>OY728123.1:1841748167-1851748167 GCA_963277665.1 Viscum album | reverse complement strand
TCATTGACCATGAATTATTAAATTCAAACTCAAACTAGATTTGATGGCTAGGAAGGTCCCAAAATTGTATTAGATACTTCTAAGGATAATATTGATTCTTGATTTTTATGGTCATCAAATATAAAAAATGAAGTATAAGAATAGAAGAGGTATCTTCCAAAAATGAAGTTATTGTTATTTAATAAACCCATTATAGGGGTAGTATTATTCAGAGCCAACTAGGGATAATGTTGCATACCGAAATAGTAACATCATTAGGCTAATTGACTGGTTGTCTGGGCTACATTATGCAAGGACAAATGGGGTAACGTACATAATATTCATGTAAAGGAGCTCTCAATAATTTTGATATTATATATGTGATAGACATAGTGGTGTAATATTTGGATGTCTCAAGACCACATTGAGTGGATTGTTCCAGGAAAGATGTTTGAAAATAAAGGGGGTCGTCTGTGCCGATATAGGACCTGAATCAGGAACCACTCCTAAATGAATTTAGTGTATGGAAGAGGGTAAATGTTTTAGGAAGAATCTTTTTGATATTTTTCACTATAGTTTAAAGTCATTACGTTGGGACATTATGGGGTGGTTCTGTTTAAACTCTTGTATTAAGGACATTTTGGCATTGTGCATTTTAAAGTCCTACAGTTAGGAAAATGGCGGATTTAATTTAAGGCCATTATATTTGAAAAAAGGGTTATGGGTCTCTAATTTCTTGATAATTTTTCTAGAAACATGTTTTCATATTTAGGTATAGAAATAAAAATTTGAAAACTGTGATTTAGGAATTTCCAGATCCAGAGAATGACATCGGAAAAAGGGATAAAGGCATTATAGGAGGTCTATTCCATGAATGAAGTTACTGCTTTTTGAAAAAAAAACCATTATGGGGTTCTATTATATAGTTCCAACTAGGGAATGTGTTGTATAGTCAATAGTGGAATCCTTATACTAATAGGCCTATTATGTAGGATGATTTTATGCAATGCTAATTGGGGAACGTACTACATATTCAAATAAAAGAGCTCTCATGAATTATGACATTTTGTTTTCTAAAAGCTAATAAATGTTTATAGTTATTCAAATATTCCCAAGTATAGAATTTGGTTTATGGGTAAAATAAGCTGAATACTAAAATAGTATTTCCAATAATGATTTACAATGAATTAGTGGAATTAGCTTTATATGAAGGTCTGATCTAAACATAGGAAGTTTGGTGTCTGTAGTTTCAGGTCATATGACTATGACCAAAATATTATGGAAAAATTGATGATATGTGGTAAATTGATCCAACGTTATTTCATTATGCTTTGAACAAGTGAATAGAAGAGAATTAAACCACTATCTTGAAGAACTTTAGGTCGGGAGAAATGATATGTGACAAATATACAAAGGATGTTCACTTTAAAATATGTGTTCCTAAAAACCATAATCAAATATTAGAGGGGATAGAAGAGGTTTCTCCCGAGAAGGAAATTACCACTATTTAACAGACTCATTATGGGGGTCATATTATATAGGGCCAACTAGGGCATATACTACACAGACAAATAGGGGAATCTTTTGGCTGACAAGCCCATTATATGGGTGACTTATGCAAGGCCACCTCAGGGTACATACTACATAGTTAGTAAAAAGTATCTTTGGTATCATACATTCTATCACTAAAAGATGAGGAAAAATATGATGTTCTGAAATCATTCAATATTAACTGTATGAAATATGAAAGGGTTAATTTACAATCAATAATATAAAACTTTTGGACCAATATTTTCCATCAGTTCAGAGTCCCCTACTTAGATCTGACTCATATGTATAATGGGGATATGTTTTGTTTCTTTGTGGGATCTCTTAAGGGAGAACCCAACATAAAGGTTCCTATATAAATTTTTAGTTCTATGCAAGATAAAGGGGATTTTTTTATATTGTTTCTAGACTCGAGATAGGATATCTGAGCATCACTACATATCTCATAGTCACAACAGTCAATCCATACGTAGCTCTTTGAGTATCATGCAGTTTAATGTCATACGGTAAGGATATTATGTTGTGTAGTTTAAAGTCATGAATAAAGGACACTAACGACATTAAAATTAAAAGAAATTGATTATTTTGGATGTAATAGGGTAAAGGACCCAAGTCTCTCTATGTATCTTGTACATGAAAGAATCAATCCACATATAGTTCTATCATATACATGTTCATGTACAAAGTGAAAACATATATTGAATCTCCTCGTGTAGATCTGACTCAAACATGTGAAAAAATAGTATTTTTTATATCATGATGTATCTAGGGCCATTATAGAAAATTTGTATGTCACTATGTATCTCTATACATTAAAATAAATCCACACATAGTGTTTTTCATTCCATGCATATTATTGTCATGTAGTGAGGACATGAAGTGATTTTGATGTGAAAAAGAATATTGTGGTTAGAATATAAAATAAGACCCAAATGTCACTATGTATCTCAAAAAAATGAGAATCAATCTACACATAGTATTTTTCCTTACATATATGTTAACTTCATGCAGTAACGAAGAAGGTGAATTGATGTGAAATGACTACATATCTCATTAAAATTATAACGGAACCATACGTGGTTTTTTTAAAATGATCCTATGGATTATCATCATGTGATGAGGACATCTATTTCGTCATTTAAGGTCTTACATTCAAGAGCATTGATAACCCCAAATATATATTGAGATACCTTATTAAAGCATAGAATTGCTTTACCCAATTCTTAAGCCCACGTGATATATGCTCGATGTGAGAAACAAGGTGCAGAAAAATGTTTATTCTATAACATAAAGGTGACACAAGTTAATGATAAGGGTATAATGATTGAATGGTGGTTGATCCAAGATGTAGGGCAAGGGCATCATTATGTTACTTTCTAGGGGAAAGAATCAACCAATACGTAGATTTTGAAACTATTCCCCATATCATCAGGTTTTGACATGGGGAATAAGTATTTTTTTTATAATTTTTAGGCTTATAGTTGGGCCTAAAGCAAGAAGTGTTGGCATCACTATGTATCTCATTGAAATGAGAATCAACTTAGAATTCCTGGAAAGGGTCCCTATGAAAATATGACTCATTCATAAGTAAAGGTAAAGGGGTTTTCTCTTCAAAAAATTCTTGGGAATCACTATGTATCTTGCTGAGATAAGAATCATGGCACATAGAGTTCTTGAAGGTTCTCCCTATGCAAGTTTAATTAATACACACTAGGGTGAAGGGACTTTTTATTTTTGTCATGGTTGACCCCAAGATTGGATATCTATGCATATTTACATGTCTTATTTGAATAAGATCAAGCCATACATAGTACTTGATGATATTTATTCGAATATAAATGTGTTAATGTGAGGAAGGGATTTTTTTAGTTATGGTTGGACCTAATATTGGAACTACATATCTCATTTGAATCAGTATCAACCCACATCTAGTTCTTGAAAACATCATTTTCCACACCAATTGAATTTAATGTGAGAGATGGGAGATTTTGATACATTCCAGAATAATTATTAGGCTCAAGACACATGCTGGTAAGAGAATTAAACCATGTATTCTGGAAGAGTTCTCTGCATAAATTTTGTTCCTATACAAGAAAAGGGGAAATAAATTTATTTATGGTTGTGGTTTGGCCCAATATTGAAAATATAGGTGCAACTAAGTATCTCATTGAAATGATAATCAATCCACTTGTAGTTCATAATGAATCGTGCAGTTCATCATATTACGATGAGGAAGTAAGTCACCTAATGTGAAAGAATCTTTGTGGTCGGACCAGAGAATAAGACCTAGGCGTCACTATGTAACTTTCTCGGGGAAATAATCAAGCCACACATGGATTTTAAAATGGGGTTCCTTGCAAGATATGATTCAAAAAAGGGGATAAATGGGTCTCAAGATCCACCAAGGAGTGGGAAAGATGTGGGTAATGCATGCGCATAGAATCTATTCATCATTTAAAGGACCAAAAGGAATGAAAATTTGTGCTATCTTTGGGGATTATATAATTTCATATTAAGGAGACATTAATCATATAGTATAATGTCATGTAATGAACAAAAAGGATGTCATACAATTTAAATTCATGCAATAAGGACAATGATGCAATATATTTTAATGTCATGCGGCATGAACATGTATAGTTATATTCAATTTAAGGTCTTGATACTATGGAATTGGTTGTTATGTAGTTAAAATTATTACAACTAGGATGTGATCTAGGTGATTACAAATAGTATTTCTTCAAGAATATTTCATTTTTTGGAGTCATAATGAGTTCTCCATCCATTGAGATTTGGAAATAAGCTCCATTAGAGTATACCATATATATGGAATAAGTTCTTTCCCACATTGTCTCTTGCATTGGAGGCTTTTTTCCTGGTATCATTAGAGTCCTAACGACTAATACCAACCCTCCTTGTAGGAATTAATGGAGGGGGATTTCTTATTGAAATCTCATGCTATTCGGTTCTTATAGAATTCCAAATGATTAATGGTATGTAGTATCATTTAATATAATTACTCTATCTCATCTAGTCACTTCTAAAACTATTATTATATAGATAGATAGTCACAAATATCAACAAGGAGTAAATGAAATGGAAATTCAATGGGCAAAACTACTTCTATCCAGTATACTAATGAGTATTGGGTTGACTATGTGGCAGTACAAGTAGTAGTCCTGTAAGCTCATAAAACATGCCAAGGTTTATTAGGACAAGAGTTTTTATCTTTATCTGCCATATTATGGAGTATGTTGGACAATGTTTTTTGAAGGTTTCAATCTGTCCATTTTTCACTTCAGGATAGCGGGATGAATCATTGGATTTGATATTGTATTCCTAATATATCTTCCCTATGTCATCAGAATAGAAATTGGTGTTGTTATCCATAAATATGGTATGAGGTTCACCAAATATAGTGATTATTTTATCTTTGACAAAGATAACAATTCTTTTGGGCATGACTTCTTTAAGTGGTATTGCATCGGCCCATTTGGAGAAGAAATCGACAGAAGTAAAAATGTACATGAACTATTTAGTTATAGATGGTGGATACGGTCTCACAACCTCCATTACCCATGTAGAAAATGGCCAAGAGTATTTATATATATATAGAAACTTTGGGGGTTGATGAATTAAGTTGGAATGCACCTGGAAGGGATGACACTTCATAGTGAAATCTATGCAATACTACATCATCAAAGGAAAAAATGTATCGAGGACATCATATTTGATCATAAAAACTATGCCCAGACTAGTGAGAACCCCATGCTCCTCCATTTACTTCTTTCATGATAGACGTGGTTTCATCCCCATCAGTGCATCTAAGAAGAATTTCATCAAAGCCTCATCTATAGAGGATCTTCTAGTGATCCCGGACATCATAAAAAGTGAAATTAATTTACCATCACTGATTATTTTTATCTTTGAACTCTATCCAGTGGATGTACCTTATTTTCTAGATATTTCATAATGGGTGTCATACATAAAATTTTAGGACAAAATGATTTTGGAATGGGATTGATTTCACTTATTTCCTCTATTCAAATTTGTACAAAAGTTGAAACCACTTGACGATGGGCAATTTTAATGATAGCCTCATCCCGATTTTGATTATCAAGGTTTGTAGCTGAATTTTCCAATGAATCATATTGGGAATTTTATTATTGTGATACATAAGAAAATGTTGGTTATGAGGGAAATTCTTCCATTAACCGTTGGATATAAACACACTAGGGATTAGTTCTTCTTTTCTAATGGTGAAATCCATGTTGATCTATTTGATTATGAATTCTGAATCACCCTTCACCTCCTGGTAATGCACTGGTTCTTGGAGTTCTAATTCCAAGACTACAATGAGAGACTTATATTCTGCCACATTGTTGGTACCACCTTCTAATAACAGGAAAGAGTATGCTCACAACACCTTTTCCAAGGAGATAAGTTCAATTCCAAAACCATGAATGTTAAGATGGGGGTTTTCTGTTCTCTTCACTATTGGAATTCTAGAATCACCATCAAATTACATTTCCCATATTTTGGGAATATCTTGAATAGAGAATATTTCTTCATCAGAAAGATCAGTGTTCAATGATGTCTCTTCCACCGATGGATGATCAGCAAGGAAGTTTGTTGTTGATTGGACTTTTACTACTTTTTAAGGAACAAAATGTATATCAAATAGCTATAGAATAACTGCCCAGCATGTGAGAAGTAATTTAATCATAGGAAAATAGAGGATAAATTTAATCATGTTATTAGGAGATATCGAATGGACCTTATGATGCTATAGTTAGTGCCTCAATTTATAAACTGAAAATATTAATGATATCAAACTTTTATCAATATCTGAATATCAATTCTATCCATTGAGCATTTTTTGAATGAGATAGTAATGTCTATTTTCATTTCCCACGTCATTCCTTTATGCAAGGTATTGGTCGGAGTGGACACTCAAGAGGGGGGTGAATTGAGTTCCAATTAAAATTTTCTGTTAAAAACAGTTTCTAATAAAATCCCCCAATTTCAAAAACAAATTAAACTGTAGTGAATTTATATAGATTATAAAGGTTCAATTAGCTTCTCAAAGATTGATTAGTTCTCAGTTAACTTAATCTTATGATTAAATTAAATTTTGAAACTAATTTACTGATTTATAATAAATATAAACACTTGCGAATTTAATTATCAAAGTAGCATTGAAGATAGATTATATTTCAAAGTAATAGCAGCGGAATATGAAATAAAATATGTATAGTATGGATATAGAGTAACTGTAAACACAGAGAAGTAACCAAGAGGTTCAGTCTCAAGACGAGACTTAGTCCTCTCAAAAGTTTATATAAAAGTGATCCACACCCTGGATCGGGGTTAACAACAGTGAACACACTGTCCAGGTCACAAGACCTCTACCACAGTTCTACGTGGGAAAAACAAACAACAGCAGCCAGCTGTCCAGGTCACAAGACCTCTACCACTATCCACAGTGGGAAGTGAAGTGTAAAAGGTTTGCTGAGGATTTACAGATCCTCCAGTGAAAGTACAGGAGTCAGTGTGTGTGTTTAATACAGCAGATAACACACACTGCTCAAAATGTAGAATAAATAAATCACAGAGCAGAGATGTAGAGTTTAGAAATGGCTCTAGTGATTTCAGTGTAGCACTGGACTCGTTTTGGAATTAATCAGAAGTGATTCTGAGTCCTCTTCTCGATTTTGTTTGAGAAGCAGAGTGTCGTATGCTTCAGGTTCACAGGCAGTGGAATGTAGTCGATGAAGCTCTTCAATATTCTATTGTATGCACACCACTCTTCTTGAGTAGGCTTGATTGTATATATGATTCTGTCTTGCTTGGTTCTTCTTGTATGCACAGAGCTCTTCTTGAGTATGTCGTATGCTTCCTTGTCTCTGTGTGTGTTGTCTCTCTCTTCTTCGTTTTTCTCTTCTTCACTTTTCTCTACTATGCTTCACACTCTTCAGCAGAGTCTCCTTGTATTTACATCACGTGCTCCGTAGGACAAAAAGGTTTCCTTTCCGCAGGTACGAGGTACGGTTTCCTGACATCCGACAACCTTTATTAATTAATTGTCAGGGTATTAAAATATAACTAATATGACCGTTGGTTAGAATAAATAAAGATAAAGATAAAGAAATTCAAACAGTTGTTTATGACTGTTCAAGAGATCGGTAGGTCATCAGCATTAGAGTAATGATCGGTGACTCAGATAGATCAGCATCGGTCTGTCATCTGATCGGTGAGTCATTTTGATCAGCATCGGTCTGTCATCTGATCGGTGAGTCATTTGCATCGGTGAGTCCTTGGATCGGTGACTCATTTGCATCGGTGACTCATTTGCATCGGTGACTCATTTGCATCGGTGGCTCATTTGCATCGGTGACTCATTTGCATCGGTGAGTCCTTGGATCGGTGACTCTGATGGATCGGTGAGTCTGATTGATCGATGAGTCTGATGGATCGGTGAGTCTGATTGATCAGTGAGTCTGATGGATCGGTGAGTCTGATTGATCGGTGAGTCTAATGGATCGGTGAGTCTGATGGATCGGTGAGTCTGATGGATCGGTGACTCTGATTGATCGGTGAGTCTGATGGATCGGTGAGTCTGATGGATCGGTGAGTCTGATGGATCGGTGACTCTGATTGATCGGTGAGTCTAATGGATCGGTGAGTCTGATGGATCGGTGACTCTGATATCTGTTGAATCCAAAAGACTTCCAACATACTTTGTAAGTCAATAAGCATAGTTAAAAGCATGATAACTGATTCATTCATAGATTGGAATTATGTTTATGAGACATCAAACCAGATTAAGCATCAATGAGTTGTGATGATTTGTGATTATTAAAACATCAGTTATAAACATGAAATCAGCAATCTTCCAGAGGGCTCAACAATCTCCCCCTTTTTGATAATCACAAATCTTCATATATATATAAAATAAAAAAAAATAATAATAAAAATAAAAAAAAAATCTCCCTCTTAAAATATCATTCCCATATATATAGTATTCAGATTTCTCCCCCTGAGATATTGATCTCCCTCTTCATATATATAGAGTACTCCCCCTTAGATATATATTTCACCCATTATATATATCTTCTTTCTCCCATTATATATATCTTTCTCCCATTATATATATCTTTCTCCCATTATATATATCTTTTTTCTCCCATTATATATATCTTTCTCCCATTATATATATCTTTCTCCCATTATATATATCTTTCTCCCCCTTTGGGATAATCAAAAAGGAGAGAAAACAGATAAGGGAAAAGAGAAGCAGGGTGCAGAGAGGATAGAACATAACACAAAGGAAAAACAAATTTGATAAAGTCACAGAAAAAGATAAGCAATACATAGATCACCCCATCAAAAACAATACATGGCTATTTGTTGGGATACAAAGGGGCTTTCCCTTTATCCTTTAGATCAATGGTAGGTAAGGTAGAAGGCTTGGAGGCAGGCTGTGGTTCACGGAGCTGAAGTGGCGGCAGGACAACTCTGGCAGGTGCAGTTGGAGGTGTCACAGAGGGTTGTTGAGAAGGAGATGGAGCTGGATGAGAAGATTTCTGAGAGACTGGCCGCAAATGAGATAGAGCTTGGGCAACAGACAGCTGATTCGGAGCGACATCAGAGGCACTGAGAGGTCCAGAAGTAGGGAGTACAATTGCAGTGGCCTATGCATCCAAGTAAGGCTTCAACAGATGAATGAAGTCCTGAATGACTTCTGCTCCATACTTCATAGCTTTTTCAAAATCATCCTTGTTTTCCATGAACTGTGCCAAGGAAGGGACACAATCATGCAATTGGCGAACTTGAGTGTTGAAGGCCTGAGTGACTGGAGGTAATTTCAGATTCTCTGCCAAGACTTGGAAGTTTGCAGCCATCTCATGTTTTGTATAAATCTTGGAGAAGTAAGTATCAACTTTTTCCTTGATCTCTTGCAGGGCATTCTTAGCATCTGCTGAATATACTAAGGTCATCTTATGACTATTATCACAGAGATCTTTCATCTTCCTCAAAGATTCTAAGTCAAGAATTTGTCTTACAGCAGCTAGCTCTGCATGCACAACTTCTCTGAGAGCTTCTATCTCACGGGTAGTGATTTTGGTTACCTTGCCTGTACTGGCTTGGCCGACTATATGAGTTAGTTCAGCTTTCAACTTCCTCAGGTCAGACTTGTTGAGATGTTCAATCAGATTTCTCAAAACTTCCATCATACCAGAGATGGTTGATCTAAACTCATTTGATAGAGAAAGTAAGCTAACTTGGAGATCCTTCAAAGTTTGAGTCAAAGAGGCTATGTGCCTACCAACAAATTCACCAGTAGCAGTCAAGTCTGGCTTGAGAACATCTGAGACTGCAGTTGAAAAAGCTTTCAAGGAATTTTCAGAAACTTGCAGAGATACTTGATGAAGGGCATTGGAAAGTTCTTCTCTGACTATATCTCTCATAGTGGTTAGCAATTCAGTCTTGAACTTATCAAGATCAGCTCGAGAGATTTCAGAACCAGGTAAATTCACATGTACAGGATCAACAGTAGGAATAGACCTTGCTTCTCTTGGAAGGTTCCTTTTCACAGCTGCAGCAGATTCTGGCAATTCGTCTTCTTCTTCAGAATATTCTAAGCCCAAAACAGCATATCCAGGGTAGTCATCCCAAACAGCAGCACACAGGGTGTAGTTGGGTTTTTCATAGCTTGTTGTTCCACTAATTTTTGATGAGTCAGCTTTGTCACTGATATGGATTTCTGGTACTGACAGAGGTTTTTCTACTTGATCTTCAGCAAGACCATCCACTGGTCTGTTAACACCATCAACAGCAGCTTCAACATCATCAGCATCATCATCATCACCACCATGATTTTCATCAGCATCACCTTGCTCATTATTACTCTTCTCAGAGGCTTTACTGTGATATTCCTCAGTATCAGAATCTTCTTCATCATCAAGAATAGGTTCAGACTCTGGTAGGGTTAAGGGTGGACTAGCAGGTCCAAATTCTATTCTTTTCTTGGGGATAGCAGTGTCTGGATCACTCCTATCATCAGGAGAAGTCACACTTCCTTCTTCAGTTGCAGCTTTTTCTTGTTCATCATCATCAGAATAAATTGGTTCCTCATCTGGTTTTAATCCAGGATCTCTCAAATCCTTTGGCCTCTTGCCATGATTTATGGGATTGTAGGCTTCATACAACTTATCTTCATCTGCAACCCAGCACTTCTTCCATGGATTCCAATTTATTTTCATCCTCTTGCAGATCTCTTTGTTGAGACAGAAGGTACGCTCTGTTTCAACAACTTCATCATCTTCATCAACACATTCCAGATTCTGGAGCATAGTAGATATCATTTTTGAATAAAACAACGCTGTGGCTTTCTTGGAAGGTTTCAGAATACTAGCTATGTGGACCATCACATATCTACACAGGTTTATCTTTTCATGGGTTTTGAGCAGAAACAATAGAAAAACATCTTGATACTTAACAACAGCAAAATCTCCTCTTCGAGGGTAAAGTTGGTGCTGAATAAACATGAATAGGAGTCTGCTTTCACCATCTAATTCTGAAGCTGTGATTCTCCTCGATTCTCTGTTTCCAGTTAGAAGCTCTAGCGCTAGCTCATAAGAAAAATAGTCAGTGACTGGGGGTATATTGCCAGCATAGTCCTCATATCGACCTTCATGAGGTACGTTTAAACATTCAGCCCACTGCTTAGATGAGAAAGATATTTTCTTTCCTTTTACAACAGACGACATCCTAGCAGCTTCCACACCATCAAGCGTGATTTTCAGGTTCATGTAAAACTCATGTACTAGCTTTGGATAATCTATTCGGGCGTTGTCTGAAAACCAGTCTATCCATCCTTGCGATTTAAGAACTTGTAGCAATAGGGACATACTTGACAGAAGCCACGCCGAGTTTACTTCTTTTTCTACAGCTATAATCCGAGCTTCCAGGTTCGGATTTACTGAGTGTTGAGAGGTACTGCTCGACTCGCCTCGAGCACGCTTTGAAGGTACAGGGCTATCTGGTCCTTTTCTCGGTCTCTTTTTCTTAGCCATTCGAGGATTTTGGAGAGGCAGGAGTTCGAAGGTTCGAAGGTTCGAAGCAGAGGGGAAGAGAGGTTGAGAGGTTCGGCGGGAAATGAAAGGTCAAAGGTTTAGGGAAGATAAATAGCCGCGTATAATTTATTTTATCATTTAGGGTTCCCATAAAAAGTAATTTACTAATTAATAAAACGTATTTTAAAAAAAATTCGGTTTGACAGAACAGTGTGATAGATCGGTTCCATAGATCGGTTTCACGGATCAGTTTCACAGATCAGTTTCACCGATCAGTTTCACAGATCAGTTTCACAGATCAGTCATACACAATTCATGTTTAATAAATTTCATTCTTTCAGAGCATAAGGGCTTTGTGAAGATGTCAGCTAATTGATTTTCAGAACTAACAAATTCTAGAGAAATATCACCCTTCTGGTAATGATCTCTTAGAAAGTGATGTCTGACATCAATGTGCTTAGTTCTAGAGTGAGACACAGGGTTCTTGGATAAGTTGATTGCACTAGTGTTGTCACAGTTAATTGAAACATGTTTAAGATCAAATCCATAATCCAATAGAGTGTGTTTCATCCACAAAATTTGTGCACAGCAACTTCCAGCAGCCATGTATTCTGCCTCGGCAGTAGACAATGCAACTGAATTCTGTTTCTTACTACACCATGATACTAGGGATTTTCCAAGCAAATGACATGTTCCTGATGTGCTTTTTCTATCTAACTTACAACCAGCAAAGTCAGCATCTGAATAACTCATTAACTCAATGGATTGTCCTTTTGGGTAAAACAAACCTAAATTTATAGTATACTTAAGATACTTAAAAATCCGTTTAACAGCTAATAAGTGTGATTCTTTAGGATTAGCTTCAAATCTAGCACACATACACACACTGAACATAATATCTGGTCGACTAGCAGTAAGATAAAGTAAGCTTCCAATCATACCTCTGTAATTGGTTTGATCAACTGGTTTCCCAGTTTCATCAACATCCAATTTACAGGTGGTACTCATAGGTGTATTACTTTCCTTAATACTATCCAATCCAAAACGTTTTAAAAGATCCTTTGTATATTTACTTTGATTTAAAATAATACCATTTTTAGTTTGAAAGATTTGAAATCCAAGAAAATACTTAAGCTCTCCCATTAAGCTCATTTCAAATTCATTTTGCATAACCTTTGAAAAATCAATACATAAGGAGTTTTTAGAAGATCCAAAAATAATATCATCAACATATATTTGTACAACTAAAACATCTTTAGAAATTCTTTTAATGAAAAGAGTTGGATCAGCAATCCCTTTAGTAAAACCTTTTGAAATAAGGAAATTGCTAAGTCTATCATACCAAGCTCTTGGAGCTTGTTTCAAACCATATAAAGCTTTAGAAAGTTTAAAAACTTGATTTGGAAAATGGGGATTAGTAAATACAGGTGGTTGTTCTACAAAAACATCTTCAATTATAAAACCATTTAGAAATGCACTTTTAACATCCATTTGATATAATTTGAAATCCAGATGTGCAGCATATGCAAGTAAGATCCTAATGGCTTCTAGTCTAGCTACAGGTGAAAAAGTTTCCTCATAGTCTATACCTTCTTCTTGACTATATCCTTGTGCAACTAGTCTAGCTTTGTTTCTGACTATATTTCCAGATTCATCTACTTTATTTCTAAACACCCATTTTGTGCCTATTGTCAAAGTGTCCTTAGGTCTGTCGACTAATTCCCAGACTTTGTTTCTTTCAAACTGATTTAATTCTTCTTGCATAGCCATTACCCAAAATTCACCATTGATAGAATCATTGATATTTTTAGGTTCTGACTGTGAAAGAAAAGCTTGATGTTCAACCTGGTTTCTTAGAGAAGCTCTAGTTTGTGTTCCTCTATCTAGATTTCCTACAACAGCATCTAAGGGATGATTCTTTAGAGTCCTAGATGGTCTTGAAAAGATAGGGCTAGAAATTTCAGGTTCATCTAGAGATTGAGGTTCAACAGAAGCAGATTCTGGAGAATGTCCAGAACTGGATGCTTTTATAACAGGTTCTTTAGATTTATCATTAAGGTCCAGAATAGACAAATCATCTTCAAGATTCCCAAGAGAGGTTTTAGGCTCATGTGGATCAGTTTCATCAAATTTGATGTGAACAGATTCTTCCACACATTTGGTTCTTTTATTGAAAACTTTATAGGCTTTACTAGAGATAGAGTAACCTAGGAAAATTCCTTCATCACTCTTGGATGCAAATTTATCCAGATTATCTTTAGTATTCAGAATAAAGACTTTGCAGCCAAAAACTTTGAAGTAGTTTACCTTAGGTTTCCTATGGTTCCACAACTCATAAGGGGTTTTCTTTAGAACTGGTCTGATCAAGACTCTATTAACGACATAACAAGCTGTATTAACAGCTTCAGCCCAAAAGTAAATTGGCAGGTCATATTCATTGAGCATGGTTCTAGCAATTTCTTGTAGGGTTCTGTTTCTTCTTTCTACTACACCATTCTGTTGGGGTGTCCTAGGGGCAGAAAAGTTATGAGAATAGCCATTGAGTGAGCAGTAAGATTCAAAATCTTGATTTTCAAACTCATGACCATGATCACTTCTTAGGGTCTTAATCTTGAGTCCACTAAGATTTTCTACAGACTTGGAGTATTTAACAAAGTAAGAACAAGCTTCACTTTTGTGAGCTAGAAAATATACCCAAGTATATCTAGAAAAGTCATCTACAAGAACATAGACATAGTGCTTCCCATTTAAACTAGAAACTCTTGATGGTCCAAACAAATCCATGTGAACCAGTTCAAGTGGTTGAGAAGTTGAAACTTCTTTCTTTGATTTAAAAGAAACTTTGTGTTGTTTTCCCTTTTGACAGGGATTACAAACTTTGTCTACTAGAAATTCAAGTTTGGGTAAGTCTCTAACCAAGTTCTTCCTAGAAAGTTTTCTAAGTGAGTGCACATTGCAGTGTCCTAATCTTTTGTGCCAAAGCCAAGACTCTTTATGAAAAGCATTTAAACAAGGAATGTTCTGTTTAGCTAAAGAATCTAAATCAACAGCATAAACATTTTCACTTCTTAAAGCAGAAAATACTAAAACATTTTTAGAGTTAAAAACATTGCAAGAATCATTTTCAAATCTAACATGAAAACCATCATCACATAACTGAGAAATGCTTAACAGGTTATCTTTAAGTCCATCAACAAATAAAACTTTAGAAATCAAAATTGAATCCGTGTTACCAATCTGGCCTAGGCCGATGATTTTTCCTTTAGAGTTATCACCAAAAGTGACAAATCCTCCATCAACTTTTATTAAGCTCTTGAAGCAAGAATAATCTCCAATCATGTGTCTTGAGCACCCACTGTCTAAATACCATATCTTCTTGTAACAGCTCTTCAAGCAGGTCTCCTACAAAACAGATTTAGATGGAAGATGATTTTGGTACCCAGATCTTCTTGGGTCCAGACAGGTTAGCCAATAACACTTTAGGTACCCATATTTGTCTAATGGGTCTCATATAATTTGTAGAAATAACATCCTTTGAAAGATAAACCTTATTAGATTCATAACTATGAATATAACTGGTTGAGGCATAAGAAGTTCCAGAATTAACTATCTTCTGTCCAGATTTAGGAATGAATCTAGTTTTGGCAACTTTCCTTTGTCCAGGTTGGTATCCTATACCAGTAGTGTATCTAGGTGCAACTTGCTTTCCTAGCATTTGTGTTAGAGTATTTTTACCATTGGTGAACTTCTCTAAGTCTTTCTTGAGTTTCTCATTAGACAATTTTAGTTCAGTATTCTCTTTAAGCAGCTGAGCATTCTTTTCTACTTCTATATCCAGATCAGATTTATGCTTAACACTTAAAGCATACTGTTTCTTTAGACCTTTATATTTATCTTTAAGCTCATTACATGTTTCTTCTAGCATGTCACAGTATTCAAACAATTCAGATTTTGACATGTTTTCTGAGTCAGAATCTTCTCCAGAATAGTATGAATTAAAAGCAGGAGTCTCTGATGTTACCTCAGAAGTGTTTTTCATGAAACACATGTTGTCCCGATTCTTTTCAGAGTCTGAAGATTCTGCTTCACTTGTGCTATCTTCTGAAGCACTCCAAGTAGCCTTCATGGCCTTCTTGTACTTGTTATTCTTGTATTCATATTTCTTTTTATACTTCAGCTTTGGACAGTCGGCTTTAATGTGTCCTTTCCTCTTACACTCATAGCAGACAACATCATCTGATTTGTCGTTCTTCATCCAATCCTTTTTCCATTTTCCTTGTTGGTCATACTTTCCCTTGTAATTTGGTTTCCTAAAGAATTTCTTTTTCCTATAGAACTTTTTGAATCTCCTGGCTATTTGAGCCATCTCATCATCACTGTCAGAATCATTCTCACTTTCCTCACTGCTTGAACTTTCATTGATAGCTTGAAGCTTTTCCTTATCCTTATTCTTTGAGGTTGTAGTCTTGAAGGCAATAGACTTCCTTTTAGGTTCATCATCTTCTTCTTTATTTACTTTAATCTCTTCTTCATACATCATCAGCTTACCAATTAATTCCTTGACAGGTAGAGCAGCAATGTCACAGGATTCTCTAATGGAGACAGAGGTTCCTCTCCATCTTTCAGGTAGACATCTCAACATTCTCATAATTTGTTCCTTTGCTGGAACATCCTTTCCCAAAGAGGTCATTGTGTTGACAATTTCATTGAACCTGAGATACATATCAGAAATGGGTTCATCAGGCTTCATCTTAAAATTATCATACTTAATAGTATAGGTATTCAATCTCATCTCCCTAACATTAGTTGTTCCTTCATGAGAAACAGCTAAGGTATCCCAAATTTCATATGCAGTTTTACATGCTGAAATTCTATTAAACTCTTCATCTCCTAGAGCACAGTACAGAGCATTCATAGCTTTACAATTGTTATTGTAAGCAGTCTTTGTAGGTTCATCCCAACTAGATCTAGCAGTAGTGGGAATTTTGTATTCAGATTCAATAGCAGTCCAAATATCAAAACCTATGCTTTCTAGATGAATTTTCATTTTCAGTTTCCACTGAGCATAATTAGTTCCATTGAAAAAAGGTGGCCGGTTAGTAGCAGCACCCTCAAGTCTATTATCCATGATATTACAAAAAAGAATTTTAAAGAGATAAAAATTTAGAAATAACAGAAATTTTAAGAACATTAAAATACAACTAAAATCACAGGTCAAAAGCAGAGCACTTTTAGAAAGTATTTACTTCCTTTGATACCAAGTGTTGGTCGGAGTGGACACTCAAGAGGGGGTGAATTGAGTTCCAATTAAAATTTTCTGTTAAAAACAGTTTCTAATAAAATACCCCAATTTCAAAAACAAATTAAACTGTAGTGAATTTATATAGATTATAAAGGTTCAATTAGCTTCTCAAAGATTGATTAGTTCTCAGTTAACTTAATCTTATGATTAAATTAACTTTTGAAACTAATTTACTAATTTATAATAAATATAAACACTTGCGAATTTAATTATCAAAGTAGCTTTGAAGATAGATTATATTTCAAAGTAATAGCAGCGGAATATGAAATAAAATATGTATAGTATGGATATAGAGTAACTGTAAACACAGAGAAGTAACCAAGAGGTTCAGTCTCAAGCCGAGACTTAGTCCTCTCAAAAGTTTATATAAAAGTGATCCACACCCTGGATCGGGGTTAACAACAGTGAACACACTGTCCAGGTCACAAGACCTCTACCACAGTTCTACGTGGGAAAAACAAACAACAGCAGCCAGCTGTCCAGGTCACAAGACCTCTACCACTATCCACAGTGGGAAGTGAAGTGTAAAAGGTTTGCTGAGGATTTACAGATCCTCCAGTGAAAGTACAGGAGTCAGTGTGTGTGTTTAATACAGCAGATAACACACACTGCTCAAAATGTAGAATAAATAAATCACAGAGCAGAGATGTAGAGTTTAGAAATGGCTCTAGTGATTTCAGTGTAGCACTGGACTCGTTTTGGAATTAATCAGAAGTGATTCTGAGTCCTCTTCTCGATTTTGTTTGAGAAGCAGAGTGTCGTATGCTTCAGGTTCACAGGCAGTGGAATGTAGTCGATGAAGCTCTTCAATATTCTATTGTATGCACACCACTCTTCTTGAGTAGGCTTGATTGTATATATGATTCTGTCTTGCTTGGTGCTTCTTGTATGCACAGAGCTCTTCTTGAGTATGTCGTATGCTTCCTTGTCTCTGTGTGTGTTGTCTCTCTCTTCTTCGTTTTTCTCTTCTTCACTTTTCTCTACTACGCTTCACACTCTTCAGCAGAGTCTCCTTGTATTTACATCACGTGCTCCGTAGGACAAAAAGGTTTCCTTTCCGCAGGTACGAGGTACGGTTTCCTGACATCCGACAAACTTTATTAATTAATTTTCAGGGTATTAAAATATAACTAATATGACCGTTGGTTAGAATAAATAAAGATAAAGATAAAGAAATTCAAACAGTTGTTTATGATTGTTCAAGAGATCGGTAGGTCATCAGCATTAGAGTAATGATCGGTGACTCAGATAGATCAGCATCGGTCTGTCATCTGATCGGTGAGTCATTTTGATCAGCATCGGTCTGTCATCTGATCGGTGAGTCATTTGCATCGGTGAGTCCTTGGATCGGTGACTCATTTGCATCGGTGACTCATTTGCATCGGTGACTCATTTTCATCGGTGGCTCATTTGCATCGGTGACTCATTTGCATCGGTGAGTCCTTGGATCGGTGATTCTGATGGATCGGTGAGTCTGATTGATCGGTGAGTCTGATGGATCGGTGAGTCTGATTGATCGGTGAGTCTGATGGATCAGTGAGTCTGATTGATCGGTGAGTCTAATGGATCGGTGAGTCTGATGGATCGGTGAGTCTTATGGATCGGTGACTCTGATTGATCGGTGAGTCTGATGGATCGGTGAGTCTGATGGATCGGTGAGTCTGATGGATCGGTGACTCTGATTGATCGGTGAGTCTAATGGATCGGTGAGTCTGATGGATCGGTGACTCTGATATCTGTTGAATCCAGAAGACTTCCAACATACTTTGTAAGTCAATAAGCATAGTTAAAAGCATGATAACTGATTCATTCATAGATTGGAATTATGTTTATGAGACATCAAACCAGATTAAGCATCAATGAGTTGTGATGATTTGTGATTATTAAAACATCAGTTATAAACATGAAATCAGCAATCTTCCAGAGGGCTCAACACAAGGAATGTTCCTAGTGAACACTCTAAGGATGTCACATAGAGGATGAGCAGTTTCTCCATAAAAAACAGTATCAATACCGGTGGGCTCGAAATGTATTTCTTAATGGTATAAAATGATTCTTAGTAGTTATTGGTCCTTTGATATGTGACCATTTCATCATGAATTTGTTGAACGGAAAACACTTCCCTACCAGATTGGCTATGAAGCACTGAATATTGGCCAAGTTTACTTGACGTCCTATCAAATCCTTTAATATTCAAGGAGGTGACCTTATAATAATAGATTTTTTATTTTGAGGTTCAAATTCAATACCGTGATGGTGTACAACAATGACTATAAATTTTTCCAAGGTTACCCAGAAATCACATTTCAAGAGGTTTATCATCATATTATGTTACCAAATCCTACTATCTCTATATTAGCCAATAGATTAGAACATTCTATGGATTTAACCATGATATCATCAATATATCACATAATGAATCTCCCCAAGAAGGGTTTAGATATGTGGTGCATTGCACATTTATATGTTTTATCAGCATTCTTCAATCCAAATAGAATTAACTAATATAAAAAGACACCTTAAGGGCCTATTAAGGATTTTGATTCCTCATCATATAGGTCCATCAAGATTTGGTTATACTGAAAGTAAAATCCAGGAATGATATATCATCATAGCTAACTTTTGTATCAATATAGTGTTCTGTGATTGGAATCAGGAAGTCATCTTTGGGGTAATTTCGGTTGAGATCTCTAAAATCAATGAAGAATCTGATTTTCCCATTCTTCTTTTTCACTAGGAAAATATGGAATCTGTTTGGGATGTTTCACTTATCTCATGAAGTCAGATTTGACAATCTTTTCATCTTCAGCTTAAATTTTGGAAACATGAGTTGGGTGTGTTTATCATTCTTCTTTATTAAATCCCAAATGTTCTTTTGAAAAACTCAAATGATGGGTGTACATTTTGGGGTCATGTTCTGGAATCTATATGTAATTCCAAGAAAACAAATCTTGGTGTTGCTTTATAAATGAGGTATACACCTCAGGCTCATCATATGTCATGACTGTAATAATCAGAGTGGGGAGTGGTTCTTATTTTATTCTAATATTTATTTCTCTGAGTTCATTCACAGTGGTGGATATGCCTTCCTCAAATTCTTGAGGGTAATCCCTAAAATATTCTTCTTCTTATTCCTCTTATGTTACCTCTTTTATATCTTCTTGAAGGGTATGTGATTCATAAGTATATTCATAGTGAGGGGTGGAGTTAGAATTTGGACATAATGATGAAGAGGAAACCATCTCAAGCCCATCTAATGATAAAGGGTATTTTTGATGTTCTAAAGGTCAAATTATGGAATGGGAATCACCATCCTTGTCTTTCTCCATTAATGAGACAACGTCCTCCAGCATGAGTAATGAAGAAGAGGCTTGTTGAGGCTCAGGGGATAGAATGATGGTATATTCATCTGGGACATCATTACTACTTGAGGAGTTGATGATTTCTTCTATACATTCAGGTTCAATTTCTACAATTGAAATTATAGAATTTACTAAATGAGTTCCTCAATTTTGGACAACCCATTCAATTTGATTAATGGGTAACACATAATCTTCATTGAGGTTCTTTAATGGGTTAGCTGTGATCTTTTCTAGACCATTCAGATAATGGATTCTAGTAACATTATTTTCTAGGGACAGTTTTCCCTTTCTATGATAGAGCTTTTCATCAATGGAATTAGATTCACAAGTTTTAAAGGGGACCTTATCACCATGTAATGTCTCAATTTGACCATTGAATAAATAAATGATATATTTGCAGTATGAAAAATGAACAGTCACATGTTGATATATCCATGGTGTCCCAACAAAATGTTGAAATCTATTTCCTACCATACAACCATGAAATTTAAATTAAATACAAGATCCCTTAACTGTGTTTTGAGTGTAATCTCACTGATAGGTTCTTGTTCTTTATTATCATAACCTTGAAACATGAAAGTGGAGGGGGGAAATTCAAATTCATTAAAACCTTGTCGATGAAGTGTATGGATGGGAATGAGGTTGAATCCTAATAATTTATCAATGAAGTCTCATCAGATGTTGGTATTTCTAACCTTTTCAAATAAATGCAGGGGCTTAATTTGACCATGTACAACTTCATTCTCATATTGGTCCATGAAAGAGAGGAATTCATGACATTTATCAGGATAATTATCTATAAAGTAGACCTCCGCAGTAGCCACCTCAAATTCAAAATCTTGAGGACTTTAAAATGCCATAATAAGTGTTCACTGAGTTCTTCAGATAGACTCAGAGCATCCATGATTGATACCTCGGATGTTAATTGGTCCAATTGCTTTAAAATTTCATACTTCTGGTCCAAAGGTCTGGTTTTTTCAACATTAAGATTCTGTTTTATAGGTACCTTGGAAATTGAGTCTCTTATTGTAGATAGAACATTTCTCATTAATGAAAATATTAGTACTTTTAATCTTGGTGTGGTAGTTTGGAAAGCTATGTTCACTCTCCACGAAGATGGTGGTATAGATTTTAACTATTCTTACTATATCATCATGTAAGGGAAGACCCGGTCTTGTGTAGGATAATTCCCTTATTCCTACTAAGCTTGCTGGAGGGCTTATCCATGAGTTTCTTCTGCATAAAAAATTCTAGCAAGTGTATGATTTAAATATTGGATTCTAGTATATCTATGTCTTCCCTTGTATCCTCAAATATGAAAACCACTTCCCCAACTTCCCCAATCATGAATGGGGAACTCATATAAATAATCAGAATCATCATTTGTTTAGGGATCCATTAAGTGAATAACCTTAACATAATTGAAGATCCACTCTTCATCTAATTAATACTCATCTTGATAGGTCGATTCTGGTTGTTCCATTTAGCGGGGTGGTTCTCGCGATTTTGATATAGATGAAATTAAATCCTCTAAGGTAAAGGAAAACATTGGAATTGATAAAAAATAATCTTCTTACACTTACTACTTATTCTTCTATCCATTCTTCTTCTTTAAGTATTATCCTTTAGGGGACTGCACATTTGATGAAGATGGATTTGCTGTAACGGAAGTGGTATGAGAAACAGTTGTTTGTATCAACTATGTTCATAGAATGTTATGGGTTACATTTATTGTTTTCTTGATCATCAAATCATTTAATTTCTGATCATTCTTACTTTGGAATTACTACCACTCACCCTCATCATCTATATTAGTATAAGTAACAAATGCTACCTAGGCTGGTGAATTTTTCATCTTCACTTGCCCAGAGTCCACCATCTTAATTAAGAGGTATTTAAAAAACAATTTTATATGGGGTGCCCAAAATCTTTATGGAAGGGGTAGTAATTTGTTTGGTCCTGGAATATTTATTTATTAAGTTTCTTATGCCTTGGAAACTAAACTAATATTTTTTCCCAAGCAATGATGAAATAGCCAAGTACTTGTTCATTTCGAAAAGAATAGACCTTGTTTTCAACTCCTCAAACCATCTCTCCCTTTGATCTTTTTTGTCATCTTGATAAGGAGTTCATTTATAAGACATTAGGGATGTGGATCTCTATGGTATGATGAGGAATTTGAAGTAGGAAAAGGTATATGTTCTTTCTTGAGTGTAAATACAGTAGCCTCTTCTTTTCGTGTTCTCCTTCCTAGAGTTGATGGGATTACATGAGACATAGAATTGTTTTTCCCTCGATGTAATTCTCCAATAGTTGGTAAATCTATGTAAGGTCTAGAAACCCTCATGTATATTTCACATGTATTAGTGGTTTTTGTAGCTCGTTATAGTTATTTTCCATACAAATTAGCAATAACTCTTTTTAAGGGTGTGATAGATTAAAGGAATGCATTACTCCTTTCCATCGAGATATGAAATATGAAACTATTTCATTATCCCTTTGTTTTTAGTTAGTAAGATTGAATATTATTTTCTTCTATAGATTTGATATGAATTGGAAAATGAATTTCTAATTAAGTTATTCATATCTATTAAACGATCCGAACTTCAAACTTGTATACCCGACAAAGGTCATCCCCCTACTCTGATTGCACAAAATATCTGAGTTTTACTACTTATTATTGTTAAGGGGTCCCCATAATGGGATTACAGTGAGAAAAAAAATTCCCCAAGTTTTTATCTGGATCTCCCTAACCCTTAAATATTCAAAATATAGTATTCATAAAGTTTGGTGGGGAAGAAATCGGATCATCTCATTCAGGGTAAGCCTTCATTTTTGGTAATACTAGTGTGTTTCATCCTTCCATAGCTTCCAATCGAGTTATTAATGATTCAATTATATTAATAAGCATTTGAGAAACATCTGGATAAGCTGGGACCTAAATAGGTACAACAACTAGATCCTGAACTAGTGCAGTGACTAGTAGGACCACTAGTGGTGGTGCTACTAGTATTTGTCATGGATAACCCCTGGGGATAGGCCTATAAGTATTTTCTTGACCATGTTCTTGATATGTACCCAATGGAGAGAATTCATTATCCACACCATTAGTTACAAAAACCCCTCTTTACTGAGGATCTCTTACTAGAAGTGAAATTTGAGGATCTTCTTGTTGAGCATGCCTCGAAGGAATGATGATTCAGAGTAACACTGTGTTGAGTCTTATCGACTCCTTCATCTACACTTCTTGGAAGGAAAATATTTACTCAAGTGAAGGGGATTGAAATTCTCCAAGGGTAAGTTGAGAAATGATTTGAACTTTACCTTTCTCCCTATTAGGCACCTTTTGGACATGTGGAAGTAGATTATTTGAGAGGATGCCTTGATTCTAGGAAAGCCTTTGATTGCTAGTACGCACACCTACTTAATTTTCTTCAGTGTAGATCATGTCAATAAATGGAAAATCCTCTTATGATTCTCATAAACTCATTTCTTTTCTAGAGGATCATCAATAATTGAATTAAATACATTCACCAACGCATAATGTATTAATGGCATTCTATCAATATCATTGTTAGATTGCCTTATTCTGCACCCTACATGGGTATTTGTTCTCCTATATGCTGATTTCCTGAGAATGTTATGGAATATAGTAATCTGAAGTGAATCCTTAGATAGATTAGTTGTGCATTCACCTGTTGGATTTTTTCCTAACTAAGAGAAACTTGACTTCTACTAAGGAGGGGATTGCCAATGTGAAAAATCCCCCAACCATGCGGGCTCAGTCTATTCCGATTATTCATTCTCAAACCCTTGGGCTTTGTTTGTTGGATCTGAGGGCTGGGTTAGAAAATACACTATCCATGTGGGATGGGGTATTTTTTTACCTTATATATATGATATCATGGAAGCTTCTCTTCTTATTTTATGAATTATGTTCTGAATTTTAGATGGGCGCATTATCTAACACTCACTTAAGTCACCTATTTTGAAAGACCGTTGTTATATTTCAGTGATTTGTGTGATAGAATGGATGATACCCTCTAATAAGGGATCTTGATCGATTATTTCAAACACTTTAGGGAAAATTATCTCAATATCTCACACTCTTTGGTCTTAAATTTAGTGAAAGACATTCGAGGCCTACTCTTGTTAAACATATCATCAGTCATGAACTGAATTTGTTTTTTGTAGAAAACATGGGGAAATAAATTTGCATGAGACCACTTTTAGTGGGATTAGTTGGTTCTAGTTCATAGTGAAATTAAATTCTCCATGTGCACACCATTCTCTCATATGAACACGTGAGGGGGTTTCTGTGAAAAATTATCGCAACCTATTTAATATATCGGGTCATGCACATTGAAGGGCCTCATGTTTCTTCTCGATCATTGGATATCAAGAAACCTTGAGATATTCTCATTCAATTTGGTGTTTCAACCTTTATATTACCTTTACATGACTTTGATATTCATCATATGGTAATACTTTGTATTTTAGATGATGAAGAGTATTCCCTATGTTGAGGCGGATATCATGAATAAAATCTCATTCCAACACCTCTAGCATTTTATATTAAAAGGTGGTCAAATGCTAGAACATTATATGTATTTCACCCATAGAATTTTTTTTCTACATGTTTAACATATCCTTCTTGACTTTTTAAAGAGGCTTTTCATACTATTCTGACCAGAGAGGATGCTTCCCAATTATTTTCCCACAAAAAATGGGAATGGTTGGTATTTCATCTACTATATTAGAAGGAAAATAACCAAAGGGAGGTTCAGATAATAACCAACACATTGGAATATCTTCTTGATAAGAAATTATTTCACCTACCAGTAACAAGGAATCAGACATGACTGGCCTTATATTTGCATGTGCCTCAAGATAAAACAGCTTTCTCATCACTACATTGTTAGTTGTAAAATCCTCTTGAATAAGTGAAACACTACTTCGGAGAGAACTTTCTAAGTGAATTCAATTATGGGGAGTACCTCCATGGTGGATTATAACATGGGATAAATCCTATTTATCCATATTCATCTGTCCACATGAAGGGTTTCCATGGATTTGATCCACATCTAAGTTTTCATGATTGATAGAATTTTTGTGAAGCAATCCTCAATAATGAGGTGTTAGATAATGAACATAAAAATTACTAATACTACTCCCATAATTTGGTAATGGTATGATAGGATATTTATCTATTATAGATAAATGCATGGGGGATTCAAGAAATCTATCATTAAGAGGATCCAAATCATATATCAACTCCTGATTATCTAATTGTGCTTGATGATACTTCTTGTTATATTCCTTATTACATGTAGTTGGGGCCTATTCTAGGGAAAAGTGGCTATAATGACAAGGTTTATGTGGATTCTTTGGAGTGGCTATGAGAACATACCAATTGTCTCCAATTTTAATGGGTTTATGTTCTTGATTTGGTTTTCCGTATAATATGGGGGAGTATTACCCATAACACCCCCCCAGAACTAGAAAAGAGGTGTGTATCTAATCCATGATGGCATCCTGATGAGTTATCCCATATATGGGGAAAGAATTATGTGTTTTTCCCTCTGGTATAGCTAAAGTTTCCATTATGATATTCTGGGAATCTTCCAATATATGGGAATTAATTTGTGTCTACCCTTTCACCATTTCCAAGATGTGATTGGTGACCTTTGTGGCTAGAACAATGAGAATTTGTATCTTCCATATCTGGATTAGTTTTATGTACCTTCTCTTATCATCCCTTTTCTGTCAGTAGATACTAAAAATGCTCATGTATGGGGGTAGTGATTTGAGTCTTCCCCGGTATTATCATTGTAGATTTCTGATTGACTTCTCCAGATTCTACCAAACGAGGTTATTGGAAGACTTGATAAATGCTAGTAGTTGTATATGTCTCATGGATATTTCCCACCAAGCATGGATGGTGGAATTTTTTATGTTCTAGCAGATGAGACTACTAGCGCACTTTTTGGGTGCATGCAGGTGTGTGTTCCTGCTTTCATATTTCTACCACATTTAGTTGGTGACATCCTTTTAATGCAACTAGACGAGTCTGCTAACTGGTTAAGATATTGTATGTAGTTGTGTGTTCTTTCTCATGGTAATCCACTGGATTTGAATTGTCGAATAGGATTTATGTTTCCAAATGAGTCCATGGGTTGGTGAAATTAAGATGGATGGGTGTATGTTCCCAGTTGCTCTTTGCCACCAAACTGGGTTTATGGACTTCTTCAGAGGGGAAAAGGTAAGATACTGCTCCCTATTAGCCAGTGTTTTTTCCTAGAGATTTTTCTTGCCAGCCTAGGTCACTGGGACCAGAGACAGCTGATGATAAAAATCACATCATGTTGAGGGTCTGTTTTCATGCGGCATTGGTGGAAATGATTATTGGCAGGAGCATTCATAAAGGACCCTTGTGTCTTCGAGTAAGGTTTTTAATGTCCTCTTCATCCACCTATTTAAAATATAGGATAGATGTATTATTACGTTTCATGGATAGGCAATTGAAACAGTTACAAACAGTTTTCAGTGTTATCTTATTTTGGACCATCGTTGATCATTGAATAGGCAATGAGGTTTTATTCTTGATTTGGAGGGCCATTCGGGTGGCCTCTAAGGTTAGGATAGTGTTGTGTTGATGGTACACATGGACCAGTGCTTTAGAGACACAGTGTTGAATCCAATGAGTATGTAAAGATATCATTCAAGTGAATTAGGATCCAAATTTAGAAGAATTCAGGGAATTAACAGGTGTAAACTTGAAGGAATAAATTTCAAATAAGTGCAGTTCTTGGAAAGAAAGTGCATGTATTTAATACAACTACAAATAATAAACTTCAAAAAAGATGCATATTTTCGGATGAATACATGAATGATTGATTTCATTGTCTTATTCTACTTTATCAATTGATAAGGGCCTGAAAAATGGTAAACAATATCATCTTGGTTAAGGATTCACATTGGGTTCTCCATTATTTTGTTTTCTTTAGAATGTGTGCTCTAGTTTAGAATTACTATTTCTAGAAATTTTTAAACCAATTTTTTTACAGAACCCGAAAGACCCAATGGTTCTTTATCCTAAAAGACCTTCCTTCCAAAGGTAGGTGTTCAGTAGGTCTTTTGACCAATGATACTTAAGAATTCACATTGGTTGAGAGGATCGTAGGTCAGGCTCATCACACCATTTTGGGGGGAATTATTGCCTACTTCGGGACTCTTTTAAATATTTAATATTTTTTCATGGATCCTTATTAATTTACGAAGCATAAGGTAGTTTTCCCTTGAAATTTGAAATAAATTATTAGCATGTGTGGAAGTCAGAATCATCTGTATGTATTCAAGGTTCTTCATCAATGGAGTTACCCTTATGTATTATAGGTTCTCTTCCAATGGTATCCTATCATATACTACTTATAGATTCTTTAGTCATTATTACAACAATGATGGTTTTTTAATCCACTCAATGGGGAACTCTAGAATTTACGGTCATCAAGGTAAACTAATGTCACTCTCCAATTTATCATCATCTAGATAATCAAAACTTTTACACAAGAGTTTATTTTCATCTAAGAAGAAAAACATTACTCTATAGATGATCATCACCTAGGGAGACATAAATTGTTTTGATGTTGGGATTAAACCCATATATTGCTACCTATATATCCTCATGAAAGGAATAAAAACCCTCATAGTTAGGTTCTTCTTAATGGGACACATCATACCTTTTTAATTCATGTGATAAGGACCTAACCGTACAGTTTAATGTCCTTTGAAAATGAAATCTAGGTAGAAGGTGCCTTGTCAAGGATTAGTGTTAGGCTTATGTCAAAACAGCCCAAGTAACATTGAAGGGATATGTGATTCAAAGAAAAATTAGACCCTATTTGGAATTTGTCCCAAAAAGAACATGGTTTATTTTGAATGCTAGGTTTGAACCTCATGAAGGTTTCCTACGTATCCCATTTAGATGGGAATCAAATCCCACATAGTTCCGTAAGTCTCATAGTGGATTATGGCTCATTAAGAGGATTAATTTTAGGATTACTCCTAAAGATAATTCCTTTTAATGGGGTTTATGAGAGATTTCTCAACTAATGGAAGTTTAAGGGGGACTTAATTCAGGGCATACTCCAAAAGAGAATACCCTGATTTAGGTAAATAAGGTTGGATTACTAAAGAGGATATTCAGTGAGCTTGGAACTAAATTAAAGTCTTTCTATGTATCCCAGTTATATTTGTAATTATAGTTCTCATAGTTCATTCAATATGGGGATTACACCTAGGAGGAGGCCCACTGATGGGGGCATGATTTCGCAATTTATTGATGATATGACATATAGATCGGGCCTTAAAAAGACTTCCTACATATCCTATTTAAGGTGGGAACCAAAATTCTTGTATTTCAATCTTCTCATATAGGAGTTGGACACTTTCAAAGGATTATGTTTGGGATTACTTCTATACTGGATGCCCTTTAAAATTGTGGGTCTTGATTAGGTCTATCTTTTGAGGAGAATGCCACTTAAATTCATCCCTTAGGTAGGCTTCCTAGGTATCCTGGTTATCGTAGGAATCAAAGTTCTCATAGTTTAAGAAATGTGGTGGATTGTGCAGATATTATGATCCTCACAACACTCTAAGACCATGTGATTCATGCTCAGTGAGAGAAACGAGAGGATGTAAAAGATTCAACAAACCACACACTATATCCTCTGTTAATGGAAGAGGTTGGGACTATGGAGAAACAAGACAGGGGATGGTGGATGAGGGTACGGAGAAATGAACCATTAAATGTGAAACAAAGATGGAGGCCATTAGGTCTGACCAGAAAGGATAAGGGATTATACCAGGAGGGATCCCAATGAGTGGTCCCAAGAGAGGATGAAGACTTCTTATTTTTTGAAGTGAAAATCAAGTGTGATCCTTAAACTCCCTATTCGGATCAGAGGCTTCGGGTCTTAGATATAAGAGGAGGATGAAAAATCCATATCCCCGTAATCCAAGACTGGGAACTCCACATCATTTTCCATGGGATAAGGGCCCATGTGACCATTGATATTCAAACCAATAAACATCAAGAGGATCTTGACCTTTTGGTAGTACATGGTTGGGACACTTCTGGTCGTAGATATACAACCCCAAATTGGAGACACATTGATGTGTATTTCCCAAAGGATTGGGATGTCAGGTGGTCTTTCTAAAGGTTTCATCGTAATCCATTTTAGGAATGGGATACAATAATGGAAGGGCCCTTCCATGAGTGGCTTTGAAAAGTGATCCTAAAATGCTCGAACTGGCAGAAGAAATGAGGTTAAAAAAGAATGGGCGCTCAAGTAAATGGCATACAGTTTTGTGGCACGAAAGTAGTCATTGGGGAATTGGTTGTGCCTTATGTGATGAAAAACATATATTACTAGACCTGGGTGAGGTATGGATAAATCCTTCAAGAGTCTTCCCAGGTATTCCCATAATTGAAGCATGAAATATCCTTCTTGAGGAAGGGCAGTCGTTCAAGTGTTCTTAAATTAGACGGGGTTAGGCACTTAATTCGTGAAAGGGTTATTTATTATAAAAACTAAATAGAATTATGTCCTATGCTTATCCTTTAATTCCCTCTCTATAGGTTTTTAGGAACTACCATGGAGGTTTCAAAGGACTTGGGAAAAAATGCTAGGGAGACCAGAGCAAAAAATGGGCTTCATGAAAAAAATTCATACAAATGAAGACCTAATGGGTCTATTTATAGTAAAAAATGATACCTTGGATCAAGTAGACTTGGGAAGCAAGTGGGTAGCATGCAATTTGATGGTGTGAAAGTGTTTTCACATTTTCGGTGGTAAGGGAAACCTTGGGCAAACTCAATTTTGATAATTTGAAAAAAAAATTATATTCTCCATCTATTTACTCCTCATTTTTATAATGAATTTCCCTTTGACACTTTTTCATTCATGTGATGGAACAGAGTGTAAATAGGTATCATACATATATAAAACATCACATCCCTAAATAATAGACCACAACTGGGGAACCTATCCCCTCTGAGCATTTTTACATCATAGAGCTCCTTGAATGACCCATCCATACTACTGGTCCTGAACGAAAAACAACCTACAATTGTCTAACAATCATATTATTATAACCTACCTTAAAACCAAATTCATTGTACCTATAATTCCAAAGGAATGCATCAATAACATAATTTTTAGGCATATCTCCATATATCCACATAACCTTCCATCAAAAAGAGATCCATATACAAGTTGTCCCAACAAAGTAAAATACCACAAAAAATTTGTACAAGAAAACTATGTACGAGTAGTTGTTAACACTTTGAAAAAATTAATATCTTTTATTAGAAAGATCACATACAAGAAGGCCTATAACATTTGGATCCTATATGCTTATCATGATGCATGAGAAACCTATTTTATTTATAGGAAAAGAGTCAAAGACAATGCACTAGCCTCTTTCCAACTGTCCAAGATCCACATATCCATCAAAACTCATATAATAGAAACAACATGTGTGTCACTCAAAGAAAAAACAATATTAAACATTAACATCAAATAAAAAACAACAATTCCATCCTTTGGTAACATAGTATTTCTATCAAAACAATTTTTTATGATGAACTAGTCCAATTCCCATCACAAGCTCTGATAATTTCCAATACTCTTAGTATACTAAACCCCAATAAATGAATTAAAAGGATATAAAGTCCTTTATTACAACATTGTTATGTCTCAACCCAGATGCCCTTAAACTAGTTCCCCTATCTGGTTCTCTATAATAGATCAAGGATGCCTTCTCATACCCAGAAGGTTACCGACTTGCCATGCAGGTATCAGGTGGAACTGTTAGGAGACTATACCCCAATATAAGAGTGTACAAGTATAATTAAATAATAAAACAACAAAAACATCATATTATGCAAGATGAATAAAAAATTGAAATAGGATCATGTTATCATAAAATAAAATATAGTAATAGACCAATTATTAATGTCAAAAATACAACAACAATAGCCTAATATAAGGATTAAATATAAAATAAATACAGAAAATAAATTAATTAGGTTCTAATATTAGATTTGATCCATGCGACATATCTATTTTATAGTACCCCTTATAGATTCTCCATACTAATAATCATACTCCTTCTGAGAAACACACTAAATCATGCAATCATGGGCATTCACCCTATCCAACATGCTTGTTTTCTCAACCTAAAAGTAAACATAGGGTCCTCATGTACACCGAGGTATATTAATAGGTTGTGAGAAAATAAATCTCAGTATTCCACCCCTAATATTGGACATATAAAATACTTTCATTAGTTCATGATAATGAAATATTCTTAACCTAGATGAAACATAACATAAATGAAGATTAAAAAAATGAAAAATTGATCCTCATACTAGAGAACTCAATTTTATATACCTATATTTTCTAACATTAGGGTGTCTTTAAGAGAATTTTATTGTCCATTCATCCCACATAACATAAGGGGGCCACATATAAGTCCACCCAATCCAATTCTCTTAACACTGGGATCTCATTCAATTTTTTTATTATCATTCAAAATCATATTGTAAGGAAGCCTAAATCAAACCATGATGATTACATTAACAATATCAATCTTGGTATCGATACATATAATTGATCTATAATCATACTACGATACAGTAAAACCATTACCGAGAGAATCAGCCTGAAATCTATACGCTTTATCAAACCTAATGTAGAAGAATCAACCTTACATGTATCTATACATCAACACTAGTTGTACCCCAAGATTTTTTCCTGAAAAAATCCAATGATTAGAAACATATGTCATATATCTTATTCCACATGGTATGTCATTGATCACCAGAGTATCTCCCAAGAATATAAACCTTAGAGTATACTATCATTTTTTAAACCCTTAGTCTAACACCAGATACATATAGTATACAACTCATGCCTCGAACCTTGGTCCAACACTAAAACCATAAACAACTAAAATTAACAATATAAAGAATCTTATCTAACCTCATATCATATAGGTGTTAGAATTAATTCTAACATACACAACTAGGGGTTTGGAGCATCATGATAAAAATCTAGTACCATCAATGTGGAATGTCATGTCTAACTCTATCAAACATGGATGTGAAATTTCATGTCAGACATTTGGAACCATATATATTGTACATTATTTCCACTATTTATAACTTTTATGTTGAATTTTAGTTCATACATATGGAATCATATCTATTGGTAACCAACTTGGCCCTCTAGGTTAACACAAAACCAAAGGAATCCCTATTCCAATCCTAGAAACTAATATATAAAAAGTGAAATATCTCTTGGTATCCTCTATGTTAGAACATAAGAGGAGACATCCCACTCTAAATTCATGGTCACAACCACCCTTTTGGGTTAGTTCCCATCTCTCAAGGTCACACATCTCACAATCCATTCTCTAGAATTTCATTCCCTCTACAACCCAAAATGGGAGTAAACCTCACAATAGAGATGGCCTCATAACCATCCCCTTACAATGTATCTTAAGGTTATACTATACACCAAACCTATCTTACACCACGAATTAGATTATAGTCCCACTAACAAGGGATAGTCTCATTCCATAACTAATCAATAATTATGGAGAACCCATACTCCATATTCAAATGATCCTCATGACCCTCTCCTATGTATCTTCCAATTTTCACTCTCACAATATAGTTCAAATTTAAATAGAGGATAACCACTCCCTCATAACATACATAACCCAAATTGCATATTAGAATCCCTCAAAACACCCCCCAAATCTACACCATCACGTTTTATAAACAAAACCACTCAAAATGGAATCATATTGTGTCCAAATATGAATATTGAGAAAAAAAGTCTTCCAAAAACAATAAAAAGGGGGGAAAATGAGAAATATATGGCATGTACCCTGTGTACATGGTGTGTGCTTCAAAATTCCAAACCTGGCCATGTACTTCTACATGACAATGTACACTTGCGGCATGTTTTTGTTCCACTACATGACCATGAATTACATGGGGTCTGGATGTGTACTACAACAGGAACACGGCATACCTTGGTTTTGGCTATGTACTTCCATAAGTTTATTTATCCCCATGCATGAGGTGTATCCCAATGTTCTTGGTTGTGATGTCATGTTCCACAACACATCGTGTACATCAACAACATGATTTTTACTCACAATTTTTCATCAACCCAAGTTCACTACAACATGGCCATATCCCACTACACTACATATACACCAAGTATAGTATGTGTAGTTAAAACATTTCACCACCCCAAGATTGAAAGAAAACAATATATGTGTTCTTCACCTCTATGACATATGATTAGGAATTATAAATGGGAAACCACTATTATCCTTATAATCCCCTCATTTTTTCCAATTTGACATAGATTAACTACCATGGAATCCTTTTATTTCATCATAGATCTTTAAAACAAAAAAACAAATTTATGAAGATCAGGGTATAAAACTCAAGAAATTGATCTACCTTGTATCAGAGGCACTGAATATTTAGGTCCAAATATACTCCTAGAATCCACTCCATGTAGATCAGATCATAATCTATGCAAATGATTAAGTAGGTATATACCTCAACCTCATTCCCTATTATTCCATCCATCATGCACGAGGTAAAATTAAAGACCATAAAAATCATATAGTACAAAATTTTACAATGAAATTAAATTAATATATAATAAATAATCTCATCAAACCACATGTATTGTTAATAAATGACACATGAGACACATGTAAATAAGTTTAAATATACTTTTTCATTTCTTGTTAAATTAATTACATGATTTTTAATAGATGACAAGGTGAGTTATTAGAATATATGATGTGTGACCTCGTTTATCCATCTATGACACGAGCCCTGGGAGGGGCATGGTTTTCGACCCTGGATGTTTATGAGGTATATGGAATGTATTCCAATTAAACACCATGTGACCATAGTGTTGAATGGTTTTTCAGTCCTCATGTCATGTACTAATGCATAAAATGACTTAGACCCCCATTTTCTATAGTAGATACAAATGGACTACACGACGTATATATAAAGTACATGGTGTGCAGTCCAGAAAATTATGTGCTGGCCTGGACCAGTCAACACACAATCCAAATTTAATTCTTACCACATGTATTATTTAGAGAATAATAGAATTTATCTATTTTCATCATTATAAAATTAACATGGGTAGACATTCTATAACAATAATCTAAACATCCTATAGACTTGTGGTATCTATCCAAAACCCTCGACAACTCTTGATGGAGTCTTAAAATTTTCTATATGTTTGTCTATCATTTTAATTATTATATATGAAATAATGAAAAATAAAATTAATCTGATAAATATTAACATTTATTTAAAAAATAAAGTAGAAATGAAAAATATAAGAAAAAACATATCATCTATTAATAATTAATTAATAATTATCAATTAGTTATATGACTAATCAGATACCACTTTAAGGTTTAATGAATATCAGAAGTGGATTTTGGGAAAATCCCACTCAGTTTTATCGATCATTTATGAATAATATGAGATATACATGATGAATAACATCGTGAAAAATGTAATTAAAATGATTATTAATGGACTTATTAACCTCAAAACTAAGAAGTTAGGATCATAACATATGATTTATAATTAATTTTGAGATAGATTTAGAATTACCAATTCCTGAAATTCTTTTTTTATTGACGATGAGTTTGAATACTGTTGTTATAAAGTCATTACGTCATAATATGTACAGGCATAATCCCTCTAGAATTGATCTACACATAGTCCAAAATTTTAAATTGTCCTTGTCGAATAATTGGGTGGTTACAAATATAATATTGATCACTTGATTCATCTATCACTTATGGTAGTAAGAATCTATTTAGGGATGAAATATTAATTTAGTTCTCTTAATGTCTTGAGAGAGGAGGACGATTACAACACTAGTTCTTGAGTGCATTCTTGAATGTATTATCTATTTGGAATTGAGATAATACTCCCTATATTTATTTTGAATAATAAGAATATAACAAATTAAAGTGATATAACTGGGTATTTAAAGGGTTGTGTAAGGTTTTATAATTTCACATGGTACTTTAGAAAATTCCATATTCTAGAGTGAACCACATTTCTAATAATAATTTAAATAATTTAATTATTTTTTATGTGTTTATTACATGTGTATAAATAAATATCATTTATTAAAAAAATAATTTTAAATAAATTTAAATTTTATTTAATATATCAATTTTGGTCGGACCATTACACTATGTTTATATTTAAAAAAATTATTTATCAAACTTTAAATAATTTATATTTATTAAATAAATAAATATTACTACATTAATCATTGATAAATATAATAAATATTGCATTCACTGTATCTTGAGAGTAAATTTTTTATTACTTAACTATAATATTTATACTTATGAATAAATCATGATTAAATATCAGTGATAATGAAACCATAAATAATTTTTCATCCATAATGTTGTAATAATTTTTATTTGGGATTATTTAATTAAATAATGATATTTTGGATTCATGTTTTTTTGACCCTCTTGGCCACTCCTTTTATGGTCTTAGGCTATACCACCTAATGTAAAATGTTAGTTCCTAGAAGAAATCTATTGAACCGATATAGAATTAATTTAATGTTATAATGACATAAAAATTCATACAATTTCTCACAATGTAATATAATCTCATTTTCACAATACCACTATTCAAGAATGTTGTTTGTTAGATTCCACAACCTATGTATTATATATATCATTATTTATATTTCCATGAATGAACCTACCCACTGAACCCCATGGACATATATTTAATCAGGATGTCACATTCATATCAGATGGCCTAAGATATTAACTTACATTAACAAATAGAATGGTAGAATCTGTTCTCACATTATTCAGATTTTAAGAATCACTCATGACACACCCATTGTATCCTACTTTTCCATTAACTTATATTATCATGGTTTCCCCCAATATATCAAATTACATGACTCGTGATATGATTTAATAATAACCATATAGTCTACAGACCAATACAAATATATGCAGATGAGAACATCTTATGTCACATATAAATATTGACTTCCTACTCTCGGATCATGTTCTCATAATCCCTTTCTTTGAAGATTATAAACAGTGTATAGTGGGATAATATATCTCAAAGTCCTATGAGCCTCCACCATTGATAGCCTTAATTATTCTAATCCTTTCAAATAATATCATATGATTTTCGAATATATTTTAAATAATATTAGTATTGCACTTCTAGGTTCTTATCATATCATGTAAATATTATTATATTTTACTACAACAATTTCACTTAGAGAATAATAAAATACTATGTCATGTAGAAGAGTAATCATGATGTGATAATAATTTAAATAATATTAATAAAATTAAATATTGGTAGTAATAATTCATATATAAGTTGGTTCTATGGAACCAAATACATAATATCCTTGGTCTCTCAAAATTTTTTAACACTAAGTTCTTCTTCAAAAATAGTTTTCTGGGTGTCCTCAAACTCAATATAAAATGTCACGACTGCTATTATATTTTTATAATATATTCCTACATGACAAAAATTATTAGTTTCTTATTTTTCTACCTCATTTCTTATGTGATACTATGTAAATAATTAGCTGGTATATGAACCATTATCTTATATTTACTCTTCTATAGCATTAATGTAACTTTTTGATAAGCAGAACCAGGTTGTAAGATCCTTATTCTTCTTATTTAACATTTATAACTAGATAATATTAATTTCAATGTATAATTGGGTTATCTTAATCATATTCATACCTAAAACTTCTATTTCTATCATCACCATAGTGAACACACACAAAAATCTTCTCCTAGCGGAATATATTTTATATTGGTAATAACACCCTTATCAAGAGTCTTATTCAACACTTTAAATGTACTATTCTACATTTTGCTTTTCATGTACTCTCATATTTCTATAAAAAATATCATAGAATATATCATACAGGATAAAATAAATCTACCTTTTATTTCTCAAAAATCTAGAAAACAATTTCTATGTTGTTTTATATAGGTTTGTCCAATGATTTTCTCAACTTCATGAACCAATAAGAATTCCATAAATTTCATAATATATTTTAATTATAATGTTTTAACATGTGTAATAACTTCAATTTCATTCTAGTAGAATCAAGTTAAATATTCTCAAAAAAATTAAAACTAAAAATATACCAATTTAAATCATTTTTATCAACTATATAAAACTAATAATCAGTGGAACTTATGGTTTTTGACTTCAAATTTTAAGCGCATAAGAAAAAAAATGAGAACCTATATAGAATATAGATTGAGTTTTTACTCCATCTAGAAACTCACCACCCTTCTTCATATTCAGAGATAATAAAAATCAGTTCTCAATATTTTAAAATAGTAAACAAAGATCCATCATTATCACATTTACTTTTCTATATTTATTATGAGTACATATTATAATTTTAAAATTTTTATTTCCCAACCTTTGAAATGAGTTTGATCTTCCTATTCTCATCTTGAAAGTTAAATATATCCTTTATTTTTCTTAAACAACTATTAGATGTGATTTTCTAGACCATAAGGATTTTTTTTAAATCATCCCAGTTTTTTATTTATAGAATAATGTTTTTTGAAATATTATCTAGTATATAATGAAAATATGATCCTTATGTGGGAAGGAGCCTAACATATAATACCCCCTCTTATATTGGATGCATAGTTTCATTGTTCTAAGGTAGGTTGATTACTCATAAATCACTCCCCTAACCCATACATCAATCCTCGATTGTGGGACACCAATCTTGCTTCAATCCTTGTATATGAAATTGATAACATTTTGATATGATCAATCCTTATAAAGAAACCCATAAATGATTAGATAATTATTTTTTCAAAATACATGCTAGCATAGATCCTTATATGTTTTAATTCCCTCTTATAAGGTTTACCATAAATGAAAATAGACTTATACATTTTTCATATTTCCTTTAAATAATTGTTTAATTACATATAATAAATGAAAACACATATAAACCCATTCTAATCACTATATAACAACATAAAATAATTGTAATAATTATAAAAATAATTCAAAATCTCATTATAATTCTCAAAATACATGGTTCAATATACATAATCATCATAGATTACTTTATATTACCTTCAAAACCTTAAATCATCACCCTTGAAATAATCCTTCGTGATCATTAATCTAAGATTATTTTTATTCCATATTACAACTGTCATATTTCCAAACATAACTTGGATGGTTTCATCTTATTTCCTTCTAGATTTCTCATTTCACTAGTCCAAACTCATTAATCTTCCCATTAGTTAGTTTCTCTAAGATCCATTTCCTATAATGTAATAATTTTCCTTTAGATTATAACATGTTCTTCAATAATCATATGTATTACCTTTAATCATTAATCTACCCATCCGTGAACTCAAAAAAAATACCTCCTTTATGTCATTTACCCATAACTTTATGAGTAGAATCATTATGTTTTTTATTAAGTGGATACTTCCACACAACCAAAAATTATCACACACCCTTCTACACTATATATATATATATTCAATTATCATATAGCTTATTTATTATGATATAAAACCTGAATATTTTCAAGGGTTATCAAAGATTTATGATAAAAAAATAAAAAATGAATAATTGACAATGACCAAAAACAATATTTATTTATTGAATTATGACAAAAAGAGAGGAGTTTCAACATTTTTGGATACTCTCTAAATATATAAAAATTAAAATGTAGATGGTGATAATATTATAAGAAAAGTTCAATAGATTTTAGATGTTAAAAATCACCTTCTCTGAACCACTAATATATTGATGTATCTTATCAAGTCTTGTGTGCAACACTGAAGACCCTATTGTTTCTAGTAAATTTCATATCTAGACCTCTCATACAATACACACCCAAGAGTTACTTTATTTATAAATATATTTAAAAGTTTCAATTTTAAATTTAAGAGTTTTATTTGAAATAAATAAAATATATTTATTAATTTTTCATACCCTTATTATCTTAAGATGAAATTTTATGAATTTTCCAAAAACATTGATTTTTTTGTGAATATTAGATATAAACTTTTTGTTAAACCCATTGTTTTTATGAAATTTCTAAAAAGAAAGAATAAAATATAACTCAGAAACTATTATATCTAAAAATATATATGTTTTTTAAGTAATATATATATATTTAAATATTATTATTAATTTATAAAACAATATTTTATTTTTTGAAGTATAAGTCAAATTTTTCAATAAAATATTTTTAATGCATTATACATTTCTTATTTTGAAAATAACTTATAAATTTTAATTAAATTTAAAATTTAGAAAAGGATTTAAAATTATTAATTAATAGGTCCCAATTATGTAAATGTTTACAAATTAGTTTTTCACAGACAAGATAAATTTCTAAGGTTAGACCATGTTACTATCGTAAAGGATGAAATTCTAAATGTGAAAAATCAAATTTTAAATAGTGTAAAACATGTTTAAAAAATTATTTTAATTAAATGGTAAAGGTTTTTACACCATTACCACTTCCCCACTAAATTAATTCTCAATTTTTAGCCTCTTTGCATGATCTTTACTTACCTTTTATGAGAAAAGTTATCATTTACAATAATGTTATTTTTCTCACTTACAGAACTTTCCCTCCTCTCCTCACATCCTCTAGCACCAAATTCCACATTTTTTCTCAAATTATTACCATCCCCCTTATCAACATTACTATATGATTTAAATAGGATTTTTAATTCTAAAAATACCATCTATCAATGGTTTAATCCTCTTTTCAGGTAATATAATTCAAGTAGTGAAGTATACATTTCTAGCCACTACATTATAATTTCTATTTCATTACATGCACTTATTATCCCTCAAATTATATTATACTATATTAAAATTATAAAATTACTATTTTTAGTATAATTTTGTTTTTTTATATTTATGGTAAAATAATTAACAAGCTTTCCATTTTCCATTATGACAAAAGAAACAATCATTCTTGAGTTGTACGAAAAACCTCTTACATTACTTCATGTGTTTTATTTTCCAAAACCACATTAAAAGATTGGTTATAATAGGAAATTCAATTTATAATAATGATATATATAAAATATTTTATATTTATTAATTTTATACCATATTATTCATTTTCATAATTCAATGGAAAATGAAATCAATATTAATGAGTATGTGTGGACTACCACCTCCACAAAATTGTTGATTTCATTTTTTTATTTCTATTTTATTATTTAATATATGTAATTAAGAATTAATTCAATGTAAAAATATATATATCATTTTTATGTTATTACTGTAGTTCTTTTAAGATAAACTGAATAACCTATTGTTTATCTAAATAATAAACAATCATTATAAAATTAACCATATTAAACCAAAATAGTAAGAGAGAAATCATTTTTTCATGTTACATAATCATTAAATATCCATTTATTATTATATATATTTCTAATTATTATATATAAGAGTAATAAAACTCAATAATATCATTTTTATTTTGTTATAATTTCTTAAAACCCTATCTCTAGTCACCCATAGTCATTAAATACTTTATTATAATGGCATATGATACAAGGGATCTTCCTATACATGATTGGTTAGTTTATCAGTCTTTAAGAACCATAAAAATACATTATTACACTCTAAAATTGTAAATATAAAATATGTATCACAAGATACATTATTTAAACCGTTATATTATTCATAATTTCATTTTTCATATCCTAGAGAATATGAAAAAAATAATGGGTGAGCTCAGAATCCTTGTAAGGGTTTTTTACAATAGACCTTATTATGAGTAAATAAGATATAATAAATATGGAAAGGAAAATAATCCAAAATACATTCCATTTAATCCTTAAAGTGAACAAAAAACACATCCATGTAAAATATCAATTAATTAATAACATTGATAAAAATTAAAAAAATTATCAATGATGGAAATTATTAATAATGGGAATCTTGATCTCAGATATCATGATATATTTATTGTTAAATACCTATTCAAAGATAGTTTAATCAATGAGTATGCATTCAAAAAAACCCCTTTAATAATGTTATCCAGCAATTTAGTCTCATTAGACCTATTAATTCATTAAGGAGATATATAATTTATGGCTTACATATTACTGTATATCCAACGTGTTCCTCATATATTGATTGGTCAGTTTAATTGTTGATAAATATGTCTCATAAAATATATCTACATTGATTAAAAAAAAATATGAAATATCATTTTCCCCATTCAATGAAACAACTCTGATTATTTAAAACAATATATTGAAATGATCTAAGGTTTAGGTAGTAACCATATCAAATATATAGATAATATTGATATTTATGAGAAATGTAATTTTTAAAGTCAAATAATCCCAATGAATAGAATATTTCATTAAAAATTTAATATCTACAAATTTAACAAAGAGAAGATCGATAGCCATCCAAAAAGAAGTTTGTTTAGTAAAATCAGGTCGTTAAGGAATATAATAAAATAGAATTGGAACATTTTAAATATTTTGTAAAATTAATATTTATTTTTAAATTATTATAATATTTTAGAATTATTTAACAAGCATATAAAGGTTTTTTCATCATGAAATCTTAATAACAACAAATATGTAAAATGAAAACATTTCATATGACTATTTATACAAAATGTTGAAAATGAAAATGTAAGAGAAAAAATTATAAATTTTCATTTAAATCCATTTATAAAGTCAAGGAAAAATTAAAATTAACCTGATAAATCATTTGAGTAAATAAAAACGAATTTTTGAATCAATTTTCAAAAAAATTAACATGAATGAAAAATATTCTCGATAAAAAGTTAAATAAGACTAGATATTATTGTTAGCATTTCTTTCCTTGAGGCAAGTTAAAGAGGGGAAATGTTGGAATAAAATATGGTTACCTTCTAAATATACAATGTATACGGAAAATGATTGAATTTTATGATGGATATGTTATATTATTCTTTTAATGAGAATATGGCCAATCCCAAAAAAGTGTGATAGAAATTAAATTTTTACCAATTTTATAAAATATAAATTCAAAACCTTTGGAATATTAAAGATAAATTAATAAATTAATAACTATTAATATATATATATATATATTCATGTTAAATTCATAAAATGGGTAGTATATATACAACATAAAAATAATTAGGTGCATGATACCAAATATGTCTCAATGGAATGAAAATTGAGACAAAATCCCTTAAAATATCATTCCATTGAAGTGAGAATTAATAAATGATTTGATTATTTGTAAAAAATGTAAATAAAAAAATGTAAACATTACACAATAAAATTAGAGGTAATTTCAATCATAGTCATATAATAACATATTCAATGAATTATTAGTATAACAAAATGAATGAAAATATCGTTAAGAAACCTCTTTCCTTATGATCTAATTTCAAAAAACGTGCTTCTATACTCATGTATAATAACTTTAAATTTATTATACATACATACCATAAAAATATTTATATCCATAATGTCATATATGAACAATTTATAACTTATTATCGCCACTTTTCTAACAATCTATTAATATTATCATTATTTCGGGTCTCAGCTACATTGGTTTTCGGATATGTTTTGATTCAATAGTTATGGACCATGAGTATTTCTCATTGTAATATCATATTATGAATTTTATTCAAAACATAGATATAATAAATATTCTTAATATAGTTATTTATATTCAACCATAAAATATTATGATAAAAAATGGATTACACAATTTATAGAGATGGTAGGTGGTGCGTTTGGATGAGAAATGTTTTCACATTTCAAAATATAGAAAAAGAGAAAGGTAAATAATAATTCACCCATAAACTACCATTTTTTATATCATATATATCTTATAAATTCATAATACATATCATTATTACCATCCCTGTTTCGTGGAAATGAAAAACATATCACTTCCCTTTGTGGAGGTGGTAATCAACATATACTCATAAATGATGCTATTGTATTGAAATGGATTTGATAAATAAGAAGGTATATATATGTTATTATAATAATAAAAGATTTATTATTTAATAAAGAGTAAATATATTAATTTTTTTCATCGTTATGACCATCCATGTGTGTTGGTGATGGAAATCAAATTACATCAGTTTTCAAGGTGGTAGCACGTCGTTCCCACAAACAATGGTTTTAACTTCCATTTGATTGATATAGAGGTGGATAAGTATAATTTCATAAATAGAACAACATTTAATTATATATATGATTATTTTATTATTATATTTTAATTTTTATTAAACAATTAATTATTTTTAACCAAGACGAAAAAAATAATGAGCTTCGGTAAGATTATTACCTTCCCTTAGAGAATCCTCTATGGGATCTCCTCTTAGGGACACCAGGGTTGGTATTGTGGGAATAAACGAACTCCTATAATTTTGATAAATTTTTTTAAAAGTGATTTTTTCATGTTTTTATGTAGATAGGATGCTCAAAGTTATGTAAATAAAAGAGATAAGTAGTATCATTTCTTAAGTGAGGGGAGGGTCACTTTGGGATGTTTCTGAAATAATATAATATAATATTATTATATCTCATGTATAATGGTCAAAAACAATTCATAACATATAATTTAATGTTTTATGGTCTTAATTTATTCATCCAATAAAATTTGGATAGGTTTTGATATAATTTAATACCTTATACATTGGATTCACCCCTTGGTTACCAATTTTAACCTTAAGTGTGGTATTTAATTTTTAAATATTAAATCATTATAATTTTACATATATAGTAAGAAGTTCCCCATAAATGGAATGGAATGAAATTGTAGACCATATTTTTTACACCATTACATATTTAAATATTATTATAATTTTCAAATAACTTAATATAATATTATTTTCATAAATTATCATTGATTGTAATTTTGACATTATTCAATTAATTTGATATTAAAGATATAAGAAAAAATATTTAATTAGAGTATACTTCTCCAAAAAAATACCTAATAATATATACTCGTCTATATAATTTTTTTAACAAAATAATTTATCCAAATTGTGTTACTTTAAATATTTTTAAATTCATTTATTTTATACTTCTATTAATTGAATATATAATGTGTTTTTGTTTCATGAGTAATTAAGATAATTATTAAATTACTAAAATTAAAAAATAAATTATCAGGATAAAAAATGTTAATTCATATCTCAAGGGATATTTTAAACTTAACATAACCTCTTCATATCATTATGAAAAAAATTATATATCTTAATCTCAAGAGAATTGCATTTTGTATTTATTCATTTCTAAAAATAGTATAATGGTTAATATCAGAGATACATGGAACCAAGAAGACATATATTCTAGAATTATATGGAAATGTAAAAATCTATCCATGAAATAGGATAAATACATGTGTTGGAGATATTTTTAAGCCCTGTTCAAAAGTTTTGTCCTTGTTTTACCTTTTTTACCATTGTCGAGGTAAAAAATAATTTCTAAGGTAACTTTTTATAAAGAAAAAAATAAACCTATTTAACAATTTTTAACCGTATTATCCAATTATTTATTCTAGTTTTATAAAATTCAATTCAAATAAGTGGTAAAAATTAATTTAACTTTAAAACAAAAATTTTAATGAAATTTGATTTTTGAAAAATGTGCTTTTAAGTCCAAAAATGAGCTTATTCCAGAATCATTTTTAATAAAGACACAAATTTAATTAAGTATATTATGTATAAATAAATTATTCAAATGTTTGTCTATGATTAAATTAAAATCATTATGGGGATTTTCAGTTAAAATAAATACAAGGTTAGAAAAATTGGTGTTTTTTTATAATTCATTGAAAAATTAATCATTCATAAAAATAAAAAAAATTCAACATAAGATAATATTTATATGATAAATTAAAAATAATTTACATTTCATATGATAATATTTTAATATTTTGTATTTGATAATTTAAAATCAGTGTTTATTCTAAATAAATCTATCAGAGAAATTTATTTAATGATAAACATATATAAAATCATCGGTTGTTACATTCTACCCTCTAATAAGAATTCCCCCCAGAAAATTTAATCAATCTAATAAAAGAAACTGAGGATAATTCTTCGTCATCACATACTTAGATTCCCATGTAGCTGCCTCAATTTAATGATTTTTCCACAAAATATTTCCTTGATTAGTATTATTGTTTAATATCACTTTCTTTGTATTTTATAGAATATATAGTGGTTGTTGTTGTAGGGTCCTGAAAAATCTGCAGAGGAGAATTATGATCCCCTTTAACTCAAGGGTGATTCTTCCCAATTTCCCCTCAAACGGATTGGGAAAATGTGGACAATGCTCAAGGATGGCGAAGGAGGAACCGGTCTGCGGACCGGTCTAATGTCAGTGATGCACGGCCGGTTCGGCGAAGCGTCCCTCCTCGGCGGACCGTCATCATTCGCCAAATGGAGGCGGAGATCCTCCGTGGGTGTGAAGTAGGGTGGGCACTAATCCGGTTCACCGTCATGAACCGCCCCAGCCGCGAGCTGTGTCAGCTGGCCCGAACCACCTCTGCTGTCATTCTCGAAATGGAGGGGGAACCCTCCGTGGCCACGAAGCACTACCCTCATTCAGTTCACAGGGGGAGAGAAGTGCTCAATGCCCACCGTGAATTACAGATTGACCAAGTCACCTGTAAACTGGGTTTTCAGTCATGGGCCTCCGCAAAAGGTGTCGCATGACCATAGATAAATCTCTTTCTCCACTCTATAAAAGGATACTTAGGAGGCTTAGGGTGGAAGGAAAGAGGGGATTCAGATTGGGATTCAGAGGAAGGGGACGGAGAGGAGATTGGTCAGATTCGGGTGGAAGGATTTCTAAGGAAGGCTTAGGATTTTGAAAGTTCCAGTTCGCGAGCCAGGGAATGTATGAACCTAGGAACGAACTAATAAGGAACCAAAAATGCAAAATAATTTGGTGAACTTCGGACTTAAAATAACATAAAAAGTGAAGATCGCAAACCATATCCCCTCCATGGATGCACTCCCCGCGGACCATGGAGTTTATGCCTCTTTTCCAATTTGTCAGGCCGCGTATCACCCCCCTACGCGGATGAAGCCTCGACCAACAAACCCTCGACTGGTGCCAACCTTGGATACTGCTACTCGCGTTGAACCCTCCGCGTACCAACCTTGTCCGCGGGCCGAACCCAAAGCCCGGAACCCTCTTGTTTTGCTGGATTCCAATCAGTCCGCGGACCCTCCTGGTTCACGGACGGCCTCTCAGTCTGCAGACCACCCTGGTTCATAGACGGCCTCTCAGTCCGCGGACCACCCTGGTTCACTGGCGGCCTCTCATTCTGTGGACCACCCTGGTTTGCGGATGTCCTCTCAAGCCATTTAGCACTTCCCTATGCGAAGGGCGCCACCACCCATACCCTTGTGTGGTCCACCGAATCCTTTGGAGTTGTCGTTCCATGAGCCACATAAGATCCTCCCGATCCAGCCTGATCCTCCGTGACTCCTTCACTGGCCTACTCATTGACCTTGAGTTGAGGCCTCCACCAGAACCACCAGATCCATGTGGTGAAACCCTCAGGTGCATCAGCGCGCCGTTTTGAGTTCACATACCCACGGTAAGTAGAGTCAAATGGGTTTCCCAGACCCTTGATCATATTTCCAAAGCATTCCAGGGTTCGCATTCCCACGGTAATGTGGAGTCTAAGCTCGAGAGTCCCCTTTATTCCCCTCCATTTGTTAAGGGCTCCCCGAGGGTAGTAAAATACCCATCATAAGGAATCCCTCATATGCTGCAAGAGAGGAGATGGGAATAGGAGCACCCCCTTTCCCTCTCTCGCTGCTCTTTGTCACCATGGGCGTCCAACCCGGAGTAATCTTTGGCTTAATGGGCCGCCCTCATGCATAAGCCCCACTCTACTTCCCACGGATGCACCTTTCGCGACATGATCCTATGGTCTTTTTTTTCTCTTGTTTCTCACACTGAGCAGGACTCATGTGGGCTTAGAGTAAGCATCGACCATGACATCCTCTTATGGGCCTCCTCAGAGTGTAAGCCCCAATCCATCGCCATGGGCCTCCTCAAAGTGTAAGCCCCAATCCATCATTCTGGGATGCCTCAGAGTGTAAGTCCCAAGCCAATTTAAACTACGGGGATTTTGATATCTGTCCCCTAGGCAGGGTACGTAGGAAGCCTCCATGAGGTTCAAGCCCAACAACTGGTCGATCCGACTATCTTCACATCGGTTCACCGTGCCACTCCTAGTTCCACCATAGTAAGTTCCAACTCCACATGGTCATTAATCCAATGAGGGATGGTAAACCTCAGGCCTAAATGTTTCTGAACCCCCTGCGTCTAGTTGACCATTTCCCACCAGGGTTAAATCCGTGGATACTATGTTTGGGTATAAACCAAATATTCATGAACATATGAATACGTCTTAAATCTATAAGAGAGTCCCAGAATAGGAAATAATTCCACTCAAAAGGGTTCGATGAGCCCAACTTCCTATCCTCTCGACCAATGTGAGTTCTTAAGCATCGATGGTCAGACCATCCGTCAAACGCCTGCCTTTGGGAATCAGGTCCATGCTTCATTGGATACGGAACCGTTTGGAATTTAGAGATCGAAACACGAAACAAAAATGGTGAACCTAATGTGAATCATTAACCAATCATGACAGATTTAACTTAATCCCACCCTGTGCCCCCTTTTACTCACAAGGAGGGACAATCAAGGTCATTAATTATGCCTGGGATCATGAGATGCTGCTTTGACAGGTTTGCTGCTTGTATTTGCTAAAATGTTTTACAGGTACTATACAGAACTCCCTTCGATCCAATTTCGTCCTGAAAGAACTCAAAAGCGTGTGCTTCCAGCTACACAATGATAGGACTTCCTCACCTAAGAAGGACCTCGTCACCCACCCAGCGTCTTCAACACTGGGTCTCAGATGTGCTGATCTGAGAGTACCACATGAACAGTACTCTCCTAACGGTGGAGGCGACCATGCACGCCCTCCAATCTTCCAGAAATCTATGGGTGCCTGCCCAGTAGTGTCCGCAAAGGCATATCCAGACAACCCCTATTTCTGTCTCCAACCGTTTTGGGAGTCTATACCTGGAACGGGACAATGCGTACCGGCCTCATCTTAGGGAGGCGGATGAGGTCGACGTTGAGTACTTCATCCCCACCGAACGGGGGTTCTGCTCCAAGGCCCCTGCTGGCAGACGTCGCTGTGGTCACGCTACGACTCAACATCCTCATTCCAAGGAGGATGTCTCCTCGAGATTTAGGCCCACGCTCCCTGAGCTCCGGCCCCTCGAACCGCCCGACAAGGGCGGCAGACGTACAATCAGGGACCGGTCATCTGCCTGGTCCCTGAGGAGGAACTCTGCTGCCCTGCCACGGAGACATGCCATGAACAGGCACCTACACCAGTTCACTCCTCCCAAGCCTTCCATCCAGACATGGTGGCATCATACAAACCGGCGCGCATCCCCACTGAGCTCCATCAAGCCCGTCGCTCACACAAGATTGCACTAACCAGGCATGCACCTCTCCCTGACCAGGTTCATGAAGTCCACTGACCTGACGTGGTGGCGCCCTAGAACCTGCAGGACCATCTCCTAGCAGTTGCTTCTAATGCCCGCCATCCTGATATGGTGGAGATCAACAAAGCCCGCCACTGAGATGTGGTGGAAAATCATAGGCAAGCACGTCTCCCTGCCAACAAAGTCCACCGACTCGATACGGTTGGAAACCAATATTTGCAGGGCCAGCTCCCTGCCAATGTAAGTAAAGTCCACCATCCTGATGTGGTGGAAAACAGAGAGATAAACTGATGTATCTTGGTACAGGGGCAGATTCGTTCACCTGCCCCGACACAAGAGAATTTCCAGCACCAACTGACCACCAGAGGACTGGAGCCGGATATTCCTACTCTGATACCGGAATGGTCCTTCATACCAGTTCCAGCCAAAGATGTCTCTCTACATATCCTGGAAATAATGGAGGAGTAGGTATCGATCCCAGATCATATCTTGCAGACTTTCCAGAAGGTAATTGCATCAGCTTCAATAGCAAGGGCTCGGGCCCATGAGCCCATCTCCCCAATTGAGGCGACTCATATAAGAGACGAGATAGCCACCTCGGAGCATATCTGCATCCCTGCTTCTTCCCAGGAGGGTCGCTGGCCATATTTCGTGACAAAAGGGAAACCGGATCGAGCAGCTTCACTCGTTCCAACTAGGGGACACTCGTCCATCATGGTGGATGCGCCATAGCAGGCATATATCCCAGCTAAAAGTCAAGATGTTCATCGGCGTATCTCGACAGCATCACGGGATCCAATTAGATAGGGACCCAAATGTAAAGGTCATTATCAACAGTAGATGGTCCTCACTACCTACAAAAGACTGCCTCGAACACGCCAAAGATAGCCGGAAAATAAAGAGGGAGTTCATGACTTCACTCTGCTGAAAGCTGGGGTTCAGAACACCTCTAAGTATATATCAAAGGCTGAGAACCCTGCACATCCATTACCATATTATGGGAGTGGTTGTAGCAGTTGCGAAGGTCCTCCCTGCAATGTCGCTACGAGCAGCTCTAAAGGTCCTCCCCAGAGCACCCGTGGGGGCTTCTCCCATCAGAATATAATGATCGATCATGAGAGCTCCTCTTTTGATGCAAGTCACGAAAACCCTCCATGTAAACAGAAGATCGAGCAGCAAGAAGGTCCTCCACTTGTTGTGGTCCACCCTGAAGGTCATCCCCGGGTTATACACTGCAATCACTCTTCATGCAGTGGGACCACAGATTATGATAGTAGTCCTTACTATCATAGTCCCAACTATGGAGGCCCTCCCCGCAGTGACGTCTCATCATGACAAGAAGGTCCTCCCCTTGTTGTGGCCTTCCTTGAAGGTCCTCCCCAGCGGTTACACAGCAATGACACTCTGTGTAGCTGGACATCAGATCACGGTGGTAGTTTCGCCACCCGGATAATGGAGGTCCTCCCCGTAGAGACGTCAAGCAACGAGAAGACCCTCCCCTCGTTGAGTTACATTCTTGATGCCCTCCCTAGGATGTATCCCATAGATATTCTCCCTGCGGCAGCAGTAACGGTAGTCCTTTCCATTGCTGCAGCTGTGACGGTAGTCCTCGCCACCATGACCGCCATTGCGAAGGTCCTCCTCGCATTGTCCCCAAGCAATAAGAATGTCCTCCCCTTGTCACAGTGTGTCCTGAAGGTCCTCCCCAGGATGCACATCGAATGTAAATCCATGATGGTCATCCTCACCATGATAGAATTTGTTGTGAAGGTCCTCCCTGTAACGATGCAACGCAACCAGAAGGTCCTGCCGATGCTGCGACATGCCTTGGAGTTCCTCCCCAGGGTGTGCACTGCAAAAGTCCTCTATGCAGTGAAGCATCAAGTAGTAATGGTAGTCTTCGCCATTACGGCCTCCATTGCATAGGTCCTCCCCGTGACAACATATCATATCGACAGGAAGGTCCTCCTCTTGCTGAATCAAGCACCAAAAAGCCATCATATGTCGAGGCACTCAGAAGGACGGGATCAAGCATGTCAGATTCCTAGTAAGTCACTGAAGAAATCCTTCTACAATCAGGAGATGGTCCAGGGCCGTGTTAATCCTCTGAAACACCTCGGAATCACCCACATAATGATTCAGCACCTACCGGTCCCACTGCCTCCGACCACATTGGCAGCGAGTGTCTCAGTTGGTCCGACCAGGTAGAGTAGTCACTAGTAGAAGAGTATGCCGATATGATGCACCTAAGGAAACGACTATCCAGGGATGATATACCAGTTCTGTTTTGGCCTACAGCCACCTCTCAGTTTGACATACCCAGAGAGTTGTCGGAAGAATGCGTGCACGGCATCTGCCATAATATATGGACAACCCTCCGTCGACTGAAATCAAGCTTCCTGCCCTACGAAGGGTAAGTAGAAAATGTCAAGACAATAGGGTACCTCTTGCATCACATAGACCTGGAAGCTCTTCCTTCAGAACGACAACAAAAACCCTAGAGGTGTAAAGGAAACATGGAGAAATCCTACCTCGGTGCACTGCACCAGTCGCACCGCCTCATCTGTGATGCTCCGACGGGAGACCATATCAGTGGATGGGGAGAACATGGAGTTCTGCATTTCACTCCACTCCCCGCACAGAAAAATCTGTTTGGAGTGGTGTCTTGCAACGTCATCACATCAAGACAGCAATCGAGTGGTCTCTCTGTTCAGGTAAGGAAACACACCCAACAGAGTCAGGCCTTGAGTATGTTCCAAAAGCGTCAGGCCCAACAGGAATGAGCTATTAAAGAACTCTTGAATCACGCCACTGAGAGAATACAATAAGCCTACTGCCTAAGAGAGGACAATCAGCGATCTTTTCCTGCCTCCCCAAAAGGGATTGATTCACAGAAGACCTCGGCACAAAACTCAATTCACCACTGAATGGGGGAACGCAAGATCAGGCAGGTAGGGATAGCCGCAGTCACTGCCGCAATCTAGGGTCCACCCCAGCCTCCAGGTCTGGGGGCATTTTTAACAAAAAAATCCCCCATAAGAACGATAAAACCGGGAAGAGACTCAATATCCATGGAACGGGGCCAACCCCAGCCCCCAGGGCCGGGGGCATTATTATCCCCTCAACAACAACCTCCCCCACGAGAGTCAGTATTCTCTTTTCTAGGGTGGAAAATCAGAAGAGGAGGTTCTCATCCTATCCCATCATTTGAATCATCGTCCCCTCCAAGAGGAAGGCGCACCATAAGGTCTCATCAAAGAACACTACATGTCACCCTTCGTCAAGAAGACCGAAGGCAATCCCAGGTCACGAAAGGGAAAGCCAGCAGAAGATGCGGGAGATCCTCTTCCCGTTTGGAAGATGAAATATTCTCTGCCCTGTGATATTCATCTATCAACATCATAGAGGTTAACCCCACGGGCGACACCAGAGATATTGAAAATCAGGATGGATTAGGAGATGATAGTTCCAGTTAGGCTGTGACTCACAACGAACCACCAGGTGTGCACACCTGGAACCAGAGGGCCGCCCTAAATATTTTCATTCTTCTAGACAACCCTCCTCCACTTACCCAGCAAACTTCCAATAGTGATAAGAATAAAGGATTGGTTACCCTTAACCCACCTCCTTCTCTTGAAAAGATGAGCCACTCACGCTCGAGGAGAGATTCGCCTGATAGGAAGAGGAGATGAAAGAATTGAGGTGTCTTAACGCCAAGCAACTCCATAGGAACCGCCTTATTGAAAGTGCATCCTAGGAGGAGCCACATCATGCACTCCCAGTAAGTGCACCTCAAAGACTATAGTTTTCCCCGGATAACAAAACACGGTTAGGGATCCCGTCCAATGAGGCACCTGGCTCGTCCAACTACCTAAACGTAGATTCAGATGAATACCAAGACTTCCCTCCAATCAGGAAGAAATCGGAGAGAGTACACCTAAAACCTCCAAAGATGCCACAAACAGAACACACACCCCTAGTGCCTGCCAATCCAGATCCTCAGGCAATGCCTCGGGCTACTCCTGCCCAGGACAGGGCCCAATGGGATGTAAACCAGGGTCTCGCCAACACCATTGAGGCACTAACAGCTCAATTGGAAGTGATGTAAGGTCGAAGAACTCTGATACAGCTAGAGCGGAAACCCTATTCGGATTGGGTGAGCAACACACTGCCTCCAGCCAATTTTGGGAGTCCTGTATTCCCTATCGTCAATGGATCAGGCGATCCAAAACAGCATTTGATGCACTATGCATCCTATTGAAACCCTATGATGGGGACTCCAGAACATCAAATAGCAGTGAAACTTAGAAGCTTCGTATGGACCTTGAAAGGATCCTCCTTCTTCTGGTATATGAGTCTGCCATCCCAGTCAATAAGGATCTGGGAAGACCTTTGATAGCAGTTCCTATTCCACTTCAGCTCAATGTTGCCTAAAACAACGGTCAGTGATCTCATGAACTGCAAGTAGAGGGATAATGAGAGGGTCTCAGATTTCATCACCATATTGAAAGGTATGACCTATTACCTGAACAGGCCAATTCCCCAAGATGAGATGCTATACATATGCATCGATAATCATCGAGATGAGCTGCGAACACTGCTCATACCAGCGGAGTGCACCACTAGATTCCCCCATCTCTCAGCCATTGCCCAGAGAATTGAAGACTCCCTACAGTGGACTAATTCGAAGTCTCGAATAGCCTCATAGGCTCCTGTGAAAATAGCCCCTAGAGCTGAAGCGTCCATTGTCACACTCAAGTCGGCCCCTGTGCCCAGTCCACCGCTCAGGCGTCCACTAAATCGTCAAGGCCCTTCTACATATCAGCGGTTGTCTCTGCCTAAATGGGACGATCTGTGAAGACCGAAGTAGAACCAGTTTGAGGAATGAAGAAAAAAAGGATACTCATTCTGGGATGATAAAGTATGCGGCTACTTCATTACCACCATGAACTGCAACTCGCTTCGTCTCCCGGAGCCGAGGAAACCTGAAGAGGTCAGCCGCGATGACAGGCCAGAGTACTACCCCTACCATCAGATGTTGGGACACAATATCCGAGAATGCTTCGTCTTCAAAGACCTCCTGCAGATGATGGTACACTCCGGATAGGTCAAGCTACCACCACCTCTAGCACATGAGGCATGTATCTCTACCATCGACTCCGAAAAAGGGGAGGGGTGGCAGAAAGTCACCAGAAAGCAGGGGCCGAAATTTGACAACTGGATGACTAGGAAGACTATCAACCGAGCCTAGGGAATACTCCGAGCTTAAATACTATAGCCGGTGTTTCCACCAACAGCCCCTGAAGCCACAGAGCTTACAGTTTTGACCTCACAACCCTCCACGAGCTGGTCATCCGGGTGTAATCGAAGGAGGAGGAAACAATCGCAAGAGGAACAGTCTGCGACGGGGCCAAAGTTAGTCCTGACCCTGGCGGATTATATGCCCTAGAATTTGGAGCCACCAGCAGGGACAAGCAACTAGGTTGACCTGTTAGAGGGTGAAGAGACAATATTTGGTTCTATTAACGTCATCCATCTTATGGAATAATTCCCTGAAAAAGGTTATGGTTACAAACCTGAGATCCCTGCACAAGGAGCCGGGAGGAGAAATCGCAGAGGTAGGGGATACCAGGGGAGGCACAGCCGCGACCGAAACCAACCCTATGGTTGGACCCCATTCCAAAATGTTAATATCGCGGAAACCCATGGGAGAACCCTTCAACGGACTCGGAAGGAGAAAGAATCCCCCTCCACCTCCACATGCAGCCACTCTGGCCCTGTTGTTCTGTGATACCCACTAGAGGAGGAACAAGAGTCTGGCTTCCTAGTGTTCACAAACAGACCGGTCGGCCCAAGTCCTCAAAGTCCAGGAACCCCATCAATATCTGACCCCGCCAACGGTCCCTCCTCGTTAAATTCTACAGCCCTTAAAGCACCCGCTAAGACTCTCCTGCCAACGGAGAAGTGTCGGCCGCTGAAGTTGAAATATGATATCCTTAAGCAGCTGGCATCGGTACCAGACATGCTCTCAATCCTCGATGCCCTAAGTCTATAAACAGACATCAGGGAGGCGCTTATAGAAGCTTTGATCATCCCCTAGGAGTTTCAAGCTGAGGTAGTTGCCGCCGAAATTTACCGAATGGAGATTGACCCGACTGAATGAAATGCGGTGATTTCCATCACCGTTCAGGATGAAGATGCCATCATGCAAGGACACATCAGACCACAATATGTTTCCAGCACACTGAATGGTATTCAGATCCCAAATGTCTTTATAGAAAATGGCTCTGGAGTTAACCTCCTTCCCCTACGGACACTCCGTAGGTTGGGCTACAGTGAGGACAACCTAATTCCCTCGGCCACAACTCTGTTGGGTTATGACAAGAGTGAGCAGAAAGCAATGGGACAAATTAAACTAAAGACCCATTTTGGGGACCTAGTAGCCTACATAGAATTCCTGGGGGTCCGACAGAGCACAGCATTCAATGCCCTGCTAGGAAGGATGTGGCTACCTAAGCACATGGTTGTTCCTTCATCCTACAACCAGTGTATCAAGCACTGTGTCAATGGAAAAAGTGGAACATTGTAGGAAAAAAGGCCCCTTTAGAGCTCTTTGAGTCACATTACATTAACATCGGGCTCTTTTAGAAAAATAAAGAGAAGCCTTTGGTCGATGGTGTCGACTGGATCCCTACTCCAAAATGGCCTAGAAATGGTTCCTGATGACCCCCTCAGGCATCTTGGTAGAGATTATGTCCTTCCCATCAACCATGTTGAGAGTATGAGTTCAATTATAGACACTCATTCGGATGTACACATCAATTCAGCCACGATGGACGAGCATGACAATGAAGGAACATCCACCAACCCTTGATTTGGGGATGAATACTCATGAGGGTATGCCCACGATGCATCTCCCTAAAACCCTCGAAAGCTCAGACCGGAAGCTCTCTCCTAGTCAGATCATGAAGATGAGGACTTGGGAGAAGAAGAGGGGGAAGATGTTAGGGATGCACCTCCTACATTTCAGTAGTGTATCTCCAAAACGGTGGACGAGCTCCGGGAAATAAACTTGGGGACCAAGGAAGACCCAAGGCCTACTGTCATTAGTGCATCCATGTCCCCAAAGGAGCACGAGTTATATACCTCTTTCCTGAGGCAACATCGGGATTTTTTTGCCTGGAATTACACAGAAATGTTGGGACTCAATCCTGAAGTGGTGACGCATCACCTGGGTCTTCTAGAAGACCCCTAGGGCTATAAAGTGGCCGCTAGAAGGATGCATCCCTCACATGCAGCCAAAATAGAGGCTGAAGTCGATAATATCATTAAAGAAGGCTTCATTCGGGAGGTCCAGTACCCCATTTGGTTGGCCAAAATCATCCCTATCAAGAAAAGGAACTGACAAATCCGCATCTGCATTGACTTCAGAGATCTCAATTGGCATTGTCTGAAAGATGATTTCCAGGTCCTGATCACCAAATTATTAATCGATGCGATGGCCGGGTACGAGGATCTATCCTTCATGGATGGATATTTTGGATATAATCAAATCCGGATGGCCCGAGAAGATGAAGAAGCCACTGACTTCAGGGACCCTCAAGGGTTATTCTGTTACAGGACCATGCCCTTTGGTCTCAAGAACGTTGGAACCGCATATTAGTGTGCCATGCATCAGATCTTTAAACCATTCTTGGAGAGATTCATTGAATTTTATGTGGATGACCTGGTGGTCAAGTCTAGACAATGCTCGGATCACCTGTCAGACCTTGAGACCATCTTCAAAAAACACCGACAGCATATCTTGAAGATGAACCCCTTGAAATGCGCTTTTGGGGTTACCTCAGGGAAATTCCTTGGCTTCATCGTACGCCATCGTGGCATCGAAGTCGACCCTTAGAATAAAACGGTTATCCTTGGCCTACCAAATCCCTGCAATATCACTGAGTTGAGGGGATTCCAAGGACACCTAGACTATATTAGGGGATTCATAGCCAACCTGGTAGGCAAATTTTTTCCCTTCACCAGGTTAATGAAGAAGGGGTCATGTATCAATGGAAGGATGACTGCCAAGAGGTGTTCGACAAATTAAAGAAGTACCTCTTAAGCCCACTGATGGTAATGCCCAAGGATGAAAGAAGACCTCTCATCATGTACGTGATAGCCTTAGAGCGATCACTGGGATCCTTCATCGCACAAAAGAACGATGTCGACAGTGAAAATAGTCTCTATTACCTCAGTCGAACCATGATTGATGTTGAGACTCGATACTCAAATATCAAGAAGATTTGTTTGGCCTTGGTATTTGCAGTTCAAAATTTGCGACATTGTATACAGAATCATGAGGTCCATTTGATCTCGCAGAGTAACCTGCTAAAGTACATCCTCAGCTGCCCGATGCTAACCGAATACCTATCCCAATGGGCGGTCATCCTGCAACAGTTTGACATCCTGTTTGTGCCCCAAGAAGCCATGAAGGGCCAGGAATTAGCAGACTTTCTGGAAGAGCACCCTTCGATAGGGACCACTACACTGGACACCAAGAAACCTGATGAAGACATCTTCTCAGTTCGAGAGGACTTCCTAGCATGGGAAATGTACTTCGACGGCGCATCCCGAAGCCCAACTGGGAAGAGGATGGAGGATCCCATATTCAACAAAGTGGGTTTGGGAATAATACGTGTGCCCCCAGAAAAGGAAATCTTTCCATATTCCTTCCTCCTATCAGAAGGATGTATGAACAATGAAGCGGAATATCAATCTCTCATTGCAGGCCTGGAACTCACACTCCAGGAACATGTACCACATTTTAAGGTAAAAGGTGACTCGAAACTAGTCATCAAGCAAGTCAATGGTGACTATGCTATTAAAAAGTAGGAGTTAATCCCCCTATTTGAACATGTCCATGGGTTAATGGCAGAATTCTCCACAGAACCAACATTGACCTATATTCCTCGGTCTTAGAACGCTTCGGCTAATGAATTAGCCAACACGGCCACATCCCTAGATGACCCAGGCCGGGATGAAATGGTTATCAGTATTGCTCACCGTTAAATTGTATTTCCATTTATTTAGACCAAGACGGTAGAAATCCACGGATTCAGTCCTGTCCCAGAGCCATATTCTCCTACCACTGGCTGGATGACCCCCATTGAAAACTACCTTCAACGGGGAGAACTTCCATCAGATAGGGTTGAACGAGAAAAAATATGGAGAAGGGAAATAAACTTTGTCCTATATGGTGGCGCTGGTCAGCAAGAGGTCCTATACAAACAAGGCCTTGACAGAGTGCTTCTCAGATGCATTGATGGAGAAGAAATCGATGCCGTCATGAATGAAGTTCATGCCGGAGCGTGTGGAGCACATCAGCTAGGCACCAAGTTATCCCATCAGGTTCGAAGGCTTTGGTACTATTGGCCCAAAGTGGCATGAGACTACGAGCGTTTTACCGCAAAATTCCACTCATTCCAGATTCATGCCAACTTCATACACCAACCCCAGGAGTTACTTCATAAAGCCAAGTACTCTTGGCCTTTTGTCATCTGGGGAATGGACGTCGTGGGACCATATCCTCCAGTCATGTCCAAACAGCTGAAGTATATCCTCACGGAAACCAACTTCTTTCTCAAATGGGTAGAAGTCATACCCCTCAAGGAAGTCGGGTCAAGAAATATTGTCATCTTTGTGAAGACCAATATCATCACCATATTTGGTGTCCCTCATACCATACTGACGGATAATGGCACCAACTTCTGCTCTGCTGAATTGGATAAACTATTCCATGAGTATGGTATTAAGGCTAACCATTCATCCCGCTACATGCAGCGGACAACGGATAGATATTGACTTTCAATAAGGCAATGTCCCACATTCTCCAATAAAATGGTGGACAAAGACAAGAAGCCATGGCCGGATAAACTCCTCCATGCATTGTGGGCTTATCGAACCACAATCCAAAAGGTTTCTCGGGCTACCCCGTACTCATTGGTGTATGGCATAGAGGCGGTCATGCCCATTAAACTCCAACTTCCCTCACTCTGTGTTGCCATATGTGATAAATTATCCAATTATGAGAAGTCAAAAAAGTGGCTAGGTAAATTGGAACAGCTGGACGAGAAGCGGTTGCACACATTGCACCATCTGGAGGTACACCAGAACCAGATCGCACGAGCCTTCAACAAAAAGGTTCGTCTTCAGACATTCTTGGAAGGAGAATTAGTGTTGGTCCTCCGGGCCCCAATGATACTTGGAAAGAATCCTCCAAAGCTGGAGCCCAAGTGGGAGGGACTATAAATTGTACACAAGGTCTACTCCAACGGAGCATATACCCTGATCTCCATGAACGGGCAAGTCACCATGGCTCATACCAATTCGAGATTCCTCAAGATGTATTTTTCATAATAACTAAAGGTGTACTATTCATCGTACGAGCTACATGACGATAAACTACCAAGCACCGAATGGTAAAAACTCTATAAACTTAAACTAAGAGCATTTCGTCCTCACCACATGACATTAAACTGCATAGAGTACATCCTCACCGCATGATGTTAAACTGCACGGAGTTCATCCTTGCAGCCCGACTTTAAACTACACTGAATATAAAAATACCCCTCGTCCTAACCACATGACATTAAACTGTATGGATTTAGTCCTTACTGCACGACGTTAAACTACACAGATAATAAAATTTAAAAATGCATTCTACCCCCGTGTACGGACCAGAACTGCACGGGGTGTATTCCTCATCCTTACCACATGACTTTATACTGTATGGATTTCAGAGAACTATGTACATCTTGATTTCTACCCTCCCAGGATACGTAGTGACACCAGGATCCCCTTTCCTGGACCAGCCACTCCCAAATAAAAGTTAAAAATGCCTTTTCCCCCCTGTATACGGACCAGACCTGCACGGGGTGTATCCCTCGTCCTCACCACACAATGTTAAACTGCACAGACAAGAAGTTTTAACAATCCCCCTCTCCCCCGTGTATGAACCAGCCCTGCACGGGGTGTACTTCTTCCAGAGAACTATGTGCGGCTTGATTCCTGTCCTTGCAGGATACGTAGTGACATTGGGGTTCCCCGTCCTAGCCTAGCCCCCTGAATAAAAGACAAAAGGCCCTTTCCCCCCATGTACGGACCAGACCGGCATGGGGTGTACTTCCCATCCTTACCGAACGACGTAAAAATACACGGATAGTAAGATTTAAAAATGATCCATTTTCCCTATATATCAGCTAGACCTGCGCAGGGTGTATTTTTGCATCATTGTCGCATGACGTTAAACTCCACGGACAATAATGTTAAAAATTCCCCCTTCCGCCGTGTACGGGCCAGACCTGCACGGGGTGTATACTACGTCCTTACTGCATGACGTTAAACTGCACGGACTTTATCCTCACCGCATGACATTAAACTACACTGAATTCATCATGACCCACCCAAGACACATGGAGATACGAGATGGAGATACTCCTTGCACATTTGGATTCATCCTTTCCATACATCAGACTCCACGACACGGATAATTATGGATCTTTATAAACACTCATGGCCATCAGAAGTGGAAAGTCATCGACCCATGGACACCTTTGCATGACTATGCATACCATGCCCATAGCGGCTCTGCATATTGATAGCCCCTGGCCCATCTACCAAAGGCAAGATTTCCTTAGGCGACACTCTTCCTAGCTCCATACGCCTACCGACCTCAGAGCCCCCGTATCACATCTCCAGATCCAAAAATTTATGTAACGAAGGTTTACAAGTTCATTCCCCTTTTCAAATCCAAGTTTTTCTAGGGTATCCCTATCTGGCTAGCCTATGTGTCTGCTGGTGGTTCACATAGCGACCTGCATCAATGAATATCAAGCCAGGACTAAGCTACTTTGACTCAATGGACAATTACAAAGAAGATATTTCTTGTATACTCAGACACCATTATCCCCACATGCCAAACTCTGTATTGTGAGCAATCACGGATTCTCATAACCATTCATGGCCATCATAAGTGGAAATTTATCGACCCAGGAACACCTTTGTATAACTATGCATATCATGACCTCAGCAGCTCTGTATAATGATAGCCACTGGCTCATCTATCAAAGGCACAATTTCCTTGGGCGGTACTCTTCTTAGCTTCATATGCTTACTGACCTCAGATCCCCCACGCCACACCTCCTAATCTAGGAAAACTCAAAGTTTCAATTTACAACCTTCATCCACCAACTTGTTCCAAGTATATCATAACATGTTTACTTAGTTATCCTTCGAGCGACTGCATTAATATTCACCCAATGGTCCGAGCACTATGACCGCTAAAATAGGATTACCTCATCCTTACCGAATGATGTTAAACTGCATAGAGTAAAGGTACACCCCCGCGCGCAAAATATGTCAGCGCAGGGATTTCTCTAAGCTTTAACAGCAACCAGGGCCGAGTATGCTCGACATGTTTAGAAATTTCCTTCCCCAATAACAGAATTCGTGGCCTGGAAAATTGTGGATCATCATAACCCTTCATGGCCATCGGAAGTTGAAAGTCATCGACCCATAGACACATTTGCATGACTATGCATACCATGCCCTCAGCAGCTCGGCATATTGATAGCCCCTAGCCCGTCTACCAAAGGAAATACTTCCCAAGGTGATACTCTTCCTAGCTCCGTACGCTTACCAGCCTCAGAGCCTCCATGTCATCTCTCTTGATCCAAGAAGCCCCGGAACCCTAATTTACACCATCAACCCCACCTCCACATCTTGGACATGCCAGGATACTGAAGCCCATTTACATTCTAATCAAGAGAAGCCTTTTTAACTACATCCTTGTCGCATGACGTCAAACGGCATGGATCACATCTTGGCCACTTGGCCTAAGGCTACAAAGACCAAGCATTAAACATCCAGGGGAATGCCTCCAACAAAAAATCTTTTTCACTGGTTTAATAATGCTCCACATCCTCACCGCACAATGTTAAACTGCACGGTCAATCGTCCTTGATGCACGACGTTAAACTGCACCGCATTGGCAAAGGAAAGAAAAATGACCCTCATCCTCGCTGCATGATGTTAAACTGCACAACATCCTTTAATAATGCCCTTCATCTTTACCGCATGATGCTAAACTGCACGGTCAAACCCATCATGGGTTCAGTAAGGAACAGAGGCTTTTCTATGTCCTTCAGTGCATGGGTTAGACCGGCACAATCCACCATCTCACACCCGTTTGAGAAGGGATTACTTCACCCATTCTCAGGAAGTTCAGTCTAGATTTTCCCCCATATCCAGGCACCCTCTCATCATAAACCATACTCTGTACTCAAAAAAATGTCGGACTCTCATAATCCACCCCTGGTGGTCCCAAATCTCAACTTCCCTGATGTTTCTTGGCTATCGGGGGAATACAATAATTGACCTAAGGACACCTTTGCATTACTATACATACCATGCCCTCAACGACTCTGCATATTGATCTCCCCAAGCCCATCTACCAAAGGCATAATTTCCTTAGGCAATTCTTCTCTTCATATGCCTCATGGCCTCTGAGCCCCCATCTCTATCCCGGGATTCGGAAACCCTCTGAGCTACAGTTTACCAACCTCTTTCACAACCCTTCCTGAATATGGTGGAATGCCTCTAACAAGATTATCGAGGCCCAGTAGAAGTTGTTCTATTCCAGATGATGTCCTAGTTGAATGAATTTAAACTGCGCCGACCCCCAATCATTCCTTATGCTAGATAAATAAATAGGGCATGAACCTTTCTTACACACTCCTGATTGATACAGATGTTCTCAAAACCTTTCATATGTCACATACCCTTTCTGAGCCACCCCTGATGGTTTTCATAATTATCCAAGCCACCCCTGATGGTTTTCATAATTATCCAAGCCACCCATAGTGGTTTCCATAAGCCAGACATTCATGAAGTCCTATGGCCATCAGAAATGGAGAGTCATTGACTTAAGGAAACCTTTGCACGACTATGAATACCATGCCCTCAACGGCTCTGCATATTGATTTCCCCCGGCCTGTCTACCAAAGGCAAGATTTCCTTAGGCAATGCTCCTATCACCTCTGCACTCTGACGTGACTCCCATGCCTTGAGACATGCCCTGCATGTCGTTCATATTTAAACACACTCCCCCCAAATGTGTCTGAAGGACACCGAGACATATTTTAATCAACCAAACCACATTGGGGCCCTTGGCCCACCATATTTGGTCAAATCTGTTCGACCGAAAATATCATTAATGATGGTCTTGACAGAGAGACTTTAAACCTCCCAAGATAAGAGGCACAAATCCTGTTAGGCCAAAATGACGAAAAGGGTGACCTAAGAAAAAGTCAGGCCATACCCACTAGGTTCACAATAAATGAGCCCAGGAATAATTAGGTCATTAAAATAAAAGAAAAAAAGTTTTTAGTATTTTTCAACAAAACCCTAGTAATAGTCTAACTATGCTCACTGGACAAAATGGTCTAGAAAAAATTTAGAGTTTGTTTTCCTAAGTTATGATTAATTCTGATTCAGTGAGTTGTTAGTTACAAAACAATTGTTCTAGTAACAATCATATTTCACAGCAGCAAGTGATTGATAGATACTGTATTTCGTTCAAACAAAAAGGGAAGATGTCCACAAGATGGGGTCTCCCCCTCTCAAAAAAAGATAGGGTTAAGTAAAACAGAGGGTACAAGAGTAGCTCTGATAGTCATAAAAGAGTTTGACTCGCTCTCTCCACCAGATCAGCAACCGTGTGGAGGAGGTTGTTGCAAGACTGTTCCAACACGGTCGTCTCCCTGGCTTCAACCTCAGCCACTGGATGAGTACGCTACACTATTGTTTGGAGATCTTTGATCCATTTTCTGGTGGCTTTGAGAAGACCAATCACAACTGACAACTGATTCCTCAGCATCACTGACCGCTCTTCACATTCATGCAACTCAGAGGATATTATGGTCTCCTGATCTCGAGAGGTCGCCTCCTATGCTATCAGCTGATGGAGCAATATCATGGCTTCCTCCAGGGCTCGGGTCCCGCAATGAGTGGCAGCAAAGTGAAAAAGTTTTCATTCACTAGTGGCAGCTTCCTCATGGGCCATGAAGACTTGTCAAGAAAGAAAATGGGACTACTGATAGTCAAAGCCACCCGACCCCAAACCCAGGAAGATCTGTCAATGCGATTCGGTCTTAGTTGTTATATCATCTAGAGGAGTTTCAGAAATGATCTCAAAAATCTAAGGCCAGGCCCACCTACACACCACCCAGTGGTCCGCCATGACATGAGGATCTTTGGTATCCTCGTCGGATAGAACGGGAATGAAATTTGGCATTGCAACCAACATAGGCATGTGCTTGCTAGAAGTTGGTTCCGAAGCTGGATAGTATGGAGCCTCTAACCCTGGTTCAGGATTGGGGATAAAGTTTCTAAGCCCGATATCAACTGGTAAAACTTCCGGGATTGTATCACTGGGACCTGAAACCATAGGGTCTTCCTCATCCACGTCCAAGAAGGATGAACTCGTCTGAACTTTGGCCACCACAGGACTGGGAGAGGAAAATCCCCTGAGCCACTTTGATCGACGAGAAATCAGTCGATCCTCCTTTAGAGTTGATGAGGAAGGTGCGGTGGACACAACAGCCGCAGTACCTCCTGATTTGAGAACCTTCCAGACGGCCTTCCCTAGGATCCCATCGGGATAACATTTTTTCCACGCCTTTGCATACTCCATGGAAAGGTCGGCGACCGCCCCTACGATATGAAGGGGAATGCTCGTGTCAGATCCCTCTTGTGTCAGCATCATCCACCATTGATGAAGCATGTCCAGGAGCAGTCCTCAATCCTAGGGAGGGGGAAGGGAAACATGGACATGCATGTACCCAAACTGGTGAGAAAAATGATATGGGACATACAGCCCACACAGAGAAACCCCGTCGATCCATGCAGACAGAAAACCATCCCACAGAGTGATCATGTAAGAACGCTCCTCTAGGCTCCCCTAGCAGTTTTCAACTAAGACGTCAGAAGGGTTGGTGTAGGGAGTGAAAGAAAACTAGGAAAGGTCACTTAGAAGCTCGAGGACTTCACCAGGGCTAAGGGATTTCAAGCTAACTCCCGCTATATTAAGCAGGGTAGGCTAAAAAGTAGGAAGCGGGATGACTGTGTTGTGATGATACTCATAACAGTGACAATGATCCGCTACCCAGCCATAAAAAAATTTAAATGGCCCACTCAGATGGAAGGGTGAACCACCCTTCTGCATGTGACCCAGCAGTTCATAAATACGAGCCAATGTGGGCACAACCAAATTCACCAGGCGGCCCTCTGCCAGCTCTACTACCATCATCAGGGTGCAATACCTGATTCGAGGATTAATATCCCAAGAAGGGAATAGCCACCCACTCAGTAAAATAGAAAACAAACCTACCAGCCAGAGCATAGGTGGCACACCGGGGCACACCGCGTTACCCCATGAAAGGTAGTCGCCCGCCTCCAGAACCGCCCAGTAGGAAACTGGGGAGGTTCGTGACTATTGAGAAGGATGATTCCTGGGGAACTTGATCTTCATAAAAGGACCAGTGGTGTTCAGAAATAACCCTCTCCATGTACTATAGGGAATAAGAGAGCGGGCACTCAAGGCATGACCCAGTGATTGATCCGCCATAACCAGCATATCTCTCGCCTATAAATTCACTTGTTCTATGTCATCCCATGCATCAGGGGAAGGCAGAAATTCTTCTTACATTTCACTGATATCTGGGAGCCCTCCCAATTGATGGATATCCCACATACTAATTTCATCTTCACTATGGGTAAGGTGGAAAGTATTAGTGCTTGAACACCAGCGAATGAGTAGGTTTGGAAGGACCAAGGATGGTGGGTAAATAGAAATTGGGAAGCCCACAGTACAGAGTATAAATTTACTGCATCTAGTGATTCGGGAGACTCTTGACAATGATGATGGACGCAGAAAGGCTAGGCCCATTCATTTGAGAAGATCCCACCAGACCGAAGATCCCACCTAGTAATCCACCCCACTTCAGGATCTACTCGAGCAAGGTTGATAATAGAAGGGTAACTCTTGAAGACATATTCCGGAAAAAGGTTTTGGGCATGCTAATCACTTTGGGTCCAAATAGAGCCTCACAAAATAAAGGTTTCTTTCTGGTTAGTGTCAGAAACCATCTCCCCCGATTGGGTAAGTTTTTTCTGAATACATTTGGATGACACTTCCACGAAAGGGGAAGGAATACTTGAGAAAGTGGGGGGAATAGAGACATCGTCTTGAAGACCAAATCCATGAAGCATAAGACGATTTGATATTGGATAATCCAAAACCTCGGGAGGGAGAAAGTCTTTCAAGACACCATCGTCAGGAATGATGGACTGACTAGGATCCTCTTGGATGTTCTCCTCTCTGCAAATCATAGCTAAATGCCTCCCTAAACCAATTGGGAGAGGCTCTGCGGTAGGCCTCGGTGCAGAATGAGGGGGAACCATATTTTCTCCCTGCACGATGAGAGCCAACAAGCTGTTAGTCCGGAATAAAACAATTTCAGAAAAAAATACGAAATATATGGCTGAGGATCATTTGAGGAGCCTTCATAGCAATGTCCATGAGGAGGCCTCGAAGGATGGTTCGCGATGACAGCACCCCGCGAACCATCCCTTCGCGAAATTAGTCTGTGAAACCCTGGCTCACGGAGTGTTGGCCAGGAAACCATGGTCTAGGTTGCTCTACGTAATTTCAATCCCGAATTTAAGTGGTTAAGTTCGGAAGACATAGAAACTTTTAAAGATCATGAGATTTTAGTCCGCGGAGCATCGAAACCGCAGAGCACCAAAATCGGGAAGCGAGTTCCTATGCGGCCCGTCGTAACTTACTTTTTAATTAATTAAAAGTGTTAGTTCATGGCTGGGATGTTGATCCATGGATGAAGAACAACGTGAATGAGAAATGGTTTGTGGAAGTATCAGCTGGTTCGTAGACGAAGCGTTTCATGAAGGAACAAGCATGAGCACGCAAAAAAAGCTCCGGTTTCACAAAGATATCGGTAAAGGAAAATGAAGGGCCCTCCATATTTATAGGCATGGTCCCATACCTGGTCCACCTCTCTACTACGAACTACCTGATTTTCAGGACCACTCTTCATCGGAATAGCCTCCTCTTAATTCTGATCGAACCCCATTCCGATGGAGGGAATTTGTAGGGTCCTGAAAAATCAGCAGAGGATAATGATGATCCCCTTTAAATCAAGGGATATTATACCCAATTTCCCCTCAAACAGATTGGGAAAATGTGGAAAATACTCAAGGATGGAGAAGGATGAACCGGACAGCGGACAGGTCTAATATCAGCGACGCACGGCCGGTTTCACAAAGTGTCCCTCCTCCGTGGACTGTCGTCATTCGTGAAATAGAGGATGAGATCCTCCACGGGTGCAAAGCAGGGCGGGAGCCAATTCGGATCACCATCATGAACCACCCCAGCCGCGAGCCGGGTCAGCCGGCCCGAACCACCTCCGATGTCATTCGCGAAATGGAGGCGTAAGCCTCCACGATTGCAAAGCACTCCCCTCGTTTGGTTCGTGGGGGGGGAGCGCTCAATGCCCATCGTGAATTACGGATTGACCAAGTCATCCGTAAAATAGGTTTTCAGTCATGGGCCTCCACAAAAGGTGTCGCATGACCATAGATAAATCTATTACCCCACTCTATAAAAGGAGACTGAGGGGGGGGGGGGGAAAGGGGATTTGGATTGTGATTAAGAGGAAGGGGATAGAGAGGAGAGCGGTCAGATTCTGGTAGAAGGATTTCGATGGAAGGCTTAGGATTTTGAAAGTTCCAGTTCGCGAACCAGAGCAGGTATGAACATGGGAATGAACTAATAAGGAACCGAAAATTCTTAATTATTTGGTGAAATGTAAAATTAAAATAAAATAAAAAGAGAATACCATGAACCATAGCCCCTCCGCGGATGCACTCCCCGTGGACCAGGGAGTTTATGCCTCTTTTTCGATCCGTCGCGCCGCATAGCACCCCACCTACACGAGTGAAGCCTCGACTGACGAACCCCCGACCGGCACCAACCTTGGTTGCTGCTACTCACGTGGAACCCTCCACGTACCAACCTTGTACGTGGGCCGAACCTGAAGCCGCGAACCCTCTTTGTTAGCTGGATGCCAATCAGTCTGCGGACCCTCCTGGTTCACGGACGGCCTCTCAGTCCGCAGACCACCCTGGTTCGTGGGCGGCCTCTCATTCCGCGTACCACCCTGGTTCACGGATGACCTCTCCAGCTTCGTAGCACTCCCCTACGTGAAGGGTGCCACCACCCATACCCATGTGTGGTCCGTTGAATCCTTCGGAGTTCCCGTTCCCTGAGCCACATAAGATCCTCCCGATCCGGCTTGATCCTCTGTGACTACTTCACTGGCTTACTCATCGGCCCTGAGCCGATGCCTCCACCAGAGCCACCAGATCCATGTGTTGTAACCCTTAGGTGCATCATCACGCCGTTTTGAGTTCACATACCCACTGTAAGTAGAGGATAAGGGGTTTCCCCGACCCTTGAGAAGATAACCGAAGCATTAATGGGTTCACATTCCCACGGTAATGTGGAGTCTGAGCTCGGGAGTCCCCTTTCATCCCCTCCACGTGTTAAGTTCTCCTAAGGGGTAGTAAAATAACTATCAGAAGGAATCCCTCATACACTGCAAGAGAGGAGATGGGCACAGAAGCACCCCCTTTCCCTCTCCCACTGTGCTTTGTTGCCATGGGCATCCAACCCAGAGTAATCCCAGACTTAATGGGCCGCCCTCATGCATAAGCCCTACTCCACTTCTCACGGACACACCTTTCATGACGTGATCCTCTGGTCCTTACTGCCTCTTGTTTCTCACACTGAGCATGACTCACATAGTCTTAGAGTAGGCATCAACCACGACATCCTCTTATGGGACTCCTTAGAGTGTAAGCCCCAATCCATTTCCCTGAGCCTCCTTAGAGTGTAATCCCCAATCCATCATTCTAGGCATCCTCAGAGTGTAAGTCCCAAGCCAATTCGAACTACATGGACTTTGATCCCTATCCCCTAGGCAGGTTACGTAGGAATCCTCCATGAGGTTCAAGCCCAACAACCAGTTGATCCAACTATCTTCACATCGGTTCATAGCGCCACTCCTAGTGCCGCCTCAATAAGTTCCGACTCCATGGGGTCATTAATCCAACGAGGGATGGTAAACCTCAGGCCTAAATGATTCCGAACCCCCTACGTCCAGTTGACCATTTCCCACAAGGGTTAAATCCGTGGATACTATGTTTGGGTATAAACCAAATATTTGTGAACATATGAATACATCTTAAATCTATAAGAGAGTCCCGGAACAGGAAATAATTCCCCTAAAAAGGGTACAATGAGCCCAAATTCCCATCCTCCAGACCAATTTGAGTTCTTAAGCGTCGCTGGTCAGACTATCTAGCGAACGCCTGCCTTTGGAAAGCAGGTCCACGTGTCATCGGATACAGAACTGTTGGGCGTTTCGAGACCGAAACCCAAAATAGTTTCCCAAAAGGATAATCTGGGTCCAACAATATGAAATCTAAGTTCAATACCTATGAAGGATTAGGTATATACTCTATTAGAAGTGATAAATGGAATAAACCATAAAATTTATATAGATTGGTTAGAAGTTCCATGTGATAAGCTACTATCTTAATGTGATCAAGAATTTTGAAGGGACCAATATATATTGTGATGAGTTTTCCCTTATTTACAAATTTCATAACATTCTTCCTATGATATATTCATACTAATACCTTTTCACTATCTTTAACCTATAGATCTCACAGATGATTATTATCATAAATTTTTTTCATTTATGATCTCCACCTATATGTTATTGAATAGATAAAACCTTCTATATCATTTCTTCATCTAGATCAGGTCCCAATATATTCCTTTATCCAACTTTATACAAACATATTAGATTTAATAACATCAATCCATAGTGGGATTCATAAGGATCAATATGAATTCTTGAGTGAAAGCTGTAATTTTAATAAAATTCTACTAAATAATGTTCTTGATCTTAACCACCTATAAAAACGTAAAAAATATCTTAATATATTTTATATAGTTTTAATGGTCATCATAGACTTGCTATATTTCTGGGGATGATAAGAGGTACTAAAACTCAACACTATATCTAGATATTATTGGAGAATACCCAAGAACATCGAGGTAAACCTCATATCCTAATTAGATATGTTCTTGAGTGGTACTCAAAAAAATCTCACAACTTTCTTAATATATAACCTATTATGTTAACCAATAGATAAATATTCTCTAATAGTGATAAATTATTTTATTTTTATGGTGGACCATTAAAATCCTAATATAATTATCTCATTTATATGTTTTGGGGAGTTAGATGATTAAATATATAGTAATGATTCTATATTTACATTATCTTATTAGTAAGGGTTGTACATCCCATTAGACTTCTGTCTCGTAGCCTTAACGTTCAAACACGTTATGGTTCAAGATATATGCTATTAAATATCCCATTTCATGTTATACCATTGTAAATACGATATCAGATCTATAAAAATAATAATATTTCAATGATCAATAAAAAAATTTGAAAAATGAGATTCATACAATATATCCTTTTTCGACAATTATTTTGAAGGGACTTGTACTCAGTTCCTAGATCTTATCATTCTAACGTGACCATGGTTGAACATAGGTACATTCCTCACCAAATTTTATAATTTCACATCTTCATTATCTACCTTATTATTCCTATCATTGATGTATGGTTGAAAATTAATATGATAATGATATGATATGTCCCATTTAATCATGATTAAAATATCTTGCCAATTTAAATTAGTAAATATTGGTTCTATTTCAATGATCATCATTGAAAAACTAGTATTTTCTTTTTACGACTCAGAGAATCATCCACCTTGTTCATTTATAAGGGTTTTAATTTATAAATAAGTCATAGTATTTGATCAAATATGACTATATTATTTGGAACATATTATATTATTTCAATGTAAATATATACTCTAAGATTTTATGCTCATTGTAAATATCGCACCTTTCACCATACATAAACTTCTTCTATATCATCATTGAATATTTTACCCTTTCCAGCTCCAAATCAATAGTTGGTCAATTCTTTTAATAAAATTTCAATTGGAGGGAGGAATAAGCTATCACTATATGATTCTACATGAGGAAACATATAAGTCTTTTCTTGGTTGCTTCACAATATATCAGAAAGCATTATCCGTTATAGGGTTGTGTAAGAACAGGATCACAAACACACATTTCCTTTAGTTATTTTTAAATTCTCATTGCATTCATCAATAAATATTAATTTAACCCTATTTCATGTAAACATGGTGAGTGGATAAGATATTCATGATAATACTACCACAAACTATCTGTAGTATCCATCCAACCTAATAAAAATAAGTATCTCCATTACCATGGTTGGTTTAGACCATTTATCAATATCATTGATCTTTAAAGGATCCACCAATATACCTTCAAATGAGATTATATTACCCAATAATTAAACATTATGAAGACAAAATTCATTGTTTGAAAATTTGGTATATAACATATCCTTCCTCAGTTTTATCAGCAGAATCCTCAAATATTCATCATGCTCTTCCTTTTTTTGAATATATAATAATATTTTTTATAAATAAAACAAAAATATAATCAATTTAATCTCTAAATACTCTATTAAATAAATCAATGAAGTTAACAAGAAAATAAGTAAAAACAAATCACACTACAATAAATTCATAATGATTATACCTCTTATGGAACGTTTCCTTAGGTGAACCCACATTCTTGACCATAAGATAATAACATATAAATAAAATTTAAATGAACAGAAATATTAATATCCTCATAATTGATCAAAAAGACCAACAATACATGTGGGATGATAGCAGGTATTAATATTTATTTTGTTAAGATCCTAATAATCAGTGAAACAAATCATTAAAATATCATTATTCTTTAAAAATCTAATTGGTTCACTTCATGTAGAAGAACTAGGTTAAATTATTCAATTAAAAATATTCTCATGGGTTTCTTTATCATTTTCTTCAACTAAATCGGGAACTTTCTATATGTAGTTATTGAAATATTTGTTGCACCAGGTATGAGTTCTATTTAAAAATTAACTTCATGATTTAGGGTACGATAAGGAAACCATTCTAGAAAGGCATTAACAAACTCAGGTATGATAAGAGTATCTTCAATATTGAATTTTAAGAAAATCATATGGAATAAATATCCCTCATTTATTGGTAGTAAAACCCATAATATGGAAGTAATTTATATTAGGAGTTTAAGTACATCCTTGCATCGATGAACTATTATAAGTTGATATAGAATATCAAATGATACTTCCCAATGACAAGAATATATTTTTTATTGATATAATCCATTTTTAAGCTACCAATGGATTTTTAGTTCCATTAAAATATAGATGCATCCATTTTATAAGTGATCAAACATATATGAATCATGTTGTGGAAAAAATATGTTTTCCCATTCTGGAATGGTTATTTGTCATAATTAGAGTTATTTTCCCTAATATTTCTATGATATTATCAGTTATAACACATGTTATATTGTATTTCTCGTAAAAGAGATCCTTACATTTTTTATGGATGTTTATTACCTTTCTCTTATTAGGCACCATCACTTAAAAACATCACACAATGGGTTATCTAGTAATCACCATCTTAAGGAACCAAATATATATATGATTTTCATATTACATTGGATGCATAAAATACATAGCATTATATATATTCTCACATCCTTGATATTTTTCACGATATCATTCTTCATATCATGGGGAAAAGAAGAAAAATAAGGGTGAGCTTAGATGCTCAATAAGGGTTGTGTAAAATTTATTCTATTAAGAGTAAATATGGTCTAATAAATATGGGTAGGTAAATTAATTTAAAAATTACATTAAATTTATAAATTGAAAAAATAAATTTCCATGGTAATATAAATGATCTAATATCATGTATAATAATAACTTAATTCTCATTTAAAGAAATTATTAATATTTGATTTCGTGATCTCCTACATCAATACGTTATTACTAAAGAAACGTTTTCGTAGATAGCTTAATATATGGGCATTAAAACACCAAAAATCCATTTAATAAGGTTGTTCGACTAGTTTGTATCATGGGAGCTATCAATACATCAAGGGGGTATATAATTCTGGGCCCCACCCATCACTGCATGTCCAACACATTCTTCATATATATAATGATCAATTTAATTCATTAATTATATTTTGTATCAATATATATTTGTATTTAGTAAAGAATACAAAATATAATTTTTTGGTTCCAAATTTCACATGAATCTGAAAATTGAAACCTTTTCAAAAATTGAAGACATCATACAACTCAATGAAGACTTTTGAGAACACCAAGGCAGATGGTCAAATTTTTTGATGAGAGTACAAATGATCAAAATCTGTGTTCAAGACTCCTACATGTCAAATATTAAATCAATTTGTGTCCCATACATGAAGGACACTAAAACATTAAATTAATATTAATACAATGTTTCCACATTATGTACAAGAAACTTGATCTATGTGCAACCCTCTTGTGCACTTGATACGGTATCAACAACCCACTTGTGTGATCGTCTATCATGGCTAAGGATGTATGTGAGTTAGAAACCTCCTCCATGACTAAAATATTGTGTTCTATCCCACAATATTTCACATATATATATTTAAGTTTACACCACCCTTCATTATGATGATCCTATGGAAGTCGAACCACCTCTCTATTGTGGGTAAGATTGATCTTCCATGACATCTTTAAAGCATAGAACCATAAAGGTTGGGATCTTGTGTCACTTGTTCCTAGTGGTTCCACCCTCAAGTAGAAACATAGTTGTGTTATCGTCTCCCAACCTCTTTAAAACAATATTTGGAGAACATAAGGGATCCTTATGCATGAAACCTTGAAATTACATGTAAAATATCAAACTTGCGCAAGGCCTTTACCTTGAAACCAAGATGACAATCTTGGGTGCATCCCTTCTTTAATGCTCCATGTATTTCCGTCTTGTCATAGAACTATGTTTGAGCCCCTTACTCGTATGACCTGCATTTATTGTATGCACCTCTATCACATAGCCCTCCAATCTTGTGCATAGTGATTTCATGGTCCATCATGAGGTTTCCAGTATTCCTCCAGTTCACGTGTTTACCTGAATTTTTCTTCTTTTCATAGGTACTATAAGTGATTTTTCTTCTATGCATAGGAATGGTAACGTGGACCTCATAATGGGCTGCTCCTCTACACTATAATACCCTATATTTTCTAAGGTCATGCCCCACCCAAAGGTGCATCATTTTCAATTATTTAATACCATGGGGTAAAGAGTGAGTCCCCCAAATCTATGATGTGTGACATAAAACTTCCTAGTATAAGCTTCCTAAGCACATGAAGTTAAAATAGAGTATTACCTTGCGTGTTGATCACAAAATTACCATGTAGGATCATCATGGGATTATACCCTCTCCCACCACGGGGTATAAGCCATCACCAGAGGAGTACAATCCATCCTTGGAGGGATTCTTCTATGCGTAATCCCCACACACTATGTTTCATAAGCATAGGATGCTCCATGTATGACTCATAGGGAATTATATACTCCTTGCAAAGATTTATATCGTCCCCACATTTAATTACATCATTATTTGGGTAGTGTTTATGTGTAAAGTCACACACCATCACTCGTTGTCACATATTTTTCTACTTGAATATCTCTTATAATATTCCCTATTATTTATCACATTGAGCATGACTCGCATGGGATTATAGGTTAGTAGTTCGCACGACATCAAACCTTAAACCATATAGGAATCTCCCCTGTAGTAAGCCCTAATTTACAATAAATATATGGCCCTCTCCTATTCTATTCCCTAACCATGTCTCCCCAAATGGTTATCCCTCTTGGAGTAATCCCTAATCTCCACCAAACACATGAGCCTCTTTATGTGTAATCCCCAACTTTGTCCCCCCCCCCAAAATGGGAAGCTTTTATAAGTATGACCCAACTATATTATCCACTTACATGGGCCTCATCCTTAGGTTTAATCCTTGAATTTCCTAAACTAAATGGGATTTAATTCTTAATTAACTAAGATATGTAGGAAGCCTCCCTATTGGTCAAACCCCACATCCACATACATATACTCCATCCACATCCATATAAACCATCCATCCCATCAAATCCATCCACTCTATACACTACATCCACATCTATACTGCTCTTTACCTAATCCACCACATCTTGATAAGATCACCCCATACCCAGAGGTGACATATCTTTAGGGAACCCTTGGTAATATTCTATGTTTATTCCCTAGCTAGATCATTAACATTAATAGAAGCACTCGGGAAACTACCATGTGTAATCCCTACACACTCCAACAAAGATAAATTCTCTTGTGAAGGGAATATTACATGTGAATTCCTCATATTATCCCCCAATGACACTCCGTTCATAACACAAGTATCTTTACCACATGACATTAAAATATATAGAGCAATCCAATCACTTAACCTTAAATTGTATAATTGAACTACATGGTATTTTATCCTTGTATTTTTAGGCTGTGTATGTAGGATGCATATTTTCAATTCAATCTCACCCAATGGTAAACATTGGTTTCCCCCTCTAAGGGGTGCACTTCACGGATCCAGTTTCAAGGTTTTTTTGATCAAAATTCATGGTGTGGAATGTTCCCTTTATGGGACACAACTTTTGGGTTAGCCTACCTTAGGAAACCATCTTCTTTTATAGTGAGTCACATTCTATTTATTAGACACACATCTCATATCCACCTCCATATAGTGTTTTGACTCATCCATCTGGTAAACTTTCATGGTGCTCACTAATAGGGATATGCCTCTATGATCCACCTCCAAGGGGCATTTTGATAAACCTCATTTTTATCTCTAAGAGAAGTTAATCTCATGACCTGTATCATACAACTACCTCATTCTAAACATGGTATGACTTATGTGGAGTAATGGATGATATAATCCTATAGTGTCAGCTACCACATGCTAAGCATTTGATGCGTGAGTTGAAATTCGTATAAGATATGAGTTTCACATTAGATACCTCATGATCGACATGGGATGCCATGGGTTTTTCAACCAAGATTCATCCATGAGATTCCCAACTATAAGTAATAATACAAGTGACTAATGTTCCTAGCATCCATACACTCTAGTGATACCTAGTGTGGATACGTTTCTAACTTAAACGTGAAACCCTGTCAGGACCAGATTGAATTTCCAAATTGAAGAGGTGTAATTGACTAGGTTCCACAAAGGGATGACACCGAGAATGAGTTCCATATACATGAATTCACTCTATTAGGGTTACCCAGACTAGGTGACAAGTTCCAAGGAGGAATCCACAAAAGGAGGAACTAATATTACATCATCCAGTTTCTGTTAAGGAGAAGACATTGTCAATGAAATTGGTGATTTTTGCACACCATTGGAAAGTAAGAATCTGATGTAATATATAATCAGATTAAAATGTTTATCCAGAAACATGATGGTAGTCATGCCTTCATGAAAATGTCAAAAACATGATTATTTCCCTATTTAGTCAAATAACATTCATAGTAAAACACCGTATATATAAAGGATATATGATTTATGAAATAATCATATTCATGGTATCGTTAATATGGATATTTAATTTAAATGTAATGTATATTTAATAATCATCATAGGAAAGTGAATTACTCAAAAAAAATTAAACTCCCATTAATTAATATAAAGATAAGATTATACCATCCGAAAAGTAAAATCTATAAAGTAAAATTATGTCCTTAAATTATAAAATAATATAGATGTGAAATATTTAAAATTTGTTTTCATCATTTATTTTATATAAAATCATGGAAATATAAGAGAATAAGGTAAATATTTTAGAATGATTTTGGCAGAGGAAAGGTTTTTCAAAAATGTAAATAGTAAAATAAAATATTAGTTTTGAATTACAATAAAGAAAGTTAAAAATGTCCATTTTAAGAAAATATATGAAGGTTACTTTCAGTCCGTGTAAAATTTTTTGGATATCATAAAATTAAATTAATATATAATTTGACTATATAAATAAGTACTTTTGGAAAAAAAATATTTACATGGAATAAAATTATATCTCATAAAAAGAGAGATAATATCATTCTTTATTTTAAACATTTATTTTCTTCATTTCAGTAGAAAACAGGGGAAAACTTTGAAGAAAATATGGAGACAACATAAATATTTAGTGGATAAATAAATTAGATATCTGTTATGAAGGAAATATATATATATTATTTATTTAATAAAAATAAGATAAATCCCAAAAAAAATATTGTGGAACAATTTTTTACGAGTTGGGTGAATTTAAAATTGGTACCCATTGATAAATTAAAAATAAATTAAATCCATTATCATATTCAATAGATATATATTAATGTTAAATACATAAAAGGGGTAGTATATTCTCTACATAATAATAAAAAAGAGTATAATTCAAAATATGTTTCAATGGAGTAGAAATTGAGAAGGAATCCCTTATAAGGATTATATAGTTGATGTGAGAGTTATTCATTAAATTGATTATGTGTAAAAAAATTAAATCCATTGAAATATTTGGAAATAAAACATCATAAAATCATATTTAATTTCCCATATATTAATTGTATGAATTCTTCAATGAACTATATGTATAGGAAAATGAATGAAAATTGATTTAATAATCCCGTTACCATAATATCTAATTTTCTCATAAGATATTTTAACAACATTTATAATAGTTTTTAATTTATTATAAGTTCAAAACCGAACCATATCCTCATATATAATATAAAATATGATCAATTTATATCATTTTATCAGTCTCTTTGTTAACTATATTTTATTATTGTCATTATTTCGGGTGATAATTACTTTTTTTCCATGTTAGTTTTGATTTGTAGTCTTCATCCTAGACTCTTTATCAAGAATAAAATATCTCATAAAATATAATGTATTCATAAATATAATAATTTTTAATTTATATGTATATATATATTTTTACACTCATCAATAAAATAAATAGATATAAAAATGAATTATACTATTCAGAAATATGGAAGGTCGTGTGTGTGCATGAACATTATTTTCTCATTCTCATAGATGGAAAAAATGAAATTTAAATAATAATTCACAAGTAATGGATCATTTTTATACCATATATATGTATCATATATTCATTAAATTTATCCTTATTATAATCTATATAATGGGTAAATTAAAAAATGATCATAATGCTTCAAGGAGTTGGTAGTCCGCATGTTAGCATAAAAGACGTTATCATTTTCCAAAGGATGGGAATATAGGAAGGTAGATGTGATACTAAAATTCCAGGACCAAAATTATGGATTAAATTTAATATATTTTCATTATTTTTATCATAATTATTATCCATATGATGTGGGGATTGAAAAAAAATACATCTTTTTATGATGCTTTAGTCTGTCGTACACATGAGTGATGGTTTTATTTCCCATTTGATAGAGAAAGAGATAGATAAATATTATACCATAAACATAATAATATATCAGTATATATATGATAATTTTTTTATCATATTGAAATTTTTATTACATAATTTAATATTTTAATTGAATAATTAAATATGTAAGAGATTTTTTAATACAACTTACATTTCTTAGAGAAGCATCATTTGCATCACTTCTTTGAGACACTAGGGATGGTTTTTTGGGAATACCCAAACCTATATAATTAATATAAATATTTTTTTAACATATTTTTTTGGTGGTGGGATGATATAGGTTTTTAAATATGGTGTAAAGATAAGAGATAAGGGGTCTCATTTTATAAGTTAAGGGAGGGGCACTTTTGGAAATTTTGAAATATTATAATATAATATGTGTCTAACTCATGTAAAATGGTTACGAAATAAAATATATTAAAATATAAAGATTATAAAGTATATATATAATGGTTGAATGAAATTTTTGCTTTTCTAGATACAATTTAAAATCTAATCATATGGATTAACACCTTTGTTAACTTATTTTAACCATAACCATAATAATGACTTTTAAAATATTAAAGGGTTATAATTTTACATATAAGGTGAAAATTGGAACATAGATAGAAACTTAATGACCATTTAAACTATATATTATCCCACTATTAATCTTTTAATATTTTTTTATTTATAAATAATTAAATGAAATAGTATTTTCATAAAATATCGTTAATTTCATTTTTGAAACTATTAATTCAATTTGATGTTAAAGACACTAAGCAAAATAATGTAATTTGAATATAATTAATTAACACATCCATCATATGATATATACCTTTATAAAACTCTTAAAAAACAATAATTCTTCCAAATTTAATTACATTTCTTTTTTTATAATCATTTATTATATTTTTCTATTAGTTGAATAAATATTGTGTCAATATTGCATAAAATGTTAATCTAACTTTTGAATCACTAAAAATAAAAATTTAGTTACCATCATAAGAAAATTATTTAATATTTAAAATAAATATTTAAAACTAAATATAACCATTATTTACAACTATTTTAAAAAATATTATATATTTTAATGTTAAGAGAGTGACATTTTGTATTCATTCTTTTCTTCAAATAATATATTGGCCAATATCAAAGAAAAATGTAACCAATAGTTTAGAGAATTTTATAGAAATATCTAAAATAAAATCATCTAAGATGTTAAATTCAATTGTTAGAGATAATTTTAAACCTTATCCAAAAGTCTCAACCCTTTTTCTTGTTTTACCCTTATCGAAGTAACGTATATTTACCGATGTAACTATTCATAACCGCCAAAAATAAAGGGTAACTATTTACAAAATTTGAACCTCTTAATCCCAAATATGGAAAAAAAATTATCAAATTAAATTTCTAGATGTGGTGGAAATTTATTAATTAAAAAATTATACATGAAAAAAATAGTTTTTTAGAAAAATGTGTTATAAGTCAAAAAATGGACTTACAATAAATTGAGGTATAAAGATGAATCTAATGTAATTAATCAGATAAAATATAAAATATTAGTCTTATTTTTATCAAGGATTAAACCAATGAATGTACCTTTATAGTTAAATTAAATAATATTTCTACAAAAATTGGTGTTGTTTAGTATTGACTGAATGTTGAATCATTTCAAAAAAATTCTCAAAATTTCAACATAAACGAATATTGACTTGATTAATTCAAAAATAAAATAACATTCATATAATAATATTATAATAGGTTTTCATATTTAATTTTAACTCATTATTTCATATAAATTAATATACCAAAAACATTTATTTAAAGATAAATATATCATAAAATATTAAGTTGTTATAATAATGATATTATAATAAAACCACCTCATAATCATTTATTAAACCTAGGTATGTTCATTTTTTGTTTGGTTTGACCACCTAATTTGAAAAATTGATGAATTTATTTCATGAATGACTATAGTTAAATAATATCTAGTATAATATAATATAATTATATAACTAATAAATTTATTTATTCTAGAGAAGTTACCTCAATATGTAATTCATTATTTAAGATAATAACCTTTGATTATCAAGTGTCAATGAAACATGATTATAATCAGTTTAATCTTATGGATAAATATTAAAACACACATGATATGATCTCCATACAACATAAATAATTATAAATTATCCTTAAAAGTAACTTTATTGACCTACTAATGATTAAATTTTCATATAAATGAATTTGGGCACCACTATAGGGAAACTCGTACAAACGATCAAGACTATAAACACTAGATTTTGAAAATATATAAAATTGGTATAGAAAATTACTATTATTATGATTTTAAATTTAAAATTATATGATTATGGTTTTAAATTAATAAGAAAATATATAAATTTGTGTGATATTGGAAGTTAATATACATTCAAAGTAGTCAAGGAAAGAGGTAATGATTTTTAATCTAAAATTATTATCTACAATATATGTTTTATATTTTGAACCAAATTTCTATTATTTGGGGAATATACTATATATTAGATATTTTGTATTGTGAAATTAATTTTATTTATGGATTTACAAGATCAATTTGAATTACACTATTTCAAAAGTTTTGGATTGAATTTCTTCCCAAGCCATACGTGGTTTTTTCTACCTCAATTTTCATTATTTGGGACTACTATTTTATTTACCATATAATTCCTTTTTTATGCGATTATATTTTCATGGATTACTTTATCCCATATTCCTTCATGATTTCATGTGATATATATGTTTATATTTTGATCCCTCTCTTGTATTCTTTTGATAGAGTGTTACCAAAACCATTGAAAAACTCAATCCTTTCCATCGTATAAGAACTATCCAAAAAAAATTTGAATTCAAAGTGTGTGTATTTTCCAAGAAAATACATACATTTCAAGATACTAGATATTTTATGAAGATTTAGAAACGTTACTCTAAGGGGTAATCACCTTGAAATGGGTTGGTTGGGAATTGAGTCAATCACCACTCTAAGGCAAAATAATTGGGTCTAAGACTACACACTTGGATTGAAATTCTCAAGGGATATTATTTGGAATGTTTAAATTCTCTTTAGGAACCATGATGAAGGATTTTCCCTACTGTTACCTTAGTATCAAACCAGTGAAAACTATTGAACCTAATTATTGTATTCCATTGGTAACCCAATAAAATATGTGTACTTCCTATTACTTTGATGAAACCCTAATTTATCTATGTTTATAAAAATATTTTCTATTACACATAATCATTATTCATTTAAAGTTTTATTTATCTTTGTTTATTTATAATTATAATTATATCCTTGTTTTTATTCATCTTGAGGATCCTTAAGGAGTGGTATGAAATGGATTATTGACTCTTATGGTGAATGCATTGGCCTTAATCATTTTATTGGTATAGAAATGATTTATATATCCCCTCAATTCATTGAAAGATATCATTAGACAAAATAGTTTCGGTTTTTCGGTATACCAATCATTATATAAGTATGGTTTCATGGCTAAATTCCTTGATCACATGTTTCAATTCCCAACATTATGAATTCCATTAGTGTGATAATAATAAAATTTGTTATCTATTATTTTATTAATTATCATCAACATAAAATTATTTATGTTTTAGTTGATAATGGATTCATGTGATTTATTTATTCCAACCATATAAATTATCTTAAATTTTTATTATAGATTTCATAGTATGTTGGTCCTTACTGAGTATCTTATCTCACCGATATTTTTTTCATTTCCATATGAAACTAAGTGTAGAACTATTTTTAATTTTTTAATTATTTTATGGATGGTAAAATATTCTTTGTAGAATGTGTACATATTATATCTTATGTTTTCAAATATAATATGTGTATGAATCATGTTTTTTAAGAATACTAAGTCATATTTAATTAGGTAACTCTTTTTCAAGGGTAATATCCCTATTTTGTAATTTATAATAATTATGTAATTTATGTAATGTGTATGGATATTTTAGTTTGTATCTTAGGATTCTTAGTATAAACCATGGGGGATAGATTTTGAGAAACATGGTCAGTTAGCATATTTACAATGAAAGACCCCAATGTTTTATCATTAAAACACTACAAAACATTATATAAATTAAATTTTAATATTCATTATAATTATTTAATTATATGTATGATATTGTATAGAGATGGATAATAATGTGAGTAATGTTAACTAAATCTTCAACCATTTCCAAAACAAGGATATTCCCTAGGAGAAAGTAAAAAACATGATTTTCCCCCAAAGAAAGTTGCTGAAATTTGAATTGATGTTATTTAACCAAGGTTATGGAAAATAAATTATCCACATAAAGAAACTAGTTGATCAACAACACTATGTCACTATGTTGGACTATATAATGTGACAACAACCACTATAATTCAGTGGAACTGTTAATCTATTGGAATAAGAACAATGGATAATGTTCAAAGATAATATCTTTCTCACTTTGGGAAGTAATAAAAAGGTAAAAGTCATTATATTGGTATATCATCTAAAGGGAGATGCCAACTAATAGTGGTTACTAATTCAATCCACTGAATAGGATGATGAGACTAAGTTTATAGAATGTTTAACTTTAATTGAGGTATTCCTTGAAAATTTTATTACTTATGAAGAATGATCTAAAATCGGAATTCATTTAATATATGAAATACTACAAAATAGTCCTTTAAGAGTGCTAAAAATTTCATTTATCAGCACTAGAGTTTCACTGACTACTGGAGTGATATTAAAAAGTCTGAGTCTTCTATCAGCACTTAAAAAGTGATGATAAAGGGTAATATTATAGTGTTCTATAACAACACACTCCAACACTAGTGTATTGTGCTACAAAATCACACCACTACACCAAAATCTCCATGAAATCATCAAAATCAAGTACTAATACATAATTTAAATGAATATAATTCAATCTAGGATTTTTTTCTTGAGGGTGGTGATTTGGTGCATGTTCTAATCTAAAATTATACTTATATATTTAAATAATTCACTTAGAGTCATACTGGTCACACTATGAATCATATTGAGGTGTGGAATATTCTTGCACGTCTCAAATGAATTATGGATCATTTTCCTAATGTATTAAAACAATCCCAATGTGTTTCCTTAGTTTTGGATATATTTGATGTGTTTTTAACTAAAATGTCATTTTTAAACTAGAAACACACACATTGACTAATACTGGTCATATCATGTGATAGTTTTAAGTGATAAAAATTTATACGTGTCACAAATAACTTATGGATCATTTTCCTAAATTATAAAAACAATCCAAGTGCATTTGATCAATTTTCAATGGCGAACACTTTTTGCACTAAAATATTAATTCTAAAATGATAATGGAAACATTGATACATAATGGTGAAATCATGTATATTATGGAGTATAAGACAATTATTACATGTTATAAATGAATTATGGATTGTCTTTTGAATTACCAAATTAATCTAGATGCATTTTTTCAGATTTGTGTATGTGAGTTGTCTATTTTACTAAAATTGATAGCAATTTTAAACAAAAAAGACTCATGTTGAGTCATATCAGCCACCTCGTGCATTGTATTAGGTAGGGGATAGTTATTACAGGTCTCAGATGAATTATGTATCATTTCCATAAATTATCAAATCAATCTGAATGTTTTTACTTGGTTTTTAGTACGTTGCTTTACATTTTTACTAAAATGTCATTTAAAACTGGAAACATGCACATTGACTCATACCGATCACATCATGTATCGGGTTGACATGAGGTTTATTATGATAAATCACTAATTTGTTATGAATAAATGTACGAAATTATAAATAAAATTTCAGTGATTTTACTGAGTTTTAAGAGAGTGAATTTTTTTAAACTAAACTTTTAATTTTAAACTGATAACAGACACATTGAGTCATAGTGGGAATATCATGTAATGTATTTATTTTTGGAAAATTTGTATGCTTAAAAAATGACTTATGGATCATTCAAATAAATTATAAAAAAATTATGAATATTGTTTCTAAGTTTTCAGTTGGTCAGTTGTCCTTTTTATTAAAATTGATGTCATTTTTAAATAAAAAAACATGCTTGTGGAATCATATCAGTCACATCGTGTGTCGGATTGTGGTATGGATGATTCTTACATGTATCAAATGACATCTTAATAATTTTAATAAGGTATCAAAATAATGTGAATTTATTTTCTTAGTTTTGAGTACATAACTTGTTTTTTTACAAAAATGTTATTTTACACTAGAAAAGCCCACATTAACCCAAAATGATCACATCGTGCATTAGTCTAATGTGAGACTAATTCCTACATGTCAAAAATGAAAAATGAATCTATTTCATGAATTATCAAGAAAATCCAAGTGTGTATGCTTTTATTTCAATGTATAAAATTTTTTGAACTAAACTTCTGATTTTAAACTAATAATGGACACATTGAGTCATAGGAATCACAATGTGAATCTAATTTTGTTACGGTTGATTCATAAACATCCCAAGTTACATATGGATCATTTCCCTAAAGTATTAATATAATTGGAATATGTTTTCTCAATTTGGGGTATCTGAGTTTTCCTATTAATGAAATTTCATTTCAATTTTAAATAAAAAAATCACTTGGAGTCGTACCGATCACATTGTGAGTAATATTGAGATATGGTAGATTCCTACAAATCCTAGAGTCTCAAAAAATCCTAACTGTCCATATAAATATATCTATTTTTTCTTTCTATATTGAACTTCCAAAACTACATATTGACTCAATGTTCTTAGCACAATTTGTTTTTATAACTATTGAAATTTAGAAGAGTAGATGAAGTTCATGTGCCCATTATATCATGAGAGGTCACTAAAATGGGAACATGGTATACTCTCATGAATTTCAATAATGAGAATTTTTTTCTGTCTAGTAACACCAAATCAATATGCATTTTTGGAAGTTCAACAAAGAAAGCTAATGAATATGGAAAACATTGTTACGTTGGTAGAATGAATCATTTTATCTTTTTTGTAGCTTCTTGTATATATTTAAAAGAAAAATATGACTTCACAAAAGATCTGCAAAAGAACCTAAATAATTATTAGATAAAAATGATATGGAAATTAACATAAAAAGACTATATTAAATGATGAAAAAGTTAAATAAATATACAGTAGGAATTCAGGTTTTTTTTATGGTTTTATGAATTCATAATGCATTTCATTATTGTCATTATCTTAGTTTCAAGCTCAATGTTTAGTCCTTCATGAGCATGATAAGCTTTGAAAAAACCACCCCAACTCAAATAAAATAATCAAACTATACAGGAAAACAAAAATTATATGATTAGTAAAGAAAATCAATAAATTATGAAAAAAATTCAAAAAACACATTAATTCTATAGATAGTGATTTTAACATGTAAACATTATTGAAAACATGGATACACTAATGTTTTAGAATAAAGGATGTAAAAAATTAAAATAGATCATTCCAAACAATCAATAAACAAATGAAGAGGATAAGGAGAAAATAGAAAACCTTGGATTGAATATTTGAATAGTCTAAGAGAATGTTAAGGTGTCCTATTAAGATCATAAAATAATAATTTTTTACAATAAATAAGAAAATAAACATAATATATTCATTATCAAAGGTGAATGCCTCCCATTTTTGATAATTACATGGATAGTTATCTAAGATTCCTAAGGGTGGAACTAGAAACAAGTGTCAAAGGATGATCTATTTTCAGAAGGTTTAAAGTAAAAAAATCATAGTTTTTATAAGATTTGTGATTAATGATATGAATTAATTTTTAAGAATTATTAATGAGTGGGATATAATTTCAAAGATTGATATATATTAATCAACTAAAAGAAATACAATCATGGCTCCAATCAATGAATAAAATTTCATTGGTGATCAAAACGTTTTTGTGAAAACTCAAAGAAGTAAGACTCTAAAAAATATCATTTATCTCATGAAGAGCCTAAATAATTTGGAAAGGATGAAAGGATGATAATTGGATCAAATCTATAAATGAGGATCTTGATCTGAATAAAAGAATGTGAAAAGGAATTTGTTCCAGGATTGTAGGACATAAAGTTTATTAGAACAAAGTTAATGTTTAGTAATAAATTCATTGACTATATAAAATTGACTGAAAATAACAATTGTATAGTGTTTTTTAATGTTTCTTTAATGGTTTCTATATTAATCATTTTCAAGAATTTTTTTTTATTCATATTTTTATTTTTGTGAGATTTCGGATCATTTATAGCTTCCTTGTTGGCCTGCAGACAACTCCTATTTTGGAAATTAATATAATTATACTTAGTATTTAGTTTAGTGCTTTCTAATAGATTTCTATATCTCAACATTCTATATGTCAAGAAAATGAGATCATTTGTGGCACATGGTTTTTTAAATCTGTAATGTATTTTTTATTTGTCAGAATCATGTAGAGACTTATGTGATTCAAACCTATGTATTAATTTTTTAAACTTTCCCTTGATATTATATTGATAACCATATTATTCATCCTACGGTTGTAATTAGAATAGAGTACTAGATTAGTATTGAAGTCTAGGAGGAGGAGTAGGTTTATCCACTCTTTTTTCTCAATATGAATGGTTTTGTTGTTAATGGTATCCCTGATAATAGTTATCAATAAATGGATAATAATTTTTTTGAATTATATTCCCATTCGCAACTAATTTATAATTCTCAGGGATATAGGACGGTACATCAAAAGTATTACCATGAGAATTTTAATTCCAAAACATTCCCATGTGGTGTCAATTCTCTATAAGGGTGTTTTTAATATTTCTAGTAGAGAATCTAGAAGATTGGTCTATATCATAGGGGGAAAATATTCTCTTCTAGAAATGGTTATCCACCTAGAATACTTATGAAATGAATTCTATTTCATATTGTTAAAAATATGTTATAGTTCTTCCACTTTGTTATCAGTAATGTTTCCTCTAGAAAACTAGTCCACAAATGTTTATTATTATGGGATTTTACTTTCATAAGATGTATCTTTATAAATTTTTCACCTATATTGTTTTTAGTTATATTTCCTTAGTGAACCCTTAATCTATCCTCTGGACTCATAAAATTTTTGATAGTTGTCGAAAAAAATACATTAATTTTACACCATATTTCAGTGCTCATTATCCTAGAAAACAATTTCATGAAAAAATCGTTATATAGTTGTTCCCATGTTTCAAATATTTCATCATCCATTTTTTGGATACAACCTATATAATTTCCTTTAAAATAAAATGGTATAACCCTATATTTTAGTTCCTCATCTCTCAACCCTCTTGGTTAAATTTTCTAGATGGAATAATACAATACCCAAATAATTTTGGATATTTAATTATCCAAGTGATTTGCAATGTAATATTCCTAACCAATAACAACACAGATCTCTATATGGACAAATATTTTAAAATTTGGAAATTTATAAGGGGTATATGTCATGGAATAAAGGTATTGGGAGCCTGTTATATCGCTTAGAAACATGAACCAAAATTTGTATTGATGTATTTCAGGTTTCACATTACCAATATTGAGATAAGAAGATCCACATGCTATCCAGGAAGATGATATTTCAATATATCTAAAAACAATGTTTTATTATAAAATAGTGAAACCAAACTTGTTTGGATACACTGATATAGTATGACACGATTTAGTGGATAATTGAGGGATATTAGAGATATCAAAAAACCTGGATTTCATTCAAGTTGTGGTTTCATTCTACCCTTAAATTGCTTGAGACTTGGATTCGGGCCTTAGAATAATTGGAGCCTTAATTCTATCTTAGATTCATTCTTGGATTCAACAATTAGGAGCATAAAAATAAGGTCACTTCTATAAAGAGCTTCAGGTATCTCGAACAAGTTCACGATGGTTAGTGTTTTTAAAATAGATCATAGCACTTTTATGATGGATTTGAAAAACTTGATGAGAAAGATACCTTTTTTAGTACTACGTTAATAATCACTGATAAAATGAATTTTTATCATTGCAAAAAAAGCATTGATAAAATCTTATTATACATTAAAAAAATATAACTTTTTGAAAAAACTATAATTTTTATATATAATTATAATAATTATAAAAAAAATTATAAAATAATATTTTAATGTTTCTTTGAATATATAATTATTATATTATTATTATATACATTATTTTCTAAAAAATAATATTTATATCATTTTTTAAAATTATATAATTATATATATGTATAAAACATAGTAAATAAATTCATTATTTAAATAAATTTATTTTAATTTTATTATTATTTATTTAAAATTATATAAATAGTTTATTAACAAATATTATTTTTTTTAAATATTAAATGTATAAATATAGTAAATATACATTTATAAAAAAATTTATAAATATTTATTAAAATGTATTTTTAATCTTATTAATGAATATATAGTCTTATTTTCATGCATGTTAAAAATGTATAAAATGGATTAATTAAAAATGAGTACAATATTGAAAATTTGGATAAGTTTGATTGTTATAAATCATTAAAAAAATCGATGTATATTTAAATTAAGATGAATATATATTAAAAATATTAAAACATCATAAATAAATAAATATATATATATATATATATATATAATGAATAATCTAAATTGATTAAATTCCCAAAACAATATTTGTGTGTGCTTATCAATATAAAAAATTCATTAGTTAGGTATATGTGAAATCAATATAATACATTTGATCTTTGTTATAAATTGGAAAATCGAACGATATTCAATTATGTCCATTACTCTATGCAATTAGTCAGTATTTTTAATTCATATTAAATTTTAATTATAAAAAATTATTAACTAAATAAATTAACATTTAATGTAATCATAAATAATATTTTTTATTATATAAATCAAATTTATGTACATTAATATATATCTTTATATTTAATATATACTATTTGTTAACATTATCAATAATTATCTAAATAATAAAATGTTTAATATTCTTCTCAATTTACATTTTTTTATTTTTCATTTTTCATTTTTCATTTTTAATATATCTATATATTCAATAAATAGTATTTATTTGTATTTATATTTTTTATATATTATAATAAATTTATTCATTTTTATCAATAATTTTTTAGTTATTAAAATTTGTAATAATATTTTAATAAAATCATTTCTTATTTTTTTATTTAATTTTACATTTTATTTATTTGAACCCTTATTAGGGCTAAAAATTCACTAATAAATGATTCATTTATGATCACTAAAAATAAAGTGTTGATAAAGGGTATCTATTGTCATTGCGTAAAATGAAGCGCTAAAAAGTGTTAAATTTATGACAGTGGATATAGATTCCATTTATAAGTTCTTTTTTACTAGGGATGATAAATACTAGAGATATTAAATGCCTATTTTTTAGTAGTTATCATATAAAAATAGTTGAGTAAAAAATTTGATTAAAAGGTTTCTTTTACAACCCTACCTATGTACATTATGAACTATGTATGTAGACTATAAATAATGGTTTATTTTTTGGCTGATGGGTTAAGGATGATTCTTTTATGTATATTAGTCTCTCAAAACATTCCATCATATAAGGATATAATCTCAAGACCATTAAGTCAAAAAAATGAGTTCTCCATGACTTATGTATTCAAGGTAAATCAGAAGAAGAATTGGTTTCCTAATAATCCTAGGAAAAATAGTGAAAAGGGTAGGAAATTAAGGATTGGATTTCTCACTTGTATTAGATATTTATGGAAACACCATGGAGCTTTCATAAAGGGAAAAATGATATTGTCATAATTGTGGAGAGAAATGGCATCATGATCATGAATGAAATAATAAAGTTGATTTTTTTAGGTTCAATGGTTTATCTATATAGAGAAGGGATATAATGTGAACCAATTCTTCAAACAACAAAGGGAATTTTTCTTAGAAATAGACAAGGGAGAAAGGACTATTTTTACTCATTACTATAACAAAAGTGGAAATTACTAATGACATAGTCATGGGTATTTTTATTATAACATCAATATTGTCTTTATTTATTCGATAATGTATCTTCACAATCTTTTATAATTTCCTTGATTTCCGAAAACAAAAAATATTTTCCTAAAACCATAGTAAGGGAGTTTTCAATTAAGACATTAGGATGGAATCTTATTGAAAAAATTATATATCAGTTTATTCTTGTTATAATTCATGGACATTTCCTATTTTTAAACCAAGTTATTATAAATAAGATTCACATTAATATTATATTTGGTATGTATCGGATTAAAATTTTAAATGAAACGTTTTATTTTCAAGAGAAGGAATTTTGATTCATAATGGTGAGGTGGAATTTCTTTTCTTTGGAGGGGAGACTACATCTTCTTAATCAATTCTACATCCTTCCTCAATAGAAATCCTTAATAAAATTTATGGAAGAGTGAAAGATCAAAAATTATCTATAAAAATGAAATATATCATAACAATATTGGATGTACCCATGGTACGAAAAATCATGAATGTCTACCTAGAAGAATTACCCAGTTATCCACTAGATAAGGGAGATGGGTTACCCATTGAACTCACTTTCATTATAATAATTGTGTCTAAAAAACCCTATATATTAACTTTGGAGTTAGTGGAGTAGAAGAAAAAGATATTGGATTTGTGTGATAAAGATTTATATGACCTTGTGTTTCATCATAGATATCCCTTATTTTATTCCTGAAAAAAATATTGGGTATATGATATTGTGCATCAATTATACGGAAATCAATGACATTACTATAAATAATAAGTTTCCTTTACTATGAATCGATGAATTATTTGATAAAATTCATAGGGGCCAATACTTTTAAAATATTAATATTCCTTTCATTTTCATTATCTAAGGGTGAATAAAGACGATATACCAAATAAGGAATTTTAAATAAGGTATGTACTTTATGAGTTTATGTTTATTCATTTTTGCTATATTAGTACACCTTTTTAATTCTGGATCTGATGAATAGAGTTTTAAATTATTGTCACAATATATTTTTGGTGACATTGATTGATTATATTTTGAAATACTCTAAATAGATATGAAGATAATATTATTCATCTAAAAATAATTCAGGAAACCCTTGGAAAAAAGGAATTATATTGAAAACATAATAAGTGTGATTTTTAGCTCAATAAAGTTTCTTTTCATATCTATATTGTCTCAAAATATGGAATATATATTTAACCATCATGTGGAAGGGTATTCAAATAATATACTACACCAAGGAATATAGTTGATAATCAATGTTTCCCACATTTATCTAGTTACTATCAATAGTAAGTTCAATATTTCTTCTAGTAGGGCAACCCATTAACCAAGTTAACATGTAATGAGGTTAATTTCACATGATCAAGGGAATGTGATGAAATTTCCAAATATTGGAAGGGTAGAATTATTAATTGAACATTATTAACATTACCATTAGTTAGGGAAGGATTTATAATATATATTGATGTACTAGATAAATTACTTGGTTGTGTCCTTATCCATAATGATATAGTTAATACCCATGCATCAAGGCAATTAAAAATCCGTGAACAGAACTATCTAACTTTTCACAATGAGAAGGTAGTTATAATATTTAATATGAATATATGTGGGAAAAACCACTATGGTGAAAGATTAAATATATATATAGACCACAAGATTTTTAAGTATATATTATATTAGAATATGATCCATATAAGGAAAATAAGATGGTTGTAACTACTCAGGTTCATTGATTTCATGATACACTACCACTCTTGGAAGCAAAAAAAGCCTGTTGATTCATTGAATAGGAGGGACCAATAAATTATGAACATGATGAGTAATAATAAGTGTAAAATATAAAAATATATAGTAAAGATGGATATAGGTATTTTTATGCAATGGGATCCATCATTCATTGTCCAAGTAATTGTTAAACCATCCCTACTAAAAAGGACGCTGATGACCATGTAGTAAGATAAGGACATAAAAAAGGAATATTAAAATAATAAATGATGTGAAGTTGATATAATTAATCTATATATATATTTAGTAAGACTGAAAAGTTGTTATGTGGTCTATTTATACCATATTTTAGGAGGGAACCGATAATTTAAGCATGTATCTAAAATTTATCTATGCAACCTGGTCACATAAAGTTATCTAGGGTTTTGAGATAACATTTATATTAGTATGGTATGTAGTTTAAAATTTGGAACTATGTGTCAATATGCTTATTATGCCATCATTTTAAGGTAGAATGAAAATATTTTATGGGATCCATGCAACCTCTTCCTACTCATGTATTGAAGTAGGACAATATTACAATGGATTTTTTTAATTTTAATTTAGAAGCTTATAAGTAAGAATGATTTTATATAGGTCATAATTGGTCTCTATATTATGTTTTATCATATATTATTGATAAGAGGATATAAAAATCTTGAATACAATTTTTTAATCTATATAAATTAAATACTAATGATTCATAGGACACCTCTATCAATTGTATCTATTCATGATTGCATATCATAAGACACATACACCCTAATATGATGATAAAAATATATTCATTACATGATGTAATTGATACCATCTTAAAAGAAAAAATATTAACTATATAAAATTAAAATTTCTGTAGATAATATCGAGTCATATAGATATATAATCCTATTGTGTTTGTAGTTTTGATTAATTAAGATAAACACTTTGCATTGTAAAACTCATGATTACAACTCAATGGAAAGTTTTCCAATTATACCCTAAATTTCTTGTTCAATAAGAAGACCTAAAAATCTCTAATGAAATTGTCCACCCATGATACCCTCCTAGACTAATATTACAGAGTATAATTCTTAATGACCAGGGGAAAATGGAAACCTATGAAAGGGTGAGACGAGATGCTTTGTTAGTTTAAACATTGGAGTTTTCAATCATAAGAGATAATAATATGATCATAAGGGTGTGATAAAATAATTATTTTCATGTTGTCTATATAAAATATTTATACCATGAAAATAATTGATCATAAACTCAAAAGTCATTTCATATATAGAGGTATGGTTAATACATGTGTCAAAGTAGAAATCTTAATTCCTGAGTCATAGCATATGTATATGGCATCATAAGAATAGGAAGTCATAATATTTTTAACATATCTAATAATTATCACCTTTAATCATAATATTTTGAGAAAATATATAAGCGATCATACTCATAAAAAATGTAAAAATGGTGATTAACAATCATGTTTATGTGTAATGCTCTGAGAATACCTAAAGTCAATCATATCCATGTAGAAACATTTGAACATATCAATTTGAAATTATTTACATATGTATTATCATATTGTAGTAAGATATCTATATCACATTATTGAATACATTAAATAGAAATAAGAAACCTAATTATCACATAATCATAGTCCGTTCATATATAGGACACATCACCATGAAAACATTTATTAATTCATTTTACCATAACCCATGGAAAATAAAGTATGTTTGATCAAGATTTTATAATCATAAAAACTCTAAAAAGAAATAATAACCAGGGTATCATTGGATCATGTCCCTAGTGATGAAAATGTAACATAAAAAGTTATTTTCATAGTTGAAAATTATAATAAAAGATCATTGTAAAATTTCTTGAGGAAAATAAAATTTTCAATTTAAAATCACATTAATTAAATAAAAAAATCTCCAATAAATTAAGAAACAACATTCTATGAAAATAACTATTAAAACTCGTAATGTATTATTCAATGAAAAGACTATTCATGAAATTGATATAAGTCATATTTGTGGTAAAGATTAAAATATGGATTTCTTTTAAACCATCATTAAAACGTTCCACGTTTAGAAAACAAAAATTTCATTCTTCTTACGCCTTTTTATAGAAATTAAAATTGCATTAAAAATGGATTCATCAAATTATTGGTGAATTTTAAAAACATTCATTGAAGTATTTTAAATAAAATATAAACCTTGAAGAATAATATTCCCAACCATTGAGGAAATGAAGTCAGTTCCCCTTAATAGATATTCTGGGTAATTTTATGTACCTAAAAAAGGAAAATGATTATATTATGTGAAAATTATATAAATTTCCTAGGAAAAAGAAAATATATGGGTTCTAAATTATATGAAATGTATATTTTCCCTTAATTTAAATTTGGTATAGACAATAATGGAATGAAATGGAATTGTAACATAAACCCTTACCATTTTGGAAATATTTAAATAAAAACATTATATAATAGATAACATTGTATTTATTTAAAATTAAAGTTAATTTTAATTAGATTAAAAATAAAATAAATTCATGTTAAATAAATACACCACATAAAATAAACAAGTGATGAATATGTCATATCCTCATAGATATAAAAGTGATTTAAGAAACATTACATCATGTTTTGTCTTACATCATATGCAGTTAAACCTCCTCTATAATAAATACAGATTTATTATAAATCCATTACATAACCATATTCATATATATATAAATATATATTACTATATATCACTCTATTTTAATTTCAAATTTTCCTTTTATTAAAATTTATTCATCAAAATCATTATTTCGGTGTACACTATTCTGTTTTCCAAGCTTGTTTTGGTTCGAAGGTTCTTATAGATAAACCTTTTCGATGGTTTTATCATATAAAACTTCACATAATGTCATAATATCATAGTTATTAATTATATACACCATTTTAATCATCCATATATTGTTGTGATGAAAATGGATTACATCACCTCATGGAGACTGTTGTGTGTATGTACACATGAGTGATGTTTCCACCTTTTGATGGATGGAAAAAAAAGAAAATTATATAAATATTCATCTCTATATAATAATAATTATCTAATAATTATAATATATATTCATTAAATCTATCTTTATTACCATCCATGTAAATAGGAAATGAAAAACTTGTCGCATTGCATCATAGAGGTGGTAGTCCACACATATACACTAATGATGTTATCATTTTCCAATAGATGGGAAGGTCTGAATATTAATATAAATATATATATATATATATGTATGTATATATATATTATAACTAAATAATCATAAATATATCATATATATAATATATAAATATTAAATCCAATATAATAACCATCTTTGTGAGGTGGTGATCAAAAACCAATCTCATCACATCGTGTTGGTGGTAGTCCCCATGTACACATGAGTGATGTTTATTTTAATATAGCATATAAATTGAGAAGGATAAATGTTTTTAAATAAACATAACAACATCTTAACATTTTTTTATCCTTTTTTTAAAATAAACATTATGTTTGATAGCTTATATAAAACATCATATCAAACATAAGGGAAAAACTAAATATTATTATGTTACCATATAACTGCACTGTTAAAATGGAGGGAATCAAAAATATAAATTGATTTATAAAAAACAGTTTACACATGTATATAATTAATTATTTTTGTATCAATTATTTATAAATTTAAATAAAACTTTTTTGAATAAAAGGAAATATTTTTTAAAAAAACTATTTAAATTAAAATATGTGAGTTTATAAAATAATAAAACCACTCTTGATGGATTTTATTAATGAAATATAAATGTAATATAATTAATTTCATGTTTAAAATTAATATTATATGTTTTCTATACATGATATAAGAAAAATGATAATTTCTTGAATAAAAGATTAATTTTTCAAAAAAATGCAATTTTGCCGCCTTTTGATGGGGAACCCATTTTTAATCTTGTTTTTTAAAATTTGATAAGTTATATTTGAAAAAACTAAACTTCATATAAGGAATATGGGAATAAAATTTTAATTTGGATAAATGTTTTGTATTTTTTTGATAATATTCATTTTTAAATGAATAGTGAAAATGTTGCATTTTAATTCAAAGCTACCTGTTCGTCTAAGTTATTTATATATTTTCTTGGGAAAAATCCCTGAAGGTAACACTGTAGCATTTTTGGGTAGCTTGTGTTTCATTATAATGTATGTTTCTAGGGTTAATTATCGAGTTCCAGATATTTTGTTGAAAATCCATGTTGACAGAGAACCATGAAAAGGGAATAGAAGATCTGGAGGTGGTACAAAAAGAGCAGACACAAGGTGGCTCCATTCTCTAGTGTTTTCCATATTTTTGGTGTCAAAAATTTGGAGTTTGGTGAGCATCACGAAATATGGATTTCCTTGAAGATATCATCAAAACAGGGAAAAGTCATGAGTTTTTCGAAGATGGGAATCTTGATGTGGATTTTGTGAAGACATAAATAATGTTGATGGTGTTCTTCACAATTATGATGAGTTTCACGAACTGCAGAGGTGAAGAGCATTTCGGCGAAGATTTGTGGTAGTGGTGCGAAGGAATGGATGGAATGCTCCATGATTAAGATGATCTCCATGATCTGAAATTTGTGGTGGTGATTCGTGATATAGAGAGATTTTGGGTAGAAGTTTCAGAGCTGCGCAATTTGAGTTGACACGGTGCTGACTTCACGCAGAAGGTTCGAGGGTCAGTAGAATCACCTATAAATTGACCTCGACCCCCTCGAGAGAAGTAGAGAGTTTTATGAGAAATTTTTTTTCTCTCAACTAGTGAAGGAGGTTCATGAAGGCAGTGTGCTTCATGGAAAAAGGAGCTTCGCAACGGCTAATTTAGCTCCACAAAATTGGTGTGTTCTACGTTGGCTCACTAAACTTTTTGAATTAAGTCACTCTATGATGAATTGAGATCTATGATGGCCTAAGCATTATGAATAATTGATATTTTCAAAGGTCTGAGCTCCATGAAGTAGTGTTCTCTGCGAGGTAGTGAACTCTACACGAAGAGGTGAGCTTCACCAAGAGGTAGGAACTTCGTGAAGGCTAGTTTGATATTTGCAAAATTGAAAGCTTTGTGAAGTAAGGTTCTTTATGAAGGTATTTCCAAAGTGTGTTTCCTAGTGATCAGTAGAAAAGGGGTATTTATCAGTGGATGAAATTTGGACTTCAATAGAGAATCTACATACATTGGAGAATGCATTCATTAGTGATAATGAATAGACCTATAGGTCTGTAAACTGTGAGTGGATCTTCTGAAGAAGTAGTGAGCTCACTTCAGTTGAGTGAGAAGTATGTTCTAAAATTGTGAATGGTTGTAAACTAGGAGGGACAGTGTATCCACTTGGAACATGTAAACAATATTGCACTTATAGGGGATTTGGTAAAACGGCACATCGTCGATGTATACTCTTTAGATGTATCCCAGGGAGGGTGAACCAAGTAAAATTGTTGTGTCCTATGCATTATTTAAGATTCATTCATACTCTACATTGATAAGGAGAGAGAGAATATGGTTTTTTCTAACAAAAAAACATGATCAAAAAGGGTAGTAGTTTTAATTATTCATACCCAAATTCACCCCACCTATCAGGGTATCTAGCCTAGTAAACCTAACATATTTTTATTGTCCTTTTAATTAATTTTAAATTATATTTAATTTATGTTTTTATCATTAAATCTAATTTTGTCCACTTGAATCTGTTTCACATTAATATTGGATATAAAAACTTGGTGAACTTTTGAATGTTTTACTTAAAAAAATGTTTTCTTAAACTCTCAATAGGATTATTTTTTAATAAATTTATATCAACTCTAAAATTTGAATTTAGAAAAATAGATTCCATATTTAGAATAATATGATCAAAAATATATAAATAGTTCCCTTTTATTTTTTGACATTATGAATAGTAACTTTAGTAATAAATATTATTTCCTCGGTTAAAGGTAAACTTGGTAATTAATGGTAAAAATAGTATTATAATAATATAAAACTAACCTAACACTTGTCCTCATCTAATTGGATGAGTTTATCCTAACCATGTACATCCTTGAATCAATTTTACAACCACATGGAGCCACTTGTATGACTTTAATTCATTTATAATATTATATTAAATGAATAGTAATTTTTGATATACATTTGTTTTTAAAATTAAAGTATTTTAATATGTAGTTGTACAAGGGTTCTCTTAGAGTATAAATATTATTTAGAAACCTGTAAATATTACCTACATCATTTGAATTTATTTATAATTTTTTGTAATTAAATAATCAAATTTAATTGTGACATGAAGATGATGCAGTAATAGATTTATTAAAGAAAGAATCAAAAAATGATATTGATAATATTAAAATTAATATAATTTCTTATATTTTAGGTCATACACGAATTTATTTAATTACTATGACATTTTATGATTTTTTAATATATTTTATTCTATGAAATCTGGTTTTTATGAATTTTTTAAAAACTTAAGTATTAATAGTGTCAAAATTGACATAATTCATATTTTAAAATATAAAATATATAATTAAATGATATAAACTTTATAAAAATATAATATTCGTCCATAAAGGTTATATAAGTCTAAAAATTAAATTAATGACTCTTTTATTGGTCTTTTTTCATGATTTTTTATTTATTTTAACTCTCAAAGTGTAAATTACATGATAAATTGGTAAGAGTTAAAAGTTGTTAAAAAAATATAAGGATTAAAAAATATTAAAAATATATATAATTTTAATTTTATGACTATGATTCGACCCAAAATTTCCTATATTAAAAATATATGTATTTCAGGCCTTTTTTTAATTGAAATTAGATTTATATTAATTTAATGCTTTTAATAATTTCAAGGGTGCCCCTCCCCTCTCCTATAAAAAAGAACACATTCAAATATATTACTCACACTTTCAAGACCTTTTAGTTAGTTAAATATCATCCCAAACCCCTTATTGGAATCCATTCCCAAATTATTTTAGCCTTATTTTAGGAATAACACCCTCCTTTTAGGTGTTAAGGTGTTCTTCAAAGGTCATCGACCGAAGAAGAGGTACCGTTTTCTTTAAGTGTTTTTATTTTATTCCTTCTACAACTTACTTAAAATATCCTCCAACCCTGATGATATAATAATTGTTGTATCATTAAGATAATGATATGTTATTATGTTATCACCTTAACCTTTATCCTTCTCCAATTTCATAAAATGGGAAATGATCTTTTCATTCGTGTGTACAACAGACTACCGCCTCACGAACTGATATAGTTATTTTTTGGTCACCATATTTAAATAATGGTGATACTAATGGAATTAATGTTTATATGTGGTATTCATGACATATAAATCAATATAAGACAATAATATATCAATTAATTTATTAATTTCAATGCATATAAAAATGATAGCATCATTCATGTGTAGATGTTAACTATCGCGTCCACAAAGCGATGTGATTCGTTTATATTCACTAATCCACTTTTACGATATATATAATTATATTTAAATGATTAATATGATATTAATGAAGTTATGATAACTCTATAAAGATAAAATAGTACTTAACTTCCTTTCATAACAATCAATTAAAGATAAAGACATTACACATGCGTGTGTATGGCTTACCGTCTCCATGATTGTAACGTTGTTCATTTTTCCTATCCATATTTATTGAATGTATTTAAAGGTATAATTGAAATACAAAAAATATTATTATTTCATTAATATTATTCTATAGATCATGGACTTGTGAACTCATGGACTATTTACATCCTACCAAGTTAATTTTAGTCTCGAGTACCGAATATCGACAAAACACCCCATGTGAACATAAATAATTAACTAATTTTTGTGACCTGATAATAGTCATATAAAAGTAATAATAATATTTATAAAATTTATTAAGAAACTACATAATTATCCAGAGTTAATTATTCACTAAGATAATGATTTTACTTGATGATTCAGACTTATGGTAAGAGATTTAATCTCAATCCACTTTTATTGAGACATTTCTTAGTTATATACCCCTTTATTCATTTATAAATTCTATATACAACCCCTTTGACTTTATGTATACATATTTTATCTATACTCATGTTATTTAATTTCATTAAAAATGTTCTACATTCATGTGGTTTATATTTTAATCATTCAAAGTAGTATGGTAATTTTTAACAAAAACATTATTTTTAAGTATTTTAAAGATTTATTATTCTAAATATCTCTCATTCATGTCATTATTTTCTAAATTCTTTAATGGATTTATTTATATGGACATAAATGTTTTAAAATTTAAATTCTAAAATATTATTTTAAAATTTTCAAAGTAGTATGGGACACTTTGTTTCAAAAATCTCTTTTATAAATATTTTAAATTGTTTTTTGAAAATGGATTTGTTATATTATGAATAAAAATGAAATTTTATGATTGATATGATGAAAATTTAAAGCTTATATTGGTTGGTACATTGAAAATTAATGGGTGGGTCTGATATAGCTTATAAGAAGTTTTAAGCCACATTATAGCACAAGAGTGGGACCAATATAGCTTATATGAAGGGTTGCGCCCCATTTTAGCTCATGAAAGATGAGTGAGCCTAATATAGCTTATACAAAGGGTGAGTACCATTATACCTCTCCAACTAATTGGGTATTTTGGTGTTGGAAGTCAACTGTATTTTTATTCCATCTGTAAGGGTGATTGTAAGAGTGATATAGTAATGATGTCCCAAGGTACCTTACATGATTTTCAATGTCTGTTAATAAGTTTTTTAGAAAATGTTTTTAATGGGTTTTCATGTTTCTACAGGTCTATAAAAATACTTTCATTAGGTCCCTTACAGATATTTAATAATAATCCAATTTTTTCAAAAAAATCATAAGTCTTAAAATTTCTAATGAAAAATAAGATGCATTGATGAAAGTATTTAAGATGTGTCGTAAAAATAAATTTTGTTTTATTTTAAAAGGGGTTATTTTAGTGAAAAAATGGATATTGAGTATAAGTTTCCACTTGTAATGTATGTGCTTACCATGTAAGAGACTTTTTTTATCCTAATTCTCTAAAATTATAAACTAAAAAGATCATATAATTTGAATTCTAGTTTAGCAACCCTAGAATAATATTCGTTTAATGAAGAAGCCTTATATATTTAATATATTAATAATATTATATTATAATGGTTTGGATAAACATTATTGAGGTAGAAGAAGTAAAATAAATAATCTTGGTTAAGATGATTTCCACCTCTTTGAAGAACCTCCATTCACTTACACATTATGACTTCTAGGTTGGTATTTTTTGAGACAAGTACATCTAGGAAGTTGGAATAAATGTTGGAAATTGATTTTTTAATATCTTGTTGAAGCTACATGGCTTATGATGTGTGAGTAGGATAGGTGGGGTGGTTTCCATATATAAGAGGGAGGAGGAGCAGCCCTGCAATAACTTTAAGTGTTAAATTAAATTTAAATAAATATTCACTTTATAGTGGAAATATATGATTTATTTAGTATAGAGGTTGAATATAAGTCGAAATACTATTATCCAATAATATTTAGACAAGTTCCTGTAATTTTTTAACCCTTATCACTTAGTTTTAATCCCCAGTTATCCCATTTTATAATTTCTATGATATCAAGGTTTTTTATTATTTAGCATTCAAGAAATATACAATAAAAGGAAGTGCCCCATAAGTGAAAAAAGATTGATATTATCAACAATATAACATTACTTTGTCTTAATATAATATTTTTAAGCATTATTAATAATTTAATAAAATAATATTTATCATAAGATACCATTAATGTCATTTCCACAACTATTCCCATAGTCGAATTTAAAGGAATATAAAAAAATGCTTTAATTAGAATATAAAAATTTATATATACACCAATAAATTATATTAATCTAAAAAAATCAAAAAACACCATAAATCAGCAAAAAAATATTACCTTTTAGTGGTTTGAAATCAATTACTTGATTTTTCTAATACATAAAACAGAAGTGTGTCAACATTGTATTAGAATTTAAGGTAAATAATTGATTAATTAAAACTAAAAATAAATTATGATCACAAAAAAAATTAAAATTTGTAATAATCACATAACGCTGTTTATGATTTTTTATCATTTTGAAAATAAATTAGATATGTAACAATTAAGAAATTTAAATTTTGGAATTATTCATTAACTACAACAATATAAAGGTGTTTGTTAAAGATAAATGTAAAAAATGATATTTTTTAGAATATATGAACTTTTTCTTTGAGATAGAAACATCCAAAAAATTAAAATAAAGTTTTAGGGTGATTTTAAATCCTTTTTACTTTTTTATCCCAAATTAACCTAATTTTTCCTTTACTATGGTGATACATTTTTCAATGGTTTCTATTCATTATAATAAAAAATATTGTAGACATATATACCAAATATGAAAATTTTGATTCTAAATATTGAGAAAATTTTATCAAATTCAATTCGTATATGTGTTAGAAATTACTTTTAAAATAATCGTGTGAAACACAATGAAAAATGGTTTTCTAGAAAAATTTATTATATGTATAAAAATAATTTTCTACCAATATTAAATATAATGAAAATTTTAACAAAATAAAATACGTTAGTTTTTATCAATATGAATTAATAGAATTTTTAAAATATTTTTAATAAAATTGTATTTGGTAAGTACTTTAAAAGATAATAAAATTTTAAATATAATTGATATTTCTCAATACTCACCGAAAAATTAAACATTTAGAAAAATATAAAAATTTCATCCTATAATAATTTTAATATGATAAAACAAAAAAATGAAATTATTTTAATAAAATTTAATATTTAAAATTTATAAACATATTTTTTCTATAATATACAACAAAAAAACTTTTATAGAAAAAAACTTTTATAACATTAAGTTATCTTAATATATTTTATATAAATTAATAATTATTTTGGTGTTGTAGATTATTTTATTTTTAATTTTTTATAATATTTTTTTTATAAAAATTAGCTAAAAATTTTCCTAAAAGATTTATATATATATATATATAACAGATTTGTACCTAACATTCATATATATATTTGTTATATTATATTTCAATATATATACTTACATTATTTGCTAAAATTGATTCTATTGAATCCCTCTAATAATGTCTATTATATTCCTAATGTCGTTACATGTTTCCATATTTTTAGTTGGGGTTAAAATATTTATACTGATCCAGGAAGATAAATATTATATGTTGTAGTATTTTTTATATATGTCATTTATACCACATATACTTATCTTTACATTGTTTCATATTTCAACCTCATATGTATTATTATATATATTTCATTGTATTATTTTATCTAAGTTGAAGAATAACAATTCATTTTAGTTTGATGTTTTTTGTTTCATAATCTATCAAAAAAATTAATCTAAAGTAGGAATACATATTGATATATCATGTTGTTATATTCTCTCTCTCCTTTAGAAATTGTTCCCTCACAATTTTAATTTGATATCTCCAAGTTGAATTATTGTAGTAATAAAAAAATATAGATCTTATCTTGAACAATAATATTTAGATTATGATATGGAAAGTATTACATTATAATAGAATGTACCTCTATAATCCTTATACATGTAGATGTGTTTCTAAAAGCATTCTGTGATAGTCGAGTTTTACTTTCTAAATAAGATTAGATATATTTGAGAAATTATTTTAACATCAGGGTATAATTTTTATGAAAATATACATGGTTTATTGATTTTAACTACATAAGAGTAATTTCATCCGTCAATTATGGTTTTATCTATTTCAACTTCTATTTTATATCTTACTCCATGAAATTAATATTTAAGATTAATGTTTTTTTTTTCAAAATAACTAAATTAATCTTTTAACCAACTAAAATATTTACTCAATGTTTAAAATTTATTCCCCATGAAAAAAATAAAACTGGTTAATTGTATCTCAAATAATAAATAATGTGGATAAAAATTTCTACGATGAAATAGTACATTAATCTCCAAATCCATAACAATAACACCCAATTTTTAACTTCAATCATTCCATAATTAAAAACCCTTAAGACTTCAAAAAATATTACTAACAAAGACCAAGACACAAAAATTGGAACAATTTGAACACATACTCTTTCTAGATAAATTTTTCATTTATCTAACTAAATTAATTAATCAAAAATACATATACACAAAAAATTAATGCTCCATCATATAATATAAAAAATATACTCATCTTTAAAATAAATAACTTAAATCACTATAAATATATAATGAAATCATATATGTTTTTAAAAGATAACTCAACCATTATTCCTGAAATAAAATCCCATAATAAATAAAAATATTTACATTCAACTTAATCTAAAATATTCCAAATATAGTGAACTTATTCAATAATAACATTAATTCGTTGGACAGTAAATCTATTTTTAATCCTGCAGTTATTTATATGATAAAACATTTTTAGCCAATAGGTAATAACCATTTTATACAATGTTTCATAATTAGCTTAACATAAATGATCATATTAACCAAAATGGTTATCAATTCCATCCAACTTATGTCTATAATATAAAAAGTTTTATTCTGAAAATAATATTTTCACAAAAACACATGATAAACGTTAGGGTCACATATACTTAAACCATCTATTAAAACTCAATACATGTCAATGTGGTACACATTAATCAAAAAACTTCAAAAAAAAGTTTTAATTTGATTAATCTTTTGATAAATCATGGACTTAATAACACATGATGGAATCTAAAACTCTAATTTTTTCTTTACATAATAAGTTACTAACCTATAAAATTATCTAAACCCTACTATTATACAAATTGATAGAGCCTAGGCCCTGAATACCCAAATACAATGCTAAAATGTATTATTTAAAAATCATATTTCATAGAAATTTAAACAAACTAATTTTAACAAACAATAATTATAATATCCGTAGAAAACTTTGACTCGCATACAGAACCAGGACCTTTTGGATTATGGTTTTTTAGAACTAAAAAATCACATTTACATAACAAAATACTTCTCTTTATTCTCAATTGGACATTTTTTCAATTATACATTTATTTTCTTATTCTGTAAAGAAGAGCTGAAAATCTACCACAAAATTCTACAAAGATGATTCACTCAAAAACCAATCTTATACTATATCATTCTTTATAACATATGGAAAAACGAATAATAAGAAAGGGTGATCTTAGGTTCTCATTAAGGGTAAACATGGTAGATATCAATCATAAGGGAGTATAGGATAATCTTAATGGTATGATAATATAATCAGGTTAATTTTATTAATGTAAAAGATTTATAACAAGAAAAACCATAGATCCTAAACTCCAAAATCATTACATGTACAAAATAATTATTAATATGGTTGTCCAATATTATATTTTTATTCAAGATATATAACATAGGTATATGGAATCATAGTCGTACGAAATCATAATCTTTTATACATATATATTCAAAATAATAACTACTCATAATGTTTTGAGAATTCCTAGAAGTTATCATACCCATTCATCAAAATGTGAACATATCTATTCACAATCATATCCACACAAAAACTTATAAAGATATCTAGATGAAATCATACCCACACATAAAAATGTGAACATATCTATTCTCAATAATGTCCATTATTATCACCATCATCTCATTATATATCTATATCCCATTACCCTATGCAATGTAGGGTTATAACTTACCCAACCATCACATAATAATAATTCATTCATATATATTTCATAAGGTCATGATAACATGTATCGTTTCATCATATCTTAACCCATGGAAAAGAATACCTCATACATCAAGATTTCATTATAAAAAGTTATAACAATTTAGAGAAACAACAATTATAGTATCATTGGATCTTTATCCATGTTAAGAATAAGTAATATTAATGGTTATTTTCATGGAGGAATGTACCATTAAAATATTCTTAAAACATTTCCCAAGGAAAATAAAATTTTCATTTTGAAATCATTTATTAAAAATATAAAAAAATACAAAATATGAGATAAAAATTATCTGAAATGAACCATTGAAATATAAAAATGATGCTTCGAATCAATGATAATTCATCACAACAAGAAAATATATTCACGTGGTATACATTAAAATAAAGATTATATTCACACCATTGATAAAAAAGTTATCTCGTTTGGAAATTGATAAAAATATGCCTTTTAAGACTTTTTATAGAAATTAAAATATGTGTAAAAATGAATTTAATCAACCATTATAGGTTTTTAAAAATATTTATTGAAAAAAAATTAAAGAGAACATTAACATAGAAAAATAATAATTTCGACATATGAGAAAACAGTGTTTTTTTAACATTTTCAAGCTCATTTTAGGTAAAAATGATAATAAAATGATAATATTATTTGAAAATTAAATTAATATACATAGTATAAAAAATTAAAGGATAAAAACAATTTTATTTTCGTCAATTTAAACTTTTCAAGAACAATCCTGAGAAGAAATTAGATTATAACATAAACACTTATCACATTGGTAATCTTCAAATAAAAATCTTGGGAAAGAGAGAACCTCTGAAGGATTTTTAAATCCACAAGTTTTTTATGAGAATATTAATAATTTAAATCTTTGGTTTGTATATACACAACATAAATAATCAAGTGATTACTATTTAATATTTCTCCAAGATAAAAATTGAAATGAGAAACCCTTACCTCATGTTCATTCTAACATTATATGAATTAAAAAATAAAATATAATTAATATAGATTTAATATACATCCATTTTAGAATCATAATAATATATATACAAATATATATTATCATTCTCTTATAATTTCCTATTATCCTTTTATTTATTATTATTCATTAAAATCAACATTCATTATAAAAAAGGTTTTTTAAATTCATGTTTCAGTTCAATGATTATTGTCCTTTCATCATGTTCATGGTTTCATATTATATAGAATTATAAAAACCTAATAATAAAAATATTTATTCATTTTATAAAATCATATATTCATCTATATATTGTGGTGATGAAAAATGAATAACATCGCTTCATGGAGACGGTAGTCCGTACATATGCGTGAGTGATGTATCCATTTTTTTGGATGGATATAAATTAATAAATTTAAATAATAATTCACCTATAAAAAATAATAATTATATCATAAATGAAATATATATTCAGAAAAGTATCTTTATTAGAAACTATGTAAATTAAAAATGAAAAATAAGGCACATCACTTCATGGAGGTGGTAATTTACACACACATACGAACAACATTATCATTTTAAAACGAAATTGAAGGTAATAAATTTGAAAAAATATGATAATTCAAAAATAATAATTATGTAATAAATATAATAAATAATCCTTAAATCCATCATAACAACCATTCTTGTGATGTAATGATAAAAATGAAACACATCGCTTCGTGGAGGTGGTATTCCACATGTACACATGAGAAATGTATTAATTTACCATGAGAAGGAAATGGGGACAATGATTGGTCAATAAATAAATAAAAATATTTTGAAGATGTAGATATTGATATAATGTAATGTTAATATAAAAATTAAATTAGATATAATAAGATGTAAAATGAAAATTCTTGTTAATGAAGACTATTGCCTATTTGAATGACATAATTTTTATGCACTTTAAGACTTATAGGATAACCTTTTGTGGGTAAATCAATTATACCAAGTGGATAAAATGTTTAGATGTTTTTTCATATATTAGTACATCTACATGGATCAATATGTGTGATCAATAGAGGAGTGATGGTTTTGTTGTATAAGAGAGAGGATGGGTACCCTTGGAATTAATTAGAGTATTAAATTAATATATATTATGTTTCTTGTTCATGTGGCACGAATTTGACATATTTTATTTTTTGGTGATAATAAGTTTATAACCTATCTCCCAATAAATCTTATACTTGTTTAAAATATTTTTTAACCCCTATCTATTTATTTTAACATCACTTTAGCCCTTCTGAAAATTATCTTGATACCAATATTTTTTAGTATTTATGGGCCATGATAATCAATGTTAAAGGACAAGTAACCTATAAGTGGAAAATATTTGATATTCTAGATTATTGCACATTTAAATTTCAAAATATAAGATTTTGGTGTGTTATAAATAAATTAATATATTATTATTTTATATAATATACCATTAATGTCATTTTAGAAACTATTCACATTGTTAAATTTAAAAAAAATATCAAGATAGTAATGTATTTAAGAGATAATCTTTAAAAACACCACTAATAGATTATATATATCTTAAAATTTAATTTTAGCCTATATTCATTAGAGAAAATATTATATTTCTTTTTTTAAAATAATTTAATTGACTTTTCAACTACTTGCATAGGAACTGTATTGGGGTTACTTAAGCAGTTAAGGTAAATATTTCGTCACTAAGATTTAAAAAAAAATTACTTAATAAATAATAAATATAAAATATAACCATTTATATGCATTAAATATTTGATTTTATATTTACTAAAAATATTACTGATATTAAAATTAAGAAACTCATATTTTTGGAATTATTCTTTTATTAAAAAATATAACACTTTAATCAAAGAACAATGGTTAGGAAATTAAATATTTTATAAAATGTGGTGAGTTTTTGTTGAAATAAACTAATAATAAATATTTAAACCAAGTTTTAGGATTATTTTGAAACTATTTACATTAGTTTTATCCCTAGCTAACTTAATTTACCCATTAAGGTGGTGATTTATTTTACCATGCATACCATTTTTTATTACCAGAAATAAATCATGAATATTTATCAAATTTTGAAATCATAATTTCAAATAAGTAATCCATTTTATATAACTCAATTACTATATGTTTAAGAAATAACATTTAACACAAACTCATAGAACTTGATGAAAAACAGTTTTCCAGAAAAATGTATTTTATGTATAAAAATGTTTTATACCAAAATTAATCATTATTTAGATTCAAATTTTATTATTGTATTATATTTAAAACAAATTAACTAATAAAACATTAAAAACAAATCAAAACAAATGTGAATTTTTAAAAAACATTAAATTTAATGATAGTTTTCTATAAAATCATATTTTTCACTATTCTGTGAAAAATTAACATTTTTTGAAAAATATCAAAATTTAATCCTAAAATAATTATGATATTATGGAAGAAAAAAATAAAATAATTTTTATAAAATTTAATTTCTAAATTCATAAAATGGTTTTTTTAAATATATTAAAAGAGTGATTTATAGAAAAAAGTCATTTAAGAACGTGTATTACTCTTAATCTATTTCATATAAAGTAATAATTATTTGAGTGTTACAAATTAAATTATTTTTAATTTCTTATCTAAAAACTATATAACTATTGGGATTAAATATACATAATTTCTATATATATACAATGACTATGTGTCCAAAAAATATATATATAATTTCATATTGTATTCCTATATATATCATTACATGATTCACTAAAATTTATTCATTTACTTCTCTCTGACCATATATATTATATTCTTGATTCATTGTTGTTTTTTTAATTGTAGTTGGGGTAATAATCGTTATTGAGAACGTTTAGTATTACGATTTTATTTTGTGGTATTTTAATATATATATATATATATATATATATATATCTGTGTGTGTGTGTGTGTGTGAATTAAATCCAGTTTTAATTTTACCCATGTTTCATAATATTTCAACCTCATAATGGGTATGTTTTTATCTACCATTTTGATATTTTATAAGAATAAAAGCATCATGGTTCATTTTAGTTTTATATTTTTTGTGTTAGAAGATATCAAAAAAATATTCATTTAAATGTGAAATACATATTTAAATATCAAGATGATAATTTGAAACTAGTTTCACATCTAAAGTATGAAAAAATATTCAAAAGTCTCTCAACACTGAAATATATTTAAGAAGAAACTATAATATCTAATCTCGTGTGTAGTCTAGGAGCACTATGTAAACATTTTAAGACAAGCTGATAGCATGTTCTCTAGACTTATATTGTATGTGGGATAATTATCTACCTTTGGAGGAAATTTCATACTACAAAAAATTCAATAAGATCTTCCATATGGAACCATATGAGGCATTATAGGGATGATTTTTCAACCTCCAACCTAGTGGATTGAATTTGGAGAGAGAAACCTAGTTGGATAAGAAATTGTTTAGGTGATGAATGATAATGTAATAAATTTTCAAGATAATATTGAATTTTCCTTTAGTATAGAGAAGATTTATGTTGATAATCAAAGCCAATACATATAATTTAAATTGTGGTATTATGAATTCTTTAATGTTTTCACATGGAAGAAAGTTAGAAGAATTTTTTAAAAGGGGTAGTTAATCCATATGTACATTATTCCTTTTGAAATATTACAATTAATTGGAGTTTTATCTTATATATTTTTTATGTTTAATAAGTAAATAAATATTTTATGAAACGCATAAGCTCACATATGAGGGAATGGATTTTTAACCTAATGTGAATTATAATGAAGAGAACGTTAGTATTATTGACACAAGAGAGAAAGTGTTCTGGAATCAAAAAACTCATATGGTAAATTTTATTTTGAGAAATAACAGACTAATAGAGGAAATATGAGATCTAGAAAAATCTATCTAGGGGAAAACCATATTTTTTTAGTATCTTAAATGTTAAAAATCTCAAAGATAAAACAATTTAATTAGGGGAGAATGAAGTACCTAATACCCTACTATAGCAGGTAAACATAATATGTTGAACTATCACATAATACACACTCTAGAGAGACTTTATTCATGTCTATATTTAAAATATTAATTTTTTAATATTATAATATCATTTTAAGAAAATAAACTTCACTTATTAATTATTTATAAATATATTACCTTAAATGAAATTTTAGGATTTTTCCAAAAAAGATTCTTTTTTTGGTTCAGAGTAAAAAAAACATTCTTTTCTATGAATTTTATGATATCAATAAGATCTTAGAATAAACTAAAAATAAAATTAAAAATCTTGTAAAAATATATATCTTATAAATAAAATATTCATTTTAAAATATTATGTTTATTTTGTAAACATATATTTGATTTTGTAAATTTTAAGTCACATTTTTTTCAAAAAATAAATTAATGAATTATATATATTAAATTTTAAAAATAACTTACATTACATTAATAAATATAATTTTGTTATAATAATTTAATTTTTCATATTATAATGTACTAAATATATAAAAAGGACAATTTTTAGACATAAAGAATAATTTATTAAGGTACAAACGAGTAACTGTAGTAAAAGATAAAATGGAAAATATAGAAAATATAATGTATCTAAGTTGAAAATATCTGTATTACTTAATGGTAGGGGATTTATCAATCCTATATCTTCCCCACTGTATTATTTAACAATTTATGGGCCAATTTATTTCATTGTTACTATCAATTACTTATATTTTTTGAGTATTTACAAAAATGTCATCCATTTTCATTTATAAAAGGTGTACTCCTCTCCTCACATCCCCTCACAACACATCCCACATATTTCATAAAAACCTATACCAAAACCCATCCTTGGTATTCTTATATTCATTTATTAGGATTTTTTATTCTCAAATGATTATCTCTCAAAAGCATAATCCTTTATAAGAAAGAGATAATCCAATAAATTAGGTATGAATTTCTTACTATCTGTCTATCATTTCTATTTTTTAAAATGTAATTTTTATTCCTTAAATATTGTTACACTATTTAAAATAAAAATAATAATTATCACCAGTATAATACTATTTTATTATAATTATTGTATAACTGTTAACCACCTTTCTCTTTTACTTTAAGAAAAACATGATTATTATTCATGTGTTGTGTGGAATACCGCCTCCCTGATACATCATGTTTCATTTTCCACAACCACCTTAAATGAATGGTCCTACAAAACTTAATATATATTTATGATATGTATGAAATATTTTATATTATTAAATTATAAACTAGATTACTCATTTTCCCCATTCAATGGAAAATGAAGTCATCATCAATGTGTATGTGTGGACTACTCCGTCTAAAGAATTATTGATGTCCATTTTTCTTTTAATCACCACCTTTCATTGATGTAATTAATAATGGGTTAAAATGATATATAGAATTTTATGTAACTACTAAGTTTCCATTAAGATAAATTTATTAACATATTAATGATATAAACAATAATAATATTTAGATTATTGACGGTATGAAAAACCTATACTCAAATGCAAATATTTTTTCTTTATGTTTTACAATATTTATAAATCCATTAAATCTTATTAAAATTAATTAAAAGTATTATTTATCATACTAGTAAATAATAATTAACAACCTTGTGTTTAAATTTTAATTTATTATAACAAACCCACCTCATCAACATTCATTAAAGTGCAGTATGATCATGTTTGGTTTGTTTTAACCACCTAATTGAAAACTTCTTTTAATTTATATCATAAATTGATATGAAAACATAATTATAGGTATAATATAATATAAATATGTAAATAGATATTTAATTTTGATTCTATAAACATTATATCAATATTTAAAATATAAATTAGGGAAACACCCTTCGATTATAAGAATCATCGAAACATGCTTGCTGTTGATTTCATCTTCAATTATGAAGACTAAACCACTCATTACTGGAATTTGAAACATTATAAATTATTATAAATAATATGTTATAGTAACTTTAATAACCTAGTAATTATTAACATTTTAAGAATAATTAACACGAACACTTTTTTTATGAAACTAGTACAATCGATCAAAAATTATAAATAGATGTTTTAGAAAAGAAGTATAATTAATATTGATAATGAATATTTATAAAGAGTTTCAATGAAAATTGATATTATTAAGGTTATTAATTAATTGAATAATATACTTATGTTTTTTACAAAAGAGTAAATGTTAGGTTCTTGTATATCTGGGTAAGAGGTAGGGGTTTCCCACCTCAAATTCCTCTTGTTGATTCATGTTTTGTATTATAAACCTAATTTACTTTATGTGGTGTATATATTGCCTCTTGGAGATGTTATATAATGAAATTTATTTTATTAATGGTATTTTAAGATCAATTGTAATCCCCTTATTTGAATTGGTTTTTATAGAATCCTACGTAATCCATTAATGGTTTTTTTATATCTCAATTATCAATCTTTAGGAATCATGATGTGTTAACCACTTATATATATATATATATATATTGGTAAATTCATTACCAGGGAAGAATCTTTAACATATTATTCATGTATCTCAATGAATTTAAAATTTAGTATTTTTATCCCTCCTTTATGTACTTATGATTGAAGAGTTACAAAAACCATTGCCAAACATGATCATTTCTACAGTTGAAAAGTCATCTAATCTTTTGGTAGGGTAAAAGTGTGTGTGGTGTCCTAGAAAATTAATCCCTCTATTGATACTAGAATGAGTATTTTGAAGTTACAATGATGTACTTATGTTTAATAACCCTTAAAGGGGTTGGTTTATAATTGACTCAATCATCACTCTAATGGTTGATTAGTGGGCCTAAGATTATACTTTTTTCAAGACACTCTAAGGGGATGGTCATTGAATTATCCATATGCACTTTATTAACCATGAGGATGAATTTTTCATTTCATTACCTTATCATTTTACCAATTCCAACTATTGAACCTAAATATTATCTTCTATGGATAACCCAATAAATTAAATTACCATATCCTTTATATTTTATTGATAAGGGTAATCCTTATTGCATTAGTGATACCCCATATCATCTAAGATAATTAAGGTAAGTTATCCTAGACACACACATTATTCCATTGGATGAAGAAGTATTTTTTATATTTTTTTAATTATATGAAGATCAAAAAATTTATTCAGATAGTGGTATATTAGAGAGTTATAGAAAATGTTTTGTTGACTCTTATGGTGAATGAATTTGAATAAATTAGGTGATGGATGGGGAATTTAATTATATATCCCCTCAATAAAACAAAATATATCACGAGACAATGAAACTTGGGTTTTGTATATTCTTCTCCACATATAAGAATAATGTCTTGGAATGAAGAATTGAAATAATGTTTTAATATCAAGTATTATGCATTCAATCATTATGAGATCAATGATTATTGTTATCCATGTTTCTATTTATTTTCACTGATATGAATTCACTCAATTTCAGTTGATTATGGATTTATATTGTTTATTTATTAATACAATAACACATTTCGAATTTTTATTTAATAATATATTCCATTGTATATGACACTTTAATGCGAATTTAAAATCACCTTTATTTAGTTTCCTTCCCCCATGAATTGTTGAGGATAAATATGTGTAATTTTTAGGGATATGATGAAATGGATAATAATGTTCTTGCAATGTGTTGATATTATATTATATATTTTCCAATTTTATGCATATAATTATATAGTATTTCGGTATTACTAATCTATTGGTTCCTTAGAGAACTCTTGTTTTGTTTTAACCATAATTTAATATAACTTCCAACTTTGGTTTTTTGGATTTTGTGCTATTATATTATGGATTCTACATCCTTTTCAAGTCACATCACCTCTAACCTTTCATGGGAATCCAGCCATAAATTTTTTCCTTCCTCATCCATTCATTTATAATCATTAACACTTTATCAATGAGGGGGATAAATTGTTAAAATTGGGATATATATTCGTGATTTTGAACCACAAAGGCTGTGAATTTAGTGATGTATTATTTCAACTCATCGTCCACTGCAAAATGATTAGATTCACAATGAATTAGTATATCATAGTGACTTGATTATTGGGACAAATATTTTATGTATAAATGATACAATTAATGTGTGACTGTTTAGTCATGATCAGTAAAAAATCCTTCACTTTTTTGTGGGATTAATGGTATTCATACCCACCAATTACTAGAGTAATGAAGATATGTGTAAGGTGACGTAACCAGCATCCAAAATCACTAAAAGGTTCACACAAACCAAATTTTGTATTTTTATTCACACCCTCTATCATAGACTCCACTAAAATGAATCATAGTTTGAGTTTGAATTAGAGAATATTTTAGGTACTGACAAATAATTTAGGTCCAAATCACTCATATAAGGTGTGGTTTCAATACTTCTAATGGTATATAGGACCAATCCAGTGCATCTATCTCTAACTTATTCTAATTGGGACCCAAGAGAAATGGTATTTTGTTTCTATAATATGAGAAAGGATGGGTGAAATTTACAAAAATGACACAATAAAATTTATACATATAAAATATAATAGACAATAGTTAATGTTAATACCAACATTATTGTGCTTGAATGTTGACCTCCTAAACTATTTTCACCCCATTAGAAATTGCATAAGTTGGTTCCTTTCATGGGTATTCTCATGAAATGATTCAAGAAAATACTTTAATGGATAATGCTATAACACCATCCACTAAAGCGATGGGCCTAGGAGGAACCTCTAACCCATAAATTTTCAGTTTATTGCTATATATGGATTCACATGGGGATAAACATTGGTTTTAAAAAATGTAAAAAATATGGGGAGAAAATGTAATAATGATTTACATTCCAATGTGAATGTATTGATTGCATCAGTATTAGATATAGAATAAATAGTCATGTTTAAAATCTCTACTAGTTTATCTACTACACAAAAAACAACTAGGATCATGACCATCACATTCATTGAGATCTTGGTCTAGTATCCCCTAGGTTTGGATCATTTTCACTCTTGTATAAGTCCATCCAAAGAGTTTAAGAGCTACATTATCCCATGAATCTAATGTTAGTGATCCCTTTGAGTTAATACTAACTGACCAAAAATATGAAGAACCAATATGAAATCATAAAATATTTTTATCAATGATGTTTTCAAAGAATAAATTTACTTTCTTGTGTTTTGAAAATATAGATTTTTAGTAACCTTTAGCTTCAGAATGTATTTATATCTAATGTGTCATGTTTTTATACATTTTTTCCATATATATATTTTTAATTATATATATTTTATGTTTTCATGTATAGAAAATATATAATTCTGTATTTTTGACTAATCAATGATGAAATTTTAATCCTTTTATTTATTCTTTGAAAATTTTTGTTTTTATTATTAATGGATAAATTTCTGGTTCTCTAATATCCATATGTATTTTTGAATAATAATTTTAGTGATTTATGTGAAACATTAATTGAAATATCATTTTGTAAGTGATTTTGAAGTAATTTAAAATTTTGAATTAAATTTTTTAGAGTTCCATGATTCTATCAAAATAATATAATTTATGGAACAAAATATTCTTGTGTTAATTTATAAAGTTTGTTTTTTTCAAATAAAAATATTAAAGTTGAAATTACATCTTTCTTTATAAGTTATTTTTTTAGTTCTATTTTTCCTCATGCTTTACCTATTTCGTATCACTTCATCAATTATTTAATCCTTTGAAGTCCATTTCAGAGGAATTTTATCTATTATTCATAATCCTCATATTTTCATATGTGACTTGAAAAAATTTTATATGACTTAATAATTTTATTTATTTTTAAATTTATACTTCTTGTATAATTTTGATGAATTTATAAGTTATGTGTAATGTTTAGCATATGGTTATGATGGAAATATTAAGGTAATTTGGTATTTTAAAAAAGGATCATCATTTCGTACTTGTTTTAGTGAACCCCAAATCTCTATTCTCACAAAAGGATTCAGGCTAACTCATGTAAGGGTACCAAAAACATGACATATAGGGGTTGAAAGTTTGAGTGGAAGGGTAATTTTGAAACTGATTGATGGTAAACCTGTATATTAAAAGGATTTATAAAAGTGAAAATCTTTCACATAAAGGTACACTTACATTTTGGAAATATAAATCAAGGTAATCATGAACTCATGTATAGGTAATCATCTATTTCTAAAGAGCTACATATGGGAATTCTTGACTAGATATGTGTTATGTAAGGGTACATAAAAGTTAAAAAATTACATGAGGGTACTTCCACCCCAAATATCTTGGTATCAATGAGGATTCAACATACCTATAAAGATACTTCCACTGATTTATAAGAACCATAAAGATACTAAAATAATAAAAATAAAGGAATGGTGACTAAATAATAAAATAAAATACCAAAAAGGGGATCTTGAGAAAGATTTCATGAGATAAAACTTATGTGTGTTGCAGAAGCTTATGGGGAATTTCAAAGGAATTTGGGAGTTATGAGTCAAGTTAGAAATTTTAACGAAATTAATGAGGCTTGGCTATAAAGATAAACTCACATGGGAGGGGATCATTAAATTGGAGGAGCTTAGCTAGAGTCACTATAATGAATATGATATACATTGAAGGATTCCAGATGGAGTTTGTCCGTGTGAGGACTTAAGGGGATGTCTATAAGCTATGATGCTAGAAGTTCCACACAATTACCCTTTTAATTATTGATCCAAGATTGATTAGAGGATTAATTTAATAGAGAGGGACAATATATAATGCATGGGGTGTTTCTTGAAAAATCTATGAAGGGTATATTAAGCTGGAAAGAGGATTAAACTCAATTAAGAAGAACTTATTTCATTCACCATATTTCCTAAAAGTTTAATATTTTAGATGGATTTATAAAATAATTTTTTTATTTTGTGATCATGTGTAATATGAAAATTTTTGGGGATATGGTGGAATGGATTGGAAAATTTTAACATGTTTTTCTCAATTAAATTTATATAAGTTTGTATTTCTTCCCGACCTATTTCATTAGAACCATTTCTCTCAATAGTAATGATGAATTGAAAAATGAAGTTTGATTTCAATATATTTAGGTTGTTAAAATAAATTTAGTCTTCACTAAAATTTATAGATTATATAAGGTTTCATAGGATGTTCAAAGTGTTTCTTCTTCGTCCTGTATTCTAATTTTTTATTCTACATGAGTATAATTTCATCCCTATTTCATGAATTAGTTATTAATTATTATGGGATATCTTTTCATGATAATAAAAACTAAATAATTTCAATTTTAAATGGTTTTAGTTTTATTTTCTTCATGAATAACCATCAATATGTTGAGTTATTTATAAATTTATCATCTCTTGGGATAGTTTATTGGGAATTGTTGATCCTTAAGAGATGTCTTGTTGTTTCAATACAATTGATTCATATCAATTAACACTTCTAAGATTAAGTTTGATGTAAGAGAAGTCATAATTTTTACATTTTTGTCCAATCTAGTATTACACAAAATTAATCCTTCCTTAAACTTGATTCCTCTTAATCTTTTTACACTATTTTTTACAATTTAAACATCCACTTTAAACATGTTTCATTAACCACCATCCTTCACTCAAATTTTTATTTTATATTTTTATTTTGTTTCTTTTAATTTTCATTATATATATAAATAAAATTTCCTAAGGGTTTGGCCATACTAATTACAAGGTATTTTTCATACGTATTATAAATTGAATTTCTCCTAATGTTTAACAACATTTCGTCAGAATGAGAACTATTTTAGGCGAAGGATAGCACGTCCCAATATATATATATATAATCTATTTTAGAAAAAAATAAAAAAATTGGATTTTGAATATACTTGTTCATTACAATTATTTGATTTTTTTTAAAATGGTTTTTTCTTGAAATTATATACACCTGCAAGAATAATTTGAAACAAAATAAAATTCATTAATTCGAGAAATTAAACACCATTGTTCTGAACTAATAATGAATATGAAATATGAAGTCTATAAAAATAGATATATGATATTCTTAATGAATATACGAATCTATCATAGCCTAGAAAACAAGTAACTATTAGAGTTCATTACATATTTTAATAGTGGTGTTCAACTATTACATCTATATAGGTTGAGTGATTAGGATAATGGGTTGAGGGTGTTCTCATTATGTTCAAATAGAATGGTTAAGAGCTAGTTTTAAAACATATATGAAGATAATTCTAATAAATGGGATAAAATCTTAAATTAATTTGTAATAAATTGTTATTATTCAAATATAGTTACTTAGGTGAGTCAAACAAATCAAGGAATTTTTCTAGAATGAGATAGAAATTTTTAATGAAACATGTGATTTATTTTAAAGTTTTTCTAGGAATTTTCACAACCATCACCTTTAGCCCCATATTTTTATGGAAATAGTTTACAATTATTTTACCTCATAGCACCAAAAATATAGTTGACTAGTCCTCGGGTAGTTATTTCTCTTATTTGATAGAAGAAGATCACATGAAAAATTATATAAACTTTCCCAAATTTCAAAACATAAAAGTCCTAGAAAATTACTATTTATATGGATAAGAAAAATTCCAGGCATTCTTAAATTTTAAATTTTATTCAATACTTTTCTCTTAAGAATTGTGTTTTCATTATAGGGTGTATAGGAATATGAGTAATTTTTCCCTAATTTTTATATTTAATTTATGAGATATTAGAGTGCCAAATTTATTAACTTTAGTGCTAGAATCTATGGGAATAATGATCAATTTTCCATCATATTTAACTCTAATTATTGAAATTATCTAAATCTAACCTGGAAATATCAAGGAGCTCTTAAAAAATATTAATTCCCCATATTCACACCACAACTAAGAAAACCTTTCCAATATCATTTTAGGGTTGAAACATAAATTTACCAAGGGGATCTAGAATGGATGATGAATTATATGATTGAAACAATATACTCTTGAGAATCAATGTTTAAGGATTCCTTGGATTATCTAGATTCTACTCATAAAACTAAAATTATATATCAAAAATACCCAACTTGATCTTCACTAAATAGTATACAAATCCAAATGGTCTAAATGGAATGAGACCTTGTGGAATAAAAAATATTAAGCTTCCCAAAACTATTAAAACTAATACAATAGAAAATGTATGGTTTGTTAACATGAGATGATTTTCAAAGTAATAGAACATTTAGGATTCACCAGAGACAGGATGGAATATCATATTTATTATAATTTAAAAATGATAATCTAGAAAATATAATTCTGAGAAAATTGATAGAAATTCATAAACAAGACTTATTAATGAATCATAAATTTAAAAAGATAAATAAATATTAAAATGAAATGGGAAAAAATTAATGAAGGTAATAAGAATTCCAAGTTTTATGATATTGAGAAAAATAAACACTTTTTACGTCATTATTTCCCTCTCATTCCATTTTCTCAAAGGGTCAAAAAGAGGAATGATGATCCTTGATACCAAAAAATCCATCAGATGTTTTAATAATTAATAATGAACAATCACATTAGAGATTCCTTAAATATAATTCCTTTAAATATAAAATTTATGAAGACTATTTAAGCCAATAAAAAGCGTCTTTGAAGCGATTTTCATTAATACATTAACTGAGTAATGAAGTTATTACCTATAAAATTAAATATAATAAGTTGATATAAATATAAAAGTCTTTAATACAATACATGTGTTGGACCATCTACTCGATGTCCAAGAAACTAACAAGTAACTTCAACCTGATCATAAGAATCCACAAGAGTTGATCTACTCAACCATGAAATCTTGTGCCTCATATCTATTAATAGTATTTCTATGATGAACTCAAAATATACAACATAACTATATTCACAATGAGGATAACATACAGAGGATGAAATCATAAATCTTAGTGGGCCACCCACCATGGTGAACCTATAATTTACTATCACAAGTGATCCCCCATGTCATATTGTTGACACCTGCCAAATGAGAATTAGAAAATACACAAAGTAAATAATACATAGGTATGGTTATTGTTTTCCCTACAAATAAAAGGAAGAATAAAGTGGGAAAGATCACACAGATCATGTGAACCTCCAAAAGACACATGATCACATGACCTTCAGAAGGTCATGAGGGTGATCATGTGATTCTCATAACCTTTGGTAGATCTCACAGATCCCATTTTACAATCCTTTTTCTCTTGTGAAGAAATCCTAGAAAATCACTAATCAATAACTGGTATCTTCATAAGAACCTTTGAATCATGTAACTTGAAAATCAGCAGACGCCTGAAAATCCATCAACAAAGCCCTAAAAATAAGGAGAAAATATCCAAAAGGGAGACACTATTATGTTTTAAAATATCATATAGAATTCCTAAGAAATTCTAAAGACACTAAAATCCCCTAGAAACATGTCAAATTTATCTCAAGAAATCCCACTGGCATGTCACCTTATTCACATGAAGGGTTATAGGTATCTCTAAGAGGATTTCACTCCGCCTCTATCTCCAAAAAAATACTGAAGTGAATTGTCTATGAAAATACTCATGCTTCACAATAGAACCATTTATTGGTAATGTGATTCATTACTAATGGGGAGAGTGATTTTCTTCAGCAACACTCATGAAAGATTATGAAGATCCTTAATATGTTGACAAAAAACAAAGGGAATAAAATTTAAAATGTGGGATCCTTATGTTGTCATAAATATCACGCAATGCACCCAACATGTTTGCAAGAAACCATGTAAGTTCTCAGTGACATGTCATCATTTTTATTTAATAACCTTCAAACTAGTCACCTATATTATGCAAAGGTTATCGAACATGTATAGGTAATCTTATGCTCTCCCTCCCACTCCAAAAAAATAGAAGTTTTTATTCCATGAAATGATTTCACATCATAAACAAGACCCTTTTTCACTCACGGGATGCATCACTGATGGATAGAGTGGTTTTATTAAATGACACTCATACAAACTCCTGAGATCCCCAACCTTTTTAGAAAAACAAATAAAAAAATGGAAAAGGAATGAGCCTCTTGTGATTTTATACTTCATGTCGCATGATCTTGTTCTCCACATGACCCCATAAATACCAGTCAATATGAAAACCTAATGTTGCGAAGGCCCTATAGAAACCAATCCTTACCTCATAAATTATTCTAGAAAAGTCACTTGGGATCACATGAAAGCCTTTCTACATGAATCTTGATCTCGCGTATTCCCTTAGACATATTAGTCAGACTTTGTGAAAAATACTTGATATGTTTTCATGTTTATGAAATACACCATTAATTGGATATAATAAAAATAAATTAGGCATTTATTGGATGGTATCATGGTCATTTAAAATCATGTGATTCGCTAGGAATAAATTATAGCAAGACCTAACGAAATGCATGACAACAAATCCTTCCACTAACTCCAGCCTTATGTTTTAAGATATGAAACTTCAAATTTGACCTATAGATGGAGTGGAGAGGCATATAAATCCACCACACCTTCCTAAAGTACTAGTGGACCATTCCTTCAAACCTCTCACCAATATACTCATGCATTAGTGTGGATTTCTCTGAATGGATAGTCTCACGATAGAGAAGGTTTTTAATATTGTGAAATCTTGGGAACAATTGAAGGTATCACGAATCATTCATTGGCACTTTTTTATCCCATATAGATCATGTAGAGGACTTATGGTGGGTCATATGAAGTACATCCCACATATATGATAAATCATATGAGATTTAAAAAAATCAAACACTAAACATATCTAAGGAATGTGAAGTAAAGTATTTGAACAAATACTAAAACTATAGAAGAATTATGTGAAGAACATATTCATGGATTTTAATGTGCTTCCCATGAACCACCAAGTTCAAGATACATCACCATGACATGTCACCCATATCATGCGATGCTCACTTGGTTTACTGTTTGGATCATGTGAATTCCTCTATAAATGTCAGATCAAGTAACATAGTTCTCCCTTAGAATGCCACCCTAGTCTCAAAATCTATACGGACTCACTATCCAGACCATGCGATGTCCCTCAATAATGTCTCCAAAATCATACGGCAGCACCAATACATGGTAGTTGAGTCTCGGGATAGAACTAGGTCATGATAACTAGATCTCGTGAAGTCCTCCATATATACCATCTAGATCTCTTGACATCCTCCATACATTGGAGTTGTCTGTTTTGGTTACCTCAAGATATATCATCGTGATCCATGAATCACCCTTCTAACTTATCACATTGAATCTCATGAAACCCTTCAAGTGTGTCTTCTATCTTTCGTGATGAAACTAGGTAATGTTTTTTGGATCATGAGACTCCTTCTAAACATGTTAGCTGATATCATGTGATGGCCTCCATGATCAGTTAGTCAGGACTCATGATGTCCTTCGGGAAATTCAGCCTTCATCATTTTATGGCCTTTAGACATTCCATCCAGGTCATGTGATGTCCATCTAAGAATTCAACTGGTTCATATTATTGAATTTGTACATGTACTCAATATAACTACACCTGTTTATACATCCTCCAACATGTTAAGAAGACAATCATGCATGTTAGGCAGCCAATAAAGTTGGTAAAGTGTGACAACAAGGCTAGGCTAAGTGGGAATCCCATGACATGATAACCCCATCCATCCTTCACATAGAGAAAAATCTGTGTGTAATACCTAATTAGCAGCATAATACAACTATTATCATACTATTTCAACCTCAGCATGTAAGCCCTGATCGGAAGCATATTATAATATTCCCACCAATAGTAGGGAAATGTTATTATGTAATACATGATCCACTAAACTAAAAGAAAATTGATTCTTGTAATAACCAGGATACGTAGTACACATTCGTGAGGCATGACATCATATTCGAATCTACTTTGGTGTAAGTCCTTCATGTCTCAGACATTTTAACCATCAAGACCAAATCATTCTCATGCGATAATCATTCTACCTGATCTATTAGTACACTAATAAGATGACTGTACTACAAGAACTATGATTCCTACAATAACTATGATATATTTGACCCCTTCATGGGGCTCGATATCATATTGGCATGCAATTTTTTGTAATTAATTCATATCTTTAGAATTTCCTCAATAGTAACCAAGTCATTTCCATGTTCTGACCAGTATACCTCATCCAACAGTGGAATGAGATGATGATCAAACAATGAGTTCCCTAATTTATTCCATTAAAATCCTACCTAATATTCCATCCAAAGGCATGATATCAAATGGTCATTCAATTTGGTGAAAGTCTCTGCATTTCTCTTACAATTCAGTTATCGGGACTTAATCATTCCCATATGAAGAGAATTCTACCTCATAGATCAGCATACTGAGAAGTCAATTGAACTATGATGAATTTTATTCCTACTATAACATGGATATATAGTATTTTCCCTTATGTCTAGAGCTCCATATTAAAACACCTCAAATGGTTGTAATAGTACAGAACTCCCACATCAATATATAATGATACTGACTACATGTTATCCCTTATTTCTCACATCGATCGTGGATCACATGGGCTTAGGGAGTTACAATGGCCATATCATCCAAATTATGAATCTCAAACATCCAAGAAAACCATAGTGTCTAAGCCATGTTGAGTGGAATTATATGATTATCTCAATATAAGGGAAATTACCTTGGGTTCGGTCCAAAGGGCGTGAACTAACTATGATAACTCTGATTCTTTGCACAATCATAATATGTTGGATGTCACCTCAAGAATAAAGCTAAAATTCATGGTTCCAAAGTCCCCAAAATCTATCCTTTACACATGGAATTAATCATCATTGGATTAAACAAGGTATATCAGTTTTGATTCAAGCTATAAATAGCATATGTAGGATTCATCATAATGGATCGATCCCATCCTAAATATATTAAACACCACCATATATTGAACCAAATTATAAGTAATCTGGATATATGGCTTTAACATATAACCAATAACCTATTGGGTGGAATTGATGAATAACCCTGAATATATACAGATGGATCACCCAAATATTTCTCTTCATATATAAAAGAGATTCTACATATAGTCATTCTGTTTGGGTCACTGGTTTTGTATCAGGATTGTGGAAGAGGGTCAACTTATGGTCAATTTGTTAAAGTAACTAGTCTTGTATTAGGATGTGGAATAGATTCATGAACATATGTTAAATCAATAAGATACTTTCGAAGTAGTAAAAAATCATCCCAAAATGGTGAGGTAATCAAGACCTCCCATCAACTTGACCAATGTGATTCCCTATGTTTCAATGGGTCTAAAAATCCAACTGACGACCTACCATTGGAAAGAAGGTATGTACCCAGTTATGGATGTGGTTTCCATTGGGATTTCATATTAAGAGTAACAACGGTGACCTGACATCAATGATTGTTCATGAAATTGGACCCCTTACATCCAATAGTCATACATAACTGAATTCAACTCAGTCATCGTCATTTCTATAGAAATAAAAATAGTGAACTCGATGTGAATCTCCCAAATAATAAAATATTTGGATGACCATGATTTAGGAAAAAAAATTCACACTACATGAAAACAAAAAGTGTATACCCTACTTGAATCTCTAAAATAACCGAATGATTGGTTTTCTGTGCATTAGGGAATTTTGTTTTCAAACCATTGGAAAACAAAAATGGTGAACCACATATGAATTTCTAAAATTACATAATGATTTTTTGACCATACATTAGGCCTTTTTTTGACACCATACACAAACAAAAATGGTGAGCTCAATGTGAATCTCTCGAATATTTAAATGATCGGTTTTACATGAATCACACCATGTTATTCTCACATCACACAATGACATGGAAAACCTAACAAGGAACTTATGAACTATCCTATATTACCAAGGTTATTACTAAATAATTTCATCCTCTCTTTGACAATTATATACAATTAGAATTGAAATATTCGGAATAATTGGACAATTGTGTTACCCATGCTTATCCAATTGAGAATACATCATGTATATGATGATGCACTGATTAGAAACCTTGTTTTGTTTTGTATTTGTAACTGTAGATCCTATTTTCACAAACAACACCCTAATCCAACATGTCTTAAACCTATAATCATTGTGGAAAAATCTATTTCAAATGAAACTCTTTAGGTCCTTAGAATGATCTCACCGACCTAACATCTTTTGTGTAAGGAGGTGAATGAAATAGTCTGGAAATAACATCAATTTCGTACAATATAAACCATTGAGGCTATATTTGAGTGTCAACAATAAATAAAACTAATGATTCCACATCATCTAAAAATATATATAATAAATACAGTGTCCCTCAATTCCATAACTTACTGTTTTATTATATTATCCCTAGATCATAACAATAACCACCTTTATTATCTGATGATGGAAGATCAGGGAGTAAACTATGTCTCCCTTTCACTTTAGGGTCCACCAAGGAGGGTTCTTGTTAACTGTTATCACCAGCACCAACTGGTACCCTTCAGTTGCCTATTGAGGGTACCACCCGACACATTTTCACCTCACAAACCCATGCATGGGAAACAAAGAAGACACATCCGTTGAGGAAGGATCTAGATAACCATTAGTCAGATCATATTTGCACTCCCATTGATAATTTCTACTAGCATATTCCTATAGTAACCAGTGAGAATGCTCATATATTTGCTCACTCAAAGCAAGTTTGTGAGTATATTCCTATATTAAAAATGGGGTAGGCACATATCCCTACCACCGTGCATGAAGACCATTGGCATATTTTAGTGGAACAAGGATGAAGAAAGTGGAATTATATTCTCACTTCAATTAAATATATATTCTAGGGTATAGAGGAGGTAGAAAATGTGTAGTATTGTATCCCTACACACACTTTTATAAAGTGTAATTATATCTTAGAAATAGTTTAATATCTCCACCGGAATATTTTGGCATTGCTATAGATACAGGGATAGAAACGTATTCATATCCTTGTATTTTGGTAAGAACAACACTTTTATCAATATGAACAAGTGGTCGATCAAGAGAAAGTGTAAATTAATTCTCCTATTTAAGAAGATTATTGGTATATTATAATAAATGATGAGGAATCATACCAAGTTCATATTCTTGTTCCAATTGAGGCTCACTAGTTGAGAGTGGAACATTCCTCAATATAGGGGAACATGACTATTGAAAAAGACTGGAGGCATATTCCAAAGGCCTAGGATTGGGATCATATCCCCATTTTAGCTGGGGCTTGAGAAGCGGGAGAGTAAAATTCCTTGAGACATGTTCATTTTCCTATCAAAAAAGACCAGAGATATACTCCAAAGTCCTAGGATCAGGCCCATATCCCCATCCTAGAGGAGGCTCACTGAGTTGGGAGAGTACATATCTTTGGACTGCCTCATATTACTTTCAGTGAATCTTCCTAGTATATTCTACCAAATCATGGAAGCCAATATCATATCTCTACTTCCACTTATGAAATATTTTCCCCAACATTCTTTTAAGGATATATAATAGAATTATCATATCTATTCTCTTATTCCATAGTTCTATGATAAATTCTAATAGGGAGTATATATTCTTATTTAGCACATATTCTCACTCCAACAAGGATCACTAAGTGATAATAGTACATTCCTTGGGACATGTTAATATCCTTGTTAAGAAAGATAAGTGTCATATTCAGAAGGACCAGGATCAGACTCATATCCTCTTTCTAACCAATTCTCACCTAGTGAGGGTGGAACATTCCTCGGGGAAGAATCATATTTCCACCAATAATAAATAATCTCATTGTAATATTCCATTATCTTCTCAGTATCACACTCATACTCCCACAGAACCAAAAGGTTATCAATAACATATGTAACCTATCATTCAGTAGGATTATATTCATACACAATTTTAAAATATATGTTAGAATATTCAGTCCATGATGTAGAATGTAGACCATAGCCCTATTCTTCTCAATGTCTGTGTCCTTGAGGTTGTTCAGGACACATTTTAAATACCCCAAGGGTCCTTCAACACTTCAATAGAAATAGAAGGTGATCATGACTGCAATAGTCCTTCTCTTGGTAGTTTTTTGATGTATCACAAGGACCCTAAAACTCACATTTATCATGGTCAACCACCCAATGATGATATCTCTCAAAGATAGGGATATCCACTCCTTTCTAAAAAAACACCATATATAAAGGTTCTTAAAACTCCACCACCTTTATATAGAGATGTTCTCAAAACTTATGGGTCAACCATATATAATTCCTCATAAACTACCAATGGAACTCTACTATGGTTTGAAGAGGACCCCAAGAATCACCTTTTTGGGTCTGATCAGACAGAGGTATGTAATTATGATGTTAAATAAGAATACAATGATATAATTAGAGAGTAATCTAGAAACAACATCCACATCAGCTGATGACCTCTTTCTACTTCTAACTATGATATACTAGATGAACTTGAAAATTATTCCATGACTTATCTATATAAAAATATGAGGGTAAATCATCAGATATTGAAGTATAAACATCTCCCTTATCTTAGATATGTGTATCACCTTCATATCATCAATACACTCTATTATCATGTGTATATGGCTTCATTTTCCATAACCCAAAACATGGGAGTGGAGGAACATGACAAAGTCATATGGATTTTTTTCTCTTCACTGTAATAACTCTCTACTAAAAATTTCCAAGGAATCTTCAGATGTATATATCTAAGGATGGGTGAAATTTAGAGCGTTTCACATTACTATATCCCTAGAACCATAGAACCCTTCAAAAATTATGTCTTGTAATGTTATATTCACTAGTAAAATTAGAGGGATAGGTAATTCATGATGTAAATAGTCACCAAAACAGAATTACCTTACTTTAATGGTGCCATGAAACCACTAATGGAGGAAGGGGACAGCCTACGGAGATTTGAAATGGGACCCTCGAAGCAACATGAATTCATTTCATACATAGAGGTTGAATTTTGTATCAAGTCAAAAAATTCTTATAGTAATTGACACCCATCATGGTATTTCATTTCACACATCTCCTACATGAGAACAATTTCACCACACTAAACATGTTGTAGTAGTAGCTATTATAAAAGATATTCAAGAGTGAGTATAGCCCACTGGGCTGAGGAAATAATTAGCACTGCCTCCACCCCCATATTAAAAATTCTTGATATATTCAAGACATATCACTCGAAGCTATAAAAAAAATCAACACACTGGTATAGGGTAATTTATAACTCAATCCCCATCATTAGATTCATCATCTTCTGAGATAATCCTTGGGAAATCATAGGTGTTTCCAGATCAACCCCATATCGTTGGGTTGGGGGTTTTTTACTTATCAATATCTATCCTTGGAGTCATAAAACCCCCAAGTGGAATCATTGGATCCACAGAAATAGGATCAATAAATTCCAATTAGGGCCAAAATAGCCCCATCCCATAGGGATATGGGAATTATCATCATCATCATCATAGTAGATTAAATATTTCTTCTCTAGGTTGGGATAAAAATATCAATGGTCGTCATCTCATTAGTTCCTCTCACTACAGAAAAACCCTTTTCTATTCGGGGATCATTTAGAAAACATGTCTGGAATGTACTTGAAGGTCACTTTTCACAATCTAATATGGTAGGAACATATAGAAAATGCAATCAAACTACACTATGGTTATAAGAAAAAAAGGAACAATATGACCAATGGTTCAAGAAAAAAACCTAATGCATGCAATGTATTATCATCCTATTGTGTTGAAAGTAATTGTATAACCACCATAGACTGATAAACCTATTTATATTTCCTCATTATCAACATGGAAGATATTATGGATCAAGACACAAATGTAGAGGGCCATAACATAGAAAATATACCCTATGATGATGGTGATCTAGATTCACTAACAGAGGATGGATGGACCTGGAACTAGAGGATTCTCATAAACATGAAAACTCTGAATATCAAGGTTAATCCTCCATAGAAGAACAATTCTGAAAAAAAGGTGTGGATACATACCAATCACTGACTAGAATATTCTATATTCCCTCCATAGAGGAGTAGTTATCACAATATTATAGTGAAATACAAACTATCATAAAACTCAATGAGGAGATACTAGTGGGAAATATTCCCCATAAGAATCGTCTTAATGAAGAGATGAATATTCCCCCTCCCATGCTTGATAAAACTACAGAAGTGGCATCTGAGCATCATACCAACTCTACACATATATAGCAGGTCCACATAAATGTGGAAGTCAAAAATGATCATGACTTACCTACATTACGGTGAAATCCTCTACCTATCTAGGGTAATAATTTAGTCCTTTCAAAAAATGTGAAGCAATGGGAGATGAAAATGGGACCACATCACCATTACCCACTCACTCCCTATAGATGTTAGGAGTACTAGAAAGAAGTGCCCCAAAAACTGATCAATGTCATTAAGTCTCTGGCTACTCAAATAGAAGTCATGGAAGGCAGACACACACTTGTGCAGCCTAGGAAGAATCTATTTTCTGAATGGGTGGACAACACCTTTACCACACCCAATTTTGGAAATACCATATTCTCTACATTTGATGAAATGGGAAACCCCGAAAAACTTATCACTAACTTTGAATCTTAATGTGGTATGATGATGGGCCCACAAGATCAACAGGAGGAAATAAAGCTGAGGTGTTTTGTATACACTCTGGTAGGGCCATCCTTCATTTGGTACAATAGCATTCCAGCATTATCTGTTGTATTATAGGAAGGCATTAATCATAAATTCCTTTATAAATTTATCTTCCTAATGTGGAAAATGAAAATTTTCTACCTTAAGAACTACTAGAAACAATAAAATGAGAGGGAGTATGACTTTATAGAAGAATGGAATGTTTTAACCTATTCACTCTATATCTCTCCCTCATGGGATAAACTGTTATAACTCTATGAAAAATATATATGGTATGAGTGGTAGATTCATATGATCCCATTGAAGTATTCAGGTGGGTTTTGTGAGTTCCAAAAAATGTAACAACATCTGGAAGACACCATTCATAAAAATCAAGATAAATCTATGTTCATGCCTTCAGCAAAGATAATTTTTTTTACAAAGGTAGAAGCATCCACCATCACCCTTAAACCAATGGTTTTTTCCATTAAATCACCTAGGTAGTTCTTGAAATGCCTTAAACCTCTAATTTTTTGGAAATAACAACAAAATCACCCTCATCTAGAAGCATACAGAAATATTGGTCACTCAGGATTTTAGGAATAGATGTAGAAAGCATACTCCTTCTGAAATGAATAAGTCCTTGATTATTTCCATGAATCTATAGAAAATAACCTACTCAAGATTCCAAATCCAAGGAGGCCCAATGAGGTCAACCTCACTGATCATATTGATTATGTCTTTTTCTACAGGAGGTAGGGTCTAATATCTGATATTTCTTCATCTTCAATGAAGTTCTCCAAGTCATGTTGAATTCTAGATAGGTGATGTTTGATAAATCCTCGGATCATGTGGGTTTCATAATCATTTCCAAGTTAGAAGAATAAGTAACGTAATGTATGAGTTCCGAAAGCCACCAAGGGGTGCCCCATACCCGGTTGGTCACATGGCCTCAAGGACATTTCTCTGAACACCAAAGGCTGACGACTAGAAGAGAGGGCCATGGGTGTGATAGTGGGGAAACTATGCCCTCATTGGAAGAGTACAGAGTGGAAGGGAAACAAATATACAAAGGCAGAAGCAGTAAATAACCAAAAATATTAAACAGTGGAAGACTATAAGAATAAACAATTAGATCACATATATATATATATATATAAATTGATGCATGATACATATGTCTCAGGAAAGCAGCCAAACAAGTTACAATGCTGAATACAAACAGTACTAAACCAAGTACAAAGAAATAGATGAGAAACTCTTCAACATCCCAAGCCTCGTCTTGGTCCCATGCTCTCCAGCTTCAATGTAATCAGGTACCTAAAGTCGAAGGGTGATTTCACTTGTCTATACCTACAACAATATATTTTTTTTGGGCCCAAAAACATGGCCCAAATAGGGTATGAGACAAAATCTCAGTAGGCAACCACCACAAGATATGTGTCTATCAGTCAGTGAATATATGGTAGGTAAAAGTACAGAAACAGTAAACAGGAAAGTACTAAATAGTAAACAATCCACAGTTCCAAGCATCTACTTCATAATAGGTAATCAGCTACACAATCAAGAAGAACAAACAGGTAACCCTCTGGGTGGTTCTCACAGCCTAACCCCTCTGATTCAACCAACAAGTACTAGAAACCCTATGGGAGGCACACACAGTCTCAACCCTCTGGTTTAGCTAAAGAATAGACTCTTTGGGGAAGCACTCACCCTCAATTCTACCTATAGTCTCGTATCGTACTAATGGTTCTCTGGGGAATCACTCAATGTCTCATTCCCCCTGTGGCCCACGTCGAGGAACTACATACACTCTGGGGAAGCACTCAACGTCAAATCCCCAGGTGGTCTCACATCGTATTATAAATACACTCTCGAGAATCCCTTACGTCCATTCTCCCTACGGTCTACTACAACAGGTTCTCATTGCATTGTGTAATTCATCAAGAGTATATTGCGTATATCAGCCAAATTAAACCCCAAGAGCTACTTGGATAGCAGTCTACAGCATCTCAGCATATCAGAAGATCACAACAAACCATCATATAACACTAGGCATGGGAAAATGGTCATAGCCTAACATGAAAAGCTATACCAAATGGTCATATCATACATTCATGGGCATAACATCCAAATCCTCGTAATTAGCCCAAAACACATTCAAAATCCTCCACTCCATCATACAAGCAAGCAGACAATAAATAGGGCTAAAACAGTAACATGCAATACCCCTTTCATGGCTATTAGAAATTTTTCACAACAATTCAATGTCCTTAAACTGAAAGGCACAAACCACCTACCTTTAGGGTTCCAATGAAAATGATCCACAAGCAACCACACTCCAAAATCTGGCAACTCTTCATGAGAACCTCTCTATAACTCCTTCCCTAACATTTGCAAGCCTAAAAATTAACACCAAAGGAAACCCCAACACTAGATCTATATACAACATATGTAGATCTTGAAAACCTAGAGAGAGGGAAGAGTAGATCTAGGGAAAACCAAGGAGAAAACAAGATAAGGGACATACCCGAGAAGAATCGCCTTTGATCCACCAAGAAAACCGTTCAATTTTCCTCCAAAAAGAGTGGGAGATCTCCTTCAACTTTTGAGAACCCAAAATCCTGAGTATGGCTCAAGTGGGAGAGAGTTTGGAGAAGAAATGAGGAATCCCGAGTAGCCCTGGGCATTAAACCATACTTTTAAGTGGCCTCATGGTTTCCCTGCACGGTTTGGAAAACTGTGCACCAACAGTGCGGTTGCCACTGTCTCTCTCAGGGACTTCGCACGGCCTGCCCACACGGTTTGACAAACTGTGCGCAGCCCATGTGGAGCCCACTGTCTCCTCTAGGAACTTCGCACGGTTTGTCTTCACTGTTTGACAAACTGTGTGCCTCCTGTGTGGAGACCACTATCAAGGGTGCACGGTTTCCTGGGCTGGCCGCACAGTTAGAACAAACTGTGCACCAATTGTGCGCCCCTACATAGCCTCTACAACTTTAAAAGTTTTCTTCCCAAAATTTCTCTTTTTCTCAACAAAGAACAAAAAAGAGAAACATACCTGAAAAGAAGGTCTGGATTCTTATAAGTAAAATATAAAAAAGTTTAGATCTGGAATAAGAATAAGTTCAACAACTGGATGACATGAAAGAAAGTTGACCGAGCTCATTCTACCTTAAAGGGATTTCTCTACAGACCCACAAAATCTTTTCTACCAAGGGAAGTAAAAAAGTATATATCACCTAAAGGTGGACATTCCTATCAAATTATATAAGAGAAATAATATGAAGATTTATTTTATACTCCATCACAAGCTCTATCACTTTCATATTTCCTCCCTACAACACCCAAAAATATGTGTACCTCCCCACAAAAGGGAACCCTCGTCGAATGAAGTTATTATTTTTGTTCATTTAATATGACACAATTGGATGACCCCTTCCTTAATGATGAATATGCCTCTGAGTATGAGTTTTCCTCACATAACTAGGGAACTTGAGGTCACATGCATAGGAACCGAGGATACAGGAGACAACACTGGTGCAGTCAAAGTCAATACTACAGTCAGGACCACTTAGAGGAATATATATTCATCTTAGACCCTTGGGAATGAACTTCAGTAGGCCCAATAAAAATAAGGAGATTTCCTAGAACCCTCTAGTAGTCATCCATGTATAATAATACAACATGATCAGTTAGAAGTGGAGCAATTATCTGGTCAGCCCAAATGATATGGAAGGCCATCAGAAGCTATTCCACTAATAGAAGATTCTCCCTAAACCCAAACAAAAGTAACAAGCCTATCTACCTAGGATTTTCCAATTCCTGAGATAAAAAATAAGGATAAACCCAACCTTAGGAAGCACTATCCTATAACAAAAAAGTATGAAATTCTAAAATAGCTGGATCTTGTCTTGACCAAGCTCTCAATCCTTGATGTGCTCCATATTTCAAAATAACTCATGGAGGAACTCTTATAATCCCTCTAGAGCCCATATAAGTTTGAGGCAGAAGTTTCGACAGTCCTATTTTATCTATTGGATACTTTTCCATCAGAATTTTATTTTTCCCATCTCATTTACCAAGTAAGATCAAGAGGAGGTCATCCAAGGACACATCGGGCCCCTATATGTGTCAGGAAGACATGATAATGTCAATATTTGAAGGAATCTAATTGAAAATGGTTCTAGAATGAACCTCATCATGATCAAAACCCTCTAAAGTTTGGGAAATAGTGAAGGGGACTTCTATCCCACTAAGATTACTAATCAAGTGTATTAAAAGCATAATAAAAGGCCTCACGATAAGATCAGTTTTGTAGATCTCACATATGACACTAATTTTATGGTTATCCAACATGACACGGCATATAATGTCTTACTTGGAAGGACCTGTCTCTCTAGACATGTGTTGGTATCGTCAATATTCTATCAATGTCTGAAATATCCCATTAATGGGAAATTCAGCATACTACATGGTCATAATGTCCCCTTTGAGACATGTGAAACAACATATTCTTATGTATTTTTCTACTAAAGGTAAGGAATGAAACCCATAGTTGATGATTGTATACAAGTATCAGCCTCCAAAGGCTTGGGAACCACCCATAAAAAATCCTGGAGTATGTTCAATATTAATTATATTCTCCCTATTAATCTAGTTGAGGAAATACACTTGATCCCATAATTCCAATCCCCTTCATTCCCTAGTAACATTTAAAAAAAATAGCTCTAGGATCTCTTTAAGATGAATAAAATATTAGTGGGTGATAATTTCTTTTCTTATGGAACATCTTACCTTGATAGTGATAGAGATTCCCCTAGATTACTAACTTCATCTAAAATTTTCTTCACATAATCAAAGGTAGAACAATAGGATAATGACCATAATAATTCACCACTTATTTTCAAGGATGGATTTTACACAACAATTTATGAGATTAGATAGGTAAATATTGGAATGGAAGAGGACATGTGACCTACATTGATTAGTTTTTTCATGCCTATCTTAGAGAATGATATATACATTTAATTTATAAGTAAGTACTATTATTTTTTCTCTTGAACATTTAATAAATTCCAATAATAAGTCTAGACGTGATCAGGCACCATCTTAGCTTACCCAACAAGCATCGACACTTCTTGCTGGTAGCTTGTAGGATTCACCCTTCTCATGCCACCAATGTAGATGTGTAAGATGACAAATTAATCAAACCTAACATTTTCCTAGAAGATAAATACACAAGATGGATTACCATCAATGTCCCTTTCATGAAAAATAACATGAATATTAGTGAATATATGAATTTCAGAGTCCTTAATCAGAACTTCCTAAGAGAATAATTCTCATTGTCAATTGCAGAACTCTTGATCGATGCAACTACTAGCTTCCAAGACCATTCCTTCATAGATGGGTATTCAGGGTACAAGCATGTAAATATTCCCCCTTAAAATGAGGAAGTCCCCTCCTTCAAATATCTATAGGGGACCTTATTCTATCAATTCATTCACTTTGTATTAAATAATTATGGTTTCACATATTATCACACCATGCATCATATCTTCAAACCCTTCTCGGGAAGAATAAATGAATTTTATGCTGACAACCTGGTGGTTAAATCTTGACACCAATGTGATCACATCATAGATCTTCAAACCATCTTAAAAATCATTTGATAGAATAGTTTGAAGTTAAATTCACAAAAATGATATTTCGGGGTAACATCATGGATTTTCCATGGATTTGTTGTACGCCACCATGGAATTGATGTTGATCCATAAAATACTAGTTCTATTCAATCAATTTAACCCCAAAGGATCTCAATGAACTGAGGGGGATTCATGGGTACCTTTGTTACATTTGGAACCTCAGAGCCAATTTGGCTAGAAAATATATCCCCTTCAACAAGATAACAAGGAAAGAAATCACCTATCAATGGGACAAGGATATATAACATAACTTCAAGATTCTCAGCTAGTATTTTTTTACACACCATTCCTAATTCCCCTAGTGGAAGGGAAACCACTCATCTTATATGTTGTTTCTTTGGAATTCTTTCTGGGATCTCTCCTCATATAAAAGAAATATGTGGGATGTGATAATAGTCTCTAATACCTAATCTATATGGTGCTGGTTACTAATACATGATACTTTTATGTTGAAAAGAAATGCCTCAAACTCACATTTTTAGTGCATAAGTTGAGTCACTACATGTATCACAATGAAGTCTATCTAGTCCCTTATATTGACCTTCTCAAGTAAATACTTTGTCATCCTATGTTGAATAGGTGTTCGGCCCAATGGGAGATCATTGTGCAAAAATATGACATCCATTATTAATAAAAGAACAGTAAATGGGAAATACTTTTCTAACTTCCTCCAAGCACATTCTTCCCGGAAACATACAGTGGTGGACCCTAAGCTCCTAGATAAAGCGTTTTCTTTTACCATGAAACTCTTTGTACATGGGAGATGTATTTTGATGGAACCTCCCAGATTCCTTTTCTAAAAAGGATATGAAACACAAAACAGAATCCATTTGGCTTCAAGAAAATATTTTTTTCTCCAGAGAAAACATTTTTTCTTACTAATTCTCACTAATTGAAGTTTTCATGAACAATGAGGTAAAATTACATGCCTTCATCCCTATATTAGAATTATTTTTATAGGTACACATATACTACATGAACATAAAAGGTTATTCATAGCTGGGGATAAAGTATAACAATGGTCAATATGACATCAAAAAATAAGAACTACCCCCTCTCAATGGCTATGTCAGGGGATTGATGTAAGAGTTCCCTTTTGATCCCACATTTCATCATGTTCCCTAATCATAGAACGATCGTGCCGATGATTTGGATAATTCAACCACAACCATGGATGACCATGATCAGGAGGAATCAACCATTTGTATCACACACCTAACAATGGTCGCATCAATCATTTTATATGAGATTTAATAATCTATTAGGTCAACACCACCAGATATCTTGATGAATATTTATCCAATCATGGATGGATGGTGACGGTAATTGGTTTTCTATAAAATAGGACTCTCCAAATAGGTCAAGATAAAAGAGAACATATTCAATGTCGAGTAGTGAACATTAACCTATGGGGTGGTACAAATGAGAAGATATCCCCCAATAAATTAGGGTTTGAAGAAATCCTCCTCATAGGCATTGTAAAATGGGATATTTTTTCCATCGTGGAAGAAGTTCATGCGGGCTCCTATGGAGATCATAACAATGGGACCAAGCTCTCCCACCAAATTGAGAGGCTAAGTTACTTCTAGAAAACCTTTATAAAAGACTGTGTGGATTTCACCAAAACAAATTCATGATTAATAAATTCATGTAAACTTCATCCATCCACCTCTAAAATTTTTACCTACTCCTAAATATTCCTCATCATTTTCTTTATGGGTAATCGATGTTGTGGGGTATTATCCCCAAGATATAACTAATTAATTCAATTGCATAATTAATTTGATTGTCCTTATCTCCAAAAGATATAAGTAAATATCCCTTATCAATGTTGGGATGAATAACATCATCAACTTTATAAAGTCACATATCAACACTAGGTCTATATTCCCTCACAAAATATTGATGGAAAACACCACCAAATTATGTTCTATGGAGTTGAATAATTTATACAAAGAGTATAACATTGAGTCCAATCACTTATCTCGCTATCATGTAGGAGTGCATGGAAATAAAGAATCCTTAAACAGGTATCTATCATATATACTCCAAAAATTGTGAACAGTGACAATAATTCATGGTTTTACAAGATCATCCATGCTATATGTGAGCCTTCAATGAAAAGGTTCAACTTCATTCATTCCTCTAGGGAGATATCATGTTGGATTTCAGAACCCCAATGATACCAGTCAATAATATTCAGAAGCAACATATAAAATGGGAAGGACCTTATATCATATATAAGGTCTATTACAATGAAGCATACTCACTAGTAAAACATGTAAAGGGAGCATGTCACACTCCCCATCAATGAAATATTTATTAATAAATATTTTACATAGTTTTAATAAAACATCTATCATCATGGATGTATTCATTAAACTACACCAATTTGTACTAACAATAAGATGTTAAACTACACATCATCTCTCATCCTGAAACAATTATGTTAAATATGTGGAACTAGTACTAGTAGAAAAATTTAAACTATACAACACCCATCATCCTTATCACGAGATGATAAACTATATTGTAACACCCGAGACTTTTAAGAGAAATATTTTGTTTTTATGTTATATAAATCATCAAAAGAATATTTCACTACACACAACACTATCTTGTCTTGATTTACACGCAATCACGACCTTTCTCGATAGCTTGTGTCGTATGCAATACCGAGTTTCACTAAACAACGATATGCTTTTATAATATTATTAAGACTAGCCGTTATGAATAGTAATAACCACTTTTTGAAATTTTATAAATTTTATTTTTCAAAATGGAAATCATTTTTGGATTCGGAATATCGAAATTATCCTAGGGTGAAATTTTGGTATTTTTCTGAAAACTTTCAATTTTTGATGAATAGTGAAAACACTAGGTTACTATTTAAAACGGAATTTTTATTTAAATAATTATTTATTTTATTTAAATTTATTTTAGGTCAAAATTGATACATAATTCCTATATAAGTTCAATGTAATTCATTAGAATCATTTTATAATAATTTTAGATATATATAAATTTCATTGAACTTTTCACCGTCTTTTACTCACCTCCTAGGAGAATTTCCAAATTCACATAAAACTTAATTCTACCACTTCTGTGAATGGAATTTCAAAATTCCAAGAGACATGGTTGATGTTAGTAAGTAAAATGTGGTTCAATGAGATGAAAATAATTTTTGGTGAATAGTAAAGTTTTAGTTTTTTTACCATGATTAAAAGTAAATAGGGTAATTAAGGGTAAAAATGATATTATTATTACCCTAACAAATGTCCTAATTCTATTGGATAACTATAATTATACCAAAAACAACCTTAGGAATGTAATGTGACCATTTAGGCCCACTTCGATTATATTAGGACATTTATTATTAATTAATTTAAAGAATGGTTAAAATTGTTAAAATCAAAGTTTAATAACTAAATCATTTTTAATATAGGGTTATACAAAAGATAAATTCGACTATAAATATTCATCAGAAATATAAAAAGATTTCCTACATAATGATATTTTATTTTTAGTTTTTAGACATTAAATAATTTAATTTATTTATGTCAAAATGATGATGCAGTAATTATCTTATTAATGAAATATTGACATAACTGATGTTATAAATACCCAAATAAATTTAATTTGAGACTTTTTATGAATTAAACTAATTTTATAGGTTAATATGACATGTTATTATGAATGTTATTAACTTTTTGGGATCTAATAGTTCTTTTATGATTTTCACAAAAATCAATTACCAAATAGTGTCAAAATTGATAAAAAATAGTTTTAAAAACAAATATTATATTATTAATTGTTATTTTACTCTTGAAAATCTAAGGTTCGGCCAAATGACTTATATAAGGTTTTATATATTAATAATAAACAACTTGGGGTTCGTTTTTCTTGTTATAGTAAGTTTATTAACCTTTTAGTGTAAGAAAACAAGAAGTCATAGTAAAAGATAAATTATCTAACTTAAAGTTAAATCTAAATGATAAGGTTAAAATAGGTACCTAAACATGTCTAAATTCTAGTGGATGAGATTATTTTGACCCATCCCTATATTATCTTCTAAATAAATCAGTTTGGAGCTATTAAAAGCCGAATATGACTTTATAATAAAATAAAATATTTAGTTTTTCCAAAGGTGACCCTGTCCTCCCTTATAAAAGTGCACCTCCTCTCTCTCTTCCTCACACCACATTGAGCCTTCAAGCTCGTCCAAACCCTGAATAATTATCTTCTCCACATCCCTATAAACATCCTAGAGGTCTTGGTATTCTTCAAAGACCAATTTTAGTGCCCTAAGAGGTGGTCTCAAAGAGGCGCTTCAAAGAAGAGGTAATGTCTGTCACCGATTCTTTCAACTTTATTTCTTCTTCCACTTCATCTTATTTAGTTTTTTCATTATGAATTAATATGATAAGTATCTCTAATATTCTTATATGTTATTATAAGTAGTAAACAACCCTATTTCACAATATATCCATCCTACGGAAGACAAAATCACCACACGTGCGTACGTACGGAATACCGTCTCCACGTCGTGGTGTATTCTATTTTCCGCCACCACCTTACTTGGATGGGTATAATGGTGCAAATAAATAACTATATATGATTATTGTAAAGTGGTATTGATTCTGAAATAGTATACATAAACTCCAATACAATTCCACGATCATGGGAACGATATCATCGCTCGTGCGTACGTACGGAATACCGTCTCCATGATGTGATGTGACTCGTTCTACATGATATTCATTGCATAATGATTATATAAATGAATTGAATAAATAAATATGATATATAATACACTAATACCATTCTGGAAATGAGGTATCTATAACCTAAAGATAAGAATAAGAATTTATTCGACAAAACATGCATAAGAACAAAAGGTAATAAACACCCGAATAACAAGTAGCAATGAAATATAACTAATAAGAAGCTAATTATATGACCATATATGATATCATAACAATGAATATGATTCTGGAATAAGTCAATGAAATTATTTAAATCATTATACAGGGGTTTCAGACACTTACAAAGCCAATCGGACCTAAGGTAAGGGAAAATCTCACAATCTCATTTTTATCCGAGATTGTTTATACATCAGAATTTACTGGGGAATATTTATCATCCGCATCCATGATTCCTCAATATGTAATATTATTTCCATCCACCTACAATTGTTTAAATCCAATTTTACCCTTCGGTGAGTTTTTAGTAAAAGATATGAAAGGAATGTTTTGTCGTTTTTCATACGAGGTACTTTTTGACTTTTCCAGCCAAAGTATGGGAAGAATGTTTTTTTAACTTATACCGCATGAATGGATTTTTAAAACATTATTTCCAAGAAGATTCCATTACAAGTTTTCAAGTTTATTTTTAATAAACTTATTTTAGTTTAAAATTGTATGACATGTTAAGAAAGGAAAAAATGTTTTTTTAGTAGAAAGGATATTTTCCTCAAGAATGGAGTTCAAGTGTGTTATCAAAATAATTTTCCATCTAAGATAATATAGGGTTCTGTTTCTATCCCAATTATTACATTGATTTTATTATGTTGTGATGGAATTAGTTTTATGAATTCCTTTATCTTATATGAATTTTTTTATGATGTCACAATGTTTAAGAATCCCATTTTTATTACATGGGTTATGCAATGATGTCTGATTTTTTATTTTGTGGCACACATAAGAATGGTATCATTATGAGATGGGTGTGACCTATATCTCCCTCCAATTAATTGGGTAAAGATTTATATCTCATGATATAGACATGGGTGGAACGGAAAGTTAAACTGGTTCAGTGAAACAGGACTGGAACGAGGAGTGAACTCGGTTCAGAAATGGACTTTGTCCGCTAAGATAGTCTTGGAAATGAGTCTTGACTACTAAGAAATGATTCTCTATGATTATGTGTGTATGCCACAAAGTTTCATGTTTTATGTTATGATTATTGGTATTACATTTCACTAATATTATTTATCCCATGTTATGAAATTATGATCTCTTTTGCAGGTTAAGATTTCCAAAATGATATGTTCTTATGAATATGAGGTGATTGATATTTCTTTTTTTTACCCTTACTGAGCATTTGAGCTAGCCCTTTTGTATGTTTTCTTTTCCCCAGTTTAGGAATAAGGATATTAAGTAAGATATGCCAAAAGGGACTCTAGATATGATAAAAAAAGGGAGACAGTGTATATGATTTATGAACCAGTTGTTTATGTTTCCCAGTTTCTAAAGACACTATACCTATACGGTTTTTTCCTTGTTTTGTTATATGTTGTAATAAGTGTGCTTCAATTCTGAAGTAATAATAATGTTTGTAAAGTATGGGTCATTATAGTTGGTATTATAGGAAAGGTATAGTCAACCTTTGGAAACTAGGATGTGAAAGCCTTAGTAAGAACCCTAAGGATAAGTCTAAGAATAGAACAAGATCTTAGTGTTTTAAAAATGGCCATGACCAACGTATGATAAGACCTTAAGTGTGAAATTTTATTCTTGATTCTATATTTTTCCTATTATAATTAGTGTTGCTCACACTATTCTTCTTGGTTTTATTCTATGGCTGGAACCTGAAGGAACTGTGTTAATGCGGAATGTGACAGGAAATGCAACGATTGTCCCCCTGAGAAACCAAATGTTATGGGAGTTGGAATGAAAAATCTTGTAGCCATGCTCACACAACTTTCTCAAGCTATAAATCATGCATGACTTCCAAACGAGAAAAGTAAGGAGCAACATTTTGTTGAATCCTTCATGAGGCAGCGTCCACCTTCATTCAGCGGGTCTTCTGATCCATTAGTGGTTGAACAATGGATCAATACCACTGAAAAGATATTTTCAGTTCTTCAATGTTCTGAACATGATAAAGTCATCTTAGCAGTATATCGTTTGGAATGTGATGCTGATCAATTATGGAATCTTATTAAGAATATGAGGCAAAGGGATGAAATTGGGTCCATAGAATGGGACGAGTTCAAGAACTTATTTTTCAATAAGTGCTTCCCTCATATTCTTCGAACAAAGATGGAGAAGGAATTTCTTGAACTGAAGCAAAAGGATGATGAATATGTTGGTACCTATGAATCAAATTTTACAAGACTTGCAAGGTACGCTTCTGGTATTATTATCCAACCTGAGAGTAAGATCGATCGATTCTTTAGTGGCTTAAAACCAAGTCTGAAAATGACATTATCCATAAGGGACTTCAATAGATACAAGGAAATCGTTCGATGTGCTCTCAAAGTTGATATGGAGATTGGAGTAACCCATCAGTCATATGGGTTTGATAAGAAGAGGAAAATAGAATTCAAAGGAAAATATAAAGAGCACACTGAAAAGAAGATGAGTTTTCCCTTATTCTCATAGTGTGGAAAGAAACATGGAGGGACTTGTCTTAAAGGGACAAGTAAATGTTTCAAATGTGGAAAGGAAGGTCATCGGGCATTTGAATGCCACAATGATGGGAAGAAGATGTCTAGTGATGAGAACAAAGAAAAGGCTACACAGAGTTCACCTCTTACACTTCAATGTTACAAGTGTAAGGAAATAGGGCATTATGCTAATCAATTCCCTAATCCAATGGTTTTTTATGACGATCGACGCCAACAAACTCTTATGGATAAAGACACAGGAAAGTCACATGTAATTTCTATCAGTGATGTGGAGTACGATAATGAAGTGGTGAAAGGTACACTTACCATCCACTCTAAAGTAGCAAATGTTTTATTTGATTCTGGATCCACCCACTCTTTTATTTCTGAAGAATATTCTAAGGGTATAATTATATTACCTCAACAATTAGATGTTGAGTTAGCTGTGACAGCCCCTAATGGCACAATAGTCGCATCAAAAGTTTATAATTATTCTCCGATTAAAGTTTGTGGGGAAGTGCTTCCTACAAATCATGTGATACTTCCTATAGTGGAATTTGATGTGATTCTTGGCATGGATTGGCTTTCTCTATATGTAGCTAATATCAATTTCCAAATAATGAAGTCACATTTCATATTCCGGATCAATCTATGATTGTCTATTGATGCAGGGATGAACATAACCATCCAGTAGAAATTTCTTCCATCTTATGGGTCTTGATTCCACTAAATGAAGGTTATTTATCTCAGATGGTTGGAGATAAACTCATGATTAAGAATATTCCCATAGTATGGGAGTTTGATGATGTCTTTCCAAAGGAATTTCCTGGTCTTCCACCAAATTGTGAAGTTGAGTTTTCATTAGAACTCGTATCGGGTGCTTTACCTATTTCAAAGACACCTTATATAATGGCCCCAATTGAGTTGCAGGAATTGAAGAATCAACTCCAAGAGAATCTTGATAAGGGATTCATATGCCCTAGTGTGTCACCTTGGGGAGCACCTGTTCTGTTTGTTAAGAAGAAAGATGGATCAATGAAACTCTGTATTGAATATCGAGAACTTAACAAGATCACTACCAAGAAAAAATATCCTCTCCCATGCATTGATGACTTATTTGACCAACTACGTGGAGGTCAATATTTTTCCAAGATTGATCTTCATTCAAGGTATCCTCAATTATGGGTAAAAAGGGAGGATATACCAAATACGGCTGTCCGTACAAGGTATGGACACTATGAATTTATAGTGATGCCATTTGGTCTTACTAATGCCCCTACTATCTTCATGGATCTGATGAATAGAGTCTTTAGAGACTATCTTGATCATTTTGTGGTAGTATTTATAGAAGATATTCTTGTCTATTCAAAGAGCAAGGAAGAACATGAAGATCACTTGAGAATTATATTGAAGACCTTGAGAAAGGATAATCTTTATGCCAAATTTACCAAGGGCGAATTTTGGATTCAAAAAAGTTTCATTTTTGGGTCACATAATCTCAAAAGAGGGGATATCCATGGATCCAGAAAAAACAGAGGTTATCGAAAGATGGTCAAGACCAACAACAGTAACTGAGATCCGAAGTTTTCTTCGTTTGGCTGGATATTATCGACGTTTTGTGAAAGATTTTTCATGATTATCTAATCCACTCACCAGGTTGACTCGAAAAGAAGTTAAGTTCGTGTGGATGGAGGAATGAGAAGAGAATTTCAAGGAGTTGAAAATATGGTTACCCAATGCACCTGTGCTCACACTTCCGTGTAGTGGAGAAAGGTTTGTGATCTATATTGATGCATCCAAGAAGGGGCTGGGATGTGTTCTTATGCAAAATGATATGGTGACAGCTTATGCCTCACGACAGTTGAAAATCCATGAGAAAAATTACCCAACTCATGATTTGGAGTTAGATGCGGTAATCTTTGCATTAAAGATTTGGAGGCATTATCTTTATGGAGAAAGGTGTGACATTTATACTTATCATAAAAGTTTAAAGTAGATTTTCACACAAAAGGGGCTAAATATGCGCCAAAGAAGATGGTTGGAGCTGATTAAGGATTACGACTGCTCAATTCATTACCACCCTGGGAAAGCAAACAAGGTTGTAGATGCATTAAGTCGACAAGACCATGCTAGATTATCCATGATGAGGATCACAAAAGATCCAATATTTATGGATTTACAAAGGATGGATCTTGGAATTATAATGAAAGGGAAAAAATTGTATCTTTCTCAAATGAATGTTCAACCATCTATACATGTGAAGATTAAAGAGGCACAGAAAGAAGATGTCGAGTTACAAAAGAAGGTGAGAAATGTTCTTGAATTCAACCTTGATTGTGATGGGATAATAAAGTTCAGGAATCGAGTTTTTGTTCCTCCCATCCCTGAATTAAAGAAGGAGTTGCTAGATGAGGCTCATAGTTCTTCATTATCTATTCATCCTGGAAGCACGAAGATGTATAGGGACCTGAAAGAGTACTTCTGGTGGGATGGCATGAAAAGAGATGTTGCTGAATATGTCTCTCAATGCTTGGTCTGTCAGCAAGTTAAAGCTGAGAGACAGAAGTCTAAGGGGATGTTACAACCAATACCCATACCCAAATGGAAATGAGAAAACATCACTATGGACTTTGTCACTGGACTTCCTAAAACATCCAAAGGAAATAATGCTATCTGGGTCATAGTTTATCATCTTACAATGTCTGCACACTTCATTGCTATTAGAGAAGATTTCTCTCTGGATCAGCTTTCCAAGATATATGTAAAGGAAGTGTTAAGATTTCATGGAGTACCACTTTACATTATATCTGATAGGGATCTGAGATTTACCTCAAAGTTCTGGCGAAGTCTTCATCATACTCTGGATACAGAGTTGAGTTTCAGCACTGCTTATCATCCTCAGACTGACGGTCAGTCTGAGAGGATGATTCAAACTCTAGAAGATATGTTGAGAGCCTTCTCTATAGATTTCAAAGGTGGTTGGGATCAACACCTACCTTTGGTGGAATTTTCTTATAATAATAGCTTTCACTCCAGAATTCAGATGGATCCTTATGAAGCTCTATATGGAAAGAAATGCAGAACTCCAACTTGCTGGGATGAAGTTGGGGAAAGAAAGCTATTAGGACCTGATCTTGTTGATGAGATGGTAGAAAATGTTAGATCTATTCAACAAAAAATTAGAGCAGCTCAGAGTCGACAAAAAAGTTATGCCGACAACCGAAGAAAAGACCTAGAGTTTGAAGTGGGTGATAAAGTGTTCTTATGAATATCTCCCTGGAAGAGGGTCATAATATTTGGAAAGAAGGGAATGTTGAGCCCTAGATATATCGGTGCTTTCGAAATACTGGATTGTGTTGGGAAGGTAGCTTACTGATTGGCGCTTCCACCTAATCTCTCCCAAGTTCATGATGTGTTCCATGTATCTCTCCGGAGAAAGTACATACCTGATCCATCACATGTACTCATCTCAGAAGTTGTACCGCTGGAGCAAGATCTTTCTTATGAAGAACAGCCGATAGAGATTCTGGATCGTAGCGAAAAAGTCCTATGGAACAAGAACGCTAGCTTGGTGAAAGTTTTATGGAGGAACCACCAATTAGAGGAAGCTACATGGGAGCTTGAGAATATGACGAGGGAGAGGTATCCTCATCTGTTTGTTACAAAGTGACAAATTTCAAGGGTGAAATTTGTTTTAAGGGGGGTAGAATGTAACACCTGATACTTTTATGAGAAATATTTTGTTTTTATGTTATATAAATCATCAAAGGAATCTTTCACTACACACAACACTAGCTGGGCTTGATTTACACGCAATCGCGACCTTCCTCGATAGCTTGTGTCGTACGCAATATTGAGTTTCACTAAACAATGATATGCTATAAAAATATTATTAAAACTAGCCATTATGAATAGTAATAACCACTTTTTTAAATTTTATAAATTTTATGTTTCAAAATGGACTTCATTTTTGGATTTGGAGTATCAAAATTAGCCTAGGGTGAAATTTTGGTATTTTTCTGAAAACATTCAATTTTTGATGAATAGTGAAAACACTAGGTTACTATTTAAAAACAGACTTTTTATTTAAATAATTATTTATTTTATTTAAATTTATTTTAGGTCAAAATTGATACATAATACCTATATAAGATCAATGCAATTCATTAAATTCATTTTATAATAATTTTAGATATATAAAAATTTTATTGAACTTTTCACCGTCTTTTACCCACCTCCTAGGGGAATTTCCAAATTCACATAAAACATAATTTTACCGCTTTTGTGAATGGAATTTCGAAAATCCGAGAGACACGGTTGATGTTAGTAAGTAAAATGTGGTTCAATGAGATGAAAATAATTTAATTTATTAGAAAGATAAAATGAGTTCCAACATAATGGTATTTTATTTGTAATTTTTAGACATTAAATAATTTAATTTATTTATGACACAATGATGATGCAGTAATTATCTTATTAATGAATATTGTCATAATTGATGTTATAAATACCCAAATAAATGTAATTTTAGACTTTTTATGAATTACACTAATTTTATAGGTTAATATGAAATGTTAGTATTGATTTTATTAACTTTTTTCGAACTAATCTTTCTGTTATGATTTTCACAAAAATCAATTACCAAATAGTGTCAAATTTGACATAAAATAGTTTTTAAAACAAATATTATATTATTAATTGTAATTTTTTTCCTAAAAATATACTATTCAGCCAAATGACTTAGATAAGGTTATATATATTAATAATAAACAACTTGGGGTTCGTTTGGCTTGTTATAGTAAGTTTCATAACCTTATAGTGTAAGAAAACAAGAAGACATGGTGAAAGTTAAATTATCTAACTAAAAGTTAAATCTAAATGATAAGGATAAAATAGATACCTAAACTTTTCTAAATTATATTGGATGAGAGGATTTATACCCATCCCCACCTTGGCTTCGAAATAAATCAATTTGGAGTTATTAAAAACCGAATATGACTTTATAATAAAATAAAATTTTAGTTTTTCCAAAGGTGCCCCTCTCCTCCCTTATAAAAGGGCACCTTTTACCTCTCTTCCCCACACCACTTTGAGCCTTCAAGCTCGGCCAAACCCTAAAAAATTATCTTATCCACTTCCCTATAAACATTATAGAGTTCCTGGTCTTCTTCAAAGACAAATTTTAGTGCCCTAAGTGGTGGTCTCAAAGAGGTGCTTCAAAGAAGAGGTAATGTTCGTCACTGATTATTTCAACTTTATTTCTTCTTCCACTTCTTCTTATTTAGTTTTTTCCTTATAAAGTAATAACATCAGTATCACTAATCTACTGATATGCTATTATAAGTATTAAATTACCCTATTTCACCATCTATCCATCCTACGGAAAACGAAATCACCGCGCGTGCGTACGTACGGAATATCGTCTCCACGTCGTGGTGTAATCTATTTTCCACCACCACCTTACTTGTATGGGTATAATGGTGCAAATAAATAACTATATATGATTATTTTAAAGTGGTATTTATTCTGAAATAGTATACATACACTCCAATACAATTCCACGATCATGGGAACGATATCATCGCTCGTGCGTACGTACGGAATACCATCTCCACGATGTGATGCGACACGTTCTACATGATCTTCATTGAATAATGATTATATAAATGAATTGAATAAATAAATATGATATATATTACACTAATACCATTCTGGAAATGAGGTATCTATAACCTAAATATAAGAATAAGAATTGATTCGACAAAACACGCATAAGAACAAAAAGTAATAAACACCTGAATAACCAGTAGCAATGTAATATTACAAATAAGAAGCTAAGTATATGACCATATATGATATCATAACAATGAGTATGATTCTGTAATAAGTCAATGACATTATTTAAATCACTATACAGGGGTTTCAGACACTTAGGAATCAAATCGAACCTAAGGTAAGGGAAAATATCACAATCTCATTTTTATCCGAGATTATTTATACGTCAGAATTTACTGGGGAATATTTATCATCAACATCCATGTTTCCTCAATATGTAATATTATTTCCATCCACCTAAAATTCTTTAAATCCAATTTTACCCTTTGGTGAGTTTTTAGTAAAAGATATGAAAGGAATCTTTTGTCCTTTTTCATACGAGGTACTTTTTGACTTTTCCGGCCAAAGTACGGGAAGAATGTTTTTTTTAACTTATACGGCATGAATGTATTTTTAAAACATTATTTCCAAGAAGCATCCTTTACAAGTTTTAAAGTTTATTTTTAATCAACTTATTTTAGTTTAAAATTTTATGACATGTTAAGAATGGAAAAAATATTTTTGAAGTAAAAAGGATATTTTCCTCAAGAATGGAGTTCAAGTGTGTTATCAAAATTATTTTCCATATAAGATAATATAGGGTTATGTTTCTATCCATATTATTACATTGATTTGATTATGTTGTCATGGAATTATTTTTATGAATTCCTTTATCTTATACGAATTGTTTTATGATGTCACGATGTTTAAGAATCCCATTTTCATTACATGGGTTATGCAATGATGTATGATTTTTTTATTTTGTGGAACACATAAGAATGTTATCATTATGAGATGGGTGGGACCTATATCTCCCTCCAATGCATTGGGTAAAGATTTATATCTCTTGAGATAGACATGGCTGGAACGGAAGGTTAAACTGGTTCAGTGAAACAGGACTGGAATGAGGAGTGAACTCGATTCAAAAATGGAATTTGTCCGCTAAGATAGTCTTGGCAATGAGTCTTGACTACTAAGAAATGACTCTCTATGATTATATGTGTATGCCACAAAGTTTCATGTTTTTTTTATGATTATTGGGATTATATTTCACTACTATGATTTATCCCATGTTATGAAATTATGATCTCTTTTGCAGGTTAATATTTCCATAATGATATGTTCTTATGAATATGATGTGATTGATATTTCTTTTGTTTACCCTTACTGAGAATTTGAGATCACCCTTTTGTATTTTTTCTTTTCCCCAGGTCAAGAATAAGGATATTAAGTAAGATATGCCCAAATGGACTCTAGATATGACAAAAAAAAGGGAGACAATGTAGATGATTTATGAACCAGTTGTTTATGTTTCCCAGTTTCTAAAGACACTATACTTATACGGTCCTTTCCTGGTTTTGTTATATGTTGTAATAAGTGTGCTTCAATTCTAAAGTAATAAAAATATATGTAAAGTATGGGTCGTTATATATATTTTTTTGTTCCTCACAGCATGACATTAAAATTCACAGAAAGAATCGTATTACAGATAATTTATCACATGTGAGCTAGATATGTTCATAAAAAAATAAAACTCATCATCCTTGAGTGAGATTAATATCTACAAAGAGAATATTTTATCTAATAACTATGTGAGTATTGATTCCAATCATTAGACTATACGTAGTGAAGCCTCAACCTATGTTTGTGGTTCTAGCCTCAATATTCATTTTATTCCTCATTAGGTGATCCACATCCATACTACATGACATTAAAAATCATAAAAGGTGTCCTAGTTTCATGATGTAAAATTGAATGGATCCCCAGTATTCATTTTCATTCATGTCGATTGACCCACATATTTACAACATGACATTAAATTTCAAGGTTTATGTCCTTCCCGTAAGATATTAAACATCATAGTATTTTAGAACTACATATTACATTATTCTAATTCCTAATGGATATTTATGGACACCATGGTCCTATTCCTTGGTCTAGCCACTACATGATAAAAAATTCCCATGTCATCTCCTTAATCAGCCCTACATGTGAAAGGAAATCATTCCATTCCTTGTTTCCGACAACTATCATAGCTCATGTGATCTTACGGATTTTGGTAAGAGATTCCTCACACAAACAAGGAATACATCTGATGATTGGTTTATCATGTTCTAGAATGGAAGACCATAAAAAGAACTATTTGATTAATCACCGAATGATGTTAAATTTCACAGTTGATGCCTTTGATGGTTGACACTAAACTTCATGGGTTTCTATAAATACAAGTGTCTTGATTATTGTCATCACATAATACATAGTGAAACCCGTATATCTTAATCCCAAGACCAACTACAAAAAAAATTCATAAAAATGAACCCACTCTACATATGGGTTAGTCTTACATAGAGGGTTTCATAATAAATATGTGTGGACTCATTCCTATTATCACAGGACAAGAAGTGACGCATGAACCTCTATTCATTAGGCCTAAACAAAACATTCAATTTTCATATTGGGGAGCCCACATCCTTTCTGCATGATTTTAAACTTCATGGTTTTATAAGAACTATGTGTGGATTGATTCCTTCCATTAATAGATACATAGTTATGCTAGGATCACCAATATGAGGCCCATATACAACAATCAATGGGAATAGTACCACCCCTCTACCTATGACTCAAACCTACCAAGAGTATTCCCTATTAAATAACAACATGTGGCATGATTCCTTTCTTCAAAGGATGCATAACGATTATCAGATATCTAATTATTATTCAATGCATGATAAAAAAAATATACCCCCATCCCTATGTATGGCTAAGACCTGCATGAGGAAGTTCCCCCAACTATATAAGGGTGGAGTAATAAAAGCTCTTTTTACATATTTATGAGTCAGCTATGTGTATGTATTTCTTGTTCAAATAATATACAATGCACAATTTTCCATATATGTTCTCGTGTCCTTACTGCATGATGTTAAACTAAAATGAAACAAATTCTTCATTACCTCATGATGTTAAAATAGAGGTAAAATATCCTAGTCACCTGGAATTAAAGCTTCCTGTCAAATATGTCCCCACTATATTATGTTAAATTATGTAGACCATCACCCATATTCATTACTTATCATAGGACCGCAAGTTCCTGAACTCGGTCAACCAGAGTACAAGGTTCTTCCTTCATCTTTTAAGATCCTCAATCAATAAATAAAAATTCATGTCTCAAGAGACTCAGGTTTTAAAAAACCTTCCATATCCATTAAAAATTCATGACTAGCTTTCAGTGACCCTTTGTTTACTATACATCTATGCATATAGTTGCTTCATGTGTGCCCATGGTCATTAACCAATGTGTCACTATGAAAAAAGGGTTTTCAGATCCTTGTGATCCAGACATCACAATAGTCGAACAAAAAACCTCATTGTGTTCTAATACATCCTCAGTATAATTTATTATATCATTACTCATTTCTTGAGAATCTCAATTCATGATTTTCAACATTTTCATCTACCTATTATAAGGATGTTGGGGTAATATTGACCTTAGGTAAGAAAATTGGATTATTTTGTAAAATTACCATCATATTAGGTTAATATAAATCGTGAAAGTAGTTTACCTATGATTGGGTCAAAGATTTATGATCGTAAACTATAGCCTTTTATGGTCTAAATCACAAGAAATACTCTACTAGTGATGAAAACGAAAAAAAAGATGTTAGGTCAAAACCTGCAAAGGGATTATTGAGAAAAAGTCGAGTCTTTACTCTCTAAAAACTTCATCTATAGAGTCAGGAAAATTTATTGTGTAAGTAAATGATGAATAAAGCTCATAGGGTCTACTTTGTGTCCCTAGTAAAATTCGTGTTCTACTCGCTTGTACTCCAGTCTAAGAAGAAGTATAATAATGGTTTTTACATATCCTTGTCACGATAACATGCTCACTAGGCGGTGACACAACATTTAGGGTTCTTGAAACCTCCTTGAATCTTACACTTTCCAAAAATCATACTTCATTGTTTTACTATATCAGATCACTGTAAATATTCTCTGGCCTGTGGAAAAGGATATCTAGCTTCCGGGGAACATTTCTTAGACTATGAATGTATGTTTATGGCTCTGGCATATGCGCATGTGTTCATCAATCAAATTAGTCACTTTTAAAAAGGTATTTTTGATCCTTGGGATCCCTGATGAGATTTTGGAAGAACTCAATACCTTAGTGTGTTCTGGGCCATTCCTGGTATGATTGTCCCAAACCATCATCATGACCCTATCACTTTAAACCAAGATTTATAATCCCTCTACCAAGACTATTGAAGTGTTTTTGACAGACTCAACATTACATAATAGTGTTTTATTCTCTCTCTCTAATAATGAATGTGAAAACCCATTCTAAAACATTTTGTTGGACCACATCCTAGGATTCAAAACCATGGGACATAGTTCCGGGGATTCATATTTAAAGAGATAAATTAATCTAGGGTTCTAAAACTTTTACTAGATTAGCTTTCCTTCCAAATCCAAACTTATCATTTGTACATTTCAGTACTCACGAATCTATCCTTTCCCTTGTTAAGGATTGGAGATCAAATTTTCAAGACCATGCTATTTATGCATAAGGGTTTTGACCTACCAACTAAAGAAATCTATTCCTTGAAGGAATGGAACCCCAATCCTTGTTACCCTTGGAAAAACTATAGAGGAAACAAGAATCTTAGGGTGTTATGGTTCATCCTTGGCATTTCGTTCCCATCCCATATTTTGCGACTCAAAAATTTTGGTTTTCACTTTGACCACTCATATTATAACTATCCAGGTGGACCCATCATTCATATTATTTCTCCCTCAACCAATATTAAACAAATATATTCTCTATGCCCCTTTGAAAGGAGTAGATAAGCCTATGTTTTATAGTGAAATTGATGCATAAGGGATTTTCCCTACCAACCATAATTATCTCATCCTTGTATCAAAGGAGATATAATCCTCATGATCCTCAAAAACATTATAGAGGAACTCAGTACCCTAGAGTATTTTTGGTCATCCCTGAGAGGCTCTCCCTATATTCCATATTCATTCCTTGACCCCAATACATTAAATGAAAAATTATCATATGTTCCAATCTAAAATAAGCTGAACTAAAATGATTCAAAGATCAGGCTAAAAGACCCTAAACTACATCAATATAAGGTATGGGCAAAAGACCCTAAAATACAGTAATAGATGTTTGTAGATAAATTTCCCTAAAAAAATAGCAATAGAATGTCCAAGCTACAAGACCCTAAAATACATTGACAGAAGGTCTGATCTAGAATACACTAAACTACAATGTATCATTGATTTATTATTAATGAATGAAAAAATATTGTGGGGCCCCCTATATGGCCTCAAAAAATTCAATCTATGCTCTCTATGTCCATTGAATTTAAGAAAATGATAGAGAAGTATCACATGGGATATATATTCTTCCCCATTATCCTTCTATAAATCAGGTAATCTCAAGATAATTAGAGTAGATATATAGTGAGTAATTTCATGTAGGTGGGAATTTATGATAATTTCTCAACAATAATATGTTATAATTTAAATATTCATATATAGGCATTCAGGTATATTTTATATTATGGAATGGATGGATATCATTAATTATTCATGAAACATTAAGGAAAATACATTTCATTCACATATTTAATGAATGAAAACTAGAAAAAAGTATTTAATTTTCAGTAAATCTACTCATTGATACTATACAAGAGGAGGGATCAGCACATATCAGAGTCTCTCGCATGAATATTAAATCTAAAGAAATTTTGGGTAATTATTACTATGTCACAACATGTTCTCAGAGGATTACCTTAGTTCTACAAGACTATGCTCTGTAGAGGTGACATGTTTTCAAATTGGATCAAAAGATTTGGTATCTACCTTCACAATCTATAGAAAATCCTCATCTCTAGAAACGGTACCAATCCTGGACTTCTCCACCTTGTAGGGATTCCCTATTTCTATGATAATGTTTTATATTATATATGAAGTGCATGTTGAAACCGGGACAACTCTTCTTGAATAAGTATGATCTCTAACTAAAGATGATTAATTTCATATTGAATGCAGTTGATTTCAACCTTCCTGGTACTAACTACATCCTAATGAGCAGCCACCTCTATCTAACTTTGGGAAGATTCTTTTATAGCTTCATCCCGTTTTTGGATTCACTGAAAAAGAAGCCTCAGTGGCTACAACACAAAATTAAATGGACCCATTCTACTATCTCATAGAGATTACCTTCTTCACCTGAGCATAAAGACTGGAATAATCAAATCCCTTATCACTAAGTTAGATGGGCATAAATTTACAAATACCCAACTAGTCCTTCATCTCTTCCAATTGGGTCTATGAAACTACGGTCCAAATATCCCTCTATATTTTTAGCTGCATCGACTAGTAAAATGGAACATAAACCCTCCTTAATAAAAGACTATATCGAGAATAGTGATATATTCTTTGACCAGAACTCCAAGAGAAGGACATGTACTCGCAATATTCAAGGAAAATTTATGGGGGTTGATCTCTATAATGTTAGACCCAGTCATAGGAATCCCCAAGAGAGTGGAAATGAGAACCTCTAATATTTTATTTCAATACACTACTAAAAAAAGATTTGGGGTTTACCATCCAAAAGTTAAATCATATGGTATCAGCTGGAAACTAGTGGATGTGAAGAATTTTAGAAACAAACATTTCCTGGTCGAATCGCTGGCTACATCCATTACCCTAAATATATTCTCTAGTAAATAGGTGACACCCTCTTAAGAATAGTGACATTATGGAAATTATGGTGATTTTTATCTAATATTTTATTCAACAACCACAATTTAATACTTCAGAAACAAAATATAATACCAGGATACATGAAAAAAAAAAGAAAAAAATGTCCAGTTCTTGAAGAATAATTCACTTTATTCAAAAGTCACCTCCATCAAAGCTAACTAGGTAGAAAAATATCTACCTATTCCAATTTCAACAAACAATGTTTTCACCTATGTCAGATCAAGTGGTTATAAAACTGGGAAATCTATAGAATAAAACATGCATGATTGAGTAAGCATCTTGTCGATCTCTAATTCTTTTCAGGTCAGGCCTGACTATGACGGTTCTTATTATGAAATTGAATTCACTCCCAGATCCTCAGAAGTAGATACATACTCCTCCAATTGATATTTGTACAGATCTACACATTTAGAAACATTAGGATGTTCTTCAAGAATAATCCAAAATTATAGAGGATTGAAATTCCACACATTCATGAGGATTATTAAGGATAAGACCCTAAAAATACAGAGTGCTTCATTTTCCTCTTCCCTTTCTAGGAAGTCTCTCTGGATGTTGTTGTAGTTGAATTAATTCTTATATAAATGGAAATAGCTTCCTCCATATGGTATTGTTGACCTAGGTTTCCCTCATCATCAGTCCCCTAATCACTGCCAAATTCCTCTCCCACATACATACCTTTGAGTGAATATGCAAGGGATACAAGTGTTGGATGATCCTATAAATATTCCCACTATTTGATGCAAAACACAAAGGATGTCAGTATAGTTTCAGTGGAACCATTTTGCATTAAAAAATAATAGTAAGTTCAATTGTACCACTGCCTCATTAATGAAATTACATTTTCATCCTTGGCCATTTGCAATGTGCCTCACACCACCATTTGGTGAACTATAGATGCATAAAAAAAATGAACATGGATTATTTCTAGCATTATCTATATTTCTTGGAATAGGTCCTTGATATACTTAGGTCGGTCATTAAAAGTGGCACCTAAAGGGAACGTGACATGTAAAACAAACCCTTAAAAGGTAACTCTTGTTGGAACAACATACCCTAGATCTTATCCTATGAGTTATGTGTCCTCTAATACATCTACTATCGAGATGTGACATGAAATTATTACTCTAATGTGGATTCACCCTATGGTATGATAGTTACTATAGATACATTTATTTTTACCCATACTAGTAATAAAAAAAATTCATTTACTTATGAGGTTCTTCCAAAGTATTCGGTCCTATTGAAGAAAATTTCATTCTAGTCCTAGGATTCTGGTTAGCAGCCAATGGTAATTAAGAAGCATCAATTTCCAATTTGGATAATTTCCTATTGGGATATGAGAGAACCCAAACCTCTATATAATGATAGGTTAAACTATTTGTTATTTCATAGGGAGCAAGGATTAACTTAGCCCGAGTCCTATTTCTGGTGAACTTCATCCAAAATTGGTGAGCTACATTAGATGCTCCTCAAATAAGAAAAAAAATGATCAAGTACTATACTAGAAATACTGGAACTAATAGATACACTGACATTGAGTGTACCATTCACAAAGGTGTTCCTCATCAATACTAGGGGAAATAACACCTTATCAAAGTGAAATTATATAGTCTTGAGCTTCATGAATGGACTCACCAATATCAACCACATCACGAATTAACAGTGGACTATAGGTTCTAAAGGAGACATCATCATAATGTCTCATAGAAGCCTAGATATATTGATCCATTATTATAACAGGTCTTACCACAATGATACACTGTATGTATAGTTTAAAAAAATTAGGTAAGACTTGGATACTAAAATATTCATTGCCTCCCACATGATCCCCTATCCAACCACATATTACATATAAGGGGCCTTGTATCATGTAAGGGGATTTTCTTTTGTAAGCATGGTAACAAGGGTGATGAAGTTTTCTATTTTTTGGATGGTATCCCGATACACTCCCCCTTCCATGGAGGTAACCATCATGAATGTGGAAATTATAACTCCACCTTTTTCCTTCATCAAATGTATGTACCCATCAGGTACATTGAGAGGAAATCACCTACTTCGATAGCTCGGTCAATACTGATGAAAATATCCCATCCCCATTACATAAATTTCCCTTCATTGATCATAGGTTAATTAGTTCTAACCACACTAGGGGAGTACTTATATTATAGGCCTTTGGCTTCTTATATTCTGGATTGGAATGAGCTTTCTTTATGAAATAGCTCACCCATGTCCTGAATGGCATATCTACTCTTGTAAATATCTCTTTTATGAGGTCCTTTTATCCATCCTGATAAATTATTGTGTGAAATGATGATTCCTCATTGAATCATCTAACAAGGAAGATGAAGTAAGTAACTCGTCATACATCCCACCCACTATGTTTCACTATATATTTTTTCAGCATCCTAGAGGTTTATTTCTATCTCTCTATGAATGTGGTGGAAGGTGTTTATATATGGACTCTAACAATTTAAAAGGTCCATCATCATACCCTTATTGCATTAAGTAAATTTCTACAAGATCAAGAATTCCTCAAACATATTTATTTTCTTTAGCACTATAGAAATCACAGATGAAATATTTGGCCCCCAAAAGGGTCGACCCTAATCAATTCTATAGCTACCCCTGATCTAAAGTATTAATTGGGAACCCACCCAAAACTATAGATGGAGGCAGTCTTCAGATTTATTGTGTGGTAAATCTGAACATTTGAATATAGATCACTATTATTAACATCAGATTTTCTAGTCATGTGCCTCAATATATTCCCATCTTTGTGATCTCCCTCAATGAAAAAATAGCGCGCCTGAGTGATGTTTTCAAGAAAGTTGTTATTGATTTTTTAACCAAAGTGGGCGGTTTTAATGATGACTACGGTGAAGAAATGGAAGTTTCATTTTTAAGGCCAAAAAAAATTAATATGAATAGAATCTAAAAGAGGATATTCCTAGAGTTTCACTCAAATTAATTACAATATACTTGGCTGCAATGAACACAAAACACTATGTTAATCAGGATCCACGCTTGCCATAATAACATCATTGATGAACATCACTATTTTCCCTCTTTCATTGATGTCTTCGAGGATTTGTGAAGATATCCATAAGTTATATAAACCAATGTAAGTGGCATATGTCTTAAATATGAAGAAAAAAATCTTGTCAATGGAAAGGCATAAATTTGGGAAGAATCCTTCACGCTGTTTAAATCACAAGGGAATTCGTGATATTAAATAAAAATCATGAATTTTCTAGCATGTAAATGATCTCAAAGACTACATAAACCTGCAAAACTTACCATAATCACCTTGCCCCGGGGAAGACGTGTGAACGTGTAACCGTGACAGGGTCACACGATCTACCTAATAGTCAAATGATCATGAAATCAAGACAGAAGACCCCATGAAATATTCAATACAATCATGCATCCCCATGGACATGGTTCAAATAGTTAATAAAGATAATTTCATGGTTTATTTCAATGGAAACCTAAATAAAGAAATTATTGTGAATCAGTTCTCATGAAGTGGACTCGTGAACAGATATTGAGGTTAGTTCTTACAGGAAGTCCTTGGGATAAGGTCATGTGAAATTGGTATGGTGAAAGATATCAAAATAATGGGTACCTTGTGAATGGTATATCATACTCTCATATATTATTAGATCATTCCATTGAATACCAAATGACACATTGAATACCAAGTGTCTCCTAAGAAATCAATTGGGGACAGTTCTAGAGCCTCAAGCAGACATTTATTTTATTCATAATTATGACTATGTCCCCACATACATTGCACCAAGGGTATATTTATTGCAACTCACAAAATTAGAATCATAAAATCCAAAAAGTAAAGAATATTCCATTAGGGTTATTATTTTCCTCCTAAATCCAATAAAGAAGATGGTGTCCAAATTTACATGGAATGTGTGAACCTCTAGAAGACACACCATCGTATAACCAATAAAAGGTCATGTTTGAAATCATCCATAGCACATAACATGTGTGATATTTTGTGAAGTGACTATAAAGAGTACTTTTTTATCTTTGAAATTCATCCCAAACAATAATTGATCATGTAGTGGATTCTAGATAAGCACCCCAAAGTCACGAGACTTGAAAATCAATGACCACCAAAAAATCCATCAAAAAATCCATGGAAAATAAGAAGAACTATAGGTACTGTGATCTCAGTGTAATCCCAAAAGGTTGGGATTTTAAAAGTATTCCACTGATGATCTATATTGGGTCATAACCATTGGTGAAACAGGTCACAATTCCCCCCCTAAGGATCTCGTGTAAGGAATTTTGAGTATAAAATATAAACCATAAATACATGGTTAGATCAAAGTTTGTGCTTGAAATCTTCACATAATTGGTTATTTCTATTCAAATAAAATGAATACAAATTGATATAGATCATCCACACACACTTCAATAAACTGTGGAAGTTCCAATCCTAAAATTCAGGATGCTATCATGGAGGTCGGATGACACCTTTAACACTCTGAAGATCACTACATCACCTTAGTTGCGATGCATGAGAGATAGCTTGACCTAAACTCATATATCTAGAGCCTTTCATTTTAGAACTTGTGATATAGAATATGGGATGGATAGAGATAGATATAGGTAATATTCATTGGTTAATTCCTCTCTTTTTCTATTTATAGTGAAATAATAAATATTAATAATAAACTCCTGATACAAAAATATTTTTTTTATCACTAAAAAAAGTATATTATGACTACTATACTAAGTAATAAAAACCATTTTTGTTATTGTCACATTATTGTAATAAATATATTACGTGATAATTACTGATTTGTTAACTCAAATCATCATTCTAGTAAATATTATTTTAACCATTTATATTTTAAACTAATATTCATTCAAATAATAGTTTCCTTGTATTTAATTTCCAAATTTTAAATATATTTAATATATAAATTAAATTCCAATTATTCATAAATTGAATAATATGAATTTATATATTAATTTGGTGATCGTATCTTCTTTGAAAAATCACTTACCCAAGGGTGGGTCCCACTATTCCCAATTTACCTATTCAATTGAATAGGGATGATTCTTAATTACACTATTGTGTGTGATCCTATAAGCTCTTATCTCGATTGTAGTTAATATTATTCATATTCCATGAGTGGAATCAAGAAACCCATCATGAACCTTAATGAGATAATTAATATAATAGAAATGATAACCAACCTATGAATAAACATTGTGTAATATAGTCTCTTTTTCTTTAATAACTCATAAAGCAGGACGCACACCCATCTCATAGTCCTTTTATTACCTTAATATTTGTCGATCTAAATAGATGTATTTACCATCGACTTCCAAGGCCATGGCCTTATAAAGGTACTACCATCCTGAGAAACTAGGTCCGAGATATATTACTTATTTATCCTAGAAGCAAAAAATCCTTTATTGACCATTCATGCAATGCCATACCACCAATGACGCACCTAACACAAGCTACCTCACCATGATTTCATTATCGTGGTTTCTTCCTTGCATCAAAGTATGCGATCTAATGGAATACATTGGAAATGATCCAAATTTAGGATACAATTACACAGGTCTATATATTGGAACATCCAATGACTCCCATAACATGTGGTGTTCATATTGTCTGGTCTATCCTCAAGAACTCACTACTAAAGATCACCAATTATGAACTTCATGAGTAGAAGTATCAATGATAATGGTCCACCAAGACTTGATAGTCAAACATCTACTATGTCTAGTCAGTAAGTTCTATCTAAACCATATGATATATTCTTAACATTAAAGTCACGGTATCACGAGGTTATCATTATATCCTATAAACAACTATAACCTTTTGATATGAAAATACATATATGAAAATTACCATTAAATAGTTGGCACAAGAATATCTACACTATAATTGTATGTATACATCATGTATATATAACTATACACCTGACATGGTGATCAAAAGTACCGAATAGTTGGGTCTAGGGAACCGACTATTAAAACCCTACCACTTTCACTAGACACAACTTTATAACCAACCTTTTTATATCTCACATGATCAAAATTATGTTTCTTATAAGTCGTAGATTTACTTCATGGGTTTCCACATTTCTTCTGCATGGATATTATGCTATATAGGACCTCATCTCCTTGAGTAAAACATATCGAGAGATGGTATCCCAGAGTATATCCATTTTTTCCACAATCATTATGTGACATATTGGGTAGTATGAATTTTATAATTTAAATTATGATAATACTTCACTTATTAGGTTTCATTCCTATAACTGGAATAAATACTTATGTTTTACTGCTTCTTAGCTTCCTTAGAAACTTCAACATAATCTGTATTTATATGTATGGATCCCACTGGCTTCTATTATCATGTCTCACTCAACACCCTAAGCATGAATACGATATAATAGCAATGGATATAAGGAATACTATTTTGGGTCCCCTGAAAACTAGTATTCATTCATCCCCACTTGTACTATCCTTTTGTACTTTCCCAAGTACAATCAGATAGTTATGAAATATTCACCTAAAATTCTCCTGGATATAATTAATATCTACCAAATATAAATTAAATCATGGAAATATAATTTTTATACATTTCATGACATACATTATTGATCCACTTTTAAATAATATTGGTTTTAACACACCATGTTTCTCTCCTCCTATGTCATGAACATGTCATCCTGGAGAGATATATGCCATGTGACACTGGCAACAATTCTAACATGAATTGTTCCAAATTGTATTTTCCAATACCATGTCTCCAGATTTATGATTTACTATGTCAAAGAAACTGTTAGATCTACCTCCTTTTATCCTATTCTCTAGATCATAGGTTTTTGCATTAAGTCAATCCCTAGATAATTTATTTCAAACTTGTCTTAGCTTGATGTAAGAACAATAAATGTTTTCCATATTTTACAAAACACATTTTACCTAGAAATAAATGGTTCTCCCACCAACCCCTTGTAGACACATGGAAAATATTAATTCTAGATGAAACTTTTATTTTCTTATTTCAAACTTCAATCCTAAATTTGATTTCAGTAACTTGTAACATTTATTAGCATTTTTTATGGGACCATCCCTTTATGGTTGGGTCTTATAGACACATTCCATGATTGGTAGGTATGATATCCAATGCTCAATATTGTAATCATATAAATTACCTATGACATGTAAAATTATAATGGTTTTAGGAATACATACTTGGTATAACTAATTGATCCATATTAGTACTACACCTTTAACATCCATGTATAATATAATTTGAATACCAATAATAGTATTCATAATCAAAATCCCGTTTTTACTTTGCAACATGGAATATATTATTGAATTTAAGTTAGTATTTTCAATATTAGATAATTTCTATATACATATTACTTGTAGGAATTATTATTCTCAATGAATAATGTGTCACCCTATACTATGAATTCAAAACCTTTACATTGGTTTTAACCTTTCTACACAGGATGTGTATCTCTAGAACATTCCTATCCCACATGTACTTGTGGAACTACTTCCTATGCCAACTACATGCGCATCTCTGGGATTGACTAAACCCAATTCAATCTAGCTCCCACTATCTCTAATAGAGATTTTCACCCTTATATTGAGATGTATTATACTACATGACTAACACTTTTTATCATAAGAATTTATATAATATCATAAGAAACATATAGTATAATTACTTTAGATGCACATTGTGTTTTTTCTTTAATTAAAGATTCTTTATATCCTGACAGACTCCTTCCATATAAATAGATTTCTTATGACATAATGTATTTTTATCATACTATGACTCATATGATATCCATTTTTCACTATAGATGGAATTTTTTGTGGATTTTTTCAATTATTTTAAAATTACTTCATGAAATGTAATTGTATTTATTGACGTTTATGGCATTGATACTCTTTAAATCATAACATTGATGTATAAAATGTGTGTTTAGGAATTTCACCACACTAAATTTTGATGATCAATGTTAAAATGTAATAATGTATCATTGACCCACCTTGTTAACATCATAGTAATGATGTAGATTATGTAATGTGCGTCTAGTAATTACTCCACACTATATTATATTGATCGATGAACACTTAGTCAAGTTATTCTTCAGCATGGCAGCCCTAAGAAACTGATATCTTATAACCATTCATATTTAATACTTCACTTAACAATTTATTAATTATATAAAGGAATATAATGAAGTATATATACCACTATATTAACCTTGATATAGTTTATTATCACTTATTGAACAAATTCTGAAATCCATGTGGCATACCTTTATTTTTAATGGTTCTTTGTCCAAAACTAAGTATATAACTCAATAATACCTATGGTTTTTATCTTGAATTATTCTAAATACCATAATAATTATATCCTTTAGGAATAATTTAGTTATTATTGAAAAATATTTATCTTTCCACAATTTGGTAAATGAGTCTTACTTTTTATATTCATCAGGTGTTGCCTATGATTCAGGTATTACTAAACTATTGGTTTATTATTCAACACCAAAAAGAAATTCATTCTATAACCTGGAATAATGTCTCCTTGAATCCAAATGACAAAAAGATAAATGTTTTGTTTATAATTAATAATATTTTTATAAGAATCATTCATTTGGAAATAATAATGTCATGTAATTCTCACTACTGACTTAGAAATCACCCTTTATCAGTCATTTGTAGAATACACCTAACTGCTTTTAATGTTTCTTTATTAACTCAATTATTGAATTTAAATACACATATATGAAAAAAATACTATATTTATTACCTAATGAGTAAAATAGAATCATTATTTTTTTATTAATACACCTGAAGAAGAAGTGGGTTCTTGCTACGTGGATTCAGTTTATTTTATTTAAACATATATGTTTTTGTACTATGATATGTAATGAAAATAACCTCTTATGGATATTAGGCATAATTTCTTTAACATTCATCATGATGGTAACTTTAGCATTCCGGATTCCACTAGTCTTTTCTCCTTGTCTTTTAATTTGTTCTCTATAACAATTAATTAGGAATCAGTCTTTAAAGGTATTATTTACTTGGCCAAACATACCTAAAATTGGTAATTAAGTGTTTACTCAATAATATTTACTTTTCAAACCTAAAATGAGACTAAAGTAAATAGGTGGAAATGTTATGAGAAATTAATCCATTGAAATATCATGATCAATATTTCAATTTACACATGTCAGTGTAATCATAACCTTATTCATATCATGATTCACTTTCTCCTTCAATACTTCACAATGATGAGACTACATGTTATATCACCCATGTACAGATGTAGTTACTGAAAATATTATTGGTTTTTGAGGATATAATTATGAAATAACCATCACATTCTACATATATGAGTCTCATGTGAGCAATTTTACACCCTCTCATCCTAAGGTGTCCTAACAGATATAGGGGAACACTATCACCTTGAATTTTCTATACTATAGTATTGTGAATAGGCATACATACAATATTTGGATACTCATTCTAGTGTATAAATTTTCTTTTTCCATTATTTAACATATTATAATACTTTTTATAACTTTACATTTTATACATGAATAAAATTCTAGAAGAGTAGTACTTTTATCTTGATTACAAATTTAGACATTTTGATTGAACCATTAAATATATCAGACTATTTATTGAATTCTTGTATCCCTATATTCTAGAATTTGAATAATTTCTCTCTTGAGTAATCTAGTGGAAAGGATCCTTGAACATCCCCTCATAGCTCCTAATCTATGTCTATACCACTACTCGGAGGGTTCAAGGTAGGTATTTGGATTCCCAACTGTATTAAATCATGGTTACTTGATCTGTTGAGTGAATTCCCACCTTCTAAAATCATTACATGATTTAATTAACGCTTGACTATAAAATGATATAAATTACTATATGGATAATCCTTTCTACAGCATTAGTTAGGTCAGTCCATCACTCTTATGAAACTCCCTTATAGAAACAGGCACCCTCATCTATGGCGTGAAGAGCACCTCAAACAATTGTTTTATCATAATTTGAATGGTGGAAGATGATAATGAATTAATATTTCTGTAAGGGTTTTTATAATTTTGTGTGATGATAGAAATTATTTTCTATTTCATAAAAATGTATTATGTGATCACACTCATAACTGACCATGCAATAGAAAATATCTATCACATGATATGTTCATTTAATATATCATTGATTGTTTATTATTCAATGTGATCGCATGTAAAAAACACATACACATAATCATAAACCATGAAAAAATTAAAATAATGGCATGATCATGAGGCCTTACTAATGTATGATCCATTGAGTGAATAATGGATCAATATAGACCTTAGTGGTGATTCCATAAAGTATATCACTTGTTACCTATGTTGCAGCGCCTACCCATCCAATGGGTTTAGCTCCTATCTAGTGAATCACCATAACTTGGCATGAATTGTGTCTATTCTTGTCTCTCTATTGTAAATTAGTAATCACTCATAGATGAGGTAAACTACTAAGTATTAGATACAACTATGAAAATGAATGTGTAGACCCTTATACATATAATAATTCTTAGAAGACACATAGATCATCTTTTATTAAACCACTAATTAAAAAAACCATTGAAATAAATAAATTAAATAAATGAATGAATAAACATCAGAAAAGTAGTGGTTGGTCTTGGACACATGATCAATCTAATAGGCTTTAAACTTTCATATTCAAATTAGATGCATAAATTAAATTTAAACTTGCATTAAATTATACTATAGGGCATTTTTATTGAATTAAAATTCATTCTTATTTGAATTCAACATTTATTTCATTCTATAAAATTAATTATTTTAATTTAAAAATAATAATTTATGTAATTTATTTAATTTGAACACTAAAAATTAAATTAGATTAATCCACAATACTAATTTTAAACTGAAAAATAATATTTCATTAATTTAATTTTAAACCAAAATTAAATTAATTAAATTATTTAATATTTTATTATAAAATTTAGTGGGACCCTGAAAAATCCTATCAAGGCCTTTGCAGGTTGGACTGGTCCCTCACGTTCCCATTTTGGGCCCTATAGTCCCCATCGAGGGGTATTCTTGGCTAGGCAGGTACTCCAAGACCCATTTTGGGTTGGGTGGATTCACCCTAAGATGTTTATGGAAAACCTAGACTATGCAGTGGGTACTCAGGAGTACCTCTTGGGTAGTAGGGAATACCTACGATGAGAAACTATGGAAGGGATTCGAGCTCATGAGGATGGAGTTATTGGGCGGTGTATTGACACAAATATTTGAGGGTGGACTCCTATTAGAACCGAATTGCAGCTAAACCTAGGAAGTGGAAATATCTGGTTCATGGGAGCTGCATTGTGGTTTGGTGACTATGGAGACCAGTAGGGATGGCATGATGAGGCTAACTATGGTAAGACAGCGTGGATCCATATGTGAGTTGTGGATCCATTGAGAGGGTGGTTAATCCAGAGGCGGATGGAGGTGGTAGATGAAGGGATCCAAGATATGGGTGGCAGAAACGTGTCATGCAATGATGTACGGGCTCAAGAGAGATGGGGGTAGTTGAAGGATGAGGTTGGTGTGGGGGGAGTCAGTCTATCTAGTGTGGTAAAGGGGTGTTCCTGTGGGGATTTCTCCCACTGGGTGCTTCTTTTATTGAGTATTAGGGACCACCCAGGTGGGAGTACACCACCTGAGGAGAAGGAGGAACACCTACGGGGAGCTCACCAAGGTGGTAGAGTAAGAATTCATATGTAACAGAACAAATATGGAGACCACATAAAAAATATAACGGGGCCTTCATATGAAGAAACATATTTTTTGTTTTTTGGATGTTTTAGTCGACCTTCCATACCATTTTTTATTTTTAGGTTCTCGTAGTCAAGAAACCATACCCGAAATAATTTTTTCTGATAGTAATTTTTTTAAAATCCTCATTCCTTAGTCATAAAAAATATTAAAATAAATACACCTCACCAGAAAACATTTTTCCAGTGATATGCAATTTGGTTGGTGATCGGCTTCACCGGTAAATCCTTCTTGTTTTTATAACCTATATATTAAAATTTATTTGATCTTCAAAATTAAAATGAAAATGGGTGATTTCCATCCATATTCTAAATTTTTAATGACCACATCTTGGTCATTAGACCTCATATTAAACCTCCATCTATAGTGTTTGGACCAGAACAATGCCCTCTTATAAGCACAATACATATATAAATTTTTTCTATGCTTAAAAATGTAATGTCTCACACTGATATCAAATTTAGGTACTGGTAAAACATAAAAAGTCCCAAAATCTTGTATTTTAAAGAATTTCCAATGAATATCAACAAGTTCTCATCGTTATTAGTGAAATGTTTCCTGATTACCACCTGAGTATTGTACATGAGGAATTTTAAGCACAAAATAAAAAAAGAAATAACTGGTTATATATGAATCCTCTTTCGTCATCTTCTCATCATTGGTGATCACTAGTTTAAGAATCCAAATCCAAATTCCTCTAGATCATCCACATGTGCTTCATGAAACTATAGAAGCATCACTACGCAAATTATGGGTGCTTTCGTAGAGATCCAACAACACCTTCAACACTGGAACAATCACCGCATCACCTTACATGCAATGATTGAGTAAGTGCTTTACCAAAACTCCTTGATCTAGAGCTTATCTCTCTAGAATGTGGGAGATATATTAAGAGGGATGTTGTTAGTGAATAGTCATTTGTGAATTCCACACTTTTTCTATATATAGAGAAACAGCTAATAATGGGAATAAACTTCTGATACCCGAATATTTCTTTCTCACTAAATGAATAGTATATTATGACTATTGTAATGAGTCATAAAACCCATTTATATTATTATCCCATTCTTGTAATAAATAAATAATGTTATAACAACTAATCCATTAACTTAACTCATCATTCCCATAAATATTAAATGATCCTTAAATATTTTAAACTATTATTATTTTAAATAATATTTTCCATGTATTAATATTAAAACATGTAAATAAAATTAATAAATAAATTAAATACCAATTATTACTAACTTGAATAATATTAATTAGTATATTATTTTGGGGATTTTATACCCTTGTAAAAACCCCAGACCCCTGTGGTGGGGCCCACCATTTTCAATTTACTTATTCAACTGAATATAGTAGATTCATGAATACGCTACTAAATGTGGCCCTCAATGACCTTATCTCAATAGAATTGAATACTATTTACAAAACATGATTGTGATCTTGCCACCCATCATAACCCCTAAATAGATAAGTAAATTCAATGCAATGAAAACCAACCTATGAACACATTGTGTAATATAATCACTTTGTCCCTAATATCTCATAAAAAAGGACGTACACTCATGTCATCATCCTTTTATTTGATTATTAATTGTTGATCTAACATGATGGATTTACCCTCGACTTCTATGGCCATGTCTTTAAGAAGGTACTACCATCTCGATCAACTAAGCCTGAGATATATTACTTCCTTAACACAAAAGAGGCAAATCCTTTCTTAACCATTAAACCAATTCCATACCACCAATGGCGCACCGAACACAGTTTACCTCTCCATGATATCATTATCATGGTTTTTTCCTTACATCAATGTACGTGATAAATTGGAACACATTGGAAATGGTCTCATGTCCTAATACCATTACACATCTCCATAGATATGAACATCCAATGACACCCAAAACATGTGGTGTTCTTATTGGAGGGTATGTCCTCATGATCTCACTGTTATAGATCATCAAGTGATAACTTCATGAGGATAAGTCTCAATTATTATGATCCCCCAACACCATATAGTATGACATATACTATGACTAGTTAGATATATGTATCTATACCATATGACATATGTTAAATATTAATGTCATTGTATCTCATAGATTAAATTAACGACTAGATTCTGGTATAACCTTTTTATATAATAATTAATCTATGAAAATTACCATTATATAGTGGACAAAAAAATATTTACATTATAATGGAAACTATACATCATATATATCTAACTATACACATGACACGCTAATCAGAAGAAATGAATAGTTGGTTCTAGGTCACCCACTATTATAATAAAAACAATATCCAAAATTCAGGAGCCTCTTACAGTAAAAAATATCATGTGACATGCCCATGTGGTTCACAAGACACCACATGTCCCTGATGAAATTTCCTACTTATCCCATGAAATCTCACCTCCATGTCACACTCATCATGTGAAAGGTCTTGGATATGTCAATGAGAACATTCAGTCCCCTTCTAGCTCTAAGTAAAACAATAAATGAGTGGTGAATGATAATTCTCACACATCATCATAGGACCATTTATTGAAAACACAATTCATCACTAATGGGGAAATTGATTGACTTAGAAAGCAATCATGCATGCTCTCAAAGATTCCCAAGGATTAAATAAATAAGTAAGTAAATAAAGGGGAAAATTAGGGATCCTCTTAAAGTGGTATATATCACACAACACACCCAGGAAGTTCAAAAGGCATTACGGAAGCACCTGGCGACATGTCAGCCTTGTAGCGCAAGATCCTATAGATATGTCACCCTCATCACATGAAGTGTTTAGACATGTATGGGTGTTCTTACAATCCCCTTCTAGATCCAAAGACAAATAGCAGTGGTTTTATATGAAATTCTTGTGGACCATAATCAAGACCCTTTGGCGATCATGCGATGCATCACTGATGGGTAGAGTGGTTGTCTTCAACAGCACTCATAAAAACTCTTGAGATCCCATGAAATTACAAAGTAATAAAATGTAATTAAAATGAAAATGGAGGGAGACTCTTGTAATTTTAAACTTAATGTGACACACTTGTTCACTCCATAAGACCTCAGAAAATCCCTTTGACTTGATGACCAGATTGACTTAAGGCCCTCCAACATGCTATCCTTTCCTCAAGTAACATCCTATAAATGTAAATTTAGATCATGGGAATTCCTTTTAGCAGGAATCCTGATCCCACAAAATCCTTTAGACATGTCTTCCTGACATTGTAAAAAACCCCTTGTCATGTCTACATTGTTAAGATTTATCCCATTAATTGGGTATAATCCAAATAAATGAGACGTTGATGAGATGGTTTCACAATCACTGATAATCCTTTGATGAACTTGGAATAACCAACAGTAGGACCATGTAAAATGCATGTCACCAAATCCCTCCACCAAATCTATACTAGATTTTCATGATACCCACCATGAATATGGGATTATAACTAGGGGAGATTCCTATAAATACCCCACCCTAGGATATAAAAATGCATGGAATTTTCCTCAGAACCTCGCATCTACATACCTAGTCCTCTAAGAGGATTTAATAGAGTGACTGATCTCATGATAGTAAAGGTCTTCTATCAGGTAAAATCCTAGGAACAATCTAATCGATCACCTAGAATTAATATGCACTTTTCATGGTCACTTAAAGATTGTAGGGAGGAATTTTTCTGGGTCTAGTGAAGGGAATTCCTCATATCTACTAAATCACACAAGACTTAGACAGGTTAAAACTAAATAAATATAAGGAAAATGAAAAAAAAATCAAGAATAATGACTAAAAATATGGTATATATATGCAAATAGCATATATGTTGTTCCTCATCAGCTTTTCATGAACCAAACAATTCATGTGATAGTATCAGGACATGTCACCTATATCATGTGATGTTCCTTTGGTAGAAAATTTGGATCATGTTACTCCCTTGGAACTGATAGATCAAGTCATTGGACACCCCCTTGGTTACCCACCCAAGTGTCATGAAACCATTAGAGCTCACCATCTAGACCTAGCGATCTCCCTAAAAAATGGTTCCAAAATCATGTGGTTGCACAAGTTCATAGAAACGGATACTCATGATAGCACCAAGGAATGTAAAATAGCTTTAACTACATCTTATAGACATATTAGCCTGGTCTCATGTTTCCCTCCACACATGCCATTGAGTTTTCATCGATCCCTTGAGACAAGTCATTCAGAATTATGCATCGCCCTCCAGAAATGTCACATTAACTCTCACGAAACCATCAAAGAGTGTCATCCACCTTTAGTGATGACACTAGAAAAAGTACACTGAATCATGTGACACCCTCAAAGCATGTTAGTTAGGACCATGTGATGGAATCCCATATCAGTTATTCATCTCTCGCGATGATGTCTAAAAAAGTCATCATTGATCATGAAATGGACTTCAGACATGCCATTCAGGTTATGTGTCATCCCTATGATAATCCAAAAGGATCATATTATTGTCTTTGGACATTTACAATATAACAAGATAAGTCTATAAATCTACCAACATGTAAGGAATACAATTGGGAATGTCAAGCAAAAAAATAATCTGGACAAGGCAGAAACCCAAGCTAGGTTAAGAGGGCATCCCATGACTTGATAACCTTTTCCAGCCATCTAATAGGGAAACCTCAATGTGTAATCACCAATAAAGAATAATAATATAAATTACTTAATACTTTTTAAACCTTGGTTTGTAATCCCAGATCAATGTTATAATATAATATTTCCATCAATAATAGGTAAACATCAATGTGTAATCCCTATTCCACTAAACTATGAGAAATATGATTCCTTTAATAACCAAGATACATAGAAATCCTTCTTGAGGACTGATCTCAAATTGGTATCCAGTTCTATGTAAGTACGTCATGTTTTCAACATTTCAACCATTGAGACCTAATCATTCCCATCAGAAGATCATTTTACCTCCATCATCAGCAGACTGACAAGATGACTAAACTATGAGAACTATGATTCATACAATAAACCAGATACATAGGATTCCTTTCTAAGTCCTGAGATCAAATCATTATCCACATCGGTGTACTTAACATATGTCGTTGACATTTCAAACATTAGGACCTAATCATTCACGTAGTCTTGTCATTCTACCTCATTGTTCATGAGGATGAGAACCTGATTGAATTATGAAAACATTGATTCCTTCCAAAATTAGTATATATACAATGCCTTCTTAAGGCCAGACCTCAAATGGGAATCTACTTCAGTACATGTTCCTTCATGTCACTAACATTTCAACCATAGATAACTAATCATTCACTTGGGATAATCATTCTAACTCATCCATCAACTGATGTAGAAGTTAATTGAATTATGATGACTCGAATCCCTTCTATAACAAAGATACATTGTATTATTTATAAAGGCCCAAAATCTATGTTAAGTCACCTCAAAGGTATGTCCTAGTACATATGTCATGTATCCATATTTAGTGACACTAACTGCATGTAATCCCTTATTTCTCACACATATCATTGAACACATGTTATTATAGAGTTACAATGGTTATATCACACACACCTTGAATCTCCACCAGCTAGTTAAACCTTAAGGTGTAAGCCTTGATGAGGGGAGTGATATGATTAACTCCATATAAGGGAATCTAACTTGGGGCCATTCTCAAGGGCCAAAACAAACTATGATAACACTAATTCGTCCCATAACCAGGATACGTTGGACATATTCTTGACACTCAACCTGAAATACCAGGTGCTCAATTTCCCACACATATGTTATCTTCGCATGACATTAATCTATATGGACATAATAAAAATAATGTGGTTTTGGATTCATGTAATAAAAAACGGCACATTGGATGCCTCATAATGGCTCAATCCCATAATTGACATATTAAACATCTCCCTGCATATGAGAAAATTCTGAAGCATCTTGTTATACAAAATCAACATATAAAAATATACTTGTTAGGGGTAATGGATGAAGACTTTCGAATACATACAGATGAATTTACCAAAATATTTTTCTTTATATTTAAAATAGATTCAACCTATAGTCATTATGTGAAGATAACTAGTTCTATATCAGGATTGTATATGAGAGTTAACCTATAGAAATTTAGTTAGGGTGATTAGTCATGTATCGGGATTATGAAGATATTAAGTAACATATCTTAAATATATAAGATAGTCTTGTATTAGGAAACAATTCCACTTAAAAGGGTGAGATGAGCCCAACCTCTCATACTCTCAACCAATGTGAGTAAAAAAGGGTCATTGGGTTTGAAACCCCAACTAATCACCTACCTTTGGAAAGTAATTTTGTACCCATTTATGGATTTGGGAACCCCTAGGATTTTTCCGTTAAGAGATACAATTGTGACCCCACATCAATTATTGTGAAATCAATTTATCCCCTCATAGTCAACTTTCGGCCTAAAAAAATTCACGTCAATCATCACCTTTTTCATTGAAAAAAATATGCACATCCTTGCTGAGGAAACACTGAATAAAATAAGTAATGTAAAACCATAATTGAAGATTGGTCCTATAAACCTAATTTATTGTGCATTATGTGTATAAGGAATTATGTATGATTTTATACCACCCAATCCATATATACTATCAAGTCAATACTTGGGTCTATAATTCTGATTGACCAAACATTATTTGGAGAATTATGAAAATGTATCTAAAAAATATCAAAAATGTTTAACTATTTTAATAACGGGGAAAGTATAAAAATTCTAACAAGAACATATTAGTTTCATTTAACCTATCTTCTCATACAAGGAATTCCACATCAAGAATACATGTATCAATCAAGTCTTAATATAATTATGTCCAACCTATGAGCACATATAAGGAATATAATATCAAAATTCAAGTATCACTCAAGGAATGATATATTAAGTAAATATATCCCATAAACACATCCCTGGAATTCCACATAGGTAATCCAGGTATCTTTCATGGTAAAATTAAAAATTTAGTTTTTCAGTATTCCCTATGATCCCATCCAAAAAATTCTAAATAGGGAATCTAAGTATCACTCAAATAATAATAGATAATGTTTTAATGGTGAATCCACCTTGACCTTAAGGAGTGTATTTGGCATTACTCGGGGATATTTTCATCAAAATCTGAAAATATCATTTGTCGAATTCCATGTCCACTAATCCCAATCATGCATAGCATAATTTCATTTAACTTACAAGACCATCCATAGTATTTTATTTAAAAAATCATGTAGTGATGTAGGATAAACATAAATCTATGCTCCCTATTAGTATGTCCAAGGAATTATGTATAAGGAACCCATTTATCACTCAGGGAATTATATTATCTAGATCCCAAAAAGTAGCTATGGGCATCTTGATGGTGTGATATCCTAGAATATGGGCTCATAATCCATATCCTAAGAGGTACATCTGGATATCCCCATCATTTAAGCACATAGTATCATGCCCCATGGTTTCAGTTCTATAAATCATGTATGAAATCATAGCTACATAAATATTAAAATAGTGAATTAATAAATAAGAGAGAGAGTGTGGTCAAAGAACTAAACCCACCACTAATTTCATAACCTTATAAGATTTTAATTTTGATATAGGATCTAAGGTGACCATTTCTTCCATATCTACCCAAACCCATAACACCCCTAGCTAAGGTTTGGTCAAACATCATGTAACCCACTGGGTCCCTTAGGAAAAAACATTACGGAGAAGTCTTACTCAATATCATCAAGGACAACACATAAGATAGGGAATCCCTATTTTAATTTTTTGAAATGAAATAAAGTAGTGGAATAGAATAAGAAATCTTTGGAAAAAAAATTAAATAGAGGTATCCCATAGATAATCCATTGAAAGAGTAATAAAATAGAGTAATCATATATGGAATCCTCAATTAAAAAAAAGTAGAGGCTTCTAATAGGGGATCCTCTGTCACTTGTTATTTTATAATAACCCAAAACATTTTAGGCATAAATTGTCACAAATCTAGATAGATATTACCTCAAACTAAAAGTCACAAAATTTTAATATAATGAGATGGATCATTACCCATATCAAATCAATGCATCACTCGTTGATGGTCTTAAAACCCTACCAATCTTCCTCATTAAGTCTCATCTCTGTCCTGTTAACCCAAGACTATCTAATGATACACAATATGGAGACCTTGAAAAATCATTTCCATGCCTACTAACCACTGCATATGAACCTCTGGAGGGCCTCATCCATGGTCTCACTCCTAGGAGATGAAATAAATTTTTTTACTATAGAAATCACATTTCTATCACAACCCACTCACCCCAAACACGTTTTAGGAGTCCCCAAAACATTGAATGAGTTCAATAATCTTTATTTATGTGTAAAACTATCAAAATTGACTATTCATATGACTAATTATGACTACAGTGAGAAAACATAAATAAAAACTCTCAAATTGGTAGAATTAAAGTTGTAAACGACATGTATACCTGAGTGCACAATGTGTATTCTCAACACGAAACATGTTTATGTACTTTACATAGACATGGCATGGAATTCCCAAAAAATAATATGTAATTTTGGTACACGACATGTACCCTACATGGGGCACGAACCTATGTACTACACATGGTTTGGCCTTCTTTTTTGGTCTAGTAATGTACTTTTACATGGTGTGTAACCCACATGGGGTATGTCCATATACTCTACATGACCAATTTTATTTTTAATGGATGTCCCACTATATACTTGGATACATGTTTGAGTACTACTACACGGTGTGTACTGAAAATAATCAAAATTTAGTTATAAAAATTGATCTTCCCTAGACATGAAGAACACAATCCATGTTTTCTATAAACCACACACCATATATATAGGATTTCTAGAATGGTAGCCCCTATAATCACCCAAACCTTTTTTTTCTACCAGTTTACCATAGATAAAACACATGGGTATCCATAGTAGTTGTAATTACCAAAAAAATTAAATGATATTTTTTTTATTAAATGTGTGTTATATTATGTTAATCTCAAAAAAACTACATCTCTTTAAAAATAAAGTGATTATAATGGGAAATATGGCCATCAGGATTCTACCATTATTTGACCATCGGCCAAATATGACCATTGGAAACTACACATTTGGTAACAATTTTAATGTTATAATTACTCTTTATAAAAAAATGACAAAGGGTAATTAAACTAGAAACGAGAAGCGATGACCTCAACCAGTAGAGTCAAATAGGATAAATCCTTTTTGTTAAAACATGGGAGGGAGGTAGAATCACTAAGGTTCTCTCTTAAAAAATGAAAATCTAATATTAAATATGTGAATCATGAATGAAATCTTCAATGGGAGAAGTTCAAGTTAGTGTAAATTACCACTCAAGTTATGTTAGATGAGCCTCCCCGTGAATCTATCACAAACACAGACCTTACCCATAGGTTCTAGGTAGTTGTTATATGGGGTTATGTTTCAATTCCAAAGTTACTTAATGTTTAATTCTATTATATAAATAAAACATTTATTCCATCAATTCCATTTTATGAATATATTTTCTTAATAAATTATATGATGAATTTGATAAGTTGATTTTTGGACCCAAATTGTACATTTTTTAAAATATATAAATTATTATAATAAACTAACATATTATGAATAATAATTATATTAATTAAATATCATGGTAAAAACACCTTTATTTATATATAAAATTTAAAATAAGTTTTAAAATTCTTAGGTTTTGGAAAATTTACTTTGCATTTTCAAATAGTTGTTATTTTTAAAAACGATGGGTTTTATATTTAAAAGATAAAATTATAATTTTTAAATAAAAATTATGATAAAATAAACATAATTTTTTAAATTATAACATAAAAATTATTTTAGGGTAAATTTATGATAATTTTCTAAAATACATTAATTTTTATGAATAGTAAAAAAACAATTTGTGGTTTTATGTATGTTTAATGAAATAATAATTATTTCATAATGATAAAATCAATAAATAAAATGACTAAATTAACTAAAATATGATATTTTATTAATATAAATAATTTTAATATATATTAATCAATTTCGAAACCAATAAATTACTTTTCGAAGTCTAAAATTAAAACGTTGACATTAAAAACATTATTTTTTTGAAATATTACATTTCCATGACAGAATAATAATTTAAAATTATGATATACTCTTTTGGGATAATATAAAATAAAATATATTCCAACTGTAAAAACCCATGGGCAAAAACTATGGGAAAGACCTTGGTTTTTCATTTTTGACAACCTAGTTTTTCAAGGACTATAATAGGAAATTAGTAAACAAAATCCTCCAGTTTTTCTATAAATAGTAAGATATTTATCCATTTTCGTTCAATAAATATCAATAATATATAAATATATGATATTTTTACCTCCTAAAGAGTCCTTTAAAAGTTTCCTCAATCCCCCAATATTCTATTCCTCAAGATCTAGGTGTTACTCTTAAAGGTAATGGAATGTTCTGCTTCTCTATTCCATTCATGTTCCCTTTTTATGTGATATGTCTTCCAACTTCCAAATTGATATGTTTTTCCCGTGTTACTTTATCCCATTACTATAATAATAGTATTATATTAATGTGATACCCATGTCCCCTCTCTTTTTTCATGTTTCTAAAACCATGTTTTATACCCATTATGCTGCTGATTTTACTTCTCAAAATTCACCTCCAGTCCTCAACAAATGCTCTTTTGTTTTATTTTTTTGAATACCCAAAATTCTTTATTTTACATAGTTAATAACCTATATGTAAAAATTACTAATTTTTCTTCTCATATTAACATACATGAATCCATCATTTCCTTTCCATGGGTAAAAAATGACATAATGATCATGTCATTAAGAACTTTTAAAAAACTTTGTTTTTTATATGAAACATGTTTCTTTTATTCTCTATGAGTTATTTATGAAATGTTTTATTATTATATATGTGTCTCAAATTAATTAATACATATTAATGGTGTTCCTTTATAATGGACCAATTCATTGGGTAATGAATTTAATCTTGAGAGATGACATGTTTTATGATACCTTTCTGAATAACCATAGTAATTTTTTTGACACCTCGGTCATAACACTTAGTGATATGCTTATGAATGTTTCATTTGAATGTAATATCCAAATTTTCATGTTATTCTTAGTTTTATTATTATTATGATATTCCTCATCTTCCATTTCTTATTCATAAATTATATTCCTCGTGTTCTTATTGATATTAATCAAGATCACTAGTAAACTGTATCCATTGCTTTCCCTTAAAGTGCCTTATACTAAAACTTTCTTTTAATGTATGTCCCCAGGTTATGAGATGTATTAAATTTAATTAGGATGAACCAATGAATATTTTTTCAAGTGGATTATAAAAATATTTTATTTTTTCATGTATTATCTATCTTATTTCCTAGAAACAACCTTTAAAATATCCTATATTTGTATAATGTAAAGAAATGTTATATAATAAAAAGTAAGGATTCCATAGTTGGTATAAAATGAATGTTTATTTATTTTTGGAAATTAAGGTGTTAAAAATTTATGAATAATACTACAGAAAAGTTTAAATATAGAAAGTAATCCTATTATTTTAGTGTAGTATTAAGTAAGTTGTTTTTGAGCAAAGAAATCCCTTTCTAGATTCAAACAAGTGGATGTTCCTCTGCCACAAATGTATCTAGAATCGAATGGGAATGGTTGGACGACAATGGTCCTTGGTGCACTCTTCGTTTGACACTCCCGAAGGATATTTTTTTTTAATAAAAACATTTTTATGAACCATTATAAAGGATTTAAAGAAAACATAATTTTTTAAGTATAAAATATTTTTCAATGATTATTTAATAAATAAGACTAATTTAGAATTATAATATTCTAAGAGGACAAAATTATCTCACTAAGTCATTCTTGTTTTAGAAAATTGGAGTCATGGGAGAAACTATATAAATGATGAGTGCAACAGACCATGCACTGACTCCCTCTAATGGAGGCTGGAATGGAAAACATCAAGAGAATAATTAATCAACTAAATCACGTTATGAATAATAACTTCTATCAAGCCAAGAGACTGAATTCACCTAAAAGGGAAAAACATTCATTTCATTCCTTCACACATCAACGACCACCTTATTTTTGTGGAACTACTAATCTATTGATTGCTAAACAATGGATAATTTCTATAGAAAATATCCTTCTTATACTCCAATATTCAAAGTAAGAGAAAGTGACCCTAACTATGTACTATTCAAAGGTAGAAGCTAATCAGTGGTGAAAATTGATTAAAAACATGAATCCAAGAAGTTTGATTGATTATATGGTGTAGGAAGAGTTCATGGGATACTTTTTCAATAAATATTCCCCTCATTCGATGTGAATAAAAATGGAGAAATAATCCCTTGAGATTAAGTAGAAGGAAAATGAATATATGGAAGGCTATGAGATGAACAAAATAAGACATTCCCATTACACTTTTATCATTGTTATGAATACTAATAGAATGGTTGATATATTCTTTGGTGGACTAAGACCCCATCTATCATGGAACCTAACCAATTAGACTATGACATCTATGAGGAGATAGTTTTGAGTGCTATGTAGGTTGAACTGGAGTTCAAAGAGATACAATGGTTATATAAACCAAATGAAAAGAGGATATATTTAGATTCAAACATATGGAGGAAATTTGACCACAGAAGAGGAGAAAAGAAAGTAAAACATTCCACAAGAAACAAATGTCGGAAGAAGAATTCATGGAACTTATTTCTCAGAAGTGGGAACTATTACAAGCACAAAAGAGATGTCCATATAGCTCAAAACTATCATATTAAGGTGTAGCCTCAACTTCTCAACACTAACAACAATGGGAAGGTTGTGCAGGCCTATCATGAAGTCTAGTACTATTAGTATGGAAAGCTTGGGAACATTTCCAATCACTATCCAAATCAACAAATAATAGAGGGGGATCACCATCAACTTCAGAATAGGAAAATGGATAAATTTTTTACTATTTTATTATGATGGATAAAGTAGAATCTATATCTTTTTTGGTGATAAGTACACTCGGTGTTCTCTCAAATCTTGAAAGTTTTTTTTATTTTGGTTTTATTATTTTCTTTATTTCATCCATGGTTCCAAAGAATGTAGAATCAATCACTGAAATAATATAAATAGATTTATCGATAACGCATCCTGGAGGGATTACCCAAGCATCAATAATGTGTACAAACTCCAGTATTATCTTTGGAAATCACAATCTCATCAAAAATTTAGTCATCGTTCTCATGTAGGAATTTGAAATTATACTAGGGATGGACTGGATCTAAAATTATAATTCTAATATCAACTACAAAAGAATGGAAATTTTGATATTATTGAATGGAAAACATATAGTTATTTTAAACGGAGGGATATCTTGAAGATACCTTTTTTAAGAAGAACCCCTAGGCTTCTTTATGGATTTGGTCAGTGAAGAGGAAGATGTAAATAAAACTATAAGAAAAAAATATATAGTTACCTTTCATTTTATTACATATCTTATTACATAATTTTAATTAATAAGATAATAAAATCAATACACAACAAGGATCCAAAGGTTTAGTGTCTTAGGAAAATTAGGACCATACATAACATTTTCAAAATAAAACATTAAAATTAATTTTATTCATTTTTTTCTAGATTCTTATTGTCCATTTAATTCGCCTTAGTACATGTAGTCGCCTAAGGATGTACAACAAAAAGGGGTGAGATAAAATCTTAATAATAGGGTAGATAAAAACATGAAACAATACAACATGGGGAGAGAATAATCAATATCATCATGACATTGGAAAAGGATCATAATTATGAGAGGAAACATTAGATAAAGGCATGAAATGTGGAAATTCATAAAAATGAAACATCATGTCTTAGTGTTTATCTACCATGAATATTTGTGAACGAATATGGCATCATTTTAACATAAAATGCACTTTGACTCATGAGATTTATCACATTACCCAATGCATTGGAGCACTATATAATTCCAGGTGCACCCATCACACCATAAAATTTACATTATCATGCATTCTACATAAAAAATATATCAGTACTAAATATATATAAACCCATAGAATGGAATGGGTTTCACTTTATAAAGCATACATTCATAAATGTTGGGTTCCCAAATGAAAGAGGGAATAACATACTTGATATAAGAATCATCAACCTTGACTGAGAAGTAAAAGCTGTGTCTTTTTGAAAGAAGAGTTATTTTGGAAAATATTTTGTTTTTAATAAACTCGATTGGAAAACATGGATATCCTATAAAAAGTAATATAATGATTAATAAATTAATTTTAAAAAATAACCACTCTGAAAATGAAGAAAGAGAGGGAAAACCCAAAGAAAGAAAGTTGGGTTCGAGAATTCCCCTTACCTTGTGTCCCAATGACTTCTTCACATTAATGTCCTGTATAATCACATTATTTATTAATTAACCATTATATAACCTTTTATAAATTAATATGATTCATTATGGTTTTATTAATCTCTTTTATGGTTTTTTGGATGAGTTATAGAGTTTAATTTCATCATTCAGGGGTGTTCTTTTTCATTGTTTTCATGATTGGTTCGGTTGCATACATGAATGAAAGTTCATTCATAATGAATAAGTATATCCATAATTGTTTTTATATGTTATTAATGATAATATAGAATATAAAATAATCTCACAAATTATTTTTTTTTATATACCGTGAGGATGATTTATTAGATAAAAGTTAATGATTATCTTTTTAGGTTAATTTAGGTGGTTTTTCGAATACAATGAACTTGTTTTGTTTTTTCATTTAGATTGATGAGTAGAATTTATTTCCAGAACATAAAAAAGGGTTATAAAATAAAATTTAAAATACATTTTAAACCATTTAATAGTCTTAATAATATCCTTAAATATTTTTAAGGGAAACCAAACTCCATCACCCACGATGTTGGTAATTTGACACATCACGGATGATTATTTCGTTTTAAAAAAAAGAAAGAGAGGGAGGATTTTAACATTGTATATTACACTAACGTGATATAATTCAAGTATATATAATTTACTGTATTTATCATTCCATTTGTATGAATGGATGTGGGAAGAGAATTAGAAAAGATATTGAATTTACTTGTAAATTAAAAGAAAAATAGAGAGGATTTACTTCTTGAATTATCCTCTTGAGATCCTCCTCAAGGAACCTAGGATTGATATTTATATGAGAACAATAAATCATGGACATGGGGGAAGGTATACGATAGATTATTTGGAAGAATTTAAGAAAGTATCAATGCTTGAGAGTTGTGAGGAGAAGAGGGTGTGAGGGGTGATATTTATAGAGGAGGAGAGTGTTGTTTTCTCAATATTTTAATCACTGGTTTATTATTTTGGCCCAAGAATATGAATAATTTGAGAATTATAATCATATATATTAAATTAATGAAGGATAGTTCTATATTTGGGTTCTTACATCAGCAATTACTCAATGAATAATTCATTTATCTTATAATGTTTATATACTATAAATTACCATATTTTACTATTCAACAAAAATTCAAGTATTTCAAAAAAATATAAAAAAAATAACCCTAACCATTTTTTGACATGTATAATTAAAAAAATAACTAAATTTTATGAAAATAATTTTTTATATATGAGTAATTTAATTTTTAATTGAAATCATCATTTACTTGGAAAATACAGATTTTAAAATGATAACTAATTTTATAACACTTTGACAATTTACATAAGGTATCATAAAATTATCTTCAAATCACAAGACATAATAATGTTAATCTATCAATTTATTTTATGAAAATAAATTTTCTTTGAAATTTTTAAATTAATTAAAAATTGTAATTAATAATTATGACTTACAAAAATACCAATCACTTAATTAATAATTTCTAAAACATTTATTTACTTACACTATGATATAATTATACCATTATTTTATTTATAAGATCCATAAATTTTATTCAAACTTTCACGGGTGATGTTACTATTCATTTGGCCAGTTTGCTCTTCATAAGGGTCATATTACTATTCCTAAGGTCAAGTTACTATTTCATTAGTATTAGATTTTTAACATATAAAAATACTACTTATATCATTAATTGTACAATTATAAAGTTTTTATTGTGGTCTCTAAGTGAATTTATGTGATTTATACTATATGAAATTACAAAAAGAATGGATAAATTCTTTTGATAAAAGTTTGGGTTGTTACATTCTTCCCCCCGTTTCAAATTTTCCCCTTAAAATTTCATTTTACATAAACAAATGAGGGAAATTATCCTTTATCGCATCTTCCAGTTCCCACATTGCTTCTTCATAATTATGGTTCCTCCAAAACACTTTGAAAAGGTGGGTTTTCTTTCTATGATGAACCTTGTCTCTCTAGTCTAGAATCTTTACTAGCTTCTCCTCATAAGAGATATCATCTTCCATCTGTACAACTTCTGAGTTCAGTACATGGTATGGATCTGGTATGTATTACCTCAAGAGTGATACATGGAACACATCATGAACTTTAGCCATATTCAATGGAATTTCTTGTTAATAGGTCGCCGCTCCTATGCAATCAAGGATATCAAAGGGGGAAATGTGCCTTGGGCTTAGCTTCCCTTTCTTTACAAACCACATGAATCTATTCTGTGGTTATATTAAAAGTAATACTTTATCTCCAACATTGAACTCCAAGTACCTTTGATTGTTGTCATCATAGCTCTTTTGCTGACTCTGAGCAGCTTTGATATGTTTCTCTATGGATTGAACCTTATATGTCATATCTTTCACAAGATTAGGTCCATCTAGCTTTCTTTCACCAACATCATCACAATAGGTTAGAGTTCTACATTTCATTCCATATAAAGATTCAATTGGATCCAATTGAATACTCAAGTGGAATCTATTATTTTATGACAACTCAACCAATGGGATATGATTATCCAATGTAACTTTGAATTATAAAGCGCATTCTCTTAGCATATCTTTGAGTGTATGATTTTTCTATCAGATTGGACATCTATTTGGGGGTGATTGGCCATACTGAGATTCAATTCAGTACTCAAGACATGTTGAAGACTCCTCCATGATTTAGATGTGAACCTCAGATGATGAACAGATCCAATTTAAAGTGGAACCCCATGTAGTATCACCACTTCCTTCACATATATCTGTTCTAGTTGTTCAAGTGAGAGATATTCCTGAATAGCTATAAAGTGTGAAGTCTTGGTGATTTGGTTCACCACAACCCATATCTCATTGTTTCCTTTGGATTTCATTGTGATAACAGTGATGAAGTCCGTAGTTAGATTCTCCCACTCCCACATGGTATAAAAAATGGTTTCATCATCCATTTGGACCTATGTCTCTCAGCTTTAACCTACTGACATATCAAGCACCTTGAGATATACTCTAGACTCTTCTTATTCATGTTGTCGCACCAGAAGTGTTCTTGAAGATCATAGTACATCTTGTTACTCCTGATATGGATAGATAAAGTTGAGATATGTTCATTTTATAATATCTCCTTATTTATCCCTATTTATGAATGCATACAAAGCCTTGTTCCAAACTGAATTACACTGTCATCATCTGTAAAGACCCGGATTTTCCATGTAAATTTTTTTAAAATTATATGGAAATATTACGAGTCTGTAAAAATTGATGTCATGTGATTTTGAGGCCCAGAGTTCCTGGAATGAATTTCTGAACATTCTTTAAGGTACATTTAGTAAATGTGCCAGTGGCAATTCGTAACTTTGTAATTGGTTCTCGGAATTGAAATCTGAGGACACGGTTGAACTCGCAACACTGATTTTCTATTAAGGAGGCCTTCATCTCGACTGCAGTGGGTCGAGGGTGGACGATGGAAATATCTATTTTTTCGGAGGAATAAAAATAAAATAATAGTTTTATTTTTATTTGAAATCTCTCCACCACTTTTTAATTTTGTGGTGGGGACCACCCGACCATGAAACCCATATTTTAATGTTGTGTAACTCTTGGAAACCTTCCCTCAATTAAGGAGTCATCATTAATTGAACAATTAATGAAATCTTAAACATAATTTGGGGGATATTCTCCTCACTTCTCCTAGAATTGAGAATTTTTGGAAGACGCTTTTGCTGGAGAACTCTTGGTTGAAGAACATCCTCCAATGAATAAAGAATCTCCATACCAAGAATGTTGAACCGGTGTTGGAGCATGGATCGGAATCGTATTTCATGACTGACGAACACTAGAGTCTCCTTCATCTTCTTCCTCAAACCATCTCCAACAAATGATTGAGGTAGGGTTTGTTCTTTAATATTCTTCATTGATTTACGTTGATTCATTCTTCTTGAGCCGCATGCTATCAGTCTAATGCGAAGGGAGTGAGCTAAACGAACACAGGTCGATCCCTCTGTTATATCGTTGTTTGACGTGTTCTTCGTGGTAAAAACCTTGAGTTGAGAAGAACTTGACCATGAGGGGATAAATGCAAAGGTGACATCCTGGGACACACAACGATTCCTTCGGATCGAGAAACGGGCCATCGGATCTCACCCGGTGACCCACAGAAGTCTGCCGACAACTGGAATTGACGACCAGAAACCAGTAGGGTACAGGTTGTGGTCGGCAACGATGGTGGTGGCAGTGCATCTGCACTGCCAAAGGAGGTCATGGCCCGTCTGTCGTAGCAGAGGAGTGTGGCGACAGGCATTTCGGTCGGCCGCGTGGAAGCCAGGGTAGTGTGCGTTCATGCCGCCGGTGTGGGAGGTCACGACTTTCGAGCCTTGGAGATGCACCTGGAGGGAGGCCGACACCTTGTCAGCGATGGAGGAAATAGCGGCACATGCTAGCGCCGCTGGAAGGGGAGCCAGCTGGAACCCCGGCCGGCCGCATCACGCTGAGCAGGACCTGCTCCAGCAGGTCTTGTATGCCAGCAGGTGGTGCCACGTGGTGCTGCCAGGTTGGCCAGAACCGAACGGCCCTCAAGTTGTTCGGAAATCCCGAGGGGAGCCTCCCCCAGGTGGTGGCTAGGGCAGTTCCTACCACGGCGGGCCACCCCAACTGTGAGTCGCACTACCGGCCGCATCAGAAAGCTTCCCCAGCGGGTCAGGCTGGACCGTAGTCCAGTAGGCCGGACCCAAACCGGTTCGGGTCATCCTAGGATGGGTTGGTCCGTGTTGGTCGGACCTGGTCGGACCGGACCCAGACCCATCTAGACTTAGATACGCCTTTTGGGTCATATCATGAGAACCGAGCATCCGTTTGATGAACTGTTTACGGCATCAGAATCCTTGGATCAATAGGGTTATTTGGGTATACTTCACTTGAGTTTTGGATAAATTTGTAGTACGTATGGGTTGGATTGAACCTGAATCTAACTGGGCCCTTAGAACGGAAATGCTAATAAATTACAGATTGGGCGTCTGATTGACACGTCGACTATCACGTTGGGTCCCTTATGGCGTGACAGACCTTCTTGATACTTCTTCACGGGACTTCATGGTAGTTTAAGTATAAAACGATGGATTTAGGGGTGGATCCTCACAGAATCAAGATTTCTTAATGTGGGAACCATGTGGCTGGCTGTACTTGAAGAATCTTTAGATTCTGAATGGGTCATCTTCGGATCCTGTGTGGGTTAGCATATAACGTTTATGTGTGGGTCATCTATAGATCTTATGTGGGTCATCTTCAGATCCTGTGTGGGTCATCTTTGGATCCTATGTGGTTCAGCATCTTTAGATCCTGTGTAGGTCATCTTCAGATCTTGTCTGGTTCATCTTCATATCCTGTATAGGTCATCTTCAATCCTGTGTGGGTCAAAATCAGAGCTTCTCGACAAAGTAATATGATCTAGAAATATAGCTAATCATATATACTTTCATAGTTAAGTTATACTTGGTGTGATCTGAGTCTTTAACTTTTCAGTATTTTTCTTTGTGGTGCTACCTATGTGGTATTCTTTCCTTTGTGGAACAGTTGTGATTTTTTCTAAAGATCTGGGCTATGTGTTCCTCTTGAATGAGTTTGGTTACATGATAACTTAGGTATTTTTATGGGCATATACCTAAGTAGGGATGATTTTTTCTTCATGCATTATAATTATGGTCTTCCTTTGTGAATTATCCTATGAGGATATTGAGAGACCTTTGAGGGTCTCAGGGTCCCTACTAAGAATTGTTATACTCACTTTTTCATGGGCTATGCCCACACCTTGATGTGTCTTGTGCAGATGATGGACAGCATTGATCGAGGCTGAGGGTGCCAGGACTGGAGGCTTCTTGGAGGTGGACCATTAGATGAGCCTAACCACAGAGACGACCATTCAAGAGTTGTACCTACCCTTTAGGTAGGATCCTTGGTGTTTGTTCACACGAGCTGTTTTCAGTTTTACTTGTACTTTCCAGTTGCGAATGTATTATGGCACCTTTACTTGCTGTACTCACCCTATTTACAATATAGTTTACTGTGTGATGTTATCTTGTTGTTTCCTGGGATTGTGTGAGTTTTAATGTTAAAATGAAATGCCTTCCCAATTTTAGGGATATACCTTTCTGGTGCTAGTCGCTAGCACTTGGCCTTTGGAAGGTGGACTTGGGGTAGTCATGGCACGGGGCCCAGGGGACAAGTCATGACAAATTGGTAATAGAGGATTTGGTTCTACCGGATAACATGGACTCTAATATTTTTATTCGACAATAGAGTTAAGTGTAATGAGTTTGGTTTTCAGTTTAGGGGATCTAGTGTTGGTGTGGAGGCCAACGTATCCATACACCAGGATCCTGACATCTGATTGCCGACTTAGTTCACCAAAACACTTATTGCGTGTGTGTTTTTGAAAATTTTTCTTTGAGGTATCTTTGAATCAGCTCCCCAGGTATGAAATATTGACTATGGAACACCTTTTTCTTTTCTGGATGCCTCCACAAAGACAGCCAGCTTGGGTTCCAAGTAGAGTATGTGATGACAGCCCACCGAGTGGAGAGGATTCGGTGCAGGGCCCCCTTTTAGAAGTTGTACCATCGAGTGGTGTACCAGAAACACCACTACCCATTGGGAAGCTGATTCCACCAACCCCAACAGCAGAGGGTGCACACCGATTGAGCATGCTGCACGAGTTCCAGCACCAGAGGCCAACGAGGTTCCTGGGCGAGACGGATCCACAGGTATCTGAGGGCTGGAAAGAGGCTATGTTCAGAGTTTTCCAACTAGTAGGGACACCAGCTGATCTTATGGTCATACTTTCATCCAGTATTCTTTATCCTGTTGCGAGGAGATGGTGGATCTTGATGCTTCAGGTTCACGACGAGGTGACTCTCATCTGGTTGGACTTTGAGAGCCTTTTCACGGCAGGGTTCATCCTAGAGACCTTACAATCAGTGCGCATACAAGAGCTTCTCCACTTGTAGCAGGGTAGCATGACTTTGGATCATTATTCAGTGAGGTTCACCGACCTCTCATGTTACTCTACTAACATGGTGTGGTACCCTTTCTTCTGGGCCCAAACCATCAAGTAGGGGATCATATGGGAGATCATAGCTCTGATGGTATCTGTAACGACCCAAAGTATCATTAATGTAAATCCCTCTTGATCTAGTTAAATGTCTCTTTATGTTTATATAAAGTGTCAACATCATTGGTTTTATGTTAAGAATTTTGACCATTGCTAATATAGTCATTGAACAGTGATCACATGATTAGTATAAATATAGGACTTTAACAAATCCAATTTACTCAGACAAAAGAAGCGATGGCCTCGTCCAGTAGAATTGCTCTATACGAAGCCCATTTTTTGGAGCTTGGAAAAGAGGTGGCATCCTGGGGCTTCGCTCTTGACCAAGCCCAAGTTGAGCTTCATCAGGTCAGGTTCAAACGTGACCGTCTATGGGAAAAGTGGAAGTTGATTGAAATTACCACTCGAGCGTTGTTATCTGAGCCACCCCAAGAGTCTCTCACCATTGCATACCTTACCCTTAGGTCTTATGCGGCTGTTTTAAGGGGTTATGTAACAAATAAGTAGTATTATGTTCAAGTACATTATTTTTTTATATTATAATGAATATAATTTCTAGTCATTTTTGATACATGCTAAATAGTTTTTAAAGTACAAATGGTGTTTTTAGTTATTAGTTATTTAAGAAATCGATTTTATAAAATTAAGGGATTTTTGAATTAAATAATATTTTAATAATATTATTATTATTAAATTAATTTTTATTAAATATAAATTATCTTATAATTTTATGAATGCAATTAAAATTTTAATTAAGGTTTGAAATCCATTTCTGTCAAAACCCATGAATTTTCGATAAATGTCGGTTTTTATTTTAAAAGTGAAAATTCACATATTTAGAAAATTATTTAGATAAAATAAATGTTATTTTTGGAATTATTACATCGAAATTATCCAATGGTGAATTTTTCATAATTTTCTGAGAGTCAAATTTTTGGGTAAAAATTAAATACCATTTAAATATATAATGTGTTTTATGACATCATAATGACCCAATAGTGATGTAATAAAATACTATAATCTTTATGTTCGTCCAATATATGTTTTAACATTAAAATAATATGATTTTGGGTTTGTTTGACTTACTTTTCAAAGCATTAATGGACCCCTCAAGACTTATTCAACACTTTGCCTTTTTAAATTAATATCCAATGGAGTGTGACTCACCTCCACATAAGAAACCTTATTATTTTAAGAAGTTCAGAATTTGGACTTATAAAATATTTTTTTCCTCTTCCCTTTTCCAAAAAACATGGACAAAAATCATGGGATGGTTTGTGGTTTGTATTAATTTAATATAAAGGGTCCCAAACCTAAATAATAAAGAATTCCCTCAACTTTCCTATATAAACCCACCCAAGCTCCCACTTCCTCCTCACTCAAAGCCCTTTTATTTCATCCATACTCTGCCATAATCTCTCTAGAATCCCCCCAAGGTGCCCCAAGATCCCAAAAATCCTCTCTCTAGCCTTTGGAAGCACACTTCCAAGTAAGGGTTTTTTCTTCCTTTCTCATTTTTGTCCAATTTTCTTTAAGTTGTTTTGCCCTTTTAATTTCAATTATAAATTTTGGGGTATGGTTTCTCACCTCCCTCATACTTCCCTTTTTATGTTTTAATGATGGGAGACCCTTTATATCTCATTAAATGCCTCCCATTTACACCTGTTACTATACCGAAATTCCAAAAGGAACTTCTCTCTCCTCTTTTACATTCAAGCAATACTTTTGTATCATGAATCTAAATTCCATTACAATTGTTGGTACATGTATCTATATGAAATCCTTACTGTACAATACATGTAAATATAATGAAAAACCCCTTTATCTCTCATCATCCATTTTTATAAACTCTTGTGTCACGTCGTTACGCTGCCGAAATCGCACCGATTTTCTAAGCCAATGTCATTGTGTAGTGAATACCATGCCCATTTCTCCATCAAGGTTATTCACCTTTATTCACATTTACATATTTATTATAAAGTTTCATGTATGAATTACACATTCCTTTTTCATTGAATAAATGATTATGTTTTATGAATCCATGTTTTATGATCCTTATGGCACACTTACGCATGAAATGAAATGTTTAAGAAGGGTGCGCCCTTATAGCGCTCCAATGGATTGGGTAAATTATAGTATCATGATACGCCATGTGCAATTATTGTCGACTCATGCTAATTCAATTGCAACGAGGGTTTACTCGTGATTTATGTGCAAAGAGGATTTACTCATGCTCCATGTGCAATGAGCCTTGGCTCATGCTAATTCCATGTTAAGTGTTGTTGCCACATTTCCATGTTATGATTATCATGCTTTATCATGCCTTTATGTTCATGTTTTCCTTATTCTATATTGATATTCCTATTGTCTAACATGTATTTTACTCCTCATTTTATTCCATGTGTACTCCCTTACTGGGCTTTATAGCTCACCCTTTTCTTATGCATGTCCTCAGGTTATCCTATGCAATGCTAAGTACGAGGGAATGTAGTGGTCATGTAAAGGAAGTTTTCAATAAAGATGTTGTATTTCATGTTTCGAGTTTTTATGTAATTATCCTAATCACCAAATACACTAAACCTCTCGATCTTCTTATTGTATCAAGTGAAGTTTTATTTAATAAATCATATTTAAGTTTGTAATAAAAGTAGGGTTGTCATAGTTGGTATTAGAGGATAGTTATTTTTGGGATTAGGAAACCCTAGTAAAGCCCTAGAGACAAGACTAAGTATAATAAAAATATCCATAAGTTTTGGTATGTACTGAGTAAGTGGTTTATCAGACAAATACATCCATTTCTGGATACAAGTAGGAAGAGGCGGCTCTGACACAGATGTATCCTAGGGGTAAAACCCGAAAACACCTCTTTAAGTTAGACTCGAACAGGAACCGGTGCACGACAACGGGCCTTGATACACTCTTGGTTACAACACTCCTGGTGGATATGTTTTGATAAATTACAAGATTAGTATGAACCCTTATTAAGGGAATTACAAAAATGCCCCGAAGAATATATGTTAGAAAGTAGATCATGAAAATCCTAGATTGAAGCCTATAAACTCATGAGTTAAGGAAATGAAAGTTTATTTATAAGTCATCAAATTTTGTCTTTGGATTAACCTTTATGTGTTACACCTAACTTTCCTTTTATTCCAGCCAATGGCCAGTAATAGGAGGAATCGGGCTAACAGCCATTTTGAAGATCAGTGTGATGACTGTACTAATGAGATTCCAAATCCAATGAGAGTAGGAATCGTGAATTTTGTCACACTTCTCTCTCAGATAACTCAAGTTTTGAATAGAAACACGGGTCAAGAGGTACGTTCAACCCCCCTAAGAAAGAACAATTCGCTATCGAGAGCTTCATGAGACAAAGGTCTCCTACATTTAGTGGATCATCCGATCCCACGGTCGCTGAACAATGGATCAAATCCATTGAAAAGATATTCTCCATCCTCCAATGTTCTGAACAAGAGAAGGTTCTCCTAGCGTCTTATCGTATGGAGGGTGAAGCTGATCAATGGTGGACGTTGATCAAAAATACAAAGCCTGAGGAGGAGATCGAGGCATTGGAATGGAAGGATTTCCAGAAGATGTTTTTCGATAAATATTTTTTGTGCACCCTCCATCTTAATATGGAAATGGACTTCCTTTCGCTCAAGCAAAAAAGATGAAGAATCTGTTTTAGCGTACGAGGAAAAATTTACAAGGCTTGCACGATACACTTTCGGCTTTGTCGTTACCTCCGAATGCAAGGTTGACCGCTTCTTTGGTGGGATGAAGCCTAGCTTGCGGAAAGCATTAGTGATCCGTGACTTCGACAGCTATGAGGAAATTGTACGATATGAATTGTACGATATGAATTTATAGTAATGCCTTTCGGGCTCACCAATGCTCCATCAATATTCATGGACTTAATGAATAGATTCTTTAGAGATTACCTTGAAAAATTGGTGGTATTATTTATAGATGATATTCTAATATACTCCAAAACCAATGAGGATCATGAGGAGCATTTGAAAACTATATTATAGACTTTGCACAAGGAGAAGATCTATGTAAAGTATAGCAAGTGTGAGTTCTGGTTGAAGGAGGTCTCATTCTTGGGACATATCATCACAAGCAATAGGATATCTGTGGACCCCTCCAGGACAGATGCAATTGAGGGATGGTCAAGGCCAACATCGGTAATGGATATCCATAGCTTCTTGGGGTTAGCTGGATATTATCGACGATTTGTGAGAAATTTCTCACGATTGTCCAACCGTCTTACCAAGCTAACTCGAAAGGGAGTAAAGTTTTCTTGGAGTGATGAATGTGAAGAATGCTTCAAGGAGTTGAAAAAGAGGGTTATCACTGCACCCGTGCTCACTTTACCCACAAGTGGGGAGCTTTCTGTGGTATTTAGTGATGCTTCAAAGAAGGGATTAGGATGTGTGCTGATGCAGAATGATAAAGTGATATCCTATTCCTCAAGGCAGTTTAAAATCCATGAGTGAAACTATCCAACGCATGATCTGGAGTTGGTGGCGGTGACATTTGCCTTGAAAATCTAGCAGCATTATCTCTATGGAGAGAAATTTGATATATATACTGACCACAGGAGTCTTAAATATATATTCACACAGAAAGAGCTTAATATGTGCCAGAGAATATGGATAGATCTCATTAAGGATTATGATTGTTCAATACATTACCACCCTGGGAAAGAGAACAAGGTGGCAGATGCCCTAATTAGAAAGGACCCAGCAATTCTATCAATGATGAGAATTTAGAAGGATACAATCTTCTTAGACTTGATGAAGATGGACGTGGGAATCATAAAGAAGGTAACATCATCAATCCTTTCACAAATGATTTTTCAACTGTCTCTTTTGGAAATTTTAAAGAATTATCAAAAGGATGATGTGGGAATTCAAGAAAAATTGGGAGCTATCGAAAAAGGTAAATCCTTGGAGTTTAATGTTAATAAAGTAGGAATTGTGCGGTTTGGGAAAAGACTATGTGTTCTATCAAGTTAGGAGCTGAAGAAGGAACTTTTGGATGATACACATAGTTCAAATTTCTATATTCACCTAGAGAGCAAAAAGATGTATCGAGATCTCCGAGAAAACTTTTGGTGGGATAATATGAAGAAGGAGATCACTGAATATACATCAAAATGCTTGGTGTGTCAGCAAGTGAAGGCAGAGAGACAGAAGTCTAAGGGGATGATGCAACCATTGCCCATACCAGAATGGAAATGGGAGAACATCACCATGGAATTTGTCACTAAACTTCTAAGGATATCCAAAGGTAGTAATGCAATCTGGGTTGTTGTGGATCGTCTTACAAAGACTTCACAATTCATTGCTATTCGGGAGGATTTCTCTTTGGATCAACCGACACGGATATATATCAGGGAAGTGTTACGGTTTCATGGAGTACCACTATATATTGTGTCTGACTGAGATCCAATATTTACCTCTATGTTTTGGAAGAGTCTTCAACATGCTCTTAATACTGAACTGAACTTCAGTACGACCTATTATCCTCAAACTGATGGCCAATCCGAGCAGACTATCCAAACACTTGAGGATATGTTGAGAGCGTTCTCAATGAAATTTAAAGGAGGATGGGATCAACATCTTCCTCTGGTTGAGTTCTCTTATAATAACAGTTTCCACTCGATCATCCAAATGGCACCATATGAAGCCCTGTATGGGAAAAGGTGCAGAACACTGGCATGTTGGGATGAGGTCGGTGAACGTAAGCTGCTTGGACTAGAAATGGTCGAAGAAATGGAGGAGAAGTTGAAAACCATTCAGCAGCATATCAAGGTAGCCCATAGTCGACAGAAGAGTTATGCAGATAATCATTTATTAGACCTTGAGTTTAAAGTTAGAGACACGGTGTTTCTACGCATATCTCTGTGTAAAAAGGTCATGAGGTTTGGAAAGAAAGGTAAGTTAAATCCAAGGTACATCGGCCCCTTAGAGATTCTTGATCGTGTTGGGGATGTGGCCTATCGACTAGCACTTCCACCTACCATGGCCAAGGTGCATGATGTCTTTAATGTATCCCTCTTACGGAAGTACATACTGGACCCTTCACATGTACTCTCTTCTGAGGTGGTACAATTGGAAGACGATCTTTCTTATGAGGAGCAACCAATGAAGATATTAGATCATAGAGATAAAGTTCTACGAAATAAGACAATGCCCCTCATTAAGGTGTTTTGGAGAAACCACAAGTTTGAAGAAGCAACTTGAAAATCGGAGGATATGATGAAGCTGAGTTAGCCACATTTGTTTTAGTGTGGGAAAAGGAAAATTTCGAGGGTGAAATTTCTTAAGGGGGGAATATTGTAACGACCCAAAGTTTCATTAATGGAAATCCCACTTGACCTAATTAAATGTCTCTTTATGTTTATATAAAGTGTCAAATTCATTGTTTTTATGTGAAGAATTTTGACCGTTGCTAATATATCCACTGAACATTGATCACATGATTAGTATAAATATAGGACTTTAACAAATCCAATTTACTCAGACAAAAGAAGCGATGGCCTCATCCAGTATAATTTCTCCATACGAAGCCCATTTATCGGAGCTCGTAAAAGAGGTGGCATCCTTGGGCTTTTCTCTTGACCAAGCCCAAGCTGAGCTTCATCATGTCAAGCTCGAACGTGACCGTCTACGGGAAAAGTGGAAGTTGATTGAAATTACCACTCGAGCAATGTTATCTGAGCCACCCTAAGAGTCTTTCATCATCACACACCTTACCCTTAGGCCTTATACGGCTGTTTTAAGGGGTTATGTAACAAATAATTAGTACTATGTTCATGTAAATTATTTTTGTATATAATAATGAATATAATTTCTAGTCATTTTTGATACATGGTAAATAGTTTTTAAAGTACAAATGGTGTTTTTAGTTATTAGTTAATTAAGAAATCTATTTTATTAAATTAAGGTATTTTTGAATTAAATAATATTTTAATAATATTGTTATTATTAAATTAATTTTTTTTAAATATAAATTATCTTATAATTTTATGAATGCAATTAAAAATTTTATTAAGGTTTGAAATCCATTTCTGTCAAAACCTCTGAATTTTTTATAAATGTCAGTTTTTATTTTAAAAGTGAAATTTCACATATTTAGAAAATTTTTTAGAAAAAATAAATGTTATTTTTGGAATCAGGACGTTAAAATTATCCAACAGTGAATTTTTCATAATTTTCTGAGACAGTCAAATTTTTGGGTAAAAATTAAATACCGTTTAAATATATAATGTTTTTTATGACATCATAATGACCCAATAGTGATGTAATAAAATACTATAATCTTTATGTTCGGCCAATTTATGTTTTAACATTAAAATAATGTGATTTTGGGTTTTTTTGACTTACTTTTCAAAGCATTAATTGACCCCTCAAGACTTATTCAACACTTTGCCTTTTTAAATTAATTTTCATGGGAGTGCGACTCATCTCTTCATAAGCAACCTTATTATTTTAAGAAGTTATGACTTTGGACTTATAAAATATTTTTTTCCTCTTCCCTTTGACAAAAACCATGGGCAAATACCATGGGATGGTTTGTGGTTTGGATTAATTTAATATAAGGGGTCCCAAACCTAAATAATAAAGAATTCCCTCACCTTTCCTATATAAACCCACCCAAGCTCCCACTTCCTCCTCACTCAAAGCCCTTGGAGTTCGTCCAACCTCTGCCCTACTCTCTCTATAATCCTCCCAACATGCCCCAAGATCCCAATAAGCCTCTCTCTAGCCTTTAAGAAGCACACTTCCAAGTAACAGTTTTTTCTTCCTTTCTCATTTTTGTCCAATTTTCTTTAAGTTGTTTTGCCCTTTTAATTTCAATTATAAATGTTGGGGTATGGTTTCACACCTCCCTCATACTTCCCTATTTATGTTTTAATTATGGGAGACCCTTTCTCTCTCATGAAATTCCTCCCATGTACACCCGTTACTATGCCAAAATTCTGAAAGGAACTTCTCTCTCCTCTTTTACATTCAAGCAATACTTTTGTATCATGAATCTAAATTCCATTACAATTGTTCAGACATATATCTATATGACCTCCTTACTGTCCATTACATGTAAAAATTATAAGCAACCCCTTTCTCTCTCATCAACCATTTTTATGAATTTTTATGTCACGCCGTTACGCTGCCGAAATCGCACCGATTTTTTAAGACAATGTCATTGTGTAATGAATACCATGCCCATTTCTCCATCAAGGGTATTCACCTTTATGCACATTTACTTATTGGTTTTAAAGTTTCATGTATGAATTCCATATTCCTTTATCGTGTAATAAATGATTATGTTTTATTAATCCATGTTTTATGATCCATGTGGCACACTTACGCATGAAATGAAATGTTTAAGAAGGGTGTGCCCTTATAGTGCTCCAATGCATTGGGTAAAGTATAGTATCATGATATGTCATGTGAAATGAGTGTTGACTCATGCTAATTCAAGTGAAACGAGGGTTTACTCGTTCTTTATGTGAAATGAGTGTTTACTCATGCTCCATGTGCAATGATCCTTGGCTCATGCTAATTCCACGTTAAGTGTTCTTGCCACATTTCCATGTTATGATTATCATGATTTATCATGCCTTTATGTTCATGTTTTTCATATGATCTATTGATATGACTATTGTCTAACATGTATTGTACTCTTGTTATTCCATGTGTACTCCCTTCCTGGGCTTTATAGCTCACCCTTTTCTTATGCATGTCCTCAGGTTTTCCCATGCAATGATAAGTATGAGGGAATGTAGTGGTCAAGTAAAGGAAGATTTCAGTAAAGATGTTGTATTTCATGTTTCATGTTTTTATGTAATGATACTAAGCCCCAAAGACACTAAACCTCTTGATATTCTTATTGTATCAAGTGAACTTTTATGTAATAAATCATGTTTAAGTTTGTAATAAAAGCAGGGTTTTCATAGTATCTCTCAGCATCCCAGTGCTGGCTAGGGTGTTAGAGCGAGCACTCTTGGTGGAGAGCTTCCTTTATGAGGAGTCACTGGCAGTGAGACCCACAACCGGACATCATGTAGTATATTCATCTATATCTGGAAGCAGACAGATGACACAGAGGTCCAAGAGGACCAGACCTACAGGTGGACAACTGTAGGATATAGGGTCGGTTGTGTAAGGCTCTTAAGACAGTGTAGGACAGGCGAGGAGCAGACAGTTTTACTCATGTGGCGAGCAGGGTCATATAGTTTTTGACTACCTGACCCATTGTACGAATGACCAGCGGATGGTCAAAGGACCATCTGGAGACAAAGATTCAATCAAGGAGGTCCACAGGCAACATGTGGATATGTCAGAGGAGTTGGTCATGCAGCAGGCGGTGTGTGGTGATTTGAGGTTCTACCACCGCCACCACATGGTGGTCGACCCTGACCACAGAGAGTAGGTGGACAGGGATGAGCTCAGCTCCAAGAAGCTAAGTCCTATGACCACAGTTCTCTAGAGTTGATTATAGGTATGATCTATGTCTACTCCATCCTAGCTGTAGTACTTATAGACACAGGTACTAGTCACTCTTTTATTTCCATGACCCACATTCAGAGTGTGGAGATTCTGGTGGATCTGTTGGCTTGATCCTTATGGCTATAGACTCTTACGGGGGTGGATTCAATGATTAAACACTGGTGCCGGTAGCGTGAGCTTACTCTAGGAGGCAAGAGCTTTAGCTGGGATCTTCTAGTAGTGGCATCGAGGCCTTACGTCGTCATCTTGGGTATGGACTGGTTATCCATAGTCCATGCTCATATTGACTATATTAGGTGCAATGTGTGGTGTCACCACGCGTATGGGATAATTTTTTTCTTCATTGGTGAGAAGGAAACCATTGTAGCATCGAATGGACTTGCCCAAAGGAGGGTACAGCCGATTACTCATCAGTTGGAAAGCCTTACCCTCAGAGCAGTTGATGTTGAGAGTCTGAGATATCCTTCAGTGTAGGACCATTATGTCGATGTCTATCATGATAATGTTCTAGGACTACCTCTACATAGAAAGTTTTACTTTTATATCTACTTGTACCCCAATATGGCACCGATATCTACACCAGTATATCAGATTTCTCTCACAGATCTTCGAGAGCTGCGAGTATAGCTGGAGGACTTATAGAGGAAGGGGTTCATTAGACCCAACGTTTCTCCTTGGAAAGCCCCTATTTTGTTCACCAAGATGGTGGATGGGAGTTTTAGTCTCTCTGTAAACTATAGGTTCCTGAACCAGGTGACCGTGAAGAACAAGTACCAACTTTTGAGGATTGATGATCACTTTGATCATCTAAAGAGAGCACGGTGGTTTTCGAAGATAGACCTCAGATTAGGATATCACCAACTCAGGGTACGAGATGAGGATGTGCAGAAGATGGCCTTCAGATGTTGGTATGGCCATTATGAGTTCTTGTTTATGCCATTCAGGGTGACCAACGCCCCAACAGTGTTCATGGGACTCATGAATAGGATCTTCCGGCCATACCTCGATTGCATTGTGGTAGTCTTCATCGAAGAAATCCTAGTATACTAAGCTACATAGAAAGAACATGCATGTCATCTACAGATAGTTTTGGACACACTCTGAGATCCGTAGATTAATGGTAAGCTCTCTAAGTTCCAGTTCTAGATTCGAGTGGTTCACTTCTTGGGACATCTCATCTTGGAGGCTGGAGATGTGGCAGATCTAGCGAAGATTGAGGTTGTTCTTACTTAGTATCCACCCAGGAGTGTGACGGAGGTGCAGAGTTTCCTGGGTTGGGACAGTTACTACCAGAGGTTTGTTCCTAACTTTTACAGATTTGTGGAACCCTTATAAGCATTTAGGAAAAAGGGGAAACCCTTCGTGTGGTCTGAGAGATGCCAATAGATTTTACAGGAGCTGAGCCAGATACTAACGAGTGCCCCCATATTGATGCTACTGAATGAGGGAATTTTTAATGTAGTCTACTGCGACACATACGGGACTAGGCTCGGATGTGTCCTAATGTAGGAGCGATCAGTGATCATGTATGGTTCTCGAAAGCTGAGACAGCATGAGAAGAACTACTCTACTCATGACCTAGAGTTAGTAGTAGTGGTCTTTACCTTGAAGAAGTTGCGACATTACTTGATGGGAGAATGTTTTACAGTCTACTCTGATCACAATAGTCTCAGGTATATCTTCTCTTAGAAGGATCTAAACCAGAGACATTGGCATTGGATTGAGTTCCTCCATGACTATGACTTTGAGATAATCTATACTCCTGGAAAGGGGAACATAGTAGCAGATGCACTCAGCAGGAGATCATGTATATAGTTACTGAGTGAGGAGAGGGAGTAGCCAGCCACTTTCTGGATATCCTACATGGATCGAGATAAAGAATCTTATCTTCAGTCTCTAATAGTCACTCCCCCACTCCATCAGTAAACCATAGAGGCGCAGTATGGGGACACTGACTACGAGGCTCAACGTGCTTAGTTATCTATAGGATAGGCACCTGATGAATTTTATGAAGTTGGAGAGCATGTCATCACATTCAGAGGATGTACTATGGTACTGGTGGTATTACAGGAGGAAGTGTTGAGGGAGTTGCATACATACCCTCTAGCGGTACATCCAAGAGTGGTGAAGATGTACCAAGACCTCCCATGTTAGCACTGGTGGTCAGGAATTAAGAAAGCAATGGCATAGTTTGTCTAATGGTTCCTCACTTGTCAACAACTTAAGGAATAACATCAGGTTCTAGCGGGTTTAGCTCAGCCACTTAAGGTGCCAGAGTGGAAGAGAGACCGAATTTCCATGGAAATGATGAAATAACTTCCATGCACGTCCAAGATACATGATTCTATCTGGGTGATCATTGGTCGTCTCACCAAGTCGGCCCACTTCCTACCTATCAGAGAGCATGGACCAGTAGATATATTGGGACGCCTCTACGTACAAGATATTGTATGGCTTCATTGAGTGCCCTTGAATATTTTATCCAATCATGATGCACATTTTACTTTATGGCTATGTAAGGGGTTTTAGGAGGCGTTCAGGACTCTGATTCGGTTGAGCACCACCTTTAATCTTCATAAGGATGGTCAGACAGAGCAGACCATTTAGACCCTCGAGGACATTTTGCATGCCTGCATCCTTGATTTCGACCGCATCTGCGATGATCACTTGCCCTTGGTGAGGATCATGTACAACACTATTTATCACTCCACCATCGGTATGGCACCATTTGAGGCATTGTATGGTCAACCTTGCAGATCACATCTATGTTGGACTGACCTAGGGGAGTCAATACTCATGGGACTAGAGACGGTACAAGCTACCACAGAGAAGGTGTAGATCATTCAGGAGTGGATGAAGAAGGCACAGAGTAGGCAAAATGTAACGCCCCAGCCCCAGCTACCCAGAGTCGATGCATTACGTCGTAACATTGGCATGATCACAAAAGATCAAGTCTCGAAATACCGATAAGTTTAGTAGCCTTGGAAACACTAGATACATTCGTAAATGTTACATTACATCATAAAGTGAAAAACTAATAACAAAGTATTCATAGTCCACACTCATATCCTCTTCTGACTATTCCTGCAGGTCATTCATAAAATACTTCTTCACATCCTGGAAAATATTAAAACATTGAAAGGGGTGAGCTTAGATGCTCAGTAAGGATAACAATATTGCGGAAGCTTTCATAAATAAACATAAGCATTTAAGGTAATGTATAACTAAAACAAATGCCTTTTAAACTTGAACATCAATATAATATGGCAAAAGTAAATGAGATAATGCCATTCACTTCTTCACATGGATATTCTACTGGTCGAATAATCACATGCAATATCAGTAACCACTTTCATAATGAGGGAATGTATAATGACAGACATTCTGAAACATTTTGTCAAGGCCTCCGCCAAGACGTCTAAAATGATTAAGGCCTCGGCCAAAACCATAAATCAAATTGGGAAAGGTCCTCGGCCAATTCCACGTCTAGTTGTCTCATGAGACCTACCGATGCATTGATAGGTCTCATGAGACAACTAGACGTGGAATTGGACGAGGCCCTTTCCCAATTTGATTTATGGTTTTGGCCGAGGCCTTAATAATTTTAGACGTCTTGGCCGAGGCCTTGACAAAATGTTTCAGAATGTCTGGCATTATACATTCCCTCATTATGAAAGTGGTTACTGATATTGCATGTGATTATTCGACAAGTAGAATATCCATGTGAAGAAGTGAATGGAATTATCTCATTTTACTTTTTCCAAATTATATTGATGTTCAAGTTTAAAAGGCTTTTGTTTTATTTATACATTGCCTTAAATGCTTATGTTTATTTATGAAAGCTTCCGCAATATTGTTATCCTTACTGAGCATCTGAGCTCACCCCTTTCAATGTTTTAATATTTTCCAGGATGTGAAGAAGTATTTTATGAATGACCTGCAGGGATAGTCAGAAGAGGATATGAGTGTGGACTATGAAGACATTGTTATTAGTTTTTCACTTTATGATGTAATGTAACGTTTACGAATGTATCTAGTGTTTCCAAGGCTACTAAACTAATCGGTCTTTCGAGACTTGATATTTTGTGATCATGCCAATGTTACGAAGTAATGCACCGACTCTGGGTAGCTGGGGTCGGGGCGTTACAGTTGGTATCAGAGGCAGTTTAGTACTAACCTTGGAAGCTAGATTTAGATAAACTCTGATTAGAGCACACATCCCAAAGATAGACTTTGAGGATTAGTATAGAAGAACTTCCTAGAATTTTGGTATTATAGAATGTTATGAGTTTCCGAGCAATACATCCCTGTCTGGATACGAGCAGGTAGAGGCAGCTCTGGCACATATGTACCTAGGGGTAAAACCTGAAAACACCACTTTGAGCTAGACTTGAATGGGAACTGGTGCACGACAACGGGCCTTGCTGCACTCTTGGTTATGACACTCCCGGGGGATATGCTTTGGATAATTCTCATTTTCTTTATAAACCACTATGAAGGGTTATGAGTATATACTTCCTCAAAGAAAAAAATATATATCCATAAATAGTTCAATTTATGTTAAGTATTTTATAAGTATGGAATTATGTATTTTTATTCATAAACTAATCTAGTTTATGCCATTGTTTAGAAATGGCGCCTAGTGGAAGGAATGGAAACTTTATCAATGCACGCATTCCGTGTAGGGATTGCCCTCCTGCTCAAGATAATTATTGTGGATCTGGAGATACAACTGGTGCTGATCAACTTACTACCATACTGGGACAACTCACTCAGGTTATGAATAATAACATTACTCGTATGGAGCACCCTGATCCGCAACGTGGAGGATCAATATTAGACCACTTCATGAGGCAACAACCACCAACATTTAATGGGGGTACAAATCCATTAGTAGCTGAGAAATGGATAAACTCCTTAGAGAAAATATTCCACGCCTTGGGGAGTAGCGAAAGGGAGAAGGTTATCATGGCAGTTTACCGCCTCACTAGAGATGCCGGTCAATGGTGGTCATTGATTCAAAACACAAAGGAAGATGATGATGTATCAAATATGGAATGGAGGGAGTTCAAAGAGATTTTCTTAGAAAAATACTTTCCTCGTGACCATAGAGCAGATATGGAAAGGCAATTTCTGAGTCTGATACAAAAGGAGGATGAGAATGTCGCAAAGTATGAGGACAACTTTACAAGGTTAACAAGGTATGCTGCAGATTATATACGTAACCCAAGAGGTAATATTGATCGTTTCTTTGATGGGTTAAAACCATTTCTCCGTCGAGCTTTAGTATCACAATCTTTCTCAACATACGAAGATATTGTCTCATGTGCTATCAAGACAGAAAAGGAATTCTCTAAGTCTTATGACAACAAAGTAAAGCAAGAGAAGAAGATAACGGTGGAACAAGAGACAGATAAATGGAAAAAGGGAAAGAAGGATTTTCCATTATGTGATAATTGTGGGAAGAATCACCCTGGTACTTGCCTAAAAGGAATGGGAGTTTGTTATAAATGTGGAGAAAAAGGTCACCAGGCGCTTGATTGCAAGGGAAAGAAAGAGGCTATCAATGTTGAATGCTACAATTGTAGGGAAATGGGGCATTATGAAAATGAATGTCCTAAGCGTCAGGGAAACTTACCTCAGAAAAGGCCAAGGGATCAAGGCCAATCTTATGCTGTGACTACAGTTGAAGTGGAATAATTAATGTATTGGTGCTTTTGGACTCAAGGATTATATTCTGGTTATAATAATAATGTGATATATATAAGGATTGTACTGCATTACTTGTTTTTTTCATTAAGGTTTTAATATGATGAAGGTAATCATATTTTTAGTATGTGACAATAAGAGAAACTTTACATTGTTTGGGGAATCTGATGTTACAATTGATTTTGGAATTAAGAGTCCTTTTAGAGAAAGTCTGGACAGAGGTATTTTGGATAACTATAAAGGTTGGAGTGGATTAAGTTGATCTTTGGATAGTATTGTTAAAGGTTAAAAATTTTATGAAGATTATTTTTGGAATATTATAATACTGTAGTTTTAGGAAGAGGATAACCTGCAGGGTGGGGCATAACCGTCGCGTCGGACAAAGCTGCAGGAATCGAACCCACAACCATAGTGCGACAGGCCTTTATTTCCTACCACTAGCCTACAGGAAGTCCCTGGTTATTACAAAATAATTTTACTAATCTAAATGGTATGTGTTAACATTTGGAACCTTATACAATTAGGATAAATAGAATATTTTTGAGTTTTATTACCTTTTAGAGTGAAAGATGGGTTTTTGGTAAAAATTTATTAAAGAAAGAAAGTCTACATGACAAGTATGTATATTCCCTTACGTTCTTAGTAAATATCCTAAATAAATTCTTTATCTTTATAAAAGGTAACTTAAAACAAAAACATTGCCGGTTAACTTTTCCAACTGGGGATTCAATGACCGTTTAACCAATCACAAGTTTGTGATTTTCTTATTGTTAACTTTCTCCTAATCCAGTTTTCTACAACTCTCCATCAGACCTTGATGGTTTGTTTTGCTTCCATATCCATATTTTCATAGAATCCTAGTATGGGCTATCTCGTGTGACCTTTGTACTTATCTTTATTTCTTTTAAAGTTATATTTTATTAACCTTATTTCTGATGTGGGTTTTCTACAAAGGTATTTTCTATTTTCAACCTTTTATTTTCCAAGAAAATTTTCAAATTGCGAGGACGCAATTTATTGAAGGAGGGGAGAATGTAACACCCTGATCTTCCATGATACACTTCTCATTCAATAATGCAATAGCTTGCATTGTACGCAACTTCGAGTTCTAAAACACCACGACTAATCAAAGTAGCCGTTATGAATAGTAATAACCACTTTTTAAAATTATAGAAATTTTATATTTCAAAATGGACTTTATTTTTGGATTCGGAATATCGAAATTAGCCTATGTTTAATTTTTGGTATTTTTCTGAGAACTTCTAATTTTTTATGAATAGTGAAAAATACTTAAAAAAAACTTTTTTAATCAAAATAATTTATAGTGATAATTTATAATACTGAGTGGTTTTAAAGTATAATTAGAATATATTTTTACCATTTTATCCAATGGTGGTCATTATAATTAATTTAACATTGAAATTGGTCATAAACAATTATCAATCTTTTGATATAAATTGTTTCTTAAAAACACGCTATTTGTTGTGACAGTGGGAATTAATTATAAAATTAATTAATGCAACTTATATGTTTGGAATTTTGTAAAATAGACATCATTTTTGAATTCGGAATATCAATTATAGCTTAGGGTGAAATTTTGGCATTGTTCTGAAAAACTTCAATTTTTGATGAATAGTGAAACCACTAAGTGGTAGTTAAATAACTGATTTTCCGTTTAAATGAAATATTACCACTTCTGTGATTTGATTTTCAAAAATCCTACATACATGGTTGTCATTAAGAAGTAAAATGTGGTTCAATGAGATTAAAATAATTTTTTGGTGAATAGTAACTTTTAAGTTCTTAATCGCGATTAGAGGTAATTAGTGTAGTTTAAGGTAAAAATAATGTTTTAATAATATGAGATGAGCTTGACACATGTCCTACCCTTATTGTATGTTCCATGGCCGACCAAGACAATCCATGGGTCAACTTGGGGACCCCATGGAGCCACTTTAGTTGGAAAATGACATAAATACCTTTTATTTAATGTTAAAGTAAAAAAATGACACAAACACGAAATGTTTTACTAAAACAATTTTTACATGGGGTTATACAAGTCATATTTTTGACTATAAATAGTCATTGAAAAGATAAAAATATTTCCTACATAATAGTAGTTTTTTTATAATTTTTAGACATTAAATAAATTAAATTATTTATGACATGATTATGATGCAGCGATGACCTCATTATTTAACGATTTTAATAAAATTAAAAGATAATGTACAATACAAACCATACACTTGTCCAAAGACTATTGGATGGGTATATTTCGAACCCTTATCACCTTATCCACGAATTATATAAGTGTGGGACCTTTAGAATCCTAAAATCATTGTATAATAATGTAAAATTTCCTTACTTTCCAAGAGTGCCCCTCCTCTCCTCTTATAAAAGGCCCCCACCTCTACCACCTCCTTCACACTTTCAAGCCATTTTGCACGGCCAAACTCTGCCAAAATACTCTACCAACTTTCCCCCCTTACTCATAGAAGCCTCACTTTGGGCAGAATTCTTCCCAAGGAAGCCTTTGGCTCAAATCAAAAAGAGTTACCCGATTTTAAGGTAATATCTTCTCTTATGTTATTTTGTTTTATTTTGCTTCTCCAACCCCTTAAACTCTTTTTATTCCTTTCTTTTGTAACAACACCAGTATCCTCAATATACTAGGATGTTGTTAAAAAAAGGATTCGAGCTACACTTACACACACCTACATCTAATGGTTAAAGAACATACGGTTTCTGTGGATGGCGAATTTCTGCCTCATGAAACGATGATTGTTCAACACTCATATAACACCTTCAAAGGTGTCCATTAAGATTTCACTATATTTATATATGATATATAATATGTTGATGTTTTCCTTATGCTTCTGTATTTCTCATTTATGGAATACTTTATGATTTCCATTATGGGTAAAACGCGATATTTTCATTTTAGGAAGTGCGGACTACCGCCCCCTCAAAGTGATGTGAATCGTTAATACCATATGTTGGATGTTTAAAGGATGGAGTAAATGATATTATATATGATATTATACTGGAACTATACTATACCTTTATATAATTATGATTTCATTCCATTAAATACGAAATATAAATGAAAGTAGTGTTCATGCGTACGTACGGCTTACCGTCTCCATGAACGATGCATTTCATTTCTTACCTCTAAATGTTACGTAATATTATGAATGAATGTATATACTGGATATATATGATATATATTATAACTACATAATGAATATAATTCTGGATATAATGGATATTTCACCACATGAACAACTTGTAATTATAAGAAGTTTATTGTTGACTCAAGTACCAAAGATCGACAAAACGACCATTATTAACATAAATAATTACATAATGTTCATAACATTGTAATAAGTGATATAAAAAGGATAATGAAATTGAAAATTGTTCTTAATAAGTTAGATATTAACTCTAGTTTGTTATTCAGGAGGTTAAAGAACGGTTGAGTCAAGTCGGACATGAGGTAAGGGAACTTCCTAACCTAACTTCTATTCTTTGGGTTAATCTCCTACTTTCAAATTATGTCATCATATTATTATGTCCTATCTTGTATTTTTACATTATTTATGTGTACTTATAGTGAATACACATTATAGATGTACTTTATTTAAAAAAATGATCTTTTTAAGGACTTCGTCTCAATCCCCTTTCATTGAGGCATATTTGGTTTTATACACAACTTTCTTTTATACGGTGTATAAACCCCTTTGACTTTTACGTTTATTCAAAAGGAATATTTTTATATGAAGCATTTTTTTAAACGACAAAAGGGAATGTTTTTCTTTACGTACTTATGCGGTGACAACGACTTCTCCACCGCCGTGACCATTATTTGAGTTTCGGCTTCCTCTACAAGCCATCATTTTTTTAATGAAAAATAAATACAAAGTTTTAACTTTCTTTTATTTTGGTATTGAAAATGGTTTTGAAAGCGTTTTTATTATATAAATGTGTTGTATTGATATCTTGTGATTGAAATGTGGAAATTTTATGTTTCCTTTATGCATGTTTTATGTGATACGATTATGTTATGGTTTATGATATGTTTAAACCTATTCATATGAGGAATGTATTGGACTTAATAAGTGACGGGTGGAGCCCGCTATAGCTCCTCGATGCATCGATAGGTCTCATGAGACACCTAGACGTGGAATTAGTCGAGGCCCTTTCCCAATTTGATTTATGGTTTTGGCCGAGGCCTTAATCATTTTAGACGTCTTGGCCGAGGCCTTGACAAAATGTTTCAGAATGCCTGGCATTATACATTCCCTCATTATGAAAGTGGTTATTGATATTGCATGTGATTATTCGACTAGTAGAATATCCATGTGAAGAAGTGAATGGAATTATCTCATTTTACTTTTGCCATATTATGTTGATGTTCAAGTTTAAAAGGATTTTTTTTTAGTTATACATTGCCTTAAATGCTTATGTTTATTTATAAAAGCTTCCGCAATATTGTTATCCTTACTGAGCATCTGAGCTCACCCCTTTCAATGTTTTAATATTTTCCAGGATGTGAAGAAGTATTTTATGAATGACCTGCAGGGATAGTCAGAAGAGGATATGAGTGTGGACTATCAAGACTTTGTTATTAGTTTTTCACTTTATGATGTAATGTAACGTTTACGAATGTATCTAGTGTTTCCAAGGCTACTAAACTAATCGGTCTTTCGAGACTTGATCTTTTGTGATCATGCCAATGTTACGAAGTAATGCACCGACTTTGGGTAGCTGGGGTTGGGGAGTTACACAAAAGTCATATACTAACAGAAGACAGAGAACTCTATAGTTTGAGGATGGTGACCATGTCTTTCTACAGGTCTTACATCGAAGAGGTTTGCAGAGATTTGTTCAGTGCGGAAAGTTCTCTCCGAGGTTAATAGGACCCTTTCAGGTCCTCGGAAGAGGTGGTAAGGTGGCATACCACCTAACCCTTCCCCCTCAGTTGCACCGGGTTCACGAAAGTTTCCACCTATCTCTACTGAGGAGGTACGTGCATGATCCTCCGCACATCATTGATTGGGGTGAGCGGGATATCAAGGATGGGGCGACATTTTCGAAGGTTCCAGTAGATATTGAGGATCAATAGGAGAGAGTCCTTCGAGGGTGATCGATACCTACCTTGCATGTATGTTGGTAGCCCAGGAACCTCTAGGAGAGAACATGGGAGCGAGAGGCTCAGATTCATGCTTAGTACCCCCACTTGTTTCCCCAGTTTTTGTTGTGGCTTTTGGGGATGCAAAGCCCTGAGGTGGGAAGAATGTAATGACTTGGAATTTTCCATGTAATTTTTTTTAAATATATGGAAATATTACGAGTCTGCAAAAATTTACAACAGGTAATTTCAAGTCTCGGAGTGCCCGGAATAAATTTCCAAACATTTTTTATGGTACATTTTGTAAACGTGCCGGTGGTAATTTGTAGATTTTGAACCGGTGCTCGGAATTGAAATCTGAGGACACCATTGAACTCAAAGAGTCAATTTCCAATTAAAGAGGCCTTCACCTCGACCGTAGTGTGTCGAGGGTGGAAGATGAAAATATCATTTTTTGCGGATTAATAAAAATAAAACAATAGTTTTATTTTTATTTAAAATCTCTCCACCACTTTTTTTAAATTGGTTGTAGGGACCGCCTAACCTTGAAACCCCTCCTTTAATGTGGTGTAACTCTTGGAAACCCTCCCCCAATTAATGAGCCATCATTAATTGAACAATTAATGAACTCTTAAACTTAATTTGGGGGAAAGGCTCATCACGTCACCTAGAACTGATAATTGTTGGAAAACGCTTTTAGTAGAGGACTCCTAGTGGAAGAATATCCTCCATTGAAGAATGAAACTTAGGATCAAAAATGTTGAACCAATGTTGGAGCACGGATCAAAATCATATTGTGGGAGCGATGAATTTCAGCGTCTCCTTCATCGTCTTCATCTTCTTCCGTAGACCATCTCCAACGAATGATTGAGCTAGGATTTGTTCTTGAATAATCTTTGTTGAGGTATGTTGATTCAATCTTCTTGAGTCGCATTCTATCAGTCTAACGCAGAGGGGGCGGGCCAAATGAACACAGCCTGATCCCTCTGTTTCTTCATTTTTTTGACGTGTTCTTCGCGAGCGAAACATAAGGTTGAGCGGAACTTGACCTTGACAGGATAGATGCAAAGGCGATGTCCCGGGACACACAATGATTACTTCGGATCGAAGAACGGGCCACTGGAGCTCACCCAGTGACCCGCAGAAGTATTTCGTCGACCAGCGCTGGCAGGGTACAGGAAGCGGCCATCACACCAGCCAGCCTCAATGGTGGCGGTGGCACAACCGCATTGCTGACAGAGGCCACAGCCTGTGGGTCTCGCATGCCAGAAGGTGGCGCCATGTGGTGCCGCTGGGTTGGCCATAACCGAACAGTCGTCGGACCGTTCGGGAATCCTAGGGGGCGCCTCCCCTGGGAGGCGGCTACGATGGGCCCCGCCATGGTGGGCCACCCCGGCTGCGTGCTGCACCGTAAGCCGCACCGTGGTCCACCCCAGTGGGCCACATAGCGGGCCACCTTAGTGGGTCGGGCCTCCCCCTTTTTGGGCCAGGCCGGACCCAGATCGGGTCAGGTCAGCGCAAGCTGGTTCGGATCGGGTCGGGTCGGCCTAGGCTGAGTCAGACCAGACCCGGGCCCATCTCGACCCAAATATTCCATTTCATCCATATCTTGAGAACCGGGCATCCGTTTGACGAACCATCTATGACCCTAGAATCTATGGATCGAGACGGTCCTTCTGGTATAATGCACTATAATTTTGGATAATTTCAGAGTACTACCAGGTTGAATTGAACATGAATTCAATCGGGCCCTCAGAATGGAAATGCTAATAACATACAGACCAGGTGTCCAATTGACACGTCATCTGTTATGTTGGGTCCCTTATGATGTGACGGACCCTCGTGATACTTCTTCATGGGACTTTGTGGTAGTAGAAGTATCGACTGATGGATTGAAGAGAGGATCCTCTCAGAATCAAGCATGCTTAGTGCCAGAACCCTATGGTTGGCTATAATTGAAGAATATTCAGTTCCTGTGTGGTAAGTCTTTAGATCATGTGTGGGTTAGCATCTGCCGATCTTGTGTGGGTCATCTACATATCCTGCGTGGGTCATCTTTAGATCCTGTGTGGGTCATCTTCGGATCTTCTTTGGGTCAGCACCTTCAAATCCTATATGGGTCATCTTTAGATCATGTGTGGGACATCTTCAGATCTAGTGTGGGTCATCTTCGATCCTGTGTGGGTCAATAGTAGAGGTACTCGACAAAGTAGGATGATCTAGCAATACAACTAATCATCTATGCTTCTGTAATTACGTTATACCTGGTGTGATCTAAGTCTTTACCTTTGTGGTATTCTTATGCGTGGTGCTACCTATGTTGTATTCTTTCCTTTGGTTAACAGTTGTGCTTTTGGCTAAAGAGTTGGGCTATGTGTTCCTCTTGAATGACTTGGTATACTTGATAACTTAGGTATATGTATGGGAATATACCTAAGTATGTTTGATTGTAGCTTTGTGCTTTGTAATTGTGGTCCTGCTTTGTGTAATATCCTCTATGGATTTTGAGAGAACTTTTGGGGTCTCGGGGTCCCTACTGAGTATTTTTATACTCACCCATGCATGGGCTACGCCCGCACCTTGATGTGTCCTGTGCAGATTATGGGCAGCATTGATCGAGGCTGAGGGTGTCAGGACTGGAGGTTGCTCGGAGGTGGACCATTAGATGAGACAAATAGAAGAGACGACCATTCAAGAGATGTACCTACCCTTCAGGTAAGATCTTTGGTGGGTGTTCGCAGGAGTTATTTTCAGGTTTACTTGTACTTTCCAGTTAGGCTTGTATTACGACCCCTTTACTTACTATACTCACCCTATTTATTATATTGTTTACTTTGTTATTGTATCTTGTTATGTGCTTGGATTTTGCGAGTTTACAGGTTAAAAGGAAATTTATTCCCAGTTTAATGGATATGCCTTTCTGGTGCTAGTCGCCATCCCCTGGACTATGGAAGGAGGGCTTGGGGTAGTCACGACACAGGCCCTGGGTAACGGGTTATGACATCATTGATATATAACTCTTGAATATTACCTTCCTTTACTGCATTCACCTTCTTCAGTAGATCTGGATCATCCCATTGGGAATCCTTAATCTTCTCTTGGATAGATGGTTGCACAATCATTTGGGAAAGGGAGGATGTATTAGCTACCATTATGATTTCCAAATCCAACCTTTGAATATACATGAATATTGGGTCTTTCTCAATCAGTTACATGATAGAGTAGTAAGTTCTTTTCTCGTAAGAGCATCTATTGCCTTGTTTGTCTTTCCAAGATGATAGTGAATAGAGAAATCGTAGTCATTGATTAGCTCTAACCATCTCCTTTGATGCATGTTGAGATTATTTTGTGTTAATATATACTTTAGGCTCTTTTGATTGGTATATATTTAAAACTTCTCACCATAGAGGTAGTTCCCCCCAATTTTCAAGTTAAAAATCACAGCTACTAGCTCCAGATCATGCATTGGGTTGTTCTGTTCATGTATCTTCAACTGCAATGAGGCATAGGTTATAACATTATCATATTTCAATAGTAAACATCCCAAGACTTTCTTGGAAATAGTAATATATATCCCAAAACATTCTCCACTTGTCGGTAATGTGAGTATAGGTGCATTTATCAACCTTCTATTTATCTCTTTGATGTTTTCCTCATATTCTTCCCTCCAGACATAATTTACCTCATTCCTTGTTAACTTAGTTAGTGGGATTGACAATCATGCAAAATTTCTCAGAAAAATTATATATTTCCAAGATCATCCAATAAAACTGCTGATTTTTGTGACATAGAGGGTCTAGGTCATTCCTTAATTACCTTTTTTTAAGGTTCCATAAAACTTACCACCCTTGTAATCATATATCCCAAGAATGTGACTTAATGCATCCAAAATTCACACTTGTGGAACTTTTTTACAACTTATCCTTTCTTACTGTCACAAACACAAGCCTTATATGTTATTATTATTCCTCTTTGACCTTTGATTAGATGATAATATCATTAATAAACACTACCAAAAAAACTCAAGGTAATGTTTAAAGACTCTATTTTTAAAATAAATGAAGATTGCAGGAGAATTATTAAGTCCAATGGCCATTACCCAAAACTCATAGTGCCCTTACATTGTACGGAAGTAAATCTTTTGAATATCTTCCTTCGTCACCTGTAATCGATGATATCTATAATGGAGATCCACCTTTGAGAAGTATTGATCTCTTCATAACTGATTAAACAATTCGTCAATACTTAGAAGAGGGTACTTTTTCTTTATGGTGATCTTGTTGAGTTCCTAATAATCGATACACAACCACATTTATCCATCATTCTTATTGAAAAAAACATTGGTTCACCAAAAGGGGATGCACTAGCATGTATAAACCCTTTATCCAAATTCTATTGCAGTTATTTCTTTAACTCCTCCAGTTCGATAGGATCCATCCTATAGGAACTCTTCGAGATAGGTATAGCTCCAGGTATGTGCTCTATTCATAATTCTACTTCATGATCTAGGGGAAGTCCGGGTAAATCTTCAATAAACACATCACTATATTCCCTCGTGATGAGAATTCCCCATAGATTGATACCTTCTTCTGACTCAACCATTTGAGTGAGCTATGCTTCTTCACAGGGAATCAACACCCACATCATTGAAGGATTTCCCAAGGAAATTTTTGTTCTTCCTAACATTTTTATAGGATTATAGGATGGTTTGGAATATGAAAAGATATTTCATTTTCCTGATAGTTGATATATTCTTTATATAATGAGATCCAATCCATTCCCAGTATAACTTTGAATTATGCCAAGGGAAGTATCATGAGATTTTCTTGAAGAAACTTTCCACATACATCAACAGGAGAAGAGTCCAACCCTTAGTTTGTAATGATTGAACCAATATGTGTTTTAATAGATATATATACTTCAAGGTTTTGGGGATTCAATTCAATAGTTCTAGAAAACTGGTGAGACATAAAGGAATGCATATAACTAGAATCAAATATGATTTTTTCAATTATTTAGTGAATAAGAAGTGTACCTTTTATGACTTCATTCTCTTACTCCACTTCCACAATAGTGATGGCATAATACTTCCCTTTTTCATTTGGTTTTTGTGGTTTATGACACTATAACCCTTGAGGACTCAAGGTTTATATCACAGGATGACATTGTACCAATTCTCCCTATAGTCTTATCATTGGGCCATGGTTGGTTCTCTCCTTTCCTCCCCTAAAATGTCTAGCCTTTTATGTCTTTTTGACATTCATGAGCTTGGTGTCCTTCTATATCACACTTGAAGCATTTTCCCATCCCTTTGAGGTAGTTCCCATGATGATTCTTCACAAATTTTTGATATGTGAGTCGTTGAGTTTTCTTTCCTTATTTCTCATGAGATCCTGCAGCTTGAAAATCCATATTTTGTTTCTTAACCCCATAGTCATGGAACCATTCTCCAAACTCTATCTCCACACTAAGAGCACATCAAAAAACTTCTTCATAAATCCCAATGTCTCAAATGTTAAGATCCTTTAGAAGGTGTGGTTTTATACCACTAAAGAATCTAAAAAAATTCTATCATTCTTGATAATAAAACCCAAAGAATACCTTGATATCCTTCTGAAATTAGCATCAGTGACCATTAAAAATTCTCCTTCCTTCTGCTTCATCTATATGAATTCTCTCTCCATCTTTTTTTGAATAGTTCAAGGGAAATACTTTTTAAGAACCATTATCTTAATGTCTCCCCACTCCATCTCTTCAATTTCATCCCTCATCATAGTGTTATTAATTGAATCCCACCATTTATTGGCCTATTCATATTGATAACAAATGGACAGAGTCACCTTATTCATCTCGGAATAGTGAATCACATAAAATATCTTCATCATTTAGTTGACCCACTACTACAAGACTAGTGGATCTGAAGATCAATTAAATGTCAATGGTTGTTGCCGCATAAAACACTCGATATCTAGTTGATCCATCTTTGTTGAAGGAGGTTGTTCCATATTATTAAGGTTATTATTTATAACTTGATATGGCTGGGAAAGAATCGCCATGAAATTTTGAAATTCACCTCCCAAATCATTGGGTATTTCATTCAGGCAATCACTACATTTTCCCTCACACGGGTTGTTGTCCTGGTTTCTCCAGGTTTCTTCCATTTTATAAAATAAAAAATGTTATAACTAAACATAAGTCATCAATTCATAAATAATATATCCCCTTTTAAAATTAACTCTAAAGGAATATCTTAGGGGATCCCTATGTTTATAAAATCTTCTTGTGTTCTTATATATACCTAGTGTCATATTATGGGTTTTTCTAAGGTTCTCTAATCCTAATTCTTAAATTAACTAAACCATCCTATGATACCAATTATAGAAACCCTGATTTTTTATTACATATATTGTTACATCATATTAAATAAAAAAAAGATATAATCACTACATATTGAGGATCCAAAGGTTCAATGACTTGGTAAAATTAGGACCATACATAACATTTATAAAATAAAACATAAGAAGTTATTTAATTTCTTCTTCTCTGGATTCTTATTGGCACTTGAATTCTCTTTAGTACATGTAGCCACATGAGGATATAAACCAAAAATGAGTGATATAAAATCCTAGTAAGAGGACATATAAGAACATGAAATAAAATAACATGGGGTGCAAATAATCAATATCATCATAAAATAGGAAAAAGATTATAATCATGATAGTAAACATTATATAAATGTATAAAATGTGGCAATGCATAAAAATGAAACATCATGTCTTAGTGGTTAACTAACACACATTGTTATGAAAAAGGATGAATCATGTTCACACATATTTGACTTTAAATCATGAGATTCATCATATTACCCAATGCACTAGGGTGTTATATAATTCTCAGCACACTTGTCACATCAAAACATTTACATTATAATGCATCCTACATAGAACATATATCAATATTGAACATAAAACAACCCATTGAAAGGAATGGGTTTCAATTCATATGTAATACATTCATAAAATTAGGGTTCCCAAATAAAATAGGTAATAACATACTTGATATAATAATCGAAGGGAGTTGTTGTGGGAACTCTCAAATAAAGTGTGATTTTGGGGGACTTAGGTGTAGGATAGTGACTGAATAAAGTTGTCTCTAAAAGGAGGAAGTAATTTAAAAACATATTAAAGGTATTTTGAAAATAAAATAAAAGGGAATATAAACATACATAAAGGATGTGGGGGTTATTTTTATAATATAATAATAATTATTCTAAAGAAGATTTCATTTTTATTATTTTTGAAATGAAATTTGATTAAAAAGACACAAGAATAAGATGTTTTTTTTAAATATTTTAAAAGGTGTAATCAATTTAACTTTACCTATTCACATAGTTATTAATCATTATCATTTAAATTAATATCCACTTAATTATGATCCCCAAATTTTTTAATTCCCCAACCCTAGGAGAAAAAACTTTACCGCAAAGATGAAGTGAATTAAACCCTAGACTAGCTTGAGAACATGAAATTGTATCACCCTACATTGATTGAAATTATAAGTCTAACTTATGGTAATTGGTAAATTAGGGCACATATCCATTATATAAAATTGGGATTAATTGATTTCAGTGATTATATTCAAACACTACAAATTTATCACATGTGATTTTGTTTCATCGGTTAAGATCGTACTCTCACAATTGACACATTACTCGACCACATGTGTTTCTGCATGAATCATTCAATTGCTTTCTTAGTTTATATTAAATTAATATATATATATATTTATTTATTTATTTATGTTAATTTCATTATCTCATTGATTCATAATAAATTAATGTATAATATAATATGTAGAAGGATTATGAAAAAAAGAACTACCCATCCATGGGCAGTGTAGTCATCGTAGAAACCTTTTGCATTAGAAAAGTTTTAGAAAGGGTATAACCCAATACCATTTCTACTCATAAATTCTAGACCAAAAAAATATTAATGAAGAATAAAATTGATGAAAAAATAAGAAACAAAATAAGTAGAAGATTAATTAATAATTTTGATGATGGATCAAAAACATTAACCAAAAAAGAATAATAATAAGGTTTCGATGAAGAGATCCAAGCTTCAAGAGCACTCCCTCTTGAAATAACTAGAGAAATTGAGTGAAACCATTTCTACTCTTCCTTAAATCTCCCAAATCACGTTCCAACCCCCTCAAAAGGAGAAAAATTCATATTTATAGAGTGGAGGGGAGGCTAGGATACAAGTGGTTTCAAGTGTGAATGGGGAAATTCATACTAATATTTTAATCCAACATTCACTACCATATTGGCCACCAAAAAGTGTGAATAGTATGTTCTTAAAAATTTATACATTTTTAGAAATATTTTTATTGATCTCCTCTAAAAATTGTTTCCCATTACAAGCATTGATAAAAAAGTTATGGCCCAAATACTGAAGTCGTGTCCAATCTGGAGAGTGCAGTCCATCTTTGACTTCATGGCCCATTTAGTCCAATCAAATGCATGAGTTAACTCACATATCTTGAATGCAACTTGTATCCCATTAATTCAAGAACATATTTACAAAATTTTAAGTTTAAATAATTCAAATTAAAATATTTTTGTTCGAAATACTACTTTGAATTTTAAAGGGTAAAACTGTAATTTTAATCATTATTTTCAAATGAATGATCTAATCCCAAATATTATATAAATAAACATATTTATCACAATGTGGGGAAATTATATCATGTATTATCAATAAAATATTCAATAAAATTGTTTTTTATCAACACCCCCACCCTTACCCTTTTACACTCCTTGGAAAAACCACATATCATGTATTCCAAAAACAACCAGGACAAGATATGAATATTCATATTTCTCAATCCACAAAGGCAATATAGGTAAAGTAAGAATTCCATCAAGAGTCAATATCAATAAATTGGAAATTAATTATCTCATAAATTGTATCAAAATAAAATCAAGTGTGATTAATGACTCTAATCATAGAGAAACAAGTTATGGGTCTACCATGCCATTAATTCCCCACATGTATCTGTGCCAACCATTTAAATATCATATCTTCACCGTTCATTCAGTATATTCAGATCAATTAAAACAATTATTCTTACCTAGTTTAATTCACCAAACCTATTCTACATTTATTTGGAATTAGATTTCAAAACCCACTCACTTAAACATTCCCTAAAGTCAAACAATAATATATCGATCTATATATCCCCACATGTTCTACATTTAATTAATCCCCTAATATATTGTTTTTGTTTTTGTTTTTTTTAGTTTCACTTGGAAAAACTCACACACTCAAATTTGAACCCTTTTATGATCTCCTCACAAAACTTATTGTAATATTTATAACAAGATCATAGGTCGAGGAATAGTGGTTTTTAACCTGCCCAAGACATAACCCGTGTTTTTTAGTTTTGTTTTAATTTTTTATTTTTTTGTTAGTTGTTTAGGGAATACAACAGTTGGATAACAGGTACACACACATTGGTAAATTTTGTACCATAATTAAACTTATTGGAATAGAAATGAAAGTATGGATCAACCAATGAATTTTTTTGTATAACTTGAATATACATTAAATTGAGTAAGAAAAATTTTACAATTCATGGTTGAGGGAAAAGTTGTGTGAAGAAATCAATGAAACAATTTACCATGAACAAATTAAATAATAATTATGTTAAAATATAAAAGGTTTTATAATGGCACGATGAATTATATCATCAATGACTTCAATTTTTTTTAATCAGCCCTTTATGATTAATGTTTTCTCATTATTATCATGGAACTAATGAACTTTGAAAACATTATTTTTCCATATATTCCTTATCTAAATGGTCATGTTATAGGATATGTTATTTCGAGGTTTTATTTTGATTTTTTTCTTGATTTTTTTTGTTTTTTGTTTTGAAAAATTAACATAAAACTAAATAGGAAACTCTCAAAAACACACAAATGAAAATCCTAAATATCTACCTCAAAATGTTGTCCCCTCCCCCACACTTAATATATTTTATTTTCCTCAATTTTAACCTTTGAGATGATATTCTAATATGAAATGTATCATTTTAAATAAGACAACTAATATATAAGTGAAAGGGTTATGAATATCTTGATAATATCAAGTGATAATAGGGTCATGTCGTGTGATGAAATCAACTGCATCGGTAGGATTTCCCTCAATGTAGTACCTTAAATGTTTCCTATTGATGGTAAATATATTTCTAGTATCCTCATGTGTGATCACCAATACACCATATGGAAACAAATTTGACACAACATATGGCCCTAACCCTATAAAATGAAACTTAACAGGCATCAGCTTCAATCGTGAACTATAGAGTAGAACTTTCTCTGCTACATGAAACTCCCTTTCTTGTATCATTCATTCATAAGCTTATTTTGATCATTCCTTCTAGATTATTGTGTTCTTATATTATGAAAATATAATCTCTACAAGATCTTTAATTTTCAACTTCTTTTGAATTCCATCTTGGGCCAAGTCCATGTTTCATTTCTTTATAGACCATTATGATCGATTCTTGACTTCCATGAGGATATAAAAAGATTCCCAAAAACAATCAAAAATGGGGTCATACTGATGGGGGTATTTTACACTATCCTAAAATACCACAGTGCATCATCTAATTACTTCCTCCAATCATTCCTATATGGCTACACAGTTTTCCTCAAAATTCGTTTCAACTCCCGATATGAAACCTCATCTTGGCCATTTTTTTGGGGGTGGTATAGTGTTGATGTATTGTGTGTCACCCCATACTTCTAAATGTGGGAATCCAAATTCCAATTACAAAATTGTGTCCCTTGGTCATTAAATATGGCCGTAGGTACTCTAAACCTGTATAAAATCTACTCCTTGAAAAAGTCCACTACAACATGAGAATCATCAGTCTTGTTGGCCTTAGCCTCCAACAATTTACTCAAATAATCATCAATAACCAAAATATACAAAAACCTGAAATAAACTATGAAAAATACCCATAAAATCGATGCCTCGTACATCAAAAATATCTAATAATAATATGGTTTTTTTGGGAATCTTGTGTCTCCTATAAATGTTCCCAGTGTGTTGGCAATGTGAACATGACTTACAAAACACATGAACATCGTGGAATAAGATAGGACAATAAAATATAAAAACTAAGAATTTTCTATCTGTTTATTGGGGTCCAAAGTGTACTCCACAATAATGTGTATAGAATAAATGTATAACATACACAAACTCATGATCAGGAACACACCTCCTAATAAATTGATCACTACACATGCACCAAAGGTAGGTATCACCCCAAACATAAAATCTTGACTCACTTTTTAACTTTTAAACTTTTTTTTCTTCAAATTCACATTAATTTAAAATATAAAAAGGTTTTTAACTAAATTAGTATACCATGTATGTGTACCTAAGATGGAATAAATATGACTATTGGGGAAAGTGTCCTAATGTGGTACCATGTCTATAGTGTCAACATCTAATGTCTGAGTAAGCCTACTCATGTGGTTCACCACCATGTTTTCTAAACCCTTCTTTTCATTTATCTAGATGTTGAATTCTTGAAGAAGCATCATCAGTAGGATAATTTTGGGCTTTTCATCTGGCTTCTTGAAGAGGTACCTCATAGCTGCATGGTTAGAAAAAACAACATGTTTAGAGCCCAATAAATATGAACCATGTTTATCTAAAGAAAATATGAGGGAAAAAACTCCTTATCTATGGTTGTGTATTTTGATTGGGTTGAATCCAATATCCTTGAACCATATGAAATAACATGTGAATGTCCCTCTGCCCTCTATGATAATACTGATCCAATTACAATGTTTGATGTATCACACATCAACTCAAATGGAATGTCCCACTGTGGGGGTTGTATGATCAGTGGAGTGGTCCAACACTATTTTATCTCGTCAAAGTAATTCTTGCCAAAATCATAAAATAAAAAATCAAAATCCTTTTTAAGTAATCAAGACACAAGAAGAGTAATCTTACTAAAATATTTAATGAAGCACCCATAAAATCTTGAATGCCCTAGAAAAGATCTAACAGCATTCACACATGACGTATAGGGTAAGGATGAAATAATATTTACCTTATATCTATCTTCCTCTATCTCATTTTTGGACCCTACATGTCCTATAACAATTCCATGATCTACCTTGAAATAACACTTTTTAAAGTTCAACACCAGATTCTTCTCACTACAACGATTCAAAACCTTTCCCAAACTGGAGATATAGTCATCAAATAAAAACCCATACACTGTAAAATCATCCATAAATACCTCCACGAAGTTCTCAATAAAATCCTAAAAAAATACTCAACATGCATCTCTAGAAGGCACCTAGGGTGTTGTAAAGTTCAAAAGTCATCCATTAGTGGGAAAATGTATCGAATGGAAAAGTGAATATTGTCTTATCCTAATCCTCTAAAGCTGAAAGAACCCAAAAATATTTACAAAAACCATCCATAAAACAATAATGGGTCTTCTTATATATTATCTCAAGAATTTGATCAATAAATGGGAGGGGGTGGTCCTTGCGGGTGGACTGATTTAGTTTCCAATAATCAATACACACATGCCAACTATTTTTCATCCACATTGGAACAAACTATTGGGACCAACTTATGTATGAAGACTGTATTTGTTGTCAATAGTTTTCAATGCTATTCACAAATAATAAGGATGTGAATAATGAATCCAAAGATAATGGGGATTAGATGACATGAGGATGCCTAGAAAATTATTATGGAAACATAGCATTATATTTCATGATTGGTAATTCTCCATGAAGTTTAAATTAGACAATTTATGCACTGATCTTAATGTTCAAAGAACATCTGTCAAAGGTGACACATTGTTTACAGTAATGAAGAATGGTGAAGTATCATCTATCTAAGGATGACTAAAGAGGAAATGGTGGAAGGTGAAGGTCTAAGTGTGATCATGAAAAAGAAAAGAATTATTTTATTTGCATGAAGAGGAGAATAAATAAGAAGAGAAGAGTGTGCATTCAATTTGGTTGAGAACACATCATTCATGCACTCATGTGTATAAATTAAGAACACCCAAACCAAGGGAAAAAGAAGTAGATATAGGAGTTCATGCATGGTCTTGACATTCTAAATATCCATGAATGAGATTGGAGTTAAGGTGATTCCCATCATGTTCAGTTAAGATTAGAAAGAAAGATGTTGGTGGAAGATAGGGAAGTTAGAATACTTTCCTCTGTAAATATGATGATTATTTTCTAGTTTGTATTTCACAAAGATCATAAATTTTTTGGATAACTTTTTATTCAATAATAATGAAGGAAAGGGGGATAAAATATGTATCCAATCATAATGGTTGGTATTACAGAAGCAGGCGTCTAAGGTGGCACAGTTTTATAGTGTTTTCCAAATATTTGTGGTCCAAAATTTGGAGTTTGGATAGCATTAAAAAAAGTGTATTTCCTTAAAAATTTCATCGAAATATGTAAAAGTCATTAATTTTACAAATATAAGCTTCATGAAGTAGATTTATCTATGACATGAAGAATGGTGATGGTGTTCTTTGTGATTACGATGTGCTTCGTGAATGAAAGAGGTGAAGATTTTTGAAAGTAAGATTTGTACTGCAATGGAAGAAGAAGCTTCGTAGTGGCACAAATGAAGATGAAGCATTATAGTGGCACAAATAAATAATAAGCATTTCCACAACACAAAGGATTTTATGGAACACTTCATGATTACGATGAGCTTCATGAATCTATAAAATAGCCATGGTGCTTCACGAAACATAGTGAATTTCGGCTGAAATTATGGATCTCTATGATTTGGTGCTGATGTAGCGCCGAGGTGGCTGGAAGGTTCAAGAGTCGGTGGGAAATTCCTAAAAATAGAACCCTACCCCCTTGAGAAAAGTATAGAAACATAACAAGAATTTTAGATCTCTTGAATTGCGAATAATCTTCACCAAGTAAGTTGTTCTGTGAAGGCAATGTGCTTTGCGGCGATATGTTGTTCTGAAAAGGATCAGTGAGTTTTACAAAGATGTGAGCTCTATGAAGGTAGTTTTCTATACAGAATCTATGGGTTCTACAAAGGTGGCCAATATCTTCAAGAGGCTTAGCTCTGTGAAGCAGTGAGATCTGCAAAGCAGTGAGCTCTATGAACCAGTGTGATCTAGGAAGGAGATCTGTGAAGGAGCTTTGTGAAGGATCATGGTGAAGGTTCTTTGAAAATATTAGTTTTGAATAATTGGTATAAGTGAACCAGTGTATTTGAAGACACCACTTCTATATTACATATCACTGTGCATCCAAGAAGAATCATGTGTTCCCACTTAGAGACTGATCATTACTCAAGGCAGAAAAACTGTGATGATGATAAGTTGTGTTGGAATTCATTAATATTATAATAAATAAGGGAGATTGTGATTCTATAAAAGAATAAGAGATGTGATCTCAGTGCAGTTGGTGTAGCACTAAAGAAGAAAGTGTGAAGAAGAGTGGGTTTCAGTTTAGCTAGTTTTGCGCTGAAGAAACTGAAGAAGAAAACTGTGAAACATTCGGGTTTTCTAAAGAGAAAAAGTGGTTGTTTACATGTATGTTTCTAGTAAAGTAACAAGTAAAGAGAGGAATAAAAAAGTATCACTATGACATCAAACAAGTCTCCACAGTTGTAGGACTCGATTGGTGTTGAAAACCCTTATCAATAGGGAGAAGACTCTCTTCAGAGGCAGTATAAAAACCAGAAAGATGTTGTATATTGGACTAAGTAATCACCAGTTCATGAAGAAGTATTATTTTCCTTCCCCCTCTAAGTGTAAGGAATAAAATTTGGAAGATATTATCTCTTTACCTTCTCTAATTGAAGGGATCCACACTAACTATTGGATTTTTTCCTAGTCAACCCACTGTAACAACATATCACATTATATTGAATAATCCATACAATGGTCATTATCATGCTTGGAAAGGATGTAGTTGCTATCATAGAGTGGTGAACCTTGTAAAATATTGTTTGAATATTTTTATTGACTTCTATTATTTATTTTGATAGGGAAAAGATAATAAGAGAATAAAGATCCTAATAGGTTAGGAGGTACAGGGATAAAAGGTTGTAAATGGTATAAAAGGTCCCTAACCTTGATTCCCCCCCCCAGTGTTAGGTATATCCCAAACTGGTCCTCTCACTAACTCCTCTTTATCATTTTTAACAATAGTTGCACTAATTTTCTTTAGCACAACCTTGATAGGACTCACCCACTAGGGATCTGAAATGTAAAAAATTATACCCACCTCGAGAAAGTTTTTAACATCTTTTTTAACATATCCTAGAAGAATTGGATTCAGTCACATTTTTGGATGCCTAACTGATTTATCCCCATACTAAAAAAGAATCCTATGCATGAAGATGGAGGGAAAATACCTAATATGTCAGCCAAGGTCCACCTTATTTCCCTGATTTTCTCCTTCAAAATATTGAAAAGTTTTCATCATGATAAAAAGGGAGAATGTTAGCAACAATAATAGGTAATTTCTCGCCACTTAAAAAGTATGAGTATTTCATATTTCCTGTAAATGGCTTGAGTTCCAATGAACGAGGGCATAGTATGGATGCAGACATTAAAAGAACATAAATATGTGCACAAATAAAAATTGTATTAGAATAGACATTATCAAAAATCAGAGAATAATGCATCAAATCTATCACCATACTCAATATCCATGTCATAATCAGATTGAACATGATTAGAATATGAATTCATTCCAAAATCAAATCTAAGAGAGGTTTTTCCATTTGAAACAGGTGTGGAAGTTCTCTTAGACATCAAAATAGATAGAACACTCATAATCTCCCTAAGAATAGGACTATAAAAATCCGTGGGGTTTTTAGTTGGTTGTTCAAAATGGGAGATAAAAAAGTATAATGGTCCTCTAAGGGGTACTTCATGGAGTCCATAACATTAAATATTAAAACCTCATCTCCAAACTCCATGGAGAGTGTACCCTCCTTGAAATTGATGATAGTTTTTTTAGTTTTGTGTAAGGGGATACCTAAGATAATGTGAGCAGGAGAACTTAACTGATCATCATCCTTTTTAAACATGTATAAATCTATTTGAAAGTTCATGTATCTTACCTGAATAAGTAGATCCTCAAGGACTCCGGCTGGATATGTTGTATCTCTATTCACCAAAATCACCACTACTCTCATTAGTGTCAACTCACTAACCTGTAAATAAGAGAATAATGAGCGAGGAATTAAATTTATGGAGACTCCAAAATTACAAAGATAATCATAAAAGTAAAAAATTCCTATGGTTAATGGGATGGTGAATTTCCCAGGATCCTTAAACTTTGTTGGAATTCCTAGATTAGTTTTAATGAGTGCTTACACATTCCTTCCAATATTTATCCATTCATTTCCCTTGATCCCGATTTGATTGGTAAAAAGTTATTTAATAATTTATAATACCGTGGTTTTTTCTTAATTTCATCAATAAGGGGGATGTTTATCTCCACATTCTTGAATGTGTCCAACAACTTTTTTCATTTCCTCCTCATCCATCTTCTTGGTTTTTACAACTATTTTTTGAAAAGGAAGAGGTTTAGGAGGAACATCATCAATATTTTTCATACCTTTATCTTTCTCCTTTATATTCTTGTCAGTTGGTATGGAATGTGGATTATCTAGGGTTGAGGTGAATAATAGTGGAAAAATATATCTAGATGTATCAGTTTTTTGTTTCCCACTTCTCAATTTGATTCCACTGACATTTCCCTTGGTATTTGGAGTAGGTCGGGAAATAATATTTTTATAGTTCTTACTTACCAATTCATATAGGGAGGTGGAAATTTAGATCATTTTTTTCTTCAACACCATCAACTCCAATCCATGATTCTTGATATCGTTCATTATATTAAAAAAATTGTTTCAAAAGGTTATTATTTTTAGAATATATATTTTTTTAGATTGCCTTATTTTTTTCTTGGTGATGTTTGAGCTTCAAACCACTTTTGGGGTTGTTGTAAACCTTGTTGGTAAGGTGGAGGCTACTGGAATTTTTATTGAAAACAGGGCCTTTATTATTGTTCATAGTAATACCTCATGTTTGATTGATCCTTCCACCCTTGGTTTTATGTTATATAAAAGGAATCATACTTATTCTATGGAAGTGTCAGTTTTTGTTTCTGATATGGTCTCCAAGGGAATACTACTGCGCAATCTTCCGTCTCTTCTAGTTGGGGGTAGTAGTCAGTTGGGTGGTCTATTTCAGTGAAAATTCCACAAGGCCTTTAGGAGAGGGTTGGGATGTGTTCTGAGCCAAATAAATATGTATCACGATAGTGGTCAATTAATATAACATAGGATCAATTATATTACTTTAAAGAGAATACAGACTTACCTGATGTACTCCTCTAATATGTGTTGAACCTCAGTCACAAAATTATTGAGAGTTTTGTGACATATTGTGGATTAATACCTATGAAGAAACTATTGTTTTTTCAACTAATGTTCCACCATCCAGGACATCCACCATGTTTCTCTCCATATGTCTGAGGCCTTCGTAGAAGTACTAGATGAGGAGTTTCTCATTGATTTGGTAATGTGGACTTCTTGGGAACAACTTCTTAAAACACACACAGTACTCATACATTAACTCCCCTTGGGATTGTTTGATTCCTAAGATATCATTTCGAATAGAAGTGCCCTTGATACTAGAAAAATTCCCTGCAAGAAAAAGGCATTTCAAATCATTCCAAAAAGTTACAAATTCAGGTTGTAAATAATATATCTAGTATTTTGAAGTTCCATCAAGTGAGAATGGGAATTCTATTAGTATTATTTGATCTTTATAGAAAATTTTTGTTTTAAGGGTTGAGAAAACCACATTAAAATATTTCAAATATTTTTTTGGATCCTCATTAGATAATCCATGAAATTTTGGAATTAGGTTAATTAACATAGATTTCAGATCAAAATCTGATTCGAGATTTGGGTATGCAATACAATTTGGTTGATCATTAATGTCAAGTGCATCCAATTATCAAATGCATATATTAAGTTCATTGCTATTATTTTTATCTATTGGTTCTCTTTTTAGATTTTATATAAATTGTTTTCCAATTTTAGTGTTCTTATAGTTGAGTAATTCACCAGTTGGGTAAATGTCGACACTTCTCGTAGACTGAGATTTTCTTATTCAATACTTAAGGTTGCGTTCAAACTCAGGGTCCTGATAAATGATATCATTAGGATGGGATCATGTCATAAATAATATAAATTGAGAAAAGTATACCATAATATCATGGTAATATGTTTCAATAGAAGGTCTAACAGAGAAGAAAAGAGAGTGTAAAAAGAAAGAGAAAAAAACAAACAAAATTTGAGAAAGAGGAAATATGAAAGAAGAAAAAATAGAAAACATAAGGATAAAAAAATAAACAAATACCTATGACTATTTAAATAAAATACTATCCTCCCCAACAATGATGAAATTTTTGGAGGTCATTTTCATGGGTTCTCTCAAATAAAGTGTGATTTTTAGGGACTTAGTTGCTGCAAAGTGGCTGACTAGGTTTGTCTCTCCAAGGATGAAGTAATTTAAAAAAAATTAAAATTATTATGAAAAAAATAAAAGGGAATACAAAAACTAATTAATATTATGTAGGTGTTGCATTTATAATATAAAAATAAGTATCCTAGAAGAATATTTCATTTTGTTTAAAAACAATCAAAATGAAATTTGATTAAAAAGACCCAACAAGAACATGTTTTTTTAGAGAATTTTTAAAAAGGTGTAATAGATATAATTCTACGTATTAACATAAATATTAATCATTATCCTTAAAATTATTATTAACTTAATTATGATCCTATAATATTTTAATTCTTGAACATTACAGGAAATAAATTTACCATAAAGATGAAGTGAATTAAACTATGTGCTAGCTTCAGAACATGAAATCAGAGAACCCTTATTTAATTGAAATTATAAGTCTATCTTATGTTATGTGATAAATTAGGGCACATATACATTCTATAAAATTAGGATTAATTGGTTTTAGGGATTATATTTTAACTCTAAAAATTTATCTTGTGTTCTTTTGTTTCACCAGTTAAGGTCTCACTCTCACAATTCTGACATTACTCAACCTCACGTGTTTTTGAACGAATCGTTCAATTTCTTTAGTAGTTTCTATTAAATATAAAAACTCAATTCATAAATAATTTTAATTTAATTATAGTATTTCATTGATTCAAAATAATTTAATGAATAAGTTAAGATGTAGGCCAATTACTAAAAAGAACTACTCTTTCATGGGCGGTGTAGTCATCATATAAATATTTTCCATTCACAAAGGTTTGGAAAGGGTATAAACCAATACAATTTATACTTTGATTTCAAGACCAAATTTGAATATTAAGGAAGAATAAAATTGATTAAAATAGAATAAAAAATAAATCTATGAGCAATTAATAATTTTATTTCCTGAATAAAAACATTAACAGAATAAAAAGAATAAGAATAAGGCTTCGATGTGGGCATCCTAGCTTCAAGAGATATCCATATTGAAATTCTAGGATAAATGGAGTGTAACCAATTATAATATTCCTTTAATATTCCAATTCATTTTCTAAACCCTCCAAATGTAAAAAATACATATTTATAGAGTGTATGGGAGGCTATGTTACAAGTGGTTTCTAGTGTGAATGGGGAAATTCAGACAAATATTTTAATCCAAATAGAACTACCTTCTTGACTACCAAAACGCATGAATCAGTAGTACTTATGGAATGATAATTTTTGGAAATTTTTTTTTTTTTGATATTCTCTCCAAAATTTAGCCAATTCCAAACATGTATGAAGAATTTAGGGTCAAATTACTTAAGTGGTGACCAATCTGGCGAGTCCATACCATCTTTGACTTCATGGACCATTTAATCCAAAAACATGCATGATTTAGATCATATGTTATCAAATAATTGGTATTACATTAATTTAGGAACACATCTATGAAATGTTAAGTTTAAATAATTCAAATTATAATATTTATGTTCGAAATACTACAGTGGATTTTCAAGTGTGAAAAAGAAATAGTCATAAAATTCTAAAATGAATGCTATAATACAAAATATTCTATAAATAAACATATTTATCATAATTTGAGTAAATTATGTCATTTATTATCAATATAATATTCAATAAAATTTTTTATCAAATAATCATTAACCTTGAGTGAGAAGTAAAAGGTGTTTTTTTAAGTAGAGTTCTTTTAGAAAATATTGTGTTTTTCATAAACTCCAATGGCAGACATGTATATCCAAAAAAAGGTAAGATAAAAATGAAGAAATTATTCTTGAGTAATAACCATACTGAAAATGAAGTGAAATAGGGAAACACTCAAGAAATAAAGTTGGGTTCGAGAATTCCCCTTACCTTGTGTCTAGACGCTTTCTTCACTTGAATATCCTATATAATCACATTATATTCGTTAATCAACAATTTTAGAACCTTAAATATATTAATCTTATTCATAATGGTTTTATTAAGTTCTTTTGTTGGGATTTGGATGAATTATAGAGTTTAATTTAGTTGTTTGAGAGTGTTCGTTTTCATTGTTTTCATGATTAGTTCAGTTGTATACATGAATTAAAGAATGTTTTAAATGAGGATGAACATCCATAATTGTTATTATATGTTATTATTGATCCTAGAAAATCTTAAATAATCTTACAAAATATTTTTTTAAATACCATGAAGATGATTCATCAAATAAACATTAATGATGATCGTTTTAGGTTAATTTTTCTAGTTTTTCGAACATAATGAACTCGTTTTTTATCATGTTGTATTTTGAGTATAAGTTATTTATAAAAAATAAAAAGTGTTATAACATAAACTTTATAATATTTTTTAAACCATTTAATTATCTTATTAACATCCTTTATTATGTTTAAGGAAAACAAAAGTGCATTGCCCATTATGTCGGTAATTTGACACATCACGGGTGACGATTTAATTTTTAAAATAAAAGAGCGGGAGTTAAGATTTTAATGTTGTATATTCATTTAAATTTATATAATTCCACTATATGTAAGTTAATAGAGTTATAATTCCATTTTTATGAAGGGATATGGAAATATAATAATAAAATAAATTAAAATTGAAAGGAAATTAAAAGAAAAAGATAAGGGATTTAACTCTTGAATTCTCTTATTGAGATCCTCCTCAAGGCACATAGGCTTGATATTTTGATCAGAAAAATATCTCCATGATGTTTTAGAGGGTATAGGTAATATTATTTTTTATAATTTAGGAATTTAAAAAATATTTATATGTGTAAGGAGATGTGGGTGTGAGGGGTGGTACTTATAGTAGAGGAGAGGGGTGTTTTCTCAGTATTTTAATCATTAGTTTATTATTCTGACTCAATTCTTCGAATAGATAAAGTGTTATCATAAAATATATTAAAATAATTAAGGAGAGTTTGAGATTTGGGTGTTTAAATCAGTGATGACACAATGAATAGTGCATATATCTTATAATGTAATATATTATAAATTGCCATATTTTCCTATTCACCAAAAATTCAAGTATTTCAGAAAAATATAAAAAATTAACCCTAACAATTTTTTGATGAGTATAATCAAAAAATGAACTTAATTTTATGATAATAATTTTATAAATATTATTAATTTAATTTTTAATTAAAATCATTATTTACTTAGATAATTCATATTTTATAATTATAACTAATTTTATAACACATTAAAAATTACTTAAGGTCTCATAAAATTATCTTAGAATCCAAAGACATAAAAATGTTAATATATGAATTTATTTTTTGAAAATATATTATTGTTTAAATTATTAAATTTATTATAAAATTATGATTAAATAATTATGAATTACAAAAATATCAATCACTTAATTAATATTTTTTAAAACATTTCTTTACTTAGACTATGATATAACTATACCATTATATTCTTTATAATATTCCTGAATTTTATTTATAATTTCATGGGTGAGGTTACTAATCATTTGGCTGGTTTACTATTTATAATGGTCAATTACTATTCCTAAGGTCAAGTTACTATTTCATTGGTATTAGTTACTTAACCTCTAGAAATACTTCTTATTTAATTAACTCTTCATTTATAAAGTTTTTATTATGGTCTCTAAGTGATTTTATGTGATTTATACAATTTGACATTACTATAATAAGGGATAAATATTTATTTGATAAATATTTAGGTCATTATAGAAAATGTCCCCATCGTTCAAGAATAAATTGAAATATTTCTTAAAGAATTACCTAGATGTCCCCTAGAAAGAGAGGAATGGTTATCTATTTAACTAATACCAATATCCAATATGATATAAAATACCCTGTATATAATGTAAAATATAAATATATATGAATTAAACAAAAAACATCAAAACCATTTGGAAAATGGCTTTATTCAGCCATGTGTGTCTCCTTGTGGAGTACATATTCTATTTGTGAAGATTAAGGATGGATTGATGTGGATATGACTTGATTATAGAGAACTTAATAGGATCATATTAAATAAAAATTACCATCTCCTAAGGATTGATGATTTGTTAGACCATCTTCATGAGGATCAATTCTTCACCATGATTGATGTTTGATCTGGTTAACCTCAATTGGGGGTAATGAAAAAATATATTACAAAGTCTATCTTCTGTTCATGATATGGGAAATATGTGTTTGTTGTTATGACCTTATGTTGACTAATTCTTCTAATATATTTATGGATTTGATTAATAGATTCTTTAAGGACTACCATGATAACATTGTGGTAGTTTTTATTGATGATATTATGATATATTCTAAATGTTGTTAGGAGCATGATGATAATATAAGGGTTATATTAGAAACTTTAAGGAAGGAGATTCTATTTGGAAAATTCATAAAATAATAATTTTTGTTACAACAATTTTCTTTATTATTGAAAATTATAACCAATAAAGGAATCTCAGTTGACCCTACCATGATGAATTTTGTGGAATAGTGGAATAATCCTACCATAGTAACTGATATTCATATTTTCCTTTGTTTATAAGGATATTATATGATGTTTTCCAAAAAAATCATGACTTTCTAATTCACTAACCATGTTAACGAGAAAGGGGGATAAGTTCATCTGGATAAAGCAGTGTTAAGAATGTTTTAGAAGAGATGAAAAATGACAAGGTGATTACTTCTACATGTCGTAGTTAAATCCTCATGACCGGAATTATCCTATTCATGTCCTAAAGATAGAAATGTTTATTTTTTCTCCAAAGATATGGAGGCACTATCTTTATGGGTAGAAATGTGATATATATATATATAGACCACCAAATTTTGATGTATATTTTCACACAAAACGAAATTAACATGAGACAAGGGATATTGTTGTAACTTCTTAAAGACTATGATTGTTCAAATCATTATAACCCTAGAAGAGAAAACAATATTTTTGATTAATTAAGTAAGAAATACTCTATTGTTCTTTTAGTAATGAGGATTCAAGGAGATACTTTTATCAAAAAACTATTAAAACTAGACATGGGAATTGTAAGGGAAGGGGCATCATCAATCCTATCCAAAATGATTCCTCAACCCTTACAATTATAGAAGACAAAGAAATCTCACAAAGAAGATCTTTCATTGAAAAAATAAGATAGTGGATATAAATAATGGAATGTTTACTAAGTTCAATATTGATCAAGAATGTGTACTGAAATTTTATTCAATGTTATGTGTTCCATCTATTCTGGAGATAAAGAAAGAACTTATGGATGAAGCTCATTGATCTATATTCTCTATACATCCTGGAATCACTAAAATGTATAGGGAAAATCATGGTCATTATTGGTGGGATAAAATAAGAAATGATATTTCCAACTACACTTCAAGGTGATTCATGTGTCAACAAGTTAAGGTAAATTGACAACATCATAATGGGTTATTATAACTACTACCCATACCAACATGGAATTTGGAAAATATCACTAGGGAATTGTTCATTCTTCACCCAAAAACATCTAAACAAAACAATGTGATACAGGTTATAGTGGACCGAATCACCATGATGTCCCATTTCATTGCTATTCATGAATATTTCAGTCTTGACCAACATTCCAATATTTACATAAAATAAATGGTGAGGCCACATGGGTCATAACTTTGTATCATTTTTTATTGTGATATGAGGTTCACATAAATATTATGGAGAAGGATTCAAGATGATCTGACTAAATAATTGAATTTTAGTACAACATATCACTCCAAAACTGATAGAAACTTTGAAAGGACTATTCAGACACTCAAGAACATGATGAAAAAATTATCAATGGAGTTTAAAGGGGGATGGGATCAACACATACCATTATTTGAGTTCTCATAAAAAAATCTTTCACTTGAGTATTCAAATGGAACCATATGAAGCTCAATATGGTAATATTTATATAACTCTTACTTTTTGGGATTAATTTGGTGATAGAATGTTTCTTTGGCCGGATATTGTGATAAAGATGATAGAAATGGTTCATTCAATCCAAAAACACATAAATAATTCTTGGAGACAGTAGAAGATCTATGCTGGAAACTGTCAAAAGAACTTGGATTTTGATGTTGGTGAAAAAGTATTCATTTGAATATCACCATGTAAGAGATTTGTGTGCTTTGGGATGAAAGGGAACCCTAGCCCCATGTACATTGGCTACTATGAAATACTTGATCACATGGGAGTGGTGGCCTATCAGCTAGCACTTCCACAAAATCTAACTCATGTTAATGATGTATTCCACATGTCTCTCTTGAGAAATTAATTACCTAATCCCTCAAATGTAATAAATTAGGAGGGGGTACAACTAGAACATGAAATATTTTATGAGTTGTATACAGTGGAGATCATGGACCATAGAGACAAGGATCTACATGACAAGACTATCCACCTCTTAAATGTGTTGTAGAGGAACCATAAATATGAAGAAACAACATCATAACTAGATGAAACAATGAGGCAGAACTATCCAAAACATTTCTCAACTTTGATATTGATTTAAAATTTTGGGGATGATATTTCATAAGGGGAGATAATGTGATGACCCAGAATTTTTATATAATATTTTTTTTCTGATAAATTTTTGATTTTATTATGTTTAATTCAAGAAAACTATATCTATTTAATAATGAAGTGGGTATAAAAGAAAATTTTCCAATTAATATTAAATTGTTTTTTGATCATTTTTTAAGTATTAAAATTGTTCAATATGATCATTGGAAACTAGACACTTTGTAATAATTTTAATGGTATAATTAGAGTTCATAAGAAATAATATACCAAGGATAATTAATGGAGATAGGAGAAGAGATGGTCTCAACCAGTAGCGTCATATTGTATGAGGACCATTTATAAGAACATGGGAGGGAGTTAGAATCACTAGGGTTCACTTTTGAGTGAACCTAACCAGCTTCAGCAAGTGAATTTTGAACGAAATAGTCTATGATATAAGTTCATGTTAGTGTATATTACCACTCAGGCGATATTAGATGAGTCACCCCAAGAATCTATCACCATCTCACACCTTACCATTAGGTTGTATACAAGAGTTAGGTTGAATTGTGTATCTAGGACCTTGTTACTTGCAGTTTAATTTCATTGTATAAATAAAAATTTTATTCCATCAATTCCATTTTAAGAATAGTTTTTCTTAATAAAATATATAAAAAATTTATAAATAGACTTTTAGGACCAAAATTGTACTTTTCAAAAAAGATGTAATTATTTATAATAAACTAAGGTATTATAAATGATATTTATTTTAAAGAAATAGTATGATAAAAAATTTATTTAAATATAAATTATTAAGTAAATTTTAAAAATATTAAGGGTTATAACTTTTATAATGCATTTTCAACCTATTATTATTTTTAATAAATAAGAATTTTTATATGTAATAGTAAAATTTCTCATAATTATATAATTATTATGAAAAACTAAACATTATTTTTTTTAATAATCACATTGAAATTTGGTTCGCTTTAATTTATCATAATTTTCTAAAATGAATTATTTTCTCATGAATAGTAAAAATAAAGTTTGAGGTTTTTAGTATGTTTAATGACATCATAATTATTTTATAATTATGAAATAATTAATTAAACACAATACACAGAATAAAATATGTTATTTTATTAATATCAAGTATTTCAGTTGAATTTAATCAATTTTCAGACCTATAATATACTTACCAAAGTCTAAAATGGAAACTCTATCATTAATAACATTATTTTGTTGAAACATTACTTTTACATGTCAAAATAAGAAATACAGTATGATAATAGACTATTATGGATTAAAATAAACTGAAATATGCCCCAAATTTCCAATAACATGGGGAAAAACATGGGAAATCCTATGGATTTTCATTTTCCACAACCTAGGATTCTAATAACAATCTTTTAAAATTAATAAATAAATCCTACAATTTTCGTTATATATTCCAACCCATTTTTTCATTTCCATTCACTAAAAATCCATCCTTCATGATTATTTTAATTTTTTAAGTCACAAGGATTCATCCCATTATTTCTTCATGCCCCCAAGGTTCCATTACTCATGATCTAGTAGTCACTCTTCAATGTAAGGGAAATCTCCACCTCCCTTTTCCATTCTGGTTCCCTTTTTATGTTGTATGTCTTTCAATATAAAAACTAAGTTATTTAATATGCCTTATCTTATACCACTACTATAATAATATTATTTTATCAATGGAAACCCTTTTCCTCTCCCTTTTTATCCTTTTCAAAAACCAAGTTTTATACACATTATGCTACCGATTTTACTTCTCAAAATTACATCTTATCCTTAAGAAATTCTATTTTATTTTCATTTTGTGAATACTCAAAAGTATTTATTTTTTAGGGGTATCAAACTATGTTTAAATATTATTTATTTTCATTCCTTTATTAATATACATGAATCCTTCATTTGATTTCTATTGGTCAAAAATAACATAATAATCATTTTATTAAGCACTTTTGAAACGCTCTATTGTTTTATATAAAATCCATTTCATTTATTCTCCATGAGTTATTTATAAAATGTTTTATTATTATTTGTTTGACTAAAATTAGGTAATAAATATTGATATTTTTATCTAAAATGTCTCCTATTAATTGTGTAAATAATTTAATCTCTTAAGATGACTTGTTTTACGATACCTTGGTGAATAATTCTGGTAATTTTTTTGACCCCTCAGGGACAAACCTTAGTGATATGACTATAAATGTCCAATTAAAATGTTATAGAAACATTTTAATGTTATTATTAATTTTATTTTTTATTATTATATTCTTCATGTTCTCTTTCTTATTCCATAATTATATTTATCATGTTCTTATTTAAATTCCTAAAGATCACTTGTAAATCGTTTCCCCTATTTTCCCTTATAGGGCCTTATGCTCACTCTTTTCTTTGATGTATTTCCCAAGTTTGTGAGATTCGATAAATTTAATTTGGATGAAAAAAATAATATCTTTTTTGAGTTTATTAGAAGATTTTTTTAATTTTTTAGGTATTATGTACCTTATTTTTATGAAACTATACATTAAAAAATTCTATGTCTGTACCATGTACTGAAATGTTTTGTAATAAAAAGGTGAGCTTAATAATATTCATAGTAGGGCCTTAAAACTATAAATTGGTTTATATATGGGAATTTATGATAAAAACATAAAACAATACTACCTTCTGGTGGAATCTATAGAAGCTTATCTCGTATCTATGGTCTACAGTTGTCGCACGATGATATGGCTCCTCCTGAGAACCATAATGGTACATTTTTTTCATCTCCCTCTCTCTATCTCTCTCTAAATATCCCTATTAACTATATTATATGTTTAAGGATAGACTAATCTTGCATTAAATGATAATCCAATGGAATTATAATAAATAAAATAAGAAAAACAAAAGTAAAAACAATAAAATAAAAATAAAACAGGGCTTGAGTCTGGCCCCAACACTCGAAATGAGCTTATGCCTCTCCTAGGAAAATCCCACATTCTAGACTAAAAAGTGAAGAAAAAAATTCAATAGGTTGATCTTTTCTATTGATATCACTATACTAACATGAAAAATAAATTATTTTTTAATTATTTAAATATTATTTATTAATTATTCTGTGAAAATATGAATTGATCAGAATTCAACCTAACTCTTTACATAGGGTAAAAACTGTATTCTAAGACCAACAGGGTGGTCAAAAATTTAATTTGAGATCCTAAACGAGGGTAAAATGATCATTTTACTTATTATAAGAATATGACTAAAAAATAAAATTTATCCTCAATTTCAATATCCAACAAATCATGTGTCTTTATAACATCTCCACCATATCCCTTCTCATCACGGAGAAGTCCTAGTAATTAATCACAACCATGATCTCATCCTAAGAATCTGTAAAATTACACTATCTTTATATTCCAATAACCAACATTATATTATTCACAACTATGCCAACATAGGGGAATGTTCAACCGTGATTGATCTGGAACTTACCCCTATAGAAGTATCTTTATCGTAACCTTGAAACTAAACTCAAAGCTCAATAGCCCATGATCTCTCCATCACAAAATGTAATAATTGGCATAGTTAAAACAATTAATTTATATGTTTTAACCAAAATCATCAAATAATCACTTTTTCCATCTTTTAGAGAGTGGTTTCCATAGAAATCAACAACTCATAACTCATAATGACGGTCACCAACCTCCAATGGCCAATGGTGTACTCCCTACCATAGTTCTTACCCTATACCTCTCCTCATGCCCAACTACCAAGGATTCCTCTCATATGACCAAAAAAGATATTAAAAAATCAGTGCATAGATGATTTTATCTCATCACCCTCAAAATAATGTTAAGATATAAGTCATGATCATATATTTTCTAGGTGTACATTAATATTCAATAGATAGGTGTTTATAGCTCTCCCCAATCCATTATCACATGAAAACATGATATAATTTCTTTAAACAATGTATCTCAATAATGTGTGTTTATCTCCTACAATAGGTTAACCGTATTATACCCCCCCCCTTATACTTTCTTTCTATTCTACCATGGAGGTACATTTATCATTAAATCACAACTCTAAGAAACCGTGATTTTGGAGTTTTTTATAAACCATCAGTCCTCATCTCACACTTGAAGGATAAACTATAAATGTTTAAAAAATTCCACATACAAAAAAATGTGTACCATTATCACCAAACTCATAGTTAAACAATTCATTAACACCTTTCCCAAGATTACCATTCAACAGGAAAAGTTAGTATCATTAATACATAGTTCCCTTGGAACTTCTCTTTAAAATTTTAAATCTTCATTTTCCATGATTTGTTCCAGGACTTCCCATCGCATGGTTTTTTTACTAAAGTTAAAAGTGTCAACCACACAACCACTAGTCCACAAGGCAAGGCACATGAAGATTACTTCCATATAATCCAGTCTTGATATCTAAGAACCCTCCATGCTTACTCAGTAACCAATGGAGTTTACATGTTTATATTGAAATAATTAACCACCCATTATGCATCAGTATTAACATGATTATGAAACTAATAACATAACCTCATAGGCGTTGCAAAGACATAACATCCCTACTCATAGCTTTCCCATGATCAAAACTAAATGCTAAATCATAAGGGTTTGAGTCGCAACTAAGGGTATCTTGGTATCCCAAATATCCTTACCAAATAAGTTTCAAAATTGGGTTAGTATATCAAACCACATATCCTATGATCCAAATATCTCTAGAAGGTTACATCAACTGGTCATCATCTACACACCTATCCCAACATAATGAATCTAATGAAACTATCATTACTCTCTAATGGTGTAGAGGATGAAATCAACCAACTAGGATCAAAAATGATCAACATGGTATAAATAATACATAATGAAAATTATTAATTATAAAAGAAGATTCTGAATTATATTTGTTGTATGCTCTCTCATTAATATTTATAATTAATTCTAGTACAGAGGATGACACACGTCATTCTCTTGATGATCTATTATAATAAATCACTCAATACATATAATTCAATTTTATTTTAAATTTTTTTAATTATGAAATAAAATGAATAGAAATGAATATTTGAGAAATAATAATTACATAATAAAATTAAACATTCATATGCAATGAAAACATGATGAATTAAAACAAAATGATTTTATGAAGAAAGGAGACATTCACAATATAATAACCTAGACTAAACCATCATTTTCTTATTAATAGTTTAGGATTTAATTAATAAACACACTACATAATATGTGTGAAATCATACCTTTTATATAGTTGGTAATATATGATTCCCTTAATGATCATCGAGAGAATTCTCATACTCTTCCTTGATCGAGAAAAAAAATTTATAGAATCGAAAGTTAGACCTTGGGTGGGAAGTAGAGACACAATTGTGACTTTACCACTATGTACCCATTGGAATAACTGTAAGAAAATAGGGAGAAATAAGAATTAATGTTCCATGTTGCGGGATCAACATAGTATTACTACCCTGAGAATATCCTAGAATTAGCCACTATGATCATGATCATAAGAGTTCACAGTGAAGAAGAAAACAATCATAGAAAAAAAAGACAAAGAATAAAATACAAAGTCGAACACTTAAATTGAACATGAAATGTAATTAAAAAATGAAAATAATGTTAAATAAAAGACTAAATTTTAGAAAATGGCCTACTTAGTGTGCCAACCCTTTGATATTGATAGGAGATACATTTATATAATGATAGTGGAGAGAAATGTTGGATCAAAGTCTATCCACTGAATGCATGTGTGTTTATGTCCAACTAAATGTCATTATTTGATAATAGATCCTCCTTGAAAGTTGTTAATGTACATTATTCTAATACAACCAAAAAAATAGGATTTATTTTCAATCTGATGTGGGATTTATTTCTATTTTATTCCATGAATGTAATTTTGGATAGGTGACACTTCATAATCCAATTCTCTACATTCTCATGAATTAATAACCTTGAATAAGGATGAATATGGTAGTTACACAGTTACATAATTTTTTTCTATAGATTTACAATATCTCCTTCTAGAATTTAAGGTTATTTAGTTAGGCCATTTATGAGATATAGTCACAATATAAAAAAACTCTAGATCTATTCACAGATTATGAGGCCCAACATATGTGCTAACTTTGGGCCACTAAATTGTGGATTGAGATTTGGGTCTTAAAGAATCAAAGGAGTACCATCAAAAAAAATAAGTCTAAAAAAGCATATTATTTCAATTTGGATCAGTTTAGAAAAAAATTTTCCAATATACATAAAACAAATAAAACAGTTTAAATCCAAAATATGCCATTTTATCAATTAATCTCAAAATACATCAAAAACCACAAAATGTGACAATTTCGGTTAAAATGAGACATGGGTGGGATTAAAAAATTGAAATTTAATGTAAAATGATTGAAAATATATTCTATTTTAATTCCCACATATGTAAACATTACATGCCCAGGAAATCCTTATATACAAAGGTCAAAACAAACTTCTCAAAGAATCAAGGACAACACAGCTCAATTATCATATCATGAAAAATATCAGGCACAATAAAAGGATAAAATTTTCTTAAATCCTCTTAAATCATAATAATCAATTAAATCACATTTTAATCCAAACCTTTGTGTCATACATACATCCATGAAAAAAAATTCTCTCTCACTAAAGGATTTTTTATGTGGAGTTTTTCTCTTTCTCAAGAACATGTGTTATCTCCATAGGTTTGACATATATATAGTATTTAAACTTCATATATTTAAAAAATTCAATTATGAGTTATTTTAAATGGATTGTTCTGAGGATGAGGGTTTTTAGGTTTAAAATGTAAAAACATATGAGACAGAGTGAGGAGGGTTATGCTCTAAAGTGAAGTAAATGCATAAAATCATATTTTCTCCAGAATGGTGTTTTCCTCAATTATCTCAAAAATAAATAACCTAAAGAATCCTTTTTATATGCATAGGTAGTTCACACTTGGAATTTCAGAATCTAAGATAATTTTCTTCCCTTTTATTCAAAATTTGTATTATTTTTTCATCTTGAATTAATATCTACATTTCTCATTAGAATCGTATTTTTTAGGAAAAGAGAGGCTTCTTTTGATCAAATAAAAATTAAACACTCAACCAATATTTTAATGATATTTTTGGAAAACCATCCATATTTAAATCATGTAATTTCTTCCACCAATGTATAAATATATGTAAATATGTTCAATTATGATAAATGGATTCTTAAATAAATAAAAATACAACTCATCTCCTCCCCCACCCACCAGATGAGTTTAATAATAATCGTGATTTTAACTTCTAGAAAAAGTTGTAAATGGATAAATATATTATAATATGGCTTTGTAACAAGTTATTTCATAGATAATAGGGGCCTAATAGACTCTATATTAACATGTTGGCCAAAATAATATTTGAATGCAAATGGTGCTTTCAATGTGGTGACTCAATAATACCTAACACATTACATGAACTCTAATAGATTTTATGAAGAGAAAATTAATGTTTTATAGATCACATAACTTGTATCAAGACTTTTAAGAAAAATATAAATGTAAATAATATGTCAAAAAGGTTTAGAGACATCTTAGGTTGGGAAAAAATTTCAATTCGAATAGTACTAATGCACATGAGTTTCACAATCAACCAATAATCTTTAAATTAAAAGATCTGAAATTAAAAAAAAATCCATTAATAAATCATTTAAATCCTAAAATATTTAAATAAAATAATTTGATAAAAATTACATGATTATTTGAAGTTTCCAAATTATTAATTCAGATCAATAATCCTAAAAACACAACAAAAAACGAAAAATAAAAGTTGAAGATTTTAGAAAAATACAAGAAAAATAAATTTGAAGAACTCATGAAATTACTAAAAGTAGGTTGAATCCCTCCCCAAATGTATTTCTTTTACTACCCTCATTTTTTCTTAAAATATATCATGAAATATTTTCATACATAATTTTAATTGAGTAGAAAACAAAATTAAGAAAAGGAAAGACACAACCTGGTTTATTTATCAGTGGAATCCTTGAGTTAATCTCCAAACTACTACCAAATTTAATCTAAAATAAATAAATGAAAAAAAATAAGAGAAAAATAAAGAGAAAGGAGATAGAAAAAGGATGATACATGGTTTGTCCAATAATAATTTTCTAGGTTTTTATTGTCCGTAGTCAGGTAGTTACAATGGATTATCCCCATTAAAAATGTGGATGTGGTTTATTTGATATGAACAACCACATGTTACCTTTACTAGTGTCTATGAGTATAAAATGATAATGAAGAACCCCAATAAATATTAGAAAATTACCAACCCAAAAGAAAGAATAATTAGGGAATGTGAGATCTAGAGTGGGAGGGAAATTAGATAGGGTTACTCCTTATTAACTTTTGGGGTGTCTTCCTCCTAATGGTATAAAAGTAGTGGTAGATGAGGCAGTTGCACCATAACCACATTTTCCCTATTTTCTTCTTCAATAATGCCCACTTTGGTGGTATCTTATTTAATATAAAAGCTCTACTTATTTTGGTTTGAATCCTAAATCTCATAACAATATAATTTAGAAAAATAATTCAAATTGAATAAGATTAAAATATGATGAATCAAAAAAGAAATATTCCCTTACAAGTATTCTATGTTAGAAATTGATCTCCTTGGGAAAGACTATTTCCATCTCAATATCAGTAGTTGAATCTTCATTATCATATTTCAAACCAATAGAGATGTAGAGAGGTGATTATTTTTCATTATCAAGTATGGGAAGATCATTTTTAGGTTGTCTTTAAAAAATATCTTCTAGGAATCTTCCAAAAAATATTTATCTCCAATTAATTAACTAGCTAGAATGTTTACATCATGTACCTCCTTGATAAATGGTTTATTGTGTGATGATATTATTAATTCCTTCAAAATCTATTCTGAACCCGCCTAATGTTATTTAACATAAAAAATAATTAGTGAAATCTCTCCCCCGACTCATTTTGGTTTTGGTTCTGTCTCAGGTTTTGTAACACCCGAGACTTTTATGTTATATAAACCATCAAAGGAATCTTTTTCTACACAACACTTGCTTGGCTTGCTTTGCACGCAATCGCGACCTTCCTCGATAGCTTGCGTCGTACGCAATACCGAGTTTCACTAAACAACAATATGCTATTAAAACTAGCCGTTATGAATAGTAATAACCACTTTTTAAAATTTTATAAATTTTATTTTTCAAAATGGACTTCATTTTTGGACTCAGAATATCGAAATTAGCCTAGGGTGAAATTTTGGTATTTTTCTGAAAACTTTCAATTTTTGATGAATAGTGAAACCACTAAGTGGTAGGTTAAAAACTGAATTTTGCATAAAACTTAATTTTACCGCTTCTGTGAATGGAATTTCAAAAATCCGAGAGACACGGTTAATATCAAGGACTAAAATGTGGTTCAATGAGATGAAAATAATTTTTTGGTGAATAGTAACTTTTTACTATTTTTACCGCGGTTAATAGTAAATAGGGTAACTAAGGGTAAATATGATATCAATATTACCCTAACATATGTCCTAATTCTATTGGACAAGTGTAATTCGACCAAAACCAAACTTAGGAATAAAATATGACCATTTAGGCCCACTTGGATTAGATTAGGACATTTATTATTAATTTATTTAAAGAAGGGTTAAAATAGTTAAAATCAAAGTTTAATAAGTAAATAATTTTTTAATATGGGGTTATACATAAGATAAATTCGATTGTAAATATTCATTAGAAAGCTAAAAAGATTTCCTACATGATGGTATTTTATTTGTAATTTTTAGACATCAAATAATTTAATTTATATATGACACAAAGATGATGCAGTAATTATCTTATTAATGAAATATTGACATAATTGATAATATAAATACCAAAATAAATGTAATTTAAGCCTTTTTATGAATTAAACTAATTCTCTAGGTTACTATGATATATTAGTGTTGATTTAATCAACTTGGTTTGAACATATAATTCTGTTATGACTTTCCAAAAAATCATATATCAAATAGTGTCAAAATTGACACAAAATAGTTTTTAAATCAAATATTCTATTATTAATTGCTATTTTATTCCTAAAAATCTACGGTTCGGCCAAAGGACTTAGATAAAGATATATATATTAATAATAAACAATTTGGGGTTCGTTTGGCATGTTATAGTAAGTGTATTAACCATATAGTGAAAGAAAACAAAAAGACACGGTAAAAGTTAAATTAATTAACTTAGAGTTAAATCTAATTGATAAGGTTAAAATAATACCCTAAACTTGTCTAAGTCCTATTGGTTGATAGGATTTCTACCCTTCCACACTTTAGCTTCTAAATAAGACCCTTTGGAACCATTATAAACCGATTTTGACTTTAATATAAAATAATATTTTGAGAAATTCCTAAGGTGCCCCTCTCCTCCCTTATAAAAGGGCACCTCCTCCCCCTCCTCCTCACACCAATTTGAGCACTCAAGATCGGCCAACCCCTGCCATTTTCTCCTCTCCACTTCCCTAGAATAATCCTAGAGGTCCTGGTCTTCTCCAAAGACCAATCTTAGTTCCTTAAGTGGGGGATTCAAAGAGGCGTTCCAAAGAAGAGGTAATATCCATTACCGATCTTTTCAATTTCTTTCTTCTTCAACTTCTTATTCTTTAGTTGTTTCATGATAAAGTAATAACATCAGTATTACTTACATACGGATATGTTATTATAAATATGAAACAACCCTAATTCACCTTCTATTCATCCTACGGAAAAATGAAATCACCGCGCGTGCGTACGTACGGAATACCGTCTCCACGCCGTGGTGTAATATATTTTCCACCATCACATTACAAGGATGGGTATAATGGTGTAATGAGTAACTATATATGATTATTATGAAGTAATATTGATACTGAAATAATATATATATACTCCAATACAATTCCACGATCATAGGAACGATATCATCACTCGTGCGTACGTACGGAATACCGTCTCCACGATGTGATGCGACTCGTTCTACATGATCTTCATTTCATAATGATTATATAAATGAATTGAATGAATGAATATGGTATATAATACAATAATACCATTCTGGAAATGAATTATCTATAACCTAAAGATAAGAATAAGAATTTATTCGACAAAACACGCATAAGAACAAAAAGTTATAAAGACCCGAGTAACAAGTAACAATGAAATATTACTAACAAGAAGCTAATAATATGACCATATATGATATCATATCAATATGTATGATTCTCTAATAAGACAATAACATTATTTAAACCATTATACAGGAGCTTCGGACACGAACAAAGCAAATCGGACCTAAGGTAAGGGAAATATCACAATCTCATTTTTATCCGAGATTGTTTATTCGTAAGTACTTACTGGGGTGTATTTTATCATCCACATCCATGTTTCATCAATATGTAATATTATTTCCATCCACCTACAATTGTTTAAATCCATTTTTACCCTTAGTTGAGTTTTTAGTAATATGTATGAAAGGAATCTTTTGTCGTTTTTCGTACGAGGTACTTTTTGACTTTTCCGACAAAAGTACGAAGAATGTTTTTTTTAACTTATACGGCATGAATGGATTTCTAAAAAATTATTTCCAAGAAGCTTCCTTTACAAGTTTTCAAGTTTATTTTTAATCAACTTCTTTTAGTTTATAATTGTATGACATGTTAAGAAAAGAAAAGTGTTTTTGAAGAAGAAAGGATATTTTCCTCAAGAATGGAGTTCAAGTGATTTTCAAAATTATTTTCCATCTAAGATAATAAAGGGTTCTGTTTTTATCCCTATTATTACATTGATTTGATCATGTTGTGATGGAATTATTATTATGAATTCTTTTATCATATATGAATTGATTTATGATGTCATGATGTTTCATGAACCCCATTTTTGTTACATGTGTTATGCAATGATGTATGATTTATGATTATGTGGCACATATAAGAAAGGATTTATTATAAGATGGGTGGGACCTATATCTCCCTCCAATGCATTGGGTAAAGATTTTATATCTCATGAGATAGACAGGGCTGGAACGGTAGGTTATACCGGTTCAGTGAAACAGGACTGAAACGAGGGTTACTCGATTCAGAAAGGGACTTTGTCCACTAAGATAGTCTTGGCAATGAGTCTTGACTAACAAGAAATGATTCTCTATGATTATGTGTGTATGCCACAAAGTTTCATGTTTTAAGTTATGATTATTGTGATTACATTTCACTACCATGATTTATCCCATGTTATGAAATTATGCTCTCTTTTGCAGGTTATGATTTCCAAAATGTTATTTTCTTATGAATACGATGTGATTGATATTTCTTTTGTTTACCCTTACTGAGCATTTGAGCTCACCCTTTTATGTTTTCTTTTACCCAGGTCAGGAAGATGGATATTAAGTAGAATATTCTAAAAGGGACCCTATATATGATGAAATAAATGGGAGACACTGTAGAAGATTTATGAACCAGTTGTTTATGTTTCCCAGTTTCTAAAGACACTATACCTATACCGTCCTTTGTGGTTTTGTCATATGTTGTAATAAGTGTGCTTCAATTTTGAAGTATTAACAATGTATGTAAAGTATGGGTCGTTATAGTTGGTATCAGAGGAAAGGTATAGTCAACCTTTGGAAACTAGGATGTGAAAGCCTTAGTAAGAACCCTAAGGATAAGTCTAAGCATAGAACACAATCTTAGAAATGGCCATGAATAACCTAGGATAAGACCATAAGCATGAAAATTTTATTCTTGAATTATGTGGTTTCCTATTATAATTAGTGTTGCTCACACTATTCTTCTTGGTTTTAGTCAATGGATGGAACCCGAAGGAACCGTGTTAATGCGGAATGCGATGGGCAATGCAATGATTGTCCCCCTGAGCAACCAAACGATATGGGAGCTGGAATGCAAAATCTTGTAGCCATGCTCACACAACTTTCTCAAGCTATGAATCATGCAGGATTTCCAAACGAGCAAAGGAGGGAGCAACATTCTGTTGAATCCTTCATGAGGCAGCGTCCACCTTCTTTCAGCGGGTCTACTGATCCATTAGTTGCTGAACAATGGATTAGTACTACTGAAAAGATATTTTCAGTTCTTCAATGTTTTGAGCATGATAAAGTCATCCTAGCAGTGTATCGTTTGGAAGGAGATGCGGATCAATGGTGGAATCTTGTTAAGAATACGAGGCAAAGGGATGAAATTGAGTCTATGGAATGGGACGAGTTCAAGAACTTATTTTTCAATAAGTACTTCCCTCGTATTCTCCGAACAAAGATGGAGAAAGAGTTCCTTGAACTGAAGCAAAGGGATGATGAATCTGTTAGTACCTATGAAGCAAATTTTACAAGACTTTCAAGGTACGCTTCTGGTATTATTATCCAACCTGATAGTAAGATCGATCGATTCTTTAGTGGCTTAAAACCAAGTCTTCGTAGGGCGTTAGCCATAAGGGACTTCAATAGCTACGAGGAAATCGTTCGATGTGCTCTCAAAGTCGAGATGGAGATTGGAGTAACCCATCAGTCACATGGGTTTGATAAGAAGAGGAAGATGGAATTCAAAGAAAAATCTAAAGAGCACACGGAAAAGAATATGAACTTTCCCTTATGCTCAAAGTGTGGAAAGAAACATGGAGGGAGTTGTCTTAAAGGGACAAGTAAATGTTTTAAATGTGGAAAGGAAGGTCATCGGGCATTTGAATGCCGTGATAATGGGAAGAAGATGTCTAATGATGCAAACAAAGGAAGGGATACACAGAATGAACCTACTACACTTCAATGTTTCAAGTGCAAGGAGATGGGGCATTATGCCAGTCAATGCCCAAATCCAAGGGTTGATGATGATGGTCGACGTCAACAAACTCTTAAGGCTAAAGACAAAGGAAAGTCACATGCAATTTCTATCAGCGATGTGGAGTACGATAACGATGTGGTGAAAGGTACACTTACCATCCACTCTAAAGTAGAAAATGTTTTATTTGATTCTGGATCCACCCACTATTTTATTTCTAAAGAATTTTCTAAGGGTATCACCGTATTACCTCAACAATTAGATGTTGAGTTAGCTGTGACAACACCTAATGGCACAACAGTCGCATCAGAAGTTTATAATTCTTCTTCGATCGAAGTTTGTGGGAAAGTGCTTCCTGCAAATCTTGTGATCCTTCCTTTAGTGGAATTTGATGTGATTCTTGGCATGGATTGGCTTTCTCTACATGGAGCTCATATCAATTTCCAAAGAAGGGAAGTCACATTTCATATTCCAGATCAACCTACGATCGTCTATCAATGCAAGGATGAACATAACCTTCCAGTGGAAATTTCTTCCATCTTATGGGTATTGATTCCACTAAATGAAGGTTATTTATCTCAAATAGTTGGTGAGAAACTCACGATTAAGAATATGCCCATTGTACGGGAGTTTGATGATGTCTTTCCGGAGGAATTACCGGGTCTTCCACCAAATCGTGAAGTTGAGTTTTCAATAGAACTCGTACCGGGTGCTTTGCCTATTTCAAAGACACCTTATAGAATGGCCACAATTGAGTTGCAGGAATTGAAGAAGCAACTCCAAGAGAATCTTGATAAGGGATTCATACGCCCTAGTGCGTCACCTTGGGGAGCACCTGTTCTATTTGTTAAGAAGAAAGATGGATCAATGAGACTCTGCATTGATTATCGAAAACTTAACAAGATCACTATCAAGAACAAATATCCTCTCCCACTCATTGATGACTTATTTGACCAACTACGCGGAGCTCAATACTTTTCCAAGATTGATCTTCGTTCAGGGTATCATCAATTAAGGGTCAAAAGGGAGGATATACCAAATACGGCTTTCTGTACAAGGTATGGACACTATGAATTTATAGTGATGCCATTTGGTCTTACTAATGCCCCTGCTATCTTCATGGATCTAATGAATAGAGTCTTTAGAGACTATCTTGATCAATTTGTGGTAGTCTTTATAGACGATATTCTTGTCTATTCAAAGAGCAAGGAAGAGCATGAAGATCACTTGAGAATTATATTGAAGACCCTGAGAAAAGAGAAGCTTTATGCCAAATTTACCAAGTGTGAATTTTGGCTTCAAAAAGTTGCATTTTTGGGTCATATAATCTCAAAAGAGGGGATATCTGTGGATCCAGCAAAAACAGAGGTTATCGAAAGATGGTCAAGACCAACAACAGTAACTGAGATCTGAAGTTTTCTTAGTTTGGCTGGTTATTATCGACGTTTTGTAAAATATTTTTCACGATTATCTAATCCACTCACCAAGTTGACTCGGAAAGGAGTTAAGTTTGTCTGGACAGAGGAATGTGAAGATAATTTCAAGGAGTTGAAAAGAAGGTTATCCAGTGCACCTGTGCTCACACTGCCTTGTAGTGGAGAAAGGTTTGTGATCTACAGTGATGCATCCAAGAAGGGATTGGGGTGTGTTCTTATGCAAAATGATATGGTGATAGCTTATGCCTCACGACAGTTGAAAATCCATGAGCAAAATTACCCAACACATGATTTGGAGTTGGCTGCGGTAATCTTTGCATTAAAGATTTGGAGGCATTACCTTTATGGTGAAAGGTGTGATATTTATACTGATCATAAAAGTTTAAAGTATATTTTCACACAAAATGAGTTGAATATGCGTCAAAGAAGATGGTTGGAGCTGATTAAGGATTATGACTGCTCAATCCATTACCACCCTGGGAAAGAAAACAAGGTGGCAGATGCATTAAGTCGACAAGACCATGCTAGTTTATCCATGATGATGATCACAAAAGATCCAATATTTATGGATTTACAAAGGATGGATCTTGGAATTATAATGGAAGGGGAAAAATCTTATCTTTCTCAAATGAATGTTCAACCATCTATACATGTGAAGATTAAAGAGGCACAGAAAGAAGATGTCGAGTTACAAAAGAAGGTGAGAAATGTTCCTGAAATCAACCTTGATTGTGATGGGATAATAAAGTTCAGGAATCGGGTTTGCATTCCTCCCATCCCCGAATTAAAGAATGAGCTGCTGGATGAGGCTCATAGTTCGTCATTCTCTATTCATCCTGGAAGCACGAAGATGTATAGGGACCTGAAAGAGTACTTCTGGTGGGATGGCATGAAAAGAGATGTTGCTGAATATGTCTCTCGATGCTTGGTTTGTCAACAAGTTAAAGCTGAGAGACAGAAGTCTAAGGGGATGTTACAACCATTACCCATACCCGAATGGAAATGGGAAAACATCACTATGGACTTTGTCACAGGACTTCCTAAAACATCCAAAGGCAATAATGCTATCTGGGTCATAGTTGATCGTCTTACAAAGTCTGCACACTCCATTGCTATTAGAGAGGATTTCTCTCTAGATCAGCTTGCCAGGATATATGTAAAGGAAGTGGTAAGATTGCATGGAGTACCACTTTCTATTATATCTGATCTGGATCCGAGATTTACCGCGAAGTTCTGGCGAAGTCTTCAGCATACTCTGGATACAGAGTTGAGTTTCAGCACTGCTTATCATCCCCAGACAGATGGTCAGTCTGAGAGAACAATTCAAACCCTAGAAGATATGTTGAGAGCTTGCTCTATGGATTTCAAAGGAGGTTGGGATCAACACCTACCTTTGGTGGAATTTTCTTATAATAATAGCTTTCACTCCAGTATTCAGATGGCTCCTTATGAAGTTATCTATGGAAAGAAATGCAGGACTCCAACTTTCTGGGATGAAGTTGGGGAAAGAAAGCTATTAGGACCTGATCTCGTTGATGAAATGGCAGAAAAGGTCAGATCTATTCAACAACACATAAGAGCAGCTCAGAGTCGACAGAAAAGTTATGCCGACAACCGAAGAAAAGACCTAGAGTTTGAAGTGGGTGATAAAGTGTTCTTACGAATATCTCCCTGGAAGAGGGTTATGAGATTTGGAAAGAAGGGGAAGTTGAGCCCTAGATATATCGGTCCTTTCGAAATACTGGATCGTGTTGGGAAGGTAGCTTACCGATTGGCGCTTCCACCAAATCTCTCTCAAGTTCACGATGTGTTCCATGTATCTCTCCTGAGAAAGTACATACCAGATCCTTCACATGTACTCAGCTCAGAAGTTGTACCACTGGAGCAAGATCTTTCTTATGAAGAACAGCCGATAGAGATTCTGGATCGTAGCGAAAAAGTCCTACGAAACAAGACCACTCGCTTGGTGAAAGTTTTATGGAGGAACCACCAACTTGAAGAAGCTACATGGGAGCTTGAGGATATGATGAGGGAGAAGTATCCTCATTTTTTTGTTACAAAGTGACGAATTTCGAGGGCGAAATTCTTTTTAAGGGGGGTAGAATGTAACACCCGAGACTTTTATGTTATATAAACCATCAAAGGAATCTTTTTCTACACAACACTTGCTTGGCTTGCTTTGCACGCAATCGCGACCTTCCTCGATAGCTTGCGTCGTACGTAATACCGAGTTTCACTAAACAACAATATGCTATTAAAACTAGCCGTTATGAATAGTAATAACCACTTTTTAAAATTTTATAAATTTTATTTTTCAAAATGGACTTCATTTTTGGACTCAGAATATCGAAATTAGCCTAGGGTGAAATTTTGGTATTTTTCTGAAAACTTTCAATTTTTGATGAATAGTGAAACCACTAAGTGGTAGGTTAAAAACTGAATTTTGCATAAAACTTAATTTTACCGCTTCTGTGAATGGAATTTCAAAAATCCGAGAGACACGGTTAATATCAAGGACTAAAATGTGGTTCAATGAGATGAAAATAATTTTTTGGTGAATAGTAACTTTTTACTATTTTTACCGCGGTTAATAGTAAATAGGGTAACTAAGGGTAAATATGATATCAATATTACCCTAACACATGTCCTAATTCTATTGGACAAGTGTAATTCGACCAAAAACAAACTTAGGAATAAAATATGACCATTTAGGCCCACTTGGATTAGATTAGGACATTTATTATTAATTTATTTAAAGAAGGGTTAAAATAGTTAAAATCAAAGTTTAATAAGTAAATCATTTTTTAATATGGGGTTATACATAAGCTAAATTCGATTGTAAATATTCATTAGAAAGCTAAAACGATTTCCTACATGATGGTATTTTATTTGTAATTTTTAGACATCAAATAATTTAATTTATATATGACACAAAGATGATGCAGTAATTATCTTATTAATGAAATATTGACATAATTGATAATATAAATACCAAAATAAATGTAATTTAAGACTTTTTATGAATTACACTAATTCTCTAGGTTACTATGATATATTAGTGTTGATTTAATCAACTTGGTTCGAACATATAATTCTGTTATGACTTTCAAAAAAATCATATATCAAATAGTGTCAAAATTGACACAAAATAGTTTTTAAATCAAATATTATATTATTAATTGTTATTTTATTCCTAAAAATCTAAGGTTCGGCCAAATGACTTAGATAAAGATATATATATTAATAATAAACAATTAGGGGTTCGTTTGGCATGTTATAGTAAGTGTATTAACCATATAGTGAAAGAAAACAAAAAGACACGGTAAAAGTTAAATTAATTAACTTAGAGTTAAATCTAATTGATAAGGTTAAAATAATACCCTAAACTTGTCTAAGTCCTATTGGTTGATAGGATTTCGACCCTTCCCCACTTTAGCTTCGAAATAAGACCCTTTGGAACCATTATAAACCGATTTTGACTTTAATATAAAATAATATTTTGAGATATTCCTAAGGTGCCCCTCTCCTCCCTTATAAAAGGGCACCTCCTCCCCCTCCTCCTCACACCAATTTGAGCACTCAAGCTCGGCCAACCCCTGCCATTTTCTCCTCTCCACTTCCCTAGAATAATCCTAGAGGTCCTGGTCTTCTCCAAAGACCAATCTTAGTTCCTTAAGTGGGGGATTCAAAGAGGCGTTCCAAAGAAGAGGTAATATCCATTACCGATCTTTTCAATTTCTTTCTTCTTCAACTTCTTATTATTTAGTTGTTTCATGATAAAGTAATAACATCAGTATTAATTACATACTGATATGTTATTATAAATATGAAACAACCCTAATTCACCTTCTATCCATCCTACGGAAAAATGAAATCACCGCGCGTGCGTACGTACGGAATACCGTCTCCACGCCGTGGTGTAATCTATTTTCCACCATCACCTTACAAGGATGGGTATAATGGTGTAATGAGTAACTATATATGATTATTATGAAGTAATATTGATACTGAAATAATATATATATACTCCAATACAATTCCACGATCATAGGAACGATATCATCACTCGTGCGTACGTACGGAATACCGTCTCCACGATGTGATGCGACTCGTTCTACATGATCTTCATTTCATAATGATTATATAAATGAATTGAATGAATGAATATGGTATATAATACACTAATACCATTCTGGAAATGAATTATCTATAACCTAAAGATAAGAATAAGAATTTATTCGACAAAACACGCATAAGAACAAAAAGTTATAAAGACCCGAGTAACAAGTAACAATGAAATATTACTAACAAGAAGCTAATAATATGACCATATATGATATCATATCAATATGTATGATTCTGGAATAAGTCAATAACATTATTTAAACCATTATACAGGAGCTTCGGACACGAACAAAGCAAATCGTACCTAAGGTAAGGTAAATATCACAATCTCATTTTTATCCGAGATTGTTTATTCGTAAGTACTTACTGGGGTGTATTTTATCATCCACATCCATGTTTCGTCAATATGTAATATTATTTCCATCCACCTAAAATTGTTTAAATCCATTTTTACCCTTAGTTGAGTTTTTAGTAATATGTATGAAAAGAATCTTTTGTCGTTTTTCGTACGAGGTACTTTTTGACTTTTCCGACAAAAGTACGAAGAATGTTTTTTTAACTTATACGGCATGAATGGATTTCTAAAAAATTATTTCCAAGAAGCTTCCTTTACAAGTTTTCAAGTTTATTTTTAATCAACTTATTTTAGTTTATAATTGTATGACATGTTAAGAAAAGAAAAGTGTTTTTGAAGAAGAAAGGATATTTTCCTCAAGAATGGAGTTCAAGTGATTTTCAAAATTATTTTCCATCTAAGATAATAAAGGGTTCTGTTTTTATCCCTATTATTACATTGATTTGATAATTTTGTGATGGAATTATTATTATGAATTCCTTTATCATATATGAATTGATTTATGATGTCATGATGTTTCAAGAATCCCATTTTTGTTACATGTGTTATGCGATGATGTATGATTTATGATTATGTGGCACACATAAGAAAGGATTCATTATAAGATGGGTGGGACCTATATCTCCCTCCAATACATTGGGTAAAGATTTTATATCTCATGAGATAGACAGGGCTGGAACGGTAGGTTATACCGGTTCAGTGAAACAGGACTGAAACGAGGGTTACTCGATTCAGAAAGGGACTTTGTCCACTAAGATAGTCTTGGCAATGAGTCTTGACTAACAAGAAATGATTCTCTATGATTATGTGTGTATGCCACAAAGTTTCATGTTTTAAGTTATGATTATTGTGATTACATTTCACTACCATGATTTATCCCATGTTATGAAATTATGCTCTCTTTTGCAGGTTATGATTTCCAAAATGTTATGTTCTTATGAATACGATGTGATTGATATTTCTTTTGTTTACCCTTACTGAGCATTTGAGCTCACCCTTTTATGTTTTCTTTTACCCAGGTCAGGAAGATGGATATTAAGTAGAATATGCTAAAAGGGACCCTATATATGATGAAATAAATGGGAGACACTGTAGAAGATTTATGAACCAGTTGTTTATGTTTCCCAGTTTCTAAAGACACTATACCTATACGGTCCTTTGTGGTTTTGTCATATGTTGTAATAAGTGTGCTTCAATTTTGAAGTATTAACAATGTATGTAAAGTATGGGTCGTTATAGGTTTAGGTTCCAGTTTCTCATGGGATTCTTGTTTGTATTCATCTATCCATTATATTTGGATGACAAGGTGTTTCACTACTTCACTAATCCTTTGTGATTGAACATCAAAATCATTGTAAGAATTTCTTTTCAACTGGTATTGGTCAGTCCATGTAGAATAATTTGAATGTAAATACATCATGAAAAAGAACATTTTTTTGAAATGTATTATTTTTTGTGTTTTTTATGAAAAAGGAAATTATTTAAAAAATTTGAATAAAAATATTAAGTTAAGACCACTTGGATCTCTAGAAATGGTTCCAATTATATTGTGCATTTTTGTATTCCCTCTCAAAAATATTTATAGATAAGTGGAGCATAGGTGTTGACCTAGGTCATTCTCTTGAGGAGCTATTGTGGTCAATCACTCAACACTTATAATTCAATTTTATTTTATATATTTTTATTTATGAAATAAAATGAACAAAAATTTGGATTTGAAAGATGATAATTACATACTAAAATTAAACATGTATATGTAATGAAAATAAAATGAATGCAAAAAAAATTATGTTAGGATGAAAGTAGACATTCCGAAGAGAATCACTTAGATTGAACCTTCATTTTATTAATATCAGTTTATAATTTAATTTATTAACACAATATATCATATGTGTGAACATCCTTCTATTAATAAGGTTTTGAATATATGGTTCTCTAAATAATCATTGAGAGACCACACACACACCTCCCCGGTTCAGGGAAAATATTATAGAATCAAAAGCTAAACATCGAGAGAAAAGTGGAAAAAAAGGTCATTTTTTCTAAAAAGATCCCACTAATAATTACTATAAGAAAATAATAAACATTAATAATTAATATTCAAAGGCTTGGTATCAATAATATATTAATCCCCCAAGAAATTCCTCAATTTAGCTACTCAATATCATGAACATAAGAGTTCACAATGAAGAAGAAAACAGGGGATAAAAAAGAAAAAAAGAATAAGATATAAAAGAGAAATATTAAATTAAAACATCAAATGGCATCAAAGAATAAAAATAAAATAAAATAAAATACTAAACTATAGAAAATCAATACTTAGAGTTCCAAACCATTGAAGTTGATAAGAGATACATTTTTATAGGGAGAGGGGAGAGACATTTTGGCTCTAAATCTATCCAAAAAATGTATGTGCATATATTTCTAATTAATTGTATTAATTTGATAATAATAACTTCTTAAAAAAAATTCATATAATTTATTCTCTTCCACCCAAAATACTATAGATTTATTAACCATAGGATGTTCGATTTAAGGCTATTTTATGCCATTAATTTAATTCTTAACAGGTGACTCTTCATATTCCAATTATCAAATTTCCTGTGAATTAATGACCAAAAATAAAGCCTAATAAGGTGGGTCAATAGTTAAATAATTTTTTAATATGGATTTATTCTCCCTCCATGTGGTATTTTATCTCATTTAGTTAGGCCATTTATGGTATATGGTCCTAGCATTAAATATAACCATATCTGTTCATAGATTTCAAGGCCTGACTTGTGAGCTAGATTTGGACCACCAAATTGTATATTTATCTTTGGGTCCTAAAGCATTAAATAAATCCTATCAAAAATATAATCCTAAAAAAGAACAATTTTTCAATTTGGATTAGTGTACAGAATTTTATGACTAAAATATTTAATAAAAATAAAATATTTAAAATATAAAGTAGTCAATTTTATCTCTTAAGCCCAAAATACTTAGAAAACACCAAAATGTGACAATTTATCTTAAAATAGAACTTGGTTGGGTTTAAAAGATGGTAATTCAAAGTAAAATAATTTAAAATATTTTCTGTTTTATATATCCTTTTTTTAAATTGGAAACCCATTTAATTTCATCTCACTAGTAACTACTAACAAAATGAATGAGCATTAACATTATCACCTGCTAAGAATCGGCCTACCAAGACCTGATCCTCTATGAGCATCCTCTTAAGAAAATACTCTCTGGAGGTTCATTATATCAAGTACAAAATTTAATTAATTAGTCATCACTAGGAAACCGTATACGGAAATACCCCCTTGAGGTTAATGTTTACTATAAACATTTAGGAAACTATATGCATCAAACCACATGATCTGACTAGATAACCATAATTAAAAGGTTGGTTAAGTAAAATATTATGTCAATATAGATTGTAAAACTCTGTGTAGGTTGACATGAATTGTTAATTTACCACAAATTTAAATTATACACCCAAAAAATGTCTAACTAAATAGAATTATCTTCTTGTGTTGAACTACGAGGGTCAGTGGTACACACACAACATCAACTCACTAATATCTATCATAAAAATCACACATGTTTTAGATAAGTAGTATGTAATTATAATATATATAGTAAAAAACTATATAGGTTTCTACTAAAACTTTATATAACCATACCTATGTAACAAAAAACCCTTTGAGGGGTCCAACACTTGGGAATCAAGTACTCTATCAACATCATATTTTCATTTCACCTTATGTGCATGAAGAATCATTCATTAGACTGGACATTGAACATCTCAATATATATCCACATATCATTCTATTATAAGAAAATATATATACATAATTTAGTTTAACAGAGTATATTTTCACTAGGAAATTATATGGGAAAACACCATGCAGGTTGTTGTTAACAATTCAAATTGTTGACCTTGTCTTTGAGTTATTAAATTGAACTCTAGAATGCCTATAAAATGTGGACCCTGCATGTAGAATATGATTCAGGATATGTTTCTCTCCTTTATCTTCTAATATTAATAATTAATCAATTACATCACACCAATAGGATGAGAGCCATAAATATAAAATAAAAGATAAAATTTACACCACATGTGTGTCTCTCAAATAGAAAATCATATAAAACTATAATATCACAAATTAAGAATATAAATACCATATCCCTAGAAATGTGGACATAAAAAATACTAGTGTTCTCAATTGAATAGATTGATATCAATTATAGTCCCCAACACATTATTAATACCCCTATCTACTATATCACAAATAGTAAAACAATAGAAAAAGAAACACCTCATATACCACTTTGTGATTCCCTAAACAGATTTACTGTAAAAATATTAACTAGATGGTTTTGTTACTATGCTTCAAGCATGACTCTCCAAAATATAGATGCTTTAGAATAGTAGAATGGTCAAAGGATGTGTCTATGGGCATACTATTCCCTCATATCAAAGTAAGAAACAAGCAAAAAAACCAAACATCATCCATAATTGTAAATCAATAGAGTGTGGAAGCCATAAATATAACCAAGGTTTTGATAATAAAATAGAATAAACTAGAGGATTGAATTCACATGTTATAAAAATAATAACTAATCAACCACTAGGCCAACCATACATATATAAGAGTACACAAAATAAGGATAAATAAAAGTACAAGGCACTACTACTATCCTCAATAATAATCATATACCCGATCTCTAAGAAACTGTAGGTCCAATCCTACACGATCATAAGATTTCACATGAGAGAATCTGCATGATCATGAAATATTGGGCCTAAATCCTATCCATCACACACATTTTCTCAACATAAAAATATAAATAAGTTATGTACGCACATATTGGCTCATGTATAAGGGGAGAGAAATAAATTTATGCAGGCCAATCCCTACTGTGAACATATAGTATGATGTCATAATTTTATGTGTAGGAAATATACACAGACATGTCGAGACACAACTGAATAAAATAAATAAAGTAAAAATGAATTTGATACATAGACCTATGAACCCAATTAAATGGAAACTTTGTGAATAAGGAATTATGTTGGATTTCGTACCATTAAAATCATATATATAATAAATTTAATTCTTAGGTCTAAAATCCCAATAGACCACACATGTTTCATCCAATGATAAAAACATACGTGAACAAATTTCATAAGGTTCTTGTATTCTAATTAAGTATAAAATATTCCAAATGTGAAACAAGCCCAACATAGACTTATTTAACCTATGGTTCCATACATGGAATTCCATATGAAGAATCCAAAAATCGATCAGGTCATAATATAATTAAATCTAACCTATGATCCTATCAAATTCATTTCATATCAGAATCCAGGTATCACTCATGCCACTATGTAGAACGTAAATAAGTCTTATGAGCCCTTCCAAGTCATTCTACATAGGGAATCTAAGTATTATTGAAGTAATAATAAACAATATAGTAAGTAAATGTTTCATATGATCCCATTTATGGAATTCCACATAGTGAATCCATGTATCACTCAATGAATAATGGAAAATGTAGTAATGATTCATCTAACCCAACCCTATGGAGTATATTAGGAATCGTTCTGGAAGATATTCATCAATCCCTGAGAATATAATCCATGGAACACCATGGACACTAATTCCAATCAGGCATAGAATAATTTTAATTTAACATGTTATATTTTTCATGGCCTTCGGAGTTAGATCCCATATATCACTAAAGGATTAACATAAATCTAGGTTCCATGTGATCCTCTATAATTAATTCTGTATAAGGGACCCTTCTATCACTAAATGATTTATATATGTTGGATACCATGAAGTTCCTATGTGTATCCGGATAAAGTTAGGTTTGAAAATATTGGCTCATAAGATAAATCACAGGAAAACCCTATGGGAATCCCTATGATGACATCACATAGTATCAGTCCACATGGGAAAATTTATAAGAAGCATGTTTGGAATCATACCTACATCAATATTAAAAGTGTGATTGAATAAATAAGAGAGTGAGGGTGTTTGAACACCTAAACCCTATGAAAATCCAATGTATTCATGGGATTACAAGTTTGGTATGTGTTAAAAGGGGAAACATGATACCATGTCTACCAAAACACATAATTCACTAGTTTGGAGTCAGTAAAACATCATGTTAGTCACCGGGTCCCTCCCGTAAAAATATTGGAGAGGCATCTTACACAGAATCCTCATTGTATAGACATAAGATACAAAATCCCTCTTATAATCCTTGGAAATGAAAGTAAGTAAAGTCATCACAAAAGTAATCATTAGAATGGAAATCATGAATAGTCATCTGATAGGGAATACATGGAAAGAGTAAGTCAACAAAGGTATATTAAAGGGGTTCCCCTTGGTCAAAACGTAATAAGGAAGCATCCTAAAAGGGATCCACGATCACACACTAGTTTGTAACAACCCATCAACGTATAGGCCTATTGTGGATCACCTCTCAAAAGAGATTTCCCCAAAGGAAAAGACACAAAATGTTGTTCTATAGAAACGTATCATGGTCTATCTCAGATCAAGGTCTCACTCTTGGTTGGTCTGAACACCCAACCAATTTGTCTCATCAATTCTCATTGTGTTCCCACTAACCAGGTAATGTCTCAAGATACACCAAATAGGGACCATGGAAAATATATGAAAAGGCCATTAACCATTCCATATGACACTCAGGTGGAACTCATTCTAAGTCTCACTTTTAATAGATAATAGAAACTATTTACAAGTGGAATCACTTTTCCATCACAACTTTCTCACCCCAAACACCTCTTAGGAGTACTCAAAACACCCTATAGGTTTTATCAATATGGAATTTGTAGAATATGATTAAAATGGACTAATAATATGTCTAATTTTTACATCATGGAGTTAAAACATAAAAAAACTCAAATGGGTAGCACGTAATAGGTGCGCAATGTGTATACATAATTACACTGTTTGTAATCTCGAATCCCCACATGGTTGTGTACTTCAACCAAACATGGAATGTAAAACCCAAATACAAGACGTGTAGGTCATGTACATGGAATGTACCCTATATAGGGTACCTTCCTATATACCTCACATTTTTAGGCCATGTGTTAGTCTTTTCATGTACTTCTACAAGTAATGCAACCCACGCAGTATCAAATTGTTCACTCTATATGTCTAGGTGCACCTACATGGGTTGTCGAGCCATGTACTCAGCTAATAGGTCATGTACTACTACACGATGTATGCTCAAAGTACATGGTGTGTAATTATAATAAGTAATCTTCCCCAAATAGGAAGAACACACAATTTTTTTTCTCTACACCACATGTCATGTACATGGGATTTCCTAAATGGGAACCCATGTAATCATCCTGAAACACCATTTAAATCCCAGTTAAGCACAGATCGACCCCATGGAGTCCATAGAATCCATAATAGGGAATTAAAACTAGAATCTTCTAACTATATATGGATTTATGGAAAAAAAATTAAAAATAGACTAACTTGGGTGGAATTTTCCTAATCTTCACTCATATCCATAGTCCACAGCTGTAAGAGGACAATCCTACTCCTCCCAAGATCTATTGTAGCACCTCTCTTCTTATCCACATCCCTATCCCCCACCCCTCACCCTTTTCTCTATAGGTCACCACGAAGGATATACCACTAGGGAGAAACATAAGATGCCAATGGGAAGTGAATAAATAAATTAAAAAATGAAAAATAAAATAAAAAACCAAAAGGGGTCTGGTCTCGGCCCTAGTGCTAGAAAAGAGTTTATAACTCACCTATAAAAAATATTGTGTTCCAGACTCAATGGATAATATGTAATCACAATATGATACACTTTTTAAAATCAATCTACGAATGAATATATTAAAATTGATAATATTTTATTAATTAAATATTGAATGTTAATTATTCTAAAAAAATATATTGTTAAGAATTACCCCCAAATCATATCATATAGTAAACACCATATTCCAAGACCAACAGAGTAGTCAAAAAATTTATCTAGATCACCTATATGGGGGTAATGGCCATTTTACATCTCATAAGTATCTGGAAATAATAGAAGATTTTATTCAATTCCACAATCTAGAAAATCGGAGTTATTTACAACCTCATAAATTGAAACAACGTGGAAGCTTTATTATTACATGTAGTGTAGGATATGGTGAGGAAAATAATTACATGTGTGACTTGGATTCTAGTATCATCCTATTTAATTACTTATTATATCAACATTTATTTATAGGGGAGATAAAATCAACATCTATATCTATTTAGTTGGCTGATATGTTAATTAATCATACCATTAGAATGGTGTATGCCTTATTTGTTAATATTTACAATCCTACACTTCCAAATTATTTTCTAGTGATTGATATGGAATTTGAAAAAAAAAATTATACCATTCTTGGAAAACCATTTTTAGATACAGATGGTGGGGTTATATATATTTCAAAAGGGAAACAGATCTTTCTCGATGGTGAGGATGGAGAAGAGTTCCTTTTTTTTGGAATCTAAACAAGATGTTGGATAAAAACTATTAGATATTGATAAATATAAATTTATAAATATGTTAATAAAGAATTTTAACGAACCGTTTCAATGAATAATTTGGGACTCAATGTGTGAACATTTCAAGGTAAATTATGTTAAAACTCAATCCTCCCAAGAACTTATAAGACTAGGGATACATGAGAGAATAATTAGGTAACTTATTAAAAATTATCAAGTGTTTTTCCATCTCGAACTAATATATTTTCATAAGAACGTTTTTCAAGCTACTAATTAATATTCATAGCCTCATCCATTTGAGAAAATCCACTCTGTAGCAACAAATTTGGATTCAAAAAATATTATTAGATGTAAATATATTACAGTAGTATTATAACGCAAATAGTAGTATACCAAGGATGAGGTTAAGGATGAGGGTTGTTTTCCCCGTTAAGAAGTTCAAAATATGTTTCCTTGACCTATTGAAAGTAAAAAAGGGTGTGAATATAAAATGTTTCATAGAAATTGTTTGACATTATCTCCATATTAAAATGAGTTTTTTGGGAGATGAATTTTCAATCTCAATGCTTAAGGATTTTTTAAGAAAAATTGTGGACGCTTTTATAGATAAAATAGGAATAAACATTGTGAGAGTGAATATTTGGTTGAGTGTAAACATGTTGAAATGGTAAAAACTTTTTTTATATGATTTTAGTTTCTTAATCATACATGAACCATATAAAGATTATTGTAGATAAATTTTAGAAGAATATGAGCTATTCTCTATCATTTTTTATAGTTTCTGTTGACATTTTATGTATTCAATCGGTAGAGGAAAAAAACCTAACTCCAATATTCATGGAATATTTCAAGAGTATTCAAATAGATTTTTTGTGTTTTATATTTCATGATAGAAAATGATAAATTTTTCAAGTAAACTTGTGAATAAACATCCATCAATTAATCATTCCTTATTACTGATCATGGAAAAAATTTAATGGGGACTCATACTGAAGACTGAAAACATAGAATTTCATGGGAGCCAACACATTGTTTTATTATTTCCTTTCTTTTTGTTCATATATTTATGTTTCCCTTTACCCTTTTCTATAAATCATCCCAACCTTATTAAAAATGGATCTCTTCTCCACTGCTTATTAATGTAATAGGTTTCCCCACTATAATATAATTTTAATTCAATTTCATAAATCTTCATTTCCCAAATATTCACTTTTTATTTTCATTTTTTCATTTTTAATGATTTTAAGGTCATTGATGACGTTTTTTGTTTTTTCAGGTCCTTGAATGTGAGATGATACGAGGATATTATATTGTTGATAGAGAGTGATTTTTCACCTAATAAAAAGGAATAATATCATTAAATAGGGGAGTATTATTTCAATTTTTTCAATATTTTTTGTTTCTTTTGTAAAACTGCATGATTCGTATATTATTTATTGAATTCATAACTTTTTTATTATTGGAAATTAAATTTTGGCTCTAATTTAATTTTAATATGAATAAATTGAATATATTTTTTTTAAATTGTTGGGAGTTTAGTTAACTTTGTTCTCTATTATCAAAAATTAGTTTTAAAATTATTCTAAATCATACTAAGAACCTTGAATATATTTTTAATTTGTTTTGAGAGTTATTGTACCTTTTTCATAGGTAAACATATTATTTTGAGACATTTTTTATTATTTTAACAATTTAATAGAATTTTTAATGTTGAATTTTTTTTTTGAATGTCGTAGTAAGAGTAAGTTAGATTACTTATTATAGTAAAAACATCATTATTTTCCAAGATAAATATTAGCTAAATTATGGAGCAACCTAAATCATATTCCATTTATTCAAAATCTCATTACATTTTATTTGAACTTACAGTTTTGTTACCTAATACATAATAGTTTAAATTTTTATAATCAAAAATATTGGTAATCGGAGGGTATTATCTAATATAAAATATGGGAAGTGTTTTAAAAATTATTTAAATAGTAAAATATTATATATTATTGGAATATAATATCTAATTCAATATCTTTTATACAAAAATTTACATGCTTAAAAAAAAATTCTTTTTATTGGGGTGGAATAAATGGTTTGAAATTGATTTTTATGTGTAGTTACAAAATAAAGTTAAGTGAAAAAAATGATTTTAGTTTTTCTCAATTATTTTAATGATCTTGTTTCTTGGGTTTTTTCATGTTTTTTTTAATTATTTTTTTAAAAACCTATTTTAACATCGGGATGGATATTTCATATTTTCTAAAATTTTATTCCTTACACTGATATTTCAATGTAGTAACCATTGGAAACCCTTTGCATATTATGAATTATTTATGTTGTTTGGAGAATTGTTTTTGAATTTCCTTATCATCCTAAACATGGTTTTTGAGTTACTAAAGTTAAAAATATATTTAAACTTGAAATTTTATAAATTTTTCTTATACATTGGAATTCGTAATTGGGGAAATTGTTGATTTTTATTTATGTGGGTAGTATTTTAAAAAATTTTAATCTATCTTCATGAAGTTCAAAAAAATTTACCATAAAATTTTAAAATTTAACTTTTTTTCAACATCGTTTTTCATTTTATGTGGTTTTTAATTTTTATTGATATTATAGATTATTTTGTTTCTTTGAAAAAATAATCATTTCTACTCAACTATAACGTTTTAATTTTTCTTCTAAAAAACAATTATTTTTGTAAAATATTAGAAGAATTGTTAAAAAAATTGTGACTGTATTTTAGATTCTTGGGTGGCTCTATATAACTCCTTGAGAGTTTTTGAAAAATATGTTTTTTAAAATTAATTTAATTTTTATTATATTTTTCATTTCACTCAATACTGAATATATCTTTTGTTATATAAAATTCATAATATTGGCTTACATTGTAAGAAAATACAAGTTAATCTTACACCACACTCAACACATGGAATAGATTTTGGAACAAGAAACACTATTTTTGGTTTTTATTACACACAATATTGAGTGCCTTCGATAGCTTATGTAACACACAAGGCCGAGTTTTACCAAACTACAATATACTATAAATATTATTACTAAATATTATTATACCTACCACCAAGCTGTTATAATGGAAGTTACAAATAAAATCAACTAAATTAGGAAAATACTATTTATATATATATATATAATAACTTATTTGGTTATTAATTAGTATAAGTAATTGTAAGAATTATTTGAAAATAAAGAAATTACTTTTCTAAGAAAACCTTTTTTTTATATGCAAACAAAATTTTGTCTGAATAAATTAAAAAAACCAAATTGATTAATTTTTTAATTAAAATTTTTATATTATATATTTAATCAATGTTTTTTATACTCATCCAACATATTTGATAGGTATAAGATAAGAATTACTTCATTTTTATGAATAAAATGATGTATTTTTCTATGAGGTTACTTTCCGCCTTTTAATAGAGAAACCATTTTAAATATTATGTATGACCCTTATATTATTATTTTTTAAATAAACATAATTTATGGAATTGGGGTATCAAAATTTAATTTGGTTGAATTTTTGTTATTTTTTTAGGAAATTCCATTTTTTATGAATAGTGAAAACACTAAATTATAATCAAAAACTACTTTTTCGTCTAATTTATTTATATAGTTAATATATATGAATTTTTGGTTTTAAAGTTTAATTATATCTATTTTAAAACAATTAATCTAATTTTGATTATTTAAATCAATTTCACAATGAAATTGGATATAAAAACATTTCAAATGTTTGAATGTTTTTACTTTAAAAACATGCTTTGTCATCCTGCCTACTAGATTAAATTTAAATTAATTGATTCCACTTGTATGATTATAATTTAGAAAAATATATTTCCATATTTTTAATAATTATAATATTTTTTTTAATTATTTAAGCACAGTTTTTGGCCAAAAATATTAGTGTAAGTGATTACAATTTATTACAGTGCTTAAGATAAAAATAACTTAACAAAGGACTAAACCTTAAACTTAAGGACCCAAATGATCTATAAAAATTCAAAAAATAAATTTTTATGACATATTTTTACCCTATACTTACTTATATATAATTGGGACCATTATTTGGGCCACTGGACATGGAAAATTTGTGGGTAGAATTCCCTTTTCAAAAAACTACAAGGATGTGAATCCTCCTCCACTACAAAAAGGCACTCACCCTTCACAGTTATTCACACCTATAAAGTTCTATTTCTCACTAAAAATATGTTGAAATAATCTTTAAACATCAATCACTTCATACTAAAATCATCCCTTTGGGTATATATCCAACCAAGGAATCTCTTTGGTGAAAACCAAGAGGAGTTACCCAGAGAATATGCAACATCCTTCCTCAAGATCCTTTATTTTATTTTCATTCTCCACCCCATCAACAATTATTATCCCATATATTATATAATATCCTATTTATCATCAAAATACTGAAATTTATTTATTATAATTATTTTACCTACACTTACAATCTCATCCATTTAATGAGTAACAAACTTACTATTCTTGTGTATGGAGAACAACTGGCTCAAAAATGATGTTGTTCATTTTTCCATTACCAACCCTAATGGTTGAAAATTATCATGGAAACTATGTTTTTATATGATATATGTGATATTTATGATTTATTTTATCTTCTTGAATTATTATATAAAACAAAATTCCATGCTTTCCCTTTTGTGTAAATATGATAACTTCGTTTGTGGGCGTGTGGACTACTACCTCCATAAAGCATTGTGATTCATTAACACTCCACATAGAATGTATTAAGGATGGTTTTAGTGAAATTATATGATATATATGACATAATAATTATGATTTAATAATATTATATATATATAAATATATTTCATTTACTTACTTTCTTTTTAATATGACAATAAAAGGGAAACAACGCTCATGTGTACGTACGACATATTGTCTCCATGAACGGTGTATTCCATTTCTTAATTATATATTTTATATATTATTATAAATAAATATATACAGAATATATATGATATTTATATCATGATTTTAATTTTGGTAATAATTATATCACGATCTTTGTAATTGGATCTAGGATAACAAGCCAAAACATTTATGAAAAACAAAACAGGTTTTACCCAAAATGTAATATCAACATGGAGTTGTTAATAAACAAGTAGTATAAAGTCATAATAAAATAATATATGTTATAATATATAATAATACCTTTTAGTAGATTACTTATAATAAAAATATATTTATTATACATTATTTCTGAATATGTACAAGGAAATTCAATACTTAATGTAAGGTAATTTCATCTCACATTTTATATTTGTGGGATATATGCCTTGTTCACCACTCATTTATTTTTTGTGGTGTATATACAAACTATTAGTTTATTATATAGTCATTATAATTAATTTAATGGGTACTTACATATCCATTTTTTTATCTTTCTTTCATGGAGGTTATGGTTCAAAAGTTACCAAATCGGTAAAGTGATTTTTGTCTCAAGTCGCATTCTTAGAGATAAATGGCATGCCATGCACTGATATTTTTCTATGGGGTGTATATAATTTTGATTGACTTGTTATACAAGGAATATAATTATTTAGTGATATTTTAATATTCATTTAATGTAATTTTATCACGTATATAATGATTCAATGTTACTGAAGTGGTAATAGTTTATTACTACAATCAAATCATTTATAGGGATTGTTCACGACTATGATTTTATTGATAAAATATTATTATGAATCTCTCTAAAACACTCCATAATTCTATTTTATCCTATTTAATAAGATTATTTTAATTTATTGGTACAATTTATCCACTATATGTTAATTAAAATAATGAAGATATTGTTTTTAACAAAATATGACATTATTTCTCTCTTAGGTTGAAAGTTTTTTTTCTCTCAAAACCATGTTTTCAAAATTTTGTTTTCAAAAATATTCTATGATTAATAATTGTTCTAATTTTTTTTATTCTCATTTTATATGTTTTCAAGTAATTTGTTTCAAAATTTTATCAATATTCTATTATATTTTTTCTAGAAAAGGGGTCCCAAAACTATTTCAAGCATTATTTATAAATTTTTAAATAATTTTCAAAGAAAAAGTTTTCAAAAAAGTGTTTAAGATTTATTTAAGATTTTTCAAGGTGTTTTAAATGAAAAAGGTTTTAAAATTATATTCAGGTATATTTTATATGTTTTCAAATCTATTTTAAAAGAAAATGTTTTTAAAATTTATTTATGTTTTAAAAATATTTCTTCAAAGAGGAAGAGATATTTTCCTCAACAAATGTTTTAAATGAAATTTTAAAACATCATTTGTAGGAAAATGATTTTGAAATGATTTTATAAAATTTATTTTTAATGAACAGATATTTTCATAAAGAAATGTTTCATGTAATATTTGAAAATCCTTCTCCGTCTAAGATGAGATACTATTTTATAGTATATACTATACTCGAAATATTATCCAATAATACCATTCATATTCTATTTATAAATGGTTTATGTTTTTATGGAATAATTTTTATGAAACCTATTTATCTTTCACATGTTATATTATTATGTAACCTTATTCTATTCACATGTGATGATTTGATGAAATGATTATGAAACCTGTCTTTTTCTGCAGGTTAAGAAATTATTACAAGTTTATGAAATCCATTTCATTTGATTGGTTATGATGTGATTTTTTATAATTTTGTGGAACATGTATGTATGCTTTAAACTTGAGATATGTGGGTCCTATATCTTTATCCAATGCATCCGGTAAAGATTTATATCTCTTGAGTATGATAGGGATGAACAGAGTAGTGAACTCAGTTCGGTATGACAGGGATATAACATGAAGTGAACCCGGTTTAGTAATATAGGATTGGAATGAGAATTGAACTCTCTTCAGTAATACATGTATTGAATGGAATGTGAACTTGGTTTAGTAATACAGGGTTGGAATGGGAAGTGATCCTAGTTTTGTAATACAAATCTCAAATAGGGAGTGAACCCGATTTAGTAAAGGACTTTTTCCTCTACGATTGTCATGGGAGTGAACCTTTATTAATAAGATATTAATGGGAGTGAAAAATGACTACCAATATGGTATGCGGAGTGAATCCATAGTAACAATATGGTCTTTTAATTAATGCCTTGACTACTATAGAAATCATTCAATATGCTTATGTGTCTGCCAAAATATTTATGTCTCATTTCTATGTTATGATTTTATGGATTATGCCCTTCATTTCATTATGATTCATGTATTATGGACAATCAATATTTATTCCATGATTTATTTTTACAATATTTGATATGTAAGGTATAAGTATAAAATGTTGTTCTCATGTTCTCATGCCATTATAGTCATGTTATGCTTACGTATCTCCTTTATTTACCCTTACTGAGCATTTGATCTCACTATTTCTTATATTTTCTTTTCCTAGGTTATGAATAAAGGTTTCAAGTATAATTACTAAAGGGTAATATCATTGTGTGAGTAATTGAAGATCTTTTACCACGATAGAATATTTTGTTCCATGTTTCCAAAGACACTAAGATGTTGCGATACTTGAAACTTTATTTTTTTAATGTACTAAATATTCATATAACATGATGTAATATATATGTATGATAAGACTAAGTCTCTATACACTAAACTAAAAATATTTTTATTTAAATGGTATGTAAATACACTTTTAATATTAATATAAGTTTTTTATATTTTTTATATTTAACGGGTGAATTTGTTTATCTATTCTTTCTTATTATTTATTAAACTCTACCATCCATTAGATTGTGACTAATTTTTCTATATTAATAATAGGTGTATATTCACAAAGGAGAAGATGTTTAATTTGAAGAAACAATTTAATTCAATATTACATTACACTAAATTCAATAAAAAATTTCAAATTATATCATATATATATAAATTGAACCCGAATATTCAATAAACATCCTATTTTAATTTGATCAGTCATATTAAATTACATGAAGTTTTCCAGAGGGTAAAATCTTATAAAAATAATTTATTATTTTATTATGGACCATTAATTGATAATATTAATCCTATAAAACATAAATTCATAAATTTGTTGATTTTAGATAGGTAATGAGTTATGTTTGGGGAAATTTAACGTCATATTAATTTATAGAATTTTTCCCATATACATTTTTTGAATAAATTTTTTTTAGGATAGAATGTTTTGATAAGGGAGAATTGTTGATTGTTTGGTAGTCTATGATAATATTTTCATTATTTTAATTGTAATTTTAAAATGTGTTTTTTGTGCTTAATTGATGAATTGTTAGTTTTTTTCTTAATATTTATATTTTAACATTCAATTTTGTGATTATTTTGACACTATAATTTAAAGATTATTTTAAAAGTTTTTGTGAAGGTATTTGTAGTTTTAAATTAAATGTTCAAATTTCTACTATTTTTTGATAGAATATAATTTTTGGAATGAAATATCATAGTTTCATACTTTATATTTAATATTTTTCTTAAAAAAATTACTCTTATTTTTATCTTAATTTGTAAGAAGTTTTCATAAGCCTTGTGCTTTTTATATGGATTCTCCTTTTTTTTATTACATCTTAGTTCTATAATACTCTGAATTTCACTTTTTATGACTTTTATCTATTTTTTTAAGACTTTTATTATTATATAAGCTCTATATTTTTCATATGAATTTATGAGTGTGTTTATTTTCAGGTCATCACACCTTGTGTCAAGGTTAAAAAGAGTTTCTAAGACCCCAGTAAAGGTCATCCTGAGGTAGTGAGGGCTAAATAAAGTTTTTTAAATAATCAAAAAATGTTCCCAAAATATCAATAAAAACATGACATTTCAATGTTACTCCTAAATTAATTCCATTAAACCACTTATAATGAATTCTAAAGGGGATTTAAAAGGGTAATTTAAACTTTTCATAATGGTAAATTCATATTTGATAAGCCTATGTAAACGTGAAACAACACCCACATAAAGGGGAACCTTAGTTTTTAAAAGCTATATCATAGTCTGTATAACCTCATGTTAGGTTAGCCATAATCTTTTGAAGAGAAACATATGAGTATCCTCAATTGGAAATGTGTTTTTAAGGGTATATCCATGTTATAAAGTGTAAATGAGGGGATATCATCTGATCACATCAAGGTATCATTGAGTATTCAACTATATTGGAAGGGTATTTCTATAATGTTTAAAGGTATATAAAGATACTATAAATAAAAATTTGAATTCATGGATCCCTAAAATATCACACCAAGGACCATAAAAGTGAACTTGATCCAGTGTTCATGAGGTAAAGACTATGTTTGTTATTGAAGCTTCAAGATATTTTCAATGGAAGTCGTGAGTTATGAATCGAGTTAGAAATTACATAAAAATTAATGATACATAGAACCAAATACAAAATAATAAGCGAGAATTTCAATAAATTAGAGGATATTATCGGGAGTATCCTTGAAGAATATTATCTATGGTGAAGGCTTCAATGTAAAGGATCATGATGTATGGACTAAAGTTGATTTTTGTGAGTTGTTCTATTAGAATTTGTTCCTAAAAACATCCTAAATTGTAGTTTATGGATAGAGAATTGAATGAATTCAATAGAGATAGGTTAGAACAGAGGAACGGGTAATTGTTCATTATAGTAGTGAAGGGTAGTTTTAGCTAGAGGGGGGATTTAACTTAAATCTAAAGAATTTATTTCTTTATTTTTATTTCTAATACTTTTTTATTTGATATTAATTCATTGAATAATTTTTTTATTCTTTGAAAATTTTTAACTAAATGTTTTTTTTTGGAATTTATTGGATGAAATGAATTTTTTTTACTTATTATTTATCAGTTTAATTGTTGGTAGTCTATTTTTATTTCGGGGATATTTCACTACTTCCATTTTTATCAACTATAATATGAAATCTAAAAATAAATTTAGAGATAAATTTCATTAGGAAGTTGAAAATAAATACATTCATTACTAAAATTGACAAATTAGGTTATGTTTTACTAGTGTTTTATAGTATGTCTCCTTCAACTTGTGTTCTCATTTTCACTTATTCATGAGTAAAATTTCTTCCCTAAATTATATACCGATTATTGAATAGTATGGAATCTCTTACCTCTATATCTTCAACTATATTATATTAGTTAGAAATATTTTTTTCTATTTTCTCTATGAAGAATCATCCATTTCATTAGTTCTTACTAGAGATTATAGATCTTAATAAATTTCACTATGAATGTTTGATCAACAAGAAATATTTAGATGTTTTAATACAATTTTTATACAGCTTTTATCAATTCTAATTTAAATTTTTATGAAAGAACATTAATTATTTTTATCAATTTTATCCATCCAATATTTCCCCGAAATTTTTCCTTGATTGTATTTATTTTCTTTAATACTTTTGGTACAAATTTTTCAAAAAATTCACCTTCAACTTCACAAAACGTTCATTCACCACCCAGATTTAATAATTTATGTACTCTTTCTTTTATTTATTAATATTTTTGGATAAAATATTTATCTTCCCTTATGATTACCCTACTCATCACTTTATAGTTCTAACTGGTATTATAAATTATATTTTTTATAAATTTTAATAAAACCTGATCAATTTCCTTGGATAATAAATCATTGGTAGGATCTCTTGAAAGTGGCAGTAGGAATTCTTTCAAGTGATTGGATATCACCACTTTCATGTGCTTCAATAGTTCTAGAGAGACTTCTTTCTCAACCTTGGATCCGAAATGAGATTTATAGATACCTATAACCCTCTAATAGTATAGTACAAATATAGAAAAAGTTATTAAGCCCCTTTTGAGGGATGAAAATGGTCAATAGAGCAGTAAATAGTGACATTATTTATGGGATTACGTATACAAATTGGTCTGAAAATTAATTCTTTTTGCAAATAACTTTATTCATTGTCATCATCATCATAACTCAAATCAATCTCTAAAATGTCGAGTAAAATCCCTATTTTAGAAGAAAAATTTTCTAACAAGTAGATTCTAGATTCCAAGTCTCATCTGTAATACTAAGTGTCAAATGGGACTGGAGGGATTTTGATTGTCCTATTAACCTATGGTTTGGAACCTAAATGAATTTCTTATTTAATAAATATTATAGAAACTGGATAATTTCTATGACAAACACTTTTACTAAGTTAAACTATATCTTTTGGTTTCTCCCTCCCCTATTAAATCTCATACCTCATTGGTCCATTGACCATAGTCACACATTCTTCTAGTTTTACATCTGGTTTTGATATAATCTTTAAACCAATATAATCTTTATGATCTTAATAACAAAATCAGTTAATAGGATGTTAACTTTAATGCATGTCTATTGTTGTGTACATATCATCTCTAATTAGGAAAAAAAATAAAGTATTTTCATTCTATCATATTATTGGTGGTAGAGCATGGAACATATTATTCATGTATTATAATTTTTTTTCTAATAAACCAAGTGAATACACCACAAAATTTAAATTTCTATCAATTATGGCAATAAATATTCCCTCAATTATAGATTTCACATATATAAATTCTTCAAGGATTCTTGTAATGCCCAGGGTATTTATAGAATAATACATTTTGATTTCTATTAATACTTATGAATAATATATTAATTAAATTGGATTCTTTTTCTGATAGCGTACTATTAACACAACAATGGGTTTCTCCGAAATCATAAGTTGCACACAACTTTGAGTTATACTGAAAAATAATACAATAATATTATTATTATTTTAAATTGTGCTTAATGATTAACCATTAGAATGGAAGAAATAAATATTAACAATGTAATTATAAAATATAGTTTAAAAATATCTTAATAATGATATATTGGATACCAAATTTATTAAAAATGGAAATAAAAATCAATTGAATATAAAGGATGTGTTTTTATGAAAACCTATTTAAAAGAGAATAATTGTGTTTATAAAATTATATCACTCTTTATGGATATTTATTTAATGAAATATATATATTATATGTTCAATTTAATGTTTTAAATTCATATTATATATTTTCTCAATATGATAGGAGAACAAATTCAATATTTTCACATAAAAGAAGTATTTCTTTAAAAAAACAGTTTTACTGCCTTTTGATGGTGAACCCTTTTTAAATATAGTTTTTATCAGTTTTATATTTTATACTTGATAAAATAAAATTTTTATTTAGCATAGGGACATCAAAATTTACTTTGGATGAATTTTTTGATATTTTTCTGATAGCTATCATGTTTCTATGAATAGTAATAATACGCTAAATTTTAATTGAAAACAACTTTTCCATTGATATAATTTATAAAGTTAAATCATATTATTTAATGGTTTTAATTTATAAATGGAATATATTTTTATCATTTAATCCAATGTTGTTCATTGGAAGTAATTTCTCTTTGAAATTGGACATAAACACTTGTCAATCTTTTGGTCGTTATTACTTCTTAAAACCCGCTTTTTTGGTTTGACAACATGAATTAATTTTAAATTAATTACAGCAACTTATGGGTATTTAATTTTAAAAAATGGATTCCATATTATGAATTATAAGGTTCAAATTTAATAAATACGTACCTTTTGTTTTTTTACATTATGAATAGTAACTTCAGTAATTATTTTGTTTACTATGGTTAAAGGGTAAATCTAGTAAATAATGGTAAAAAATAATATTATAATAATATTAAAATACCCTAAAACATGTCCTAATACACTTTTATAAGATACTTCGGACCTTGGAAATATTTGGGTCGATTTTAGGGACCCCATGGTGCAACATGGGTGTGCAAATAACATTTTATAATAATTAATTTAAAGTAAAAAAAAGAAATATGACATAAACATGTATCTTTTAATAAAATAATATTTATATGGGGGTATATAAGTTATCTATTAGACTATAAATATTCATTATAAAGATAAAAATATTTCCAACATCATGGTATTTTATTTATAATTTTTACACATTAAATAAATAAATTTAATTAAGACATAGTGATGATGCAGGGATTACTTCATTAATAAAGGATTCAAATAAATTATATTATAAATATTAAAATAAATATAATTTTTTATTTTTATTTCATTAATGAATTTTCTAGATGATACTGACATATTATATTTTATTGAATGCTTTTTTTAAGGAATCGGGTTGTTATGAATTTATAAAAAGTCAAGTATGAATAGTATCCAAAATTGACATAATTCATAACTTAAAATAAAAAATAGTTAATTAAATGATATTAAATTCATAAAAATTTAATATTCATCTAAATGGTTAAGGAAAGTCTAGATATTCCTTAAATGACTTTTTTTGGGTCTTATGACATGATATGGTAAATACATTAACCCACAATGTGTAAATTACATGTTATAATGACAAAATTAAAAGGGGTAAAAAAAGGGTTAAACCAAAATGATGAGAAAAAATATTAAAAACATGTATACAAACTATTGGATTATGGTTATTTGAACCAACATTATATTATATCTGAATTAAATGGTTTTTGGACTATTTGAAATCGTAAAAAAATTTATAAAAAAATAATTTTTCAAAACATTCCTGAAGTGCCCCTCTTCCCTCTTATAAAATGGAATCACCCCTACCCATTTAATCACACCTCTAAAGCCCATTTAATAGTCCCAAATCTGCCCAAACAATCTCCCAACATCCCTATCTTATTCATATAATCCTTACCATGGGCAGAAGGTAATTCCAGAAAGCCTTTGGGCTCAAATCAATAGAAGTTACCTGATTTAGAGGTAACGTATTCTCTCAAGTTCTTTTATTTTATTTTATTTATCCACTATATATTATATTATTATTATTTGATTAGATAACAACACTATTATCCTAAATATTCTAGTTTGTTGTTATGATAAGGATTCTAACTACACTTACACACACCTCCATATAATGGATACGAACATACTGTTTCTATATACGGTGAACTACTACCTCACGAAATGATGATTGTTCGATTTTATCCTACCACCTCTCATGGTGGAAATTATTATGTAAATGTATTTATATATTATTTGTATTATATTTTCTCTATTCTTCAATATTTTTATTTATAACATACCTTTTTTCTTTTAAAAATGTGTAAATATGATAATTTCATTTCAGCAGGTGCGGACTACGACCCCCTCCAACTGATATGACTTGTTCATGCCATACAAGAAACATATAAAGGATAAAATTAATGAAATTATGTAACATATATAACATATATATTATACTGTAATTATTATATACCTATTTTTCATTTATTTTTCATTTCTTTAAATATGAAAAATAAATAAAAGTAGTGTTCATGCGTACATATGGCTTACCATCTTCGTGAACGGCGCATTTTATTTCTTATCTCAAAATTTTATGGAATATTATAAATACATATATACTGGATATAAATACACGTATACTATATATATATTATATTTAAATCATGAATTAAATTCTAGAGATAATGTACTTTTGACCATATGTACAATTTGTAATTATAACAAGTTCATTTATTACTCAAGTACTGAACATCGGCAAAATGACAGATATGAATTTGAATAATTATATGATTTTTATAGAAAGGTAATAAGTGATATAAAATGAATAATAAAATTTAAAAAAATTATTAATAAATTATAAATTAACTTAATTTTAATAGTCAGGAATATAAAGAATGAACAAGACTAGTCGGACTCAAGATAAGGGAATCATTCGCCCTCCTCTTTTAGTCAAAGAATTATTTTATGTTGTGTATTTTAATTTAAATTTTAAAATTTTTTATATTTTATTATATGTACTTATTGATTTCAATTTTATGTCCAAATTATGAGAGACCCTTCTCTCTCCCATCAAATCATTTTATTAATTTTTAGGTTATGTCATTAGGCTGCCAAATTTTCGTAAGGGAACTTCTTAACCCAATTTACATTCTTTGGGTTAATCTTCAAATTCTTGATTATGTCATGATATGATTATGTGTGAATGACCTATGATTTTTTTACACTTAATATCCAATTATATTGGGGTTATTTATATTTTTCACACATAATTATGTCATTGATTTATCCTTAATCGAATGATACGATCTTTGTAAGGGACTTTATCTCAATCTCCTTTCATTGAGGAATTTCTTGATGTTATGCATCTTTATTATCCTATATGGTGTATATAAACACTTTTGACACATCATATCATTAATTACTATATTTTCATGATATCTGAAGTTTTTTTTAATGATATTCTCTAATTATTATTATTCAAGTGTTTCTTAAGTGCTAAGTAAATTTTTAACTAAAACCCTTGTTTTAATGTTTTGATGGTTTATTCTTATAAAATCATTCTATTTTATGTCCATGTTTTGAAAATAGTTTTATTGATTTATTTTTATGGACATAAATGTTTTAAAATTTTAATTATCAAATTTATTTTAAAAGTTTCAACGTGGTATGAGACACTTCTATTAAAAAATATATTTATAAAAAAATTTAAATGGTATTTTAAAAGGATGGAATATTTCTATTTCTAAAAATGATCTCTTGTGGTTGTAGTGTGGAATTTTATTTTTTCCATTATGTAAGTTTTATGTGTTATGATTATATTATGGTACTTTTACATTTGATGGGTGCTTATGTGAAACACCAAAGACAGGTAGTTACGTGATAAACCAAATGACGGGTGGTTCTGTGATAAACCAAGGGTGGGTGGTTATCTTATAACCTCTAATGAATTGGGTATGGAAGTTGTCCATATGGTTATTCCATTAATTGATATGTATGGAATTTGGTTGTATGGCTATTTCATTTAGTGATTTGTGTGGATGTCGACCGTATGGTTTTTCCATTTAAATCTGTTTATGTCACAAGTTCCCTTAATATGTTATATGTTTCTTTTTATGGGATTTATGATAATATTTTGGTTACAAAAAGGGTAAGTATTGAGATTATATTCATTGAAGTGTTTTTTCTACCTCTTAAAGGTGAAAAGTATTGCATTAGGATAAATTTTTTATGGTTTACATGTTTTTGAAATACTAACCGTTTTCATTCATTATGTATCTCTTACTATGCATTTTATGCTCATATCATGTTTTGAAATGTTTTTCACTGGACATAAAGAATAATAGAGTCAAGGATGGTATCAAGGAAAAGTTATGATATTAAAACATAGAATGATGTCATGTATCTTTTTTAAGATTTTTTATTTTATCAAAAAATATATAGTGAGTAGAAGTGTCTACTTATAATATTCAAGTTATTATGTATCAGTTGTGACCTAATTTCTAACTCTCTAAACATGAAAAGTTCCTTGATGTGAATTAAGGTAAAATTATTGAATTATATCTAGATTAATTAATTTTTAATGCTAGTTCCTTATAATTATAGTTTCAACCTTAGTGATGCCTCCAGTTGGTGCATCGTATGGAACAAAAATGAATTGGTTTTATTGATCTTTCCTATTTTCCTAGTAATGAATATCAACATTATGGGGCTTAAATTTACTAGTTCTCTGGTGATAGGGTATAAATCAATCGTTTGAGATGATCTGGTGGTTGATAAATTCATTAACTCAAAAATTTTCAATGATCCATCCCCACAACACCTATTAGTGACCCCTAACTATTAATAGAACATTCTAATTACAAATATGTCCTAGATTCTAGTATAACTTATCCAAAATTGGTACCATAAAGATGATATGACTATTACATTCTGACAACACTATAATTATAAATGTATCAACTCTTAGTCTAGATATTGATTCCTACACTTGAATAATATATCTTCTTATGTTCCTCATGATGAATCTCACCATGTGGACCAATCAGTTGATCTAGAGGGTAGCATCCTGGCCCCAGTCATTTTATTCACCATCCTATAGTATCATCCTATAAACACTGATAATCCCAAAAATCTTATAAATTTGGAAATTCTATACCCCCTCACGTATTTCTCTATCCCATTGGTCATGAATAATAATTCATCCCAAGTACATAAGAGGATTTCAATTTATGTGAGAGAATCTACTTCCATGAAATTTGATTCTATTAAAATTATCTCTCTTATATTTGGGAGATTCCTATCTATATTTTTTATGTGATTATTAGGGGAATTAACTCACCATACATATCCCAAAATACTTGTTCACTAATAATAATCTTCATAACCTAGTATCTTACTGTAACCTCTCCTTCAACCAAATTAAATGTGGTTGTTTCCAAGATTCATCTTCTAATCAAGTCTATAATCAGGTACCTATTTTTATGGGAGAAGGAATAGAAGAAAAAAATATCCTCATATCCCCATGATTCCTCAAGATATTTCTTATTTCTTTTATAGATTTGGAACACTTGTTAGGACCAGCACAACCCATACTGGAAGATCACATGATAATGAGATCCAAACTCAATTCAAAGCCATGTTTTTTGTTCTCTATTTAATTCTAAAATATATAAACCTAATAGTGAACCCATGGTTCATATATGTGTCATAGTTCATCCAAATTTAGGGGAGTATATCCCAATACATAACTAGTTTTTAGGTCAGACTTTTTAATAAAATACATGATTGACGAGACACTATCTTTAGCCAATTCTCAATGATAATGTATCCAACTGATTGGTTGATTCTATAATTATGGAATGAGAATTAGTACATCACTAAGTAGCCTAAAATCATAAATAATAATCCTCCCTATCAGTATTTCATCTAAACAAAACACTCCCATGAGCTTTGAGAGAAACTGATTCTGTGAGTGGGCACGTAGGTGTTGTACAAACTCAATAATTAAGAGTTTTAGTCATTCTGAGAGAAAAATCATAAGAAGAATCTTGATATTAGAGAATATTTTTCTACTGAGAATCGTATAATTCATAAATAAGAATGACTAGGTATGAGAAAAACATTGGAAACAAAAATATAAAAATTATCACATAGATACTTTATATACCCTGTAACAAATGCTTATCGTTGAGAATTATCTGTTCTATGTACAATATGGGATTTAGATCAGTCTTATAAACTAGGAAAACGAAAGTAGTTCACAGGTAGCTATACACAGTTTCCTGAATATGGGAGTGCATATGTAATTTTCTTAATGTTGTAAATGGTAAATAGAGTCTTATACATGGCAAGTGGTTGGAAATTACTCGTATGTGGTCACTCAATCACGAGCAGTCATACACAACCATGTATTTTTCAAGTTAGATTTATAGTTTAGCGTAAATAATGTAGTGATAAAAGTTGACATGTATTAGAGGGGGGTTAACTAAAATATACAAATCCTACATGATCCATCCTACTTCCTCATAATAATCTCCATTTAATGATGATTTGACCTCATTTTGATGATTCCATCTTTAAAGACCAAAAATATTTATATCCTCTTGAGGTTAATTATTAATTCCAACAAGATGAAGAAAATTTATAAATTTATAAAAAATAGACTTCTAACTAAAAAATAAATAAGGTGGAAAGTTTGATTTTGAACCCACATGGTTGGTGTTAATAAACATGGAATAATGAACTAGATTAAAATGAGGGAAAAGAGTAATAATTCAAAATAAAAATTATGTTTTAAGCATTATCAATTCTAGGGTGATGAGTTAGTGGGGTTAAATGATAATGTGTTTATCTATGATGTCATTATAGTTGAATCTAAGAAATCTCTTATACTTTTTTAAATATATATAACTCAATTATTCCCCATTTTATATAGTTGATTACTTTTCTTTGTTAATGAGTTTGTTTACTCAATATCAAGTTTAATCATAACCATTTCAAACCATAATGTGGTCATTAATTATTCATAATGGTTATTCAATAAAATAAATGGAATTTTCCAATTCAAATCATATATCTCATGAAATAATAATAGGAAAGAGAATAGAAGTAAAAAAATGAATGAACAACCCAATAATGAAATAGAATATAAAATAAATTACACTAACATAATCCCATATCCATAAATTTCTTAACACAAGTGGACTTACCACCTCATGATATTTTTAAGGGGGAATTACAAATAAAAGAACCAAATAAATGGTGCAACATGGAGTCTATTAAGTAGAAACACTTCTATAAACCTTTTAGACTTCATCACTTTTGTCTTTAATACCATCTATCTGTAAAAACCAATCTTATTAATAGGAAATATTTCTTTTAAGGGAACAACTTTTTTGTTAATAATATCTTATTCAAACCTCCTTAATCTTCTCCCATATATCCCCATTAAAACCCATTTAAAATAAAAATTAAATCCTACATGGGATAAATCTCTTGTCCTTAAATTTGAATATTTTAAAATTTTATGAGGTTACAAAAATTAAATTTAATATTTTATATGGATTCTAAATGACAACAGAATAGTCCCAAGTGTTTTCATGGATGTTTATTTCACTCTCACATGACCATGCTGAAAGGTATTCCTCACCACACCATATATAAAAAACAATTTAAATAATCTTCAAAGAATAATTTATACATTACTATGTCCATAGAATAATGTTTTTCATCAAGTGTTATGAAACATATTAATCTATCCTTCACACAAATACACCACGATAATTGAGAAACAAAAGTTGTGATCTTTCTTAAGTTAGAATGTTCCTCATGATATGTGTATTGTCATATTAAGGCATAATACTCCTCATTTTATTCCTCTCTAAATATGTAACTCTATCCGGATTTTCCTATAGAAAATCATTATTCTTTTAGGAAATTTAGTTTTAAATTTCATTCATTATTTCACTCATTCTTGTTGGAGTCCCTTTATGTTGAGAGACAAGTCATAACCTTTAAATGTTTTCATTTAAAAGAATCTATGTTAACTATTACTACAACTACTATGACAATATCACTCATTATGTTCATCCCATATATGGAACCATGATAGTCATTGGGTCAAAAGGATCAGTGACTACTCCATTAAGGATCCTTATGCAACATGCCTTTACAAGGAATTTCTCTCATCATGGGTTCTATCATTTCAAAGGAATTATTATGTACCCCTTCTTCATATAGGGATTCTTTATTATCTTATTTGCCTCTATGAGGGTTGATCGGGATTGTTTTTTCCTCATATAGTGGCTTCTAGCTTCATAATGGCCTATTTAAGGTGACCTCAGGCTTCAGCACAACGATCATGACAGATCCCATATTCAATGATGATTTTCATTTAAAATTGACTTGAGAATTTATGGATACCATATTAAATTAATCATTCTAAATAACATTATAAAACTTCTTTATGAGATAGGGTTAGATTTTCTGGACTCCAAAAAATCATTTATACCCTCACACAACTTATTTTTACATTGAGGGACGTTTATGTAACTATCACTTACCTTTTAACAGATATATTTAATAGTGGTTTTAGCTTTACATGATTTGTTCAATAGTATTGGTACCTTTATCATGAACTCTTAGATAGGATATGACCTTTTTAGAAGATCATAAACCACCTCTTAAACTTTACACAAATATAACATAGTAAAACTTATTAATTCAATGCTATAAAATTAAATTTCAAATAATTAAATTATTTCTTTCAAAATTAAATAATAATTAATTCCATCATTTTTATTGAATAATTTTTTATGATAAAATAATTAAAATAATTAATTATTGGATGAAACCAATTTAATAATAAATAAAATTGGTACCTTTAAATTAAAATACATTTACATGAAATGTACATACCAAATCTCCAACACACTTAGGATCTTTCTATTCATTGAGAATAAATCTATAAAAATCACATATAACACCCATCCTACAAATGTTAAAATTTTAAAGAAAAAAATTGAAAAAATATTAATGTGGAATCTAGATTTTCAAACATAGCATAATAAAACATATCAAAAACTTCGTTTTTCAACGATATCTTGTTAAAAGTAAATTCGACGTTTTATTTATCCAAGTCACATTGGTGCTCTGAAATTCCATTAATATTTTTCAAATTTTCATTACTGTAAATTCCAATAATGACCTCCCCTTCTTTGAACTATTTTTACTCTTAACACAATGTGAAATATAAATAGAGTTGTCTTTGTACCTCAGGTATATGGTACTTTAAATAACCTTGCATAATATCTCATATCCCCACCCTATAAAGAAAAATATCACTATAATCAATTGGGGTTAAATAATATTTATCAATTGAATCAATGGTTTGCTTTAGGTAGATAATAATTTGAAAAAAAAAATATAGGCTCAAAATAAAAAATTAATTCAAAAACATTACATGAAAATAAATAAGATTAAGAAAATATCTCTCCAATAAATCAAATAACTCTCAAGTACAAAAACTCAATCTAAATTATTATTAATAATACAATGAGTAAAATTAAAGATTCCCTATTTTATCTGTTTTTATATTTTTTCTTTATTTTTTTAAAGTTACACTTAGAAAAAAAAATCCCCCATCCATTACCCAAAAAATATTTAAACTCTTTACGACCCTAATTGCAATATTTATAACAAGATCAAAAGTCAATATATGGTGATTTTTTAATCTTCTATGACACAAACCATTTTTCATTCAATATTAATTTATGAAAACAATGAAATAAAATTACTGATAGTCATGAAAAAATTTCTAACATCCCATGAAACACCCAACACATCTTCTCCAATTGCAAAACATCCCATTCCACTATCACCAACATCTCCCCCATAGTTATCAAGATTAATATCATTATACTAAACCAAGAGTATGGTACAAAGAAAATAATAGGATTATAATAATAATATTACCTAATTGGTTTATTCGTCGTTTCTATGGGATAAGAAGAATTATATAATTCAAAGGTATATCTTATTGAAAATAGGGGCATAATAATAAAAGACTAAATAATTTTTAAAGTGATTCAGTTTTTTCATATATTTAATAAGATAAAATATATGTTTTATACATCTAACATTAACTAAGTTTCTTAAAAAAATATAATAATGAATTAAAAAGATTAACTCAATATGATTCTCGAGAATTGGAACATCAGATAAAGATAACTACTCATGAAAATGAACACTGATAACAACTCAATTAACAAAATTTTATAAATTGAAAGTATTTAAAATCGAATAAGAACTGTATTTACATAAAGAAAATAATTCTCATAAATTATAATTTTTTCATTTCATCCCTCCCCCATTTTTATCTATTTTTATTAAATTTTACATCTTACTTATTTGATTATACAAAGTTGGAACATGAATTTTCTCTTTAGAACCCAAAATATTTGAGATAATAGGGAAGTAAAAAGGAAAAACATAAATCAAAATCTTATCCCCCCTTCAATGAACCTCTCCACCATTTTATTTCCTCTAATTGTTCCTTTTTCATCATGTTTGTGAAAAACATGAAGAAATTTATGAAATTATAAGTCCATTTTCATTAAATCTATAAAATAAATCATGGTTGTAAAGAAGCATCATAAAATTAAAAATGAAATTCTCTAACATAAAAACATAAAAACTCAGAATTCCTCTAAGAGGAGAACTGTTAATTATAATTTTTTTTAACCTTACCTCTTTTTTGATCAAGTTATGTTGTATTGAAAATAGGTTACCCAAACCTAGTCAAATAAAATTATCTTTTTTGATATATAAATAGATATATGGGTCATTTTCCCTTCTCTAAAAATAGTTTTTCTCTCTGTTTTGGTAATACCTTCTCTACATCAATTTGGTCAGTCCACCAATGTTTTATTTATCATTAAAAACTAAACATTGAGTAATGAATCATATAAAATTATTATTCTTATTCAAACCTATTTGATGAATCCTTCATTCTAGTGTCTTAAAATGTCTCTCATATATTTCCCTCACACTTTTATATAATATTATATTTATCATTTTCCTTGGTAGAATCCAACTCATGCCTTTCTTCAATACTAACAACATCTTAAAATTCCAACATGATTTCATCTTCCAGTTATATAGTTTTTTCATCATAATTCTATAAGGCTTCATCAATGTTATTACTAAAATTCTCACCTCAAATAATCAAGAACAAATCACCATATTGGAAACCCATTAAATATCATCTTGTTTCCAAGAATAGCCTCCCTGAGATTAGTGATGTCTTATCTTCATCTATGTTTAGAACTTGTAAATCCTATATAAAGATAAATTTCTATTGTTTCACCATGAGGTCCTCAATTATCCCACATGGGTATCTTAACATGGAATCTGCTAGTCAAAGTGCTACCCCTATGGTCTTCATGTCTTCAGATCCCATGATTTTTAATGTTTTTTACGACATGATATTTACACTCTCACCTAATTAACATAAATAATATATAAAATTATTAAATTAGTTTTTAATTGGATTGTAAAAACTATATAGATCTTATTTATTTCTTAGTATGTCCCTTGATACCATATAAAAACTTTTTCTTATAAGTGGGATGGTTCATATCTCCTAAAACATATACTTTTTTTATATAAACTCTTCCATGAATTGCATAATGGTATGAATATTTGTTATATAATCTACAAAAAGTATGTTAATATGTTTATTTTATAATTTTTTAAGAATATTGACCATTTTTTAATCTATATTCTTTGGATTTGGCCTTTTTATAAAGGGAGGTGTTGGCTTGTAAGGTGGTGGATGTTCTTATCTTACATCTTCTTCATATAATTTAGTTTTACCATACTTTATTTATTTCATTTTCATCTCTATTAATGTTTTTATATGTTTTTTAATTCTACATTCATTGGGTATTATTTCCATATTTTACACTTCTCATGGTTTTTTCCTTCAATTCTCCTCATTGGTTTACCTACATGTCCCATAAGAATGTCCCTCTTGGTATTTCTTTGATTAGATTAGAATTCTATCCAACATGGAATTAGAAATTTCTCAACGTATCCTTTGATATGTTAAGCCTTATTTTATCTATTTTATAGAATCCCATGTTGTGGCCATAAATGTAGAAAAATACTTCTCCAAGGAATGGACTTCATCTTGGGGAGAGGGTGTATATAGTGGTTGAATGATTTGTGCCCTTTTTTATATCCTTGGCCATGTTATTAGTGTTTCTATTAACCCTTAAATTGATTTTGATCATGGTAAATAGTATAATTAACCACTTTGATGTACATACCTTGGGGTTGGTGGATGGTCATCTTAGAATCCATCTTCTCAGTTAGGGTTTCAAGTTAGTCAACCATTCATCCATTATTATCAATCATGTGCACTCCCATCCTTCATATTTATTCAGACCTCCATTCTAAGTCAATTATTTCTATTTCATCTCGAAGGTTATAAATTTATTTCAGTGATTCATTGATTAGTGATCATCTAGATAAAACACTAACAATTAACTAGTTACCCTTTGAGGCACCCTCGTAAAAATACTTAACTAATAAAAACATCTCAACTCTATGAATTTTAAATTTTTTATCAATTATTTAAAATAATACAGTAAATTATATAGTTTTTTCATTTAAATAATTAATTTTTTTTATTTCTTTATGGATATTTATTGATTTTTAGGGAGGTAAGAGTCAAGTATCGAAGTTATATTCTAATTCATCTAATTTTGTAATGGAATGAGGTTTTAAACTTTTAAACACATTCTCTCTCTACTTTATTCAAATAAAACAAACCAAAATAGCCTCACCACATTACATAAAACATTTTAAAATTTAAATGTGGAACAGTGTTTAAGAAAACCCCCTATGTTCATGTTTAGGTCTTCATGTGGTATCCCAACAAATTGGATAGGGTTTTAATTCATTAGAAATATTGATCTCTTCAAGTCTAAATTATTTTCTACTATCCATGGAATCAATATTAATGTTTTTAGCCCCCTATTTTAGGGTCCTCTATAATCCATGAGAGTTTATATCCCATGATCTCTTTTTGGAAAGTATCTTTGATTATCTCCTTGTTCTCTCTTAAATTCAGACATGTTGTATTTCTTGATCATCCTCATTAGATTAATTTCTAAATCAAAGTCACCTTTAAGAATCTATTTACTTTTCCCTCAGGTATATTAGTTATGAATTAATGATTATACCATAAAATATAACACTAATACACCTATCATAATAGATAAAGTAAAATATTAAAAGGTTAAATAAAATATAAAAAATAATTAGTAACTTATGAGTCTTCCCACAGTAATTGTTCCAAAAAATTGAATACCAAAAGGGAATTTTGAATTCCAATTGGATGTAAAAAATTATATTTATAAAAAAACTCAACATTAATACTAATTAACAATATTATAATATAAAATGTTATAGTTTAACCGCATAAAGATTGTTTTAGTAAAAATAGTAGAAATTATTGAATGATAATGAGGGGAAAATGTTGGAAATAATAATTAAGATAAAGTTAAAATCATTAGTAATGTTAGGATCATGAGTTAGTTGTATAAAATAAATATCTAGATATTTTTATATGAGTTGAATATAACATAACCTTTGTTCTTGGTACTCTCTATCTAACTCAAGAATTGTTCTTTTCATATAGTTGGCCACATCAATTTATTAATGAGTTGGGTGAATAAATACCATATTTAAACATAACCATTCAAAACCATAAAATTTTAATAAATGATCACAATGGTTAGTTGATACATTAAAATGAAATTACCATTTCAAATAAAAATGGACATGGAATCAAAAGAAGAAAGATAATAGAAGCACAAAATCAAATGAAAAACATGAAAATAGACCATAATATTAAAGATAAACTCTAATAACATAATCCCTCATCCATATATTTCATAGTACTAGATAATATACCCCCTATTTCTAGTCATGAGGGAGAAATAAAAATAAAAAATAAAAATAAATAGAATAAAAAAATATGTCTGGAAAGTGCTGACACTTCTAAAATCCTTTCAACCATCATTCATTCAATAATAGATTTCATCTAGTGTCCTTGATACCTCTTATTTGTATAAAAATGGTTCCTCCAAGTGTTAAAATTCTTCTTTAGAAATATCTTATTCAAATATAATTAAACTCTAACCTTTTATCTCTATATGAATCCCATTAAAATCATATAAAAATATGATATGGGATAATTCCCCTCTTCTAAAAATAGAAACTTTGAAAATATCACATGGATAACATATCCGAATTGAATAATTTCTATAGATATCATGAGACCACAACATAGTCTAAATAATTTACCATGCCATTTTATTTACCCTCACTTGATCAGGTCAATACACATTTATTACCACACTATAACTACCTCAAACCCATTTTAAACTCATCCTAATGGAATTTGTACATTATCATGGGTGTTGAAACACGAATTTCATTAAGCATCATAGAGTATATAATTCTCTCTTTAAAACCTGTGAACTATAATGAGGGAAACACCCCAGGTGTGTGCATTTTATGTTTTGATTTTCTGTATGAGACACATACTAGAATGACATGAAACCATGCCCCTATAATTTCCCATATACATTCATAAAATTCCATAAATATTATACTAAAGTTTAAAACAATTCTTCTTGTAATTTTGGTGGTTTCCTCATTCATCATTGCACTCATACTTGGGGGAATCCCTCCATGTTAAGAAACACAGTATATCTTTTACACATTTTCATTTAAAAATTTACATATTCACCATGAAAAACACCATGATGAGAATCTCATACACTATTTTAATCCCATTCATGGATCTAAAATACTCATTTTCTCTAATGATTCATTATTTCCTATATCTAAGATTATAAGGGGAACCTTCCCTGATATGGATTTTTAAATCATCATGGAATTTAAATTTTCATATTCAACACCTTGTTTAACTTTTTCATGTAATAATTTATCATTACTATCATATATTACCATAGGTTTGACTGAGATCATGTATTCTTACCATAGAGGTTCTCATATTTATAGAGTCTTCTCAAAGGTGATATTGAGTGTCTTTGTAGTGGTCATGGATGATGTCAACCTGGATCTTTATTTTGATTCCAAATTCATTTAATACTCTTAGGATTCTATGTTAAATTATCCCTTTATAGTAAATTTTCAAGTCTTCCTTTCAATATTATTTTACCTATAGGTAACCTCTGAAAACTCTTTGATACCATTACACAACTAAATAATATGCTAAAAAACCTTCGTGTAGCCTTCACTTGCCTTTATGTAGCTCTCTTGAACATTGGTGTTACCTTTACTTGAGTCAATATATGGAATGGGTTCCTATATTTATGTCTCTCAGTGAGGATATAACCTTTTTTCAAGATCATGAACAACTTATGTCCTTTTAAAAATATTAAACTTTGTAAATTATTAATTCAAGTATCTAAAATTAATATTCATATATTGAAATTTCATCTTTCTAAATGAAGCAATTAATGAATTACATCATGTTTATATAGTGGTTATTTACATATAAAAAATTTAAAACAAATAATGATTGGGAAAAACTATATGAATGACATATAAAATTATTAACTTTTATCAATAAAATGGAATTCATGAAATGTATTGGTCATGTTCAATGGAATCTGAAAGGTAATCAAATAAAAAATAGAAAAGGAAGAACATATAAAGATAATTTTTCTAGTTCATAAAGTAGACTCTAGGAATACTATAAATTGAAGAATAGACTTAGATGATTGTTTAGGGACATTATAGGTTCTATGAATTTTTAAAAGAAAATAGGATTTTATCTGGGAATGTGTTGTCACCTCAAGGTGTATCCCTGCTTCTAGAAAGATAGAGATTAACTTCATGGTCCTAGGGAACCATCAATACTGATACTAATTCATGGTCAGGGGATCCTTTATGGAATATTCATCAATAGTTATATGATACACCTCTTATGATACAGCATACTCTCCAATAAGAAAACCTATTTCGACTAACTATTTTAGGAAGTTGTTTCATATAAATTCAAATCCCTTCAATTTTTGGCAGATAAAGAGACAAAAATGAGGAAAGTATAGAAGTATGCATAGGGAAGATGATATTAAGAATATAAATGAAAAATATCCTCCATTTGAATATATATTTCCCCTATATCCTTTTTTATAGAGGAACCAATGGGTAAAAATTGACTTAAAGGTATAATAGGGGAATAAAAAGTGGAAACACATTATATGGTCCAATTCATAAGGCTCATATAAGAAATTACTAAATGAGGGCCCATATATGAGACAATGTTGTGAGGCATCCTCGAGAGAGCACATCCAAAATGAGTCATTAATTAAATGCATCCATGAGGTCCCATCTATAAGGCCTCTTTTTTAAGGATCCCTTGTAGGATTTTTTCATAGGGCCTCAATTTTGATTTCCCTATGTGACAACCATCATAGAAAACCTTACATGAGGATACTTTATGAGATTTTTTCATTTGGATATTCCATGATATACCTCTATGAGACACCATTACATATTTCTTATATCCCCTGATCTATATAGGCAATTAACCCCACTATATAGAATATTCCTATTATGTGAGATGAAGGAATAATATTTTGTTTCTCTAACAATTCCAAAGAGTGATGAGAAATAAATCATTTGGTATGACTAATTAAATTTCATGAAACAACTTAAATATATTTGGTTTGGATTCTTTAGTGTATTTTCTTTCACATAGGTTGTCTAATGAGGTTGGTCAAATAAAAATTAGTTTCTCATATTCCATTCTCCATGTTCAAAATCCTAAGAGGCCTCTTCTTAAAAGTATCATCTACGACCTATAGAGATACATGAATGAACTATGTATATCCTTATGCACCCCTTCAATCATGTTTTTAAAATATAATGGATATATCTCAGGTTCTCTTTAAAAATTAATATGAACCTCAATGTAATATTGATCATATGTTCCCTAGATAATAAAGGACACTATCATGAGGATACCATTAAAACCCTACCTATATCATGTTCCATATTTTGGATACCTAGTTTTTGAGTTATCCCCACTGGTCCACTCAATTATATATGCATGAATTGGAATCATAACTATTTATAATACCCAGCGATGTTTCTATTGATGATTTCATTACTATGGATCATAAATTAGTTAGGGACTTCTATATAGGGATACCCAGGCATAAGACCCAGATTATTCTTCACTGAGATATATTCCATGTGATTTCATTTGTCCTTGATAGTCATATTTACAATGGATGAGAAGTGGATGTTCACACTGGGAATCTAAAAGAGGTCAACCTCCCTCTGATATCACTCTAGTATAATCAGTTGGGGATATATTATACCCTAAGAGCAGGGTGAATTAGTGTACGCTTCCAATTATCACTTTTTTATCCCTTTAAATTTTTATATATTTAACTATTTGGTGAAGATTCTCATTTTTATATATTTCTCTCTCTCTTACTTTATATTCTTCTCATAAACACTTTTAAAAACACACACACGCATACAATAGATATGAAGATGTACAAGATTAAATATTTAAAACAAAAGTCCAGTCTTTGGTTTTCATTTTTTAATAACATTTCATTAAATTTTAGATCTTCATGTGGATTCTTATTCTTTCCTTTGGCACATTATTTTTCTTATTTTAATTTAATCATCATTTACTTTTCTAAATATGATAACCAAAAAACTAATATGAATTTATTAATGTTGATATATTTTTTGGGTATCCACATAGAAACATTTGAGTAAAATTATCTACACTATTCACCCTTGATTATGAACTCTTCCTGGTCTTATAATACTTTCCTTGAATTTGATATCTCTGTTTTCAATTTTCAATGGATTTCTTTTTCTAAAACTTCTTGGGTGTAATCTGTTTTGCAACCATTGTAAAATTTCTACCCAATCCCGAATCTTCCTTATTCATCATCAAATACTGCATTATTATCTTACCATTTCAATTATATACATGTTTTATATAACATGCATCAATTTTTTGACCAAATTCATTATAAAGATTTGAGATATTCTCAAGTGTTTTAAATCTATGTGACCTTGATATATTTTTATTCTTCTTTGGATTTTGTTCCTCATTTAACATATTCCTCCTTAAAATGGGTTTCCACTAAATATTATATTTTAAAGTATTGTACCGACATTCTAATGGTTAATGATCATATATATTTCAACACCAACAATGACATAGAAATATTGATTTTTTTCTTCTCCGTTTCATATTTTCTGAAATTCTAGAGTTATGACCAAATTATTTTTGGGTATTCTAACCATTTTTCTGATATTATTTTGGTCCAATAATTAGTACTCCTTATATATACCATTTAAATAATTTTAGGATTCTTATTAATTATTCTTGTCCATATTTTAATAGGTTTTTATTTTAACAATTCAATTTTCATGAAAAAATATTCAGTAAATTCATCAAATGAAGATATGGATAGTATCAGTTTCTTAACATCTATTAGAGAAATATCACTAGTGGATGTACTGATATTATTTCCAAGATATGAATTTTTATTAACAAATGAGTAATAATAATAACACTGAATTTTTTTATTTCTTCTTGCACCACTATTTTTTGAAAATAGATCTTTGATTTTATTTCTATTTTTTATAATCTGATTTTAAGCTCCAATTTTCAATATTGAGAATATTTTTTTCAACCTAAAAAATAATCAAGATATCTTTACCCTCCATATTAATTCTTACAAAGTATCTATCCTTAAATTTCATTAGTTATTTAAATTATTTATTATTTCCCTTAATCCTATTAGCTTTAAAATCAACTTGATCATTCTTGATAGAAATTTTTTCTTCAAGAAAATATATCTTTTATGATATTAATTATTTGAATAATCCTTCTCTTATATTGTGTTTATATTAATTTATTCACATTTATATAATCCTCCATCAATATGATATTACTGACATTATTTTATAGTAACTTTTTTAGAGAGATTTATGTAAGTTGGATCTCTTTCACTCAAATATTTCTCCATATTATATGTTTCATCTTCAAGCTATGTAACTTCTTCTTACTGACATTCAAAAATCTAATATATAAAATAAACTATTTCTTATAAATAACAATGAATCATATATTTTAATTTTTTATTAGATAAATATATTGATATATGATCACACACATTTGACGTGACATGATGATACTTGTCACATAACCCTAAAAGATACAATGTGTCGCATTAAATAGAACCAAACTATGTGGGTTCCGAATTCTTTTTTGTGCATTTATAGGAAGCCCCCAGCATGGTCTATATATTAAAAAAATGAACAAAAACCTCCTTCATGGATGATAATAATCTTCATAGAACTCAATTATGTGGCTTTAAATCGTAAAATCATGAACTTATAAATTGAACATAGAGAACCTCAAATTTATATAAATTTCACTATCAATAAAGAATCTATGATATATAAATATGGTAATTTTATGAATAACCTCTCATATTTAAAGATTGTTTACATAATCACATATCAATGATCGATCACTAGTATATTGGTAACCAATATTATACTAGGGCGTGGGAAGGATTTATAGACCAATATTAAATATTTAGGATAGTATATAAGTATGAGACAATTTCCCCTAAAGGATTTGATAATCCTAACGTCCCATCATTTTGACCAACAATCATTCCAAATTATTGTTGGTAAAATATCTAATGACCACCTACCTTTAAAAATCATGTTTTTACCGATAAAATAATATGTGGGCATAGAAAGGGAATTGAAAAAATTATACTCTAATGAAATATTAGAATATTCCAAATTTTCTTTGATGATATAGTTAATGATAATATCATTCTTGAACTTTTAGTTTTATGAAAAATTCTTTGACAAGTTGACATAATGTCTATTATTGAACCCAATAATCAATGAGTTTATAACATCAACCATTATATCTTCATGTTGTTACTTCATCCACATCATTTAACTCATGTCATAAAATATCACAACATATAAATCTTTTATTTTAATCAAAGTCATATATATTTTTATCATGGATAATGTGTCTTCCTCTAATAAATAATGAACCTTAATAATTAATCTTTCTATAATAAATATATAATTCCTAATCAACTTAAAAATATCAATATAGTAGAAATTATGTGTTATTTTCATTCCTAAAACTAAAATCTAGAGACTATTTTAATATTAAGAGATCAATTTTAAAACTAAAATATGTGAATCCTTATTTTTTCTTTATAATATTTCACAATGGCTAGATACAAATATTATGTCTAGTATATATGAAATTGAGTAATATAATATACTAATAAACCTCCAGAACATTATCTGACCCACACTCCTCCAATATATAGAAGTGTACATCTTAGTCTCAAGTGTTATGGGAGTATATTATCATCTCGATTATTCCATTCCAAAAATATTTAACAAATAATGGTCAAATTTTTCTTGTAAAAATAATATAAAATTCATTGTGTTGGTAACTTAAAAGAATAATAATACTATTGAATCACTAATAATTTACATCTCAAAAATATTATTTATTTTAGATTCAAATTCATCATAATATTACAAATTTTGTTTGACCAAAATAATTTCCATCAACATAGAAAATAGAAATGAATAAATTTTTTTCATCTTCCTTGATAGAGATAATAGAATGCATATTTTATTTCTTGAATTAAAGACAACTAAACTTCTTTACAGATTTTAGCACCATGATTGTGCTACTTTCATTATCATATATAAATACTTTTTAAAACTGAAAAGTTAAAAACCATTATTTTTATTAATAAATACTTCCTGTTGTTCAATGTAGAACTCTTTAGAAAGTTGACCATTGAGAAAATATAACTTCAAAAAAAATTAGAAGGATTTATAATTCATTTAAGAATATATTTTAAGAAAATTTAAAATTTGTTCAAAACATGATACTGAAATTCCCTTGATTTTAAAGGATTCCTTGCAATAAATGATCTTTGTTTTGTCATACTGCACATTTCTCATTGATATTCTTCTGAAGAAACCAGTGTTTATATATCACATTTTTATTTTTTGAATGTTAAACAAATTATAAAGTGTAATTACTATCAATTTTATTTTGTTCATCTTCTATTACTTCTATATAATCCTCATGTTGAATATTTTCTCGATAATTGTTCGGTTTATCTAGTGCAATAAAACTAGTGTGGTTATAATTCATTAAAATCTATCATGTTTCAACACCCTTTTGAATATCTCCAATAATTATATCTGTATGTGAATACTTTATAAATATTATAAAATTATTTTATTCAAACTTTGGTATTTTGATATCACTTGATATTTCATATTCATCATTATATATTTGAAATTTTTAATATGCATTGTAATTACTCACATATTATCCAACATATTCTCTAAGAGATTCATTATCTTCATCTTATATTGGTTGTAAAGTTTGTGAAGTGTTTATATTTTCCAATATAATGACATCATATCAATCAATAGTGTTCTTTATATTATTATTATTATAACACCAATAACTCCTTCCACTTGCATTATATCTAACAAATATAACCTACTTATATTTTTATATCAATATTTTACAAATTTATTCCATGAATCATGATGTATTAATAGATACTGAAAACCATTAATCTCTTAAAAATGGGATTCTTGTGAAACTAATACTCATAAGGTGTATTTACTAAATTATATAAAACTAATCATATATTAGATATTTAAACAACCTCTATTATAGATTGTCTCCAAATGTATTTTGATGTCGAGTGCTTGGAAAAAATGTTTATTTCCATATCCACTAAACACTATTTCATTCACTCATCTAGGAATTTCTAAAGAAGTATATTAATTCATTTTTCACCTATTTTTGGAATCCCTCAAGTATTAGTAAGGTGATGTACTTGTTTCAAATAGATGCATGAATCAATGTATGATCTCTTTAGTATGAATAATGTTTTTAGAGGATGGTGTATTTATTGAGGTATGGATTAAAAATATTATTGTGTGATGACATATTATTTTGTGTTTAAAAATCAAACCAGTTTACTAAAAAATACTAACGTTATGTTGAACCACTTTTTTTCATGATCTAATATCTTTATTGTCAAATTCTTGTATGTTATGGGAATTTTTGAGAACATACTATCTAAGTGGTTTGGTAAATAAAATAGAATGTGAGGTATTATTTGATTGATAGAAAAAACATCACATTATCACATGACCAACAATGATCCACGATGAAGTGACCAAATGTTAATTCGGTTAGAATATTTAAAAATAAGTGATGATTTTTAATACATCATAATTAGATAACAAGAAATCTATAAATATTTTATAATTAATATTGGTGGAATAAAAGGATAGGGTGAGCATGATTTTAATCACTATGATTTAATGTTGTTAGACAATTAGATAACTCTAGATGATGATAATTACAATTTGTCAAAATCATTAATAAAATATCAGAGTGATATAGAAGTTAGGAAGAAATGTCCCAGATCCAAGAAAACTAAAATAATCGGATATTTTAGGATATTATAAACATAAAATTTGATATACATGATATGATCATAACTAGATGATACAAGAAAAACTTTTAACGTAGTGTGTGTGAAATGGATTCATGTACCGAAACAAAAAAAAATATGGTAATATTTTTTAAGTGTTTTGGTGGTCTTGAAAGTATTGAGTTTAGCTTAATTAGAGGACGAAATGAAGTTAAATACCTCATATGAATCATGATTTATTACTAATGAATGTGAGGTATTATTTAATAAAATTCATGATTCTTGTTAAGCCACTATTACTAATGAATCATGAGAAAATAATACCTCATGATTTATTACTAATTAATTTGAGTGAGTGGAAGTTTATAACTTAAGATTTTATTTTCTCCATTTTTATTGGAGGAATTTTGTTTATATGAAGGCTTCAGATCATTCAAAATAAATAGTTATTGTAAAAAGTAAATACTATTAGAGCTGATAATATTTTTAGAATACTGACCTGAAATATTGAATACTACACTATATCAGATAGAATCATTATTTATGCATAATTTAGAGAAGAGTAAGAAGAACCTAAAATTATGGAGGTCTACATGTTTTGGTAAAAGAAGCATAAGATCTAGTGATGGAATTTCTTGATAAATCATTATTATAGATTTATTTATGAGTAGAAATATAATTATTTAATGTGGAAGGATCAAAGAGGGATTTTTTTTGTTAATAAAGAGACCATAAGTTACAATGATATTTATCTAAAAGGATAAAGTATCTTTACAACTATTGGGACCTATATAATCATACCTGGAGGTACTTTGTTCAGGATGCATGGTGGGAATCATATAATAATGCTCCAGAACTAATTTTTCATCTTTATTTAGAATTTTAGTGGAGAATTATTGTCTTATAATAATTAAATGAATGTAATAAGGAGTAGTTTTCTCACATTATGACTAAACCTTGAAAAATCATGTGTTCATATATATTTCTTATATTTCATGCATATATATGTGGGTGTATTTATTTTCAATGTGGATTGTCACTCTAAAACATTATATATTACTATTTAAAAATATCATTATTTAAAAAAATAATATCACTAATTCAACCCCCACCACTTTTCTATAATCCACCCGTTCTCAGTATCTCAAGTGGTATTAGAATATATTTTCTTTATTATATATGTTTCTAAAATATTGAGAACTAAAATTATATTAAAACTAGCAGAATTTCTAATTCTGATTGTGTGAATTTTTATCTATATAAAAATATAATAATACCTTATCTCATTTCACATTACCTTAGAGTGGTAATGCAGATACCATTAGTTTTCAAAATAAAGAAGAGAATGATCCAATGGATTACATTAAGAAGGGTAATCTAGAAGTTGATGTGATTGTTTCAGATTTTATAATTAAGTATATATCATATAATTTCTTCACAAATTTCATGGGTCTTAAATCTACTAAAGAAATATTGAAATATCTTGAGAGAATCTGTAAATAAAATGTTTAATTAATAGACGAAAAACTATAAATCTAGAGGATTAAGTTTTAATACTTGAATAAGAATAAAAAATAAATGATATAAAATTATTTTAAATGGTTTAATAATAATTTTAGAAACATTATAGGCTTTATTTATACCCATATAGATTCAACTATTTTAAATAATTTTATGAGAAACTATCTGGATAAATTCGATAACCCAATTTTAGTATTAGAATATTTATATGATTTATATCTATATGAGATATAAAATACCCTCATTAAATATGACATAATAAAATATTCAACCATTAAAAAGATGTAAAATGAATATATGACCATTGAAGTAATGATAAATAATATAATTTAAGAATAAAAATGTGTTACTTTCGATGAATCAGAAGATGATGCGAATAGATATGAAGAATGAAAACAAATTATTTTCCTCATCTCAAGGAGCATCATAAGATTAAAATGTAAATACAATGGAAAACATCCATTAAAATCTTTTGATTATCAAATAATAATTCACATCTCTATTAATTTACTTAATAGGAATAGTAGTGATTATGAGGATGAGTCAAAAATAAAATAAAGAAAGAATACATATAGTAAAAACTTCAAGGATGCTAAAAAATTGGCAGATTGTAAAAATATTTTTATCTCAAAATTAGAAGATTATTATTTTTAGAAAAGAATAAGATGATGATATGGTATAAGGTTTATCATTTAAAGGATAAGTTTAAAATAAACTTATAAACTTTAAGGCCCAATTTGATTAGGTGAAATATTCAACTAATACATAATAAGCTAAAGAATAAACCTATGTGGTTCACTTATTGAAGTAGAAAAATGATCCATGTCTTAATAAAAACATTAATCTCTAAAATTTTCAATATTCTTAAATAATGGAGGAAAAAATAAATTTAATGATAAAAAATAATTAATTAAATAAGAAGATACTTATTTTTAGGTAATTAAACCCCTTAATATGAAGGTGGGGGAGAAAGAAAATAAAAAAGAATGAATTGAGAGAAAAAAATGAAGTTGATGATAAATATCTGAGAAAGCCATGTTCAAGGTATCATGATGTTCATATTCCTTTGAAGAAGTTGAATGAATATTTTTTCAAGGAAATAGAAGTTAATATATAGTCACCTCATATAGATGAAAATCCTAAAATAATAATCTAGGTGAAAACTTCTCTTACTAAAAAGATCAATAAGTCCATTTTCATTATTTTTTAATGTTCCTCAACAAAAACTGAGAAAATGTTTCTTGAGAAGAAATGGGGGAGTTCTTTTGTTAAACTAATGGTTTTAAAGAAAAATTTCCAGAAACAAGATCATTGATGATAGAATCAAGAGGAAGTCATATATTCAGAATGACCATTTTAAAATTCTATAAATGAAACATAAATCAATGAAGGTGGTGGTTTGAATTGTATTACTAGTTTTGTGGACTCGATGAGAACAAAGAGTACAACATCTAGGAAACGTGTCACTCATAGATAGATGGTATGAGATAAGGGTAATGACTTTTAAAAAAATAATTATAATATGGAATATCTTACCTATCTAAACAAGGAATTGAAAATGAAAAATCCTCATGGAATTATTTATTGGATAAACTATAAGAAACATGTGGAATATATGACCAAACTAGTCACTAAGAAAAATATTGTCTAAAAACTCTTCTTGAGAAGGCTTTATTTACCAAAATAAAAAATAAACAAATAAAATTAATGATTGATGTAAAATCATTTATAGACAAAGAAACTATGATATCTAGAGAGAAAAAAAACTTAGACTATTGATAGTAGTTTCTCTTCACGTATAACAGGTGATGTAAAGGTGTTGAAAAATTTTCACATTCATAATAGAGGACCTATAACCATTGGTAATGAAATATAGAAAAAACATTCTAGGATTTTTTGTGGATATATTTAATTATTGGATGTTAAATTTCAAAGAAACAAAGTTTTTAATGGGTTAAATAACAATATACTAAGTGTAATCCATCTTTTTTATGATGGAAACAGAGTGATTTTCCAAAATAATGGTTGTATAATCCAATTCATTATGTATGTGATGATAATAAAGGAGAGAGTATGAATAAAAAATAACTTATTTCAAATAGGTAAACAAAAAAATTAATGTTACCAATGTTATATATAAAAAATGAGTCATGATTAGATGACATGGCCATAATGTATTAAACAATATGAAAACATCCGGAATGTGGAGTAAATGAAATATTTATATCAATTAAAGGATAGAAGAAATAAATTAAAATTTTCAAAAAGAAAAAATTGACACAATAATTTGAAAACAATGTTTAGATTTTATCCATATAACCATTTGAACTCATATATGATGATGTATAGGGACCAGTCATAGAGTAATACAAAAATTTTTAGTTATAATTTATTTATTTTATTGATTTCATCACTCTAATGACAACAACTATATTCATGAAGCACAAATATTTCGCTACAAATATTTTTAAATAATTAAAGAGAAATTATAGGAACTAATAAGTGGTTTCTATCTAGTAGATAAGGTAAAATAATTGTATAGTACAATTTTAAATCCTTTCAATACTATCTACTAATGAATTTCAGGAATCAGGTCAGTGGTCCCTATACCCCTCATAAAAATGAGTTGGTTTAAATAAAAAAACAGATATTTGCATGAAATAGGCAAGACTACTCTTATAGAATATGATGTATCAAAATTATCTAATAGGGAATCCATGTACATATATGTATATGTTCAAAAATGGTTTCTATTATGACAAGAATCAAAGATACATCCATATGAGATCAGGTATAAAAAAGAAAACAAAGGAACAGTATGTTAACGTTATTTAGATTCCCTTCATAGTAAAAATCAAAAAATAAACCTTATATGAACTTGTTAAAAAGGTCAATTAAATAATATTCTAATGATATTCATCCAACAAGGTGAATTATAGATGTTAAAAAACATCTTTATAAGGTTATAGAGTCGAATCCAACTAAAATTATTGAAAGAAACTTCGATATAGAAGTAAAGATAAATTGTGGGTTTGATGAGTTTATAAAAGATACTTAAGTATCATTTAGAAGACCTAATGAATAAAAAAGAAGTAGTGATGGTCAGCATGAAGGTGTATATTTTACTAAATCTAATAATAAAGAAACTGAAGTTAAAAATGAATGTTTATAGTTCAATAAAGTTAAAAAAAATATGTCACTAAAAAATATCATCAGAAAAAATAATTCCCAATACGAAAAAGTAGGAAATTGAGAATTAAAAAATCTAACATTTATTATATCTTATATTAAACCTCAATATTGTACAGAAAAAAATAAAGAAAATAGAATTTTTTAGTTTAATGAAATAGAAATTTGACCAAATTGAAAATAATTACACCTAACAACTAGTTCCCAGATAGGAAGATCATAATTTCATAAAAAAATGGGTTTTTCAAAATAATATCATTGAAAAGGATGAGGTCTTAAGTAATAGAGAAAAATTATTTTAAAATAGATTTTATCAGGTAGAAGGTTATTTATTAGACATAAATACTTTCCCCAATTTCAATAATTAAAACTCTAAAAATTTGGTTTGAGGTTGTTCCTCACCAAAATTATAATGTCTAAACTATCAAAAAAAATATTAATGTATATGTTGAAGAGTAAGTATATATTGAACAACATTATGTTATCATGTATGATGGAGAAGAAATAAGTGTAACACCCCGAGCTTCCATGATACGCTTCTCATTCAATAATGCAATAGCTTGCATTGTACGCAGCTTCGAGTTCTAACACACACCACAACCAATCAAAATAGCTGTTATGAATAGTAATACCTAATTTTTGAAATTTTATAAATTTTATATTTCCAAATGGACTTCGTTTTTGGATTCGGAATATCAAAATTAGCCAATGTTGAATTTTTGGTATTTTTCTGAGAACTTCCAATTTTTTATGAATAGTGAAAAATACTTAAAAACAACTTTTTTAATCAAAATAATTTTTAGTGATAAATTATACTATTGAGTGGTTTTAAAGTATAATTAGAATATATTTTTACCATTTTATCCAATTTTGGTCATTATAATTAATTTCACTTTGAAATTGGACATAAACAATTGTGAATCTTTTTCTATATATTGTTTCTTAAAAACACGCTATTTGTTGTGACAGCGGGAATTAATTATAAAATTAATTAATGCAACTTATATGTTTGGAATTTTTTAAAATAGGCATCATTTTTTAATTTGGAAAATCAATTATAGCTTAGGGTGAAATTTTGGCATTTTTCTGAAAAACTTCAATTTTTGATGAAAAGCGAAACCACTAAGTGGTAGTTAAATAACTGATTTTTTGTTTAAATGAAATATTACCACTTCTGTGATTTGATTTTCAAAAATCCGACATACATGGTTTTCATTAGGAAGTAAAATGTGGTTCAATGGGATTAAAATATTTTTTTGGTGAATAGTAACTTTTAAGTTTAATCACGATTAAAGGTAATTAGTGAAATTTATGGTAAAAATAGTATTATAAAAATATGGAATGACCTTTACACTTGTCCAAACACTATTACATGTGTCATGGCCGACCAAGACAATCCATGGGTCAACTTGGGGACCCCATGGAGCCACTTTGGTAGGAAAAGGACATAAATAACTTTTTATTTAATGTTAAAATGAAAAGGTCACAAACAAGAGTTGTTCTACTAAAACAATTTGTAAATGGGATTATACAAGTCATATGTTTGACTATAAATATTCATTAGAAAGCTAAAACGATTTAATACATCATCATAATTGTTTTATAATTTTTAGACATTAAATAAATTAAATTATTTAGTACATCATGATGATGCAGCGATGATCTCATTATTTAACCATTTTAATAAAATGAAAAGATAATGTAAAATCCAAGGCTTACACTTGTCCAAAGACTATTGGATGGGTATATTTAGAACCCTTATCACCTTTGCCACGAATTATATAAGTGTGTGACCTTTAGAATCCGAAAAGCATTGTATAATAAAGTAATATTTCATTACATTCCAACAGTGCCCCTCCTCTCCACTTATAAAAGGCCCCCACCACTACCACCTTACTCACCCTTTAAAAGCATTTTGGATCGGCCAACCTCTACCCAAATACTCTCCCAACTTTCCTCTCTTACTCCTAGAAGCCTCACTTTGGGCATAATTCTTCCCAAGGAAGCCTTTGGCTCAAATCAAAAGAGTTACCCAATTTTAAGGTAATGTCTTCTCTTGTGTTATTTTGTTTTATTTTGATTATCCAAACCCCTAAACTCTTTTTATTCCTCTATTTTGTAACAACACCAGTATCCTCAATATACTAGGATGTTGTTATAATGAGTATTCGAGCTACACTTACACACACCTACATCTAATGGTTAAAGAACATACAGTTTCTGTGGATGGCGAATTTCTGCCTCACGAAACAATGATTGTTCAACACTAATAAAACACCTTCAAAGGTATCCATTAAGATGTAACTCTATTTATAAATGATATATAATATGTTTAGATTTTACTTAATGTTCTGTATTTTTCATTTATGGTATACCTTTATTGTTTCCATTATGGGTAAACGGGATATTTTCATTTTAGGAAGTGCGGACTACCGCCCCCTCAAAGTGATTTGAATCGTTAATACCATATGTGGGATGTATAAAGGATGGAGTAAATTATATTATATATGATGTTATACTGGAATTATAATATACCTTTATATAATTATGATTTCATTAAATACGAAATAGAAATGAAAGTAGCGTTCATGCGTACGTACGGGTTACCGTCTCCATGAACGGTGCATTTCATTTCTTACCTCTAAATGTTATGGAATATTATAAATGCATGTATATACTGGATATATATGAGATATATGATATCTATATCATGAATATAATTCTGGATATAATTGATATATCACCACATGAACAACTTGTAATTATAAGAATTTTATTTTTGACTTAAGTACCTAAGATCGACAAAATGACCGTTACAAACTTAAATAATTACATAATGTTCATAACATGGTAATAAGGGATATAAAAGGAATAAAGAACATGAAAAAGGTTCTTAAGTAAATAGAAATTAACTCTAGTTTATTATTCAGGAGGTTAAAGAATGGTCGAGTCAGGACAGGACGCAAGGTAAGGGAACTTCTTAACCCAATTTCAATTCTTTGGGTTAATCTCCTACTTTCAAATTATTTCATGATATTATTATGTCCTATCTTGTATTTGTACTTTATTTATGTGTACTTACAGTGAATACACATAATATATCTACTTTATTTAAAAAATTGATCTTTTTAAGGGTCTTCGTCTCAATGTCCTTTCATTAAGGCATATTTTGTTTTATACACAACTTTCTTTTTACGGTGTATAAACCCCTTTGACTTTGACTTTTATTCAAAAAGGAATCTTTTTTTACAAAGTGTTTTACTAAAATACAAAAGGAATGTTTTTGTCTTACGTATGCGGCGACAACAACTTCTCCGCCGCCGTGACCATTATTTGTGTTTCGGCTTCCTCTACAAGCCATAACTTTTTTTAAAAGAAAAATAAATACCATGTTTTACTTTTCTTTTATTTTGGTATTGAAAATGGTTTTGATAAAGTTTTTATTATATCATTGTGTTGTATTGATATCTTGTGATTGAAGTATGGAAATCTTATGATTCCTTTATGCATGTTTTATGTGATACAATTATGTTATGGTTTATGATATGTTTAAACCTATTCATACGAGGAATGCATTGGACTTAGTAAGTGATGGGTGGAGCCTGATACAGCTCCTCGATGCATCGGTAGGTCTCATGAGACAAACTAGTGTCTTGGCACGAGGCCTTGACAAAATCTTATTTGTGGTCTTGGCACGAGGCCTTGGCTTTGTGGTTATGATAGTCTGGCATTATGCATTCCATCATTATGAAAGTGGTTATTGATATTGCATGTTATTATTCGACAAGTAGAATATCCATGTGAATAAGTAAATGGAATTATCTCATTTTACTTTTGCCATATTATGTTGAATTTCATGTTTAAAAGGCTTTTGTTTTAGTTATACATTGCCTTAAATGTTAATGTTTATTTATGAAAGCTTCCGCAATATTGTTATCCTTACTGAGCATCTGAGCTCACCCCTTTCAATGTTTTAATATTTTCTAGGATGTGAAGAAGTATTTTATGAATGACCTGCAGGGATAGTCAGAAACGGATATGAGTGTGGACTATGAAGACCATGTTATTGTAGTTTTTCACTTTATGATGTAATGTAACACTTATGAATGTATCTAGTGTTTCCAAGGCTACTAAACTAATCGGCCTTTCGAGACTTGATCTTTTGTGATCATGCCAATGTTACACAGCAATGCACCGACTCTGGGTAGCTGGGGTCGGGGAGTTACAGTTGGTATTAGAGGCAGTTTAGTACTAACCTTGGAAGATAGATTTAGATAAACTCTGATTAGAGAACATAGCCCAAAGATAGACTTTTAGGATTAGTATAGAAATAGCTTCTTAGAATTTTGGTATTATAGAGATGTTGTGTGTTTTCCGAGCAATACATCCCTGTCTGGATACGAGAAGGTAGAGGCAGCTCTGGCACAGATGTACCGAGGGGTAAAACCCGAAAACACCACTTTCAACTAGACTCGAACGGGAACTGGTGCATGACAACGGGCCTTTCTGCACTCTTGGTTACGACACTCCCGGGGGATATGCTTAAGATAATTCACATTTTCTTTACAAACCACTATGAAGGTTTATGAGTATATACTTCCTAAAAGAAAACATTTTTATGATTATGGATTATATCCATAAATATTTCAATTTATGTTAAGTGTTTTCAAGTTTGTTATTATGTATTTCGATTCATAAACTAACCTAGTTTATGGCATTGTATAGAAATGGCGCCCAGTAGAAGGAATGTGAACTCCATCAATACGTATTATCCAAAGAGTAAGAAGGATCATATCTTTCATGGTATTAAGCCAACATTTAGAAGGGAAATAGTCTCCCATGTGTTATCAACATATGAAGATATAGTATCATGTGTTAATAAGATAAGTAGAGAATTCTCTGAGTCTTATGGATTTGAGGGGATGAAAGAGAAGAAAATGATGGAAGAGAGAATGATGGATAAAGGGACGAGGGAAAAGAATAATTTTTCAATATGTGATAACTGTGGGAAGAAACACCTTGTAATTTTCCTGAAGGGAATGGGAATTTGTTATAAGTGTGTAGAAAAAGGACACCAAGTGTGTGACTGCAAGGGTAAGAAAAAGGTTTCAAATGTACAATGCTTCATCTGCAAGGAGTGGGGACACTACGCAAACCAATGTCCAAATCATCAGAGTGTGCCCCAAATGATGTTATTGCATAATAATCAAGTTATGATACTACCACAGATGAGGAGGAATTATTAGAGTTCTTATGTTGTTATTAAAGAATTTTGTAATTTGAGTATTGTATCAATGATGTACTGGTTATAATAATTATGGAGTATATAAGGATTGTACTACAGTACTATTTCATCTAGGACTTGAGATTGTGTGGAACCAAGAAAAGGGACTCCACAGTAGGTTAAATTTTTGGAAAATATATGGTTGAGAGAAAGATAAACTATAATATGGTTCTGATACCGAGATATTGGTTTTGGAATAAGACATGATTGATTTGGATAAATTATATTGGATATTCTTTCCTTGAAACTGATTGATGATTTGTATACATTTTTGGACAAGAGTATATCTAGTATTCTATAAGGAATAAGGGATGATGGTAATTCAGGATGTTGGAGTGTTGTAAAATAATACATGATGAAGGTGTTCACGTGTTGTTACATGGAAAAAAGGGATCTTCATTATGTTTACCTTCCTCATAAAATTTGGACTGTGAGTTGGACAGAAGTATTTTGGATAACTATAAAGGTTGGAATGGATTAAGTTGAACCTTGGATAGTATTGTTTAAGGTTAAAACATTTCTGAATATTATTTTTGGAATATTATAATAGTTTTAGAAAAAGGAAAACCTTCAGGTTGGGCGATAACCTGTCGCTTCAGACAAAGCTATAGGAATCCAACCCACAACCATATTGCGACAGGCCTTTATGACCTACCACTAGCCTACAAGAAGTCCATGGTTATTACAAAATAGCTTTCGTAATCTAAATGGTATGTGTTAATATTTTTAACCTTGTACGATTAGGATAAATATATTATTTTTGAGTTCTATTATCTTTTTGAGTGAAAGATGAGTTTGTGGTAGAAATTAGTTGAAGGTTGAAACTCTACTTGTCAAGCTTAAATATATATATATATACCTATATCTTATTCTATGAATAAATTAATTCTTAAACTTTATTAAAGGGATATTAAAACAAAAAAAATTTGTTATCCTAATACCTTATGTCTTGTTGAACTGATGATATTTTAAATCAACATAGATTAAAGGCTTTGAGGCCCTCAATTTGACACTTGTTTGTGATTGATGACCTCAATCACTCCCTACAAATATTTACGTTTTTCCTCTAATTATATGTCTCTAATTTCCACCAATGTTCTCCTAATTGAGATCATAATTGGGTGGTGACTTTTTCATTTCCCTTTCCCTCTTATTAAGGCTCAATTTTATTAACCTTATTTCCGATGTGGGTTTTCCACAAAGGTATTTTATATTTTCAACCTTTTATTGTTGAAAACATTATCAAATTGCGAGGATGCAATTTATTGAAGGAGGGGAGAATGTAACACCCCGAGCTTCCATGATACGCTTCTCATTCAATAATGCAATAGCTTGCATTGTACGCAGCTTCGAGTTCTAACACACGCCACAACCAATCAAAATAGCCGTTATGAATAGTAATACCAAATTTTTGAAATTTTATAAATTTTATCTTGCCAAATGGACTTCGTTTTTGGATTCAGAATATCGAAATTAACCTATGTTGAATTTTTTGTATTTTTCTGAGAACTTCCAATTTTTTATGAATAGTGAAAAATACTTAAAAACAACTTTTTTAATCAAAATAATTTATAGTGATAAATTATAATATTGAGTGGTTTTAAAGTATAATTAGAATATATTTTTACCATTTTATCCAACGGTGGTCATTAGAATTAATTTCACTTTGAAATTGGACATAAACAATTGTTAATCTTTTGATATATATTGTTTCTTAAAAACACGCTATTTGTTGTGACAGCGGGAATTAATTATAAAATTAATTTATTAAACTTATATGTTTGGAATTTTTTAAAATAGAAATCATTTTTTAATTTGGAATATCAATTATAGCTTAGGGTGAAATTTTGGCATTTTTCTGAAAAACTTCAATTTTTGATGAATAGTGAAACCACTAAGTGGTAGTTAAATAATTGATTTTTTGTTTAAATGAAATATTACAACTTCTGTGATTTGATTTTCAAAAATCTGACATACATGGTTGTCATTAAGAAGTAAAATGTGGTTCAATGGGATTAAAATATTTTTTTTGGAGAATAGTAACTTTTAAGTTTAATTAATCACGATTAAAGGTAATTAGTGAAATTTATGGTAAAAATAGTATTATAAAAATATGGAATGACCTTTACACTTGTCCAACCACTATTGGATGTGTCATGGCCGACAAAGACAATCCATGGGTCAACATGGGGACCCCATGGAGCCACTTTGGTAGGAAAAGGACATAAATAACTTTTTATTTAAAGTTAAAATAAAAAGGTCACAAACAAGAGTTGTTTTACTAAAACAATTTTTAAATGGGGTTATACAAGTCATATTTTTTACTATAAATATTCATTAGAAAGATAAAAAGATTTAATACATCATCATAATTTTTTTATAATTTTTATACATTAAATAAATTAAATTATTTATGACATCATGATGATGCAGCGATGACCTCATTATTTAACGATTTTAATAAAATGAAAAGATAATGTAAAATCCAAGGCTTACACTTGTCCAAAGACAATTTTATGGGTATATTTCGAACCCTTATCACCTTATCCATGAATTATATAAGTGTGGGACCTTTAGAATCTGAAAATCATTGTATAATAAAGTAATATTTCATTACTTTCCAAGAGTGCCCCTCCTCTCCACTTATAAAAGGCCCCCACCACTACCACCTTACTCACCATTTCAAAGCCTTTTGGCTCGGCCAAAATCTGCCCAAATACTCTCCCAACTTTACTCCCTTACTCCTAGAAGCCTCACGTTTGGCAAAATTCATTCCAAGGAAGCCTTTGGCTCAAATCAAAAGAGTTACCCAATTTTAAGGTAATGTCTTCTCTTATGTTATTTTGTTTTATTTTGATTATCCAAACCCCTAAACTATTTTTATTCCTTTATTTTGTAACAACACCAGTATCCTCAATATACTAGTATGTTGTTATAATTATTATTTTAGCTACACTTACACACACCTACATCTAATGGTTAAAGAACATACGGTTTCTGTGGATTGCGAATTTCTGCCTCACGAAACGATGATTGTTCAACACTCATAAAACACCTTCAAAGGTGGCCATTAAGATTTCATTATATTTATAAATGATATATAATATGTTTATATTTTACTTAAGGTTCTTTATTTTTCATTTATGGAATACCTTTATTGTTTCTATTATGGGTAAACGCGATATTTTCATTTTAGGAAGTACGGACTACCGCCCCCTCAAAGTGATTTGAATCGTTAATACCATATGTGGGATGTATAAAGGATGGAGTAAATGAAATTATATATGATGTTGTACTGGAATTATAATATACCTTTATATCATTATTATTTCATTAAATACGAAATAGAAATGAAAGTAGCGTTCATGCGTACGTACGGCTTACCGTCTCCATGAACGGTGCATTTCATTTCTTACCTCTAAACGTTATGGAATATTATAAATGCACATATATACTGGATATATATGAGATATATGATATCTATATCATGAATATAATTCTAGATATAATGGATATATCACCACATGAACAACTTTTAATTATAAGAATTTTATTTTTTACACAAGTACCTAAGATCGACAAAATGACCGTTATAAACTTAAATAATTACATAATGTTCATAACATGCTAATAAGGGATATAAAAGGAATAAAGAACATGAAATAGGTTCTTAAGTAAATAGAAATTAACTATAGTTTATTATTCAGGAGGTTAAATAACGGTCGAGTCAGTACAGGACGCAAGGTAAGGGAACTTCTTAACCTAATTTATATCCTTTGGGTTAATATCCTACTTTCAAATTGTGTCATGATATTATTATGTAATATCTTGTATTTGTACTTTATTTATGTTTACTTATAGTTAATACACATAATAGATCTACTTTATTTAAAAAAATGATCTTTTTAAGGGTCTTTGTCTCAATCTCCTTTCATTAAGGCATATTTTGTTTTATACACAACTTTCATTTATACGGTGTATAAACCCCTTTGACTTTGACTTTTATTCAAAAAGGAATATTTTTTTACAAAGAATTTTACTAAAAGACAAAAGGAATGTTTTTGTCTTACGTATGCAATGACAACGACTTCTCCACCTTCATGACCATTATTTGTGTTTCGGCTTCCTCTACAAGCCATAACTTTTTTTAAAAGAAAAATAAATACCATGTTTTACTTTCCTTTTATTTTGGTATTGAAAATGGTTTTGATAAAGTTTTTATTATATCATTGTGTTGTATTGATATCTTGTGATTTAAGTATGGAAATCTTATGATTCCTTTATGCATGTTTTATGTGATACAATTATGTTATGGTTTATGATATGTTTAAACCTATTCATATGAGGAATGCATTGGACTTAGTAAGTGACAGGTGGAGCCCGCTACAGCTCCTCGATGCATCGGTATGTCTCATGAGACAAACTAGTGTCTTGGCACGAGGCCTTGACAAAATCTTATTTGTGTTCTTGGCACGAGGCCTTGGCTACGTGGTTATGATAGTATGGCATTATGCATTCCATCGTTATGAAAGTGGTTATTGATATTGCATGTGATTATTCGACCAGTAGAATATCCATGTGAATAAGTAAATGGCATTATCTCATTTTAATTTTTCCATATTATGTTGAAGTTCATGTTTAAAAGGCTTTTGTTTTAGTTATACATTGCCTTAAATGTTAATGTTTATTTATGAAAGCTTCCACAATATTGTTATCCTTACTGAGCATCTGAGCTCACCCCTTTCAATGTTTTAATATTTTCCAGGATGTGAAGAAGTATTTTATGAATGACCTACAGGGATAGTCAGAAAGGGATATGAGTGTGGACTATGAAGACCATATTATTGTAGTTTTTCACATTATGATGTAATGTAACACTTATGAATGTATCTAGTGTTTCCAAGGCTACTAAACTAATCGGTCTTTCGAGACTTGATCTTTTGTGATCATGCCAATGTTACGCAGTAATGCACCGACTCTGGGTAGCTGGGGTCGGGGCGTTACAATAAGTGTGTTAAATATCAAGAAACAACATTATATGTACTAATTTACCCCCTCAATAATAGTTTTTGAAACAAGATAACTATCTAAGAAAGTAGATATTTTGAATAATAAAAATAAATAGTAATTAATATATAAAGGATTTTTCCATAGGAATACTAATTATCATAATATATATTGACCATAAATTCTTTTCTAGAGATAAATAGAAAGCATGTGATAAATTATCAAAAAAAATACAGATAAATATTGAAATATAAATTATTGGATTGATGAATTTCTCTATCATGTTGAATGTTAACTAGAACATAAGTCATATCTTCTATTTATTGGAGACATAATCTAGGTAACATTTAAAGAAATTTATCATGGGGAAAAAACGTATTTTTTAAACTCATTTCTAATTTTAAGTGGATAAGTAAATACGATACAATATGAAATGTAAGTTATAGGTACATTAATAAGTAAATAAAATGTTTATTATATCTTATAGTGTCAAGAATAGATATTTAATATATAGTTACTCTTTTTTGAGATATCAGAGTAGTTTAAAATAATCAGACATGATAGATTCCATGAAAATCCTAGGTTATATTACTGGAATTTAGAAAATTTCTTTATTTATAAAATAGGAAATTAGTTGAATTTTCATAATATCACAGATGTTGATCTGGATAGAGATTCTAATAATCAAAAATAAACATTTATAGGAACATTTTTTGTATGATAAATATGATTTTTCTATAGTAGTAAGAAATAATGTTTATTAACACTGATTATATATTAATAGAAATACATTTATTGGACATGTGTGTGAAATATAATGATTCATATGAAAGTTAAGTTTGTATTTTTTAAATTATATGTTTAAAATACATTTATAATTTCTTATGGAAAAAATTAAATTATTCTTTCAAAAAAATAGTGCACCATTCGAAATGAAAAAAAACTTATATCAGATATCATTTTTAATGTGTAATGTTTTTAATGGTAAAATTATTTAATAGTGCCTTCCAATAGAATAAAATATTGTCTATTTTTTAATCAATGCTTATTTTTGTGAAATATTTGAGCAATTAATGTTGAATATTCATGTTTATGTTACCCCACTCACTTAATGAATGATGTGGGAAAACCCCACTGTTTCTTGGATTATATTTAGTAAGGGGTAGAGTTCCACAATTATTTAATGAAAAGGGGAGTTAAAAATTTATTATAATTTGATAATATAAATATGGATCAATTGTAACAATGGTAAAGAAATAAAATTTATATAATATATATTAATAGGGAGTACATGAGTATATAAAAAATAATTTTCAAAATATTTCATATCAATGGGAGAAGGAATTTTATAAAACAATTATTTACTAAAGAGTGTGGTTTAAAGGTGTTTTTTTGAGAAAGACTATAGTTTGAAGAATAGTGGGACTGTTATTATAGGAAAGTATTGATTTTTTTCTTGTAAATTAAAAGTGGTATATTAATGTTCATTTGGTGTTATAATGGTCTCGAAATTTTTTCTAATGGATGAATGAGCCTATTTATGATCTCTTTGGTAGGAATAACATTTTTTAGTAAATGATGTCATTATGTAAGACTAGATCAGTTGGATGTTTTTTAAATTACTTGAAGTTAATAGTCAAGTTATCTAATCAATACATTGGAAGATACTTAGTTTATAATGACTCACTATTTTACATAATCAAATTTCTTTGATGTTGGTTTAATGGATGTAGGGAAGGGTTTAAATACTAAAATATCTATTTAGTTTGTCACTATATCAGATGATGATATATTTATGAATCAATGGAAGAACATAGAATTAGAATCAGAAAAATACTAATCTAAGATTAACTGATCTATTGATATCTTTATTGAAAGATATAAGAAGAAAGGTTGATGTTGAATTCCCCCAAAGAAGTTAATAGGGAATTTGTAAATACATAGGACATAAGGTCAATGGAAAAATATAATAGAGTGAAAATGTATTGAATCACTTGAATATTATGTTCATAAACATGCTAATTACTCTAGATAATGATAAGGAAAATGTTTTAACATCCTAAAACATAGATCTGTGAGATTAATATAATAAGTATAAAAGGATTAGGAATATCATATGCATAGAAACCAAAAATCATCATATATTGTAGATTGATTTGACCTCAAGATATTAATTTAGTGGGTTTATTTGATCAATAGTGGATGTTTCAAGAGGAACTTAAAATGTGGTTTAGGTGTCATATATCGACAAAACAAAAATATAATAATCTTTTTAGAATAGTTCAATGTAATGGAGTTTTTATAAAGGTGGAGTTGTGCTAAGGTATAGTCATAACATGAATAATGGTAGAGTGAATTCTATGAAAGTATGTTCACTAAAATAATCTATATGACTTCACTAAAACATTATAAATTTACACTGATTGTGAAAATGCATAGATAGACTTTCAATGTTCCAAATGTCATGAAGGAAAGTCAATGATTGAAGATAAGATTTAAGGAAGAGTTGAAGAATGTTAACACAAAGTTTTTTAAAGGATTGGATGAATTCAAACTCATAAATATTTAGGGACACTGAATTCTATTAATTGAATACTTTAAGTGATATAGAGTTTTAAATGGAATCCATGATTTCCCTTTCTTTATCAATGGAAGGTTGTTCTGACAAAATATTTCACAATGTACTTAAATAAATATTATGTTTTATAGCTTGTCTCACACACAACAATAAAGTAAAATGAGACATATCATATTATATGAATATTACTATGGAAATTTAATAATAATCAAACCCCTAGTAAATAAAAATATTCCAATTAAATATAAATTCAAAAAATTTGTATGAAGAACACCAAAAGTTTCGAAAAGGAAATTTCTATAAAATAAGTTTTTAGTCCTATATTGTATTTTAATTTAAAAAAATGGTAAATTTTATAATTTATCATTTTTAAAATTAATTTCCTTTTTAATTTAGTATAAAAATATCCTATGAATATTTTTTTTGATTTTTCTGAAATAATTTATTTTTAAGTGAATGATGAAAATTTTAGTTTTTACCATAGTTTCAAAATTAATGAATTTAATAATATATGTGGTAGACCTGTGTGTTTATAAAATCGTTTAATTAGTTAAATATTTTTTAAATAAATAAAACAGTGTATTTTAAAAAATAATTTTGAATTTAGAAAACATATATCCAACATTTTAGAACAGAAGTAACATTTTATTACAATTCAAAATCCGTTTTTAGTCTATACTTTTAATTAAATATTTTGATGTTAATAATCAATTTTTGGAATTCTTTACAAGAAACATACCTCATATTATTTTTATAATAAACCAATTTATATCATTAATGTTAATTAAATTGATCAATTTATACTACACAGGCATTTTAAGCTTAAAACAAATGTTTTTGAAAAACGGTTTTTATGCGTTATGTGTTCCAATATAAAAATTAAATTTTATTACCTTCAAATTTTAAATTTGAAAAATATATTCTCATATTTTAGACCAATAGTTTCATATAATTAAATAATTTTAATTTTATTTTAAACTATAAAATTATGTTACCATGGTAAATATTAGTTATAATGAGAAAATGATAATTTTAACAAAATTATACTTTTAAAATTTAGTTTATTTTTAAAATTAAATAGATTGACCAAAATTAATAATAAAATATTATTCATAATAATATATACTATTTAAATAACCCCCATTTAGTTGGTAATCAATATAAAATAATATTAGGAACAATTAATGATAAAAATGTCTTTTTCCTATAAAACAATCTCTTTAACACGTTATATGTTTTAATTAAAAATATAATATTATTATAATTAAAAATTGATTTATATTAAATGGATTTAAAATTTGTATTCATCACATAAAATTTGGAAAAAAATTATCTTATATATTTAGTAATAAAACAATTTCCATGGTTATATTTTAATCAAGATTAATAAGTGTTAAAATGGGTAATCCAATGTGGATCAATTTTTACTAAATCAAATTAGCACATAGACCTTATAGCATAAAATTGGTAGGATTTAAATTCATACCAAAATTTATCACCAAAATTTCCCCATGTAACTTATCTAACATATATGCAATTTCATTCTTAGCTCATAACTAACATTCATTTCTAAATATTTATCCATATTTTTCATGTATAAAGGGACCTCACTTCCTCCCTTTTCAATCCAAAACTCTAGTTAGAAATTCCCATGAAACTCTTCCCATTTTAATTATATTATAGTCTCTATACATGTTTCAAACCCGCTAGCATCAAAAACGTTTCTTCGAATTCTTTATTTGTAAAGGATACTTCAAGAGAATATCTGAATTCTCAACTTAAGTATTACATACCCCTTTATTTTTTTGATGTATGCTTATCATCCACCCTCCTCAAAACCCATTAAAAATATATGTATATAATTAAATAATTTTAATTAATATAATTAAATGTTTTAATATTTATTATATAAAAATTATTTATTCCCCTTCCATTCAATCAAAAAAATGAATTCAATTTTTAAACACATTTTCAGATTACCTGTAACAGCCCGAGATTTTATGAAAAATATTCTTTTTAATTTTATTAATGTCTTGTGTTGTACGCTACACCAAAAGGAGCTTGCACAACACGCATCCTTGACTTGCCTTGCATTACACGCAATCACAACGTTCCTCGATAGCGTGTGTAGTATGTAATACTAAGTTTCACGAAACAACGATATACTATTAAAATATTATTAAAACTAGCCGTTATGAATAGTAATAACCACTTTTTGAAATTTTGTAACTTTCATTTTTCAAAATGGAATTCATTTTTAGATTCGGAGTATCGAATTTAGCCTAAGGTGAAATTTTGGTACTTTTCGGATAACTTTCATATTCTGATGAATAGTGAAAATTACTAAATTTTAATTAAAAGCAACTTTTTAAATCGAAATAATTAATAGTGATAAATTATTAATTTGAGTGGTTTTAAAGTATATTTAGAATATATTTTTACAATTTAATACAATGTTGGTCATTGGTTGTAATTTCACATTTAAACCAGACATAATCAAGTGTCAATCTTTTGATGGATATTGTTTCTTAAAAACACGCTATTTGTTTTAACAGCGGGATTTAATTATAAAAATAATTAGTGAAACTTCTATGTTATGAATTTGGTAAAATAGACTTTATTTTTGAATTCGGAATATAAAATATAGCTTAGGATGAAATTTTGGCATTGTTCTGAAAAACATCAATTTTTGATGAATAGTGAAACTACTAAGTGGTAGTTAAAAATACTGAATTTTTCATAAAACTTAATTTTACCGCTTCTGTGAATGGAATTTCGAAAATCCGAGAAACACGGTTAATATCAAGGACTAAAATGTGGTTCAATGAGATGAAAATAATTTTTGGTGAATAGTAACTTTTTACTTTTTTTACCACGGTTAATAGTAAATTGGGTAACTAAGGGTAAATATGATATTAATATTACCCTAACACATGTCCTAATTCTATTGGACAAGTGTAATTCGACCAAAAACAAACTTAGGAATAAAATATGACCATTTGGGTCCACTTGGATTAGATCAGGACATTTATTATTAATTTATTTAAAGAAGGGTTAAAATAGTTAAAATCAAAGTTTAATAAGTAAATCATTTATAATATGGGGTTATACATAAGATAAATTCGATTGTAAATATTCATTAGAAAGCTAAAAATATTTCCTACATGATGGTATTTTATTTGTAATTTTTAGACATTATATAATATAATTTATTTATGACACAAAGATGATGCAGTAATTATCTTATTAATGAAATATTGACATAATTGATAATAAAAATACAAAAATAAATGTAATTTAAGACTTTTTATGAATTCCACTAATTTTATAGGCTACTATGATATATTAATGTTGATTTAATCAACATGGTTCGAACATATAATTCTGTTATGACTTTCCAAAAAATCATATATCAAATAGTGTCAAAATTGACACAAAATAGTTTTTAAATCAAATATTATATTATTAATTGTTATTTTATTCCTAAAAATCTAAGGTTCGGCCAAATGACTTAGATAAAAATATATATATTAATAATAAACAATTTGGGGTTAGTTTGGCATGTTATAGTAAGTTTATTAACCATATAGTGAAAGAAAACAAACAGACATGGTAAAAGTTAAATTATTTAACTTAGAGTTAAATCTAATTGATAAGGTTAAAATAATACCATAAACTTGTCTAAATCTTATTGGTTGATAGGATTTCGACCCATCCCCACCATATCTTCGAAATAAGACCCTTTGGAGCCATTATAAACCGATTTTGACTTTAATATAAAATAATATTTTGAGATATTCCTAAGGTGCCCCTCTCCTCCCTTATAAAAGGGCACCTCCTCCCCCTCCTCCTCACACCAATTTGAGCACTCAAGCTCGGCCAACCCCTGCCAAAATCTCTTATCCACTTCCCTAGAAACATCCTAGAGGTTATGGTCTTCCTCAAAGACCAATTTTAGTGCCCTAAGAGGAGGTCTCAAAGAGGCGCTTCAAAGAAGAGGAGGTTCGGACACATACGAAGCAAATCGGACCTAAGGTAAGGGAAATATCACAATCTCATTTTTATCCGAGATTGTTTGTTCATAAGTATTTACTGGGGTGTATTTTATCATCCACATCCATGTTTCATCAATATGTAATATTATTTCCATCCACCTATAATTTTTTAAATCCATTTTTACCCTTCGGTGAGTTTTTAGTAATATCTATGAAAGGAATCTTTTGTCATACGAGGTACTTTTTGACTTTTCCGACAAAAGTACGAAGAATGTTTTTTTTAACTTATACGGCACGAACGGATTTCTACTGTTTTATAAAGCCTTATTTTCATGAAGCTTCCTCTAAAAGATTTCATGACTATTTTCAATAAAATCTCTTTCTTTTAAAATTGCATGATGTTTTGTGAAAAGAAATTGATTTTGAAGAAGAAAGGATATTTTCCTCAAGAATTCAATTCAAGTGTTTTATCAAAATTATTTTCCATCTAAGATAATAAAGGGTTCTGTTTCTGTCCATATTTTTACATTTATTTGACTATGTTGTGATGGAATTATGTTTATGAATTCCTTTATCTTATATGAATTGATTTATGATGTCATGATGTTTCAAGAATCCCATTTTTGTTACATGTGTTATGCGATGATGTATGTTTTATGATTATGTGGAACACATAAGAAAGGATTCATTATAAGATGGGTGGGACCTATATCTACCTCCAATGCATTGGGTAAAGATTTTATATCTCATGAGATAGACATGGCTGGAACGGAAGGTTATTTCGGTTCAGTGATACAGGACTGAAACGAGGAGTGAACTCGGTTCAGAAAGGGACTTTGTCCACTAAGATAGTCTTGGCAATGAGTCATGACTAACAAGAAATGATTTTCCATGATTATGTGTGCATGCCACAAAGTTTGAAGTTTTATGATATGATTATGGGGATCTCATTTTCACTTCTATGATTTGTTCCATGTTAAGATATTATGCTCTCTTTTGCAGGTTAAGATTTCCAAAATGTTATGTTCTTATGAATATGATGTGATTGATTTTTCTTTTGTATACCCTTACTGAGCATTTGAGCTCACCCTTTTATGTTTTCTTTTCCCCAGGATATAAAGAAAGGTGTTAGGTAAAAAAAAAGGGAAGATCTTTATGGGAGATATTGAAGATCTTTCACCATGATTAGAAGACTACGTTCCGAGTTTCCAAAGACACTAAACTATTACGATCTTTGTGTGTGTGTTTTTGTTATGTACTAAGTATTCCGAAAAAGTAATGTAATGTCCATGTACGTCAAGATACGGGTCTCTACAGTTGGTATCAGAGGCAAAGGAGGTAGGAATGTATCCGATCCTTGGGAACTCTCACATGTGAGCGTTGGACGAAGCATGGCTCTCCGCCCAAGGGCTTCATGAGGAAATGGGTGCCACTGGGGATGGTGGTGTGTCCCGCCCAGGGGGTGTAGCCGCCCATGGAGTGCCCTGATAGGTATCAATTATAGTCCACTGGAAGTAATTCCAGACCGTTACAGCTGGTATCAGAGGAAATGTTTAGTCAACCTTTGGAAACTAGGATGCGAGAACTTTAGTGAGATCCCTAGAGATATTTATAAGGTATGTCTAGGGATGTCCATAAGGATAAGTATACGTATAGGATACAGTCCTAGAACTATGGTAACGATCATAGAATTTAACCTAAGATGTTAGATATCAAGGATACTCCACCTTTATTATGTTGTTTTCCCTAGCATGATTTTTGCCTCTCACACTATTCTTTTTTTTTTGGGTTTTAGAAAATGGCTGGAAACAAGATGATTCACGATAATGGAGGATATGATGGACAATGGAATGATATTCTTCATGAGAAACCAAATGAAATGGGATTTGGAAGTCCAAAGATCATTATTATGCCGAATCAGCAATCTCATAATATGATCAATAAAGTAAAATTTGGTAAGTTTCCTGACTCGACTAATAAGAGAAAGATGGAGTTTCATGATGATCATAGAGGAAAGAAAGTTCAATTTCCCCTATGTAAATCATGTGGGAAGAGGCATGAAGGATAATGTTTCAAGGGAACTGGAAGATGCTTTGGGTGTGGAAAAGAAGGACACAAAGCAAGTAAGTGCAAAGGAAAAGGGTCGGTTAACACCATGGATGAGGATAATGGTATTGCTACGACATCAAAAATGGTTAAGTGTTTTAAATGTGGAATGTATGGACATTATGCAAACAAATGCCCTAAGGGAAAGACTCATGAAGAGAATCAGTATGGTCATATGGGTAGTATTTATGTGGATGATGATGAAGAGACTACAAATGATATGTGAGATGAAAGAATTTTTGAAGCTCGGTCAATTGTTTAAGAATGTAGTGGAATGATTACATTTTTATCATGTGTAATGTTGTATAATAAATCTCATGGTACTATGGAATAAAGAGACGTCTAAGGATTGTTACACTGTTGTCTTTCCTTGAGTTATGAAAGTGTATGATTAATGGTACCACTATCCATGAAAGGTTATTCAGATATTTTTAGAATTTAGATGATATGCGCACAATGAAGGAATAATAAGATAATGGGATGTTTGATAGTATTCATGAGCTCATGATTGATATAAGGACTAAGTGATATCATGGTTTGAGTATATATAATTTTGAGGATTTTGGTATGTGAAAAGTGTTAACTTTTAACTGCATTCAAGTTTTCACTATGGTTCAATGGGTATTCAAGAGAATACATTATTAAGGACTTTGAATGTTTGGAATGTGATCAACAAAACATATCTTATGATATATGGGGATCGACGATGGTGTTAAATCTCTGGTAATCGTTTTCACTATATTATGAGAGTCGACTGCAGTATTATGGATAAGCCTAAAATATTGGAATGGATTATGTTGGACATAAGTTAGTATTGTTTGTTTTTTCGATATTATTGATGGGATGTTATATAGTTTTGGAAAAAGGACAACCTGCAGGACGGGCGACAGCCCATCGCTTCGGACAAGGCTGTGGGAATCGAACCCACAACCGAAGTGCGACTGGCCTTTATCGCCTACCACTGGCCTACAGGAAGTCCCTGTTTAGTAGAAACTAGTTTTATTATATTATGCAGTATGATATATGAAGTATAAGTCCATTTTAGAAACCATATATGATTAATCTCACTATAGATCGACTTATGTATATAATATTTTCTAACCTTTTGTTTGAGACAGATGGAATGACCCGTCATTCTATCACATGATCTGATAACACTTCACGAATAACAAATTCAACTTCATTTATTTAAGAGATGAAGTGGAAATTGTTCAAGGCATGAACAACAGTGAGATTGTACCAAAATAAAGAAAGTATTTATTCTAATTCAATTTTCAACTTTAGGGAAATGATCTTGAAAACCAAAAATGTTGTCCTAGTGATCTTATACCTGATGAATCAGATGGTACCTTAGATCGTCACAAATTTATGGATTTGTGATTACTGGATTTTCCATAGCCATGTTCTCTACCACTCTCCATCAGAACATGATGGTTAGATTTCTCTTTCATATCCATATTTTCACCTATGTGGAAACCCAGTGATTAGTTTATTTGGGTAACCATTACGTTTCATAATTTTTTTTTTAAAGATTGGTTTTGATATTCCTTTTTACGATGTGGGTTTCTATTAAATACACTTTCAAATAGTAAACCATTTATAAACCCGACAAATTTCGAGGGCGAAATTCATTTTAAGGGGGGTAGAATGTAACAGCCCGAGATTTTATGAAAAATATTCTTTTTAATTTTATTAATGTCTTGTGTTGTACGCTACACCAAAAGGAGCTTGCACAACACGCATCCTTGACTTTCCTTGCATTACACGCAATCGCAACCTTCCTCGATAGCGTGTGTAGTACGCAATACTAAGTTTCACGAAACAACGATATGCTATTAAAATATTATTAAAACTAGCCGTTATGAATAGTAATAACCACTTTTTGAAATTTTATAAATTTTATTTTTCAAAATGGAATTCATTTTTAGATTCGGAGTATCGAATTTAGCCTAAGGTGAAATTTTGGTACTTTTCGGATAACTTTCATATTCTGATGAATAGTGAAAATTACTAAATTTTAATTAAAAGCAACTTTTTAAATCGAAATAATTAATAGTGATAAATTATTAATTTGAGTGGTTTTAAAGTATATTTAGAATATATTTTTACAATTTAATACAATGTTGGTCATTGGTTGTAATTTCACATTTAAACCAGACATAATCAAGTGTCAATCTTTTGATAGATATTGTTTCTTAAAAACACGCTATTTGTTTTAACAGTGGGATTTAATTATAAAAATAATTAGTGAAACTTATATGTTATGAATTTGGTAAAATAGACTTTATTTTTGAATTCGGAATATAAAATATAGCTTAGGATGAAATTTTGGCATTGTTCTGAAAAACATCAATTTTTGATGAATAGTGAAACTACTAAGTGGTAGTTAAAAATACTGAAGTTTTCATAAAACTTAATTTTACCGCTTCTGTGAATGGAATTTCGAAAATCCGAGAGACACGATTAATATCAAGGACTAAAATGTGGTTCAATGAGATGAAAATATTTTTTGGTGAATAGTAACTTTTTACTTTTTTTACCACGGTTAATAGTAAATTGGGTAACTAAGGGTAAATATGATATTAATATTACCCTAACACATGTCCTAATTCTATAGGACAAGTGTAATTCGACCAAAAACAAACTTAGGAATAAAATATGACCATTTGGGTCCACTTGGATTAGATCAGGACATTTATTATTAATTTATTTAAAGAAGGGTTAAAATAGTTAAAATCAAAGTTTAATAAGTAAATCATTTATAATATGGGGTTATACATAAGATAAATTCGATTGTAAATATTCATTAGAAAGATAAAAAGATTTCCTACATGATGGTATTTTATTTGTAATTTTTAGACATCATATAATTTAATTTATTTATGACACAAAGATGATGCAGTAATTATCTTATTAATGAAATATTGACATAATTGATAATACAAATACCAAAATAAATGTAATTTAAGACTTTTTATGAATTCCACTAATTTTCTAGGTTACTATGATATATTAATGTTGATTTAATCAACATGGTTCGAACATATAATTCTGTTATGACTTTCACAAAAATCATATATCAAATAGTGTCAAAATTGACACAAAATAGTTTTTAAATCAAATATTATATTATTAATTGTTATTTTATTCCTAAAAATCTAAGGTTCGGCCAAATTACTTAGATAAGAATATATATATTAATAATAAACAATTTGGGGTTCGTTTGGCATGTTATAGTATGTTTATTAACCATATAGTGAAAGAAAACAAAAAGACATGGTAAAAGTTAAATTATTTTACTTAGAGTTAAATCTAATTGATAAGGTTAAAATAATACCATAAACTTGTCTAAATCTTATTGGTTGATAGGATTTCGACCCATCCCCACCTTATCTTAGAAATAAGACCCTTTGGAGCCATTATAAACCGATTTTGACTTTAATATAAAATAATATTTTGAGATATTCCTAAGGTGCCCCTCTCCTCCCTTATAAAAGGGCACCTCCTCCCCCTCCTCCTCACACCAATTTGAGCACTCAAGCTCGGCCAACCCCTGCCAAAATCTCTTATACACTTCCCTAGAAACATCCTAGAGGTTCTGGTCTTCCTCAAAGACCGATTTTAGTGCCCTAAGAGGAGGTATCAAAGAGGCGCTTCAAAGAAGAGGAGGTCCGGACACATACGAAGCAAATCGGACCTAAGGTAAGGGAAATATCACAATCTCATTTTTATCCGAGATTGTTTGTTCATAAGTATTTACTGGGGTGTATTTTATCATCCACATCCATGTTTCATCAATATTTAATATTATTTCCATCCACCTACAATTGTTTAAATCCATTTTTACCCTTCGGTGAGTTTTTAGTAATATCTATGAAAGGAATCTTTTGTCATACGAGGTACTTTTTGACTTTTCCGACAAAAGTACGAAGAATGTTTTTTTAACTTATACGGCACGAACGGATTTCTACTGTTTTATAAAGACTTATTTTCATGAAGCTTCCTCTAAAATATTTCATGACTATTTTCAATAAAATCTCTTTCTTTTATAATTGCATGATGTTTTGTGAAAAGAAATTGATTTTGAAGAAGAAAGGATATTTTCCTCAAGAATTCAATTCAAGTGTTTTATCAAAATTATTTTCCATCTAAGATAATAAACGGTTCTGTTTCTGTCCATATTTTTACATTGATTTGACTATGTTGTGATGGAATTATGTTTATGAATTCCTTTATCTTATATGAATTGATTTATGATGTCATGATGTTTCAAGAATCCCATTTTTGTTACATGTGTTATGCGATGATGTATGTTTTATGATTATGTGGCACACATAAGAAAGGATTCATTATAAGATGGGTGGGACCTATATCTCCCTCCAATTCATTGGGTAAAGATTTTATATCTCATGAGATAGACATGGCTGGAACGGAAGGTTATTTCGGTTCAGTGATACAGGACTGAAACGAGGAGTGAACTCGGTTCAGAAAGGGACTTTGTCCACTAAGATAGTCTTGGAAATGAGTCATGACTAACAAGAAATGATTTTCCATGATTATGTGTGCATGCCACAAAGTTTCAAGTTTTATGATATGATTATGGGGATCTCATTTTCACTTCTATGATTTGTTCCATGTTAAGATATTATGCTCTCTTTTGCAGGTTAAGATTTCCAAAAAGTTATGTTCTTATGAATATGATGTGATTGATTTTTCTTTTGTATACCCTTACTGAGCATTTGAGCTCACCCTTTTATGTTTTCTTTTCCCCAGGATATAAAGAAAGGTTTTAGGTAAAAAAAAAGGGAAGATCTTTATGGGAGATATTGAAGATCTTTCACCACGATTAGAAGACTACGTTCCGAGTTTCCAAAGACACTAAACTATTACGATCCTTGTGTGTGTGTTTTTGTTATGTACTAAGTATTCCGCAAAAGTAATGTAATGTCCATGTACGTCAAGATACGGGTCTCTACATTACCACCTCCATGAACGACACTTTTTCTTTTCATCACCACCATTTAATGATGTTTATATATATGTTTCATTTAAAATTTATATTTTTTATTTCATGGTTCATATTATGTAAATATAAACAAGAAATTTTATGAGTAATATAATAAATAAGTGCCCATTGTAAAACTACTTAAAACACACAAATAAAGAGGAAATTTGATTATATTATAACTGAAGACTTATTTTTAATTTAAATGATTATTATAAAACTAACTGTTATGATTAATATGATTAATAAAATCTATAAAATTTCATTGTACTTTTTTATAGACATTAGAAAACAAAATCATTACTTCAATATCCATACCCACACATATATTTTACCATACTCTTGTTGGGTTTGTTTATCAACCCACATAAAAATACTATAAATTTTTATCAAGTATGGAATTTGAAACTTAATATTGGAAATTGTTATTTAAATTTTTATTTTATTTATTTTTTAATATCATTATAAATATTTAACTCATTAATTAAGTCACTAACATCTATTCATTATAAATTACCAATACAATATCATCATAAACTTTATTTTCATGAATAATAATAATAATTCTTTTGAAATGAAATTATAACATTATAAATAATTAAAAATAATAAATTATAGAAACAATTATGATTATTAAATTAATAAATTTGTAAGAATGATGAATAGAAACACAAAGATTTTGAAACTAGTTCAAAATGATCAAGCCTACTCATGCCCAATATTGAAAGTAGATAATTAGTAACTAATATACATATAGAAAATAATTATAAATGAAGTACATAAAGTGTTAAAGATATGAAGTAGGTTCATTTATACTATATTAAGATATTTATTTTTGTTTAATAGGATCTTATAGTTTATTTGACCAAGTTGGGAAACAAGGTAATGCTTTCTTATCTCAGTTCTAAATCCCTTGAGACGTATTACTAATTATATACCATGTTTTATTTGGAATGGTGTATCTAATACCCTATAGTATTTATATCACGATTACTTTATATTTAATGATACAAAATTTTCTATTACATTTTATTTATCTCATGGGGTTTGGAATGTAAAGGTTACAAAATTTATAAGGGTTTATTTTTCTCATATTCAGCTCCATGAAACATGTTTAATATTGTGAACTATAATTTCTTATATAAGTTATGTTAACTAAAATATTAAAGTCATGTAATAAAACATATTTTATTTCATGATATTTTAATGTTTATTTCATGATTTTCTCTCATGTGCCTTTGATTCTTATATTTCCAACACTGTAAGTGTTTTGTTGCCAATATTATATTCAAATAATGAATTTTTAAAAGATAATCCATATGGGGAATATATATTATTTCTAAAACCTCTCACCATGTTCTTTTGATATTTAAGGGTTTCTACATATCCTCTAAAAATTTCAATTCCCCTTTTCTAATATGTTACCTAAATTTCTTCTTGTAAGTGAAATTGAACTCGTCTCTTCTTCTTGGTAGGGAACCTCCCTTTTTCGTTGTCCATATTCATTGGATGATTTTGAAAATTTCCTTATCTATGTATAAATAATTAATTAAGTTCATTTTATAATAATTTTCATTATTTAAAATGTTTTAATTAAATTTTCAACATTTTTTAAAAGGATTGGATTTATTAAATAGTGAAAATAAGATATTTTTACTTGTTCTAGGTAAACACATCATTCGACTATATTTATTTCTCTATTTCAAAAATTCCCTCTAAATTTTCTTGATTTATAAAATAAAATAATTTTCTATTAGTTTTATATAATATTTATTTAAAAATATATTCAAAAGTCTGTGGATATTTCTTATTTCCAAAGATATGTTTTTATAAAACACCTAAAAATATTTTTTCATCTAACACATTGTACGATGAAATATTCTATACTTGATAGTTGGCATTATTAAAATGATATCATCTACTTTATTTCACTAGATATGTTATGCTATATCATTCTCTTTTATAAGAATGATCAATCCTTTTGTTTGTCTTTCCTAATCACCTTTAGTGTATAATAATAATTTTTCATCCCATTCCTTTACTCTATAAATATATAATTTTTTAGTCCTTGGATTGAAGGGTATTCAGATGGATGTTATATTTTTATTTATTTAGGAAATTATTAACATAATTATTTACATAGTGCCTATATAGTGAAATTACAATATTCTTCATTGTCTTGATTTGTGTGTATTTACATAATAATTTATGAAATATCAATGAATTCTAACTTATTTTTTAGGGTTTTATCGTGTTATGATTTTTATTTATTTATTTATGTGATTCATTTTGAAAATGATATAAAAAAATTATTTCAATGGGTTATTTATTCTATAAAAAATGAATGATTTCCATTTGAAATATTTATGAAACCTATTTTATTTCCATGGTTTCTTTATGATGTGATAATTTAATGATTTTTTGGTGGAACACATATCTATAGATTAATGGTGTATGGTATCATTTATATCCATACAATTAATTTGTTAAAAGTTTAAAGACTATATATATGTATACACATAAACAATGTTTTTGGTCATAGGAATTGACACAATTTTGTGACACATGATGTGAATGTATATATGGTAGAATTATATTTTGTCAAAATCATGGGTGCATGTGTGTGACTCGTGAAGATGATGTTAAGATATGCTTATGGTAATTCAAAAATTCTATAAGTATTCCTTATTCCATGAAATGGTATAATTTATTGATATGATTTTTTGATATCATATGATTAAATGATCTATTCATTATTTGGTATAACCTTATTATATATATTGATTATATTCATATTCTCTTCTTATAATCACTTGTGATCATTTCATATTATCCACTATGTTTAAACATAATGAGCATCTATGATCTCCCATTCTTCTATTTCCATTTTCCTTGCTTAATAAGATGACTATAACTTATAAAGAGTCTATTAGGAGTCCAATATAGCTCAATTATGGATAAATTATCAACTTTTTTTCAAAATAACTTTCACATGTATTTATTCCTCAATTACATTAAACCTCAATTTCTACATCTTGTGTGACTATTTGTGAGATGGAATTATTATTCATGTAAAATAATGAAATAAATGTACTTTTTTATCTTGGGTTACCTTAAATTTTGGTTATGTAAATAAGGATGTTTATTCTGAATGGATGGTTATTACTATCAGTGAATATTTGGAGTGTTTATATTATTAGGAGAATACTAAACAGATATCCCAAATAATCAATTGGGTCAAAGAAGGGAAAAATTATGGGAATTTTTATTAGACAAAAAAGTGATAAACATTATAAAGGCCTATTTTTATGTACTAGAAATACTAAATCTGGTGACTGGGGTTCTAGAAACTAATTATAAGGTATTTTTTTCTAAGAATTATATGAGTTCACTATATATAATGCTTGTTGGAAGATCTCCATTCATTACTAAGGTAACAAGAAGTTACTATGACCCTTCTCAAAACAAAGTATGTATCACTAAAACTAGTGTGAACTAGTACAATATTGTCAAAAGTTGCATTTTGTGTGATGCACTATGGGTATTATTTGATAACAATCCAACACCACTTATTATCAATAAAAATATTTTGAGTTTATAATATACATCTCAATATAATAACTGAACATAGAAATAATTAGGTTTCCCTCATTAGAGTAAAACCTCATAAAAATATTGTGTTAGTTTCTCTATTTTATATTTCTTACATACTAGTGAAGGTGAATTTATTGGGTTGATTATATCTCTAAAAATTTAGAGAGTTTTATTTGAAAAAATATGAAATTTAAAAAAAAAAGTGACCAATGATTCAACAACCCTTTTGAATTATCCTTACATTATGGTAATATTACATCTAAATATATACCAAAACTCTACATTATTTTATTTGTATCCATAATCGAATAAAAAAATTATATCACATTTTTTTGATTCACAATACCACTTTGAAACTTCTTAAGTATCTCAAGATCTTGTTATTTACACAATATAAAATAAGCATAATCCATCAAAGTGGAATCCTCAATATAATTCATGAAATATTAGTCTATATTAGTTAACATCATGCTCATAATTCAATACACCTCTGAGTGTACTAACATAAGTAGTTTCTTTATTTTAATCTTTATCAGGTTTGTCATATATTTATTATATCTCCATAACTAAATGTGACACATGTATTGCACCTCTCCCAATCTGTAATTGATATATTTATTACATCTTCATACGTGATTAACTTATCTATATTATTTTTTCGTAAAAGAAAATTTCACCTTTTCTATTGTTCAACCATGACTTTCACACTCATTTATAAACTATTTGGATTATTGGATATTTAGAACAGATTATCTCTTGTTTGTTCACTGATCACCAAGGTTGGGTTGTCCTTCAACCTCTAAATTCAGCATTTGTATTTTTAAAATATCACTTCATTCCCATTTTCTATATTTTGAGATAAATTAAATAGATTTTACCTTATCCCTTAAAAAATGAACATAACTAGATTTATTCTTGCCAATTTTGGGGTCTCAAACACATACCTCAAATAAAGGTCAATAATTATTCAAAGAAATATGTCATATATCCCAACATTGGATATCATTCAAGAATGTATTATTTCTATTCATATGTTATAATAATAAACTATAATGTATTCAAGGCATCTCTCATTTTATATCTTTATAAGTAACCTTAACTACCATCAATTACTCTTAATTACTCCTCCTCTTGAGATATTTAGATTTATCCTCTCTATTTATCTTCTCTAGTAGTATTGTTTGAAACTTGTTGATAGTGTCTCAATATATATCACACTAATTATATGTTTCTTAAAGAGAATCAATAGAATGATAGAATTTTACCTTTTCTTTTGGATTTTGTCTATGATGGTATCTTGTAACCTCAAGATAAAATTTACTCAATTTATATTATATATTTGATTTAGGGAGTTAAAAAATTTACCATCATATAGAGTATTTGTTCTTGTACAATCCATAGCACCAAAACCTTGGTTAAAATATAAATATCCTCAAGTAGTAAATATATTCCATAAAATATGTTTTTTTATTTTCTTTTTGACTTTAACTCTACCATTTTTACTCAATTATCTCATGATTTATATCTCTTTCCTTCAATAAGTCTTTTCCTTTGGTATTAACCTCACTACTCTTCTTATTTCATATATTAATACTCTTGTACATTATCATAATAACCATTTTATTTAGAAATGGATTTTCTAATATCAATCTTAGGATAATTCATTACCTTGTCACCTACATTTTGACAATTATCACCATCATTGTTGAATAATTGAATTTCTAAACTAATAGTTTATGTTACTACATGACCATATCCAATTTTATTAAATGAATTAGAAATTTTCTAAAATAATTTTGATCCTTTACCAACTATCATCACACAAATTCTTAATTCCTTAACAAACACTATTCTCAATGTGTTTTATTAGAATCAACCAAAATATCATTTAGATCTTTTACGCCCATAGTATTATTAATAATATTTTTTATGATCATACAAAGTAGCGTTTCTCTATTCTCAATGATTTCGTTTATATCTTCCATCAGTTAAGAAAACAACAATTTCACCTTGGTAAATCCTTTTTATTTTTTATTCACTATGAAATTTTATCAATAAATCATTCTTATATTTTAATACTTTACTTTTTATCCCATTATTATTAAATTAATTTAAGGAAAAAATGATCTATATTATTAACTAAAACTTCAATTTTTGTTTCCTTATTAATATTTTCTTCTTCTTCACTACTCCCTTCTACTTTTTAAGATGGGTATTTGAGATGATTTAATTTGTATGTGAAATAAATTTTACCGTCATCTATTGAATCCTCTTGGTCACTTTCACTTTATCTATTACAATATATATCATCATTTTTTGTGTAATATTGTTTATTTCATTTTTCATAATTTTTATTTTGGAAGACTTTATTCCCCTAAAACCACTCACCATATTATTCATTTTTAATGATTTTTTATATTTCTCACCCTCATAATATCTAGGTTATATATTATAGTAATTGATATATATTTACAATCATTCCCAAATTTAAAAATATGAATATTTTTTTACCATTATATTTAACATTTCATCATTTCATTCCTTTATAAGATAATGATATGAATTTATCAAAACACAAGGAAGTATATTTTATATTGATTTCATCCTCATGAGAATACTTTGGATTTAAATAATATAAAAAATTTAAAGCATTTATTGTGTCCCCCTTATCGTATTTTCCTAATCTCATTAATTATTTCCCTCTTCTCATATCATGTATAATAAAAACATTATTTAGTTTATTAATATCCCACTCATCCATTTCTTGATCCTAAAGAGAAAAAAAAATTACATTAAATTTATATGATATTATTACCATTAGATTCCTCACAATGGTAGAATTATAAAAAAATTCATCATAACATGGAATCAAGATCACAATATTGTTTACCCAAAGAAAAAACTCATCATCTACTATTGAAATATTCTTAAATTAAGGTTCTATGTATGCAATTAGGAATACTTTACCATTTTTTTCTCGCTAATGATTCTCAAAAAATATCCACCATATTCAAATTAACAATTTTTATTTCCACAAATCCATCCAAATCCATCTCTAAGAGGGATAAAAATAATTAATTTTAAACTATAAAATTGGATTTTATAGTCTTATTGTCAATTATACTATGGGATGTCTCTAATTTGGGGAGATATAAACCATTATTTGTGTTTTTTATAATGTTTAATCCTAGATATTGAAGATATAGAACCATATTATCCTTTAATAGACGAAATATCTTAACATAAAACATGAGGAACTCTGTTGTTATTTACATTCTCTTTAGCCTCCATAGATTTTATTGATTATTAAATACTAATAATTATAAAATAAATTAGATACAAAGTAATGATACAAGTAAATGGTTCAAAATGATTTAATTTTTTTGATTATTTCAAATGGAAATGAAATTGTTCAACTTCTATTTATATATTCATGATATTATGGACCCTTATTACTATTTTCCAAAAGTAGGAAACCTATCCCCAAAGGGGTTGATGGTGTCATATCCTTGATCAAAATTAGTTGAAGTGATGTCATAACTTCCCTCCATGGATTCCTCCATGGATCTCATTTCCATATATGGGTCTCCCTAATATATTTAATACATTTTCATTAATCCCTTACTCCATGATATATTCATGAGGACACCTTTAAATTATACCACTATCTACCTTAGTATGGTGAATTCCTTTTGTTGGAGATGATGAGTTTCCAAAAATCATCGAACATCATTAAGTATGTTTGGAATCTATATGTATCTTCCCTAATATGGGATATGAATATATCTTATAATTTCAAAATAGGTAACCTTAGTTTTAAAACCCGATGTATCATGATCTCATCACATAAAAAATTTTGATAATAAAATAAGACATTTTAGGCTCATTTCCTAGGGTGACCTTTCCTTATCACCAAAGATAACTCTGAATCAAAATATGACTCATCCTATTCTCGTCAAATAAATAAAGATATCATCATTTAAGACATACATATCTCATCACAAGAGGCATCATATTCTGGTCACACAAGGTGTCATATGATCATCACATAGAGAATCATGGAATCATGGAATTATCACCTAAGTAGGGAAGTGGGGGATCCCATTATTGTAACATAGTATTATTATTAACATCCCAAAATGAATATAATTTTTTCAGATGATCTATCCAGTGATCAACACACTAGGTAAAGAACTTAGGCTCGTCACTAAAGTAAATGGAAGAGAGGTCATATTCTCATCGTAGGGGGTTCTTATGCTCATCACATAAGAAATACTATGATCATTACCTATGTATTTTTTTATGCATCATGTGTGGGTTGTCCTAGGATCATCACATATGACCTCTTGTAATAATTAAAAAATATAAAGTCACAATTTAAAGACTATTAAGGATTCTTCCATGTACTCTCAACACATATGGGCATGTTACATTTTAATGTCTATTGGGGATGAATATAAATATTCTCATGGAATATGAGTAGGAATATATTTTAAGTATAATAGAAAAATAAAAATAGTTTAATATCCTATATATACTTTTATAATGTTTTTGGAGATATGAGTTTTGTTTAAAGAAGATGGTTAGGATTTAGAGATACCACCTCCCAAGGGGGACAGAGTGATGGTGATGTTGGTATTGATCCTCAAAGATGTATTCTATATATCCTACTATAATATAGGGAAAACATATATAGTTCAAGGTATTTATTTTAATCTCTAGTGATAGGTTCTTACTAAAAAAATTAACATCATTAGGTAAGGACACTTATGTCAAGAATGGAAAAACAAAAATGTGTGTTGTCAGTATCATGCTTTGGACAGCCTAGTGGGGTCTTCACTCAATGAGTGTAAAAAGTCAATTTACTTTCATGAGTACATGACTAGTTATTACACCTAATCTAAGTCCAAGTTTTTTTATCATTAGTTTATAGAACATTATTGGTTCTTAGGCACATATTTCCAGAAATATAATGCTCACATAAATTACATTTTCAATGTTCAGGATCAAGTAACATTGATATTTCCCAACCCATTTCTAAAGTAATGGTATTGGGTGTTAAAGGCCATGATACTAACCATGAATAAATATTTTTCATGGTTATACTCGAATAAAGTGGATATGAGACCCATAAGTCTTTAACTCCTATATAATTATCTATCATGATGGGATACAACTCACCCAACTTATGAATTCCGTGAAGATTAATGATTCGTGAAGCATAGGCCTCAAGAAAAAATGGTATTCATAGACACAATTTCATGGGTTTTTCTTGAGATGGGTTTTATATGAAACCATGAGTTTTGTGGGTTTTTAACCTATATAGTTAACTATTTTCTTAATTAAATTGTTTTTCATGAAGGTACCTCAATTTTTTTGTCAATTCCTTGAAGGACTTATGTTATAAATTTCATGCAAGTTTCTCACCTGGGTGATTCTACTAAAATATCTGGAGTTATGAGATCCTTGGAAGACCGTGTTGAGAGAGTTAAGAGATTCATTTTTTATTTTTAAAGGTCATCCCCCCACCTAATATTAAAATTAAGGGGGTATTTGTAGGCCTCAGGTTTTCTAATAATGGGGTTTTCAAGGAATGTTTCCACACTTGTGGAAAAACTAATTTGTCTGACACTCTGAAATTGGTTCATGTAATTTATTCATGTGGGAAAAAATCAAAGTTTTTTTGAAGTAAAAAAATTTGTTCATGGAACTCCAAGATACAATAAATCTTAATCTTTTGTCTTAAACTAGCTATATTAGTAGTATTTTGTAATTCATAGTTCTAACATACAAATATTTTGATTTATAAGTTTGTTTCAGATCCACTACCCATCATATCAATGGTTGTGAAAGGAACTATGCCCTTAATTATTGGTTTCTCCCCATAGGAAGTGATTTGCAAGGAAAAAAAGTTTCTATAAGATCCTATAAATATATTTTTTCAATTTTGACTCCCTTTTTCACTAGAAACAAATTAAACATGAGGATTACACTACAATGTAGATGGAATAATTTTTTAGTGACAATAGAATCCAACTGATTTTACTATGAGAATAAATACTACAAAAGATAAGCAGGATCAATCAGTGGTTACCAAATCACTAACTCTTAAATGATTTATTTTACAACAATAGTTATATTGATTGCATCATTATGGGATTTTCTGATGAACATGGATAGAGTGAGAAGGAATAAACATGACTCAAGTGTTTTGACAAGGTTCACTCACTCTTATTATAAAGTATCTAATACTTATTAAATCATGATATAAATCATATTATGAAAAATATTTTTTATCAAAATTTATAGGGAATAGAGTTGTATGATGGTTTTTAGATTTGATTGTATGAAACAAATACTATCATAAATAGAACAATCAATATTCACTTTCCTTCATGTTAAGTGTATCCAAAATTTAGATCACATTTTCACCCATGTTATTAACCTTAATACAATGTAAATGATCCTTGAAATGGGTATATGTTTACCTATTATTTTCATATCCTTTACATATAACTATCTTAAATATAAAACTCAATATATTTTTATAGGCATAACCACGCCATGGTATATCGAAAATTGGATTATTCATGGTGACTTTTTGGCATTAACATATACAAGAACCTCATATATCACTACTCTTATATCCCCACTTCCCTCGGTTATTTATATCATATCATATAACAAAATATTCATGCTCCATGGTATACCCTAGGAATCCATGTTGTAGAAAACATTAAAATACCTTCACAGACACTTGGGACATCTTTATATCCCTATGGTCCACCTCTATAACTCCTCTCAATTTCCTAGATTCACTATGGAATTGTCTCTCTTATTCCACAATATAGTCAACCTTAGAATCATACTAAAACACCAATACAGTGTGGATTTTATTCATAAATCTCACCAAATAATAAATTTTACAATCTGAAAGAAGATGGTAAATGCATGTTTAAGAACTGGGTCCTTATAGACCCAACTCAACTCAACCCACAATTATTTAATCTGGAAATTCATTCACCGTGAAAATATATCTCCCACAATTTCTATTATTAACCGTGACATATGGGAATATCTAAAACGAATTTCAGGCCTCCCCATGATCTTCATCAATAACTCTATGTGATAACACCCACTTTTACACCCATTGCACATGAAAAAGATCACAAACTATTTTAGATTCCCAAAAATACCTTGTGCATTGAGGAACCATAACAATGACTTAGGTGTTTTAGGATTCTCTCCATTACATTGTGAGTAATCATGGTATAGAAGGGGCCACCTCAAAAAATTTCAATTGAATGCATCTTCCATAAACCCAAATAGGATCAAAATCATCCAAGATCATATTATCAAAAAATAATAAATGAAAAAAATTCATTACTCATGAATGAATTGTCTCAACAAACAATTCATAAAATGCGTATAATGTTAATGTGATTATAACACCACAGCATAAGATAAAATTTTGTTTTTTAGAATACTCTTACTCAAAATATAAGACCAATAATTCATTGATGACGTCTCATTTGATATCAACTCACAAATCCTTTTTTCAATTCTCTTTATAAGAAATCTTTAATCATCAAAACACATATACTCACCTAGTCATAAAATTCTATTTAATTAAATGTTAAATAAATATGATTATACCAATGTTGTAATATATAAAAAATATCATATTTCACTTTTTATTTTTTATAAGAATGAGATACAATTCATATGTTTGTGTAATTTTATTAAAGTAATTATTTTATTTTATGTTTTGAAAAATCATGGGGTGGTTACTCATAGTTATGAATAATGGATTTATATAAATATCATAGAATAGATAATAATTAATTATACATGCTAGTTGGGTTCCCGAAATCATGATAAGAAAGTGATAGTTAGATGAGTGGTTTAGATCACATCATTTCTAGCAAGGTTTTTCTAGTGGGATAGATTATTTATTTATCCCCTATAGCTCATTATTCTATTTTATTTATTACCTTGATCCTTATTTAATGATAGTCTAAGTGAGATTAATTTTTTAGGTTATTCCTAAAATTAATTATATAATTTATAAATCCATAAATTGTTATAATGAAATAAAAAATTTACCCTTGTGTATAAATATCAATTTTTTACTTCTACTTACTTCTAGAGAATTACTTTACCAATAAGTTAACATTCAAAAAAAGTATAAGTTATTGTAATGGGTAAAATTTATCGTATTTCTAGTTATACTAGAAGTTATTTCTCTACTAAGAATAGGAAATGGTATTAGTTTAGGTAGGGAGGTATTGGAAGCACCAGAAAACCATCGTATTATGCTTCTTTATCTCCTACCAAGAATAAACCTATTATTTGTACTGGTGTAATAATCTATAGATTTATAAAGATTCTTATAAAGTGGAACATATAAAATTCTATATTTATGGTTTTCATGGTTATCATTAGATGTTATGTAGAATAAATTATCATCAAATGAGTGGGGTTGATTTGACATTCCCAAAAATATCACATCATCAGTATAAAGCATCTAAATCTATAGGGTATCAATTTGTATTATGTATAAAGATAGATCCTTCTCATGTAATAAAATAGAAATAAAATAAATTTTAAATTATAATAAATTCTCTGAAATGATCTAAATCATGTTTATAATCTATTATATAGAAAGTATCTATAAATTTCAAATTTATATGTCTTATATAGTTACTAATATTATTTATTCATCTATGTATTGTTATTTATTTGATATATGTGATTCAAATGTTTTCACTTCTCTATGTTTAGTGGACCATTATATTTTTTGAAAAAACATTTTCCTTATATTGGGGGCATCTCCACTCTATTCAAAAATGAGCATGGATCTAGATTTATAACATGGGAGATATTGATATTTAATGCAAAAAAAATTATGAGATGATTTTCCTATACAATTTCATATTTGACCTAATTTTGGGAATGGGTTAGATGATCATGTTGTGACCACATAATTAATTATACTAATGAATGGTGACTTATATTTCAAGTAATGTAAATTCCCATATATTTCAAGGTGAATGGGATCCTAGTTCCAGTAGGGTTGTTCCTATTATTCTTAATGAAGAATTTTGTTTTTGTTGGTTAGTGACTCTTCTTATAGTATCTCTATGTGAAAATATATAAAATAAAATTCCACCTATATAGATTAATTTTCTTAAAATATTTATTAATGTTTTCTATAGAATAAAAAGTATAAATAAGTGAACTTATTAATCAATCTAGTACCAAGTATGATCCATATTTGATTGCCTTCTTATCGTATAACTCTTAAATAATTGAATAAATTAATGATTTATTTATGAAACCTTAATGCTAATATTTTTATTTGTCTTAGACATTCACCATGGTTCTCTATTATAATCTTAGTCAATAAATTAATTTAGAGTTTACACATTTCCATTAGATATCATAAATATAACTTGGTTATAGTGAGATTAAATTTCCCTCTTCATGGAATTTATGAAATAACTAATCAATTGAAATGATAGCAATGGTTTTTAAAAAATAACCCTAGATTAAGGTATCCCTAATTGAGGTTCAGGGAGAAAGATAAAACCATGGATACATTTTGAAAAAGAAACATGCATTTCGAATTCCATGTGATGCCATTTAGACTTACTATTATGATTATGGTCATCATTATGATTAATGAACCGCATCATCCATGGATATCATGAAACATTTATTATGGGTTATATGGATGGAATTAGTATTTATTATAATTAAAAATACTACCATGGGTGTCATCTTGGAGTCATTCATCAAATTATAAATGGGAAATACTTCTATATTATTTATCCAAGAGAAGTGTTTGAATTATGAATTTTAAATTTTCCAATAATGTGGTTTCTAAACAAATAATTTCAATTGAACTTATTAAAACTAAGGTTTTTTTGTCTTCAGAGACTCCAATGAATTTATAATGGAGATAAATAATACTTCTATTGATTATATGTTATAGGTAGCTAGTGATGGACATATCTAGGATTTTGTTTCGCCTTATCATTTTTACCCATCATTTAGAAAAGTTCACATCGAGAATGGAATGTCCTGAATTATTAGATTATCTTATAAAATTATATACATTATCTCTTATATTTACCTTATAAGAGATATTGAAGGTCACACTGTTTATTGTGATTCTTAAAATATGGTTTTGTGTTTCAATATAATAAAAAAATCACGTGGTGAAATATGGTACTCACAAGCTATTACCGTAAGATAAGAATTATTAAAAATTGATATTAAATTTATATTATTAATTCATGATTTAAGGTTTTAGAGGAACTACCTACTTAATTATAAATTGTAAGATACAGATATTTTATTTTATATTTCACTTCAAATAAATTTTATTTCATCAATAGCTTGTGATAGAAGGAAATATGAGTCTAAATGAACAATAATATAGTGTAAAAATATAAACAAGTCATTAAATTAGTGGATAGAATAGGAATAACCACATTTTTAAAATTATATATAATTTTTTTAGATAAAGTAAATATATTGATTAATAAGTTCTCAATTTTTAGTAAAGTAATTATTTGATTCAAAATGGTTTTTTTTATTTTTGTGAGAAAATAATATAATTAATTTTGAAACATGTAAAAAATTTATTTGAAGAAATTAACATTGTTTTTAAAATTTGAATGTCAAAAATATCTTAGATTAAATTTTTCATAAATTTTAAGAAAATATTGAATTTCCGGTGTATATTTTTATTGAATATTCTATTTCAATGTCTTGAATTTAAAAAGATCCATATTTTTTAAATATTTGATAAGTAAAATTATTTCATTTATAATATTAATAATCAAATTAAGTTCATTGGAATTGATTTTATATTTTATTATGATATAAAAAATTATACTTAAGAAAACAATTCTATGGAATTGTTTTTCATTGTTTTATACAATATTAAATTCAAATTAAATTCATCCAATAATATTAATTAAATTTTGTAAAATAGATAAAATATTAGGAAAAAATATTTCTAAATACTTTAATGAGGAAAATTTTATTTTTTTCATATTTAATAGTGAAAATAGTAAAAAATATCATTTCAATTAAGGTTAAAACAGGTTTACTGAGGTTTGAACCAAGATATAAGGATGAGTTTGGAGACTAAAATTTTCTAAATATTATTTTATATCAATTATTGCACCCCATAATATCCCAAAATTAAATCTCTATCCATTGGGAGAATGTTTCTTGAAAATTGCATTATTATATTTTGATCATTTAAATAAATTCCAAGGGTGTCCTCTCCCCCACATATAAATTGACACCCCTATTTTCTCTTCTTTACAAAACATTGAGCCACATAAATTTAAAAAACCATTCCCAATTATATTATTTTATCCCATATCCATTAATTATTTTTTCTTGTGTCCTTAAAATATTTCTCCAAGGGTCCATAATAAATGATCTAAAGGAGGCCTACCGAAGGAGAGGTAAGCATCTTACCCAACCTCTTTCAAATTATTTCTTATTATACCTGATATAAATCCCTATTATTAATAATAAAAAATAAATTTAGTAAATTTAATATAATTAAATGTTGTTATTATTATTTAACCACCATTATTCATCCTCTTTTTTATCAAATGAGAATTTAAATTATCCCTCATAAGTACATGTGGACTACCAACTCCAAGTAGCAATATAATACATTTTACATCACTTTTTTCATGGATGTTTATTATGATTGGTTTAATGTTTATACATGATACTTATGATATAATTAGTCTTCTCAAATGATAATATTATACCAACATTGTTACCTTCAAATCCCTTAGAAAATGTTATTGTCATTTGTGTTTACGTGTTCACTACTGTCTTCATGAAGTGAATTGATTAGTTTTTCATTTATTATTTAAATAGATGGTAATAGGTATAATTTAATGATTAAATATAATATAGATGAAATAATAATGATAATATAAATTTCAATGATTATTTACCTTTCTTTTATTTAATCCTTCTAAAAGTGAAAACATCATTCATGCCTACATATAGCCTACTGTCTCCATGAATGGGGTAATTCAATTTTCTATCTCAACATTTTATAGATAGATATATATATATAGATAATGAATCTATATGATATTTATATCATGATAAAACAAATTTTATATGAAATATAAATGATAAAATTTCAAGGAATGGAACTACCAAATTGAAATTATCATGAAAAGACAACAGGTAACATATAAAAAAAGATGATTTTAATAATGAATTATTAATAAATGGGTGTTGAAATGTTATAAGTGGATAATATGTGATATTATAATTATATTCATGAATATAATATAATTACAATAATTTTAAATTTATTAAATAGGAGGTTAGTGCACATTAAAACAAAGTTGAACTTGAGATCAGGGATTTATGTTACAGCCTCATTGTCTATCAGGATTGTTTATGATTAAGATTATAATGAAGTATTTTATAACCTATACCTCAATAATACCATAAATTTTATTATCCTAAGTTTATTTATGGATATTAAATGATTTTATTTCATTTTAACCTCTTTAAAAACTCAATATTCTGAAATAATATTTTTAAAGAAACCTAACTTGATGTCTCTCTTAGGTAAAAAATTCTTTTTCAATCATATCCATGTTTTATAGTAATGAATTCAAAAAAAAATTACTAATTATCTTATAGTAGTTTAAATTTATTTTTACCCATAGTTTAATTATTTGAAAAATTATTTTAATATGTATATTCTTATCATTTTCTAAATGAGGTTCTCTTTATATTTTTTCAAAAAATGTAAAAATGAATCATTGTTTTAACTTACATAGCATGTATAAAATTTCCTATGATCATTCTTTTTCAATGATTTTAATCTTTCATTACAAATTTAAAGGTTTTTTTGAAATAAAATAATTTTATTAAAATTTTATAAAAAAATTATATTATAAATAAGTTATTACCAAGTGATTATGGTATTTTCTTATAGAAATGTTCTTGTGATTTTTTAAATGAATTTTTCATTTATGAAATTATCCTTTTTTTTCACATATACATTACTTGGGATAAGATAAAATGATACAATCCACTTTAATTCTTTATATTTTTTATGAGGATTACGATTTAAGGATGACTCTATAAAACTCATTTCATTCCCACTAGTTAATTTAGTTATGATTAAAACTTTATGAACAAAATTTCTTTCCCACAGGTTATGTTATGTTGAAATGATCAAATGTTTCTCAGATCCATTTAATTTGAATGGTTTATACAATTATAAAGGTTTTATGATCTATTGGCCAAAATATGTATGATTTTTAATATTTGAGTAGTGTGCCCAGATTTATGTTTCCCTCCAAATAATAAGGTATTTATAGATATATCATGAGATAATAAGGATGGGCATAGAAAGAGAACCTTGTTGAGTAATGGACTTAGTCGACTATGATAGTATTAGGAGAAAACCTTGACTAGGGATAAAATGGAATGTGGAGTGAACAAAATATACTATGATAGTCCTGGTAGGGATCCTTGATTTAGGAAATTATTTCCTATCTCTTATTCCAATTTTATGGTATCTAGAATCAAGTTCTTTAATTCTTTATGATTCGTGTCTTAAAAACTACCATGTTTTATTATATGAAATAGTATTATGATCAATGATATGATGGGTATGGTTTCAAATGATAAACTCATGTTCTCATACCCTTATGCTCATTTTATACTTAAGTGGCCAAATATATTTTTCTTTTTATCCTAAATAAACATATGAACTCTCACTTTCTCATATTTCCTTTCCTTGGGTTATGAATAATAGTTTTTAGTATGACATATCTACGAAGGGTTTTAATTATGAATAAATTTTTGGGATATGATCTAGATCTCTTTTGAACAAGTTGTTTTTCTATCTATGTTTCTAAATACACAAAAAATTTATGATTTTGGTTCAGATTTTTATTTTACAAATTTTACTATTCATATACTAATATTTGATATTTATGCATTAAAATTATGTGTTATTATAGTTGGTATAAGAATAAGGTTTATTTAATATTTTTATATTGTTATTATTTAACCTTATTTAAAATTTAGGGGATAAGACTACATATAGTATAACATCATAAAGTTAGGGTGAAGTATAGATTATGTGGATTACCTATAAATAAATCCCATTTAGGATATTAGAAGTGGTAGTTTTTTTGGAATATATTATTATCAATTAAATAAACCTACAAAGAGTTGGTAAATTATATATTATACATCATTCTAGTGCATAGTGTGAGTGATTTTTTAATGTGCACATGGTTTGACACTCTCGGGAGATATTCTTAGATTAATTCACATTTTCGTGATGAAATATTATAAAGGATTTGAATAAATGATAACCAAGGATGACCTATGTTAAACATAAGTTATCATAGATTGATAATATAGTGTCAAAAAATAGATATCATATTAATGATTTTTCATGATTAATCATTCAGATTAATAATTCTTTTTGTTCATGCTGACCATTTTGGTTTTTTAGATAGATTGAATATTGGACAAAGAAGTTAAGGTGGTAAAATTAATGCTCAAATATCTAATTTATTATTTTAAATTTTTCTTTTAAATTCTTTTATATCATGAAAAGTATCTTATAATTTAAATTTATATCCTCAATTATTAATGTGTGAATTGGTAGTGAAAAAACTTAATGGTGCGATGATCAAATCTCAAGTATATTATTCTTCTCCAATTGAAATTTTGGGAACATGATTCCTATAAACCTCACTATTCTTCAAATATTTAATTTAATTTTATCCTTGTAATGGATTTTATTTCATTATATAAATACCAAATTAATTCTTTGGGAAGGGAAGTCATGATTGATATCCCAAACCAACATATGATCATATATCATTGTGGCTCTATGAAAATTAAATCCATTGAAGGGGTATAGATTCCTATTCAAAATGGTTATTTACATCATATGATTTGGTAGAAACTCAACATCAGGGATATTTCTATTATACGGGAGTTTGTTGATTCTATTTTGGAAAAAAAATTAATAGTATTCCTTATAATCATGAAGTTTAGATTTCAATCGATCTCATATCTAGTGATAAATCTATTATAAAGACTCCATAAAAATAACCATAATTGAGTTATAGGAAATAATGAAGCAACTTAAGAAGAATCTTGATAAGGGATTCATTCATCCAATTGCATCACCATGGGGTTTACCTGTTCTTTTTGTTATGAATATATATTTATCAATGTGACTTTACATTGATTATTGAGAACATAAAAAATATTTCAATTAAGAATAATTATATTATACCTTTTATTTATGACTTTTTCTATCAATTATGAGGAGATCAATATTTTTTTCACAATTTATCTGTGATATGGATACTATCATTTGATGGTCAAAATAGAAGACACACCCAAGAAAGATTTTCATTCAAGGTATGAACATAATGAATTTATAGTGATTCCATTTGGACTTAGAAATGCTCTAACTATATTTATGGATTTCATTAATAGAGTATTTAGTGATTACCTTGATCAATTTATTGTAGAAATTATAGATTATTTTATAATATATTTAAAAGATCAAATAATAGAATCAAAATCACTTTAGGATTATACTAAATTCCTTAAGTAAGGATAATTTATATGAAAAATTTACCAAGTCTGAATTTTGGCTACAGAAAGTTTCATTTTTTGGTCATATAATCAAAAGTTAGAGTATATCAGTCAAACAACCAAAAGTTTTTAACCATTATCCCAGATCAACCACTGTGATTGAGATCTATATATTTCTTGTTTTATCTAGATATTATTCATAGATTGTGGAAAACTTCTCATAGATTTCAAATACTCCCACCAATATAACTAAAAGAGGAGAAAAGTTCCTCTAGATAATAAAATGTGAGGAATTTTTTAAGGATCTAAATATAAAGTTAGTCAGCACACATATACTTACACTACCTTATGGTGTATAAGGGTTTTTAATAATTAGTGATCCATTAAAGAAGTGATTATCAAGCATAATTATGAATGATGACATAGTGATATCTTGTGTGTCACCTAAATTGATGTTTCGTAATAAAAATTACCCAACTCATGATTTGGAGTTAGCTACTATAATTTTATCATTGAATATATGGAAACATTATATTTAAGGATAAATTTTTGACATATATACCAATAATAAAATTATATAGTATATATTCACTCGTAAAGAGTAGAATATCTTCTAGAGAAAATGGATAGAGTTGAATAATGAATATGAATGCTCAATACATTACCACCCTGGGAATGCAAACAAGTGGTTGATGTTTTCTGTCAAAATGGTCATGAAGTATTATCTATGATGAGAATCACAAAATATAAAATATTTATGAATTTTTAAATTATGGATCTATAAATAATTAAGGAAGGAGATAAATATTATCTTTCTTAAATAATTTTTCAACCATCTAACTAATTAAATATTAAAGAGATGAAAAATTAAGATGTATAGTTCCAAAAGAAATTATGAAATGTCCATGAGTTTATCCTTGATTATTATAGAATGATAAGTTTTAGGAATGATGTATGTTTCCAAACTATCCCAAATTTAATGAAGGAGTTGTTGGTTGAAGATCATAGTTTCTTGTAATGTCTCAGACCCAGATGCCATTGAAAAATGCACCAAGCCTGGTTGGCCACATGACCTCAATTGCATATCCCCAAATGATAGAGGAAACCAACAATAAGTGAGGGCCTAGGCTGTATCTTTGGGAAGAAAATTCACTCTTCTCAGATAGAAACACATCATTAGGAACATACAATCAATAGAAGAAGCAGAAAATCATTCAGACAATATATAAATACAAAGATATATGTATATATATATATAACAATTACATAATGAATATAATATACAATTATGATCATGTAATCTATATAAAAAGTATCCAAAAAAGGTATATAGTCAATGGTTCATTACATGTATTAAAAAAATACTTAAAACTATTCATGCTAGAATCATGAGCCAAAGCTCAGTCTTGTGCACCCATACTCTTTAGCAGTAATAAAAAACCTATAGCATGGTGTTTTCCCTTGTCCATCCTTGCAGTCATGAAATCTTCTTGAATACGAAATGCAGTCTTAGTAGGGTGTGAGATAAAATCCTAATAGGCCACCACTAATGGTGTCTAATTCTATCAAGTTTGTGAATATATAAAAATAATAATGTATAATAAGTAATAGAATATGTAAAGAAAGTGATAAATGTAGACAACCCATAAAGTTACTAGCTTTCATAGACACTCGTCCTCTACTACCTACTTCACCTTAGTTGTAACACCTCTGAATAAATATTCAGTCATGTTCCATTTAATTAAAAAGTCTTTGGTCTTGGTGTGTATCCTAGAATTCCCTATAAGGATGTGATCAAGAGGTTCCTAACTACGCCATAAATGTGGTTTAAGTCTCTGACCAAATCCAATATTATTCTTTTTCTTGGTAGGTGCATTATATAAATAATCTCATTAATTATACAATTAAGAACCTGAGCCCATCCTTAGAATTACTTATTTGGAATTCTATTATATATCCAAGCATAGCACGAACCAATCACCTTAAAATCCCATCTAGTGTGATCCTTATTAGAATATAGGTATCGCTCTAGGTGTGGTATAACATCATCACTCACAAAGTTAGTCATTGGAGGTCCTCAATGGGAGCAAAAGTTTCACCCATAGCCTATATAAAAAACTACCCTTTGATTTCATCCATGGAGGTCCACATAGAGTCCAAGTATCACTCGGGCATATATAGAATAAGCCATATGAGTCTATCCTTAGAAATTCAAATTGATCCCAATTATCACTCGTGCATATGACAGTCAACCCCCATGAGTCCATCCTTGGAAATCAACTAGGGAATCTATGTGTCACTTAGTTTTAATAAAGGTAGAATATAAATGATTCTGTCCATGGAGTTTTTATAAGAAACCATTTTTTACCCAATGCATATAATAAAAATTCAATCAATATCATTTATTATCTTAGGATTCATCACATTAATCATTTCAATTAAACCTCACCTCAAAAGTGGGATCAAATCATGATATAATCTAGGAAGGATTAAACTCTTAATTATCTCATGTGATAATTTCATTATAAAAAGAAAATAATGATTAAGCAAGAATAACATGACCATTTACTAAAGACATGGTCTTTCATTCCCTATCTTTAATCAATTATAAGTACGATTACAATTTACAATTCAATTCATCATTTAACATCCCAAATAAAGGGATAAATGGCACACTTAAAAGTGATCGATTCATATTCCACCCATGGTGGTATAATTAATTAAAAAACTCGCCCAAGGGGTGGTTCCAATTCATGGTTCATAACTTTTAATCATTTATCAATTTGTAGCTTTAATCATATAGGTCATACCTATCAATTTAATTCAAGGAATAATTTTCATTTCAAAGTAATCACTCAGAAAATTGAGCACCTAGCACAATGGAATATAACTAAACACACTGATATTAAGGTAAAATATGGAGACCACCTACCATATGTTCTTAGTGGAGTACTCATCTAGTATCAGCTCCTGAATTGACTCAGGTCCAAATAAAAATAAATATTGACTAAATAACATATAAATAGAGAATATTAGCTTTCACCTAAGAAGAACATCTAATACCAAGAAAAATGAAGAATGACATAAAAGGAATTAATTTCTCACAAGAATTTATCCAACATGACTAAAATCTCTTGATTCTGATCTCAGACATTGATACATGATCAAATCCTAGAATTTGGCTTCAAAGGGTTCTCTCTATAGTGTTGTTGTCCAACGAAGGGGGAGAGGAACATTTTATGTTTTAAAACAAATATGGTAAATATGGTCATTTCACAAAAACATTCTAGGATATTCAGTTTGGCTACATGGTTGGCCAAACCATGAACTAACCATGTGACCTTCATTCTATATAAGAGAACCTTGCATGTCTAGTGCACACGGTTTTCTAAATAATGCCCAAACCATGTATCTTCCCACTAACAAAAACTACAGAGGCTATCGCATGAGAGTGTTCATCAATCCTCATGGATTTCTCAAATAATGTGGCCTATATCACCCAATTGTATATCCTTTCACATTTATTAGTAACTACATGATCATCCCCCCCACAGTTTCTACTAACCATACAGACTATCATTATTTTCCAAAAATATGGGTTCTGATCTCTGAACAAGCCATAAAAACACCCTGATACTTCTATGAACTCAAAGTAAATTCACATTAGGCTATAAAAAAGAATTTAATTTAAAAAAAAAAGATCACTACCTTAATAAATAATCAGGTTTTTACAAACATCCCTCTTAAAGAAATTCATTCCCAAATTGCTCTTCCGATGGTGGTGAGGCATCATCTCCAAACAAATCTAGCCACTACACTCGTACATTGACCTCTCACTCCTAGGAATCATCCTATATATAGTCTTTTTCCCCTATCACCCATACTTGAGAAACTAACCGTCCTCAGAGAAACTTTGTTTTATCATCCACATTACAAATAGGATGCACATTAAAGGATGTATATACCTATAACTCCACCTCCTTAGCCTGAAAATCATTAGATGAGTCTAAATTATAGCAGTATAGATGAGATACAAGGAATATTCCATGCATGGAATAGTAACTCATAGGAAACTACAACCAATAGGCTATCAGCCGACACTTTCTACAATATCAAATTATTTGACATATAGAGGTGAAAGTTTACAAGATCTTCTAATCCCCTTGTGTTCCAGCCTCGATGATGCATGTAAAAATACTTGATCCCTGACCTCAAAATCTTCAGATCATCAATGGAGACTAGCATAATATTTCTATCAAGACTGTGTAGTATCCATCTACATCCAAATCAATTGAACTTTCCCTGCTGCCTCTGTATGAGATGAGTTCTAAGCATAACTGTCTCTTCTGCCTACAACCAACACACGGATGATCAGCATGGTCTATGGGAAAAATACTCATAAGGATCCATCTATATACTATCCTAAAAAATATTTTTATAGGAAAACTAAACCATGGGTATCTTCCTCTCCCAAGATCCTTTAAAATCTCAGATGCATGACAGCAGCATGTCTTCAAGAACTTGTATCGTGAATTATGATTATCCATCAATCTTAGTGTGGTATTTTGTGGTAAACTTCACCTGTGTACCCAACACCCTCAACAACTTTTTCTAGAACCATGAGGTTAACTGGGAATCCCTCTTTGATATGATAGTATGGGATCCTATGAAGTCATATTGTCTCATGTATATAAAACCTCCCAAGTCATATACTAAAAATATCTCCTTGATAGGTAGTAAATGAGAAAATTTTGTGAGCCTATCAATAATAACCCAAATGGAATCATTTCCTCATGGTGGCCTTGAATACCCAGTCCCAAAATCCATTGTAGCGTCATCCCATTTCCACTCAATAATGCACACCTATGGTAAAATTATGGCCGGTCACTAGGGTTCCTCTTTCACCTGCTAACTGGTGGAACACCTCATGAAAAAACTAGTTACATGTCTTTTCATACTTGGACACTATTATTGGCGATACAAAATCTGATACATGTTGGTGACGCTGTGGTGAACTGCCCAATCTGAAGCATGTAAATCTCACATCATCTCCTTTTACATGTCTTAGGAAACCCAAATGTGACCATGTATACATAAAATTTTATCTTCTCATATAGTCTAACTAGGAGGAGAGACCTCACATACCACACTCTCCCATAGGACTATGCCCTCAGAATATGATCGTTGCCTCATCCTCACTTTATCTAGAATGGTAGATGTCACAACTAGGTATGAAAAAAAAGTCTTACCTTGATAGTTTTTCACATTCATGTGCATCTCAAAGAACAAATACATATTCTTCCAATCAATACTAGCCTCCTCAAATTCTTGTTTTTAATTCCTCATTCTCAATGCATCAGCCACTACATTTCCTTTACCAATCATATAAGCAAATCGATGTTGAAAGACCATAGGTATTCAACCCACCTTCATAGCCTCATATTTAAGTTATGTTTTTTATATATTTATTTAAGGATTTTTTAGTTTGTGTACACCAAAAAATTATCTCCTGGTAAATATATCCCCAACAATGTAATACATGAACAACTACAGGTAGCTCGAGATCATGTGTTGGGTAGTTCCACTTGTGTGGCTTCAACTGCCAAGACCCATACACCATGACTTTCTTACCCTACATCAGCAGTGCTCTATTACCGATACCTGATGTGTAGTAATACATAGTATAGCTTTATCATGGTTCTAGAAAAAACAGTATCAGTGATGAAGTCAATATCCCTTTTAGCACCTGGAAGGTTGAATCACATGCATATAACCATAAAAACTTTACACCCTTCTTAATGAATCAAGTGAATGGTGCCTGTAGGCATGATAAATACAATATAAAACACATATAATTATGATTAAACCCTAAGAAACCATGTATCTCAAAGAAATTCAAGGGTTTCTCCCAGAAAACTAAATCTCTCACCTTGTCAGGGTCAACTAATACTACTTTCTCTAAGATAATGTGACCTAGGAAGTGAATCAGATCCATTCAGAAGTGGTACTTTGTGATCTTAGTATATACATGATTCTCTCTCAATGTATCCAATATGATATCAGGATGTTTTTCATGTATGTTTCAAATCTGAGAATACACCATGATATCATCCATGAATACAATGAAAAATAAATCCAAATATGGATGGAAAACTATGTTCATCAATTCCATGAAAACTGATGGCATGTTCATGAGACCGAATGACATAACCAAATACTCATATAGACCATACATGCTAAAAATAGTTGTGATATTTATTTCAGATGGTCTAATATATGGTTAATGATTAAAATATTTCAATTCAATTTTTGAGAACACCTAAGCTCCTCAGAGATGATCGAAGAGATCACATATCCATGGAAGAGGATGCCTGCTCTTAACCTTATGTTGGTTCAATTTATAGTTTTCCACACATAAATTGAGATTTTCATCCATATTTCTCTCAAAAGGACTGGTGTACCCAAGATAAGTACTGGGTTGGATAAACCCCTTTGCCTATAAATCCTCACGATGCATATTGAGCTCCGGCATCTCAGTATTATCCATCATATAAGGAGGAATGGATATTGGTGAAGCTTCTAGAAATATCTATATAGAAAAGTATACCTCTCTCATTGGATGTAGTCCTAAACTGTCATTTTGGAAAAAGTTCCTCAAATGATCAACCACTAGAGAGAAATATTTTTTATGTGTCTCATGTTTATCCAAATATAAACTCTCAATCTAGGCCATCATACTGCCATACCTATGATGATCGGGTCCAGCTCGGCTAATATGGAAATACTATTACCTTTTTTAAATAAACTCTCCACCCTCTAGTGATGTAAGGGTACCATTTGGCAATAAAAATCACTAAAAAAATTAAAGGGAACCAACCAGTCCATCTTAAGAATGATGTAAAAGCATACCATCTCGAGAGAAAATGTCCAATAGTAATTGTCACTCTCCAATATCATGGGGGAACTCCCTATATGGATATAAATCCTCTATTTGAATACATAAATTATTATCAAGCTCTGTAACTCCTTCAGAATACTAAGAAATGAGCCCAAGGATCTCCACAATGGGAATAGATATTAATATATGAGAATCACCTATATTAAAAATAGAATATGATAAAGTAGAGGCTACTAGAATAGTACCTCTCATATTATAAGGTGTGTGGTTCTTCTCCTATTGTGATTATTTAACTACATATATATGGATTGATTCAAGTAATTGTGTTACAACCTCTCTACCCTAAGTAGATATGTTTTTCTATAACTGTAAATTTGGGGTCTGACTACCACGACCAAGACCACATCCTAATCCTGATTAGATAACTCACCTCATTTCTAGATGATAATTTGATGACCCCTCTCATGAAAATAGAGTCATTGAAGACCCTATATCCCTAGATGTTAGTAGAAAATTCTCTAAAACCATTTTAGATGGCCCATCATTCTACAGGATCAGCACTCGACTAGGTCTCTCGTGTATTGAGGTATCATATGTCTCAGTCTACTACAAGAGTGTCACCTAACTTGGATAAATGAGTATGTTCTCTGGATACTAATATCACCATGTGGAATATCCAAATTAATATTCCTATAGAGTCTCAATTTAGTACTAGATCTAGGTGCTCAACCGCCCTGGCTCACACCACCAACCTATCTCAAGTTACAATCTGTGATAAGCGTCTGATTAACTATTATAGAAATGGCAGTCAACCTAAGCACATTCACCTTGATAAAATTTCAAACCTGATATCATCCTCAAATATCTTGGATTTAGATAACTCTTTACCCATCATAATAGGCATAAAGTACAAGAGTTCTGTAAAATGGGAAAAATAATCCATAACTGATAACACACCATGCTCCAAGTGCATGAACTCTCAGGCTCTATTGGCCCTCAAAGTATCAATATAGAAGTAGTCTTAAAAGACCATATAAAAACCCTCCAATACATATATCAATGATAATAAATCTAAGTAATGTCATCCCACCATCTTTTGATGGAATCATGGAGCATATAAGTAACTATCTTTACCCTCCTTTTAAGAGATATCTTGAGATTCTCAAAGATAGATAGCATGAACTCAAGACATGAATATGCATTTTATGGTCTCCCATCTCCCAAATATTTTGTTGGATGATGTTTCCAGAACACTCACGTCAACTCATCAATAAACGAGGCAGGATGCAGTGTTCCCTGGAATGTATGCATGAATTAGAAAAACCGCACACAAAATTGTACCTCAGTACATGTGTCTGGTAGAACGACTAGTGCCACGTCTGTAACTATAGTAGGATAAACCAGTAGCCCATGAACCACTATCTCTAGAGTATGTTCATCTTTACCCTCCTATAATATGACTAGATTTCTTCATTGTGTCATGCCTCTACAATTCCAAATGTACACCTCAAAAAAGACCATTATCATGTTCGCATCTAAAAGTAAATATATTGAGACAGGATAGGTTCAAGACTTACTATATAAAAAATACACCCCTATTCTTACTCCTTGATTATGGTCTATGAAACATACATATAATAATAAAAAATAGATATCGCCTAATTCCCACTACGAAGTTCGGGTTTGGGTTTGGGTCTCTTCCATAAGCAATTAAATTTCCTTTTAACTCGCATTTGTTTCCAATTTCATTTTCATTATATCTCAATTAATTTTTCGTGGTTAAACCATGTGGTTCGCCAAACTAGTATACATAAGGGCCCATAATCCTCATGAACCAAAATATAGCACTCACCTAATCCACACCATCACACTTTCAAGTCTATGCGAATCTTGGTCCATGACTCAATGTTCCACAATTGGCTTCTTAGGGTGTCTATTGTAGCCTAATCAATAAAACACTACTTTTTATGGAAGTCAATCTATGTACCATACATGTTTCTCAATTCCCAACACATAATATCTATCAAACAGTAGATATATCTACTATGGAACCCATCAAAATATCATGTAAATAGGTAATGTATCCTATAAGGCATTGCATAATGCATGGAATACGATTCCTGCAGGCTTCTAAATTGATGTATGAGATGGAATACTCTAATATAATTAGGTTGCAACAAAATAAAACCCACAATCATATCAATGATAATATCACAATTCATGTTCATCACCCAATGGTGTAATCAAATCAACTGTAATAGCCAAATGCAGAAAACCAAAATTATCATTCAATGCAATTTGGATTTTTCCTATACATGGGTTAGCTACACCCAGGAATAGCTTAATTCCAAATTCTTATTCATTACTATCCCATTATATTTTCTCAAAATACAAAATCAAAATATAAAATAATTTCTATGATACCACATTGTAATGTCTCAGACCCGGATGCCACTTAATAGTTTCCTAAGCCCGGTTGGTCACATGGCCTCAAGCGCACCTCCCCAAACACTATAGGCTTCCGGCTAGTAGTAAGGGCCTATGATGTTTCTCTGGGAAGACTATTCTCTATTTTCAGAGTGTATCAAAATGGTAGAAACATAAAATCAATATCATAAGAAGTAAATCAATTATACAGTTGATACTATCCAAAGACATATATATATATATATATATGTACTAGAAGGAATCTCTTATGAAATGATGAGAATGTACTATGTTTATAGAGTAGTCAAAATATGTATATAGAAAATGGTACAACACACATATCAAAATACCAAAAAGAACAGAACATATCCTAGATATCATCATGAGCCTCATCTCGGTCCTATGATCTTGTGCTCCTAAGAAGCAATCAAAATCATATAGCATGGAGCTTGACCTTGTCCATAATAGTAGTCATGAAATATTATCATGTATGAGAGGAAACCCAAGTGGGGTGTGAGATAAAATCTTAGTAGTCCACCACCAATGGTGTCTAATGTCATCCAATCAGTGAATATATAATAATAACAGTGTGTATGAAGTAATAGAATATGTAAAGGAAGTGCTGAAAAAAATTAACTCATAAAGGTCCAATTAGCATGGAAACGTGTCCTATGTTTCATGCTTCATCATTAGTTATAAACTCTATCACTAAATAGTTAGTACTATCCAATTTAATTGATAAGTATTCAGACCCGGCATGTAGCCCAGTGTCCTCTATAGTTATGTTATTAAGAGGTGAAAAACCAAGCTATCAATATGGTATAAGTCTCTAACCCAATCCAGGATTGTGCTTTGGCTTAGAAGATGGATTATATAAATCATTTCAATAATTATACAATTAAGACCCTGAACCATTCCTTGGAATTCCTTATTTGGAATCTAGGTATATCTCCCAGTGTATCATTAACAAAGAACCTTACATGCACATCCATGGTGATCCTCATCAGAACCTAGCTATCGCTCTTGATGTGGTATAATGCCATCTCTCATTGAGTCTACACTACCACAAAACACACCTTTAACAGCACTGTTAATTATCAGCACTATAAAAAAACACTAATAAATGGCATATTTATCAGTTCTAAATAAAGTGCTGATAAATTTAACCATTTATCAGTGCATCGTTTTTAGCACTGATAAAGAAAACCTTTATCAGTGCTTTATTTTTAGCACTGATACTGGGTATCCTTTATCAGTGCATTAATTTTGGCGTTGACACAGGGTATACTTTAACAGCGCTTTATTTTTAGTGTTGTTTAATATTTATATAAATAAAATGAAATAATTAAATAAATAAAAATGGGTTTATTAAAAAAATATAACAAATTTTAGTAATTAAATAATTATTGATAAAAATGAATAGATTTATTATACATTATTAATAATTAAACATTTTATTAATTAGATAATTATGATAATTAATGTTCTTAAATTTTATATATTAATTATATATATATTAATGTATATAAATATGATTATTATATTACAAAATATTTATAAGCTTTACATTAAATAGTCATAGGTTCATTGAATAATGGTTTATAATTTCAAATTAATTTGAATTAAAAATATTGATTATAATTGCATTGTACTCGACATATAATTGAATGTCATTTTATTTTTCAATTTAACATAGATCAAATGTGTGTAATATTTATTTTACATATATGTAATTAATGCATTTTTATATACAATGAACAGACACTAAACTTATCCATTTTTTTTCAATATTGTTAAAGTGTACTTATTCTTAATGTTTTTGATTTCACTCAATTTTAACATAGATGCGTGCACTTAAAAAGTGATATTCATTAATAATACTAAAAACATATTTATTAAAAAATATTTATAAGTAAATATATTTATAAATGTACAGTCACTATATTTATACAATTATAAATTTATAATTATAAATAAGTAAATATTTTTTAAAAAAGTATTTATATAATTATAAATAAATAAATATGTATATTTAAATATTTATTAAATTTATAATAAATTTACATAAATAATGAATATATTTACTATATTTATATTTATATATATTTATTAATATATATATATATATGTATAATTATATAAACAGTTATAATGATATAAATAATATTTTTTAAAAATATTACTATAATTAGAAATAAATAATTAAAAATTATAATAAATATATTTACTCTATTAATATTAATATATATTTATTAAGTATTTATAAATTCAAACAATTATTTTATTTTTATTTATAATTATAAATCCTTTAATAGTGCTTCATTAATAACTGCTAATAAAATGAAGATTTGTCAGCGCTCTAATTTTAGCACTGATAAATATTGGTTTTATCACCGCTTATAAATAAGAGCTGATAAGATTTTCTAGATTTATTTTAAAAAACCTAATAATTTGAGAAATCGTTGCGATATCAGGATATTTCTGTGGATGCCACCTACTATCGGCACTCCTCCTCGGTGAATGGAAGCTTGAATCACACCACTCGATTGTTGTTAGCGCTCCAGTTTCATGAATATCTCATCCAACATCCAGTTTTTTATTACAGTTGTGATGTGGGTGGGGTTTTGCATCACTTTACAACAATTTCTATGCCTGGGGTAGGTGGTTCCATGCCCTAAAAATTTTAGATAATTTAATTTTCTCACTTGGTTTATTTTCACATGCTATATATTTATTTTGGTGGTGCGAACATGTTTTGGAAATGTGTTGACATGCATTTATTGTTGAAAATAAATTTTATAAAGAGAAATTGTTATGTTTTTATATAGTAATTGTTGTGAAAAATCATTGTAAGTGTTCAATTAATTGTATAAGTAGTGTGAAATGTTTTTTTATGGGTTCTTAAGGTGCACGTGTGTTGGAAAAAGATTTTTGATGGGAAATGGATCATTTTGGGCATGTAGGTCTTGTTGTGTTCTTTTGAGTATGAGTAGTGAAGTGTTTAAATAATGAATAATTTTTTTTGGAAGTAAAATTTGAGATGTGGAAATGGTTTATTAAATAGTGTGATTGATGCGAAATGTGTTTTCAAAGGGTTTGGTGTTCTTTGTGCTAGGTTTGGTTTTTTTAACAGAAAATGGCTTTGTTGTGTGTGTGTGTTTTAGTGTGGTGTTCTGTGGAAGGGTTTTATGGGTTGTTTTAAAGGTGAAAATCATTTTTTCAAAGGCTCATAAATGTGGATAGGTTTATAAGTAAGTTCTTAAATAAAATTGATATTATTTGTTATGTTGAACATGTTGTACCAGTTTTTTAATGTGAATTTTAAACTGTTTTAAAGGATGGAAGACATGTTTTGAAAATGATTTTGGGTAGTGTACAAATTTGTAAAAAAAGGACTTGTTATGGAATTGGTTGAAAATTGGTTTAAAATTTTTTTTGGTTAATTGGAATTGTTCTATAAATTATTTAATAGATTTATTAAATTATATAAGTGTTGAAATTTATGTTCGATGCAGTTATGTGGTGCATTTTATTTTAAAAGAAACATTTTCGTGTCAACTGGGTGTGTTTTTGATGTTAAGCCTTGTAGTGCCTCAGGGGATTATATTAGAAAACCTTTTAAATGAATTATTAACATATATAATAGTTGTGAGGCATGTTTGTGAATGATTTGGTGTGCATCTATTTTCAAATGGGGTTTGGCTGTGCAATTACTCGCACACTATGTGTACTTTGTTTAGCATGACTTGTTTTTGTTAATGTGTTGTGTTAGTGACATATGAATGTGAAAATTTATTGAGAAAAAATAGAAGGGAATCCTAGGTAACTGGGTAACTTGATTTTTTTGTGTTACGGAATCATGATATTTTCATAGTAAAATCATTTTCCATAGAATTAATGTATTGTTTCATATTTATGTTTAATTTGTTTCTTTTTAGTATTACTCACATAATAATTATTTTCTTATACTGGTGGATTCCTTTGTTTGAGTTGGGGTTCTCTATCCAACTTTCATACTTCTTCTCCATTAAAATATTTTCACCCATGTATTGGTTCATTTATCACTTTCTTTCAAGTTACCACCACTTCCTTTGCAGGAGGAGAAACAACACTAGATCTATTCAATCACAGATGTAATATTAATGTTTTCATAATAAAATCATTGTCCATAGAATTAATGTATTGTTTCATATATATGTTTAATTCATTTATTTTTAGTATTACTCACATAATAATTGTTTTCTAATATAGCTTGATGTGTCGTTTCAACCGAAGTGTTATTTTCAACAATCCAGCTTAATTTACCCAAAAAAGTATAGTGCATGTAAGGGATCAATCCACAGGGAAATGGAGTTATAGTTCTTCGGGTTTCTGGTTTTGATTAATTTAGTAAAGTTTTCTGAATTTTAGAGTTGATTGTTTTTGTTTTTTAATAACAGTGTGATTGAATTTTTATTGCTTTAGCAAATTACTTTTAAAGATAAAGGAAAATGCCAAAACTAGACTTTTGACAAGAAATGGGAAAAATATGTCAGGTCTGTGGATTTTTAAGGGTTGTTATTAAATCAAATTTCCTATGAGTTTGTGTTGTTCATGATAACTTATATATCTAGGTTATGAATGTAACAGAACCACCTCGTTCTGGTGATTTTTGTTTAAATCAATAGAGATCAATTTCTTGGTCTAGAATTTGATTTCTTTTAATTTTATTAGTTGAAACCTTTTTAGAGACTATAATTACATTCAATGATCATGGATTTTCTTGATCAAAATTCCTTATAATATCTCTATTAATCTCGTTCTTTGTAGGATATGAGATTTCTAGTGAAATTTAGAAAGTATTATTAAGGAATTGTAAGATGAGAATAAATAACACGAATACAATATCACAATTGATGAAATACAACAAATAATCATCCATAGCCCCAAAACATACGGAATTTAGCTACTCATGGAGTAGCTAATAACTAAACTACTTATAATACATGAATGCATCCTCTTGAAAGCTTCTGAGTGAAGATCATTGGGAAGGTAGCACGGAATCACCTTCTCTCCTCTCTTCTCTCCTCTTCTTTATCTCTCTTATTATCTTCTTGTACATCTCTAGAGTTCTCCCCCTTGGAATATCTTAGAATGAATGAATAATAAATTACTCTCAAACATGAAGGACCTACCTTTTATTTATATGTTTTAGTATTACTAATTGTGTACCAGAAATTACATGGCATGTACACTGGTCAACGTGTTTTGGTCATATTTTCTCCACCGGTAGGTGAGCTAACACATTTAATTTGACTTGGAACACAGTGCCACCTGGTAGGTGGAAGTACACGGTGTGTAGCTCTACCATACATGTCATGTAATGTCACTCATCAGCCACCAACTGCTTCTAGAAGGGCCACACTGTGTGTGTGTGTGTGTGTGTGTGTGTGTGTGTGTGTGTGTGTGTGTGTGTGTGTGTGTGTGTGTGTGTGTGTGTGTGTGTGTGTGTGTGTGTGTGTATGGGATGTACATGGCGTGTATGCATTGGCCGGCAACATGGGCGTGTATCTAGTCTTCCCAATCTGTGTCATAGAAATAGTACCTGGCATGTATACAATGTACACAAAGTGTAGTTTTAAATTTTTGTTATGTCCTTTCCCGATTTGTGACTTTGTATGGAAAACACCTAAAAATCATCATAATCACCAATAATAAGATTTTGATCCACAAAATGATTGATATTTGGTGAAGAAAAATTTTTTATGCTCATTAATATATGAAAACGTATACACAAATTGGGTACATAAATTTGATCCACACTTAGTCATTTACTTTTCCTCAAGAAAGATCTCAACATCAAATCAATTGAATACATATTCTAAAAAATTAAGAATTTAACTAATTATAACTGTAAATTGTATAGCCATATAAGAAGATTTAAAAAGGCACAAAACTTATTTTAAGTCCAAATATATTCTAATCATTCCTCGTATATAATTTAATTAAACATTTACATCCTCTTTCATCCACATTATTTAACTTTTCATAAATAAACATGCCACTTTATGATTTACCTCACCAAAAAGTACCACACTCATCACTCAATATTATTTAATCAGAGTTATGCTCAATATTAAGTAAATGCACTCTATCCATAGGTTTTCAAGTGTTTTTGTTGTTCACTTCAAAAATCAAATCACAAAAATCATGAGGTCTTTCAATAAGGTTTAAATGTTTCTAAGGATAAGGGTTGATAGGTAATGATAAAAATAAATCACAATGGCTTTAAAATGGAGGTTAAATTCTTAAATAATAATTCGTGATATTCAAGATAATGATTAATGAAAAATGCACTCCCAATCAAGATCTCTCAAAGGGTATCATCACCATGATATTCCCTTGCCAATATAGGCCCATAAACCATCATTAATATGTAATAAAGAATTTGGTCCCTCTTTTTCATTTTTTTTACATGGGTACCACTATGAATACAATGAATAGTGGTTTGGGAAACCCTTCTACCCAACCGAACAAGTGATAAACTCCCTCACACTTAAATTCATGGTTTCTCACCAACACATGCCATGAATGGAAAAAAAATACCTCTCTAAAGCTCAAGTGAATAATCATGCAAAATTATAAAATAATTAGGGTGGGAAGGGAAAATAGGCTTATAATGTGGATTCCTATCAAGGCAGTTCATGGTTTCAAAGGGTTTATAAATATGAGATGTAGGGTAGGTATCAAGGTCAAAGGGGATGAAAAAAAATTAAATTCCTTAATGATTTTAATGTGATTCAACAATCTTCATGTTTTGAAGAGAAAAACCATCAAGTTATAGTAGTTATACATATCCTAAGTATCTCTCAAGAAAAAAGGGTATAAGAAATAATATGTCAAAAAGGATTAGAATACCTCTTAGTATTGGGAAAAATATAGGGGTCAATCAGGTCATGACATGAGTACAAATGATCAGTTCTAATAATTATAAATATTTAAGTCTTTAAATCTAGAATCAAACTATATCAGAAATCCTGTTAAAATTCTTTGAAAATTTAAATAATTATGTAACTTTTAAAATTACCTTTTATGTATATATTATTTATAATTATAACTAATCAAAAATTATCTATAGTTTAAAATATTACAACTATTAATGATGTCTCCTAAATCAGTTCAAGGTAAAGACTAGTGTAATTAGAGACCCTCCCCCAAACGTAGTACAGTACATGGTCCCCCAAGTGAAATACCAAGGAAGAGGAGGGAATATGGGGAAACAATGGGCTTAAGAAAAGGGGAATCAGTGGATGAAGTAAACCCAAAGTAGAAAGGAAAAAAGAAACATTAAAAAATACGCCCCACATGGTGAATTGAAAAAATTGAGAAGTAGTCAGAATAGAGTCACCCAAGATGCTCCAGAATACCTGTGACTATCGAGGGAAGGGAAAAAATATGTAGATACACACATCAAAACATCCTGATAAGAGCACCAAAAATGAATATTCAAAGGAAATAAATGTTCCCAAAAACCAGTCACTAGGTCTCCTCAGAAGAGGCATCATCTGCTGCAAAACAATCTGGCAATGGAGAAGCAGCCACAACATATACCGAAGGCATAGGCTTAGCACTATGAGTGGTAGGCACAGGAGGCACTGCAAGCTCAGTAGAGGAGGTATCAGTCGGTCCATTAGTAGATAGCAGAACAGAATCCATGGAAAAAGCTGTCAGTAGAGGTTGTATGGAAGAAGGATGAGGAGAAGATGATTGTGTCGGAGCCATAGAGATCGCCGGTAGAGAAAGGCCGTGATGTTGAAAAAGAAGACCCAATATTAACTTGAGCCTCCCAAGTGTCTATTCGATAGCATCCCGGTAGCTCTCCAGCTCAGTTAAGAGAAGGGTAAAGGAGGGATCGACCAAGGGTGCTGAGGGAGGTGGTAAAGTGGAAGACTTAGAAGAAGAAGGGATAATGTAAAAAGAAGTAAGGACATGTGAAGTGGGTTAGGGTGGTGAGGGAACATCCGTAAGAGGATGTGGGGGTCATGGTTGGGAACACTAGTAGGAGCAAGCGGGTAATCTCTCACCCCTGCAAGAGAAGGGCCATCCTACCCAATCCTATAGCTATCGCCCCAGCTCTCAACCATCTGCATGTGGATAAGCATGAGGAAGTCAAGATGCTAAGGTGAGCCTAAGGTGTCATGAGTGGGATATGGCTCAAAAACTCACAAATGGTGGGCCAGGTTGGTGGCATAGAAATCGCTCTTTAAGTTTCCCTAATGGTCGTGAATCATAGAGTGGATATAGGTGGCGGTAATGAATGGGAAGTCAGAATACTCATGATGGAAAATAAAAGTAAAGAGATCTGTGTCCCGACTGGACACAACACTCATGTCCTCGTGGAGAGGAATAATAATGGCACTAAAGTACTAGTGAAGGAAATGAAGAGGAGAGTCAATGATGAGAATTATCTTCTGTGATGTGGGGGTATACCTGTGGTCAGGCCCAGAAAGCTACTGCCACATGGAAACAAGGTTAGAGCACTCGGGCGGGTAAGTGTAAAAATGGGTGGTGGGGTGGAAGGATGGTGGTAGAAGCTGCAGCCTCAGCCAAACTCTTCCATGGTGAGGGAAAAAGGGAGTTCCCCCAGCCGAAAGAAAATTGGATGGGCGGTATTAGTGGGGGTTTGATGGAAGGTGGGCCCATTGAACTCAAAAGTGTCCATGAACTCCAAAAATAAATCTCAGTATGTGGGAGTGACAACCTATAGTGCCTCAAGGAGATGCGTATTTCCTAGGAGCTTCTCAATCTCCAAAAAAAATCCATGATTCTAGTGAACTCTCACGTCCAGGTAGCGGGTTCTCAATTGAATAGTGCTGTGAGAGAATTGCTGCATTCTCTCTATCGTAGTATGACCATCAAAAAAATAAGGCATGGACGCGGCGGAGGGTGGGGAGACGCTGGTGTAGGCGGTGGTGGATCAGTTTCTTCCAAATCATATGGTCCTGCTTTAGTGGTAGAAGGTGGAGTAGTGGATACCAGAGCCGGATCATAGGGCTTTCCAGTAGATCTGGAAGTGTCGGCTCGATCAGTTCCACTTTGGGGGTGGATGGTAGCTATGAGGGGGTGGAGATGGAAGAAGGAGTGGTAGCACCGGAACTCTCAACCACCATATAAGGGTAAAAACCACTACTAGAAGATCATAGGTAGCTTTAGAAGGCACCATAGGAATAGTCAGATTTGTAGATGGTGCAGATAGAGGCAACTTCAGAAGAGGAGGCAAAGCGGCCAACGCTGGGGGCTGGTAAGTAGCGAAATCCAAAGCTTGTCGCTCGGAATTTCGAAGATGAATCTGATGGTAAGAGGTTTCTCACCCTCAACAGCGGAAGTGGTCCACTTCCCAATAGAATGATCTTTATCAGCCATACCTAGAAGAAAAAGAAAACAAAACAAAAGAAGAAGAAAAATAAAAATAAAAAGAATTAAATGTGAGAAAAATGAAAATATAGTAGAACAATGTGTGTAGATCCAGGGTACACGGCATGTAATAGGAGCTGTGTAAGGACCTGTGTACTCTGGATAGACATGCCTCATGGGCATGTGTTTTGTAAAACCAATGCATGGTGTGTATAATATTTTACATGTTGTGTAGTATCAAATGGAGTGGTGCCCGTGTAGGTAGCCAGACGTGGCTTCGATGAGGCATGGAACTAGACCATAGACATGTCATGTGGAAAGGGATACACACTGTGTATATAAACATAGTTTGTGTGGTGTTTATGCCATCTACACAGATTCCTCCAAAGGTTTGGAGGACATGGTGTGTCCCGAATAGACATGTCGTGTATGGGCACATGGGAAGAAGCCTTGTCCCAAAGCACACTGTCTGAGCCAGAAGGCCGGGGGAGGTATCATACACAGTGTGTACTGCACGTACACACCCTGTATCAGACAAATTTTGAAAAGGGGCCATGTGTGGTCATGTACAATATGTACACGGCATGTGTTCTTCACTCAACCCGTGTACAGTGCTGGATCCGAATGTTCCACCGATCCGAAAAAAACCCTAAATGCTATGAAAATATGGAAATAGATGTTGGGGAAGTTTGTACCTAGTGTGAGGATTGTAATGTGGAAAAAATATAAAAGAAAAACGCGCTAAAATGGAGGATTGAAATTGGGTTGGCCAGAGGGTGTGCAGGAGAAGAACACTGGAATGGGAGGGGGTCGCATTACATGACCTGAGGTTGGGTAGCGCCCGACCTTTATAGCCAGAATACATGATGTGTCTTAAAGTGTACATGTCATGTATATGGTTTTTTTAAAATAAATAATATAATATAATAATTATAATAAACTATTTAATTATTAATATTAACAATTAAAATGAAAAATAAATATATATATATATATATATTACTTACTAAAAAATAAATCCATACACGTAATGTATCAGGAAATACATGTCGTGTGTTCTAAAATTTTAAAATGAGAACTATAACCTTTGGCCTGGTTCTTGGGGCGTGATTCGAACCAGCGATCGGCTATTTCGAACGTAATCCCTCAACCACTGGAGAAAAGGTTGTAGTTCTACCCATTTATAAATTATTTTTAATATTTAAAGTAAAGGTATAATTCTACACAGGACAAAGAAAATTCACAGTGTGTAGTTTTAATTTGAATAAAAGGGATGAAGTAGGGAGATTAGCTGAGTTCGAACCCGAGTATTTTGAATCCATGCCCGAGACTGCCAATTTTCCAACTTCACCTGTATGAATTATTTTGTTTTAAAAAAATTTTATATTATTTAATGAAAACATGTCTCACATGACGTATATCGAAACGTACATTGTGTGATTTTATTATGTGTAAAAATGATGGAAATGGGCCGATTGTCAGGATTTGAACCCGGGTCTTTTGGAACTAGTTTAAGACCCTGGCGAACCGGTCCATCCCCATCATGATTTGTCATGTATTTAGAAAAAATTATATATTATTTTGAGAAATACCACACATGTTGTGTAATTAAAAATGGGTATAAAAAGGATGAACCCCATGTCGAAGGTAGGTATGGAGGGATTTGAACTGGTGACGGCTCGGATAAACTCCATTGACCTTACCATCGGTACCAAAATCATCCCTATTTATTAACTTATTTAATCTATATATTTATAATATTAAAAATATAAACTAAAAAGATTAGTAAACACCGTGTGTATATGTGGTACATGACGTGTAACCTCTGGGTTGCCTCCTAGGAAGTGCATTTGTTTTACATTGTTGGATCGACTTACCTACCTCCTGTTACATGAAATAAATGGTGGAGATTGTACCCACCATATCCACCATGTGATGGTAAAGCTTTAGGTAGTGTCTATTCACCTTGAATGGTTGTTCGTCTTAAATAGTAATTTCCACTGCACCATGGTGGAAAACTTTGATCACTTGGAATATTCCCAACCAATGGAACTTCAAATTTCCTAGAAAAAATATTAGACAAGAGTTTATGATCAATACTTGATCACTAGGTTGGAAGGTTTTGTGGTAAATCATCTGATCGTGGATTGCCCGTGTCATTTCTTTGTACAGTCTGGGTTTCTCATACTTCTCTCATCAGATCTCATCAAGCTCCATTAGTTGGAACTTGTGCTTCTCTTCAGCAGCCTTTAAATCTAAATTCAGGTCCTTGACGTCCCAATAGGATTTATGCTCCAGCTCTAATGGTAGGTGGCATGGCTTCCTATAAACAAGGAGGAATGGAGACATCCCTAGAGGTGTCTTGAAGGTGGTCTGGTATTCCCATAAAGCATCATCAAGATTTTTGGACCAGTCCTTCCTTGAATCTCCTACCATTTTCTCCAGAATATGTTTCATATCACTATTTGATAATTCCACATTTCCACTAGATTGGGGATGATAAGGTGTTCCCATGTGATGCTTCACCCCATACGTAAGTAACACGTTCTTCATTAAGACATTGTCAAAATGCATTTCCATATCGCTGATCAGCACTCGAGGAATGCCAAATCTGCTGAAGTTGTTTTTCTACAAAAAGGCCACAAATACCTTGGTCATGTCATGTGTTGTAGTAGTGGCTTCCACCCACATGGATACATAGTCCACACAGATGAGTATATAAGAGTTCCCATATGATGGTTAAAATGGACCCAGGAAGTCAATTCCCCAAACATCCAAGATCTCGTCCTCTAGGATGGGGTGTTGAGGAATCTCGGATCATCGTCCCATATTACATCTCCTATGACATTGATCACACTAGGAAACAAAGTAACGAGCATCCATGTTCATGGTAGGCTAGAAAAATACAGACTGCGGGATCTTTGCTATCGTACGGTCTGAGCCATGATTTCCTCCAACTAGTTAGGAGTGGCAGAACTATAGAACTCCTTGAACTTCATTCTCCAGGATGCAACGGAGAATCTTCCCATCGCCACATGATCGAAAGAGTATAGGGTCTTCCCATAAGTACCTCTTGACATCAGATAAAAACCGATTCTTCAACTGGTAAGTGAGATCGTGGTGAACTACTCTTGTGACCAAATAATTTGCAATATCTACATACCAAGGTCTAGGTGTTCCTTCGATTGAGAAAAGTTTCTCATATAGGAAGTCATTCCTAATTTCTATGTCATCTTCCTTCTCCAAATGAAGCAGCTCCAGGAAGGAGAGGTGGTTAGAAATAATGTTCTCACTACCCCTCTTTTCATAGATCTCCAAGTCGAACTCTTGGAGGAGAAGCACCCAATAGATGAGTCGTGGATTTGTATCCTTCTTGTTCAGAAAATACTTGAGTGTTTAATGGTCAGTATATACAAAAGATTTGGATAGCACCAAATAAGAATGAAAACTGTCAAATGAAAACACCACTGCTAGAATTTCTTTCTTCATGGTAGTGTATTTCACCTATACATCATTCAGAGTTTTTCTGGAAAATTAAATTGGCCAGAAGATATGATCCAGTCCTTGCACCAGTACTGTGCCCACCTCATAGTCACTAGCATCACACATAACTTCAAATTTCACCTCCCAATTTAGAGAAATCATCATCGGAGCTTCAACCAGTCTTTACTTTAGATACTGAAAATTTGTGGCACATGTCTCATAAAATTAAAATATGGTATCCTTTGAGAGGAGATTAGTGAGTGGCTGGGAAATCTTCGAAAAGTCTCTGAAAAACCGTCTTTAGAAATTGTCATGCCCTAGAAAACATCGGATGGATCTAACAGAAGTTGGAATGGGTAGATTGGAAATGACTTCTATCTTTGATGGATCAACTTAAATCCCTTTCATAGAGATCTGGTGGCCTAAGACAATACCACTCTACACCATAAAATGACATTTTTTCCAGTTAAAAACTAGGTTAGTGTGCTCGCACCTTTCCAAAACCAGCTCCAAATTCCTCAAACAATTGTTGAAGGATTTTCCATAGATGGAAAAATCATCCATAAAGACCTTCAGTATTTGTTCTTCCATGTCATGGAATATTTCCAACATACATAGTTGGAAGGTGGAAGGATCATTTCATATCCCAAAAGACATTATTTTATAAGAAAACGTACCATAGGGTCATGTGAAGGTGTTCTTTTCTTGATCTTTAGGGGAAATGGAGATTTTTTTATATCCAGAAAAACCGTTGAGGAATCAGTAAAACTCTTTCCCTATCATTCGTTCCAGCATCTGATCCATGAAGGGTGGTTGGTAGTTATCTTTTTGTGTTACATCATTTAGCTTCTGGTAGTCTACACAGACTCTCCAACTCATGACTATCCATGTAGGGATGAGTTCATTTTTATCATTGGATACCACAGTGATACCCCTTTTTTGGTACCACTTGTTAAGGACTCACCCTTGGGCTGTCTAAAATGGGGTATATGATTCCTACATCTAACAATTTGATTAACTCCTTCTTCAAGAATTCCATCATTGGAGGGTTTAGTTCTCATTGTGGTTATCGAGAGGTATTTTCTCCTTCTTCCAGCAGCACCTTATGGGTGCAAATGGTGGGACTGATTCCCATCAGATCTGTGACTTCCCATCCAATGACTTAATTTCTTTGCTTCAGAACCTGCATAAGTGCATATTTTTTCTCTTGAGACAGAGTTTCATTAAGAATAATTAGAATTGTTTGTTGATAACCCAAATATCTATATTTTAGCGATGGAGGGAGAGGCTTTAGCTCAAGTTGAGGTTCCTTTAGGATCGAGGGAACAGTTGGTTGCACCTCTGATCACTCCAAAATGTTTGGAACAACTTTGTGCTACTAGTAATGACTTCCCTGGCCATCCAGAAATAGCAAATCATCTGGTGTATCTTAGATATCTGTGAAGAGTGGGTCATCAATGATAAAAGAACATACCATGAAAACTTACATTTAGATTAAGTGATCTTCTATTGTTGTTACCACATAACAGTCCTCATGTTCCAGTAGTGATGCCTGATTGATAGCCTTGAAGACGTTGTAGGATACTCTTTTATCTCCTACTCTAAAAATAAGTTCTCCTCGGTGGACATCGATCAATACCTTACTAGTGGACAAGAAAGGCCTTCCCAGAATCAAAGGTGCCTCTTGGTCTTCTTCTATATCAGGAATTATGAAGTTGTTAGGGTGCATTAACCTTCCTACCTTCACCAGCACATCCTCGAGTAGCCCCTTGGGATATTTGGTGGAGCGATCTGGTAGCTGGAGGGCCACGCAGGTGGGTTTGAGATCATTGAGCCCCAAATTCTTGAATACTCTAAAGTTAATCAAGTTAACGCTGGATCCTAAGTCACAAAGTGGTTTTCCAAACTCACAGGATCTAATGGTACATGGGATTGTGAAACTTCCTGGATCTTGGAGTTTTTGAGGAAGTGAGCATTTTAACACTGTCGATAATTCATTATTCAGTGAAATGGTTCTCAGATCCTCCATCTTTATTTTGTTTTAGGTAATCTCCTTTATGAACTTTGTGTATGTTGGCATCTAAGTGAAAGCTTCTGTGAAATGGATTTTGATTTAAAGCTTTCAGAATACCTCTATGAATTTACCAAACTGGTGATCTAGCATCCTTTTCTTCATCCTCTCTGGAAATGGTAAGGGGGGCTCAAAAGTCTTAACCACCACTTTTCCATTACCATTTGATTCATCCTTCTCTTTTGATTGTTCTTTTGATGAGGAGAGGTCCTTCATTGTGGTTTCTTCAGATAAATAGGGTGAAGGTTGAGGTAGATCTGTAGCCTTTCCTTGCTTTGCAGTTTGTGTCTTAGGTATCTCCTTCCCACTTCCTAAAGTGACTATATGAGCCTCTTCTTGCGGGTTCTTTTTAGTTTTACCCGGTAGTGTACCGGGTTGCCTCGAGGAGAGCTAGTTTTCTAATTGCCCAATTTGATTTTCTAGGCTTTGAATGGAAGATTCCTAGTTTTGAAATCGTGCTTCAACAGTGGTGACAAATTTTGTCATCATTTCTTCAAGTTTTTATGGGGGTTATTTCTGAGTTTATTGTGCATCCAGTGGAGGTAGTGGATGCCTTAGTGGTTGCAGGATAGGGTTTTGGTACACTTGGTGCTGGTAAGTCCCCTACTATTTCTATCTTGAATATGGGTTCTGGTACGGTTGTGAACCATATCCAGGTGGTCTCTAGGGTGGAGGATTTTGTTGTTACTGCTGGTAACTTGTGTTCATATGTTCTCACCATGTAGGGTTCTGGTACTGAGGATACATATTTGGCCCTCAGTTCTGAGAAACATATCTCACTTCTCTTGTTTAAGGACTGATAGTTAACCCCTAGCATTCACCAATGATATGGTTGTCACCACATTCGTTTCATGTAGGATGGTTTTCTACTTGAAAATGGGATGTGTTCTTTAGGTTTAACACATCAATCTTATTGGACACCACATCCAATTGGGCAGCGAGCATTTTGGTGGCTTCAATGATGTTCACACATAACTTTTGAGTTACCTATTATAAGTGCCACTAGAAGTTGTTGGCTGACATGTCCTCCACGAGGTCAAAGAGTTCCTCTAGATTTTTCTGCATTACTGTTCCTCTAGCAGCATCATCCACTGCGGATTTAGTGTTCATGGTCAGGCCATCATAGAAGGTTTGTACATGCATCCAAACTGGAAGCCTGTGGTAATTAAATTTATGTACCATCTCCTTGAAGTGCTCCCAAGACATGTATAAGGATTATGAGTCATGATGCTGGAAGTTGTGGATCTCATTTCGCAGTGTCACCATCTTCAATGGTGGAAATTACTTGGATAAGAATGCCTATGCTAACGCCTCCCAGGTGAAGATGGACTGTTGAGGCAGTCCCATGATCCAATATTTTTCCTTATCCCTTAATGAGGAGGGTAAGATGTGAAGATGGATGGAATATTATGACACTCCATGGTAACAGAAGGTGTAAAAGATCTCCTAAAAGTTTGAGAGATGAGTGTTCGGGTCTTCACTTGGTAAACCACCGAATTGAACCATGTTCTGGATCAGTTGTATAATGGACAGTTTGATTTCTATGTGATAGGCCTGCACTGGAGGTCTAAAAATCCCTGTGTCTGCTCCATGGGTGGAGGGGAGTCCGTACTCCATAACTGTTCTCCGTGGGAGAAGTGGTTCTTGAGGGGCATATATTACTGCTTAGGAGCATAGTATGGCCCCGAGCCTGGATGCATGTATGGAAACTACCTTGCTGGCTGGTATTGTTGAGGTTTTTGTGGGCCATATCCTGGAACAAAATGAGTCGATTGTCACTATTGGTTCTGTAGCATGAATTCCATGATATTGGATGGTTGGTTCGGGTCCTCCGTAGCAGCGAGCACTTGGTTCTAGTTGTCATCAGGTAGAAGTGGTTGCCCAACCTCTTGGAGAGCAACAAGGTCTACCTCTTCTATGTTCATTGTGGAATTGTTCTGGTTGTGCTCATCCATTAGTTCACATCATCACATAAATATCGTTCACTCAATCTCTGTATCAAGTGGAAGTATGTTTGATGATTCAACACTCTTGGAATGCATGATTCATCCAATCATACCCGTTTTAATCTGCACAACACTAAACAAAATACCAAGAGTAAAAGAGGAAAAATAAAATAACGAAAAATAGAAATGAGATTAAGAATATAATTTTTTAGAATTTTTTATTTTTTTACTTTAATTAATACAAACTTGATTAAAAAACACCATTAACTTCATTCCCTGTAAATGGTTCCAAAATTTGGTGTTTTTTCTACCGAAGTGTTATTTTCGACAATCCAAATTAATTCACCCAAACAAGTATAGTTCAAGTAAGGGATCGATTCACAAGGAAAGGGAGTTATAGTGTTTTTTCTGGTTTGTGGTTAATTTAGTAAAGTTTTCTAAAATTTAGAGTTGATTGTTTTGGTGTTTTAATAACAGGGTGATTGAATTTTGATTACTTTAACAAATTAATTTTAAAGATAAATGAAAATGAAAAAATGTGATTTTTGACGAGAAATGGAAAAAATGTGTCAAGGATATGGATTTTTAAGGGTTGTTACTAAATCAACTTGTTTATGAGGTTGTATTGTTCATGATAACTCATATCTTTGGGTTATTAATGTATCAAAACCCCTTGGTCTGGTGATTTTTGTTTAAATCAATAGAGATCAATACCATGGTATAGAATTTGATTTCTTTTAATTTTATTTACTGAAACCCTTCTTGAGACGATAAACATATCCAATAATCATGGATGTTCTTCATCACAATTCCTTATATGATCTCTAGGAATACCATTATTGGTTTGATATAAGACTTCTAGTGAAATTTTTAAAGGATTATTAAGGAATTATAAGATGAGAATAAATAACACAATTACAATATCACAATTGATAAAATACAAAACATGGTCATCCACATAACCAACACATAGGGAATTTAGTTACTCATGGAGTTGTTATTAACTAAACTACTTACAATATATGAATTCATCCTCTTGAAAGCTTTGGAGTGAAGATTGTTGGAATGGTAGCACAGAAGAACCTTCTCTCCTCTCTTCTATAATATTATTTCTCTCTCTTCTTCTCTTCTTAGACGTCTCTAGATTGCTCCCCCTTGAAATATCTTGGATGACTAAAATTTTATTTTTTTTTATTCCAAAATGAAGAGCCTTACAAAGTACAAGAATTCAGGGTGGTCTAAAATAATGAATTCCTAAGGCATCCCCCATAACAATACCAATACACTCCTGTGGTAAAGATTCCATCCTAGAGAACACCACCAAGGTGTCATCATGACTACTCCCCTGAGAAAGAGCATCTGTAAAGAATTTAGACTCCCTAGGAATATGTCGAACTACACATTCATTAGCAAACTCCACGGAACAACCACGAACGAGGTAAGTCAACCACCAAGTCACGTCACCTTTCCCTTTAAGGGCCCGAATCAGCACCTCTAAGTCTGATTCCACTTCCAAGATCACTAATGATAACCTTTTTTATAGCATAACACCAGTTTGTAACTCTCATAGCTCTACAAAAAATTAATTCCCCGACCCATGGAAGCTGTTAAAGGCCGCTAAAACTGAGCCACTACTATCTCGAACCATCCCTCACCCGAACATAATCCCATTCATAATCAAACCATCCACATTAAGTTTAAGGACATTAATAAGAGGATTTCATCTTACCCAACCACCCTGTATCCTCGGATGAGCCACAGGTCCATTAAAGGAACTGGAGATCACAATATATTTCACCCCCCCCCCCCTCAATAGAGAACCTAACTCTTACAGTATTCCCTTCATTCTCACCTGAATAAGAGAATCTGAAGGCCAAACCTCCCATATTTCTTTATTCCTCACCTCCCATATAGTCCAGAAAATTGAAATTACAATGGTGATGTGAAACTTGATCTCCATCCCATTCCACTCCACTCCTCAAGACCACCCCTCAAAAAACTCCTACAAGGAGTTGCAAGAAACACTATAATTACCACATATAATCGAGTTAGACCAGAGAAATTGTGCCCATTCACTCCTGATGAATAAATAGACTATCGATTCCACCTGTGGATTAATTCAATAACAACACCAGGACACCATCTGTATACCCTTTTTCTAAATGTTGTCCTCCATGTTCAAAGCTTGGTTTTTTGCTATCCAAACTAGAAAACTCATCTTTGATGGGACTTCCTTACACCACATCCAATCACCCACTCATCCCAGCTCCCTCCTTACAATATCAGTCCATGATAGTTGTTACTATTGAATGATATAGAGCAATATTAGGTAAAGCATAAGCGGTCATCATACTCAGAGAAAACAATTTTTTTGATCAGTTTATTCTGCTCTGAATTGGTAATGGCCTCCATCAAAATGGGATGCCGAAAGGCCTCTCTCACCAACATATCCATACTAGGAAATCCCAGGAAAAACAACTTTTTCCATGCTAATTGTCCCTCCATAGGTTCACATCCCAACGACCGACCACCCATCGAGAAGAATCCTAGAAGATACCCAAATGATACACCAATTTTTCCCCAATCTAGACATTTTTCTTCTATCTCAATCCTCCTAATGATTTCCATATTTTATACTCAATGTTTTGGCCCACATAGATTTCCCCACAAGAAAATCCCAAGCTAATAGAGCATGCATGGATTGCATGGCTATAGTTAATTCCCTAAGACCCACACCTCCTTCCTCAACTGGTATCACCAACCAAGTCCACGAGGCCCAATGAGCCCTTCATTTATCATTGGTGTCCCAAATAAATATGTTCATAAGCATTTCCATGGAATAAATAATCCCTTTAGGCTGGAGCCGGTGCATTACTTGTGATATTGGTATGGTTAGAAGAAATGAAAATCCCAAAATAAAGATCAGTTTAGTAGTCTTGAAGAAACTAGATACATTTATTTAACATAAATTACAATGGATAAGGTTAAAAGATACAATCCATAATGAAAAACAAAAACCGCATCCACTAGCACTCAATAAATGACCTCCTCTTCATAACCTATTGAAGGTAAACAATGAAAGGGCTGAGATCAAATTCTCATTAAGGGTTACAAATAGAGGAAGCATGACTACAATAATAAGTGAATCATAATCAATCTGACATAATCAAAATGGCATAGTGAATAAATGAACAACTAATGCCATTAATAAACTGAGAATGAAACTACATCGATAGATTTTTTCATAGTGAAAACCTCATGGATAATAATAATTACTGACAATGAATAAAGAGAATGCTTATTAATTGGAAGTCATGTATCTGGAATATGAACCATAATACCGTAAAAACAGTTTAGCTCTTTGGGTAGAAATCCATCTGATTTTTGGAAACAAACTCAAAGGGTCTGTCGCCAAACTGTTTTGTCTCATGAGACCTACCGATGCATCGAGGGGCTGTAGCGGGCCCCACCCACCTCTACATCCAAATCATTCTTTATACAATGATTCAATACAAAATAAATATTCCTTTTCAATATCAGTATAGAGTATAGAATACAGATTCATCAATAACATCCCAAATATACACCGTATGTGAAATGGTATATGGTTTAGACAATAAACATGTCCATGACATGAGATTATGGATATTTAATAGAAATATAATCTCAAATGGAAACTGTTCTCAAATGGGTATTAGTTACACCACATAAGTATTATTATGTTCACAATACAAAGTTGTCACAACAAAGGGGATATTCTTGAACAAAAGTGAGAGAGAGGATCCCTTACCTTATGCTTGAAGGTGTTCTTGTCTTGTTTTTAAAGACCTGAATAAAAAAATTAGGATTATTAATTCATAAATCCAGAACCTATTTTATATTTAATTGATATGGGCTAACCTTATTAAGTTAATTAATGTCCTCTTTGATGGGTTTAAGAGATTAAATCTTATTGTTTTGGAAGCATTTTCTTACTTGGTTTCATGATTTGTTTACTTGTATTCATGAATGGAAGTTGGTTTTAAATATGGTTAAACATCCAGAATTGTTAATATGAATTATTAGTGATATTAAAGAGATATAAATGATCTTATAATGACTCTGGTTATATACCATGAGGGTGACTCATTTGAGGATTTAAAAATAAACGCTTGAAATTGGCTTGGCAGTTTTGTGCTCAATAAACTTGTTTTGTATTATTATTCCATATTATGAACATATAAAGATTCCAGAATGTTAATAAAGATAAAACACATATATAATGACCTGCTTCAACCATATATTTGGTTTCATGACAAAACTTGAAATAATTAATAGAAATTGAAATTACATTGTCCACGATGTCGGTAATTCGACACATCACAGACAATGTTTTTATTCCTTAAATAAGTGGGAGAGGAGAAGTATAATGATGAATAATTTTACATAAACATAAGAACATCCAGAAAATACAAGATTCTGAGGCATATATGCCTCTTGGTTAAGATGAGGTGAAGAAAGAAGAGGAAAATAAATGAATCTTAAAATGAATGAAGACACGATAAATTTCTCACGATAATTCGGCAGCCTAACATCGTCTCTTAAAATTTCATAAAAATAGTTTGATGAGAGGAATGGAATATCTCATCTTTCATACATAATATGGACAGTAAGGGGTAATATTTAATGAAATATCCCAACACAATCCAAAGGGAAAGGAAGATAATAACATAAAATGAAAGAAAGGAATGAAAATAAAAGAGGTTGTTGACCTCTTGATCTCTTCTCATTGAGATCCTTCTTAAGGGCTTTGGTTTTGGTCTTTTGGTGAGAACAAAGCTTGCTAGACATGGGGGAGGAGTTTTGGAAGGTATTTGGATAGAATTTGGAGAAGTCACAAGGCTTGAGATGAGTGAATGGAAGAGGGTGAGATGGGGTTTTTATAGTGGAGGAGAGAGGGGATTTCTTAATATAAAACTCATTAATTTATTATTTCTCTTCAAGACAAGGAATAGTGAGTATTCCATGACCAATAATAGTAAATGGGTCATGTGAATTCGAACCAAGTGGGCTTACATCATCAGAGCATCATCGATGACTCAATTAATCCATTATTTAGCATTTATTGTAAATTATCGGATTCTCTTATTCATCAAAAACTCAAGTATTTCAGAAAAATACCAAAAATTCACCCTAACCTTTTTTCGACATATAGTATCCAAAAATGAAGTCCATTTTTTAAAAAAAATTTTCTAAATATGATTATTTTAAAATTTAATTAAAATAATAATTTATGATCAAAACCAGTTTTAAAACATTCATTAACTCATTCGAAAATATAGGTATATCATGCTTCCAACTTGAATATTATTTTTATACCATAATAGGGTAGGTTACTATTCATTAGTGTATATCACTATTCATAAGGGTGTTTTACTATTCATTAGGGTAGGCTAATATTCACCAAAAATTATTTTTGTTTTATTAGACTCCAAAAAAACATCTTGAACACAACCGTGTATGCCGGATTTTTAAAATTCAAATCACAGAGCTGGTAAATTTAAGTTTAGAGGCTAAGTTATGGCTATATTTTATAAGTAAACATGTTTTGTTCCATAGGGGATCAGTGATTCATGAAATATATGCTACCTAATGAATAGAGTGTATTTAAGATAAACATACCATAAAATTTTTGGGGAGCTACAATTAATGTATTGTTTCAAATTTATGTTTAATTCATTTATTTTTAGTATTACTCATAAAATAATCATTTTTTTATACAGATGGATTCTTTTGTTCAAGTTGCTCTGCTCTATCCAACATTCATGCTTCTTATCCCTTAAAATATTTTCACCCATGCAGTGGTGAATTTATCACTTTCTTTTAGGTTGCCTCCACTTCCTTGGCAGGAAGAGCAATGATGATGTCTCTATTCAATCACATAGGTAATCTTAATATTTTCACAGTAAAATTATTATTCATTTAGTTAATGTATTGTTTCATATTTATATTTAATTTATTTCTTCTTAATATTAATCATATAATAATTGTTTTCTTATATAGGTGGACTCTTTTGTTCGAGTTGATTTGGTTAGTTTGAATCTTCTCATGAAATGTTTGCAGTTCAACAATGAAATTCAATGGAAATCATGGTAAAATTGATAGTTGGGATTTTTTTAATGTATGTAATAATTTTTATTTAGGTAATTATATAAAACTATATTTGAAATGTTTATAATATAATTTTTTTCTGGTATTTGTGATGTAAATTTCATTTCGTTTAAATTCTATATTGGGACATGTTTTTTTTATATTTGGTGTGTTTTTGGTGCTTCTAGTGTTTTAGGGTGATGTAACAGCACACTATAGTGGTTTCGTAGTGTTCTTTTACAACAAACTATAGTATGGATTTGTATCAACACTGATAAAGAAATATGTTATTGGTTCTTTAAGAAGCGCTAATAAATTTTTTTTTATCAGCGCTTTTATTAGCGTTGATAAATGTCATGGGATTTTAACATCGCTCACATCATTAGTATTGATGAAGGCCATTTCTAGTGCTGTTAAAGGCTTATTTTGTAGTACTTCCATCATTGATGGTCTTTTAAGGGATCCCAAGTTTCACCCATGCCGTATATAATCAAATTCTCTCTGAGCCTATCCATGGTAGTCTATATGGAGTCCAAGTATCACTCAGATGTATAGAGAACCATCCCTCTGAGTTCTTCCTTGGAAATTCATAAGAAGTCCAAGTATCACTCGGGCATATGACATTCATCCCCCATGACTACTTCCTTGGCATCCCACTAGGGTGTCCATGTGTCACTCAGGTGTAATAAATGCAGTAGACAAATGATTCCATCCATGAAATTTGTATAAAAACCCATGTGTCACTCAAGGCATATAATAAACATTCAATAAATGTCATTTAATTATATCAAGATTCTTCACCAAGATCATTTCAATTAAACCTCACCTCAATAGGTGGCTCAAGGAATGACCAAAGCATTGATGTCTTAGCCTCTTAAATATCTCACATGGTGATTTCAATATAAGAAGCCACTAAAGCTTAAGCAAGTAGAACATGGCCAAATACTAGGGTATTTTTATTTAATTCCCTCTCGTTAATCAATTCAAAATAAAATTTAATTTTAAATTTAAATTCATAATTTAACATCCCATTGATAGGGGTAAAAGAATTACATAAAATTGATCAATTCATATTCCACCCATGCTAGTCCAATTAATTAAACAAAACACTAAAGGAGTGGTTCCAATTCAAGGTTCATATCCTTTAATAATTTATCAATGAGTCTCGTTAATCACATATGTCATACCTATCCATTTAAATCAAGGAATAAATTCCATTTGATGCTTGTCTCTTAGAAAATAGGTCACCCATAATAACATAAAATATATAAACACCTCAACATTAATGGAAAATAATGAGACCACCTACCATAGGTCTATAGTTGAGTGCTCATCCAGTATTAGCTTTTGATTTGACTCAGATCTGGAGAAAAATAAAGGACTGATGAAGATCCTAGAAATAGGGCATATTATCCTTCACATATTATCATATTCAATACTAATACAAATGAATAGTGGCAAAAAATTAATTGAGTACTCACCATTGTGAATATAATGAGACTGACGGATCTTGATTCCGAGCTCAGACGGTGAAATAGGATCAAAGCTTAGAATTGGCTTACATGATAGCTCTTCATGGTGTTGTTGTCCAATGAAGGAGGAGAGGATGATTATATGTTTTTAAAAAAAATTAAGGTTAATATGTTTATTTCACCAAAATTTCATGGTCCATGAAATTTTCCCACACTGTTGGCCAAACTGTGCACTAATCATGCACCCTGCACTATAATGAGGGGAAACTCACACGGTTAGTGCTTACGGTTTCCCAAACTATGTGAAAATCATGTATCATACCATTATAAAAAACATCATAATCTATATCCTAGTTTTTCACCTCTATCTTCCTAGTTTCCAAAAATTTATTCCCCTATAGCACCCCACTTTCCAACATCACACGGCTACTAGTAACCGTGATTACTACCCCCACACGGTTTCTACAAACCCTATGTATTGTCTTGGTTTTACAAAAATGGGGATCTGGGGTCCAAAAAATCCATTAACACCCTTGATACCTCCATGATCACAATGGAAACTCTCATTAGGAAGTATTAAATCATTTAAACAAAAAAAATTGTTCCTCAATAAATAATTGGTTTCTTACATTCATCATTCTCTATTCATCCTAGAAGTATGAAGATGTATAAAGATATAAAAGGTTATTTCTTGTAAAACAATATGAAGATATATATTTTATATTTTTTAACTTACTAAATAGTATTTTAGAAATTTAATTCTATGATAAATATATCTAATGGGGTGTTGCAATAATTTCCCATACCAGAATGGAAATGGGAAAACAAACGTGTAGATTTTGTCATTGGACACCCAAAAACATTTAATGTTATAATGATATTAGGTTATAGTCAATAAACTTATGAATTAAACACACTTCACTTCCATCAGATAATATCTACCTCTCGATCATCTTTCCATAATATGAATTAAGTAAGTGGTAATGTTTCATAGAGTGCCACATTCTATTATATCTGATCAGGATCCATGGTTTACCTCAAAGTTCTAGCAAATTCTTGAGCAAGATCTTGATTTATAGTTGTATTTAAATACTAATTATCATCCTCATATAGTTTTTTAGTTTTATATAACAATTCAGAACATTTATGTTATAATTTGGTCTTGTTCTAGGGATTTCAAAGGATATAGGGATCAAAACCTCATGTTGAGTTTTCTTACAATAATATCTCTCACTAGAAAATTTAAATGACTCTTTATAGAGACCACTCTATAAATATGTCTATAAATCCAATTTATAGGGATTCTTTTTTATAATGTAAGCTATTAGGACCTAAGTTAGTTGTGGAAATGGAAGATAAATTCAAATCCATTCGGTAGTATAGTGTCAATAGAAATGTTATGCTACCAATCATCGGTGAAATATTGAATTAAAATTTAGTGAGAAGTTATTCCTATTAATTTTTAAATTGAATAGGGTTATTAGATTATGAAATATGGGAAATATGATCCCTATTTATATAGACCCCTTCAATATTCTAGATTGAGTAAGGATGGAATCGTATTTCATGTCCCTTCTATCGAACATCTCTCAAATTAATGCTATGTTCCATGTATATCTCCTAAGGAAGTACAAAATTAATAATTTAAATGTAATAAAATTAGATTTTATACCTTTGGAGCATGATATTTTCTATAAAGAACAAATTTGAAGAATCTTGGATCATAGTGACAAAGTGTTACGAAACAAAACTTCTCACTAGGTTAATGTTAGATAGAGGAATATGAGATTTGAAGATGTTACATGGGAACCAAGGGATGTGATGAAATTGTAATATCTTAATTTTTTACACCATAATGTCATAATTATGATGGAAATTTTCATTTTAATGGTGTTATAATGTGACATCCTGTGATTTTATGATATATATCTCTTCAAATGAATTTTATTTCATTGATAGCTTAGGATACATGGAAACCTAATTCTAAAAGAACCATAATATAGTATATCATCATAACCTAGTAATTAAATTGGTGTATTAAATATGAATAACCACATTTTTAATATTATGTATAAATGTGTTATATATATCAAATATATTGATATTTTAGTACTCAAAATTTTTTAATGTTTTTATATTTTTCCAAAAATACTTTTTCTCTCAAGATTGTTATTATTTATTTTTATGAGAAAATAATATAATTAAATTTTTCCACTTTTAGAAAAAAAAAATCTTTGATAAAATTAGTTTCATTTTTTAAATCATCATTTCAAAATTATGTTATAGTGATCTTATGAAAATTTTGTGAAAATATTGATTTTCAAGGAATAGTGAAATATACTGATTTTTATTGAAAATAATCTTTTCGTGTAAATAATTTAAAAACATAAATTTTGTTTTAAAATGTTTTTAAAGTAAAATTATTTTTTAAAAATTATTTATAATCCAATTATGTTCATTATAAGTATTTTTATTTGGGATTTGAGCATAAAACAATTTATATTTAAGAAAACATTTTTCTGGAAAATTCTGTTTCATCAAGATTTATGAGTTTAATATTAAATTAAATTATACCACTTATGTTAATTTAATATAATAAAATGTATTAAATTTTATGAATCATAATTATCACATTTTTTAAGTAGGCCACTTTCATTTTTTGGACATAATGAACATTAAAAATAGTAAAAATTTATCACCACGATTATGGATAAAACGGGTGTATCGGGGGACAAACCAAGAGATATGGGTAATTTTTCTATATAAAAATCTATAAATCTTATTTTCTAGACATATTTAATCCTAATAAAATCCTAAAATTAAATATATTTCTATTTGGAAGAATTTTTCTAGAGTATGAATTTGTAATATATAAATCTTTTATGAAATTAAATGTGTCTTCTCTCCCCCCACTTATAAAATAACACCCCTCGTTTATCTTAATTACGCCACATTGATCCATATATAATGTCAAAAACCTAACCAATTCCTTTATTTTATTACCTATCTTGGATTTATACATTATTTTATTCTTAATATGTCATTCAATGGGTTCTTAAGAAAGGATCTAATGGAGGCCAAATAAAGGATATGTAATTAACTTATCTGAACGCTTTCAAATTATTTATTCATATACCTACTATAACTTTGTGGTATACATCATAAAATAAAAAAAATAATTTTCCTAAATATACTAAAAATATTATTATGATTAATAATTCAAAATTATTCACCCGATTTTCCATCAAATTGTAACTAAATGTATCACTCATGTGTATGTGTGGATTACCACCTCCACATAGCAATACAATTCATTTTTCATCAACATTTTTCAGGGATGGATATTATAATGGGTTTAAATATTATATATGATATTTATGAAGTATTTATTCTTCTAAAATTTCAATATTATATCCTCCTTCTTACTTTCTAATCCTTTGGAAACGATATGGTTTCTCTTGCATACATGTGGACTTCAACCTCTACGAAGCGAGGTGATTCGTTTTTCATTACTACTTTACATGGATGGTAATAAGTAAAGATTTAATTAATATAGAATATATATTTTTGTGTGTGAGATAAAATTCTTATTATTTTATGATGACTTATTATTGACCTTTCTTTCATTCCATCCATCAAAAAGTGAAATCAATATTCATCTGTACATACAGCATATCATCTCCATAAATGGTGTAATTAATTTTTCTATACATAACTTTTATGGATGTATCTAAATTTATATAAAATTTAAATATATGATATTAATATCATTTTTATCATTCTATAAATTATGTAACAATGATTAATCTGCATGTACCAGAACTACCGACCTAAAATTGTCTTGAAAAACAAAATAATTAACACCCAAAAATAAATATTTTAATAATGAATAATTAATAAATGGGTATAAAAATGTCTAAAGTGTATATTTTATGATATTATAAGTAATTACATAAATATATAACACAATTATATTAAATTTAAATTTATTATTAATAAATTTAGGGTGCTTTCGAAGTAATTTTAACTTGAGGTGTTAAATTTATGTTACAAACTCATTATTTATTAGGATTGTTTTTTATAATGTTTTTAATGATAAAATTTTATAAACTATTAATATATAATTACATTTATTTTATTCTCCTCTGGTTATTTCTATATATTTAATGTTTTCCTTTCATTTTCCTCTCTTTAAGAACTCATGAGACTGAAAGAAGTTTTCTAAGGATGACTGACTTTGTTTTTATCTTCGAATGGAAATACTTTTTATTACATTTCTATGTTTTATAAAAAAATTAAGAATGTTTTTTTGTACATTTTCCTATAAATTTTTAAATTCATTTTCCCAAGATTTAATTTTTCAATGAATATTTTAAAATAAACCTTCTTTTCATTTTCCAAATTTGGTACTTTTAACTTGTGAATGGAATATTTGTTTTAATGTACATAACATGAAAACAATTATACACATTCATGAATGATCCATGATTTGAAGCTTATTATATGAATTTCTAATGATATTTTCAAATAAAATTTTTACCTTAATATTTGTGAAATTTTTTAGATTTTAAAAAAGTGATTTTAATTTTAAAAGTGTATTCACCTCATGAAATGTTCTGGTGATATTTTAAATACATTTTTAATCTATGATAAAAACATTTAGTGATACTTATTCATTTTTGGGGATATGACCCAATGATACGATAAACTATTATTCTTTGGATTTTTATGATCCTAGTGTTTTCTATGAGTTATGGATCTTTTATTTTTCTAGTTCAACTCTTATAATGTTATTCTTTGGGGATTATACTCTAATGTCAGGAACATTTTCCTAAAGGGTTGTTTTTTTTAGGAAGAGTTTTGAGGGTTGTAGGTTGGGTGTAGTATAATTACATGATGTGTAATTGGTTTACATGATTTTTAATTATTACAAGATATGTAATGGCTGGGGCGGGTCAATTCACAATGTGTGAATTACTTTTTTTAGGGGGAATACCTCAATATTTACATGGCATGTAAAACATTTACATGCTGTGTAAATAAACAAGGATGGTTTTTAAAATAACAATCAGGGAACCCTATTTTTTTACAAAACCTCGCCCCATCCCTTCTCTCATGCAAGATCTCACCTTAGATCCTAAACACAGGATTTGGTGTCATTTTATGATCCAAACTACATTTCATCCATCTTTGATCTCATTGGATCCATACTAGTATGTTCGTTTTTCATCTTCTATTGTTCTTAAATTTTCCTAGTATCAACAGAGTTATTTTTTTCAAGGTAATATGCCATATTTATAATGTTTTCATCATTTATTTTATTTTTTCAATATAGATTGAATTAGATTTTGAGACTGGATGAGTATTCGACCACATTTTTTTTATAGGTGTTTTATACCTTTTCCCTTACAGTTTTCTATTTTATAAGTCGTCTTTCAATTGTGTCGCACACTGGAATTTTCTAAATTGCCTGAAAAATTAATTAAACACCTTGAATAAATTGTTTGAAACCTATTTTGGTTGATCACTGGTACATTTGTGATCATTAGAGGTTGTTATCCCCAACCTAGTCCAACCATGGGGTATGGATTTGTACCTTCCCTATTTTATTCCACCCCTCTAGGTGTTTGTGAACTCGCCACCTGTTATTGGATCCTTACACAATTAAATGAGAATTAAATGAATGATTAGTAGAAGTTTATGCCTCTTTTAAATGTGATTAAATGATTTGAATTGATTTATCTATTTTAATGTGAAATGTAAAAATAGTTTTGATGAACTAATTGAATGTGAATGTTTATAAAATGATGGATGAATGGATTGATAAATTAATTATAGTAGTGGATATATTGGATGAGATCCTTGTATCCTGATTCCATAGGATGCCATGGAAATTTTTACTCCCTAGGTCTTGATTGAGGTAGTGGATTCCTTGTACATGTTGGATCCTTGGATCCAAATTCTGTAAGATTCCATGAGCCTTGCTACACATTGGATCCAGTATTCTTGGACTTGCATTGGAAATGATCTATTGGCATCATCATTGGAATCCACCCAAGTATTTACTGAATGTCCATCAAGATTATCCTATGACTCGATGAGGATGGATTGATCTTTGAAACCTTGGTTCCCACCCTTCATGGTCTAACACTTGACTACAAGCATGGCCATTTTTTATGTTATACATTGGATTATAGGGTGTGGCCATTATGGAAGTTATAAACTGGAGTACACAACATGGTTGTTATAGATATTTTTTTATACTTTTTAGATAGAACTAGTATGGGTATCTTACTACAGTTGTTATATTGGAAATTATCACACCTTTTTATTTAATATTTATAGTTTCCCTTGTTTATGGGAGTTTGAAAATTGTTTTTAGGGAACCATGTTTAGTTTTATATGATCACACTTTAATTTCATTACTATTATACATGTAATATATATTTCACATCACTTTTGATTAAATTACATAGACTAGACTTATTATAGACACTTTTGGTGGTGGTCTATTGAGTGTTATCTCACCCCCTATTCAGGACAATATTGGATATCCAGATAGACTTCATGGATGTAGGTAGGGACCAGGAAAGCCCCTCTTTATGGTTCTTGATTTTTTTCACTGATTGGGGCATAGGAGGACATGAATGAGCTAGGCTCATGATACTATTTGGAGATAGTTCTTTTTGGTCATTTTGGTATTTTGATACATGTATTTTACTATTTTTCTATTTCCATGAATTTCCTACCATTTTTTATAGAGACATGAAATGATCATCCTATTATATAGGACTCTCCTTCTGGATTTATTATTATTGATGATGTTTGGATATTTATCTTCTATCATTGATTTATATTATCCTTCCACTATTGACTAATATTAATACACCGCTATGTTATACTCTTAAATGGGGTTATATTATCCACACATACACACCTTATTCCATCAATACTAGTATATAACCTATTTCATATAGGGACGTACACTTGAGGCCATGTGACCCACCAGCCCGGAGCACTATTTAGTGGATCCCTAGTTGGGAAATTACAAAGGGGTATTAGATCATTTTATTTTTTGGATTTACTATTTTGAAAAAATATAAATGATAATAGGAAGTGTTTGAATTTGGTAATGAGCATTATCAGGGAGTATCTAACCCTCGTATAGGAAAAAGAAAAATTACCTGGAATGAAAATAGATATTTTCTGGATTTCTCTTGTCAGGGTTCATTTGATTCCAACGTTGGGTGACACACATATTGTTTGATTTTCTTATGATTACAGATGTTTATACTTTTCTTAATGATATGAGGGCATTCCATCTCATGCATCATTTTATCCACCTGTTATAACTCACATGTTATGCATTATTCCATTCCATATATGTTTAATTTCTTGACTTTATGAAATTTGTTATGTGTTCCTTGAGTGATATCATTTTGTTTGATTGATGATTTCTACAAAGAATTAAGAAAAATTATTTGTACTTAGAGTTCTTATTGTAACCTAAATAGTGTTTTTCTTCTTAGGTTACAAGTGACACCCAAACCATTGTTGGTACTCTGAGTTCCTATTATTGGTCGCATGGAATAGAACATGTTGTGGTTTGAATTAATTGGATGAAACACTTGGGTTTATAAGTATTAATGGTCCTTATGGATCTAAAGTGGTTACCCATTTGTTTCAACCATTTAAGGAGAATTGTAAAATAAATATGAATTTAAAATGAAATTGGAATTGTGAAACTGAGGACTTGACCAAGACCTGTCTTTAGAGTGGGTTGTAAGCAATTTCTCTTGTACATTTTATGATAGTTCATATTACCCAATCCTGATTTTGGTCTAGGTATAGGGGTATTACTTGTTTATAAGAAGGATTTTTACCTATTCAATGATTTCATATCTATGAATTGGTAGCTACTAATTTCTTCTCTCAGGCATGTGTTTGGAAGTTTAGAAACATGCCACCATAATGACCTCCAGTTGTGTCCTAGGAGGGTGGTGATGATGATTATATAAAGGTGGTGGTCCATGATATACTAGTATAACCTCTTGTAGTTCCAGTTATAGCACTAGTAGATGTAACAGATATGGATACAGAGGAATAAATCAACCATATACAAATCAAAACCATAAACCACTGCATGATCCACATAACCAAACATCACCCCCGAATCACCCCAAGGAATATCCCCTTTCCCTTAAACCATAAAACCATGGGAGAAGTATAATTCCAAGGACCTCACATTCTCACTAGTATCAAACAAGTCAAGAGGAATAGAACATGAGAAGTTTTCAAAAGAAAACCATTTTGAGGGATCCAACCGGGCCATATACATTTATTTTAATGAAAAAACATTTCCAAAAAAAACATGAAACTCATATTATAAAACCAATATCCCTTTATAAATATCTATTTTAAACCTGAAACTCCTTTTAGAAACCACAATCATTTATAAAATCCAACTGAGAATTCTAACAAACACTTAGTGTGTGAATTTTAGCAAGACAATTTCACTCAATTCAATACAAGGAGAAAATCACTTTATTCCATACTAAAAGTTTATTCTAAAAATTATAGATCACTATTTAGTAAAATACACGGTGGAAAATAAAATCAATCAATTATTATTTAAATTAAAAGGCCAATTCACAAGGGAACCTACCTTAAACCCATAGTGCTTTGACAAAAGCAGCTCAAAACAACTCTACAATGGTTCCAAGAAGCATGAACGTCCAAGAAGAACCTTTAGAAGATAAAACCTATAATTTAAAACCAAGGAGACAAGAACCCAAGACCCAAGAGACCAAGGAATAAGTTGAACTCAAGATAAAATGATATTAGATGTAAGATAAAGAATATAAAAGGAGAATACCTTGAAAAATCACCCAAAAACATTGAATAATCCACTTGGAATCAAAATAGAAGGAGTATGGGATGCGTGAGGAATAAGGTAGAGCTCCCCTAGGGTCATACGAACTAAATGAGTGGAGGAGAGGTGATTTTGGGTCAAAAATAGAGGAGGGAAAAAGGTAAAGACACTTTGTTAAAGAAACTATGCATTGTGAATGGTTTGGTCGCATGGTTTGGGAAACTCTGCACCCCTTACTGGACACACTGGACCCCCACATGGTTTGGAAAACTATGTTCCAACTATACGGCTTGTTTTTGTCAAAAATTATATATCCATTAGCATGATTGTTGCATGGTTTGGACTAACCGTGCTCAAGCCATGCACCCTCAATCCAGAGACACCCAAGGATCTGTACGGTTTCTCCCAGGAGCCACATTATTTTCACATAACCATGTGCTCCCATGAAACTCAAATCATGCAAGAAGAAACTGAACTAAAAAGAGACTTAGTATCGGTAGGTTTCACGGTTTCCCCTTAATTTTTCACCTATATCATACAATCAATTAAAATAACCCCAAAAATCAAAATTTAAATCTGAAACACTCGAAAATCAAGAGATAAGCTGATTAAAAAATATAAAATAAAATAAAAGATAAATATAAAAACTGGGTTGTGAACATTCTCACTATCATTACACTTTCTGTCCCTATAAAGCCTCAAGGTTTACATTTGATTGATTTAAAAGTCAAGGGCTCACCCACCCACACAAATAAACCCCTTAAACTGAAGAACACCTCAACCACCAACAAAACTAAAATCACACCTCTACTTGAAATAAACAACTGATCTCCAAACACTTCTCATGAGATAATTAAAAACTAAAACCACAACCAAAACCATTGGTACAACTCCAAGATTCCAATGTTCACCAAAGGAGGAGAGGAAACTCAAGGTTAAACAACCCGTGGGGGAATAGATAATCACTAGTAGACACCATAAAAAGGGGGAAATGATAGAAAAGTGCAGGATACATCAAGGAGAAAACATGGAGAGGAGTAAGGTAAAAATAAGGGCTTAATTAATCCAACATGGGAGGCCAGAGTGGACTCCCTACCATTTTAGTATTCTAATAGGATTCCCAACCAACACCACCCATCAAACATCAACCTTCCAAAACATAACATCTATGTACAAGATAGCTTTTTATGACCCTTCTTTCCACATTGATGACACACAATGAAACTATGCTCATAAGAAGCTGACAAAAATTAGATTGCCTCTGAATTCCCCCACCATCACATTCATCTTCAGGGTACTTTACCATCTATTTACAAAGAATCCTTTCAATTATTTTAGTGGTTGATGTAGGATTAACTAACTTAGGCACCCCAGCTAACATGGATTCAATCTATGCTACTTGACTCACCACATCAGTAAAGGAGGTTAGACCAAATTATGAAACCTTCGACTATAGATCAGGACGAATCCCAAAGTCAAAATATTAATACTTCAAAGAATCATCCTCGAATAACTTCCAAATATAAGAAACTAGATCCATGAAATGATGGAATAATTACAACACTAACCCATCACCATGTTGAAGGTATCACATCTCCATCACCTTTACCACCTTCATAGCCTTAGATAAGTACTTTTGGATGAATGAAGACTTGAAGAATTTCCAGGATAGGTTTTCATGTGGCTGGGTCCTATTGCCCAACTTCCATCACTTCTAACTCAGACCTTCAAGAATAAAGGTAGTGAACATAACATTTTAATACATGGGAAACTCAAGGAAACTAAATATTGTATTAATTTTTCGCATCAACTCTTCTTCTTCAAAAGGATATTCTTGACCATAAAATAGAGGAGGATTCAACTTCTAAAACTTGATAAAGAAGTTGTCAGGTTGATCAACTGGAGCTTCCACTAACGGTGAACAACCCATAGCTGCACCATGAATATCCATTGAATTTTTGTGGGCGAATACTCTAAATAAAAATGATACAAAAACCCAATCAAAACCAAATCATCATCAAGAAATCATCACAATTAAACACCAAACATAAAATGAAACCAACTCATAAATTCCACAAACTTTTTCAAAAAGCTCACTAACCACCTTTTGAAAACCATTTTCGAATTCTGCACTCCAAGACATTTCATTCCTCTAAAATCTCTTAATTTCCATCAAGAAATCCCACCCCTTTCCATTTAAAACACATCATCAATTTAAAACAAACCTCATTTTATCAAAGATCATTTAATTAAAAACCCATTTTATCAAAACCCATTTTATTTAAAAAAATATTTCCAAAACTTTCTTTGAACAAATATGAAATCCCATTTTTCATTTCCAAAAACCAAAACATAACCATTTGAAATCCGGTATTTCATAATTAAAAACATGTTTTTTAAAACAAAACTAAAAATCAAGGAGATCCAAAATAAACTCATGAGGGGAAAACTAGTTTTGATTGGTGACTTAGATATATGGTTGGTGACCACATTCCAATCACACTAAAATCACAGAGATTCTTACAAGACCATGACCCCGAGATCCACATGGATTTCCAGGCCTTATGAGCTCACTAGAAAATATTATCCAAACTACCATTTCATTCTTAAATGATAAATAAAAAAAAGTCAAAAAAAAAACCCAACTTCCTCTGGAAACCCATGGTTTGGCATAGAAAGTATTGGCCAGACCCTTCCTCATACCTACACCCCAAGTTCTAACAGTCCTAGTCCATTTACCTTGATAACCCAAAAAACAGAGGGTGCATTGAAATATAGTTCCTCTAAAGATCCTATCCTCTGATGCCATTTTGTCATGAACCAACATGGGTCAACCCAAAATCGGTCACCCGATCCAGTCCACGACATCCCCAAGGCACATTCCCAATCACCCTAGGGTGGTAAAAAGAACCAAGGGAATCTATGAGGGATAATGGGAACAATTTCTCCCAATGTTAAAAAACAAAAGTAGTAAAATAATAAAATATCATCCCAATAAAAATAAACAAAACCAAACATAACAATTAAACGTAAACTAAAAATGAAATCAAACCAGACCTGACAACCAAAAAAAATGTTTGTTTGACCCCATAGGTCACTCACCAATCCTAAAACCTAACATCACACCACAGAGATCAAAACCAAGTTAGAACATGAACTTGAGGCTAAAAATAGTAATGAAGTATATACATGAGTACTAAAACTCAGTAGTTGTGCCCAAATTAGCTATTCCCAATGAATTTCCTCTAAATAAAATATTCATTAATTTTAGTTTTGAAATGAAATGTAAAAATATAGTTTTCTATAAATTTCATTTAAAAAAATCATATTCCACTACCATTTTTATTTAAAACATATTTATTTTCTAATAAGGAGGATTTATCATTTTAAAGAAAGATATAAAGAGAGAGAGAAGAAGAAGAAGAAGGAATGATGTTTTCATTTAGAAAGGGGAAAAGAGTGTAAAAAATTCTCAAAACATTTTCTATGAGACCTTTTAAAACAAATTATTCACTTTTAGCAAATAGGTACAACATACAAGAGATTAGGAGAATCAACCACGCAAAAGGGGAAATAGAAAACACTATGCAAGAGACCAACCCATATGAGGCACCTAAATTATCCAACATAGATAAATAAGTGACAATAAAACATGGGAGTACCTAGGATCTTAGGGGGTATTCTAGAACATACTATTATCATATCCATCATGTCGATATTTTTGATACAATTAACATCCATCATGCTTGGTCTTACCCTACTTAGCCTAACCGAGGGGCATAATCCCAAATCAGAGCAATGTTCTTACTAAGGGAGCTAGCCAGAGCATAATCCTAAAATAATATAGAAAACCTTCTCAAGTAATTTGAAAGATATTCAAAGTTCCCATGTCATGTCTAAAGTGGGTATGATCCAAACAAATGAACCCTATAAAAATCACAAGAATAAACCACTACATGAGCCACACTACCAAATATCACCTTTGAATCACCCCAAGGAATAGCCCATTTCTTTCAAACCATCAACACATGAGGAAAGTACCATGCCAAGGACCTCTCATTCTGACTAGCATCAAACAATAGAAGAGGAAAACCCCAATGGGATTTTTTAAAAGAAACCCATTTTGAAGGTGCCATCCAGGACTCATCCATTTCTTTGAATGAAAACCCATTTCCAAATGAACTCGAGACACAAATTATAAAAACAATATCCATTTAGAAATTTCTTTTTTGAAACTCAAAACACCATTTAGATACCACAATTCACTTTTAAAATCCAACTGGACATTCTAAAAAACACATAGTGTGCAATGTTTAGCAAGGAAATTTTACACAATTCAATACAAGGAGAAAATAACTTCATTTCATTCTAAAAAAATAATTCTAAGAACTCTACACCACTATTTAGTACAAAACATGGTGTGAAATAAAATTAATCAATGATTATTTAAATTAAAAGGCCAATGCACAAGATAACCTACCTCAAACCCACGTCTCTTCGACAATGGAAACTCAAAATAACTCCATAATGGTTCCAAGAAGTAAGAACATCCAAGAAGAAACATAAAAAGACAAAACCATTAATTTAAAACCAAGGATACAATATCCATATACCCATGAGACCATAAAATAATATGAACTCAAGAGAAAATGAGAGGAGAAGTAAAATATAGAAAATAATAGGATAATACCTTGAGAAATCACCACCAAAATTTGAAGAATCCACTAGGAATTAAAATGGAAGTAGGAGAAGAGGAATGTGGAAGAAGTGAGACATCCCCTAGGGTCGCATGAGCCAAATGAGTGGTGGGGAGAGGTGATTTGGGGTTAAAATTTGAGGAGGGTAAAAAGGTAAAAAAAATTAAAGAAACTCGGAACTGTGCACGGTTTGGTCATAGGGTTTGGGAAACTATGTGCCAATCATGCACCCCCTTGTTGTACAAATTAAAAATCTGAACATTTTGACTGCACGGTTTGGAAAACCATGCGCCAGCCATGCGACTTGGTTCTATCAAAAATTGCATAGCCATGTTCATGCTTGCCTCATTATTTGGACAAACTATTCTCAAGTCATGCACCCTCATGAAAAGACACCCATGAATATGCATTTTTTCTTCTTGGATCCACATGTTTTTCACCTAACTATGTGCTATAATTGCAACTCAAACTATTCAAGAAGAAAATGAACTGAAAAGAGACTTAACTTCAGGAGGTCACACTATTTCCCCTTAACTGTGAACTTAAACTGTGAAATCAAAGAAAATCAGCCCAAAACTCAAAATTTAAATCTGAAACACCTAAAACTCAAAATAGAATATAAATAAAAAAGATAAACCAAAATAAAGAGTAAAATAAAAACCAGGTTGTGACAAAAACCCTCCCCTAATCACAATGGTAAAAACATGTTGATTCCTTTATGATTGAAAATGGTTTTCATAAAAATTAATTTTGATGCTGGTGTTTACTTCAAGGATGTTAAGCGTGATATTATTTACTTGATTTTATATGTTAATGACATGATAGTTATCTATAAAATCATGTGTAATATTAATCATATAAAATTCAGAGTCAATTTTATTTTTGAAATGAAATACTTGGGTAATGCAAAAAAAAACTATGAATGGAAATCATTAGGCATAGAGACGGTAGATCCATGTATCTGTTGCACCATTCTTAAATTAAAAAAGTTTTAAAATGGGGTATATTTGATCATATTAAAATTTTTAGAATACCCTTGGGCTATCACTTCAAGTTTTTCCTTAATCAATTATATATATATGAAACTGAGTTAAAATTTATGAATAATGTTCCTTATGCTTGAATTGTACAAAGTCTTATATATGATACAGTTTATTCTAGGCCATATCTTTATTTTTTCATGTGTACATGAAGTATGTTTCTAGGGAAACCTAGGAAACCACACTAACATACTCTAAAATGGATCCTTGGAATTGTTTCTATGTCTGTAGGTTTATTCATTTGATTTCATAAAAACAATATTTATTCTCATGATATTGTTATGTTTATTGATTTTGTTATGCTACCAACATACACACCTATAAATCTACAAATGGTTTTGTTTTTCTTACTTTTAGTGGACCTGCTTCTTTGAAAAGGTAATATAAAATCAGTATTTTTCATTTCTTCCATTAAGACTGACCACATTACTTTAGTTAAATCAATAAAAGAATAAATTTGGATCAAAGGTTTAGGTAATGAGTTGTCTTTATCTTCTACAAGAATTATTGTGAATTTTTATAGTGAGTTTTCCCTTCATATGTCTAAGAACTATGTTTTTCTTGGAATATAAAAACATATAGACATTAGGAATCACTTTTTTTGGGAAATTATTGAATCTGGGGTGGTGTGTGTCATGAAGATACACATTGTAGATGAACCGAATTATAATTTTTCTAATGTGGTGTCATTATCAAAGTTTTAACATTATTTTGATTTAATAAATTAAATCCCAATTCAGTAGTGTAGGTTTTCAAAAAAACCATCAATAAAAGGACAATTATAATTAAAAGGTGGAGACTTGTGAAACTGTTTTTATTACATGCTTAATTTATCTTGAATTTAAATTGATCTATTATTATTGATTTTATTTTTCACCATTATTGATGATTGTTTAATTTTATATGGTTCTATTTTCATGTATGTATTGTGGCTATTACATAAGGTATTGTTTGTAGTATTTTTGTTTTAGTAGCATCTGAATTTCACTACAATTTTTTATAAACCCTGACTTTTTGTATCCTTTATTAGTGGGTTGATTTGAGATCATTGATCACTATGATTGACCAATACCCATCTTCTCTTTGTGTTTTTCTTCGGTTGGTTGTTTTTGTATCGCAGTTTTCTCTAATCTGTGTCATAGATCTATACCCTATTCAATGTTGCAATGTGATCCTATAATCTATCCTTAATGTTGTTGCATAAATGGATATTTTTATTTCATCCATCTATGTGTTGTGTTGGGACCACTTGGTATGTGAAGATTGTATTGGTTGTTAATGAGTTTCAATGGATGCCAATGATGATCAAAATGAAGGAAGGAACTCTCCTAAGTAAAAGGGAAAATGGAAACCAAACGTTGGTTGTGCTTGATCTTAAGTTTCATATATGTGTATCAGGAGTGATACATTGTCTCCAAAAATTAAGGATGGTTGGAGTGTTCTTTGGAAGGAGTAAAAGAAAAGGAGAAGAAGTGGTTGTGGAGGAGTTTTGGAATGGTGGATTGGAATTTTATATTTTTAAACACTTAGTTTTACATTAATTAGTTATTTTATTTATATAACTTTACCAAAAAAATAAAGGGGGCATCCATGGAGGCTAGTTGAGGTCCTCACCTCAAGCACATATGGGGCCCAAGGGGTCAACCGTGTTTGAGGTAATCTTTCAAGTCCAATCCCGCATGAGGTAGGGTTTGTGCGGGCCATGTATAAGCCCGCAGGTGCCGCACAGTGGTGAACCCGTGTAGCGTGGGCGCTAGGAGCACACCCGAGGAGCATAGTGGGTGATAAGAGTGCAACCATAGGCTGAACACTGTACAGGGTGGTACCATGGTGGGAGGAAGAGAATTCTGAGTTGATGCTGCCAAAACTTGGATTTATAAACAATGAGAAAACATCATGGCGTTTTGATGTGGGATGACATTTTAAAAACACAGACGCAATCCACATCGTCCATCTGATCTCACGACTAGTCTCAGTCGCACGCTCTATCCCACATCATGAGTTATAATCAAGGTCATCCATCAGATCACGCAGTTTGGGATTCAACCAGCAACGTCTGATCTCTCCTCCGAGGTTTTCTTTAACATCCAGACACCTGCATGCACCCGCAAACCAGTGCTCAAGCTAAACAACGATCTCACTACTCTGGTCAACAGTTGATCTCAGTTCAAGCCCACAGTGATCATCTGGATACTACAATCACATTCATGCAATTAAATTCACATACATGCGAATGAAATGAAGAACGATTAAATGGATGAGGAAAATAATGTTTCTAAGGCCACGTGGATTTGATTAGGGATTCAAAAGGTGATACATTCCATCTGGAGTGCATGAACGATTAGTGAGAAGGCCTCTTCATTATTCTAGTCCGAAAGGGTCAAGCATAACCTGTGAACCATTCTAGGTTCATGAAGTGAACTGCATACCATTCTGGTACGTGAGGAAGAGAAGACCCATATACCATTCCCGTTCATGAAGAGATATCTCATGTACCTCTATAGTTGGCGAAGAAGTGAACCACGTACCGCTTTGGTACGCAAGGCAGGAGACCCGCGAAATGTCCTAGGTTCGCAAAGAGAGTTTCCACGAACCATTCTAGTTTCGTGAGGAAATGGAACCGCGTACTATTTTGGTTCTGCGAAGAGGAGTTCCTACGAACCAACAAAACTGCGTACCACTTGGTACATGAAGGAGGTCCGCACTTCATGTGCGAGGGAATCCCACACATCCTTAGCGGAAGGAGGGGTTGTGAATCATCCTGGTTCGTAGAGGATACAAGCACACTTTTTCATAAAAGAACTCTATACCTATGGTGTGTCAAAGGAAAACAAGAAACACCATGACATACCAAAATACACACATTGATGTTTGAATAAAATCACATACATATAAATATAAGAAAATCAAAGTGAACAAGTGTGTGTTGAGGAAGGGAGAAGGAAGATTGTGCATGGTGATGGTAAATGCATGTATATATTCTTATGCATGATTTTAATAAGTACATACATAAGGTGTAAGTACATATGAACCAAGTGTTAATAAAATAAAATAAAGAGAAGGGGAAACAAAGTCGAGTTTGTGCTTAACAGAACCATATCCATTTTGGGGCTTCACGCAAGAGAGTAGAAGAGGAAGTGCATGTATTCATGCATGCACATGCATACAAGATTGCTTTGAAGAGAAGAATCCTAAACTGAGGGTGAACATGTCTAAAGAAGTGAATAGGAAGAGAACATATATATTGTCACATGCATGGTCACATGAATACATGGAATAATAAGGGTTGATTCTGATGATTTCTTATGATCTGTTTTTCAGTGTTTGAATAATCACAAAAGAATTTGTGATTCTGGACAATAAGAATAAGAAGTCTTAGTACATCTAGTTGTTGCACTGGAGAAGAAGATTGAAAGTTAAAAATAATCAACTCTAGACCTTGATGCATGCAAAGTTTCATGCTGAACAGGAGACAAATACATTCATTCCTATCCATTGAAGTGACCTTCACGTCCATAAACTAAGTGTGACCTCTCCAGGGTAGTGATCCATGGGAATTCAATGAAAGTGATCCATGGGAAGCAGTGAGCTACCCCTGAACTTTTGTAAAGGTGGTGTTCCTGGGATAGAGTAATTGTACCCAAACCTTGTAATCCAGAACTTTTGAAGATTAGTGGAATTAGGTATGACCAGAAACCTGTTGGCGTATGCTCTTTGGATGTATCCCTTAGTGGTGAACAAAGTAAAAGTGTTGTGTTGTCCTACTGCATGTGAATGTTGTAATTACTTCACATATCCATCCTATAGGTTTAATTAAGTTCCTACCAATGTGGTAACAAGATCCAATAAACTGGATAAAAAGTTGACACCTTGATCCCCCCCCCCTCAGGGTGACCTAGGGTCTTTCAATTGGTATCAGAGGGAAAAGTTTTACATATGTTAGATACTCTTCAGTAATTATTTTTAGAAATGGATTTGAGTTTTTCTTTCTTGATTAAATAATAAAGATAAATATTGATGAAAGCACGGTTATCTCAGAGAAAAAGTCTATACCCAGCAAGACCATTATGAACAAGAAAAAGAAATAGAATAATTAGTTGAAGAAGCCCCTCATGCCTAAAGAAGATGCAGTGTCTAGTTCTATATTTCCCTTCCAATAATGAAGAAATGTCAGGCTTGGGAAATAAAGAGCAGGTGGATCATGTTTTTACCAGAGAAAATCAAGACACTTCTATCTCATTTTCAGGTGATCATGAGAAATTAAGAACCAATATATGTGATATTCTTGAAGAAAGAGTTTCTATTATTTGTAGAATATTTCAATGTATGCAGGCTGAGATCGCTCGAATGGGAAGAGAAGATGATAATATGGAGGAAGGCTTGGAAAAGAAAGTGTCAGAATGTTATAAGCTCTCTAGAAAAATTAAACCCTTTTAAGATAAAGAGGGATTCAATAAGACTCTATAAGAAAAGATCCATTCATTTAAAGATGATCTGAAAAAGAGCACTGAAGTCAAGGTTCTAAATTTGGAAGAAACTTCCAAGAAATTCAAGGAACTTGACTCATTGTTACAAACCAAAGTCAATTTGAATTGATATAGTATTGAAATATTAAAAAAGTCTTGTGATGAGAAGATGGTCATGATTAAAGATTAGAAGATGATACTCAATATGGAATGTCTAAAATTGGAAGCCCTGTTGAAAAATATTGAGAAGAAACATATTAAAACTTCAGAAAATAAAGAAACAGTTGCTGCTGGTACTCAATGTTAAATGGAGGAATCTAAATCCAAAAGACCTCCAACATGTGATAATAAGATCATGACTTCACTCATTGGTCTATTAAAAGTAGCTAAGAAAGTGAAGGTACCATCCATAACAACTTGTACTATTGTTTATAAATGTGTTTCTGCTAATAGTGTTGGTTGGAAGAAAAATTCCAAAACAAGTATGGATGAGGAAAGGTGAGTAGAAGAAACCTACCACCATATCTAGGGTGGATAGGAATAATAAGCTAGAAGTTGGTTCCCCCAGTAAAGCATAGCACATTAATAAAAAGTCCCAACAAGCTTATAGAGAAGATATCAAGAAGACAAGATTTGTGGGTCAATGTTGGTGTTGAAACAAATTTGGGCATTGTGCACTGGATTGTTGGTGAAATCCTTTAAATGAAAAAGCATAGAGAAATCCTATGTCAAAAGGGAGAAAACCATAGAATTAAAAGAAACATCAATAGATCTAGAATCATCAGTATACCAGAACACATATTTGGAATTCTATAAAACATCATGATGTATGCAATGGGAGTGGTCACAAGAATGGAGCATACTTATCTCAACATATGCCCAGAGCTAATAAGAACAGAAGATCACAGAAGCTAGAAAACAAAGAAGAAGCTAACTTGGGAAGAAATCAGAAGAATGTTTCAAAATAAAATTCTCCCAAGAAGGCTCCAAGAAGGAAGGATGAGAAGTCCTTGGATTCAAAATCCAAGAAGTTGAAGAGTGGTACATCCAAAAGAATTTCTAAAACTGATGACACTCTGAAGAGTCCATGTGGAAAATCCAAACTTACTTCCATTTTTTCCAGAGATATATTGGTTATCTGGCTTGAATATTTGGAAATAATGGGAATGAAAGGAGATGTGTAGGATAAGGCTAGTGCAATGGAAAATAATAAGATTCCACATAATGAGAGAAAAGTCTTTTTTGTGAGGTGAAACAAGGTTGGTCACATGGTTAATAATTGAAGTTCACTTACTCCAGCTCAAGAAGAATTCCTCGAGAAGATGAAAGTTTCACCAGGAGATTCTAGTGATTTGAAAGCTCTTGAAGAAAGAAGACTCACACACAAAGATATGGAAGAAATATTGAGATCCACACAACCAAAGTCAAAATTGAAGATCAAATGTGCAAGTGTGGGGAGTGAAGCAAACATAGTATCTTGGTTGAGAAAATCATCTCAGCCTTCTAGCTCATATTAAAGAAGTAAGGAGGATCCACCTTATTCCCTTAACACATTGCATATTGTACTAATTTTATAGGGAATTCAAAGTGAAGTAAGAACTCAGGGGTAGAACCTAAGAAGTGTTCCCTTGAGGGGGAGACACATCAAGAAGTTTCTAGAGTTATTATTTCAATTAGTTTCAACTTCAGTTGTTATCAAATTCAATTACTCTAAAGATTGTATGAAGATCATGGCATTGGAATGGGTATGACATTTCTCAATCTCTCATCCTCGGTTAATCAAAATAAATATTATTTTACAAAGGGGGTAGCTAAAACAATAAGTGACATAAGAATATTGGTAAGGGTCTTGAAGACAAGTACATGAGTTCTATCACATGAGGTATCATGATCAGGGGATAATGGATAGCTTTATTGTCTATATAAAACCCTCTTGTTTTCTACATTGATCATTTCTCAAGTAGACTTATATTGAAATGATTGATGGTAAAATATCTTAAGTATGGATTGATACCCTTTCTACCATAAAATTTGTATTTCTTGTCAATAAGGGGGAGAGAAAGTGAAATGAAAGAGGAAAAGTGAAAGGGATAGAGAAGATAGAAGACTCTCATTTTGACATAGACATTATCATTTTAGATAACGTTGAAGTATTGAAAAAAAACACAAAGGGGGTATTTTTGGGACCACTTGGTATGTGAAGATTGTATTTGTTGCCAATCAGTGTCAATGGATGTCAATGATGATCAAAATGAAGGAAGAAACTCTCTTAAGTAAAAGGGAGAATGGAAACTAGAAGTTGGTTTGATTGATCCTAAGTTTCATATATGTGTATCAAGAGTGATACATTGTATACAACAATTAAGGATGGTTGAAGTGTTATTTGGAAGTAGTAAAATAAAGAGAGAAGAAGAGGTTGTGGAGGAGGTTGTGGAGGAGGTTTGGAATGGTGGTTTGGCCTTTTATATTTTTAGACACTTAGTTTTACACTAAGTAGTTATTTTATTTATATGACTTTACCAAAAAGAAAGGGGTTTTCCATGGAGGGTAGCTGAGGTCATCACCTCAACCACATGCGGGGCCTGAGGGGTCAATCTTGCTCAAGGTAATCCCTCAAGGTTATCCCCACATGAGGCAAGGTGTGTGTGCGCCGTGTATAAGCCCGCAGGTTCCGCACGGAGGTGAACCCATGCAGCGTGGGTTCTAGAAGCGCGCCTGAGGAGCAGAGTGGGTGCTAAGAGCATGCCTGAAGGGTGAACACGGTACGGGGCGGTACCGTGGAGGGAGGAGGAGAATTATGAGTCGCTGCTGCAGCGGCTTGATTGATAAAGCGCGAGAAAACATCGCAGTGTTTCGATGTGGGACGGCATTTTAAAAACACAGATGTGATCTGCACTGTCCATCTAATCTCGTGACTGATCTCAACCACATGCTCTATCCCACGCCCCTCATTCTAATCAAGGTCATTCATCTGATCGTGTGGTTCGAGATCCAACCAGCGTCGTCTGATCTCTCCACTGAGGTTGCCTTCAACCTCCAAAAACCCACATGCACCCGTGAACCAGTGCTTGAGCTGAACAATGATCTCACCACTCCGGTCATCAATTGAGCTCAGTTCAAGCCCGCAGTGATTGTATGGATTCTACGATCACATGCATGCAATTAAATTTTCATGCATGCGAATGAAACAAAGAACGAGCGAATGGCTGAGGAAAATGATGTTTCCAAGGCCACGTGGATTCAAGTAGGGATTCAAAAGGTGATGCATTCCATCTTGAGTTCATGAATGATCAGTAAGAAGGCTGTGAGTTTGAAAAAGGAAACATCCAAGATATGTGGCATATCTCCATGTGAGTTTGAAGATATTAAAGAACCAAAGATCTCAGATATTCAAGGAAGAATATTGAAGAGAGTATTTTGCGGTTTTTGGACGTGGAAAAAATCTGATCGTTACTTATAAAAAGAGGCCCATCGATTCGAGAAGGTGTTGCCGCTCCCAAGCCTCTGAGAGCTCCTATTTTTTGAGAAATAGAGTATCTTCATTCTTATAGTCTGAAAGGGGCAAGCACGATCTGCAAACTATTTTGGGTTCGTGAAGTGAACCGCGTACCATTCTGGTTCGTGAAGAAGATAAGACCTGCATACCATTCTGGTTCGCGAACAGAAGTCTCACATACCGCTGTGGTTGGCGAAGAAGTGAACTGCGTACCGCTTTGGTATGCGAAGCAGGAGACCCGCAAATTGTCTTAGGTTCGCAAAGAGACTTTCCAGAAACCATTCTAAGTTTGTGAGGAAATAGTACCGCGTACTATTTTGGTTCTGCGAAGAGGAGGTCCTGTGAACCAACAGAACCACATACCACTTGGTACGCGATGGAGGTTCGCACTTTGTGTGCGAGGGAAGCTCACACATCCTTAGCGCAAGGAGGGGTCGCAAATCATTCTGGTTCACGGGGGAGATAAGCACACTTGTGCATAAAAGAACTCTATACCTATGGTGTGTAAAAGGAAAACAAGAAACATCAAGCCATACCAAAATGCACACATTTTTGTTTGAATAAAATCACATACATATAAATATAAGCAAATCAAAGTGAACAAGTGTGTGTTGAGGGAGGGAGAAGGAAGATTTTGCATGGTGATGAGAAATTCATGTATATATTCTTATGCATGATTTGTAGGAGTACTTACATAAGTTGTAAGTACATTTGAACCAAGTGGTAAGAAAAGAAAATAAAGAGAATGGGAGAGGAATTCGTGTGTGTGCTTAACCGAACCATATCCATTTCGGGACTTCACGCAAGAGAGTGGAAGAGGAAGTGCATGTATTCATGCATGCATGTGCATACGAGAATACTTTGAAGAAAAGCATCCTAAACTGAGGGAGCACGTGTTTAAAGAAGTGAAGAGGAAGAGAACATCTATATTGTCACATGCATACATGGAATAAGAAGGGTTGATTCTGATGATGCCTTGTGAGCTGTTTTTCAGTGTTTGAATAATCACAAAAGAATTTGTGATTCTGGCCAATAAGAATAAGAAGTCTTAGTACATCTGGTTGTTGCACTGGAGAAGGAGATTGAACGTTAAAGAGCATCAACTCTGAACCTCGATGCAAGCAAAGTCTCATGTTGAACAGGAGATAAAGACTTTTCATGTCTATCCATTGAAGGGAGCTTCACGTCCATAAACTGAGTGTGACCTCTCCAAGGCAGTGAGCCAGGGGGAGTCAACGGAAGTGATATGAGGGAAGCAGTGAGCTATCCCTGAACTTTTGTAAAGGAAGTGTTTCTGGGATAGAGTGATTGAACCCAAACCTTGTAATCCACAACTTGTGAAGATTAGTGGAATTAGGTATGATCGAAAACCTATCAGTGTATGCTCATTGGACGTAGCCCTTAGTGGTGAACCAAGTAAAAGTATTGTGTTGTCCTTCTGCATGTGAATGTTTTAATTACTGCACATATCTATCATACAGGTTTAATTAAGTTTCTACCACTGTGGGAACAAGATCCAATAAACGGGAGAAAAAATTAACACCCTGATTCACCACCCCCCTCTCAGGGTGACCTATGGCCTTTCATGTTGTGCATCCCATGCCCTCACCTACTGCTCCCATTCCTTCCCCTAACAGTCAATATTGTGCATTACCTTTTTTCTTCTACATTTGAATGGGTTGAGATTCATTATTCTTTGGTTCTTGGCGAGTGTGAGAAGGAAAAACCTCAGGTTTTTTGTGTGAGATCTATATGAGGAGGAGAAGGAAGAGGAAAAGATGTCTTGTCTTTTTTCTTTACTTCAGGATGTCCGTCGGGATGATCTCTTATAACCACAGTACTGTTCCAATGGAGATTCAGTAGAGATGATGAGTTGTGTGGAGTGAGATGACCACTGCATGTGGCTTGGAGGTTGCCGACTCAACATCTTCAATCGTAACTCAATTTTGATGTAGAAACTCGACCCTGCAATCAATTTCATATTATTTCTTGATGTCTGTTGTTGCATCCTTTATGTTGGGAGTGTGCATGAGTCCATCAAGAAGTAGACAGTACTAACTCCATGTGAAGGAGCATGCCACTACGACCTCGTTTAGCAGTCCGACTCCTTGGATTGTTTTTCTAGTCTTTCTTTCTTTTGAGAATGTTTTCCACAGTTATTTGGCTTATTAATAAAGTCTTGTTTGGGGTGGTGTTTTCACAATGCACATAACTTCAACGTGAACCAAAAACACAATTTATTTTGGTATTCTTTACTGGTTTCATTTTCTATTACTAGAGAATGCTAATTTGTTTCGATTTGTGACAGTGGTTCTCTTTTTAAATTAATAAAACAAATTATTTAAACATTTCATAATCCATAGTAAACGCTTCAATGGATCTTGGTTGGTTCTTGAGGATAGTCGCAAGGCATTGAAGCTGGTGACTCAACACCTTCAATCGTAATCGGGTTTCAGTGAAGAAACCTAGCTCAATATGTGATTTCATCTTCTTTTTTTATATATGTTGTTGTATCCTTTATGTTGGGCGCACGCATGAGTCCGTGCAGGATTGGATGGTGCAAACTCCATGTGACAGAGTTGACCACCGCCACCCGGTTTTGCAAGCCGGCCTCCTTAGTTTATCTGATCTTTCTTGCTATACAAATGTGTATATAATGTTTATGTATAAATATGTGTATGTATGTATTAATTCTAGGTTTAGATTTAAAAAAATAGAAAACCTTTAATCAACACTAGAAACCAGTGTTAATAAAAACACATCTAATCATCGCTGACAAAGACCCTTTTTATCAAAGTTTTTTATAGTGTTGATAGAAGACAATTTATTTAGTAATGATAAAAGCAAATTTTATCACTGATAAAGACCTTATTTGTAGTATTATTGTTTCTTGAGTGCATGCTCTCAACGTGTCACGACATTCGTTGTGTTTGTGATCTCTTTCATGTGACTTGGTTTTGGTTTTGGGTTGCCACAATAAGAGATTTGTTAATTTATTGAAATATAATGTTTTTTTATGAAGACGTCCAACTCGATTATACAGTCTGGGGGGTGTGGCGTGCCCTGGGAATAATGGTATGAAAGCAGATAATGATGGGAATCTAGGGCCCTCCCATCATGAAACCCATGCACCCACTGTTTCCCCGATTACACCTTTGCCGCTTCTCTGTTTCTTCCTTCCTTGTCCGATCCTCAACACGACATGCAGGAAACCTATGCATGCATGGTTTTCGGCCCAACCTCCCTCGCGTCGGATCCCTTGTGTGGATGCTGTTCACCTATAATTACCATCTTATTTTATTCGCAAATGGACCCCCTCCCTGCTGTCACTTCCTCTCTCGCCCCTTTAGGTTTACCCCTCAAACCACAACGCTCCAACACCTACCACCACCCTATCTTCTTTTTAGGACATCATTTACTAACCCTACTCGTTTTCTAGGAGAAGAGAGGTCCTCGTGATTAACTGTTGACTGATGAAAGTTTGAAGCGAGTAAGTTTAAAAAATATACATAGAATTTTATAACAATAAATTTAAATATGAACCATATATATACAAGTTATATATAGTAATCTATACTTTCTTTATTCTTTTAGAATTTTTTGAAATTATACATAAAATTTTAATCACACACACATTATAAAATAGAGTGATATCAATCATATTGATTTTCCTTAATTAGGATCATGAGAACTACTGAGAAGGGGGTGAGAGTCGAATAGGTGGTTAACATTTACAATTTCTATTCTTTTGAAATTAACTCCTTCAATTTGCTAGATTTTTTATCCTTATCAGCTGTATATAACAATCTCACAAGCATGCAAAGATAGTAAAGCAAGACGCACAAGATTTAAAAGCTTCACACCCCAGTGTGGGTGACTACATCATTGTCGTGACAACTCCCGTCAATCCATTAAAATTCACTATAATAGAAAAGTGAATACAATGAACCAACTCCCGTTAGACTCCTCTCGTTTCCCAATAAGCACTGCTACAGAAACGGGCAAGGGAAGCGCTACCCCTTTATCAGCGCTAAAAAAAATCACTGATAAAGGGGGACCTTTATCAGAGCTAAAAAAAGCGTTGATAAAGGGACACTTTTAACAACGCTTAAAAAAATGCTGTTAAAAGTGACCATTTATCAGCGTTTCTTTTAGTAGCACTGATAAAGGGGGGATTTATCAGCACTTTTTCGTACCGCTGATAAATTTTATGTTTCAAAAAAAATCACGAAAAATAAAATATTTTTATATATGTATATTTATATTGATATAAATATAATATATATTTTTTTAAATATGTTTTAGATAAGTATAAAGAGACTATTACATTTAATATATAAGAAATTTAGTGAAAATGACTTTAAAATATTTTAAAAAATATTATTAATTAATAATTTGCTAAAATACGTTGAAAATGTAACTCAAACTTCAAAAGGCCATAACTTTTGATCCGGGTGTCCGTTTGAGCTCTACAACATATCAAATCGAAGCCTGTGATGCGCTCTATGCGCCAGTGATTAAAGCAAAGCTTCTGTCACATTTTTTGAGGCCAAAAAGGCCCATAAGGTCTTCAAAACTGAGTTTTTAGTCGGGATACACCGATTTGTTAACATTCAAACATGTATAGCTGCTGATCTAGATGTCTGTTAGGCCTGTACCACATATCACATCGAAGATTGTTTCATTTTCTTCGATTTGACTTGTTGCGGAGTTGAAACGGGCTTCTGGATTATAAGTTATGGGTGTTTTAATATTCTATGGCTTTTCAAATACACATATATATGTATTTATTCGTAAATATATGTGTGTGTGTGTGTGTGTGTGTGTGTGTATATGTGTGTGTGTGTTGTATATATGTATGTATGTATTTATTTATTTATAAACCCACATAAAAAACATATTTCATAAATGTATTTAAAACTAATCTTATAAATATATATTAATATACAAATAAATATACGTATAAAAAAGTATAACTAAAAATATATATATAAATAAATATAAATATATATTAATATACAAATGAATATATATATATTAATATATGAATATATATATTTGTATTAATATGAATCTATATTAATATACGAATAAATATAATTATATATATATATATATATATAAATAGATATGTTATTAAATAGAGAAAAAAATGAAATGGCTTAGTGGTAAAGGTGCAGCTGCGAAAGGGGGAGGCCACGGGTTCGAGTTCTGGTGGAAGCAAAGGGGTGCGTGCATGTGGGGATGCGTGGGAAAGGGCAGCGCGCAGGAGAGTGTGAGGGGGTTCCGCCTAGCGCTGATAAAGGAGGGGTCAAGCGCTGTTAAAAGCTCCCCCCCGCATTATATAATTCTTTTTTTTAATTTTTTTTGACTTTTATCAGCGCTTTTTAAAAGCACTGATTAAAGTGACCCCCCTTTATTCTCACCTCGATTAACAACGCTTTTTTTAGCGTTGTTAATTGACTTTTCTAGCGCTGATAAATGTCATATTTTTAGTAGTGAAGTAATTATATTGACTCTCATCAATTATAAAGATTATAATGACTTCCATTAGTAAAAATAGTTTGATTATGAAACCGAGCCACAACAAGATAATTAACTGTGTAAAAGAGCTCCCAACAATATCATTCAAAAATAATATGTCCGATTTTCTACATCTGATAGGAGTCTGTTTTGTGCACCCTGCCTTCGTACTGTATACTTTGTTCAGCGCTTTTCATGTGTGTCATGTTGAATGAAGAAAAGAAAAATCATGCCTCATAATTTTTTTGGAAACTCTGTTTAATACAATCTTTTTCTAGTATACTCTAATCGATGACTTTGTTTGATATGTCTAATTGGAAACTTTGTCCAGTATCACTTCTCACCGCACCTCTGTTTGGTGTACTTCGACTTCAACCAAATCTCAACCTGGTTGGAAACTCACACTGGTGTATTAGCTGTTTTGTACATGTGAACAATGTTGGTACAAGTTGTAATTGCACCCCTTATTTATAGGTGCACTCATAAGAAAAAGGAAAGAACTCAAATTCCTTTCCTACTCAACAGAAACTCAAATTACAACACTCCAGCTCAACTAAAATTCATTTGATGCTTCTCAAGCCTCCTAGAGTATTCTAGAATCTTCTTACATACTCGACGCCAACTCCAACTCTTTGAACATTCTTAAACTCTAAGTAAAGGAACTTCTTCAAACTTCCTTATCTTAGCTTGATAGACACACATTGATGGAACATCATAACATTGTCATTGTATGAAACTTTACAAAGTTTATGTAAGGTTCTTACTAACTTCATCCAATGAAATGTTTGTTTGTTGATTTCCCAAGGACATTCTGTCCGATGACTTCCATGCATTTCTTCGTTCGATGGGCTCGTAAGACTCTGCTAGGTACAACTTCTCAGAATCATATGCCCGATGAAATCGTGAACGTTCTTCTTGATGTTTATCCATTCGACAAATTTTTGACTTCTTTGAAAACTCATTTTATTAGATCCAATGATTTCTATTCTTCTTCATCCGATGCACTTGCATTTGTTCATCTGACGAAGCTTGTACCTGCCCATCTAGTGACCTTTGAAAAGATCTGAATGAACACACTATCTGCATAACTCAGTCTGATGGTTCTTCATATGATGGACTTGAACATATGTCTACATACCGTAGCACCCATCATAACTTAAAATTTCAACATCATGCAAGTTCATCTTTTCACAGCCTTTCCGTTCAGTCACCTTAGCTGCTTCAACCTAGTGCACTCAAGCTGCTGACTATCTGATTGACATTATCGCAACTTCTAAATACTTATGTCACAAAAGGATTTCCCACCTTGTCAAGTTACAATGTCCCTATTTTTTATTATATTTCATCTTCAACTTTGTACTACTGCTCAAACATGAATATTCTCCTTTTTATTTTTACAAACTCATTCAAACTCAAACCTCTCACACTTTGAAATTCTCCCCCTTTGTACATCTTCTAAAAAAGTTGTACATTTTCTTCCCTTGAGCATACTCGTAAAAAACTCTGAAATGTGGAATTATTTCCATCCTTCATCTGGTAACAACTGCCCTGGTTCATCCAGTAACAACGTGTTGTATCAACCATTGAAGCTCAGACTACAACATCTTACAAAACTTCATCTGATAACATTAGATTGGCCTGTCTGGTGTAACTATTGTACATCCTCCATTTGTAAGAAATTATACAACTTCATCTTGGAACATGATTTTCTTCATGATGTTAGGAATTTTAAGATCGACACAACATCGTCTGACTTTATGAATGTTTTCCTAACATAGTTAAGGAAATATTCCTCCATCAACTTCAAAACTTCACCAGAAAACACTTCTTAATAGCTTCAACTAATCTTTCTCACCAGTTTAACAAAAAAATTACAATAAGAAATGTTGTAAACAAATAAAAAAAATGTTACAAAAACATCCAAAAGGATCTTCAATCACCCCTTCAGATTTGTTGTAAACATTCACAAAAACTTCTCATTTTTTCAAACAACCCTTTTCTCAAAATTTTATTAAACCAAAAAATTTCTCACAGAGAATTTCATGATACCATACTGTCGGATAAAGAAATTTTTTAATGAATTCCACCCCTCAATGATAAAATTTTTTGTCGTTGTGATAAGATAAACTCCCCCTTAAATTTTTCTCTCCCCCTTTTATGATAACAATAACTTCATATTCATAACTAAAAGAGTTGTACACATTCTTACAAAGTTGTACTAACTCTACCACTTTGACAACATAATCCAAATAATGATGGGGAAACTTCTTTATGAACTTTAGGAAGTTATCAATGGAGGATGAATGTGTATTTTCAGCCTCAATTCCTCAAATATTTCCTTCATCATTGATTCTGTGAAAACATCATCAATTTTATGCTTTGTTGAAATATACTCAAGAATACCATCTTCACTAGAAAATTTCTATTTTATGAAAAAATACATAATGTTAATCTGATTGGATCTTGAATGTTGAATAGGGTTTTTTGGAAAGATCAATTTCAATTTGATCATCACTATTTCCCGCAAAAGATGTTATAGTATGGTTGTTCCCTAGGATTAGGATACATGATTCCAAATTCCTATAATGATTCGTTTATTCTATCATTACATGCTTTCACTTTTTTTGGTTCCTTTGATTGTGGGGGGGTTAATGTGTGTAGAAATAATAATTTACATTAAGTTTACCATTTCCATATTTTATAGAAACTCCCAATGGTTTCCACATCCATAACTGGGTACAAACCTATTTTCCAAAGTTAGGAGGCCAATTGGGGTTTCACACCTGATGGCACTTAAGAACCCATATTGATTGAGTGGATGAGAGGTCGAGCTCATCTCACCATTTTAGGGGGAATTATTTCTTATTCTGGAACTCTCTTATAGATTTAAGATTTGTTTATAAATCTCTTCCAAATCCTGATACTAGACTGGTTACCCCTTTTTTTTTTAAAGATAAGGGGAAAAGACCCATAAATTTATTTATAAAAAAGGTCGAAGGGGAGAAATACATGGAAACAGTGTAAAGACATAAATTATTGGAGACCCATCTTTTTCCTTATCTTGTCACCAATTTTGCGCTCTTGGGATCTCATCTCATTCCACATTTTAGTGCTGAGACGTCCCTGACCTCTTCCTCCAGAGTAGCGGTCTGAAATCTCCTGAGCTCGCTGCAATAGAGTCTCAATGTCTTCATCAGAGCTGGCGGTTTGATCATATTCATTTTTCTTCATTTCCTCCTTTCTTTGATTTTTCTTTTGGCTTCTTGTTTGTGCTTGTTTCCACTGGCAGTCCTCTGCTTCAGTTTTGTTTACTGAAACAGGAACCTGCATCTTGGCAATCGGAGAATCAGAAGAAACTCCCCCTGAAGGAGGCATGATTCCAGCCCCTGCTGAAGGATCTAAATCTCCTATAACAGGAGAAACAATATCAGTATTAGAAGAAACAATAAAATATTTTAAGGGAGTATCAGTGGGATCAACATCCCTGCATTGTACAGTATGCATTTTTTCCATCGAGGTAACAATATTAGAAATCTTCTCTGAACCTTCCTCAACTTGGAGCTCCGAGCATCCTACAATTAGAGACCTCTTATCATCAGAGAAACATTCCATATTTTCCTTCATTTTATCATTAGTATCTTTTCTATCTTTAGGTGTCAAAGTCTGAGATGTAGCCAAAGCTACAATCTATTTTTTCCAGAATCAGACTCAGTTTGAAGACCCTGCTGAGAGTACCCTTGTGATCCCATATTACTGCTAACCACATCTGTGGTAGTCTGCACTGAGCCCAGATTTCCAGAACCAATATAAATATGAGCAGGAGATTCCAAATCCAAAACTGTTTGATCATCTTTCATATTCCCATCCCTAGCATGCAGGGGTGAAGGGGGTTCTCCCTGTTCCACGATCTCAACCCAAAACTTCTTAGTTGGATTACTGGTCTTATTAAAATTCAAAGAGTTTGTAGATTCAACTCTTGGGACATCCTTATTGATAGAACCAGTAGTTAAAAGGTCTTTATTCTGTTGGTCCAGAATAACAGGGTTGGGCTTCATTCTTTCAACATTTCCACATGACTTAGAGTCATGCCCTCAAAGAGAGCATATACTGCACATTATAGACTTCCTACATGAAGTAGCATCATTACCTAGAACCTTACAGGCTTGATAGAATTTAGGAACCCTCTCAAACTCAATTTTCATCTCTAATTCCCCATCATCCGTGGAAAGATAAACCTATCAACAAGAGTTGAGCAGAGATCAATCTCAATAAGGCATCTAGAATAATGACTGAATCTAGCCATTTCGGTTTCTCTATCCATTCTAATAGGAACTCCAATGGCAAGAGCAATATCATAAAGAATTCTAGGATGCCATAAAATCCAGTTAAGACCAAAAAATTTGATCCATACCTGAGCTGAGGTGTTACCTAATTCAGAAGGGTTGAAACTCTTGTCCCATTCCCGGATGTGGAAAGCACCTTGCCTAAAAGAAATTGAGCCGAAGATCCAGGATCTGAGCTTGAGATCTGCAGAGGGGAAAATTAAGTGGTAATAACCCTTGCCAAGAGAAACACATTTCCAATCTTCAAAACCCCAGACATCAACAAGTTGTTGCCGAAGGTAATAAATTTTCCAAGGAATACTTCCTTTCGGAAGAATCAATCTTCCAATAATAGAGTGTTCTCCCAATAGAATAATCTCCACAACTGCAGTAGAATCTGCCTTGACATGAGCCACAAATCCCCTTTTTCTAATGCTCGCAAACGAACTCTTGAACTGGGAAAAAGACCTACAAGCTTTACTGACCTCGGGTATATTCGAACCTGGTTTTCTCGGAACTTCTCCAAACATTCCTAATGCGTGAGCATGGGAGTTGAATATCCCAGGGAGAAGAAAATCGTCCGCCATAACGTCGCTTCTTCCGAAACCCTAATCGTCAAGAGAGAATGAGCGCTGGCTCATCATTTCCCCCCACTAGACTGGTTACCCTAATTAAATGATAAGGTGTTGAATCCTTCCATATATAAAGGGGGTCTATTAATGAGTCCATCTATATGTATATGTGGTTGTTTATTTGTTTCCCTTTATTTATTAGAAATGGGTAGTGACTTATATTTTTAAGACATATAACTAGAAACTCTAGAGTTTACTGCCATCTAGGGAGGCGATTAGTGTTTCTTTTTTGGGATTGGAAATTCATGAGGCACCCTATGTATCATGTTTATAACATGAATGAAACCCCACATAGTTAATTTAAGTTCAAGCCTTTCAGTTTAACATAATACAGAAAGGACATATATGTGGTCACTTAGGCATCGAGTATGGAGCTCTAGCCTTAGGAAGACATTCTATGTATCTTTCTTATAATAAGAATCAGAGTCATCATAGTTTTATTTTACCTCAAGTCGATGATGGGAGGTAACATATAATAAGTTCCCATGGGGGTTATTTCCACAGGGTTTACTAATATGGGAATTCCCTTAGGACTTGAATCGGGGTGGATTCCCATGTATGGGGGTAATCATATCTTGTCACTAAACATGGCTTACACACTGAGGTTGTCCTGACTAGGGGTGTCACAACTCATCCTAGTAGGGACCGTTCTGCAACTCCCCAAGGGCACCTCCAATAGGCTAGAGACTGGTGACTAGCATCGAGTAGGCATATCACTAACATGGGAGGCTTTTCCTTTATACCTATATCCACCCACCCATCTCCAAGTCCACAAAATGATGAAATGTAAAAAAAAATCACTAAGTAAACAATGCATGCATACCACTATATCCCAACCAATAGAGCACGACAAGAAATTAATGTAAAGTGAAACCGGGCCAAATACAAGCCCACCAAAAGAACTCTGTAACCACAAGTCTAACCTATAAGAAAAGGTACTAGGACTGGTATTTGTAGCCGTAAGAAGACACCTCAACCTTCCTGATATGACAAAGCATTGTCCGATCCTAGTCCACATAGGACTCTATCAAAAGGTCACCCGTCTGCACAAGACACGACATGTGCTAGAAAATCCCATGCCGGGTGAGTATAACAATACTCAGTAGGACACCCTAAAACCACAAAGAAATATAACAAAGGAAATTGAAGTCATCTCTAAACAAGTATTTGTCTACAACACGTATAAAAATATTCTAGTATACTCAGTCCAAGACATGCATTCTAGAGGTAAGTCATGACTATTGAATACCAACACTAGGGATTTATCTCGAAGATTACATGAAGAACTCATCCAGTAGAACACACTCCTGAGTCTGATAGCACTAGTGAGGTCCATCCAAGAGGTACTACCTATTGACTCTCACCATGAGAGAGATACACTGACATATCTGAAGAGAGATGTGATACAATAGATGGGGATCACAACTAGAGCCATGGGGTGATACCAACAACTCAATCTGGATTAACCCACTATGTAAAGGATCAATGCCCTATAAAGTTGGTGACTTCAATACCAAAGACTCTACCTAGGGATCAAATAATGAATATAGGATCTCACTTTGGGCCTCTCAAGAGATTCCACAACTCTATCCAAAAAATCTTGCTGAAGGGATAACAGTCCTATGAGTAGGAAATGATTCATACCTACCTTTAGGGGAATGATAAATGGAATGAAACCTAGTGAAACTTGTACAAGATATGGAGTAAAAGAGAATAAAGCCATGTAGAAAGAGGTACATGGCATGTAGTAGGGTTACATGTCGTGTCCCTTGACCCCGGTTACTGCCCATGTACAAATGGCCACTGTCTTTAGAACATGTTGTGTAGAAGATGGGTACACGGCGTGTAGAAGGATTCTCAAACCCTGTCCATCCATCAAGGGTCTTCCATGTGCTATGGACGTGTACTAGTATATGGTTTCAACTTGTGTGTCTCTTCCCATGTACCAATACATGAGTTAACCCATGTATACGGTCCAGGCCATGTCGTGTGGTGTAGTACACGCCATGTAGGCAACCTGTGTACTCCACCCTATGTCTGTGTATCATCTGAGATATAAGAAGAGTCTTTGAGAAGGGCCTACATGCCATGTGACATGGGTTACATGCCATGTGAAATTTAACTATCTCCTGAAACCATACTCATTGCTCAGTGGGGGCCACATGCTGTGTAATCTTGAATTACACACCATGTTCATCAAGATTGTCCATAACGTTTGGTCCTTCCTTCGCATGCCTCAACTGATCTCCCGGGTTCTGATCCAGTAGTATGTTCTCCTCAAAACTCTGGATCTAGGTGCGTTTCACCACTCTAACACCGAATTAAAGTGTTTGAAGCCTTCAATCAGCTCAGAAAACCATTTCGATCTGTTCCAAGGAAAACTGATCAAAGAACAATTTCTTATGATTAAGTATGGTTTTTCTATCACCATTACCATCACACATCCATTAGGTCATCCCAATTTTGGATCTTAAATTTCAGATTATTGCACCAAGAAACAAAGGCACAATGTTCGATCATTCATGAACACATCAAAGAATGAAGAACACTCATGAAAATATTGTGGGTAAAAGCATAATGAATGAATCCAAGGAATGAACCTCGACCATTGTTTGTTTTGGCATTGATCCATTCCCGTAATTATGATAAACAATCAAAATAATAATCAAACCCCATAAGTCCCACAATTAAACCCATCCTGCAAAGCAAGACCAAACTGTTGATCAACCTATTCATTGTTTGGTCCATGTTCATAATTGAATCTAAGAATGAGAAAGGAAATATGAAATAACACATCCTACTTGGGAATCATATCTCTCTCTATTGAAAATTGATTTTTGCTGGTGAGATCCATTAATAACGACATTCATCGATCTTAGATCCACAGTTTGGTCATCGCCCGCCGAGAGAAATCTTAAGGGTTTCCTATCCAGAGTCTCCAAGGAATTACATGGTTATGAGAGTAACCCTATATACCTCTCTAAAGGTTCATTTAAAATAAAACCATCACCACATCATTGTGTTGATGAAACAGAAAAAAAATATTTCAATTTATTTTATTCATTAAAAACGCCCACAACAACTTTTCTCTGTTGACTCATGCTGGACAAAGTTAGTTCGTGAATAAGGTAAAAATTCTACTATGAACATAACAGTTCCGTTATATTTTTGATATGGGCACCTTTTTATAAGTTATTCTACTTTTTTAGGAAAACCGTGCACACGTGCTCTTTAATATTTTAATTTATTTCAAACATTTATTCTGGACACACTAGGCCATGGAATCGCACACAATCTTAGTTCCTAGACTCAAATATAATCCATATAATATTTAGAAATAATACACGGAAAATATTGGACATTACATTCTCCCCACATTAGGGATTTACATCCTCAAAAATCCAAAACAATGGCTACTAAAAAAGATGTGGGTTCTGTGGACAAATATAAACCTCCATCTCCCATGTGCTCTCCAGGAGGTTCTTGTGCATCCATTGAACATGAACCAAAGGGATCACTCACCCATGAATTATCTTATCCTTCATATCCTAGATCCTTACTAGGTACTCATCAAATGTAGCTCCATCCTTGATGTCCAACTCACCATAGTTGATGACGTGCAATGGGTCATGCACATACCTCCTCAGTTGCGACAGGTGGAAGACGTCGTGTTCCCGATCCAAAGACGGGGGTAGAGATAAGTGGTAAGCCACCTCACCAACTCTATGCATTATTTTAAAAGGTCTAATAAACCTCAGAGATAACTTTCCGCACTGGCCAAATCTCCACAATCCACGTCGAGGTGAAACTTGTAGGATCATGTGGTCTCTTTCATAAAACTCAAAAAGGCCTCCATCACCTGTTAACATAAGACTTATTATGGATCTATAAAGTCTTCATCTACTCCTGGATGATATGAAAATTCTATTTAGTAGCTCGTACCAAATCCAGGCCCATGAGTGCTAACTCTCCTGGGTCATTACAGCAAATTGGTGACCTACAGGGTCACCCGCACAATGCCAAAAATGATTCCATACCAATGGTATAATGGTAGATATTATTTTATGTGAAATACACCAGTGGTATGTGATCCTCCCAACTACAACTGATGTCCAACATGAAAGCTCGCAACATGTCCTCCAGAACCTGAATGGTTCACTTCATCTGGCCATCCCTCTATGGGTGAAATGTTGTGCCAAAGCGTAACTGGGTCCCAAACACCTCCTGTAATACCTTCCACAACCGGGATGTAAAATGAGTATCATGATCTGAAACTATCATCGATATAACCCCATATAGTTGAACTATCTCTGAAACATAGAGGCATCCCAAGCTATCTACTGAAATCTGCTCTTGGATATCTAGAAAGTGGGAAGACTTGGTGAGTTAGTCAACAATCACCCAAGTGGCATCATGTCCCCTTGGCATATGTAGTAAATCCATAAAGAAGTCCATCAATATCCCATACCTATTCCATTCTGTCACCTCAAGGGGATGAGAAAAACCTAAAGGAACCTGGTGTTCAATCTTCACTTATTGACAAGTAAGGCATCAGGAAATAGACATAGAAACTCCTTTCTTCACCCATGACCACCAAAACTGACACCAGAGGTCCTGGTATATCTTCTACACACCTGGATGTACTTCCAAAGGGTTCATATAAAACTCCCTCAAAACCTTATCCTACACCATCACTGGTAGTACTGTACGTCCTCTGAAAAGAACTATGTGTTCCCCATATTGTGAATATTCATCAAGAGCATGCCCTGTGGACATATGGGCATGTAGGGTCTCACAGTCGGTATCACCAAGTTGTGCCTCCATAAATCTCTATAAGAGTGGAGGTGTAATAGCCATCGACCAGAGGTAAGCTTCTCCATCTCTATCCATGAAGAATAACTGTAATGAGGCCAACTGCTTTGATTCCACGTTCAACAAATACAAACTAGATCTTCTACTAAGAGCATCTTCCACCACATTCCCCTTCCCAAAAGCATATACAATCTCAAATTAATAGTCCTAGATGAACTCTATCCATCGCCTCTATCTCAAGTTCAGATCCTTCTAATAGATGATATAATTGAGACTCTTGTGTTCAGAGTAGATGATAAATTGCTCGCCCATTAGGTAGTGTCACCACATCTTCAATGCGAAGACTACCACAACCAAATCAATATCATGGGTTGTGTAGTTCTTCTCATGTGGTCTAAACTGTCATGAAACATAGGAAATCACTGATTTCCTCTACATTAGGACATAACAAATCCCAGTTTCTGATGCATCATAGAACACTATATACTCGACACCCTCCTCCAGAAATCTCAAGATTGGAGCTCTCATCAAACTATACCTCAATAGCTAAAAGTCCTGCTGGCACTTCTCTATCCACACAAAGGCTATCCCTTTTGAGGAAAAAATTTCATAGGTGTGGATATCCTGGAGAAATCAGGTATGAATCTCCGATAATTTTTTGTTAGCCTGATGAAGGCCTACACCTCTGTCCCGTTCTTAGGTGCCTCCAATGCTAACACTGCCACAACCTTGGTAGGGCCCAATGCCACTCCATCCATTGAGATAATGTGTCCCAGAATGTGGACCATATGAATCCAGAGATAGAACTTTGAGAGTTTACCATAAAGTTGGTGCTCTCAAAATTCATCTAGAACCATCCTTAAGTGACTCGTGTGCTCCTCCTGACACACCGAGTACACAAGGATATTGTCAATGAAGACTTCCATGAATTGATCTAAATAAGGCTAAAAGATCTAGTTCATGAGTCCCATGAACACTTCAGGGGTGGTCATCATGCCAAATATCATCACCAAGTACTCATAGTGACTATAATGAAATATGAAATCTGTCTTCAGTATATCCTTGTCCCGTACTCGCAACTGGTGATAGCCGGATCTTAGGTCAACCTTTGAGAAACATCATACCCATCTCAACTGATCAAATAGGTCATCAATTCTTGGTAGTGAATACTTATTCTTCACAGTCACCTAGATCAAGCACCAGTAGTCCAAACACAAGCTCAAACTCTTGTCAGCCTTTTTGGAAAACAAAACTAGGGTCACCAAGGGTGAAACACTAGGTCTCACAATGTCCTTTCTCTTAAATTCTTCCAACAACACCCTCAAGCCAAGAATCTCTATGGGAGACATCTGATATAATGGTGTAGATATGAGTTTTCTTATGGGGTGTAAATTAATGCAGAAGTCTATTTCCTAAAGGGGAGGTAATCCTAGAACATCTTTAGGAAAGACGTCCTTGTACTCCACCACCACCACTGGAAACTGGAAACTCATAACATCTACTGCACCGAGGGTCAGGCTAGCTAACTGATGAGTAATTGATATCACCCTCCTATGAATGGGTCCATACTGTGTTGCTTTGGTTTCCTTTTCACCAACAAAAGAAAACATCATTCCATCACTGCAGACACACTACACCCTTTGCCTAAAATAGTCAATCTGGGCATGGTCTGTGAATAACCAATCCATACCAAGAATAATGTCTCAAAGCCTTTATTCTTCCACCAAGAGGTTAAAATCAAAACTCTCACCTCTGAAGGATAGGTCACACTATCATCATAGATGTGTGATCATCGAGTCATCCCTAGTAGGTGTCTCAAAGAGTAAGGGTTGAGTTAGCGGTTCAACTGAAATCTCAAGGTCACGAAAAAGATATGTGGAGAGAAAGGAATGAACAAAACTGGTGTCTATCAATACTGTAATTAAATTATAAAAGACACAGATCATATCTAGAATCATTCATGGAGCCCCTAGGTTATATTCCTCGACTACATGCATCTGTCCCCACCCCTATCCTCCAGCTATCGGAGCCTGGCGTGGACCTCCTGGGGGTGGTGGTGGTAATAAGTCAAAACACAAACACCTCCTCCTCCTCTCCAAGATCCTTTTACATATCCTCCACCCTATGGATATGACTTATCTTGTTCTATATCTAACTCGTTGGTCCATCCATAGTCTCCATGTTAGCAACACAACGGGTCAGACAATATCGAATAAGATATCCCCTGCCATCACATGAATAGAACCACCTCTCCCTAAGCTGACTGGATCCTCCCTGTGAGACCTAAACTAAAGATACTCTATCCTAGGACCTCCTCCTGAAATGTCTCCCATGTACAGGTCCCTAGGACTGACGTCATCTCCTTGTTGCTGAGGTATCTACTCCTGATCATCCACTAATGACTATAATTAGTTGTATATGCTCATCCAAGAAGCTTTCAACCACCAAAGCTCACTCAAGCACCCTAACATAAGTAGAAAAGCATAGAGGGATTACATTGGATTGGTTTTCTCTATGCAGACCTCACTTGAAGGTCTGATCCCTAATGTAGTGATCTTTAACCATATCCATTGAGTACCTTGAAAGGTTAGTGAATCATGATGAATAATCATCCACTACCATGAAACCCTGCTAGAGCTAAAGAATCTCCTTTATCCACACATCTCTCAGAAAAACTTGTGGGATCTTCTCTCTAAATTGATGGTCGAACTTTTTCCATGAAAGATTCTCCACTTCATGAGTCTGGATAACCAAACTCCACCATTTCCCTGCTGATCCATGTAGAAGGCTCACTATCAGAACCACTATCTCATCTGTTGGTGTCCAGACTATGCATAAAACTTGGGTCACCACCTCAAGATAGTTGTCAGCTGCCTGAGGGTCGGTCTCGCCTTGGAACCCAAGCGGTCTCTATCTCTAAAACTCATGGGGCATGCTCAACTTGTGCTCCTCGTCTATTGGTATTGAGGGTACCACATTCTTCTCAACATTTGGGGGTATAGATGGTTCACTACAGGGAGGTAACATCAAGGGAAATGGTACCTATATTGAAGACTCACCACAGAGGAGGTCATCCTTGTGATCAAGCTGCTGAATCCTAGATGGTATGCATCGTAGAGTCATCCTGTAAGAAAAAATATGTACCATAGTAAACGAGTATATATGGATAGATGACTCAAGAAGAAAATAGAAACCACCACCCCTTCCTATATGATTCATGTATCATTATTTTCCCTACAACCAGTTTTCTCTTGTTCAAAGTTGAAAAGTATTTTATAAGAGTTATGGTGTATGGATACATCAGCTGCCCACCCCAACACCAGAGTCCTTAGCCTGAAAGAAGAACTTGAAACAATTAACACTATTTCCCCAAACTAATATCATAGACTCCAGGTCCTAAAGTAGAATTGACCACCTATGATACCACTCTGTCATAACCCACACTAGTGGGGTCTATTCTACGACTCCCCAAGCTCGCCTCCAATTGGATTGGGGATGGTGACTAGCACCGAGTAGGCATATCACTAACATGGGAGGTATTTCCTATGTACCTGTATGAAAACACCCATCTCCAAGCCCATAAAATTCTGAAATGGAAAGAAAACACTAATTTAACAATGCATGCATACCCCTATATCCCAACCAATAGAGTACAATAGGAAGGTAAAGTAAAGTGAAACCGGGCCAAATACAAGCCCACCAAAAGAAGTTTGTAACCACAAGTCCATCCTATAAGAAAATTTATTGGGGTTGATGTCTATAGCCGTAGGAACATACCTCAGCTTTCCTGATCTCATAAAGTATTGTCCAGTTCTGGTCTGCCTAGGACTCCATCAAAAAGTCTCTCATCTTCATAAGACACAACATGTGGGGGCAAGTACCGTACATGGGTGAGTATAATAATACTTAGTAGGACACCTCAAAACCACAAATCAATATAAAAAAGTAAAGTACAGTGTGTTATAAACAAGTATATGTTTATCAAACATATAAGAGTATTCAGATATACTCAATCCAAAACACAAAATATCAAGGTAAGTCACGAGTACCGCATACCAACACTAGGGATTCAACTCGAAGATTCCACGAAGAAATCATCTGAGAGAACACACTCTTGAGTATGATAGCACTGGTGACATTCGTTCGATAGGTAATGCCCATTAGGTCTCTCCATAAGAGATATATACTGATTCATCTAACGAGAGATGTGATACAATAGATGAGGATCAAAACTAGAGCCATGGGGTGATACCAACAACTCAATCTGGATTAACTCGCTAAGTAGAGGATTGACGCCCTGTAATGTTGGTCACATCAATACTGAAGAATCTACCTAGTACATGAATAATGTATAGAGGATCCTACTCCAGGACTCTTAAGGGATTCCACAACTCTATCCATAACGTTCTTCTGAAGGGATCATAGTTCTATGGGTATGAAATGATTTGTATCTACCTTCATGGGAATGATACAGGGAAAAAACCCAAAAAAACATGTCCAAGATACGGAGGAAAAGAGAATCCAACCATGTAAAAAGTGGTACACGATAAGTATTAGGGTAACATGCTGTGTCCCTTGACCCCGAGTATTGCCTATGTACAAAGACCTATGTCTTTAGAACATGCCATGTAGAAGATAGGTACATTACATGAAGAAGGAGTCACATGTCGTGTACTTCCATTTGGGGTCCACCCATGTGATTTGGCTGAGTTCCTGTAAATGGTGTCAACTCGTGTGTCTTTTCCCATGTATCGGTAGATGGGGTAACCCATGTATCCGGTCCAAGATATGATGTGTGGTGTAGTACCCACCGTGTAGGAAACCTGTGTACTCTCCCCATGCCCATGTATCTCCTAAGATACACACTGAGTCTCTAGGAAGGGCCTACACACTACGTGACAGGGGTTCCACACCGTATGACATTTAACTATCTCCTGAAACCCTAGCCGCTGCTCAGTGGGGTCCACACACCATGTAATCTTGGATTACACATCGTGTTCATCATAATATTAGAGAATGTCTGGTTATTCATCCACACACCTCGACCAATCTCTCATGTTCTTCTCTAACATTCCATTCTCCTCAAAACTCTGGATCTAGGCTCGTTTCACCACCCTAACACCGAATTAAGGTATTTCGGTCCTTCAATTGGCTCAGAAATCCATCTCAATCTATTCCAATGTAAACCACTTGAAGAATAGTTTCTCCTGATTTGTTTTGATTTGTATGTCACCATCACTATCACTCCTCCATTAGGTCATCCCAATGTTGGATAATCAATTTAGAATCATTGCGCCAAGAAATGAAGGCATAATGATTGATCGTTCATGAACACATCAAAGAATGAAGAACACACATAGAAATAATGAGGGAGAAAAGAACAATGATTTAATCTGAGGAATGAACCTCATTCATTGTTTGTTTCGGCATTGATTTTTTCCAGTAATAATGATCAAAAATCCAAACAATAACCAAACCCCATAAATCCTATAATTAAAAAGTATCCCGCAAAGCACGATCAAACCATGGATTGACATGTTCATTGGTTGTTCCATGTTCATTATTGAATCTAAGAACGAGGAATTAAATCCAAAATAATGTATCCTACCTTGGAATTGGATCGATCATTGCTAAAGATCGATTTCCACTGGTGAGATCCATCAAGAATGACATTCGTCAATCTTCGATCCATAGTTTCATTGTCTCCTGTCGAGAGAAATCTTTAGGGTTTCCTCTCCAGAGGCTCCACGTAATTCCAGGGTTATGATCCTAACCATAGATCCTTTAATAATGGTTTATTTAAATTAAAACAATCGTTATGTTGCTAAATCAATGAAATAGAAAAATAAAATAAATATTTAAATTTATTTTATTCATTAAAAATGCATGTGACAAATTTTCATAGTTGACCTGTACCGTCCAAATTTAGGTCGCGCCTAAGGTAAATTAGCTGCTTTGAACACATCAGTGCCCTCATATTTTTTATCCAAGCACCCATTTAGAAGTTATTCCACTTTTTCAAGAAAACCACTTGTGCGTGCTATTTAGTATTTTAATATATTTCAAAAATTTATTCCGGGCACACCAGACCTTGGAATCACACGTCATATCAGCACCTAGTCTCAAATATAATCCATATAATATTTAAAAATAATACAAGAAAAATCTGGGACATTATAGGGGGAATTCATGATTCTAGTAATGTGATATTTGAAAATCCCTAAGATCACATGAGTCATGATTGGTTTGAGAAATATGGGATAATAATAAACCATGATCCCAACATGTGGATACAAGGCTTATGCACTGGGGAGACCCTGATGGAGTTCCTTTCATCGAGATCGGGCCTTATAAAGCCACCTTATACTCCATCATCATTGTTATTTATTTAAATTTTGAAAAGGAAAATGTAAAAATAGGGACTAAGGAGTTCTAAATAAATGAATCCCAAGGGCATCCCCTTGGACCAAATGAATGCCCTCGGGGGGGGGGGGGGAAGAGAATTCAAATCATGAAAGAAAGTGACCAGCCTGTCATGAGTGCCCTTGGAGGCTAGAAAGTCTGCCACTTTGTTCCGCTCTCGATATGTATGGAGAATTTCCATGTGATCATTGATGAGACTTTTTCACTTTCATGTGATGTATGCACCATTCCATGGTGTGGAGTAAGAGTCACACAAAGAGTTGTGAATGATTTTAGAATCAGTTTCCACTACAGTGAGAGAAATGTTGTTCTGTATATAGAAAAAGAGACTAGTCAACATCGCCCTTGCCTCATCATGGAGGGAGTCACCATACCCAAAGAAGGAAACAAAAGAAAAAATGACATTACACATGTTAATCAATGTCCTCATAGTTCAATTAGGATTCTCAATCCAATGAAGGATGACAAATAACGATAAACCCAAAGGAGATTTTGGGTCCCTTGGGTTAAAGTATCTGAGACGTGGAGAGGATTAGACAAAGGTTGATGCCTAATTGGAGCTTGGGCCTTAATGAGGAATCCTATATATATTACATGGATATGAATCAAGGATATCATAGTTCAATTAAGCCTTTTAATCCGCTGATGGTTGAGGAAGAACAATAAACCCACATGAGAGTTTGGACCTCATGGGTTAAAGTATCTAAGAAATAGAGGAACTTATACTAAGGTGGATTCCTAATTAGAGACCATGCCTTAAGAAGGATCTCTACGTATCCTAGTTGGATAGGAATCAGAGTTATCATAGTTCAATTATGGCATATGTCCTAATTCGTATTCCAGATAAGGCTATCATGTCTTAGAGTGTTTTATTGGCATGTGTGACACATTAGAGGGTCTTTGATTGACACAATTAACATATCAGGGATTTCATCCTAGTATGTCTAAGGATTTTGGATATATCTCGGTGTCCATCACATGATCCAACTAACATTTACGAGGGCCACCCCATGAAAATATTGTCACATCCAAGGTGCTTCACATGATTGAAATAGACATGTCAATGGACTATCGCATGATTCAGATAGCTTTTCTAAGAGTCTCCATGTGATCATCACAGACATTTCCATGGGTGTAGCATGATCTGGTGGACATATTTGGAGGTCATTTTGCACCCAAGCTGATTTCCATGGAGTATTTCATGCGATCTGGATGACACACCCAAAGGTCTTTCCATGATCTATTAGACATTCCTGGATGGATCCACATGATCTGGATAGGTTATACCAAGCACATGATCCTGATAAGTCATGTGAAGAACATGGCCCTGATAGGTTATGTGAGGTGCATGGTGCCTTCACATCAACATATCTGTCTTTGTGTAAGGATCCCATCTTTTCCAACCATTATTTCATGAATTTCAAAATATTTTTCAAGCAATATCCCTTTGAGACTTCACATGATCAATTCAACGTGGGAAAATTTCTTTGCATAATCTAGACAGTGTATTGGAATTCCATTGTGAAATTGATAGTGTGATCACGCAAAGCGCATATTCATACTACATAATCCATTAAGTCATTACCAAGATTTACTTAGTGGAAGACCATTGCAATTACATGGCATTCTACTATGAGAAGTCCTCTCTAGATTTCATGCTATCATGAGTCTTCTCTCTCTATCTCATGTGTTTTTTCTTATCAATGGAGATGAATTTATAGGCCTCACTGCCCCATTTCTACTCTACCTTACAAAACACATATATCACAGATATGGGATTGAGTTGGTGGAGGGATCATCACATAATGTTCTTCAGATGAACTTGTTGTGGGTCATCCATTACATCACATGATAAAAAATTACTGTGAGAACACTCTGTCATTTCCATATTTATTAGACCCATAGATTTCCATAGGGATTTTCAAATAATTAATTCGACATGTTATTGGGCCTTTACAAGGCCTAGATAACATGTATGGGAGTCTTCATAAGACCAGGATGCCTATTGAAATGTCTTTCTCATGACCAAGGGAGACTTATCTTGGGCCAATTGCGAGATCATGGTGGCTTGTCAGAGGCCTTGTGTGAGATTAATCCCTCATGTAAAAGGTCCCTCACATGACCGATGATGATCACTTGAGGCACATAACCCATTCACATGAAAAACATCATAAATTCAATCAAATGTATCCTCCTCCTTTTTTATATTTTATAAGACTTCCAAAATTTACCCATTGATTTTCTGTAAGGGCATCATATGGTCAATAATGGATCTCCTGATGGTGTGAAAGAATCATCAAAAATTTCTCTGCTTGTCTAAGGTGTGTTTCATGATCAGATTAACATGTAAAAGGGCCTCTGCAAGACTGGGATGGAATTTATGGGAGTCTTCAAAATATTGGCCTAGCTTGTTAAAGAGACTTTGTTAGATCATAGTGGAATATCAAAAGGCCTCCTCATGATCAATGGTGGTCACATGAGGTGCAAAACCCCATCATATAAAAAATAGAATAAATTTTATTGAATGAAGTATCTTACTTTTTCACCTTCATTTATTCCTTTTACAAGGGTCTTTTTTGTGATTTTCATGCATCTATTTCCTGATACATCACATGATCTGAGGAACCCACCTTACAGCCTCTGTATAATCGTGAAAGATTGTCTGGATGACTTTGTAAGAACATGGGGGCTTGTTTAGATGCCTTCATAAGAATGTAAGGGATTGTTTAGACGCCTTCACAAGAACAAAAGGGATTTTCTAGACTCCTTTTTAATAAAGAAAAGTATTTTAGAGGGGATTCTCATGATCAAGAACATATCATGCGATGTGCATGACCTATTCATGTGACCTTTCCAGGGTCTTGCGATCGTATTCCTTTTGGGGGTCACACAATCTATGTGACCTAGTCACTTGGTCTCCATATAACCATGATCCCCCTTCTTTCCTATTTTGGATAAAATAATACCCATGATTTGTGAATTCCATTTATCCTAGAATTTTTGATACTCATTTTGAGGGTGTCAATAAATTCCCCCTCTCAGGAATGAGGTCCGTTGGGATAAGGAATTAGTTATAAGGAGAGTAAAGTCCCACCTGAGTCCTTAAAGGTTCCTTTGATTGGTGTCTTAAATAGATTTTGGTATTCCATGGGGTGCCTTATAAATAGTGGGGTGAGGGAACCAATCATTACATAAATGACTCAAAGTTCAGAGCTCTTGTGAACTATTCTCTCATGTGACTACATCACAAGACCTCACCACAAAAACCATTTCACAAGATCTATTTATGAGATCGTTTAGAAAGATCCAACCATGTTGTATTTCCACGGGACTTCCTTCATTAAAATGACTTTATTAGAGAATATATAAATAAACTTATGGTAATTTGATTAAAACTTAGAACATTCTCTCGAGCGCTTGGCTGTCCTGCGAGTATCACATGATCTACTGACTCTGTCACATGATTGCTTGATCATTATGTAATTCATGTGACCATCTTAGGGTTACATAGTTTCAAGTATTATAATAGACCACATTCTCATGGGAATCTTCATGGGTCACGCTATTCGAAATACCTATGGAAGGTCATGTGATCAAATACCCTTATGTGGTTTATGTGACTCACATGATACTGTCTGAGTTATGCATATATTTTGGAAGGTTTACATTCTTATCTGATATATACTTCATACACTATACATATGGATTCTTTTTCACAGACATCTTCAAATGTAGCCAAATAGAGGGTGGTGATTGTTGGGAATCATTATGCTGACTCTCAATACCAAGTATTCTCTGACAATAAGAATTAAAGGGTCTTCTCCAAATTGAAATTCAGAACTACCCTATTTCATTCCAACTACCTTTTTATGTATTTACTCTCATGGATGATACCATAATTCCATCACTAGATTATAATATTTTGTCTCACTAGTTGTTCTATTCTATTGATTTATCCAAATTATGATTTTTAAAGATAGAAAACTTTTTGTGGCACCACTCTAGGGGATATCCCACATGTTGGATAACTATCCTCGAAGTCCAAATGGGTTTGATCTTGCTCATTATACAATTTCTCATAGCTTCTTAAACATATTTTTCTCCTCTTTGAGTAATCCGAGAAGTGGTTAGAGCTAAAAATGAGACTTGGGTCTTAGCGGTAACATTTTTGATGAATGGGAATGGTCATTCTAGGTTAGGAAGAGTTGCTTAGAATTCTATTACTAGTTCCACATTATTCATCATTATGAGGTAGTATGGAATTCCTAGTTTATCATATACTATCAATCAAAGCTTCTTAGAGAGATGATTAGTCACTGGTACCCTGGTACTAACTCCTTTCACCTACCCTATAGTGAAGTAGGGATTAACTGATGTGATATTTAATAGTTTAGAGGAATAACTCCTCTTGGTGAGATTATGATAAATTTATTCCCACCATGGATGTTTGGGATGAACCTATAAAAACTACAACCTTAGAGAGGGACATTCTCTCCATTGAGAATGAGAAGTTAAAGAAAGATATGACCCTACCATTTAATGTTTATTTTAATGATTGGATCAATATAATACTCTATCGTATAAGTACTCAACCAATTGATATCTTTCCTCATCGATTCCCCTTCTGAAAAGTTTGAATTAGCTTAGGCTCTTTTTGGGGAATTCATAAAGATAGAGAGTATTACTCGTGGGGATATCAGGAAAGACCAGAGGTATCTACAAGACTTTGGTTAGTGGGGTATTTATCCATTATTTTTGAATGGATGTATTTTTCTGACTGAGGACACATGCATGGGTGTTCGAGTGGGAACGTCAGTGATGAAAACCAAATTGTAATAGGGGAATAATCTTAATCTAGTCATGATGTCTCTTTCTTGCCCTTATCAACTCCCTATTCATATCCAATAATAAAAAATACCTTACCAGATTGGTGACCATTTCCAATTATTATTTGTCCATATAGAGAGATTTTTGTGTGTTACAAATATCATAACACTACTGATACCCCTTATTATTCATTCCTTCCCAAGCTATTTAATGTTTCTAGGGTCGAGGAGATTACATTAGTTCCTGATAAGGTGATAGATATGTTGAGTCGGCATGAACATTTTAACTCCATGTCCTATCCTACACCTACCAATATAATTTATGATATTGGTAGTGGTTCTTTAAACAAGCGGTAGTATAAAATATACCTTTAGTATGGGGTTCTTATAGGTCTCATTGATGATATAATTATCTAAAATCCATATACCCCTTATCAATTTTGTCACTAGTTTTTTTATATTGAGATGGTTTCCCCTCTTCCATTTGTCGATGTATGAGGATAATGAAATCCTAGATTCATTGTCCAATTTTGGATTTCCCTACCATGTGAGGATACAAATGCTAGGATCATTTTTCTACATGTTGATTACCCTATCCTCATATCTCATCACTATGCCTAGGCTTGGGTAGAATCTTATCCAAGTGGTGTATTGAATCAACTGGTCCTTCAAGTGTACAAGCCCAATGATACACTAAACCTCTTATTTATAGTAGTAATGAAGTTTATTTAGGACTCAGGGGAGCCTACAAGTAATAATTCTATCCCTAGAAATGGGTTTCCATTAGCAGGAAAGGGTTTTTCAAGGAATCTGTCCCTTTGGTGATAGTGAAAGATGATGAACCAGTTAGGGGGGGATTCCTAAGATTCCTTCTATTTCTTCCTCATTAGCTCATTCGAGTCATCCTTTAATGAATTTGACATCAAAAAGGATAATTTAGTATGAAATCCAGACCCTAATTATAGAGACCCCCTTAGAGAACATTCATGACCAAGAAGAACATATTCTTCAATTCTTTTTTGAGTTGGGATATAGTGGCTTCAATTGTTGGAAACTATATGACATCATGATATAGATTGTCTTCACTCATAAACAATTGACCAACAATGATGGGTAATTACACAGTTTTTATTATGAGACCCTCTTGTTTAATTAATAAGGGAAGATTTATAGATGAATTAATAGATACATTATAATGTCTCTAAGCTATGTACCCATATGGATATATTGTCTATAGAGATAGCAAAACTGGAGGATGTCATAGCTCTCTCAAAGTATGATATTTCATTTTCATCATACTTATTAGAGACTACCTATAAAGGCGTTAAAGAGTTTTCCACTTTTATTGATACTTTTCATCCTAAGGTAAAAACTGAAGAAATAGAGTGAATGACAATTCAATGCTCAATCAGTGCCTCTTTATATACTCTAGATGATTTTCAAACTCATTTAATTGAATTTTGTTATAATCCAATCACAATTTTTTATGGAACCTTGGAGACACTTAAAACTTTTTATATTTATTCTTCCTTATAAATATTATAAATGAATAAATATTTTGAACTTTACATGTTGCTGTTTCATCGGGAAATAGGTGTGGATGGGATTTTTTCCAATGGTTTGACTGATTGTGTGGGGGGGGGGGAATCAATGCCTTTCTCAAACATTCTCATTTAGTTTCCCATTTTTTAATATTCCCTAGAAACACCCAATGGTTCCCACATCCATAGCTAGGTACAAACATTCTTTCCAAAGGCAGGTGTCCCTTTAAGGTTTCACACCAAATGATGCTTAGGAACTCACATCGGTCGAGAGGATGGGAGGTCAGGCTCATCACACCCTTTAGGGGGGAATTGTTGCCTACACTAGGACTATCTTATATATTCATGAAATCATTCCTAAACCTCGATACATGACTAGTTACCCCTATGTCAATGACATGATTACGAACATGTATTAATAGGAACAATTTTCTGTGTATGTCACAAGTTCTCTATCACTCTCCAATTTATTCACGACTCTTTACTTTATAGATATATAGGGGAAATTTAGATTTTATTATCATCCAGAAAGGAATTTGGTGTCTTGGAGATGGGATTTAACCTCTATGTGGAATACTACATATCATGAGAAAATAAGAATCAAAATGTACATAGTTTGTTTGACATAGTTTAAGGTCATGTGACTAGACACATCCACAAATTTTAATATCATACAATAAGGATATAAATATCAGGCTTAGACCTCAATGATTCATCCTACATATCTTGTTTGATATAGGAATCCGAGCTTATATAGTTCTTATAATGAGAGTCTGTGTCATGAGGGATATGAAAAAAGAGTCCTTAGAAGTGACTTATGCATATAATACTACCCCAATCTTCTTTTTTAGGAGTATGACCCTTTAAGAGAAGATGAGATGTAATCAAACTAACATCACAACAGTGACCTCACCTTGGGAAATTATCATCATATTATTGGTACAATCAATACAATTCTATAAGCCCACATGAGTCATGAATGATGTGAAAAACACGAGGCAACATAATATTGAACAAATTATATGAGAGAATATCCGTATGGGGATTACAAATTTAAGTTTCCCTTTGGGAGGAATGATTACCCATCTTGTGAAGGATTTGGTATGGAACTTAGGACTTAGTAAGGTATTCTATGTATCTTGTTTCATAACAAGTAATCAAAGTCATCATAGTTCAGTCCATCCCTAACCCATTGATGGGATTGAGGTACTTGGGGGCATGATCAAAACTGATAATTAAAATTATTCCCATGTATGACTCCACTTATCTTCCACTGATGGATGTGGATGAGTGATCATCCCATGGGAATTATTATATACTAATGGTTGAAATGGAAAAGACATGATGGGACTTACACTAAAGTGGATTCCCATTTGAGATCAGGCCTTGAAAATTCATCCTACATATTCTGATTATTATAGAAATTAGAGTTATTATAGTTCAGTGGTCAATAATTACACACTCAGGTTTCCCTAATTGATCTAGCCTGTTTGTATGCCTGACATGCGTTGATTATCATCTTGGCATTCCTTGATTGTCTGCTTGACATTTCAGAGATTATCTTCCTAACATTTCCAAAGGCAATCAAAATATCCAAATTAATTGTCCAATGGATGTTTCATAATATGGATGGTGTGTCCAAAGGTTGTCACATGATCAAGGTTGACTTTTCTGAGGGACATCACAAGACCTGGTCGACTCATCTTACAAGCCATCATATGACCTCATCTAGCTTGTCTAGAAGCCATCGCATGTCCTTATATAGCTTGTCTAGTATCCATTTCATGACCTCATATGGCTTGTCTAAAATCCATAACATGACCTTAGTTGGTTTTTCTAGAGGGCATCACATGGTCCAAATGACTTTCCCAGGTGTCATCACGAAAGCTGGATGACATGCTTGGAGGGCATCGAGAGAGTCAATGCGACATATATGGATGGTGCTACATATCCTAGATAACTTGTCCAGGTGTCATCACAAGAGTTGACTATCATGTCTGAGGGACGTTACAAGATCCATATGACACACCCTGATTCTATCGCCAGACTCAACTGACATGTACTGATGTCACCATATGTTATGGGTAACCTGTCTAGAGGGAATTACAAGGAATGGATGGCTGTCCCAAAGGGTTTTTAAAGACTTGGGTGTCATGTCCATGGGGAACCATGTGACTTACTATGACATGTACAAGGTACTTTACATGATCCAAATAGTATTCCAAAGGAGAGTCTCATGATCTTGGAAACATGTCCTGGTGTCGTTGCATGACCTGAATGGTTCATGTGAAGTGCATGAGGATCAGCGTATATGTTCTGCACATAGGTCTCCCATATTTTAGTTTTTGTTCTAGAATTTATATTTTTAATTCCTTAGATTTTTATAGTGTTATATTATTTTAAGTCCCACGTTATTTAGAATATATGCAAGATGTTCTTCGCATGCTCTACTAGAAGTCCCCCATGCAATCTATGAGTGATAATGTGAAGTGTCTATGCATGTTTCATGAACAATATAGCTATTATATGGTATCTTACTTGATGGAAAACTCCCTAGTCACAAGATCATATTCTCTGAGAAATCCTATTTGATGCTGATGCATGGTTCCAAGGATTTTTTGTTTGTGAAAGCCCACCATTTTTCATTCTAGGGTGGGGGATTTTTAGGCCTCACCACCCCAGTAATTCACCGCTTTTCATGGTGCATATCACAAAAATCTAGAATGGTATTTTGAGCATGTACAAGTGTTATCAAGTATAATCACTATCCCCATCAGTGATACATCATGTGACCAATACAAGGCCACGGGGAGATGCGTGATAATTTAGTGGACAATCCTATCTATTTATCCTATGGAGCTAAAGGGGGAGCGTAATACTACCTAAACATGTCCAAATCTTTTCACACTATGGGGGTGACATGCCAGTGACCTCTTTTCTGACCAGGCAGACATGTCACCCGGGCTTCTGTGGTGTCTCCTGGGCTGTATGGGTGCAACAAATGAGTTTTACGACAACAAGATTCTCCTTCCTTTATCCATTTTTATATCTTTTTCCTATTTTACAAAGGTTGGGGTTCTTGTAAGGTTTTATGAATATTGTTGAGTACAATCATTCTCACCATTAGTGATGTGTCTCATGAGTTTATTGACCACAAGAGGATCCCACATTTTGGATATTTTAACCCATTATTTTACAAGTGATTTTTCATCCATCACCCACTGATTTTCCATGGGGGCACTTCATGATAAATATGGGATGTTGTGATGGCCTACGTGACTTGTACTATTTAGTTCCCCTTCTTTCTTTTGGCACGCCGCATGATCAATATTGGATATCGCCACAACATGTGGACATTGTGAGGGATAGTTTCTATGATTTCCTTTGATGTGTTGCATATTCATTGATAAATCTTGAATGACATGTAGACATTATCAAGGGTAGTCTCTTTTCTCACATTTGAAATGTAGTGAATTCATTGATATATCTCACAAAAATATGCAAACATTGTCAAGGATAGTCACTTTTCTCTCCTTTGATGTGTCATGTATTCAATGATGGATCTCACAATGACATGTTGAAATTATTAGGGATAATCAATTTGCTTAACTTTTTTGTGTCGCGTGTTCATTGATAGATCTAATGATGGTGTGTAGACATTGTTAAGATAGTCAATTTTCTCACCTTTTATTTATTGCGTATTCAATGATGGATCTTGAAATGGCATGCAAACATTGTTAGGGATAGTCTCTTTGACTTCCTTTGATGCATCATGTATTCAATGATAGATTTCATGATAGTGTGTAGACATTTTCATGGATAGTCATTTTTCTTGCCTTTGATGTGTCATGTATTCAATGATGAATCTCGTAATGACATGATAAAATTGTCCGAGATAGTCTCTTTACTTGACATTTATGTGTTGTGTATTTATGTTTGTATGATTATATAGCATTACTAAGAATGTTTTCATGTCAAGGCTATATGGAAAAGGGATCATGGCTAGTGTTGGAAGCTATCACATAAATGTTGCATATCCCAATCCCATGACACATGTACATATAATATTTATCCACTTCACATGAAGATATCAAGTGTGACATGGATATTCTCAAGCACACATGAATATTTCATGTGTGCGGTATGGAATTCCTTCAGAGTAGCATGGTGAATCGAGTCTTGAATCTTATTTTTGATCAAATTTTGTAGTACATAAAATAAATTCTTTAGGACCGTGATATGTTCTTGGTTCCATTCTAGGTTGAAGATGACCCCAAATATCACTTATCAATCATGTGATATGGATGACATGCATCCTCCCATGGAAAAGTGTGTGATTCATAATTATGAGCATAAACAAATTCCACGCCATTAGAATTATATTCATTCTACATGAAAATAATCTGATTCTAAGGTAAATGTAGATCACTTATTCCATATATCCGAACATATAGAGGGATTTGATATTGAGCTTCTAGAGAGGATCTATCCAGAGTATGTAAATGAGGAATTTGAGGTGCTATACATAGGATACTTCTAGCCATGAGTTCTAGGATAAATTAGAGATAGGAAGTGGTTTTGGATTCAGGTATATATACCATGAAATTAGAATGTGTATGAATTCTAGAATGGAATAGGGATTAGGTGAAAAGGAACCTGTGGCTGGATTTGAAGTAAGGTACTTGGATGTTTCTATATATCCCATAAGAATGGCAATCAATTTGTATGAATTTCTGAAATATAAAACTATACAAATCAAAATCTTTCCTAGGGAACTTAGGTTCATAGATAAAGGACTCTATAATGAATTTCCTTACATAGATATAGATCATACGTAGGAATGGGAATGTCACTATGTTTTGACAAAATCCACGGTAGAGATCTATTATTTGGTGGAGATGTCGCTCAGATCATTCAAGATACCCATACAATGTGCATAAAACCAAATATATTCAATCACTTGGATTTTAATGCTTAACTTACAAAAACTTTCTCTTGAGAAATTTTCAGGAATGTACACCTACATGAAATTATTCATTGATTTACCTTCTCTAGTTTTTTTTGATCGTCTGTTTTACAACTATAATTTGGGTATGGTATCCATCCCAGAGGGAGAATGCTCTAACTTCTACCTAAGTCAAGGGAATTAGAAATCATAACTTTATTTTTTATAAGGCCATATGGTGGTCACCACAATCTTTTTATTACTTTATTTATTTTTCCATAACTTTTTCCCAAGCTTTATATAGAGGAATTCTTTGTAGGAATGGACTTGTGTTTTGCTCAAGCCATATTATTATAGGTTTTTGACTTGACAAGTTTTGTGCCTCTTCCATTTTATAGACGCTAAATATTTCCTAGACCACAAAAAGTGAAAGTCTAGTGAGAAGAGACCCATCATCTTCCCATGATTCCCTTATCAGTTTTTCAACCTGGTGAGCATTATGTCTCTTTTAGTTGATTTATAAGGTCTTGAAAGCAAGAATGTCATTGTGATGTAGTTTAGAGTCTTTTATCTTGTACCTTCTACGTACTCTAGTTTAGGGTGTTCTAGTTCAAACCTTTGATGTGATTTAGTTTAAGGTATTCTTGCATGGAACTCTACTGCATTATAGTTTATGGACTTGTACCTTGGACCTTTGATGTGATGTAGTTTAAGGTATTCTAGCTTAGACCCTAGATGTACTATAGTTTAAGGTCTTCTAGCTTGGACCTTGGATGTGTTGTAGTTTAAAGCCTTATAGCTTTGACCTTGAGATGATATGAAATTTAAAGTCTAGATACAATGACTTGATTGATGAATATGGAATGGGTAAGACATTCTAGGTGTAACACTGAAATATTTTTTATGAAATATTTATCTTTAAATAATTTTAATTCTTTAATAGCTTACATTGCACACAACCCCGATATTAAACGAACCGCAAGACGCTATCAGTATACAATTAGAGTTATAAAGTATCCATTAATTTAGTAGGAATGAATATTAATAACTAATTTATGAAATAAATATAACTCTATATGAATATATTAAGTGCTTAAAAAATTGATCACACAATATTTAGTAAAATCACTTTATACATAAAAAGAACACTATTTAAAAATGAGTTTATCTTATTTTTATATTTAGAATTAATAGAAAATGGATATGAAAAAATGAATTTATTTTTTTAATTCATCATGTCAACATTATCTTAAAATTAATTTTTATAATTTTCTCAAAACATTTAAGGAATAGTAAAAATATTGATTTTTATTGAAAACTGTATTTTTCTTTAAAAAGTCAAATTATGTTTTGGATTAGTTCTAAATTTTAATTATTTAATTTTTTATTTAAAATAATCCAATTATTTTCTTTGAAAATAATTTTATACATTAATTTATTATATTTTTTTATGATTTGAAATGGCATTTTTAAAAAACTATTTTTTCATGGTATTTTACAAGTTTTATTTTAAATCAAATTATATGAATTATTTATTGTGAATTTTCAAAAACATATTCCAAATTTATAATCATCAGGTCTAAATTTAATGAAAAGGTCCCTTTTTTCAATATGAATAATAACCTTTGTAATTTTTGTTATCACGATAAAGGGTAAATTTAGTAATTTAGGTTAAAAAATAAAATTATAAAGACTATAAATAACCCTAACACATACCAAAATTTTATTGGATGAATAAAACTTTACCCTTAACACCTAAGGATCTAAATTACGTTTTTAATATACTCTTGTACATGAAAATGACTTATATAATATTTAAATCAAGGAAAGAAACAAATGTCACTTTATTTGTCTTTAATATCTTTTATGTGCCCACATGGGAAAGAAGTTATGTTATGAACAAATATAACTATATATTTTTAACTTGATAAACATATTATCATTATATAAATTTACTTTTTATTTTTTGGGTAACTTATATGAAATTATAGTATTTATAATATTCTATTTAATAAAAATTAAAGATGTCACATTCATGTTTTAAAAACTATATAATTTTTTTATAGGGTTAAGAAAATATATATTCAACTATATATAGAATTTTTAAATATAGAATATATATCTTATTCATGGTATTTTTTTTAATTTTAGTGAACAAATATGTATATTAAATTATTAGACAACACAAATGTTGTAATTATTTTATTAATGGAAATATTAAATAAATGTTAATAAAAATATTAAAATAAATATAATTTGATATAATTAATGTGGTAAAATAATTTTATAGATTAATTTGACCTCTTAGGGATATAATAAAATATTTTCTTAAAGTTCACCTGTTATATCGATATTTGTAAAAGTCTAAATAATGAATAGTATCAAAATTAACACTACTGACATTTTATGAAAAATAAATTTTATTAAAATATTTAAAAATCTAAAACATATTTAAAATTAAAAATAAAGTTTTCTATGGTATAAAATTTTATAAATTATTTATTTATTATTTAATTTACATCATATAAGTAAAAATTATAAATTTTAACATTGAAAAAGTTGTTACCTTAGTTAAAATTAAAATACGTTAACTAAGGGTTAATAAAAATGATAGGGTTTAAAATAATAAATTTTTTTATCCAATATGTATTGGTTGATGATATTACAACCATATATTATCTTATATTCAAATACATTTCATTTCATAGGTATTTGTGTTGAGATTAAATTTATTATAAATTACTATTTTTAGAAATTCCAAAAGTTCCCCTCACCTCAATTATAAAAGGGAATCTCCTCCCTCACTTATTCGCATCCCATTGAAACTTAAAGTTCAACCATACTATGAAAATTTACCTTCTTAAATTATCTAGACACATTCTAGAGGTTTTGGTTTTTTCAAAAGACCAACCCTAGTGTTCCTAAGATGAGATCTAAAGGAAGTTCACCAATGAAGAGGTAATCGTCTTTACTGAATCTTCCAAGATTATTGCTTATTTTACATTATCTTCATGCGTTGATTCCATTATAAAGTTATTAATACAATATAAATAATATTATGTTATTTTATTATTATTATTATGAAAAAACCATATTCTGCCTTTTATACATCCTATGAAAAACTAAAGTACCACGTGTGTGTATGTATGACTTACCATCTCCACACCATGGTGTAATCTGTTTATCATCACTACTTTATTTGGATGGGCATAAAGATGGAAATAATATATATATATATATATATAATAAGTATAACATGATATTGATTCTGGAACAAAATATATACCATCCATTTCCTTACACTTTTACTATTAAGGGAATGATACCATCACTCGTGCATACGTACGACCAACCGTATCCACAGCGTGATGAGATTCATTTTCCATATTAACCATTAAATAATGATTATATAAATGTATAAAATAAATTAATATGATATATATGACCTTAATATCATTCTTTAAATTATTTAATTGTATCTTATGCAGAAGAATTGAGACTTATATGACAAAACATGCATAAAAAAATGAAGCAGTTAACTCCTGAAAGAAGAATAATAATAAAATATTAATAACGAGTAATAATATGACCATATATGATATAATAAATATAAATATGGCTCTAGAATAATTTAATAACATTATTTAATCTTTTATATAGTAGTTTCTGATATGTACTAAGGAAATTAGACCTAAGGTAAGGGTTAAATTCATAATCTCATTTTACTTTGGTATTGTCTATATATAAGTATCAGTTGGGGAATATTTATCTTCCATGTCCATGTTTTTTAAAAAAAATTCCAAAATATTTTTACTATTTTTTCTAAAACTGTTAATGTCATTTTTACACATGTGTAAAGTTTTATTAAATGGTTTGAAAGTAATCTTTTGTCATTTTCCTAACGAGGTATTTTTTGACTTTTTTAGAAAAAGTACGAAAGATTGTTTTTTAACTTATAAAATGTGAAATTATTTTTATGCTTTAATTCCACCTTAATTCCTTGAAGAATCACTTATAATATTATATTTTTTTAAATGAAATTTTTTCATTTTCAAATTTTTTGGAATTTTAAGAAAATTAAATGTTTTCAAAGAATAATGGTTATTTTTCTCAAGAATTATTTTCAAGTAATATCTCAAGGTTACTTATGGTTTAATGGGAATATTTTTCAAGGATAATATCCCTATTATTCCTATGTTTGGTTTATTTTTTTTATTTCATGATAACTATTAAACTAATTTCTTTTCCATGGGTTATGTTAAGATTGAATGATTGTTATGAGACCCATTTCATTTCATGGGTTCTGATATGATGAATGATTTATGTTCTTATAAAATACATATGTATTATTTTAATTATGTGAAGGGTGGAACCTATATCTCTCTCTAACTCATTGGGTAAAGATTTATATCTCATGATATATATAGGACAACAATGGGAAATGATATCGGTTTTGTAATACATGGTTGGAACACAAAGTAAATCTGGTTTAGTAACATAGGGCTAGAACAAGGAGTGCACCTGGTTCAGTAAAGGACTTTGTCCACTATAATGGTCTTGGTAGTGAGCCTTGACTAATATGGAAATTATTTTTTATGATTATGTGTATGACTTAACTTCATGTCTTATGTTATGATCTCATGAAATATGTTTATTTAGACTCCTATGATTTATCCCATGACATGATATCATGATCTTTGATTTGCAGGGTATAATTTTCAAATGTTCTTCAAACATTATTATGTCTCATGATTGTGATAAGATTCATATATTCATTATTTAACCTTACTGATAACCCTTGATTACCCTTTCTTACGTGTATTTTATTAGTATATAAAGAAAGTTATTATGTAAGATTTTTCAAAGGGGTTCTAATTATGAAGGAATAAGTGGGAGATGATGTAGATGTTTATGAACCAGTTGTTTATATTTCCCAATTTCCAAACACACTAAACATATATAGTTATGTCATGGTTTTTCTATGTTATGAAATGAATATTATCTTATTTAGATGTAATATCTATGTATCAAAAGTATAGGCTGTTATACCAGGGATAAACCAAAGAAACCTACGGTTCTAGGTTACTCTATGGTGTTTCTAGGGATCAAAAAGACTGAAGTTGCTTTCATGCAATGAGGAAATACCTCTGGTTATTAGGTTAAAGCCTGTATGCATCACCAACATGTCCAAATAAAGGGGTCTCCACTCTTTTCCAAGGATCATAGAATATTTATGGGGGTAATATGGTTGAGGGTCAAATACTAGGGAAGCTATGCCAACATGGATAGTTGGAATATGGTTGATGTAAATCATAACCCCAAAGTTTGAGTTAGTGAATATGGGATTGGGTAGGCATTCTAGGGATGACCCATAACACCCTGAGGTACAGGTTCCGCCATAGTGTCATCAGGGCTCATGTGGATTAGAGTTCCTTTCTTATAAGGAGTAGATGAATCTAATTGGTAGGTCAAATCCCTTATTCACGAGTCTATAGGTTTACATGTATGGCCAAGTAGAGTTGATCCCCACTATTTTCTAAGGTCCAAGAAATATTTTAGAAGAATCAAGAATCTGGACAATGAAGTTGGGTATGGAAGAAAAGTTATACAGGAAGGACTCTAGCACCCTAGAAAAATTTAGCTTCTATTGTGAAGCTCAAGACCTATATCCTATGGGTTTCAATCACGATGTGTGTTCTATTAAAGGTTTGATAATGGAGTATCACATTCATATTTTTAGAAAGGGTATAAAACAAAGTGACATAACAATGAGGATGTCAAATCCACTTGAATTATTTGGTTAAGGTAATTGTAAATCATGATCCAAAGTGCTTAGGTCATGAGGAAGTTATAGGAAAATGATTTTGAGAATGACCCAAAACACCATCAGTTGCTGGGTTCTTCCACGGTGATGTCAGGATCATAAGAATTAAAAATGAATTTATACTGGGCCAATATGTCTCTAATTGGTGGGTCTAATCCCTTCAACATTAATATCATAGACAAACCAAGAGATCTCTATTACTTTCCAAAGGAAATGAAAAGTTTTCAACAACCCAAGGTGCTTATATCATGAATTTTGATTTATTGAAAGTGTAATATTTAAGATGGGTTCAAGTAACCTTAATGTTGTGTCACCACCTAGTGAAAATATTTTCATGATAATTAGAAGTGATAAGTCATTATTCTAACTTTTTCTTAGACCAAGGGTATAATGATCATAGTTTGGATATTTTTGAGGCCACAAATTAGACCCTATGATATTTTTTCCTTACTTATTTTTACCCTATATTTTTTACTTAACTCTGGAGATGAAGATTTTAGTGAGAGGAGACATGAATTTTTCTCAGGCCTCCCTTTGTAGGTTTTCAACCTGATAAGACTTGTGTATATTTCACCAAAAATTTAAGGTCTTACGATTTGGACCATTATAGGTTAGAGTTTACGGTTTTATAGCTTTGAACAAAGTGTAGTTAGTTCCGGGTCATGATGCACATAGAACGGATATGGGGGATGTTACACAAGAGCCCAATTAGGATACCTAGGGTTAAGAGAACTCCAACACCCTTCTGAGCGAGAGGTGAAAATGTTGTAAATCAAGGCTTGAGGTTCCTAGGTAATGATGAAGTCATGGGAAAATAATGTCTGGAATGACCCAGAACACCTTCATGTGCTGGGTTCTACCATGATGATGTTAGGCTCACACGAATCATAAATCCCTTTATACTGGGCCAAGATGTCTCCAGTTGGTGGGTCTAAGCCCTTCTGTATCCATAGCATCATCGAAATGAGAGATATATTTTCCTTTCCAAGTCCCATGAAAGGTTTATGAAAACCCAAGGCACTCAAGATATGATGTGTGGTATATATATTGAGGTGATTTAAAAGATGGTGGAATCACCTTGTACTCTAGTTTACCGGGGTAAAGACCTTGTGGTCCATTGATAAGGGATGATTATGGTGATGGCTTGAAAATTTTAACATCATATAGTGGGGACATATTATTCTGTTCATTATAACATCATGTGGTAAGGAAATTTTCCTTGTAGTTTAACATTACGTGATAAATATGTATTTTTGTCCATTTTTAATGACATGTGACCAGGAAAGTTTCCTTGTATTTTAATGTCATGAGGTAAGGACATGAGAACTAATGTGATTTTTTTTAAATATATATTACATGCATAAACATGATGTATATATATTCAACTCATACATGGGAAAATAATGTTCTTGTATGGATCAACCCCTATGTAATTGGGGTGTATTTTTTATTAGTTATTGTAGCTAGGCCCTAGATTGGGGATCCAAGTGTCTCAAGTATCCTATAATTGAAGGAATCAAGACACACATAGTTAATGGGGAACCATGCAGTTTAACGTCAGGTGGGAAGGATTTAGGCTTTTTGACATAAAAAGGGTACTACGGTTGGACCCAAAGATGGAAATTTGGGAGTAAATACATATCCTATAATAACAGGAATGAAGCCACATATAGTTCTTGAGAAATAAACTTTCTATGAAAGTATGACCTATATATAGGGAGGGGATTTTTATGCTTATTTTTGGTGACTATACCAAGGGTTTGAAATTAGGGTGTCACTACATATCTTGTGATGTCAAGAATTAAGTCACACATTGTTCTTAAGGATCCATGCAGTTTAATATCACACAACAAGGGTGTAGGATTCCCAATGAGAAGAGGGGTATTGCAGCTGGACCCAAGGATGAAAATCTAGGCATTACCATGTATCCCATAATAATAGGGATCAATCCACATGTAGATCTTGAATAGAGGTGAGGTAATGGCTAAATCACCAATAATAGTAGTCCTCATAAGAGAGGTCTATGAGAATGTGTAGATTTATGTCATGAAAAGGAAATCAACTATGAAATTTAACATAATTCGGTGATGACTCATGGTATATATTTTAAGGTCTTACATTTAGGACCATGATAACCATATCATGATTCAATATGATTTTTTATAGGTAATCCCCTACTTAAATTCATAAGCTCACATGATCTATGCTCGGTGTGAGAAATAAGGAATAAAAAATGTTCATTTTGGATAAAAAAGAAACTAAATCATGGATAGGAGTTGTTTTGTATCAAATTATGGCTAGAACATGATATAGTATTGAGGTGTCCCAAATTATCTCATTGAAATGAGAATCAATCCATACATAGTTCTATAAAACTAGTGAAGTTTCATATCATTTGGAAAAGACATCAGCTATGCAGTTTAACATGTTGCAGTAAGGATGTAGGTCACCTGACATGAATGAATATGAACCATTGGGGGATCCGTACAGTTTAAAATCCTTCGGTGAGGATGTGTGCTGCGCAGTTTAACATGATGTAGTAAGAAATAGGATCGACCATTGGGATATAAAAGGAATATTTTTGATGGACCTAAGACTAAAGGTTCAGGAATCACTACGTATCCTGTAATGGTAGGAATAAAGACTTGCATATTTCTTGGATGAATACATTACTTATGTGGAGTTGAATCTCACAAAATAATGAGGTCATTTCATCCTTCCTTAACACAGATCTAGCTCATGTGTGGTGAGTCATTAATAAGATGTTTCTTCCCCTACAATTTAATGTCATACAGTGAGGACGTGCTTTGTATAGTTTAGTTTCATGAGGTTAGGACATAAGATGTTGGGTAGTTTAATGTCTTACTACCATGACATGAGATGATGTGTAGTTTTACGTATTTCTTCCAGGATGTGAGATGATGTGATGTTTAACGTATCACTGCTAGGATGATCTTTATACAGTTTAAACGTAAGATGGTTAGGATGTTCTTAGTATAGTTTAATGTCATGTGTTTAGGAATAAATACATACAATTTAATGTCATGTATTTATAAAAAAACTCCATACAGTTTAACATCATGTGGTTAAGATGAACTCTGTACAGTTTAACATCCCATGGTTAAGATGAACTCCATAAAGTTTAATGTTAGATGGTTAAGATGAAATCTATATAGTTTAACATTGTGTGTCTAAGATAAACTTTGGAACTCCCTTTTAAACCCATTTGGGATCTTGTAATTGGATGTGGAAATGGGTATCAACATGTTTAAGAGGATGCTTCCAGCTAACACTCTCCATATATCCATGCCAACCGCTTCTTATTTAGAGCTATATGTATTTATCTAGTCAATCCACAAATATTACCTATGTGGGTCTCTTACTGACCATGGTGATGTGCTACTGATGGTTGATTGGGGAGCTATATATTATGAACCCTGGTATTGTTATCATCTTTCTATATGAAGGTGCATAATATTTTTGATCACCTCTTTATAATAAGGCGTTTGGGAAAGGGGAGAATTTTTTTATTCGTGGGGTATATCACCAGGAGGAGGTTGACCATAGAGGATTTTATGGGTAGAGTCCCATTAATCCATATCCAAACTAACATGAGGAGGACTATCATGTTAATGATCGCCTTCTAATTTGGTTGGAGATTCAATGGACCCATGGTGTATTGAGAATGTGTCTCAAAAAACCTCAAGGACACTTGGAATTGAGCCATTTAGGCATCTGTGCCTCACTATAAATCATGGATAGTGTATGTCGTATTGTCTTTTGGGGCTGAGCAGGGATATAAGCCTGCACTATGATAGTTTCCAAAATCTATTGATAACTGTACAATTCTTCCAGAATATGAACCCACTATCGAGAAGCTGTTGGAGTATTCCAATGAGCTTTGTTGATAGGGATATGAGTTTGTCCTAAGGTGTGTGCCACTCTCACTTAGTGGGCCTCATCTATAATGGGGATATGATCATGATCCTAGGCCTTTGGAATATACCTCTTGTATTTTTTGAAAGAAATATGAGCCTATCCCAAGGCATGAGCTGCTCTCACTTGGTGAGCCTTGGTTGGAATGGGTATATGAGCCCAATTTGAATATGAATTCCCTGTCAGAATATGTTGATAAACCTAAAAAATGGGAGAATAGATTGGATCCTCATTCTGTAAACTACTGGGATATTTTTAGTATATTTTTTGACATGAATATGAGCCTGTCCCAAGGCATGTTCCACTCTCAATCGGTGAGCCTTGGCCAGAACGAGGATATGAGCCCAATCCTGGGACTTTAAAGTATTCCACCAATATTTTTTTGATAGAGATATAAGTATTTCTTGAGGCATGCGACACTCTCACTTGATGAGCCCAGGATAGAATGATGATATGAGTCTGATTCCTGGTCTTTGGAATATGCCACTGGTCTTTTACAATAGGAATATGACCCTATCCCGATGCATGTGCCACTCTCAATTGGTGATCCCTAGTTGGAATGGGGATATGAGCCCAACCATTATGTAGTTCCCTTTACCATAATATACTAAAAATACTCCTAAAAGTGAGTAAGGATATGTGCTTGATATGGAGTATCCACTTATTCATACCGGTCATAGTGTTGTTGTATTATGGCTATCAGGATTGGAATATATGCCTATCCCTACATGTTCACCAGAATATACTAGTAGAGTTCATCTTTTACTATCAAAAATCACCATCACTTCAATAGGGTATGTATAGGATTATATTCCTACCACATTCTTGCATCTTGGATATGATAGAAGACTTTGTTTGAATTAGCAGGGGTATGGTCCTGCTCTCTCTAGTCAACATATTTATGCATTTGACAAGGTTTCCTTGATTCCCATATCTATGTTTCTAGGGAGGTGACCTATCGGAGAACACCTTCAATAGGAATATGAGTGGCATTGGTGATTTTTTGATATATATGGGATTAGGATTGAACTATATAAATGGTGCTTTTGGAAACTACAATTTCCACCGGATGATGATGATGTCTCCCATATATTTAAATGCTATATAATTTTTCATCTTATGACCAGGACGTGTTCTGTGTAGTTTATCATTATGCATTAAGGATGTGAATATGGATGGTTGGGCTAGGATATAGGATCCAGACATCCATATATATATATATATATATATATATATATATATATATATCTCATTAGGATGAGAATCAAACTGTACATAGTTCTAGAAAGCCCGTACAGTTTAATGTCATGTGGAAAGGACATCATCCATGTAGTATGACATCTTGCAGTAAATATGTGACCCATGCAGTTTAACGTCTCATGGTAAGTATGATTTCCATGTTTTTTAAAATCTTGTGGTAAGGATTAAATCCATGAAGTTTAATGTCTTGAGGTATGGACATCATCCATGTAGTTTAACGTCTTCTAGTAAGGACAACAACCATGTAGTTTAATGTATTACAGTAAGGAAAAGTGTGAATAACCTATCAAGAGAGTATCTCATCTGATGAATCTTGGGTTACTATTATGTATATTTCATGAGTTTTAGGATCCTTCAACTCTATCAATCCCACACTTACCTATATCTCCACCCAATCCTTGAAGAAAAATGAGCTCTATATTATGTTCCAGAGACATCGATGGTTGAGGAAATAGTTGTCATGGCCTATCAACACTGCCTCACACACCTTCCTTATAGTTTAGAGTTCCATAAAACCATTTTCCACAGCACAATAAAAAATAACTGGATACATGATTTTTTTGGAAAGAATATGTTTTGTTCAATATTTCATTAAAATACGGCCGTTTATCTCTAGAAGGTAAGTGGATTATGATACACTGCACAACTAGTAAATTCTATTTAGAGTTATCATATGATTGAAGTAGGGATTTAGGTTTCTGTGGTTCCAATACCCCCATGACCATCTGTACATGAATCTATTATTTAAATAAAAAACAACCTTCTATTATGTGCCTAAGACATCTGTGGATGGGGCAATGATTTTCATGGACCAACATACATTCATCACTTAGATTTCTCATCACTGAGAGATCTATCAAACCATTTTCCATATAATTATTCAAAAATCTAGAAACATGTCTTGATTGGAATAAATATTCTTTTCATTGTATGTCCTCAAGAGATGGGAGAGCATGATGCTTCCCCATTATGTTATCAATACCTCAATTGGTGTGGTAGAATGGTTGAGTTTGGAGCATGGGGTATAGATTCCCTATCTCTATTGGTTTGGGATAGATACTAAAGCATTTGGGGTTGTGGATGATGCATATGATTCCCACTGATTAAAAGATCCCACCTCTCCTAGATGTATTGTGGAATCATCTGAGGGAAGATGGTTTTCAGAATATCCCTAATGAGGAGTTTGAAAATATGGAAATTTTCTCACCCCTGTGGACTAGGGAAAGATGGAACAATGTATGGATTTCACCTGATGAGGGGATAAAAAATATTAAAATTTACCCAACCATGTGGGTTGGGGAACCTCACTACAAGGAGAGATTCTATAAATAGGAAATGGTATATCATCTCAAGGTAGAGATCTCAATATCATTCCCATAATTATTTATTATATACCCCTATTCTCTCATTATAGTTGGGTGATCTATTGTTCTGTATAAATCGCCTTGTCATCATCAATGGGGCTGGATACAAGGATCCATGAAAACACCCTCTCCTCTGTCAATGGAAGTGTATGTGAATGATGATGGGAGTTTTGACCTAGACCCTAGACAATAAATTCAATTCTGAAACTTCTATATGCTCTATTTTCATAATACTTTTAAATACCAACATTGTTGATATCACCTTATATATATTCATGAAGGAAACTATTGGGAATTTCTTTTCCTATTCTAGCAGTAGAAGGTAAGCCAACCTACTATGACTCAGATAACTGCAAGAGGGTATGACTATATGATTCAGAAGTGTACTCATCCAGATTTGATGATGAGTCTTCAAATTTGATTGATGTCATAATGAATGAGACAAAAATAGGCTGGTGCTCCTCCTCGATAGAGTATCTCGTTTGGTGGGTTGGTGCCTTGTATATCATTTTGAGGTTCGGTTCACATTGTTCCATTTGAGGGGTTGGTTATTACGATATCATTTGAGAGGTCAGTGAACATGATTCCATTTGATTGGTCGGTGCCCATGATACCATTTGAGGGGTCAGTGCCCATGATACTGTTTGAGGGGTCGATGCCCATGATAGGGTCAATGCTCATGTTGAATATGATCCCAAACTTCCCCCAACCCTATGGGATGGGGTGATCCTTAGGATTCCATAATCACTAAGGCTAGCTATGATGAAGTTAGAGGCTACTACCTAGTGATGACATGGGATTGATTCTGGGCCATTGTTAGGATGTACTGGTGGGCCTCTGACATATTCGAAATAACAAGGATATAAACCTATTATGGAGTTGAGTTGTTTGGATACCCCTGGTGGGATCTCTTACTGGGTTCCCCAACTTGGACAATTAGTGTAGGCACAACCACCTCTATATCTCTCTGTGGAATCATGGTCACATGTTGGCAATGATGAAATGAACAGATGGGGTCCCTCATAGGAAACTCCTAAGTGATTTACTTAAACTGATGACTTCCCTCATGCACCTCCTTGAGGTAGGGAATGTTTTAATTACTACACTCTAGGGATAGGATCCCAAAGTGGTTGAATGTGGAAAAAATGCCCATTTACTCTCCCATGACCTACTATGGGAAAGATATCTGGTGGGAACTCATTATTAGAAGGATTTCATGAGCTGATTCTAGAGTCATGATGGAGCTATTAATGTGGTATTCCTCAACCAAGGAGTTTACCGAATGATACTAGAAGTGGTGTGTTAGTGACAATATACGTTGGGGAATCAGGGCCAAAGAAGCTTGTCGAGAAAACTTTGAATATGTTGGCATATTCGATGATGTCATTTTGATTGTATAGAATATGAGAAGTCTTGGAGATGAAAAAAATAAACCTTATCAGTATAACACCAAATATAAGAGTATATTTTTGATCAATTACTATCGTAGTTAAATGATAAATATTTTGTCCCTTATTTTTACACAATGTTAAATGCAGTTAAAAGAAACATATCAGGTTTTCTATTTTGTTTTGCGACATGTGAAAAAAAATTTCGCTTACAAGAACTGGAAATTATATCCTTTTAACCTTTGAAATGGGAATTCACGTTGGGTTCACCATTTTTTTCATTAGGAAAGAGACCTGGATGGTATTTGTCCAAATGGTTTGATTGAATGTGTGTGTGTGTGGGGGGGTCAATTCCTTGATCAATCATTAACATCTCATTTACAATTTTTTAATCTTCCCAAAAAACTCCCAACAGTTACCACATACATAGCTTGGTATAAGACCTCTTTCCAAATACAGGTGGTCCATTGAGGTTTCAAACCCAAATATTCTTAGAAACTCACATTGGTTGAGAGGATGAGAGGTTGGGATCATCTCATCCTTTTGGGGGAAATTTTTTCCTACCCCGAGACTCTCATATAGATTTAAGATATGTTCATGAAATACTTTCCATACCCAGATACATGTCTGGTTACCACTATGTCAATGACTTTATTACAAATAAGTATTGATAAGAACAATTTTGTGTGTATGTAATAGGTTCTATATCACTCTCTTATTTATTTATTATTCATTAGTTTATGTACATATTTAGGCACTCTTGATTTTATTATCATTCGGGAAGGAAACTGTTGTCTTGGAGATGAGATTGAACCTCTATAGGGAATCCTAATTATCCTATGAAAACAAGAATAAAAACCCTTGTTGTTCACTTCACATAGTTTAAATTCGTGTGACTGGAACCATCCATGCAGTTTAATGTCATGTGATAAGGATATAAATATCGGGCTCATACCATGGTGAGGCATACTATATATCCTATTTGAGATAGGAATCAAAGTCTATGTAGTTCTTATAATGACCATCTATGTCATGAGAGATAAACAAATAGAGGCCCTAGATGGGACTTATTCATATAAGACATCCCTAGACTGCTTTTTTGGGAGTATGGCCCTTTGAGTGGAGATGAGATATAATTGGACTTACATCCTAATGGTGACTCCACATTGGGGAATTATTATCACATTATTGGTATAATAAACAACAGCCTCTAAGTCCACATGATTCATGAACGATGTGAGAAAAAAGAGTCAGTATAATTTTAAACACATTACATGAGAGGATATCTACATGGGACTTACAAATTTATGTTTCACTTTGAGAGGCACGAATACCCATATTATGGAGGATGTGGTATGGAGATCAGGCCTTAGTAAGGCATCATACATATCCTATTTTATAAACGGGATTAGATTCATCGTAGTTTGGTCCATCATAAACCTAATGATGGGATTGAGGTACTTTAGGGAACAATCAAGACTGATACATAAAATTATGTCTATGTATGATCCCACTTCTCATTCATTGATGGATGATAAAGAGTGATCAGCCCATGGGAATGATTAGATACCATTGGTTGAAATGTTAGATACATGAGGTTAATTACACTTAAGTAGAGGCCCATTTGATATCAAGCCTTAGGAAGGCATCCTAAGTATCTTAGTTATTGCTGGAATGAGAGTTCTCATAGTTCAGTGGTCATGGATTACACACGAAGGTTTCCCTTATTGACCTATCCTACTTTTCTACCTGTAATGTGTTGATTGTTTTCATGACATTCCTTGGTTGTTTTCTTGACATGTTGGAGAGTGTATGCATGACATGTGAAATGGAAATCACATGATAAATTTTAATTGTATAAGGCACATCCCATAATATAGATGGCATCACATGATCAAGGATGAATTTTCTAGAGGACATCACAAAACCTGATTGACTTTTCTTAGAATACATCGCTTGACCTCATCTTGCTTGTCTAGAATCCATCACATGATCTTAGCTGGCTTATCTAGAATCCATCGTTTGACCTCAACTAGATTGTCTAAGATCCAGGTCATGACCTTTGTTGGTTTGACTAGATGGAATCACATGATTCAGATGACTTTCCATGGTTCCATCATGAACTCTGGATGACATTCTTGGAGTGAGTCGTAAAAGTCAATAAGATATGTATGGGGGTTCCATATGTCTTGGATGACTTGTATGGGTGTTATTGTGAGAGAAAACAGTCATGTATGAGGGATTTAAAATGAGCCAGCTAACATTACCTTATGCTATTGTGAAACTCAACTGACATGTACTGATGTCTCCATATGATCTGGGTGATATGTTTAGAGGGCATTGCAAGTCTTGGATGGCTATCCTGAAGAGTTTCATGAGACTTTGGTGGCATACCCATGGGGCACCAAGAAACTTGCTATAATATTTCAAGGGGACTTCACATGATCCAAAGATTTTGTCAAAGGAGTGTTTCATGATCTGGGTGACATGTCCTGATACAGTCGCATTACCTCAATGGTTCATGTGAAGGACATGAGGATCAACCTATATGTTATTCTCATAAGTCTCCCATATTTTTGTCTTTGTTCTTGATTTTATATTGAGAATGCATTATATTTGTTCAATGTTATCTTATTTTATGTCCCGAGTGATTTATAATATATAAGGGATATTCTTTGCATTATATACTAGAATCACTTCATGTGATATACGAGTGATCATGCAAAGAACCTATGCATGTTTTAGGATCACTATGACTATTTGGAAATATATTAACTGATGTAAAACTTTCCAATATTGATATCAGCTGCTTTGAGAAATATTCTATGATGCCGATGTGAGGTTCCAAGGATTTTTTATCTATTAAAGAGATCCATTTTTCATAATGGAGTGGGTTTTTATAGCCCTCACCACCCCAGTTATTCTCCACTTTGTTTGGATCATATCACATGAATCCAAGCTAGTCTTGTGATTGCACACAAGTGTTATAAAAGATAATCACTCTCCCCATTGGCGATGCATCATGTGAAGAATAAAATTTATTAGGGATATGTGAGAAAATTTCATGGACAATCCCATCTACTTTTGTTATAGATCCAAAGGAGGAATTCAAGACATCCTAGAAATGTCCAAATCGTTTCACGTGATGGGGGTGACATGCCAACATGCTCTTGAGTGACAAGGCAGATATGTCATCAAGGCTTCTGCGGTGTCTCACAGGCTTCATGAGTGGGTTGTGTGAGTTTTACAACCACAATAGTCTCCCTCCTTTCTCTATTTTTGTTTTCTTTTCTTATTTTTCAAAGGTTGGTGATCTCTTGAGTTTGTATGAATGTTGTCGAGGACAATCATTCTCCACATTTGGGATTCATAATGTAAGTTTAATGACCACAAGAGGATCCCACTTTTTGGATATTTTTACCCTTTATTTTAAAAGTGATTTTATAGACTTTACCCAATAACTTTCCTTGAAGGTACCACATGATCAATATGGTATCTCACGATGGCCCACACACCCTGTCCCGTTTAGTCACCCTGATTTCCTATGGTGCATTGTAGGATCAGTGATGAATCTTGCTATGGAATGTGAACATTGTTGGGGATAGTTTGTTTTCTTTACTTTCATGCATCACATGTTCATTAATATATCTCACAATGGAATATATAATATTTTAGGGACAATAACTTTTCTCACCTTTGATGTGTCATGTGTTTATTGGTAGATCTCACAATGCCTTGCATACATTTTCAAGGACAATCACTTTGCTATCCTTGAAATGTAAAGTATTAAATGATAGATCTCGCACTAACATGAAAACTTTGTTAGGTATAGTATCTTTACTCATCTTTTATGTGCCATGTGTTTTTTGATAAATCACATGATGGTGCATGGACATTGTCAAGGACAGTCAGTTTTCTCACCTTTTATGTGTCACATATTCAATGACGGATCTCTCAATGGAATGAAAAAATTTTCAATAACAATTTATTTTCTCTCCGTTGATGTGTCATGTATTCAATGACAGTTCTAATGATGGTGTGAAAAAATTGTCAATGACAGTCACTTTTCTCACCTTTGATGTGTCACACATTCAAAGATGGATCTAGCAATGACATGCAGACATTGTCAGGGATATTTGATTTACTCAATTTTGATGTTTCACATAATTATGGTTGTATGATTCCATAGAAAGATTGAGGGTGTTTTCATGTCAAGGTTGTAAGCCAAAGGGCACAAGAATAGTGTTGGAATCTATCACATATCTCAATACCATGACACACATATATGAAATATTTATTCTCTTCACATGATGATATCAAGTGTGGCATGGAGATTATCATGCACACATGAATATTTCATGCGTGTTGTATGAACTTTCACTGGATTGGAATGCTTCATCGAGTCTTTAATGATATTTTTTATCAAATTTTAAGGCTCATAAAATAAATTATTTAGTAATAGATCATAGAAAAATGTCAAGTCACTATCCACAATTTTTAACATAACTGGGTGTGTGGTATTTTAATCTTCCTCTAGGTGAAGGTAGGACTGTGATATGTTCTCATTTCCATGATAAGTTGAAGATGACCCCAAATCTCACTTATAAATCATGTGATATGCCCAACATGAATCCTCCCATGGAAAAGTGTGTGATGCATGATTATGAGCGTCAATAGAATTTTTATAGAATTATTTCATTCATGATATGTATGAAATTTCATTGACTTGATATCATATGAATCATCAAAGGTACCCATCCATTGTATAATACCAAGTAAACCCAAATTCTTGGATTTAAATGCTTAAATCATAAAAAATTTATTTTGAGAATTTCTTATGAATGCCTGCCGATATGAGATTCCTCATTTTTGTATCTACTTAGATCATCCTAGGATCACCTGGTTTAAAAATGATATTTTTTTAAATACAACCTGGGTGGAAGGTACTCCAATTTTTTCTTAATTCATTAGACATAGTTAGTGTAGATTGTTTTTTTATAGGTCTAAATAATGATCCCTACATGATTTGTATCTATTTTTTATATTTTGTAAAAATTTTACTATGATTCATGTCATGACCCCCTCCTTCCAAGTAAACCACAATGAGGGGAGAGAGATAATGACCCTCGAGTCTTTCCACCATTAGGCCTCGGGTTGGAGAATAGAATAGATCATATAAAAATATCATGTTTGGGAGGAATTACCCTCTATAATAATGTATAATCAAGAGATAAGATGAAATATCCATAATAAAGTCTGTGAAATTATATAAAGGAAACCAAAACCACCCAAAAAAACAATGTTTAAATAAAACTGGTACATATAAAAGTATCAAATGTAAATACCCAAAAACAAAGATAAAGAAGTGACATAAAAATTATCCAAATGCATGAGATAATAATGTCCATCATGGTCCTAAAATTCCTCCTAGAAACCTGAAAAAATGTATATACGGTGGGTGAGCATACATGTATACTTTGTAGGAAAACAAAAGTCTCCTGTGTGCATGTGAAAATAGCATACTAATGAACCCATGAGAAAATAGTATAACCAAACAACACCTAAAATGGTATACTAACCAAACCCATCCTCACCATGGTTCACTCACCAAACAACGCATCCAAGTATAATAATATAATATGAAGAATATTGATTATAGAGTACCCCACACCACTTTCCCACTAATTTTTTTCTCTCACACCCAACATAATACGTCTTAGCGCTCCCACCTTTTTTGAATAACATCACAACACATCAAATCCTGCCTGTTGGCACCTGGTCCATACCATCACATTAAATATACTAACTAGTGTATTAAGGTATCATGAACATGAAGAACATCAACCCATCCCCCATCCTAACACACATGACCCCCACCATAAGCCATCACATCACATCTTTCCCAAAGAGACACAAGACATCACATCTCATTATATTACATATATGGAGAATCAATTATGACTTATGGCCATCACAACCCATGTATATCACCAATTCATAGAAGAGGGAGTGGGTAAGTGTGGGTATCCAACAATCCATCCTCCCACCGGGATGTTGTAAAAACACCCCCAAAACATTTGGTGTTGGCACATGGTGCTCGATGTGTGGGGGGGGGGGCACATATAAAAATCATAAATAAGACACAATGTATATACATATAGATTTACAGAACACATTACCCATCCTATGAGTTCATAACCAAGGCACAAAACATCTCATAACTTTTCCTCACTTTTTTGATGCATCTACATTAACAAAAATCCACAAAAAATCATTGATGCATAAACCTTTTTCAATTAAATCAAATTTCAAGATTATCTATTATCAACCATTCAAATTAAAATAGTCACCTTGTTTCATATTTCCATTCCATTTATTATTATATAAATATTAACCTTTAAAAAAACTCGAACCATCATCAAATTATTCATTAAACATTCCCATTTGATATCATTAAATTTCATTTAATCCCATTACTACTTGGGAAACTAGCATAACCAACTACCATCAATTCCCATGTTTTATAACTTCACCACCACTACCATCACATCCCCACTATATATCACATCCACTTCCCCCACACCCATTACAATAAATCCATGTCCCATGCATCACATCATCACCTCCAAGCCACAACACACAACAATATCCACAAAAATATCACATCACAGACCACAACAATTTCCAGATTAGGAATAGGGGATTTAATTCAATTACACTTCATTATTTGAGGGAATTATTAGAAAATACATAAGATCCCATGGAATCAATTTAATTAACAAAATATATGCAGTTAACCATTTATTTATGGTGGTGTAAAAAAATCACACAACATGGGAATAAAAACATATAAGAAAACCACAAAAATAGGGGATACCAAAATCCATGTTATTTAGTTATATAATAAACATAGATAATATCAATATCACAATCAAAAGATAAGAATGCTAAATGGTGTAGTATTTGTATTTCTTATAGATGTTTTTGTTGTGAGAGGAATAAGGAATAATGCTCTGTTCATCTTTTCTTTGGATGCGAATGGGCTCATGAAGTATGGGTTTATTTTGCTGAGTTTACTACGATCTCTTCGCCTACTATGATTGACCAGACTTTTCTTAAACATTGGTTTCATAGATTGAGTATGGGTGGCATTCAAAGAGTGGCTCAATCATCGATTTTATAGGTTGGATGCTGGTGCGTATGGAAGGATTGAAATAAGAAAATTCATGAAGGAATTGTCTCGAATGGCTGAGTGATTATATGCAGGATCAAAAATCTACTCATTGACATTGTTAGGACCTTAGGCAACTGGAGGGAGGTTCCTTCATTACAAAGGTTCATTCCTTCCCCTCAGCTTTCATTTAAAAGTAACATTTTTCATCTGGGTAATTTGATCTGTTGGAAACCTCCAATAATAGGCTTAAAATTAAATAGTGATGGCTCAAGTATTAATAGTCAAATTTGTGGTGGGGGTATTGTTCATGATAGCTGCAGGTTTACTGTGCTGGAGTTCTATGTAAGGCTTGGAAAATGGAATTTATATCTTTGCTGAGGCGATGGCATTGTTGATTGGCCTTAAGATCTACATGCAAAGGAATATATTGATCGCTAAAGATGAAATAGATTCTATGCTCTTATATAATGCCATTCATGGGAAAGGTATGATTCCCCGATCTATCTCCTATTTCATTAGAAAACATAGGAGTATTATTTAAGTTGATATCAAAGTCTTCCATGTTTTTCATGAAGGTAATATGGCTGAAGACTACCTTGAATCATTGGATATCTTGGTCCAAGTAATCTACTTATTCATGACTTGAATAGTTTGATGCTGGAAGGTATCAACATCATTAGAGGAGATGCTCTAATTCTTCACTATTTTAGACCCCCTTGATTCTTTTTTCATTCGGTTTATCTATATGGAACCTATTTTTTATGTATTACTTATATTTCTTTGAATAAAAAATTATATGTTGATGATGAAAATAAAAAGATATAAAATCATGAGAATCATTACCCTTCCCCTTTCCATTCTATTTAAACTGATTAATTATCTTTGTTAAGATGGATGCACTATCTCCCCAAGAGATATCAAGAGTAACCCATCCCACATGATACACATAACAAAGAAACAAATGAATTACTACCAAGAAGAACATACCATTACACAGACTAGAATAACCAAAATAAGGAGTGCATTCATAGGATGGAACCTCTTCATGGGTACTCAAAACAACTATAGAAACAATGTTCTTATGACTCTAAGTGAAGAAGAATTTGGAACCTACTATATCGATAGAAAGAAATACCAAAATAAGGAATAAAATATGTTATAATTTGAAAGATTAGATCTGGAACCAATGTATTAGATATAGTTTAAAATAGCCATTAAGTCCAGATATCATTAAATCTATGCATTTTAAACATTTAAAAAGTTTTTTTTTAGAATTTTTATAAATTGAAGATATGATTAACCACCTTTGAAACATATTTAAAATTCATTAAGGCATTAAAACCATTTTCATCAAAGAAACTTCAAAATGGAAAATCCATAAATTTTTCAAAAACTAGAAACACTGTTCACAAGTCACAATGAGGTATTCACCGCTCGCAAGTTGCTACCAGTGAGTCGCTGCCAGGGAGTCACCTCCAACGAGTCACCTCCAACGAGTCACTGCTAGAATGACCTACCATAAGAAATGTCTCACTATCGGAATGACCTATCACTAGAATGAATCACTTCTAGAATGACCAATCTCCAGAAATGTCTCACTACAAGAATGACTAACCGCCAAGATTTTTTATCCACCAAAATGTATTACTTCTAGAATGACTGACTGCTAGAAATATATTACCAATAAAATAACCTACTATTAGAAGTTTTCACTTATATAATGCCATTTTTAGCAAAAAAAATACATTGAAGTACCCCCAAACACCTCAATCATCTATTTTTTTAAAAATTAATAGTCCAAATGGTTCAAAACATTACATCATATACCTATCAAACTATTCTCACCCTTAAGTATTCAAAAAAAAAACCCCGAAGGAAGTAGATAAGGGTTCGAAATACCATCCCTCAAGATACCTCTCAAAGATCTCATTACATCTAAATTTTTTCCACCAACTAAACCTACTAACCTAAAATCCCATAACATCTGAAAAAATCATTCTTAACCTGAATATATAAATCCTAGAATTCCATCCTCCATGTAAAGATAAAATCCGATTTGGGCTTCGCTAACCCACCCTCAAGGGTTAAATTGCATCGTAGTATAATGCGTCTCGATTAAAAATGATGTATTTACTTTTTCTGTTGTCGGATCTTTTTCACACATCACACCAGGTGAAAAAAATATATCTCATAAAACACCAAGGTCCAAACAGAACATCACAAAGAAAAATAGATCATGAAAAAAAATCAAAACTACTCTTGTTATTGGGAATACATCTATGTCTTATTCTCCCAAGTACTCTCTTCCATGACACCATGCCTCCATAGCACAAAAACCAAGGGAATGGCCTGTCCTTGCAACACTTTCTATCGACAGTATTGGATCTCCACTAGTTTCTCCATGAATGTTGTGTTATCCCCAATATCCAACTCTCCCCATTCAATAACATGGGAATCATCAAGAAGATACTGATGAAGCTAAGATATGTGGAAGATATAATGGATCCAGTCTAATTAAGGTGGAAGTTCCAACTAGTAATCCACCTCACCAACATGCCCCAACACCTCAAATGTCCTCACAAACCAGGGAAAGAGCTTACTCTCTTTACCAAAACTCCACTTCCCACATTGAGGGGAAAACATCAACAATGCGTGTACCCAACCTTTAACTCTAATGGCCTCCTCATGTGACCAACATAAGAATTTTTCTGGTCATGTGCTGATTTAATCCTATCATGAACCAACCAAACCTTTTCCATCATGCTCTTCACCACATATGGTCAAAGAACTACTGACTCCCCAACCTCTTCCCAACATAATGGAGAACAGAATAGAAACCTATACAAAGCCTCAAACAGGTCCATTCTAATGGATGAGTAATAGCTGTTTTCACTAGGGGAAAAATGGGTATTTGCGACGGGGATAAATCCCGTCGCAAATAGTCCCGTAAGAAACTTATTTGCGACGGGAAAATTGTCCCATCGCAAATAAGTAGTTATTTGCGACGAGTTAGCTTTCCCCGTCGCAAATGGACTGGCGCGCTTTGCACGCCAAATTGCGGGAAAGTTATTTGCGACGGGCGGTTACCGCCCGTCACAAATAACCGGCGGCGGTAATAATTTCCAATAATTAGTAATAATTACCAATAATTAGTAATAATTACCAATAATTACCAATAATTAGTAATAATTACCAATAATTAGTAATAATTACCAATAATTTGTAATAATTACCAATAATTAGTAATAATTTCCAATAATTAGTAATAATTACTAATAATTAGTAATAATTACCAATAATTAGTAATAATTACCAATAAGTAGTAATAATTACCAATAATTAGTAATAATTACCAATAATTAGTAATAATTACCAATAATTAGTAATAATTACCATTAATTAGTAATAATTACCAATAATTAGTAATAATTAACAATAATTAGTAATAATTACCAATAATTAGTAATAATTAGTAATAGTTCGTAATAATTACCAATAATTAGTAATAATTACCAATAATTAGTAATAATTAGTAATAATTAGTAATAATTTCCAATAATTAGTAATAATTAGTAATAATTAGGAATAATTACCAATAATTAGAAATAATTACCAATAATTACCAATAATTAGTAATAATTAGTAATAATTACCAATAATTACCAATAATTAGTAATAATTACCAATAATTAGTAATAATTACCAATAAGTAGTAATAATTGCAAATAATTAGTAATAATTACCAATAATTAGTAATAATTAGGAATAATTAGTAATAATTAGCAATAATTAGCAATAATTAGCAATAATTAGCAATAATTAGCAATAATTAGCAATAATTAGAAATAATTAGCAATAATTACAAATAATTACCAATAATTACCAATAATTACCAATAATTACCAATAATTACCAATAATTACCAATAATTACCAATAATTAGTAATAATTACCAATAATTACCAATAATTAGTAATAATTACCAATAATTAGTAATAATTACCAATAATTAGTAATAATTACCAATAATTAGTAATAATTAGTAATAATTACCAATAATTACCAATAATTACCAATATTTTCCAATATTTACCAATATTTTCCAATATTTTCCAATATTTTCCAAAATTTACCAATATTTACCAATATTTACCAATATTTACCAATATTTACCAATATTTACCAATAATTACCAATATTTACCAATAATTACCAATATTTACCAATAATTACCAATATTTACCAATAATTACCAATAATTTGGAATAATTAACAATAATTTGGAATAATTACCAATAATTTGGAATAATTACCAATAATTAGGAATAATAACATTTTTAAAATATTTGTATATTTTATTATTAATATTAAAATAATATAATTTTCTATATTATATACAATTCTCTTTTCATCTGTGTGTTTTTTGTCTCCACATGTAATATTTGCATTCTTTTTCAAAATTATCTACCTACTCGCCAATGGAGAGGTGAAAGTGAATGCAAATATTACATGTGGAGACAGAATGTTAAACACACAAATGAAAGGAGAATTGTATATAATATAGAAAATTATATTATTTTAATATTAATAATAAAATATAATAATAATGTAATAATGTTATTATTATATAATTAATATTTATGAAAAAATTATATTAGTATTATTAGAAAAACAAAAAATCAATATAATATTAAAATTATCAATATTTTTAACAGGTTTTGCTTTATTCTCAACATATTCAATCCTTGCTTGAGTGTTTTTTCTAACAAATTATTCAAAACCTGTAATGCTTTTACATTTTATAGAAAAATATGGAACAACGAGGTCGTCAACAGTCATTATTAGATGACCGCATATGGATAAATCAACGTAGAAATCCAAACGGTTCTAGTTTAAATCCAATATATATAGAGGGTGTGGAGACTTTTTTATCATTTGCGGCATCAATTCCAGAATTTGTTTTAGAAGGAAAAATAAAATGCCCTTTTAGAAAATGTGCATTGAGAACGTTTGACACGTTTGACAAAGTGGGGGGACATCTCTTGCGTTTTGGTTTTCAACCATATTATATTTTTTGGTATCAACATGGTGAATGCAGTTCCAGAGTAGGTGATACCAACTTGATTCCAGATCCATCTCGGTTTCAAGATTTAGTACATGATATTGCAAGTTCATCTGTCCAACACACAGAAACTCCGGATGATATAGATTCAAATCATGAGTTGGCACCGTCTGAATTTTATGAGTTGTTGAGGTCTGCAAAGGATGCATTATATCCTGGCTGCAAGATGAGCAAATTAGAAGCAGTTGCAAAATTTATGGCTATCAAATCAGATAACGGAATGTTAAACACCTGTTTTGACCAGATATTTTCTTTGCTTACAGACTGTTACCTGAAGGAAATGTTTCTCCTGCAAATTACTATGAGAGTAAGAGACTGGTTTGAAATTTTGGACTTACTTGTCAGAAGATTCATGCATGTTCAACTGAATTCATTTTATATTCTGGGGAAAATGAGTCGTTGGATAGTTGTGCCACATGTGGGCAATTGAGATATAAAGAAGGGCAACATGGGAAGTGATTAGACAATCAAAACAAATTTTATAATTACATTTTATTGGGATTAAAAGTTCATTTTTGATCATATAGGCCTGAGTTAGTACATTTTAATTTTAAACATCCACTCTCATCAATTGTGCACTTCATGCCTAATGTACACTAATTTAGGCCCAATGACTCATCTAATTTTATTGAATGTAATTATTCATGTTTTAATATTATATTTTTGGAAATGTATCTTTACTTCAAATTTAAATGTTTCTAATTCAGGGAGCAAGGAAAGATTCATAAAGGATGATGAAGATATTTGGTGATGAAAGGAGACAATTCTGGTGAAGGCAGATTGGACACCAACCCACTGTTGAGGATGTGGGTCCCACAATACTGGACCAATGAAGCCCAAATTTCTTGTGATGATAGAAGAAATATAGGGGAACAAATAATAATTCAGGACAAAGTGCTAATTAGGTCTCCATGATGATGATAAAGGCATCCCAAATGGAAGATCAGAATCTGGGCCAGAATCTGCGGCCCAGAATGTCAGCCCAATGAATCTTCCATATCTCCCGAACCACAAAGTAAATTGGGCTGATATTTTACAAGATGTTAGAAGCAATCCGGGGATTTATTTTTGTCTTCTATATCATACTCCAAATCGGCCATCTAGAAGGCCTTTTAAGCAGATCTGTCAAGTGGATGCAAGCTGGATGCCATCTCGGGTCAAGGGTGGAGAACTCTCCTCTCCACCTACTTTCCACCACCTATGCCTACCCTCATTGATTGGGATGACTTGGACTGTTGGAGCTCGTCCTAAGGATCCAAATTTTCCTATTTAAGGTAGTGGTGGTGAAGAGTAACTCATACCTTCTTTCATGTAATGTTATTATGCTCAATTTTTGTTGTAATGCTTTCATTTCCCCATGTAAGTTTCTTTTTGTATTTCTAAGATCTTAATCCAATTCCTTCTCTTCTCTTCTTCCAATTTCTATTCTTAAATCTCTAAAATCACAAAATCACAGTGATAACTCTGTGTGTTGGTGATATAGTTCACACATAGGTGTGAATTCCATTCACACACACGGAGGAGTGCTCGTTATTTCCACGCTTTTAATCTCTTCAATTCAATTCTTGTAAGCCGTCTTCCACCCACCATTTATAGTATATCATCAATGGAGGACTAACCCTTTAATGGGTTGATATTAGGAAGATGCAAAGGCTGGATTTAATGTTATTTAATGCACGAATTGTTGTTAATTGGTAAATAATTCAAGACTTCCATTCTTCAATTATTTTCGATCCTCATCTTCACTGTGTTTGAAAAAGATAATTCCAATTACTAGATTGACCATATACCTTGGAGAGATCATGAATCTGGTTCTCTAAGTGTTTTGGTGACTAGTAATTGAGTTTATTTAGTATCTAACCAGAACATGATGAAGGTAGTGTCATTTTGAAGAATGGTTTCATCAAAAATTAATAAAACCAAAAATTTGTCTAAAGAAATAAAATGCATTCAATCCACCCAAGCGTAACCCTAAGATCAACCCATTTCATTATAATTGAACTCAACTAAGATTATTAGTCTTCTCCCAAAACACTTAAAAAAAAATCCAAGTTTGCCAATTCATAGCCAAAAATCCATCCCTTAGGTTGTGTATCTTAGGTATCTTCTTAGGTCTCTGTGGAATCGACAACCCAAGCTACACTACAAGGACCGTTCTACCCTTCTTTTCTTGGGTAAATTTGGGCGTGAACCAAATTTTGGCACCATTTCCGGGGACCAAGTAAGTACCTTAGATAAAAAAAACCTTCTTTCCTCACCTCCATTCTTCTACTCTCACCCAAGATCTCTTATCTTGTCCATTTCTTGCTTTTTTTGGCTCATGTCCGCCTATACCCGCGATTTCTCAAACATACTAGTTAGGGTGGAAAGTCCTAGGATAGGGGAGTCAAGTGCACCTAGGGGATTGTTTAAATCAGATCCAAATATTCTTGAAACCCCAAATTCAGAACCTGAAACAAGTCCAATGGAGGGTCATCCACAAAATCAAATTGTAAACCCTGGGGGGAATCAAATGGGAAACCAAAACCAAGAAGCTCCAAACATAGGGAATGTAGTTGATCAAACTATAAACGACTACCTCACTCTAGCTTGGACCAATGCCCCCTCATGCATTAGATACAATTCCATAGGAGACACCGACTACATATTCAAACCCCATGTCCTAAACCACCTTCCAATCTTTCATGGGATGGAGTCAGAAATGCCATACCTTCATGTCAAAGAGGTCAACGACATTGTTGAAACCATGTGCCCCCCACATCAACTAGAATCCACTAAGATGAGGATATTTCCTTTTTCATTAAAGGATCGAGCTAAAAATTGGCTAAACAACTTGAGACCTGCATCAATCCACTCTTGGGACCAACTGCAAAGAGAATTCTACAAAAAATACTTCCCTCATCACAAAACAATTGTACTTAAAAAGAGCATCCAAAACTTTTTTGAAAAAGAGGGAGAGTCATTTTATGAAACATGGGAGAGGTTCAAAGACACCCTAAACATGGTTCCACGCCATGGGTTTTCCATACCTGAACAAGTGAGAATTTTCTATGAAGGGTTGGGTCTGGGTAATAAACAATTCATTGACATGATGTGTAATGGAACTTTTAAAAACAAGGCCCCAAATGATGCTTATGAGTATCTGGAAAGTCTGGCTGAACAAAACCAATCTTGGGGAACTTCACCTTATTCTGAAAATCCATAAAGAACCACTGGAATTCATACACTTAGAGAAGAGGAAATCCTTAGGGCTAAACTCACAACACTCTCTAGGAAGGTTGAAGAGATAGACCTTAGGAAAGTCCATGAAATCCAAAATGTAGACCTTGTTTGCACAATTTGTGACAAACATGACCATAAAACAGACAACTACCCAACCATTCCATCCATCAAGGATGTTCTTCTAGGAGGACCCCCAACGGAAGTCAATTCCCTAAACTTTCAAAAGCCCCAATACCAAAACACCTTCAATCCAAGGTACAATGACCACCCAGGCTTCCGATGGAAGGATAACCAACAACATAGCCAACCACAAGGGCAAAATCCTTACCCTCAACAGAACTACCAAACCCATAATCAGTTTCAAACCCAACCTATCTAATACCAACAGCCACCAGTCCATTTTCAACAAACCATTCCACCTTCAAAATATCCCCCAGGGATAAACCAATCTTCTCAAGCACCGACCCAAACTGTTCCACAAAGCCTACTAGAACAACTTTGCAAACAAATGGAAAGGATGAACTCGGAAGTCTCTTCCCTTAAACAAGAACATCAAACAATCAAAACTGGGAAGGAACCCATGCCTACCCAATCCATTCCACAACAAACAACAAGGGGAGAGTCAAGTTGAACTCAATCAAATCATGAACAATTGAAAGCAGTGACAGTCTTAAGAAGTGGGAAATCAATTAAAAAACCTGAAAAAACCATTTCAGAACTTTTAAAATATTCAACATCACTTAAAAATGATGAAGAACAACCCACAGATTCTGAAAAAACCAATGAGAATGAGAAGGAACCACAACCACACCAAACACTCAAACAACCTTCTCCCTTCCCTCAATGCATGAGGGGGAAATCCAAGCCTAAACTTAGTGAAACCTTGAGAGAAATCTTCTCTCAAGTAAAGATGAGCATTCCACTCCTCGATACAATACAAACCATACCAGCCTACTCAAAGTACCTTAAGGACTTGTGCACTTTTAAAAGGAAAGTTTTACATAAAAACCAAGTCCTTTTGGCTGCTAATGTGAGTACCACCATTCAAGGGACCATTCCTCCAAAGATGAAAGACCCGGGTTGCCCTACCATCAATGTTCAACTAGGAGAGAAAAATGTTGTCAAGGCCTTGTGTGACCTAGGTGCCAGTGTAAACCTCATTCCTTATGCCATATATTGTCAGTTAGGGCTCGAAGAACTCCAACCCACATCTTTCACTCTTCAACTCGCGGATCGCAGTGTTCGGGTTCCTAAGGGGATCTTAAAGGATGTTTTAGTGAAAGTTGAGAATTTCATTTACCCTGCTGACTTCATTGTCCTTGAAAATAATCCAAGCTTAGGTCCTAGGGAGAAAACCCCAATCATTATTGGCCATCCTTTCCTTGCAACAATAAACTCTGTTATCCGAGTCCGAAATGGGAACATGACCATCACCTTTGGGAACATGAGTCTAGACATGAACATCTATAATGCATGCTCAAAAATAGGAGATGACGAGGAAATTCATGAAGTAAAACATGTTAGGAAGCATTGAAAATGAATCCATAGAACATCAAGAAATATTTGATGGATGTTTAAGTTAGGATGAGATTGATTTCCTTTGTTCACATGAAGGAAGTTTATCTCCTTAGCTCGAATAATTTTCAAATTGCTCCTATGATGATGTCTTAGGACCAAAAATCAGTGAAACCTTTCAGGAAACCACATTCATGGAGACAACTCAAACTCCCTTCCCTAACCCAGGTCAATACAATCTTGTGGATGAAACTTCTACACATGGGGAATCAATTCAATCTGAAAATCTAGGAAACAAATTTGATCTTGATCCAATGCCCCAATCTTCTGCTGAAATTCTGAACCAACCTGATCTTGAATTGAAGGAACTTCCTACTTCCCACAAGTATGCCTTCCTAGGGGAAAATCAAACACATCCTATAGTCATATCTTCTTCACTTGAATCCAATCATGAGTGGATGATTCTAGATGTCCTTAGGAAACACAAGAAATCCATTGGTTGGACCCTGTCTGATATTCCTGGGATTATCCCACTTATTGGAACTCATAAGATTACTCTTGAATCTGAATCCAAACCATGTCGTCAACCTCAGAGGAGACTCAATCCAAATATTATGGATGTGGTAAGGAAAGAAATTCTTAAGTTGTTGAAAGCTGGTATCATCTACCCCATAGCTGAGAGTGAGTGGGTAAGCCCAATTCAAATTGTCCCAAAGAAAGATGGAATCACTGTGATCACTAATAAGGATGGGGAAATTCTTCCAACTAGGGTGAGTAGTGGCTGGAGAGTCTGTATTGACTATAGGAATCTCAACTCTTGTACCAAGAAGGACCATTTTCCCTTGCCCATTATTGATCAAGTCCTCAAGCGAGTGGCGGGTCATCAATTTTATTGCTTCCTAGATGGGTACTCAGGGTACAATCAAATCGAGGTCTCCTTGGAGGATCAAGGGAAGACAACTTTCACCTGTCCATTCGGCACCTTTTCCTTCAAACGCATGCCGTTCGGGTTATGCAATGCCCCTGGAACCTTCCAGCAGTGCATGGTGGGAATCTTCTCAAATATGGTAGGGAATTTTTTAGAGGTCTTCATGGATGACTTCTCTGTCTTTGGGTATACATATGAGGGATGTATTAAGAATGTGGAGAGAGTTTTGTCAAGATGTGAAGAAAAGAATCTGGTCCTAAACTAGGAAAAATTCCTTTTCATGGTAAAATAAGGGTTAGTCCTTGGCCATATAGTCTCGGGTAGGGGAATTGAAGTTGATAAAGCAAAGGTTGAAATCATTCGTCACCTTCCATCACCCAGAACTGTTAAGGAAGTGAGGTCCTTCTTAGGACATGCTGGTTTCTATAGAAGATTCATTAAGGACTTTAGTTCAATCTCTCGTCCTCTTTGTGCTATCCTAGTAAAGGATGCTCCATTTTTTTGGACAGAAAGATGTGAGGGTTCATTTTCAACCCTTAAATCCGCTCTCACGTCTCCTCCCATTATGAAATCTCCAAACTGGGACCTTCCTTTCGAACTCATGTGTGATGCCAGTGACTTTGCTGTAGGAGTTGTGTTAGGACAACGGTGTGATAAAACTCCATATGTCATTTCTTATGCATGAAAATCCTTAAATGATGCCCAAATCAATTACACCACCACTGAAAAGGAGTTACTTGCTGTTGTGTTTGCCTTAGAGAAATTAAGGTCCTACCTCTTAGGATCACCCATCATTGTCTTCACTGACCATTAAGCTCTAACATATATCTTCCAAAAACAAGATTCCAAGGCTAGATTGATTAGGTGGGTCCTTCTTCTTCAAGAGTTCGATTTAACCATTAAGGATAAAAAAGGTGTCGAGAATGTTGTAGCTGATCACCTCTCTAGGTTGGAATTCAAAGACAACTCACATCACCTTTCTGTGTCTGATTCATTTCTCGATGAGAACCTCTATTCTGTGAGTGATTTCCCTTGCTATGCTGACATAGCCAACTTCTTAGTTTTAGGGGTCATTCCAAAATTCTTAGGGACCCAAGCTAGAAGAAAATTTCTTTCTGATGTCAAGCATTATGTGTTTGATGATCTATACCTCTATAAGTTCTGTCCTGACCAAGTCATTAAGAGGTGTGTGCCAGAATCCGAACAAGAGTCCATCCTAATGTTCTGTCATAGTGAGGCTTGTGGAGGTCACTTTTCCTCTAAGAAAACTTCTGCCAAGGTTCTTCAATGTGGTCTCTTTTGGCCCACCCTCTCAAGGGACTCCTACACATTTTTTCAAATCTGTCCTAGGTGTCAACAAGTAGGGTCCATCACAAAAAGGAATCAAATGCCTCTCACTCCAATATTAGTGGTTGAAATCTTTGACTATTGGGGAATTGATTTCATGGTTCTCTTCCCAAACTCTAGGGGATATCTTTACATTCTCTTGGCTGTCGATTTTGTCTCAAAATGGGTTGAGGCCATTCCTACAAAATCCAATGACCATCAAACTGTGATTATATTCCTTAAAGAAAACATCTTCTCTAGATTTGGGATTCCTAGGGCTATCATTAGTGATCGTGGAACTCATTTCTGCAATCGCCCATTCTCATCGCTCATGGAGAAGTATGGAATTTCTCACAAAGTGTCCACCGCTTACCACCCACAAACCAATGGTCAAGCTGAGTTAGCCAATCGAGAAATCAAACAAATTCTTGAGAAAACTGTTAATCCATCTAGGAAAGATTGGTCAAGCAAACTCTTAGATGCTCTTTGGCTATATCGAACAACATTTAAAACCATCCTAGGAATGTCCCCATATAGGTTGGTTTATGGTAAAGAATGCCATTTACCAGTGGAGATTGAGCATAAGTCCTTTTGGGCAATAAAAAAAATGAACTTTGACATTTATTTGGCCGGAATAAAGAGGAAATTGGATCTAAATGAGCTTGAGGAACTTAGGATTGAGGCTTATGAAAATTCAAGGATCAATAAAGCTAGAGTTCAGGCCTACCAGTCTAGGAATATTAAAACTAAACAAATTGAACCAGGGAAACCTGTGCTTTTGTATAGTTCTAAACTTCATTTGCACTCGAGAAAGTTGAGGTCTAGATGGTCCGGTCCATACATAGTGCATAAGGTGTACCCCCATGGGGCTGTTGAAATTTAAGATCCCACCAATGGTCAAATATTTAAAGTTAATGCTCATAGAGTCAAACCATTCATAGAACCATTCCAAAAAACATGAAGTTGATGAAGACCTAAGTGAGCCTACCTTTGATGAAAAAAACAATTAATCAATTAGGGGTTTAAGTCGAGCTAATGACGTTAAACAAAGAATTGAATGGGAGACAACCCATTATTTTTAAATTTACAATCACTTTATTGTTTTAATCAATTTTTTAGCAAAACAATTTGATATAATTTTACCTCATATTGTTGACCTGTTCTTCTCTTATGAGAATGGATGGGTATGAAAGGGGAGCGCCGTATTCATACGTGTCACGCGGTGTGATCCCTGAGTATTATCTTACCCAGAAATTAAAAAGAAGACAATGTATCAATAATATAGGTGTTTGTAAGTTTGTAAGTTTTTATTTTTTATTTTTATTATTAAAAAAAACAAAAAAACAAAACAAATTTTTTTTTAAAAAAAGTGACATGCCGTAGGACGTGGGTCAAACCCCGTCACGACCGGTGAAGCCGCGAGACTCGAACCCGGGACCGAAGGGAGACAGGGGCGCACGCCTACCACTGAACTATGGTGGTTGGTGCTTCCTTATTCTATCTTCTTTATATATTTACTTATATTTTAAATTTTTATATATATACATAATTGTTTTTAAAAAAAATTATTACTTGTTATGAGTGTTGATCGTTGGAGTTTCAAAATTACCAAGTATTTTTTGTATTTATTTTCATTTTATTTTTATTTTATTTATTTTTTATTTTATTTTATTTTATTATTGTTTATTTTTAGAAAAGGGAACCTAAAGGGGTTTCCATTGTGTCTAACTATGTTGGTTTTTGAGATTCAGGGGCTTCCAAGTTTGATGGATTTTCAGGGAAATCATAAGAGTACAAGCGTACACTGCCGTGAGGATTCTTCAAGTGACATGGAGACCAAGGGATTAAATGAGAGCATCACAAACTTCAACATCAAATATTAGGTGAAATTGTTCTATGCTCTTATTCTCTGCCTCTACCCCTTCTAAATTATATTTTCTTTAAACACTGGGGACAATGTTATATTATTTTGGGGGGAGGTGAAAATAAAAATCAATCACATAGAGCAATAAAATGTGCATGTTAATTGAATGAAAATTTTCCTTAACCTTGAACATGTTATTACACATTGAAAACCTTGAAAACTGAATATTAAATAATTTTGTATTCCTTGATTCTGATTTCAATACATGTTTATGTTCATGAGCATAAAATTTTGGAAAGTGTGGCTGTCTAATGTGATTTTTCACTGTCACATTTTCATCCAATTTTTATAAACAAAATTCACAATGCACGTCCGTTGGATTGTGGGATATTAATTTGAATTCTTGGGGTCCCATAATAAATAGAATATTTTTGGTGATCATTTTAAATTTAATATGAGTATTTTAAAATATATATATATATATATATATATAAATGAAAAGAGGTGTAAATAAAGCACAAAAAAACCATAATAAATTTACACATAAAGCAATGAAATGACTTAATGTGTGGCTTTCAGCACTTGGGGATCGTGACTCCATAGTTTTCTGGCCCAGAGTTGGGAATTTTATCTCTATTTGTGGAAATTCAAATTTGTTTTTGAATGAGTTAACTCAATATGATGCCTGAGTATGTGGGCTTCACTTGGTGCCCTAAGGCCTTTGAGCCTGGGAGTCATCGACAAAGTCTCGATACCAGGGTTGACTCATTTGAATGAAATTTCAATAACCATGGAAACATTGCAAAACAAAAAAGAAAAAAAAAATGAATACTCATATTAATATTAAAATGTGATTCCACCTAGTGCTTCCATCTTTTCCACCTTGAATAAAAATGAACCCCCATGTCTATTGTGACACACAACACATCATCATGATTAATTGTAATTGGATGAAATGTGGCATTGAATTTGATCAGAATAATGGGATTGGGCTTGGGTTATGCTTTATAACCTACATTGTATTAAATGATTTTGATGGGATGCATAATTTTTTCGTATGAGGTATTTTGGTGAGCATTGATTATTAAAATGTTTTTGAAAAAGGGAATTTGATTTTCATAATCTTTGAGTTATTTTCTCGGGACTAGAAAATCTCAAGTTGGGGGGTGTTATTAGACAATCAAAACAAATTTTATAATTACATTTTATTGGGATTAAAAGTTCATTTTTGATCATATAGGCCTGAGTTAGTACATTTTAATTTTAAACATCCACTCTCATCAATTGTGCACTTCATGCCTAATGTACACCAATTTAGGCCCAATGACTCATCTGATTTTATTGAATGTAATTATTCATGTTTTAATATTATATTTTTGGAAATGTATCTTCACTTAAAATTTAAATGTTTCTCATTCAGGGAGCAAGGAAAGATTCATAAAGGATGATGAAGATATTTGGTGATGAAAGGAGACAATTCTGGTGAAGGCAGATTGGATACCAACCCACTGTTGAGGATGTGGGTCCCAAAATACTAGACCAATGAAGCCCAAATTTCTTTTGATGATATAATACATACAGGGGAACAAATCATTCTTTAGGACAAAGTGCTAATTCGGTCTCCATGATGATGATCAAGGCAGCCCAAATGGAAGATCAGAATCTGGGCCAGAATCTGCGGCCCAGAATGTCATCCCAATGAATCTTCCATATCTCCTGAAACACAAAGTAAATTGGGATTATATTTTCAGGCTGCTAGAAGACATCCGGGGATTCATTTTTTTCTTCTATGGCCCACTACAAATCGGCCATATAGAAGGACTTTGAAGCGGATCTGTCAAGTGGTTGCAAGCTGGATGCCATCTTGGGTCAAGGATGGAGAAGTCTCCTCTCCACCTACTTTCCACCACCTATGCCTACCCTCATTGATTGGGATGACTTGGACTATTGGAGATCGGCCTAAGGATCCAAATTTTCTTATTTAAGGTAGTGGTGGTGAGGAGGAACTCATACCTTCTTTCATGTAAGGTTATTATGCTAAATTTTCGTTGTAATGCTTTAATTTCCCCATGTAAGTTTCTTTTTGTATTTATAAGTTCTTAATCCAATTACTTCACTTATCTTCTTACAATTTATATAATTAAATCTCTAAAATCACAAAATCACAGTGATAACTATGTGTGTTGGTGATATAGTTCACACATAGGTGTGAATTCCATTCACATACACGGAGGAGTTCTCGTTATTTCTGCGGTTTTAATCTCTTCAATTCAATTATTGTAAGCCGTCTTCCGCCCACCATTGATAGTATATCATCAATGGAGGGCTAACCCTTTAATGGGTTGATCTTAGGAAGATGCAAAGGCTGGATTGAATGTTATTTAATGCATGAATTGTTGTTAATTGGTTAAATAATTCAAGACTTCCATTATTCAATTATTTTCTCTCTTCATCTTCACTGTGTTTGAAAAAGATAATTCCAATTACTAAATTGACCATATACCTTGGAGAGATCATGAATATGGTTCTCTAAGTGTGTTGGTGACTAGTAATTAAGTTTAGTTAGTATCTAACCAGAAAATGATGAAGGTAGTGTTATTTTGAAGAATGGTTTCATCAAGAATTAATAAAACCAAATATTTGTCTAAAGAAATAAAATGCATTCAATCCACCCAAGCGTAACCCTAAGATCAACCCATTTCATTATAATTGAACTCAACTAAGTTTATTATTCTTCTCCCCAAACACTTAAAAACAAATCCAAGTTTTCCACTTCATAGCCAAAAATCCATCCCTTAGGTTGTGTATCTTAGGTATCTTCTTAGGTCTCTATGGAATCGACAACCCAAGCTACACTACAAGGACCGTTCTACCCTTCTTCTCTTGGGTAAATTTTGGCATGAACCAAGAAGTATGGTTTGATTCCTGTAAAAAAGTTGAGATATTTTCCGTTTACATCTAGACTTCAGCGTTTATTCATGTCTAAGAATACAGCGGTAATGATGTCATGACATAAAACGAATATTTCAACCGATAAAATCTTGAATCATCCAGCCGATGGTGATTCATGGAAACATTTTGATAGAGTGCATCCGTCCTTTGCTTTAGAAGCTTGAAATGTTCGACTGGGCCTTTCCACTGATGGTTTCTGTCCGTTCGGATCTTATGGTAGTCAATATTCATGTTGGCCTATTTTTTTTAACTCCGTACAATTTACCTCCATGGATGTTGATGAAGGAGCCATATATATTTTTGACTTTACTAATTCCAGGACATTCGAAGAATAATATTGATGTTTATTTGAAACCATTGATTGATGAATTAAGTTTATTGTAGAGTACTGGTGTCAGTACATATGATGTTGCTATGAAACAGAATTTCATACTGAGAGCAGCATTGATGTGGACAATTAGTGACTTCCCAGCTTATGAGATGTTATCTATATGGATTACACATGGTCAGAAATCATGTCCTTACTGTATGGGAGAGAACAAAGCATTTATGCTCATTCATGGAAAGAAACCTTGTTATTTTGACTGTCATCGCAAATTTCTTCCAGCTAATCATCCTTTTCGCAGAAACAGATCTCATTTCAGAAAAGGAACAATTGAAAGGGATGGACCTCCAAAAATGCTATCAGGTTCGGAGTTAAAATCAGTTGTATTTTCATTACCTCCCATCACTTTTGGTCCCACAATAAACTAACAGAAAATTTCTGGTTTTGGGAAAGAACAGAATTGGATTAAACGTAGCATATTTTGGGATTTTCTATATTGGTCTGATTTGTTGGTCCGCCACATGTTGGATGTCATGAATATTGAGAAGAACTGTTTTGATAATTTGTTTCATACAGTTTTGGATACGCCAGGAAAGAGCAAAGACAATTTAAATGCACATTTTGATCTTGCCCAAATTTGTAGGCATCCAGAACTGGAACTATTTGAGAATGTCAGAACAGAAAGGTTACTGAATCCAAAAGCAGCTTATACACTTTCTAAAGAAAACTATTTATTATTTTGTCAGTGGATTGTAGATTTGAGACTTCCAGATGTCTGTGCTTCCAATTTGGGTAGATGTGTAAAGAATGGTGATATTACTGGATTAAAAAGTCATGATTGTCATGTTGTAATGGAAAGACTTATACCCATTGGATTAAGAGGTCTGTTGAATTTTGTGATTTAAGATTCCATAACAGACATGTCTCATTTTTTTCAGGAAATTTGTGCAGCTACAGCAGATTTTGATGATCTATGCAAACTTGAAGAAGATGTTGTTGTAATTATATGTAAACTGGAAAAAATATTTCCGCCGTATTTCTTTGACTCAATGGAACATTTGATGTTACATTTTCCATATGAAGCCAAATGTGGAGGTCCAGTACAGTTTCGATGGATATACCCATTTGAAAGATGCATGCAAAAATTGAAAAGAAAAGTACGTAACAAAGCATCTGTTGAAGGATCTATTGCAGAAGCTTATTTGCAAGAGGAAATATCTTTTTCCTGCTCCCATTATTTTGAATCTGAGTATCCTTCAAAACACAACCGAATGGGATGGAACGAGAGGAATATTGATGAAATCGACAATCAATTATCTGTTTTCAACCAGCCAGAGCTTGGTTTTGGTGGAGTTTATGAACGCTGGCTTTCGGATGATGAACATCACAGAGCTCATACGTATGTTCTGCTCAACTGTGAAGAGATGACATCAGTTGTATTGTAAGTGTTTATATCACTTGTTCTATCATTTATGTTACAGTAAATAACTTTGTTTTTTATAGGTTGTATGATAATCATATCAAGAAACAAATTCCACAAATTACAGCAGCTGCTCTCGAAGAACGCCGACAGAAAAATTTCTCTCAGTGGTTTCAAAAACTGGTAACATAAATTCTTTATCTTTTAGAAACTCATTCAATGTATAGTTTACTATATTGATAATTATTTCACAAATTTTTAGGTGTCTCGACATGCTGATAAAATTGACAAACGACTGTGTATATTGAGTAACCCACCTTCCAAACTTGTTAAAACTTATAATACATATGTGGTGAATGGATTTCGATTTCACACACATGCATATGGGGAATCAAAAAAAACAATGAACAGTGGAGTTATCTTGAGAGGATCTCATCATCAAGAAAATGAATTTGACTTTAATGGCATACTTGATGAAATCATTGAACTCTGTTATCTTGGAAAACATTACATAACCATGTTCAAATGTCGGTGGTTGGATACAAAGAGAGGCGTGCGTGTTCATCCGACTCATGGAATCATCGATATTAAATGTAAAAGTGTTCTCGCAGTAAATGAACCATTCTTATTGGCTCAACAGGCACATCATGTTTATTACGCAAAGTACTGTGATACATCAAGAGACTTGACTGATTGGTCGAGTGTAATAAAAATCAAAATTCGAGACAATCAGTTTAGTCAAAGTGAATGTGCTTTCACTGATGTGAAAATAATTGAAGTTTTTCAAGAGAGTACTCAAAATCAATCATTTTTACAAAGAGACATGAGTATCGATGACGACACCCCACATTTAAGAGTCGGTGATGATGATGATGTTAATGATGTCACATATGAATTTGAAATGGTATGAGATGAAGCAACTGGAACTCGAATGGATATCGATGATGTTGAGGAGGAATATGAAGATGACATTGACATATATAAAGATGATGATGAAGACGAACACTGATATAATTCCATGGTAGTTATATACAATCATAATATATATATATGTATATATAATAGTAATTATCAATTATTTGCTAACAACATTAACATTTTCTGTTTCAGATGGACGATGACACATTTCGTGAGTTGGCGGATGCTGACCTGCCTTTCGATGCGGATGAGTTGCTGGCAGATGACCCTCAGCCTGCAGGTGCTCTAGGGAGTACGCGGAGGGGGCACAGTCTTGCACGATTGATGATTCCTGACCCCGTCCCCGAGTGACGTCCACGTCTTGGGTTTGATCCACGCACACAGAGTTGTGATAACCTGTGTATTTGACTAAGATTTCATTAATCTATTCACATAATAAATGTTTATTATTTTTACAGTTTTCTGCATATAGCAGTCGGGCAGGGCAGCGCTATTTTGCGCAACTATTTCTCTCAGCCGTGGACCACATGGGAGCAGATTCCCATTGATGTGCAGCAGGCCATGTTCGGCCATTGGTTGGTACGTACGTAAATAAATAATTTTTATTTTGAAAATTATTTCATTTCTAACTTGATATTTTGATTTATTTGTAAGGTTTATGGTATCCGATCGAGGATAGCATGCATGACGTCATCCACGAGGCATGGGAGGTGGCCATGTGTGATCGCTTTCTTCAGTTTTTGTACAATTTAAGAAAAGCTGCCACGAAGAAAGAAGGAGTGTTAGATTTTGACGAGTCATGTAGAGCACACTGACCAGAGTACATTTCATCCCATGTATGGGATGGATTATGTGCGCACTGGTTGAGTGGTGCCTTTTAGAGGAGATCATCGGTGGGGAGGCATAATCGGGGGAGACAAGAGGTGACTCATCGAGCTGGGAGTCGTTCTTTTAGTACTCATAGACATCATCTGGTACGTACATTATTTATAAATATTTTATATAACTATAAATATTAACAGTTTATTTTTTATTCTTATAGGCTGTCGAGCACCCCGATATTACGGAGTACGACGTATATCGGAGGATTTATAGTGATCCTGCTACTAGGGAGCTCAAAGGTGATCGTCAGCATCACATCGTGGTCAGTATTATTTGTTTTCATGTTTAAAAATTAACTGCATATAATATATTCACAATTTTAATTTTAAATTGCAACTACAGGAGTCATATGAGGCCGAAGCGTCACAGAACCGGCCTGAGAGTCAGGCCCAGTCATCAGATCAGACCACTGGCCGTCAGTTTGATGAGGCGGCATGGATGCAGGCTACCCAGTATGCCTTTGAGAAGGGCCGTGTAGTTGGTATCAGCTCTCGACTAACTCCCGGAGATTATTATGACAGTGCTGCGATGTCGGCGTCTAGCTCGAGAAGAGCTCATGCATCTTCTTCTGCTACACAGTATGAGGATCAGTTGCGATCTCAAACTACACTGATAGAGAGTCTCTGACATGAGCAGGAGCAGATGCGTCAGCAGCAGCAGCATGAGGAGGAGCATCGATGCCAGCAGCAGTTGTACGAGGATCAGATGAGTCGGTGGCAGCAGCAGCAGCAGGAGCAGATGGAGTACATGCGCCGAATCACTCTTGCTTTAGGGATGAAGTTTCCTCCACCAGCATCTGCAGACCCCCCCTCCCCCCTCCTTCAGATTATAGTTTGTTTTTATGTTATAAAGTTTGTTAAATCAAAATGTGAATTTTTTTTCTATTCGTAGTTTCTGTCTCATTATAAAATATTAATAATATTATATTTTGAAATAACAATATTAATATGAATAATAATATTATTTATATTTTATAATATTAAATTATATATATATATATATTAAAATTTTATAATATTATAATTTAATTATATTTTTTTTGTAATATTTGAATTATTTTAATATTTGAATGTAAAATAATTCTATTATTTTTATATTAATTAAAATAACTTATTAATATTTTTTTATTTATGAATTATAATTCTAATATTATTATATTAATTAAATAATTTATTAATATTCTATTATTTTTTATTTTATAATTATAATTCTATTATTATTATATTAATTAAAATAATTTATTAATAATTTATTATTTTTATTTGTGAATTATAATTATATTATTATATTAATTAAAATCATTTATTAATATTGTATTATTTTTTATTTTTGAATTATAATTGGATTATTATTATATTAATTAAAATAATTTATTAATAATTTATTTTTTTTAGTTTTTTATAGTATTTGCGACGAGATACTATGCCCGTCGCAAATATTATTATTATTATATCCATTAAAATAATTTATTAATAGTTTTTAATTTTTTTTTAAAATAGTAATTGCGACGGGGCCTGTCGCAAATAGTAATTGTGACGGGCCCGTCGAAACTAGTATTTGTGACGGGTCCCGTCGCAATTATTATTTTAAAAGTTTTTACAAATATACGGAGTAATATTTGCAACAAGAAGGATTCCCGTCGCAAATAATGTCTTTAGCGACGGGCCCGTTGCAAATAATTGTTGTAGCGACATCGTTTTCCGCAATGGGCCATTTGCGACGGGATCCCGTCGCAAATGACCCGTCGTAAATACCTGTTTTTCTAGTAGTTTATTATAAGAAAACTCAACCAAGGGAAGGTGTTGTTCCTATGATCCTATGAAGTTAAAGATGCACACCTAAAACATATTCTGTAATGTTTGGATAGTCTGCTCTATCTACCCATCTTTCTGAGGGTGGAAAGCAGTCCTGATGTGTAACTAAGTGCCAAAAGAATGCTTCAATCCCCTCCATAATCATGAGGTAAAACATGCATCCTAATCCAATACAATGGACCTCGTAACTCTGTGCAACCGCAACATATCATGAACATACATGTTTTCCAAAACATCCACTATGTCTGACTCCTTGATAGCTAGGAAGTGAGCTGATTTTGTTATCCAATCCAAAATTACACATATAACATCTCAAAATCCATAATATTGGGGTTACTATATTATGAAATCCATCATGATGTCATCCCATTTTCACTTTGAAACATCCACGGACCACAACAAACCTCAAGGAACACGATTCTCGTCCATTACCCACTGGAAAACTAGAAATCGAGACACAAACTTTGCTACTTACCATTTCATCAAGGGATACAAAAATTGTGTCCTCAATCAATGGTATATCTTGGAGACTCTTGGATGTACCTTTAAAGGTGAGCTATGAAACTCTTGATGTTTTACCTCATGTATTGTTACCGGGAAAAATCACCTCCCCCGATACACCATCCTGTTCCAACCATCCTACGAACATCCCTCCAAAGCATCACTATGGAAAACATGATCACACAACACCTATACCTTTGAGTTAACACACTGATACTCCTCCACCTAATACATTAGAAAATACTGCACTGTCATCTAAAAAAACAACATCTACCATCATCCACCCTTCCTTCTACGTGTAGGGATTCCAACTCCTCTATTAATCTCCAAGAATATATCGACTCCAAAACAACATCCATAGGTAACTTTATGTTAAATGAATTTACCATGAAGTATCCCTTTACTGATGTATAGAAGATTTAAAAATCATAGTCCTAATAAAAGACACATCTCAAACTCTTGTGATCTGTGAAGACCAAAAAGTGCTCCCCACTGAGGTAATTCCACTAAAACTTTAGCACAAACACAACCTCTACTAGTTCTAGACCACAACTGGTAGAGTTATGATTGTGAGGGAGTAACTGCATAGTAACGTAAGATATAAATTCCTTATACTGCATTAATAGGAATCCCAATCCCAAATGAGATGCATCAAATAAAACCTTGAACAACACACCCTCCTTTGGCAGCTGAAGCACGGAAGTACCAACCAAATTCCACTTCAGATAGTTAAATTCTTCCTAAAACTCATTAGTCTAGATAAAATATTTTCCCTTCTAACTCAATGTTGTTAATGGGGATTCAAATCAAGATAAATTGGGCACAAACCTCATATAATAGTTAGCAAGGTCAAGGAAGCTACAAACCTCTGCCACATTCTTGGGTTATTCCCAAGAAGCAACTTCCTCAACCATTGATGGGTCCACTACCACACCCTATCGAGACAGCACATTATAATTTAAATTCATATGTCCTATCCAAAATATACACTTGGAAAACTTTCCATAGATCTAGTGGTAAGGAAGAACCAGTAAAACAACTCTGAGATGCTTGAAATTCTCCTCACTTAACATTGATTAGATCAACATGTCTTTGAATAACACAACTATGAACTAGTATAATAATTCACGGAATAAATTTTTTTTCAAGCCCCATAAACACAACTAGTTTATTAGTGACACTAAAATTCATGACCAAGAACTCAAAGTTCCCATACCTTCATCTGATGGATGTTTTCTAGATATCTCCATTCTTCACCATTAACAGGTGACATCCAGACCACATATAGATTTGGGAGAACCAACTAGCTCCCCTCAATGATTCAAAAAGGCCATCGATCATCAAAATAGGATATCGATTCTTGATCTTCACCTGGTTCAACCATTAGTATTCTACGAAAAAACTTATACTACCATGCGCCTTTTTAGAGAATAACACTAGAGCACCCCATGGAGATACACTAGGTTGGATGAACCCCCTATACTTTAAATCATCCATCTGAATTCTCATCACCTGAAACTTATAATTCACCATTAGAAATGGATCCATCGATATCATAGAAGCACTAGGATACAAGTCTATCCCAAACTCAATGTCACATTGAGGGGGTAGTGTTAAAAAAATTTCTAAGAAAACATATAGGAACGCCCTAAAAAACTCGAGAGCCTACCATGTCCTAGTTTCTATTGATTCCACAGACAAATTATCCACCAAGGAAAGAAGGGTCTCCAAACACAGACTGCCCACCTAAAACCCCTATCACCAATGAAAATCCCACACTAGACATCTACATATGAGAAAATAAATCTCATATGAAATCATTTGATAACAAAAAACATTGAATACAACCAATTGACGCTAAGGATGAAATCATATGGATGCATCTAAATTAATAAAAGGTTCACACATGACTGATATTGACCCATCATCAGTGAAAATAGCTGACACACATAAAAATGCAGGTATGTACTCTGACTGGAATAGTCAACACCAAGGGTATGAAAAGACTCTCTATGTCTCGTCCTAGATCATGAACTAGACTGTGTTAAATAAAGGAGTGGAAATATCTCAAATCAAATAAGGCAAAAACAAGGTTACATGGTTAACAGATCATACCTCGAATGATCTATGGCTCCTCTTCTGTTGCTACCAGCACAACCTGTAACTGACCATGCCCAACTCCTTTTCCCTCTCTACTAATATCCACCTCTATTACCATGATTAGTTTGGGGTCCCTAAGGGTGAGGTAATTCTTGAGGTCTAATTCCTTTTACCACATCTTCTCTCAGCGGAGTAGAAGACTACTTCACCTGTTGTTGGAACGACCTCACCGACATCTTCTATTGAGGATGGAACTAAACCTAGCCACCTCTACCAAACTAAACTCAAGAAATCACTGGGAACTAACCATGATGATGTCCATGAACTCTACAGAAAAAAAACTAGTCTAAAGTCCCCAAGAATAGTATGAAAACCATTGACCACATATGGCCGGAGGGGAAGATGTTGAGGTCAACTCCCTACCAGTTAAAACCTCAAAGGCTTGAGTGCCTAAGACCTTCCACTGATAACTATACTCTTTTAGGAACCATTTTGGTACCCATTTCATGGAAATCCTCCTCATGAGTGAATCCTATCAATAACCTCAACCTTATTCTGATCCTCTACATATGTTTGAAAGGTAAAATAAGTAACTGCATTTTGGATTAAAGGATAGAGTGTTTTCTCAAGATTAATTGATAGAGACTCTTTATCTAGGAAAAGATTTGGGACAAAGCATAGAAGGTCATTATACTTGATACTAAGATCTAAAATAAACATACTTTCTTACTGAATGGATAGTAGATCCTCCCTCTTCACAAACATCACGGTTGATGAAAGGAACTCCACTTGTAACTCCTTTTAGAAGTCAACCCATGGAACATCTACCTCTTTCCAGTCACCAATGTATAGTTTCCACCACTAAATCACAACTCCTTTCATATGAATAACTAAAAAATGTACTAAATACTATATCAAGGCCCAAATAAAACTGAATGTTATATCCTACGCCTCTAGCCATCCCTCTATATCCACATTAGAAACACTTCCCTCGTAATTCCCTAAAGTCTTCTACTGAAAAGATCAAAACATGCTCTGCCACTGATCATTATCCCCAATAAGATCAACACTCTGAAGATAAACTTGATCATCTTACTAAACCTCCACTAGATGATCCATATACAGACAATGACCACGAGCCATAGAAAATATAGAAATAAGGATTTCCTAAGCTTGATATTATGCAATTTTATAAATATTCATTTTAATTCACTTTATTCATTATTTCCTTCGGAAAAATAACTCAATTAAAACAAGATCACAAATAATCAACATGAATGTAACTCTCCTAGGTCTCTACCCTACAAATAGGTCCAACTCCCTTGGCCGTTCAATAAGCTTAGATTCCATGCACTAGATCATGGGGGCCCTAAAACATAGTGTCATAGCCGATCTATTTGGATTATGTTATGAACCATGGTCAACTAGAACCATTTCCATACCAACCCATACAATTCTCACTATTCCTAACTCTGAACTCCATCCTATCTCTCAACCATCAACCCTTTTATACCACTCTATCATGCCCCTCCCTCCAAAGATATTGTAATGAGGGGAGAGTGGTAATGACTCCCCCCCGAGTTCCACCCCCAGTAGGCCCGGGTTAGCGACTAGAACATAGGGTATAAAAATATAATGTATGGGAGGAATTACTCTTTATAATAATGTAGGATTGGGAGATAAGATGAATAATCCATAATAAACTCCATTAAATACTATAAGATAAACCAAAACAATCCAAAAATGTATGTATAAATAAAATCAATAAATATAAAGGTCTCCAAAGTAAATACCCAAAAAAACTAAAGCTACAACACAAAAACTACCCAAAGGTATGCACTAGTAATATCTTGAACAGTCCATGATATCCTCCTAGAAACTTGAAAACAATTATATATTTATATGGTTAGTATAAAGCTATACTCAGTAGGAAAACCAAATTCTCTCATGCACATGTGAAAAGATCATAATAATTCACCCATGAGAAAATAGTAGAACTAAACAACACCTACACAGGTAAACTAACAAAACCCATACTTACCATGGTTCACATACCAAATAATGTATCCATGTATAATAATATAATATGAAACATATTAATGATAGGTTACCCAACACCACTTTCCCACTAATTTTCTGCTCTCATTCCCCAAAATTGTACATCCTAGTTCTCCTAACTATATAGAAAAACATCACATCCTACCTGTAGACACTTAGTCCATATCATCATAATATATATCATAACTTGTGTAGCATAGTATTGTGAACAAGAATAAAATAAACCTCACGCCCCCTCCTAAAATGAAAATCCCCCACCATAATACATCACATCAAATCTCACCTGAAGACACTTGGGACATCACATCTCATCACATCACATAAGTTAATGGAACTTCTGAATTTTTTCCATCACATCCTATGAATATCACCAACACCTAGAATATGGAGTGGGTAAGAGTTGGTATCCATCCATCCATCCTCCCACCAGGATGTTGGGAAAACACCCCCAAAACATTTGGTATTAACACATGGTGATCAATGTGGGTGGGGAACATATAGAAAACCCAACGAATATAAAATTTATATATATATAGATTTACATCACACAATAAAAATGATATGTATTCACAACCAAGGCATAAAACATCTCATAAATTTCCCTCACTTTTATGCTACCTCTAAATGCATAAAACCCCCAAAACAAGACATGAGACATAATCCTTTTTTAATTATATCCAATTTCTAGATTATACATTATCAACACATTTCAATTAAAATAATCACATTGTTTTTTATTTCTAGTTCATTATTTCTTAAAAAAACATTAAGCTTTGAAACCACACAAACCTTCCTAAAATCAATTGTTAAAAATTCTCATTTTACATCATTAACATTCATTTAATTCCCTTAACACTTGGGAAACTAGTGTGACCAACCACCATTGAAGCCCCACTACACAACCAAAACTCCATTACCATCAAATCTCCACTACATATCATATCCACTTCCCACACACCCATCACAATAGAGCCATTTCCCACGCATCACATCATCATAACCAATCCACAATACATACCAATATCTACAAATATATCACAAAACATACCACAATATTTTCCAGATTAGACATAGGGGATTTCATTCAATTCTACTTTATTATTTGAAGGAATTATCATAAAATCCATAAGATCCTTGGGCATCCCTTTCATTAATCTAATATATGTGGTTAACTATTTATTTATGATGGTGTCACAAAAATTCACATGACATGAAAATCAAAAAAAATATATGAAATCCAAAAAAATAGGGGATACTAAAAGACATGGTATTCAGTGATACAATAAACATAGATAATCTCAATATCATAATACAAATATATAAAATCATTCTAAGAATTCCCCTACCCCTGTTTATTTCATTTAAACTTGTTAATTATTTTTTTAAATATGGATTCACTAACTTCCTAAGAGATAATAATAGTAAACCACCATGGATGATACATATAAAGGATAAATGAAATAATTAATACCTAGAGGAACAATGCTTTATAGAAATTTGAAACACTAAAACCAAGGGTGAGTGAACATTAGGGAACCTCTTCGAGAGAAATCAAACTAACTACAACAACAAGGTTCTATAACTCCTTGGGAAGTAGGATTTAGAACCTCCCATCTCGTGAGAAAGAAAGGCCAAAATAAGGAAGAAAATATATCCTCTTTTGAATGATTAGATCTAGAACCATAAGATAGATATGGTTAAGATTGACCATCAAATTTATATATCATTAAATCCACACATTTTAAACATTTAAAAGGTATTCTTGATTTTTATAAATTGAAGATATGATTAATCATCTTTGAAACAGATTTAAAATTCATTAAGTAAGGTTTTAAATCCATTTTTCATTAATAAAATATCAAAAATTGAAAATCTGTAAATTTTGGAAAAATTTGAAACACTGTTCCTGAGTCACCACTAGGGTTTCAATGTCAGTGAGTCACCACCAGCGAGTCTCCTCCAGTGAGTCTCCTCTAGTAATTCACCACTAGCGATTCGCTGCCAGAATGACCTACCACTAGAAATGTCTCACCACCAGAATGACCTACTAATAGAATGACTCACCACTATAATAACATACTTCTTGAAATGTCTCGCCACCAAAATGACCTACTGTCAGGATGAATCACTTCTATAAATTTATCACTATCAGAATAACATACCACTAGAAATGTATCACAACCAAAATTCCACCATTAGCCTCAAAACACACCAAACTCCCCTCAAAAACCTAAATCAATAGATTTTTATAAATTTAATTGGAAATAAGGTATAGAATATAAAAATTCATATGGGGGATGTCTAGAAGGTTTGGATTTTTCTTTTTCCCAGTCCACCCTCCTATGGGGTTTTGACTAAATAAGTTTTGTTTGTTTTCTATTTGATAAGTCATTAATATTTCCTAGATCAAACAAAGTGCATGTTCAATGAGAAGAGACTTGGATTTTTGCCAAGATTCCCTTTTCGAATTTTCAATATGGAGAACATTGTGTCTCTTTTAATTTACTAATTACATTTTTGAAAATTAGACCATTATTATGTTGTAGTTTAGGGTCTTCTGTATCAGACCATCTGGATCATGTGAAGTGAACCATTCACTAAATAATGTTCTCTGTGTAGTTTAGTGTCATGATATAATGACATATTTAATGAAGTTCAATGTCATTTGTTAAGGACTAAAAATGATATGTAGTTTTAAGTCTTGATCCTAAGACTCGAGACACTATGAATTTTAGGGACTAGCTACTAGGAGTTGGGTTGTTGTGCAGTTTAGAGTCTTACTGTTGAGATTTGAGATGTTGTGAAGTTTAGAGTATTGCTTCCAATACTTGAGATGCTATGAATTTTAGAGTTTTGATACTAGGACTTGAGACATAGTGAAATTTAGAGTCTTTCTTCCAAGACATGAGATGCTGTTTAGTTTAGAGTCTTGCTATCAGGACTTCAGAAGCTGTGAAGTTTAGAGTATTTCTTCCAGGACATGAGATGTTGTGTAATTTAGTGTCTTGATGATAGTAATTGATAGCACTAAGTGGATTTCAATCACACTTGGATATTTTTAATATGGTTCCTGTAAATCATATCCCAAATGTTCAAACCAATGAATATGGAATGGGACATACAAACCAAGGATGACCTAAAACACCCTAAGGTTCTGTATTCTGTTGCAGTGTTGATAGAGCTCATGAGTGGAATAGGGTAGAAATTCCAGGGATGACCCAAAAACAACCTAAGTTGTTGAGTTCTACTGTGGTGTTACCAAGGATCATTAGTATTGGTGGTCCATTCATATAAAGATAAGGAAACTCTTGTTGGTGGTTTATATGACCTTATGTATGAGCCCATAAGAAATACATTCATGGTCAAGTAAAAGGGTCCCCACTATTTTATAAGGTCCATATAATATTTTTTGTGACTCAATCATTTGGATAATGAAGTTGGATGTGGGGTAAAGGCTATCCTATTAGGGTTCTATAACCCTAGGGGAGTTTAGTTTCTGGCTGTAAGGCTTAGGCCCTATGCCATGTGGTTTTGAATCAAATGTTTAGATCAATAAAAAAGGTTCAAGAATATATTTCCACATTATGCTTTTGATAAAGGGTACAATATATGGTGACATAATTCCAAGGATGTAGAATCATCTTGAATAGTCTAGTGATGGGGATTGTAAATCATGTTCTAGGATTATTTGAGTTAATTGGAGGTGGGAACTAGCAGGTATAGTTCAACCACTGATAATGGAAAAATACAATATTCCATACAATTAGGAAAATTACTTCAGAAATTAAGGGGGGCCTTTTCGGGACCAATAATACCTTATAAACAATCTCTTAGGTAGGGTGGTATTATCCAAAAAATCCTAGTGGGATAATTTTTAATTAACTTGTCTCGGTGACCACTTTTCTATAGGAAAAAATCTAGAGTAGGGGATCCTAAGGTCTATGGGGTTCCAAGAGAAGGATACAAGCTTCATGAAGTAGTTGCGTCAGCTTAGAATTCAAATACATAAAGGTGGTTTATAGAAAAAATAATATTCTATAAGGGTTCGAGCAACCTAAAAGTTCTATCTCTACCTAGTGAACATGTTATTAGGATGAGGAGGTGTAAAAAATCATTACTCCAACTTTTTTCTAGACTAAGGGGTCTAATGAGTATATCTTGGCTTTTACTAGGGCCATAAGGTGAGATCCCTGAGCTTTATACATTGTTTATTTACATTCTATATTTTTTCTAAACTCTAGTGATGAATATTTTAGTGAGTGGAGACTTGAATTTTTCTTAGTCCACCCATTCTGGGTTTTTAGCCTGACATGTTTTACGCCACATTCACTACCTGTTTCGTGTATTGTGATTTGTACCATCAAAGGACAATGTTTAATGTCAGAAAAAACTGAAAAAAGATACTTTAGTTTATGGTTATGATTCACATTGACCTGATATGTGAGATATGTTACACAGTAGACTAATTAGGATACCTAGGGTCAAGAGTACTCCAACATCCTTTTGAGTGGGATGTGAGAATGTTGTAAATCATGGCTCAAGGTTCTTAGGTCATTAGTAATGGTATGAGAAAATCATGTTGAAAAATGATTGTGAATCACTCTAAGGTGAAAATAACCACTGAAATGATGCCCAGACTCACAAGGATTAAAAATATCTTCCTATATCCAAGATGCCTCTAGTTGGTGGGTCTAAGGCCCTTATAAATATCCACCACTATAATGGTCAATCAGAGAGATATTATCTCTTTTCTAGGGGAAATAAAATATTTGTGTCAAACTAAGGTGCTCATAACATGAAGTGTGATTTATGGATTGAGGTTATTAAAAGATGAGGGAATCACCTTGTACTTTGTTTGATTTGAGTTAGGATCTTGTGGTCCTTTAATAAAGAATGACAATAGGTGATAGTCTACAAATTTTAATGCCATACAGTGGGGATGTATTTATTCTATAGTTTAATCTAATGTGATAAGCATGTTTTCCTTGTAGTTTAACATCATGTGATAAGGATGTATCTGTTCTGCAGTTTAACATCATGCAATAAGGTTGTTTTCCTTATAGTTTAACATCATGTGGTAAGGATGTATGAATCGATGTGAAATTGTGAAAGATTTCCTTGGAAATACTTTTCATTGGTTAGGGGAATTTAAATGTAGGAAAAACCTCTTATCTACGCACATTCCTATTTACGGGTACCATATACCGTATCCCTTCTTGTGAAGATTTATTTCATGCATAAAAAAGCCACACATAGATCTTAATCGCAAAGATGTAGAGAGAGTCTATGTGACTTGACCCTCTTCAAATAGAGGTTTTTGAAAATTTTTATGGCTGAGATTACCTGGGTTCCACTATTCATATTTTAAGGGAATGAATCATTACATAATCAACTCCTTTAAAGAGATCCAACTGTGTATATCTGATTCATATGAGGTGGATAAGTTCATTTTTTTTCTTCCCTTAGTGAGTCTTGACATCATGGTTTGCTAAGGGGTCCTATACATAGATCAGGCTCATATATTGGGATTTGAAATTTCCATATTTCATTTTTGTATAGAGGTGAAGAATTCAACCATAGAACAGATTCATGGATAAAATATCCCAATCTAGCCAATTTTAGGTCTTACAGGTTGGACCATATTTCTTGTAGTTTAATGCCATGAAATTAAGACACTATCATACAGTTTAAATTCATGTGAATATGTTATTTTCATGTAGATGAATGTCTTGTGACTAGTATGTGGTTGTTTAGTTTAACATCATATAACTGGAACACATCACCAAGAAGAATAAGTAACTTAGATAAATTGTATCTTCACAGAATATGAATACCCAAAAAATGGGAGGGTATAAAGATAATAATGTCATAATCTTTCTTTAAAAATGGTTAAAATTCATAGATGTGTAACATAAAGGGTATCTGAATCATCTTGAATAGTTGGTATATATAAGGTGTAATTCATAACCCAAGAATATCCGAGTTAACTAGGGGTGGAAACCGGTGGGTATAGGTCAACCATTGGTAATGACAGAAGCCCATATTCCACATGGCTAGGATAATAACTATTTGATTTAAGGGGGGAATTTCTAGTACCAAGCATCCTCTAATCACAAGTTCTTTGGTAGGATAATATTCATCAATAAAAACTAGTGGGGTTCATTTTGATCATCCATTTCCCATTACCAAGATGTTTTAGCGAATAAATGAGACCAAAGGTAATCAATGTCCATGGGTTTCTATGAGAAGGATAAAAACTTGATAAAATGTTTGGGTCAACTCAGGTATTCAAAGATATGAAGATGATTCATGGAGAATGTAAGATCCTTGAATGTTTTAAGCACCATAAAGGCTATGATAGTGTGTATTGAACAAATCTCAATGTAAAGGGATACAAAAAGTGAATATTGAGTAAAACATCATCAAAGGGTATGATCTATTAAACATGATGACCTCTTATCATGTTGTTTAACTTCACGTTTCAAGGAAGTGGTTCACATTCAAAGACACATCTTAGTCGCATCAACTATACTAGCTTTCCAGGTTCCCTAATCTCACTTGTTATTTGCTCGTACATAGAAAAAGGGATAAATGGGTAGTTGATTAACCCCCGTGAGAGTAGGTCCTAGGTATCCCCCTATATTGGGTCAAACCATGTGAATGGGAATTTTTTTTATCATTTTTTGTGCTATAGTTAGACCCTAGATTAGATATCTAAGTGTCACTATGTATCCTATGATGGTAGGAATCAAGACACACATAATTATTGAATGAAAAAATCTTCACATAGATTTGACCTATATGTAGAGAGGGAGAATTTTTCCAATTGATTATTATAGCTAGAACTAGGATTGGATATTTAGGAATCAATATCCATCCTGTTATGATAATAACCAAGACACTCATAGTTGCTGAATAGAAAACTCTCCATGATGTAAAGGCACATATGCATAGAGGGGGTATTATTTTCAATGATTATTATAGATGGACTCGGGATTGGAGATATGGGAATCAATACTTATCCTGTAATGAAAGGTATAAATACACACATAGTTATTGAATGGAAAAATCTCCATACAAATCATACCCATACGTAGAGGGGGAATTGTTTTCATTTATTATTGTTACTGGACCTATAATTAGAGATCTCGACATCACTAAGCATCCTATTATGACATAACTCAATCCACACATAGTTATTGAATGGAAAAATCTCCATATAGGTTAGAAACATACACATGTAAGGGGGGTTTTCTATTGATTATTTTAGTTGGACCTAGTATTGGGGATCTGGTTGTCACTATGTATCTTGTAATAGAAGGAATGAAGACATATATAGATCTTGAATGGAAAACTATCCAATGAAGTCATACCCATACACAGAGTGGGGGAAGTTTTCCTACTGACTATTATAGCTAGAAATGAGATTAGAGATTTGGTAATCACTTTTTGTCTTGTATGGGAAGGAATCAATCAATAAATAGTTCTTTAATGGGAAATTCTCAATGTAGGTCAGACCCATATGCAGAGAGGGGGAATGCTTTCAATTGATTATTATGAATGGACCAAAGATCTGAGATTTGGGTGTCACTATGTATCATGTAATGATAGGAATCAAATCACATTTAGTTCTTGAATGGAGGTATGGAAGGAGACCAACAAACAAGGGTAGTGGTCTTTCTAGGAAAGGGAAATCTCAATGCATAGTTTTACATCATTGAAGAGACATTAACTAGGAATCATAAAATCATATGTTAAATATTTATGGTGTGACTTTTATGGTCTTGCATCTTAGACTATGCTAACCCTGACATAAAAAAACACCTTAATCATGTAGAAAAACCCTTACATAAATTCCTAATCCCACCTGATCTATTCTCATTGTGAGAAACAAAGAATGGATAATGTTTCTTTCACCACATAAAGGCAATTATTAGAAAGTACAAGGGAATTTTTATCATGTGGTGCTTGGGACAAGATATATAATTTGGGTGTCACTATGTATATCATTGAGTTGATAATCAAGACACACATAGTTCTTGAACAAGGCATTTTGGGAGACTAACACCAGAAGGGTAGTATCCTCTCAATTGAGCATGCATTGAAAAGATATGTGGGAATTGGTTTGTTGGAACACTAAGGATGAAGAAAGCTATACCAATGAGGGGCCAAAGAGGGTCAGATGTAAATAGTTTAATGTCTTAATGCTTGGACCAAAAGTGGAGTAGGTACTCTGAGAATGTTCAGGTGGTGAAAAAGTGTTAAAACTTGTCATGAAAAAGGAACCAATGAGTCTTGCTCCATATAAAGTAATCCTAAAATTAGTTTCATATAGTTTAAGGTCATGAGGCTTGGACCAAGGGGAAGACTCAAAATAGGTTTGTGTTGAGGCTATATTTCATGCAGTTTAATATCATATGGTAAGGAAAATACACTACCAAAAATCAGTCCATTAATAGCACTAGTAAAAGGGACATATTAGTGCTATAGAATCCTTGATAATGTAAGATATATTAAAGTGTTTTCTTTAACATCGCTCATAAAAAGCGATGATAATGGCCCCCTTTAACAGTGATTTTTTAGCGATGATAATGGGGGCCTTTATCAGTGCTTTTTTAGCACTATTAAATGAAACATTTATCAATGATTTTTTAGAACTATTAAAGGCTACCTTTAATAGGACTAAAAAACCATGATAAAGGCCCCACTAATAAAGTTAATAATTTTTTATGCGCCACCCCATTTATCAATGCTTCCCACCCATCCCACTTTTTTAATGCTTCCTCCACCCATTTATCAATGCTTTAGATAATCCCATTCCTAGAGTGCACCCTTACCTCTAGAACGTTTCGAACACGATACCTAAAACTTATAAACCAGTTCCTTTTCCACTCCCTTATAATCTTTTGCTTTATATTTATGACATATCTATATATCTATATTTATTTTATTATATTTTTTTATCCATATATTTATATATTATATATATATATGTATTTATATATAGAGTTATATATATATTTAAATACATATTTATTTTTATATATACATATATTTGAAAATGGATATTAACTCTAAAAACCCATTAACACATAAAAACATTAAGAAACTATGAAAACCCTAAAACCCCTAAGAACCCAGAAATGATAATAAATTATGATCCAAGAGTATATTTCAGCTCTAAAAACATTAAAATCAAATATCATGAAAAATATTTGATATGATATGTCGTAAAGTCCAAATGGACTCCTGGATTAGATGTTACAACTATTTGAATTTTATGAAACCGGGGTCGATGACAAAAAAATCAGTTTTGGAGGCCTTATAGGCCATTTTTTGGTATTAAAAAACCCATAAAAAGCTCTTTGAAATAATTTATGGACCCTATATGTAATATATCCTGTCATAGGATTTTTTATATTTATGTTAGAGCTCAAACATACACCCAGATCAAAATTTAATGTTGTTTGAAGTTCAAGTTCGATTTCTGACTTTTTTGAAACTATAATATATTTTATTCCTTCGATTATCACATGAATTAAATCTAATGTGGTTTTATTTTGTTTCATAATATTTTATTTATATAGTTTTGGAGCTCTAAAAGATCAAAAGTTATGATATTTTCAGGGTTTTTAGGGGTTTTAGGTCTTTTAAGGGGGTTTTCACATTTGACGGCCTTTCAAATGACCATAAATTCTGAATCAGGTGTATGTTTTTCATATAACACATATAAATTCAAATATGGTGAGGATATTGGCACCTCAGTGACCCAAGAGAACCCTTGATCACATCTATTGCGGCCAAAAGAGTTAAAAGGCCTCTTAATAGGCATAATTTCTTCTATGGGTGTTCGTTAATGATTTTTTGAAATAACCCCTTTATCAGCTCTAGAAAAATATCCTTTATAAAGGGGGAGGTATGTCTTAGAACCTATATAAAATCATTGATAAATACCACCCTTTTGTCAGTGAGTTTTTAGAAGCTTCGATAAATACCCCGTTTATCAGTGATTTTTTAGAATCATTGATAATTGCCCGTTTTATCAGCACTTTTTTACTAACACTGATAATAGGGGGGATTTATTAGTGTTTTTGAATAGTGAAAATAAAGGAACCCTTTAACATCTTTTTTTAGTGTTTTAAAAGGGGGTTTTTTAACTATGATTTCAGAGATTGCGGCTAAAACCCTAGAGATTGATAAACCAAGTTTTTTAGTAGTGATAGATGTTATATAGTTTAAAGTCATTCTTTAAGGACTTGGGATGTTGTGCAGTTTAGAGTAAAACTTTTAGGAATTATTTCATGTAGTTTAAAATTATGCAGTAAGGACATATTATGTGCAATTTAGGGTCATGCGGTAAGGAAGAATGATTCTTGAGATCATCTATTTAAATTACTTCTTGAGTAACCTTTCATTAGTGTGTTTGTGTGTGTGTATGGGGGGGGGGTGTAAAGTGTTCTCCATACATTATGGAAAATGACTTATCTTCATTGAAATCAAACTTATATATTTAAAAAGTCCCTTACCACTGTGGTTCCATTTTTTTTGAGGTTTATTTTCAAGTATCATTGTGTTTCGAAGACCTAATACCAGGTCTCCTTACAAGAATGAGTAGAGGTGAACCTTTTTATTAAAGGATCATGCGACCCGATTCTGATGAACAATGAGGTTGTGTAGTGTACACAACCTTTTCTCATTGAGTTATTAAAACTAATACAACCTCGTTTTGTGATTTCTCATGATCTAGAAGTTTCTCATATATAGCTATATCTAGTGATGGAAACTAGACTACAAGAGACACTGATTTAGTTCTATACACCAGTGAATACAGAGTCACCTGTGTGGTAGTGTTCTTGGTGGTGCGGTAGGCCCATAAACCATGAAAGAGATTTTATGGCTAGAAAATATTTTCCTTTTCAACCATATTCTATAATATATTTTAAAAAGTCTTATTTAAGGCCTCTATCTATCTATTTGTCATTTTATGATAGTGGGATGAAAGGTTGGATTTGATGTTGTACTCCTGGTACAATTTCTTTAACTCGATAGAATAGAAGTTAGTGTCTTTTTATATAAATATCTTGATAGGGAAACAAAATCTAGTTATGATAGGGGAATTTGAGAAATTGATAATAATTTTTGTCCGAAATTCCTTGAGGGGAATTTCATATGACCATATAGAAAATAAGTTGAAAGAAGTAAGAATATACTTAAAATTCCTACTTATACCTAAAGTATGTCACCCCAAATAAACCATTCTATAGTTAACCATGACTTTTACAAAATTATTTCATGATTTTAGGCATGATTAAACATCAAATTACAAGCCAAGTATTGTAAAGTCTAGTGTATTGGATGCTAGGTACATAAAACTAAAAACATGGGACTAAATAAAACATATATTTATTTATCATCCATTAGGAGATCTTAACTTTCTTTGAGCTCTTACATCTGCATAGGATAGCCTAGGGATAACATGAAAAAAGGTATGAGCTAAAAATCCCAAAAAGGGAATAAACATTAAAATAAAGTTTAACAAATAGGTTATAAGGCATAACATAATGATATAAAAAGGCATAAAACATGATTAAACATAAGGAATCATAAAATACCGAACATGGGACCATATAATCATGGAATCATGGTAGTGTGGAAGAAACATAAAACATGAATTTAGAACAAGTCAAGTCTCATTTCACATAGAGGATCATGAGTCAAGGATAACAACAAAGACTATTGCACATGGAGCACGAGCCAAGGCTAACCACCAAGATTGTTGCACATGACGTCTCGTGAGACTAAATATTACCCAATCCATTGGAGTGAAATCTAGGTGTAACCATCATAACATGTTCATGTATATGTTCTCAACATAAATAATCATACATAAGTAATGAAACATAAACACAAGGAATACCCATGGAAAGAATTGGGTATCATAATCATGTCAAAAGCATAATAAATGGGTATCTCATAAAAGTGTCCATGAAAGAAAGGTATTAAATCATACATGGAAATTAATAAAGGTTAATAGGAAAAGATCATAATTAGTGATGTTAAAATTAAGTTATAACATGTAAAAAGATTATTTGAGAAACTTTAGAATTAAATCATTTTAGTGGGGCTTAAGGAAAATATTAAAGAGAATTTAAAGAAAAAAAAGGAATAATATTTTATATAAAATGAGAATAGAAACAATAAATTTTTCATATAAAATAAATTATTTTAGTAAAAATAATGGTGGCTTAAAATATATTATAGAGTGAACATGAAATTGAGTAAGAACTCGAAAAGTTCCCTTAAATCGGGCTTGCTTGTCAGAAATAATTGAGTAGGGAACCTTTTAAAAACCTGTATATCCTTGAGAAAGAAGGATTAGTGGATCTTGATACATGATTTTGGAACATATAAACAACATTTAAAATATTTACATAAAAATTAAATAGAATATCATTTTGGTTAAAAAGACAAAAAGAGTAACCTGAAGGAATAATGGAGGTTCGGGTAGAATCCCTTACCTTAAGTCTGAAGGTGTTATTTACTTGACCTTAATGTACTGGATAATAAAATTGGATTCATTAATTAATAATTATAGAAACCTTTATATATTTATTTGATTTATTATACCTTTATTAATTTCATTTATATCATTTTTTCTGGGTTAAGAGGTTCAATTTCATCTTTCCAGAGCATTGGTTTCCTTGGTTTTCATGATCAATTTACTTGTATACATATAAGGAAGGTCATGTAAAGTGGAGATAATAATAAAAAATTGAAATTATATGTTATTAATGATATTAAAGAGGTTAAATTTTTCTTATATCTTAATTGGTTTTATGACATGAGTATGAATCATTAGATAAATAGTTAATGATAATTATTTGGGTTTATTGTGGTGGTTTTCGATCACAACGAACTCATTTTGTTTTATAAATTAATATCATGTATAAAAAATGATTCCATAAAATTAAATAATATATAATACATATAATTAATATAATATTGTTTGATTTAACCAAAAAAATGGTTTCATGACCATCCTTGAAGATAGTAATGGAAATTGAAAACATAATCGTCCATGAATGTGATAAAATAACACATCACAGATGATGTTTTCATTTTTAGTATAAAAATATGGGAAAAGAGAGATGGTGATGAGTTATTACATTATAATAAAAAAATTGAAATATATTTAAGGTACTTGAGTTATCATGCCATTTGTAAGTGGGGATGTGAGAATAGAAAAAGAAAATAAAGGAACTTGAAAAGAAATTAAAATAAAAGGAAGAGGGTTTTACCTCTTGATTCCTTATTGTTGAGAACCTAATTAGGGGATTAGTTTGGGTATTTTTTTAATAAAAAATCCCATATACACGGGGAATGAGATTTGGAAGTTATTTTAGTAGAATTTGACAAAGATCAAGGCTTGAGAGGTTCAATGAGAAGAGGTGGTGAGGGGTGATATTTGTAGTGGAGGAGAGGGGTGTTTTCTCATTATTTTACTCAATATTTTATCATTTTTCTCAAGAAAAGAAAAATCGTGGATTTTTTAGACTAAATATAGTTATTATTGCATGTTAATTCAAACCAATTTTCACTTACATCATCTAGGACTCAAGCATTACTCTAAAATTCATTTATTTACCTGTACTGTAAATTTCGGCATTTCATTATTCACAAAACATTCAAGCATTTTATAAAAAAAATCCCTGTAAACATTTTTCAATGTTTATAATTATAAAATGAAATAAATTTTTTGAAAATAATTTTCTAATTATGAGCAATTTTATTTTTAATTAAAATCATCACTTAGAAAATACAGATTTTAAAATTATAACTGATTTTATAACACTTTGAAAAATTAATTAAGGTCCCATAAAATTATTTTATAATAATAAGACATAAAAATACTAATTTATTAATAAAGTTTATTAAAATAATTTTTCTTTTAAATTATTAATTTTTTCATAAAATTGAAATTAAATATTTGTCTTATAAAAATACCAACCTTAATTAATAATTTTTAAAATATTTATTTACTTATAATATCATATAATTATATCATATTATCACTTATAAGATGGTTAAATTTTATTTATAATTTAATTTTGAGGTTACTATTCAATTTTTCGGTTTACTATTTATAAGGATCATTTTACTATTCCAAAGGTCAAGTTACCATTCCTTTGGAATATGTTCCTTAACTTCTAAAAATTCCCTTTATTTCATTAATTCTTTATTTATAAAGTTTGTATTGTTTTCTCAATGAGATTTTATGTGATTACACCATATGACATAATTATAAAAAGGGAATTTCATTGATAAAAGTTTTGGGTCGTGGCATTCCCCCCCCCTTATGAAATTTTACCCTCGAAATTCTATTTTATATTTTATAATTTTAAAATGGTGTGGGTAATTTTCCTTCATTGCTTCCTATGGTTCCCATGTTGTATCTTCATACTTATGGTTCCACCATAGTACTTTGACGAGGTGAGTAGTTTTATTGCATAGAACATTATCTATCTGATCTAAGATATTCACTGTGTAACACCCCGACCCTAGTTACCCAGAGTTGGTGCATTTTTACGTAACATTGGCATTATCACAAAAGATCAAGTCTCGAAAAACCGATTAGTTTAGTAGCCTTGGAAACACTAGATACATTCATAAATGTTACATTGCATCATAAAGTGAAAAATCACAATAACATAGTCTCCATAGTACACACTCATATCCCCTTCAGACTATCCCTATAGGCCAGTCATAAATTATTTCTTCACATCCTGGGAAAATAAAACATAGAAAGGGGTGAGCTCAGATGCTCAGTAAGGATAACAATATAGCAGAAACTTTCATAAATAAACATAAACATTTATAGAAATTGTATAACTAAAAAAAAATCCTTTTAAACTTGAACTTCAGAATTACATGGAAAAAATAAAATGAAATAATTCCATTTAATTATTCATGTGGATATTATACTAGTCAAATAATCACATGCAATATCAATAACCACTTTCATACTGATGGAATGCATAATGCCAGACTATAATAACCACATAGCCAAGGCCTAGTGCCAAGACTACAAATAATGTTTTGTCAAGGCCTCGTGCCAAGACAATAGTTTGTCTCCTGAGACCTACAAATGCATCGCGGAGTTATATCGAGCTCCACCTGCCACTTATTAAGTCTAATGCATTCCTCATATGAACATGTTTAAACATATCATAAACCATAACATAATCGTATCACATAAAAATGCATAAAGGAAACAAAACATTTCCACATTTCAATCACAAGATATCAATAAAACACATTGATATAATAAAAACATTATCAAAACCATTTTCAATACCAAAATAAAAGAAAATTAAAACTTGGTATTTATTTTTCATTTAAAAAAAGTTATGGCTTGTAGAGGAAGCCGAAACTCAAATAATGGTCATAGTGGCATAGAAGTCATTGTCGCCGCATACGTAAGCCAAAAAATTCCTTTTGTTGTTTAGTAAAAATGCTTCGTATAAAAATATTCATTTTGAATAAAAGTAAAAGTCAAAGGGGTTTATACACCGTATAAAAGAAAGTTGTGTATAAAACAAAATATGCCTCAATGTAAGGAGATTGAGATGAAGTCCCTTACCTTGTGTCTGACTTGACTCAATAGTTCTTTAATCTCCATAATAATAAACTAGAGTTAATTTCTACTTGCTTAAGAACCTTTTTCAAGTTCATTATTCCTTTTATATCACTTATTACCATGTTATGAACATTATTTAATTATTTAAGTTAATAACGGTCGTTTTTTTGATCTTTGTAACTTGAGTCAAAAATAAACTTCTTATAATTACAAGTTGTTCATGTGGTAAAATATACATTATCTCCAGAATCATATTCATGATGTATATATCATATATATCATATATATCTAGTAGATACAATCATTTATAATATTACATAACATTTAGAGGTAAGAAAAGAAATGCACCGTTCATGGAGACGGTAAGCCGTACGTACGCATGAACGCTACTTTCATTTCTATTTCGTATTAAATGGAACGAAATCATAATTATATAATGGTATATTATAATTCCAGTATAATATCATATATAATATCATTAACTTCATCCTTTATATATCCCACATATGGCATTAACGATTCAAATCACTTTGAGGGGGCGGTAGTTCACACTTCCTAAAATGAAATTATCGCGTTTACCCATAATGGAAGTCATAAAGGTATGCCGTAAATGAAAAATAAAGAAGCATAAAGAATACATAAAAATAATATATATCATATATAAAAATAGTGTCATCATAATTTCCACCATGAGAGGTGTTATAAGAATATTGAACAATCATCATTTCGTGAGGCAGTAATTCGCCACCCACAGAAATAGTATGTTTTTTAACCATTAGACGAAGGTGTCTGTAAGTGTAAATAAAATACTTCTCATAAAAAAATCCTAGAATATTTAAGATACTGGTGTTTTTACAAAATAAAGGAATAAAAATATTTTAATGGGTTGGAGAATCAAAATAAAACAAAAGAACATAAGAGAAGACATTACCTTAAAATCGGGCAACTCTTTTTTATTTGAGCCAAAGGCTTCCTTGGGAAGACTTCTGCCCAAAGTGAGGCTTATTAGAGTAATATAGGGAATTTGAGAGAGTATTTGGGCAGAGGTTGGCCGATCCAAATGGCTTTGAAGGTGTGAATAAGGTGGTAGAGGTGGGGGCCTTTTATAAGAGGGGAGGAGGGGCACTCTTGGAAAGTCATGAAATGTTACATTATTATGAAATGATTTTCGGATTTTAAATGTCCCAAAATGATATATTTATCAGATAAGGTGATAAGGGTTCGAAATACACATATCCAATAGGCTTTAGAAAAGTGTAAGTCTTATATTTTACCTTATCTTTTCATTTTATTTAAATAGTTAATTAATTAGGTAATCACTGCATCATCATGGTGTCATCAATAAATTTATTTATTTAATATCTAAAAATTATAAAACAATTATCATGATGTAGGAAATATTTATAGCTTTCCAATGAATATTTATAGTTGAAAAGTTAAACTATATAACCCCATGTATTAATTGTTTTAGTAAAACAACACATGTTTGTGACAATTTTATTTTTATTTTAAATAAAAAGTTATTAATGTCATTTTCTTACCCAAGTGGCTCCATGGGGTCCCCAAGTTTACCCATGGATTTTCTGGGTCGACCATGACTCATCAAATAAGGTTATAATAAGTGTAAAGGTAATTTCATATTATTATAACATTATATTTACCTTAAATTACACTAATTACCTTTAATCGCGATTAATAAAACTTAAAAGTTATTATTCACAAAAAATTATTTTCATCCAATTGAACCACATTTTACTTAATAATGAAAACCATGTATGTCGGATTTTTGAAATTCAATTCACAGAAGTGCTAAAGTTTCATTTAAACAAAAAATTAGTTTTTTAACTACCACTTAGTGGTTTCACTATTCATCAAAAATTGAAGTTTTTCAGAAAAATACCAAAAATTAACCCTAAGCTATATTTGATATTACTAATTCAAAAAATTATGTATATTTTACAAAATTCAAAACATATAAGTTGAATTAATTAATTTAATAATTAATTCCCTCTGTCACAACAAATAGCGTGTTTTTAAGAAACAATAAATATCAAAAGATTGACAATTGTTTATATCCAATTTCAAAGTGAAATTAATTATAATGACCACCATCAGATAAAACTATTAAAATATATTCTAATTATAATATAAAACTAGTCAATAATATAATTTATCACTGTAAATTATTTTGATTAAAAAATTTATTTTTAAGTATTTTTCACTATTCATCGAAAATTGGAAGTTCTCATAAAAATACCAAAAATTCAACATAGGATAATTTCGATATTCCGAATCCAAAAATGAAGTCTATTTTGAAATATAAAATTTATATAATTTCAAAAATTGGGTATTACTATTCATAACGGCTATTTTGATTGGTCGCGGTGTGTTAGAATCTCGAACTTGCGTACAATGCAAGCTATTGCAATATTGAAAGAGAAGCGTATTGTGGAAGAATGGGGTGTTACATTCCCCCCTCCTTCAATAAATTGCGTCATCGAAATTTGAAATTTTTCTTCTAAAATAAAAGGTTCAAAGTTGAAAATACCTTTGTGGAAAACCCATATCGGAAATAGGGTTAATAAAAATATATATTTAAAAGAAAGAAAGAGAAGTACAAAGGTCACCCGAGGTAGCCCATACTAGGATTCTATGAAAACATGTATATGGAGGAGAAATAAAACATCAGGGTCTCATGGAGAGTTATAGAAAACATGATTAAAAGAAATTTAACTACAAGAAAATCACAAATTTGTGATTGGTTAAACGATCATTGATTCCCTAGTATGAAAAGTTAACCAACAACATTTTTGTTTTAAGTTACCTTTCATAAAGTTGAGGAATTTATTTAGGAGATTTACTAAGAACGTAAGGAAATATACATACTTTCCATGTAGACTTTCATTCTTTAATAAATGTTTACCACAAACCCATCTTTCACTCAAAAAGATAATAGAACCCAAAAATATTATATTTATCCTAATCATACAAGGTTCCAAATATTAACACATAACATTTAGATCAGGAAAACTATTTTTTAATAACCAGGGACTTCTTGTAGGCTAGTGGTAGGTAATAAAGGCCTATCGCACTATGGTTGTGGGTTCAATTCCTACAGCTTTTTCCGAAACGACAAGTTATCCCCTGACCTGTAGGTTGTCCTTTTCCTAAAACATTATTATTATAATATTCCAAAAATAATCTTCAGAAATGTTTTAACCTTAAACAATACTATCCAAAGATAAACTTAATCCATTCCAACCTTTATAGTTATCCAAAATACCTTTGTCCAGACTTTTTCTAAAAGGTCTCTAAATTCCAAAATCAATTGTAACATCAGATTCCCCAAATAAGGTAAAGTTTCTCTTATTGTCACATCCTAAAAGTATGATTACCTTCATCATATTAAAACCTTAATGAAAACAACAAGTACTGCAGTACAATGCTTATATATATCACATTATTCTTATAACCATAATATAGTTCTTGAGTCCAAAAACACAAATACAATAATTATTCCACTTCATCTGTAGTAAAAACATAAGATTGAACTTGATCCCTTGGCCTTTTCTGAGGTATTTTTCCCTAAAACTTAGGAAATTCATTTGCATAATGCTCCATTTCTCTACAATTGTAGCATTCAACATTGACAGCCTTTTTCTCTCCCTTGAAATCACGAGCCTGGTGACCTTTTTCTCCACATTTGTAACAAACTCCCATTCCCTTTAGGAAAGTACCGGGGTGATTCTTCCCACAATTATCACATAATAGAAAATCCTCCTTTCCATTTTCCCATTATCTGTCTCTTGTTCCACTGTTCTATTCTTCTCTTGCTTTAATTTGTTGTCATAAGACTTCAAGAATTACTTTTCTATCTTGATAGCACATGGGACAATATCTTTGCACGATGAGAAGGATTGTGATACTAATTCTCAAGGGATAAATGGTTTTAACCCATCAAAGAAACGATCAATCTTACTTCTTGTGTTACGTATATAATCTGCAACATGTCTCGCTAACCTTGTAAAGTTGGCCTCATAATTTGCGCCATTCTCATCCTCCTTTTGTCTCATACTCAGAAATTGCCTTTCCATATCTTCTCGATGGTCACGAAGATAGTATTTTTCTAAGAAAATCTCTTTGAACTCTCTCCATTCCATACTTGATACTTCATCATCTTCCTTTGTGTTTTGAATCAATGACCACCATTGATCAGAATCTCCAGTGAGGCAGTAAACTACCATGATAACCTTTTCCCTTTAACTACTCCCCAAGGCATGTAATATTTTCTCTAAGGAATTTATCCATTGCTCAACTACTAAGGGATTTGTACTCCCATTAAATGTTGGTGGTTGTTTCCTCATGAAGTGGTCTAACATTGATCCTCCACGTTGCGGACCAGGGTGTTCCATACGAGTAAGGTTATTATTCATAATCAGAGTGAGTTGTCCCAGTATGGTGATAAGATGATCAGCACCAGTTGTATCACCATCTCTATTATAATTATCTTGAGCAGGAGGGTAATCCCTACATGGAGTGCGTGCATTGATACGGTTTCCATTCTTTCCACTAGGCGCCATTTCTAAACAATATCATAAACTAGATTAGTTTATGAATTGAAATACATAATTCCATACATGTAAAATACTTAACATAAATTGAACTATTTATGGATATAATCCATAAAAAAATGTTTTCTTTGAGGAAGCATCTACTAAGAAATTGTGAATTATCCTAAGCATATCCTCAGGGAGTGTCGTAACCAAGAGTGCAGCAAGGCCCGTTTTCCTGCACCAGTTCCCATTCAAGTCTAGCTCAAAGCGGTGTTTTCGGGTATTAAACCTAGGTACATCTGTGCCAGAGCCGCCTCTACGTACTCGTATCTAGACATGGATTTATTGCTCAGAAAATACACAAAATCTATACTTTACCAAAATTCTAGGAAGTTCATCTATACTAATCCTCAAAGTCTATCTTAGGGCTATGTGCTCTAATCATAGTTTATCTAAATCTAGCTTCCATGGTTAGTACTAAACTACCTTTGATACCAACTATAATTCCCCTACCCTAGTTACCCAGAGTCAGTGCATTATTACATAACATTGGCATGATCACAAACGATCAAGTCTTGAAAGACCGATTAGTTTAGTAGCCCTGGAAAAACTAGATACATTCATAAATGTTACATTACATAATAAAGTGAAAAATCACAATAACATAGTCTCCATAGTCCACACTCATATCCCCTTTAGAATCTCCCTGTAGGTCAGTCATACAATATTTCTTCACATCCTAGGGAAAAAAACATAGAAAGGGGTGAGCTCAGATGCTCAGTAAGGACAACAATATAGAGGAAATTTTCATAAATAAACATAAACATTTAAGGAAATTATATAACTAAAACAAAATCCTTTTAATCCTGAACTTCAGAATAACATTGAAAAAATAAAATGAAATAATTCAATTTACTTTTTCACATGGATATTCTACTAGTTCAATAATCACATGAAATATCAATAACCACTTTCATACTGATGGAATGCATAATGCCAGACTATCATAACCACGTAGCCAAGGCCTCATGCCAAGACTACAAATAAGGTTTTGTCAAGGCCTCGTGCCAAGACACTAGTTTGTATCATAAGACCTACCGATGATTCGAGGAGCTATAGCGGACTCCACCCGTCACTTATTAAGTCAAATTCATTCCTCATATGAACAGGTTTAAACATATCATAAACCATACAATAATCGTATCACATAAAACATGCATAAAGGAAACAAAACATTTCCACATTTCATTCACAAGATATCAATACAACACATTGATATAATAAAAACATTATCAAAACCATTTTCAATACCAAAATAAAAGAAAATTAAAACTTGGTATTTATTTTTCATTTAAAAAAAGTTATGGCTTGTAGAGGAAGCCGAAACTCAAATAATGGTCACGACGGTGGAGAATTTGTTGTCACCGCATACGTAAGACAAAACATTCCTTTTGTCATTTAGTAAAAATGCTTCGTATAAAAATATTACTTTTTAATAAAAGTAAATGTCAAAGGGGTTTATACACCTTATAAAATAAAGTTGTGTATAAAACAAAATATGCCTCAATGAAAGGAGATTGAGATGAAGTCCCTTACCTCGTGTCCAACTTGACTCGATCGTTATTTAATCTCCTGAATAATAAACTAGAGTTAATTTATACTTGCTTAAGAATATTATTCAAGTTCATTATTCTTTTTATATCACTTATTACCATGTTATGAACATTATTTAATTATTTAATTTAATAACGGTCGTTTTGTCGATCTTTGGTACTTGAGTCAAAAATAAACTTTTTCTAATTACAAGTTGTTCATGTGGTAAAATATCCATTATCTCTATAATAATATTAACGATTTAGATATCATATTTATCATATATATCCAGTAGATAAAAACATTTATAATATTACAAAACATTTAGAGGTAAGAAATGAAATGCACCGTTCATGGAGACGGTAAGCCGTACGTACGCATGAACACTAATTTCATTTCTATTTCATATTAAATGGAATGAAATCATAATGATATAATGGTATATTATAATTCCAGTATAATATCATATATAATATCATTAACTCCATCCTTTATACATCCAACATATGGCATTAACGATTCAAATCACTTTGAGGGGGCGGTAGTCCGCACTTCCTAAAATGAAATTATCGCGTTTACCCATAATGGAAGTCATAAAGGTATGCCATAAATGAAAAATACAGAAGAATAAGGAATACATAAACATAATATATATCATATATAAAAATAGTGTCATCATAATGGCCACCATGAGAGGTTTTAAAAGAATATTGAACAATCATCGTTTCGTGAGGCAGTAATTCACCACCCATAGAAACAATATGTTCTTTAACCATGAAATGAAGGTGTGTATAAGTGTAAATAAAATACTTCTCATAAAAAAGTCCTAGAATATTTACAATACTGGTTTTGTTACAAATGAAATGAATAAAAATAGTTTAATGGGTTGGAGATGCAAAATAAAACAATAGAACATAAGAGAAGACATTGCCTTAAAATTGGGTAACTCTTTTTTTAGCCAAAGGATTCCTTGGGAAGACTTATGCCCAAAGTGAGACTTCTAGGAGTAATATAGGTAAGTTGAGAGAGTATTTGGGTAGAGTTTGGCTGAGCCAAATGGCTTTGAAGGTGTGAATAAGGTGGTAGAGGTGGGGGCCTTTTATAAGAGGAGAGGAGGGACACTCTTGGAAAGTCATGAAATGTTACATTATTATGAAATGATTTTAAGATTTTAAAGGTCCCAAAATGATATATTTAGATGATAAGGTGATAAGGGTTCTAAATCCACCCATACAATAGGCTTTAGACAAGTGAAATTCTTATATGTTAACTTATCGTTTCATTTTATTTAAATCATTCATTAATGAGGTAATCACTACATCATCATGGTGTCATAAATAAATTTATTTATTTAATGTCTAAAAATTATAAAAAAATTATCATGATGTAGGAAATATTTTTATCTTTCAAATAAATATTTATAGTCTAAAAGATAATATATATATCCCCATGTAATAATTGTTTTAGTAAAACAACACATGTTTGTGATAATTTTATTTTTTACTTTAAATAAAAAGTTATTAATGTCATTTTTTACCCAAGTGGCTCCATAGGGTCCCCAAGTTGAACCATGGATTGTATTTGTCGGTCATGACTCATCCAATATGGGTAGGACAAGTGTAAATGTAATTTCATATTATTATAATGTTATATTTACCTTAAATTACACTAATTACCTTTAATCGTGATTAATAAAACTTAAAAGTTACTATTCACCAAAAATTATTTTCATCCCATTGAACCAAATTTTACTTAATAATGAGAACCATGTATGTCAGATTTTTGAAATTCAATTCACAAAAGTGGTAAAGTTTTATTTAAACGAAAAATTAGTTTTTTAACTACCACTTAGAGGTTTCACTATTCATCAAAAATTGATGTTTTTCAGAAAAATACCAAAAATTAACCTGAAGATATATTTGATATTAATAATTCAAAAATGATATATATTTTAAAAAATTCAAAATATATAAGTTGAATTAATTAATTTAATAATTAATTCTCACTGTCACAACAAATAACGTGTTTTTAAGAAATAATATATATCAAAAGATTGACAATTGTTTATGTCCAATTTCAAAGTCAAATTAATTATAATGACCTCCATTAGATAAAATGGTTAAAATATATTCTAATTATACTTTAAAACCACTCAATAATATAATTTATTACTATAAATTATTTTGACTAAAAAAGTTGTTTTTAAGTATTTTTCACTATTCATCGAAAATTGGATGTTCTCAGAAAAATACCAAAAATTCAAAATTGGCTAATTTCGATATTACAAATCAATAAATGAAGACCATTTTGAAATATTAAATTTATATAATTTCAAAAACTGGGTATTACTATTCATAACGACTATTTTGATTGGTCGTAGTGTGTTAGAATCTTGAACTTGCCTACAATGCAAGCTATTGCATTATTGAAAGAGAAGTGTATTGTAAAAGCTTGGGGTGTTACACACTGGCTACTCCTCATAAGAATGATCATTCTCCAATTGTACCACCTCTAAAGTCAATACATATGAAGGATCCTATATGTACATCCGTAAGTGAGATATGTGGAATACATCATTTACTTTAGACATGGTAGGTGGACATTCTAGTCGATAGGCCACTATTCCAACATAATCAAGAGTCTCAAAGGGGCTAATGTACCTAGGACTTATCTTTTCCTTTCTTCCCAAATCTCATGAACTTCTTCCATGGAGATATTTGGAGGAATACCATGTCTCCAAACTTAAACTCTAGGTACCATTTATGATTGTTTGCATAACTCTTTTGTTGAATTTGAGTTGCCTTAATGTGCTGCTGAATGGTTTTAACCTTCTCCAACATTTTTGATGATTTTAGGTATTAGAAGCTTATGTTCACCGACTTCATCCCAACATGCTGGTGTTCCTCACCTTTTCCCATAAAAGGCATCATATAGATCCATTTAGATGATCGATTGGAAACTATTATTATAAGAGAACACAAAAAAAGGTAGATATTGGTACCATAATCCTATGAGTTCCATATAAAATTCTCTCGTCATGTCTTCTAGTGTCTGAATAGTTCACTCAAATTAGTTATCCATTTGAAAAATGACAGGCCATACTGATGTTTAACTTAATACTTAGAGTATGTTTGAGACTTTTCCAGAACATCAAAGTAAATCTCAGATATTGATCAGATACAATTGATAGTGTTACTCCATGTAGCCTTACCACTTCTTTGATATACATATTCATGAAATTTGATCCAATGATACATCCTCTCTAATTAAGATAAAGTGAACTATCTTTGTAAGATGATTCACAATAACCCATATAGCATTGTTTCCTCTGGATGTCTTTAGAAGTCCAATGACCAAGTACATGGTGATGTTTTCCCATTTCTATGTTGGTATGGGTAATGGTTGCATCATGCTTTTAGAATTTTTACTTCTACCATTCATTTTATGACATACCAGACACTTTGATGTATATTTGGAGATCTCTTTTTTTCATCTTGTCCCACCAAAAGTTCCCCTAAAGTTCTGGATACATCATTGTAATCCTTGGGTGAATAGAGAAGGTTGAGCTATGTTATTAATTCATTATCTCTTTCTTTATCTCTGGATTTGATGGTACACATAGTCATGACCCAAATCTTACAACTCCATCCTCACTGATCTTGGCCTTATAGGATTTCCCATTCTTGATAGCTTCCACCTTTTTCTGAATTTCCACAACATTTATTTGAGCATCAATTATTTTCTATACAAGGGATGGATGGGAAATCATTTGATAAAGGATTGATGATGTTCCTCCCTTAATGATTCCCACGTCCATGCTTTTTAAGTTTAAGAATATTGTATCCTAATCAATTCTAATCATTGATAGAGATGCATGATCCTTTCTACATAGAGCATCCACCACATTATTTTCCTTATCAATATAGTAATGGATTAAGCGGTAATAATACTTGATGATATTTAACCATATTCCCTGGTTCATATTAAGATACTTCTATGTGAATATATATTTCATATTCTTATGATCAGTATATATCTCACACTTCTCCCCAAAGAGATAATGCCTCCATATTTTCATTGAAAAGATCATAACTGCAAACTCCAGATCATGCTTGAGATAGTTTTTCTCATGGATTTTTAACTTCCATGATGTTTAGGATATCAATTTATCATTTTATAAGTACACAACCTAATACATTTTTTAAGTATTGATATACACCATAATGAGTTCTACACTTTTTGGGAGTGCGAGTACTGGTGCAGTGATAAGCCTCTTTTTGCGTTCCTTAAAACTTTCCTTACATTATTGAGTTCATAAAAACTTCACTCCCTTCCTTTTCAGCTTGGTTATTGGATTTGAAAATTTTGAAAAATTCTTCAAAAATATATAATAATACCTAGATAGACCAATAAAGCAATAGATCTCCATTATATCGATTGCCTTCATTTTGGAAGGGTCCACAAATATCCTTTTTATGGTGATAAAATGTCCGAAGAATGATATTTCCTCCATCTAGAACACACATTTACAGTAATTTGCATACAATTTCTCCCTTCTCAAAGTCTACAATAGGGTATTCAATTTCACCTCATGTTCCTCCTTTCTCTTATAGTATATAAGAATATCATTAATAAATACAACTATATATTTTTTAGGTAATATCTAAAAAATATATTCCTTAAGTCCATGAATATTTCTGGAGAATTAGTGAGTCCAAAGGGAATCACTATGAACTCATAGTGTTTATACCTCATTCTAAATGATGTTTTTTGAATATCTTCCTTTCTCACCTTTAATTGGTGATATCCCATCTGAAGGTCCACCTTAGAGAAATAACTAGGCCCACAAAGCTGATCGGACAAGTCATATATCTGTGGTAAGGGTTACTTTTTATTTATCATGATATAATTATGATCATGAAAATCTATTTAGTGGAACATCGATCCATCCTTCTTCTTGACAATGAGGACTAGAACACCCCATAGTGAAGCACTCGGGTGTACAAAACCCTTGTCCAGATTCTCTTGTAACTGCTTATTTATTTATTCTAGCTCAATAATGGCCATTATATAAGGTGTACTTGATATAGATAGAGATATAAAAATAAGTTTAATTGATAAATCAACCTATAAACCAGGTAGAATACCAGGAAATTCTTCAGGGAATACATCAGTGTAATCCCTAATGACTAGAATGTCTTTATGCATGATCATGTCCTTTGTCTTAATCATTTTATAAAGATATTCTTTATCATAATTTAGTAATATCCACACTTGATATAGTGATTCTAAAGGAGATTAATTATCCTCCTTACACTTGTAATAAATTGGATGATGCTTCGGGATGTGAAGAGTGACATCCCTTTCCTCACAGTTGATGTTGTCTTTGTATAAATATATACAATCCATTCCCAATATAGCATCAAACTACACCAATGGGAGTATGATAAGATTTTATGGGAGGTTCAGTCCACAAACATTAACCAGGGAGGGGTTATGTACTTTGGATAAAATAATTATCCCATTAGCTATTCTCATAGAAAACTCAACCTCCAAATTTTGAGGTGGTGTTTGAATAGCTCTTCTAAATTTGTATGATATGAAAGAATGCATTGAACAAGAATCAAATAGTATATTTTATTTTCTGGAATGAATAACCAGTGGATGTGTCACCATATCATAATCACGATCCACCTTAGAAGTAGTGATATCATATGATCTTCTTTGTTTCCTTAGAGGTTGTTGTTGATTGCTTTTGACAACCCTAGGCTTAGGGAATTGGTTTGAAAAATTCCCAAGTTCCTTACAGTTGAAACACTGCATATAGGATAATTATTGATAAGAAGCATCCTTTATTCTTCTACATTTTTAGACTTATTCATATCCCTTTAGATGTTCTTAGATAGATGCCTCACTCTTCCACTCTTGAAGTATTTCTTGGTACCCTTTATATTGTTCCCAGGATGATTCTCCCCAAAATTTTGACCCATGGGATATTCAATCTACTTTCCATCATGGTATTTATTTTCTGATCCACCCATGTTAGATTCCATTTTATACTTTTTTTCAATGGGACCATGAGACCATTGAGAGTCTTCAATATCCATTTCAACCTTAAGGGAACAAAAAAAAATCTCCTCATATCTTTAAAAGTCTCTAATTGTCAAAACTTTTAATAGAATTGACTTTAGACTGCTAAAGGAATGATCCACCTTGATTTTGGTGTTCATGAAAAATCTGGATTTGTATCTTGTAAGCCTTGTAAAGTTTTTTCCATTTTCCCCGATAGAATCATAATCCTTTTTATTAAGTCCAATGAACTCTCTTTCTATCTTGATACAAAGGGTAAGTGGAAAATATTTATTGAAATTTTTTTCTTGAATTCATCCCAATCCATGGAATCAATTTACTTCTTGGAATTCATATTTTTGAATAGTTTTCACCTTTTATTAGCTTACCCATCATAACAATAGACCTCCATCACAAATTTATATTCTTATAATCATCAGAGGATATAAAATATCTCTTCAATGAAGTTAAACCACTATTCTATGAGGAGGGGATCATAAGATTCACTAAACATGGGAGGCCTTTTCCACATGAAGTATTTGACAAAAAATTTCTCTTTCCTTAGAAAAGGAGGGAATTACAAATGATTCAAGTTATTATTCATAACTTGAGCCACATGAGAAAGCACTATCATAAAGTTTTGATAACATATTCCCAGTATATTTCACATATAATTAGGTCAATCATCACATTGCCTATCACATTTATTGTTGGAATGGGTTCTTATATTTCCCACTATTAACTAAGAAAAAAATTCAATTAAGGGGGATTTAATACTTAGAAAATAATAGTAAAATTGAAACTTTAAACATTAAAGGATAATATATTAAAGGAAATGTACATCCTAAGTTGTGATTCTGTAGGTTTCAATTTAGGTTATTCATGAATTGTTTCCAAACAAATATTTTTATGGGAATTATATTTGTTCTCATAAAAATGGTTCATAATGAGATTAGGAATTTATCAAAGCATATCCCCCAGGAGTGTCAAACCATGCATGCAGTAAGGCCCATTATCATGTACTAGGTTGACCTGAGCCAGGCCTAGAACACCTTGTCAAATTTTTTACTCCTTAGTAAATATTTTATAGTACCACATCCACTTGTAATAACTAAACAAGGATGTATTTTATTGATAATTCACTTACTCTATAGTTACAAAAATTTAGGGATGTTTTCTTAGACATAGTTTTATCCCTAAGGTTCTTATTAATGTACTCTATCCCTAGTATCCAAAAATAAATAGAACTTCCTATGATACCAACTATAGAGATCATATCCTTTTACACATATCATTACATGATTTTATGAATAATTAAACATTATATTACAATCCTTGTATCGTAAAGTCTTGTGTCTTAGAAGACCAGGTACATAAACTAAAAACATGGGACTAAATAAAAAATTTATTTATATTTCATCTCATATGAGATCTTAACTTTATCTTAACCCATACACCAGCATAGGATAACATGGGGATAAAATAAATAAAGATACGAGCTAAAAATCTCAGAAAGGGAATAAACATTAAAATACGGCTTAACACATGGGTCATAAGGCATAATATAATGATATAAAAAGGCATGGAACATGATTAAACACAAGGAATAATAATATATATATAACATGGGACCATATAATTGTAACGTCCCGAGTCTAGAGCCCCTCCACTGGTGCCCGTACCCAGTTCACCACATGACCTCAAGCACGTTTCCCCGAATGCCAGAGGCTGCCGACTAGCAGTGAGGGCCTTGGTGAGTCAGTGGGGAAACTATGCCCTCATTCAGTAAGGTATACAAGGTAAGGAACCAATGATAAACAGAGGAAGTAGTGAACAACATGCATACCAACAGAAACCAACAACAAAAGCAATGTATATATATATAACTATGATGACAATGATGCAGTAGGTACAAGTATCTAAGGAAAAAAACAAACACAACAACGTGCTGACATACAACTGAAACCAAGTGCAAAAGAAAAAAAAAGTAAGCTCCTTAGCATCGCGAGCCACGGCTCGGTCCCATGCTCCCCAGCTCCTGGTGCAATCAAGATCCTGAAGTAGAAGGGCGCTTTCCCTTGTCTATACCTGTAACAACATAGTCAGCTTGGGCCCAAAAGCAAGTCCCAAACAGGGTGTGAGATACAATCCTAGTAGGCAATCACCCAAAGATTTGTGCCAAACAGTCAATGAATACATGGCAGTAACGAAACAAGAAGCAGTAAACAGAAAAGCACAAGCAGCTTCAATCCACAGTTCTAGCAAACAAAGTGCACAAGTAAACAACCAACAACAAAAGAAGAAACAGGTAACCCTTTGGGTAGCTCTCAAAGTCTAACCCCTATGGTTTAACCTATCAGTACTAGAAACTCTCTGGGAAGCACACACAATCTCACCCCTCTGGTTCAGCTACGTAATTAAGCATAATCTCTGTGGAAGCACTCACCGTCAATTCCCTCTGTAGTCTCGTATCGTGCTAAAGGCTCTCTGGGGAAGCACTCAACGTCAATTCCCCCTGTGGCCCGTGTCGTGGATCTACAGACTCTCTAGGGAAGCACTCAATGTCAATTCCCCCTATAGTCTCGCATCGTAATTAAAAGACACTTTGGAGAAGCCTTTCTATGAATTCTCCCTTTGGTATACTACTCTAGGTCCTCACAGTCCTGAGTATAACTAAACATGCTCAACACGTGTATATCGTCCAAGTAAACCTCAAGAACTACTTGGCTATCAACTAAGGATCAACGACAATAATAAAACAACAGTCCACAATCCTACAACTAGGCATGGAAAAGCAAACTGAGCACAAAAAAAATACTCTAATAACAATAAATAAACTCTACTAAAGCAATCAATCAAAGCAAGCAAGTAATAAGGGCAAAACAAGAAACATACAATACCCCGTTCAAGGGTATTGGTGGAATTTGCACAAAATATTCATCAACTTTCTACGGAAAGGTAAAAACCACCTACCTCGATCCTAGGAGATCGATATACGTGAACCTCAATGACAGATTCCTCTTAGAACAACATAGATCTGAGAAAACACACAAAAAGTTCATCCCATTATAACTTGGAAACGAGGAGGAGTCAAGAAACAAGGCTAAAGCAGAAGGATGAACTCACCGCTGCAATTCCAATTCAACTGACCATGCTCAAATCGGAGAACGGATGACGAGGTGGGAATCCGTCGAAGATCCGGATGTACGGTTGCTCCCGAATGGTCGAAAACTGAAAAAGAAGATGGATATGAGGGTTAGACATGACCCCTGTCCATTTAATGAAAAAAAATAAAGTACATGATGTGTACTTTTTGAGTACACAACGTGTACTTCGAATTTTCCATACTCTGAAATAACCGGCCTCCACCTCAGCCTTACACACTGTGTGTGTATCCCGGACATGGCCAGCACACGACTTCGAGCTGGGGAAAGAGTACACGGCGTGTACTTAGAAAGTACACGGTGTGTACTTCTGAAATTTCCAGAAAATTCATTTTTTTCAAAAACTCCAGAAAAAAGGAAAAACATACCTAAAAAGAGATCCGGGTTCTTATAAACTTCCCCCCTTAAAGAAATTCATTCCCAAATTTCCCTAACGAGGTGGAGAAGCAGAAACCCCGAATAGCTCTGGCCATTACGATAGTACATCGGCCTCCCTCTCCCAGGTCTCGTCCTGTACTCGACCGTGCTGCCATAGCACTCGTACTAGAGGAACAGGCCGCCTGCAGAGAACCTTCTTACTACGATCGACAATCCGGATAGGATGATCTTCGAATGACGCATCCTCTTTGAGCTCGACTTCCTCGGTCTGAGAGATGTGAGACGGGTCTGAAAAGTAGCATCAGAGCTGAGAGACGTGGAAGATGTCGTGCATGGCCCGATACCTCTAAGGTAGCTGCAACCGATAGGTGACCGACCCCACTCTCTCCAAGACCTCAAACGGCCCGACGTACCGCGGTGAAAGCTTACCCTGTCTCAGAATCCTCTTGTGTCCCAACCTCGGTGTGACACATAGGAAAACCTGATCACCGACCTCGAACTCCAGAGTTCGTCTCCGCTAATCAGCATAAGACTTCTGTCGAGACTGCACTGTAGCCATCCTCTTTCGAATCAGCTCTATCTTCTCTAAAGTCTCTTGAATAAGATGAGGTCCCAGCAAAGCTACCTCTTCTGGCTCCAGCCAGCATAAGGGTGATCAGCATGGCCTACCGTAAAAATCCTCGTATGGCACCATCTGAATGGTCGCCTGGAAACTATTATTGTAGGCGAAATCCACTAGAGGAATATGTTTCTCCCAAGAACTACCAAAGTCAAGGGTGCAAGCTCGGAGCATATCCTCAAGCACCTGGATCGTGCGCTCGGACTGACCGTCAGTCTGGGGATAGTAAGCTGTACTCAAAAGTACCTGTGTACCCAAGGCCTTCTGAAGTCCCTACAAGAACCGAGAGGTAAAGCGCGCATCTCTATCTGAAACAATAGAGCGCGGAACTCAATGTAGAAGAATGATCTCTCTGATTTAAAGTCATCCCAGATCATCGACACTGAAGGTCTCCTTGATCAGCAAGAAGTGAGCAACCTTAGTAAGCCTATCGATGACAACCCAAACAACATCGTTCCCCCGAGGTGATCTCGGCAACCCGATCACGAAGTACATCGCAACATCGTTCCACTTCCACTCCGGAATGGGTAACTTCTGCAAAAGTCCCACTGGTCGCTGATGCTCTGCTTTCACTTGCTGACAAGTAGAACATCTCAAGACAAAACCAGCAACATCCTTCTTCATACCTGGCCACCAGTATTGGCGATGAAGGTCCCGATACATCTTGGTGACTCCAAGATGAACTGCCCAAACAGAGGAATGGAAATCCCACATCATCTCCTCACGTATTTCTACTAGAACCCATACACGTCCTTGGAAATACAAGATCTCATCCTCACCCACTTTCCATCCAGGAAGAGGGTATTCTCCTGACACACTCTCTCGCAGGACTAAGACTTCTGAGTCTGATAGCTGCCTCATCCGTACCCGATCAAGTAGCATGGAGGTAAAAACTACAAGAAGATAGAAAAGTCTGTCCCCATCTGTCATGCACCTCCAGATGCATCTCAGAGAACAGATCCATTAGCTGCCACTCACTACTGGACTCCTGAACTTCCTGAATTTGAGTTCTCATACTCAACGCATCAGCCACAACGTTTCCCTTTCCCGGCGTATAGGCAAGCTCGAAATCAAAAGACTGAAGATACTCGACCCACCTACGCTGCCTCAGATTCAGATCATGCTAAGTGAAGATATACTTGATACTCTTGTGGTCAGTGAAGACCACAAAGTGCTCTCCCAGAAGATAGTGTATCCAACAACGCAAGGCATGAAAAACAACAGCTAACTCCAAATCGTGCGTAGGGTAGTTCCTTTCATGTGGCCTCAACTACTGAGACTCGTACGCAACAAATCCATCTCCCTGCATGAGTACAGCTCCCAACCCGATACCCCAAGCATCACAGTAAACAGTGTATATCTAGCCTGGCTCCGGCAGGACTAGTATCGGTGTTGACATCAACCTCCCTTTCTGCTCATGAAAGGATTACTCACAAGAATCTGACCATAAGAACATAACCCCCTTCTTGGTCAGACCAGTCAAAGGTGCTGCTAGATGAGAAAAGTCCTGAATGAAGCGTCTGTAGTATCCAGCCAGCCCTAGGAAACTCCGTACCTCAAATAAGTTCTTCGGCTGCTCCCAGGAAACTAAAGCTCTTACTTTCTCTAGGTCCACTGATACTTCTACCTTTGAGATGACATGACCCAAGAAGTGAATCTGATCCATCCAGAAGTGACACTTTGAGAGTTTAGCATAAAGCTGATGCTCTCTCAGTGTACTCAGAATGATCTCAAGATGTGTGGCATGGTCGTGTCGAGTGTGAGAGTACACCAAGATATCATCCACGAAGACCACGAAGTAAGAGTCCAAGTAAGGATGGAACACTCGGTTCATCAGTTCCATGAAAACTACATGTCTGTTCATGATACCGAACGGCATGACTATATACTCGTATAGACCATACCTTCTCTTGAAGGCTGTCAGAGGTATATCTGATGGTCTAACGTGCATTTGATGATAACTGGACCTCAAGTCGATCTTCAAGAACACCCGGGCTCCTCGAAGTTGATCGAAAAGGTCATCAATCCATGGCAAGGGATATCGGTTCTTGACCGTCAACTGGTTCAGCTTCCAATAATCCACACAAAGATGAAGGGTACCGTCTGCCTTCTTCGCAAACAGAACAAGAGAACCCCAAGGAGAAGTATTGGGTCGGATGAAACCCTTAGCCTATAGCTCCTCCAAATGCTTCTTGAGCTCCTTCAACTCAGGTGCGGCCATCCTATAGGGAGGAATGGACACCGGTGTCGCTCCTGGCATGAGCTCAATAAAGAATTCTACCTCACGCTATGGAGGCAAACCTGAAAAGTCTTCTAGAAAGACATCCCTGAAGCAATCCACCACTGGAGGAAAGTCCAAATGTAGAGTCCCCTGATCATCCAAATAAATACTAGAAATCTGGGCTGTCACCCCTCCTAGCCCAAGATGCTTGAGTCCTGACTGACTCTCCTGAACATCCCACTCACCTTTATGAAGAAAGGACTCGCCCTCTAGTGAAACGAAACTTGTTCTGTGGCGATAACAGTCGACGAATTCCTAAAATGGAATCAACCAATACATTCCAAGAATGAAATCATAGCCTGTCATCTCTAGGACATAGAGATCCCATAAGAAGTGATACCCTAAAACCTTGACAGGGCACTCTCTACACTAGTGTACACTAGATGTCCTCATTCCCAAAGGTTTGTCTAGTGTCAACGAGTTGGCAGAAGAAAAGAAGCAGAGTCCAAGGCACTCCACAACAGCAACAGAGATAATGATATGCGTAGCACTGGTATCAAAAAGGACTGAAGATAAAACCGAGGCTACTAAAATTATACCTCGAACAGTAGAAGGGCTGGGATCCTGCTCATGATAAGTTTGGTCCACGGCGAAATACTGGCCTGTACCGTGGCCCTGCACCCCTGTTTGACCACTCTGAGCCGAACAACCCTGCTGGTGTTGAGGAACTGGTGGCTGACCGCCATGGCCTCGACCTCCACCTCGTCCCAAACGGCTGGAAGAACTCCAGTTCCCCAACTGGTGAGAAACTGGCGGTGTTGCTCCTGAATGAGGAGTCATGGAAGAACCCCAATCACCTGCTCCTAGTGAGAAAACCTGGAAGAAACACTGAAGGTGACCCAACTTTCCGCAAGATCGGCACTCCATGGGGTCCCTCTGGCACTACGGCCTCGTGTGCCCTGTTTGGCCACACTGATAGCATGTCACCTGACTACCTGATGATGCGTCTCGCTTCCTCGAATCACCGTGCGTATGCTCCCTACGGCGCTTCTTGCTGTCATCTGGAGGGTGGCTAACTCTGGAAGCAGAACCGCCCTGGCTCGCAGCTCCAGATTCTCTTAGATTGCGCTCTACAATTAATGCCTGATTGTCGATGAATGTAATGGAAGTCATCTGGAAGATGTTCACCTGCGAGCGGATCTCCCGCCTGAGTCCATCCTCAAACTTCCTCGCCAAGAACACCCCACTCCCATCTTGGAGGGGTGTAAAATGATACAGCTCAGTGAAACGAGAGGAATACTCCATGAAAGATAGAGTACCCTACTCTAAGATCATGAACTCCCGGGCTCGATCGACCCTCAGGGTCTCCATGTAGAATTAGTCGTAGAACATGCGCTGTAACTCCTCCCAAGTCATATCCTACTGTAGACCCGCCTGTGAGATCATGTCCCACCACCTCTTGGCGGAGTCTCAGAGCATGTAGGTGGTGAGCTTGACCCACCTCTTTGGAGGAGTCTCTAAATGCTTGAATATAGTCATCATGGATTCCAGCCATGACTCCTACAGCCTGAGGTCCTCCCTCCCCCGAGAACGTGGGAGGATGCTGCTGCTGGAAAACCCACGTCAAGTCTACCATAGACGAGGCAAGAGACAGTGCTCCTTGGAAGGCCTGCATCATCCTTATGAAACCTTCCCTAAACTGCGCATCATCACCTATAACTGGTACAACAACCGGTGCCAAGGCTGGCTCAGCTGGGGGATCAACAAGAAGTCCTTAATCAGCCCTGTCTGGCGTCTGATCACTGCCTGACGATAGACGTATGACTGGAGGACGTCTCGGAGGCATAGATATGAAAGATCAAAATTACACCTTAGATCAGGAAAACAAGGATATAGAACACAAGAGCACAAAACAGGAACAGGGGAGAAAAACACACAAGTTTCCAAAACACGACTACACGGCGTGTACAAAACAACACGGCGTGTCTTCTTAAGCCACTAACATGGGCGTGTACCCCTTCCCTACAAGCCTTAAACACTTCAAACTACACGGCGTGTTGACCCCAACACATGACGTGTACTTGAAAACTATTCCCCTACATGAGTCTCCTTACACGGCTAACCCACACAGTCCGACTCAACCCGAGACTACACGGCGTGTTCTCAACACACACGACGTGTACTAGACAAGGCTTTGGAGACCCATGTTTGTGAAACACAAAACTTTCTACATGGATGAAACTTACATAGTGTGTTCTTAATAAACACGGTGTGCATAGGCAAGGTGACCCCATCCTGTGTTGTCTGTGAAACGGCCGGGTACCTGGGCAAAACTACATGGCGTGTTCCGAACAAACACGACATGTGTAGAAGAAGGTAACGTTGGACCATGTTGTTCATGACATAGCCGGGTACCTGGACGGACTACACAACGTGTTCCCTATGGACACAGTGTGTTCTACCCGAGCATCCCCATCCCGTGTTGTTAGTGACACGACCGGGTATGAAACTCTGAACTCACACAACCTGTACCGACCGTACACAGCGTGTTCCCAAAGTTACTCCCACGACACCGTGTTCTGATCACATGGTCAGTGACACATCCTGAAAACTACACAGCATGTATCCAAAAAGTACACGCTGTGTATTCTAGGTTTTTCTGGGCAGTAGCTCAGAAACTGCGCAGAATTCCAGAAACACAAAAAACAAGGGAAGAGATGCCAAATTCTGATCCGGGAGGGCCCATAACGCCTCAAGAACCAAAATTTGGCGTTAATTTTAAGAAATAAACAAAAAAATAGTTTTCTAACACAATCAGAGAATCTATTAAACGTCTATCACAATAGCATGCAAAATCTACACAGAGCCTATAACAATAGCATGCAATCGCTAATGCACCCTAGATGGCATGGTAAGAATGAATGACATGTGATTTCTACAAGTGTCTATATGATGCATGAGATTGAATACCCTCATCTCATCGGGTTGCGACAAAAATAGAACCGAAATATCAAAACAATAACCGCACAAGTCATGTGAATCACTCTAGGTGGAAACATATCAACCATAAAACTCAAAACCAGAAAACTGTAATCAACGAGGTAGTATGGCTTTTCCCTATACACAGGTTAGCTACTCCCGGGCACAACTTTACACCAAGTACCAAATCCATCCTATCCCTAGCTAAAGTCTCTAAATAGTAAAGCAAGAGAAAAGAACCTCCTCTGATACCACTTTGTAACGTCCCGAGTCCAGAGCCCCTCCACTGGTGATCGTACCCAGTTGTCCACATGACCTCAAGCGCGTTTCCCCGAACACCAGAGGCTTCCGACTAGCAGTGAGGGCCTTGGTGAGTCAGTGGGGAAACTATGCCCTCATTTGGTAAGGTATACATGGTAAGGAAACAATGATAAACAGCGGAAGTAGTAAACAACATGCATACCAACAGAAACCAACAGCGAAAGCAATGTATATATATATAACTATGATGACAATGATGAAGTAGGTACAAGCATCTAAGGAAAACAGAAAACACAGCAACATGATGAAATAAAATTGAAACCAAGTGCAAAAGAAAAACAAAGTAATCTCCTCAGCATTGCGAGCCATGGCTCAGTCCCATGCTCCCCAGCTCCTGGTGCAATCAAGATCCTGAAGTAGAAGGACGCTTTCCCTTGTTTATACCTGCAACAACATAGTCTGCTTGGGCCCAAAAGCATGGCCCAAACAGGGTGTGAGATACAATCCCAGTAGGAAATCACCCAAAGATTTGTTCCTAACAGTCAATGAATACATGGCAGTAACGAAACAATAAGCAGTAAACAGAAAACCACAAGAAGCTACAATCCAAAGTTCTAGCAAACAAAGTGCACAAGTAAACATCCAACAAAAAAATAAGAAACAGGTAACCCTCATGGTATCTCTCAAATTCTAACCCCTATGGTTCAACCTATTAGTACTAGCAACCCTCTGGGAAGCACACACAGTCTCACCCATCTGGTTCAGCTACGTAATTAAGCAGACTCTCTGGGAAAGCACTCACCGTCAATTCCCCCTATAGTCTCGTATCGTGCTAATGGCTCTCTGGGGAAGCACTCAACATCAATTCCCCCTGTGGCCCGCGTCATGGATCTACAGACTCTCTGGGGTATCACTCAACGTCAATTCCACCTATAGTCTCGCATCGTAATTAAAATACACTATGGAGAAGCCCTTCCATCAATTCTCCCTTTGGTCTACTACTCTAGGTCCTCATAGTCCTGAGTATAACTAAACATGCTCAACGCGTGTATATCTTCCAAGTAAACCTCAAGAACTACTTGGCTATCAACTAAGGCTCAACAGTAATAATAAAACAACAGTCCACAATCATACAACTAGGCATGGCAAAGAAAACTGAGCACAAAAATAATAATCTAATCATAAGAAATAACCTCTATTAAAGAAATCAAGTAAAGCAGGCAAGTAACAAGGGAAAAAAAGGAAACACGCAATACCCCGTTCAAGGGTATTGGTGGAATTTTCCCAAAATATTCATCAACTTTCTACGGAAAGGCACAAACCACCTACCTCTATCTTAGGAGATCGATATACTTGAACCTCGATGAAAGATTCATCTTAGAACAATGTAGATCTGAGAAAATGCACAAAACATTCATCCCACGATAACTTGGAAATGAGGAGGAATCAAGAAACAAGGCTTAAGTAGAAGGAAGAACTCACCGCTGTGATTCCAACGCAACTGACCATGTTCGAATCGGAGAACAGACAGTGAGGCGGGAATCTGTCGAAGATCTGGCCGTACGGTCGCTCCTGGATGATCGAAAACTGAAGAAAAAATGGATATGGGGGTTAGACGCGACCCCAGTCCGTTTAATGAAAAAAAAGAAAGTACATGACGTGTAATTTTTGAGTACATGGTGTGTACTTCGAATTTTCTGTACTCCAAAATAAACGGCCTCCACCTCAGCCTTACACACCGTGTGTGTGGCCCAGACATGGCCAGCACACGGATTCGAGCTGGGGAAAGAGTACACGGCATGTACATAGAAAGTACATGGCGTGTACATCTGAAATTTCCAGAAAATTCATTTTTCTCAAAAAATCCATAAAAAAGGAAAAACATACCTAAAAAGAGATCCATGTTCTTACAATAATAATGGAATCATATTAGTGTGTAAGAAATATAATATATTACTTTATCATGATTCAAATATCATTGCACATATAGGAGCACATGTCAAGGATAACAACCAAGACCACTACACATGGAGCACGAGCCAAGGATAACCACCAACACCATTTCACGTGACATCTCATGAGACTAAAAATAACCCAATGCACTAGAGAAATACATGGGAACACCCATAAAAGCATGTTCATGAATATGTTTTCCAAATAAATAATCATATATAAGTAATCAATCATAAACATAAGGGTTACCCATGGAAAGAAATGGGTATCATAATGATGTCAAACGCGTAATAAACGTGCATATCATAAAAGTATCCATGAAAGAAAGGAATGGAATCATACATGGAAATTAATAAAGGATAATAGTAACATATCATGATTAGTTATGTCAAACTGAATTGATAGCATGTAAAAAGGGAATTTAAGAAACACTATAATTAAAACATTTTAGTGTGGTTTAAGGAAAATATTAAAGAGGATTTCAAGCAGAAAAGAGAATAATATTTTATATAAAACCAGAATTGTAATAATAAGGCTTTAATAATAAAATTAATGATTTTATAAAATATAATGGCGCCTTGAAACAAATTATATATTGCACTTTAAATTGGAAAATAACTCGGGCAGTTCTTTTAAATCAGTCTTGTTTATCTGAAATAATTGAGTAGGGAACCTTTTTAAAACATGTATATCCCCAAAAAAGAATGGATATTGATACATGATTTTGGAAAATATACCAAAAACATAGAATATGTACATAAAAATAAAATAAAATTTCATTTGGGTAAAAAGATAGAAAGATTAACCTGAAGGAATAATGGAGGTTCTGGTAGAATCCCTTACCATAAGTCCGACGATGTTCTTCATATGATCCTAATGTCCTGGATAATCAAATTAGATTCATTAATTAATAATTATAGAACCCTTTATATATTTATTTTATTTATTATACCTTTATTAAGTACATTTATAGCATTTTTGATGGGTTAAGAGGTTCAATTTCATCATTTGGGAGCATTGGTTTCCTTGGTTTTCCTGATTGGTTTACATGTATACATGTATGAAAGGTCATGTAAAGTGGGAGTAATTATCCAAAATTAAACTTATATTTTATTAATGATCTTATATTGGTAAAATTGGCCTTATATATCATTTGTTTTTATGGAATGATAATGAATCAATAGATAAATAGTTAATGATAATTGTTTCTATTTATTTTGTCGGTTTTTGATCACAACAAACTCATTTTGTTTTATAAATTAATATCATGGGTAAAAAATGATTCCAAATCTTTATATAAGATATAATAATATAATATAATCTGGTTAGAGAATAAAAATGGTTTCATTACCCTCCTTGAATATGAAAATAGAAATTGAAAACATCGTAGTCCTTGAATGTGATAAATTATCACATCACATACGATGTTTTAATTTATAATATAAAAGGAATGGGAAAGAGAGATAATGATGAGTTATTCCATTAGTATAAAATAATTTCATTATATGTAAGTTACTAGAGTTATCATACCATTTGGATCAGGGGAGGTGAGGAGAGAAAAATAAAAAAAGGAACTTGAAAAGAAATTAAAAGAAAACGAAGAGGGTTTTACCTCTTGATTCCTTCTTCTTGAGAACCTCCTTAGGGTGTTGGTTTTGGTATTTTGTTAATAAAAAAGATCCTAGATATGGGTAAGGGTCTTAGTAGGTTAGTTTTTCATAAATTGGACAAGGATTAAGGCCTGAGAGGTTTGAGGAGAAGAGGTGGTGATGGGTGGTATTTATAGTGGATGAGAGGTGAGTATTCTCATTATTTTACTCAATATTTTATTATTTTTCTCAATACAAGCAATACTTATGATTATTGAGACTAAATAAATTAGTTATTATATGTTAATTTTAACCAATTGTCACTTATATTATATATTACTCAAGCATGACTCAAAAATTCATTTATTTACCTATACTGTAAATTACTATATTTCACTATTCACCAAAAATTCAAGTATTTTAGAAAATTCCCAAAAATTCACCTTAAATGTTTTTATACATGTAGCATTAAAAAATGATATCCATTTTATGAAAATAATTTTTAATATTATGAATTTAATTTTTTATTAAAATCATCACTTACGTGGAAAATACAGATTTTAAAATGATAACAGATTTTATAACACTTTGAAAAATTAATTAAGATCTCATAATATTATCTTATAATAATAAGTCATAAAAATAAGAAATATAAAATAAATTTTATTAAAATAAATTTTCTAATAAATTATTAAATTAGTCATAAAATTGTAATTAAATATTTATGACTTAAAAAATGTCAACACTAAATTGATAATTTTTAAAATATTTATTTACTTATATTATGATATAATTATATTATAATATTACTTATAATATGGTTTAATTTTATTTATAATTTAATTGGTGAGGTTACTATTCAGTTGTCCGGTTTACTATTCATAAGGGGCATGTTACTATTCTAAAGGTCATGTTACTATTCAATTGGTATGTGTTTCTTAACTTCTATAAATGCCTATTATTTCATTAATTATTCATTTTTAATGTTTTTATTATGTTCTCAATGTGATTTTATGCGATTACACCTTATGACATAATTATAGTAAGGGAATTTCATTGATAAATGTTTTAGGTTGTTACACATTCCCCATATGAAAAATGGCCAAGAATATTTACCTATATGTAGTAACTTTGGGGGTAGATGGACTAAGTTTACATGAATATTATATTCATGAAATTTCTTGGTGAATTACACAAAGTCATATATTATTGTTTTCCAATAGTAACCGAGCCTTCTAATTTGGTGGGAGAGCCTGGTCTGGGACTGATGGGCATCGCTGAAGCCTGCATGCACTTCTTCTATGAAAATGGGATTTTTTTATTCTGCTATTAATCTAAGTAGTATTGCATTGAATTCTTATTTATGGAGGGATTTATACTCATTAGAACCATCTGGAAAGGAAAAATTCACTACTCACCATCGAGTCTATTCTTTTTTGGATTGATCCGATAGGAGGGATCCATTTTAATGGAAATAAACTATGGGATACATTCATCTAGGTGTAGAAATAATTTCATCATGATCTAGGACGGTGTTGACCTAATTTATTTCTTCTATGTCACAGATGATGACTAACGAGACCATCTATTACTGTGTAATTCAGAAAAAAAAATTCTTTCTGATCATGGTTGGCCAGAAATGTGGCAGTATTATCTAGTTCCTTGACATGAGCATTTTATGATTGAGGGAATTGATACAATGTAGGTTAGAAATGGAATTATACCATAAATTCTATAACATACCCTATGAGAGGAACCCATTCTTAATTTTTTATAGTATACTCACCATTGATTTGTTTGATCACTAACTCTCATTATCCCTTAATGTTTAGGTAGGAAATATGTAGCTTTAGGGATAGTTCCAAGCCAGTAATGAGGGCTTGAAATTCTGCCTCAGTATTAGTGCAGCCTTCAAATAGTGAAAATGAATTGGGAAAATTTTATTTTTCTATGTAGAAAAACAAAATACATAGACCATCCCAATTGAGATTTGGGTTTTACATCATCTTTCTAATAGGACTTTGGGATACACCATCAAAATATATCTCCCATGTATAGGGAGTGTCATGGGCATAGAAAACCTTTTTGTATGGAAGTTTGTGTCTACTAGTGTGCTTTCTAGGGCATGATGTGTCATAAAGAAATCATCTAGGGCATACCCTTTCACCTCCTTCTCTAATATGAACTAGATGTCATATTGTTGCAGAATGACCAAACATCAGGCCAAACACCAAGACAACATAAGTCAGACTAGGATGTTCTTGAGTGGTTCAATACGATAGACCAGGTGGACTTTGTGATGCTGCAAGTAATGTCTTAGATTCTACACCACAAAGAGGACTGTGAGAGATTTATTCTCAATGTATAAATCCCAGGTCTCAGTACCTAGCATCATTCGAATGAGGTAATAAATATTGTTTTCATTCCCCACATCATTTTTCAGTGTGAGGAGAGCACCAAGTTATATTTCCATGGTGTCTACAAATAAGATATGTGAATTTACTTCTATAAGAGGCATCAAGACCAGTAGGTGTAGTAAGTACTACTTCAAATTATCAAAGGATTCCTTTTATCCTTTATCCTATCGATAGGTGACTCCTTTCTTCACTATCTTTTTGAAGGGGAGAGATTTTCTAGCCAGGTTAGCTATGAAACGAAGAATGTATGTGAGGTTCCATTTGAGCCCCCTAATTTCTTTGATATTACAAGGGGGTTACATCTCTAGGATTGCACTAGTATTTTCTAGGTCGACCAAGAATCCAAGATGGTGTACTATATAACTAAAGGAATTTCACTAACATTACCCCAAAATCTCACTTCAACCGATTCATTTTCAAACTATGCTATCACAACTTGTTAAATATTATTTGAAGATCTATGAGGTGATCACACGACTATCGAGATTTGAATACTATATCATCGACATAAAATTTTACTATTCATACCAAGAAGAGAATAATGATATTATGCATGAAACATTGGTATGTTCTTCTAACTCTGTTTAATACATAGGGCATTACAAGAGAGAAAAAGATACCTTGAGGTGCTCTAAAAGAAGTGTATTCCTTGTCTTAAAGGGATATCTTTATCTTATTATACCCTGAATAACCATCCATAAATGAAATGTCTTGGAATATGGTAGTTTAATTGATAAAATGTTTGGTGATTTGTGGTGGGAAATCGTCATTTAGGAAGTGTCTATCAAAGTCCCAAAAATTGACACATACATGGATATGCCTATTATTTTTCTTTACAAAGATGATGTCGACAAGACATTTTAGGTATTGAACCTCCTAGAAAAAATTTAATTTGATAAAATTTTCAACATTAGATTCTAGATTAGTATAATGAGAGGGGTGAATCCTCCTAGATACCTATTTGAAACCCTAATGGTCATCAAGTAAGCCTAGGTGATGTGTAGCCACACTAGGGTTCATCTTGGGCATTTCTGTGTAATTCCAAGTGAACACATATCGACGTTTCTTCAGAAATGAAATATGCATCTCCTTATCCTTGAGAGGCATGTAATAACTAATCAATATAGGTTTTGGGTATTCTTTGGTTCTTAGATTCAGCAGCCTAAGTACATCAATAGTGGTGGAGGCACCTTCCCCAAAGTTAGGAGGGGTATTCCTGTGGTCATCATCTTCTTCTTCCATTTATGAGTTTTTGTATTCATTTTCAGTGATGGTGGGTAATCTAGGGGAATCTCTATCATTTATGGGGTAATAAATTCCATTCTAAGTGCCATTATCACCATGAACTTCTAGATTCATTGCACAAATATTCCGAAGTAGCTTATTTTGTTTTATGCTATTACTAGGAGAAGAAGGATCCTAGAAATTTATAATTAAGTATTTTTCATCAATCATGTTTATGGGTAGCACATAATAATTTTTGATCATGATCTAGGGATTCACATGGGTTGTCCCCAAGCTGTTAGGGGCTACAACATACGTATTTGAATCCACCATTGATTTTTCCCCCTCCATTTTGTAGAGACTTGCCTCACCATATATGGATTTTCATGACTCGAAGAGGGTTTTTCACCTTGTAGTATGCCAATATTCCCATTTATGGGGTATTTCAAACATTTATGATGAAATGATGAGGTTAATTATACATGGATATGAAGACAAGGTCTTCCTATTAGGACTTTATATGCTATGTCTTTATAGATAACCATGAACTCATCATTAGATGTGAGATCCCCAAACTAACCCTTGAGCTTGATCTTCCTAAGAGGAATTTTCTTGCTCTTATCGTACACTTTAATGGTTATCTTTGTTAGATATTAGTACCCCTTTATATATATGAAATTTTAGAGGGTCAAAATTAAGATAATATTGATCCTAGAACCATTGTCAACCAGATCCCTTTGGATTTTAATATTATCTAGTTTTCCTGAATCATATAGGGGTCTGATATGTCCCAAATAAAATCTTCCTAATCATGTTCAATAAATCAGATGGAGACATGGAATTATGATGGAATAGTTTTCACTCAACACACCTCTAAAATTTTTACTTTTGTTTCAAACTCCTATAGGCTCTAGAAGTCCTCGATGAGTGCTTCTGTGAGTTCTTTTGAAACATGGAGAGAATATATGAGGGAAAGATTTTCTAGAACAACTATCAATGATTTTTGAATTTCATACTTTTTATCTAGAGGTATGTACTTACCAAGGTGGGGTTTCTCCATATTTTTTGGCATAGGATTTGTGATGTCTAAGGTAGATAAGATTGGTTCTTGAGAAGAGGTTAAAGGAACATCGATTACAAGTGGTGTGGGTCATGAAAATCTTACCCTTTGACTAGGAAAGTCAGATAATCGCACCCCACTAGTTATTCATGTAATATTATTGGGATTGAATGACCACTAGATGTCTATGAGGCCCTTACGTATTTTTATTAGTCTTTCTAGAGTTCTTTACCATGTTTATCATCTTCATATGTAGATTTGTGTTGGTATATGACCAAAATATTGGGTTAAACCATGCCCATGCATGCCCTATATCCTATTATTCTATGTCCTTGGACTCCATATCCCTAGTTAGGTATGGGGAACTAATACTTGGAGGCATATTCATCATCAGAGAAGGGATATGTTTAGTTAACCATGTTAATAGAACAAAAAATGATCTCTTCATCTGATGCCGATACTGTTTTGTGGGCCTGTACCTATTCTTTAGATGTTGTAGTAAAGTAGTCTGTAAGAGTCATAGCTTGTGTGGGAGATAGATATGAATCTTCCTCTTGTGCATTTTCCTATTTTTAATTATTATTTATTCCCTCATGTGGTATGTTAAATGACATCTCCCTAGGTTCTTGGACCATTGTTAGCTTACAAATTTGGGCTCCTAGGGTTACATGAGCTCATTCAACTGTATTTCAGGTCATCTAGTTATTGAACTTCCATAAATTCCTAACTAAAACTTATTTCCAGTCACCCTATCTTTCTGGTTGGGCAATAGTTTTATAGTCACCTATTTTAGGAAATTTTCTAGTGTCACCCATCCAGAGTCAAGCAAGATTTGGAGAATGTATTTGAAGAAAAATAAGTCATGGATAGCATGACCCAACCTTTTATGAAAAGGGTATTAGTTAAGGTGATTAGTGTGTTTGATCCCATTAGGTTTTTTGGGATATAATAGCATGAGTTGGTAATTTTCCATGAATGTAAGGAAATAAACCCGAACATTCTCATTTTGAAGGGAATGTACTTTATTCATCCATGGGTGACCCTAATATATTTTATTTTTCTTCGGAATGAGGGTTATTTTTTTACTGTATCCATTCAATAGGAGGTTCTAGATGATTTGAGTTCATCCTAGATAAATGAATGGGAACTACTACTGGTTTGAGGGTAACAACAACAATTTTTACCTCACCAAGACTTTTTCCCTATGCCAAGGGCATGGGATAATTTTGAGCGTAGGTCAACTAAATGAAAATTTTCTAGGCATTATGCCATTTTTACAAACTCATGGAATCCAAATAGATACTTTATTGGGATCAAATATTTTTGCAGTGCATTCTGAACATTTTTTCATAGAGTTCCAAAAGTTTCTACAATGAGAAAGTGATACTAAGTGAGTATGTATAATCTTTAAATCTGGATATAAAGTTATAATCCCTCTCATTTTCAAATTTTTTTATTTTCTGAGGGAAAAAATTTTATTTTTTCCTTAGCGTAGAGATGAACTGGTAGATGAATTGGTGATTAAGGTCTTCTCATCCTATAATGGATCATGTTGGAAGGATCATGTACCAAAAAAATTCCATCCCTATCATATTTTGTACAATACATCTTAGTATGGTCACCTCCTATTTATATTGAGTGCCCATTATAGGGTCTCATCAGGACACAAAGCGCATGATATACTGTTTTGGATCTCCTACACCATAAAATGTTGAGAATTTGGGCTTTCTGAAATTGGGTGGTGGAAAATTTTAATCCACCCATTCTAGATATGGATTCTTTATAGATTATACAGTTAAATTCTACCCTTCCATTTATTCCATTCAAGCATCCAGAGACTCAATGACATTGAGGATTTCTGAGGGGCTGTCTAGAATACCTCCCAACTATAGGGAGAGGGAAGGTCCTGATGAGGTGGTCCCATTTTCATATCATGTTGATTCTCAATACAATCTATGACTTAATGATCTTCTTTATATGGGAGAGGATATCTCCATAAAAGAGGAAAGTTGCAATCATCCTTAACTTCCTCATTTATGTAGATCTGTTTCCAAGATCGGGAGCAATCATGATGCTCAGATTCTGATCCTATTGTAATATTGGATCTCTCTTGATGTATGGGATGAAGAATATTCACATATATTTGAAGGAAATACCCAAATGGGAATGTTTTCCTTGAGTAATTAATTATTGATCTGTTTGAGATTCTATATCTTATTATCATATTTTGCTAGATGTTCCTCCATAGAATGATTTTTTTACTATGGATGGTGAGTGGGATGTAGCCACAACTTTCCATTTATCCTTTGATGTTTCCACCTAGGAGGTGGAAATTCATCATTCAGATGTGGAAGGTTCTAGCTCCTTCTCTAGTGTTGCATATGTGCAGCCTTATTTGATGCATCCAAATCACCTAACTCTTGAGGTATAGTTTCTTCATTGTGCCCCTCTGTATATATTTATTTGTTTAAATTATCTATTATGTTGATAGTGAATAAATTTACTAAGGTATATCTGGAAATTATTGTTATCCCATTACTCTCTACATAGTAGGGTGACTCTACATTGTGTACTCCCCCTTTTAGGGTTGCATCGAGGTCATTTCTCTAACCCCTAACTATTGAATCATTTTGGATTACAACCCTTATGTGGTTTGATTTCATACACTGTATATTCCTTGGATCTTGGATTATGATTAATGACCTTAAGTGAATTCCTAGGTGTGATTTCCAAATGGGCCCAAATAGAAAAGGTATGTATTATGATGGAAGGAATAAATGGGATGCTGACTATCAATATTTAAATCCCAACCCGGAGATGACCAATTCACACCACAATGATGAAAATTCCTGCAACCGTACATGTTGGGGATGATTAGGCATTATCATTATCACTTTCTAATCTTGTTGTTTAGGATTTGATGATTCCAATTGAGGATATGAAGGCTCCATAGATAGAAATTGAGATATAAATGACCCTAGACATGTAGGTTGGCGTTGATCTAGAACCTTTACTAATTTACCCAAGACCCTATCAGGGTGTAATTAACCTATGGGTGGTGATTGAGATAAAAATTACCCCAACCCTGTGGTCTAGGGTTATTTTTTATCTGCTGGTGATATTTCATGGATCTTCTAAGTGTTTGATGACCCAAGGGGTGGAAATGATGGTAAAAATACCCCCATCGCTATGGGATGGGTTTGAATCTAGATGACTATTATGGAAACTACTATTTAAATCGGTTTGATTCGGCACAATTTTGTTCATGTATAATCTAGGTGAAATGGATGCTTATGAAAAATTCATTTTATATGGGAATATTTTAGTTAGTCCAAAAATCTGTCTTTCATGTCTAAAATGTGTTCCCATTTTTTGAAGGGCACATCTTAGGAGTCTATTGGCAGCCCTCTCCCTCTGTTCATGATATTGTTGCATCTTTAAAGAGGGGGAGTCTCACTGTATTGAACAACTGGACTATGAATTTCCTAGTCCCTTGATTTTTCCTATAGAGATGATGTTACATGATATCATATTTGGGGAGATTTACTATTCTGGGGACATAGTGAAGTTCAATGCTCTATATTTTCCCCATCCTTACATACATACGTTTTATGGGGCTTTGTAAATCAATCAATGAAGAGTCTTTATGATATGGAGACAAACACTTTATTGTCATTTTTCATGCTCTTCCATCCATATGTTATGGGATATAGATAACATGACCATGTCCAGTTAAAAACAAAGCATATTTATGATCTAGAGATCACCCTCATATCTTTGAAAAGGGAGGTGTTTAGACATAAAATGATGATGAATCGAACACATGTTCTGGAATAGGTAAGGCATGAAATCCTTATCAAGCTTACCAAGGGTCTCATAGTCAGAAGTGGAGATGAGAAAGAACATGGTTGGGCAGTTTTTTCTGGATAAATCTCGCTATATATCCATTCCAGCCACTTCCTCATCAGATTTATATACTTCCACCTGGTCAGAAAATAGATGTTTCTTATCTAGGTCTCTTACTGACTGCGGTGAAGTTCTAGTGATAGTTGATGGGATAAATATATATGGTTAACGTTAATGTTTTTATCCCATTTATATACAAACATGTCTAGAGAAGGGGAAGCTAACCTTGTCTGAGAGATGTCATCGTGGGGAGGTTGACCATGACAGATGTCAAGAGTAGAGTCTCCATGATCCACCTATGGAATACTATGAGGAGTAATATCGAATTAGTGATCTTCTTATGGTTTTTTGAAGAGTAAAAATACTCTTTAAGTGTTGTAGATATGTATCAAAAAACCTTAAAGACACTAGTATTTATCAGATTAGGGAAATTATCCTTATTCTGTATCATGGTTGGAATATGTCAAAATTCCGTTTGGGGTTGAGTAGTAATATGAGTCTCCTGAAATATAGTTTCTAGAATATGATGATAACCATATAGTTCTACATGGATATGATCCTACTACTAAGAAGCTATTGAAGTATGTTAGTAAACTCTTATATTATCAATATAAATATGATAATTCTTATGGGTGGTTTCAAGAATCTTTCTATCAATCCTGGATGAATAGTGTATATGAGCCCGATTAAAATATTCATTCCCCTTATGAGTATTTTGACAAACCTCCATAATGAGAGGAGGGATATGAGACTCCTTCTATATAGCCTCTAATGTATTATGTTGCAATTATTCATTAGAATCAGTAGGGATATGTGCCTAGCTTTTAAGATATTTTGGAATATTTCTACTGGCTTCATTTCTAGGGATATGATCCTACTCTAAGGTAATTACAAAAATTATACTAAAAAACCTTGGTTAGAATGGGGATATGAGCCCAATCCTATTACTTTGGTTTATTCCACTAGTCTTTATTCATAGTAATGTTTGTCTTTCCTCATACATGTTCCAAAATAGCTTGGTGATCCTTGGTTGGAATGAGGATATGAGCTCGGTCATGTGTTTCACCTTTTACTAGAATATGCCATCCATCCTCCTGGATGGGAGTAAGAATGTGTTTTTGATCCAGATTAGCCACTTTTTCATACTTACCATGATTATAAGATGCTCTTGATACTAGTATAGGAATATTAAACTATCCCTATATCTTTATCAGTGCCAAAATATGCTGATGAAGCTCTTTTGTTTTTGCTATAATGTAGTGACAATTTTTCAAAGTGTGTGAAGGAGTGTAGGATTGTACATTCTCTGAATCCAAAATATAATTGAAGATATATTTTTTAAAATGGGTATAAAATACCACACCTATCATCCTTGTTCCATTTGAATATGGTTATTGGATTCATGTGTGGGGTAAGTGATATGTGCCTCCCTTGTACTTACTGCAGGAATATGTGTATAGACTTGATCTGAGTGAGTAGGGTTATAAGCCCTCCACTGGATACCATCAAAATTTTACAATAAGATTCATCATTAGAAGTAGTTATAGGATCCCACTCCCAGTTATCCATAGATTTTCACACCTAGATATACCTCCTTAGTACCCATTAATGGGTGTCTTGGTGTGGAATTTTATTGGTGGTGCCCTCAGCAAGCGACTGAGGGGTATCATAGGGTTGACATTGGTGACATAAATTAACAAGATCATTCTTATAAAGTTTCTAAATTGATATAGACCCATAATAAAATCCTTGATCCACCTTCTTAAAATATGGAAGGTTGTAATTTTCATGCTCTGGGAATATGCTTCTGAAGGGATTTGTAGAGGTGATGAGTGCCACTGGTTTTATTAAGTCTTTCCCCATACCAGATGGACTTGTTGTAATAATTTTCTAGATACCTCTATGTATATCCTTGAGGGTTTGGATCATACCATTTCTATGGTATTCCCAAACCATAATGTTCTCCACCCAATGCTGAAGGCATTGGGTGGGAAATGTTGTTTTGAAACACACAAATGTTACTACTATAGCTGAGGTTCCAGAACATTATCTTAATGAATAAATGATCTCAAGTCAAGAGGTCCATGAGAAAAGTTTTTATGGCCACAAATACAACAAGAAAGAAGATCATCGATCAGTGCATTATGTAAAGTATGGTGCATGCTTAATTAGTTATGCACAGGTAACCAAAGTTTATGCTCTTGTTCTTGTTTTAGCTATTTTTCTCATGTGTAATTTTCAAGGTGAGAATATAATTATTTCATAGGAAACCCATTTACATCTTCTAATTGAAGTATTTCACATCAGAAATACCAATTTTGTTTTTATAGGAGACGAAAACAAAATAGACCAACACATGGTTAACCAATCAGTTTTATAATTTGAGTGATTCACATCTGGTTAACTATTATTTTTTCCCTCAAAATATGTCATGATATGGTTTTTCCTCAAGCTTAGGGGATATGATTCCCAATTCCTATAGTGATTCATTTATTCTATCATTACACACCTTCACCATTTTTTCCTTTAGTTGATTATATGGGGTTAAAGTATGGTGACATAATCATTCAAATTGTGTTTACCATTTCAGTATTTTTTAGAAAATCCCAATTGTTCCCACATCCATATCTGGGTACAAAACTACTTTCCTAGGGATAAAAACAATTAGAGTTTCAAAACCAATGAATCTTAGGAACTCACATTGGTTACGAGGACTGGAAGTCAGGCTCATCACACCCTTCTAAGGGGAATTATTTCCTATTCTGAGACACTCTTATAGATTTAGTATTTGTTTGTGAATATTTTCCAAATCATAATACAAGACTGGTAACCCTAAAAAAATGACCAGGTGTTGAATCCCTCCTATACAGAGTGGGATATATTAATGATATCATCTATATGTATTTTAGGTTCGCTATATATTTCTAATTATTTATTATCAATGGATAGTTTCTTATATTTTGAATCTATATAACTAAGCACTATAGAGTTTACATCCATCCAGGGAGGCGATTGGTGTTTCTAGGATGGTATTTAACTTTCATGAGGCATCCTACATATATTTTTTACCACCAGAATCAAAACCCACATAGTTTGTTTAAGTCCAGACCATGCAGTTTAACATGATAAAGAAACGACCTATATGAGGGAACATAAGAACTGGATTTGGATCTAATGCCATAGAAAAGAGTCCTATGAATCCTACTTATAAAAAGAATTCGATTCATCATAGTTCAATTTTACCTTAACTTTCAAATGGCCAGTAACAAATAATTAATGTTTGTGAATTTTATTTCCCCAGGGTTTAAAAATATGGGAATGCCCTTAGGTATTACACTGAGGTCAATTACCTTGTATATGCGAGATCATATCCTATCACTGAATGGGTTTTACACAATAAGGTTTACCTGGATAGGGGAAATTAATTCTTTTGGTGATTTGATCATTGCAAATCCCCAATCCCACATGATTCATGATTAGTGTGGGAAATAAGGGATAATAAGTGATCATACTCACCACATGTGGATAGGAGGATTATACGCTGGGGTGAACATGATGGGGGTGTTTTACATAGAGACCAGTAATTAAAAAGTTATACTATGTATCACATTTATAATAGGAATTATAGACATCATAGTTCAATTAATCTTTTGAACCTGCTGAGGGATGTGGAAGAATGATAAACCCACTTGAGATTTTAGGTACCATGGGTTGAATTATATGAGAAATGGAGGGGATTATACCAAAGTGGATACCCAATTCGAGGTAGGGACTTAATGAGGCATCCTATAATATCCAACATGGAAATAAATTAGATTTCTCATAGTTTGATTAAAATTCTCAGTCCACTAATGGATGGAGAATAATAATAAACCAAAATAAGAGTTTGGACCTGGTTGGTTAAAGTATATGAGACAAGTAGGGGCTTATACCATGATGGATGCCCAATTGGATCTCAATCCTTAATGAGGAGTCTTGAATATTCTTCTTGGATATGAGTCAAGGTTCTCAAAGTTCAATTATGGCGTATAAACTAGTGTTTGTTCCAAGAAACATCATCATGTCCTAGGGTATTTTCATTTAATGTGTAACACATTGGTGGTTTTTCGATTGAAATGGTTGACATGTAGAGGATTTTTTTTCTAGCATGTCTATGGATTCATGGACATTTCTTGGTGTATATCAAAAGATCTGGCTAACATATACAAGGACCACCACATGACAAGACTATCATATCCAAGGAGATATTTATGATTTAAATATTCATGTCAATGGACTGTCACATGATTTAGTTGAATTGTCTGAGAGAATCAGTGTGATCATCACATACACGTATAAGGGTGTCACATGATATGGTGGGAATTTATAGAGGAACTTATATACCCTAGAAGATATTTCTAGAGTTATTCGCATGATCTAGATGACATACCCAGAGGGATTTGTGTGATCAGGAGGACATGCTTTGATGGATCTATGTGATCAGGATAGTTTATGTGAAGTTCATAATCTCAATAATTCATGCGAAGCACATGACCCTGATAGGACCTTAAAAGAACAATATTCATTTTTTAAACATATATGTCTTCATGTAAGTCTTTCATCATTTCCATAATTTATTTCATGAATGCCTTAATATTTTTCATGAATTGTCTTATTGATACCTCACATGAAGAATTTTTCAAGTGTAAATTCCTTCATGTAATCTAAGTAAAACACCAAAAGTAATTTATGTGTATCCTTGAGGGTTTGGATTATACCATTTCTATGGTATTCCCAAACCATCATGTTCTCCACCCAATGCTGAAGGCATTGGGTGAGAAATGTTGTTTTGCAACACAGAAATGTTACTATTATAGCTGAGGTTCCATAACATTATCATGATGAATAAATGATCGCAAGTCAATAGGTCCATGAGAAAAGTTTTTATGGCCACAAATACAACAAGAAACAAGATCAATGATCAGTGAATCATGTAAAGTATGGTGCATGATTAATTAGTTATGCACAGGTAACCAAAGTTTATACTCTTTTTCTTGTTTTAGCTATTTTTCTCATGTGTAATTTTCATGGTGAGAATATAATTATTTCATGGGAACCCAATTTACATCTTCTTATTGAAGTTTATTAGATCAGAAATACCAATTTTGTTTTTATAAGAGACCAAAACAAAATGGACCAACACATGGTTAACCAATCAGTTTTATAATTTGAATGATTCACATCTAGTTAACTATTTTTGTTTCCCTAAAAATATGTCATGAAATGGTTCTTCCTCAAGATTAGGGGATATGATTCCCAATTCCTATAGTGATTCATTTATTCTATCATTACACACCTTCACCATTTTTTCCTTTAGTTGATTATAAGGGGTTAAAGTATGGTGACACAATCATTCAAATTGTGTTTACCATTTCAGTATTTTTTTAGAAAATCCCAATTCTTCCCACATCCATATCTGGGTAAAAAACTACTTTCCAAGGGCTAAAAACAATTAGAGTTTCAAAACCAATGAATCTTAGGAACTCACATTGGTTACGAGGATTGGAAGTCAGGCTCATCACACCCTTAAAAGGGGAATTATTTCTTATTCTGAGACACTCTTATAGATTTAATATTTGTTTATGAATATTTTCTGAATCATAATACAAGACTGGTAACCCTAAACAAATGACCAGGTGTTGAATCCTTCATATACAAAGTAGGATATATTAATGATATCATCTATATGTATTTTAGGTTCTCTATATATTTCCAATTATTTATTATAAATGGATAGTTTCTTATATTTTGAATCTATATAACTAAGCACTATAGAGTTTACATCCATCCAGGGAGGCGATTGGTGTTTCTAGGATGGTATTTAACTTTCATGAGGCATCCTACATATATTTTTACCACCAGAATCAAAACCCACATAGTTTGTTTAAGTCCAGACCATGCGATTTAACATGATAAAGAAACGACATATATGAGGGAACTTAAGAAATGGTTTTGGAGCTAATGCCACAGAAAAGAGTACTATGAAGCTTGCTTATAAAAAGAATCAGATTCACCATAGTTCAATTTTACCTTAACATTCAAATGTCCAGTAAAAATAATTAATGTTTGTGAATTTTACTTCCCCAGGGTTTAAAAATATGGGAATGCCCTTATGAATTACACCGAGGTCAATTCCCTTGTATAGGAGAGATCATATCCTATCACTGAATGGGTCTTACACAATAAGGTTTACCTGGATAGGGGGAATTCATTCTTTTGGTGATTTGATCATTGCAAATTCCCAATCCCACATGATTCATGATTAGTGTGGGAAATAAGGGATAATAAGTGATCATAATCACCACATGTGTATGGGAGGATTATACGCTAGGGTGAACATGATGGGGGTGTTTTACATAGAGACCATTACTTAAACAGTTTTACTATGTATCACACTTATAATAGGAATTTGAGACATCATAGTTCATTTAGTCTTTTTAACCTGCTGAGGGATGTGGAAGAATGATAAACCCACTTGAGAGTTTAGGTACCATGGGTTGAATTATATGAGAAATGGAGGGGATTATACCAATGTGGATACCCAATTCGAGGTAGGGAATTAATGAGGCATCCTCTAATATCCTACATGGAAATAAATTAGATTTCTGATAGTTTGATTAAACATCTAAGTCCACTAATGGATGGAGAATAATAATAAACCAAAAGAAAAGTTTGGGCCTCGTTGGTTAAAGTATATGAGACAGGTAGGGAATTATACAATGATGGATGCCCAATTGGATCTCAATCCTTAATGAGGAGTCTTGCATATCCTTCTTGGATATGAATCAAGGTTCTCAAAGTTCAATTACGGCGTATAAACTAGTGTTTGTTCCAAGAAACATCATCATGTCCTAGGGTATTTTATTTTAATGTGTAACACATTGGAGGTTCTTTGATTGAAATGGTTGACATGTAGAGGATTTTTTTCTAGCATGTCTATGGATTCATGGACATTTCCTATTGCATATCAAAAGATCTGGCTAACATATACAAGGACCACCACATGACAAGACTATCGCATCCAAGGAGATTGTCATGATTTAAATATTCATGTCAATGGACTGTCACATGATTTAGGTGAATTGTCTGAGAGAATCAGTGTGATCATCACATACACGTATAAGGGTGTCACATGATATGGTGGGAATTTATAGAGGAATTTATATACCCTAGAAGATATTCCTAGAGTTGTTCTCATGATCTAGATGACATACCCAGAGTGATTTTTGTGATCATGAGGACATGCTTTGATGGCTCTATGTGATCAGGATAGTTAATGTGAAGTTCATAATCTCAATAAGTCATGCGAAGCACATGACCCTGATAAGAACTTAAAAGAACAATATTAATTTTTAAACATATATGTCTTCATGTAAGTCTTTCATCATTTCTATAATTTATTTCATGAATGCCTTAATATTTTTCATGAATTGTCTTATTGATACCTCACATGAAGAATTTTTCAAGTGTAAATTCCTTCATGTAATCTAGGTAAAACACTAAAAGTACTTTATGTGTATCCTTGAGGGTTTGGATCATACCATTTATATGGTATTACCAAACCATCATGTTCTCTACCCAATGCTGAAGGCATTGGGTGGGAAATGTTGTTTTGCAACACACAAATGTTACTACTATAGCTGAGGTTCCATAACATTATCTTGATGAATAAATGATCTCAATTCAAGAGGTCCATGAGAAAAGTTTTTATGGCCACAAATACAACAAGAAACAAGATCATCGATCAGTGCATCATGTAAAGTATGGTGCATGCTTAATCAGTTATGCACATGTAACCAAAGTTTATACTCTTGTTCTTGTTTTAGCTATTTTTCTCATGTGTAATTTTCAAGGTGAGAATATAATTATTTCATGGGAACACCATTTAAATCTTATTATTGAAGTATTTCACATCAGAAATACCAATTTTGTTTTTATAAGAGATGAAAACAAAATGGACCAACACATGGTTAACCAATCAGTTTTATAATTTGAGTGATTCACATCTGGTTAACTATTTTTGTTTCCCTCAAAATATGTCATGATATGGTTTTTCCTCAAGATTAGGGGATATGATTCCCAATTCCTATAGTGATTCATTTATTCTATCATTACACACCTTCACCATTTTTTCCTTTAGTTGATTATATGGGGTTAAAGTATGGTGACACAATCATTCAAATTGTGTTTACCATTTCAGTATTTTTTAGAAAATCCCAATTGTTCCCACATCCATATCTAGGTACAAAACTACTTTCCAAGGGTTAAAAACAATTAGAGTTTCAAAACCAATGAATCTTAGGAACTCACATTGGTTACAAGGATTGGAAGTCAGGCTCATCACACCCTTCTAAGGGGAATTATTTCCTATTCTAAGACACTCTTACAGATTTAATATTTGTTTATGAATATTTTCCAAATCATAATACAAGACTGGTAACCCTAAACAAATGCCCAGGTGTTGGATCCTTCCTATATAAAGTGGGTTATATTAATGATATCATCTATATGTATTTTTGGTTATCTATATATTTCCAATTATTTATTATCAATGGATAGTTTCTTATTTTTTGAATCTATATAACTAAGCATTATAGAGTTTACATCCATCCAGGGAGGCGATTGGTGTTTCTAGGATGGTATTTAACTTTCATGAGGCATCCTACATATATTTTTTACCACCAGAATCAAAAACCACATAGTTTGTTTAAGTCCAGACCATGAAGTTTGACATGACAAAGAAATGACATATATGAGGGAATTTAAGAACTGGTTTTGGAGCTAATGCCTTAGAAAATATTTCTATGATGCCTGCTTATAAAAAGAATCAGATTCATCATAGTTCAATTTTACCTTAACTTTCAAGTGGCCAGTAACAAATAATTAATGTTTGTGAATTTTATTTCCCCAGGGTTTAAAAATATGGGAATGACCTTAGGTATTACACCGAGGTCAATTACCTTATATAGGAGAGATCATATCCTATCCCTGAATGGGTCTTACACAATAAGGTTTACCTAGATATGAGAAATTTATTCTTTTGGTTATTTGATCATTGCAAATCCCCAATCCCACATGATTCATGATTAGTCTGGGAAATAAGGGATAATAAGTGATCATAATCACCACATGTGGATAGGAGGATTATACACTGGGGTGAACATGATGGGGGTGTTTTACATAGAGACCAGTACTTAAAAAGTTATACTATGTATCACACTTATAATAGGAATTAGAGACATCATAGTTCAATTAATCTTTTGAACCTGCTGAGGGATGTGGAAGAATGATAATCCCACTTGAGAGTTTAGGTACCATGGGTTGAATTATATGAGAAATGGAGGGGATTATACCAAAGTGGATACCCTATTCGAGGTAGGGACTTAATGAGGCATACTCTAATATCCTACATGGAAATAAATTAGGTTTCTCATAGTTTGATTAAACTTCTCAGTCCACTAATGGATGGAGAATAATAATAAACCAAAAGAAGAGTTTGGGCCTCGTTGGTTAAAGTATATGAGACAAGTAGGGGCTTATACCATGATGGATTCCCAATTGGATCACAATCCTTAATGAGGAGTCTTGCATATCCTTCTTGGATATGAATCAAGGTTCTCAAAGTTCAATTATGGCGTATAAACTAGTGTTTGTTCCAGGAAACATCATCATGTCCTAGGGTATTTTCTTTTAATGTGTAACACATTTGAGGTTCTTCGATTGAAATGGTTGACATGTAGAGGATTTTTTTCTAGCATGTCTATGGATTCATGGACATTTCCTGGTGTATATCAAAAGATATGGCTAACATATACAAGGACCACCACATGACAAGACTATCGCATCCAATGAGATTTTCATGATTTAAATATTCATGTAAATGGACTGTCACATGATTTAGATGAATTGTCTGAGAGAATCTGTGTGATCACCACATACAGGTATAAGGGCGTCACATGATATGGTGTGAATTTATAGAGGAATTTATATACCCTAGAAGATATTCCTAGAGTTGTTCGCATGATCTAGATGACATGCCCAGAGGGATTTGTGTGATCAGGAGGACATTCTTTGATGGCTTTATGTGATTAGGATAGTTTATGTGAAGTTCATAATCTCAATAAGTCATGCGAAGTACATGACCCTGATAGGACCTTAAAAGAACAATATTGATTTTTTAAAAAGATATGTCTTCATGTAAGTCTTTCATCATTTCCATAATTTATTTCATGAATGCCTTAATATTTTTCATGAATTGTCTTATTGATACCTCACATGAAGAATTTTTCAAGTGTAAATTCCTTCATGTAATCTAGGTAAAACACCAAAAGTACATTATGGGATAAATAAGGTGATCATGAAAAGTGAATATTCATGTTTCTTAATCCCTTAAGTCATCCCCTCTGATTTACCTAGTGGAAGACCCTTGTGTTTTCATCTCATTTTTCTCTAATAAGTCCACTCTCACTTCTGTGCCCATGATTCCCATGGGCCATCGTGGGAAGATCACTCGGCTTATCCATGGTGCACTACATAATCAGATCAACATGTCAAGTGGCCTCTAAAAGACTGGGATGACATGTATGAGAGTGTTCATGATATTAGGTTGTCTTGTAATAACACCTTTATGAGATCAATATGGCATGTTAAAGGCAATTTTTATAAACAACGGTGATCACATGTGGTTCAAAACCCCTTCGCATTGAAAATGGTGTAATTTTGATCGCATGAAGCCTACTCTTTTTTCAAATTTATTTTGTCATTTTACAAGGGTCTTGGGGTGACTGTTAGGTATATATCGCCTGATATGTCACATAACTAGAGGAAATCACTTAGAAGCATATACAGAATCATTATGGACTATATAGACACCTTTGTGAGAGAAAGAGAGATTTTTTAGATACCTTCATAAAAATAGGACTTATCTATATTCCTTTTCCTGAATAGGACGTCTCATCTATACATCTTCTAAAGAATAAGAGGGATTTTTAGAGGGAATTCGTGTGATCACAAATAGATCATGTGAAGTGAATAACCCATTCATATGAACTTCCCAGGGTTAGGCGATCACGTGTCTTTTGGGGGTCATACTAGTCTATATGTAACCATGTTCATCGTTTATTTTTCTTATCGAGAAAATAATACCCATTCTTTGGGTATTTATTTTATTCTATAATTTTTATGCTCATTTTTCGGTCATCAAAAATCATAAATAATTATAAATGGTTTTATAAATTTCACTCTCAAATCTTTCATCTAAACTTTTACCCACACCATATATATACAAGAATGGGAGGTGGAAACATATTTTATTTCTATTGTACTCAAAGTTACATGAATTTGTTTCCTAATATTCCCACTCACAAAATATTATCCTAAGAAGAAATTTCATCGTGATGTTTACTTTATATCATTAAATATAAAGACCAATCAACATCAGTGTATCCAATAAATTTTATGTCACTACTTATTTTATACAACATGTCATAATATGATGTTACAATAACATACATACGTATTATTGTTTTTCTTCCAGAATATGTGATTACTTTAGATCACTCTGATATCTTGTACAAAATGTAATAATATGTAAATTTTTTTGCCTTAATGTTATAATGTAGAGAAATATTACTATCAAATTTCATAAATATTTCTAATTTTGACTTTTTCATATCTTTATCTTTACTCAAATTTACAACAAAATAGATAGGTGTAGATACTTATTTTGATTTTGTCATACAAAAATTTTGTAACAACTCATTAGAATATTTTTTCTCTCATTGAAAGATATATCTTTTAATATATTTAACTTGTATTCATATAAAGATAGTTAACTTCCTAAGAATTGATATTTCAAATTTTTCTTCATTTTTTTTTCAGAAAACTCTTCACAATATTGATACTTATCCCCTCCAAAAATTATGTCATCGACATAAAAAATAAAAACATGGGTACCGTAGTTCATTTTCTTCACATATAATGAACTATGAAATTTTCCTTTAGAAAATTTTAACTAATTTACAAATATATCATATTTTGAGTAATATCCTTTTGGATCCTATTTCAACCCATAAAAGTTTTCATTAACTTATACATGACAGTGCTATATTTTTTAAGTAAAAAACCACTCGGTTTATCAATGTAAACATCTTGTTTAATTTATCTATTTATGAAATCTTACTTGACATCAATCTGATAGATTTTTCAATAATGATGTGAAAAAACCAACAAGAGGATTATTATAGTTGCAATTCTTACAATAAGGGAAAGGGTTTATTCAAAAATCAACACCTTACACACTTTATTAACCTTTAAAAAAGTTATTCTTTATTTCTTAAGATTTCTCCAATTTTTTTGAGTTTATTTCTAAACAACCACTTTGTTCTAGTAATATTCTTTCCTACTGGTTATGGAACAAGATCCCCAATGTCATTTTTCTCAATATAATCTAACTATTAATTCCTTAATTGTATCCAATCATTATGTTCAACTTCCTCTGAAACTTATTATGGATCCACCTATGAGATAAATGATGCATGTTTCTCAAAACTCAACATGCTTTTAGCTTAAACTAGAACTTTCTGATTTCCAATGATGAAATCAGTTTAAAATTATTTTTGTAAAGTTAAAAATAATAAATATTTTCTTCTAAACTTAATTACCTCATCAAAGGATTGATTTGAGTCACATTTTACCATTATAGGTGTGCAATCATCTTCCCTATTATCTTCTTCGGATGTCAAAATTTTAGTTTCTGTAACATATCCCATATCATCCTCAAAATCTTATGTAAAGGAATTATGATTTTTAAAAACTTTCACACCAAAGGATTCAACCAAATTTTGTAGATATTTATTAAAACACTTATAATATATTCTATATGATGAATATCTCATAAAAATTCCTTCCTAATATTTTTTATCAAACATTCTAGGATCTTTATTTTTGATTTTAAGAAATAAAGGACTCCTGAAAAACATGAAATATTTCACTATTGGATTTTTCTTATACCAAATCTCATAGGAATCCATTTTAGATTTTGGACCCAATAAATATATGTTTTGAACATGAACAACTACACTTATATATTCACTCTAGAAGAATTTAGAAATTTTATATTTAGTGAGCAAGCTTGTTTGCATTTCTACTAACATTTTATTTTTCATATATGTTAATCCATTTTATTTAGGAGTGTATAGAGAATTTTTTTGGTATTTTATTCCATATTTCTTCATATCGGGTTCAAAAGCATTGAATTTTTATTCCTTTGCATTGTATATTATCAAATTCAATATGTAAAAACCCATATCTCATTCAAATTACTTTATGAAACATATAAATATCTCTATAGGCTCTAGTTTATGTTTACTGAACATACCACATAAAATTGAAGAGGTGAATATTTATAAATATGTCATAATGGAATGGAAATTGATATTAAATCCCATAAATCAGGTTTCCCATTAGATGATCATGCTTTAACCTCGTGTATAATGGTTTTAAACATGTTATTAATATAAAACATATTAATATACATATTTATTATATAATATATGATACTATTATAACATATTAACATCTATTTGTTAATAGACTGAATCATTATTTATTATTAAAAAAGGTGTATGTGGCCATCAGCACACAACAGGAGAACAAAGGGCCCTTAAGGGGGTGGAAGTGGTGTAAGATGAGGGAATCCCTTGGGAAAATGTCATACGAAGCATCATAAGATACCCCAAAATATCATAAACAACAGGCCGCTTCTCTGGCCTCCCCAAGAATGCGTTTATAATATTTCATTATTACTATAGTTTCACGTGTCAATTGCCTAGTTTTCTTATGCATGTTTTGTCATGAATGTTATTGTTCCTATGAATAGGATATATCAATGATAAAAAATATATATTAATGTTATAAATATTATATTTAGTCTTTAAATAAATTTTTATAAAAATTAATTAATATTTGACATGAAAAATGAATTGCAACACTTTTTGGAGATTATAGGTTATAAGTATGCACGAGCAATGAAATAATTTTCATAAGGGGTGAAATTGTAAGGAAATAGATAATATATTAAATTTAAATAATAAATTTCATGTTATAGGTTTCAAATATATATATTCATTAATTTCATCATTATTACTATCCATGTGAGTCGATGTTGGAAACCAACTTACAATGGTTCTTAAGGAAGTAGACCATCATACAAACACACACTAATTGTTTTTCTCATTTAATGATGGTTGGAATGGATTATTATTTTTTCATTAGTATAATAACATCATATTATATGTACGATAAATTTTTTATTATATATTTACTTTATAATACATTATTTAAGGTGGAAAATAAATAATAAAAAAGGAAGACCTTCGATAAGATGACTACCCTGTCTTAGAGATAACTCTTTGAAACTATTCATAAAGACACCGAGGTTGGTATTTTGGGGAGAAAAGATTAAATAGTTTATGTTTATGGTTTCTGGGAGTCATTTTGGTAGGTTTTGTCCAAGTAAAAGTTTTTGAGAGGTATGAATAAGTACGAGGAGGGAGATCTTTTTTATAATTGAGGATGATTGGAAAATTTGTAAATACATAAAACTATACAATAATGGGAAGTCACTCTAAAAAAAAGTCCATCAAAGATTTATAAATAATGTATTCTATTGGTTTTATGGCAAATAAACACATCCAACACAAAAAACTAAAATTTGATTAATCATTTTCTTTATTATCCTCTATGTCTTCTTACTTTTACTATTTTATTTTCCCCATTGTAATTAGCTTATATATCAAAGAAAATTTACTTTTTAAAATAAAAAGTGAAATTTATTATATAATTTTTAACCAATAAACCCAAATATGAAATTATATTTATAAAAAAAAGTATTTCTTTGGAAATTTAATTTTAACACAAATGCATGTAACACAAAAAATATAATTTTAACCTTTACTATGGTAAATAAGCAGCTCGTGTCATAAGACTTTGTCCAGGTAGTTTTACACATAGTGTAGGGATCTTGTGTACTATACATGTGTGTTATTACATGTCTACAACACGTGTATAACCTCCCATGTACCAGTACACACCTTATCCCATGTACATGGTCCAAGCCATGTCCATGTAGGGGAGTACATGCCATGTAGGCTGGACGTGTAGTCCACCACTGACCATTTACTTCCCAAGGACATGGAAAAGTATCACAAGTGGGAACACATGCCATGTAGGCCTAGCCCCATTTCATGTGACACCTTATTCTCACACAAAACCCCAGTCTCTATCAAGGAGGTCCCCACATGCCATGTAATCCCAGATTACATGCTGTGTTCTACAGGATTTTCCAGAAATCCCATTATTCCTTGGTGTATTTTTGTTGATACTCCAGACTTCAATATCATGGTAACCTTACCAAAAAACTGATGATCCAAGATCTTCGACTCATGTCATCCCCAGATCAACATGTTTCCTCTTCCGATCTACTTGAAAAAATTGATCAAATCCTCATTCTTCATTGCACACCGAAGAGCATGAATTTGGGGATCCACCATTGTCTAATTTTTTTCAATATTCTCACCTCCATCATTTCATTCTGATCCTCGATATCTAATATTAGATTGTTGTGCCATGAATCGATTGTGCAATGATCAATTCACCAAGATATTCCTTTTCATAAGGCAACACAAGAATTCTATGAAGAGTGATGAATTGGGGGAGAAAATCATTAGAAAAAGAGAGAGGTATGAACCTCAATTTTTGATTTTGTCGATCAAAATTAGTCTCTAGTATAATGAAATCCGAATAAATAGAATAATCATAATGATTAATCTCTCATCAAAACCCCAAAAATATAATTTCAACTCACAATATACATGATCCATGAATCAATTCATTCCTTGATTTACTCACATTCATTATAGGAATAAATAATGGGAATGAAATAAAAATAATACTAAAACCCTACCATGATTCAGTTTGATCATTCATGAAGAACTATTGTTTTCATCATCATTGGAAAGATTTATCAATTAGATTGTACAACGATCATCTATCTAAGATTTTGTAGCAATTTTTCTTATAGGTTTTTTATAGCTCTCTATCCAATAGTCCTATGATGTTTCAATGTTTATAAATCTAACCCTGTATTTATATCACAAACATCTATTTAAAAATCTCCCCATCACTACATCAATGATTGAGAATAAAATAATTTTACTTAATTATATTTTTTCATTTATGTGCCCATAATGAATTCTCCAAAAAAATGGCACGTGCTAACTAATGTTAAGTCACACCTTTGGTGAAACCATAATTCTAAACACAATATTGCCCTCATATTTTTGATCCAGGAACCTGTTTAGATATTATTCCAATTTTTCATGAAAGAGGTGTGCATGTTCTATTAAAAATATTTAATATATTTCAGACATTTATTTCGAGTACACAGGGCCTCAGAATCACACGATGTCTCGACAACTCATATCAAAATTAATCAATATAAAATCAAAAATAATACACAAGAAATCTGATACATTACACTTATCATCAGTTGTAGATAAATAACCACATAACTGGTTCTTAGAATACGATGAAATTACACTTTTCCCAAGAAAATGACACATACCAGATGTTTTTTTTCTATCAATTATATAGCATGAAAAATAAAAGTTATAATATGATAATAAATCAAAATAGTTATGCTTAGAATAAATCTAAGTATATTTTAAAGTTACTTTAACATATTTAATTATTAATTTAAAATATTTAACATGAATCTCCTTAGGATTATCTTGAAACCTTACTCAAAAATAATAATTAAGCATTATATATGGTCTATATGTAGATAAATAAACAGAACTATATATCATGCCTTTATTAACATTAATATTATCAAATTTACTATAAAAATCACCATCTAACATACAAATAGAACAAATATGAACTTTTAATAACATTAATGAATTGATAAAAAACATTTTAACTAACACATTATCATTATTTTTTTGGTTATAAAATATCCAATACTTATATTGGGAGATTTTTAGTCTATGAATGAAAATTATTTCCCCCCATTAAAATCATGTCAAACTCAGATGAAATGAATGTATAGAAATAATTACAAATAAATTCAATAGAAGAACAAAAAAACTATATCATAAATATCAATTTCCATAAAAAAATATCATTAGGATCTCTGTAAATAAAATCAGTATGATCCACATTACCTTTTGTAAGACCACTATTTAACCAATATAAAGAAAACTTCTCAAACAAAGCATGCAGTCCTTGTTTGAGACCACATAAAGATTTTTATAACTTATAAAAATTATTAGGTAATTTCTCATCATAAAAAATATGAGGTCAAAAATCATAAAATTATTTTAACATAAAATTATTTATGAAAACACTTATAACATCCATTTAAAAAATAGAAAAGGTTAAAAATATAAAATACTAACAACATTCTAATAGACTTTATCCTAGATACATGAGAAAATGAATCATTAAAATATATACCCTATTCTTGAGAATATCATTGATCAACAAGTCATGATTTGTTATTGAATGTATATCAATTTTCATCCACAATTTTTATAATGATCAAATGAGTTTTAATTACTTTATTATATTCAAGAAATTTAACTAATGACCAAACATTATTTCTAACAAACTGATTAGGATCATCATTAATATAATAAACCCTATTAGGTCCATTTAAAGAAATATAAACAATTTTAGGAACATAAAAATGAAAAAAATAAGGGTTATCAAACAAATATTAAGATAGATTATGTTTTTCATTAACTAACCAACATTTCCAAACAAAATTTCAATATGAAAATCCTTCTTTATCCTCTTAGATATATGATTATGTTGAGAATTATCTTACTCACCCTAAAGAGATAAAACAACTAGTGTTTTTTATCTACTAAAATTCAAATCCCTAAAAGCATCTTCAACATTTTCTAAAATAGATATATTAACATCACAAGATTCATCAAATAATATATCAACATATTATTCAAAAGTCATTTATCTGTAATAAAAAATCTATAAAATTTATTTTTATAAGATTAAAAAATAAAAATAACTTCAATGCATTTTTTATCAAACTTTTCTAAGTTATCCTTCATATTCAAGATAAATAAATTATAACCAAAAATATTAAAATAACCAACCATTTGTTTATAATAATTAAAAAATTTATAAGGGAGTTTAGTTGACAAAGGTTTATCAAAAACTTTATTCAAAACATAAAAATAATTTTTAACTCATTCCCCTTAATTTTTTTAAACCACTATATTTTTTGAAATATTTGTTTACAAAGTAATTTAATCTTTTGATATTTTTAATTTCACACGTCACTAAATATAGATTTTGTTATACCAAAGCACTAAGTGTGAATTTCACAATAGACAACACCACATCAATATTGTGCTACAAGAAAAATTTATATTATCTTGTGTAACATGAAACACTATTTTTGGATTTTATTATAAACATTACTGAGTACCTTTGATAGATTGTTTTACACACAAGGTTGAGTTTTATCGAACTATAAGATACGATTCATATTAATATTTAAAAGTTTTTGTAGACATGACCTAGACATTGGAATAAAAGTTACAAATATGAATATCTAAAATTTTAAAATATGATTTACACATTTATATAAAATGAATCTATTGTTTATAAATTAGAAAAAGTGAATGTATGAACTATTTGAAAAATAAAGAGACTAATTTTCAAAGAAATAAATTTTTCTATATACAACCCCAATTTTATCTAAGTAATTTAATAGAAATTTTTTTATTATTTTTTTCAATAAAATTTATTTACTTTTTATTCAATAAATATTTTTTGTACACATAAAATAAATTTTATTAGAGAAAGATAGAAGAAAATCCAATTTTAAGAATAAAAATAAGTTTTTTTCTAAAAGGTAATTTTATGGCCTTTTAATGGAGAACCCATTTTAAAACTGATTTTTGACACTTTTACATTTTTTATTTCAAAAAATAAAATTTACTTTTAGAAGAGGAACACTAGAATCTACATTTAGTGAACTTTTGGTATTTTTTTGAGAATATTTAATTTCTTTTTATGAATAGTGAAAAACTAAATTTTAATCCAAAGATGATTCTTCGTATAATTTATTGATATAGGTAATTTTTTTTAATTTTACTTATTTTAATTTTATATTAATTAATAAAATTTAGGCATGTGGAATCAATTTCACATTGTAATTTGAAATAAAAACGTCCCAAACTTTAAAAAAATTTATTTTCACAACCCGTATATGATATTAAATTTAAATAAAATTTTACAATAATGTGTTTAAAATTTGGAAAAATAAATTCTATATTTTTAATCAGAATAATATTTAATTTCAAATAAGTAAAATTTAGTTTTTGGAAAACAATATTAGTGAACTTGAATAAAATTAATTACAATTATTAAGGGAAAAATAAGATTCAAAGGACTAAACAATAAGACTAAGGCCCAAAATGACCTATAAACTTGTACAAAATCAATTGGATTATCATATTTCGACCCTATACCCAATTTTATCTTATTTCAAATATTATTGGGGCCACTTGAAATAGGAAAAAAGTTGATGGAATACAGTTTTCATAAAATTAAATGAATGTCACTCCTCCTTTGCTATAAAAAGGAACTCACCCATTCCACTTATTCACACTTCTCAAGACCTTTGGATTGAAAAAATCATCCTAAATATGTTCCTAGAATCCTTAAATTCATCTTATAATCCTCTCTTTTAGTGTAAATCTATCCAAGGAATCTCATTCTTGAAAACTAAAAGGAGTTACCCAAAGAAGTGGTAATATCCTTTTTCAAGCTCTTTAGTTTTATTTTCATTATCCACCCTATCAAACTGTAACATTAAATTTTAAATAATATAATACACATAATAATTATACATTTATGTTTTTATTCTGTTGGTTTGACAAAAAATTACCCACACATCCATATAATGTGTAATGAACATACCGTTCTTGTGTATAACAAACAACCGCCTAATGAAATGATGTTGTTCGTTTTTTCCTTTACCACCTCTAATGGTTTATAATTAAGATGGAAACTTTATTTTTATATTATATATATAAATTATAAATTTATGATTATGGAATTACTATATACAATGTACCTTCAATCTTTCCATTTTTCTAAATATGATAATTTCATTTGGGGTGTGGACTACTGCCTCCTCAAAGCGATGTGACTTGTTCACACTCTACATGGAATGTATTAGGAATTATTTCAGTGAAATTATATAATATATATGACATAATAATACCACTACAAAGATAATATATATATTCGTATATGTCATTTACAATATTTCTTTAAATATGACAATAAACCTGAAACATTGTTCATGTGTACGCAGACCCTATCGTCTCCATGAATAGTTTATTACATTTCATAATTCTATATTATATAAATTATTATAAATAAATGTATATTTAATATATATTATATTTATATCCTTTTTTACATTAATGAAATATTAAAATCATGATATAATTAATATAAAGAAAAACATGCCAAAATATACATAGAAAACAATGTAGATATTACCCAAAATGAAACATTAACATAAAGTTGTTAACAACTAGATAATATAAGGTCATAATAAAATAATATATGGTATTGGATATAATAATATTTTTCTTTGGTATATTTATAATAAACTTATATTTATTATACAGGATATTTGGGAATGTATGAAGAAATTTAAGGCTTAAAGTATGGTAATTTCATCTCACTTTTTATTTCTGTGAGATACATGCCATATTAATCATGTGGGTCATGATATTTAATTTATGTTATTCTTTCATGTGGGTCATGATTCTAATGTTACTCGACTAGTAAAGGTCTTTCCCATTGCACTTTTATTTATCTTAGACTTATGCCATATTCACCACACATTTAATTTGTGTGGTTTATATACTACCCATTAATTTATTGAATGATTAATGTACTTAAATTTATGTGTATTTAAATATACATTTGATGATATTTATTTCTTGGGGTTTATGGTTTAAAAGTTACCAAATCAGTAATTTAACTTTTTCTTAATTTTACTTCTTTGAGAAACATGTCATGTTACATACATCTTTTTTATATGGGATGTATATAATTACCATTGACATGTTATATGATGAATCTCCTTATTTTAATTATATTTTTAGATCCGTATAATTTTATTCTTTATTGTTAATTATGATTCAATTTTTCAAAAGTGGTAATAGTGGATTGTTATAATCTCATCATTTATCGAGAATTATTATGACTATGTTTTCATTGATGAAATAGAATGACCCATGTCTCAATAAAATAAATTAATTTTCTTCTCCTCTAATTTTCTATGATATCTTTTTGTATTAGTAGCATTTTTCAACTCTTTGGTACTTAAGATAATTAAGAAAATTTATTTATAAAAATATTACTTCATTACTCATTTTGATCAATAATTTATTGTCCTTCCACACCATGTATTAAAAAAATATTTTTTTACTATTATCTTATGATGTTTAAAATAAATTTTTACCCATGTTGTGAAATTTAGAAAAATGTTTTAAAAGGCATATCCTTGTAATTTTTTGATCAAGGCACTTTTCTAAACATTTAAAGTGAAAAAAGAATGTTTGGTATATTCAAAATTATCTGCTTCCATGACCATAATTTTCTTAGAGATTTTATTTAATGTATTTAAGGATATATATTTTAAATAAAATCACTTCCTAATATTCTGTATGTTTTTTAAATTTTATGTATTTTCCAAGAAAATGGTTTTTAAAAAAATAATATGTTTAAAAAGTGTTTTAAATGATTTTCAAAGATTCTATTATATGATTTAAAAAGATTGATTTCAAATAAAAGTGTTTTAAAAATGATTTATAGAATTATTTTTAGGTATTAAAATTATTTTTAAGGAAAAATGTTTTCTAAAATATTTTAAATATTCCTTTATTGGTTTTCAAATATATTTTAAAAGAAAAATATTTTCTATGTGATTTATGTTTCAAAATGTTTTTTCATAGAGGAAAATAAATACTTCTAACCAAATGTTTTTAATGAAATTAAAAATATTTCTTTATAAGAAAAATATTTTTTTATGGTTTTTATAAAAGGATTTCAAAAAATGGCCTATTTCCTTAAGAAATGTTTCATTTGATCTTTCAAAATACTTATCCATCTATGATGATATACTTTTCTATAGTCATAAATTAATGGGAATATAAACTAATAATATTATTCATATTATTTTATGAATGGTTAATGTTATGATGTAATTATTTATATGATAAAAATTTCTCTTCCACTGTTTATACACTCTTGAAAACCTAATTCTTTTAATAGGTTATGCATTGATGAAATGATTATGAGTCCTATATCTTTACCATAGGGGATTATATGATTAATTGTTTATTATACCAATTTAATTTCATGATTTGTGATATGATATTTATGAAACCCATCTCTTTTTATGGTTCATGATATGTTGCATGTTTTATTACAGTGTGGAAAATGTAAGCTTGATTTTATTATCATATGGGTTGTACCTGTATCACCCTACAATACATTGGTTAAATATTTATATATCATGAGATAATTATGAGAAATAATTTGATATGATTTATCCAAACTGGGAAATAGGTGCATCCAAATCAAAAATTGGAAATATGTGTATCACGATCTCCTATGGGAAAATGGTGAAACCCAAACCACTCTAGGATGATGGGGAAACCCAAACAACTAGAGGAATATGGGGAAACCTGATCCACTAAAGGGAGATGGGGATTCCATATCCCTTATAACCAGAGGACTATGACTGTGGATGTTCGTGTCTCCCACCCAGAAGTTTTAGTCCCAATGAAGTTCCCTGATATATTTTTGGAAATGATTCTTAACTTATGGGGAATGATGTTACATAATTATTTATACACCACAAATTCAATGTCTTATGCCTTTGATATGATCACATGGTTCATGTTCATGACTATATTATGATTCATGTCTTATTAAATTTCAATATACTTTTTTCTCTCATGATTAGGATATTTTTATGTAGGGTGTGATCTTAACATGTTGTTCCCATGTTCTCACAACCTTATGTTCATTTTATTCTTACATATTTACTTTATTTTCCCTTATTGATCATTTTGAGATCACACCATTATTATTTTTAACTTATCCATAATATAAGTAAATGTTTTAAGTATATGTAATGAAAGGTAATATATTTAAAGGATATGTGGAAACAATTTCACCAAACTTGAAAAATGAGTTCTATATTTTCAAATATAATAAACTATTATGGTCCTCATACATGTATTTTGTAATGTGATGAATATTCATAACAAATGATGTAATATCCATGTATGTTTAACCTAGTTTGATATAGTTTTTATCAAAAGAAATGTTTAGTCATTCTTTGGAAACATTGAAGAAAAAACATTCTGAGATCCATAAAAATATTTTTAACAATATGTGTATATATTTCCTTAAGGATATATCTAATAAAAAGTTAATATATATGAAAATTTCCTATAATTTTGTAAAAAGATAGAGTGAGTGGTTTCCTATAAATACATCATTGTTTCGATACTAAAATTTTATGTCTCTCTGGAATATATTTACATATGAGTAACAACACTAAAAAACATTTTTTGATATAGACTCAATCGAGAAATGGTGGTTAAAAAGGGCCTTACTATACACCTGGCTTGACAATCACAGGGGATATGCTTTGGGAAATCACAAAATATTTAAGAACCACCATGAAGGATTTATGTAGATGATGACTATGAATAACCTAGGATAAACCAAAAGTGTTATATATTAAATAATTAGGTGCCATTATTTAGACATTCTATAAGAAATGTTTTTCCTAATTATGTGGCTTTCTTTTGTGATAAGTTTTTCTGTCACTATGATTTGTGGTGTTAGTAAATAGAAGGAAATAGAAGGAACTAGAAGGAACTACATTATCAATGAATTTTTTAGATGTGGAAATTATGGGAATCATAAAAATTGATTTCGTAAGTGTAGATCCCATGAAGATAATCATGAAGTCTGTACAAGTATTGGTTATACTTTTGAAGAAAAACAGACAGAAAATGCCATGTGTAATATTAGGGATATTCTAATAGTATTTTTTACATTAAATGTAAGAGTAATGATTATATTGAGCTTTAGGTAACTTAATACTTGTTTCATATTTTAAATTTTAGTATTAGGGTTATTATGGTATAAGCTGGTGAATCTCGAACATTAGTTTGATAATACATTCATATTATTGATGAATATATGTTCTGGAATTAAAATATTTTGATATATGAATCATGAAATATATATGTATTTTCAGCATATGTTTTTCATTAAGGATTTAAAAGGTTATGTAAAATGGTGATGAATACTTATAATAGTGATTTAATTTAAATGTTGAATTTTGAAAAAATTAAAAGTAACACTTAATTTGTTCAATAAATTGAGATAATTGTGTTTAAATCAGATAAAGAGATAATTGATTTGGATAAAGTAAATTCAATAGTATTTATAACCTCAAAACTAATAAATGGTTTTAATGAAAAAGTGATCTATGTTATCATGGATGATGTTTAAAACTTCCTGTTTTATGTAATAAATCCATCAATCTTCAAAATAAGTAATAATTCATTTGTTCAAAAAGGATTTATAGCAATTTTGGTTATTAGAACATTTCAAGAGAATATATGATGAGGGTATTAAAATGTTGCGAATGTGAAAACCAATATATACTTTATGATATATGGGGGGTCATTGTTAAGATTATTTAGTAACATTTTTTATAATTTATTTTATTTTCATCTATTGGAAGGGTTACTTGGTTAACCATTTATGGAATATTTAATTTAATCTTAAGATGATGTTTGTGATATTAGGGTACTTTCTAACACTATGAGGATTTATGTATGTTTAATAACCATTTATAACCATTTTCACTATGATTTTAACTAATGACAGATAGAATGACTTATCACTATACCTCATGATCGGTTAGTACTTCAGGAATGACAAATTTTGCTTCATTTCGTAGGATATGAAGTGGAAATCGAGTAAGAAAAAAAAGGGTGCGATTGTTCATATGAAAAGGAATAAAATCAAGTAAGTAAATTTCATGATGTTGTTAGATAGTAAAGAGGTTTATGATCTCTGGGAAAAATATATTGAAAAATATTTATCCCAAAACCGTCATTTCTACTAAACTGATGATCTTATAAATTGTTGTACATTTATGGCTATAAGGGACTAAAAATTCCATTGACGATTCACTTATGTGGGATCAATGATCTTTATCAATCTCTATAATTAGTTTGGATTTTCCTCTATATTTAATCTTTCATTCCCACTAATTTTCTCATGTGTGGAAATGAGTTATGGGATACTTTAGGTAACTCTTAGGTTTCCAAATTTCCATTTTAAAGGATGTTTTAGTATTAATTTTTACGATGTGAGTTTTTATGAAGGAAACATTATAGTATCAAAATTATGATAACCAAGATAAATTTCTAGTCAGAAATTCATTTTATTGGGTTTTTAACATAACACCGTGATATTTTGTGAATTATGTTTTTTAGATTAATTTAATATTTTTATATTTTTCATTTCACACAACACTGAATATATCTTTTATTATACAAATTAAGTAAGTGTGTATATAATTATAGGGAACAAAAAGTAAATTTTATGCTGAAATTAACACTTAGATTAGCTTTCAACACACACAACTATTTTTTTTCTTATACTTCACACAATAATTAGTCCCTTTGATAGATTCTTTTACATGCAAGTTTGAGTTTTTCCTGACTATAGGATACTATTTATATTATTATTAAAATATTATTCTAGCTACAACCAAGATGTTGGAATGAATATTATGAAAAATATTGACTAAATTGTGAAATATGGTTTACACATGTATATAAAATAAATACTTTGGTTATCAATTAGTATAATTTAATTTATGAACTATTTGAAAAAAAAGATATTGATTCTCTACGAATATTATTGTTCTTTGTAAAAACACAATTTGATCTCAATAATTTAATGAAACAAATTTTGAATAATTTTTTCATTAAAATTTAAATATTCAATAATCAATAAATATTTTTTATAATCATATAATATATTTGATATGAGTAAGATAAGAATAAATCAATTTTTTTTATAAAATGGTTTATTTTTCAAAAATGTAATTTTAAGTTATTTTAATAGAGAACCCATTTGAAATATTTTTTTCCACTTTTATAATTTTTATTTGAAATAATAAACTTTATTTTTTGAATCATAAAAACAAAATTTAATTTGGGTTAATTGTTTGTATTTTTTTGAGAATTTCATTTATTTTATGAATAGTGAAAATTACCAAATATTAATTCAAAACTACGTTTTCATACAATTTATATTAAGAGTTATTATTTTTTAATATTTTTTAAATTTTAACTAAATTAATTTTAAATTAATTAACCCAATATAGTTCATTTTATGTAACTTCACATTAAAATTAGATATAAAAATATCCAAATATTTTAAACATATTTTTAATAAAACTAATGTCACGACCCTTTTGTAGGATTACATTTAAATTAATTACTTACACTTAAGCAATTATAATTTGTGAAAATATATTTCATATTTGTAATCATCATAATTTTTTATTTCTAATAATTCCATCTTAGTTTTTTTACCTAAAATACTAGTGAATGTAATTAAAATTCATTACAGTAATTAAGAGAACAATTAGTTTATCAAAGGACTAAACCTTAAACATAAGGGCAAAAATATCCTATATACTTGTTCAAATTCTATTTTTTGTTCATATATCTACCCTATATTACAATCAGTATTATTTGGACCTTTATTTGTTCTACATGAAATTGGAAAAACATCATTGTAATTCCCATATGAAAAATGTACAAGAATGCAATTCCTCCTTCACTTTAAAAAGAAGCCCAACCCTCCCAAGTATTCACACATATCAAGAACATTAGCATGAAAAAAACAAACTAAATATCCCCCCAAAATATCTACCATAATCCTAGAATCATATATTTTGGATTAAATCCATCCAAGGAATCCATTTTGTGTAAACCAAAATGAGTTACCCAAAGAAGAGGTAACATCATACCTCAAGATCTTATGTTTTATTTTCATTCTACACCCCCTAAAATATTCATATTAAATGATCATATAAGAACTTATGTTTCATAAATATACTATGATGTTTCTATTATATGGTTTATATGTACACCCACACACATATCTATCAAATGGGTAACAAACTTGTGGTTCTTGTGTATGGTAAACTACTGCCACATGAAATTTGTTGTTTTTTTCTCTTTACAACCTTTCATGGTTTAAAATTATGATAAATAATATATTTTTATATGATATATTTGATATTTATAAAATATTTATACTTATGTAATTATTATATAACATGTAACATCATTCTTTCCATTTTGTGTAAATACGATTATTTTGATTGGGGATATGTGGACTACAACATACTCAAAATGATGTAATTCATTCACATTCTACATGGAATGTATTAAGGATAAGTTTAGTGAACTTAAATGATACATATTAAATAATAATTCTACTATAATGATATTATATATTAATATACATATATTTCATTTAATTTTCCTCTTTCAATATTGACTTGTGTCCCAGAGAATTTGTGTTCTAGTTAGGAATCACTACATCCATGCGGTTTACATTGAATTTATTTATGGAACTGGAAACATCCAATGGTAATTTATCTAAAGGGACTTTCTTTCCAAAGGTAGAAATTTTTTATGTTTGAACTTATGATACTTAATAAAATGCATTGGTCGAGAGGATGGGAGGTCGGACTCATCACACCCTTTTGGAGGGAATTATTGCCTACTCCGGGACACACTTATTGATTTGTGATACTTTTATGAATACTTATTAATTCACCAAGTATAATAGAGATTTCCCTTGGAATTTTCAATCAATTATTAGCACGTTTTAAATTTATAATCATCCATATGTATTTGAGGTTCTTCATTAATGGAACCATCTGTATGTATTCTAGGTTCTCCATCAATGGTATCCTCTCATATACTATTTAGAGATTATTTTAACCTTCGTTATGATAATAATGGTTTTTAAGATATTGCATGGGAACTCTGAAATTTATTGTCACCCAGGGAGATAAAGGTTTGTTTTGATGTCGGGATCATACCCATAAATGGGCTACCTACCTATCCTTGTGAAAGAATCCAAACCCTTGTAGTTTGGTGATGCTTAATGGGATACATCATTCCTTTTAAGGTCATGTGATAAGGACCTAGCTGTACAGTTTAATGTCATGTTGTAAGGAAATATATGTGGAATATGCTTAGTCAAATCTTTGTGTGAGACTTATAACTTAGTAGCCTGAGGAACTTGAAGGGAATATGGGTTCCAAGTTGGATTAGACCCTATTGAGAATATGGCCTAGGAAGAAGATGGTTGATCTAAAGTGTTGACTTTTCACCTTAGAGATGCTTCCAACATAGCCCATTTAGATGGGAATCAAATCCCATGTAGTTTAGTGAGTGTCATAAGAGAGTGTAGTCCTTTGGGATAAATGAGTTTGGACTTACTTCCTGAAAAGTATGCCTTGGTGATTTGGGGGTTTAATTTGGGGATTACTCCTAAGTAGGATTCCCATTTATGGATGAAATGAGATGGGGATTGGGCCTTAGTAAGGCTTTCTACTCATCCAAATTAGGGTGGGAATCAGATTTCTCGTAGTTAATTCAATCTTGAAGGGGTGTATAACCCTTTGAGATAAATAGGTTGGGGATTACTCCTAAAAAGGATGCCTTGATTTAGGGAATTAGGGTTGGATTCTTAAAAAAGATATCCAATGAGCTCGAGCACCGATGAAGGCTTCCTACGTATCCCAACTATGATGGAAATTAGAGTTCTCATAGTTCAAGTGTATGAGGTGTTTGTGAAAATGTTGTGATCATGTCAAATCTCTAAGACCACGTGTGTCATGCTTAGTGTGAGAAATAAGATGATGTCAAAGATTCAATAATTACACACACACACTTTTCCTCTTCTACTGGTTAAGAAAAATAGGACGGGCCTATGGTGGTGATAGTGGAATAGGACGAGGTGATGAACCTTCCCTCTATTCACTTTACATTTTAAAAGGGTCCAATGTAAGGAAGGAGTAAAGGTGAATCCAGTACATAGGTGAAATACTACAACATCCTACTTGAAAGGTTAGGTAATTACACCCGGATGGCTTCCCTAAAATTGGTCCTAGTGTGGAGGGAGATTTCTCATTTGTTCAAAAGGAAAAGTAGGTGTGAACCATACCTTCCCTACCAGAGAACTGATTTTCCTAGTTCTAGTGATGAGAAGGTGAGGTCATGACCCAACCCATTATCCTCCAAATCGGGAACTCCCAAAAATTATTCTTGGGAGAAATTTCCATGTGACTAGGGACATACAAACAGACATACACTCTATAAATCTGAACCCCATTTCAAAAAAAATGTGGTAAACCTTTGATTGCATATATACAATACCAAATAGGAGGAATGTGGATGTTCTCTTACCAAAGATTTGATAATTTAGGATGTTTTAGTGGAGGTTCCAACATAATCCCTTTCAGATTAGGGATGAAATGAAGAATAAGGATTCCCATTAATGGCTTTGAAGAAGGTTGGATGAATGGGTAGTATATACTGAATAAATAAGGTGAATCGAAGAAAGGTGCCCAACTAAGTATCTGGTGTAAAGGTAAGGGTGTGCAAGTAGGCTTGGGTGACCTAATGTGCACTTACGTAACAAAAAACCTAGATGTTAATACTTATTTGTGATATATTCAATCCTTTAATAGTATTCATAGGTATTCCTAGAATTTTGGTGATCAAGTTCCTTTGAGATGAATAGGTGGAACATAAGTTTTTCTAATTTAGGGAGGTTGGGTGCTTTAGGAAAGAAATTGTTATGGATTTAAAACACTAAAGAGACCCAAGTCCTACGAACCTCCTTCAATTCCTCTGCTCTAGGTGTTAAACAAATACCTTGATGTTTTTAGAATACTTGTGAGAAGTACTAGATTGACCAGAGCATCGATTAAGATTGAAGGAAATACATCTGTACAAATAATATCCCCAAGGGTCTATTTATAGGTAAATAAATTACCCTAGGAGAAATGGTGGTGGGGTGTCTGAGTACCTTACGCACCGACAGATACTCAACTTGACTAGGGAGATCCAATTTTCATGCCTTTGAAAATCATGATTTTCTTCACGTGTTTTCTCCTCTTTTTCTAAGTAATTTCCCATTGTCACTTTTTAGACTCTATGATATAACAGAGCGTTAACAAAATCCCCCCCCTCAAAATTGGATCCAAAATGAAAAAAGGATCATATGCTGAGGTAAAGTTATAAAAAGGGTAAAAAGAGGATGACATGGAATGCAAGTGATAGAATTTAAGATATTGGTGCACAAGGTGTTGGAATGAAGGGTAATATTCGTCGCCTATATATAGTGGTTTCCCTTCAGTGAAAATTACAAATAATTCTGGAAATCCAGCTCTCGATGACCAAGTATTTTCACTCAGACGCTCTTGTCTGTCACACTTCCTCTGTATGTTTTGTGATTTTCCCAAAAATACTAGGGCATCATACTTGCGCGCTAGATTTATACTTGGACACTGAATCCATACTTTCTCACCATAATGTATTTGTCAAATTTTTCTTAATTACTTTATAAAAATCACCCAAGATGAGATTACTTTTAAAGATGAATTTTGATCTCTTTTGCAGGTTCAATGGCTCCATGTGAATCGAAACTACTGATGAATTGGACAGTAAGAGAATTTATGATATGATGAAGACTGTCAGTCATGATTACTTTGACATCTGTGACCCCAATATCCCAACATGGAAAAGAATATGTGGAAATATCACTTCAATTTTCCAAGTATTACTTAATCACCACTATATAGTTATGTCCATCTATATGATTTCAACATACTGGACCCTGAGAATTATATTCCACTTTCTTGGTTTCAAGACCATACTAATTTCTCGTCTATGAATATTTATGTTTTGGGAACATTTATCAACACTGGAGCCACAACTAAGGCCCATTTCATGTATCATAGCCCATGTGATCCAGATACGAAAGAAAATTCAACCGAGCTACAACCACACTAATATTCGTCCATTTCTGAGATTCTCAGATAGATTAATCAAAAGTATGGAAGAAAAGTTGGGATTTCTACCCAAGAGGGGGTGTTAAATCTGCATGGATGTGAGCATATTGGGTGTGTAAGAAATGTTCAATTTTTATGGACGACATAAAAGGTGTTGGTATTTATGAGGATGTATGGTTTGGGAAAACCTATGTATATAGGAATGAATATTTTGTGATAGATTTGCTAAGACGATGGAGTCCATAGACTAATTCCTTCTATTTGACACATGGAGAAGTAGGCATCCGTTTATTAGATGTCTACAGTATCTCTGGAGCTCTATTCCTTATAGATATGTATGATGAGTTTATTCCTCCAAATGTGACATGGAATGAATTATAAAAGACATCGGCCTTGGTTCATGATTTAATGAAGTTATTTTATAAACTTAATAATATGAAAACAACAGTGTCCCACACAAGAAAAGAAATTTTCCCAAAGAAGTGGATGGAGATATTCCTGGTGAAGTGGATAGATAAGGGTCATACTTTCACTAATCAAACAAGCTATCCAAAGGTAGAAAAGAGAGGTATAACCGATAATTTCTAGCCAACATTAGAGAAGAGATAGTTAGGAATGTGGGAATATGAATTTAATTCCAAAATTCCTACAAAGACACATCTTTAAGGTTTTTAGCCATGTAGTTTAGCATATATCTATTTTCTTTTTGAGATTACAAGGGAGGCATAAGGCCATGAACATTTGTTATCATGACCAAGATGGCTGAGAAGAGGATGGTAGGATCAGCTACCCCTATTTTGGAAATTATTCATAGGATCTTACTTCATATCTATAAAGATAAGTATCATTTCAAAATAGAGGGACCATTCTATGTGTTATGGGGGTGGATCACCACTCATTTCAGAACTTATTCTATGGAAAGTGAGGTACATGTATTTGGAAGTTCATTCATATAATATATTCAAGCTTTATATAGTATTTTACCTCTATATTTGAATGCTTATGATAGTAAGTCCAGGTTAAGTATGTATAAGGAATTTCATTTTTTACCTTATGAGAATTTGCCTATGGGGCGATTTTTTGATGATGGGACAACCAACATAGAGGTAAAAGCATATATGTTAGCTTGAAAGGATGTTTTATTGGCCACCAGTACTGGTGTGGAAATCATATGTGAGGCCTATGATCCTTATAGATTCACATGCCAATTCAAATGTCTATATCAAATTACCATATCTTCTATAGTGAATGTCAGATTAGAGAAACATATGATAGTTTCCTAACAACTGTGGTTACTCATGACTATAGATAAAAATGGGGAAATATTAAAATTAATTTCTACTGATTCAACAAGTAAATTAACTATCTAGTATGGTAAGAACTAGGTCGCATCATACCCTTAAGGGGTGTTAAACTTTTTTTCCCTCGAGTAGGGATAAAGATTGGCAGTAGGAAGGAACCCTATCATTTGTAAGGAAATTCTTCATCTTTAGGGGATGATTCATTGGATTCAAATGGTGGAGGTAACAAGGCTCAACGATCATCGAAGAAACCTCATGCAAGATATAATCCTCCTTCTGAAGTCAAGAGAGAAACACCATCAATCTCAACTAAAGCTATACCGAGGAGATCTAGTCGTCATCGTTCAGAAGAGCAATGGGTCTAATTTTATCATCCACCGTCTGTGACTATAAAAATTTGGATGAAACCCAAATCTAATACTGGATGATCTTCTTCACATAACTATGGAATATACTCTAAATATGTACGAATAGAAGAAGTTTAAACATAGAAAATCCTTTATTGTGATGTAGAAACCAAGTTGTTAGATATTTTTAGTGGGTTACATATTCTGGGGATCAGGGATCAACGAGCCTCTTTTGATATTCATCTTAAGATCAACCCTGATGAAGTGAGAACCTATGTTAGAGAACTATAGATGCTCATATATGCAACTGATGAATGAATTCCCAACACAAAAATGAGTGAAAGAAATAGTATATTGTGGTTTCATTGAAGAGATTGACCTTTCATTAGATGAATAACGGTGTGATTTTTTAGATCCTAAAGATGTAATTTTTCTTTTTCTCACATTATTTTCTTATTTACTATTTGAATTTAGTCAAAGAATTTTTTCTCAAGTGAAATATCCTTTTAATGTGTAATTGGATAATAGAAAATTGGATGATGTAGTGTCACCACAATATATCCCTAGTGTTACTAAACTTGGAGCTACTGGATCACCCCATGAGTTGGGAGTGATATCTCTCAGCCAAAATGTCATGGGGAATAAGATATAAAGGGGCTTGTAGTCTCTAATACATGTGTTTGGAGATGATTATGTGGGTATTTCCAATAAGGCTAAGAAACAAAAACATCTAAGAAATAAAAAATTGGTTAAAATTTTTCTTAGTAGTGTTAATCATTCCTCAAAACATGAATTTTAACATTATTCATAGAAAGTATTTATACTTATTGAAAATGAAAGATATTATTCTATTTATTTACTTATATAACCCACTGTTGAGCTTCGTGGAACCATGGAGGGTGCTTCCAAAAAAGAAAAAATTCCTACTTACCCAGTGATTCTTTTGACTGAAGAGGTATTTAGGCCAAAGGAACCAACATCTGTTACCAAAATTTCTTATACTTATACTATAAAGAGATAGGATACCTCTGATAAATCATAAGTAATTCATGATAAAACAAGTTTAACAATAATCTACTTCCACTCTGTGATACTTTAGATTCATCGCATGCACTAGAAAATCATGTGACAACGGATGCTGACCCCAAAACTGTTACTGAGGAAGCTGTTAGAGGTCAAAAGTTTTCATAGGAGGGTTGAAAAACAACCACTCCAAGTGCTCCCACTAGTCATACTAACATAAGATCTTAGATATAATTGGATGCTATAATGAATCTTGGCATGTATTTTGAAGAAGTATTGGAAAAAATTAATATGAAAAATAATTTAGAATGTTTTGAAGTTCATTGTGTAGAACTAAATGGATGTGATTTTTTATTATTCATCCTATCAATATTTGTATGACTAATTTTCAAACCATGATCGATTGAAATATGTTGTTCCATATAAAGAAACTGTTTTAGTGATGATTCCTGAAGGAAGCATCAACATTACTACCAATCCAACCATTTCAGAGAGATTAGATCAAGTAAATCTTGAGACAGAAAGTCTTATTGAGATTCATTCTAAGGATCCTGAGTAGGTTAAAAAAATCATTCCCCACCAATAGATGTCAACCAAAATTGTTGATCCTGAGAGTATTGGGGAGGAGTAATCTCAAGCTTCTGACCTGTTCTTTGGTAAGGTATACTGATATTGTGATTTTTCTCACTCTTGTTATCATTTTAAACTAACCATAACCATAATTTTTAATTCACCATATAGGATTATTAACTTCAATGGATAGGTATGGAGGTGAATATTCTGCATTAAGTCAAAAATTATTCGAAAGTGAAGAAACCACCATCAAGGAAGGAGCAGAATAGGACACTTAATTGAGTGCATTAATCCCGAAATACATTCCTCCTTACGACAACAATTATGAATTAGACCTGTAAGTGCAAAAGTATCTTCATCTTACACGTCGCATGGCATGGCAGAACATATGGAAGATAATATGTGAAATACCCCTTGAGGAACTACCCTAAAAAATTACATGACTTTCATCTCACTTAATTACATTGGTATTTTGTGTTTTTGAATACCATGAAATTAATACTATAGTGAATGAGATTATTTAAAAATGGGAGAAAGAGTATAAAATTTAGTATGATCTGATAAAAACAAGACTATTTACCAAAACTGATGAATTCCAAGAAGCAATATACCATGTTGAGGCCAACAATACTTCACTGTTGAAATAACTCAATCATAAAATTAAAAAAATGACTGTTTAGTAGCTAAGAATTCAACAAGAGTTAGATATTATTATAGGGGAGCTTTACTAACTTCATTATTCAATAAGATAAGTCTAGAAGGATGGTGCAAAAGCCATTGTAGATGCTATGTGAGAACTTTGTCATTCTGAGGAGAATGAGACTTGCCATCTAACTGAACCTCAACAGGCAGATGATGGGTCTCAAGAGGCCATTAATCAAATGAGAAGTTATGATGAAATCCTCTTGTGATTTATGACAGAGAGACTCTAGTTTTGGATGCTCCTCTATGGAATTTTATTACCCACATTTGAAAATTTTCTTTCTTTAATCAAACATATCTTCACCCTTGCTTTCTTTTTTTACCTAATACAATGATCCTAGTAATTGTAGTTTTATTTTTACTAGGGTTATATAAACAACCCCAAAAACATTGTAACATCTTGATTTTTTATTTCTCAATATTTCCTAGAACCTATAAAATTTAAGTCTAGTGAGATGAGACTTCAAATTTTATCCAGAGTTTTCTTTGTGGGTTTTAAATCTTTTGAGTACCATGTATCTTTCTATTTGGTAGTTTAGAGTCATGCATGTTGGAATAATAAAGATAGGGTTTATCTTTGAATAAATTTGACCATAAATTTTGAAATTATATCCCAAACATGGCTCAATTTCTAGGAATTTATCTAATATTATTTAAATACTTCCAAGGGGAATCTTGAGTCATGGTTTATTATGGTAACCAAATCTAAAACTTGTATAAACAAAAAAGAGGTATTTTCCAAGAACGAGGTTACCATTATTTGACAAAACCGTTATGGGGGTTGTATTATGAAGGGTCTATTAGGGAATATGTTGCATATCCAATCATTGGTAACTTTTTATTGATAGACCTGTTATGTAGGAAAATTTATGCAAGGCCACCTAGGAGAACATAATTCATATTCAACCAAAATATGTCTTTGAAATTTATTATTTTATTGTTGATAGTAAAGGGAAAATAAGTTTTTGATGACTCAAGACCACATTGGGTGGTTTTTCCAAGGGATTTTAAGAATAAAGGGTTATCTATGTCGACATATGTAATGAATAGAAAAACCAATTCTACATAAATTTGGTGTGTTAGGAATGGTTAAAATTTCATAGAAAGGGGCTTTATGATATCATGCTATGCAGTTTTAAAGTCATGCAATGAGGACATTATATCATGTTGTTTTATGTCATCCAGTGAGGACATAGAGTGGCTTTAATTTAAGGACATTAGCTTTGACCAATGTTTTGAGACTCTTTAATTTCATGAAAATTTATTGGTAACAAACTACCATGATCATGTATGTAAAGGATAAATTGTAAACTGTGATTTGGGGATTTCTAGATCCGAAGAATGATGTGGGAAAAGGGATAGAGGCATTATAATAAGTACTCCCGAAGAATGAAGTTACTATTATTTGAAAAACCCATTGTGTGGGTTGTATTATGTAGGGACGACTAGAGCATATGCTACATAACCAAACAGTGGAATATTTTGATTGAAAGGCCCATTATGTAGGTAACTTAATGAGGACACTTAGGGGTCTATACTGCATAGTCAGGAAAAAGATCTCTAAAAAAATTTGACATTCTATTTCTAAAAGCCAAAGAATATTTATGGAGATTTAGATTTTCCATAGAAAATAATTTGGTTTATAGAGAAAGGTACATAAATATAGAAAGAGTATTTATAATCATGATTTAAAAATAATTTGAGGAGTATGATTTCTATGAAGGTCTGGCCCAAACATAGGAAGTATGGTGTTTGTTGTTTTAGGTCATACAAATAGAACCAAAATGGAAATAGTAGATGATATGTGGTCAAATGATCCATGTTTATTTCATATTTCTTTGAACACATGGAGAGGGAAATGTGTAAACCATGGTGTTGAGGACTTTTAGATTGAGATAAATGTAATGAGACAAATATACATGGATGACTGCTTTAAGATATAGATTCTTGTATATTATCATCAATGTTTGAAGGGTAAAAAGACACCTTAACCACAAACGGAGTTACCATCATTTGAAAAACCCATTATGGGGGTCGTATTATGTAGGGCCAGGTAGTGCATATGCTACATAGCCAAATGGTAGAATCATTTTTCAAAAAGTCCTGTAATGTAGGCAACTTATGCAAGACCACCTAGGGGAACATACTGTATAGTAAAGAAAATTAATTCTCAGATATTAGAAACAATGCCACCAAAAACCATAATAAAAATTATAAAGATCAGAAAATATTCAAGATTAAGAGTGTGAAATATGAAAGGGGGTAATCATCAATACACAAGAGAAATATTTGAATCAATATTGGTCATGAGTTTGGATTCCCTTACATTGATCTTACTCATATTGAAAATGGGGAAATTTATTGTTTCCTTGCTGGGCTCTCCAATGAGAGAAACCAAAATGAAGACTATCACAAAGATTATTAATTATATGTAGAAGAGAGATAAAAATTTTATCCTATGGATGTGACTAGAAGATAAGGCATAGCTTTCACTATATATCTCAATGGGATGAGCATCATGACATACGTAGTTCATTGGGTGCTTTGAATTTTAATTTTGTGTGGGAAGGACATTATGTTGTTCAATTTAGAGTCATGTAGTGAGGAAATGAAGTGATTCCAATGTGAAAAAAGAATATTTCACCTGGACTAGGGAATTAATTCCAGGTGTCACTATGTATCTCATACATAATATAATCATGCCATATGTAGTTACTTAAACATTCCCTATACAGGTTTGATTCAAACACAGGGAATAAATTGGGGGATTTTTTTGTTGTGGTTGGGCACAAGATTAGAGATTTAGGCATCTCAATGTATCTCATTGAAATGAAAATCAATACAAATGTATTTATTGAACTAATAATTTCATACACCAATTTATTTTGATGTCAGAGACATGGGATTTTAACACATTCTGGAAGAATGGTTAAAGTTAATACACAAAATTGTATAAAAATAAAACCATGTATCCTGAAAGAGTACTCTGTATTGATCTGGTTCATATACATGAGGAGAAACGGGAAATAAATTTCTTTGTGATTATGGAGGGGCCCAAGATTAGAGATCTAGGCATCTCTCTGTATCCCCTTGAAAATGAGAATCAAGACATACGTAGTTATTGAAATAAGGTCTCAATGCATATCTGATTCAAACATAAGGGAAATGGAACTCATGTTCCAGCAAGGATTAGTAATGAAGTATGTGATTCTTTCACATAGAAGCTCTTAACATCAAATAAATAATACCTTAACCGTACAGTTTAATGTCATGAAATAAGGAAAAATGATGTTATGTAGTTTAATTTCATGCGATAAGAAAAAGGATGCTACACATTTTATTATCATGCAACATGGATGCTTATGGTTGTTATTAAGTTTAATTTATTGCAACTTGGACTTTCTATTGTGAAGTTTAGAGTCATGCAATGAGGAAAAATGATATCATTCTATTTAACATCATGCAATAAGGAAAAACGATGTCATGCAGTTTAATTTCGTACAACACGGACAATAATGCTACACATTTTTTCATCATGCTGCATGGATGCTTATGGTTATTATGAAGTTTAATGTCTTGCAACTAGGACTTTGTGTTGTTCAGTAAAGAGTCTTCCAGTGAGGAAAACTGATGTCATGTTGTTTAATGTCATGCGACAAGGAAAAAGACACTACACATTTTATCATCGTGTTGCATGGGCACTTATGGTTGTTATGTAGTTTAATTTCTTGCAAATAGGACTTTGTGTTGTTCTGTTTAGAGTCATGCAGGGTGAAAAAATGATGATTTGAAATTACAAAAAGTAATTCATCAATAATATTTCATTGTTTTAAGTTGTAATAAGTTCTCCATCCATTGATATTAGGGAACAATCTCCATTAGTGCAACCCTTATGTATAGAGTAAGTTCCTTCCCACATCAGATCATGTTTTGGGGGATTCCTTCATAGTATCATTGGAGTCCCAAGGACAAATACCAATTCTCCATGAAGGAATGAGCATGGGAAAACATTCTGGTTAAAATAATGTGCTATTCTATTTTAATATACTTTTAAATGATGCAAAGTATGCAATCTCTTTTTGTTTAATCATTCCAGCTCATCAAATCGTTTCTGAGAATTTGTGTCTATAGATATTTGATCACATATTTTAATTCAGAGTGAACATAATTTAATTTTAATTGGAAAAACTACTTCTGTATTGTACACCAATGAATATGGTGTTTCCTGAGTGCTAGTATGGTAGTAGTCTGATAAACCCATAAAGCACGCAAATCATTATCAGGCCAGTATTTCTTATCATTATCCACCATTTTATAGAGTATATTTGATAGGGTCTTATTGAAAGCCTCTCTCTGTACATTGGTCATTATATGATAGAACTATGGATGGTTGGATTTGATATTGTGCACCTAATATAACTTCTTTACCTCAATAGAATAAATTTTTTTCTTATTTTTCCATCAATATAGTATGAGGGGCACCAAATATGGTGATGATATTAGCTTTGAAAAAACTAAAAATTCTTTTGGCTCTGAGTTCTTTGAGAGGTACTTCCTCAGCCCATTTAGAGAAGAAATCAGTAGAAATAAGAATATTCTTGAACTGTTTATCTGTATCTGGAGGATAAGGTCTTACTATATCCATTCCCCATGTGGTAAATGGGTAGGAATATTTAGTATCATGTGGTAACTCTGGAGATCAATGAATGAAGTTGGAATACACTTGGAAGGGATGGAATTTCTTGGTGAAATCTGTAAAATACAGCGTCATTGAAATCCAAAAGTATCCAAGCCTTCAAATTTGATCAGAAAGCCTATACCCATAATTGTGATCACCACAAGCTCTTTCATGTACATCTTTCATGACAACTGTAGTTTCTTCTCTGTCAATACACCTCAAGAGAATTTCAACAATGCATCGTTTTTAGAGGATCTTATAGTGATCTGAGCTATCATAAAGAGTGAAATTGGCCACTCATTGTCAGATCTTTTCTTTTCCAACTCTATCTGGCGGGAGTACTATATTTTGAAGGTACTCTATGATGGGTGTCATTCATACCATAACATGACCATTTGGATGAGAATATGGGATGATTTTATTAATTTCCACCATTCTAGTTTTAATTAAAGGTGAAACCATATGATGATCGGTAATACGGATGATATCCTCATCCTAATTTAGATATTTCAGGGCTTGGGTTGTGTTATCTAGTGCACCAGCATGGGAATTTTATGATCATGAGACATAAGACAATGTTGGATTTGTGGGAAATTCATCCATTAACCTTATGACATAATCAGAAAAAGGATTAACTCTTCTTTTCCAATAGCATAATCCCCATTGATATGTTCATTTACTAAATCTGAATCACCTTTCACATTCGGTTGGTTCACTTGTACATAGAGCTCCAATTTCAGGCCTGTGATGAGAGATTGATATTATGCATCATGGTTGGTACTGTCTTATAATAATAGGAAGGAATATGGAAAAACATCCTTTTTTGGTGAGATAAGTACAATTACTAACCCAACTTTGATGAATTTGGGGTTTCCCATTATCTTTCCCATTGGAATTCTAGAAGGTCCAACAAATTATGTTTCCCATGTTTTGGGATTATCTTGAATAGAGAATATCTCTTCATTAGGAAGATCAATATTTAATGGTGTATCTTCTACAGATGGGTGTTTAGAAAGGAATTCTTCCAAATTTTATCCTTTTATTGCATTATGAGGCACAAACTGGATATTGAAATGTTGCAAAATAACTGCCCACCATGCTAAAAATCTTGTAAGCATAGAATGACGGAGGATATATTTGAGAAGGTTTTTCCAAGATAACAATTGAACCTCATGATGTTGAAGGTAGTTCCTTAGCTTCTTAACTTCAAAGATTAATTCAAGGTATCACTTCTCAATACATGAATATCGAGTCTCCATGTCAAGCATAGTTCAACTAAGATAGTAAAGGATATTTTCATTCCTAGCATCATTATTTTGGGAAAGGAAGGCACCCAGTGACTGCTCTAATACAGTCACATAGAGAATAATGGGATTTCCTTCAACATGTAGAATTGATACCGGTGGACTTGAGAGATATTTCTTGAGGGTATCAAATTCATATTGGTAGTCTTTGGTCCATTGATATGTAACTCCCTTCTTCATTAATCTGGTGATGGTTAAACACTTTCCTACCAAATTGGAGATAAAGATATGAATATATCCCAACTTTCCTTGATGTTTTCTTAATTCATTCAAATTTTGAGGAGGTGTAATGATAAGTATTGATTTTATCTTATCAAGATCAACTTCAATGCCACAATTGGATAGAACGAAGCCGTAGACTTTTCCTAAGGTACCCCAAAAGCACATTTTAATTGATTCATCTACAAATTATGTTGTCAAAGTTTACTTAATATGATCTCCAGATTAGTTAAATGATCAAAACGTTTTTTTAATTTAACCAATATATCATCCACATAACATTCGATAAATTTTCCTAGGAAGGGATTGAAGATATGGTACTGGCACAATGATATGTTTCACCTATATTATTTAATTCAAAGGGCATTAAATGGTAGAAAAACACACCTTGAGGGGATATGAAGGCTGTATACTTTACATCCTCTGTGGCTAGTCAAATTTTATTATACCTAGAGTATCCATTCATGAAGGCTAGAGATTCATAACCGGTAGTTACATCAATAAAAAGTTTTGTGATTAGATCTGAAAAGTCATCTTTGGGAAAATGCGGGTTAAGATATCTAAAATCAATGAAAACTCTGATTTTTCCATTTTTCTTTTTTCACTGGGATAATTTTAGCCAGCCATTTGGGATATTTCACCTCCATGACAATGTTATCTTGGATAAGCTTATCGATTATAACTTCAATTTTAGAAGAGTGAGTTTGGTTTGTTCTTCTTTATGCATGTTTAAATCCTCAACTCTCTTCTAGAAAACCCAAATGATGAGAGGACCCATAATGATTAAGGTAAGGAATTTATGTATAGTTTCAAGAAAATATATCTTGATGTTTCTTTATAAATAGCGTATACATATTTTTCTCGTCAAAATTCAAGGCCACACTAATTAGAGTCGGTTGTGGATCTTCTTATATACTTAGATTTATTTCTCTAAGATCATCGACAGTGGTGGAGATTCCTTCTTCAAATGCTAGAGGAGAATTCTTGAGATCTTATTATTCTTCTTTTTTATGTGTCACTTCTTTTGTTTCTTCTTATAGAGTATGTGATGAAGAAAAACTTTTAAAGCTAGGTAAAGAGTTAGTATTTGAACATCCTAAAGAAGAGGTAACCAGTTTTGACCCTACTAACGAGGAAGGGTATTCCTGGAGAATTGAAGAGAATTTGATGGGTTGGGAATCAATATCCATGACTTCCTCTAGTCTTGAGACAACTTTGTTAACTTGATTGATGAAGAAAAGACTTTCCAAAGCTTGATGGATGAAATGAAGACATCCCCATTTAAGATTTCACCACTGCTTAATAAAGCAATAATTTCTCCCATGTAGTCCAGCTCAATTACATTAATTGACATTATGGAAGTCACTGGATGAATGCTTGGATTTGGGTATATCTTTAAAATTTTACTGATAGGAAACACATAATTTATACTTGGATGTTTTAAGGGGTTAGTAGGTATCTTTTCCAAGCCATTCAGAGCATTTAATCTTATTACATCTTTTTCCATGGATCCCATTCCATTTATGTGATAGAATTTTGCTTCAATATACTAAGATTAAAACATTTTGAATGGAGACTTGTGACCATAAAATGTCCTAATTTGGCAATTGATGGAATATGTGAGACATTTGTGATATGAAGAAGGAATGGCCACATGTTGACATAGCCAATCCCTTCCAAGAAGAATGTTAAAGGTTGTGTCATGAAGTAAAACCATAAAATATGAATTAGATAACAGATCTCCAAACTGAGTTCTGAGTGTAATATCACCTATAAGTTCTTGTTAATTATTTTCATAACCTTTCAACATCAAAGTGAATGAAGATAATTCATATTCAGTGAGGATTAATCGATGAACTGTACAGATGGGAATGAGGTTGAATTCTGATCCATTATCATTGAAGGCTCATCAAATGTCTATATCATTAACCCTACCAGATAGATACAAGGTCTTGATATGTCCATGTACATCATAATCCTTATCTTCATCCGTAAAAGAAATGACTGCATGACATTCTGTAGGACCATTCTCTATATGGTAAACCTTAGCAGCACCAACCTTGATTTCAAACTCAAGTGGACTTGAAAAAATGGAAATAAGTGCTTCTCGATGATCTTTTGATAGATTCAAGGTATCCAAGAATGAGAATTTTTAATGTACTTGGTATAGATATTTGAAAACATCATAATTTTGGTCCAGATGTCTACATTTTATAGAATTGAGATGGGGTTTTGCAGGTGCCTTATATGTTTATTCCACTGATGTAGATGTACCCTATGTCAGGGAAGAAGCTGGAAATACTTATGTGTTTGGTATATTAGACTGACTAGTTCTATTTATATGTTAAGAGAATGATTAAGTAAACTACAATTATTTCTACAAGATAATCATGTTAGAACTGATCCTATCATGCGTGGGAGAGTTTCCTTGTTCTTGATGAGCCCTCTTAAGGGATCTCCCATTAGTTTATGCTTCATAAACTATTTGAGCATGGGTAGAGTTAAAATAGTGGTCTATAGCGTATCCACATCTTCCTATGTATCTTTAACCTTGGGTTCTTCCTTTAGATCCTAAGTCAGTTACATGGAATTCAGGCTCATTATAACTAAAATCATCATTTACATAGTGATCCATTAAGCAGATAATACTAACAGAACCAAAGATCAATTATTCATCTGATAAAGATTCTTCTTGATATGTCAGTTTTGGTTGTGCCATTTTGTGGGGAGGTTCCCATTCTTTTGAGATAGATTTCTCGAAATCTGCCAATGGTAAGGAAATTTTTTTCCTTGACATGAGCTCGTCCCCTTCTGACTGCTCTTTATCTTTATAATCACATTTCTTCTTTGAGGATTGACTATTAGAGGAATGATCTTTTGGTGAAGATGAATTTGTTGTAGCAGAAGTGACATAAGACACAGTCAGTTGTGTCAACTATGTTCAAAAAATGGAATGCGTTTGGTTGATCTTTTTCCTAACCATAAAATCATCATACTTCAACACATTTTTTCTTTTGACTTCATGCCATTCAACTTCTTGCTCTAGATCAGTAGCAGTAACACATGCAACTTGGGCTCATGAACTTTTCAATTTAACTTTTAAAAAGTCTACCATTTTTTGTAGGAGGTCTTTGGAAACAAAAAAAATACCTAATGGGATGCCCCATCATTTGGTGAATTGGGTAATAATTTGTAAGATCTTTATCTCCTTCTTTGATCAGTTTCTTCAGTCTTGGAAACTGAACCAAATTGTTTTCCAAAGATAAAATGAAGTAACTGTAAACCTATTCATTCTGAAAATAATATACATTGTAATTTATTTCCTCAACATATATCCGAATTTGATTTTTTGGTCATATTGATGAGGTAATCATTGTTGCTGATGCTCGAGAGGTGAATCCATTCAGTATAATGAAGGTTTTGAGGTAGAAGCCACTACATGTGCTGGTTTGAGTGTGAATTTAGTAGCCTATTCATTATCTATTCTCCTTCTCATAGCTAGTGTAATTAAATGAGATTTAGTTTTAGTTTCCACAATTGAATCCTGCACTTTTTTGGCAATTAAAGAAAGGCCTCGAAACCCTCCTATTTATTTCATGGGGAATAGTGGTGTGCATAACTCATCAAGAAAAATTTCCAAACAAATTAGCTGAAACTCTTCTTGAGGGAGTGCTAGATTTAAATAATATGTTAATACTTTTCAGCAAGAAATGAAATCTTGAACTCTCTAATTATCCCTTTGTTTGAAATTTTTAAGATCAAAGACTGTTGTTTTTGGCAGCGTTTAACTGAATTTGAGATGGAATTTATGACATAAGTCTTACCATCCAATAATTGATTGAGACTACAAACTTCAGTACCAGAAAAAATACGGCCCATGTAATGATTTGACAAAGCATATGAGCTTTACTATTTCTTGTTGTTGAGGGGTCCCCATAATAGGATTAAACTGAGAAAAAAAATTTGTTAAGAGCTTATCTAGATCTCCTGAACCATTAAATATTGGAAATGTAGTATTTATAATGTTTGGTTGGGGAGGGATCAGATCCACCCATTCAGGGTAAACATTCTTTTCTGGCTGTACTGGTACACACCATTCTTCTATATCTCCAAATCGAGTTTACAATGCCTCAATTGTGTTCATAAGAATTAATAATATTTGGATGAGCGGGGACCTATATAGGTATAACAGTTGGATCAGGAATTGGTACAATGATTGGAAAAACCACTGGTGGTGGTGCTGCTGGTATTTGTCTTGGATAACCCATGGGGAAAATCCTATTATGATGTGTTTGAAACTATCATAGATCTATATTCAATAGAGGTAATTCATTATCCACATCTATAGTTTCAACAAACCATCTTTGTTGAGGAGGTGTTATAGGATGTGAAAACGAAGGATCTTCTTGGGGAGCATGTTTAGAAGAAATGCTGCTTTGAAGTAAATCTATATTGAGTATTTTTAACTATTTAATTTCTTAGTCCTTCGGGGAAAATATTTCTTCATGTGAAAGATATTGAACTTCTCTAGTGGAAAAGTGATACATAATCTTTCTTTTACCTTTCCCCTTGTTAGATTCCTTTTGAAGGAGTGGGAGTTGGTTACTAAATGGAATACCCCGATTCTGGGTAAGCCTCTGATTTTAGGTATGCTCAACTCCTTCATTTTCGTCAGTGTGTACTATAATATTGATAAGAACATCATTATACGACTCCCTTGAACTAGTCTCATTCTCTAGAGGATATTCTATAATTATATTAACGTAATTAATTGACGCATAATGCATTGATGACGTTATGTCATTATCTTTATAAGATTCTATCTATCTATATCTTCCATTAGAATATGTTCTTCTATATGCTTAATTCAAGAGAACTGATTAACAGAATTTAATCTAAAGGGAATCCTTGGATAGCTTAGTTGTGCATTCACATTGTGGCTTCTTCCATAATCAGGAGGAAACTGACTTCAATTGGGGAGGGGGTTATAGATGTGAAAAGAACCTAACCTAAAGGCAAGGGATGTTATTGTTCTTATTCTTCAAACCTTCGAGCAATGTTTTTTGAATTTGAAGTTGGAATTAAAAAAACCTCCAACCCTACGGGCTGGGGTGGCTCTTGAACTACTATAACTGAGATTCACGTAGTTTCTCTTCTGATTTTGCAAGTCTTGGTCTAAAAATTGGCTGGGTGCATTATCCAAAAACCACATGAATCACATTTTTTAGAAGACTGTTATGCTATTTAAGATATTTTCACCATATGATGGCTGAAATCCTCTAAGTGGGAGGCCAGATTAATATTCTTAGATGCTTGAATCAATAGTATCTCAACAACTTTCTCTAATTGGGTATGACTCTAATGAGAACTAGTCAAGGCTTGTTCTTGAGCGTATCATTGATTACACAAAAAATCTATATATTATTTGCATACATTGGCAATAACATTTCATGAGTCCACTTTTTACGAGCCTTTCTGATTTTGGAGTGCAGTGAAATGCAATGATTCATGTTCAACCCATCCTCTGATTGGGACACCATATGGGGTATCATAAATTAATTGACACACCCTCTTTAGTGGATGAAGGTATGAATAATGAAGGCTTTACTTATTATTCTCATCCTTTGGATGTTAGGAAACTAAAAGGGATTCTAGGCCAATTTGATGTTGTAACACCCCAAGCTTCTAAGGTACTCTTCCTTTTTAAATAATTCAATTGCGTGTGATGTACACAACACCGAGTTCAAGTACACGAAGACCTATCAAACTAGCAATTTAAAAAGTGGTTATAAATAGTATTAACCAAATTTTGAATTATATATATATCCCATATAATTTAAACATTCATATTTTGTGTTTCTTATATGATATACAAGGTCAAATTTAATTTTTCAGATAAAATAATTATTTTTCAAAAAATACAGTTTTCCACCTTTTAATGGTGAACCTTTATTAAATCCAATATTTGACACTTTTATATATTTAATTTGAGTAAATTATATTCTCATTTATCATCTAGTGATAAATATTTGTTTTGGATAAATGTTTGGTACTTTTTTGATAACTTTTAGATTTTGATGAATAGTGAACAATACAAAATTTTAATTGAAAACAAATTTTTTAATCAAAATAATTTATAGTGTTAAATTTTAATTATGAGTAGTTTTAAAGTAAAATTAGATTATATTTTTATCAATTAATACAATTTTTTTCATTATAAGTATTTTTACATTTAAATTGGAGATAAACACATGTCAATCTTTTGATAGTTTTTACTTCTTAAAAACCCATTTTTTGGTTTTGACAATAAGAATTAATTTTATATTAATTAAACCAAATCTATGTTTTGAATTAAGAAAAATGGATTCCACATTTGGAATCAGAAGGTCTAAATTGTGTAATTAGTTACCTTTTAAATTTTGACATTATGAATAGTAAATTCAGAAGTTATTTTATTTACCAAGGTTAAAGGGTAAATCTAGTAAATAAGGGTAAAAAATAATTTTATAACAATATTAAACAACCCTATCACATTTACTAATTATATTTGATGTGATATGTTCGACCACGGGCTTCCTTGTTTCTATTTGGGGTCCCTATGGGGCCACTTGGGTGTGAAAATGACATTTTATAATAATTAATTTAAAGTATACAAAAATATAACATAAACTTGTATCTTTCACTAAAACAATTTTTATATAGAGTTATATAGTTTATATCTTCAACTATAAAAATTAATTAGAAATATAAAACTATTTCATACATCATTATATTTTATTTATATTTTTTCGACATAAATTAAATAAATTTAATAATGACACAATGATGATGGAGTGATTGATTCATTAATAATGGATTCAAATAAATGATATTATAAATGTTAAAATAAATGTAATTTTGTTATTTTTTTGTCATAAAAAAACTTTATATATTATATTGACATATTATATTTGATTTAATTCATTTTTGTTTAATTAATCAGGTTGTTATTAATTTTTTAAAATCTCAAGTATGAATAATGTCCAAAATTTACATAATTCATAACTTAAAACATAAAATAGTTTATTAAGTGATATTAAATTTCTAAAAAACTTATATTCAGAAAAATTGTTAATAAAAGTATAAATATGTCATAAATAACTTTTTTTGTGTCATTTTACATAATATGGTAACTACATTAACCCACAATGTGTAAATAACATGATATCACTCTAAGATTAAAATGGAAAAAATAATGGTTAAATAAAAAAAGAAAAGGATAAAAAATATTAAAAAAATTCATAAAAATTATTTTATGATTGATATTAGAACAAAAATAATTTTAAATTATAATTAAATTATTTTTGAAACATTTGTAGTTGAAATGTAATTTATAATAAACTAATATTTATAGACTTTCGTAAAGTGCCTCACTACCCTATGATAAAAGGGAACTACCTCTATCTACTTATTCACACCTCCAAATCCCTTTGTCTTGGCCAAAAACTACTCAAATATCCTCCCAAATTCGCTCACTTAATCTTAGAGGCAAAAATTTGTGCATAAGTCCAACTTAAGGAGTCCTTTTGTTCAAACCAAAAGGAGACAACTGAAGATGAGGTAATCGTTTTTCCCCTTCTTTTAGAGTTCATTTCTTCTGCTACTTCCTATTACTAAGTTGTTACCATAATAAAATAACAACTCTATAATATAATTTATTCTGAGATGTTTTTATGATTATGGGACAACCATATTCCTCTTTTTACCCATCCTATAAAAAACAATACCACCATGCGTGCGTACGTATGGCTTACCATCTCCAAGCCGTGGTGTAAACGTTTTTTCATGTAAAATTTATTTCAATGAATATAAAAATAAATATAATAGATTTAAATAATAAATATAACATGATATTTTTTATTTAAAATTCACATTCCATCCAATTCCATACCATTTAACCACTAAGGAAATGATACTGTCGCTCGGGCGTACGTACGACTTACCGTCTCCTCAACACGATGAGTCTCATCTTCCATGTTCACCATCCAAGCATGATTATAAGAATAAATATTATTAATAAATATGAAATATATTAAATAATAATGCTACTAGTATGATATATATATACACATATATTTCATTCACTTAGTTACATACGATACAAAATTGGAAACATCGTTCATGCGTACGTACAACCTACCGTCTCCATGAACAGTGTATTCCATTTCATATATCTATTTATTATATATATTTATATTTATCATATATAAATCATATTATATATTCTGGAAGTAGTTAAATAATTATCTAAGAAATACGATCAAGAATAACAAGTCAAAACACGTATGATAAACAAAGAGATTATTACCCGAAATGTTGAATTAACATGGAATTTTTAATAAATAGGTAATATAAATTCATAAAAGAGTCATATATTATATCATAAATATTATTATGATTCTGATATAAGTTAATAATATGTTTAAACATATTATAAAGGAGTTTCAGACACATACAAAGAGTATCAGACCAAAGGTAAGGGTTAATCTCACAATCTCATTATTATTCGAGGTTATTGATGTGTAAGTATCTTCTGGAACATCTTTATAATCCATGTCTATGTTTATAAATTTTTTTTCATAAAATATTGTATTATAATTATATGGATGTTTAAAGTCAATTTTACCCATGTTTGACTTTTTATAAATTTTTTTGAAAGGAATCTTTTGGTCATTTTCCAAATAATGTACTTTATGACCTTTTTTGACAAATTAATGAAATAATGTTTTTTAACATATATGGTACAAGAGACTATTTTTAACTATTATGTCAGCTTACCATTGTTAAGAATCCCTTACAAACTTAAAAGGTTATTTTCAAAATAAATTTTTTATTTTTAAATTTCATGGATTTTAAATCTTTTAAAGTAAAAGGGATATTTTCCTCAAAGAATTTTAATGAATTTATTAAATTATTTTCATATATGTCAACATACTTTGTTGGATATTATGCTTGTTTGAAGTTTATTTTTTATGATAAAATCTTCCACATTGGTTTGATGGTTTTGTAATATGTTTAACTATGAATACACCATTTTTATACCATTCATGGTTTACGGTTAAAGTATTAACATTTAGTATGCTAGTTTTAATATGAATGTTTATGTTATGTTTCAACCTTTTCATATGAGTAATGTATTGGATGTCGTAAGTGACAGAAGGGGACCACTCTAGCCCATCGATGAATCAGTAGGTCTTAAGAGACAAAATATTATCTTAGCACAAGGCCTCGATATAATATTTGTGAATGGTTTTAGAACAAGGCGTTGACGTAGTAGTTATTATGTCCAACATTATACATTCCCTCTTTGTGAAATCAGTTATTACATGTGATTATTAAATTAGTAGAATATCAATATTCATGTTTATATGGAAATGATTTATTTATTTTTTCCCATATTATGTTCATGTTTATGTTTAAAAGGTTTTTGTTTTTATTATAAATCTTTCCTTAATGGTTTATAGCTTCTACTGAATTATTTACCCTTACTCATCATTTGATATCACCCATTTCTTATGTTTTATTGTCCAAGGATGCCAAGATGTGTATTATGGTTGATATAACGGGTTAATCTATAGTAATAATGGAATTCTCATAGGATTATTTATTTTTTGTTTTATGTTATAAAGTGCAATGTATTGTTTAAGTATGTAATTTATTTTTCCAAGACTGCTAAACTAGTCAGTCATTCAAACCATGATTCCTTGTAATCATGCCAATGAATTCAAATAATGCACCAGATCTGGGTAACTGGGGTTAGGGAATTACATTCAGTGTCAGAGGAAGCTTATCAAAAACCTTGAAAATTGATTTAGAACACTTAGATTAGGGATCATAACCATATGATATACTTTGAGGATAAGTATAGAAGAACCCCCTATAATATTGGTAAAGTAGGGATTACATGGATATTCCAAGAAATATATCCATTTCTGGATACTACATCTGGATATGGTACTGGAACAGATGTACCTTGGGGTGAAAACTCTGACAAGGTGTTTCAAGCATGACTTGGGGTAACATGGTACATGACAATGGGCCTTACTGTGCACCTCATTTGACACTCCCAGGGGATATTCTTAGGATAATTTATATTTTCTTTAAAAACCATTATAAAGGATTTATGAGTAAATATGTACTCAAAGGAATCATATTTATGGATATGGATTATATGTGCATAAAATTTTCAATTTAGGTTATGTATTTTAATAGTTTGGAATTATGAATTATGATCCATAACCTAATCTAGTGTATTACACCTTTAAGAAATGGCACCTTGTGGAAGAAATAGAAATCATATCAATGCACGAAATCCATGTAGGGATTTCCCTCCTATGAAAGATAATTATAGTGGAGCTAGAGACACAACTGGTACTGAATAGCTTATAACTATACCGGGACAACTGAATCTGGTTATGAATAAAAACCTTACCCATATGGAGAATCATGATCCATAATATGGAGGATCAATGTTAGAACGCTTCATGAGAAAACAACCTCTAAAATTCAATTGGACTAAAAATCCTTTTGTAGCTGAGCAGTGGATAAGTTATTTAGATAAAATATTTCTTGATTGGGGATGTAATGAAATAGAAATTTTTTTCATGGATATTTATCATCTCTCAAGAGATTCAAATCAATGGTGGTCATTAATTAAAAACACAAATGAGGACGAATATGAGGCAAATATGGAATAGAGTGAAATTAATGAAATTTTTTCTAGATAAATACTTCCCTCATGAACAATGAGCTGATATGGAATGACAATTTCTACGCTCGAGGCAAATAGATGATGAGAATGTGGAAAAGTATAAGTCTAACTTCATAAGGTTATCATGGAATTCTACAAACTGCATACGTAACCCATGAAGTATGATTGATAAATTATTAAATAGGCTAAAACCTTTCCTCTAGTGGGTATTGGTCTCATAAGATCTATAATCATACACAGATACAATCTCGTGTGCTATCAAGATGGAAAAGTAATTCTCTAAGTCCTATGAAACTAAACCAACATAATAGAAGAAGATAACAGTGGAGTAAGAGACAGATAAAGGGAAAATAGAAAGAAGGATTTTTACTTATGTGATAAATGTGGGAAGAAACACTATGACATTTTCCTAAAAGGAATGAGAGTTTGTTACAAATATAGAGAAAAGGCCACCAAGCTCACAATTGCAAGGGGAAGAAAGTGGATGTCAATGTTCTATGCTACAATTGTAAAGATATGGGACATTATGAAAATAATTTTTCAAAGTAGTAATGAAATATAGCTCAGAAAAAGAAAATGGACCAATGTCAAGCTTATATTGTTACTACAGTTGAAGTGGAATAATTAATTTAGTTCTATTTTTGGATTCAAGAATTCTATTATGGTTATTAGAAGAATGTGATATATATAAGGATTTTACTGAAGTACTTTTTTTTCATTATGGTTTTAATATGATGAAGATAATCATATATTCATTATGTGACAATAAGAACAACATTACGTTGTTTGGGAAATCTGATGTTACAATTGATTTCATAAATTTAGATACCTTTTAGAAAGAGATTGAAAAGAACTATTTTGGATAATTGTAAAGGCTAGAATATATTACATTGAATTTTGGAAAGTATTGTTTAAGTTTAAAATATTTCTTAAGATTATTTTTGGAATTTTATAATACTATAGTTTTAGAAAAAGGATACCATGCAGGTCGTGTGATAACCCGTTGTGTCGGACAAAGCTATAGGAATCGAACCCACAACCGAAGTGCAAGAATGATTTATCACCCACCACTAGCCAACAAGAAGACACTATTTATTAAAAATAGTTTTATTAATTTAAATGGTATATGTTTATATGTGTAACCTTATACTATTGGGATAAATGGAATATTTTTGAGTTTTATCTTTTGAAGAGAAAGATGAGTTTATGGTAGGAATTAGTTAAAGGTTGAAACTCTACATGTAAATTAAGTATTATTACTTGTGTTCTCAATATATGAATTAAATTAATTCTATAAAACTAGGGAAAGGATCATAAAAATAAATTTTTTTACTATTAATTTTTTACGATGAATCAAATGGTCCCTTAGACCATCACAAATTTATAGATTTCTGATTGTTAACTCTTTCCGAATAGTATTCTCTCTCACTCTCCATTAGAACATGATGATTTTTTCTCTTACATATCCATATTTCCATACATGTAACCCTATTATATATTATTCCTGGTAACCATTAAACATACATTTCTTTATTTTAAAATTGAGGCCTCATTAATCCATTTTTCAATGTGGGATTTCGATACAGATATTAATTTTTTCAAACCCCTAGTTTTCAATCCTAGGTTTAAATTGTGAGGATTCAATTTATTGAGGTATGGGATAATTTAACACCCCAAGCTTCTAAGGTACTCTTCCTTTTTATATAATTTAATATCTTGTGATGTACGCAACCCCGAGTTCAAGCGCACCATGACCTATCAAAATAGACATTTAAAAAGCTGTTATGAATAGTATTAACCACATTTTTGAATTATATATATATACCATATAATTTTAAAATTCATATTTTGTGTTTATGAGACATAATATAAGAACAAATTCAATTTTTCAAATAAAAGAAGTATTTTTTGAAAAATTCATTTTTTCTACCTTTTAATGAAGAACTCTTTTTAAATAAAATATCTAAAAATTTTATTTATTTAATTTGATTAAATTAAATTCTTCTTTATAAGAGGAATATAAAAATTTAGTTTGAATAAATTTTTGGTACTTTTCTGATAACATTCTAATTTTGATGAATAGTGAAGAATATTAAATTTTAATTGAAAACATTTTTTAATCAAAATAATTTATAGTGTAAAATTATAAATATAAGTGGTTTTATGTATAATTAGATTAAATTTTAACATTTTATATAACTTAGCTCATTATAGGTATCTTTACATTTAAATTGGATATAAACACATGTCAATCTTTTGAAAGTTTTATTTCTTAAAAACTCACCTTTTGGTTTTGACAACAGGAATTAATATTAAATTAATTTCTACCAAATATTAGTTATGAATTTGGAAAAAAATTATTCCATATTTAGAATCAAGAGGCCAATATTGTGTTAATAGGTAACTTTTATTTTTTGACATTATGAATAGTAACTTCAGTAATTATATTATTTACCCGGGTTAAAGGGTAAATCTGGTAAATAAGAGGAAAAAATAATATTATAATAATATTAAACAACCCTAAACCATGTCCTAATATTATTAGATGACATGTTCCTGACCAGGGTCTTCCTTGTGTCTATTTTGGAACCCCGTGGAGCCACTTGGGTGTGAAAATGACATTTTATAAGAATTAATTTAAAGTATAGAAAAATATAACATAAACATGCATCTTTGAATATTTTTTTATATGTGGTGATATAATTGATCTCATAAAATATAAATTGTCCTTATAAATATAACATTATTTCCAAAATTATGATTTTATTTTGATAATTTTTATAAATAAATTAAATTAATTTAATTATGACATAAAGATGATGGAGTGATTGCTTCTTTAATAAATGATTTAAATAAATGATTTTATAAATGTTAAAATTAATGTAATTTTTTGTCATCCACAAATTTTCTGGATGATATTAACGTATTATGTTTGAGTTAATGTCTTTTGTTATAAGTAATCATGTTGATATAAATTTTTAAAAAAGTCTATTATGAATAGTGTCCAAAATTGATATAATTAATAAATTATAACATAAAATAGTTTATTAAATGATATTAAATTCCTAAAAATATAATATTCAAACAAATGGTTAATAGAAGTCCAAATATGTTATAAATGACTATTTTTTTGGTATTTGGACATGATATGGTAATTACATTAACCTACAATGTGTAAATAACATGATATCACAGTTGGATTAAAAAGGGTAAAATAAGGGTTAAATAAAAAACATAAGGACAAAAAAAATATTAAAAACTTTTCTAAAAATTATTGGATTATGGTTATTAAAACCAAAGTTATATTAAATTATAATTAAATGTTTTTTGAAACATTTTTATTTGAAATGGAATTTATAATAAATTAATATTTCCTGAATTTCTTAAAGTACCCCTCTTATAAAAAGGGAACCACCTCTACCCACTTATTCACATCCCCAAACCCCTTTGGCTCAGAAACAACCTAACCAAATCTCTAAAAAATTTCCTAACATTATCATAGAGTAAAATAATTGTGCATAAATCCATATTAAAGATTCATTTTGTGCAAATCAAAATGAGACACCTGAAGACGAGGTAAACGTTTTGTCCCTTCTTTCAAAGTTCATTTCTTCTTCTACTTCCTCTTACTAACTTGTTACCATACTAAAATAATTAATCTGGAAACAAATATATTCTAAGATGTTTTTAAGATTATGGGACAACCATATTCCTCTTTTTACTCATCCTATGAAAAACAATACCACTATGCGTGCGTACGTATGGCTTACCGTCTCTATGCCTTGGTGTAAATTGTTTTTCATTTACACTTTATTACAATGGGTATAAAGAATAATATAATGGATTTAAATAATAAATAAAAATTTATTTTTTTTTAAAATTCATATTCCATACAATTCCATACCTTTTAACCATTAAGGAAATGATATCGTTGCTCATGCGTACATACGACTTATCATCGCCACAATGCGATGAGACTCATCTTCCATGTTCACCATCCAAGAATGATTATAAGAATAATTTTTTTTTAACATTTATGAAATATATGACATAATAATTCTAATAGGATGATATATATATTTATATACATATACATATATTTCATCCACTTACTTCCATATGATACAAAAATGAAAATAATGTTTATGCGTACATATGACCTACCGTGTCCATGAACGGTGTATTCCATTTCATATATCTATTTATTATATATAATTATATTTATGATATATAAATCATATTATACATTCTTAAAGTATGTAAACCTTGATCTAAGTAATATGATCAAGAATAACAACTCAAAACATGTATGATAAACAAATCGATTATTATATGAAATGTTGCATTAACTTGGAATTTCTAATAAACGGGAAATATAAAGTCATAAAATAATCATATATGATTTCATAAATATTATTAGGATTCTGATATAAGTTAATAATATGTTTAAACACATTATACAGTAGTTTCAGACATGTATAGAGAGTATCAGACCAAAGGTAGGGGTTAATATCACAATCTCATTATTATTTGAGGTTTTTGATGTGTAAGAATCTATTGGGACATATTTATCATCCATGTCCATGTTTCTAAAAATGTTTTCATAAAATGTTTTACTATAATACTATGGATGATTAAAGTCATTTTACCTATGTTTGAATTTTAATTATTTTTTTGAAAGGAATCTTTCTTTCATTTTCCAAATGAGGTACTTTATAAACTTTTCGAAAAATTATTGAAAGAACGTTTTTAACTTATACGGAACGAGAAGATATCTTCCTCCATTATGTTTCCTTACCATTTTTAAGCTTCCCTTATAATCTTACAAATTTATTTTTAAAAAAAGTTTTATTTTTAAATTTCACAGCTTTTAAACGTTTTAAAGTAAATGGGATGTTTTTATCAAAGAGTTTTAATGAATTTATTAAATTATTTTCATCTATGTCAACATCCTTTGTTAGATTTTATAATTGTTTGATGTTGATTTACTATTATAAAATCTTTCATATTGTATTTAAGGTTTTTTGATAAGTTTAACTATGGACGTGCTATTTTTATACCACTCATGGTTTATAGTTAAAGTATTAAAATTTCGTATGCTAGTTTTAATATGAATGTTTATGTTATGTTTGATCCTTTTCATATATGGAATGCATTGGACTTAGTAAGTGATAGGCATGGACTGCTATAGCCCCTTGATGGATCCTTAGGTATAATGAGACAAACTAGTGTCTTACAATAAGGCCTTGATAGGATATTTGTGAATGGTTTTGGCACAAGGTCTTGACGTAGTAGTTATTATGTCCGGCATTATGCATTCCATCATCATGAAATTAGTTATTACATGTGATTATTTAATTAGTAGAATATCCATTTTCATGTTTATATGGTAATGATTGATTTATTTTTTCCAAATTATGTTCATGTTTATGTTTAATAGGGTTTCTGTTTTTTTATACATCTTGCCTTAAAAATTTATAGCTTCCGCTGAATTATTTACCCTTTCTGAGCATCTGAGGTCACCACTTTCTTATGTTTTTTACTAGGATTTCATGAAGTGTTTTATGATTGATATGTTGGGTTAACCTAGGGGAATAATGGAGTTATAAAAGGATTATTGATTCTATGTTTTATGTTTGAAAGTTTAATGTATCGTTCATGTATGTAATCTATTTTCTAAGACTGCTAAACTAATCGGTCCTTCTAGAGTTCATTCCTTTTAATAATTCCAATTTATTAAAATAATGAACCAGCTCTGGGTAACTAGGGTCAGAGCATTAAAGATTTTTCAACCCTTTTATTACCTTTATATGACTTTGATATTCATAATATGGAAATACTTTAGATTTTAGACGATGAATAATTTTCCATATGTTGAGGCGAATATCAGGAATGCAATCTTATACCATCAATTTTGGAATATAGTATTGAGTGGTTTCCAAAGGCATGAACATGAATGGTATTTCACCTTTAGCTAATTGTTTTCTCATATTCAATATATCTTCATTATCTTTTGCTAGAGGTTTTTAACTTGGTCTGACTAGAGTGGATTCTTCTCGATTGTTTTATTAAAAACAATGGAATCAGTTGCCTTTTAATCCACTATATTATAAGAAAAATTACCCAAGGGAGGTTCATAGAATGAGCGCCCCTTAGTATATCTTCTAGTTGAGAAAGTATTTCACTTATTAGTGATAAGGCATTAGATATGACTGGCCTTATGTTGAAAAGTTCCTAGAGATGAGAGGTATTTCTCATTACTAAATTGTCCATTAGAGAAATATCTTGAAAATGCAGAACACTACTGTAGAGAGAACTTTTGTAGAAAATTCCATCATGGGGAGGACCAACAAGGTGGATTACATCAAGGGATAAATCCTCTTGCTACTTGGTCTTGTGGACACATGGAGGGTTGTCATAGATCTCATCTAGAGATAGGCTCTCTAGATTAATTGAATTTCCATGAAGAAAGTCTTCATGATGAAGTGTCGAATGGGGAACTTCAGAATTACTACTATTAATCCCATAATTTGGTAATGGTAGAGTAGGATCTTGAGTTGCAACAGAAATGTGTGTAAGGGATTCTAGAACTGAAGTATTAAGAGGAGCTAAATCATAGATTGGCTCTTTATTTTCCAAATTTGTTTGGAGGAACTTCTTATTTGATTCCCTTTTACACGTAGTTAGGGACACTTGCTGGGAGAACTAGTTATCATGGGTAGGTATATGTTTCCACCTTTGAGTGGTAATTAGAATTGGCCAATTATCTCTAATTGGAAATGGTGTATGTTCCCAATAAGATTGTTTATATGATATGGGAGAGTATTCCCCATAACCCTCCTGTACTAGAACATAGATATGTATCTACATTAGGATGGCGTGCCGACAAGTCATCCGAGGTTTCAGGATAGAATTACGTGTCTGTTTCATTGAAACTACTAATGTTTCCATTATGATATTCTAGAAATCTTCCAGAATATGGGTAGGAATTTATGTCTACCCTTTGGCCATTGTTAAAATGTGATTAGTGACATCAATAACCTGAACAAGAATATTCATATATTCCATATCTAGATTTGGTGTATGTGCTTGCTTATGTCCTCTCTTTCCTGTTAGTGGGTACTTATGGTACTCATGTACGTGGGAATAGAGTTAAGTCTGCCCCATGTTTTTCATCGGAGCATTTCGACTAACTTCTTCAGGTGATGCAAAATCATATTGTTGGAAGACTTGATGGATGTTGTAAGGTATACGTTCCTTATGGTTGTTTTCTTACAAACCTGGTTGATGGGATTATTTCAACACAGACAGACGAGACTACTAGTAGAATTGGTGAGTGTAGGCAGGTCTATGTTTCTGCTTAACAGTTGCCACCATATTTGATTGGCAGGATTTCTTGAATTCATTTAGACGAGCCTGCTTACTAGATTATAATTATTATGCATATGTATGTGTCTACTTATTGTACTCCCCCAGATTTAAATGGTGGGATTAGTTGGTCCTGTGGGATCAAAATAATGAATGAAGATACTAATTGTAGTATCTAATGATGCTTAATATACAAGAGGGGTGTAAATTGTATACTTAAAAAATTATTTCGTAACATTAAAAGTTGGTTAGAAACCTTTCTATTGTTTAAAAAGGTTAAACAAGTTAATTCACAAAACCACTAGTTCTACAAACTTGCTGGATTATGGAAATATGACTCCGAGAAAGAAATTCTGGAAAACAGATTCCAGAAATTAAACTTATCAAATGTTTACAAATACAAATATTCTTCCTTAAAGCACATATAATCTAACTAAATCACTGTATAAAAAAGTAAGGAAGTATAAGATTGTTATACTTTCCTCAACAAATAAAATTCAGTGGATAACTTGTAACAGAACAAGTAACTAGTAGTAAATCTTTTAACCCCAAGAGAAGGGTATCCAACAACCTTGGATAATGGTCTATTGATTTATACTTTCAAGAAAGTCTGTCATACCCACACCAGGGTAATCCCTCGATATGAAGATCGAAGTCTCTCTTGCTATCCCCGCAAGCCCTCAACATCAAGGTAGTCAGCACCTCTGTCTTCTTAGCAAGGAATCCCTCAACTTCAAGGTAGCCGACACCTCTTTCTTCCTATCCCCGAAATCCCTCAATTATACAAAACAACAATCAGAGTCGCACAAAGAAAATATGAACAAGAAGTTCAGTATACACAAAGAAATAAGAGTCTCTATCTATAAATCACCTCAACCGCATGTCATCTCTAGAGTCAATGAACAGTGTTGAGATATTTTCAAATGAGCTCTTATTTATAGGCACAACACCAACAGTCAGCTCTCTCTTCCAACGGTCGTATTTTTCCATGAATTTTGGAGGGACCTGTACATGTGTCACTCAAACAATGGTTAGTTAGTAACTAAATGCACGACATCATTTTATAAAAAAAAGTATAAGTAAAAATCTGGTTACATAACCAAAATCAAATATTCGGTATATAAGCAAATAAAAAGTTCATAGTCTAACAAAAAATCAATTCAGAGTCTATAATACAAGGATATTCGAATTCTATTTTCTAAGTAATTCGAAACCTAAACTAAAAAAGTTTGGAGTATGAATTCATTAGAATTACGAGTCAGAACACATAAAGTTCGGAGTCTTAATTCATTAGAATTTGGATTCCAAAATCACAAAGTTCGGAGTCTGAATTCATTAGAATTTGGAGTCCAAACTCACAATGTCCGGAGTCTGAATTCATTTGAATTCGGAGTCAGAATACACAAATTTTGAAGTCTGAATTCATTAGAATTCGGAGTCAGAAATCACAATGTTCGGAGTTTGAATTCATTACAATTCAGAGTCAAAACTCAGAAGAGTTTAGAGTGTGAATTTAGAGAACTCAGAGTCAGAACTCATAAGAGTTTAGAGTCTAAATTCAGAGTCTGAAAACAAAATACTCTTTATCTAATTATTATATGATTATATGGTTTTAAATATGAAACCAAATTTTACACTTAGAAAATATAATGAACAATGAAAAACATGGTAAGTATAAATTTCCTTAGGGAAGGAAAATTTTCCTTATAGAAGTAAAACATAGGGTAAATTGAGATTTGCCTTGAGATAACGTGTTTTTGATTTTCAAAACAAGAAGGAATGGTAAAATTATAAGGAAGCCTTATTGAATCAACAATCTCCTCCAAGTATGAAGGAATAGAAAATTTATAAGGAAAAACTTATTGACTCAACAATCTCCCCCTATTTGAAAATCACAAACATCCTTAAGAAAAAGAATAAAGGGTCTTAGACAATATTTCTCTAGACTATGAAAATAAAACTTATCTCCATTTTTACATGGACAAAGATGAATACGACTAACTCCCCCTTAGGATTTGGAACACTAAGTATCATATTCTAGATTTCCAGAATGATATTTCATTATCTTGATTATGAAAATCTCTATAATAAAAAATTCCCCTTACTTAAGGATATTTCTTCTTTTGTTAGAATTATTTTTTCCTTTCTCCCCTTTCTGATTTTAAAAATGAATTTAAGGGAATGGAAAAGAAATTATAGTGCCTGAAATATTAGTACAAAGCATGAAAACAAAAATGAGCAACCAAAATTTCATTAATATTGGAATAATTTTTACTAGGAAGAAAAAATACAACAAAATATCAGATTGGATCTATTTTCCTTCCTTCTCCTTGGATATCAATTTCATCACAATGGTTTTTAGATTTTTGAGTTCCTTGTGGTCTTCCTCTACTTTCTTAAGGAGTTGATCCAGATCCTAAAATTTCTTCCCTAAAGCTTTGATTCTTTTATCCTGAGACTTGAGAAATTCTACCCGAGCCTTCATCAGTTCATCTTTCTTGACTATCTTCTCTTAGATCTTGATCCAAAGATCCATTTCCATCTTAGAGATTTGGGAAATAGGATAAAAATTACCATTTAGATCCTTGACCTTCTGAATCCGAGTATTCTGCTCAAGAGTTAGCTTTTCCTCAAAGCTATTTGTGAGATCCTTGATTTTACCATCTTCAAAATCAAAAGATTAATTAAAATCATCTTGAAACTTATCAATATCTCTCAAATATTCAACTATATTCGTTGACAAGATGACCAATTTCTTACAAGATTTTTTGTGGGAATCATAGTTGATGAGGAAGTTCTTGTAATCAGCCTCAATTTGGCACACTTATCTATTAACGTGGATACAGAATCTGATTTTTTATTCAAGGTTTGTTGAAGCATTTAACATATGGAGTCAATCCTTGGAAAGATCAGAATAATTTCAACAAGCTTCTTCAGTGATTGAATAACGAAATCATGTCCTAGAGCTGATGATTCAGAATATGAGACTTTTCTTGGTGATGGTTCTTCCTCTTGATCAATAATATTCCTCTTAGAAGATCCACTAGCTTCCTTCTTTTTTAAAATTGATTTCGTAATTGTATCCAAAACCACCTGTTTTCCTTTATCAGTTCTTAGAACAACTTCTTTATTTGGAGATTCATTCTTACTGTCAGTCAACTGAACAATTCTATCTTCATCTATCTCCTCCTTCTAAGCTCTAGCCTCTACATCTTAAGGATGTATGAAATCATGGTTTGAACTTTCTTCCTCGGACAATTTATTAACCTCTTCTTCACCCTTCTCATATTCACCTTCCTCATCCTTCCTAGGAGTTGGGAGCTTTGAAGACTCTAATTCTGAAGTTCGGATTGATAGTTTCTTGGAAGGGGTTTCCTTTCAATAATAATCTTCAACTTTCTTTATAACATCTTTAGTGCCACCACTATTGTCTTCTTTTTCCACTTCTTTGACAACTCCCTTTTCTTCAACAATCTTTTCTTGGACTTTTTCCAGAGTGAGAAATTTCTTACCCATAGTCTTAGGTAAAGTATTAAACAAGAAATATTTCGGTACAAGGATTTTCTTGATTGCTATTTCAGTGGCCTTCAAAAGGGATTATACAATTTCATTCTCCAACATTTTCTTCTTTTTCTTCTTTTCTTTGGCTTACTTCTGAAGCTCATCGGCTACCTTCTATTTCAAAGCTTTGGCCTATGTAGGATCCAAACCAAACTGTGGCTCTCCTTCCTTCCAATTTTTCTTATCTTCCCTCCATTTGGCTACAACATCATCTGGATAATCCTTCTGCTTCGTGGGATTTGGAAGTGTGGATTGAGTTTCCCTAGCTTTAGGGGTTTTCTCTACTTCTTCTACCTCTTTCAATTTCATCTTCTTTCCAGTATTTTTCGATGTTTCAACCACTTCTTTTTCTTTCAAAACAGCTTCAGATTTCTCTTATGGGAGTTCATATAATTCTACTAATTCCTTATAAAAACCAACTTTAATACTTTTGAGAGTATCATCACTAATCAACACGACTTTTCAATTCCTCAACTTTGAACTGTATGGGATTTTGAAAGACTCCATGTACCAAAAAATAATCTTGGAAAGAATGGCCTACTAATTCCTTATAAAAATCAACTTTAATCCTTTTGAGAGTATCATCACTAATCAACATGACTTTGCAATTCCTCAACTTTTAACTTCATGGGATTTTGAAAGACTCCATGTTCCAAACAATAATCTTGGAAAGAATGGACGAGTACATAAGAATATGAGATTTTAAGTTCCCATTATTAATATTCTAAATCTTAATGAGAATATGATTCATCAAGTTGATCTTCCTTTGGTTTACTAAGAAATCCAAGATATACATATCACTCTTCATTAAGGTGTCCTTGTCACCCTTTTTCGGAATGATAAACTCTTGAACCCACAATTCAAGGATCCGATTATTTGTAGATAGGTGAGAAATATTCACAGTCTTGACATCTATAAATCGAGGACACTCCATAGCTTTTACATTGATAAAACTTCCTTGAACATTAGGAAAATTATGGGAACAATATTCAGCTTCCCCTTCAAATGGAATTCCAACCAAACTAGCTGCCTTTGTGTAAGATAGAGCATAGGTCTTTCGATAGCTTTTGAATGAAAACTTCTCTGTACCTTCTTCCTTACAGAAACTAACTGAATCATAAATCATGATAAGAAGATCCGGATAAACCAAGTCTTGAGCCCCAGGATTTAATATGCAAACACTTTCCCATCCATTAAGCTTGATGTTCTTAGAGATTATAGAATCATATTTACTGAATAAATTCGTATGCACCAACCTTTCTCTATATACATGGAACACCAGAATCGGATTGATAGTAGACATATATTTTTGAGAGTATTCTTCAACGGACATTCGGACTTGGGAAAACTATGAGAAGTTCGGAATGGGATTTTGTGTGGGGGGTAGAGTTTCAGTACGCAAAGGCTTGAAATAAATGTGGGACAACCCTTCGGGGGTCCTTTATATAGTTTTTGATGTGACAATTCATCTACCCATTTCAATCCAACGATTGAGAAATCTTCTGATCAGATCTGATTTTTGAAAATATAACTGCAAGAAAAATTTGGTAAGATCCGATCTTTTGAGGTTTTTAAAAGAAAACATTCGGATTTAAGGAAACTAGAATCCAATAAATTCTAAAAGAAACAAAAGAAACTACCATCAAGTAAAAGGAGATTATGAAAAATCAAGAAAGAATTATACATTTCATATTGCTAGGAAGATTATTCATAATTGGTAATATTCTTCTTGAAAAACTTTAGATTCAAAAAAATAAAACAACTACGAATACCACCATTATGAAAAAAATTTGATTGTGAAAATCTTCATTATGAAAATCTTCAATACGAAATATTCAAGTACAAAAATCTTCATTACCAAAATTACAATTATGAAAACCTTCATTATAAATATTTTGAGTACGAAAACATCATTACAAAAATTTGAAAAACTAACTTTGAAATATTTGATTAAGAAAAAATTGAAAAATTAACTACGAAAATTTTCATTACGAAAAATTTGAAAATATAACTACAAAAATTCTCATTACGGAAAATTTTAAAAACTAAAAACAAAAATTTTTATTACGAAAAATTTGAAAAATTAACTATGAAAATTTTTATTACGAAAAATTTGAAAAACTAACTATGAAAATTTTCATTATGAAAATTTTGAAAAAATAACTATGAAACTTTTCATTACAAAAAATTTGAAAAACAAACTACGAAAATTTTCAAAAAATGTACTCCCCCTATAAAAATAAGTTTATTACTGTAAGGATATTGGTTAAACAAGAAGTTAACATGGAATATTATATTACAGTTATCATTCCTAACTTCTATTTAATGTATTCAAATATATCGAAGGGTAAATAGTTTTTGAAAATATCAGCATGTTGATCTTGTGTTCTGATAAATTGAAGAATAATATCTTCTCTTTGGGTGTGATCCTTTAGAAAGTGATGCCTAATATCTATGTGTTTTTCATGAGAGTGATGTTCATGGTTTTTACTAAGGGAAATGTAACTTTTATTATCATGCAAAATTTTTGCTTTGGTAAAAATAATACCATAGTCTGTGAGTGTGTGTTTCATCCACAACACTTGAGCACAACAACTTCCAACTGCTACATATTCAGCTTCAATAGTGGACTGTGATACTGAGTTATTCTTCTTGCATAACCAAGAAACTAATTAACTCCTAATAAATGAAAAGTTCTGGATGTACTCTTTCTATCAATTTTACATCCACCAAAGTCTGCATCTGAAAAACTTTTCAAAACAAAATAATTTCCAGAAGTATAGAAGAGTCCTAAATTCATGGTTCCCTTTAAGCAGAAAAAAAATTATTTTCATTTCCTTTAAATGTGATTCCTTAGGATTTTATTGATATGTTTTACATAATCATACTAAAAACATTAAGTTAGATGACTTGCTATCAAGTAAAGTAAAGTTCCTATCATACCTCTAAAAGATGTTTGATCTACTGGTTTCCCAGCTTCATCAAGGTCAAGTGTATTTGAGGTACCAATAGAAGTAATTATGAATTTAGTGTTGTAATATCCATACTTTTTAAGAAGATAATTAATATACTTATGTTGGGATATATAGATTCCTTCTGGTTTCTGAGAAATTTGAAAACCAAGGAAAAATGTTAACTCGCCCATCATACTCATTTCAAACTCTGATTTCATTAGATATGCAAAAGAATCAGTTTAAATTGTTGAGTTGAACCAAATATAATGTCATCAACAGAAATTTAAACAATCAAAACATTTCTATTATCATTCTTTATAAAAAGGGTTGGATTTGAATTTCCCTTAACATAACTATTTTGAAGAAAAAATCCTGTAAGTCTATCATACTAGGATTGAGGGGATTTATTAAGTCCATACAATGCTTTGGTAAGTCTAAAAACAAGATCATGATGTTTTTTATCTTCAAAACCATGAGGTTGTTCAAAAAAACTTCCTCTTTAACATAACTGTTAAGGAAATAACATTTCACATCCATTTGAAAAATTTGAAATTGAAGAATGCTGCAAAGGTGAGTAGGATATGAATATATTCAAGTCTAGCTACTGGAGCATAGATTTCTTCATAGTCTATTCCCTCTTGTTGATTATATCATTTAGCAACTAATCTAGATTTATTTCTAACTATGATTCCATTTTCATCACACTTATTTCTAAAAACCCATTTTACTCCAATAACAGAAGTTTCCTTAGGTCTTTCAACCAAGGTCCATAATTTATTCCTTTCAAATTCATTTAGATCATCTTTCATGGATTTAATCCAATCATCATCACCTAAAGCTTCATCAGTGCTTTTTTGTTCTAATTGGGATAGAAATGCTAGATGTTCTACTTCATTTCTTAAGGAAATTCTAGTCCTTACCGGTTGATTCACATCACCAATGATACTATCACTGGGATGATTCTTTAGAAACATCTGATTTAGGTTTCATAAAACCTGTTCATCAACATAGGGTAGGAAATATTCTGGGGTAAATGTTTCAGAAATATTTTCTTGGGCATTTTCCTTATAAGAAGGATCTTCTATCAAGGGTTGATAATCAGTTTTATAAAACTAATCTGAGGATATAGGTTGGGGTTGTTTAAAAACAAAAGGATTGGTGTCATCAAATTTTACATGTACTGTCTCATCAATAGTACAAGTGTTTTTATTGAAAACTCTATAATCCTTAGAAGTTGTGGAGTAGACTAAAACAATTCCTTCATTGGATTTTGCTATGAATTTGTGTAGATTATCTTTATAATTCAGAATGAATACCTAGAAACCAAAAACCTTGAAGTAGGAAAGTCTAGGTTTTCTACCATTCCATAAATCATAAGGTGTTTTATTAAGAAATGGTCTAGTTAAAACTCGATTTATAGTATAACAAATAGTACTTACAGTTTCAAACCAAAAATGTCTTTCTATAGAATATTCACTCAACATGGTTCTTGTTATCTCTTGAAGAATTATATTTCTTCTTTCGACAACACCATTCTGTTGAGGAGTTCTCGGTGCTGAGAAATTGTGATTAATCCCTTTTCTACTACAAAAAGTTTCAAAATCAGAATTTTGAAATTTTACACCATTATCACTATGAATAGTTTTCAACGGAAGGTTTTTCTCATTTTTAACTTGGGCACTAAAACTTTTAAAATATGAGAAGGCTTCAGACTTCTTTTCTAGAAAATAAACCCACGTAAATCTAGTGTAATCATCAACTAAAACTAATACAAAATACTTGCCTCCAATGCTTCCATTTTTTGTAGGACCAAAGAGATCCACATGCACTAACTATAATGCATCATTAGTTGAGACTTCACAGACTGATTTAAAACTTTATTTATGTTTCTTTCCATATTGATATGGATAAAAAACTTTTGAATAATCAAATATAAGATCCGGTATATCCTTAACAAATCTTTTCCGAGAAAGTTTGTATAGGTTCTTAAGGTTACAATGACCTAACCTTCTATGCCACAAAAAAGAATGATCTTCCTTTGCACTAAGGAAATTTAGATCTTGGCTCTTATGTTCTTCTAAGTTTAGTGTGTATACATTATCTTGCCTATGGACAGAAATAATAAACTCTTCCTTGGAATTGTGTACTAGGCACTTATCATTCCTAAAATTCACAAGGTAACCTTAATAACATAATTGACTTATGCTAATGAGATTATGCTTAAGACCCTTAACAAATAAAACATTTGAAATCAATGTTTTTTCAAGAAGAATGATGTTACCTATACCAATAAATTATCCCTGAGCATTATCTCCAAAAGTTAATTTTCCTCCTTTCATCTTGATAATATTTTCAAAATGTTTTTATTACCAGTCATATACTGGGAACATCCACTATCCATGTACCAAGTATTTCCATTGGTACTCTCTCTATTTTCCTGAAAACAAAAGAGTTAGACTTTCAGAACCGAAATTTTCTTGGATCTGGAAATTTTAGAAAGAAAAATTTTAGGTACCCACATTTTCTTAGAAAAACAGGCTTTATGAAATCCTATGTATTGAGTTTTGTTTAAGGAACAATTTTTTTCCCAGTTTCCACCACACTGACACTTAGTACATAATGGAGCACTATGAGGGAAAAAATAATTTTTGCTAAAAATATGTTTAAAACTACTATAAACAAAACCAGAACTATTCTTTAGAGGTTGAATTTGAGAATATATCTTATCGAAATTTTCCATACCTAAGTTAAAGTTTGACATACACTTCCTCAAGGACAAAATTTTGGATTTCAATTTGATAACAAAGTTCTTGTCTTCTAAAACATTTGATTTGGAATTAGAGTTAGGCTTGAAAAAAAATTTCATAGAAATTACGTTTTCTAGATCCTTAGAAAGTTTATTCCTCTCAGAATTTACTTCCTCAAGATTTATTTAAATAATTTCAAAATAAAAAATTTTCTTATAAATATCTTTAGAAAGATCTAATATTTCCTTAGTAAGAATATTATTCCTAGAATTTTTCTTATCATGTTTTTTCATGAGTTTTGAATTCTCTATCTCAAAGAGTTTGATAAACCTAGAAACTTCTTCATAGGAAGGTAAAGTATTATCTTCATTAGAAGAATATTCTTCATCCAAGGATTCATAATATTTATCATTAATATAATTTTTATTTAAAGAAACATTGGTCATTGATTCAAAATTGTTTACCTTATCCATTAATAAATGATTGTCAATAGGTAGTTTGGATATTAGACAAAGATTCTTTTGTCTAGAAGACTCGTAATCTAATGATTCATCCAAAGATTCACCAGTACTGGCACTCCAAGTGTCATTATCTTTGAAGAATTTATTATCTTTAGCTTTATAGTACTTCTATATGTTTCCCTCAGAAAGATTTTCCTTTCTTTGTTTTCTCTTAAGCATAGGACAATCAGGCCTTATATGTACAACTCTCTTACATTCATAACATGTAACTTCTGAAACTTTATTTTCTTTTCTTTCCTTCTTCTTATATCTAGATTGAAAGGTCTTTTGTCCAACAAACTTGTTCATCCTTCAAGCAATATTTTCTAACTCATTTTCCGAATATTCACTTCCAATGGATTCAGATTGGATAACAACCTTCTTAGATTTGGATCTGGTAACTCTCTCAGGAGTCTTAGCTTTCATATGATTTGAAGTTGTATTAAAAGCAACACCACCATTCCCATTATTCTTATTTACATTATCAACATCTCTCTTCATTATAGTCTCATGTTGAAGAAGAGTTCTAAAAGGTTCATCAAGAGAAATCTGAGTAACCTTTCTGTTCTCATCAATAGCCGTTCTCTTGGATTCCCAGTCATTCAGCATGATGTCTATGATCTTATCAACAAGAACTTCATCATATAATCCTTTCTCACCCATAGAATGTAAACTTTTCACAATAGTCATGAATTTTGGTTTCACCTTACATATGGGTTCTCTATAAGGAATGTTGAAGCCATGTTATTCATCTCTGAGCATGGCTCTTCTAGTTTCAATAACTTTGTCTTCCAAATACAATTTACTGCTTCACAAGATGGAATTTGGATATATATATTTTTAGTCATGGAGTAAAGAAATGTATTTCGTACCTTATAATTCAGTTTATATTCATTCTTTTCTTGATTAGTGAAGGTACTAACTTCCTTGTCAGGGATTTTATATTCTCTAGTAAGCATAACAAAGTTATCAACTCCATTATTGATAATCAAAGTCTTTATATGATATTTTCAATATTCATAATTATTTCCATCAAAAATAGGTGGTCTATTTGTATTGAGATTTTCTATGGAACCAATATTGATTCTTTCCATCTTATAGAAAAATATTTCCACCAAAACTTGTTAATAAAAAAGGTTTGTAAACAAGGAAAATATTCCTAAGCAAGGAAAAGTATAAAACAATGAAAACTGATCAAGGAAAACTTATATGTGAGTATAAGTATTTCAGAAACCTCCTATGATACCAATTTTTGGATCGAAATAATGAATGAAGATACTAATTGTAGTATCTAATGATGCTCAATTTACAAGAGGGGGGTGAATTATATATATTAAAAATTATTTAGGAAATTTTAATGTTGGTTAGAAACCATTCTATTGTTTAACAAGGTTAAACAATGTAAATCACAAAACCTCTAGTTCTACACACTTGTTGGATTCCAGAAATATGATTCTGAGAAAGAAATTCTGGAAAAGAGATTTCTGAAATGAAACTTATAAAAAGTTTACAAATACAAAGATTATACCTTAAAGAGTAAATATACAAAATTAAATTAGTATAAGATATTTATACTCTCCTCAAAAAATAAAATTCAGTAGATAACTTGTAACAGAAAAGGTAATAAGTAGTAAATCTTATAAACCAAAGAGAAGGGTATTAAAAAACCTTGGGTAAAGGTCCCTTGATTTATACATTCAAGAAAGTTTGTCTTACCCACACCAGGGTAAGCCCTCGATACAAAGATTGGAGTCTGTCTTGATATCCTCGCAAGATCTCAACTTCAAGGTAGTCGACACCTCTATCTTCCTATCCCTGGAATCCCTCAATTGTACACATCAACAATCAGAGTCACACAAAGAAAATCTGAATAAGAAGATCAGTATGCACAAAGCAACGAGAGTCTCTCTCTAGAAATCACTTCAACATCATGTCATCTGTAGAGTCATAGAACAGTGTTGATCACTTTTTAAATGAGCTCTTATTTATAAGCACAACACCAATGGTCGACTCCCTCTTATAATGATCATATTTTTCCTTGAATTTTGGAGGGACCTGTACACGTGTCACTCAAACAATGGTTAGTTAGTTACTAAATGTTCGACATCGTTTTATAACAAAAACAAGTGTAAGTAAAAATATGGTTACATAACGAAAATCAAATATTCAGAATGTAAGAAAATAAAAAGTTCAACGTTTAACCAAAAATGATTTCGGAGTCTATAATACAAGGATATTAGGATTTTGTTTTCTGAGGAATTTGAAACCTAAACTTACTAAGTTCGAAGTCCAAATTCATTAGAATTTAGAGTCAGAACTCACAAAGTTGAGAGTATGAATTCATTACAATTCAGAGTCAGAACTCACAAAGTTTGGAGTCTGAATTCATTAGAATTCGGAGTCAGAACTCACAAAGTTCAGAGTATGAATTCATTAGAATTCAGAGACAGAACACACAAAGTTCAGAGTCTGAATTCATTAGAAATTGAAGTCAGAACTCACAAATTTCAGAGTCTGAATTCATTATAATTCGGAGTCAGAACTCACAAAGTTCGGAGTCTGAATTCATTAAAATTAGGACTAATAACTCACAAAGTTTGGAGTCTGAATTAATTAGAATTCAGAGTCAGAACTTAGAATATTTTGGAGTCTGAATTCAGAGAACTCAGAGTCTGAATTCATAAGAGTTCAGAGTCTGACATCAGAAAACTCAGAGTCAGAACTCGTAAGAGTTCAAAGTCTGAATTCAGAGTCTGAAAATAGAATTCTCTTTTTCTAAGTATTATATGATTCTGAGGTTTTAAATATTAAACCAAATTTTACACATAGACAAGATAATGAACAATAAAAAACATGGTAAGGATAAATTTCCTTGGGGAAGGAAAATTTTCCTTATAGAAGTAAAAAATAGGGTAAATTGATATTTTCCTTGAGATAAGGTGTTTATGATTTTCAAAACAAGAAGGAATGGAAAGTCATTAGGAAAACTTATTAACTCAATAATCTCCCCCAAGTATGAAGGAATGGAAAATTCATAAGGAAAACCTTGTTGAATCAACAGGGAACTGCTAGATGAGTTTGCTAGCTAGCGGAATTGGGACAGATGAGTGTATGTGCATGTTTGTTGTTTTCCACCAAGTTAGGTTGATGGACTTTACTAGAGGGAGAAAAGGTAATAACCCACTCTCTGTTGGCTGGACGTTGTCCCCGTCCATTATTCTTGTGTTCCTTGGTCTGAGGGACCTTGGCCTAACTACTAATGACAACACCCCTATCATGTTGTGGGTTCACTAATTTATGATTCGCCTGACATCAATTATTGGTAGGATCACTCAAGAAAGACCCATTCATCTTTGATTTGAGGCCATGAGTGACATTTTGATTCACATCCCTATAGTATAGGAGGGACTAATTATTGAATTCTATGGATAAAGACCCAAAATGGTTGAAGACGGTGGTGGAACCCATCTACTTCATAAACATAGGTCGACACTAATTGAATGATCAAGGGTTGTTGTTAACTTTGAGAGCCTGTCGAGCTGCCTATAAGGTTGGGATAGTACCGTGTTGATGGTATTATTTTACCTGTACATTTGAGATCCAGTTTTGAAGACACTGATTTAGTGATGAAATCCTTCCAATAGATTAGGATCTAGCTTGAGCAGTATCCATGGCATTCACGAGTGAAAACATGAAGGAAGCCATTTGAAGTCAAGGGAGTTCTGAGAAAACTTGAGAAAAAAATGAACTCTATTAAAGAAAAATCTTTTAGATGGATACATGCATGATTGATTACCTTTTCTCTACTTAATTTATCTATTTATATGGGCCTGATAGAATGGAAACACTATCAACCTGGTTATGGATTCACATTAGTTTCATCATTTTTATTTAGAGTCCCTCAGAATTTGTGTTCTGGTTAGAAATCACTACTTTCGAGTGGTTTCCATTGGATTTATTTATGGAACTGAAAACATACAACTATTTTTATCTAAAGGTACCCACTTACCAAAGGAAAAAGTTCATTAATTGTGAACTTACAATACTTAAGAACATGCACTAGTCAAGAGGATGGGAGGTCAGAATCATCACACCCTTTTTGGGCGAATTATTTCCTACTATTGGACTCTCTTTTAGATTTGAGATATTTTCATGAATCTTTATTAATTCACCATGTATAACATAGGGTTCCCTTGGAAATTTCAATCAATTATTAGCATGTATGAAATTTATAATAATCCATATGTATTCAAGGTTCTTCATTAATGGATACATCCATATTTATTAGTGGTTTTCTATTAATGGTATCCTCTCATATACTATTTAGATATTATTTTAACCATCTTTATAATAATATTGGGTTTTAATCCAACAGTGGGGAAATCCTGAATTTATTATTATATGGGGAGACAAATTTTTGGTTTTGATTTCGAGATCATACCCATAAATGGGATACATACGTATCCTTGTGGAAGGAATCATAACCCTCATAGTTCAGTGCCGCTTAATGGGACAGTTCATTACTTTTAAGGTCACATGATAAGGACCTAGATATACAGTTTAATGTCACATGGTAAGGATATATAAGTGAAAGATTCTTTGTCAAATCTTAGTGTGGGACTTATACCTAAGTAGCCTCAGGAACATGGAAAGAATATGGGTTTCCAAGGTAGATTATACCCTATTAAGAATATATCCCAGGAAGAACTTGGTTGATCTGAAGTGTTGAGTTTTCACCTCATAGAGGCTTTCTCCGAAACCCATTTGGAGGAGAATCAAATCTCATATAGTTCAGTGAGTTTCATAGGAGAGTGTAGTCCTTTCAGATAAATGAGTTTTGAATTACTTCCTAAAAAGGATAGCTTGGTGATTTAGGGGGTTTAATTTGGGGCTTACTCCTAAGGAGGATGCCCATTTATGGATGAAATGATATGGATCTCAGGCCTTATAAAGGCCTCTTACATATACCAATTATCGTGGGAATCATATCTCTCATAGTTCATTCAATATTGTATAGGTGTATGACCCTTTGATATAAATATTTTGGGAATTACTCCTCATGAGGATTCCATGATATAGGGAATTCTAGTTGGATTCCTAAAGAGTATGTATAATGAGATCGGGCCTTGATGATGACTTCCTATGTGCCCCAAATATGATGGGAATCAGAGTTATCATAGTTCAATGTTTGTGAAAATGTTGTGATCATGAAAAATATCTAATCCCATGTGATTCATGCTTGGTTTGAGAAACAAGTTGATGTTATCAATTCAACAAAGGAACACACTACACACACAAACACACTTTTCCTCCTCTATTGGTGGAAGAGGATGGGCCTACGGTGGTGGTGGTGGATGAGGTTGAGGTGAAAAACCTTCCATATATTCACATTACATTAGACAAAGGTCCAACGTAATGAAGAAGTGAAAGTGAAGAAAATTGAGAGGATCAAGGATGCCACTTCCTACTTGAATGGTTATGGGATTTGTCACGAACCAGCCCGGGTCGACCCTGAACCGGTCTCCGGAGCCGGTCCGCGGCAAGTCCCGAGGGGCGTTCCCGATCCCCCCGGGATGGCAACCAGTGCCGGGCATTAAGACTTGATCGTTGGGAACGATTTCAGCCCAAAACAAAAGTAAATAGAACAGAATAAATAAACACTAACAACGGAAAAGAAATAAAAACCACACAACCACGTACCTCCATGTGACCTCTCAGGTCACCACCCAACTAGAGAGCAACCTCGCTCCAACACTGTGCGACTCAAAACAGAAGACCTGCGACTGAAATGGTAAAAATAGGCGTGAGCACAAAAGTACTCAGTAGGTGAGCCCAACAACAAATCCCAATGCACTGCCAGTAAATAAAGAATCTACCTAATACAGGTTTGAACTATAATGTATAAAAGTAATTTTTCACAACGTTTTACTTGAAAATCAAACACGAGACATTTCCCTTATTCTTTTTCGAAAGATAGTTCCATTTCATTAGTTTTAAACTCATTCTGAAAAGCAAAGTGTTACATTTTCAAATCAAACCCAAAGCGAATAAAGCATTTTCATTTGAAAACCATTTTTTTCTCAAAGTCTAACAGTATAGGCTGTGAAATATGACTGAAGGAAAACAAGCAGGGAAAACAAGTGCATGTAAAAAAAAAACAAACCAGAAGTTATCAGCAATAACCATGGGTGATCCTGAACATCCCTAGAAAACCCCTGGACGTACTCGGGTTCAGACTACCTGCCGGCATGGTACTCCATAGTCAATAACCAACTGGCCGCCCTAACAGCCAACCAGTGGCACATCCCTCCTGGCCTGTCTGTAACTCCAGGGGGTACTAACCCGTCTAATCAGGGTTAGCAAGCAACCGTCACTCGATAATCTACAAGACGCCCAGGAACCCATAGTAGTTTTTGTAACACTGTGTAAGTGGGAGACCCACGCACGCGTGACTCATCTCACCGCACTTGCCAACCCCTTACACGGACATCACTACACGACAACCCTCGAAGGGAAGTCCCCCTGTAGAAATGCCCTCACAAGTACGTACATATATATATAATCACTTCACATTTGATAAAGTGCCAACCGGGCCGTCATGTCACTTACATTTTGATCATTTAAGACTAAAGCGTTTTTAAAAAGGGATGACACACGCCATTTCCTTGAAAACCAGAACGCACTTAGAAATTTATTTAAGAAATTCAGATCAGCATCTTAAACCTGGAACACATTTGTTTCACAAGTAGAGTCACTTTCTAATCACCAAATGCACCCCACTTTTATCAAGAGACAAACGGGCCTTTAATCATTTTTTTGAAGGAACACAATTTCCCAAATGAAATTCAAACTTTTGTTCACGTAACAAAGGAAAACATCTTTCATCAACCAAGAGCCACACATAAAGTTTCCAAAACAAGTTCAAAGATCACACGACGTTTTCTCTAATCAAGGTTCTAAGAAAACACCATTTTCCATAAACAATACATCTACAAATTTACACATGCCAAAAACATTTCAAATCGCAATTTAACATGACTTTCATTATTCAGGAAGAACCATTTAGCAATACTACCATGGAAGCACAAAACTAAAACCAAGAAGAACACTTTTAATGAAACGCTAGAATTTAAAACGGCTTTTATCATCAGCAGATCACCACACTATAAAAACTACTAAATTTTTCCTTTAAATTTACTGAAATTCAATAAAAGGCAAGGAATAAATAAATTCTTAATTTAAAGGCGAGTGCAATGGGAGACCTACCTCAAAATCCAAGCGCGACGGTAAAAAGATCTTGGAACCAAGGCGCGATGACCCTCGTTGCGTGATGGTCGCACCGTACCACACCGTCAACCCAATCCTAAAACAATAGGCCGTTAAGCAGGCTCATTAATGACAACATACTAACAATAATAATAATTATAATAACGTAATAATAACCAAAATGTAGTAATAGTAATGTCATAATAATAATAATTATTATTATTATTATGACATAATAAAAATATAGTAATAATAAGAGTGACAATAATATCATAACAATAGTATTAACATATTAATAAGAATAATTCTAATGACATAATACTAACAAGAACAATAATAAGTATAATAGTGCAATGATAATTAAAATAATAAAAATTATATTAGTAATAATAATAATAGTAATAATAATATTAATAATATGTTAGTAATCATCATAATAATAATAATGATAATATGAAATGTTAATATCAATAATAATAATCATAATAATAATAATAATAATATAATAATAATAATAATAATAAAGTAATATTAACATAATAATAATAATAATAACAAAATAATATTAACATAATAATAATAATAATAATAATATAGTATTAATAATAATAACATAATAATAATTATAATAAAGATGTAATAAGATAATTAAAATAATAATAACAATAATAAATATAATAATAATAATAATATAATAACTATAATTATAATAAAATAAAAGACAAATAAATAAAATAAAAAAAAACAAAAGAAACTTACAGCGGGAGGGAGGTTTTGCGGAGCTGCGGTGAGGCCGAAAGGGAAGGAGGCCGGCGCTGCGCACAGCCGGGGTGCTAAGGCGGAGCGAGGTCGGAGGGGAGGTCCGCCGGACGGGAGTGGGGCTCGGCGACGGGAACAGGCCGAAGAGGGGCGGCGAGCCGGTTCGGTTGCGGACGCTGGAGGCAGGGGCGTCGGCTGGGTCGGCAGGCCGGGACAGGGGGTGGAGTCCTCGCGGGAGGCGGCGGTTCCGGTTTGGACGAGGCGGGACGACAGGGGGGGTGAGCAGGGGAGGCCGACGGGGAGTGGAAAGGGGAGGCCGACGGGGAGTGGAAAGGGGAGGCCGATGACGGGGGCCGACGACGGGAAAGCAGGCGGGAGGCCGGCGGGAGGGAGCAAGAAGGGCGGCAGGTCGGGTGGCGGACTGGTGGAGGCGGCAGGGGTGGCCGGGCGTGGTGCGCCGGACGAGGAGCATGGGGAGGTGCAGGATTGAGCCGTAACAGCCGGTAGGCTGGGCTGTGTGCTGGGACGGGAAGAGGGAGCAGGGAGGGCGGCGCCGGAAGGCCGGAAGAGGTAGCGACGAGGGTGACGCAGGGGCGCGCGGAGGAGGCCGGGACAGCGGAGGGCGTGGGCACCGTGGGAGGAGAGGAGCGGGGGAGTCGCGTGGGGGAGAAAGAGAGAAATGGGGGCTGCGGGAAGAGAGGAGAGAAGGAGAGGGAAGGGAGCGAGGCGGCTACGGGGAGGTGTGCGGCGATAGGATAGAGTAGGGTTAGGTCTAGGGTGGGTTTAAAATATATATATATATACACATATATAATATTAATAATAATATATAAATAATGAAAAGGGAAATAATAATAACACTAATAATATGATAAATTAATTAAATAAATAAAACCAAAACATAATAATAATAATAAGACATTATAAAAAAAAATAGTAAAACTTTATAATAATAATAATAATAAGTATAATATTAATCATCAAACCTTAATATATTAATAATAATACTAAAACATCATAATAATAATGATATAAAACCCTTATAATAAAAATAATTAAACTTTATAACATTAATGAAAAGAATGATTAAAACTTATAATAATAATAGAATTTATAATAATAATTGTAAGTTAATTCTAATAATAATCATTTTGATCAAATAATAAATTAATCTAAACATAATACATATATGTATACATTATTACACACATATATATATGTATATATACAAAACATACATAAACATATATAGAATAAATTAACTATCATATTAATAACACAACTTAAATAGCGCAAATAATAAAATATCAACATAAAAATTATAGTATTTAAACATGCCGGGTGAATACACGGTCACCCGGGCTGAACGCACGGTCACCGCAAATGATGCAGTGACCGCGCACCGGCGCGAAACCGCCAATCGCAATTAAACTCCGACAAATTTAAATCGGGACCAAGAAAGAAGAACAATTACGGAAATCCGCGGTCGGGGTGTGACAATTCTCCCCACCACAGACACTTTCTGCCCCCAGAAAGTCACCAGGCTAAAAGTCAATCAAGATTTAAGTCCATGCCCCAACGGAAGCAAAGAAATCAGAGAGAACTGAGAATCTCGGGGATGACCTTACTCAGCACAGGTCACACCCGACCGATTCAAGAGAGAACTGGGGTCCGAGATTGAGGGGGGAACACGAAGGGGTTCTCCCCACCACAAGAACTTAACTAGTGCAGAAAAGATGACCATTTAAATAGAAAAACCCCGGGAAGGGGGGGGGGTCGACACGGGAACTCCCAATTCAATCAAACCAACTCCTATAGCACGATTAAAACAACACCTCCGTCAAGACATTAAATCCTCGACCAGAGTCAACAACCTTCAACCCTAGGAGGAAAACCCATAGAAAAACATTTAACCGACATCAAATTGGAGACATGATCCACCGAAGTCCACAAAACATAACCACATCGACAACATTACTAGACGAGGTCAACCCACACGAGAGTCGAACACACTTTTAAGAAGGACACACGATTCAGAATATTACATTCACACGACAAGTCCGCTTAGATTTATCATAGAACAAGTCCATTGTCACTTTTTAGAAAAACCACACATTTACATAAACCAGACTACTTGGATTATAATAGAACAAGTCCATGATAACCCCATGGTAAAACGATGAACATACAACAACGTCAAAACTTATCAGCAGAAAAACAAGTACTAAAAGATCTTGATTGTTCCACTGCTAACGCGGAACTTAAAACCTGGACCAAGGCTTCACACCCCTGGGGACTCCTGACTGTGCGCGAGCTTCACCCCGAGACTTGTGGCTGGGGCTCTGATGGCTGAAGCATCTTCTGCCTCACAGTCAGGTACTGACGTTATCCCATCACGACGTCCTCTTTAAGCGACGCTTCCGACAAAACTTCTCCAGATGACCCAGACAACCACAGCGATGACATGTCTTCGGAGGGTTGCGACAAGACGGCTTTAAATGCCCGAAACGACCACACTGAAAGCATACCATCGAACGATCTGATGAACTGGAAGCTGGGACCAAAGGGGATAACTCATTGGGGACAGGTATCTCTCGCGCCTTTTCCTCACCAGAGGGGGAACTCTTACGAACAACAGGGGATGCTGAAGTAGTAGCCACCCGCACACCGGAAACCAACTCAGCCAAGAAAGCTTCCTCCACCAGCTTCTCGAAACAAAGGTCTTTAGAAGGGAGGGAACGCTCCTTGATCTCTGGACGAAGACCTCCAGTGAAAAGAGAGGCCTTCATGAGCTCATGCGACGCTACATCTGGAGAAAAGGAAATCAGTTCCTTGAAATGGTCAACATATGCCTTCACCGTCCGTTGGCCTTGTTGAATATGCACAAGCTCTCCCTTTTTCTCCAGCTTCACTTCCTCAGGTACAAACCATTGGATGAAAACGGTTCTGAAGACATCCCACGTCATTTCAACTTGCGCCGATGGTGGGGCAACCACCTTCCACTGGTCCAGAGCTGGACCCTCAAACAACTCCACAATTGCACGAACCTTAACATTATCGGGAGTTCCCAATATTCTAAAGACACGTTCCACTTCCTCGAGCCATTCCACTGCCTCTAACGGACCCTGATCACCATGGAGAACAGGCAAAGTCTGAGGAGGACTAAAAACTGGGCATGACATATCCGAATCCTTAAAGACCTTTCTGGGCGGCATTTCCTGAGCGACATATAAAACACAAGGCCAAAACCCACATCAAAACGAAGCAACATCAATAAAAGCGCCTTTCTCAAAAATAGTCAGCACCAGGACCAAACAAATACAACACAACCCAAAATAAAATCTCCTCTTTAAAATTCCCTTTTCATTTTTGATTTCAAAACCACCCTTTCCCAAGATCACTTTCCAAAAACCAATCCACTTTCAAACCAAAAGCTTTCCAAAAACTGTTTCCCATTTAAAACCAATTTAGAAAACAAAGTCAATCCCTTAATGTCAAATACACACCCGGGTAATCTCATGAACCGTTGCACATGTCTTTATCCACATTCTATTCATACGTGCATCAACACACACTTTCCATGCATTCTCACACATGTGCAGACGTTCATAAAGAGGAACCGAGGTTTCAATCCAAATCATTCTTATCCAATTCCAAGAAAGCAACAGATTTCCAAAACAAGGGATTTCAGTTTTAAAGCCCATTTTATACATTTAAAGTCCTTTAAAAGAAACCAGTCAAATTTTCAAAAACCCTTTTTCATTTCCAACTACGCACTCACACAGACCAAAACGGAAACAACATCCAAATTTGCATCAATCACTGAAATGAGGGACTAGTAGTAACACTCAACCTGGCGACATGGTAGTGGGTCATGTCCCAAGTCAGCGTCGACCACTAGGAGGAATTCAAACCACGTACTCGGACTCCACATGGGTCACTACTCCATGTGAAATCACGACGTAACGTCGGCTTGCCTCCATGTCATCTCTCAATCTAAGACAAACCAGGAAAGACAAGGACACAATTCCCGAACTACCCCTGGTAACTCGAAGATCAGTGCGAGCAAGAGTTCGCGACGCTCTTCCCGTACTTACCCCTCGAGTTCCGACAGTCCTAATCTCCTTCTACCGGACAACCCAAATAACAAAACCTCGCTCTGATACCATTTTGTCACGAACCAGCCCGGGTCGACCCTGAACCGGTCTCTGGAGCCGGTCCGCGGCAAGTCCCGAGGGGCGTTCCCGATCCCCCCGGGATGGCAACCAGTGCCGGGCATTAAGACTTGATCGTTGGGAACGATTTCAACCCAAAACAAAAGTAAATAGAACAGAATAAATAAACACTAACAGCGGAAAAGAAATAAAAACCACACAACCACGTACCTCCATGTGACCTCTCAGGTCACCACCCAACTAGAGAGCAACCTCGCTCCAACACTGTGCGACTCAAAACAGAAGACCTGCGACTGAAATGGTAAAAATAGGCGTGAGCACAAAAGTACTCAGTAGGTGAGCCCAACAACAAATCCCAATGCACTGCCAGTAAATAAAGAATCTACCTAATCCAGGTTTGAACTATAATGTATAAAAGTAATTTTTCACAACGTTTTACTTGAAAATCAAACACGAGACATTTCCCTTATTCTTTTTCGAAATATAGTTCCATTTCATTAGTTTTAAACTCATTCTGAAAAGCAAAGTGTTACATTTTCAAATCAAACCCAAAGAGAATAAAGCATTTTCATTTGAAAACCATTTTTTTCTCAAAGTCTAACAGTATAGGCTGTGAAATATGACTGAAGGAAAACAAGCAGGGAAAACAAGTGCAAGTAAAAAAAAACAAACCAGAAGTTATCAGCAATAACCATGGGTGATCCTGAACATCCCTAGAAAACCCCTGGACGTACTCGGGTTCAGACTACCTGCCGGCATGGTACTCCATAGTCAATAACCAACTGGCCGCCCTAATAGCCAACCAGTGGCACATCCCTCCTGGCCTGTCTGTAACTCCAGGGGGTACTAACCCGTCTAATCAGGGTTAGCAAGCAACCGTCACTCGATAATCTACAAGACGCCCAGGAACCCATAGTAGTTTTTGTAACACTGTGTAAGTGGGAGACCCTCGCACGCGTGACTCATCTCACCGCACTTGCCAACCCCTTACACGAACATCACTACACGACAACCCTCGAAGGGAAGTCCCCCTGTAGAAATGCCCTCACAAGTACGTACATATATATATAATCACTTCACATTTGATAAAGTGCCAACCGGGCCGTCATGTCACTTACATTTTGATCATTTAAGACTAAAGCATTTTTAAAAAGGGATGACACACGCCATTTCCTTGAAAACCAGAACGCACTTAGAAATTTATTTAAGAAATTCATATCAGCATCTTAAACCTGGAACACATTTGTTTCACAAGTAGAGTCACTTTCTAATCACCAAACGCACCCCACTTTTATCAAGAGCCAAACGGGCCTTTAATCATTTTTTTGAAGGAACACCATTTCCCAAATGAAATTCAAACTTTTGTTCACGTAACAAAGGAAAACATCTTTCATCAACCAAGAGCCACACATAAAGTTTCCAAAACAAGTTCAAAGATCACACGACGTTTTCTCTAATCAAGGTTCTAAGAAAACACCATTTTCCATAAACAATACATCTACAAATTTACACACGCCAAAAACATTTCAAATCGCAATTTAACATGACTTTCATTATTCAGGAAGAACCATTTAGCAATACTACCATGGAAGCACAAAACTAAAACCAAGAAGAACACTTTTAATGAAACGCTAGAATTTAAAACGGCTTTTATCATCAGCAGATCACCACACTATAAAAACTACTAAATTTTTCCTTTAAATTTACTGAAATTCAATAAAAGGCAAGGAATAAATAAATTCTTAATTTAAAGGCGAGTGCAATGGGAGACCTACCTCAAAATCCAAGCGCGACGGTAAAAAGATCTTGGAACCAAGGCGCGATGACCCTCGTTGCGTGATGGTCGCACCGTACCACACCGTCAACCCAATCCTAAAACAATAGGCCGTTAAGCAGGCTCATTAATGACAACATACTAATAATAATAATAATTATAATAACGTAATAATAACCAAAATGTAGTAATAGTAATGTCATAATAATAATAATTATTATTATTATTATGACATAATAAAAATATAGTAATAATAAGAGTGACAATAATATCATAACAATAGTATTAACATATTAATAAGAATAATTCTAACGACATAATACTAACAAGAACAATAATAAGTATAATAGTGCAATGATAATTAAAATAATAAAAATTATATTAGTAATAATAATAATAGTAATAATAATATTAATAATATGTTAGTAATCATCATAATAATAATAATGATAATATGAAATGTTAATATCAATAATAATAATCATAATAATAATAATAATAATAATATAATAATAATAATAATAAAGTAATATTAACATAATAATAATAATAATAACAAAATAATATTAACATAATAATAATAATAATAATAATATAGTATTAATAATAATAACATAATAATAATTATAATAAAGATGTAATAAGATAATTAAAATAATAATAACAATAATAAATATAATAATAATAATAATATAATAACTATAATTATAATAAAATAAAAGTCAAATAAATAAAATAAAAAAAAACAAAAGAAACTTACAGCGGGAGGGAGGTTTTGCGGAGCAGCGGTGAGGCCGAAAGGGAAGGAGGCCGGCGCTGCGCACAGCCGGGGTGCTAAGGCGGAGCGAGGTCGGAGGGGAGGTCCGCCGGACGGGAGTGGGGCTCGGCGACGGGAACAGGCCGAAGAGGGGCGGCGAGCCGGTTCGGTTGCGGACGCTGGAGGCAGGGGCGTCGGCTGGGTCGGCAGGCCGGGACAGGGGGTGGAGTCCTCGCGGGAGGCGGCGGTTCCGGTTTGGACGAGGCGGGACGACAGGGGGGGTGAGCAGGGGAGGCCGACGGGGAGTGGAAAGGGGAGGCCGACGGGGAGTGGAAAGGGGAGGCCGATGACGGGGGCCGACGACGGGAAAGCAGGCGGGAGGCCGGCGGGAGGGAGCAAGAAGGGCGGCAGGTCGGGTGGCGGACTGGTGGAGGCGGCAGGGGTGGCCGGGCGTGGTGCGCCGGACGAGGAGCATGGGGAGGTGTAGGATTGAGCCGTAACAGCTGGTAGGCTGGGCTGTGTGCTGGGACGGGAAGAGGGAGCAGGGAGGGCGGCGCCGGAAGGCCGGAAGAGGTAGCGACGAGGGTGACGCAGGGGCGCGCGGAGGAGGCCGGGACAGCGGAGGGCGTGGTCACCGTGGGAGGAGAGGAGCGGGGGAGTCGCGTGGGGGAGAAAGAGAGAAATGGGGGCTGCGGGAAGAGAGGAGAGAAGGAGAGGGAAGGGAGCGAGGCGGCTACGGGGAGGTGTGCGGCGATAGGATAGAGTAGGGTTAGGTCTAGGGTGGGTTTAAAATATATATATATACACATATATAATATTAATAATAATATATAAATAATGAAAAGGGAAATAATAATAACACTAATAATATGATAAATTAATTAAATAAATAAAACCAAAACTTAATAATAATAATAAGACATTATAAAAAAAAAATAGTAAAACTTTATAATAATAATAATAATAAGTATAATTTTAATCATCAAACCTTAATATATTAATAATAATACTAAAACATCATAATAATAATGATATAAAACCCTTATAATAAAAATAATTAAACTTTATAACATTAATGAAAAGAATGATTAAAACTTATAATAATAATAGAATTTATAATAATAATTGTAAGTTAATTCTAATAATAATCATTTTGATCAAATAATAAATTAATCTAAACATAATACATATATGTATACATTATTACACACATATATATATGTATATATACAAAACATACATAAACATATATAGAATAAATTAACTATCATATTAATAACACAACTTAAATAGCGCAAATAATAAAATATCAACATAAAAATTATAGTATTTAAACATGCCGGGTGAATACACGGTCACCCGGGCTGAACGCACGGTCACCGCAAATGATGCAGTGACCGCGCACCGGCGCGAAACCGCCAATCGCAATTAAACTCCGACAAATTTAAATCGGGACCAAGAAAGAAGAACAATTACGGACATCCGCGGTCGGGGTGTGACAGGATTACACTAGGATGGATGCCCTAAAATTGGTCATGGTGGCGAGGGATACTTCTCATTTGTTCAAAATGAAAAATAGGAGTGAATCATACCATCCCTACTAGAGACATGATGTTCTAGGTTTTATAGATGAGAAGGTCAGGTCATGACCCAAAACCTAATCCTCTATACTGGGAAGTCCCCAATACTTTTCTTGGGAAAAAGGTCCATGTGTCTTTGGATATATAAACCCATAAACACTCCATGAATCCTAACTCCATTGAAAAACAAATATGGGAAACACTTTACTGTCAATATAAAAACTCAAATAGGAGACACACTAATGTGCCCTTCCCAAAGGTTTGATAAGTTAGGAGGTTTTGGTGGAGGTTTCAACATAATCCCTTTTAGACAAGAGAGACAGTGAAGAAGAAGCCTTTCCATGAATGGATGTGAAGAAGGCATAATGAAAGTCTTGTATAGACTGAAGGGATAAAGTGAATTAAATAAGGGAGCCCAATTAATTATCTGGAGTGCCGTTATGGTCATGCAAGTAGGCTTGGGAGACCTGATGTGAACTTATATGATGAACAACCTGGATGTTAATACTTGGCCAAGACATTACTGAAGACTTCAATAGTATTCGTAGTTATTCATAGAAGTGGGGTGCTAAGGTTTATTTATTAGGAATAGGTGGTGTACAAGTGTTTATAATTTAGGGAGGTTGGGCGATTTAGGCACGCAAGTATTATGGATTTAAAACATTAATGATACTCAATTTTTATGACCCCCTTCAATTGCATCACTCTAGGTGTTAAAAAACTTCCTTAAAGGTTTCAGAAGACTTGGGTGAAGAATTAGGGCGACCAGAGAAGCAATTAGGATTCATGGGAAATTTTCCATAAAAATGAAGTCCCCAAGGGAATATTTTTAAGAAAATAAATGACTATAGGAGAAATGGTGATGGGGTGTACAAGTGGCTTGCGATCTAGATACGTGGCACGCAAGTAACTTGCACATCGACAAATCCTCAGCATGATTGGGGCGATCTAATTCTGAAGCCATTTAAAATCTTTATTTTCTGCATGTTTTTCTCATATATTTTCAAAGGAATCTACATTTGTCACTTTTTAGACCACATGATGGAACAAAGTTTCAACACATATAAAAATAAAACAGAAACAACATTCATGAATATGTACGACCTTTCATCTCTATGAATGGTGTATTCCATTTCATATTTTAGTATTGTATATATTAATATAAATAAATATATACTAAATATATATTATATTTATATAATTATTTATATTATAAAAATAAATGAATCATTATCTATGTAAGATTAGGAATTATAAAACAAAACATATACAGAAAATAAAGAAGATATTATGTGAAATGTAACATTAACATGGAGTTATTAATAAATGGGTAACATAAAGTCATATCAAAATCATATATGAAACTTTATATAATAATGTGGTTCTATGAGAAATTTATAATAAACTAATATTTATTATAGAGTAGTTTTGAGTGTGTACAAACAAAGTCAGGGCAAAAGGTAAGGGAATTTCATCTCACTTTTTATTTCTATGAGATACATGCCATATTCACCACTCAATTATTTTGTGTGGTGTACATACTAACCTATAAAATATTATGTGATTAATTTACTTTATTTAAATATATAAAAATCATTAATTGAGGTTTTTTATTCATGGGGATCATGATTTATATTTACCAAAGTAGTAATGAGTTTTCTTATCATACCTTTATCTCTGTGAGACTTATGCCTTATTTACCAATCATTTCTTTTGTGGGGTGTATATGTTTCCCATGAATGTATTATAAAACTAATTCACTTAATATTAATTGTATTTAAATATTAATTTTATGATCTTTCTCTTATGGGTTTTGTGGTTCAAAAGTTACAAAATTGGTAAAGTATTTTTCTCTCAATATTCTTTATTTCAGATACATGCCATGTTATCCAAAAATATTTTTCTATGGGCTATTTATACATCCCACTAAAATATTATATCATGAATATAATTATTTTAATGTTATTTTTAGATTCATGTTAATCTATTCTTTTATGGTAATTATAATTCAAATTTAAAAAATTGGTAGTAGTTTTTTAATACAATCACATTGTTTACCAAGATTGTTTATGATTATACTTCCACAGATGACATATTATGATCCTTATATCATAAAAACACATGAATTTTCTTCTCATATATTTACCCATGATATCATCATGTATTATTACCATTTTACACTATTTGTTACTTAATAATATTAAGAAAATGTTTTTATATATATCCATCATTATTTCTCCTCTTGGTTGGAAATATGTATTATTTAAAAACCATGTTTTCTATGTTTTTTTAAAATGTTTTACTATTATAGAATGTTTTTTAGTTAAATTTTGACCCAAGTTTTACCATTTTAAAAAATGGGTTTAAGAGAAATATCCTTTTCATATTATGATCAAGGAACATTTCTAAACTTTTAAGTTGAAAAATGAATGTTCAACATGCATAGCCTTACCCTCCATCATGACCATTATTTTCTTTGAGATTCATTTGTTAGTATTTTAGGATATATCATTGAAGATAATTTTTTCCTCATATTCCAAAAAAAATTCAATTTAAATTTTTATTCATAGAAAAACTTTCTCAAAAAATTTTACGATTATAAAATGTTTTAAATGATTTTAAAAGATTCAATTATATGTATTCAGAAGGATATTTTAAAATAAAATTTGTTTTTAAAATGATTAAAATAATAGGTATAGAATATAAATTTATTTTCAATGATAATGGTTTACAAAAAATTTCAATATTCCCATAAATTTTTTCAAAGCTATTTTTTAATGAAAAATGGTCTCAAAATGATTTTTGTTTTAGAAAGGGGGTTTCAAGTGGAAAAAAAATAACCTCAAGAAATTTTTTAAATGAAAATGTAAAACATTTTTTATGAGAAAAGGATTTGGAAAGGGTTTTTATAAAAATCATTTTCAATGAAAGGATATTTAGCTTAATAAATGTTTAATGTGATATTTAAAAATCTATCTCAATCTATGATGACATACTTTTTTATAGTTGTGAGTTATTGGGAACATGATCTAATAACACCATTTATATTATTTCATGAATGGTTTATATTTTTAAAGAAAGATTTTTATGACACCCATTTCTATTACATGGGTTATATACTCTTGAAAACCCACTTCTATTCATGGGTTATGAAATGATGAAATGAATATCAGACCTATAAAATTTCCATAGGTGATAATATGAGTAAATATTTATGATACCCATTTCATTTCATGGGATATGATAATATAGTAATGAAACATATCTATTCTTATGGGTTATGTTATGATGTAGGTTTAATGATGATTTGGAACATATATTCAAGATTTTATTATGTGATTTGTGGGACATATATATCCCTCCAATTCATTGGGTAAGGATTTTTATCTCAAGATATAATGATGGAAAACAAGTCGATGGGCTTGATCAAAAATCTAAAAGAGGTGCATCCTGATCCAAAATGGGAAACATGTGTTTCCTAATCCACTATGAGAAGATAGGAAATCCCAATCTAGTATGGGAATATGGGAAAACCTGGTCTACTATGGGAAGATAGGGAAACTCAATTCCTTATAGGTAAAGGAATATTACTGAGGATGGTGGTGTGTCCTGCCTAGTTGGTGTAGTCCCCATAAAGTACCCTTATAATTTTTTGGCAATGAGACTTGACTTATAGGGAATGATGTTACAATATTATGTATCTCCCACAAATTCTATGTCTTATTCCATTTATATGCTCACATGGTTCATGTTCCTGATTATATTATGATACATGTCTTATGAAATGATAATATTTATTCTATGTCTCATGATTATGAAATTTTTATATAGGGTATGATCTTAAAATTCCACACTCACTTTCTTGTACCCCTATGTTCATGTTATGATTACATATTTCCTTTATTTACCCTTATTTGGCATTCTAGATCACCCCTTTCTTGTGTTTCCTTTCCCTAGTTTATGAAGAAGGGTTAAACATAAGATTAGTAAAGGGAAATATCTTTGTGGGATATTATAAAGATCCTTCAACAAAATAAAATAATGCATTCCATGATTCCAAATATATTAAAATATTATGGTCATCAAGAATGTATTTTTATAATGTGATGAATATTCAACAAAAATTACATAATATCCATATAGTTCAAGCCTGGGTATCTATAAGTTTATAAGAAAACTATATTCATTAATCATTATTCGATCCATTTCATGACTAGTTTTTTTCTATAAAATCATTTTCTAACAAGGCTTTAGAAGAATAAAATAAATAAACAAATCTATTATATTTAAAAAACATATAAACTTAAAAAATAACAAACTCACCACCCTTCTACCTTTTACTTTAAATAATATAATAATCTTTCAAATTTTTAAGTAACTTAAAAAATTTAGTAAATTTAGTAAATCTAGATAATGTTTCATAATTAAATAAACTAATGTAAATATACAAATATCATAAATAATAAGAATAACATATTTCTTACAACTTGAACAATTAGTTTCAATGAAACTAAATAAATCAATTTGGAACAGTTAAAGAGATCTAGAAGAAGAAAAAATTGATATATCTAAAAGATTCCTTGTGTTTCTTACCTTTTAATCATGAATAAAAAAATTCTTAACATTAAATTAGGTATGTTTTGAATATGACCATGCTTGGATAATTTTTGTATCATTTAGAAATGTTCATATCCTTGCCTCCTATTCTAGAGAACATCATATGTTTTTATTGTATTGAGACACTATGTGTTTTAATTTCATAGACAATAGAAATTTATAGAATATATATTATCATTTAAATATGCATAAAATAAATTGTAATTATCATTAAACACTAAACATATATCATCTTTAAACTTAAACAACATATTCTCATCAAAAAATTGTGAGATACTAATAAAATTAAATTTAAGACCACCAATGTATTGAACTTTGGGAAATAATACAACATTAGAAATACCTAATTCACCAAAACCATTAACTAATACTTTAGAATTATATATTAATATGTAAGATCTTCCATCTCAATTTGTATAATTGTCAATGTTGGATAGACCACAAGTCATGTTATGGTAATATTCATTGTCAATATACCATATATAATAGATATTCTAAATGAGGTTTTACTGAAAACATAAAATTTGAAAGAATAATTTTTACCCCATGCTATTTAGGATCTTAATGGGATACCAATAAAATTAAATTATACAAAAAATGATTTAAATCATTTCTTTTATGCTATATTAGAAGATAAATATTTATAGATATAAAATTCTAGTGATATCAAAATATTTAGGGAACCAGAGAGAACATTCATCAACATAGTGTCCTTAAAACCAACATTTTAAATATTTAATTATTGAAATCACACCTATAGAACAAATAAAAAAAGAATTATATTACATATTAGGAATATAATTATTTTAACAAAAACCAGCCTTATATCATTCTTTTTTCATCATTACTACAGTCTTATAATATTACTCACGACCTTGAATAAAGATATAAATTATTTCTTTCAAATTGAAAAATTCATTTTTGAAATTAAAATTATTCTTCTAAATAATCTCAAGATCATCATAGAAATTATATTTTATTAAAGATGTAGAAATTCTCAAACTTTGATTCTCCATTTCTATATTACATATATTATTTTCTATAATGTTCATTATCTTGTTTATTATCAAACTTAAGGAAGGGTTTCTTCAATAAATAATTTTATAAAGAAATTATTTTTTATTTTATTCTATGAGAATTTAATTCTATTCCTAAAATTTATATTTTCCCTTGATTAAAACCATATTTTTATCACTCAAAATTTTATAAAACTCAATATCTTTCAAAGCATCATTTTTTTATACTCATTTTTTTCACATAGATAATTAAAGCTATAACCATTACTTTCAAAATAATAACAAGTATTAGAATATTTACATATGACATATGTATTTTTTCCATTCATCACTTAAATAAAATTATTCAGTGAAAATGTATCCATTATTTTAATCACATTTCATTTATTTCCTGTTTTATCTTTGGACAATATGTTTTTATGTGACCCTATTTACAAATTCATAACAAGTTACATTTGGTATATATGTAGTACCCCTATTTTCATTTCAATAATTCCTCTAATAATTTCTAGTTTTCTTATTTTTATTTTTTTCTCTTTTAATTATTTGAAAAATTCCTTTAGCAATAATCACTCTTTAACCGTTTTCTTTCCTATGGTTTATATTAATAAGTGGTAGAAAAAATATTTATATAAGATTTTAAATAAATAACTTTATTCTTGATGTCTCATATTCAAAAATATTCTTCAAATAAATTTTTTATTGGAGTAGATATATGTTGTTCTCATCTAGTGTGTACTCCATATAGTTCTTACTTTTATCTATAACTACCTTCTTTCGGCTCCACTTTTGTAGTTGAAATTGTATTACTCTTTCATCCAAAATTTATTTCTATAAACATTCATCAAGTGCATTCCATTAATTCACTATGCTAGTGAACTAGTATAATATCTAATTTATTCTCTCAAATTTACCCATTTTTAAATATTGGTACTCTGATAAAATCCTTAAAAAAGATTATCTAATCATCTTGTTAGATCAAAGATGAGTTACTTGTAAAATATTACAGACCTATTGAGTTGTATCACAAGTAGACATATAACTAAAAAACATTATTAAATAATGTAAACATATAATTAAAAATATAATTAGTATTTTCACTTCCTATATGTGTATAAAGATTAAGATCATTCCAATTTAATGGTTTAACCATTTTTATCCAGTGGTCAATGATCAATTGTTTTTTATGTTTTAATTATAGTTTTTCAGTTCCCATAATCATTATCATAATAAGGAGGAAGTTTCTATGGAATTAAATGATCATTGGGATTTATTCCTACCATCATAAATAATATTTTTCCATTGAATATAAGGTCTATAAAATGGTTACAAAGAAACAAAATAATGCTTAAAAATGATGACTAGAAAAGGCTATATAAGGATTTCAAAATTCTAAATGGAATTGTATATGATACCAGATGTTAGGTATAATGAAAAGAGAAAAAAGTTGTAATATTTTATAAATAAGGATAAATATTTGATAAAAACTATTATGATATAAATTATTTAAGAAGTTCTAGAGGGGTGTATAGAATGTTTTACAAATTTTAACAAGATCATATTATTATCAATTCTAATGAACAAATTAATATTTTTTGTAAAATAAATCAAATAACACTAGTAACTCATATAGTATTTTTGTCCAAAGTGTACATAATATACCATTATACCCATATACTCTATGATAAATACTTATTGAATTATATTTATATTTTATGGGTAATCATAACCGAATTAAAAACTTCTTTTTCTATTAGATGTATATATAAGATATTAGAAATTTTTTTAGGGTGTAATAATCCAATAAAAATACTGGATTTAGATATATGGATTGACAAACCAAAAGGTATAAAATTTTGAAGGTAGGATTCACAATTAAAATAAATTGAATGATTTTTATGAAAAATAATTAAAAAAGTGAATACATATAAGGGATATGGTAATTAGTGTTACTGATATTGGAAACAAGGATGAAATAAATTGATAAATTAATGAAGTAGAGATACTACTTCATGAGTGTTGGATTAAATCCTATCATCAAGGCAGTATAAGTCAATATAGTTTTGGTATTTACCTTAAGTGGTTTCCATTAATGATAATCAATTTATACTAGGTCATTTGATTTTTCACAATGTATAAGAACTATTTATATATTTGATTTGTGAGAAATAATTTGTAATCTTGTTGTTACATATATAATTTCAGTCACTTTTATTAAAAATGAAAATATAAAATAGTTAAAGAGAACATGATAAAACAGTTAGATTAATTTTAAAATTATAATAATAGATTCATCCATTTTTATCAGATATAAAAAATATTACAAAAATATCAAATGAACTTAAACATAATAAAATTTATCTTTAAACACATTAGAATATGTCAAAAATAATAATAAATAATTCACACAGTTCTATAATACTCATTGAAATAATTCCAGAAATATCTCAAAAACACTGACAATATAAGGATTAAAGTATATTGTAAACACATTTATTGTATTTAATATAATTGAAAATAAATTGAACATGTTGTTATAAATTTAATATTAATTAAAAAAACATTAAAACAAATAATAAAATATTAATTATATTTGAAAATAAAAAACACATGTGAATTTATAACCATATAAATGTTACAATCATAACATAAATAAAAAAGATAACTTTTAAATATTCCCAAACCATATGCATGAATTCAAGATAATTTTTAATTAATTTATAATCCAATGAAATATTAAAATTTAGATGTAAAATTTATAGTAAATATAATTCTAAAAACATTAAAAAATAAAAAATGAAAAAATGTTTTCATGAAATATATTAAACTAAATTTATAACCAGGATATTGGTACCATGCCGAGGTCATGGTTGAAGAATTAACATATGGTACCGTATGTTTAAAAATTACTGTATGATATATATATAACTAGAGGATTTTTATTTTTAAACTCATGGTAGCTGAAAAAAATAATATAAGGTCCAAAAAAATAATAACTATATATACCATTATTTAGCTACCGTGATGGATAATTAGAAGCTTCTACCTTTGATTAAAAAATTTGGGATCCACTACAATAACCTCTAAGTCATCATGTTACCACTACTATTTATCAAACAATAGTGTGTGATACAGTTGTCCAATATAAATTAGTTACTAATAATATGAAGGATATAAGCCAGCTATCAATAGGATGGAGAATCATGTGCAAGGATTGATGGTGGTGAGAAATACATGCTATTGTGGAGACCACCATAATTTCTACTTTGGATTTCATTTGATGCGAGCTGAGCAATGAAGGAGAGTACATATGATATTGGCAGAGTAAGAGAAACAAGTGACAAATGGAGTTGACCTCTTTCTATCTTTGAATATAATCGTTTCCTACTACGTACTGTTAATGGTTGATGATCTATGTATGTGCACTATGCATGTTCCACTATCCTGAAAAATGTTTTAGGTGCTGTGACCAGTGTCATTACATTCTTATACTAAGAGGAATATGTCTTATTCCTCTACTAATAGAAATTGAATTGAAATAATTCAACCATTGGAGGTGATACAATTATTATTCAAACTCTCTACTCATGGTCAAACATTCTATTACTATTGATGGATGAACAACAATACTATTCAAGAAAACCTTATGTGAAAATGTAAATAGTAGGTTATATTCTGAACTAATGTTCTAGTATGGAATAAAAATAAGAGTATATATATATATGTATTTTCATATGTTTTACAATTTATAAAATATATAATAAAATAACTATAAAATTTTAATATAACTATTAAATAAATATTATATATGAAAACAATATTATTTTAAAAAAATGATAAAAAAATTAATTATTAACACATATGATACAAACTATCATATTTAAATAAAACAACACACTATAATATAAAATTTATACATTAACACATGAAATGAATTTAAAATGAAGAAAACAAGTGATGTATAAATTATTATTTATAAAACTAAATATAACAATATACAATGAATTAAAAAAAATTACTAATATGAAAACTAGTTAAACATAAGTAAACATTTCATGTTACTGAGGAAACCAAAAAATTAACACATGTAATGTTTTAAAAAATAAAAATAATGACATATTGTTAAATGTAATGCCTCGACCCTAGAATCTTAGAGTTAGTGCATTATTTTTTTACATTTTCATGATTAAAAGGAGTTAAATCCCAAAGGGTAGATCAGTTTAAAAGACATGTAAAGCCAGATTACAAACTTGATACCCAAAATATATTGGGTAATAGTAAATAAAAACTTGTTACATAATATAAAGAAATAAATGGAAACATTGAAACACATCCAAAGGATTCCTCTTCATAACCTAGGGAAAGGAAACAAATAAGGGTGAGATCAAATGATCTGTAAGTTTAAGTAAACAAGAATAAATAATGAATCAATGGAATCATAAAAAAATATATTGGTAAATAAATGATAACACATACCATTTAGATAATTAAATAAGGAATAATCAATATGGAAATATAATAAACTAGAACACATTCCACTTAATCAAAAATTAGGGAATAGAATACATCCATAGATGTGTTGACATAAAATATCATAGATAAGTAATAACTGAATAAAAATGAATGAAATAATTAATTATTGGATTTAATTTCTAATAAACATGAAAATTATACCATCAAGGCATTTCACAATATTGTTTAAAACTACAGATACAAACTCTTTTAATTTGGACAACTTATTCATCTCATGAGAATCCTTTGATGCATTGATAAAGTATATAATGTATGAGACCCACCCTTCATTTTAATCTATAAAATTCCACATATTTGATAAAAAAAATAATTTTAATTCTTTATCAAATATCCATATTGAATAAATAATATGGATTTATCAATATTTTCCCATTTGATCAAATAACCGTTAAAGTGAACTTGATATGTAAAAATGATATATAGTTTAGGCAATAATAATATACATAATGTAAGAATAAATACAGTTTAGGTAATTTCATACTAAAAATGAATAAAATTATGTTATAGTATTATGGGAAAGTTCACAATCACTAAATTATGTTATATTTCACAGATAATCATTAAGAACATTCTTGAGGAAAATATTCATTAAACATTCCAAAGTGTCCCATACCATATTGAATCATTTGAATCGTAATCACCATGAATAAATGAGATTAAATGAAATATTTAATATCATTATATTATTTATAATCATTATATAAAATGTTTACTTGAATTTTATACACCATATAAAAGTGAATTGGTGTATAACAACAAATAAGTCTTTAAGGAATGTAAATTGAGATGAAATCTCTTACCTTGTGTTTCATTTCATGTGAATGGAATTTAATCTAATTTATAATGGTTTTAAGAGTGTTAATACTTATAATATAACCAAATTCATATTTATGATATCATATATTATCTTGTTATATTTTCTTACTACCCATTTGATAAGAATCATTCCTTATTTTTGCTATTCCTAGAGTTAATTTCCTAGATTTTCAAGTATGTTTTAAAGTTTCACTTGTTGTTCTAATTTATTAGATCATGGTTTCACCATCAATTGGATTAAAACCATTATTTAAAGATCATATATTTTTATTATACATTTATTTAAATGAATTTCATACTATTTTAATATAGGTAATGAAATTCACCATTCATGGAGATAGTAGGTCGCACATATGTATGAACCCTGCATTAATTTTTTTAAAGAATAAAAAGTAAATAATATATGAATATTTTAATTCTATTATTATATTTATGTCTTTTATTTCTCATAATATAAAGAAAATCATCCTTTATAAGTTCCATGTATTGTATGAATGAATCACATCTCTTTGAGGAGGCGGTAGTCCACACATCCACAAATGATGTTATTGTATTTAAACCAAATGGAATGTATAAAGGTATTATTATAAATAATAAAATAAGAATAAAAAAATAATAAATACCATATATAACATATATAAATATACTTCTCATCGTAATTCCCAACCATGAAAGGTGGTAAAGGAAAAAAGTAAATAATCATCATTTCGTGAGGTGGTAGTTTGTCATTCTCACAGACAATATGTTTGTTTCCCATTAAATTGATGTGTGTATATTTGTAAATATAACCATTTTAATATAAAAAATATTATTATATTTATGATACTGGTGTTGTTATATATCCATCTAATAATTATATTTTTACGATGTATAATTTAAATAAAATAAAAGATCTCAATGAAAGTTGTTACCTTCTAATCAGGTACCACTTTTTAGTATGTACCATAAGGCTTATTTGGATGGATTTATTCCCATTTTTTGGATTATAAATTTAAGGGTATGTATATTTTGGAGCTAATATATAATATCATGGTCAATATATAGTGTCTTGATATGTTTTTGGAAGTGGGAGGAGAGGAGGCCTTCTATAGTGGAAGATGAGTGACACTCTTGGAAATTTTGTAAAAGGGAATTCCACCCATGTTTTTACATTTAAAGATGATAAAATAATAGAAAAATGTACATACAAGGTATTATAGGGTTTTAATATATATATAAAATATCTTTTGAAAAATATATATGTTAGTTGGGCTCTTAAGTTTGTAGTTCAGTCATTTATTATACTTAATTTCATCTTAATCATTGTTATTAATTTTAATTACTTTCACTAATTTTTTTCATCAAAAACTAATATTACCTTATTAGAAATTATAAATTATTTTTACTCAAAATTTGTGATTATATTTACCAAATTCAAATCACATATGTGGTATAAATTAATTTAAATTTAATCTCATATACGAGATAATGATTCACATTTTTAAAGTAAAAACTTTCAAAAGATTGATGAGTTTGTATTCACAATTTCATTATGAAAGTGATTAATATTATCTAAATTGGTTTAAATGATAAAAAATTATTTTAATTAAACATTAAAAAAATTTAAAATTATTATTTATCCCTATAAATAAATTAATCAAAAAATTAGTTTTGAATTACAGTTATTTAATTTTTTGCTATTCATTACAAAAATTAAACTTCATAGAAAAATAAAAACAATTCACCCTGAACTAATTTTTATGTTAACCTTTAAATTATAAATAATGTCTTAAATATAATATTTATAAATGTTCAAATAATTGTATTTAAAATCCATTAGTCATTAAAAGGCCGTAAAAGTAGATTAACAAAAATAATGTATTTTGTGCTTAAAACTACATTTGTTTTTATCATAGGCCTATAAAATATACTGGATTATTGTAAAAAAATTAAATATTTAAGATATATATTCCTTCAATATCATCCAAAAATTTTAATTTATTTAATTAATTTTGGTAAAATAGATTTATGAGCATAATAATAATAATATTTTCTTTTACATTAAATTAGTTTTCATATTTATTTCAAATTATTTTCTAAAAAAGGAATTTATTTCATATTTGTGTAAAAAATAGTCTTTAATAATGTATATAACCCTTTTATAAAATACCAATTCAATGAAAAGTTTATATAATATTATAATAATATTTAAATAATATAGTGTTGATATGTAAAACTCAGTCTTGCATCTAACGAAAGATATTAAAGAAAATGATTGTTTCATGTGATGTATGAAAAATCAGTATCACATGTATTGAAAGATAACTTATAGTGTCAATTTAATAGAAGTAATAAAAATAATGTACTATTTTTTGGTATTATATTCCCTTATTCTATTGGTGATGAATATGATACACACAATCAAATAGAATGTTATTAATTTATAATTTTGGGGTACTGCATTCTCCCCACATTAGTTAAATTTAATCATCATAATGTAAACTTGATCTTGGTACTTGAGGGTATATTATTTCAAAATAAACTATTTTTAAAAACCCACATCATAAATAGGGTTAATATCATCTTTTATTAATAATTAAAAAAGGAAGTAAATCATCATGTAACTGGGTTCCTTAGTAAGAGAACATATATGGAAAATGGAAACATGGATATCAAAGAAAAATCCAACTATCAAGTTCTACTGGAGAGTAATATAGAAAATTCTTATATGAGAGTTTTTAAACATATAACCATAAACAAAAGGTGTGAAAATAGGCCAATGATATCATCATAAATAATGATAATAGGAAAAAAAATTTCAAGGCCATTTTTTCCTAGAGTTGAGAATTTCTTTCACACTATAGGAATATAAGATAATAAAAGTATTTAGAAATTATATATTTACCGTTGATCATCTCTTAGAAAACGTTTTATTGTAGGGTGAACTAATAAAACAGTCTATTAAACCTCATCCAATTAGGATATTAAACCATTTTATAAATGGTTAACACTTATTAAAGAACATGATCCAAAAAATTGTAATTAAGGTTACTTAATTTCAAAAATTAACTTTTAATCATCCTTAAATCTACATGAAGTAGCTCTTTAATATTCACATAAATAATGCTTGAATGTCTTCATCATTTATTTACTTTAAATATGATAATAACAAGAATTACCATATTTATTTATTGGTAAAATTCAGTATTTCTTATTCCTTAATTAAAACAAAAGTTATTCGATATATTCCTGAAATCCAAAAATTGGTTTAAACTACATCAATGATATCATGAACCAATTTAATAAAACTTTACTCAATTCCAAGTTTATGATCACTTAAATGATTTTATGTTATCTATAACACTCACTTCCTTATCAAAACATCATTTTATTAACATTAAGAACATATTAATGGTTATTTATCTATCAAAAATGTGTTTTCCAAAATGTTTTACTTTCTATTGAATCATTTTTCTTGGTACCATTCAACATATGATCTCAAATATTTAATGAAAAGTACTGTAGTAAAATCTATATATATTTCATAATTTATATAATGGGAACACAATTTACAAAATACTATTAAAACATATTTATTAGATACAAATACATAATTACATTAATCATTACACTTATTTCATGTCATTAACAAAATCATGACCTTTCCCCCTTAGCGTTTTCGAAGATATGTTCTCTTGATGTATAGTGAATTTATTTTTTTAGTTCCCCATTTCATTTTAATTTTAATATTGAGTAGTAGAGTTTTTTTTCAATCTATTTCATTATTTTTTCTAGTGACCCTTTTCCCCTCACTTATAAAAAACTATCAGTCCTTTTAATCATTTAATTGTGTGATTATTTCAATAGCTATCACAAGTGGGAAAATAATTTATTCCTTTCTTCTTGGTTGAATCATTCCCTTTTTCAAGGTACCCATATAACCTCTTTTTTCTAGGTTTCCCTTGAATATATTGATTCTAGATAATTCCATCTTTGTTTTGATGGAACAAAAAATTATTTCATCATAATATGAAATATTTTGGGAGACAAGTTCCTTCTAGATATTTGGATTAAGACCTTCAAAGAAGTGTCCAATCAGGTACACTATGTTGCATATAAAATCTTTCGCATACCTTTCTAACAAGGTAAAATTATCTTTATACCCTAAAACACTTTCTTCCTCATTTTTATTCAAACTAAGGAACATTATCTCCATATCTATTTATTTCTCATGAGGGATGTATTTATCGAATAATGTCTGCTTAAAAGTTCTCCATTCCCTAAGTTCCATTTCTCCATCCTCTTTAGTATTCTGGATCAATAACCACCATTGATACATATGTACATTACGATAATATACTGAAATTTTAACCTTTTACTTTTCACTACATCCCAATGTCTTAGATATCTTCCCCAAGGACTTAATCCATCACTCATCCACTTTTAGGTCGTTAGTCCCACTAAATGATGGGGGTATATGTCACATAAAGTGATCCAACATTAGGGAATATTGTTGTAGAATCGGTTCGTATATCTAAGAAATGATATATTCCATTACCTAATTAAGATTCCCTAATATTTCCAAACATTATCACTTCTAATATCAGATGTATTAGTTTCTTAATATGGGAAATATCTACATTTTCCATGAGTAGATATACCATTATTCCTTCAAGAATATTTTTCTAAACAATGGAATATACTTTACTCGATCATAACATTAAGTAACATGATGTATTATTCCAAAGATATTGAAACAATAATCATAAATTGAAAATATTTTCCATAACTAATCTCATAATAATATATAAGGTTTCATTGGGGATGTAATTACTTTCAAATACTTCATAATGGTTTTTAATGAAAATATGAATTATCCTTAGTGTATCCCCTTGTTGTGTCCAACCAGGCAGACCTTAATACAATTTTTCATATACCATGTTTTGTGGATTTTGGACTTACATTCTCAGAGTTGTTACTCCTAGGTACATCTGTTCCAGAAATACATCCCCTTATTGTATCTAGAAATGGATCTATTTCTAGGAAGATACACATATTCTCTACCTTACCAAAATTATATTATATTCTTATATACCTATCATCAATATATATATTAGGGTTATGTTTATCAGTATATATTTCCAAAATTTAGATTCTATGGTTGATTATAAACATCCTCTGATACCAACTGTAATATCATTGACCCCAGAACCCTGAAGATATTACATTGTTTTATTACATTGGCAAGATTATTGGGAATAAAATTCTAAAGGACCGATAAATTTAACTATCATGGAAATCTAGATTACAACCATGATACCCATAATAAATTTTAAAATAGGAAGTTCAAACATTATACATAATAAAATTAAATTAAAATCATCCTTGAAACTTATTCAAAGGATTCCATATTATAACATTGGGGAAGGAAACATAATAACGGTGAGATCGAATGATAAGTAAGGGTAAGTAAAGATGAATAACTAGTAAATAAATGTAAATAAACCAAAATTTAAAGGTAAATAACTAATAACACATCCCATTAAGAAAACTAGATAATGCATAATCAATATTGAAAGGTATGCAACTGAAACACATGTCACATAATTAATAAACTAACAATAGAACACATCCATAGACACGTCAACATAAAATATCATGGATAAGTAATAATTGAATAAAAATGAAATAAATGATTAATTATTAGACATCAATTATAAGGTGCATGATACTATATACTATCCATACCTTTCATAATGTGGTTTAAAACTACAGATAGAATCCAATTCAATTTGGACAAATTATTCATCTCTTGAGAACCCATCGATGCATTGAGGGGATATATGAATCATGTGCCTCAACCATGATTTCAATTCCAAATAATTCCTCATATAAAATAATATAAACAAATAATACTCCTTATTAAATATCCATATTTAATAAAAAATATGGATTTATTAATATTTCCCAATTTAATCAAATTACTATCAAAGTGAACAACATATGTAAATAAGGACATATGTTTTAGGAAATACTAATAGAAATTTTTTGGGAATATTAGTATTCAAGGTAGTATCTAATAAAAAATGATTAAAAATATGCAATTGTTTCAAGATAATGTAACTAATCACAAAACGATGTGAGATTTCAAAGATAATCATTAAGAACATTGAGGAGGAAAATATTCTTTAAACATTTCAAAGTGTCTCCTAGCACTTTGAAATATTTGAATAACAATCCACATGAGTGCATGACATTAAATTAAATATATAATATAATTATAACAATTATATTCATTATATTAAATTTAAAAGGTCATTATATACACCATATAAAAGTGAATAGGTGTATAATAAAGAATAAGTCTCAATGGAATATAAATTGAGGTGAAATCCATTTCCATGCATTTCGTTTCTGGTGAATGGACTCTAAAATACTATATAATTATTTTAGTAGTTTTTATAACTTATTAAAAAAATATCAATCCATATAATGTCATATATTATCTTCTTATAATGCCTTATTACCCATTTTATAACAATCTTTAATCATATTCCCTATTCTTCATTTTAATGGCATTGTTTTTTAAGTATGTTTTAGTTATTCAAGTAGTGTACTTATTAATTAGATAATGGATTAATAATCTCTAGAATATAAACCCAAATTTAAATATCATGTACTTTTATTATATATATATTTATAACTATTCATAATATTTTGAGATAGGGAATGAAATGCATTGTTCATGGAGATGGTAGGTCGTATGTATGCTTGACTAATACATTCTTTTCTCTATTAATTTTAAAAGAATAAAAATTAATGGATATATATGTATATTATAAATATAAAATCATATATATGCCATATAGTTCTAATATATTAAGTTAAACCATCATTTATACATTCCATGTGTAGTGTGAACAAATTACATCACTTTGTGGGGTGGTAGTCCATACTTCCCCAAACGATGTTATCTTATTTACGCAAAATGAAAAGTATAAGGTTATATGCTATAAAATAACTAAATAATTATAAATACATAATAAATAACACATATAACATATATATATATATATATTTCCCATAATAATTCCCAACCACGAAAGGTGGTCAAGTAAAATATAAAAAATCATTATTTCGTGAGGAAGTAGTTCACAGTACACATAAACAATATGTTTGTTACCCATTAGATGGAAGTGTGTGTAAATACTGGTAAAAACCATAGAATAAAAACCTCTAAATATATTGAGGATATTTTTTTTGTATATTCATGTAATAATTATATTTTAGTGTGTGGAGAATAAAAATAAAACTAGTGATGTTGAGGAAAGATGTTACCTCTTAATTTGTTATCTCTTTTTTGTCTATACTAAAAAGCTTCCATGTATGGATTTATTCCCATGGTTAGGATTATATATTTAGGGTAGGTATGTTTAAGATATATTGGTGTAGATATTTTTCTCTCCAAAGTGGCTTGATAGGTTTTAGGATGTTGGAGGAGATGTTTATTTTTATAGTGGATGAGGAGTGACACTCTTATAAATTTTTGAAAAAGGAATTCCACCCATGATTTTTCAATAAAATTGGAGAAAATAATGGAAAAAAGTCAATAAAAGAGAGTATAGGGTATAAATATGGCCATCCAATGTGTTTTGGAAAATGTTCTAGGTTATTTGGGCACTTATGTTTCCAATTTAGTTATTTTTTAGAAATAATTTCATCTTAATCATTGTAATTAATTTTAATTACTTTCAGGGATATTTTTTCTCCAAAAAAATGATTAAATTAATAAAAATAAAAGATTATTTGATTCCAAATATGGAATCCATTTAACAAAATTCCAATAACATAACTGAAAAAAATTAATTTAATTCAAATCTAGTAAGTGGGACGATAATGCAGGTTTTTAATGTAAAAACGTTCAATGGTTTTCTTTATTTTTATATCTAATTTCATATTAAAATTGATTCTAGTTAAATAAATTAGATTAATATATAAAAAAAGATAATTAAATTTTGAAAAAATTAAAATTTATAATTTAATCCTATTAGTAAATTAGACAAAAAAACCGTTTTTACTTAAAATTCAATTTTTTTTACTATTCATTAAAAAATTTAACCTCATAGAAAAATACCACAAATTCACCATAACCTAATTTTTTATGTTCATATTTCAAATGTAATGTTTATTTTGACCTATAATATTTATAAAATTTCCAAAAATTGTATTTCAAATAGGTTCGTCATAAAAATGAGGTAAAAGTGCATTAATAAAAAATATAGTATTTTATGCCTAGAATTGAAAATATTTTTATCTTATTCCTATAAAATATATTGGATGAATATAAGAAATATTTTATTAAATAAATAATATATATATTCCATTAGTATCATTCACTAAATGTAATTAATTTAATTTATTAAGATATAATAGATTTTTGAGGATAAAAATTATAGTATCACCCTTTATATTCAATTGGTTTTCATATTTATTTCTAATTAATTTTTATCCAGTAAATTAATTTCATATTTTTGTAGAAATATATTTTTAATAGTTATTTATACCTTTTCATAACTATTATTTTAATGGCTATGTTATATCTTATTATAATATTATTTTAATAATATATTATTGTTTGGTAAAACATAGTCTTGTGCGTAACACAAGCCATTGAAGAAACTCATCCATGTGTATGCAACATGATAACACAATATCATGATCATTTCATGATAAATTATGGATTTAATTTATTTTTAATAGTGAATATATTGTAAAGTCGCAGGGTATTGTATTCCCTTATGTGCGTGGTGATGTCTGTGAAACAAGCATCAAATACAATGTTCATAAATTATAATTTCAAGGTGTTACATTAAAAATTAAGGAATAATAATTTAAACACATAAAAAATGTAATAAAATAAAGAAAAATATGAAAAAAATTCAGTTTATAATCAGAAAAAAATACAAAATAATGTTCTTATTTCCATAATGAACATTTGATCTCGAATACCTATTTACATTTCCATGAAAACAACTTAATATTAATAAAGTTTTCATAGAAAAAATTAAAACTAATTAATATATTTACATAGAACACAATTCATTCACTTTTTTAAAAAAGTTCATGTAGTTGATTTAAATACATAAGCTCATTTTATTACCAATTGAAATCAAAAGATTTACTTTATAAATTTATTCAATCATATCATCTAGTTACCTTGGGACATAATAATTACATATATCTATATAATAACCCTTATAATTTAATCACAAAACCAGATAACTCTCATATATTATAGGTGTAATTGATCACCGGTAAACTCTGTCACATTACCCAACTTATTAGGGAGCAATATTTTTCTCACCTGTCATTATAGTTATCTCATGATCACCAATCATTCATATAAAATTTCTAAGAACCATATCATGAATACAAAACATATTTATTTCAATTTAATCAGAAAACAAATTTTTATTGGTATTTAGGATTACAAGCAATAACACTTTAACATTACTCATAATTAAGGGAAATACATTTTTTTTCCTTTAAGAAATTTAAAACATCACGTTATATTTAGAGAAATAATTTAGTTTAAATTAACCATGAAAATGTATAAATGAATATTTATAATGAGTAATGGGTATCAAAATGGTAAAAATGTGCCAATGAATATATGTTAAAAAAACATTTGTTTTTCTATTGGTAAAAAAATCAAAATTTTCCATATGATAAATGTTTAACAATTCCTTTTAAAAATACTAAAAATAAATTAAAAATTACTTGAAAAAATTATTTAGAAAAAATTGAACCATAAATTATAAAATTATTTAAAAAAATTGAACATGGCATGGAAGAAAGAGATTAAAAACATTTAAAATTACATTTTAAAGGAAATTACCTCACATTAAATATCATCCAACTTGATATGTTATCAAAATATTGAATACTAAAATTATATTAGATTTAAAAATTCATAATAACCATTTTAATTGTCATTAAATTATGATTATTTCTGTTGTTTAATTTTATATAATGTTTTATTTAGTTACTACAGTGGCTATGTTAAGACTGGACATTTTGGGGTTGTTCATTTTATAATATCAAAAACTTATCTATTTCTTGAATGTGGTAAAAGGGATTATGGTAAAATTTTCTCAATAAACACAAAATTTTATATTTATCATATCTATACAATATTTATAATTTTAAAACTAAACATAGTTGTTGGTCATGAAAAATTAACTACATTATTTCTTCGTAATAGTAGTTTGTATATACGCATGAATACCATTTTTATTTTTCTTATGGGTGAAAAAGAAATTAGTAAACAATATTTTAAATTTTAAAATTAATAAATAAATTAAATATTTCTTATTTATTAATTATCTTAATCCTTATAACCATACTTATAAAGTTTACATGAAAAGTGAATCACATCACTTTATGGAAGAGGTATTCTAAATTTATGCATTTGCGACGTTATCAACTTCCAATTGATGGGAAGAGTAATAAGGTAAGTAATAAATTACCCCTATAAAATAATAAATATTTCATATATATAATATATATTAATTTATTCTTTAATTTTTACTCTGCATATGATTTGGTGATGAAAAATGAAACATATCCCTTTGTGGATGTCATATTCAACATGTACACTTGAGAGATGTTTTCATGTACTATATGATGTAAAAAAGAGATGAAAAATTGTTTTTCCAAAATAATAATAAAATATAAATGTTTTAAATATAATTTTATTATTATTTCATAATGGTTTTAGAATATTTTAAGGATGTTGAAGAAGAAATAAACACTAAATATATCTATTAGTACTTGTACCATATCCTTGAGTATCTCCCTATATTAAAAACCTTAAACCGTATACGATTTTTCTAATGAGAAGAATAGAACCTATATAATATGGGGAAGGATTTGGAGGATACTATTTTAGGTAATTTATAATCTAGAGTGTTAAAAATTTGTGATTCAATTATAATAGGAGGTTTATTTCATATGTGAGTAGAGAAGCACACATGGAATTTTACAAAAAAATTTAAATATTATAAATCCTTAATCATTGTAAAATTTCTCAAAAACAGTAATATTTCAAAGATTAGGAGATAACGGTGAAAATAAAATAATAGAATAATAATTAAGATAATATTTTTTATCTGTTTCCCATATTTGTTTCTATAATTATGTGATATACTACTTATCGTGGTGACACATTTTTACCATGGTTACTATTCATAATTACCACAAATGAAATCAATATCTTTACGAAATTTAAAACTAATTCCAAAAAATATGGAATCCATTTTTAATTATTCAATTCATATATGTTTCATATATTACATTTAATATACGTGTTCCAGACATAAAGAAAATAAGTTCATGAAAATTTTGTTTTACAATTAAAATGAACTTATAACGAAATCAAATATAATTTTTATTCCACTCAAATTATTTAAATTTATATTAATCAAAATTATATTATTTTAATTTAAAAATTAATAAAAAATATAAATGTACTATTAGATTACATTATTTAATTAAATGAAATAATAGGTTTTAAAAAATAAGAAATTTTAACTATTCACAAAAAAATTAATATTTTCTGGAAAATACCATAAATTTATCCTAATATATATTTTATATATTTATACAAGAAATTAATTATTATTTTTTGTAAAATTAAATTTATAAATTCAATAAATTTATCATTTTAATATAAAAATTGAATTTATAGAAAACAATTTAGTTAAATAAAACTATTCCTTTTTCAATTGAAGGATTTTATTTTAAAAATATTTCTAAAATTTTTTGGAATATAAATCCATAAAATGAATTGTCATATATAATATTATTTATTCATTTCTAATATTAACTATTTTTTTACAAATAATAATTACATGTTGTAATATGAACCTTAGAGCACCATTCATTTAATTGGCGATAAAAACTAGTGATATCTAGGCATGAAAGACCTGATATTCAAATATAGTAATGTTATTTTTTATTAAAGTATCAAATAAAATTTATTAATTAATATAATTAATGTTTTTATAAAAATATAATAATCAATTAATAGTAATATAATTACAGAAATGTTTCGAAAGAAAAATTAGATTTATTAGGAGAAGAGTATTCAAATTTTAAGCGCCAAATATGACATTTTATAATGAAAAAGTGTTTCCATTTTGTAAATAAATTAAAACTAAGTGTAGATTTATTTTCATAATATGTAATTTAAATACTTATCTATTAAATGGAAATTATCTAGCAGTATATTTTTCTAAATTTCAGGATTCAAAAAATGTTTTGGGTAAAAATTGAAATATTCTATGGGTATATGGTTGGAATTATGAGTTAATTATGACTTAAATGATGTAATTAATCATAAAAAAGTATTTATAAACAAAAAACTGGTATATTTATTTAAATAGTTTTTTATTAATTAATATAATTAATTTTCAAAACAAATAAAAAATCTTCAAAAACCTAATGTATATTATAAGATTTTAAAAGAAATATATTAAAAAAATGAAACTTTTCCACATAAAATATAATATATTTTAAATGTGGTAAAGTTCATAAATAATGAAAACCAAAATCTAAGCCCAAAATTTCGAAAAACATTCCCAAAAAACATGGGAGAGATGATATGTTTCTATATGTTTAAAGTCTAGTGTCCAAGGACAATGCATAGAAATTATAAACAAATCCCCCTTATTTTTTATAAATACCCAAAAAATATATAATTCATCTAACTGAAAGGAAAATATTTATTAATTAACTCTTTTTTCCTTCTTAATATTACCATTAAGAAAATTATGAGGTGTTAGGGTTATTTTATCAATCGTTGTGGAGTTACTTCTCAAATTAAGAGTTCTTAACCTCTTATCTACCATTGTTTTTTTTAATCATCCAATATACCTTTATTTTTAATTATAAATGGAATAATACTTCCTTTTTATTAATTATTTATTATATATTCTATGGGATATTTCCATTTCCTATAATTATAATCAATTTATAATCTTTTATAATGTTCAACCATTCTCGTAGCAACAGAACATTGAAATTTTTTGGTAAATAGTGTGTGGTTTTCAAATAATGAAATCCATGCATAAATACAAAAAATGGATGTAAGATATGGATAATTTATTCATAGGGACAATATAAATAAAATATTGTATATATATCACAATATCGCCACTCGGTGAACAAATAATAAACCTAAATTCACACTTGGTTTGGCACTACATTGGGATATAGTTTTGGTAATTCACAAGCTATTTATAAAACATAATGACTGATTAATTCTTATTGATATCCCCACACCATGAATGTAATATTCACTACAAAATTATTTTCATTAATTTAATAAGGATACTTTCTTTAATAATATGAATATCTTATTATGTTATGTTGATTCTTGGATATTCACATAGATATCCATGTTATTCTATTGAAGGGGAAATAATGAAATTTTCGAATAACCATATTCCTATATCAAAAATAATTTATTATGTAGACATGAATATGTATATGGTTCCTTAGGGGACATTATGATATGTATTTATTTTACATTTTCTTAATAAGAAGTATGAATTAGGCTTATTATGTGACTTGTCGGGGCCCTCAATGCATCAGTAGGTCTAATGAGACAAACTTACTTGGGTTTTTGGTATAATACGTACATGTTTATGTATTATATATTCATTTAAGGAATGATTGTATGATTATAATGCCAATAATTAGGAATTCAATCTATATGAGATCATATATTATTATCGATACAATTTTTCATTATTATGTAATCCACAGATATATTATTCACATAATTCTATTTATAGTTGAAATTATTAATTCCTGTAATATTATTGATTCCCTGTATTGTACGATAACTTCTATTGTACACTACCCATTATTGAGTATATAAGATCACCCTTTTATATTTCATCCCATTTCATTATTAATCCATAATGATTACCTGGTGTAATATATGGCATTTAAAGGAGAAATATTAGCTTCTGATATATTCAGTTGTCCTATATCATGTTTTCAATATAATATATTATCCATCTATATATCTTTTATAATGAGACTCCTAAAACACCATATCATTTACACTGTTATCTATGTATTCTAAACCATTATATGAAAATAATACGCATCTCTAGGGTATTGTAGTCGGTCTTCTTAATTGATATTTGATAATTTTTAGCAGAATCCACATGATCTAGATTTAGGAGAACATAGTTAGAGAATATAGATTTTTGAAAAAAACATAGAATAATTTGGGAATAATTATATATTTAAGTAAATGAATAAATAATAAATTAATAATAATTATATAAAGTAATTTAAAATTCATAGTTTTATTCAAGAACTAATTAAGTATATATCTTTTTTAGATATAGAAACTAATATTAGGAAGGAAAAACTTGTTAGTAACCAAAATAAATGTAGTTATATAACAATAGGTCCCCAATGAATGCATAGAAACTTAGCCTTCTTTATATTATTTTTAGGTTCTACCCTAATAGACTCCACCAAGTTCCCCACAAACACATGAAGGTATCACATCTGGACCTATAACATTATTGAATGGGTTATCAGACTAATTATTGTCTTTAAATTCCTAAAAATATTCTTTCAATGTGACTTTTTCTAAATCTCACACACCGAGGGAAACATTCTAGGTGGTCACTTATCCCTAAAAATACTCCAATCCAAAATCACTTAATTTTTGTATCTTGGTCAGGTATGATCCCACAAATAAAGATGTACATTGTTAACATGGGTACAAATTATTAACCTTTTAAACCACAGAATTTATATGGTATTACTCCCCACCCCATATCATCCAACCTCACAATTGACCCTATGTTTTAATCTAGGATGTTACCCTAAACTTTTAGATGGGTAGTAATTTGATCCCACTGTAACAACTATCCCCACATTGAATGCATTGCAACTCTTCATTTTTAATGTTTTTATTGCATCCTCACCCACCATGAAACAAAAATTTCTCTATAGATATGTGTTAATCCCCCTTATAGACTACCCATGTGCCCAAACGGGTTTTCAGAATAATTATTTCCCTTATAATAACACATTTTAATTTTCTGTGTTTTTTCCTCACTCCCACACACTCGGGAATAATTCATGATTGGTCCTCCATATAGACTACTACTCTTGTATAAAATCTCGTAATTGTGGATTTATAATTAGGTAGTCTCACCAAAAGAAATGTGCACTCTATATAGATGGGTAGTAACATTTTTTCAAACCTTTAACATTCTATAGTGATACAATGGATTTTCATCATGAAAAATTCAACGAGGATAGATTCAGAGTTTATCATATTATAACAATATTATTTAAATTGAATAATTTTATAACCAATAACCTTTACTATATCAAACAATACATTATACCTAGTTATAGTGTAACAATGTTGGCGTGATTCATGGGAAAAAACCATTATCGTTCAATAGAGTAAACAATCCATTTTTATTTGAATAATGGATGATGTACCTCGATAATGTATTACCCACTATTTAATTCATTAAAATAATGAGGGTTATCACTATTTTCTATAATCTAAAGTGAAAATTGATCAATTATAGTCTTTTATTCAAAACAATAATAGGGAATAGAACATGGATAATATAAAATGGAATTATTTTGAGGTCATATTATTTTAGAAGTACATTTATCTTGAGAAACAAGATGAAATGGAAACTTAATTCTTAAAATTTATAAAAAAATTGTAGAGGAAGTTATTACTGAGTATGAGGATAAATTTATATGGTAAAGAAGAATTATTTTTACTACGTACATAAAAAATAAATAAATCTCGATATCTTCTTTGATGAGATGAATACATGACTTCAAAATAAATTATCCTCACATACATTTTCCTCATATGATGATACAATGACTATTTCTATCAAAAATAAAAATTATTTATTTAATTATTTTACTTTCAAATGTAAGAAATAGAATTAGAAGGTTTTTTAACTCCAAGTGGAAACTAATATTGCTAATGATTATAAGAGAAGGGTGTAATTTTCTTGTGAAAAAACTATATAAAGAAACACCCCACTGATTTTTTTCAAGGGAATAAGAGTTTGATATTTGTGTAAATATAAAGGCCATAAATTTCAAAAGTGTAAGGTAAAAATAATCCACTAATATATAATGACTCAATTTAAATGAGCTGATACACTATTCAATTCAATTCCTCATACACTATGGGAATCGTCTCCATAAGAGTTCAAGGGAGATTTTTTGGAAAAGTTTCATAAAAAAAACAAATGTTATGTTACCAAATGATATTATAACATGTACTTTAATCATAAAATCAATTCTATCTAATATATTAGTTGGTTATTTATCAACACAATCATTCATATCCTGACTTTTTTCTCAGAACATTTAACATTCCATTGGTTCACTAAGGGTGGTGTTTTTAGTTAAATCACATTTTCAAAATCTTATAGAAATAAATGAATATTTCTCTATCTATATTAAAATGTATAGAGGATCCATAACTAAAAACTTAGTTCTAATACCAAATACGTATTTTAAATAATTCTTTTGTTGGATTTGATTGAAATTTATTATTATAGAATTTATTATTGTGAGAATGATATTACAATCTGTGGGTCTAGAATATAATTTCTCATTTTCAGATGAGACACTTCATTTCTTGAGTCTTTTTTGCTATCACCTGATGTTACTCATCTTAAATTTTTTTTACAAGAATATGAATTAATGAATGAAGATGATATCCTTATAATAAAGGTTGTATCTATTGTGAGGAATTATATAGTTATATTTAACATTTAGAAACCTTTATATCCACTTGATTGTGAAGTTAAATTATCAATTAATTTTTTTATGATGAAATAAAAATTATGTAAGCCTTAATATATAATGAATTCGATGGAAATAGTAGAATTAAGGAAATGACTATAATAGTTTTGTGATATGGGGTTCTTTTACCATAGTTTTTTACATTGGGCGAATATGTCTTATTTTTTAAGAAGAATGATGGGTTAATGAGGTTGTGCATAAATTATATACAAATTCATGATGTTAATATAAAGAATGAGAACCCTTTACCAGATATTGGTGATGTATTCAATCAATATCACATGGTTTAATATTTCCTAACTAGTTATCTCTATTCTTGTTATCATCAATTTAATGTCAATATTGGTTATATAACGAAGGTATTTTTCCAAGATATGGGAATTATGAATGAACATAAATTTTCATTTGATTAACAATTGAACAATATATCTATATAGAACTAATAAATAGTGTATTCATTGATCATCCTAATAAATATTCTGATATTCTTAATGATGATATCATGATACAATATAATTCTTATAAAGGCATTGATATCTTTTTATGGATTTTCTTTGATACTTTAATAGATATGAAGTTATATGGGAATACATTATGTTTGAAATTTAGTTTCATAAAGTTTCATTTATTAGATTTATTTTCTCATACAACTGAAGACATTTTTATCTTATAATGGAATAAAAATAAATAACAGATCATGCCAATGAATATAACTATTATATATATTTTCATTAGCTTATATTATTATTATCATTGATTTATTGAATAATTTTCTTGATTATTTTATCTTATATACAATTTTACATTTCAATAGTTTTAATACAAATTTATAATGCAATGTGATGAGTGATTTGAGGAAAAAAGAGGAGATTGATCAATGCACTAATATTGACATGGTCATCCAAAAATGAATTATCTGTCATTTATAGGGATGAATCAAAGAATATACTATGATGTGTTCATATACAAAATTATGGATTTGTTACTCATGAATGATGAAATTTAACGACTAATTAAAAAAACTATCCAACTTATGATTCTATAATTGAAGATACAGTATTTACATTGAAAATATAGTTAATATATCTTTACAAGGATATATGTGACATATATACTAATTAATAAAATTTAAAGTATATGTTCACATAAAAAGGGAACAATATGAGATAGAGGATATCACTAGAACCATATAAAGACTATTCCAGTGCAATACACTACCAATCTAGAAATTATAAAAGGTGTTATATGTGTTGTGTTGGAATATTACAGAGTTATATCTATCATAATGATAAGAAATGATCTAATAAGCATGTATTTAGAATAATTGGATATTAACATTACTATGGTTAAAAATAATTCTTCTTGAAAATATTTTTTCACAAATAATTACTATATTACATAAATATATATCAACAAGATGACAAGTGTTCACAAAATATTATTATAACAACAAAATATTGAATATTTACAAACATTATCTAAATATATAGTGTGTTGATAGTTGGAAGGAATCTATATATACCCTAATTACCTAGATAGAAATAAGATTTGTTTGATGGAGATCATAGATTGAATTTATCTATACACCCTGGTTGTACCAAGATGTATATGGATCTATAAGTGAACATATGGTGGGAAAACATGAATCATGAAAATTTACACTATGTGTCATGATTCTTGGTATTCCAACATGTAAAGTCCAAGAGACAAAATCGAAAGGGAATCATGAATCCTATTGCTCTACTAATTTTGAAGTAGGAAAACATAAAAACTAATATTTAAATTGGACTAAATAATTAATCTAAGAAACAATTATTATATGGGTCGTTTTTGATTGACAAACCAATTTAATAAAATTACAAGCAATAAGGGAGGACCTATCCCATGAACATATTGTTGAGATCTATATCAATGATGTTTTGAGGCGTCATGGTTCACATATGTCAATTGTATCATATCATGACCTACAATTTACATTCATATTTTAGAGGAGTATTCAATATTAATTAAATATAGAGATACACCTAATTACTTCTTACCATCCTAAAACAAATTGATATTATAAATAGACTATACATACATTAGAAGATATCCTGAGATAGTCACTCTTGGCTTACAAAGAACATAAAATCAATACCTACCTATATGGAAATTTTAAAATAATAATAGCTTGCATATGTGTATATAAAAAGGAACATATGTGTCCATGTATGGGAAAAGATACCATACTTAAAAATATTGGGTTGAAGCTTGGGAAAGGAAGTTACCTAGACTAGAATTAATTTAAGAGACAACAGATAATGTGCATGTTATCTGGAATCATATCAAGATAATTGTAAGAATATAGAAACTATATGCTCATAATTGAAGGAAGGAATTAAAATTATATGTAGGAAATAATGTATTCATAAAATAATAACTATGGAAGCAATTTATAAGGATTGGTAATAAAGGGAAGATAAGTAAAATGTTCATATTCCTTTTGGAATATTAATGATAATCGTAAAAATAAATTATCGTTTAGATTTTCATCTAAACCTATCTAATGTTCATGGATCGATTTATGTCTCAATTTCAAGGTAGTACATGGAAGACCCTATGAAAATACTAACAAATGATAAAATAGACTAAGATCCTGACCTATCATATAATCAATAGTCCATCACGATTCATAACACTTGAGATAAAGTGGTATATAACTGTACAACCTAATTGATGAAAGTTTTTTAGAGGGATCAAAAACTACTGTAACAAATATGGGACTTGAGGAAACAAAGAGAAATATTTCCCCTCATTTTCCATGTACTAATGTACACACTAAATTTTGATGATTAAATTTTTTAAAATTGGGAGAATGAAATACCATAGATTTAACTATAGTAATATAATTATTATCTCTTCCATTATATAATAAAATTAATTAAATATTTTAATTATTAATGATTAATAATGTATAATAAATAATGATTAGATGTAATCACACAAACATATTTTATATATTAAGTTCATGAATTCAAAATATACTATTATTTTCATTTAGTTTTTAGACATAACATAAATAGTGATTTTTTTCATTAAAATTGATTTTCATTTTCAATAAGTAATTCAATTTTATCCAATGGTTATTTTTAAATAATATTCAACGCCATAAGAATTTCTCATTTTGAAAAAAATGTATTATGTTTATAATGTAGGTATTGAAACATAATAACAATTGAAGATGATGTAACAAACAATAAAAAGGAAATATTTTATAAAAATTACATTATTAATTAAAATAATGAATTAAAAAATATTAAAATTATTTTTTATGCCTGTAAAGAATCTTCAAAAACATATAGTAAAATTTAAAAATTTAAAAGAAATTATTTATAAACATGATTCGTGTCCAAATCATAAATAATATATATTTTACAGATGTTTCATTATTAAATATTTAATATCCAATACTAGGCCCCCAATATTAAATACCAGGGCATAAAATAATGTGAATTCTAATGGATTTCATTTTTCTATAACCTAGGATCTAAGGCCCATTCATGGAAATTATTAATAAAATCCACCCCATCATCTATAAATACACATCCATTATACTATTACTATACTTTTGAAAGTTATTGATAATGAATTAACTATCATTTTTTTACCCAATATTCCCTCGAAAGAGTTTCTGAGGTTATAATGTGTTCATATCATGTAACATCTTGAGTGTTTAAAAGGAAATACTATGTTCGATAGCATACATGATATACCACTTTTAGATTAAATGAAAAAATTCATATTATTATTTATTATGATAGTGATCGCATAGCCATTATAATAGTGGTAATGAAAAGGATTAACTTAATTATGAAAATATGGTTTAAAGCTGTTTATATAATGATTCATTGGTTACCAAATTAATTAGAAAATTAAATAAAAACCAATTTAATATAATAGATGTGCTTTTATAAAAAACCATTTGAAAATGAATAATAGTGTATATAAAATAATCCAAAAAACTATTTGGGTATTATATTAATGAAATATAAATTCAATATAATTTTTAGGATTCATCTTATGTATTTTATATACCCAATATAAGAACAAAGTCAATTTTACACATAAAAGTAGTATAAAGGAATTTTTATCGCCTTTTGATGAAGAACCCATTTTAAATATTTTTTTTTCAATTTTATAAATTAAATTAGAAAACATAACCTTCACGTTTGGAATAGGGACATAAAATTGACCTTTGGATAAATTTTTAATACTTTTTTGTAAATATTTATTTTTAATGACGAGTGAGAAATACTATTATTATTTAAAAATTTCTTTTTCATATAATTTATTTATTTTGGTTTATTTTTATTTAAATAAGTTTTAAATTATATTGGTATTATGTTTAAAAAAGATAATACAATTTTTTTCATTGAGATAATTTTCAAATTGAAATTATATTTTAAAACATTTCAAACTTTTGAACGTTTTACTATAATAATTTTATTTTTAGGTTTGTCTGCTAAAATAATTCTAAATCTAATTTTCAAAATTATGAGAATTGAATTAGTAAAAATGGATTCGATATATGGAATCATAAGTTAATAATAAGGATTTAAGGTCAATTTAATTTTTAGGTATAAAAAATATTCCATGGTAAAAAATTATTTACCGTAGTAAAAGAAAATTTTGACACGGGTAAAAGTTAAAAGTTAAAATCTTAACATACCTATAAACTACAACATGTTAATGGTGAATTAGGTGTTTATTGATACTAATAATCCTATAAAACATTAATTAGAATAAAATTTCATTGAATTTAATTCCACTTCAATATGGTGATCTTTTAATATAAAATAATCAATAAACTAATCACTTGAACACATCTCTCATCAAGTATAAATAACAACCCCTACCAACCAATTTAAACAGAAAGATCTTTTTATGTTCTAAAATATCTTCCCTAACCTATCCTCCCCAATATCCACATGTCTATGTTCTTTTGGTCTCAAGAAAAACCAAATCTAAGGTCCATACGAGTCTTTCAAGGAGGGGATATGGAAGAGGTAATTTTTTCAAAGTACCTCTCTTAATTTATTCTCCTTTTCTAATTTATCCTAAACTCCTTCATACATAAATGAATTATTGGTTTATAATAATTTATATAATAGATTTTCATGTTTATAATTGAATATATCATCTTCATTTTATTTCTCACCTACTCTTATTCAAAGAAATGAAATTATTGTCAAGGTAATACTGGTGAATCACCTCCATGAATAATACTTTTGTTTTTTTATTACCACTTTCATCGATGGTCTTAATACAATTTATCTGGAAAAAAAATATTATTATATGTATATTATAACCTATTTAATATACTATAAATATTTTATTAATCATACCATCCTAATTTCCATAATGTGGTTATACGATAACATCATTTGAGGAATTATAGACTACTGACTCCTCAAATGATGTGATTCATTAAAATATCACATGGAATTAATTAAGGATTATTTTAGTTTAAATATATAATATTTATTTTATAATAATTATTTTGTAATGATATTATATATTTGTACATTTTTACATATGTTTCATTTAATTTTGTTCATTCAATAAAATATGAAAAATGAAAACACTGTTCATGCGTACATACGACATACTATCCCCATGAACAATGATTTTCATTTGTCTTATGAGATTATTATAAATAAATATATAATGAATATATAAGATATTTATATAATGTTTTATATTATGGTTATTATGGACTTATTACCACATAGATTTTTGACATCACACCAAGTTCATTTTCGACTCAAGTACCGAGTATTGAAATTACATTTATTATGAACTTAAATAATTATTTGATTACTATAACATGGTAAGAAGTGATATAAAATTAATAATAAGCTAGAAAAATGTTCTTAATCAAGTATAAATTAATATTTTATTAGTATACATGAGGAATAAAGAACATATGTTATTAATCATTCTCTAGGTAAGGGAATTTCTCAACCCAATTTACATTATATGGTTAAACATATATATATTGATTATGTCATGATAAGATTATGGGATAAATGAATTTTGGTTGTATGATATTGTATTTATGATTTTTATATAGATTTATATTAGACACACATAATCAATATATTTTATTAACAATATTATTTTTGAAAAGAAATTCTTCTAAATATCCTTTCATTGAGGCATAATTTAATGATATACACCACCTTATTTTATAAAGTGTATAATCATTACCTTTGAATTTTAATTAATTAAATGGTTTTAAAATGGAATATTTTTATAAGAATCATTATACTTTCTTAACAAAAAGAAAAATATAAGGTTTTCTATTGTATACAGCGATAATGACTTCTTTGTCACTATAATTGTTATTTGATATTTGGTTTACTCAATAAGACTTCATGTGTTTAAAAATGAAAAAAATACCTTAATCCATATTTGGGTGTTATAGTATTAAAAATTGTTTTGAAATAAGATTTACTATTTCAATATCTTGAAATGATTTCTTGTGATTACAGATGAAATTTTATGACATAAATTTTGATAATTGCAATATTTTAAGTGTTATGTTATAATGGTGATTTGAAATTTGATAGGTGGTTACATGATAAAGAAAACAATGGTGGTTACATGATAAACCAAAGTTAGGAGGTTAAATGATAAACCAAATATCAGTGGTTCCATGATAAACCAAGGATGGGTGGTTACATTATAATATCCAATGCATTGGGTGTAGAAGTTAGTCATATGGTTATTCTATTTATTGATATTTGTGGAAGTTGTCTATATGGTTATCCATTTTAGTATGATTATGTCCCAAGATAACATTATATTTAATATAGTTTATTCTATTGGATTTAAGGTAATATTATGATTATTAAAAAGGTAATAAATGATCTTATATTGGGTGAAGTGTTTTTACTACTTATTAAAGGTGGAAAATATTAATTTATGATAAACTATTCATAGTTTACATGTTTTTGAAAGAATAATAGTTTTCTTTATTTGTGTATCCATTAGTTTTATTTTTATGATCATCCTAAATTTTGAAATCATTTTCATAGGATTTATAGAAGATTAGATTCAAGGATGGGATCATGGAAAGGTTATGATGTTTAAACATGAAACGAAACCATGTTTCTTTTTAATTTTTTTTTCTTTTATGACAGAAATGGATAACGAGTAAAAGTTTCTACATTGTAATATTTTTTTATGTATGTGTTATGTCCTAATTCTCTAAATATCTAAACTTTAAATGTTCATCAATGTGAAATAAAGTTAAATTATTAACATAACTCAAGATTAAGTAATGTTTAAGGTTGGGAACTTATAGATTATATTATAGGATGGTTTACAAAACATTGGAGGATAGGGTGTTATTTAAGCTTAATTTAACAGTTATATATAACAACAATATTTATCATAATAGAATGATTCATATTTATTTTAGATAAAATGAATGAGTTTGAGATAACATGAACAAGTATATCTTAGTTTTTATCTCCCTCATAAGATAGTATGTTATAATTTTAAGATATAATCACACTATCCTTTTTGGTTTTAGTTAATGGATGGATCCAATAGGCCCCAATGTAATAGTGTTGAGGAAAATGCGATAGTCCTATGAATAAAAAACAAAATGAATTTAGATATTCAATGAGAACTCTCATGGTTATTTTAAACCAACTATAGGGAGTAATGATAAACCACTTGAACATTGGAGATTTTTTGAGGAATTATATATGATAGAAACGAATCCCTATGGAAATTCTTGTAATAATGATCATAATTGTAAGCATATTAATCAACATATGAGTCAAGTATGTGGAAATAATCAACAAGGAAAATATTTTAAAGGGACGAGAATGTGTTAAAGATGTGGTAATAAAAATCATAAAGAAATAACCTTCCATAGAAAAAGGAAGTATTTAGTTGACTCTATGAAAGGTAAAGAGGTTCATTCTAAGTTATTAAATGAATGTTTTAAATGTGGAGTGTATGGTAATTATAAAAATCAACGTCTTATAAATTAGGTGCATGAATGGGATCTAGATGGCCGTAAAAATATATGTTTATCAATACGGAATTTCATTCCAATTGAAGATGAAGAAACTGAAAATGACCTTTGAACAACATGGATTATTTCTTACATCATGTTTTGAAATTATTGAATCTTAAGACATGATTTGTGTATTTTCTTTTAGAAAATAAGTATTAAGGAATTTTATGGAAAATCATGGTTAAAGGATTAATTTACACTTTGGTGGTGGTGCGGTGGTGAAGGAGAGTGGCACAATCATGCCGTTCTTTGGGAGGTTCAAGGTTCGAATCCTAGGAGTCTACTTTCGGGGCGAACCTCCCCCCCAGGATCCACTCACCTTGTCGGGTCACCTGGTCACATCTGGGCGGGCTAAATGAGGTGTGACCCATTTGATAACGGATCGCTATGACAGACCATCACTACCAGGATGTCACCCTCCAGGACGCTCTGCCATCTAGGCTGGCAACGACTCCTTCCTCGGTTGGGGCGCTACCTTAGGGGAGTGACTTATTTTTGAGGGAGGGGGATTTCCATGTGTGGAGGGTTCGAAAAGGCCACACAGGGGAATTCCCATTTAGGAAAAAATGGTTAAAGTATTAATAATAATTTTTAATGATTAAAAAGTCTACATTTAAAGGATTAAAGAGTTACGATAAACTATAGGTTGATGAAATGTTTAATAGTATTAATGATCTTTTGATGATATTATTACTTTGGAAGACATTTTCTAGTATGTGTAACCTTGAAGATTGTTATATGAAAATTTTATTCGAGTAATAATAATCTTTTCTTGTGTGGACATAATTATAATGTTGTGAATAACCTTTTCAGTTTATATGATCATTGATTTTGAGGTAATTATAGGGTATTACATTTTTGGATGAAAAATAAATGGAATGAGATTAACATTGCAGTTAAAATTTTTTATGGTTATATTTGATTATTTTTTTATCATTTTGGGAATGTTATATGAAATATATAGTTTTAGAAAAAGGAAAACCCATAGGATGATTAAAAACGCATCACATCTAGAAAGGCCGTGGGAATTGAACCCACAATCGAATGGCGACAAGGGTGATTCGCCTATCACTAGACTATATAAAGTCCCTGGTTAGTATGACTTTTCTTTTTAGTTAAATGAGTTGATTGAATAATAATAGGATGATTTTGGGAATTTATGTTTTATCCAATGTATATACTTGGTATTGGAAAATGATTTGGGAACTAAGTGATAAATGTTATTTTGGAAGAAGTTCACTATTTTGGATACTTTATATTAGTAAATTAAATAGAATACTATGAGATTTTATTTAAGGAGTAATGGTTTATTTATATTTTTAAATAATCTATGATTTTTAATGTGAACTTATAGTGATTCAGGTTATTTTTAGAAATTATTAACCTATCTGGTAGATTATGTTATTATAAAACTTTAATTTTTGGAATGAGACATTAAGAGTGATAGATGTTATTTTGAGATAAATGTTAATTTTTTTTGGAAGAATATGTGATTAAATCCTTCTAAATTTTTGGTTTAAATATTTTTTTGGATTATTTGGTGAATTTTAAGAAATTTTATTTATCAAATGGTCAATGTTGGACTTTGGGCATTACTTATAAATTTTGGAAATTAATTGAAGTCATTATTCTTTTAAATATTATTTTATTTAGGGAATTATATTATGTTTTCCTAAAATTTTATGTTTTGGTTAATGTTTCAATCCAATATGAATAGATAGTTTATCTTTTTTTTATTATAAGATTCTATTGAAGTTGAATCATCTTGAAAACTCTTAATTTTGATAAAATGTTGAGTTTGTGTTGTAAATTGGTTAAAGGAAGAAACTATACTTGAAAAGTAAGTATGTTTTTAATTTTATTAGTAAATATAGTAAATGAATTCTAAAACTTTATGACAAGGATTTAAAAAAGATGTTTTCTATTTAATTTTCCTACTATAAAGTTAATGGCCGTTTAACACATCACAAATTTATTACTTTTTGGTTGTTAAAGTTTTCCTGAATTTTTTTATATTATTCTCTATCAGAACATGATCATTAGTTTTCGCTTCCATATCCATATTTTCATACATGTAAACCAAGTTTTTGTTATATCTGGTCACCTTCATACATTCCTCTCTCTTTTTTAAGCTGAACCTTTGTTAATTCTTTTTCCGATGTGGGATTTCACTAAATGTATTTTGAAAATTCATTACTAAGTTAATGACTCAAAATTTAAATTTCAAGGAGGAAATTTCCAAAAGGGAAGGAGAATGTAAAATCCCAAGTTTTTTAAAGGATACACTATATTCGATAGCAGGAATGATACACCAGTTTTATCTTAAATGAACAAGTAAATATTATTATTTAATATGATAGTTATCACATAACAATTAGAATAGGGGGAATAAGGAAGATTTACTCAATTATGAAAATATAGTTTATAGATATTTATATAATGATTTATTGGTTACCAAATTATTGAGGAAATTAAATAAAAACCAATTGAATATAAAGGATGTGTTTTTATGGAAATTATTTAAATGTGAATAATTGTGTATATAAGATAATAAAATAATTATTTTTTGATTATATTAATGAAATTTAAATTAAATATAATGTTTAATATTCATCAAATGTATTATATATATAATATAATAACAAATTCAATTTTATGAAAAAAGGGCTTCTCACGACCTGTCCCCCGGGTCCCATGCCATGAGTACCCCAAGATTTCCATCCACAGGCCAAGGGTGAGCGACTAGCACCAAAGGTGTAAATTCCTAAACTGGGAAGGCATTGACTTTATAACTGTAAACACACAAAATAGAGCACACAGCTGGATACAAAACACTAAGTAAAACTATATAACAAGAGAGTGCTGAAAAGTAAAGTGGCCTGAAATACAAGCCCAAATGTAATGTACAAGTACAACTGAAAAGGAAATGGAAACTAAAAGGTTAAAAACAGCTTCTGGATCATCCACCATGAATCCTACTTGAAGGGTAGGTACATATGGCCTCCTCAGCCCTCCACGTCTGTCGGTATCCTCCGTGTACTGACACGTCGTATGGTCCACCGCTGGGTACCATCCAGTCCTGGTACTCTTAGCCTCAGTCAGCATTGTTCGTCATCTACAACCAACACAACAAGGTGCTGGCATAAAACCGTTCAGGGGTGAGTATAACGATACTCAGTAGGGACCCCGAGACCCTCAAGGTCTCACAAAACCAACAAGGATAAACCATAAAGTATGAAATCAACATATAACCCTAACTAGGTATATACCCATACACATACCTAATTTATCAAGTAATCCATCTCAATCTTGAGGTAAACACAAAAGTTACTGGCTCAGCTCAACCAAGATTTTCATTCACATTAACGAAACCATGGATGCAGGAGAACTCCTCCTCTGTCGAGTATTGTGGGCCTGCTGTGACACAAAGGAATTTCCCATTAACCTTGGATTCTTGAGGTACTCCTCCCATCGAGTACCATGGGTCTGCTGCGTCACCAAGGCACTCCCCATAGTGGGTCTCTCGCATCACCAAAGCGCTCCCCCTTATAGCCTGATGCGGTGCTCCTTCTATTGAGTACCGTGGGTCTGCCGCGATACCAAGTCACTCCCCATTTTTGGTCTTCCGTGACACCAAGGTGCTCCCCACTAGGCTTGTTGAGTCACTCCGAGTCGAATCGGTCAGCAGTCATCAGGTCTTAGTCAGCTACTAGGTCTCCGTACTCTGCTCGCTTGTCTCTGGGAGGATCCACTCCACGAGCTACTGGTGAAGTCTCCAATTGTCACAAAGTCCCATGTAGAAGTATCTCAAAGGTCCTCCACGTCATTGGGGTTTTAATGAAACTGACAGCATGTCAATCGGACGCCCGATCTATGAGTTATTAGCCTTTTAGTCCTGGGGGCCGGGTTGGATTCGTGCACGATCCAACCTGACCATATATCAACTTTACCCTGAACTCCAGTGGGGTATACTCAAAGGGACAGTCGTGCTACAAGAATACTAGTGCTGCTAACGTTTCGTCAAACAGTCATTTGGTGCCAAAGATAGGGCCAAAGAAAGTAAAGGATTGGTAGTGGGCCCGAGTCTGGTCTGACCCAGTCAGACCGACCCAATCTGACCTAGTCTGGTCCAACTCGGTCTAGGTCGACCCGATCTGACCTATTGGGTCTAGCCCCACCCAATAGGTGGGCCATCCTTTTAGGTTCGGTCCGGCCCACTCGGCCCACCCCAGCAGGCCGCGTGGGCAGTTTGGCCCAGGCTCGGGGCCGGTTTGGCCTGGAGTGCATGGGGCGTAACTCGGTGCCTCAGCCCAAATGGCCGATACTAGTTCATCCAGCACCGCGAGGGGCACGTATCGTGTGGCACAGGGCGCACGGGGTGCATGAGCCTGCACGGGGCATGACCAGGCGCATGGGAGGCGGTTGGGCAGGCCTGTAGGTGGCCCGAAAGACTTACATGCGGGCTGGCGGGTGGCTGGGCAGGGTGTGACTAGGCCGGGAGGTGGCTGGGCAGGGTTCCAGGTGGGCTAGCGGGCGGCCGGGCTAGGCGCCAGTTGTTGTTCTTTAGTAGTCTAGAATATCTTCCTTTTTTTCATCAAATTTTCTAGAAACTATGACTATATGTTAATTTTTTCTCAATAGTAGTTTAGAATAGTTTTCTTTTTCCATCACATTTTCTAGAAACTATGATGACAATTTAAATATTTCTAAAGAGTATCCAATAATTCCTATATCTCTTCAATTTTTTCCCCTTTATCCCCATATTCATTTAATTTCCTAAAATATGTTCAACGTGACACACGAAAACTCACACAATTGATTCTACAATACAATTCTTATCACTTCAAGACCACTATTAGTATCTACTAATCTATTTCATATGATGAATATTCCTTTGTCTATATTATGGAAAAATATACAGTACTTGTTATATAATAATAAATTAAAGAAAAAATATATTTTTATTTTATCAAACATACATATGTTTCCCACACTTTTTATGTTTTTAATATATTAGTATTCCATATTTTATACATGTTCCACCTTACATAGCACATGATATAGGATGGAAGTGGCTTTGTATTTGGATTCATTAATATATATATGAACATAGTAATGTAATTATGTTCTTTTTTCATGTCACATTAAATTATTATAGTACATTTAAAATACATAACAATTTTTTCAAATGAAGCGTACTCCATCCATGATTTAAGGTAATGGTGCATTGGTTTTTCAACGTATTTCTTATTTTTATCACTCAGTTATTATTTGATAAATTTTCAATTATGAATTAAATTTTAAAATACTCATGTTTTCAGAAAATGCATTACCAGCCACAATTTACGTTAAAATATGTATTCTCACAACAACTAGTAAACGCATCCTATGGTTCTTGAATTATAAACAGTGGATACATATGTTGGTGGTGTGGGTTTATTTTACCTTCAATATATATGAGATGAAACATTTTTATATTTATGCGGAAACCTCTCTGATTATTTACAACAATCATTATTAAATACTTATTTTGGGGGTTCATCTACAATAAATTCACTCTGAATTGGATAATAAAGTGTAAGTTAAAGTTTCATTTTTTTTTGTTTTTTAGTAATATAATGAAAGTATATTATAATTTTACCCCAATTGTTTTCCAAATAAATATATTAAGAATTATCAAAACATTTTCCCAAGGTCGTCCGTATAACGCCTCCAAAGGTGCCATCCCTATGGTGGAGTGATAGCTATTGTTGTATGAAAACTCCACCAAAGGTTAGTGATCCTCCCAGCTGCCACCGAAGTTGAGGGCACCAACACGCAACATGTCTTTGAGGGTTTGAATGGTCCGCTCAGACTGGCCATCCGTTTGAGGATGGAAGGCGGTGCTCAGATGAAGTTGAATCTCGAAACCCTCTTGTACCCCCTTCCATTGCCTTGAAGTAAACCATGCATCACTATCGGAGATAATAGAAGAAGGTACTTCATGTAGCCGCACAATCTCTTGCACGTATAGTCATCCCATGCTCTCTATGAACCCTACTCTCTGATTGGTAAAAAGTGTGCCCACTTGGTGAGTTGGTCGATGATAACCCAAATCGAGTTGTGACCCTTGGATTTACGTGGAAGTCCTATCATGAAGTCCTTTGATATCCCGTCCCACTTCCACTCCAGGACCTCTAAAGGACGAACCAAGACTGCTGGTACCTGGTGCTCCACCTTCAGTTGCTGACAAGTGAGGCATCGAGAGACAAAAAATGAAACTACCTTCTTCATAACTGACCACCATCTCTGTCATCGAAGGTCCTGGTACATCTTCGCCACTCTTGGATGTACCTCTAAAGGGGAAGTGTTGAACTCCATCAAAACTTCCTCCTGAAGTGAAAATAACACCATATTACATCCTCTGAAGAGGATGACGTGTACCCCACCTTCAAAAAATCATTTAAGTTCCTGCCCTGTGGATATCTGAGAACATTGTGTCTCACAGTCAGCATCCCCATGTTGTGCCTCCCGAACTCGCTGAAGATGTGGGGGAGTTACTGTAAGGGACTAAAGGAAAGATACTCCATCTCTATCCACACAGGATATCTGCAAAGTAGCCAACTGCTCCGTCGCCTCACCTAGTAGTTGTATACCAAATCTCCTATTTAGTGCATCTACTACAACATTCCCCTTTCCAAGAGTATATACTATCTCGAAGTTATAGTCTTGTAGGAACTCAAGCCATCACCGCTGTCTCAGATTCAAATCTTTCTAAGAGAAGATATACCTAAGACTCTTGTGATTAGAGTACATGGTAAAACATTCGCCCATCAAATATTGTTTCCACATCTTCAAGGAGAAGACCACTTCTGCTAACTCAATGTCATGGGTAGCATAGTTTTTCTCTTGTTTTCTCAGCTGCTGAGAACCATACGCGATCACTGCTCGCTCCTGCATTAGGACACACCTGAGTCTGGTCCCTGATGCGTCATAGTAGAATACGTAACCTACGACTTCCTATAGAAGCCTCAAGATGGGGGCACTAGTCAGCCTCTACGTCAGCTCTTGAAAGCTCTACTGGCATCTCTATGACCACACAAAAAGTTTCCCCTTCTTCGCTAAGGCTGATAGTGGTGCTGAAACTCTGGAGAAGTCTGGAACGAATCTCCGATAGTAGCCAGCCAAACCCAGGAAACTTCATACCTCCATCACACCCTTTGGGGATTCCCAAGAAAGTACTGCCTTAATCTTCATGGGATCCACTGCAAATCCGACCTTCGAGATGATGTGTCCCAAGAAGTGAACCTCTCGGATCCAAAGCTGGCACTTCGAGAGCTTACCATAATCTAGTAATCTCAGAGTGTGTCCAGTACTACCTACAAATGGTAGGCATGCTCCTCCTCTATAGTCGAGTACATCATAATGTCATCAATGAAGACTATGACAAAGTGATCGAGGTATGGCTGAAAAAATCCGGTTAATGATTCCCATGAACACTGCTGGAGAGTTGGTTATACCGAAAGGCATAACCAAGAACACGTAGTGGCCATAACGACATATGAAAGTTGTCTTCTCCACATCCTCGTCACTAACTCGGAGTTGGTTATAACCTGATCTGAGGTCTATCTTCCTGAACCACCATGCTCCCTTCAGCTGATCAAAGAGGTCGTCAATCCTCTATAGTAGCTACTTGTTCTTCACAGTCTCCTGGTTCAGGTGACTGTAGTCAACACAAAGCCTCAAGCTTCCATCCACCTACTTAGCGAATAGAATCTTGGCTACCCAGGGATAAACACTGGGTGGATGAATCCCTTCTCTTTCAAGTCCTCTAGCTGTACCCGCAGGTCGTGAAGCTCCACAGGAGCCATCCGATATGCTGGTGTAGATATCGGTGCCGTCCCAGTGTACAGGTCAATGTAGATGTACACCTCTATGTGAGGAGGTAGTCCTAGAACATTATCAGGGAAAACATCCGTGTACTGGTCCACCACTATAGGATAGCTCGGACTCTCCACATCAACTGCTCCGATGCTAAGGCAGGCCAACTGACGAGTGATCGGCTGCACCCTCCTCCGAGTAAGTCCGTCCTATGCTGTAAAGGCTCCCTTCTCACTGGTGAAGGTAAAGCTAGTCCCATCCATGCAGACACACCGCACTTTGTGCCAAATATTGTCGATCTGAGCATGGACTGTTGATAACCATTCCATACCCAAGATGACATCGTAAGGCCTCGACACCACTACTAAGAGATTCCAGCCGAAGCTCTTGCCTCCTAGAGTAATATCACAATACCGACACCAGTTCATAATCGTCGAGTTTGCTCCTGTAGGAGTCTCTATCTGTAAGGATCGAGCCAACAGCTCCATTGAAATCTCTGAGTTCTGAATGAGGGTAGTGGCAAGGAAAAAGTGACTTGCACCTATGTCTATTAGAACTACAACTAAGGTGGAGTAGACACAGAACGTACCTTGAATCATCTCCAGAGCACCATGATTGTATGCCTCTGCTACCTGGAGCTGAGATCTCGCCTATCCACATACTCATTGTGGTCAGGGTGGACCTCCTGGTGGTGGTGGCGGTAACACCTCGAAATGTCACCCACCGCTAGCTGCACAACCAGCTCTTCTGCCACGCCCGCCTGCTCCCTGTGGACTGCCTCGATCGAACCTCTGCCTCTACCTAGAAGGTCCCTCAACTGTCTACTGATCATCCGAATAGCGGGTCGGACAATCATGTGCCATGTGACCCTGCCCGATGCATGTGAAACACTACCCACTTCAGGCATGTATGTCTCTACTCCAGGTGCCCCGCACAACTGATACTGAATCATGTGGTTGTCCACCCATAGGTCTGGTCCTCTTTAACCTCTGTGACATCTGTCTACTGCTAGCTGTAGATGACTCCACTGTATATCAACTAGTGGTGGGTCTTGCTGTTGGATATTGCTCTGAAAGGAAACTCTACACTAAGAGGGCTCACTCCAACACTCCTTCCTGCATCGGGATGCTGAAGGAGATCATCGAAGCCCTAATCTCTCACATGATCCCCTTCTCGAAGGTCCGGTCCCTAAAGAATGGGTCTCGTACCATATTTGTGGGGTATCATGAGAGGTTTATGAACCTTGATGAGTACTAAGATACAATCATGCTGCCCTGTTGCAGACAAAGTTGCTTCTATAGGAAAATTGCGAGAAGAGTTGCTGGGAAAAACTCTTCCCAGAACATGCTCTCGAAGTCTGCCCAGAAAAGCTTCATCTTTTCGTGAACTTGGAGCATAATGCTCCACCATCTTCTCTCTAATACCTATAGAAGGTTGGAAACATGAATTAATATGAGGTCAGCTGGTGTCCCTACAAGTCAGAAAACTCTCCCACAACCTCTAGCCAATCCTCAGCCGCCTATGGGTCCATCTCTCTCCTGAACCTAAGTGGACTCTAGCACTAAAACCCGTAAAAAATTCTCAAGCGATGTGAATCATATGCTGCTAGGGATAGTGGAATCAGTGGATGAACAGGAAGTGGTACCTCTGGTGACTCTGCTAGAAAAGGGCCTTGCAATGAGGCATCATTGATTGGTTGGCTATCTGTGCATATATCTCTCAGGACTCTAGCTGGTCGTCTGGGGGAGGCACCCTGAAATAAAAAGATGAGAAAAAGTGAAAGATTATACCTGGTGAGCTGACCTGGTTGAGCAGACATAATAAAAACTTTTGAAAACACACATGTAATCATTTTTTTCGTGCACTAAGTCAGAAATCAGAAGTCATGGTCCTGGTGTATGGATACGTCTACCGCTGCACCAACACTAGACTCCCTGAACTAAAAACCACATTAAATACAGTTAAAACTATTGATTTATAGAAAATAAAGATCAGAGTCATATGTTATTTTGTAGAACCATCTTCTCTGATACCAATTTGTCATGAACCGTCCCTTGGGGCCCATCCCGTGACTACCCCAAGCCCACCTTCCATAGGCCATGGGCTGGTGACTAGCACCAAAGGCATAAATTCCTAAACTGGGAAGACATTACCTTTATAACTGTAAACAAACACAATAGAGCACATAGTTGGATAAAAAACACTATGCAAAACTGTATAACTAGAGAGTGCTGAAAAGTAAAGGGGCCAGAAATAGAAGCCCGACTGTAAAGTACAAGTACAAATGAAAAGGAAAAAACAACTAAAAGGTGAAAAGAAGCTCCTGGATAATCCACCACAGATCCTACCTGAAGTGTAGGTACAAATAGCCTCCTCGACACTTTACTCTTGTCAGTCTCCTCCATGTACTGACATGTCTTATGGTCCACCATTGGGTACCATCCAGTCCTGGTACTTTCAGCCTCAGTCAGCGTTATCCGTCGTCTACAACCAACACAACGAGGTACAAGCGTAGCCCGTACAGGGGTGAGTATAATGATACTCAGTAGGAAACTAGATACCCTAAAGGTCACATAAAACCAACAAGGATAAACCACAAAGTATGTAATCAACAGATAACCCTACCTAGGTATATGACCATACATATACTTATGTTATCATGTAATCTATCTCAATCATGAGGTAAACACAAAAGTTACTGACTCATCTCAACCAGGATTTTTATTCACATTAACGAAACCATGGCTGCTTGAGAACTCCTCCTCTGTCGAGTTCAGTGGGCCTGCAGTGACACCAAGGCACTTCCCACTAACCTTGGACTACTGAGGTACTCTTCTTGTCAAGTACTGTGGGTCTTCTGCATCACTAAGACACTCCCCACAGTGGGTCTACCACGTCACCAAGGCGCTCCCCCTCGTAGCCTGCTAAGGTACCCCTCCTGTCGAGTACCCTGGATCTACCGTGAAACCAAGGCTCTCCCCATTGTGGGTTTTCCGTGACACCAAGTCGCTCCCCACGGGGCTAGTCGAGTAAATTCAAGTCGAATCTGTCAGCAGTAGTCATGTCTCAGCCAGCTACTAGGTCTCCGCACTCTTCTCGCTCGTCTATGGGTGGATCCACTCCACGAGCTACTAGTCGATAATCCAACTGTCACGAATTCCCATGTATAAGTATCTCAAATGTATGCCACCTCATAGGGATCTCCATGCTATAGAATACACATCCATTGGATTCCCGGTCTGTGAGTTATTAACCTTTTAATTCCAAGGGCCGAGTTGGATTCGTGCACGATCCAACTAGACCGTATCTCAAATTTACCCCAAACTCCAGTGTGTTATACTCAGAGGAACCATCATGCTGCAAGAATACTAGTGCCGCTGATAGTTCGTCAAATGGTCATCCGGTGCCAAAGATATGGCCAATTAAAGTAAAGGGTCGGTAGTGGGCCTGGGTCCGGTCTGAACCTATCGGACCGACCAGGCCCGACCTCGTCTGGGCCAACCTAGTATGGGTCAACCCGGTTAGACATGTAGGGTCTTTCCAGACCCATTGGGTAGGCCAGCCTATTAGGTTCGGTCTGGCCCACTGGGCCCAGCCTAGAGGGCCGCGTGGGAGGCTCAGCCCGGGCTCTGGTCCGGTTCAGCCCGGAGCGCGGGGGCGCAGCTCAGCGTCTCAGCCCAGATAAATGAGACTGGTTCGGCCAGTGCCACAAGAGGCGCGACTCTGGCGGCACGGGGCATGTGGGTAGGTTAGGGGTGTGGGTGGGTGCACGGGAGGTGGTCGGGCAGGCCTGTGGGGCGCGGCCAGGCCGGCAGGCGGCCAGGCAGACCTGGAGGTGGGCTGGCGGGAAACCGGGAAGGGCGTGGACATGATATCAGGCGGCCGTGCATGGTTCCAGGCGGGCCGACGGGCTGCTGGGTAGGGCTCTAGGCAGTCCGGAGGGCGGGACGGCGGGCGGGCCGGCGGGAAGGTCGAGTAGCAAGGAGGCTGGCACGGCTCATGCCAACAAGTGGCCGGGTCAACAGGCGGCGCGGACAGCGCGACACGTAATCCGGCAGGCGGTGCGGTTCGGCCCGAGTCGGCAGAGCCAGTTTGGTCAAATCGCTGCGAGGGTGGAGTGGTTCATGGAGTCCGCGTGTAGCACGACCTTTGCCTTCACCGTCTCGTCGCATCATTTCCATGCCAAAGATTATCACAAATAAGAACAACGGAGGGGTCGGTCAATGTTGGTTTGGCCCACACCCTCCACGTTTAGGGTGGTAGAAAGCGGTTCAAACAGTCATGAGTTTTTTAAGAATTAATCATGAATTGAAAAGGGGAAAAAGATCATAAAAATCACCCCACATCATCCTACAAATAAAATAAACTCAAATAATTCCCCCTACATTTGTTTGTCGTTCGTCGATGGGGTCGTGGGGAAGAAGACGGTGTTGTCCCAGTTCATCGTGTCGGCCACACACTTCCAATCTTGAGCTCGCACGTCAGTTGTGGAAGATGCTCCACGTCGGTTGGATCCGAGGAAGGAAGTAGAAGTCGTTCTTCACCGATGTTCTTCGTTCTTTGTTCTTCGTTGGGATCTTTTCTCTCTTCTCCCAAATTCCACCAAAAGAGCAATGCTGACCAAAATAATAATAGATTTTGATATATTATTAATTAATTGGCACAATATTCATATTGGATTAAATAATTTAATTAGCTCCACCTAATTTATGTGAAGGATTGGCATAATAAATTTTTGCGTTGGCTCAAATAATTAAAGGGGACGTGGTGGCACCATAAATGGTAGAGGAGGTCAAGGGGCTCCCCTTCATTAATGAGGGGAGTTGAGAGATTTTTCCTCTCCTCCCATTAATAAGGGTCGGGTGGTTCCCACCCCTATTATTCAAATTGGGAGGTTATGTGGTCTCGGGTGGTCCCCACAACATTAACCCCACATGATAGGTTGATGCGTGGTGGTCCCCACCACCATAACCTCTCATGGGAGGTTATGGCCTGGTGGTCCCCACTTCCAAACAACCACATGGCAGCTCAAATAAATATAAAGTGAAGATAGCTTTATTTTATTATTTTCCCCAAAAACCCAAAAACTATCTTTTAACCTCGACCCACAGCCATCGAGGTGATAGTTTTCTTAAGTGAATACCGTTGATGCGAGTTCAACAGTGGCCTCAGATTTAAATTCCGAGCACCAGTTCAAAATTTATAAAGTCCCTCTCATACGTTTACTAAACATACCCGAAGAAAACTTTATAAATTGATTTCGATAACACTGGGCCTCATAATCATCCACCATCAATTTTTGCAGACTCGTAAAACTCCCATGTATTTAAGAAAAAATTTTCCATGAAATTTCTAGGTCTTTACAAGGCTATTTTTCAAAAATGTCATTTTTACCATCTTTTGACGACGAACCCATTTTAAATCTAAACATTTTCAATTTTATAAATTATATTTCACAAAAAAAACTTCTTATTTTGATGTGGGACATAAAATTTTGCTTTGGAAAAAGTTTTGGTACTTTTTTAATAGTATTCATTTTTTAAGGAACACTGAAAAATACTGCATTTTAATTCAAAACTTCTTTTTCACATAATTTATTTATTTAGATATATTTCTATTCAAATAGGTTCAAATGTATATTTATGTTTTTTACTGATCATTTAATCAAATTTTAATCATTGGAATCAATTTAAAATTTAAAATAGATATAAAAACATTTCACACTTTTGAACATTTCACTTTAAAACCCCATCTTTTTAGTTTTATCTACGGAATTAATTTGAAATATAAATTTCCAAATTATGTGGATTGAATTATGTAAAATAGATTTTATATTTTGAATCAGAAGTTAAAAATTATTTTCAAATGTCAATTTCATATTTAGTTATTATAGCATCCCGCCTTTTTATAACATAAACTTTCATTACATTACACAAAACTGAGGATCTTTAAGGTTTAGTATCTTGGAAACCAAGAACATAATACATGAAAACAATACAAAAAATTCTTCTTAAACACTTTAAAGGCTTCTAATTAAGTTCATCCCAGGTTCATTACTTCATCTCGTAACCTGGGGACGTACATCAAAAGAAAGGGTGAGCAGAAGGCCCAGTAAGGGAAACAAGAGAAACATTTTACATGTGAACTTGAGGTACTTCAATAAGGTCATGAAAGGAACTTTAAGGCAGGATAAATAAATCATGAGATATATCATAATAAAAATAACATTTTTCATAACTTGAAGATATGAATACAACATTTAATATTGACAATCATTTCGTTTCACCAAGGTCCATCCCCAAGGTGTCATTAAAAATTACCAAGGTTATTCACCAAGGTATCAGTCTAAAAGGTCATCTCTAGAGATTAAGTCTTTACCCAATGCATTGGAGCGCTATCTGGTCGCACCCTTGAAATGTATTTATTATCATGTGATCCACATATATCATCATAAATCATTTCACAAACAACCCATATAACATAAAATAAATGGGTTTCATTTCATAATCATAATGTTTTAAAAACTGATTTAATGACTTGATAATTATGTCACTTTAAACCCACGGAAAGGGAAAGCATGTTTCATGTATGTAAATACGAGAATTTAAAATAGAACATTTTGATATATATTTGAATACCCCTATAGAAATTGAGATTTGATTATTCACTTAAAAACATAAAATATTTTTGAGAAAAAGAGAGAGGCATTTTGAGACAAAAATTCTGCAGCATAAAGGCTACATTACAGGGTTTTAGAAAACATTGAAAATAGAGGGGACATGGGTAAAACATTCATAAATGAACCATAAAACAGTAGAGGGAAAGAATATAAGGAATATAAGAACATGGGCATGAAATTTTAAAATATACCATATGAAATTAAGAACATGAAAGGAAGACAAAAATAAGATTTCTCTTATGAAAATTCGGTAGCCAAACGACGTCACATAAACTTCAACCAAAAATGAATTGATGAGATCAAATAGGGTATCTCATCATATGAACATGAAAGATCAGTATGATAGATATAGATATCATACCCCAATATAATAAAAAGGAACTTGTAGGACTTGACATGGAATTAGAACTTTAAAAAAGGAGGAAGGTGAAAGAACCACTTAAAAATTCGGCAGCCTAACAACGCCACTTAAAACTTCAATATACTGAATTGAAGAGATCAAATGGGTTATCTCATCATATGATAATAAAATATCAGTATGATAGATATAGAGATCATAACCCAACATAATGAAAACAAACTTGAAAGGCTTGACTAGAAAATATAACTTTGAAAAGAGAAGGGTGAACGAATCTCTTAAACATTCGGCAGCCTAACAACGCCACTTAAACTTCAAAATACTGAATTGAAGAGATCAAATGGGGTATCTCATCTTATGATAATAAAATATTAGCATGATAGATATAGAGATCGTACCCCAACATAATTAAAAGGAACTTGAAATGCTTGACCAGAAAATATAACTTGAAAAAGAGAAGGGTGAACGAATCTCTTAAAAATTCAGCAGCCTAACAGCGCCACTTAAAACTTCAAAATACTGAATTGAAGAGATAAAATGGGGTCTCTTATCATATTAACATAAAATTTAAGTATTATAGATATAGATATAATACCCCAATATAATTTATAGGAACTTTAAACACTTGACATGAAAGTAGAACTTTGAAAAATGAGAAAGGTGAACGAATCCCTTAAAATTTCGGCAGCCTAACGACGCCACTTAAAACTTCAAAATAATGAATTGAAGAGATCAAATGGGGTATCTCATAATATGATCATATAAGATCAGTATGATAAATTTAGAGATCATACCCCAACATAATAAAAAGGAACTGGAAATACTTTACATGAAAATAGATCTTGAAAAATGAGAAGGGAGAAAGAATCCGTTACAAAAATTTCAGCAGCCTAAGGGCGCCACTTAAAATTTCATAAAATGAAATAATGAGAGTAAGAGGGGATATCTCTTTATATGAACATGAAAAGGTCAGTAAGAGGAGTATAAAAGAACATACTTTAACATAAGAACATGGAGCATAAAATAAATGACATAAACGAGATTTCTTGAAAAGAAAAAGAGAGGTCGAATCCCTTACCTTAAAACATAACTCTTAAAACTCAAAGGTTGGGACCTTGAGGGCTTGGGGGCACCTTGGGAGGACTACTTGGGAGGTAAGGAGACCATAAATTCGTTGGGGGAGATTGGGGAGTCGAAATGGATGAGAGGATGACATGGTATTTATAGGGAAAGTGAGCGGACAAAGCATTAATTGCCAAGGGACACCTCAAAAGTGGTTTTCTCAAAACCATGTGCTCTCCCAAGATATTTCCCATGAATTTAGGCCACATGGGGCCCCCATACAATAATTAATCACCTTTGGTCGACCATCCCATAAAATATCTCATGATATCATCATGACACAGTTATGATGTCATTAAACATACAAAAACCCTAAAACTGTATTTTTACTATTCACCAAAAATTCAACTTTCTCAGAAAGATCCCAAAATTTCACCTTAACCAAATACCAATGCTCTGATTTCAAAAATGAACTCAATTTTATAAAAATAATTTTCTAAATATTTTTAATTTATTTTTTAAATAAATACACTATTCACCAAAAATTCATTTTTTTAGAAAAAACCTCAAAAATTACCATAACATAATATCAGTGCTCTGAGTTTAAAAATGAAATCCATTTTATAAAAATAATTTTTTAAATATTTTTAATTTAATTTTTAATTAAAAAACACTATTCACTCAAAAAAACTAATACTTGAATAATAATTTATGAAACCATTATTTAACCATTTTATTGAATCCCATTACTTAATCAAGGTGCCTAGATTATATCAATACCTTTTTTAAGTGAGATTAATAATCCATTTGGACACATTACTAATCCTAATCATAAAATAACTATTCATAATTTACTATTCTTCAAATATTAAGTTGATCTTATTAGACTCTAAATTTCGTACTGAACATAATTGTAGAAGATAATTTTTTGAAAATAATTACACATTTTTAATTATTTAAGGATTACATAATCATTTTTAAAATAAACATTCTCTAAAATTCAAAAAAAATATGCATACTATATTTATCCGGTAATTTGAAAATTCATAAACATCATCATAAGAAGAAATCCCAATTTTTATTTTGAAACAGGGGATTACACAAGGCAGTTACGGTCTCCTTAAATAGCCCCTTATCATGCCAGTATAGGACCTAAGTGTAAGGTGTGCTAAGGTGAGAGAATCTGAGGGAGGCTTGGCCAACATCACACGAGTAGTAATTTCTATTAGGTTGAAATTCTCGCGAAGGCAATTCCGTTCTAGCTTCACACGATGAAGTTCGGCTTGGGTTTGGTCCAGAGCAAAGCCCAGTGGTGCTACCTCCTTTCCAAGTTCTATTAGATGGGCTTCGATCGGTCCAAGACTACTGGGTGAGGCCATCAAATCTTCTTTCTATAATAATTAACCAATATTACTTGTATTTAGAGACAAAAAACAAAAAATTTAGTTTCCAACGGTCATATTGACCAATGGTCATATAATAGTCAAAACCCAATGGTATCATTTTAATTATAATCATGTTATCAAATGAAACATTTTTGTTGAGTATAAAAATAAAATAAAAAAACACATAAAATTAGGAAAAAATATTTATTAAAAATTTTGGGTCGTTACAATCTTCCCCCCTTAAGAAATTGTGTCCTCGCAATTTTTAAAATTGGGTTTTGAAATTTCATAGAAATTCCCACATCGGAAAAGGAGTCAATATAACTATTACATTAAAAGAAAGAAAGGGAAGTACAAAAGTCACCCGAGTTAACCCATAATAGGATTACATGGAGGAAAACATGGATATGGAAGAAAAAACAAAGGGTCAAGTTCTGGGGGAGAGTGATAGAAAACATGATTTAGAGAAAGTTAACCATAATAAAATCCCAAACTTATGATGTGTGTAAACAGTCTTTGATTACCTAGTAGGAAACCTAAACCAACAACGTTTTTGTTTTACATTACTTTTCATAATTTTAAGCAATTCATTTACTACATAGAAAAAACATAAGAAAATATACCTACCTTCATGTAGAGTTTCATCCTTTAATAAGTTTCTACCCAAAACTAATCTTTTCTCCAAACTATGAGCATTCAAAACTACTTGGTCTCATCAAAACACAAGAATCATCTTTTAGAGAAGCACATAATCTATAAAAGATTAACTATATATTTCTTCTATCTTTAAACATTATCCCAAAAATATAAAGGGTAAGGTAAAACAACTCTTCAAAAAGAAACAATCCCGTAGGAATGGAAACTACTTTTAAATCTTCAAAGTTCCATGGTACTACCAAAAGTTCATCTTAGACCATTCCATAAATAACGGTCCTTAAAATTCCTCAAAATAAACCAAACTAATATTGAAACCCAAATACAAGAAGGATTTAATAATATAGTCTTCCAAAATAAATTTCATTGTTCATCCCCAAACAACATCAAACACTCCTAACATCTTATAACAAAAGTATCTAACCTAAACATATTTTACCCAAGATAGGTTAATCATTCCCATAAGTAACCTAAATTATTATAAGTCCACCTTAAATTCATCAATTCTTCAAAATATTAGTCAACCTTACTCCTCAATGAAAATACCGTAGTAATCTATTTACCTCGATCATATAGGGTCCCCAAAATAGTGAACATTTTCAAAAATAAAAATCATTTTTTAATCCCCTAATCATCTCTGTCATATTCATACGACAATCGTCGCATTTCCTATCACATTGGTTTTTGGGAAATGTTCTTCCATTTCCAGCCATTAACTAAGAAAAGAAACTGTAATTAGGGGCTTAAATACTTAGCAAATAATCATGAAAAGGAAACTTTAAGAATAAAAGGATAAAAATATAGAATAAAAGTATATCCTAACTTGTGATCCCCTAGGTTCTAATCTAGGTTATCAATGATCATATATTCTTATGTGAATATTTATTTTGTTTTATCCTTGTTCCTTTAATAATGGTTCATACTAAGCTTATGAATTTACCAAAGCATATCCCCTGGGAGTGTCGTATCCAAGAGTGCAGCAAGGCCCGTTGTCATGTACCAGTTCCCATTCGAGTCTATCTCAAAGCGGTGTTTTCAGGTTTTACACCTATGTCCATCTGTTCCAGAGCCACCTCTACCCGCTCGTATCCAGACAGGGATTTATTTTCTTGGCAACCCCTTACTCAATACTCACCAAAATACCAGGAAGATTTCCTATATTTAAACTTTTCTATAGGGTTCTTCCTAGAGTTTTCATATCCTAATTTCCACAAATAACTAAACCATACTTTGATACCAACTATATCATCCCGCCTTTTTATAACATAAACTTTCATTACATTACACAAAACTGAGGATCTTTAAGGTTTAGTGTCTTGGAAACCAGGAACATAATACACGAAAACAATACAAAAAATTCTTCTTAAACACTTGAAAGGATTCTCCTTAAGTTCATCCTAGGTTCATTACTTCATCTCGTAACCTGGGGACATACATCAAAAGAAAGGGTGAGAAGAAGGCCCAGTAAGGGAAATAAGAGAAACATTTTACATGTGAACTTGAGGTACTTCAATAAGGCCATGAAAAGAACTTTAAGGCAGGAGAAATAAGTCATGAGATATATCATAATAAAAATAAAAATTTACATGACTTGAAGATGTGGCTACAACATTTAATATTGACAATCATTTCATTTCACAAAGGTCCATCCCCAAAGGGTCTTTAAAAATTACCAAGGTTATTCACCAAGGTATCAGTCCAAAAGGTCATCTCTAGAGATTAAGTCTTTACCCAATGCACTGGAGTGCTATCTAGGCGCACCCTTGACATGTATTTATTATCATGTGATCCATATATATCATCATCAATAATTTCATAAACAACCCATATAGCATAAAATAAATGGGTTTTATTTCATAATCATAATGTTTTAAAAACTGCTTTAATGACATGATCATTATGTCACTTTTAACACACAGAAAGGGAAAGCGGGTTTCATGTATGTAAATCCCATAATTTAAAATAGAAAATTTTGATATATATGTGAATACCCCTATAGAAATTGATATTTGAGTATTAACTTAAAAAAATAAAATAATTTTGAGAAAAAGAGAGAGGCATTTTGAGACGAAAATTCTACAGCATAACGACTACGTTACAGGGTTTTAGAAAACATTGAAAAGAGAAGGGACATGGGTCAAACATTCATAAAAGAAACATAAAAAAGTTTAGGGATAGAATATAAGGGATATAAGAACATGGTAATTAAATTTGAAAATATACCATATGAAATGAAGAACAAGAAAGGAAGAAAAAAATAAGATTTCTCTTATGAAAATTTGGTAGCCTAACGGCGTCACATAAACTTCAACCAAAAATGAATTGATGAGATAAAATAGGGTCTCTCATGATATGAACATGAAATATCAGTATGATAGATATAGATATCATACCCCAATATAATAAAAAGGAACTTCCAAGACTTGACATGGAAGTAGAACTTTAAAAAAGGAGAAAGGTGAAAGAACCACTTAAAAATTCGGCAGCCTAACGACGCCACTTAAAACTTCAAAATACTGAATTGAAGAGATCAAATGGGGTATCTCATAATATGATAATAAAATACCAGTATTATAGATATAGATATCATACCCCAACATAATTAAAAGGAACTTTAAAGGCTTGACCAAAAAATATAACTTGAAAAAGAGAAGGGTGAACGAATCCCTTAAAAGTTCGGCAGCCTAACAGCGTCACTTAAACTTCAAAATACTGAATTGAAGAGATAAAATGGGTTATATCATCATATGATAATAAAATATCAGTATGATAGATATAGAGATCATACCCCAACATAATGAAAAGGAACTTGAAAGGCTTGACTAGAAAATATAACTTGAAAAAGAGAAGGTTGAACGAATCCCTTAAAAATTTGGCAGCCTAATAGCGCCACTTAAAACTTCAAAATACTGAATTGAAGAGATCAAATGGGGTATCTCATCATATGAACAAAAAATTTTATTATGATAGATATATATAACATACCCCAATATAATATATAGGATCTTGAAAGACTTGACATGAAAGTAGAACATTGAAAAATGAGAAAGGTGAACGAATCCCTTAAAAATTCGGCAGCCTAACGGCGCCACTTAAAACATCAAAATACTGAATTGAAGAGATCAAATGGGGTCTCTCATCATATGATAATAAAATATCAGTATGATAAATTTAGAGATCATAACCCAACATAATAAAAAGGAACCGGATATTCTTTACATGAAAATAGATCTTGAAAAATGAGAAGGGAGAAAGAATCCGTTACAAAAATTTCGGCAGCCTAACGACGCCACTTAAAATTTCATAAAACGAAATAATGAGAGTAAGAAGGGATCTCTCTTTATATGAACATGAAAATGACAGTAAGAGGAGTATAAAAGAACATCCTTTAACATAAGAACATGGAGCATAAAAGAAATGAGATAAAAGAGATTTCTTGAAAAGAAAGAGAGAGGTCGGATCCCTTACCTTAAAACATAACTCTTAAAACTCAAAGGTTGGGACCTTGAGGGCTTGGGGGAACCTTGGAAGGACTCCTTAGGAGGTAATGAGACCATAAATTCGTTGGGGGAGAGCGGGGAGTCAAAATGGATGAGAGGATGGCTTGGTATTTATTTGGAAAGTGAGGGGACAAGGCATTAATGGCCAAGGGACACCTCAAAAGTGGTTTTCTCAGAACCATGTGCTCTCCCAAGATATTTCCGATGAAGTTAGGACACATGGGGCCCCCATAAAATAATTCATCACATTTGTTTGACCATCCCATAAAATATCTCATGATATCATCATGACACATTTATGATGTCATTAAACATATCGAAACCCTAAAACTGTATTTTTACTATTCACTAAAAATTCAACTTTCTCAGAAAGATCCCAAAATTTTACCTTAACCAAATATAAATGCTCTGATTTCAAAAATGAACTCCATTTTATAAAAATATTTTTCTTAAATATTTTTAATTTATTTTTTAAATAAATACACTATTCACTGAGAATTCATTTTTTCAGAAAAAACCCCAAAAATTACCATAACATAATATCAGTGCTCTGAGTTCAAAAATGAAATCCATTTTATAAAAATAATTTTTTAAATAATTTTAATTTAATTTTTAATTAAAAAACACTATTCACTCAAAAAAACTAATACTTGAATAATAATTTATGAAACCGTTATTTACCCATTTTATTGAACCACATTACTTAATCAAGGTGCCTAGATTATATTAATACTTTCTTTAAGTGAGATTACTAATCCATTTGGACACATTACTAATCCTAATCATAAAATCACTATTCATAATTTACTATTCATCCAAAATTAAGTTGATCTTATTAGACTCTAAATTTCGTACTGAACATAATTGTAGAAGACCATTTTTTTGAAAATCATTACACATTTTTAATTATTTAAGGTTTACATAAACATTTTTAAAATAAACTTTCTCCAAAATTAATCAAAAATATGCATACTATATTTATCCGGTAATTTGAAAATTCATAAACTTCATCATAAGAAGAAATTCCAATTTTTATTTAAAATAAGGGATTACACAAGGCAGTTACGGTCTCCTTAAATAGCCCCTTATCACGCCAGTATAGGACCTAAGTGTAAGGTGTGCTAAGGTGAGAGAATCTGAGGGAGGCTTGGCCAACATCACACGAGTAGTAATTTCTATCAGGTTGAACTTTTCGCGAAGGCGATTCCGTTCTAGCTTCACACGAAGAAGTTCGACTTGGGTTTAGTCCAGAGCAAAGCCCAGTGGTGCTACCTCCTTCCCAAGTTCTGTTAGATGGGCTTCGATCAGTCCAAGACTACTGGGTGAGGCCATCAAATCTTCTTTCTATAATAATTAACCAAGATTACTTGTATTTAGAGACAAAAATCAAATCATTTAGTTTCCAACGGTCATATTGGCCAATGGTCATATAATAGTCAAAACCCAATGGTCGCATTTTAATTATAATCATGTTATCAAATGAAACATTTTTGTTGAGTATAAAAATAAAATAAAATAACACATAAAATTAGGAGACAAGATTTAATCAAAATTTTGGGTCGTTACAGTTATAAAACCTTTACCTTGGTAAAAAATTATTTACGGTAGTAAAAGAACAATTTTGACAAGGGTTAAATTTAAAATATAAAAGATTAACATACCAAAAAATTGAAACATTTAAAGGGTGTTTGAGGTGTGGATCGAGCCAAACCATCCTATACATCATTAATTACCAGAGAAAGTCATTTAATTTAATTTCACCTCCATATGGTTAGCTTTTAATATAAATTAATCAATAAATTAATAACTTGAACCCACCTCTCTTAAAGTATAAATAACAATCCTCAACACCCCATTTTGAACCAAAAATCCATATATATCCTCAAATATATTCCCAATCCAATCCTCATCACTCTACCTACCTCCATGTTTTTTTTGTCTCACCAATAGAATAAATCCAACGTACATAAGGGTCTTTTAAGGAGGGGATATTCAAGAGGTAATTTTCACAATGTTCCTCTCTTAATTTCTTTTCTTTTTCTTCTTTATCAACACCTACTTCATCCATCAATGAATGAATACTAAATAATAATGTTTATACTATAGTTTTATTTCTATAATTGGATAAATAATTTCCATTTCATTTCTCAACTCTACTTATTCAAAAAAAAGAAATTGTTCTCCAAGTTATGATGGTTAGTCACCTATGTTAATGATGTTTTTGTTCATTATTCATTACCACCTTCATGGATGGACTTAAAACTATTTTTATGGTAAAATATTATTTTTATATTTATATTATAACCTATATAATGTTATGTAAATTTTATATTAAATATATATTCATGAATTACATAATGTGGTTATATGATAACTTTGTTTATGGAAGTGCGAACTACTGCCTCCTCAAAAGATGTGATTCATTCGCACATCACATAGATTGTATTAAGAATTGTTTTAGTAAAAAAATATGATATAAATTAAATATTAAAGATAATATAATGATATTTTATATATATACATATTTACATAGATTTAATTTAATTTTTTTCTTTCAATACGATAAGAAAAACTAAAATAGTGTTCATGCGTACATACAAAATACCATATCCATGAACGGTGCATTTATTATGTCTTATAAGATTATTATACATAATTATATAATGAGTATGTAATATATTTATATAATTTTCTATATTCTTTATATTATGTACTTATGACCATATGAACTTTTTTCATCATACAAAGTTCATATTTGACTCAAGTACCAAATATGGACAAAACATCCAAAATGAACATAAATAATTACGTAATTGTTATAACATGGCATGAAGTTATATAAAATGAATATTAAACTAGAAAAGGTTCTAAAAAATGTATATATTAACTTATATTTTTTATATTGGAAGGAAAAAGAATATACGTGACAAATTAGACTCAAGGTAAGGGAACTTCTTGACTCAATTTCCATTCTTTAGGTCAAACCTCTTCTTGTTGATTATGTCATCCTAAGATTATGTGAGAATTAACATTTAATTATCTTATATTGTATTTATAATTTTTTATGTGAATTTATAGTGGATATACATAATAAATATATTTTTTAAAAAAAATATATTTTTAAAGGACTTCATCTCAATATCCTTTCATTGAGGAATATTTTGATGTTATACACCACCTTCTTTTATAAGGTTTATAATCAACCACTTTGAAATTTAATTCACTGAATGTTTTTTAAAATTAATCCTTTTATAAGAAGTGTTTTACTTTATTTACAAAATGAAAAAACTAATTTTATTTTAAGGGATGTGGTGATAATGACTTCTCTATCGTCAAAATATTTTATTGATATTTGGATTCCTCTACAAGACATAATGTTTTTAATAATGCAAAAAAATACCTTATTCACTTTTTGGGTGTTTGGGTTTTGAATTTTTTTTTGAAATTTTATTGACTATATCAATATCTTGAAATTATTTCATATTATTTCAAATAAAAGTTTATGGGAGAAATGTTGATTATTAATATATTTTATGTGTTATGATAATAGAATAATACTTGGACATATGATGGGTGGTCATGTGATAAACAAATGATGAGTGGATACGTGATAAACCTATGATGGGTGGTTAGGTGCTAAACCAAATATGGGTGGTTTTATGATAAACCAAGGAAGGGTGGTTAAATTATAATCTCCAATGCCTTATGTATGGAAGTAGGCCATAAAGATATTCTATTTACTGATATGCCTGAAGGTTGACCATATGGTTATTCAATTTAAGTATGATTTTGTCCCAAGAAAACTTTATATCATATGTATTTCTTTATATGGGTTTTAAGGTAAAATTATAACTACAAAAGGGTAAGCAATGAGATTATGTTGGTCGAAGTTTATTTACTAATTATTTAAGGTAAAATGTATTAGTTTATGAAAAAGTATTCACAATTTCCATGTTATGTCAAGACTAATATTTTTCCTTCTTTGTATATACCATACTAAAATTTTTATTCTCATACCAAGGTTTGAATTTTTTTAATATTATTTAAAGAAGATTAGAGTCAATGATGGGATGAAGGAAATGTTATGAAGCTTAAAAAAGAAACAAATTCATGTTTCCTTTCAAATGTTTTTTATTTTAGGAAAAAATAGATAATGATTAGAAGTGTCTAATTTGTAATATTTAAGTTTTTAGGTATGGGTTATGACCAAATTCTATAATTATTGAAACATGAAAAGTTCCTCCATGTGAAATAAATTCAAATTATTGACCTAACTCAATATTAAGTATTGTTTAAGGATAAGACCATATATATCAAGTTTTAAAAAGATACGTTGTAAGGTAATGTTTTTAAACTAATTCTCTATATTATTTTTTATGATCATTCCCTTTAATTTTATTTTTCTTGAGAAAGGTTATTATACATCAATGTTTTAAACTCATAAGTATATTATCAGTGAGATATAATCATTCCATTTCATTACACTATATTAATAATCCATTATAATGCTCAAACATCCCAGTATCCATAAAACAACCAAAAATTGTGTAAAGTAAAGACTATTTGGTTTCATAAAAATAAATCATTGTTTTAATACAAGAATGTAAATAGAAGATCTTGATCAAATAAAACTTGGGGTATTAACCTTGAAGATAGCTGGTTACTTATTAACTCAATCTTCACTTGGTGCACAACTAATCATCATAATCGTACACCTAGTTTTATACTCCTACATGGTATTATTTGAATGGTTCACAAGTTCATTAAAAACTATAATTAAGAGTTATTTATAATTTGTATCCCTAAACTATGATATTAATTTTCAGTAATACATTTTTATCATCTATTTGATAGAATAAATTTCCATTAAATTGTAAATATCTAATAGGTTATATGTTTATTATGGCATATTTACATAGATATCCTTATTTCTATATTGAATGGGGAAATATAGATTTTCCAGATATCAATATTCTCATAAGGAAAAATATTTATTAATTACCAAAAACTATGTATGATGTTCCTTAGAAAACATTATGACATGTATTTTTTTTATCAATTCTAATTATATGAGGAACACATTGGACTAATTTGTGAAAGGTGTGTCCCAAAAGTATATACCCACTGATGAAATAGGAGGTCTCATGTGGAAAAATAGATTTTGTGTCTAGTATAATCATACACTCTTATGTGTGATGTAATTCCATGATGACTTGATGGGTTTTTTATGATTTCAGAAATTATTCATTCTATCCACATGATATAGTAACTTTGAGAAATGAATTTAATTATTATTAAGTAATCCTTTGATATATTTATGATATAGTTTTCTCATTGTTCCATTTTTTTAGAATTTATCTGTTCTTGTAATTTTATTAGTTAGTTTCTTATTTTTGATATCTTTCACTATTCTCTACCCATTACTATACCTATGTGATCATCCATTTATATTGATTCCCATTTCTATAGGAAACCATGAAGATTACTACGTGTAACATATTAACTGTAATTAGAGAAAATGAATTTTCATATATTTGATTGTTTGGAAATATGTTTTCAAGGTAATATAATATTTACATATGTATATATTTTTAATACTTATAAACTTATAGATATTATGGAATAAGTTCTATGTGTTTTGTTACATTATAATAAAATAACCACTATTTATAATGTAGTAGAGTTAGGGTGTCCCAATGTCTGATGAGTATGAAGGCCACATAAAATTGATGGGAACTAGTAAATATTCTTGAAGTCCACCTGATCATTATTACTAAATGTGTGATTTGTAAAAAAAGAATAAGTTCAGTATTGGTGTTAAAAGTTAATATAGTTTGGTAGAATAATATTATAATAAAAAGGATGATATTAATTATAATGTAATATATGCTATAACATATTAACCTGATTCCTTTAGAATGTATATTATATATTCAACACATCTATATTTGAAATATCTTCAATTAAAATATTAAATGGAACTTTCAAAGGGTATTATTTTATATAATTTTTTTAATCACCATAGTTTTTCAAAAGCATAAATTTTAATATTTTTTTAAAAATCATCTATGGAATATTAAGGGGTACAATAAGAACATATAGCTTGGAATGATACCATCAATAATATACTTTTAAAAAATAGTTTCCACAAATAGAAAGTTTACCCTACTCATTTTATTAAAAGGTTTTCCAATGATACATTTATATAATAACTCTATATTAAAGATATTATTATTACATATATAAAGCCCACTCAGTGTAATAGATACCAACATATAATGGAAAAATGAATTTTAAATGAGAATAATGTGGGAATGAATCTTTTATTCTGAATATCATATTTATAAAAAGAAAAATAATACCTTTTTAAATAAAATAATCTTTAATAATGAAATTTTAAGTTATTTTAGCATTGTTACTACTAGAGGAGGTAATACTCCCCTGAGTAATAAATATAAAAATTAAAAAAATGATTTTGATAAAATATTTGAAATATAAATTTATATTGGAATGATTAAATTAACTTTAATTTTCTTTTTTGTTTTATATTTCTTTTTTAAATATTTAAATATGTATTATATTTCAAAAAACAATACTAAATCACATGGGTGATAAAAATATTTTATTAATACCTCATGTCTACATTGAATATTGAATAAATGTACACAAATAGATAATAATTTTATCTATTTATATAATATGATGTTTGTTATGGGGGTTACAAAATAAACTTATTGATTACCTCCAGAACATCTCACCATTTGAAAACTCTATAGTATCATTTTTAGTAAAAAAATGATGAATTTTTTATGTTGTGTTTGTTAATATTAGCAGATAGATATAATTTTATATATAATATAAATATTTTTGAATAATTATGTTGAGTATCATAATAATTGAATAAATAAAGGGATTTTTTAACAAGAAAAACTAATACTATGTTACATTATAATAACGATAATTCCATATTTATTTACTAAACATTCAAAGAATTAGTAGTGTTAGAAAATAAATTTAAATGTCATGATGCTACATGATATTCCTTTTTTTATTATTGAGTACATTTTTTTTAAATTAAGATATAACTATATAACACAAATTCATCAAAATATCATGTTTCCAATCAGTTATTTTGATGAGGTATATTACTAAATAATATTTAGTGTTTTCTAACATGGAATTATAATAATTTTCTGTTATTATGTATTGGTTTGGGAGAATTAGTTTTTCTATATTAAGTACTCTAAAATATTTTAGGATAGAAAGGTAAAAATTGAATGGATATTGGTATCTACATTTTAAAAGGGTATAAAATTAACTATTTTTATATTAAAAACACCATGGAAACTATTTAGATAGATTCCATGATTTTAAGAATAGTTTCCTTTTCATGATTAGAGGTTCAACATTTCATATTATTTGAAGAATTCATTAATTAAAGAATAAAACAATAGGTTATAAACCATATTCTCATGTTTTGGATACATTATTAGATTATTTATATTTTGACATCATTAAAGGTTAACATTCATAGTATAAGATAATGAATTGTTATTCGACTATGTTGGATATATTTGGCTGTGTGTTATAGAATAATAACATGTGAAAATATCAAATTATTTTTTCTAACAAATAATTGATATTGGATTTTTATCACATATCTCAAAAAAATATCAAAGAATATATAGGTAGATGAAATAGAAGATAAAAACATATTAATTCCTAGAAATAAAAATATAGTGGAAAATGAAAACTATTCCATGAAATGACGAAGAATATATTTTATTCATTTAAGTACATATAATTTTAAAAGAGAACAATAAAGATCGAGAGTATAAACATGATAAGGATATATATGATTTATAATCTAATAATGATATAATATTTATATTATTTTATTTATGTAGTGTAATTATTCTGTATTTTTTATTGTGAGTCCTAACATATGAAAGAGATCTATGAGATTTTTAAAACCATGATCTTGAAAAATAAGTGTACATGTGTGTATTATAAATATTATACTTCTAGTAAAATTTAGTAAATTTTGGAATATTGGCACATTATATTTATTCTCTTTTTATAAATAATCCACTTTTGAGGAACAAAATAAAATTAGTTATCTTTAATTTTATATTTTTTAAATAGACATTGGGGAAGATAGATGAGTTTCCTTTAACTATGGAACTAAATAATTTATGTATTATAGCATAATTTTCATACCAGGATCCTCCTTGATAGATATATTACGTAGTGGGTTCATTAATCTATATCATAAGTAACAACCATATTACAATTATTTTTTCTCTATTTAGTATTTATAGTAATAATTATGAATCATAAATTTAATTTTAATCTTTGTTTTCTATAATTTCATGTTATAGAATAATTATATTCAATTATTTTTGATCTCATGGAATAAATGTCATACATATATTAAATATATAATTGATTCCAATATAAAAAAGTTATACCATCATAAAAAAGGGCCACCTGGAATTGGATATTGATGCCGAAGGAAATAGTGCTTTATGTGATATTTTTACAACAGAACATTATTGGTGCTGATTTTCTATTAGTATAGAAAGTATATTTTGGGTAAATAAATGAGTTTCAATGAAAGAAAAAATTAGGTAAAAGTGTGAATGATGAAAATATATAGTAACAAATAAAATCAATTTAAAAATCACTACATTTAAATTATTGATATGCTATTTAATCAGGGGAATGCACATGTGGTGCATATGTATATAAATGGGGAAATTCTTTAATATGAAAGTATTTTAAAGAAAATATTGTGATGTTTTACATTGAATTTAAATAATAGATGATATCCCAAGACAATTTCATTTAGTGATTTTTAAATAATCACTATAATATAAGCGATAAAGATGGATGAGGATGATTTTATATAAAAGGATATGCTAAGGGAAGTGTAAATAATTATAACGTAGAAGATAAATAATCTAGATTTATTAGAGTATATAGATTTTAGTGAGTTAATTCCAATACATTCATCACACAATGAATATAGGTAAGTCATTAAAAAAACGCTTATATACTTTTTATTTAGAAAGGTTTCCTACTTTATCACATAGTGCTTGAACAAATTTGAATATAATGATTAAGATCACATTCCTAGGAATAAATATTCAAGGGATGTGTAGGGGAAAATGAATCCTAATAATAATTTCTTAAAATAGAAGTACTTGTTTTCATTGTAATATGATGGCTTGGAGGGATATTAAGAATAAGATATTGGTCACTTCAAATAACCCATAGTTGAAGTTCATATTAATATAATTAATAAAACAAAAATTTAAGAATAAAATAATGGACTTAAACTAAATTTTTATGGAATTTCATATCTAAATGTTGAGTGGGGGTGGGGGTTAATTATGATGTTTTATGTTTGGATATAAAATATGATGAAATATAATGTAGTAGTATGTGATTATAAATAGTATATCTAATAGATTCAATAAGGGAAGTATAAGTAATGAAATAAAATAAAAATTATTAAATTTATAATATTTGAGAACATATATATTGTTTTATATATTAAGCTAAAACATAATGACCATGAAACAATTGATGATTATTTGAACAATACGATGAAGGTAAAATTCAAAAAATTGGGAGATCAAATGATAAGTGGTTAAGACAATGTGAATAATTGGTGATTAATAATAAATTATGAATCATTGAATAATATTTTTTCATTTCATCACTCATGTAGTAAAAAATTTTAAATTAAATCATGACCATCCATTAATGATTAATGAGTATTTCATAAAACAATAAATAAATATCATGTAAGTAAAGGGAGGATTGAAACCTGAGACTAAAAAAAAGATGAAAAAATATAATACAAGTTATAAGATATAATTAAAAGTAGAATTATTGATTTTAGAGATACCCAAATTTTTTTCTATCACCAACAAATACCCATATAAATGAACCTAAAATATTTATATATTTTTATAGAAGGATTTGGAACCCAAAAAATAAATTCCACAACTAATATGAATTTCAAGGAATAAAATAAATGTATATATATAATAAGGATACAATATTACAAATTTATGTTCGATTGATATTATTTTTAATTCACTATGAACTTCCATATATTTATATCATGTTTTAATTAATTTAGTTTTTTCATGTAGATGAATATTGATTTTTATACATATTTAAAAGATATATGTTGTATGTTAGGAGATGAAAATAAATTTATAGAATTACTAAATGTGGATCCATTATGTATAATGGTAGATCTTGAGTGTTAACCACAAGGGTATACGAATCATCATATATAGATGAGTAATAAGAATTTTGAAAATTTTATAGTTTAAATTAGTTTGTTAAGGGAATCCAATCAATTAAAATTATAGATTGATAATAGTTTGTTTACTTATCTCCTAAAGGGAAAGAAAAATATTATACAGATCATCATCTATGATAATTAAATAGTTTAATGCTTTAGGAATAAGTAATTCTTGATTTTTTTGGCTCTAAAAACCAATATTATTAAATAATTCATTATTTAAATGGATGACTTATTAGTCTAAGGTATTAGTGACATGAATATACTGATTGAATGAATCAAGATATATTAACTCCATTACCAATCAGGAATATAGTGTAAAAAATAATGGATGAAAATTTAAAACAATGTAAAAATATTTACATTAATTATAAATAAAATGATATGTTTTTTAATAAATATGATTAAATTATAAAATAAATTTACACACATTATATAAAACCTTGGAAAAATTAGTATATCATTAATGTACTAAATATTTTCATAAGAATAAAAATTATTACACTCATATGCGTAATTGTTTAAAAAATAAATAAAACATAAACCTAAAAATATATTAGATAATGAAAAAACTCATTAAGGATTATTTAATTTTTTCATTTGGATGTGTTAGACCTAATCATATTATAAGTATTTATTGAATAATATAGTATTAAAATTTTATTCATAATTATAATAACATATCTTCTTTAGTTCTAATAATTATAAAGTTTTATATAATAATAATTTAATAATGTTCATAAATAACAATGTGGTGAAATATATAGAAATCATGAGATTCCAAACCATGATTCATTGGAGAGAACTAAAAAAATAAAATGCAGTCATTAAAATATTAATATTTATAATAATTTTTATTTCTCACTTGATTCTAACTGAAAAACTATCTCTGGAAAGTTTTTAGAGGGAATCAATATTGAAAGGCATCTATATTAAAATTAGAAAATATTAATGTTCCGTTAAATATATATATTCATATTATATATGAGTAATTATAAATCCCATATTAAAAAGTTTGTAAATATTTATAAGTTAATGTATCATTCTAAATAAAGATAAATTCTAGTAGAAAATTGAAATAAAAATTGAGAAAGTTGTTTCTCATGTATATTATATAATGTGAAAATAATAAAAAAAATTTATTCAAATAAAGGATTAAATATATTCTTAAATTTCATGATCGAGCTACATTAATTAATGAGAATATTTTTTTAAAAAAATTGATAATGATAAGAACGAATGGGGTGACAGATTTACCAGTTCAATGATATAACTAGAGGTTGTTGATGATTTAGAGGAAATCATTATTAACTTTTGTGCTAATTTAGGTATTTTATTTCCAAAAAAATCAAATATTTGAGGGAACAGATATTATAGGGGAGAAAAAATATCTCTGAATAAAATAAGTATAAGGTATATACATTAACTAATACAATTGTCTCTAATAATTAAAAAGAGTTGTTTGGAGGATTTTCGAGATGAGGGTTGGATCAAATCAATGAATTTTAATCAATATAAAATTAATAAAAAATACACCTAATAGATTTTTAAGGATAAAAGAATAAAATGTAACAAAGAATAAAATGGGTTTATAAAAATAAAATTAATGAAGAAGGTGTGTAGATTTGAAATGTAGAACTAAATGTATTGAAATTCCATTATTAATTTAAATAATATGATTTTGATTGAATGTTTTATCCCAATGTGAGTTTAGAGAATATTTGAATATTCATATTTATCATTTTTTAATAAGGTTCATGTTATACCAATTGAATTTAATGTGATATTATTTAAATAGAATTCTCGATAGAAAATAAAAAATCCAAAAGTATATGAATTTATCATATTTTAAGACAAGAATAGATTATATAGATTTAATAAATATATATTCGTGTTTATAAATTATTTAAATCATTGTATTCTTGGATTTATATATTTTTTCAAGAACATGGATTGTCATGAGGAGAAATTGTTTATTATATCTATTTAAAGAATAAATAAGATAAAATTATTAATCTTCTTAAAAATTCAATCAACATAACATTTTAAGGAACAATTTAAACAAAATTCAACACAATAAATTATTTCTAGAAGTATAAATTTGAAATATAATTTATTAGAAAATAAAGATTATTTAATATGTTATTGGGTACTTTATGATTGAATGAGACATTTATTCATCAATATAAATATTGAAATGCGGTATTTAAGAGGTTTTTCCTAGGAGAATAGTTGATGGAAAATAAAATAGATATATGAATGGTGTTTTAATCATATGGTTATGATAATTCAATAAATTACAATGAATATAGGTTAATAATAGAAAATACTATTATATGCAAGAGATACAATACATAACATTGTATTTTACATATTTCAAGATAACAAATATCAATATAATACCAAATAAATTCACATTTTTGTGATATATTATAAAAAAAATAAATGAAATGAATTTTGATTTCACATTATTCAATAATAAATAAAATTAATAAGAGTTTTTCTGATAAATTATTTCCTATTTTTCTTATTTTAGTTGCTAAAATATAAGTACAAGGTGGTGCGTTTTATCATGGATAATCACTAAGTAAGAAAAATATCATATTTCATCAATCTATGAAAAATATGAATATGTTTTCTTAACTAAAAATTGTACACAAATATTATAGATGATAAAAAATGAAGATATTTGTATTGTGGTATTTTATCTAATTGCAATTAAATAGTATAAGTAATATTAATTTTTTAAAAAAATTTAGTTAAATTATTCAGGAATAAATAATTTTTGATAAAGTATTAATTTATCATAAAGATTGTGAATAATTATATCATTAAATAACAATATACATTAAAGAATTATTATATTACAAACACTAGGATACATGAACCACCATAAGAGTTTTTTGAGAAGCCTCAATCGACTCTTTCAGTTAACTGTCTCCATCATAGTGATGGTTTATAGAAGGAAACACACTCCCTTGAATGTTTGATTCATATTATATTGAATATATATATATATATTTAATATTTGAATATATATTTTTTGAATAAGTGGTTTCACATAATAAAAATAAAATAATATCTTATAAATTGGCATATGGAACTTGTAATTATATATCATCAACATGTAACTTTTTAATACATGATTTCATTGATTTTTCCATTCCTAAATAAACTGAGCAAGTGGTCAGTTTTTTCATAGAAAATGGTGTTTGAAATAAATATTTAATCACTAATTAATTTAATTCCTAAATATGGAAGAGTTGAATTACAAGATACATATCCCAACTATTCTATTATAATTGAGGTAATATATGAAATATATTTGATTGTAATCTATAAACATAAAAAAATTAGGATTCCTAATACTCTCGGAAGTGACTAAGAAAGATAATGAGTTTAGTGATGTGATCATTCAAGGAACACTTCACATTAAAACTTATTTATCACAATATTCCAGATTAACATATTATGATAATGGATGATTTTTTATTCATAAAAAAAACTATGTGGAAATTGTTGATGAATCAAACGGACTCCATAAAATAGGTTTTGTTTTTTTAATAATATCTAATGGTATATTTCAATAACCCCAATGAGCAATATATTTTTTATAAAATATAAATAGAATATTTTTTGGTTGTGTTTATTTAGAAAGGTATATATAACACTTAAAATAAATCATTTCACTATTGTTGAATCACTATATAGATCCCAATATTCGTGAAGAATGATATGGAGGTTTTGGTTAGTATATGTTAAAATATAATTTTTAATAATAAAATACTTCATTTTTATTTATTCTATATATAAATATATAAAAGATTAATGAAGATAAATAATATCATCATATCTAGATTATACAAAAATAAAATCATGAATTATTTTCATTTTAGAGTTTATATTGATACTCCATTGAAAAAAATGGATTCATCAAAATGTCATGTTTTCATGTCATATTTTAAAAGATATATATCAAAAAAAGAACTATACATTGGTTTATATAATGATATAGAAAAAATAATGTTTCTCTATTATTGTTTTTAAAAATATATCTTCATAGGATTGGTATTTTATTTCAGTTGATATGATAATGGTGAAAATTATAATTCTGTAGAACATGTTGTTTTAAAAATAAATAAAACATATTGCGTTTAGAATAAATATGTCATGTTAATTTTTCCAATATATTTAAAGAAATAAAAATACAATAATTTTTAGGATCAAATTTCTACTTGTCAAAATTTTCATTGGAAATGTTATTTAAAAATTAATGTGTTATGTTTTACCCAAGTTATTCATGTTTTTAGAGTTAGGTGATATTTTTTATATTTTTATGTAATTTACAGTTTAGATGATTCTCATGATATTATATAAAATTATATGAATCTAATTATATACTCATAAAGGGGTAATTATTGGTGGCATGATAAGATATTGTTTAAAAAATATGAATTAAACATAGTAAATTATTATGTATCTTAGATTAAAATGGAATAATATATAGATTTATATAATACAAAATTATATAAAATATATTCATAAAGAATATAATATAGAAGAAATATAAGAATAATTATATTAAATTAATAATGATTTTTTTGGTTTCACTAAAATATACTTCCAAAGTATAAAGTGTATTATAGAGTTTACCCCCATGTTGAATATAGAGATAAAAAATACCCCAAAAATGGTGAAATATTTAATTTATTCATTTTTTAAGATTTATTTTCCCAAAATAGATGAATTCATTTAGTGTGGGGAGTAGATGAATCAGGGTATTATAAATTCTTTATAAAACCCTTGACATTGAGATTTTCTAACTTTTTACTTGGAATAACTCTCTCTCTTTAAAGTAGAAGTGAGTAAATAAACAAATATTGAGACATAAAATATTTTAATTTGGATCCTAAAAAATGGGGTAATTCAAGGATTATACAATTAAAATGTTTGAATACATATGATACACTGATCCTACTACATTTTACTTTTTTATAATGATCATATTCACTATCTCCCGAAGATTAAAACTTTCATCAGATAAATGATGAAAAATTTACAATTCCTATAAGGTAAATAAAACTATTCTAATTTTAATATTCCACCTTCTTCTACTAACATAAAGTATAATCAATCCATATTATATTTTTAAATTGTCATAATGTTTGTTATCTTTTTGATATATTCATTTTGGAATAGTTTATTCTTATACAATAACTTTTCAAAACTCATCCTTGAAGTCCTTTTCAATCTTTAAGAGGAATGATCTTAAATATTTTTTTCCTTTTGATATTAAATTATTTTATGTTGAAAGATATCCCGTTACATTATGTTTCTTGAGATTCTCCAACATCTTATTTTTTCATTCTATTTTCAATATTTTATTTACTAAATATTCATAAGAGATATGTTTCCATAACTTATAATAGAAGTTCAAAAAATATAAGTGTAATATACTCTAAAATTGAATGCCAAAAAATTAAAATAATAATTTTAAAATTGTTATTTTCAAATTTTTTATAAATATCCCCTATTAAATATCACCGAACTCATTATTTTAACCTAAAAAACATGACTTCCCTCTTTATAGAGTGTTGTTAGGTCAAATCAAAAACAAAATCTAAACCATTCATGAATTTAAATATTTGAATAATCTATAGAAAAATCCTCTTTGATCTAGGAATGATTTTTCCTACTAGATATGGTATAAACATTATCCACATTTTAATGATTAATAAATAATATAATAAATTGTGGAAAGTAAAACTTCAAAAAATATCTGAGGAAACGACCATTATAATTCATTTAAATGGCCCTCAAGATTCCATGGAATTACTATTAAATTCTTATAGAATGAAACCTACAATTTTTTAAATGACCCTCATTGTATTTCCCATTACCTGGAAAAGTTTCTTATATAAGTCACAAATTAGTATTATTTTGTTAGGAATGAATTTTAAAACATAGACTTTAACTATATAATAACACTAAAGTAAATGAAAAATGAATATTACATGGTCATTAATGAGTCTTAAGGATTTTTCAATGACACTTATAGAGTTTTCAATTCATTCTTACACATTTGTTGGATTTCAATTTTCTGTATTCCTACTTCCCTAGTGACACTTATGAAGGAGATTAATTTTTATTATAGTTTTAGGGAATTATAATTTTATTAATCTAACTCAATAAACAATTTTCTATAATTAAATCAAAATACTTCAAATGAACCTTTATTTTTTATGAAATGTTCTCCCCTTAAACTATTTAGTTGTTTATATGTTCAATTAGATATGTTTTCCAAATATAAAACCCAATAAAAATTACAAGGTTATTTTTCTATTAATATCCCCAAGTATGGATGCTAATCATTTTAAAATATTATTCACAACTTTACATATAAACCTCAAAGATATCATATTTAACCAGTATAATAGTATGAATATATTATTTCTAGATATTCTTTCACTAATCAACTGGTCATAAACTCTAATATCACATGCGTCATTCTCTTTATGAGATACATGAGTTACATAAAAATAACATCAATAAAAAAAATCTTTGTTATATAGGCTCTTCAACTCCTCTACAATGTTTCTCTCCCTGATTTAATAGTTCACACCCACCACAGACCTCTTAAAAAGGGTAGATATGATTTCTCCTCATTTTCAACAAGAATGACCACTCTTAACACGCTTCATTTAAAAATATATACTCTCCAAATCAGACAACCTATCCCAAAAAGTTTTAGTACATCCTCTCACACTTCGGTAACAAACCCAAAGATAACATCTTGTAAATTTCATAATATGTGTTTATAAATCCATACATTATATTTAATCAAAATTCCATACCTTTATCTAAATTAAAAATACTATGATTGAGTGGGGGTACCTTATCTAACCCATATAGTAGGAGGAGGTTTGATATAATCCAAGAGAAAAAATATTACCTTAAAAATCTTGATTTTATAGTTACGTCTTCATATTGTCTATCATTTTTGTGTTGACACATGGTTCAACTAAACTATCTATTTCTCATTATTATCTTTATTAAATTGATACATTATATAGATAATATTTTTCATTTAATGATGGAAGTTATTTTTTAAAAGTTTGATAGTATCGATGTTATCATACTTGTTAAAAATATGAGATATTATAAAAAATCAAATATCCTCATGTTTTTAACTCGTAATTAAGTTCATTCTAGAGTTGCTAAATTTTATTTGGGATCTATGATGATAATAGAAATATATCCATTCCTAATATTGATCTAAGAAATTCATGAACATCCAGACCGAAGACACCCCATATTTAGACTTATGATCATCTATTGAATTGGCCCAATCCACATCAAAATATCCCAAAAATTCATATAATGATATTTTTTTAGAAAAAATATAAATACATTGTATTATTTATATATAAATTTATCATATTCAAAGAAATCATGTGGATTTATTTGGGAAAAAATTGGTACTGTGCGATATGGAATCTGGGAAACCCAATATCAAATTATATTTATTTAGTGTACATAAGGTTTCAAATAATTTATCAATAATACCTGAAATTGACTTATATTCCACCAAAATATCTTGAATATTTCTTCGAGGTATCTACATTAGTTTTCATTATCTTGGAATCTTCCATTCCAAATCACATGGGTAATTATTTTTAAAATATTGAATTTTGAAATAAATATATTGTCCCTTCATTGAGTCATATATAAAAAAATTATAACTCATAATACATTAAAATATTTAATTCACACCTCATCTATTTTGAAAACATCGTTCATTATACAACCCCTAACCCTATGAAATTGTTTCCATCCACATAAATGAGAACCTCCATCATTTGAACTTTTTTCTTATCAACATATAGGTTTTAATCCACACATAAGTGTTTGAATCTATTATATTTAATTTATTGATCAATTATTGAATGAAATAATTTCAGTAATTTATTTATTCACAAATATTAAATACTAAAACTACAAATCCTTCATTCATATTAATCAAAAATAAATCTATAAGGGTTTTTTAGTATACACTTCCTCATCAAGGACAGAATTAATAAATGCATAAATTATATCCATTGAGTACAACTTGAATCTATTTTTAACTCACATTTACATGAAAAGTAAAATGGTTTAAAACTTGAAAATAGAAAAATACTCATTATCATCAATACATTAAATTTCATAATATCCCTTGCACAAAATCGATGTTTTTTTAAAGTCACGTTGTATAATTTTTTAATATTATTCAAGGATGATCACTTGTACATAGTGATATTTTTATTTTTTAGAATTCTAATAATTTCTCATATTCTATTATTTTCAACATTTTCAAGTTATTCAGTCTTAACCTTAATTGAAATCAAAGAACTTGATGCTTCATATGGACTTGTAGGCTCATCTTCATATATAAATATGGGTTTTTAGATCCTTTGTCCTATGTGTTTTTGTTGGATATTTCTGGTCAAACCTAATATTTCATTAATTGTGTTTACACTTTCTTATACTATTTTAGTGTATTTTGAATCTAAATTTATATGTTTTACATTAGTGATTTCTTATTATTAGTTTGTCTTCCTAGTTTCTCTCCCTTTCCTACTCACTTCTAAATATACTTTCTAAAACATGAAATAAACATTTTTTTTCAAAATATACTCACTATGTTATAAAATCTCCTTATTTTAAAACATTTAATTCCTTTTATTTCAACAAGTTTACCATGGATTTTATTTTGAAATTTATACACCATTATTTTGGATCAATATTCAAGGAAAATATATTCATCTCTAGAAGATTGAAAATAATGTTTCTCCACATTGATGTTAAAATGGTATTCAATTTAAAACTTTTTAAAGACATTTTGTGTTGTATGTCTCCCATACCGCATCCTCTAGAGAGTATAAAGACCCTAATTTTCTTACATAACTGTTAAATGGATTCACTAATAAATAAAATAAAATAATTACATGATCAAGAAAAAAATGTTTAGTGTCTTGGGAAAATTATGACCATACAAAACATTTACTAAATAAAACATTAACATTTATTTTATTTCTACTTCTCAAGATTCTTATTGTCCCCTAATTTATATTTAGTACATGTAATCACATAAAGATATACATAAAAATGAGGTTACATAAAATCCTAAAAAGAGAATATATAATAACATTAAACAATATAACATGGGTTGAGCATGATCATTTTCATCATAACATCGGCATAGGATCATAATCCTAGGAGGAAACATTAAGAAAATGCATGAAAAATAGAAATGCATAAAAATAAAACATCATGATTTATTGGTCAACTAACAAATATAGTTGTGAAACAATATAGAATCATATTCATGCATAATTTACTTTTATCATGATATATATTAACTTACCCAATGCATTGGTTAACTATATAATTTTGGACTCACCCATCACATCATTACATTAACATTATCATGCATAATACATAAAATGTATATCAATATTAAAAATAATATAACCCATGTAAAGGAATGGATTTAATTATGTAAATAGTAAATTACTAATCATTTGGTTCCTAATGTAATGAGGGTATACAAAACATTATATATGAATCATCGATCATGAGTAAATATGAAACAATCTTGAGAAGGAAAAGGTGTTTTTTAAAGAAGTGTTGTTTTAGAAAGCATTGTGTTTTTCATAAATTCATATAGAAAAAATTTATATCCTAGAAAATTTAAGATATTTATGATGTAATGATATTCACATAATATCCACACTGAAAATGTGGTGATAGAGGCAAAACCCAATGAAATAGTGTTTGGTTTGAGAATTCCCCTTACCATATGGATTAATGATATCATCACATTAATGTCCTATATAATCATGTTAAATTCATTAATTGATGATTATAGAACCATTTATACATGATATTGATTCGTTATGGTTTTATTAGGTTCATTTATGGACTTTTTGATGAGTTATACTGTCTAATTTCATTGTTTGGGAGTATTCATTGTTATACTATTTATGATTTTTTTGCTTATATACAAGAATAAAAGTTCATGTAAAATGTGGATAAATATAAAAAATTAATATTATATGTTATTAATTATATTCCAAAAATTTTCCTTATCATATATTATTTTTGGTTATATGGATTGATGATTAATCATTAGATAAGTGTTAATGATGATTGTTTTAGGTTAATTTTGGAAAGATTTCAATCACAACGAATTAATTTTGTTTAATCGTTTAGTATTATGTATAAATGATACATCCACAACATAAAAAGGGTTATAACATAAAATTTAGAATAATATTTCATCCATTTAATTGTTTTATTAAAATACTTGAAGGTGTTAATTAAATATTAAAGTGCATCGCCCATGATATCGGTAAATTGACACATCACAGGCATCAATTTCATTTTTAGAATAAAAGAGAGAGAGAAAGAAGTTTGATGATGGATATTACATAAATGTTATATAATTATAGTATAAAAAATTTAATTTATTAATCATTACTTATGGATTATAAAAAGTTAGGATAAGAGAAGAAAAGAAATTAAATTAAAATGAAATTAAAAGAAAAAGGAAGATGAAGATGGTTTTACCTCTTGGATTTATCCTCATTGGGAACCTACATAGAGAAATTATTTTTGAATTTTGATGAGACCAATAGCTTCTAGATGTGGGTAAGGGTGTTGGGGAGTGTTTTGGGAAGAATTTTTTCAAGGATTAAAGCATGAGAGGTATGAGGAGAAGAGCGTGTTAGATGTGGTATTTCTAGTGGTGGAGAGGGGTGTTTCCTCATTATTATTTTCATTAGTTTATTATGTTCCCTCTATGTTATTAATAGTTATATAATTACATCTAAATATATTAAAATAATGATATATGTTTTAAAACTAAGGTTCAAACATCAGCCTTACATCAACAATGAATCAATGATTCATGTATTTAGCATTCATTGAAAATTATCGCATTTAACTATTCATAACAAATTAATGTATTTCAGAAAAATCAAAAAGCAGCACCCTATAATTTTTTTGACTAGAATAATTAAACATTTAACACACTTTTATGATAATAGATGTCTACATATGAGTAATTTAATTTTTAATTAAAATCATCATTAACATGGAAAATAAATATTTTAAAATTATAACCGATTTTATAACACATTAAAAAATTACTTAATCTCTCATAAAGATATATTAAAATCATAAGAAATAAAAATATTAAATTATGGATACATTTTAAAAAAATAAATTATCTTTTAAAATTTTAAATTAATAAAAAATTATAGTTAAATATTTATGACTTACAGAAATGCGAACACTTAATTAATAATTTTTTAAAAATTTATTTACTTAGACTATGATATAATTATGAAATTATTTTGTTTATAATATGTATAAAATTTAATTATACTCTCATGGGTGGGGTTACTATTCATTAGGTTTGTTTACTATTCTTAAGGGTCAATTACAATTGACAACGTCATGTTACTATTGCATTAGTGTAGGTTTCTTAACATCAAGAAATACATCTTATTTCATTAATTATCCATTTATAAAGAATTTATTATGGTATATTAGTTATTTTATGTGATTTATACTATATTAAATTACTATAATAAGGGTGAAATACCATTGATAAAAGTTTGAGTCATTACATTCATCTTCCTTTAAATTTTGTTACTCGAAATTTCTTTTTTACTTAAATAGGTGTTGGTACTTCTCCTTCATCGCCTCCTCTGGTTCACGGGTTTCTTCATCATACTTATGGTTCCTCCATAATTGTTTGACAATATGGGCTATTTTGTTGCGAATAACCTTATCTATATGGTCCTAAATATTTACAAGATTCTCCTCATAGGTTATCATCTTCTAGTTGTACCGTCTCTGAGTTCAGTACATATAAGGAATCTAGTATATTATTTCTCAGGAGTGATACGTGAAACACATCATGAGATTGAGCCATATTCAGTGGATGTTCAAGCAGATAGGCCATGGATCCTATGATAACAGAGAATGAAAAGGGTCCAACATACCGTGGTATTAACTTCCCTTTCTTTCCAAACTGCATGACTCTCTTCCATGGAGATATTCAAAAGAAGACATTATCTCCAACATCGAACACCAAGTCCCTTTGACGATTGTCAGTACAGCTATTTAGTTTACTCAGATAAGATTTGATTTATTTTTGGATGTATTGAACCTAATATTTCATCTATTACATAATATCAGGTCCTTTTAGCTTTATTTTTCCAACTTCATCCTAACATATTGGAGTTATACACCGCTTTCTATACAGAGCTTCATAAGAAAGAATCTATATACTTGAGTGGAAGATATTGATGTATGAGAACTCAACCAATGGGATATATTGATCCCATCCACCTTTGAATTATACAGGGAAAGATATTATCATATCTTCAATATTCTATATAGTACTTTCAGATTGACCAACACTTTGGGGGTGATAGGTCGTACTAAAATTTAATTCACTACTCAAAGCATGTTGAAGACTCCTCCAGAATTTAGATGTGAACTTAGGATCACGATTAGAGAAAATTGAGAGTTGAACACCTTGATGTCTTGAAACTTATTTAACATATATCTTATCATGTATTTAAAGTGATAGATCTTATTGAATAGTGATAAAGTGGGAATTCTTAGTGAGTCGGTCCACCACAATTGAAATTTACTTGTTTCCTTTGGTTGTATTCGGGGAAATCTTGAAAAATTCCATTGTGATATTCTCATATTTCCAAATTGGCATAGACAATTTTTTCATAAACCTTATGGACTTATATCATTCAAATTTAACTTTTATATATATCATGAACCTTGAGATATACTTCATAATAACCTTATTCATGATGTCCTACCTAATGTGTTCTTAAAGATCACGATACATCTTGGTACTCTAGGGATGGATAAATAAATTTTATCTATGTGAATTATCCAGTAGATCCTTATTTATCCCAAGTGATGATGGAACATAAATCCTTGTTCAAAACTGAATCACACCATCGTCATCAATATAGAAATGCTACATATTATTTTATTTTATAACATTCACCTTTATTTGTCTCTAGATCATCCCTTTTTTTCTTCCTTAACCTTATGATGGATAGATGGTTGGGAAATAATTTGTGAAATTTAGGATTTGTTACTTGATGTAATGATTTCCAAATCAATCCTTTTCATATCCTTTAATATTGTGTTTTTATCAATCTACAACATGGATAATGTAGTAGTTTTTTTTTCTACTAAGATCATATTCTACCTTGTTCTCCTTGGTAGGATGATAGTGAATAGAGAAATCATAGACATTGATTATATCTAACCACCTCCTTTAATGCATGTCAAGCTCTATTTGTGTTAATATATAATATATGCTCTTATGAACGATATATATATCACACTTATCACTATAGAGGTAGTGTCACCTTATTTTTGAGGAAATATTTCTACTTCTGGCTCTAGATCATTGATCGGGTAGTTCTGCTCATGGATATTAAACCTCGGTGTGGCATATGCTATGACATTATCATCTTTCATTAGTACACAACCCAAACAATTCATATAATCATTACTTTATATAAAAAACATTCTCAAATTTTTTGTAATGTGAGTACATGTGTAGTAATCATCCTTCTCTTTAAATCCTTGAATCATTCCTCACACTCTTCCATCTAGGAATAATTTACCCATTTCCTTTTTAAGTTAGTTAGTAGGCCTGAAAATCTTGATAAATGTCTAAAAAATTTCGATAGTACCCTATTAAGCCCCGAAAATTATGGATTTATATGACACTAGAGGGTTTAGTACATTCCTCAATGACCTTTTTTTAATGGTGCATAAAACTTCCCACAATTGTGATCATATATCCCATTAATGTGAATTATTTATTTCAAAAGTCACACTTTTTAAACTTTGTATACAACTTAACCTTCATTAATATCCCCAAAAGAAGGCATAGATGTTCTTCATCCTCCACCATTTTATTGGAGTTGATTAGAATATCATAGAAAAAATACAACTAATTTGTTGATGTAATGTATAATGATCATATTCATCAAATACATGAAGATTGTAGGGGAATTAGTACATCCTAAGGGAATTACCAGAAACTCATAGTTCCCATAACATGTATGGAAGGAAGAATTTTAAATTTCTTCCTTCTTCACCTTTAACAGATGATATTCAGAATAAAGATACACCTTTGAGAATAATTTATATATTCATAACTGATTAATCAAGTCATTAATCCTTGGGAGAAGATACATGTTCTTTATAGTGATCTTTTTGAGTTCTCTATAATTGATACAAAACCACATTGATCCATTATTCTTCTTGAAAAAGGTCATTTTGATCACCCCTAGGTGACGCACTAGGGTGTATGAACCATTTTTCCAAAAGATTACGCAGTTACTTTGTAACGCCCGAGACTTTTATGTGATATAAATCATCAAAGGAATATTTTACTACACAACACTTGCTTGGCTTGGTTTACACGAAATTGCGACTTCCTCAATAGCTTGCGTCGTACGCAATTTCGAGTTTCACTAAACAACGATATGCTATTAAAATATTACTAAAATAGCCTTTATGAATAGTAATAACCACTTTTTGAAATTTTATAAATTTTATTTTTCAAAATGGACTTCATTTTTGGATTCGGAATATCGAAATTAGCCTAGGGTGAAATTTTTGTATTTTTCTGAAAACTTTCAATTTTTGATGAATAGTGAAACCACTAAGTGGTAGGTTAAAAAATGAATTTTGCATAAAACTTAATTTTACCGCTTCTGTGAATGGAATTTAGAAAATCCGATAGACACGGTTGATATCAGTAAGTAAAATGTGGTTCAATGAGATAAAAATAATTTTTTGGTGAATAGTAACTTTTTACTTTTTTTACAGCGGTTAATAGTAAATAGGGTAACTAAGGGTAAATATGATATTACTATTACCCTAAAACATGTCCTAATTCTATTGGATAAGTGTAATTCGACCAAAAACAACCTTATGAATATAATATGACCATTTAGGTCCACTTGGATTAGATTATGACATTTAATATTATTTTATTTAATGAATAGTTAAAATAGTTAAAATCAAAGTTTAATAACTAAAACATTTTTAATATGGGCTTATACATAAGATAAATTCGATTATAAATATTCATTAGAAATCTAAAACTATTTCCTAAATAATGATATTTTATTTATAATTTTTAGACTTCAAATAAATTAATTTATTTATGACACAACGATGATGCAGTAATTACCCTTTTAAAAAAATGTTAACATAATTGATGTTATAAATGGCCAAATAAATGTAATTTGAGACTTTTTATGAATTCCAATAATTTTCTAGGTTACTATGATATATTAGTGTTGCTTTAATCAACTTGGTTCGAGTATATAATTCTGTTATGACTTTCAAAAAAATCATATATCAACTAGTGTCAAAATTGACACAAAATAGTTTTTAAATCAAATATTTTATTATTAATTGTTATTTTATTCCTAAAAATCAATTGTTCGGCCAAATTACTTAGATAAGGATATATATATTAATAATAAACAACTTGGGGTTCGTTTGGCATGTTATAGTAAGTGTATTAACCATATAGTGTAAGAAAACAAAAAGTCACGGTAAAAGTTAAATTATTTAACTTAGAGTTAAATCTAATTGATAAGGTTAAAATAATAACCTAAACTTGTCCAAATCCTATTGGTTGATTATATTTCGACCCATCCCCACTTTACCTTAGAAATATGACCCTTTGGAACCATTATAAACTGATTTTTACTTTAATATAAAATAATATTTTGAGATATTCCTAAGGTGCCCCTCTCCTCCCTTATAAAAGGGCACCTCCTCCCCCTCCTCCTCACACCAATTTGAGCACTCAAGCTCGGCCAAACCCTTCCAAAATACCTTCTCCACTTCCCTATAATAATCCTATAGGTCATGGTCTTCTTCAAAGACCAATCTTAGTTCCCTAAGTGGAGGATTCAAAGAGGCGTTTAAAAGAAGTGGTAATATCCATTACCGATCTTTTCAAATTATTTCTTCTTCAACTTCTTCTTCTTTAGTTGTTTCATGATAAAGTAATTACATCAGTATTACTTACATACTGATATGTTATTATAAATATGAAACAACTCTAATTCACCTTCTATCCATCCTACGGAAAAATGAAATCACCGCGCGTGCGTACGTACGGAATACCGTCTCCACACCGTGGTGTAATCTATTTTCCACCACCACCTTACTTGGATGGGTATAATGGTGTAAATAATGACTATATATTACTATTAAAAATTGATATTGATTCTGAAATAGTATACATACACTCCAATACAATTCCACGATCATAGGAACGATATCATCACTCGTGCGTACGTACGGAATACCGTCTCCACGATGTGATGCGACTCGTTCTACATGATCATCATTACATAGTAATTATATTAATGAATTGAATGAATAAATATGATATATTTTACACTAATACCATTCTGGATATAAGGTATCTATAACCTTAAAAGAAGAATAAGAATTTATTTGGCAAAACATGCATAAGAACAAAAGGCAATAAAGACCCGAGTAACAAGTAACAATGAAATAATACTAATACGAAGCTAAGAATATGACCATATATGATATCATATCAATATGTATGATTCTGTAATAAGCCAATAACATTATTTAAACCATTATACAGGATCTTCGGACACGTAGAAAGGAAATCGGACCTAAGGTAAGGGAAATATCACAAACTCATTTTTATCCGAGATTGATTATACTTTGGAATTTACTAGGGTGTATTTTATCATCCACATACATGTTTCCTCAATATGTAATATTGTTTCCATACACTTACAATAGTTTAAATCCAATTTTACCCTTCGGTGAGTTTTTCGTAAAGAATATGAAAGGAATCTTTTGTCGTTTTTTCGTACGAGGTACTTTTTGACTTTTCCGACAAAAGTACGAAGAATGTTTTTTTAACTTATACAACATGAATGGATTTTTAAAACATTATTTACAAGAAGCTTCCTTTAAAAGTTTTCAAGTTTATTTTTAATAAAATTATTTTATTTTATAATTGTATGACATGTTAAGAAAAGAAAAGTGTTTTTGAAGAAGAAAGGATATTTTCCTCAAGAATGGAGTTCAAGTGTTTTATCAAAATTATTTTCCATCTAAGATAATAAAGGGTTCTGTTTTTATCCCTATTATTACATTGATTTGATTATGTTGTGAGGGAATTATTTTTATGAAGTCATTTACCTTATATGATTTGTTTTATGATGTCATGATATTTCAAGAATCCCATTTTTGTTACATGTGTTATGCGATGATGTATGATTTACGATTATGTGGCACACATAATAAAGGATTCATTATAAGATGGGTGGGACCTATATCTCCCTCCAATGCATTGGGTAAAGATTTATATCTCATGAGATAGACATGGATGGAATGGAAGGTTATTTTGGTTCAGTGATACAGGACTGAAATGAGGAGTGAACTCGGTTCAGAAATGGACATTGTCCGCTAAGATAGTCTTGGCAATGAGTCATGACTAACAAGAAATGATTTTCCATGATTATGTGTGCATGCCACAAAGTTTCAAGTTTTATGTTATGATTATGGGGATCTCATTTTCACTTCTATGATTTATTCCATGTTAAGATATTATGATCTCTTTTGTAGGTTATGATTTTCAAAAAGATATGATATGATTTTTATTTCCTTTATTTGACTTGCTGAGCATTTGAGCTCACACGTTTTTGTATGTTTTCTTTTCCCCAGGTCAGGAAGATGGATATTAAGTAGAATATGCAAAAAAGGACTCTAGATATGATGAAATAAATGGGAGGTAAAGTAGATGCTTTATGAACCAGTTGTTTATGTTTCCCAGTTTCTAAAGACACTATACCTATACGGTCCTTTGTGGTTTTGTCATATGTTGTAATAAGTGTGCTTAAATTTTGAAGTATTAACTATGTATGTAAAGTATGGGTCGTTATAAACTTCTTTAACTCCGCTATTTTTATTGGATCCATTCTATACAGATGATTTGATATAGGATTGGATCTGAGTTTTTGCTCTATTGAGAACTCTACCTCATGTTCTGGGGAAGTCTGATTAACTCTTTAGAAAATACATTACTATATTTTCTCATGATGGTAATTTCTTCTAGACTGACTCTTTCTTTTTACTAAACCGTTTGAGCATGGTATGCTTTTTCATAAGGAATCAACACACTCACCCTTGAAAGATTTTCTGAAGGAGATTTATTATATTATTTTCATTTTTATAGGATCATGCGGTGGTTTAGAATATGAAAATATATTTCATTTAAAAAAATTATGTGTTCTTTATATAAATAAATCATATCCATCCCCCGTATAGAATCAAATTCCACCAAGTCATGTATTACACAATTTTCTAGGATAACCTTCCCATATATGTCAATAGATAAAGAGTCCAACACATGAGTTCCAATTATTTCACCACTTGGGGATTTTAAAGATATCTCTACATTAAGGATTCACTGCATCGATTCAATAGTTATAACAAACATTCAATATATAAAGGAATGCGTAGAACAATAATCAAAAAATATTTTCTTAATTCATGAGTGAATAGAAAGTGTTCCTTATATGACATCATCTTATTGATCCACTTTCATGGTAGTGATGTCATATTAATTCTTGTGATTCTTTGAATTTGGTAGATGATGATGCTGATTACCCTCAAGGACTCATGGTTTTGTGCACCGGCTTGCATAGTTCCCTTTGTCCCTATAGTTATAGAATTGGACCATGGGTGGTTATGTCCTCTCTTCCACCCCATTTTCCTACTTTCCCATGTCTTTTTGATATTTATTATCTTGGTTGGATTCTCTCCCAAACATGATGAATTTTACCATCCCTCTAAGGTAGTTCCCATGATTCTTCTTCCCACATTTTTTACATGTTGGTTGTTGAGTTTTCTTCCGCCTTTTTCATGCAATCCTCCAACTTACAACTCCATCATTCATTTCTTATCACCATATCCATGAGATCGTTATCCAAAATAAATATATACTTCCAAAACACATAAAACAACTTATTCATAACTTCAAATGTCTCAAATTTAATGATAATTTCAATGGTTTGATTTTAAATGACTAAATAATCTAAAATTTTTCACCCATTGTTGATAAAAAAACCATAAGCGTGTATTGAACGACCTAGGAAATTTTATTCGTAGGCCATGATAGATTATAATTCATTTTTTTTATATTTATGAATTATATCTCCATATTTGAATGAAGAGTTTGAGGGAAATTATTTTTAAGAAACATTATCTTAAATTCTTCCCAATCCATCTCTTTTATTTCAACCAGAGGATTGGTGTTCTTAATTAAACCCCACCATTGATCGACCTCTATATCAAAACAGTAAGTGGCTATATTTCCCTTCCCCATCTAAGAGTATTGAAGAACAGAAAATTTCTTTTCTATTGAGTTGACACACTATTCTATGACTACTAGATCAGATGATCCACTAAATACCAGAGGTCATTGCCACATAAAACACTCGATATCCAGTTACTCCCTCATATGTGAAGGCATACGTTCCATATAATTCACTTTATTATTCATTACCTAATGCATCTAGGTAAGTATCTCCATGAAAGTTTTAACTCCACCTCCCAAAGAAGTGGGGGTGTTATTTAGGAAATCACTAAATTGTCCCTCACTCGGGTTGTTGTCCTAGTTTCTCCAAGTTCCCACCATTTTCTAAAATAGAAAATGTTCTAATGAAACATAATTTAAGAAGATATAATTTATTTATCCCTTTATGAAATTAGATCTGAAGGAATATCTTGTGTGATACCTATGTTTCGTAAATATTCTCGTGTTCTTATATATACTTAGTCTCATACTTTGAGTTCTCACTAATATTATCAATTCATATTTCCCAAATTAATTAAACTATGATCTGATACCATCTATAAAGACAGTGCTTTTCATACATTATTATTACCTAATATCAATGATAAACAACATAAAATAATTACATGACTAGGATTCAAAGGGTTAGTATCTTGGGTAATTTTGGACCATACTTAACATTTACAAAATAAAACATAAACATCAATTTAATTTTGTCTTCTCTAGATTATTATTGGTCCTTGATTTATCCTTAATACAATTAATCACATGCGAATGTACATAAAAATGGATGAGCTAAAACCAAGTAAAAGGATATATAATAACATGAAACAATATAACATGGGATTAGTATTTTCATTATCATCATAACATAGTCATAAGATCCAAATCATATGAAAAAGTATCAACAAAACGATTGAAATGTGGGAATGCATCAAAGTAAAACATCATGTATTAGTGGAAAACTACCATAAATAGTTTTAAACAAGTAAATTATCATGTTTACACATACATAACTTTTATCATGAAAAAAATCACATTACCCAATGCATTAGAATGCTATAAAATTCTGGGTGCACTCATCACATAATAACATTTACATTATCATGCATGCCACATATAACATATATCAATAATGGAAATAAAATAATCCATAGAAAATAATGGGTTTAATTTCATATTGTATACAATAATAAATTTTTGTTTCGCAAATGAATGAGGGAATAACATACTTGATATATGAATCATTAATCCTAAGTGAAGATGAAACAATCTCAAGAAGTAAAAGGTGTAATTTTTTGAATAATTTTTTGGAAAACATTATGATTGTAATAAACTCATGTAGAAAAATTTATATCCTAGAAAGTTTAATAGAGTGACAAATAAAATATATTTATGTAATATTCATACTGAAAATGGGGTGAAAACGGAAAAACCAAAAGAAAGATGGTCGGGTTCAAGAATTCCCCTTACCTTATGTATGAAAGCTTTATTAAATTTAATGTCCTTAATAATAAAAATATATTCATTAATTAAATATTAATGAACCATTTATATATTAATTTTACTCGTTATGGTTTTATTATGTTCATTTATGGCCATTTACATGAGTTAGAGAGTCTAATTTCATCATTCAGGAGCATTTATTTTCAAGGTTTTCATGATTGGTTTTCCTGTATAGAAGAATGGAAGTTCATGTAAAATGTTTATAAATATCTAAAATTTTCATTATATGTTATTAATGATATTCCATAAGTTTTAATTAAATTATAAAGAATTTGTTTTATTTTGAATAAGGATAAATCATTAGATAAAAGTTAATGATGATGATTTTAGGTTAATTTTGGATGGTTTTCGATCATAACAAATTTGTTTTGTTATATAATTTAGTATTATGTATAAACAGTACTTCATAAAATAAAAAAATTATAAAATACAATTAAGAACCTTATTTATATGACTTAATAGTTTTATTAACAACCTCAAATTCATTAATGGATAATGGAATTTCATCATCTATGATGTCGACAAATTGACATGTTACTTGAGAAGATTTCATTTAAAAAAAAGATAGAGAGAAAATAGATTGATGATGGATATTACATTAACCTGATATTATCATATTATATAAAACATATTGAAGTTATCATTCCTTTTAGATTAGAAAAGGTTGGGAGAAGGTAATAAAAGAAAATAAATTGAAAATAAATTAAATTAAAAAGGAAGAGGATTTTACCTCTTGGATTTATCCTCCTTGAGAACCTCCTTAGGGAAAAGGTGATGATATTCTGATGAGATTAACAGATCCTAGATGTAGGGAATGGGTTTTGGGAGAGGTTTTAGAAATAATTGAAAACCTGTTACATTTTGAGAGGTGTGAGGATTAGAGGGTGTAAGGGGTGGTATTTATAGTGGATGAGAGGGGTGTTTTCTCATTATTTTATTCATTAGTTTATTTTTTGGCCCAAAAATATAAATAGATTAAGAAATGTCTCTAAATATAAAAAAATAATGAAGTGTTGTTTGATATTAAGGTTCTCACATCATCCTTACATCAACAATGACTAGAAATTTCCTGAATTTAGAATTTATTGAAAATTATTATATTTTACTACTCATAAAAAATATAAGTATTTCAAAAAAAATGAAAAAACTAACACTAATTTTTTTTTTCAAAGATTATAATTAAAAAATGATCCAAATATTAAGACAATAATTTTCTAAATATGGGTAATTTAAATTTTAATTAAAATCGTCATTTACTTGGAAAATATAGATTTTAAAATTATAACTAATTTTATAACATTTTGAAAATATAATTAATGTTTCATAAAATTTTATTAAAATCATAAGACATAAGAATATTAATTTATTGATAAATTTCATCTAAATAAAATTTATCTTAAATGATTAAATTAATCATGAAATTGTAATTAATGATTTATGACTTAAAAAATGTCAATACCTAATAAATAAATTTTAAAACATTTATTTATTTGACTATGAATCATTAGTAAAATTATGTTATTTATGAGATGCCTAAATATTACTTATACTTTCATGGGTGAGGTTACTATTCACTTTTTTAGTTTACATTTCATATGGGTGATGTTACTATTCCCATGTTCATGTTACTATTTCATAATTATAGGTTCTTGAACATATTTGAATACATATTATTTAATTAATTATTCCTTTATAAAGATTTTAATATTGTTTATAAGTGATTTTATGTGATTTATACTATATGACATTACTATAATAAGGTTGAAATTCCATTTATAATATTTAGGATCATTAACGGGAGTCATCTCAATATTTACATATAAAAAAGATTTTTTTAGATGTATAATATCATTTGAATAATTTCCATTGAAAATGTGTCTGGGATATTATTTTCAGTGAACATTTTTTGATCCATATTGTTATCAATTTGATTCCTGCTATGAATGAAATTATTTTATTGAGGGGAACTCATTATAGACACATGATTTATTATCTCACACTTTTCAAAATATTTTTCATCAATTTTATTAAAAAAAATATTCTATTATCAATCATGAACCTATATTTTTTTAACCAATCAATTAATTTTCCAACCACCAATATTGAGAAAAAAATTTTAAATTCATCTTATTTCTGTGTAATGAATTTCATCTATTATATCCTTCAATAATCATCAATTAAAAAAATATGATACCTATTTATATATATGGATTTGGAAATCATATCCCCATACATATAAACATAATCCAACTTAACAATCTATATTTATTTATCCTTCTTTGTCCATTATGTATTCTATTCAATCATCCCTTTTTGAAAAGTATCACATGGGTGACTATGAACACATGATATTTTAAAGATATCTATTTCTCGGAAATTTTAGGGAATTCCACTGAATACCTTTGGATAAAATTTCCATTTATTTTGTAAAAAGATACCTATTATTCTTCCTTAGAAAGAAATCACTTATCTTCTTCTCACAAATAAGGTATATGTGCACTATTGTTCACTTCACATGAATTGAAATTGACCAATCCATTCCTTTGATAATGTAATTCTTACTATTTAAATTTAATATATACATAGAGTCACATAATTTACTTACACATAGTAAGCTGCGATGAATCCATTTAATCAAAAACATGTCATTGTACCTCAAGTCCATTCCACTAATTTTTAATTTTATAGATCCAATGATATTCATCACTACATCATTTATTAAATGAATGGCACCATTATTATTTTACTTCTTGTATGTTAAATGAACATTGATTCTTATCATGTGGGATATACAACTACTATCCAAATCCATTCTATAATTGAATCAATCAACTTAAATTAAATTTTAGGTATATTTTACTTCTCAAATTATCCTTTCTTCATCTATATTTGTTTCATTCATTTGTTTTATGGGGAAATTGACTGTTTCACCTCTCTATTAATATGATATACCTTATCAGGAAAGAAGACCATTGTATTTTATTTTTTATCCATATTAATTAAGTTTATTGTTTCTATGATTTCATTTTTCGACTCCCCCATGGAACATCCTTTTCTAAAATTTATGTGAAATTTTTTGCTTTGTTTCTATAACCTTCAAAGAAAAATCAAATTCCCTTAATAACATATCCTATATAGGAAATTATGATCATAATTTTTGTTTCCCTTAATCCTTTAAATTCATTTTTTCTATGAAATACATATATTATGTGTGACCTAAAATTTCTCTATGAAAAAATATAGAGAGTTTCTCCATCATCAATGGAGAGGTTCTCTCTCTTAATTTTAGGGATTTCCTAGGAAATTTGGTCTCAAGTACAATAATTTAATATAAAAGTGTTTTATATTTTGAAATGTTCTCAGCATTTGGGGCATGTCTCTTATCTCAATTTTCCAATTCATTGACTCCTAATATATCTAATATTGGTTCAACAATTTAAGTCGAACATTTCAATAAGGGTGTCCCTGAAGCAGATCTGATCATGATGGTCATGGAGATCAAGTTGGGAGTAGGGGCTGATGAATAATTGTAATTGAGGTTAGAGAGTATGGTATGTTGAGACATCCATTAGATGTTTCTAAGAAGTTCATGTGATGGGTGTCTATTGCTGGGTCACTGGCAGTGGCTGATTCATGTGTGCGATGACTGAACTCCATAGATCAACAATGGTTGATCTTCAAAGGTCATTTAATGGAGATAGAAGGTTAGTGGGTGACTGCAGGCCTACCCAATTATGGTGATGGTGGGTTTGAAAATCTAGCATGGTGGATTTTGTATCGGGGTGTTCCGTTGATATGTATGATGCACAACATAAATTGATTTAGCCGATGACTTCTTCCTGGAGGAAGAGGATCTGTTATCCTGGTGGGTGGTGTGTCAATAGAGACAGAGCCCGCTACTCAGAAGGGTTCTTCTGTGTTGGTCAGCAGTAGAAAACAATGATGAGGGTCAGGTTTTCAATATGCGAGTGAAGGTAATGGTCTTAGTTTTGTCAACTATGTGGCAACATTGATAGTGACACTTTCATTGAGCTCTAACATGGTGATGGCATTGGATGCGATGTTGGCCACCGACAGCGTGATGTGAGCCAAATGGTGACCTCAAGAGTATGACATAGAATGAATTTGGAATGCAGGATGGCCTTAGGATGTGGATGTTGGATGAGAAGGTGATGACTTCAGGAGATGATGGATTGGCTCATAGATGAACACATATATTTGTGTCTCATTGGGACTTTGTGTGTTTTTTGTTGCCATTTTGCTGATTTTTTCTATATTTGTGATGTCTATATGGGTCTTGTGACTTTTTTTTCGTTAGTGAGTTTGACACTATCATGGATTGGTGGTACATAATGTGTCACACTATATGTATTTGGTTTAATTTATTTTAATTAATAAATTTTTAGGGTTGGGCATGCTTAGTACATGGACATTGCTGGTAAAATTTCACTATAATAACACATTATACCGAGTATATTCTTTTCTACCCTCACTAATCAAGCTATAACATTTTGAGTCAAAATTAATTTACATAAACCATCCTTTTAGTGGGGAGTGGATAACTGTGGTATTGAGTCAACTGCTATTGATTTTTTCATCTGATCAAGAACCTCAATATAATTATTTTTTTCATTAAAACACTTTAATTGTTGGAAAGTGGATAATTTATTAATTGAATCATAGTGTACCACTACGTTTTTTACTTCTAGTGCACTAGAACTTCACAATGTTAATATTGGATTTAGAATTATCTCTTGATCATCATGATTTTATCACATCAACATGACTTCCAATTTGAGTCCCCCAATTAATTTTACATGATCTTTAATTGAATCAATTAATCCATCAAAAATATAGGTCAATTATTTTATTTTGATCATAAGATCTATTTATTTCCCTATGATTTCCAAATTTCTAGGTTTTATTAATTTATTATTATAATCTATCTTATACTTCTATTCCTTTTAATACATCATAAAAATCATAGAGTTATGAACCACTCCATTTTAGTTCTTCATCCTATCCATCAGAAAATAAATTTCATTAATAGAATCTGCAAAGTCATCTAATAGTTGACTTCAAGCTTCACATTAACACCTTTATGGCCATCATCATAAATTTTTCATCTATCTATTATAGCCATAATAACATCCTTATTTAGTTATTCTAGGTCATTAAAATATTAAACTTATTTTTATTTTATGAAGAAATTGTTTTTAAAGGAAATTTATTCAATTTAATAATTTAGATTATGGTATTATCATTATTTCATCACTATTAAATTATTTATTCATGCTTTATTTAATTAATTATTTTTCCATATTTCATTATACATATTAAAAGGAGATATCTAATACTCGCATACTGAATGTAAGCAAGTGTAATGTTTCCTTTTAATTTTTTATTTCATCATTTTATATTTTAGGATACAAAAAATATTACTTCATAATAATCTCAATCCTGAGGATCATCCTTCACTATAGGATTCATAATTTATGAGAATGATACTTCTTAATAATTTTAATTTATAACATATTTTTTTATTTCTTGTTTTTAACACATTGAGTGTTCCCAGAGGAATGTCTCGCATCACCTCCTTTGGTACTTCATCTTGGTTTATAAAGACCCTTGGGTTAAAATGCTATTGTAATGTCCTCTAAAAACCCCCTAATTATTTTCACATCATTGATATTTTAATTGATACCACAAATTTACTTCAAAATAATGTTAATCTAATCAAAAAAATTATTGATAATCTCATAATGGTGCATTCTCAAATGTTTATGCATGTTCTATAGTACCATCAACTTATCTTCACAAACCATGGATTCACCTTCATATATATTTAGATGTTTTCCCAACATGGCATGTAAGGATTTGCATGATATCATATTGGATTATATAGAATTGTATAAGGTCCCTATTAATGCATTTAGTCTTTCATAGGCATGAACATTCTCCTTGAACTCATTATTTAAGAGTGTTATATTTTCCATAACATCCAGAACCCATGTCTGTTATCCATGTAGACATATCATCACAATAATTGGAAGTAGTGTCGAATATAATTCTTTGATAATTTAATATTTTTTCTATTAAATATAATATCACCATTATCATTAATAAAAAAAATACTATTTTAATTTATATATAACTTTCCCAAACCGGTTGAATACTCAAAGAGGGTTGGTCAATAATGGTATTATAAATTCGTTGAAAAATCATTTCCAATAATTATAACATACTTTTAATAAAACAATACTCACTTTTACATATTTTATTTGAATAAATTAATCAAAAAATGTCATTCATAGCATATTTTTACTTTTTCACCATAAAATGGGATATTCCATAAATAATTAAAATGAAATGCTTCAATGAACCCAAAACACAGAGTTTATTTCATTTTCTTTTAAAAATTAAAGCATCTTTTGAGAACCTATATATTTAAATCCATGACTAAATGAATGATGAAATGGATAAAATTTTTACAAGTTAGAACACCATGATAAAATTTTAATATTTACCCTTCTTATAAGAATATAAATTACAAATAACACCAACATATGTATAGAAATCAACACAGCTTCAATAAGCATCCTCTCAGATTCAATCAAGAAAACCTTCTTCTTCATCACTAACTTTCTATCACTCAACCTGAAATTAACCATCAATTATTCAAAATAATAATATATAATATCTATATTTCACATCCATATTTACCTAATTAATGTTTTAAATACACCTATATTTATTATGTATTCCATAAATTTCAACTATCTCCTGTTTTAATTTTTTTTCTACTATTTATTTTATATTCATTATTTATGCGTGTGAGAAATATTCCCATGTTTAAATATAGAAAGTCAAAATTTTATAATGTTAACTTCTATAGAATTTAATTCCATCCAATATAAATCATATTTTGGAAACAATTATCTCTATAATCATTTACCCAACCCCATATTTAAATTTTAACTGAACTCGCCGATGAAACTTATTCAGCATTACTTCCAACCACATGGCATATAGCCTGGTCAAAACCAGATCCACAAATTTAAAATAAAATAAAATAAAATTATTTAATAATCATTAAATAATCTCATTTTCATTTCGGAGTTATTTTCCCTACATGAAACATTCAAACAATTAATACTAATTTAATTATTAAAAAATTTTCTTTTTAACTACCACAAGTCAAACTTTGAAAGAAAGGAATAAACCTTACTATCCAAGTAAATTACCTATATGATTTCCTAAATTTTAATTTACAGTCAGTTATAACGACTCTTAAAATTATTAAATGACTCCTATAGAACATACCTTTTCTATTGAATGACTCATAAAAAATCCACAAAGGATTCTTTTATGGTTAGGAATGATACTTATAAAATATCCTTTTTTCATAAAATTACTCTTATTAAAATCTAAAATATCACTTATATAGTAACCAATGAATATAATTTAGTTTTAAATAATTTTTGTCATGTATATAAATGACTATAATTTATTCAAACCATTTTTGTTTTTTGTCTTCTCGCTGCCCGTGTGACACGAACAAAATAGTCTAACAACCCTTATGGTTTCATGACAAAGTAATTTTCCGAATATTTATCAAAACTATAATTTCTAGAGTAACACTAGAATTATCACGATCCACAAATATCCATCACTATATATATTCCCCATGATTTTGTGACCAATTTTTGATGTTTCCATAAACTATTTTATCCTAAAATACCACACAGAAAGCATTCCAATGGTATTCATTCTAACATAATTATTTCATTTACATTTTTGATAGATATGAAGGATGATTTTTAAATTCATAAAGGTGGTATATTTTAAAAAAAAGGGAACTAAATATAAAATTAAAAAATTTCCAAAGAATTGTGCTTTTGTGTATTAAGTTACATTAACTCATCATCCTTGTATTCCTGATGAACTTATCTTAACATCACTAATCACATTGCGATTTACTGTTTCATTTTCACCCTTACACAACTGTGCTAAACTAGTTTTATTTTGAAAATTATAAAAATTATAAGAAATTTAAATTTATATTTTATTCAATTATTTTGTAAATATTACTCTTAAAAAGGTAAATGAAACTTTTTTGATAATATCACTGAAGGTGGAGGTGATTTGGTAAGCCCATGATAATGTCCAAGAAAAAATGGTCAAAATTGCACAAGATCCATGCACACTGGTGGACTCAACCACATATTTCGACTACAATGTAAATTTAAATGAGATGAAATATTGTAGATGGGTCCCAAATTCAATGTGCTACATTCCATATGAAGTAATTTAAGACTCATTAGGCCTCTATGATGCTCATCCTAACTAATCTGTCCAGAAAATCAAATCTCCACAAAGTCAAAAGTGGTGTTATGTATTTTATCAGTATAACAAGATGTAATTGTCCAAATGGTTCCAAAATTTTAGTGGATATAGTCCAAATGTGGGGATAAACTTTTTAGTTTTCTCCAAACTAGATAAGAATATCTATTGGACAAAAAAGGACAATTGGTTTCTCGAAATCAGGGTGTCAAAAACCACCTCCCATTTTGGCTAAAAAAGAGCACCTTGAGCTTCCCCTTTGGTAGTTCGACCAAGGTGTGAAGTGATGCCAATTTTGAGTTATATAGGATTCCTCTCCCCATCCTAGAAGTTATGGAGGCCCCTATACACATAGGGGGATGAATAATGAATAAGGAGTTCCACTCGAGCCTCCTCCCCCCGATGTCAAGCTAAATGATGGGCATTCATTGTGAGGGAGATACACACATGTCATGGGAGTTCCAACACATATATGAGAAAATGGTTTAGAGTAATTTGGGTTTTAAAACATTTATTTCCATGTATCTTACATAATTTTATATTTTAATTCTTGTTTTGTTTTGTGTGAATGAGATACTCTTAATTTCGAACCGACCACTGTGAGGTTTTGAGTGCGTAACTTGTGTTGTTCTGATTGGGTAATAAAGATTTATTTTTCTTACCCAATTTATTGAGATTTAAATATTCTTTAGAAGCAATTATTCCATGCATATTTTATAGGCCTCGACAATACAATTGTAATGTCCAGGTCTGGTTCTTCAAGAAATGAAATAAAGGCTTAGTAATTAATCAAGATTTCAATTAATTTCAACCAAAGAATTACTATAAACCTAAATTAATCTCCAAGAATGATGATCTTAAAAGTGTGTAGTGAAATCCAAATGAACCCTTTTATCTCATATTTTTCAAAATCCATTTGGTTTCTCAACTTCTAGATTTTCAATTAAGTTATTTCATCCTAAAACTATTTTCAAAACCACCCCCTATTTTAGCACTTCTTATTAAACATTTAAACTATAAACCAACAGAATCTCCTTGATAGAAGACCTAGAGTCATCCCTAGACTATAAATAAACTTTATAAACATAAAATATTTGATGTGTCGTGACAACGTGTTCAAATTGTGGTGCTATTTCTGGGGAGCCCTATGGTATTTAGTGTGTGTTTTTGAATAAAATATTTTTAAATTTTGTAAAAATTTATTCATTTTCTCTTATAAATTTTCAATAATTTTGTGTTATGATATATTTATTATTTAGGTATTGTGCATGATTCATTCTAATAAAAGATATTTACCTCATTTCGAACATGATATAGAGAGGATCCAATGTCAACAACACTGAGACACACAAGAAAACATTTTGAAGGAGGACACACCACACACTGGACGTCTTCTTCGTCCATCTTCTTCTTCTTATAGATACAACATTAAAACTGAAATACACTTGTATAACAAGGATGCAAACAATAGAAAACTAATATAATTAACCTCACTAGATTTTGACATCCAAACCACATATTTTCAAATTCAAGGCAAGGTACCTAATTTTGAATTAAAATATGATATAATTCACTTGTTACTTAGATTCCATGGACTCGTAGGAGAAGACCCACATACACATTTAATAGAATTTCATACTATATGTTCAACATTAAAACATAGAAATTTGGATGAAGAAAAAGTAATGCTTAGGTAATTTCCGTTTTCATTATAAGACAACACAAAATAATGGCTTTATTACGTTAAGTCACTAATAAGAGGCTGGGCGGACATGAAATGCCTTTTTCATGAAAAATATTTCCCAGCCTCTCAAACTACAACAATAAGGAAAGAAATATGTGGTATGAGAAAACATCAAGGAGAAACACTTCTTAAATATTGGGAAATATTTAAAATATTATATTTAATTATTCGACACCACTAAATAATTTATCAACTTTTAATTGAGAATTATTATGAAGGATTAATTCCAATTGATCTTAACAATATTGATGATTCTACATGTGGTGAACTAGTAGATAAACCCCCAATCACTGTAATGACCCTGATTGAAAACATGGTACAGAACACTCAACAATTCAGTACAAGGTCTAGTATACGCATTCTAGGTGTCATTGAGGGGAAAAGTACTGAATTGTAGAAGAAGGTGGACTCAATGTCTGAAGAGGTTTGTGCCCTTCTATGATAACTTGATCTCTCTATAGGGAAATATCAATCTCATCCACCCATACATTGTGGAATTTTCTCTTCTGACACCCATTATTCTGACCAATGCCCCCAATTGAGTGATAATTTTGAGAGTTGTGAGGCAATATTTCCAGGACACCCCTATAACCAACCATTTAAGAAAGAACCATACTATCTATACAATAGTGGGTGTAAAGAAAAAAATCCTATAGGAAAGGGGTAATTAAAACCAACCTCAACAAAAATGGAACTAACTGGGACAGAGTATCCATCAACCACCACCCATAAATCCTCAACCACCCCAAAGGCCTTTCAAACCACCCCTCCAAATCCTGATCCTAGACAAGATGATATGATGAAACAAATGGCCGCCAACAATGTCCAATTACAACAAACCACCCAAGCTGCCATACAAGACCTAAAAACCCAATTAGGACAACTAGGTAACTCGGTGGGGGAAATTTAATGTTCTGGGTCGAGTAGAGTACCCTATCAACCAATAGTTAACCCTAGAGATAAATGAAATGTTATTTCCATCACCCTTAAGAGTTGGAAACAACTTAAAACCCAAATGAACCCTCCATTAGAGGAAACCACCATCCCAACTACTGAAAATGGTCTAAGAGAAGAAAATCCTTATCCTGATAGAATCCATTCCAATGGAAAGAGTGTATATGTTGATGATTCTCCTATCCTAAACATTTCTTTTCCATTTCCCCAAAGGACCACCAAACAAATAAAACAAAAGGAAACTGAACTTGATACGGAAAGTTTAGAGACATTTAGAAAAGTGCAGGTAAACATCCCCTTGATTGATGTTATGAAACAAATTCAAAGATATGAAATGTTTCTGAAGGAGATGTGTACACACAGAAGGAAATTTCATGGAGATGAAAAGGTGAGCCTGGGGAGAAACATATCAACATTGATAGAGACATCACTTTCTACCAAGTTCAATGGTCCTGGGACATTCTCGATTCTATGCACCATAGGGGAGTATTCATTTTCCAATTCCATGACTGATTTAGGTGATTCTATAAATGTGATTCTTTAATCCATTTAATCTACAATGTAGGTCAAGGAACTAAATACCACTATAATTGTAGTTTAAATGGACAACCAAAGTACAACCCACCTTTCTAATGTGTTAGAGGATGTTCTTGTGAGGGTGGAAGATTTAATTTTTCTTGCTGATTTTTATGTGCTAAAAATGGAAGATGATAGGAAGAATGGACATGCCCCAATTATATTAGGGAGAACCTTCTTGAAAACCTCCAAAACCATAATTAATTTCCATAATGGTAAATTATCTATAGAATTTGGTGTTGACATAGTCAATTTCAATATCCTTGATTCCATGAAGCATCCCTTAGAAGAATATTCCTATCTCTGTTAATTTAATTAATGTACTCCCTACCCCTGAAAAAACAACTTCTCTTTCCCCCGATCCCCTTTCAGAGTTTTCTTCATTAATTGATATTCTAAGAAATCAATCATGCAATTATTTTTGTAGTGGATTAGAAAAATTTCATGCATGTTTATTAATTGATGGTTTCTTGAACACCAAGGAAAACTTAACCATCAATGATACTGCTAATCTTGTAAAAGCTCATTACTCTATTGAGGATGACACCATTGAGTAGTTATATGAGATAAGTGGCCTCTTAATTTCACACACACTATCATACATCCAAAATACACCTGAATTGGAACTGAAAAAACTACCTCAAGATGTGAAATATTCATATCTTGAGAATGGCAACAAGTTTCTCGTCATCCGTGCTATTTCACCCCCTCCTGATTATGAATTATGACTGCTTGATCTTTTAAGGGAGTATAAAAAAGCTTTGGGATGGACACTTGCTAACATTACTTTTATTAGACCATCAATTTTTATACATCATATAGTGTTAAAGGATGAGGTTAAACTAGTGAGGCAGGCACAATGTCGATTGAACCCAAACCTACTAGAAGTTGTGAAAAAAGAGGTTACAAATTTATTAGTTGATGGAATCATTTACCCCATCTTTGATAGCTAATGGGTCAGTCCTTTTCAAGTAGTTCCTAAAAAAACTAGCCTTATAGTAATCAAAAATGAAAACAATGAATTGGTTCCAACTCATGAGCAGAATAGTTGGTAGGTCTGCATAGACAATCAACAACTAAACCAACACACTAGGAAGGACCATTTCTCATTTCCATTCATTGACCAAATTCTAGAGAGGCTTGCAGGGAAGTTCCATTACTGTTTTATTGATGGTTATTCTAGATACTTTCAAATCAATATTTACCTTGAGGATCAGGAAAAACAACCTTCACTTGTCCCTTTAGGAAATTTTCATGAATGTTGTATAGATATATACATGCATCAAAATTAAAATTTATTTGTATGATTAGTGTCCTATATCTAGGAATCATTGTTCTGGATGAAGTATGTGTGAGTTATTTTTTATATAGTTAGTGTTCAAGAGTTAGAGATTATAATAAACCCCCCAGTCCTACAATTATTAAACTGAGTGTTTCTACTAATAGAATCTATATTTACCCAAATATTGTAGTAAATTAATACTAATATATTCTAATATGTGTTTATATGGTCATAGTTAGTAAATATTTAATTATTGAATTTGATTATATCATTTAGGTTTGCCTATCCCATGAAGAGAAGTGGTCACTAAAGTTTTTAATGAGATTCTTCTCTAAATGGGTGTGATGATTACAACTAACATTTTTTGTAGAATGAGTTGAATTACACATCATATTTTGTAGATGTTTTTATTGTCTTTTCCATGAAAGAAAATTTTACTTCTTATAAATATATAATAATGTGTGTATGATTTCTAAGAGAAAACCCTTTTTATCCATTATAGGGAGACCTATAAATGAATTTTATTATATTCAATAGAGAGTGTTTCATGTGACAGTTCAGTGGGATACGTATAGATCTTATAATTTTTATGGATATTTTTATACAACCCTATACCTTTTGAGTTATGTTTTTTGTGTAATTTGATATTTTCTGTTTGGTGAGTAGTTTATTTTAAGAACCAAGATCCTGAACAATAATATTTCAGTTGGATCATCTAAATATGATGTTTTTAGATGTTTTTTGATTGTTGAGATGTGCCTTTGTTATATATGCGAGTCTCCAGTTATTTGGGTTTGTTTTTTTTGGATTTTTTTAAAGTAATGTTTCCTCAATGCATGGCTTGGGTCCCATGGTTTAGGTTAAATAGTATATTAATACATACATGGTGAGTTTTCTAGTTCATTTTTGTAGTTCATGATTTTATTTCCTGTTTGTTACATAGTTTAGGGTATAATGTGGTAATTCCATGGTAAATCACATATAGTGTCATTAACCCTGGGCTTATTTAATGGGCTATGAACATTTTCATAAAAACCATGCATAATATCGTAGATTATTTATAGATTGGTTTGGTATGGTTTAACACATTGTTTGTAAAACTATATGGAAAAACCTTATGATGTGGATTTCTTAAGAGAAAACAATTTCTATGGTTAGTTCACTTTTTTGAAAACTATTCATCACAATCATACAACCTTCTATAGCACATTAAAGAGGCATATTTTACCATTTTACCCCATCAGGCTTAAATATATCCTTCTCTTTTCCACTCCCTTATTCATATCCATGGAAACCGGGTCTCCACCACCATTGTTTCTTTATACCCCTTTGATTAGTGGTGGTATTGATAGAGAATTTCATCATTTAAGGTGAGAAACCCTCCTCCCATTTTCCCTCGTTTATTTCATATAATTTTATCTAATTTTGTTTTATCCAGTTTGAGGTTGTGGTTCGATTCAATAGAGCATGGTGGAATAAACTTTTTTAATTGGTATTTTAGACAACATTACAAGATGATTTCCTAAAATTATATCTATATGTTTTCACACATTATTTTGAAAGAAGCATGTCACCATTTGGACTTATTATAAGGTAATGGATTAAATAAAACATAATTTATTATGATATCAGTTCTGATTGATAGGTATTTTTCATGGATTGGTGTTTGGAGTACATTGTGGACCTCCCATGTGATTTTGGATATAGTTTCATTACAACAAGTGAATATAATGAGTATTTAATAAATTATTCCTAATTTAATTAATATGTGTAATTTGTTAAAAAAATTAATATTAATTTTAAAATTTTAATGGTTTATTATTAATTAATTTTGTTTTTTTGACGTGATGTAGGACATTTTGTGGATGAGCAATGGCTATTAGACTTGGATGAGTCTTGGTAGATCTATCAGGCATTAAATCAATGGGAAATAATTATGAATTTAGAATGGTGTTCCCTTATACATCCCCTTATGGTACTTTTTATATATTAATACATAGAATGTGATATGTGGTTGTTCCCCCGAGCATGGTTGACCTTTACAATTAAATTCTTAGTTTAATAAAATAAATAATTTTTTATGAATTAATTGAAAAATGTGTCAAGGGACATGATGGACACTTGGTAACTTGATCGAATGTATCATATGTCTATTGTCGATGCATTGTTTATGGCTATATTTCTTGGGAAACCGTGACCCCTAGGGGCATTATTTAAATTAAATGAACATAATGGTTTTAGGGTCCCAATCGTGGGTCCCCTTAATAACTTCCAGTTATAGTTATGTGATGAATTGGTATATATTATCTTAGGGTTTTCCATGTGAGAAATTTGAAATTCATCAGATCCTAAAAATTAGTTTAGATGAGCAAGGTGAGATAATTCCTCAACCAATGAGATGCAATTTTTCCTAGGTGGGTAGAACCTATAGATATTTTGTATTTTCTAGGTGAGTGAATCGATATGAGATATATTTGGTATTGAAATGGGAATATTCCTATCTCACTATGGTGATGTTATTGAAGTTTTCCTTATGGGGCCTCTGAGGGTTACATAGTTATTGATGATGTCGGGGGAGGCTACACCCTCTATGTATTGGGTATCGAACTAAAAGACATGTTCTAGAGAATAAAACACATAAAAGTTTTCTTAAAAATACTAGACTATGAGACAATAAATGGTACCCCATTGGAATATTATCCTAAGGTAGGATGACTATAGGAATTGAGTAGTTATTATTGTGGGTGTCACAATAGAACCCGAATCGACCATTGAACCTTATACATCATGGATTCCCAGAAATAACTGGGATCTAAAATCTGATCCATATACTCATAAACATGATTACATATGATGTTTTGGAATCAACCATATTAATATTGCTATTGGATTACCAAAGACACTATGGAATCGACTATTGAGCATGATACACACAAATGTGATTTCTCACGGCTCTTGGGAATCAGACATTAGGCTTGAGTTGATGCATTTTACAGGATTCCTAAAATTGACTTTTGATATTAAATTTATTATATATTTAATTTCCCTAAACACCTAGGAAGATTATGATGAGACTGATACTCACATACACTGTATTTCCTTGGATGATTAGGAATCAACAGGATACATGATACATGAATACCCAGGATGCCCAAGAATTTCCCATTTAGCCTATTACTACTAGATTACCTAGGATGATAGATAATAATTTTTTTACTTTTATTAAACACCTCAATATTTCAAGAAATATTTTTGTAAATTAATTTAATATTATTTGTAGATTTTTTACACACAACATTATGTTTAAATGAACTTTGATATATTATGAAAATATTATTATGTTACAGTTATAAAAAACATTTTAAATTGGAAGTAATGGGACATATTAAAAACTTTATTTGATAGATAAAAATATATTACTGAATAAAACTTTATTGATTAATACATAGTAACTAAACATTATTTTTTAGGAAAATTTATATTTTCCTTAAAAATAGAATTGTTTCTAAATTATTTCTATTTATTTTTAGGAGGAAATGTTTCTTAAATTTTCAACATGATGAAAAATATTATTTAAAAAAACTATCTAATTTTTTTAAATATTCATATGAAAATTATATTAAGTTAATTTTTTAGTATTTTATGAAAAGTTTGTTTTTATAGTTAGTAGTGAAAAATATGAATTTTTCATAAAAACAATATTTTTGTTTCAGGAAAGTACATTGTTAAATTGTATTATTTTTTTGAAGTAATATTTTATTATAATTTAAATAATATACTTAATCTCATTTGAATTTATTTTTATATTTTAATTTAGTATAATAATATTTTTATAGGTAAAAATACATTATCCAAATTAACTTTTTTATGTGAACAATGCATTTTAATCTAAATAAATAAATTTAATAAATATTGGTGAATTATTTTAAATAAATTTATATATTATATACTCTATAATGTTTTTTAAAATTTATTTAATATTTTTCTTATAATTGGTTAAGAATAAATCCAGTTTTACGCATAAATAATGTTTTTATCTAAAAAGAGTTTTTTATTACATTCTATACAATTATTTTAAAATTAATTACGAAGCATTAAATGTATAGAATTTTATAAAAAGGTTTAAATATTTTGAATTAAGAGGTTAAAGTTTTTCAAATATTCCCCTTCTATTTTGGGTCAATATGAATAGTAACCTTGTAAAATTCAACACCTAGTTAAATAGTAAATCTGGTTGATCTAGGTTAAAATTAAGTGATAAGGTAACATGTTTTAACAATAATAATTTTTGGATGAATGAAATTATAGCATTGTCACCTTAGTCTATAAATGGAGTTGTTTAATGGACACTTTTCCATGAAAATGAACCATATAATATTTAAATCAACAGAAGTTACAAAATATCACTATCTTTATTTTAAATATCTATTATATGTCTAATTTGGTAAAAAAACATTTCATGAATGAATATTAGTTTTTATTTTCTTGTTAATGAAATTATTTTAAGATATAAATTTTTTTATAATTTTTTATAAATTATATAATGAACTTAAATTCTTGGGCAATATTAATACAATATTTATTTAATAATGATAAAAATAACATAAATTGTTTTGAAAACATTGTATGTGATATAATTTGACTGAGTTAATGTGTACCAAGAATTTTTCGCTGAATGTCAAATATTATTGGTATTTTATGGAATTATATTCTTATTCACCCTTTATATTCATGTATTTAATTTTAAATTAAATGAATAGTGATAAGAATTACATTAATGATATTTTATAATAAATAATATTTAATTAAGTGATTTAATATTAAAAAAAATCTTATCATTGGAAAAATTAATTTGATATGGCTTTGAAATTTTTCCATGGTCTAGTTTTGGTTATTTTTGAATTTTATAGTAACGTTTTTAACCATTAAAGGGTAGAAAACTTCAATATTTCAATATTTGTCAAAATGGTTAATGAAGGGTTAAAATAAAAATATAATGGTAAAAAATGTGATCCAAACATGCACAAATTTTATTTTATGAGATTATTTTGATTAATTATCATATTATATGCTAATATTATCAAAATGGATTCATTTTTACGACAAATGTAATTTATATTAATTTCATATTTTATGAAATTTCTAGAGTACCCCTCCCCATAATTGTAAACTATCACTCATCCATTCCCTTCTTCACAACAAAATAATCATTATAAATATAAAAAAACATAAAAAATACATTATAACCTACCTTATTCAAATTATTGAGCCTTTTTTATTTGAAATAGACCAATCCATGATCCATTAGTGAGAGATTTAAGGGAGTTTTTTTAAAGATGAGGTAATCTACTTAATCAATAATTTTTTTTTTGTTTTTTTAACTCCTATAAATTTATTAAATTATTCTTAAAATAATAAATTAATGGAACCAAATATACTAAAATTTTATTATGATTATTAAAACGCCTTTATTCACCGTCCTTCCATCAAATGGGAAGTGAAAATACCCATTACGCGTATGTAGAACATACTATCTCCATATAAAGATATAATTCATTTATCAACAACATATTTTATGGATTGGTATTTATGATGGGTTAATGTTTATATATTATAATTATGAAATATATATAATTATTTAATGTTATTATCATATACACCTTATTACTTAAAATTGTTTTGTAAAAAGATGATGTCAATCGTGCGTACATGCTGACTACCGCCTCCACAAAGCGATGTGATTAATTTTTCATTTCTATTTTACTCATATGGTAATAAGCATAAATTTAATGAATATATACGATATATGATATATAATAATAATTATTAAATGTATATTTATTATTTAATTTTCTTTCATTCTATCCTTAAAAAAATGATAATTGTGTTTATGAGTATGTATGAAATATTTTCTCTATGAATGGTGTAATACATTTTTCTTTATCAATTTTTTATTAATTTCATTAAACAAGTATATAATTAATATATATTATATTTACATCATTATTAATATTATTAATATTATAGAACCATGATAAATGTACAAGAACCAAAAACATTGAATCAATACATTCATGAAAAAATGAAGCAGATATCACTCGTAACATTGATTTTATTAAAAATGTTTTGACAAAATGGTGATGAAATGTTATAAGTAAATAATATATGGTATTATATATATTAAAATAGTTTCTTAAAATATTTATTATTATTCTATATTTTTATATAGGTGGTTCCAATATGAAAATGGAATTCTTACCTAGGTTATGGTATTTTTGTCTCACTTTTATTTCTGTGGGGCATAGGACTGATTCGACAATTGTTTATATTGTGTGGTGTATATACTACCCATAAATTTATTTTGTTAACACATATTATTAATTTAATGGATATTTACATATAAATATATTATTTTTTATTTCATGGGGCGTATGATTCAAAAGTTACCAAATTTTTAATTATTTTATGCCATAATCTCATTTTTTATAAGGATGGTTTGTTATTATGTTTACAATGATAAAAAATTATAATATACCTCCCAATAAAATCATGAATTTTACTATCCTATAGTTATTTATTAAAATCTAATATTTTAATTTCAATTTCCGCATATTAATTACTCAAGAGACCAAAAAATATTATTTTTAGGAAAATTGACTTTATTTCTCACTTCAATCAAAAAACATTTTTCTTCTACATCCATATTTTATAAAATGTTTTAAATAGGTTTTTTATAATTATCCCATTACTATTTGAAGTAATTTTTAAACATGAATTAGTTTTAAAAAAATGGTTCAAAAAGACTATTCATTTCATTTTCCTAACGATTTACTTTTTATATTTGTTCACAAATGTATAAGAGGAATGTGATATTCTAACTTATAAATCATGAATATAATTTACTTCTATGATGACCACTTAATGATATAAATATTAATTTTAATGTTTACAATATTATTTTAAAATAAAATGTTTTATATAATATTTTGGAATTTTTCATATTTTAGTGATGTTATTAAAAGAAGGAAAATTTTTTTCCCCTCAAGACAAATTTTATGTTATTTTAATGGTATTTATATTTATTAAAGAAAAAACCCATGATTTCACTTATTCTTTCCTAATCATATGATAAAGTGATACCACAATTTTTATTTCTCTATATGGTTTATTTTTATGATGATAATATTTTTATTAAAGTTGTTCATTTTCCATGTGTTATGATATGATAAAATGTTTATAAAACACCTTTATTTTAATGGTTTATGAAATTATGAATATTATATGATGTTCAAAAACTTGTATTTATGGTTTTAATGATGTTATAGTGGTTTTTATAACCAAGAAATGTGGTTATGTTATAACACAAGATGGTGGTCACATTATAACCAAGGATTTTTGGAAATAATATATCGCTCCAATGCATAGGCTAAGAGTTGATATGTCATGAAATAAAAAATACTATAATGTGATGTGATCCTAGTTTATTAAGGTACTTTTTAAACTATTTTATTATAGGGAGTGAACCTTGAATTCCATGCTGGTTTGGGGAGTTAACACATTCCACTATGACAGTCTTGTCAATGATCCTTAACTATTATGGAAATTATTTTATGACAATTTAAATAATAAAGTTTTTATTATAATTTTATTCTCTCATGGATCAAACTATTTTATTCCATTATTAGTCATGTATTATTAACAACCATGATTTACTCCATGACTCAGGAGTATGATTTTTGATTTTTATGGTATAATTTTTATATGTCATGCTCATGTTTCCAAACCCTTATGTTCATTTTATACTCAACTGATCATTGATATCTCCCTTTTACATTTATTATAATTTGGGATAACCTTTTCTTATGTTTCTTTTCCACTGGTTATAATGAAAGGTAATAAGTATTATATTTTTAATAAGGGTTCTAGTTATGAATAAATTAGTGGGAGATGATGTAGATCTTTTATGTATAAGTTTTTTACGTGTTTATATTTCCAATGCAATAGACGTATTTGATTATGGAATGGATATTTATTTTATCTAATTAATATTCATCTATTTTGATGTGATATATATATATATATATATATATATATGAAAATTATAGGTTTATATATATGGAATCATGGAAAGGTTTAGTGAATATTTGGAAACTAGGATCTGAAAACATTATTAATAACATTTTGGGTAAGTCAATGTATAGGTTAACATCATAAAAATATTTTATTATATGATTCAAAAAAAACTTATTAATAGGACAAGTGGGATGAGAAATTTTCAACATATTTGTCCTTGTAAAATTTTGGAACCACTTATAAGAATTAAAGTAATTTTCTTACTGTTGGTCTAAAAATGTGTTACCACTGTTAAGGTTAAAAATGGTTAACGAAGGGATTAAAACAAATGATAAGGTTTAGAATGAAAATTAAAAATTTATAAGGTTTATTATTTGATATTATTTCTTTCTTATAATTTCCTTAATTTTAAATTATGTATATTTGGTTCCACTTGATATGAAAATGGTTTATATTATATTTAAATCTTTTGTGTAATTCCAAGTGTGTCCTTTCTCTTTCTAATAAAAATGCATCACATTTCCTCTCTTATTTAAACCTATTGTTTCCCATATATCTTCCAATACATACCCATAAACATTATAAACCTCCCCCAATACATATTGTCTCTAGTCTCATCAAAGGCTAAACCTAAAAGGCTTAAGGTGTCATCTAAAGGCAATTTTCTAAAGAAGAGGTATAACTCTTAATAGGGTTTTTTTATTTATTTCCTATTAAAAATATTTATAATATTATATAAACATGTAAAAATAATTTAATTATTATCATAAATTTACTTAAATGTGATCATTTTTCTTTTATAACCATTATTATACTCTTTTCCATCTAAACAAAACAAAAAACATAGCTCATGTGGATGTATGACCTACTGTCTCAACCTAAAAATTTAATTTTTTTTCATATCCTTTTTACATGAATGGTTATAAAGTTGTAATTAATTAACATTTATAATATTTTTAACATAATTATGATTCTATATAAATATGATATTATCAACCTGATTACCAATAAATTGGCTAGTAAATGATAACATTGCTCGTGAAAATGTGTGGAATACCACCTCTATGAAATGATGTGATTTATTTTTCTATTAAAAAATTATAGGGTTGGTTATAAAATTTTATAGAATAATAGAAATTAAATTCATTATAATTTTAAAATTATCTATATTTGGAGCCCATGATCAAGGTGAATGTACTGGAACCAACAAACAAAAGCAAACATGAGAAACAAAACAGTTAACACAAAAAATAATTATGTTACCAATGAAATGTCAATTAAATTATGGTGACCTAATTTAATTTAATCATATATGGTATAATATGTATTAATATGGACTATTATTAGTGATTAAAAATAAAAAATTATTTTATGTGAGGGCCAAAAACATATGACTATGTGAAGACCTTGGTTATGGGATTTATAATCTTGATTTACTTTTGTTGAGGCTTATTCCATTTTCACCAAATGTTTTCTTTTTTTTTGGTGTGAAATACCATAAGGTTATATTTTAATATTAATTTAATAAAAAATTGTGTTTTAAATCCATTTATTAGTTTATTCATAGACATAATTTTGTTTCAAAAGTTACAAATGATGAAAGGTATTTTCCTTTAAAATGTTGTTTTACAAGTTTTGAACTCTTTCTCCTCCATATACATGTGATTTTAATTATTTCTAGAATGTTATTATTAAGGATAAAATTGTTTATAAAGTACATTTTAGAATATAAACTATATTGTTTTTTTAATCTTTAAAAATTAATCTTTTCAACATTTCGATAGGGGTTATTTTCATCTTTTTACAAAAGTAAAAAAAATAATTTTTTAATGTATATGGATCAAGCATACTTTCACACCACATTAAGAATTATAAATTAAAGAATATACTTCAAAAATATCTATGTAAATTTTCAATGAATTTTTTTTCTCAATATTCATGGAATAATTATTGATAATGCTATGAAAATAAATGATATTAATTTTTTAAAGGAAGAAAATAATTTTAAAATGTGATTTATAACTCTATTCTTACATCAATTCAGAAGGAATTTATTTTTAATGATTTAATTTTTTTATAATTTCATGGTTATACAATAAATACCTCATTTCATACTATTATATGGTCATACGTCATCCTTTAATAATAACATATTAAAAATTAATTTGAGATTACTTATTTTCTTATGAGGATGTTCTTTGTCACTGTACAATATTATTTGGAAATAATTTTTCCACTTCATGTTCTTATTTACAATAACATCAATGAATTAATTGTGCTTTTTTATAATTTTATATTGAATTAACCTTATTATATTCCATTATACAGTTTTAGTTGAAGGAATATTGTTCTTAAAGTTTTATTATTTACTGAAGAAATATTAATGTTTCGTATACTTGATTCAAAATGGATAATTATTGAATTGTAAGTAATATTGAGAATGAAATTTATTGATCATTAAACATATGCAGAATGGATAGAATGTTTATGTGATGGGTAGATAATGGTTATAGATAACTCCTCGATACATCAATATGTTTCATTAGATAAAAGGGGTGGTCATATTGGGTGGGTATTTGGTTTACACCTACAAATTATAAAGAATGATTTCTTGGTTAAGGGAAATTTATGGTATGATTGTTGAAAACATGGATGATACATTCATGTAATATTTATGAACATAAATATTTATGCATTTCTTTTTTTAAAAACTAGTTTTTATTATCCATGTATTTTTAATGATATTATTCATCATTGTACATTAAAATCAATTTATTAAATGAAATGAGATATTTTTTTATTATCTAATATACTATATTATTTATGTTGTTTCTACCAAATGATAGTAGTTATATTAATCTTTTCGATAATGAGAATTTTAATCTCACCATTTTTATTGGTACCCTTTCTCTAGAACATGAAGAAGGAGTCATTGAATGATCTTCAAAGGTACAAACATTTTTTCATGCTATGTTTTATTTTACAAATTTTATATAGAAATAATATGTGTATCTAGTTTCTTAAGTCTGAAAATCTAATTTATACTTCATGGTGCAAAACATTGTTTCGTGTACCAATGTATTGATTAAGAACCCAGTCTAGGTTACTTGATTCATCTTCTATAATTTGGACCTGAAAATATTATTGAAACAATTATTAACAGAAACAGGGTAATTACTATATAATATAAGTTAAATCAGTTTGAATGATATAAATTCTTTGAAAAAGTTTAAAGATATAATTACTTCATTACTATTAGAAAAAATGGGTGTTTAGAAACAAAGTTAACGAATCTAGTTCTATTGTCAAAAAATGTTAGGCTAGTGGGTCTAGTATAAGAAATTGATTATGAATAATCCTTTGCACTTATAACTAGACATAAATCAATTAGAATACTAATTTCTTATTAAACTCATTAAAATATTAAAAAATTTCAAATGGATGTTAAGTTTTCATTCCTTTCAGGTTATATTATTGATGTTTTTTAAATAACCTCATTTTCAATACCCACACTCAAATTTCTATTTTTAAGATTTATAATTCTCTTTATGGTCTAAAATAATAACCTATATATTGGTATGATAGTATTAACTCTTTCTTTCCTTTTAATAGATTTTCAAAAGGAATATATGATCGTACACTATTTATAATAAGGATTTAAAAAGTTGTTTTAGTCATTTAAATCTATATTGATGACATTATTTATAGCTCATCCAAAAAGTCCTTGGGTATTGAATTTTCTAAAATGATGTAATGTGTATTTGAAATGATTTTAATGGGTGAGTTAAAGTTTTTTATGATTATTAATATTTTTCAAAATAATGTTTGAATTATTATAAATCAAATGTAATACAGAAAATATATTTTAAAATGCTTCATCATGGATAACATAGAAGGTAGTGAAACTCCTATGAGTACCAAATATAAATTAACTGTGGATAAATATAGAAAACTAGTTTACCAAACTGATATAGATGTTTGACTGAGACTTTACAACACAAAACTACTAGAAGTCCAAATAATATATATAGTTTTTGTTTTAGTTATTGTTTAAAGAAAACCCTAGGGAATCCCATCTTAGTATAGTTAAAGTAAATTTTCTGTTCATAAAGAATAGAACTAATTTTGGACTCTTTTACCCCAAATTTATTTTGAATTAATTAGTTATTATGATTCTAATTTGGTTTTCTATATGTTTTATATGAATAAAAACATTTGAACATTTCACTTTTGAGTCAATTTTGACATATTCTGTTATAATAAAAAATAGAATTGTATTAATTTATCTATTGGTGAAACACAATACATAGTTAAGATCTATTTTTTTACACAAGTTCCATAGATGAAACACAAATATCTAGATTTTTGAAATCAATTTCAATATATTCTTATAAATTGTGAAAATAATGTTCTATAAATTATCCCAATAACCACTTTTCTCATTCAATAAAAAATCAAATTGATATAAGACATCATTTTTTGAGATAATTTTTTTGTAGGGTGATATCAGTTTGGAGTTCATCTGCACTAAATAAAATTAATTGATATTTTCATAAATCATTTGAATTTTGAGATATTAAACTAAATCAGAAAGAAAATAATAATTATTAATTTCTTTTTATCTTTCATTATTTCAACTTTAGGATTAATTTCTTATTCTATAATGTTTGAGTACTTTATTCAAAATAAATTTGATCAATACTCTAATCATATACCATTTTATGTATAAATTATATTTATATTAGGATTAAATTTATAAAAATTATGTTATAGGTCTTAAATGAACACTGATATTCTATCATAGATATGTTATCAAGGACATTCTGTCGTAGACTTGTTACTATGGTTATATCACCATGAAACACACTATTGTGATTATGTCATCTATTAGTATTTTATTTCAATATCTAATTTTTGTTCATATTACTTTTTTATTTATATAATTTATTTTAAATTAAATGAATTATTATGATAATTTATATTATGCCATAAATGATTTAATTTGTAAATTTGAATTCAAATCACACATCTTGAAACCCTAAATCCCCACACCTTTTATTTATACAATTTCTTCCTCCCTCTTGATATAACCTATGCATCCAACCTTCTAAAACATTGTTTCATTGGATTAAATTAATTAAAAAATTGTTTACTATTTTCCAAATGTTTCAATACCTCACAACAAATCATTATTTGGACCACTAAATTCTATTGAACCTAGAAATCTACTTTTGATGACTAATAGAGTTGCCCCTAAAAAATGATGATTGGAAACTGTCCATTAGTTCTCCAGTGAGGAAGTTCATACATGATATTGAATGGGATGAATGGTTTATAAGAAAAATCTAATCACATTATGCCATATTGATTCAATATTTCTATATGAATACTAAGTATTAGTTTTGGGAATGAAATGATTTTATATGGGCTCACATGAGTGGGGGAATTGTTTTTCATAAAATTAGTTGGATAAATTATTAAAGGTACCACATAAGGGTGATTATGAGGATTTATAATGTTAATCCCCTATCATCATTCTTTTTTTGAAATAAAAAATGCTCTCTTTGAGCTTAAAAGAGATTGAAATATTAGGATATGGAATTATATTAAATTTTGTGATGAGTGTTAGTGATTGTTAAAGATTTCCCATATTTAATATAACTAATAAAAGGATATTTTAGTGTTATGATACACATTGATTTATTTTTCCTATATCTATTTACGTATGAAGTTAAGGTGTGTTTGAGAAGATATGTTATGATAAAAACACACTAGTTGTAGAAACCTACTTCCAAATTCAATTCTATACCATATCCAATGCTTATATATACACTTTTAGAGTCTAAGGATATTTCCCATGAATTTTAAGAGAGTTGTTCCCTATCTATTGGAGTTTTTAAACCATGATATATTTTGGATAATGGTGTTTAATTGGAACCCAAAGAGAAATTATGGGTTTGAAATTATGTCATTATTTATGATAATTTAAGCTTTTTTAATAACCCTTTTTCAGGGAATTTAAATTGGATGAAACTATTTTATACCTTGATGATGTTTTTGTATTTTATTAAAAGAATGAATTAGATACTTATAGTGATGAGAATGAATTTGATCCAGTGTACTTGACTGAAGAGGCGGTAAGTTTTCATGAAAAGGAGGAAAGTTTAGATTCTGAATAAGTGGGAATACATAATTTATCCTATGGATCTACAGATTTGTTCCGCCTCTGGGGTGGCACATTTATGGGTGGTGAAGAAATGGTTTGATGAGGATGGTTCAATGAGGATCATTCCTTATCCCTTTTTCTATAGATACAATTTCCCGTCGAATTTACCGTTCCTTTGTTTCGTCTTGTTTGTAAGAACCCAGAGTTCTTATTAGGTAGGTTTTTTTCATAGAGTTTTTGTGAAAAGGGGAGTTTCTGGAAATTTTCTCAGTACACGCCATGTACTTCCTTACAGGAGTAGGCCTTGTGCTGGCCGTGTAATAGTCACACACACGGCCATGGGGGAGTGACTTGGAGTCCGCTTAAAGTGGAGTACAGAAAAGGAACGTACACACCGTGTACTTTAAAAGTACACGTCGTGTACTTTATTTTTTTCATTAAACGCACTAGGGTCGTATCTGATGGACATAACTGAATCCTTTTTTGTTTGGCTCGTCTGAGAGCGAGGTGTGGCCATGGAATTTCTATGAGCCCCCAATCGAGCACCCGTTCTCCAAATCGACCGCCATCAATTGCATTGGGATCACCTTGGTAAGCTCTTCCTTCTCCTAGAGCTTCGTTTCTTGATTCCTACTCTTTATCAAGTTATCCTCAATTGAAATTTTTAGGTTTTTTTGTAGATCTTCGCATTCTAAGGTGATTCAAGCAATGAGGTTCAAGTATATTGATCTCATGAACCCGAGTTAGGTGGTTTGTGCCTTTCTGTATGAAGTCATGGGGTTATATGTGAAATTTTTCCCAATACCCATGAACGGGCTATTGCGTGTTTACCGTTTTAGCCTTTTTGTTTCTCTACTATGTTGGTATTCCTGAGTAGATGTTTATTGATTGTGAATAGGGTTAATTGTTGTGCTTTGGATGTATTTCCCACACATGTTTTTCCTATTTCGACCTTTGGGTCTTGTTGCATGTTAGGTTGATGTTTACTTTCCAGGCCTAGTATTGTAGGATGGTGTGAATGTTGTGCTGTAGAATTCTAGCCAAGTAGTTCATGAGGTTTACCATAGCCATTACACACTGCTACACATGCTTGACTTACATAGGGCCGTGAGAACCTGGTGTATAGACCATAGGAAGAATTGATGGCGAGGGCTTCTCCATAGTTCTTTAATAATTATACGAGGTGAGACCACATGGGGAATTGAAGTTTAGTGATTCCCCAGAGTGTCTGTAGTTCCTTGATGTGGACCACAGGGGGAATTGACATTGAGTACGTCCCCAGAGCATCTTTAGTATGATACGAGACTATAGGAGGAATTGACAGTGAGTGCTTCCCCAGTGAGTCTATAATTTAGCAAAACCAGAGGGGTGAGAATGTGTGTGCTTCTCAGAGGGATGCTTGTACTTGATAGGTATGACTAGAGGGGATAAGCTATGGGTACTTCCTAGAGGTTTAACAGTTATGTTATCTATTATACTGTTTCATGTTGTGTGGTGTTTTGAATCCTTAAAACTGTGGATTGTTACTGCTTTGTGCTTTCCTTTTTTACTGCTTCCTGTACTTTTACCTACCATATATTCACTGACTGTTTGGCATAGATCTTATGGTGGTTGCCTATGGGGATTCGTATCACACCCTATTTGGGCCATGATTTTGGGCCCAAACAAATTATTTTACTGTAGGTATAGACAAGGGCATGTGACCTTAGACTTTAGGTACTTGATTGCATGGGAGATGAAGAGCATGGGACCAAGTCGAGGCTTGCGATGCTGAGGAGTTGCTGATCTATTTTCCTTTTGTAATTTGGTTTAGTACTATATTTTTTATTGTGACTTGTTTGGCTGGTTTTCTAGACATATAAGTATCATGCATAATTTATATATATTTATGCTCCAGTTGTTTTTTTATCAGTCTTCCATTGTTCACTGTTGTTGGATATTTACAGCTTCCTCTATTGTGTGTTGTTTACTTCCACTGTGTACTCTTCCAATGAGGGTATAGTTTCCCCGCTATCACGCCTTAGGCCCTCACTGCTAGTTGGCAGCCTCTAGCGTTTGGGGAAATGTGCTTAAGGCCATGTGACCAACTGAGTATGGGGCACCTCTGGGTGGATTCCAGAATCGGGACATTACAAAGTGGTATCAGAGGCACATTTTCTCCTGAATTACTATTTGGATACTTTATCTAGGGATAAGAAGGAATAAGTACTTGGTAATAAGCTGTGCCCGGGAGTAGTTAACTTGTGTACAGGGAAAAGCCAACCTACCTCGTTATTTCAATTTTTCTGGTTGGAAATTTTACAGTTGATCTAATTTTCACAATTTGGTGACTCATATGTCTTATGTTATTACTATTGACTTTATTGAGGTTGTATTTCTACTGCAACCTGATGAGATGAGGGTATTCCATCTCATGAATCATATAGGCACTTGTTATAAATCACATGTCATGCATTCCTACCACGCCATCTAGGATGCATTAGCGACTGCATGTTGTTGTTATAGATGTTGTGTAGAATATTCATGTTGTTGTGATAGATGCCTTGATAGAAATACCCGCTATTTGATAGGGTATTGTTTGTAAGGTTTTTTTAGAATGAATTCCAAACTTTGGTTCTTGATGTGTTATGGGACCCCATAGACTGGAATTTTGTGGATCATTGCACTGTTCTCTTTTTTATAACTTGTATAGGATTCCAAAAATTGATTTAAAGGGAGTATGGGCCCTCATGAATCAGAATTTGGCATTTCCAACGTTCATTTTAGTGTTTTTATGGGTCCCTAAGTAGTTTTTGAGGCTTACTTTCTTGAAAAACACAGAATACACGCCATGTAATATTAAGTACACACCATGTGTTCTTCTATTTGGGAAGAAACAGTTTTTCTTAAGTACATGTCGTGACCTTTATGTACACACCGTGTAGTCTCTGACCATGTCATAGGCCATGTGTGCAGAGACACGATATGGGAAAAGTCTGATGCAAACATGCCATGTACGCTCTGAACACGCCGTGTAGTATAATCCTAGGTACCCGGTCATGTAGCTAACAACACGGGTCGGTGGAGTCTCTTCTTATACCCGCCATGTCCACCTTAAACACACCGTGTAGTCTGACCCACGTACCCAGCCGTGTCACGAACTAACACGGGTCGGCGTTTTCCTTTCACGTACACACCATGTCAGTCAAGAACATTCCATGTAGTCCTATCTTAGGACAATCATGTGGATTAATCATGTAGAAGGACCTGGGCATGGGAAGAGTATTCAAGTACACACCATGTATTTTGAGAACACGCGATGTGTTTGGGGTGTTAAACAACTAGTTTAGGAAAAAGTACACACCCATGTGAATGACTTCAAGTAACACACCGTGTAAAGAGTGTACACGCAATGTAGTCATGTTTTGTAAAACATGAATGTTATCTTCCTCTTATTCTATTCTTACGTTCCTTATTTCCAGTCCTTGATATCGTGATCTAAGGTGTGTGCTTGAACTTATAGAGTCATACCACTAGACATCCTCCGGTTGTACGTCAGTTTCCAGGCAGCGATCAGACACCGGACATGGCTGATTAGGTACTTCCCGCAGATCTTCCTGTTGTTCCAGTCTTGACACCAACAGTTATACCTATTACCGGTGCTGATGCACAGTTTATGGAAGGCTTCATGAGGATGATGCATACTTTTTAGGGAGCACCGCCTCCTGCCCCATCTATGGATGATTTGATGAGGGTCTTCCTACAACATCATCCTCCCACTTTTTTTGGGGAAGGAGGACCTCAGGCTACAGAGTCATGGCCAGAAGCCATGTTGATGATATTTGAGAATCTGGAGATGCCTCCATAGAGGAGAGTCAATCTTTCTACCTATATGCTATGGGATTCTTCCAAGACATAGTGGGATATAATCTCACATGTGGGTCATCTGCAGGTTATGGATTGGGAGGAGTTCCAGTACATCTTCTATGACAACTTCTATCTAGATACCCTGAGGGTCGACCAAGCCCGGGAGTTTATGATCCATGAGCAGGGTACCCTATTGGTTATGGAGTATTCATCACATTTCACTGAGCTTCAGCGTTTCACACCCTTCCTAGGAGGATATGGATTATTCCTGGAAAGGAAGTTTGAGGATGGCCTCAGACAGGATATCTTCTCTTAGGTGAATATCTTCAGGTTGACTTCCATCGTTTCCATCGTCAACCAGGCACTGATCAAGGAGAATAATCTGAGGGAATCTAGGGTTGTGAGATAGGGCGACTCGACTTCTAGAGTTAGTGCTTCGCTAGCTGATATTCAGAAATGCCGCATTGAGACTAAACAGGGCGATCTGAGTAGGCAGGATGCATCTTTTGGTAGCCAGGTGGTGTGATACAAGTGAGGGAGAAGTGGGAATACAAGGCTGCAGTTCTAGAGAGACCCAGAGGAGTGCCGATCTTACGAAAAGTTGGGTCACCTTCAACATTTCTGTATGGTCTTCTCACCAGTAGCTGGTGACCGGGGTTCATCTATGACCCCTCGTACAAGTGCAGCTCTTCCAGTTTCTCACAAGTATAGGAACTGGAGTTCTTCTGGCCATTCAAGATGATGTGGAGGTCAAGGCCATGATGAGCAGTCAACAAGCCACCAGAAAAAATAGGGTGGATTATTTCAGATTAGTCAGGAATGGTCACAGGGCCGCAGAGCTGGCCATACTTTTTGCAGCGGAGCATACCCATCAGAAGCATGATACTGGCCCCTCTACAGTTCAAGGTACGATCTTAGTTGCCTCAGTTTTATCTTCAGATATTTTCGATACTATTTCTATGCATAGATTTATATCTATCACTTTTGTGGATAGCCTTGGGCTCTGTATCTTTTCTTCTACCGATGTTTTGACACAAGACACTCAGTCGGGGACAAGAACATCTAGTGTATGTCAGTGCAAGGAGTGACCTATTGAGGTTGGTGGATGCCACTTCCTTTGGGATCTCTTTGTCCTAGAGATGATAGGCTATGATGTCATTCTCAGAATGGACAAGCTAGTTCTCTATAGGCAGTCGTCGACTGTTATTGACACAGGGTGAGTTTCATATCACCTTAGGGTAGATCTTTTCTTCATAAGTGCGAGTGGGAAGTCCTGGCGAACAGAGTGGGTCTAGAGCATCATGAGTTGGGAGCAGTTACAACCTAGATTTCTAGACTTTATCTGGATGACCAGGAGACTTTACAGTAAGAATTTCCACCACTGGTGGATCATTTCAGAAATGTCTTTCCATAAGAATTTTTAGGTTTGCCTCCAGAGCGTGAGGTGGAATTTTCTATTGAGCTTGTGCCAGGAGAGGCACTAGTGCCCATTCCTCTTTATAGGATGGCAACACCTAAGTTACAGGAGCTCAAGAAGTAGGTAGAGGAGTTACATGCAAAGGGTTTAATCTAACCCAGTACTACTCTTTGGGGTTCGCCTTCCCTGTTAGCAAAGAAGGCATATGGTACCCTTTGGCTTTATGTGGATTATCGGAAGCTAAACCTATTGACATTTAAGAACCGATATCACTTGCCTAGGATAAATGATCTCTTTGATTAGATTCGAGGAGATTGAGTATTCTCGAAGATTGACTTGAGGTTCGGTTATCATCATTTTCATGTTATACCATAAGATATACCTCCTACAACCTTCAAGAGAATTTATAGTCTATACAAGTACTTGGTTATGTCGTTCGGTCTCACGAATGTGCCTACAGTTTTCACGGCACTGATAAACCAAGTGTTCCATCCATACTTGAATTCTTTCATGGTGGTCTTCATGAACAATATCTTGGTATACTCCCAAACTCAACATGACCATGCTACCCATCTTGAGATCATTTTGATAACACTGAGGGAGCATCAGTAATATGATAAGCTCTCAAAATGACACTTTTGGATAGACCAGATTCACATCTTGGGTCACGTTATTTCGGAGATAGGAGTATCAGTAGAACAAAAGAAAGTGAGAGCTATAGTTTCTTGGGAGCAGCGGAAGAAATTATTTGAGGTGAAGAGTTTTCTAGGGATGGTTGGATACTACAAAAGTTTTATACATGACTTTTCACGCTTAGAAGCACCACTGATAGGTTTGACCAAGAATGGTGCGAAGTTCTTATGGTCAGATTCTTGTGAGTCAGAATATTAGGAGTTGAAAGGGAGGTTTAATTCAGCACTGATAATAGTCTCTCCAGAGTAGGGAAAGAGATATTCTATTTATTTTGATGCTTCAGTTATTGGTATGGGAGATGTGCTTATGCAGGGTGATCGAGTCATTGCGTACATGTCTCGGCAGTTGAGGCCACATGAGAGGAATTACCCGACGCACAATCTAGAGTTGGCGGCTGTTGTTCATGCCTTATGTTGTTGGAGACACTATCTTCTTGGAGATCATTTTTTGGTTTTCACTAACCAAAAAAGTCTTAAGTACATCTTCACTCAGCATGATCTTAATTAGAGACAACGCAGGTGGGTCGAGTACCTACAGTCCTTTGACTTCAAGCATGCCTATACGCCTGGGAAAGGCAATGCAGTGGCTGATGTGTTGAGTAAGAGGACTCAGATATAGGTAGTTCGGGATGCCAGCAGTGTGTGGTAGCTTATGGCTCTGTTCTCTAAGATGAATTTGGAGGTGCATGATAGACAGAGCCAGATTTTTATATCTTCAGTAGCTGTTACCTCTACCCTTCTTGATCGAGTACGAATGAGACCGCTATCAGATTCTGAAGGCCTACTCCTACGGGAAAGCATGTCAAGAGAGGACCCTATTCTTGGGTGGACCATAGGGGAGGATTAAATCTTGTGTTTCTAGGGATGTGTATGGGTACCAACAGATATACACGAGGAGATGATGTGGGACTTTCATTCCTCAGTTTGGGCAGTTCATCCTTGTGTCACCAAGATGTATCGTGATCTACACCATCAGTATTGGTAGAAGGTATGAAGAGGGATATTTCTGGTTTCATCATGAGGTGTTCCACTTGCCAACAGGTGAAGGCGGAGCATCAACAACCATCAAGTCTTTTACAACAGTTACCCATTCCCGAGTGGAAGTGAAATGATGTCACGATGGAATTCGTGACCGGTTTTCCAAGGTCGCCTTGAGGGAATGACACAATTTGGGTTGTCATTGATAGGCTCCCAAATGTTTCTCACTTATTTCCAATCAGGGATACCTTTAGTGTTGATGAGTTGGGGCGGTTTCACATCCAGGAGATTGTACATCTTCATGGAGTTCCACACTCGATTATTTCAGACAGGGATGACCATTTTACTTCTCGGGTCTGGAAGGTTCTCCATAAGGATTTGGGTACATAGTTACTTTTGAGTATGGCTTAACATCCCCAGATAGATGGAAAGTCTGAGCGTACAATTTAGGTTATTGAGGATATGCTCCAAGCATGCATTCTAGATTTTGGAGATTCATAGGAGAAGAATATACCTCTTGTGGAGTTTTCCTACAACAATATTTTTCAATATACTATTTATATGGAACCATATGAGGATTTATACAGTACACCACACCGATCACCTTTATGTTTGCTGAAAGAAGGAGAGGCAGCTTTGCTAGGACCACATCTTGTTCAGCAAACCACAGAGCAGATAGAGTTGATTCAGAAGAGGATAGCTGTTGCGCAGTTTCAACAGAAGTCTTATGCTGATCAGTGGGGACGACCTATGGAGTTTGAGGTTGGGGATCAGGTTTTTCTATGAGTCACACCAATGTTGGGACACAAGATGATTAAAAGACAGGGTAAGCTTTCACCGAGATACATCGGGCAGTTTGAGGGGTTGGAGATAGATAGGCCATTTTCCTATTGGTTACAGTTACCTCAGAGGTACCAAGATATTCATGATGTTTTTCACGTCTCTCAGCTCCGACATTACTTTTCAGAACTTTTTCATGTTTTTCAACCCAAGGATGTTGAGCTTGATGTGGATGCATCATTTGAGGATCATCCTATCTGGATGGTTGATTGAAGTACGAAGGTTCTCCGTGGCCGGTCCATTCCTCTAGTATGAGGGATATGGCAGCACGAACAGGTGCAGGACAAGACTTGGGAGAGGGAGGCCGATGTATGAGAACAGTGGTCAGAACTATTTGAGGTTTCCTCTTCTATGCCATGCTAGGGAAATTCAGGGACAAATTTTGTTTAAGGGGGAAGTTTGTAAGACTTCGGACCATCTTTTTAGGTACTTTTTTCTTTTTCCCAGAGTTTTGGAGAAAATAATAGTTTCTAGAAATTTTCTATGTACACACTGTGTACTTTATGAGTACACACCATGTACTTCCTTGCTGCAGTAGGCCGTGTGCTGGCCGTGTAATAGCCACACACACGACCGTGTGGGAGTGACTTGGATTCTGCTTAAAGCTGAGTATGGAAAAGGAAAGTACATGCCATGTACTTAAAAATTACACTCCATGTAATTTCATTTTTTCATTAAACGCACTGAGGTCGCGTTTGACAGACAAAACCGACTCCTTCTGGGTTTGGTTCATCTGAGAGCGAGGGTACAACCACAGAACTTCTTCGAGCCCCCAGTAGAGCACCCGTTCTTGGAATATACCTCCATCAATTGTGTTGGGATCATCTTTGTAGGCTATTCCTTCTCCCAAAGCTTCATTTCCTGATTCCTCCTCTTTATCAAGTTATCATCTGTTGAATGTTTTATACATTTTTGTCAATATTCAGCGTTCTAAGGTGATTGAAGCTTCGAGGTTCAAGTATATTGATCTCCTAAACCCGAGGTAGATGGTTTGTGCCTTTCTGTAGGAAGTCTTTGAGTTATATGTGCAATTTTTCCCAATACCCATGAACAGGGTATTGCGTGTTTACTATTTTAGCCTTTTTGTTTCTCTGCTATGCGGGTACGCCTGAGTAGATGTTTATTGATTGTGAATATGGTGAATTTTTGTGCTTTGGATGTATTTCCATTGCATGTTTTCCCTGTTTTGACCTTTGGGTATTGTTTCCTATTAGGCTGCTATTTATATTCCATGCCTAGTATTATAGGATGGTGTGACTGTTGTGCTATAGAATGCTAGCCAAGTAGTTCCTGAGTTTTACATTGGTCATTACGTGCTACTACACTTTCTTGACTTACACAGGGCTATGAGAACCTAGTGTATAGAACATATGGATAATTGAAATTGAGGGATTCTCCAGATTTTCCTTATAATTATATGATGCGAGACCACAGGGGGAATTGGTGTTGAGTTCTTCCCTAGAGTTTCTGTAGTTCCTCGACATGGGCGAAACGAGTAATTGACATTGAGTGCTTCCCCAGAGTGCCTTTAGTATGATACGAGACTATAGGGGGAATTGACAGTGAGTGCTTCCTCAGAGAATCTATACTTTAGCTAAACCAGAGGGGTGAGACTGTGTGTTCTTCCCAGAGGGTTTCTTGTACTTGATAGGTATGACTAGAGGGGATAGGCTGTGGGAACTTCTCAGAGGGTTACCTATTGGGTTGTCTATTCTACCGTTTCATGTTGTGTGGTGTTTTGAATACTTAAAATTGTGGATTGTTACTTCTTAGTGCTTTCATTGTTTACTGCTTCCTGCACTTTTACCTGCCATATATTCATTGACTATTAGACACAGATCTTGTGGTGGTGGCCTACTGGTATTCATTTCACATCCTATTTGGGCCATGATTTTGGACCCAAACATATTATATTACTATAGGTATATACAATGGTAAGCTCCCTTTGAATTCAGGTACTTGATTGCAATGGAGCTGGAGAGCATAAGACCAAGCCGAGGCTTACAATGCTGAGGAGTTTATCATCTGTTTTCCTTTTGTACTTTGGTTTAGTACTGTATGAAACATTGTTACTTATTTGTCTACATTCCTAGAAATATATGTATCATGCATCATTTATATATATTTATGCTCCAATTTTTTCTTTATCAATCTTCAGTTGTTCACTGTTGTTGGATATTTACTGCTTCTGCTATTGTGTGTTGTTTTCTTCCGCTGTGTACTCTGCCAAGGAGGGCATAGATTCCCCACTATCACACCCAAGGACATGGCTACTAGTTGGAAATATCTTGAATTTGGAGAAATTCTCCTGAGGCAATGTGACCAATTGGGTAAGAGGTGACTCTGGGTGGCATCTAGAACCGGGACGTTACACCATTCAACATCATTATCCTTTAAAGAAGGTTAAATTAACCATGGGGGAACTTTTGGTCCCAACTGGTGATTGCGTTGGGTTAAAGAACTTGTCAAATCGGTCCTTCTCAGATATAACTTCATTGAATGGTCTCCAATGGGATTATTCATGGAGATACAAATTCCCAAGGGCCTTGGTATCCATGATTCATGGACCTACATTCTAAAGGCAAGTGCTCGTTGGCTGACGATTTGGCCAATGACACTTAAGGACTCCAATGGTTGTGAGGATGGGAGGTCTGGCTCACTATACCCTTCTGGGGGAGAAGTGTTGTCTAATCTGAGACTCCCTTATAGATTTAATACATTTTCATATTTTCGCGACTCCTTTGTTCATTCCCGAAGAGTGTGCCAATAGGCTACCCCTTGTTTGCAAGATCATCATAAACATCCATATATTTGATGTTATGGAGGTGATTATGACTTGAGACATATTATAAGTCACTCTAAAGTTTATATTTATTTAAGGGGGATGGAAGGTGACTTGATATTTTGATCAGACCCACAAGGAGGGATCCCTACATATCCTAGGGAGAGGAATTAGAACCAATGGAGTTTGGATTTTGCGGGGCTTATGCAAAGAAGCTTCCCATTTGGTGGGATAAGATTGGGTGAATGATTTTGTATGGGAACCCTATTGAGATCAACCCTTTTTGTAGGTTTCTTTCGTATCCTGTTTTGATCATGGATCAGAGTTCTTATAGTTCAGAATCATGTGGTTGTTGTAATCCTCACAAACCTCCTAGCCCACGTGAGTCATGATCGGTGTGAGAAACAAGAGGATGTGAAATATTTAACAATTCACAGGCCTCATCCCCTGTTGGTGGGGGAGGGAGAGCCTAAGGTTGAAGAGGCCAGGGTGACTATGGGTGATGACATAGAGTAATGAACTCTTTAATGAGAGATGAAATTATAATGCATGTAGTCCAACATTGGAATATTGGGGACTTACCTAAGTGGGAGGGCCCTAGAGCTAATTCTGGGAAGGGGATGAGTTTCATCCTCATCAAAGGGGGGAGCGAACATAACCCCTTTGACTGATCACTATTCCTCATTGAATGGAAAAGAGAGTGATCACCCTTAGTCCAGAGAATGGAGGGGATCATATTGGAATCCCAAGGTTGGAATCCGAGTTACCAAAGGAATATAGCCTCACAAGCATTCTTGAAGACATAAAATTTTTGGGGAGAGCCTTCGTGACTCCTCTTAACATGGGTATGTAGACTCAATGGGCCACCCGATGTTATGATCATATTAGTCTGGTGTCTTTGGAGGAGACGTTGTCCTGATACCAGTGGACTGGTTAGCATAGGGACCATGGAGGACTAAACGGTAATGGAGAGGTGAATTTGGAATAGGAAGAAACAATACCCAAAACACTTTATTCTACGTACTGAATTTTTATGTGGGATGAGGGAGGATTTTCATACCATAGTGGTATGCGGGTAGAGGGGTCGTCTTCATACCACTACGGTACGCAAACATGGGTATAGACAACCGTGTGACATAGTGGTACATGGACCATCACGCCGCTTTGGGTTACATCTACATACTGAGGTTGTACGTGGGGATAGGTTCAGTCCACGTAGTGGTATGCTATGTGGAGCACTATATTGAATGGAGGTTCAGGTGATCAACGTTCATTGGGAGTTCATCCGTGAGAATCCTTTGGTTAGAAATTCACCAGTTAGTTTCATGGTTCTATTATTATTATTATTCAATTCCACCATTTTATTGTTCATGGCTGGTTGTACCAATGGAAGGAGTGGTTCGTGGTTCGGGCTTTTCTAATGAAACAAGACGAAAGCCGAAGTGAAACCTCTAAGTCTCCCTTGAGATTTTGTTGTCCATCCTTCTCTTTGCCTGTCTCTCTTTGTGTATCTTCCATAATTACAATGTGCTCCTTTTATAGAGCATCGGAGAAATAGTATCTATTGGGCACACGACACTATTTGTAGAGGCCCATTGAACCTATATTGTGACCCACAAAATAATCGGTCAACTAGGGTTTATAGAGGCTTCGATTCGCAATAATGGTTCACAGAACCCTGCTGATTCACTTTTTCCACGAACTGATGAGTTTGTGGTAGAGTACACGGGCAGTCCTCACATGTATGAATCCTTCAGCGACATGGTTTATAGATTTACTTGGTTCTCTAGCCATCACTCCATGGGCATGCAGTTTTCAGATCATCCCGCATTCTAGGTGGTTCACAATCGAGCTATTCCACGTACCTTTCCTGGTGATGATACTTGGGACCCTTAAAATTTATTGAAAACTTGAATTTCATGAAGTTTCTTCTAAATATTGAAACTAATTTTGAGTTCATTTACCTTTCTGTACTTATAGAATTTCTTGATTCCTTCTTTAAAAAAATTGTGGGGGTATTTTCTGCCCTTCGAAGAATTTTTAGGACTCTAAAAGTGCCTCCCATAGGAATGGTATTCATTCGGAATGAAAAGGGGACTATTCTGATGTAGAAGTGGCCCTGAACTGAAATGGTTCATCATAGAAAATATGGACCTGGTAGGAGGGGACCACACCTATATATAGGGGCCCATGTCATTTGTCTTTTACCATTTCATGCGGTGAAAGGTACTGTCGATTTCCCTAGTTTCCTTTGCTCTCGTGTACCATGCCTCTTGTAAAAATCCCATTTTCAAATGGTTTTGTATGTTTTGTGAACCAATTTACTCACCATTTTTCTATCCACATACCATGTTTTGGGATTAAAAAAAATTCTCAAATTTTAAGACTTAAAATACTGATTCCGCATAGGAGGATGATACACTGCTAGCTTGTCCATATACCACACTTGAATCGGCAAATTGGTCTTTGAGAATATTAACAATCTGAACATAAACCATAATCCACTAATCTGAAATATGAACATAATCAAGGCATAGGTTCACGGTATCCGCTTTCGGCAAACCTTTCTGTTCTCTGACCAATGATATTCATGCCAACATCTCGTGGATGGTTCACGTACTATAGTTGTATGTAGTAGAATGTGTCCGCGTACAGTAGCTATAGGCGGTGTTACTTCTGCATATCATGCAGTATGCGGGATGTGGCTACCGTGTACCATTTCTGGAATCCATATGAGGAGCTTTATATGGAAATATTTTGAATCCTTTAACCATTCGTACATATCCTTTATCTAACAATTTTCTATCAGAATGACTTCTCATCGGTTTCTGGATCATCCTGTGTAGGTTACCATGGTTGATTCACAGGGTGATGTAAAATCGACGAAGACAAGGGAAACCATGGTGAGGAATACCGATGATCATCTTTGAGCCAACATCATTCCCTATGACATCTTCTTTATGGTCTTCTTGATGCCAGAGCTTTTACCTTACCTGTTATCTGTATAGTTTCCACTTTACAGCTTTGATCTTCTTGCCGACAACCCTCTACCATTCCTGACCCCGACATCCCTTTCATCCTCTTGGAGGCACATCAAGGCCATGACCATGCCAACATTTTCCCAGTAGGAGAAGTCATCACCACTCTGATTTAGGAGAAATTCTTCATACTAAGAGGCTCGTCATGGAATCTAGGCAACCACGAGTGTTGCGATGGAGTCCTGATACTAAACTCTTGAAAATACCCATCCATTATCAGCATATCCAAAGAAAATACTAGTGGAGGGTGGAGCACAAAGTGTGATTTGCGAGCCATAGGATGTTTCTCCAATATTTGGTCTTGGGCGTTCTGGGTGCATCATACCTATTTGGAATCCCCCAACTAGTTGGTGGCGGTGGGTTTTTTCCAGGAAGACTGGGTTTCCCAGTTTTTAATTTTTTCTCTGAGAGAAATCCTTCCAGAATTGTTGATCCATTGGTGTTCAAGCATGAAAACCTCCCACCTATTGCACAGGGAGGTGGGGATCATCCTATGGGATATCCACCAACTTGGGGGACTCCCTATCCTTGGAGAAATTTCTGACGAGTTCCTCCCAGCATCCACCACATGGAATGAAACTGATCATGTGTCTCCTTTGATAAAGAGTTTTCTGGTCATGGTAGCAGGATCACTAGATCATTCCCTTGAGAATAATTCCCTCACCCCATTAGAGGCATGGATAAGGTTATTTTTGTAGACGAACAGACCCAAGCTGAGGGCTCACTACAGTTGAACTCATCCCACTCGCCAGTCCTGCCAAACTATGGGGTCATATTTTTATACCCTTGAAGTAGGGTGATTTACCACATGGGGTTATGAGCTTCGGTCAAACATTTCACCTGCGCTCAGACTAGAAGGTTTCTTTTCCATGTTTATAAGTAGATGGTTCTTCCCATCTCAGGATGTATATACTAGGGTTAGGGTCTACACCTTGATGATGGTGGCCATGATGGAAGAGGTTAGACCCATTAATTTGTCCCTTCCTACCTTCACCTAGCTTCAATAATTGTTGGGATATATACAAGAAGGCTGGCATTCGCATCGTCTCATCGGACTATTCCAATTCATGTATGGCCGGATGGAAGAAAACTTCCCCTGTTTTGAATATCGTCATACCACATGAGTTGCCCATTCTGACTTTCATCTTTCTCTTCTCAACATTTATCATGTTTATTCCAGGACTCAGAGCATTATTGAGGTGGCTGGGTTTTTGAACTACACCTCTCATTTATCATTTGAACCACATCCTACCCTTCATGGATCATTGAGAGGTGACAGGGGTGGTTCCTTGGAGAAATGCTCATACCTCATCAACCTTCAGGATAGGGTGCACACTACTCATATAGAATGAGTAGTCATTTCCGAGCCATACCTCCCCTACCATTTTCCAAGAAATTTGGATGACTTCAGTAGACTGCGCTGCTTCCATTTTCTTAACTAAGAGGAGAATATCATCTCATTTTTCTCTTTCAATTGTAGCTTATGATGATTCATGAATGTGTTTCTAGAGAGAGTGTCATTCCTAACACAATAAGGCCCACCATTCAATCATTGGCGTATTCCCAACTATGGTAAGATTGTTACCTCGATGGGATGCTGAAAGAACCAGTTCAACATGTGGAGAAACCCTTGACCATTTCTTGCCCTGTCCTTGCCCCAACGAAAATGAGACACATTCCTCCCACTGAGAAGAATACAACATCTATGCCTTCTACTTCTATCCCTCCAAAAACCAAGATGGATACACCTCCTACTACAGATATTATGAGAAGAAGGTGTTTGACCCATCATCAAAAGAATCTAGAAGGGGTTTCATTAGTACAACCCATTTTGGTGGGAAGTTATTCAAACTACTCCCCTCCTGCATATATTTCCCCAGATCTTAATGAGACTAGCACTAGCCGAGTATCACTGATCATCCCAAAAGCTGTGGTTTGTCTTCCACATCTGGGTCAAGTGGCTAGGACATCTGAGGGTAGAGAGAGTCTCTCATCATGAGTTATCTGCCTTATGTCCCTCCCCACTCCTATAGCGATGCTTTCTGGTTACATACACATGGAAGTAGGGGAGGATCCAAGTACTGGTGTTGTGGAAAGGCACCAAGTAGTGAAAAAAGAGGCATGGAGCCAGTTATGTTCTCTTGACATCGAGACACCCCTGGCCAATTTTCCTGACGAGGGTGACAATTTTTATTGTTTATTCACTAAGCTGGGTTCTGGGGGATTTGATTATCATCACTTATACTTCTTTATTTACCAAATTTTCATTAATCAAGAAGAGCTTGCCTTATGTGAGGAAACTATATCCAAATTAAATTCCTCCCATCACTAGGTGGTGACCCTCTAAGACATTTCCGAAGAATTTGATCATCTCAAGTCCGAGGAGGTGAAGGTTCGTGATTTGGTGGAGATCCAAGTGGAAGAGATACAGGAGTGTGAATCATGCACAACAAGGTTGAGGGAACAACTGGCCTCTTCACGTACCAATTATGAAGTTGTACACAAGAAAGGGTAGGACCTTAAAGTTGTTCGGGAGTGGGTGTGTCCAATAGTCAAGGACAAAATAGAGGAAAGAGATTCTTTGGAGTAGACTATCAATAGCCCGTGAAAATCAATCTCCATCCTTTTATAAATGGCGAACTGAGCCCTATTGTTGTTCTATCCCAAATCACAATATGTACTCTTCCCCTTTTTTATACCTTGTAGATACTCCAAATTGGTGATGTACCTCCATTTTTTCTGACTTTAATGGTACTGATTTTGGTTTGAATTCTTTTTCATTAACTTTTCCTATTATTTCAACATCATTTCAATCATGCATTAATTTTAAACCCCTACTTAAAATCAGTAAACTAACATAATCAAATCGGGCTCTAATTTTTTCTTAATATATGGGAATCAGTGAGTATAGTTTGACTATTGCTAGGGTTTCATGGAAAACCTCACAAAATTTTGCATCATTTTTTTCTTTTATTATTACACAAATTTTTTCCTAAGACTACTTGGTATGGGATTAATAGGTATAATATGAATTTTTCTTAGGCATCCCTTTGTAGGTTTTCAACCTATTATGTTTTACAACTTCTTTTTGATGGTTCAATGTTTTTTTAATGAACTATTACATGGATTTTACTAAGAGGTTCCTTCTGCGGATTTTCCCTCTGGAAAGTATGACATATTTTTTTCTTACAGTTCATAGTCCTGCCAATCAAACTTGTTATTGATGTTTTCTATCAAACAACATCGATCAGGATTAACAGGGTAGGGCCCTGACTTTGGGCTATTAGCTGATAATTTTCTAATATCCTTTAAAAATGGATTATGAATTTTTATTGAAGCTTGATTTGTGGATTCTAGACAAGCATGAGGTTTGTGAGCCACTTTAGGTGTTCAGATGTAGGAAATGACTCTCATACGGATGAATTTTCCGATTATTGATGAATCTTTTTGTGGGAAACATATGCAGAGCCACCATAGAATAATGTAAATAGTCAAGAAATGGTGTTCGCAGGACACTGGCCTTCCATTTCTGATGGCATGGTAGGATATGAAAATTTTTGGATTTATTTTGATTTTGGGAGCCATAATGGGTTGATGGAATGAGTAGTGTTGTCTAAAACCATTAGAAAAATTCATGTCAACTTTGAGTGGGAACCTATTCCAACAAATTTCTTACTTCTGTGGGGGAGAGCTAGTGAATGGTTAGTTAAGTTAAGAGAATTTTTTATGTTAGGGGAACTTGTAAAAAAGGAGGTACATAAGCCGTCATCCAAGAGTTTTCTAAATCCGGGGGTGTGACAAGAAATGAATGTCATTTGAGATTATAGAAGCTGGAAAGGACTATCCTAGGGATGGATTTATCTTTTATTGAAATCCATTTATGTGGGAAATATACGCAGAGCCACCAGGTTATGATATTCATAGTCAAAAAAGGTGTCTATAGGACACTGGCCTTCTGTCTTCGATGGCCAGTGAGGATTATGGAGATTGTAAAGTTTCTAAATACGGTATGTGACCTTCAACCAGGGGTGATCTTGAACACAAAAGGAAGAATTTTAACTAATCTACTCTTGGGAAACCCTAAAATGAGTGGGGCACTCTTATTTTGTATGCGGATCAACCTCCCACATACAGAAGGGATATCTATATAATCCTCAAAAGGGACCAGAGATGAATCGGGCATGTATGTTCCAATATATCCAAGATATGTGTAAGGAGGAAAGTGTAATCCATGAATTTAAGGTCCCTAGAATCAGGAAGTATGGGGCGAGGCTTGGGAGCCAATGGGTATACTGAGATAGGAGAGGACTCTCCTGGGGAAAAATTTTCCTTTGATTGGCTAATGTTTTTGTGGGTGACATATATAGAGCCACATGGGAATAATGTTCATAGTCAAGAAAAGGTGTTCGTAGGACACTATCCTTCCAAAACAGATGGTCTTAAAGGATTTTGTAGATTCAAGATATCTCATAGCACCGAGTTTGAAATATGTTAAGAGTGTATTTGGACATATTGGGGACATTTGGGCTATGATTTACTCATGGAATCGGGTGTCCCTTACGTAGATCTGACTCATACATAGGTTGAGGCATTTGTTTCATATTTGTGATACCTAGTTATTTAACATCACATGCCCAAGAGTTGGGGTTCCTTTTGGCGGAGGGAATCGTGACATGCCTTTTAGGGTCGTGCTACTAGGACCAAATTCTTAGACTGTTTTGCCATAATTCCACGATCGATATCTCACTGAAATACCTAAGATCACATGAGGTATGCTTGGTATGAGAAAAAAGGTATTAAAAGGATTATATGTCATTTCTTAGGAATAGAAAAGTCAACATTAGAGAGCACTTATGGGATTAAACCATTGTTATGTAGTTTAACATCGTACAACAAGGATGATTTTGGCTTTGCAGTTTAACAACATGCAGTGAGGATGTGACGCTATGATGTTTAGAGTCATGCAGTGATGATGATTATAATGTAATAAAAATCTTCAATATTTCTAGGTTAATAATAATCCAGATGTTTCGGCATTCCGTAGAGGTGAGTGATGATAGAAGGTGTAAACCAAACTCCTGGTGCAGCTTGAATCAGGAGGGATGACATGGGGCTTAGAAGTCATTGGGTGTACTGAGATAGGAGGGTACACACCTTCAGATGAATTTTCCTTTTATTGATGGACCTTTTTTTGGGTGACATATGCAGAGCCACTAGGGCATAATGTGCATATTCAAGCAAAGGTGTCCACAAGACACTAGCCTTCCATCACAGATGGCCTTTAATGATTATGGGGATCCAAGTTTTCCTGAGGCATGGAGTGTAAAAAACATGAAATATGTGCTTCAGAATGTGTGAATACCTAGAACATCATTAATCGTGAACTATTTGAAGATTCCACATTGGTTTGACACATATGTATAGGGGGAAGTAGGATATTTTGACTTCTCATGATTGAGAGGCATGTGAAAAATCTCATAATACTGAGGATTGGGCCACAAATAACTCTTGAAGAATTTTGTATTTTATCTTCATGCGATAGGACCTTTCATGGACTCCCCGCACAAGTATGAACTATGTATGGGGGATAGGATTTTTTTGCTGGTGGTTGGCCCGGGATTCCGAATCCGAGCTTCACTATGTATCCTATGAGGGAAAGAATCAAGCCACACGTAGTTCTGAAAGTTCCCTACACATGCTTTCTCTATGTATAGGGACAAGTGGGGGAATTTTTTTGATGATGATGGAAGGGTCGAGATCAAATATTGAGGCATCACTACATATCCATCTTCGGTAGAAATGAATCCCCTGTAGTTAATAAAGCTCCCTATACCTATTTGGCTCTGTCCATGTGTGAGGACATGTGAGGGAATTTTGATTTCACTTGATACAGGTGCTAGGGTTACCATATTCCCCTAAGATTTATATGTGTATGAGAATCCTCATAACTAAAAATAATCTCATGGGAGTTATAATCGATGTAATAAATAAGGAGTGATAAGGGTTTCCCTTATATATATGGGTAGATATGGGGGTGCTGGATGGAATTTTTTTTTTAATGGTGGGCTGGGCCAAGATCAATGATCGAGGAGTTTCTATGTATCATGTGAGGGCAAGAATCAATCCATACGTAGTTCTCTAAGTGATTATGCATTTTTCTGTCATGTTTCAAGGAAAAGTTCCTTTCAGTTTACATCATATGGAAAGGACGATGACTCATAGTTTAAGGTCTTAGTAGGTAAGTCCCACTACTATATCCTTGATGGGTATTCTGGATACTTTAAAATCCATATTGCTCCTGGGGATCAGGAAAAGATAACCTTCACTTTCCCCTTTGGCACATTTCTATATAGGAGGATGCCATTTGGTCTGTGTAATGCTTTGGGTACTTCCCAGCGATGTTTGGTTAGTATAATGTCAGATTACCTATAGAATTTCATGGAAGTTTTCATGGATGATTTCAATATTTATGGATCATCTTTTAATGAATGTTTAACTAGTCTTGGTTCAGTCCTACATCGTTGTATTGAAAATAGTATTATATTAAATTATGAGAAATTCCATTTCATGGTGCAACACGGTATAGTTTTGGAACATGTAATTTCTAGGGATGGTATCCTAGTAGATAAATCAAAATTAGATGTCATTTCCTCCCTACCGTTCCCTAAAAATGTACGGGATGTGTGGTATTTCCTAGGTCATGTTGGATTTTTCCATCATTTCATTGGAGACATTAGTAAAATTTCACTCACCCTCTCTTGATTAATCCAATAAGAAAAAGAATTTGTTTTTGATAATGAATGTGAGGAAGCTTTTAATATGTTAAAATGGAGTCTCACGTCACCCCCTGTAATCCAACCACCTTGATGAGATTTTCCATTTGAGCTCATGTGTGATGCCTCTAACTATACAGTTGGGGAAGTCTTGTCACAAAGGGTCGATCAAGCTCCACATGTCATTGCTTATGCCTCACGTATGCTAGACCCTTCCAAAGTGGACTACACCACAATTGAAAAAAAACTCCTCTCCATTGTGTTTTACTTTGACAAATCTAGGTCATAACTTTAAGGGTCTAAAGTCATTGTGTTCTTAGACCATATATCCCTCTGGTATCTCTTTAAGAAATTGGAATCCAAACCACGTCTCATTCGCTATATTCTCCTCCTTCAGTAATTTAATTTAGAAATTTGAGATAAAAAAGGAGTAGAGAATGTGGTGGCTAACCATATGAGTAGGATTCCCCATACTCAAAAATTGAATCACTCCCCTGTATTCTTATAAAAGATATGATTCCTGATGAAAAATTGTACCGAGTGCAAGATTATATTCCTTGGTATTTTGAAATTGTGAATTATTTGGAAGCATCTTGCACTCCTACCGATTTGAACAAAAAACAATCCAGTCATCTAAAATGTGAGTCTTGTTGGTATATTTGGGATAACCCCTACCTATGGATCACATTTAGTGATCAAGTCCTTAGGCGTTGTGTTACTGATAGTGAGTTTTAGTCTGTCCTTATATTTTACCACACTCTTGCATGTGGGGAAAATTTAGTCCCCAATGGATTGCTCTCAAAGTCATTGATTATGGTCTCTTTTGGCCAACACTTTTTTGGGATACCCATGATTTTTTTAAATCATTTCCTTGTTTTCAAAGAATGGGTAATTTATCTAAAATAAATGAAATTTGACAAAAATCATTATTCTTTCATGACATTTTTTAAGTTTAAGGTATTGAATTTATGGGGCCATTTCAAAATTCCATTGGAAACTTGTACATTATTCAGGTATTTGATTACCTCTAAAAATGGGCAAAGGCACGAGCTACAAGAACATATGATTCTATGGCTGTTTTATAATTATTGAAAACCCAAATATTTTGTAGATTTTTCTTACCTAGGTTCATCATCAGTGACCAGGGTTCTCATTTCTACAACCGAACAGTGCAATTAATTTTGCGCCAATATGGGGTTTGTTATAGAGTGTCTACTACATATCACCCAAAAACCAATGGTCAAGCCGAGGTGTCAAATAGATAGGAAAAATAGATTCATTATGGGTGTACCATAATGCTTTCAAAACTCCCATTAGAATGACCCCATATCTGCTAGTGTTTGAAAAGCATTGTCACCTCCCTATTGATATTGAGAACTGGGCCTACTGGTCTATCCAACAATGCAATTCTAATATTTATGGTGCAGGTGATCAATGGAAGTTGTAGATTCAGGAGATAGAGGAAATGAGAAAAGATGCATATGAGAACTCTAGGATTTATAAGAAGTAAGACAAGGCATCCCGCGACTATCTCATCCTTCATTTTCAGTTCCACATTCGACATAAGGTCCTACTCTACAATGCAAGGTTGAAGTTACATCTAGGTAATATTCCTTCCCATTATTTTGGACTATACAATATTACTAACATCTCTTCATTTGATGTTTTCCAGGTTCAAAATGAAGAAACCAAGAAAACCTTCACTGTTAATGGGAAACAGGTGAAGCACTTCCACAAAGCCTTTCTGGAGTCCCCAATAAAGGAACTACATGTTCAAGAAGAAACATACCAATAACAACCACTAGGCTTTATCCTTCCATCCCACATTCTATTTCGTTACATTGAAGACACTGCACACTCTATGTGTGTGTGTGTAGGGTGGGGGGGGGGGGGGTAAATCTTCAGTTAGTTAGGAATTTCCATTGTCTTTTTTCTTTCTTCTGTTTTCACCTTATTTATGGTATTTTTACATTCCCCCTTGTGGTCACCAAATCATGGAACTTACTGAAAATGTATGTTGAAAATTTTGATTCCATGTTTATTTAACATTTTATGAAAACCTGATGCTATTATAGAATGAATGTTTTTATGAATATAACATCAGGGAGTGATTTTTTAGTGAATTAGTTTTCTATCAATGATATAAATAGTTGTATCTTTGTGAAACCTTTGATATGATTGATTCCCCTTGTGTGAGTAGTTTTTGGGAAAACTGTGTCACTAGTATCTCCACACATTTTTTCACCAAACCACAAAGTGTGAATATTTCTTACTTAATAGAAGGTAAATATATCTTAGGTTAATATTTTTCAGCTTAAAATGATATTTCCATATGTCCTTTCCTTATCCGACCTGTTTCATTACTATACTAGATTCTCATATATGTGTAGACCTAATATCCCACTGTTGTACGGCCTCAAAAAAAATTGGGTTGTGTATTGGTTAGGTAAAAAACAACTCTTCCTCAACCTTTTATCTTGTTATAACTATTACAATTAGTGTCATGAGGTGATCAAACAAGGGTTGAGAGATTACTTTGATGTTTTTTCCAAATGAAACTTCTGAAAAAAGCATAAATTATAAATGAGGGGAGTGATGAAATGTGAAACATATTCGGATATGTAGGTCAGGAGTTTATGGTTAGAATTCTGGGACTTCTTAAGTGAGTGGTTCTTGAAATAATATTACAAAGGATGTAGGAAAGGTTTGGTGAAAAAACTCATTTAATCTAAAAAATGTTAAAATAACATATATTTATTGGATATAAAGTGGAATGAATAGAATGTAATTTTTTTTCACACACACACATGGAGAGTTAGTGTCATTGTTGAATTTTGAATTCCTTTCTCAATTTGGTGTCATTAATCTCTTTTAATTTCACTATGATATGATTTAAAAGACATTGTTTTCCATTTCACTAGGAAGAAATCCTTGGTGTGGTTTGTGAATTGATCACCTTACATTAATGAATTAAAATTTCCTCAAATGTTAAATATTCCTGATGTAGGAAATATATACATGAATAATCTCTTAAAATGTATTGTGTTCTAAGAGTTAAAATGTTTAGGTGTGAGGGTGTGATTGCACTGCGATTCACTATTTCATTTTCACCCTTACACCACTATGCTAAACTAGTTTTATTTTGAAAATTATAAAAATAATAAAAAAATTTACTTCATATTTGATTCAATTATTTTGTATTTATTACTATAATAAAGGTCAATGATAATTGTTTTTATAATATCATTGAAGGTGGAGGAGATTTGGAGGTCCCATGATGATGTCCAAGAAAAATGGGCCAAACTACCCAAGATCCATGCACACTAGTGGACCCAACTACATATTTCTACTACACCGTACAACCAAATGGACTGAAATTTTATGCTCCAGCCCAAAATTTAATGTTCTACATTTCATATTCCGGAACCAAAGCCTCATTCAGCCTCTACTATTCTCATGCGAATTGATATGTCCAAAGCATCAAATCTTCACAATGTCAAAAGTAGTGTTCTATAGTTTATCAATATCTCGAGATATAGTTTTCAAAATGGTTCCAAACATTCAGTGGAGATAGAAAATTAGGCGGGGATAATACTTTTTAGTTTTCTTAAATATGAGATAATACTATCTAGTGGCCTAAAACAATGGGATAATTGGTTTCTCGAAATCAGGGTGCCCAAAACCACCTCCCATTTTGGCTATAAAATAGTACATTGTGATCCCCGTTTGGTAGATAGGCCAAGGAGTGAAGTTTTTCCAATTCGGAGTTCTATAGGAGTAATATCATCATCCTAGACGTTTTGTAGGCCCTTATCCTCATAGGGGGATCAAGAATGAAGAAGTATTTCCACCCAACCTTCCTCCTCCTCCCGATGTTGAGCCAAACCATGGGAGTTCATTGTGAGGGAGCTACACACATGTCATGGGAGTTACAACACATATATTAGATACTGGTTTGGGGTAATTTGGATTTTAAATCATTTATTTCCATGTATTTTATGTACTTTCATATTTTAATGCTTGTTTTTATCCTTGCAAATGTGATACTCTTAATTTTTAACCGATCAGCTTGAGGTTTTGAGTGTGTGACTTGTGTTTTTTTGATTGGGTAACACAAGAATATTTTTCTTACCCAATTTATTGATATTTTAATCTTCTTTGGAATCTCTTATTCCATGAATAATTTCTGGACCATGACAATATGATTTTCATGTCATGATTTGGTTCTTGAAGAAAAAAAATAAAGGCTTAGAAATTGATTGGGATTTAAATTAATTTCAACCAAAGAATTACTCCAAACCTAAACTAATCTCCAAGAATTATGAACTTGAAAGTGTGTATTGAACTAAAAATGAACCCTTCTATTTCATATTTTTCATAATCCATTTGGTTTCATAACTTTTAATCTTTCAATTAAGTAATTTCATCCTAAAACTATTTTCAAAACAACCCCTATTTTAGTACTTCTTATTAAAAATGCACACTCTAAACCCACTAAAGCTCCTTGAGAGACGACCTAGGGTCTTACATAGACTATAAATCAACTTTAGAAACATAACCAATTTGATGTTTCATGACAGTAGGTTAAATCACTAAACCATCAAAATGATACTACCTCACATGTTTTAGTTCTTTTACTTGTATGGAGGAAGTGATGAGTGTTCCCATTTACTACATAATAAAATTATTGATGGGAGACATTTTTTATTTCCACACCCTAATTCACCACATATCATTGTATTTTCTTAGAGGTACTGTAATTTGGTTGTCTTAAAATGTATAAATTTTTAGAAATAAAAACTATTGATGAAAAATAAAAAATTCATGGTTGTTTCTATGCCAAAATTATTTTCAAAATCATAAATTAAAATGTTATCTATTTTAATTATGTCTAATTTCTGAATAAATCCTAGAAATACAAGTGAAATTGACAGTAAAATTAATGAATCATCATAATATGAGACTTATAGAATTGAAATTAGATAACACATTTTGAAAGTCCATTACAAAAAAAATTACATAAAATTTGATCATATTTTTACTCAGTTTCATCAACAATAGGCATAACTTTGTTTTAATATTTACTAAATTAGACATAATGTTGGTTAAGATTTATTTTAATTATCATTTAAATACATATATAATTAAATTTTTGTTTACATAATATTAGTTTGTAGATTTAAAATTAATAAAAATAACTATATCTTAATATTTAATGATTTTATTTTTTCACAGAATTAGATCAATTATATGAAAATATTCTATATTTTTTTAAAACACATTAACTCTTATCAACTTAAAGACACCATTATTGTTCATTTATGTTTAGTATTAATCACTTTATTGAAGGACATATTATACTATGCCTATTCATTAATATAAATTTAAACATTTATTAATTTAATATTTCATGAATTCATTTCATGCATATTTTTTATTATGTTAGAAAAATTATTAGTATTTTGTATTTTCCCTCAATATTGATAATAATTTAATAATTATAAGTTTAGTAATATTATCTCATTGTAAACTATCTTTAAAAACTAATATTTGTTCTAGTTGCATTTATATGTTACAATTCCTCTACCCCATGATTTTCAAAATAAAACTCAATTGCCTACTATTTAAATATCAACTATGTATAATTAAAGATAAAGGTTATTTCATTCTTGAGGGGAAGATATTAAACCATTAAAATCAATTTAGTTTTATAATTTTTGATTCCAAATTCTATTCATAACCCTCATATAAAATAATTTTTGATTACGTCTTAGGAGATATCTTATTTGAAATAGATATATAGAAGAAGATATACATCATTTGAATTTTTAAAGGGGAAATAGTAGAAAAATTTATTTGATGGAAATTTATTCTATCCATGGGTTATGAGGTATTTTATCTAAATATTTATTTTCTCATTAAGAAAACACAAATTTACAAATATCTAACACATATAGAGGAAATATTTGGTTGGTATTATGATAATGGGCACATTATCACATAATACCACACTAAGGATTGTTCAATTACCACAAAAAATGAATACATAGTGGGATGAGATAACATTAAGGTTGATTATGCATTTTTTTATTTATTATAAGTAATAGTTCAATAATATTGAATAATTTTGAGTTATAAAGGGTGAATAAAATATTTTAAAATATCTTATAATTTTTATTTTACAAGATGAAGGATGGTTTCAATATATTATGATACTTGGATGATTATTTCCTATATTTTTTTAAATTGATGGATGAAAAATGAATCAATTTCAATTTTTAATGAGACATATGGTGATAATATCCCAGAGTAAGTCTAATAAAAATAATTAACCATAAATAATCATTATAATTGGAAATCTAGATGAATCTTTATCAATTAGATGTTGTAAAAAAAATTTAATTATCTATTAGATGATGTTCATGAAATAATAAATGTATGTGAATATATTAAATTATACGTGCTATTTACCCATGTCAACCATATAAAAAATCATAATTAATTGATTATCCATATGATTTATCTTTATAATTATCTCATTATTTAAGATAAACAATTAAAAAAACATATGTGTAAGGGAGAAATTCTGGATAAAAAATAATCATAAAAAGTGAAACATAATAAATAGTTTGAGGAAGATGAGGAGAAGCATATCTTAGATGGTAGTTTAGACCCTAATAATGATATGTTTGTTTTTAATATGTATTATATTGTTATTGTATAATAATTATAATATTTAGCGGTATTTGTTCATGATGAAAAAGATTTTTTTATGATAGACACTTGATAATAGTTATGTAATAAAAATTGGTGACTCAAAATGACATGACCTGACCCATTGGGACTCTGCTCGGTCCAGTGATTGGATGAGAGTGAAACCACAATCTTACCTCCAATAACCTAGGTTTTGGTGTATAGTACTGACTAGGATTATCATAAATGATATGATGCCTTATTCAAATGCACCCGTATACAATAAACATTTTAATATAGTATATACTAATGTGGGACATATAACATAAAACTAACTAAAATATAAATAATATATATGATGAATTCTAGTATGCACAGAGATATGAAAGGTCATAATCGCCAATGAAAAAGGGTAATTATACATTCCCAAAAGACAAAAGGAAAAATTATATAGATAGATGAATTGACGAGGCACTCATAACACGATGGCTCCAAAAATTAATGTTTCCTACTCCAACCACTACCTGATACCACTAAGCTCCACCATTATTTATTCTAATAAATTTGAAACTAGTAATCCTGTAAAAATAGGACATGCCATCTCCCCAAATAAAAAAGTGCATCTTTATCTTTTGTTCCATCTTCATAGGCACAACACATTTAGGAACATATTTTTTTTCATGAGTAAGTATATACATACCTTATAGAACTCCCTAAAAATAAAAAAGGATACAATATTTAACATGTAATCAATATATTTTGGTTTTAGAGGTGAACCCAAGGAATAAAAATTGAATACTCTGAAAACATCAAATCATATTGAATCACACGGTAATATAGGGAAACTGGAAGGATGAGAAGGAATTACTTGATCAAACTCCAATGAAGGAAAGTTATCGAAGGTAGAAAATAACAATCTAGAAGTTCTCTAAATTCTTATATAATAAAGTTATATATGAGTCCGATTCATCACTATTCTAATCCATTAATGTTCGTCCCAATCATCTTATAAACAACCTATTAATGTATAAACATCACAAGTAACAAGATTGATACTCTGAATATAGTAAATCCCACTAAATGTTTTGATTTATTATCCCACTATACTTTACATTTGAAAAGAAAACCAAGGGTATCCTTATGAGTTACAATCCATAATATTTTTTTAACATCTCCATAATTTCAAACCAATATGTATTCCCTAGAATCCAATGTGAGCCTATTATGTTGAATCACTCCCATCATTTAAGAGAGTGTCACATCCTCCATTCCAAAACTATAATACCATCAAATAATAAATTTATCAGTAATCCTACACTAAGTAAAACATTCATCCATGGGATAAAAAACCCATAAGAATTTAGCTACCCAAGATATATACAAAACAAACAAAACTGATCATTGAACTATATTTGGGTAATTTTGCCTTCTCGAGGGAATAATATCATCGAATGAAGAAATAACTGAAAACAATATAATACCAACAATGAGCTATAACATACATACCACATTGAAAATAGGTTTAGCACACAATAGAAAGAATAAAGTGTTTTAAATACATTTTGGTGGATGAATCATATACCGTATACCATGGAATATAGTCTATATGGGTGGAACATATTAGATGAGAGAGAATAAATAATGATATATTAAAAAATAGTCTCACCAAGGCCCCTAGAGTTTGGATATGGTCTGTAAAAATTGATTATATAGGATTACCCTTATTTTAGTGGAAGTTAAGAGCTTACATTTGGATAATTTTTACTTTATATCCATAGATCAAATGGCTAGTTAGAAAGGAAAAAATAATTTCTTTTGTTGGGGAGAATCTATTTAGTCAATTGTTTTCTCAGATCTATGTTTTTATGCATTCTACATGTATAAATGGTCTAGTATCCTCTTTATAAAACTCTACAACCAAATTTTAATGTTGATATGGACTACATGAATTCATGAAAATATTTTTTTATCTCCACTGCACAGAATGAATTTCCAAAACCGATTAATATGATTGGTCTATGGATTAAGGACATCTTGAATTTTAGTGACATTTTTTCTCACTAAATTTTCTTGGAATCTACTTACATCATACGATGATGCACTAAAGTTCATTAAAAAATATTTTGAAGATGAAATATGTGTATTACCTCTATATCTCATAAACTATTTTGTTAGAATTAAAATCATACTATCATAAAATTATGAACTGATTGATATGAATAGTCTTTAGGAACCTTAAACTCAAATTTCAGATCACTTAATGGTGATAATATTCATGTATGGAGCACGTAGTGGTTCAAAATAATAAGAAGAAAATATCTATTTCTGTTCTAAATGAAAATTTAAGTGGGTTTTTTATAATTCCACCTTATGATATAATCATAAAAAACCCAAAATTATGCTTTTGTTGATAGTGATGTGTGGGTTTGGGAACCAAGTTTCACTAGATACCTTAGTACCATATAAATTTCAGGTCATAAATGATTTTATGATAAAAATGTGCCTAAATTTATTTATTAAATTAAAATTGTATTAATTACACCATCTAAATTTCTTATTCGATGGATGTGATGGTGAAACTAACTGTTTCTTGATGATCGACTTAAAATCATGAAATATAATGTTTCTCAACTTATTATTTCTATTGAATGGTGATTAAAATATTTCAATATATATTTGTTAAATGCTACTTTGTGATGGATTTATTGGTATATATACATGATTTATTCAATTTAAATATACACTTGACCAATTAATTAGTTTATATTATGTCATTATTAATTAAATACTACATAAAAGATATAGAAATAGCTGCTACCATCATTTTGAATGAAATTAATGGAATGGTATTTGCCATCCAACCATCATACGCATAATAGAGTGTCACAGAAATACAAATTAAAGTTCAACAAGCTTTCAAAATTTATAAAGGATTGATGAAAATGATATCTCTAATATCAATATTTTTTGGATGATTGGTGTACCTAGTATGACCAAAAAGAATATTGTGGTGAATATCATATATTTGATTCCACCAATTCCAAGATGGATTTAGGTTATTGTAGATTGTGCTTATTTAGTTGTACAAGGGTATTTGTGTTGTGGATTGGTTCTTCAAACATTCTATGACTTTATCAAGGGTTTCTTCTATCATTACATTTTAAATATATTTCAAACTAGTTAGAAAATTATGAAATAATTCATGTAGTAAAATATATTTTCCCTTTTGGATGGATGTTTTTTAGGGTAAAATATAACACACCATAGACCATGGAAATTTTGTGGACTAGGTCTAAAAATATCCTATGAGACTTCTCCCATACTGGATATAATACCGGCCAGCTTTTGATGAACTAAAAATGCATTTCACACTTTCTTACAATGTTGAAGATCATGTGGAGGATGAATTATCAATTATTAGGGAAGCTAGTCTGATGTTGTTCATTATGATTGCAATACCATATTCTTCCTATGTGGATTTATATTCCATTGGTGAAATTTACACATGAATTAATATACCCTCCTTATAAAAACATAAATTTATTTTTATTTAACAATTTTTTTGGTTTGGCTAATATGAATTCCTGTAATTTTTTAATTAATATAAAACATATAATTCATTTTTAAAAGAGTATGGGTGGATACCTTGTCCCCCTTTTACACTATTCATGCCACCGCAACCTTCATTCACATATCCTTCACCATTCCCCCCCATTATATTATTTACTTAAACATAATTTATAATTATTATTTCCTATATAATTTTTATTATATGAATTATTTCATGCCCTGTGTATTCTAGGTAATTCCATTATGACATTATTTCCTTATACTGTATCTAAGAACTATTTTATCCACCCAGTTTAAGCTAGAAACCTATGCTTTCATGGACCTTCATCATCCTCTATCACCCTACAACACCACAACCTCCATCCTTCACCATCGAACACCAATAAAATGATTCTCATGGAAAATGACTATTCTTAAGGCCGATATCTCATCCTTTATATGTGAGAAAGAGGGGGAGTGATAATATAAGATGGTGAGGAGTGTGAGTGAAGAAGAGAAAAAATTGGGCATCACTGCCACATCATGATACCACCATTCGACTTCACTAACACTAGACACGACTAGGTAAAATAAATCACCATCCATGTATAGATAGAAAAGACAAGTGAGAATAAATGAAAATTAATGATAGATAAGGAAAAGTACAATCTATATGGATCTCCCATCTATATTTTTCCATCAAGAACCAAAATAATGATAAGATAGATTTCAATCCTATAATAATAAGTGAAGAAATATATCCACATAATATTTATTAATGTATCATTGTTAAAATTATTCTTATAATTATATTTCAATTTATTCTTAAAATCAAATTATAAGAAACAAATATATTAGTTTCAATATTCGATTCAATTAGTTATTACACATCATGAAGAGAATGATTTAAAAATAATTATTAAGAAAATTGAATCTAAATTCATCAATTTTCAATCATTTAATAAAGAATAGATGAATATCAAAATTTTCTAATTGAATAAAAGGGATATTCAATGAGGAATGAAGATGTATACATAATAAATCCCCCTCTCATTATTAGCTTGATAATTGATAAAGAAAATGTTTGAGTATATCATTGTCACCTTCCATGTTTCATCCATGATTTTATTTTTTTCCTCCTCCCTCTAGGTACCATGATGATGGTATAAAAGACAATCCCTATAGGGGGGATAAGAAAATAAAATTTATAGATAAAGTTATAGGCTTTCTCCCTAAATTATTTTTTACACCCCATGATATTACAATACTTTCATTTTTGAAAAAAATTTACTTTTTTTGTTCTTACTTTTTATGCAACACCATGTTAATCTTACACTACACAAAACATTGAGTTGGTTTGTGTTACACGCAAGATTCAGTTTTACCTAACAATAATATATTAACGAAATACAATTATTTAAAATAATATATAACCTAGATATTAAATTAGTTGTTATGAATAATATTAACCAAATTTTGAATTTTATATGTTCTATATAATTTCAACATTAATCTTATGTATTTTATAGACATGATATAAGAAAAAATTCATTTTTTTGGATAAAGGATCATTTAAAAAAAAAATTAATTTTCCACCTTTTAATGGAGAATCCGATTTAAATCCAATATTTGAAAATTTTATATTTTTAATTTGAAAAAATATACTTCTTATTTAAAATTTTAATATCAAAATTTACTTTGGTGCAATTTTTAGTATTTTTCTGATAAGTTTCACGTTTTGATGAATATTTAAAAATATTAAATTTTAATTACAAAAATAATTTTTATAGAAATAATTTATAGTGTTAAACTATACATTTGATTATTCTCAACTCATAGATAGATTATATTTTTATTATTTTTTGTTATAGTGTCCATTTTTATTTCTTTTAATAAGAATGTTGATGTAAAAACTTTTCAATATTTTTCAATGTTTTAACTTTTAAAAACCCATTTTTCATTCCAAAAATAATATTAATTATAAATTAATTAAGGAAACTTATTTATTTTTATTTGGAAAAATGGATTCCATATTTGTTATCAAATGTTAAAAATTATTTAAATAGGTTCTTTTTATTTTTGGACATTATGAGTTGTAACTTTAGAAATTATTTTATTACCACGATTAATGGAAAATCGTGTAATAATTGGTAAATATAATATTTAAAAATTATCCCAACAACTGTAAAAAGTCAATTTTATAACCAAATTAGACCCTTATCACCTATATTTCTAAATTGAGTCATTTAATGGACTATTTCTGTGAATATGTCATTAATATTATTAAAATTAATGAATGTAAAAAATTTCACACTCTCACTTCTTATAAGTATAATAATTTTAACATACATATCTACAAAAGTTAACATAAATTATAAATAATATATTGAAATATAAAATAATTACCAACATTATAGAAATTTATATATAGTTTTTAGGGTTTATTTGATTATAATTAATGATGACACAATAAGGATATATAAATTAATTTATTAATATAAAAATAAAATAAATAATATTTCAAATATTAAAATATATATAATTTAACTTAATTAATGATATAAAATAATTTTATAGATAACTTAGATATGTTAGTGACATATTTGAAGTATTTTTTCTATGTTTTCATGTTTTTGGGACATTTTTTAAAATAAAAATATTGAATAGTATTAAAAATGACATAAATGATATTTTAAATTAAATATTATTTTATTAAATAGTAAAAAGGAATAAAAATATAAGGTTAGACAAAATAACATGTATAATTTCAAATATGTAATAAATTATTCTATTTGGGACATTTTGGAATTGTATTGTAACTATATTAACCATGTAGTGTAAAAAATACAAGAAGACACAGTACGATTTAAACTGTATAACTACGTGTTAAATCCTAAAGACAAGGTTTCCTTTATAACCTAAAAATTTCTAAAATTCATCAGTTGTGAGGATTTAAAACCATTACAATCTTATCCTAAAAATAAATCACTATGTATGTATTTTAAACTGAAAATAAATTTGTAATAAATAAATATTTTACAGTCATCCAAAAGTGCCCTTCACCTCTCTTATAAATGGGAAATTTTTTTTCTCTTTAATTCCCACCTCTAATGCCATTTAGATAGTCCAAAAACCACCCATTTCTCCTCCCAGAGTCCATAAATATATTATATAGTCTATACATTGGTCAGTAATCCAACCTTAGGAGTCCTTTTTTGAAAATTAAAATAAGATACCTGAAGAAGATGTAATAATTTTATCACCACTTTCAAAGTTCTTTTCTTATTCTATTTCTTATTTCTATGTTGTTTCCATTCCAAAGTAGTAACTATATTATCTTCCATATAATGAGATTTCATAATAATCATAGGAGAACAATATTCATCATTTTATCCATCATACAAATAACAATATCACCATGTGTGTGTACGTACAACTTACCGTCTCCACGTCGTGCTGTAATTTGTTATTCAACACAACTTTATCGGATGGGTATAATTGGTCATATAATGGATATAAATAAATAAAATATCATGATAATTATTATTTAAAATTAATATACCATCCAAATCAATACCATTTAACCACCATGGCAATGATACCATCGCTCGTGCGTACGTATGACCAACCTTCTCCATGACGCTATGGGATTACTTCTCCATGCCAACCATTCAACAATGATTATAAAATTAATATTATGAGTAAAAATAATTATTATGAACATATTATAATTTTGGAAATTAATAAAACACATCCTATAAAAAAATTACAATCACAACATTACATGGATGGGAAAATGAAGCAATTAACACCCAGAACAATGGTAATACAAAAATATTATTCACAAACCGATATAAGAGGATCATATATGATATTATAAATATGGAAATGGTTCTAGTATAATTTAATGACATTATTTAACCATAAAACATGTGGTTAGTACACCTTTGCCTAAAGTTAAGTACATTGTAATGGTTAATTTCAAAATCTCATTATTATCTGAGATTTTTTATGCATAGGAATTTATTGGGGCATATTTATCATTGATGTCCTTATTTCTTAAACGTACATTTAAAAAATATTTTTACTATTCATATTCAAATTTTAAATTTCATTTATACCCATGTTTTACTTTTTATAAAACGCTTTGAAAGGAATCTTTCTGTTATTTTCCAAACAAGTTACTTTTTTAACTTCTCAAAAAAATTAAAGAAAGGATATTTTTTAAAAAAAAATATACTGTGAATGTGGCTCTTTCCAGCATCATGACACACAAAAATTTTTAGTAATCCATTACAATATTATAAGGTTATTTTATAAATGAAATATATAATTTTATATTTTCCCGACTTTTTCAAAGTAAAAGAGCGATATATCTCTCAACGATTTTTAATGATTTTATTAGATTACTTTCATCTATATCAACAAAATTTGTAAAATTTTATGATTAATTGTGGTTGATTTATTAATATAAAATATTCCATATTTTAATTAAGGTTTTATGATATGTTTGACTATGGATGTGCTATTTAGATACTATTCTTGGTTTATGGTTAAAGTATTCATAATTCTTATACTTGTTCTGAATACAAATGACTTTTCTATGTTTCACCATTTTCATATGAGGAATATATTGTAATTAGTAAGTGACTAGTGGGGACCTCTATACACCCTACATGAATATTTAGGTCTCATGAGTTGAAATTAGTTGGTGATAAACCCTTCACATTTGTTTTCTAAGCAGTTCAAATTTTTTAGGAGGATAAATCATGACACAAATTAGATGAGTTTCTACCCAAAAAATTAAACTATCATGAGTATAAATATTTATAGTATCTATATCGAGGATATATCATGATAGTGAAGATGTTTAGAATTATGTATTCCTTCATTATGATATTACTTACATATATTCCATTTGATTATTCGTCTAGTAATAGAAACCATGGTTATTATTATTTTATATTGTACTATTTATTATTTCCATATTTTGATCAAAATTATGTTTAAAGGGGTTTTTTCTGTTATATATCATTCCTTAAGGTTTATGAATATTTATTCATAATAGATTTAGTTTCATACTTACACTTACTAAGCATATTAGCTCATCCCTTTCTTTTAATTTATTTTCCTAGGATTCCTTGAAGTGTATTATGACTTATATGAAGTGTTAAGCAATGAGACTAATAGAATTATCAAAGGATTATATATGTGTTATTTTATGTTAGAAACTCTAACATAAAGTTCATGTTTGTAAACTATTTTCCAAGACTGTTAAACAGACCATTACTTCTGGATTTGATTACTTGTAATCATGCCAATGTAATAAAATAATGAATTGAATACAGACTTCCTAGGTCGGGGTATTATAGATGGTATTAGAGGATGTTTAGAATCATCCTTGGAAATTAGACTTATAAATAAATGATTAAAAAACACAACCCTATGAATAACACTGTGGATAAGTCTTAATATATGATATCATCCTTTAGATTTAGTAATGGATAGCCTTGGTTAATCCTACGGACCTATGAATTGTGTAAAAGATGGAATAATTAAAGATCCTATAAATGATTATTTATGATTATCTCATTATTATTAGTCTTTCTCACTTTGTGCTTTGAGATTTGGTTAATGTTTATAATTAACAAGGTTATACAAGTAATGGTTATACTGCTAATAATGAAGAGACTAAAAAAGTTATATGATATGAAGGAGGTATTAAGGAATATGATATTTAAGTGTAGTTAATGGTTTAATAGTGAAGTGGAATGATAAATGTTATTTTGTATTTGCATTCAGAATTATTATATCAATGGTTCTGTGGTTATAAGATTCAAGAGATGTATAAGGATTGTACAAAATTATTTATTCTTTAAGGATTTAGAGGCATAAGAGTTATCATTAAGTGTAAGAAGGTGATCAAATATTTTTTATGTGATAATAATATCTAGATTACATTTATTGGGGAATCTGATGTTAATATTTATTTTTGGAAATTTATAGATATTTTGGGACAATGAAATTTGATGGAAGTATTTAGGTCGAGTCCGGTGTTTGGAATTGAGTAAGTTTAATTGTGGATATTATTATTTGAAATTAATGTATGATTTATTAGCTACATTGAACTAAAATTACTCTTTCAATAGTCATTTATATGATTATGTGAAAATAGACTGAATCCCAATAAAAGAATAAAATAGATTGAATCATGTATGTTTTCTCAAGTACTTATCAATTTAGTAAAATAATCCCTCAACTCTAGGAAAAATTATCTAAAAAATGTGTTATCCTAAAAATGTATCTAAATTTAACAATAAATTAGAATTAATTGTATTTTAAATCATCATAGATTTATGGATTTATGAACCTCAATTTTCCATTGATTTTTTAGTTGTTTGTGATTGATTACCTCAACCACACCCTATAAAAATTTACGTTTCCCCAATAAGTACATATCTCTACCTTCCTCTAAGAATATCATATCTGAAATCCTAATTTGGTTATTACCTTCAAATTTCATTTTCCCTCTTATTGGTCTTATTTTTTCATACCTCTATTTCTGATGTGGGTTTTCCACAAAGGTATTTTTTAATATCAACCATTTATTTTTCTAAGTGTAATTTCAAATTACGAGGATGCAATTTATTGAAGAAGTGGAGAATGTTACACCCCACAATATTAAAATATATTTATTTCAGAATAAATAATTTGTTTCTTGCTTGATTTTTATGTAACACTATATTAATCTTACTCTACACATAATAATGATTTGTCTTTTGTTACATGAAAGAACCAATTTTAATGAGCAATAATCTATTATTAACATATTAGTATTTAATACAATATATAATGTAGCCATTAAATTAGTGATTATGAATAGTATTAATCAAATTTTAAATTCTCAATATTTGATATAATTTTAACATTCATATTATGGATTTTCTAGACACAATATAAGAAAAAAATCATTTTCTAGATAAAAGAAGTATTTTTAGAAAAAAATGCAATTTGGTCACATTTTATTGAAAAACCCATTTTAAATAAAATATCTGAAACTATTATATATTTAATTTGACAAAATAAACTTCTTCTTTGAATGCGTAATATCAAAATTTACATCAGTTCATTTTTTTTTATTTTTCTAATAAGATTCATGTTTTGATGAATAGTAAAACAATTACGATATTTTAATTGAAAAAAACCTTTTCATGAAACTAATTTATAATTTTAATTTATAAAAATTATTGGTTTTAAAGTATAAGTAGTTTATATTTATATAAATTAATATAATGTTGCTCATTTTTATTACTTTTACCATAAATTTTTATGTAACAACATTTCAATCTTATGCAATGTTTTAACCTTTAAAAACTCTATTTCATTTCGACAAGGAGATTAATTTTAAATTAATTAATGTAGCTTATCTATTTTAAAAATTGCAAAAATGGATTCCATATTTGGAATCATAAGGTCTAAATTATTTAAACTGGTTCTTTTTTATTTTTGGACATTATGAATACTAATTTTAGTAATGATTTTTATTACCAGGGTTGAGGGTAAATCAGGTCATTAAAGGTTAAAATAATAATTTTAAATTACCCTTGCACCTGTAAAAATTTTATTGAAAGGATAAATTCTATATATATCACCTATTTTTTGAAAATGATTCATTTAATGTCCCCTTTCCATGAATATGACATGAATTTTAATACAATTAATGATTGTGACAAAATGTCACATAATCATTTCTTATAAGTAAAATAATTTTAATGTGAAGACCTAAATTAGATTAAAAAAATTATAAATAGTATCCGAAAATATAAAATAATTACCTCTCTTAGAGGAATTTATTTATTAATTTTAGTTATTAAATAAATATCTTTAATGATGACATAATAGTGATGCAGAAATAATTTTATTAATATAAATATCATAAAAATAATATTAAAAATATTAAAATAAATATAATTTGACTTAATTAATTACATAAAATAATTATATATATATATATATAATATACATGTTACTCTCATGTTAGAAGTTTTTTATATAAGTTATCATTTTTCTTTGATATTTTTAAAAATGAAAATAATGATTAGTAATAAAATTGACATAAAAGATATTTTAAAATAGATAGTATTTTATTAAATGATATAAAGTTATAAAAATATTAGGTTTAGAAAAATAACAACGATAATTTCATATATATCAAAAATAATCCAATTTGGGTTCTTTTATCCTTTTATAGTAAATATAATAACCCTGTAGTGTAAAAAAATACGCGAAGACATGGTAAGAGTTAAAATATTTAACTGAGGGATAAATCCAAAAGATAAGGTTAATTTGATGACATCAACATTTCTAGAATTAATTGGTTTTGGGGATTTCGAATTATAATTATAGTATACTATAATTAAATGAATTTATAGCTATTTTAAAAAGAAAATAAATTTATAATAAGTTAATATTTTAAAATCATCCAAAAGCACCCCTCACCTCTTTGATAAAAGGGAACTTATCTATCCCTTTAATTCACTCCTCTAAAGGCATTCCTTTCTCACAAAACCTCCCCTTATCTCCTTAAAAAATCCATAATTTCATACCTATGTCCATAATTTGGGCATAAATCCAACCTAAATATTCCTTTTATGAAAATCAAAAGGAGATACCCGAAGAATATTTTATTGTTTTATCACCTATTTCAACGTTATTAAATTCTCCAACTTCCTCTTTCTTTTTAGTTTCAATAACAAAGTAATAACTCTAGTATCATCCATACACTTAAAAGTTATTATAATCACGGGACAACCATTTTCTTCATTTTATCCATCATACTAATAATAATATCACCACGTGTTACAACCCCCTCCCACCAAAGATGCCCCTCCCGAGCTGGCAATGGCGAAAGGGAGATAATGACCCCCGAGTCCCGCCTCCAGTAGGCCTCGGGGTGGTGACTAGCACCAAGGGTATGCGTTTTTCACAAATATGGGAGACATTACCATTTTTATTTTTAAAGATCGGGAAATAGGACAAGTCAACCACCAAAAAAGGGAAAGAGCATGTGTATAGAAATAAACCCAAACCAATCCCACATGCATGTTTACACAATTTTATAACTTGGTACAAGTACAAGAAAGCTCAAAGTACAATACCAAAAGAAAACAAAGGTACAACAACAACAACAACTCTAACTGTCCGACTAGTAGGGTCCCGCACAGCCCTTGTAGTCCTCCAGGAAACCTGAAAGTAAACGTAGGGTGAGCATACAAGTATACTCTGTAGGGAAACATAAAGATCTCATGCACAAGTGGGGAGACATCCTAATGTCCCGTGAGAACAATAGAAGAAACCTAGAAAGTAATTCTATCCACCCAACCTCACCAGCCACACTCACCAAAACTCAATCACAACAGGTAGTAGTAGTATATAAGAACAAGAGTATTGGGTACCCCACACCATTTCCCTTTAGTTAGCTGCTCTTCCTAACAACGAATGTCCTGACGCTGCCACACTCTCCCCGCCCGCACACACCTTGGCCTCACAACCACGTATCCCGCCCCGCACACACCTGGGCCTCACAACCACGTATCCCGCCCGCACACACCTGTGCCTCACAACCACGTATCCCGCCCGCACACACCTGGGCCTCATCCCAATGATTCTTGGGAAACAGTAGAACCTACCCAAAGAGACTTGGGCTAAATCCACCCCAATCAAAACCCACCCCAAGAGTCTTATGTGTAAGGTCGCCTCAAGACATCACAACCTTGGGGAGAAAGAGCAGGAAGGAGCTTGTAACTAAGGGAAAAACACCCTCCCCTATAAAATGGGAGTGTTCGACACTAAGTGATCAGCATGGGTGGGGTGATATAAAACACTAAATATACAGATATATATATGTATATACCAAACACACATCCCAACCTATGGCTTCTAAACAGAAAACTGAGCACGTGCCTTGGCACTGCTACTACGGAGCATGCATACAACAAACAACTCCAACCCCATTTAGGTTTTCACGTTTCAGCAAAAATAGTTTAATTTAGTTCCTTAACTACTGGGAAACTATCAACAACCAACCACTTCAATCGTTCGTAAACATATCCCTACCATCCACAAACCAAGTTAGGAAAAACCTAAGCAGCACAACAAGGTCCTTCTTATCAACCAACCAACCCATTGATTATTAAAACCGTTCCATTACCACACCCCACCATTCATTAACTCTTCCACATTTTATTTATTAATCACAACCCATAACCCATTCACATTAAAACCCAGCCCTGTAGCCCCGTTGCCAACCACCATAACCAAAACCGTACCATACATCATTATCCCTTTAATACCATTTATTGCAGCCCCGTTTCCCGTTACCAACACAACATTAACACAAACCCACAACCAAGTCAACTGCAGCCCCGCTGCTCACCCGATCCACAACAACCCACAAAAACACCCCCATCACATGCCATGTAACCAATCCAACACCCACATGTTCATTATTCCATTTTGTTTAACCAGGGTGATCACACAAGGGTTACAGATTTTAAACAGCCAACTTTACGTGATTAACCAATTTCTAAATTCCACAAGGTTTCCACCCATAAGAAAATCCAGAAGGAGAGGGAAACATTTAATTGCGTAAGAAAAGGCCCCTAACGACCATGATTTTCAGTAGGTAGAAGCTCATTCAATTCACAACATAATATCACAGGATATAAAGTATCAACAATCACAACTTCCCATCCCTGTTATATAAGCAAGTTATTATCTTTATTAAACCGGTTCAAAAGTGTTTTACTTAAACAATAGAACACCCACCCCACATGATGCACAAATTAGAGAGACGAAGGTAAGATCCCTACCTCAACAGGTTCTTGATCGCAATGCTCCCACTGATCAAACTTAGAAGACGTCCGTCGTCGTCTGTCACTTATGTCGAGTCCCAAAAAAACCTCCTCGGGTGGAAGTCGGAAAGGAAAGGCCGAATGAAAGAAAATGGATCGAAGCTCAGAAGTTCTGCCTCATCGTTACGATCCCATAGCCGCTGACGGATTGTAAATCAGAGCTCGGATGAAGAAGTTATGGAAGGAAGAGCCTTCGAGTCTCTTGAGAGATCTCTGCTCAGAGGAGAGGTGAGGAGAGGGGTGAGTTGAAAGGAGGAGGGGACCCCTCATTTTATAGTTGAGAAAAGGAAAAGTACACGGCGTGTACTTTATGCTACACAGCGTGTACTCGGTTATTTCACACGGTCTCCACGTGGCTTCCAACACAGCTCTGCGGCCTTTGACTGGTCAACACACGGTTTGAGGGTAATGCATATGCGGGGTGGGACTACACGGCATGTAGTTTAGACACACGGTGTGTACTCATTTATTGCACACAACAAGGACATGGCTCCAACACGGTACACGACCATTGACTAGTAACGCGTACGCGGGGAAGGACTACACGACATGTAGAACTGGTCGCACGGCGTGCACCCATTTATTGCACACGGCAAGGATAAAGCTCCAACACGGGGTATACCTGGAATGGGAGTACACGGTGTGTACTGAAACTACACGACGTGTAGTTTCAAAATTCTGGAAAGTGTGGGAAAAGTCCATTTTACACTCCAGAACACTTCCTGACCTTCTTTTTGACAACGGAATGGGCCGGAGAGGTCCGTGACATTACATCTGATACCTCTCAAAACATTATCGTCCTCGAGAATTAAAAACCAACCCAGAAAAAAAAAGAATGGATCCGAACAACCACTCCGCATGATACCTCTCAGGGCTCTTGTCATAACAACAAACAACCAACAACCCTAATTATATGAGTTAGGAATTCCCTCTCCTATGTCGAGATATTATCTGCTTTAGGTGGCAATGACTCTCCTGTACGGGATTAATCGCTTCCGCATTAATGCGTCTCGATTAAGGATTGGGCCTTCCAACTTCCATATATTAGGACTTTCCAACTTACACTGCCCCAAACACCGTACAACCCACACACTTCCCGGACACATGGCTTGGGGAATTCCTTCTCCCATGTCAAGATATTATCCGCTTTAGGCGGCACTGACTCGCCTACATGGGTTTAATCACATCCACATTAATGCGTCTCGATTAGGGATTAGGTGTTCCCCTCCCCACATGATAGGGCTCTTCACATACATTTAAAGAAAAGCGGGAAACAACATAGCATTAAAAACTCACAAAAACATGGTCTAGGCCCAAAGAAAGAGAAAAATAGTTCCAACAATGGAGTGTAATGCTCCCAACAAAACATAAAGGATATCATTCAAGAAAACCCAAACACATCTCTATCGATCCCTGGTCCTTCTAGAGATGCTGCCTCTGATGCATGAAACTATCCACGCCCAGCTCCTCTGCCTCTCTATTGACGTCTGCCTACTCGACCACGTCCCGATTGGGATCATTGAGGAACCCCTTGTGGTTGGCCACCACCTGCTCCATCTCCCCTCAGAGGGACTGTAGCCTGTTGCTGCTGGAAGGGTCTTGCCGGTGACTGGTGCTGCTGAGGACGGCGCTGAACCTGTCCATCTCCACCGTACTGAGCTTGGGTCGGGCACCGGCTCTGAATGTTCCTGAAACCTCCACAAGAAAAACACTTCGGTCCTGGGCTCGTGAAAAAGGGACGAGGACCCGAATATATGAACTGGAACTACTGGGGCCTGCTTCCAACTGTCCTGAAACTAGAAGGTCCCGTCATAGGAGACCTGCTGCTAACTGCCTTCCCCTTCGATGAGCCTGGCTGGTTCCCCTCTCGGGATGCACCTCTCAACGAGTGCATCCTCTCTACAACCTCTGACTTCTTCTTCACCGCCAAGTACATCGGAAGGGTGAAGGGGGTGACAGCATACTGGAGCGAAGGATGAAGCACCTCCTCCAAACATCTCGCCCGAGACTCCTCATCTGGAAAGAGATATAGAGAAAAGTGCAAGAGATTTTTGAACTTGATCCCCAGCTCTCATACCGACATACTCCCCTGCTGAAGGGAGAGTAACTCCTTCCGATTCTCCGCCTTGATCAAGGAATAAAGTAATTCCTCTCGGAATTCCTTCTCAATGTTAGCCCATGGAACCTCTGCCTCTATCCTCTCTCCTAGGTAGAGCATCCACCACTGTCGCATCGCACCTCTCAGATGACTGACTACTAGGGGAACCCAGTACTCCCTTGGAGCACAGATCAAGGTAAAAGAGATCCCTAGCTCTTCAATCCACCCCTCCGTCTCCCTATCCGAAGTACTACCCTCGTACTTCTTGAGGGTCTGCCGCTGAAAAGAACGGAGAGTCTTCTACCACTGGCTATCTTCCTCCTCTCAGTCAATCCTCAACTGATCGACTGCCTGAAACTTCTGGGCCTCGGCCATCAGAACCACTCGGGGAAGACGTCCAGGTGCCATAGCTGTATGGTAAAGAAGGATCGCCTAAGCCCAAGTAGTAAGGAAAAACTCAAGGTTTTATTTTATCATTTTAATCAATTTCTTTCCCAGAACACCCAAATCAAGTAAAACACAATCCTGATGATGCATGTACCTTCCCTAGGGTCTCTACCCTGCAATAAATGTAGTCTTACTTGGTCATTCGGTAGGCTCAGAGTCCTTGCATTGGATCATGGGGGGCCCTAAAATCCTATTTCCTAGCCGGTCTTCCCTGGCCTATGTCACACACCAAGATTAACCAACATTGTTGCCCTACCATCCCATGCAATCCTCACTGTGCCTAACTCCAGAATCCATCCTATCTCTCAACCATCAACTCTGATACCATTCTGTCATGACCCCCTCCCACAAAAGATTCCCCTCCTGAGCTGGCAATGGCGAAAGGGAGATAATGACCCCCCAAGTCCAGCCTCTAGTAGGCCCCGGGGTGGCGACTGGCACCAAGGGTATGAGTTTTTCACAAATATGGGAGGCATTACCCTTTTTATTTTTAAATATCGGGAAATAGGACAAGTCAAACACCAAAAAAAGTAAAGATCAAGTGTATAGAAATAAACCCAAACCAATCCCACATGCATGTTTAAACAATTTTATAACAAGGTACAAGTATAAGAAAGCTCAAAGTACAATACCAAAAGAAAACAAAGGTACATCAACAACAACAAATCCAACTGTCTGACTAGTAGGGTCCTGCACGACCCTGGTAGTCCACCTAGAAACTGGAAAGTAAACATTGGGTGAGCATACAAGTATACCCAGTATGGAATCCTAAAGCTCTCATGCACAAGTGGGGAGACATCCTAATGTCCTGTGAGAACAACAGAAGAAACCTAGCAAGGAAATCTATCCACCCAACATCACCAGCCACACTCACCAAAACTCAATCACAACAGGTAGTAGTAGTATATAAGAACAAGTGTATTGGGTACCCTACACCATTTTCCTTTAGTTAGTTGCTCTTCCTAACGACGAATGTCCTGACTCGGCAACACTCTCCCCGCCCGCACACACCTAGGCCTCACAACCACGTATCCCGCCCGCACACACCTGGGCCTCACAACCACGTATCCTGCTCGCACACACCTGGGCCTCACAACCACGTATCCCGCCCACACACACCTGGGCCTCATCCCAAAGATTCTTAGGAAATAGTAGAACCTGCCCGAAGAGTCTTGGGCTAAAACCACCCCAATCGAAACCTTCCCAATGAGTCTTAGGTGTATGGTCACCTGAATCCATCACAGCCTAGGGGAGAAAGAGAAGGAATGAGCTAGTAACTAAGGGAAAAACACCTTCTCCCATAAAATGGGAGTGTTCGACACTAATTGATCAACATGGGTGGGGTACGATAAAACACAAAAGATATATATATATATATGTATGTATATACCAAACACATAGCCCAACCTATGGCTTCTAAACAGAAAACTGAGCACGTTCCTCGGCACTGCTACTACGAAGCATGCATACAACAAACAACTCCAACCCTATTTAGGTTTTCACATTTTAGCAGAATTAGTTTAATTTAGTTCTTTAACTATTGGGAAACTATCCAAAACCAACCGCATCGATAATTCATAAACATATCACTGCAATATACAGACCATGTTAGGAAAAACTTAAGCATAACAACAAGGTCCTTCTTATCAACCAGCCAACCCATTTATTATTAAACCCGTTCCATTACCACACCCCACAATTCATTAACTCTTCCACATTTTATTTATTAATCACAACACATAACCAATTCACATTAAAACCCAGCCCTATATCCCCACTTACAACCACCATAACCACAACCGTACCGTACATCATTATCCCTTTAATACCATTTATTGCAGCCCCGCTGCCTGTTACCAACACAACATTCACACCAACCCACAACCAAGTAAACCGCAGCCTCACTGCTCACCTGATCCACAACAACCCACAAAAACACCCCCATCACATGCCACATAACCAAGCCAACAACCACATGTTCATTATTCCAATTTTTTTAACCGGGGTGATCACACAAGGGTTCCAGGTTTTAAACATCCAACTTTACATGATTAACCAATTTCCAAATTCCACAAGGTTTCCACCCATAAGAAAATCCATAAGGAGAGGGAAACATTTAATTGCGTAAGAAAAGGCCCCTAAAGACCATGATTTTTAGTAGGTAGAAGCTCATTCAATTCACAACATAATATCATAGGATATAAAGTAACAGCAATCACAACTTCCCATCCCCGTTATATAAGCCAGTTATTATCTTTATTAAACTGGTTCAAAAGTGTTTCACGTAAACAATAGAACACCCACACCGCATGATACAAAAATTAGACAGACTAAGGTATGATCCCTACCTCAACAGGTTCCTGATCGCAACGCTCCCCCAGATCAACCTTAGAAGACGTTCGTCGTCGTCCGTCACTTCTTTCGGGTCCTAGAAAAACCTCCTCGGTTTGATGTAGAAAAGGAAAGGCTGAAGGAAAGACAACATATCCAAGCTCGGAAGTTCCGCCTCATCGTTACGATCCCATATCCACTGACGGATTGTAAATCGAAGCTCAGATGAAGAAGTTATGGAAGGAAGAGCCTTCGAGTCTCTTGAGAGAGCTCTTCTCAGAGGAGAGGCGAGGAGAGGGGTGAGTTGAAAGGAAGAGGGGACCGCTCCTTTTATAGGAAAGAAAAGGAAAAGTACACAGAGTGTACTTTATGGTACATGGTGTGTAATCAGTTATTTCACACGGTCTCCACATAGCTTCTAACACGGCTCTGCGGCCGTTGACCGGTCAACACACGGTTTGAGGGTAACGCATACGCGGGGAGGGACTACACGGCGTGTAGTTTAGACGCACAATGTATACTCATTTATTGCACATGGAAAGGACATAGCTCCAACATGGTACATATCCATTGACTGGTAACACATACGCGGGGAAGGACTACACGGCGTGTAGAACTGGTCACACGGCGTGCACCCATTTATTGCACACGGCAAGGATACGACTCCAACACAGGGTATACCCGGAAAGAGAGTACACGACATGTACTCAAACTACACGGAGTGTTGATTCAAAATTCTAGAAAGTGTGAGGAAATTCCATTTTACCCTCCAGAACACTTCTTTACCGTCTTCTTGACAAAGGAATGGGCCGGAGAGGTCCGAGCCATTACACCATGCATGCATACATATGACTTACGGTCTCCACGCTGGGGTGTAATTAGTTTTTTCAACCCTACATTATTTGGATGGGTATAATGATGAGTATAATGGGTAAAATTAATTATAAAAAAATTATTATTATTATTTATAATTGATATAACATATAATTCCATACCATTTAATCATCAAGGGAATGATTCTGTCGCTCGTGCGCATGTGTGGCCCACCGTCTCCACGACGAGGTGAGATTCATCTTCCACGTTAACCATTAAAGAATGATTATAAAATTTATATGATGAGAAAAATAATTATTATGATCCTAATATAATTATGAATATTAAAAAAATACATCCTAAGCATAATTAACATGACATACATGAAAAAATAGGAATGGGAAAATGAATTAGTTAATAACTGAAAGAATAGTAATTGAGAAATAATATTAAATAAATAATATAGAAGGATAATATATGATATCATATATATAAAAATGGTTTTAGTATTATTTAATTACATTATTTAACCATTATACATGATTTTAAAACACCCTTGACTAATGGAATTACAAGGTAAGGGTTGATTTTACAATATCATTATTATTCGAGATTGTTTATGCATAAGTATTTACTGGGAAATATTTTTCATTTACGTCAATGATTCATAAAAATAAATTTCAACATATTTTTAAAATTTCTGTACAATTTTTCAAAATCGTTTATTCCCATGTTTTAATATTTATAGTTTTTTTGAAAGGAACATTTCTTTTATTTCCAAACATGGTACCTTGTGACCTTTTCAACAAAATTAAGGAAAGACTATTTTTTAACTTTTCCTATGTGAGAAGAGATTTACTCCATCATGAAGTATAAACGTTTTGAAGAATCTATTAAAATATTATAAGGTTATTTTTAAATTAAATGTTTTATTTTATAATTGTGTGCCTTTTTCAAATTAAAACGGGGATATTTCTCTCAGAAGGGTTTTGGTGATTTTATAAGATTACTTTCATCTATGTCAACATCCTTTATTAAATTTTATGCTGAATTGAGGTTGATTTATAAAGATATAATCTTCCATATTGTATTGAAGGTTTTATGATATGTTTGACTGTGGATGCGCTATTTAGATACCCTTATTTGTTTATAGATAATGTATTCATAATTCATATACTAGTTTTGAATACAAATGATTATGTTGTTTATGATTCACCATTTTCATATAAGGAATGTATTGGACTTAGTAATTGTCAGGAGGGGAGCTCTATAGCCCCTAGATGCATCAATAGGTCTCATGAGATGAAATTAGTTGGTGACAAACCCTTCGCGTTTGTTTTCCAAGAAGGTTAATAGTGTTTTGAGGATATATCTTGACCCAAATCAGATGGGTTAATACTCACAGGCTTAAAATATCATGAGGATAAATCTTGATAGTAGCTATCTCGAGGATATATCTTGATAGTGTATATGTCTAGAATTATGTATTCCCTCATTATAAAGACAGTAATGGCTATTCCATGTGATTATTCAATTGGTATAATATCCATGGTTATGCTTATTTTGTATGGTATTATTTATTCTTTACATATTAGGATCAAGAGTATGTTTAAAGATATTGTGTGTCAATTATATATATTTTCTTAAGGATTATGATTATTTATTCATAATAGCTTCAATTGTATGCTTACCCTTACTTAGCGTCGAAGATCAACCCTTTTTATATTGTATTTTACCAGGATTCCATGATGTGTATTTTGATTGATATGTTGGGTTAAGCTCGGAGAATAATGGAGTTCACACAAGATTATCTATTTTGTATTTTTTCTTCAAAATTACAATGTAAAGTTAATGTTTGTATTCTATTTTCCAATAATACTAAACTGATTAGACCTTCTGAATTTTAATCCTTGTAATAATGAAAATGTATTAAAATAATGTACTGACTATGGCTTCTAGGGTCGAGGCATTACATTAATAATTTATATATTAATGGGTGAAATTAATTAAATTAATCAATATACAATTTTTGGTATATTGATCTTGGAAACTCAAATGAAACCCTAAATTATAGTGTTCCTATTTTGAAACCTCTATTCCAGATGTAGGAATGACATCATATTCCTCATATTGCACTCTATTTTGGATATATAGTTATTTAAGCACAAATTTACATATAGGGAATAAAAATAGTTGTTTCATTCCTTTTCAAACATGTAATTAAAAGAAAAATCTTCTTTTGTGTAAACAACACACCACAAAATCAATGAAACTGGTAGATAATTTTTCCAGTATCACATTCTAGAGAACTTGTTACTATTTCAACCATGCAAAAGTCTTGATGCCAAAAAATTCAATAATGAGTTAAATATTTCATGGAAAATTAAAATTCATGTCATTGTATCCTTCCCATGTTAAATACAATTTTATCCCTAAAAAATAAGTGGTTTATCCTAAAACAATGAATATACCCACATGAAGAATAAACCAATATTTCACATTCATCTAATGACTTCAACAGTGTGACCCATAAGAAAACATGGTACACAACTAGATTGGAAGGAATCATGATTTATAACCCATAAATAATTTTCTCCATAAAAATTTAGATCATAAACATATTGGGATCATGAATTTGCTCAGTGTGAGTCTTTCTATAGAATCAACACCAATAATATTTTCTCACATAAATTTAATACTTTTACATGGGAAGAAAAAAAATCACCAACAATTGAAATTGCAAATTTTTTTTATGTCATCTAGTTATAGCTTATAGGACTCAATACCAACTTGTAAATGGTATTTGAGACGTTCCATGTGTGAAACATGTCAATTCCACACCTAATATAGAGTGTCTCACAAGATTTTACACTAATACAAGAATAATTTTACAATATCACTCTCCTAGACTAGTATCGATTTCTATACCATTTTATGTCAACAAGGCATATACACCTATGAAATGTTTTTATGGAATAATGGTTATATAATTATTACTTCATAACCTCAAAATGCTACTAAAATGAACCATCTGGATACTTATTGATCTTGAACAATCCTGTAGTCAATGTGAAAAATAACATGGATGAGTTATGTGGAATATTTTTGGAATGAAACCAATGATGACATCTGGAATAAGGGATACATCATCACCACTGTCCGTTAGGTGGCCCAACACACTATAATATAAATTTTATAGTCCTGATCATTTAAAGGACTTTTCCATATTGACTCTAGGCCGTAAGATAACAACCACCCAAATATATAGAAAAATAACCTCCAATGAAAACCTCCTCCTCCACAGTATACTGGGAATTTATATGTAATGGGTAAAGTCCTGAATACCCACTAGTAATTCAATATTGAGTGTCATACATCACTATAGTGATCTCAACTCAACTTTTCCAACCAAAAAATTATAATAAACGCCAAGAGGGAGAGAATTACGATAAACCTAAAGATGTGGTTGACGTGCTCCACACCTTATGTAAAAACATTCTGATATAAAACCTAAGAACATCTTTTCACCCAATGTCCTGAAGGCCTTCATTTTTTATTGATTTTTTTTATAATAAACTCTTCCTCCACAAAATGACAAATTTCTTTAAGGATTATATCTTATGCACCTCATCCATAATTCAAGTGAATTTTTATCATCTTGATGGATCAATTACCATGATGATACAATACTACTTTGGCCTCATAAACTGATATAGATTCCATTATACGTAGTCAAACAACACTCCTTGAATCTAGATCTTACACTATTATAGGTTACTACATAGCTGGCACACTCATGACATGATAATGGAAAATTCTTTGAACACCCAAAAACTTCCTCCATGTATAGATAAAAGGGATAGTTCTTTAAAAATTACCATACACTCCATATTGGTGGTTTTTATTCCACTATGATTTCATTTCACTAAGAAACGATCTAAAATAAATCTTGAGTGAAATATGATACATACATAGGTCCCTTTACAATATAAAATTATTTGTCACCCTTTAAAAATATCTATAAAGTATCTAACATACTCATGAATTATATATATTTTATTCACACATAGTTTTTAATAATTTCACAGTACTTGCACTGGTACCAAATTCATACTGAAATAGGTAATGGAGAATCTCATGTCATCAAATTATCACTTTGGGGGACTCCAATATTCATGGTGTCAAATAAAAACTGAACCATAGGTCAACCACTCCTCCCTAAGAGTCTCTAAAAAACCATCAAGGTAATAAAAATCCAGCATGAATTATGTCTAAGGTACACCTCACATGGTTCATAGGCCATGACTTTTACTTGGATAAGATCATTCTTAAAAGTGTAGTTTTTGAAATCTTCTATTAAAATCCATCTTGATGGTCATCCTAAACACTAATATGGTAGAAAAGTTTCATCATGGGTTAGAGAAGAACACAATACTCAAATGGATGACTAAACCACATTGGAATCCCAATAAAAGATCCAAAATATGGTCAGTTAATTCCGGATCTGGATAGTAATGTGAGACGCAAATTCTAGGTAAACCACTATCATATTAATTTTTAGGCCCACCTCAAATATCCATGACCCCTCTTGAAAAATGACACACACAATAGATCCAATATATAGGTAGCACCATCTAACTCAGAAAGGACTACCTTCTAACATGTAAGATCTTCACTAAGTGAAAAATAAAGGGAAGCTTCCTCAAAGTATATGATAGTTATATATCTCAATCATTTATTATAATCAATTCCCAATCACCCCCATATAATTCTATAGGTGAACACATTCCTATTGGGATAACACTATGTTGATTAGAGTGACCCATTGAAATTGGGTACATAAATGTGAACAAGTTCCTCAACTTATCACATATAACTATTATGGCTAGCATATAAAAATAATGATTATAAAGAGGATCCCACTACATTTTTAATTTCACCAAGAATATGAGGGTAGATCACCAATATATAATATATATTGAATATTCCACTCCACATCAAATCACATATAGTAGATGATCATATCACACAACAGTCAGGTGTACAATGAATATCCATCACCTCATCGAATCAAACATAAAAATGTGTCCAATAAAAAACTATCATATATAGAACAAAAAGGAATAATACCATACAATAGAAGGGGGATAGATATCAGTCCTCAAAATAGAATTCTCATCACTCATTTGGTTTATAAGAAGAGCCTCATTCACTGATATAGTAATTTCATGACCCAACTATACAATCCTGGTTGGATGCTAATGTGGCGGCATCAATAAATTAATAGGCTAAATGAATGTCAATGAAGAATATCGATTCAGTTTACTTGTGAAGTATATGGAAATATATGACCTCTCCAAATTTGATTAATTTACCTTTTTTTCTCAAAATGGGTTCTTTAATTTACCATGTAATCAAGTATTTTATCATAGTCCTAGTGAATGGGTATTCTGACCGCTACACTATCATTCCACTCCCTAGATAAAAAAAAATGAGATTCTATAACATTTTCCCCTAATATCTATCCAAATATTACATCGAACTAAAAACCACATCACAATGTTAAACCCACATTGATGTTAATCTACTATGAACCAATACACTGGGTCCCAACCCTGGCTGGTGATTGGCTGAGTGTGACACCTGAAGCCATCGATCAATATGATAGTATTCGTTGATCTATACAGTGTCAAAATATCAAACAAAATGTGTATCCTTAGTTAATGAATCTTTATAGAACATGTATCTCTACAAAATATATAATAATTCATAATGGATAAATATAACATAAAGAAATATATATAATGCATGAAAAAAATCTATACTCTACAAATGCAAAACAAGTCACAATCCACAATGAATAGTGTTAAAAATATATTCCTAACAACAAAAAAACCAATACAGACATACGAAATTATGAGGTTATCACTCTATACTGTCTCCAAATACAAATGTTTATTACTACCACTATGACTTGGTACTTTTGATATTAAAAAATTAATCATCCACTAGATTCTTCATCATGCGTCACCTCCAAAAAACCCACTATATCTTCATCTCCAACAAGACCATCTCTGACCCATGCATACCAACATACCACATGTGGGAACAAAGCTAGTTCTAGAGTAAGTGTAAATATACATAGTATAAAAATAGTAAAACCACAATGGAATCAAATGGTAAAAATTTAGAATAGTATCATAGTATAAGTGGTGACATAGAGGAAGAATAAGGGGGAAATCATATTACATCATAGCATCTAGAAGCTCCCAGTTATATAGTGAAACAAATTAGAAGACAAGGAACAACCAAAGTGAATTTTGATGAAGGAATGCGATCAACATAAGTCATGAATAATCAATATATTCTATAATACAACAATCCAATAGGATAAACAATATAATGTGTCATCCCTATTCCAATCTAGTAAGGTTGATCCCAATCATCTCGACAACATCCCATGAAGTTATAAACATCAATAGTAACAAGGGGTATACCTAGAGTACTGAAAATCCTACTAAATGTTTTATCTTCATATTCCACCATATATCACATACAAATGAAATTAAAGTGAATCCTCAGGAGTCAAAAGAATAAATGATGTTTAAAATACAACAACACTTCCAATGACAACAAAACCTCTAAAATATATTGAGACACTACTCAAATAAAGAACCCTCATCAGTTAATGGTGTGTTTCATCCAATATTCCATAAATACAACACCATTGAACTGAAAATAATCAATGAATCTCATATCATGTAAATTAGTTTTCTAGGGAAGATAAAACCAATATTACACTGGCCACCAAGGAAATGATTTAAGATCAGGTTACCTCAATTAGAATCATAGTGGTGACTCATGCCTCATTGGGGAAAGAGTATTTGATGAGCAGGAAATAATTAGCCCTAATGTAATACCCAAACCTAAGTATCACACATCAATAACACTATATATTGGGGTATCATGCTGTTTTTGAAAAAAGGGAGTTCACCCCTTTGATTGTATCACTATCTCTTACGTTGTAACCCCATGATCACAAATGATCGAGTCCATTACATTAATTTATTATGTTGTATTGATTAAAATGAATAAAATCAAGGAGGAATGACTAGTTTAGTAGTATTAGAAATCCATAATACATAAATGATACCCATAACACATCAGGAAATATAAAACACAAACATCATACATATTAAAAATAAAAAAATGGAATCTATGAAACTCATTCCAAGGATTTCTCTTCATAACCCATGGATAGAAAATATAATAAAGTTAAGAAAAAATCAAATGTAAGGGTATGTAAATTGGAAGAAATAATGATTTAATAGAAATAAAATCGACACAAAATATCATGGATAAGTAATAACTGAGTTAAAATGAGTGAAATTATTAATTATTTAACTTCATTTTTATGGCACATGAAAACCTAAACCATAAAGACCTCTCACAAGATGGTTTAAAACTATGGATAGAAACTCATTTAATTTCACCAACTAATTCACCTCAAGAGAACATGTCGATGCATCAAGGGGATACATAAATTAAGGGCCCTTAACAACACTGAGAGTATAAAAAATTATTCATATTGAATAATTTAAATAAATAATAAGCCTTATGGAATATCTATTTTAATAGAAAATTTTGATTTATCAATATTTTCCCATCTAATAAAATAACCTCCAAAGTGAAAACAATATGTAAAAATGATATATAGTTTAGGAAATAATAACATCTATTGTGTGAGAAAATTGATATTCAAGGTAATCTAAAACTAAAAATAATTAAAAATTGTAATTATTTCAATAAAATTATAAAATCACTCAATTAAGTGATATTAAAAAGATAATCATTATGAAATATTATAAGGAAAATATTCTTTAAACATTCAAAAGTGTTCCATACCACTTTGAATAATTTGAATCATAATCCACATGAAGGTATTTTATTAAATAAAACTTATAATATCATGATAATAATTAGATTCCTGATATAACATGTTGAATTTGTATTATCTCAGATTTTATATATATTATTTTTAAATATTATATGGAAATAATCTGAAACCAGGATTTTTAACGGAAGCCGAATCTGAGGCTCAGGGTGCTCAGAAAAAATGTTGGAAATAAATTAATCATTTAAACAGTGTGTGAAAGTGGTTTTCATGAAAAATTAAAATAACCTTTTGATGGGTTCCTAGATCATAAATTTGAGGGAATTGTTGCATTCATAGTAGCAAAATTACCTTAGGAAGGGCCTAACATTGACTGGCATGGGCCGACTGCAAACGTTAGTTTATGGATGTTTTAAGGAAAATAAAATAAACTCAAATGTTTCCTTAAACACACCGACCTAATTCCTCCCCCTATTAACAAATTCTTCTGGAAAGTTTGATGGGTTAGTTGTATAACCTTGTGAATTGAGGATTTACCGTTGTAGCTTTAGAGGAGAACTCATTGGTAGAGGACAACGACGCAATCGATCGACACATCATGGATTCGACGAACCTCACCAACAAATGAAACACAGATATTGTTATTCAATAAAATCAAGGTAGGAGTTTTATTTTTGATATTTTCTATCTCTGTTCTTCGATTAAATGACAAACACAGATCAACCCATGAAAAGGTTGGTCCGCAGATCATGCATTCTTATGGGAGGGTGTTATTTTCGGATTCTTTTGGTGTTTTGATTCGTGAAATAATTTTTTATGATAATTTTTGGATTATAATTTGTTCATAATGTTAATTATATTAACAGGAGTGAATCAATTCCATGAATAATGATGGTGGAGGTGTGTTCCTCATTTTCATACTGGATTTCTTCTCCATTTCATGTCGCGTTCTTCACGTTCTTCATGGGGTGACAAACAAAGGATCATTGTGAACCTGTTTCACAATGTAATAATCCCAAATTGAAGATCAAACATCATGAAGACCTAACAGAGGTGCGGGGGTGACGGTGGATGATTAATCAGCTCAGATTAGGAGAAACAATTTTTTGATAGTTCTTCATGTGGGTGGATAAAAATGGAGTTTTGGGACCAATTTAATGCAGAAACATCTCAAAACATAGATATGATAGTGAGGTGACCTTATATATCAAGTTTCATGGAAAACGAATCTCCAGAACATGCATTAAGATATTGATAAAGGCATAATGATGAAGGTTCACATTTTTGGAAATTTACAAAGAACACGACATGTTGTCTGATGAACTCACGATGTGGGGTCATCATGGTGTTGACTAGGTCTTTCACGCTACACACAACAATGAACACAGAATCCTCCCAGAAGGACATGATGTGTGGGACCAACCTAGCGATGGCTAGAGGTCTAGGAGACAAGAAGCAAAGACACAACATGTGGCCACTATCACATGGTCTGTGGGTCCTAAAAATGGACTCGACTAGTATCTCAGATGATACAAAAATATGGGGTAGAGTACATGTAATGTAATCCACCACACAACTAGATGTGGTCAGTTACACAGGTCACTCGATGTACTAGTTACAGAGGTTGGAATACACAGGCTGAGTCTGTGTATGGGATCTTGGCCAACATACACAGGGCAGACCCCTAATACCTTGACACCATGTGTGATCCTTCCTACAGACCATGTATCTGTGTTTTTTTCACAGCAAGTTCTCTAAACTCAGGCTGTTGTGCACATGCAGTACCTAGAGTCAAGGGACACAACGTGTGACCATGCCTACACGTCTTGTACTTCCTTCTACATGGATTGTGCTTATTATCCACCATTCCTTGGAAAATATTCATTTGGGTTAGTTCCCCATTGTTCATTACCCTAAAGTTCAGGTATTATTTTTATCCAAAAGAGTATGATCCCCTCTGCAAGGCTTTCCGAGATAGAGTCAGGTATCCCTCTGAGAGGCCCCGAGCGAGATCCTATATCAGTGAATTTATCTCTTGCAAGGCATTTCCTGATGAAAATTACTTCTCAGACATACATCATCAGAGTTTTCACACTAGTGGAGTGAGTTCTCCCAAACAAGTGCTTTTGTAATCTTTGAATTAAATCCCTAGCGGGGGTTTGTGATCATTGTAGACTACGAGTCTTGGTTTATCGTATATCTAGAGGTGTTTCTCTTTTTATATGTTATGTAGAATTATAATCTCTAGTGCTAACTTTACCTTTACATTGTGTGTTTCTTTGTGGGTTTCAGGGTCCTCTACTTAGTGTTGTTATACTCCCCCATGCACAAGCATTGCCTGCTCATGTCATGTCTTTTGCAGATGAGAGACCATTTGATGGAGTCCAGGGCAGACCAGAATCGGACTGAGCTTTCTGAGTTCCTTATAGGCTGAGGTGTTCCTATGGCTATGAGTAGAAGTCTCAATACCTCTTTCTTGCTTATAGGTAGTTCCTTTTAGTTTTGAGACTCTTTTTTTGGTGGTTTTGTATTTTAGCCCATTTTAAATTCTGAACTTTACATTCTATTGAACTCTTTTGGTTGGGTATATTTGTATTAATACATTTTGTTCCTTGGTGATTTTTTAAATTTTAGAATTTGTGGGATTGATATGTGTGCAAGAGTTCATTTACTTTTGAAATTCCTCCCATGTTAGTGTTATGCCTACTTGGTGATAGTCACCATCCCTTGGACAATTGGTGGTGATCTTGGGGAGTCGCAACATAGGCCCCACTAGAACAGGCAGTGACAGAGTGGTATCAGAGGGGTCAATTCTACCTTAGGACCAAGAGTCTTTGATATTGGTCTGGGGAAACAATGTTAGGTGTTTTGAGCTCATCTTTAAGGTCTTGGACTCTATTGTTGGTGCGGGCGGATGATGTATCCATACACTAGGACTATAATAACATTCTTTTCGACTCGGTACATGAAAAAACTTTTTGTGTGGAAGTAAAATAATGGTACGTGCATCATATAATAATGGGTGGTGATTTCCATGTCCTTTATGTCACCAATCCAGATATAATCATTGGCCATGGTACATCTTGTTTCCTTACAGGATAAATTCAAGACATATACCCACTATGATTCAGCAACTTGATCACAAGAATGACCCCCTCAGTGATGAGGCTTCAATACTGGGACCGGTTCGCCATGTGTAAACTCTAAATGGTGCACTTACTATACCACAACTAGCGGAGCATTACGTGGTAACTACAGTACCAACAGTTGAGGAACATAGACTGAGCACGCTCCATGAGTTTTAGACATAGTGACCCCTCAGGTTCCAAGGTGCACCTGACCCTCAGGTGGTTTAGGAATGGCTTGAGGTAGTGACCAGAGTTTTTCATCTAGTGAGGACACCATCTGACCATACGGTGAATCTAGAAGTGATCCATATTCAATGTTCAGTAGGATGATGGTGTAGTTTTACCACATAGACTCACAATGAGGAAACTCTTTTGTGGATGGAGTTTGGGCAACTCTTTAGGGAGGAGTTATCTCCAGTTGTGCTGAGAGAAGTGCATATCCAGGAGCCTCTTCAGCTCCAACATGGCCGTTTTATGGCGACTGACTATTTATTTTGGTTCACCAACCTTTCCAGGTACTTGATGAATTTGGCCAAGGATTAGTACTTGTAAGCTCAGACCCTTGAACAAGTTCTATGTCATGACATCTGAGATAGTGTTATACCCCAATTCATTTTGACTAATGCATTAGTTCTTGAGTTGGCCATAGTGATTGAGTGATTATTGGTGGAGTATAGATAGACAGTAGTATTTATCAGTTGTCAGACATGTGAGAATACCTTGGAAGCAGGGAGCCGATGTCAGATATAGGGTTCAAGTTGTGGGAGGCATCACAGGGGGACCCAGAAAAGGGTATCAACAACAAATGGATCTCAGGATAGATCTATTCAGCCTTGGGAGATGAGATGTTACTCATGTGATGATAGAGGACATATTTTTAGAGACTATCCAACCCATAGAGCTGCTGACAGGGAAGTAGTGGATGGACCAGCATGTAAGAGAAAGAGATTGGAGTAGATAAACCCACCAGGCAGCAGATGTGGAAGAGGAGCAAGGAGAGTTACAGGTGGTGGAAGATGCTTTGATCTACCTCCACCGCCACCACCACTAGGAGGTCCTTACCAGAATCAGGGAGATGAGGGACATGGGTGGGGGAAACAACAAGTAGTTGAGGCATATGAACCCGGGACTCCATGGATGATTTGAGGTACAATCTGTTTCTTTTCTACCTTAGCTTCTATACTTATAGACATATATTCTAGTCATTCTTTCCTCGCCACATGCCTTAAGAGAATCATTGAGATTCCGATAGATTCATTGACTCAGCCCTTATACTTATAGACACCTAAAGGATGATACTTGATGATCAAGAATCTTTGGAGATAGTGTGATTTTTCCCTTGGAGAGAGTGTTTTAGTTGGAACCTCTTGGTGGTAGCGTCGAGGCCTTACAATGTCATTCTCGGTGTGGATTGGTTATCTTTGGACCATGACTAGCTTGAATTCATTAGATGAAGAGTGTAGTGTGTTCGAAATGATGGGACAAAGTTTTCCTTTTTCGGTGAAAAGGAGCCCAAGGAAGCAAAGAATGGGCTCATGCATAAGAGGGTGCATCCAATCAGTCATGAGTTGGATACCCTTACCCTTAGATAAGATGATTTTGTGAGATTCCAGTGCCCAGTAGTAATGGTGGTGTACAAAGACGTTTTTCATGAAGATGTTCCAGGACTACCTCTTTGCTAGGAGATCTACTTATGAATCCACATGCATCCCATGATGACACCGATATTCTCACCAGTGTACCGTATGGCTCCCACAGAGCATCGCGAGTTGAGTGTGGAGTTGGCGGATTTGCAGAGTAAGAGATTTGTAAGACCTAGTGTTTCACCCTGGGTAGCCCCAGTTTTGTTTTCTAGGAAGGAAAACAAGAGTTTGCGGTTGTTAGGGGATTACCAACACCTGAACCAGGTGACAGTGATGAACAAGTATTCATTTCCAAGGATAGATAACCTATTTGATCAACTGAGAGGGGCACGTTGGTTCTCGAATGTTGAACTCAGATTGGGCTATCACCAGCATCGAGTATGGGATGAGGACATGCCAAAGATGTCTTTTAGATGCCACTACGGTCACTACGAGTACTTGGTGATGCCTTTTGGATTAACAAACACCCCTCAGTGTTCATGGGACTTATAAAATGGATCATCTAGCCATACATAGAATGGTTTTTAGTGGTCTCCATCGATGACATACTTGGGCACTCAGCGTCCAAGGAGGAGCACACGAGACTCCTACGGATGGTTCTAGACATACTCTTAGAGCTCCAGCTTTATGGGAATATCTTGAAGTTCTAGTTATAGATACAGGAGTTCCGTATTATGGGACATGTTATCTCAATAGATGGATTAGCAGTTGAACCTTCCATGGTTGAGGCCGTGTTAGCATGGGATCCACCCCTGAGGGTGAAAGAGGTGTGAAACTTCCTTGGGATAACAGGATACTACCATGGATTTATCCCTGATTTATCCTGGATATTGGCGATGATTACTGACTTGACCTGAAAGGGGTATCCTTTTATCTATATAGAGAGGTGCAAGTAGGTTTTCCAGTAGTTGAGGCTGAGTTTGATGAGCACACCAATATTGAGACTACCAGAACTGGTTGTCGAGTATGTAGTTTTCTACAACGCCTCAGGAACTGGGCTTGGCTGTGTCTTGATGTAGAAATCGATGATGATTGATTATGGTCCATTCTAGCTAAGTCCTTTTGAGCATAACTACGCTACACATGATCTCGAATTAGCAGTGGTAGTATTTTAGTTGAAGATGCGGCGACACTACCTGATCGACGAATGGTTTTTTGTTAACTATAACCACAAGAGATTCAAGTACATATTTTTGCAGAAGGATCTGAATATGAGTCAGAGGTGATGGATTGAGTTACACCAGTATTATGACTTTGAGATAATCTATACTCTTGGGAAGGGGAACATTGTTGAAGATGCTCTCAACAGAAGATCATGTTCGACATTGCTGAGTGAAGAGACAGAGTAGATGGCCTCACTCTAGTTATCATTTATGGATAAAGATGATTTAGAGTATCTTCAGTTGATGTTTTTTACTCCTACAATATTAAAGTGAGTCAGGGAGGCACAACGAAGGGATTTTGACTGTGAGACTTTACCAACTCAGTTATCCAACAGAAAAGCTCTTGATCGATATTCGCAAGGAGGGGAGAACATAGTCATTTTCAGAGGACACACAGTTGTGCCAGTGGAATTTCAGGAGGAGGTTCTAAGGGTGTCCATATACCCACCTTTGTGGTACATTTTGGAGTGTAGAAAATGTACCAGGGTCTCTAACGTCAGTTCTAGTGGACATGTATGAATATATCAGTAGTAGAGTTCATTTCTCGGTGCCTTATGTGCCAGCTGGTGAAGGCTAAGAACCCTATTATAGAAAAGATTTCTCACACTTGGAAGTTCCAGAGTGTAAGTGGGATGGAATATTAATGGACTTTGTGATAAGAATGCCATGGACATCCAAGGGACCGTATTCCATCTAGGTGACCATCGACCGAATAACCAAGTCACCCCACATCCTAGCTATAAGGGAGCAGAGTTCTGTAGATAGATTGGGATGACTCTATATACAGGAGATAGATTGAAATCATAGAGTCCCTTCGATGATAGTCTTAGATTGAGACGCACGGTTCAGATCAGGATTGTGGAAGGGATTGCTGGAGGATTTCCGGACATAGCTATGCTTGAGCACTATATTTTATCCTCAGATCGATGGTAATATGGGAGGACCATTGGGGTTCTGGAGTATTTTTTTTGGGACTATATCTTTGACTTTGGTCGTAGTTGGGAGGACCACCTAAAACGGTGGAGTTTGCGTACAATAAAAAATACCACTCCACCATTGGCATGGCACCATTTGATGCATTATACGGGAAATATTTTCGGACACCTTTTTGCTAGAATGACCCTAGAGAGTCATCGCCCATGGGTCTGGAGTTGGTGTGAGATACCACCGAGTAGGTTTAGATCATCTAGGAGCTGATGAAGGTTGCACAGAGTCAAAATAAGTCTTATACTAATAGACGATAGAGATATCTGGAGTACGAGGAGAGAGACCATGTCTTCATTAAGGTCTCTCCTCAATGAGGGTTGCAGAGATTTGGTTGGGAAGGTAAGTTATCTATGAGGATTATCATCCCATTTCAGATTTTTCATCAACTTGGTGATGTGGCCTACCACCTAGTTCTACCGCCACATTCCCACCGGGTACATGATGTCTTCCATGTGTCGCAACTGAGGAGGTATGTGCATGACCAATCACATGTCATTGACTAGGGTGAGCTAGACATTGATGATGTAGTGACCATTACAGAGTACTCGGTGGAGATCAAGGATCGGTAGAAGATGATACTTCATGGGAGAGTGATTCCCCAGGTGCATGTCTAGTGGAATCACGAGAATCTTTAGGAGAGCACGTGGGAGTAGGAGGCTCAGATTTGTGCCCAGTACACACAGATCTTTGAGTTTCATTTTGGTTTGGATTTTTAGGGACATAAAGAACTAGGGTGGGGAGAATGTAATGTCTCAAATTATCTTTGTATTATTTTTAAATATTATATAGAAATATAATGAGAACAGGCTTTTTTTCATGCGATTCTAGGGATAGGGGTGCCCAGAATAAATGTTTGAAATAAATTAATCTCTTAAAAAATGTGTGAGAGTGGTTTTCTGGAAAAATTGGAATACCTTTAATGGCTCGTGGATTAGAAATCTAAGGGAACCGTTGCATTTGGAGAAGCGACTTTACCTTCGGCTAGGCGTATCATCGACTGACATGAGTCCACTACCAAAGTTAGTTTTTGGATGTTTTAAAGGAAATAAAATAAAATAAAATATTTTATTTAAAATGGTTCCTTAAACAAAGAGACCCAATTCCCCCTATTAATACCATATTATGGAAAGTTCATAGGGTTAGCCACATAACCCTACAAATTTAGTATTTTCCATTAGAGCTTTAGAGGAGAACCCATTGGCAGAAAATGATAAAATGATCGATCGATGCATCTCAGATTTGATGAACCTCACCGACAAACATGATACAATTATTGTTCATTAATCAAATCAAGGTAGGGGTTTTATTTTTGATTTTTCCTTTCCCCATTTTATGATTAAATGAAAAACGTGGATCAACCCCTGAATAGGTTGGCCCATAGATTGTGTGTTCTTACTTGGGGGTGTTATTTTCTGATTCTGTTGGGTTTTTGATTCAGTAATTAATTTTTTTTATAATTATTGGATTCTTATTTTATTTTCCTATTAAACCATTTAATGGGAGAGAAATGACTCTATGAAAAATGAAGGTAGGGGTTCATTCCTCTTTTCATTATTCGATTTCATCCTCTTTTCTGGATAGGTTCTTCGTGTTTTTCATGGGGTGACGAACAACGGATCATTGAGAACCCGTTTGACAATGAAAATATCCCAGACTAGTGATTGAACTTCATGAAAACCTAGTAGAGGTGTGATAGAGATGGCAGATGATGAATTGGATGTGTGTATTGAAATGGGGTTTCGGTGCAGATCAAACACCTGAATGATCCCAAAACATAGAAATCATGGAGATGCGACCTTGGATCTCGAGTTTCATGGAAAACGTATCTCTAGAATGAGCATCGGGAGATCAAAAGAGGCGCAACGATGGAGGTTCATATTTCTGGAAATTTCCGATGAACACACTGTGTTCTCTAATGAACACATCATGTGGGATATGCATGGTGGTGGATAGGTCTTAAACACTGCACACTATGAAGAAAACATTGTGCTACCAGAAAGATACAGTGTGTGGGTCCCACCTAGTGGTAGCTGAAGATATGGGCAACATTGAAGTGTAGACACGACATGTGACCACTATCACATGGTGTGTGGGTCCTTAAACGGTATTCGACATGTATATTGGATGATACATAGACACGGGGTGGAGTACACGCCATGTAGTCTACTACACGACCAGAAGTGGCCGGTGACGTAGTTCACTATGTGTACCGGTTACATGGGTTGGCATACACAAGATGAGGATGTTTACAGGCACATGGCTAGAGTACATAGAGAAAACTCCAGATACCTTGAAACAGCCTGTGATCCTTCTTACACATTGTGTATATGCTTTTTTTTTTCACGGCATGTTCTCCAGACTCGGGTTGTTGTACATGGGAAATACTCAGAGTTAAGGAACACAACATGTAACCATTTCTACACATTGTGTACTCCCTTATACATGGATTGAGATTCTTGTGCACCGTTACATTGAAAACTCTTGTTTGGGTTGGTGCCCATTTTCTCATTCATCTGATGGTCAGTTATCATTTCCATCCACTGATGTATGTTCCCTTCAGCAGGACTTTACAAGGTAGAGTTAGATATCCCTACGAGAGGCCTATAGCTAGATCCTCTATCCATTATTGGCCCTAGTTAGAGTCAGGTATTGACATGAATAATAATAAAAGATATCGATCCTCTACATAGTAGTTGAATCTGGATGAGTCATGGTATCCTGCAAGGCCCTGGAAGTGATCCTCATATTGTATCGTGATATTTTTTCCACTCATAAGTGTGTTTTACCTCAATTATTGAATCTATTATATGTTCAGATCTATTAGTGAATCTGTCTCTCTCAAGGATTTTACGGATGAATAGTTATTCTAGGACGAATTTCATTAGAGATATCACACTTTTGGAGTGATTTCTCCCAGATAAGTGCATTGTGGTATCTTATAACTAAATCCCTAGCACGAGGAATGCGGTCGTTATATACTAAAGGTCTTGGTTTCTAGTATATCTCGATGTGTTTCTCTTGTAAACTATTTAGTATAAATATACTGTATAGAGATGAATGCAACTTTACATTTTGTATTCATTTGTGGTTTTGGGGTTCCTTTACTGAGTATTATTATACTCACTCCTGCACGGGCTTTGCCTACACCTGTCGTGTCTTTTGGAGACGAGCGACCATTTGATAGAGTCCAGGGTGGACCAGTACCAAACAAAGCATTCCGAGTTCCTTACAGGCCGAGGTGTTCCTACAGGTATGAGCAGTATTCCCAGTACCACATTCTTTCTTATAGGACGAACTTTTTAGGTTTAAAACTCTTGTTTTGGTGGGCTTCCGGCCTAGTTTTATTTATGCACTTTACTCTCTGTTGTACATTGTTGGTTGGGTTTTGTTGTATGCATGCATTTCATAGTCCACCCCGTGTAATGTTTTTATGAGTGTTAATAACTTATTATAGAACCATATTAATGTTAATAATATTAAAATTTATCTTCTTATAATGTATTATTACTCATTATATAATAATCTTTCATTGTTTTCACTATTATGGGTATTAGATGCCAACTTTTTCAAGTATGTTTTAAAATTTTACATGTTGCTCTTATTAGTTAGATCATGGTTTAGTCATCTATAGAATGTAAACCATGATTTAAATTTCATATATATTCATTATATATGTATTTATAAAAATTCATAATATTTTGAGATATGTGATGAAATGCGTCGTTCATGGAGACGGTAGGCCCTATATAAGCATGAACAGTAATTTCATTTCTTTTTCATATTAAAATAATAAAAAGTAAATTACATATATGTATTTTATAATTATAATATCTTATTTATGTCATATATGCCCCATAGTTTTAGTAGAACTATCCTTTATACGTTCCATGAATAATGTGAACGAATCACATCGCTTTGAGGGGGCGGTCATCCACACACACACAAATAAAGTTATCTTATTTTCAAAAAATGAAATGTATAAGGATATGTTTTATAAAATAATTACATAAATATAAATACATTATAAATTTTACATATAACATATATAAATATTTTTTCTATCATAACTCCAAACCATTAGATTGAAGTGTGGGTAATTTTATTTCTAACCCTTAAAATAAACAAATATAATTATACATATGATAAAATTATTGTATATAATCATTGAATAAATATATTTGAGTGGTGGGTAATGGAAATAAAACTAAATATCATGAGAAAATATGTTACTTCTAAATTAGGTAACTACTTTTTTTATGTACCAAAAGGGTTACTTGGACAGATTTATTAAAAATTCAAGAATTTCATATTAAGTGGATGGATTTTTAGGAGCTACATTGAAGGATATTGGTCAGGAAAATGTGTCTTGAGAGGTGTGAGAATGTGGGAGGATGGGATGAATTTTATTGTGGAGGAGAAGTGCCACTCTTGTAAGTTATGGAAAAGGTAATTTCACACATGATTTTTCTATTTTAGGTTGATTAAATAATAGAAAAAACCTTCTCCAAGGGAGTATAGTGTAAAGACCCATAAATTCCATGTAATTTCTTTTAATTACATGGGAATATTATGAGTCTGTGAAAATTTATGGTGCATGATTCCAAGGCCCGGTGTGCCCGAAATGAATTTCTGAACTTTTTTTTCGGGTAAGTTCAGTAAACGTGCAAGCGTGTTTTTGTAACTTTTGAACAGGTGCTCGGAATTGAAATCAGATGACACCGTTGAACATGAAGTTCTAGTATTCACTTAAGGAGACCTTCACCTCAACCATAGTAGGTCGAGGGTGGATGTTAGTTTTTCACTTTTTTGTGAAAGAATAAAAAAAATATTTAACACTTTTATTTTTCTTGTAAACTCTTTTTGATTTATGGAGGTGGGGACCAAAAGAGATTTAATCCTCCCAATTTGAATTCAATGGTGGGGACCACCCTAACCATTCATTAAAGTGGGGGGATACCCTTATAATTCCCCAATTAATTTTTCCAACTCTCCAATTAATTAATTGAGCCATTTAATTATTGTGCCAATGTAAATTAATTGTAAAAACCTATTTTAATTTAAGTTTGCATTCAATCTATTGGGTTTGGGGGGAATCATTGGAAAAGGGTGTTCTTTGAGGATCCTCTTGAGGATGAACAATTCTCACCAAGGAATAACCAAAGAACATAGGATCTTTAAACAAGTGGCATCGTTGTAGGAGGTTAGCTTCGGGATCGACAAACACCAATACGTATTCAACAGAGGACGATCTCCAAGGGAACCATAGAGGTAGGGTTTGTCATTTGTATACAACTTACCCCATTCTTGACATTCTACATAATTCAAGAATAAAAAAGCTACTTGAAACTGTTATAATGTGGAGGGTGCAGGCCAAAAAAACATGACCCTAACTCTCCACAACCTATGTGGTTTTGATGCGATGTTCACGAAGGAGGAGGACAACGACTGGGGTTGGCGTTTGGTACTGGTGGGATTCGAATGCGGGGGCCGGCACTCTGGCCAGCCATGAAGACGACATCAGAACAACCATGCTGCTAGAGAAGAACTACGGCCCATCGGCCGTGGCGGAGCAATGGTGGCGGCCGACACTCTGGCCAACTACTCAAATGGGATGGTGGTGTGGGTATGTGCCGCCCGGTGGAGAAGAGTCGCGACCTTGTGCTACGACAGTGAGATGAGGTGCATCCGTCTCGATGCTGGCCTCTGGTGATGGCGCTGCATGTGACCATGCTATGCGGTAAAGGCTATCCATCCGGCCAAACTAAGAGATGAGCAGTTCCCCCTAGCGGACCCCACTGCAGGCCACCACACTGCTGGCCATCCAGCATGGTGGGTCTGACCATACTCGAACCAACTTCGACCCTTTTTGTTCTTTCATCCATATCATGAGCTACGTTCGTCCGTTTGAAAAAAAATTTATGGTGCCATAAACCTTGGATCAAGACAGTCCTTTGGATATACCCCAAATGGGTTTTTGATAATGTTGGGTTACGGATGGGTTGGATCGAACACAAATCCAACCAGGCCCTCGAGACTAAATGACTAATAACTTACAGACTAGGAGTCCGATTGATGCACCGTTTGTTGTGTTGAAACCCGTTTTTTTCTGCGGTACTTTGGGATAGTTATTTGTGGGACTTCGTGGCAGTTGGATAATCAACATGTGGCTTGAGGAGTGAACCCTCTTGTAATCAAGTAAGTTTAGTGAGGGAACCCTGTAGCTGGGTGTAACATGAGAAAGGGATCCTATGTGTGTCTGTGCTTTGGGATCCTTTGTGGGTCGGTGTTCTAGAGTATCACTTGGATCCGCTCTTGGAATCCACATGAGACTAATCTTGGATCCTACATGGGTCGCTTGTACTAGGATCCTATGTGGGTCTGGTGGTGTAGTAGGATCCTATGCGGGTCCGATGATTTAGGATCCTATGTGGGTCTGATGATTTTGGATCCTACGTGCGTCTGCCTCTTAACAGAGTAATATGATTCAGTAGTTATATCTAATCATCTTTACAACAATACCTAAGTTATACCTGGTGTGAGCTAAGTCTTTACCTTTGTGGTAATATTTTGTGTGGCGTACCATTGTGGTACTTACCTTAGTTGTGATACCTTTGATGTATTCTTCTGTATGGTGTAACTATGTGGTACTTATCTTCGTGGTGATACCTTTTTGGTATTCTTATATGTGGCGTACCTGTGTGTTACTTACTTTCATGGTGATGCCTTTGTGGAATCCTTATGTGAGGTGTTACATGAGAGGTACTTACATTTGTGGTGTTACCTTCAGGGTTATCTTTCCTTCATGGAATAGTTGTACTTTGGATAAGGATTTGGGCCTTGTGTATCCTCATGAATAAGATGGGTAATATTTGATAACTTAGGTATATGTGTGGGAATATACATAAGTAGGGCTATCACTGGTTTACATGCTTTGTGTTTTATCCTTTATGGATTTTGTGAGACCTTGAGGGTCTTGGGGTCCCTACTGAGTATCGTTATACTCACTGCTGCACGGGATATGCCCGCACCATGTTGTGTTTGGAGTAGACGATGGACAACACTGACTGAGGAAGAGGGTACCAGGACTGGAAGTATCTTGGAGGTGGACCTTAGACGAGGTGTACTACAGAGACAACAGTTTGAGAGTTTTACCGACCCTTTAGGTAGGATCCTTGGAGGGTGTTCACTGGAGCTCTTCAGCTAACTTTTACTTTCCAGTTTTCTTGTACTTTCCAGTTGGTCTTGTATTCTAGCCCCATTTAAATACTATATACACTCTTTTTACTATTTAGTTTACTCGTGTTTCTATCTTGTTGTGTGCATGGTTTCTTGAGTTTACAGGTTATAAAATAAATGCCTTCCTTGTTTTAGGGAATACGCCTTCGGTGCTAGTCTCCACCCCCTAGCCTATTGAAGTCAGGGTTGGGGTAGTCACGACACAGTCCCCGGGGGACGGGTTGTGAAAAATTGGTATCAAAGGAGTTGTTTATATCATAGAAAATTGGACTCCGATCATTTTAAGAACAAAAATGTTAAGTTTAGTGAGTGTGGTTATCAGTTTAGGAAATCCAGTGTTGGTGCGGTGGCCGACGTATCCATACACCTGGACCCGGACTTCTGATTTCTGACTCAGTGCATGAAAAAAATGATCGCTTGTGTGTTTCAAAAAGTTTTAATTGTGATCCCTTTGAGTCAGATCACTAGGTATAACTTATTGACCATGGAACACCAGTTTCTTTTAAGGATGACTCCACGCAGACAACCAGATAGGGTTCCAGGTATAGTAAGTGATGATAGCCCACCGAGTGACGATGCCTCGGTGTAGGGAACTCTTTCAGTAGAGGCACAAGAATAGGCACCAATGGTACCATTACACATTGGGACACTTATTACACCATCCCCAGAAGCAAAGGGTGCACCACACCTGAGTGCGTTGCATGAGTTTCAGCACTAGAGGCCACCCAGGTTAAGGGGAGAGATGGACCCACAGGTAGCAGAGGATTGGCTGGAGGCCATGGTGAGAGTCTTCCGACCGGTAGGGACACCAACTAATCTCATTGGGATCCTTGCTGCCAGTCTTTTATAGGCATCAATATTCAGATGGTGGAGCTTGATTCTCTAGGTTCATGATGAGGTGACACTTCTCTAGGCAGACTTTGAGAGCCTGTTTCATGCAGAGTTTTTTCTAGAGTCCCTCCGCGCAGTGTGAATTCAGTAGCTTCATCATCTGTAGTAGGAAAACATGACTCTAGTTCATTACTTCGTGAGGTTCACTGATATCTCACACTAGTCCACTGATATGGTGAGGGACCCATTATTTAGGGCCCATACCTTCAAACAGGGACTCAGGCGGGAGATCGGGGCTTCAATGATTTCTCTCAGCATCCTGATGTAGGCATGGGTGTTAGAGTAAGCCCTCTCAGTGGGTAGTTTTTGTGCTGAGTAGTCGCCAGCAATGAGACCCACCACCGAGAATCACGTAGCATAGTCATCTGTAGCTGCCAACATATAGATGTCATAGAGTTCCAAGAGAACCATACCTATAGTTGGACGACCGTAGGATTTAGGGTTGGTTGTGTGGGGCACTGGAGACAGATCCAATCATACGAGAAGCATGCTGTGTTAAAAAAGTGACGGGTTGAGTCACATGGCTTGTGACTGTCTGACCCATCATACAGAGGAACAAAATATAGTTGAAGGACTGCCCATGTAGAGACAGAGGTTCGACCGAGGAGGTTTGTACGGAGCAGGAATACGTGGCCGAGGAGCTGCCTGTGCAGCTGGTGGTGGGTGATGATTTGAGATGTTACCGCCACCACCACCAGGTGGTCCACCCCGACTACAAGGAGTAGGTGGATAGGGGCATGCTCATCTTTAGGTAGATTAGGCCTATGACCATGGTTCTCTAGAGATGATACGTGGTACAATCTATGTCTACTCCACCTTAACTGTAGAACTTATAGACCCAGGTTCCAGTCATTATTTTATTTCCACTACCCTAATTTGGAGCTCAGATATTTCTATGAAGCCTTTTGCTTGATTCTCATGGATAGATACTCCTAATTTAGAGGATTCGACGATTACAAACTTGTGATGGAAGTGTGAGATTACTCTAGGAGGCGAGAGCTTCGGCTAGGATCTCCTAGTAGTGGAATCATTTCCTTGTGATATCATCTTGGGTGTGGACTAGTTATCTACATTACATGCTATGATTGACTATATTAGTTTCAGAGTGTTGTGTCCGCACGGATGGGACTAGTTTTACCTTCACCGGAGAGAAGGGAGCCTTTGCAGCATAGAATGGACTTACCCGGAGAAGAGTGTAGCAGATCACTCATCAGTTGGCTAGCCTTACCCTCAGAGCTGTTTATGTGAAGAGTCCATGTTATCCTATAGTGGTGGAATAGTACACGGATTTCTTCCCTGATGATGTTCTGGGTTTACCTCCTCATATAGAGGTGGAATTTTACATTGATTTTTACCCTCGAACAATACTTATATCTACACCATCATATCGGATGGATCCCGTAGAACTTTGTGAGCTGTGAGTATAGCTGGAGGAATTATAGGGGAAGGGGTTCATCCGACCCAGTGTTTCCCCTTGGGCAGCCAAAGTTTGTTCTATAAGAAAGAGGATGGGAGATTGAGACTTTGTGTGTACCATCGGTGCCTGAACCAGGTGACCGTGAAGAATAAGTACCCACTCCATAGGATTGAAAACCTCATTGATCAGCTAAAGGGAGCACGGTGGTTCTCAAAGATAGACCTTTGGTCAGGCTATCACTAGATCAAAGTATGAAAGGAGGATGTGCAGAAGACAGTTTCAGATGTCAGTACTGCCATTATGAGTTTTTTTTCATGCCGATCAATGTGACCAACACTCCAACAGTGTTCATGGGACTCATGAAAAGGATCCTCCAACCATACCTTGATCGCTTTGTAGTATTCTTCATTGATGACATTCTGATCTACTCAGATACTGAGGAGGAGCATGCCTATCTTTTTCAGATAGTTTTGGACACAATCTGAGGGCACAAGCATTATGGTAATCTCTCAAAGTACCATTTCTGGATATGAGTGGTTCACTTTCCAGGACATGTCATCACATAGGCTGGAATTGCGGTGGATCCAGTGAATATTGAGACGGTACTTTCTTGGGAGCCACCCCGGAGTGTGACGGAGGTACGAAGTTTCCTAGGTTTGGACGGATACTAACGAATGCTTGTGCCATATTTCTCCAGAGTTGAAGCACCTTTATCAACATTGAAGAAGAAGGGGCAACCCTTCATGTGGTTAGAGAGATGCCAGCGGAGTTTTCAAGAGCTGAGGCAGAGGTTGACTAGTACGTCCATCTTGAGGCTTCCGTAGGAGGGCATTGAGTACATAGTCTACTATGACGCATCAGGGACTAGACTCAGATGTGTCTTGATGCAGGAGCGAGTAGTTGTCACGCATGGTTCTTGGCAGATGAGACAACATGAGGATAACTATGCTACCCATGACCGGGAGTTAGAAGTTGTGGTCTTTGTCTTGAAGATGTAGCAACATTACTTAATGGGAGAACTCTTTATAGTCTACTCTGATCACAATAGTCTAAAGTATATCTTCTCTCAGAAGGACCTGAACCTGAGACAATGATTTTGTCTTGAGTTCCTTCAGGAAAATGACTTTGATATAGTCTATTCTCATGGGAAAGGAAACATTGAAGTAGATGCACTCAGTAAGAGATCTGGTATATAGTTTCTAGGTGAAGTGACATAGCAATAGGCCACTTTGTAGATATCCTTTTTGAAAAAATATGGATCATTTTTTATTCAGTATCTTACAGTCAGTCCCCCACATATTCAGTGATTCATAGAGGTGCAACATGGGGACATTTATTGCGAGGCTCAATGTGCTTAGTTATCCACAACACTATCACCTGATAGATTTTCTGAAGGTGGGTAGAATTTCATCCTTTTCAAAGGACGTACTATGGTACTGATGGCTTTACAGGAGGAAGTGTTTAGGGAGTTTCACACATCCCCTCTAGAGGTACATCCAAGAGTGGCGAAGAGGTACCAGGATCTCCGATGACTACATTGGTGGTTGGGAATGAAGAATGTAGTAACCGATTTTGTTTCTCAGTGCCTCACTTGTCAGTAAGTGAAGGTGGAGCATCAGGTACCTGTAGGATTAGTTCAGCCATTAGAGGACCCAAAGTGGAAGTGGGATGGTATATCTATGGAATTTGTGATAGGACATCCATGTTCATATTGGGGTCATGATTCTATTTGAGTGATCGTTGAATGACTCACCAACTCGGCCCACTTCCTACCGATTAGAGAGAAGGGTTCAATAGAGAGCTTGGGTCACCTCTATTTGCAAGAGATTGTGCGGCTACATGGGGTACCATCAATGATTTTCTTCGATTGTGATGCACGTTTTAATTCCCAGCTATGTAAGGGGTTGTAGGAGGATTTTGGGATGAATCTTTGTTTGAGCACTTCCTTCCATCCTTAGACGGAATGGCTAGATTGAGCGGACCATTCAGACCCTCAAGGAGATGTGGCGTGCTTGCATCCTCGACTTCCATCGCAGCTAGGAGGACCACTTTCCCTTGGTGTAATTTTCATACAACAACATATATCACTCTACCATTGAGATGAAACTATTCAAGGATTCATATAGCTGACCTTGCAAATTTCCCGGTGATGGACTGACCTAGTGGAGTCAGCACTCATGGGACCAGATATGGTATAGGCTACCACAGAGAAGGTGCAGGTCATCCAGGAATGGATGAAGACTACATAGAGTAGGGAGAAGTCTTATGTCGATAGGAGGCGAAGACCTTTCGAGTTTGAGGATGGAGACCATGTATTTCTACGGGTCTCACATCGATGAGGTTTGTGGAGATTTGGTTGGGGCGTCAAGTTATCTCTGAGGTTAATCAGAACCTTTTAGGTCATCAGCAAAGTTGGAAAGGTGGCTTATCACCTAGCACTTCCCCCTCAGTTGCACCGGGTGCATGGCATTTTCCATGTATCCCAGCTAAGGAGATATGTGCACGACCCATCACACATCATCAACATTGATGATCTGGACATAGATGATTGGGAGACGTTTATAGAGGTTCCAGTGGAGATTGAGGATTGACAGGAGCATGTCCTTTTTGAGCGGTTGATTCCTTTGGGGCTTGTGCATTGGAAGCACAGGAACCTCTAGGAGAGCATATGGGAGAGGGAGGTTCAGATTTGTGCTCCTTACCCCCGCTTGTTTTCCTAGGTTTTGTGATGTGGTTTTTTGGGACACAAAGCCCTGAGGTGGGGAGAATGTAAAGACCCTGAAATTCCATGTAATATTTTTAATTACATGGGAATATTAGGAGTCTGCGAAAATTGACGACACGTGATTTCGATGACCGATGTGATCAGAATGATTTTTTGAACTTTGTTTCATGTACATTCAGTAAACGTGCGAGCATGTGTTTGTAACTTTTGAACCGGTGATTGGAATTGAAATCTGGGGACACCGTTGAACTTGCAGCGCTAGTATTCGCTTAAGGATACCTTCACCTCGACTACAGTAGGTCAAGGGTGGAAGTTAGTTTTTAAATTTTTCATAGAAGAATAAAAAAATAAAAATATTTAACATTTTTAATTTTCTTGGAACCTCTTTTTGATTTATGGAGGTGGGGACCACAAGAGATTTAATCCGCCCAATTTGAATTCAATGGTGGGGACCACCAGAACCCTTCATTAAAGTGGGGGAAGATCCATAGAATTCCCCAATTAATTGTGCCAACTGCCCAATTAATTAATTGAGACATTTAATTATTGTTCCAACATAAATTAATTGCAAAAACCTACTTTAATTTATGTTGGAATTTCACCTCTAGGGATTTGGGGGGGGGAATCATTGGCAAAGAGTGTTCTTGGAGGAGCCTCTTTAGGAAGAACAATTCTCACCAAGGAGGAACTGAAGAATGAGGATCATCAAACAAGCAACATCTTTGGAGGAAGCTTGCTTCAGGATCGACAAATGCCAATCCATCTTCAACCACGGTTGATCTCCAGTGGAACCTTCGAGGTAGGGTTTGTTATTTGTAAACCTCCCACCCCATTCTTGAAATTATTCATAATTCAAGAATAAAAAAAACTGTTTTCTATCGTTCAAACATGGAGGGTGTTGGATAAACAAACATGGCCCGACCTCTCCACAAACCATGTGGTTTTGATAAAATCTTTGCGATGGAGGATGACTAAAATTGATGCCGGTGTTTGGCCCTAGTGGGACTCAGGAACGGTGGTCGACACTCCGTCCAGCAGTAAGGACAGTGGCGGTGCAACCGTGCCGCTGGAGAAGAATCGTAGCCTCTCGCCCATGGTGGAGCAAGGGCAGCGGCCAACACTCTAGCCGGCCGCATGAAGGGAAAGGCGGCGCGCGTTCGCGCTACCTGGCAGAGAAGAGCCATAGTATTATCCCACAGTGGTGAAGTGATGCGCGGCCGGCTTGATGCTGGCCACTGGTGATGGCGCAGCGCCTGACCATGTCGCACGAGAAAGGCTGGCCATTCGTCCAACCGGGGAGCCGAGTGTTCTTCCCTAGAGAACCGCACCATGGGCCACCGTGGGCCACCCAGCAGGTCGAGTCGACCTGAACCCGGTCGGGTCGGCCCAGGCCGGGTCAATCCGGGTCGGTCTCATCAGGTCCGACTAGACCCAGACCATCTTCAACCCTTTTTGTTCTTTTGGTCATATCATGAGTTGCTGGTGTTCGTTTGAAGATCCATCTACAGTGCCAGAAACCTTGGATCGATATGTTCTTTTGGTATACCTCACTTAGGTTTTAGATAAATTTGGGGTATGTCCAGGTTAGATTGAACACAAATCCAATCGGGCCCTTGGGACTCAAATGCTAATAACTTAAAGACCAGGCATCCGATTGATGCACAATTTGTTACGTTGAGATCCCTATTTCATGGTGGTACTTTGGGATACTTCTTCATGAGACTTTGTGGTAGTTGGAGTATTGGTATTTTTATTGAGGAGCGTACCCTCCCATAATTAAGCAAGCTTAGTGTGGGAACCCTATAGTTGGCTGTAAAATGTGAAAGAGATCCTATGTGGGTATGTACTTTAGGATCCTTTGAGGGTCTATGTATGAGAGTCTCACTTGTATCCTCTCTAGGAATCTACATGGGACTACTCTAGGATCCTATGCGGGTTTAGTTTTCTAGGATCTTATATGTGTCAGATGATGTACTAGGATACTATGTGGGTATAATGATTTAGAATCCTATGTGGGTCTGATGATTTAGGATCCTATGTGGGTCTGCCTCTTAAAAGAGTAAGATGATTCACTAGTTACATCTAATCATCTTTACTACTATACGTAATTTATACCTGGTGTGAGCTGAGTCTTTACCTTTGTGGTAATATTCTGTGTGGTGTACCTTTGTGGTACTTACCTTTGTGGTGATACCTTTGATGTATTCTTCTATGTGGCGTACCTATGTGGTACTTACATTTTTGGAGATACCTTTGTGGTATTCTTCTATGTGTTATACAAATATGGTAATTAATTTCTTGGTGATGCCTTTTTTTATCCTAATGTGAGGTGTTACCTTTGTGGTACTTACCATTGTGGTGTTATCTTTATGGTAATCTTTCCATCGAGGAACAGTTGTACTTTGGCTAAGGATTTGGGCCTTGTGTTTCCTCAGGAATGAGATGGGTAACATTTGATAACATAGGTATATGTATGGGCATAAAACTAAGTAGGGTGTTTACTAGTTTACATGATTTGTGGTTTATCATTTGTGGATTTTGTGAGACCTTGAGGGTCTGAGGGTCCCTATTGAGTATTTTTATACTCACCCCTGCACGAGCTATGCTAGCACCTTGTTGTGTTTAGTGCATATGACATACAATGATAACTAAGGACTAGGGTACTAGGACTGAAGGTATCTCGATGGTGGACCTTAGATGAGGCGTACTTCCGAGACGTCCGTTCGAGACCTGTACCTACCCTTCAGGTAGGATCTTTGGTGGGTGTTCATCGGAGCTGTTCAAATTACATGAACTTTCCAGTTTTCATGTACTTTCAAATTGGTCTTGTATTCCGGCCCCTTTTAATTACAGTTCACACTCTTTTTACTATTCATTTTACTCATGTTTGTATCTTTCTTTATACTTGGTTGTGTGAGTTTACAGGTTATAAAGGAAAATGCCTTCCTAGTTTTAGGGAATATGCCTTCGGTGCTAGTCGCCGACCCCTAGCCTATGGAAGGCGGGCTTGGTGTAGTCACAAAACCGGCCCCAGGGGATGGGTCGTGACATATAGGGTCTAAATATGAACATAATATGAATTTTGGACAAAATTATATAACATTTGAGCCTATAAGTTTATGTCTAAGTCCTCATCTTAGTTTCAAGGGGAAAATGTATGGGGGTTTATGGTATGCCTCTTACATATGTGGGGTTTCTCAATATAGGTTTATATACTAGTTTCTCTATTAAATTCTTGGTTTTCAATATTAACTTTGTGATGAGATGATTTTTTTAAAAGGTGAGTATCATTTAGTTCCCAAATTTTGGGATAAAATGAAAGGGACTATTATCGGTTACGTTTAGTATTCTCTTTTAGTGTAATAAGAAATGGAATATATCTTTAGTATCACTGAATATGGGTTTAGTATTGACAAATTTTTTAAGGTGTATATGGACTAGGAAGATCGGATATTGTTAAGATTACTAGGGGAACAAGATCCATGGATCAAGAGGATATGTGAGTAATACTTATATGAATAATGTTTGAGCAGTGGTGGCTCTAGGAAGGTTCCTTTCTTAGCAAGTCATATAAGGGAAGTCATAAAATTTGAAGAACAAAATAAATTGTTGGAGGTGATTTCCATATCTTTATTGGTCATAGTTAATGATAATGGTGATATGTTTGGACCCTAAGTTAGTAGTGGTCAGTAAAAATGAAAAAACATAATTACAATTGATTTTTTTCCAATATAGTCAATAGATTCACTTATTGAAAGGACATGGGTTTTGGAATCAGTGATGTTAGTTTATCAGGGTGATAGTATGAGTATTACTATATTGTGGTTTGTCTAATTAGTTACTTTATGTGTGCCATTTATAATAAAAAAATTCAACGTTTTTGTGAAGCCAATAGTTGGGTGGTTGTAATATTTTTCAAACTAAAAGTGTCCAGGATGACCAATTTCCATATTATTTGGTGTTATATTACAAATTTAGAATTCATATATATTGTTTAAGTAGATAAATATCACTTTATGGATAACTCATAATATAAATAAATGATGTATCTAAGAGGGACTTAGGTTAGGGGGTATGTTATTACATTATGATAGTGAAGGTAAATAGATTTTTATAATAGTATATTTTCTCATTATATTTCACCAAGGTTCTAGTTAAAAAATTAGTTGGGCTGGGTTTTATGGTTTCCTAATGCTCTTCAATGTTGAAACTTCATGATCAGGTTGTTGTGATGGTGATTTAGTGTGAGAGGAACAATGTTTATTTGAGAATTCAGTAATAGGAGGACCATATATTATTTCATTTGTTGTAGATTTTGTTTTGTGAGGGGTTGTTCAGTTTCGGGGGAAATTGCTCTGGCATAGGAAATGCTGAGTTACTTGAATCACAAGACTCATGGTTCCAACATGGCCATCAAAATAGATATGATCAAAGCGTATGACTGCATGGAATAGGGGTTGATCAACAGGGTCCTCAGAAGTATGGGCCTCTCTATTAAAGCATCAGATATCCTCTTCAGATATTTTAGCTCATTGTGGTTGGTTGTCTCTTTCATGAGGCGTTCTCATGGCTTCTTCAAGGCCACCCGAGGGTTACGTCAAGGTGACCTGATCTCCCCATATATTTTCATCTTAATGCTGGACACATTAAGTCACCTCTTGAAAGAGGGATCTCAAATGGTAGTATCATCACCTATTGTAGGAAAAGGAACCTCCCCTCCATTTCTCACTTGATATTTGCAGAAAACACAATTATTTTATCGAATTAAGGGAAGAGATCCATGCGTGGAATCAAGAGGGATTTGAAAGAGTATTGTTTCTGGAGTGGTCATGTGATCAACCACTAAAAAAGTAACATTTTCTATTCTAAAAAATGCGCGGCAAGACCGACCACTCTCATTTGCAGTGGAATGAACATGCATCCTAGTCATCTCCCAATGGAAAATCTTCGAACACCAATATCTTCATGAAGAATGTGTATTAGATAATTTGATCATGTGGTGAGTAGGATTACTAGACGTGTCCTCAACTAGAAGAATCAATTCCTATCCTTTTTGGGACACATATCTTTGATTAAAAGCATCCTGCCTGCTATACTGGTGCATGCGCTGACTTCTACTAACGTTCCAAAGGGGTTCATCAAAGTGATCAACAAGGCTCTGGACAATTTTTTATGGGACCTGCTCTCAGAGGGGAAGAGACACTGGGTGTCATGGGACATGATAACTCATCCAATTCATGATGGGGGAATCAATGTGAGGAGATTAGGGGGCACATTGCAGTGCATGAACGCCAAACATTTTTCGGAAACTCTAGAGAACCAGACATTTTGGGGGAGAACTATGTCCCATAGTTATACTATCAATGTGGATACATATCAAGTACAAGGATCACCACTGTGGAAATGGTTAGCTCCCTCATAACGAGCCTCATTCAGCACTCCCGTTAGATTGTCGGAGAAGGAAATGTTTATTTCTGGAAGAACAACTGGTTGGGTTCTGTGCTCGGTTACCCGGGCTGTCCAGCCCCAATGATGACATTCAAGGAGGCTAGCCTGTACTCGAAGTTAACCATTTCAATGATGGACATGAAACAACATGCCATTCTTGACTCAATCATCATCACCCCCAAACCGGATAAATGCATCTTCACCCCCTCCCACTTTGGTAATTTCACTATAAGATACTTTCATATGATATCTTCTCCCCATACGCATCAGGTAGGCTGGAATGACATTATGTGGTGCAACCACATCCCATCCAAATAAAACTCCCATGTCTGGAGAATTCAGAATTCTATAATTCCTTCTGATGAGCAGATCAAGAGAAAGGGCGTTAGTTTGGCCTCCTGGTAAATTTGATGCAAAAACAAGCGGGAAGAAACTATTGATCATAATTTCTTTGATGGGGAGTCGGCCCGTGATATTTGGAATTTCTTTAGAGAGTTCATGGATATCTCTACCTTCATCCCTGGCGATTCGACTTTTCTAGAGAGGTGGTTCCAAGGGTCACCAGGGAAGGGTTCTAAAAGGATGGAGAGGTCCGTCATCCTCAGTGCAGGATGTTGGTGCCTTTGGTAGACAAGAAAAAAGGCACGGTATGAGGGAATCTCCTCCACAAGATGGTCCATCATCATGCAGACAAAATTATTTATGATTGGCTGGGTATCACATTTTTAGAATTGGTGTGAGGCACCCTCCCTACGTTTCCTGTAAGTTTGTTCCCCCATGGATGCTGCTCAACTAGACAGAAGGTGGGGCTCCTGGGTGCGGTGGATTCCCCCAACCTTCGGCTTTATGTTAAATACTGATGGCTCCTATTTTGTGGGTGATATGTGTGGTGGTGGTGTTGTCTGCAACACGGATTGGAGTGTGTTTCTGGATTTCACAGCTCACATTGGTAGTGGTACTACTCTTCAACTGGAGGCCAATGTAGTACTCATAGGCCTTAACCTATGCAGTCCGAAGAACATCATTCTATCCCATGTGGAAACTGACTCAAAGATCATTTGTGACTCTCTGACGGACAGAGTCTCCATTCCATGTTCAGTTACCAACATTATCAGAAAATGTGAACTGCCTATCAATAGAAATATTCACGTCACCCATGCATAGAGAGAGGGGAACAAAATCGCTGATCATCTCTGTAACGCCCCGACCCCAGCTACCCAGAGTCGGTGCATTACTTCGTAACATTGGCATGATCACAAGAAAGATCAAATCCCGAAAGACCGATTGGTTTAGTAGCCTTGGAAACACTAGATATAATCATAAAGTTTTACATTACATTTCAAAGTGAAAAAAAACTACTACAACAACAAAGTCTTCATATCCATACTATTAACCCCTCATAATATCCCTGCAAGTCATTCATAATTTACTTCTTCACTACCTGGCAAAAATAAAACATAGAAAAGGGGTGAGCTCAAATGCCCAGTAAGGATAACAATATAGCGGAAACTTTCATAAATAAGAATAATCATTTAAGGCAATGTATAACTAAAACAAAAGCCTTTTAAACATGAACATTCAACATGGTATGGCATAAATAAAATGAAATAATGCCATTTACTTATTCACATGGATATTCTACTAATCGAATAATCACATGAAAAAATCAATAACCACTTTCATAATGTTGGAATGCATAATGTCAAACGTTAATTTCATTGTCTAGGCCTCATCCCAAGACCTAGGGGTTACTTCTAACCGGAACCCAACCCGGAGTGCCTCTAATAACCGGACACCAACCCGGAGTGCCTCTAATAACCGGACACCAACCCGGAGTGCCTCTAATAACCGGACACCAACCCGGAGGGCATACTTTTACCAGTCCCTAACCTGGAGGGCTTACTTTAACCAGTCCCCAACCTGGAGGGCTTACTTTTACCAGTCCCCAACCTGGAGGGCTTACTTTTACCGGTCCCCAACCCGGAACATACTTGTTTAGCACATTCATCTGAAGAAAAGTTTGAAATATAACATAAACATTCGGATTAAAACTAGCATACGAAATGTCAATAGTTTCACCATAAACTATGAATGGTATAAAAATAGCACATCCACAGTCAAACATATCACAAAACCTTCAATACAATATAGAAGTTTTGTATCATAATAAATCAACTCCAAATAAGCGTAAAATCCATTAAAGGATGTTGACATAGATGAAATCAAAACACTTTTTAGAGAAATATCTCTTTCTATTTTTGAAATCATTTAAGAGCCATATAAAATAAAACATTTTCTTGAAAATATTCTTGTAAGCTTGTAAGGAAAGCTTTGACGATTTTATAACGGCGGAAAATAACCGCACCCGCCGTATAAGTAAAAAAAAACATTCTTATCTTAATTCTGTCGAAAAGGTCAAAAAGGACCTTGTTTTGAAAACGACGGAAAGATTCCTTTATAAACCTCTTACAAAAATTCAAACAAGGGTATAAATGAATTTAACCCATATTATTGTAAATAATAAATATGTTTTGAAATACATTTCGATGAAACATGGATGTGGATGATAAAGAAATCCCAGTAGATTATTACGTATAAACAACCTCGGATAATGAAGAGATTGTGAAATAACCCTTACCTTGTACTTTTCCTTGGTTGGGGTAGGTTAACCTCCTGAATAATGGTTAAATAATTGTTATTAAATTATACAAGAATGATATACATTAATATGATATCATATATGATCTTTTAATATTGATTTGATAATAAAATCTTAGTATTATCGTTGTTTCGGGTGTGAACTTACTTGTTTGCTTTTGTATGTTTTGTCACGTAAGACATGTTTGTAAAGGATAAGTTGTATATTATTCAAATACAGAATGGTATAAAGTCCTTAAACATCATTTTTAAATCATCAAATGATAATTATACTTGAATGGATACGATGGAGAATGAATTTCATCGCGTTCGTGGAGACGGTAGTCCGTACGTACGCACGAACGCTACTTCCATTTAATTTTTATTTTAAAAGAATCAAATACAGATGATACATAGGTATATTACTATTCCAGTATAATATAATATTTTATACATGTTACTTAAGTTCATTAACACCATCCTTTATACGTTCCATGTGTGGTATGAACGAGTCATATCATTTTAAGGGGGCGGTAGTCCGCACTTCCTCAAATGAAATTATCGTATGTATATACAACATGAAACGAATAATGGTATGAAATAAAATGGAATTACAGAAGCTTATATAAAATATATATCATTAATATCATATTTAATTACAGTGCCATCATAATGGCCACCATGAGAGGCGGTAAGATGTATTTGAACAATCATCGTTTCGTGAGGCGTTAGTTTGCCATCCACAGAAACATTATGTTCATCATCCATTAGATGGAGTTGTGTGTATGTGTAGTTTGAATCCTTCTTATAACAACATCCTAGTATATTGAGGATACTGGTGTTGTTACAAAAGAAAGGAAATAAAAAGAGTTTGGGTGTTGAAGAAGCAAAATAAATGAAAATAATTTAAGTGAAATCGTTACCTTTAATTTAGGTAACTCACTTTGGTTGGAACCAAAGGACTTCTTGAAATGCTTTCTGCCTAAGGGGAAGCTTCAAGGAGGATGAGAGGGATGTGGGGAGCTTAGTTGGGCAGAGTTTGGACGAGCCAAGTGTCTTGAGAGGTGTGAGGAAAAGAGAAGGAGGAGTGCCCTTTTATAAGAGGGGTGAGGGGCACCTTTGGAAAAGCTAGAAATATTAATTTATAATAAATTCATATTCGGTTTCCAATGGCTCCAAAGTTGACTATTCAAAGGTTGAGGTGGGGATGGGTCGAAAAAAACTCATCCAATAGAATTTAGACAGGTTTGGGTACTTATATTAACCTTATCTTTAAGTATTAACTCTAAGATAATTAGTTTCACTTTTACAATGTCTCTTTGTATTTTTATATAATATGGTTAATAAACTTACTATATACATACAAGCGACCCCCAAGTGGTCCATTAATGAGTAACCTATCATAATATAAGTCTCTTGGCCGATCCTTAGATTTTTAGGAATTTAATATCAATTAATAATATAATATTTGTTTTAAGAACTCTTTTATGTCAATTTTGACACTATTCAATAGTTGATTTTTTTGAAACTCCTAACAGATTGATTACTTCGAAAAAAGTCAATTAAATCATTCCTAATATATCATATTATCATAGAAAATTAGTGTAATTTATTAAAAGTTTCATATTATATTTATTTGGGTATTTATAATATTAATTATGTTAATTTTTTACTATTTTAGTAATTACTGCATCATCATTGTGTCATAAATAAAATAAATAATTTAATGTCTAAAAATTATAAATAAAATATCATTATGTAGGAAATCTTTTTAGCTTTCTAATGAATATTTACAATCGAAAATCCAACATGTATAACCCTATGTAAAAATTGTTCTTCTAAAAGATATATGCTTGTGTCATTTTTTGTATTCATTTTAACTTAATTAAAATAAAGTGTCATTATCACTTACAAGTGGATCCATGGGGTCCCAAAATTGACACAAAGATGCCCATGGTCGACCATGTATCAACCAATAGGGTTAAGACACGTTTTAGGGTAATTTTGTATTATTATAATATTATTTTTTTAACCCTTATTTACCGGATTTACCCTTTAACCATGGTAAATAAAATATTTACCGCAGTAATTATTCAAAATGTGTAAAAATAAAAGTTTCCTATTTACACAATTTGAACATCCTGATTCCAAATATGGAATCCATTTTCCTAAATTCAAAACACAGAAGTGGCAGAAATTAATTTAAAATTAATTCCCGCTGTCAAAACAAAAAGCGTGTTTTTAAGAGATAATAACTATCAAAAGATTGACACTTGTTTATGTTCGGTTTAATTGTAAAATTATGTCCAATGATAAACATTAAATTGAATGGTAAAAATATATTCTAAATATACTTTAAAACCACTCAAATTCATAATTTATCACTATTAATTATTTTGATTAAAAAAGTTGTTTTTAATTAAAATTTAGAAATTTTCACTATTCATCAAAATATGAAAGTTATCCGAAATGTACCAAAATTTCACCCTAGGCTAATTTTGATATTCCGAATCCAAAAATGAAGTCCATTTTGAAATATAGAATATATATAATTTCAAAAAGTAGGTATTACTATTCATAACGGCTAGTTTGATTGGTTACGGTGTGTTAGAACTCGGTGTTGCGTACAACACACGCTAGCGTACCGTGGAAGCTTGGGATGTTTCATTTTAAATTTTTGATGTCCCCATTTAGTCAAAAAGTTTAAAATATAGTATCTAAAAAGGGTTCACTATTAAAATTTGGTAAAAGTCAAATACTGAAAATGAATTTGTTCTTACATTATGTCTAAGAAACTCATAATATGGATTCTAAAATTATAAGGATTATATAAAGTTTAAAATTTAGTTAACACTATTCATAACCTCTTTTGAACAGCTTGTTTGGTAAGTCATGGTGTGATTGAACTTGGTGTTGCATGTAGTGAAAGTTATTGAATTATTTTGAAGAAATAACACACTATAAAATCTTGGGGTGTTACATTCTCCCCTCCTTCAATAAATTGCGTCCTCGCAATTTGAAATTGTTCTTCAAAAATAAAAGGTTGAAAATAGAAAATTATATTTGTGGGAAAACCCACATCGGAAATTGGGTTACTAAAATTTAGTCTTAATATGAGGAAAAGAGAAATCAAAGGGTCACCACCAAATTATGATCTCGATTAGGAGAACATTGGTGGCAATTAGAGACATTTAATTGGAGGAAAAACGTAAATATTTATAGGTGGTGATTGAGGTCGTCAATCACAAACAAGTGTAAAATTGAGGTCCTTAAACTCATCAATCTATGATGATTTGAAGTACCATCGGTTCAACAAAATATAGGGTATTGGGATAACACATTTTTGACGTTTCAAAATATCTTAGTTGAAATCCCACATCGAAAAATGAATTAACGAGGCCTCTATTTAAAATAAAGAGTCGAAAGCATGAAGATTACCGAAAATAACACATACTAGGGTTCCATGTAGGAAAATATGGATATGGAAGAAAAATCTAACCATCAATTATCTGATGGAGAGTGGTAGAGAACATGGCTATGAAAAGGCCAACAATCCCAAAGCCATAAATTAGTGATGATTTAAGGTACCATCTAGGAAAACATTTTTGTTCTAAGTTGCTTTTCTTAATATTGAGGAATTTATTTATGAGATTGGCTAAGATCATAAGGAGATATACTTACTTTATAATTAGAGTTTTATCCATTAATAAATTTCTACCACAAACTCATCTTTCACTCTAAATGATAATAGAATGTAAAAAAAATTCTATTTACACTATTCGTATAGGGTTCCAAAATAAACGAATTTATAATTCATCTATAAGATCTTTTAATAAAAACTACATTATTTAATCCAGGACATCTCGTGGGCCAGTGGTAGGTGATACACCCTTGTCGCCCTTCGGTTGCGGGTTCAAGTCTCGCAGCCTTGTCGGACGCGATGGGTTGCCGCCCGACCTCCGGGTTGTCCTTTTATGGCAATCCAAAATAATCCAAACTAGAACTATCCAAAATACTTCTATCCAAACTCACAGTCCAACATTTATAAGTAAGGTAAACATAATGTAGAACCTTTTTACCCTGTAATAGCATATGAATACCTTCATCATGTATTCTTTTAATACACCGAAACATCCTGAATTACCATATTCCTTATTGATTACATTCATGCTCCCTTATTCCGTATAGAAAGCTGGATATACTTCATTAATCCAAAAATGTTTTAAACCCCAACAATGATGGAATATACAAATCATTAATCAGTTCCAGGGTAGTCAAGAATATCCAATATAATTTATCCAAAACAATCACATATTATTCCAAAATCACTACCTCAGTATCAGAACTATATTATGATTTATCATTCTCTCAACCATATATTTTCCAAAAATTTATCCTGCTATTGAGTCACTTTTCTTTGTTCCACACAATCTCAAGTCCTTAATGAAATAGTACTGCAGTACAATCCTTATATACTCCATGATTATTGTAACAAGTACATTGTTGATAGAACACTCAATTGACATAATCAACATAAGAACTCTAATCATTCCTCTTCATCTGTGGTAGTATCATAACTTGATTATTATCCAATAACATCATTTGTGGCATAGTCTGATGACTGGGACATAGGTTCGCGTGGTGTCTAAACTCCTTGCAAATGAAGCATTGTACATTTAAAACCAATTTCTTACCCTTGCAGTCATGTACTTTGTGCCCTTTTCCTCCACACTTATAACAAACTCCCATTCCTTTCAGGCAAGTTCCAGGGTGTTTCTTTCTACAGTTACCACATATGGGAAAATTCTTCTTTTCCCTTTTCCCTTTATCCATCTTTCTCTCTTCCATCCTTTTCTTCTCTTGATTCCCTTCAAAGCCATAGGACTCAGTAAACTCTTTACTTATCTTATCAACACATGATATTATTTCTTCATATGATGATAATACATGGGAGACTATTTCTCTTATAAATTCTAGCTTAAGACCATGAAAGATATGATCCTTCCTTCTCTTTGAATCATGTGTATTTCTGGAGTTCTCATTCCTTCTACTGGGCGCCATTTCTAAACAATGGCATAAACTAGATCAGTTTATGAATCAAAATACATAATCCCATACTTATAAAACACTTAACATAAACTGAACTATTTATGGATATAATCCATAATCATAAAAATGTTTTCTTTGAGGAAGTATATACTCATAAACCCTTCATAATGATTTGTAAAGAAAATGAGAGTTATCCTAAGCATATCCCCCGGGAGTGTCGTAACCAAGAGTGCAGCAAGGCCCGTTGTCGTGCACCAGTTCCCGTTCGAGTCTAGCTCAAAGCGGTGTTTTCGGGTTTTACCCCTAGGTACATCTGTGCCAGAGCCGCCTCTACCTGCTCGTATCCAGACAGGGATTTATTGCTCGGAAAACTCACAAAATCTCTACAATACCAAAATTCTAGGAAGTTCTTCTATACTAATCCTCAAAGTTCATCTTAGGTCTACGTGCTCTAATCAGAGTTTATCTAAATCTAGCTTCCAAGGTTTGTACTAAACTTCCTCTGATACCAACTGTAACGCCCCGACCCCAGCTACCCAGAGTCGGTGCATTACTTCGTAACATTGGCATGATCACAAGAAAGATCAAATCCCGAAAGACCGATTGGTTTAGTAGCCTTGGAAACACTAGATATAATCATAAAGTTTTACATTACATTTCAAAGTGAAAAAAAAACTACTACAACAACAAAGTCTTCATATCCATACTATTAACCCCTCATAATATCCCTGCAAGTCATTCATAATTTACTTCTTCACTACCTGGGAAAAATAAAACATAGAAAAGGGGTGAGCTCAAATGCCCAGTAAGGATAACAATATAGCGGAAACTTTCATAAATAAGAATAATCATTTAAGGCAATGTATAACTAAAACAAAAGCCTTTTAAACATGAACATTCAACATGGTATGGCATAAATAAAATGAAATAATGCCATTTACTTATTCACATGGATATTCTACTAATCGAATAATCACATGCAAAAATCAATAACCACTTTCATAATGTTGGAATGCATAATGTCAAACGTTAATTTCATTGTCTAGGCCTCATCCCAAGACCTAGGGGTTAATTCTAACCGGAACCCAACCCGGAGTGCCTCTAATAACCGGACACCAACCCGGAGTGCCTCTAATAACCGGACACCAACCCGGAGTGCCTCTAATAACCGGACACCAACCCGGAGGGCATACTTTTACCAGTCCCTAACCTGGAGGGCTTACTTTAACCAGTCCCCAACCTGGAGGGCTTACTTTTACCAGTCCCCAACCTGGAGGGCTTACTTTTACCGGTCCCCAACCCGGAACATACTTGTTTAGCACATTCATCTGAAGAAAAGTTTGAAATATAACATAAACATTCGGATTAAAACTAGCATACGAAATGTCAATAGTTTCACCATAAACTATGAATGGTATAAAAATAGCACATCCACAGTCAAACATATCACAAAACCTTCAATACAATATAGAAGTTTTGTATCATAATAAATCAACTTCAAATAAGCGTAAAATCCATTAAAGGATGTTGACATAGATGAAATCAAAACACTTTTTAGAGAAATATCTCTTTCTATTTTTGAAATCATTTAAGAGCCATATAAAATAAAACATTTTCTTGAAAATATTCTTGTAAGCTTGTAAGGAAAGCTTTGACGATTTTATAACGGCGGAAAATAACCGCACCCGCCGTATAAGTAAAAAAAAAACATTCTTATCTTAATTCTGTCGAAAAGGTCAAAAAGGACCTTGTTTTGAAAACGACGGAAAAATTCCTTTATAAACCTCTTACAAAAATTCAAACAAGGGTATAAATGAATTTAACCCATATTCTTGTAAATAATAAATATGTTTTGAAATACATTTCGATGAAACATGGATGTGGATGATAAAGAAATCCCAGTAGATTATTACGTATAAACAACCTCGGATAATGAAGAGATTGTGAAATAACCCTTACCTTGTACTTTTCCTTGGTTGGGGTAGGTTAACCTCCTGAATAATGGTGAAATAATTGTTATTAAATTATACAAGAATGATATACATTAATATGATATCATATATGATCTTTTAATATTGATTTGATAATAAAATCTTAGTATTATCGTTGTTTCGGGTGTGAACTTACTTGTTTGCTTTTGTATGTTTTGTCACGTAAGACATGTTTGTAAAGGATAAGTTGTATATTATTCAAATACAGAATGGTATAAAGTCCTTAAACATCATTTTTAAATCATCAAATGATAATTATACTTGAATGGATACGATGGAGAATGAATTTCATCGCGTTCGTGGAGACGGTAGTCCGTACGTACGCACGAACGCTACTTCCATTTAATTTTTATTTTAAAAGAATCAAATACAGATGATACATAGGTATATTACTATTCCAGTATAATATAATATTTTATACATGTTACTTATGTTCATTAACACCATCCTTTATACGTTCCATGTGTGGTATGAACGAGTCATATCATTTTAAGGGGGCGGTAGTCCGCACTTCCTCAAATGAAATTATCGTATGTATATACAACATGAAACGAATAATGGTATGAAATAAAATGTAATTACAGAAGCTTATATAAAATATATATCATTAATATCATATTTAATTACAGTGCCATCATAATGGCCACCATGAGAGGCGGTAAGATGTATTTGAACAATCATCGTTTCGTGAGGCGTTAGTTTGCCATCCACAGAAACATTATGTTCATCATCCATTAGATGGAGTTGTGTGTATGTGTAGTTTGAATCCTTCTTATAACAACATCCTAGTATATTGAGGATACTGGTGTTGTTACAAAAGAAAGGAAATAAAAAGAGTTTGGGTGTTGAAGAAGCAAAATAAATGAAAATAATTTAAGAGAAATCGTTACCTTTAATTTAGGTAACTCACTTTGGTTGGAACCAAAGGACTTCTTGAAATGCTTTCTGCCTAAGGGGAAGCTTCAAGGAGGATGCGAGGGATGTGGGGAGCTTATTTGGGCAGAGTTTGGACGAGCCAAGTGGCTTGAGAGGTGTGAGGAAAAGAGAAGGAGGAGTGCCCTTTTATAAGAGGGGTGAGGGGCACCTTTGGAAAAGCTTGAAATATTAATTTATAATAAATTCATATTCGGTTTCCAATGGCTCCAAAGTTGACTATTCAAAGGTTGAGGTGGGGATGGGTCGAAAACAACTCATCCAATAGAATTTAGACAGGTTTGGGTACTTATATTAACCTTATCTTTAAGTATTAACTCTAAGATAATTAGTTTCACTTTTACAATGTCTCTTTGTATTTTTATATAATATGGTTAATAAACTTACTATATACATCCAAGCGACCCCCAAGTGGTCCATTAATGATTAACCTATCATAATATAAGTCTCTTGTCCGAACCTTAGATTTTTAGGAATTTAATATCAATTAATAATATAATATTTGTTTTAAGAACTCTTTTATGTCAATTTTGACACTATTCAATAGTTGATTTTTTTGAAACTCCTAACAGATTGATTACTTCGAACAAAGTCGATTAAATCAATCCTAATATATCATATTATCATAGAAAATTAGTGTAATTTATTAAAAGTTTCATATTATATTTATTTGGGTATTTATAATATTAATTATGTTAATTTTTTACTATTTTAGTAATTACTGCATCATCATTGTGTCATAAATAAAATAAATTATTTAATGTCTAAAAATTATAAATAAACTATCATTATGTAGGAAATCTTTTTAGCTTTTTAATGAATATTTACAATCGAAAATCCAACATGTATAACCCTATGTAAAAATTGTTTTTCTAAAAGATATATGCTTGTGTCATTTTTTATATTCATTTTAACTTAATTAAAATAAAGTGTCATTATCACTTACAAGTGGATCCATGGGGTCCCAAAATTGACACAAAGATGCCCATGGTCGACCATGTATCAACCAATAGGGTTAAGACACGTTTTAGGGTAATTTTGTATTATTATAATATTATTTTTTTTAACCCTTATTTACCGGATTTACCCTTTAACCATGGTAAATAAAATATTTACCGCAGTAATTATTCAAAATGTGTAAAAATAAAAGTTACCTATTTACACAATTTGAACATCCTGATTCCAAATATGGAATCCATTTTCCTAAATTCAAAACACAGAAGTGGCAGAAATTAATTTAAAATTAATTCCCGCTGTCAAAACAAAAAGCGTGTTTTTAAGAGATAATAACTATCAAAAGATTGACACTTGTTTATGTTCGGTTTAATTGTAAAATTATGTCCAATGATAAACATTAAATTGAATGGTAAAAATATATTCTAAATATACTTTAAAACCACTCAAATTAATAATTTATCACTATTAATTATTTTGATTAAAAAAGTTGTTTTTAATTAAAATTTAGAAATTTTCACTATTCATCAAAATATGAAAGTTATCCGAAATGTACCAAAATTTCACCCTAGGCTAATTTTGATATTCCGAATCCAAAAATGAAGTCCATTTTGAAATATAGAATATATATAATTTCAAAAAGTAGGTATTACTATTCATAACGGCTAGTTTGATTGGTTACGGTGTGTTAGAACTCGGTGTTGCGTACAACACACGCTAGCGTACCGTGGAAGCTTGGGATGTTTCATTTTAAATTTTTGATGTCCCCATTTAGTCAAAAAGTTTAAAATATAGTATCTAAAAAGGGTTCACTATTAAAATTTGGTAAAAGTCAAATACTGAAAATGAATTTGTTCTTACATTATGTCTAAGAAACTCATAATATGGATTCTAAAATTATAAGGATTATATAAAGTTTAAAATTTAGTTAACACTATTCATAACCTCTTTTGAACAGCTTGTTTGGTAAGTCATGGTGTGATTGAACTTGGTGTTGCATGTAGTGAAAGTTATTGAATTATTTTGAAGAAATAACACACTATAAAATCTTGGGGTGTTACAATCTCGCCTTCCTAGTAGCCCCTGGATCCAATTTCACATGCCTCCTCAATGTCCCCTCCTTCAAGCCGGAAGGGGTTAACATAATTCTTGGGGATGACCTTGGTCTCCACTATTTTAAACCCCCTAAACCTTATTTCTTTGTACCTTTTCTTTCTTATTTGAATAAATATAATCACATGATACTGGATATTATAGCAGTATTTGTTTATAAATGTTACCTTGATTGAGTGTCTAAAATGTATAACTATATATTTTCTGAAATCATAAATGAGTTATGGTATTGTTTTCCTACAAATATGATTGAATATATGAAATTTTTGTAATTGTTCATGGGTTGAGAAGTCAAATAGAGTAGAGACTATAATTATCTCAATTGGTAAAGTTTTTTCATTTCAAGGGATATTGGAATTTGTGAGTTAGTGGAAGATCACGGAGTAATAATAGGCATTTTTGAATCACATAGAGGCCATATAAGATAAATGTTTAGAGTAGTTAGAGGTTTCATGTAAAAAAAATAGTTAGTTATGTAATGATGGGGAATATTTTTTCATAAATCTTATAGGCACTCTACAATGGGTGGATGAAATAATTCACTACTTCTATAGAAATAATAGTCAAACTAGGATATTTTATGGATATTCCATAACATGAACTTGTATTATGGAATTGGTTAGTAATTACCATAGTAATTCCATAATGTTCCCCATTACTGTTTTTAATATATGTTCATATTTTTTTAATCATTTAAAATGTTCCCACTTCTTTTATACTAGCTGCATGCATGTTGGCAGAAGCCACCACATGATTCACAATCCATTCTCCCCATTCGATTCAAACGCATTAAGGGTTATTTTTCCTATAATATCAAGGTAAAATCTACCACTCCATCCTCTTTTATACTCTGTTTTTTTGATTTTTTGACTCTACCTATGGAATTATAGAGGATTTCACCGAATAATGATGAAGTCATCTCAAAAAAATAAGATTTCTTGATGAAATGGATAAATAAATTTGAAGGGGGGAAAATTGGAATATTGATGTTTATTTTGATAAATGTGAATATACATGTTGTTATTTCATAGGAATTAACCATTTCTATTAGAAAAAATAATTTTAATGTGATTTCATTCTTGGGAATTTTTCTCAATGGAATAATGAACACATGAAATGATCCTTTCATATGTGTTGGTCATGATTTAATTAATATGGTATTTATCAATATGTTTCCTTAGGATATATTACATTAGTTTCAATGGATTTATTATACATATATTTTATAATTAATTATGTGAGTGTTGTGGCATAAGATAAGATCTTGTGGAATATATGGTGTTCCTTGAGAGATTTCCAAAATTGGATGAGCTTGGCTTCATATCAAATCATCATTATAAATGTCATTTGTCCCTTTTATAATTAATTAAATGTTTATTATGAATAACAGTATACACTGGTTTGTGGGTTCATTTGTATGAATTTCAACCCCTTAAATAAATTATTTAATGGATATGATATAAATGATAGAACTATCCTTATTGAAAGAAATAATGGTTGTATTTTCATGAGTGTTACTTTCCCTTTTTTGTTTTAATGTAATGTTGAGGGGTTATACACCTTGATTAAATATGTATATATTTACATTCCTATTATTATTATTAATGTGGGGATTGATGATTGGATTATGAGAGTGATTGATAAGTTCCTTCAATAGACTAAGAGATGAAACTTAATAATCGATAACAATTTTTTTTATGAAAATTGGTTCACCCTTAGGGAACTATTGGTAGATAGAAATGTGATGGAAATGAGCTCTTCAATAAGTACTATATAAGATTCCATGTGAGATATAATAATTATCATTATGAATATAATGGTTGTAGGTAAGGTTGGTAAGGGAGTTCAATATTTTTTTGTATGCGAATATTTAAGGATAATGGGCATTGAATGAAATTTTAGAGAGGAAAAAATGATTTGGTATTATATTTATTAGAGGGCGGGGTTTAATAATTCTAATGGATGTATATATTTGAGTGAGATTAGTATAGAAATTGTTTTATACTTTTATAATTTATGATAGGGATGGGAATAGATTGGTTCACCAATGAGACAAGATAGATGATGAGATGTGACACAAGAACGCGTAATATATCATGTAATAAAATTCATAGTTATGGGTTAAAATGAGTTACTCTGGTGATTTGAGACTCAAAGGTAGTACTAGGATATCAGTTGTATCTGATTTTTTTGTTTCATTTGTATCATTTCCTTGATATAGTGAAATGTGCTTCTGGGTGAATTCTTATCTTTGAATTTGGATGATATATTAGATAATTCTAAGTGTTTAATTAAAATATCTTGACCATTTCCATAAATTATACATCTATATAACCTATTTTTAGGAGGAATATGATCCCATAATACCATATAGAATAAATATTTAACACCCATGGTTAGAAAAAAAATAATCAAAAGACACCATCTAGTGAACTTATTTGATCAAAAGGTAATAATGATTGAGTTATCTAGATTACATCTTACATAAATCTGTATCACCTATGGTTAGAACTTCCAAGATACTAGGATATAATCTAGAATAAACCATTAATACCCATGATCAAATTATCTAATATCCCTAAATATTTTTAATAAAAAATATTTACCACCCATTTACATGACAGATGAGTAACCAAGATTCTATCTAACAGACTTGTCATTTGTTACTTATTATCTAGTTTTACCACACATACATAGGTATATCATGGTATATATTAGGGTATTTTTTTGGTTTTATAAAATGATTTAATTATCATTCTCTGAACATAAATTCAACTAGATTTGAATAACTTATTAATGAAATAAAAGTCTAAGAACATGTTTAATATAGTATTATCCTAGACTTTCCCAATGGGGATGGATATGTGATCAAAGTGAGGCTTGGAGTTTATAGAGGATCCTCTAGTGGGTTTTTTATTATTTTATGTGTGATTAGCTTAGTGTGTGACCTTTATATTATGTATTCATATAAAACATTAATATTTATTTAATATAACATGTGGGTATAATAATTTTAATGGGATTATTTTAGTTGTAATTCCTTACGTGTACTTAGATCACGGGTTTGGTTATTTCATTATTATTTTTTATTATTATTTATATTCATGATATTAAGATTATATTCTATAAAATGATAATTTAAATTAATTAACACTAGTATAAACCATCTAAAAAATTCTGATATATGTTTGAGGCCATGTTCTACCACTGACCTGACTGATGTTCAGGTGGGTCTGAGCATAGGATTTATAAATAAGTCATAAATAATTAAGAGGAAAAAGGGCGTTATGGGAAGAATCAATCACATAAATATTAGTAAAAAATATTTTTCTAACTTTTTATTTTGTTTCTAAATTATGAAATTTATTACTTTTTATTTAACACATTGATCACATATAATTAACTAAGAAATAAATTTTCAATAAATTAATTGTTATGAAAATTTAATGGAATATAATTTGATTTTTATTGAAAAATAATGTTTCATTCAATAAATCAAACTAAATTAATGTTTCTAAACGATTTTATAATTATAATTTAAAAGGGTTAGAAACATATAAATACTAAAAATTCACTCATTGAATTCTGAATTTTGGATTATTGGCATTATAATTATAACTCAAATAAATATTTCTTTTTAATTAATTTCGTAATATTGGTAAAGCTACATCAAATGAATGTATTTTTGAAATATTCATTGAAAACCATTACAATTGAACCCATGGAAATAAGTTGTAATATTATAAAACATTTCATTATTATTACACTTATTCCTTCACTATTATGATGATGATCAACTGTTGAAAGATTAGTAATGTCTTGGACCACCATACATAAATAAAAAGGGATAAATTGGAAATACTAACACCTAATGAAAAATAATGAATATGGATAACTAACAAATGAGTAATAGAAGAATAATTTATTATTATGAATTAAAATAAATTTAATTTATTTGCTAAAATAAATAATTATTAAGTAATATTTTATACAAATAAAATTTTTCATTCTGCTAATGCAGAATGATAGTGAAAGTGAGGGATTCCTTCCCAATCACTCTTCTTCATTTAAATTCACAATGATTATACTTCTTCGTGAGATAAATTATATGAATTAAATTTAAATCAATATATTATTTCTAATCTATTATTTTTTTGGATTTTTAATTATTTATTTCCAAATTGATTCATACATCATCTATTTTGATTATTGTAAGGAGTTCTATCGAAATATTACTTTTAATTAGAGATTGTATTTCTCAATTCACCCATTAGATAGTTCATTATTAATTTATGCTTAAATCCCCATATTCCTCGTCTTTAAATAATTTTTTTGGAATTATAATTGTTTTTCATCTCATTAAGTAATATTTGTTTTGTTTTACCATTTATGGGGAATTTTTCATTTGTCCATCTTATTATAAGAAATTCCCGATATCTAATTATCTATTGGAATTTTTATACATAAATTCAAATTTTAATATTATATTACTTATATTAATATAATTTTTTGTATTTATACACATTTTTGTTGTTCTCTTATCAATTTACGATTAATTATTTCTATCAATTTCTATAATGGGAATCCATACTCTTAATCACTCTTTAGCCTGTATTTTTGTATTTAATATATAATACTTTATATTATATTTATGTAATTGATTTTTTAAAAATTTTAATGTTATTTTATATGATTCTATTATATTTCCTTATCATTTTTCTTTACAGTCATTCATTTTTCCTTCATAAATATTTCATATATTATGAATATACTAAAGCGACGTATTCTAAATTTTCATTAAATATTTTCGCATTACTAACAACATACATAATCAATTTAGTTATTTATACTATAAGATATAATCATTTATTAATATTAACATATTTTTTTATTATATAAATATTCATATAATTATTTCGTTTCTTGAAAATAATTTTTGAAAATTACTTTCTATAATTGCTTAATTTATTAACATTGAAAAATATTAAGGAATAATGTTTTTAAATCTTCTTAGAATCAAATTTTTTCATGTTTTTTGTTTATTTATTTGATTTGATATCCTTTTAAAATGCACCCTTTTTAATAAAAACAATTATACTTCCTTTCTTTATTTATCAAATTACATTCCTTGTATCAACTATTTTCGATTATATGAGGAATTTTATACCTTCTAAACATTATAATGTAGAAAACATTATTTTATGTTGTTTTTAGTGCTATTATTTTTATGTATTTTTTATTTTTTTCCCTTTTTATACAGAACATATATGTATGGATGTAATGATGATACAATTTTCATGTGAATAACAGGGTCCTCCATTGCATTTTCTATGTCATTAAATGTCTGTAAATTACTATATTATGGTGTATAGGTGGATATCCAAATCCATGAAATTTTAGGATATGGTTGGTTATACCAATCCACCATGTTAGGGGATATTGTTGTTAATCCCGATTTACTATGTTTTGATTATCTTAGTGGTTAATCTTGGAATATGTTATTGATGTCCTCAGATTATATTTGTTCTAAAACTCTATATCATGTAATATTTTGTTTCTTATGTTTCATGTTTTAGTTTACATGGTTTATAAAAAATATGATATCAACTCTTCAAATATATTCCATGTAGTTTTATTATGATATTATACATATATATTTCACTTTTTCATTCATTTATAGAATTTCATAGAATCAAATATTTTTCTCACAAATAAATATATTATAATTTTACCTTATTATGATGCATAGCTAATACCATTATTTATTTTCATATATCTCAAAGGCATCCTTTTACTAGATTTTTAAAAGTGTAAATCATGTGTAAAATAATTTATAAAAAAAATGTATTTGATTTTATACAATAATAATTCAATTATATATTTTTGATTTTCTCTCAAATTTATTCATATATCTTTTACACACCAACTGTATATTCTAATTTTTATCAAACATTAAACTTACTTTGACACCCATAGTCAAGAAAAATTCTCTATTACTCATCCTCCATACATAGATGCGATATAACTTGAGTTGATAAAAAAAATATATGTAACTTCATAAGATGTAAATAGCCCAATAATAAATTTTTTAATATGATAAAACAATGTCCCATAATTAATCAATAACATCAGTCAATCGGGTACCATCAAAATAGTCAATCTTCTCCCTATATTTTTTGAATCATAGTTTTAAATTTGCATTGTATGTTTTATTTAGATCTTCTTATGATACAAAAATTTTATGTAATTATTTATTATTGAAATAATACTCTCTTGGATCAATGCTACTCCTCCAACAGAAGAACCTCCTCTACATAACATTTTACAAGTCACATTTACGATCAAACATGAGGAGTCTTTATTAATGGAACTTATTTTAGAATATTGTATTTTAACTATTTATCAATTTTATCATATACGTTTTTATATACATTTTGTGTTTCATAAAATGATTTGTATTGAAACAAGTATATTGAATAAATATTTTTTTAAAATTTATTATTGAACAAAGAATTGTTCAGGATGTGAAATTAACAAATAAGATATTTGAAATGTTTCTTTCTATTGTTTTAGATAATTTGTACTTTTATAAACCTATCCATCATATCCTCTAAATGGAACTCATTATCATCCATATTTTATAAATTCCATTCTTTTATCACATCTACAAATATAAAAATTACTTTGTAAATATGTTTGGGAATCTTGTTTTTTTTGAACCTCAGAGATTACTGAATATTGAAAATATGTTTTCTTAATATAAAAAAAATCATATATTAGTAATTTTCTTTATTTAGTATATTCCTATAAATAATATATTTTGTTTAATATTTTTTACTCTATTTATTTAATATTAATTAATTTTGGATATAATTATTGAATTTTTTATGGAACCTACCCAATCTATAGATGTGATATTTTTTTAAATATATTATATATATTTTTAATATATTATATATTTTAATTTCTATAAATGATTCAATTACTTGGATTTTTCTATATTTTTAAATGTACTACACCTTAAGATGATATAAATAAGATATAATATTTAATTGATTTCTGACTACTATTATTTAATTTATCTCTCATTATAAATTCTTATTCATAGTTTCTAACTTCCATCCATGGATAAACATTTTTATATTTCCCTAAATTATTAGTGTAACTAATTTACCCCTCAATTAAATAATTAAACACAAACCTTGATCTTCAATTTTATTTAGGTATTTGGGGAAATGTAATTTTTTATATTTTTAAAATATAGATTCCTTAAAATATCTCACCTATTATATTTTGGGTAGTATGCTTATTAATAAAATCAATTTTATAATATTTTCAAATTAGAATTTATATTTATAAAAACAAATTATATGGTAGTATCTATAATTACCAAATTATTTTTTTAAGATTGTTGTCTAATAAATTTAAATAATTAATATAAAAAATTAACAAATAAACAAAAACCCAAATATATATGTATATATATATATAATTATCCATAAAATCTTGTTTGTGGGATAACGAGTAATAACCATTTCAATAATATCCTTATAATTTTTGTTATAGTACAAATGATTTTCATGATATAATTGGTAACCTCTAGCTGTTATCCATAATCCTCATAATTTATATAATAAATTCCCCTTGTTTCATTAATTAGATATAAAATATAGTTAATATTGTGAATTAAATTCATGTTTTTGTTAATATATATGAAAACTCTATAAGGAAAAAATACGAGATAAATCTAATTGTTTTGAGTGTATCCATTATATAGAAATCTTAAAAAGTAATATAAAAAAAAATATAATAATTGATTGATATAAAAATGGGAAATTTAAAAAAATTGATTGACATAAAAATGGGAAATTTCAAAAAAATGATTCATTATATTCATATAAGTTATATTAACACAAAAGTAGTATTATGATTTTTTCCATTAAAATAATAAAATTAATTGATTGAATTCTTTTATGTTCACGTAATTAATTTTCCCTTATAGTTAAGAAAGATCATGTGTGGGTGAATTTGTTATGAATCAATTCATACTTGAACATTAATATGAATATAATTATAAGTATGGTCCATTATAAATGTAGAACAAAGTGAAACAAACTGAATATAGATAAATAATGCATTAATACCACATTTTACATATTTAATCCCACAAATAGTCATATAACATAAGAAAATAATGGCTTAGTGACTTGGAATATATAAATAGAAAAAAAATTCACATGTCTCCAAAATTTATAAATAAAACTTAATCCATCCTTAATTATTAAACGAGACATAATAATCTCCAAATCCTAGGGATGAGAAAATATAAAGGGGTGGGCTCAAAAACACAATAGGGGATAACATAACAATAGTCATAATGGATAAACCATAAATGTGGGGAAAATAATAAATATGGAAAAATATCATATTTAAAAGAATATAAATCAATAATTGTTAACCATAATAATGGAAGATAAACATAACATCTCCAATGATAACACTTTTACCATGGAATGTTAAAATAGAATATAGTTCTTATAATGGGATCCACATATCATATGAAAGAAATTTTACCAATTATAAACATGGGATTTCTATCATTGTGAACAAGGATACTTGGAAACCCCTTCACACATAAAATTTTTAGTTTATATGAAAACCCTCAGAGTCACCCATTTCAAACCCATATTAAAGATAACATATTCATAGGTAAAACTATGAGTGGATCCAAAATTCCCTCACACTCATCCTTTCTAACTCTATATACATGCAAACCTTTCAACATGAAAAATCATTCTTAGGAGATATAATCTGTTTCACATTAAGTTGGGGGGAGATATAAGTTTCATACATCCCATAATGTAGAAATTTTTATTCCTAATTAAAATAACAATAATTAAAATATAGAATAACCCATTGAAATAAAAATAGGTTTCATTGCATTACCAAATGGTATCTAATAAAATAAAATTAAAATTAAAATCCAGTGATTCTAAAAAAATATCCCAAAATCTAAATACATTATAAGATAAAATAAAAGGTGAATCATGAAAAATAATTTAATTAGGGATTTATCATTTTTATACAATTAAAAACAAATCATGAAAATGGGCTTTTAGAAAATATTTATGTATTAATTTATATAAAATTTATAGTTATGAGACTTTTTCCTAAAAATTATCATATTTTTAAAAATAATTGAAATGAAAGAAAATCTCAAAAAATGGATTGGAATCAAAAACTATTTTCCTCAGAAATAATTATAGAACATACATCAAAATTGAAATTCATGGAAAAACACTTTCAACTATAAATTGTGTGAATCAAAAAAGGATCACGAGTTTCTAAGTCCATTACATTAACCCTTGATTTCCAAAGAAGTGATTTAACTTTATGTATAATAAATTTAAAAATATTAGTTACCTATTTCATAAAATTATTCATATTCATATCTATTTATACATGAAATTAAAAATAATTATTATTTTCATGTATTATATATTTGTAATGTCTTGTCAACATCATGTGTTAATATTCTTGATCATTTTGAACTATATTCTTAAAAATGGTTTCAATATTACTTTTTCTCCCAAATACCAACACCTAAAGAATAATTGTAATAAAATTGATGATTTTTAAAGAATTATACTATTTTATTTACATTACATGGATGTTTTTTTAGATTCAAAAAATGAAAATGGCAATGAACTAGATTTGGGTTATTTACCGATATCGATGGATTTCTTTATAAGGATCATTACTAATTGTGTTTTCAATGAAAATAATATTTATGAAGTATATATTGCTTATATATAACTTAAATACATATCTAATGTAAATTAAAAATATTCATTTTTATAACTGAATGAGAACAAAATACAACTATTCATGGACGTTTCAGTTCACACAACCCACAATTCTGGTTTTTTGCTTTTTTTCTTAATGGAAAATAGAGAGGGTATTTAATGTGCATGGCATCATTATAATAAAAATAGATTATAATGATGAAACTAATTAAATAATTTCAATACAATGAAATTATATTTTAGGAAGAATGAAAGAACATAATGAAATTGAAAAATTGAAGAGTGGTTATGAACATATACCTCACTCATTGTGTTATATCCTTTGTAAATGGGATTAAACCATTTAGGGGTGGTCCCTTGATAATACATGAACCTATATAAGATATATAAGAGTATTGTGGAGACTTTTTGGTAAAAATTTCACCAATATTATTGGTTTTTTGTGTGAGGGTAATTGAGTTGGGGAGTACCCCTTTTATTAGTGAAAATGAGTTGTATTGTTGCAAATACTAAAAAAAATTAAAAAATGGTAAGTTAAAATCTATGAAGGAACCTAAAAATTTAATAAAAAAATTAATTGGGGGATAATAAGTAAAATTTATTTTACAATCATTTAATTAAAACCCTTTTTCAAAAAAATTATGTTCCTTACCTCTAAGGTTTCTCATTTTTTAACATTTTAGTTTTTACCACAAAAACTTGTTTTTATATAGGTACATTATGTTTTATGTAATAAAATAAAAATTTTCATGGTTATATAATTTTATGTAATGATAAATTTTTTTAAATTAATTTTTTATTCAATATACAAAAGTAATGAAACTCAATTTTAAAATAATAAATGTATATTGCATTAAATGTTTTTTTAAAAAGTGTACATAAATGTTAAAATGTAAAATATGGGTTTTTAAATTAAAAACACCTTGAAATAATATGAAACACCATGTAGAATAATTATTTTGTCTTTTAAAATAGTTCATAAATTCCAATTCATTATTCTATGTTAATAATTTTATAAAAGTCATATTATTTGATGAAATGGTATTTAATTATTCACCAAAAAATATTTCTTTTTAGAAAAATTAAAATAAATCATATTAAGAAAATATGACCATAGTAAATTCAAAAATGATGTTATTTTATTAAAATTAACATCTTTAAAGTGATAAATATAATGCAAATGTAAAATCATAAAATATTCTAAAAACTAGTGTTTATAAAAACTAATTTTTGGTATATTGAAGATTCTTATAAAATTGGTACCAATATTAATTATAAAAAATTGGAAAAAATACGAATTTTATAAAATAAATTTTATTTATAAAAATTTATTTAATCATATTTTTTGAAACAATTATTTTTTTACCAATATCATTTTTTCAATTTTATTCTAAATTTTTACATATATAACATAATTAGGTTACCATTGTTTAAACATACTTATTCTACAAATACTTTATAATGGTCTAAATTTGATTTTTTATAGTGCTTAATGTGGATCAAATTATCAATCATAGTCTTTCCATAAAGTTTAAAAACACGTGTCATCACATTTTACCCCCATTAAATAAGCTCATCTTCAAAAATATTATACAAGAAAAAAAGTTAGTGCCATTTTCTGTCATCACGTCCTCATTTTCACACATATCCTGTGACATCCCATGTAAATAAAGAATAATAAATTTTCATATTTATTAATAATTGTGAATTAAATATTAATGTTATTTGAAAGGGGATTCTATGTTTTATGGAGTACTCGATACCCAACAACGGGTTTCTTTGAAGTATAATGTTACACACAATGTTGAGTCATACTGAAAAATAATAATATAATATTATTCTAAATGGTAGATTGCGCTAGGATGTTTTATTTTTGAGAATGAATAGAAATTTATTATACATGTTTTTTAAAGTATTTTATATTAATTCAAAAAAAGTTAGAGGCACAAAATGTGAATGCATCTAATTTTAAGCATAAATAGTCTAATTTTCTTTAAAAGGTCGATTTACCGTCTTTTTTGGTGAACCCTATTTAAATATTGTTTTGATCACTTTTATATGTTATATTTTACAAAATAAAATTCTTCTTTAGAATTGGGACATAAAAATATATTTGGCTAATTTTTTTTTATTTTTCAGAAAAAATTCCTTTTTAATGAATAGCAAAAAATAGTATATTTTAATTCCAAGCTGCTTTCCAATATAATTTATTTATATGGTTATATTATATTTTTAAAATTATTTAATGTGTAATAAGTCTATATTTTTACCTTTTAATCCAATTTTGGTCATTGGAAGATATTTCCCTTTGAAATTGGACATAAACAAGTGTCAATCTTTTGATAGTTTTTTTTAAAACACTTTTTGTTTTGACAACGAGAATTAATTTTACATTAATTAATGAAAATTATAGGTTTTTAATTTGGTAAAATAGAAATCATTTTTTAATTTGGAAGATCAAATATAGTTTAGGCTGAATTTTGGGTATTTGTCTGAAAAAATTCAATTTTTTATGTATAGTAAAAAACACTGAGTAGTTATTAAAAAGCTGACTTTTTCCTTTAAATGAAATTTCATGGCTTCTGTGAATTGAATTTTAAAAATCCTACATACATGTTTGTTATTAGTACATAATATGTGGTTCAATAAAATGAAAATAAATTTCGGTGAATAGTAACTTTTGACATTTATTTAATGCGGTTAAAGGTAAATAAGGTAATTCAAGGTAAAACAATATTATAATAATATAAAATTTCCACAAAACATGTACTAAACTTGTTAGACGAGTAATGGATCACGATGAAAGTCCTTCGGTGAGACTTTTTTCTATTTTAAGCCACTTGGGTAAGATAATGACATTAATAACATTTTATTTAAAGTAAAAATAAAAATATCATAAACATGTATTGGTTTGATAAAACAATTTTAATGTGGGTTTATATAATTGATTTATTTGACTATAAATATTCATTAGAAACTAAAACTATTTCCTACATTATGGTATTTGTTTTATAATTTTTAGACATCAAATAAATAAAATTATTTATGACACAATAATGATGCATTGTTTACCTCATTAATGAATGATTTCAATAAATAAAATTAAAAAAATTAAAAAAATATCCAAAACCTATCCGAATTTTATTTTATGGTTTTATTTCGTACAATAGTAATCTTATCTTTTATTTTAATAAGTTCTTGTCCTTTAGTTATCGAAAATCACTATTTAATAAAATAATGTTTTCAAACGTTCTTAAAGAGCCAGTCCTCCCCTTACAAAAATCCCTCACTTCTAACCCATTCCTTACACCTATGAAGCCCCTTGAATCATCCATCCTCTAAAAAAATAATCTCTCATGTTCCCTATATTCCACCCAAAATCATTACCTTAGTCATAAGGAACTTCATGAAATCCTTTCGGTTCAAACCCAAGGGAGTTACCCGATTTAAAGGTAACTTCTTCTTTTAAATTCTTTTCTTTTATTTTACTTATCTAACAACCCTAAACTAATTTTATTCATTTCTATTATAAAAACATATATATCCTCAATATACTAGGTTGTTGTTATGAAAATGATTCAAACTAAAATTACACACACCTCCATCTAATGGGTAAAGAACATACTATTTTTGTGGCTAGTGAACTACTGCATCATGAAACGATGATTGTTCAATCTTATCATGCCACTTATTATGGTGGCCATTATGATGGAAATATAATTATATGTGATATATATTATATTTATGTTGTCTCTATGTTTATGTATTTTTCATTTATAGCATACCTTTATGGTTTCTATAATGTGTAAACGCGATAATTTTATTTGAGGAAGTGTGAACTACCATCCACTCAAAGCGATATGACTTGCTTATTCCATATATAGAATGTAAAAAGGATGTAGTTAATGAAATTATATATGAAATTATACTGGAATTATAATATTTCTATTTAAAATTAAGTTTTCATTCCATTAAAAATATGAAATAGAAATGAAAGTAGCGTTCATGCGTACGTACGGCTTACCATCTCCCTGAATGGTGCTTTTCATTTTTTACCTCCAAATGTTATGTACTATTATAAATACATATATATACTATATATATATGATATATAAGATATCTAAATCCTGAATATCATTTTGGAGATAATTAAATTTTTAATACATGGAAAACTAGTAAATATTATAAGTTCATTTTGACTAAAGTACCAAATATAAAAAAAAGACCATTATGAACTAAAATGACTACCTAATGTTTATAACATGAAAATTGGGGTTATAAATAGAATAATAAACATGAAATATGTTCTTAAGAAAGTAAAAATTAACTTTATTTTTTTTATTTTGGATAATAAAAAATGAATGGTTTAAGTTGGACACAAGATAAGGGACTTCGTCTCAATCTCCTTTCATTGAGGCATATTTTATTTTATATATAGAATTATTTTATACGGTGTATAAACACCTTTTAACTTTTGTTTCATTCAAAGGGAATCTTTTTCTATGAGGTAATTTTCTAAATGAAAAAAAGAAATTTTCTTTTAATGTAAGTGGTGACAACGACCTTTTCCACTACAACGAGTATTATTTGATCTATGACATTGTTAAAAAGCTGTATTGTTTTTAAAAGAAAAAATACCATATACTCTTTAATGTATTTTGGTATTGAAAATGGTTTTGATAATGGATTTTTTATGTCAATATAGTTAAATGTTATACTATGATTGAAATGTAGAAATGTTATCTTTACATTATGTTTGTTTTATGTGCTATGTATATGTTATGGTTCTTAGGCATTGTTTACATATAAGGGTGGTTCTGTGATAAAAATAGGGCGGGTGAGCCCAATATAGCTCTGCAATGAATTAGGCAACGCGACAGAGGCAAATGTAAATGTTTCTCCAAAGTGATTTCGTGAATACGCTGTGATGGATATACGAAATGTGACTCCCTACGTAGTTGTGAAGGCTACAATGTAAGTATGTTATGGAATCCATATGTTACCTTTATGATTTGGGATTACAATGTGTTATTCAAAAATATTATGATTTCATGAGGGATGTTAAGGAGATTATATTACTATGTGTTAATAGTTATGTCCTAATTCTCTAAAACTCTAAACCTGAAAAGATCCACAATGTGAATTATCCATTTAATTCAAGATTATGTAATGTTTTAAGGCTGGGTGTTTATAGCTGGTATCAACGGTCGATTTAGATAACTTTAGGAGTTATGATATTTTTAAATTAATATCTATAAATTAATTTATGTTAATATTAAAATAATATAGAATTTATAGATTACCATGTTGCTTCACCTAATGTATTTCTGTGTTTAGAATGGTTTTCTGAAGAGAAAACATGGAAGCTATGATGGGACCACATCAGGAGGAAGAGAACCGTCCAAATCAGTAACATGCAATGGTTGAAATCAGAACTGAACAGTTTGTTGCAGTGATGGCATAGTGGAATCAGGCTATAAATGATGGTGGTATCCATGCACAAGATCAGACAGATCAACCACAAAGGAACATGTCTGTAGAGGAACATTTCATGGAGAAATATCCCTCATCATTCAGAGGATCATCTGAACCTATTCTAGAAGAAAGGAGGATTGAAGCCCTGGAAAAACTGTTTGATTTCTTGGGGAGTTCTAAACATCAAAAGGTTAGTCTTATTGTTTACGATTTTTAAGGTGAATCCAATTTGTGGTGGTCGACGATGAAAAATATTAGGGATAGTTAGGAGATTGATGCTCTTGATTGGGATGAATTCAATGGTATGTTTCTTGAGAAATATTTTTCTAGGGTGGTTTGTCTTAGGATGGGAAAACAATTCCTAGAATTGAGGTAGGAGGATGACTCAATGGCTACTTATGAAGAAAAATTCATGTGACATGAAAGGTATGCACCAAATTTCATATGAGATCCTGATAGTAAAATCCACCATTTTTACATAGGATTAAATCCAAAGTATCAAAGGGAATTATCTTTTCGTGAGGTAAAAATTTATGAAAAACTTGTTCGATATGTGAAGAAGGTGGAAATGGAGTTTTCCAACGATCAGGTGTTCCTTGACAAATAAAAAAATAAGAGGTTGAGGTGGCACACAAAAGGGAAGAACTCTTCAAAAATGTATAATTGAAAGAAACTTAAGTTTACAATTTGTAAAATTTGTTGTAAAAATCACGATGGGAATGTTTTTTAATTTTGGTAAGTGCTACCGATGTAGTAAAATGGAACATATGTCTCGTAATTGCACTGAAAAAGATCATGTTAATGGCAAGAAAAAAATCTGATTTAAGTTCAATAAAATGTTTTAAGTACAATGAAATGTTTCATTATGCTAATGTGTTTCCAACGAAGAACACAACTGAGCGAAAGATGCCAGACTACAAGAAGAAAGGGGTGGTTAAATCCTTTACAACTACTTCAGCTGATGTTGAGCCATCAAATGAAGTAGTATCAACTACACTTTTTGTTTTTTAGATTATGTAAATGTGTTGTTTGATTCAAGGTCCAAAAAATATTTCATTTAGGAGAATTTTTCTAGTAAATTAGTAATTCTATATCAAGATATGAATCATGAACACAAGGTAAAAACACCAGGGGAAATGTTGAGACAGAAAGAAATTATATAAACCTTTATGTCCTTTTGTGCAGAAAGAATCTACCTGCTAACCTTATTGTTTTTCTCTAGTAGAGTTTGATTTTATTTTGGGTATGGATTGTCTTTCTATTTATCATGTTAATATTGACTACAGAGCTAAAGAGGTTTCTTTTCATAAATATTTTCAGTTTGTGTACAAGAATGAACCCTTAATTTTGATAACATTTCAAGAAGTTGAGAAAGCTATAAAATATGGAAATTAATGTTACCATGCACATATTGTTGAAAACAAAGGAACTGTAAATATTAATGATGTTCTAGTAGTCAATGATTATCTTGATGTTTATCTTGATGAGTTTTCTGGTATAATACATGGTTGAGAAGTTGAATTTACTATCAACTTAATTCCTTATTCTTAGCCAATTTCAAAACCCCCTTATCGAATAGCTCAAATTGAACTTTTAGAGTTAAAGAAGCAATTGAAGGAGTTATTAGATAAAGGATTCATTTGACCATGCACATCACCATGGGGTGCTCGTGTCTTGTTTGTTATAATGAAAGATGTTTAAATGAGAGTTTTCATTGATTAAAGATCATTGAATAAAATCACTTTTAATAACAAGTATCATTTTCCTAATATCGATGCTTTGTTTGATCAGCTCCAGGGAGCTTAGTATTTTTCAAAGATTGAAATGAGGTCTGGGTACCATCAGTTGAAAATAACGGAAGAAGACATTCCAAAGATAGTGTTTCATAATAGACATGGCCATTATGAATTTGTGGTTATGCCTTTTGGATTAACCAATTCACCTTCTGTATTCATGGATCATATGAATAGAATTTTCCGTGAGTTCTTTGATAAGTTTGCGTTTTCATTTATTAATGATATTTTATTTTATTACAGATTAAATAGGAACATGAATTTCATTTAAGGGTTGTCTTGAAAACCCTAAAATAAAATAAACTATATGGTAAATTCAGTAAGGGTGAGTTTTAATTACAACAAATTTCATTCCTTGGTCATATTGTTTCAAAAAATGGAATAACTATTGATCCTTCTAAAGCAACTCTTGTTGAATAATGGACAAGAACTACCAATATCACAGAGATTCGTAGTTTTCTTAGTTCAGCAGGTTATTACCAGAGGTTTGTTGAAAAGTTTTCATAGTTATGTAGCCCACTGACTAAGTTAACTCGAAAAGGTGTTAAGTTCATTTGGACAAATTAATGTGATGATTTTTTTCAAGAATTGAAAAGGAGATTGGTGAATGTTCCTATTTTTTCATTACCTTCCTGAAATGGTGAGTTTGTTATCTACAATGATGATTAATTGAAAGGACATGGTTTTGTAAGTATGAATAATGTCTAGGTAATTTCTTATGCTTCATGTTAGTTGAAACCTCATGAGTTAAATTACCCAACACATGATTTGGAATTAGTTTCTGTTGTTTTTAATTTGAAAATTTAGAGGCATTATTTGTATGGAGTAAAATGTAAAATATATACTGGCCACAAAATTTTAAAGTATATATTCAATTTGAAATAATTAAACATTATAAATATGAGATGGATGGAATTAATCAAGGATTATGATTGCACGATCCTTTACCATCAGAGAAAATCAAATAAAGTGGCTGATGCTTTGAGTTGAAAATGTAATGATTCATTAACCATGTTACATTTGGAACAATATCCTTTGATTAATGATTTGATGAACTTTGGCATAGAAGTTATTGGTGTGGGAAATTCCTCTATTTTGTCTTAGGTGTGAGGGAAATCATCTGTAACAGACAGAATTAATCATGCACAAAAGGGAGACAGTGAGTTGTAGAAAAAGGTAGAGTTGGTTCAAAAGGGTATGTTTCTTGATTTTAACATTGATAATGATTGTGTTTTTAGGAATGGGAAGATATTATGTGTGCCTTGTGATTCAAATTTGAAGAAAGAGTTATTATGTGAAGCTCATAGTTCCCTGTTTTCAGTTCATCATAGAATTACTAATATGTATAGAGATCTTTGGGGTTAGTACTGGTGGGATTGAATTAAAAGAGATAATGATGACTTTACTCTGAAGTGTTTGAATTTTCAAGAGGTTAAAGTAGAGTGGAAGTTACTGAAAGGGATGATTCAGTCTTTACCGCTGCCAGAGTGAAAATGGGAAAATATATACATGGACTTCGTTGTGGGATTACCAAATAAATATCAAGGTAATAATGAAATATGGGTTATTGTTGATTGATTGACTAAATGTTCTCATTTCATTCCTATTAGAGATACTTTGTCTCTAGATCAACTTTCTCAGTTGTATTTTAAAGAGATAGTTAGGATGAATGGAGTTACCCTCTCTATTGTATCTGATCATTATCTTAGGTTTACTTCTGACTTTTAGAAATGCCTTCTGAAGTCATTAGATACTAAATTAAATTTTTTTACAACTTTTCATCCTCAATCAGATGGGAAGTCATAATGAACAGTTCATATCTTGGAGGATATGCTACGTTCTTGTTCACTAGATTACTAGGGACGTTGGGACCAACATATTTCTTTGGTTAAATTTTTTTATAATAACAGTTTTCATTCAAGTATACAAATGGCTTTATTTGAGACATTATATGAGAAGCAGTGTCAAAATCCATATTTTTGGGATGAAGTAAGTGAAAGGAAGATGATGGGACCAGAATTTGTAGAAGAGACAGCAGAAATGGTTTTAATGATTTAGAAGCACATGAGAACAACTCAGGGTATGTAGCAAAGTTATGCAGATAACTGTAGGAAGGATATTTCTTTTTAGGTAGGTGATCATGTCTTTGTCAAGGTTTCTCTATGGAAAAGTTTGATGCATTTTGGTAATAAGGGAAAGTTGAGTCTGAGGTTCATTGAACCTTATGAAATCCTAGAGAAAGATGGATCATTTGCCTATAGAGAGGATTTACCTCCATGTTTATCCCAGGTACACAATGTTTTTTTATGTTTTAATGTTGAGAAAGTATATGCTGGATCAATCTCATGTTTTGAGCCAAGAGGTAGTTCAGTTGGAAGAGAATCTCTCTTATGAGAAACATCCAGTCCAGATTCATGAACAAAGAGAGAAAGTGTTATAGAACAATGTAATTTATCAGGTAAAGGTTTTTTCGGAAAAAAATATCATTGAAGAGGTAATGTGGGAACTTGAATATTCTCAGAGGGATAAATACCCCCACTTTTTGATAAGTGAATAAAAATTTCAAGGAAGCAATTTCCAAAAGGGGGGAAGGACGTAACATCAAAATAAAATAAAGTGTAATACATTTTCATATTTATTAATAATTTTGAATTAAATAGTAATGTTATTTTAAAGGAAATTTTATGTTTGATGGCATACCCGATACACAACAACAGGTTTCTTTGAAGTCCAATGTTACACACAATGTTGATTCATTTTGAAAAATAATAGTACAGTATTATTCTAAATGGGTCATAACACCTAGTCATTGTTTTAGCGTGAATGAATAAAAATTTATTATATAGATTTGTTAAATGTTTTTACATGTATCTAATAAAAGTTAGAGGCATAAAATGTGAATGAATATGATTTTAAGACCAAATAGTCTAATATTCTTTAAAAGGTCGATTTACAACCTTTTTTATGGATAACCCTCAATAAATTTTGTTTTTGTTAATTTTATATGTTATATTGGACAAAATAAAATTTTTATTTAGAATCAAGACATCAAAATTTTCATTGGGTAAATTTTTGTTATTTTTCTGATAAATATTTTTAATGAATAATGTAAAATATTGTATTTTAAATCAAAACTGCATTTTAATATAATTTGTTTATATGGTTAAATTATATATTTAATTTCTTTTAAAGTGTAATTAGATTATATTTTTACCATTTAATACAATTTTGGTCTTTGGAAGAAATTTCACTTTGAAATTTCACATAAACAAGCATCAATCATTTAATAGTTATTATTTCTTAAAAACAGGCTTTTGGTTTTGAAAATGGGAATTAATGTTAAATTAATTATTGGAACTTATATGTTTTTATTTTGGTAAAATAGACATAATTTTTTAATTCAGAATATAAAATATAGCTTAGGCTTAATTTTTGGTATTTTTCTGAAAAACGTCAATTTTTTATGAATAGTGAAAAGACTGAGGAGTTATTAAAACACTAAATTTTTCATTTAAATGAAATTTTATGGATTCTGTGAATTGAATTTCAAAATTTTGACATACATGGTTTTTGTTAGAATGTAAAATTTGGTTCAATAAGATGAAAATAAATTTGGGTTAATAGTAACTTTTGACTTTTATTTACCGCAATTAAAGGTAAATAGGGTCATTCAAGGTAAAAAAATGTTATAATAATATAAAACTACCTCAACAATTGCCCAAAAGTTATTGGATGAGTAATGGATGACCAAGAAATTCCTTGGGTGAGACTTTTGTCCTTTGAAAGTCACTTGGGTAAGATAATGATATTAATAACTTTTTATTTAAAGTAAAAAATAAAAATATCATAAACATGTATTGTTTTGCTAAAACAATATTAATTTGGGGTTATATATTTGATATATTTGACTATATATATTCATTATAAAGCCACAAATATTTCCTAAATTATGGTATTTTTTTATAATATTTAGAAATCATATAAATAAAATTATTTAAGAGACTATAATGATGCATTGTTACCTCATTAATGAATGATTTAAATGAATATGATTATAAAAATTAAACCAATATCCAAAACCTGTCCAATTTTTATTGGATGGTTTTATTTAAAACAAGATTCATCATATATATGAATTTAGTAATTTTTTGACCTTTAGAAACCGAAAATAATTATTTTATAAAATAATATTTTCAAACATTCTGAAAGAGCCGCTCGCCCTTTATACAAATCCCTCAATTCTAACCCATTCCTCACACCTATCAAGACCTTTGGATCATCCAAAATCTTCCCAAATAATCTCTCAAGATACCTATATTCCACCTAGAATCCTTACCTTAGGTATAAGGCACTTCAACAAATCCTTTTGGTTCAAACTATGGAAGGTTACCCGATTTAAATGTAACATCTTCTTTTAAGATATTTTCTTTTATTTTATTTATCCAACCCCATATACTCTTTTTAATCCTTTATTTTATAAAAAAAACAGTATCCTAAATATACTAGGCTGTTCTTAGGAGAATTATTCGAACTAAAATTACACACACCTCCATTTAATGGGTAAATAACATACTATTTCCGTCGACAGTGAACTACTACCTCGCAAAATGATTACTATTCAATCTTCTCCTACCACATCTTATGGTGGCCATTGTGATGAAAATTTATTTCTATATGATATATATTATATTTATTTTTTCTCTATGCTTCTGTATTTTTTATTTATATCGTACCTTTATGGTATCCATAATGGGAAAACATGATAATTTCATTTGAGGATGTGCGGACTACTGCCCCCTCCAAGTGATATGAATCGTTCGTGCCATACATGGAACACATAAAGGATAGAGTTAATGAAATTATATATGATATTATACTGGAATTATAATATAACTATTTATCATTAAGTTTTCATTCCATTAAAAATAATAAATAGAAATGAAAGTAGCATTCATGCATACGTGCGGCTTACTATCTCCATAAATGGTACATTTCATTTCTTACCTCCAAATGTAATGTATTATTATAAATACAAATATATACCATATATATATATGATATATATGATATCTAAATCAAGAATATAATTCTAGAGACAATGAACCTTTGACAACATGGAAAACTTGTAAATATTAGTCCATATTTGACTCAAGTACCAAAAATCGATAAAATGACCATTATTAATTTAATTGATAACATAATGTTTATAAAAATGAAATAAGTGTTATAAAAAGACTAATAAGAATGAAAAAGGTTATTAAGAAAGTAAAAATTAACGTTATTTTATTATTTTTAAGATTAAATAATGAAGGGTTCAAGTCGGACCCAAGGTAATGGACTTTATATCTATCTCCTTTTATTGAGGCATATTTTGTTTTATACACGATATTATTTAATACGGTGTGTAAACACATTTTAATTTTCATTTAATTCAAAACGAATATTTTTCTATGAGGCGTTTTACTAAATGACAAAAAATAATGTTTCTTTAAATGTAAATGGTGACATCGAGCTTTTCCACCACCATGAGTATTATTTGATCTATGCCTTCCTTACCAAGCCGTAATGTTTTTAAAATAAAAATAAATAACATATACTCTTTTACATATTTTTGTATTGAAAATGGTTTTGAAAATGGATTTTTTATGTAAATATATTTAAATGATATATTGTTATTGAAATTTGGAAATCTTAACTTTCCATTATGTTTTTTATGTGATATGAAGATGTTATGGTTCTTGGGAATTATTTATGTGTATGGGTGGTTCTGTGATAATCCTAGGGTGGGTGAGCCTAAGATAACTCTCCAATGTATTGGGTAACATGACAGAGGTAAATGTGAATGTTTCTCCTAATAGAATTAGGGAATATACTGTGATGGGTATACCAAATGTAACTCCCTACGTAGCTATGAAAGCTACAACGTAAGTATGTTATGGATGCCACAAGTTATCATTATGATTTGGGATTACTATATGTTATTCATAAATCTTATGATTTCATAAGGTATATTAACGAACTTATGTTATGTATGTATTGATGAACTAATGTTTTTTTCATTATTTTATAACTGTTACCGAGATTTTTAGGCCCATCCCATGTTTTAAAATGTTTTTCATAGGACTAAAATATGAATAGGGTCAAGGATGGAATCTAGGAAAAGTCTTGCTGTCTCAAACATGGAACTAGACATGACTCTTTTTTCAAGAGTTTTTAATTTATGAAAAAATTGAAACTGAGTGGAAGTGTCTACATTGTAATTTATGAGATGAAATGTAATATTTATGGCCTAATTATCTAAAACTCTAAATCCAAAAAGATCATCAATGTGAATTATCCACTTAATTCAAGATTATGTAATGTTTTAAGGCTGAGTCCTTATATAGTCTCCACAAAGTCAAAATTTCTCTATAGAACATTGACCAGATGTGTGGTCATTCTTTTGAAATATATATATTTTATATGAGATCCTCAAGTGTTTTTCTTCATAGGATATGTAATGTTAATTTATTAGAACTTTTAAGTATAGTACATTTGATAGATCTACTCGATACTTCCTTGATAATGATAAATGGAATACATCATTAACACAGAACGGTGAGGAGGGATTTATATGACATAAGATACAACTATAACATGATCAAGAATATTTAAGGGGATAATGTATCTAAGTATCATATTTCCTTTTGTACCAAATATCATATTGTTTTTCAATGAAGGTATTCAGAGAAACACCCTCTCATTAAAATCAAATTAATGATCTCTTTGAAAATTTCTGAATGAATTTTCCTTCAACATTGAACAAGTTTCATATTCTGCTGAATGGTTTGGACATTCCCTATGATTTACAAGAAAATTTCTTGTCTTATTAGCATTTATTCCCGAACATCATCCCAATGTATTAATGTGTGATATCTCTGCCCAAACAGAGCCTCATATGGTTCTATTTGGATGCTAGAATTAAAACAATTGTTATATTATAACTCTATAAAAGGAATATTTAGAGCCTAATATGCTTTAAAAATTGATTGAAAAATATATTTACATTTCCTATAGGGTTTCAATTGTTCTCTCATAATATCCATATTTTTGTTTGCGGTAATTAGTGCTAAAATTCTTCTCATCCGCCAAGACATTCTAAATACTTTTTTAGAATCTCATTGTAATCCTTAGATCTCGATTAGATAAAACAGATTGGGGTTCTCTATAAATAATATCCACCAAATTTATTTATACCTTTCAAATATGATCCTACGAGAAACCATATATTATAGAAATAAAATAAACTAAATTTATAAGGTGATCGACTATAGCTGATATGAAATTGGGACCTTTATATGTCATGGGGAGTCTTACTTTGAAATCCAGGGTGATTTCATCCTATTTACAAAAAAATATGTTTAATGGTTCATTATCAATTTTGGATTTTGTCACTCTGAATCATGCTATAACATAAAAATAATTGAGATATATACTCTATGATTTCCATATTCATGTAATCATACTATAATTTCTTCCTTCAGATCTCTATAAATAATTATGCCGCTAAGATGGATAGAGACATATCATCTATGTACATTATACAATAGCTAATTATTAAATTCTAGTACATATAGGGCATAAATCCAATTTTGAAACATTATACCGACTTATTTTTTATTCTTTAACACTAAAATATTCTCTAAAATATTTTGTAGCTCCATAACATTCTTACATGCTTCTAGATCCTTACATGAATAGAAGGTTAATTATAAACATAAGAAAGGTAATATTTTTACCCTTAGAATAGGAAAAGAATATTTATCCTATATAGATCTAAGAGTATTGGTTCTTTAAAAATCATCATCATGGATAATGTGGCATGGTATTTTATACTCAATTTATCATCCACCTAGTTTTCCTTTCCAGGATGGTAATGTATCATGTTTTAATTATATTTTATTATCTCTATATATCTATTTGGGTGAATTTTTATCTTATTATTCATAAATATATAATTGAATCCCTTATGATTAGTATATATATCACAATTTTTACCATAAAGTTAATTTTTGGAGGTTTTCATTGAAAATATTATTGACTCAGATTCCAAATCATGTTTTTGGTAAATATTCTCATGAGTATTAATTTTCAAGAATCATAAAAAATTACATTTTACTTTTCTATGAGGATTCATCCCAAGAAATTTAAATATGCATCAATGTATATTTAAAACTCTTCACCACTATATGGTTATGTAAGCATTGGTGAAGTAACCAAAATTTTATAAATCTCCTCAAATATTCTCTTACAATCATTTTATAAGAGGAAATTGAATCCATTCAATGATAACATAGTCAATTGACTTTATGTTGATGATAAATTTATCATAATGAATTGGAAATATCTTAATAACACATGAAAACTACCAATTTCTTTCATAGTGGCTAGTTTGATAAATTTATTAATAAACTTAGCCAGTAATGGATTTGATGATATACCCTCCCTTGTGATGACATGACCCAGTTTCAATACATTTTTTATCCAAAATGCACATTGTCTATGTTTTTAATATTGTTTCACCTTCCTCGGGATCATTAACATTTCTTGTAAGTGAACATCATGATATTTCTTTATTTTTCAATATATGATGATATTTTCTATAAATACTTTCAAAAATGGATCATGTAAATCTATAAAGACACTATTCAGACAACCCATAATGATATTGGGGGTATTGGTAATTCCAAAAAAACCTTACTATAAACTCATAGTGTCCATACCCTATATGAGATTTTTTATTTTTAATATCCACCAATTTTACACTATATTGATGATATATAGACTTGGGGTGAATCTATGAGAAGAACTGAGTTCCTTTGAGTTGTTTAAGATGTTTAACAATATGATTCATAAGACACTTCATTTTTTGACTTTGTTAGGGACATGATAGTATATAAAAATACACATTGGTCTATCCTTATTCTTTATAAAGTGGATCTTTTTAACCCATTTTTAAGCACAAGGGAGTATAAATACATTTTCATGATTCTCTTATAAGTTATTATTCAATTCATTTAATTCGATATAAGGCTCATTATAGAGAGTATTTGGGATAAGTGATGAACCATATATAAGTTTGATTGATAATTCAAACTCACAGTTCGAGGGTAGTATATGAAATTCAATGTATAATAAATCAAAATATTCCTAAACAATAGGGATGTTCTCAAATATTACTTCTTATCTAATAATATGAAAAAAGGACCACTTTGTGTGTTAATATGAAGACCCATATTAAAGAATTTTTTCTGATGAAGGTGCAGTGTCATCCTCTAATAAATACTTGATTACCAGATGATTGGGGATATGAAAAATATTTTCCTTTCTAAACAATTATTTTAATAATTATATAAGGAAATATATTTCATACATAAAATATGTCAAATTAAACTTTTTAAAGAAGAACCATACTTTTATGAAGTATCTTCCCATAGATCGTAATTGTAGAAACTTTTTTCACCTTTGTGGCATTAAAAATTCCACCAAGTGTTTTCATTGACATCTTAATATTAACCATTTACAATAAAGAATCTATATTCATAAAGAACTTATAATATATAAAATAATATGATGAACTGAATTAAAATAAGGCCTTCCAGATTCTATAGTTTAGAATGAGTGCTATTAGCCACTTTATTATTGTGGTCCACCAGATTATTAGTCATTACATATGTCGTCCCTTACTCTATTGGGTTAGTAATATTTAATACTTAATACATTAATTAACTTTATTTTGGGGGTATTTATTAAAATATTGCTAATAATTCCTGAATTTGAAGCATTTAAGAGAGGCTAGATCATCAACTCGGGCCTTCTTCGCCTCGACGTTGTTAAAAAACGTATTTTTATTTCTTAGATAGTCAGAAGATATGTTTACTACTTTTACAAAAATATAAAACTATCTAGAACTTCTAAGTCCAATACATGGGTGTTTCCTCCTATATATTTTACATGTGACTAATCAGACTTTCTTACCCCATGTTGCTATTCATTAGGGCTTCTGTGATACTCCTTATTTCATTTCCATTATCCAAAATCACTTGGGTCATTTTATTCGATTTAAACCTTAATAGAACATCTTAATAATTCTTCATAACATACAAATTAAAATAGGTATACCATCTTTTGAAGAATATGTTTTATCAACTAAACATTTGATCGATTGTCATTTTAGTTAAATAGATAGACTCTGAGGCACACCATGAATGTATTGAGAATATTTACTCATAAGATCCAACAAAATAGTCTTTATTTTATTTTAATTCAATGAATTTTAGTTTCATATTAATATAATACATTTGAAGAAAATATTTAGTGAAAATCATCCATTAAAACGTCCCCACATTTTAAAATCAAATATCACCCTTATTGTTGAGCTCATAATGAGATTCCACCATTGGTCAGCCTCACCATCCAAATGATATAAAGCAGAAATGAAATTATCATACTCCGATCATTAAATAACATAAAATATATTTCCAATTTCATTAATACATTTCTCATAAATAAATGGAATTGAAGTCCCATTTAAATATTGTAAAAATTAACAGATAATAGATTTAATATATGGTGTGTTTAGGAGCTCTAAATCATTTATGATATTATTCACAATAAGAGAGAATTGAGTGAGAATCAGCATGATAGTTAACTACTATTATGATCTCATTTATACAATTTTTACATTATAAATTACATCTATCATTATCTTAGTTCCTTATTGTTCTATCTATATCATTGATATCGGAAATTTCATGGTAGTCATACATATGGTTGTAAACATATAAAGTAAAAAAAATATGATCATAGAATAAAAAACCCGAAAAAATGTGTATACACATCCATAAAATATATATTTTTATTATCATGGTTATCCAAGACCATTACCCACTAAATTTTCTTAACCATTATCATTTACATGATAACTAAATACATTGTAATAGTTCATTAAGTAGAATATAAGGGGACAAAATTGTATCCTATAGGGTGTGTCTTGCCTGGTGTGCAGTCTTATGAACACTCATATTGCATCCATGAAATGGTCAATTCAATGCTCAACCAACCCTTTTGGTGTGGTTACCAATAGTTGAATTTATTTCACAACTGCATCCTATTTCCAATATCTTGATAGGTATGTTGTTTTGGGGAAACCACATAACCTATACTTGAATAAAATATCAGGATGTTATCAAAAAAAATTCATTAGGTTTATCATTAATTTTTTATCATCCTAATCAACGAAGTAACAATAATATTTATCGAATACCAACTTATGTGACCCATGATTAAAATAAAAAAATAATACATTGATATGATAGTTTATGTAATACATATCACAAATAGTCACAGAACCCAAGGACCTAAAGGTTTAATTTCTTGGATACTATCAAAGTAAAAAAAACTATTTTACATGTTCTTAAAATTTACACATAAAACTAAATTGGCTATTAGACATTACATGAGACATTATCATATTCAAATACCATGGAAGGGAAAACATAATAATGGGTGATATCAAATTCTCAGTAAGGGATAAGATAACAAAGGCTATAATGGTTAAATAATAAACACCTATAAAATCATAAATAAGAAAAAATATATGGTTTAAAACAAGATAAATTAATATATATTAGCTTTTATAGTTAAATAAAATAAAAAATCTCAAGAAATAACACTTTTACCCTAAGACGTGAAAATATACAATGAAGTGTACAAAATGAGCTAGGAAATGTATAAAAGAAAATTCCGTAATCATAAACCTGGGATATTTTATATTTTTTAACTTTGATAATTTCCATCCAATTCCCACATAAAATTTTGAGTGGAGTTGAATTGCATTAAAAAAATTTATCCTAGATAATCGATGACCAATTCATATGTAAAATTATGAGTAGTTTTGAACATCATCACAATTATATTTTTAAACCAAACTACTTGATAACCTATCCATAAAACATTTCAATCTCATGGGATAAAAACATTTAAACAAAATGCATTATAGGGAGAAATTTGTTACACCTATATCAGAATCCCTATATTTTTGTGCCTCTTGATGAAAATCATCACACCATCAAATAACCCATCGAAATAAAAATGGGGTTCTTAACCTTATCAAATGGTGTCTTATAAAATAGATTCAAAAGTAAAGTCAAATGATACTTAAACTTGATAAACAAAATGAAATTCATTATAAAATTATAAATAAGACGAATTGTGAAACACAAATCTAATAGGGTTATATCATTTAAGGATATGACAAAAAATCATGCAAATGTGCTTTTTGAAAACATTTTGTATTCATTATTGTTAAAGTCATATTAAAGAGTGTCATTTTAAATTACTTTTATTAATAAAATAAATGATGATAAAACCTTTCTTGGATTTTTTTGTAAAAAATATCATTTTACATATAGATAATTTGAATAAATCAATCAAAATTGGGATTCAATAAAAAAATACTACTAACAAATTGTATAACTCAATGAAAGGATTTTGTGTTTCTATGAACTTTAACATTACCCTTGATTTGCATAAAAGATATTTAACCTCATGTATTATAAAGAAAAAAATATTAATTAAATTTTTATGAAACATATTCATAAACCTTTATATTTTTACACTTCAATAAATATATATATTTATATATTAAATTGTTTTAATCTCTTTTCAACATCAAGTATCAATAATATTTACTATTTAGAACTAATATCATAAAAACAGTTCGATGTTATTTTTAATATGAAATATCATCATTTAAATACCATTAAAGGAAAAATAATTTATGTTTTATATATTACTATAATGTTATTATACCATTACAAGTGAGTTTTTCTCATGTTTCATGATAATGAAAAATGTTGTGAATAATGTTTGGGCTATTTACCGATATCAATGGATTACCTTATAAAAATAATTAATTTATTAATAAAAAAGAATCATTTTAATGATATATATATATATATATATATTATATAACATATTTAATAATATAATATAAACTAGAACTATCCATTTTTTTGATGTTAATGAAAATGAAACATGTTGATTCATGGAAACGGTGGGATGCACGATGTATGATTCATGTTTCCATTTATATTAATCAAAAAAATAAAGTGTGGTTAATGATTTCAATTTATTTATAATAAAATACATATATAATAGTGATACACATTTAATAATTTTATGTTGGTGAAATCAAATTTTAGAAAGAATATATGTACATATAGAAATAGAAAAAATAAAGTGAATTCAGAAAATTATACCGCACTTCTAGGATTATCTCTTTTGAAAAGGGATTAAACCTCTAGGGGATTATTTATTGATAATACTAAAACATCCCTATGGTATCAAAGATTATGTTGGATAGTTTTTGGAAGAGTTTGGTCTGATATTATGGAGTTTTTTGTGAGGGTATGTGAGGAGAGGAGTTCCCCTTTTATAATTTAAAAACAATGTCCTTTTTGTAAGTACCTATAACCTTTCAATAACAAGAAGTCACTCCCAAGGAAAGTGACTCAAAAATTGAGAAATAACATAGTTTGAGAGACATATCATAGATAATAACTTCGAATAATGAATTAAAGTTGTTTTTTTAAAGATTTTAGTCTATTTAAATCTATGGTCACTTATTTTTTTAATTTTTGTTTTCCCTATGGTAATGAGTTTTTTCACATGTAATTTATATTTTTAAGCCCAAAAAATTGATTCTTATTATAAAATTTTTAAATAATTATTACAAATTTAAAAACCATTTTTTTAATTAAATTAATAAATGTGATAAAAAATAATATTAAAATGCTTAATAAATAATTTAATAAAACTATATTATTTAAACAATATTACGTAAAATTTTAAAATGTCAATTATCGGTTAATAAATTAAAACAAACATTTTTAAAAATATAATTTTAATTATAAAATACATGATTCATCTTTAAAATTTTTTCATAAATAAAAATTTCTGATTATATCATAATATTATTGTAAACGTCTTATTATTTGAAAAAAAATGTATTTTTACTCTTCACCTAAAAACTCCTATATAAATATTCCAAAAATTCATCATAAACCAATATGGACATAATAAATACAAAAAATATATCTATTTTTTAAAATTAAAATCCAAAATTGATAAATATATTATCAAAATAAAGTCATAAATTTTTGTGAAAAAAATGTTTTCCTAGGAAATAATATTTTTTATACTAATTATTCATCTAAAATATGTAGTAATCATAATTATATCTTGCTAAAAAACAACCATTTTATAAAATTAATATTATGTATAACAAATATATTTTATTTATTTAAAATAACTAATTGAGTTTAATGTCTAAGGTCAATTTTATTTTATTTTTTTCTTAAATATATTTATATATATTTCATAATTCTCTTATAACTATTTATACCTGTTAATTTTATAGAAACCTCATAGAGATGTTTTTTGGGTTTTGGTGTTCCATGTGAAGAAATCAATTGGACATAATGTTTATTTAAGGGGGAAAAACTCAAGTCATTACATTTTATTTGTTTATTAAACACATTTTAGAGTAATTCTTATAAATTTCTCAAAATTATAAATTTATATTAGGGTTAATTAAACTGGACCTTATAAAAATTGTAATCACTAAAAACAAGAAATAATAAAAAATCATATATTACAAAAATTATTCTTTCATAGTATCAGACCATACATATTTGATGATACAAGATACATGATTTGTGGTATTACACACCAATATCATTTTATAAATACCACACATGATTTTCATAAACATTCACATATTATACCTCATTCCACACATATTTAGTTGTAAATGTTACATTTTATAAACTATTTAATACTATTGTATGTGGCTTACATATTTTGAAATTTCATCTAAAAAATTAAGTAATTTCATAAGTCAACGAATTTTTCTACGGAATGAAGAAAAAATATTAAAACTAAATCTAAAAAAAAGTAAAAATTATTAAAATATTTACAAACCAAATTCTTATTAAACCAATTAATAACGAATATTATTATATTTAATTAAATAAATAATATGGGTTATAGAATTAATTTTTATATATAATTAAATTCTAATTATTCTTTCTTTTCAGCTCTATTTAAATTTTTTATTTCGTTTGTATTCTCTCATCTCTATTCATCCCCTTAAACTCATGGGAAAGGTTTAGTTTTCTCTCTATTTGTTTTTATATCCCATAAACATGACTATATATTGATATTGATTTTTTATTTTTTTGTTTTTTTAATAATTTTTAATATTATATTTACTTTTAAATAATTATGCTTGGATCCTCATCTTTTCAAGTATTTTTTTTCTTCTATTATTTTTCTAAATGGGTATTGATGTTTATAATTTATAAAGAACTTTTTTAATGGGATTGTATCTTTTGAAATAATATAGTTTTATATTCAAAATAATTAAATGAAAACTTATTGTTTTTTACTAATTATTGTATTATAAGTCACCTCAACCCATTGGGTTTTTAGTATAGATTATTTTATTTATATATATCCAATATGAGTTACTATATTTTAAAATATTTTTTTCTTAAAGATATTTTCTTTATTCATCACTATTTCTAATTGATTTATTTATAAAATATAGTCTACCCATGAAAGGTAAATATAAGTTATTATTATAAAAAATAAAATGCAATAGAATTGAAATATTATTAAATAAAATATTCAACTCACATTAAGGATGAAAACCAAAATCTATATAAAATTTAATAAAAATTGTACTTTGAATGTATTTATGAAAATAAGAATTTCAACCACACATGAATAATTGAACAAAATTTAAAACATAAAACATAGGTATATATAGAAATATCCTCCGAATTTCCCAAAATCCTTCTTTTTTTATTTTTATTATTGACAATCCCCCTTTTAATTGTTTAAGGGGAACCCGTACATAACCCTTTGGCCCAAGGCACCAGGACCAATAAACCCACAATACATGACCCGAAGGCCCAGAGGAATACCATTCCCAATACATGACCCGTAGGTCCAGCCCACTTGAACTACCCCTCCCCAAAATTCTAGATATATACAAAAATATAGGTTTAGTAACTATGGATGTTTGGATCAATACTCATAATTATCCATTAAAGTGAAAATTGTTTATATGTTCAATGGTAATGTTAAAAGAGTTATAGATTAAAAAATTTGACTGGGAAGTAAAAAAAATACCACATGACATTGAATACATCTAGATGGAATATATCCATAAAGGATACCATTACAGTTTTTATGAAATTGACTTTAACTAATATTTCATAAAACAAATTTGTTTTATTTTTTATTTATAATGTCCGTTATTAAAAATATTATTCCACTTAACACTTCTATCCAGCGGAAGAGATAATATAACCAATTATGATAGCTTGACGTAGCATTTGATTATTATTTTTAACAAATTTCTTCAAAAGATATGTTAAAAATATGAGATAGATCATAAATTTTATAAAATGTTATGTATCTATGGTAAGTTTGCATTAATTTAGGGAATGTAAATTTTATGACACTAAAATAAATATATTGTATATAATAATGAGAAACAGTGAGAATATATTTATATTTTTATTGAAAAAATTTAAATAACCTATATTATGATCATTTACATTATCATTAATATCATCCAACATAAGTTGAAATACAGACTTGATATAAATATTCATATTTATTTCCACAATTGTTTTACTCTTAAATACATATTTCATGTTTTTTCTTTGCATATTACTGTGAATATCTCTATAATATGTAAATAATAGTATTTATAGACATTTAAATATTCTCAGTTAAATTGTAAAAATTTCATTGGTGAAATATTAAAGTGATTCATCGTATATGACCTTGGTAACTATGTTTTTGTGCAAAACATAGTCATGATTTCTGTCTAACATGATTATACTTTTGATTATTTTATAAATACTATTATAACATCGGTTAATTAATTTTTGTGTTTATGTAATGGAGTATAGTTAAATTTTAATTACTTAATTATAGAATATTTATTTTGATTTTTCTAATGTTTCTAGGTTATATAATTTGGTGGGATAAAGAATTATTCGGTGATATTTTATCTAGAGATCAAAAAATTTATTTATGATAATGGTACATTTAATCATTTACATGTTTTATTGCAGTATTTTTTATAACAATGGGAAGGATATTTCTTTGTGTGTAAATGTGCATTCTAATGACATGTGATTTGTATAGTTTTTTTGGAGAATTAAATCATAAAATTAAATATTTGTTTTGAGGTCAGTGTAATAATATGGAAATAAGATTGGTAAAATTACTTGAATTAGTGGCTAATTTATTATATTAGTTTTTTATGGGAATAATAATATATCGAATTATGGGAAATTTAATATATAATTAACACATGATATAATAATAGGGTGTAATTCATTTATAAAAGGGATTTTATGTCATACCTAATTTAATATTGATGTTATCTTTTTTACTTATGGGGGTTCTCAATATTTTTGAGACATAACATATTGATATTATCTCATTTAAATAAATATTGATTTTTACATAGAATTCCATTATAGAAAATGTGTGGTAAAGGAAAAGAGAATTAAACTACTAAAGTGGCGTTCAAAATATTGAGGTGTGTAATTAAAATTGTTTCATGTATTTTATAGAATTTAAGAAAATTTATTGGAAATAAACACGTGCTATAAAAACTAGAATTATTATCCCCACATTTTGGGGGTCAATAATGGATTTATGAATATTCACATATCATATACTAAATTGGAATGGGGTTCTTCCACATATGAGATAATTATTCTATGGTGTTCTCTTCTTCTCAACTTAGAAACCAAAAAGTTACATATGGTTATTAAACTTTTAAAGGGACTGGGCCACTTTATGGAGTTAATGAACTTTGAAATATAATTTCACCTAGGAACCATGCCCAATAAATAGGTTTATGAAATAATAACATGGGGATCATTCTAAACATACACACGCCATGATTAATTCCCTATATAAGATAATAATTTCATTTTGTACACAAATACTTATTTATATATCACTCTAGGTGATATGTGTGGTTATCTATCCTATATGGCTTTTCAAATTGGTGGATCTTAGAAAATATTTTGAAATTGAATCTGTATATGTATTTTCTAAATCATTCGTATATTGGGTGTTCATTTTAATAATTGATAACAAAATTTTAAATAATGATTTTTCATGATTTTTGACATATAATTATAATTTTTATTCTAATAAACATTTATCTTAAAATATTAAAATATGGTAACATGAATTTTTATATATATATAATTTCAATTAATAAAAATATCATGTTTTTAATTTTTTTGATATTGCTTCAATTGATGGTATTTATTAATAGAAATTAACTTATGAGTTATATTAATGAATTCCTTTTAAATTGGGAATTTTGTGTGTATAAGTCCCCAATTTTTTACTGTTAATGTGTGGGTTTTCGAATTTCTATGAAAAGTTTTTTTTTGGTTTTCCAAAACATGTGTTTATATTATTGATGAAAAGAATTATTTTTATTATAAAATATGAGTATAAAACATTTTTCATGAGAAATATTGTTCTAAAATGCGCTATATGGGCAAGATCAAAACCCTTCTAATAGTGGGTTTATGATTATGAATTGCATTGGTGTGTGTGTATATGTTTAGGTACTATCTTTCTCTTGATAATATATTCTGGTGGGAAATGTTCTATCAGAGGAGAAATTAAATTTAAAGCTAATATATTTCACTGGGTGTTTTATTTATTCTTATAACAATACCTAGTAATCTTTTGGAATATTTTTAAGGATTAAAAAAATACATGTTATTTTTGAATATGGGTGTTTATGCTTATAAGATTTCCTTATTATATTTAATTATAATTTATTATTGATTTAATATATTTTAAATGTTATTAAATAGATAATAATTTCTCCATTAAAATTATTATTGTTTAATGTGATGTTTTATTTTAAAAGGATTTGATAAACTATTTATATTAAAGTTTTATAAATATTTTCATTGATCATTCATGTTTATATTTGTCTTTCTTGGGATTATTTTTCATTCATGGAAAAAATGATTCTGATTTTATCCATATGCACTAATTAAATGTTTTATTGGACTTTTATATTTCATTGGGATGATTTATGAAAAAAGGAAGATTCAATTCTTTATCTGTGGTGATCTACATAATTGTGAGTATGATACCATAAGGAATGATTGGTAGCTTTTAGATTGAGTCATATTCTAGTATTTGTTTCAATATGTCTTCATTTTTAATGCTATTTTATAAAAATAAAATATTTTTAACAATAAGTTATTTATAACTTTAGTTTTTACAAATTTTATTTATTATTTATGAATTTATGATTTAATATTCATCTATATATAATATTCAATGGATCAAAAACATTTATACCCAATTCATTTTGTTGTTTGGGATATAGTGGCCTTTAGGGGACTCTTGAGGGAGGGATATAGAAATATTGGAGTTGAAAATGTATTTGGGATTAGTAGCTCAGGGTGAAACTATTTTGGTTATGGAGTTAAATGTATGAAGTTGTAGGAAAATTGTTCTGTAGTTCTTGGTCGTGGTGTAGTATAATGCGTTTTCAACAAGATTAGTTATGGGTAGTAGAGAATATTTTCATGGATTATCTTCAAGGAATGGATATTGTTTCATGAATTTTTTCAATGATGTTAGTTTTTGGGTTCCTATAATAGCCCTAGATTTTAGATTATATTTTTTCAAAAAAAAATCAAGCATTTGATAGCTTCATTTACATTAAATCATTACTCTAAATGAAACAAGATATAGTAACCCTTTATAACATAATCATTCTATTGTATGGTATTATTAGTAATTAAATATTTATGATAAGAACTTGAAATTAATTTAAATAATGTAAATGAATTTTGGAATTCATAATAAATAGGTTTTCAATTTTCATTAATGTCATTCAATGCATAAAAATATGTCTTCTTCATAAATGGGTTTTTTGAATTATGGGTATGATATTTACAATACATTTGTACCATTTTTAGAAATATTAATTTTATAAATTTATAATTTTTTTGAAATTATCTTTTATATATTTTCTAAGGGAAATTTTTTTCGAATTTTTCTATAATGAATTATTTTTCAATGAATTGTGAAAAATAATTTTTTTTATTAAAACTATAATTTCAATAAAATTAAATATTTTACTATTTTTATAATTTTATTTTATAATTAACATAATCTTCATTTAATTAGAATTTTGAAAATTAATTATAGACAAATCAACCATATAAATAAATTTTAAATAAGTTTATTTTTTCTATTAGGTCCACTAGGTCGAATACCTTGAGGGGGGGGGGGGTGAATCAGGGTATCGTAGATTAAAAATTTATCCATTTTGGATCTTGTTTCATATTTAGAAAAAACTCAATTCTCTCTTCCTCTTGTGGAAATATATAGAATGATATGAAATCATGCATAGGACACATCAATTTTTACTTGGTTCACCCTCACTGGGCTACGTCCAAGGAGCATACAAAGACAATGTTCCGATGTACCAAATTCACTGAGGATCATGGCCAATAATGAGTATAATGTTCGGGATAGATCTTATATACCCAGGTTCACTACCTTTACAATGTTTAGGGTCTCCTAACTATATTCAAAAGGGTTACTCCCTATGCCTCTTTCTCTACCTCACTTTCGGTGGAAAGGGTTACCATCTTCCTTTTCCTTCGCTCACTACTCTTGGAAAGGAATACACTCATAGTTTATGGACTTTTAGGTAAAACATAGTTTATGGACATGTAGATACCTTCATTTTTATTAATTCATGCATCCTAAACTGTAGGTAGATGCTATGTTGATGTTCTGTATTCACCCGTAGATGAAGTCCACCATCCTGAGTACCGCTGGGTAACAAAAAAGACATTCGAAAACTGATTTGAAGCCCTCACAAGCTTCCTTGTGAAAATAGAAAACTACCTTCATATCTTGTGTATTTAGTACCAGGTTTGGTACGTAGGACACCTTCATTGCGTACAACCACCACTGCCACAAAATACCCTTCGTCCGAAGACTACCTCCGCCTTTGCCACTGCGTACCTCTACCACGTACCAATTCCGTAAACCTCCTCTACAAAATACCCTATATCTGCAAATTGTTCTTTATAAATGGATTGCCTTCTATTCCACGTACTTGAGATCTCCCTGTGCATACTGCTTATAGAATTCACTCTCTCACATTCCAAAGATTCCTCCTCAGTGTATCAAGTCTTATGCGAACAAATATTTTCTCTAAAACCCTTCAGTGAAATTTCTTCCGCGCGAACCACTATAGCTTTCGTGGGATTATCCCTTACGATCCACCTTCAAACTTTACCGAAATACCATATCAACAATATTTTCTAATGATATTAAATCTACAAAATAATTGGTGGGATTGTCGATTCTTATATAGGTAAAGATTTCTGTAAAAACTACTAATCTAAGATTTTACAAATCATCGATTCAGCCTCCACCGCTTATCGATCCTTCTACCACCGCAAACCTAAAGTTACCCATGAATCATTTTTCCATGCCGTCCATGTACTACATTTGATCTTATGCAGTCAATCTTATCCTCTGATGACAATCCATCCATGTACCGCATCGCCTACCACCTCTACGAAATGTGTTTGGGTTCGCGAATCACACCCACGAACTATTTCCACATCTCCAAATACTGTTCCGATAACATGGTATGCATCCCATGTATTATGGTTCACAGTTCTCACCCTTTTTCTATTTTCTTCAACATTATTTATAAAATTCACTCCAATGAATAAATCCTTCCTTTTCCAACATCAAACTCCCAATTTTGAGACCCCAAAATTTGGAAAACACTGGGAAACTGCACCACCTCAAAAACTTGTCTTCGGAAAACACCAAAGATACTCATTTGTGGTCATCTTACTTTGTCAAAAAAACACAATCACAACCAAAACATTCCAAGAGAACACCTTGAGGTATTTTTTCCAACAATCTCCCCTTTTGGGTTTGTTGAAAACTCTTCTCAAAACAATTATTTTCATTTTGATATTTCATTAATGCTCTTTCGATATTCAACCATCATTCGCTTCATTCGATTAAGATAATGTTCAAGGATTTACTCAACACATACTCTAAGCCCACATAATCCATGTTCGGTGTATGAAAATAGAGTATAATGAAAATTTTATCAATGAATCACTTCATTTTTAGTCAACAACAATTGATTCCAAACTGATACCAATTGATGAGTGTTAGAATCCTTATAACCCCATTCCAATACCACTCTTCTACTTTTATCACGATCCTCACCTATCGTGATATCTATGATTTGATTGATAACTTCTAGCATTGTTAGATTTAATTATATTCTATCTTATAGATATTCCAAATATCTCCAGCTCAGCTTCAACTCCCCCTATCTCACTACTCCACTTAATATCTTCTCCCCGTGTCTTTTATTCCCCCATAAATAGGCACACTTTGTCCCCAATTGTCAATGAACTTGAAGGGAACTTCAAGGTTGTACGAAATAGGGTAAAGAACACATATCAACACATTAGGAAAAGACACATCATACCTTGGGAAGAGGGGGTCCCACATCCACTCTTTTTCAAGTGCGGGAGGTCTACTGGACTCCTAGAGCTAGTTGATGCCATTGAAATGCCTCTTTAGGTAATTCCTTTGTTAGAATGTCTAAAACCTATTGTTCTGTAGGAAGATACTTCAACATCACGAGACCTTGCTCCACCTTCTCCTTGATAAAATGATATTTGATTTCAATGTGCCTTGTCCTTGAGTGATGGACTATATTTTTTATTATATTTGTAGCACTAGAATTTTCACAATGAATTCCGATCGGAGATTTCATTTCAATTCCAAAATATTCAATTTGTTGTTTCTTCCATAGTAGTTGTGTGAAATCTTGAGTAGCTGCGATATATTCTGCCTCTGTGGTGCTTAATGAAATGCAATCTTGTTTCTTGCTTAACCATGAAATACACAACCTTCCATGTTAAAAGGCACCTCCTAATGTAGATTTCCTATCATCTGCTAAACCAGCGTAGTCAACATCTGTAAATCACAATAACTATGGCTGAGATTTGTCATTATACATTAAGACAAAACCCATTGTTCCCTTGGTATACCAAAGAATTATTTTATACTACAATCATATGGCTCTCTTTTGGATTGATTTGATACTTCACTGCTCAACATGTGGAAAATACAATATCAGGCATTGTCTCTATCCGGTACAATAGACATAAATGATTTGTCTATATTTTTTGATATTAACTAGCTTGCCTTCATCATCTAGTGAAAATTTCAACCGGGTAGAAATCGTAGTCTTCATCTCATTGGAAATATCCATTCCAAACCTTCTCAAAACCTCCTTGGTATATTTATATTGAGAAATAAAAGTTACATTCTTTCCTTCTGTCACCTATAATCCAAGGAAACACATCATCTCTACAATCATTGATATTTTGATCACACTTTTTGATGAATTCATAAAATTGTCTACATTGCTATTCATCTGATCCACCAAATATTATGTCATCGACATAAACCAGCACCAACATCTTTTGAATATTTCAATTTTTATAATAAAACTTGTAATCAAATTAACCACATTGAAAACTGAACTTCTTTAGAAACTGATCAAGCCTTGAATACCACGCTCTTGGTGCTTACTTCAAACTATATTAATTCTTCTTCATTCAAAAAACTCTGTTCTCATCTTCATGATTGATAAAACCATCTGGTTTCTCAATGTAGACTTCTTCTTCCGGAACTCCATTCATACATGATGACTAGACATCCATTTAGAAAACATTAAACTTTAATTTCACAGATTTTTCCAAGAATAATATAATTTTCTCTAGCGTTGAAACAACTGAGAATTTTTCATCTGTATCTATACCCTATATCTGGGAGTACCCTTTGCACACAAGTCATGATTTGTTTTGAATAACAACACCATCTTCATTCATTTTGTTGCGAAAGACCCATTTTTTTCCTATGAAAATATTTTATTCTTGTCTCAAAACAATTTCCCATGTTCGGTTTTTCTCAATTTGGTCAAGCACTTTACTCATTTCCTGAAAACAATTCTCATTTGTAGCTAATTTATCAAATCAGTTAGTCTCTTTTTGTGATATGTATGATTCATGTTGTAGAGAATTCAACTTTCTTGTCTCCATTGGTGTTGTTTGTTCACCAATTATGCTATGCCTATCAATTTCATCTCTTCTTGTTGGTCTTTGGAAAGACACTGATTTTATCTCATCATCTGAGTCTTCTTCCAAATCAATATTTGGATCTGGAGCATCATTTGATCTTCTCATCTCTTCATCGCTATCCTCCTTAGTATAATCAAGTATTTGCTAAAAATTTAGTTCATTTTATACTATAGTCACATCATGACTTTCAAATATTTTTTCAGTCACTTATTAAATCATTTTTATGCTTTGATTTTCTTTGAGTAACCAAGAAATATCCCTTAATCCCCACCGGATCCGAACATCCAATGTTTCTCCTTATTGATAATGAAACATTTACGTCTATATATTCGAATATTCATTAATGATGAATTATTTCCATAACATAACTTGTATGTATTATTCTTCTATTTTGAAAAAATTAATGCTCGATTTGATGTGTATACTTCTGTGATCACTGTTTCTTTCCAAAAAAAAATTCCAGAAGGTCTTTCTCCTTGAGCATTGTTCTACCCATGTTGTTAACAATCTGATTTATTCTCTCAACAACTCCATTCTTCTTTGGTGTCTTTACTACTAAAACTTTATTCCTTATCCCATATTTTTCTATATAATCCTACACCAGGATTTTTTTGAATTTTGTTCTATTATCTGTTCGAATCGTTCAGATTTGTTGACCAAGCATCTTTTCGCATTCCCATCGATATCTTGTAATGCTATTGAACACTTCAGATTTATGGGTGATTATTGAAACCCATTCCATTAGGCTATAGACATCAATTAATAGAACATTATATCTCACCCTATCAATATCCCCTAGGGAAATTGGCCCACACATATCAATATGCACCAACTCAAGCAATCTTGTTGACTTTTTCTCCGTTTGCTTATATATCTTTCAAATGATCTTCCCATGTTGGTAGGCATCACGTGTATGAGTACGATCACGTGATAATCTATGGAGATTTGGAGAAACATCATATTTTACCAGATCTTCCAAGGAACCTTGGCTAATGATCCCAAAATGCTTATGCCATAACTTGTTTTCTTCATCCTTAGATAGAAAACAAATATCTTCTTCTCCACTTACAAGGTAGAGATTCCCTTTCATATGATTTCCTTGAAACACAAAAACACAATCCTTTTCCTTGATGATATATAATTTCTTGGAAAAAATTATGGAATGTCTTCAGTCACAAAATTGACTAACACTAAGAAAGTTGTCACTAAGCCTCTCAAAAACCAAGACATCCGCTCATCTAATATCTTTTCCTCAAAACTTGTCTTTTCCTGACCCAATAATTTTCAATACCCCATCATTACCGAATATTACAATACCTCTACTATCATACATGATTCTGATTACTAGATTCTTATTTCCCATGAAACAGGAAGTGCATTGAATTTCAATTATCCTTATCCCTGTGTGATCATATAACTTGAACACAATTTCCGCAACCACGAACTGCTTGACCATTTTCTTTTTGACTCATGCCTTTGAATTCCTAACCGACATGGAATGATAATTTTGAGCTTCCCTAGTATATGATGGGTTAGCATCAACCTATAGAGTTATAAATCGACTGTGAATTTTCATCTCACATGAAGATACTTTTGGCGACTTCTTAGGAAAAAATTTAGTTTGCCTCAACACATTTATCTACATTGTTGATTTGAATTATCATACCAAATTTTTGAGACCATTACACCTAAAACAATGTCCGTAATATTTTGAGAGTTTTCTATCTTAACACCACAGGAATATTATGTGAGGTACATTATAATTTAGTAACGATTCACCGTTAGTTGTCCCGTAGATTATCTGAATCATCTGATTCTTCTTTGTACCCAAATCAGTCTTCAATCTTGGAGTATGTGCTTGTGGTTTGACTAGAACAATAACGAAATACAGTTTTAGATCAACCCCCATTTGTTCTAATGGACCATTCTACTCAAATATAATCTTATCTCTTGCCTGTATAATCTTCTTTCTAGATGTATAATTGGGAGTAAGCAGTTTCTCCTGACCTTCAAATTTTCGTCATAGGCTGACAACATCTTCTTCTAGATGCTCGATACTTTTGATTTGATCTTTTCTAGTTTCAATAAAAATATCAATTTTAATTTTTTGTTCTTCAATTTTGAGTTTTTACTCAACCACCTTTTTAGATATTTTAGGAATATAATACCTCATCTTTTCTATTTCTTCATTCATATCAGAATTCTCTTCTTCCAGTTGTTGCATAAAGAGTTTGGTGTCCCAAAAAACATTGTTAGATTTCTTAATTTTGTCCCTAAAAATATATACCTCTTCAATGAAAGCTTCTAATTCAGCCTAAAGATCAACAATTCCTTCAATATATCATTCTTCATTGTCACATTCATTTCTTGTTAAAGAATTTCTAGAAACTAGCACCAAACCATCTACTTTGTGATCTATGAAGTCCTCTAACTCTTCTGCCATAGATTATTTGGAACTTTCATACTCTCTTGAAAGTTGATTCTTCTTTTGGAAGAACTTTCTCATAGTACTTCTCATCCCTTTCTCATTTTATGAATACTTATTTTGGGGAATTTCATCATTTTATTAATTTTCATCATCAAAATTCATAGGACACTTTGATGAAAAATTCCCAATATTTCTGCATTCAAAGCATGCAAATGGATATTTACCTTTGAACTTTTATTTTCCCCTTTGTAGATTCGAGGAAAGAAATGACATGACATCATCCATATTATCATCCTCCAGACTATCATCAATGAAGAGATTCATCATAGTCTTAAATGCCACATACTTTGACTTACCCTTTTCTACATCATTTTTGTCAACCTTTCTCATTTCATATGCTACATGAGTACTATGTAGGTTATCTAGTGTCAGCTCTTTTGGGTCTTTTTATTCCAACACTGAAACTTTTGGATTGAACTATAGTGGAAGTTTCCTCAAGATTCGTTTCACAATCATTATATCTTCAATGACTTCTCTGAGACCCCTCATGTCTTCTATAATAATATTTATCATATATAATAATACATCAATAGTCTCATTGGAATTAATTCAAATATCTTCATACTTGTTCCATAGAACCTAAAATTTTCTTCTCAGACTTTTACATCGCCTTCATAAAAGTTTAACAATTTTTCCAACATTGCACGTGATGTTTTACAAGAAATCACCTTCGTGTAAATGGAATTTTATAGGGATACCTCTAAAGAATTGATACTGTTAGAATTATCATCCAATAAACTTCTTTCAGCTTTTGATAAAGAACCACGATTAATGTCAACTAATATTCCATGCATAGATTTTGGGAAGACATCCATCCCAACTGATTTGTAATAGTGCTGCATTCGATTCTTCCATAGTTAAAAATTATTTCCATTGAAGATTTGAATTCCTTTATGATTGAACACCTATATTTATTCTTCTGAGATAGAACCACTGACTTTCAACCTTTCCCTCTAATACCAATTTTTAGGTCCACAAGGTTGAATACCCAAAGGGGGGTGATTCAGGGTATGGTAGATTAAAACATTCTACCATTTGGATATTGTTTTGTTGTTAGAAAAAACTAAATTCTCTATTCCTCATATGGAAATATACAAAATGATATGAAATCATGAACAAGACACGTTGATTTTTACTTGGTTGACCCTCACTGGGCTACATCCTCATAGCATAGAACGACAATGTGCTAATGTACCAAATTCACTAAGGATCACGACCAATAATGAGTACAATATTTAGCCTAGGTATTCTATACCCGGGCTCACTATCTTTACAAGTTTTATGGTCTGAACACTGCATACCCAAGGTTCACTCCCTATTCCTATTTCTCTAGATCACTACCGGTAGAAAGGGTCATTATCTTCCTCTTCCTTCACTCACTACTGTTGGACTAGAATCCACTCAGATTTTAGGGACATGTAGGTAAAATATAGTTTATGGACATGTAGGTCCATTCATTTTCATGAATTCATGCATTCTCAACTATAGGTAGATGATCTGTTGATGTTCTATTTTCAACCGTAGCTGAATTCCACCTTATTGAGTACTGTTGGGAACTAGAAAATACGTTTGCAAACACATTTGAAGTTGTCACAAGATTTCTTGTACAAATCAAGAACCACCATCCTCTCCCGTGTACTAGGTACCAAGTTTGGTACACGGGGCACCTCCTTCAAGTACCACCACTTCTACCATGAAATTCCCTTTATCTCCAGAAATCCTCCACCTTCACGACCACATACCGCTACCACGTACCGATTCCATGAATATCCTATGTGAAATACCATATGTCTGCAAACTATTCTCTATTCGCAGACTGCCTTCACTTCTGCATACCAAAGCTATCCCTCTGTGTACCACATATGGAATTCACTCTCTTGTGTAAAAGAGATTCCTCCTCCGTGTACTGAGTCTTAAGCGAACCCATCCTTCCTCTTAAATCCTTCAATGTAATTTCTTCTGCACGAACCACTATAGCCTTTTCAGGATTATCCATTGAGAACCACCTTCAGACATTACAGATATCCTGGATCAAAAATATTTTCTAATGATATTCGATCCCCACAGAAATATGTGAGATTATTGATTCCTATATAGGAAATGATATCTGCAAAAACTTTTAATCCATGATTTACCAAATATTTGATTCAGCCTCCACCACTTACTGATCCTTCTGCTGCCGTGAACCGAAAGTCACCCACAAACCATTTTCCACATCGTCCGTGAACTAAATTTTCTCTTACATGGTCATTCTCCTCCTCCAATGATAATACATCCGCCTATCGCTTCATCTACCACCTCAGTGAACCTTGTTTGGTTTCATGAACCGCACCCCCATAACGTTTCCGTATCTCTGTATACCATTCATGGAATATCATAGATGACCCATGTATTATGGTACATGGTTCACAACCTTTGATTTTTTTTTTCAACAATATTTATACAATTCACTCCTATGAATAAATCCTTCCTTTTCCAACATCAAACTCCCAATTTTGAGACCCCAAAATTTAGAAAACACTAAGAAACTGCGCCACCTCAAAAACCTATCTTCGAAAAACACCAACGATAATCATTTACAGTCATCTGGATTTATCAATAAACACAATCCCTCCAAAAAAATTAGGAGAGAACAACCTGAGGTATTTTTGCCAAAAATTTTCATAGAAACCCAATTTTCAATAAAAGTTGTTTTTTTGAATGAAATGTATTTTTATTTTTATATATATAATTAATATTTATATATTAATGGATTTAAATAAATTCATAGATTATTTTTTAAAGCATATATTTTAACAATAATTTTGTGGTTTATAAAAATAAAATAAATGAAATAAATTATGTTTAATTCTTAAAATGTAATTTTCTAAAAGGGGTTTTCGTTACGGCTTGCACAATTATAAAAAATTAAATTCATCTACATATTTAAATTTAATCCTATGAAATGTATTGAATATTTTTTATTATATTAATTAATATAATTTTGTAGGTTCAACTTTATTTTTTATTAGGTTGAATTATAAACACATTAAAATCTTATTACCATGGTTAATGTTCAAAGGGGTGTATCAGGGCTAAACCCAGACATAATGGTAGGATTTCCACTCAAAAATACCAAATTCTTATTGGATGATGTTTGTAACGTCCCGGACCCGGCCAGCCACCCGAACAGTGCCGAACGGGTCAGGTGTTACTTCCTTAGGTACACATCCCCTGAACGCCAAAGGCTACCAACTAGCAGCGAGGGTCTTTTAGGTGTAGTGGGGAGGCTATACCCTCTCGGTGGATCATAATAAGGGTACTGGTCCAAGTATAACAGTAAGGATGCAGCGGAAAGGAAGACTCAGCAGACTCGAACCAGACCCACAGAGCGGAAGAAAAATCTATATAGATAAATAGCAGAAGTAGTAAATATAACAACAATAATGGAAATAAACACAACAGCATTCTAAGAACATGTAACTACAACTGCACAGTAAAACATGAATCCAGAGCAGGTCATACACAACCAAATATAAAAAGGGAACCAATGGATAACCAACAGTAGCTACAACAAGCATGCTGATACAGAAAAATAAACAAAGAAAAGTAAACCCCATCTAGGTATGACCTCAAGGTCCATACCATCTCCATGCAACAACTAACGTAGCCCAGCTCCTGAAGCTGGCCTCTTTCCTGCACGTAAATCCATAAAGTCTGCATGCATCCCGAAAGGCCCATGCAGGGTTTGAGATAAATCTCAATAGGATACCACCCAACAGTGCGTACCAAATATTTGTGTTTAAGCAGTCATGCATTTACAAAGAAAGCAGTAAACAGTAGAATGCACCAATAAACACAAACTCCACTGGTGCTCAACAACCACCATGGATCATCACCTGCTTTGGCCAACGCCAGAATCTCTATCGTGTAACCCGACACCATGTGCCACCTGATACCTCATGTCTCATGTACCGACGTTCCAAAGGCACACCCAAGAAAAGTAACCTGGCACCATGTGCCTCCTGACACCACGTGTCTCAAGTACCAACATCCCAAAGGCATGCCCAAAAATAGTAATCCGTCACCACGTGCCTCCTGACACATCGTGTCTCAAGTACCGACATCCCGAAGGCACGTCCCAAAATAGTAACCCGACACCACGTACCCCCTGAAACCTCGTGTCTCATGTACCGATATCCTGAAGGCACGCCCATTCCCTAAAGGCTCCTCAACTTCCCCGTGGATTCCTACGGCAAGCACCCCCAACCAAAATACCTAACCGCAACTACGAGGGCCTCTACCCAAACAAGTGGTCAAAACCACCTCATCACGGAGTATCTCTGTGTGCACACTACTCAAAGTCCCAATGAGAGGTAATCACCCAAAATAGTCCTAAGCCACCAACACATCTGATACCTCATGTCCATGGGACCATGTCGCTCAAGTCTGATGGCATCGCCACCCTAGTAAGTCGGGCCATGCCCAACCAGACAGTCGTACTGCCTCAAGTCGACGCCCATGATGCCAAATCCCGTGGTCAAAACCACCCATCGTAACCCGGGAAAAGTCCTAACCTATGATCGGCATCACTCACGTGTAACCGGGCCAACCCCAACACATCCCAAAGGGTCCAGCAGATGCAATTCAACAATTTCATATATAACATATGTAAACAGAAAACATAACAAGGCAAAACAAACTAACAATTGAATTGCACTATTAAAGGTGTTGTCCCATACCAGCACTGAGGTCTTAAATGCCTATAACAATTTATAACCTGCATTAACAATTTAAAATAAACAGTTTATAACAATCATAATTCATCTAAAACCATTTTGACGCTCCCCGGCCAAAATGCCCCGATGAGTAATGGCCCCTCACCCGGTCCTGCTCACGCAAACTGGTAACTGATCATACCCAAAAGCATCTCAGAGGTCCAATAATCAATACACTATGAAAAGGAAGATAAAACATGTCCCGCTCAAAATACTCGAAAAAGCGTCGTAGGCCGTATTACCAAAACAACCGCAAAATCACAAAAGAAAGTATGCACCACCTACCTGAGACTCTCACGATGCTACTCCTCCGGTAACACCCACCAATTTGATCTACAATGCGGTAAATATACAAAATATTCAAACTCGATCAAATGACTATAAATCATTCTAGAATGAAAATCAAACAAAACGGCCAAAGGGAAATCAAGGCCTTACAGAGGGGGTTCCAACGCATCAACTAAGATCGGATCGGAGTTTGGACGAAGAACTGGGAAGCAAATGAAGATCTGGACGACTTGTTTTTCTAGACCCAGCCAAAATATTGAGGTTCTACCTCAATACGAGGCTACTACCCATATTAAGCAAAAAAAGAAAGTACACGGTGTGTACTTTAGGACTACACACCGTGTATGGATCATTTAACTATTTATAAGATGTAAAGATTCCACCGAATTACTTTCCGAGCCTGCCAACTTGAGTACACTGCGTGTACCTAAGGGTACACGATGTGTACGTGGTTCCTCTTCCCTACCTCGCCGACTTGTCCGCAGGCCTTGTATATTCCTCATACACGGCCAGACTACACGACGTTCCAAAGGGAAAACAGCGTGTACCTGGTTCTACCCGGCCAACGGCCTACACACCATGTATGGCCTCACACGGTCATGGGTATACACGGCATGTTAAAAACTACATGCTGTGTAGTAAGAAACTACTACATGGTCATTGCATAACATGTACTAGGCGAGCACACGGCCGGTCACTCGCCTACACATACACGGCGTGTACTTAAAGTACACAGTGTGTAGTCTGAAAATTTCCAAAAACTTCATATTTTCTCCAGTTTCCTCAAAAACAAATCAAAAATTTAAATAGGGGTAGGATATTGACCCATTCCAAAAACCCAGGTTCTTACAAACTCCCCACCTTAACGTAGCTCATCCCCGAGCTACCAAAAAAAACCCGGAGATGGAACCGAACATGCCCATCCTAGTTAAACAACCTGGATTACCTCCGTCCTAATGTTCTGGCTAAATTCCTCAAGGGGATCCCCACCTTAGGAATTTCCTACTCAGTCTCAACCAAACAAAATTTAAAGTAAACAAGGTTTACTAACCTATTTCCCGGACGCATAGTCCTCCCGTGAAGCATCGTCACCCCTACACCTCGTTGGTGCTCATGTGTCGCTACCGACACCAAACGTAACCTGCACCGCATCGGCGTCCGCCTCCACAAGATCCCGGTGCCTAACACCTCAAGTAACCCACATCCACGATCCCCGATGCCCATGACACCTCATGTAACCCAAATCCACGATGCTCCGATGCCCAAAGCACCTCAAGTAACCCGCATCCACGATGCCCCGATGCCCACGGCACCTCATACATACATACATACATACATACATATATATATATATCACGCACACGATATGGTGCCAATCCCACTGACTAGAATCTAGTTAGTCCTAAAAGATCTTGTGAAACAGACATACCTCTACAGGTCATGCAAAAAAGGAAACATGGAGATATCGATCACACCCCGGTGTAATTCTTACTGTCATCGGCTCACCAGCCTGATCAGCCTTTGGCAGCTCCACGGCGTGCACTTTTCCCCAAACACGGCTGGCTAAAACATGAACTCCTGATGCTGCTCCAGTATCCGACCACTATCCCCTCAGCTGGGTACCACCGCCTCTTTCACAACCTCCACGCAAAGCTGAACCTTGACTACCCTCTCAGGGTACCGAACCTGAACCAACTCTAGACGCTACAGTCTATCCCGGTCCCTGCCTGCCAGTTATCTGAGAAGGCTACCTACAAAACCTCTCCAAATGTTCGTCCTATCCACATGCCCTGTACTCCTTCGGAGGCCTACTAAACTGAGCCCGAACATGTCCCGACTGCCCACAGTTGAAGGAAATTACTGAAGAACTAACACGAGGTGGTCTAGCTGAATCCTCGGCTTGACTGCCCTGCTGGAACTCATCTTGTCCTCACTTCCTGCTATCTAAACCACCACCTAAAGCTTTCGTCCGACCCAAGAAAGATTTCTCTCTCTCATTGCCCTCAGTTATGATTGCCTAATTTACCGCCTCGGAGAAAGAACCTAGCTGGAAGATATTCACCTGGACCTGAATGGTGTGTCGTAAGCCATCCTAGAAGCGCCTCACCCTAGCTGCATCGTCGCTCACTATACCTGGTGCAAAACAGGACAACTCTGTGAAGGTATCTGCGTAGTCCATGACAGACAAATCTCTCTGCTGAAGACTCAAGAACTCCCAAGCTCTCTCTGCCCTCAGTGTCTCCAGGTAGAAGTGCTCAAAGAACCAGTCCTCAAAATCCTTCCAAGACATTCCCTCATGCCTACGAGCATGTACCTATACATCCCACCAACACTTAGACGGTCCTCTCAGCATGTACGTCGCTAGATTGACCCTCTTCCCTAGAGGTGTCACGAGCTGCTCGAAGATCATCTACAGGCTCTCTATCTAGTTCTCAGCCGCCTACGGACCACCCTCACCTTGAAAAAGTGGCGGGTGCTGCGACTGGAACTCCGGTGTCAGACACTCCATAGAAGGCTCTGTACCCTGCGCTCATCCGTTTACCCCCTGCAAGACACGTACCAGGCTAGCTCAGAGCTGATCATCGAGCCACGACCCGAATGATGCGAAACCCGGCTGTTGTCCTGCATGCACTATATCCTGAACTTGTTCCAGTCCCCAAACCTGTACCTGCGGCTCGTGCTCTGCCTGCACTGAATTCTGACCCTGATTCTGCGGCACTGTATCATCTCTTGCCTGACGCTCCATCGATCCATGAAGGAGTAACCCGCTGAATACCATAATTGGTCAGACAACCCATATATATATAAAAATATATTCTACGCAGATAAGAAAAGCATTAAAAGGCAGTGCATAATAATTACCCTTACTCCCCCTCACCGCAACCCATGCCTCACGGCATCCTGGCCTCATGGCCTCCTTACCCGCCCTCAATAGAGCCTAGTATCAAAGTACCTCAGGACATTCCCATCCCGACAACTCACATTGCCTCAAACTGATGACCGAGTCACACAATCCTGACAATTACACTGCCTCACCCATAGTACCTGCCTGCTCTCATAAGAGTCAGATCCAATTATCCTGTATCATGGAATTCTACAAATATAAAGCATGGCATAAACATTTGAACAACTAGCAGTTCTATCAGGAATTTCACCAATTCACATTTAATGCATATAAAGCATGGCATTTGATATTGCATTCACATGGCATTATCACTTCACAAATCATACGTGCAATTATGAAATTGAAATACCCTAAAATGTGCCTATCAAAAGACAAGAAACCCAGGCTTGACATACCGGGCCAAGGTCCAATTCTCCCTTACCATACCGGGTCAAGGGCCATATATCAAAATCAACAACATTACACATCAAGTGAGACACCAAGGTGTAAATCATATCAACTGTAATCTGAGCAAAAGAAAAAAACAATTCCCACCCAAAGCAACTAGGTCCATCCCTCGTTCCTAGGGCTATAGGCACCCAAGAAAAAGCTAGAAACCCAGTCCCTATGACAAGATATCTCCAGTCTACCATATACCAAATAGTAAAACTAGTAGATTTAAATGAGAAGCCTCAAACTCATTAGTAGCCAGTAAAATGCTGCTACGAAATCCCTGTCCAGAACTCCTCTGATACCACTTTGTAATGTCCTGGACCCGGCCAGCCACCCGAACAGTGCCGAACGGGTTGGGTGTTACTACCTTAGGCGCACATCCCCTGAACTCCAAAGGCTTCCAACTAACAGCAAGGGTCTGTTAGGTATAGTGGGGAGGCTATAACCTCTCGGAGGATCGTAGTAAGGGTATTGGTCTAAGTATAACAGTATGGATGCAGCGGAAAGGAAGACTCGGTAGACTCGAACCAGGCCTACAGAGTGGAAGAAAAATCAATATAGATAAACAGAGGAAGCAGTAAATATAACAACAACAGCGAAAATAAACACAATAGCATGCTAAGAACATGTAACTACAACTGTACAGTAAAACATGCATCTAGAGTAGGTCATACACAACTGAATATAAAAAGGGCACCAATGGCTAACCAATAGTATCTACAACAAGCATGCCAGTACAGAAAAATAAACAAAGTAAAGTAAACCACATCTATGTATGACCTCATAGTCCATACCATCTCCATGCAACAACTAACGCAGCCCAGTTCCTGAAGCTTGCCTCTTTCCTGCACGCAAATCCATAAAGTCTGCACGCGTCCTGAAGGGCCTGTGTAGGGTGTGAGACAAATCTCAGTAGGATACCACCCAACGGTGCGTACCAAATATATGTGTTTAATAAGTCATGCATTTATAAGGAAAGCAGTAAAGAGAAAAATGCACTAATAAACACAAACTCCACTGGTTCTCAACAGCCACCATGGTGCGTCACCTACTTTGGCCAACGCTAGAATCTCTATCGTGAAACGCAGCACCACGTGCCACCTGACACCTCAGGTCTCATGTACCAACCTCTCGAAGTCACACCCAACAATAGTAACCCGGCACCACGTGCCTCTTGACCCCACGTGTCTCAAGTACCGACATCCCAAAGGCATGCCCAAAAATAGTAACTCGGCACCACGTGCCTCCTGACACCTCATGTCTCAAGTAACGACGTTCCGAAGGCACGCCCAAAAATAGTAACCCAGCACCACGTGCCTCCTGACACATCGTGTCTCAAGTACCGACGTCCCGAATGCATGCCCATTCCCCGAAGGCTCCTCACCTTCCCCGTGGCTTCCTACGACAAGCACCCCCATCCAAAATACCTAACTACATCTACGGGGGCCTCTACCCACATGAGTGGTCAAAACCACCTCATCACGGAGTATCTATGTGTGCACACTACTAAAAGTCCTGGTGAGCGGTAATCACCAAAAATAGTCCTAAGACACCAATACATCTGACACCTCGTGTCCCTGCGACCATGTCACTCAAATCTGATGACATCGCCACCCTAGTAACCTGGGCCATGCCCAACCAGACAGTCATACTGCCTCAAGACAACGTCCATGCCGCCCAATACCATAGTCAAAACCACCTATCGTAACATGGTAAAAGCCCCATCCTATGATCGGCATCACTCAAGCGTAACCGGGCCAAGCCCAACACAACCCAAAGGGTCCAGCAGATGCAATTCACCAATTGCATATATTACATATGTAAACAGAAAACACAACCAGGAAAAACAAACTAACAGTTGAATTGGACTATGAAAGGTGTTGTCCCATACCAGCACTGAGGTCTTAAATGCCTCAATCAATTTATAACATGCTTTAAAAATTTAAACTAAACATTTTATAACAATCGTAATTCAATTAAACCCGTTTTGGCGCTCCCTGACCAAAATTCCCTGGCGAGCAATGACCCCTCACCCGGCCCTGCTCACACAAACTGGTAACCAGGCATACTCAGAAGCATCCCAGAGGTCCAATAAGCAATATAGTATGAAAAAACAGATAAAATGGGTCCCTGTCAAAATACCCAAAAATGCGTCGTAGGCCGCGTTACCAAAGCAACTATGAAAACACAAAATGAAGTATACACCACCTACCTGAGACTCGCAAGATGCTACTCCTCCGGTAGCACCTGCCAATTCGGTCTACAACGCGGTAAATCTACAAAAGATTCCAACCCGCTCAAACGCCTATAACTAATTCTAGAATGAAAATCAAACAAAACGGCCATATAAGAATCAAGGCCTTATCGAGGGGGTTCCAACGCATCCAACCGAGATCGAATCAGAGTTCGGACGAAGAACCAGGAAGAAAAAGAAGATCTGGATGACTTGGTTCACTAGACCTGGCCAAAATATTGAGGTTCTGCCTCAATACAAGGCTACTGAACATTTTAACTGAAAATAAAGAAAGTACACAGCATGTACTTTGGGACTACACACCGTGTATGGTTCATTTAACTTTTCATGAGATGGAAAGATTCTGCCGACTTACATTCCGAGCCTGCCGACATGAGTACAAGGTGTGTACCTATAGGTACACGGCGTGTATGTGGTTCCTATTCCCTACGTCGCCGACTTGTCCACATGCCACGTATATTCCTCATACACGGACAGACTACATAGAGTTTCCAAAGAGAATACAGCGTGTACCTGGTTCTACCAGGCCAACGGCCTACACGCCATGTATGGCCTCACACGGTTGGGGGTATACACGGCGTGTTCAAAACTACATGCCGTGTAGTATGAAACTACTACACGATCATTGCATGACATGTATTCAGCGAGCACACGGCCCGTCACTCGCCTACATAGAAACGGCGTGTACTTAAAGTACATGGCATGTAGTCTAGAAATTTCCAGAAACTTTGCATTTTCTCTAGTTTCCTCGGAAATAAATCAAAAATTTAAACAGGGTCGGGATTTTGACCTGTTCCAAAAACACGGGTTCTTACAATGTTATTTCAACCTCATCTCATCCTACATTCAAATAATTTTCCATTTTTATCAGGTTACCTATGAAAGTTTCCTTATATCATTGAAGAAATTCAAAATATTTTATGGTTGTCCCTACCCTCACTAATAAAAGAGATCCTATTATCCACCCTTATTTACACCGTTTATTCATTATATATTATAAAGTACAAACTCAGTTTCTTAATATAATCCATTACTTAATCTTAGGTCTTTTTTTTCTCTTATGACCTATATTTCACATCAAATGTTGTAATACAAAGGAGGTTACTCAAAGAAGAGGCATAAATCTTTCCCCAACATCTGTAATTTTATTTATTCTTACACATTCTCTAAACTATTTTTATAATTGAAAATATAATGGGACTATTAAAATTAATATATATATATATATATATATGTTATTATGATGATTTCACAACAATTTCTACACCACCTTAATTAAATGTCAAATAAAAGTATTTTTTGTGTGTATGTGTGGACTACTGTCTCCACATAGTGATATGAATCATTTCCCACCCCCATATTTCATGGTATGTTACAATGTTGGATTTAATATTTTTATATGATACTTTAAACATTATTTTTTTAATAATAATATATTATATACCTTCTTACCTTCAGAACCATAGTTAAAAAATAATGTCGTTCATACGTATGTGTGGACAACCACCTTCATTAATGATGTGACTTATTTATAGGTTATAATTTACATGAATTATATCAAGGATATATTTAGAAAATTTATGATATTTTTTATTTAATAAATTTTTAGATGTTAATTATTATTTACATTTTTTGTTTTCATCCATAAAAAAATTGAAACACCACTCCTTTGTAAGTACGGCTTACCGTTTCCACAGATAGGTGTCATTCATTTTTCCTCACCACCTGATATTAATTTTTTAAAACATTTATACAATGAATATATTTGTGATTTATATAATTATTAACATATTTTATGTGTAGGAACAATGAACAAGGTTCTTGTAACATAACTGATAATCTAAAACATACATGAAAAGCGATATAGTTAACACCAAAACAACTAATTTAATAGATAATTATAAATAAACTAGTGTTGAAATGATATTATTGGATCTTATATGATATTATTTATATGAATATAATTATTTTATATAATTATAAAAAATAAAAATTTAATATATATGTGTTTAGATAACTTAAAAATTATGTTCGATATAATGTAACGGTTCTTCGTGGAAATTTTGTTTCATTGTGGAATGTTTGATGTTATGGAAATATTTATGTTTATAATGTATATATAATAATAATATGAAATTTTAAATAATATTTACTTATTAATTGATGATATTTATTTTTAAAATTCATATTATTTCATCCAAAGGGATTTGATTCAAATTTTTAAAAAGTGGTAATCATTTTTTTGTTACAATCACATTTTTATAGTGATTGATTTTGATTAAATTTTCTCATGATGAAATTATATGATATATATATCCTAAATGTTATAATCTTATTCTCCTATAGTGATATATTTATACTAATTCATTCCTTTTTCCCCTATTTATGTACTCAAATTATAGAAATTATTTTTTTATGAAAAATAAACATCATTTCTCTCCTCAGTCGAGTATCCTTTCTTCCATGTCCATATTTTTCATTAAAATATTTTCCTAAATATTTTTAGTTTTATCAAATGATTTGTTAAAGTAGTTTTTACCATTTTTTGACTATATATATATATATTTAAAATGAATAAATTTGTCATTTTTTGAAAGATTCACTAATGAGTTTTACTAAAAATGTTAAGGGAATTTTGGTTTCAATGTACATGACCTAAAAATATTTCAACAACATCATGAATAATATTCTATTTGAGGATTAATTTATTTGTTTCCTTGTTTATTTATTAAAAAAAGTCCTTATTATTTTGAGAAAAACATTTATTTTAAATAATTTATTTCCAATTGAGAAGGGTATTTTCCTTGGAAACATTTTATAGTGATCATTTAAAGGTAATTTGTTTATAAAAACGACCATTGATTATTATTTTGACTTACTGGGGATATGATCCATGTTTATCATCTTAATTATTTATATTTATAGTTTATGATAATGAATATTAAATTTTTAAAAAACTTGTATACTTTTTGAGGGTTATGATATGATGATATTATGAATGGTTGTGATCTAGTGGCACACATACGTATAGTTCTCATTATGTTAAGGGTGGGAATGGTATTATACCAATATATAATGAATTGGAAAAAGATAGAAATATAATGATATGAAAAATACTATAATGGGGAGTGAACCTAGTTTATTGAGGGAATTTTACTAATAATACAATGTTCAGAGTGAACGTTGATTATGGAAATAATGGAATTGGGAGTCTACCCTATCCACTGTAATAGTCTTGGTAGTGAGTGTGGAGTAAATAAAATTATTTCATATTCTTATGTGTTTTCCAAAAACATATTAATTTTTCATGTGTTAGGTTCCTAGGGATTATGATTCTTTTTTATTGATTTCATACTCTTATATTTTATGTATTTTGTTTTAAAAAAAACACTACACCATGTTTTATGATTAAATATCTTAGACTAACTATGTATTATTATTTTATGTCATGCTCATATTATCATAACCTTATAATTTACTTATTCAAAACTATTATCAATAACTAATATCTATTATTATTTACTTAACGAGGATATAAATAATGGTTTAATGTGACATATGTCTATGAAGGTTTATAGTTGTGAATCACTTAACGTGAAATGTTGTACATCATTTATGTGTCAGATATTAATGTTACCAAAATTCTAAAGAGGCTAATTTTTTATGGATCTAGGATGGATAGAATTTATATTTAATTAATATTACTTAATTAAGAGTTATTATTTATGTATGAAAGGCATGGGTCTATAAAGTTCTTCTTTTAAAGGTGACATCATGGTGTAACAGAATAGGCTATAGTGTGACCATTATTCAGTTTGATCAGATCAGATGTTTTGACAGGGGTTTGAAAAAAATATTTTTAGGATGTTTTTGTTTGAATTTTAAATCATATGTGGAGATTAATCATTCATATAATAACCATAATTCATTATATCCATAGTCAAAGTTATTGAATTGTTTACCGTGTGAAGATGACCTATCATGTTGCGACCTAATGTTTTTCTAGACAAATATAAATCTAGTATTCAATTTATATTCTATCATAACCCTTGACTTTTATTGAACTCTAAATGAAATTTTATATGTTTTTGACAATATTGTATCCCCTTAAATAGTTTTTTATCATATTATTCATAATGTTGAGAATTCGTTCATTTTAGGTGAATCCTTCCACTTTTTCATTCTTGTTACCTCTTTACATTTTCATGGGGAGGAGTGTTGGGGGAATACTCTGTTTGGTAGATGTTATGGTGAGTAGATTAAGGTTGTGCATGTTTTATAGTTTACTGTATCCTCTCCTTATGATTCTATCTCTGTGGTCAACTCATCTCTACTGTGTTCTTACACAAAGATTGTCAAAGTAGTAGTTGAGGTGGTGGATTTGATAAATCTCCCCTAATTAAGTAAATTGTGGATGTTGTATTGTACGGTATCCTTTGGAATGGATGGTAAAAATAACATTAATTAAATATAATGAACCATACTAAAGTAAAATAATGGGTAAGGGGAGTAATTAACATGTATTATTGGGTTCTTATTATATCTTCATTGTAATGGATTGTTATTTTTTTGATATGAAATCATGGTTATTATTCCGATAAACCAGTTCTATGCTAAAACTGAATTTCATAAATCACTTTTTAGAAAAGGAATAATAACTTAATGGTGGAAAATGAATTAAATTGTTCAATGATGATATAATTTTTTGGATACCCAGATAATTGATATTAATCGAATTTGGAAGCTAGAGAAAACTGGATGTGAATGTGACTTCTATAAGGGACTTAGATTGTGATTACCCTGGGGGGGGGGGGGGGTTAATCAGGGTATGAAAGGTTATTGAGAAATAGAAACTCTTTTTATTCACTGAATTAATACATCTTTAAAGATCTTGAATTACTATCCTTGAGGTTCACTTGGATTTATATTTAACCAGATATGTTTTAGGTTTCCAAATCTACATTGGTGTGCATGAACAATGTAAATATAGTAAATATTATTTACTTAGTAGACCCTCACTAGATTAAATCAAAGGATTATGTGTCAATATTAATATATTCACTATAATCACTATGAAGAACCCTTATTGCATGGATTCATGCTAGGCCACTAAAATGACATTGCTCACTATATGATAGGGTTTTAGGATTGTTCACTACGTCCCAATGGTCTCTCCCTTCAACATTACTTCTTTCGATCAAAATCAATGTAAATGACCACCTTAACACATTTTATGGATATTTAGGTCCCATATATAGTGATAGAATCATGGAATGTATTATTCACTATAGAAAATGCTCTATCGCAGACTCGATGGGATGTTTCTTCCCCACATGTGAACTCACTTTGATGAAAGACATTCTTCTTTCCATAACATCTCTATAAAAAACTTAATTTGGGGTAAAAAAATTAATTTTTTTTTATAATTTAACAATATCTTTAAATATTTTAATCCATAATGATTCCACCCTCTCATATAGAGCAGCATGTTCTATTCTTTCCAAAATTATTATGGAATAATTTCTTTATTTTGTAGGAATATAAAAAAAACTTCTTTTATTTTTCATGGGTCAATATTCAATGTATGATATTTCATTATGATTTTTAGATCCTCAATATGAAAATACCTTCCCTACTTTTAAGTATAATTTTGAGTCTCTTCTCCCTTTCCATTATAACTTTAGAATGACTTCAACATCCTAGAACTAGTAACTCCTCCATTTTACATCAATATGTTTTGGTGAAATAAAAAATATTCTTCTGTAGTTTTTATATTTTTATTGAATACTCTATCTCCCCCTCATTTATAAATGCTTCAGATAGTACACAATCTCCTATCAAATTTTCATCTTCTGATAGATATATTAGGTGATAAAAAATTTCTCCTGTTATAAATTTGTTATCATATGTATTATATATTCCATTTTAAGAGTCATAAATGAATCTTAATTTCTCCATTTACCTTATTTCATAACTTCATATATATTTTTATAAGATAAAACTTCTAATGTATTTCTCCATTTGTATATCCTGTATTTCCATATATGTAAATATGGAAAACTGAATTTTCACCAATGATGATCAAGGTATTTATCCTCTAAACTCTTTATATCCAATGATTATAAAAACCCTCATATTGTGTTGTTATCCCTTCATTTATTAATAAATGTAAACTAACATGTATTTTTGGATATTTATGAGTCTCTCAAAATATTCAAATGTGTTCATGCATGGATACTATAGTGTATCTAATACCTCCATAGTATTGAATCTTTAAAATCCTCTAAAAACACACACTAATACATCATAGATCCTTCTATATGGTGTATTTATCTCTTAAATTGAAAAAATAAGCTTTACATACCATCTTGGAATATACATTATCTCTATGGTGTGTGAAAAAAACTCCAAAACTCAACATAAAAAATGTTACATCATAGAATGATCTTCTATTCTATAGTCATCATCATTTCCATTGTAGTCCACTAAAAACTAGACACCTTTATGTGGGAGCTTATGTAATATTACATGGTACTTTTTTTACTTTTACACATATCTCTACTACCTATACACTAGTAGATCTGTTACCCTTATAAGAACTTCAATTACCTACACACAAGATCCCATGTACCTTACATAGCATTAAAGAACTCAAGAATACACATATCTGAGATATAGGAATTGTTAATTACCTTTACACAAGTTTGCCTCTATCTTAACATGTGTATAGGGAAACCCAATAGACTATTATAGGAACTGGGATCCATGGAATTATCTTACCCATTTACCCATATATGAGTGGCTACCCTTTGTCAATATCATACATTCCTGTACACAACCCTCCATAATACCCTTAAGTATCATATTACCATTACATATTTCATCTATTACCCTTAAATAGAGTTTATAGTATGGAATTTACCTTTACCTAGGTAATGATAATATAGATCTTCCTTTATAAATATAGAATGTTACCCTTTTGTATGTCTTTGATTACCATTACTTAGGGATCCTCCAAAATAAATATTTCTATAATCCAACATAAATTCATTCAAAATAAATCAGAAGAACCTCAAGTCTACATGGAATATCCCATAAACTACTTCAACTTCTATATTATCTATTTAATGAATCTAAAATAATCCCCATGGAAAATCCCATGATCTATTTCAACTTCAATATTATTAATTCAATGAATCCTTATTAATTCTCTAAGAATCACTAACAAAACAAAGATTTTTTCCTTTTTTAAATACCACACATATTTCCAATAAATACAATTTTCAACATTTCCCTCTAATATCTATTTGCGGTTCAACATGCCCCCCCTTGAATTTAGTTGAAAATATCATCACGTATCCTTATGAAAAACATAACATTGAACCCAAAAAACATATATGTTCACTTATCCCCCTTATTAACAAAAAATTAAAAGTGTTTTTTCTCTTTTATTTGTATCCCCATTTACATTTTAAAATGTAACTCTCAATTAATGAAAAAAATATCTCCCCTAAGTTAATACAAAACATACATTTTCTTCCCCTATCTCAAATGTTGGGGTTTGTTTTCTTCTTTATCATCCTTATTAATTGAAACATGATATTCATATTATCTTCCCCAAATGTAGGAAAAGATTTTACGAAATCTCTACTCCCCCTTGGGGATGTATTCTCAAATTATTTAAAAAAATCACTCTTTGGCATCAATCGTATGTCAATTAGCTATATACATTAAAACATTATTTCACACAACCCAAACTACTTTCCTACTATATTTTCACAAGATATTCAGTAATTTAATTTTACAGTTTGAATATGAGATGTCAATAAATCCTTTATTCCTACTAATTTGGGGATCAGTATTGGAATCAATAGTTTTTTAGGCAACAACAATGTTATCCATGTCACTCATGAGTACAAAGAAACCCACATAACAACTTTCGGTTTTCAACTTTCTAGTTTTACCATCGAATTTCCATCACTTCACTCCAAAACATTAGTACATATTTTTAAATAATTTATTGTGAGAAACATACTATATGACTAAGTAATTGACTCCACTTGAAAATTATTTTACATCTCTTTTAGAATGAAATGTTCAATTTATACCAATGATATCATTTGAACTCCTTGCCTTCTAGATATTCAATAGATTCAGAAAAACTAATGAGGACTAATTTAAATTTATATAAAGAAAAAATACCATTAATACCTTTTCACTAAACAATATTTCGGATATCAATTGTTGGTGTATATTATTTAGGCACCAATTATTATAAATCTTTTTCAACTTCAGCTACTTTTAGATATCATGTCGTTCCTTCAATGTATTTCCAGGATGGAAATTCTCCACAATCATGAGTCTTCTGTCTTGATACCAATTGATATAAATAAATATCAATTTATATTTAGAACCAAAATGATGTTATTATTTTTATGCATATGTCTTTTTACCAAATATTAATTGAGCACTCTTCAGAATGTGCATTTCTAGCACAATCATTCATGCGATTTTCAAGCACAATCACCCCATAGATCAAATATCCTCCTTAATTATGAAAGTATTCACACATTGTTTTAATAATAAATCATATTTGGATATGTATTCCTTATTTTTCCTCATGTTGAGTAATATGACAACTCAAGATGAACGAACACATTACCATGCACCTCTCATTTTACCCTTTTCAAATTTCATGAATGGAATGAAATCCCCTATTTATTTTTTTCATCATCATTTGTACTTTGAAAAATAAAACCAATTACAAATTTTCTTCCTTTAATTATACCAATTGAATTATTATTATCAAGGATGCGAACATTTTCATCCATTCTTGTCTTTGTATTTTCCATAATTGTTGAAAATATCACACTTAAATTAGTATCTACATGGGTATCATCACCAATGGATCTAGTATCGATTTTTGTTTTCCATTACATCTTATTAATTTTAATCTTAGTGGTTTGTAAAAGAAACTATTAGAGAAAATTTTCCTTTATAGAAAAAATTTCCATATTTTATTATATCTTCTTTGTTTGAGTTTATTTCCCATTCTCGCCCACCTTCTTCATAGCTAGAAGAATTTCTTTTTTTGTTCCAAATTTGACTTCTTTTTCTCAAAGAGACTTGTTTTGAAAATCCATAATTTCTACTTAATGAAACCTTTGATGAGTCTCTTTTGAATCATCCATTACATTGATCATATCTCCAATCATAATAGGCCTTTTTCAATATAGTAAATCTATATGTACCCAAGCATTAAATGTTAAATAATCTTGATTTAAGTCCATAATTCACATTGAGGATCTTTTCAAGTTTATAGTTTTAGAGAATTAGGACATAAATATTACATAACCACTAAAATTTAGAAAAATTGGATACCAATATATCATTATCCATTTCTTCCACAATATAAATTTTTTAAAATTAAACATTATAACATTTTCTTTATAAAAATAATCTTGACTTCTTCCTTTCTCTTACCCATCCTCATACCATGTGAATTTTTTTAAAAAACTTTGGGTGAGTATAAAATGATCAGTATAGGATATAATATAAGGAATGAAACATTAGTTACTGATTATTTATAAACTCATGAAATCATAAAAATCCTAAAAACATCACAATAAACATAAATCATAAAGTTAATTTGTGGAATCTATATCGTACTTACATTTTAGCTTTCACAACTACATAGGGAGTAACCTTCATGGTAACATTTGGAATACCAATCATAGTATATTCCATAAATCTAATAAAATAGACCTTATAATTTAACTCTATCTCATTACACAATGAATTGGAGATCTTTCATGGGATCACCTACCAACTATTTATCACAGAACTACCCATATACATAAATAATGCCCAAGAACCATAAAATACTCATAACACTTAAAACAAGCATAAAAGGAAAATAACATTTACAAATTGCAATCAAAAGAGATCATTTCAAGATATTTTAAAAATAAATCCTTTATCAAAATCATTTTCAATAATAAAATACATGAAAAAGGTATATGGTATTTATTTTTCAATTTAAAACATTAATTCTTGTATAGAAATCCAAATATCAAAAAATGGTTTCAGCAGCGGAAAGGTCGTTGTCACCGTATATGTTAAAAGACATTCCTTTTCTCATTTAGTAACACTATTCATATAAAAATATTCCTTTTGAAAACAATTTAATAAAATTAAAATTCAAATGGGTTAATTACATACCATATAAATTAATACGGTGAGTGTTATCAAAATATTCCCCAATGAAAGAAGATTGAGATGAAGTCCCTTACCTTGAGTCTGACTTATCACATACAATTGTTATATTTTGGAATAATAAAATAGGTTAATTTCTACGTGTTTGGGATCATTTTTCAATTTTATAATAATTTTTATGTCACTTATCCACATGTTTTACAAATTACATAATTATTTAAGTTTATATCAGACGTTTTGTCGATATTCGATACTTGAGTTAAAAAAAACATGGTTTTGAGGTCACCAGTTCATATGGAAATAATTCCATCAAATACAGAATATAATTAATTAACTAATAATAACAATTATATTTTAATCATAATTTTTAAATCAACCCTTTAATTATGGTTATAAAAAATTTACAATGTCATATTCATGGAGACAGTTGATTATACGTACGAATAAGTAACATTTTAAATTTTCAGTGATCATTATAGAAATAAGGTAATTATTATATTACTTATATATAATTATAATAATATAATTAGAGTCTTAATAATAATTTAAATATACTTATATATATCATACAAGTGATGTGGTGAATAAGAATGATCCACATCACCTCGTGGAAGTGACAATTCACACGTACTCATGAACAACATTATTGTTTTTATGCGCATGGAAGGTAAGAACAAAAATGAAATTTTATTCTTCTAAAATGATAAATATTTCATGAATATCAAATATGAATATTATTTAAAACTTTATAACTGATATTGGTATAATGTATTGGAAAATGAACTAAATCGGTTCGGGGATGTGATAAGTCACACGTATGCATGAATGATTAATTCCTTTCCCATTTGATGGTAGTAGATATGGATTTAGGCGATGCTATGAACATAATAACATATTAGTATATTTATGATACTATATTTTCTATTTCATCTTGGAAGAATAATATTTAAATGAAGTAGAAGAATTAATAAAATATAAACTCTTTAAAATATGATACCTCTTCTTCGGTTGACCACCATTGAAGAACACCATCACACCACTAAGAATGGTGTTCTACCAAATATAAATACTCAAGAATGTGTGAAGGGATTATAAGAATATTTTTGGGTATATCTTGTTCGAAACAAAAGGATTTGTAAGTGTGATTATTATAATAGATAGAGTACCTTTTTATAGGGGAGGGGAGGGGAACCATTGGAAATTCTTAAAATATAAAATTAATATAAATTAATTTATTAATCCAAATGAATCCAAATTGAAATATGTCGAAGTTAAATTTAGAATAGTTTTAAATCTTATTATCCAATAATTTTTATATGTGTATTGATTTTAGTTTTGTCCTTATATTTTTGGTTTACACTTAATTATTCAGATTTAATTTTGAAAGTGGTAACAATATTTTAAATATAAAGTGGCTGTTAATTTTACTTATATGAGATAAATTTTCCATAATTCGACACATAATGAATGTATAAAAATTTTCATAGTAACTTTCAGATTTTAAAATAATTATAGGTTTTTTAAATAATTTAATAAAATACCATTTTTAAAAAACATCAATTATGTCAATTTTTATACTATTCATTTTAGTGAATTTAAATAAAATCTAAATAGAGAGATAAAGTAAAAAACCATTTAATAGAATTATAAAATTTCATATTAACCTATAAAATTCATTTATGACACAAATTATTTCAAATATTATTTATTTAATATTTATAAGATCATTTTTGTGATTCCTTAATTACTAAAGCAATCATTGCATCATCATTGTGTCCAAATTGAAATTAATTATTTAATGTATAGATATTATAAATAAAATTCCATGATGTCTGAAATTTTTTATCTTTCTAATTAATATTTATAGTCAAATATATCACTTATATTAATCTATATTAAAAAAAATTATAAAGATGATATATGTTTATGACATATTTTCATTTACTTTACATTAAAACTTATAAGTGTCATAATCATTCCCAAGTGGATTAGAAAGGCCATATTTTTCTCCCAAGGGTTTTCTAGGTCAAATATATCTCAACTAATAGGATTATGACAAGTTTTAAGGTAGTTTTATATTTTTATAATTTTATTTTTACCCTAATTTATCTGATTTACCCTTTAACCGTGGTAAATAAAAATAATTACTAATGTTACTATTCATAATGTCTAATAATAGTCGAGAAATATATATATAATTGGGACCTTAGGATTCCAAATATGAAATCCATTTTTTAAATTCCATATACAAAAGTTTCAGTAATTAATTTTAAATTAATTCCCATTTTCATAATGGGAAAATGAGTTTTTTAAAAGTAAAAACCATCAAAAGATTGACATGTGTTCATATCAAATTTCAATGTGAAATTACCTCTAATGAAAAACAATATACAAAATTTCAAAGACATCATCAATTAAAAATTAAAACCACTTAAAAGAGTAACCTAATTATATAAATAAATTATATAAAAATGCAATTTTGAATCAAATTTCTATTTTTATCACTATTTATTAAAAAATGATTTTTTCATAAAATTTCCAAAATTAAACCAAAGTAAATTTTGATTCTCACTTCTAAAGAAGATATTTATTTTAAAAAATATACCATATTATATTTAAAAAAAAGAAGATTAAAAAATATTTCTTTATCAAAAGGCTGTAAAACTGCCTTTTAGAAATATTATTTTATTTTAAGCATAAAACTAAATTTATTCTCATTTTAATCCACTAAAATTTATTATAAGAAAATAAAAACATTTAATAAACATGATTAAATATAATGTAGTTAGTTCTATATAGTCCCTCTAACACAATATCTTGGCTATGACTACTATTTTAAGTAATAATACTAATAATATATTATTTTTTGGTAAAACCCAGTCTTATGTGCAACGTAAGATTTCGAAGAAAATTGTTGTTACTTGTTTGGTATGACATCGAAAAAATAATACCCTTTAATATAAAATTAATATCTTCTTCATAAATATTAATACATATAAAAATGTATTATTTTAAAATAACCTTGGATTTACATCCTTCTCCCCTTTTAGAAATTGTATCCCCACAATTTTATTCAGTTTTTAGATAAGTGATGGTATTTATCCTTCATAGCATTTTCTGGATCCCATGTTACCCCTTAAAACATATAGGTTTTCCATAAAACCATAACCTGATTAATCATCTTATTCCTCAGCAGTTTCCCTTTGTGGTCGTGAATCTAGATAGGTTGTTCCTTATAAAAAAGATTGTCTTCCAACTGAACTACTTATAGCCTCAAAACATGAGATAGATCCGACAAATACATTATCAATATTGAAACAAGAAAAACAATTGTGTACCTAGGATAAACTTGGAGGTGAATCCACTCTATAGATAATTGATCGATCTTTCTCTAAGATTTCATAGGGTCCAATGAACCATAAGCTCATCTTTCCATTCATACCAAAATGTATCACATTTTTCCTTGGTGAATTATTGAGAAAGACATAATCAACTACCTTGAAAGAAAGATCCTTCATCTAGTTGTAAACGTAACTTTTCATGCCACTCAAAACTTTTCTCATGTGTTTATGAATGAAATAAACCTTATCTTCCATCACCTTTACCAATTATGGCCCCATCAACTTCATTTCACCTACTTCATCCCAAAAAACTAGATTTCAACACTGCTTTCCATATAATGCCTCAAATGGTTCCAGATGTATATTTGAATGAAAACTGTTATTATATGAAAAATCAGACAATGATTGATGTATGTAAAGATCTGGAATTTCCCTTTAATTTTTTTAAATAAATGAGAATTTTATGAGTCCGTGAAAGTTGACGGAATGTGATTCCGAGGCCCGGAGTGCCTAAAATGAATTTCTGAACTTTATTTCAGGTAAGTTCAAAAAATGTTTATAACTTTTAAACCGATGGTTGGAATTGAAATATGAGGGCACCATTAAACTCATAGCCTTAGAATTCAATTAAGGAGACTTTCACCTCAACGACAGTTGGTCGAGGATGAAAGTTAGTTTTTGGGTTTTTCGTTAGGGAATAAAAATAAAAAAAAAATAAAATTTGTGTAAACATTTTATTATTATTTGAAACACCCATGTGGGTGTTGGGATGTGGGGTCCACCTGAACTAAACCTCCATGTGGAAGTTGAGAAGTGGGGACCACCCGAACCTAACCTCCCATGAGAGGATGTGGTGGTGGGGACCACTTGAGGCCTAAACCACTTGAACTCCCCTCATTATAGAGAAAAAACTCTCAACCCCCCGCATTAATGTGGAGGAGCCTCTTACTTCCTCCATATTAATTGTTCCATCCATCCCCCACATAAAATTACCAATGCACCACATTAATTTATCCATTTTGAATTTATTCCAAAAAACATAATAGAATGGATAATCTATTATTTTGGCACCACTTTACATTTGGGTGGAATTGGGAGAAAGATTCTCCAATGAAGAATGATTTCTCCATGAAGAACGCTTCCTCCCTAAAGAACACCGACAAGGAACGTCTTCGACTATGACAAACCGATGCACGAACCCGGGATTGGAGGTGTGTGGTGGATGAGACAAAGGTCAATGATTTCACAATCTTCCTCGTGCCAAGGTCATCAAGTGAACAAGGTAGGAGTTTATATCTATTTTATTATTACTTCCCATGTTTTCCCATTCTAATTATTTTATGAGTTTTGGGAATAGATATTGACGAGGGTTGTGGGATATTATGTTTTATAATATATTCCATACACGTTCTTGTTTCATTGTTTGTGAACAAATTGCTATCACTCTAAATTCGGAGGGTGCAGGACAAACAAACATGGTCTAATCCCTCTGCCGTTCTTCTTTGGTGTACTCTTCGAAATGGAGGAAGGCAAAGAAGGTGATAAAGGAAACGGCGCTGCTACCCACGACCTATATGACCTGCACTTCCCTAAAGGCATTCCAATGTCCCGACCGAACATGCCACACTCCCTATCTCCGCGCCCCGGCCGAGTCGTCCTGTGGAAAACCGTCCTCACGGCTGAACCGACCCTGCGCCCCCACGGTGTTACAACCTTCCGACCTAACCAGCTCCACTGCGGACCGACCTCCTGGCCGAACCGGACCCGCGTTCCCGCGGTGCTCCAGCCTCCCAGCTGCACCAGACCTACTCCCCTTTGGTGCTCTGGCCTCCTGGCCAAACCGGCCCTGCGCCCCGGCTGAACCTCCCTCATCGCGGCCCTTTGAGCTGCCCCAGCTTGCGCCGCCCGCCAACACTCTTAGCCACCCCAGCTCGCGCCGCCCACCAACACTCTGAGCCGGCCCATCTCATGTTGTGCGCCAAAACTCCGAGCCGCCCTGACCGCGCTACCAGTTGGCCCTCTAAGCCACCCCTACTGAGTCGCCCCACAGTCTCCTTCCCTTGAGACAACTTCCGAACGATCCGCTCCGTGGCCACACACCCTCGCGGCCATTCGCCGTACTCACAGCCTATCGGGCCAGACCTAGTAGGCCGGACCGACCAAATGGGCTGGGCCACACTACGGTTCGGGCCAGACTCACTGGGACGACCCAGGTAGGGTTGGGCCAGGTCAGACCGGACCTGGGCCCACTACGACCCATTTATCATCTTTTGGCCATAACTTTGGCACGAGAAATCCGTTTGAAGAACCATCCATAGAGCTAGAAATCTTGGAGTAGGATGGTCCTTTTGAGTGATACCTCACTGTGTTTTAAATTAATTTGGGGAATGGTTAGGTTGGATCAACCACAAATCTAACCAGGCCCCTAGGGCTAAAAGGCTAATAACTCACAGATGGGGAATTCGATTGACGCGCTGTCTATTGCGTTGAGACCCATATGACGATGTGTAACTTTGAGATACTTTTTCATGGGACTTCATGGAAGCTGGAGTATCTAATAGTAGCATGTGGAGCATATCCTCCTAGAGAGAAGAGAGTATAGTGTGGAGACCTAATGGCTGGCTGTGACTTGATGACTGCTTACCGTTTAGACTCAGAGTGACTCGACAGGCCCAGTGGGGAGCATCTTGGTGACTCGGTAGACCCACGGTGGGGATCACCTTGGTGACATGGCCGACCCACAATACTCTATAGGATGAGTACCTCAGCAGGCCTTGAGGGGGAATGCCTCAGTGTGACATGACATACCCACGATGGCGAGAGCGTCTGTGTGACGTGGTAGACCCATGGTACTTGACATGAGGAGTACCTTAGTTGTCCATGGTTAGTGGGAAGAACCTCTTCATGACATGGAAGGCCCACTGTACTCGATAGGAGGAGTACCTCAATAGTCCAAGGTTAGTGGGAACTGCCTCTATGTGACGCACCAGGCCCACTGTACTAGATAGAGGAGGAGTTCTCCAACAGCTGTGGTGTTCGATGTTGTGACTTGAAATGTTACTTGATATAGCCCTAGAATATATCCTGGTTTGAGTTGAGTCAGTAATATGTGTTTTCCTCATTATTAAGATGGATTATTTGATAACTTTGGAATATGTATGGGTATATACATAAGTATGGTTATTTGTTGCTTTTATACATTTTGTTTTACCCTTGTTGGATTTTGTGAGACCTAGAGGGTCTCAGGGTTCTTAATGAGTATTGTTATATTCACCCTTGTACAGGTTATGCTCGCAACTTATTATGTTGGATGCATATAATAGATAGTGATGACTGAGGCCAAGAGTACCAGGACTATATGGTACCTGGAGGTGGACCTTATGAAAATTCGGTACACGGAGGAGACAGATAGATGAGGAGTTCTTAGGAGGCGATCTTTACCTACCCTTCACGTAGGAACCTCAGAGGACGAACCAACGACTGACTTTTCCTTTTCTTTAGTTGTATTGTATCATAATTTTACTTTTACTTTCTAGTTGGGCTTGTATTATAGTCCTTTTACATTCAAAACACATTTGTTATGCAGTTTACTTGGTGTTTCATCCAGTTGTGTGCTTTCTTATGTTTGTGTTTACAGGTTATAAAGGAAATGCCTTTCCTGTTATAGGAAATTATGCCTTTGGTGCTAGTCCCCAGCCCCTAGCCTATAGAAAGAGGGCTTGGGGTAGTCACAGAAAGGTCCCTAGGGGGCGGGTCATGAAAAAATTGGTATTAAAGGAGTCGGTTCTACCTCAGAACTAGGAATTTGATTTTTCTGTGAAGCAATAGTGTTAAGGTTAATGAGTGTGGTTTTCAGTTCAGTGAGTCTAGTGGTGGTGTGGTGGTCGATGTATCTATACACCAAGACTCTGACTTCATATATCTGACTCAGTACACAAAAAAACTTATTACGTGTGTGTTTTCAAAAATTTTCATTATGATCTTTTGATTCAACTCACTAGGTATAACTTTAAGCTCACCAGGTATATCTTTTTATCGTGGTATACCTGTTTCTTTTAAGGATGCCTCCACATAGACATCCAGCTATAGTTCTGTGAGTTGTACACATTGATATCCCACAGAGCGACGAGACCTCGTTGCAGGGCCCTTTTCCAGAAGAGGCACCTACAGAGGAACCAGTGGTACCACTCCCCCTTGGGCCCCCAATTCCACCATCCCCAACATCAGATGGTGCACACCGCTTGAGTATGTTGCAAGAGTTCGAGCACCAAAGACCACCCAGGTTTAGGGGAGAGACGGACCCGAAGGCGGCTAAGGACTGGATGGAGGTTGTGGTGAGAGTTTTCCAACTGGTAGGGACACTTGATGATCTCATGGTGACTCTTGCTACCAGCCTTCTACAATTAGCAGTGGTCAGATGGTGGATCTTGATGCTCCAGCTGCACGATGAGGTGATGCTTCTCAGTGCATAATTCGAGATCCTGTTTCAGGAAGAGTTTGTCCCAGCGACTCTCCACATAGTGTGCATACCAGAGCTTCTTCATCTACATTAGAGCCTCATAATTGTGGCTCAATATTCAGTGAGGATCAATAACCTATCACGTTATTCCAAAGATATGGTGCAACCCCCATTCTTCATGGCTCGGACCTTTGAGCAGGGACTCAGGCAGGAGATCAGGGCTTTAGTGATCTCACTCAGCATCCCGACGCAGGTGGGGGTTTTAGAGAGAGCCCACTTGTTGGAGAGTTTCCTTGCTGAGTCATTACCATCAGCGAGACCCACAACTAGTCATCACATATCAGAGACTTCTATAGCTGGCAGAAGACAGACGTTGCAGAGGTCCATGAGGACCAGACCTACAGGGGGATGAATGCATGACTCATGATCAATTTTTCAGGGCACCCGAGACAGAGCCAGTCATGCCAGGATCAGACAGTGTTACTCATGCGGTGAGTAGGATCACATGGGTCGTGACTGTCAAACCCAATGTTCCGATGATCAGAAGACGGTCGAAGGACCACCCAGGAAGAAAAAGTAATTATCCTGAGGAGGTCCAAAGGAAGCATGAATACGTGGCAGAGGAGCTCTTCGTGCAGCTGACGGTGGATGAAGATTCAATATATTACCGCCACCACCACCAGGAGGTCCACCTTGACTGTACGGAGAAGGTGGACATGGGCGAGCTCAACTCTAGGCAGTTGAGGCCTACGATCATGGCACTCCAGAGATGACTCGAGGTATGATCTGTATCTACTTCACCATAGCTGGAGTACTTATAGACATAGGTTCTAGTTATTCTTTCATTGACACTACCCTCGATCAATGTTCAGAGATTATGACGGAGTTGTTAGTTTGATCCTCATGGATAGAGACTCCTACAGGAGAAGATTTGATGATTACGCACTAGTGCCAACTATGGGAGCTTACTCTTGGAGGCGAGAGATTCAGTTGGGATCTTCTAGTAGCGGCATCGAGCCCTTACGATGTCAAATTGGGTATGGAATGGTTATCTATAGTCCATAATCTGATTGACTGTATTTGGTGCAAAGTGGAGTGTGTCTGCATGGATGGGACTTGGTTTACCTTCATTGGTGAAAAGGGAGCCTATTCGGTGTAGGATAGACTTACTCGGAGGAGGGTATAACCGATTACACATCATTTGTCTATCCTTACCCTCATAGATGTTGATGTGGAGAGTCTGACCTATCCTGTAGTGGTGGACCAGTACACAGATGTTCTCCCTGGTGTTGTTCTAGATCTACCTCATCATAGAGAGGTGGAATTTTAAATTGGATTGTACCCCGGGATGGCACTGATATCTACACCATTATATTGGATGGCTCCTACGAAGCTTCATGAGCTGCGGGTACAGCTAGAGGTCTTATAGGGGAAGGGAATCATCTTGCCTAGTGTTTCTCCTTGGGTAGCCCCGATTCTATTCACCAAGAAGGCAGATGGGATCTTGAGGATTTGTGTTGACTATCGGCACCCGAACCAGGTGACCGTGAAGAACAAGTAACCACTCCCAAAGGTTGGAGACCTCTTTGATCCGCTCAAGGGAGCACTGTGTTTCTCAATGATAGACCTTACTTCAGGATATCACCAGCTTAGAGTTTGAGATGAGGATGTGAAAAAGACAGATTTCAGATGTTGGTAAAACTACTATGAGTTCTTGGTTATGTAATTCGGCATAACCAATGCTCTGACATTGTTCATGGGACTCATGACCATGATCTTTCATCCATACCTTGATCTCTTTTTAGTTGTCTACATTTAAGACAATATGATCTACTCGACTACTGAGGAGGAGCATGCCTATATTTTGATGGTGGTACTAGACACACTCTGAGAGCACCAGCTTTATGGTAAGCTCTCGAAGTGCCAGTTTTGGATCTGAGAGGTTCAATTTCTAGGACATGTCATATCGGAGGTTGTAGTTGTAGTGGATCCAGCGAAGAGTGAGGCAGTACTTTCTTGGGAGCCACCCAGGAGTGTGACTAAGGTACGAAGTTTCTTGGGTTTGGCTGGATACTCTTGTAACTTTTTACCAGACATCTCCAGAGTTGCAGAACCTCTATCAACATTGACGAAGAATGAGAAGCCTTTCGTGTGGTCAGAGAGATTCCCAAAAGCCTTTTTAGTACCTAAGGCAGAGGCTGACTAGTGCCACTATCTTGAGGCTTTTAGAGGAGGGTGTTGGGTACGTAGTCTACTACGACACATCAGGAACCGGGCTTGGATGTGTCCTGATGAAGGAGTGAGCAATGATCACATATGGTTCTTGACAGCTGAGACAACGTAAGCAGACCTATGCTACCCATTACCTGGAGTTAGCAGCAGTGGACCTCAACTTAATGATTTGGCAGCCCTATCTAATGGGAGATCATTTTACCATGTACTATGATCACAAGAGTCTCAAGTATATCTTTTCTTAGAAGGACCTGGACCTGAGATAGTGGTTGGCTAGAGTTCCTCCCGGACTATGGCTTCAAGATAGTTTATAATCCTAGGAAGGGGAGCATTGTACCAGAAGCACTCTGTAAGAGGTCTGGTATATAGCTGATTGTTGAGCCGACAGAGCAACAGACCCCTATATAGATATAATTTTTGGATAGAGATGGAGAAGCCTTCCTCCAGTCTCTTACAGTCACTCCCCCACTTATTCAGCAAGTCTGGGAGGTGCAACATGGGGACGCCGACTGCGAGGCATGACATGCTCAGATGTCCAAAGGACAGGCACCTGATGGATTTTTGAAGGTGGGGAGCATGCCATCCTCTTCAGAGGACGTACCATGGTTCCAGTGTAACTTATGAAGGAAGTGTTGAGGGTGTTCCACACATCCCCTCTAGCGGTACATCTAGGAGTGGTGAATATGTATCAGGACCTCCAATGAAAACACTAGTGGCTGGGAGTGAAAAAAGCAGTATTAGAGTTTGTCTCTCGGTTCCTCACTTTCCAACAAGTGAAGGTGGATAATCAGGTACTAGTAGGCTTGGTTCAGCCTTTAGAGGTCTCAGAGTGGAAGTGGGATGAGATATCCATGGTCTTCGTGGCAGGACTTCCACGTACATCCATAGGTCATGACTCGATCTATGTGATTGTCGACCAACTCACCAAGTCGACCCACATTCTATCGATTAGAGAGAAGGATTCATTAGAGATCATGTGACACATCTATGTGAAGATAATTGTGCAGTTACATTGAGTAACCTCAAAGATTGTCTCTGGTCGTCATGCATGTTTTGCTTCCCAACTATGGAAGGGTTTTCAGGTGGCTTTTGGGACGCAGCTTCATTTGAGCACCGCCTTCCATCCTCAGACGGATGGCCAAACTGAGTGGATCATTCAAACCCTCGAGGACATGCTGCATGCTTGTTTCCTAGACTTCGGTTGTCGCTGGGAGGATTACTTACCTATGGTGGAGTTTTCTTACAAAAACAATTATCACTCCACCATAGGGATGACACCTTTCGAGGTGTTGTACGGGCAACCTTGTAGATCAACTTTGTGATGGACTGCCTGAGGAGAGTCAGCACTAGTGGGACCAGAGATGGAACATGCTACAATAGAGAGGGTGCAGATCATCTAGGAGTGGATGAAGACTACACAGAGCATGTAGAAGTCATATGCCGACAGGAGACAGAGGCCTCTGGTGGTCAAGGTTGGATACCAAGTCTTTGTACAGGTCTCACCCCGATGAGGTCTACAGAGATTTGGATGAGGTGGAAAGTTATCTCTGAGGTTCTTTAGTCCTTTTATGGTCCTTAGTAGAGTTGGATAGGTGGCGTACAACTTAGCTCTTCCACCTCAGTTTCACTGGGCGCATGAAATCTTCCACATATCCCAACTGAGGAGATACGAGAACGACTTTTCTCACATAATTGACCATGGAAAGATGGACATCGACGATGGGGTGACTTTTACTGAGGTTCTAATAGAGATTGAGGATCGACATGAGTGGGTCCTTCGTGGACAGTCGATACCGCTGGTGCGCATTTACTTGCAGGATGGGAACCTCCAAGAGAGCACATGGGAGTGGGAGGCTCAGATGCGTGCTCATTACCCCCATTTGTTTACCTAGTTTGATTTGGGGATTAGCGGTACGTAAAGCCTGGAGGTGGGGAGAATGAAAATACCCTATAATTTCATTGTAATTTTTTTAAAAATGGGAAATTTATGAGTCTGAAAAATTTGTTGGCACATGATTCTAAGGCCCAGAGTGCTCAGAATAAATCCTTGAACTTTATTTCATGTACATTCAGTAAACGTATAAGTGGGTTTCCATAACTTTTAAACCATTTCTTGGAATTAAAATCCAAGGGAACCATTGAACTCGCAGCGCTGGTATTCACTTAAGGAGACTTTCACCTCGATGACAGTTGGACTATAGTGAAAGATAGTTTTTGGATTTTTCGTGAAGGAATAAAAATAAATAAAAATTGTGCAAACATTTCATTTTTATTTGCAACACCAATGTGGGCGTTGGGAGGTGGGGTCCACCAAAACTAAACCTCCATGCGGAAGTTGAAAAGTGGGGACCACCCGAACCTATCCTCCCATGAGAGGTTATGTTGGTGGGGACCACCCAAGGCCGAAACCTCTTGAACTCCCTTCATTATTGAGAAACACCTCTCTACCCCCCTCATTAATGTAGAGGATCCTCTTGACTTCTTCCACATTAATTGTTCTGACACTCCCCCACTTAATAATTCCAATGCACCACATTAATTTATCCATTATGAATTTATGCCAACAAAAATAATAGTGGAGATAATATATTATTTTCTCACCACATTACATTTGAGTGGAATTGGGAGAAAGCTTCTCCAACAAAGAACGCTTCCTCCACAATGAACACTTCATCCACAAAGAACGCCGACAAGGAACGAATTTGACTACAATGAACCGACACATGAACCTAGGACTGGAGGTGTGTGATAGAAGAGATGAACAACAACGACTTCACATTCTTCCTCACACCTACGTTATCAAGAGAACAAGGTATGGGTTTATTTCTATTTGATTATCACTTCCCATTTTCTCCCATTCTAATTCTTTTTTGGGTTTTGGAAAATAGAGATTGATGAGGTTTGTGGGAAATGATGTTTTAAACATTCTTATATACATGTTCATGATTTGTTCTTTGTAAACCCCTTGCTATCACTCTAAATTAAGAGGGTGCATGCCAAACAAACATGGCCCGACCCCTCCACCTTTCCTCTTTGGTGTACTCTTCGAAATAAAGGAAGGCAATGAAGGTGACAGAGTCAAAAATGCCACTACCCACTGCCTCTGTGACCTGCGCCACCCCCATGGCATTCCGTTCTATAGTCTGAACCAGCCACATGCCTAGGCTCTGTGCCCCGGCTGATCCTCCCTACAGCGCACCAACCACCCGGAAGAACCCACCCCATGCCCCCGCGACACTTCAGCCTCCAGGCTGAACTGGCCCCGCATGCCCATGGTGCACTGGCCACCTGGTCGGACTGGCCCCGTGCCCCCGCGGCACTCCGACCTCTTAGTCGAACCGGCCCCGCACCCTGGTCGATCCTCCTTTGTCGTGGCCCTCCTAACCGCCTTAGCTCGTGCTGCCTGTTGGCCCTCTGAGAGACCCCGAATCGTGCCGCCTTCTGGCCCTTCGAGCCACCCCAACCGCGCTACCTACTGGCCTTCCGAGAAACCCCAACCGAGCCACCCCACAGCCTTGTTCCCTCATGAAAACTTCCAGCCGAGCTGCTCTGTGACCTCGTGCCCTCGCGGCCATCAGCTACCCTCCATGACCCCTCGTGGCCTGTTATGCCGGAACCAGCGGGCTGGACCGACCCAATGGGCCGAGCCGCACTACGAACCAAACTAGACCCACCTGGTCGGTCCGACCGGGTCGGACCAGACCCGGGCCCACTATGACACATTTACCTTCTTTTTGCCATAACTTTTGCATCGTACATCCATTTGAAGAACCATTAGTGGCACTAGAAATCTTAGAGCATGAAGGTAATTTTGAGAGATACCCCAATGTGTTTTGGATTAAGATGGGGAATATTCAAGTTGGATCATGCCCAAATACAACTGGGCCCCTGAGACTAAAAGGATAACAACTCAATAATAAGCGTCTAATTGACGCACCGTCTACTGCGTTGAGACCCCTATGATGAGGAAGACCTTTGAGATACTTGTTCATGGGACTTCGTGGAAGTTGGAGTATCAACTAGTAGCTGGTGGATCAGATCCTCCTGGCGATGAGTGAGCATAGTGTGGAGACTTATTGGCTGTCTGAGACACGACGGCTGCGGACCGTTTTGACTCGAAGTGACTCGAAAAGCCCAGTGGGGAGCGTCATGGTGTTGTGGTAGACCCATGGTTGGAAGCACCTATGTGTGAAGTGGAAGACCCATGGTACTCAATAGGAGGAGTACCTCAGTAGTCCAAGGTTAGTGGGAAGCGCCTCTGTCTGATGCGGTAGGCCCACTGTACTCATAAAGGAGGAGTTCTCCAGTAGCCAAGGAGTTCGACATTGTTACTGAAAATGTTACTTGTTACTACCACTAGAATAAATCATAGTTTGAGCTGAGTTAGTACTATGTGTTTTCCTCATTATTGTGATGGATTACTTGATAACTTAGGTATAGGTATGGGCATATACCTAAGTAAGGTTATCTGTAGATTTCATTCATTGTGTTTTATCATTGTTGGATTTTGTGAGACCTAGAGGGTCTCGGGGTCCCTACTAAGCATCATTACACTCACCCCTACATGGGCTATGCTCACACCTTGTTGTGTTGGATGTAGATGACGGACAATGCTGAATGAGTCTGAGAGTACCAGGACTGGACGGTACCTAGAGGTGGACCTTACGACGAGTCGGTACACGAAGGAGATAGATGAATGAGGAGTGTTGAGGAGGTGATCTGTACCTACCCTTCAGGTAGGAACCTCAGAGGATGACCCAATGAGTGATTTTTACTTTTCTTCAGTTTTATTGTATCACAATTGTACTTGTACATTCCAATTGGGCTTGTATTCTGGACCTTTTACTTTTTTTACTCTTTTGTTATACTATTTACTTGGTGTTTCGTCCTGCTATGTGATTTATTGTGTATGTGTTTACAGGTTATAAAGACAATTCCTTCCCAGTTTTAGGGAATTAGCCTTTGGTGCTAGTCGCCAGGCCCTGGCCTATGGAAAGCGAGCTTGGGGTAGTCACGACATGAGCCCTTGGGGATGGGTTGTGATATATGTTAGTCCCAAATTCCCTGGTAATCCATTGAAAAACAACATGTCAAATCCCCTAAGGTCTGAATTGTGCATTTTGACTGCACATCTGGTTGAGGATGAAAAGATGTAATGAAATTTAATCAAGTTCATAATTGATTCTAAAGGCCTTTCTAAAAGGGAGAAGAGTACCTAAGATTGTGATCAGATACAATGGAGAGAGGAACTCCATGTAACCCAGTTATCTCTTTGTGATATAACTAATAAAATTGATCTAGAGACAATGTATCTCGAATGGGAAGAAAATGAGAAGATTTAGTCAATCTATCAAGAAAAACCCATGTTGAATTTTTACAGAAAGAAGTCTTTGGTAATCCCACTATGAAATCCATCGATATATTTTTAGATTTCCCCTGTAGTATGGGAAAATCATGATGAAACCCTTTGGGAAATTTTCCTTCTGCTTTCACCTGCTAACAAGTCAAACACTTCATTGTAAATTCCGCAATATCCCTCTTCATTCCATACAACTAGTAATACTTTTTATGGTCTATGTACATCTTAGTACATTCAGGATGAATAGAATATGGAGAACTATGAGCTTCATATAGAAACTATTTCTTGAATTTTGAATCACAAGCCTCACATAACCTCTTAAAAAATCTCAAAACAATATCTTTATCAATGTCAAATCAATGAAACTTACCCTTATAAATTAGTTCTACCTTTTTCTGTATCTCAATATCTTCGTTCTGCACTTGTTTAATTCTATATGATATAGATGATTTCACTGACACTTGAAACAAATTAGAGTAATTTTTTGCACTAACAACATCCAAGCCAATATTCATCAAATCATATACCATGGTATCATGTTTGAAAAGTATCATGGTTGGTGTTTCATTAAATTTCTGACTAAAATCACTGACCAATTTATATGATTTTCATGGATGGTAATAAATCAAGAAATCATAATCCTTGATTAGTTCCAACCATTTTATTATTCTAATGTTCAATTCTTTCTGAGTGAATATATAATTCCACCTTTTGGGATCATTATATATTTAACATTTTACTCCATAAAAATGATTACACAGAATTTTTAATGAAAAAAATATAGAAACTAATTCCAAATCATGTGTAGGGTAATTTAACTCATGAGTTTTCAACTGACATGAAGAATAAGAAATTACCTGATCATTATGAATTTTTACCAAACCATGTCCTTTCAAAAAATCATAATTTAATATAATAAATTCACCATTCCAAGATGGTAATTACAAAACTATATAATTCCCCAATATTCATTTCAATTTTTGAAAACAATCATCACATTCTTTTATCCAAATTAACTTAACACATTTTCGATTTGACTTAGTAGTGTGCTTGATAACCATGCCAAATTTTCATAAAACCTCTAGTAATAGCCTGTTCAAACAAGAAAACTATGAATCAAGGTTATATTTGTGATTCATGGCCATTTTTCAACAATGTTTGATTTAGAAGGATCAATAATCATGCCATATTTAAAAACAATTTGAGTAAGGAATGAAATTTGTTGCAACCAAAACACCCACTTAACAAATATCCCATACATTTTATTTTATTTTAAGATTTTTATGAAAACCCTTAAATGAAATTCAACTCCTCCTTACATTTAGAATATAAAAAAATTTCATCAATAAACATAACCACAAAATTATCCAAGAAATCAGGGAATAATCTATTTATATGATCCACGAATACATCAGGTGCATTAGTAAAACCAAATAGAATATCTATAAATTTATAAAGATCATATCTAGTTTGAAATGAACTCTTCGAAATATCTTCTTCCTTTACATTCAACTAATGGTACATCAACCTCAATTCAACCATCGTAAAATTCTATGTTCTCTAGAGATGATAAAAAATCATCAATATGAGGAAATGGATACTTGTTCTTAATATTGAGGTTATTCAAGGCTCCATAATCAATGCAAAGTCTCATTGAAACATTTTTCTTTAAAAAAATATTGGTGCACCCCATGGTGATTTGTTAGGTTGAATTAATCCTTTATATAATAATTTCTAAAATTGATTCATTTCCTCTAAAAGTTAAATGTAATTCATCAAATAAGGTGTTTTTGAATTTTTTTAAGCATCAGGAACTAATTAAATAGTAAATTCAACTTCCTAATCAGGTATAATACTAAAAACACTCACTAGAAAAAACATAATGATATTCATTTACCACTTGTACTTCATTAATCTTAATAGTTCCTCTATTTTCAACAATATGTGAAAATTAACATTCATACCAATATTTTAATAATTTATCATCTTCCTGATATGTCATCAGTTATAAGGGTTTTTTCTTGTATACAAACTGAAGGCCTTTCTGAAAAGAAACATATTTATCTCTACAATCAATCTCACCATGGTAAATAGAAATCATTCCATATCCATAATAATATCAAACTAAAATAGAGGGGAAAAATATGGTTTGGAGATATATTATTTCCACAGAAAAGGACATGCAGATTATTATAACTTATTTTTGTCTCATCATTTCCCCCAATGTGTTTTTATCATAAAAAATTGATTCATTCGGTGAGGTGGAATTATTAATATACCAAAAAGTTTCTAAAAAATGAATGAAGGTGAAGATCAGGAATAAAACAACAAATTATCATAATCTAAATAAACAGACAATGCACCTGATACCACTTAATTTTATGGCCTAATATTTTCTAAAGCAGTTGAAAATGATTTCACCACACCTTTTGGATTATACTTTGGTTGATTCCCATCATTTTATTTCTTTGTCAGACAGTCATTTTCATAAGGACCCATATTATTTCACTTATAACATTTTATTAACATTAAATCAGAGTTTTCCGTACCTTACCATGATCTTTTTCATATCAATTATGAGCCTAATATCTTATTTTACCACATCAGGAGCACTTACCATAATTCAAAAGGCATTACCTAGTGCGATTCTTAACGCAATTTTCAAAAACTATACACTGCATTTTATTAAAATCAGACTTTGTCAAGGAATTCATCCCTTTCTACCACCACCTCGACCTCTTATTATGCTATATGTTAAATAACACCTGATCATTGGAAAACTCTATTCCAACCTTCTCCACTCATCGGATAGAATTTTTATAACTTTTTAACTCTTGATAAGAACATTTCATTCAATAAATTTTCATTAATCCTATATAAATATTATTGATTTTAATATCAATGTCTTGGATGAAATTTGAAGAATACCTTTTCAGTTGAGTGAAAATTCCTTCATAAGTAGCCATTGAGTCACCCTCCTTCAATTAAAGGAATTGTTTTCCATCCTAAGTCGAAATACCTTAGGAAAATATTTCTTAAGAAACATGCCTTGGAATTCATCCCCATAAAGATAATCAATCTACTCACTATCTCTGATATTCATAACCAAAGACTACCACTAATTAGATTCACCTTAAAAATGGTAAATAAAAAGACTAACGTTTTGATTGTCTGAACACCTCATGACATCGAAAATATTTCCTAGTGATTTTATCCACCCTTCAGCTATAACATGGTCAAATGTTCTTCTAAATAATGGAGTATATTGCCTCATGAAATGCTTTGCTACTAGAATGTTCCTCTATGGATGATCTGGCTGATATCGTGCGTGGATACCACCACTATTTATAACATGAGTCAATTACACCATCACTACAAAAAAGTATTTAGTTCCTATTCTAACTATCTCTGGTTATTGATTTGGAAGGTCATTTTCTTCATGATGTCATCCTAAAATTGATTCCATGTTTCCTCTCTGTTAATCCATTGTGAGCAAACATGTCTTTGATGAAGCAACGTTGTAATCTTCAAATTATATAATATTACAATTTCTCTATAAATTAAAAAGTATTTATGTATATTATATTAATAATATCCTAACCCCCAAAGTTATCTAAACCGCCCTCAGATACCAACTATAACTCCCAATCCCCTAAACATTACATAGTCTTGATTTAAGTCAAGAATTGACATTTCATATCTTTTCATGTTTATAGTTTTAGATAATTAGGACATAACTAAAACATAACAACTCAAAAATTATTTAAAGTGTACACCACTAAAATAGTATCCATTTCTTCCAAAACATAAAATTTTTAAAAGTAAATATGTTTTATTTTTCTTGACATCTTCTTTTTTCTTACCCATCCTTATACCCTATAAAAACATTTTAAAATACATGGTATGAGCATAAAATCATAGTAAAGGATATAAAATATGGAATGAAAATGTTAGTCTATGAATATTTATAATCCCATGAAATCATATGAATCTTGAAAAACTATATAGTAATGATAAATAATAATGGTTACTTACAGAATTTATGTCATACTTACATTGTAGCTCTGACAACTATATATGGAGTAATCTTCATGGTTACATTTGGAATACCCATAATAGTATATTCCATAAATATCTTAGGAGAAACCCTATGGTTTATCTATGTCTCATTACCAAATTCATTAGAGAGATATAACAGTCTCACCCACCAATGGTTTACCATGGAACCACCAATATACATAAATAATCCCTAGGAACAATAATATAATCTTACACATATTACAAGCATTAAGGAAAAATAAAATTTCCACATTGCAATCAGAAGAGAAAATTTAATGATATTGACATAATCAATCCTTTATCAAAACCATTTTCAATTACAAAATACATGAAATGTTTATATGGTATTTATTTTTCTTTTTTAAAAACATTACATTTTATAGAGGAATATAAATATCAAATAATGGGTTAGGTGGAAAAATTGTTGTTGTCACCACATATATTGAAAAAAACATTCGATTTGTCATTTATTAGAGTATTTTATATAAAACAAATTCCTTTTTAAAAATATTGAATGAAATTAAAGATTAAAGGTGTTATTTAAAAACCATAAAAAATAAAGAGATTTATATTATCAAAATATGCTTCAATTAAAAGAGATTGAGACGAATTCCCTTACCTTGAGTCTGACTCATCACATACAATCATTCTATTTCTGAATAATAAATGTAGGATAATTAATATTTTCTTGTGAACCATTTTTAATTTTATTATTACATTTATATAACTTATTTCCATGTTATAAAAATTATATAATTATTTAAGTTCATATATGGAATTTTATTGATATTTGCTAGATAAGTAAAAAAAGAACATGGTTTTGATGTCACTTTTCCATGTGATCATAATTACATAATCTCGGGAATATTATTAATGAAATAATAAGAACATTTATACATTAATCATACTATTCAAATCAAAAAATTTATTATTTATATGAAATATAAAAAACATTGTATTCATGGAGACGGTAGGACATACGTACACATGAGTAACATTTTTGTTTTTCATTTATAATTATGGAAATAAGGTAATTTTTATTTTATCATTATAAAATGATCATAAAATTATTAGCATCATAATAATAATTTAAATATACTTATATATATCATGCATGTTATGTGATTAATAAAAATGCTTCATATCGCTTTGTAGAGGTGATAGTTCACACATACGAATGAATAATGTTGTTGTTTTTTATGTGCATGGAAGGTATGAATAAAATTGAAATATTATTCTTCTATAAATATAAATATTTCATTAATATCACATATGAATATTAATTCCATCATTATATCTGAACATGATATACAGTAATGGGAAACAAACTAAATCGGTCTGTGGAGGTGATAATTCACACGTACACATGAACAATTAATTTCATTCCCATTTGATGGAATTATAGATTGATTTAGGGTATAATATTAACATAATAACATTTTAGTATATTTTGGATACATTAGTTATTATTTCATCTTTGAGGAGGAATATTTAAAGGATGTGGAAGAAGAAATAAAATAGAAACACATAAAAAATGGCACTCTTCTTTGGTTGATCTCCTTTGAAGAAAACCTTAACACCTCTAAGAAGGGTGTTATGCCTAACATAAAACCTTAAGAATTTGTTTAGGGATTCTAGTAATATTTTTGTGTAGATCATGTATAAACAAAATGTTTTTTGATGTGTCAGTATTAAATAAGTGAGTGTTTTTTTATAGGAGATGGTAGGGTCACCCTTAGAAATTCTTAAAATATTTATAAATATAAATCAAATATTTTATTCAAATTCATCCAAATTAAAAATTGTAGAAGTTAATATGGGTATAGTTACAAATCCCCTCATCCAATTATTTTTATACATGCATTGATTTTATTCTAATCTTTATTTGTTCAGTTTACCATTAATTATTCTCTTTTAATTTTAAAGTGGTAACAACATTTTAATTATTAAGAGGCTATTATTTTTACATATATGATATGAATTTCCTATAATTGAAAAAATTACTTTAATACATTATCATATTGACTTTTTTATTTCAAAATAATTTTCGTAGTTTTAAAGAATTTAACAAATTAATATTTCTATAAAACATTAATTATGTAAATATTTACACTATTCATTTTAGTGAATTTAAAAAAACTCTTAACAGATATATATAAATTAAAAAAAACATTTAATATAAATATAACATGCCATATTAACCTATAAAAATCATGTATGACATAAATTATGTCAAATAAAAATTATTTCAATATTTATAATATCATTTATTCGATTCCTTCATTAATAAAGAAATCACTGCATCATCATTGTGTTGTAAATAATATTAATTATTTAATTTATAAAAAGTATAAATAAAATACCATTATGTATTAAACATTACTAGATTATAATTACTATTTATAGTTTAAGATATCACTTATATAAACCCATATTAAAATTGGTTTAGTAATAAGATATATGTTTATAATATATTTTCCTTTACATTGAATATAAAGTTATAATTATCATAATCAAATCCAAGTGGATTAAAATGGAAAAAATTTCATACCAAGGGTTTTATTGGTTGGATATATCTCATAAAATAGGATTAAGACAAGTGTTAGGGAAGTTTTATATTATTATAATATTATTTTTGTGCTTATTTATCTGCTTTTCCCTTTAACTGTGGTAAATGAAAATAACTAATAATGTTACTGTTTCTAATGTCAAAAAATAAAATGGAAATATTTACATAATTTGTACCATTTGATTATAAATATGTAATTAATTTTTCCAAATTCATAATATAAAAGATGCAGTAATTAATTTGAAATTAATTCTTGTTGTCCAAATAAGAAAAGGGGTTTTTTAAAAGTTTATACCATTGGAAGATTAGCTTTTGTTTATATAAAATTTCAATGTGAAATTATCTCCAATTTCTAAAATAAGAATAAATTATAAAAACATAATCAAATTTTACATTAATAAAAATTAAAATTATAACCTAATTATATAAATAAACAAGATGAAAAGGCAGTTCTGAATTAAAATGCAGTATTTTTCATTGTTCAATAAAAAATGAATTTTGTCATAAAAATAAAAAAAATCAACCAAAGTAAATTTTGATGTACCACTTCTAAAGAAGATGTTTCTTCTAAGAAATAAAACATTTAAATTGAAAAATCTAGATTCAAAAAGGGTTCTCCATAAAAAGATTGTACAAATACCTTTAAAAAATATTAGAGTATTTTAATCTTAAAACTAGATTTATTTTAATATTAAGAATATAAAATATATTATATGAAAGTAAAAAAATTTAATAAACATTTAAAATCCCAATAAAATTTGTTATATTCATTCCCTCCAATATAATGGCTAGGAGATAAGAACCATTTGAAATAATAATACTAATAATCTATTATTTTTCGTTGTAACTCAGTGTAAGAACCTAGAACTTCTTTTCAGGTATGTTTCTCTTTTCTATTCATTGTTGAGAAAAAGATGAATTTTGGGAAGAAAAATTTTAATGTTGTAGAGGCTGTGCAGAGGCGCACAGTTGTCGCATAGTTTGTTCAAACCGCGCGGCCAACCCAGGAAACCGTGGACCCAGGACAATGGGCTCCACACGGGCGGTGCACGGTTTGTCAAATCGTGCGGGAAAACCGTGCGAAGTTCCTAGAAGAGACAGTGGGCTCTGCATGGGTGGCGCATGGTTTTTCAAACAATGCGGGTAGGCTGTGCGAAGTCCCTAAGAGAGATAGTGGAAATGACACAGTTGGCGCACTGTTTTCCAAACCGTGCGGGGAAACCGTGCGGCCACTTAAAATTAGGGTTTAAAGCCCCCGAGCTGCTCGGAATTCCTCATTTATTCTCCAAAACCTCTCCCACTCGAGCCTCACTCATGTTTTTGGGTTCTCATAGGTTTAAGGTACTCCCCCACTCATTTTGGAGGCAAACTGAAGGGGTTTCTGGGCAGATCAAAGCCGGTTCTTCCCGAGTAAGTCTCTCTTATTGGTTCCTTTGAGTTTCCCTCTAGATCTACATCTCACTGTCCCCCAGTTTTCTAGATCTACACCCATTGTTTGTAGATCTAGGGTTTTGGTTTCCTTGGGTGTTTATTTCTAGGCTTGTGGATGTTAGGGAAGGGGGTTTAGACCATTTCCAGGGTGTGTTCACCAGTTTTGAAGAGGTGGAATAGCTTTTGGATCGTTTTTGCCGGAACCCTAATGGTAGGTGGTTTGTGCCTTTTGGTTTAAGGTCTTTGAATATTATGTTCAATTGAGACAATAACCTTGAATGTGTTATTGTGAATTTACCATATTACCCCCTGTGTTTTTCCTTCCATGCTTGTATGCTCGTACAGAGGTTAATTGGATATAAGTAGAATTGATTACCACGCTTTAATGATTTTCCATGCATGTTCTATTTACGACCGTTTGGTCTTGTACAGCCTGTTTTTCCAATTAATAGTGATTGTCGGATGGAGTGTTGTATTCTGACATGTTGAGATGCTATAAACTATTTATCCAAGTAGTTTTGTAGGTTTACTTTGGCCTTATAGCAGTACTATGCGTTGCCTTACATGGGGCTGTGAGAACCTGATATAATAGACTAAAAGGGGATAGACCGACTGAGTTTCCTCCGAGAGTCTTTGGACATTATATACTATAAGGGGATACACTGAGTGAGCTTCCTCAGAGAGTATTTGGATGTTATAGACTATGATCGGGATAGACCGAGTGAACTTCTTTAGAGATTCATTGTTTACACTAATTTTACCTTGAACCATTTCAGGCTATAAGAGAAATTGACTATGTGAGATTCCTTAGAGAGTCTATGAACGACCTGGGGCTATTAGAGGAATTGACTCTATGAGATTCCTCAGAGAGTCTCTTTACCTTGGGGATATAAGGGAAATTGACCATGTGTGATTCCTCAGATAGTCCTTAACTACCCTTGAATATAAGGGGATTGGCTCTGAGCGCTTCCCCAGAGAGTCTTACTATATTCATACACAAAACCAGAGGGGTTAGATCGAGTGTGCTTCCAGAGGGTTGTCTGTACTTCTTAGGTATGACTAGAGGGGATGGCTGTGAGTACTTACTAGAGGGATTCTAGTTTGAGGTTTAGCTATTTGTTTCATTGTTTCTTGATCTAAAACTACGGATTGCTACTGTTAAGTACTTCCTTGTTTACTTCTTTCTGGACTTTTACCTGCCATATATTCACTGACTGTTAGGCATTGATATTGTGGTGGTTGCCTACTAGGATTCGTCTCACACCCTATTTGGGACATTCTTTTGGGCCCAAACAGATTTTATTATTGGAGGTATAGACAAGGGAAAGCGCCCTTCTACTTCAGGTTCTTGATTGCACTGGAGCTGGAGAGCATGGGACTAAGCTATGGATTGCGATGATGAGGAGTTTATCTACTTTATTTTGTACTTGGGATTAGTACTATATTTCAGAATTGTGACTTGTTTGGATATTTTCCTAGATGCATCTGTATCATGCATCATTTATATATTTTCTTCAATTGTTTATTTATCAGTCTTTCACTATTTTCTAATGTTGGATGTTTACTGCTTCTACTATTGTATAATTTTTTTATCTTCCGCTATGTTTCTCTTCCAATGAGGGCATAGATTCCCCACTATCACACCCAAGTCCCTCACTGTTAGTCGGTAGCCTCTAGAATTCAGGGAAATGCATTTGAGGCCATGTGACCAACCGGGTACGGGGCGCCTCTAGGTGGCTTCCAGAACCGGGACATTACACTAAGTCTTGTATGCAAATTATGATTTCGAAAAAACCGATTGTTTTGTGTCTGGTATTCACTACTGGAATTTAGCTTTTTCCCAACGGCAGTATACCAATGGTTTACTTAAACCGTTGGGATAGTGAGTCTTTGCCAACGGTTTAAGAAAACCGTTGGTAAAGAGAATTTCAGCAGAACTTTCCCCAACGGTTCAATGGAACCGTTGGGAAAAGGAGACCTTTCCCAACGGTTCAATGGAACCGTTGGGAAAAGGCAATCAAACTCACACATTCCCAACGGTTCCTGTAAACCGTTGGGAAATGTGTGCCTTTGCCAACGGTTTTTATAAACCGTTGGCAAAGGTTTCCCCCAAATTGCAGGCCGCGATCTCCTCTCCCCATTCGGACAGAGCCCTAATCTATTCACTCCGCTGCTCTCCCGAACCCCATCTCACTCCACTGCTCTCGCGAATCCGAACACCAGTACCCCCATCCCAACAGGTACACCCCATAGGAATAGGTGAAATTTGATCTCAACCATATTGTTGTAGTTTTTTTAATGAATAGATTTTTTCCAGGTGTTGGTAGTTTAATTGATTATCCAGGTGTTGGTGATTTTTAATGTTTTTGTATTCTATGTTTGGAAGGAGAGTGTTCAAAACATGTAAATCAGACCAATTTTATATTACTCATGAAATCAATTTGATAATGGATTGTGAGATTTTTTAATGTTTTTGTATTCTGTTAATGTTTTTTGTATTCTATGTTTGGAAGGAGGTGTTGGTGATTTTTAATTATTTTCCAATGGTCGAGCATCATGTGAGATTTTTTCTATGTTTGGATAATGGATTGTGGGAATTATGGATTGTGTTCAAACCAATTTGATATGTTTTGGATAATCGATTGTGGGGGTAGGGGCTGTCCACGGGGGTGGGTGGGTGTCCACGGGGGTGGGCGGGGGTGTCCACGGGGGTGGGAAAGGCTGTCCACGGGGTGGGCGGTGCTGTCTAGGGGGTGTGGGATGTCCTGGGGGTCTGGGTGGGGTGTCATGGTGGGGGAGGGGTGTGTGGGGTGTCCACGGGGGTGGTATGTCTAGGTGGTGGTGGTGGGGTTGCAGGAGAGGGGGGTGTGGGCTGTTTGGGAGGGTGGGCGGGGCTATCCAGGGGGGTACGGTGGTGGGCGGGCTGTCCACAAGGGTGGACGGGCTGTCCACGGGGGTGGTCGGGCTGTCAAGGAGGTGTGGGCGGGCTGTCCAGGGGGGTGGGTGGGCTGGCAACAGGGGGTAGGGGTGTCCAGAGGGTGGGCGGGCTATCCAAGGGGATGGGGGGCTGTCCATAGGGAGAAGGGGTGTCGAGGGGGGTGGGTGGGCTGTCCACGGGGGTGGTTGGGCTGTCTAGGGGGTAGGGGGCGTCCACGGGGGTGGGTGGGTTGTCCACGGGGGTGGGCGGGGCTGTCCACGGGGGTGGGAAAGGCTGTCCACGGGGGTGGGCGAGGCTGTCCAGGGGGTGTGGGCTGTTCTGGGGGTCTGAGTGGGGTGTCCTGGTGGGGGATGGGTGTGTGGGGTGTCCAGGGGGGTTGGTATGTCTAGGTGGTGGTGGTGGGGTTGCAGGGGAGGGGGGTGTGGGTTGTTTGGGAGGGTGGGTGGGGCTATCCCGGGGGGGGGGGGGGGTACGGGGTGTCTAGGGGGTACGGGGGTGGGCGGGCTGTCCACAAGGGTGGACGGGCTGTCCACGGGGGTGGCCGGGCTGTCAAGGAGGGGTGGGCGGGCTGTCCAGGGGGGGTGGGTGGGCTGGCCACAGGGGGTAGGGGTGTCCAGGGGGGTAGGCGGGCTATCCAAGGGGGTGGGGGCTGTCCATAGGGAGAAGGGGTGTCGAGGGGGGTGGGTGGGCTGTCCACGGGGGTGGTTGGGCTGTCTAGGGGGTAGGGGGTGTCCACGGGGGTGGGTTGTCCATGGGGGTGGGCGGGGCTGTCCACGAGGGTGGGAAAGGCTATCCACGGGGGTGGGCGGGGCTGTTCAGGGGGCTGTCCAGGGGGTGTGGGATGATCATACATAATGAAGCCTTACAGGATGTGAGATGATTATATCTATGAAATCTACTCAGGTACCTGGTGAGGAAGTGCATATTAATTCACCGCGGGCACAGGGCATGTCCGATTGACGTGCCGTCTGCTCGACCACTTCAGAAATATCTCACCCGTATTTGTCGTCTGATTTCAGGCCATTCCGACATCGTTCGGCCCGTTTGGACCCCCCCTCACGCGCATTTACGAAGCGCGCGCATCACTTAAAACACGAATATTGAGCCGTACCGCGCAAACCGCACGTCCGATTGATGTGCCGTCTGTGCCTACACGTCACGAATAATAATTAGAATGTTCCACGGTGGTTTCAGCTCAATCCGAGGCCGTCCGCTATGAATTTGACCGTTGGACGCCCGTTCTGGCCGTTTATGACACCAGAACTGCGTTGTCGGTCACCGCGGGCACACGGCACGTCCGATTGACGTGCCGTCTGCTCGACCACTTCATAAATCAGTAACCCGTATTTTTCGTCTGATTTCAGGCCATTCTGACATCGTTCGGCCCGTTTGGACCCCCCTCACGCGCGTTTACGAAGTGCGCGCATCACTTAAAACACGAATATTGAGCCGTACCGCGCAAACCGCACGTACGATTGATGTGAGGTCTGCGCGTACACGTTACTAATAATAATTAGAATGTTGCACGGTGGTTTCAGCTCAATCCGAGGCCGTCCACTATGAATTTGACCGTTTGACGCCCGTTATGGCCGTTTATGACACCCGAACTGCGTTGTCGGTCACCGCGGGCACAGGGCACGTCCGTTTGACGTGTCGTCTGCTCGACCACTTCAGAAATAACTCACCCGTATTTTTCGTCTTATTTCAGGCCATTCCGACATCTTTCGGACCGTTTGGACCCCCCTCACGCGCATTTACGAAGCGCGCGCATCACTTAAAACACGAATATTGAGCCGTACCGCACAAACCGCACGTCCGATTGATGTGCCGTCTGCGCGTACACGTTACGAATAATAATTAGAATGTTTCACGGTGGTTTCAGCTCAATCCGAGGCCGTCCTCTATGAATTTGACTGTTTGACGCCCGTTCTGGCCGTTTATGACACCCGAACTGCGTTGACGGTCACCGCGGGCACAGGGCACGTCCGATTGACGTGCCGTCTACTCGACCACTTCAGAAATAACTCACCTGTATTTGTCGTCTGATTTGAGGCCATTCCGACATCGTTCGGCCCGTTTGGACCCCCCTCACGCGCATTTACGAAGCGCGCGCATCACTTAAAACACGAATATTGAGCCGTACCGCACAAACCGCATGTCCGATTGACGTGCCGTCTGTGCCTACACGTCAAGAATAATAATTAGAATGTTCCACGGTGGTTTCAGCTCAATCCGAGGCCGTTCGCTATGAATTTGACCGTTGGACGCCCGTTCTGGCCGTTTATGACACCAGAACTGCGTTGTCGGTCACCGCGGGCACAGGGCACGTCCGATTGACGTGCCATCTGCTCGAACACTTCATAAATCACTCACCCGTATTTGTCGTCTGATTTCAGGCCATTCCGACATCGTTCGGCCCGTTTGGACCCCCCTCACGCGCGTTTATGAAGAGCGCGCATCACTTAAAACACGAATATTGAGTCGTACCGCGCAAACCGCACGTCCGATTGACGTGCCGTCTGCGCGTACACGTTACGAATAATAATTAGAATGTTGCACGGTGGTTTCAGCTCAATATGAGGCCGTCCGCTATGAATTTGACCGTTTGACGCCCGTTCTGGCCGTTTATGACACCCGAACTGCGGTGTCGGTCACCGCGGGCACAGGGCACGTCCGATTGACGTGCCGTCTACTCGACCACTTCAGAAATAACTAACCCGTATTTGTCGTCTGATTTCAGGCCATTCCGACATCGTTCGGCCCGTTTGGACCCCCCTCACGCGCGTTTACGAAGCGCACACATCACTTAAAACACGAATATTGAGCCGTACCGCGCAAACCGCACGTCCGATTGACATGCGGTCTGCGCGTACACGTTACTAATAATAATTAGAATGTTTCACGGTGGTTTCAGCTCAATCCGAGGCCGTCCGCTATGAATTTGACTATTTGACGCCCGTTCTGGCCATTTATGACACCCTAACTGCGTTGTCGGTCACCGCGGGCACAGGGCACGTCCGTTTGACGTTCCGTCTGCTCGACCACTTCAGAAATAATTCACCCGTATTTTTCGTCTTATTTCAGGCCATTCTGACATCGTTCGGCCCGTTTGGACCCCCCTCACGCGCATTTACGAAGCGCGCGCATCACTTAAAACACGAATATTGAGCCGTACCGCGCAAACCGCACGTCCGATTGACGTACCGTCTGTGCCTACACGTCACGAATAATAATTAGAATGTTCCACGGTGGTTTCAGCTCAATCCGAGGCCGTCCGCTATGAATGTGACCGTTGGATGCCCGTTCTGGCCGTTTATGACACCAGAACTGCGTTGTCGGTCACCGCGGGCACACGGCACGTCTGATTGACGTGCCGTCTGCTCGACCACTTCAGAAATCACTCACCCGTATTTTTCGTCTGATTTCAGGCCATTCCGACATCGTTCGGCCCGTTTGGACCCCCCTCACGCGCGTTTACGAAGTGCGCGCATCACTTAAAACACGAATATTGAGCCGTACCGCGCAAACCGCACGTCCGATTTACGTGCCGTCTGTGCCTACACGTCACGAATAATAATTAGAATGTTCCACGGTGGTTTCAGCTCAATCCGAGTCCGTCCGCTATGAATTTGACCGTTTGACGCCCGTTCTGGCTGTTTGTGACACCCGAACTGCGTTGTCGGTCACCGCGGGCACAAGGCACGTCCGATTGACGTGCCGTCTGCTCGACCACTTCAGAAATCACTCACCCGTATTTGTCGTCTGATTTCAGGCCATTCCGAAATCGTTCGGCCCGTTTGGACCCCCCTCACGCACGTTTACGTAGCGCGCACATCACTTAAAACACGAATATTGAGCCGTACCGCGCAAACCGCACGTCCGATTGACGTGCCGTCTGTGCCTACACGTCACGAATAATAATTAGAATGTTTCACGGTGGTTTCAGCTCAATCCGAGGTCGTCCGCTATGAATTTGACCGTTGGACGCCCGTTCTGGCCGTTTATGACACCAGAACTGCGTTGTCGGTCCCCGCGGGCACATGGCACGTCCGATTGACGTGCCGTCTGCTCGACCACTTCAGAAATCAGTCACCCGTATTTGTCGTCTGATTTCAGGCCATTCCGACATCGTTCGGCCCGTTTGGACCCCCCTCACGCGCGTTTACGAAGCGCGCGCATCACTTAAAACACGAATATTGAGCCGTACGGTGCACACCGCATGTCCGATTAATATGCCGTCTGCGCGTACATGTCACGAATAATAATTAGAATGTTCCACGGTGGTTTCAGCTCAATCCGAGGCCGTCCGCTATGAATTTGACCGTTGGACGCCCGTTCTGGCCGTTTATGACACCAGAACTGCGTTGTCTGTCACCGCGGGCACACGGCACGTCCGATTGACGTGCCGTCTGCTCGACCACTTCCAAAATCACTCACCCGTATTTGTCGTCTGATTTTAGGCCATTCCGACATCGTTAGGCCGGTTTGGACCCCCCTCACGCGCGTTTACGAAGCGTGCACATCACTTAAAACACGAATATTGAGCCGTACCGCGCAAACCGCACGTCCGATTGATGTGCCGTCTACGCGTACACGTCACAAATAATAAATAGAATGTTGTACGGTGGTTTCAGCTCAATCTGAGGTCATCCGCTATGAATTTTACTGTTTGACGCCCGTTTTGGCCGTTTATGACACCCGAACTGCGTTGTCGGTCACCGCGGGCACACGGCACGTCCGATTGACGTGCCGTCTACTCGACCACTTCAGAAATCAGTCACCCGTATTTTTCGTCTGATTTCAGGCCATTCCGACATCGTTCGGCCCGTTTGGACCCCCCTCACGCTCGTTTACGAAGTGCGCGCATCACTTAAAACACGAATATTGAGCCGTACTGCGCACACCGCACGTCCGATTAACGCGCTGTCTGCGTGTACACGTCACGAATAATAATTAGAATGTTACACGGTGGTTTCAGCTCAATCCGAGGCCGTCCGCTATGAATTTGACCGTTGGACGCCCGTTCTGGCCGTTTATGACACCAGAACTGCGTTGTCTGTCACCGCGGGCACATGGCACGTCCGATTGACGTGATGTCTGCTCGACCACTTCAGAAATAACTCACCCGTATTTGTCGTCTAATTTCAGGCCATTCCGACATCGTTCGTCCCGTTTGGACCCCCCTCACGCGCGTTTACGAAGCGCGCACATCACTTAAAACACGAATATTGAGCCGTACCGCGCAAACCGCACGTCCGATTGACGTGCCGTCTGCGCGTACACGTCAAAAATAATAATTAGAATGTTCCACGGTGGTTTCAGCTCAATCCAAGGTAGTCCGCTATGAATTTGACCGTTGGACGCCCGTTCTGGCCGTTTATGACACCCGAACTGCGTTCTCGGTCACCGCGGGCACAGGGCACGTCCGATTGACGTGCCGTCTACTCGACCACTTCAGAAATCACTCACCCATATTTGTCGTCTGATTTCAGGCCATTCCGACATCGTTCGGCCCGTTTGGACCCCCCTCACGCGCGTTTACGAAGCGCGCGCATCACTTAAAACACGAATATTGAGCCGTACCGCACAAACCGCACATCCGATTGACATTTCGTCTGCGCGTACACGTCACGAATAATAATTAGAATGTTGCACGGTGGTTTCAAGTCAAAAGGACGTCATTTTAAGTGAAAAGCATCAAATGACATACGGAAAACCGACCAAACACATTCCGAATCTGTTGATAATTTATCTCAACAATCCATGGGTCATATGTGACGTGTACGAGCCAACCCGGGATGAATCCGAGTCGCGGTGTGGCCGGGATAAGTCTAAATGGCTCTCTTTTGTTTAAAATGGACACCATTTTAAGTACATATGGAAAAACGACCAAACGGATTCGGTTTCCGTTGAAACTTTAGGAGAACGATCCATGGGTCATATGTGACGTGTACGAATCAACCCCGCCACAATCGGAGACGCGGTGTGGCCGACACCACTCAAAGTGTCGGTCTTTTGTTTCAAAAAGACGTCATTTTAAGTGAAAAGCATCAAGTGACATACGAAAAACCGACCAAAGGCATTCGGACTGTGTTGATAATTTATCACAAGGATCCATGGGTCGTATGTGACGTGTACGAGTCAATCCCGCCTCAATCCGAGGAGCGGTGTGGCCGACACCGTTCTAACCGTGTCTCCTTTGTTTAAAATGGACATGATTATAAGTGAAAAGAACAACTGGCATACGGAAAACCGACCAAACGCATTCCGAATTTGTTGATAATTTATCCCAACGATCCATGGGTCATATGTGACATGTACGAGCTGACCCGGGATGAATCCAAGTCATGGTGTGGCCGAGATCAGTCTAAGTGGCTCTCTTTTGTTTAAAACGGACACTATTTTAAGTACATACGGAAAACCGACGAAACAGATTCGGTTTCGGTTGAAACTTTAGGAGAACGATCCATGGGTCATATGTGACGTGTACGAATCAACCCCGCCTCAATTCGAGACGCGGTGTGGCCGACACCACTCAAAGTGTCTGTCTTTTGTTTCAAAGGGACATCATTTTAAGTGAAAAGCATCAAGTGACATACGGAAAACGGAGCAAATGCATTCGTATTGTGTCCATACTTTAGGAAAAGGATCCATGGGTCGTATGTGACGTGTACGAGTCAATCCCGCCTCAATCTGAGGAGCGGTGTGGCCGACACCGCTCCAACTGTGTCTCTTTTGCTTAAAATGGACAACAATTTAAGTACATACGGAAAACCGACCAAACGCATTCGGTTTCCATTGAAACTTTAGGAGAACGATCCATAGGTCATATGTTACGTGTACGAGTCAACACCGCCTCAATCTGAGGCGCGGTGTGGCCAGAACCACTCAAAGTGTCTGCCTTTTGTTTCAAAAGTACGTCATTTTAATTGAAAAACATCAACTAGCATACGGAAAACCGACCAAACGCATTCGGATTGTGTCGATACATTAGCACAACGATCCATGGGTCATATGTGACGTGTATGAGTCAACCCCGCCTCAATCTGAGGCACGTTGTGGACGGTACCACTCCAGGTGTATGTATTATGTTTAAAACTGACATTACTTTAGGTAAAAATATATGGTATACAAAAAACAGATCAAATTATGAATTGACTTCCAGATTCCACATATAATTGTCATCTACATTTTAAATTGAAATCTAAATGAATTATGTATGTTTATAATTACGTTATCAATTCTAATTTAATTATGGATGTGTATAGTTCTACCATTATATGTTAAACGTGTATGAATTTGTTCTCTATATGTAAGGTTAGTTGGTTACTGCAGGTACAATAATTATATATGTATGTGTTAGTTTATTGCAGGTACAATAATTGGATTGAAAAATGAGAGGGAACCCACAAAACCAGATGTGGTGCTGGTCAAATTGGAGACCTGGTTGGGAGCTGCTGGGCAAATTGGGGAGCTGCTGGGTGATTTGCCCAGCAGAGGCTATGCCAACGGTTCAGAACCGTTGGCATAGAAATTGGATATTAGTTTTACCAACGGTTCATCAAACCGTTGGTAAAACACTTTTCCCAACGGTTTAGAACCGTTGGGAAAGAGTAGATGTGGGGTTTTTGCCAACGGTTTACCAAACCGTTGGGAAAAACATGAAGCCCCTGTGCCAACGGTTTTAAACCGTTGGCAAACCTTTTTCCCGCATATCTCCACCCTATGCCAACGGTTTGGTGCAAACCGTTGGGAAATGTTTTTCCCAACGGCTTACTTACCTACGGTTGGCAGAACCGTTGGTATATGTTATACCAACGGTTTCCCAACCTTTCCCAACATTTCTCAACCATTGGTAAATATATTATTTCCATTAGTGATTCTATCAGACAAATAATCCCCATTAACATGAAATTAATATCTTATTCATAAATATTAATATATATGAAAATGACTTAGTCTATAATTACCTAGGATGTTACACAATCTATTTATAAGTCATAGGATTAAAGTGTCACTATATTTATTAATTACCCTTCTATAAATTTATATTATTTTAATTATATTCCCTATGAAAAAGGTTATAACAAATTAAAAATTTATCATAACATTCATACCTCATTTTATCTCTCTTTGATTGAGAAATTGGACCTGCTAGAGTTCATCTAAAATTGTTTGGCTTGTTGGATTCAAAACATCTAGTCATAATGTTGTCATATCATCCACTGTAAATGTATTTTGGATCACTCATATTTTATGTAACCACACACACATATATATTTGTATAGTAGTACATTTCTTTATGATTTTATATCCAGAACCTTTCTTTCCTATAAGTCTACTTTTGGAGGGTTCATCATATTCTCAATTGATGTGTTTATTTTCTTTTTAAGGTATTTTATCTACATATCATTTTCTTCCGTATTTAAATAAAAATAATAATATATGATCTAGAATCTCTTAGATCCCGTATCCTTTCTTCATGTAATGTCCTTAGTGGAGGATCAATTTCCATTAATTCTTTCTTTTGGAATTTTTTATTTTGATCACATGGGAAATTTATTCAGAGGAATCTATTTATTATTTCATTTTCATTCCAATATTATGAATTTTACAATTATTGGAAACCTATTCATACATTAACCGCATTTTCAAATGATAAATATCCAATCATTGAATTGTATACTCCATGAATTATTTTGAATTTGTATTCATTTCCATTTGATCACCATTAAATGAAAAAATAATTTGATGTTGTTGAATTTTCATCACCAAAGTTACATATAACTTTAAACTCCCATATAGAGTCTAAAATTTCAAATATTATCTCCGCATAAGGGTTATAAATAAGGATAAAACTAGGATATAATTATTTTGTGTCTATATAAGACAACATTATTGATGAATTCTTGTTGTTTTTCTTCTTTTATACTTTTGATATTAGGAAACTCTCACTCGGATTTTCTTATTTTCCAAACAAATATTCCAATCACATACATATATCAATAGATAAAATTCAATTATTCAACATTATATGAAATTTATCCTCACGAAAATCCTTTAATGAATATTTTAATGAATCGTAATTTTTAATTTTTCTTTATAGTATTTCGATGAGAAAATCATATCTTTTTAACCAAACTATTGGATTTTCTACCACTTTATGAGAAACTCCAATAGAAAATTGCATGAATTGTATAAAATCCATTTTATAACATTTGATGTTATTTTTATCAAGGAATGGATCCCTAACTACAGATTGCATCTTCAATACAACTTCATGTCTTGCCAGAGTGATAACAAATCCAAAATTAAGCCTACAACTATGGTACCACTTTTTAGAATTCCAAAAGCTATATAAACAATCATTTCCCTAGAGGGGGAAATTTTAAATAATAAAAATTCATGATAAATTAAAACACTTCCTCTTGAATGTCCTTATACACCTTTATAAACCTTAGCCTTTGATTCTTGAGGTTTACTTGGATTTCCCTTTTTCCAGATACAATTTGGGTCACATGACCTGAGTTGGTGTGTATAGAAAAAGTAAATATTCACATGATTATTAACATGGTTCACCCTCACTAGGATATTTACTAGGATCATGAACCTATATCATGTCACTGACCAAAATCACTATATTTTTTATTTACTTACCTTAGTTTGGGGTAGGTCACTCATTTAAAATGTCTAACCGCCATACTAGGTTTTGAAAAAACTCACTTCTTCCCAATGGGAAATCACTCAAACATTCCTTTTTTAGATAACTATTTGTGGAAAGGATCACCTTCACACAACTTATGGAAATTAGGTCTTATCTCTAATAACATTAGCATGTAAACTTTCCCTCACTATAGATAAATTATTTTTTTGAATTATCATTAGTATTATTCTCCACCTTGAGTGAAATAAATTTGATGAAACAATTTTTTATTTACATATATATCTAGAATAAGTTCGTTTTTTATGTAGGTATAACATACAACTTATTTTACTTTTGAATGATATTTAACAATGTCAATCCTTCAATATTACAGAATCTCATCTAGAACATCATCTTTTCTACTTTTTATAGATTCTATATAATCAAATAAATTTTATGTAGTAATGACTAACGTTCTCTTTCTTCTTCTTCTTGTATCAATATTCAATGGTTGAAAATTCCTTAACACATCCATCCCCTTACTTAGAATAAACCATCATCTGTGTATAAAATATTTATATAACTCTTATATCTATCAAAAATAATTTTAGAATGGATTCACCTTTCCATATGTAGAAACTCTTCCTTTGTACTCCATTTTTAGTGAAAAAAACTTCTCCCTCTATTATTTGGATATTTCACTAGAATCCTCTATCTTTCTCCATATTTTAAGATGATTCAAATGAAGTAGAGTGTTCTCTCTATGTTTCTTCATCTGAGAGATATTTCATGTGATAAATAACATGTCCTTTTACACCATCATTATCATATGTGTTTTAATATATATTTTAATATTAAAAATTGACTCTTCAATTATCCATTTATTTTAGGATGTAACTATAAGGATATATTGAAAAGTAAAAACTACCTAAGAATATTTCTATCATTACAGAATGTATTTCCATATCATTAAATTTGGATAACTGAACATCCAATCATGAAGATCACTCCCTTCCTCGATTAATATTTTAATGTCCCATGATTACAAAAAACACGATCTCATTTAGTTAGCCATTAATTTATGAATAATCACCCACAATCATAAAATTATGGATATTTAAGATTCTCAATAAATATGGTCTTATATTTTTGTATGTTTTCTATGTCATATCCAATACCACCATGATGCAATATATTCCAAATATTACGAATCACCCACTAAAAATAATAGGGAATTATTTATGGTGTAGGTATCTCTCAAATATAAGAATACAAGAAAAAATATTATATTACCTTTTGTTAGAGCCATTTTACCCATAGTAGAAGTCACATATTTTTGGAATGTGAAAAACTATATTCATCTCAACCACGTAATGATTTTATCATGGAATGTTATTCTACAATATAACCATTATATTCAATAACATAATCTATAATACAAATGGTTACCATTAAATGAGAGCTTCAATACCCTTATCTGGATCCTTTGTACCATTACATGTGTCTCTACTACCATTACATGAGAAGATTAGTTACCTTTATGAGACCTTAATTTACTATTACAGAATATCTCATGTAACTTTACATATTTAAAAATAACTCAATAATAACCTTATGTTAGCTATAATATTTTTGGATTACCTTTAAGTAAGAATTTTTATTTCACTAATGTGTGTATAGGAAGACATGGTATTCAATTACAATCCCACTAAAATTATAATTTTTTATTAAAAGAATATAAGGTAACAAATTGGATAAGGGGGACAAGATAAAGTGAGCATGATGGATTAAGGGGGTCTAAAATAGTGAATATCAAGAGAATCGCCTAATACAATATCCAAAACCTCCATCAATATGGATCCAACACTATAAATGAATGAGAAATATGCTTTCTAGGGATCCATTGAAGCAAAAACGTAATCTTATTTGTATCCCTTGTATCAAGTATGAGTAATGAAATTGTTGTTCATGGTAAGGCTCCTGCAATAGAAAAATTTATAAATAATATTCCAAGGTGTGAAGGTACTACTGATTCTAGAATTGTTTTGATCCTTAGAATCCATTTGAAGGGAAAAAAGTGTGATTTTGTTATATATTCTTATCTTCAAACCTATGAGCATATAATTTCCCTATTCTTGCAAAGTGTCACCAATACCATACCTAGAAAAAAGAGATGACAAATGATCCTTTATTGTCATGAACAATACCTCATACCCCAATGAAACCATGTTTCATGACCCATCAACATTGATCTTGAAACAATAATTGGGAGGGATCCATATGATCTAGCTGTCAGAGGAAGAATTAATGAAAGGGGATGGTCAGGTAAACTTGAATAACTAAGATATGAACCAATATACCAGTCCTTGAATGTTATCACCAAATCAAGCATTATTCAACTGGTTTAAAAAGGTCGGAGAAGAACATTCAGTACCATCAAAACTGGTATTGTTTCTATACTACCAAATACACCAAAAACCTACTGTAATAATGGTGTCCCTTGAATTTTTATCTATTAAGTTATTCCCCAATCTATCAAACCATAGATCAAATAAATTAGTACATGCATGATCCCTTAAATTGAAGCTAGTGAAACAACTGAACGAGAGCCACACCTGGGATTCCTAGTTTGTATTGATGAAAATATGTCACACAGACTCAATACAAGGATCACTACAATAGAAGCACCTTGATACATATTGAATACCCATACATTTTATATTTTCATCTGTTAGAACATCGTTGTTTCTAATGCAAATAAACAGGGAAGTTCATCTGGGAAGGAACATCATAACAACAATGAATTTCCACCTAGATATCAGTCTCATCCAATGATTAAAGCACCCCAAAAATGTATTTAATAAAAAAAATGTTTGGAAATATACCCTATGGAAACACATTTTTGAGGATCCAATGTCAGATCAATAAGGTCATATATGGAGCACTGATATGAGTCCATGATGGCCTAGATGAGATTTGGAAACCTGCTATCCAGCTTGAAAGTTAAATCAAGGATTAAGAAAACTAGAAAAACAATATTGGAGGTATCCCAATTATCATTACTAAAATAAATGTATCCTTGTCCAATAATCTATTTCACAAGTTTCTAGAGAGAAGGTTTAGGATGAAGAACCATAGGAAAAAATAAAGATATCATGCCTCTTTGATTTATGGATACTGATCCATATTTTGAGATGAATAATATACCCCATAAGGTTTGAACATTAATAACCAACCATGAATGTTTTTGATGAATGGATTAAACTTTACCAATGATTCTTTTCACTTTAATCCCACCCTCATGTGTTTTCCATGAAACAATGAATATGAGCCCTATTGATGTTTTCCCTTACCTTAATCATTGTAAGAATCTAGGTTTCCATTTAATGTATAGATCCATTCCTTTTCAATTTGAATTCTTAATTATGGGCTTATGCGAGTGCTAAACATAATCATGGGTGTTTTAGAGGTGTCATGGGATTCTTTTAAGCTAAGAACTAGTTTTGAGGTGTTTTTGTCTTGGTACATGGTTTCACTAAACTGTGTGGGGTAGGCCACACGGTTTTGTAAAAAAATTGTAAGGTACAATAGAGGGGTTGTACATGAATTTTTTTTGAGAAAATAGTTTGGGAAGAGGTATATGCCCATGAAAAAAGTCTGTAGGTTTTGTATAGCATGACAAGGGCTTTCCATATGGTTTACACATGGTTTGAAAAATGTATAGGTAAATCATACAGGTTCCTGATAGCCTATAGAAAACCATGATGGTAAATCATACAACCTTATTAATTTTGAAATTTTATAAATTTTAATTAAATTAAAAATTAATTTTTAACCAAATTTTGTTTCTCACCCCTCATATAACAACTCAACATTTTGAGAGCTCCTTCACTCACCTACGCATGGATTTGAGGATTAATCGCTTTTTGACCTCCTATTTGAGAATGGTTTGTCTCATTAGATCCCCATTAGAAATATCTACATTTCTTTTCAAACCATAACAATTATTTTGGATATTGATTTCACTATTTCGGTTATGGAACATATGATGTAATTTATAATTATTTTTATATTCTTCAGATTTAACATAAACTGTGTTGAATTTGGTTCTGATACGAGATGATCACTCCAATACTAAGATAAATTAGGTTTCTTGTACTTATAAATTTACTTTTGGTGACTTTTAGAGCTATTGGACATTTCACCACATGTTAGGCAGTCTTGTGTGGACCTGATTTTGGACTTGTTTCCTATAATTGATGTAATCAGATCTATTAGGGATTCCCATAGGATATGTTGTGTTGCGTTGAAACCTATTTACCAAACCAAGGTCACCCCTGGGGTGTACCTTATGAAAATTTCATTCTTAGGCCATGTTAGACCACCCAAGTGGTGTGTTTCAGGTTTTCCATGTTATAGGAAACTAATTAAAAATGGAATGAGTTGAATGGGTTGATTATGATATAGTTTTCCTCTATCACCAATATATATATTATGTTGAACATGAATTTTTTAATTATTGAATTTATAAAATAGTTTAGGTTAATTGTGATATGTTTAACTAAATTGTATGTTAAATTTGTGTGTATAACCTTGTGACTCAGTTAAATAGAAATGGCCTACATGAGTGGGAATACTGATGATATGTTGGTATGAAATGTAATAAATTAGTGGGTATAAAAATTTTATGGAATTAAATGAATGTGATTATATGAGTGGGTAGAATAATATGGAATTGAGTTTTTAAATTTTATGAAATGGTTGGATGTTTGTTTAGATTCCATGAACGTCTCTCCATGGATCTTGCACATGGTTCTGGATGCACTGAGTATTGATTATTATTTGGTTTATTATGTGGGATTCAATGTTCTCATCTTCCCATTGGATATGAATTTCTTGGACACCTGTAGAAAATGATTTTACACATGCTCCTAGGACTCCAACTAATGCCCTTAACGAGTTACCATCGAGATGCTCCAAGTACATGATGAGGATGCCTGGATATTATAAATCTTGGATTCTTCCCTTCATGGTCTATACTTCATTATACCGAATTTCCACGGGATATATTACATTATTGGTTATATGTAAAATTCATTTGTTTTGATATTATTTACTTATACAGAATCTCCATGTGGAATGGGTATGGATGGATATATAGAGAGTATGTGTTACTTGTTTATTTTTCTTATAGCAGCATTGGTAGGAGTTGACACATGTTACAAGGATCCTTGAGAGGTGGTTTTGTATTACTTGTTTTGAGTAGACAGATTCCTTGGGAATTCTCAGATATAATACTTCTTACTTACACCTTTTTAGCAGACTAATTTGTGCTACTTATAACTGTATAGACTTTTAGGAGGTGATATAATGGGATATTTATCTCACACCCAATTTGGGCCTCCTTGGGGTTCCAAAACAATTATATGGTTGTAGTTGATGGTAGGATAAAACCCCCTAATACAGGATGATGATTATTTCAATGGAGCATGAGAGTATAGAAATAGGCCAAGCATTGCGTTGCTATTTGGACTTTATCATGTTTTTTTTTCATTTTCGATACTTATTATACTGTATTTCTATGTACCGGTTTTGGATGTTTTCTAAATACATGTATCATCTGCATCATTTTATATGACCCATCTTTTGAGATTGTAATCTATTCCTAATATGTGCCTGTTTTCTGCTTTTTTAAATGCCTCTCATATCTTTATGTTATTGAATTCTGCCATGATATACTCTAGTAATGAGAAAATAGTCTCCCCAATGACTCAAATAGGCCCCACTACTAGGAAAAAACCTCTGTCATTTGGAAAGATAGTCCCCCACCACTAGGAAAAAACCTCTGTCATTTGGGAAGATTCACTTGAGGCCATATAGCCAGTCAAACTCAGGGCTTTGTTTAGTGGCATTTGGATCTGAGATGTTACAAAGTTGTATCAGATCTCTTTTATGATTTGAATTACTATTTGACAACAATATATAGAGATAGTAATGAAATATAATTTAGAAAAAATTTGTGCCGTAGAGTAGCTACGCCATGTACATGAAAAATCTAATTTACCTCTTATGCAATTGTTATTTTTAGGATTTTGATGATTACAGTTGATTTGATTGCATTGTTGGGTAACTCACTTGATTTTTTTCATTACTATTTATATTATTGTGGTTCTACTTTTGTTGTAACTGGATGAGATGAGGGTATTCCATATCATGCATTATATAAGCCCATTGTTAGAAATCACATGCTATGAATTATTTCATGTTATTTAGGATTCATTAAATGATTCATAGTGTAGTGATTGGTGTTGTGATGGTTTTTCTTATTGTCTTGTTAGACCATGTGGAGTGGATAGAGAAATGATGTCATATATCAATTCATAAGGTTTATGGGGCCTTATGGATTAAAAAATGATGAACCCTTTAAATTCAATTATTGAAGAAAATATGATATGTATGGATGGAATGGGCATCAATTTTTTTCTTGGGAGGTTTCATGGGACCTCATGGATCAGAATATGGTGGACCATTGTTGAATCATTTTAACTAATGATTGTTAAATGAAAATTAAAAGTTAAAATAGATACTTGGGCAAGAAACAACTTTTTAGTGGGTGAGAGGGAGAGTTTCAAGAGTTTGTTTGGTATCTTTTCTTTATTGAATCTTGAATTTTTGAGAACGTTGTTGCTTCTGAAATGGATTTAGGAGGGTTTTGATATGTCCTATGCTTTTGAGATGTGAATTTAATATCATTATTTTAATAGAAATGTGTTTATAATTATAAATACATTCCACCATGAAAACCTCTAGTAGTACTCAATGAGGTAGATAATAACCATACATCATAGGTGGTTGGGCATGGGCTACCAGAAAATCCTTCAATTAGAACTATCTATAGAACTATAGGATGTTCCATACATAGGTGTAGTGGAAAAGTTCCATGAGGGGTTCTTTATCAATGTTTAAACTTTTCAGGGAGCATTGTAGCCTTCCTTGGCTATTGATGATTGATACAGGTGTTCCAATAGTATAATCCTCCCACATTTTCTGGGGACGGTGGTCCATATGTTACCGTGTGGTGCCTTAAGAACATGCTAGCTATCTTCAAGCACTTTTAGATGCCTCCTAAGAGTAGGGTCAAGCTCATAACTTATATGCTTCGTAGAGCAGAAAATCACTGGTGGGATATTCTAAACCAGGATAATGGGATGCAAGGATATGGGTAGGGATAATTTACAGACCTGATTCTATGACAAATTATAACCTAATAATCTATGAGTGGAGTAGGTTGTGAGTTCAAGTGATTGGTACTAGGTGAGAAAACAGTTATGGAGTACTCGGCATGCTTTACAGAGTTATAGCATTTTGTTCTCAGCAACCTTGTTTATGAGCTGTTGAGAGTGACACACTTTATGGAAGGTCTCATACATGGTATCATATCTCATGTCAACAAGTTAGTATTGATTTCTATCACTGAGATTATGAATCAGGGGATGATTATAGAGCAAAACCTAATCGAATCTTGGGGCCCATAGTCGGGCAGTGCTGTATCTCAACCCACTAGTTCTACATTTTCAGGTAGGAGTTCTCATTATGAGTCATCCCATTATATGAGTGTTAGTCAGGCTGTGAGTGCTAGAAGATCTGTGTTTTCATCAGTGTTGCAGGTGAGGACACATAATGAATCAGTGTGATGGATACCTATTAGAGTGTCGATCTTGTATTTAGATAGGGAATGTGTAGTGGTTTTATAGTACCTTTCCTCTAGCTAAAATCGGTAGGGGTCATCTTCAAAACTAGGTCTTGGAAAAGGTTCCCTAGATCTACATCAGGCAGGGAGTTGGAGCAGTGATGGTCAATAATCCCGAGGTAGTGGTGGGCATGGAAGATGAATCCAGACACTAGTTAAGCCAAGACATTAGAGTGGGACTACTCCAGGCATTGAGATTGTGTCAGAGGGTCATGTGGCATTATAGTTCTATTTTTCATAGCCTACCACGAAGGAGTAGGGTTTCTAGTACATATATGGGTGGAGGTATGATCATTTTAGACTCTACTATTACATATTATCTTTTTTATATAGCTGCATCACATTTTTATTATTTTCACCAGTAGTGAAAAGACTTGGGATTGATTTTTTGTCTTTCGAGATTTTTATGATGCATCAATAATCCATTTGGTATTAGAATAGACGGTGTATTCTAGTGCAGTGAGTTCCCCTTGAGGTTGGTGGGTGTCACTTATCATGGATCATTATGTCCTTATGATGATATGGTTTTAGATCATTATAGGGATGGTCTAGCTAGTATCTTACTAGGATTTCATTTACTACTTTAATTTAAGGGTGAATTTAACATTACTATAGGGTTCATTGTATACTCAAAATGGTAAATGATACTTCTAGGAGAGCCTAGATTGACCATAACATTATGGGATTGGTAGGATGAATACCTAGATCACTAGTTTTTTTGGATGATCAGGGAGTGAGTGAGTAAAACCTACATCCCATGGTTGAGCATTTGAAGGATGTATTCCACATTGAGTTTTCTAGATAACCTCATGAGAGAGAGGTTGAGTTCTTCATTGACATAGTTCCATGAGCTTAACTATTATCTATTATTCCTTGCAAGATGGATATAATTAAGTTCCAGGAGATCAAGAGCAAGCTAGAGGATTTAGAGGAAAATTGGTTTATTCAACCCAGTACTTCTATATGGTTTTCACTGGTCCATATTGAAAAAAAGGATGGAACTCATAGGATATTCACGGATTATCAGAAACTGAACTAGTTAACTATTAAAATAGATATTCCTTTCCATGGATAGATGATCATTTTGATCAGCTTCGAGTATCCTGGGTGTTATTAAAAATTTATTTGAGGTTAAGATATCACTAAGAAATGTTCAACAAATAGACATACCTCGTACATAATTTCATAAAAGTTATGCTCTATAAGAATATCTGGTTATGTAGTTCGGTCTTACAAACATGCTAGCGATTTTCACATCATTGATGAACTGAGTTTTCCATCCATACCTGGACTCTTTTATGGTGGTTTTCATGGATGATATCTTGGTGTGTTATCAAAATCAACATGACCATGGAGAATCAACTTGATATAATTTTTAATACCCTATGAGAGCATCATTTAAATGATAAGATCACAAATTTCCACTTTTGGATGGATTAGATTCCCTTTTATGGGCCACATAATCTCAAAGATAGAAATGTTAGTGGTCCCAAAGAAGGTGATACATTTAGTTTATAGGTAAAAACTAAAGAATTTTTTTATAAATAAGGAGTTCATTGGGGTCATATTTTACAATAGATGTTTCATATAGGAATTCTCAAACTTAGCAGCGCCACTTATGGGATTCACTAAAAAGGGTGTGAAGTTTTTATGGTCAGATTCTTGTGCGACATTTATTAAGGAGTCAAAAAGATTGTTGACATCAACACCATTCCTAATAATTTCATAGCTTCGATGGAGCTACACTATGTATTGAGATGTATCACGTATTAGTCTAAGAGAAGTGGCAATGAAGGTAGAAAGAGTCATGGCATGTGGGTCTCGAAATTTAAGGCCAAATGAGAGGAATTCCAAATTTATGATCTCGAGCTAGCTGTAATTGTTCACACATTCCACTGTTGGAGACAATATTTAATGGGAGAGCATTTTATGGTGTACACAGAGAAAAAAATACTCAAGTATATATTTACATAGATTGATCTGAATCTGAGGCAGTGGATATGGGTGGAGTACCATCAGTATTTCAACATCAAACATGGATACATGATTTGTAAAGGAAATGCAGTGGCCGATGCAATGAAAATGAGGACTTAGAAACAATAAGTATGGCATGCGAGTAGCGAGTGGAATATTTTGGCCTTGTTCTCGGAGATTCATCTAGAGGTGTAAGAAATACTAGGGAATGCATATCAATAATCCTAATCTATGATCTCTACACTTCTAGATAGAGTGATGATGTGGTAGCAACATGATTCTGGTGGCCTAGTCCTATGAGAGAGTGTGGTAGGTGAGGATACAGCCCCTAGTAGGATGGTTGGTGAGGTTTAGATTATTCAAATCCATAGATTCATTTGGGTTCCAAGGGGTAATTGTGAGGAGTTCATGTGTGAATTTAATGTCTCATCATGGGTAGTACACCTTGTGGTCACCAAGATGTATTAGGATTTACATCATCAGTAATGGTGGCCGGGTATGAAATTAGTTGTAGTTGGTTTCATTTGGAGGTATTCCACCTATTAGAAGGTGAAGGCATATCATCATTGGAAAACTAGGATTTTATAGATGTTACCTATTCCGGTGTGGAAATTGGATGATACCATGATGGATTTTGTGACTAGTTTGCGGAGGTCACCTTGAGGTAATGATTATATGTTTCTTGTTGTTGAAAGGATCATGAAATTTTCTCACATATTTCTGATCAAGGATACCTTAGATGTTGATGATCTTGGAAGGTTATATATTTGTCAGATAGTATGACTCCATGGGGTCCCATACATTATTATTTTACATAAGGATTCCCACTTTACATCTCATTTCTAGCAGATTTTTTAGGGGGCATTAGGTAAACTTGTGATTCTGAGCATAGCATACCACACTCAGATTGATGGATAATCATACCATATGATATATATTCAAGAGGATATTTTTCGGCCTTGCATCCAATATTTTGGGGACTCATGGGAGAGACATATTCTCCTAATTTTTTTCACCTAGAATAATAATTATCTGGCGACTGTATATATAGAACCATAGGAGAATTTGTACAGTAGGCCATGTCGATCACCCATGTGCTAGGTAGAGGTTGGTGAGGCAGCATTACTAGGACCAATTCTCATGCATTATACTTCTGAGAATGTAATTTGAATAAAAAATGGATGTCTAATGCACAGACATAGTAGAAGTCATAGGATAATCACTATAGATGAACTCTAGTGTTCTAGGTTGGGGATCAGGGTTTCTTGTATGTTTCGATGAGGTTGAGGAAGACATGGATCAAGATACTGGGTAATCACTCAGTGTTATATGTCAAGTCATTTGATATTTTGGAGAGAGTCAAGTCAGTTTCCCATCTGTTGTAGTTACCTCATATTTACCAATCCATTCATGATTTCATACACATATCCCAGCTACACCACTATCTCTCATACCCATCTCTTGAATTTTAGCCAGAGGAAGTTGAGTTACATGTTGATGCATCCATTAAGAAGAATCTAATTTGAATCATTGATAGGAACACAAAAGTTCACTATGGATTGTTATTTTGTCTAGAACGGGTTCTATGGCTGCATGCCTGTTTAGAGGATAAGACATGGGAGAGAGAGTTTATAGTATGTGCTCAGTAGATAGATTTTCTCTCAAATGAATCTTGAACACCCTTTATAGAGTAATTTCGGGACAAATTTTTATGGGGGAGGGATTATAAGCATTTAATATGAGGTATCCATCCTTTATTTTCCAATTTGAATTCTTAATTTTGGATTTTTGTTATTTGAAAACTCAATCATGGTGTTTTTGAGGTGTTAGGGTCTTGTTTGAAGATTAAAACTTGTTTTTAGGTATCTTGGCTTGGCACCCAGTTTGACTAAATTGAGCATGGCATGCTTCACAGTTTGTACAAACTGTGTGATTCTAACTAGAGGGGGTGTGCATGATGTATGGTTTGGGAAAGATATCTAGGAATAGGAGCACTCCCATGTGAATAGGATAACCATTTTTTCAAAACATTATAGAGGTATTTCACATGGTTTAAGTATGGTTTGAAAACTGTGCAGGTGAACCGTGGCCTATTGGAAACCATGCACAGTTTCCAGAGGGTTTGAAAAAACTATGTAAGTAAACTATGCAACCCCTTTAATTTTTGAATTTCATAATAATTAATTAAATATAAAATTATTTTTATAAAATCATTCAGGTTCTCACCCATTGTACAACTTATCAACATTTTGAGATATCACACACTAACATAATCTTGGATGTGTGGATTCTTCTTTTTCCAACAGTGATTTGAGTACATTTTATCTCATTAGATCCACATTGATAATCTCTAGAATCATTTTTATAAATTCATGATTTTTTGAGCTATCAAATTCAATATTTTGATTTAGGCTCATATGACCTAATTTATCACCCATAATCTATTCTTCATAATTCTCCTAAAACGAGTTGAATCAAGACTTTATACTCAATGACAACTCCATTACCAATCAATAGTAGGTAGTCTATACTTTTCTTTTGCCTTAAAGTTTTTTTAGATCTATAAAATGTTATGCTTCCCCCCAGACATTACAACTCATCTATGATTTTGAATAGGATATATAAAATGGATGTAATTGAAACTATTAGGTATTCCCATAGGATATGTTTTGATGAATTTTCACCCATCACCCAAACCAAGGTCACCCATGGGGTGAACCTTATGAAAAATACTTGTTTATTCCATGTTAGACCTCTCAAGGGGTGTGTTCTGTTTAACCTTATTATAAGAAGCTAATTGAAAATAGAATGGGTTGAATTGGTTGATTAGGATATGATTTTATTACCTTAACTAAATATATTATGTTGAACTTCAATTGTATAATTATTAAATTGATCGAATGAGTTAGGTTAAATGTGATATGTTTAATTGATATGGATGATAAATGGGTGGGTATATGCATGTGAAATGATAAAATGGTAATGATATACATGAGTGGGAATTCTCATGTGAATTTGGTATGAAATATAATAAATGATTGGGTATAATATTTATATGTAATTAAATGAATGCGATTATATTAGTGGGTAGACTAATATGGAGTTGAAATATTAAATGGAATGATATGGATGGATGATTGTTTAGATTCCATGGATAGATCCCCATGGATCATGAACATTGTAGAAGAAACCACGAGTAGTGATTCTTATTAGGTTTTATTTCCATGGGATACCATGTGATTTATACCCCTTGGATTGGAATCATGTATGTCATGTTGGTACATGTGGTCCTAGGACTCCAACCATTTACATTAACGAGTTTCTATCGGTAACGACCCAATGTTTTTCAATGGAAAATTTCCTTCTTATATCTATGTCATAAAAACACAAAACAATAAAATACTAAGTGATAAGTGACCTTTAAACATAATTTTGTCACCCCTATGTTTGGAATTTTAAAAATCCGATATACACGGTTGTGTTCAAGATAGTTTTTGGAGTCTAATGAAACAAAAACAATTTTAGATGAATAGTAACCTACCCTTATGAATAGTAACCTACCTTATGAATAGTAATATGACCCTTATGAATAGTAACTAAGAGTAACATTACCTATGAATAATAAAATAAAATTTAGACACCATAGAAAGTGACAATTTGACCTTAGTAAACGTTTTTGGTATTTTATAAGTCATAAATAATTAATTATAATTAATTAAATAATTTAAAAGGATATTTATTTTCCTTAAATATATTCATAAACTATTGAATCAATTTCTAATAGTTTATTGATAATTTTATAAGACCCTACGTAATTTTTTAAAAGAACTACAAAATCAGTTTTAATTTTAAAAACTGTTTTTAAGTAAATTATGATTTTAATTAAATATTAAATTAATAATATTTAGAAAATTGTTTTTGAAAAATGGACATCATTTTTGGATTCTACACGTCGAAAAATGGTAGGGGTAAATTTTGGGGTTTATTCTGAAATACTTCAATTTTCGGGTGAATAGTAAATAAATGCAGTTTTTCGTATAATCGGTGTACACTAAATTGCATAATTAATGACGTAATGATGACATAAACATTCTAGAACTTTAGTTTCGGCTAAAACATATTAAATTTCATAAATGGTTTCTTAAAACACAATAAATCCAATTCTCAAACCTAAAATGAACTTTCCAAACCCTAAAGTCAAAAAGTGATTTCTTAAAGTGTCTTTTTCTCTTTCTTTCACTTTCCTTTTAATAAATTAATGAATTCGAATTATAAAGATTATTTAAAGCCTAAAACTAATTTTATTATATTAATATATGATTTAGGATGACAAAAAACTACAATTACAAGTCTAACTTATGATATATTATTTTATTTAATATTTTATGCCAAAAACACCTCCCTCCTCATGTATAAATAAGCCCTCCCCCTCCTCTTGCCAAACCACACCTCTCAAGCTTCAAGCATTGTCTAGGCTCTTCCCAATCATCTCCCTAGCCTCTCCCCCATATCCAGGAGCTTCTGGTATCATCAAAAGTCCAAGCTTAGGCCCTTAAGGAGGTTCTCAAGAGTAGGATCCAAAAGGTGATTTCTCTCTCTCTTCTCCTTTAATTTCCTTTCAAGTTCAAGTTCTTTTCTTGATCTCTCCCAACCTATATTCATTCAAATTGTTCTGTAAATCCAGTATTATATATATAATATAATTTTATGATTCTAATGTTACATTATATCACGCCAGACCCTTTCCATCTTCCTTTTATTTTATTAAAGAGAACTTTGTTCATGTGGTGATAATTTATCACCTTCAAAAACAACATGCTCTCTTCTTCCATTTATACCATAAATCTGGTCATGAAACCATTTTTATGGTTGAACTAGAATGTTTTGTATGTATTATGTTCTATTTTAAGTTTTGGAAATAACCTATGGCCATACTACAAAGTCAAAAATTAAAATGAGTTGGTTGTGATCCAAAAACAGCTCAAATTAGCCCAAATAATCTTCATTTAATTCTTATCTAATGATTTGGCCACATGGATCTAATGTAACTCATTATAAAATCATTCAAGATTCTATAATATCATTAATTACATGTAATATCAGTTCTCGATGTTTAGCCATGATCTACCCAAACATCAAATTAAGAACACAAGTGGACCGCTCAAGAAAACCATGAAAACGAACATCCCCGATCTATGTTTTTAAACTCTATAAGTCATCCAAAGGAACATAATATGAAACAATGAAACTATAATGAACCCTATTAATGTATAAAAGGTTCTTGAATTTCTAATTAATGAATATAATGTAATTATACAGGACATTAAAGAGAATGAGGCATTCGAGTACAAGGTAAGGGGAAATCTCGAACCCAATTTTCTTCCTTCGGGTTCTCCCTCTTTCACTCCATTTTTGATATGGTTAATCCTGAAAGGTCTTTTGTTCATCATTTACTTAAATATTTTGGGATAGACATGTTTTTCACTAGTTTTTATGTCCATAAAAATGTTTTCCAAAAGAACTCTTCTTTCAAGATCTCACCTTTTACCTCTCATTCAAGGTTGATGGTTCTTATATCAAGTATGTTGTTCCCTCTTTCTTTTGGGAACCCAAAGCTTATGAATGTGTTATTATGAGATGAAAAGCATTACTTTACATGGGTTATTTATGTACATGTTTGATATGTGTTCTATGTGTCAATCATGATAATGATAATGTTATGATGTGACGGGTGCGCCCAGAATTATATAGCGCAATATGAATGTTTAAATGTGACGGGTGCACCCGGAATTATATAGTGCTCCAATACATTTGGTAAAGTGATTAATATCATGAGTAAATTTGAATTGATGCATGAAAATGATGCTATCTTTGTTCACAAGTATGTGTGGTAGTTAACCACTAAGACATGATGTTTCATTTTTATGCTTTCCCACATCTCAAGTTTATTGTTTATGCTCCTCTAATGTTCAAGATCTTTTTCCTATGTCATGAAAATGCTCCCCCATGCTATATTTTTCTTATCTATCTTCTTACTGGGAATTTAGCTCACCCCTTTTGATGTATATCCTCAGGTGGCTACATGTACTAAGGAGAGGACAAGTGCTACTAAGAAGATAAAGAAGAAGAGATTAAATGATTTTTTATGCTTGATGTTGTACTTGTTATGTGTAGTCCTAGTTTTCCCAAGACACTAATCCTTTGGATCCTCCATTTTTAATACTATTATGTTGTTTATCTTTGAAATGATGTAATAGTAATGTAAGAAAATTCCGGGTTTCTATAGTTGGTATCAAAGGAATGGTTTAGTTAATTTGGGAATTAGGATTAGTGAACCCTAAAGAAAACCTCTAGCATGAGACTAAGTACAAATATGCTGACAAGGATATTTACCTAGGGATCCCATATGTTACGTTTTTGGTATAATTATTTAAATGAATATGTTATTCATGACTTATTTACTTATGTTTTGTTCTAACCTTTTCTATTTTAGAAAATGGTGGGAACCAGGAGAAATCAGGCCAATAACTCTTGCGAAGGCCAATGCAATGATTGCCCGAACGACATCCCCAATGATTTTGGTGGTGGAGTTCAAAACTTCATGGAAATGCTTACCCAAGTATCTAGGGTTATGAATAATAACCATAATAATGGAGAACATCCTCCTTCACCAAAAAGGGAGCAACTATCTATCAAATTTTTTATGCGGCAACGACCACCGACGTTTTGTGGATCTTTCGATCCATTAGTTGGGGAACAGTGGGTCAACTCCATGGAGAAGATATTTTCTATTCTTCACTATTCCAAGACGGAGAAGGTGACTCTAGCCGTTTATCATCTAGATGGAGAAGATGATCAATGGTGGCCTTTGATTAAGAACACCAATCCAAGGGAGGAAATTGAAGAGATGGAATGGGAAGACTTTAAGATAATGTTTCTTAATAAGTACTTCCCAAGAACTCTTCGAACGAAGATTGGGAGAGAATTCATAGAGATCAAGCAAAAAGAAGGATAATCTTTCACAACCTATGAAGCAAATTTCACAAGGCTCGCAAGGTATGCTTCAGGTTTTGTTATCAACAATGATAGAAAAATTGATAGATTCTTTAGTGGATTAAAACCACATCTTCGAAAAGCTCTTGCAATTCGAGACTTTGGGAGTTATGAAGAAGTTGTTTGGTGTGCTCTCAAAGTGGAGACGGAGTTTGGAGAATGGTCCCATGTCTATGGTGATAAGAAAAGAAATATGGAGTTTCAAGCTGGTGGATCTAATGATAAAGATGGGAAGAAAACACAACAACCCACTTGCCAAAAATGTGGGAAGTTGCACAAAGGGAACTACCTCAAAGGGACGAGGAAATGCTTCAAGTGTGGGAAAGAAGGACACCTAGCTCACGAGTGTCGAAGAGACATGAAAAGGAAGGATAATGTAGCCGATGAAAGGAGAGAACCACTCGTGGTTTAATGCTACAACTGTAAGGAGCTAGGGCACTATTCAAACCAGTGCACTAAACCTCGAGCTCTTGAGGGTAATCAGTGCCAACAACCACCAAAGCCAAAAGAACAAGGGAAGGCTTATTCCATCACTACTATGGAGGTGGAACATGATAATGAAGTCGTACAAGGTACACTTCCTATTCACTCAAGAATGGAAAAAGTCTTATTTGATTCTGGTTCTATGCATTCCTTTATATCTTGCAAGTTTGCAAGAACTATAGAATCGAAGCCCCGAAACCTTGAAGTAGAGATATCTGTAAAAACACCAAGTTGTGTAATCATTGCAACCCAAGTGTTTGATTCTTCTCCTGTTGACGTATGTGGGAAGATTCTTCCGGAAAATCTTGTAATAATTCCCTTGGTGGAATTCGACGCTATAATGGTAATGGATTAGCTCTCTTTATATAGAGTGCATATCAACTGTCGGGAAAAGGAAATATATTTTCATATTCCGAACCATCCCATGCTCATATACAAATGAAAGGAAGATCATGAATATCCTTTGAAAAATCCTTCAATGGTGTGGGTGATGATTCCCTATGAAGAAGCATACCTCACCCAAATGTTTGAGTCAAAGGAAAGTTCCAACCTTGAGGAAATTCCCATCATAAGGGAATATGGCGATGTATTTCCCGAAGAGTTACCCGGAATTCCCCCGGATCGTGAGGTAGAGTTCTCAATTGAACTCATACCCGGAGCTACTCCTATCTCGAAGTGCCCCTATAGGATGGCTCCTATCTAACTGGAGGAGTTAAAGAAGCAGCTACAAGATCATTTGGACAAAGGGTTCATACACCCTAGTGCATCACCTTGGGGTGCGCCAGTGCTCTTTGTGAAGAAGAAGAATGGTACCATGCGGTTGGGTATCGATTATCGGGAACTCAACAAGATCTCCATAAAGAACAAGTATCCTCTCCCAATGATTGATGACTTGTTCGACCAGTTAAGAGGAGCTCAATACTTCTCAAAGGTGGATCTTCGTTCTGGATATCATCAAGTAAAGGTGAAGAAGGAAGATATTCAGAAGACTGCCTACCGTATAATGTATGGGCATTATGAGTTTTTGGTGATGCCCTTCGGACTTACTAATTCCCCAGCAATATTCATGGATTTGATGAATAGAGTCTTTAGACATTACGTCGACAAATTTGTGGTAGTGTTTATCGATGATATTCTCATCTACTCCAAGATAAAGGAGGAACATGAAGAACATCTAAGACTTGTGTTGGTGACATTGAGAAAGGAGAAGTTGTATGCAAAGTTCAGCAAGTGTGACTTTTGGATGAATCAAGTCACATTCTTGGGACATGTGATCACAAGAGAGGGAATTTCTGTGGACCCTTCAAAGACAAAGGCGATTGAAGAATGGCCCAGGCCCTCTAGTGTCACAGAAATCCGTAGTTTTCATGGATTGGCTGGGTACTACCGACGTTTTGTGAGAAACTTCTCACGATTGTCAAGCCCACTAACTAAGTTAACAAGGAAAGGGGTAAAGTATTTATGGGCGGAAGAATGTGAGGGAAGCTTCAAGGAGCTAAAGAGAAGGCTGATCACTACACCTGTACTCACACTACCGAAAAGTGGAGAATGTTTTGTGATATACAGTGATGCTTCAAAGAAAGTCTTAGGTTGTGTACTCATGCAAAATGATAATGTGATAGCCTACGCCTCACGACAGTTGAAGATCCATGAGCAGAACTACCCGATGCATGATCTAGAGTTGGCAACCGTTATTTTTTCCTTGAAAATCTGGCGGCACTACCTTTATAGTGATAAGTGTGACATATACACCGACCACAAGAGCCTAAAGTATATATTCACACAAAAGGAGCTCAACATGTGTCAAAGGAGATGGATAGAGCTAATCACGGATTACGATTTCTCTATTCACTATCATCCTGGAAAGGCGAACAAGGTAGCTGATGCTCTAAACAGGAAAGAACCTGCTACTCTATCCATGTTGAGGATTGAGAAAGACCCTATCTTCTTGGATATGCAAAGGATGGATTTGGGAATCGTAAGGGCAGGGGATACATCCCACCTTGCCCAAATGATTGCGCAACGATCCATCCAACAGAAGATTAAGGAAGCACAAAGGGATGATCTAGAGATACAAAAGAGGGTGAATGCAGTAAAGAAAGGGAAGCTGCAAGAGTTCCATATCGACGATGATGGTGTGATTCGGTTTGGAACGCGGCTTTGTGTGCCTTCATCACCCGGAATAAATAAGGAGATATTGGATAATGCACATAGCTCAACTTTCTCTATCTATCCTGGAAGTACCAAGATGTATCGTGATCTCCAAGAACACTTCTGATTGGATAACATGAAGAAGGAGATTGTAGAATATATATCAAGGTGCTTGGTATGTGAGCAAGTTAAAGCTGAGCGGCAAAAGTCCAAAGGTATGATTCAGCCATTGCCTATACCCATGTGGAAATGGGAAAATGTTACTATGGTCTTTGTCATGGGTCTTCCAAAAACGTCAATAAGAAATAATGTGATATGGGTTGTGGTTGACCAACTCACCAAGACTTCCCATTTTATCGCTATTCGGGAAGACCTCTAACTTGAACAACTTGCAAGGATATATGTGAAGGAAGTAGTGATATTGCATGGTGTTCCGCTCTCGATTGTCTCTGACCATGATCCAAGGTTCACTTCTAAATTCTGGAGGAGCCTTCAACATGCTTTGAGTACTGAATTAAATTTCAGCACGACCTATCACCCCCAAACTGATGGCCAGTCTGAAAGGACTATTCAGACACTTGAAGATATGCTAAGATCCTGCTCGCTTGAATTCAAAGGTGGTTGGGATCAACATCTCCCATTGGTTGAGTTCTCATACAACAATAGCTTCCACTCGAGTATTCAGATGGCTCCATATGAAGCTATTTATGGGAAGTGATGTAGAACTCCAACCTGTTGGGATGAAGTTGGAGAACGAAAGCTACTTGGTCCCGATCTTGTTCAAGAGAAGACAGAGAAGGTTCAAGTCATCCAGAAACACATCAAATCTGCTCAAAGTCGGCAAAAGAGCTATGCTGACAATCGTCGAAGGGAATTGGAGTTCGACGTTGGAGATAATGTCTTCCTTCGAATATCTCCATGGAAGAGAGTCATGCGATTCGGGAAGAAAGGGAAGATAAGCCCAAGGTACATTGGCCCCTTTGAGATCCTTGATCGTATAGGAGTCATGGCCTATCGTCTGGAACTTCCATCGAATATGGATCAAGTTCATGATGTGTTTCACATATCACTACTGAGGAAGTACATTCCAGACCCCTCACATGTACTAAACCCAGAGGTGGTACGGTTGGAAGATGATCTCTCATACGAGGAGCAGCTGGTAAAAATTCTAGACCGAATTGATAAGGTTCTACGCAACAAGACAACCCGCCTTTTCAAAGTGTTGTGGAGGAACCAAAAGTTTGAGGAAGCAACTTGGGAACCGGAAGAGGCAATGAAGGAGAAGTACCCTCACCTGTTTGTGTAAGGTGAAATTTTTTGGGCGAAATTTCTTAAGGGGGGAAGGATGTAACGACCCAAAGTTTTTTAATGGAAAATTACCTTCTTATATCTATGTCAAAAAAACACAAAACAATAAACTACTAAGTGATAAGTGACCTTTAAACATAATTTTGTCACCCCTATGTTTGGAATTTTAAAAATCCGATATACACGGTTGTGTTCAAGATAGTTTTAGGAGTCTAATGAAACAAAAACAATTTTTGGTGAATAGTAACCTACCCTTATGATTAGTAACCTACCCTTATGAATAGTAACCTACCCTTATGAATAGTAATATGACCCTTATGAATAGTAACTAAGAGTAACATTACCTATGAATAATAAAATAAAATTTAGACATCATAGAAAGTGACAATTTGACCTTAGTAAACGTTTTTGGTATTTTATAAGTCATAAATAATTAATTATAATTAATTAATTAATTTAAAAGGATATTTATTTTCCTGAAATATATTCATAAACTATTTAATCAATGTCTAATAGTTTTTAGATAATTTTATAAGACCCTACGTAATTTTTTAAAAGAACTACAAAATCAGTTTTAATTTTAAAAAGTGTTTTTTTAGTAAATTATGATTTTAATTAAATATTAAATTAATAATATTTAGAAAATTGTTTTTGAAAAATGGAAATCCTTTTTGGATTCTACACATTGAAAAATGGTAGGGGTAAATGTTTGGGTTTATTCTGAAATACTTAAATTTTCGGGTGAATAGTAAAAAAATGCAGTTTTTCCCATAATCGGTGTACACTAAATTGCATCATTAATGATGTAATGATGACGTAAACATTCTAGAACTTTAGTTTCGGCCAAAACATAATAAATTTCATAAATGGTTTCTTAAAACACAATAAATCCAATTCTCAAACCTAAAATGAACTTTCCAAACCCTAATGTAAAAAAGTGATTTCTTAAAATGTCTTTTTCTATTTCTTTCACTTTCCTTTTAATAAATTGATGAATTCGAATTATAAAGAATATTTAAAGCCTAAAAATAATTTTATTATATTAATGTATGATTTAGGATGTCAAAAAACTACTATTACAAGTCTAACTTATGATATATTATTTTATTTAATATTTTATGCCAAAAACACCTCCCTCCTCATGTATAAATAAGCCCTCCACCTCCTCTTGCCAAACCACACCTCTCAAGCTTCAAGCATTGTCTAAGCTCTGCCCAATCATCTCCCTAGACTCTCCCCCACTTCCAAGAGCTTCTGGTCTCATCAAAAGACCAAACTTAGGCCCTTAAGGAGGTTCTCACGAGGAGGATCCAAAAGGTGATTTCTCTCCCTCTTCTCATTTAATTTCCTTTCAAGTTCAAGTTCCTTTCTTGATCTCTCCCAAATTATCTTCATCCAAATTGTTCTGTAAATCCAGTATTATATATATACTATAATATTATGATTCTAATGTTATATTATATCACCCCACACCCTTTCCATCTTCCTTTTATTTTATTAAAGAGAACGTTGTTCATGTGGTGATAATTTATCGCCTTCAAAAACAACATGCTCTCTTCTTCCATTAATACCCTCAATCTGGTCATGAACCCATTTTTATGGTTGAAACAGAATTTTTTGTATGTATTATGTTCTATTTTAATTTCTGGAAATAACCTATGGCCATACTACTTAGTGAAAAATTAAAATGAGTTGGTTGTGATCCAAAAACCGCTCAAATTAGCCCAAATAATCTTCATTTAATTCTTATCTAATGATTCGGCCACATGGATCTAATGTAACTCAATATAAAATCATTCAAGACTCTATAATATCTTTAATTACATGTAATATTAGTTCTGGATGTTTACCCATGATCTACCCAAACATCAAATTAAGAACACAAGTGGACCGCTCAAGAAAACCATGAAAACGAACATCCCCGATCAATGTTTTTAAACTCTATAAGTCATCCAAAGGTACATAATATGAAATAATGAAACCATAATGAACCCTATTAATGTATAAAATTTTCTTTAATTTCTAATTAATGAATATAATGTCATTATACAGGACATTAAAGAGAAGGAGGCATTCGAGTACAAGGTAAGGGGAAATCTCGAACCCAATTTTCTTCCTTCGGGTTCTCCCTCTTTCACTCCATTTTTGATATGGTTACTCCTAAAAGGTCTTTTGTTCATCATTTCCTTTAGTTATCTGGTATATACATGTTTTTCACTAGTTTTTATGTCCATCAAAATGTTTTCCAAAAGAACTCTTCTTTCCAGATCTCACCTTTTACCTCTCATTCAAGGTTGATGGTTCTTATATCAAGTATGTTGTTCCCTCTTTCTTTTGGGAAATCAAAGCTTATGAATGTGTTATTATGAGATGAAACCCATTCCTTTCCATGGGTTATTTATGTACATGTTTGATATGGGTTCTATGTGGCAATAATGATAATGATAATGTTATGATGTGACGGGTGCGCCTGGAATTATATAGCGCAATATGAATGTTTCAATGTGACGGGTGCGACCGGAATTATATAGCACTCCAATGCATTGGGTAAAGTGATGAATCTCATGATTAAATGTGAAATGATGCGTGAACATGATTCTAGCTTTGTTCACAAGTATGTGTGGTAGTTAACCACTAAGACATGATGTTTCATTTTTATGCTTTTCCACATTTCAAGTTTATTGTTTATGCTCCTCTCATGTTCAAGATCTTTTTCCTATGTCATGAAAATGCTCACCCCATGCTATATTGTTCTTATCTATCCTCTTACTAGGCATTTAGCTCACCCTTTTTGATGTATATTATAGCATCCCGCCTTTTTATAACATTAACTTTCATTACATTTTACAAAATCAAGGATCTTTAAGGTTTAGTGTCTTGGAAACCAGGAACTTTAGACATGAAAACATAAAAGATTCTTATTAAAAACTTGAAAGGCTTCTCCTTATGTTCATACTTGGTTCAATACTGTATCTCATAACCTAGGGACATATTTCAAAAGAAAGGGTGAGCAGAAGGCCCAGTAAGGGAAACAAGAGAAACATTTTACATGTGAACTTGAGATACTTCAATAAGGTCATGAAAAGAACTTTAAGACATGAGAAAGTAATCGTGAGTTACATCATAATAAAAATAACATTTTCACAACTTGAAGATGTGGCTACCTCATTTAAGTTAGACAATCATGAACATATCACCAAGGTCCATCCCCAAGGTGTCATTTGAAAATTACCAAGGTTATTCACCAAGGTATCGTTAAAATTGTAATCTCTAGTGGTTACATCATTACCCAATGCATTGGAGCGCTATCAGGGCGCACCCTTAAATTTTCATTTATTATCATGTTATACACATATATCATCATCAATAATTTCATAAACAACCCATATATCATAAAATAAATGGGTTTCATCTTATAATAATAACGTTTTAAAAACAGCTTTAAAGACATGATCTTTACGTCACTTTAAACCCACAGAAGGGGAGAGCGGGTCTCATGTATGTAAATCCCAGAATTTAAAATAGAACATTTTGATATATTTTTGAATACCCTTGTAGAAATAAGAGCTTTGAGTATTCACTTTATAACATAAAATAATTTTGAGAAAAGAGAGAGGCATTTTGAGATGAAACTTCTGCAGCATAACGGCTATGTTTCGGGGTTTTAGAAAACATTGAAAAGAGAGGGGACATGGGTCCAACATTCATAAATGACCCATAAAACAGTAGAGGTACAGAATATATGAGATTTAAGAACATGGTAATGAAATTTTAAAATACACCATATGAAATGAAGAACATTAAAGGAAGACAAAAATAAGATTTCTCTTATGAAAATTCGGCAGCCTAACAACGTTACATAAACTTCAACCAAAAATAAATTGATGAGATCAAAAAGGGTCTCTCATCATATGAACATAAAGAAAATAATTATGATAGATATATATATCATAACCCAACATAATAAAAAGTAACTTGAAATACTTGACATGTAATTAGAACTTTGAAAAGGGAGAAAGGTGCAAGGACCACTTAAAAATTTAGCAGCCTAATGACGCCACTTAAACTTCAAAATACTGAGTTGAAGAGATAAAATGGGGTCTCTCATAATATGTTCATAAAATATAAGTATGATAGATATAGAGATAATACACCAACACAAGAAAAAGTAACTTGAAAGAATTGACATGAAAGTAGAACTTCAAAACGAGAAGGGTAAAGAACTACTTAAAAATTCGGCAGCCTAACGGCGCCATTTAATCTTCAAAATACTGAATTGAAGAAATCAAATGGGTTCTCTCATCATATGGTCATAAAAGATCAGTATGATAGATATAGATATCATACCCCAACATAACAAAAAGGAACTTGAATGAATTTACATGAAAGTAGAACTTCAAAATGAGAAGGGTGAGGAACCACTTAAAAATTCGCCAGCCTAACGACGCCACATAAAACTTCAAAATACTGAATTGAATAAATCAAATTTGGTCTCTCATAATAAGATCATAAAAGATCAGTATGGTAAATTTATAGATCATACCCTAACATAATAAGAAGGAACTTGAAAATATTTACATGAATATAGATCTTGAAAAATGAGAAGGGAGAAAGAATCTGTTACAAAAATTTTGGCAGCCTAACGACGCCACTTAAAACTTCAAAAAAAGAAATAATGAGAGTAAGAGGGGATATCTCATTATATGAACATAAAAAGGGCATTTATAGGAGTATAAAATAACATACTCCAACATAAGAACATGGAGCATAAAAGGAAGGACATAAAAGAGATCACTCGAAATGAAAGAGAGGGGTCGGATCCCTTACCTTAAAATGTAACTCTTAAACCTCATAGGTTGGGACCTCGAGGGCTTGGGGGAACATTGGGAGGGCTCTTTGGGAGGTAATGAGACCATAAATTCGTGGGGGAAGAGTGGGGAGTCGAATGGATGAGAGGAGGGCTTTGTATTTATAGGGAAAGTGAGGGAATAAGGCATTAATGGCCAAGGGACACCTCACATGTGCTTTTCTCAAACCCATGTGCTCTCCCTTGGAATTTACCGTGGATTTAGGCCACATGGGGCCCCCAAAACAATAATTCATCACCCGTGGCCAGACAACCCTTAAAAATATCTCATGAAATCATCATGACACAGCTATGATGTCATTAAATATACCGAAACCCTAAAACTGCTTTTTTACTATTCACTGAAAATTCAACTTTCTCAGAAAAATCCCAAAATTTCACACTAACCAAATATCAATGCTTTGATTTAAAAAATGAAATCCATTTTATAAAAATAAATTTCTAATTATTTTTAAATTTATTTTTAAATAAATACACTATTCACCGAAAATTCATTTTTTCAGAAAAAACCCAAAAATTTACCATAACATAATATCGGTGATCTGAGTTCAAAAATGAAATCCATTTTATAAAAATAATTTTCTAAATATTTTTAATTAAATTTTCAATTAAAAAACACTATTCACCTGAAAAAACTAATACTTGAAGAATAATTTATGAAACCGTTATTTAACCATTTTATTGAATCACATTACTTAATCAAGGTGCCTAGTTTATTTTAAAACTTTCTCTAAGTGAGATTACTAATCCATTTGGTCATATTACTAATCCTAATCATAAAATCACAATTCATAATTTACTATTCATCAAATATCAAGTTGATCTTATTAGACTCCAAATTTCATACTGAACATAATTGTAAAAGACCATTTTTTGAAAATCATTACACATTTTTAATTATTTAAGGTTTACATAAACATTTTTAAAATATCCTTTTTTCTAAAATTCATAAAAAATATGCATACTATATTTTTCCGGTCATTGGAAAATTCATAAACATCATCATAATAAGAAATCCCAATTTTTATTTAAAACAAGGATTACACAAGGCAGTTACGGTCTCATTACATATCCTCTTATAATACCATCATAGGACCTAAGAGTAAGGTGTGCTAGGGTGATAGAATCTTGGGGCGGCTCAGTCAACATTGCCCGAGTAGTAATTTCTATCAGTTTGAACTTCTCGTGAAGGAGATTCCGTTCTAGCTTCACATGATGAAGTTCGGCTTGGATTTGGTCCAGAGCAAAGCCCAATGGTGCTACCTCCTTCCCAAGCTCTATTAGATGGGCTTCGATCGGTCCAAGACTACTAGGTGAGGCCATCAAATCTTCTTTCTATAATAATTAACCAATATTACTTATATTTAGAGACAATAATCAAAACATTTTGTTCACGGTGGTCATATTGACCGATGGTCATATAACAGTCAAAACCCACTGGTCTCATTTTAATTATAATCATGTTTATCAAATAAAACATTTTTGTTGAGTATAAAAATAAAATAAAATAACACATGAAATTAGGAAACAAGATTTATTCAAAATTTCGGGCTGTTACAATCTTCCCCCCATAAGAAATTGCGTCCTCGCAATTTTTAAAATTGGGTCTTGAAATTTCATTGAAAGTCCCACATCGGAAAAAGAGTCAGTAACACCATTACTTTAAAAGAAAGAAAAGGAAGTACAAAGGCCACCCGAGTTTACTCATACTAGGATTCCATGTAGGAAACATGGACATGGGGGAGAAAACAAAGGGTCACGTCCTAAAGGAGAGTGATAGAAAACATGATTAGGAGGAAGTTAACCACCAGAAAATCCCAAAATTATGATGTGTGTAAGCGGTCTTTGATTACCTAGTAGGAAATGTAAACCAACAACGTTTTTGTTTTACGTTCCTTTTCATAACTTTGAGGAATTCATTTACAACATAGAACATAAACATAAGGAAATATATCTATCTTCATGTAGAGTTTCATGCTTTTATAAGTTTCTACCAAAACTAATCTTTTCCTTAAACGATGAGCATTCAAAACTACTTGGTCTCATCTAAACACAAGAATCATCTTCTAGAGAATCAAATAATCCACAAAAAATCAACTATCTATTTCTTTTATCATTAATCCTTATCCCAAAAATAGAAAGGGTAAGGTAAAACAACTCTCAAAAAGAATCCCATAGGAATGGAAATTGCTTTTAAATCTTCAAAGTTCCATGGTACTACCCAAAGATCATCATAGTCTATTCCATAAATAATGGTCCTTAAGATTCCTCAAAATAAACCAAACTAATATTGAAACCCAAATACAAGAAGGATTTGATAACATAGTCTTCCAAAATAAACTTCATTGTTCATCTCCAAACAACATCAACCACTCCTAACATCTTATAACAAAAGTATCTAACCTAAACATATTTTACCCAAGATAGGTTAATTATTCCCATAAGTAACCTAATTTACTATAAGTCCACCTTAAATTCATCGATTCTTTAAAATATAAGTCAACGTTACTCCTCAATGAAAATACCATAGTAATCTCTTTACCTCGATCATATAGGGTCCCCAAAATAGTGAACGTCTTCCAAAATAATAATCATATTTTAATCCCCTAATCATCCCTATCATACTAATACGAAAATAATCGCATTTCCTGTCACATTGGTTGTTGGGACATGTTCTTCCATTTCCCACCATTAACTAAGAAGAGAAAGCATAATTAGGGGCTTAAGTTCTTAGACAATAATCATGAAAAGGAACTGAAAGCATATAAGGATAACTTGTAGAAGAAAATTATACCCTAACTTGCGATCCCCTAGGTTCCCATCTAGGTTATCCATGATCATATATTCTTATGTGAATCTTTGTTCCTTTAACAATGGTTCATACTAAGCTTATGAATTTACCAAAGCATATCCCTCGGGAGTGTCGTAACCAAGAGTGCAGCAAGGCCCGTTGTCGTGTACCAGTTCCCGTTTGAGTCTAGCTCAAAGCGGTGTTTTCGGGTTTTACCCCTATGTACATCTGTGCTAGAGCCACCTCTACCTGCTCGTACCCAGACAGGGATGTATTTGATTGGAACCCTTACTCAATACTCACCAAAATACCAGGAAGATTTCCTATATTTAAACTTTTCTATAGGGTTCTTCCTAATGTTTTGATATCTTAATTTCCACAAATAACTAAACCATCCTTTGATGTATATTATATCATCCCGCCTTTTTATAACATTAACTTTCATTACATTTTACAAAATCGAGGATCTTTAAGGTTTAGTGTCTTGGAAACCAGGAACATTAAACATGAAAACATAGAAGATTCTTCTTAAACACTTGAAAGGATTCTACTTATGTTCATCCTTGGTTCATTACTGCATCTCATAACCTGGGGACATATATCAAAAGAATGGGTGAGCAGAAGGCCCAGTAAGGGAAACAAGAGAAACATTTTACATGTGAACTTGAGATACTTCAATAAGGTCATGAAAAGAACTTTAAGACATGAGAAAGTAATCATGAGTTACATCATAATAAAAATAACATTTTTCATAACTTGAAGATGTGGCTACATCATTTAACATATAAAATCATGAACATATCACCAAGGTCCATCCCCAAGGTGTCATTTGAATATTACCAAGGTTATTCACCAAGGTATCGTGAAATTTGTAATCTCTAGTGGTTACATCATTACCCAATGCATTGGAGCGCTATCAGGGCGCACCCTTAAATTTGCCTTTATTATCATGTGAGACACATATATCATCATCAATAGTTTCATAAAAAACCCATATATCATAAAATAAATGGGTTTCATTTTATAATCATAACGTTTTAAAAACTACTTTAAATACATGATCTTTACGTCACTTTAAACCCACAGAAGGGGAGAGTGGGTCTCATGTATATAAATCCCAGAATTTAAAATAGAACATTTTTATATATATGTGAATAACCTTTTAGAAATAATAGATTTGAGTATTCACATTATAACATAAAATAATTTTGAGAAAAGAGAGAGGCATTTTGAGATGAAAATTCTGCAGCATAACGGCTATGTTTCGGGGTTTTAGAAAACATTGAAAAGAGAGGGGACATGGGTAAAACATTCATAAATGACCCATAAAACAGTAGAGGGACAGAATATAAGGGATTTGAGAACATGGTAATGAAATTTGAAAATACACCATATGAAATGAAGAACATTAAAGGAAGACAAAAATAAGATTTCTCTTATGAAAATTCGGCAGCCTAACAGTGTTACATAAACATCAACCAAAAATTAATTGATGAGATCAAATAGGGTCTCTCATTATATGAACATAAAAAAAAATATTTATGATAGATATAGATATCATAACCCAACATAATAAAAAGTAACTTGTAATACTTTACATGGAATTAGAACTTTGAAAAGGGAGAAAGGTGCAAGGACCAATTAAAAATTTAGCATCCTAATGACGCCACTTAAACTTCAAAATACTGAATTGAAGAGATCAAATGGGGTCTCTCATAATATGGTCATAAATGATCAGTATGATAGATATAAGGATCATACCCCAACACAACAAAAAGGAACTTGAAATAATTGACATGAAAGTAGAACTTCAAAACGATAAGGGTAAAGAACTACTTAAAAATTCGACAGCCTAACGACGCCATTTAAACTTCAAAATACTGAATTGAAGAGATAAAATGGGTTATCTCATCATATGGTCATAAAATATCAGTATGATAGATATAGATTTCATACCTAAACATAACAAAAAGTAACTTGAAATAATTGACATGAAAGTAGAACTTCAAAACGAGAAGGGTGAAGAACCACTTAAAAATTCGGCAGCCTAACGGCGCCACTTAAAACTTAAAAATACTGAATTGAATAAATAAAATGGAGTCTCCCATCATATGATCATAAAAGATCAGTATGATAAATTTAGAGATCATACACAAACATAATAAGAAGGAACTTGAAAAACTTTACATGAAAATAGATCTTGAAAAATGAGAAGGGAGAAATAATCCGTTACAAAAATTTCGGCAGCCTAACGACGCCACTTAAAACTTCATAAAAAGAAATAATGAGAGTAAGAGGGGATATCTCATTATATGAACATAAACAGGTCAGTAAGAGGAGTATAAAATAACATCCTCCAACATAAGAACATGGATCATAAAAGGAATGACATAAAGAGATCACTTGAAAAGAAAGAGAGGGGTCAGATCCCTTACCTTAAAATGTAACTCTTAAACCTCAAAGGTTGGGACCTTGAGGGCTTGGGGGCACCTTGGGAGGACTCATTGGGAGGTAATGAAACCAGAACTTCGTCGGGGAAGAGTGGGGAGTCTAATGGATGAGAGGAGGGCTTGGTAATTATAGGGAAAGTGAGGGGACAAGGCATTAATGGCCAAGGGACACCTCACATGTGCTTTTCTCAAATGCATGTGCTCTCCCTTGGCATTTACCATGGAGTTAGGACACATGGGGCCCCCAAAACGATAATTCATCACCCTTGGCCGGCCAAACCTTAAAATATCTCATTAAATAATCATGACACAGCTATGATATCATTAAACATACCGAAACCCTAAAACTGCATTTTTATTATTCACTGAAAATTCAACTTTCTCAGAAAAATACCAAAATTTCACACTAACCAAATATCAATGCTTTGATTTCAAAAATGAACTCCGTTTTATAAAAATAATTTTCTAAATATTTTTAAATTTATTTTTAAATAAATACACTATTCACCGAAAATTCATTTTTTCAGAAAAAAATCCAAAAAATTACCATAACATAATATTGGTGCTCTGAGTTCAAAAAAGAAATCCATTTTATAAAAATAATTTTCTAAATATTTTTAAATAAATTTTTAATTAAAAAACACTATTCACCCAAAAAAACTAATACTTGAATAATAATTTATGAAACCGTTATTTAACCATTTTATTGAATCACATTACATAATCAAGGTGCCTAGATTATTTTGAAACTTTATTTAAATGAGATTAGTAATCCATTTGGTCATATTACTAATCCTAATCATAAAATCACTATTCATAATTTACTATTCATCAAAAATCAAGTTGATCTTATTAGACTCCAAATTTCGTACTGAACATAATTGTAGAAGACTATTTTTTGAAAATCATTACACATTTTTAATTATTTAAGGTTTAAATAAACATTTTTAAAATATCCTTTTTTCTAAAATTCATCAAAAATATGCATACTATATTTATCCGGTCATTTGAAAATTCATAAACATCATCATAATAAGAAATCCCAATTTTTATTTAAAACAAGGATTACACAAGGAAGTTACGGTCTCGTTACATAGCCCCTTATAATACCAACATAGGACCTAAGAGTAAGGTGTGCTAGGGTGATAGAATCTTGGGGCGGCTCAGTCAACATTGCCCGAGTAGTAATTTCTATCAGTTTGAACTTCTCGCGAAGGCGATTCCGTTTTAGCATCACATGATGAAGTTCGTCTTGGATTTGGTCCAGAGTAAAGCCCAATGGTGCTACCTCCTTCCCAAGCACTGTTAGATGGGCTTCGATCGGTCCAAGACTACTAGGTGAGGCCATCAAATCTTCTTTCTATAATAATTAACCAATATTACATATATTTAGAGACAATAATCAAAACATTTTGTTCACGGCGGTCATATTGACCAATGGTCATATAACAGTCAAAACCCACTGGTCTCATTTTAATTATTATCATGTTTATCAAATAAAGAATTTTTTTGAGTATAAAAATAAAATAAAATAACACATGAAATTAGGAAACAAGATTTAATCAAAATTTCGGGCTGTTACATATATCCTCAGGTGGCTACATGTACTAAGGAGAGGACAAGTGCTACTAAGAAGCTAAAGAAGAAGAGATTAAATGAATTTTTATGCTTGATGTTATACTTATTATGTGTAGTCCTAGTTTTCCCAAGACACTAAACCTCTGGATCCTCCATGTGTAATACTATTATGTTGTTTATCTTTGAAATGATGTAATAGTAATGTAAGAAAATGCCGGGTTGCTATACTATCAAAAACTTACATGGACTTGATGAGGATTCCATGGTCTTCGACACCTTCAATCCAACCCCTTGTGGTCTACACATCAATATATGGAATGGATATATGATATATGAAATTTTTGGTTATATGGAAATGTTGTGGATTTTGGTATGATTTCTTTCTATGACAAGTCTTTGTGTATAGGGTATTGATGGATGTACGAAGAGGCCATGTTATATTTTTATTTTTATTTTAGATTTTTTGATGAGAGATAAAACTTGTTGGTATTTATTGTTTGTAATAGACGTATGCCTTGGGAATTTAAACATTCAATACTAATTAATTACACTTGTTCATCATGCTAATTTGTGCTGCTTGGAACTATATAGACGTTTGGGTGTTTGACTTCTAATTTATTTACCTCATACCCGATTTGGCCCTTCTTGGGGACCCAAACAGATTATATGTTTGTAGGTGATGGTATAGGTAAGAAACCTAATACTTATTGTTGATTATTTCTCTAGAATAAAAGAGAATGGGACCAAGATGATGCTAGAAATAATATTAGGATTTTTGGTCTTTTTGTCATTTTGGATACATGTATTGTACTCTATTACCATGTACATATTTATGTTGTTTTCTAGATACGTGTATCATCTATATCATTGTATATGAGATATTTATTGAGATTGTTATCTATTCTTACTATGTGTCTATTTTTATTTGTTTCACTACTTCTTTTAGCTGTATGTTATTTACTTGCACTAGGATTCACAATCGTAAAGAGGGAATCATCTCCCTAACGACTCACCTAGGATCTCACTAGTATTCAGTGGCCTCTGGAATTTAGGGAGATACAACTGATCCTAAGTATCCAATTGTACTTGAGGATATATTTAGTGGAATCTTGGTCCAAGACATTACAATCATGAGACCATGATGTCTTCGAACCATGAAATGATTGAATTAATCACCACGAGGGATGTGAGGGAATTCATAGGGATATAGGATATGGCATTGTTAACCAAAACTATTTTCCCTTCGAATGATAATTGGTGACACTATAGGTTGATTATGTGGTTGTTGATCTTTGTAACCATATTGTAAAAGTGATGGAAACGAATCCTCTACATGTAAATAAGACAAGAAATGTAGTCAATTGGGGAGCTCTAATTTTTTATAGCCACCAATTATTCGATACTGTGAACACTACTTCTAGCACACCGACATGAAATATATTTCTATTTTTCACCTTATTAATTAGTTGACCACTAAACTTACAATAATCATGAAGAATCATACCACTACCGAAAATAGAGTTCTTAATTCTGTTGATAAAGTGAATTATATCATCTGTAAAAATTAGGTGAGAAATTCTATGGGAATGATGTCTACACCAAAAAAAGATAACTCTACCTTAATTGATGGCCATCTAGATAAGGTTACAGATATAATTATTCTTAAGGATAACAAAATATGGAAATAAGTGATATCCATGCCCCAAACCTCACATATAGATTATAATAATCCCTAACTCTTAACTAGGAACAAAATGCACAACCATGAGGAGCTAAAAAATCCAAATAATGTGTTGATCATCCCCCTTGAAAACCCCATGTTGTAGGGGAACATTAAAATAAAAGACCATTTGTTGTGGTCTTAAGATTTATCCATATCCCATTTTAATTCCATGTTCAATACAATCACATTTTGTTTGATATCATAAATCATTTATTTATCCACACCAATTTCTCCATAAATTGATCTTCCTTTTACTAAGATGTGTTGCTCGTAAGATACCCACTAATTCAAAAGATTGAAGAAACACATGTTCATAATTAAAGTTTAAACCTTGTAAAGGAATTTAAAAGTACTCATAGGTTGGTAGTACTTCAAAAAATATAGATATTTCAATTATAAAATAATAATAATTAAAAATGTGGCACTAGAAACATGAAATATGCATCCATTGATAAAAAAACATCCTACACTGCAGCCACTATGAGACTCTTGATAATCTCTTAAGAAGAATCATATATAACCCTAGTAATTTTCCAGGGCCATGTGAGACAGACGGATCAAGTGTAAGGATGAAATTATGAAGATCCCAATCTTCTAGAACTAATTCCTTGAAGAAATTATAGATGTTATAATCCAAAAAATTAATGAATTTAATGATATCTTGTTTTTGTGAGGGTACCCACCATGACTACAAGGATCAGGACCTGTATGAAGAGATTGAAATAATGATACATACATACCTCCTACATTATTGTAATCCAATCTATACATTCCCACCTTGAATTTTTTTGTTATTGTTGGTTGTGTTTGTTGTTGTGTTGGTGGGGTATTTCATGATTGGTGGGTGGTGTTATCTTTTTAGATTGGAAATTGTTGTGTGTTGGGTAGTGGGATTATGGTTTCACATTAAAATGGATGGTTTATGATGATCATTGATGTGTTATAGTTATGTAGTGGTGTTGGATTGGGGAATGGTTATTGTAGAGATTGATGGGTTTTCTAGTCTTACCTGGGTGGGATGATGTGGTAGTTTCAGGATAGTTTTAGAATTTAGATTGAAATGGTCAAACTAGTCATATGGTTCAACCTGGAAATGAATGAGCTTCTGTTATATGTGAAATTAATGATTATTGAAATGATATGGCTCATTAAAGTAATTAATGTTTGTAATAATTCGGATGGATTTTCATTAATCTGAAAAAATTAATGGAATAATAAATATAAATTTGTTTGTAATCAGTAAGCCTAGAATGGATAAATGGAGGGTTGAAATGGGTATATGTGAAGGATGTTAAGGTAAATTCACCATATTGGTTAGTCTTAGGGTGTTGTATATAAATATATAAATATATAAATCTACATGATCTATTTTCATGTCATTTATTTATTCACCCCAGCCAAGTGGCATTACCTTGCTGAATTCCTAATTATTTAGGTTCTAAGATTTTCCCCAACACCTAGTATGGAAAGGATGAATGGGTGTTTACCCCCTTCATTCATTCTCTCCCATCCACGTGTGGTATATTTTATTTTTCAATGGTAATTATTATATTATAAATGGCGGTGGTCTAAAAAAATCTATGTAATGTTTGAGGTTTATTTCCTTTAGGTTGATGATAATGTACAATAATGGATGTGTGGTTTGGGGATGATATATGATGTGTGGTAGTGGATACTGTTAAATAAGGATGATGTGGTTGTGTCTTGTGTTATGGTAATAGATATGGAATGGATGGATTGAGGTCATCATTGGAGTATGGACAATATAGGAGGTTTTAGTAGGTAAGGTTATGACTCAACCCATATCAGATATTAGAGGAAGTAAGCAAAGTATTTTTTATGTTGTGGAAATAGAGGGGAAAATTAGTGGGACTATGTCTATAGAAGGATATTGTACTATTCTTGATTTTTTTTAATTATACAAGGATTAAATACCTTGGTACTAATACTTGTTTAGGATGATAAGTATTTTACTTATTACGTGTTAGTTATTTCGATTTTTTCTTGGAATAATACATTACTAATTCCATATTTTTACAAGAGTTATTGAGTATGATCATACTAAGTATACATGTTATTCACATCCATAAGGATAAACAAATTTATTTTTAGGTTTCCAGCATGAATTTTTGCCACAAATATTGATTATACTTTCATGGAGCTCAACCATCGAGGTTGTCCTCAATAGTGATGTTTATGAGATAACTATTGATGACAAACTCCATGGTTGTTCTCATCCCTATTACCTTATAGAGATATTGGATAATATTTGTATGAATGAAGTTCAGGATGGTGAGGTACAATAGACCAACCTAGATGATCATAAGAGGTTTGATGTGATTACGGAGGAGGATTTGTAGAGGAAGATTCTGTGTGAGTTACAATATCAGGGGTGTCTAAGTGTGAGGTGGTATCTCTGATATGAACATAGAGTGATGGAAGGAGGATATTGATATCTATTTAATTTAAAATTGATCTAGGGATGAGTATTAGTGTTCATTTATTTTTAGTCAGATGTATGGAGCATCATGATAATGGTTGATCATGTATCTTGGGGATCATATGGATTCCAATTTTCCCATGGAGGATTTTTGACAGTCGTTTAATGTGTACTTTACAACATCAATGATGAGGGAAGATAAGAGATAAGAGATCTCCTCCCTTCAGTTGGAGAACCTGGTCATGCGATAGATAGAAATTAATTTTAAGGTAATCTATCACTTTTCTTATAATCAATTATTAGATTAGGATTGAAGAGCTCAGGTCTAAGAGGATGTGTTGTGTCCAGTTATTTGGTATTCTATCACTCCATTTATGTTGCCTATGTACATTAAGGTGTAGAATATGGATTATGTGATTGAGAGGATTAAATATTTAATTAGGTTATATTGATAGGGGAGCCATAATGGTTCAAAATGGGGTTAGGATGTTACTGGTAGATCACACGTCTCGATGCAGTCGAGGATTCATCCATCTAAGAGTCATCCATCGAATTTTTCTACATCACAATTCATTCAGGATTTATGTTCATATTCCCCATAAGAGTGTCTCCCCAATGTTATTTCACAATAAAGAAAATCATTATCATAATTAATGGTGTATGAACATTCTTTTTTATCATCATGGTATTTGAGGCTAGATCCCTGTCTAGCCCAAGTAGTAGGTGTTTTCTTAGAGGCCGTATCAACCATAGGCGCAGTAGTGTTCTATTCCACAGATAAAATATAGAGCCAATAGAGAAAATCACCATGATTTCCCTCTCCCTCAAGGTAATATGGCTGAGAACAACCAAGGAGGTGGTCATCAATAGTGATTTTTATGAGATAAAAATTGAAAACATCATGTTATAGATATTCTCACAACAATGTGTCTAGAGATATTTTTAGGTAACATATGTTTATCTTTGACAACAACATACACTTTGTTTTCTTTTGGAGTGTTTAAATTATTTAATAATACTACCATAGTCTATACCATTAGGCTTATGGTGTATAGGTTTCCAATAAAAATGTTATTGATTATTCTAGTCAGATATCAGATGAGTATGGCTAATGTGTGATGTGGTCATGCGCTGTTATTGACTTCTTTTATAGTAGTGTTGTGTTACAAGATGAGGAGGTTTTCTATTTAGTTTACATTTGAATTTAATATATTAAGATATCACTTAGAATTTTAGATTCAATGATGTCCTAATAAGATGTTTTATCACTTGTATCAATGGAGGCATATAATTTGGGGTTTCCTACTACCATATAATATTTCTTAAATATTTATTCTAATGAGGTTGTGGTATTACCCACTCAATTGAATATTGTGTTTGAGATCTATATTCAACCAAATTCCTCTATGAAATCTGTGGATCTATATTGAATGACACCTTTTGAGTTGAGGGATCTGAGGATTATTGTTGAGGACCTGATGACAAATGGTTTTATATATCATATTGTATTTAATAATGGTTTTAATATGTTTTTCACTAAGAAGAAAGATGGTAGTTTCTGTTTGGGTATGGTCTATTTACTGATGAATCAGGTGATGGTCATGAACTGTTACACTCTTCTATGAATGGATGATATCTTTGAAAAGTAGAATTTATTAATCTCGTATTCAATGAAATATTTGTTATTTGGATATCACAAGATGAGGTTAAATAAGGAACATTTCATGACGATCATTTTGTAATATAATTATGTGAATTTCATGTAAATTTACATGTCGTTAAATGTCACAAACTCCAAAAACATGTTAATGGGACTCCTGAAATCTATTCACTGTGATTTCATAGATCCATTTTATGGTTGTGTTCATTGATGATATCCTTTTATACTTATTGTAAAAATAGAATCCTTATAATAACCATTGGTGCTTTCTATAGGTCCATAGATACTATCAACCTTTTGGAAATATTTCTACGTGATGATTTTGGATATGGGGGGTTCACCTCCTTAGGTATGTAGAGTCCCTACATGGGTAGATAGTAAATCTATTTAAGATTTAAGAAAGTTATTTTTTATAGAACCTCATAATATTATATAACTCCATAGATTCTGTAGTCTCAAGGAGAATTATCATGGTTCATGTCCAAAATCCCTAAAATCATGACCACATTCATAGAATTAAGTATTAAGGACCTGGAATTTTAATGAGATGATCAGTGTCACGCATCAGTTGATATCCTGATGGATATGTTATTTGGTGTTCTCATGATTCAGTTAACAATGGAGAGGGTGTGTTTTTAATGGCTCCATGATTTTACTATAATGTCCTAGTTTGTGTCTTCATACTGTATTGATTATTTATATCATATTGTTATATGTAGTTACATTCCAAATAGAATAACTATACCACCCATGACATTAATTTTGTGGAAGTGATATTTGATTTGAAGCTATGGTGAAATTACATCATTGGTGAAAATCTGGTAGTCTTCATAGATCATAAGGACCTAAGGAATGATTTCTATAATAGGGATATTAATTAATGAATATTTTGGCGGATTGAGATTGTTTAGGTTAATAACATGGAGATCTCTGAAACCCTTGGGATGGGAAGTGTATCTATGGATGTGCTGTGTAGAATATCGAAAGGAGTTATTTTTGGATAATATATATATATATATAGAGGTGGATAAATGTTCCTATAGAGGTTCATCTTGATATAAAGGAGCATGGTGGAAGAGGTTTCCAATTTAGATGATAGTGAAATTTTCCTTGATGTAATGGTTGTGCGAGTTTCAATGGGGAGACTCATAATTAAATGTGATACATGATTACACATCTATAAAGATTATATGGAGTGATTATCATAGTATAAAAAAATCATATGATGTTTCATTAGAGGTTATCTATTTTTTTAATGGTGCATAATGAATTTATCTAGGAATTTCATAGCACAAATACAGCAGTGAATCCTTTTGTGGACATGACATATTATTCCTTGAGTGGCTAGGTAATGTGTATTGAGATAGAGAGTTCAATGGAAGATTTAAAAACATGCTGGTTGGTATTCCCATAGCTCAAGGAACTAAATCATGTTTTAGGTGGTTTATTGAATCCATTGGATGTCCTAAATTGGAAATGAGAGCACATCTCAATGGATTTTTACCATTTTACACAAAAATACTAGAGAGGATTTGATGTTATATGGGTTATCAGGGACTGTATGATAGAGTCATCCCCCTTCCTAGTGATTAGATAGTCGAAAGTTGTAGAGGAAATGGTGAGTCGGTATATATATGATCTGGTGTAGCATCATGATGTACCATGGACTATCATATTAATTGGGGTTCCAATTTTACATAATGGATTTGGATAGTATTATATAATGTTTTGTAAAGAAGTCAAACTTTATCAATGTCTACAAACATTAAAAGGATAGGAATTTGGAGTGGGCTAAGTACATACTAGAGGATATGCAGTGGTATTTCATATAATACTTTATTGGATCATGGCTAAATTAGATGATCTTGGTTGAGAGTTTATATAACAATAACTTTTACTCATCTATTTTACTGCTTCTATTTAAGGTATTGTTTGAGTGGCATTTTTGTTTCTCCTTTGTACTAGAAAAAGGTTGGGTAATCAATGATCCTTTGTCTGTATATGGTGCAGAGTATGAAAAAGAATATCCGTATGGTTAGTGAGTGGATGAATACGGAACAATCACATCAAAATTAGTATGCTAATATAAAGAGGATGTTGTTAGAGTTCATATTCGAGGGATATTATGCTTGAAATTTTCCCCACATCACGGTATGTAGTGGTTTTATAGGGGGATTAACCTCTCTCCGTAGATTATCAATCCTTCTATGTTGTTTCAAGGTGTTGGGAAGGTGATTTGTTTGTTGGTGATCCCACTATAGTTGGATATGATCCACAATGTGTTTTCATATGCCACAACTTCATCGATATCTTCCGGATGAATATCATGCCAACAAATTGGTGTATCTAGATGTCAAGGGTGCTGAGACGTCTAGGGAGTGGCTAGTTGATATTGAATACAAGTAAGAGAAGGTTTTTAATGATTGATCTAATCCTATTGATTGAGTTTGGTATAGCTATTGTGATATGGATGAGATTACATGGGAATGTGAGCCATAGATGCACACTTAATACCCCAAGTTTATTGAGATCTATTTTTATTAGTCAATGAGATTCATGAACTTTTAAATAATTTAATTAAATAATTTCCTATATATATATATATATTTATTTATTTTTCCATCATAGTTTCATTAATGACTAGTTTTTATTGTCATCCCATTTAAGATGTATATCCTAGGGAATTTTTGTTCGATTGTGTATGTGGTTTTTTCTTTTGGAGTTGGTTGATTATCATGGAAGAGAATCATTTGAGAGTTTTATAATGTAATTTCCTAGAACATTATATCACATTACCTTATGTGGTTTTAGAGAGGTAGGTGATGAGGGGATTAATAAGTGAGAGTTAGTATTGATAGATATTAAATTCCGGCAAGTAGTAGTATACCACATAATAAATGTTGGGGTTATATCATTATGTTTGTATATTAGCAGGACAATAGCTCTATAGTTCTTGATAATTGCATGTTTAGAGTGATTTTTATCCTAATTTATTCTTGAATGTTGTGATTTTTTTACATAAAATTTTGATTTCAAGTATTGGGTTGTCATAGTGTGTGACTTGGTGTCTAAATTCTTGGTGCCTCTATTGTTTGTGACATTGGGACATAATAGCATAGCTCACAACATGATATTTATTATGTTGAATTGAATTAGGTGTTTTTATTAATATTTAAATGATTTTGTTTTGGAAATTTTCTAAAGGAATTTAAAATATTCATTTGTGATTATCTAGACATGGAATGAATATAAGTCATTGCACCATGATTCATAGTATTTAGAAACATTCTATCACGACAAAGACTAGTCACATGATCACCTACTATTTTACTAGCTACATATAAATCTTATAACCTCTTTTATTTCACTAACAACCATTATTTTTCTCCAAAACTCTTATAACAATGTGGGGAATTATTTGGAGTATGTTGGGGGCCCTTAAATTTGTTTTTTCCATTTATTATTAAGGTTGATAATTGTTATTTATGAGGTGAGTCATTCCCCATTTACCATTTTTCTTTTTAATTTCATAGAGAATAGTATGGTTTTATGAGTATTGTTTTGGAATGTTGTGTTGAATAATGGATGGTTGTGCATATTATCTATATTTTTAATGTTCCCATATGTTTATTTGGTCCTTTATATTATTTATTCTTTATGGAGTGTTATAAAATAATCATTAAATTTCCAGTTGATAGAAGGGATTATAGAACACTTTCTTTTAACTATAAATTGTAGAAGTTTCATTCCTATGATTTCATTGGTAATATGGTATAATTAAGCATCATTAATAATAATGAACTGAAATAAACTAAATTTAGAGGAAATGTTGTTTTTTCTATGCTTTACTGGGTTCTTATTATCGTTTCCTTGTAATGAAGAGTTGTCTCCTTTATTGAGGAATCTTGTATTATAATGCGATAAACTAATTTACTATTGAAACATGATTTTTTAATAATTTTATATTAAAATAAAAAATAAAATAAATATGGTAATTTAATTTGATTTTTGAATCATGAAATTATTTTATAGCATCTCATATAAGTTATTTTAGTTTAATATGAAAGTATGGTGAAAATGGGAATTGTGAATGTATTTTTGTAATGAAATGAATGTGCTTGCTATTATTAGTTGACTTCATTGATTTTTTCTGTTCTAAAATGGATTTGAGGATATTATTTTCGGGTTATTTTGGAAAGTGATTTTTGTTGGTAAGTTTAGAATTGGTTTTTTATTTTGATGGATTGATTTTTATTGTAGTTTATGTGTGATAGTTGGGACATAATGATATTAGGGGCTTGGTAGTTGTGGATATTGATGGGTTTCCCTAATATTTCATTGGATGTAAGATATGGTTGATTCTTAGTAGTTAGTGAATATGGTTCTGAATCTTAAAAAAAATAATATGGATAAAGATAGAAATGAATGATATTTTTCTATACATGAAATTAAAAATGATTGAAAATAAATGGTTAACAGGATTAATAAATATGGGTTCTAAATTAGGTGGTGTGTTATTAAATATGGAAAATGAACGACATTTTAAGTCAATGTGGTTGTCAATCAGTAAGTGTTGAATGGATAAATGATGGGTTTATATGATAATATGGGAATAGAATTTTTTATATTTGATTTGGATTTTTATGGATGCTTTTCATTAACAATCAAAGTAGTGGTGGTGCATGTTGTAGTATTGTGGTTATGGTCATCGATTCTAACGAGGTCTTATTTTTATAGTCACCCAAGGTTTGGATCATTTATATATATATATATATTATGTATTTTCTTATAATTTTGTATGAATGGCACCCAAATACGATTACCGTACTAACTCACAAAAATGTTAGTTTATTGGTGATTTCCCCAACATCCAGGTTGGTGAGAAGAGATTACTATCTACCCCATCTATCTTTCCCACCCAATCAGTTGTGGGAAAATTGATTGGATCTATATATGGTGAGATGACTCGTGGAGTGGGTCATGAATGTTAAGTGGATATAATGAGGATTATGTCCTACAAGTAAGAAAACCCTACACTACTGGATATGTTATGTGCGTACATGATGTACTATGTAAATGTAGATATCGAATGATGAGGATGATATGTTTATATATTGTGCTATTGTTATGGTTATGATGTGGATGGAATAATTCTTGGATGGGAAATTTTAGCGAGTAGTAGGTTGGGGTAGGTAGGGTTGTGACCGTATCTATATCTAATATTGGAGGAATGGAGCATAGAATGTTTGACATAGGGGTGTGAAAGTGAAAAATAGTGTGAAAATATTTTCAGGGATGCTATTTTGTATTATTAATGTTATTTTATTACACTTGGATGTGATACAGAGTGAGTGAGCCTAGTGAGTTTGTGTGATTGTTATCTTAGTAGGAGATGGTTGTTACTATTGTTTTTTATTGCATCATTAATATTTCCTTTATAAATTTTTATGATAGTTATTCAGTATGATCTCACTAAGTATAAGTTTTATTCTCAACCATATACATATAAAATTAGTTGCTACATTCTAGTGTGAGTTTATTAAATGATATGGATAATACTTTCAGGGAATTCATAGTTTTCTATAAAGTCATTGCCTTGGATTCTCTTCATAGTTTATAGAGGTATTTCTTTCATGTTTATCAATATTAATGAATTTTGTAATTATTTTTGATCGTTTTTATCTATATTTTTGTTGTTGGTCAATATTTATATACATATTCTTATATTTTATGAGGAAAATGCCTCCAATTTGTATGATTTTACCCTCAATGTTATTCACTATCCGAGGGCCTATTTAAGGAATTCGTGGACGGTCACTCTCAAATTTATTATAGTCCTAATAGGGGTTTCTTGTGGGGTAATTTCATGAGAAAATAACTCCCCAATGGTATATTTTACTCCCATAAAAAACATTTCCAACCGCCAATGACTGTGGATCATGCTTTATACAATAATTTAATCTTGTTCAAGTCTCATGAATCATGTCACTAGGAAAGATAGTTAAAAATGGTTTGAAAGCATGGTTCATTCTTGAAAATTATTAAAATTGGGGATAACATTTTAGTTGTGTTTTGAAACATAAAAATGAAAACTTATAGTTATCCTTTTAATGGAAAACATCATTTCATATAAATTTATGGGTAGAAAAAAGATTGACAAAAAACATAATTTAAATTTTTCTGAAAATTCACATTAATGCTTCAAGATGGGAAATTAGTCACAATGAATTCTATTCATAACATACCAATGTCACATAAATGTGTTTTTGAATATTATATTTTAAATTTTATTTCCAATAAGTTTTAGGCTTTTTATTTTCAAAAGTTATTTGAAAATGATGTATAAAATATATCATGTTTATTTTTTCTGATGATTGTATATTATCAAGCTAAAATATATTCCCACCCATATATAGTTTTTAGTTTATATTAAGAATATTATTTGTAAATTTTTGAATAAATTTTATGAGAAGATCTCCTTTGGGATGAAAATAGTGAATATATAAATTTTTCCATATGGATCCTCATTATGTGAGTATGATTGATCATACCATGTTAGAAACAGATGGGGATGATAATTGGATTCATTTGGAAAAACTAAATTAGTGTTATAATTCTGAATGAAAAATCTACTATCTTTTAAATGTGGTTTTATAATAGAAATACATAAATAATATTTGTCAAAAATAAATTATATATTATTTTTAATGTAAGAGGATTTAAGGGTTGAGCTCATAATATATTATGTAGATTTATATTCATAGAGGTTTTTTAGGACTATAAAAAATTAATATTTATAAAGATGTTTATTTTAATGTTTCTTATAATAAATTTAATGTTAAATATTCTAATGAATAATTTATATTTGAAAAGGATAATAATATATAGAGTATTAGTGATTTAATTTAAAGGTGGTTGAATATACAACTATGTTCAGGAAATTTATTTATTATATAGAATATTAAATAATAAAAGAGAATATTAGGGAATTATGTTTTATGATTTTTATAAAATAAATGATACAATATTGAATAAAATTGTTGAAATTTTTTACTTATGTGTATATGAACAGTATAACTACTAAATAATAAGCATAAAAGGAAAAAGTGTGTAGTGAAAAAACATTCCATCCCATACCTAATAAAGGTAAATGTCATTTTAGGGATAATTAGTGGAAGTTTATAGATTGAAAGAATGAATAATTATATATTTTATCAGATTATTCTCAAGTAGGGGATACCTATTTTCTATCAATGTGTAGAGAATTGTCACCAAAAAATCATTTCTATGTAACACATAGAATTTCCATCAATGTGGAATGATTGGTCACATGAAGTTGTTTTTTTGTTTTCATTAATTGAATGGAATGTGTTATATCATCCAAACATCTATAGGGAAATGTAATTTAAATAGGAAATATGAATTCATATAGGTCAACAACTAAAGGGATAACATCCAAACTCTGTAGAAGAAAGACTGACTCTCTCTGGTATAGATGGTGGTTGAGAATCCTAAAAATGATGAATGATCATATAATTATTAAGGTATAGTATTGATCACTTGTAAAATTATTTTTATATTAAATTAATATTAGATCACCTTTTTTATGATATTTGTTGACAAATTTGTATCATATATTGAGAAGATTCCTTATATAGTGATAATTGACATCCTATTCTGTTGAAAGAGTGAGTGAGTTATCAAATTCCAATATATTACCATTATGGTAGGTAATGTAAATGTCATATAGTACTCTCTACTTCTTATGATTTTAAAAAATATGTTTTCTAGTTTTGTTGGATTTTCTTATGTTAAGACCCAGAAATTCTTTGGAATTTTTTTTAAATGCATGGGAATTTTTCGAGTCCGTGAAAACTGATGATGTGTGATTCCAAAGTCTAGTGTACCCCGAATCAATTTATGAAGTTTTTTTGGGTACGTTTGGTAAATGTATGAGTGGGATTTAATAACTCTAGAACTGGTGCCTGGAATTGAAATTTGAGGGAACCGTTGAACTTGCTGTGCCGATATTCGCTTAAGCAGACTTTCATCTCGATGACAGTTTGTAAAGAATAAAATATAGATTGTGGGTTTTCATGGAAAATAATAAAATAAACTGTGCGTCACTTTATTTTATTTAAGCTGCCATGAGGTGACTGGTAGTTAAAACCATCTAATGGGAGTTGGTGGTGGGTCCCACCCGAACATAACCTCCCGCGAGAGGTTACCATGTGGGGACCACACGGGGCTTAATCCCCTATTTATGGAAGAGAGTAAAACCTCTCAACTATCCATCATTAATGAGGGAGAGCCTCTTGACATTCCTTTAATTAAATTGTGCCAATCTCCCCTAATTAATTCGTGCCAACTCTCATGAATTAATTAAGGGGAGCCAATTCATTTAATTCTACTTTTTGAATTTCTGTGCCAACGAAATATTAGATAACTCAATATAATATTATTTCACTTGTCTTTTGGGTGGAAGTGGGGAAAGAGGATAGCTTTGGAGGATTAGAATTCTCCCAATGAAGAATGAAGAACACATTCTTCCAACGAATAATGCTGATGACAATCCTTCTTCGACTTCTTTCCCAGACACCTACCGACAGGGAGTGTCTTCCACAGCCAACGCATATTGGGTTTGGAAGTGTGAGACAGACGTGACGAACAATGATTGACAATTAATGGTAGGGGGTTTTATTTGTGAAATATTCCTTTTCTTTTTTTCATCTTCACTGAATGGAATTGATGCGAAGTATTGTAAATAATGGATGTTCATCCTACTCCTTTGATGAACCAATTGCTACCACCCTATATGTGGAGGGTGTGGGCCAAATAAACATGGCCCGCCCCCTGTTCCGATCTTGTTTATATAGAACTTTCGGTGATGAAGCGGCAATGAAGTGATAGAGGCGGCAAGGACAAAAGGTCGTGCTACCTATGGCCTCCACGAATCACGTTGACCCCGTGGTGCTCTCGTGCACCCGGCCGAGCATCGCCGACCCGCTCCGGCCCAAGCCACACCGAACTGGCCTTCCAGGCTACCACCTAGCGGCCGGCCTGCCTGCCCAAGGCCTCTGGCACGGCCCGCGCGTGGCCTAACCACCCCCACACGCCCTGTCTACGACCTACACGACGCTCTGCCGGCCTGCCCACGGCCCACGCGCCCTCCCGCGGCCTACTCAGTGCCCTGCCGGCCTGCCCGTGCCCCACCGGCCTGTTCGCGGCCCCCGAGCGCCCCACAGGCCTGCCTGCGTCCTGCGACACCCTACCTGTGGCCTGCCGCAGCCTGCTCGGCTTGCCCACAGCCTGCCACACCCTGCGCGGCTGCCCGCCAGCCCGCCTGGCACCCTACATGGTTGCCCGCTGGCCTCCCGGCCACCCGAGCCAGCCCAAAACTTCCCACATGGCATCGCTGGATGAACTGACTCGACCTTCTGACCTGAGCCTCCCGAGCCGCACCCCGCACGGTGTTGGCCGAATCATCCCCAGTCTCCGGACTGAGCCGCCTAAGCATAGACCTACGGGCCGAATCTCCCTCACAGTCCGATGTGCCGGGCCCAGTGGACTAGGCCGAACCTAATAGGCTGGCCCACCAAATGAGCTGGGCCAGACCTAATAGGCATGACCAGGTCGACCTAGGCCGGGTCATCCCAGACTAAGACGGACTGAGTCGGTCCGATTGGGTTGGACCGGACCTGGGCCCACTACCGGCCTTTACATTCATTTGGCCATATCTTTGGCACCGATCAACTGTTTAAAGAACTGTCAGCTATGCTGGTAATCTTGGAACGTAGCGGTTCCTTTGAGTATACCCCATTGGATTTCGGGGTAATATTGAGATATGGTCAGGTTAGGTCGTACACGAATCCAACTGGGCCCCCACGACTAAAAATCTAATATCTCAAAGACCCGGTACCCAATTGGTGCACCGTCTATTCCGTTGAGACCCCTATAATGAGGTAGACCATTGAGATACTTCGAGGTGGGACTTCATGACAGTTGGTGTATCGACTAGTAGCTTCTGGAGTGGATCATTCAGAGATGAGAAAACATTTTTGTGGGAACCTAGTAGCTGGCTGAATCTTGACGACTGCTGATTGAGTGACTCAGAGTGACTCATATGGCCCAGTGCAGAGTTCCTGGTTGTGTTAGTAGACCCATGACAGAAGAGTGCCTGGTTGTGGCAGCAGACCCATGGTACTTGACAGGAGGAGTACCTCTATAGGCTATGAGAGGGATCGCCTGGTTGTGGTGGCAGAACTATGGTGGGGAGCGCCTCTGTGTGAGTGCGACAGACCCACGGTACTCGAAAGGAGGAGTGCCTCAGCAGTCCAAGGTTAGTAGGAAGCACCACTGTGTGAACCGACAGGCCCACTATACTTGATAGTGGAGGAGTTATCCAGCAAATGAGGGTTCAGATTGATATTATCCCTAGAATAAAATCCTGGTTGAGCTGAGTCCGTAGAATTTGTTTTTACCTCATGAATGAGCTAGATTACTTGATAACTTAGTTATATGTATGGGAATATAACCTATGTAAGGTTATCTATTGAATTCACACTTTTTGGTTTATCCTTGTTGGATTTTTTAGACCTTGAGGATCTGGGGGTCCCTACTGAGTATCGTTATACTCACCCCTGCACAGGCTATGCCCTCACTTCATTATGTTGGTTGCAGATGACAACCAGCGTTGACCGAGGATGAGTGGACCAGGACTGGACAATACCCAGAGGTGGATCAGATGGAGTGACAGAACACTGAGGAGATGTGAGGAAGTGGTGTGCTGTGTAGGTTATCTGTACCTACCCTTCATGTATGATTTCCCGGAGGATGATCTAGTAGTTATTTCACCTTTCTTCTATTGTACATCAGTTTCCTTGTACTTTACAGTTGGGATTGTATTTCCGGCCCATTTACTTTTCAGTACTCATTTTGTATACAGTTTTACTTAGTGTTTTGCTTCCAGTTTATACTTTGTTGTGTGTGTTATACTTTACAAAGGCAATGCCTTCCCAGTTTTAGGGATTTACACCTTTGGTGCTAGTCACCAGCCCATGGCCTATGGAAGGCTGGCTTGGGGTAGCCACTGAATGGGCCCCGGGGGATGGGTCATGAAAAATTGGAATTAGATGATTCAGTTCTACCACAGTACTTAGAACTCTGATCAATCTTTTCTGTGAATCAATAGTGTTAAGGGTACATAGTGTGGTTTTTAGTTCAGGGAGTCCAGTGTTGGTGTTGCGGCTAACATATGCATACACCAGGACCCTAACTTCTGATTTCTGACTCAGTACATGAATACACTGATTGCATGTGTGTTTTCAAAAGTTTTCTTCATGTCTTCTCAACCAGGTCAGCTCACCAAGTATAACTTTTGACCGTGTTTCATCTGTTCATGATGCCTCCATGCAGAAAACCAATTAATGTTATGAGAGAGTACACGATGATGACCCACCGAGCGACGAGCCTCTGGTGCATAGACCCCTTACTATATTGGCACCTTTAGGTGGTGTACTAGAAGCACCACCACCCATTGGGTAAAATATGCCACCAGCTGCACTGGAGAACGATGCACACTGACTGAGTGTGTTACATGAGTTTCAGTGGCAGATACCTACGAGGTTATGAGGCAAGACAGATTCACAGGAAGTAGAGGACTAGCTGGAGGCGATTGATAGAGTTATACGCCTAGTTAAGACACCCGTAGAGAAGATAGTGATCTTAGTCACTAGTGTTTTCCAGTGAGTGACCATGAGGTTGGTCCGCATAGGGATGGGGCGTTGGTACATGTAATGTTGCCCGAGATTGTACCTTTAGGTAGTGTGTCAGCTATATCACTTCTTGTTGGTCAGCAGTTACAACCGGAGGTATTGGTAGATGAAACATATAGGCTTAGTTCCTTACACGTGTTTTAGAATCAGATACCACTCAGGTTCCAAGGTGAGCCCGAATCACAGGCGGCTGAGGACTGGCCTGAGGTGGTGGCTGAGAGTTCTCTGGAGCTTTTACAGCTTCGTCAGGACAAATTTTTGGTAGATGAAAATTCATCGAGGCGTACCGATTGCTCCTGGTACTCGATAAATACATTACGATAAGTTCTTTGGGGATCAGACTACCATGAAAGGTGTATTTTAGGACATCCGAGCCAGCACCTTTTTCTCTAGATGTTATGGAGAACCTTTGCAGAAGAATGTTCTTTGGATGAGCGGATACAGCTAGTGAACTTTAGCAGTGGGAAAGCATGAAACTGGCACCAATCTCAGAGACATGAGCATGTAAAATGTTTTAAGAAGAGGAAGTGTTAAGGATTGATGATCCTTCAAGGCTGAAGATGTGGAAGCAGGGCTAGAAGAGTAGCCTGAAGTGGTGTACATTTTGACATGTTACAACCACCCACCATTGTAATCCTCACCAGGCTTAGGGAGATGGAGGGCAGGGGAAGAGAGTAGCTGCATGAAGACATGGAGTGTGACTGAAGGGCTCTAGGAATGATTCGAGGTTCAATCTGTGTCTACTACTAGCTGTCGTATCAATAGAAAAAGGTACCAATCATTCCTTCCTTCCAATAATCTTGTCCGAGAACTTGTGTTTCCTATTAAACTGTTGACTTGAACCTCACGTATAGATATACCTATAGGAGAATACTCGATAATCACACTTATGCCGATGGTGTGATCTTACCCTTGAGGTGAGAGTTTTGGTTGGAAACTCTTGGTGGTAGTGTCGAGGCCTTATGATGTTATTTTGGGTATGGACTGGGCAACCACAGTTCATACAAAGATTGACTATATTAGGCAAAAAGGTTGTGGTTTATCTACAACTTTGGGATGAGGTTTTCCTTAGTCAGCAAAAAAGGAAACCCCTGAAGCATAGGTTAAACACATGCATAGGAGGGTGCAACCTATCACTCTTGATTCAGCTAACCTTATCCTCATGATAGAAGGAGTTTTGAGTATTGAGTTTCAAATAGGAGTGACAGAACATGGGGACATATTTTCGAAAGATGTTTCTTGGATTGCCCCCAAAGGAGGAGGGAAGTCTGCTTTGGATGGATACTACAGGAGGTTCGTTCTAGACTTCTCCAAATTTGCAGCACAATGATCAGCCTTGACAAAGAAGGGGCAACCCATCATGTGGTCGGAGAGATGCCAGCAATGCTTTTAGGAGTTGAGGCATAGGCTGACTAGTGCATCCATCTTGAGGCTTCCAGAGGAAGGCGTAGGGTACGTATTCCACTACGACGCATCAGGGACCAGACTCGGGTGTGTCCTGATGCAGGAGTGAGTAGTGATCATATATGGTTCTCGATAGCTGAGACAACATGAGTAGAACTACGCTACCCATGATCTGGAGTTAGCAGCAGTGGTCTTGGCCTTCAAGATGCGGGGGAACTATCTTATGGGAGAACATTTTACTGTGTACTCTGGTCATAAGGGTCTCAGGTATATATTCTCTTAGAATGACTTGAACCTGATACAACGATGATGGCTTGAGTTCCTCGAGAACTATGAATTCGAGATAATATATACTCCTAGGAAGGGTAATGTTGCAGCAGATGCACCCAACAAGAGTTATGATATACAACTGTTAGGTGTGGCCATAGAGTAGCTAGCTACCTTAAAGATATCCTTTGTGGATAGAGACAAAGAAGAATTTCTACAGTCTCTTACAGTCACTCCATCACTTCTTTAGTGACTCAGGGAGGCACAACATGGGGAAACTGACTGCGAGACATGATGTTCCCAGATATCCATAGGGCTGGCACATGATTGATTTTCTAAAGGTGGGGAGCACGTAATACATTTCATAGGACGTACTATGGTGATAGTGTCACTTAAGGAGTATGTGTTGAAGGAGTTCCACACATCCCCTTTAGCGGTACATACAGGAGTGGAAAAGATGTATCCGGACCTCAGAAGACAGGACTAGTGGCCAGGTATGAAGAATGCAGTAGTGGAGTTTGTCTCGCGATGCCTCACTTGTCAGCAAGTGAAGGCAGAGCACCAGGTACTAGCAGGATTGGTTCAGCCTTTAGAGGTCCCAGAGTGGAAGTGGGATGGGATATACATGGACTTCATGACGAGTCTTCCACATACATCCAGGGGTCACGACTCAATTTGGGTGATCGTCGATCGACTCATCATGTCGGTCCACTTCATACCGATTAGAGTTCTGGGTTCAATAGAGATCATGGAATGCCTCTACATACAAACGATTGTGCGGCTACATGGAGTACCTTCATCTATTATCTCCGATCGTGACACACAGTTTACATCACAGGTATGGAAGGGTTTGTAGGAGGCTTTCGAGACATAGCTTCATCTGAGCACCGCCTACCATCCTCAGATGGATGGCCAGACTGAGAGAACCATTCAGACTCTTGAAGACATACTCCGTGCATGCATCCTCAACTTGGGTCGCATATGAGAGGACCAATTACCATTGGTAGAGTTTTCATACAAAAATAGTTATCACTCCCCCATAGGGATGACACCTTTTGAGGTGTTGTACAGGTGACCTTGCATATCACCCTTGTGTTGGACTGACCCTGGGGAGTCAGCACTAGTGGGACCAGAGATGGTATGAGCTACTATAGAGATGGTGCAGATCATCCAGGAATGGATGAAGACTGCACAAAGCAGACAGAAGTTATAAGATGATAGGAGATGGAGACCTTTAGAGTTAGAGGATGCTGGCCATATCTTTCTACAGGTCTCACCCCAACAATGTCTATAGATATTTGGCCAAGGTGACAAGTTATCTCCGAGGTTCATTGGACCTTTACAGGTCCTCATAAGAGTATGCGAGGTGTCTTACCTCTTAGCTCTTCCACCTCAGTTGCACCAGGTGCATGATGTCTTCCACGTATCTCAGATTAGAAGATATGTGTACGACTATTCCCACATCACTGACCATGGAGATATGGATGTCTACGATTGGGAAAATTTTAGGTAGGTTCCAGTGGAGATTGAGGATGGACAGATGCAGGTCCATCATTAACGGTCAATACCTTGGGTGCACATTCGCTGGTAGCACGAGAACCTCCGGGAGAGCACATGGGAGCTGGAGGCTTAGATGAATGCTCAGTACCCCCACTAGTTCCCATAGTTTGAGTTGTAGCTTACAAGGACGTAAATCCCTGGGGTGGGGATAATGTAAAGACCCATAATTTCCAAGTATTTTTTTCTTAAATGCATGGGAATTTTACGAGTCTGCAAAAACTGACGGCGCATGATTCCGAGGCCCGATGTCCTCGGAATCAGTTTTTGAAGTTTTGTCCAGGTACAATCAGTAAACATAAAGATGAAATTTTATAAATTTTGAATCGGTGCTCAGAATTGAAATCTGAGGGCATCGTTGAACTCGTAGTTCCAGTATTCACTTAAGGAGACTTTAACCTCAACGATAGTTAGTCGAGAATAAAAGGTATATTTTGGGTTTTCAAGGAAAATGATAAAATAAAGTGTGCACCACATTCTTTTATTTAAGCTTCCATGTGGGTGACTGGTAGTTAAAACCATCTCATGGGAGTTGGTGGTGGGGCCCACCCGAACATAACCTCCCATGAGAGGATACCATGTGGGGACCACATGGGGCCTAATCCCCCTAATGATGGAAGAGATTAAAACTTCTAAACTCTCCCTCATTAACAAGGGAGAGCCTCTTGACCTTCCTTTAATTAAATTGTGCCAATATCCCCTAATTAATTCGTGATAACTCTCTTGAATTAATTAGGGGGAGCCAATTAATTTAATTATACTTTTTGAATTTCTATGCCAACGAAATATTAGATAACTGAATATAATATTATTTCACTTGGCTTTTGGGTGGAAGTGGGGAAAGAGGGGAGCTTGGTAGGATTAGAATTCTCCCAATGAAGAACGAAGAACACATTCTTTCAATGAAGAGCGCTGATGACGATCCTTCTTCGACTTATTTCCCAAACACCTACCGATGTGGACCGTTTTCAATAGCCAATGCATCTCAGGTTCGGAAGCGTGCGACAGACGTGATGAACGACGACCGACAATTAAATGTAGGGGTTTTTTGTGAAATATTCATTTTTCTTTTTCTCATCTTAATTAAAATGAATCGATGCGAAGTATTGGAAATAATTGATGTTCATTGTACTCCTTTGATGAAGCAATTTCTACCACCCTAAATGCGGAGGGTGCGGGCCAAACCAAAATGGCCCAACACCTCTGTCGATCTTTTTTATATTGAACTTTTTGAAATGAAGCTGCAATTAGGCGACGAAGGTGGCAACGACAAAAGCTCGTGCTACCCACGACCTCTGCGAATCGCGCTGCCCCCACGGTGCTCTGGTGCTCTTAGTCAAACACCACCAGCCCACGCCGGTATGAGCCACACCGAACCGGCCTACCTGGCCGCCCCCCCCGGACACCGGCCCGCCTGCCCACGGCCTCATGCACAGCCTGCCCAGGGCCTACCCGTGCCTCGCACACCCTACCTGCTGCCAGTATGACACCCTGTCTACCTGCCCGCATCCCGCACACCATGTCAGCCGCTTGCCTGGTGCCCGGTCGGCCTGCTCGCGCCCCACCGGCCTGCTCGCGGCCTCCCTCATGCCCTGTCGGACCCTGCCCAGCCTACCTGCGACCTCCCGCACACCACGTAGGCCTGCCCGCAGCCTGCCACACCCTGCCCGGCCTGCACGCCGCCTTCTATGCCCTGCCCAGCCTGCACGCCGCCTTCTATGCCCTGCTCGGCTTGCCTGCGGCCGGTCACACCCTACTCGGCTCCCCGTCGGCCGGCTTGGAACCCTGCCCGGCTACCCGCCGGCCTCCTGGCCTCTCAAGCCAGCTGTGGTGTCCCATGTGGCATTGCTGGCTGAACCAGCTCGGCCTTGCATGCCGAGCTGCCTGATCCACACCTCGTGCAGTACTGGTCAGACATGCCCTGGCCTCCAGACCATGCCCCCTACGCGGCAACCTCCGGGCCGAACCGCCCTCGCAGTCTACGGGGTCGGGCCAAGCAGACTGGGCTGAACCAAATAGACTAGCCAACAAAATGGGCTGGGCCAGACCCAATTGGTCTGACCAGGTCAACCTAGACTGGGTCTTTCCAGACTAAGACTGGCTGAGTTGGTCCGACCGGGTCGGACCAGACCCAGGCCCACTACCAGCCTTTACTTTCTTTTGGCCATATCTTTGGCACCTATCGAGTGTTTGACGAACTGTCAGCAGTGCTGGTAATCTTGGAACATATCGGTTCCCTTTAGTATACCCCATTGGAGTTCGGGGTAATATTGAGATACCGTCAGGTTGGGTCGTACATGAATCCAACCGAGCACCCAAGAATAAAAATCTAATAACTCATAGACCGAGCGTCCTATTGGCACACTGCCTGTTGCGTTGAGACCCCTATGATGAGGCGGAACTTTGAGATACGTCTACGTGGGACTTCATTATAGTTGGATTATTGACCAATAGCTTTTGGAGCAAATCTTCCAGAGATGAGCAGGAATTTTTACAGGAACCACATAGCTGATGAGGACTTGATGACTGCTAATCGAGTGACTCTGAGTGACTCATATGGACCAGTGGGGAGCGGTTGGTTGTGGTGGAAGACCCACGGTGGAGGAGCGCCTGGTTGTGGCGGCAGACCTATGGTACTCAACAGGTGGAGTACCTCTATAGGCTATGAGGGGGAGCATCTGGTTGTGGCGGCAGTCCTATAGTGGGGAGCGCCTTTGTGTGAGCGCGGCAGACCCATGGTACTCGACAGGAGGAGTACCTTAGAAGTCCAAGGATACTAGGAAGTTCCTCTGTGTGATATGGTAGGCCCACAGTACTTGATAGAGGATTATTTTCTAGCAGTTGAGGGTTTAGATTGATACTATCCCTAGAATAAAATCTTAGTTGAACTGAGTCAATAACTTTTGTGTTTACCTCATGAATGAGATGGATTACTTGATAACATAGGTATATGTATGTGCATATACCTTAGTAAGGTTATCTGTTGAATTAACACTTTTTGGTTTATACTTGTTGGATTTTGTGTGACCTTGAGGGTCTCAGGGTCCCTACTGAGTGTCGTTATACTCACCTATAACGACCCATACTTTACATACATTGTTAATACTTCAAAATTGGAGCACACTTATTACAACATATGACAAAACCACAAAGGACCATATAGGTATAGTGTCTTTAGAAACTGGGAAACATAAACAACTGGTTCATAAATCTTCTACAGTGCCTCCCATTTATTTCATCATATCTAGGGTCCCTTTTAGCATATTCTACTTAATATCCATCTTCCTGACCTGGGGAAAAGAAATCATAAAAGGGTGAGATCAAATGCTCATCAAGGGCAAATAAAGGAAATAAAAATCATATCATATCTTTTTGAAGATCATAACCTGCAAAAGAGATCATAATATCTTAACATGGAACAAATCATAGAAGTGAAAATGAGATCCCCATAATCATATCATAAAACTTGAAACTTTCTGGCATGCACACATAATCATGGAAAATCATTTCCTGTTAGTCATGACTCATTGCCAAGACTATCTTAGTGGACAAAGTCCCTTTCTGAACCGAGTTCACTCCTCGTTTCAGTCCTGTATCACTGAACCAAAATAACATTTCCGTTCCAGCCATGTCTATCTCATGAGATATAAAATCTTTACCCAATGCATTTGAGGGAGATATAGGTCCCACCCATCTTATAATGAATCCTTTCTTATGTGTGCCACATAATCATAAATCATACATCATCGCATAACCCATGTAATAAAAATGGGATTCTTAAACAACATGACATCATAAAACAATTCATATAAGATAAAGGAAATCATAAAAATGTTTCCATCACAACATAATCAAATCCATGTAATAATAGGGATAAAAACAGAACCCTTTTATTATCTTAGATGGAAAATAATTTTGATAAAATACTTGAACATCATTCTTGAGGAAAATATCCTTTCTACTTCAAAAACACGTTTCCTTTCTTAACATGTCATACAATTTTAAACTAAAAGAAGTTGATTAAAAATAAACTTGAATACTTGTAAAGGAAGCTTCTTGGAAATAATGTTTTAGAAATCCATTCATGCCGTATAAGTTAAAAAAAAATTATTCGTACTTTTGTCGGGAAAGTCAAAAAGTACCTCGTACGAAAAACGACAAAAGATTCCTTTCTTATTCTTTACTAAAAACTCACCGATGGGTAAAAATGGATTTAAAAAATTGTAGGTGGATGGAAATAATATTACATATTGATGAAACATGGATGTGGATGATAAAATACACTCCAGTAAATACTTACGAATAAACAATATCGGATAAAAATGAGATTGTGATATTTTCCCTTACCTTAGGTCCGATTTGCTTTGTACGTGTCCGAAGCTCCTGTATAATGGTTTAAATAATGTTATTGACTTGTTCCAGAATCATAAATATTGATATGATATCATATATGGTCATATTCTTAGCTTCTTGTTAGTAATATTTCATTGTTACTTGTTACTCAGGTCTTTATTGCCTTTTGTTCTTATGCGTGTTTTGCCGAATAAATTGTTATTCTTATTTTAAGGTTATAGATACCTTATATCCAGAATGGTATTAGTGTAACATATATCATATTTATTCATTCAACTCATTTATATAATTACTATGTAATGATGATCATGTAGAACGAGTCGCATCACATCGTGGAGACGGTATTCCGTACGTACGCACGAGTGATGATATCGTTCCTATGATCGTGGAATTGTATTGGAGTATATATATATTATTTCAGTATCAATATTACTTTATAATAATCATAAATAGTTACTCATTACACCATTATACCCATCCTTGTAAGGTGGTGGTGGAAAATAGATTACACCACGGCGTGGAGACGGTATTCCGTACGTACGCACGCGCGGTGATTTCATTTTTCCGTAGGATGGATAGAAGGTGAATTAGGGTTGTTTCATATTTATAATAACATATCAGTATGTAATTAATACTTATGTTATTACTTTATCATGAAACAACTAAAGGAGAAGAAGTTGAAGAAGAAAGAAATTGAAAAGATCAGTAATGGATATTACCTCTTCTTTGGAACGCTTCTTTGAATCCTCCACTTAGGGAAGTAAGATTGGTCTTTGAAGAAGACCAGGACCTCTAGGATTATTCTAGGGAAGTGGAGAGGAGAAAATGGCAGGGGTTGGACGATCTTGAGTGCTCAAATTGGTGTGAGGAGGAGGGGAGGAGGTGCCCTTTTATAAGGGAGGAGAGGGGCACCTTAGGAATATCTCAAAATATTATTTTATATTAAAGTCAAAATCGGTTTATAATGGTTCCAAAGGGTCTTATTTCGAAGATAAAGTGGGTATGGGTTTAAATACTATCAACCAATAAGATTTAGACAAGTTTAGGGGATTATTTTAACCTTATCAATTAGATTTAACTCTAAGTTAAATAATTTAACTTTTACCGTGTCTTTTTGTTTTCTTTCACTATATGGTTAATACACTTACTATAACATGCCAAACGAACCCCAAATTGTTTATTATTAATATATATATCCTTATCTAAGTCATGTGGCAGAACCTTATATTTTTAGGAATAAAATAACAATTAATAATATAATATTTGATTTAAAAACTATTTTGTGTCAATTTTGACACTATTTGATATATGATTTTTGTGAAAGTCATAACAGAATTATATGTTCGAACCAAGTTGATTAAATCAACACTAATATATCATAGTAACCTAGAAAATTAGTGGAATTCATAAAAAGTCTTAAATTACATTTATTTTGGTATTTATATTATCAATTATGTCAATATTTCATTAATAAGATAATTACTGCATCATCTTTGTGTCATAACTAAATTAAATTATTTGATGTCTAAAAATTACAAATAAAATACCATAATGTAGTAAATCATTTTATATTTCTAATGAATATTTACAATAGAATTTATCTTATGTATAACCCCATATTAAAAATGATTTACTTATTAAACTTTGATTTTAACTATTTTAACCCTTCTTTAAATAAATTAATAATAAATGTCCTAATCTAATCCAAGTGGGCCTAAATGGTCATATTTTATTACTAAGTTTGTTTTTGGTCGAATTACACTTGTCCAATAGAATTAGGACATGTGTTAGGGTAATAGTAATATCATATTTACCCTTAGTTACCCTATTTACTATTAACCGCGGTAAAAAAAAGTAAAAAGTTACTATTCACCAAAAAATTATTTTTATCTCATTGAACCACATTTTACTTACTGATATCAACCGTGTCTGTCGGAGTTTCGAAATTCCATTCATAGAAGCGGTAAAATTAAGTTTTATGCAAAATTCAGTTTTTAACCTACCACTTAGTGGTTTCACTATTCATCAAAAATTGAAAGTTTTCAGAAAAATACCAAAATTTCACCCTAGGCTAATTTCGACATTCTGAGTCCAAAAATGAAGTCCATTTTGAAAAATAAAATTTATAAAATTTCAAAAAGTGGTTATTACTATTCATAACGGCTAGTTTTAATAGCATATTGTTGTTTAGTGAAACTCGGTATTGCGTACGACACAAGCTATCGAGGAAGGTCGCGATTGCATGTAAAGCAAGCCAAGAAAGTGTTGTGTAGAAAAAAATTCCTTTGATGATTTATATAACATAAAATTCTCGGGTGTTACATTCTACCCCCCTTAAAAAGAATTTCACCCTCGAAATTCGTCACTTTGTAACAAACAGATGAGGATACTTCTTCCTCATCATATCCTCAAGCTCCCATGTAGCTTCTTCAAGTTGGTGGTTCCTCCATAAAACTTTCACCAAGCGAGTGGTCTTGTTTCGTAGGACTTTTTCACTACGATCCATAATCTCTATCGGCTGTTCTTCATAAGAAAGATCTTGCTCCACCGGTACAACTTCTGAGCTGAGTACATGTGAAGGATCTGGTATGTACTTTCTCAGGAGAGATACATGGAACACATCGTGAACTTGAGAGAGATTCGGTGGAAGCGCCAATCGGTAAGCTACCTTTCCAACACGATCCAGTATTTATAAAGGACCGATATATCTAGGGCTCAACTTCCCCTTCTTTCCAAATCTCATAACCCTATTTCAGGGAGATATTCGTAAGAACACTTTATCACCCACTTCAAACTCTAGGTCTTTTCTTCGGTTGTCGGCATAACTTTTCTGTCGACTCTGAGCTGCTCTTATGTATTGTTGAATAGATCTGACCTTTTCTGCCATTTCATCAACGAGATCAGGTCCTAATAGCTTTCTTTCCCCAACATCATCCCAGCAAGTTGGAGTCCTGCATTTCTTTCCATAGAGAGCTTCATAAGGAGCCATCTGAATACTGGAGTGAAAGCTCTTATTATAAGAAAATTCCACCAAAGGTAGGTGTTGATCCCAACCTCTTTGAAATCCATAGAGAAAGCTCTCAACATATCTTCTAGGGTTTGAATTGTTCTCTCAGACTGACCGTCTGTCTGGGGATGATAAGCAGTGCTGAAACTCAACTCTGTATCCAGAGTATGCTGAAGACTTCGGCAGAACTTCGAGGTAAATCTCGGATCCTGATCTGATATAATAGAAAGTGGTACTCCATGCAATCTTACCACTTCCTTTACATATATCCTGGCAAGCTGATGTAGAGAGAAATCCTCTCTAATAGCAATGAAGTGTGCAGATTTTGTAAGATGATCAACTATGACCCAGATAGCATTATTTCCTTTGGATGTTTTAGGATGTCCTGTGACAAAGTCCATAGTGATGTTTTCCCATTTCCATTCGGGTATGGGTAATGGTTGTAACATCCCCTTAGACTTCTGTCTCTCAGCTTTAACTTGTTGACAAACCAAGCATCGAGAGACATATTCAGCAACATCTCTTTTCATGCCATCCCACCAGAAGTACTCTTTCAGGTCCCTATACATCTTCGTGCTTCCAGGATGAATAGAGAATGAAGAACTATGAGCCTCATCCAGCAGCTCCTTCTTTAATTTGGGGATGGAAGGAACACAAACCCGATTCCTGAACTTTATTATCCCATCACAATCAAGGTTGAATTCGGGAACATTTCTCACCTTCTTTTGTAACTCGACATCTTCTTTCTGTGCCTCTTTAATCTTCACATGTATAGATGGTTGAACATTCATTTGAGAAAGATAAGATTTTTCCCCTTCCATTATAATTCCAAGATTTATCCTTTGTAAATCCATAAATATTGGATCTTTTTTGATCCTCATCATGGATAAACTAGCATGGTCTTGTTGACTTAATGCATCTTCCACCTTGTTTGCTTTCCCAGGGTGGTAATGGATTGAGCAGTCATAATCCTTAATCAGCTCCAACCATCTTCTTTGACGCATATTCAGCTCATTTTGTTTGAAAATATACTTTAAACTTTTATGATCAGTATAAATATCACACCTTTCACCATAAAGGTAATGCCTCCAAATCTTTAATGCAATGATTACCGCAGCCAACTCCAAATCATGTGTTGGGTAATTTTGCTCATGGATTTTCAACTGTCGTGAGGCATAAGCTATCACCATATCATTTTGCATAAGAACACACCCCAATCCCTTCTTGGATGCATCACTGTAGATCACAAACCTTTCTCCACTACAAGGCAGTGTGAGCACAGGTGCACTGGATAACCTTCTTTTCAACTCCTTGAAATTCTCTTCACATTCCTCTGTCCAGACAAACTTAACTCCTTTCCGAGTCAACTTGGTGAGTGGATTAGATAATCGTGAAAAATCTTTTACAAAACGTCGATAATATCCAGCCAAACCAAGAAAACTTCGGATCTCAGTTACTGTTGTTGGTCTTGACCATCTTTCGATAACCTCTGTTTTTGCTAGATCCACAGATATCCCCTCTTTTGAGATTATGTTACCCAAAAATGCAACTTTTTGAAGCCAAAATTCACACTTGGTAAATTTGGAATAAAGCTTCTCCTTTCTCAGGGTCTTCAATATAATTCTCAAGTGATCTTCGTGCTCTTCCTTGATCTTTGAATAGGCAAGAATATCGTCTATAAAGACTACCACAAATTGATCAAGATAGTCTCTAAAGACTCTATTCATTAGATCCATGAAGATAGCAGGGGCATTAGTAAGACCAAATGGCATCACTATAAATTCATAGTGTCCATACCTTGTACGGAAAACCGTCTTTAGTATATCCTCCCATTTGACCCTTAATTGATGATACCCTGAACGAAGATAAATCTTGGAAAAGTATTGAGCTCCGCGTAGTTGGTCAAATAAGTCATCAATGCGTGGGAGAGGATATTTGTTCTTGATAGTGATCTTGTTAAGTTCTCGATAATCAATGCAGAGTCTCATTGATCCATCTTTTTTCTTAACAAATAAAACAGGTGCTCCCCAAGGTGACGCACTAGGGCGTATGAATCCCTTATCACGATTCTCTTGGAGTTGCTTCTTCAATTCCTGCAACTCAATTGGGGCCATTCTATAAGGTGTCTTCGAAATAGGCAAAGCACCCGGTACGAGTTCTATTGAAAACTCAACTTCACGATTTGGTGGAAGACCCGGTAATTCCTCCGGAAAGACATCATCAAACTCCCGTACAATGGGAATATTCTTAATCGTGAGTTTCTCACCAACCATTTGAGATAAATAACCTTCATTTAGTGGAATCAATACCCATAAGATGGAAGAAATTTCCACTTGAAGGTTATGTTCATCCTTGCATTGATAGACGATCGTAGATTGATCTGGAGTATGAAATGTGACTTCCCTTCTTTGGCAATTGATATGAGCTCCATGTAGAGAAATACAATCCATGCCAAGAATCACATCAAATTCCACTAAAGGAAGGATCACAAGATTTGCAGGAAGCACTTTCCCACAAACTTCGATCGGAGAAGAATTATAAACTTTTGATGCGACTGTTGTGCCATTAGGTGTTGTCACAGCTAACTCAACATCTAATTGTTGAGGTAATACGGTGATACCCTTAGTAAATTTTTTAGAAATAAAAGAGTGGGTGGATCCGGAATCAAATAAAACATTTGATACTTTAGACTGGATGGTAAGTGTACCTTTCACCACTTCGTTATCGTACTCCACATCGCTGATAGAAATTGCATGTGACTTTCCTTTGTCTTTAGCCTTAAGATTTTGTTGACGTCGACCATCATTATCAACCCTTGGATTTGGGCATTGATTGGCATAATGTCCCGTATCCTTGCACTTGAAACATTGAAGTGTAGTAGGTTCATTCTGTGTATCCCATCCTTTGTTTGCGTCATTAGACATATTCTTCCCATTATCACGGCATTCAAATGCCTGATGACCTTCCTTTCCACATTTAAAACATTTACTTGTCCCTTTAAGACAACTCCCTCCATGTTTATTTCCACACTTTGAGCATAAGGAAAAGCTCATCTTCTTTTCCGTGTGCTCTTTAGATTTTTCTTTGAATTCCATCTTCCTCTTCTTATCAATCCCATGTGGCTGATGGGTTATTCCAATCTCCATCTCGACTTTGAGAGCACATCGAACGATTTCCTCGTAGCTATTGAAGTCCCTTATGGCTAACGCCATTCGAAGACTTGGTTTTAAGCCACTAAAGAATCGATCGATCTTACTCTCAGGTTGGATAATAATACCCGAAGCGTACCTTGCAAGTCTTGTAAAATTTTCTTCATAGGTACCAACAGATTCATCATCCCTTTGCTTCAGTTCAAGAAACTCTTTCTCCATCTTTGTTCGGAGAATACGATGGAAGTACTTATTGAAAAATAAGTTATTGAACTCGTCCCATTCCATAGACTCAATTTCATCCCTTTGCCTCGTATTCTTAATAAGATTACACCATTGATCAGCATCTCCTTCCAAACGATACACTGCTAGGATGACTTTATCATGTTCAGAACATTGAAGAACTGAAAATATCTTTTCAGTAGTACTAATCCATTGTTCAGCAACTAATGGATCAGTAGACCCACTGAAAGAAGGTGGACGCTGCCTCATGAAGGATTCAACAGAATGTTGCTCCTTCCTTTGCTCGTTTGGAAGTCCTGCATGATTCATAGCTTGAGAAAGTTGTGTGAGCATGGCTACAATATTTTGCATTCCATCTCCCATATCATTTGGTTGCTCAGGTGGACAATCATTGCATTTCCAATCGCATTCCGCATTAACACGGTTCCTTCGGGTTCCAGCCATTGACTAAAACCAAGAAGAATAGTGTGAGCAACACTAATTATAATAGGAAAACCACATAATCAAGGATAAAATTTCACACTTAGGATCTTATCCTAGGGTATTCATGGCCATTTCTAAAACACTAAGATTGTGTTCTATGCTTAGACTTATCCTTAGGGTTCTTACTAAGGATTTCACATCCTAGTTTCCAAAGGATGACTATACCTTTCCTCTGATACCAACTATAACGACCCATACTTTACATACATTGTTAATACTTCAAAATTGAAGCACACTTATTACAACACATGACAAAACCACAAAGGACCGTATAGGTATAGTGTCTTTAGAAACTGGGAAACATAAACAACTGGTTCATAAATCTTCTATAGTGCCTCCTATTTATTTCATCATATCTAGGGTCCCTTTTAGCATATTCTACTTAATATCCATCTTCCTGACCTGGGGAAAAGAAAACATAAAAGGGTGAGCTCGAATGCTCAGCAAGGGAAAATAAAGGAAATAAAAATCATATCATATCTTTTTGAAAATCATAACCTGCAAAAGAGATCATAATATCTTAACATGGAAGAAATCATAGAAGTGAAAATGAGATCCCCATAATCATATCATAAAACTTGAATCTTTGTGGCATGCACACATAATCATGGAAAATCATTTCCTGTTAGTCATGACTCATTGCCAAGACTATCTTAGTGGACAAAGTCCCTTTCTGAACCGAGTTCACTCCTCGTTTCAGTCCTGTATCACTGAACCGAAATAACCTTCCGTTCCAGCCATGTCTATCTCATGAGATATAAAATCTTTACCCAATGCATTGGAGGGAGATATAGGTCCCACCCATCTTATAATGAATCCTTTCTTATGTGTTCCACATAATCATAAATCATACATCATCGCATAACCCATGTAATAAAAATGGGATTCTTAAACAACATGACATCATAAAAAAATTCATATAAGATAAAGGAATTCATAAAAATGTTTCCATCACAACATAATCAAATCCATGTAATAATAGGGATAAAAACAGAACCCTTTTATTATCTTAGATGGATAATAATTTTGATAAAATACTTGAACTTCATTCTTGAGGAAAATATCCTTTCTACTTCAAAAACACTTTTCCTTTCTTAACATGTCATAAAATTTTAAACTAAAAGAAGTTGATTAAAAATAAACTTGAATACTTGTAAAGTAAGCTTCTTGGAAATAATGTTTTAGAAATCCATTCATGCCGTATAAGTTAAAAAAACATTCTTCGTACTTTTGTCGGAAAAGTCAAAAAGTACCTCGTACGAAAAACGACAAAAGATTCCTTTCTTATTCTTTACTAAAAACTCACCGAAGGGTAAAAATGGATTTAAACAATTTTAGGTGGATGGAAATAATATTACATATTGATGAAACATGGATGTGGATGATAAAATACACCCCAGTAAATACTTACGAATAAACAATCTCGGATAAAAATGAGATTGTGATATTTTCCCTTACCTTAGGTCCGATTTGCTTTGTACGTGTCCGAAGCTCCTGTATGATGGTTTAAATAATGTTATTGACTTTTTCCAGAATCATACATATTGATATGATATCATATATGGTCATATTCTTAGCTTCTTATTAGTAATATTTCATTGTTACTTGTTACTCGGGTCTTTATTGCCTTTTGTTCTTATGCGTGTTTTGCTGAATAAATTCTTATTATTATTTTAAGGTTATAGATACCTTATATCCAGAATGGTATTAGTGTAACATATATCATATTTATTCATTCAATTCATTTATATAATTACTATGTAATGATGATCATGTAGAACGAGTCGCATCACATCGTGGAGACGGTATTCCGTACGTACGCACGAGTGATGATATCGTTCCTATGATCGTGGAATTGTATTGGAGTATATATATATTATTTCAGTATCAATATTACTTTATAATAATCATAAATAGTTACTCATTACACCATTATACCCATCCTTGTAAGGTGGTGGTGGAAAATAGATTACACCACGACGTGGAGACGGTATTCCGTTCGTACGCACGCGCGGTGATTTCATTTTTCCGTAGGATGGATAGAAGGTGAATTAGGGTTGTTTCATATTTATAATAACATATCAGTATGTAAGTAATACTGATGTTATTACTTTATCATGAAACAACTAAAGGAGAAGAAGTTGAAGAAGAAATAAATTGAAAAGATCGGTAATGGATATTACCTCTTCTTTGGAACGCTTCTTTGAATCCTCCACTTAGGGAACTAAGATTGGTCTTTGAAGAAGAAAAGGACCTCTAGGATTATTCTAGGGAAGTGGAGAGGATAAAATGGCAGGGGTTGGCCGACCTTGAGTGCTCAAATTGGTGTGAGGAGGAGGGGGAGGAGGTGCCCTTTTATAAGGGAGGAGAGGGGCACCTTAGGAATATCTCAAAATATTATTTTATATTAAAGTCAAAATCGGTTTATAATGGTTCCAAAGGGTCTTATTTCGAAGCTAAAGTGGGGATGGGTCGAAATCCTATCAACCAATAAGATTTAGACATGTTTAGGGTATTATTTTAACCTTATCAATTAGATTTAACTCTAAGTTAAATAATTTAACTTTTACCGTGTCTTTTTGTTTTCTTTCACTATATGGTTAATACACTTACTATAACATGACAAACGGACCCAAAATTGTTTATTATTAATATATATATCCTTATCTAAGTCATTTGGCCGAACCTTAGATTTTTAGGAATAAAATAACAATTAATAATATAATATTTGATTTAAAAACTATTTTGTGTCAATTTTGACACTATTTGATATATGATTTTTGTGAAAGTCATAACTGAATTATATGTTCGAAAAAAGTTGATTAAATCAACACTAATATATCATAGTAACCTAGAGAATTATTGGAATTCATAAAAAGTCTTAAATTACATTTATTTGGGTATTTATATTATCAATTATGTCAATATTTCATTAATAAGATAATTACTGCATCATCTTTGTGTCATAAATAAATTAAATTATTTGATGTCTTAAAATTACAAATAAAATACCATCATGTAGGAAATCTTTTTATCTTTCTAATCAATATTTACAATCGAATTTATCTTATGTATAACCCCATATTAAAAATTATTTACTTATTAAACTTTGATTTTAACTATTTTAACCCTTCTTTAAATAAATTAATAATAAATGTCTAATCTAATCCAAGTGGGCCTAAATGGTCATATTTTATTCCTAAGTTTGTTTTTGGTCGAATTACACTTGTCCAATAGAATTAGGACATGTTTTAGGGTAATAGTAATATCATATTTACCCTTAGTTACCCTATTTACTATTAACCGCGGTAAAAAAAAGTAAAAAGTTACTATTCACCAAAAAATTATTTTTATCTCATTGAACCAAATTTTACTTACTGATATCAACCGTGTCTGTCGGATTTTCGAAATTCCATTCACAGAAGAGGTAAAATTAAGTTTTATGCAAAATTCAGTTTTTAACTTACCACTTAGTGGTTTCACTATTCATCAAAAATTGAAAGTTTTCAGAAAAATACCAAAATTTCACCCTAGGCTAATTTCGATATTCTGAGTCCAAAAATGAAGTCCATTTTGAAAAATAAAATTTATAAAATTTCAAAAAGTGGTTATTACTATTCATAACGGCTAGTTTTAATAGCATATTGTTGTTTAGTGAAACTCGGTATTGCGTACGACGCAAGCTATCGAGGAAGGTCGCGATTGAGTATAAAGAAAGCCATGCAAGTGTTGTTTAGAAAAAGATTCCTTTGATGATTTATATAACATAAAATTCTCGGGTGTTACATAACCCCTTCACAGGCTATGCCCACACATTATTGTGTTGGTTGAAGACGACGGTGAACGTTGACTGAGGCTGAGTGGACTAGGAATGGACGGTACCTGGAGGTGGATCACATGGCGTGACAATACACAGAGGATACAGATATATGTGGAGTATTTTGGAGGCTATATGTAACTTCCCTTCAGGTAGGATTTCCTAGAGGATGATCCAACAGCTGTTTCACCTTTCTTCTATTGTACTTCAGTTTCCTTGTACTTTACATTTGGGATTGTATTTTCACCCCCATTACTTTTCAGTACTCCTTTTGTATACAGTTTTAATTAGTTTTTTTCTTCCAGTTTGCAATCTATTTTTTGTGTTATACTTTATAAAGACAATTCCTTCCCAGTTTTATGGATTTACACCTTTGGGGATAGTCGCCTGCCCTAGGCCTATGGAAGGCGGGTTTGGGGTAGTCACAGCACGGGCCCCGGGGGACGAGTCGTGACAGCTAATAAAATACCAATAAAAATTTGATTTTTATAGTTATAGGGTGTTGGTTGTTTCACCTAAAGTCATTGTATAATCATTAATATGACATTTGATTATTAATAATAGTAGAAACATATCAAATTTTAAGAAAAAATCATCTATATCTAGTTATTTAATAGGTATAGTTTTTGAGACCCTGGAAAATGGTTACCACAAAAAATGTATTACATATGGATGATAGGTACCATAATGTTTATACTATGGATTTATTAGGATTACGTCATAAATGAGTAGTGGAATATTCTATTGATCCTTTTTATAGTGTACCTGATTTATATAAATTTATACTACATGTTCTAAGAGTATTTGAGATAGATAATGACATATTTAGAATAATTATAATATAATGAATTCACTTATATTTGGTAGAATCTATGTTAATTGTTTAGAAGAATGGTGGTTGTTTCTTAGTATTTATTACATACCAAAATTCGAATAATGTAATTATAAATAATAAATACCCCCTTCCATATATTAATGACTTTTAATCAACTAAAGGATGATAGATAATAAATTTATAGGGGATGGGTAATTTCTAATGACTGAACTCTATGCCATATATCATCAACTAATTTTATACAAAGGCATACAAAGAATCATTTTTAAAGTAATTAATGAAAATATGAGTCCATTGTTATTTATTTTCAGTTTGACTAATTCACTTAATGTTTTTAGAATTTATTTACATTATATATTTATATGTATTAGGATAGAATTGTAGGAGTATATGGTAATAAAATATTGATTTAATCAATATTAAAAGATGGTCCTGACAAATCATCTTGGTGTTTTTTATTAATTTTATGTGTACGTAATGTATATTTCAATTTCAATGAAAGTTACTCTTGGATTTAAGGATTTATATTTATTGAATATTTTCATGATAAACTAATCTCTATTCATCCTAATTGTATGAATGATGTGATATCTTAAGTTATGAGTGATAATGTCTTTGAGATTCAATGTTCATTTTGTCGACTAGATATTATAAAATGTTTAATAAATGATTATCCAAATTGGATAACAAATGATAGAAATTAAATTATAATTGGGGGATTTTGAAATTAATTATGATTTGAATAAATCTTATGAAGTTAATAAGAGATTACATAACACTATTTTATATCCTACTCGACCAGGCCATCAGAAGTGAAGTATATTTTTCTTATTTGTAAGTAGTTTTGGGATGTGTTCTTATACCTGACTTTTTTTCATGGTTTATAGATCCTGATAGAAGAAACTACATGAAATTATTATTCTAATGAAATTTTGTAAATTTTTATTGCGGTTCATCCACTAAAGATTCAGAGTCGTTATCTCATTGTAGAAAATAAAATAACATATAACCAAAATAAATATTTGAAATATATTTTCTCAAATTGTGTCTAAATTTGAGACAACATTGGTGCATGAATAATATTCAAACACTAATTTTTTTTCATTCATATATTATTGGAAATGGTAATTATGAAGCTAAATATTTGTGGTGAAACACTCAAATTAGTTATATTATGTATTTCTATGAGAAGTAGAAGATAATTAGTATGATAGGTGACTATCACATAGAGTTAAACAATTGTAGCAGTGTATATGTTTTTACCATGAATGTATATTCTTAATTATTAGACGTATTTATAGATTTACTATTATTTAAAACCATGTTTCAGGGGATGTGAAGCACTATTTATGGTTGGTGTACTACAAATGGTTGGATGTTGACATATTATTTTATTTTTCTCTATAAGAATATATTTTTTTTACTTTGTTCTAATGTTATGTTATATGGAGTTTTCATAATTTTATTGAGGATATAAATATAAGATTTAAAAATATATACCATGATATCAAGAAGATATTTTTCATGCATTGCTTTAATATATTATTTTTTATTTTTTCATGTTTTTTGATTGGCTAGTAGGTGAATGATAAACATCAATAGCTAGCATGGTTATTTTAACCCCTATAAATAACAATTTAAAAGTTATAGGTCCTTGATATAATCTTTGTGAAGGGTTTACCTTGGTCACCATTAATATAGGATACTATTTGGGTTTTCGTTTACTGAATAATAAAATTATTACATTTCCAGCTTATTTAGGACAGTAAATCTATTGAGTACCTTGGAATGATGTATGTTAAGGAGATTTTTAAGAATCATGTTTTTTTAAGACTATATTTTCTGATAGAGACAATCATTATACATAGGGAATCTAGAATGGTATTTGGAATTACAAGGATACATAATTAAGGAATTATATGATATATTATCCCCATATGTATGGTTAAATACATATTATTTTTCAAAATTTGGATAATATGTTCATATAATATGTTCAGGATTTTGAGAAATCATAGGAAGAGCAATTTCCATAGATTAATTTTTTGAAAATAAAAATTATGAATACTAAATCAATATGATATAATTTAGAATGTTGTATGGTTAACATTTTACAACTCCGATGTACTGGAAGAAAAAAGTGAAATCTCTCTTATTGGATTGTTGTTGGTATAGGAAATAAGAAACCATGTTAAATTTATTATAATGAATTTAGATATATTATAATGTTAGAAGAAGTCATATTTTGATCACAAATAAATAGAATGGCAACTCAATGTGGCTAATCATATCTTCATGTTTATGTATCCTCATTTTTTAATAATAAAATATTTTTAATCATTGGAAGACACTACATTTTTTTATTAGTCTATTTGAAATTGTAACAATTATTCATGTAATAGAATATAATTTTTAAATACAACCTTTGTATGAGAAAATTAATATCATATTTCATGTATATACACTAAGTACGCACTTGTTGTATTCAAGTAATTTCTTCATTGGAAATCATTAGAGTTAGAACCTAATATGACTTTCATTGAAAGTATCACATATATATTAGACAATAAAGATAAAATGATAATGATAATGTCAATTCCTTTAGTTTTATTATTATCATAGTGGTGAAATGTTTATAATGTTGCATGGTAGAGAGAATATCACACATGGAAAATATGTTTAATTCATTAATTGAGCTGCTAGTGACGCATATTATTGGTATATTTTAATTATAGAAATTTTACAATGTTATTATGAATTTTATGTTATTTTTTAGTGGAATAAAATAATGTCGATAGAAAAATTATTCCTTGATACATAACGTGGAGATATTGAATTGGACTTATGACCATAGAATAATTATAAATTAGAATATATTTGTAAGAGGATTTATTGATGTAATTAAGGGTATTTATATTTTGTTTTAAAATATTATATTAATGAAAATATATTTATAATTGACTAGGAACTAATTTTGAAACTTACTTGTTTATTTTTCATTGGAATAATTAGCTAATAATAATGTTGGTTAAATAACTTCAATTGGAGGAATATATTGAGAATTAAGTGTTTTGGAAATGGGAGGGGAATAAAACATATATGGGATTATGGAAGAGAAAATAGAGAATCTCTATATTTTGGAATTAGAGGGTTGACTAAAATTGTATGATATTTTCTATATCAAATATAATTTAAGAGAATTATTTAGACTGCATTGGGGTTATATTTATTTTTTATACACCTCCCATAAATATTGTCCAATTTACGTCAATCTATCCCTTTATATTGAATTTTTCTCTAGTAATTTTAAGGTGGAGGAAAAAAGATTTATCGGATTATTGGAGTTTTAAAAACATTTAGGTTTGAAATATAAATTGTTTCTTATATTTTATAGATATTATTAAATTATTTTTCAAATTTATTTGTGTCATAAAACTAGTAATTTTTTTATCCTTCTATTTTAGTTATTATGAATGGATTTTCAACTTTTGGAATTCATCCATACAAAATGGAAATGGGTATACCCACTTACAAGATAACTATCTTCCAAACTCCACTTGTTTTAGGATAAAAAACCCAAAAAGATACACTAGGTCATGCCAATTTTCATGTCGGTGTTCCACTATATATAAGTCATACATTTATTAACTGAAGTACTCATAAGATCCAAGACGAAAAACATTTTTCATTCCAAAATACCATAAGTTTCATGCCAAACATGCACATGTCATAATAAATTACATGTAGAAGATAATTGTTATATTAGATTTATAAAAGATTATTAATAGAGGAAGCTTAGTGATGGGTCATGCTATTTCATCACATAATTGTAATTAATTTGGGGGTTTAGGGAAATTCAATGAAATTATATCTTGGTAGGTTACTCGAAAATGTTTCTAACATGGATTGGTTTGTGAGTCAATTGATAATATATTTTTAATTAATTATTTTTATTTAATGATTTTTTTATATAGATTTATATAGTGGTTTTGAATCATTAATTTTCAAAAGTTAATAATTCAATATAAAATGGGGGTTTTTATATCCATATTTTCTATATATCAAATGATTATTTGATATACAATTGGTTTATATGAGTTATAATAAAAAATTTAATAAATTATTTATATTATTAGGTGAAATTATATAATTTTAGTTAAATTAGGATTTTCAAAATACATTTATCACATTTTTTAATGGTGAACGTGACATTATTAGAATTTACCATTGAAAAGGATTTTCATATTTTTCAAAAAAATATTTAAATATTTACAATTCTTGGTTTTATTATTATTTTAAATTTAAGGGATTATATTATTTTTCAAGAGAAAATGGTCTCCAATGAGGCCCATATGGACAAGAATTATACTCTTCCAAAAGGTTATTTAAGGATTTGGATAAGACTATTTTATGAGTGAGTGGTTTATAAATTGGTTTCTCCTTTCAATAGAATCACGTAGGACACGATCTATCTTTGAGGGAATTATTTTTCCTCGAGCTGTTGCGAATACCAGTTGATCATTTATATAGGGGTTTGTGATTATTTATTTCGGGATATTTATTTGTATTTTTATTCCTTATTTGGTTAATATCTTCTACTAATTCTTAAATGGATGATTAGTTTTAAATTTTAATTATTGTGTCCTTATTTCAGATATGAAAAATGGGATGTTTTATCTAAAAATGATTTGGAAAAAAATGATTTATATGTTTGATAATACATTTAATTGATTGTGCATGAATTCAGAACACATACTAAGGTTTATATTAGATAACTAGAGAAATACTATTATATTGATACTCAAAACCTTCTTATGAAAACAATGGACTTGTATATTTCATTTGGTGTGATGTGGGAAAAAGGATTAAATAATTATTTATCCTTGGTAAGACATATATCTAGGATAGAGATACATCCAGAGGATTTTGGTGATATAGATATTGAGTCGCAATATTATATTTTTTTTATTTCTTTTTCCTTATTTTAATGTTATATTTCAACAAAAATAATGAACTTATACTCCATGTTTTATATCAATTTATTTTTTATATAATATTTTTATATTAATTTTATTTAGGATTTACTATTTATCAAGTGAAAATCATTTCCCAATAGTTTATTTTTATCCATCTATACTTGTATCGAACCTCTAAAAATCTGGTAGCAGGCATAAGGCATTTAAGTAATCTCATTTTGGTATCAAGACTTGGGTCCCAAAGTAAAGTCCATACATGTGGACTCACAACATTAGTGAAAAATAAATTAAATTATATCTTAGTTTCCAAATAGTGTATTTAAATTAATTATAGATGACTAATATTATAGTATTATATGAATAACATTTTTATTCTTTTACACCATATATTTAATTTATATTTTTATTTTTATTGTAATTTAATTTGCGTGATTGAATTTGAAAACATAGATTCCTTTTTTAATGAGACAGTTGTATTATAAAATAATATTTTACAAATATTGTTTTAAAGTTTTATCTATTGTTTTACAATTGGTTTATGAAATGTTTTTATTATTTTTTATTATGTGTAATGATATTTCTTATTTTTATACTCACATTAAACTATTAACATTATATTTATTTTTTTTCTAGATAAATATATAAACAAATCTCAATATTTGTTATGGTTTTTTTTAATGAGTAAAAATTATTTTAATTATGAATATTTAAAAAAAATAATTGTATATTTATATTTTCCTTCAAATAATTTATGAAAATTTTCCACCCTGCTGATGTAATAATATAAAAAAATAATGTTAAATTAGTTTGTTTTTTCATGAACATAGATTGTGAAATTATTTTTCATATCTTAAAATTTATAAAATTTTCATCTGTTATAAAAAAATGAAAGGCTAATAAATAAATCATTTCATGTGAATTTATTGGGAAAACTATGTTTTATTTTATATCCCAAGTAACAAAAATATGGGGTTTGAATGACAGTGATAAAAAATTCATTATTTTTATATATTCATAACTATATGTCAAATCATGTTCCCAAGCTAACATGTATCACTCAATATAAATGCATGGGTAAAACATATATGGAATATAACACATTAGGTGATAAAATGATTTTATATGGTTTACCGACACTAGAATACATCCATAGAGAATACATATGATGGTTTTATGATATACAAATATCCACTAAAGTCATGTTCACCATGATTACAATGTTTTAGATAAGCCCACACTACATAATATCATACTACATTTTTAATGATAATTTAGTGATTAAAAACTAAAACCCGTGGATTAATTATTATTGATTCTTATATATGAACTAAATCAAGGAGGTCCGTGAAAAATTTATAGTGATGGGATATTCTCTAAATCTATTTAAGTAACTAAAATCACTTATAATGATAATCTAGATTTTAGGTATCATTTTCATCTATTCACTTTCACATTTCTCCATAAGTGAGATGGGAGTTTCCCTATGTATTGAGAGTCAATCTAATATTATACAAACATTATATAAAGAAGTAATTCCTTCCCTCATATGTAATATGGATAAGAGAAATTAATTTTTAAATTATCGATCATTAATAACTTATACATTCATTCCCCCTATTCTGTGATAGATATGCCTATGTTCTTCTATTGATCACACACTACGAATGGAACCACTTAAAAGTACATTATAAATTGGATTTCTATATATATTGTTAATATTCACCCAATGTATACTGTCTATGGATATGATGATCAAATAAATGAAACTAAAATATTTTGGAGTGATTAATTATTCTCTAGAGAATATGATTCTCCCATTACCAATAAAATCATTCAGTATGATCTCTATCAATTAACGCCTTAAAATTTTTGTTCCATAATCTATTATTCTATAATTTCTTTATTTATATATTTATATCTCTTCCATGGCCTATCTGTGATCTATTTTGTTTCATTTCATCCCATATTTATGTTATGTTTCATTCCCTTTGACGAGTGGTAAAAGTCACCTAGATGTGCTGAGTCATCTCTATACATCAACAATCATATATTCCCATATCTATACAGTATTAAAATTTTCAAAATAAGAATAAATATCATAACCCATTGTGAATTCATATAGACTATGATGTTTTTACATCAAGTGCCATAACATTTTAAAAATAAATTATATAATATACCCTATACATAATTTTTTATCATTTTTTGAAACATAGAAATATTTTTTTAATGTATCTCCATTAATAGTGTAAAAAATTGAAATAAAATTTGGTCATTAAAATCATAATTTAACATTGATTTCATATTATTATCAATAATTAATCTATAGAACTAAAATGATAATATTTATCACATTTTAATGTAAACAATTCTTTAGTTGAATTCAAATGAATAATACATCTGTTTGTAAATATAGGGAAATCAATTCCATAAATATTTAATTATTAATTTTCCATAACGAATGTATCTCAATAATAATTCCCACTAAAAAATTATTTCATCCCTTGTTATTGCCTTTATTCAGTGAATACTTATTTAATAAATATCTGATCAAATTTCATTTTTAACTAGGACAACCTTTTCAATTCCTTCTCACCCAAGCACCTTACATCACCTTATTAATTTCACAAAAAATAATCACCATAATGAGATTGATTAGACAAATAAATTTTACTATTATTCATTCATGTCTTGTATTCACCTTCCTTCAATAACACCATCAGTTTATATGGAATAAACAATAGTAGGTTCTGAATGGAAAATAGGGAATTTGAACTACAAAAATTTGAACACAACTCAATATAATACTGTATTTTTTGACACATAGAGTGTGTGAATGTGGATTTTTTTTGGGAATTGCGAGGTAGTGGTCAACTTTGATTGTTCTATTTATTTTGGAATAGATACAGATTCGGGGATGGCCCGTGGTATTAATGTTGGGAGGTGTATTTTGGAATTTTTTGTCTTCTTTTCGGCCACAACATAGTGCGTATGTAGTTACAGTATATTGTTCTTATGAAGGATTAGAGGACTAATCCTAGTGCTATCCATTGCACCATAGTCATATTTTCAGGTTTATATGATATATCCAATGATAATGGAATGAATTCCATAACATCTGTTAACTAGAAACCACAATGGTTTTTCCAACAGCTTTGTGGAAAAGGATTTTCCCTTTTCTGGCCCATTTTAGCATATCCTTGTAGGTTATTTCATAATGTTTTCTCACCTAGATTTTCTGAAAATACATAATTCCACCTAACCCAACTTTTTTCAAAACATCCACTCAAATCTTTGTAAACCTTACGGATTCATGAGGTGATATTTCTACACCAGAACTCTTGGATTTTTTTCCTGACATTAGAGGATAAACCCATGATATTTCTTGTTGGGTTTTTGTCATGTTCTTATAATTTTTATCCATCCTCTGACGGGTAATCATAAATCTATACCAGTTTAATCTTCTTATTCCTAGATCTTGTTATATAATATATTTTTTGATAATTTTTATATTTTCATTAATATCTTTGACTTGAATGCTGGATACAATCTTGTTTGAAGGCATATTTTTGGTATTCACCATTGCATAACCTAAAATTTGCATCAACATTATTATGGTCAGAAATTCCTTAAAATGTTGATCCATTTTATTTTATTTTTGACATGATTTTGGTATCTGATTCATTATTATGAGACATATTATTAATATTTTTCTCATTTTTTAAATTTTTATCCCATAATATCCATGTTTTATGTTGATCACTTGTGTGTGTATGTGTGAATTCGTGGTTAGTAATACCAATGATTGATATGTTTTGGTTTTCTTATATGTGTTATTCCTATTTTTTATGGATGTAAGGCTATAGATGGATTATATTCCGGTAGAAGCTAATAGGTTGGATGTACTGTCTTGATATTTCCTTCTACGGGGAGAATGTGTGACATGTGAAGATGAAAATGACAGACCGAGACACAAGGGAGGGGTATGAAGGACTTATATCTTGACCAAATATATAGTTTTAGGGTATTATATCATTTTCAAAAAGAGAGGTATATCTGTGTTATATAGATTTATTTCTTTATCCATGATAGTGATGAGGTATGATGGACTTATGGACCAACCCATGACTCATTGGCCTTTTGTATGCTCAAGGAAATATGAGTTTTCCATGTTATTAACCCATGATCATGAATTATATTATGTAAACCATTATAGTATGTTGCTGAAGTAGGTACATTCAGGGTTTGTGGTGACATGATCAGTTCATTATTTCTTGGATCATGACTAGTTGTTTCCTGATTATTCATTTTCTTAATATTATTGTATATAAAATTTATTCCTGTGAACTAATGTAATGGTTTAATTGGTTTTTTAATTCATGGTCTATATGAAAAACTGATATAGGAATCTTGATACATGTGTAGGGATCAAGATAAGGGATTCAATGACGTTCAATATCCCTATAGATGTTTATTGAGGTGCATAGTGTTGGGAGATGAATGTTTTACTAGGACCAACACATGATAATCATCATATCACTTTTATTTATGTTCATTTTGAGTTGTACTATTATAATTGTTAACTTACAAAATTAGGGGTTCAATGTCTAAATTGGTTATAATCTACATGGAATCTATTTGGGAATTTATTTCTGTTTCTTTTCTATTGCACATTCTGGTTGTATTATGTTTATAATTATAATTTTTAGTGATTTATATGTTTACTGAGGGTATATTCTCACCATATTAATTATGATCCTCACTTCCATTCAAAATAAACATGTGTACGGTGGGATGAGTATCTGAGAAACTTCACCTAAAACTAGTTATTCTAGAATGGGAGGTACAAAGTAGTATCAAATTACTAATTTTTATTTCAATATTTTCATAGGGGTTATATTAAAAATGATACAATTTGTGTGGAACATGGTTATTAGAGTTGAAATGTTCCCAAACAGCTCATTTATAAATTACATCCAAGTTTCTATTGATGGGATTATTTTTATAGTTTTATGAGATGTGTTTTTCTTCCAGTGTCGTGAATATAAATATAGGATCACTTGACATGTATACACAAAAGATTGTTTCATGATTTTTATTTAACTAAATTTCTTGGTTTATTATCATTATGTAGTGATATATTATTGACTCTCATAGTATAGTTATTTTAATGATAAAAAATTCTATTTTGTTTCTATAACTTTTTTCATATTATTAAAAGTGTGATTTTAGTGTTTCTGTTTAAGAATATTTATAGTAATGAAACCTACCTTGTGAATTGTTCAAAATGGTTTTAAAGGACTTATTCTTTCTTTAATTCACTAGTAAATAATGGAAAATCTGGTATGATTGTACTAACTATCTCATACAGAAATTCAAATCATACATAGGATGAACTACTCCAATATCTTCCCAGTGGTTGTGCACTACCATTATGTATCCACTAAAGATTTAATTTTTTCATAGTTACATCCATGAACACTAGTAGGTTTTTTTCATCAAGTGGATAATAGGTAGAGCCATTTCATAAATTTAAATTGACCATTTATTATGGTATTAAATGAATTAACTTGGCCCTTTATGGTTGGATCGACTTTGGACAACCCTGGTACAATAGAAGGCTATAAATAGTGGTCAAAGAAGGAATGTCTCATCATTTAAATTATGTAAGAACCCAAATAAATGATCTCTGATTTATAATAGTCAAGGATTCCAATATGATCATTAATGTGCTTCAATGTTCCTTTATTCTGCATCCAATTCCAAATAAGATAATGTGATCATTATCAGTGGAAATTTTTAATAACAATAAGATCTACTAAACAGAGTGATCTTTGTTTATAATCATCAAGTGTTATCAATATTCTTTGTTATATCATTCATTGTGCCTTATTTTTTCTACTTATAATGTGTTTTTTTCATTTTCATATAAACCATTATATCTATATTTCCCTATTTTTACTTTTATCTCTAAAAAATGATTTTATATTATTATCTTTTAGTTATAGTTGTGATAAAATTGTAATATGATTTCCAAAAGGAAACCCACCACTTTTATTTCTTTTTCTTCTCATGGATTTGTTTTACTTTTTGTGTTTAAAAAAAGTGATATTTTGGATCCTGGTTTTCTATTTAAATAAAGTTTTATGAGTTTATTGATTTATCAATTAAAAATAAAGGGACTATTTCTATTTATAGGATTCTATTAAAACCCTGGTAAATTATACTTTTGGTTCTTCAATCCCCAATAAAACAATGGGGTTATATAACCCTCTCAATAATTCTTGAAGGGGACACATAGAGGAACCATGTGTGTTATTTAAGAACAAAATTATCAAAGTATCCCTTACACTTTTACATTTGCACATTTATTTTACACTAAACATTAGTTTTACAATTTTTAATTGTTTCGTGATATCACAATAAATTTTATATAATCATATTGAAATACATTTGAATTTGATTATTTGTCTTTTATTTATCATTTTTATTTTTTAAATTTAAATCCACTCCCATATTTTATTTTACATTGAAAATACATTGGTGTAAAAGGATATTTTTTTTGTTTTTAAAAATATTTTTCTTTGTCTTAAAAATTGTGTTTTCAAAACATTATTTTTAGTTCCATATTTTATTCGATTTAAATCATTGATTTTATAATGGAATTTTCCTCTTATTTTCTTTTCCCTGTTTATAATAGAATTTTTTATCTCTATTGGATAAAATTAAATTTCAATGTTTCTTAGTACCATAAGTTACCTTTCTATGAAATGGTTATGGGTCAATGTATTCCTACTAAAGAACAAGATGATAAATAGACCCCGCATAACATTACTACTTTTAAACATAATGAAATATACTTGAACGGTCCTCATTAACAGCTCAACAAAAAATTATTTATTCACATATCTAATTTTAATATGGATCGTGAAATATGGAAATTACCAGATTTTACACATGAAGGAATAAAAAAGTTAATTTTTCTTTTATTGAAATTTTTCAAAAAAAAAATAGATTTTTATTCAAAAAATAATAATCCCTAGTATGTTTAGTTAGGTTAATAACATATAAAATGGTCAAAAGTCTCCTTATGATGAGTTGTCAATATAGACATTCATAAAAAATGTTGTAGGTTTTACTAAGTCTATGGGATCCCATGGTGATGGAAATATAGTAACCCAATGACATCATGAAAATAGAGTTTGAGGAGATCATCAGATCCATAATGACATCTAAAATCACAAATAAATTTCATGAATTAAAAGAATAAATGTAATCCAATGAAATAATGAAAGAAAGGTTTTACAGTTATCAAATATGATGATTATTTAGGATGTGTTGCTGATGATGAATATGAATATAAGAAACGTGTAAAATTAATGGTCACATTTAAAAAGGAGAATAAATCATTCTTATATTCCAAAACTAATCGTAGATTTCTATTAATTCAAGAAGAAGTGTCATATAATATCAAATTTTTCTAGTCTATAAAAATAATTTAAAATAAAATAATAATGGTAATAAATCTATTAATGTGTAAACAAGTAGTAATAGTTAAGACTCAACCTCCTCAAGAAATTGAATTCCATAATTCAGAATGGTGCATCTCAAGGAAGATAACGATGTTCGTTCTTCTATATAATCTTCTATTTTGAGTCCTCTTCTTAATCTAATTACACCTCTTATTCTTACTATTTTTCTTATTAAATTATTTTAATATAAAAGACTAAAAATAAACACATGATCAATGAATTTTTTTTCTCAGAATCATTTATCTTTATATTTGGAACATGATAATAAATATAAAAAAGTTATTAAATTTAAAAAATAAATTTGACAATGAAAATTATATTATTTAAAAAGAAAAAATATATATTTGTTTTTGTTTTGAAATCACATGATCAACAATATGTCAGTATTTTAAAATCTAAAATCATATATCTCCAAAGTTCTCTATGAAAATTAACTCGAGGTGAATAATATCAATACCTGATCATTCTTTATTAACATGATAAAATAAATAATTATGGTTTTGGTATTTTAGATAATGATATCACTTCTAAATATACTAATTTTGTTAAAGGAACTTCCAAACAAAAATATTGAAACTATTTTCCAAAATGAGGGCATTTAATTTATCAAAGTGATTAACAAAAAATTTTATACGGGAGACATCATTCAATCGATATATCTACTAATATTCTTCTAAAATATAATCATTTTTCCATTCCAAAATATTTATTATCAAATATCAGGGGACCCAAAAAAAATTCATTATCAAATTTATTATATTTTTACAACGTATGAACAAAATTATAGGCAATACAAGGCATTGTCCTTTAATATCTTATATGAATTTTCCACTGAACCATAATGCAATATAATACAATGGTTATAAAATAAAGAAAAATACATAGTGTTTGAAATGTTTTAAAATTAGGGAACTATAATTTTTTATAATATCTAATAATTTTATATAGGTTAATTTATTATAATGATTTATTCACTAGTACTCCCATATAGGAATTTGTTTTGATGATTTTGCTAATAATGTGAGTTCTTCGATTTTTATTATTAAATGAAAATTTTAAATATCTATCTTGGGGTATAACTTTATTATTCATTTAAAAATAATTAATATTTCTATGAAAATATTTATACATGTTTCAAGTCTCCTTGTTTTCATAAAAGTTTATATTTTGGTAGAGTTTTTAATCTTGTGGGGTCTTATTTTAAGAGGGATCATAATTGTTCGTTTTTTTACTTATTAAGTTTATTTTTCTCACTTTATATATTGAGTAAAAAATTATGAATAGTTCCATCAAATTAATATGACTTAAATTACATAAAGGTGAGTTAGTTAATTTTATTAAAATTATATAATGGCTTCTCTGAAATTCTTATTTATCTTTATAATACTATTTAATTTCTCTAACTCTTGTGTTTTATAAGTTTCTTTTTGATAATATGAAAAGGGTATATGTTTTTTGAGATATAGGGAAGAGAGAAAATATATTCCAAATTTAATGAATAAATATGTGATAAAATGTCTTAGTATCATAATATAGGGATATATTGTAACACCCCAATCCTATAAAACCAAATCTGAGTTATTATTTTAATCCATGGGCATGATTATAAGGAATCAAATCCCTAAGGACCAATCTGTTTGTTAGTCGTGGAAAATTAATAACATGTATGAATAATTCCTTTAATTTTAAAAAATAATATACAAAATAAATAATTTTTTTCGAATGCCATTATTCTGTTATCTTAACACAATATATATGTCATAATACACATCTTGGAGTACTGGGAATGTAAAATATAAGAAATGGGTGAGATTAGATTCTTAGAAAGGGTAAAAAATATAGAGGAAGCTATTATAAATAAGCATAAAATTTTAAGAAAAGGTATAAAAATTAATAATAATCCTTTTAAAAACAATATTTTTAATAATATGGCATGAAAAAGATAAACTAATTACATTTAAACATACACATGGATATTATAGTAGTCCAAAAATAAAATGTAATATCAATAAATAATCTCGCAATGTGGGAACGTATAATGCTAGAAATCATAACTATACCTTCAAGTCCTCATTCCAAGACCATACATAGTCGAGTAAAAACCCAAACTAGTTTTTCTCATGAGACCTACCAATGCATCAAGTGGCAACAACAAGCCTCACCTTCCATTACTAAGTCCAATGTATTCCTTGTAGGAAATGGGAAAATCATAAATAATATTAATATTAATATTAAATCAAGAATATGAAATCTTAATATATTATCCATAAAATATGAATGGAATAAAAACCACACATCCGTAGTAAAAACATTAATAAACCCTTCAATACATTAAGATATGTGGTATCAAAATAAATCATCTTTAATTTAACATCATATCACATAAAGGATATTGACATAAATGAAATTAATCTTAATAAAATCATTAGAAAACTTCTTTAGAGAAATACCCATTTTATTGAATATAGTAATTTAAAATTCCAAACAATTTAAAAATAAAATATATTAATTCAAAACAATCTTTTTAAATTCTAAAGGATTCTTCAATATGTTACGCCTTCATGATGGTGGAAAAAGCCTATCACTCTTTATATGTTAAAAAACATTCTTCTCGTACTTTTTTTCGACAAAGTCTAACAATTTTCCTTGTAAGGAAAATGAAAAACATATTATTTTATATAAAATAAAACATGGGTAAAAATGAATTTTAAAAATTAAAATAATAGTATGATTTTTTTGAAATACATTTTTAAGAAATATGGAAATGGATTATAAATATGTCCCTATAAATTCTTATGTAAAGGCATTCCCAAAAAATAAAAAGATTGCAAAATTAATCCTTACCTTATACTTTAAATTAGTTGTGGGTATGTTAACCCCCTGTATAATTGTTAAAAATTGTTATTAAATTATTCTATAAATATATAAATGTTTATAATATCATATATTATTCTCTTATATCTTTTTATTACTATTATTTCAATATCACCATTGTTTCGGGTGTCAACTGCTTCATTTTCCTATTCAACTTTTGTTTTGTAATTTAGGTTTATTATGCATAAGATATATTTTATTGATATTTTTAATAATATTAAGTTCATAAATATTACATTTAATCATCATATAAATTTTATAATCATTTTTAATGGTTAACATAGAGGATGAATCTCATCGTGTTGTGGAGCCGGTAATCCATACGTACGTAGCAGCGATGACATCATTTCGTTAATTGTTAAATGGTATGAAATTGGTTATTATATTAATAATTAATAATCGTTATCATTTAATATTTCTTATTTATATAAATTATATTCATCATTATACCCATCCACATAATGTACTGTTGAAAAAAATTACACAACGACATTAAGATTGTAAATCGTACACACGCACGCACTGCGATAATGTTTTTCGGACAATGGATAAGAAGAAGAATATGTTTTTACCATAATCATGATAAAATATAAGTATATGGATGATATTGTATATATTAATTTTGTATGTAAATAATATATTAAGAGTATATAGAAGAAGAAAAGAAGTTGAATTCAATTGGTAAATCAATTACTTGTTCTTCAAGTTTCTCATTTTAATTTTCACCAAAGGAATTCTTAGGTAAGATTTTTTCCCAAAAAATAGCCTATGAGATGAATTGAGGGATGTATTGAGGATAAATGGGAAGGGTATCGGTGAGAAAAATGGATATAGAGGTGTGAATAAAAGAACAGGAGATCTTACCATTTTATAAGAGTGGGAAGGGGCACTGTAGAAAACTCTCAAAATATTAGAACATAATAAGACTATTCTAAATCCAAAATACTTAAATAATGGACCATAAATGAAACCTAAAATAAATTTTTAACCATATCCAATAATATTCTTATTATTTAACATTTATGTGGATTTTAGATATTTAAATAATACATTAATTCAAAATAGTGATTTTTTAGAGGGCGAACAAGACACATGGGGACATGCCACCATGCTTGAGGTATAGATGCATTGACTCATTAAAGCAGTTGATTTTGCTCAACAAAGAAGTTGGGACTCAGTTTGGATTGAATGTGATTCAATGGCGATGGTGAAAGCTGTTTGGAAAGGCCAGATGCATCTTTTCAGGAAGCTTACAACCCAATAGAGCAAATGCTTGAACAACCTTGCCACTATGAACTTCATCATGACACACATATCTTGAAGAAAACCAAATTGCTGACCAGCTTGCCAACAACATAGCCTCTAAAAGAAATTGTACTCATTACACTGAATTACCTGGTTAGTTAATGCTTATAATTCAACGTGATAAATGTAACATTTAACTTTTCGAATTCTGTAACACTTTATTATTAATTTGAAGCCTTGTTGCTTGCTTTAAAAAAAATAAGATATCATTATTTTCAAATTTAATACTACTCATAAAATTTGACATAAAATGGTCAAGAAAGAGTTGGAATTATAATATAATACATTCACACACAAATAATATATCTTATGTATCTATTAAATTCATTATATATGTTAAATAATAAAAAATATATCAAAATTAATTTTATTAAAATATTTTTTTCTATTTTTATGTTGATTAAAAAAATTGTTTTAGAATTGAAGTGAAATTTAAGGCAATTATATAACATCTAAAATTTAAAAAAAATTATAATGAATATAAGTTAACTTATATCAAAATAGATATTTATATTCATCCATAGCTTGATGTTTACCCTATGTGGACACATAAGATACATTAAATAAAATATAATGATATATTGTAACTATCTCTGATTTAAATAATAAAAAAATTATTTTCATGGAAAAGTTTCCATTAAACAACTAAAAATAAATCATAATTCCACTATGGTCTACTATATTTCATCCAATAAATTTTTACATGATTTTATTTGATTTTAAACCTCATAATTGTGATTTACCCTTAATTAAACTATTTAATTTTAATTGTGGTAATAAAATTTTAAATATTAAAAAGTTTTATCTTTTTCAATATATGGTGTAAATTTTCCATTAATGTATATTGTTTAAGAAAATTTACCATACAATAATCATTTTTTTAATAATTTTATGAATTTTAAATAATTTAATAATCTTTTTTTATTGAAGATAAATAGTGTAATTTTTGAAACTATTCATTTCTTAAACTTTAAATAAAATTCAAAAATAATAATAAAATTGAACAAAACAATTTAATATAGTCATGAAATGTATTAGTCAACAATAAACTTCGTGGGTCACCTTAACTAATTCAAATTTTAATTTTTTTTAATATTTTTTCTCTCATTTATTTGATATTTTCATTAACATATCAATTATTTCATCATCATTGAGTCTCCATTCAATTTAATTATTTATTTTTTAAAGTTATAAATAAACTACCGTGGTGTTGCTAAACATTTTATATTTATATGTACTATTTATAATCATCAATATCACATATTTTAAATCATATTAATTTTTTTTATTAAAAACAAAAGTATAACAAAAATGGATTTTCATTAAATATAATATTATAAATATATTAAAGTCATACATGTGGCTCCAAATGGCATAAAAATAGACACATGGATTCTTTTGTTGAAAAATAATCATCTAATTAAATTAGGCTAAGTGTTATGGTAATTTTATAATGCTTATAATATTCTGTTTACCCTTAATTACCTGATTTACATTTAACTATGGTAAAAAATTACCACAGTTACAATTTAACAAAAACTATTTGTATCAATTATACAAAAAATTTCATAATAATTACAACCATATATTAATGTAATTTTAAATTTAATTCATTGAAAAGGTAAAATTATTTTTAATGTTAGTTTTTCTGATGTGGTGAGATGACGGGTAAAAGAGATGTTCAAAAGTTTAATAAATTCTAATATCTAATTCTATTATAAAAATGGTTATAATGAGATATATGTTTTATTTATCTATTTTAAAATTAAAATAATTATTTAAATGAAAATTTCATTTTTTTACAACAAAGTAGTATTTTTCACTATTCATCAAAATTTGCAACTATTCAAGAAAATATGATAAATTAACCATAAGATAATTTTGATATTCTGAATTACAAAATGTTTATTTTTAAAACAAATTATATTTTTCATATTTTGGTTAATAATATTCATAACTACAATTTAAATGGGTAGTTTGATAGATCATAGTGCACTGGAACTCAGTGTCGCGTGCAGCGCAATCTATTGAATTTATTTAAAAATAAATGAATCATGAAATCTTAGGGTGATATATTCTACCCTCCTTAAATACATTTTTTTCATTCAATTTTATAATTATACATTAAAAATAAATGGTTGATACATGAAAATTCATTTGTGGGTAACCCATATTAGAAATAGGGTTAATAAAAAAACCTCTTAATAAGTAGAAAAGGTAAATGTAAAGGTCACCACAAAATTATGATTTCTAATAGGTTAATATTGTTGGAAAGTAAAGATAAGTACATAGAATAAAAATAGAAATATTTATAGGGATTTATTGAACTCATGAATCACAAATAAGTTGATGATAAATGGAAATTTTGGGGCCTCAAAGCCATAAATATATGATGATTTAAAATAACATTGGTTCCAAAAAAATTAAGGTACTAGGGTGAAAAATCATTTTAATACATTTATTTTCTAGAGTTAAGGGATTATTTTAGTATCAAGATAATAACTAGAGAAAAAATAATTGATTTAATTCAATGTCATAATCATAATCATATCCTTTGGTTGTTCATTGATCTATTTTCACTTCATCCATTACCCATATAAATGATAGTTGAAAATTATTTTTTCACACCTAAAGAACCTTTGATAAATCTTATAGCCCAAAAGTATTTTTTTTAACCTATAAATATTTACTGAAACCAAACTGGTTAGCCCAAAGAGCCCAATAAATCATACTTTGACATTAATCAATAATATCCAATGATCAACATAATCCATTCCATCTTTGAGACTCATCCACTATACTCATTTCAAATTTAATTGTTCAATAATGTCTCTAAATTTCCAAAATAAAATTATAACATCAAATTATCCAAATAATGTAAGGTGGATTTTATTATTACAAACTAATCATGTGAATATCTTCATCATGTATTCTCGTAAAACATGGTAATAAATTGAATTACTATAAAACCTAATATAATACGTTCATATTTCCATATTCATTATATAAAACATAGAATATTGTATATGCTTATTAAATACAAAAATGTTGTAAACTCCACTAATTATGGAATAAAAATCTTTTTTGACAAACCATTAATTAGTTCCAAGGTAGTCATTAATATCTAACTTACTTTATCCAATTCATTCATCTCTTTATAAATAAATTATTATCTCACTATCACAATAATATTAAGGGGTATCTTTCCCTCAACCATATTCTCTCTAAAAAGATATACTTGTTATTGAGACTATTTTCTTGGTACCATTAAACATGCATCCCCAAATCCTTAATTAAATAGTAATGTAGTATAGTCCTTATATATTCTACAATTCCGATAACTAGTACATCATTGAAAAAAAACTCAATTGAAATATTTCCAAACATAAGCACATTAATAATTATTCATCATATTTAAATTATAATCTTGATCATGATCTATTTACCTCTTTCGGTGTATATTCCTTTGACATCTAATACATTGATTAGTGTAGTGTCCCATCTCCTTGCAGTATAAGAATTGTACATTGAAATTCTATTTATTTCCCTTGTAATCACATACATAGTTACCTTTGTCTCCACCCATATAACAAACTCATTTTCCATTCATGAAATTTCGAGGGTGTTTCTTTTCATAATTCACACATGTGGGGAAATTCATTTTTCCATTCTTTTATTTATCCAATTTTGTAAAGACCCATAATTTCAATGTAATTTTTTAAAATATGTGGGAATTTTACAAGTCCGCAAAATCTAACGGTGCGTGATTTTAAGGCCCAGAGTGCTCGGAATGATCCATAAAAGTTTTGTTAAGTTTAAGTTAATGCGCGTGAGAATTTTTCCAGAAAAAGTGAAAAAACACTTAAAGGTTTACTTAGATCAAAAATCCAAGGGCACCATTGCACTTAGGATGGCGGGTTTACCCTTGGTGCGACTTAAGATTAGTTGGCATGGGCCTCCTATGAGAAAACCCAAAAATGTCATAATTGTAAATAAAATAATTAAAATAATTATTTAATTTTTTTAAATGCTTATAACGCACATGTAGTAACTCAAATTAAAAATATGAGACCACCGCTGAACTCATAAGGGTATGCTTTCTTTATGCAGATACTAACTTTGGCCGACACGGGACACCAGAGAAAGTTAGTTTTTGGACACAAATAAAATAATTTAATGACAATTATTTTATTATGAAATTCATAACTTCTGAACGGTAACTCAAATTGAAAATCAAATAGTACCATTGGGTTCATTGGGTCATGTTTCACAAACACTTGTATGTATGTTTTTATGTATGTATATATATAGTGTTTCTATGATTTTCTCTGTATTGTGGTGAATTCACTATTATATAAATTTTCTTCTATATGGGATATCATATATAAATCATTTCATATCAATGTTAGGATTAAAGTGGTGAGTATAGGTTTGACACTGTCGGTACTTGGGATTATTGGATATAGTATACATTTATTAATTTGTTGATATTTTATTTATTCCCTCTATGAGTTGATTGACAATAGGATGAATTTTTCTATTATATAAATAAAAAAGGTTCACATGTTCATGTGTAATCATGTTTATTCACTATATGATTTGGGACACTGTTAGTGGTTCCCTGTAGAGTATTTATGTTATCACACTATGTATGGACTTTCTGGTGGACATGAAACTTATTTGGATACATTTTAGGTATATATGTACTAATTTATATCTGTTCCATATCATGTAAAGTTTGTCATATGAGTGGCATAGGCACTACCCTAATGTTAGATCTTTTAGTTTTGTTTGCTATAGGATTTTTTGGTATATCACTAAAATATTTTTGTTTTTATCTGCTTAGGACTTTATATTCATGAAATATATTAAATAATGTTCTAAATTTTATACTAAAAGAATATTTTTTATATAGGAATTCATTTATTGGTTCATGATATATTTACATTCTTGTTGAATCTTGTATTACATTTTGGGTATGAGATCTTTTTTGATGAAAAATTCTGAAATATACACTAGTCACTCAAAATTTAAAATAAAACATGGCCTAGATTATTTATTTTACTCAAGGTGGTAAGTAATATTATATAAGTAATTGCAGAAACATGACAATACTCTCCAGGATATATAGATATGCAAATAGTCCTAGGTTAGTATAATCCTTGTTTTAGAACTAGAAGATTCATCGAGTCAGGGTTATTTAAAAGTGGTATCATAAAACTATTTGATTTATTGGGATTTATAATTTTTTATATAAATGAGTTATGATTACAAAAACATAGTAATTAAAACAATAATATTCATGATAATCTCCTTTATAGATAAATTTTTAACAACCATGGGATGATTAGGTAGTTAGTACGAACCATAGGTCTGAGTGAGGATTCTGTTGGTTTTCATTTATATGTTGTGGGGGAACTAATAAAGAGTGTATGCCTTGACCAGAAAAAAATCCATGTGGATTCATGTTTCATAAAATTTAAATTATCAAATTTAAAAATGTATTAAGAAATTAAATAATAACAAATACATTTATCAATATTTTCATGAATACTATATTATATGTTTTGTAATTAATTAATGTAACTGACATATATTTTCATGTTTATACTAATTTTTTGAATTTTTTAAGGAGAATTAATTGAAATTAAGTAATGATATATGATTATAGATCATTATATTTATTATCTACCTATGTCAATATTAATGATTTCCTACCATTTGAATGGTTCATCGTAAAATTATTTTTTAGCATAGATTCTATGAATTCTTCTTTCTTTTCATTTACTTATGATTACAGAGCATGAAAACATATTTTATGTTTAGTATTTTTGTAGAAAAAATTAAAATCTAGATTATAAAACTTGTTATCTATTCTATTTTTACAATTATTCTTATATTTGTATAATTATTTGTGTAATTAATCATGATATATATATATATATATTATTAGATATTCATAATTTGATTTGTTAGTATTGATATGGATTTTAGCTATTTTCCTTCTTCATTTTCATAAAATATATGTTAATATTGAGGGTCTATTATATAAATCATTTGGGTATTTTGAATGTAATTTAAAATGGTTTTACAGATTTATGTTTTAAATTTCAAATAGTTATGTATTTTATTGATTTTATAATAAATAAATATTATATTTTAATGTGAAGTTGGGGAATCATTTTATAGTGCATAATTTGTTAAACAATTTTTTTTTTGAATTTTATGTTTTGAAGAATAGTTTTTGACACATGATTTTGAAATGAGAATTTATCCCTATCTAAAAAAATATTAACGTGGGACTGTTTTCAAAAATAAATAAATTTTGTGGTAGTTTTAGAATATTAAAAAATAGTTTACTCTTATGGAATGTATTACTATAAGACTAAGGGTGTTTTATAAGTTGAAGAATTGAGGATTATCAGGTATTTTAGTTAGTTTTCTAAATATTAATTTTTTTTACCCTAGTGATTTTTTTATTCAATTATAAAGTTTCCATTTTATGATTACTAATTTGGGATGCCTACTAGTTTTCAAATGGGTAGTCTTGTAGATATTAGGATGGCATGGTGTGTAGTTGTTTACGTGGGATTTAATTTCTATATATTGGGAGTGTGTTAGATTCTTTGCGATAATTATTGGTGATGCGTCTAGATATTTTATAATGACCTGGGAATTTAATGACCCAATGAATTCTAGATTAAAGGTCTATTTGTATTTTCATGAATTTATTTATTTACTTTGTTTTTTTTTGTGATAATATTAGTACAATACAGGTGTTTTTAAGGTACATTACACTCTACTTTCAACCCTTAATTATGTGGTTTCATGTTGTTATTTTCCTTTCATAAAATTTTGATTGTATAATGCTTTGGTTTTGACGATGTTGGAGAACTTAATGGTAATAAAATCTTGTTTCATAGTTATTAGAAATATGTATCTCTTTCAAGGAAACACTATTTATTTTTGGATAATGATAGTGGAAAAAATAATGATTTGAGCATCATTAAAGTTATTCATGTTCAATTTTTCATAAAACTATGTATTCCAAGGATGAAGATAAATCACGGTTGGTGAATAGTTTAAAAAACCATGCAATTTTCCATAAGAGATAGAATTTTTCGAAATTGGGTTCACTATTTAAAAAATAAATCAACAAAATAGTGTGTAGAGTATTAATTAATATAAAACTTTATTTTATTCCTAAAACCCTTCCAAAATCTCTCATTTATTCTTTTATTCCTATGAATCTTGAGCCAAGAGAATATTGTTGTGATTCATGGTGGTTCCCCTCCATACAAACTCTAAATCTAGTGGATCTATATCATTAACTCTTATGGATTCATCTTAAGTGGTTGTTTCTTTATCCTCAATTCACATATATCCCAGATCTCCTCATTCTATCTTATTATGAATCTTAGATCTAATCTATGTTCTCAATATCATTGGATTCTATCATGATCTAATGGAAAATTCATTGTTGATTATGGATATAGGAATGATTAATAGATTTAACATCTCTTACTTGAGAGGATCTATATTATAGTTGAAATAGAATTACATTTGTTATGTTAATTTGTATTTCATTACTAATCATAATTATTTCCTTTAATTTCAATCTTATAAGTTTTGTATACGTGAATTGGATCATGTTCTAGTGAATTTTTGTTCACAAAGGTGATCATGATATCATTCCTCAATAGATTTTAGAAATTTGATTCAATGTCATATATTTAGGAATTCATTTCCATATTGGGACCTTTATTGTAATTTTTATCATGATTGGACTATGTATATTACAAATTTAGGATCGCATGTTTTTTAAAAGTTAAAATTTCAAAGGAGTTTGAGTTGTTCATTTGGTGGAAGGGGAAAACATCAAACTAAGAAACAAAATGTGATTATAAGAGTAAAAACACTTAAAATAGTTGCTTTTAGATGTGCAATTATGAATATATTGGTTCTTATATGTATCACTTTATTATAGGGAATTTGTTACTTGAAATGGAGTCATTTTCAAAGTCATCAAAAGGAGCACAGTTGGCGCACGATTAGTACAAACCATGCGACATATCTAAGAAACCTTTTTTTGATAAGGCACATGATTTACCTAAATTATAAATTTCACGACCAATCCCCCGGGGCCTGTGCCGTAACTACCCCAAGCCAGCCTTGCATAGGCTTGGGGATGGCGACTAGCACCAAAGGCGTATTCCCTAAAACTGGTAAGGCATTAACTTTATATTCTGTAAACATACACAACAAAACACACATCAAGATAAGAGTGCAAGTAAACTCTATAGTAAAAAAATGAGTAAAGTATGTAAAAAGGGGCCAGAATACAAGCCCAAATGGAAAGTACAAGTACAACAAAAATTCAATACAACTGTAAAAAGAGAAAAGTAGCTATTGGATCATCCTCTGAGGTTCCTACCTGAAGGGTGGGTACATATTGCATTCTCAGTACTCCAGGTCCATCCTTCTCCTCTGTGTATCGACTCATCATAAGGTCCACCTCTAGGGATCGTCCAGTCCTAGTACTCTCAGCCTCAGTCAGTGTTTTCCATCGTCTGTATCCAACACAACAAGGTGTAGGAATAACCCATGCAGGGGTGATTATAAAGATACTCAGTATAGACCCCGAGACACTCAAGGTCTCACAAAAATCACCAAGGATAAACCACTTTTATTAAATCAATATATAACCCTACATAGGTATATTCCCATATATATACCTAAGTTATCATGTAATCCATCTCAATCATGAGGAAAATGTAGAGGAACTGACTCAACGGAAACCAAGATTTATTCTATGGGTAGTAACAAGTAACATTTCGAGTCACAATTTTGAACACCTCGGTTGCTAAAAAACTCATCCTCTATCAAGTACAGTGGGCCTACCACATCACACAATGGTGCTTCCCCCTAAACTTGGACTACTGAGGTACTCCTCCTGTCTAGTACCGTGGGTCTGCCGCGTCACATAGAGGCAGTCCCCACCGTGGGTCTTCCACGTCACACATAGGCGCTCCCCCTTGTACCCTGCTGTGGTACACCTCCTGTTGAGTATGGTGGGTCTGCCGCATTGCCAAGGCCCTCCCCACCATGGGTCTACCATGTCTCCAAGGTGCTCCCCATTGGGCCAGTCAATTCACTCTGAGTCGAAACGGTCATCAGTCATCAATTCTCATCTAGCCACTAGGTCTACGCACTATGCTCACTCTTCTCTGGGAGGATCCAATCCACAAGGTACTAGTCAATACTCCAACATCCACAATTTCCCATGAATAAGTATCTCAAAGATCCTCCATGTCATAGTGTTTTCAAGGCAATATACAACGCACAAATCAGATGCACGGTCTGTGAGTTATTAGCGTTTAGTCCTAGGGGCCCAGTTGGATTCGTGCTCGATCCAACCTTACCATTACCCATATTAGTCTAAAACATAGTGGGGTATAATCAAATGTACCATCTCACTCCATGATTTCTATTTCCACTGATGGTTCATCAAATAGATGTCTAGTTCTAAACTTATGGCCAAAATAATGTAAATGAGTTGTAGTGGGCCCGGGTCTGGTCCAAAACGGTCAGATCGACTCGGCCCGAACCGTCCTGACCGACTGGGCCCGACCTATTGGGTTTGGTCCGGTGGATGTGAGGGGATTTGGAGGAAGATCGGCCTCAGAGGGTGTTACGAGAGTGGCTCGGCCGCGGAACGGCTCGGCCGTGGGCCGGATCGGCCTGGGGTAGCTCAAAAGGCCGTGACAAGGGAATCTTGGCAGGCTCGGAGGGCCGTGGCAAGGGCACAGAGGCATCAGTGGTGTTTCGGATTGGCACGAGTGATAGCGGTGGTGTGGATCGGCACAGCCCGAACCATGGAGCGGCTCAACGGATGGTGGTGCGACTCAGCGGATGGTGGCAGCGTGGCAGATCGGCATGGCTAACAGCGACAGTGCGATGAGGGGGTTCATCCTGGGGTGGCCCAGTAGCTGGGCCAGTTGCGGGGCCCATTCTTCCGGGAGGGCGAAGCTCCACAGGGTGGCATGAGTTGCGGACGTCGTGGGTGGCGGCTCCGTTTCCTTCGCCGCCTTCCTCCGTTTCTAAGAACACATCAAAGAAGATTGGCAGAGGATTTGTGCCGTGTTCGTTTGTCCTGAACGCTCTGTGTTTAGAGTGGTAGCAAGTGGATCACAAAGAAAAAAGCATGAACATGTATGGAATATATTTTAAAACATCATTTTCCACAACCCAATTCAATCATTATTCCAAATCCCAGAAAATAATTAGAAGGTTAGAACATGGAAATCAATAATCAAATAGAAATAAACCCCGAACTCATTCTCTTGATGATGAAGGTTCAAGTAGGTAGTAGATCGTCGATTATCCATAAACGAGGACGGCCCACATTAGAAGATGTCCTGAGGAAGAAGGTATAAGGGGGTCGGCGTTCAATGTTGGATGAGCGTTCTAAGTCAGTGGAGCATTCTTCATGGAAGAATGTGTTCATCATTGAAGAGGTTTCTCCCATGAGATCCTTAGTCCCAATTCCACCAAAGATGCCAAGTATAAAAGATTAAGTTCTCTATTTAGTTCTTTGGAAGATATTCAAATTATCCTAATCAATTAACTAGGGTGGAATATTAAAGGTATGTTCATTGGAACAATTAATATAGAGGAATTCAAGAGGCTCTACCACATTAATGGGGGGGGGGGGTTGAGAGGTTTTCCTCCATAATGAGGGGAGTTCAAGTGGTTTATTCCTCAGGTAGTCCCCACCATCATAACCTCTCATGGGAGGTTAGGTTTGGGTTGTCCCCACAACCATAACCTCTCGTGGGAGGTTATGGTATGGTGGTCCCCACTTCTTAACTTCCACATGGAGATTTAGTTCTAGTGGTCCCCACCTCCTAACACTAGCATGGTTGTTGAAAATAAAAATAAAATGTCACACACTTTTATTTTTCTTTTTTTCTCACACAAAAAACCCCAAAACTAACTTTCACCCTTGACCATCTGTCATCGAGGTAAAAGTATCCTTATGCCAATAATAGCGCTACTAGTTCAATGGTACCCTCAGATTTCAATTTCGAGCATCGGTTCAAAATTTATAAAAAACCCACTCGTACATTTTTTGAATGTAACTGAACAAAAGTTCAGAAATTTATTCTGGGCACTCTGGGCCTCAGAATCATGTTCCGTCAATTTTCACAGACTCATAAAATTCCCATTTATTTAAAAAAAACATTACATGGAAATTCCAGGTCTTTACATTCTCCCCACCTCATGGATTTATATCCCTATATTCTAAAACTCAATATAAGGGTACAAGTGGGGGTACTGAGAATGCATCTGAGCCTCCCACTCCCAAGTTCTCTCTTGGAGGTTCTCCAGCCGCTAATGAACATGCACCAGAGGTATCGACTGTCCACGAAGTACCCACTTATATTGATCCTCAATATCTAGTGGAACCTCTGTAAAAGTCTCCCCGCCATCGACGTCCATCTCACCATGGTTGATGATTTGATAAGGGTCATGCATGTATCCCCTCAGCTGGGATACTTTGAAGACATCATGAACCTAGTGCAACTGAGGTGGAAGAGCTAAGTGGTAAGCCACATCACTAACAATGATGAGGACCTGAAAAGGTCTAATGAAACTCTATGATAACTTGTCGCGTCAGCCAAATATCCTCAAACCTAGTAGAGGTGAGACATGTAGAGAGACATGGTCGCCATCCTCGAACTCCAGAGGTCTCCGTCTCCTGTCAGCATACGACTTATGCCTACTCTATGTAGTCTTCATCTGCTCCTATATGATCTTCACCTTCTCTATGGTGTCCCGAACCATCTCTTGTCCCACGAGTGCAGACTCCCCTGGGTCAGTCCAGTGCAACGACAATCTGCAAGGTCGCCCTTACAACGCCTCAAAAGGTTCCATTCCAATGGTGGAGTGATAGTTGTTGTTGTTTTGAAATGCCACCAAAGGAAAGTGATCCTCACAGCTACAACCGAAGTCAAGGAAAAAGCAAGCAACATGTACTCGAGGGTCTGAATGGACCACTTAGTCTGGCCATCCATCTGAGGATGAAAGGTGGTTCTCAAATAAAGCTGCATCCCAAAATCCTCCTGCAACCCCTTCCATAGCCGGTAAATAAAAAGTACATCATGATCGATGATAATCGTCTGAGGTACTCCATATAGCTGCACAATCTCCTACACATAGAGGCATCCTAATCTCTCTACTGAACCCTACTATCTAATCGGTAGGAAGTGGGCCGACATGGTGAGTCGGTCGACGATCACCCAGATTGAGTCATGACCTCTAGAATTACGTGGATGTCTTGTCACAAAGTACATGGATATCACATCCCACTTCCACTTAGGGTCCTCTAAAGGCTGAATGAAGCTTGCTGGTACCTGATACCTTTCTTTCACTTGCTAACAAGTGAGGAATCGAGAGACAAACTATGCTACCGCTTTCTTCATTCTCAGCCGCCAATGCTATTGTTGGAGGTACTGATACATAATCTCTACTTCTATATGTATTTCAAGACGGTATGTGTGGAACTCCCTCAACACTTCCTCCTGAAGTGACACTAGTACCATGGTACATCCTCTGAAGAGGATGACATGCTCCCCACCTTTATAAAATCCATAAGGTTTCTATCCTGTGGATATCTGAGCATGTTGGGTCTCACAGTCAGCATCCCCACACTGCACCTCCCTGACTCGCTGAAGAAGTGGGGGAGTGACTATAAGATACTATAGAAAGGCTGCTCTGTATCTATCCACAAAGGATATCTGCAAAGTGGCTAGCATCTCTGTCGCCTCACCTAGTAGCTGTATACCAAACCTCCTACCGAGTGCATCTAATACAACTTTCCCCTTCCCAGGAGTATAAACTATCTCAAATTCATATTCCTAGAGGAACTCAGTCCAACATCGCTATGTTAAGATCATGTCTTTCTGAGAGAAGATATACATGAGAATATTATGATCAAAGTACACAGTAAAATGCCCACCCTTCAGACAGTGCCACCACTTCTTCAAGGTGAACACTACTTCTGCTAACTCTAGGTCATGGGTAGTATAGTTCTGATTGTGTTTTCTTAGCTGTTGAGAACCATATGCGATCACTGGTCACTCCTACATCAGGACATATTTGAGCCCGGTCCCTAATGCGTCGTAGTAAACTATGTACCCTACTCCCTCCTCTAGAAGCCTCAAGATGGTGGAGCTAGTCAGCCTCTGCCTCAGCTCCTGAAAACTCTACTGGAATCTCTCTAACCACATGAAGGGATGCCCATTCTTCATCAAGGATCATAGTGGTGCTACAACTCTAGAGAAATCCGGTAAAAATATCTGTTAGTATCAAGCTAAACCTAGGAAACTCCGTACCTCCATCACACTCCTGGGAGGCTACCAAGAAATTACTACCTCAATCTTCATTGGATCCACTGCAACTATAGCATCTGATATGAAATGTCCCTGAAAGGGAACCTCTCAGATCTCGTAATGACACTTCGAGAGCTCAACATAAAGCCGGTGCTCTCAGAGTGTGTCCAATAGTACCTAAAAATGATAGGAATTATCATCCTCAGTAGTCAAGTAGATCAGAATGTCATCAATGAAGACTACTACAAATAGATCAAGGTATGGCTGAGAGATCATGTTCATGTGTCCCATGAACACTACTGGAGTGTTGGTTATGCCAAATGGCATAACCACGAACTCATAGTGTCCGTAACGACATCTGAAAGTTGCCTTCTGCACATCCTCGTCTCGAACTCTGAGCTGGTGATAGCATGATCTGAGGTCTATCTTTAAGAACCACTGTGTTCCCTGTAGAAGATCAAAGAGGTCATCAGTCCTCAGGGGTTGGTATTTGTTCTTCACGGGAACCTGGTTTTGGTGCTGGTAGTCAACATAAATCCTCCACCTCCCATCCACCATCTTGGCGAATAGAATCGGGGCTGCCCAAGGTGCAACACTGGGCCAGATGAACCCCTTCCCCTACAAGTCCTCTAGCTGTACCTAATGCTCACAATGCTACGCAGGAGCCATTCGATAAACTAGTGTAGATGTCGGTGTCGTCTCGGGGTACCCGTTAATGTAAAAGTATACCTCTCTACGAGGAGGTAGACCCAAAACATCAATATGGAAGACATCTATGTATTGGTCCACAACTACAGGATATCTTCGACTCTCCACATCAATATCTTTGAGGGTAAGCCTAGCCAACTAATGAGCGATCGGTTGCACTCTCCTCCAGGTAAGTCCATCCTGCACTGAAAAGGCTCCCTTCTCGCTGTTGAAGGTAAAACTAGTCCCATATGTGTGGACACAACACACTTTTCACCTTATACAGCCAATCTGAGCATAGACTATAGATAACCAGTCCATTTCCAAGATGACATCGTAAGGCCTCGACACCACTACTAGGAGATCCCAGCCGAAGCTCTTGCCTCCAAGAGTAAGATTGTGCTGTCGGAACTGGTACGTAATCATAAAATCCACTCCCGTATGAGTCTATATCCGTAAGGATCAAGCCAATGGCTCCATTAGAATCTCTGAGCTCTGAAAGAGGGAAATGGTAACAAAATAATGAATGGCACCTGTATCTATAAGTATTGCGGATAAGGTGGAGTAGACAAAGATCGTACATCGTATCATCTCCAGAGCACCGTGATCGTAAGCCATAAGTACCTGGAGCTAAGCTCGTCCCTGTTCACCTGCTCCCTGTGGTCGGGGTGGACTTCAAGGTGGTGGTGGCGATAATATCTTGAATCATCGCCCACCGCCTGCTACATGACCAGCTCCTCTTCCACATCTGCCTACTCCTTGCGTACCTCCTCAGTCGAACCTCTGTCTCTGCATGGGCGGTCCTTCAACCATCTGATGATCATCTAAACATCAGGTCGGACAGTCATGAGCCATGTGACCCAGCCCACCACATGCATAACACTACCCGCTCCTCACATGACTAGCTCTTCTTTGGGTGCCCTGCACAAATGATCCTTAGTCATGCAGTCGTCCACCTGTAGGTCTGGTCTTCTTGGACCTCTGTGACGTCTGTCTACTTCCAGCTGTAGAAGACATATCTATGTGACGACTGGTAGAGGGTCTCACTACTGGTGACTGCTCAGCAAGGGAACTCTCCACCAAGATGGCTCTCTCGAACACCCCTACCTGCGTCGGGATGCTGAGTGAGATCACTAATGCCCTGATCTCCCGCATGAGTCCCTGCTCGAAGGTTCAGGCCATGAGGAATGGGTTGGGCACCATATCTATGGAGTAGAATGAGAGGTCAGTGAACCTATTTGAGTACTGAGCCACAATCATGCTGACATACTGCAGATGAAGAAGCTCTTATATGGGCACTGCGCGAATAGTTTCTTGGACAAACTCTGCCGAAAATTGGCTCTCTATGTCTACCCAGAGAAGCGTCACCTCATCATGAGCCTGGAGAATCAAGCTCCACCATCTGCCTACTACTACCTATAGATGGATAGCGGTAAGGATGACCAAGAGATCTGATGGTGTCCCTACAAATCATAAAAATCTCACCATATCCTCCAGCCAAGTGGTGTGCACTGTCTGCTACTGGGGTTGGTGGCATCGGTGGTCCAACAGGGAGTGGTACCACCGGTGCCTCTCCCTATTCATCTATTGGTAAAAGGTCCATGCACCAAGGGCTCATCGCTTGGTGGGAAATCAATGTGTAAAACAATCAGAACTCTAGCTGGTTGTCTGTGTGGAGGCATCCTGATAAGAAATAGGTGTTCCATGGTCAAAAGTTATACCCGGTGAGCTGAAAGTTACACCTGTTGAGCTGACTCAAAAGATCACAAATAAAACTTTGGAAACACACACTCAATTATTATTTTTGTGCACTATGTCGGAAATCAGAAGTCAGGGTCCTGGTGTATGGATACGTCAGCCGCCGCACCAACACAAAACTCCCTGAACTGAAAACTGCACTCATTACCCTTAACATTATTGCTTCACAGAAAATATCAGAGTCCTCGTTTCGTGGTAGAAATGATCCCTTTGATATAATTTTTTCATGACCCGTCCGTCAGGGCCCATGTCATGACTACCCCAATCCTACCTTCCATAGGCTAGGGGCTGGTGACTTGCACCAAAGGTGTATTCCCTAAAACTGGGAAGGAATTTCCTTTATAACCTATAAACACATGAAACCCAACACACAATAAGATACGAATGCAAGTCAACTATATAGTAAACAAGTGAGTAGAGTAAGTACAAAGGGGAAAAAATACAATCCCAATTGGAAAGTAAAAGTGAAAATGAAATTCAATACAACTGAATGAAGAGAAAAACAACTACTGGATCATCCTCTGAGGTTCCTACTAGATGGGTAGGTATAGATCATCTTCTCAGCACTCCACACCTATCTGTATCTTCTGTGTAACGACTCCATGTAAGGTCCACCTCTATGTACCATCCAGTCCTGGTACTCTCAGCCTCATTCACCACTCTCTGTCATCTGCATCCAATACAACATGGTGTGGGCATAGCCCATACATGGGTCCAAAAAACAATACTCAGTAGGGAACCCAAGGCCCTCAAGGTCTCATAGAAACCACCAAGGATAAACCAAAAAGTATGAAATCAATAGAGAACCCTACTTAGGTATATGGCTATACATATACCTAAGTTAGCAAGTAATACATCTCAATCATGAGGAAAACACAAAGGTTCTGACATAGGTCAAACCAGGATTTATTCTTAGGGTAGTAAAAAGTAACATTTCTAGTCAAAATGTAGAACAACTCGGCTGCCTGAGAACTCATCCTCTATAGAGTACTATGGGAATGTCGCGTCACACAGAGGAACTTCCCACTAACCTTGGACTTCTGAGGTACTCCTCCTATCGAGTACTGTGGGTCTGCCGCGTCACACAGTGGAGATCCCCACCATGGGTCTGCCATGTCACACAGAGGCACTCCCCCTCATAGCGTCCTGAGGTACTCCTCCTTTCAAGTACCATGGATCTGCTGTGTCACCAAGGAACTCCCCACTTTGGGTCTGCCACGTCACCAAGTCACTCCCCACTGGGCTAGTCGACTCACTCTGTGTCGAAACAATCAGCAACCATCAAGTCTCAATCAACCACTAGGTCTCCGCACTATGCTCACTCATCTCTTGGAGGATCCACTCTCATGATACTAGTAGATACTCCAACTACCACAAAGTCCAATGAAGTAGTATCTAAAAGGTCTGTGATGTCATAGGGGACTTAACACAACAGACGGTGCATCAATTAGATGACCGGTCTGTGAGTTATTAGCCTTTTAGTCCCAGGGGCCCAGTTGGATTCATGCTCGATCCAACCTTACCATTCCCCATCTTGATCCAAAAAATAGTGGGTTATACGCAAAGGGATCGTCTCACTGCAATATTTCTAGCACCGCTGATGGTTTGTCAAATTAACGTCTGGTGCCAAAGTTATGGCCAAAAGAAATAAAATGAGTCGTAGTGGGCCCGATTCTGGTCTGCCCCGGTCAGACTGATTCAGCCCACCCCGGACAGGGCTGACCGGGTTCGGGTCGACCCGGACTGACCTGCTAGGCCTGGCCCAGCCCATTGGGTGGCCCGGCCCGTCGGGTTTGGCCCAACGACCGCGAGGGTCCGCAGAGGCAGCTAGTCCTCGGAGGGTTCCGTGAGAGTGGCTCAGCCACAGAATGGCTTGACCGCAGCCCGACTCAGCTCGGGGCTGCTCTCAAGGCCACGGTGACAGCAGATTAGGCGGCTCAGAGGGCCACGACAAGGGCACAACGGTGGCGGAGGGGAGGCGGCTCAGCACTATAGACGACAACAGCATGGATCAGCTTGGCCTGGACAGCGACACGGCTCAGCGGACGGCGATGCAGCTCGGCGGACGACGGTGAGGCTCGGCGGATGGTGGTGGTGAGGCTGCTCGGCAGGGTGGACAGTGGTTGCACTACAGTTTGGCAAGGTGGCAGTCCAGCGAGGGGGTTTAGCTCGGGGCGGCATGATAGCTCAGCACGGCTACGACACAACGACTTGGCACAGCAGCAGCGTGGCGAGGGGGTTCAGCCCGGGGCGGCCCGATGAGGGGGTTTTGCCCGGGGTGGCGTGGTGGCTAGGCCAGGCCTGAGGCTAGTTCTTCTAGGAGGGTGAAGTGTCGCCAGGAAACGCGAGGTGCAGAGGCCGCGGGTGGCAGTGTCTTTACCTTCGTCACCTTCCTCCATTTCAAAGAACACATCAAAGAAGAACCACGGAGGGGTCGGGTGATGTTTGTTTAGCCCGCACCCTCCATGTTTAGAGTGGTAGAAAGTGGAGCACAAAGAACGAAGCATGAATGTGTATGGAAGATATTTTAAAACACCATTTCCCACAACCGACGTCAATATCTATTCCCAATCCTACAAAAGAACAAGAAGGGAAGAACATGGAAAGCGATAATCAAATAGAAATAAACCCCTATCTCGTTTTCTTGATGATTCTGGTGCAGAAAGGTAGTATGATGATCGATTATCTATAGATGAGGGTGTCCCATGTCAGAAGAATTCCCCATGAAAAAGGTCTATGGGGGTCTACATTCTTCGTTGGCAGAGCGTTCTTCATCGGTGGAGCGTTCTTCATGTAAGAACACATTCTTCGTTGAAGAGATTTCTCCCAAAAGCTTTTTCCTCCCAATTCCACCAATTATGCCAAGTATAATAGATTAAGTTTTCTATTTAGTTAATTGACACAAATTCAAATTAACCTAATCAATTAACTAGGTTAGCATAAAAAAGGTATGTGTGTTGGCATAATTAATGTGGAGGTAGTCAAGAGGCTCCGCCACATTAATGGGGGGGGGGTGAGAGGTTTTTCTCTGTAATGAGGGGTGTTCAAGAGGTTTAGGCCTCAGGTGGTCCCCACCACCATAACCTCTCATGGGTGGTTAGGTTCAGGTGGTCCCCACCCCCATAACCTCTAATGGGAGGTTAAGGTCTGGTGGTCCCCATTTCTCAACTTCCCCATGGAGGTTTAGTTCCGGTGGACCCCACCTACCAAAACCCACATGGGTGTTGAAAATAAAAAAAATGTCACACACTTTTATTTTTATTTTTTTTCTTAAAAGAAAAACTGAAAGACTAACTTTTACCCTTGACCATCTACTGTTGAGGTGAAAGTATCCTTAAGTGAATATCGGCTCTATGAGTTCAACGGTGACCTTGGATTTCAATTCCATGCACCGATTCCGAATTTAGAAAAAACATGCTTGTACATTTAATGAACATACCTGAACAAATGCTCAGAAATAAATTTTGGGCACTCTCGGCCTTGGAATCAGGTGGCGTCAATTTTCACAGACTCGTAAAATTCCCATTTATTTAAAAGAAAATTAAATTTAAATTCTGGTTCATTACAATAAAGGTGTTCCCCATAAATAATTCATGATTTTTAGGGTTTCATATAATTTTTTAAACCATGAAACTATGGTTTCATCACTATGTGAGAGCTCTATAATAAATTATAGTGGTAAACCGTAACGCTGGTTCATGGTTTTGCTCAATAGATTCCTAGAACCTATGGGTTTTATCTTGAGATAGTACCCATGGTGTGGTACGAACATTAATTCATTAACCTTGTGTATGATCTATGGGATTTGTAAACCCATGTACAGTGATATCCATTCAGTTTTCTCACGTTTGGAAAACAATGTGGCCAAATTGTGCACCCCTTAAAAAGGGGTGAAATTATTTTTCACTCTTACACTTTTAATCCTTAATCCTATTTTCTCCTCCCTTTAATTCACAATATACCCTATACTAGATATCCTCTATTATTATCCCTTAGGATTTGTTATATATCCCTCATAAGATATCATAATTGATTGTATTCAGTCAAATTGGACAACACCTTGTTAGTTTATTGGTCATGTAGATTTTTATCTTCTCTTCTTTAAATGTATAGGATATTGTTTCCATGAGAGATATTATACCCTGTTTTTAGGGTTTCTATCTATTATTTTGATTTATTTCACTCCATAGTTCATAAAAATGATGATAACAGGTGGGTGAAGCTTAATTTGTTTAAGTTAGGTGGTCAATATTCCTTTCCTAGAAAGTTCGATTGTCTATAAAATGGGTAATTTTGTCACTCACTATATTCTCCATACATCACTAAATAAATATTAAATTAGTTTTAATAAATTTATATCTCTCAGAATTGTCTGTATTGGAGACCAAATTCCATCATTGGATGGTTCCTACACGAACAAAAAGCATCGCCTTCGTTATATGGATATTGATACCCATGAACACCGTGTCATGCATATGTAATTAAAATTTATATCTATTGTATTAAGTTTACACCCGAATAGAGGAACTCATTATTAAATTTAAAGAATTCCTAGATGGTTGAATACCATTAGTTGACCCTTTAGATAAAATTAAAATATAATTGTTTAGTATTCTTAAATGAATTGAAATGCGAATCGTTTATGTAAATGAATCATAACGAGTTCTATACCATCATGGAGTCCTAATTGGATCATTTTAATTATAATGCATGATTACGACTAATAAATTATAAATAATATTGGTCTCATTTCACTTTTACATGAAAGGGGAATTATTGAAAGAAATGAAGTGGTCAAATCGATTTAATAGAATGTGAATGGAATGGAAATTTCATTTCATATTTTTAGAAATTTGAACTGAAATAATAAATCATATTCATTAATTATTAATGAGTGTTGTATTTCCCCATGGCCTATGTTTATTCATTAAAATAAATGTGGATGTTTACTAATTTCCATGAACATGACTTGAATTATGATATGTAATTCCATGGATGGGCTAGTAAGACACATTAAATTGAGTGATATCTGAATGGTTAAGCAGTGTTGGAGATTACACTCATCATCATTTAGTTGGAATTATTTGACATGATGATACTCTTTAACATTTATATTTTTAAACATGAAATTCACAATTATTATTATTATAACTTTCTAAATATGTTTTTACTTATTATTTTTCTTAGAAGTAGTTCAGTATGGATCCCCTTCTCATTACTTAATGAAATTTTTGGGGGTGGTCCCCATATAATTGCATATTAAAATTTTTGGCATATATCCCATATAATTAATTATAATTGAATGTGGAAATGGTTGACCTTGTTATTATTATTTTTATTCTTTCAGTTAATTGGTTGTGTATAGTGTCCTTTATCAAATACTAGGATTTTCTAGACATGACACACATTATACTTTGGGCAGATGTTTTGGTCGATTTACATTATTTAGATATAAAAACCCTTATGATTATCATTGAACATGGACACCTTTATCATATAACATATTTCTAAATACAAATTATTTTAAATGAATAGGTTCTGAAACATTTTTGGTTTAGGTTGAAGAAGGTGAAAAAATAGGTATCTCATGAGGAACTTGATCAGACATGGTTTATTTATTTTTCTTATATCAACATTATACATGCACAATATATGATTTTATTTTTATTGTGTAGATATAAATTACCTGAGATTGGTGGATACCTACTTATTTTTACCCACTAAATATTTGTTCAGCATTTGGGTACTGAAACAGATCTTCTAACTAAATATTCGGACATGGCCCATATTTATTTGTTGTTTCAGGCCAAGCACGCTTAACTGTGGAGTTATAATCAGACAGACTCCCGAAAAGGAAGATGCACCTTGTTCACATGAGTCATATCATTTAGTCATTTTACCCTTTATCATTTGGGGATGTTACAATCACCCCTCCCTTTCAAGCACAACACCCTCGTTGTGGGCCCTACATCTCAACCTAGGCAGTGCACCACACTTAAGGCTGGGTTCCTCCTCTGATACCAAATGTGGAAACCGGGTCCCAGTGACAACACAACCACCCCGCCTTAACATGGCGTCGGGTCCTGGCCCACCAGGTACCCCCAGTTGCCCCGCAGACAAGTGGGGCCCACCTCAGGGTCCACCCACATGCCAGACCGGGTCATCTGACTAATGATAGTCCCCACAAGCCAACATATGTCCTTTCCTGTGTGCTTTGTCCTCACTCACACACACCCTGAGATACATCCCAGGAGGTCACCCATCCTGATCACTACTCTAAGCCAAGCACGCTTAACTGTGGAGTTCTAATCAGACAGGCTCCGAAAAAGGAAGGTGCAGCTTGTCGACATGAGTCATATAATTTAGTCATTTAACCCTTTATCATTTGGGGATGTTACAATCCCGGTCAAGACATGAAAAATTGGTATTAGTGGATTATTTTTCCCTATAATTTACTATTTTGGGATGGTATATAAGAGATATAAAATATTTCATCATTTGGTAAGTAGCTCCGGTATAGTAATAGCCATCCCATGTGTAGACAGAGATCAAGTTTCTATTGATGAGACTATTAATCATGTTTCAAATTTTATAGTTTCTTATTATTTCACATTGTGGGATTAGAGTAATTTTCTTCTAGTTATGTATTTATTGGATTTTCCTAATGGCCAAGTGTGGAAAGAGAATATATATGTTCATGAATCATTTAAAGAACATTGGATTGACATGTCATTAGCCTGTTTATCTGTATACCATAGTTGTATGATAAATTCCTTTGTTTTTTAGACATAATATCCATCTGATTATATATCAAGATTTCATGTCTATCATGCCACTATTATGGATTCTTTTTTATAACTATAATGTTTTTTTGGTTAAAATAATTTTCTAAATAAACCAAAATAATTTTTTCTTACAAATCTAGATGACGGAATTATATATATATAACATATTACTAACAAAATAAAATTAATGAAATAGTTTTGAAATTTAATCTTAAAGAAACTAAGTAAATTAGTTTGTTTTAATAAATGTTTGTTTTTTATGGATGTCAGTTAAATAGTGTGTTATTTGTAAGATAAAAAGTTATGTACCTTTATAACATGGGAATAATGAACTATATAATTGAATCATATTATACTTTAATAGAAAATTTTAGGTTCCTTTTAGCATCATATTACTATAATACAACCCTAATAAAGGTATCATAAAATTTTGATGAAATTGTAAAATTATTTGTTTCACATTAATTAGATGCCAAATTTAATTTATTGAACATTTAATTCATAATTTGGGAATGGTTATCTGTATAACTAAGTCCAATAAGGAAAATTTTCTTTCTAAAATTCAAATGATCAGTGATATATTTCAGTTACATGGTTGGATAATTTTTATTATAAAGGATTTTACCTTGATAAATTGGGATTTTATATCCATATAAATGAACATGATTTGACCTGATGGGATCTGTATTGGTCTCATTTACCTAAATATTACTTAGTAAATAACCCATTAGTGGTATACTTTTCATTAATATGGTATGGTTAATTATTGTGTCAACAATCACTTATATTGTATTATTTTTAATTTTATGGTGACAACTTTCTTAGAATATCCCCACTTAAATGAAATATAACCCTTTGGGTTTTTTTAGGATTTTTTGTTCTAAGGATATAATTAAATAAAATACTAATTAAAACATAAAGTGCATGTTCATATATATCATGTAATTGACATTTTACATAACTAAGACATCTATGATAAATTGTAGCTAAATAAATGATTGTATAAAATGAAAAAATGAGTTAATTTGACTAAAGTTTCATAGTGTGAGCTATATAATGTTCTAAAAACATTGGAGAATGTTTTCTCTATAAATGGAACATGTCTTTTCTTATATTTTTTCCTCTTAGAATATTAAAATAATATTAAACCTATGAAATAAATTAAATAAGTCCTTTTAGTTGTGATGATAATGATTCAACCTTTTGTAGTGTTTTGTTTAATGTTTCACAAAAAAATGACCCTGAATGGGAACATAGATGCTTCCCATATGTTTCGGTTTCCTTATTCAGTTATGTTGAACCTAAAATTATGGTGGTAGATCCTAGTAACCTTTTAATTGGGACCATATTTTATGATTAAATTATTTGTTCATTATATAAGGGTTAACCTATTGTGGTATCACACTTTTGAATAGTAATCTGGTATAATCTTGAGTTTATCTCTTAGGCACATTCGATATCATTCCTTGATCTTAATAGTTGGATGTGAACAATTTTGATGGTGTTTATCTTGTAAGTTAAACCATCAGGGTATGTTCTATATACGGATACCCATTTTGGGTGATATCTTATTCCATTTTACATTTCTATTGTGACCTTGAAGGGAGAACTCCCTTCTAAGGATTATTGTAAAGGATCAGGGAATTGTAGTCGGATTCTTGGTAGGTGATGTTATTACAAATATTTTGATCGGTTTTGATCCCCGTCGGTCAATAAATTCATCCCCTTGATTTATTTTTACCTTTTTGAGTGATTTTACAGACAAATTGTATGGAATGTAACAGAATACATAATATGGGATATGGTTTTCTTGTAAAAGACCTTAGGACTATATGGTTAAACCTTGTGACCCTTTTTATGATTTGTTCAATAATTCTATATGAGAGGACTTGTGGCCCTTACCCTTAACTATTATTCTAAAAAGATAATACTTTTTATTATCAATGGAAACTAAATATCGATGTTGGACCTGACTTATGGATACCTTTAGAGTTAGTGATATAGGGTTTACACTCATTTTAAGACTAATTCTCAAAGGTTTCTTTGGGTTGGCGATATATGAATGGTGATTCATGTAGTTTATGGGGATTCCCCTTGAGTGTAGGGTATCCATAATATTTTTTTTATAGAAAATACTATTTGGGTTCCTTGGCTTATTGATCAGGGGTTTTTTGTTTCAGGATTAAGTCAATAAAATGTCACAATAATGAGGGTAGTCATTTGATAAATCATGGCACATTAAGGTGCCTTATTTTTAAGAGGACATTTCAGGGAACTCTTGGAATGTTTATAATAAATTTATAAAAAGTATGGTCATCCTAACCATGTTTATAAACAACTCACAATAGCATGAGTCAGATATGAAACTTGGTGGTACAAGAGTCTCAACCCACTATGTTGGGTTAGATATGAATGGTATGTGCCTCTTGTGTGTGGTACTATTGAAATCATTATTAATTTATTAGTTAGGTGGGAGATGAAGTTTGATGGTTTAAATGGAGTGAAGCACATGGGGATGGAAACCTAAATATTTGGGAAATTAAAGGAATCTCCAGTGATGAAGGATAAATTGCAAATCTATCAAGAACCAAGAAGTTATTGACCTGTGGGTATACATTGAGACACATGGTCAGGATATGTGTTGTCATTAGTTGGTTAATGTAATGAATAGTAAATCTTTAAGAAGTGTGTCTCAGTAGTTAAATTCTCATTAATCAAGGAAATTTCTATTTACTCCTATTTTCGAGATGATCATGCCTAATATCAAAACACCACCCTAAGTACGCAGAGAGAGAAACATATATACACTAATCTATATAAGTGTATTTTCTAGTTTAATGAATGGAATCATTAGTATTTGAACTTGAGGAGATGTTTAATGGTAATCTAATTGGTTTGGAGAACAAAATTTTCCATTTAATGGACATAACACTTTTTTATGTTTTGAAGCATTAAAAACACCATGAAAAATGTTATAGGTAAGTGGAAACATGATTTGGATGGTGTTTACTTTAGCACCACAAACTGAGCGGGTTCTTAACCATTTTAGTCGTTATGTTTGAGCATGGATAGATCATTTTCTATCATAATCAGGAATAAATTTTTTTTTTCAAAAAAATGTACACTACTATGGCGGGGAGTGGAAAATCAGTCAGTGGTGGGTGACCCACGTGTGAGAATGGTCATGAAACTTGAGAAAATTTTCTGATTATCATTCTTTCTTATGTAAGACTTTGAGTAAATAAGAAATAGAAAATAATTTCTTCTAAAATTACTTGTTTATTTTCAGATATAGAATTAGTAGAGTCTATGTGTGGGAATTAGAATTAGGATAACTAGTAATGATATGAGGTTATTGGATCGAGTATGTATCAGTGCTTATGATATGGAATGGTGATGATATTTACACGAGTTGGTTCATCCAAGAGATGTAACTGGACATCAGGAGAACTATTCAGTGAGGGTACTCAAGATTATTTCACTAGGAATTGTAGTAAATGAATAATGATCAGTTTTGGGACATGCTGGTTATTGAATCTTATAATTATATAAATAATCGGTCATAATAAGTTCAGATTGAGTTCTGTAGTAATGTTTTATGTTGTCAGTGAGGAACCTCATAAAGCATTCTGTTGGGATTTTTCATGTGTAATTTAATGGTTTTCCAAGGATTTTTATAGAAAAAATGGTGTGTCCAGGTTAATTCACGCCAATTGGGATTTAATAATTTATAAATATATAAAATCATGTTGGGAGAATATCTAAGATATTAAGGAAATTATTTAATAAGAAATTTTGATGGTTGGAGCGACGTGGCTTGGATCTAGACATTATTGGATATAACCATGGTTTGGAATCCCAATGGGAATGATAATGAAATAAGCAATGACATGATCATGTCGTGTGTTATATGGGATCATATAAAGAGCCTTCAACATAGATTAAGAAAAACAGATTGCAAGAATGAGAGGGTGTGGCACCTACCTTAGGGAAAATCCTATTCATGCATGGGAAAGCCTATCCAGACAACCATGCGATGATGGAGATCAGATTTCACAATGAAGATGTTGGGGAGGAGTAGTTCCAAGTAGTTACTCTGGGTTGTATGTAATGTTTGAATCCTATGGGAAATGAATTCCTCTAAGGCCTATGAACCATGTAATACTTATGTCTACGGGCCTTGTAAGGGTCCTACCTCACCCCTTGAAAGGTGTATTATCAAAATCCATAAAAATTTAAGGCCTCAGGTCCATTAGAGGAGGTAAGAAATGCTTTAGTTATTCATTTTAGTTACAGGTGCTGGATAATTTTTTAACGTTTAGGCATCATAAGATTATAATGATGTTTTAGGAACATTGAGAAATGAAAACACAAATCGGCCATATGTGGGAAATTCATAACCTGAGTAGGTTATGATATGTTTTCATTATCTATTATGGCTTCTCAGTATTGAGAACTTAAAATATGTGGATGTTTCAGGATCCTATGTATTGAAAGTGATATATTTTAAAAGGAATTTGAGTTTTTCATTTGGTGGAATGGATAAATTTTATTAAAAGATTTAAAATGTAATTCCAAGATTTGGAATAGTTAAAACTATTTCTTATATATGGGGAATGTGAAAAAACTTATGTATTAGAGGTTTTATAAGTGTCCCAAGCATTCAGAACATGAAATAGAGGTTTTGGAAATGTCTATATAATGAGAATGATTGGTTTATGGTTAGTACTGACCATGAATCACAAATATGATGCATAATATAATATGAAAATAGTATGTATAAATCATGATGGGGGTCCCAGCTAACTATGTGGGCTTTAGAGGGTTTCACATAGTTTGTTAAACCATGATCCTATGGTTTGACAACCATACATATGGTATGAAATAAATTGAAGTGGCAAGTCACGTGGTTTTACAAAATATGCACCTAGCCCATTTGGGGTGCGGTCTTGAGGATGTTCCAAAGTAACAGTCAACACATGATTTCCAAAACCATGTGAATGAACAATAAAGCATGTCTTCTCATGTTCAGTGATAAATACATAGTTTAGGAAATCGTGTACCACTTAAAAAGTTGTGGAATTACATTTTTTCACTCCCATACTTTTATAACTTAACCCTCATTTATCCTCCCTTTCACACATAGAAGACCCTCAAATTAGTAATATCTATTATTCTCACAGAGTATTTGGTATATCTCCCTTGTACAGGATCAAAATCAATTATTAGTTGTCACATTAGGTCACCCATAGTTAGTCTATCGACCATCATTCTTCTTATCTTGTTATATTAAGTCATATTAGATGTTATTTCCATTCAAGATCAAATTCCCTATTTTTAGGGATATTTATATTCATTCCATTTATCTTGATTCAGCTATAATCATGGACAAAGAATTGATGGATGAATATTTTTTTGTATACATTAGTCGGTCCATATGCCTTTCCCTAAATGTTCTGTCATTTATATAAGGTGTTGTTGTGATGTACACTAGACTATCTATATGTTAACTCCAAAATGTTGAATTAATTTAAATTAATTATTATCACCATAAAAAGGATTTCATTGGGACCATCTTCCACCATTTGAGACTGTCTACCTTAATGCAAGTCACCCCTAGGGCGTGTTGATATAAATTCATATGAATATCATTCCCAGAAGATGTAAATAATCCTTCTTTGAGACTTGATGATTTTCCACCTAATTAGAGGAACTCATAATTTAATCAATGAAAATAAAAAATGGTTGAATACCATCAATTGGAAACTTATGTCCTGATAAAATAGAAGTGGAATCCAGTATTAGATGAATTTAGATAGGCAACTTGTAGGTAATGGAATCAAAATAGGTAATATAATGGTGTTAGACCTTGTTAATATAATGTATTCTCAGGACTGCTAAAAATATAATCAATCTTATCTCTTTTTCAATTTTAAATTAAAGGGAAATCATTTTTTGAAATGAAGTTATTAAATAGATTAAGTGTAATTTTAATATAATGGAGAGGTCATTTGGACTTTTTGGCACTTATAACTGAAATGTATAACGATATGTTTTCATTTTCAATGGGTGTGTGATATCCCTATGGATTAGTTTTATTTATTAAAGATATTGTTTCTGTCAACATATTACCTTGAATATCACTTCAATTTTGATACATAATTCCATGGATAGGCTCATATGGCACATTAAATTTAATGAGATATAAATGGTTGAGTTTTTTTGGACATGGTTATCATCACCATTTAGTTGAAACTATTTGAAATGAAATTCCGCATTATCATTTTTAATTTTTAGAAAAAAATGAATTATTGTTATTATAAATTATTGTACATGATATTCCTTATCATTATTATTTTAATCATTTGGGCATGACACCCCATCTCTTAGCTTATTAAAATTATTGGGCATGAAACCCCATATACTTAGATATTGAAAGGTTAGGCATGGATCCATTATCATTACTTATAATTGAACATATTGGACATTGAATTCATTTTTATTATTGTATTTATTTTTCCCACTTGAATGGTTGGGTATGGTTCTACTTATCAATTATAGGTAATTTAGGTACATGATTCCCACTCTCCTTTGGTTAGATGTGTTATTTTATTTCCCATATTTATATATGAAACTCTTTATGGTTATCATTGAGAACGTAAACCTTGGTTATATAAATTGGTTCTTGAGATTATATATAAAGAATGTAAAAGTTTGAGAACATTTCAGCTTAGGCTGAAGAAGGTTCTAATGGAAGAGTATCTTATGAGGAACCCAATCCGATAAGGTCAATTTATCTTACTACACTCATCATTATAATTTTACATTATATAATTTTAAATTCATGAATATGATATGAATTAGACACTATTAGGTGTGGGTTAGGGAGTAATACTCACCCATTTTGAGCGGCCATTGGGTATTTGAATAGATATTCTTACTATCGGTTTGGACATGGGTCATGATTATTTATTATTTTGTTTCTTTGGACTAGGATTTGGCATAGATATGGGAGAATACAATGTATGTGGGTTGCCTATAGGTGTTTATTATTTTGTTTCTTTGGACTAGGATTTGGTATTTATTATTTTGTTTCTTTGGACTAGGATTTGGCATAGATATGGGAGAATACAATGTATGGCATAGATGTGGGTTGTTATTCGAATTATTTTTTAATTGTTTCTTCCAAGTCATATTTTATTACCTACTATATATTGAATTCTTGTATTAAAATTACTAAAACCATGAAATGTGTTCCATGAAATTTTCCATAGATTTTATTTTGTAATCCTCACCTACACACCAAAAGTCATGTTTGAGTAGAAATTCATCACTAAGATAGAAGAATCATATTATATTTTCATTTGTTATAACCCAAAATTTCCTCAACCAGTATGAAAATCTTTCATTGTGGGTCTCATGTTTTCATGGGTTTCAGTGATGGTAGTGAATGGACTAGCCCAAACGATTGGGATTGCTACCCAATACGAATCCCAAGAATGGGTGTAGAGGAGAAATCACTAGAGTATAATGTATTGTATTTTCTCAGGTGGTTCTCCTAGGTGGTCTTGCATACACAAAAACTATATGCCAAGAATTTGGCGTAGTCCATGCCTATGCAGCCCAGAAGGCGTAGCCATGCCTACATGAGGCACTAACATAAACCAACCCTTCACACCAGATAACCGACATTTCCCCCCCATGAGGAACTGAATAATATGCCACACCTTATTTGGGAAAATACACCATTTACCTACACCACAGACCAGTGCTGACTACTTACTTGGACATAGGTTTCACTTTTTCCTATAAATAGGATCCCAACGTACCTCATTTTGACAATAATAAAGTTAAAAAATGTTCTAATTCTCTGGTTACAGAACCCCTTCACACAGGTCCTCCAAAACCCCATAAGAAGATCTCGAAAACCCACAAATATGGAATGAAAGAGAATAATGGGATCCATGTCTATCCGGTGTCTGATATAAAAGACACATGTGGTAGGAACCCTTCCCCCCTAGCCAAGAACCACATTCATGAAGGCCATTTACCTAACCATGGACCTACGTGAGACCCATACAGGGACACCTGGGAAGACCTGCGGTTCCAAGGCTAGTGACTCTCCCAAATGTTATTGATCAGGCTTTCTATTACTTAAGGCATGTTAATATCCTGTAGGCCTAACCATGTGTGAAGTACCTTTTAACATCAATCCAATACCTATATGAGGCTCCTTCTGAGCCCTCTTCCAAGCCACCAAAGGTAGGGATCTTCTTCCTTTGGATCCCTTGACTGAAGGGTAATAAATTGAAACCTCCATTGATATAGCATCCTTTTCTTTTCTTACATTACTATTAAATCATTTTAAATATAAAAAAATAATAATATTACACATAGAGGATCCAAATGTTTAGTGTCTTGGGCAAACTATGACCATACATAACAATTACAACATCAAATATAAACATTTATTGAATTTATTCTTCTCTAGATTCTTATTGGAACTTGTCCTATCCTTAGTACATGTATCCACCTGAAGATATACATCAAAAGGGTTGATCTAGAAGCCCATTAATAGGATATATAAGAACAATATATCATGGTGTGAGCATAATCATGACATAGGAAAAACATCATGAACATGAGAGGAGCATAGATAAAAGACTTGAATTTTGGAAATGCATAAAAATGAAACATAAAGTCATAGTGGTTAACTACCACACATACTAGTGAAACAAGCTAGAATCTTGTTTAAACATCATTTCACATTTAATCATGAGATTCATCACTTTACCCAATGCATTGGAGCGTTTTATAATTCCGGGCGCACCCATCACATTCAAACATTAATATGGCACTATATAATTTCAGGTGCACCTGTCACATCACAACATTATTATTATGATGCTTGCCACATAGAAAATATATCAAAATTAAACATAACTAACCCATGTAAATTAATGGGTTACATCTCATAATAAAACATTCATAAACATTGTTTTCCCAATAGAAAGAGGGAATAACATACATGTTACAAGAACGGTCCACTTTGAGGGATGAGTAAAAGGTGAATTCTTAAAAGAATATTTCTTTTGAAAAACATTTCATTTATACATAAAAATCAGTGAAAAACATTTATATCCTATAATAGGAAAGACAATGATGAAGAAATAATCTGTAAGGAGTAACCATATCAAAAAAAGGATTCAAAGTGGGAGAACCCGAATGATGAAAGCTGGGTTCGAGAATTTCCCCTTACCTTGTATCCAAATGCTTACTTCTATTTAATGTCCTGTATAATGAAATTATATTCATTAATTAGAAATCAAGTACCTGTTTTACATTAATATAGTTCATTATGGTTTCATTAAGTGATTTTATGTGCCTTTGGATGAGTTATAGTGTTTAAAAACATTATTCAAGAATGTTTGTTTTTATGGTTTTCTTGAGTGGTTCACTTGTATTCTTAAATTGAAGTTTTGGTAGAACATGGGTAAACATACAGAACTAATATTACAAGTTATTAACAGTATTAAATGATATTTAATGATCTAATAATGAATAATATTATATCTATGTGGATGAATCATTAGATAAGAATTAAATGATTATTATTTGGGTTAATTTGGGCGGTTTTTCGATCACAACAAACTTGTTTTAATTTATCACTTAGTAATGTAGCCATAAGTTATTTCCAGAACTTTTAATATTAAATAATACATGAAACAAATTCTAGTTCAACCATAAAAATGGTTTCATGACCTGATCTGAAGGTAGAAATGGAATAAGAAATCATGTCGTTCATGAAGGTGATAAATTAACACCTCACGAACAACGTTCTCTTTAATAAAATAAAAGAAATGGGGGAAGGGGGTTGGATGATATAATATACCATTAGCATCATAAAATTATAGTATATGTATAATACTGGAGTTACAATACCATTTGGATGAATATATGTGGGGAGAGATCAATAAATGAACTTGAACTTGAAATGAAATTAAAGGATAAGAGGGAGATAAATTACGTATTAAATCCTCTTCTTGAGATTATCCTTAAGGAAGCTAGGATTGATCTTTTGATGAGATCAGAAGCTCTTGAATGTGGGAGAGGGGCTAGGGAAGGGGTGGTTTTTATAGTGTAGGGGATAGGGGTTTCCTTAAAACAAAATTCATTAGTTTATAAATTTTTCATAAGACAAGGAAGAGTGAGTCTTGAATGAACAAGAATATTAATTTTAACATGTGATCTCGAAACAAGTGGGCTTACATAAGTATAACATCACACATAAATCTATAATTAGTTTATTTAGCTTTTTTGTAAATTAAAATATTTATCTATTCATCAAAAATTCAATTATTTCAGAAAAATCCTAAAAATTCACCCCAACCAATTTCTGACATGTAGAATCCATAAATGAAGTCCATTTTTTGAAAATAATTTTATAAATATGATTAATTTAATATTTATTTAAAATCATAGTTTAATTCTAAAAAACTGTTTTAAAACATTTATTCACTTATTCTAAAATATAGGTACATCATACTTTCAATTGAATATTATTTTTATACTATCATAGGCAAGGTTACTATTAATTAGCCTATATCACTATTCATAAGGGTATGTTACTATTCATAAGGGTAGGTTACTATTCAACGAAACCTATGTTTTTTTTATTATACTCCAAAAACCATCTTGAACACAACTGTGTATGTCATATTTTCAAAATTCCAAACACATATGTGACAAAATTATGTTTAAAGGTAACTTATCACTTAGTAGTTCTTTATGTTGTGTTTTTCATGTTATTTTATGACATAATTATAAGAAATGAATTTCCATTAAAAAACTATGGGTCGTTACATTCTTCCCCCCTTAATAAATTTCACACCCGATATTTCACTTTACACAAACAGGTGAGGGTACTTCTCCTTCATCACCTCTTCCAGTTCCCAAGTTGCTTCATCAAACATATGGTTCCTCCACAACGCTTTGAAAAGATGGGTTGTCTTTTTACGTAGAACCTTAGATCTCTGATCTAGAATTTTTATTGGCTGCTCCCCATAGGAGAGATCATCTTCCAGCTGCACTGCCTCTGATTTTAGTACATGTGAGGGATCAGGTATGTACTTCCTCAAAAGTGATACATGAAACAAATCATGAACATGAGCCATATTCAGTGGATGTTAAAGTCGATAGGCCACAGCTCCTATGCGGTCAAGGATCTCAAAGGGGCCAATGTACCTTGGGCTTAGCTACCCTTTCTTCCCAAATCACCTGACTCTCTTCCACAGAGATATTCGTAGGAAGACATTATCTCCAACGTCAAACTCCAAGTCCCTTCGACAGTTGTCAAAATAGCTCATTTTCCGACTCTGAGTAGCTTTGATGTATTTCTGGATGAATTGAACCTTCTCTATCATCTCTTGCACAAGATCAGGTCCAAGTAGCATTAATTCTCTAACTTCATCCAAATAGTTTGGAGTTCTACATCTCTTTCCTTACAGAGCTTCATATGGAGCCATCTGAATACTCGAGTGGAAGCTATTGTAGCATGAGAACTCAACCAATGGTAGATGATGATCCTATAAAACTTTGAATTTTAGAGAGCATGATCTTATCAAATCATCATGTTTTTGAACAGTCCTTTAGATTGGCCATTAGTTTGGGGGTGATAATCGGTTCTGAATTTTAATTCAGTACTCAAAGCATGTTGAAGGGTCCTCTAGAATTTAGATGTGAACCTTAGATCACAGTCAGAGACAATTGAGAGTGGAACACCGTGCAGTCTCACCACTTACTCTAAATATATCTTTTCATTTAGTTCAAGCAACAGATCTTCCCTAATAATGATAAAATGGGCAGTCTTGGTGAGTCAGTAAACCGCAACCCATGTCGCGTTATTTCCCTTTGATGGCTTTGGGAGACTCGTGACAAATTCCATAGTAACATTTTCTCATTTACACATTGGTATAGGCAATGGCTGCATCATATCTTTGGACTTTTTTCAGTCAGCTTTAACTTGCTGACCTACCAAGCACCTTGATACATATTCCACAATCTCCTTCTTCATGTTAACCCACCAGAAGTGTTTTTGGAGATCACGGTACATCTTGGTACTCCCAAGATGGATAGAGAATGTTGAGATATGTGCATTGTCCACTAGATCCTTCTTTATCCCAGGTGATGAAGGCACACAAATCCATGTTCAAAACTAATTCACACCATCATTATCGATATGTATGTCCTACAACTTCCATTACATTACTACATTCACCCTCTTTTGTATCTCCACGTCATCCCTTTGTGCTTCCTTAATCTTATCTTGGATGTACGGTTGCACAATAATTTGGTAAAGGTAGGATATATCCCTTTACCTTATGATTTCCAAATCCATTAATTGAATATCCAAGAATATAGGGTCCTTTTCAATCCACAACATGGATAGAGTAGTGGGTTATTTTCTGCTTAGAGTATATGTTTCCTTGTTCGCATTTCCAGGATGACAGTGAATGAAGAAATCATAATCTTTGATTAGCCCTAACCATCTCCTTTGATTCATCTTGAGCTCCTTTTGTTTGAATATATACTTTAGTCTCTTATATTCAGTGTATATGTCACAGTTCTTGCCATAAAGGTAGTGCTGCCAGATTTTCAAGGCAAAAATCAATGTTTTCATCTCTAGATCACGCGTCGGGTAGTTCTTCTCATTGATCTTCAACTATCGTGTGGTGTAGGCTATCACATTGTCATTTCACATGAGTATTCAACCCAATCCTTTCATTGATGCATCACTGTATATTAGAAAACATTCTCCACTTTTTGGTAGAGTGAGTACAGTTGCATTGATCAGCCTTCTCTTTAGCTCCTTGAAACTTCCCTCACATTCTTCGGTCTAGACATAATTTACCCCTATCCTTGATAACATAGTTATCGGGCTTGACAATTGTGAGAAGATTCTCACAAAACATTGGTATTACCTAGATAATCCAAGAAAACTATGGATTTCTGTGACACTAGGGGGCCTGGTCCATTCCTCAATCGCCTTTGTCTTTCAAGGATCCACATAAATTCCCTACCTTGTGATCACATGACCCAAGAATGTGATTTTCTTCATCCAAAAGTCACACTTTCTGAACATAGCGTACAACTTATCCTTTCTTAATGTCTCCAAAACAAGTCTTATATGTTCTTAATGTTCCTCCTTTCTATTGGATTAGATGAGAATATCATCAACAAACACTACCAAAAATTTCTCTAGGTAATGTATAAGGAGTCTATTCATCAAATCCATGAAGATTTCAGGGGAATTAGTAAGTCTGAAGGGCATTACCAAAAACTCATAGTGCCCAAACCTTATACAGAAGGCAGTATTATGAATATCTTCCTTCTTGACCTTTAGTTAATGATATCCCAAATGAAGATCCACCGTTAAGAAGTATTGATCTCCTCTTAACTGATCAAACAATTCATCAATCCTAGGGAGAGGATACTTGTTCTTTATGGTGATCTTGTTGAGTTCCCAATAATCGATACACAACCGCATTGTACCATTCTTATTCTTAACAAAGAGCATAGGCACACCCCAAGGTGATGCACTAGGGAATATGAACCCTTTGTCCAGATGCTCTTGTAGATGCTTCTTTAGTTCCTCTAGTTTGATAGGATCCATCCTATAGGGACACTTCGAGATAGGAGTAGCTCCGAGTATGAGTTCAATTAAGAACTCTACCTCACGATCAGGGGTAATTATGGGTATCTCTTCAGGAAAGACATCGTCGTATTCCCTCACAATGGGAATTTCCTCAAGGATGTCACTTTCCTTGGACTCAACCATTTGGGTGAGGTATGCTTCTTCATAGGGAATCAACACCCAAACCATTGAAGGGTTTTTCAAAGTAGATTCATTATCTTACTTGAATTTGTAGAGGACCATGGTATGATTTGGAATATGAAAAGATATTTCTATTTCCCTAATGTTGATATTTTCTCTATATAAAGACAGCCAATCCATTCCCATTATAGCATCGAATTCCACCAAGGGAAGTATTACGAGATTTTCCAGAAGAATATTCCCACATATGCCAACAGGAGAAGAGTCAAACACTTGGGTTGCAATGATTGCACCACTTGGTGTTCTTATAGATATCTCTACTTCAAGGTTTCAAGGCTTCAATTCTATAGTTCTATCAAGATTACATGATATAAAGGAATGCGTAGAACCAAGATCAAATAAGAATATTTACATTCTTGAGTGAATATGAAGTGTACCTTGTATGACTTCATTATCATGATAAACCTCCACAATAGTGATGGAATAAGACTTCCCTTGTTCCTTTGGATTTGTTGGTTGGTAACTTTGATTACCATCGAGAAATCGAGGTTTAGTGCACTGACTTGCATAGTGCCCCAGCTCTCTACAGTTGTAGCATTGAACCATGAGTGGTTCTATCCATTCTTCTACAACATTCTCCTTCATTTTCATGTCATTTCGACACTCTTGAGCATGGTGTCCTTCATTCCCACACTTGATGCACTTCCCCATCCATTTAAGGCAGTTCCCATGAGGCAACTTCCCACATTTTTGGCAAGTGGTTCGTTGAGTTTTCTTCCCACTTTTGTCATTATATCCTCCATCTTGAAACTCCATCTTTCATTTCTTATCCCCATAGCCATGGGACCATTCTCAAAAATCCATCTCCACTTTGGGGGCACATATAACAACTTCTTCATAACTCCTAAAGTCTCGAATTGCAAGATCCTTTCCAATGTGTGGTTTTAACCCACTAAAGAATCTATCAATTTTTCTACCATTGTTGATAACAAAACCCAAAGCGTACCTTTGAAATACTTGTGAAATTCGGTTCATAGGTTATGATAGATTCTATTTATTTTTTCTTAAGCTCTATGAATTCACTATCCTTCTTCGTATGAAGAGTTTTTGGGAAATACTTATTAAGAAACATTATCTTAAAGTCTTCCCATTCCATCTCTTCAATTTCCTCCCCTGGCTTGGTGTTCTTAATCAAATACCACCATTGATCAGCCTCTCCATCAAGATGATAAACGGCTAGATACACCTTCTCCATCTCAAAATAGTGAAGCACAAAAAAGATATTCTCCATAGATTTAACTGACTATTCCACAACTAGTGGATCAGAATATCCACTACATGTCGGTGGATGTTTCCGTATAAAACATTCGATAGCTAGTTTCTCCCTCTTTGGTGAGGAGGATGTTCCCCATTATTATGGTTATTGTTCATAACCTGAGATAATTGGGTAAGCATCACCATGATGTTTTGAACTCCACCTCCCAAATCATTGGGGATGTCGTTTAGGCAATCGTTGCATTGGCCTCCACATGAGTTGTTGGCCTGATTTCTCCTGGTTCCCACCATTTTCTAAAATAGAAAAGGATAGAACGAAACATAAGTAAACAAGTCATGAATAACTTATTCATTTAAAAACTTTATACCAAAAAAATAGCATATGGTATCCCTATGTAAATATTCTTTTGTGCATATTTGTACTTAGTCTCATGCTATAGGTTTTCTCTAGGGTTCACTAATCCTAATTCCCAAATTAACTAAACCTTTCCTCTAATACCAACTATAGTGTCCATGCCTTTTCTTACACTAATATTAAATCATTTTAAAGATAAAAAACATAATAGTATTACACCTAGAGGATCCAAAGGTTTAGTGTCTTTTGGGAAAACTAGGGCCATACATAACAATTACAACATCAAACATAAACATTAATTTAATTTCTTCTTCTCAACCTTCTTAATGAAAATTGTCCTCTCCTTAGTACATGTAGCCACCTGAGGATATACATCAAAATTGGTGATCTAGAAGCCCAGTAAGAGGATAGATAAGAACAATATAGCATGGGGTGAGCATAATCATGACATAGGGAAAAGATCATGAATATGAGAGGAGCATAAATTAAAGACTTGAAATGTGGCAATACATAAAAATGAAAGATCATGTCATAGTTGATAACTACCACACATACTTGTAAACCAATATAGCATCTTTTTCACACATAATTTCACATTTATGTATGAGATTCAACACTTTACCCAATGCATTGGAGCAATGTATAATTCCGGGCGCACCCATCACATTCAAACATTCATATTGCGCTATATAATTCCGGGTGCACCCATCACATCATAACATTATCATTATCATTTTGGTCGCATAGAAAATATAAAAAAGTAATCATAACTAACCCATGTAAAGAAATGGGTTACATATCATAAGAACACATTCATAAACATTGGGTTCCCAAAAGAAATATGGAATGCCATACTTGTTACAAGAACCATCCACTTTGAGAGAGAAGTAAAATGTGTGTTCTTAAAAGAAGAGTTATTTTGATTTTTTTTTGTTTTGACAGAAAAACCAGAGAAAAACTTCTATATACTAGAAATAGAAATAAAATGATGAAAATATAATCTTTATGGAGTAACCATATCAAAACAATTGATTGAAATAGGGAGAACCCGAAGGATGAAAGTGGGGTTCGAGAATTTCCCCTTACCTTGTATATGAATGCTTCCTTCTCATTAAGGTCCTGTATAATGAAATTATATTCATTAATTATAAATATAGAACCTTGTGTAAATTAATATGGTTCATTATGGTTTCATTAAGTTATATTATGAGCCTTTGGATGAGTTATAGTGTTTAAAAAATTATTCGGGAATGTTTGTTTTTATGGTTTTCTGGAGTGGTTCACTTGTATTATTAAATTGATGTTTGGGTAGAACATGGGTAAACATCCAGAACTGTTATTACATGTTATTAATTAAATTACAGTATATTTAATTATCTTATAATGAATCATATTATATACATGTGTATGAAAAAGTAGATAAGAATTAAATGATGATTATTTTGGTTAATTTGGGCGGTTTTTCGATCACAATGAACTTATTTTAATTTATCAGTTAGTAATATGGCCATAATTTATTTCCAAAACATTAAATAGGAAATAATACATATAAAACATTCTGGTTCAACCATAAAAATTATTTCATTACCAGATCTAAAGGTATAAGTGGAAGATGAAATCATGTCATTCTTGATGGTGATAAATTAACACCTCACGAACAACGTTCTCTTTAATAAAATAAAAGGAAGAGGGAAATGGGGTTGGATGATATAATATCCCATTATCATCATAAATTCCCGTATATGTATAATAATAGAGTTAAAATACCATTTGGATGAAGATAGGTGGGTATAGACCAAGAAATGAACTTGAACTTGAAAGGAAATTAAAGGATAAGAGGGAGAGAAATTACCACTTAAATCCTCCTATTGAGATTCTCCTTAAGGAAGCTAGGCTTGGTCTTTTGATGAGAACAGAAGCTCTTGAATGTGGGATAGAGGCTAGGAAAGATTTTGGGGCTTAGTTTAGAGAAGTCTTGGAGCTTGAGAGGTGTGCATAAATGAGGGTGTGAAGGGTGGTTTTTATAGTGGAGGGGAGAGGGGTTTCCTTAATATAAAATTCATTAGTTTACTGATTTCCCCTAAGACAATGTATAGTGAGTCATGAATGGAAAATAATATTAATTTTATTATGTGATCATGAATCAAGTGGGCTTACATAAGTAGAAAATCACACAGGACTCTATAATTATCTTATTTAGCTAATTTTTGTAAATTACAGTATTTCTCTATTCATAAAAAATTCAAGTATTTTAGAAAAGTACCAAAATTTTACCCCAACCATTTTTCAACATGTAGAATAAAAAAATGAAGTTAATTTTCCAACAATAATTTATAAATAGGATTAATTTAATATTTATTTAAAATCATGGTTTATTTATAAAAAAAGAGTTTTAAAACATTCATTTACTTATTCTAAAATATAGGTACATCATACTTTCACTTGAATATTATTTTTATACTATCATAGGTAACGTTACTATTAAATAGTGAATATCACTTTTCATAAGGGTCTGTTACTATTCATAAGGATAGGTTACTATTCACCAAAAATTATTCTTGTTTTATTAAACTCCAAAAATCATCTTGAACATAGCTGTGTATGTCAGATTTTCAAAATTCTGAATAATGAAGTGACATACTTATGTTTAAAATTCACTTATCACTTAGTAGTTCCTTATGTTGTGTTTTCATGTTATTTTATGACATAATTATAATAAGGGAATTTCCATTGAAAAAAATTGGGTCGTTACAACTGAAGCCTTCAGACATCAATACCCATGGATGGAGGCACACCAGCGTACCTCCCATTTGGATATGAATATCTTCGACCTGAGGTGTCCTACACTTTTCCTGTGTGACAAGAAGGATCCTTAAGGTGCATAAGGATATGCATTCCTCTACTCATGAGGACCCCAAACATGGGGCGGTGTCAAGGATCACCCATTTTTAGATTCGTGGTCTAGGATCATGTCATTCCTTCATCACCTCTAAGATCACGGAACTCTTCTCCCAGTTGGGAGGAAGAGTATCAAACTTTAATTTCCCTTTTGAGGTGTAGTGGAATATCCTCCTTTCAACCCCAAGAACCAGTTCTATAACATCCCTCATGGTGTATGCCCCTATCCATTCCTATATGACATCTCCTAATTTATCCCTTCATTCTCCATATCCATGGTCCGTATCTAGATAGATCATCCAATGTGACTATCCTCGGTACAAAAATAAGAGAATAAATAGAGGCCTCAAAGAGTATTCCATCTCTTTTTGGGCCCAAGGTACAATGTAGGGAGGGAATATGTGCCATAGATTTCTCCCTCTCCCTCTCCCCCTCCTTTTGGGTTTTATCATCATCCATTACTATAAAATGAAGATTGTGTGGTTTTCAAGATCTTCTTTTTCTTCTTGTTTCTCACACCAAACATGATTCATGTGTTCTTAGAGTTTGGTGGTGAACATGATAAATGATCAATCCAAGACGTCATGGGAATCATACCTAGTGTAATATCCAACCCAAACTGGGCCTCTTACTTGGTATATGCCTCATCCACGTCATCATACAATATTAGGGTATCCTCTTATACGATGTAAGCCCCAAAGCTCAATATCCGGGGCATCATTCCAAGTGTAAGCCCCAACTAAATATTGGAGTCCTCCTTAGGAATAAGCACCAACCAAACAAACTAAATTACCTTGGGCAATCCTCCTTAGGAGTAAGCTCCAACTCAATCCTCTCAATGTCCAATACTCTCATACAAGACAATCCAAATAGGTACTTAATAAGTGCGGGTGTTCCCAATCAAACTAAGTGGGATTTTATTCTCATTAAAATGGGATACATAGAAGCCTCCTTGTGGTTCAAACCCAAAACCCCAAATTGACACTAATTCTACGTAGGCAAAATTTTCAATAGGTTCCAACCCAACATGGGATCTTATATCGGTTCTAGGTCTCCTATTTTTTGGAGTAAGTCCCACACAAAGATTTGTCTATCCACCATTCACCTAATGTACTTGTCGCATGATGCAAAAAATCATGGTTTGTTCCTTACCACATGGCCTTAAAAGGATTGATGTTCCATGTTTGGTGGACCTAAACTATATGGGTTATGATTCCTCTCAAAATGTTACTTAGGTATCTCATCTCATGGGTTTGATCCCAACATTGAAAAAAATCCTATTTCCCTAAATGGAGATACACTCAAGAGTGACCCACTATGCACATCAAAACCAACATCATTGTAAACTAACATAAGAATCTCTAATGAGTACATAAGATTTTTCCACTGATGGAAAACTCTATATACAAATAGATATCTCCATAGATGAGGAACCTCATAAACATACATTGGATTCAAAATCTAGATATTTTAATCATTGATTGTTAATTCAAGGTGAACAACCATCATAAATTGGAATTAAATAAGGAATCATTAACCTAACATAAATCAATAAGAGATCAATGGAGTAGGAAATAATTCCCACCAAAAGGGTTTGATGATCTCATCATCCCATCCTCTTGACCAATGTGATTTATTAAGTGTCTTTGTCCAAGTTCCCCAATAAGTAGATCCCTTTAGAAATGAAGTCCCTCACTCACCATAGAATTAGTACCCTTGGGTGTTTCTAGTTCAATGAATAAAACACATTGGAAACTGTCCATAATAGATATGGGTATGTGTTTTTAAGTAAAGGTTGTTCCAACAACACTAAAAAATGTAATACTATCCCTACATGGATTTTTGAGTTAAAAATAAAAATAGTTAACCTGATGTGAATCCTTGACAAAGAAAATGGTGTCACCCACCTCTCAATCCCCTTTCACTCTCAAGAAGAATGAGGACGAAAAAAATCAATCAATTATGCACGTGTTCATTTAATTAGATGATTATTTAACAGGGTTTCTCTTTTTTACGTTTGTCACCTATGTTTTAGGAACATTAAATATGATCTAAATTCAATCCAAATGTCTTCATACCAACTCTAACAGATGTATGCCTTGGCTACTATTCATGATGTGTCTTTGTCCAAGAAGAAGATGTTGACACCAACCCAGTATCATTAACGCTGGGTATAGAATTCAGTTGTACATGAGTATCTCTAGAATAGTACTATATAAACCATAGAGGGAAACCAATAAGAACAATATATATCATATCCCAACTAGTTTTCCACTCAGCAACAGTCTATGGACCCGAAGTTGATGACACCCATCACAATGTACAACCATTTCAAGAGCTTATCCTTGAAATGAAATAGTCAATCCCTCCATTATGATATAGATTTAGATCAAGAGGCCTCTAATGGATTTATCTAGAATACACATGGATTCTTCTAACGTATATTTCTAGAAATTAACATTTTCAAATCTAGGCAGTAGTGAACCCACGACATGATGAGCGACCCATCCTTGAAAGTCTTACCCATGTCATCTAGACCTAAGAACAGAAGACATCACACATAGAGGGTAGCAACCAAATAATAGGGAAGAGGGACTCACTTATACCCCATTTGAATAATACCACCAATAAATGTTGGTGGACAAATATGAGTTGATAGATACACCCAAAATCACTAATTCACTATGCCATCAAACTCTCCTAGAGGTATACAAGGAATCCCACAACTGAAATATGGTGGGACAAAATGATTAAGAACATACTTCTTCCAGAACCAACCAATCCTATGATCAGCCTCATCAAGAAGTTCACAATAAATCATTCCATTAAAATTCAATAGAAAGTCATGAGCATGCAGAAAAACCTACCTGAATCGATCAAACCCACATGTAACCTCATATAAAAGTTTCAGAAATATATTCCTATCAAATTCAGAAGAAAACAATTAATATGTGAAAACTCCTATCTATATTTTTTTAATTCTTATAATATTAATTTCTAGCAAAATCCATAGAATTTTGTTGTAATTCCCTGAAACAAATAAGGGGTATACCCAACTCTCTACCCCAACACCTATGTACTATCAATATCCACTGAAAGGACGTAGAGGAAAAGAGTTGGAACATACCCCTTCTCTAGACAAATACTAGACATATATCATAATTATATTTTCTAAATTCACCATGAAAATATTGAAAATGGTAAAGGGGCCGATGAAAATTCCTTCCCTCATTCAACATGATTTCAAGGATATCATAGTGACAATAATGGTAGTCACATATGGGAAGACACAGTATTCCATCCCCATAAATGGGACACCACATCAATATGTCATTTTAAAGAAGATTCATACCTCTTTTCTCATCTAGGTGGGTCATGGGTAAACTCTCCTATGATATATGTGCAACTAAATCAAGAATATACACCATTCCCCAATATGAGTTAATCTACCATTGCAATGGCCACTCTACGGTAGGTAGAAATACCTACCAAATTTCTACATTCCTATTAGAAAATTCTGGCAGGGATACTGTATCTAGACAAGAAATATTCCCTACATGAGAACCACATTCCCCAAAAAGTGGCCACATTGACTTGTAAGAAGGCATCTAAAATGAAGCATCACCAGAGACAAATAATGAATGGGAAGCTGATCCATGATCCCAATCTCTATTATTTTGGATTTATTGAACCCCTTATACTTTTATTAGTGGTATCCTAAGATCTTATGTTCACATTATAATGTTATATGTGGAATAGAAGTAACTCTGAAGTTCCTCCATGGACAATTCACCCTTAAGGCTTACATCATGTTCATAATCAGATGGATCATGTGATACCCTCTCTCGATAAGAGTCATGATGGCCTTATTCATGGACTAATGATAAAATATCATGTGGTTCTTCCACCTTTTGTAATCCACCATGGTATTCATCACCATGATGGAATTCACAATGAAATCTGTATCTACAGTAGTTTTTTATTTCATTAAAATGTTATCCCCCTTAGAAATTTAACGATGAGAAATCACTCTTACCATGAGGAACATGGGAAAACAAGTCTAGTAATTTCTAATTCATTTTCAATGATAAGTGAAATCCTTTTGTATTCAGAAGATATCCTTAGGTGATGATCATTCTAAAAACCACTGTTGGATTGTCTTCAATTAAATATTTAAAAGGAATTACCTATAAATCATTCCTTTTAAAATAAATCTACTGTGAAGCATCCACTTTTTTGGACTAGGTTTAGTATCTTTTTGGAAAGGATAAAGAATACATGTTGAACATGAGGAACAATTTGGAAAAATATGACATACTAGTCATGTTATAGACATTATCCACTTGTCAATACAGTATTCCAAAGGTGTTGAAAGAATATTTCGGGTTGGACACCCACCTAAATATTTAGAACACTTTTCTAAATCTAATAGAAAAGGTATTACCATATTAGGACTATTATGTCACTTCATGTTAATAGAAGAGATTCAATGAAAAATTGACTATGCAGCTGTCCTGGCTACATGAAATCCAAAATTGGGGAAGTAGTATGGTTCCCTTCAGTGCACATGCCTCACCCCGTTAAAAGGATTGAGAAATATGATCATAGATACCACATATGGTGTTCATATCATTATATTGTATGATCACAGAGCATTAAATTTCCCTGATTTCCCTAATTATTAAATCCCACTGAAGGTTGTATCATGGAATATCATAGCCTTAGGCCGGATGCAAAAAATAGACTCTGATGACAATGGATGATATTCCAAACTAAAACAAGACATAAATGACACTCATCGACATTGGTCTAGAATACAACAAGCTATTGGAAGACACATGAATCCGGTATATGATAATATTGAGTAGACCTCCCTATTAAAAGAAGTAAAATTTTAGATATCACAAAAGAAACAAATAACACAGTGGTCTTCGGAATAAAGTGGTTCATGTGAAACCCAAATGATGAACCCAACCCATGTTCTAACAAAACTCTATAAAATCTGTAGGGAAGTTGTGATAGTAGAAAACATGAAAATCTAGTAGCACCCCCCAACACATAGTCCAAGGGGGTTTTTAACACAAACCTCATTTTCAAACATACCACGCCCCAAGAGTTACACAAGTGGAATATGGATAGCCTCAGACCCCATGGTTGGGGGATTTATCACCTCAACAACTCCCTCCTGAGAGAAAGACAGTATTCATCTGATTTGGGAGAATGTAATTGAAGGAATCGTCATAGTTCATCACATCCTATAATTTAGTGTACCCATTAGAGACACACACGACCAAACTATCTAGAGATTCCCTCCAGATGACCATCCAACAAATGGTTCCCAGAGAACTAGAAAAAGAAAGGACAAGCCCTCATGGAGGGAATAGAAAATTTAATTCTCTCAAAGAAAAAAAATAATATACCTAAAAATAATTACACATTTATGAGTTTCATTAACAATACCCCTAAAGATATTGATGAAGTTAAGGACAATTAAAATTTGGAGTTAATGGAGGAAGTTATGGTTCATAATATGGTACACACTGAAATAATTAATGGATGTGTGTGTACCCAGAACCATAGGATTTAATGAAATATGGGAAGTTCCCAATCAATCCATTGTTACCTCCTAAAATAGTTTCCAATAAAGAAAAGTGTAACTATAGGATTTCTCTTCAACTTACTCTTGAAGTGGTTCAACCCCTTTCACTTGGGGAAATATTTTCTCAGCCAGAGGAAATGATGAAATAATTGAGAAGACAAGACGACGAACTACAATAAGAGGACACTCCTTCATGATATGATCTATAAATTTAATCTTCAACTATAACTCCTAGATGTAACACCTCAAAAAATAGGGATCACTTCAAAATCCACACAAGAGCCAAAAAATTCTCTCAATGTGGGATACCATCAACCAATATACCTGGACCCCACAATAGGAGATTGAGACTTACCTCCATTATTTATACACTAATAAAAGGGCTATAAATATCCTTACAGGAAATACCCTATAGGCTACCCAAAATATATACCTGTAGTTTCATCACAGGTGGCCCTACCGGCTATTTCCCCTATTAAAACACATGTTTCTCGAAACATAATTCATGGGGTCATGAATACTACCGAGTATCTAAAGTATTGTTTGCAATACATTTCTGAGAGTTGTGCACTAGTATAACTATAGAAGAAGTCTTACCATGAATGAGTTGACCTGAATCTTTCACTACAGAACTTCGAGAATCCTACATTCCCAATTTTCAATCAATCAAGGGGACCTGAAGTAGTATCTAACACATTTCATTTCCTACTATGATCCCATGATATAGACCCCCAAAAAATAGGTATTGAAAACAATCTTATTTGTGAAATAATTACATGAACCAACCATATTATTGTACACTAGTATATGATTTCAGTCAATTATATGGTGGTAAGATATTCATCAAAAACATCCCTTCCAATTCATATTGACATTACAGAAGACAATAGTCTTAGGCCCCTCAAACTAAAAACTGAGTAACAATTAGAGGGTATTGGATTTCATTTCTTGGGTAAATGTTTGAAAAACACATTAAACCAGAATATTATTAAAAAAACATGTTTCTATTCTATACAGGGAATCTTCATTGTGAGTTGCACACACAACTCATCCCAGTGAAATACCTAGGAAGTTTTCAGGATCATTCCTTGAATTCTCAAATATTCAAAGTCTCCATCACAAAGACCAATGATATGTCATTATTAATTCCACCAATGAAGAAAAAGGTAGAATAAGTAATGTAGATCATGTTACGTTTACACAGAAGTTAGCCTTTGTTCCCACTCCAACTCTAAAACCCACACCATATCCTGTAGTTCCACCAATTGAGTGTCAGCAACAATGCCATCTACATCAATATTTTCAAAGGGAGTGGATAAAAAAAATATTTTGTGGAGATAAAGAATAATTTTTATTTGTTTCAAAGTTACCATGTCACTAGTTACTTCATCTCAGTGTTGGAGAAAAACTTGATTAAGGTACCAAATACTAAGAATCCCTGTAAGGATAGTGACAATGATTTCCTAAACTATTTCCCCTATAATCAAGAATTGGGGCATAACATCCAAGAATCTTTTCTGATAGATCTATTAGTTTACACATTTTTATATGAATTCTCTTTATTTAAATAGCTCAAATTTATCATTTTTAACCTATTCGAATCAATTTTTCATTCAAGGTGTATTTTGGGAAAAAATGGAAAAAATTGTTAATTATGTAATGTTAACATATTTTATTGAATTTTTTTTTGAACATAAACATTAGAATAGTGTTTCAATTTGAATGATTATTTTTTTGGATTACATAGTTTATTGGACCCATCTTTTTATTTCATTCCAAGAGTTGATTATATCATATAAGGACTTATAAAAAACAATCAAGTTAAAAAAAATTTGGTACATAGTGGACACAACCTCCATAAATGAGGTATAAAACAAGATAAACACATATAATTGAGTTAATTCTAGTTGTATATCAAAGAAGACCCATAGAATCATTTATAAATTAAATTTGGTGAAGTTTTATACTCAATAATGTATCCATTGGATGCCCAACATTGAAGGATGATTCATGATGGATTTAGATAGAATAAAATAATAGATTAATTTGGAAACAACGTTTTCTACATGAGGATAATGAAGCTAATATTTTTAATCAAAATGGAAAACATATTTTAGAACAACTTTATAGAACACCACATTCGATTATTTAGAGAACCCTAGGGGGTACAATGGAGAAACAATTAATGAAACATTCTAGAGTAAAATTTTAGACTGTTGATGACCCATTATGAACCAAAGATCCTTAAATTGTCCTTTATGAAACAGCAAGGAAAATTCCACGACTATAAATAAGATTTTCGGTGTGGATTGAAGAGAATATCAATTAGAGAGGGAATCATGGGGTGAGATCTATGTTTTAGGATTTCTCATTTCTTTTAAGTATCTCTTTTTCTTCCAAAACTAATCTTGTTTTTCTCTATTAAATATTTCCTTCATGATATCTATTCAATTAAAAAATGGAAAGTGTTTAACCTATGGTGTGGAATATGGGTGGTTTCAAGGTGTTTTTTATTATTTTTCTTCAATTCAGCAAGATTTAAATCAATTTGTGGTTGATGTAGAAGTATTTAATAGGTGAATCGGTCATCCACCAAGGAATAATTACCAATTTAATTTATTTTCGTTGATTAATTATTTTTCCCTCCCTTAACTTCATAAACGCCTTCATAAGGTACAGTCAGTGTTTCTTAAAGAGATGAAATGACATACGGTGGAGCCGGTTTTTTAAGGAAATGTATTCTTGGTTGAGGTGTTATCATATATAATTATTGGATGAGGTTTGGATTGGTACAACGAATGAATTATAAAATTTAAAACTCAATAAATCAATGGAATTTAATTCATTGTTGATGTTTTATCAAATTAATTTTGAAATTGAATTTTAGAATTAAATAAATAAATAATTTACCTGTGATATCAAACCCTAGACCGAGACATTTCATCCCTAATTTCAATATATATAAATCTACATTTAGATTTCCATTTTTATTTCATTATTTTAATTTGATGATTTTCAAATATGCCAAAACAATAATTTTCATAAATAATTAAAAAGTAAAATTCATTAAATAGGTGAACTAGAATCAATGACTGAACCTACTATAATGCTCTTTATGTGAGATGACCATGGTCGACCTCTATTCAATATTTGGAAATTAAATTTATTCTACCATGACCTATAAAAGGAGTGCATGAAATCATGCATTTTTTCTATGGAGATAATCAGTTATCCTGAACACATTGTCTAAATTAAAAATCTTGTAAATATTTTTAGTGGCTTTTATTATTTAAAAAAATTAGTTTTTTTCCACTTATGTTTTTAAACAACCATTATTTCAATTCCTGGAAACATTACTCACAGGTGAATGAATACAACGTTGAATATAGTGATCTAATTGGTTGGGTGAAAATGATGAGGGATACTCTAGATGACATGGGGAGAAAAATGGAAAGGGAATTTGACTATATTCATGCATTAATAGAGCAGCCCAACTGTGAGCCGAATTAAGAACATGTGGCAGTGGTAGAAGAAATTTCACCACTCGTCATTAAAATTGATGAACCTGAGGATATAAAAGTGGAGGTACCTATTGATTCATTCATCCACACTGATCCATTTCAAGGATAGATAGATGAAAATCCATTGGATGATGAGGAACATGTGGGAGAGTGACTTGAACTGCATAACTTCTGGACAAAATTTGAGGAACTATTTGATAATTCCAAACCTTGAAATTAAGTAGAGGAACCTCCATTTCATATATCCATTGATATGGAGGTATAATATACCCAATTGGTGAAATTCAATGAACAAATGGAGGATCCCGGATGCCTGCCTCCATCCAGTGAATGTTAACTCAAATAGGAACTTTCAACCAAAGAAGATATTCATGTCAAACCAACTTAGAGAAATGATACAATTTTGAACTAAAAATAATTTTTTTATTGAAATAAATTTTAGTAATACATCTCATTGTTTTGATTTTTTATAATTGGATGACTCTTATTGTGACATAGAGGATTCAAGGGAAAATGAAATTGGTCTCTTTGAGAAAAACATGGAGACCCTTGAAGATATTTAAAATTTTCTATAGGGAGTATAAGAAGATATGTTAGTGGAAATATTACATAAACAATAGAGAAAATATTTCTACACTAAAAGGGATAATTTTATCATTTATTTATAATTTTCAAATTTTGTAGATATAAAATTACCTAGAAATCATCCCTTTTGGTGTTATCTTAATAAAGAAAACTGAAGAAATCATTGTATTATGAAGAAGACATTTTATAAAAAGCAATAGAGGAGGAGGAGGATCCACACTTTATCCAACATCCTCCATGCAAGTTGTATTACATTTTGAGGGGGATGTGGTGTACTATATATAGGGAATTATCCTCAACATAAACAATGAAATGGAATATGAGAAAAGTCACATTTGGTGGTTTAAATATATGAAGCTCAACCACCATCAGAATTTGGACAACAGATGGCACAAACCAGTAGAGGAAGTAAGAATTCAAGTCCCACATGCATGAATGTATAGAGATTTATCTTTACATTATTTCTGGGAATTTATATTTGAAATTCAGTATTAGGAATTAGTCCATCATGCATACCATTCCATCTTTTTTTTAGAGTAAATTAAATGATCCTTGTTCATAATTGAGTAATTTAATATTCTAAGACAAAGGTGGAAGACGACCCAAAAAATTTTAGGAAGAAGACTAAGAATAAATTCAAAAGAGAGTTTACTTTAATTGTTTATATTTTAAACACCCTAAATTTTTGTCTAATAATATTTTTTGATCTTGGAACTTGAAAATCTATTCCTGTGAATGAAATATTTATTTACATGACTTATATTGGAGAAATTAGTTACATAGGAATCATGTGATGACATTTTTTAGATTTCAATGTTAATGAAATTTAATGAGTATAATGGATAATTGAATTATTATTGAGAATCGTGGTTATTAAAATGAAAACACTTGATTTAGGGAAATTAATTGATAATTGAAAATTAAAATTTACTTTGATTTTTAATGCTTTTAATTTCATACATTCAAACAAATTTATTATTTATTATTAATCATGCCTTACAGGATTGTTCAATGTTATAATTTCCATTCCTAAGAGGATTTTTAGACCTTGTACCTCCAATTTTATTCATAATAATATTTCTTGAGTGATTTAGGGAAATTGAACCTTCAAGGACTTTAATTTGAACTAATCAAATCTATGAATATATAAAAACATAGTTAAAATGATGGAGTCATATTTTGATAAACCATAAATCCTTAAAACATCACCTTTCATCAATCCTTATTTAGACCATTGTAGAGACCCAAAGCTTGATGTACATGGATATTACATTACTTTGGTGGAATACATAATACATAATAAAAAAATTCCCAAAGACTGAATTATTTTAATGTATTTGGAAACTTGGAACACAATCTTCTAATCATTGTGAAAGATCTTCAACATCTCCCATAAATATCTTTTCCTTTTGTTTTCTTACCTAAAACCTTTCTTTATATCCTTATGTCTAATTTCTTCCATATGTGTTCGAGACTCATGTACAGTGGGTTTAAAAATATTATTATCTAGTAACAAAATCATCATAATATTTATTATATCATATATGATTCACTTATTTCTTTATATTAACCATTTGTTTGTCAATTCCATGTTAAAGCAGTGTTTTGGGTAAAATCGTTTCATTTATCGTATGTGTTTGGACTTATTGTTTCTTGATATTATTATTACTTATATCAAGATTTACTTACATCCAAAACTTAAATCATGATTCATATATCATATATATTCATTATATATTTATAATAGAGAGATAAATGAAATGAAATACACCATTAATTGAGACAGTAGGCCGTATGTAAGCATGAACGATGTTTTCCTTTCCTTATTGACTTGAATGGAAGTAAGTAGATGATATATATATATACACATATATCCAGTAGCTTTATTATGTCATATATTTAATTCTTATTCATTATATATACTTTATAATCATTCTGGAATGGTTTACATGGAGAATGAATCTTATCGCGTCGTGGAGACGGTAATCCGTACATATGCACAAGCGATGATATCATTCCCATAATTATCGAATGTAATTTTATTGGATGATATAATATATCAGAATCATTATGATTTTATAATAACCATATATAGTTATTCTTTACACCATTAAACCCATCTATGTAATGTGGTGGTGGAGAAACAGATTACACCATGGTGTGGAGACTGTATTTCGTACGTACGCAGGCGCGATGATTTCATTTTCCGTAGGATGGATAGAAGGTGAAATAGGGTTGTTTCATAATAATAATAAAATATCATTATATGAGTGATAAATATGTTATTAATTTATAATGAAACAAATAAATAAGAGGAAGTATAAGAATAACAAAACTTGAAAGAATCGGTAGAAGAGATTACCTCTTCCTCGACGTGCCTCTTTTAAACTTCTTAGGGCAATAGAGTTGGTATTTTGAGAAGACCAAAACCTCTATGATATAACTAGATATTTTGAGAAGAGAAATGAGCATTGGTTGTCTGAGAATGAAGGCTCAAAATTTTGTGAGGAGGAGAGGGAGGAGGTGCCTTTTTATAAGGGAGGAGAGGGGAACTTTTGGAAACATAAGAAATATTAATTTATAATAAATTATAACCCCACATAAACCCCCCCCAAAATGACTCAATTAGAAGTTTAGATGAGATAGGTTTATAATCTCATCAACCAAAAAAATATAGACATGTGAATTTATTTTAAACCTTATCAAATTGATTTATCCTTATTTAATCTATTTGATTTTATTTGTCGTAATAATATTCTAAATTTTAAATTGGTATAAATAATTACTTATGTGTTTTTAATATTCCATAATTGGATAATTTATGAAATTTTAGACCATATAAATTTAAATTTATAATTTTTAAATATTTTCGTAATTTTTAAACAATTTTAAAATATGTTATTTTTATAAAATAACTATCGTGTCAATTTTGAAGCTATTCATTTATTTGAATTTAAATAAAATATAAAAAAAGGATATATTCGAAAATAGATATTTAATAGATTCCTAATATGTCATATTCATCTATAAAATTATGGGATTCTATTAAATAGTTCATATAATATTTATTTTAACCATTTATTGTATATTTCATTAATAAAATAATTACAACATCACTATTGTGTCATCATTAATGATAATTTTTTAATCCCTAAAATTTATAAATAAATTCAAAAAATATAGATATGTTTTTTATATTTCTGTAGACTATTCATGTTCTAAGTTTTATGAAGTTTATCACTAAATTATAATTATTACACTTATAAGATATAAGAGAGTGACATGTTGTCACTTTCTTTGGTTTTAAGTATAATTATATCATTTTGATGGTAAATAGTCCTTGTGACAAATCTATTCAGACCCTTAGGTGATATGGGTAGAGATTTATTCATACAATATAATTTTTTCTGGTGTTAGATTGATTTTATAATCTTATTTGTACCCTTAATTACCAGATTTACCTTTAACTGTAGTAAATAAATATTACCGTAGTTACAATTCATAATGTCAAAAAAAGTAACCTATTAAATAAATTTGGACCCACTGAAACAAAATATGGAATCCATTTTTCAAAATCAAAAAACAGAATTTGTAGTAATTAATTTAAAATTAGTCTCGCTGTTAAGAAAACGAGTTTTAAAAGTTAAAAATTTGTCAAAGATTAAAATGTTTCTACCTATCAATTCAATATAAAATTAATAAAAATGACCTTGATTATATTAAATGATAAAAATATATTCTATATATAATTTAAAACCATTCAATATTATAATTTAACCATATAAATTATTAAGATGAAAAAAGTTGTTTTAATTAAAATATAGCGTGTTTTTGCTATTCATTAAAATATGAAAATTATCAGAATAATATGAAAAATTTATCCAAAGTAAATTTTTATATCTTGATTCCAATGAAGAATTTTATTTCGTAAAATTGAGCTTATAAACATGTCAAAAACTAGATAATCATTGTGTAGTGTAACACGAGCCAAGAATAGTGTTGGGTAAACTGCAAGCTAATATGGTGTTGTGTATAGTACAAGATAAACATTGTGTAGTGTATAATAGAAGACATCAAAAAAATTAAAAAGAATATATCTCAGAAAATATCGAGGTGTTACATTCTACCCCCCTTAAAATGAATTTCTCCCTCGAAATTCGTTAGGGTTATAAATCTTTTTCTACTTGAAAGTTTCATTCATATAAACCCACATCGTAAAAAGGAATACTAAATCATCATTTTAATAAAAGAACATTAGAAACATAATAGATACCCAAAGTAACTCATCACTGGGTTTCCATATAGGAGAATATAGGTGAAAATATGGATATGGAAGAGAAATATAAACAACATGTTTGTATGGAGAGTGGTAGACAACATGGCTATGAAAAAGACAACAATCACAAAGCCATAAATTTGTGATGATCTAAGGTACAATCCGATTCATCAGATATGAGGGTACTAGGTAAATGTTTTTGGTTTTCAATATCATTTCCCTAAAGTTGAATGTTTTGAATTAGAAGAAATAATTACTTGATTTTGGTACAATCACATTGTTGGTCATTCCATGAACAATTTCCACTTCGTATCTTAAAGAAATGAAGTTGAATTTGTCATTCGTGAAGTATTAGAAGATAATGTGGTAGAATGATGGGTCATTCCATCTATCACAAACAAAATGTTAGAAAAAGTTATCAAATATACATAAGTCCATCTACGGTGAGGTAAATCATATATGATTCCAAAAATGGAAATATACTTCAATTATCATACTTCTTAATAAAATAAAACTAATTTCTACTAACTAGGGATGTATTGTAGGCTAGTGGTAGGAGATAAAGGCATGTCGCACTTCGGTTGTGGGTTCGATTCCAGTAGCCTTGTTCGACGCGATTGGTTGTCGCTTGTCCTGCATGTTGTCCATTTTCTAAAACTATACTACTATAACATTATAGAAATAATATCGAAAAAAAGTTCTAGACTTAAAAAATACTATCTGATGGCTAACTTAATCCATTCTAATCATTAGGCCTATCCAAAATACTTATATCCAATCTCATAGTATAAAGTAAATGATTACTAGAAATTTCATTTATCGAGCATGTTAATACCATCATTTATCATGCGATATATCTTGTTGGTGGCATTCCAAACACGTGAATACCTTAATCACATATTCTCATGAAAAATTAATACCCATTGAACCTTAGTTAAAACCTAAATTTTTTTAAAATTTAACTCTTTCCACATACACAAATCCCAAAAAATCTATTTACTCAAATCATGATATCACTTTGTCCTTTTATCAATTATTAGCTCATGAATACTATCAAACATATTATTTTCTACTTATCCCTTCATTATGCGCATATAATCTTATTTCCAAAAATATTTCAATCACTCTTCATGGTTACCAGTACCATAATATTATTGAAAACCACAATAATCCAATACATAGATATTACAATATTCCACGATACTATAAATGAGATACCACAACATTATTTTGGAATCCAATTACATGAACAATTTATCATTCCACCACATCATTGTCATACTCAAGATCACTTATAGTGATCACATAGGACTTCACTTTTTTCCTTTGCCTTAAGTGGTTGTTGATGTCGATCATCATTAACCCTTGGATTTGGGAATTGGTTAGAATAATTCCCTATTTCCTTCCAATTGTAGCATTGAAGTGTTGGTGGTGCATTCTCTGCAGTCTTTTCTTTATTCACATAATTAGCTACCCTTTCTCCATTACTTCGACACTCAGCTGCTTGATGACCTTCTTTTAAACAAGAAAACATTTTCTAGTTCCTTTGAGACAATCTCCACCATTCGTTTTCCCACACATTGAGCATAATGAAAAATTCACCTTCACTTCACCATTTTTTGAGATATTTCTTTAAACCCCATCTTTCAGTTCTTGTCAAAACCATGAGATAGATATGTAACACCAACTTCCAGTTCTACCTTGATTGAATAATTCACAATTTCTTCATAGGTACTGAAGTCTCTTATAGCTAATGCTCTTCGATGACTTGGTTTTAAGCCATTGAAGAATCGATCAACTTTACTTTCAGGTTGGATGATAAAGCCAGATGCATAACTTGCAAGCCTTACAAAATTTGCGTTGTATATACCAACAGATTCATCATCCTTCTGCTTAATCTCAAGGAACTCCTCTTCCATATTTGTTCTAAGAATACGAGGGAAGTAATAACTATAAAACAAGTTCTTGAACTCGTCCCATTCCATGGATTCAATTTCATCTTGGGGCCTTGTATTCTTAATTCGATTTCACCACTGTTCTGCTTCACCTTCTAACCGGTAAATAGCCAAAATGAAATTTTCATGCTCTGTACAAAGAAGTATGGAGAATATCTTTTCAATGGCACTGATCCATTGTTCAACAACAAGTGGATTTTAAGTCCTACTGAAAGAAGGTGGAAGTTGCCTCATGAAGGACTCAATAAAATATTTTTCCTTTTCTCTACTCATTTGGAAGTCCAGAATGATTCATAGCTTTTGTATGTATTGCAATAAGATTTTTCACTCCACCTCCCATCACATTTGGTTGTTCGGGAGGGAAATCATTTCATTTTCCATTACATTGATCCACACTGTTCCTTCAGCTTCCAACCATCATCTAAAACCCAAAAAGAACAGTGTGAGAGGCAAAAATCATGTTAGGAAAACAACATAATAAAGAAGGAGTACCTTCAATATAGAACATCTAGGTTAATTCTAAGATCGTTAACGTAAATATAAGCTATAACCTATATGTATACTTATCCTTAGGGAAATATCCAGACATACCTTAGAAATATCTCTAGGGATTTCCCTAACGTTTTTGCATCCAAGTTTCCAAAGGTTAACTAAACCTTTGCTCTGATAGAAACTGTAGAGACCCAAAGCCTGACATAAATGGACATTAAATTACTTTTTCAAAATACTAAATATAAAAAAAAACTCCCAAACACCGTATTATTTTAGTGTCTTTGGAAACTTGGAACGAAATATTCAAATCATGGTTAATGATCTTTAGAATCATCTATAATGATTTTTCTCTTTTGTTTTCTTACATAAAACCTTTCTTTATATCCTTATGTACAATTTCTTCCATATGTGTCTGAGACTCATGTATAGTGGGTTTAAACATATTATTATCTTGTAATAGAATCATAATAATATATATGATTTCATATATGATTCACTTATGACTTTATATAAACCGTTTGTCATTTCCATGTTAAAGCAGTGTTTTGGGTAAAATCATTTCATTTATTGTACGTGTTTGGACTTATTGTTTCTTGATATTATTATTAATTATATCATGATTTAATTACTTCCAGAATTTAAATCATGATTCATATATCATATATATTCAGTATATATATATAATAGAGAGATAAATGAAATGAATTACCCTGTTCATGGAGACGGTAGGCCGTACGTACGCATGAACGTTGTTTTCCTTTCCTTATTGACTTGAATGGAAGTAAGTAGATGACACACACACACATATATATATATATATATAAATTAGCTTTATGATTTCATATATTTTATTCTTATTCATTATATATACTATATAATCATTCTCTAATGGTTAACATAGACAATAAATATCATCACGTCATGGAGACGGTAATCCGTACGTACACACGATCGATGATATCGTTCCCATAATTGTTGAATGGAATTGGAGTGGATGATATAATATATCAGAATCCATATGATGCTATAATAACCATATATAGTTATTCTATACACCATTAAACCCATCCAAGTAAGGTGGTGGTGGAGAAACAGATTACACCATGGTGTGGAGACAGTATTCCGTACGTACGCACGCACGATGATTTCGTTTTCCTTAGGGTGGATAGAAGGTGAAATAGGGTTGTTTAATTTTAATAATAACATATAAGTTTATGAGTGATAATGATGTTATTACTTTATAATGAAACAAATAAATAATATGAAGTAGAAGAAGAAAGAAACTTGAAAGAATCAGTCGAAGAGATTACCTCTTCCTCGACGTGCCTATTTTAAACATCATCTTAAGGCAATAGAGTTGGTCTTTAGAGAAGACCAGAACCTCTATGATATAAAGAAAAAATTTTAGAAGAGAAATTGGCTGGGTTTTTTCTGAGCTTGATGGCTCAAAATTGTGTGAGTAGGAGAGGGAGGAGGTTCCCTTTTATAAAGGAGGAGAGGGGCACCTTTGGAAACAAAAGAAATATTTATTTATAATAAATTCCAACCCCACATAAAATCTCCAAAAATGAGTCAATTATAATATGAGATGATATAGGGTTTTAATATCATCATCAAATAAAACTTATACATGTTTTTAATTTATTTTAAACCTTATCAAATTGATTTATCCTTATTTAATCTATTTAATTTTATTTGTGGTAATAATATTCAAAATTTTATATTGTTATAAATAATTAATTATATATTTTGAATTGTCTTTAATTGGATACTTTATGACATTTTAGACCACAAAAATATAAATTTATAATTTATAAATATTTTTGTGATTTTTAAACAATTTTAAAATTTGTTATTTTTATATAATAACAATAGTATCAATTTTGACACTATTCAATTATTTGAAATTAAATAAAATCTAAAAAGATTATATATTCGAACCATAATATTTAATAGATTAATAATATGTCATATGAATATATAAAATTCATTTATCAAATTAAATAGTAAATATAATATTTATTTTAATATTTTTATTCTATTTATTTGATATTTCAATTAATAAAATAATTTCAACATCACCATTGTGTCGTCATTAATGATAATTATTTAATCCCTAAAAATTATAAATAAATTCAAATGATGTCAATAATTTTATTATATTTCTGGAGACTATTCATGTTTGAAGTTTTATGATGTTTGTCACTAAATTAAAATTATTACACTTATAAGAAATAAAAGTGTGACATGTTGTCACTATCATTGGTATTAGGTATAATTATATCATTTTAATAGTTAATAGTCCATGAAACCAATCTGTTATAATCTTTAGGTGATATGGGTAGAATTTTGTTCCTCCAATATAATTTTGTCTGCTGTTAGGGTAATTTTATAATCTTATTTTTACCATTAATTACCTGATTTACCTTTAACTGTAGTAAATAAAAATTACAGTAGTTACAATTCATAATGTCAAAAAATAAAAGTAACCTATTAATATAATTTGGACCCATTGAATACAAATATGGAATCCATTTTTCAATATTCAAAACAGAGATGTTGCAGTAATTAATTTAAAATTAATCCTATTGTTAAGAAAACGAGTTTTAAAAAGTTAAAACATTGTCAAAGATTGAAATGTTTCTCCATATGAATTCAATATAAGATTAATGGTAATGACATGAATTATATTAAATGATAAAAATATATTCTATTTATAATTTAAAACCATTCAATATTATAATTTAACGATATAAATTATTACGATGAAAATAGTTATTTTCAATTAAAATATAGCGTGTTTTTACTATTCATTAAAAATTGAAAGTTATCAGAATAATATGAAAATTTTATCTAAAGTAAATTATTATATCCTAATTCCATATAAGAATCTTATTTTTTCAAATAGATATTATAAACATGTCAAAATCTAGATTTATTGTGTGTGCTCCATCAAAAGGTGACAAAACTGCATTTTTTTAAAAAAACTTATTTTACCCGAAAAAATTATTTTTTTCTCATACCATGTTCTATTAAATGTGTAAGATGAATAATAGTGTTATAAAATTTAAAATGTAATTAATACTATTCATAACGGCTAGTTAATAATAATATTATAATAATATATTGTTGTTTATCAAAACCCGGTATTGCGTACTACACACGCTATCGAGGAAGGTGGTGATTGCATGTAATGCATGCCAAGTCAGGGCTGCATGTAGTGGAAGTTCCCTTTGGTGTTTCGTATAACATAATCAAAACTTATTTCATTTATACATTAAACAAAATCTATACATAATGTTGCATATAATAATTTCTACAAAACGAACTTGACATTGTGTGTAACACGATCCAAGAATAGTGTTGTGTATACTAAAAGCTAATACATTATTGCATATAGTACAAGATAATCATGGTTTAGTGTACAATAGAAGACATAAAAGAAATTAAAAAAAATATCTCATAAAATATCAGGGTTTTACACCCATAGATACAATGAATGACCTTTATAGGTATGTGCCATGTTTCAAACCATTTTCTTCTATTCATAACCAACTTGCTATATTTTCAATGATATTATAAAGTAATGGTTTTTGGTTGAATGGTGTAACGGTCGTAGGGATGAAATAAATTTTAATTAAAAAGTGTGGGTGTTATTATTTTAGGAAATTATGGTTGTTTACTCATTAATTATAATACAATGTTTTCCCATCTTGTATTCTAAAAAATGGATAATTTTAAAAAAGAACCAAAAAATGAGAGAAATTAGTTGTGATTTGGGAGACCAAGTAATCACCATTACTAGACCTGTGATTTTGTTTATCATATGTTGTTATTTGGTGAATTTTAAGCCTATTCTAATCATAAATCTCAATAAGAAAAAATTTCATTGAAAAAGAGAATAATTATTAAAGTAATAAAATATTTAAGAGGGTGAAAAAATCATTTATAATTCATTATTTGATAATAAACATTACTTTGTGTTTTGGGGAAGTGGGGGTTTCAATATTAAAAGGGATAATTTCACTAAAATTTTACTTTTGATATCATGAATTATATAGAAGAGGAAACCTCCCAAATTAACCATAATTTTCAAAAAACAAATTCTACTAACCAAAAGTCTTAGAGTCATTTGAACCATCAATGAAATCCCTTATGATTTTTTGTGAATTTTATATTTAAAGTGGAGAAATTAGTTCCTTTTAAATAATAAAGAAAATGAGAATGTTATCATGATATGATAATAACACCACAAGAATAGAATCATGAGAGATGATAGAAAATATTCATGCGAGGTAAATCATGACAAAGCATGTTTAATTGTAATTAATTGAGGAGCATGATTGAATGAAAGTAGATTTCCATATTTTTTAAAAGGGGAAAATTAAATTACATGAGTTGATTATTTTTTTAAAATTGAGATATTTAATTGATATTTTAGCTATATTTTTGAAACTTTTATTAGAAATTTAAAATAATTTTATTTTATTGACTTAAAATTTGAATATTGGTAACATTGGAGCCCAATGAATTCCATGTTGAGGTTATATTATTAGGGAATAACATGATTTAAGTGAAGGGGTATTGATAGAGCTAACATTTTCCACATTTATTATATGTATTTTAATTATATAAACCCTTAAAATGTTTCAATTTGAGATTATTTTCATCAATTTTGGATTTATAGTGTGTGTTTGGCCTAAAATGTGAAAAATGATTAATTATTGAATTTCAACATATTTTGTTCACATTATTTATAAAGAATAGACCATCATACATACATAATCTTGAATTTATTCATGAAAAAACTTGCCCTTACATTTAGTATCTAATAAAGTTTCGATATTTAGTGAATTAGGAAAATACCTTCATAACATTACACACTATTATAGAGTGGATACCATAAAAACAGATTCAATTTTTTTCAAAATATAAAACATTAAAACATAAAACAAGACTCCTTGAAAATTATTCAACATTTAACATGGATTCCTTCCTTGTCTTACAAATCCATTAACCTATGAAAAATATTTAAAAACTTGGGATGAGCACAAAAGCTCAGTAAGGTCTGGAAATGAAGGAAAGATCTCATTAGTCCATGAATACTCATAACGTATGAAAGCATTTTCAAAAGACATTCTTGTCACCCATATATAATTAATTATAGTAACATGAGATTTCAAAAATATCCACACAAAACATGAGAAAATAAATATAATCATAGAGGTATCTAGGGGTATTACATACATAATCTTGTAACCATTATTAGCTACCATATAATTTGTAACCGTTACAGCTACCTTACTTTATGTAACCATCGTAGTTACAGTTGGAGTAACCATACGGCGGACCTCCAACTTACTCATACCAAATGAATTTGAGGGAGATATAGATCCCACCCTTCATCATAAATAATTTCCAATAACCAAAACATACTCATAAAACATGAATAATAGCATAAGGGAATTACTTTTGAATTTTGTAAAACAGAATTTAAAAAGAGGATTTTTAGTAAAAAACACCCTTATATATATTATTCAATTGAATAGAGACTTAATAGAGTTGATTTAATATGTATATATAAAGTAAATTAAAATAGTAAAACATAATATAAACAGAACCCATAATGCAATCTATTTAAATAGCACATAAATAAATAAGTAGAAGGTTAACCCAAAGATTGGAAATCAGGTTAAGAATTCCCTTACCTCGGGTTTCTATTACTTAAAACTTGTTTAAATGTCTGGTATAATGGTTAAAAGAGTGTTTATTAGTATTTTACAGAAGCATGTTCATGTTTATAACTCTAATATTCTCATTTCATAACATCCAACCTTTAATTGTTAGTATTTTTCTTCTTTAACTTTTTTGTGTGAGTTCTTAACATGATTTCCATGATTTGTTCATGGTGGATGATCTTTTCGATTGGAAGTGAAATTACATAATTGGAATGGAATGGTATTTAAATATTTCCAATACCATAATTTATACCATTTATCATTTTGATCTTTAATATGAGGATGATTCATAAGTTAAAACATTAATGATGTTCGTTTAGATCATTTTAGTGGTTCTGTGATAATAACAACCTCATTTGGTCTTATAAATTAGAACCATGAGTACAAAATAATTCTAGAAACATGAATGAGTCATAACACATATATTATAACATGGTTCAACCATATAAATTGTTTCATGAGAAGACGTGAAATAACTAATAGAAATTGAAATCAAATCCTACACGATGTCGGTAATTCGACACATAACAGACAAAGTTTTTATTCCTTAAATAAGTGGGAGAGGAGAAGAATAATGATGAGTAATTTTAGTTAAAAATGATAACATCAGAAATATACATGATTTCTAGAGATTTCATGCCTCTTGGATAAGGAGATATAAAGAAGGAATGAGGAAGGAACTCAAAATAAAAGAATAAGTGAGAAATCTCTTACAAAAATTCAGCAGCCCAACGACTATACAACATGGTTTTAGAGAACATTAAGAAGAGAGGGGAAAAGGGTCATCCATCCAGAAATGAATCATTAAACATAATATATCATTAATAATAAGGAAATAAGAACATGGTATGGAAAATTGAAAGATATACCACATAAAGGATAACATGAATGGAAAAAAGAATGAAATTGATAATTTTCTTACCTTGTAGAGTAAACCTTAGAACATGAAGGTTGGGACCTTAAGGGCTTGAGGAAACCTTGAGAATACTACTATAAAGGTAAGGAGGAAATAGTTCCGTTTATGGAGAATTCATAATGAAGTCAATGAAAGGAAGAGTTTGTATTTATAGGAAAAGTGAGGGATTATTTTAATAATTTTCAAGGGACACCTCATGAGTGGTATTTACAAAACCATGGGCTTGCCCATTGTATTTGCCCATGATATAGGATACTTGGGACACCTCAAATCTTATTTTAATTTAAAAAATTCAACCAGATTTATTACATCATTATTACATCATTAATGAAGTCATTAACACACCGAAACTAAAAACTGTATTTTTACTATTCACTAAAAAAAATCAACAATTTCAGAAAAATTCCCAAAATTCACCCTAACCATTTATCGACGAGCAGATTCAAAAAATGAATTCCATTTTTTGAAAATAATTTTCTATATATTCTTAATTTAATTTTTATATAAAATCATACTTAATTAAAAAATTATCATTTCTAATTCTGGAACTACATCTATATCACAAATAAATATTTACCTAGATGCTATTATCTTAAAGACTAAATGAAATAAAATAATAATAAAATTTAATATTCATTAGGGTCATATTACTATTCATATTACTATTCATAAGGTTATGTTACTATTCTGCAAAAAAACAAATTGGTTCTAATAGACTCCAAATAACATACTGAACAAAATTATAGATGATAGTTTCTTGAAATTATAAGCATAGAAGTGGAAAAGTAATATTTTAAAGGAAAGTTAAAAATATCTTATTAAAACAAAGTTCTATGAATTTTTATTTATTTTTTGGAAAACTTGGGGTTTTACATTATCCCCACATTTTGAAAATTGCGTCCTTGCAATTTTATTTATGTATTAAACAACTGTGGGTACTTTTCCCTCGTTGCATTTTTAGACCCCCATGTTGCTTCTTCAAACATGTGGTTTCTCCACAAAACCTTTACCTCATGGATTACCTTATTCCAAAATAAATTTTCCCTTAGATCAAGAATATGAACTCGTTTCTCTTCATAAGAATGGTTTTTTTCCAGCTGAACTGCTTCTGGACTCAAGACATGTGATGAATCTGACACATACATTCTCAACATCGAAACATGAAAAACATTGTGTACCTGAAACAAACTCAGTGGAAAAGCTATGCAGTATTCAACTATTCCAAATTTCTCCAAGATTTTAAAAGGACTGATGAACTGTGGACTTAGCTTCCCTTTCTTTCCGAAATGCATCACACTTTTCCATGGAGATATTTTAAGGGAAACATGGTCACCTACCTCGAATGAGAAGTATTTCCTTCTATTATCTGCTTAACTTTTCTGCCTACTCTGAGCTGTCCTCATGTGTTGTTAGATCATACTCACTTTCTCAACCACTTCTTCTACTAATTTTGGCCCCATCAACGTTCTTTCAATGACATTATCCCAAAACACGGGAGATCGACACTGCTTCCCATACAAGGCCTCAAAAGGTTCCATCTGAATACTGGAATGAAAACTATTATTATAAGAAAACTCAACTAATGAAAGATGTTAATCCCAACGTCCTTGATAGTCCTTTAAAAAAACACAAAGAATATCCCCCAATGTTTGAATCATTCGTTCTGACTTCCCATCTGATTGAGGATGAAAAGCTGTAATGAAATTTAACTCTGTGCCGAAAGAATTTTGAAGTCCTTTACAATAGTTTGAATTGAACCTAGGATCTCAGTCAGATATAAGGGAAAGAATAACCCATGTAACTTGAGAATCTCCTTGAGGTGCAATAGAGAAATTTGATCCAATTTCATTGCATCTCAAATAGAAATAAAATATGCAAACTTTTTTATCCTATCAACAATAACACAAATCACATTGTTACCTCGAGAAGTCTTTCGTAGTCCCACCATGAAGTCTATAAATACATCCTACCATTTCCACTATGGCACTGTAAAAGGTTGAAGCATCCCCTTTGGTAACTGCTACTCTGCTTTAACCTATTGACTTGTCAAACATTTCATGGTAAAATTTTCAATATCTCTTTTCATTCCATCCCAACAATAATACTCCAGAAGGTATCTGTAAATCCTAGTACTGCCAGGATCAACATAAAATGGAGAACTATAAGCTTTACACAAAAAATATTTATTCAACTGAGAATATCTAGGCACACACAACCTTTTTCCAAATCATAAAACAAAATTTTTGTCAAGATTAAATTCTGGAATCTTACCCATTTAAACCAATTATATCTTTTTTTATAGCTCTCGGTCTTCCTTCTACACTTTCTTAATTCTATCTGACAACAAATACTGCACTAAAACCTAAATTAAAATTGATTTATTCCCTGCACCAATAACTTCTAAGACAAAATTCATCAAATCATTAATCAATTGATCATGTTACAAATATAACATGGTTAATGATGTATGATGTTTCCAACTCAAGGCATATGCCACTTTGTTTTCTTTTCTAGGATGGTAATTGATCGTGCGGTCATAATTCTTTATTAGTTCTATCCATCTTGCCGACCTAATGTTTAATTCCTTCAGAGTGAATATATACTTTAGACTTTTATAGTAAGTATATATTTTGTATTTGGTTTTTTATAGATGATGCCTCTAAATTTTCAAAGAAAAAACCATAGTTGCCAATTCCAAATCATGTTTGGGATAATTTAGCTCATGAGGTTTATGTTATCTCAAACATAGGCAATTGCCTAATCATTCTGCATCAAAACCCAACCAAGTCCTTTCAAAGAATCATCATTATAGATGATATACTCAACATTTTGGGAAGGTGAGGCCAAAACTGGAGCATTCAACAATATCTTCTTCAGTTCCTAAAAACTAAATCACATTCTTTGTCCAAAATTTTTTAAACCCTTTCTGTGTTAACATAGTTATCAGGAAAGATAACCATGAAAAGTTCATAACAAACTATCTATAATAACCTACTAAGCCATGAAAACTATGAATCTCAGCAACATTTGTGGGTCTTGGCCATTCATCAACTACTTTTTTTCTGCAGGATCAACTATTATTCCATTCTTATTTACAATGTTCCCAAGAAAAGAAATCTTTTGCAACCAAAAATCACACTTGAAAAATTTTCCATACAGTTTCATTTATTTCAATGTATGAAAAACAACCCTTAGATGTTTTTCATTCTCATACTTATTTTTAGAAAATACCAGAATTTCATCAATAAATTCAACCATAAACTTATCCAAGAACTCATAAAATACTATATTTATAAGATTTGTGAATACATCAGGAGAATTAGATAACCCAAACGACATAAAAAAAATTCATAATGCCCATATCTAGTATGAAAATCTGTTTTTAGGATGTTATCCTCCTTCAACTTCAGCTAATGGCATCCAGATCTCAAGTCAATCTCGGAAAAGTACTGAGCTTCCTGGAGTTGTTCAAACAAGTCATCATTATGGGGAAAATGATACTTGTTTTTAATTGTGATGTTATTCAAAGATCCAAAGTCAATGATATGTCTCATGGAACCATATTTATTTTTATAAAAAAATGAGCTCCCCATTGTGAAGTGATATGACAAATGAAGCCTTTGTCAAGAAAATCCTGCAACTGATTTTTCAATTCATGAAGTTCTATTGGAGTCATACGATAATGGGGTTTTGAAATTGGATTAGAATTAAAAACTATGTCAATTTTTAATTAGACTTCTCGATCAGGTATGACACCAAGTAACTCATCAAGAAAAACATCAAGGAATTTATTTACCACTGGCACATCATTAATTTGAATAGTTCCATTGTTTTCAACAATATGAGAAGGATAACTTTCATTTCCATTTTTCAATAGTTTATTAGCTTCCTGATATGTTATCAATTTTATGGGTTCATTATTGTATACAAACTGAAACTCTTTCTGAAAAACAACTTCTTTAGCTCTACAGTCATTCTTTGCATGATAATCAGAAAGCCAATCCATTCCCAGAATAACATCAAACTCGACTAGGGGTAAAACAACAAGGTTTTTAGGAAAAGTCATTACAAAACCCACAATATAAAGATTATTATAAATTCTCTTTGATATAACATTCCCACTTGTGTTTTAACAACAAGTTCAGGTCTCATTTGTTGAGGTGATATTTTTTAATTACCAGAAAATTTCTCAGAGATAAAGGAATGTGTAGACCCCGTATCAAACAAAACTTTAGAAAAACTTGAGTGACCAAACAAAGTACCGAATACAACTTCATTGGACGGGCCGACAACTGATGATGTAGTCGCAAAGGATCTCACAACACCTTTCTTCTTGTAGTTTGGCTTCTTTGCATCATTCAGATCTCTCTTTGGGTTGGCATTTTCATAAGGACCCATTTCACCACATTTAAAACACATTACAGTCTTCTTATCATGATTATTCTTAGGATCATTTTCATTTCAATCCCCAGATATATGTCCAAACTTACAACATTTAAAGCACATCCCAGTTTTGCTAATATATTCCCCCGGGTGTTTCTTTCCATAATTTTCACAAACCGGAAATCGGATTTTCTTACTATCAGATTTTTTTGGTTGATTCTTACCCACCGCTTTCAAACTAGACCTCTTCTTTTCCTTATTTCCAAAATGTGAATGATCATTATAAAACTCCATTTCTACCCTCTCAGCACATCGGACAAGTTTCTCATAACTTTTGATTTCATGGGAGGCCAATGCCCTTCGATACCTTGCCTTCAGTCCTAAGTAAAAGTGGTTGATTTTACTATCAAGATCCATAATAATATTTGGTGCATATCTTTCCCGTCGAGTGAATTTTTCTTCATACACGGCCACTTAATCTTCCTCCTTCTATTTCAATTCATGGGATTGATTCTCCATCTAAAGTCATAAAACCTTAGGAAAATATTTTTCAAGGAATAGACTTTTAAATTCAACCCACTCTAAGGAATCAAAATCTATTATACCCCTGATATTACTTACCATTGACCACCACTGATCAGATTCCCCTTTCAAATGATAAATGGAAATATGTACCTTTTGATTGTATGAACATCCCATAACATCGAATATCTTTTCTAGTGATTTGATACATCCTTCATCTACTAATAGGTCAAAATATCTATTGAATGCAGGAGGATGTTGTCTCATAAAATGTACCACTACTATCATGTTCCGTTGTGGTAACTATATTGGTTCTATTTCATGGATACAACCAACATTTATTTAATGCGTTATCTGAGCCATTACTGTCAATAACTGCTCAGTTCCAATCCCTACCATTCCGGACTGTAGTTCCGGAAGGATTTCATTCTGTCGGTGTCTCTCCTCTTCAGCATCCCTGTTCCTTCTGCAGACAACCATTCTGAACAAACATGTCTTAGATGAAGAAACATGGTAAGCTTTAAATTCTATAACATTTCAAATTAAAAATAGAGTGAAAATCATTTATGGTATTCTATTAACATCACCCTAACCCCATAATTTATCTAAACCATCCTCTGATACCAACTATAAGGACCTAGCCTTATTACATACATAAAAATGAATTTAGTCAAGAAAACACTTCCAATTACATTGAAGATCTTTTAAAGTTTAGGACTTTAGTGAATTAGAACTATACATTCATTACATTACACATTATTACAGAGTGGATACCATAAAAACTGTTTCCATTTTTTTCAAAATATAAAACATTAAAACTTAAAACAAGACTCCTTGACAATTCTTCAACATTTAACATGGATTAATTCCTTGTATTACACATAATTAACCTGTTAAAAACATTTAAAAATATGTGATGAGCACAAAATCTCAGTAAGGGATGGAAAATAAGTAAAGATCAATTAGTCCATGAATACTCATAACATTTGAAAGCATTTTCAAAATACATTCTTGTCACCCATAAATACTTACTTTGTCTAACATGATATTCAAAAAATATCCATACAAAACATTAAAACATAAATATAATCCTAAAGGTATCTTGGGGGATTACTTATATAATCTTGTATCCATTCTTCGCTACCTTATAATTTGTAACCCTCACAACAACCTTGCTTTGTGTAACCGTCAGAGTTACACTTGGAGTAACCATACGACTGAACTCTAAATTACTCATACCCAATGCATTAGAGGGAGATACAGGTCTCAAAATTCATCATAAATAATCCCAAATAACCAAAACATAATCATACAACATGAATAATAGCATAAAAACATTACTTTGGAATTTTGTAAAACTGAATTTAAAAAGAGGATTTCTAATGAAAAGACCCTTATAAATATTATTCAATTGAAGAGAGACTTAATAGAGTGGATAGAGTATGTATATATACTATAAATACTCATAATAAAACATAATATAAATAGAACCCATGACAAAAAAAATTTAAATAGCACATAAATAAAGAAGTAGAATGTTAACCCAATGATTGGAAATCAAGTTAAGAATTCCCTTACCTCAGGTTTTTCTTACTTCAAACTTGTTTAAACTTCCTGTATAATTGTTAAAACAGTGTTTATTAGTATTTTACAGAAACATTTTCATGTTTATAACATCTTATATTATCATTTCATAACATCATATCAACCTTTAATTGTTAGTATTTTGCTCCTTGCACTTTTTTGGGTGAGTTCTTAACATGATTTCCATGATTGGTTCATGGTGGAAGTTCTTGTCAATTGGAAGTGAAATTATAGAATTGGATTGGAAAGGTATTTAAATATTTCCATTACCATAATTTATAAAATTTATCATTTTATGTTTAATATGAGGATGATTAATAAGTTAAAACATTAATGATGTTCGTTTAGATCATTTTAGGGGTTCTTTGATAATAACAACCTCATTTTGTCTTATAAATTAGAACCATGAGTAAAAAATTATTCCAGAACCATGGATGAGTCATAAATGATATATTATAACATAGATCAACCATATAAATGGTTTCATGACAATAATTGAATGAATTAATGGAAATTGAAATCACATCATCCACAATGTGGGTAATTCCACACATAACGGACAATGTTTTTATTCCTTAAACAAGTGGGAGTGGAGAAGAATAATGATGTTTAATTTTCCATAAAAATGATAACATCCAAAATATACATGATTTATGGAGATTTAATTCCTCTTGGGTAATGATATATGAAGAAGGAATAAGGAAGGAACTCAAAATAAAAGAATAAGTGAGAAATCTCTTACAAAAATTTGGCAGCCCAAAGGTTATGTGACAGGGTTTTAGAAAACATTAAGAAGAGAGGGTACAAGGGTCACCCATCTAGAAATTAATCATAAAATAGAATAGATAAAGAATAAGAAGGAAATAATAACATGGTATGGAAACTTGAAAGATATACCACATAAAAGAGAACATGAATTGAAAAAGAAATAAATTGAGACGTTTCTTCCATTGTAGAGTAACCCTTAGAGATTGTAGGTTGGGACCTTGGGGGATTGAGAAAACCTTGGAAGGAATAATATGAAGGTAACGAGTCCAGAGCATAAATGAGGGAGAATTTGGAATGAATTTAATGAAATGAAGAGTTGTTATTTGTAGGAAATGTGAGGGATTATTTAAATAATTTTCTAAGGACACCTCATGAGTGGTATTTGCATAACCAAGGGCTTTCCCATGGTATTTTCCCATGGTATAAGCCACTTAGGACACCTTACAACTTATTAAACTATTCAAAAGTAGACAAAATTTATTACATCATTATTACATCATTAATAATGTTACTAACACACCGAAACTAAAAATTGTATTTTTTACTATTCACAGAAAAATCAACTATTTCAGAAAAATTTCCCAAATTCACCCTAACCATTTATTAGCGATTAGATTTCAAAAATGAAGTCCATTTTTTGAAAATAATTTTCTAAAGTTTTTTAATTTAATTTATAAATAAAATCATACTTAATTAAAAAAGTATCAATTCTAAATCTGTAACTACTTCTATATCACAAAGAAAAATTAACCTAGATGATATTATCTTAAAGACTTAATAAAATAAAATAACAATAAAATTTACTATTCATTGGGGTCATATTACTATTCATATTACTATTCATAAGGGTATGTTACTATTCCCCATAAAACATAGTGGTTCCAATAGACTCCAAATAACATACTGAACAAAATTGTAGATGATAGTTTCTTGAAATTCAAAACATAGAAGTGGAAAAGTTATGTTTAAAAGGCTAGTTAAAATATCTACTTAAAACAAACTTCCATTAATTTCAGTTTATTTTTAGGAAAACATGGGGTGTTATATATTTTTTTTGGATAAAAAAGATAAAAATATAATTAAAATTTTGAGTGATTCTATTTTTAAATATACCTTAATTTATTATTTTCAACATTTTATTTTGGACCAAGAGATGATTCGATCATATGAGGGCCTGATGAAAATTAATCAAGTTAAAAATATTTTAGGTAGACAGAGTGGAACCTGTCTCCATAAATGAGTCATAAATTAGGAAACACGCCTCAAAAATATGTGATTAAAGTTTTATATTAAAGAGGACTCATATAAAATTTTCATTGTTAAATTTGGTGGAGTTTTCAACTCATTAAAGTGGTCATTGGGTGCTAAAAATTTAACGATGATTTATGATGCATTCGAATTGAATAGGATGATGGACTGATTTTGTTATAACCTTTTGTACACAAGGATAATGAAGTTGAAAATTTTAATCCATACTAAGAAAATAATTTTGAATAAAATTAACGAATACTTCATTATATTATTCGGTCAAACCATGGGTGTACCACATGAAAGCTTTTTAAGAACCATTCTGGAGCCAAAATCTCATCCATTGATTAACCATTATGAACTAAAACTCATTAAATGGTCTGTTATGACACCCCAAGTTCACTTCCATGCCTATAAATAATACTCTAGTGATGGATTGAATATAATTTAAATCAAATAGTGAATTTTTCAATGATGTCCATGTTTTAGGATTTCACTTTTCTTTTAATTTTATTTATGTTTTATTTTACTATGTAACATTATTTCATATAATTATTAAAGTGATTCTTTTTCTTCATCCATCTCTCTTTTTCTTCTAAACCTAATCTCATTCTCTCTCTTTCATATTTCCTTCATGATATCTATTTAATTTTGAATGGAAAGCGACTAACCAAATGACTCACCTAGGGGAAGTTGTCATGGTGTTATTTGTTATTATGATTCAATTAAACATGTTTTGAATCCATTTTTGGTGAATGTGGGAGTATAGAATGGGAGTGGTGGTCATCCCCCAAATCATTATTTTCAATTTCACTCATTATCTTTGATTATTTTTTTTCCCCACTTTTCTTGGTCAAAACCTTCATATGTTAGAGTTGGGGTTTCCTGAAGAGTTGAAATGACATAGAATGGAGTTTGGTCATTTTGGAAATGCATTATTTGTTGAGGTGTTAAAATATTTAACTATTAGGGGAGGCATTGTTTGATATCCTGGTGGTATTATAAAATATAACACTCACTAAATAAATGGAATGTAATTAATTAATGAGGATTATCAAATGTATTATAAAATTGAATATAAACAAATAATAAATAATAAATGATCCTATTTTATCAAACCCTAAACCAAAACATTTTCCCTAATTCTAATATGTATTAAACTGCATTTAGATTTAAAATTTTCATTTCATTATTTTAATTTCAAGATTTACAGAAACCCCATAACAATCATTTTCATAAATAATAAAAAATGAAAAATATTTGAATAGGTGAACTATAAGAATCGATTGAACCAAATGCAGTGCTTCTCAAGTGAAATGACCTTGGTCAGTCCTTATGCTTCATAATAAAATTAAATTTCTTTTTCCATGCCCTATGAATGGCGAGAGTCAAAATTGGTGTCTTTTCAAGAGATATAAATAGTTAGTGCTATATCTTTTTCTAAATTCAAAATATTTTAAAATTTTTTCATTGTTTTCTTTATTAATAAACTTTTTAAATTGTATTCCCCATGATGATTTCAACCAACCATTTTTTAATTCATGGACCAATTTGTCAGAGGTGAAAGAACTAGAAGTTGATTATAGTGACCTAAAAGGTCTAGTGCAAAATATGAGTGATACACTAAATGAATTGTGGATAAGATGGAGAGATAATTTGACTATTTTTGTGCATTAATGGATAAACAAGACCCGAATCTGGAGTAAGAACCTAATGCAGTGGTGGAAGAAATTTCACAACTCATCATTGAAAATAAAGAAACAAAATATGTAAAAGTGTAGGTACCTAATGATTTATTCATTTTTCCTCAACCATTTAAAGGATAGATATATGAAAATGTCATACCTAATGAAAAAAATGTGGGAGATCAAGAAGAACTGGATAACTTCTAGGATGAATGTGAGCAACTACTTGATATATCCAAACTATTCAAAGGAGATGAGGCACCACTATTTCACATATCTATAGATATGGATGAAGAATCCACCCAATTAGTGGAATTTGAAGATTGATAGGAGGATCCTGAAAATATACCTCCATCTAGTGGAAGACAAATCAAATAGGCACTTTCCACTAAATAAGATATGAAATTCAAGTGAACATTTAGAGATGATGTATTCATTAACTCAAGATCATTTAATTTTATTGAAACTAATTGGTGTTTTACACCAAATTGTTATGAATTTTCATAATCAGATGACTTATAATATAACTTATAGGGTAATAAGGAAAATTAAATGGCACCCATTAAGGAGAACACGTATCTCCCTAAATACATTGAAAATTTACTATATGGAGTAAAATAAGAGATTCTAGTTGCATTATTGGATGAACATAAGACAGAAGATTTCAAAACTAAAAGAGTAATATTTTCATATCATTTTCTTTTTCAAATTTGTTATAAATAAAAGTACCTGCTAATTATCTCTTTTATTTTTCTCTTAATGAATAACTTTTTAAGCAACCAATGGATTGTGATGAAGGCATTCCACAAGTAGAAATGAAGGAGGATGAGGGTTCATACATTATACAACCTATGACTTAAAAGATATACTACATTACTAAGGATAATGATGTAGTGACTCTATACATGTAATTGTACACAAAATAAACATAGAAATGGTAGGTGGGAAACCACCACAAAAAATTGGATAATAGCTTGTACTGCCCCCAGGAGGCTTTAAAAATATTGAGCCCATTTGGGGAATCATACAAGGAATTATTTTTAGATTATTTCAAGGAATTTATATATCAAATTCAATTGTAGAAATTACTTCTCTAGGCATCCTACTCTCTCTTAACTTTTTGAGACTAAATGAAGTAATCCTTGTGCTTAATTGAGAAATTTAATTTTGTTGGACCATGGTGGAACAAAGAATCCCCAAACATTGGAGGAAGTAGACTAAGCATCATTTAAAAAGGGAGTTCAATTTTAGTGTTTATATTTTAAACTCCCTAAATTTTTATAAGATAATATGTATTAATCATTCAACATTAAAATGCATGTACATGCCTGAATTATTTCCACACATAACTTAACTAGAACATATGAGTTTTTAGGAATAATTTGATATCATATTTTAGATTTCAATGTTAATGATATTGAATGAGTAAAATATACAATTTAATTATTAAGGTTACACATGGATATTAAACTTAATTCTCATTATTTTAAAACATTTATTGATTCCGATAAATGAAATTTACTCACTATTTTTCATGCTTTGAATTTATTAAATTCATGTGAATTTATTTGTTATTGTTAATTATTTTTTGAGTGTTTTTCCAATTTCATAATTCCCATTATTGAAAGTATTTCTAGAACAAATAATTTCTATTTTATTCTTGAGCATATTCCTTTAGTGATCTTATGACATGCTGCCTATAAGAACGTGCATTTGATATTATCAAAGATGTGACTATACAAAAACTCATTTAGAACGACTGAGGAATATTTTGATAAACCACTTATCATCAAAATACCACATTTACATAAATAAATATTTTTCCAAAAGAGACCATGAATGACCTTTATAGGGATTATCCATGTTTCAAGACATTTTTTTCTATTCCTATAATACTCATGGTATGGTTCATGAAATTTTAAAGCTGAAATATGGGTTATAATGGTGTCATTGTTGAAGGTATGAAATAAAAAATAAAGAAAAAATTTGGGTGTTGATATGCTGAGAAATTTAGTTTGCAGATTCATTCACAATACATCATTGTTTTTCTCTCTTAAATTAGAAATACTGAAAATAAAAAAACCAAATGATTGAGAAAAATGAGTTATGATTTGGGGGAAAAAATCACCACTATTAGACCTATTTTTTTTATAAAAAATTGTTCGGTGGTGAATGTGAGGTTTATTATAATCATAACTATTGAAAAAAAAATTAAAAAGTTCTTAGAAAAAGAACACAAATTATAAACATAAAAAACATATTCTAGAGGGCCCACAACTCATTCGTTAAGATTTATTAGATCATAAAAAATCATTGAGTTTTGTGGAAGTGGGAGTTACTTCTTTAAAGGGGGGAATTTCAATACAATTTTCTTTTTGACATAATATATTTTACTTAAGATATAATCATACTCATTGAGAAATAATTTTCATATATCAAATCCACACAACCGTATGCATTAAAATCGTTTGAACATTTAATAAAATCCCCCATGATTTTATGTGACTTTTTTCTTTATGATGTGGAAAAATTATTTCATTTACAAGATTATGGATAAAGAGAATGTTCTCATGCTATGAGAAACATTCCACCTAAATTTTTTATTATAAGATATGATATTAAATATTCAAGTGAGGTAAATCATGACATGGAGTGTTTAATAATAATGAATTGATTAGCTTGAATGAATTAAATGAGAAATTAAATCATTTTTAAAAGGGGAAATGTAAAATATATGATTTGATTATTTTTTAAATTGATAAATTCAATTTATATTTTATATTTATTTTAAAAAAATTTATTTTATATTTAAAATTTATTGATTATATTGATGTGGAATTTAAAAATTTATAACATTGGAGTCCTCTAAATTCCATTTAGAGATTTTATTATTGAGTAAAATCATGGTTAATGTGTTTTGGAATTGATAAAGATAAATGTTTTATCAATTTTTATATATAATACAATTATTTAATCCTTTAAAATTTATCAATTTGAGCTTATTTCAATCATGTTTGGATTTAAGGTGTGTTTTGGGAAAAAATATAAAAAATGTTTAATTATGTAATTTTAAATTATTTTACATAGTTTAGTATTTTTATCCTAAAATATAAAATATTATTCCAATTTTAGTTATTATAAATTTTTTATTACTTGATTTATTTTTTACACCTTTTTATTTTGAACTAGTATCTTATTCGAGCATATGGAGGCCCAAAAAATTAATCAATTAAAAAACCATTTCGGGTTGATAGAGTGGACCCCATATCTATAAATGAGGCTTGAATTAGGATACACACCTCTAATTTTCATGATTATAGTTTGAATGTAAATAGGACACATATGATCATTTCTCCATTAATGATGGTGGATGTTTTCACACATTAAAGTGGTTATTGGATGGTAAACAATTAAGGATGATTCATGATTCATTTTTAATGAATAATAACTTGATGTAATTTAGATATAACTTTACATATACATGGATAATGAAGATGTAATTTTTAATCCATACAACCCACATATTTTTGAAAAACATAGTATAATACAATACTTGATGATTTGGTCAAACCAAAGGGGTACCAAGTGAAAACTTTTATAGAAACATTCTGATGTCATATTTTCAACTATTGATGACCCATTATGAATTAAAACACAATAAATGGTCTATTATTACACCCCAAGTCAACATAGATGATGATAAATAAGAGGTTATATATTATGACCCATACTTTACATACATTTTTATTACTTCAAAATTGAAGCATACTTATTACAACATATAACAAAACCATGAAAAGACCGTATATGTATAGTGACTTTAGAAATAGGGAATCAGAAAAAAACTGGTTCATAAAGAATCTTCATTTCCTCCCATTAATTTCATCATATTTAGAGTCCCTTTTGGAATATATTACTTAATACCCTTCTTTTTGAACTGGGGAAAATAAAACATACAAAAGGGTGAGATCAAATGCTCAGTAAGGGTAAACAAAGAAAATATCAATCGTATCATAACGTTTTGAAAATCTTAACCTAAAAAAGAGATAATAATATCTAATGTGGGATAAATCATAGTAGGGAAACGTAATCCTAATAATCATAACAGAAAACATGAATCTTTGTGGAATACACACATAATAATAGAAAATCATTTCTTATTAGTCAATAATCATTTAGAAGACTATCATAGTGAACAATGTCTATTTCGGAAAGGAGTTCACTCCTCATTCCAGTCCTGTATCACTGAACCAGATTAACTTTCCATTACAACCATGTCTATCTCATGAGATATAAATCTTTACCCAATGCATTGGAGGGAGTATAGGTCCCACCCATCTGAAAATGATACCATTCTTATGTGTGCCACAAAATCATAAATCATACATCATAGAATAACCCATGTAATAAAAATGGGATTCTTAAACATCATGCCATCATAACATAAACCATATAAGATAAATGGACTTCATAAAAATAATTCCATCATAAAAAAATAAAATAAATGTAAAAATAGGGATAGAAACATAACCCTATATTATCATCGATATAAAATAATTTTGATAAAACACTTTGACTCCATTCTTGAGGAAAATATCATTTCTACATCAATTTTTTTTCAATTCATAACATGTCATACAATTTTAAACTAAAATAAGTTAATTAAAAATAAACTTCAAAACATGTAAATTAACCTTCATGGAAATAATGTTCTATGAAATCATAAAAATATATTCATTCCTTATAATTTAAAAATACATTCTCCTCATACTTTTATCGAAAAAGTCAAAAAAGTGCCTCATATGGTAAAAAAAAGATTCATTCCATAACAAAAAAGTAAAAGTCAAATAGGGGTAAACATTCCATTAAACATACATGGAAGAATATTAATCACTTTATGAAAAAAATTTCATGGACATTGATGAAAAATATAACCCCAGTAAATACTTTCGTATAACCAATCTCGGATAACAATGAGATTGAAAAATTATACTGTACCTCAGGTCCAATATGCTTCGTACATATCCAAACCACCTTTATAATGATTTAAATAACGTCATTGACTTATTATAGAATCATATTCATTTTTATTATATCATATATGGTCATATTCTTATCTTCTTATATGTAATATTTCATTACTACATGTTATTCTGGTGTTCATTGCTTTATGTTCTTATGCGTGTTTTGTCGAACAGATTCTTATTCCACTTTTTAGGTTATTGATACCTCATTTACAGAATGGTATTAGTGTAATATATATATCATATTTATTCATTCAATTCATTTATATAATCATTATTCAATGAAGATCTTGTAGAATGAGTCACATCACATCATGGAGAAGGTAGGTTGTACATAGGCACGAGCAATGATATCATTCCCATAATTATATGAATGTAATTGGAGTTGATGATATAATATTTTATAATCAGTATCATGTTATAATAATCATATATAGTTAATTTTTACACCATTATACCCATCCATGTAAGGTGGTGGTGGAAAACAGATTACACCACAGCGTAGAGACGGTATTCCGTACGTATGTACGCGCAGTGATTTCATTTTCCATAGGATGGATAGAAGGTGAAATAGGGTTGTTTCATATTTATAATAACTATCATTATATGAGTGATACTTATGTTATTACTTTATAATTAAACAAATGAAGAAGAATAAGTAGAAGAAGAAAGAAACTTGAAAAAATTCGTAGAAGAGATTACCTATTCCTTGATGTGTCTCTTTTAAACTTTCTCTTAGGGCCCTAAGGATGCTCTTTTGAGAAAACTAGAACCTCTATGATATAATTAGAGTTGTTGAGAAGAAAATTAGTCAGGTTTTGGCCGACCATGAAGGCCCAAAATTGTGTGAAGAGGAGAGGGAAGAGGTGCCATTTTATAAGGGATGAGAGGGGCACCTTTGGAAAAACATAAAATATTATTTTATAATAAAGTCATATTCGGTTTATAATGTCTCCAGAGTGACTTATTTAGAAGCTAGGGTTGGGATGGGTCGAAAAACATTCAACCTATAGGTTTTATACATGTTTATGTAACCATTTTAACCTTATCATTTAGATGTAACTCTAAGTTAAATAATTTAACTTTTACCGTGTATTCTTGTATTCTTACACTATATGGTTAATAAATTTACTATAAACTTCCAATAGAACCAAAATTGGTTCATTAATGTCATATATATTATTATATAAGTCTTTATTCCTAACCATGGATTTTTAATAATAGAATAACAATTAATAATATAATATTTGTTTTAAAAACTCTTTTATGCCAATTTTGACACTATTTCGTTTTTTGCAAAATTTATAACATCATTATTACTTCGAAAAAAAATTCATCTCAATAACCCTAATATTTTATATTAACTTAGAAAATTAGTTTAATTCATTAAAATTTTCAAATTACATTTATTTGGGTATTTATTACATCAATTATGATAATATTTCCTTAATAAGGTAATTACTACATCATCATTTTGTCATAAATAACATAACTTATTTAATGTCTAAAAATTATAAATAAACTACCATTATGTAGGAAAGTTTTTTAGATTTCTAATGAATATTTATAGTATAATTTATCTTATTTATAACCCTATACTGTAAATTTTTTACTTATTAAACTTTGATTTTAACTATTTTAACTCTTCTTTGAATTAAATAATAATAAGTGTCCTAATCTAATCCATGTGGACATAAAGGGACGCATTTTATTACTAAGTTTGTTTTTTGTCTAATTAAACTTATCCAATAGAATTAGGACATGTTTTAGGGTAATAATAATATCATTTTTACCCTTAATTGCCCTATTTACTTTTAACCATGGTAAATAAAAGTAAAAAAGTTACTATTCACCAAAAATTATTTTTATCTTATTGAACCACATTTTACTAACTGATATCAACAGTTTCTCTCAGAGTTTTTAAATTTCACTCACAGAAGTGGTAAAATTAATTTTTTTGTAAATTTGCAAATTCTCCTAGGAGGTGGGTAAAAGACGGTCAAATGTTCAATAATATTTTTATATATCTAAAATTATTATAAAATGACTGCAATGAATTACATTTAACTTATATAGGTAATATGTATCTATTTAGAACTAAATTAAATTTAAACAAAATAGATCATTATTTAAATAAAAATTCTGTTTCAAACTATAACTCAGTGTTTTTCACTATTCATAAAAAATTGAAAGTTTTCAGAAAAATACCAAAAATTGACCCTAAGATAATTTCAATATTCTGAATCCAAAAATGAAGTTCATTTTTAAATATAAAAATTTCAAAATTTCAAAAAATGGGTATTACTATTCATAACAGCTAGTTTATATAATATTTTAATAACATATCATTGTTTATTGAAACTCGGTATTGCATACAACACAAGCTATCGATGAAGGTTTCTCTTGCATTCAATGCATGCCAAGACAATTTTGTGTGTATTGAAATATTACTTTGGTGTTACGTAACAAATAAAACATAAAAAAAATATTTCTCATAAAATCTCAGGGTGTTACATTCTACCCCCTTAAAAAGAATTTCTCCCTCGAAATTCGTCACTTCGTAAAAAACAGATGAGGATATATCTCCCTCATCATATCATCCAATTCCCATGTAGATTTTTCTAATTGATGGTTCCTCCATAAAACATTAACCAAGTGAGTTATCTTGTTTCGTAGAACTTTTTCGCTATGATCTAGAATCTCTATTGGCTTTTCTTCATAAAAAGATATTGCTCCAGCAGTAGAAATTCTGAGCCAGTACATATGAAGGATCGAGTATGTAATTTCTCAGGAGAGATACATGGAACACATCATGAACTTGAGAGAGAGTTGGTGGAAGCGCCAATCAGTGATCTACATTCCCAACACGATCAAGTATTTCGAAAGGACCAATATACCTAGGGCCCAGCTTTCCCTTTTTTCCAAATCTCATTACTCTTTCCCAGGGAGATATTCATAGTAACACTTTATCACCCAATTCAGACTATAGGTATTTTGTTCGGTTGTCGACATATATTTTTTGTTGACTTAGATCTTCTCTTATGTGTTGTAGAATAGATCTGACCTTGTCTGCCATCTCATCAACAAGATCATGTCCTAATATATTTCTTTCCCCAACTTCATCCCAACAAGTTAGAGTTCTACATTTCTTTCCATAGAGAGCTTCACAAGGAGCCATCTGAATGCTAGAGTGAAAGCTATTATTATAAGAAAATTCCACCAAAGGTAGGTGTTGATCCCAACCACCTTTAAAATCCATATAGCAAGCTCTCAACATGTCTTCTAGTGTTTTAATTGTCCTCTCAGACTGACCGTCTGTCTGAGGATGATAAGAAGTGATGAAACTCAACTCTATATCTAGAGTATGCTTAAGACTTCTCCAAAACATCAAGGTAAACCTCTATTCCCAATCAGATATAATGGAAAGTGGTACTCCATGAAATCTTACCACTTCCTTCACATATATCCTAGCAAGCTAATCAAGAGAGAAATCTTCTCTAATAGAAAGGAAGTGTGCCAAATTCATAAGATGATCAGCTATAACCCAGATAGAATTATTGCCTTTGGATGTTTTAGTAAGTCCAGTGACAAAGTCCATAATGATGTTTTCCGATTTCCATTATGGAATGGGTAATGGTTGTAACATCCCCTTATACTTCTGTCTCTAAGCTTTAACATGCTAACAAACCAAGCACTGAGAGACATATTCAGCAACATTTCTTTTTATGCCATCCCACCATAAGTACCCCTTCAGGTCCCTATACATCTTCGTTCATCCAAGGTGAATATAGAATGAAGAACTATGAGATTCATCCAATATTTCCTTCTTTAATTCTGGGATGGGAGGAACATAAACCTTATTCCTGAACATTTTTATTTCATCACAATCAATGTGGAATTCAAGAGCATTTCTCACCTTCTTTTGTAACTCTACATCTTCTTTTTATGCCTCTTTGATCTTCACATGTATAGATGGTTGAACATTTATATGAGAAAGATAAGATTTTCCCCTTCCATTATAATTCCATGATCCATCCTTTGTAAATCCATAAATATTGGATCTTTTGTGAACCTCCTCATAGATAAGCTAGCATGTTCTTGTCGACTTAATGGGTCTGACACCCTGTTTACTTTCCCAGGGTGGTAATGAATTGAGCAGTCGTAATCCTTAATCATCTCTAACCATCTTCTTTGGCACATATTTAGCTCATTTTGTGTGAAAATATACTTTAAAATTTTATGATCAGTACAAATATCACACCTTTCACCATAAATATAATGCCTCCAAATCTTTTATGCAAAGATTACTGCAACTAACTTTAAATCATGAGTTGGGTATTTTTTATTATGGATATTCACATGTCGTGAGGCATAAGATATCACCATATCATTTTGCATGAGATCACACCCCAATCCCTTCTTGGATGAATCACTATAGATCAAAAACCTTTCACCACTACAAGGAACTGTGAGCACAAGTGCACTGGATAACCTTCTTTTTAACTCCTTGAAATTATTTTCACACTCCTCCGTCAAAACAAACTTAACTCCTTCTCGAGTCAACCTGGTGAGTGGATTAGATAATCATGAAATATCTTTCACAAAACGTCGATAATATCTAGCCAAACCAAGAAAACATCAGATCTTAGTTACTGTTGTTGGTCTCGACCATATTTCGATAACCTCCCTTTTTTCTTGATCCACAGATATCCCCTATTTTGAGATTATGGGACGCAAAAATGAAACTTTTTGAAGCCAATATTCACAGTCGGTAAATTTTCCATAAATATTATCCTTTCATAGGGTTTTAATACAATTCTCAAGTGATCTTCATGTTCTTCCTTGATCTTTGAATAAAAAAGAATATCTTCTATAAAGACTACCACAAACTGATCAAGATAGTTTCTAAAGACTCTATTCATTAGATCGATGAAGATATCAGGGGAATTAGTAAGACCAAATGGCATCACTATAAATTCATAGTGGCCATATCTTGTACAGAAAGCCTTCTTTGGTATATCCAACCTTTTTACCCATTATTTATGATACCCTGAATGAAGATCAATCATGGAAAAGTATTTAGCTCTGTGTAGTTTTTCAAATAAGTCATTAATGCATGGGAGAGGATATTTGTTCTTGAGAGTGATCTTGTTAAGTTCTCTATAATTAATGAAGATACTCATCGATCCATATTTCTTCATAAAAATAGAACATGTGCTCCCCAAGGTGATGCACAAGTGTGTATGAATCTCTTATCAAGATTCTCTTGGAGTTGCTTATTCAATTCCTGCAACTCAATTGGGGCCATTCTATAAGGTGTCTTTGGAATGGGTATAGCACCTGATATGAGTTCTATTTAAAACTCAACTTCACGATTTAGTGGAAGACCTGTAAATTCCTCTATAAAGACATCATCAAACTCCCGTACAATGGGTGTATTCTTAATCGAGAGTTTCTCTCAACCATTTTAGATAAATAACCTTTATATATTGGAATCAAGACCCATAAGATATAAGAAATTTCCACTAGAAGGTTATATTCATCCTTGCATCAATAGATGATCATAGATTGATCAAGAATATGAAATGCGACTTCCCTTATTTGGAAATTTTTATGATCTCCATATAAGGAAAGCCAATCCATGCCAAGGATCACATCAAATTCCACTATAGGAAGGATCACAAGATTTTTAGGAAACAATTTCCCACAAACATCAAATAGAGAAGAGTTATAAACTTTTGATGCAACTGTTGTCCTATTAGGAGTTGTCATTGCTAACTCAACAGCTAATTGTTGAGATATTAAGGCGATACCCTTAGAAAATTCTTCATAAATAAAAGATTGGGTCGATCCAGAATCAAATAAAGCATTTTCTACTTTAGAGTGGATGGTAAGTGTACCTTTCACCACTTCATTATCGTACTCCACATCGTTGATACTAATTTCATGTGACTTTGATTTTTCTTTGGCCTTAAGAGTTTGTTGATGTCGATCATCATAAAAAACCCTCATATTAGTGCATTTATTAGTATAATGCCCCATTTTTTCACTTGTAACATTGAAGTGTAGGAGGTGAATTTTGTGTAGCCTTTTCTTTGTTTGCATCACTAGAAATCTTTTTCCCATCATTGCAGCATTCAAATGCCCGTTGACCTTCTTTTTCACATTTGAAACAATTACTTGTCCCATTAAGACAATTCTCTCCATGTTTATTTCCACACGTCCAGCATAAGGGGAAACTCATCTTTTTTTCAGTGTGGTCTTTAGATTTACCTTCGAATTCCATTTTCCTCTTCTTGTCAAACCCATAAGAATGATGGGTTACTTCAATCTCCATCTCAACCTTGAGAGAATATCGATCAATTTCCTCGTAGCTATTGAAGTATTTTATGAACAACGCTGATCGAATACTTGGTTATAAGCCACTAAATAATCGATCGATCTTACTATCTGGTTGTATAATAATTCTAGAATCATACCTTGCAAGTCTTGTAAAATTTTCTTCATATGTACCAACATATTCATCATCCTTTTTCTTTAGTTCAAGAGACTCCTTCTTCTTCTTTGTTCGAAGAATACGAGGGAAGTACTTATTGAAAAATATGTTCTTGAACTCGTCCCATTCCATGGACTCAATTTCATCTCTTTGCCTCATATTCTTGATAAGATTCCACCATTGATTAGCTTCACCTTCCAAACGATAAACTGCTAAGATGACTTTATCATGTTCAGAACATTGAAGAACTGAAAATATCTTTTCAGTGGTACTGACCCATTGTTCAGCCACTAATGGATCAGTAGACCCGTTGAATGAGGGTGGACGCTACCTCACAAAGGATTCAACAGAATTTTGCTCCTTACTTTGATCATATGGAAGACCTTCTGATTCATATCTTTAGAAAGTTGTGTGAGCATGGATATAAGATTTTTCATTCCAGCTCCCATAACATTTGGTTGCTCAGGGGGATAATCATTTCATTACCCATCACATTCAGCATTAACATGGTTTTTTCGGGTTCCATCCATTGACTAAAACCAATAATCATATTGTGAGAAACACTAATCATAATAGGAAAACCACATAATAAAGAATAAAATTTCACACTTTAGGTCTCATCATAGGTTATTCATGGCCATTTCTAAAACACTAATATTGTGTTATATGCTTACACATATCCTTAGGGTTCTTACTAAGGCATTCACAACCTAGTTTCCAAAGGTTGAATATACCTTTCCTCTGATACCAACTATAATGAACCATACTTTACATATATTGTTATTACTTAAAAATTGAATCATACTTATTACAACATATAATAAAACCATGAAAGGACTGTATATGTATAGTGTCATTAGAAACTAGGAAACATAAACAACTGGTTCATAAAGCATCTAAATTGTCTCCCATTTATTTAATAATATCTAGAGTCTCTTTTGGCATATCCTACTTAATACCCTTCTTCCTGACCTGGGGAAAAGAAAATATACAAAAGGGTGATCTCAAATGCTTAGTAAGGGTAAAAAAAGGAAATATCAATCATATCATAACATTTTGAAAATCTTAACTTCTAAAAGATATCATAATATCATAACGTGGGATAAATCATAGTAGTAAAATGTATTCCCATTAATCATAACATAAAACATGAAACTTTGTGGCATACATAAATAATCATAGAAAATCATTTATTATTAGTCAATAATCATTTCCAATACTACTATAGTGGACAAAGTCCATTTCTGAAACGAGTTCACTCCTCGTTCTAGTCTCGTATCACTGAACCAGATTAACTTGTCATTCCATCCATGTCTATCTCATGAGATATAAATCATTACCCAATGAATTTGAGGGAGATATAGGTCCCACCCATCTCATAATTATACCATTCTGATGTGTGCCACAAGATCATAAATCATACATCATTGTATAGCCCATGTAATAAAAATGGGATTCTTGAACATCATGCCATCATAACATAATCCATATAAGATAAAATGACTTAATTAAATTTATTCCATCATAACATAATCAAATAAATGTAATAATAGGGATAGAAACATAACCCTATATTATCTTATATGGAAAATAATTATGATAAAACACTTGGACTCCATTCTTGAGGAAAATATTATTTCTACTTCAAAAGTAGTTTTCCTTTCTTAACATGTCATACAATTTTAAACTAAAAGAATTTAATTAAAAATAAACTTGAAAACATGTAAAGTAAGCTACATGGAAATAATTTTATATGAAATAATAAAAATCAAATCATGCTGTATAAGTTAAAAAAACATTCTCCTCCTACTTTTACCGAAAAATGTCAAAAAATACCTCATATGGTAAACAAAAGAAAGATTCATTACATAACACAAATTAAAAGTAAAAGAGGGGTATACATGCCTTTAAACATACATGTAAGAATATTAATCACATTATGAAAAACATTTTATCGCCATGGATGAGAAATATAACCCCAGTAAATACTTACGTATAAGCAATCTTGGATAAAAATGAGATTGCAAAATTTTCCCTTACCTTAGGTCCGATATGCTTCATATGTATCTGAACCTCCTGTATAATGATTTAAATAATGTAATTGAATTATTATAGAATCATATTAGTTGTTATGATATCATATATGGTCATATTCTTATCTTCTTATTTGTAATATTTCATTACTACTTGTTATTCAGGTGTTCATTGCTTTATGTTCTTACACGTGCTTTGTCGAATAGATTCTGATTCCTCTTCTTAGGTTATAGAATCTTCATTCATAGAATTTTATTAGTGTAATATATATCATATTTATTCATTAAATTCATTTATATAATCATTATTCAATGTAGATCATGTAGAATGAGTCACATCACATCATGGAGAATGTATATCGTACGTACGCACGAGCGGTGATATAATTACCATAATTATATGAATGGAATTGGATTTGATGATATAATATTTTAGATTTAGTATCATGTTATAATAATCATATATAGTTATTTTTTACACCATTACACCCATTCAAGTATGGTGGTGGTGGAAAAAAGATTACATCACGGCATGGAGACGGTATTCCATACGTACGCACGCGCGGTGATTTTGTTTTACATAGGATAAATAGAGGTTGAAATAGGGTTGTTTCATATTTATAATAACTTATCAGTATATTAGTGATACTGATGTTATTAAATTATATTGAAACAAATAAATAAGAAGAAGAATGAAACTTGAATGAATCGGTAGAAGAGAATACCTCTTCCTTGACGTGACTCTTTTAAAATTCCTCTTAGGGAACTAGAGTTGGTCTTTTGAGAAGTCCAAAACCTCTACAATATAAATAGAGATATTTAGAAGAGAAATGGGAAGGGTTTGGATGAGCATGAAGGCTCAAAGTTGTGTGAAGAGGAGAGGGAAGGGGTTCCCTTTTATAAGGGAGAAGAGGGGCACCTTAGGAAAAACTTAAAATATTATTTTATAATAAAGTCATATTAGTTTTATAATGCCTCCAATGTGACTTATTTAGAAGCTAGGGTGGGTATGGGTCTATATCCTCCCATACAATACGTTTTAGACAAGTTTAGGTAACCATTTTAACCTTATCATTTATATTTAACTCTAAGTTAAATAATTTAACTATTACCGTGTCTTCTGGTATTCTTACACTATATGCTTAATATTCCTACTATAAACATTCAATAGAGTCCCAATTGGATCATTAATATCATATATACTATTATATAATTCTTTCAGCCGATACTTAGATTTTTATGAATATAATAACAATTAATAATATAATATTTGTTTTAAAAACTCTTTTATGTCAGTTTTGACACTATTTGGTATTTTGTTAGTTTTTTTAATTCATAACAGCATTATTACTTCTAAAAAATTCCTCTATCTAACCCTAATATGTTTTATTAACAAATAAAATTAGTCTAATTCATAAAAAGGCATAAATTACATTTATTTGGGTATTTATAACATCAATTATGTTAATATTTCATTAATAAGGTAATTATTACATCATCATTGTGTCATAAATAACTTAAATTATTTTATGTCTAAAAATTATAAATAAAATACAATTATGTAGGAAATCCTTTTATCTTTCCAATTAATATTTATTGTCTAATTTATCTTATTTATTACCTTATATTGAAAATGTTTTACTTATTAAACATTGATTTTAACTCTTTTAACTCTTCTTTGAATTAAATAATAATAAATGTACAAATCTAATCCAAGGGGACATAAAGGGTAGTATTTTATTCCTAAGGTTGTTTTTGGTCGAATTACACTTATCCAATAGAATTAGGACATGTGTTAGGGTAATAATAATATCATTTTTACCCTTAATTACCCAATTTACCTTTAACCGTGGTAAATAAAAGTAAAAAGTTACTATTCACCAAAAATTATTTTTATCTTACTGAACCACATTTTACATACTGATATCAACTATTTCTCTCATATTTTTGACATTCCCCTCATAGAAGTGGTAAAATTAAGTTTTATGTAAATTTTCAAATTCTCCTAGGAGGTGGGTAAAAGATGGTCAAAAGTTCAATAAAATTTTTATATATCTAAAATTATTATAAAATGACTCTAATGAATTACATTGAACATATATAGGTATTATGTATCTATTTTTACTTAAAATAAGTTTAAATAAAATAAATAATTATTTAAATAAAAACTTGGTTTCAAACTATAACTCAGTGTTTTCCACTATTAATCAAAAATTGAAAAAATTTAGAAAAATACCAAAAATTCACCTTAAGCTAATTTAGATTTTCCAAATAGAAAAATGAAGTCCATTTTCAAAGATAAAATTTATAAAATTTCAAAAAGTGGGTATTAATATTCATAATGACTAGTTTATATAATATTTTAATAACATGTTGTCGTTTAGTGAAACTCGGTATTGCGTACAATGCAAGCTATCGAGGAAGGTTTCTCTTCCGTGCAACGCAAGCCATGACAGTTTTGTGTGTAGTGAAATATTTCTTTGGTGTTGTGTAAAACATAATACATAAAAACAAAATATTTCTCATAAAAGCGTAGGGTGTTACATTATATAGATTTTAGAATATATTAATCAGATATATAATCTTGGGAGTATTTCATGGGTGTGGTGGTCATCCACCACGACAACTTTCCAATTTCATCATTTTATTTTATTAATTCTTTTTCCATTCTTTATCTTGGGAAAAAAATTAATACGGTGGAGTTTGGGTTTCTTGAAGAGATGAAACAACATATAGTGGACACGGTTCTTTTAGGAAATTCATTCTCGGTTGAGATATTATCCTATTTGACAATTGTAGGAGGTAGGGCTTTGTATACCAAATGCATGGTAAAATATCACACTCAGTAAATCAATGTAAATTAATTCATTAATGATGTTTCATCAAATGAATTATCATATTGAATTTGAATATAAAATAAATAATTAATGAACTCGTGTTATCAGACCCTACCCCTAGACCTTTCTTCCCTAATTTGATTCTCTGTTAATCTACATTGATATTTCAATATTTCATTTCATTATTTTAATTTCATAATTTCCCAATACCCCAAAACCATCATTTTCATAAATAATACAAAAAATATAGAATAGGTGAACATGAATCATTGATTGAAGAAATTGAAACTCTCCCCAGCCGAGATGACTCTAGCCAGATTCTCTACAGCATTAAGAAATTAAATTTATTTTTCCACGTCCTTTGATAGGGGTGAAATTATTTTTTTTTTCAAATACATACTATAGAAGATGGTGTACTCTAGGTAACTGATGCTGGGTCGGCCACCTGTTCATGTAGCATATATTTCATCCACCGGTCAAGTGGGTGAAAATGAATAAAATGATTCACTACTACAAAATTGGACTTTAACAGTGCCAGAAATAGCCTTTATCAATGCTAAAAAGGCATTGGCTACATGAGATAGGTTAGAAGACTATGTCTTTTATCAGTTCTTATAAAAGTTAAGTTAATGTAGACCATTATTAGCACTTTTAAAAGTGTGGATAATGGGTTGTATTGTAATGTATTATAACAACACATTATAGAACCACTACAATGTGCTGTAAGAGCACATCACAACACTAGAAACACACTAGATATAAAAAAAGTACTGATACAAGATTTAAATGAAATAAAATTTTCAATACACAAACAAGAAAAAACACTATATTATACACATTTCAAAAATTGGTTTATATGATTACGTAAATACAAATTATTATATAGATTCAAAAAAATGTTCCTTTATCTTTTAATCCTACCCGGAATCAGGAAATTTCTAATCAAACCACCCACGATCGATCCAAATAACTCACCTATATACAAAATCAATTCTTATATTGGTATTAATAAAATGAAATAAATTAATATAATGCGTTAATTTTACTAAAATTGATGTCAATATTAAATAAAATGACACACTTCGTGTCATATCAGTCACATCCTTCATTTGGTCGAGAGGTGACTGATTACAAAATGTCTCAAATTATTTGACTATCATTTTCCTAATGTATCAAAATAATATGAATGTGTTTTCTCGATTTTGAGTCTATCTGTTGTCTTTTTTACTAAAATGACATTTTAAACTGGAAACATGCACTTTTGACTCATTCCGATCACATCAAGATTCACATTGATGTGAATCATATTTCTATATATCAAAAATGACTCTTGAATAATTGTTCAATGTTATAAAGAAAACATTAGCATGTTTGTTCAATTTTCAATGAGTGACAATTTTTGAAATTAAGTGTCAATTTTAAACTAAAAACAGAAAATTTGAGTCATACTAGGCACATCCTGTACTGAATTATGGTGTGATTGATTCCCACAAATCACAAGTGGCATATGGAATATTTTCAAAGAGATTAAAAACAATCCAAATGTATTTTCTTAGTTTTGAGTATGAAAGCTGTCTATTTTACTAAAATTGATGATAAACTTACATAAAAAAGATAAACTTTGAGCCATACCAGTCACATTATGCATCGTATTGAGGTGAAGCTGATTCATACATGTTTCAAATGATTTATGGATAATTTTACATTAATTTTCTACACAATATGAATGTGGTTTCCTAGTTTTGAGTATGCCAATGGCCTTTTTTTTCTAAAATATCACTTTAAAATTGAAACATTCACTTCGACTCATACAGATCAAATTGTGTATCGGATTATGGTGTAGATTATTCTTACACATAAAAAATGACTTATGTATCATTTTCATAATATATTTAAATAATATTAATGTGTTTTCTCAGTTTTGAGTAGGCCAACTAGCCTTTTTACTTAAATTGTTGTCAACTTTAAAAAAATACACGCACTTGGAGTCATATCGGTCACATCATGCATCAGATTAAGGTGCAGCTGATTCATGCATGTCTATAATAACAAATGTATCATTTCCCTAATGTATAAAAACAATATAAATGTGTTTAATTGATTTTTACTATATCAATTATATGTTTTAATAATATTTTATTTAAAAATTGAAACACACACATTGACTCATACTGATCACATTGTGTATCAGAATGAGGTGTTAATGATTCTAACACATCAAAAATGACTTATAGATCATTTTCCTAATGTATTTAAACAATTTGAAGTTCTCTTCTTAGTTTTGAGCAGGTCAGTTGGCCTTTTTACAAAAATTGATGTCAATTTTAAATAAAATCATGCACTTGGAGTCATATTGGTCACACCGTGCATCAGATTGTGGTGAGACTTATTCATGCATGTCTAAAATTACATATGGATAATTATACTAATGTTTAAAAAAATATTAATTTGTTTTTTGGGTTTGAGTTGGCCATTATGTGTTTTGTATTAAAATTGATGTTAATTTTAAATAAATATGTACTTAGATTCATACCAATCACATTGCGCATCAGATTGAGGTGCCAATGATTCCTACATGTCTCAAATGAATAATGGATTATTGTAATAATGTCTCAAAACAACCAATTTTTTTTAATAGTATTGAGTATGTCACTTGTATTATTTACAAAAATGTCTTTTAAAATATGATACACACACTTTGACTCATTCATATCCTATCGTGTATCCATTTGATGCGAGACTAATTCTTACATGTCACAAATTATTTGTGATTCAACTCCCTAAATTATCAAATAAATACGAGCATGTTTTTTATGATATTTTTTGAGATCCATTTTTAAAGTCAAATTTTGTTTCTAAACTGATAACAGATTTATTGAGTCATATTAGAGACATTGTGTAACAAATTATGGTGTGGAAGATTCTTACACATCAAAAATTACTTAGGGATTATCTTAAAAATGTATCCAATCAGTAACAATATGTTTTCTCAGTTTTTAGTATTGAATTTTACTTTTTTAAAAAAATAATACAAATTTAAAATATAAATATTTACATTGAGTCATACCATTCACATCATGTATTTGATTTAGGTTTGGTTGATTCCTACACATCCCTAAATCAAAATACAATAATAACTATCAACGTTACCAGGATTTACATTGAATTTTTTATTGAACTTCCAAAACTACATGAGTAGTTTAGAATAATCCAAATCAACATGAAATAAAGAATACACCTATATGAGAAATAAATTATTATGTGTAATACTTAAAATAAATAAATTAAACATAAATATGAAATAATATATGAATTATGTGTAAAATGATTTTATAGTGAAAATATCAAGATTACCTCTAGGATTGAGCATTGGAGGGAATATGAAGTAATGTGTCAAATGTCAACATTTTTGGGGTGAAATATTTTGAGGGGGAATCATCCTATGGATGTTTTGGTTGAGAAATCCATGAAATATGGACATACCACCCCAAGTTAGAAAAAAAGAATCCACTTGAATAAGAATAAAACTGTTATCTGGGTAATAATAACAAAAATATTAAACATAAATATGAAACAATGCATTAATTCTATGGAAAATTATTTTAATATGACAACATCATGATTATCTCTATAATTAAGCAGAGGCAGCATTGTTTCTCTTCGTGTAAAGGTAGTAGAGGGACATGAAAGAAAGTGACAAATGCACCACTTGTAGGGGTGAAATGGCACAAGATCCTCACCCTATTTGGTGAGGACTCAACAAGTCCATCCAAGAGACCCAAGATCAAAATTGGGCAGAGATATAATTTCTAGAATACAGTAGAAAGCACTGTAGTAGGCATTGTTTAGAACTGTAGCATCCAGAACTATTCATCTATTTGGGCTTTCAGGCCACCAATTTGGGCCACTGGTCCTTTGAGGCCTTCGGGACACTAATGGATTTTGGGAAAGTAATGCTTTCAGGCCACCACAAGGCCATCAGGCTAACTAAAGGCCTTCAGGCCACCTGATATAGTGCTCAAGGGCCAGAAGAGATCTACAAGGAGTAGAATCCATATAGAGATTCAGAGTAGGTGCATTCACCAGAGAATAAGATAAGAGGATTTTTTCTAAAATAGAGGGTTTGGAATTTCCATCAAGACTACCTTGTGAACTCATGAGAAGCCAAGCCGAACAAGCCATGCGAAGGGGGAGATATGACATCATGACGAAGAAGATACGGAGGAAAAGTTCCTTATAGTTATAGTCTATATATTTCCTTAATACCTACAGGTTCAGTAATATCTAAGCCTAAGGGCCCTGTAAGGGTTCCCCCTTATCCCTTGAAAGGGGGTTATTAAAAATCAATAAAATAATGAAGGCCTTTAGGCTAGACGGGTGTAGGGGTAAAATAGTTTTTAGGGAGAAGATGTCTACATAAGGTTTGGTGTAGAAATTCATGAGTTATGTGTAGAAAAACCCAACTCGATCAAAATAATCCACCTCTATAAGAAAACAATTATTATGTGGGTAATAATAATAAAAAATATGAAATATTAAAATAATTATATGGAAAAAGATTTTACTTTACAAACATCAACATTACCACTGTAATTGAGTAGGGGCAGTGTCATTTTTCAACCTTCAAAGGGAGTGAAGAGAACATAAAGGAACGTGAAAAATTCACCACTGTAGGGTTGAAAAGATTTTGAGGGAGATGAATTATGTGGATCTTTTAGTGTAAAAAGGCATGAATGATTGGCTGGCCCCCCAACTCAAAAAAATGAATCTAGAAGTATAATATAATTATTATTATTTGATTAACACTAATATGAAAAAATTAAACATAAATATGAAACAATAAATTAATTCTATATAAAATTATTGTATTGTGAAGATATCAAGATTACATCAATAATTTAGCAAAGACAACATCGTTTCTCTTCTTGCAAAGGCATGACTCATGGATAGAAATATTCTAAAATAAATGAACTCTATAAAAAATAATGAGAATTAAATCAATGTTCCATCATAATGGTTTTTAGTAAAATAGAGAAAGTATATTGTAATATTACCATTAAATTAACATTTTTCTAGAGGATTTCCTTCATTATAGTTTGTTCTTTTGTGGTATTGGTAACATAATCACATATAGAATACATTGTCTATATGAGTAGATATAAATTTAATATAGACTATGTTAATGTAGTAGAAAAAAATATAATATTATGTGGAAAACATAATATATTTAAAAACCATTTTACCTTTTCATTGAACTCTCTATATTTTTCTTAATTTTTCATGAATTTTGTTCCTCTATAGAGATTCCAAATACACTCTTTATGGTCCCCTCTAACATACAATACATTTTCCACCTTATGACCGGGATGAACTAATTGTGATGCCCTAATAAAATGTTCATCCTCGATTGAATTTTCATCTAACATGAAATTTCAATTAGTCGCCTCTAGGACAATTGAAAATTCTTGAATTTTAGATCACTGAAAAAAATAACATTCACATATTATATTTCCATTATTAACAACTCATATTTTTCCCATCCACACTGAAATTAATCTTCACAATTCTCATTTCATCAACTTTTACTCCATTTATATTGTCAACCCATTTTCAATAGAAATGTGGAACATGAAATGTTGAATAATATAACTAATATATCTATTCAATAATTCCAAAAATATATCATATTTTAATAAATTTGGTTTCTATATTTGGAACTAGATATGTGTATCACAACAGGAATAAGAATAACACAATTGTTTTTTAACATATTGAAGTCATCATGTTGTTTTTTATAAAATGCATAACCATTTATTAAAAAATAGTATAAGATATAACATTTTCATTCAATCCTCTTTCTAACCATTAAAGTAATTCAATAAATGAATATTGATTTGCAGATAAATCTTTATAAATTTCATATTTGAACTATACTATAAACTATTTATTATGTGTATTTGATATCAATCCTTCATCCTCTGATGGAAGAAAATCACTAAGAATTTATTTTTGGTCTTCAGTGTATGATTCATCGTCTTCACTATTATATAATATAAAATGGTTTGATTGATTCTTCTCTACCAAGGCAATTTTGAAAATATCTCTTCAGGAAATCCCTTTTCCTAGAAGTAATTCACTATGAAGAGACTTTGGGAGACTTATTCTATCAACATCTGATAAATAATTAGTAGAGAATTAAATATATTCTTCAAAAATATATCGTTCATCAATAAATCATTCTGCCTAAATTAAACTCTTGACACAACCTTTCAAAATATTCATATACCATTCAATGGCGTACTTCTATCTATAATGGACTTGACCACATAGTTGAACCTCTCTAACCAAGTGAACAATTAGAGGGACTATTATATAAAATAATGATTGTGGGAAGAACATATCTAATTTATATAGTATGACTTTAATATCCTTTTTTAGGATTGGAATCTTTGTCAGTTCAACAACCTTACTGCATAAAGTTTTAAAAAATAAGTTGAATCTAGTTAATGTATATCATACATATTAAGCCATAATGACCCAAAAAGAAACAGGCATTAAATCTTGCATGAATACATGATAGTCATGTGATTTTAGTCCTTGTATGTTAAAATTAATCATTGATATTACATTCTTTATATTTGATGAATACCCTTATGGACCTTTTACTTTAGTGACGGAAAGGAAAAATTTTAATTTTTTCTATCTGGATTGAGTGTAAGCTTCAAGAGGAAGAAAATACTACCTTTTACCCTATACCGGTTCCAAATATTCCCTTATACCCATTTCAATAATGTCTAACCTATCCTTGATGTCATCTTTCATTTTTTAGGAACATTTAGTAATGTTCCAATAACACCATCAAATACCATTATTTTTACACACATGTCATCAAGAAAATTTATGACATACAAAAAAATACAATAATGGAATTCAAAGAATATTGATCTCCTATTCCAACCTGATTTTGAAAGGTTTTTCTAAAATGGTTTATCAAAAATAGTTATAATATTTTTTACTTTATTGTAAAATTTATCACCTGTTACTTGAGATGGTGGTGTACCTTCTTTGATATTCCCATTGAATGCCTTCTTCCAGAATCAGTATTTACGTCATTGAATTAAAAATTCCAGTATCCTAAAAAAATAATCTTCATGGAATGTTTCAAATGAACTGAGTATGCATGTAATTCAGAAATGGGACACCCCAAAATTCCATTTATGCTATGTCCTAATAAATTTACAAAAGAGGAAAAGTCATTAAACATTCCATACAGCATGGCCTTCAATATGAATTCTTAACTTCTATGAGCATCATATATTTTATCACATATATCCCATATAAGTTTCATATCTCTAATCAATGGATTTAGATAGAAATCAATATCATTACCCAATTTCACTGATCAAGATATAAGAAGAGGTAACATAATGTATTTGCGCTTCAGGCATATCCATGGAAGAAAGTTATAATTTACCAACATGATGGGTCATGTACTATCAAAAAATATTTGTACACCAAAAGGTTTTATTCCATCTATAGATAACATAGGATTCAAGTTTCTATGATCATTTCAAAATTCATGAAATTCATAATAAATTTTCTTCCACTAAGTATAATATATTGGATGATATAGGTTCCCATATTTTATTAATATATTTCTATGCCATGTTAATTTTATCATGGTTTCCTAAAATCCCTATAGTATCCTAAACCATGGAATTTTATGAAATCACCATACGTATTTTATGGACTTGATTAATTTTTCTTCAATAAATCTGTGACATATTTAGGTTATTTTATGAGCGATTCATGGTACTTCCAAAATAATATGAAATAATTTAGAAAATTTTGTATATTTTTAGATACCATGCCCATTGAAATTTACACTTATTTAGTGTTATATGTTCGGCTTGGTAGTTCATTTTATTCTAGTAGCATATCATTTTGGAGACCACATAGTTCTGTAAATATGGTGTCACTCCATCCACTATAATTTTCAAATTATATAACATTAATACAAATAAAAATGTTGCCTTTTTAACACAATCAGTATATAATGGTTTCATTGAACTTATATTTATCTCCTCAAAGAACTTTGGAAAATCATGATGTTCACCTTCAATTTCCATTTTCATTTCTTCCATGCGATCACTATCATCATCTAGAAAGGTATTCATATCAAAAGATTCAAAAAATGTATTATCATCTTAATTGGTGTCCACATTAAGTTTTTTCCAAGTTTTTTCCAAAATTTATAGATTTGATCTATTCTGTGACAAATCAATTGTTCTTCCAACTCTTTTACTCTAATATTTCTTGAATAATAACAACATAAACACAGACCAATGATTTTTTTAAGGGTCATCTTCATGCTAACTTACAAACATGATAAAATATTTCACTCTTTTATTTATACTCATTTCTAAATTGATTATCATGCATCCGTTTTCAGTTCATATCGATCCTATTGGGTTTATAAAAGATTAATGTTTTAAAACTATATATATATATATATTTATAATATATTCATTATCAAATGTGAAAGTTATATCCAATTCTAATAAGGGTCACCCAACATTTGATCTTTTCAAATAATTTTTGTATATTGAAGATAATGTTTTATGGGATTTAAGAAAATAATTACAAAACAAATGCCCAATTAAACATAATTTGTAATGAAAATATATTATATATATTCCTAATTTGAAATTCGAGAACCATAATTTGTGAATAAAAAATTATTAAATTACTTGTACAATATATGTTCGGATATTCATATAAATAGATAGAATTATATATATTTACAAACACACACACACACACATATATATATACATACATATATATATATATATATATATTCCACCAGGGTCTAGCGTGGTTTGTAGCACCTCTATGGGGTCTTAGTGAGGTCTCAAGTTTGAGCCTCGCTTATTCCATGTTGGTTTAGAGTAGGATTTCCATTGTATTTCTCTCCCTCCCCAAACTATTATAATTATATACATATAAACATAAATTGATAAAAATATATGTAACCCTACAATAGAATATCACAACATAGTAAAATATATAAAACCTCATTCTAATTTTGAAGTCATAATATTTTTTGTTTGTTGATGGTCATAGACACAAATTTTTGATGTTAATTTATCTATGTGAATATTGTAATTTGGTTTTAGTTTAGAAAAACATTCCAATTAACAAGGATAAAATATGTATTGACTTTTAAACTATGTGAGAGGACATGTGAGTATATATTTCTAAATGGAGGCTTCTACCTTTCTAGTTATTTGAGTTCAATTGATGAGAACAAATGATTTAATAGAGGGTACAATAATATTTTTCAAAGTATTATTTGACAAAATTTAAATTGAGGTTTGTTGTGAGACTTTCCTCATCTCAAAATCTAATGTGGATGGATTTTTGAGACAATCTTAAAGTTAAAATCATTAAAATAAGTAACTAAAGGTGGAAATTTAGTCTAACAACCATATTTATTTGAACCATTTTTATTTTTTGGTAACCCTAAAACATAATCCCACTTAAGGTGATTTTTAATTCATCTCATTTATTGATTATTTTTCCATAATGACTAATATGATGGTTATAAAAAATTAATAACATATAGTATAAATGTTCACGATTTCTATATGAACCGTTTAGAATGAATTGGGGATGTGAACTAATTATTTCAATTATAAAATTGAGGTTGAATGCACCAGAGTATACAAGAACCGAACAAAAAACAAGGACTAGACCACAACCAAATAGGTAGTCAATCAAAAAATGGATCATAAACAAATGGTTTTGTTTATATTCTAAATGAAAAAGAGTATAAAAAACACTGACCACAAATAAGTAGTCAATAAAACCATAGATCATAAAAAAATGGGTTTTTAGATAATCTAAAATAAAAAGAATATACAAGGACTGGACACAAATAACTCATGAAATCCTCGAACAAGAAATTTAAAATGAATTAAAAATTACATAACAAAAATTACAGGGCCGGATTCTCTAGATAAAGAAAATATACGTCAGAAACCATAACTACAACTAAACATCGGATGTTTGATGATGTTCAAGCAATTGGATGTAGTCGAGTGGTGTGATTCGTGCTTCTAATAACTGAGGAGGAGTGTCAGTAGTGGGTGAATTATGAGGAAATCTTATGATATCATGACCAGTTCACAAATGTTTATCGTTTTTAAATATGTAGGGACAATTTTATCAGCGCTTAGAAATAATCCTTGATTAAGATTCCTTTTACCAATGCTTAAATAATATGTGATGGAAATGGGAATTTTTATTATTTTTAAAAAGTGATGATAAAATACATATTTATTTATGCTGTTATTTTAGCACTGATAAAATCCTACCATTAACAACACTTATTACACAAGTGCGGATTAAAGATTAATAATAATATTAATAATAAATAAATTGTAAATATATGTATAAACTAAATAAATATATATAAATATAAATATAGTAAGTCCTTTTTATATATATTAATTATAATTTTATAAATATTTATTTGTAGTTATATAAATATTTCTGAAAAATAATATCTAAATCTATGTTTAAGTTCATGTATGCATATATGTTAAAAAATGAATGAAATTGAAAAAATTAAAAACAAGTACACCTTAAAAATATTGAAAAATGGGTAAGGTTTGTGTGCGTGTATTATATAAAAAAATGAATTTAGTATTTGTGAAATCACAATAACACATATTTGATCTATGTTAAAATGAAAAATCAAACAACACATTCAATTCTATGTCCATTACACTACGTAATTAATTAATATTTTTAATTAAAATTTATTTTTAATTATAAACCATAATTCCATAAATATGTGACCATTTAATGTAATGCACATAAATATTTTGTAATATATAAATTATATTTATATACATTAAATATATCTATATATTAAATATATACAATTTATTAACATTAATTATCAAAATTTTCTACATAATAATTTTTATAATATTTAATAATATATTAACAATTTATTCATTTTATAAATAATTATTTAATTAATAAAATTAGTAATAATTTTTTAATAAACTGAATTATTTTTTTTATTTAATGATTTCATTTTATTTATTCAAAAATTTAGTAGTGCAAAAATATCACTGATAAAATATATCTTTATTAGCACTAAATATAATGTGGTGATAATGGGTACCCTTTATCATCACTAAAAAAATTGATCTTAAAGTATAACCTTTATCAATAGAACAAATAATGCACTCATAAAGGTTCCAATTTTCAACGCTTAAAATGTGATGATAAAAGGAAATATTTATCATTGCTTTCTTTAGTAATAATAAAGATTCCATTTATGAGGGTTTTTTATATAGAGATGGTAAATACTAGCACTTTTAAACAATGGTTTTGTAGTAATAAATTTAACAGTAAGGGTATATAGAATTTTTGGGATCAAATGGTCAGAAAGTAGATCAACGGGGATCACGTTATCCTTTTAGCGTAATTGAAACATCCAAATGTTTCCCTAGACTCTTCCACTATAGAACAATCTAATTCATTAGTGTCACATTCCTATAAAAGTTAGTATAACAGAAAACCACATGTCTAGAAGAAAATAATGAAAACACAAGAAGATGAACATGGACCAAGGCCAATGATTACTTTAACATTTACAGACATCATGCGTACTATCCTCGAATAAAGACTGACCTGCAAATTCGTACAGTAAGATTCATCATTCTAGATAGAATCATCATAAAATGAGGAGTTGAAATTTAGTTTTATTAATTTTTTTTGCACTTAATGGATACCTTCTTGGATGATGAGTGAAATTATGAACCTAAATTCATTAAATTTTCCTGGGTAACCTAAGGAATATGTGATCATTCCATTAGCCACTACACTAACTGTGCCCCAACCTGAATTCTCTATATGGCCAAAACTCATGGTAGATCCCCCCAATTAGCTCAATTGGGGAAATAAATTTCAGCCAAACATGTATTAGTTTTAACTTACATGATCATCCTAGAATATAGACTAGGGGATTTCCTCACCAAATCAGCCTCATCATGCGGGTAGACCTAGTTGACCTAGTCCACTAGTGGAAGAAGCACCTTCAACACCTACTCCAATGATTGATCCCTCAACATCAAGTAATTTTTTTCCAAAATAAACTTCAAAATATAATCCCTATACTGGTTAGTAGAGAACATTAGACTAGATGTATGATATTGTGAAGCAATCATCCCTGGTGTCTACCAAGTTTCCAATCATGGATGTTTATAGTCTATAAAAAGACTTTCGGGATTACTCATAGGGGCATCATAAAACACCCTAAGAATCTGAGGATGTAGTTTCTTCTATCAAAGAATATCATATGGTTAATGGTCCCAAATAATACCTCATGGTCATTGTTTCCCAGAAAATGACAAATATGATATCGTGTAGGGAAATGACAGAACTTTATATGAATCTGGAAAGAAAAATGATATTGATATCTGACGAACCATTATTGACAATAGTTCAAGAATTGACATCATGTTAGTTAGGAAAATTCATCAATTGGGTCTTTAAACTCACACTTTTCCCCCTCCACTATAATTTTATAGGGTTATGACAAGAACAACCAAATTAATTTTGGAAAAATTAAACTCTAGACACATTTCATGGATATCATGTCTGACTCAGAATTCATGGTTCTTCTACAATATATATTCTTCAATGTTATGTTAGCAAGGAATTGGTTACAGAGTCATAACATTATTCCTTCTTCATACCACCCATTCCATAAATACTGTATCCATGGGAAAATTGGGAGATTTAATGTTGGCAATGACCCATTTAAATACTATGAATCAAAGTACATTGATACAAGATTCTACCAGATGGATGTGAAATAGTTCACGACGAATGATGTCACATGAATCAATGACCCTAATGGTATAGATTTGAGTCAGAATAACCCATTTTGTATTATTAGTGTAGAGTACATTCTTCCCATCCATCAAATAAATTTGGTGTATACTAATTTGGGAAAACATTCAATGACTTTCGTGATTTCATTCACGATAACTGAACCTGGAAGTGATAGGGAATTTATCCACTCTTTGAAATATAATGAAACCCCAGATGAAAAAGTATTCATTCCATCCACTAAGATACACAAAATCTTTATAAAATTATCTAGGATAGAATAATTTCTCATTCCACTAATTCAAAATGAATATATTGATTCCCTATCCGACATTTTTAATACAGATTTTCAAAACTCCCCAGCATAATCAATCGATTCTTAAGTGGTCTCTTTACCTTCCTAATGTCAAAATGTTAACTCCTACCCTAAATTTGGAATGGAAAATATGGAAGAGGAAAACCAAGAGTATGAGAATGAGGATGAATACCTTAGGGATTCCCCTCCATTATTTTAGGAATGTGTCTATGCCAATGTTAAAGAACTCATTGAAATAAATCTTTGCTTGGAAGAATATCGAAAAACCACTTTGGTCAGTGAAGGCATGAAATACAAATAAAAATAGGTATATATTAACATCTTGTACCATAATTGAGACGTGTCTTCATGGATTTACATTGATTTTCCATTCCTCAATCCTGAGGTGGCCACCAATGACACGGTATTTCTAGAAGACCATTGAGGATTCAAATAGAAAGATGAAAGGACATCTGAATTAGGCCTCCAAAATTGAGTTTGAAGGGGACAATATTATCAATGAAGAATTAATTTGTAATGTTTAGTATTGAAGTTGTATGCTCAAAATCATCTCGATAAAGAAAAATAATTGGTAAATACTGTTCTTCATCAACTTCAGATATCTCAATTGTAACATTCCAAAGGATGACTTCTCAATTCTGATCATAGATCAATTTATTAATTAAATAACTGGTTACCAATCTATCTCTTTAAAGGAGGTATATTTAGGGTAAAATTGGCTCTAGAATATAAAGAATATACTCCCTTCAGGGCCCCCATGTATTATTTCGCAATCTGGTAACTCCCACGGGCATGAATAATGTTGGCACTACATACCAATTTTTCATGCATTTAATATTGAAACCATTTTTAGGGTCGTTTTTTTAATTATACAATAATGAATTAGAGGTTAATTCTCATTAATGTTCTGGCCACCTACCTGACCTAGAAACTATCTTCCACAAAATATGAAAACATATCCTGAAGATGAATCACTTGAAATGTGACTTTTAGGAATCCTTGGGAAATTTTATCATCTTTTTCATACGACATCACAACATCAAATTCAACCTTGAGAATAAAATGTCCATCCATATTTATCACCTCTTAAAAACATCAATGATTTGAGGGGACTTAATGGAAACTTGGCCTATATCTGGTGAATAATGGGTAACTATGGCGGAATTGTTTCCCTTCACCAAATAGATGAATAAATGGGTCACGTATTTGTGGACCAATGACTATCAAGAAGGATTTGAAAACCTAAAAAAATATCTATTTAGTCCACCAAACTGAATCTAACTCACTGAGGTGATGTTGGTAATTCTATATGTGACATACCTATAATTATCACTAGGCACCTTCCTCATGAAAAATAATTATTTTTGTAATGAAAACATCATTCATTATGTCAGTATAACCTTTCTTGATGTTGAGACTTGTTATTCAGATATAATGAAGAGATTCTTATAGTTAATCTTTTCAGTTCAGAAACTATGGAACTCGCATCACCATGAGGTCCATTAAATCTCTCACAATAACTCAATAAAATTTGAAATCAACCATCCTATGTTGATATAACAATTTTCAATGTTGTTTGTTATCCAGAGGTAGTTTGATATATAGAATGTGACTCTGAAAGTAGTAAAAGGACATGCCTTGGTAAATTTTTTTATAGAACACTCCTCTATATAAATTAATTTTTAAAATAGTAAATAATCAGATAAAGATATATTTTTTTTTAATTTGGACCACACACATGGGAAATATATTTTGATAGTGTATCCAAAAGTATAATGGGGATGAAAATGGAGGACCACAAGCTCAAGAAAGTTGGGTTGGGTGTTGTATTCATTTATCCAGTAAAGGAAGTTTCCCTTTAATCCATCCTATTTTTATAAGACGACACTAACAATGAGGTAGAATATTAGTCCCACATTCATGGTCTAGGACAACCACTCCAAATATCAGTGGGCCAACTAGAGGTGAGACGTGGTTCAGAGTTTGTAATCAAATATATCAATGATAAGTCTTCCATCCGAGAAGAAGATATAATCCCACACCTTGAATATGTTTGATGGTTAATGAAACAATTCCACTCATATAAAACAATGAATCACATCCAATGATCATAAAATTCCCTTGTAGATGTATTGGAAAATGCATCTATGGCTTTAGAATATCCATACCGTGGGAAAACAGTCAATAACATTTCTCATCACCGAATGGTCTCACCTTTTCTAACATCAAAACAGATGAAATTGACCAAATAATCCCTATACATGAACTATATGATCCCACCACTCGGTGGATAATGCCAGTAATGTATTGCCTCAATAATGGATTACTCCCATCAGATATAGCAAGTAAAGAGATAATCTGGTGGTTAGAAATCATTTTCACTATATATGATGGCCTAAATCAACATAATATCCTCTATAAATGGGACTTTAATGGCTTCCTTCTCAGACATATCAATGGAGTAGATATTGTTTATATCATAATGAATGTTTATTTTAGATCATGTCATTCCCACTAGTCATGGTTAATGATTTCCCATAAAATTTGTACGCTTGGATACTAGTGGTCCATTGTGACACATGATTTTACAAAACACAATAATAAATCTAATTCCTTCCATGTTCATGAAAAATTCATCCATAAATCCATAGATTTTTTAAAATTAACCAAATACTCTGGCTATTTTTTGTTTGGGGATTGGGTGTATTGGTTCCATTCCCTCTAGATATTTCCAAGTAGTTCAAATAAATCTTAGCTACTACTAATTTCTTCTCCAAATCTGATGAAGAAATACCTCTCAAAAATTTAAAGCCTAAAAGTATCACCGGCTTCCTAAAGTACAAAATCATTACTTGATCTGGTGTCCCTCATACAATACTTATGGAAAACAACAACAATTTCTAACTTCTGAGGTGGAAAGTTTGTATCCGGAGTACTATATCAAGTCCAACCATTCATCCCACTATCATAAAAAATATAATGCCCAAATATAGGCCTTAAATAATACCCTATCAAATATATTCTTGATATTTCTGGATAAAGATAAAATTTCTTGGCCTCATAAACTTTTGAATACCCTGTGGGCCTACCATAAATGCACCTATACTACCATATAAGGAACCTCATATTCACTTCTATATGTGATAGAGTCATTTCATACCCTTGAGTTGAAGTTTCTATCACTATGTTTTTCTGTAACACCCCAAGAATTTTCAAATAGATTTATTATAGAATGAATGAAACAATGAGTCTATAAAAAAACACCCCTTTTTTATAACTTAGTCACATAATCATAATTTCTCTACCTTTGTGGTTTCAATTTCAAAAATCGGACATCCACAGTTGCAATTAGTAAGTTATTTTGAGTTCAATAAGGAAAACAAATTTTTTGGTGAATAGTAACCGACCCTTATGAATAGTAACATACCCTTATAAATATTTATATACCCTAATGAATAGTAACCTTACCAATTATATTATATGAATACTATTCAAGTGGAAGTATGATATACCGAGGTTTTGGAATAAGTGAATAAATGTTTCAAAAATGGTTTTTTAGAATAAATCAAGATTTTAATTAAATATTAAATTAATAATATTTAGAAAATTATTTTTGAAAAATTTACATTATATTTTCATTCTAAACATAAAAAAATGGTTAGGGTGATGTTTTGGTATTTTTCTGAAATACGTGAATTTTTTATGAATAGTGAACATTGGTAAAATACCGTATATACAAATAATTAATTAAATACACTATTTATGAAATCATAAGTGATATAGTCACACTTTCTTCAAACTCAAATGAATTTATTACTATTATTGGTCATGTAATCATCACTATTTTTGGTCTTGAGGGAATTAAATAAACTAATGATTAAAAATTATGAAAACCCTCCTATCCTCCACTATAACCCCCCCCACTCCCTCTTCTCTTCACTCCTCTAAACCTTGAAGCTCTTAAAAATTCAGCCCAAATAACCTTCTTTAGTCACTACCCATGTCCAAGAAGATCTTTTTATTTCAAATAGACAAAAATAATTTCCCTTAAAGATATTCTCAAAGAGGTAAAGCACCTTTCATTTTCGTTTAGTTTCATTTCAATTTATGTTCTTTTGTTATCCTTTACTCACCTCCTCTGCACATATTACCATGATAGTTCCATTATCACCTGTATACTATAATTATATCATGTTAATGGGAGAATCATATTCAATATCCTTACTGTCTATCTTTTATTTTATAAACGAAATCAACATCCACGAGGTTCCAATTTATAACCTTCATGGATGATGACATTTTGTTCTTCTATTTATCCTTATTTACTGGTCATGAAACAAAATTTATTGTCCAACCAGACTATAATATATGTATTATAACCTAATTAATATTCAGTAACTAGTATACAAACATATTATTAAATCGTATGACCAAACGTGTTCCTAATAATCAAAATACCGCTAAAATAATCTAAGTGAATGCAATTAATATTTCTTCTAAATATTCATCCTATTTCCATGTGAAAAAAATACATAAATGAACATTAAAATTTTTTTAGGTTCATAGATAAGATTTAAATTTATTTTTGGAGACTTACATCCATTCCACATAAACTTCATTACTTAAGAACAACTGAATTGATTATAAAAAAACAAAAACGAATGCTCTGGAACAATGAAATTCAATATAATAACTTATAAACAAGGGATTAAATGAACTAAAAATAATTATGATAAACTAAATAAATGTTTAATATTATCTTAAATAATTATTAAATAATCCTAATTCCATATTCCAAGACCTTAAGTTCAATAGCGGAACATATTCAGACTTAAGGTAAGGGTTTCTTCACCTCACTTTCATTTTTGTGAGATTTTCTGTATTCACTATTAGTACTAGTTTATGGCGTATGTATACATCCCATGGATGTAACGTATCATGAATATATTCATTTTCATGGTATTAATTCTATGATTTTAAAACTATTAATTTTTGGGCATACAATTTGATTGATTATAAAGTGGTAAGTTATTTCTACCCAAACCTCCATTTTTATTCAGGTTACTCTTATTATTTATTTACCTCAATTAAATTCATATTTATTCTTATGTACTCCACATAAATTCTATATTAATGGCCTATATATTTTTCTCATTTATAATCGTTCTTAATTTTATGGGTATTTACATGTTTTACCAGTATCATTAAAAAATTTATCCCGATAAACAAACCCAATTGAAGGGATATTTTCAAATTATTACCCATTTTCAAGTGTACTCCAGAATCTATTTTAATCCACCATTATTTTTATAAAAACAATATTTTTATAATGAAAAAATATATTGGATCATTTTGGGATTTAAGATAACAAACATTCCTTTTCCCGTTAAAATTCTCTTTAATACTTTCCTTCAAATGCTCTAAAATGTTTTATTTATAAAGAATCTTATGAACTATTTTTACAAGATTTCACTTCAGTGGGAAATAATTTAAGAAAATAATATAATTTCTATTTCATATTCTTTAATTTTGTGTTATATTCATGTTTATAATATGATTTCATGGAAAATATAAATGATTTTCCAAAAGAACTCATTTTTTAAAAGAAAAAATGATTCTTCTCATCTCACATTAACTTTTATGAGATATATTCCTTGTACACCACTTATTACATTCATGTGGTTTAGGTACTTCCATTTTTTTATCATATCATGAGTCTCATTATTCTCATGTTATTCTAAGGTATTATGATTTCAATGTTTCAAGGTGGTATGGGATACTTTGTAATGTTTAAGGATTATTTCCCTCAAGGATTTTTCAATGGTCTCATTTAAATGTATCTTTCTCTATGAAAAAAAATTGTTGAATCTTTTACTTCATTGAGGGTTATCTTATATTATATCATCCACCATTTTTTATATAATGGTTTATGATTTGTTGACTATGGATGTTCTATCTTGAAACCATTTTCTATATTATTCCAAATGGTTAGTGTTTATGTTCAATGATTGGGGAAATTTATTTATATTTCATATGTTAGTGTCAATATGAATGTATTGGTTAATTATGTTCACCCCTTTCATAATAGGAATACATTGTACTTAATATGTGATGTGTGGGGCCTGATATATCCCCTAGATTCATCTATACGTCTCTTAAGAAAAATAGACATGGAATTGGTTGAGGCCTTTCACAATTTTATATATGGTTTTGGCCGATGCGTTAATCATTTTTTTGACATCTTGGCCAAGGCCTTAACAAATGTTTCAGAATTCCAAACATAAGAACTTACCTAATTATAAATCTAGTAATTTTATTTTAATGTGGTTATTTTACTAGTACTATACCCATGATTATGTTTTATTATGGAATTATTTACTCAACTCATATTTGTTCCATAATGTGTTCCAGTTTAATATTTTTAAAAGGCATCTATTTAAATTTATTCACCATAGCTAATGATTATATTTATGTTATCTTCAACTATATTTATTACCCTTACTAAGAATTTGATCTAACACATTTCTTATTTTTTTATTTTCCCAAGATATGAATTAGTATGTTATGAGTAACTTGAAAGCATATTCTAAGTGGAATAGATGTTTCTAATGGAATAGTTTAGTGTTTTTTTGTTTTCATGATGTACTATTGATGCTATTTATGTATCTTTTTTCCAAATATACTAAACTAATCAGTCCTTAGAGAAGTTTATTCCTTGTTTAAATTCTAATTTAAAACAATAAAGCACCAACTCCAAGAAACTAGGGCTGGGTCCTTACAGTTTCCATATATGACAATTTTTTGATATAGGATCAATCATAGAAATTACGTGATGAATTGGAGTGACTCGATGAGAAACTATTGCACACATTACATCACATAAAGTCCTATCAATATCAGATAACATTATATTTTGACAATATGATCCACCTTTATTGATTCTACTAATGATAATTGGTGTTGGTTCATAGTACTTTAGTGATATTCGGAAAGAAGCCTCAAAAGCTTGAGCCAAAATGGGAGGTACTTTACTCTAAAAACATGTTCCACTCTAATGGAGTACATTCCTTAATCTAAGTGGATGGAGATATCATTAAGAACCCAACCAATGCAATGTTCTTGAAAAATATTCCATGTAATCTTGCAATAGTCATCCTAGAAGAACGACGTAAAACTGCACAACATGATATATTCCTAACTGTAAGACTTTATACTGCTTAGCATGTTATTCTCAATGTATGATATTAAAATTCATTATATACATCTCATTTTCTGATGTTAAAATACATAGTCATTATTATTCACATAATATCAAAATCATGACATATCTTCCATGTAAAAATATAATAAAAAGAATGTAATCAATGTCTAATCCACAAAAGGTTAAACTGTATGACTAAGTACATTAATCATGATGTAAAACTACAAGGTTTATGTCTGTTTTATGACACATAAAACTATATAGCAGTCTTATATGTTCTTTAGAAGGCCACATTTCTTAGTGTTGGTCCCCTACAAGACCTTCGTTCTAGAAATGCATAAGGATTAATTCACTTATGAATGAGAAATTTATTAATGCATATACCAGAAGTATATGTCACAACCATCATTATTGATGACATAAAAGTTCCATTTCCCAACATAAAAACCGAATTGATATAGGGAACTATTTTTAACAACTATATGTGGCTAGATTCCTTCCATCCCAAGATATATAGTGATGATTGTAACTCTACTATTGGGCCCAACCAAAATACTATTTTTTCACATTGGGTTTCCCACATCCATACTACAAGATAATAAACTGTATGAGTAACATATTATTCTCATTTAGAAAAACATCATTATCACCTAATCAAATAGACATGTCTTGATTCTCATTCTAATGAGATATGTAGTGATTCCCAGTTTCTAATTCTATTCCCATCTTCAATACAATGAGTAAAAGTCCCCCCTCTATGTGTATAGGTCAGACCTTCACAAGGATCCTTTTAAGAACTATGTGTGTCTTGATTCTCCTTTAAATTATATACATAGAAATTCATGGATCATACATACTAGACTATCCATGAAAATATCTAAATGCCTATATCCTTCACTTATATGGACTTTCTATGATAAAGGAATCTTTTACCACCACTTGATTCTCACACTGAGCATAGGCTCCCTGGGATAAGTAGTTTTTCTAAATAAATTACTCTTATAAACATGGAAAATATATTTCATCTGGGTTATCATGGTAACAGATGAAATACCTTAAAAGGAACACCGTTTTTATTTTCTGCATTACATTAAACTGAATGGGTCCATTGAGAACTATGTGTTGATTAATTCTCATTCCAATGAGATACATAGTAGTTCTTGGATCCTATATCCTGGTCTAGCCACAATATAGAAAATTCACCCACATGTTTATGTATGATTCAGATCTACATAAGATGATTCTATATGATATCAAACCCCATGAATGAGCCTATATTCAAAAAAAAACAATTTTATCTACATATTAATCCAAATAATGTGGGCAATAATTTTATTAAATATATGACCCTATATTCTTACTAAAACATGATATATAGTGATTCATGGGTTTTATCCCTTTTTGGGCCATAATATTAATTTCTCATGTTGATAAACCTTTGTAAACTACATGGCTAATGTCCCTGATTCATGAATTTAAACTACATGGGTTCCCTGAGAACTACGTATTTCATGTTTCTCATTCTAATGAGATATGTAGTGATTGCTATACCTCATGTCCTAGTCACATCCAAGGGGTAAATAATAAATCCCCCTCACTTGCATACAAAAAAATATAAATGATGGATATATTAATTTGGGTTCCCTTATTCAAGGGACCACACTGAAAATAGGGAACTCCCCTTCTACATATGAGTTACATCTATGAAAGGGAATCTATATGTCATGGTAAATATCAGTCCAAGTGTTTCATTTGTGTAATAATATATCCCCTTTACTCTTCATACTTCTAATATTTTAAACTTATATATCATCATAATCTTTCTCCATCTATCACTAATAGAATGTCAGAATTAATAAGATTCCCTTTTTCTAACTATACTATAACACCCCCTAGTTGGCTTTCCATAAGTCTCCCACATGGTTGGTCTTTCATCCATAGTATTCAACTTTTTTAATATGTAGTAACAAACCCTATTGGGATGTTCATAAATTCACCCACAAAATGGGTTTTTTCAACCATCGACAAAATTTATCCTTAGGATAGGTATCTTCTATCTCTGCAATCCTTGAAAAGATTATGTTGGAAGCCGAATTTGGAATTCAATCTATCATGATCTCTCAAATTTTTTTCCGGTATCAATTTCATTTTCTATGAACTCCCAAGACCATGGTTTACAATACCCCCTCATGTATAATGTATATCATTATAATATTTATCAGTAAATCCTTATATAACTAATTATTTCCATAACACTGCAGTCCTAGTCACATGTCCTAAGACTACATAAATTATCTATTCCTAATTTTCAAATGTTAAAATCTACTATTGGTCCATACATAAACACCTTAAATGTTATGGTTTTCCAAAACTATATAAAAATTTATACTCAATCAAATTAGATCAGAAGAGACACCCAGGCCCAATTATTTGGGCCCATCATCAATAAAATAAAAAATAAAAAGAAAAACCATTTTCTAATGTTTATTTCAGAACTATGTAGTAAAACTTTTCCCCCAGTCATGGGAAATTTTTACATGAAATTATATTTATTTATTCATGTACTTTCCTTCCACAAACAAATATTTGTGTTTGGGGAAATTTTTTTCACTATAAGATTCCTTTCACCAATGGAAATAGAATATTGTAATTCCATTGAAATCGTTTTCCAAACTATGTAAGAAAACACCCTCGATGGATTTTCATAATTCACCCACATGAGGGGACTTTTTGTCAAAGGATTACACTAGTTATCAATAATGTAACAGACCCCTGTTCTATTTTCATAAATTCAACCATAAAATGGATTTTCCAACCAGTGTTAATTTCATCCTCAAGAGATAACTCCTCTTTTTCTATAATCCCTATCCTCCATATCAATCATTCGATCCATAGGAACCTATAATACATCTTAAATCCCCCCCACTTCATATATAAGGCCCCAGCCTTAAACCTTACTTAATCTTGAGTTATTACAAGATTACACATTGAGGATATTTTCAGGTTTAGAGTTTTAGAGAATTAGAACATAAAACATTCATCACATTCCACATATAAACAAAGTGGTTACATAAAGATAGTATTCATTTTTCCAAAAATGGAAACATATTTAAAATAAAACATGGATTCATTCTTGACACATCCTTGACACTATCATCATATCATGTACCTTTACCTTGTCCTGTGAAAAACATTTCAAAAAAACTTGGGATAAGCATAAAAATCTTAGTATGGGTTATAAAAAAATGGAAAGGAAACATAAGTTCATATATACATAAGAATGAAATCATACTTTACCCATAAAACATAAGCACTTTAACATACCTCATAAAATCATGAATAAATCATAGAAATCATAAGACATAAAGGTAACTTGAGGCATTCATAACATTCTTACGTAGGGAGTAACCCTCTTGGTTACGTTTGGAGTACCAATCACAGTATATTCCCTAAATCTCTTCAGAGAAACCTTAACATTTCACTCCTTCACGTTACCCAATGCATTGGAGAGATATATCGGGCTCACCCGCCCTTAGTTTATCACAGAACCACCCGTCTTCATAATAATTCCCAAGAACCACAACATAATTGTATCATATAAAACATGAATAAAAGAAACATAACATTTCCACTTTTCAATCACAAGATATCAGTACAACACATTGATATAAAAACATTATGAAACCCATTTTCAATACCAAAATAAAATAAAAGCAATACATGGTATTTGTTTTTCTTTTAAAGAAAAGGAATGGCATGTAGAGGAAACCGAAACTCAAATAATGGTCACGGTAGTGGAGAAGTCATTGTCGCCACATACGTACGCCAAAAACATTCCCTTTTGTAATTTTGTAAAATGATTCATATAACAAAATATTCCTTTTGGATAAACGTAAAAGTCAAAGGGGTTTATACAACATATAAAAGAAGTTTGTGTATAAAATAACATATGCCTCAATGAAAGGAGATTGAGATGAAATCTCATACCTCGGGTCCGACTTGACTCGATCATTCTTTAATGTCCTGAGTAATAAACTTGGGTTAATTTATACTTTCTTAGGAACCTTTTTCAAGTTCATTATTCCTTTTATATCACTTATTACAATGTTATGAACATTATGTAATTATTTAAGTTAATAACGATCGTTTTAACGATCATTGGTACTTGAGTCAAAATATGCTCTTTATAATTACAAGTTGTTCATGTATCCATTATATCCAGAGTTATAATCATGATGTATATATCATATATATCCAGTATATACATGCATTTATAATATTACATAATCATTTAGAGGTAAGAAATGAAATGCACCGTTCATGGAGACGGTAAGCCATACGTACGCATGAACGCTACTTTCATTTATATTTCGTATTTTATAGAATGGTATCTTAATGATATAAAGGTATATTATAATTCCAGTGTAATATCATATATAATATCATAACTCCATCTTTTATAAGTCCCACATATGGTATTAACGAATCAAATCACTTTGAGGGGGCGATAGTCCGCACTTCCTTAAATGATGATATCGCGTTTACCCATAATGGGAACCATAAAGGTATGACCAAAATGAAAAATACATAAGCTTAAGGAAACAATAAAAATATTATATATCATATATAAATATAGTGTCATCTTAATGTCCACCTTTTAAGGTGTTAAAAGAATGTTGAACAATCATCGTTTCAGGAGGCAGAAATTCGCCATCCACAGAAACCGTATGTTCTTTAACCATTAGATGTAGGTGTGTGTAAGTGTATCTTGAATCCTTATTATAACAAAATCCTAGTATATGGAAGATACTGGTGTTTTTAGAAAAGAAAATAATAAAAAGAGTTTAGGGGGTTGGAGAAGAAAAATAAAACAAAAGGACTCAAGTGAAGACATTACCTTAAAATCGTGTAACTCCCTTTGGTTTGAGCTCAAAGGCTTCCTTGATACCACTTATTCCCAATGTGAGGCTTCAAGGAGTAATAGAGGGATGTGGAGAGACAAAATGGTCAGGGTTTGTCTGAGCCAAAGGCTTTGTAAGTGTGGGTAAGGAGGTAGAGGTGGGGGCCTTTTATAAGTGGGGAGGAGGGGCACTCTTGGAAAGTAAAGAAATGTTACTTTATTTTCAAATGGGTTTCGGATTTTAAAGGTCCCACATTGATGTATTTTTAGGATAAGGTGATAATGGTTCGAAATACACCCATAAAATAGGTTTTGGACATGTTTAGGTCATATATTGTACATTATCATTCTATTTTATTTAAATCATGAAATAATGATGTAATCGCTGCATCATCTTGACGTCATAAATAATTTAATTTATTTAATGTCTAAAAATTATGAAACAAATACTATGATATAGGAAATATTTTTAGCGTTCCAATGAATATTTATAGTGTAGAATATCATCTATGTAGACAAAATTAAAAATGTTTTAATCAGGTGATACATTCTTGTTATATTTACTTTCTTAAAGAAAATAAATTGGTATCAAATCATTTTCTCACAAAAGTGATTACATGGGGTCCCCAAATTTGGAACAAGGTATCCCAATGGTTGGACATGAGAAAACCAATAGAATTATGACACATTTTGGTGTCATTTTGTATTATTATGATATTATTTTATAATCCTTAACTACCCGATTACTCATTAATCAAGATAATTAAAGATTATTACTGTCCTTACTATTCATAATGTCCAAAAACAAAAGAGTCTTGATTAAATATTTTGGTCCTTATGATTCCAGATATGTAATCCCTTTTACCAAATTCCAAACACTTAAATTGCAATAATTGATTTAAAAATAATTCTCGTTGTCAAAACAAAAAGCGGGTTTTTTTGAAACAATATCTATGAAAAGTTTGGCATTAGTTTATGCCCAATTCCAAAGTGAAATTAATCCTAATGACCACCATTGGATTAAATGGTAAATATATATTCCAATTACACTTTATTACCAAGTAAAAAGAAAATCTAACCATATAGTTAATTTAAATTATAAAGCAGTTTTGATGTAAAATGCAGTATTTTTCACTATTCATTAAAAAATGAACATTGTTAGAAAAATACAAAAAATTTATCCTATGTAAATTTAAATCTCCCAATAATAAAGAATATGTTTATTTTGATAAATAGAGATTACAAAATTTTCAAAAGTTTGATTTAAAAAAGGTTTTCCATCAAAAGGCAGTAAAACAATCTTTTAAGAATATTAGTGTATTCCATGCATAAGATTAGATTTATTCTCATTTTAAGCCTATAAAACACTATCTAAATCATTAATAGACATAGATAAAAATATCTATTTTTCATTACTTACTTGGGATGTTACATAATACCTTAAAATGATGGCACATTTTAGAATGGATTAATATTAAAGGGATAATCCTTATACATTTAGTCATTTGTAAAATACCATAAATTGTACCCCAAAATTTCATTACATTATGACATTAAAATTAAAAACAGAATTTTTTAGTCACAAGATGTTAAATTTTACAATAAAACCCTCAACATAAAATGTTAAATTACATGTCAATACCCTAATTTCATGACATTAAATTGCAAGATGGATCAACCCTTATCATAAAGTGGTGTTCCCCCTTACACTGGTCACGTAACTAAATGTAACCACCTTAACACAATCCAAATTCATATAAGAGTAGTTTACCAGTAATGGATAATTCCTATTACAATAATCCATTCTTTCTAAGAATTCATACCTATATTGGTTTTGAGAAATCTATATCTCCATAAAATTCATTTTTCCATTAGTAATAGTAAGTCATAATTCCATAGAACTACTTTTTCACTATGAAATAATACACCCCAGTTGTCTTTTCATAAGTCTCACACATAACAGGTATGTTGGAAAAAGGAAACCACTTTTTGAATATTCAGTAACATGCCCTAGTCTTATTTTCATAATGTCACCCACAAAATAGGTTTTTCAACCAGTGAAACCTTCATCCTTAGGAGAGAACTCCTCTATTCTCATATTCCTTAATAATATTGAGCTATAAACTACTTTTTGAACTTAGTCTACAACCATTCTTCATGTTCTTTTCTCACGTCGTATTTTGGATTCAAAAACACTAAATCATTTCTCAAAATTCCCCTTAGTGTATATAAAAGATGTCAAAGAATTATTCATTAACATTCCCTATGTGGTTCACTATTCCAAAACTCAGGGTTAGATTTTTTTGAACCTAAAACATTAGTGACATTATTTTAAATTGCATGACTTTTAACATCCCATGAAAAGAGGCAAAATACTCAGCAGATTGAAAACCCAAAAAGGGAACGATGGATAAATGTTGGGTCTCTTCTCACTATACCTATGCTTACATGGTTTAGTCAAGAATCAAGAAATGAAAATATAAGAGGTAGAAAAATTATTATGCTGAAAACCATCAAAGGTAAGCCTAAGAAAAATCCATGTCTCACCCACTAAGTCTTCATTATATTGGGATTTGGAAAAATTTATAGTGGTGAAATAAAAGTCAAAAGGTTTGTATGATTTTACTTATGAACCTCGTAATAGGTGAACTATACTCGATATGACTCATGGTTTAGGAAATATTTTCAGTATCCTTCCATAGATAATATTTCTCCAAATCCCACCAACTGATGTTCCAATTCATCAAAGTCCCATAGAGTAAACTTGAAAGCAGTTTCTTCTAATTTTGAATAAATCTAGTTATGGGGTGGATTTTGTAAAATCCGGAAATGCATTCCATAAACATTTTTTCTAAATTCATGATGTGATTATCACTTAAACAAGATATTTCATATTTGAGTATAAATATTTCATTATGCTGAAATAATGATGGGATTAGATTTAAATGTGTCATGAACCAAAATTTTCTCAACTGGACTTGAAATTTTCACAATGCGATTTCCAATTTTTCATGGGGGTAAGTTATGGTAGTGAAGGGACTTGCCCAAAGGGTCGGGAAAATAGCCTGACATAGATTTTGATCAGGGGTCTAGGGGCACAACCCCTATGGTATGAAGTAGTGGGTTCACCCAGGTGGTTCATCTATGTGGTCATACACACACTTAACCTATGCTCCAAGAGGACGGGGAAGGACCTGTGTGTGTAGATCAAAAAGAGAATCCCCCACGACATGAGGCCCTAGTTTGTACCAAGCCTTCCCACCATAGGACCCACGAAGCCCACCACTCCCGCAAATGGTACTGAAAAATATGACACCACTTCATAGGGCACCTGCACTTAGTACATGAAAAATTCAACTTTATGGAAACCCTCTATAGAACAACGTCCAATATTTTTCAACAAATAGGACCCCGTGGATCATCATTTTCAGAACTAAAAAATGGGATGAATCTGAGAAACTCTATTCAAGCATCCCCTTTATCCAGGTCCTCCATACACCTCTTGTAGCTATCTAATACCCAAGAGAAGAGGTAATCAATGGTTATAGAAGATCCATGTTCCTCAAGGGTCTAAAACACAATACCTCTATAGGACGACCATTTTCAAAATAGTCAAGAAAATATTTTGAAAAGGTCCCCTCCCAAACTAGGGTCCAACATGGGACACATTCAGGGAAACCTTGGGAGACCTGTGGTGCCAAACGAATAGCCTTTTCAATGTTTTATTTCTCAAGTGGTCCATTTACTAGGGCATATAATTCTGATCCAGGAACAAACCCTATGTGAAGAACCTCCAACACCTCCTAGGTGTTTCTTAGATAACCTTTTCAAATTAGGGAAAGATCGGTGTGGGCCTCCTTTTGACCCCTCCTACATGAAACCAATGAAATGGATTGTATTAATTTGGATACCTTGTCTGGGGGGATCAAATAGAAACCTCAATAAAATACTATATACATCAAAACCCATGTAATGAGTCACACAATCATACCTCCCATTTGGATAAGCATTCCTTCGGTCAGAGGTGTTATTCACTTGCCTTTACTAACGCGAAGGGGTCTTGGCATGCATGTGGATATGAAATCATTCAGTCACAAGGACACCAACCATGGAGGAACTATTAGGTATCTCTTAGTCTATTATTTGAGGGATAATACCATGTTCTTACGAAATCGTCTCTAACAATAGGGACCTCCAGTTCCACCAGGAATGGATAAGATCATGCATGCTTTTCCCTTTGAGGTGCAGTGCCTTATCCACCTTTCATGACCATGGATCCATTCTTGGGAATCCATCCTAGTGTAATACCATAGATTTTATTACAAGAATTATCATACTTAAATCCTTATTTCTCCTTACCCATGGGCCATAACATGATAGATAATCAAATTTGAATATCCCATTTAGGATAAAAAGAGGGAAGATTGTCACCTCAATTCCCTTTCTCTCTCCCTTTGGTCATAGGGTACAAGGAAATGAGGGAACATGTGCTAAATCCCACTCTCGTTCCATCTCATTTTGGGAAATTTCCTCTTCCATTTGAAAATATTGTAAATTGTGTGGTTTATGGGATCATTCATTTCTTCTTGTTTCTCACATCGAGTGTGACTCATGTGGGATTTGAGTTTTGCAGTGATCATGATATTTAAACAATACCAAACCTCATGGGAATCATCCTAAATATAATCCCAAAAAAACATGGAACTCATAATTCGTACAATCCCCAACCATGACACTAGAAACATCATGTAATCCTCCTATATGGTGAATTCTCTAATACACAACCTCATGCACTTTATTCCAAGTGTAAGACCAAACTAACTATGGGAATCATCCTTAGGAATAAAAACCAAGAAAACCTACCAAATCACCTTAGGTAATCCTTGTTAGGGTTAACCCCAAACAAAACCATTCAGAGAGTCATACGTCACTACAAGGCATATGTAGGAGGACCTTAATATGTGTGGGTCCTCACAACCAAACAATGCGGGATTTGATTCCTATCTAAATGGGATACATAGGAAGAAACCCTCTAGTCCAAACCAATAACCCCGAATAAACCCTAATTATCTATGGTTAACATTCCCATTAGGTTATAATTTAACTTGAGATCCCAAATCCCTTCCATGTCTACTAGACTTCAATGGAATAAGTCCCACACCATTCTTAGACTAGGCACCCATTAACAAACATCCTTGATGCATGATGAAAAACATTATGGATTAGTATTAATCACATGAGATTAAAATATTTGATGTGATCCACTATGTTGAACCGAACTATTTGGGTTTTTATTCCTTTCATAATGATACATAGGTTGACCATCTCATGGGTTTCATCACAACATCAATACAACTCCAATTTCCTAGGATGTTGATACACTCTAGAGGACCCACTGTGTGTCTCAAAACTAGAATCATCATAAAATGAAAAAAGAATATGAAGTGAGTACATAAAAGTGTGCCATTGATGGATATCCCTGAATGCATAAAGATATAATTTTTGATGAATAACCAAATTTACATGGATATGATTCTAAATTCCATATATTTTATTATTGATTTATAATTCGAGGGTATCCCCCATTATACTTTGGGAATTAATGAATGATTGACAAACATATATTAAATATATAAGAGAATATAAGTAGAAAACATTCCACCCAAAAGGGTGTGATGACCTGGGCCTCTCATCCTCTCAACCAATGTCAATTTTTAAGAGTAATTAGATATGTTCCATGATCAAAACCTGCCATTGGAAAGAATGTCCCAGATTCATTATTGAAATAAATCCATTGGGTGTTTCCAGTACCATGAATAAATTTTATTATAAACTAACTAAAAGGGATATAGATATGTATTTTAACTAATGTTTTTCCAACCAACACCACAAAATTTCATTATATACCCTGTGGAATTTCAGGGAAGAATAAATAACTCAACATTTTCATGCATGGTTGGATATGTATTTCGGAACTGGTCTGGTTATCTGTTTATTATTACTTATTAGTTATTATTTTCTTCTACTATATTTCATTTATTTATACTTCCACTATGATTATAACTAATCCATTAATTATAATCTTTTCACGGTACCACATTCATACCATTTCTACTAGTTGATAGGCTCTAGAAGATGGGGTGGTTTTCTTGAGTCCCTATCTTTAGAAAATCATGTAAATGTTTATAGAGTGAACTGGGTCAGGATGTGACTCCTAATGTGAAGACCCTCACATGATAGATAGGTTAGGTATTATTGTGTATTTCATGGGGCCTTACACTAGTATTTCTTATGTTTCCTTTACTACATTTGTTATTTTTTTCATATAATTTCATAGCTCGTGGAATATTTGATATGTCATACTATTCCTTTCTGTTTCATTTATTACTTGTGTAATATTTTTATGTCATATGAAATAAATATTTTTATATATTGTATCAATCTATATTATTCCATAAATGTAGATTCCTATACATATATAGGAATCTCTACATCATTATTTATGTTGGAATGTAGTATTGATGGACTTAATTGTCCCCATATAGACGGACTTTGAATGTAGTGACTTTATGGTTGTCGCTTTTCATTAGATTGATGAAACATAAGGCTTCCATGTTTTTATGACATGGGGGGAGAAATATATGTTGTTAGAAGTGGTTCTATATTTGATTTAATGTTTAACTGATGGAGAACATCCTTGCGTAAGAGAAAGTTCAATTCGGCCAGGTTTTCTATGTGCGTGTACCATTAAAGGTGAGTTGGAAACCATGAGTCATAGTTGTCGCATGCCCTTATAGGTGGGAATTGTTTTGTTTCTAAATTGTGGAATTTTAATTTTACATAAATGAGATCATAGTTTCAAATAATTATGGAATTCTCAAAAAAAACAATATTTGATATTCTCCTTAAAAGGCATTGAAGCATGTATGATCATGGTTCGTGGCATCTTAGTTAGTGCATGGTCACTCAATATATGATTTTTTATACTCCTGTGTACACAATTACCTTTCTATTAGGAAATAAAATTATATATATATTTATATATCTATATTCCATTATGTTATGTATACATTGGTGGTTTCCAAAATGGATTATATTCACACCTTTTATAGGTATCTTGTTGTGTGTGGTGACTTCTAGATCACAGATCCGGAGAAAGGAAATGGCCCAATGATAGGTTTTTGATGATAATGAAGTTAGGGGATAGATGCAGTACTAGGTGAGAATATATATAACTTCCATAAGGGTTTTATTTAATTATTCCTAACAGTATTTTTCATAATTATTGACCTTCCAAATTCTGTGGCCCATTCAATTTATTATTTGTGATACTTGACTTGACATCTATCATAAAATTAATTTAAACTATTTTTCTATTGTGATGTTTTGTTATATAATGTGTATGTTGTTATATTATAGTGTATGGAAATGATTATAATGTTTATAGTCTCCCCATGGAATACCTATAATCTCACAAATAATTGGGAGCCTCTTATATTTGGGGATGTCCACTTGAGGTTATATAGAAACTTGAAGCATATCCTGGTTCTTGGGTTTGGGTAATATAAAATATAATCATAGAATTAATTCCCATTCTTTTCTTATTGAATATTCTAGTACACAGTATAGAGAACATAAGTTGTTCACATCTTGGGTTGGGGAGTTATCATGTGTGTTTCCAACTCATGTGTAATGAACCTCTAAGTTACTATTGAAGGCATTTCAATTATATTTTTAGGGGGTTTGGGTGAGTCCATGTATCATCAATAAAAACATTGATTCATATGTCATGTATAGGAATAATATTTCTATATAGTATTTATTTATTTAAATTCCATGTTTTTTGTTATTCATTTGGTGATATATATTTAATCTCTACTGTTGAAATATATTAATAGAGGAAGTGGTTTGTTGACTTTATTGATACTATTATGAATTATATACATGATTGTGGCTAAGTTGTAGGCATGTATTTCTAGGATGGATGTGTATGTAGAACAATGAGATAAATCCATAGTCTGTTGGTATCACATAGGATAGAAATTCCTATAGAAATCCCATATGTATTCATTATAACAACTTATGTTTTTTCTCATAGAAAATTTTATATAGGGACTCTGAGCATTTATTTTTCATTCCAAATATATTATTTCACAAATATTCAAAAATTATTCTATTTTAAAGGATTCACTATTTTCACCATAATCTATGGAAGAGGATGCATCAAGTATGATCATGCACATACTCTAGTGGTTTTTGGTACTAAACCTTCCCTGACATAGAGTCTTATAAATTTTTCTTATTCTGGGTGGATGGGTGAAAATAATGATATTTACTTATGATTTATATTTATAGATCTTACATTCTCCAATATTCTAGGGAACTGGTAGACCTTTCGATGTTTTGGACCGGATTAACATTATTGAAGGACTCCTCGATTTAGGTTGAGACTCCTAAGTATTTGAGATTGAATTTTGTTTCCATTTTGCATTAAGAACCCAATAGTAATTGGTGGGGTTTTATGTTTTAGATAATAAAGAATTATGATATTAATTAGTAGGAACACAAGTATATATTCTTCATGAATTTCATTTCCAAGAGACTAAAGCTAGATTAAGCATAGTATATTATAGAGATTCAGTATGGCATAATGTCAGTATCTTCTTTCTTACCTCTCTTTAAAGTGAAGATTTTATTTCCTTCACTTTTTTCTCAGGATGAGGTGAATAATTATATAGAGTTTTATATTATCTTTATCTAAGGTTTAAATTATAGGCTTTATTCTTTAACATGAAGACTTTTTCCAATCTATTTCATAGGGCCCTGAATTTTAAGAAGGGTTTAGAGTCGGACATTCCTATATGTTTTATTCTAGATTAATGTTAACTGAGGACCAGAAATTATATTTCTACATTGGGTATAAAATTTAGTAGTTGGAATATTATTATCTACAAGGTACATAAATGTAAATAATAAATTGACCAAAGTGTGGAATATACTATTCGATGTGTGGGAGATGGTTCTATTATGTCCTATAATTGTGGGTGAAAGGGATATTTTATTACATAAATCATGATTCAGCTTAAGATATTTCATCTATGTGTCAAAATGGTTCATTTATAAATATTTTCTTATAATATCATCTAATGTTAAGGCGTGATAATGCTTTCTCCTTTGTAGATCCATACAGCGTGGACTTCGATGACTTTAGCGATTTACGCACAATAGTGGAAAGTTCATGAACAATAGATAAGAATGATGTATAAAATTGATGTGGTTCCATACATTAGTTGAGAGGGACCTCATTTAGTTAGATGTACATTTTTTATTAGGTCTATGTTATCCCTTACCTTTTTAATACATGAGAATCTCATTCTTTTATATCAGCTCACTTTTTTGGGCATAGATTTACTATTTAAGTTTTATTCTATGATACTAGATCTAGACAAACCATAGTGATTGGAACTAGACCGTATGTATTCATATCATATGTTTCATGTTGTTTCGTATAGCTATGGTAATCTGTGTGAATTTATGATCTTATAAATTATTTTTTGTTATTGTGATATTTTTACTCTACTAGATGAAGAGTTATCGATCTCATATTGATGTTAATCGAATATTTGTATCTTTCAGCAAGACTAGAGGAGATATTTATATGTTTATCAATGAACCAGATCTCAATTCCAAACATATGGGATTGGGCCTAAGGAGTATTACAGTAATCATGTTTCATGTAGAATGATTGAATTCTTAAAATATAATTAGCATGAGCCCCATAAATAATTCCTCCAATGGTGGATGGTTATCTCAATGTCTTCTTAATTGACTTATCAGGACATAAAAAATCCAGAGGAAGCATAGTTTATATTATGATTATATTTGGGGTACATTACATATTGGTTCCCCCTTTATCTTATGGAACTATATATGATTAAAGTGATGAAGGGAAAGTTAGAGGATTTGGAGGTGAAGGGATTTATCAGACTGATTACATCTCATTAGGATTATTTGAGGTTTTCTACCATTAAAAATAAATCAATATATTGATTTTTGTGAACTAAGGGATGTAAAATCATGTAATAATGCATAACTAGTACCCATTAACAACGGTTGGAAATCTGTTTTATTAGTTATATGATGCTTAGTGGTTTTCAAATATTAATCTTTACTTATGCTACCATCAGTTGCAGGGAGTAATGGAGGATACTACCAAGATATAGTTTATGGGTATATATGGATTGTACATGTTTCCTTCCATTCAATTTGGGTTGTAAAATTATCTATTGGTGTTCATAGATATCATTAATTTAATTTTCAATTCATATCTTGAATCTGTCATCATTATTTTCATAGAACATATCCTGATATTCCATAGGAATTCAGATATCATTCTAGGAACCTTGAGATTGTACTGAAAAAAATTCAAGAACATTGGATTTATTTGAAACTATAAATTTATGGCTTTGATATTTTTTATGTGTGCTTTGTTAGGCATAAAATTATGAATTTTATAATTTAATTAGAAAATAAAAATGTTATGTTTTTTTTATTTTTCTCATTCTAGTAATTTATTTGAGATCCATATTTTACATGGTCTATTGCGGTACTATTGGCGTTTTATTTAGGAAATATCCAATTCAGATGTGTCCATAACTGACATGATAAAAAAGGAGGTGATATTTGATAGGTCTAATTAATTTGAAGATTCCTTCAAATACCTAGATCGGAGAATGGTGATACCTATAGTTTTGATCCTTCCAGAGTCTGTGATTGGATAAGGAGTGTATTGTGATGCCTCGTGTTTTGGGTTATGATATTTATTGATGAATAGGTATCTAGTAGTCTCGCATTGGTGTTTTAAGCTACAAAACCATGAGTGGAACTATTGTATACTTTAATTTGAGTTGGTATTTGTGGTATATTATATACACTATTGGTTACATTATCTCTTCAGTGATAGATTTATCATCAGCATGGAGCACATGATAATATGATACAACTTCTCAGAGTGGGATTTAAATGTGAGGAATATGTATGGGGTGGATTATATATATAAATTAATCTTAGATATATATTTTCATTTTGGAAAATTTAATTTCATTACAGATGATCTCAATAGGAAAATTCCAGAAACACGAGAACATAGAGAGAAACCATCACATGTGGAATGATGTTTGATGTGTTTGATGGTCGAGTGGATTTCAAATGAATATGATGCTTGTGGAATTATGATGTTTTCACCATTGGATGTCAAATATTACTTATTTCACTATGAAAAGTCTCTCTATATAGAAAAATCCATGTTCTTTGTGATGTGGGAGTTCTTTTCCTATGATGATTTAGTACTGGGGTGTTCCGTAGATAATGATGATGTTATAAAAATTAATTGTAGGTTAGTAGTGAAAAATTCCATAAGGGAGGATCTAATGAGATATATTCATTATTTAAAGTGGGAAGCATATCTAGGGTTTATGATGATTTAAATTGATATATAAAATTATTTTTGGGGACCATGTACAATGAAAGACATTACCCATTTCATTTCTTGATGCCCCACCATCAAAATGATAAATTAAAAGAAATAACTTCCTACTTGTATAATTTGGTCACATATAATGCCTATTTTTAAGTGTGTTGATGCAATGATGGAATTGATTATAGGGTTACTAAGGATCCCAAGGATTCGTGATGATATGTAAGTGATAGTTGATCGGAAAATTAATATGTTTGATTTATTGTCGATTAAGAAGATCCATTAAGTGGATGATTTTGGAAATCTTTATGTATGAGAGATTAAATGCATGAATTTAGTTCCATTGAGATTTATTTTAGAATGTGACTCATGCTTCACATCATATTTTTCTGTAGGGATTGCATAAGGATTTGGGTACCAAATTAAAATTGACTAAAACATATCATTTGTAGAATAATGCAAACTCAGGGAGAACTATCTTGACATTAGAGGATATGTTTCGATCATTTATTTTACACTTAGGTAGAAATTTGTATGGTTACCTTTAAATTTTTTTTGTTTTTTAGAAAAATAACGTCAAGACATTGATTCAGATTCAAACTTATGAGGCTTCATATTTTCAGACATGTCCCTCACAACTATATTAGCATGAGGCTGGTGAGTCAGTAGTAGTGGGGCCTAAATTAGTCAAAGCTAACTCCAAGAGGGTTAAGTTGATTTAAAATTAGTTACTCACCACATAAATATGATAGTGGTTTTATTCCAATAGGAGGATGTGACCCTTGGTGATCGATATGGGTGGTAAATAGTTTTTACGGGCGACACCTCAATAAGGGAATTAATTTTTTAAAAATAAACGGAAGATATTTTCAATATTTGTTATGTTTTTTTTAAATGTTTATATTAGTATATTGGATATCATTTTTATATTTATGCACACTGTGACGGTATGCATGATGTTTTCTATATCTCTAAATTGTGGAGGTATATGCTCGATACTGCACATGTGATCGACTGTGATGATGTTGAAGTAGTGCCTGACATAACATTTGTGGATCCCCCAGTGATTATTATTTATATATTAAGAAAGTATTTTGAGGGAATATGGTGAAAATTTTCACATTCTTATGAAATCATACACATATCTAAGAAGATAATTTCTATTTTTAATTAGATATATGAAATCAGTAATCCGAGTTGTTTGTATCGAAACGCTAGAGACACTTCTCAAGGATGTGGAACCCATAGATCTGGATTATAAAATACTATAGGTTTTCTGGTTCATTATTCTTAATTTTATACCTTATTTATGTTTTTTTATTTTATTCTGATTAGGGGTGGTTTTTTTGGGTATCTTAGGGTTAGTTTCAGTGGTTTTTGGGGACTTAAAAGGAAAACATGGTTATAAAATGATAATGTGAAACCATTTTTTTCTACCGAAAACCCTATAAGAAATGTATAGTGTAAGATGGTGGGAAAGGCAGGTTTTTCACATGTCTAGACCTAATCATGTGTTATTTTCCACAAAAAATATATAATATGATATAGGCAAAGTAATTTTTGGTGAGTATTTTACTATACCGTGAGGCCAAATCATGTCTATGCCTATTAGAGGTGCAAAGTAACTCATAGATGGTGTGTGATTTGGGAAACCTTGGGAATAAACATTGAACAAAATTTTAATTAATATGAAAATTATATTTTAATTAGAAACTCATCCAAAACAAATATAATATATTTTTTATTCCTAGTCCTATTGAACATAAGGAGTATAATGGTTATTCGTGGTTGTTCATACCCTTCTATACTCGAAATTTGGTGGATCTAGGGAATTGAATTGTGTGGATTCAAGGTATTTAATAAATCATAATTAATAAGTGATATTTTTTAATAAATTTATTGTAAAATTTATTGACTCATATAAATATGACACATAGACAAAATACCAACACTTTATTTAAATAATGGAGATCATTAAATTAGTCAGTATCTAAACCCTTGAAAATTCCAAATATTTCAATGGGAAAAAATATAATAATGAAAAAGTAGAATGAGAAATTTTAGTTCATTCCAATATTCTAGAATAATCACCACCATAAAAAACAAAATATAAAGAAGAAAATAAATTATTAATGTAATAAGAAAACATTAAAAGGAAAATATAGAACATTGGTAGGAATTGTAGTGAATGTTGAAAAAAGGAATGAAGTGATATTTATAGGAGGTAATAAGAAAATTTAAATAGTAACCATGTCATTGAGAATAATAATTTGATCTTAAAATAAATAAAATATAATATAAATAATAATAAAGATACTATACTTCTATAAAATAAATATCATGATTTAAAAATTAATAATTATCATAAATTTTTTGTTAACTCTCTTTTAATGTATTTTGTAAAAATACTAAATTTTTATAATAAAAAATATAATTTCCTTTGATAGAATATTATTTTGAAAATTTAATTTTCATTTTCAGATTCATCACATGGAAATTTTTTGTGGTTTATTTTTTGATAGTTTTGTGAAATTCGTCATTTTTGATGTGAATATTAAAAATATAATATTTCTTTAACAAGTGTATTTTAAATTACATAAATAATTATTTAATAATTCAAAAATAGATTATTATGTTTTTGAAAATAAAAATGCATTAATTTAAATATTTAATGGAATGTAAATTCAAAACATAACTATTATTTTTAAAATTATAAAAGTATAAACGTTTCCATTGGATATAATAATTTATTCAATATTTTGTCATTATAATACCCCTCTCTTAGAGTATAAATAAAATTCCATCCCTACCATGGAAAACAAACTCCTCCATATCAAACCAAATACAAATATCAACCCAAATCACTACATATAAGAAGCATACAATACTTGGGTATGATATAGTGTTACAAAATCAACGAATTCATGGAGTTTAGTGTTGTAGATGGGAAGAAATATAGATATGTTGGTAAGTTTCCATCAACTATTCTTCTCATTTCCCTCTTCTCTTACTCTTTATATCAATTAATTTGAAACCCAAATATTCGAATATTAATTGGGTATTATGTCAGCATAATATTAATTATTTTTAACTATTATATTCGTTATATCAATGATCTATTTATGTTTCATACTTATCATTCCACCTGTTTCAACAATATCCAGTCAACAGTCAGTTAATTGACCATAAGGATGTATAAAACTCCCCAATTACGACAATCATATGATATGTTCATAATAATTTATTTATAATATGTAAAATTATAAATATAAATAATTTTAATCTTTTATATTTAATCATTAAAATGTATAAATTTAAATTAATAATTTTCATTAAAAACAAAAGCTGGATAATTTATAGAATATATGATGTCATGATGTTTCACCTTCTACAATGTGAATTAAGTAATAAAACCATTTATTATAATGGAAAGAGTGTGAAAAAAATTATTAAAATTTCCTTCTATTTTCATGCTTTAATAAACCAAATTTTATTCTTTTTGAGGAAACAAGTGTCTTAATAAAGAACAATTTAAGGTAAGTGGATTCTCAAAAAAATCAAATTTATGGATTATCTTCTATATAAAATAATTCCCAGTATGGTTTTTCTTATATTTTGAAAAATATCAACCTTCACAATTTATTAACATTTATTTTCACAGATATACATGTTTTTACCTTGTCTAAAGTACATCTAATCGAATTAAAAAATATTTTTCAAAAGTGAATTTTTTTTTTCAATCACATATTTAACTCATCATGAGTAGTTTATTTTTAAAATGAAAATGATATTTTATTCCAAAGTATGATATCATATATTTATTTGGTAATCACAAAGGATATTCGATAAAATATGATATGTCAAATCATTTATTATACTCATTCCATTCCTTGTGATCATTTACAGACTATAATTTTTATATGTTCTCTTCCAATGGAGAATGCATGACTATGAGCATTTTATGATGTCATAGGTGGTCCATAAATAATATATCACCCAAATGCGTTGGTTAATGTGATTTATCTCATGAAAGTTTGTTTAATATTTGAGTATATGATGTTATCTTTGTTCACAATTATAATGTTATGATTTATACACATATGTTATGCGTGAACCTAATTCTATATTTGCTCAAAACAATATGTTGTATTTTACCACTATGTTATAATGCTTCATTATTACGCGTAGCCATCATTCCATGCCTTTAAAAAAATACCTTTATGAATACGATGATAATAATATGCTTATATGTTTATTATATTCACCCATGTACTATCGATTCATGTCCCTTATTCCTCAAATGATATTCCTCCCCTTATTGGGCTTTAACTCAACCATTTCATTTATATATATAATTATGTGATTATATGAACTAAGGAGAACATGATTTATTTTAGGATGATATTTACGAAGTATTTAAATAATTTTTAATTTTTATTATGTACAACTAATCTATGAGCATAATATTCACAACATACTAAATGTTCGGATATTGGATCGAATCATTATTATGAAGTTTATCTCAAATCTACTTTAAGAATTTCATAACAAAAATTTGGGTCTCTATAGTTGGTATAAATTCATGGTTTAGTTAATGTTGGAATTAAGAATTGAAAGTGATAATTAAAACCATAAGGATAATTCATGTTTTGGTAAACATCCTATGTTTTGGTAAAGTATAATAGAATATGGTTTCTAAGAAATGAAATCCCAATTTGGATATATCATATGGATGAAAATATTGAAATGTTGTTCCTAGGATTAATAACCCCAAAAGGAAGGACTGGTTATTAAAATTTATCATCACCTACTGCAAAATAAGGAGGCCTTGTAGCAAACCTATTTTGACACACCTTGGGGATGTGCTTCGATTAAAAAATAAATATATACAAACAAATTTGACATATACATAGCTAATTTAATAATTTATTTTATGTTAGAATAAGATTAAATGACATGATCTAAGAAGAATAATTTTATAAAAAATAAAAATAAAGGGATTACAAAAGATATGACTTTAGAAAAAATATTTGCATAATAATAACTTATTTATTTATGATTTGTTGACTTATGTTTTGTTCAATCCTTTTCTATTTTAGAAAACTGTGGGAACTAGGGAAAAAATCAGCCACCCATGTGAGGGAATGTACAAGAATTTTTGGAACAACATTCCTAATGAAATATGAGGTGGAGAAAAAACATTCATGGTTATGCATACCTAATTATCTCAAACAATGGAAAATAAACTGAACCAGATGGAACATCCTTTTTCCCATGAAGGAGATACTAGCCAATGAGACATTTATTTGCATAATACCATCAATGATTTGTGGATCTTATGAACCAATTTTCACATAATAGTGGTTGAACCCAATAGAGAAGGTATTTTATATGCCCCACTACTCTGAGTAGTTGAAATAAACATTGGATTTCGATCATTTAAATTAATATGTTTATCAATAGTGGAAGAAAAAATTAATACGAATCCAAAAATAAAAAATAGAATGAATATAGTGGGATGAATTTATGATTTTATTTCATAAAAATAATTTCCCTAGTTCTCTTTGAACAAATATATAAAACTAATTTACTCCTAGTGATATCAAAATGTTTCATGTTTTAGGATTGAAGAACATTAATCTCATGAATGTTTAAGAGACATAAGGAATCCATCCAATAAGATGTAAGATATGAAGGTAGCTCCCAATACCCCACCCACGGTTAAATGCATTATCTTTAAGGGTCAATAGAATTATTCCAATTAGTGAACTAATCCATGGGTTATCGAGTATAATCAATGTTAACAACCAAAAATGATGAATGGGAAATATAAAGTTTAAAACATCACTACTGTTAAGATGGAAAGAGAAAACGAAGTTGTAAACGGAAAAATTCCTATTCAATCTGACAGTTTTCTAGATCTTTGGAATGAAAACCTTGAAACATTTAAGTATATATATATATATAAACATATAGTGGGGTAATGAATTAAATCCAAGAGTTATAATCATCACATGTTTGCATATATGGGACGGTTCTTCTAGTGAATCTTATAATACATACATTGATTGAATGTGACTCTTTGCAGGGAATGGATTGGATCTTATTATATAGATCTCACATCAACTGTTTAGAAAAGGAAATGTTTTTCCATATTCCAAACCATCTCATACTCTTGTAAAAATTAAAGGAAGATCATGCATCTACCTTGGAAAATCCCTCAAATATTTTTCTACTGATCACAAGAAAAGAATATTAAATTCCCCAAATGGTGACTCAACGAAATTCCAAATCCATGATGAAATTTTCATTTTAATGGAATAAAATAATGTTTTATCTAATGAGTTACTCAATCTTACCCCACATCATGACGTAGAGATGTGAATAGATCTTATATTCAAAGCCACTCTTATCTACAAATTACCCAATAAGGGATCACATATAGAATAAGAAGAGATAAATAATTATTTTCATTTGTATTTTTACAAAGGATTTATATTCCCTAGGGAATATCCTCAATCTACACTAGTTCTCATTTTCATGAAAAAAATGGATCAATTTATTTCTGTATCAATTATTTAGAGCTGAAATATATCACCATAAAGAAAAAGGGTACCATTACAAGGATTGATTACTTTTTATGTAAACAATGAGGAGATAAGTAATTATCGATAGTGGATATTCATTTAAGATACCATCAACTGAATGGAAAGAATTAAGATATTTAGATGATAGCCTTTTGTAAAAGGTATATAAAATATGATGTAATTTTGATTCCCATCAAACATAGTGGTGGACCGATAATAATCAAGGATTTTAGGAATAGTGTCTTTAGTAAGTACATTGAAAATAAATTATATTCTTTTTTGAAGAAATCTCATATACTTCAAGATAAAGGAGGGACATTAAGAGTATTTAAGGGTAATGATGAAGATATTAAGTAATGGAAAAACATACACTATGTTCAACAAGTATGAATTTTGTATATTGAATGTCATGTTCTTGAGGAAAATGATCACAAGAACATGAATTTGTTAGACACTTTAAAGACAATTCCTATTGAATAATGGATCATACCATGACGTGTTAAAAAAATCCACAGTTTTCTTGGTTTATCCATGTATTATAAATTATCCATGATACCTTTCTCACAATTTTATCATCCTATTAATATGTTGAAATATAAATGGGTAAAGTATGTTATGATGAAAAAATGTGATGAAATATTTATGGAGATAAATAAGAGGCTAATCAATATGGTTGTACTCACAATACCATCAAGTGGAGAAGGGTTTTTTATATACATTGATTCATTAGAGAATTTTTTTTTTACTATTTACTCATAAAAAATTATAAGTTGAAATTATATGCCTCAAGATAGTTAATGATCTATGTGTTGGACAACAAATATCATGATCTAGATTTTAGAGGAATTATATTATCCTTAATAATTTGGAATCTCTACCTATATAATGAGAATTTTGACATGTATATAAGATCATAATATTATAAAGAATATATTCACACAATAAATTTTTACATACTTCAATTAAGATGGTTAGAGATGCTCAAGGACTATGATTTCACTATTTGAAACCATCCTAGAAAGATGATCAATGTAGATGATGGTCATAGAAAAAAATAACCCCCTACTATATTCAGGATGTGGATTTAGAAACAACCAATATTAATGGATATAAAAAGTACAGATCTGGAAATTATAATTGAGTGTAATAGATCCTATATTTTCGAGTTTATTCCCCAAATATTTTTCATATAGAAGATCAGGAAGGCACAAAGGGATTATTCAGAGCATTAGAATTAGGTGGAAGCATTAATGTTAGGGAATCATAATTAATTCCACATTGATGAATATGGTTTCATTTGTTTTTTAACAGCACTTGTGTCACTAATTCACTTTAGATAAATAATTACCTATTGGATAATTCACATTTCTCATTTTTCTCCATCCATCATCGAAGTTCAAAAATATACAATGATCTTCAAAAGAACATCTGGTGTGAAAACATAAAGAAGGATATCACTAATTACACATGAATGTTCATGGCATGTCATAATGTAATTGTAGAGAAATAGAAGCCTATGGGGATCATGGAAAAAGTTACCATACTGTCATATAAATAGGATATCATCACAATGGGATTTGAAACTGGTCTCTTAATGAAATAAAAAGGAATCAATGCTATCTGGGATATGGAGGATCGAATCCCCAATACATCCAACTTAATATCTTTTTGGTATGATATATCACATTAAAAACAATATAAAATATATGTAATGGGAGTGGTGAGGAAGCAAGGTCCACCACTTTTGATTGTATTTTATAATGATATAATGCCAAAGTCTAAATTCTAGTGAAGTCTTTAACATGTGCTTAATACTCAATTGAATTTTTGTGAGGCCTATTACCCCCAAATTGATGGCCCATATGAAATGAACTTTCAGACACCTGATGAATTTATTAGATATTATTTAGTATAATTTTAATGTGGATGGGATCATAATAACCATTTATATGAGTTGTTATATATAAAAATATTATGCTTAGGTATTCAAATGGATATGTATGTAGTTATTTTGGGGAAACAATTTAGAACTTCTACTTGTTGGGATGAAGTCACACTAGTGAAAAAACTATATTTAACGTAATTTTTTTTTAATTTTTGACGCCGGGTTGTAACTGAAATTTTTATTTGTGATTTAAAAAAATAACTTTACAATGCTAGTTTAAAATAACTGATTCACAAAACTAGTTAACACCTGATTTTCAAAATCTGTTTTTAGTAAAACCGATACCCAAAATCTAGCTTCTTCATCGGTTTTCATAACAACTGACACCGAAATTTATCTAACACTCGATTTCTGGCAACATTTTTCAGGAAAACCAATGCTGAAACCCACATGGGGTCGGTTTTCATAAAAAACTGATTCCTAAACCCATATTTTTTTTAATGTTTCGGTATCGGTCTTTATAAAATCTGAAACTAAAATTCCAAAAAAAATATAATATGGAAAATATTACACTTCCAAAATAATACTAATCCTTTTAATGAAAACATAGTATACAACAATCAAATAGCAGTATCATTAACTAGAAAACTATAGGAACATAAATCCTTCTATTTAGTTAACCATAAAATCTTCGACACATTTTATTACAAATTAGATTTAAAATATAAATACCTAAAATTTACAGCATGCTAATTGTTTATTATTGTTGAAGCATTCATTTGATATCATTATGTTGAAACAAAAATTATAACAAAATAATTATTTTTTTGAACACATTTTATTATGAAAATGTAATATATTATCCATAAACATTAGAATATACATACCTTAAATCACAATCTCCATATGTGATAATCTCTCACATATATATTCAACCCTACTAGGATTTTCACATGTTTCACTTCCATGGAAATGTATTATGGATCAATAAAATTACAAAATAATATGTTGTTACTTTGTACAAAAAGTGTGTTTGGATACCAAATTTAAAAAGAAAATATAATTTTTCAATTTAAACAACCATTTTATTAATAAAAATAAAACATCAATTTACTTACATGGAAAACAACTGTAAAAAAAATTAGGATGAGATCTTTAAATTTAACTTGATTCATGATATCTTCTTTGAGTAATCTCAATGGATAATATGTACTGAAAATATCAGATGTCATCTGAAATCATAGATATTATTCAATGAATAAGAGGCATGAGATAATCTTTTTATCCCATAAGAAATATCATAAGGATCTACAGTCAATTTTTCCAGAGCGTGTTGTTTAAATTTTTGAAATTTCTTTTTCTTTCAGATAATACTATATATGTTAAATGTCAGAAAACATTATAAGTAATTACAAATCATATATAATTAATACCTAAAAAATGAATACCCCATATGAATTATAATAAAGAATATCAGTTGTGAAAACAAAAAAATGACCCAGATAATCCCCAAATATGGTAATCTATGCAGTAACAAATGGAAATAGAGTATTAGGATCAATAATATCAAATACTGATACTCTAACCTGACCCACATGCATATATTAGTGATGTATGGAATCCCCAAAAAAAATATGAGCTGTAATGCAATTATATGTATATGAGGATCTCTAGAAAACATCTCACAATATACGGTTTGGTCTGAGCGAGAAGGTGGAGGATCAATGCATGCATGTTGGGCAGGGTAGTATGACTGGGATTTGAGCAGAGGATCCAAATTAGTAGGCTGTAGAGGGTAGTCCCATTGGGATTGAGGTTGAGGATAAAATTAAGTATGTTGGGATACCCGGGAAGGATATGCAGATTATGACTATCATGCCAAGTGTTCTAACAAAGCATATTGCACAACTGTTTAAATTTGATCACCCATATACTATTTAATCACTTTCATATTAGATTTTAAGGATTATATTTCAAGGCCTTTTGATTCCTTACTCTGACCACAATGTTTCTGAATACCAACACCTTTCTGATATCCTCTAACATTCTTGGTGTGTTCTCCCTTTCCTAAAGCGATGGCTAGGTTTTCCATCACACCCTCTACAATAAAATATCCCACTATCATTTTCTCCACATTTTCATCCTAAAATGAATGGTTAAAATTTTATATTGGTGTTTAAAATTTATAAAATAGAAAAATTCATGCTAAATAAATAGTATTTAATTACAATTTTATCAGTTACTTTTTGAGTATCCTCTGTAAGATACTTTCCATTTTTCCTTCATCTCACTAGTTTCCATTTTTCTTAGAAATTTGGAGGATATGGAGCACAAAACCGAACCTCTTCTAAACCACTATTAGATCGAGATCTTAATTCTTGAAAAACAAATTTTTGTCATTTTCTGCTCCAAATATGGATACCCTCCACCTAATGAATAAATAGGGTATAAAATTTTCTACTGTATCTCTGGATGAGTTATCCTGGAGGCCCATTACATAAAATTAAAGTAACTGGTATTTAGATAATTATATAATAAATTTTACAGTATAAAATATTTTTCATAACTAAAATTTTTCTTCAGGACTGGTGTCAACAAATTTCTTCCAAGTTTCTAAATCTATATACATATACTTATGGCATGGTTTTCAAACATATGCATTCCAATAACATAATTTTTGTCAACTTTATTTTAAAATCTCCCCATCAAACCCCTAATAAAAAGACATGTCTTTTCTTAATTGCTTTTGTTTCCTCAAAATTGAATGTAATCTATAATTGGATAAATGAAATATGTCATTTAAAAATTTTAATATTCTAAAATTGATATAAAATAAATCAATTTAGATGTTTTACCGTCACATACTCCCAAAACAATATTTTGGCAATCTCGTCCACAGACTTCCAATTAAGATATAAAATATTAATCCTACAACGGCTCTACATTGATATTTATGGGATAAAATGAACTGCATTTGGGAAAGATTCATTATTGTTATCATTAGAACTAATATGTTATTATTAATCTCCACAATTAAGTGGTATTTTTCGTGAACAGGTAATACCATGTTTACCAACATGAGAACTTTATTTCTCTGAAGTGACATGTGAAATCCTCTCAATTGAGGACACATTAGTAGTCCTGCAAATAATTTATAAATTAAAAAGCTTCTTTCATTAAGAAAGTATATTACTGAATATTTAAAAAAATGAATAAATAAATATTCCTTGGTAACTTCTCCTCTTTATTTATATCAGAAAATGACATAAGTATGTGTAATGAATTTTCATGTACCTTCATATTATTATAAAACAACATATTTATAAACAAGAATGGAAAAATAATTCATAAAACGAGGCACAAATTTGTGTGTTTCAAAGAAATCAAATATAAATAATTACCAGAAAAATTTGGAGATTAATTTAGTGTTTTTCCATATGGATTCATCATGATAATTACATACTATAATAACTATGTCTCTCTTGTAATAATTGTAATCATTCAAAAAATTTGTAACAAATGAATAAGACACATATAAATTAATAGCATCCATAGTATCATTCTCATCACCAGGATAGTATCTTATTACTTGAAAAACGATGGACCACTGATCATTCAACTAATCAATGACATAAAATATCTACTTTTCAAGTGTTTCCATGATAAATGGTTCCTCATTATAATTAAATATTTTCAAATCAACCACTATAAGTCCAAATTCATCATTTTTTACACTACTATTTCTATCAACCAAATTGCACTTAAATACAGTGAATCGATGTTTTTTTTAATCATTTTATCATATATACTCAAGAACTCCAAAATTTGCCGACAAAAAAAATTCGGGTTATTATCTTTTTCACTTGAAAAATGTACAACTACAGTTACAACCATCACACCACTATTTTTAATATTACTCTTATCATCCATATTTTTATGTAAAATTTTTACCCATTAATATCAAAACCAAACCATGTTATTACATTAAGAGATGACCCCCCTTCCAATAGTTTCATCATTTCTTATGCAAATATATGTGTTCTCACATTATCTTTAAACCACGAATCAAATTTCTTTTTAGGCACAATCATCAAACAATTTTCATTTCTTTTTGGATATCACCTCCTTAATTCAGCAATATGTGATGATATATATAATTAAACATCATTAGTGTTGTTCAAAATATATAAATGTGTATGCATCACTTCATCACATGGAACGAACATTACCTTTAGGTCTCAAATCCCGATACCTTCACTATCAACTAGAAAATTTCGAGATATAAGGAGACCAATACGCTCCACTTCATACGACTATTTAGTACAAAACTCAATAACCTCTTATGATTCATATTATTGAACAATAGTGGCCTCCAGTCAATAAGGATTTTTGACATATCTCTTTAAAATATTCACATACCATTCAAAAGGATACATCCAATGTAAATAAACTGGATCACATTTTTGTATCTCACACACCAGATGAATCAATAGATAAACCATTATATCAAAAATTGAAGGTTGAAAATGCATTTCATGTTGAAAAAGTATAATATAAATTTCATTCTCCAACTCATATAAAAAATTAGGAACAATAACATTGAAAAAAATGGATTTTAGAAAATTACATAACCTGATGATAGTCATTCTGACTACTGAGAACAATATATCACACAATGTAACTAATAGAAGTTATTGCATCAATACATGAAGGTCATGATATTTTATACCTATTAATATGAAATCATTCACAGACATGATATTCTTCACATTATATTAAAATCCACTGGGTAATTTTATAACATATATACACTGAAAAAAATTAAAATTCACACTCTTGCTTAATTTGTGACAAGTCAAAGGTAAATATGTTCTATTTCATTTAATAGTGGGAGCTAACTAAAAAATTATTCCCATTGCAATCACATCCAATCTACAATTCAATCCATCTTTTCTTTTTTCCTTTTATGTCTAATAAATTTCCAATCATACTACCACATATACTTTTCTCAATAGGCATAACATCAATGTTATGTTATATCTCTAAAAATATCCAATGAGGTAGTTCAAAAAAATAGATTTTTTCTTAATTTTTTTTTTGAAAACCATAACAAATTTTCTATCCAAATACAGAATCAATATTTATCTTCCTGTTATAATATTCTTCCACTAAAAATGATTGGGGGGAATAATGAATTTATATAAACCATTAAATCTCTTTTTCAATCTACGATAAGGATGATCAATTCAAAAAAATCATCGATGTCTCATGTACACTATCTTTCTTCCATTCTACATTTGATAATATAATGGATCTTCTCCACAAATTGGAAAAAATTTATGGGATTTATCACTTTATGTTGATAAGATTCCATATGCAGGAAAGTCATTTATAATGAACATTGTCATAGCATGAAAAAAAAAATACTTTTTTCTTATATGCATGAGAAACACTTACAACTGGCTACCATAGAAGTTTTAAATCACAAATAAATGCTAAAAATACACATAAATATTGTTTCATAGTTATTTTGGACCATAAATGATCAATATCATCATAAAATATTTTTTATTCATACATATATATGGGGATAAGTTGTAAACTACTAAAAAAACAAGCCACAAACTATGTTGGCAACTTCAGCTTTGATATGGATTCATTCCATCTATACACACTCGCATTCTGAGATTTCATACTTCACTTCCAAAATCAAGAAATATATTATCAAATATGTTCCCTTGTGTTGATAAATTATGGTGACTTATTTTACCATTAAAGAAACATTCATCTAGATTCCATATTAACATTTTTAGCATAATTGAATTTGAAAATATATTCTTCAAATAAGGAATTATTGGAAGGAACCAAATTTTTTTAGTAGGATCTTTGATTTAAGTAGCGGAACATGAATCAGAAATAAATTTTCAAAATTATATGAAGGGATTATTGGAATAAATTATTTTATTTAGAATGAGGTTATATGTTGGTACCTAAAAATGAATCTGAATTTACTTTTGCATACACCTTATAGCCTGATCTTCCACATGTAGGACCATTTGTTAAATATTCATATATTCTCTAATTAAACTCACAATAATTGGGAACATCATGTATATTTTTATACCCCAATCCCATTGGTCATAATATTTTCTTTGCCTCATAATTAGATTCTGGAATCCCATTGCCTTCTGGAAGGAGCTCTTCCAAAAGAACATGTAACTTAGTGAAACTTTTATCACTCCAACCTTTACTTGCATTCAAGTTAACGAATCTCTAAATGGATGATAACACAATATATTTATGAAAACATGGGAACAATGGTTTCTAATAATCTCCATACAATCATTAATCATTTTCTTATTTTTTCAATGGTCTCAACACCTAAACCATGATTAAATCTTCCTTATGATCCTCTTTCTTATTAGGAATATTGTCATCAACAATATCTATTTAATTTATAGTTCTTTCACCATGCCTAATCCAATGTGTATAATTAAGGCTAAAATAATAACCAGTTAGATGATCCTTGATTTCTATGGGGTTTAGCATTCTCATATTCATATACTTCGCACATGGACAAAAAATCAAATCAATGTTTTGAAGATTTCATTATAAAATTCAAAGAATTAATCAAATCCTTTTTCATATTCATTAGGTGTTCTTCATAAATTTATCCAATTATGATCCATTAAATAATTGATATCACAATATAATTTTTGAATATATTAAAACATATAATTGTTTAAATATATATTTAATAACTGATAAACTGTAAACAGAAACCCATTTAATAAAAACTATTGATAATCATATTGAAAACATCATATTAGAAACAAAATTCAAAAAAGTAAATTATTTATTTTCATATTATATTCATGTGTTTTATTGTTATTATAATTTAATAATTTTCAATAATTTATCATTTATTAGTTCATTTAACACAATTTTTACATTAGTTTGGTGTTTCCTATGTCAATAGTATTGAAGATTGCATTAATTTATTATTTAATTTTATATCGTTGTTACTAAAAATTGCGGAATGTTACAAGTGAAACTCACTAGTCATAATCGATATGGAATTCCCACATCTCAACACTACACCTCTAATAGATTGAAAAACATCATTAATACTCTCACATAGAAACTGATTTTGATGATGTAATACTATAACAAAATGATCTATATCAACATATGATGTTACATACTCATACATACCCTTTGGGTGTTCAACTGATGATAATTTTAGTATAAATTTATTAAAATAGATATGTAGACATATAAATCACATATATATCCAATCTGAATATACCGCAACGTATATCTAAAAAATATAGATCGTATCACTACTATAATAATTTATGTTATGTTTCATTATATTTTGAGGAATTGAATTAATTTATGATGTCATGTATTATTTTTGATATGTTATAACATATTGATTAATTTTTTTGGGAATCAACCATGTGTTTATAAAATTAGTGAACTCTTTTGACTATATTAACTAAATAAAGTTCAATATAAAGTGATATAATACTCATAAAAACAAACATACTGGTGTTATAATCAATAAATTAATCTCTATTAAACTCTTATTGTATTATTTAAAAGTCATTATAACACACTTCCTAAATATACAGAGTTCTTATAATTATGAATTTTGATTCTAAAGGTGGTGGATTATTAGAGGGAACAATAATCCTTTGACTATTTTTAAAGTAACCACGTCTAACTCAATATGAAAATATGTATCAAAATAAGGGATGTTATTCATTTCTTTTTATAATATATTTTACCACATATTCTTTTGAATTATCATAGGAAAAATATTTATTTATACATGTTTTATATCTACAAAACCCATAACATTAATCAAATCATCTTCAATGATGATATGTAGGATTATTAGATTTTAAAAAATTATATACATAACAAATATATAACATTGGGTGATAAAAGACATTAAACTATATAATATTATATTTTTAATAACTATATTGATATATAATGGTATAAAATATATCATTACTGAAGGAGAACAAATACAGAGATTTCTTGGAAAGTGTGTTCAATCATATATCAAGTTGTAGTGTTCCTAAACCTAGGTGTCATAAAACAAATTATCATGTCACAAAAGTGATATGAACATGTCAAATCGAATTATATAGTGAATTTATTTTGATTTATTATTTCATATGAAATTTTTGTATGTGATAAGGTTCCAAAAAAATAGTGATAATTTTTTTAGGGTGAATCAAGAAGTTCACTTCCTTTTACATTTTACCATAATTGTTTTTTGTCCCATGTTAACGAAAATGACAAGATTGATATGTAGAAACAAGAAAAACATCAAGGAACAAATACATTAGGAACAATATATTTGTATTAGGTATACTATATAAAATGAGAATCTAAAACCTTGGAAAGATCTATTAAATCTCATGATCACACATTCCAAAAAATTAAAAAAACAACTTACCAAATTCAAATTTCAAATTATCCTCAATCCTAAATCTAAACATCGCCCCTTTAAAGTGTCACAATAATAAACATTTCTTACAAAAACTAAATGAATTTGATTGTAACAACAAACATTAATGGTAAAAAAACTAAAATCAAACCATGATTTAGGTTGGAAGTATGATTTTGAGAAGAAAATAATGCAATGATTAAGAATTAATTGAAGAAGATATAGAATGGAGGCTAAAGATCATGAAAATTAATGAAAATTATCAATAATGGAGTTCGAGATCACTCGGTGGCCTTTTATGTCATCACTATTTGGGAGGGTTTCATTGTGAGCGGGGGGGGGTCATAGATCCAAAAAATGGGGTTTTCTTCATAATGAATAATTTTCAATGATTTTTTCACCGCTTTTTACAAAACTGATGTGAAAAATAAATTCTAACACAATTTTTTCCATCTTTTTTAATAAACACTAATGCAAAAAACAGCATATAAAACATTTTTGGCATTGGTATTTATTCAAACCAATGCCCAAACTCTCCTCTGCATTCTTTTTTCATCAACTTCAATAAAACTAATGTCATTTCTCCGATGATAAAAACATTATTTCCGCCAGGGTTATAAGTAGATAGATACTTGGAACCAATATTATATAAGATATAATAGAAAAGGTTCAAGCCACCGAATATCACATAAAATATTCTACAATTTGATAAAAAAATATATGATGACAGTCCTCAAAGGGATTGAGAATTTATAATTGGGGAAAAAATTCTTTCAAATATCATAATAGAATGGATTTGTGTGGTTTGGAATGAATGGAAAGATAATTCATATATACATTTTTAACTTTGAGATCATAGGTCTCATAGGAGGCTCTTCCTATCAGCTATCACTTCCACCAAATATGGCTCATGTTCATGTTGGGTTCTATCAATGTCTCTCTATGAAGTACATGCTTGATCCATCATATTTATTAATTCTAGTAGTGTTATAACTAGAGCATAATATCTCTTATAAGAGACAGTGTTATACAAAAAAAAACAATTCACCTTTTCAATGTGTTATGGTCAAACCATAAATAAGAAGATGTGATTTTGGAACTAGTGTAAATAATGAAATAAAACTACACTCATCAATTCTCAATCGAGATTAAGTGTTTAAATTTCAGGGTTGAAATTTCTAATGAGGGGAAAATATAGAAACTAAGTGTTTATAAGGGATATTTGTTTCATAAATAAATATTTATTGTATTATATAGAATTATATATATATAACGTATATAAAATAAAAACACTTCTTTTCATTAATGGATATAGTTACATTATTCTTCATCTAAACACATGAAAATTCAAAATATTATAATAGAAAAACAAATTAAATAGAAAAACCAGAATGAGAAAATTTGTATCATTCCATTATACTAAAACCAACACCCCCTCAAAAAAGAATATGAAAAATAAACATTGTATTATTAAACCAATCAAAATATTTGAAATCTAAAATATTAAACCTTGGGAGTATTTGTAGTAAATGATTAATGAATGAATGATGTGGTATTTATATGAGGTAATATAACCATTTTAATTGTAACCTGGCCATTACGAAAAGTAATTTAACAATATAATAATAAAATGAAACATAAATTTTTCTACTTGATCTTTCCAAGAAAATAAAAATACTATAATATATCAAAATAAAAATAATGATTAAAAAGTAAAAGAACATATAAGAACATTTTTTGTAATTGTACACAATTGTATTTCCTAAAGGACATTAATTTTAATATTATAAAATAAAATTATTTATGATTATAGATTATTTTTTTAAAATTATTTTAATTTTTAAAATCATTATGTATAAAGTTTTTAAGGGTTATTTTTAAGTAATTTATTGAAATATTTCATCTCTAGTTGAATAGTAAAAAATGTAAATATTTATAACTAATTTATTTTAAATTAAATCATTCTGGATGTACTGGGGACCTAATTAATTATGTAATTCTATAATTAATCAAAAACTAGTTTAATCAATTAAATAATCCATGAAATTAAAATTAAAACACTAATTTTTTTTCGATAGTCAAAAAGTCTCAAACGTCCCTCTAAATAATCATATTTTCAATGTTCTCCGTTCCTTTTGATTGAACTAAAAAATCCAGATTATAAAGTGATTAAAATCCTATAAATCATGTTATTTTATGAATATATATTTTATAATTTCAAAAAAATATATATTTATATGTTTAACTTATATATAAAAATTTATTCAATATTTTATCCTTAAGATACCCCTCCCCTCAAGTATAAATAACCCCTCAACCCTACCCTACAAAACCAATACTCATTCACCAACAAAAAAGAGTATTTAAAATACCCTATGCAATCCCATTATAATTGTTATGATAATTTTTTACTAATAAAATCCAAGAGTTTAAAGAGTCTAGTTCTATAGAATATAAGAAACACTGAGAATAGGGTATGGTTTCATCAACTTTTATACTCATTTTCCTCTTCTCTTCCTCTTTATCTATATATATTTCAAACACTAATATTTTAAGATTAACTGAGAAGTATTTTAACACTAAATTAATAATTTCTACCTATTTTAATTTTCATATTTATGATGTATTTATATTTTTTACTTCTCTTTCTTCCTCCTTTTCCAGTGTCCCAAAAATGACTGATTAACCACCCATGAGGACGTTGAAAACTCCCTACTTATCAAAACCATTTTGGATAATATTAATAATTTTTTTATAATATAAAAATTTATAAACATAAGTATTTATAGTGTTATGGAGTTAATATTACTGATTTATAAAGAGGAATTAATCAAGATCATTAAATCTATGTAAGATGGGATATTTTATGGATAACATGATATCCCAAATTTTGACCATGTTAAAATGGAATTTATGATTTGAATATAATTATTATTAATTATCAAGACTGAAAAATAAAATTCATTCACTTATTTTTCTATGCTTAAATAAACCTATATTTGTTATTTTGGTGGTGGAAATGTGAAAAAAATAAATTTTGATTTAAGGTATGGGGTTTCTGGAACCCAATTCCTTCTTGTTTGGTTATCTTCTATTTAACAATATTATCATTATATATGTTCCTCTATTGTCCTCAATGTATCAATAATTAAATATTTCCCTTTTATTATTTAGGATATAAATTTTTGAACCTGTCTAATAGACTTCTAATCCAATTATAATTATTTTTTAAATATTACACTATTTTTGTAAACATCTCCTTGACCCCTCTTAAGTTGTTTCTTCATAAAAGGAAAACAATATTTTATGGTAATTTATTAATTAACATATTAATTTGGGAACCCTAATGAATATTTAATGAAATATTATATGTTAAATCTTTTATTAATTACATTCATTTCCATGGGATTATTTCATGACTCTAATTATTATATGTTCTCTATCACGGTGGCAAGTAAGATTATGATAATTTTATAGTGTGAAGGGTGGGCCTAGAATTATATGTCCCTAAAATACAGTTGGTAATATGATAAATCTCATGATATAAGTTATATTATGTGTTAACATGATGATAATTATTTTTGTAGTTATGATGTTATGATTTATACACATAATTTATCCACAAACATTATGCTATCTTTATTCATAACAATTTGTGACATTTGTCCACTATGATATCATATTTCATTATTACAAGTATTCCATATTCCTTTCTATTATATAGTGTTTCCCTCGTGATTATTATTATATTCCCATGCTTATTATATGATAATTTTGATTTTTTACCCATGTACTATTGATTCATCTCCTTTATTCCTAGTATGAAATTTATCTCATTATGGGGTTTTACCTTAAACATTTATTTTGTTTATATTCTTAGGTGATTACATGTTATATGGATTATTTAAGATATTTCAGTAGGATAAAGAATATGTATTTAAATAAAGGTTTAGTTTTATTGTCTATAATTGATTTATGATCCTAATTCTCCCATGATACTAAGAATTGGCTCCAGGATTATATCACTCTGATGTTCTTTATATTAAAAATGATATAATAGACATGTAAGAAAATGGAGGTATCCTTTATGTTAAGATTTAGTTTATTCCCCCGCCCCCACATCAGTTTTATCTTATAACACATCTTTATCTATTGAATTGAATTCTATATCCCATTGATGTTTCTAGATCTAGGGACTCTATGATGATATCATGGGGTATTCTAAATTGATATTGGAAAGATCCCAGATTGGAAGATTTTGAATATCTTCATTGAGTGTATCTAGATATAAATTTTATAGAAAATTATTTTCATAATTTTTAGATTTATTTAATTACTTATCATGATTCCTTCCCGGAATTCTAATATTGGAGGTTTTATGTTGACATATTAGATCTTATTCTAGTGGATGATGGTGTGTGGGTGTGATAAGTGTGTCATTCTCAAAAATATCCTACAATGTTTCTTTTATATGATAAAGGTAGAAATTTCCTAACTTCCAAGTCCCTTGTATTGACTTTTTTTCATTATTGGATTGTGTAAATGGTATATAGAGATACCCTTGTACGATAGGTAGGTTGGGTGAGCTTGGGTAGAATGTGAGAAATTATCATAGTATGGCATGCATGTTCATTTATATATTCTTTAATATTTTTTATAATATTTCACTGCCCATGGAATTTTTTATATGTCATCCAGATCCTTGGAATGTTGTTTATTACTTGTGTAATATTTCAAGGATTGTGGAATCTTATTTTGATATTCTTTTCGTTACTATGTTATACCTTACATGTATATTTTTATATAGTCGATAGAATATATTTTTCAATTTTTAGTTTTATAGGTGGGACTAATCCACTTAGCCAATCTTTTATAGGGGGAGTGTGGATGAAATGACTCCATGGTTTTGGATTTTCATAGAATGTGTAGTACATAATATTGGAATTTATTAATCCCATTGGGGAATTCCATATATTATTAGAAGAGATTCTGTATATGATTTTATTATCTATTGATGGAGACCATCCTTGGTTATGATATATTTCCAATTATTTGGTTATCACTAGTGTGTGTAACATCAATGGTGAGTAGATAACCATGATTATGTTAGTGAAATTTTATTAGAGGCAGTCATAGGGTTGTTCCTTAAATGTGGAATGTGAATTTATAGTAATGGGGGATTGAGATACCTAGAATTATAAAATTAATTTAAAGACTACATTTGATATTCTTGTTGAATGGAATTTAAGTATGTACGAGCCAGATTATTTGTATCTTGGTTAGTCCATTTTCTCTCGGCACATGATGGGATTACTTATTATGTGAATATTTTCCATTACTTCAAGACTTATACTTATAAATAAATATGAATTTTTAATAAAGACGCATTAATGGTGTATTTATCAGTTTATAATCACACCCAACATGGGCATACTGGTGCAAGTGTTGGCATCATGATCAGTGATATAGAAAAAGGTAAGGGACCTATGGTAGGTTTTTGACAACCATGATTTTTGGGGAAGGATACAACACTAATAAGGTTTATGGATAGGTTTAACAATGTTTTATTTATTAATTTACAATTATATTACTCATAGTTATTGATTTGATGCAATAGGGGTTGGTTCTATTTTTAATTTCTTTTTACCACATTTGAAATGTGGAATAATCATTATTAATTTTATTTTAAAATTGTAATTTTTATTTCTATTATGTTTATTTTGTTATATTTTGATGTATAGTTATGATTTACAAAGGTGTAGTCTCTCCACCGCGTCTCTAGACCATTACTGCATGTTAGAGGAAACATGTGTTTGTGGAGGTACACATAAGGTCATGTGGCATATTGGATGGGACCTGGTGATCCAGGTTTCACGTTATAAGATGATTTCCGAGCCCATATTTCAATTTTTATTTTCTTATAAGGGACTCATTAGAAATGAGATAGTATATTTGAAATTTGGGAATGGTATATTTCTACTTCTTGAATAGCTCATATGTGTTAGACTTGTGAGTTAAAATTTATGGAATTATTGTTACAATTTTAGGGGATTTGGGTTCATTCATTCTTTATGAAAAGCCATGTCGGATAGCATATCATGCATATACCTATTTTTTACTTCATATAAATTCTTTAATTAAATTTATAGATTTGTGGTATCTAATTGGTTATATAAAATTATTTTCTACTTTTTTTGATATATTTTTACTAGAATTAGTTTGTTGAAATTTTCATGTTGTTTGGATTTATATACATTATTTAACTAACATGTTGGTACATAGATTTACGATTGATCCTTGGGTAGAACTAGGAGGGTGATCCCTTGTGTGTGTATCTACTAGGATAGACCTTCCAAAAAACCAAAAATATAAGTTCCTTATAAATACTTATAGTTTTTTCAAAAGAATGTAGTTATTGGATCTATAAAACATCATTTATAATTTAAAAAATATGCCACCTCAATGATTCCATAATTCACTAGTTGTGGAATATATTCTAGTTCAACTATAGGTTATTCTGGATGTGGAACATGATCATGCTTCTTCACCTAATCAAGGGTTTCATGATGTAAACATTCCATAAAATATAGTTTTACAAATTTTTCCTTCTCATGGTCAATTGGTGTAAATAATATAGATTATTATGCCAAAAATTTCATGCTTCATCATCCACCAATATTGAAAGGAACTATTGGTCCTCTAGATATTGAGGACTAGATTGAAATTATTTAGGGAATATTCATTCTGGAAGAGACTCATAAGGATATAAGGGTGAATTTAAATTACTTTTTCATTAGGAACACAAGAAGAGGTGGTGGGGTGTTATGAGTCAGGTAGGAAAGCATCATGGTCTTACCCGGGAGTCAATCAGGGAGATAATCTTCAAGTATTACTTTTCCAACATGATGAATTTCCATAGATAAAAAGAGTCTATAGAGACACAGTAGGGGAGAATTGTGGTTTCTACTTACTCATCTTGAATTAAAATGATTCCAAGGTTTTTACTTATTTTGGATGGGGATGAAGTGAAGAATTCTATGAAGTTAAAAATCAGACTTCATCGAGAGCATAAATACAAGGTTCGATGTTTTGATACATTAACTTATGTAGAGGTTCTTTATAAGTCCCTGAATTTCAGAAAGGGGATAGAAGATGATAATATTATAGGATTTCATACATATTAAAATGTGAGGATGACTGGAATTTCTAGTGTTGTAATGGGTTCCTCTTATTATTGTAGTAAGAGGAAGGTTTAGAAGGTACAATAGGGTGGAAAATAGGTGGAGAAATGTGTGTTTTTTTCTACCATCTCATTTGGAAGGAGGTTTTATAAGGTGCTATAATTATGGATTGAAGGAACATTTTAGTATATTGTGTATTAACCCACTTAATAAATATCACGAATATGAAATTATGGGTCATCTCTAGTGATATTTTTCGAATAGGACCTCATTCTAGGGTGCATGAATATGTCCTAATCATCCGACCTAGACACCATAGACATTGGTGACTCAGGCGTGTAATTCACCACAAAGGAAAATTCATGTTATAGAGATATGATGGATGTATTCAAAGGATTATTCTTTTTTCATTGGTGGAGATGTACATTCTATTGTTATATGTATGATTTTTATTACCACTTTGTTATCAAATACCTAATTTTATATAGCATATTCTCACTATTTAATGTCTTCTCAAGTTGTTAATGGTCTAGATTTAGTTATTATATTGTCTTTATATTTTCTCTCACTAAACGCACCCCTGGTAAAAAAATAGATCGACTCCATGATGCCTTGAGTAGCTTATTTTTTCTAGATATTGAAATATATTGGACATAATTATCTATGCAATTACTACATTTGATGTCAAACTTGGAATGGATTAGTTGAATGGTTATCGAGCTCATATCTTCTATTACAGGTGATGTGTATTCTTCATTATTCTAAGTGGATATATGTATGTGTTGACTAATTATTAGAATCTAGTATCATAATAAATTAGACTAAACCTAATAAAGATTACTATTATATTTAAATAGGTTACATGATTTTCTTTTCGCATCATAATTATCATTATCCAACTAAACCTTTATTGTAATATAGAATCATAATCAGTATATCTTCAAAATTGATTTCTAAAATATTCCATTAAATAGAGTAATTTAATTTTGTAATGAGTTTTTATATAATGTGTAATTGATATGGATTCCTCTTTATTATATGGAACCAGCTAATTTGAGATAGATAAAGTCATGTATAGAGGATTTTGTGGTGAATGGATTTTTCCAACTAATCAATTATCATTACGATGAAACAAATTTGTTTTCCAAGTATAAAAATATTAGTCTCTGGATTTTTATGAACTATAGGAAGTTAAATATGGTAACAGTGAAGATCAGTTATCCCTGATAATGTATTAGTGATCTATTAGATCAATTATGAAGAGTTTGGTGTGTTTCCTATATTGATCTTCATTCATGCGACCATCAGTTGTGGATCAATGAGGATGATATTACCAATATATAGTTTTGTAGTATGTGTAGACATTATGTGTATCTTCTGTTTCCTTTTAGGTTTAAAAATGCACCAACAGTGCTCATGGATCTCATGGAAAATATTTTCAATCTATATCATGACTCATTTTTGTTTTATTCATGGATGATATCCTAATACACCATAGGACATGATGTAGACTGATAGTAACCTTTAGGTTTCATAAACTACACTACAAGAACATCATAATTATTTAAAATTATCCAAATGTCACTTTTAGATTATGGAGGAGTGGTTCCTTGGGCATGTAATTTCTATTGATTTAATTTTATTAGACCCATAAAATTTTATGTCCATGATGACTTGGTCTCATACAATGAATGTTTTTGAGATTATGAGATCCCTTAGGCATGTGGGGTACTATCAATGTCTCTTCTAAGAATTCTCCCATTTGGCGTCACCAGTAACTATACAGACATAAAAGGATGAAATTTTGGAGTCGCATGAATACGATGAGGATTAAATCCTAGAAATGAAGATTATATTGATGATAGATATAGTTTCTATGATTTTAATGATAATTATAGGATAAAAAATGTACAGAAAGATCAAGTAATAACTTATGAGTAATTTTAGTTATGACCCCATGATTGAAACTACATGAATCCTGAAATAGAGTTGGGAAATATAATCCATTATCTAAAATATTGGTATAATTTTGTTTTTAGTGTGATCTTTATCATCAAAATGAACTGTATGATTTTTTGATACATCTTCCATTTGTGGGATTTAAAGTTGAAAAAAGGAATCGAGTTGAATATTTATAGAGTTTCAACATTAGGATGGCCTATTCTTTGAGAAAATGTAACCTAATTAAAAATATTATTGGTAGTAAAATACTAGAAACAAAACATCATTTATAGAGGACGTCATGGGAAGAATATCCATTTAAGTGTTGGATGGCAGATTCTATTGTGGGTACATCTAATGATCATGCATTTATTACTTGTGCAACATTTTTTATAATGTCTTTTTTAGTGGATTGGGTAAAGTCTAACCAAGAGGTGGATTCTATGTTGATTGTGATATGAGATTTATTTTTGTGGGATGATTCAATCCAAGGGTGTTCTTTATATAAAAGAAGATGTGACATGCATTTAGGGGAGTTTAGTAGTTTCAGCTTCCTTGAGGGAGGAGTTGATGAGAGACTCTCAAGCTCTAAATTTCATATTGTATCTAGGAAAGACAAAGATGTACCATGATATAATATTTTAGTTTTGATGGATAGGTATGGTGAAATATATCACCAATTGTTTTCCTAATGCCATACTAACCAAAGGATAAAGTCCAGGCACAATAATCTATGTGTTATACTTCAATCATAATAGCACCTATTTGGAAATGGGATTATTTGATGATGGTCTTTGTGATAGATTTACCCATGACCTTGAGGATTCATTATGACTATTGCGTCATAGCCAATCAATTAAAGAAGGTGTATCACTTGTGGATGATTGAAGATACCATTTAAGTTTATCATTTGTGAATGATTTATATATGTGAAATTATATACATTATTGAGTTACTCTGAGATTCAGGTTTGATAAGTACCTACATATCATATATGGTTTTGGTAGTGTTTACCAATGTACATGGTTTCTTAGCCCAAAATAAGTATAGTATACTATCTATTGACTAATGGAAAATCTGAGTGGACAATCTGAGTTTCAGATGATACATTTTGGGCATGTATTTTTTATATCGTTAGAGAATAGTATGTCCACCTAGTCAGGGTTATGTTCCTGTATAACAATAGATTATAGAATTTGACTAATATTAGACCATATATTACTTTTTATTATCATTCATTTTATTCACAACTTAATTGGCATGATGTTATAGAGGTAAGGGTTATTTGGAAAATTTTGGTACAAGAGACCTCCAAATGAGTTTTGTTGATCTGGAAGTGTTTAGTGATCTCTTAGAGTAAACAATTATCATATAATAAAGTAATGGGAAACCATTGTTTTTCATTATGGAAGACCAATATTTCTGGTGGTTGACCACTAAACCTAGGCATTGATAGTTTTATAAGAAGGGAAAGATAGTTCCGTTATTTTTTGTTGTTGTTTTAGAAGACAAAGTCCTTTAAGACCACAACCCACAATCTAGATATTCTTCTATGGTATCAAGGTATACATGATGTGTTCCATATATCTCATATTTATAGGTACATCCTTAATCAAGCATAGGTGATCTACTATGTGGATATTTATACGGATCCTAACACATTTTTTGTGAAGTCCCCAAAATAGATCATAGACTAGATTGAGAATGTTTTGTGATAAATGCTGAATCAAATTATCATAGTCATATAGAATCATTGGAATATCGTAGAAGAGAACTAGAAGTGTGCATCGAATTTATAAGATAAATTTCTCTAGTTGTTTGGGAGGGAACTTTGGAGACACTTATAAAGGATTACAAGTCCATAGTGGGGGATATTGTAACATTTAGGATTTTTTAGGAACTTTACCCTTTACTTTAATCTATTACTCATGTTTTTTTTAAGTTACGATTTTTTCAAGTAATGTTATGGTAGGATTTAGGTTTGTTTTGGAGGTTTTTTGGGGCCATAAAATCAATTTACAGTTTTGATATAGTCAATAGAAATGGAACTTCTCTCTGTAAAAAAACATATGTGGCTGTTTTGAAGAATGAATGGGGTTAAAAAATGTTTCTTTCATGGTTATAACTAATCGTGTAAAATTTCCCATAAAACCATATATCTTGTAATGGAGATTTATTTCGTGTCCCTCAAAATGTGTGTTGTAGTTATGAATCACTACTTCTAGGAATTTTTTATTGGGAATATTTGTGGAACTGGAAACATCTAACTGTTCATTATCCAAAGGGATATACTTTCCAAAGGAAGGCGATTGTTAAGTTTGAACTTACTAAACTTACGAACATGAATTATTCGATAGGATGGGAGGTCAGAATCATCACACCATTTTGGGGGTAATTATTTCCCACTCTGTCAATCTCTTATATATTTGAGATATGTTCATGAATCCTTTTAAATTTACCAGGATTAAGTTAGGTTTTCCTTGAAATTTTCAATAAATTATTAGCATGTGTGAAATTTAGAATCATTCATATGTATTCATGGTTCTTCATTAATGGATCCATCTGTATGTATTTGTGGTTCTCCATCAATGGTATCTTGTCACATACTATTTAGAGTTTCTTTACTCAATCATTATAATAATACTTGTTTTTAATCCACTCAGTGGGGAAATATCAAATTTATTATCTTCCAAGGATACGAAGGTTTGTTTTGATGTCGAAATCAAACCGATAAATGGTCTGCCTACATATCCTTGTAAAAGGATTAAAAACTCTTGTAGTTTGGTGCTGCTTAATGAAACCATCATACCTTTTTAGTTCATGTGATAAGGACTTACCCATATATTTTAATCCCATGTGGTAAAGACATCTAAGTGAAACGTGCTAAGTCAAGGTTTGGTGTGGGATGTTTACCTAAGTAACCCTTGGAACTTGTAAATAATATGGGTTTCCATGTTGGATGAGACTCTTTTTGTAATATGGACAAGGAAGAACATGATTAATTATAAATGTTGGGTTTCAACATCAAAGATGCTTCCTATGTATCCCATTTGGATGAGAATCAAATCCCACATAGTTTGATGAGTCTCATATAAGAGTGTAGTATATTAAGAGAAATAGGTTAGGGCTTACTCCTAATAAGGATGCCCTATTTTAGGTAATTAGGTTTGGATTCCTAAAGAGGATATCCAATGATATTGGGCCCATATAAAGGCTTCCTACATATCACAACTATGATTGGAATCAGATTTCTTATATTTTGAGAGGATGTGGGGTTTCTAAAAAAGTAGTGATCATGACAAATATCTAATACCACTTGGGTCATGATTTGTGTGAAAAATAAGAGGATTATAACTATTCAAAAAAGTCGCACACACCCTTTTCCTCATCCTCTTGTGGAAGAGGAGGGGCCTACGACGATGAGGGTGGATGAGGCTGAAGTGACTGAGGAAGAGGGTGAAGTGAATAACATTACCTCTATTCTGTTTATTTTTGACAATTGTCCAATGTATGGAAAGAGTTAAGGTGAAGGAATTAGAGAGGAGCAATACTGAAACCTCATACTTGAAAATCTATGGGCTTACATTAGGATGGTTGCCTAAAATTGGTCTTGGTAGGGGAGGAAGACTTCACCTTTGTTCAAAAGGAAAAGTAGGGTTGAACCTAACTTACCTAAAAAACATAACTTTTTAAGTTTTAGAGATGATAAGTGGAGGCCATGACCCAAAACCTTATCCTTCAAACCGAGAACTTCCCAGCACTTTTCCTGGGAGAAAGGACCATGTGACTCCAGATATACAGACCCACGAACACTCCATGAATCCTAACCCCATTGAAAAAAATGTGGTAAACCATTGACTACAGATATACAAACCCAGATATGAGACATGTTGATGTGCCCTTTCAATAGTTTTGATAAGTTGGGTGGTTTTGGTGGAGGTTTTAACATAACCCCTTTTGGGAAAGGTATCCAATGAAAAAGAATCCATTCCATGAATGGCTTTGACGAATTTGTGATGAAATGCATGTATACTAAAAGGATTTGGTGAATCAAAGAAAGGAACCCAAGTAAGTATTTAGTATGTAGGTATGGGTGTGCAAGTAGGCTTGGACGACCCGATGTCAATTGAAGTAATTACAAACCTAGATGTTAATACTTGGGTGAGACTTGACTCAATCCTTCAAGAGTATTCATATGTATTCCTAGAAGTGGGGATCTCTAGTTCTTTTGAGAGGAATAGGTGGCATGCAAGTATTTTTGATTTAGGGAGTTCGGGAACATTAATCACGCAAGTGATATGGATTTCAAACAGTAAAGGGACTTATTTCCTATGATCCTCCTTCAATTTCTCTACTCTAGGTGTTGAAGAACTACCTTGAAGGATTCAAAGGACTTGGGAGAATCACTAGGGAGACCAGAGAAGAAATTGGGATTCTGGGAAATTCATCCGTACAAATAATGTTTCCAAGGGTCTATTTATAGGAAAAAATAGGACCGCATGTGAAAGGAGTTTGGGAACTCATGTGGGGTTGCGTTCTAGAATTGTGGCTCTCTTGTGCTTACGCACTGGATTGGTGGCACTCAAGTAGGCTTGTGCAGCGACGGTACCTTGGGCGGCTCTTTGGGGAATTATCCATAATAATTGTTCCGTATTGTGGGGCCTACACCCCAATACCACTGTTTGGGAACCGTTTCGGGCTTCATTCCCGGCCCTTTGGGCTGCTGCATTTCCTACATTCATTGGGCCCCATGTAAACATTCGTAGTCGCACTGTGAACTTTTCAAGCCCGGTTGACGAAATTTTCCAAAAAAGTGCATGGAAGACATTTCTTGGTGTCTACAAAAGCCTCCCCCCATAGAATTTGATTTATTCAGAATGAAAAGAATCTTGTTCTAAGGTAAAAGTACAGCACATTGACTCATTCCAAAATAATTTGGTTAGATTTAGAGCTATGCCAAGTGTGGAATAATGCACTAATTTTTTCTTAATAAATGGGGCATAGAGTGCATAGTTTAATTTTTACTAGGGTTACACAAAAACCCCACAGACATTGTATTTTTGACTTTTTATTAATCAATATTGCCTAAACCATACAAAATGTAGATCTAGAAAGCTTAGACTACAACTTTTGTCTAGAGTTCCCCTATTAGATTTCAATCTTTCATGTCTTTTGTCTCTTGTTATTAGCAGTTTAGAGTCATGCATGTCATAATAAAAAGGATAGTGTTTATGGTTGAATATATTTGACCCCAAATTTTGAAATTAGATCCTAAATAAGGTTTAGTGGCTTGGAATTGCTCCAATTTTTTTAAATACTTCCAAGTGGAATCTTGAGTCATGATTTTTTATGGCCACTAAATATAAAGCTTCTATAAACATAAAGGATGTATTTTAAAAGAATGAGGTTACCATTATTTGATGAACATGTTATTGAGTATGTATTACACATGGCCGACTAGGGAATATTTTGTATAGAAAAATAGTGGAATCATTTGATTGATAGGCCAGTTATGGAGTCAATTTTATGAAAGTCCACCCAGGGGGACATACTACATAGTCAACCAAAATAGATCTTAGGAATTTAACTTTTTTATTTTGAATTTACAAGGGAAAATAGGTCGTGGGTGACTCAAGACCATAGTGGGTGGTTTTTCCATGTAATGTGATTTTAAGAATAAATGGTTATCTATGAAAACATATGTTGGGAATGATAAAAAAACTTCCACACAAATTTGGTGTTTGAGGAAGGGATAAAATTTGTCAGAAAGGGGCTTTATGATATCCTTCTATGCAGTTTTAAAGTCATATAGTGAAGAAATTAATCTATGTAGTTTAAAGTCATGCAGTTAGGAAATTGGGTGGATCTAATTTAAGGTCTTTAGCTTTGACCAAAGTTTTGATACTCTCTAATTTCTTGATAATTTTTCTAGAATCATGACACCATATTTAACCATGGAAAGGAAAAATTATAAACAGTGATTTGGGAATTTCTGGATCTGGAGAATGATATGGGAACCACGATAAAGGCATTAGAGGAAGTATTTACTAAGAACGAAGCTACCATTATTTGACAAACCCATTTTGGGGGTTGTATTATTTAGGGACAACTAGGGAATATAATGCATATCCAAATAGTGGAATATTTTGATTAACTTACCTGTTATGTAGGCAGCTTATGCAATTCCAGCTAGGGGCACATACTGCATAGTCTAGAAAATGAGTTCCTTAAAATCTGACATCATATTGCTAAGAGATGATGAAAGTTTATGGAGTCACATATTTTTCACAACACAGAGTCTAGTTTATGGAGAAAGAAACCTGAATACATAAAGAGTATTTCCATTCATGATTTCCAAAGAATCAGAGTAATAACATTTCTATGATGGTCTTCCCAAATGTAGGAAGTATAGTGTCTGTAGTTTTAGGTCATACGACTAGGACGAAAATGGAAATAGTAGATGATATGTGTTAAAATTATAAATGGTTATTTCATATTTCTTTGAAGATATGGAAATGAAAATTTGTAAACCATGCTCTTGAAAACTTTCGTATCTAGAGAAAGGTAATGGGACAAATATAAATGGATGGCTTCATTAATATACAAATTCTTGTATATTTTCATGAAAGTTTGAAGAGGACAAAAGACACCTTAACCAATGATGTTCGTACCGTAATTTGAAAAACCTGTTATAGAGGTTCTATTATGCAGGTAAAACTAATAAATATGTTGCATAGCCAAATAGTAAAATCTTTTGACTGATACAACCATTTTGTAGGAAACTTATTAAAGTGAACCTAGGTTCACGTACTACATAGTCAAGAAATAGAATTCTTAGATATCAGTAACACATCCACCAATAAACGTTAGAAATATAATGAGGATCTGAAAATATTCAAGATTAAGAGTGTGTAATATGAAAGGGGAAATAGTCATTTCACAAGTCAAAAATTTGAATCAATATTGGCAATGAATTTGGAGTCCCTTACATAGATTTGGCTCAAATATAAAATGGGGACATATCTTGTTTCCATGGTAGGCTCTCTAAGAAGAGGATCTAAAATAAAGACCCCAACATTGATTATTAATTATATAAGGAAGAGAGATAAAAACATTATCCCATGGATGGTACTAGGATCTAGGGTCCATATTTCAGTACGTATCTCAACGGGATGAGAATCAAGCCATACATATTTCATTGTGTGCTTTGAATTTTAATGTCATGAAAAAAGGACATTATGTTGTGTAGTTTAGTGTCATGCAACAAGGAAATGAAGTGATTCCGAAGTGAAAAAGGAATATTGCATCTAGAAAATGGAATTAAACCTCGTTGTCACTATTATCTAATATGGTTGAGAATCCATCCATATGTAGTTCATTGATCATTTCCTATGCAGGTTAGATTCATAAACAATGAATAAAGTGGGTTTTTTTTATATCATTATAGGGCCAATGATTTGAGATCTATGTGACTCTACATATCCCATTGAATTGAGAATCAAGATAAATGTTGTTATTGAACAATCATTTCCAAAAACAATTGAGTTTTATGTGAGAGATGATGGATTTTAACACATTTAGGAAGAATGGATAAACATAAGACACAAAATGGTATGAAGATCAAACAATTTCTTGAGAGATTATTTTGTATTGATCTAATTCATATAAAAAACGAGTAAAGGGAAATAAATTTCTTTGTGATTGCGGTTGTTCCCAATATTAAAGATCTAGATGTCTCTGGGTATCTCATAGAAATTAGAATCAAGACACGTGTAGTTCTTGAAATGAAGTATCTATGCCGATATGAGTCAAACCCATAGAAAAATTGAACTCATGCACCACTAAAGAGAAGCCCTGATGCAAGTGAATCTTGCACATAGAATCTCTTAACATCAAATAAAGAAGATGTTTAATAAACAGTTTAATATCGTCTAATAAGGAAAAATGATGTCATGATGTTTAATATCATGTGATAAGGATAAATGTTTTCATATTGTTTAACGTCATGAGATAAGGACAAAGATTATATATATTTCATTTTCGTGCAACATGGATGCTAATGGTTGTTATGCAGTTTAATGTCTTGCAACTAGGACTTTGTGTTGTGCAGCTTATCATCATGCAGTGAGGAAAAAAAATGATGTGCAATTACACAAAGGACTTCTAAAATGATCTTTCATTGGTTGGAGTTGTAATAAGTTCACTATCCAATGATATTAGAGAATAAGCTCCATTAGATTAAACCTTATGAAAAGAGAAAGGTCATTCCCACATTGGATCAGGTATTATAGGCTTCTTTCCTTGTATCATTATAGTCTTGAGGACTAATACCAATTCTCCTTGAATAAGTGATCAGAGGTGAACTTTCTTGTAAAAATATCATGTTATTCTGTTCTAATAGACATAAAAATGATGCAAATTATGAAATATATTTTCTTCTAATCATTCCATCTCATCAAATCATTTTTGAGACTTTTCATATCTTGATAACTGATCACATACTACAACTCAGAGTGAGAGAAATTGAATTTAAATTAGAAAAATGACATATGTTCTATACATCAATTAATATGGAGTTTCCTGAGTGGTAGTGCGGGTAGTAGTCTGATAATCCCATAACATATGAATAGGATTATCAGGATAATATTTCTTATCTTTATCTACCATTTTATGGAATATATTTGATAGGGTCTTTTTGAAAGCCTCTATCTATCTATTGGCCACTACATGATAGTGAGATGAATGGTCTGATTTTATATTGTGCTCCTGATATAACTTCTTTACATGAACATAACTGAAATTTTTTCTATTTTCTATCAATATAGTATGAGGGATGTGAAATCTGGTTATGTTATTATCTCTGAAAAACATAATAAAGATTTTTTATTTGACTTCATTAAGAGGTATTACCTCATCCCATTTGGAGTAGAAATTAGTAATAGTAAGAATACATATTAACTTCTTAGTTGTAGCTAGAGGATAAGGTCTTACTACATCCATTTCCATTGTGTAAAATAACGAGGTGTATTAAGCTGTAGGTAGAAACTCTGGGTGTTGATGAATGGATTTTTCGTGCACTTAGACGGGATGAAATTTCATTGTGAAATTTATGAAATCCTACATCATTGAAGGCCAGAAATATCCAAGCCATCAGATTTGATTAGAAGGATGATGCCCAAACTAGTGAGCACCATAAGCTCCTACATGTACCTCTTTCATGACAACAATAGCTTCTTCTTCATCAATTCACCTTCAGAGGACTCCATCAAAGCCTCATTTTTTGAGGATCGTCTGGTGATATGGGCTATCTTAAAAAGTGAAATTGTTCATCCATCATTGGATCTATTCTATTTTAGCTCTATTTGGTGGAAGTACTCAATTCTAAAGGTATTCCATGATGGGTGTCATCCTTCCCATAGTACGACCATACTTTTCGGAAATAGGGTTGATTTCATTAATTTCCTGCATTCTAGTTTGAACGAAAGGTGAAGCCACATGAAGATGGACAATAATAATGATTTTATCATCCTGATTTGAATCTTCCAAGGTTGTGACTGCATTATCCAATCCATTAGCTTGGGCATTTTTTGATCACATGACATAAGATAATGTTAGCTCTATGGGAAATCTATCCATTAACCCTTTGACATAATAACACGAAGGCATTAACTTTTCTTATATGATAGCATAATCCCCATTGATTTGATTGGTAACCAACTTTGAATCACCTTTCACTTTCAAGTGGTTAAATTGTACCTTGAGTGCCAATTCTAGGCCTGTGATGATAGAATCATATTCTGCTTAATTGTTGGTACTGCTATCTGATAACAGGAAGGAATATGCAAACACTTCCTTCTCTGGAGACATAATTACAATGTCTAACCCAACTTTTTTGTGTTTGGGGTGTTCCATTATCTTTATCATTGGACTTATGTAAGTTCCATCAATGTAGATTTCCCATGTTTTCAGATTATCGGGAATAGAGAATATATCTTCATCAAGAAGCTTAATATTCAATGATGTATCGTCTATATATGGGTGTTCGACAAAGATATCTTCTGGGGTTTGGCCTTTTATTGCTTTAGGAGAAACAGACTGGATATCGAAATGTTGCAAAATAATTACCCACCATACTAGACGTCTTGTAATGATATGACGACTGAGGATAAATTTGAGTCGGTTATTGAGATATACCATGTGAATCTCGTGATGTTGATGGTAGTGCCTCATCTTCTGAACTGCAATGATTAATGCCACGTAGCACTTCCCGATTCATTAATATAATGTCTCTGTGTCAAGAATAGTTTGACTGAGGTACTAAAGACTATTTTCATTCACAGAATCATTCTTTTGGGCAAGGAAGTCAGCCAGTGGTAGTTCTAAAGCTATCACATAGAGAATAAGTGGATTTCCTTAAATAGGTAGCATTAATACTGGTAATCATAAGAGATATATATATTGAGGGTATCAATTGATTCCTATAAGTCTTCAGTCTATTGATATGTGACTCCATTCATCATTATTCTAGTGAAGGGTAAACACTTTCCTGCCAAATTAGAAATAACGTTCTGAATATAGGCCAATTTTCCTTCATGTCCTCTTAATTCTTTCAAATTTCGAGGAGGTGATAAGCCAAGGATTTTTTTATTCTTAGGATCAACTTCAATGAAATGGTGGCATACAACAACGCCAAGGAATTTTTCATAGGTTACATTGGAAAAAAAATTCAAGGTATTATTCTACAAATAGTGTTTTTGAAGTTTACTAAATATGGTCTCCAGATAAGTCAAATGATCAAACCATTGTCTATATATAAGCACTAGATCATCCACATAACATTCTTCAAATTCTACTAGGAAGGGTTTGAAGATATGGTTCATTCCACATTGATAATTTTCACCCACATTATTTAATCCAATGGTCATTAACTGATAGAAAAACAAACCTTGAAGGGATCTGAAGACTATATACTCCTCATCCACTAGGGCCATTCAAATTTTATTGTACCTAGAGTAGCCATCCATGAAGGAGAGATCTTCATAGATGGTTGTTTGTTTAATCAAAAGTTCTATGATCAGAACTGGAAAGTCATCTTTCGAGAAATACTTGTTAAGATCTCTATAATCAATGAAAACACTGATTATCCCAATTTTATTTTTCTTTGGGACAATTTTGGCCAGCCATTTTGGATATTTAACCTCCCGGAAAAAATTATCTTCATTAATCTTTTTGACTTCAACATCAATTTTGGAGGAATGAGTTTGGAGTGTTCTTCATGTTGCATGTTTAAATCCTAAATGCTTTTCAAGAAAACCAAAATGATGAGTGGAAACAAAAAGATTAAGGACATAAATTTTCATATAGTTCCAAGAAAATATATCTCGATGATTCTTTATAAAATAAGTATACATCTCTTGCTCTTCCAAAGTCATGGCCATACTAATTAAAGTGGGCATTGATCTTCTTCTATACCCATATTTATTTCTCTGAGCTCATCCATAGTGTTGGAGATAACTTTCTCAAATTCTAGAGGAGTATATTTGAGATATTTTTCTTCTTCTTCCTTATGTGTCACTTCTTATGTTTCTACTATCAGAGTATGTGATAAATAAAATCTTTCAAAGCTAGGGGAGGAGTCAATATTTTAACATTCTGAAGAGGAGACAACCATTTTTGACCATACTAATGATGAAAGGTCTTCCTGGACCATTGAATAGAATATGATGGTTTGGGAATCAAATTCCTTGTCTTCCTCAAGTATTGTAAAAGCGTCATGTAGCCTAATTAGTGAAGCAAAACTTGTAGACGTTCGGTAGATGATATGAAAACAACTACATTTTAGCTTCCACCACTTCTTGGTAAATCAACAATTTCTCCCATGTTGTTAGGATTGATTTCCAAAATTGAAATTGTTGAAGTAACTAGATGATTTCATGGATTTGTTTCAATCCTTTAAATTTGATTTATAGGCAACAAATAATCTATAATCATATGTTTGAATGGGTTAGCATGTACCATTTCCAGGCTATTCAGAGCATTAATTCTTGTTTCATCTTTTTCCATTGACCATGTTCCCTTTTTGTGATAGAATTATGATTCAATATGCTGATAAATAGACATTTTGAAAGAGCCTTGTCACCATATAATGTTAAAATTTTACTATTGAATTAATACATGATACATTGGTGATATGACGAAGGAATGGTCGTATGTTGATATAGCCAAGGCCTTCCAAGATGAATGCCGATGGTTGTGTCCTAAAGGAAAACAATAAAATATGAATTAGATACAAGATATCCAAATTTAGTTATATTTTCTATATCACCTAGTGGTTCTTGTTTATTCATTTGATAACCTTACAACATCAAATTGGAATAAGATAAGTCCGATTTATTGATCCCCAATCAACAATGTGTATAGATGGGAATGGGAATGACTCATGATCCATTATCAATAAAGGATCCTCAGATATCTGTATCATTAAACTAGTTAGATATATAAAATGTCCTAATGTGTCCATGTACAACATCATCCTCATCGTTGTTCGTGAAAGATAAGACTGCATGATATTCTGCAAGATCATTCTCTATACGGTAATCCTCAACAACAGGAACCTCAGTTTCAAGCTCTTTGGGACGTTACAAATATTCACTAAGTTTTTTTCAAAGATATTTTGACAGATTCAAGTCATACAATGCTTATAAATTGGTCGGTACTTGGGCTAGATATTTCAAAATTTCGTACTTTTGGACCGGATGTCATTGTTTTCTAGAATGGAGATGCGGTTTTGTAGGTGCCTTGAAAGTTGATGATCCTACTGTAAATGTAAACTATGTTATGTAAAAAGGTGGAAATAATTCTTCTTTTGGTAGATTAGACTGACTTAATCAATCTACTTCCTAAGAGAATGATTGTTTATCCTCTTATCTGTCCTCCAAGATAATAATGTTAGGGAATATCCTGTCATGCGTGGGAGAATTTCCTTGTTCTTGTTGAGCCTGGTGAAGGGCTATCCCATGAGTTTCTACCACAGAAATGGTTCGAGAAGGGGTAGAGTTAAAATATTGGTATTTTCATATCCATGTCTTCCCTTGTATTCTAAACTATGGCTTTATTCCTTAGTTCCCCAATGAGGTACCTGGAATTTAGGCTCATCATAACAAGAATCATCATTTTCATAGGGATCTATTAAGTGGATAACATTAATGGAACAAAATATCAATTTTTCATCTGATGATGATTCTTCTTGAAAGTTTTGTTCTGATTGTGCCATTTGGCCTGGCAGTGCACATTAATTTTAAACATATAGAATTAAATCTTCCAATGTCATGCAAATCATTTTCCTTAACACAAGCTTGTCCTCTTTTGAATACTTTTTATCTTTCTAATCACACCAATTCATTGAGGATTCACCTTCAGAGGGTTGATCTTTTGATGAAAATTGTTTCAATATAGCAAATGTGGAAGAAGACAGAATTTTTTGTTTCAACAGTTTTTATAGAATGGCATGAGTTTGATTGATCATTTTCTTGACCATCCAATCATCATAATTGTGTGCATTTGTTTTCACATCCTACCATTCACCTTATTTCTCTATATCAGTAGCAGTATCACATGATACTTGGACTCATGAACTTTTCAGTTTCAATTTTCTAGATTCAACTATTTTTTTCAGGAGTTATTTGAATATAAAACACTCATAGATGGTATTTCACAACATTTGGGTAAATGGAAAATAATTTTGAAGACCTTCACCCCCTTCATTATTCAGTTTCTTCATCCTTGTAAACTAACCAAATTATTTTTCGAGCATTGAAATTATGTTACTGAGAACATATTCATTCTAAGAAGAATAAAATTTATTCTTTAACTTCTAAAATAGTCTTCGCTTTTGATATTATTGTTCATCTTGAAAAGTTGATCGTTGATGTTGATTCTTAGGAGGTGGAACCCTTCAGTATGTTGAAATATTTTAGGTAAAATCTGGTACAAGTGTTGGTTTGAGTGTGACTGTATTATTATTTTCTTTTTATATTCTTCTTCCTAGAGTTGATGCAATTACATGAGAATGATATTTATTTTTCAAAATAAAATCCTCCACTTTTTGGTAGATTGAATAATGGTTTTGAAACCCTCCTGTTTATTTCATATGGATTAGTGGTGGGCATAACTCATCACACTATTTTTCCACACAAATTTGATACAACTCTTCTTGAGGGAGTTCTAGATTTAAGGAATTTGTTAATACTTTCCATTGAGCCATTAAATATAAAACCCTATCATTATATCTTTGTTTAAAATAATTATGATAAAAAAAATGTTGTCTTCAGAAGTTCCGAGCTGAATTAGAAAATGAATTTATGATGGGGTTCTTCTCATACAAAAATTGATCGAGGCTGAAAACTTGAATACCAGTAAAAGGTTGGCCCTAGTTATGATTGCACAATACATTTGAGCTTTTCTGCTTCTTGTTGTTGAGAGGTCCCCATTATGGAATCACAAAAAGAAACAAAATTATTTAAGGGTTTCTCTGGATCTCCTAAACCATTAATGATTGAATATTTAGTATTCAAAATGTTTAGTGGGGGAGGGATCAGATCCATCTATTCAGGGTAAGATTTTTGTTTTTAGTTGTACTGCTACATGCCATTATCAAAGGATTCCAATTAAGTTCATAATGCCCTAATTGAGTTTATAATATTGTGGGGAATATTTGGATGAGTTGGGACCTATATAGATAGAACAGTTGGAGCTTGAACTTCCACGATAACTTGGAATACCACTGGTGGTGGTACTACTGGTTTTGGTCTTGGATAAACCATGGGGACATTCCTATAAGGATGGGATTGATCCTGACATGGCTGTGTATGCAATGGAGTGAATTAATTATCTGCATTTGTAGTCTCAACAAATCCACTTTGCTGAGGAGTTCTTCTAGCATGTGTATGTTTTGGATCTGCATGGGGAGAAGGTCTAGTACAAATGTTTCTTTGATGTAATTTTTTATTGATTCTTTTAAACTCCTTCATCTACTATTTGTGATGGGAGATTTTTTTTTTCAAGTGAAAGAGACTGAAATTCTCTAGACTAAAAGTGAGACCTAATATTTCTTTTAACTTTACCCATTTTATATGCCTTTCGAAGGGGTGGGAGATGGTTACATGAGAGAATACCTAGATTCTGGGAAAGCCTCTGATTTTGGATGTGCACACCTCCTTAATTTTTTTCAGTTTGTACCGTATTATGAATAAGAACATCATATTATGACTCCCCTAAACTAGATTTATTTTTGGGAGGATCTTCCATAATGGTATTAATGACATTTAGTGATGTATAAAGCATTGAAGAAATTTCACTAGTATCTTTATAAGATCATCACCTTCTGTTTCCTCCATGATACTTTTTTATCCTGCATACTGAATTCCTAAGAATTTTTTGATGGAATTTTTGGATAGTTTATTATGCATTCACTTTCTGTAATCTTCCATAATTGGTAGAATAGTGACGTTTGTTGAAGAGTGGATTGTGGATGTGAAAAATCCCCCAGCCCTATAGGTTGAGGATGTTCTTGTTCTTCTTATTATTCAAAACATTGAACTATGTTTCTTGAATTCAATGGTTAGGTTAATCATACCGCCAACCCTATAGGCTTGGGTGGCTCTTGAACTGATATAGTTGAGATTCTCATTGCTTCACTTCTGATTTTGTGAATTTTGGTCGAAACATTGGCTGGGTGCATTATCTAAAACCACATAAGTCACATGTTTCATAAGTGTGTTGTTCTATTTCAGACATTTACACTATCTGATGGATGACATCCTCTAAGTGGGAGGAATGGTTAATATTCTCAGATTCTTAATCCATAAGTATCTCAACAACATTATCTATTTTGGAATGACTCTAATGAGAATGTGTCAAGTCCTATTCTTGAGCGTATCTTTGATTTCATTCACAATCTGTTTATTGCATCTGTCCATGGGAAATAAAATTTAGTGAGACTACTTTTTGTGTGATTTTCTAATTTTAGAATTAAGTGAAATGAAATTCTTCATTTTCACCCCATCCTCTGATTCAAACACCATATGTGGTATTAGTAATTAACTAGAGTATCCTCTTTAGTGAATTGAGGCATGCACACTAAATGGATCCCTTATTCTTCTTAACTTTGGATTTTGGAAAACTGAAAGGGATGTAACGTCATTTTGGTGTTGCAACCCTTCTATTACCTATTCATTACTTTGATATTAGTCATACGGTAATACTTTCTCTTTCGGATGATGAAGATTTTTCCAAATGTTGAGGTGGATATCATGAAATTAATCTTCTACCATCAATTCTGGAATGTTGTATTGAGATTTTACTAAAGGCCAAAAGAAGACTAGTATTTCAACTTTAGCTAATTGTTTTCTAATATTCAACATATCTTCATCAAATTTTACTAGAGTTTTCTCAACTTGGTCCCACCATAATGGATTCTTCTCGATTGTTTTATTAGAAAAAATGGAATCAATTGATTTTTTCCTCTCCTATATTAGATGAAAAATTACGCAAGGGAGGTTTAGAGAATTACTATCCCCATAGGATGTCTTCTATTTGAGAAAGTATTTCATGTGTTGTTGAAAACGTATCAGACATGAATGTCCTTATGTAGGAAAGTTCCTCAAGATAAGAATGATTTATCATTACTATATTGTCAATTAGAGACTTATCTTGACAATGTGAAACACTATTGTGGATAGAATATTCATAGAGAATTCCATCACAAGGAGGAACACCATGGTCGATTACATCAAGGGATAAATCATCATGCTCCCTGGTCTTCTAGGCACACAGAGGGTTCTCATGTCACTCATCTAGATATGGGATCACTAGATTGACCGAATTTTAATGAAGCTAGATATATTGATGAAGTGTCTAATGAGGAACTCTATAATTACTACTAGTACTCCCATAATTTGGTAATGAGTATATAGAATCTTGAGTTGTAATAGATAAATTTTAGTGGGCTTCAAGAACTCCATCATTAAGAGGATCTAGATTGATTATTGGCTCTTGATTTCTAAATGTTTTTGGTGAGACTTTTTATTTGATGCCATTTTACACTTAGTTGTGGATATTTTCTAGGAGAAGTTGTTTTCATGGGTATGTTTATTTTCCTACCTTGGATTGGTCATTAGAATGGGATGATAATCTCCAATTTGAAATGTTGAATTTTCTCGATCTGGTTGACCATATTATATGGGGTTGTATGCCCCATAACCCTCATGGACTTGAATAGTGGTGTGTATTTGGTATGGGATGGAATTTCAATTAGTTATCTATGATGTGGGGACAGAATTATGTGTCTATTCCTCTGGTACTACTGAAGTTTCTATTATGATATTCTAGCAAGATTCCAAAATGTGGGTTGAAATGTGTGTCCTCCCTTTCATAATTTCCAAAATATATTTAGTGAGTTCAGTAGTCGGAATACGAATATACATTCATTATATATTTGAAGTATGTGTCTGTGTGTACTTCTGTCCTCCCTTTCCTGTATGTGGGTACTGACAGTACTCATGTATGGGGGAAGAGAGTTGAGTCTGCACCAGGTCTGTCATTGGAACATTACGATTGGCTTCATTAGGTGCTTCCAAACATGGCCTTTGGAAGGATTGATGGATGTTGGTAGGTGTATGTTCCTTTTTATTGTTTTCATCTAAGAATTGTTGATTGAATTATTTCAATTAATAATGATCAGACTATAAGAATAATAGGTGAGTGTATGTAGGTGTATGTCCCCGCTAACTAGTTTCCATCACATTTTATTGGAGGTATTCCTTGAATTCAGTGAGACGAGCCTTTTGACTGGCTGATATTTTGTAAACAGGTGTATATGCATGCTCACGGTACTCCACCAAATTTTTCTAGAGGGATTGGTTGGTCAATTCCAGACGAGTCTGATGGATAGAAAAATTTGGAAGGATGGAGTATGTGACTATTCATTTTTGACACCAAATTTGGTTGATGAACTTATCTGGAGGGGGAAAAGGTAAGAACCTACTCCCTTTTCATTATAAATTGTCCCCGACGGTTCGCCTTTCTTTCTCGGGTCTGAGGGACCTATTCCAAACAAAGAAAGGTAATACCCCCATCATGTTAGGGGGTCACTGCCACATGATTCTGCTAACGATGATTATTGGAAGGAACTCTCAAGAAGGAACCATGCATCTTTGAGTTGAGTCCATGAGTGACCTCTTTATCCACAAACCTATAGTATGGTAAGGACATGTTGTTGCATTCCATTGATAAATACCTGAAACGATTGAATACAGTGGTTGAAGCCATCTACTTCTTGACCACTGGTCATCACTGTCTGGATGATCAATGGTTGTTGTTAACATGGATAACCTGTCGAGTAGCCTCAAGTGTTTAGATAATATAGTGTTATTGTTATTTCTATACTAGTACATTTGAGACCCTGTGTTAAAGATGCTGAGTTGGTGATAACGTCTTTCCAGTGGATGAGGATCCATCTTGAGCATCTATCGGGGCACTCATAAGTGAAAACAAGATGAAGCCATTTGGTGAGAAGGGATTTCTTGAAAAAACATGAGAAAAAGATGAAATCTATTAAATAATAATCTTTCCAATGGATACATGTGTGATTTATTACTTTTTTTATCATTCCTTTATCAAGTGATAGGGGCATGGAAAATAGGTAACACTATCCACTTGGTTATAGACTCATGTAGAGTTCACTATTTTTGTTTTGTGTCCCCCAGAACATGTGCTCTTATTAGGAATCACTACTTTTGGGTAGTTTGTAATGGATTTATTTATGGAACAAGAAACAACCTATGGTTCTTTATCCAAAGGGATCTTCATTCCATAGGAATTCATTTTTTATGTTTTAGCTTACGATGCTTAAAAACATGCATTGGTTGAGAGGATGGGAGGTCAGACTCATCACACCCTTTTGTGGGGAATTATTGCCTAATCCATGACTCTCTTATCAATTTGAGATATTTTCATCAATCCTATTTAATTCACCAAGTTTAAAATTGGGTTATCATGGAATTTTCAATACATTATTTTTATGTGGAAAATTTAGAATCATCTGTATGTATTCTTGGTTTTTCATTAATGAAGACATCCATATTAATTATAGGTTCTCCATAAATGTTATCCTATCATATTCCATTTAGATTTTCTTTTAACCATCGTTTAAATAAAAATAGTTTTTAATCCACTCAGTGGGGTATGCTATAATTTGTTATCGTCTATGGAGATTAAGGTTTGTTTTGATGTCCGGATCATACCCATAAATTGGGTAACTATTTATCCTTATGAATTTAATTATAACCCTTGTAATTTGGCACTGTTTAATGGGACACATCATATCTTCTATGGTCATGTCATAAAGAGTTATTCATAGAGTTTAATTCCATGTGGTAAGAACATCTATGTGAAAGGTTCTTAGTCAAGGTTAGGTATGGTACATTTGTCTAAGCATCCCAAGTAACTTGGAAAGAAAATGGGTTTCCATGTTGGGTTATACCATATTAAGAATATGGACCATGAAGAACATGGTTGATTTGAAGAGTTGGGTTTGAACAAAATTGAGGCTTCCTACAAATCTGATTTGAATGAGAATCAAATTCCACATAGTTCTATGAGTTTAATTGGAGAGTTTAGTCCTTTGAGAGAAATAGGTTAGGACTTACTCGAAATGAAGATCCCCAGATTTAGGGAACTATTGATTGATTCCTAAAGAGGATATTCAATGATCTCAATCCCTGACGAAGGCTTCTTATGTATCCCATCAATGATTTGAATACGAGTTCTCATAGTTCAAGTGGATGATGTGTCTATAAAAATGTTGTGATAATGAAAATTCTCTAAGACCATGTGATTAATGTTGGGTGTTAGAAACAAAAGGACACCAAATATTCAACAAAATCACACACACACTTTTCCTCCACCACTGGTAGAATTGGGCGGGCATACGGTGGCGAGGGTGGACGAGGCCGAGGCCACCGCATAAGAGGGTGAGGTGACAAAACTTTCCTCTATTCTCTTTACATTATACAAAGTTCCAATGTAAGTATATGGTGTATGAGGGTGGATTAGAGAAGAGATAGAATATAACCTCTTACTTGAAATTCTAAGGGCTTACACTAGGTTGGTTTCCCTAAAACTGGTCCTCATAAGAGAGGGAGACTTCTATTTTGTTCAAAATGATAAGTACACATGAACCCTACCTTACCTAATAGAGACAAGAGGTTCCATGTTTTATAGATGAGATGGGGAGGTCATGACCCAAACCATAATCCTCAAAAACATGAACTTACTAACAGTATTTCTGGGAGAATGGTCCATGTGACTATAGATATACAAACCCATATACACTCCACAGATCTGAACCCTATTGAAAAAAATGTGGTAATACTCTAACTGTAGATATACAAACCAAATAAGATGGATGATGATGTGCCCTTCCCAAAGGTTTGATAAGTCATGAGGTGATGATGGATGTTTCAACATTACCCCTTTTAGATAAGGGATCCAATGAAGAATAATCCATTCCATTAATGGATTTGAATAAGTCTTGATAAAAGTCTTGTAAACTGAAGGGATTAGGTGAATTAATGAAGGGTGGAAAAGTAAGTATTGTTGCATAGGTATGGTCATGCAAGTAGGCTTGCGTGACATAATGTTGACTTGTGATGAACAAGTTGGATGCTAATTGATGGTAGAGAGTTGACTCAAGAATTCATGATTATTCACATGTATTCCTAGAAGTGGGTGCTCTAGTCAATTTGAGAGGAATAGGTGGTGTGAAAGTGTTTCTGATTTAGGGATTTGGTAACTTTAGGTGCACAAGTGTTATTGATTTCAAACACTAAAGGGATTTATTTCATATGATCTTCCATAAATTCCTCTACTCTGGGTGTTAATAAACTATCTTGAAGGTTTTGGAATACTTGGGCTAAGAACTAGGGCGTCTAGAGTAGTAATTGGGATTCATGAAAATTTTCCTATACAAGTGAAGGCCCCAAGGGTCTATTTACGTGAAAAAATAAAACCTTGGTTGAATGTAGTTTGTGAACGCAAGTGGGGTTACATGCCAGAATTGTGGCACTATAATACTTGCGCACTAGATTGGTGGCGATCAAGTAGACTTGATCACTGAAGATACCTTTGGCACATCTTTGGGGACTTATCCAAAATAATTACTCCATACCCTGGGAGATGTGCCCCATCAACCCTTCTTGGGTTCAGTGTTGGGCAACAGTGCCATCCCTTTAGGCTGCTTCCTTTCCTACCATCACTGACCCCAATGAAAAAAATTCATAGTCACACAATGAACTTTTTGAGACCAGTTGAGGACATTTTTTTTGAAAAGTGAATGAAATACATATCATGGAGTATATAAGGGTAATGAATGGTTGGAGAATTATTTACCAAACCAAGTGGAAAAAATATTCATCTTCCAAGAATAGGAAGTAATCCTTACACAATTGGCACACAATTTGGGGAAACATTCATCCAAATCATTTGTACAGTGTTATTTAATCTAAAAATAGAATTCTAGCCTGAAAACTCGATGAAACCTTTCACTTTTCTCCCACTCCTAGGTATCTTGAAACTAGGGAATCCAATAGTGATTCCTTCTAGTTCCTCCCCCACCATAATCCAAATCTATTGGACCTAGATTGTTGACTCATGTAGATTCATAGTAAAAGGTTCTTTCTTACTCTTTTATTTATGTATATCCAAGAATGGCTCTTTATATCTCGATATGAATCACTGATTCAGTCTATGATGTCAAGATATATTGATTCAATCATGATCTAATGGATAATTCTTTCTCTATGAATGAAAGATAACAGATATAGATAGTTAGAATGTATTCTTGGAGAGGATCAAGATATATTATTAGAGTGAATTATTTATGGTAAGACAATGTTGATTTCATTCCTTGGAATGACTCCTTCCTTGAATTCTAATCATATAGGGTCTATATATATGGATTGAATTAAATTCCAATGAATGTTGGTGTATAGGCATGCTATTAGTTTCACTCCTCGGTGGATCATAGTACATGTGTTTAACATGTTAAAGGGAAGAAGTTCTTACCATCATGGGACCTTGTCTAGAATTTTTTATCAAGATTTGATAATTTATATGCGTAATATTGATACCCTTCCAGGATATATATGTTATGTGTACTTGGGTATCCCACGAGACTATTTATTGGTATGGATTATGGGTTCTTTTCTTGGTTGTGTATTATTTTGCATCATCTTTCATAGATTGTGGAATATTTTATATTCCATGTTATTCTATTATATGTCAATTATGATTTTTTAATATTTAATATCATGTGGAACAATTATTGTGGTATATTTTCCCTTATTATGATATGTTATACATGTTGTTTTTTATATAGCTAGTGGAATCTATTTTTCATTTTTCTGGTTGAAACTTCACCCCAATTGAATTAGTCGACCCCTTGGAGGGGGAGTGTGGATGACATGACACTATGTTTATGGAATTTAATACGAAGGATACTTATTTATCTGTTAATGTGTTTTTTTTTCATGGTGTAATTCTATACATTATTAGAAGAGGAAAAATATATTCATGTATAACTTACTGATGGTGAAAATCATTATGTACGAGATAGTACCATTTGTGTGGGTGTGCCACGAATGCTTCCCATTGAAGGAAATAATGTAACCATAAGTCAAATATGTGACTTTCCCATAGATACAGAAATACTTTTTTTCCTTAATGGTGGAATGTTCATTATTCTTAAAATTTCATGGTGTAATATAGAATTACCTAGTCAGGTAAGGACTACTTTGGATATTCTTATGGCATGGCGAAGAAGCTGGTATTGTCTGGGTTTATAGTAGCTTGGTTTTCACACGGTCTCCTAGTTCATGTTTTGATGTATTCTATTATTGAAATTTATCATTCAATCATAACGTACACATCTATGAACATGTGAAAAAAAATTTAAAGATTAATTTGTGTTGTCCTACTAAGATTACAATCACACCTTGTATGAGCATCTTGGTGCATGTGTAGACTTCATAATCAGGGATCCAGAGAAAGGAAAGTGTCTAATTGTATATTTATAATGTTCTTGGAGTTAGTGGATAAACACAATACTGGGAAAGATTGAGGATATCAATGATATTTTTTTATTTATCTATTTATTATTATATTTTTCATACATGTTGACTTAACACATTGTTGGTTCATTCATATTATTATTATTTTACAATATAATATATCTATTTTATCATTTATTCATGTAATGTTTTCATTTTCATGTTTATTATGATTATGTTTTCGTTGTATGACGATGATTAACAAGGTTATTGTCTCTAAATGACATCTCTATACCCTTTACTCTAATTAGATTCCACTTTTTTAAGGAGAGGTGTGTGTGAGGTCATGTGAAACTCTAGATCGAAACAATTTATTCAAGAGAGAGAGTTATAATCTCTATATACATATCAAGTATGAGAATAAATTTAGTATAGATATTATTGTCAACCAATTCCTTATTATATGTAAAAGGTAATTAGAGTGGATTTTAGGAGGAAATTAGAATTTTTTGATTTTGGGTTTTTTAGATGATTTCATTTTATTTCACACTTATTTTTATATTTATTACATTATAATGGACTATTATGTGTGAGAAGATTATTATAGGTTCTTTTTTAGGTGGGTTTTTCTTTTATTGGGTTCCATGTAGGCTAGGATTTTGTACCACTAGCTATTTATAATTATATGTCATATTTGGAACTAAGTGAGTGGTACCTGGTACCAGGTGAGTTGGGAGGAGAGGGGGTATAGTTGGTGGTCCCACTGAGTACATAGTGGCCTTATAATGAGATCCACATTAGAAAAAAAATCCATAAAATGTGTTTATTTTTTCATTTCATCATCAATGTGTATTCCTATTTATTTAGACTCTTTAGATGAGTAGATTCATCTCTGGTGGGAGGAAGGCTCGAGGTCATTATTTTAGCCCCTTGGAAGAAGAAGTTGACTCAGATTATTATGTGTATAATCATCTTCATCTTGATTAATGATATTATTAACATTTTTTTGTTATTTAATGAGGGTATTTTGTCTTTTGTAACCCCATTATGTTCCTCTTCCATGTTTCCATTTTCATTTATACAGATTCATTGCCTCACCATTTAAAAAACTCAACATGTAAGGCCTCCTCATATCTTGTTTAATGGAGGCTCAATTTGGTTTCTAGACTTTTTTTGTCAATTTTTTGATATGATGATACTGATATATAAGTTATTCTATGTTCTTCATGGTTTTAGATTAATCTTAGTTGGTGTATAGTTTTTCTTCTTTTGGATCGTTAATTTGATATAATACATAATGAATTTAATCAGTTTTTCCCTTGGGTTTCCATTAGTATTTATTTTACTTAATTTTGGGTAATTACTTTTCTAGATGAATATATATATAGATTCCCATTTAATGGATTTTTAATGATATTTTGTTATTCAATTTTAAAAACATATATTAGGTTTTACATAAATTCCTATCATAATTTTAACTCATTATTTTATTCCCTAAAATATCGATTTATGGTTATATGGATATGGTTTATTTTTAATATAATAATAGACAATAACCAAAATGTTCAAATTGAATAATTTTTTTTTGTTTTGAAGGGTTTTGGGTTGTGTTATAATTATATTAATGTATGATCTAATATAGAAAATATCATTTTTAAAAGATGTAGTTTTCTATAAATGAAAAATTGTATTAAACGTTCATATTTTTTTTACCTGATTTTAAAACCTCATATTCTCTATAGTGTAGGATAGTGAGCTAAGAAATTAATTTCATAGTTTCTCATACTAATATTATCGTCCCTTAATTTCAACAAAATATTTTAAAAAGGCAATCACTTATTTCACATTAACTATAATTTTTTATAAGTCAATGATATATATATTTAACAATGGATAATAGTTTTAATATGAGGGGATGTAAAGTATAGGTTATTTTAGGCAGAAGGTCATGATTTAGTTATTAATTATATTTAATTTCATTATCTATGTAATTACCAAAATAAAATATAATCTTATAAATCAATCTTATACAATTTTTCCATAAAATAAAAGACCGGGTTTTTTTATTATGAGCTTATATATTATTATATTATATTATTAAACATTATATTTTATAAAGGTTGTTTTTTAATATTTATTAATATAGAATATATTATAAGTTAAATTGTGGAAATAGTTTTTATATGATAAAATAGTGAATTATAAAAAATTCATTTATAATGAATACATGATATTAATTTTTTTTCTAAATGTATGTTTAAAATATGAAAAATGGTTTCTATAGAATACTTTACCTTTGATTTCAATTAGTTTTTGTTTATGTTATTCCCGATTCCATTTTTGGTATGAATTAATGATTCTTGAAATATTTCCAAAAGCATGGATTCTATTACGTAGGAAATAATATTGTAAAATTCATTAGGATTATATCATAGTACATGTCAGGTTTATTTTAGTGCTTTAATACTTTTCAATATTATTTATTATATAAACCATGTATTTTTTAAGGCATACATCATTTTTTTCATGTATCATTGAACTATTCTCTATAGATATGATAAAAATATAGAGTAAATAGGAATGACTACACATTATGATAATGAAAAATATGGATTTTAGAGTAAACATGAATAACTACCCTTCATTATATCCAGTATTTATATTGATATATCATGTAATGTTTTCAAGAGCACAAATGCTACATTGATAGATAATAAGAATACAAGAAATGATATACTCACTAGTGTAGAAAACGTTTTTTACGTCGGTTATTTTTAATTTTTTACGTCGGTTTCTAGCCGACGTTAATACGTGCGACGTTATAAATAAGGTTTTTCACGTCGGTTATTTAAAAACCGACGTCAAAAACATAAAATCGCGATGTTTATAACGTCGTTTATTTTAGAACCGACGTGATAAAGGGGCCTGGAGAATGGTTTATCACATCGGTTATCGAAGAACCGATGTGATAAACTTCCTGGACAATGGTTTATCACGTCCGTTCCTAAACAACCGACGTGATAAACAGGGGAGAGGGGGTTTATCACGTCGGTTCATATAGAACCGACGTGATAAACTGGGGTGAGGGTGGTTTATCACGTTGGTTCATATAAAACCGACGTGAAAAACCGGGGGGAGGGGGGTTTATCACGTCGGTTCATAAATAACCGACGTGAAAAACCGGGGGAGTGGGGTTTATCACGTCAGTTATTGTATAACTGACGTGATAAACCGGAGGGGGGGGGGGGGGTTATCACGTCGGTTAGTCAATAACCGACGTGATAAACCATTGTCCAGGCCATTTAGCACATCGGTTATTCAATAACCGACGTGATAAACCATTCTCCAGGCCCTTTATGACGTCGGTTCTAAAATAACCGACGTGATAAACCATTCTCCAGGCCCCTTTATCACGTCGGTTCTAAAATAACCGACGTGATAAACCAAATTTTTTTTTAAGAAGAATGCAGTGATCTTCTCTCCACGAGAATCAACCAGAAAATAAATCAAGAAATCGTACCACCAAAACAGAAGTATATCAAAATTAAACATGTACATAGATAACATATAACACTTACCCACTAGACAGCATCCACCCTCATTTATACCCCATGGACAGCCCTCCCCCACCCCGTTGGAGCCCTCACCCTCATGTATACCCCCTGGACAGCCCTCCCCCACCCCTTTGGAGCTCCCACCCTCATGAATACCCCTTGGACAACCCTCCCCCACCCCATTAGAGCTCCCACCACACTCCTGGACTGCCCCCCGACCCCCGGACACCCCCAAACACCCCTCGACAACCCCCACCCGCCTGAGAAGCACCTCCTCACCCCCTCACCCCACTTGACAGCCCCACCACACCCCTGGACAACCCCCCCCCCCACCCCTGGACAGCACTCCCACACCCCTGGACCAGCTTCTCACACCCCTCAACATCCCTACCACCCCCAGGACTGCCCCCACCCCACCAGACAGCCCTCCCAGACCGCTGGACACCCCCACACCCTTGGAACCCCTCCCCCACAGACCCAAATCCATACCAGAAGAACCATCAAAAGTAGACCAAAACAAGAAGTATTGCAAAATTAAACATTCACTTATATAACATTCAATACTTACACTGTCAACTTCAAAAAAAAACTAAATCAAACCTAAAAAAATACCAAATACACAATTAAAACGACAATATTCAAAATTACATTTTACATTACAAACAACTAAAATTCAATCAAACCTGTAAAATAATTTGACCACTCCACTAGTACGTGTTTGATGACTTCAGCAGTATAGGGTTGAGGGTTATCAAAAAGCTACAAATGAAAAAGAAGATAGTTAACGTGTATAATGAATAAATCAAATTGAAATATGATGGAAAAGTTTAAGTGGAAATCGTACCAGGTCAAAATTCACAACTGTCCCAGTTGTTATTATTTCATACATAAATCTTAACATATAATATCCACATTCGATGAGGCCTTATTGTTCATGACATTTCTGTTTTGAATGGGTGTAAATTCAATATATTATTTTTATGTAATAAATCAAAAGGTACAAATTATAAATGGAAATTTACCTTCGCATTTACATATTTGATCTTTGCATTTCTTTTCTTTGTGTTTTTTCGAAAGTAGACCCATGCACTGTTAGAAAATAATACGAATTGGGTAAATTTAAAATTCATTATAATATATAAAACTATTGAGAAATTGAAACTTACTTTTCCAATATATTCTTAAAACTTGCCCGCACATCACCATGAACAGAGCATATCCAATAAAGAGCTTTCTCCCTTGGGCAAAAAATCCCTAACATCCAATGATTAGTGATAAAAGGAAATTTAATGTTAGTGGTTTTTTATGTTAAAAGATAATTAACTCTTTGAGAGAAATGTGTTTCATACCTCTCACAAAAAGGAATCATCCAACATTGTTGGATTATATTCCTTTCAAATCATTCAGCAATATAAACCATTCTTTGTTCCTCAGTTAATGCACATGCTTCAGGGGAAATCAATTGCGGGTCCATGAATCCATATACTTCTGTCAGTTCATTCCTCTAACAAATATTATAACGATACCTAATACAAAACATATATAAGTATACATTTTTAATAAATATAACGCAGGGAAAAGGTGTTAAGACTTACATGGAAAAAATTTTCACCACATTGATGCCCAACTTATCTCCAGTAACAAGCTCCATGATATCAGATTTTGTAATCCCCACAGTTATTTCACGCCCACAAACATGAGATTCCATTGGAAACTCATAAAAACCCAACAACAAATGTGAATATCTTGACAATCTGTCAATACCACTGGAATCTGTATCTGATGTAATTGCATGTTGTCTTTGTTGTTGTCTATACAGTATTTCTTTACCTTTGAAGTATTCCTGTGAAAAAAAAATTGAGAATTATAGTAGTTTTCAAATGATAAAACAACTTTAATAAAAAAAATAAAATAAAAGATATAACATTCATACCTCTATGGTAATGAGTCGAAGAAGTCTGGATGGCCAAACTAAAAAATGGCCGATACTCTGTCCAATTGTCGCCACCTCATCTGTAGGTATTGGTACCCTAGCTGATCTATCTATAATATCCTGTATAGTGACCCTCTGATTCTCTACCTCTAATTGTTGATGATGAACTGTATCTCTTATACAATATACCAACCCGTATGCTACTATATGATGTTGAGAATCATCAACATACAACTTGCAATATGTAGGAAGCTGCGGCAGAGGCGTAGGATAAAAAAAGGGGTCCGCAGGCTGAGGTGGGGGAGTGGGAGCTACTGGCGGAGGTGGAGGATAAATAATGGGGTCTGCAGGGGGAGGTGGAGGAGTGGGAGCTGCAGTCTGAAATTGTCTTTGCATTTCTGCAAACATAGACTGCACCAAATCTCTAATCTTGTCTTCCATCATCGCATTAATATTTTGAACTTCAGCCTCCAAGGATTCTATTTTTTTTATAAACCCCCTCAATGTTAGAAGTTGAAGAACGTGGAAAGACTTTTCTTACCGATACACCTGTCGGATATCCTCTTACACGACCAGGATGTTCGGGCCTTCCCAATGCTGCAAATAAAATAGCTTCCCTCCCAGTAGCTGTAAATGTCCCCTCTGAACTTTGCTCCTCAAGAAAGTCCTGTATTAATTAATTGAACATTTCTGTAATGATTGAAACTTATATGAAGAAAAAAGTTAACTTAAATAAATTAAATAGATATCTTACAATCCTCTCAGCTACGATTCTCGATTCTTCCGAAAGATATTGCCCTTTTTTCCCTTCTGAGCTCTCTTCCATTTTTCATGTCTAGATGGAGGGGATGGAGGGGCCACCTCTCCAGAGCTTGAAGACTCAGCTCTTAGTTGTTGAAATTTTTCTGCTATCATTTTTTCTTCCAATAATGTATACCCTCCCCGAGATAAACTATGAGGGTATACATTTTTAGATTGGATCTCCTGATGAGCTTTCCTTGTTTGCTGTAATTTAAGAATAAGAAATCATTAAAAAAACATTAATAAAATCATTTATATAAGAAAGTATATAAAAGTTTACATTGCCCTTACTAGAAATGACTCTTTTTTTCTACTTTCAAAAAAACTGTCTCCATGTGCCTTCATCTATAAAAGGATATATACGACATGGATTGTCATCACTCCTATGACCATAAATGAAATCAGATGTGAGGGTTGATTTGAAATCCCTCCATCTCCTGGCAGCCAACGATAAGCATGTCTTCCTTACTCCTCCAGTGTCAGGAATATCAAATGTCATCTGATAAAGAAGAGGTTAAACATATTATATATACCAGAAACATTAAAAGAATGGTCAAACAATGACAAAAGATCTTACCAAAATCGTCTCCCACAACTGAGAGATAATGTCTTTATCCACACCTCTCTAATCATCATAAAGAATGCTTACTTTGGTCTTATCCTGAGTTGCAACAAAACTCTTAAAAGCATTGGCATTCGGACCTCTAGGAATATCATCATCATCAAACTCAACTACTATCCTCTGACCCTGCGTACGGGCAAGTGATAATTTTGGTAAACGTGTGCAACCACGTTTACCAACCTTTGAACTCTTTGTCGTAATAGGAGCATGTGAACGTTCTTCCCCAGAGGTATGACCAGCAATATGCTCCTCCCCAGAATCATGTGGTTGATCATCTGAATGATCTGTCATTATCCTTCAAATCAAAAAAACAAACGTCAGTTCACAAATATACAAATTCAAATATTTTAATACTACTATAATCAGAAAATAGAAAAGTGTACTAGGTTACAAAATAGTAAACATTGGTAATATGGAAAGCATGTTAAACAATGGTAAAGATGGAAAAGATGGTCAATATGGCCGTTGGAGGGCTTCCGGAGCCGTTGGGGGTCAAAAGTACAAGTCTGGTCAAAGCCCAACAGCTTGTCTGACTGGGCACACCGGCTGGCCGGTGGTGTCTCACCAGCTGGCTGGTGGTCCACCGGCTGGCCGGTGCTGAGCTACCGGCTGGCCGGTGGTCCAGAGAGCAGGCTTTCTGTCTGGGTTCCACCGGCTGGCCGGTGGTCATCCACCGGTTGGCCGGTGTCACCAGGCAGTGGGCAAGCCTACTGCCTGGGTCCTCCGGCTGGCTGGTGGGCGAGAACCGGTTGGCTGGTGCCCATACCGGCTGGCCGGTGCGCTAACACCGGCTGGCTGGTGGCTCTGGCAGAAAGAAATGCTTCTGCTAGAGACCACCGGTGGGCCGGTGGTCATCCACTGGTTGGCCGATGTCACCAGGCAGTGGGCAAGCCTACTGCCTGGGTCCTCCGGCTGGCCGGTGGGCAAGAACTGGTTGGCCGGTAGACTCAGAGAGTCCACTATCAGCCTTCTTGGGCCAACTCATGGGAAACCTTTTTCCTAGCATCAAAACACTTGAAAACAAGTTAGAGCACGATGAGAGTGATTGTGATCATTAAAATCCAAGAGAGAGGGGTGCAACAATAAACATGATAAAGTAAACTAAACAAACTTAAAACAAACAATAACAAATACTTATTTTATTTTAAAACATGTTTTAATAAATAAAAAACATACAATTTCTAACATTTATGGAAAAAATAAATGTAAACAAGAAATAAACATATGTTACCTGTAATTTTAGGAATGTACAGATGGATTGTTTTCCCAAATTCCTTTGTCATGATCGTTCCTTATGGCACAAACTATGTCTTCAACATGATCGTCATTATGTTCTGTTAATATTTCCATTGAAGTAGGGATCTCACATAAATCAGCATATTCATCAAGTTCATCCTCACCAACATATTGTTTTTTCCCTTGTAAAACAACAGCCCACTGCATATCTGATTGATATACTACATAAAAAATTTGTTTTGCATGTGTTGTCATTATAAAAGAATCAGCTGTGTCTTCCAATCTATTCAGATTAACAAGTGTCATTCCAAATTCATCGTGTCTGACACTGTTGTTACCGTTAAACCATTTACAGTTAAAAACGGGAACTTTAATTTTAAATTAATCAACCTCCCATATGTCTTCAATCACTCCATAATATGCATTTGATGCAGAAATTGGGTTTTTTTCCTTAGCACTCGAAAAATGCATTGCTTCTACAAACACCAATACACCACTATTCTGAACTGCACTTCTGTTGTCCTGAGCTTTTGTATGAAATGTATAACCATTAATGTCATAAGCAGACCATGTTATCACATTTAAATATGGACCACCCACTATCCGTTTTAATGTCTCTGATACATCTGATCTACCAAGAAAAGTCTTTTTAATCCATGACAAAAAAGTTTTGTTGTGCTCATTCAAAATCCACATTTCTTTCTTCTTTGGATGACATTGTTTCAACACATTAATGTGCAATGTGATATATGGTTGAGCATCAGCTATGTTCTTCAAGATGTATGATTCTAACTTCTTCATTTGTTCAGCTGACAATGATTTGACTTTCAAGCCGCGAATCCCCTTTCCCTCATTATTAACTCATTCATGGCGAGATGGAGGAAAACCTATGTGTTGCGCCGCAGCCAAGTAGCTCGTACAAAACTCTGATACCTCCTCAGAAATATACTTTTCAATAATGGAGGCTTCAGGTCGATATAGATTTTTAACATACCCCTTTAATATTTTCATATACCTTTCAAAAGGATACATCCAACGGATATATACAGGTCCACAAAGCTTTATTTCTCGAACCAGATGAATCATTAAATGCACCATTATATCAAAACAAGTTGGAGGAAAATACATTTCCAATTGACAAAGTATTAAAATTGCATCCTTTTCCAAAATGTTCAAAGCATTCACATCAATCGCCTTGTTACAAATTGAATTGAAAAAATAACACAACTTCATTATAGTATTTCTGACACGAATGGGAAATATTCCATGCAATGAAACTGGTATAATTTGTTGCATCATGATGTGACAATCAAGTGATTTCATACCTATCAACTTCAAGTCCTTCATTGAGACAAAATTTTTTACATTAGAAGAATAACCTTGAGGCACTTTGGTATCATGAAGACACTGACAGAAGCTAATTTTCTCCCTCTTCGATAATGTATGACAAGCCGGGGGAAGAAATGTTCGTCTTCCATTAGGAGTGGGAGCTAACTCCAAACGTATTCCCATTGATAGTAAGTCTAATCTTGCATTCAACCCATTTTTAGTCTTTCCTTTAATATATAACAATGTTCCAATCAAAGAATCACAGATATTCTTCTCCACGTGCATGACATCAATATTATGTTTAACTTCATGATACCTCCAATATGGTAGCTCAAAAAATATTGACCTTTTCTTCCAAATATGTCTATCATTACCAGATTTCTGTGTCTTTCCCAAAGTCACGTCAAGGTTTTTCACCCTCTCAAAATACAGATCATTGGATAAAGGTTTTGGAGCAGTATCAAATTCTTGTGAGCCATTAAATGCCTTTTTTAGTCTTCTATAAGGGTGCTCCATAGTCAAAAACTTTCGATGACCCATGTACACTGTTTTCCTCCCATGATGCAATTGACAATAGGACGTCTGTTGTTCGCAAATTGGACATGCTTTATGCCCTTTAACACTGTATCCAGACAAATTTCCATACGCTGGGAAGTCATTTATAGTGAACAGAAGCACTGCATGCAGTTGAAAATATTCCATTTTATAAGAATCATACACCCTAATACCATCATCCCATAACAGTTTCAAATCATCAATCAACGGTGACAAGTAAACATCAATATCATTACCGGGTTGCTTTGGACCAGAGATCATTGTACTCAACATGACATATTTGCGCTTCATACAAACTTCAGGAGAGAGGTTGTAAATTACCAATAAAACAGGCCATGAACTATGTGTGCTACTGAGTGTTCGGTATGGATTCATTCCATCTGTGCACAACCCTAGTCTGAGATTTCTTATTTCATTTCCAAATGTAGAATACTGCGCATCAATTTTCTTCCATTGTGGACAATCAGCTGAATGACGTATTTTTCCATCACATACCCACTCTTCAACATTCCATCTTAACCTTTTTGCATCATGTGAATTAGCAAATAAACGTTTGAAACGATTAATTATAGGAAGATACCAAAATACCTTTGAAGGGAGCTTTGTAATCTCTACATCACCCTGTGATTTTTCTTTCACCTTATACCGTGATGTCCAACATTTTGGACACTCTGACAGAAATTCATATTCCTTCCTATATATAATGCAGTCATTCGGACATGCATGTATTTTCTAGTATCCCAATCCCATCGGGCATAATATTTTCTTGGCTTTGTAATGTGAATCTGGAAGATCATTATCTTTTGGAAGAATGTCTTTCATCAATTGTAGCAGCTCTGTAAAACATCTGTCACTCCATCTATGCTTCACCTTTAGGTTAATCAATCTTAACACCACCGACAGAACCGTAAAATCTGTACAACCGGGATATAATGGTTTTTCAGCATCACCATATAGACGTGCAACTGTCGGTTCTATCTCAATTATTTCTGCTACAATATCGTGAATCATTTCTTCAATTCCATCGGAGTTACCATCTTGCGAATCATCATCATCAGTGACATTCCGTCCAGTTTCACCATGCCAAATCCAAGGGTTGTAACTCGGATTAAAACCATGACATATCAGATGATCTTTTATCTCTCTACTTTTCAACTTCTTCATATTCAAACATTTCAGGCACGGACAGAAACAAATGTCAATACTTGGAACATTTCGTTTTGGAAATTCCAAAACGGCATCAACACCTTCCACAAATTCATTGCTCATTCGATGTGTCGTAATCCAACTTCGACCCATTATTACCTATAACAAATATCAACAAAAAATATATATTTTTAAGATAAGACAAAACATGTTTATATGAAAAAAATCATAATTTGAATGTAAAACAATTTAAAATATAAAACAAATCTTGAAAGTAGTAGTAGTTTTCATAAGTACCCAACACCAAATAGCTATACATCATAAGTGTCATGTTAAAAATATGAATATAGACCATTTGTTTTATGTTTAATAATATTATCATATAATCTGATCATTCTGATTATATATTAGAATTACTATATCCTTTTGATCCGATATATAATCTAAGGACATTAATATTTATTTAGAAAAAGTAATGTTAATATCATGGTAATGTAAAAAAAAGTATATGTCGAACTATATATATGTAATACCAATAAAAAAATACATATGTGTTTGGCCTGGGTTTCACACATAAATCAATTCATCTCACAGATTATATTTTTGAATCATCCTACATAATACTTATTTTTATAACTTAGGGAATGAAAATAATAAAAGTTTTGATTTATGATACTCATTATGGGTAAACATGATATATATAAATATAATATCTAATCTCATAAAAAGATATCCATGGGGGTATAAGAGCATACACAAAGCACATGATTAAAAAGATAAGTGAAACTGTTCTATATAATCATAAATCATAAAACCTGAGTCCAAGTATAACAATTTTAGCATAACATAAGACATGATTTATATGATAGTGGGAACATGATTTAAAAAACCTTATTCACAAGATCACAACATTGGTATGTGGAATAACATAAGAGTGTGGAACAAACCTAATCATATAATTCATAACATATGTCAAGGGAAAACATAGTTTCATTCACCTCATATTGGGATATGTTAATCAGGTTTCCTATAATTTATTATAATATTTCTTACCAGGCACATCACATAACACATTGGACATGGTATAACCATCTGTATCCCATATTGATCTATGATATATAATTCATTGTCGAATGCATTAGAAGGATATTATGGACCCAAATGTCACATAATGACTAACCATATATATGGGTGAATCGTGATAATCAAATCATTTATAACACTTTCGTAGATCAATTAACTAAAAAAAATGAAATGGGGGTCATAATTGTTTTTAAAAAACATAATAATTATTAATACATAAAAATGTGTTTGGATGGTAAGATAAGATAATATACCTAATTCAATCGAATTATCATTAAATTATTTCTACCTAGATAGAAAAGACCTTTATAAAAAATATAATTTAACTTGAGAATGAAACGAAAGTTCCCTTTACCTTTTTTATAATGAAAAATCTGAAAAGGATGATAATAATATTTAGGTATTATAATTTTTTTTATGAATTATTAATAATAAAAGAAATCACCTCACTTGGTTTTGTTGAAAATAGGACATACCATCGTATTCAAGAAATCAGATACACTTTGCATGAAAAGGTCCATCATTTTTAGGAGATGACTGAAAGAAGAAATGTATTATCAGACTCACCATGAGTCCAGAATGAAATATTTTATTGTAATAGGTATGAATTGATATTTTTATGAATGCAGATGAAAACAGATGATGGTTTTCTGATCTAGGAGTTCTAAAAATCATAACTTTTTGAAAAAATATTATGATGTAAGAATGTTGAATGAAATTTTAAGGATAGGTATTACCGATTTTACCTGGTCCAATTTCATTCAGGAAAATAATTTTCTGGACAATCATATTGAAAATATGATTTTAAGAAAATAAGTAGTACCAATCTTCATCCAGAAAGACACATTCCAGCTAAGTAGGAAATAATAATGTTGCTGGAAGAATGGAACGTTACAGTACCACCCATTATTTTTCAGATTTTGCTGAAGCTAATCCACAATGTTTTAATAACCATTTGCGAGTTGAATGTTGTGAGTTGAATGAACATAATAACCATTTTCAATAAAAAAAATTCCACGAGATTCAAAAACGAACGAAAAGCACATCAAGAATCGAAACAAAAACGAACGAAATAAATTCGTGGAAGGCTTACTTGAATGTCGCAAGTTGAGATGATAGATCCAAGAGCAGTGAAGAAGATAAACAATGAAGCCAAAATGAGTGTAATGCAGGCGATCGACGAGCCAATCAGGGTTTACCGCGCGAGAGAGAGACGAGCCGGTGACTGTCAATCGAAAAAATCGTAAATGAAAGAACACGGGCTTTAATTTTTTTAAATGCTTTATAACGTCGGTTATATAATAACCGACGTTATAAACTATTTTTTAGCTTTTTTACGTCGGTTATCTTAAAACCGACGTAAAAAAGGCTCCCGCGCTTTGGTATTTTACGTCGGTTATTTGATAACCGACGTAAAAAACGCGTCGATATCGGGTTTTTTACGTCAGTTACAAAATAACCGACGTAAAAAACCCCCCACGCATTGGTTTTTTACGCCGGTTATCAAATAACCGACGTAAAAAACCAACAAGCACGATTTGTAACGTCGGTTATATATAACCGACGTAAAAAATGGTGACGTAAAAAACGATTTCTGCACTAGTGACTATTATAATTGTGTGTGAGAAGGTTCCCATATGTGAATTAAATGGTTGGTGGTATGAAATGATATCACAATTCCCTCATTCCAATACAACCCTCCCTTTTTAAGATGGTATAGTCTGTAATTGTTTAAAAAATTGAGTTTACATGGTTATATTTCTTTTGATGGTATTGGTCATTATTTCCTAGATGTTATAACACATATCTACAGATATATGTATATAGTAGATTATTTAAAATAATAATTTTCTCCCCTAAGTTATGGAACTAATATAACATCATAGATCTTTTTTATGCTTGAATTAGGTAATATAGATATCGAACCACCCTATTTTTTGGGTTATCCATTTTGTCTGATATTGATCTATGTAATGAAACACTACATTTTGGGTTCATTCTCTAATGAATGACTTCATTTAAATTTTTATAATCTATTTCAATTTGTATCCATGTTCAGGTATACACATTTTTATTCACTCTATAAGTTGGGACACTATTGGGGGTTCCAAACTATTTATATCCTCACGTACTACATGGAACATATTTTGGATATACAGATTCCATTGCTGAATTTCTGATACTAATGGACTAATGCATATTCATGGATGTTTTGAAAGAGTTGGATGAAAGAATTCTTTGGCCTCTACCTTGATTTTAGAGATCCTTCTATGGTCGGTTTCATGTCACTAATTATGTTATATTTTTAGAATCATGTGCTACATTTTTATTTGAAATACATTTTTAAACATTGATCATTATATTCTACAAGTATATACGTCCATTATTAATTTAATTAGTGAGTTATGATATATTTAAATTTATGTTCACTATTGTATGGCCTCTTGAGTATGATATCATGTTTTTGGGGGTTTCTAACATAAAAATATTCATTACCAGTTTCCTATAGAAATCATCTTGACTTATGAATTAAACTAACAAGTGATGATCATCCCCATATTTAAATCTGAACCATTTATCCTAGTCTCCAAATCATTTGGATCAGTGTAATAACCCCAATACCATAGAACCCTAATTCTGGAACTGATAGGGTATTCAGGTCAAGGAAACCATATTAAGGTATATTAAAGAGTAAAAATGGGAATGAATTTATTTGAACATATTTAACATAACTTACCTTCCTGGTTAAATAATCCATTAAAATTTATAAAACCATTCCCTATTGAGGATTTTTAGTATTTTTGATGATACATGAGACCATAGTGCTTTTAAAAATTTAACACATCACTTCTTATATTATGCATTTTTTAATTACAGGGTTAAATTCATATGAAATTTAATACAAATATATAATCTTTCTATTATAAAAATAACATGTCTTATTTATAATATAGTGTCAAGGGTAATAAATCATAACTTTTAGTATTTTTTTATGTGTTTTAAATGGAAGAATATGGTTTACATAGTCATGAATGATTAGTTTGAAATTTTCATTTTTTGATGAATATAGTGATAATTTCATATTTTAATCAAATAAATTTATCAATTGATTTTTTATGAAGTGGTTTAATTTAATATTTTGATTCCATTGAAATATCTGGTATGATATTACTGATATTTTCATTTTAAAAGTATAGATTGTTTTTTACAAATATGTTTCATTAACATGGATATATTGAACCTCCACTAAAACATTATAATCTAGATCAATTTTTAATGAAGATGAATGCATTAATGATTATACCTATGATTCTGGGGATGATTTTTCAATTTTGAATTTATTAAAAATTATGATAAATATATTTACATGAAAATTCTATTGAAAACAAAAATAAATTAAAAGAAATGGATTCAATTTACACTATGGAAAACCATGTGTTTAGTCAAATTTTACAAATTTTTTCTGTGGATAATAGTTTTGAGTATCTATTAATGTTATAATTTAAAACACTACCTAAAAAATCATATATAATTCTAAAATATCCCTATAATAATTTTCCATTACCTTTTTGACAACCCATGTATTACCATGTATTGTCATTTCATAAAATTAAATGTTTTCCTTTATATATTATTTTAATTAAAAAATAACCATTATATTACTCAAGGGAAGTGAATATTAGAATATAAAAAACATTGGATAAAATGAGTAAAAGTATAGGAGGATATTAACAAATATTTAAATAAACCAAAATATTGTAGAATACATCATTGTGATATTCAGTGAAGATAGTTTAACTAAAATTGTTAAAAGAAAGTAGGAATATTGTCTTAAATGTGGAAAATATTTTAATATTGAAATGAGTGAATAGAAGGTGTGGTAATTTATATAGAGAAACATATGAATTTTGAGACTATTTTTTATATATTTGAAAAACAAGAAATTCTGGGAAGCAAAAAATAAAATATAATATATGATTATGTATGTTGAATAAATCAATTTAATTTTTCATTAATGTTCAGTTAAATAATTGATATTTTAAAATGAAATTATAATTATTTCATGACTTAAAATAATTTAATATTATCAATTAGATACACATTTTTTATTTGAATGTATTATGTAATTTTATGGGAAACATGATTTAAACTTTTGGACTATTTAATGATGTATTTGATTATAATACATTTTTTAAAATTTTAATTTAATAATAATGTTATAAATAATTAAATTAGAATATTGCTTTGTAATAAAGAAAATTTTAAAATTGTACAATATGATATATTATTGTAGAATAAAAAAATATTTTATATTTAAAACTACAATTTTTAAACTATTAAAGTGATTTTCATTTTGAAATATATTAATTATATTAGTATTTAATACTCATTTATTTATCAATAATATTATTCTAGATTACCATTTATATACATTTTTAAAAAATTAAATCAATATTATTATGTATAATAATGGTCAAAATTTGGTCTAGTATAAATCACTATGTATTCAATGTTTAGAGATATGTTGATGTGTAAACCCTTACTAATAATGGTTATAGGGTATTATGTATGAGGATTGGAAGAGTTTTGCTCAGTTTAAATCATTATATATCAATGGAATAAAAAATATATTCTATATGGATATTTGGTAAAGTAAAATATATTGTGTATCTTTATAATATTCTTTATAATATACAATATATCATCATAATATACTTCCAATTTTTAATTTCTTCACAGGACTCAAAAAATACCCTCCATATGAAAGGATACTAACCTATATGAGGAATGGTTTTCTCTTTTGATTTTCAGGTGATATTAACACATGAAGTGACACTAGTATCAAATTATGGAATATTGTTATAACATATGAAGAATGCTCTAGAACATATTTATGGTGAATTAACCTACATTATTAATTTATTAAAATTTCAAAAAGGTATGAAAAATATTTACAGATTCATATGTTTCATTTACATATCACAGTGTGATTCTGGAATTTTTTATTCTCTAAAAATTATCATTCATTGAAATAACTCTCTTATTATATTATTGATTTTTCATTCATACTCTATGATATACTTTATATCATAATAACATTGTTATCCAGGTTTTCAATCATATTTTACTATTGATAGAGTACCTTTTTTGTAATGTTATCATGTTATGTGTATATATGAATCATTGTACACACATTTCTATATATCCAATTTGGAATTACATTTTTGTTTCTTTATGGATTACCTTTACATATTCTATTACTCTTAACTACATTTTCATATTTATGAAATAGTTTCAATACTGATTACTTTTATATAATATCATTAATTAATTTTTTATAGCACAATGAGTCAATGCCAATGATAATTTTTTCTACACTATGAACTCAATTTTTCTAGAGATAAACCACTGTGATATATTGATATTTTTTCCCTATAATTCCCAGAAAGAGAATATTTTATCAACATATGATTTTTGTGGATCACTATAATGTTTTGGGGACTTTTCCAAATTACCAATGAACATAGACTTTAAAATTTCCCCTTAAACTATTTAACATGTTCTCAAAATGGTTTAAGCTTTATATTAATTCATGTACTTTACCTATTTCTTTAATATATTACTATTTATTTTTTTAACATTCATTCATATTGGGGTTTTTTAGATAAATATTCCACCAATACCTTTGTTTTTTGACTCATTAATTCATGTTATTGACATCTGATTATCTCCAAATCAATATCTGGATATATTATATAGTGCATCCATGATTTATCATTTAAATTTCATACTATAATTTAGGTGAAACTTTGAAATCACCATTATTTTGAGATAATTTGAAATATAAGTCCTCCATAATTCTTCTTAATATTTTATCATTTTATCTCACTGTGAATAAGGTTTGTGTCTAGGAAAATATATGTAAAAAATATTTCAAAATATTTCCAATTAGTCTAACAAAAATATGGTTTAAAATGTAAAGTTTTATAGTTATATTAATTTTATTTTTAAATAATTTGATATTATATTTATCGGAACTTTAGTATCATAATATACATAAAAAATTATTGTACTTGATATTACAATAGGTATGGTTGTTGGTGATATACTCATATAAGGTAGATGTGAATCTTTTATATCTTATCTTTCATTATAAAATTAACTATTCCAGAATATCAAGGAATATTTTATAACTAATAAATCATAAATTAATGTAAATATAATATCTTAGTTGTATCTTAGAACATGTGTGATATGATAATTTAAAGGGGTTATATCATTTGGGATTCAGAATGGTATAGGAATAGAATATTTTAAAATAAAACAATGATAATAAAATTTAATGGTAGTTTATTTTATAATCCGTAAAAAAGTGATGAAGGTAGATATGATATATGTGAACCACCTCTACATGAACCTTGATTTTTTTAAATCCTATGTAGTATTAAATTTTCAATGTGCCGCTAAGGATTTTCTATAAAAGGGGAAAAATTTCATCTAGTTTAAATTATATGTGATTTTTTAAAATTTATAATATCTGTATGTTTGTTATCTATTAATTTAGAAATCAATTTTTCAATTTTCATTTAAATAATGACTCCCTAGGTTTACATCATCATGCTGATCTTTAAAGAAAGATTCAATTATACTACATGACTCTAGGTAAGTGGTTATTTTATTCAAAAAATTTACTTTTTTGTTTCCAAATATTTATTTAATCTCATTATCTCAAATTTCTCTCAATGATTTTAACTTCTAAAATGATGTTTACCAATATTCTATTTTTGGATAACACATTCTTTTAAACTGATTTTTAATACTATTACTCAAAAATAAAAATTTGTATGGATTTAAATGTATGTCTTTATGGAATTTATTTAAATCAATATAAAAATAACTCTGTGTGCTCTATTAATGTAATAATATTTTGAGTGATTTATGATTTTTTCCATTCTCATGAGTCATGGATATGTATAGTTTATCCTTATATGAAAAGTATGTCCAATATTCCCATACAATGAATTGGGTAATGTTATATATCCCATAATATAACATATAAGGGCCATGATATTGGTCTCTATGCACTATGGGAATCTTTCAACTGTGTTTACAGTAATAGTGAGTGTACCACTTCCACCATGGAATATTTTACACTATATGAAGATGTCTTGGTAGTGAGTGTTGACCTAAGTATTTTATGACAGGCCTTATGTTTGTGTCACAATTTAATCTATCCCTTTTTTACCATTATATTATAATACTTTTTTCCTATGATTTTTTTATGTGATCACTTATGATCTTTCAAATGTATAAGGGTTGAATTTTTATAGAAAATCAATTTCATGAGTTTCAAATTTCCCATGAAACCATCATGATTTTCAGTTAGCCTCATCGTTTCTTATAAGATTTATTATAGTAGTTTTTTATCAAATAAGGATATTTCATATTTTAATGATTTTTTGAGTACAATTATATTTTTTCAAAGTTAATTATTTTTCAATTTATTTCATGTTTTCTAATATACTAGTGGGTATTGAATATTTTTACACTTCATAGTTAGTTTTTCTATTTATCCCTTATTTTGGAATTATTTTTATGGCACTAAAGGAAGAGTAATATCTATTATAAAGTCAATTTTTTGGTATATGGTATTATTCATGAATTAAGTACACAAATATTTTGAGGATTTTTGTTTACTGGAATAGTATCCTTTTTGGGTAATCTAGGGGTTTGATTATTTAAGGTATTTTTTTTTAATTCTCTAAAACTTTAAACCTAAAAGGTATTTGGTATGCATGTGGAATAATATTTTATATAAATCAAATAATTTTACATGGTTATGTTATAACTATGATAGTTTGTATCAAATAAAGTTTTATATAAATTTAATGTTTAGTTTATTGTTTGTTGAATAAAATTTATGGTTTGTGGATATCATCATTGGGTAATTAGTTTATGGTTGGTTATAAAATCAAAGGAATCTGCTGAAACCTGACCCATTCAGGTCCCACCTAGGTTGGTGGAAAGCCATGGTTGGAAACCAAATCCTACCTTCAAAATGCTAAGTGTTAGAGATTAATTTTGGGTCAGTATAATAAATATATAGGAGGTCGTACCCTAATATATTTTTAGATATAATTCGACTTATTTTATAAGAAAATACACAATGACATAGACCATACAGAACAAGGTAAAAAGAAAAAAGTGAATGAATACACCTACTAACCATCTAATTATATGCTAGGAAAAAAGATAGTACTTGAGAAATATTGTGAGACCTAACAACTAAGGAACACACTATGAAAACATCCGGGTGAAGGGGGGATCACCATGTCATTACATCCACTTCTTTCAGATCTATCTACAATGAAACATTGTTAGACATGCATGTTCTTTGACTCCATCATCTTTACTAGCTCTTCCAACTCCAAACCCATGGAAGGCATCCTAGACCTATAGATTAGATTCTTATACACGCCATGTTTAGGTAATTGATCCCTTACATGGGTGAGTATAAAGATAACTAGAAGGATGCCTCAAAAATAAAATAGAAATATAAGAAAATATTAACAAAAATTTAGGTATGAACCATAAAAATTCCAAATGAAACTTAAAGAAATACCAACATGAAGATAATATATCACTCAACTTCCTTGGAGATACACTTCTATATTTGATACAAGAAACTAGAAACAGTCTAATTGATCACTAATCTTTGACATGGTAACCCACCCAAAAACTTATCACACCTCATAGGAAGATACTTAACTACATAGTATCCACTATAAAAACCCACTAAATCAATGTGGGAAATTGAAACAACTTCCAATTCCATAAACACACCCAAGTGAATTTTATGAGATCACTAGTGAATGTATAAAATTCATATGATAATGTAAATTACCCTTAATAGAAACACCACTAACATGCATGGTGAGAAACTAAAACAATAATAATGTAATTGTTCCATAAAAAGGGGAATGTGTCATGCTAATCTCACTAGATCTTATAGATGATAACACCATCATACATGAAATATTGAATAAAATATAACACTTGAAACAATACTGATGGAATGAAATTTCATGAACTGCCTTTTTCAAGATGAGGGAAGGGATGGAAAAGTGCAGCACCCTTCCTTCCTCAATTTAAAGGGAGATAATAACCCCTCAGTCCCACCTCCAACATGCCCCGAAGTGGATCCTAGAACCAAGGGTATTAAATCTCGAAAAGAAATGGAAGGCATTACCCTATGTATAAAACAATATCAGAAGACAAGATGGAAAATCCCAAACAACTCCAAATACCAAAAGTATAAGTAAATCCAAAAACCATTTCCTATATGCTTGTTCGAAAATAAAGATGATGCAAGGTACAAAAAAACTCCCTAGTGAAGTACCAAATGAAATATACTATGTAGAAATAGTAACTAATCCTCACACCTGAGCAAGTAATGTCCAACATGATCCACTATGTCAAAGAAACCTGAAAATAGTTTTAAAAAGTAGGTGAGTGTACAAGTACACCCAGTAAGAAAATCTAAAGCCACCCATCCACAAGTGAGGGATAATACTAATGTCCCTGTGAGAAAACAATATAATCTCAAATCACCTACCAAGGAAAACTATCCATCCTATCATCAAAATGTACACTCATTAAAAAATACAAGTCAAGAAATGTAATAGAGTAAGAACATCGGTATTTGGGTACCCTGCACCACTTTCCCACTGGTTAGATACTCATCCCTAATGAATAATGTTTTGATCCTACAAATATTCCCACATATATTCCTACTACCACAACCCACCCACACACACATGGTCCTCAAACCACACACATTCCCGGCCAGAGACACATGGGCCACAAAAACCAAACCTCTCGATATAAGATACATGGGCCTCATCCTGAAGGCACTAGGGATAACAAACCTGGAATTTGAACACACATGCCTCACATCTACAAAAAACCCTTTATGGATGAATCTTGGACCATGTTAAGCCTCAAGACAATACAAACTCTCATGATATGCTCAAGTAGTAAGAACCTGTAAGAGAGTGTGAGGATGAAATTCATTAACCAGCCATCCATCCTCCCACCAGGATATTTGGAAATACACCCTCCCCTATGAAATAGATGTGTTTGGAAATGATTTCTCAAAAGGGTGTGGTGCATAAATAAATCACAAGGAAATAATATATATATATATGTATACAAACACTAATCACAACCTACATATTTCCTAACAAACAACCAACCCACTCAAAACCACTTTTGCTACCAAACCTATATGCCTAACAACACAATTTCAACTTCAAAAGCCTAAACCAACCCCTTTTCATTTAACCACATTCAATTTATTAATTAAAGGGTTCACATTAATCATTTCTAATACTATTGGAAAACTATCAACCATAACCACACCAAAAAAAGAGAAAAAACAGATTAAATTCTCACTACCCAAACCCCCAGTCTTCCCAGACACCTATTCAGCCATTGCGAGCAACCAATCTTCAATATTTTACTATTTTTTCCTTCCCTCGTAACCAAGATCTGCAACCCTAATACGCAATAATTCCCAGATGTGGTCCCTCTGTATATATGTTCATAACCACATAGTAGTCACACTTCTCGACATCACTCTGTGACCACAACATAACAAAGGAAGTTCAGTTTCCTACAAGTTCATCCATTACACAATAAACCAATATCTCAGACTGAGATACCAACACACCCCCATGGAAAAAAACATTCACCAAACCCACAATAACTACCATTAACCCAAAACCATGTAGTTCTCTCCAACCACACCCTTCTCACAGAACCAACTCCTCCGTCCAACATTTTACCAAAAACTGTGCTCCCAACATCATCACCACATAACTCATACAAGTTCACACAACCCAACAGAACATTGCACTTGGAAACACCTATCATCAAGATTTGTATATATTTACATTTAACTAGTAGAGGTTCTTTAATTCCACTTAATTATAACCGGTTTGATAACAATGTAGGCTTGATCCTAGGGGCATCAATTTATTTAACCAATGTATGTGATTAAGCAGATTTAATGATACAGTCATTATTCAAGCATCTCAGAAATACATAACATCAGTAATGAATAATAAAATACCAACAACAACCATGATTTTTAGAAGGATTTAAAAACACAAGAATCTATAAATGATTCAACAGTAATAGATAAAACAGTCAATCAACATCAAACCACTCTCAACACATTATTTTATTTTCCCATGTTGTCTCTTAATCAAATCTAGTTCTTATATGTTTATTCTTTTTATGAAAAGTATTCAGTTGTTCCTCAAAAGGATTAATTTGTATACCTACCCTACATGATGTACAATTAATTGGAATAAAAACAAAATCACTACCAGATGATAAATGAACATAAGTTCTTCCTTGGACCAAGAATTGGGGATCCTGGGAGTACCATGAACCTCCAAGAAATATGATCTATAGATTTTGAGCATAGGCGCATGACTCATCTTGGGGGGGAGGCTCTAGGTGCACCTTGGGAAATGAAAAGTAAGAAGGAAAGAAGAGATCTCAGTTTATGAAAGGTCACGATCATAATAATCAGGGACATGATTTCAATGTTCTTCAAAAATAAATCGTTGATTGACGACATAGCTTGGAGGTTACATGGATAGTGGAACATTACAAGATTGGGTGAATTTAATAATTCCCCTTGGAAATGGTGGAGATAGCCATGGTCACCACTAAGAGGTGATAGGTTATTGTTTCACATAGAAAATATTGTAACAAGGGAAACACTAGAAAAACTGGGAAAACCTTAAAATGAGTCACTGATGGGTGAGTCACCGATGTTGAGCCACTGATGTGTGATCTACTGATGCGACCTACTGATGCTAATCCATCGACATTGAGCTACCAATGCATTAGCCTACATATGCCTCAACTTATTGATGCCCAGACCTACCAAAACCAATGCTCTATACTCACTGATGTTGATGCCATTGACTCACTAAAGTCAATGCCCTCGACTCACAGATGTTGATGCCCCTAACTCAATAATTCTGACACCTCAAACTCACTGATGTTGGTGACCCTGACTCAATGATGCTGATTCCCCTGACTCACTGATGTCGACACCTCTAACTCATTGATGTCGATTCCCCTGACTCACTGATGTCGATGCCTTTTCCAGGCCGATGTATTGACATGCCGATAGAAAACTGGGAATTTAGAAAACTCTTGAAAATATCCACTATTGCCTCCCCAAACACCCTAAACACCAGATATTCACAATGGAAGGTTCTGGGGGAATCATGGTAATTACATCAAATACCTCTCAAAATATTCTCATCCCCAAGAATTTCAAAAACTATCCAAAAAGAAAAGAGGTTCAAATAAACATCCCTTACGATACCTCTAATTAGTAATCCACCTTGTATTGCCATTAAGGACGGAATGAAAACCTCGAAATCCCATAACACATCCTTTTCATCTATCTATTGAACTAATATCGAAACACTACCCCTCTATTTCCTTAAGAAACCACACAAATGAAAAAGGTCACAACATCCACACACATGGATTAGGGAGCTCCTTCCTCTTTGTCAAGATACTATCCACATTGGGTGGCACCATTTCACCTGCAAGGGTTTAACATCATCATTATTAAATCATCTTGATAAGGGATTAGGCTCTCCCCTCAACATTGTTAAGAATTTTCACACATATCAGAGAATAGTTAAACAACTTATCATACGATAAGTGTGGTCAACCTTTACATCATGAAATGAAGCACAATGGTAAAACACAGAAACAAAACTCAGAACACCTATGGGAATAAAGCACACATCTATGCCTCTGGTTCCTATGTAATCTCCATGAGGCCACGTTGCCTCCATGACACACAAACCAAATGAGTGGTATGACCACACAACACCGTCTCATCATGATCCACGATTTCTACCTGTCGCTCCACGAATGTCGCATTATCCTAGAAATACAACTCTCCCCAGTGTAGGACATGTGAGTCATCATGTAGATACTGATGAAGATGAGAGACATGAAAGATTTTGTGGATCCCCTCCAAAAATTGTGACAACGCCAGCTAATAAGAAACACCTCCAACTCGTCCCAACACCTAGAAGGGTCTAATGAACCTAGGATAAATCTTACTTCCTCTAAAAAACCTCTACTATCCATGCCAAGGGGAGACCAACATGTGGTCCCCATCCTAGAACTCTAATTTCCTCCACCTGTGATCGACATACTACTTATTATGGTCAGGAGCCACCTTCATCCTTTGATGCACATGCTGAACCATCGTTGTTGTCCTCTTCACTTCCTCTAGTCCAAGAAGGCCACTTCCCCTACCACTGTCTCGCACATGGGTGAGTGAAACGGTTTTATGTATAAGTTTTCAGATATTTCCATTCCAATGGTAGAGTGATATTTATTATTTTAATAAAACTTTACTCAATGAAAGTGTCATAACCATGACCCTTTGATGTCCAGAACACATGCTGGAAACATATCCTCTAATTCCTGGATGATCCTCTCTATCTACCCATCCTTTTGAGGGTGGAAAGCAGTGTTAAGGCACAACTAGGTCCTGAATTAATGGTGCAATCCCATCTAGACTCTCAATGTGAATCCTTTATCCTATTCCAATCTAATGGATCTTTGAAGTCCATGTAGCTGCACCACTTCGCCTATGTACCTCTATGCTAAGGCATCCACTGTGCTCAACTCCTTGATTTCTATGATGTGAGCTGATTTCGTCAATTGATCCAATACTACCCAAAGTTAATCACATTATAACTAAGCTACGGGTAAAACTAGGATGAAATCCGTCAAGATTTTATCCCACTTCCAATCGAGAACAACCAAGTGCTACAACATACCTCTGGGAACACGGTGCCCAACCTTCACTTGCTGACACCCTAAGAATAATTCCACATACTCTGGCACTTTCCACTTCTCCACAGGCTGCAAAAACCATTCCATTAGGCCTCAGTACATCATAGAGACTCCTAGATGCACCACCAGGGGTGATCTATAAAACTCACAAAGAACTCTCTCACGCATTACCATTGGGACAAAAAACTTCCCATGTAACAATATCTGATTCTAGCTATCCTCTGACCACACCTCTGGAGCATCTCCTAGGACAACGCGATCAAACATCACATCAGCTTATAAGTCACCCCACTAAGACTCATCTACCTTCTGTAATAAGAAATGTTTCACTTCCATCTGAAACAAGTAACCTCTTCCACTATCCTCCCCAACATCCCAACTCAAAGTGGTCAACTCCTTCATTTCCTCCTAATTATCTATGAATTCCCAAAATACCTCCTTCCATGACTTCCTACTCAAGGAATTGGCCACCATGTTTCCCTTACCTATGGTTTAAGTGAATTCAAAGTTGTAATCCTCGAGAAACTACATCCACCTTCGTTACTGCATGTTTACATATCATTCAGAAAATATATACCTCAAGATCTTATTATCTGTGAAGACAAAAAACCACTCCCAATAAGGTAATATTGCCACAACTTCATCATAAACATTCACATTGAAAGATCTAGATTGTGGGTGGAATAATTACATTTTTGATGACATAATTTCCTAGACCCATATAAGATTACTCCTCGCTGCTACATCAACACACATCCTAATCCTAGGCCGAAAGCCTCACAGAACACAACGAACATCATCACTTATTCTAGAAATCTATGCAATGGGGAACTAAACATCTTTCCCTTAAGATAGAATAATGATACCTGACACTGCTCAATCCACACAGATCCCTACTCGTTTTGGTCAAAAGCTGTCAATGGAGATCCAACTCGAGATAATTTAGGAACGAACCTTCAGTAATAGCCCTCTAGACCCAGGAAACTATGAACCCACATCACATTTTTGGTTTCTTCCCAAGAAACAAACACATGTACTTTTTATGGTTCCACTGCTATCCCTTGTAGATACACCATGTGTCTGAGGAAGGGCACCTATCGAACCTAGAACCTTCACTTGGATAACTTCCTGTAGAGATGATGGTGTTGGAGGACCTCCAAGAAAGTCCTCATATGCCCTGTGTGTTCATCCTGTGACCCTAAGTAGATTAGGATTTCATTCATGAACATGATGAAGAACCGGTCAAGGTACTCATGAAAAATAGAGTTTATGAGCCTTATAAACATAGATGATATATTTTTGACACCAAACGGAAAGACCACAAACTCAATGTGCCCAAACTTACACCAGAAAGAAGTCTTTGGGATATCACCCTCCATTACTATTAACTGGGGATATCTAATGCATAGGTCGATCATAGATAAAAAACATGCCCCCTTTAACTGGTCAAAAATATTTCCAATCCTTAGAAGGGGATAACGGTTCCTGGCCATCACCAAATTGAACTTATGGAAGTCTATGCACAGTCTTAGTCCACCATCAGCCTTCTTCGAGAACAAGATTAGATCCCCCCATGATGAAACACATGGCTAGATAAAACTCATTTTCATCAGGACATAAACCTAAATCCGCAATTCCCAAAATTCAGAATGTGACATTCTATAGAAAGTCATTGAAATTGTACATGCACTAGGTTGCAAGTCCATCCCTAGCTCAAAAACACATCGATGGGGTAGAGTCACAACCTCTTTGGGAAAGACATCCAAGAACTCTCTAACAACCCCCAAAACTTTTACCATATTTTAATCTTCTAATTCAATTGAAATCTTGGCTAATAAGGTAATAAGAGGCTCCACACACCATCTACCCTCCAAACAACTCTTCTGTCCAGTGAATGTTATGCACTGGCCACCTATATCTAAGTACATGACTCTTCTTTAGAAGAATTTGATAACAACTTTCATAGAAAAGAACCATTTGATGCCTCTGATGACATCATATGGCTACATCTATTGTAGAAGATGATCACCACAAGATTGGTGTGGCCCCACCATTAGTCTACATCCTCAAAAAACATCAAACATATTGGTCTGGCTTATGACTGGAGTACTCAACACCATGGGCATGGAAAGTCTCCCTATATCTAGTCCTAGATAAATTGGTAGAACGGGTGCAACAAAGTGGTTCAAGGCTCTGAAATAAAAAAAGTAAATGTAAGAGTATTTAATGAACTGATCATACCTTGAATAGTCTCTCACCCTACTAAAACTACTACCTATTTGGTGTGCAACTTCCCACACCCAACTCCCCTACCTCTATGTTGTCGACCGTCTCCCCGGCTAAACAGTGGTCAAGGTCTTTGAGGAGCACCCTGGGGCTAGTATCCCCATTCACCGTCTACCATTGGTGGAGCAGGAGATCACTGCCCCTATTGCGGGAAAGGTATGACTAGAAACTAATGTTACTGAGGTGGAACCTGAACCTATCCACCCCCACTATACGGTGTTCATACTAGGATCTAGTTTGAAAGATGTATGTGGCCTTTACAGATAAAGAACCTTAGTCTTGTGCCCTTAAGGAAAGGGCAAGGACCAAGAGATCAGAACTAAAACTACTAAGGCCCACTCCCCACTCGCAAAAACCAAGAAGACCATTAAATTGGGGATCTGCTGCTGAGAACATTCCCCTTTAATGTACTCAGCTGGATTCTCTCTCATGGCACATATTCTAGTAGGTACCTCTATTATACTACCTCGTCCTTCTTCTAAACCTCTAATTTCGTAGGTATATTGAAAGGAGTAACAACATACTGGAGATAAGTTCAGAGTGCCTCCTCTATGCATCTCGCTCAGGACTCCTCATCTGAGAAGTGATCTAGTGCCAAGATTAAGAGATCCTTGAACTTTATTCTAAGTCCCCATACCGATATACTCCCATGATGGAGGGAGGGTATCTCCTTCCTCTTATATGTCTTCATCATGGAAGTAATAAATTATACCTGGAACTCCTTATCAAAGTCATCCCATAAAACCTCAATTTCATTCTCATCCTTGAGGTAAAACATCCACCACTGACACACTACTCCCCTTATATGTCTCACTACTAGAGGATCCCAGTACACTATCGGATCTTGAATAAAGCATAAATAGATCACTAGCTCTTCGAGCCATGTCTCCTTCTCCATGTCTGAGTTGTTTCCCCTATACATCCACATAGTCTATTGTTGGAAGGAATGAAGCATCCTCTTCCAGTAGTCATCCTCCTCCTCTTGTTCGAACATCTACATATCAACTCAATTAACCTGTCGGGCCTGAACAACTCGTACCACATGGGGGAGAAATATAAGTACCATAGCTGAAAAAGGAAACACGGAATTCCTAATCTTGCGTAGTGTGTAAAATTTATTTCAAATTTCTTTAAACTCATTTTTTATTTTAAATTCTAAAAACAGGCATGAAAAAAAGTCATTATGATACATGTACATTTCCTTGAGTCTATACCATGGAATCGGTGTAGCCTCACTTGGTCATTCAGTAGGTCTGGAGTCTTTGAATTGGATCACATGGGGCGTATAATTATGTTTCTTAGCTGGTCTTCATTGGCCAATCTCACACACCAAGATTTCTTAAAATCATTTCCCTACCATCCCATTAAATCCTCACTTTGATTTACTCAAAACTCTATCCTATCTCTTAACTCTCATAAACAAAACGTGTTCCGTTGATTCCATTTTGTCAGAAATTTCCTTTTTCAAGATGATGGAAGGGGAAAAAAGTGCAATGCCCCTCCTTAATCAGGTTGAAGAAAAAAAGGACCCCCAGAGTCCCACCTTCGTTAGGACCTAGAGTTGAAACTTTCACCAGGGTATAGAATCTCACACAAAAAATTGAAGGCATTACCCTTTGTATAAAACCAGATTGGGAGATAAGATGATAAATCTAAAACAACTCCATATACCAAAACTAAAAGTAAATCCAAAAAAAATTTCCCACATGAATGTTCGAAAGAAAATCTAATGCAATGTACAACCAGAATCCAAAGTAATGTACCAAAAGAAAGATGCAAATAAGAAACAGAAACTAATCCTAATGCGTGATCTAGTAAAATTCATCATGATCCTCAACATCCTAGAAAACTGAAAATAATTTTATATATCTATAGCTAGTATACAAGTATACACAATAAGAAAATCTAAATCCACCCACACACAAGTGAAGGAACATAAAAATGTCCTCATGATAAAGCAATAGAACCTCAAATATCCTACCATGGAATACTAACCAGACCTTCCTCAAGAAGGTAAACTACCCAATTAACTCATGTTAAGTAATTAAATAGTATAATTACCTCGATGTTTGGGTACCCTGCACTGTTTTCCCGCTAGTTAGCTGCTCATACCTTATGACTAACATCTTGATGCTGACACTATTCCCATATACAGTCCCACTTCCATAACCCGCCTGCACAAAAAATGCCTCAAACCACACACAGTCTTGCCCACAGACACTTGGGAAATAATAACCACACCTCTCCCCTGAAGACACCTGGGCCTCATCCTAAAGACACATGAAAAAACAGACCTTCTCAACAAACACCAAGGCCTCTCATCTACAAAAAACATCCTCCCAATGAATCTTAGACTATGGTAAGATTCAAGTTAATACAACTTTCCCAAATAAGATCAAGTAGTAAGAACCTGGAAAAGGGTGTGAAGAAGAAAGCCAGTAACCAGCCATCCATCCTCCCACTGAGATGTTGGTAAATACACCCTCCCACATTAAATGGAGGTGTTCGGTACATAGTGCTTAACAAGGGTGGGGTTTGTAATAAATATAATGTAAATAATATATATATATATGTATGAATACACAAAACCCAACCTATGTGTTTCGGAAGAAACAACCAACCCACTAAGAACAACATTCCCTTCCACCCCTTTATGAATAACTACACAACAACCACAACCAAAGAATTAACCAAGCCCACTTAATTTAACCACTTTCTATTTATTAATTAAGGGTTTCACATTAATTTTTTTCTAGAAATATTGGGAAAATATCAACCAGAACCACACCCAAACAACAAGAAAAACCAAACTGCCATCCCACTGCACAAACCCCCAATCATCCTAGACACATTTTCAGCCATTTCCAGTAACCACTCTTCAATATTTTACCACACCATTCTTCTATAACAACCCATAAGCACATACCCACTTCTGAACAATTCCAAGATGTAGTCTCACTATGTATAAGTTCATAACCACACCACAGTCCCACTTCCTGACGTCGTTTTGTGACCACAACTCAACAAAGGTAGTTCAGCTGCCTAGAAGTTCATCCATTACACTATCAACCAATCTCTCAGACTAACATTCCCCCATGCCACCCATAAAAAAAGACACACCAATCCCATAGCAACTACCATTAACCCACATACTCGTTGTACACACCAACCACATGCTTATCATGAAACAAACTCCTCTGTCCAACCTTGTACCCAAACCCATGCTCCCAACAATAGAACCACATAACTCACATAAGGTCACAAAACCCAAAAGAACACAACACTCAACCACACCTATAAACATGATGTTCATATATTTATATATAAGCAGTAAATATTATTTAATTCTAGTTAATTATAAATGGGGTGATCAGAAAACAATCTTGATCCCATGGGAGTTCATTTATTTAACCCATGTACATGATTAAAAAAATTTAATGTTATAGTCATTTATTTGAGCATCTCAAAAAAACAAAACGTCACTAGTGTGAAATAAAAGACCACCAAAATCCATGATTTTCAAACATCTTTACAACCACAACAATACATTAATGAATCAAGGATAACAGATAAAACAAGTGATCAACATCAAACAGCTCTATGTCCATAATTTTATTTTCCTGTGTTATATGTTGATCAAATCCAGTTCTAAAATATTTCTTATTTTTAAGAAAAATTTTCAGTCTTTACTCATAATGATTCATTTGTATAACCACACCCAATTAGGCAAAATTAAATGGAATAAATAATAAATCCCTACAGGGTGATCAAAGGATCGACGTTCCTCCTTACGCCAAGAACTGGGGATTAGACGAGTAGTTGGAAACTCCAAGAATGATGACTTGGAGACCTCTACAATTGGTTCACGACTCATCTATGGAGGAATACTCTAGGTGAACCATATGAAATGAAAAGGAATAAGTAAATAAGATATCTCGTGTTATGAAAGGACTAGATCATAAAAATTAGTGTAGATATTTCAATGTTCTTGAAAATCGGATCACGGCTTTCCCACATGGCTTTGTGGTTACAAGGATTGTGGAATGTTACAGGATATGGGGAATTAAATAATTCCCATAAAAAATGGTGGAGACATCCCAATTAACCATTTTGAGTTGATAGGTTAACATTTCCATGAGAAAAACACATACTTTCACTGAAATTGGAAAATAGGGGAAAACTGAAAATGAGTCATCGATGGGTGTGTCACCAATACGGATCCACCAACGGGTGAGATACAGATGTGGCCTATCGACATTGAGCCACCAACACTAGGCTACTAACATAATGACCTATAAACACCTTGACATACTAACAACCTTAACTACTGACACCGACGCCTTAGTGTCACTGATGTCGACTCCCTTAACTCACCAATGCTGACGCACTCGACTCACTAATGTCAATGCCAATAACTCACTGATTTCGACGCCCCTGACACATAGAGTCTGATGCCACTAACTCACCAATGCTGATGCCCCTGACTCACTGATGTCGACTACCTGGACTCACTGATGTCAATTCCTCTTACTCACCTTTCTGAGGCCCCTGACTCATTGATGTCGATGTCTCTAACATGCCGAGTAAAAACTGAAAATTTGGAAAACTACCGAAATGAGTCACTATTGCCTCCCAAACCACCCTAAACACATAATTTTTACAAAGGAAGGGACTAGGAAAATATGGTTTATGACATGAACTGCATCAAACAAACAGAACACAAGGTAATAACATAGAATCCCAAATGCACTGTGGGATTTAAGGGGAATAATATTTAGAAGAGTAGCCTCCACTGGAACTCACACCATTATATATGTTAACTAATAGGTAGAGAATGGATGCACAACACGCCCATCAATAATACATGTGAAAAAACATCCATAGAGGAAAAAAATCATCTCCAACATGCCATACAACTACCAATATAACAGGAGACCCATGCCGCATTGGTAAAAACACAATAGATGAGTGAGTTCCAATCTGGGACACCAATTCCTCTCCCTATTGAATGACCACATACAATGTTGAGAAAATATTTCAACCTAAATGGAGATCCAAAAAAATTTCAAGGGTATATGTCAGTTATGAATTGTAAAATTATTGTCCATGAAAGAAAGGATTGAACCTCACGAGACATGATATAAGAATTCCATAGCCCATCATGAAGGAATCACTCCATACCCTACAAATGGTGTTGAATCCATCAACTGAAAGGAACTAATCAATCCAGAAAATAACGTGTAGGATTTGGGAAACAATATATAACTATATTTCAACCTATTATCACTATACATGCATCAACTCGGAAGGTCTAATTAAAGGGGAAATTTGAGTACATTCCATGAACATTTCTTAATCTCCCTTGGTCATAACTTGAGATTCAACAAAGAAGATAGATATTAGCAACCATATGAATGAATATTTTTTATATACACCTTCTCGACTAAGGAGAAACTCATCTATATTTTAATCCCTAAGTAACATTAACAAAAAAACCATTTGGTGAATGGAGAGAAAGTGAAATACCCCATGTCATAAACTATACAAAGACAAGATGGACTATTATATTGTGAAGTGGGTACCAATCGTATGTGGCTAGACACTGGGGTTTCTGATCCTCCATTATATGAGTGACCTAAATCCCAAAAATACTCCTCAAAGGTACTCATCTCTAGAGTAATCAAGGACTTGATGTCAAACAACTAGAAGATACCTGAGTTGGTCATTATCCCTCCAAATTAATTGGATCCAATATCAATATTTTTTCATCTTCCCCAATATATTAATATCTCTAATAAAATCCAAATCTTATCTCTAAATACATCTGATATCAAATAGTGCTTTTTCATTTCATTATATATGGAATGATACTCCAAATGGAATCCAATTATGTCAAAATTTATCTATAGGGTGACAACAAGTAAAAAATTAGAAGAATATGTTAATACATGATGTGTAGTAAGAGTACACTACATGAACAACCAAAATCCCATCCATGGGCATGTACCACAACCAATACAGAGCTTAAAACTAAATGTGATATTTTTTTAAAATATTATTTTTTAGATTAAACCATTATAACCAAGCTTCTTGATTGGTTGGAACAGATTTAATTATCCACATTATTAAATATAATCAATTTTTTTGTAATACATATTTACTGATTAATTCCCATGAAATAAGAACAGAATTTTAACTAAAAGATTATAAGAATAATGTGTTTATTTTTTAAAAAATATATTTCTCTTCAAAATTTAATTTTGTTTAAGTAATTTATTTTAATCCCCATATATGAGTTATTTTAATGAAATTAATAGTTCATATTTTTAATAAAATATATCCTTCATTTAATGGATTTTTTTAGACATTTAATGAGTATAAATTCTTTTTTATAGTTCAACAAAATTTCATCATAATTGGGTTTTATTTTATTTTATATAAGGATATTATGAGTAATATATTACAATTTGTGAAATTTTATTTTATGAAGTGGGAATAATTTTTAAAACTATGATTTTAAAATTCTCTGAAGATGGATGTTTGGGGTGTTTTTTTTGAAAATACTGATTTATATTTAAATATTCATAATATCAAATTTTGACAAACTTTCATTAAAATTATTTTAATAAATTCAATTTCAAAGATCCGTTTGTTTTTAGATATGTTTCAAACTCCCATAATTTTTTTATATTAATCTTAATCCAATTGACACCATAATAAGGACCATTATACTTGATATTGTTTTAAAATCATTCTTATCCTAACAATGAGAACTTTTCTCAAAATGGATTTTCATTTCACTTTGAAAACATATATTAAAAGTATTTTTTGTCAATAATAGAAACTAAAAAATATAAAATTTATTCCATATTATGTATCAAAATATTAAAAATTGGTAATTATATCAATTACATTTTTTATAAAAATGAATAGTTACCATGATAAAAAGATGTCATCATGGAAAAGGGTAAAATGGGTTAATTAAGGTCAAATTTTTTTGATAAGATCCCCAAATATTATTTTAATTAATTTTTGATATGATAATTTTTAACATTATAGACATGTGTTTCAAAGTTTGTAAATTTTGTACCACTTTCCACTGATTATGACCTTTATATTATTTTATGTAATTAATAATTATAAAATCACACTATATTCATTTTAGTACCACAAATATGTTTTGACATATATAAAAGGATGTTACTAATGGTTATAATTTTGTTATTTTGAATATGAATTAATTATTTTTATTTTATAATTATTTTTTTTATAGTGAGGTATAATTAACTTGAATGCTTATGCAATGTCGATTTAAGACTTCTACAAGTAGTAGGAAAATGAATAAAATTATTTTTAAAACAATAAAAGTATTCAGTTTGGTTAAAATTATAAATATACTATGAATTTTTATAATATTTATAATTTATTACTTATGTTTATGTTATTTATATTCAAATTCCATTTATATATTGATTCAATTAAAGTCAAAATATGTGAATGGTATAAAATATAAATTTACAAGTTATCTATTTTTTAAATATATTTTTTAAATAATAATAAAATTCTAAGAAACCAAAATTGATTCAATTGGATGTTAAATTCTATAAAATATTTATATTTTTTTATTTATGTGCACTTTTAATTTTTTTAATATTATATTCGTGACACATAAAATCGAAAATCTGGGAAAATGCCATTGATTTTTGCCTTAAAAAAGTAACTAAATTGAACTACTAAAAAATACAACTCATGTTTTTGTTTTTAGTGAAAAAAATTCTTATGTTAATATCTAAAATTAACTAACAACTTCCCTAGGAAACATTAGTTATCATTAAAATATTCATTAAATTCCATAAGCACAATAGAAAGGAAGATATCAAAAGTTCAGGTATAAGTCATAACGCAATTATTTTATGATTATTTATTATTATATCACCATAAAATATATCATAAATATTATTATATAATAATTTATGTATATGTTTTATTCATAAATGTTATTATGATAATTATAAAACCCTTTTCCATCACTTTTTCAATCTAATTATAATTTAACACGTCTCTCGGGCATACATGTCAATTACCACCTCAATGAATTAATGGGTTTTATTTTTCATCACCAGGTCATATGTCTAGTTAACATGTTTTGTAAAATTAATTTATAAGATATTTATTTCATATATATTTTTTAAAATTATACTACTATCTATTGTTTTACATACTCAAAAAATGTAAATTTCATTCATGTTTAAGTACAGACTATCGTTTTGTGAATTGATATGATTTATTTTTTTAGCACCATACATGGATGGTTATAAATGTATATTCATTGTATTAAAATGATAAATATAAAAGTACATATATTATTTATATTATAAAATAATTATTCCTATTACCATTATCAATGCACAAATTTTATATTTAAGTTACGAACAAAATGACCTTAGAACATTTTTTTAAACCAAACTAATTTTGTGACTGAATAAGTCATGGTAATAAAAAAATAAATAGAACAATGATAATGTAATCAACATGATTTTTTTTTAAAAAAATATAAAAATAATGTAATTTTATTATTTTTTAGTTAGGGAATGTGTAAAACAACCCAGGACTCAAGGTATGGTATTTTTCATCTCAATTGTCTTTCCATGAGACTTATGTCATTTTCAACACATGTTTTATTCTTTGTGGTGTATATACTGCTATATTGATTCATTTTATTATTCGTTTATTATAATTAAATTGGTTTTGAAATCCTTCTAGTGTTATCTTATTAAATTTCATTTCTATTTAAAAGTAACCAAAGTACAAAGGTATTTTTATTAAAATATTATTTTAAAGATATCTTATCAAAACATTTATTATCTATTTACATTTTCATTAAAATGGTTCATGGATGTTATTAAATGATTGTAAAATTAAATTTTTCAGTATAAATTACTTATAGAAACATTTTTAAAAGTATTCCTTTAAATATTTTCAATATAGATCACTATTAAAGCATTTTACAAAAGTGAAACACAATGTTTTTTAACATGTTTGATATAACCCAATTCACCTACCATTTTTTGATTTGTACACTATAAATATTCCCATATATGTCTCTATAGGTTTTTAAGGAGTAATATTTCTTTTCATCCATGGAATTTAGTTTTTTAAATTCTTCATAAATAAAAGGACAATTCTTCTTGTTTTTTAGAATAAAAAATGTTGGTTTGAATAGGGGTTGAAATTACAATTATTTGTTTTTTATTAGGTAAAGTTAAAATTTTCAATTTTTTTTATTTTTAAACATGACACTTGGGGATTATTGATGAATTTTTTGATGGATTTTAAACCAAAACCATTATATCATTTTTTAAATTATGTGATGGGTGGGTCCATTAAACCCCTCATATCATTGGGTAAGACAATAGAATTAGCATATGTTAGTTACTCCTAAGATAATGTGGAAGCAGTTAATTACACATATGTAGTGATGAATTTAACTATACTATGTTACTCCCCCAATAATTTGGATGGTGTTAATTACTCATTTTGGAAAAAAAATCCAATAAGGTGTCCTCTCAGTATGTTTTGGGTGTGGCTATATTTGTTGAAAAATCCAAATGACCATGAATGAGAATGATTGGTGTTTGACGAAGACAAGATTTTTCTATGGCACAGTTGGCTAGTGGCTACCAAATTTTTGGGCATCAAAATTGGGTGTTTGTTGTTGGAAAAGGAAGGATTTTTTCATAGGAGTGAACAATATGTATAATAGTAGAAAAGTATGAGAATCACGTACCATAATTCATGGGCTACGTACCATGTTATGGGAATGGTACACAGAGCGGTGAGAATGGTATGCTTGAGTGGTTTAGGAGAAAAAAAATGGTTCATGGTGGAAGGTGGTTCGGTAAGTGGATGTCTTGACAAGGGCATAGGATATTGACCATGTAAGAGAAAATATATTACATAGAACACATATGAAAAATGGTTCGCGGGTGGCATGCGGTTCGCAACGACAAATGGACCGGTATGTGGTGAATAATGGATTGAATATTTGGTATATCTTAGATTAACGGATATTGAGGGTATAATTACCTATATAAGAATTTCTAATCCCACCGATTACTACGGAGATTGAATATCATTAGAGAACATATTTTTGATCTGTAATTTCAGAAATGTCCGAAGGAGGTTCTTGAGGGAGAATTCCGTGAATGCTAAAGTGGTTTTCATAGAAGAAATTCGGTCAAACGATTTTGTAGAGAGCTATAATCTATAAGGGATGTGTCATACGGAAGAATAATGCAAGGTACGTAGTTGGTTAGAGAAGGAAGTACATGAATTGAGAACTGTTTGTGGACATAGGGTGATATGTATAGGAGGTTCCTTGAGGTGGTTAGCGAAGTTTGTCCGCGAACAGAGAGAAGTTCAAAGATAGAGTGAAGTTCGATGATGAGGTTCGTGGAGTCGGTTCGCAGAGCTTGTATGAGACAGTGATGGCACATGAAATCTACAGATAGAGGAGGTTAATATAAGGGGAAGCAGTAAATGGAGCAGGTTGGCCATGCACCTTTCCTGGTACACAATATGTTGAAGAGATAGGTGGGTTGCAAAACACACATGGAAGTATGAAAAAGATTCATGTTAGTTTGAAAACCTATTTTCTAGTACCTAGAAGTACTTGGGAAGGTTTCCTTCATATATGGGTTAAAAAGGAACATCAACAAAGCATCTACATATAGTTGACGATGCATAAATTCATGAAAATGAAGTGACTGACATGTCTATAAATTGTGTCTGACCTATAAGTCAATAAACTGTGTGTGGATTCGTTTCCATAGTAGTGAGAATAGAAAGAGGAAGACGATGACCCTTTCCACCAATAGTGAACCAGAGAACAAGGCATACGGAGTGACCCTTGGTAATGGAGTGAGCAGATCCTAAACCTTGTAAAGGTCATGAGCCTGGGTATAGAAGATCTAGCCCAAACATTATACTCTTTATTGGAAGTGAGCCTATGTGAATTTGGTACATTGGAACTTTTCCATTGTATAATCCTTGGATGTATCCCAGTTAGGGTTAACCATGTAAAATCTTTGTGTCATATTCATGATATCATATATGTTCCTATATTTCTAGGGGAGGAATGGAGAATGTATTTTTTCTAAAAATAAAACTAAATTCAAACAAGAGAATGTTTTAAACTATCATACCCTGATTCACCCCCACCCCTCTTAGGCAATTTGACCTAGTGGACCAAAAAAATCCTATGAAGTGATTGATTTAACTGATAATATTTACTAAGAATAGAATTATGTAATAATCATGTTAGGTGCTTAATTGAGGAAATAATTATTTTTCGTGTTCCCCGAAATTTTTCTACATGATTTCAAATGGGGTTTCATGGAAATATTTTGAATTAAAAAAATAAACAATTATTTTAGGATTTAAAAGAAAATTTATGACTCTTTAAATGTGAATGGATTTTCATCATGGTAAATCTTTCATCAATTACTATTTTTTCCACTTGTATTTCTAAAAAAATAGTTTTTTTTAAACGTTTGAATTTAATATTGATTTAATGAGTAGGAAACTATTATTTTTTATCTTAGAATGTTTATTATATAAAACAAAAATCATCATTTTTGGTTTCATAAATTTAAAATTGATTAAAATGTTTATTTTTATTATATCCCTATCTTGGATTTTTTTCTCATCCTATGTTTATACATTTTTATTAAAAGGATTAAGGATGTTTATGTATAATAACAAGTACAGTTTTGAGATATCTAAAATAAAGAAAAAATTAAAAGAATGAAACATCATTAGAAACATAAGAACCTATTTTTTAAAAAATTTGACATTGGTTGAAAGAGAAGACTTTTTGTTGTAGGTGTCATGTATGTTTAAATTTTTCCAATAAATTTCGAAAAAGAGAAACTGAAAATATCCTGAAAATTAATAGAAATGAAACACTTTTTATAAATTATGTAACTATGTGTTATCTAAGGCATTGGTCCTTATACTTGACATTAAAAAATTAGATAATAATATGGGTTTGGTATATTTAGATTAGGATATTTTAATAGTTTTAGATACCATTAAGGATTAATAATTATATGATTATTAATTAATTTAATGAAATATATACCTATTTTAATTTATAATATAATCAGAGTTTTAAATGATTAAGGATATTTTGGGAGATATTTATTGGAATAGTACCCTTTAATTTATTTAGTGTTTTAGTAGAAATTTAATTTCAGGAATAATTATTTTTTACTTCTATGGACATATGTTGAATGGTATTGAAAACCTATATTGTAAGTAAACTAATCAATGTTGAGGTAATTATAGTTATAATGGAAAATTAATTAATACATTTGGGAATATATATCTCATCATATAGATAACCATGTATTGATATGTGATTGGGTGACTAAGTGATTAAAACTATTTTTGAAGAAGATAACTACATTGGGAATATTATATTATTAAAGTAAATAGAAATATTATTGCCTAATATAGATTTTTATTTGAGTAATTAGGGCTGAATTTCGTTTTAGAATCATTTATAATTTCATTTTAGTTTTATGGTGATTCAAGTTATTTATATAAAATATTTCAATATTTTGTATATTATATTATTAAGTCATATAAATTTTGTGTATGTGAGTTTTGGAGAGATCAATGTTATTCAGATAAAATGTTATGTCGGTCTTATGAGAATATGTGATCAAATCATTCTAATACTATGGTTTCCATTTTACCCTGGTATTTTTTAGAAGAGTTTAAATTTTATATATCTATGGAATGATTTATGTTAAACTTTTGTGTTATATGATGTTCCTTTGGAGATTAGTATACTATTTAATCATATTGGATATTATACTACATTTCATTACCCTTTTTTGTTAATATATATAGAAAGGTAAAATTATTTTTTATCATTTTGTGAATCTTGTGATCCCTTAAATGTTAATTTTATTGCTTCATACATGAAAAAATTCATCATAGTTTTTTTTCATTTAGAATATGATATAAAGAATAAATTGATAGATAATCAAAAAAAGGGTGAAATTACACTTATGATAAGGAATAATAGTGTGAATTTTCTCATATTCTATAGCTTGTTGGATAAAGAACTCCTTCACTCGTGTAAGATGAAGATAATTCTATGAGTACTTATATTGAAAATATCTCTTAACAATGAATGCAAGATTTATAAAAAAATTCTATTTAAAAAGAATCATTAATGTAAATGTATGGTTTTAAAAATATTTAAGAAATAATAATTTTCATTTAATTATAATTTAAAAATATATTATATTCATAAGGAAATGTTATCATCATGGATTAATAAGTATTTCTTACCACTTTTATTTATTTATTTTCCACTCTATGGAATTGATTATTTTTTATAGAAACATTTTATCAAACATGAGAAAAAAATTCTAGGATGTAATTTCTATAAGGGTTATAATAAAACACCCAAATATTTTATTTTTAAAGTAATTCTATTTTAGATTGAGTTTACAACCCATGTTATGAAGAAAAAAACAAACTTTGTAATATTATTTAAATATTAATATTGAAATATAAGTATTATATCCTAGTCATTGGATTTTTGGGATTGAAAAAAAGTAAATACATTTTTAAAAATATGTGGATATTTCTTTATTAATACATGTGTACAAATTAATTCTTAATAAATAATAGGATAGAGTAGTCGAGGGAATCCAAGAATGGTATCTAATGATGGTGCCCCAATCTTTCAACTCTCATACTTCACGAATGTGGTTGTAGGGAACTCTCATTCCAAACTAAATGATTTTTCCTCCCCTTTGAAGCTACTTTAATCATTTCTTCTAAATAGGTTTCGTCACAATGTTCTTTCAGGAATTTAATTTTCAAAGGATTTGGTGTAATTTCATTCGTTTGATATCATATTTGTTCTATTTATTAAAGGTTTTAAACATTTCCTTCACAAAACATCCCCCATAAATCATCAAAAGCCAATGCATTTTTTGATCCTGAGATTAGAATTCCTAACTCATTGAATATTGTGATTCCTTTTTCATCTAAGATTGGTTGTTATCAGTTATGGTCTAGCATTTCTTGGATATTTCAAGTATTTTCAATTAAGGTTTTAATATTAGTATCTTATGTTTGATTTCAACTTTTAATCCCCTATTATACTAGTATGGTTAGGATTCTTAGGCTTACCATTGTTTTTCTTCAAGAAAAGTGACCTCTAATATATTCTAAACTAGCTAGATATCCAATTATATTGTATTTTTCTACTCGAAATATTATAAGCCCATTGGTTTCACATGTCTTTATTTATATTGACCTTATTCAATCATTGTCATAATTTTTTTGGATCCAGAATAGTGATTCCTGTTTTTTACAATAAGTGGTCTATGAAACCTTTCCATGCTACTACACCAATTTCTTTCACCTAGGAAGTTCTTTTAATGAATGTTTCCCTAGGATAAATCCCATAGGAAATTTTATAGTGGGAATTTTCATCCCAATCCATATAAAGTAATATTAATCTACTTTGAGAATTCAAAGTCGTTTTTAATGAGAATGTTAAACCCTCTAGTGTTAAGTATGCAATTAGTTTTTCATTAGAACCTCACCTAGATCTGACTCAACATAATCATGCATATGTTTTCTCTATGTTTCTGGATGCAGTAAATAATTCTTTACCCTTTATGGGAACCTCAGTATATGTTTCAACAAATCAAGAGGTGGAACAATACATTCTCTCTATTTTGGGGGATCTAAACAATACTTTCATGAAAACATTTACAAAATTAAAAATGAGAAGAATTTAAATTATATATATATTTCTCCATTTCATTATAATGATGAGAAATCCTATTAAAATTGATAAGGATAATTTCACATTTACCTTTAGTAATAGTAAAAAAGTAATGGTTGACTCAGATGGTTTCTTCACCACGAATCCTAGGAAGACTCTGAAATGTAGAGATTATAAACACATTAAGCAAAATATTGTCACTAGATAGTTTGAAGACACAAGTAAAAAAAACATATTACCCCCCTACAAACACAACCTATTTATATTGAACCTTTTTATACAAGTTTTTGTGTATATTATTTAAAAGAATCATATTTTATGAATGTGTACATCCCACATAGACATATTAATATTTGATCGAAGAGGATTTGGTTGAGTAACTCATAAAATGGTTGGAGTAGTATGATATAGTTGAATTTAAAAAATAAAAATATGGTGTAATAACAACAGGGACCAACAATTAAAATATAATGTGAATTCTCTCAAAAATTGTGGAAGAATTGAAACACATTCCTAGCTTTTAAGTACAAGGACAATCCATGGAAATGACTTGTATTATCAATTTTATTTTAGGTTGTTGAATGTTGATGTTAGTTTTGTCTCAATTATATCTTTTTAAATATGATATATTCAGTCTATAGTTTATAAATATATCTATTTTTATAGATGGATTATCTAGGGAAGATGTGCAACTTCTTTTTTCTTCTTGGTTTTTCCATTTTACACATGAATTTTGATTGGAATATTAGATGTTATATGGCCGTGTTGCAAGCATGGATATTTTAAAAATGATTTTTTATTCTCCATGTATATTAATGATGATAAGTTATCCTAGACCATTATAGATTCTTTATATCAATATATTTTTATGTTCGACTAATGTTTTTGGTTTCTTTGAATTTCAAAATGCCTCATACTAAAAGAACATCATCTAGCGCTTATGAGTTCTTCTTTGGAATCTGATCACATTAGGAAATATCTGGTATATCTTTTGAATTCATCTCTAAGGTGATGTCAATACCAACAACTTTCAAATTCATATATGACTTGTTTTTTTAATGTGATACTATTACAATTTCTTGTGATGATCACACTATGAAAATTGTTGAAGTTGCTATTTTAAAACACCTAAAAAATCTCTATATTTAATAATCAATCACTAGAGATCAATTAAAACTGAAATTTGATCTGGGTATACTTTATATAATGATTTGTAGTGAGTACTATCTGGTTTAATGAACTTTACTTTATGGGAATTTACCAGCTTTTAGCACTTCATGTGGTATGTTTTTTGTTACATTTATTTTACATTCATTTAATCTTATTTGGGTGAAATATCATTTCACCTTTTATAAAGATATTACACCAATTTTATTTTTTAATATATGTTTTGGAAGTTTGAGTTGAGAATCCAATTCAGACTTTCAGTTTTTCCAAAAAAATATTTTAAATAAGAATGTAATTTTAAATAATATCATATAAGGTTAGAGGATATATTTTTCAGAATTATAATATTTCTTCACATTTTATTTTTATTAAATAAAATTAATCTAATCCATATAGATGAATGATTATATAGATATATATATATATATATATATATATCATATTTTTTAAACTAAATTTAAATTCATCTAATGGTGGTTACTAGTTATTTAATATGTGAAAATTCATTTTTATATTTCAAAAAATAAATTTTCACTAAAATTGTTTTTATTAAATTTTATGTGTGAATATTATAATTAATTTATATCAATTTTATATATTTTATATGATAAAATGATCATGATTTTCAAAATAATCATGTAAAAATAATATAAACATAATTTTTTTATAATTTTTCTAGAAATATTGAATTTTAAGTAAATAGTGAGAAATATCTGTTTTTCAAAAACTATCATAAAATTTATCTCAATCAATATAATTGAAATTTTCCTTTCAGTTTTTTATTAGATTAAAATAAAAAAAATATTAACTTAATTATACAAGAATCTATTAATTTTAAATGAATCAACATTATAATTTATTTTGGTATACAATCTATTTTATGCTTAAAAAATGAAATTTTCAAAAAATGGGTTTTCTTTTCATTTTTATAACTAATCATAAAATTAATTTTCCATGATTTAGTAAATTAAATTCTATATAATGGATTTTAAATTTTAACCAGTTTTTTTCTAATTTGGAAATGAGTTTAATTTCATTCTTTCCCAAAATTAATAGTTACCATAGTCAAATATTGTCATCGTGGTAAAGAATAAATTGGGTTAATTATTGTTAAGATATTATGATAATGTCATGAAATATCCTATTAATTCTTTTAAGATGATATTATTTAGACTATTATCACAAAGATTTTAAGAAATTTCTATTTTGTACCACTTTATATTTATTGTGAACATTATATTATATCAAGTGTTGAATAAATATAAAATATCACTATATTTCATTTAATATATCTAATATTTTCTCAGAGGGATAAAAATAATTTATGAATTGTTCTAGTAAATTGTATTTATGATAATCAAATTATTTTTATGATATTAATTTATTTATAATTTTTAGGTATAGTTTAATTTTCTTTAATTCTTAAGCAACATCGATATAATGTTTCTCAAACCGTAGAAAACTCATTTAAATTATTTTTAAAACATTAAATGTTATATTTTGGGACAAAATATATTGTTATTCTAATTTATTATATAATTATAATTTATTTTGTATAGATAGGGTATTTATATTCAAATTAAAAATTATTGTGAGGACTTTAAATTCAAAATATTTGAATAATCTTGAAAATGAATTTAACTAATATTTAATATTTAATAAAATTTTTAAATAATTAAAATATCATCAAAATTCTATATTAACTAATGTGAATGGAAAATTTTAGAGAATATCAGGAATGGTTCATATATGTGTCACACTGAGATTTTATGATTATGTTCATAATCTTTAAAGACAAAATCATTATGAAAAATAAATTTATAATTTTTAAAAAAATATCCCCACATAAACCATTTGAAAATGTGGATCTATTTTGGTTTTCTCTGGAAAAATATAACCAAATACCTCTATAATATTTTATTACAAAGTCCCAAATAACCATGAATGGTCATACTCTTATCTTTAAAATTCCTTAAGCTCAATCGAAAGGAGGATATCAAAAGAAGATATATAAGTCTTAACTGATTTGTTCGAAGATTATCTTTCCATCTACATCCTATAACACAATAATATCCATTATTTTATAGTAACATAAATATATAAAATATAATTCATTGGTATTTTTTGGGTAAAACCCTTTTCCATCCCCATTTCCATCCAATATAAAATGAACAATTCACTCTTGTATATGTATATACTAAAACGTCCATAAAGTGATGTTTTGTGTTTTTAATCATCAACTCATACAGATGGTTAAAATGATGGATAAAATTAATATATATATATTTGTGTGTATATGATTTCTAGGAAATATTTCTGGTTTTTTAAAATAAAATTTTATAAAATTTATTTATTTTTCCTTTCCAAAGAATAAATGAAAACATTGTACTTGTGTATGTGTGGACTATTATCTCTTTGAACTGATTTGATTCATTTTCCATGATCACTATCATTGAGGGTTATAAACATATATTTTAAATGTAAAAAGGGTAATTATAAATTTTTTAATATTATATACAATATGGAACAATGGCTCCTTTTGACCACTATAATACCCCAAATATTTTATTTTAAAATAATATTATTCTGGATTGTGTATACCACACACAATACTGATCTTCAAAAACTAAAATAATATATTATTATATTATTATTTAAATATGAATCTTGTAACCAAGAAATTTGATTACTAGATATAAATAGTAGTAACCAAATTATGAATTATATGTATGTATGTTTTCATTATTGAAAATATAAATATTAGTTTATAAAAAATAAAAACACAATGATAAATAAAATCATATAAGAATAATGGATATAATTTTCATAAAATAGATTTATGTATGATTTGTTTTGAAATTAAATAAATTTAATCACTATAAATTAATAATCTTAATTATATATATATAAATATAATATTTAATAAATTAACTAACCATTCATTTAAATGTGGTCACTAGAAAAGGAACCGGTATAAATTCATTTTACAGTTACAAAATTGTTTTTATTTCATTTTGTGTATGAATGTTATGATTTTTTTGAAACTATTTTAAGTTTTATTTTATAAATAAGATATAATTAATGAAATAATTAATTTAAAATAATTTTATGACAATAAAATGAAATTTAAAAAAAGTTTAATTTTTAGGATGAATATTGAAAATACATATTTTTCACAAAAAAAAATATAATTTAATTAATTTTAATAAAATTAATTTAAACATTATATTTGTGTTAGAATTTTTTAATGAAACATAATATTAATATTGTTAAAATTAATCCAATTAATAACTTGTAAATCTTCTTTATAATGGTTTTTGTTATAAAATCATTTTTATGCGTAAAATGAGCATTTTTTAAAAATGGATTTCCATAGAGTTTTGAAAATTTATATCTACTATACATATTAATATTTATAGAAATTAAATCTTAGAAAATAGATTAAAAAATTGGAATCAAAATATTTAAACTATATAATAAGGCATATTTCATGTTTTTTCAAAATTATTAGTAACCATGGTAGAATTTTCTCACTGCAGTAAATTGTAAAATGGGTTAATCATGATTTAAACAATAGAATAAAGTTTCTTAATATCAAAAAAAAAATTATATGAGTTAAATTCCATCAAAAACATCCTATATTTAAAGATATGAAATTTTTGTTCCATTTACCTTTGACTAACCCCTTTATTTTATTTTGTGTTAAGAGTAACTTCAAAATGTCAATCTCTCTCACTCACTATGTTTTAAAAATTTGGATATAGATAAAAATTATATATGAATGAATATTGATGAAAATATTTAATTTTAAAAAAATTTATTTATTACAGTGATCTATTTTTTATTTTTATTAATGGAATAATTTCCCAGAATGCTTACACAAGTTTGACACTACGCTTGTTCAAGAAGTAGAAAAGGAAAGTATTTTATTTTTAAAAACAATAAAAGTAAAATTTATTGGATGAATTATAGGGTTAAAAGAATTAATTGTATAATTATTATTCATTAGTGACATATAAATATTTTATATTTTAATTCCAATCTTATCTTGGTGATATTTAAGTAATTTTTTTAATAGTCATGAAAATTCCTTTATATAGTATTTAATGTCAAAAAATTATTTATATATCATCATAAAGCCATAAAACAACAATATTATCCAAAGATTTTTTGATATTTTCAATCTATAATTAAATGATCAGGTATAGAAATATTGTAATTTTTAAAATTACTTTCATGACCCTACCAGATTGAAAACAATTATTACAAAGGACGAAGTTAAAAGAGGATAATGAGGGGGATTAACCAAATGATAAGTTTTAAAATGAAACAATAAATAGTTTAAATTCTATAGTTATAACTTCTTTTTACCATATACTCCTTATGTTATAATCTATGGTACTTTTTATACATTTTATATGAGTTATACACATATAATATTTTAGTATTTTATATATTTACAAGATTACTTACCACCCCACATATAAAAGTGGACCTCCTCTACTCTCTTCCTCATGAATCATGAGTCCTTTATTTCAACCAATTTCTATCAAAATAACTTATAAACCATCTTCCTCATTTTATGGAGGGTGTTTTCTAAGAAAATACCATCATAGCAGGATAGTGGTGTAAGGCAATGGAGGTTCCCCAAAAAAGTGGTGTAACTCTTAATAGATTGTTTTCATGTTTTTTTATTCAACCACCTCCATTAAATATTCTATAAAATAGATGATGTTGTAAAATTTATATCTTAAATAAAGTTAAATTATATTATTCTTATTATATAACCCTTTTTCATCTCCATTTTGAACCTATGGGAAAGAAAATATAGCTCGTTTGTACATGTGGACAACCACCTACATGAAGCAATGTGTGTAATTTTTATTCATTGGACCATATATGTTATTAAAATCACGGATAAAATGTACATATATAATATTTATAAACTAATTATTTTTCAATAAATATGTGGGATTGCATTCTTTTTTAACCTTCATTCTCTTGAAAAATGATAATGTATCTCTTGCATACATATGGACAACCAACTTCACAAAGTGAGGTGATTCGTTTTTCTTGTCTGAAATTAATAAATAGTTTTAAAATTTTATATAATTTATAAAAAATGTAATTATTGTTTTACTAAAATTCTATAGATAATGAAATAATAACCCTTTTTACCTTACTCAACATACCATAGTTTTTGGGAATATAAACTTAAAATCCTCAAAAGAACTCATATGAAATTAGTTGATTTAGTAACTATGTTAGATATGGAAATAAATTAAATAAAATGGATTATCATATATGAATAAAGTGGAATAACATTCTTAATCAATTAAATAGTTTATATAAGTTTATTATTAATGATTTAAATAATATACATGGTTATTCTGGCTCAAGGTAAGGGATTTCTCATCGAAATTTCATTTCATTTTGACTTAAGCCATGTTCACCCCATGATTCCTTTTATGTAGAATATATAATTATATATTAATTTATATTATCACTAATTTAAGAAAAATCAATTTCTATTCAAATCCTTTTCCTGTTCCCCCTTTCGATGATCTTTTGATTCAAAATTTTCTAAAGTAGAATGGGATTTAATTTAAAATCTTATTCTAAAGGTTTTGAACTCATTTCATCCATGTTATTTCAAATATTTTCAAAATATTATTTATTATACATAAAAGATTTATAATATTCAATTTCAACTAATTTTGAATTTTTTTAAAATTTCTTAAAAATGATATATTTAATTGTTCTATAAATAAGTATTTTTTTTGAGTTTCTCTACAAGGGAAATAAAAAGAATGTTTTCAACTTATATGACATGAAACAGTTTTTATTTTGTCATGTACATTCGTAATTATCTTCAATAATCTCATAGTTTCAAGAATTTTTTAAATAATACAATTTTCCCGTTGTTCTATTAATTTTTACTTGTAAATTTATTTCAAAATAAAAGAATATTTCTAGTTTTTTATGCGATAACTACATTTGGTTTTTCTAATAGGACAAAACTTCATATTTTTAGGATGAAATTGAAAAGGCATAAAAAAGTATATCAATGTATGGTTAAAAGTTAATTTTAATACATTTTTTATTTTAAAACATTGCACATGGGTGTTGTTAATGAAAGTGAGAATGTTATGTGAACCCAAACCCTTATGGTACTATATTCATTATGCGGTGGGTGGGACTATTAAGTATCTCTAGTGAACTGGGTAATGCAATAGAGTTATCAAATTTAATTTACCCCTAAGAGAAAGTGGATGGAGTTGCTTACACATATTCAATGAAATACTTAAATGATATAAGTTACTCCTAAGGGAATATGGACAAAGTTAATTACTAGTATGATGTGATGGAGTTAACTAAATTAAGTTATTCCCAAGAAAATATTGTAATTATCATGTTACTTTATTCCATGATGAATTTATGATTCCCCAAGGTTCCAATATATGTTTTATATTCATTAGAATGGGTTCGAATGAAAATATTTTTATTATAAAAGTAAAAGAATGATTTTATGATTGGAAGGAAAGTTTATAATATTATAAAGGTGAGATGTTTGTTTTAATGTTATATATTTCATGAATTATGATTTTCCCTTGATCATTTCATATAAAAAGTTTAGGAAATTTTTGAACATTTAATTTTACTTATTACATAGGTAAATTATTATTTTTAGTTCAAGAGATTGTAATGTAAAATAGAAAACTTTTATTTTTTGTTTTTATGAATTTTAAATAGATTAATATGTTTCATTTATTTGTATGCCCTTACTCATCCTTTTGAACTCATACAATGTTTTAAAATGTTTTTCATAGGTCCTATGGATGCATATGATGAATTATAAAGTATAGATATAAATAAATGAAATTGGACTTTAATAAAGAATGTGTGACATTAATGAAATAAAAATATGATTATAAGAGTACAATTTTGTTGGGAAAAGGATATTGAGTTGTAGTTACCACTTATTTTTATTACATTATAATATATTATAGGTTTTACATATTTTCTAAAGCATAAAATGAAATTATCAAAATAATTTAGAAAGCGAAACCCTTATTATAAATCATGTAATTATGGGTTGTTTATGGAATAGTTCATTACAACTATAGTGCATGCACTGACGTTATTTTTGAGGTTATGAATTAAATATCCTAAACACATCTCACAGAAACACAACTTCTTTAGTAATAAATAAGGTATAGTAATAAATGAAATAGAATAAATAAGGATAAAGTAATTAATGTGAAATTTTTTTAATAAGTAAGTATAAAAGTAATATAATTTTATTATTTGGGATATAGAGAATGTAAGAAACTAGTTGGGAGTCAAGGTATGGGGTTTCTCGTCTTAGTTTCCATTAATTGAGAATAATATCACTTTCACCACATTTTTATTTTTTGTGGTCTATATACTTCTATATATATATATATATCTCTCTTTTATAATTAATTTATAGAAATTCAATTAGTTTAAATATCCTTTAAATTTCCTATTCTTCAATGCCCTTTTGATTTTAATTTTACCAGAGTGGTATAACATTTCCTTGGAATAATGTTTTAATTTATTTTTGATGAAATACATTTATTTGCAGTCAATGTTATTAAATTGATTCAAGTATGTTCTTCAGAAAATATCAAAGAAAATTTTAAACTTTCCTTAAATATTTACATGGGATTTAAAAATGAATAATATATGCATTTTTCATTCAGATCTCTTATCTCTCTTTTTACGCATGTCAAAAAACAGTTTTTAATATATATGAGATAAGTTGATTCTCCCACTATAAAGCCCTTTAATAATTTTTTGGATTACTAAACATGTATCCATGGTTTTTCAATGAATATATTTTACCCATTGTTCTCGTAATTTTTTTTAATGGTTTTCAAATGAAAAGGATATCCTGTCTCAGTTTTTATAAGATAACTAAAATGTGTTTTTCTTATAAGATTAAATTATAATTTTAGGGTTTTTATGATAAAAAAAAGAATGTTATTAAATTTCCATTTTTAAAATATAATACATTGTCATTTCTGATGAATGTGGTCATGGGTACTGAACCCAAAACCTTGTAGTACTTTCCCCATTATGTGGTGGGTGGGTCTGTCAAATCCCTCCAATGAATTAGATTATGTGACATAGATATCTAGTGTAATTTACCCCTAAGAGAATTTTGGGAGTGTTAATTACTCATATGAAGTTATGGAGTTATCTATTATAAGAGACTCATAAGGTAATGTATATGTGGTTAATTACTCCTATGAAGTGATGGAGTTCACTTATAATTGTTAATTCTTAAAGAATAATGGGATTATCATGTTTATTGGTTCCTTGATGAAAGTATGAATCCCTATGTTTCCCATAGATTTTCTCTATTATTTTAAGATAGGTTATCATGGAAATATTTAAGTTTAAAATTTTATATAATGTGTTTATGATTTTATTGAATGTTTATGAAAATATAAAGGTGAAAGAATTTTTCATTTCAAATATTTTATAAAATATTATTTTTTCTTTTAAGATTTCTTACAAAGGCATTTATAAAAACATTGACCTATGGATTTTATTTAGTTAGTAGGTGAATAATTCTTTTAATTTCCACATTATATTATGTAATAAGGAAAACTTCTATATAAGTTTCAAGAATATGAAATGGATTAAAGAGTTTCAATTCTTTCTACATCCTTTATTGATATATGTTTTGATTTTCCCATAGTTTCAAATTCTCTCCCTATGGATAAAAGATATATATGGATTATTGAAAAGGAAATGGTGACTCATCATGAATGAATATAATGTGTCATTAATAAAATAAGAAAATAAATAGAAGAAGATTTTTTGTAAATGTTCATTAAGTGGATTTGTCAACATTTTATTTTAAGGGTTTGATATGTATTTTTTTTCTTAATTGTATAAAAATCTAAAATGAATATATCTATGAAATTTATGAAATTTGAAACCTTGTTATTAATAATGTAATTATTGGTCATTTAAATCAAAGGTCCTTATAGTGGACCCATGACAACCTGCTGTGTAATTCCAATAGTATATGGGTGTGTCCCCAAAACATATGGGGTGTGGTTTATAGGGGTACCAAGTAATGTAACCCAAAACCATTTTGTGTTATGTAACTCAACATGTAATGTAAAAGTACACATCTTATTCCCCACATGGGTTTTTTGATCGTGTCACGACTAGACCACATTTTAGGTATTAGAGGGGCCTGTATGATATTTCCTTTTCTCCAACACACTGTTTGGAAATAATATATATCTGGAGATGCATTGGCCTTTTATATTGTATGTTTTCTTAAGAACACAAATAGTGTAGTCAGAATTTCAATACGTAGTCCACCTAAAACATGCCCAAACTCTTGTTGAATACCTTAGATTTGAAATAACGCCAATGGTATAATTAAAAATTTGTAATAAATAATCAAATATGAAATGATGGATAAATTTAGGAATTAAAATTATAATTAATTGAAATTATGATCCCTTCCTCATAATAGATCATCATATCTTCACAATCACATGTTTCTAGTCTATTATCCATGGTCGTTGCATCGAGATCCATTTTCTAATATTCCATAAAAAGGTTCATCCTCAATATCATCATATTATAACTCAATAATATCAGGATGGAAGGGGAATTTTTGAGTCCCCTATCAATAATGAATGAGGTTAGAGAAAATACGGTCATCCAATTTTAAATCAATAATTAATTAAAAAGGAAATATTATAAACTGGACCTGACCCATACATCAAACCCACACAGATATTATAGCTCACATAGGAAATCCCACATGTTCTGGAACAAATAATTAAATCTAAATTCCATTAAAAATATTTTATTAGAATACATAAATGTTGGTTCTTATAGAATATAATTATAATTTATATAATTAGTTTTTGAGACACTAAATAAATCTTTTGACATGAAAAATCACAAAATTTATGATCTAGGGTAAACACTACATTTAGTGACCATAATAACAATAAAAAAACTTTTTCATTCTAACCATTGAAGTAAAATTCATATTTTACCCCTTTTAAGGTTTGTATCCTCTAATACATCAAACATTCACCTGATTTCACATGAGAAAACCTGAATCCATATTTTCTCTCCACATTAAAGTTTTTGATCCTCTTATTGGGGACAACCTCAACGGTTCACGAGAAACCCTCAATAGAACCCCATATAGAAAATACGACCATCACTAAATTGGATCTTCCATCCTTGGTGATCCATTGCATGTATAGATCCTAAACACATCCCACTATAGATTGCATCCCACTTTTAATGATCTTATGGGGAATATTGTATCTGAGATTATACGTCCTCCATGACTCCACTAAGCCTACATCCATCTTAGGGTGGGCTGAAAACCCAAATGAAATTTTCATTGATGAAACACATCAGGTAAAAACACTAATAGCTTTTATCTTACTATGTTGGGACACCCAATGGTCCTATTATGGAACCACATAATCCAAATAAATCTATTGGATGTGGTTTTTGAACTAAGAAACATTCTAGGGGAATCCAACTCCCCAATATAAAAGGGAAAATTCCATAATATTCATTCAGAGATAATAAAAACACATCAACATTCACTCTTGGAAACTCAACAGGAGAACCACACTCTATAATGAGTGTCTGCCACCATTTCTAATAAATACTAGTTATTTGAATAGATAAATGCCAATTGGATCAGTGTATTATGGTAATAGTAGTTCTTTAATCCTTTCCACATGAATGAATACAAGGACACCATATCCACACTACAGACCTCAGACAGTTCCTCGTCAATTATATGTGAACTAATTCAGACACATAGAAACCCAATTTCTTCACATACTATATTCCAAAGACCTATTATTGAACCAATAAAATGTTTTATCATACCAATATCAATATAATGGCCACTAGGAATCACAACCAAAACCATACACCACACCACCTTAGAGGGAATATATTCATCTTGACTGAATCCTAGTTTTCCCAGAATGTGTGGATATTATACTAAAATTTTTGAACATGACTACATCTAATTTTATAGCCTTTCCCAGAACTAAGGTAGTCATAATGTATTTTATCCAAAAATCCACACATGGATAATAAGAAAGAGAATCTTATTTCAACATTGCCTTTAGCTCCTTGAAACACCTGAAGTAGGCTAAAGCCTAGCTTAAAACCCTAAAAGGGTAGAATTCAAACCAATACGGATTGGTTACACCGCCCATATATTTCCCACACATATAAAATTGGATAGTGATCTATCAACTTTTTTAACAAAATGCCTCAAACAAATTCACACACTCAAACCCAACCAAAGGGTGACCACACAAATCCATGGAAACATGATAGTGTCTCTCTCAATATCATTGTGGATCCCTTTGGTGTGGGATGTTTACCTAAGTAACCCTTGGAACATGTAAATAATATGGGTTTCCATGTTGGATGAGACTCTTTTTGTAATATGGACAAGGAAGAACATGATTAATTATAAATGTTGGGTTTCAACATCAAAGAGGCTTCCTATGTATCCAATTTGGATGAGAATCAAATCCCACATAGTTTGATGAGTCTCATATAAGAGTGTAGTATATTAAGAGAAATAGGTTAGGGCTTACTCCTAATAAGGATGCCCTAATTTAGGTAATTAGGTTTGGATTCCTAAAGAGGATATCCAATGATATTGGGCCCATATAAAGGCTTCCTACATATCACAACTATGATTGGAATCAGATTTCTCATATTTTGAGAGGATGTGGGGTTTCTAAAAAAGTAGTGATCATGACAAATATCTAATACCACTTGGGTCATGCTTTTTGTGAAAAATAAGAGGATTTGAAATATTCAAAAAAGTCACACACACCCTTTTCCTCATCCTCTTGTGGAAGAGGAGGGGCCTACGACGATGAGGGTGGATGAGGCTGAAGTGACCGAGGAAGAGGGTGCAGTGAATAACATTACCTCTATTCTGTTTATTTTTGACAATTGTCCAATGTATGGAAAGAGTGAAGGTGAAGGAATTAGAGAGGAGCAATACTGAAACCTCATACTTGAAAATCTAGGGGCGTACATTAGGATGGTTGCCTAAAATTGGTCCTGGTAGGGGAGGAAGACTTCACCTTTGTTCAAAAGGAAAAGTAGGGTTGAACCTAACATACCTAAAAAACATGAAGTTTTAAGTTTTAGAGATGATAAGTGGAGGCCATGACCCAAAACCTTATCCTTCAAACTGATAACTTCCCAGCACTTTTCCTGGGAGAAAGCACCATGTGACTCCAGATATACAGACCCACGAACACTCCATGAATCCTAACCCCATTGAAAAACAAATGTGGGAAACCATTGACTGCGGATATACAAACCCAGATATGAGACATGTTGATGTTCCCTTTCAATAGTTTTGATATGTTGGGTGGTTTTGGTGGAGGTTTTAACATAACCCCTTTTGGGAAAGGTATCCAATGAAAAAGAATCCATTCCATGAATGGCTTTGACGAATTCGTGATGAAAGGCATGTATACTAAAAGGATTTGGTGAATCAAAGAAAGGAACCAAGTAAGTATTTAGTACTTAGGTATGGGTGTGCAAGTAGGCTTGGACGACCCGATGTCAATTGAAGTAATTACAAACCTAGATGTTAATACTTGGGTGAGACTTGACTCAATCCTTCAAGAGTATTCATATGTATTCCTAGAAGTGGGGATCTCTAGTTCTTTTGAGAGGAATAGGTGGAATGCAAGTATTTTTGATTTAGGGAGGTCGGGAACATTAAGCACGCAAGTGATAAGGATTTCAAACAGTAAAGGGACTTATTTCCTATTATCCTCCTTCAATTTCTCTACTCTAGGTGTTGAAGAACTACCTTTAAGGATTCAAAGGACTTGGGAGAATAACTAGGGAGACCAGAGAAGAAATTGGGATTTTGGGAAATTCATCCGTACAAATAATGTTTCCAAGGGTCTATTTATAGGAAAAAATAGGACCACAGGTGAAAGGAGTTTGGGCACACATGTGGGGTTGCGTTCCAGAATTGTGGCTCTCTTGTGCTTACGCACTGTATTGGTGGCACTCAAGTAGGCTTGTGCAGCGACGGTACCTTGGGCGGCTCTTTGGGGAATTATCCATAATAATTGTTCCGTATTGTGGGGCCTACACCCCAATACCAATGTTTGGGAACCGTTTCGGGCTGCATTCCCAGCCCTTTGGGCTTCTGTATTTCCTACATTCATTGGGCCCCATGAACACATTCGTAGTCGCACTGTGAACTTTTCAAGCCCAGTTGACGAAAGTTTCCAAAAAAGTGCATGGAAGACATTTCTTGGTGTCTACAAAAGCCTCCCCCCATAGAATTTGATTTATTCAGAATGAAAATAATCTTATTCTAAGGTAAAAGTACGGCACATTGACTCATTCCAAAATAATTTGATTAGATTTAGAGCTATGCCAAGTGTGGAATAATGCTCTAATTTTTTCTTAAAAAATGGGGCATAGAGTGTATAGTTTGATTTTTACTAGGGTTACACAAAAACCCCACAGACATTGTATTTTTGACTTTTTATTAATCAATATTTCCTAAACCATACAAAATGTTGATCTAGAAAGCTGAGACTACAAATTTTGTCTAGAATTCCCCTATTGGATTTCAATCTTTCATGTCTTTTGTCTCTTGTTATTAGCAGTTTAGAGTCATGCCTGTCATAATAAAGAGGATAGTGTTTATGGTTGAATAGATTTGACCCCAAATTTTGAAATTAGATCCTAAATAAGGTTTAGTGGCTTGGAATTGCTCCAATTTTTTAAAATACATCCATGTGGAATCTGGAGTCATGATTTTTTATGGCCACTAAATATAAAGCTTCTATAAACATAAAGGATGTCTTTTAAAAGAATGAGGTTACCATTATTTGATGAACCTGTTATTGAGTATGTATTACACATGGCCGACTAGGGAATATTTTGTATAGAAAAATAGTGGAATCATTTGATTAATAGGGCAGTTATGGAGTCAATTTTATGAAAGTCCACCCAGGGGAACATACTACATAGTCAACCAAAAGAGATCTTAGGAATTTAACTTTTTTATTTTGAATTTACAAGGGAAAATTGGTCGTGGGTGGCTCAAGACCATAGTGGGTGGTTTTTTCATGTAATGTGATTTTAAGAATAAATGGTTATCTATGAAAACATATGTTGGGAATGATAAAAAAACTTCCACACAAATTTGGTGTTTGAGGAAGGGATAAAATTTTTCAGAAAGGGGCTTTATGATATCCTTCTATGCATTTTTAAAGTCATATAGTGAAGAAATTAATATATGTAGTTTAAAGTCATGCAGTTAGGAAATTGGGTGGATCTAATTTAAGGTCTTTAGCTTTGACCAAAGTTTTTATACTCTCTAATTTCTTGATAATTTTTCTGGAATCATGACACCATATTTAACCATGGAAAGGAAAAATTATAAACTGTGATTTGGGAATTTCTGGATCTGGAGAATGATATGGGAACCACGATAAAGGCATTAGAGGAAGTATTTACTACGAACGAAGCTACCATTATTTGACAAACCCATTTTGGGGGTTGTATTATTTAGGGACAACTAGGGAATATAATGCATATCCAAATAGTGGAATATTTTGATTAACTTACCTGTTATGTAGGAAGTTTATGCAATGCCAGCTAGGGGCACGTACTGCATAGTCTAAAAAATGAGTTCCTTAAAATCTGACATCATATTGCTAAGAGATGATGAAAGTTTATGGATTCACATATTTTTCACAACACAGAGTCTAGTTTATGGATAAAGGAACCTGAATACATATAGAGTATTTCCATTCATGATTTCCAAAGAATCAGAGTAATAACATTTCTATGATGGTCTGCCCAAATGTAGGAAGTATAGTGTCTGTAGTTTTAGGTCATACGATTAGGACGAAAATGGAAATAGTAGATGATATGTGTTAAAATTATAAATGGATATTTCATATTTCTTTGAAGATATGGAAATGAAAATTTGTAAACCATGGTCTTGAAAACTTTCATATCTAGAGAAAGGTAATGGGACAAATATAAATGGATAGCTTCATTAATTTACAAATTCTTGTATATTTTCATGAAAGTTTGAAGAGGACAAAAGACACCTTAACCAATGATGTTCGTACCGTAATTTGAAAAACCTGTTATGGGGGTTCTATTATGCAGGTAAAAGTAATAAATATGTTGCATAGCCAAATAGTCAAATCTTTTGACAGATACGACCATTTTGTAGGAAACTTATTAAAGTGAACCTAGGTTCACGTACTACATAGTCAAGAAATAGAATTATTAGATATCAGTAACACATCCACCAATAAACGTTAGAAATATAATGAGGATATGAAAATATTCAAGATTAAGAGTGTGTAATATGAAAGGGGAAATAGTCATTTCGCAAGTCAAAAATTTGAATCAATATTGGCAATGAATTTGGAGTCCCTTACATAGATCTGGATCAAATATAAAATGGGGACATATCTTGTTTCCATGGTAGGCTCTCTAAGAAGAGGATCTAAAATGAAGACCCCAACATTGATTATTAATTATATAAGGAAGAGAGATAAAAACATTATCCCATGGATGGTACTAGGATCTAGGGTCCATATTTCAGTACGTATCTCAACGGGATGAGAATCAAGCCATACATATTTCATTGTGTGCTTTGAATTTTAATGTCATGAAAAAGGACATAATGCTGTGTAGTTTAGTGTCATGCAACGAGGAAATGAAGTGATTCCGAAGTGAAAAAGGAATATTGCATCTAGACAATGGAATTAAACCTCGTTGTCACTATGTATCTAATATGGTTGAGAATCCATCCATATGTAGTTCATTGATCATTTCCTATGCAGGTTAGATTCATAAACAATGAGTCAATTAGGGTTTTTTTATATCATTACAGGGCCAATGATTTGAGATCTATGTGCCTCTACATATCCCATTGAATTGAGAATCAAGATAAATGTTGTTATTGAACAATAATTTCCAAAACCAATTGTGTTTTATGTGAGAGATGATGGATTTTAACACATTTAGGAAGAATGGATAAACATAAGACACAAAATGGTATGAAGATCAAACAATTTTCTTGAGAGATTATTTTGTATTGATCTAATTCATATAAAAAATGAGTAAAGGGAAATAAATTTCTTTGTGATTGCGGTTGTTCCCAATATTATAGATCTAGATGTTTTTGGGTATCTCATAAAAATTAGAATCAAAACACATGTATTTCTTGAAATGAAGTATCTATGCTGATATGAGTCAAACCCATTGAAAAATGGAACTCATGCTCCACTAAAGAGAAGCCCTGATGCAAGTGAATCTTGCACATAGAATCTCTTAACATCAAATAAAGAAGATGTTTACTATATAGTTTAATATAGTCTAATAAGGAAAAATGATGTCATGATGTTTAATATCATGTGATAAGGATAAATGTTTTCATATAGTTTAACATCATGAGATAAGGACAAAGATTATATATATTTTATTTCCATGCAACATGGATGCTAATGGTTGTTATGCAGTTTAATGTCTTGCAACTAGGACTTTGTGTTGTGCAGCTTATCATCTTGCAGTGAGGAAAAAAATGATGTCCAATTACACAAAGGACTTCTAAAATGATCTTTCATTGGTTGGAGTTGTAATAAGTTCACTATCCAATGATATTAGAGAATAAGCTCCATTAGATTAAACCTTATGAAAAGAGAAAGGTCATGCCCACATTGGCTCAGGTATTATAGGCTTCTTTACTTGTATCATTATAGTCTTGAGGACTAATACCAATTCTCCTTGAATAAGTGATCAGAGGCGAACTTTCTTGTAAAAAGATCATTTTATTCTGTTCTAATAGACATAAAAATGATGCAACTTATGAAATATCTTTTCTTCTAATCATTCCATCTCATCAAATAATTTTTGAGACTTTTCATATCTAGATAACTTATCACATACTACAACTCAGAGTGAGAGAAATTGAATTTAAATTAGAAAAATGACATATGTTCTATACATCAATTAATATGGAGTTTCCTTAGTGGTAGTGCGGGTAGTAGTCTGATAATCCCATAACATATGAATAGGATTATCAGGATAATATTTCTTATCTTTATCTACCATTTTATGGAATATATTTGATAGGTTCTTTTTGAAATCCTCTATCTATATATTGGCCACTACATGATAGTGAGATGAATGGTCTGATTTGATATTGTGCTCCTGATATAACTTCTTTACATCAACATAACTGAATTTTTTGCTATTTTCTATCAATATAGTATGAGGGATGTGAAATCTGGGTATGTTATTATCTCTGAAAAACATAATAATTATTTTTTATTTGACTTCATTAAGAGGTATTACATCATCCCATTTGGAGTAGAAATTAGTAATAGTAAGAATATATATTAACTTCTTAGTTGTAGCTGGAGGATAAGGTCTTACTACATCCATTTCCGTTGTGTAATATAACGAGGTGTATTAAGATGTAGGTAGAAACTCTGGGTGTTGATGAATGGATTTTCCGTGCACTTAGATGGGATGAAATTTCATTGTGAAATTTATGAAATCCTACATCATTGAAGGCCAGAAATATCCAAGCCATCAGATTTGATTAGAAGGATGATGCCCAAACTAGTGAGCACCATAAGCTCCTACATGTACTTCTTTCATGACAACAATAGCTTCTTCTTCATCAATTCACCTTCAGAGGACACCATCAAAGCCTCATTTGTTGAGGATCGTCTGGTGATATGGGCTATCTTAAAAAGTGAAATTGTTCATCCATCATTGGATCTATTCTATTTTATATCTATTTGGTGGGAGTGCTCAATTCTAAAGGTATTCCATGATGGGTGTCATCCTTCCCATAGTACAACCATAATTCTCGGAAATAGGGTTGATTTCATTAATTTCCTGCATTCTAGTTTGAACGAAAGGTGAAGCCACATGAAGATGGACAATAATAATGATTTTATCATCCTGATTTGAATCTTCCAAGGTTGTGACTGCATTATCCAATCCATTAGCTTGGGCATTTTGTGATCACATGACATAATATAATGTTAGCTCTATGGGAAATCTATCCATTAACCCTCTGACATAATAACACAAAGGCATTAACTTTTCTTATATGATAGCATAATCCCCATTGATTTGATTGGTTACCAACTTTGAATCACCTTTCACTTTCAAGTGGTTAAATTGTACCTTGAGTGCCAATTCTAGGCCTGTGATGATAGAATCATATTCTGCTTAATTGTTGGTACTGCCATCTGATAACAGGAAGGAATATGGAAACACTTCCTTCTTTGGGGACATAATTACAATGTATAACCCAAATTTTTTGTGTTTGGGGTGTTCCATTATCTTTATCATTGGACTTATATAAGTTCCATCAATGTAGATTTCCCATGTTTTCAGATTATCGGGAATAGAGAATATATCTTCATCAAGAAGCTCAATATTCAATGATGTATCGTCTATATATGGTTGTTCGACAAAGATATCTTCTGGGGTTTGGCCTTTTATTGCTTTATGAGAAATAGACTGGATATCGAAATGTTGCAAAATAATTACCCACCATACTAGACGTCTTGTAATGAGATGACGACTGAGGATAAATTTGAGTCGGTTATTGAGATATACCATGTGAATCACGTGATGTTGATGGTAGTGCCTCATCTTCTGAACTGCAATGATTAATGCCACATAGCACTTCCCGATTCTTTAATATAATGTCTCTGTGTCAAGAATAGTTTGTCTGAGGTACTAAAGACTATTTTCATTCACAGAATCATTCTTTTGGGCAAGGAAGTCAGCCAGTGGTAGTTCTAAAGCTGTCACATAGAGAATAAGTGGATTTCCTTAAATAGGTAGCATTAATACTGGTAATCATAAGAGATATATATATTGATGGTATCAATTGATTCCTATAAGTCTTCATTCTGTTGATTTGTGACTCCATTCATCATTATTCTAGTGAAGGGTAAACACTTTCCTGTCAAATTAGAAATAATGTTCTGAATATAGGCCAATTTTCCTTGATGTCCTCTTAATTCTTTCAAATTTCGAGGAGGTGACAAGCCAAGGATTTTTTTATTCTTAGGATCAACTTCAATGCAATGGTGGCGTACAACGACACCAAGGAATTTTTCATAGGTTACATCGGAAAAAAAAATCAAGGGATTATTCTACAAATAGTGTTTTTGAAGTTTACTAAATATGGTCTCCAGATAAGTCAAATGATCAAACCATTGTCTATATATAAGCACTAGATCATCCACATAACATTCTTCAAATTCTCCTAGGAAGGGTTTGAAGATATGGTTCATTCCACATTGATAATGTTCACCCACATTATTTAATCCAATGGTCATTAACTGATAGAAAAACAAACCATGAAGGGATCTGAAGACTATATACTCCTCATCCACTAGGGCCATTCAAATTTTATTATACCTAGAGTAGCCATCCATGAAGGATAGATCTTCATAGATGGTTGTTTCTTTAATCAAAAGTTCTATGATCAGAACTGGAAAGTCATCTTTCGGAAAATACTTGTTAAGATCTCTATAATCAATGAAAACACTAATTATCCCAATTTTATTTTTCTTTGGGACAATTTTGGCTAGCCATTTTGGATGTTTAACCTCCCGGAAAAAATTATCTTCAATAATCTTTTTGACTTCAACATCAATTTTGGAGGAATGAGTTAGGAGTGTTCTTCATGTTGCATGTTTAAATCCTAAATGCTTTTCAAGAAAACCAAAATGATGAGTGGAAACAACAAGATTAAGGACATAAATTTTCATATAGTTCCAAGAAAATATATCTCTATGTTTCTTTATAAAATATGTATACATCTCTTGCTCTTCCAAAGTCATGGCCATACTAATTAAAGTGGGCATTGATCTTCTTCTATACCCATATTTATTTCTCTGAGCTCATCCATAGTGTTGGAGATGACTTTCTCAAATTCTAGAGGAGTATATTTGAGTTATTTTTCTTCTTCTTCCTTATGTGTCACTTCTTATGTTTCTACTAGCAGAGTATGTAATAAATAAAATCTTTCAAAGCTAGGGGAGGAGTCAATATTTTAACATTCTGAAGAAGAGACAACCATTTTTGACCATACTAATGATGAAAGGTCTTCCTGGACCATTGAATAGAATATGATGGTTTGGGAATCAAATTCCTTTTCTTCCTCAAGTATTGTAAAAGCGTCATGTAGCCTAATTGGTGAAGCAAAACTTGCAGACGTTCGGTAGATGATATGAAAACATCTCTATTTAAGCTTCCACCGCTTCTTGGTAAATCAACAATTTCTCCCATGTTGTTAGGATTGATTTCCACAATTGAAATTGTGGAAGTAACTAGATGATTTCTTGGATTTGTTTCAATCCTTTAAATTTGATTTATAGGCAAAAATAATCTATAATCATATGTTTGAATTGGTTAGCATGTACCATTTCCAGGCTATTCAGAGCATTAATTCTTATTTCATCTTTTTCCATTGACCATGTTCCCTTTTTGTGATAGAATTATGATTCAATATACTGATAAATAGACATTTTAAAATATCCTTGTCACCATATAATGTTAAAATTTTACGATTGAATTAATACATGATACATTGGTGATATGACGAAGGAATGGTCGTATGTTGATGTAGCCAAGGCCTTCCAAGATGAATGTTGATGGTTGTGTCCTAAAGGAAAACCATAAAATATGAATTAGATACAAGATATCCAAATTTAGTTCTATTTTCTATATCACCTAGTGGTTCTTGTTTATTCATTTGATAACCTTACAACATCAAATTGGAAGAAGATAAGTCTGATTTATTGATCCTCAGTCGACAATGTGTATAGATGGGAATGGGAATGACTCATGATCCATTATCAATAAAGGCTCCTCAGATATTTGTATCATTAAACTAGTGAGATATATACAATGGCCTAATGTGTCCATGTACAACATCATCCTCATCGTTGTTCATGAAAGATAAGACTGCATGATATTCTGCAAGATCATTCTCTATACGGTAATCCTCAACAACAGGAACCTCAATTTCAAACTCTTCGGGACTTTACAAATATTTACTAAGTTTGTTTCAAAGATATTTTGATAGATTCAAGTCATACAATGCTTACAAATTGGTCATTACTTGGGCTAGATATTTCAAAATTTCATACTTTTGGACCGGATGTCATTGTTTTCTAGAATGGAGATGCGGTTTTGTAGGTGCCTTGATAGTTGATGATCCTACTGTAAATGTAAACTATGTTACGTAAAAAGGTGGAAATAATTCTTCTTTTGGTAGATTAGACTGACTTAATCTATCTACTTCCTAAGAGAATGATAGTTTATCCTCTTATCTGTCCTCCAGGATAATAATGTTTGGGAATATCCTGTCATGCGTGGGAGAATTTCCTTGTTCTTGTTGAGCCTGGTGAAGGGCTATCCCATGAGTTTCTACCACAGAAATGGTTCGAGAAGGGGTAGAGTTAAAATATTGGTATTTTCATATCCATGTCTTCCCTTGTATTCTAAACTATGGCTTTATTCTCTAGTTCCCCAATGAGGTACCTGGAATTTAGGCTCATCATAACAAGAATCATCATTTTCATAGGGATCTATTAAGTGGATAACATTAATGGAACAAAATATCAATTCTTCGTCTGATGATGATTCTTCTTGAAAGTTTTGTTCTAATTGTGCCATTTGGCCAGGCAGTGCACATTAATTTTAAACATATAGAATTAAATCATCCAATGTCATGCAAATCATTTTCCTTGACACAAGATTGTCCTCTTTTGAATACTTTTTATCTTTCTAATCACACCAATTCATTGAGGATTCACCTTTAGAGGGTTGATCTTTTGATGAAAATTGTTTCAATATAGCGAAAGTGGAAGAAGACGGAATTTTTTGTTTCAACAGTTTTTATAGAATGGCATGAGTTTGATTGATCATTTTCCTGACCATCCAATCATCATAATTGTGTGCATTTGTTTTCACATCCTACCAATCACCTTATTTCTCTATATCAGTATCAGTATCACATGATACTTGGACTCATGAACTTTTCAATTTCAATTTTCTAGATTCAACCATTTTTTTCAGGAGGTATTTGAATATAAAACACTCATAGATGGTATTTCACAACATTTGGGTAAATGGAAAATAATTTTGAAGACCTTCATCCCCTTCATTATTCAGTTTCTTCATCCTTGTAAACTAACCAAATTATTTTTCGAGCATTGAAATTATGTTACTGAGAACATATTCATTCTAAGAAGAATAAAATTTATTCTTTAACTTCTAAAATAGTCTTCGCTTTTGATATTATTGTTCATCTTGAAAAGTTTATCGTTGATGTTGATTCTCAGGAGGTGGAACCCTTCAGTATGTTGAAATATTTTAGGTAAAATCTGGTACAAGTGCTGGTTTGAGTGTGACTGTATTATTATTTTCTTTTTATATTCTTCTTCCTAGAGTTGATGGAATTACATGAGAATGATATTTAGTTTTCACAATAAAATCCTCCACTTTTTGGTAGATTGAATAATGGTTTTGAAACCCTCCTGTTTATTTCATATGGATTAGTGGTGGGCATAACTCATCACACTATTTTTCCACACAAATTTGATACAACTCTTCTTGAGGGAGTTCTAGATTTAAGGAATTTGTTAATACTTTCCATTGAGCCATTAAATATAAAACCCTATCATTATATCTTTGTTTAAAATAATTATGATAAAAAAATGTTGTCTTCAGAAGTTCCGAGCTGAATTAGAAAATGAATTTATGATGGAGTTCTTCTCATACAGAAATTGATCGAGGCTGAAAACTTGAATACCAGTAAAAGGTTGGCCCTAGTTATGATTGCACAATACATTTGAGCTTTACTGCTTCTTGTTGTTGAAGGGTCCCCATTATGGAATCATAAAAAGAAACAAAATTATTTAAGGGTTTCTCTGGATCTCCTAAACCATTAAAGATTGAATATTTAGTATTCAAAATGTTTAGTGGGGGAGGGATCAGATCCATCTATCCGGGGTAAGATTTTTGTTTCTAGTTGTACTGATACATGCCATTATCAAAGGATTCCAATTAAGTTCATAATTCCCTAATTGAGTTTATAATATTTTGGGGAATATTTGGATGAGCTGGGACCTATATAGATAGAACAGTTGGAGCTTGAACTTCCATGATAACTTGGAATACCACGGGTGGTGGTACTACTGGTTTTGGTCTTGGATAAACCATGGGGATATTCCTATAAGGATGGGATTGATCCTGTAATGGCTGTGTATGCAATGGATTGAATTAATTATATGCATTTTTAGTCTCAAAAAATCCTCTTTGCTGAGGAGTTCTTTTAGCATGTGTATGTTGTGGATCTGCATGGGGAGAATGTCTAGTACAAATGTTCCTTTGATGTAATTCTTTATTGAGTCTTTTAAACTCCTTCAGCTACTATTTGTGATGAGATATTTTTTTTTCAAGTGAAAGAGACTGAACTTCTCTAGATTAAAAGTGAGACCTAATCTTTCTTTTACCTTTACCCATTTTATATGCCTTTCGAAGGGGTGGGAGATGGTTACATGAGAGAATACCAAGATTCTAGGAAAGCCTCTGATTTTGGATGTGCACACCTCCTTAATTGTTTTCAGTTTGTACCGTATTATGAATAAGAACATCATATTATGACTCCCCTAAACTAGATTTATTTTCGGGAGGATCTTCCATAATGGTATTAATGACATTTAGTGATGTATAAAGCATTGAAGAAATTCCACTAGTATCTTTATAAGATCATCGCCTTCTGTTTCCTCCATGATACTTTTTTATCCTGCATACTGAATTCCTAGGAATTTTTTGATGGAATTTTTGGATAGTTTGTTATGAATTCACTTTATGTAATCTTTCATAATTGGGAGAATACTGACTTTTGTTGAAGAGTGGATTGTGGATGTGAAAAATCCCCCAGCCCTATAGTTTGGTGATGTTCATGTTCTTCTTATTCTTCAAAACATTGAACTATGTTTCTTGATTTCAATGGTTAGGTTAATCATACCGCCAACCCTATAGGATTGGGTGGCTCTTGAACTGCTATAGTTGAGATTATCATTGCTTCACTTCTGATTTTGTGAATTTTGGTCGAAACATTGGCTGGGTGCATTATCTAAAACCACATAAGTCACATGTTTCATAAGTGTGTTGATCTATTTCAGACATTTACACTATCTGATGGATGACATCCTCTAAGTGGGGGGAATGGTTAATATTCTCATATTCTTAATCCATAAGTATCTCAACAACATTATCTATTTGGGAATTACTCTAATGAGAACGTGTCAAGTCCTGTTCTTGAGCGTATCTTTGATTTCATTCACAATCTGTTTATTGCATCTATCCATGGGAAATAACATTTAGTGAGACTGCTTTTTGTGTTCTTTTCTAATTTTAGAATGAAGTGAAATGAAATTCTTCATGTGCACCCCATCCTTTGATTCAAACACCATATGTCGTATTAGTAATTAACTAGAGTATCCTCTTTAGTGCATTGAGGCATGCACACTAAATGGATCCCTTATTCTTCTTAACTTTGGATTTTGGGAAACTGAAAGGGATGTAACGTCATTTTGGTGTTTCAACCCTTCTATTACCTATACATTACTTTGATATTAATTATACGGTAATACTTTATCTTTCAGATGATGAAGATTTTTCCAAATGTTGAGGTGGATATCATGAAATTAATCTTCTACCATCAATTCTGGAATGTTGTATTGAGAGTTTTCCAAAGGCCAAAAGAAGACTAGTATTTCAACTTTAGCTAATTGTTTTCTCATATTCAACATATCGTCATCAAATTTTACTAGATTTTTCTCAACTTGGTCCCACCATAATGGATTCTTCTCGATTGTTTTATTAGAAAAAATGGAATCAATTGATTTTTTCCTCTACTATATTAGATGAAAAATTACGCAAGGGAGGTTTAGAGAATTACTATCCCCATAGGATGTCTTCTATTTGAGAAAGTATTTCATGTGTTGGTGAAAAAGTATCAGACATGAATGTTCTTGTGTAGGAAAGTTCCTCAAGATAAGAATGATTTCTCATTACTATATTGTCAATTAGAGACTTATCCTGACAATGTGAAACACTATTGTGGATAGAATATTCACAGAGAATTCCATCACAAGGAGGACCACCATGGTTGATTACATCAAGGGATAAATCATCATGCTCCCTGGTCTTCTAGGCACAAAGAGGGTTCTCGTGTCACTCATCTAGATATGGGATCACTAGATTGACCGAATTTTAATGAAGCTAGATATATTGATGAAGTGTCTAATGAGGAACTTCATAATTACTACTAGTACTCCCATAATTTGGTAATGAGTATGTAGAATCTTGAGTTGTAATAGATAAATTTTAGTGGGCTTCAAGAACTCCATCATTAAGAGGATCTAGATTGATTATTGCTCTTGATTTCCAAATGTTTTTGGTGAGACTTCTTATTTGATGCCATTTTACACTTAGTTGTGGATATTTTCTAGGAGAAGTTGTTTTCATGGGTATGTTTATTTTCCTACCTTGGATTGGTCATTAGAATGGGATGATAATCTCCAATTTGAAATGTTGTATTTTCTCGATCTGGTTGACCATATGATATGGGGTTGTATGCCCCATAACCCTCATGGACTTCAATAGTGGGGGTTATTTGGTATGGGATGGAATTTCAATTAGTTATCTATGATGTGGGGACAGAATTATGTGTCTATTCCCCTGGTACTACTGAAGTTTCTATTATGATATTCTAGCAAGATTCCAAAATGTGGGTTGAAATGTGTGTCCTCCCTTTCATAATTTCCAAAATATATTTGGTGAGTTCAGCAGTCGGAATAGGAATATACATTCATTATATATTTGAAGTATGTGTCTGTGTGTACTTCTGTCCTCCATTTCCTATAAGTGGGTATTGACAGTACTCATGTATGGGGGAAGAGAGTTGAGTCTGCACCAGGTCTGTCATTGGAACATTACGATTGGCTTCATTCGGTGCTTCCAAACATGGCCTTTGGATGGATTGATGGATGTTGGTAGGTGTATGTTCCTTTTTATTGTTTTCATCTAAGAATTGTTGATTGAATTATTTCAATTAATAATGATCAGACTATAAGAATAATAGGTGAGTGTATGTAGGTGTATGACCCCGCTTACTAGTTTCCACCACATTTGATTGGAGGTATTCCTTGAATTCCATGAGACGAGCCTTTTGACTGGCTGATATTTTGTAAACAGGTGTATATACATGTTCAAGGTACTCCACCAAATTTTTCTAGAGGGATTGGTTGGTCAATTCCAGACGAGTCTGATGGATAGAAAAATTTGGAAGGATGGAGTATGTGACTGTTCATTTTTGACACCAAATTTGGTAGATGAACTTATCTGGAGGGGGAAAAGGTAAGAACCTACTCCCTTTTCATTATAAATTGTCCCTGACGGTTCGCCTTTCTTTCTCGGGTCTGAGGGACCTATTCCAAACAACGAAAGGCAATACCCCCATGATGTTAGGGGGTCACTGCCACATGATTTTGCTGATGATGATTATTGGAAGGAACTCTCAAGAAGGAACCATGCATCTTTGAGTTGAGTCCATGAGTGACCTCTTTATCCACCAACCTATAGTATGGTAAGGACAGGTTGTTGTATTCCATTGATAAATACCTGAAACGATTGAATACAATGGTTGAAGCCATCTACTTCTTGACCACTGGTCATCGCTGTCTGGATGATCAATGGTTGTTGTTAACATGGATCACCTGTCGAGTAGCCTCAAGTGTTTAGATAATATAGTGTTATTGGTATTTCTATACTAGTACATTTGAGACCCTGTGTTAAATATGCTGAGTTGGTGATAACGTCTTTCCAGTGGATGAGGATCCATCTTGAGTAGCTATCGGGGCACTCATAAGTGAAAACAAGATGAAGCCATTTGGTGAGAAGGTATTTCTTGAAAAAACATGAGAAAAAGATGAAATCCATTAAATAATAATCTTTCCAATGGATACATGTGTGATTTATTACTTTTTTTATCATTCCTTTATCAAGTGATAGGGGCATGGAAAATAGGTAACACTATCAACTTGGTTATGGACTCATGTAGGGTTCACTATTTTTGTTTTGTGTCCCCCAGAACATGTGCTCTTATTAGGAATCACTACTTTTGGGCAGTTTGTAATGGATTTATTTATGGAACAAGAAACAACCTATGGTTCTTTATCCAAAGGGATCTTCATTCCCTAGAAATTCATTTTTTATGTTTTAGCTTACGATACTTAAAAACATGCATTGGTTGAGTGGATGGGAGGTCAGACTCATCACACCCTTTTGTGGGGAATTATTGCCTAATCCATGACTCTCTTATCAATTTGAGATATTTTCATCAATCCTATTTAATTCACCAAGTTTAACATTGGGTTATCTTGGAATTTTCAATACATTATTTTTATGTGGAAAATTTAGAATCATCTGTATGTATTCTTGGTTTTTCATTAATGAAGACATCCATATTAATTATAGGTTCTCCATCAATGTTATCCTCTCATATTCCATTTAGATTTTCTTTTAACCATCTTTTAAATAATAATAGTTTTTAATCCACTGAGTGGGGTATGCTAGAATTTGTTATCGTCTTTGGAGATTAAGGTTTGTTTTGATGTCCGGATCATACCCATAAATTGGGTAACTATTTATCCTTATGAATTTAATTATAACCCTTGTAATTTGGCACTGTTTAATGGGACACATCATATCTTCTATGGTCATGTCATAAAGATTTATTCATAGAGTTTAATTCTATGTGGTAAGAACATCTATGTGAAAGGTTCTTAGTCAAGGTTAAGTATGGTACATTTGTCTAAGCATCCCAAGTAACATGGAAAGAAAATGGGTTTCAATGTTGGGTTATACCATATTAAGAATATGGACCATGAAGAACATGGTTGATTTGATGAGTTGGGTTTGAACAAAATTGAGGCTTCCTACAAATCTGATTTGAATGGGAATCAAAGTCCACATAGTTCTATGAGTCTCATTGGAGAGTTTAGTCCTTTGAGAGAAATAGGTTAGGACTTACTCCAAATGAAGATCCCCAGATTTAGGGAACTATTGATGGATTCCTAAAGAGGATATTCAATGATCTCAATCCCTGAAAAAGGATTCTTATGTATCCCATCAATGATTTGAATCCGAGTTCTCATAGTTCAAGTGGGTGATGTGTTTATAAAAATGTTGTGATAATGAAAATTCTCTAAGACCATGTGATTCATGTTGGGTCTTAGAAACAAGAGGACACCAAATATTCAACAAAATCACACACACACTTTTCCTCTACCACTGGTAGAATTGGGCGGGCATACGGTGGCGAGGGTGGACGAGGCCGAGGCCACCGCATAAGAGGGTGAGGTGACAAAACTTCCCTATATTCTGTTTACATTATACAAAGTTCCAATGTAATCATATGGTGTATGAGGGTGGATTAGAGAAGAGATAGAATATAACCTCTTACTTGAAATACTAAGTGCTAACACTAGGATGGTTTCCCTAAAACTGGTCCTCATAAGGGAGGGAGATTTCTATTTTGTTCAAAATGATAAGTACACATGAACCCTACCTTACCTAATAGAGACCCGAGGTTCCATGTTTTATAGATGATATGGGGAGGTCATGACCCAAACCATAATCCTCAAAAACATGAACTTACTAACAGTATTTCTGGGAGAATGGTCCATGTGACTACAGATATACAAACCCATATACACTCCATAGATCTGAACCCCATTGACAAAAAAATGTGGTAATCCTCTAACTGTAGATATACAAACCAAATAATATGCATGATGTTGTGCCCCTCCCAAAGGTTTGATAAGTCATGAGGTGATGATGGATGTTTCAACATTACCCCTTTTAGATAAGGGATCCAATGAAGAAGAATCCATTCCATTAATGGATTTGTAGAAGTCTTGATAAAAGGCTTGTAAACTGAAGGGATTAGGTGAATTAATGAAGGGTGGAAAAGTAAGTATTTGGTGCATAGGTATGGTCATGCAAGTAGGATTTCATGACATAATGTTGACTTGTGATGAACAAGTTGGATGCTAATTGATGGTAGAGAGTTGACTCAAGAATTCATGAGTATTCACATGTATTCGCAGAAGTGGGTGCTCTAATAAATTTGAGAGGAATAGGTGGTGTGAAAGTGTTTCTGATTTAGGGATTTGGTAACTTTAGGTGCACAAGTGTTATTGATTTCAAACACTAAAGGGATTTATGTCATATGATCTTCCATCAATTCCTCTACTCTGGGTGTTAATAAACTATCTTGAAGGTTTTGGAATACTTGGGCAATGAACTAGGGCGACCAGACTAGTAATTGGGATTCAGGAAAATTTTCCTATACAAGTGAAGGCCCCAAGGGTCTATTTACGTGAAAAAATAAAACCTTGATTGAATGTAGTTTGTGAAGGCAAGTGGGGTTACATGCCAGAATTGTGGCACTGTAATACTTGCGCACTAGATTGGTGGCGATCAAGCAGACTTGATTGCTGAAGATACCTTTGGCACATCTTTGGGGACTTATCCAAAATAATTACTCCATACCACGGGAGATGTGCCCCCTCAACCCTTCTTGGGTTCAGTGTTGGGAAACAGTGCCATCCCTTTAGGCTGCTGCCTTTCCTACCATCACTAACCCCAATGAAAAAAATTCATAGTCACACAATGAACTTTTTGAGACCAGTTGAGGACATTTTTTTGAAAAGTGAATGAAATACATATCATGGAGTATATAAGGGTAATGAATGGTTGGATCATTGTTTTCCAAACCAAGTGGAAAAAATATTCATCTTCCTATAATAGGAAGTAATCCTTACACAATTGGCACACAATTTGGGGAAACAATCATCCAAATCATTTGTACAGTGTTATTTAATCTAAAAATAGAATTTTAGCCTGAAAACTCTATGAAACCTTTCATTTTTTCCCACTCCTTGGTATCTTGAACCTAGGGAATCCAATAGTGATTCCTTCTAGTTCCTCCCCCACCATAATCCAAATTTATTGGACCTAGATTGTTGACTCATGTAGATTCATAGTAAAAGGTTCTTTCTTACTCTTTTATTTATGTATATCCAAGAATGCCTCTTTATATCTTGATATGAATCACTGATCCAGTCTATGATTTCAAGATCTATTGATTCAATCATGATCTAATGGATAATTCTTTCTCTATGAATGAAAGATAACAGATCTAGATAGTTAGAATGTATTCTTGGAGATGATCAAGATATATTATTAGAGTGAATTCTTTATGGTAAGACAATGTTGATTTCATTCCTTGGAATGACTCCTTCCTTGAATTCCAATCATATAGGGTCTATATATATGGATTGAATTAAATTCCAATGAATGTTGGTGTATAGGCATGTTATTAGTTTCACTCCTCGGTGGATCATAGTACATGTGTTTAACATGTTAAAGGGAAGAAGTTCTTACCATCATGGGCCCTTGTATAGAATTTTTTATCATGATTTGGTGATTTATATGCGTAATTTTGATACCCTTCAAGGATATATATGTTTTGTGTACTTGGGTATCCCATGAGACTATTTATTGGTATGGATTATGGGTTCTTTTCTTGGTTGTGTATTATTTTTCATCATCTTTCATAGATTGTGGAATATTTTATATTCCATGTTATTCTAATATATGTCAATTATGATTTTTTAATATTTAATATCATGTGGAATAATTATTGTGGTATATTTTCCCTTATTATGATATGTCATACATGTTGTTTTTTATATAGCTAGTGGAATATATTTTTCATTTTTCTGGTTGAAAATTCACCCCAATTAAATTAGTCGACCCCTTGGAGGGGGAGTTCGGATGACATGACACTATGTTTATGGAATTTAATATGAAGTATACTTATTTATCTGTTAATGTGTTTTTTTCAAAGTGTAATTCCATACATTATTAGAAGAGGAGCAATATATTCATGTATAACTTGCTGATGGTGAAAATCATTATGTACAAGATAGTACCATTTGTGTGGGTGTGCCACGAATGCTTCCCATTGAAGGAAATAATGTAACCATAAGTCAAATATGTGACTTTCCCATAGATACAGAACTAATTTTTCTCCTTAATGGTGGAATGTTCATTATTCTTAAATTTTCATGGTGCATTATATAATGACCTTGTCAGGTAAGGACTACTTTGGATATTCTTATGGCATGGCGAAGAAGCTGGTATTGTCTGGGTTTATAGTAGCTCGGTTTTCACATGGTCTCCTAGTTCATGTTTTGATGTATTCTATTATTGAAATTTATCATTCAATCATAACGTACACATCTATGAACATGTGAAAAAATTTGAAAGATTAATTTGTGTTGTCCTACTAGGATTACAATCACACCTTGTATGAGAATCTTGGTGCATGTGTAGACTTCATAATCAGGGATCTAGAGAAAGGAAAGTGTCTAATTGTATATTTATAATGTTCTTGGAGTTAGTGGATAAACACGATACTGGGAAAGACTGAGGATATCAATGACATTGTTTTATTTATCTATTTATTATTATATTTTTCATACATGTTGACTTAACACATTGGTGGTTCATTCATATTATTATTATTTTACCGTATAATATATCTATTTTATCATTTATTCATGTAATGTTTTCATTTTCATGTTTATTATGATTATGTTTTCGGTGTATGACGATGATTAACAAGGTTATAGTCTCTAAATGACATCTCTATACTCTTTACTCTAATCTGATTCCACTTTTTTAAGGAGAGGTGTGTGTGAGGTCATGTGAAACTCTAGATCGAAACAATTTATTCAAGAGAGAGAGTTATAATCTCTATATACATATCAAGTATGAGAATAAATTTAGTATAGATATTATTGTCAACAAATTCCTTATTATATGTAAAAGGGTATTAGAGTGGATTTTAGGAGGAAATTTGAATTTTTTGATTTTGGGTTTTTTAGATGATTTCATTTTATTTCACACTTATTTTTATATTTATTACATTATAATGGACTATTATGTGCGAGAATAATATTATAGGTTCTTTTTTAGGTGGGTTTTTCTTTTATTGGGTTCCATGTAGGCTAGGATTTTGTACCACTAGCTATTTATAATTATATGTCTTATTTGGTAATAAGTGAGTGGTACCTGGTACCAGGTGAGTTGGGAGGAGAGGGGGTATAGTTGGTGGTCCCACTAAGTACATAGTGGCCTTATAATGAGATCCAAGTTAGAAAAAAAATCCCTAAAATGTGTTTATTTTTTCATTTCATCATTAATGTTTATTCTTCTTTATTTAGACTCTTTAGATGAGTATATTCATCTCTGGTGGGAGGAAGGCTCAAGGTCATTATTTTAGCCCCTTGGAAGAAGAATTTGACTCAGATTATTATGTGTATAATCATATTCATCTTGATTAATGATATTATTAACATTTTATTGTTATTTAATGAGGGTATTTTGTCTTTTGTAACCCCATTATGTCCCTCTTCCATGTTTCCATTTTCATTTATACAGATTCATTGCCTCACCATTTAAAAAACTCAACATGTAAGGCCTCCTCATATCTTGTTTAATGGAGGCTCAATTTGGTTTTTAGACTTTTTTTGTCAATGTTTTGATATGATGATACTGATATATAAGTTATTTTATGTTCTTCATGGTTTTAGATTAATCTTAGTTGGTGTATAGTTTTTTTATATTGGATCGTTAATTTGATATAATACATAATGAATTTAATCAGTTTTTCCCTTGGGTTTCCATTAGTATTTATTTTACTTAATTTTGGGTAATTACTTTTCTAGATGAATATATATATATAGATTCCCATTTAATGGATTTTTTAATGATATTTTGTTATTCAATTTTAAAAACATATATTAGGTTTTACATAAATTCCTATCATAATTTTAACTCATTATTTTATTCCTTAAAAAATCGATTTATGGTTATATGGATATGGTTTATTTTTAGTATAATAATAGACAATAACCAAAATGTTCAAATTGAATAATTTTTTATTGTTTTGAAGGGTTTTGGGTTGTGTTATAATTATATTAATATATGATCTAATATAGAAAATATCATTTTTAAAAGATGTAGTTTTCTATAAATGAATTATTGTATTAAACCTTCAAATTTTTTTTACCTGATTTTAAAACCTCATATTCTCTCTAGTATAAGATAGTGAGCTAAGAAATTAATTTCATAGTGTCTCATACTAATATTATCGTCCCTTAATTTCAACAAAATATTTTAAAAACGCAATCACTTATTTCACATTAACCATAATTTTTTATAAGTCAATGATATATATATTTAACAATGGATAATAGTTTTAATATGAGGGGATGTAAAGTATAAGTTATTTTAGGCAGAAGGTCATGATTTAGTTATTAATTAAATTTAATTTCATTATCTATGTAATTACCAAAATAAAATATAATCTTATAAATCAATCTTATACAATTTTTCCATAAAATAAATGACCGGGTTTTTTTATTATGAGCTTATATATTATTATATTATTTTATTAAACACTATATTTTATAAAGGTTGTTTTTTACTATTTATTAATACAGAATATATTATAATTTAAATTGTGGAAATTGTTTTTATATGATAAAATAGTGAATTATAAAACATTCATTTATAATGAAAACATGATATAAATTTTTTTTCTAAATGTATGTTTAAAATATGAAAAATGGTTTCTATAGAATACTTTACCTTTTCTTTCAATTAGTTTTTGTTTATGTTATTCCCGATTCCTTTTTTGGTATGAATTAATGATTCTTGAAATATTTCCAAAATCATGGATTCTATTACATAGGAATTAATATTGTAAAATTCATTAGGATTATATCATAGTACATGTCAGGTTTATTTCAGTGCTTTAATACTTTTCAATATTATTTATTATATAAACCATGTATTTTTTAAGGCATACATCGTTTTTTTCATGTATCATTGAATTATTCTCTATAGATATGATAAAAATATAGAGTAAATAGGAATGACTACACTTTATGATAATGAGAAAGATGGATTTTAGAGTAAACATGAATAACTACCCTTCATTATATCCAGTATTTATATTGATATATCATGTAATGTTTTCAAGAGCACAAATGCTACATTGATAGATAATAAGAATACAAGAAATGATATACTATTATTATTGTGTGTGAGAAGGTTCCCATATGTGAATGAAATGGTTGGTGGTATGAAATGATATCATAATTCCCTCATTCCAATACAACCCTCCCTTTTTAAGATGGTATAGTCTATAATTGTTTAAAAAATTGAGTTTACATGGTTATATTTCTTTTGATGGTATTGGTCATTATTTCCTAGATGTTATAACACATATCTATAGATATATGTATATAGTGGATTCTTTAAAATAATAATTTTCTCCCCTAAGTTATGGAACTAATATAACATCATAGATCTTTTTTATGCTTGAATTAGGTAATATAGATATCGAACCACCCTATTTTTTGGGTTATCCATTTTGTCTGATATTGATCTATGTAATGAAACACTATATTTTGGGTTCATTCTCTAATTAATGACTTCATTTAAATTTTTATAATCTATTTCAATTTGTATCCATTTTCAGGTATACACATTTTTATTCACTCTATAAGTTGGGACACTATTGGGGGTTCCAAACTATTTATATCCTCACGTACTACATGGAACATATTTTGGATATACAGATTCCATTGCCGCATTTCTGATACTAATGGACTAATGCATATTCATGGTTGTTTTGAAAGAGTTCGATGAAGGAATTGTTTGGCCTCTACCTTGATTTTAGAGATCCTTCTATGGTCGGTTTCATGTCACTAATTATGTTATTTTTTTAGAATCTTGTGCTACATTTTTATTTGAAATACATTTTTAAACATTGATCATTATATTCTACAAGTATATACGTCCATTATTAATTTAATTAGTGAGTTATGATATATTTAAATTTATGTTCACTATTGTATGGCCTCTTGAGTATGATATCATGTTTTTGGGGGTTTCTAACATAAAAATATTCATTACCAGTTTCCTATAGAACTCATCTTGACTTATGAATTAAACTAACAAGTGATGATCATCCCCATATTTAAATCTGAACCATTTATCCTAGTCTCCAAATCATTTGGATCAGTGTAATAACCCCAATACCATAAAACCCTAATTCTGGAACTGATAGGGTATTCAGGTCAAGAAAACCATATTAAGGTATATTAAAGAGTCAAAATGGGAATGAATTTAATTGAACATACTTAACATAACTTACGTTCCGGGTTAAATAATCCATTAAAATTTATAAAACCGTTCCCTATTGAGGATTTTTATTTTTTTTATGATACATGAGACCATAGTGCTTTTAAAAATTTAACACATCACTTCTTATATTATTCATTTTTTAATTACAGGGTTAAATTCATATGAAATTTAATACAAATATATAATCTTGGTATTATAAAAATAACATGTCTTATTTATAATATAGTGTCAAGGGTAATAAATCATAACTTTTAGTATTTTTTTATGTGTTTTAAATGGAAGAATATGGTTTACATAGTCATGAATGATTAGTTTGAAATTTTCATTTTTTGATGAATATAGTGATAATTTAATATTATAGTCAAATAAATTTATCAATTGATTTTTTATGAAGTGGTTTAATTTAATATTTTGATTCCAATGAAATATCTGGTATGATATTACTGGTATTTTCATTTTAAAATTATTGATTATTTTTTACAAATATGTTTCCTTAAATATGGATATATTGAACCTCCACTAAAACATTATAATCTAGATCAATTTTTAATGAAGATGAATTCATTGATGATTATACCTATGATTCTGGGGATGATTTTTCAATTTTGAATTTTATTAAAAATTATGATAAATATATTTACATGAAAATTCTATTGAAAACAAAAAAAAATTAAAAGAAATGGATTCAATTTACACTATGGAAAACCATGTGTTTAGTCAAATTTTGTCAATTTTTTCTATGGATAATAGTTTTGAGTATCTATTAATGTTATAATTTAAAACACTACCTAAAAAATCACATATAATTCTAAAAGTTCCCTATAATAATTTTCCAATACCTTTTTGACAACCCATGTTTTACCATGTATTATCATTTCATAAAATTAAATGTTTTCCTTTATATATTATTTTAATTAAAAAATAACCACTATATTACTCAAGGGAAGTGAATATTATAATATAAAAATCATTGGATAAAATGAGTAAAAGTATAGGAGGATATTAACAAATATTTAAATAAACTAAAATATTATAGAATACATCATTGTGATATTCAGTGAAGATAGTTTAACTAAAATTGTTAAAAGAAAGTAGGAATATTGTCTTAAATGTGGCGAATATTTTAATATTTAAATGTGTGAATAGAAGGTGTGGTAATTTATATAGAGAAACATATGAATTTTGAGACTATTTTTTATATATTTGAAAAACAAGAAATTCTGGGCAGTAAAAAATAAAATCTAATATTAGATTATGTATGTTGAATAAATCAATATAATTTTTCATTAATGTTCAGTTAAATAATTGATATTTTAAAATGAAATTATATTTATTTCATGACTTAAATAATTTTATATTATCAATTAGATACACATTTTTCATTTGAATGTATTATGTAATTTTATGGGAAACATGATTTAAACTTTTAGACTATTTAATGATGTATTTAATTATAATACATTTTTTAAAATTTTAATTTTAATAATAATGTTATAAATAATTAAATTAGAATATTGCTTTGTAATAAAGAAAATTTTAAAATTGTACAATATGATATATTATTGTAGAATAAAAAAATATTTTATATTTAAAACTACAATTTTTAAACTATTAAAGTGATTTTCATTTTGAAATATATTAATTATATTAGTATTTAATACTCATTTATTTATCAATAATATTATTCTAGATTACCATTTATATACATTTTTAAAAAATTAAATCAATATTATTATGTATAATAATGGTCAAAATTGTGTCTAGTATAAAGCACTATGTATTCAATGTTTAGAGATATGTTGATGTCTAAACCCTTACTAATAATGGTTATAGGGTATTATGTATGAGGATTGGAAGAGTTTTACTCAGTTTATATCATTATATATCAATGGAATAAAAAATATATACCATATGGATATTTGGTAAAGTTAAATATATTGTGTATCTTTATAATATTCTTTATAATATACAATATATCATCATAATATACTTCCAATTTTTAATTTCTTCACAGGACTCAAAAAATACCCTCCATATGAAAGGATACTAACCTATATGAGGAATGGTTTTCACTTTTGATTTTCAGGTGATATTAACACATGAAGTGACACTAGTATCAAATTATGGAATATTGTTATAACATATGAAGAATTCTCTAGAACATATTTATGCTGAATTAACCTACATTATTAATATATTAAAATTTCAAAAAGGTATGAAAAATATTTACATATTCATATGTTTCATTTACATATCATAGTGTGATTCTGGAATTTTTTATTCTCTAAAAATTATCATTCATTGAAATAACTCTCTTCTTATATTATTGAATTATCATTCATACTCTATGATATACTTTATATCATAATAACATTGTTATCCAGGTTTTCAATCATATTTTACTATTGATAGAGTACCTTTTTTGTAATGTTATCATGTTATGTGTATATATGAATCATTGTACACACATTTCTATATATCCAATTTGGAATTACATTTTTGTTTCTTTATGGATTACCTTTACATATTCTATTACTCTTAACTACATTTTCATACTTATGAAATAGTTTCAATACTGATTACTTTTATATAATATCATTAATTAATTTTTTCTAGCATAATGAGTCAATGCCAATGATAATTTTTTCTACACTATGAACTCAATTTTTCTAGAGATAAACCACTGTGATATATTGATATTTTTTCCCTATAATTCCCAGAAAGAGAATATTTTATCAACATATGATTTTTGTGTATCACTATAATATTTTGGGGACTTTTCAAAATTACCAATGAACATAGACTTTAAAATTTCCCCTTAAAATATTTAACATATTCTCAAAATGGTTTAAGCTTTATATTAATTCATGTACTTTACCTATTTATTTAATATATTACTATTTATTTTTTTAACATTCATTCATATTGGGGTTTTTTAGATAAATATTCCACCAATACCTTTGTTTTTTGACTCATTAATTCATGTTATTGACATCTGATTATCTCCAAATCAATATCTGGATATATTATATAGTGCATCCATGATTTATCATTTAAATTTCATACTATAATTTAGGTGAAACTTTGAAATCACCATTATTTTGAGATAATTTGAAATATAAGTCCACCATAATTCTTCTTAATATTTTATCATTTTATCTCACTGTGAATAAGGTTTGTGTCTGGGAAAATATATGTAAAAAATATTTCAAAATATTTCCAATTAGTCTAACAGAAATATGGTTTAAAATGTAAAGTTTTATAGTTATATTAATTTTATTTTTAAATAATTTGATATTATATTTATCGGAACATTAGAATCATAATATACATAAAAAATTATTTTACTTGATATTACAATAGGTATGGTTGTTGGTGATATACTCATATAAGGTAGATGTGAATCTTTTATATCTTATCTTTCATTATAAAATTAACTATTCCAGAATATCAAGGAATATTTTATAACTAATAAATCATAAATTGATATAAATATAATATCTTAGTTGTATCTTAGAACATGTGTGATATGATAATTTAAAGGGGTTATATCATTTGGGATTCAGAATGGTATAGGAATAGAATATTTTAAAATAAAACAATGATAATAAAATTTAATGGTAGTTTATTTTATAATCCGTAAAAAAGTGATGAAGGTAGATATGATATATGTGAACCACCTCTACATGAACCTTGATTTTTTTAAATCCCATGTAGTATTAAATTTTTGATGTGCCGCTAAGGCTTTTCTATAAAAGGGGAAAAAATTCATCTAGTTTAAATTATATGTGATTTTTTAAAATTTATAATATCTGTATATTTGTTATCTATTAATTTAGAAATCAATTTTTCAATTTTCATTTAAATAATGACTCCCTAGGTTTACATCACCATGCTGATCTTTAAAGAAAGATTCAATTATACTACATGACTCTAGGTAAGTGGTTATTTTATTAAAAACATTTACTTTTTTTGTTTCCAAATATTTATTTAATCTCATTATCTCAAATTTCTCTCAATGATTTTAACTTCTAAAATGATGTTTACCAATATTCTATTTTTGGATAACACATTCTTTTAAACTGATTTTTAATACTATTACTCAAAAATAAAAATTTGTATGGATTTAAATATATTTCTTTATGGAATTTATTTATATCAATATAAAAATAACTCTGGGTGATCTATTCATGTAATAATATTTTGAGTGATTTATGATTTTTTCCATTCTCATGAGTCACGCATATGTATAGTTTATCCTTATATGAAAAGTATGTCCAATATACCCATACAATGAATTGGGTAATGTTATATATCCCATAATATAACATATAAGGGCCATGATATTGGTCTCTATGCACTATGGGAATCTTTCAACTGTGTTTACAGTAATAGTGAGTGTACCAATTCCACCATGGAATATTTTATACTATGTGAAGATGTCTTGGTAGTGAGTGTTGACCTAAGTATTTTATGATAGGCCTTATGTTTGTGTCACAATTTAATCTATCCCTTTTTTACCATAATATTATAATACTTTTTTCCTATGATTTTTTATGTGATCACTTATGATCTTTCAAATGTATAAGGGTTGAATTTTTATAGAAAATCAATTTCATGAGTTTCAAATTTCCCATGAAACCATCATGATTTTCAGTTAGCCTCATCGTTTCTTATAAGATTTATTATAGTAGCTTTTTATCAAATAAGAACATTTCATATTTTAATGATTTTTTTAGTACAATTATATTTTTTCAAAGTGAATTATTTTTCAATTTATTTCATGTTTTCTAATATACTAGTGGGTATTGATTACTTTTACACTTCATAGTTAGTTTTTCTATTTATCCCTTATTTTGGAATTATTTTTATGGGGCTAAAGGAAGAGTAATATCTATTATGAAGTCAATTTTTTGTTATATGGTATTATTCATGAATTAAGTACACAAATATTTTGAGGAGTTTTGTTTAGTGGAATAGTATCCTTTTTGGGTAATCTAGGGGTTTGATTATTTAAGGTATTTTTTTTAATTCTCTAAAACTATAAACCTAAAAGGTATTTGGTATGCCTATGGAATAATATTTTATATAAATCAAATAATTATTAGATGGTTGTGTTATAACTATTATAGTTTGTATCAAATAAAGTTTTATATAAATTTAATGTTTAGTTTATTGTTGGTTGAATAAAATTTATGGTTTGTGGATATCATCATAGTGTAATTACTTTATGGTTGGTTATAAAATCAAAGGAATCTACTGAAACCTGACCCATTCAGGTCCCACCTAGGTTGGTGGAAAGCCATGGTTGGAATCCAAATCCTACCTTCAAAATGCTAAGTGTTAGAGATTAATTTTGGGTCAGTATAATAAATATATAGGATGTTGTACCCTAATATATTTTAAGATATAAGTCGACTTATTTTATAAGAAAATACACAATGATATAGACCATAGAGAACAAGGTAAAAAGAAAAAAGTGAATGAATACACCAACTAACCATCTAATTATATGCTAGGAAAAAAGATAGTACTTGAGAAATATTGTGAGACCTAACAACTAAGGAACACACTATGACAACATACGGGTGAAGGGGGGATCACCATGTCATTACATCCTCTTCTTTCAGATCTATCTACAATGAAACATTGTTAGACATGCATGTTCTTTGACTCCATCAACTTTACTAGCTCTTCCAACTCCAAACCCATGGAAGGCATCCTAGACCTATAGATTATATTCTTATACACACCATGTTTAGGTAATTGATCCCTTACATGGGTGAGTATAAAGATAACTAGAAGGATGCCTCAAAAATAAAATAGAAATATAGGAAAATATTAACAAAAATTTAGTTATGAACCATAAAAATTCCAAATGAAACTTAAGGAAATACCAACCTGAAGAGAATATATCACTCAACTTCCTAGGAGATACACTTCTATATTTGATACAAGAAACTAGAAACAGTCTAATTGATCACTAATCTTTGACATGGTAACACACCCAAAAACTTATCACACCTCATAGGAAGATACTTAACTACATAGTATCCACTATAAAAACCCACTAAATCAATGTGGGAAATTGAAAAACCTTCCAATTCCATAAACACACCCAAGTGAATATTATGAGATCACTAGTGAATGTATAGAATTCATACGATAATGTAAATTACCCTTAATAGAAACACCACTAACATGCATGGTGAGAAACTAAAACAATAATAATGTAATTGTTCCATAAAAAGGGGAATGTGTCATGCTAATCTCACTAGATCTTATAGATGATAACACCATCATACATGAAATATTGAATAAAATATCACACTTGAAACAATACTGACAGAATGAAATGTCATGAAATGCCTTTTTCAAGATGAGGGAAGGGATGGAAAAGCGCAGAACCCTTCCTTCCTCAATTTAAAGGGAGATAATAACCCCTGAGTCCCACCTCCAACATGCCCCGAAGTGGATCCTAGAACCAAGGGTATTAAATCTCGAAAAGAAATGGAAGGCATTACCCTATGTATAAAACAAGATCAGTAGACAAGATGGAAAATCCCAAACAACTCCAAATACCAAAAGTATAAGTAAATCCAAAAACCATTTCTTATATGCTTGTTCGAAAATAAAGATGATGCAAGGTACAAAAAAACTCCCTAGTAAAGTACCAAATGAAATATACTATGTAGAAATAGTAACTAATCCTCACACCTGAGCAAGTAATGTCCAACATGATCCACTATGTCAAAGAAACCTGAAAATATTTTTAAAAAGTAGGTGAGTGTACAAGTACACCCAGTAAGAAAATCTAAAGCCACCCATCCACAAGTGAGGGATAATACTAATGTCCCTCTGAGAAAACAATATAATCTCAAATCACCTACCAAGGAATACTATCCATCCTATCCTCAAAATGTACACTCATCAAAAAAGACAAGTCAAGAAATGTAATAGAGTAAGCACATCGGTATTTGGGTACCCTGCACCACTTTCCCACTGGTTAGATACTCATCCCTAATGAATAATGTTTTGATCCTACAAATATTCCCACATATATTCCTACTACCACAACCCACCCACACACACATGGGCCTCAAACCACACACATTCCCGGCCAGAGGCACATGGGCCACAAAAACCAAACCTCTCGATGTAAGATACATGGGCCTCATCCTGAAGGCACTAGGGATAACAAACCTGGAATTTGAACACACAGGACTCGCATCTACAACAAACCCTTTATGGATGAATCTTGGACCATGTTAAGCCTCAAGACAATACAAACTCTCATGATACACTCAAGCAGTAAGAACCTGTAAGAGAGTGTGAGGATGAAATTCATTAACCTTCCATCCATCCTCCCACCAGGATATTTGGAAATACACCCTCCCCTATGAAATATATGTGTTTGGAAATGATTTCTCAAAAGGGTGTGGTGCATAAATAAATCACAAGGAACTAACATATATATATATGTATACAAACACTAATCACAACCTACATATTTCCTAACAAACAACCAACCCACTCAAAACCACTTTTGCTGCCAAACCTATATGCCTAACAACACAATTTCAACTTCAAAAGCCTAAACCAACCCCTTTTCATTTAACCACATTCCATTTATTAATTAAAGGTTTCACATTAATCATTTCTAATACTATTGGAAAACTATCAACCATAACCACACCAAAAAAAGAGAAAAATAGATTAAATTCTCACTACCCAAACCCCCAATCTTCCCAGACACCTATTCAGCCGTTGCGAGCAACCAATCTTCAATATTTTACTGTTTTTTACTTCCCTCATAACCAAGATCTGCAACCCTAATACCCAATAATTCCCAGATGTGGTCCCTCAGTATATATGTTCATAAACACATAGTAGTCACACTTCTTGACATCGCTCTGTGACCACAACATAACAAAGGAAGTTCAGTTTCCTACAAGTTCATCCATTACACAATAAACCAATATCTCAGACTGAGATACCAACACACCCCCTTGGAAAAAACATTCACCAAACCCAAAATAACTACCATTAACCCAAAACCATGTAGTTCTCTCCAACCACACCCTTCTCACAGAACCAACTCCTTCGTCCAACATTTTACCAAAAACTGTGCTCCCAACATCATCACCACATAACTCATACAAGTTCACACAACCCAACAGAACATTGCACTTGGAAACACCTATCATCAAGATGTGTATATATTTACATTTAACTAGTAGAGGTTCTTTAATTCCACTTAATTATAACCGTGTTGATAACAATGTAGGCTTGATCCTAGGGGCATCCATTTATTTAACCAATGTATGTGATTAAGCAGATTTATGTTAAAGTCATTATTCAAGCATCTCAGAAATACATAACATCAGTAATGAATAATAAAATACCAACAACAACCATGATTTTTAGAAGGATTTAAAAACACAAGAATCTATAAATGATTCAATAGTAATAGATAAAACCGTCAATCAACATCAAACCACTCTCAACACATTATTTTATTTTCCCATATTGTCTCTTAATCAAATCTAGTTCTTATATGTTTATTCTTTTTAAGAAAAGTATTCAGTTGTTCCTCAAAAGGATTAATTTGTATACCAACCCTACATGATGCACAGTTAATTGGAATAAAAACAAAATCACTACCAAATGATAAATGAACATAAGTTCTTCCTTGGACCAAGAATTGGGGATCGTGGGAGTACCATGAACCTCCAAGAAATATGATCTATAGATCTCGAGCATAGGCGCATGACTCATCTTGGGGGGGAGGCACTAGGTGCACCATGGGAAATGAAAAGTAAGAAGGAAAGAAGAGATCTCAGTTTATGAATGGTCACGATCATAATAATCAGGGACATGATTTCAATGTTCTTGAAAATTAAATCGTTGTTTGACGACATAGCTTGGAGGTTACATGGATAGTGGAACATTACAAGATTGGGTGAATTTAATAATTCCCCATGGAAATGGTGGAGATAGCCATGTTCACCACTAAGAGGTGATAGGCTATTGTTTCACATAGAAAATAATGTAACAAGGGAAACACTAGAAAAACTGGGAAAACCTTAAAATGAGTCACTGATGGGTGAGTCACCGATGTTGAGCCACTGATGTGTGATCTACTGATGCGACCTACTGATGCTAATCCATCGACATTGAGCTACCAATGCATTAGCCTACATATGCCTCAACTTATTGATGCACATACCTACCGAAACCAATGCTCTTGACTCACTAATGTTGGTGCCATTGACTCACTAAAGTCAATGCCCTCGACTCACCGATGTTGATGCCCCTAACTCAATAATTCCGACACCTCAAACTCACTGATGTTGGTGACCCTGACTCAATGATGTTGATTCCCCTAACACACTGATGTCGACACCTCTAACTCATTGATGCCGATTCCCCTGACTCACTGATGTCGATGCCTTTTCCAGGCCGATGTATTGACATGCCGATAAAAAACTGGGAATTTAGAAAACTCTTGAAAATATCCACTATTGCATCCCCAAACACCCTAAACACCAGATATTCACAATGGAAGGTTCTGGGGGAATCATGGTAATTACATCAAATACCTCTCAAAATATTCTCATCCCCAAGAATTTCAAAAACTATCCAAAAAGAAAAGAGGTTCAAATAAACATCCCTTACAATACCTCTAATTAGTAATCCACCTTGTATTGCCATTAAGGACGGAATGAAAACCTCGAAATCCCATAACACATCCTTTTCATCTATCTATTGAACTAATATCGAAACACTACCCCTCTATTTCCTTAAGCAACCACACAAATGAAAAAGGTCACAACATCCACACACATGGATTAGGGAGCTCCTTCCTCTTTGTCAAGATACTATCCACATTGGGTGGCACTATTTCACATGCAAGGGTTTAACATCATCATTATTAAATCATCTTGATAAGGGATTAGGTTCTCCCCTAAACATTGTTAGGAAGTTTCACACATATCAGAGAATAGTTAAACAACTTATCATACGATAAGTGTGGTCAACCTTTACATCATGAAATGAAGCACAATGGTAAAACACAAAAACAAAACTCAGAACACCTATGGGAATAACGCACACATCTATGCCTCTGGTTCCTATGTAATCTCCCTGAGGCCACGTTGCCTCCATGACACACAAACCAAAGGAGTGGTATGACCACACAACACCGTCTCATCATGATCCACGATTTTTACCTGTCGCTCCACGAATGTCGCATTATCCTAGAAATACAACTCTCCCTAGTGTAGGACATGTGAGTCATCATGTAGATACTGATGAAGATGAGAGACATGAAAGATTTTATGGATCCCCTCCAAAAATTGTGACAATTCCTGCTAATAAGAAACACCTCCAACTCGTCCCAACACCTAGAAGGGTCTAATGAACCTAGGATAAATCTTACTTACTCTAAAAAACCTCTACTATCCATGCCAAGGGGAGACCAACATGTGGTCCCCATCCTAGAACTCTAATTTCCTCCACCTGTGATCGACATACTACTTATTATGGTCAGGAGCCACCTTCATCCTTTGATGCACATGCTGAACCATCGTTGCTGTCCTCTTCACTTCCTCTAGTCCAAGAAGGCCACTTCCCCTACCTCTGTCTCTCACATGGGTGAGTGAAACGGTCTTATGTATATGTTTTAAGATAGTTACATTCCAATGGTAGAGTGATATTTATTATTTTAATAAAACTTTACTCAATGAAAGTGTCATAACCATGACCCTTTGATGTCCATAACACATGCTGGAAACATATCCTCTAATTCTTGGATGATCCTCTCTATCTACCCATCCTTTTGATGGTGGAAAGCAGTGTTAAGGCACAACTAGGTCCTGAATTAATGGTGCAATCCCATCTAGACTCTCAATGTGAATCCTTTATCCTATTCCAATATAATGGATCTTTGAAGTCCATGTAGCTGCACCACTTCGCCTATGTACCTCTATGCTAAGGCATCCAATGTGCTCAACTCCTTGATTTCTAGGATGTGAGCTGATTTCATCAATTGATCCAATACTACCCAAAGTTAATCACATTATAACTAAGCTACGGGTAAAACTAGGATGAAATCCGTCAAGATTTTATCCCACTTCCACTCGAGAACAACCAAGTGCTACAACATACCTCTGGGAACACGGTGCCCAACCTTCACTTGCTGACACCCTTAGAATAATTCCACATACTCTGGCACTTTCCACTTCTCCAAAGGCTGCAAAAACCATTCCCTTAGGCCTCAGTACATCATAGAGACTCCTAGATGCACCACCAGGGGTGATCTATAAAACTCACAAATAACTTTCTCATGCATTACCATTGGGACAAAAAACTTCCCATGGAATAACACCTGATTGTAGCTATCCTCTGACCACACCTCTGGAGAATCTCCTAGGACAACGCGATCAAACATCACATCAGCCTATAAGTCACCCCACTAAGACTCATCTACCTTCTGTACTAAGAAATGTTTCACTTCCATCTGAAACAAGTAACCTCTTCCACTGTCCTCCCCAACATCCCGAATCAACGTGGTCAACTCCTTCATTTCCTCCTAATTATCTATGAATTCCCAAGATACCTCCTTCCATGACTTCCTACTCAAGGAATTGGCCACCATGTTTCCCTTCCCTATGGTTTAAGTGAATTCAAAGTTGTAATCCTTGAGAAACTACATCCACCTTCGTTACTGCATGTTTACATATCATTCGGAAAATATATACCTCAAGATCTTGTTATCTGTGAAGACAAAAAATCACTCCCCAATAAGGTAATATTGCCACAACTTCATCATAAACATTCACATTGAATGATCTATATTGTGGGTGGAATAATTACATTTTTGATGACATAATTTCCTAGACCCATAAGAGATTACTCCTCACTGCTACATCAACACACATCCTAATGCTAGGTCGAAATCCTCACAGAACACATCGAACATCATCACTTATTCTAGAAATCTAAGCAATGGGGAACTAAACATATTTCCCTTAAGATAGAATAATGATACCTGCCACTGCTCAATCCACACAGATCCCTACTCGTTTTGGTCAAAAGCTGTCAATGGAGATCCAACTCGAGATAATTTAGGAACGAACCTTCAGTAATAGCCCTCTAGACCCAGGAAACTATGAACCCACACCACATTTTTGGTTTCTTCCCATGAAACAAACACATGTACTTTTTATGGTTCCACTGCTATCCCTTGTAGATACACCATGTGTCTGAGGAAGGACACCTATCGAACCTAGAACTTTCACTTGGATAACTTCCTGTAGAGATGATGGTGTCAGAGGACCTCCATGAAAGTCCTCATATTCCCTATGTGTTCATCCTATGACCCTAAGTAGATTAGGATTTCATTCATGAACATGATGAAGAACCGGACAAGGTACTCATGAAAAATAGAGTTCATGAGCCTTATAAACCCAGATGATATATTTTTGACACCAAACGGAAAGACCACAAACTCAATGTGCCCAAACTTACACCAGAAAGAAGTCTTTGGGATATCACCCTCTATTACTATTAACTGGGGATATCTAATGCATAGGTCGATCATAGATAAAAAACATGCCCCCTTTAACTGGTCAAAAAGATTTCCAATCCTTAGAAGGGGATAACGGTTCTTGTCCATCACCAAATTGAACTTATGGATGTCTATGCACAGTGTTAGTCCACCATCAGCCTTCTTCGAGAACAAGATTAGATCCCCCCATGATGAAACACATGGCTAGATAAAACTGATTTTCATCAAGACATCAACTTAATTCCGCAATTCCCATAATTCAGAATGTGAAATTCTATAGAAAGTCATTGAAATTGTACATGCACTAGGTTTCAAGTCCATCCCTAGCTCAACATCACATCAATTGGGTAGAGTCACAACCTATTTGGGAAAGACATCCAAGAACTCTCTGACAACCCCCAAAACTTTTACCATATTTTAATCTTCTAATTCAATTGAAATCTTGGCTAATAAGGTAATAAGAGGCTCCACACACTGGCTACCCTCCAAACAACTCTTCTCTCCAGTGAAAGTTATGCACTGGCCACCCATATCTAAGTACATGACTCTTCTTTAGAAGAATTGTATAACAACTTTCATAGAAAAGAACCATTCGATGCCTCTGATGACATCATATTGCTACATCTATTGTAGAAGATGATCACCACAAGGTTGGTGTGGCCCCACCATTAGTCTACATCCTCAAAAAACATCAAAAATATTGGTCTGACTTATGACTGGAGTACTCAACACCATGGGCATGGAATGTCTCCCTATATCTAGTCCTAGATAAATTGGTAGAAAGGGTGCAACAAAGTGGTTCAAGGCTCTGAAATAAAAAAAGTAAATGTAAGAGTATTTAATGAACTGATCATACCTTGAATAGTCTCTCACCCTACTAAAACTACTACCTCTTTGGTGTGCAACTTCCCACACCCAACTCCCCTACCTCTATTTTGTCGACCGTCTCCCCGGCTAAACAGTGGTCACGGTCTTTGAGGAGCACCCTGGGGCTAGTATCCCCATTCACCGTCTACCATTGGTGGAGCAGGAGATCACTGCCCCTATTGCGGGAAAGGTATGACTAGAAACTAATGTTACTGAGGTGGAACCTAAACCTATCCACCCCCACTATACAGTGTTCATACTAGGATCTAGTTTGAAAGATTTATGTGGCCCTTACAGATAAATAACCTTAGTCTTGTGCCCATAAAGAAAGGGCAAGGGCCAAGAGATCAGAACTAAAACTACTAAGGCCCACTCCCCACTCGCAAAAACCTAGAAGGCCATTAAATTGGGGATCTGCTGCTGAGAACATTCCCCTTTAACGTACTCAGCTAGATTCTCTCTCATGGCACATATTCTAGTAGGTGCCTCTATTATACTACCTCGTCCTTCTTCTAAACCTCTAATTTCGTAGGTATATTGAAAATAGTAACAACATACTGGAGATAAGTTCAGAGTGCCTCCTCTATGCATCTCGCTCAGGAATCCTCATCCGAGAAGTGATCTAGTGCCAAGATTAAGATATCCTTGAACTTTATTCTAAGTCCCCATACCGATATACCCCCATGTTGGAGGGAGGGTAGCTCCTGCCTCTTATATGTCTTCATCATGGAAGTAATAAATTCTACCTGGAACTCCTTATCAAAGTCATCCCATGAAACCTCAATTTCATTCTCATCCATGAGGTAAAACATCCACCACTGACACACTACTCCCCTCATATGTCTCACTACTAGAGGATCCCAGTACACTATCGGAGCTCGAATCAAGCATAAAGAGATCACTAGCTCTTCAAGCCATGTCTCCTTCTCCATGTCTGAGTTGTTTCCCCTATACATCCACATAGTCTATTGTTGGAAGGAATGAAGCATCCTCTTCCACTAGTCATCCTCCTCCTCTTGTTCGAACATCTACATATCAACTCAATTAACCTGTCGGGCCTCAACAACTCATACCACATGGGGGAGAAATCTAAGTACCATAGCTGAAAAAGGAAACACGGAATTCGTAATCTCGCGTAGTGTGTAAAATTTCTTTTAAATTTCTTTAAACTCACTTTTTATTTTAAATTCCAAAAACACGCATGAAAAAAAGTCATTATGATACATGTACCTTTCCTTGAGTCTATACCATGCAATCGGTGTAGCCTTACTTGGTCATTCAGTAGGTCTAAAGTCTTTGCATTGGATCACAGGGGGGCGTATAATTATGTTTCTTAGCTGGTCTTCCTTGGCCAATCTCACACACCAAGATTTCTTAAAATCATTTCCCTACAATCTCATGAAATCCTCACTTTGATTTACTCAAAACTCTATCCTATCTCTTGACTCTCATAAAAAAAATGTGTTCCATTGATTCCATTTTGTCAGAAATTTCCTTTTTCAAGATGATGGAAGGGGAAAAAAGTGCAATGCCACTCCTTCATCAGGTTGAAGAAAAAAATGAAGCCCCGAGTCCCACCTTCGTTAGGACCTAGAGTTGAAACTTTCACCAGGGTATAGAATCTCACACAAAAATGGAAGGCATTACCCTTTGTATAAAACCAGATTGGGAGATAAGATGATAAATCCAAAACAACTCCATATACCAAAACTAAAAGTAAATCCAAAAAAAATATCCCACATGAATGTTCAAACGCAAATCTAATGCAATGTACAACCAGAATCCAAAGTAATGTACCAAAAGAAAGATGCAAGTAAGAAACAGAAACTAATCCTAATGTGTGATCTAGTAAAATTCATCATGATCCTCAACATCCTATAAAACTGAAAATAATTTTATATATGTATAGCTAGTATACAAGTATACGCAATAAGAAAATCTAAATCCACCCACACACAAGTGAAGGAACATAAAAATGTCCTCATGAGAAAGCAATAGAACCTCAAAGAACCTACCATGGAATACTAACCAGACCTTCCTCAAGAAGGTAAACTACCCAATTAACTCATGTTAAGTAATGCAATAGTATAATCACCTCGATGTTTGGGTACCCTGCACTGTTTTCCCGCTGGTTAGATGCTCATACCTAATGACTAACGTCTTGATGCTAACACTATTTCCATATACAGTCCCACTTCCATAACCCGCCTGCAAAAAAAATGCCTCAAACCACACACAGTCTTGCCCACAGACACTTGGGCAATAACAACCACACCTCTCGCCTGAAGACACCTGGGCCTCATCCTAAAGACACATGGAAAAACATACCTTCTCAACAAACACCTAGGCCTATCATCTACAAAAAAACATCTTCCCAATGAATCTTAGACTATGGTAAGATTCAAGTGAATACAAATTTCCCAAATAAGATCAAGCAGTAAGAACCTGGAAGAGGGTGTGAAGAAGAAAGCTAGTAACCAGCCATCCATCCTCCCACCAAGATGTTGGTAAATACACCCTCCCACATTAAATGGAGGTGTTCAGTACATAGTGCTCAACAAGGGTGGGGTTTGTAATAAATATCATGTAAATAATATATATATATATATATATATATATGTATAAATACACAAAACCCAACCTATGTGTTTCTGATGAAACAACCAACCCACTAAGAACAACATTCCCTGACACCCCTTTATGAATAACTACACAACAACCACAACCAAAGAATTAACCAAGCCCACTTCATTTAACCACTTTCTATTTATTAATTAAGGGTTTCACATTAATTTTTTTCTAGAAATATTGGGAAACTATCAACCAGAACCACACCCAAACAACAAGAAAAACCAAACTGCCATCCCACTGCACAAACCCCCAATCATCCTAGACACCTTTTCAGGCATTTCCAGTAACCACTATTCAATATTTTACCACACCATTCTTCTATAACAACCCATAAGCACATCCCCACTTCTGAAAAATTCCAAGATGTAGTCTCACTATGTATAAGTTCATAACCACACCACAGTCTCACTTCCTGACGTCGTTCTGTGACCACAACTCAACAAAGGTAGTTCAGCTGCCTACAAGTTCATCCATTACACTATCAACCAATCTCTCAGACTAACATTCCCCCATGCCACCCATACAAAAAGACACACCAATCCCATAGTAACTACCATTAACCCACATCCTCGTTGTACACACCAACCACACACTTATCATGAAACAAACTCCTCTGTCCAACCTTGTACCCAAACCCATGCTCCCAACAATAGAACCACATAATTCACATAAGGTCACAAAACCCAAAAGAACACAACACTCAACCACCCCTATAAACATGATGTTCATATATTCATATTTAATCAGTACATATTATTTAATTCTAGTTAATTATAAATGGGGTGATCAGAAAACAATCTTGATCCCGTGGGAGTTAATTTATTTAACCAGTGTACATGATTAAAAAAATTTAATGTTATAGTCATTTATTTGAGCATCTCAACAAAACAAAACGTCACTGGTGTGAAATCAAAGACCACCAAAATCCACGATTTTCAAGCATCTTTACAACCACAACAATCCATTAATGAATCAAGGATAACAGATAAAACAAGTGATCAACATCAAACAGCTCTATGTACGTAATTTTATTTTCCTGTGTTATATGTTGATCAAATCCAGTTCTAAAATATTTCTTATTTTTAAGAAAAATTTTCAGTCTTTACTCATAATGATTCATTTGTATAACCACACCCAATTAGGAAAAATTAAATGGAATAAATAATAAATCCCTACAGGGTGATCAAAGGATCGATGTTCCTCCTTACGCCAAGAACTGGGGATTAGACGAGTAGTTGGAAACTCCAATAATGATGAGTTGGAGACCTCTAGAATTGGTTCACGACTCATCTATGGAGGAATACTCTAAGTGAACCATAGGAAATGAAAAGGAATAAGGAAATAAGATATCTCGTGTTATGAAAGGACTATATCATAAAAATTAGGGTAGAGATTTCAGTGTTCTTGAAAATCGGATCATGGCTTGCCCATATGGCTTTGTGGTTACAAGGATTGTGGAATGTTACAGGATATGGGGAAATAAATAATTCCCATCAGGAATGGTGGAGACATCCCAATTTACCATTTTGAGTTGATAGGTTACCATTTCCATGAGAAAAACACATACTTGCACTGAAATTGGAAAATAGGGGAAAACTGAAAATGAGTCATCGATGGGTGTGTCACCGATACGGATCCACCAACGGGTGAGATACAGATGTGGCCTATCGACATTGAGCCACCAACACTAGGCTACTAACATAATGACCTATAAACACCTTGACATACTAACAACCTGAACTACTGACACCGACGCCTTAGTTTCACTGATGTCGACTCCCTTAACTCACCAATGCTGACGTACTCGACTCACTAATGTCAATTCCAATAACTCACTGATTTTGATGCCCCTGACACATAGAGTCCGATGCCTCTAACTCACCAATGTCGATGCCCCTGACTCACTGATGTCGACTACCTAGACTCACTGATGTCAATTCCTCTTACTCACCTTTCTGAGGCCCCTGACTCATTGATGTCGATGTCTCTAACATGCCGAGTAAAAACTGAAAATTTGGAAAAATACCAAAATGAGTCACTATTGCCTCCCAAACCACCCTAAACACATAATTTTTACAAAGGAAGGGACTAGGAAAATATGGTTTATGACATGAACTGCATCAAACAAACAGAACACAGGGTAATAACATAGAATCCCAGATGCACTTTGGGATTTAAGGGGAATAATATTTAGAAGAGTAGCCTCCACTGGAACTCACACCATTATATATGTTAACTAATAGGTAGATAATGGATGCACAACACGCCCATCAATAATACATGTGAAAAAACATCCACAGAGGAAAAAAATCATCTCCAACATGCCATACAACTACAAATATAACAGGAGACCCATGCGGCATTGGTAAAAACACAATAGATGAGTGAGTTCCAATTTGGGACACCAATTCCTCTCCCTATTGAATGACCACATTCAATGTTGAGAAAATATTTCAACCTAAATGGAGATCTCAAAAAATTTCAAGGGTATATGTCAGTTATGAATTGTAAAATTATTGTCTATGAAAGAAAGGATTGAACCTCACGAGACATGATATAAGAATGTCATAGCCCATCATGAAGGAATCACGCCATACCCTACAAATGGTGTTGAATCCATCAACAAAAAGGAACTAATCAATCTAGAAAATAACGTGTAGGATTTGGGAAACTATATATAACTATATTTCAACCTATTACCACTATACATGCATCAACTCGGAAGGTCTAATTAAAGGGGAAAATTGAGTGCGTTCCATGAACATTTCTTAATCTCCCTTTGTCATAACTTGAGATTCAACATAGAATATAGATATTACCAACCATATGAATGAATATTTTTTATATAAACCTTCTCGACTAAGGAGAAAAGTTATAACTCATCTATATTTTAATCCCTAAGTAACATTAACAAAAAAACCATTTGGTGAATGGAGAGAAAGTGAAATACCCCCATGTCATAAACTAGACAAAGACAAGATGGACTATTATATTGTGAAGTGGGTACCAATCGTATGTGGCTAGACACTGGGGTTTCTGATCCTCCATTATATGAGTGACCTAAATCCCAAAAATACTCCTCAAAGGTACTCATCTCTAGAGTAATCAAGGACTTGATGTCAAACAACTAGAAGATACCTGAGTTGGTCATTATCCCTCCAAATTAATTGGATCCAATATCAATATTTTTTCATCTTCCCCAATATATTAATATCCCTAATAAAATCCAAATTGTATCTCTAAATACATCTGATATCAAATAGTTCCTTTCCATATCATTATATATGGAATGATACTCCAAATGGAATCCAATTATGTCAAAATTTATCTATAGGGTGACAACAAGTAAAAAATTAGAAGAATATGTTAATACATGATGTGTAGTAAGAGTACACTACATGAACAACCAAAATCCCATCCATGGGCATGTACCACACCCAATACAGAGCTTAAAACTAAATGTGATATTTTTTAAAAATATTATTTTTTAGATTAAACCATTATAACCAAGCTTCTTGATTGGTTGGAACAGATTGAATTATCCACATTATTAAATATAATCAATTTTTTTGTAATACATATTTACTGATTAATTCCCATGAAATAAGAACTGAATTTTAACTAAAAGATTATAAGAATAATGTGTTTATTTTTAAAAAAATATATTTCTCTTCAAAATTTAATTTTATTTAAGTAATTTATTTTAATCCCCATATATGAGTTATTTTAATGAAATTAATAGTTCGTATTTTTAATAAAATATATCCTTCATTTAATGGATTTTTGTAGACATTTAATGATTATAAATTCTTTTATATAGTTCAAAAAAATTTCATCATAATTGGGTTTTATTTTATTTTATATAAGGATATTATGAGTAATATATTACAATTTGTGAAATTTTATTTTATGAAGTGGGAATAATTTTTAAAACTATGATTTTAAAATTATCTGAAGATGGATGTTTGGGGTGTTTTTTTTGAAAATACTGATTTATATTTAAATATTCATAATATCAAATTTTGAGAAACTTTCATTAAAATTATTTTAATAAATTCAATTTCAAAGATCCATTTGTTTTTAGATATGTTTCAAACTCCCAGAATTTTTTTACATTAATCTTAATCCAATTGACACCATAATAAGGACCATTATACTTGATATTGTTTTAAAATCATTCTTATCCTAAAAATGAGAACTTTTCTCAAAATGGATTTTCATTTCACTTTGAAAACATATATTAAAAGTATTTTTTGTCAATAATAGAAATTAAAAAATATAAAATTTATTCCATATTATGTATCTAAATATTAAAAATTGGTAATTATATCAATTACATTTTTTATAAAAATGAATAGTTACCATGATAAAAAGATGTCATCATGGAAAAGGGTACAATGGGTTAATTAAGGTCAAATTCTTTTGATAAGATCCCCAAATATCATTTTAATTAATTTTTGATACGATAATTTATAACATTATAAACATGTGTTTCAAAGTTTGTAAATTTTGTACCACTTTCCACTGATTATGACCTTTCTATTATTTTATGTAATTAATAATTATAAAATCACACTATATTCATTTTAGTACAACAAATATGTTTTCACATATATAAAAGGATGTTACTAATGGTTATAATTTTGTTATTTTGAATATGAATTAATTATTTTTATTTTATAATTATTTTTTTTATAGTGAGGTATAATTAACTTTAATGCTTATGCAATGTCGATTTAAGACTTCTACAAGTAGTAGGAAAATGAATAAAATTATTTATAGAACATTAAAAGTATTCAGTTTGGTTAAAATTATAAATATCCTATGAAGTTTTATAATATTTATAATTTATTACTTATTTTTATGTTATTTATATTCAAATTCCATTTATATATTGATTCAATTAAAGTCAAAATATGTGATGGTATAAAATATAAATTTACAAGTTATCTATTTTTTAATTATATTTTTTAAATAATAATAAAATTCTAAAAAACCAAAATTGAGTCAATTGGATGTTAAATTATATAAAATATTTATATTTTTTTATTTATGTGCACTTTTAATTTTTTTAATATTATATTAGTGACACATAAAATCGAAAATCTGGGAAAATGCCACTGATTTTTTCCTTAAAAAAGTAACTAAATTGAACTACTAAAAAATACAACTCATGTTTTTTTAGTGAAAAAAATTATTATGTTAATATCTAAAATTAAATAACAACTTCCCTAGGAAACATTAGTTATCATTAAAATATTTATTAAATGCCATAAGCACAATAGAAAGGAATATATCAAAATTTCAGGTATAAGTCATAACTCAATTATTTTATGATTATTTATTATTATATCACCATAAAATATATCATAAATATTATTATATAATAATTTAAGTATATGTTTTATTCATAAATGTTATTATGATAATTATAAAACCCTTTTCCATCACTTTTTCAATCTAATTATAATTTAACACGTCTCTCGTGCATACATGTCAATTACCACCTCAATGAATTAATGGGTTTTATTTTTCATCACCAGGTCATATGTCTAGTTAACATGTTTTGTAAAATTAATTTATAAGATATTTATTTCATATCTACTTTTTAAAATTATACTACTATATATTTTTTTACATACTCAAAAAATGTAAATTTCATTCATGTTTAAGTACAGACTACCGTTTTGTGAACTGATATGATTTATTTTTTTAGCACCATACATGGATGGTTATAAATGTATATTCATTGTATTAAAATGATAAATATAAAAAGTACATATATTATTTATATTATAAAATAATTACTCCTCTTACCATTCTCAATGCACAAATTTTATATTTACGTTACGAACAAAATGACCATAGAACATTTTTTAAACCAAACTAATTTTGTGACTGAATAAGTCATGATAATAAAAAAATAAAGAGAACAATGATAATGTAATCAACATGATTTTTTTTAAAAAAAATATAAAAATATGTAATTTTATTATTTTTTAGTTAGGGAATTTGTAAAACAACTCAGGACTCAAGGTATGGAATTTTTCATCTCAATTTTCTTTCCATGAGACTTATGTCATTTTCAACACATGTTTTATTCTTTGTGGTGTATATATTGCTATATTGATTCATTTTATTATTCGTTTATTATAATTAAATTGGTTTTGAAATCCTTCTAGTGTTCTCTTATTAAATTTCATTTCGATTTAAAAGTAACCAAATTACAAAGGTATTTTTATTAAAATATTATTTTAAAGATATCTTATCATAACATTTATTATCTATTTACATTTTCATTAAAATGATTCATGGATGTTATTAAATGATTGTAAAATTAAATTTTTCAGTATAAATTACTATTAGAAACATTTTTAAAAGTATTCCTTTAAATATTTTCTATAGAGTTCACTATTAAATCATTTTACAAAAGTGAAACACAATGTTTTTTAACATGTTTGATATAACCCAATTCACCTACCATTTTTTGATTTCTACACTATAAATATTCCCATATATGTCTCCATAGGTTTTTAAGGAGTAATTTTTCTTTTCATCCATGGAATTTAATTTTTTAGATTCTTTATAAATAAAAGGACAATTATTCTTGTTTTTTAGACTAAAAAATGTTGGTTTGAATAGGGGTTGAAATTACAATTTTATGTTTTTTATTAGGAAAAGTTAAAATTTTCAAATTTTTTTATTTTTAAACATGACACTTGGGGATTATTGATAAATTTTGTGATGGATTCTAAACCAAAACCATTATATCATTTTTTAAATTATGTGATGGGTGGGTCCATTAAACCCCTCATATCATTGGGTAAGATAATAAAATTATCATATGTTAGTTACTCCTAAGATAATGTGGAAGCAGTTAATTACACATATGTAGTGATGAATCTAACTGTACTATGTTACTCCCCCAATAATTTGGATGGTGTTAATTACTCATTTTTGGAAAAAATCCAATAAGGTGTCCTCTCAGTATGTTTTGGGTGTGGCTGTATTTGTTGAAAAATCCAAATGACCATGAATGAGAATGATTGGTGTTTGACGAAGACAAGATTTTTCTATGGCACAGTTTCCTAGTGGTTACCAAATTTTTGGGCCTCAAAATTGGGTGTTTGTTATTGGAAAAGGAAGGATTTTTTCATAGGAGTGAACAATATGTAGAATAGTGGAAAAGGATGAGAATCGCGTACCATAATTAATGGGCTACGTACCATGTTATGGGAATGGTACACAGAGCGGTGATAATGGTACGCTTGAGTGGTTTAGGAGAAAAAAAATGGTCCATGGTGGAAGGTGCTTCGGTAAGTGGATGTCTTGACGAGGGCAGAGGATATTGACCATGTAAGAGAAAATATATTACATAGAACACATATGAAAAATGGTTCGCGGGTGGCATGCGGTTCACAATGACAAATGGAATGGTATGTGGTGAATAATGGATTGAAGATTTGGTATATCTTAGATTAACGGATATTGAGGGTATCATTACCTATATAATAATTTCTAATCCCACTGATTACTACGGATATTGAATATCATTAGAGAACATATTTTTGATCTGTAATTTCAGAAATGTCCGAAGGAGGTTCTTGAGGGAGAATTCCGTGAATGCTAAAGTGGTTTTCGTGGAAGAAATTCGGTCAAACGATTTTGTAGAGAGCTGTAATCTATAAGGGATGTGTTATATGGTAGAATAATGCAAGGTAAGTAGTTGGTTAGAGAAGGAAGTACATGAATTGAGAACTGTTTGTGGACATAGGGTGATATGTATAGGAGGATCCTTGAGGTGGTTAGCGAAGGTTGTCTGCGAACAGAGAGAAGTTCACAGATAGAGTGAAGTTCGATGATGAGGTTCGTGGAGTCGGTTCACGAGCTTGTATGAGACAGTGATGGCATAGGAAATATGCAGATAGAGGAGGTTAATAGAAGGGGAAACAGTACATGGAGCAGGTTGGCCATGCACCTTTCCTGGTACACAATATGTTGAAGAGATAGGTGGGTTGCAAAACACACATGGAAGTATTCAAAAGATTCATGTTAGTTTGAAAAACTATTTTCTAGTACCTAGAAGTACTTGGGAAGGTTTCCTTCATATATGGGTTAAAAAGTAACATCTACAAAGCATCTACCTATAGTTGACGATGCATAAATTCACGAAAATGAAGTGACTGACATGTCTATAAATTATGTCTGACCTATAAGTCTATAAAGTGTGTGAGGATTCGTTTCCATAGTATTGAGAATAGGAAGAGGAAGACGATGACCCTTTCCACCAATAGTGAACCAGAGAACAAGGCATAGGGAGTGACCCTTGGTAATGGAGTGAGCAGATCCTAAACCTTGTAAAGGTTGTGAGCCTGGGTATAGAAGATCTAGCCCAAACATTATACTCTTTATTGGAAGTGAGCCTATGTGAATTTGGTACATTGGAAGTTTTCCATTGTATAATCCTTGGATGTATCCCAGTTAGGGTTAACCATGTAAAATCTTTGTGTCATATGCATGATATCATATATGTTCCTATATTTCTAGTGGAGGAATGGAGAATGTAGTTTTTTCTAACAATAAAACTAAATCCAAACAAGATAATATTTTAATCTATCATACCCTGATTCACCCCACCACCCCTCTTAGGCAATTTGACCTAGTGGACCTAAAAAATCATATGAAGTGATTGATTTAACTGATAATATTTACTTATAATATAATTATGTAATAATCATGTTAGGTGCTTAAATGAGGAAATAATTATTTTTCATGTTCCCCGAAATTTTTCTATATGATTTCAAATGGGGTTTCATGGAAATATTTTGAATTAAAAAAATAAACAATTATTTTAGGATTTAAAAGAAAATTTATGACTTTTTAAATGTGAATGGATTTTCATCATGGTAAATCTTTCATAAAATACTATTTTTTCCACTTGTATTTCTAAAACAATAGTTTTTTTAAATGTTTTAATTTAATATTGATTTAATGATTCAGAAATTATTATTTTTTATCTTAGAATGTTTATTATATAAAACAAAAATCTTCAGTTTTGGTTTCATAAATTTAAAATTGATTAAAAATTTTATTTTTATTATATCCCTATCTTGGATTTTTTTCTCATCCCATGTTTATAAATTTTTATTAAAAGGATTAAGGATGTTTATGTATAATAACAAGTACAGTGTTGAGATATCTAAAATAAAGAAAAAATTACAAGAATGAAACATCATTAGAAACATAAGAACCTATTTTTTTAAAAATATGACATTGATTGAAAGAGAAGACTTTTTATTGTAGGTGTCATGTATGTTTAAATTTTTCCAATAAATCTCTAAAAAGATAAACTGAAAATATCCTGAAAATTAATATAAATGAAACACTTTTTATAAATTATGTAACTATGTGTTATCTAAGGCATTGGTCCTTATAGTTGGCATTAAAAAATTAGATAACAATATGGGTTTGGAGTATTTATATTAGGATATTTTAATAGTTTTAGATACCATTAAGGATTAATAATTATATGATTATTAATTAATTTAATGAAATATATACCTATTTTAATTTATAATATAATCAGAGTTTTAAATGATTAAGGATATTTTGGGAGATATTTATTGGAATGGTACCCTTTAATTTATTTAGTGTTTTAGTAGAAATTTAATTTCAGGAATAATTATTTTTTACTTCTATGGACATATGTTGAAAGGTATTGAAAACCTATATTGTAAGTAAACTAATCAATGTTGAGGTAATTATAGTTATAATGGAAAATTAATTAATACATTTGGGAATATATATCTCATCATATAGATAACCATGTATTGATATGTGATTGGGTGACTAAGTGATTAAAACTAATTTTGAACAAGATAACTACATTGGGAATATTATATTATTAAAGTAAATGGAAATATTATTGCCTAATATAGATTTTTATTTGAGTAATAAGGGCTGAATTTCATTTTAGAATCATTTAAAATTTCATTTTAGTTTTATGGTGATTCAAGTTATTTATATAAAATATTTCAATATTTTGGATATTATATTATTAAGTCATATAAATTTTGTGTATGTGAGTTTTGGAGAGATCTATGTTATTGAGATAAAATGTTAAGTCGGTCTTATGAGAATAGGTGATCAAATCATTCTAATACTATGGTTTCCATTTTAGCCTGGTATTTTTTAGAAGAGTTTAAATTTTATATATTTATGGAATGATTTATGTTAAACTTTTGTGTTATATGATGTTCCTTTGGAGATTAGTATACTATTTCATCATATTGGATATTATACTACATTTCATTACCCTTTTTTGTTAATATATATTGAAAGGTAAAATTATTTTTTATCATTTTGTGAATCTTGTGATCCCTTAAAAGTTAATTTTATTGCTTCATACATGAAAAAATTCATCATAGTTTTTTTTCATTTAGAATATGATATAAAGAATAAATTGAGAGATAATCAAAAAAAGGGTGAAATTACACTTATGATAAGGAATAATAGTGTGAATTTTCTTATATTCCATAGCTTGTTGGATAAAGAACTCCTTCACTCGTGTAAGATGAAGATAATTCTGTGAGTACTTATATTGAAAATATCTCTTAACTATGAATGCATGATTTATAAAAAAATTCTATTTAAAAAGAATCATTAATGTAAATGTATGGTTTTAAAAATATTTAAGAAATCATAATTTTCATAAAATTATAATTTAAAAATATATTATATTCAAAAGGAAATGTTATCATCATGGATTAATAAGTATTTCTTACCACTTTTATTTATTTATTTTCCACTCTATGGAATTGATTATTTTTTATAGAAACTTTTTATCAAACATGAGAAAAACATTCTAGGATGTAATTTCTATAAGGGGTACAATAAAACACCCAAATATTTTATTTTTAAAGTAATTCTATTTTAGATTGAGTTTACAACCCATGTTATGAAGAAAAAAAACAAACTTTGTAATATTATTAAAATATTAATATTGAAATATAAGTATTATATCCTAGTCATTGGATTTTTGGGTTTGAAAAAAAGTAAATACATTATTAAAAATATGTGGATATTTCTTTATTAATACATGTGTACAAATTAATTCTTAATAAATAATAGGATAGAGTAGTCGAGGGAATCCAAGAATGGTGTCTAATGATGGTGCCCCAATCTTTCAACTCTCATACTTCACGAATGTGGTTGTATGGAACTCTAATTCCTAACTGAATGATTTTTCCTCCCCTTTGAAGCTAGTTTAATCATTTATTCTAAATAGGTTTTGTCACAATGTTCTTTCAGGAATTTAATTTTCAAAGGATTTGGTGTAATTTCATTCGTTTGATATCAAATTTGTTCTGGTTATTAATGGTTTTATACATTTTCCTTCACAAAACATCCCACATAAGTCATCAAAAGCCAATGCATTTTTTGATCTTGAGATTAGAATTCCTAACTCATTGAATATTGTGATTCCTTTTTCATCTAAGATTGGTTGTTATCAGTTATGGTCTAGCATTTCTTGGATATTTCAAGTATTTTCAATGAAGGTTTTAATATTAGTATCTTATGTTTGATTTCAACTTTTAATCCCCTATTATACTAGTATGGTTAGGATTCCTAGGCTTACCATTGTTTTTCTTCAAGAAAAGTGACCTCTAATATATTCTAAACTAGCTGGATATCCAATTATATTGTATTTTTCTACTCGAAATTTTATAAGCCCATTGGTTTCACATGTCTTTATTTATATTGACCTTATTCAATCATTGTCATAATTTTTCTGGATCCAGAATAGTGATTCCTGTTTTTTACAATAAGTGGTCTATGAAACCTTTCCATGCTACTACACCAATTTCTTTCACCTAGGAAGTTCTTTTAATGAATGTGTCCCTAGGATAAATCCCATAGGAAATTTTATAGTGGGAATTTTCATCCCAATCCATATAAAGTAATATCAATCTAGTTTGAGAATTAAAAGTCATTTTTAATGGGAAAGTTAAACCCTCTAGTGTTATTAATGCAATTAGTTTTTCATTAGAACCTCACCTAGATCTGACTCAACATAATCATGCTTATGTTTTCTCTATGTTTCTGGATGCAGTAAATAATTCTTAACCCTTTATGGGAACCTCATTATATGTTTCAACCAATCAAGAGGTGGAACAATACATTTTCTCTATTTTGGGGGATCTAAACAATATTTTCATGAAAACATTTACCAAATTAAAAATGAGAAGAATTTAAATTATATAGATATTTATCCATTTCATTATAATGATGAGAAATCCTATTAAATTGATAAGGATAATTTCACATTTACCTTTAGTAATAGTAAAAAAATAATGGTTGACTCAGATGGTTTCATCACCACGAATCCTAGGAAGACTCTGAAATGTAGAGATTATAAACACATTAAGCAAAAAATTGTCACTAGATAGTTTGAATACACAAGTAAAAAAACATATTACCCCCCTACAAACACAACCTATTTATATTGAACCTTTTTATACAAGTTTTTTTGTATATTATTTAAAAGAATCATATTTTATGAATGTGTACATCCCACATAGACATAATAATATTTTATCGAAGAGGATTTGGTTGAGTAACTCATAAAATGGTTGGAGTAGTATGATGTAGTTGAATTTAAAAAATAAAAATATGGTGTAATCACAACAGGTACCAACAATTAAAATATAATGTGAATTCTCTCAAAAATTGTGGAACAATTGAAACACATTCCTAGATTTTAAGTAGAAGGAAAATCCATGGAAATGACTTGTATTATCAATTTTATTTTAGGTTGTTGAATGTTGATGTTAGTTTTTTCTCAATTATATCTTTTTAAATATGATATAATCAGTCTATATTTTATAAATATATCTATTTTTATTGATGTATTATCTAGGGAAGATGTGCAACTTCCTTTTTCTTCTTGGTTTTTCCATTTTACACACAAATTTTGATTGGAATATTGGATGTTATATGGCCGTGTTGCAAGCATGGATATTTTAAAAATGATTTTTTATTCTCCATGTATATTAATGATGATAAGTTATCCTAAACCATTATAGATTCTTTATATCAATATATTTTTATTTTCGACTAATGTTTTTGGTTTCTTTGAATTTCAAAAGGCCTCATACTAAAAGAACATCAACTAGCGCTTATGAGTTCTTCTTTGGAATCTGATCACATTAGGAAATATCTGGTATATCTTTTGAATTCATTTCTAAGGTGATGTCAATACCAACAAATTTCAAATTCATATATGACTTTTTTTTAATGTGATACTATTATAATTTCTTGTGATGATCACACTATGAAAATTGTTGAAGTTGCTATTTTACAACACCTAAAAAAATCTATATATTTAATAATCAATCACTAGAGATCAATTAAAACTGAAATTTGATCTGGATATACTTTATATAATGATTTGTAGTGAGTACTATCTGGTTTAATGAACTTTACATTATGGGAATTCACCAGCTTTTAGCACTCCATGTGGTATGTTTTTTGTTACATTTATTTTACATTCATTTAATCTTATTTGGGTGAAATATCATTTCACCTTTTATAAAGATATTGTACCAATTTTATTTTTTAATATATGTTTTGGAAGTTTGAGTTGAGAATCCAATTCAGACATTCAGTTTTTCCAAAAAAATATTTTAAATAAGAATGTAATTTTAAATAATATAATATAAGGTTAGAGGATATATTTTTCAGAATTATAATATTTCTTCACATTTTATTTTTATTAAATAAAATTAATCTAATCCATATAGATGAATGATTTTATAGAAATATATATATATATATATATCATATTTTTTAAACTAAATTTAAATTCATCTAATGGTGGTTACTAGTTATTTAATATGTGAAAATTCATTTTTATATTTCCAAAAATAAATTTTCTCTAAAATTGTTTTTATTAAATTTTATATGTGAATATTATAATTAATTTATATCAATTTTATATATTTTATATGATAAAATGATCATGATTTTTAAAATAATCATGTAAAAATAATCTAAACATAATTTTTTTAAAATATTTCTAGAAATATTGAATTTTAAGTAAATAGTGAGAAATATCTGTTTTTCAAAAACTATCATAAAATTTATCTCAATCAATATAATTGAAATTTTCCTTTCAGTTTTTTATTGGATTAAAATAAAAAAAAGATTAACTTAATTATACAAGAATCTATTAATTTTAAATGAATCAACATTATAATTTATTTTGGTATACAATCTATTTTATGCTTAAAAAATGAAATTTTCTAAAAATGGGGTTTCTTTTCATTTTTATAACTAATCATAAAATTAATTTTCCATGATTTAGTAAATTAAATTCTATATAATGGATTTTAAATTTTAACCAATTTTTTTCTAATTTGGAAATGAGTTTAATTTCATTCTTTCCCAAAATTAATAGTTACCATAGTCAAATATTGTCATCGTGGTAAAAAATAAATTGGGTTAATTATTGTTAAAATATTATGATAAGGTCATGAAATATCCTATTAATTATTTTAAGATGATATTATTTAGACTATTATCACAAAGATTTTAAGCAATTTCTATTTTGTACAACTTTACTTTTATTGTGAACATTATATTATATCAAGTGTTGAATAAATATAAAATATCACTATATTTCATTTAATATTTCTAATATTTTCTCGGAGGGATAAAAATAATTTATGAATTGTTCTAGTAAATTGTATTTATGATAATCAAATTATTTTTATGATATTAATTTATTTATAATTTTTAGGTATAGTTTAATTTTCTTTAATTCTTACGCATCATCGATATAATGTTTCTCAAACCGTAAAAAACTCATTTAAATTATTTTTAAAACATTAAATGTTATATTTTGGGACAAAATATATTGTTATGCTAATTTATTTTATAATTATAATTTATTTTGTAGAGATTGGGTATTTATATTCAAATTAAAAATTATTGTGAGGACTTTAAATTCAAAATATTTGAATAATCTTGAAAATGAATTTAACTAATATTTAATATTTAATAATATTTTTATATAATTAAAATATCATCAAAATTCTATATTAACTAATGTGAATGGAAAATTTTAGAGAATAGCAGGAATGGTTCATATATGTGTCACACTGAGATTTTATGATTATGTTCATAATCTTTAAAGACAAAATCATTATGAAAAATAAATTTATAATTTCTTAAAAAAATATCCCCACATAAACCATTTGAAAATGTGGATCTATTTTGGTTTTCTCTGGAAAAATATAACCAAATACCTCTATAATATTTTATTACAAAGTCCCAAATAACCATGAATGGTCATACTCTTATATTTAAAATTTCTTAAGATCAATCGAAAGGAGGATATCAAAAGAAGATATATAAGTCTTAACTGATTTGTTCGAAGATTATTTCTCCATCTACATCCTATAACACAATAATATCCATTATTTTATAATAACATAAATATATAAAATACAATTCATTGGTATTTTTTGGGTAAAACCCTTTTCCATCCCCATTTCCATCCAATATAAAATGAACAATTCACTCTTGTATATGTGTATACTAAAACCTCCATAAAGTGATGTTTTGTGTTTTTCATCATCAACTCATACAGATGGTTAAAATGATGGATAAAATTAATATATATATATGTGTGTGTATATGATTTCTAGGAAATATTTCTGGTTTTTTAAAATAAAATTTTATAAAATATATTTATTTTTCCTTTCCAAAGAATAAATGAAAACATTGTACTTGTGTATGTGTGGACTATAATCTCTTTGAACTGATTTGATTCATTTTCCATGATCACTATCATTGAGGGTTATAAACATATATTTTACATGTAAAAAGGGTAATTATAAATTTTTTAATGTTATATACAATATGGAACAATGACTCCTTTTGACCACTATAATACCCCAAATATTTTATTTTAAAATAATATTATTCTGGATTGTGTTACCACACACAATTCTGATCTTCAAAAACTAAAATAATATATTATTATATTATTATTTAAATATGACTCTTGTAACCAAGAAATTTGATTACTAGATATAAATAGTAGTAACCAAATTATGAATTATATGTATGGATGTTTTCATTATTGAAAATATAAATATTAGTTTATAAAAAATAAAAACACAATGATAAATAAAATCATATAAGAATAATGGATATAATTTTCATAAAATAGATTTATGTATGATTTGTTTTGAAATTAAATTAATTTAATCACTATAAATTAATAATTTTAATTATATATATATATATATAATATTTAATAAATTAACTAACCATTCATCTAAATGTGGTCACTAGAAAAGGAACCGGTATAAATTCATTTTACAGTTACAAAATTGTTTTTATTTCATTTTGTGTATGAATGTTATGATTTTTTTGAAACTATTTTAAGTTTTATTTTATAAATAGGATATAATTAATGAAATAATTAATTTAAAATAATTTTATGACAATAAAATGAATTTTTAATAAAGGTTAATTTTTAGGATGGATATTGAAAATACATATTTTTCACAAAAAAATATAATTTAATTAATTTTAATAAAATTAATTTAAACATTATATTTGTGTTAGAATTTTTTAATGAAACATAATATTAATATTGTTAAAATTAATCCAATTGATAACATGTAAATCTTCTTTATAATGGGTTTTGTTATAAAATAATTTTTATGCGTAAAATAAGCATTTTTTAAAAATGGATTTCCATAGAGTTTTGAAAATTTATATCTACTATACATATTAATATTTATAGAAATTAAATCTTAGAAAATAGATTAAAAAATTTGAATCAAAATATTTAAACTATATAATAAGGCATATTTCATGTTTTTTCAAAATTATTAGTAACCATGGTAGAATTTTCTCACTACAGTAAATTGTAAAATGGGTTAATCATGATTGAAACAATAGAATAAGGTTTCATAATATCAAAAAAAATAATTATATGAGTTAAATTCCATCAAAACCATCCTATATTTAAAGTTATGTAATTTTTTTCCCATTTACCTTTGACTAACCCCTTTATTTTATTTTGTGTTAAGAGTAACTTCAAAATCTCAATCTCTCTCACTCACTATGTTTTAAAAATTTGGATATAGATAAAAATTATATATGAATGAATATAGATGAAAATATTTAATCTTAAAAAAAATTATTTATTACAGTGGTCTATTTTTTATTTTTATTAATGGAATAATTTCCCTGAATGCTTACACAAGTTCGACACTACGCTAGTTCAAGAAGTAGAAAAGGAAAGTATTTTATTTTTAAAAACAATAAAAGTAAAATTTATTGGATGAATTATAGGGTTAAAAGAATTATTTATATAATTATTATTCATTAGTGACATATAAATATTTTATATTTTAATTCCAATCTTATCTTGGTGACATTTAAGTAATTTTTTTAATAGTCATGAAAATTCCTTTATATAGTATTTAATGTCAAAAAATTATTTATATATCATCAAAAAGTCATTAAACAACAATATTATCCAAGGATTTTTTTATATTTTCAATCTATAATTAAATTATCAGGTATGAAAATATTGTAATTTTTAAAATTACTTTCATGACCCTACCAGATTGAAAACAATTATTACAAAGGACGAGGTTAAAAGAGGATAATGAGGGGGATTAACCAAATGATAAGTTTTAAAATGAAACAATAAATAGTTTAAATTCTATAGTTATAACTTCTTTTTACCATATACTACTTATTTTATAATCTATGGTACTTTTTATACATTTTATATGAGTTATACACATATAATATTTTAGTATTTTATATATTTACAAGATTACTTACCACCCCACATATAAAAGTGGACCTCTTCTACTCTCTTCCTTATGAATCATGAGTCCTTTATTTCAACCCATTTCTATCAAAATAACTTATAAACCATCTTCCTCATTTTATGGAGGGTGTTTTCTAAGAAAATACCATCATAGTGGGATGGTGGTGTAAGGCAATGGAGGTTCCCCAAAAAAGTGGTGTAACTCTTAATAGATTGTTTTCATGTTTTTTTATTCAACCACCTCCATTAAATATTCTATAAAATACATGATGTTGTAAAATTTATATCTTAAATAAAGTTAAATTATATTATTCTTATTATATAACCCTTTTTCATCTCTATTTTGAACCTATGGGAAAGAAAATATAACTCATTTGTACATGTGGACAACCACCTACATGAAGCAATGTGTGTAATTTTTATTCATTGGACCATATATGTTATTAAAATAAAGGATAAAATGTACATATATAATATTTATAAAATAATTATTTTTCAATAAGTATGTGGGATTGCATTCTTTTTTAACCTTCATTCTCTTGAAAAATGATAATGTATCTCTTGCATACATATGGACAACCAACTTCACAAAGTGAGGTGATTCGTTTTTCTTGTCCGAAATTAATAAATAGTTTTAAAATTTTATATAATTTATAAAAAATGTAATTATTGTTTTACTAATATTCTATAGATAATGAAATAATAACCCTTTTTACCTTACTTAACATACCAGAGTTTTTGGGACTATAAACTTAAAATCCTCAAAAGAACTCATATGAAATTAGTTGATTTAGTAACTATGTTAGATATGGAAATAAATTAAATAAAATGTATTATGATATATGAATAAAGTGGAATAACATTCTTAATCAATTAAATAGTTTATATAAGTTTATTATTAATGATTTAAACAATATACATGGTTATTCGGGCTCAAGGTTAGGGATTTATCATCAAAATTTCATTTCATTTTGACTCAAGCCATGTTCACCCCATGATTCCTTTTATGTAGAATATATAATTATATATTAATTTATATTATCACTAATTTTAAAAAAATCAATTTCTATTCAAATCCTTTTCTTGTTCCCTCTTTCGATGATCTTTTGATTCAAAATTTTCTAAAGTATAATGGGATTTAATTTAAAATCTTATTCTAAATGTTTTGAACTCATTTCATCCATGTTATTTCAAATATTTCCAAAATATTATTTATTATACATAAAAGATTTATAATATTCAATTTCAACTAATTTTTATTTTTTTTAAAATTTCTTAAAAATGATATATTTAATTGTTCTATAAATAAGTATTTTTTTGAGTTTCTCTACAAGGAAAATAAAAAGAACGTTTTTAACTTATATGACATGAAACAATTTTTATTTTGCCATGTACATTCGTAATTATTTTGAAGAATCTCATAGTTTCAAGAATTTTTTAAATAATACAATTTTCCCGTTGTTCTAGTAATTTTTACTTGTAAAATTATTTCAAAAGAAAAGAATATTTCTAGTTTTTTATGCGATAACTACATTTGGTTTTTCTTATAGGAAAAAACTTCATTTTTTTGGATGAAATTGAAAAGGCATACAAAAATATATCAATGTATGGTTAAAAGTTAATTTTAATACAATTTTTTATTTTAAAACATTTCACATGGGTGCTGTTAATGAAAGTGAGAATGTTACGTGAACCCAAACCCTTAGGGTACTACATTCATTATGCGGTGGGTGGGACTATTAAGTATATCTAGTGAACTGGGTAATGCAATTGATTTATCAAATTTAATTTACCCTTAAGAGAAAGTGGATGGAGTTGCTTACACATATTCAATGAAATACTTAAATGATATAAGTTACTCCTAAGGGAATATGGACAAAGTTAATTACTAGTATGATGTGATGGAGTTAACTAAATTAAGTTATTCCCAAGAAAATATTGTAATTATCATGTTACTTTATTCCATGATGAATTTATGATTCCCCAAGGTTCTAATATATGTTTTATATTCATTAGAATGGGTTCGAATGAAAATATTTTTATTATAAAAGTAAAAGAATGATTTTATGATTGGAAGGAAAGTTTATAATATTATAAAGGTGAGATGTTTGTTTTAATGTTATATATTTCATGAATTATGATTTTCCCTTGATTATTTCATATAAAAAGTTTAGGAAATTTTTGAACATTTAATTTTACTTATTACATAGGTAAATTATTATTTTTAGTTCAAGAGATTGTAATGTAAAATAGAAAACTTTTATTTTTTGTTTTTATGAATTTTAAATAGATTAATATGTTTCATTTATTTGTATGCCCCTTACTCATCCTTTTGAACTCATACAATGTTTTAAAATGTTTTTCATAGGTCCTATGGATGCATATGATGAATTATAAAGTATAGATATAAATAAATGAAATTGGACTTTAATAAAGAATGCGTGACATTAATGAAATAAAAATATGATTATAAGAGTACAATTTTGTTGGGAAAAGGATATTGAGTTGTAGTTACCACTTATTTTTATTACATTATAATATATTATAGGTTTTACATATTTTCTAAAGAATAAACTGAAATGATCAAAATAATTTAGAAAGCGAAACCCTTATTATAAATCATGTAATTATGGGTTGTTTATGGAATAGTTAATTACAACTATAGTGCATGCACCGACGTTATTTTTGAGGTTATGAATTAAATATCCTAAAAACATATCACAGAAACACAACTTCCTTAGTAATAAATAAGGTATAGTAATAAATAAAATAGAATAAATAATGATAAAGTAATTAATGTGAAATTTTTTTAATAATTAAGTATAAAAGTAATATAATTTTATTATTTGGGATTTAGAGAATGTAAGAAACTAGTTGGGAGTCAAGGTATGTGTTTTCTCATCTTAGTTTCCATTAATTGAGAATAATATCACTTTCACCACATTTTTTATTTTTGTGGTCTATATACTTCTATATATATATATATATATCTTTTATAATTAATTTATAGAAATTCGATTAGTTTAAATAACCTTTAAATTTTCTATTCTTCAATGCCCTTTTGATTTTAATTTTACCATAGTGGTATAACATTTCCTTGGAACAATGTTTTAATTTATTTTTGATGAAATCCATTTATTTGCAGTCAATGTTATTAAATTGATTCAAGTATGTTCTTCAGAAAATATCAAAGAAAATTTTTAACTTTCCTTAAATATTTACATGGGATTTAAAAATGAATAATATATGCATTTTTCATTCAGATCTCTTATCTCTCTTTTTACGCATGTCAAAAAACAGTTTTTAATATATATGAGATAAGTTGATTCTCCCACTATAAAGCCCTTTAATAATTTTTTGGATTACTCAACATGTATCCATGGTTTTTCAATGAATATATTTTACCCATTGTTCTCATAATTTTTATTTTTAATGGTTTTCAAATGAAAAGGATATCTTGTCTCAGTTTTTATAAGATAACTAAAATGTGTTTTTCTTATAAGATGAAATTATAATTTTAGGGTTTTTATGATAAATAACAAAATGTTATTAAATTTCCATTTTTACACCATAATACATTGTCATTTCTGATGAATGTGGTCATGGTTACTGAACCCAAAACCTTGTAGTACTTTCCCCATTATGTAGTGGGTGGGTCTGTCAAATCCCTCCAATGAATTAGATTATGTGACATAGATATCTAGTATAATTTACCCCTAAGTGAATTTTTGGATTGTTAATTACTCATATGAACTTATGGAGTTATCTATTATAATAGACTCATAAGGTAATGTATATGTGGTTAATTACTCCTATGAAGTGATGGAGTTCACTTATAATTGTTAATTCTTAAAGAATAATGGGATTATCATGTTTATTGGTTCCTTGATGAAAGTATGAATCCTTATGTTTCCCATAGATTTTCTCTATTATTTCAAAATAGGTTATCATGGAAATATTTAAGTTTAAAATTTTATATAATGTGTTTATGATTTTATTGAATGTTTATGAAAATATAAAGGTGAAATAATTTTTCATTTCAAATATTTTATAAAATATTATTTTTTCTTTTAAGATTTCTTACAAAAGCTTTTATAAAAACATTAACCTATGGATTTTATTTACTTAGTAGGTGAATAATTCTTTTAATTTCCACATTATATTATGTAATAAGGAAAACATCTATATATGTTTCAAGAATATGAAATGGATTAAAGAGTTTCAATTCTTTCTACATCCTTTGTTGATATATGTTTTGATTTTCCCATAGTTTCAAATTCTCTCCCTATGGATAAAAGATATATATGGATTATTGAAAAGGAAATGGTGACTCATCATGAATGAATTTAATGTGTCATTAATAAAATAAGAAAATAAATAGAAGAATTTTTTTTGTAAATGTTCATTAAGTGGATTTGTCAACATTTTATTTTAAGGGTTTGATATGTATTAGTTTTTCTTAATTGTATAAAAATATAAAATGAAGAGATCTATGAAATTTATGAAATTTGAAACCTTGTTATTAATAACGTAATTATTGGTCATTGAAATCAAAGGTCCTTATAGTGGACCCATGACAACCTGCTGTGTAATTCCAATAGTATATGGGTCTGTCCCCAAAACATATGGGGTGTGGTTTATAGGGGTACCAAGTAATGGAACCCAAAACCATTTTGTGTTATGTAACTCAACATGTAATGTAAAAGTACACTCCTTATTCCCCACATGGTTTTTTTGATCGTGTCACGACTAGACCACATTTTAGGTATTAGAGGGGGCGGTATGATATTTCATTTTCTCCAACACACTGTTTGGAAATAATATATATCCGGAGATGCATTGGCCTTTTATATTGTATGTTTTCTTAAGAACACAAATAGTGTGGTCATAATTTCAATACGTAGTCCACCTAAAACATTCCCAAACTCTTGTTGAATACCTTAGATTTGAAATAACTCCAATGGTATAATTAAAAATTTGTAATAAATAATCAAATATGAAATGATGGATAAATTTAGGAATTAAAATTATAATTAATTGAAATTATGATCCCTTCCTCATAATAGATCATCATATCTTCACAATCACATGTTTCTAGTCTATTATCCATGGTCGTTTCCTCGAGATCCATTTTCTAATATTCCATAAAAAGGTTCATCCTCAATATCATCATATTAGAACTCAATAATATCAGGATGGAAGGGGAATTTTTGAGTCCCCTAACAATAATGAATGAGGTTAGAGAAAATACGGTCATCCAATTTTAAATCAATAATTAATTAAAAAGGAAATCTTAAGGTTTGTATCCTCTAATACATCAAAAATTCACCTGATTTCACATGAGAAAACCTGAATCCATATTTTCTCTCCACATTAAAGTTTTTAATCCTCTTATGGGGGACAACCTCAACGGTTCACGAGAAACCCTCAATAGAACCCCATATAGAAAATACGACCATCACTAAATAGGATCTGCCATCCTTGGTGATCCATTGCATGCATAGATCCTAAACACATACCACTATGGATTGAATCCCCCTTTTAATGATCTTATGGGGAATATTGTATCTGAGATTATACGTCCTCCATGACTCCACTAAGCCTACATCCATCTTAGGGTGGGCTGAAAACCCAAATGTAATTTTCTTTGATGAAACACATCAGGGGAAAACACTAATAGCTTTTATATTACAATGTTGGGACACCCAATGGTCCTAGTATGGAACCACTTAATCCAAATAAATCTATTGGATGTGGTTTTTAAACTAAGACACATTCTAGGGGAACCCAACTCCCCAATATAAAAGGGAAAATTCCATAATATTCATTCAGAGATAATAAAAAAACATCAACATTCACTCTTGGAAACTCAACAGGAGAACCACACTATATAATGAGTGCCTGCCACCATTTCTAATAAATACTAGTTATTTGAACAGATAAATTCCAATTGGATCAGTGTATTATAGTAATAGTAGTTCTTTAATCCTTTCCACATGAATGAATACAAGGACACCATATCCACACTACAGACCTCAGGCAGTTCCTCGTCAATTATATGTGAACTAATTCAGACACATAGAAACCCAATTTTGTCACATACTATATTCCAAAGAACTATTATTGAACCAATAAAATGTTTTATCATACCAATATCAATATAATGGCCATTGGGAATCACAACCAAAACCATACACCACACCACCTTAGAGGGAATATATTCATGTTGACAGAATCCTAGTTTTCCCAGAATGTGTAGATATTATCCTAAATTATTGAACATGACTACATATAATTTTATAGCCTTCCCAAGAACTAAGGTAATCATAATGTATTTTATCCACGAATCCACACATGGATAATACGAAAGAGAATCTTATTTCAACATTGCCTTTGGCTCCTTGAAACACCTGAAGTAGGCTAAAGCTTAGCTTAAAACCCTAAAAGGGTAGAATTCAAACCAATACGGGTTGGTTACACCGCCCATATATTTCCCACACATATAAAATTGGATAGTGATCTATCAACTTTTTTAACAAAATGCCTCAAACAAATTCACACACTCAAAACCAACCAAAGGGTGACCACACAAATCCATGGAAACATGACAGTGTCTCTCTCAATATCATTGTGGATCCCTATGGATCTTGCTACCAACAATTTCTATCACAGTGTATAAAAATTAAAATAAACGACTACTTTTAAGAGATACCTCTAGTATCATTTCACTAGTTCAAAGTCCCTACAGTGATCTATGCCACCTAGATCAACAATGAATCCTTGATAGAGAAGAAATGTGTGCATGATAACAAACACATGGATCCTATAGAGAGGTCACATATCACACCTAAACCTATCAATACACTATTTTATAAATTTATATAGAGATTTCACTATGAATCAATCGTTATAGTGATCATCATCCATTATTTGACTATATCCATGTGATAAAGTCTAAACACAAAGGATGACACACAGAAACTACTGGATCACCCATATTTCTAGGGGTCTCAAACGTAGAGTTCAAACCACCATAAATATAATTCCCCGAATAAAGGACCCCATTGATAAAATTAAAATTATTCAAGGGTCATCTGAGACCACACTAAAGGTAAATATATCTCACTAAACGTTATGTCAATCCAAATTCATAGAAATCGTTGATCTAGGTTAATGGAATGAGACCTAGATGAGTTTATAGAAACTAGTCAAGGGGATACTATCCAATCACTTATATATGATCAAGAACCCTAAACCATATTAAAAGTATCATTCCATATGGGTAGAACAACCATAACTTACATCAAATCAAACCTAAAACTCGATAAATTGGGGACCCATACACTATATAAAATGGGTTACTTACTCTTCCAAGGCATCAGGGAACCACACCATATCAAAAATGAAGTGGTACTAGCCTCATTTCAAATATCATCCTTAGAAAATTGTGGAATAGTGCCCTAAATTGAAGGGAGTACCAATCCTAGTAAAACATGGAGGACCCACACCTCATCATGATCGAGGGGATACTAACCCTATTCATAAATAGAGGAATTATTCCCCATGAATGGTAGCCATATCCCTCGTATCTATGAAGGATACTGAACTCCACACTCTTTTATGGGTGATTCATGCCCTATCTTTTATCGTGTGATAGATAAGGTGATACCGACCACGTTAAATGATCTCATACCAATCTAATATTTCTAGAGAATTGTAATACTAGCTTCTCGTATAAAGGATCATTTTTCTTAATATAAAATTGTTATGTAAGGACAACATCCCTATCTGAAAAGTTTATCAACCATCAGAATATCAAGGTAGCTCTTCCTAAAAATCCCACATAGCTTAAAGAAGTTCTGGGATCTCATATCCCATATAAGGTCACAATGTCACCTAAATATTAAGGGATTATATGGGGTAAATCAACATCTTTATTGTAAAGTTTCTAATTTGAAATATTATGTCACGCCATGAAATAAAAATAGAAATACTGTTACATTATGCATGGTCCTGAAAAAATTTTCTTTTTGACTTATGATATGAGCCCTATGGTTTGTCACCTAGATTATTAGATACCTTATCAAAGAATTCATTAGAAACCGCACCAAAATTTTGTACCATATTCTTCGAACTATTCCTACACATCCCAATAATATTTGACCCACAAGTACTAAAAAACTCATAGAAAACCAATCTCTAAAGACCATCCTTAAAAAATTACTAAACTAATACAACTCTATCATGAACCAAACCATTGGGGCCCCACCTGGTACAACCCCATGCTTACTGTGACACAAAAATACTATATCTAGTAGGTAAGAGTCTAGATATTATCATTGAGTAGTAATAATACAAATATAGTAGGCCTTAATCTAAATATTCATCTAGAGATAAAACCACAAATACATTAAACAAAGAACAAAACCATTAAAAATATACCTAACCATATGAAAAATAAAACATTCATGAATAAACATTCTATCAATCCAATCCTATAAAAGGGAAACTATGTTACCAGTGAAAGAATATGAGGTCCTTAAACTGAGGTACAGACTTTCACAACATCTAGATGAATGGATGATCATCATGTTATACCGTAATCTTCTCTATGATTTATCCACAATAAAACTCCAGACATAAACACATGTACTCCATATACACTATATCCATTAGCTACTCTAACTCTATACCCAATTAAGAGATCTCTAACTTATACATCATCTTCATAGACACAACAAGTGTGTATCATAGAACCTATGCAGGGTTGATTATAAATATAACCAGCTGGAATCCTCAAAAAATGGGAAACATGGCTGAAGATCAATATTCATGATGGCTCGAACCATATAACCTTCCAATATTACACAATAGAAGACAAAATCATAAAAACTCCACTACTAAAGTCCCATTAATTATCTCAGTACTATTTAAAATTTGAAAACTAGGGTTAAGAAACTGTTCCTTCATCTACAACATGAGCACACCCCAAACATCTCCCACAACATATAAGAATCCACATCCTCACTCAATAACCACCACATAAGACTAAAATGATCAATCTAAGAATGGTAAAAACCAAAAAATTCCATAAACATGCCAAAATAAATAGGAAGATATCCATTTTTAATCAAGTCTCAGCAAACCATGAATTACACAACACTTACTATAATTATTATTACACATAGGGATAGTAGTTAGAACTTCCATGAGACACCATTATTTGAACAAGTCATAATGACATAATTATCTCACTAAATCATGTAGCCAATAGTTCTCAACGCTCACGGATCTTTGAAAAGGAGATCACACTTTAGAAAATCCAAATGTAAAGGTATGAATCAATAAAATTGTACACAAGGTAGAAACCCGACATCTAAGATGCACTCCATGATTTATAGGAAACATTAATTAGAAGAGTAACCACTAAAAAAACATAGTCCTCTCTAGAAGTAAACTATGAGTGAATAAAAAAAATCAAATTTCTCTCTATAAGGATCTGTGTGAAAAAAACATATATAGAGGTTGAACATCATCACAACCAATCCATGAATCTGAAAAAAAAATCATTAGAGAATCATTCCTCATTAGAAAATGCCACCTTACATAGGAGGAATTGATCCAATACACTGATTTATATTTATCAAATGACTATTACCAATACTGAGAAAATAAAAAAAACATGTTTTGATCTTATAAAATGTTAATGGTTGAGATCATCAAGGATGAGTATTATCATGATCCATTACATAATAAACCATAGATCACGAGAGAGGATTTAAGAAATCATTATCTAAGTATTAAGTTTCCATACCCCAACCCTATTAAAGGGTGGAGACTCTATCAATAAAAAGGAACTACTCACTCCTCGATTTATGATGTTGACTTAGGTAAATTATCTACAACATGATTAAAACCCACCACCACTATCAAGGTATCCATTCAGAAGGTCCCTTGAAATGGGTTCATTTAGAATATTATTCACATATTACTCTATCTTTCAACATCATAATTCAATATTTAATGTGAAAGAGTGACAATATCTACCATCTGAATCAATACTAACCATGGTGCCCATCTTGACTAAGGAGTGAAGGTGCCAATATTATGTAATATTGAAATAAATAAACCTAGAAAAATAAACCATGGTAGCATGGGTTGAAAGAGTAATTCCTCCATGAGATTCAACCTTGACAAATACCAACCAAACTATTCTTCTGTATAGCGGGTATTGTTCATTCCTCATGGAACACTGGAATCTAGAACCCTCCATCCTCAGAGATTCCTGAGTCAACCAATAACTCTGGGAGATTACCATTATCTAAAATATGATAGATTCCCATGATTAGTATCAAGAAGTACCAAGGGTGGATTTGTAGCACTCACACTTACTCTTCTCTGACATATGGTTTCCATTACTGTCACTAAGAGATTATGATCCTTAACCTACCTCGAATTATCTCTGTAATGACCTTTGAAGTTGAATGAGACCTCATAATAATTTTATATATAGGAACATGATCATAATGGGATACGCTTGTGTAAAAAACTAGGTACGGGGTGAAAAAATAAAAACCAATGAGAAAAGGGTAGTGCATGGTGTAATAGGTGTACATGGTGTGTGCTTGGTGTACCTGACATGCAATCCCAAACACCTCATATTGGGTATGTAGTTAGTCTGACCCATCACGGGTATCCCATGTACACAGTTTGTTCTAGAAAATTTGTTATGGGTAACCCAAGTTCCTATCTTTCACTCCCAAACCAGGACAAGTCATGTAACTCATCATGGATTGTAGAAGTACACACAATGTCCCAAACATGGGTGTTTTTTATGTCATTAGAAGACCGCATATCATGTATCAATGGGAACTACACAATGTATTAATATAGACATCAAACCACATAAAAATATTCTCAATCCTAATTTTCACCGAAAAACTACACAAAGTGTGTTCTTTAGAACAGATGGCTTGTAGTTGAGATATATAGACATAGTCTTCTTACGATCTACCCATATTAATTTCAAACACTGTGGATTTGAACCAATTACCATGTTAAAATGAAACATTGGAAAGAAAAAAATCCAATATGCAATGAAGGTTAAATTTACCAATAAAAAATGGGATAAAATTAAAATAATGATCCCTACCTTATGATGGGTCATGAAATATTCACAATACTATGTATTTTTAACTCCAATCAGTGGTCATTTTAATGCTCTGATCATCCCTAGATGATGGTTCCTCCCCCATCGCCTTCTCCCAGATCTCTATATCATCATAAAGGGGGAGGTGTGTGGCCTCATTTGGGTGTGAATGTGGTGAGAGGAAATATTGTTAGTTTATTTTAAAATAATATTAATTAAAAATAAAAACCTATAATATCGGCCCGAACCTAGGCTCAAAACTGAACAAAGATTATACCAACCCTAGATTAAAACAAATATTCTAGAAGATATGATGAATCAGAAATTATTATATGGAGTTATTTTGGGGATATCAATGTTCGATTCAATGGAATATAACTAATATTTATTTAGTAAATATTAAATACTCTAAAAGAATCACCAAACAGATATTTTCATGAAATTTATAACCTAGCCATAAATCCATGTTATAAGATCAAAATAACCATTAAAAAGAGTTTATAAGGTCACCCTCTTATAGAAATGAGAATTTTACCCTTTCTAAGGGCCTGAGGCTCCAAAACACAAAATCATGAAATGGATTTCAAACAAGAAATCTAAAATTGTGGAAGCATAGATACTTTTTTAGTTTTTCTACAGTTAATGATATTTTGGGGGACTTTATTGGTCTTTTATAAAGAATAAATGATTTTTAAATAGATAACATTTAGGGTTGGTATGTGATTTGATGTTTAGGTAATTATCCTTATTAGGGAAAAAATGTAATTTTATTATTGGAAAATAAAATGAGTGGTATGTGATTTTATGTTGAAGAGATTATAGTTATTTGGTAAAAAGAAGTTATTTTTCTAGAGTATATGTTTATGTATATATATATATATAATTGGGTATTGAAATTTAATTTGTTGAGAGTGAGAATAAATTTATTTTTGAAATATTTTATTGTATATTTTGGGAACATACAATTGAGTAATATTTAAAACATATTGTTTAGTTTTTGAATTTATGTCTAAGTGGTTGAAGCTGAATAAGTTAATTTTTTAAATCATATAAAATTTTATTATGAATTTATGGCATTTCGATTCATTTAGTTTTTCAAAATGATTTAAATGATTCTAGTTTGGATAATTATATGGATAATTAATGGTGATATTTGAGATTTACTGTTTTCTGGTAGTGTTTATGTTTATTTTGAGAGATAACATGTGATGCCTTCAGATTTAAGATTATATTGCACCCTTCAATAAATTGTAAGAGTTTGATAACTTTATTTATACATAACCCCGAGTCTAAATGAATCGTAGTATAGTAACTATTTATAAAATATGCATTTAATTAGTACTTATGAATTGTTATAACCACATTATGAAATATTTTTTAATGGTTTTAAATAAATTAAACGTATATATTAATATATAAAAAATAGGTTCTCAACTTTCATTAAAGAAATTTTATACTTCAAAAATATGTTTTCCTTAAAATGGTTTTTATTTAATATTTATCATGATCATTAAAAATAATTTATACACTTTTTATAATTTTAAATTAAATAAAATATTTTACATTTATAAATCATCATGCAAATATTTCAGTAGGATTAATTATTCTGATTTCTCTAAAAAATATTTATTTTTTAGTGAATTGTGAAAAAAAATTGAATCATTTATTTAAAAGTAATAGTTCAATTATATTTTGAATTTGATATTAAATTAATTAAATTAACTTGTAATTGTGTGTAAAAAAATTAATTACATAGTAATAGTCATTATATTTTATTTTTTAATAAGTTAATTTTCATCCTAAAAATATATTTTTCTAAAAAAATTATTTTTATGTGCACAATGTTTTTTTAACTTAATAAATTCAATTAATGTCTATTTCTTAACATTTTTGAATAAATTTATTTATTATATATTTAATAATATATTTTAAAATTAATTTTATTATTTTTAAAAATCAATGAAATGATTTTAATTGAGTTTTTTTCTTAAAATGAAATATTCTAAAACAGGTTTATGTTACACTTTGTACACATAGTTAAAATTAATTTATAAAATAGTTCATATCCTTGTCATTTATTCCCACCATTTGTGCCTTATATATTCAAAATAACCCAATATAAATCCAACATAAATTAATTCCCTTTATCATAGAGTGTTTTTTCTTCCCTTAGTCCAATCTTTTAATCCTTAAGGTGTATTCCAAACGAGGTCTCTCAAAGAAAAGGTATAAATCGTAATAAATCTGTTTAATTTTTATTTCTTATTTTACCTTCTGTAAAACATATTTTTCCATAGAAACAATATTAATGCAGTATCAAAAATATAATTACATGTTATTATGATTATGGTACAACCAATTTACACCCTTTCACCATGAAATTCAAAATAAAAGAATCGTTCGTGCATTTGTGTGGACCGACGTCTAGACATGTTGATTGAATTCCTTCCCCATGTCTATTTTCCATTTGTGATTATAAAAATGATTTTTTTTATATTATACTAATTAAATAAATATTCTTATGGAATTATAATACTTTATCTGCCTTCTGACCTCCTAATCCATTGGTAAACAGTAATGTCAATCAGGTGTTTTTTTAGACTTCCACATCCATTAAGCGAGGTGATTTGTTTGTAATTTAAAATTTACATGTTTGGTAATAAGGATAAATTTAGTTATAATATATAATATATTGGATATTATAATTTTAATTTTAATTTTAATTGTCATTTACCTTTCTGTCATGCTATCTATTGAAAAGTGGAAACATCACTCATGTGTATATACATTTTATCGCCACCATAAAGTGATGTAATTAATTTTTTATCACCATTTAATCTAAATAATTTTTATATGTATGTAATTAATATATATTATATATGTTTCATTATTATAATTATAAATAAGGATTACCCATGATCAAAGTTCCACAACAATAACTATGAAACAAAAAGAGACCTAAAAATGAAGTAATTGACACCCAAAATAATGATACTCATATGGAATTGACAATAAACAGGTATTGAAATGACATAGGTGGATCATAATTGATATTATATGTATGAATATAATTATTTTTTATTATTATCATAAATTTAAATTTATTTTAATGGAGGTTAGATTACTTATAAATTGATTCGGATAAAGGTAAGGTTTTGTTGTCTGAATTAAATTTTTATGAGACACATTCCATATTCAAAAGTCATTTCTATTATGTAGTGTATATATAACCCATGAATTTATTTTATGATTAATTTTTAAAAATTTATTGTGATTTAAAAATACCTATAATTTTCTCTCTTTTATAAGATTTTAATTTATATGTTACCAAATTTGTAAGGGATCGTCATCTCAATTTTGTTTCATTGAGACAAGTTAAATGTTCTACACATATTTATGTTTATAATAAGTACATAATGATTCAATAACATGTTATATCTTTTATATTTATTAATTAATGGTATTTAATATATATTATTTCATCCATGTTGGTTCGATTTGAATTTTACCAATGTGGTAAGGGTTTGTCAACTCAAGTATTCTTCTGTGGGATATATGTTATTTTATACACATATCTTATTTTAGGTTATAAATATAGACCCTTAAATATTTTTTATCATAAATATCATTATTCTCATGGTATATAATTTTTCAATTGAGTTTATTTCTTTCATGGGTTTCATGAATCTAAAGCTACCAAATAGGTAATAATTTTATCTTATAATATCATTTTTATTAGATGTAATTATGATTAAATTTTATGATAATGAAATTATAATATTTAACTATAAATAATATTATTTATTTTATAATACTAAGGCTATTTATAGAGACTAGGTATTTTTTTTTATTTTTTCCCTTTAAGTACTAAAATGTAGAAACTTTTTTCTATGAAAACTTACATTATATATCACTTCAGTCATTAATCTTTTCTTCCATGTCCATATTTTTTATTCAAAAAATTTTCAGGAATGTTTATCTATTTTAAAAATATTATCTAACATAATTTTTAAATATATGTTAGTTTCATTATAAGTTTTCAAATGGAATCTTATAATCACTTTCTAAATGTGGTACTTTTTGAATTTTTATCAAAAATGTGAAAGAGAGTTTTTTAATGAAATCCAAATGAATGAATTTACAATCCATCATGAATACTCATTAATTTTATGATTACATCAAAATTTTAATTGGTTATTTGAAAATAAAATGTATTTTCAAAATAATTATAAATTTTTTTATTTTAAATAAGTTATTCCAAAATGAAAAAGATAAATTTCTAATGAAATATTATAGTGATATTTTAAAGGTATTTTCATCTATAAAAACAACATTTTTTATTCTAATGATTTATAAGGGAAATTATCTATCTTTACTATCTTTATTCTTTATACAACCATGTTAGTGCAACCTCTTCGTGGGATCTTTCCCCTTTTCTACAAAACATCTTGTCTATGCCTGTTTATCTTACTCTAGGGTATCATATTTTATGGAGGCCTCTTGGTATGATTTGGTGCTTTTGATATGGTTTTTTCATTTTGTTTCCTTCTCTGGTGGTTATAGTGTAATTTAGGAGGTCGTTTTATTCAAAGCTACTCACCACTCATCATCTACTATGATCTGTCATCCCTCTGAGGTACTCTAGGTCAGAGCTGTAGTAGTGTAATCATTGAGGTTTAGGGATTTGTGGTTTGGGGATCGGCGGTTTTCAAGAACATCCCAAGTCTATATGACCCATTTTTTCTACCTCTCTATTGAAACTATAGTCATATCCCTCAGCGGGGCTTTCTCTTCTATGACCCCATGATTAGATGTGCATCTCCTCGGTGGAATGGGAAAGGTGGTAACAACGGGGTTTTGGGATGTGTCAATCGGAAGTTATCGGTGTTCCTTACACAAGCCCTCAATGATGTATTAGATATTTATGTTTGCAATGATAATTCCAGGTAATTTTTTCTCTACTATTGGTTTTCCTCATGATAACGATGAATGATTTTTGGGTTTTGATGATGAGGTAGTTTTTGTATGGTTTTGGGTTCTTTTCTCGATTTTGTGATGGTCGTTGAGGGGTTATCGAATGTATCATGTCAATTGTTTTTTATTATGTGATCTCATGTGTTTTCAGTGGTCCCTGGTTTGTTGTAGGACAACAATAACGTGGTGGTGGGAGGGTTTTGTGGATTTGATAGGATTCTATGATCTTTAGTATGTGTGGTGGTTGAACTATGACTTCGATTATGGTGATGGATGGTGATGATGATAGGATACTCATGATGTTGGTGGTAGGTTAATTGACTCAGTCTGATGTGTGTGGAACTGGTTCATGATCTTCATGGATATCGTGAAATGTTATGAATTTTTAACATTAAATTTGGGTCCCCCTTTTCGGTTCCTACTCATCTATAAAGAGGGTTTATAAAATCAAATTAAAATAGACTTTCAGGTAATATGATCTTTTTGCATAAATAATTGTTGTTTTTATTTTGTGATGTGTGAGACCGTAATTTAAAAGACCTATAATAAATTGGTTAAATATGGATATCTCATTAGATAATATGGAATTTAATGGGGTGTAAACCCAATTTAGTAAGATATTTTTTTAAATAAGATATCCTCGGCAGTGAACCTCATCAAATGAAATGATCAAAAAGGGTGTAAACCCAATCCACTATAATATCATAGAAGTGAGTCTCAGACAATGGAATATTTTAATATAAATATGTTCATGAAAAATACATACAAATTATTCATATGATATGTTCTCAAGGATCATTACTTTTTATTTATGATTCTACACACTTTTTAATATGTTTTTTATTTACAATACATTATTCTATTATTCATCATTAAAGATATTTTACTAATTTGGTCTGATTATTTTAAGTAATGATAATGTTATGATACCCTTATTATTATCTTGTAATCAATTATTATCATTAATGTATAAGTCTTATTTTTACTCTTACTTATCATCTAAGACCATCCTTTATCTTATTTGTCTTACTTATATTATGATAAATTGTTTTAAGTATGGCTTGTCTAAGAAGACTTCTTTTCATAAAGAACATCATAGGAAATGATATAGATCATTTATGTACTAGATTTTTTATGTATTAATTTTTAGAAATGCATTAAAATTTTGCAGTTCTAGTATAGATTTTATTGATATATAATGAATATTCCACTAATAAAATTTTGTATTTATGCGTGAAATGTTTTTAGACTCCATCATTGGTACCAAAATAACTTTAAGACATTTTTGGAAACAAGGATTTAAGACCATTAGTAAAAACCCATAAGATAATCCAATGTTTAGGTGAATATCCTATGTTATGACAAAAAATGTAGTGTGGTTTCAAAATGAAAATACATCCCTCTCTATATACTACTAGTGGATGTTGTTTTTGAACATATGAATCTTGGGGTAGTAACCCTGAAAAGTGTTGGTTGCGTATATATCAACCATTATTTTAGTTAATGGTGAATGTTCCCTTTAATCACTTGAGGTTTGGGAATCCTGAGGTATATTCTTAGGTTAACTAATATTTTTTATTATCTGTAATGATAGATTTATATTGATAACAACCATGGTTGGCTTAGGATAAAACTAATGAGTCATTGGTTGAAAAGTAGGTGTCGTGGTATAGATGACATATGAATTATTTTTCATGAAGATAGGATTACCCATTATGTTTTCTCATAATATGTATTTTATTCAACTTATTGGTGGAAAATTGGAAGAATCATGTTAACACTAAATGTTTTGGATGATACAAAGAATATTCTCACAAGAAACTAAGTGAAATGGGTTGTGGAATAAAAAATTAAATGACTAGAAATAACCATTTTTCTTATTATATTTTTGACAGCATAACCATAGGTAAGATTCTAAATGAACCAAGTAAGATAAAAATTTAGTTTAATGAATATTTGGTAGGAAATAAGATCTGTTTCAAACATATAAATAATGTGGGAAGAAGAACTAAGGGAAATATCTAAGAGGATTATGAAGATATTCTATGTGTAAAAGATAAAGTCATCTGGAAATTAATTTCTAAAAAAAATTAAGTGTCCAATGGAAGGAAATAATGTACATCTAAAGGTACCATTTATAGTTCAAATTATTATGTGTGGAGAACTTGGTAATTATATTATCTAATGACCTAATCTAATAAATGACTTATAGAACGAGGAAGGGAATATGAAATGTCAATGAGTGATGTGGAATAATTTAGGTGTATATTTAATGGAAATTTATATTTATCTTTTAGGTGTGTCTTATTAATAATATTCTGGTTATAAGAATCATAAAACATCAACACATTGTTTGGTAGTAGTTTTTAATTAAGGATTTTCAAGAATACATCAAATGGTGTCGATAAAGAAGAAAATGAAGTTTAGTGGTAAAGTGATATTTTTGTAAACTGTATAATTGATGAAAAGATAATAGTTAATATTTTTCTAACATTGAGATAATAATGATTATTCTAGATACATATATTATTAATTTTTATTAAGTAAATTTGATGGTATTATTGACAGTAAAATTGATTATTAGTTTGATGAAAAAATGATTTAGGATTTCTTTGATAATGTTTATTTCATTTGTTGGGTTTATGTGACATATTTGAAAGTATGTAATTTTATTTGAGGAATAAGTATACAATTTTTTTGAATCACTTATGTTTTTATTGATGATTTATGGTGATTCAGGTTATTTTTGTAATGGATTAGAACGTGTTAAGGGAATATATTATAAAGGTATTCACATGTTATGTATGTGACGTTAAGAGAAACATTATGTTATTTGGAGAGTAAATTAAAGTTGATCTTCAAAATTTAGTGACATTTTCTAAATTCCTTGGTTGTTAATATCATAATACATACTTTGGAAGAGTTTTAAGGTTAAATATTTATAGAATAGTTTTATTCAGACTATGGGTGTAATTGTTAAGGTTTTAGATATTGTTATATTTTTAATCAAATGAATATTTATCAATATTGGATAAATTTTTCAAACCATTTTTTTTAAATATTTAGGCACAAAATTAATGATCATTCATTATTATAGAGATTTTAAAATTTGTGAAAACTTAATTTTAGTTCTTCAGGTATGAAAAATTGATATTCTATGAATACATATGAAAAGAGGAGAAATCTAATTAAAACAAAAAACACAAGAATGAAATTATGTTTATGGATTTTATAAAATCAAGTAAGCATATTTTATCTTATTAAATAGTTAAATAATTCCCCAACTCCAGGAGAAATGATCTGGAAGCTGAAAATATTTTTTTACAGATATTTTTGATTAATTGATGTTTATTTTCACCCTTCACAGAATTATGGTATTTTGTTTTTTAAAAATATCAAGAGTCTTTTCCTAATCATACTCTATTATTATTTAGATATTTTTTTCTCCTCTATGTATATATTATTACTTCTTTATAATGTTCCTCTTAATCTAGGAACCCATTTATTGGTTATTTCATATAACTTTTATGTTTCACACCTAAACTTTTCTTAGGATGTTTTAATTTCATTTTACAGAATGTGGAATTATTATAAATATATTTATTAATATAGAATCATTTATTACCAAGATAAAAATTATTTTGGATGAATTTTGTTTAAGGGGAGATAATGTAACACCCCGATATTTTGGAATATATTTTTTTTATTTAAATAAATTTTATGTGTCTGACAGCTTGGTTTATATGAAACCCCAAGTCTAAATTAACCATGATATAATAACCTTTCATTACGTGGATATTTTATTGAAATGAATGAATTGTAATAAAAAAAATATAAAAAATTAAAATGGTTTTAAATACCATTAATGTATTAATTAATTCATAATAAATTTGTACACAATTATCATTAATGTCATCTTATTAGTGAATAGTGAAAATATTGTTTTTTTAGTAAAAAATGTCCTTTATTTTCAAGAAAAAAATAGTATTATTTTTTATTTATAGCTTAATATAATATATTTATCATTCAATAATACAAAATTTAATCAATTCCAAAGTAATCACCTATATTATTTAATAAATCATAAATTGATTTTTAATATTAAGAAGTCATTTTTGTAATAAACTATTTTTATATATAAAATGTGTTTTGATCTTTATAAATTGAAATAATATCTATTTATTAATTTCTATAATTAAATTTATAGTTTATAAATTAAATCATATATTATATCAATCATTTTAATTTTTTTAATTAAATCAATTGAAGTAAATTATCTTTTATTCTTAAAAATCTATATTTCTAAAACATGTCTTCATTATGGATTATACACTTAGTTAAAATTAAATTCTCCAACATATAGATATTAAATTTCATAAAACTGATTATATATTTACTATAATAATAATTAATATAATTTAATAGTCTCTAATTAATTATTGATCATATTGAATAGTAGAAAATGTAAAATTTTCATAACACTATTAAGGTTAATACATGTCTTCCAGGGGATTAAACTAAGATATAATGGTAGGATTGAGTTCCAAACTTGTCAAATTATTATTTTTTTAGCTATTTCAACCATATTGTTTCTTAAATTAAAATCATTTTCCATTTGGAGTTACATTCCCTTGAGTGTGAACTTTTATAATTGAAATCATTTAATAAATCCCATGTATGCCCCACCTTTAACTTAAAAGACAAAATATCTTCCCAACCCCTATTCTCATCATTTTAGCCTAATCTATTGGAAGATATCTTATATAAAACATTATTCTATTAATTAATTTAATCCAATATATTCTATTATTTACCAAATAGAAATCCTTAAATTATTAAGGTGCTATCCAAAGAAAGACTCTCAAAGAATTTGTATAAATCTTTACCCAGATTTTAAAAAAAAAATTCTTATTACTCCTACAAAAAAAATTTTAATTAAAAACAAGATGAATATATTATGAAAAACACCGAAATGTGTTATTATTATTATATAAATAATTACCCCTTTCCTATTAAATGGTAAATAAATTTATCAATCGTTTATACATGTAGACTACCACCTTCATGTAATGATACCATTCATTTTCCACCACTATAATTCATGGGTGGTTATAATTAAGTATTGAACATTAATATATAATATTTATAAAATTATTATTATTTTGTAATTAAAATATCTTACCATCCTTCTTACCTTCTATTCCATAGGTAAATTGTAATGTCTCTCATATATACATGTGGACTACCACTTCCATGAAATAATGTCATTTATTTAACATTTACTCATTATGTTTATGGTAACAAGGATTTATATAATAAAAATATGTTATATATATTATATAATAATAATTATTTAACGGTTAATTATAATTTAACATTCCTTATTTCCATCTAATGAAAATTATTAACATCACCCAATTGTATGTAAGTATTACCATCTCTCTGAAGTGATGTCATTCAATTTTCAGCACCATTTAATATGAATGTTAAAAATGTATAAAATTAACATATATTATGTTTATAAGAATATTATAATTTTGGAGATTTCTTAACCATGATTAAGGTTAAAAGCCCATAACTTCTTAACTAAAACACATGTAAAAAAGGATACAGCTAGCATGTTTAATGATGAATCTAATAAAGAATTGTTAATAAATGCATGTTGTATAATATAATTGTATCAAATATGATATTATATGTGTAAATAATATTCTAACATATAATTATAATAATTCTAAATTTAGTATACATGAGGTTATATAACTTACAAATCATGATGGTTATAAAGTAATGGCTTCTCATCTCAAATTAATTTACCTGTGACACAAGCCATATTCCCCACTAGTTTCCTTTTTGTGATGTATATACTACACATAAACGTATTTTATTATCCTTTTCATGAATATTATGTGGATATAAAAATAAATATAAGGTTCTATATTTTCGGAATTGTTTTTTAAATATAACCAATGTTATATGGATTATTTGGCTCGATTTGGATTCGTTGAGACATGCTTGATGTTATGCACCTATCTATGTTTTTTAGGGTCATATACTAATATATTGACATTTTATATCATGTGTCATTATTAATTAATTTTATTTAAAATTATGTTTCACATTATTTCATCTAAGGGTATTTGATTCTAATTTTACCAAAGTGGTAAGGGTTTACCATCTGAAATTGTCTTATTTAGGACATATGTTATGTTATACACCTTTATTATTTTAAGAGGTGTATCTATATCACCATTGATATGTTGTATCATGAATATAATTATTTTCTAGTATTTAACTTCCAATTTTATCTTATTTTTTTCTTGGGGTTAATCTATCAATTATTACCAAATTGGTAATTATTTAATGTCACAATCTCATTTTTATCCGGATATCTTATGATAAAATTTTATGATGATAAAATTGTATGATTTATCTCTCCCAAAGATTATTTATTTTATTATACTCTATTTATTTCAATATGTTACATATTTTTTTTAACTTTTATGATTACTATGTACTCAAAATATGAAAATAATTGTTTTAGTTAAATTGACAACATTTATCTCTTCGATTGGGAATATATTCTTCCATGTTAATATTTTTATTTTAAAATTATTTAATTATAGATTTTAATTTTATCAAAATATTATTTAAATTTATTGTCGACTATATTTTAATTTCAATACCATTTTTTAAGAGGATACTTCTTATCATTTTCTAAATGTGTTACTTTTTAATGTTTTCTGAAAATGCGAGTATAATTTTTTTAATATACACTATATGAATAAATTTCCTCACCATCATGAATACTCCATACCTTGAAGGTTCATATGTATATTTATTTGGTAATTTTAAAGTAAATGGTTTCCCCTTAATTATTTTAAATCTTTAATTTTTAAATATGTGATTTCAAAATGAATACGTTATTTTCCTTAAAAAATGTTGTAGTGATATTTAATAGGTATATTCAAATTTAACAATATCCTTTATTATTTATTATGGTTTACTAAATATATGATAAAATGTTACCATATTTATTATTTATCTAGATGTTTTATTATTATGATGATGGAATATTTATAAATCATGTTTCCATTCAATAGATTATGATATGATGATACAATTATTTTTTATCCAAAAAAACATATATATATATATATATATATATATATATATATATATATATGGTTTTCATTGTTTGATTGGTGGAAATAGAATTTCATATATTTTTAATCAATTGGATAAATATGTATATCCAAAAAGATAATACGGAATGGAATGGGGATTTAACCCATTCCTGCAAGGGGATTGTTTTAATAAGATTATCTTAAAAGTGAAACTTCATTAAAAAAATGATGGAATGGGGAGTGAACCTAATCCAATATGATATTATAGGAAGAGAAAATTGGATAAATACATTATATTCTTTAATTATTTATATTCCAAAAAAAATATTTCTTATGATTATGATATGTTCGTAAGGCTCATAATTTATTATCGGTTATTCGGTACTATTATGTTTTATATCTTTTCCGATAGAAAACCTTAATCCATGTTTTATGATTAATTATTTTTTATTGATTATGCATGATTATTGTAATTATTAACCATGTTATCAAAACCATATGATTATCTTATTATCACTTATAATCATTTATTGGTATGTATTATTTTTACCATTACTATGAATCTAATCTCCATCTTCTTATCATTACCTACCCTTGATTATGAAGAAACGTTGTAAGCATGATATGTTAAAAAATGTTGTTAAATGTGTAGAACTTAATATGAAATACTGTAGATATTTTATGTAACAGATGTTTATGTATCCATGTTTCCAATAAAACTAATCCATTATGGTTTTGTAGTGGATTGTATTGATATGTAATTATTATTCAACTAATAATATGTAGTATTAGTTTATGATTTTTTGTTGGTCTTTATAGAACTTCTAATCTAGTATTCCATCATTTTTGAGTTTTAAATTTGGTATGCATGATTGTAGATAATTTTTTAGGAATTGTTTTTTAGGTGGATTTGGTACATAAGAATTGGTTGATAAAACTTAAGGTAACATAACTAGAAAATGTGGCTACTTCCATGGACCTATAGACATAGTTTTAAAAATGTGTCTATATGTGGCTATAACCACGGTTTTTGTGGCCTATTTCCACATATTTATAACCATGTCAATAGGACAGTTATCATGGCCTATGGCCAAGGTTTTCATAACCGTGGCAACAGGCTGTGGCTATAGCCATGATTCTGTGGCCTGTAGCAATGGTTTTAGAACTCTGGATATAGGCCACTTTTTTCAATGGCCTATTACTATGGTTTTTGAAAACCATGGCAATAGGGTTCTCACACATTGGTGGGAAGACCTACCACCACAGTTTTGAGGATATTCCCAAGGTTTATATTAATATATATATATATATATATATATATATATATCCATAATGTCTCTCGGTGTAGTGGTAAGTACTCTGGTTCGTAGAGAAAAGGTGGAGGGATCAAAACCTGCTTGTGACATTTTGTATTTAGGATATTTCCTCGGTTTACTAAGGCTATATCCATGGTTAAAATTGTGGAAATAGCTTTCTATAGGCATGGTTTAAACCGTGGACATAGGTCAACTGCCACAGTGGTATTTTTTAAGACCTATTACCACAGTTTTCAAAACCATGACCATAGGAAGCTATTGCCACAGTTAAAACTGTGGAAATAGGCAGGGACGTACTGCTACAGTGATAGTTTCCATGGTTGTCCAAAACCGTGGCTGTAGCCTATGGCCATGGTTTTGGGTACTATTGCCATGATTTTGAACCATGGAAATAGGTCTTTTTTCCATTTGTATAACCTAGGATCTCCAAATTTATTCATAAGATAAACATAATGTTTCATATGTTGTCATAATGGATGAATTAATGGATTTAATATCATCGGATAAATTTTTCAATGATGGTTTATTCTAATTTTGTTGAATAATATCATTACTCATAGTAAAAACATTATGTTTAAAAAAATGAAAAAATATAATAGAAATAAATTACCATAAAATTAATTATACAATGAAGACTACCATCCTTTGGAAAGTATAATGATTCATTATTGGTGTATTTATGTGCTTCAAGCATGAAAAATTCAGATTGAGAAATAAACACCTGGAATATTAAGCTAATATTTGGTGAAAACTGATTAAAAACCCAAAAAATGATGAAATTGTTCTTATTTAATGTAATTAAGTCCATTATGTATATCTTATCATATTCTATTTCTTAAGGGTAAATGATTTTGTTGAGAAAAATGAAGATAAGTTAATCAAGACATATGTAGGAATCATCATATAACAATCAAAGTAATCCTTTGGAAATATATTCATAAATATACATCTCATAAAGGTATATACCAATTCCATAAATATTTCTTTCAAAAAATATAATATTCCAAAACATAAGCTATAAGATAATTTACCTAATAAAATATATAGATGATTTTATGTCTATATTAGTACACTCATTATATAGATAATAAATAAAAATAATGAGGAAGAAATTTCTTTAATGGGTTAGAATGTAACATAACAGATTTCAAGATGTATTATCATTCCAAAAAAATTAAACGTTTTTCAATATAAAATCTATAAAATATAATATAAACATTGAAATAACAAAAGAATAATATATATTACTACAAAAATATAACATTATATAATATGAGTAAAATTATATTGGGATAATAATAATTATATAAAACAACAACAAGATCGAAGTCATGTCATTTTTATCTCTCATAAAGATGATTCCATGAAAACTTATTATAGAAATAATGAAAATTACTTGAAATATGGAAATAATTTTAAAGATGAAAAGAGTGAAAATAAGGTGTGTATATTTATAGTGAAAAAATATTATATTTATAGGTAATCATTTTATATTTGGTAAATTATCTATTATGGTCAGATATTATGAGATCCTTGAAAATAAGAGGTAAGATAAGATTTGGTATGTTGAATAAATCAATTTAATTTTTCATTAAATTTCATGTTATGAATTGAAATCTTAAAATTAAAATATGATTATTTTATGACCTAAATGAAATTATATATTAAACTAGATACAAATTCTTCATTTGAATTTATGATGATATTTTAAGGGGCACATAATTTAAAATTTTGATTTACAGAAGAATTATTTAATTATAAGATATTATATATTATTATTATTCAGGAAATAATTTTATAAGGTATTAAAAATGAACATGTTTTAATAATAATACATTATTTTAAAAGGTTCATTATGGTTTTTTATTATAGATTAATATATGAAATTTTTTCTTAAAGTATATGCATTTTTATAAATTAATGGGATTTTTAATTTTGAAATCTATTTTTTTATATTTTATATTTTTATTCATTTATTTATCATTCAAATTATTTTGTATTCTATAATATTTTAAAAAACATGAAGGAAATATTATTAAGTATATTAATGGTGAAAATATATAAAATTACAAATATTTACGTATTGAAATATTAGAAATATATATAAGCCCAAAAAACCTATATATTAAAAATCAAAATATATCATAGCAAGATAAAACTATTTTAAATGTGAATATTTGATATAGTAAAATATATTAAATTTCTAAATAATTTTCTTTATAAAAAATTATGTAACTAGGGAGGATTATTTTCATTTCCATATTTCATTGTGGGGATCAAAAAATACCATCAATGTAAGACATTTATTATATATATAAGAAAAGTTATTAGTTTGTGAGTTTTTTACGACATAAACCAATGGAGTGACCCTTTTAGTCAAACTACGGTTTATTATTATAACTTATGAAGCCCTATACAACAATTATTTTGGTTGACATTACCTTAATTAGGAATTTATTGAACCTTTACAAAGGGATTGGAAGATGTTTACATATCCCTCTAATACCATTAAATATTAGAGTGGGACAAGAGACTTTTCCAAATTCATCTAATACTCACTCATTGTAATAACCATCACTCTCAAGGCATGGTTGATTTATCAGTTATATTCTCTAATATGTTGTATATTTCAATTCCTCTAATGGCCAGGTTATCAGTTTTAATTAATGATTGAAAATTAGTATACCCTTGGAATTAGATTATATATATAACTAATTAAAAAAATACTTTCATGTGACACATTACTATATTTCTAGTATAGAATTAATTTTAAATTTCATAATGGGTTACCTTTATGTATTCCAGTATAGTTCAATACTTTTCTATATTAAAAAAATTAACCACTCCTTACTTTTACAAATTATCCTGAATTACATTTCCATATACTAGTTATTCAATTCATTTCCTAAATTTGTTCACTATAAGAACATATACGTTTCTATCTAGGATCCCTTATGATAAAATAATATCATATCCTACAATTCCTTAAAATATCATATTCCTTTACTAGTGATTTTTATATATTAAAAAATTATTATCTATAATTTTTCATAATTCTATGGAGTATAACCGTTATGTTTTTCAATTATATAAAATCTCCTCATACTCATGAGGGTTGAAGTTTAATTTTCATTTTATAACATTCCTTATTTTTTTAATATGTTTTTTTTCTAATCCTAATATCAAGAGTTCTTCAAGGATTGGAACATACATATTCCATTCCTAAATTATTTTTTTGAAATCATTTATTCATCTCATTATGTTATGATTTTCATAGACACAATTTCTAGTTATATTAACACCTAAATCTTTTATTAGTCTTTTTTACTTCGGGATAGTATCTTATAGACCATTTTTTGGAAACCTTACATGTGAAATAGATTCATAAATATTGATATAAAGTTTCATATTTAACATTTTAAAAATTTATTCAATGTGAATAATATTAATTTCTCGATAAATAGTTATATAAAATAATACAAACATATTACTAATTTTCTAGAGACAAAGAGGGTCTTAAATGTAGTATGATATTAAAATAATTTTTTTTTAATAAATTGATATTATTATTTCATGAAATAAAAAAATTTGATGTAAGTCCAAAATAATTTTATTTGAAATCAAATTTTGTAAGGTTGTCATTGATAGATTAACATAAGGGGCATTTGAATCCTTTACCACATGTATTTATCAATAAAATTAAATACTTCAACATATAAATGAATTATTTACTAGAAAAAATACATGTTATTCATTTATAAGAAGATATTAGAATGATTTTGAATCCTTCGTGACATGAAAACAGATATGTGTTGTATGAATTCGGGTGAAATGTGGGATAGTAATGTAATATTTTATGAAATTTTTTTGATAATCACATTTATTGATAGTATATTTATCAATATATATGAAATACAAGGGAGAATAGAACATAAGATATTTAATAACAACCCATACATGAAACTTAATATTTTTTAAATCCGACACATAGTTAAATTACTGAAGAACCATAGAATATTTCTTATAAAAGGGATACATTTTCATCAAAATTCAAGGATCTAAGTGGTTATTTCGATGAATAATTTTTCTATATTCCTTCTACCATAATTTATATATTACTCTATCAAACTATAGATATAAAAAAGACTACATATTGTTTAGTCAACATGGTGATACTAAGTAATGATTAAATTAAAATATTGGACTCTTGGAATGGGTTTTTTTTTTAACTTTTAATTAGAGGATTCGGTGTATTTTTTAAAATAATTTATCTTAAATTTTAATATAATAATTTCCATGATCAAAATATCCCCGCAAATATTTTATTTATGGTTAAAACAAACTTTTAAATTCAATTTTAATTTGATTACCTAAAAATGAATATGTTTATGGATTGATTTTTATTAAATTTATTTACATTTTGAACAAATATCACTATGTTTTGTGTTTAAGTTATTATATTTTTAGGATTTATGATTATTTTAATAATCAAGTGAGAAAAATATGTATGTTTTTTTGTTATGTGATTTTTGGGTCAGATATATCCCTCATATGCATTGGGTAATATGATATATTGCATTATATGACATGTATGGGACTAGTGAGTGAACCCTTGTCCACTATGTTAGTGGGAATAAAGAGTGAACCCCATACACTATTTGAACCTTTCAATAAAATGATGAGTTATTATTATTTTTCCTTAATCTATTTATTTAATTACATTACATATGTTTGTGACACATTTTTCTCTCTCAATTTTATACAATTCTCTTAGGATATTTGAATTTAATTCCATGTTTTATGAAATAGTTTGTGATTTTTTAAAATATAAGGGTATTTATAATAAATAAAAAAATATTTTAATGTTTTTCACATTTCCAAAGAAGGATACATGGTTTTCCTATCACCATTGTGCTTTATCATGTGTTTCTTAAGGAACATTTTTTAGCAAAAAAGTTCATTTCATGTCTAGTAGAATATTTTATATGACCATAATGTTATTTATTTAAATTAAATACTTTTTCAAAGTAGTTAACTTTTTTCCAAAGGCCTAATAATTTTTAATTATTCATGATTCCATTTCAATTATTTTTATGCTTATTCTATATGTTCAAATGATTTCTACTGTGCACAATGAACATATGGATCAATTAAGAAGACAAAGTGTTGGTTATGTGTTTTTTTCAAATAATAGTGTGTTGTATCATTTTACGGGTTTATTTTACTGGAAAATAATACATTTTGTAGGTAGAGTATGAATTTATTTGTAATGTATTTTCTAAATTCACTAAAACTCTAAACCTATAAGGCATTGGGTATGTCGGTGGAACAATATTTAATATAAATCATTTTATAAACTAATATTTTTTTTATTGTAACCATTATTTTTTAATGAGGCACAACGATTTGGATATAATTTTAAAATATTTTATGAATCCATCAATCTCTTTGTATGTCTTGGATTTTGATAGAGGGTGATATTAAACCAATTTATGATTATCAATGGAAATTAAACTCCACATTTAAAATATTTTTGAAAAATAGGTTTCAATATTGATAGCTATATGAAAATATTTATTCTTTCAAAAATTAAATTGTTTATCATAATCCAAAAAATTTAAATATAAGTTGATTTATTTTTTTGATTAATGCATTTTATGATTTAGAAATATTAAAGGTATATAAATAAATAAAAAGTCTATAAGGACTATTGAAAATTTAACTAAGTGACCTACAAGGAACATTTTTTGTTTTATTTTGTTAATAAAACCCTTGAGATTATATAAATATATTAATGTTATTATTTAGTGGATATTTATTTTATCTTATTCGAAATTAAAAAAATCATTAGGTATTATAAGAAAAATGTATCCACTGTATTTTTTGTAAACACTATAATTTTTATAAATGAAATTCCCATTGTGTTTTCTTTAAATACTCTATTATATATTATGGTTATAATAAACATATGAAAATACATAGAATATGATATACAATAAAATTTAAAAGACTTTTAGTAATCATAAACACTAATAATATATTCTTTGAATATTGATGAAATCATTAGAATAAATATAAGGTTTTGAAATATCCAATTGAAATACACAAAGGAAGTGATGACCTCAACCAATAGGATCATACCATATGAACCTCATTTATCAGAGATTATGTGGGAGATAGAATCAATCATATTTTCCCCTAAAAAATCAAAATATGAGATCCAGCAAAATCATGAGTGAAACCATTTATGGTAGAGGTTCAAACTCATTTAGCTCATGTCTAAAACCATGTTTGTTGAACAACCCCATATAAATATCATCATCACACACCATACCCTTAGAGCATCCACTGCTATAAAAAAGGGTATGTATCAATACCATAACAATATTAATATGTATATTTTATAGAATAATGAATATATATATATATAATTATTATTTTTATTACATTATAAATCATTTTTTATTTTTATTTGATAAAAAACAAATTTTAGTGTTTTTAATTCATAATATCGATGAATATATTATTTTTTTCGAATGCAATAATATTTAAAATAAAATATATATTAATCAAATAATAAAATTACATATTTTTTATTAAATATAAATGATATTTAAATTTTTATGAATTCAAATGTAATTGTTATATGGGTTTGAAAACCTTTATTATCGAAAAACAAGTATTTATAAAAAAATGGAAATTCTTGTCTAAAAAGTGAAAATTAAAATATTTATAAAATTATTCTGATAAAATAAATACTATTTTTGGAATCATAATGTCTAAATTATCAAATAGTTAATTTTTCATAATTTTTTTAAATTTTCAAATTTGCATGTAAAAAGTAAATACATAATAAATATAAAATGTGTTTTATAGAATCATAATGACACAAAATAGATGTAATAAATAATATTAGTGGTACCTATGACCAAATATATCTTTCCCATTTAAAATAATTTACATTTTAGTTTATTTGATTAATTTTGTAAAGCCTTTATGAATCCTCCATAACTTATATTATATTTTATTATTTTAAAATCATTTCTGTATAAACATGACTCACTTCGACATCAACATGGGTAATATTTTTTTAGGTCCACAAGGCTGAATACCCTGAGATGGGGGGGTGAATCAGGGTATGTCTAATTAAAATTAAAGCCCGTTTTGATCTTGTCTCACTATTAATCAAAAAAATCTTCTCTCTTTTTCTTGTTGCACAATATAAATAGAAAGTAAAGCAAGCAAAGGACACGTCAATTTTTACATGGTTCACCGCTAAGGGCTACGTCCAAGGAGCGCACGCCGACAGGTTTTCGATCATACCAAATTCCACTAAACATCACTAGTTGTGGATTACAAGGTTCGGGCACAATCACTATTTCCCAGGCTCACAATCTTTACAAGGTTTAGGGTCAGCACACTGCTTTCCCAAAGGTCACCCCCTGTTTCTCTCTCTCTGGCTCACTGCTGGTGGAGAGAATCACCTTCTTCCTCTTCGTTTGCTCACTATTCTGGAAAGGATCTACCCACAGTTTATAGACATGTAGATATCTTCATTATCACTAATGAATACATCCTCTGTTGTATGTGAATGATCTATTGAAGTCCAACTTTCACCGGTAGATGAATTTATCTTTGCATCGAAGGTTTTAGGTAATCTTCCAGCTTCCACACAGCCATGAATCACTGCTGGAAAACAACCTTTCTTGGCGCACAGGTCTAACCCGACATGCAAGTCTCAGTGTGCAAGTCACAACTGGTGCGCAAGTCCACCTCAGACACTTCCGCAACACAACCTTATTCAACTCCAAACTTCCATGACGGACTTCCCTTTACGCCCAAAATAATATTGGCATGCAACAAACAACAATCAGCCTTCTTCAAATCTGGCATTCAAGTCCTACTTGGGCGACACACCACCGCTTGCGCGACCACCACACCTGTGCGACGGGAGATCTAATTTTTCTATGTATTGAACTCTTTTAAAAATGAGGAGTTTTGGTCCTGTATTTATAGGTATTTGGTTAACCTACGTGGTAGCATGCAGGTCTCCTCTCGGTGTGCAAGTCCCAGCGCGCAAGTCTCCTCTCCTGCAACTCACTTGGGCGACCCACTTCCAAACTTGCACGACCCTCTTTCCGTTGCCATATTTTGAAGTTCTTATTTTGAAAAATATATGGCGTGAAAGTTTCCAATCCTCCTAGGCACCGGCACACAAGTCAATTCACGGCGCACAAGTCACTTGCCCGACCAACCAAACACTTGCGCGACCCTTATCCCTTTTCCATTTTTCTATGTTCTGTTCTTGAAAAACACTAGGCACACAAGATTACTCTCATTCTAGTACACAGAACACAAGTATCTTTTCCAAAACCACATTTCTCCATTTGTCAATTTTCAGGCTCGAAAATTTGGCAAACACTGGAAAACGGTGCAACCTTGAATTTGTTCTATTTTTACTTCCTTCAGATCATCCATTCCGTTGTCGACATTCCTGAATCAAACATGGATTGTTGACCACATCTCTTAAACTCGACATTCTACCATGAAATCCCCTTTGTAAAAAAATTTGTATGTCATTGTTTTTCTTTTCCAATAATCACCACACAGATGTCCACTTTGTCAACAAACACAATCACCTCAAAAAAACATCAATGATACCTTGAGGGATTTTTGCCCAAAATATTTCTCATATTTTGGACTTTTTACTTACAAAATAAATTAAACCAAAAAAATTAGGCATAAACCATGGTCAAATACATTATAATTGTTTTAGTTTGAATTACATTTTTAAATAGATTCCAAAACCTATGCTCAGGAAATAATAAAGAACTCCCATCTTGGTTCCTACATAAACCCACCCAATATCCACTTCCTCTTCACTGAAAAACCTTAGAGAACATAATTAATAATCCCTACCCACTCTATAGTTCCCATGAGGTTCCCTCAAATTCTTAATAGTCTCCTACCATGATTTTGGAATAACCCTCTCAAGGTAAGGTAACTCTATGTATCTCTCTTCTTTTCCATTCAAGCACATTCTTTTTATTTATCCTTTTCAGACTCAATCAGTTATTTTTTCAAGAATTTATAAAATTAAATTTACATCCCAATTTTTTTTATAACTAGATATCATTTATCCTCCCATGTTATAACCTATAACAAAACCTTTACAATACTTAAAGTTATTAAGGGAACCTTTCTCTCCTCCTTGTTCATGCACTTTATTTATATAATAAAATTTTTCTTCCAAATCATATTGATGGGATATTCTCTTACACATCACCCAAAATTCATATATGATATCCATGTGATTTTTTACCCATTTAACTCTCATTAATCCCTCCCAAGATTCATTATATACCCTCATTATGTTGCAGAAATTAACCTATGATTTTCCAATTCCATATTTTTATTCAAGAACCATCCTTGTCTTAAGCTTATTAATTTACAAATTTTCATGTTGGATTATGTAGTTACATTTCCCTCATAACATCCTTTTAACATTAATGTGATTATATAACCCTTTGTCTCTCATTGAACCAATTTAAAAATATTTATGTAGTTTCATTAAACTAATGAAATGTCGTTGTAGTTTTTTATGCCAAACATTTTTTATGTGTATACCCATGTCATTTACACTCAAGGATATCCAAATATTTGTACCTATACTTCATTGATTTATAAATTAAATATATATAACTCAAAATCCTTAATTTTTTTTATTACATGTGAGAGCTTATGTTCTTCTATTTTTTATCTACATTGGATAATTTCACATGTGCATGATATTATAATTATGGGTGAACCTTGATAATGCTCTAATGAATTGGGTGATGTTATAGTCTCATGAAATGCAACGTATGGTGCATGGGAGGTTATACTAAGAACAATATGTTCTTATTTATTTTTTGTTAAACTTATCTTATTCTTATGATGTCATTTTAAAATTTGTTACCATATTACCAGGATTCCATTATGTTATCATGCCACATCATGCCTCATTGGTCAGGTTTAGGATTATTACCCATTTTTTATATCAATAAAATGACTATTTTCTAACACGTAATAACTTTTCACATTTTAAATTTAATATCCAAAAACTTAGATTTATATCTCACCCATTTATTATGAACATCCCCAGGTTATCCCATAACTTATTTAGAATGATGGAATATTATAACCATGTTAAAGAAGTTTTAAATAATACCAATAGACACCCTATTTTTAGCTGTTATGTAATGTACCTAATTACCCAACACACTTTAATTGTCTATATTACCAATTTTATAAATTGTATTCTTTTTTAATAAATCACTAAATAATGTTTAATAAATATTGGGGTTCACATAGTTGATATCTTAGGAAAGTTTAGATATTTTTGGATTAGGATTAGAAAACTCTGGTGAATGAATTAGGGATAACAAAAAGAATAGACAAACATCCAGCTATTTTTGAAAATTATAGAGTTATTTTTTTCCAAGTCAATACATACATGTATGGACATAATAAGTGGATGTACCTTTTGAGAAAAGGTTCATAGGTGTAATTATTATGAAAAGGGTGCAATGAGCTAGAATCGATCGTCACATGGTGCATGAAAATAGGACTTGTTGCACACCTTGTTTGACACTACATGTAGACATGATTTACTAAATTTACAAGCTCATTATGAACCTTTATCAATGGAATAAATTTTTTAATAAGATTTTAGGTTTGGAAATAGATCATGGATAACATAGATTGAATCCAAGAAATGCATAATTTAAGGAATAAATGTCATTTATAAATCATCTCATTAATGTTATCGAATTCAAATTTTTGTGTTTAATAGTTTAATATTACTCATGCATAATTTTCCAATTATTCTACCCAATAAATTGAAATTGTATGAAATAAGTAAAAGACCAATGTGAAGGGAAATGTGATAACTGGTCCAACAAGATGACTAACATGATTGGAGCTCAAGTAATACATTATATGATTATGCCAAAACCAACTGTTAAAAATCATGGTTAAAAACTGGAACATAGTTGATTATCAAATGAAATAAATAAAGATTATGATTAATTCCCAAGTACGTTCATCTGATAATGGTGACAAAGGAAAGAATTTCCAATATCCCTTATGAAAAAAATGTTTAATAAGGCACTGAGGGAATATCACAAAATAAAAAGTATATATTTTTTGTGTGCGGAAATATAGGGCATAAAGTATCCATTTATCATGAAAAGTTGAATAATGTGATAGAAGCAAATAAAGTTCAGTATAAGGTACCATATACAATTATATTATTTAAATTTAGGGAAGTTGAACATTATCCAAGACAATGATTTAATCTGAGGGCAGATAAGCATGATGAGAATCAATAGTCTCTATGAATAGGGGAATTAGGAAAGTCATATAATGATAAAAAGAAAAATTATTGAAATACACGTAACATCTACTTAAAAATTGTGTATGTCATGTTTTATTTTAGTTAATTTCATATTATCATATATTTTATGTTTTATAAGAACATTGGGTTAGGAAAATAAATGATTTGATATCATCGGGTAAAAATATATGATTGTTGTATCACATGTTTATGATTGTTGAAATGTTATTCTTTAAAATATTATTATTGTCCCTTTCATGAAATTAGATGTTATCCTAGTTATTAAATGGTTTTACTTTTATAAATCCAACCTAAATTGCTGGGAGAATGAATATACTCTCCATACCATGAATTATCCTTTGTTTCTATACAAGTTCAAGTAGGATGATGAATCTTATTTGGTATCATAATCTCTCTAAATAATATTATTTCCCAACAAAAAATAATATTCATCTCATATTATTGATACTAATTCATGAATAAAACATGAATGTATACCCATTGTGAGGGAAGATACTAATGTTTTCACCAAACAATTTTATATTCACCCTCCTAAAATAATGGATGAGTTCACAACAAATTTTTTACCTATATTAAAGAATATTCCTAGGGAATCCCATCATCATAAAATGTGATTTATATGGACCCTTTGAAGATATAATGAATTGAATATGGAAAAGGCCTACATCTATTACAAATATCCATAGATTTCTTAGACTAGTAGGGTATTATCACGGATTTTTAAGACTTTTCTCTTGATTTTAAAACCCAACAACCAAAATAGCTCAAAAGAGCTTCAATTTATTTCAATAATGGATGTTGAGATAGATTAAAGGAGTTGAAAATGATTCATATCACAACAATTGGACTTATGCTGCCAACGTTTAGGGAAATTTTGATAAAATACAGTGATGCTTTGAAAAATGAAATATGATATGTACAAATACAGAATGAAAAATTGATTTTCTAATCCATAGGGTCATTGAATGTTTAAAAAAAACACCCATATCATGATATAAAGTTGTATTTAGTAATATTTTCATTAATTATTTAGTGGAATTATATCTTCAGGGAGAAGTGTAAAGTATGAACAAATCATTAGATCTTGAATTATATATTCACATAAAAATATATTAATATGCACTAGTGAATATGTTTAAATAATATTAAGGACTATGACAAATCAATCAACTAATATATTGGGAAACCAAATAATGTGGCAAATGCTCTAAATAGAAAGGATCTCACAATTTGGTAATTATTGAGAATTGAGAAGGATCTAATCTTATCAGATTTGAAAACCATGGACATGGGAAACATAAAGAAAAGAAAATCAGAAATCCTTTAAATAATGATATCCCAACTATCCCTTATGAACAAGATAAAGGATTATCAAAGATATGATGAATAAATTCATAAGAAGGTATAAGGTATAAGAAAAGGTAAATCCTCATAGTTTAAAATTAATGAAGGATTTGTAATATTTTGTTCACAACATTGTGTAACATTAAATATTATGTTAAAGGATCATTTTAATGATACACAAAGTATACCATATCTATCCATCTGAGGAGGTTGAAGATGTGTCTATTTTGATATATTTAATTCTTCTTACATTTCAATTCCTTTTGTTTTGAAAATCAAAGACACTTGATTAAAACATTTTTTCAAGATTTTTATATTATAAGTGTTTTAGAATGATTTGTAGAAAACATTATATTTTAATATTCTTAAAATAATTTATAAAGTATTATGAATAAAATCCTTAAATTATTTATTATGAACATCATAATGATTATATTTTTGATTAATCTAAATCACCTTTATCAGACCATTAGTTTTAATTTAGTTATGTCTATTATACAAATACTAATTTATTAATAATATGACATATACGGGTACTGATACAATCATAACAACACTCCTAAATATTATCTTAATGAAAATATTAAGGATTTCCATGAGACTTAATGATGATTATAATCATATTTTGAAGACAGGTTTCTAATGAAAAGAATATATTTGACATTTTAATGGTGTTAATAAATACAATGTCGGACATTTAGTTATGATGATAATTCAAGTTCCACATGTCCAAAGTTATTGCAAAAAACATGGAAAATATGATTGTTGGTATAACAATAAAACCATTTCGATAATAGTTATTAATACTAGTTCCATTGAAAGGTTTAGAGTTGGTTTTTACATTCTCTCTTGAAAATGTTTCTGTCTGAACTGGTCATTCTTAGATAGTATAATTATTTTTAATGTTTTCATTCTAAGGAACCCTCATAATGTTGTCTTCTTATGAACTTTTTAAATTTTAACTCATGTCTGATCACTATTACAATTGCAGGATTTTAGGGATATGAAGATGGAGAATCTAATCCTCAAATTTAGTTATTATTATGAAACTAAAATATATCTATTATTCATGTAAAGGGATAACGGGGATCGGAATACAGAGCCAATATGATCACTGTATTAAGGTATTTCTTTATAATGAAATTTATAATTTATTTTACATATAAAATAGTTGATACCTTTAGTCAAGGTTATTGACTAACATTAACTTATGGTTAAAAGAGTTATCTTTTTAATAATAGCTTGTATATTATTCTTACTATTTCTTTCTATATATTGTTTTTACATATTTAAATCCTACAGTAGGTAATAGGATGTTGATCATAATATTCATATTTATACATTTTTTTTCATTACTATTCGTGTAATGATAATAAAAATACTCTAATAAATTGGATCCTTCGTGACAAAAATATTTTACTCTAATTTTATTAGACACAATGTGATTCTGAGTATTTGATTTTCTAAATCTGACTGAGGGTTGAGTCTGATAATCTATTTTAGGTGAATTTTTTTATTTTTAGTTTAATAATTTTAAATAATGTTTTTAAGAATAAAATTCACCAACACTCTTGTAAGTTATCCATATTAGTGTAATATTACCAACCTACAATCAGTATTATAGATATATTGTTCTTATAATTAGAACTAGAGTAGGATTCCACTTATCATTCACTTTATATTTTGTTTACTTTATTTACTATTTCACATTTTTTTATTATTTTGAAAAAAAATTAGTTTATAAACATTTGTTACAATACAATGTAAATGTAGAGAATAATAATTGTATTTGTTTCTAAATATAGTAGTATGAAAATTGGTTCAATATACAATATCAATCCAAACCAACTACCTATCTTTGATGTTGCTAATTATGTGTACTCGAGAGACATGATGAGGACTTTTATTATCAAAACTGGGGTTGATATTTTTTCCCTAACTGGAGATTATTAAATTCTTTATAAGAAAGATACTATTTTTACCCATCATGAAAAATAGGAATATCAATTGAATTACAAAGTTAGGAATAAATTTCTATTTTACATGAGAAAAAGAATATATATTCAATATAATCTTGAGAAGCATATAATTTTATCTAGAAAATGTTTTAAGCCACACATTTTTGGATCTTCTTAAGGTGGTAGAGACTCTGAGAGATATTATAAGATCATATTATTAGGATTTTGATTTCCATCCCATAGAATATATTTTAAAGATACACGAGAAGTTTATGAACGTCATAAACAGTTTACACTCTATTAGTGAGAAAGGTCTTGATGATAAAATCCTTTTTTAAAATTCTATAGATATTATTCCCAATGAGTATAAATCAAAGACAACAGTTGTTGATAAGAAAAGGAATATGAATAATCTTACTCTTGATGTACTTATTGGAACCCCTATGAAATATATGGGAAGATTAAAAAGATATCATGAGAAAAATAATTATAAAATGGTGGAATTTATTCATCTAAAACATCTAGTTTCTTCAAAAATTTCAATCTTCTGAGGAAAATTTGAAATCATCAAGAAATAATAAATTTATTTTAAAATATGATTCATGTACTTCTAGACATGTATATATTGAGTTATCCAACTTAGATACAAGGATGAATAAGATATTGGGAGAGAATTATTTACAATACCATTATAAAAAGTGTAATAAAGATAATGTTTATAAGAAAAGTGAATGCACATGTTATGAATTCATGAAATATGGACATATCTGACCAGATTGTCCAAAGATGAAGAGGAAAGATTGAAAAGAAATAAATTCTAAAATGAATGCTAAAAATTATTACATATCCAAAGGTAAAATAGTGTTGAAATCTACTAACCCATGGAGTTCCATTGGTGGTGACTCATATAAAAATTCTTATAATAATGAATGTTCTGGACAAAAAAACATATTTATTTTTCTAATATTCCTTTTTGAAAATCAATGCTTCTTTACTAAGGTACTCTCATCTATGAATATTAAAAATATTTTAGTAAGTTCCAATCATCATGATCTGAAAAAATCTATATCATCTAATGAAGAATCATCCACATCCATTGATAATAATTCTTTACCTTATTATGATAATGTTTCCCAACTTTATAAACATTTAATAAACCTTAATTCCAAAATCTGTAAAAAATATATAATACTATAGAAAAACAAGCTAAGGATGATTCAAGAATATTTTTTTAGAAAAATGGAATATCAAGCCCTTCAAAATATCTTGATAAGATTATATATGAAAAATATACTATTTGTAAATAATTATAAAAATTAATTTCTAAGATGAATAGTTTAAAATTAGTTGTTGAGAAATATTGTTCTAATACTTCTACTAGTGAGGATAAAAATTTAGTTATAAAACTAAAAACCCAAACTTATAGTTTGAGAAAACATTTTTCAAACTTTACAACTAGTCAGGGGAGTATTGAAAAAAAATATAAAAAAAATTAGACCTCATGACAATGAGTCTAGAATGGGTTTTACATATAAAATTCTATTTTTATTTGAAATTATTTTTTTTTAAATGTGAAACCTTTTTCAATAAGATTCAAATTTTTGGGAACTATTAGAAATATTATTCCTTGAAAAGAGTACAATCATTAGGATTTCCGAATGCTTATTTCAATTAGGAAAATTCATTTTCCTTAGACAGCATTCAAAAAATGTTGTTACCCAACATTTTGTTTTCTAATTTTATCAGACCCAATAAGGCTTGGGTTTTGAAATTATAAACTTTTTGTTTTATGTAAAAAAGGGTAGTACCAAAAACAAGAACTTATTGTACATGGATAGGGTTGTTCAAGGAACATAACAGAATACAAATAATTATTCAATAATATTACCAAAATTAAAGTTGGTAAAGTTACATTTAGAGATAATACTTGAGGAGATATTATCATAATAGAAATCATATTTTTTTCTTGGTAATGATCTTATTTCGAATGTTACATTTTTTGAAGCTCCAATGCATAACGTTATAATTATAAGTCAACTATGTAATTAAGGTTACCTTGTGAGATTTAGAAATGATAAAGTTTTAGTACATATTTCTATGTATGTATTTATTCTTTCTTCAAATCGGTATAATAATTTTTTTACACTTAATAATGAACACCTTCAGACCCAAAAAATTCCTTGCCTTAGTGTAATAAAAGATCAATAGAGGTTATAACATTGGATGTTAGAAAGTTTTAACCATAAAAACTTATCTATGTTCAATAAGAGTGGACTTGTCACTTCTTATGAGATTCATTAGTTTCTAGGTTATATTAGAAAGAAAACTCAAAAGAACATTCCCCTACTTTTTGTGAATATGTGGAAGTGGAAAATTTTTGTGATAAACTATTATTAATGTTACACACACTCAATAAATATAGAATGATTTTTACAAAAAAACAATCAATTATTTCTTTATAAGAAAATTTATGTATCTTCAATTAAAAATCCATCGCATCAATCACATGATAAACACATAGTTATAAGACACCATTCCCATAAGTATCACAAACATAAAAGAGATATCATTTTATAATTCATCAGAACATAAGAACAACGTGATGATATTTTTACAAAACCATTACCTACTGATTGATTTGAATACACTAAACAGAAGCTTGAAATGATCAGTGTAAGGTTATCATTCATATATATACTTATTATTTCTTAATATCATTATATTATGAAAATTATTTTCATAGGGGGAGTACATAAGTATGATGTTTTTCATAATTTTAGTTTTTTCAGAAAATTTTATTTTTCTAAAAATGTTATCATTTCTAGAATTTTCATCATAATGAGTTTTATGGACTCAGATACCTTTTATAAAAAAATTGATTTTGGTTTCTCAAAATCATTCACATACTATAAAATATTTATAGAATTTACAGACATAAGCAATATTATTTTTATTTATTCAAATTTTCATAATCAATTTTTAATATAATCATTTTGTTACTTGTAAAACTACCATGTCCAGTTTTATATGAAAAAATATCAAAATATGATTTAATAATGAAATTATTTTAGATACTTTTCTACTAAAGAAACGTATTCAAATGTATATTAGACATATCATAATCTATTATTTTACAAAAACCAATAAAAATAGGTTAATATTACTAATTAATCATTACAATCTGAAATGTAATATTATAATATTTTCAATTTTCACTATCTCATTAAGATTAGTTCTTTAATTCATTTTATTTTTTCATTAACAAAAAAAATTACATTACGTCTTTTAAAACATTTCCTAATCTGTTTAAAACTCAATCTAATAAATGTTTTAAAATATTTAAGAGAAAAAAATTTAATTTAATACATTTTTTGAATTAATCAAGACCATCATATCAAATACGTTTTTACCAAAACTATTGGATTTTTTTCGAATATGAATAATCACAATTGATGCTTATATAATGGGGTCCCCCTCACCTCCCCACCTACTCCTCATGTACCTCATTGATTTCTATATATTTTCTATTCCCAAATTGATGCTCCTTAAAATTTTATTTGTCTAAATGTTTTTATTTTCATCTATTTTTTCATAATCAGTTTTAGTACTAATAGTAATAAAGGAGGCATCTTCTAACTGGTATGTCTTCAGATAAAGATTAGATGACATATCATTCTATGAAAAATATTATTATTTTCTCAAAAACAATATAATATCTTTCCAATTATGGGACTCTATTTGGGTATATAAATCAAAAGAAACCTTCAATTTATATAATCCTGATTTATATCATGATTTCTATGCATCAATATAGTTTTTTATGGAAGACCAGAAAGAAAAAAACTTTTTATTGGAAGGTATAAGATGTTTTATAAGAAGATTGTGAACATATTTAAGATTCCCTTAGAAGTTGAAGCTTATTTTCCATCTCATACATTATGGATTGTTCTTTTTAATTTAGAAATACCAAAGATAAAAATTCATTTTTTTCAGAATATGTTAAGACAAGGAATGTTTCACACCTCACTTTAGATAACTAAGTTATTCATAGTTGGATGAAAGGATTTTTTATACTATGAAAAATATGTGGAGATAATCTAAATATGTCTAATGTGTTTTTCATGGATTCCTTGTAAAATATTTGAAGTAATTATCTCCTCAATTTTTTCATTCTATACATAGAAAACATCAAAAATATTCTATGAAATCCAATATTATCATGTTCCCCGCATTCATAATAATATTTTTCAAAAACATTATGGGGGGTTTTAAAAGACTAAAATATATCATAACTAATGAGAAAAAAATTCATTTATCATTGATGACACAATTAATAGAATGACACTTTTCATTGATAGTAAATCTAATAAATTTGGGTCAAATATTTATTGTGCTGCTTTAGAAGAAGAGACTTCAAGGAAAGTTGAGAAGTTTGGAAATAAAAATAATGTAAAGGAAGACACATATCTATCAAGGAAATAAATGTTGAAAAGAAAAAGTTGATATTTTCTAGTTTTAGATAAAAAAAAGAAAACTGACAATAAAATAGGAGATCAAAAATAGGGATTAGTCTAGAAGATGAAAACAATTTAAGGATATTTGATGATAAAAATTCAAAATAAGTATACTAGAAGAAGAAGAAAATGAAAAGATTTTGAGAAGCTAAATTATGATAATTTTTTAAAATCAGTTGAACGGTCTTTATATAATCTGGTGTTTCCAATAACTCACACTAATCAGATCAACCATGAAGTGGGTTTAGTATTTCAACAAAATGAATTTTTCCATTTATATATTATTATATCATAGAAAATGAAAATTAAATTTTGGTTGATCAATAATTAGTCCTAGTCAAGGCATAAAATCAATCACAATTGGAGATAGCTGATATTGGGGATCTTAGAAATTCCAAACAGCTCAATTATAAGATTGAGAAAGATTTGAATAAAGAAGATTGTTGAGATGATAGTGAAGAAAAATAATGTGATGAATAACAAGAATAATAATATGAAGAGGTTGAGAAAAATGTTTAAGAAGAAGTGTATAAAGAAGAGTTAGAAGAAGGAAATTAAGATGATGATGAGAAACAAACTCAAACTAATAAGAAATCATCAGATTCATCATTATCAAAATAATAATTTCTCTCCAAGAGAAATCGAAAATGATAAATCTAAATGTTTATATGAATAAGATACATCTTCATAAGAGGAAGATCAATCATCATAAAATTGATAACAAGAGGATCAATATTCTGAGACTAAATCCAATAAAAAATTCATCCCTGAAGATGTGTCCATAATGGAAATTTCCAATGAAATGATGGTTTCAAATAAAGTTAAAAATGTAGTTTTAAAAATTGGTAAAGGTAAATTAAAAGATATGGAATTTTGAACCAGTCCAAAAAACCCTCCATAGGTTCATTGAAATTAATGAGACTCCTCCAGAACCATAGATAATGAAAAGTGGACTATATTATTCATGTGTTGAATATACTAGAAGGACCAATTCCTTAGTTCAAAAAAATTAAAGAAAAAGGTAATCTTATTCAATATTTTTTAAATTAGAAATCATATATAATAAAATCTATAACAGATAATGTGATTCATAATGAATAAATGTTGATGATTTCTCAAGAAACCTCTCAAACTGAAAAGAAATCATTAAAATAATGGTTAAATGGTCTCATTAGGTTGATAGAGATATTCGAGGGCATGATGGAATGTTTGATGAAGTAGATAAGCTTATGTTTGCATCAGGTAAATCCTTTAATCAGTTATCTAATAAATTGGATGAAAGGTTGTTCATTGTGGAATAATTTTGAGATTCCAAAAATGAAAGAATCGTGGAATTTAATGTTTTTGAAAAAGTAGAACCTAAAAAATGAAGATTAAAATGAAAAGATTCAAATCCATTGAGGCCAATATTTTATTTTTTAATATTAAAAATAACATGTTTCTAGAAGAATTCAATAATATAAATCCTTTAAAAGAAATATTTGAGAAGCAAGAGAAATAATAAAAGGATTTCAAAATGACAAAGGCCTTTTTAAAGACCTTGATATAAAGAATAACAATTTCTTTTGAACTCTAATTGTACTTGTTTTTTTAAACATTGGAAAAAACTTTAATGAATGAGTTAATATTTCATCCTATTACAATTTTTCTTAAAGTTTTCCAATTATGAATGGTTGAATGTTCATTCATTTTTTTGGATGATTATTTAATTAATTATATTGTTTCCAATAATGTTTCTTTATCATTTCTGTAATCAATGTACTTTTCCCCATTATTTTTTAAAATAAAAAAGGGGGATTCATATTTATATGTGGAATAAATTTTTAAATGGGGATAATTTTATATAAATGGGGTTTTTTAATAAAATGTAGTTATTACTTTAATTGGGGGTATGGTCCTTTGGGGAGATATATTCCAAAGTTAGAGAAGTTTTCTTAAAGTAATAACTTTTTAATACATCATCTTATTCACAATCACATTCAGAAGGGTTATAAACTTAGGGGTGTTTATTATAAATTAATAAATATGAATATGAAGCACTTAAAATAACAAGGATTGAATGTTTTTTAAATCTATTTTTATATTTAAATTTTGCGTTTATGCTTTCCAAAATGGGGGAGATTATTGTGTAAAATTTTGACATCGTACTTTTCTATTTCTTCTTTTATTGGAAGTCACAAACACTTTATTAAAACATTTTTTCTACCCTTTTATTTCACAATTGTTTCAAAAAAACATTTTGTAGACAAAATTATATATTACTATACATAGAATAAGTTCAAATGTATTAAATATATAAACATTACATTCTTTATTAAGATTATCATAATGAGTATTTGTCTAATTAATCAGACTCACCATTATCAAAATAGTAGTTAGAAATTAGTCTTGTATATCATCATAAAAAAGTATTAAAAATCATATTAATACTAGTTCTAATAAAATTATTCTCACACCCATAAAAATTATAATAATCATAGTAGTACGTAATTCCATTGAACTAACTAATGATTATAATATTATTCGAATGTATTATTCCAATGTAAGGAATATATTTAACATTATAATTTTTTTAATCAATAAGATCTAGGAAATTCAATTATAATGAGTTGTAAAATGCTAGGGGTCTAAATTTGTTGAAAAAACTCAGAAAATATGATCATTGTGAGATTAATATGACCATTGGGAGGATTATTATAAATACCATGTTTTTAAAGAGTTTTTAGATGGTTTATTATACTCTCTCTAAAATATTTCTCTATGTGAACTCCTCCGTTGTAGTCAGTGTAATTAATTTTAGAGTTTTCATTCTAAGGAAACCATGTCATGTTGTATACTTATTATCATTTTTAATATTAAATCATGTCCGAAATTTTTTATGATCAAAGGATTGTATGGATAAGAATATGGAGAATCAAATAGTCAGATGGGGGGATTATAAGGATAATTTGACTAATTTGGTCATTGTATTGATGGATTTCAAGGATAGAAAGATAGAGATAATCTAGCCATCATATGAAGGGATTTCAAGAAAGGAAATACAAAATTCACCTTAATCTTAATGTAATGGATACCTTTACTAAGGATTATTGACCACCTTTCTCTTATGATAAAATAGTTATATTTTTATTAATAGCATATAATTCATTATTAATATTACTATTTATTTATTATGTCTAAAAGATTTAATTTTGTTTCTTGTAATATGAAGTTGATAATCATATTCAACTTTTTAATTTTTTTGTTTTACCATTACTATTATAGTTATGCTAATAAACATACTATAATTAATCAAATATGTTATGATACTGATATTTTACTATAATTTAATTAGACACACTTTGATTCTTATTCTGTGATTTTTTTAATCAGGCTATGGTCTGAGTACGATCATAAACTTTAACGGGCTTATGGTTTAGTTTAATTATTTTAATCAAAGTTATTAAGACTACAATTAAACCCATGTTAACTAGACATCAAATCTTATTCCTACGATCCTAAAATCTATATTAGAGATATATTGATGCAACACTATCGAGGTATTTTAGAGAAATGTGGGTAAGAAAATATGAAGAAGTAGATCATGGAAAATACATCAAGCTGGCTTGTATTTCAATAACTAAAAACTCAAATAAAAAAATTAAGGGGGTGATTGAACCATTACCCATACCAACATGAAAATGGTAAAATATAACAATTCATTATTTCAATGTTCTTCTGAAGACATCAAGAGGAAATTATTTTGAACTGATTTTAGTAGATAATCTTAAAAATAATTCTCACGTAATTTCAATTTGGGAGGAATTATTAGTTGATGAACTTGAATGGATATAAATTACTGAAGTGGTGAGGCTACATGTAACACCACTATCAATTGTATCTGATCCAGTTCCCATATTTACCTCCATGTTCTGGAAGATTTTCTAACATAATATAAATACAATTCTAAAATTTAAAAAAACTTATCACTATAAAAATGAGGTCCAATCAAAGGACACTATCAATAATATCTAGGACAAGTTGAGAGTAATCTCAATGGAATTCAAAGAAGGATTGGATCGACATATTCTTCTAGTTGAATTCTTATACTATCATAATTTCCAATATAGCATTTAAATGGATCCCTATGAAGCCCTTCATGAGAAATGATACAGAACACATGCTTGTTGGGATGAAATTAGTGATCTCAAGCTGATGGGTGCTAAAATAGTGGAGGAAATATTTGAAAAGGTCAAGAAAAATAATCTACATGTTAGGGAAAGATAGAGTCAATAAAATGGATAAAATTAAAATCATCAATGTGGCCTAGAGTTTGAGGTATGAGGTAAGGTATTCCTATGCATATCTCTGTGAAAGAGAGTCATGGGATTTTATATGAAGGTTTATCTTAGTGTAAGATTCATCAGTCCCTTTGAGATACTAGATTGCATCGGAGTGGTTTCATATCGAATAGGACTACCACCTAACATATCTCAAGTAAATGATTTGTTCCATGAATCCATATTTAAGAAGAACATACCATACCGATCATATGTGATGAATCCATAGGTGGTACTATGGGAGAACTATCTTTCATATAAATATCTACTGGTGAAGCTATTATATTATAGAGACAACGTTCTATGAAATAAGATAGTGCACATGGTCAAATTTATATAGAGAAACCAAAAATATTAAGAATAGATTTGGGAATTAGAGGATGTGATGAAAGAAAATATCCTTATGTATTTTAGTGTATGAAATAAAAATTTCTTGGATTAAATTTTTGATGGTGGTAGGATTGTAATGACCCAATATTTTATAAATAAAATTCTCATTTTGATTGATTTAAATTCACAATTTTGTTTAGTGGATTTTAAAAATATATGAACTACATCATAATATTAGATCATGTTGAATTAAAAATACTGTTAAGTACCAAAACTGTTGGTAATATATCCATAAAACAATGGTAAAATATGTGACATCCCTACACGAGTTCCTTACATTGGTTCCCTGAGCTGATCAGTCACATGAATCTAAGTGTGCCTCCCCATATGCTAGAGGTTGTCAACTAGAAATGTGGGTCTAACATCTATCTTGGGGTTACTATACCATATTTATGAATGCATTAAAACTCCATAATTAATAAACAATAGCCCAAATAATAATAATATCACATGATATAAAAATTGAATACAATATTAGAACTAGGCAGTAGTTGTTCCATGCCAAGTATGTGTCAAAAAATAATATGAAAAACCCTAAACAAATAAACACACTAACAACGTCCAATATAGCTCTGAATCAAGTTTGTTTCCCCATCCATGCACCATCCCAACATTCCAACTAACATAGTACTATTGACCTTATTTTGTTCTACAAATATGAAGTCTATTTGGGAACCAATTAGGAAGCCTAGGAAGGGTGTGAGTAAAACTCATTATTCTACCACTAATAGTGCCAAAAAAATATCCAGTCAATAAAAGGGTATATAGTTCTATAAATAATAAAATATATCCAATATGGTAAACATTTTACATAGTCAATTATTCTTAATTAAAACACATAATACCTTGTGTCCCTAAGGACACCCAAACTATCAATACATGCTTTAGCCTATGTTGGAGCATGCACTATCCCTAAGAGATGTTACATGTCACCATTCCATGGTTTTCAATTAAAATTTCAATTAAATTCATATTATGGGCAATTAAAATCCAAGTCCAGTGCTAGCATTTTGGTCCTAAACGTCATGACTGTCACCCTCTGTGAATTTGAATCGTCTATCTATGTCGCAAAATTCATTCATCACTATGGGATTCTGACAAATCAGTCCATGTCCCACACAAGTATATCATTCAATCGCATATGGGATTATAAAGAATCAGTATGTGTCACACAATATTATATCACATCAATCAAGGTTGATCAATATTAACCCATTTATCAATTTTTAATATCATGAAATACCATTACAATTAATCAAAAAAAAATAAGGATCTTCTATTAATCACATGAAATAAGATACACACTTCACTACTAACCTATTTTTCACTATTAAAAAAATATAACTCATTAACCCATTACGGTTAAGCTAGAAATCTAATAATCCTAAGTGTCAATTAATTCATAATCACATTAATTGAACTATTAAACAATCATGATATCTCATAAATTCTATAATTAAAATATATTATTAATTAATTGGCCAATTAATTAACCCAATTCCACTATTTTAAATTGCCCTTCATTTATCCCAAATCATTACCATATGGAAATTAAATTCAATCTTCAATGAATTACTAAATCATGGAAATTTCAATTTCATTATCACTTACATGTAATTAAATAAATACTATTTGATTGAAAATTTAAACCACCAACCTCAAGATTTATTATAAATGATCACCAAAGAAATTCCCATTCAAAGATGAATGACTGATATCATGATGAAGAATGAGATCTAGATCCAGAACCTAGATCCATGATAAAGACAAAAAAATCCATAAAACCCATATCTAGATCCATATAAAATGGAATAAAGATATCCCATTTTATCTGAAAATGGATATTAGTATAAAAGGAAACCTAATTGAGAAGAAACTACATACCCAGATAGATACAGATCTATCAATACAGACTTCTATTCATAAAGAAAGATGTTTGAGATCCCTATAAATTATTCAGAAAGCCTCCAAAAGGATATTAATATTCCATGATAAAGTTGAGTGCCATTTGGTGAGGAATGAGGGTTTATAAGTTTTTAATTTAAATTTTGGAGGTTTAATCTTCCACATTAATTGTTTTATATATTGGGGAACACGGTTTTCCTAACTATTTTCCTCTCCAAGGGGTGTCTCATGGTTAATACTGAGATGGGGCACAATTTGGAAAACTCTGCACCAGCCATGTGAATCCCTTCTATTTGATTTTATATGATTCTCTATCTTGGGGGCACTATTTTGGGAAACCATGAGCCTACTATTCAATGGTCCACTTCCTTATAAAATTATAAAATTTCACTTGAAAACTCTCCATGTTAAAACCCAAACAATATATACTCAAAATAAGAGAAAAGAATACCAATAAATGATCTTTAGACATATCCTTAAAATGTCATCGTCTTACAACCTCCCCAACTAATAAAATATTTCCCTTGAGTTTTACTCCTAAGCATCTCTAAGATTCTAAGGTAAAATATCGGTCTAATGAGACAAAATATCACCTTCTAGATCCCTAATTTCCTCCTTAACATATCCATTCTACGAAGATACATTAACTATCAATATGATATTTTCCCATGATAGATTCTAACTATTATCCAACACATGAGTCAAAACCTCTTAAATAAGAATCTATAAAGACCATCTCATTTTATACATTAAAATTACATAGATTCTGTAGAATACATAAAACATTACTCAAATATATTCCCAAAGACCATAATATTCCAGTTCCTTTGGAATCATGTAAACATAAACACGGATACATAGGTGAGACACATTATCTCCCACTAGTTTTTTCTGGACTAGCACACTTCTTATACACATCAAACATAATACATATCTTTATAACCTGGAGAAGGAAAAATAATAAGGGGTTAGCTCAGATGATCAGTAGAGTAAAAAAGGGATATATTTAAACATAAACATGATTAGAAAATTATGAGATCATGATCATGAAAATAGAATATCATACCCTCCATATCAAATATCATAATCATGAATCATGGAATAAACATTGGTCCTTTATAAGACATGAATCATATGAAAATAATAAACATAATCCACGGTACCATGACATAGGAATAAAACATGGAAATGTGGAAAACACATAATCGTATAATATTATTTTCATAATATCCAAGGCATCGATTCCAAGAACATTATGGTTGTATGGGTTCACTCCCCATTCCATCTTGGTAGTAATGGTTCACTCCCATGGCCATCATAGTAGCATGAGTTCACTCCTCATACCATCTTTCTATACATGGTTCACTTCCACAACTATATTAGTAATCAAGGTTCATTATTTATACCACATTAGTTTATCTCAAAAGATATATATATTTACCCAATTCATTGGTGGGAGGTATATATCCCATGCATATAATTATTATACCATACATATATGTACCACAAGAACAAAATATTAATATAATAACCTATGAAATGAAATTGGTATATAAACTTGTAATCAAATCATAACCTATGTAAAAATATAGGTTTTATAATCATTTAATCATAATCATTACCTGTGAAAATAATTTTTTTTTAAAGTATATAACCCATGAAAGAGAGACTAGATTCATAATAATCATTCCATTAAAAAATTAATCCCTTTAGAGAACGAATATTGAGTGAAAAAATTAAATAATTTCCCTCGAAATTCGTAAGAAGCACTGATGGATGTTATCTAAGATGAGAAGCAAATTTGAAAGATCTTTTAAAAAAAATTTCTTAAGGAAAATATCCATTTTTCATTGGAAAACACTTTTTAAAACATAAAACCTTTGGAAACCATTTTCATTAAAAATAACTTTGAACGCATACAAAGGAATAATTGAAAAGCATAAGAGGTTTTTAAAATCCTGATTTTTTCCCTGAAAATTTGTTTCAAATATATTTTGAAAAAAACTTGAAAACATTTTTTAAACCATGGTTTTTTAATAAATTAAATTTCTGACCAAAGAAAGAGATATTAAAATTTTAATTCAAAACATTCTCTTAAGTACCAAACAAAAGAAAAATGCTACTAATAAATGATTATATCATGAATAACTTGATGATAAAATCCTTCATGAGTTTTCTTGAGATATGGTTCATGATATTTCAGTAGAAGGAGCATAATCATAAAAAATCCCGAAGAACGAAGATATTGTTTCAATAATTTTTTATTTCTTGGTAACTTGGGAAATTACTCTTTATAAGGAAAGGAAATTAAATGAATATAAAAATAATATGAAAAGAATTATACTCATTATATAACACATAAAATGGAATTATATACACCATGAAAAGAATTTAAGAGAATAACAAAATATGAGTCTCAATAAAGGAAAATTGAGACAAAACTATTTTACTGATTTGGTAGCATTTGAAAATTAAACACAAAGAAAGAAATATCTGAAAATGGATATATGAATACCAATAAATTTAAATATATGATAAATATAATAAATTCATTATTTGTAAATATACCACATATAATATGTCAGTAACGATTAAGGCATGTATCTCACATAAATAAAAAGTGGGATGAAATCACCTTAACTTGTGTATTGACTCCCGTCGTACTCGTTCAAGATTACTTTATAATAAATTTATCTTTAATATAAATATTTTATAGTGTAATGTTATTATATCTAATACTATATGTTGTTTTATTATGACCCAACATTACCCGCTTTTTAATAATCCTATGTTATAGTTTTACTTCTGGTAATATTCGTTTTGTTCTTCGCATGTGTCTTAGACTCTTGTATGTTTGGTACTTATACATATATCATTATTATATATTGTAAAACATGATACAAATTCCATTTATATTAATTATTTTAATATTATAATAATCTATAGAATATATAAATATAAAATGAAATACATTTTTCATTGAGATGGTTATCTGTACATATGCATAAACAATGTTTTTGTTCTTATTATCGTGTTGAATGAAAGAAGATAAATGAAATATGTGTATATATATGTATATATATTATTATTAAATTATAATTATTATATAATATATATCATATAAGTTTACTAAATATATAAAGAATACATTCCATGTAGTCTTTGAACGAATCACATTGCTTTGGTTGGGCGGTAGTCCACACTTCCTCAAATAAATTTATCGTATTTACAGAAAATGGAAAGAAAAAAGGTATGTGTTGTAAATGGAATAAAGAATCTTAAATACAAAAAATATATATAATATATTACATATATAATTATAGTTTTTATCATTATTTCCACTATAAAAGGTGGTAAAGGAAAAATGAACAATCATTATTTAGTTAGCAATAGTTTTTTGTAAACTTAAACAATATGTGAATCGAACATTATACGGAAGTGTTTTTAAGTTTAGGTAACATAAATTGAAAAATAATATCCTATTATATTTAATATACTTGTTTTTTTAAATAATGGAATAATGTGAGTGGATGAGGTGGAGAAATAAAATAAAATAAATGATCTTGAGAGAAGATGCTACCTCTTAATCAGGTAACTACTTTTGGTTTGTTCCAAAAGGCTTTCTTAGATTTCTTTCAACCCAATGGGATGATTCTAGGAAAATTGGAGATGTTTTAATGTTTATTTTTCTATGATTTGATGAAACTAATCAGTTTTGGAGGGGTGAAGAAGAGGGAGAGTTTATGGCCTTTTATAGGGAAGGGAAATGACTCACTTGGTATTTCTAAAAATATGATAGGGGTGACCATGTTTTTACCTATAAAAAGTAATAAAAAATCAAAAAAATCAATAATTTATGTTTCATGTCTAGATAATGTCCATAAAATGCGTTTTGGGAAATTTTATTGGTCTTTATGGACCTTAAGGTTTTGGTTTACTCCCTTATTAAGCTAAATTTAACATTAACCATTGTAATTAATTTTCATCTCTTTCAATAATGATTTTGGATAATAACTAAGGTGAACTTATTAGAAATAATTAATTTTTCTGACTAAAATATGGAATCGATTTTTCTAATTTCTAATCATAGATTTGGTAGGAATTGATTTTAAAAAAATTATGCTAACATGACAACACTACCGGTTTTTAAAGTAAAAATGTCCTAAGATTTGCTAATTTTTTTAATACCAATTTCAAAGTGAAATTGATTAAAATGACCTAAATTGGATTAATTGATAAATATTTTATCTAATTAAACATTATAAAAATATAATTTAACCATGTCAATAAATTAGATGATGAGAAGACAATTTTAAATTAAAATCCGGTATGTTTTACTATTCATCCAAAAATGAAGTTTCTCAGAAAAATCACAAATATTATCCCTATGTTAATTTCTACATTATAAATTAAAAAAAGAATTTTATTTTATCTAATTAAATTAATAAATCTATCTAAAATTAATTTTATTATTTTTTACAGAAGGACATTAAAAGTAGTTCATTTGAGAAAATGGTTTTTTTAAATATATAAGGACTTTACTAAAAAAATATCCTTCATTGTAAATATTTTTTATTTATATAAAAAATAAAAAAAAATATTTTAAAAATAATTATTAATATTCATATTACTATGTTTACCATATATGTTATAATTTCCACATTTAATTAATTATAATAATAAAATTATGGTTCATAGAAACATTTGGGTTGTGTGTAACGTACACCAAGTCGTTGTTGCGAGTAACATACTCTAAGTCGTTGTTCTAGGTAATGTACACCAAGTCACAGGATGAGTTAATGTTATGTGAAAGGAATTTTTGACTTATATTATTTCATGACAGAAATGAAAATTTAATTTACTCAAGAAAAAAGGTCCATAAATACTCTAGGTGTCAGATTTTACCATTGTTAAATGAATTTCTCCCTTAAAATTTGCACATGATAAAAAAATAAGGATAATTATACATCATAATTTCATCATGTTCCCACATCTATTCTTATAACTAGCAATTTCCCACAAAACACTAATCAGGTGAGTCATATTGTTTCGTATAACTTTTTTTGTATGATCCATAATTTCAACTAGTTATTCCTTGTAAGAAATATCATGTTCTAGTGGTATGACCTATGAGTTATTTACATGATAAGGGTTACGTATGTACTTCCTATAGATAGATACATGGAACGCCTCATGTACCTAAGTGTTATTTTGAGGAAGTTCCATGTGATAGGATACCATCCTGATATAATCAAGAATCTCAATGGGATTGATATATCTAGGACTTAGTTTACCATTATTATTTTATCTCGTAACTTTCTTCTAGGGTGAGATTCCAGGAAAATATTTTTCACAAACATTGAATTCTAGATCAATTTGATAGGTATCATCCTAACGTTTCTGCTGACTTTGAGTTTCCTTGATATGCTGCAAATTGGCACTAACCTTCTCAAAAATTTCATCAGTTCTTTGAGGTCCTAATAGATTTCTTTCTCCAACATCATCCTCAAATTTTGGTGCTCCAAATTTATTCCCAAAAATAGATTGATATAGTTCTTTATGAATTCGTACTTGAAATATTTTTTTTAAAAATCTCAACAATAGGAAGGTATTGATCCCAATAACCTTTGAAATCCAGAAAACCAAATCTCAACATATCCTCTAGGTTTTGAATTGGTTATTTAAATTAACCATCCATTTAATGATCATTCATATTATTGAAACTCCATTATGTCATGACCCATCCCTGGGACCCATGTCGTGTCTACCCCAAGCCCGCCTTCCATAGGCCAGGGGTTGGTGACTAGCACTAAAGGAGTAAATCCCGATATAAGGGAAGCCATTGCCTTTATATAAGAAAATAAACACCACAGAGTATGAAAACAGAAGTAAAAACTATGTAAACTGAGTACCATAGTAAGTGCTGGAAAGTAAATGGGACAGAATACAAACCCAACTGAAAGTAAAGTACAACTAAAAAGAGAGTACAGTGGCAGAAAAGTAAAGCTGCAACACCAAGTCGTCCTTTAGAAATCCCTCCTGAAGGGTGGGTACAGAAAATCTCCTCAGCTTCTCGGCTCCAGTCATCCTCTCCGTGTACGTCTCATCCAGTGATCCATCTCCAGGTACCGTCCAGTTCCACGAGCTCCTACCTCGATCAGTGTTTTTCGTCGTCTGCATCCAACACAACGTTGTGCGATCATAGCCCGTTCAGGGGTGAGTATATGCTACTCAGTAGGGACCCCAATACCCCCCAAAGGACTCCCATAATCTACGAAGGATAAACCACAAAGGAAAGATACAATCATGAAGTAACAACTAACTCTACTTAGGTATATCCCCATACATATACCTAAGTCATCAATTCTAGTTTGGCTCCAACAACCGAGACCAAGTTCGATGTTGTCCACACAGGATGGCACAATCCAATCCACATAGGATAAAACATCCCAATCCACACAGGATAGAAAAACAATCATATCGACGATAATGATTGAAAGTCAAGACTCAGCTCACACAGGTATACTCTTTGTTAGGTGAGAGAGATGATCAGATGTAACCACTGATTCATCTAAGCTATCGGACCCACATAGGATACAAGACCAGCTAAGCTGTTGGACCCACAAAAGATACAAGATCAGCTACTCTATCGGACCCACGTAGGATACAAGTACAGAGTCAAATACTGTCAGACCCACATAGGATACAAGAACAGAAGTCAAGTACAACCGGACCCACATAGGATACAGAAATAGTAGGCATCGCCTTCGAACCCATGGATGATTCCAGTATGGTCGTTGTCACTGTCAAACCCACGGAGGATCCCAATACAATCGTCATCGTCGTCGCAGTCGCTGCCAGCTCTAGGGTTCCCACACACAGCATGCTTGATTCGGGGAGGGTCCGCTCCACGATCCAAGGGGGTCGATACATCAACTGCACGTTGTCTGTAGTTGATGTATCCCAAAGTTCTGTCTTGTCAAAAGGAACTCAACGCGACAGACGGCGCGTCAATCGGACACCCGGTCTGAAAGTTATTGGCTTTTTCGTCCCAGGGGCCCGGTTGGTTTTAAAGTCAAACCGACCCGACTATACTCCAACTATGTCCAAACTTCGAGTGGAGTAATCCAAAAGAACCTTCTCACTAAGAGGAATCCAATAAAGTCGTTAGTACATCAATCAGACGTCCAGAGCTCAAGTTATAAGTGTTTATGCTCCGAGGGACCGATTGGTTTCATGTTTGAACCAACCCGGTCATACCCAAAGTTCTTAGAAACCTTGAGATTAATATACCTAAACAACCGTCTCAATCCAAGGATCTCTAAGCAACTGAAGGTGTGTCGATTGGAGGTCTTTATTCCAGGTTATGGGCATTTGAATGAACCTGTCCAATTTTAGGGGGGTTTGAGCCCGGTCCCACCCGGCCCAATACCCCCTGGGTCGGCCCAAAGAGGGTCGACCCAACCCGAGTCTGGGTCCGGCCCAGTTGGGCGTGCCACGGCCCAGCTGGCGTGGCCCGTCCCAGCCGGGGCGGCCCGGCCCGACGCGGGGGTCCGGCCCGACGCGGGGGTCCGGCCCGGCCCGGCCCGGTGCGGGTGGTCCGGCCGGCGCGGGCGGCTTGGCGCTGGCTGAGCGGGGTAGCTCGGCCCTGGACGAGTGGATGTAGAAATGGGGGGCACGCTACGCACTTGTTTTAAAATGGAAGCCCCAACATGGGGGGTTCTCCCCTTTTCCAGCCACTGGGGGTTACAAACTCCCGGCACTTCCGATTCCAGCCGGTCGTGATGGCCGATCGGTGAGCCACCACGGGACCCCCCACGGGTCCCACCTTCCCTTGCACCGGGGGCCAGATTTCCAGCCTCCCTTCCCTACACCATAGCGGCCTTAAGCCGCGGCCGTTGACCGACCGGCCCGGCGCGACGGTGCAGCACCCCTCGGCAGCAGCCCACCCCCGCCATGCCCTTCATGGTGCTCCGGCGCGGCGCGACGACGCCGCACTCCTTTGCCGCGTTTTTCCTCATTCCCATGTGGTGTCATTACACCACGCCACCTCGTTCCAAACCATAACGAAGTACAACAATAATGGGGAGGAGAGTCGAGCGTGTTTGTGCGGTCCGACCACCTCCCGTTAATTTGACATCAAGAGGCTAAATATTTAACGATGAACGTCAAAATAATAACGAACATAAAACAATCCCCTGCCTCAAAGAAGTTTCCAAACAATGATCGTCATGGTAAAACGGCGTCGCGAGGTGAATCTCCATATATGTTGATGGAGAACATCCGAGGAGGAGCAGCGTCCCCCTTTCTTTGATGTGGGAAGAAGAACGAAGGAAGGCGTGTCGTCGTTCTTCGAGAAAGGCATCACACACCAGCTACAAAGAGAAGAATAACATCACGTCGATCACACCTTGCAGTGACGACATTCTTCGTCAAGGTCTTGACATTCTTCGCATTCTCCAGCGAAGAAGATGAAGATCCTCAAGACTTTGCGTATTCTCTCCCCAGACTGCACACCAGGAAACAACCAAAAATAAAATAAGACTTCGTCTTATTTTATTCACACATGCCAAGATTTTTAAAATTAAAAAACTCAAACTCAAAATTAAATTAATTGAATATCTTTAATCAATCAATTTAATGTGAAAGTTGACATGCCATAAAGTGGGGGAGTGGGTGAGTTACATAATTAAATGCAAGAGGTGGTTTAATGGGGTGTTAGGGAATTTGAAGGAGGTGTGGTCTCGTATGGGCCCCACCCCAACTCCCTTACATACAAGTTAAACCACAACGTAGAGAGGAATACAGTTGTGACACAACTTTATTTCCCTTAACACTTAAACCACTTAGTAAAGAAATAAAAATAAAAATGTAAAACAATTATATTTTTATTTCACACATTTTTTACATATTTTCCCAAGAAAACGCACCTTCAGAAGAGGTGTTCCTAAACAATTACCGGCGATGCGGTTTCAATGGTTCCCTTGGATTTGGATTCTGAGAACCGGTTCAAAAGTTAGGAAAACCTGCTCGTTCATTCACTGAACGTACCCAAGCTAATATTCAGAAATTGATTTCGGGCACACCGGACCTCAGAATCAGGTGCCGTCAGAAACTGCGTACTTGTAAAATCCCAATGAAATTAAGAAAAAAATTTCCTTGAAATTCATGGGTCTTTAAAAATTATGTATAAAGTGATTGTTGGTGTCTCCACTAAGACATTGATGTGAACCTCATATACTAATATGATACAATGGAATGTGGTACTCCATGCAACCTAACCACTTACATAATGTATATCCTAGAAAGATGATCCAAAGAGAAGTCTTCTCTGATAGAGATAAAGTGTACTGACATAATACAGCGATCGAATAGTAACCATATATAATTACAACATTTATTGGTTTTGGGTATTCCAACAAAAAAATCTAAAGTGATTTTCTCCCATTTCCATTCTTGTATAGGTAATGGATGCAACAACCCCTTTCAATTTCCCCTTTCATCCTTACCTTATTGGCATACCAAGAACCGAGAAAAAAAATCAGTGATATATCACTTCATTCCATCCAACCAGATGTATTATGTGAAGTCCCTATACATATTCATACGTCCACAATGAATAGATAATAGAGACCTAATAACTTCCTCTAAAATCTCCTTCTTCAAATCTTTAATGGAAGGAACATGTACATAGTTCCTAAAACTCATCATTCCATCATGATTAAGGTTAAACTCTGGAAAATTTCTACATTTCTTTTATAGCTCTACATTGTCCTTATGTGCCTCCTTAATATTTACTTGGATAGAGGGTTGAACATTCATTATGAAAGATTAAAATTTTCCACTTCCTTCAATATTTCTAGTTCCATCCATTTCTAATCCAGAAATATTAGATCTTTTTTGATCCTCATCATGGATAATCTATCATGATCCTTATAACTCAAAGCACTAGCCACCTTGTTCACCTTCCCATGAAGGTAATGTATTGTGCAGTCATAATCCTATATCAACCCTATTCATGTTCTATATCTCTTATTCTTTTCCTTTAATGTTAATATATATTTTAAACCTTTATTATCAGTATATATATATAACATTTCTCTCCATACAAATAATTACCTTGTATATTTAATGCAAAAAAAGTACTAATTATAAATTAAATTCATGAGTTGGATAATTTTTTTCAAGAATATTCAATTTCCATGAGGCATAATTGAAAACCATGTTGTTCTATTTAAGAATAGATCCCAATCCCATCCTGGATAAATCGCTATAGATTACAACCCCTTTCACCACTATAGTGTAATGTAAGAATAGGTTCACTAACTAACCTTCTCTTCAGTTCCTTGAAGTTTTCCTCACATTTATCTATCCAGAGGAACTTGACACCCTTCCACGTTAACATGGTCAACAGATTAGATTTTCATGTAAAATTACCCAAAAAGCATTGATAATAGCCAATTAAACCAACAAATAAAAGGTTCTCAGTCGCCATGGTTGGACTAGTCCAACATTCAATAGTGTCTTCCTTTGATGGATATACTTATATAAAATCTCTTGAGATTATGTGATAAAAAAGTAAAACCTTGTGTGGCTAAAATTCACAATTTTTTTGTTTTCTATATAGACACTCTTTCATTGAATCCTTTTTTAAAATTATTAAGGGATCTTCACGGTTTTCCTTTCTCTTTGAATATATTATAATATCATCTATAAAGGATACCAAATACTATTTGAGGTAATCTATAAAGACTATATTCATTAAATCCATGAAGATAGTTGGGTTATTAGTAAGACAGAATGGAATCACTATATATTCACATTGTCCATACCTTGTATGGAATGTCATCTTGGGTATATCCAATTTCTTGACCCTCAATTGATAATATCCAGAATAAAGTTTAATCGTGGAAAGGTATTGAGCTCCTTGCAGTTGATCAAACAAGTCGTCAACACAAGGGAGAAGAGACTTATTATTGATTGTGATCTTGTTCAACTCTCGATAATCAATGTAGAGTCACATTGATCTATATTTTTTCATCAAAAATAGAACTAAGGCACCCCAAGGTGGCACACTTGGTCTAATTAATCCCTTATAATGCTTTTCTTGGAGTTTCTTCTTTAATTCCTACAAATCAATCTGATCTATTCTATAATGAGTATATTAAATAAGTGTGGAACTAGGTATGAGTTCTATCAAGAACTCAACTTTCTATTTTTTTGTAAAACTATATAAATCATTCATAAATATATCTATAAAATTTTGAACATTTGGAATATCGTCAATGTCAATTTCCAACCCAACCATTTTTTATAAACAAACATTTTGAATGGGAATTAATACCCATACTCTAGATGTAATCTCCATAGGACGTTCATGATTTTCATCACATTTATAAATGATCATAAGAGGGTTTTAAATATCAAATATATGTTCCCTTAAATTAAAATTGATGTAGGATTTATGAAGATATTGGAAATACATTCGAAAGATGAAATCAAATTCAACTAATGGAAAAAATAAAACATTTAAAAGAAGTAAATTCCCAAAAGATTAAACTGGAGAGGAATCAAATACATGAGATGAAATAATTATACCCTTGGGGTTTTGCACTAAAAATTCCACATCTAATTGTATTGGTGGGATCGTAAAATCCTTAAAAAAATTCTTTATATATGAATGATTGTGTAGGTATAGAATCATATATGACATTAGAAACTCTAGAGTGGATGGTAAGTGTACCTTTCCTCACTTCATTTTTTCACCCTTAATAATAAATAGTGGTCACATGAGATTTCCCCTTTTTCTTTGGGTTTAGAGGTTGTTGAAATCATTCATCATCACCGGCCCTTGGGTTTGGTCACTGGATAGCATAATTCTCTTTATCCTCACACTACTATCACTGAATTGGGGGAGGTTCACTCTATGTCACTTTTTCTCCACTCACAATATTATATATCTTATTCTTATCACTACATTAATCAAATTATGAATGGTCCTCCCTTACACACTAAAAATATTTATTTTAACCCTTAAGGAAATTTCCTCCATGATTCTTCCCACCCTAAGTGGATAACGGTAATCGCATCTTCTTCTCTTCACGGTTTTTATATATTCCTATATACTCTATATTTCTCTTCTTGTCAAACCCATGAGGTTAAATCATGAATCCAAACTCCATTTCAACCTTGACTAAACAATGAACGATCACTTCATAGCTACAAAATACACTTATGTCCATATCCCTTCTGAGACTTCCCTTTAAGCCACTCCATAACTTATCAACATTACTTTTAGGTTGGATAATAATTTTTGAAGTGTGCCTATGAAGTCTCAAGAAATTAGTCTTGTAGTTACCAACAAGTTTATTATCTCTTATATTCAACTCGATGAACTCTTTATCCATATTTGTATGATAGATTTTTGGAAATCAATTATTGAAAAATAAGTTCTTGAACACATCTCTATGCTTGTATTCAAAATAATCTTTCTACCTTGTATTCTTGATTGCATTCCCCCACTGATATGCATCACCATTTAATCGAGAAATATCCTTAATGACTCTATCATGCTTTAGAAATATAAGTAAGAGAATATATTTTCAGTAGTACTGATAAATTATTTAGAAACAAGTGGATTAGAATACCATATTAAAGAAGATGGATGTTTCCTCATGAAAGACTCAACAGAATGTTATTCCCACCTTTTCTCACTTTGAATTCCAATATGATTCTTATCTTGATAATGTTGTGTGAGCATAGCAACATGGGTTTTAATTATATATCCCATAGAATTTAGTTTCTAAAAAATCATTGAATTTTCCAACCCAATCATGATTAACATGGTTCCTTAGAGTTCCATCCATTAACTAAAATGAAAAATTATATAGTGAGAAACATGTATCATATCGAAGAACCATGTAATCATGAAAAGTTACTTATAGGATGTCTAAATTATGACACATTCCTTAATCTATGAAACCTTAGGATTATCCAAGGTTATTCATAGAAAATTTATATTTAAATCATTCATGAAGGTTCAGGAAGAGTTTATGATTTTCACAATCATATCCCCTCAGAGTTTCAGACTAGGTGTGTAGAAAGGGCCATTGTTTTGTTCCAGATTACAACGGCTAAAGTCTGGAACATCTATTCATTTTGGTAACCCCTAGATAAATCTATTCCAGAGCCACATCCTCTTGTAGTTTCTATTTGAGGATGTATTTCTAGGAAACCACTCACTATATAATTTAAAAAAATGCTAGGACATTTTCCTATAATTGTCCTTATCCATGGACTTATCCCTATATGTTTCTTTAGGGTTCTCATTAAGGTTTTCCAATCCTATATTAAACTTTTATCTAAAACATTTATCTAATAATAAATATCGAGACCCTTTATTTTTATATATTAGCATTACATAACTTTTGGGAAATAAATGAATCAAAACAAAAATAGATCGCAAAGGACCATACTAGTCTAGTTCCTTTATAAATAAGGAAACATAAACCACGATACATAAGTGAGAAACATTATCTCCCACTGGGTTGTTCTTTCTAAGAACCCTTCTTAAAAACATCGAACATAATACATTTCTTCATAACCTAGGAAAGGAAACATATAAAATGGTTATATTAGATGCTCGATAATAGTAAAAAAGGGAGATATGTAAGAATAATAATGATCATGAAGGCATGAAAACATGATTAACAAAATAGAAGATCATACACTGCATATCATAGATAATAAACATTAATCAGGGAATAAATCTTGGTAGTTTATAAGACATGAATCCTATGTAAAACAATAAACATAATCCATGATATAATAACATTGGAACAAAACATGGTATTTTGGAAATCACATAAGCATATAATATTATTTTTATAGTACTGAATTCATCACTACCAACACCATCTAGGTAGTATGGGTTCACTCCCCATATTATATTGATAGTCATGGTTAACTCCCATATCCATCTTAGTATCATGAGTTCACTCCTTAATCCATATTCGTAGTCATGGTTTTCTATCATGGCCATCTTAGTAGTCAAGTTTCATTCCCAAGACCATATTAGTCTATCTCAAGATATATAAATATTTTCCCAATGCATTATAGGGATATATAGGTCCCACCTATCTCATAATGAAATCATGTATACAAGTCCCAAAAGATAAAAAATAATCATATCATAACCCATGAATTGAAAAGGCAATTAAAAACATTTAATCATATCATAACCTATAGTAAAAAGATATGTTTCATAATAATATCATTAAAAAAATAACATGTGACAAGAAGTGGGTTTCAAAATCACATAATCTGTGAACTAGAAACAGGTTTCATAAATAACATTCCATAAAAACATAATAAATTCAAATAAATAATATTAATAGAAACATTTAATAATTTAGCCAAAAAATGCATGAATAACACCAATTAATGTAAAATTATATGGGAAATAGTTTTGAAATATCTTTTAAAAATATTTCTTAAGTAAAATATCCATTCTTCATTGAAAAATTATTTTTCAAACATAAAAACTTTTGAAAACAATTTGCATTAAAAATATCATTGAAAATTTATAAATGAAGAATTTAAAACCATAAAAAGTTTTTGAAATCATTTTGCCCCTTGAAAATGTGCTTCAAGTATCTTGTCAAATAATTTTCGGAAACCATTTTGAAAACATTTTTGAAAACATGGTTTTTGAATATAATAGATTTTCGACAAAAGAAAGAGACGATAAAATTTTACATAAAAACATTATTTTAAGTACCAAAAGTGGTAAAATGGTACTAATTGATAAGGATATCTTGAATAACCAAAGGATATTAAATTTAAATATTTTTCCTGATATATCGATCTATATATTTCATTAATATATGTATAATCATAAACAATCTCGAAAAGCGATGAGATTATTTTAAAAAACTCTTATTACATGGTAATATGGGATCATCCTCTCCAATTAAGAAAAGGAAATTAAATTAAGCTTGAAATATCCTGAAATTAATTATATTCAATATGTAACATGTAAATATTATGTATATACACCTCCGAATTAATTTAGGTGCATAAAAACAACGAGTCTCAAAAAAGAAAAATTAAGACAAAACTATTTTACCAATTTGGTAACTTTGGAAACATAAACCCCATGAAATAATGATCCTAAAATCGATATGTTAATCTTAATAAATTTAAATATAAGATACATATATCAAATTCATGGGTTGTAAATAAACTACAAAAAATAAGTGAGTGATGATTAAGTCATATATCTCAGAAAAATAAAAAGTGAGATTAAATCCACTTACCTTTTGTCTTGTCTCTCGTCGTACTCAAACCAGATTCCAATATAAAAATTTTAAGTTTATTATAAATATTTTATAGTACCATGATATTACATCTAATACCATGTTTTTTATGACCCTATATTTCCCACTTTTTAAAAATCTTATTATAAGGGTTCACATCGGGTAATATTCGCTTTGTTCTTTACAAATGTCTTAATTTGTTATATCTTTGGTCCTTATACTTATATCATGATTATAGAATGTAAAAACTGATATAAATATCATTTTTATTAATTATATATGTTTTATAATATTTTAAATAATATAGAAGTATGAAATTTAATACTCTGTTCATAGAGACGGTAAGTCATACGTACACATGAACGATGTTTCTATTTTTTATTTTCTTATTGAAATAAAGAAGGTAAATGAAATATGTTTATATATATATATATATATTGGAATAAATATTATATAATATATATTATATATGTTCAATAAACCCATCTTTAATACATTCAATATAGTGTCTGAACGAATAACATCGATTTGAGGGGGTGGTATTCCACACTTCCTCAAACGAAATAATCATATTTACAGAAAATGGAAAGTAAAAAAACAAAACGATTTATAAAATGAATAAAAAATCTTATGGATATAATAAATATAATATATGACATATATAAACTAACATTTCTTCATAATATCCACCATGAGAGGTGGTAAAGTAGAAATGAACAATCATTATTTAGTGAGGTAGTTTTTAGCCAAACTCATAAACAATACGCTTGTTCCCCATTAGATAGAAATGTGGGTAAGTTTAGTTTGAGCCCTTTACATTAAAACATGATAGTATTTTTAAGATACATAATCATTTATATAATCATGAAATAAATTGATCTTGGTGGGTGGAGAAATAGAATAAAATAAAGGAATGGAGAGAAGATGTTACCTCTTAATCGAGTAACTCCTTTTGGTTTGCGCCAAAAGGCTTCCTTGGAATTATGTCTGCCTAAGAGAACGATTATAATTGTAATTGAGGGATTTTGGTAAGTGTATTGGGTTGATATTGTCTGAATCTAAGTGGTTTGATCGGGGTGAAGAGGAGGGGGATTTGGTGGCCTTTTATATATAAGGGAAATGACTCACTTGGTATTTTTGAAAACAAGTTTGGTGTACCCACATTTGTACCTAAAAAAGTCATACCAAGCCGAATAATACTCAATAATGGAAGGTAAAAAGATGATGAATAGTCATCCAATGGGTTTTTTACAATTTTATAGGACTTTTAGGGACATAAGGTTCGGGTTTAGTCCCTTATTATTCTTAATTTAACCTTAATCATTGTAATTAATGTTAATAGCTTTCACTAATATGTATGGTAAAAAACAATATTGACCATACTAGAAATTATAAATTATGATTAATCCAATTATGGAATGAATTTTTCTAATTTATATTAATATATGTGGTTGAAAGTAATTTTAAAAATAGTCCTACTAATAGGGCGACACTGTGGGTTTTTAAAGTAAAAATGTTCAGAAGTTTGTTCTTTTTTATACCCAATTTCAAAGTGAAGTTGATTAAAATAAGATAAATTGGATTAATTTAAAAAATAATATCTATTTAATCTTGTAAAACAAATTAAAATATAATTTATCAATATCAATAAGTTAGATGAAAATACAATTTTGAATTAAAATCCATTATGTTTATCTATTCCTCTGAAAATGATGTTTCTTAGAAAAATCACAAAATCTATCCTTAAGATAATTTAAAAATTCTAAATTAAAAAAATAAATTTTATTTTATTAATTTCAATATCTGAATGTGTCTAAGATTTTTTTTATTATTTTTCATAAAATGACAAAAAAGGTAGTTCATTTGAGAAATTTTAAATTTTAACCACAAAAAAGGACACTGAAAAATATTATATATTTCATTATAAAACGGTTTTTTATATAAAATGGATATAAAAATTATCTGAAAATTAGTTTTTACTATTCATATAACATAGTTTACCAGACATGATATAGTTATCTTGTTTAAATAATTATATCAATAAAATGATGTTTTTTAGAAACATCAGTGTCACGTGTAATATATGCCAAGTCAATGTTGTGTGTAACAAACTTCGAGTCATTGTTCCATGTACTGCACGCCATGTCCTAGGGCGATTCATTTTTGTGTGAAAGGAATGTTTGACTAAGTTCATTGCAAGACATATATTAAAATTTAATTTATTTGAGATAAAAAAGTCCATAAGAACTTAAGGTGTTACTGAATCGATCTCAAGATCAACATCATCCAAATAGATCACATGGGAGGGGTAGAGGTGATATTGCTAAAGTTGTGTCACATGAAAAACATCATGAAAAGAATTATACCACTATAGAAGAACCAATTTGTATTCCAACAACCATATTCTCTCCAAAACCTCAAATTACCAAACAAGCATGGGCATTAGATTACCTTGTCTCCAAATCCGATGGTGACCAAAAATAGGATAACCCCAAAGGAATGCACAATTACGCATTGCAAACTCAAGAGTTCATCAATGTCTATCTGCATACAACTTCTTCCTACTCTAAGTTGTATCCACATGCTTCTGAATCAGCTGAACATTCTCTAAGATCTCTTATATGAGACTTGGTCCCAGAACTTTCACTCACCTACCTCTATCCAACATAGATGTTATCTACATGACCTACAATAAATAGCATCATATGGTTTCATTTGCATAGGTTCTTGATAACTATTATTATAGGTGAAATCAATGAGCACTAATTGATTCTTCGAAGACCCACCAAAGACAACAATACACAGTCATAGCATATCCTCAAACAAGAGTATATTATTATCTGATTACCTATATATATTTGGGTGGATATTCATACTCAGTAAAACTTATATACCATGTGCCTTATATAAGAGCTGTTAGAACCAATAAGTATAGAACGTGTCAAATTTTGAAACTATACTCTATTTCACCCCATGTTGAAAAACTATCTCCTCAATTTTTATGTCTCCCAAATGATCCATCGAGAAAGTATCTCCTATAGTAAATAAATGCATTGCATTAATAAATCAGTCCACAATCACTCAAATAGTTTCTTACTTCCAAGCCATCCTTGCGAGGACCACTACAAAACCCATGGTAACATCATCACAATTCCATTCCAGGATGGGAAATGACAGTAGTAAATAACCAGGTCATTAATACTCATCCTTCACCAGTTTGAAATTGTGTCATCTATTCACAAACCCTCCAATTTCATTTTACATGCTAACCGACCAATAATGTCATCGTAGGTTATGATAAATTTGGTCTGAACATAGATTCACTTCCCACTTTGAGGCATGAAATTCATGTGACATATTTTCCCACATTATTGTAGTCCCAAAAACCTTCTTCCTGATTTAGATGATCACATCTTCATCAATATTCCTATCTAAAGGTTACTCTCTATCTTCAAGGATTTCCCTCGGGGACTAATATTCTAAATTATCAGACTGTCTATCCCTGATCTAGATCAATAGTGCAGACTCCATAGAAACTCTTTCGAGTTTTATCTCCTCCTAACCCTCATGATCCAGAACATTCATATCATCCAGTAATGTTATCCTCTTCTAATCAGATTTGTACTCCTAAACATCCGAAGTATGTGTTATCCTTATTAAAGAATCAGAAAAATTATTTCCCTTCTCTGGTGTATAAGATATCTCAAAATAAAATTAGTAGGAATTCATATAATCAACCAACCTCCACTATCAAATATTTAAATCCCATTAATAAATAATATACTTTATGATACTTTTTTCAGCATACATATTAATCATTTCCCCCAATAGGTAATGTCACCAACACAACAAGGAATAAACCAATGCAGTTAACATGAGTTCCTGCATAGGGTAGTTATGTTTATGTAGCCTCAATGTCCATGACTCCTATGACACAACTCAATCCCCCTTTATCATAATTAATCCAAGCCTGATCCCATAAGTGTCAAAAAACCCCGTATATGCCTCACATGGCTCAGGTAGGGTCATGATCAGGGTTATAGTAAAACTATTTTTCAACTCCTAGAATGCATTATCACATGCACTAGATCATTAAAAAATTATTCCCTTCTTGGTAAAGTTTGAAATATGTTTTGAAAGAGGAAAAATTATTTAATGAACCTTTGGTAATAGACTATAAATCCTAGAAAACTACAGATATAAAAAAATTTCTTTTGATTCTCCTAAGAAATCATTACCTGAAATTTATCTAGGTCCACTAACATACCTTCCTTGTAGATGATGTGACCTAATAATTATACTTGATCAATCCAAAATAGACACATAAATAGATTATTGTATATTTTTTACTCTCTTAGTGTACTCAAGATGATGTAAAGATTTTGGGAATGATCATCAAGTGTCATCGAGAACAACAAGTTGCCATCCACAAATACAACCACAAACTGATCCATGTACAAGTGGAAGATTCTATTCGTTATTTCCGTAAACACAATTGTAAAATTACTCAACCTTGATAGCATTAGGATGAACTAATAAATGATATAACAACTTTTTAAAGTAGTTTGAGGCATTTCATAAGTTCTAACTCATAATGATATTTCATTCTCTTGGAAGTTTTACCTTTTTACCCCTAGTAGAAACCACTTTTCCTCCACCAAAACCCTACTTTATGTTCCCCTCATAAATGATTGTCATACTCCCCACTTCTTGAAATAGATTCATCCAAAATATATTCACTTGGGACTTAGTTTCACATTTAATCCTATCCTGAAATAGTTTCTCCGCAGTCACCTCATCTCTTTCCAATGCTGGCGTGTTTCATGTTAGTAAAGTGATAAACATTGTCCATAATGGACACACTCCCTAGATTAAACCATATAAACTCAGCTTCTCCATACTTATTGTGATTCACAAGTTAATATTTCTCCATAAACATCTCATGAAGGCCATTCCACTCCAAATTCTTGAGTTTTACATCTGGAGCCTAGATGTACCACTAATTCTTTGATTGAACACATAACATATAAGGTTCCATCATTAATCTCTTCTCAAAGGTAGTCTTAAGTGGTCACGAATCACCAAGATAGACTTAATAAAAAAGTCATCCACCTCATGTTCACTCTCTCCAGTAACCCACAGAGGGTGTGTAACTAAAACTCCCATTTCAGGTCGGGCATACTCTTCACATCATACCCTAGGTTTCATTCTATAACTTTTATGAAGAAATAATGGTTTTCATGCAAATTATCCCCATATTCATCACCTAGCACTATCGATGCCTAAAGTTCCACAACTAGAGGCACATTTCTAGCTATGTCCTCTTGTCATCCTATCAAAAAGAATTTTCATGGAGGAATAACTCAAAAATTATAAAACCTTGTCTTAGAAAACATAACACAACATTTATAAATTTAAATATGATGGATTCACAATAATTCATTACAATTCATATCCCAAACCACTTCACACAATTAAAACATCGATGCTATCACTACCCTTAACTATCTTATATCAAGGTCATGGTCCAAAAAGGGAAACACATTCTCACTATTCAATTTTTTCATTATAAATCCATTTATTCACATTGCCCATATTTTTGTAACTATCAAATTCAAATTGGACACCTTTTTCAGTTCAATTGCAGAAGAGTGTAAAATCATTTCTATTTAAACAATTAACCGAAAAACCATTTTCTTATGCATTCCTAAAATGATGTATGTAATAAAATAACCATGAGTTCATAAAATGAAGCATGGATACTCAAATATCATTCCATGTCTTGTCAAGATTCATGTCTCATAAAATCATAGAAACAATAATCAGAACACATAAAAATGAATTAATTGTGGTGAAACATCACCCAAATGTAACAATGGACATTATTATCAACAATCCCACCCTATGTACTAAGTTTTTACCCTTGTACATGGGATATTTACTCCTATGAATTAGCTGTTAACCATGTAATGAATCATCCAATTCTCCTATCAACCATTCAAAAATTTAATTAAAAAGATGATAAAGAAAACATCTTTTGATACCACCTTGTGACATCCCATCCTAGGTGCCACACACCAATGCCCAAAATGGATAGTTACATGAACTCAAGAGTTAATCCCCATACTCCATTGGATACCAACTAGTAGAGTGCATCTAAGATCAACAATGGGGAGACTATAACATTTTAATAAAATTATCACAATAGAAAAAATAAATAATTAATATCTAAAATAATATTATTATCACATGATAACTATAACTGAATACAATATCCAACACAAAAATTGTTATGAAAGGCTAAGTGAACGTCATGTTTCTATAGTAAAAACCCAAAATAAATAAACTGAAAAATCCCAAGAGGGTTCTGAATCAAATCTGTTTCCATCATCCATTATCAATCCCAACTATGAGATCTAACATAAGACACTTTCCCATATCTTGTCCTAAAAATATGAAGTCTAGTTTGGTCTCGATCAGGTATCCCAAGTAGGTTGTGAGTAAAACTAAATTGGCCACCCTACCATCATCTAAAATAATATCTAGTCAATAATAGTGTATGCAGGTGTATAAAGAATAAAATACAAACAATAATGTAAATAATGTACTTAATTAATTATTCTATATTTAACCACATAAACCCTCGGTTTCCCGAGTACACCCAAACCATAAATACCTAATTTGGAATGTTCTAGATTCATTACTATCCCCAGTGGATGTCACATAAAAAAATACCAAAGATTTCAATTATCATTTCAATAAAGTTCAAATTGTAAAAAATTGGAAGCATAGTCCAATTCAATCATTTTGTTCCGAGAACACTATTTCTATCACCCCATGGTTATTTGAAGTGTCAATTTGTGTTCCACACCTCATTTATAACTATAGGATTCTAATGTATAATTCTATGTCCAACACACACATATTTTTCAATCACATATGGGATTTTGAAGCATAATTTTGTGTCCCACACTCATATATCAATCAATCACACATATATCACATATATCACATAAATTATGGTTAATAAAAATTAACCCTTTCATGAACATTTCAAATCATGAAATAATAATACAATTTATAAAAATAAACATTCTTCTTCAATTAATCACATGTAATAATATGAACACTTCACTATTAAATCATTTTTTATTATTTAAATCATATAATTCATTAATCCATTTAGGTTAAGAAAAAAATATCATAAACATCATCGTAAATTAATTCATAATCACATTAACATGCCAATTACAGAATCCCTATATCCCATAACTACTACAGTTACAATATACCATTAACTAATTGACCAATCAAATAATACAATTTCACTAATTTAAATTTCCCCCAAGTTAACCAAAAACATTATCAAATAGAATTTTAATTAGATCAATTCAATAGTCCAATAAATTTTCCAATTATGGAAATTTTAATTTCATGATTACATACATGTAATTAAATTAGGACTATGTGATTTCCAATTTAGACAACCCACCTCACGATTGATGACAAACACATCCCAATGAAAATCACCAAATGAAGAGGAACATTCGAGATGGTGATGAAGAATGGGATCTAGATACAAGATTAAAAGAATCAATAACCATAAAACATGGATCTAGATACATCACCAAAAAATTAAATATATCCTCTTTTTATCCAGAAAAATAGATAACAGAGAAATAAAATATAATCAGAAAGAAACCGGATACCAGACGATGAGAAGATCCGTCAATCCGACTATCGATTCATCATTAATGGTGTTCTAGAGCCCTAGAAGTTAATATGTATTCCTTTAAAAGTTACAGGAAAAAGTCATGGTCAACTTGGGTCAACATTGGGTGAATTTAAAGGGGTTATTTAATTTTTAATCTAATTTTTCGTGGTTTAATTCCCCACACATATTTTTTCCTATACAGGCACACGATTTTCCCTAAACATTTATGTAATTGTTTTACTAAACTATGGGTGTTGCATGGATACTAATAATATTTAACATGATTTGAAAAACTATGTTTCATCCATGTTAATCCACTCTATTTTGGTTTGCACATGTTTTTCTCTTTAGAACATGGTTTGGGAAAATGGTGCACCAACCTTGCAATACCCAACATCCTTCCAAAATCCTCTAATTTCTCCCAAAAACTCCCAATGTAAAACATAAAATATATATACTAAAAAAATATTACCTACAAGTGATATTTATATGTCTCTGTAAAGGTTCATGATCTTATAATATGATTATTATAAATATAGGGTTTGGATAAATCCAATTAACACAAACAAAGGAAGTGATGCACTCAACCAGTATGATCATACCCTATGAAGCCCATTTATCTTAGATTCCAACATATATAGCATCATGGTAAATTTTCCTTGATAATACCCAATCCTAGGTCCAATCACAAAAGAATGATTGAAACAGTTTATGTGACAAGTTCAAGTTCATCAAGATCATTTCCCAAAACATGTTCACCAAACCACCCCATGAAAGTCTACCCATCATGCACCTTACCATCATAAAATTTTGTGGTGTAATAATGGGTTATTTATCAATACCCTAATAAAATTAATATGTACATTTAATAAAATAATGATTATATTTACTTCTTATTGTTATTAATCTATAAATAATTTTGTTTTTGATATAATAAAACACAATTTTTTTAAAAATATTTTATTTCAATTAAGATATTAATTTTTTACAAATTCATAAATTTTATAAAAAAAGGGATATATTAATATATAAATATAATTAAATAATATTTATTAGATATAAATTATTATAAAAAAATTTATGATGTCAAATGTGATTTTTATAATGGTTTGAAAACTCTTATTATTAAAAAAAACATTATTTCTCCATAAATATTAATTATTGTTCTAAAAGTTAGTATTAAAATATTTTAAAAGTTATTTTTATAAAATAAATATTATTTATGGATCATAATTTTAAAATTACCCATTAGTGATTTCTAAAAAACCATTCTGATAGTCACATTTTTTAGTAAAAAATAAATATGATATAAATATATTATGTGTATCATGATATCATAATGACCCAAATGCAACATAATAAATAATATAAAGAATATACCTGAACTAATCTATGTTTCCACTATATATTAATGTGTTTTTAGGTAATTCTATTAATTTTATAAAACCATTTTTAATCCTCCAAATCCTTTATTATATTTTAAGTTTTTTGAATCATTTATTCATAAACAAGGCACACTTCCCCATTACCAAGGGTAATATTTTATTTGGTTTGTCCATTTTAGATAAAAAATAAATAAATAAACTCTACTTTTATAGAAACCATGGGGAAAATGGTATCATTTGTGTTTTTTATTACATTATTATGTAGTGTCTAAAACCAATGTTAGGAAAATAATAATGTACTTGCCTCCCTTTTCCTATATAAACCCATCAATTACCCCCTTATTATTCCCTATATAAACATTTATCATGCCATTAATTACCCTTATCCCTCTATAGTACTCACAAGTTTCCCCCAAGAACTCTGGAAGCCTCTCCTAAAATTTGGGAATCACCTTGTCATGGTAAGGGACCTATCTCTCTTATTTTCAATTCTCACACCTTCATTGTATTTAGCCTTCTAGTTATCAATAATTTGTGTTTTTGATCCTCAATATATGTCTCTTTAATTTCCATTATATTTTATTATAGTGATATATCATTTTCCCAACCATTATAAACATTACATAATATGTTTCTATGATGATATTTAGTAAGGGACCATGCTATTATGATCTTTATTCAATAACCTTATTTGTGTAATGAACATTGTATTCCAATTAATATTGATGGTATATTCTCTTCAATGACACTATTACTTATTTATGATTTAAAATTTATAATTGGTCCCTTTTGTCTCATTAATCCATCTAATGGTATATTAAGATCCCATGTTACGCTATCAAAATTATCCTGAAATTTTTCTATGACATGTTTTAATTCAAGAACCCTCCTTGTCTTATTCATTTTATTTACCAAGTCTTCATGTTGGATTATGTTATTAAATATCCCAAATAATATCATTTTTACTTCCAAGTCATTATGTGCCTCATTCTCTCTCATTTAACCATTTTATTAATTTTCACACATTGTTGTTAGGATACTGAAATGTTAGTGTAATTTTCCATACTGAACATTTGTAAGGTGTATACTCATACATGTTTCCACTGAAGGGTCTTCACCTAGTTCAACATATAAATAATTGTTTTTGTAATTCCATGTATGTTTTCCAAAATCCTTAATCATGGTATTAAATGTGAAAAAATATGTTCTTAGGTTATATGAACTATGTGGCACACTTATGCATGAACATGATATGATTATGATGGGCGTGCCTAAATAGTGAACCAATGCATTGGGTAATGATATAGTCTCATGAGATTTCATGTGTGGTGTATGGTAGGATAACTTAAGAATATTATATTATGATTTCTTTTTTGTTAATCTTGACTTCTTCTTATGATGTTATGTGTATCATTTTTTCCATATTCCCATATTGCCTTTATGTTATCAAGTTACCTCATGCATCATCATTAATGTTTATGAATCTCAAACATTTTCTATCAAATTTAATTTAATTCAGATTAACATGTAATTAATTGTGTTTATCATTATTTTTTTATTCCCTTACAAGGATTTATATATAAAATTTTTCTTATGCATGTCCCTAGGTTATCCCATGTAGTTTTAGGAATGCTGGAATATTATGAGCATGTTAAAGAATTGTTTAGTAATGCTGATGTACCCCCTATATAAGGATTTATGTAATGTACCTAATTACCTACAAAAACAATACATATTGATATTTTAGGTTTTATTATGTGAATTATTATATAATAAATCATGAGTTAGAGTTTAATAATGACCAGAGTTGTCATATTTTTAGAAAATTTTACTACATGAGAATGCCTTTGAGATATTATAATGCTCTAATCTAATTCCAAATGTGTATGATTATTATTTTCTATTATTCTTTTGAATATAGTTTATAATGTTTTTTTTTGATTATTTAGCAATATATTGAACATATTTTAGTATTTTTTCTAATATAACATTTGCATTAAAAAGATTATATAGGTGAACCATGTTTTTAATATTAAAAAGTATCATGTTAAGGTAGTGAGATGTGTTTTTTGTGTCTTTTTTTTCTCTAAATAGGTTATTATGTATTATAAGTTTTATTTTGATTCTATTTCACAATATTTATATTCCAATACTTTCAGAGATTTCAAACCATTTCTTGGACATGAAGTATTCTATTGGTGGTTCGTTGAAAACTTCAATAAGTTTTTTAGACCATTATCAAGGTTATTGAAAAACAAATATACTATTTTTATTATTCAGTTATGATGAATTTTAATGATTTAAATTGGATTATCACTATGGAACATGTCATTGAAACAATTTAATAGGAAACTCTATTTATCTTCCAACCTAATGCATCTAATTTTTCAATCAGTGGTGTGTTGTAATGTAGATTTGATAGGAAAATTCATGTCATGGAATATTATTCTACAAGTTTAGTTTATTCTAAAAAAAATTTAACAACTAATAATAACGAGATTTTGAATTTTTTTCTCTAGGAAAATTCATATAAATAATTTTGGGTTTAAAAATTATTTTTTTCACAGGTAATGACTTCGTTAGCTACTGGTAAAATAAATAAGTATTTACACAAATACCAATAATTTTGATTCAAATTATTTATGTTTTTATGATTAAATTAAAGAGAATGCTGAATATATATTTTTTAGAATAATACCCTAGTGTATTTACTAATTATATATAAATTGAAACATCAGATTATGAACCTATTTAAGAATCCTTTCCTGGTCAGAATTTTCATGTGGTGAAAACTACAATAAATTATTTTAGTGATTTTGTTAAATAATGTTTAAAATTTAATATCCCTTATCTATTAAATAATAAATATATTAATATATTTTATACTTAACCAAGAATTTTATATGTGATGACCCATATTAAGTATATATTAGTGGAAACTATGTTATTAAGAAATTTATTCTAGAAATGATAAACCACCACCCCTTAATTTTTTCTATTAACTTTACAATGGTTGAAATTTTGGGAAACAAATAACTATAAATAATATTTAGTGTTTTTTATTATAAAATCCAATTATAGTTATTTATTATTTTTAATATTTCAAATAATTTTCTCAATATCAGTTTACTCGAAACAATTCCCTAATGAATAAAAAATCATTTCATCTCTTTTTATATTATTTCATATTTTAGGTATGGGGTTAGTATTTTTTACTACCATTTCGCAATTATTTTAGTTAATTTTATATTATTTTTTTTGCCTATGCTTCAACGTGGTTAGTGTTATTATCATATAAATAATGATACTCGTGTGGTTGTAGGATATGTGAGATCATATTTTTTATACATTTTTAAAGACATGTTTTATGAAAATTAAAAAATAAACTAATTTTTATAATATAAAATTAGATGATTTTTTATGAGTGAAGAAGTTAAGAATAAGGTTTCTATATGATCTAATTAGTATATCTATGATCAAGATAATTTTTATAACATAGAGATTATAGAAATTTTTGAAAAAAAATGGTTTAACCCAGTTCAAATATTTTAAGAAAGAAACAAGATGATGTTTTATACATATATTTAAATGAATATATCGAGGATTAGTTTATTTCAATTAATAAAATTAATGTTATATGTAATGTAATGTATTTTTAATTCAAGTATAATTATTCATATATGTTAATTTTGTTCACATTGGTGAGTCTCATTTAATTTTACTAAGGTTTATCTATTAGGATTTATATAGAATATAGAAAATAAAAAGTAGTACACATTCAATATCAATGGTTAAGTATTGAAAGATCATAGAGGTTATTTGAAGGAGGCTCATACAATGGATATATATATTCCGGATACTATATATAACTAAGAATTCAAGATTCCATTTTTAAATATTCTTTTTTATAATATCCAGTTAATTTTTATCTCAATTGGATTTATTACTATTTTTATTGTAGAAATGTTTCAAATATTGGTGGGGTAAGAAGAGAATCATAAATGTTTGTTATTGTATTATTTTTAATTTTATGTTTTAGTTAAAATTTATATTCATTTTATTCATTTTGTTTTTGTAAATATATATTTACCTACCTAAACATTTTAATTAAAATTTAAAATGTTTATATGATTTATAAAATATATTTGAAACTTGATTTAAATTGAGTGATCATGAAATTACTCATTAAATGTTAATACCCATGTATAGAACTAATGTACAATATTAAACATACTATCTTAAAAACTATTTATGCCTTTTTAATAGTTTTTATATTTTAAATTTACTTGAAAATGTAATTTTATTGTATGATATATTTAAAATGATGTAATTATTTTTAAATAATATTATATATTTAGGGTGAGGCTAAAATTATTAATGAAATTGATTATGAAATACCATATTTAACTTTAGGTATATACCTTGATAATTTACGATCTCTCTAAGCCTTAGATTCCATTATAAACATTATAACAGATATATAATGAGCTTATAATCCCTTTTATCCACACTATTGTGTAGATTTTATGATTATAATCAAAGATAAGTGAGGGGTAAATTTTATCTTCAAGGATTATTGGGAGGTAATTACTAATTTTTTGAACCAATATAAGGTGTTATTCTTTATTTGTAACAAAAAAATTTATATAGGTACTAAAATATCATTATTTATATCTATCCATAAAATCCATATAATAATTGAATAATATAATAGAGATTGGAAATGACGGCCTCTGATTAAAGATTAAATAAATGGGGTGATAAAGTGGTTTATTTTCAATTAAATTCAATTATATATCAGGCATTATATATAAATAATGAAACTCAAAATTTAATCATTTCCTTGTCAAATTTTGAGCACCAAATTTTATGTTTGTAAGAACCCATGATGAAGTCCGGTTGATGGTAATTTACATTTTTACATAATTTATTATAGGAATTAGAGATAAAAAAACTTATAGGAATCATGCACGAACATACAAATATGAAAACATGGGAAAATATTTCGTTATTAAAGATATTCCTAGGTATTAATAGGAAATTGAGAGAACATTAATGGAATAGATTGAATTAGGGAATATAGATTCATATATGATGTTTGATATTCTTATAAAAGATGAAACTCAAACTCTTTTCTAATTCAGCCTTAAAATATTAATATTTGACTTCATTATGTGATTTTTATAATGAGAGATAAAGGGAAATGTGGTGGAATTTTTGGAGTCATACTTTTATGAAAAAAATCGATAATTAATTATAATAATACTAATTAATTGCTTAATAAAAATTTAATTTCATAATATTTTGGCATATATAGGTTATTTTGGAAAAGATTCAATAATGTCACCTAAAATAGGGGTAGATATATTAGGTAATTTTTTTGTTATATATAATTATAGTGAAATTTATTATTTTGGTTAGTGGTCATAGGGTAGAAATTCTAACCAAAAAATATTTATTAGAAAAAAAAAATTAAATTTGATTTAGAGTATCAAAATATTGATTTTAAGTATTTAAATATTAATTTTTTTCTATTAAATGTTCTTGAATAATAATTATTTTACTTTGATAATGTACATATGAAAAATTAAAATTGATTTAGTAATGTGGGATTTCATTATAAATGAAATATTGATTTTCATTGATGTCATATTAATTAATAAAGAGGGATTTTCCTTATGTCATTTGTAACACACCCCCAATTTTAGGTAATTTAAAATTTTATTGTATGTTTTCATGTTATTTAAATTATTTGTTATTTTTTGAGAGTTTCTATAATATTTTGGAGTTTTTTCTAGAGGAATGTGATTTGAGAAGTGTTAATAAAAACCATTCACTCTCTTTAGGAAACAATGAAAACATGATGCAAGGATTCACTATGAAGGCCCACGATTACATCATGGTTTTTCCAATCCATCCGAATCCTAATAAAAAGCATGTTAATTGAGAGATATGGATAACGATAGTGGGTTCATGATTTTTCAAACCATATGTTCCAACTACATGATGTTGTGTCCTAAGGACATTAGCACTATACAGTATGTGCACAATTTTAAATACCATATGGAACAAACCAAACGACTCTCTATATCATTCCCAATAGTGTGCCCGAAGATTATGCGTGGTTTATAAATACATGTGACCATATTATATGACATTCATTTAATGATCTAAAATGTGTTTTAATTCTGATTAAGGCCCTAGAAATCTCAATAGTATCATATTCTAATCATTTATAAAACTCCATTCCTCTTCTAGGATCCAATTGTAGTTCCCTTTGATCTGGAATAAACTTTTGAAATACTTAATGTGTGTTTGAGATCCAAAATCATTTTTAAGTCCATTTTCATCCACGTTATCCTATGTTCTTATTAGATATACTCTTATCCTATCTCTCTAATCCATATATCTAATATATTATTGATATATTTATGTCATATTATGAGAATAATTTTGGTATCCTTTTATATATATTTAAGGGAATGTGTTTTGATGTCATATCTATATATTCTTAGTGTTTTCATTCATTTTTTGTAATCTATTGAGAGTTAAGAGTCTTATAGATCATCCCTAATTGTTAAAGAACATTAACTTTAGGTTTCATAAAAAAAATTCCTTGATTTTATAGGTAATAATTCATTATATCATAAAATAAACCATTTGTTTTATGTTTTATAAAAATAATAATTGTTTTGGTCTGTGGTCATGTGGGACTTCTTATGGTCATGAAGTACCACCGTCAAAGGGGAAGAGTATGAGTGTGACATACCCTCATCAATGTGTAACACCATTCTTGAGTGTGTGGATGTTTATGTGTTTGTGTGGACATGGGTAGGGTAATGAATGATATGAATTAATGGTGATAAACATGTTTATGAATTGTATTACAAGGTTTCCACTTATACGTTTTTTATAAAAAATTTAAATATTTTTAAACATTTTTTATGAAAATTTATAACTATTATTGTCCTAATGGTGTGTGTTGGGAAGTATTTAAGTATTATCAAATGAGTTTCCTCGCACACTCTATTTGGGAGAATTAGTGAATTTTTATTTGTTATTTTTATTATGAATCATGAAAAATTGGAAAATAGAGCTACAGTGGTGGAAAGAGACATATCAGGGAATATGGATAGAGGAATTATATTTTTCTCTATAGGAATTTTTTGTCACTCAAATTCAAGGAATATATTGAAGAGGGATACCTACTTATAAGGTAGTGGAGCATCTCAGAATCAAACTCTAGTTTTGCTTAATTTTCCTCCATGACACAATAGTAATATTGAGTGTTTTCAATTTTTTTAAATTGGGGATATCAAGAATGATTGTATTGAACCACCTCGATATTGTCAAACAAATATTAAAATGGGGTATCTGTAACTTTATTTTCATTGTACTCATAAGTTATAAACTATTAATGTATATAATATTTCCTAAAAATCTTATTCTTAAATGAGGTGATCAATTAAAAATTACTTTTGACCATATAATTAAGTGAGCCTAGGTGATTCTAGGAACACAAAAAATCCTCATGTTATGCAATTATAATAATGTAATCATTGAGGGGGAGATAATAATAAAATTTATGGCTTTAAAAATATGATTTGGGATGATCAAAATATCATTTTGACTGTTTGACGTATGTTTATTTTAAATTATACACTCATGTATGATTTTTTTGAAATCGTTGTGTCCCACATATTCATTTTTATTGTATTTTATATCAGATGGGTTTGCTTGTTTAAGTGATGCGTCATGTCTTGAAAACTCAACAAAATCTACGATAATGGGAATGTTGGTCCTTTATGTGTTCAATGTGTTATATATCAATCAATGATGTTGAGTTTTTTTTATTTCTCTATTATTGATATGGGTATCTTTGATCAGATTTTCGGAATGGATTGGGTAACACCCTTTAAGTTCCACATCAACTATTATGCCTAGAAGGTTAGTTTCACCACTTCTGATGGAATTCATAATCTCTTTAAAGATGATACTAAATGAATACATGTAGAGACGGAAATTTGGTACTATTGTTAATAAATATCTCTTTAAAATTTGTAACATTTGATTGTACTTCTATTGATGAAATCTAACATAGTCATTTTCCACCCATCATTGACCAATTTCCTAACAAATTTACTAATAATTTCTCTATGTTGAAACCAATAAGATAATTATAATTAATAATTCTACTTCGTAAAATAATTATTCCAATTTTGATTTCATATTATATGATGAAACCAATAGAATTATTAGAATTAATATTTTAATTGAAAGAGCTGGAACAAAAAGGGTTTATTCGTTCAAGCATGTCTCCTTGGGAAGCACTGGTTATATTTATAAAGAAAGAATCTAGATTAATTAATTTTTTAGGATTATCATAATCTCAACCAGGTTATGATAAATAATTTATGGGCTCCTTATCGTTCAATAATATTCATTTACAATTTCGTTATCATCAACTTTGATTTCTAAAAGAGGATATTCCAAAAATAGATTTCAAGAGCCATTATGGACATCCAAAATATATGGTTATTCCCTTTTAATTATGTATGAAGTATAATTATTTATGTAATTAATGAATCATATTACCCAATGGTATATTGAATCTTCAATTATGGTGTTAATTGAAGATATGAGAGTGTATTCTAGGAAAAAATTCTTATGATGAACAACACTTGTATATATTTTTGTGCATCTTGTGAGAACATAAACTTTATTCTAGTCTTTTGAAGTGTGATTTATGGATGATAGATTAATGTTTCCATGGACATTTAATCATTGAAATAGAAAGTTTTTTTATATTCTAAATAGATATATATCATTTCTTATTAAAAACCACTGAAGAATGTTTTTGAAATATGATGTTTTTTTGGCATAGTTGGGTATTATTGACACATTTTCATGATATTTCACACCTTGACTCAATAATGATAGATTTTAAATGGAAATGAATTTATTTGAATTGGAAAAACAAATTCTACAAATATTTTCAATATCTTAATGTTCACCATACATCTCTAATTATCCTATATTTCAAGAGTCATGATAATGTTACATGGTCAATTATGATTTATTAGGATCTTGGTTTGGTTGTGTTATCATGCAGGGAGATCATATTATAGTTTATAGATCACCATATTTATTTTTTCATGAGAATATTAAAAAAATGATTTAGAAGTTACCACCATAATCCAAGCCTTAAAAACATGGTTTCATTGTCTTTTTAGTGATATATTTAATGTTTATGGATCATAAGATCTTGAAACGCATTTTCTCACAAAGGGATTTGAATCTAATTAAACACATATGGATAAAATATATACAGATTTTTGAATTTTAATTGATGTATATAGTAGGTAAAATAAATTATATTACTCATGAAATGATCATGAATTTATATGATTTTTCAGCTAAAGTGGATTTGGTGAAATGGAATCTAATATAAACCATATTTAAAATGGACTTGGATTGTGATGAGTAGGGAGATGTAATGATTTTCTATCATTTTTCTTATTTATCTCATTTAGTTGAGAAATTTAAAAATTACCAGACATATGATCATGAATTTTAAACCCTGAGGTTAAAACACAATAGTGGGTAGAACATTGAGGGATAGAATCTATAAGAAAATTTATTATTTCTTTTTAGATTTCATATAGTGGTACCAGTGGATTATCAAGAATAACTAATTCTTATTACTGTCATTTGAGATTGTTTTTCATCCTAGAATTTAAAATATTCATAAGGTACTGAGAGAATAGTTTTGGTGGGTCAAAATGAATAGGAAAGTGGCATAGTTTGTCTCAAGATTCCTCAATTGTTAATAGTTCAAGGTAAAAAACTAATGGAAATTTGGTATATTACATTCATTGCCTATCCCTAACTAGAAATTGGAGTTGATAGACATGTATTGTTTTATAGTTCTACCATAAATATTTATAAAACATGATTCCATATAGTGGATTGTGGATCGGATAACAAGTAGTCTCGGTTATTTACTACTAATTAATCCAATATGGTGGTTGAATTTTAAAAAATATACATTGAAGTAGTTATGAAGATTCCTGGTGTTCTGGTATCATTTGTGTTAGACTAGGACCAGAGGTATACATCGTGGTTTTGGAATTCCTTACCTAAACACCTCAGAACCCAGATTACCATGAGCACAACATATCATCCTCAAATTGATGGTCAGTCAATTAGGACAATAAATGTGTTCAAAGATAAGCATAGAGATTTTGTGATGGATTTTTGAAACTCATGTGAGGTTTATATACCATTGGTGGAGTTGTTATACAATACCATTTATAAAAAATTAATAAATATGGATCATTTTTAAGTATGGTATAATCATCATTATTATTCTCTGCCTTTTGGGTGTAAATTGGTGAGACATCACTTTTCAGACATATCCCAACATAAGAAAAAACATAGATCGTTTGTATGATCAGAAAGTGGAATTAAATGACTTATAGTTATAAAAAAACATATTGGGATCATCATCTATGATTGATATAATTTCACTTCACTAATCATGTTTTCTTGAAAATATTTCTAAGCCTTGGACATCATATTTTCTGTAATAATGAAAAGAATTATTTTCATTTATCATCCCTTTAACATACATGAATGATGGTGTGATGTGTATCATCAGTGTTATTTACTTATAATATTTATTTCTATCCATAATGTGTTTCACATATCTCAATTGAATAAGTAAAAATCTAATACTAACCATGTGATTCGATGGTATCATGTTGATCTTGAACTAGATGCTATATTGATTCATATTACAATAAGTATTGTGGATAGAAAATATAATCTCTTTCTGAGAAAACCATATGGTTAGTATGGGTATTATAGTTTCATGTTCAGAATCTGGAACACACATGAGAACATGAAAAACAATAGTTGAATGGTGTCTTGATAACTTCCAAAACATCATTGTCCATCCACTTTCCTAAAAAGAAAATAAAAATGTTTTGGAGAATGTGACACTACTATTTTTTGGTACATTACCCTTTTATTCATATATTTTATTATTATTAAATGTGTGGGTTAATCTTTATGTGATTTAAAATGGTTTTGTAAGTTTTTATGGATGTTCATGGTTTGATAATGGTTAGTAGAAACCATGTAATATAACCAGGATACCATGCATTTTAATTTTGGGAGTCACTAGGTTGGTGCAAGAATTGTCCATACTATATCCATGATGTGAGGATTGGGTGGGTGGAGATAGTGGGAGAAGCCTGGTTGGTGCATATTTTTTTAATCTGTGCGAGCCAAATATTACTTTGAGAGGACTTGGTATAGTATCCTTTCATGTTTGGCTCATAATTTTCTAAACCATTTAGAAGAAAATGTGTTTCCCTTTAGATATTTTCTAGTAGCACATGCATAGTTGGAATATGGTTTGAAAACATGTGTGACCTAACCATACGGTTTGAAGTTAATTATTCAAAAAAAATTATCGATATTAATTCTCTGAAACCCCCATTAGTTTACTTTTCGTCAAAGGCCATGAAAGAATTTCCCCTCAAAAGCTCCCAATGTGGATTTCTTTGATCTAGAAGAACCTTTTATATGAATCAAAGTTTTTTGGAGAACTTGAATCAATATTTTGTCATTATTATTTCTCATTATTCTTAAATATACTAATCTCTTCACTCTTATATCCAAATATATAATCTATTATTGTAAGATATATGTCTAATGATGTGAATCTTGATGAGATTTTGTTGGATATATTGATTAGTTGGAGTTGTGGGACTTAATAAAGAGTTCTTAGTGTTGTTCTTTGTATTCATCAATCATTTATAGGTATAAATATTCTCTATCATCTCTAATTTTTCTCAAAATTTAATTCCTGGATTTATTAAATGGGTTTTATAGGTTTTCAATGGAAAAGTAACTTTATTTTTTTAATGAAACCATTTAGGTTTTATTTTGGAAATATGTAAAGTAGTTTGATATTGGGAAAACTAATTTGATTCTAATTTTAAAAGGAAGAATTTAAAATTACTCATTGGTTTTTATAAGCGAAATATGTTTGAAGGATTGTCTTCAATAGAAGAGTTATATTATGAAATTTTAATTGGAATGATTCTTGGATTAACTGGGTTAGTGTGTGTTCAAGTGGGATGGAGTATGGTAATGAAGTACCATAGTTAGATTGGGATGAAGCAAAGTTTTGAAGAACCATCATTAATGTGTTCCCCCAACCATGAGTGTGTGTGTATCTATCTCTGTGTCTATTTATATGAATAGTGGTTCTGTTATTCCAAATATAAATGAATGGTGAGAAACGTTTTTATGTTTTTTCACACATGGATTTTAGACATAGTTTTGTATAAATTGTATAACTATTTTCAGAATATTTTATATGAAATTTAGAAATTGATTATTTTCTTATCGGTCTGTTTTGGGAAGTCTCTCAGAAAAATCTACCGGTTTTATGCTCACTCGTATCATGGGAACATTAGTGAATTTATAGTTGTTTATTGATACATATGAAAAAGAAAGGGTATCATATTTACATATTTTTTCATCTTTATACTATAACGCCATGACCCTTGCCACCTAGAGTCAGTGAATTATTTCATAACATCGGCATGATCACAAGGGATCAAATCCATAAATACCGATCTATTTAGTAGCCTTGGAAGAACTATATAAAAATATAAGTTTTACATTACACTATGAAATAAAAAACAACAACATTTTTTCTACTTTTAACACATTCATCTCCCATAGACTATCAATATAGGTTAGTCATAATATACTTCTTTTCATCCTGGGAAAAAATAAAACATAGAAAGGGGTGAGCTCAGGTGCTTAGTAAGGATAAAAATATAGCAGAAACATTCATAAATAAGCATAAAAATTTAAGGAAATGTATAAGACGAAAACACAATCCTTTTAAACAAAAACTTCAATTTAAAATGGAAAATAAAAATCAAGTAATTCATTTACTTATTCACATGTATATTCTACTAGTTTAATAATCACATGTAATATCAATATCCAATTTCATAATGATGTAATGCATAATATTGGACATCATAACCACATAGTCAAGGCCTCGTTCCAAGAATACAAATAAGATTTTGTCGAGGCCTTGTAGAAAGATACTATTTTGTCTCATGAGGCCTACCGATCCATCGAGGAGCTATAGTGGGCTCCACCCATCACATACTATGTCCAATGGATTCCTCATATGAAATGGTTCAAACATAACATAAAAATTCATATTAAAAATAGCATACGAAATGTTAATACTTTAACCATAAACCATGAATGGTATAATAATAATACATCTACTATTAAACTTATAAAAAAACATTCAATATAATATAAAAGATTTTATCATAATAAATCAACTTCAAACAAGGGTAAAATCCATCAAAGGGTGTTGACATTGATGAAATCAAAACTATTTGATAGAAATATCTCTTTATATTCTGAAATAATTTATGAGTCATGTAATTATAAAAGAAAACATATATTTTGAAAATATTTTCATAATCGTTTTAGGGTATCTTTGAAGGTTTTAAAATAGTGGAAAATATCTGCACTCATTGTAAAAGTTAAAAAAACATTCATTCCTTAATTTTGTCGAGAAGTTCGTAAAGGACCTTGTTTGGAAAATAACGGAAATATTCCTATAAAAACATTTAATAAATATTCAAACATGGGTATAAATGACTTTATCCCATAGTCTAGAAAATATTAAAAAAAATCAAATATATTTTTAAGAAACACACATATGTGGATGATAAAGATGTCCTAGTAGATACTCACATATAAACAACCTCGGATAATGAAGAGATTGTAGAATTAACCAATACCTTATAATTTTCCTTGATCGAGGGTAAATTAACCTCTTTTATAAAAGTTAAATAATTGTAATTAAATTATACAAGAACCACATATATAAATATGATATTATATATGATCTTGTACTATTTCCTAGTTAATAATATTTTTGTAGTATCTTTTTTTCAGGTGTTAACTGATTCATTTTAAGTTATATGTTTTGTTATGTAAGTAATGTTTGTTTGGGATATTATGTAGTTGATTCATATCCAAAATTATATTATGTTCTAAAACATTATTTTTATTCATAAAATGAAAATTATTCTGGAATTATTACAATGGGGAATGAATCACATCGCATTTATGGAGACGGTAATTTGTATGTATGCTTGAGAGACAATATCAATGTATTGATGGTGAAATCATATGTAACTTTATATTATATCATATATTAAGAATAATTAACATGTTATATTTATTATTTACATCAATTATACTCATTGTTATACCCATCCTAATAATGAGGTGTTGAATAACAAACTACACCACGACGTGGAGACGGTAATCCATACATACGCATGTATGGTGACTTTGTCATTCATAGGATGGATAGAAGAATAAATATTGTTGTAAAATATTTATACTAACATCACCATATGTATAAGGTACTTTAGTTATTATTTTGGTATGGAAACAACAAATAAATAGCAATTGGAAGAAGAAAATAACTTTGAAAGAGGTTATGAAATTATTACCTATTCTTCAGGTGCTTCCTTTTGATTTGATAAAAAGGGCTCCTTAAGTTGGATTTATGATCAATTCAAGGAATCTAGGATGAAGTGAGGGTAGTTGGGAGGATATGTGAGTAGGTTTGGTCAATCCAAATGGATTTGGAGGTGTCATATTAGGAGAAGAGGAAGTACCCTTTTATAAGAGAGGTGAGGGTCTCTTTAGGAAAACCTTGAAATATTATTTTATTATAATATAATATTCAGTTTATAATGGATTCAAAAGGATTTATTTAGAGGATATGGTGGGGATGGGTCTTAAACATCTCAACCAATAGGTTATAGATAGGTTTAGGTCACTATATTAACCATATATTTTAGATTTAACTATTAGTTAAATAGTTTAACTTTTACCATATATTCATGTATTATTGTAATAAAAAGTTAATAAAATTACAATAGAAATCCAAGAGAACACAAAGTTGTTAATTATTGATATATCTAAACATATCTATGTCCTTTGTCTAAACCTTATATTTTTAGGAATAATATATCAATTAATAATATAGTATTTGTTTTAAAAACTCAATTATGTCAATTTTGACACTATTTGGAATTTGGTTTTTCTGAAAGTCATAACAACTTTATCATTTCAAAAAATATTATTTAATCAACCCTAAGATGTCATATTTACATTTAAATTAGTTTAATTCATAAAAAGTCTCAATTTAAAATTAATTTTATATTTATAATATCAATTAGTTTAATCTTTCAATAATAAAGTAATTACTGCATCATCATTGTGTCGTAGATATATTTTATTATATAATGTAAAAAATAAATAAATAAGAGATGAATATGTAGGAAATAATTTTTATATTTCTATGGAATATTTATAGTAGAATTTATCTTATATATAACCATATATTAAAAATGTTTTAGTTATTAAAATATAAATTTAACACTTTTAACTCATCTTTAAATAAAGAAAATAATAAATGTCCTAATATAATCCAAGTGGACCAAATGGATATTATTTTATTCCTATTCTTGATTTTGGTTTAAATACACTTATATAATAGAATTTGAATATGTGTTAGGGTAATTATAATATCATTTTTACCATTAATTACCATATTTACTTTTAACCGTGGTAAATAAAATTCAAAAGTTACTATTCACCAGAAATTATTTTCATCCTATTGAATCACATATTACTTACTAATGTCAGCCATGTCTCTTAGATGTTTGAAATTCAATTCACAGAGGTGGTAAAAATATATTTTATGCAAATTTGGAAATGTGCCTAGAAGGTGGGTAAAAAACGTTAAATGATCAATAAAATTTTATACATCCAATCTTATTATAAAATGAATCCCATGAATTATTTTGAACATATATATGTACTATGTACCTATTTGGACCTAAAATAAATTTAAAAAAAATAACTAACTATTTAAATAAAATGTCAGTTTAAAACTATAACACAGTGTTTTTCACTATTCACCAAAAATGAATGTTTTTAGAATAATACCAATAATTCACCCTATGTCAATTTTGATATTCTGAATCCAAAAATGAAGTCCATTTTGAAAAATAAAATATATAAAATCTCAAAAAGTGGGTATTAATATTCATAATGACTAGTTTGATTTGTCATGGGGTGTTAGAACTCAGTGTTGCGTACACCGCAAGCTATTGCGTTATTCAAAGAGAAATGTATTATGGAAGCTCGGGGTGTTTCATTCTTCCCTTCGTCAAAAAAAATCTTCCTTAAAATTTCTAGAATACTACTACATAAAAATATATGAGTCTTTCTTCATCAATAGTTCTTCGGGTTCCCACGTATCCCCTTCCATCTTATGGTTTCTCTATAGAACTTTTACCAGACGAGTCATCTGATTTCTCAGCACTTGTTCTCTAGTATCAAGAACCTTGATAGGTTCTTCACAATAAGACAGATCGGGTTCCAATTTTATTTCTTCATAGGTGACTACATGTGTTGGGTCAGGCTGTCACGACCCGTCCCCCAGGGTCCGTGCTGTGACTACCCCCAAGCCTGCCTTCCAAAGGCTAGGGGCTGGCGACTAGAAATGAAGGCATATTCCTTAAAACTGGGAAGCATTGCCTTTATAACCTGTAACACACACAACCAAGCACGCCTCAAGATATGAACTCAAGTAAACTGAATAGTAAACAGAGTGATTATAGTAAGTAAAAGGGGCCATAATACAATCCCTACTGAAAAGTACAAGGAAAACTATAAAGTACAAGATGACTGGTAGGTGAAAAGTATCTCCTGGATCGTCCACAGAAAAAGCTACCTGAAGGGTAGGTAAAGCTCATGAATGGCCATATCTACAGTTCGTCTCGTCTAACATCCACCTCCGAGCAACCTCTAGTCCTGGTACTCTCGTCCTTAGTTAGCACAGTTTGTCGTCTGCAACAAACACAACAGGGTGCGAGCATAGCCCGTGCAGGGGTGAGTATAAAGATACTCAGTAGGGACCCTGAGACCCTCATGGTCTCACAAAATCCACCAAGGATAAACCACACAACATGGAATCAATTGACAACCCTACTTAGTTATATGCCCATACATATACCTAAGTTATCTATTAAACCCATCTCAATCATGTAGAAAACACAGAGTCTAACACAAATCCCAATGCTCAACTATTCCACAAAGGATGGAATACCACGAATGTAAGTACCACACATGTACGCCACAGAGAAGAATACCACAAAGGTATTACCATAAAGGAATTTACTACTCATGTATGAAATCTTCTCACATCATGTATAACATAAGTACAGTAGTACAGAAGATTAGATGTAACTAATAATTCATCTTACTCTGTTAAGATGATCTGTTGCTGACCCACACTAGATCATTCGGTGCTAACCCACATAGGATCACTAGGTGCTGACACACACAGGATCACATGGTGCTGACCCACATAGGATCACTCGGTGATGACCCACATAGGAACGCTCATTGTTGACCCACATAGGATCGCTACGTGCTGACCCACACATGATCATTATTCATTCTTCATGTCACAGCCAACTATAGGGTTCCCTCACTATGATCACTTTTCTCCGAGAGGGTCTGCTCATCAAGACACTGGTTGATACACCAACTTCCACGAATTCCCACAGAAAAGTATCTCAATGGACCACCACGTCATATAGGTCTCAACGCAACAGACGGTGTGTCAATCAGTAACCTAGTTTGTGAGTTATTAGCGTTTTAGTCCCGAGGGCCCGATTGGATTCATGCTCGATCTAACCTGACCGTACTCCAACTTTATCCAAATCACCTGTGGGGTATACTCAAAGGGACCATCTCGCTCCAAGGTTTCCAGGGTTTCTGGCAGTTCGTCAATCGGACGCCTGGTGACAATGTTATAGTCGATAGAGTGAAAAGTTTGAAGTTGGTCGGGGTCCGGTCCGACCCAGTCGGACCGACCCAGCCTGCTGGGTTTGTCCTAGAACGCTGGGTCGGGCACGGCCTGCTGGTCCGGCCTAGACCGCAGTGTGTGGTGCAGAGGCCGTGAGGGCCGTGGAGGCCCAGTGGGCCGCGGAGGGTGCAAGGGCGGTGCAAGGCTGCGAGGGTCCACGAAGGGCCTCTAGGGCCATAGGGTGGCGAGGCTGCGGGGTCCGTGAGGTCAGCGTGACGGTGAGGTTGTGGGGGTGGCGCGGAGGTCCTCCTGGTGGTGAGGACGTGGGGGCATAGAGGGCCGCGTGGTCGAGAGGCCGTCGGGCGGCATGAAGGGATGGGTGGTAGTAAGGCGCAGGGCTGCACAGAGGGCCGCGAGGTGGAGAGGCCACGGGGTGGCACGCAGGGTCGTGGGGATCCATGAGGCCGCAGGGTTCCACAGAGTTTGCACCACGGCGGTTCTCTATGGCTATCTAGGCGATGCGGTCGCATGTCATGCCTTTGCCGGCGGCCAGCTTGATCGGCCGCCCTCCATTTTTCACCTTCGTCGGGGCTAGCCGTGGTGGTGGTCGCAGGTCTCAAGTTCCACTAGTTCCAAAATCCGGCACCGGTCTCCATCACCATCATGAGGAACACACAAATAATCACCAAAAAATGCGGAGATATATACCATTTTTGTTTGTCCTGCACTCTCCGTGTTAGAGCATTAGCAAGTGGTTTACAAATTTGGAATCGAGAACTTGTACGGAAGATATTTAAAACATCAAAACCCACATCCTCTATCAATCACTATTCCTAAATCCGCAAAAGAAAACATATGTGGATCAACTAGTTTGAGAAAGTTGATCCGCTTTCTTTGTGTATAAGGGAAGAACATGGGAAATATTAATCATATACAATTAAACCCCGACCTCGAAGGTTTTTTGTTGCATTGATGTAGGCAAGAGAAAGAATGGTGAAGGCGAAGAGGGTGCCAACGATCGTCACTCCCACAATCACGCTTCCAAAGTCATCTCAGGGTTGGTTCCTTGTTCTTTCATTGGATAAAGTTCTTCATCGGAGGAGAAAAGTTCCTCCTATGTTCTTCTCCCAATTTCCCTCTGCCAATAATTCCGCCAAATTCCCCAACAAATAATAGCCAGAAAAATAAAATATGTTTACCTATTTAATTTTTTGGCATAATTGAAGTTGTCTTAATTGATTAAAGGAAGGTGGAACAATTAAATGGGTTGTGTTGGCATAATTATAGTGGGGAATGTTCAAGAGGCTTTACCAACTTCAAGTGGAAGTTTCTAGAGTCGGGTTGTCCCTACCTTTGAATTCAAACTTGGGGGGTTTAGGCTCAGGTGGTCCCCACCACCATAACCCATATGGGAGGATTTAGTTCCAATGGTCCCCACCTGAAAAACATCCACATGGGAGGTTTCAAAAAAAATGTTAAACTTTTATATTTAATTTTTTTTTTCTAAGAAAAATCCAAAATCTAACATTCACCCTCGACCTACTATAGTCGAGGTGAAGGGCTTCTTAAGTGAATACTGACGGTTAGTGTTCATCGGTGCCCTCAGATTTCAATTCCAAGCACCAGTTCAAAAGTTACAAAAAACCACTCGCATGTTTACTAAATGTACCCAAAAAAGTTCATAAATCCATTTCGGGCAGATCGAGCCTCAGAATCACGCACCGTTATTTTTCAAAGACTGGTAAAATTACTATTTAATAAAAAAAAATTACATGGAATTTATGGGTCTTAGAATTCGCCCCACCTCAGGGATTTACATCCCCGTAATCCATATCTCAAAACTAGGGAAACAAATGGGGGTACTGAGCATGAATCTGATCCTCCTGCTCCCATGTGCTCTCTTGGAGGTTTCAGTGCTGCCAGAGAACACACATCGGGGGTATCGACTGCCCATGAAAGACTCTCTCCTGTTGATCCTCAATCTCAACTGGAGCCTCCATAAAAGTCACCCCATCATTAACGTCCAGCTCTCCATGGTCGATGATGTGTTAAGTGTCATGTATGTATCTCCTCAGTTGGGAAACATGGAAGACGTCATGCACCTGGTGCAACGGATCTGGAAGAGCTAAGCAATAAGCCACCTCTCAAACTCTGTTGAGGACTTGAAAGGGTCCAATGAACCTTAGAGATAACATTCCACCTTGGCCAAATCTATGTAAACCTAATCTAATTGAGACCCATAGAAAGATGTGGTCACCATCCATGAACTCTAGAGGTATCCATCTCCTATATATATAAGACTTTTTCCTTCTCTGTGAAATCTTCATCCGCTCCTGGATGATCTACACTTTCTCTATGGTAGCCCATACCATCTCTGGTCCCATTAGTGCTGACTCCCCTGGTTCATTCTAGCATAAAGTTGATCTGTAAGTTTTCTCGTACAATTCCTCAAAATGTGTCATCCCAATGGTGGAGTGATAATTGTTGTTGTATGAAAACTCCACTAAAGGCAAGTGATCCTTCCAGCTTCAACCAAAGTCAAGGACACAAGCACGTATCATGTCCTCAAGGGTCTGAACGGTCTGCTCTGTTTGACCATCCTTTTGAGGATGGAAGGCAGTTCTCAAATGAAGTTTCATCCCAAAATCCTCCTGCAACCCATTCTATAGCTGGGAAATAAAACGTGCATCACGATCGGAGACCATCATCGAGGGTACTCCATGTAGCCACACAATCTCCAACACATAGAGGCGTCCCAAGATCTCTACTGAACCCTGCACTCTGATCGTTAGGAAGTGGGCCGACTTGGTGAGTCGGTTGACGATCACCCAAATAGAGTCATGACTTTTGGATGTACGTGGAAGTCCAGTCACGAAGTCCATGGATATCCCATCCCACTTCCACTCTGGGACCTCTAAAGGAAGAACCAAGCCTACTGGTACCTAACGCTCTGCCTTCACTTTCTAGAAAGTGAGGAGCTAAGAGAAAAACTCTGCTACTGCTTTCTTCATTCCCAGCCACCAGTGCTATCATCAAAGATCCCGATACATCTTCACCACTATTGGATGTACCGATAGAGGGGATGTGTGTAACTCCTTCAAAACATCCTCCTAAAGTGACACTAGTAAAATTGGACATCCATTGATAAGGATGAACTATTCTCCAACTTCATAAAATCCATTAGGTTCTTGTCCTACGGATATCTGAGCATGTCGAGTCTCGCAGTCAGTGTCCCCAAACTAATCCTCCCTAACTCGCTGATAAAGTGGGGTAGTGACTGTAAGAGACTGAAGGAAATATGATCCATCACATTTTACAGAGGATATCGGAAAAGAGGACAACTGCTCCATCACCTCACCTGGCAGTTGTATACCAGATCTTCGGCAGAGTGCATTTTCTACAATGTTCCCCTTCCTAGGAGTATATATATCTAGAAGTCATCGTCATGGAGGAACTCTAGAAAACGTTGATGTATCAAGTTCAGGCCCTTATGAGAGAAGATATAACTAAGAATCTAGTGATCAGAGTACACTGTAAAATGCTCTCCCATAAAGTAATGTTGCCACATCTTCAATTTGAAGATCGCTACTGCTAACTCCAGGTCATGGGTAGTGTAGTTCTGCTCATGCTGTCTTAGGTGTTGAGAATCATATGTGAACACTTCACACTCCTGAATCAGGACACATCTGAGTTCAGTCCCTGATGCATCGTAGTAGACTACATACCCTACAACCTCCTATGGTATCCTCAAGATGGGTGCACTAGCCACCCTGTACCTCAACTCCTGAAAACTCTGATGGCATCTCTCCGACCAAATGATGGGTTTCCCCTTCTTTATCAATGTTGATAGTGGAGCTACAACTATAGATAAATCTGGCGCAAACCTTCAGTAGTATCTGGGAAAACCCAGGAAACTTTGTACCTCTGTCACATTCTTGGGAGGATCCCAAGCAAGTACTCCCTCAATATTAGTTAAATCTACTACAAATCTAGCCTTTGATATGACATGTCCCTAAAAGTGAACCTCTCAGATCTAGAACTGGCACTTCGAGAGATTACCATAAATCTGGTGCCCACAGAGTGTGTCTAGTACTACCTACAAATGATAAACGTGCTCCTCCCTAGTAGTGGAGTAGATCACAATGTCATCGATGAAGACTACTACAATGCGATCAAGGTATGGATGAAATATCAAGTTCATGAGTCCCATAAACCTTGCTAGAGAATTGTTCACACTAGAATTGAATAAACAAGAACTCATAACGGATGTACCATCATCTAAATGCCATCTTTTGTACATCGTCATCTCATACTATAAGCTGGTGATAGTCTGATCTGAGGTCTATCTTTGAGAACCAACGTTCTCCTTTCAGCTGATCAAGGAGGTTGTCAATACTCGAAAGTGGAAACTTGTTCTTCACGATCACCTGGTTCAGGCGTCGATAATCAACACAAAGTCTCAAGCTCCCATCTTCCATCTTGGATAACAAAATCGAGGCTTCCCAAAGTGAAACACAGGTCCGAATGAACCCTTTCCCCTATAAGTCCTCCATCTGTACTCGTAGCTCAGGAATCCCAACGGGAGCCATCCGATACACTGGTGTAGGTATCAGTGTCCAACCATGGTACAAGTCAATGTAAAAGTCCACCTCTCTATGAGGAGGTAGACCCGGGAAATCATCAAGGAATAAATCCACATACTGGTCCACAACTATTGGATAACTCAGAGTCTCCACATCAACCGCTCTGAGAGTAAGGCTTTCCTACTAATGTGTGATCGGCTGCACTCTCCTCCGGGAAAGTCCATCCTATCTAGAAAATGATTCCTTCTCACTAGTGAAGGTAAACCTAATCCCATCCGTGTAGACACACTGCACTTTGCACCTAATACAGTCAATCTGGGCATGGAATGTAGATAACTAGTCCATACCCAAGATGACGTCACAAGGCCTCAACGCTGCTACATAGAGATCCCAATCAAAGCTCTCAACTCCTAGAGTAAGCTCACACTTCCAGAACTAGTGTGTAATCATCAAATATGCTTTTGTATGGGTTTCTATCCGTAAAGATCGAGCAAACGGCTCCATCGGAATCTCGAGCTCCAAATGAGGGTAGTGGCAATAAATGAATGACTGGAACCTGTGTCTATAGGTAATGTAGCTAAGGTGGAGTACACATAGATCATATCTCATATCATCTCTAGAGCACCATGATTGTATGCCACAGTTTCCTGGATTTGAGATCTCCCCTGTCCTCCTGCACCTTGTGGTTATAGTGGACCACCTGGTGGTGGTGGCGGTAACATCTTGTATCGTTGTCCACCACCAAACACACAACCAGCTCCTTTTCCTCATCTGCCTTCTCCCTGCGGACATCCTAGGTCAAACCTCTACCTCTACCTGGGAGTTCCTTCAACCATATACTAATAATTTGTATGGCAGTTCAGACATTCACGAGCCATGTAACCCTTCCTACCACATGCGTAACACCACCCGCTCTGGGCATCATTGGCTCTCCCTCAAGTTCCCCGCACATCTGACCCTGAATCATGCGGTGGTCCACCTGTAGGTCTGGCCTTCTTGGACCTCTGTGTCATCTGTCTGCTACAAGATGTAGAAGACACTGTTACGTGATGACTGGTGGTGGGTCTCGCTGCTAGTGACTGCTCAGCAAGAAGACTCTCCACTTAGACAACTTTCTCTAACAACCCCGAATGTGTTGGGATGCTAATAGAAATCATCAAAGCCCTGATCTCTCACATGAGACCCTGCTCGAAATTCTGGGCCCTGAAGAATGGGTCCTGCACCATATTAGTGGAGTAGCCTGAGAGGTCGGTGAACCTCGCTATGTATTGAGCCACAGTCATGCTACCATGTTGCAGATGAATAATCTCCTGAATACGCATTGTGCGAAGTGTCACTGGGAAAAAATCTACCGAAAAAAGGATCTTGATGTCTGCCCAGAGATGTGTCACCTCATCGTGAGCCTAGAGAATCAAGCACCACCATCTTCCTGCTGATTCCCTTAGTAGACTAGTGTCAAGGATCGCCATGAGATCAGATGGTGTCCCTACCAGTCAGAAAACTCTCCCCACGACCTCCAACCAATCCTCAGCCGCCTGTGGGTTCATCTCTCCCCTGATCCCAGGTGGCCTCTGGCACTGAAACCCGTGAAACATGATCATGTGTCATGCACTCTTTTCTGCTGGGGCTGGTGGAATCAGTGACCCAACAGGTAATGGTACCACTAGTGCCTCAGCTGGAAGACTTCCCTTCACTGAGGACACGTCACTCAGTTGGCTATCAGTGCGTACTATATCTGGAACCCTAGTTGGTTGTCTGCAAGGAGGAATCCTGAAAAGAAAAAGGTGTTCCATAGTCAGTATGTTATACCTAGTGAGCTTACTCAAAGAGATAACAAAGAAAAATCTTGAAAACACACATGAAATCATTGTTTTCATGCACTGGGTCTGAAGTCAGAAGTTAGGGTCCTGGTGTACGGATATGTCAGTCGTCGCACCAACACTAGATTCCCTAAACTAATAACCACACACACTACATTTAAAACTATTTTCATTAAAAAGAAATATCAGAGTCATATGTTTTATAGTAGTACTGACTCCCCTCATACCAATTTGTAATGACCCATCCCCCAGGTCCCATGTCATCACCACCCCAATATCGCCTTCCATAGGCCAGGGCTGGCGACTAGCACCAAAGGCATATCCCCTAAAACTGGGAAGGCATTGCCTTTATAACCTGTAACACACACAACCAAGCACACAGTAAGATACGAACACAAGTAAACTGAATAGTAATCATAGTGAATACAATAAGTAAAAGGGGCTACAATACGGGCCCAACTAGAAAGTACATGGAAAACTAGAAAGTAAAAGATGACTGATAGGTGGAAACCATCTTCTAGATCATCCACCACGAAACCTACCTAAAGGGTACGAATAACTCATGAATGGTCATCTCTGTAGTTCTCCTCATCTAACGGCCACCTTTGATCCACCTCTAGTCCTAGTACTCCCGTCCTCATTCAGCGTTGTCCGTTGTCTACACCAAACACAATAGGGTTCAGGCATAGCCCATGTAGGGGTGAGTATAATTATACTCAGTAGGGACCCCGAGACCCTCAAGGTCTCACAAAATCCACCAAGGATAAACCACACAACATGGAAACAACTGACAACCCTACTTATGTATACGCCCATACATATACCTAAGTTATCAAGTATACCCATCTCCATCAAGGGGAATACACAGAGTCCAACTCAAAACCCAATGATCAATTGTTCCACAATGGATGGAATACCATGAAGGTAAGTACCACACAGGTATGCCACAAAGAAGAATACCACCATGGTATTACCACAATAGATAGTATCACTCAGGTACGAACTCAGCTTACACCAGGTATAACTCAAGTACAATAGTAGATATGATTTGATGTAACTACTAATTCATCTTACTCTGTTAATAGGCTCTACTTATAACCCACACAGGATCGATCAGTTCCGACCCACACAAGATAACTCGATGCTGACCCAAACAGGATCGCTAGGTGCAAACCCACACAGGATTGCTATTCATTATTCACATCACAGACAGCTACAGGGTTGCCGCACTACGCTCGCTTGTCTCTGGGAGGGTCCACTCTTCAATCCACTAGTCAATACTCCAGCTACCATGAAGTACCATGAATAAGTATCTCAAAGGACCGCCAAATCATATGGGTCTCAATGAAATATATGGTGCATCAATCGGACACCCAGTCTATGAGTTATTAGCCTTTTAGTCCCGATGGCCCGATTGGATTCGTGCTTGATCCAACCTGACTGTACTCCAACATTATCCAATTCTCCAGTGGGGTATACTCAAACAGACCGTATCACTCCATGGTTTCCAGTGCCACTAGAAGTTCCTCAATCAGACCCTCGGTTCCAATGTTATGGTCGATAGAGAGAAAATTTCAAAGTTGGCACGGGTCTGGTCCGACCCGACCTGGGCCGACCCGACCCGATTCGGGTCGACCCCGCCCGCTAGGGTAGGTCCTGCCCGTTGGGTTGGCCTTCCCCACCTTGGGTGGAATGGAGACCATGAGGGCCTTGGAGACCGTGGGGGCCATGGTGGCCGTGAGGGCGGTGCGATGTTGTGGGGGGTGTGAGGGCCACGGGGCGATGAGGACTAGGGAACCGTGAGGGTCTCAGGGCAGCACGGAGGGTCGTGGGGCTTTGAGCCTGTGGGGAGGCACGGAGGGAAAAATTGTGGTGTGGTTGTGGGGCAGCGTAGAGGGCCATGGGGGGCGCGAGGCTGTAGGGTGTCGTGGAAGATGTGGGGCAGCGGTTCGGCGTGGCATGTCGTACGGTGTGGTCGCGCACTGTGCCTTCACCGGCGGTCGGCTTGACCAACCACCCTCCGTTTTTAGCCTTCGTCATAGCGGGCTGTGGTGGCGGCCATGGTTCATGAGTTCCATCGATGCCAAACACCTGCACCAGTTTCCATCCCCATCATGAATAACACACAAATAATCACCAGAAAATGTGGAGATGTTGGGCCATGTTTTTTTATCCCTCACTCTCTGCGTTAGAGCGATAGCAAGTGGTTCAAAAATATTGAATCCAGAACATGTCTGGAAGATATTTAAAACACAAAACCCCACATCCTCCATTAATAACTTTTCCCAAACCCACAAAAGAAATCACCTATGGATCAACTAGTTAGAGAGAGTTGATCGGTGTTCTTTGTTTAGAAGCAAAGAACTTGGGAAATATTAATCACATAGAATTAAACCCCTACCTCAAAGGTTAGTTGTTGCATTGATGTCAGCGTGAGAAAGAACGGTGAAGGTGAAGAGGGTTCCAATGATCATTGCTCCTACAATCATGATTTCGAAGTCAGATCAGGGTTGGTTCCTTGTTCTTTGTTGGAGAAGCGTTCTTCATTAGAGAAGAAGTGTTCCTCCTATGTTCTTCCCCCAATTCCCCTCTGCAAATACATCCCCCAAATTACCCAACAAGGAATAGCCAAACAAATAAAATATGTTTTTCTATTTAATTTTTTGGCATAATTGTAGTTGTTTTAATTGATTAGAGGAAGGTGGCACAATTGAGTGGGTTGCATTAGCATAATTAAAGTGGGGGAAGTTCAAGATACCTCCCCACATTTAAGTGGGAAGTTCAAGAGTCGGGTGGTCCCTGCCTTTGAATTCAAATTTGGGGGGTTTAGGCTTGGGTGGTCCCCACAACCATAACCCATGTGGGAGGCTTCAGTTCAGGTGGTCCCCACCTTTATAACATCCACATGGGAGGTTTCAAAAAAATAAAAAATGATAAACATTTTTATTTTATTTTATTCTTCCAAATAAAACACAAAATATAATTCTCACCCTCCACCTACTGTGGTCAAGGTGAAGGTATACTTAAGAGAATACAAGTACTGCATGTTTGTCGGTACCCTTAGATAACAATTCTGAGCACCAGTTCAAAAGTTACAAAAACCAGCTCGCGCTTTTACTGAACATACCCGAAAAAAAGTTCAGAAATTCATTTCGGGCGCACCGGTCCTCAGAATCACACGCCGTCAATTTTCATGGACTCATAAAATTACCATTTAATTAAAAAAAATTACATGGAATTTCTAAGTATTTAAAAAGGCATTTATTTTCTCAATAGTGATACGTGGAACACATCAGGAACTTTATAGAGACTTGGAGGCATTACCAAATAGTAATCTATAACTCCAATTCATTCTAGAATTTCAAAAAAAATTATGTACCTTGGACTTAATTTACCCTTCTTATCAAAAAGTATAACACCCTTCTATATAGATACCATGATGAAAACATGATCTCCTAATTGATATTCCAAATCATTCCTTCGATTATCGACATGTCACTTTTTCCTACTTTAAGTTGCTTTAATGTGGGTTTGGATCTTCTTCACCTTTTCCATTGTATTATCAAAAAGTTTTGGGCCAACAAGTTTTCTTTCACCAAAATCATCCCAAGAAGTTGGTGTGTGACATCTCTTTCCATATAAAGCTTCATATAATACCATCAGAATACTTGAATGGAATCTATTATTATAAGAAAAATCTACCACCGGTAAATTTTTATCCCACATACATTGAAAGTAAAGTGATAAGGATCTCAACATATCTTATAAGGTTTGAATAGTCCGTTCTAATTGTCCATTAGTTTGAGGGTGGTAGGCAGGGATCAAATGAAGTTTAGTATCCAAGGATTTCTAAATACTTTTCCATAATCCTTATGTAAAATGGGGATCACGATCAGAAACAATATATACTGTACACCATGAAGTCATTTAACTTCATTAATATACAGTCTTACAAAATGTTCGAGTGATAAATCTTATATTATAGTACGAAAATGTTCTGACTTGGTAAGATGATCAACAATGACTCATATTGCATCATTCCTTCTAAGAGTATCTGGTAGCCCCATGACAAAGTCCATAGTAATATCATCCCATTTCCACTCAAGTATGGGAAGAGGATTCATGACTCATCTAGGATGTTTTCTTCTAGCCTCAACTAGTTGATAAACCATACATCTTGACACATAATCATAAATCTCCCTCTTCATTTTTCCCCACCAAAATTGTTCCTTCAAATATCTATACATCTTAGTAATACTAGGGTGTACAGAGAAATTGGAGCTATGATCATCATCCAACAATCCTCTTTTTATATTAGATACAGTCAGAACACAGAGTCTCTTCCCAAATGTCAAAATTCCACCTTTATATATGGAGTCAATCAATCTCCCTTCATTTACAGCTTTAATTTTCTTTTGAAACTCCTCATCATAAGTATGAGAAATGTTTATCCTTTCTAGTAAAGATATTCTAGCAACCATTTGAAAAAGTACTAATGTTTCACCTTCAATTATTATTCCCATATCTATATTTACTTGATCCATGAATATAGGATCCTTTTCAACTGTCATCATGTTCAAAACTCCATGATTTTTTCTACTCAAACCATCTTCCACCTTATTTTCATTCTCTAGGTGGTAGTGTATAGTGAAATCATAATATTTGTGTAGTTAAATCCATCATCTTTGCTTCATGTTGAGTTCTTTCTATGAGAAAATATACTTTAAACTCTGGTGATCAGTATAAATCTCACATTTTTTCAACACAAAGATAGTGTCTCTATATCTTCAAAGAACAGATTACAGCTTCTAACCTAAGATCATGAGTGGGATAGTTTTGTTCCAGAATTTTTAGCTATTGTGATGCATAAGAAATAACTCAATAATTCATCATAAGGACACAACCAAGTTCATTTTTTGAAGCATCACAATAAATAACAAACCCATCATTCCCTGATGGTAGATTCAAGTAAGAAGAATTGACTAAAATTCTCTTCAGTTATTCAAAACATTATTCACCCTCTTTTTTTCAAACAAATTTAACACCATTACGTGTGAGCGTGGTTAATGGGTTTTCCAATCAGGAAAAATTCTGGATGAAATGCAGATAATAACCTTCTAAACCAATAAAATGGTATACCTTAGTTATAAATGTCAGTGCTAGCCATTCATGGATTTCCTTGGTCTTTGAAGGATCAATAGGGATTCCATACTTACAGACAATATGGCCAAGAAAATAAATTTCATGAAGCCATAATTCACAATTTCTAAACAATCCATATAATTCATTTCTTCTTAGGTTTTTCAAAATAGTGTGCAAGTGATTTTCAAGATCTTCGTAGCTTTTTTAGTATACAAAGATATCATCAAAAAATACCACTAAAAAGTCATCAAGATATTCCTTGAAAACTCAATTAATTAGATCTTTGAAAATAGAGGAAACATTATTCTATCCAAAAGGTAGTACTGTAAACTCATAATGCCCGTACCTAGTTTTAAATGTTGTTTTCGTAATGTCTTTCTTCTTCACACACAATTGCTTATATCCAGATAGAAGGTCAATCTTTGAGAATTATTGAGCTCCATAAAGTTGATAAAATAAATCATCAATGTGAGGTAGGGGATACTTGTTCATTATTGATATAGCATTGATATCCCTATAGTCAATTCACAACCTCAAAATCTATCATTTTTCTTATAAAAATGAACAGGGGATCCCCATGAAGAAACACTAGGGTGAATAAATCCTTTTTTACTGAATTATTCAAGTTGTTTCTTTAGTTCCACTAATTACGCAGTGGACATTATATAAGGGGGATTAGATATGAGCCTTTAAATAGAAATTAAATAAATGGAAAACTCAATATATCATTCTGGAGGATGTCCAGATAAATCCTATTGAAACACATGAACATATTTTTGCAAATTAGGTATGTCCTATATCTGAACATTCCATTCCCCACCTACAATTATTTCACTCTCTTACTCCTAAATAATTGAAATTAGTAGAGCTACTAGGGGTGTATCTAGAAAAGAATTATGTGGTGACGTTTCTGATCTAAAAATAAGGTACTCCTTATCATCATTGAAAATTGTATCCTTATTCTACTTACAATAAAATTTTGGATCATGGTCTGAAATCCAATCAATATTGAGGATTATATCAAATTAAATCATGGTAATGATGATGAGATCAATAGATAAAGAACATTTATATTCCCTAATGGGAACTAATTAATAAAACATTATTGCGATGACACATCCCTTAGGAGTTTTGACTGAAAACTCCCTTGTTAAATCATATTTGATTTACCTAATTTTCTTATGAAACTAGGAAGATATGAAACAATGCGATGATCCAGAAATAAATAAAGCATTGTCTAAATTTGAGTAAACCACTAAATTAACTACCACCACATCATTCATAGCTTTAACCTTAACAGTAGTGTTATCATATGCTTAGCCTTGATCCCTTGGCCTTTTCTGAGGTAAGTTTCTATACCTCTTAGGAAATTCATTTACATAATTACCCATTTCTCTATAATTATATCATTCAACATTGTTAGCCTCTTTTTTCCCCTTGCAATCACAAGCTTGGTGGCCTTTTTCACCCCACTTTTAGCAGACCCCTATTCCCTTCAGGAAAGTACTGATGTGTTTCCTCCCATATTTACTACAGGATAGAAATTCAACTTTTCCATTATTCCCCTTATTTCTATTTCTAGAGTGTTTAGTAGGTCACTACTTCTCTTTCATTTCTTTAAAGTTTTAATACATTGAGAATTTATTTCCTTTCGTGATAGCACATGAGAAAATATCTTCATAAGATGAGAAAGATTTTGAGACTACTGCTAGATAGAGAAATGGATTTTACCCATCAAATAATTGATCAGTCATACTCACTTGGTTACATATATAATTTTTGGCATGCCTTGAACCTTTTAAATTTATCCTCATACATTGCGACATTCTCAGCATCCTATTTCCTCAGACGCAAAAAATGTCTTTCCATATCCGCTCGATGGTCTAGAATAATGTAAATTTCTATGAAAAGATCTTTATACTGCAACTATTACATATTTGATACTTCTTCATCCACATTTGTGTTTTGAATTATTGATGACCATTGATCTGCATCTCTCATAAAGCAATAAACTGTCGTGAGAACTTTTCCTTTTCACTACTCCCCAAAGCATAAAGTATTTTCTCTAAGAAACATATTCATTGATCAAATACTAATGGATTTGTAGTACCATTTAATTTTGTTGGTTGTTTCCTCATGAAGCAGTCTAACATTGACCCTCTGCGTTGTGGATCATGGTGCTCCATATGTGTATGTTTATTATTGATAACCTTAGTGAGTTGTCCCAGTATGGTAATAATTTTTTCAGCACCAGCTGCATCACAAATTCCACTATAATTATCTTGAGTATGAGAGAAATCCCTACATGTATTACACGCATTGACATGATTTACATTCCTTCTACTAGGTGCCATTTCCAAATAGTGGCAAACACAATATTAGTTTATGAATCATAATACATTATTCTAAACTCATAAAATACATAACATGAATAGAATAATTTATGAATATAATCCATAATCATAAAAATGTTATATTTGAGGAAGTATTTACTAATATATCCTTCATAATGGTTTTCAAAGAAATGTGAATTATCCTAAGAATATCCCTCGGGAGTATCCTAACCAAGAGTGCAGCAAGGGTCATTGTCATGAACCATGATACCACAGGTCATGCCAAAACATCCATGTCGTAGTTTTCAATCCTTGGTACATTTGTTCCAGAGCTTCCTCTACTTCCTCGTATTCAGACAGGGATGTATTTCATAGAAAATACACAAAATCCCTACATTACCAAAATTCTAGGATGTTTTTCTATACTAATCTGCAAAGTCTATCGTATGTTAATGTTATCTAATTAGATTTTTTTCAAAATATAGCTTCTATATTTTTTACTAAACATCCTCTAAGAAAAAAATAATTCCCTGATCCTAGTTACCCAAAGTTGTTTCTTTATTACATAGCATTGGCTCAGTCACAAAGGATCAAATCCCAAAAGACCGATCATTTTAGTATCCTTGGAAGTAATAGATACAAACCTATGTTTTATATTACATTATGAAATGAAAAACTACAATATTGTTTCTCCTTTAAACACATTCATCCCCCTTAGACTATCCCTGAAGGTCAGTCATAATATACTTTTTCGCATCCTAGAAAAAATAAAACATAGAAAGGGGTGAGTTCAGGTGCTCAATAAGGATAACAATATAGCAGAAATATTTATAAATAACTATAAACATTTAAGGCAATGTATAAAACTAAAATACAATCCTTTTAAACATAAATTTCAGCATAATATTGAAAATATAAATCCAATAATTTCATTAACTTATTCACATGGATATTCTACTAGTCGAATAATCACATTTAATATCAATATTCAATCTCATAATGATAGAATACATAATGTCGAACATCATAACAAGATAGTCAAGGCCTCATACCAAGAATACAAATAAAGTTTTTTGAAGTCCTTGTGCCAAGACAGTAGTTTGTCTCATGATACCTACCGATGCATCGAGGAGCTATAGCAGCCCCACCTATCCCTTACAAAATCAATGCATTCTTCATATGAAATGGTTCAAACATAACATTAACATTCCTATTAAAACTAGCATTTGAAATGTTAATACTTTAACAAAAAACCATCAATTGTATAAAAATTACACATCCATAGTCAAACATATCACAAAAACTTAAATAAAATATGGAAGATTATATCATATTAAATCAACTTCAAACAAGAGTAAAATCCATCAAATGATGTCAAAATAGATGAAAACAAAACTTTGTGAGAGAAATATCTCTTCCTATTTTGAAATCATCTAAGATTCACATAATTATAAAAGAAAATAATAATTTTGAAAATATTCTTATAAAATTTTAAGGGAAGATTCAAATGTGTTATAACGGTGGAAAATATCCACACTCACCATATAAGTTAAAAAACATTATTTCCTTAATTTGGCCAGAAAGGTTGTAAAGGACCTTGTTTGGAAAATGATGGAATGTTTCCATTATAAACATTTTATAAAAACTCAAAAAATGTATAAATGACTTTAAACCATATTCTAGGAAATACAAAAAATGTTTTCAAATACATTTTTATTAAACATTGATGTGGACGATAAAGAGGTCCCAGTAGATACTCAGGTATAAACAATCTCAGATAATGAAGAGATTGTACAATTAACCCTTAACTTGTACTTTTACTTGATAGAATGTATGTTAACCTATTACAGAAGATTCAAATCATTATTATTAAATTATACAATAACCACATACATAAATATGATATCATATATGATCTTCTAAAATTTCTTTGTTATTAATATTTCTGAAGTATCATTATTTCAGGTGTTAACTGATTCATTTTCCTTTATATGTTATGTTATGTCAATCGTTTTTTTTTATGAATATGATGTATTAGATTTATATCCATAATGATATTAAGTCCATAAACATTATTTTTAATCATAAAATGAAAATTATTCTAAAATTATTGTGATTGGAATGAATCTCATCACACCCGTGGAGACGGTAATCCGTACGTATGCATGAGAGAAAATAGCATTATATTGACAGTGATATCATATGTAATTGGAAGGTATGTCATATATAAATAATAATTAACGTGTTATATTTATTATTGAAATAAATTATACTAAATATTATACAAATCAAATTAATGAAGTGTTGAATAACAAACTACACCACGACGTGGAGACGGTAAGTCATACATACGCATATATGGTGACATTGACATTCATAGGATGAATAAAATAATAATATGGTGGAAAAAATATTTATAATATCATAATAGTATATATAAAGAACCAGAGTAATTATTTTGGTATGGAAACTGCCAAGAAAGAGGAAGTGGGAGAATAAAAGAACTTTGAAAGAGGAGAAGAAATTATTACATCTTCATCTGGTGCTTTCTATTTATTTGATAAAAAGAGATCCTTAGTTGGATTTTTTGATCTAAGTAAGGACTTTAGGTTGAATTTAGGGTATTTTAGAGGATATTTTTTCAGGGTTTGGCCAATACCAATGGCTTTGGAGAAGTTATATTAAGAGAAGGTGAAGTACCCTTTTATAAGAGAGGTGATGGTCACTTTAGGAAAAGCATGAAATATTATTTAATTAAACAATCATATTCGGTTTATAATGGATCCAAAAGTATTTATTTCGAGTATAAGGTGGATATGGGTTTCAAAACTGTTAACCAATAGGTTATAGATAGAAATAGGTCACCATATTAACCTTATCTTTTAGATTTAACTCTTTGTTAAATAGTTTAAATTTTACCATGTATTCTTGTAATGTTATAATAAATGGTTAATAAACACACTAAAAAATCCAATAGAACCCCACATGGTTCATTATTGACATATCTAACCTTATCTAAGTCCTTTTTCTGAATCTTATATTATTAAGAATATTATATCAATTAATTATATAGAATTTATTTTAAAAACTCATTTATGTCCATTTTGATACTTTTTAGTATTTGGTTTTTTTGAAAGTCATAAAAACATTATCATTTGAAAAATATATATATAATCAACCCTAACATGTCATATTAACCTAGAAAATTTGTTTAATAAATAAAGTCACAATTTAAAATTTTTTTAAAATTTATAATATTAATTATTTTAACCATCTAATAATAAGGTAATTACTACATCATCATTGTGTTATAAATAAATTTAATTATTTGATGTCTAAAAATTTTAAATAAAATAAAAATATGTCAAAAATATTTCTATATTTCTAATGAATATTTATAGTTGAATTTATCTTATATATATCTCTATATTAAAAATGTTTTAGTTATTAAAATTTGAATTTAACACTTTTAACTCTTTTATAAATAAAATAATAATAAATGTCCAAATCTAATCCAAGAGGACAAAAAGGGTCATATTTTATTCCTAAGTATTATTTTGGTCGAAATAAAACTATCCAATAATTTTAGGGAATGTGTTAGGGTAATTATAAAATCATTTTTACCTTTATTTATACTATTTAATTTTAAATATGGTCAATAAAAATAAAAAATTACCATTCACCAAAAATTATTTTCTTCCTATTAAACCACATTTGACATAATGATATAAACCGTGCCACTTGGATTTTTGAAATTCAATTCACAGAAGATGTAAAATAATGTTTTATTCAAATTTACAAATGTGCCTAAAAGGTGGGTTAAATACGTTAAAAGTTCGATAAAATTTTAAACATCTAATTTTATAATAAAATGGCACCAATTAATTAAATTGAATATATATTGGTGATATGTATCTATTTTGACCTAAAATTAATTTAAATAAAATAACTAATTATTAAAAACAATGTCGGTTTTAAATAATAACTTAGTGTTTTTCACTATTCATCAAATAATGAAAGATTTCAGAAAAATACCAAAATATTAGCCTAAACTATTTTGGATATTCCAAATCCAAAAATGAATTAAATTTTGAAAATTAAAATTTATATAATTTTTAAGAGTGGGTATTTCTATTCATAAAGGCCATTTTGATTGGTCGTGGGGTGCTAGAACTCGAAGTTGCGTACAACACAAGCTATTGCATTGTTCAAAGAGAAATTTACCGTGGAAGCTTGGGGAGTTAGAGATACCATGGGAAGGTATGTGGTGTTTGATCATAGAGATACGTTTTCTGAATATTGGGATGATTCCACTTGGGAGGTGTTAGGTTATATGTTTATTTTTTTGTTAGTTGATATTTCTTATTCTATTATCACTCTAATAATTTTATTTAGTTGGTCTTACTTTTGACTTTTGTTTCTTAGTAATTCATTATATATAAGGTCTGGGTTTTTTTCATTTTATTATTAATTTATTATATTACGTAATGGGTAACTGTTCCCCAAGGTTTCTTAATTCAATAGCATTTATTTTGGGTCTTTGTTGTCTAGGGAATGACAACTAAGTTTAGTTTCATTCTGTCTCTTATCAATCCATTGATTCAGTGTGGATATTAAATGAATGCTTCACATAATTAAAAATGTAATAATCCAAAGGTCATGTACATGATACTCAAAAATTTCATAAAATATAAAATTATATATCATCAACCCATTTTAGTGAATGCATTGAGAATTTAAATATCATTATTGATGATACAAAAATTCCATTCTCAATAACAATAATCATTTGTAAGTAATTTTATATGACAAGAATGGGGAATTGTATTTTAAAGGATCACTGGTATATTACTCTTATAATTGGAGGATTCCATCACATATGAAGGGTGTCACATCTTATAACTGATTCGTATTAATAAAATTATAATGGAATTAAAAAAAGAATAATGTATCAATTTTTTGATGGATTATTTTATTGGAATATACTATATCACATATTAAAATAATATGATATCACAATACATCATGATCCTCTATCTTTGAGGAATAATGAATTCAAAATAATTATTCACTATTATATTGAGATGTTGACAATAGTTGTGGATGTCATTAAACATATTATTCTTTATATCTGGTGAAGTTTCATTATACATATAATGTATCCTTCTAAAATATATCAATAAATAATATAATATAATAAATATTTATAGGCAATAATAGGAATACTAGTAGATCCTGCTCAATGATAGTTAATAATAAATTTTTAATATATATCACTGTTATGATAGGTTGTTATAACTATATATGATCATGGAGTAAATGATTTATGAGAAAACTCTATTTTTGTATATTAAATGATTAATCAATGAGTAAATATTATGTTTTTGTTATATAAATTAATGTTTCCTTGTACGAGAATCCATATCCATAAATATTTATAGTGTTGATCTATTGAGAATCATCATATCACAATTACAACAAATTTATATCCAAATTATAAGAAAAAAATATTCCTGAAAATAAATTAAAATGTTCTAAAGATTACCAAATTAATATTTAATTCATTATACCTCATTTATCTAAGTTTAATATTGTTGATAATGGAAGGGATACACTCAATCTACATGAGTTGGGGATATGATCTATTTACTATGTATCCTACATATAGAAAACCAAAGAGTGGGGAATATTTATACTAAAGTTATCTAACCAAATCATGGAAGTTTAAAATGATCATTGTTTGTGTTTCATTTTTATAAGTATTTATAATTTGTAAATCATTCATATCCTCATAGAGGAACGTATCAGGACATTGAGTTGAACCAAAGTGAAGATATCCAAAAGTAAAATTTTGTGTGGATCATTATCTATTGAATTTAGTGAAAATTTTGGGAACATTTTCTTGATTCTTATAAATTTATTAGTTGGTTGATGACAGAGATGACAATACTATCATAAGAGATCTATTTGAGAAATGTTGTATGGATATAGAAGGGACAAAAATATCTGTTTGATCAATGAATATTTATGGATACCTAATTATAATTAATTCCATTAACGGATTTTGGTTCAATATCCTTGTTAATTATATTTTATTAATATGTTAATTATCATAAATTCTTATTTTATTGTTGATTTAATATAGATTTATAGTGGTGATTTTATTAAATTATTATTGAGTAATATATTTCTGTGTTTTTAATCATTTTATACAACTGTAACTTTGGTTTCATATACGATGGAATGAATTAGTATTCAAAAAAATTTGTTTTCAAACATTTTCCAATATTTGATTATGAATACCGTAGTTATAATTTAATATATCGATTATTTTTTGTTTAAGAATTGTGATATTTGAGGTTTTATTGAGACACATTGAAATTTTTAGTGAATTATCCAACCCACATTGAAAATAGAGCATGAACTAAGATCTTGGTGTATTTTTTCTCAACATTAAAGCAATTTGTGGTCATGATTCTTTGATTATAGATCTCTTATACTTTATAAATAAATAATAATACTAGCTCAATTATTGGAAATCACGAATGAAGGAAAATAGTGGAGAAACCTATGGATAAGTGATATTCCTCTAATTTTAATTATCTTGCTTATATATATATGTGCGTATATATATATTCTAAAATCAATTCATTATTATTTTCACTCTATTATAATTCATTCATTTCGAAAAACACTCATTATTTTCATTAAAAAGTTTAAAAATAATAATACTAATAACAGTAATAACATAATTAAACTTTGATTTTTTCTACTATATTATATTACAAAGTAAAAAATCTATTTTTAGAGATCTCACCATAATGATCCATAAAATATTAAGAAAAAAATATCAAAAGGGTAAAAATTGCCTAATTATAATCTACCCTCATTGTGTGAAAGAATTTTTTATAGTTTTGATACTATACTATAGTTGTAATTTTTATAAATCACTACTATTGACATGACTAAAATCTAACAATGTAGTAGATTTTTGGACCACTTTGCAGAAAGAGAGGAAGGAGAAAACCAATGAGTGACACATAAATTGGTTATTACCAAGCCAAATAACCCAAATCAATATTTATAAGTATTAGTTCTAGAAATACCAAAACATTATATGTTTTAATGTAGAATGGGTAGCTTTACTGGATAACTTGTGGCCCTAAATGGAGTTCTAGTGATCCCTGAGACTCCTGGTACACTACACCAACCACTCATGTGTGGTTGTTGCGCACATTAGTCGGTGAACATAAATCTTTATTAACATGTATAATTTCCTCAAAAAACTCATTTTACTCTTCCCCAAGAAATTTATTATTAGTAATTTTTCAAACTACCATATATAAAAAATGAAAAAAAGAGTAAATTTCCAATAATAAAATATATATACTCACTCTGATCTATTGGTTGTTACAAACTACCCACTATTGGGCTTCTCATCCTGAAGAAGCATCATGAAGTATATGCATATAACAAATTTTTACCATGAACAAGGATATTTTCTTCTCATTTCGACATCTCATTATTGATATGAGTGTGTTTCCATAATACCCAAACTAGATTTATCTACTTCAATATATAACCTTTACACAAGTATCCCCAATACAAATAAAATTCTCCATAAATGAGGATCTAATATCACTGTTGATCCACTCTAATTAAAAATGTGTATTTAATATTCCACTCTAGGGGGATGTATTGTAGTGTTATATTATTCACATACATAAGTGGAACATCCAATTCACAGATACTATAAAGTAAAACTTTTATTTTATTCCAGGAAAATATCAATAAAAACACATTTTAAACAAGTTCAAGGTGGTCTAAAAAATGTATAAAAAGTGTGTCTTACCTAAATATGAAACTACACATAGGTTTTCAGGGACACAAAGTGGAAAATAAAAAATACTAATCACCATCAGTTGTCTAAGAAGAAATGAAATTGGACACCTCATTCTCTTCTTGGTAAGTATGTGCAATGTACGCCCTAAAATGGAGAATATTTTTTAACTTTTGGATGAGATATTTGATGGCCCATGGAAACTAATACATCCCATGTAACACCCCACGGATCACTATAAAGTATGTTTCCATCGATTCCAGCATGATATTGTGCTCATGACACAACTCAATCTCTTTCAACATCACTTTAACCTCCTCTGTGATAAAATTCCCCTACCCAAATCCACTACTAAAGGCCAAAAACATCGCCCCTTCATTATCCAACCCCCCCCCCCACCACATAAACTCTGTGGTGCAGGATACATCACCATTGAGATTAAGATCATTGTATAGAGTCCTCCATCATACCCAAATTCCACAATTAATAGGATTCCACATGGTATACCTTGTGATTTTACCCACCATAATTCTACACAATAAGAAATAGTTTTATCAATTATTTATGAGAGGAACTAGTTCTATCGTGTTTTTTTCTTCTTTGACCATCAATACCATCAGTGACATGGAGAATCCCAAATGGAGAAAATGGTTCCTCTCCATCAAAATCATTCAGTAAGCTACTACAATAAAGATCACACCCACCTTCCTTTCCTGGGCATTGTACTCAGTCCACAGAAACCTGGTATAGAGAAGTGATTATACTAATTAGACACTAATACATAGCTCAGATAACTCTCATAAAAAATCCTATATAGAAATTTCTCATTCTATTTCAAATAACAGATGAGAAGAGGACTCCTCTTTAGATATTCTGCAAAAAACACATTGGATACTAGTGAAATATCTTTCTTCCTAATATGTTCATCTATGTGGAGAGACCAATTATGAATCCCCCAAACAATAAATTTATACTTGTTAGGTACTTCATTACACTGAAGTAGTTTACTACAAGCTTGATGGTCACGCTCTATTTGAGTAACCAGTTGATACCCCTTTTCCGAGAACATTCCTAATGATGAACCCCTAAAATGATCTTATCTAACTCCTCATTGATTCTAATTTTGTTCAATACCTAAATTTTTTGTTGTTCAAGGATTACAAAATAAAATAATCAAACCATCTGGCTTGGGAAAAGTTAATTATAGTTGTTGTGAATCCCTGGAATACAATCATAAACCCAACCTAATATTCTTTCCAAAAACTTATATGCCCACATCCAATAATCCAACTTTAATTATTCTAAAGAACTAGTAGGTGGATAGAAATCTCCTAGCTTAAATGAGAAGAGATCTCATGATCATGAACCCCCAAATTATCATAGCTATTATACAAAATAATGGCCCAAAGAGAATTCCCTTCGAGGAAGACCCATGCAATCTTATCTTGCATGCTTCTCATCTCCTATTTGACACTCCTGAGGTTGATACACCAATCCCCCACTTTCCTAGACATTTATTTTCATTCTACCCAATGATATCTTCCCATAGTGGGAATTTACTACATAAAACTTTTCAGTATTTTTTAATATGCCCAAAACCTCCTTTGGAACGTTGATCACTAATAACACTTGCATAAGTATTGAAGAAAAAACAAAATTGGAAAGGGTGATATGTTCCCCAATAGAATGGAACTGATTCATCCAATTTGTAATGTGGAAAGAATTTTTATCCACTATCCCATTAAAGTGGGGAATCAAGATTCTCTATATAACAATAGGAGCTCTACAATAATTCGTGGGGAAATATTATTTTGCATTCCCAGCCAAACCTCAATTTATTTGTATTACATCTCATAACACCTTCTTGAAATGTACACACTACTCTTTCCTCCACTGAAAGCCTGACCACTCCACTTGTAATAGATACGTAGGTTGAAACAACTGATATTTGATGTTAAAAAAACAGTTTCCCTCCAAATTCTGCAAATCAACATGAATTGTAATGATTCATACTCATGTATTCTTCTTCCATATACAATAAACTAGAAGTCCCCTTCCTAAAACATGACCTTAAAAATAAATCCCAAATGTGTATGTATATGATCGTTCCTAGTATATGAGTATTTAAATTATTCTACCATGATCTATATATGGGTATATATGTAAAATATTTTTTCCAATAGTTCATATGTGTACATAATCACACTAGATTCTATTAATCAATTTTTGACCCTCAGTTTCTCTCACAATCCAAATATTTCCTACCTAGTTGTTATTATGAATTTAACATGAACCCTTATTACCAATTACATGGGTTATCCACCTACATCTTCCTCAAATCTATATATATAACTATCTAAAATAGTAGTTTAATATCTAAATGAACAATAGGTATCTCCCCAAAAAGGATTGATAATATCATTTTCCCACACATATAGATAATTTGAACTCTGATATTCCATGGAATCCACCATTCACTGGTTTGTCTCAACATAATCTAACAACTAAATCAAAAATACTTAATCTGGATCTAGAGATATAATAATTCTTCATGATAATAATTTCTATCTTTATTTAATACCATCCATAAAAAACATGTGAATATTTTGAATATTCACATATAGTGCATATTGAAAACCAAAAAATACATTCAAATAACTGTTATTTTATGTATCATTAATGTTTTGATTATTTACTCAAAAAAATATTGTCATTCAGCCTCTACAAAATGATTAATTAATTTAAGAACATTGTGGAACCAATATATTCCTATAAAAGTTTCTCAAACCACTATAAATTCCAAGACATACCTTGTTATAGGCACTTATTCTCTCTTACCTTACAAATATATAGACTTAAACCATATATAAGTTTCACTTTCCTAATTGATAATTATATTACTCAAGTTGACCAAAAAATATTGAACCAATGATTCTAAAAGGATTATATAACATTTTCTATCCATTGTTCAATATTCTTGAATATATGTTCACCCCATTGATATGGTAGTACTGTATATAAAATATGTTAATAACGTTTTTTCCACCCTTCTATAAACCCTCCTTGAAAACACCACCAACATAAATCATGCATTCTCTGAAGGGTATATTCACTAGTGTAATAACCCTCATAGATATATCTATCATCTCCAATAAATATTCAATGGGTGGATAATTCTATGAAATAACTATAAAAAACATGTTCACTCTTTAGAGGAAAATTTTACAATAATCTATCATTGATATATCTTTTAGACTATTCCAATCGCATTACAGACTTTCAAAACTCCTAAAAATCAATAACCTGTTATATATATATATATATATATATTATATAAATTTTAGTTGTTTTTTTATAAAATAAAGTAATTAATAAGAATAATAGTATATGATTATACTCATTTTATACCATTCATTATACCTTATAGTACCCCTTATCATGTTTTATCTAACTGTTATAATAAGTGATAATTGGTAAGTGAAAACCTCTAAAATATGTATTCACCATACCCTCAATCTAAATTAAATACATTATATGATAAGAAAAATATTATTGTACTACCCTTCTACCAAACACAACCCATGAAATTGCGATCCCTATATCATAATCCCTTGGCTCACATGCCCAATTGGTTATGTATGTATGATCCATCTAATTCTTTTCATACCCATCAAACATGCCTCAATATGAATATATTTTTCATTTATTACCAAATATAACTAAGCTAATATATATTCCTAACCTTACAATTTTATGTTTCTGATCTATTCATAAGGATTAAAAATAGACTATTACCCACTATTAATGTTTCATTTGGAAATTATCTGTAAGTGAATAAAATCAAACCCACCACTGTAAGAGATTATCTGGTTCTTGAAAGTAATAAAACTTATCCATATATATTATAAAATGAATATTTAATATATCTATAATGGGGATATCCCATGTATTTTTATATTAAATCTCAATGATAAAACATGTTAGACATATTTGGACCAACTAAACCCACTTATCTGATGAATGTTTTATAGATGACAATGATGATAAACAATCCACTTCTAGACATTAATAATCTAAAATATAAAACAAATTGTGTGTGAAGCACACATATAAATTGATTTAAATAGTAAAATCATATCTAATATAGTCAACTTCACTTCCCTAGTATTTATTTGGGCCTAATAAATATCATACATTTATCCTAAATGTGATCTATGCCCATAGATGCCCTAAAACATTATCAATTTTATAATGGAATCTAAAATATTTAATTGCCACTATCCCAATATCCACTATCTAAACTATGAACCTGACAATATATTTATCCACCATTTCATGTATATGGAAATTGTAAAAACCATTATATAAATTCACTATCACTTTGTGGTCATGGTTGAGTACAAGAGGTGTTGAATTTTAATTGAACAAAAATAAGGACTTGGTTTTGGTGTAATTCGTTTCTAATATATAAATCACATAACAATGTTGAGACTTTTTACAAGTGTTATTAATTTAAAAAATATAATTCTACTTATTATATAATATTGGATGAGGTCCAACAGACTGAGGTGATTAGACAGAGTCTAATGAACATGGTTGATTTGATAGAAGAAGGAAAAAAGTTTTTATCCAAAAACATAAAAGGTGTATAATATCGAGTTTTTCAAATAGACTAAATCATTTTATTCTTTTATCTTAATTAGTGAACCAAAAAAATTTGTAACTTTAATTTATTCAACATTATAGATATGTTTTTTTTCAAAATAATGGATTTAAAGAATATTGAGTTTCAAACAGATTCTACCAGATGAAAAATATTTTTATGTTCCTTGGACACAAAACAATTGGATGAACAATGTCATCAAAAAGAGGCTTCTAAGAGAGGCCAGTAAATATAATTTTGTGAGATAAGTTTAAAAAACACGATCTTATTGAATATTTCTTTTTTGATATATATGATTTGTAATTTTCGGAAATTGGAAACCTATAAATATTAACGTACAGACAAATAAGAAGACATATGGACAGAGGAATGTTGGGAAAAATATTTCACCCTTATTTTGTACCATATGAATAATTACCAAATAAGGTATTTCATAAGATGATTTCCAGAATAAATATTTTAGTATATTTACAATGTTTTTATAATGTTAAGAATCATAACAATGTTGAGATGTATGTTCAATGACTCATTATTCAAAATGGGAAGATCATCATTCTAATAGATATTTTAGGAAGTCTTAATCATTGTAAATTTTTATATTTGAGGAAATTTCCCATAAACATTGTTGACTCATGTTTTTATGGATTTCAAGGTCGTCAACATATTAATTAATTGTGCGGGAATTCAAAATTTTATATCGAAAATTTCATTTTTAACTACATCATCCTCCCAGTATTTTCTCTAAAATGATGCCAATATAAAGGGGAAAAATGAGATGTGAATTTTTTGTTTTTGTAGTTCTATTTTATGATTAAGTGTGGTTTTAATAGAAACTATTTAGAGGTCATACTATCAAAAAATTGAATTTATAATTTTCTATAATAGTGTTACCATATATACTGTATTAGATAGAGTTGTATTGGAAAGACATGTTACCTGTTAGATGGTACTGAAAAGACTTTTACCAAATCAATAACTAATTGGAAAAATATATTCTGAAAAAAAAAAGATTTTCCTAAATAATATCATTCTATCAATTCTTCAGGAAATAAAAGAGGATGAAAAAAACATTTAAGATGGAATTTTTGAATAATTCATGTAGCACTCTGAATATGTATCAATGACTAATGATGAAGAATCTTTTTTTTTCTAAAATGTTCTATCATATTTTTTACACAATAAGAACATGATTGGCCAAAGTAATATAGTTTTATGAAAGGTATTGATGTAACCTACTTGATGTGAACTATAGAGGATAGTTTTATTGTGGAAATATAGTCATATATAATTTAAGACCATTCCATGGAAAAACTATTATTATTTTGTATTGACGCTTATAAACTATTGTATTCTTGTGGGTGTGCTTATGTTTTATTTTTTTTAGTGGATTTAATTATCTCTAACTAGAGGAAAATTTTGGTTTCAAATAATAAAAAATTAATGAGGAAGACCACTGATTCAAATGCACCCCATGTGGTCACATAGATCTTGTCAGTTCTTTTTAAATGGTATCAGATTCATGGTTTCTTTCATTTACTCTTACATATTTGAATTAGTATAATACTTCGAGGGATGTTTATAACCCTATTAATATGAAGGAGATTACTTATTCAATGGAAATATCTATCATATCTAGAATGGAATAATGATACACTATAATTTATTCATTATCTATGTTTTTTCTCAAGTTGCTACAGATGGTTTCACACCTTCTATTGAGGATTCTACCTTAATAGCTACAAAAAAAGAATATATAAAAGGATAGAAGAGATATAAATTATGTACTTTCCTACCTCCAAAAAATTAAATGTATAATGTATAAGGAAATTTCAATAGTTAAAGGAATCTATGATATGCTCAAAAATATTTAATGAAATAAAAAATTAAAAATAAATGTTATTGTTATTGAAATTATAGTATAAAGATCTTAAAAATTAAAATGATGCATATTTTTGTGTGTAATTTTAATGGTTCTATGACATTGTAAGAATTATAATACACTTCATTGAGAAATTATAATATTTTTATATTGATTAAAATATTTTAAGATTTCATCCTCATAAAGTTCATTCCAATGTATTATCCTTATATTTAGATCTTGAAAATATCTCTAAAATATTTTTATAGTATTATAATATCATAATAAATGTTAAGATAAAAGATTATTAATAACATGGAAATGGTTTATCGAGAAATATCTATAAAATCAAATAATAAAAGAATGTATATGAAATAATCTAAAGAAGAATACATAAAAATAAAATTATTATTCCAAATAAAATGATAATAAGTTCTATAAATATAATTACAGAAAATTTTTATTCAAGTTTGATTAAGATGATGATAGTGAAATAGAAGATAAAAAATATAATGATGATGGTTTTAAGAGTTCAATTATTGAAAAGGTAAACAATGATAATTATACCATTGATAAAATTGTCAACTCTAAAGAAGATGAAGAAGAAAATATTAATATGTTTATAATTAATGAATAATTCAAATAATTTCTTTCAAATATTTAAAAAAAATAAAGAGATCAAAATTATGAAAAAAAAAATCAATTGTGAAATATTCAAGAATCTGTTTTTGAAGAAAAATATTGGTTATTAAAATTGATTGATGATCTAATGATGTTTCTACATTGAGAGTAAAATAAAAAATTCAATATTGAAGAAAACAAAATGGTGAAGGATAAAATAATTTAAATTTCAAAATATAAACTTCTTAAACCCAATGAAGTAATTAAAAACATTAAAAACGTCATTTTAATAGTGAATGAAATTTCCCTAAAGTGTAATACTTATAATGATATGAAAATTTCATCCTTAGATGTTAAGAAAATGGTTTAATGTTTTTAGATGAAAAATAATTTCAATATGACCACATATGTGCTAAACTAAGTTAAGTAAAAATTCATAAACCTATGGATAATTAGATTTTAAATTAATACCCACTGCAACTGAATACTTTATAAAGAATGAGAAGATGTATATATCAATGTAGAAGAAGAATATATCAGGATTATACGAAAATTTTGGTTCACAAATAGGATCCATGGCTTAATGTTATATTGATGATCAAAAATAGATATATAGTTCTAGACTGGCCATTTTTTATAGAAGAAAATATTATTTCTATGGATATTAGTTACAATGTTGTGGATTTGGGTGTATAGTTAAAATGTTATGGTTCAATAATTAACACTATAATGAAATAAAGGCGTATTAGAGGAATAATTGAAGAAGGATTCAATCCAATAAAATAATAATATATGAAAAATCCTCTTCTAAGAAACTAAAAATAGCTTTTGTGATACACGAGGTTTTAAAAAATAAAACTATGTTCGATAGCACATACGCCATGGAACACTAATCTTAAATAAACCTTAAAATACTATTATTTAAATATGCCCATTATAACCTACTAGTTAAATTGGAGGGTATGAATGGTATTAAATTTTTCTTGAAATATATATAAATATACCACTCATATATATTGATTAAATAATTCTTAGGAAATAAGCCCTCAATTTTTCATGAAGACATTTTATTCAAAAATATTCAATTTCTTCAAAAATTATTTAAATTTCTTTCTATAAAAAATATTATAATTAATTTCTATAAAATTAGTAAAATTTATTTTATACAATGAAAATATTTTTTCAATATCATCGTCTCAAAATTAACTCAAGGTGAAATTTCTGGATTTTATTGATATGATTGTTTTATCAATGAATAGTGAAACTTATCATTTTTTCAAAAACATTCATATCTTTCTGTTAGATAAAGTAATTTAAAAGAATAGTTTTATTATGTATTTGGTCTTAATGTTTTATATGAACCATTTCATTCATAGTAATATTATAAAATTATGTTATACAATAAACTTTAATGATTTTGGTATACTTGTTTTTTAAACATAATAAATGAGTTTTTTGAAAACTACATTAAAATAAATAAATTATATCCATTTTAATTATTGAAAATAACCCCCAATAAATAAAGATTTTAATTAAAATTTTGGAATATATATATATATTTATATTAATTTAACTATGATTGCTCACACCCAGGCCACTTTTTTATTTTATATTATTTATTTTACATTATTTCTTACTATCAGGTCATTCTGGTTGAGGTTCAGGTTGAGTTCCCAGGGAAAGTTTTAGAGTTTTTGAGATTTAAAAAAAAATTCCCTATTTACAGTTAGAGTGAATGGTATGGGGATAAGTTGTGTGGCTGGTGAATGAAGATGGGTTTCAGTTCATTTTGGCCATGCGTAGTTTGACTTTCATGATTTGTGTAGGGTTCGGCCCAAACCGTGTGTGAAAAAGGATTAACCATATGACTTATTGGTGTTGTATGGGGTATGTATAATTTATTTTTCATGGTTATCTATAACTTTGTAGAAACTGTGTGACTGTATCTTTCATTTTGACAAAACCATTTTGCATAATTCGAACACTGTCTCCCAAACTACATAGCTAGGCCATGCTGTTTCCCCTTCCTTCCAGTAGGGTCTGCACAGTTAACACATGGTTTGGTAAATTGTGAATCAAATACATAAAACTTATGAAAATTCTTAAAACCATCATTTAACAAGTTTTATAATCCCACAATTAAACACTAATACAATTTATCTCCTTCTTTCTCAACCCAGCATATGAAGGGGGCTCCCAAACCCTCCTTCATATTCTCTACTTATTTTTTTTATTCTCCCTTAAGGTTCCTAGGTATGTATCTCTTTATTTTTTTCATTTCCCCTCACTCTACTTATTCCTATATTTTTTCATTTTTTCTGTTGGTTTGGATCCCTATTTTATAACCTTTGGGGTAGGGGTGTGTTGTATTTTTTTTCTTAAATGTTAGGATGTTAAGCTTTCTCCTTGGGCCTTATTCTTCCTTCTCATGGAGTTTTGTCACATCCATACATCATTAAGGTAGGTTTTTTTGTCAATTACCTTTACATGAAATTCCATTTTAAGTTTGATTATTTCTTATTAATTTATGAATATTATATTCATGACTGAGATGTTTTCATATAAATTGTTTTGGTATTTTGATATAAGAAATTTGATGAAAACAGATTCTTAAGTGATTTCTAAAATTATTTCAATATATATTTGCATGAAAGGATTTTGAAAAAAATCTCATTTCATCTTTTGAAATTTATTTTATTAAATTTAGAATTTTTTTTACCTTCTTCCAGTTTTTTTAGTTTGGTGACAAGTGAAATCTAGTTCTCTTGGTGGGTTTTGGTACAATTTATGGTTTGGTGTTTATGATTACATAATTGTGATTGGTTTTAATTTCAATAGTTATTATTTAATCGCAACCTTGGGTGTTTTATTATTTTTTATATATATGTATATATATATTCCATTTGACGTGGTAAAATCAATAAGTACCTGGGGTGAACATATTGATTGGAGCACACATGCATAACTGATTTTCCGTACAAATGTCCATTTTGAACTCCCGATTTTCAAAACACCCTTATGCCTTTTTCCGCTACATTATCCCATATATCTTCCAAATTATTTTTCTTTTAAAATATCCCAATGTTATCTTAATGGATTATTGGTTTTTAAACAACTTCAAATGTAGTTTCCACACATTTTTTCAAAATCATGGAAATTGTTGGCACTTTCAGTTGTAATTTGATAATTAAATAACATAAAAGGAATGTTTGGAGTCATTAAAGTTAATTAATTTTTACCCGTTGGTTTTGTGAATGGATTTGGGGGGAAATTTATTATCATTGAAAATGGAATTGTATTTAAAATTTTAACTCACGACTGGTACTCTGTGATTTTTAAGAAATTTATTTTAAATTCATATATCATGTAGGCTTGGTATGAACTATGAAAGGTTATATATGATATTCACTCCCCTATGGTTGTCCTTCCAGTGATAAGGCCTTCTCATAGTAAGTGTCCGAGGTTTTACAATGCATTCATGGTATAATCTATAAGTTTTGTTTAATGAAAAGTGTGTGATGAACTCCTCATTATCCTTATATTATCTTCTTGGGACATGTGGATGTCATTTATGGGGTCCAGTGAAGATTTATTGATAGTATCAATAAAATGGACTAGAACACTTGGGATAGAGGATAGGCTAGGTGGGATTTCCACTAGTGTTGATAGTTTAGAGAAGTCAAGTTAGTTATTGACAATGGAGGTGCATCATATGTCAAAAAGTGGTCCAAACTCGAGTGTTTTTAGGGATTTCTTCTAGGGAAGTTTAGAAAACATACAGATTATATAATTTATGCTCCTGTTTTATTTCATATCACATTGGTTACTTATTTATTTGGTATTTTCATATTTGTACTAGTGTTGTTACCTATTACTTCTGGCCTTATCTTCTTTATACTTTTTTTCACTAATTTGAATTCCCTTACTATTATTCTATACTTGGGTTATCTTATTTTACGTATTTTGGTTTCAAACTTGTTTTAAAATGAGAAATATTTTTCTAAAATGTAAAATCATGTATTTTTTAAAGTGTTTTTTTTAAAATAAGTTCTAATATTTTTAAAAAGGAAAATAATTTTTTTATATTATCTACTAATAATTAGTGTGTGAACTATTTTAGTAAAGGATACATATGGATAATGTGGTTCTTATCTACTATATTATTTATTATCACAATTTACTTGTTTCACTCAATGTTTGTAGCCCCGAGCTGTTTTGTAGGTTCGGTTTTTCTTAGGTTTCCCTGTAGATCAGGATGGTCTTATGGATGGTGGTCACCAATATGTCATATGGAGATTGTTTCGGGTTACGGTAAAGTTTTGGTTTTTCTTTATTATTTTGTTTTGTTCTACTAACGTTTATTATAAATTTTATATGTATTTATTTGGGTTCAATAATTATTGTATTATTATTGTTTATGATATGTTCTTATTTTTGTTTTATTTTGTGGTTCTTTATTGTCTGAATCATTCTTATGTGTATGATATTTGATTCCTGACACTATTTTTCATCCTAGGAGGATCAAGAACACCTATCCTTCCTTATAGTAGGCCAAATAGAGTTACCAATACTGGGTCGACTTGGGTTAGTTCATGAAAAAATGGTATCAAAGTATCCCTTTGTTATTTAGAGTTTCAAGTATTTTGGAGATAGGATCATCAGAACATGGTAGTAAAGTACAAGAAGAGCATGACAAACTCTTTAAAATCATGATCCTTGAGTTAATAGGGGTGGTCAAGGTGTTGATTTTTTTTAATTATGGGTTTAGTTCATTGGTTCTTGTTGGGTGTTTTGTTTGTGGAATGAAAATGGAAGTGAACAGGTCCTCCATGGTGATCTTTCGTGGTGTAGTAATCCATGTGCATCCTGAGTTAATGGTTCACAATACTTCCAGTGGTTGATGCTTACTTGGGGTATGGTCTGTAAAAGCATGTGGCTATTTTATGCATGGCCACTAATATAATGTTTTAAGTGTTTCTTGAGTGAGTTATTCTTTGGCTTGATTTTATTCCCCATGTGTAGATTTCGAATGAAGACATGTCTCTGGAAAAAACTTTTTCATAAGGAAATTTATTTTAGGACATGGTTTAATTCTAAAATGTGGGTTTTGGTGATTAAAGTGGACTTAAAAGCAGAATTTTTTGTTCAGTTCAGATTTGAAAATGAGTTTTGGTATTTTGGAAAGTAGCCTTGGAGTAAAATTATTTTGATTTGGAATAAAAATGGTGATTTCTAGTAGTGGATTGTGAATTTTTTGTGATTTTTTGATTATGAGATTGGTTTTTTTCGTGGGATGTTCTTTAAGTTGAATTGTGGTTTGATGTTGATTTGGTTTTTTGTTCTAGTCACATATAGAGTATTCTACTCAGAAAGACCCTCATGGTTTCTAGAGAGTCTCTTCTAGCCATTTGTCCTACCCTTACTCTTAGTGGGGTGGAAGAGTCATGTTCTTCTTAGTTTTGGTAGGTTTTAAATAGTTGTCAAAGACTTTTGGAGGAGATGGAATGGATTGGGGAAGTCAAAAGTGTGTTCGGGTCTTTGGAAACTATTTAAGTCGTGATGTTATAAGCTCTTATGGGTATGTTAGACAGTCCAGGTTTGCAATGTTGGAAGTTGATCGTCCTAGAATCGCAGCAAGTTGTGATGTATTGGTAAGTATTTAAGACCACTTTTATCTGATGGTTCATATCTAAAGAGGTGAAGTTTAAAATTTAGCAGAGCTCTTGGGAGTTCATCATGGTTAGTGGATGGTGAAGTTTTATCTTGATCATTTCAAAGAGTTGGGTTCCTTGTATCAGGAGATATCATCAACTGATCATTTGAAAGATCGTATCTTTTTTTGGGATCTTTATTCAGATATTACTAATTGATTCCTCTCATTCGATGAATATCTTTTTGGAAATCTAGTGGATGATGCATTTCTAGCCGAGTTGGTTTCTGAAGAGATGTCTATAGAAGTTGATATTATGTTTTCTCTTGGAACTCATGAAGGATCCCCATCTAGTGAAATTTGTGTACTAAAAGAACCTATTTTTGAGAAGTCTCCTTTTCCAGTTCCTACTTCATGTTTGATATACAAGCCACTCATGTGATTCAAGAGTGGTCGGTTTGGGAATTTGAATACCATATTATTTTAATCCTCTAAAGGATAATCAATATTGTAGCTTCTAAAGTCATATGTATATCTTCTATAAGTTATGTATACAAAAGAGGGAGTCTCGATAAGATGTTTTCATCTCCTAGTTGTAGCTTATTAGATGTTTCAAGGCACCAAGGCTCTAGCCATAGGCCTCACAGGGAGGCACTTTACAAAGTATGAAATTTATTCCTGTGGTGGTTGTTAATGGCCTAGCATTTATCCTGAATATCATAGTAGGGATGGTTTAACTTCCCTTTGTTTTTGTCTCCTTTGGTTTGTAAATCCATTATGTTTTAAGTTATTTTCTATCCTTGTGTTCTTGGGAAATTCTTTAGTGGTTTCTGGTGGATGTGAATCATCACTACTTCAAAATAGTATTTCAACACTGCTAAAAATGGCCATTATCAGTTCTAGATAAGAACTGATGACTAGAGTGAGATTAAAATCCATGGTCCTTTATAATCACTTAAAGAATCACTAATAAAGGGGAATAATAGATTTTTTGTAACAATACACTAGAGCACTAGTTCAGTGTGTTGTAACAGCACACCACAACACCAAAAACACCACCAAATCAGAAAAATAAAGTAAGAGTCTACAATTTAAATGAAATAAAATTTACAACATAAATACAATAAAAAACACTATATTATATAAATTTCAAACATTAAATTATACAATTGCAAAGCTAAAAATTATTAGATACATTCAAAAAAAGTCATATTCATTTATCTTTTGATCCCAACCCCTTCTCGTGAAAAAATCACTAGTACAAGAAAATAATTATTATGTTAGTAAAAATATAAAGAAATAAATTTACGAAAAGAGTAAATTTTAAACTAAACTTTTATTCATACAAGTAAATTTAGGTATCAAATTGAGTTGTCATTGATTCATGCACATCACACCATTTATTGTTCATATTTAATAATTATCCTTATAAAAATTAACTAAATAATTATAAGATAAAAAAGATTAGGAAATTAATTAAGTAATTGAAGATAGAATTATGAGAAAACAATCCAGGCTTGTTTTCTCGATTTTGTCGATGTGATATGTTTTTTAAAATAAAAGGAATATAATATATTAAAAAATATATATATTGAGTCATATCAGTCACATCTTGAATCATATTGTGTTGAGGTTTATTATTACACATCTCACATGACTTACGGATCATTCTCGTAAAGTATCAAAACAATCTGAATTGTTTTCTTAGTTTTGAGTCTGTTGTTTGTCCTTTTTTTTACTAAAATGCCATTTTAAAATTAGAAACATAGAATTTCAATCATAATACTCACATTGTGTGTATTTTTGACATGATACCAATTCTTACACATGAAACATGACATAGGAATTTGTTTCCTAAATTATAATGAAAATACGGGTTCATTTTCTCGAATTTCAGTGAGTCAATCTTTCTGAACTAAAATGTCTATTTTAAACTGATAATGGACACATTAAGTCATAATATACATATCATGTATCAAATTGAAGTAAAAATAATTCATACATGTAAAAAATAACTTATGGATCATTTTACTAAAGTATCGAAACAATATCAATGTGTTTTATTGGTTTTTAGTAGATCAGTTGTCCTTTTATGAAAATAGATCTTCTTTTTTAATAAAAAGGCACACTTTGAGTCTTATGGTAACATTGTGAAATAGATTTATGTGATTATAATTATTACATGTCTACAATGTCTTGAGGGTTATTTTGAAAATGTATGAAAACAATCTGAATTTTTTTAGTCGGTTTCCAGCATTCCAATTGTCCTTTTTACAAAAATTTGATTTGTAACTGGAAACATGCACTTCAACTCATACCGATCACTGAGTATATCATATTGATAATAGGTTGATTCTTACAAATATAAAATTAATTATGAATAAATTTCCTAAATTATCAATATAATATAATACTTTTTCTCAGTTTTTATTGTGTGACACTTTTTGAAGTAAACTTATGTTTTTAAAGTGATAACGAACTCATTTTTTAATACCAAAAACATTGTGTATCGTATTGAGGTGTGGATAATTCCTACACATCAAAAATAACTTATTGATCATTTCCCTAAAGTATTAAAACAATATAAATGTCTTTTCAAATTTTTGAGTGGGTCTGTAGTCCTTTTAACTAAAATTAATGTTAATTTTAAATAAAAAAGATTCAAATTGAGTCATATCAGTCACTCCATGTGTCAAATTAAGGTTTTCCTAATAATTTACCATCTAAAATTTCCTAAGGAATGTTTTTATAATGTATTAAAACAATATTAATGTTTTATAGAGTTTTGAGTATGTTAATTTTATTTTTTACTAAAATTTCAATTCAAACTGAAAACATGCATTTTGACTCATATCGATCATATCATATATCAGTTTGAAATGAGACTAATTACTACAAGTCACAAATGGTTTATGAATAAATTTTCTAGGTAATCATGAAAATATGAGGGTGTTTTCTTGGTTTTCAATGAGTGATTTTTTTAAAAAAAATTGTTGATTTTAAACTGATAATGGACACATTGAGTCATATCGGGCACATCATGCAACAACTTGAGGTCAGCCTGATTCCTAAACATCAAAAATTACTTAATTGATAGTTTCCCTATATTATAAAAAAAATATGAATGTTTTTTTTGGGTTTTTATTTGGTTAGTTTTTCTTTTTAATAAAATTGATGACAATTTTAAATAAAAAGACACACTATGAGTCGTACTAGTCACCTCGTGCAATGGATTAAGGTGTTCATGTTTTCTATACATAAAAAATGACATATGAATTTTTTTACAAATGTAAAAAAATAATCAAAATGTATTTTTGCATTATTGAGTAGGTATGTTATCCTTTTAACAAAAATGGATGTCGATTTTATATAAAAAGTAACACTTGTAGTTATATAAGTCATAAAATTTCGGATTTAGGTGAAGATAATTTATACAATAACAAATAGATAATGGGTATTTTTTAATATTTATGAAAACAATAGGAATGAGTTTACTCAATTTTGATTATGTCACTTGTCTTTTTTACTAAAATATCACTTTAAATTGGAGACATTCACTTTCACTCATACTGATTGGATCGTGTAATGGTTTGATGTGAGATTGATTTATACACTTCAAGAAAAAATTATTAATAAATTTCATAAATTTTCAAGATAATATGAGTGTGTTTTCTTAGTTTTTAATGAGTATCATTTTTTGAACCAAACTATCGATTCTAAACTAATAACTTGTACATTGAGTCATATCAGTCACACTGCGTATCGGGATGTGGTGCGACTAATTCTTACACATCAAAAAATGACAAAATAATAGTTTCTCTAAATTATAAAAACAATATGAATGTGTTATGTTAGATTTTAGTAGCTAAGTTACCATTTTTAGTAAAAATGAAGTCATTTTTAAATAAAAAGACACACATTGAGTCATATTGATCACATAATTAATAATATTGAGATACAGATGATTCCTACACATCTAAAATTACTTATGGATCATTGTTATAAAGTATCAAAATAATATAAATTATCTTAATTAGTTTGGATACATCACTTGTTTTTTTACTAAAATGTCATTCTAAACTAGAAACATGCACTTTGACCCATACAGATCTTATAGTGTATTGATTTGAAGTGATAAATATTCTTACCCATCATAAATAACATATTAATCAATTTCATAAATTATCAATAATATATATGAATATTTAATTTTTGTAAGTTATAAAAATCTTTTGAACTAAACTATCATTTTTAAACTAATAACGGACATATTGAGTCATAGTGGTCACAACGTGCATCGAATTGTGGTGTGGTTGATTCCTATATGTCCTAAATGATTTATTATTCATTTCCCTAATATATCAAAATAATCAGAATAATGTTTTATCAGTTTTGAGTATGATAGTTTTTTCAATAAAATTATTTTCAATTTTAAATAAAAAGATGCAGTTGGAATCTTACATGTAAAACTGTGTGTCAGATTGAGTTGTGGTTGTTTCCTACTCATTCCAATTTCTCAAAAAATCCTAACTTCTAATGTAAACATATTTAATTTTTCTTTCATTGTTGAACTACCTACAGTACTTATTAAATTCTTGTTCTTAACTGAAACATAATTCTAATTGCATAAAGTTAAAAGAGAAGAAGGAGCTCTTCTACCCATTATATCACGATATGTTTCCATAATGTCCACATACACTTCCCTATACTATTTTGGATTTCGATAATGAGATGGGTATTTATGATAACAACATTGAAATAGTATCTAGTGTTTTAATCTGAACAATGAAAGGAAACACAAATAAAAAATGTTGTTACATTGGAAGAATATGTTAATTTATCTTTTTTGTGGCTTATTGTAGATTATTGAATGATAAATATTTCTTCCAAAATAATCTGTGAAGAAAACTAAATAATTATTAGATAAAAATGATAAAGAAATTAAATTACATATAATAGATAAAATGAGGAAAAAATTAATTCCATTAGTAGGATTTCACATTTTCTTGATGGTTGTATGAATTTGTGATGCATTTCTTCGTTGACATTATCTTAGTTGTAGGATTGAAGACTAATACATCATGAGAATGAGCATCTTCGACCAAACCACCCCAACATGAAAAAACAAATCCACTTGTACAAGAAAATGGTTATTATATGAGTAATACTAAAAAGAAATAAATTTAACAAAAAATTGAAATGTTTCATTAATTCTATGGATAATGTTTCTACTGTGAAAACAATATTTACCATAATTATATGTCAAATTTAGAGAAATAATGATAACAAAAATGCAAATAGATCTCTCCAAACAATCAATAAATGAGTTATGAGGATGAGGAAAAAATAATATACAATGGACTGAAGCATTGAATCTTCTGATAGAAGGTAAAGATATCATATTGGGTTCATAAGATATTCATTTTGTACAATAAATAAATAAATAAATATCATATATTAATTATCAAAGGTAAATTTTTTAGATAATCCTAATAAGGGACACTCAACATTTGAATGTTTCAAATAATTTTTGTATACTGTGAAGAAAATGGGTAATTGAATTTAAGAAAAATAATTAATCCACTATGGTAGGTGTTCTACTCTTAATTGATCCTAATTTGAAAGATATATAAAATTCTCATCCTCATCATCTCATATTCTAAAAAGTTATCATTCCACTTTTTGGCACTCATCCTCCATCTCTTTTCGAAATGTACCTATTTTTCTTTAAATACTAAAATTAGTAGTCATCCATATTATTACCACTTCTCATAATAGTAAAAGTAACATAAATGAGATGGGGGATGAGTCCCAAGGAAAAAATTTGAATAATAACTATTCAGGAGATGAAACTAATGAGGATAATAGTTGTACATCATTGTGTAATCTAAAAGGGGTAATCCTTACCAATTAAGATAATTTCATGGATAGTAATCATAGATTCTTAATGGTGGAACTTTAAGAAATATTAAATAATGATCTGTTTTTAGAGTGATTAAAGTAAAACAAACATACTATTTATTAGATGTTTGATGTAATAAATGAACTTATTTTAAGAATTATTGATGAGTGGGTTACAATTTCAAATATGGGTATATTTTTTACAACTTTAAGAAATATATTCAAGGATTAAATCAATGAATAAAATTTCATTGGTGATCAGAAAGTTTCGATGAAAACATGGAGTTTTAAGACTATTCAAAATGCCTTATTTTTTTTCAAAGCAGAGCCTAAATAATTTTGAGAGGATAAAAACGGTAATAATTTGATCAAATCTATGCTTGAGGAGCTTGATTTGAATAACAATAATGTGACTTGGGAAATTTTTACATGCATAGAAGACAGAAATGTTATCATAACCAAGTGGGTGTTTAGTAATAAACTCATTGATTATAAAAAAGTGGCTCATAATAAATAATGGATAGTGTGTAAGGGGAACTCCAAGATCAAAGGAATTTATATTTATGATAAATATACACTAATATCTTACTTGGAACCAATTTGAATTTTTTGGATCCTTCAGTGATAGTGTATTTAAAACTATACAAAATGTATTTTAAATCTATGTTCCTTAATAGATATCCTTATGTGGGAGTATATATTGAGAAAGTAGATGGTTTTATTATAGAATAAAATGAGAGAATGGTGTTCTAGGTAAATAAATCTTTGTATAAGATAAACAAATCTCTAATGACCTGGTACTTAAGGGTGGATACAAACCTAAGAATGATTAGTTTTTTGAAATGTACAGTTAATAACACCCTCTACATCAAGAAATATAATTATCAAAGGATGTTGGTACTCAGATTTTTTAAAAAGATAATATTTGATGTTTGGAAAAAGCACAATCAAATTTTTTTGTGGATCACATGAGGTACAATATAGATATTTCTATGACTGGTGAAACATTTTTCCTTTGATTATAGGATAATAAAGGAAATCATATCACATTAATTTCATAATCAAAATTTAAAAAAAATTATCGAGTGATTTTTAATGGATTATTTCAAACCAATGACAACACAGACAACTATATGAATGAATTTTTTAAAAGATTACAAATGAAAAAAAAGTATATGTCAAGGAATATAGGTATTTGGATACTATTAAACCTCACAAAAAAATAACCCAATATTGAGTTTGATATGGTTCAAGTCGAATAGTACCAATGTTGTCCCATGGAGATCCACATTCTATTAGGGAAGATAATACTTCAATATATCTAAAAAATCAATTTTTTGTTGTTTCATTTTAGGATAGTGTAACTAGACTTGATGGGATGCACGGTTGTGGGATGAGAAGGGTTAATGAGTAACTAAGGTAAATTAGAGATATGGAAAACCGGGATTTTATTCAAGCATTGGTTTTGTTCAAAACATGAATCACTCGAGCCTAGGAATCTAGCCTTGGAATAAATGAATCCTTAATTATAGCCTAGATTCGATCTTGGATTCAACAATGAGGAGCTCTGGTAGTATTTCACTTTCATGGACAGCTTCAGATACCAAAAACCGGTTCACGATGGTTAGGGTTCTTATAATAGATTATGACACTTTTATCAGCGCTTCCAAAAAAACAATGATAAAGATAACTTTTATTAGTACTAAGATAATAAATGCTGATAAAATGATTCTTTATGAGTGATTTTTTATGGCTGATAAAAATAAAGAGTTTTCAGTGCTTAAAAAGTGCTCATAAAATCAATCTTTATCAGCGCTAATGTTTTAGTGGTGATAAAGATTGATTTTATCACCACTTTTTCTTGGATGATAAACTGATATTTTTGTGAGCGTTAAAAATCACTGATAAATACTTATAATACATTTTTTTTAAATAATACTTTTTAAAAAATTAATAATACTTTTTTATGAAACTATAGTTATTATATAATTATAGAATATATATAATAGAAATTTATTAAAATAATGATTTTTTCTTTTAATTTATAATTATTAATTATTAATTATATAAATAAAATTCAATAAAACTATATTTATATCATTATATATTTATATAATTATATATATATATAGTAAATATATTCATTATTTAAATAAACGTTTAATAATTTTGTAATTATTTATTTAAAATTATATAAAAAAAATTAAACAAATATTTTTTATTTATTTATAATTATAATTTTATAAAAATAGTAACTATACATTTATAAATATATATATTTTTTGGGAATAAATCACTCAAGGTGATGTAGCAACATTTTTTGGGTTTATTGTGTTCGTTGACAAAGAAGGTTTTCATGGTGAATTTTCTAGTTCCATAGAATCTCTTAACAATCCATGTTGACAAAAAGCTATGACAAAGAAATAGATAATCTAGATGGGGTACAAAAGAACAGATGGGATTCTTAAAGTGGATTTCGTAGAGAATGTAAAAATAATGACGGTGATCTCTACAATTACGATGAGCTTCACAAATGACAAATACGAAGAGCACTTTGAGAGATCATTTTGGTGGGGGTGCAAAAGAATTTAAAGAGTGCTTCAGGATTAACACAAGCTCTGTGATCTAAAAATTTTCATGGTGCTTTGAGACATAGAGAGAATTTTGGATGAAATTTTAGAGCCTTTCTATTTGAGCTGATGGGGCGCTATCTTTATGCGAAAGGTTCTCGAGTCAGTGGAATTTCCTATAAATAGGCCTCAACGACCATGACATGAGTAGAGAGTTTTTCACGAAATAATTATAGTTATTTAACAACAAAGGTGGTCTATAGAGGAAATGTGGATTGTGAAAGGTAGGAGCTTCATGGAGGCTAATCTAGCTCCGTGAAAGAGTTGTGTTCCATGTTGGCTTAGTTAGATTTGTAAATAAAGTCACATTATGATAGCTTGATCTCTGCTATAGCCTAAGATCTGTGAAGGTTTGTTATTTGTAAACAATTAGGGACTTTGTGAAGGCTTTTTTGTGATTTGTGAAATTGGGAGCTTTGTGATATAGGAAGCTTTGTGAAGTTATTTCCAAAGGTTTTTTCCCAGTGATCCATGGAAAAGTTGTTTTAATCAATATATTAAATTTGTACTTCAACAGAGTATCCACATATACTGAAGGATTCACTCCTTAGTTATAATGAAAGGGACTAAAAGTCTTTAAACTGTGATTGGATATTTTAATGAAGTAGTGATATTAGTTTAGTCGAAAGAGGAGTGATTTCTCAAATTATGATTGGTTGTAAACCTGGAGGGAGAGTGAGTCCGCTTAGAAATTGTAAATAGCAGTGCACTTTTATTAGATTTGGCACATCATCACATTGTCGGTATATTTTCCTTGGACGTATCCCAGTGAGGGTGAATCAACTAAAATTTTTGTGTCCTATGCGTGATTTAAGATTTGTTCATACTCTACAATGGGATGAAGAGAGAAGAGAGATTTGTGTAACAATGAAACAAGATCAAGGGGAAACTGTTTTAATATTTCAAACCCTAATTCACCCCCTGTCGCCCCCCCCCCCCTCTGAGGGTATCTAGCCTAGTGGACCCATCAATTGGTTTCAAAGAAAAAGGTTGATATCAGTTTTTTCCATTCAAATGGAGGTCACCATTCATAATGTGATTATGATCTTTGATAGGAACAATTTTCAACTATGGAAGAATCAGATGCAACACTACTACTAATATTTGTGAATGGATGTGTTTTTAGCAGCAATGCATGGTATAACAGCTGATATTAACTGTGGTACATTATCGAAATCCAAGAGAATATAATTGGATATTGACGCCAAGGGAATCAATGCTTTAGTGGGAGCCCTATCCAATTTAATTTATATGAATTTGATGTCATGAAAAACATCACATCCCATTTTGGAAAAGCTATTTAATATATATTATAGAGATAAAAAGGTTATAGAGGAAAAGATGTAAGTTATATGGAACAAGTATAATGATCTTAAAATGAACATGAAAGAGTATGGTGATAAATTCTTTGACTGGGTAAATATTGTTGTGGAAGATATGTGAGGTCTTAGATAATTCATTTTAGATATAATGATCATAAAGTGCTTCCTGAGGAAATATCCACCTTCGTTCAATTTGAATGTTTCAGTACTGGAAGATAAAGATATGAAAGAGCTAACATTGGATAATTTACACAATACCATGGTTTCATATGAAATGAGAAATGATGATAATGAAGCTATGGAAAAGGATAAATCTAAATATGTAGCATTTATAGCCATAAAGAATCTCATTATTGATGATTCTCAAGAAGATGAATAGACATATTAGGTGATGACATTTTTTCTTCAAATATGCAAAGAGGAAAAAGAATTTTCCAGGGGAAACATCCACTGGATTGTTATCATTTTTGAAAGGTTGGAAATCTTACAGGAAGGTTCCCCTAAAATTTCCAAGAAGATGATAAGGATAAATCTGAAATTACCAAGAATAAATATTTAGGCTTTTCGAAATGAAAGAAATAGTTCAAAAAACATTCCTTAAGAAAAAGAATATTCTTTAATAAGAATGTGACAGTTCAAATGAGTCTGAGGTTGTAGTGGTTGAAGAGTTAGGAAACTACAAATATCATGGAGAGAATGAAATGGTAGCATTTTTCAGTAGTTCTCAAAAAAAGGATGAAATCGGTGCTGATGTGGAAGAAGAAGATGTTAATGGAAAAGTCAACATGGAAGTAGAATTATAAGAAGCACTTGAAGAAATGGATGTTTGGAGAGAAAAAATGAATAAATCCAACAAGGTGTTATATGATGCCAAACTCTACATGTAATATTAGGAAGAAGAGAAGTCTGAGCTGGTAAAAAAAATTAAAAAACTTAAGACTTCTAAGATAGAGATCAATGAAAAGGTTGAGGGACATAAGCTCAAGGTTGAAGATCAATAAAGGGAGATATATAGCTTGAATGAAAAATTGAATGATCAAATAAAGCGTATTGAAGAACTTGAATAAGAAGACATCGGCCTGCGGTGAAATGTTAAAGATCCTGGAAAATTCCTGACTCCCAATATGATATGGGAAAAGAAGATCACCCAAAGGATAGAAAATTTGGAAGTGAAGAATATAATTCTAAAAGTAAAGAAGCACCATTCATGTTATAGTGTTAAGAATGATGTGTGGAATGACAGAAAACATAAAGCTGTGAAATTTTAAGTCATACCACAAGCACCCATTACAATATTGAAAGTTGATTTGGGTACAAAAAAGAATCAAAATATTCATATATCCCAAGGGGAAATTAGAAGTGCAGTAGTGACATGCAGAAATGTACCTTATCTCAGGTGTTATTAATGGGGAAATATGGGACATTCGCAATATGTATGTTCTGTAGCCAATAGATACCTAAGGGAACTTGAACTATAGTGAAAACCAAACAGAGCTCGATTTTATAGAACATTCCTTGAGGGACATTATTTTTTGGGGTATATAATTTGGACACTTGGAAAGATATTATACATAAACCATGTATAGGGATGTGACATGGTAGAATCAATGTAGCCACAAGCAGAAAATAAAAAAATAGGTGTGTTTAAAATGCAAAATTGATTTGTAGCTCTACAGGATGATGTTGGTGCATCACACTCTGAGGAAGATCAGTATTTTCATACCAAAAAAGTGTGATGCAAAATATATGGATCAAAAATAAAAAGGATGAGATGGTATTGGTGGTAGAAATTTCCCTTAAATCATCATACCATTATATTGTATGGATTCTTGACAGGGCGTGCACATCCCACATGACAGGTAATAAGGATCTTATTACCAGCATAAAATAAAACAAATAATGATTTTTCATGTTTGGAAATGATGAAGTCATGAAGATTATTGACTCAGGAATGGCCATGTTTGGGGAAAAATAAATGATATGTGCTAATTTCTTAGTAGTAGAAGGTCTCAGTCACAATTCACTTAGCATCAGTCAGCTATGTGACTCTGGGAATACTATATGGCTTACTAAGAAAACATGTGTCTTCAAAAGAAGATATGGTTAAGTGGTTATTCAATGAAAGTGTACAAAGTGATATCTCTACTAAGTAATTAGAGAATAAGATATGTGAGTTCTGTCTCCAGAAGAAGAAAAAACATTGTGTCATAAACGACTTGGTCACCTATACCAACCATCCCTTGAAGATCTGGTAATGTGTGAAGTAGGATAAGACCTCCATGAGCTATCATGTGATCATACACATACATGTGATTCATTTTAACAAGGGAAGATCATTAGAAAGATGTATAAGTAAAAGGAAAAGAAATCAACGAGAGTGCTTCAATTGGTGCATGATGAAGTTTATAGACCTATCACACCATGAGACATTGACAGAAATAGGTATTACATTCTTTTCATTGATTACTATGGAAGAATGGGATGGGTATTCATCATTTCATATAAGTCAGTTGTGTTTAGATTCCTAGAATAGTTTGGAAGGGTATATGAAAATATACTTGGGAAAAATGATGTAGGTTAGTACTAAAAATGGTATGGAATTTGGAAAATGTCATGTGGAAGACTATCTTGAGAAACACATGATAAGTCATAAAGTTTCTTTAGTGAGAACTCCCCAATATAATGGAGTTGTTGAAAGGAGAAATCATGTCATTGAAAACATGGACAGAACGATGCTCATTGAAAAAGACGTACCAGAATTTTTTAAAGGAAGTAGTTTTGAAATCATTCTACATTTTTGATAGGTCTCTGTAGTGTATGAAGGAAGGAAAGACATTATTATATGAGATTTTTTACAAAAATAATCCAATAGTGAGTACTTTCTAATCTTTGGAAGTATGTTCTTTATTCTCAACAAAGAAAAAATAGGAAATTGAGTCCCAATGAGATGAGAGGATATTCCTTGGCTAATCTAGAAAAAATAAAAGCATACAAATGTTTAAATAAGAGGCTGGGAAAATTAGTTTAGAGGAATGATGTCACTGTAGTGGAGAGTGAAGATATCATTTAGTAATACAGTGAACAATTTCCTAATTAATTTGATAGGGAGAAAAGAAATGCAGGGGAGTTGAAGTGGTCGATGCTGATCCAGAAGAAGATACTGATGATGAGCATGAGGAAGTAAAATATGTATCTGCACAGAATCCAAGGAGTCGAGATGAAGTTGTCTGGAAGAATATCATTGGAGATTAGTCAGCTTTAGTTCAGACAAGAATAATTTAATCACTACGGTATACATCTTCCTTATCTTAGGTAGAGCAGAAAAGTTTTGTTGATGCATCTGAAGATGAAAACTAGGTTCAGGCTATGGATGAAGAGCTTGATAATATTGAGAAGAATCAGATGTGGGAGATTGTTTCAAGGTAAGAAGATAATAATTTCATCGGTACTAAATGGTTCTTTCGCAAAAATATGAATAATTAAGGAATAGTGAATTGAAACAATGAACGACTAGTGGGAAAAGGATACTCCCAGATAGATGGTATAGAAGTTGATGAGACATTTGCACCGGTTGTAAGGCTGGAGACAATCAGATTATTCCTGGCCATTTTAGCTCAATTAATGTTCAAAGTTTTCTAGATGGACATTGAATACGAGTTTTTAAATGGGGTTCTAGAGGAGGAAGTTTATATTGAACATCCAGAATGTTTTTTCATTAATGAAAATGAGAAAAAAGTTTTGCGATTGAAAAAATCACTATATGGGCTGAAATAAGAACCAAGATCATGGTACATGAGTCTTGATCAGTATTTGTAAAATCTTATATTTTAGGTTGGTGGAGTTGATTATAATATCTCTTTCAACATCGAGAGTAATCAAAGGAAGATAGTGCAAGTTTATGTTGATGACATAATATTTGAAAGATAAGATAAATCCCAGTGCAGATAGTTTTCTGAATTTAGGAAATGTGAGTTCAAAATGTCAATGATTGGAGGGCTGATGTTTTTTCTTATTGTAAAAGTGAGACATGGAAGGAAAGGAATGACATTTCTCAATAAAAATATGCCAAGGAGGTTCTAAGAATATTTGGAATGGAAAATTCCAAGGTTATGAAGATTGTAGTTTCATCCCAAATGAAATTATCAAATGATGATGATGGTAAGGTAGTTAATGTAACATAATATAGGGAGGTTATTGGAAGTTTACTCTACCTAATAGAGACAAGACCTAATTTTGTTTTCGCCACATGCAAAGCAGCATGATATCAATGAAATACCAAGTAAAACCACATAACTGTAGTGATAATAATACATTGGTATATTAAAGAAACTGGGGATTTTGGTTTAATGTATAATGAACAAACTTAGCCAATGCTGTTTGGATATACAAATATAGATTGGTCTAGTTTAGCCTATGGCATAAAATCAGGATTTGGAGGTGATTTCTATCTTTTCGGATTGTGTATTTCTTGTATAAGTTAGTAAAAAATATTTCATTTCATTGAGAACCATTGAATATGCGTATATTGATGCTGCTCAATCATGCACACAGTTATTATGGATGAAGTAGTAGCTTGATGATATTGGAGTTGAAGTGAAGTCTATGATCAGAATCCAGTACGATAATACAAGTGCTATCAATCTTAGAAAAAATCCAATCCATCACTCTAGGAAAAAGAACATTGATATCAAATATCATTTTATCCAGGAGAAGGTGGAGCAAGTACTAGTGTAGTTGGTTTATGTGCCTATATATTTATAGGGCTTAGACATTCTAATAAAGGCTTTACCAAAGGATTCGTTTGAAAGACATCGACTGGCTCTGGGAGTCCAGTCGACTCCCCGCACTTGAAAGAGAGTGGATGTGGACCCTACCCTCTTCCCGAGGTATGGGGTGTTTTTACCTAATGTGCTAATATGTATTCTTTCTAATGTTTAAGATCAAAAAGGAGTGGCCTTTGGGTTCGTTGGAAAAGGGGAACAAAAAGTGAGTCCTAAAGGGGGAGAATCAGTGGATAAGAATGGGAGAAAATGTCTTAGTCAAAGACATGGGGAGAATCTGACTAGTGGAGAAGCGATATAGGGTGAGTAATGATGTAATGGGATAGTATTAAATATGATGATTCTTGAAGTGATTGAGCAATGATTATATATCATTATAGCTAAGGTTAATGTTTAATGTATTTTATTGGTAGTAGTATGGTATAGAAGGGTGGTCTCATAAATTAAGTGATTCATTAATGAAAGCTTCATAATACTCTTGTTTCTCACACTGAAAATGTCTCATGTGGACTTAGAGTATGTGGAGAGTGAATACTTGGTTTGTATCTAAATTGTAAGAGGAGAATGATGGAAGGAGCTTCAGTGAGGTATCAAAGTGTAGAGAATCATTTTGAGAAGAGTTGTCAACAAACCCAAAGGGGGATATTGTGGGGAAAAATACCTCAACGTAACATTGCATCATTTTAGGGTTTATTGTGTTTATTGATGGTGATCACTACAGTTTCGATAAAATTAATGAAAAAAATATATAAAGATCATTGCGAAAGAGAATTGCGGTGGTGGCGCAATGGAATTGACGGAACGCTCTACGATTACAAAGAGCTCCAACATCCAAAAATTGTCATGGTGCTTTGCGATATATGGATAATTTCATTGGGAATTTAGGAGATTTTCAATTTTAGATGATGTGTAGAAGACTTTGGACAAAAGGTTCTCAAGTATGTGGAATCACCTATAAATAGGCCTCAACCCACATGAAGAGAGTAAAGAGTTTTTAGAGAAAACTTTGTAGCTCTTGAATCTTAAAGGAGGTCCACAGAGGAAGTGTGCATTGTGAAAGGTAGAAGTTTCATGGAGGCTAACCTATCTCTGCAAAAAAGGTGTGTTCTGTGTTGGCTCAGTGACCTTTGTAAAGGAATTCTCTTTGTGATGGATTGAGCTCTACGACGGCCAAAGATCTACGAAGGTGTGTGCATTGCAAAGAAGTCAGTAATTCGCGAAGGATTTTTTGAGATTTTTGAAGTCAGGAGCTTCATGAAGATATGAGATTTGAGAAGGTATTTACAAAGCACGTTGCCCAATGATCCATGGGAAAGGGTTATTTATTAGTTGATGAAATTTATACTTCAACAGATCATCTACATATAGTGAAAAATGAACTTATTAGAGATAATGAAATTACCTACAAGTCTTTAAAAATTTATTGGATCTTCTGAAGAAGAAGTGAGATCACTTTAGTTGAAAGAGTAATGAGTTCTCCAATTCTGATTGGTTGTAATCTAGGAGGGATGGTGATTCTTCTTTGAACTTTTAAATAATAGTGCGCTTTTAGTGGATTTGGTACATCGGCACATTTTCGATGTATGCTCTATGGACGTATCTAAGTAAGATTTAACCAATTTAAAGTGTTGTTTCCGGTGCATCCTTTAATATTTGTGAATACTATGCAACTAGAAGGAGATAGAAGAGAGTTTTGTCTAATAATGAAAGAAGATCAAGGGTAGTTTTTTTTAATCTATCATACACCGATTCACTCCTCCCCCCCCCCTCAGGGTATCTAGCTTATTGGACATATCAATTGGAATCAGATCGAAAGGTTGATATCATTGTTTCTCTTTCAAATGGAGGTCACCAGTCATAAAGGGATTCCAATATTATAAGGAAACAATTTTCAACTATGGAAGATTTCGATACAACACTACTTTTGATCTTTGGTAAGGGATGTGTTTATAGTGGCAATACATGATCTAACAACCGATATTAACAGTGGGGCATTATCAGAATTCGAGCAAAGATAATTGGAGGTTGACCCTAATGGAATCAATGATTTAGGTGGAGCCATATCCAATGTTATCTATATAAAGTTTATGTCCTGAAAAACATCACATTCAATGTGGGAAAAGATATTGAATACATATGAATGAGATACAAATGTCAGAGATTAAAAGTTGCAAGTTCTACGGAACAAGTATGAATATTTGAGAATGATCTCAAATGACATTGTTGATGCATTATTTGATGGGGTAAATATTGTTTTAGAAGATATGGGAGGTCTTGGATACTTCACAGAAGACCTAGAGATCATAAATCACATCTTGAAGAATCTTCTACCTCAGTTTAATCTAGAAGTTTCATTACTGGAAGATAAAGATCAGAAAGAGATGACATTGGATAATTTTCACAATACCTTGGTTGCATATGTAATGAGGAACAATGATAAAAAGGCTCTGGAAAAGGTTAAATATAATGAGGTGGTATTCAAGGCCATGAAGAATCTCACCATTGAATATTCTCATGAAGATGAAGATATGGATTTGGTGATGTCATTTCGTTCTTCAAATACGCAAAGAGGAAAAGGAAAGTTCAATTGTCTTGTTTTATATGTGTAAATGTTTGAAATGTTGTGGCGAGTTGCCCCATGAAGTTCCAAGAAGATGATGAAGATGAAGATGAAATTCTCAAGAAGAAATATTCAACCTATGTGAATGGAATGAAACAATTCAATCGAAATTTCTTTAAGGAAAAAACTCTTATTTCACAAGAAGGTGACAGTCTATATGAGTCTGAGGCTGAAGGGGTTGAAGAGATAGATAACTGCAAAGATGGTGGATAGAATGCTATGGTGGCAGTTTTTAGTAGTTATCAAAAAAAGGAAGAAAATGATGTTGATGAGGAAGAAGAAGTTGAAGGAAGAGTCAACATGGAATCTTAATTAGAATATGCTCATGAAGAGATAGATGTTTGGAGAGAAAAAATGAAAAGGCTAAAAAAGTGTTACATGATACCAAACTCTACATTTAAAAACAACAAGAAGATAATTTGGATATGGTAAAATAAATTTAAAAACATAAGTCTTCCAGGCAAAAGATCTCAGAAAATGCTGAGGGACATAAGCTCAAGGTTGAAGAAAAAATAAGAGATCGATATCTTGAATACCAAAGTGAAAGATCAAATCAAATGTATTGATGTACTTGAAGAAGAATTCATTGGTCTGTGATGAAAAGTTTAGGATCAAGGAAAATTCATGACTCCGTGTATGACATCTGCAAAGCAGATCACTCAAAGGATTGAAAATTTGGATGTGAAGAATAGCGGACCCGCATAAAAGAAGCAACAATTGTGTTCAGATGTTTATATTAATGTGGGTCTTGACTAAAAAAAGAAAGATATGAAAGTTGAAGTAAGGACGCAAGCACCCATACCAATGTTGAAAGTTTATTTGGGCATAAAATAGAATAAAAATATTTATATATCCCAAGGGGAAACTAGGTGTGCAGGAGTGAGATGTAGAAATTCACCCTAAATCAGTTGTTATTGTTGTAAAAAGATGTAACCTTCATAATATGTGTGTTCCATATCTAAGAGAAATTGAAGGGCCCAATAAAAAAAGTGGTATCCAAACAGAGCTTGATTTTATAGATCATCCATTGAGGGGCATTGCTTTTTGTGTATAGAATTTGGGCACATGTCGATATTTTTCACACCAACCATGTAGAGGAATGTGCCAAGGCAGAATCAAAGTAGCCTCAAGTAGTAAATTAAACAAAAAAGGTGAGTTGAAAATGAAAAATCTATTTGAATCTCTAGAGGATAGAGATGGGCCATCAAACTCTGGGGAAGATCATGATTCTCAAACAAGACCAAATGTGAGGTCAAAGACACGAATTAAAAAAGGATAAGAAGGCAGTGCTGGCCGAAATTTCCCTTAAAGCATCAGACTGTTCTGGTGTATTGATCCTTGAATGTTTGTGAACATCCCACATGAAAAGTAATAAGGATCTTGTTAAAGGCATAAAATATTAAAAAGAAAGATCTCTCATGTTTCAAAATGATGAAGGGTGTAAGATTATTGGATCTAGAAAAGAAACGTTTGGGTGAAATGAAATGATACGTGCAGATATCTTAGTAGTAGAAGGTCTCAGTCAAAATTCGCTTAGCATTACTCTACTATGGAAATCAGGGAAATATATAAAGTTTACTAAGAAAAAATGTTTCTTCAAAGGAATATATGGTGAGTTGGTTCTTTAGGGAAAAAGGGAAAATGTAAATCTCTATTATTTAAGTGGAGAAGAAGATAGGTGCTTTCTATCTAGAGAAGAAGAAAATAAGTTGTGGCGTAAATGACTTGGTCAACTATGTCAACCATCCTTGGAAGATATGTTAAAGTGTGATACAGTAAGAGTAATTCTTAATCTATCATGTGACATACACATACATATGATTCATGTCAAAAATGAAAAATCATCATAAGACTTATAAGTAAAAAAGAAAATGAAATCAACAAGAGTGCTTGAATTGGTGCATGCTGACATTTGTGGACCTATCACACCAAGATCCATTAACATAGAGAGGTGTTATGTTTTTTTCATTGATGAATATAGCATAATTACATGGGTTTTCGTTATTTTGCATAATTTTTATGTGTTCAGTTGCCTAAAACATAATGGAAAATAATATAAAGGATTCATTGGTATAAAATAATGAAGTTTCATACTGAAAATGGTACGGAATTCAAAAACCATCAAGTGGAATAATGTCTTGAGAAACATGAGATAAGGGATCATGTTTTATCAGCGAGAAATTCCCAATAGAATGGAGTGTTTGAAAGGAGAAATCGGATCACCAACAACAAGGGTAGAATGATGCTCATTGAAAAATATATACCAATTTTTTTTTGGAAGGAAGTAGTTTTTTCATTAGTCTATATTTCTAATAGTGATCTTTTTTTTCTGAAGGAAGGAAATACTTTGTATGAGATGTGGTACAGAAAGAGTCCAATAGATAAGTACATTATAATATTTGGAATTAATTTCTTTATTCTCAACAAATAAAAACACATGAAATTTGAGTTAAAAATAGATGAGGGGATATTCCTTGACAACTCCAAAAAAAAGAATGTCCTAAAAATGTTTTAATAAGAATCTGGGAGAAGTAGTTGAGAGAAATGATGTCACTATAGTTGATATTCAAGAGATCATTCAGAAACAAAGTGACCAATTGTATGATGAATTTGATGAGAAAGAATGTAACCCATGGGGAGAGGAAGTGGTGGATGATGATTCAGAAGAAGATACTAATGATGCTCATGAGGAAGCATAAACTATATCTTCACAGAAGCCAAAGAGTCGAGCTAAAATTGACAGGCAGAATATCATTGGTGATTAGTCAGCTTCAATTCAGAAAAAAAGAATGAAATCACTGCAAAAAACATCCTTTTTATCTCAGGTAGGGCCATAATGTTTTATGTTGATGCAGCTAAAGATGAAAGCTAGATTCAGGCTCAACATGAAGATCTTGAGCAAATTGAGGACAATCGTACATGGGACATTGTTTCAAGGCCAGAAAAAAATAATTTCATCGAGAATAAATGGGTATTTCCCAAAAAGATGAATGAATATGTAATAGTGATTCAAAAAAACCATGACTAGTGTACAAAATATATTCCTAGAGAGAGGGTATATATGTTGATGATACATTTTCACCAGTTGCAAGGATGGAGAGAATAAGATTATTCCTAGCCATTTCAGTGAAATGAAATTTCAAAGTGTTCTAGATGGATGTCAAATATGCATTTTTTTAATGGGGTTCTGGAGGAGGAATTTTATATTGAGCATACGGAAAGTTTTCTCATTCATAAATACGGGAACAGATTTTTTTTCTATTGAAAAAAGTGTTATATGGGCTGATACAAGCACCAAGAGCACAGTACTCTAGGCATGATCATTATATGAAGAATCTTTTCTTCCAGCTTGGTGGACTTAATTATAATCTATATTTCAATAATTATGGTAATCAAAGGATAATGGTGATTGTTTTTGTCGTTGACATAATATTTGGAGGATCAGATAATGCCCAATGCAGAATGTTTTCCAAATTCATTAAAAGTGAGTTAAAAATGTCAATGATTGAAGATATGGCGTTTTTTCTGGTTTATAGGTGACACAAGGAAGGAATGAAACATTTATTTCTCAATCCAAATATTAGAAGGAGGTTCTGAGAAGATTTCTAATGGAAAATTCCAAGGAGATGAAGACTCCAGTTGCAACTCGAATTAAATTATCAAAAGATGATGATGGAAAGGTAGTTAATGTAATATAATATAGGAATGTTATTGGATGTTAACTATAGCTAACAGTGATAAGACCTGATATTGTTATCTCCACATGAAAAGTAGCGCGATATCAAGTAAATCCCATGGAAATCCACATTCTTATAGTGAAAATAGTGAATCGGTATATTAAGGGAACTTGGGATTTTGGTTTGATGTATAGTGAAAATACTCAACTAGATCTACTAGGATATATAGATACAGATTGATCCAGTTCAGTATATGATAGAAAATAAACATTTGGAGGTGATTTCTATCTTGGTGTATTGAGTATTTCTTGTCTAAGAAAGAAGAAATATTTCATTTCATTAAGCACCATAAAAGAAGAGTATATTGCAGCCACACAAGAATTCACACATTTATTGTGGATGAAGAAGAAACTTGATGATATGGGAGTTGAAGTGAATTCTCTAATCAGAATCTAGTGCAATATTTCATGTGTTGTTAGTCATTGAAAAACTCCAGTACATCACTGAAGGATAAATCACATTGAGATCAAATATCATTTTATCAAGGGGAAGGTGGGAAAAGGACTAGTGAAGTTGGTGTATATTCCTAAAGAGCTACATGTTGCAGAAATTCTAGCCAAGGCCTTACCCATAGAAGCTTTTAAGTTACATCTACTAGTTCTAGGAATCCATTCAACTCTCCTCACTTGAAACAATGTGGATGTGGACCCTCCCATCTCCCAAAGGTATGGTGTGTTTTTTCCCAAATGTGCTAATTTTTGTTCCTTCCAATGTTTCGGACCACAAAGGAATGACCTTTCGGTTCGTTGACAAAGGGCGATAAAGAGTGACTACTAAAGGGGGAGAAAATATAGCTAAGGAAGGGAGAAACTTTCTTTCTCAAAGACATGCGAAGAAGCTAACATGTAAAGCAGCAAGATAGGGGGAGGAATGAGATAGGTGTATTTTATTAAATTTGATGATGCTTTAAGTGATAGCTCAAGGATTATATATCACGATAGATGAGGTTTCTGATGAAAGAAGTTTATTGGTAGTAGTATGGTATCAAAGTTTGGTGTCATAAATGAAGTGATTCATTGAAGAAATTTTCATAATACTCTTGTTTCATACACCGAGCATTGCTAATGTATGCTTAGAGTTTGTGGTGAGTGAATCATTGGATGCTATCTAAATCACAAGAGTTGAATGATGGAAGAAGCTTCAATGAGGTATCAAGGTGTAGAGAATCATTTTGAGATGCATTTTCAACAAAACCAAAGTGGGAGATTATTAAGAAAAATCCCTCAAGGTAACATTGCAACATTATTAGGTTTATTGTGTTTGTTTAAAAATCATGTTTTTAAGGTGAATTGTCAAGTTCTAAAGAAGTTTTTTACAATCCATGTTGACAATAAACCATGACAAAGTAATGGATGATCTGTTGGCAGTACAAAATGACAAATACATGGTGGATTTTTTTTCTAGTGTTTTACAAATTTTTGGGGACAAAATTATGGATTTTTTGATCATTGAGAAAAGTGTATTTCTTTTAATATCTCATAAAAATATGGGAAATTCTTGAGTTTCACAAATACGGGCTTCTTGAATTGGATTTTGCAAATACTGGAAGAATGTTGATGGTGGGATCCGTGATTATGATGTGCTTCATGAATGACAGAGATTAAGAGCGTTGCAAGAGAGTATTGCAGCAATGTCACAAAGGAATTAGCATAATTTTTTGTGGTTACAATGAGATCCATGATCCAAAAATTTCCATGGTGCTTTGCAATATAGAGATAATTTTGGCAGAAATATTGGAGCTTTTCAATTTGAGATAATGTTGTGTTGGCTTTGTGTGGAAGGTTCTTGTGTCTATGGAATCACCTATAAATTGTCCACGACCCCTTTATGAAGAGTATAGTGTTTTTCAAGAAACATTTTTAGCTCTTGAATGTCAAAGCAGGTTCGCAGAGGTAGTGTGCTTCGTGAATGTTAGGGGCTTTCTAGAAGATAATCTAACTCCATGAAAGATGTATATTCCACATTGACATAGAGAGATTTATAAAGTAAGTTACTTTTAAAAGGCTTGAGCTCTTTGACAGCCTCAGCTCTATGAAGATGTGTGCTTTGTGAAGAAGCAGGGACTTCAAAAAGGCTTGTTTGAGCTTTGGGAAATTGGGAGCTTCTCAAAGTAGGGAGCTTTGTGAAGGTATTTCCAAATGTTGTTGCCCAGAGATCCATAGAAAATGGGTTTTCATCTGTGGATGAAATTTGGACATCAATAGAGAATCTATATATAGTTAAGGATGCACTCATTAGATATAATTAAAGGACCTACATGTTGTTAAACTGTTATTGGATCTTCTGAAGAAGCAGTGAGCTCACTTAAGTTGAAAGAGCAGTGAGTTCTCAAATTGTGATTGGTTGTAAACCAGGAGGGACAATGAGTCCACTTAGAACTTTTAAATAGTAGTGAACTTTTATTAGATTTTGTACATCGGAACATTATTGGTGCATGATCCATGGACATAGCCCAATGAGGGTGAACAAAGTAAAATTGTTGTGTCCTTTGTATGATTTAAGATTTGTTCATATTCTCCAAGGGTAAGGAGAGAGAAGAGAGTTTTGTCTAAGAACGAAATAAGGTCAAGGGGCAGTTGTTTTGATCTATCATACCCTAATTCACCCCCCCCTATGGGTATCTTTCCTAGTGGACCTATTATTATATATATATATATATATTACAAATGTATTTTTAACATTATTATTAAATATTTAATCTTAAGTGCATGGATATTAAAAATGAGTAAAATTGATTAATAAAAAATAAGTACACTGTCGAAAATTTGGAAATATTTGATCAATATAAATCAATAAAAAATGGATATATATTGAAATTAATGTGAATAGATATAGAAAATATTAAAACATTGTAAAATATATATATAATAAATAATATAAATTGAATAAAATCCCATGAAAATATTTTTGTGCGTGTGTATTTATATAAAAATGCATTAATTACAAAAATGTGAAATCCATGTAATACATTTCATCTATGTTTAATTTAAAAGTCAAACAACATTCAATTATGTCCATTTCTCAATGAAGTTAAACCTTATATGTAATTCGTATTGTTTTTTAATTATAAATGATTATTCACTAAATATATTGCTATTTAATGTATATAAAACATAATATTTTGTATTATATAAATTATATTTACATACATTCATATATATTTGTATATTTATTATATACTATGTATTTACATTATCAATAATTTTTTAATTAATAAAATGTTTAATATTTTTTTGATTTTAGGTATTTTTAATTTTTTTGTTTTATTTTGACTTTACAGTTATTTATATATTTAATATATACTACTTAAAATTTATATATTTTATAAAACATTTATTCATTTTTATATATAATAATTTAATTAATATAATTTTTAATATAATTTTAATAAAATAATTTATATTTTTTATTTACATCATTATTTCATTTTATTCATACTTTTCTTATTGATAAAAAAACAGGAAAATGATTCATTTATGGGTGATAAAAATAAAGCACTGATAAAGGAAGCCCTTTATCAGAGCTAAAAATACACTCCTAAATGGTGATGTATATCAACACTAATAAGGGGTGTTGTTTATCAGTGCTGATAAAAGGTACCCTTTATCAGTTCTTGTTTTAGCGCTGATAAATGGTACCTTTATCACCACTTTTTCTAATACTGATAAAGGCCAGCACTGTTAAAGGATTGTTTTATAGTACTGCTATTAATGTTTATCCTTCTTGTGAATCAGATATCAATTTTTATATTTCACTTTTTAAGATTCTTAATTATTGTGGAAATAATGAATCTTGGTTAGGCTCGTTGTTTGAATTGAGTTTCTTTCATTTGGTATCTCCTCATGTTGGGAGTCCTGATGGTGGTACCATTATGCTAGTTGGTTTCTTTGTGGTGGGGAGGCTCATATTATTCATCATGGAACTCCTTGTTATATTTTTATCTAGACCTATTTGGGTGTGACTTTTTGAGTGAAAATGTCACTTCAAGACATTGGTTTCATATGGATCCAATTTTCTTTGGGTTCTAGTTTCATTCCTTATTTAGTTAGGTGAATTTTTCATGGAGGAATGTTTTTACGGTGGGGAAAATTTTCACACCCCTACCATGGTTTCCTTTTATCTCATGGAATTGGATCTTTTTTGTAGCATGGTTTGAGTTCTCATAGAGTATATTCATATTTTTTAGGTTTCATTATGTTTTCATTCGGTGCATGGTTATTGTGCACGGTTTAAGGAGAAATAAGACTGTTATCTTCATGGTTTGACTTGTATGGTATGTGAACGTTTTGTCCCAAACCATGTGAGGAAAAAGAGTAATTGTGAAGCAAGGTAGTGGTGTCTAAGACAAGGAACAAATATTGTGCATGGTTAGTAGGCTCAACCATTTTGATAGATTTATTTTTCATGGTCGAAGCGTGGTTTCCCAAATTGAGTAGCCATCACATGTGGGTAAACGATATTCTTAAAAACATGAGTTTCTATGTTTTCCCCACCAATAATATTAAAAGTGTGTGTCTATTATCCTTCTTTCTCAAACTAGAAATGTGAAGGGGGATCCTAAACACTTATTAATTAGCTCTCCTTCCTCCATTATTATTATCCCTCCCTTGGTTTATGTATTTCACATGGCCAGTATGCCTCTTGGATGAACCCCATGGGTATGATCATGACATCATGTTGTGTTTTCATGGATTTTATGATGTTTGTGTTTCTCCGTGGGCCTTCTTCTTCCTTCTCTTGGAGTTTCATCACATTCACACATCATTGAGTTATGTGTTTCCATCCATTTCCTTTTTTGAAACATTCCATTTTATGAGTGAGTATTTTTAATTTATTTTTAAATATCATATTCAAAATTTTAATGTGTTCGTATAAATTTTTTTGGTATTTTTAAATTAGTAATTTTATTAAAATGTAGCTTTAATTAGTTTCTAGAATTATTTCTATATGTATATGCATTCATGTTGTTTGATAAAATAAAAATTGGTTATTTTATAGTTTTAAAACTTTATGTTGTTGGATATGGGGAAATCCATATGTCCACAGGGTTCACATATGGATGGGAACAGGCGTGCATAATTTCCACTCCATACAAATGTCCATTTTGAACTCCCAATTTTAAAAACACCCTTCTCCATTTTTCATCCCACTTATCCCCTCCATCTTCCAAATGGTTTTCAAAAAAAATCTCAATCTTATCAGAGTTGATTATTGGTTTCTAAATGACTTCAAATGTAGTTCTAAAATGTGTTTTCCAAATTTGGGTATATTTGGAACCATGAGGCAAAATTTTCTAAATAAATGACTTAAAAGGACCATTTGGAATCATCCAATATTAATTAATGTTATCAACATTATATTGGACATTATTTTAAGAGGAAGGTTTCTCTCATTGGAAATGGTCCTATATTTGAAAATGTTTAGGATCAGTTTGCAATTTTTGATATTTTGGAAATTGGTTTTAAATTCATGTGATGTGTAGGCTCAGTTATAAGTTTGAAATGATAAATGTGAAATGGGAAACCCTATGATCATAATTCAGATGAGATTGATTGTACATAGTTAGAGTTGGGGATTGGAAAATGCATGCATGGAGGAATCTTTCTGTTATATTTATTTCCTATAGTGTGATGAACTAATAATAATTCTTTATATTATCAATTTTGGATTCCCAAATGTCATTTAGAGGCTCGAGTGATGATTTATTTATCTTCTTAATTAGATGGATTATATCCCCCTAGATTGAGGTTATTTCAGGTTAGCTTTTCCCTAAGTGGGGCTAGATTGGAGCACCCACATTGGTTATTTACTATGGTGGGGCACCAAATGATAGCATGTGTGTCCGAATAGAGTGAATCAAATGATTTCATCAAATTATGTTTAGGAAACCATCATTATTACATATCTACATGATGCTCTTTTATTTTACATCACTTTTATTACTTGTTTATTTAGTATTTTACTTCTTGTAATTGTGTTGTTATCCATTATTTTTGGACTATTGACATCACCCAATTTTTTTCATAGTTCTCACTTAACAAACTACTATGATATACTCATGTTGTGTTATTTATTTCATTTTCATTTTGAAAATGGTATTTGAAAGGAATTTTCATGGGTTCTCTCAAATGATTAGTGGTTTTTGGGGTACTTAGGTGCACCAGAGTGGCTGACCAAGGTTGTTTCTCAAAGGATGAAGCAAATTAAAGCAACTTCATAAAGGTATTCTAAAAAAAATAGAACATAATTAAAACACTACTTGAAAGGATGGGGTTTTCTTATAGTTTATAAATCTATAAGAAATTTTCTATGAGATTATTGTATTTTTTTTAAATGAATTTTGATAAAAATGACATAATAAGAAGATGTTTTTTTAGAAAATAATTAAAAGGAGTAATTGATCTAACTATACCTCTTCATTTAATTATTAATCATTATAATTTAAATCAATATCCACTTAATTATGATCCCTTAATTTGTTAAACCTCTAACCCTATGAGAGTAAACTTAACAACAAAGATGAAATTACATAAACCCTAGGCTAGCTTCTTAACATGCAATTGCATCACCCAGCTTTGATTGTTGTTTAAAGGTTATATTATGGTCAGTGGTTAATTAGGGCACATATCAATTTGTGGAAATGATTCTTAATTGTGTTTAGGGATTATATTTGACTACAAATTTATCCCATGTGGTCTTGAATTACCGATTAAGATCACACTCTCACAATTTTCACAAAATATTGACCTCACGTAATTTTGTGTTAATTGTTCCATTTCTTACTTATTTTTATATAACTTAAAAAACAAAATTCATGGATCATATTAAGTGAATTACAGTATCTCAATTATTCAAAACAATTAAATGAAGAGGGTAGAAGATAGATTGATCACTAAGAAAACTACTCTTCCATGGACGGTGTGTCATCATGGAGTCATTTTGCAAGAGAAAATGTAACGCCCCAACCCTAGTATCCCAGAGTCGGTGCATTATTACATACCATTGGCATGATCATAAAAAAGATCCAGTCTCAAAAGACCGATTAGTTTAGTAGTCTTGGAAACACTAGATACATTTATAAAGTTTACATTACATCATAAAATGAAAACTACAACAATATAGTCTCCATAGTCCACACTCTTATCCCCTCATACTATCCCTGTAGGTCATTCATAAAATAATTCTTCGCATCCTGGGAAAAATAAAACATAGAAAGGGGTGAGATCAAATGCCCAGTAAGGATAACAATATAGCAGAATCTTTTATAAATAAGCATAAACATTTAAGGAAATGTATAACTAAAACAAAAGCCTTTTAAAACATGAACTTCAACATAATATGGAAGAAATAAAATTAAATAATTCCATATACTTATTCACGTGGATATTTTACTAGTCGAATAATCACATGCAATATCAATAACCACTTTCATAATGATTGAATGCATAATGCCAGACTATCATAACTACATGGCCAAGGCCTCATGCCAAGACTACAAATAAGATTTTGTCAAGGCCTTGTGCCAAGGCACTAGTTTGTATTATGAGACCTACCGATGCATCGAGGAGCTATAGCGGGCTCCACCCATCACTTATTAAGTCCAATTCATTCCTCATATGAACATGTTTAAACATAACATAAACATTCGTTTTAAAACTTGCATTCGAAATGTCAATACTTTTTCCATAAACCATGAATGGTATAAAAATAACACATCCACAGTCAAATATATAAAAAAACCTTCAATACAATATAGAAGATTTGTATTATAATAAATAACCTTAAAATAACCTTAAAATCCAACAGATGATGTTGACATAGATGAAATCAAAACTATTTGAGAGAAATATCTCTTTTTTTAAAATAATTTAAAAGTCACATAATTATAAAATAAAACTTTTACTTTTAAAATATTCTTATAATCCTGTAAGGTAAGCTTCTATGATTTTATAATAGCGTAAAATAGCCACACCCGTCGTATATGTTAAAAAAAGACACTCTTACCTTAATTCTGTCGAAAAGGTTAAAAAGGACCTTGTTTGGAAAACGACAGAAATTTTCCTTTATAAACCTTTTATAAAAATTCAAACAGGGGTATTAATGACTTTAACCCATATTTTGTAAAATAGAAAGATTGTTTTGAAATACATTTTTAAGAAACATGGATGTGGATGATAAAGATGTCCCAGTAGATAATTACGTATAAAAAACCTCGGATAATGAAGAGATTATGAAATAACCCTTACTTTGTACTTTTCCTTGGTTTAGGGTAGGTTAATCTCTTGTATAATGGTTAAATAATTGTTATTAAAATATACAAGAATCATATACATTAATATGATATCATATATGATCTTTTAACATTGGTTTGTTAATAATATCTTAGTATTATCCTCGTTTCAGGTGTTGACTTACTCATTTTCTTTTATATATTTTGTTACATAAGTCATGTTTGTTATGGATAGGTTGTATCTTATTCATATCCAGAATTATATCAAGTCCTTAAATACTATTATTAATCATCAAATGAGAATTATACTTGAATGGATATGATGGAGAATGAATCTCATCACATTCGTGGAGAAGGTAGTCTGTACGTACGCACGAGCGACAATATCATCCTTTTGGTATTAAAATAATATGTAATTGGATGTTATATCATATATACAGAATAATTATTATTTTATATTTATTATTTAAATAAATTACACATCATTATTATACCCACCCAAATAATAATTTATGGAATGACAATTACACCACGACGTGAAGATAGTAATCCGTACGTACGCACGTATGGTGACATGTCATTCAAAGGATGGATAGAATACTGAATATGGTTGTACCATATTTATAATAACCTCAAATTATATATAAGATACTGGAGTTATTATTTTATAATGGGAAAAACAAATAACTAAGAAGTTGAAGACGAAAGGAACATGAAAAAGGGTGGTGAAAACATTACCTCTTCTTCGGGTTCTTCCTTTTGATTTGATCAAAAGGGATCCTTAGGTTGGCTTTCTGAACAAACTAATGCATCTAGGTTGATGTTATGGAAGTTTAGAGAGTATTTGGGCATGGGTGTTCTGAACCTAAAGGCTTTTAAAGTGTTAATAATTGGTTAGAATTGGTTTCATTTTATAAGGGGGAAGAGGTGCACCTTAAGAAAATCTAGAAATATCATCTTATAATAAATTAATATTTAGGTTATAGTGGCTCCAAAGTGGATTATTTAAAGTTTAAGGTGGGTATAGGTCTAAAAAAACTCAAAAAATAGAATTTAGATAGGTTTGGGTCATTATATTAACCTTATGTTTTAGTATTAACTCTTAGTTAATTAGTTCGATACTTACCATGTCACTTTATATTTCTATATTATATAGTTAATAAACCTACTATATACCTCCAAGAGACCCCCCAAGTGGTCCATTAGTGATACAACTATCATTATATAAGTCTCTTGGTCAAACCTTATATTTTAAGGAATTTAATATAAATTTATAATATAATATTTGTTTTAAAAACTCTTTTATGTCAATTTTGACACTATTCAATAATTGATTTTTGTTAAAGCATTAACAACTTTATTAATTCGAACCAAATTCATTTAAGCAATAATATTATGTCATATTAGGAAAAAAAAGTCATTTATGTCATCAAAACTTTCAAATTATATTAATTTTAACATTTATAATACCACTTATTTGATTCTTTCATTAATAAGGAAAATACTGCATCATTATTGTCTCATAATTAATATTAATTATTAAATTTCTAAAAATTATATATAAACTACCGTTATGTAGAAAATCGTTTTATCTTTCTAAGGAATATTTATAGTCCAAAATCCAACATATATAAACCAATGTAAAAATTGTTTTTCTAAAAGATATATAATTATGTCATTTTTGTATTTATTTTAACATAATTAATATAAAGTGTCATTATCACTTACAAGTGGCTCCATGGGGTCCCAAAATCGATCCAAAGATGCCCATGGTCGGAAATTTATCAACCAATGAGGTTAGGATACATTTTAGGGTAATTTAGTATTATTATAATATTATTTTTTTACCCTTATTTATGGGATTTACCCTTTAACCATGGAAAATAAAATTTTTACCGAAATAATTATTAAAAATGTCTAAAAATAAAAGTTACCTATTTACACAATTTGGACATCCTGATTCCAAATATGGAATCCATTTTTCCAATTTCAAAACACAGAAGTGGAAGAAATTAATTTAAAATTAAATCTCGTTATTAAAACAAAAAGTGTGTTTTTAAGAGATAATAAATATCAAAAGATTGACACTTATTCATGTCCATTTTAATTGTGAAATTATGTCCAATGACCAAAATTATATTAAATGGTAAAAATATATTCTAAATATACTTTAAAAACACTCAAATTCATAATTTATCGCTATTAATTATTTCAATTAAAAAAGTTGTTTTTAATTAAAATTTAGTAATTTTCACTATTCATGAAAATATAAATTTTATCCGAAAAGTTCCAAAATTTTACCCTAGGATAATTTCGATATTCCGAATCCAAAAATGAAGTCAATTTTGGGAGATAAAATTTTAAAATTTCAAAAATTATGTATTACTATTAATAACGGCTTGTTTGATTGGTTGTGGTGTGTGTTAGAACTCAAAGTTGCATACAATAAATGCTATTGTATTATTCAAAGGGAACCGTACCGTGGAAGCTTGGGGTGTTACATTATCCCATCCTTCAAATAATTTCATACTCGAAATTTCTAGAATACTACCGCATGATAATACTCGGGTGGTTCTTCATCATAAGTTCCTCGGGTTCCCACGTTGCCTCTTCTATCTTATGGTTTCTCCATAAAACTTTTACCAAACGAGTCGTCTTGTTTCTCAGTACTTGTTCTCTCGTATCAAGAATCTTGATGGGATCTTTGCAATAAGATAGATCGGGTTCCAGTTCTACTTCCTCATAAGTGAGTACATGCGTTGGTTTAGGCATGTATTTCCTCAACAGTGATATGTTGAACACATCGTGAACTTTGGAGAGACTTGGCGGCATTGCGAAATGGTATGCTACAGCCCCAATTCATTCTAGAATTTCGAAAGGTCCGATGTACCTAGGACTCAATTTACCTTTCTTACCGAAACGTATAACTCCCTTCCATAGAGATACCTTCAAGAAAACATGATCTCCTACCTGAAATTCCAAATCCTTCCTTCGGTTATCGGCATAGCTCTTCTGCCTACTTTGAGCTGCTTTGATGTGGTTTTGGATTACCTATACCTTTTACATTATTTCCTCCTCCAGTTCTAGGCCTATAAGTTTTCGTTCACCAACGCCATCCCAACAGTTTGGTGTGCGACATCTCTTTCCGTATAATTCTTCATATGGTGTCATCTAAATACTCGAATGGAAGCTATTGTTATAGGAAAATTATACCAGAGGTAAATATTGACCCCACATACCCTGAAAGTCAAGCGAGCAGGATCTCAACATGTCTTCTAAGGTTTGAATAGTCTTTTCTGATTTTACATCTATTTTAGGGTGGTAGGCAGTGCTCAATTGATGTTCATTATCCAGGGATTTCTGAAGACTATTCCAGAATCATGAAGTAAAACGGGGATCATGATCAGAAACAATCGATAGGGGTACTCCATGAAGTCTCACCACTTCATTAATATATGGTCTTGATAGATTTTCCAGTGGTAGATCTTCTCTTATAGCAAGAAAATGTGCTGACTTGGTAAGATGATCAACAATAACCCATATTGAATCTTTCCTTCTAGGAGTATTTGGTAGTCCTATAACAAAGTCCATCGTAATATTTTCCCATTTCCACTCCAGTATGGGAAGAGGTTTCATGACTCCTCCAGGCTATTTCCTTCCAGCTTTCACTTGTTGACAAACCATACATCTTGACACAAAATCAGCAATCTCCCTCTTCATGTTGTCCCACCAAAAATGTTCCTTCAAGTCTCTATATATTTTTGTGCTCCTAGGGTGAATAGAAAAATTGGAACTATGAGTATCATCCAACAATTCCCTTTTTAGATCAGGTATATTGGGAACACAAAGTCTCATCCCAAATTTCAAAATTCCATCTTCATACCCAAAGTCATTTAATCTCCCATCATTCACAGCTTTAATCTTCATTTTAAATTCTTTATCATCGGTCTGAGAACTCTTAATCCTTTCTAGTAAGGATGGTTTGTCAACTATTTGAAAAAGCATTGCGTTTCACCTTCCATTGTTATTCCCATGTCCATCTTCACTATATCCATGAAAATTGGATCCCTTTCAATTATCATATTGTTCAAAACTCCATGATCTTTTCTACTCAAAGCATCTGCCACCTTATTTGCCTTCCCAGTGTGGTAGTGTATCGTACAATCATAATCCATAAGTAATTCGAGCCATCTCCTTTTCCTCATGTTGAGTTCTTTTTGAGAGAAAATATACTTCAAACTCTTGTGATCAGTATAAATCTCACATTTTTCAGCATAGAGGTAGTGCCTTCATATCTTCAAAATAAAGATCATAGCTTCTAACTAGATATCTTGAGTAGGATAGTTTTTCGCATGAATTTTCAACTGTTGTGATGCATAGGCAATAACCCTATCATTATATATAAGGACACAACCAAGTCCTTTCTTCGATGCATCACTATAAATTATAAACCCATAATTCACCGATAGTAGAGTCAATATAGGATAATTGAATAATATTATCTTCAGTTCTTCAAAACATTATTCACACTATTTTGTCCAAACAAATTTAACCCCTTTACATGGGATCTTCGTTAATGGGTTATCCAATCGGACAAAATTCTGGACGAAACATCGATAATAACCTTCCAAACCAATAAAACTGCGTACCTCAGTTATACTCATTGGTACAGGCCATTCATGGATTTCCTTGGTCTTAGAAGGATCAATAGAGATCCCATATTTAGTGATAATATTGCCAAGAAAAGAAATCTTGTGAAGCCAGAATTCACACTAGCTAAACTTCTCATATAATTCATGTCTTCTCAGAGTCTTCAAGATAATGCGCAAGTGATTTTCATGATCTTCGTAGCTTTTGGTGTATACCAAGATATAATCAATAAATACCACCACAAAATCATCGATATATTCCTTGAAAACTATATTCATTAGATCCATGAATACAGAGGGTGTATTAGTCATCCCAAAAGGCATTAATGTAAACTCTTAATTCCTGTACCTTATTCAAAATGCTATCTTCGGAATGTCATCCTTCTTCACACACAACTGATGGTATCCAGATCAATGGTCAATCTTTGAAAAGTATAGAGCTCCATGCAGTTTGTCAAACAAATCATCAATGAGAGGTATGGGATACTTTTTCTTTATTGTTATAGCATTGATCTCCTTGTAGTCGATACATAACCTCATAGATTCATCTTTCTTTTTAACAAAAAGAACAGGGGCTCCCCATGGAGAAACACTAGGGCAAATAAATCCATTATTACTCAATTCCTCTTGTTGTTTATTTAGTTAACCTAATTCCACAACGGCCATTATATAAGGGGTCTTCGATATAGGCCTCGATCCAGGAATTAAATCAATGGAAAACTCAACTTCTCGTTCTGGACGTTGTCCAGGTAAATCTTCTGGAAACACATCTACATATTCTTTCACAATAGTTACATCCTCTATTTTAACATTCCTTTCATCACCCGTAGTCATTTCATTCTCTTCCTCCCCAATAATTTAATTTAGTTGATCTACTGGGGGTGGATCTAGATAAGAATTAGGTGGTGACAATTCTCCTCTAAAGATAAGGTGTTCCATATCATCATCATCAAAAATCATAACCTCCTTCTTCTTACAATAAATTTTCGCATGATGGTCTGAAATCCAATCCATATCTAGGATTATATCAAACCGAATCAAAGGTATGACGATGAGATCAATGGATAAAGAATATTTATGTGCTCTAATGGGGACTGATTCACAAAACATTGTTGCAATGATACTTCCCTTAGGAGTTTTAACTGAAAACTCCCTTGTTTAATCAAATTGGAAATATATAATTTTCTTATAAAACTAGGAAGATATGAAACAATGTGATGATCCATAATCAAATAATGCATTTTCTAAACTTGAGGAAACCATTAAATTACCTGCCACCACGTCTTTCAGAGCTTCTACCTCAGCAGTAGTGACAGCATAAGCTTGGCCTTGATCCCTTGGCCTTTTCTAAGGTAAGTTCCCCTGACGCTTAGAACATTCATTTTCATAATATCCCATCTCCCTAAAATTGTATCATTGTACATCGGTAGCTTCCTTCTACCCCTTGCAATCACGAGCTTGGTGGCCTTTTTCACCACACTTATAACAGACTCCCATTCCTTTTAAGCAAGTAAAGGGGTGTTTCTTCCCACATTTACTGCAGGATGGATATTCAACCTTTCCCTTCTTCCCCTTATTTCCATTCCCAGATTGATCAGTAGATCTCTTCTTCTCTTTCTTTGCTTTAAAGTCATAAGACTTAGAGAATTACTTTTCTGTCTTGATAGCACATGAGACAATGTCTTTGTACGACGAGAAGGATTATGAGACTAATTCTCGATGGAGAAATGGTTTTAACCCATCAAAGAAATGATCAATCTTACTTCTTGGGTTACGTATATAATCTTGACAATATCTTCCTAACCTTGTAATGTTAGCCTCAAACTTTGCGACATTATCATCCTCTTTTTGTCTCAGACTCAGAAATTGTCTTTCCATATCTGCTTGATGGTCATGAGGAAAGTATTTTTCTAAAAATAGATCTTTGAACTCCATCCATTCAATATTTTATACTTCAACATCTTTCTTCGTGTTTTTGAATCAATGAACACCGTTGATCAGCATCTCCAATGAGGTGGTAAACTGCAATGATAACTTTTTCCCTTTCACTACTCCCTAAATCCTGAAATATATTCTCTAGGGAATTTATCCATTACTTAGATACTAAGATATGTTTACTCCCATTGAACCTTGGTTTTTGTTTCCTCATGAAGCAATATAACATTTATCCTCCACGCTGCGGATCTGGGTGCTCCATATGGGTAAGGTTATTATTCATAACCTGAGTGGGTTGTCCCAATATGGTGATTAGCTGATCAGCACCAGTTGCATCACCAGCTCCACTATAATTATCTTGAGTAGGAGAGAAATCCCTACATGGAGTGCGTGCATTGATACGGTTTCCATTTCTTCCACTAGGTGCCATTTCTAAACAATGGCATAAACTAGATCAGTTTATGAATCAAAATACATAATTCCATACATATAAAACACTGAACATAAATTGAAATATTTATGGATATAATCCATAATCATAAAAATGTTTTCTTTGAGGAAGTATATACTCATAAACCCTTCATAATTATTTTTAATGAAAATGAGATTTATCCTAAGCATATCCCCTGGGAGTGTCGTAACCAAGAGTGCAGCAAGGCCTGTTGTCGTGCACCAGTTACCGTTCAAGTCAAGCTCAAAGCGGTGTTTTTTGGGTTTTACCTCTAGGTACATCTGTTCCAGACCCGCCTCTACCTGATCGTATACAGACAGGGATGTATTGTTCGGAAAACTCACAAAATCTCTACAATACCAAAATTCTAGGAAGTTCTTCTATACTAATCCTCAAAGTCTATCTTAGGTCTATGTTCTCTAATCAGAGTTTACCTAAATATAGCTTCCAAGTTTTGTACTAAACTTCCTTTGACATCAACTGTAACGTCACGACCCCAGTTGCCCAAAGTTGGTGCATTATTACATAACATTTTCATAATCACAAGATTGATCAAGTCTCGAAAGACCGATTAGTTTAGTAGTCTTGGAAACACTAGATACATTCATAAAGTTTACCTTACATCATAAAATGAAAACTACAACTATATAGTCTCCATATTCCACACTCTTATCCCCTCATACTATCCCTGTAGGTCATTCATAAAATACTTCTTCACGTCCTAGGAAAAATAAGACATAGAAAGGGGTGAGTTCAAATGCCCAGTAAGGATAACAATATAGCGGAAACTTTGATAAATAAGAATAAATATTTAAGGCAATGTATAACTAAAAATAGCCTTTTAAAACTTGAACTTCAGCATAATATGGAAGAAATAAAATGAAATAATGTCATATACATATTCACATGGATATTATACAAGTCGAATAATCACATGCAATATCAATAACCACTTTCATAATGATGGAATGCATAATGCCAGACTATCATAACCACATAGCCAAGGCCTCGTACCAAGACTACAAATAAGATTTTGTCAAGTCCTTGTGCCAAGACACTAGTTTGTCTCATGAGACCTACCTATGTATCGAGGAACTATAGTGGGATCCACCCATCACTTATTAATTCCAATTCATTCCTCATATGAACAGGTTTAAACATAACATAAACATTCATATTAAAACTAGCATACGAAATGTCAATAATTTTTCCATAAACAATGAATGGTATAAAAATAACACTTCCATAGTCAAACATATCACAAAACCTTCAATACAATATGGAAGATTTGTATCATAATAAATAAACTTGAAATAAGCATAAAATCCATCAAAGGATGTTGACATAGATGAAATAAAAACTATTTGAAAGAAATATCTCTTTTTTGAAATCATTTAAAAGTCACATAATTATAAAATAAAACTTTTACTTTGAAAATATTCTTAGAAGATTGTAAGGGAAGATTCTAAGATTTTATAACAGTGTAAAATAGCCGCACCCGCCGTATAAGTTAAAAAAGACATTCTTACCTTAATTCTGTTGAAAAGGTTAAAAAGGAACTTGTTTGGAAAACGATGGAAAGATTCCTTTATAAACCTCTGATAAAAAGTCAAACAAGGGTATAAATGAATTTAACCCATATTCTATAAAATAGCAATAATTTTTTGAAATAAATTTTTATGAAACATGGATGTGGATGATAAAGAGGTCCCAGTATATAATTACGTATAAAAAACCTCAGATAATGAAGAGATTGTGAAATAACCCTTACCTTGTATATTTCCTTGGTTGAGGGTAGGTTAACCTCATATATAATGGTAAAATAATTGTTATTAAATTATACAAGAATCATATACATTAATATGATATCATATATGATCTTTTAACATTGCTTTGTTAATAATATCTTAGTATTATCCTCATTTCAGGTGTTAACTTACTCATTTTGTTTTATATGTTTTGTTACATATTCCATGTTTTTTATCGATAGGTTGTATCTTATTCATATCCAGAATGATATCAAGTCCTTAAATACTGTTATTAATCTTCAAATGAGAATTATACTTGAATGGATACGATGGAGAATGAATCTCATCGCGTTCGTGGAGACGGTATTCCGTACGTACGCACGAGCGACAATATCATCCTTTTGATATTAAAATAATATATAATTGGATGTTATATCATATATACAGAATAATTATAATGTTATATTTATTATTTAAATGAATTAAACATCATTATTAAACCCATCCAAATAATAATTTATTGAATGACAATTACACCACGACGTGGAGACGGTAATCCGTACGTACGCACGTATGGTGACATGTCATTAAAAGAAAGGAAAGAATACTGAATATGGTTGTACCATATTTATAATATCATCACATTATATATAAGATACTGGAGTTATTATTTTAGAATTGGAATAACAAAGAAAGAAGAAGTTGAAGAAGAAAGGAACATGAAAAAGGGTGGTGAAAACATTACCCCTTCTTCGGTTTCTTCCTTTAGATTTGATCAAAAGGGCTCTTTAGGATGTCATTATGATAAAACTAAGGCCTCTAGGTTGAAGTGAGGGATGTTTAGATAGTATTTTGGTAGAGGTTATCCAAAACAAAAGTCTTTTAAAGTGTGAAGAATTGGTTAGTAGTGGTGTCCTTTTATAAGGGGGAGGAGGGGCACCTTAGGAAAATCTAGAAATATTATTTTATAATAAATTAATATTCCATTTATAATTCCTCAAAAGTGAATTATTTAATTTTTAATGTGGGGTAGGTCCAAAACCACTCAAACAATATAATTTAGATAGGTTTGGGTCATTATATTAACCTTATGTTTTAGTTTTAGCTCTTAGTTAATTAGTTTGACACTTACCATGTCACTTTGTATTTTTATATTATATAGTTAATAAACTTACTATATACCTCCAAGAGACCCCCAAGTGGTCCATTAATGATACACCTATCATGATATAAGTCTCTTGGCCGAAACTTATATTTTTAGTAGTTGAATATAAATTAATAATATAATATGTTTTTAAAAAACTCTTTTATATCAATTTTGACACTATTCAATAATTGATTTTTGTTAAAGTCTTAACAACTTTATTAATTCGAACCAAATTCTTCTAATCAATAATATAATGTCATATTAAGCAGTAAAAGTCATGTATTTCATCAAAACTTTCAAATTATATTAATTTTAACATTTATAATACCAATTATTTGATTCTTTCATTAATAAGGAAAATATTGCATCATTATTGTGTCATAAATAATATTAATTATTAAATTTCTAAAAATTATAAATAAAATGCCACTATTTAGGTAATATTTTTATGTTTCTAATTAATATTTATAGTCCAAAATACAACATATATAACCATATGTAAAATTTGTTTTTCTAAAAGATATATAATTATGTCATTTTTGTATTTATTTTAACTTAATTTATATAAAGTGTCATTATCACTTACAAGTTGCTCCATGGGGTCCCAAAATATACCCAAAGATGCCTAGGGTCGAACATGTTTCAAAAAATAAGGTTAGGAAACGTTTTAGGGTAATTTATTATTATTATAATATTATTTGTTTACCCTTATTTACCGGATTTACACTTTAACCATGGTAAATAAAATTTTTTCCGAAATCATTATTAAAAATGTCTAAAAATAAAAGTTACCTATTTACAAAATTTTAACATCCTGATTCCAAATATGGAATCCATTTTTCCAAATTCAAAACACCGAATTGGAAGAAATTAATTTAAAATTAATTCTCGTTATTAAAACAAAAAGCGTGTTTTTAAGAGATAATAACTATCAAAAGATTGACACTTGTTCAAGTCCAGTTTAATTGTGAAATTATGTCCAATGACCAAAATTGTATTAAATAGTAAAAATATATTCTAAATATACTTTAAAAACACTAAAATTCATAATTTTTCACTATTAATTATTTCGATTAAAAAAGTTGTTTTTAATTAAAATTTAGTAATTTTCACTATTCATCAAAATATAAATGTTATCCGAAAAGTTCCAAAATTTTACCCTAGGATAATTTCGATATTATGAATCCAAAAATGAAGTCAATTTTGAGAGATTAAATTTATAAAATTTTAAAAAGTGGGTATTACTATTCATAACAGCTAGTTTGATTGGTTGTGGTGTGTGTTAGAACTCAAAGTTGCGTACAACACACGCTACTGTATTATTCAAAGGGAAGCGTACTGTGGAAGCGTGGGGTCTTACAGCAAAGGATTGAAAGGGTAGAACCCAAAATATTCTCCACCCCTAATTCCACCCCAATTAGGAAGATTAAGTGAATAATAAAACGTAATAACAAAAAATATTAATTAAAGAAAAATTCAAGATAGAAACATGAAAGAAAAGAAATACAAAGAGGAGGTGGGAGAGGTGAGCCTTTTTGGAAGAGAGGTTTTCACAATGCCTTACTTCTTCCAAGAGTTTTGAGAGGCTCCCAAGAGACACTCTTTTGGAAAAACCTTCCAAAAGCCTTTACTAACCTTCCCGTATATTGAAAACTCCCTTTAAATAGAGTTTGTGAGGGGTAGGGTTACATAACTTTTTAAGTGTGAAATGAAAACTCAGCCAAATATTTTATTCCAAGTTTTAGCACATAGTTTACCTCCAAAACGCATTAATTCCCCCCCCCCCCCCATTAGAAGGATTATTTTTTCCTAATTATTTCCCCGAGCTTCCCTCAAAATTTGGGCTCAATACAAGCCCGGATGGAGAAGATATGGCCTAAATGTTGAAGTATTTTCAAATCTGGATGGTTCTACCCAACTTTGTCTTCATGGCCCATTTACTCCCCTGAAATTCACAATCCAACTCCCATGTCCTAACTACAATTTTTCTCCAATTAAGTCTGAAACGCAGTTAATTAAATTTAAGTCAAACTAATATACATAAAAATATTTATTTCTGAAATACTACAGTGAATTTTAAAAGGGTAAAACTGGAATTTTCATCAAATCTCAAAATGAATGATCTAATACCAAATATTTCATAATTGAAAATATTTAGAATAATGTGAGGAAATTAAATCATCTATTATCAATAAAATATTCAATAAAATTGTGTTTTATCAGTATTGAATGATAATTTCTTTTAAAATGAAAAATCGTGTATTATATTCAATGTGGGATTTTTAGAAAGTAGTGTTAATTTTTTAAAAGGGGAAACCATATTTTCCTATTACATTTGTGAAAAAAGAATGTATAAACTATTTTGTAAAATTAAATGTATATATTATGTATTTGTTACCTATTTATCCATTTTATTCTCACATTATACTTATTCCACTTGACATTAGCAGGGCTGATATGTTTTCTATGATAGGCTTTCTCATGTTTTCCTATACAGTTGGAAGGTTTTATGGATTTTGGTGACCAAAATGTCACATGGAGATTAGGTCTAGTTTTAGTTTGGTTTTGGTTCTATTTTCACTCTTTTGTATTCAACTATAGTTATATATAGATTTTTTTATGTAATAATTGATGCTCAATTATTATTGGATTCCTCTTATTCATACTTTGGTCTCATTTTAGTTTTAATTTGTTTTGGGAAAAACCATTCTTAAGTGTATTATCATTGATGCCCGACACTAGTTACCAGCCATGGATGATTAGGAATTCCTATCGGTCCTTATCACTGGCTAGATTGGGTGACAGGTTTTGGGTCGACCCAAGTTGTTTCCTAACCTAATTTCTAGACAATGATTTAATATAATATCACATGTTTCTTGAGAAATACATTTCTTGGGAAACTTATTTTAAACACATTTTGGCGGTGTTATTATTAAATTTCATTCAAACACTTTTTAAATTTAAATTGATAAAAGTTATTATAAATTTGGAATCATAATAATTAATTTTTTATTATATGGTTAACTTATATCTTTGTTTTAATGAACATTAGAAATAGTAAAAAATAATTACTATATTTAAGGTTAAAATGGCATTTTGTGTGTTACATGTGCTGCTGTTAAAATATAATTTCCACACAAAAAATATTTTTCTTTGATAGATTAGATTTCATATTTCCCATAAATTGTTCTAAATTATAAAATAAATATCATTTTATTTTTTGGATTAAATAATAATTCATCTCTCTAAAAACTAGTTATCATGTTGAAAAAGAAAAATAGAAAAAGTGAGTATCCAAAAATATAAGTGGGAATATAATGTCTAAAACATGCTTATTATTTTTTATTTTTTATTTTTTTCATCCTTATTAAAACATAAATATTTTATTTATCGATTTATGAGGCACATGGATTGAGAGTGACATCCCAATATTAAATATTTTTTTATTTACAAAAAATGTCAAACGTTGTCATGCATAAAAGGAAACCTACTATCCTCTATCCTTAACACTTAATAAGCACTTTGTTTTATCCATGAAAAATAAAAAATCTCTTCCATGCTTCTATTACCATTTTATATAGTCAATGAATTTATTTGAAAACCCTCTTGGGAGAACATTTGGCATAAATATAAGAAGGTTATTTACAGAAGATGTAAAATTCTTAATCGAGTATTTTGTTAAATTTACTCTTCCTCCTCCTTAAAATATTATTAAACCATTAGGAGATAATAAAATTCATGTATCCCATATAATAATATGTAATTATTTTATTGTAATAAACTAAATATATCTCCTCTTCTGTAAAATTGGAAACAAATATGTTTCTCCTCTGTATGGAGGACTTCCGCCTCACGAACCAATGTAATTCATTTTCCATGACCGCCACTCATGACTATTTATTACAGTATATTTAATATATATATATATATATTCATGAAATATTTTTCATTATATAAAATTAATATATCATATATTTTCATTTCATTGCATTCATCAAAAAGTGATACATCATTCTTATGTACCTGTCGATTACCACCTCCATGATGCACTGTGATTCATTTTTAATTTCCCCATTACAATGATAGTATATATAAGTATATTTAAAAAAATAATGTTATATTAATGATAAATTAATCATTATGTAATTATAATATAAAAATTACCCTCTTTTCATCAAGATCATTGAAAAATAGAAACATTACTAATGCGTACGTACAACCAATCGTCTCTTTGATTGTAATGTAGTTCATTTTTCATACCCATACATTATGATTGGTTTTAAAATTATTATTAATATGTATAAATGAAAATTATTTTGTTATTATTATTATGTATATGATGGAATAATTTTATCTTTGACCGCATTCAAACTACCAAATTCATTTTGGACATGTGAGCTGAATATAATCAAAACATCCAACATAAAACTAATTATTATGTAATTAAATATGACAAGGTAAAAAAATAAAATGAATAATAATGTTACAAATGATATTTATAAATTAAATAATTAACATATTTTAATTATTATAGAAGTTAAATAAAATATTTTATGATTGTAATTCATGGAAAGGGGTCTCTCTAAACCACCCTTTTCTTTGGGTTACGATCGTTCTCTATCAAACTCACCTTCTATAATGTAACATTTTTTAAAAGGTGTAAATTTTATAAATAAAATAGAAATTAAATAATTACTATATGGTTTAAATCCATATTAAATATTTTAAATAGAATTTTTATGTTTGTTGTGCCACTATATATTTTTTTTAGACAGGAAATGATGGTTGGATGATGTCTTAGAGGTTTTGGGAGAATCCTAGTGGTGTAGGGATTAGAACCATAGTTTTGTAAAGGTGTTGTTCATAGTGAATGATTGTTTCTTTGTTAGTGAAAAACATGTGGGATAACTATGCAGATCATTTTTTATAGTCACATAGGTTTAGAAACCATGAAGGAAGCCAATGAAAACCATGTGGGGGTCTACATTTTTTGTAAACATGTCACACGGTAGGTGCAAGGTTTTAATAATCATGTGATACAATTAAGTGAGGTGGAGGTTAATGGGGGGTAGTAGTACTATATGGTTGCTTCATGGTTTTCCAAAACACGTGGACTACTATTTCACTTCATCAAAATGGAAAAAAAATACCATTATTCATTAATGTCCCTTAAGAGGTTTTACCACACTTTTAACCCTATTTTCTCCAAGACCTCCCCCACATGGGTCATAATTATTCTCCCTTCATCCAAGGGATTTACCCCTTGTTTTTTGTGTGAATAAAACATCATTAAATTTATTATAATACTTGAGGTAATCCATTGACTTTGTTAACTTTTATTTTGATCTCCCCCTTTTTCTACTATTGGTATTTCTAGTTAACACTTTTGTACCATTTCCACTGAATCATGTTGGAATAAGATATAGATGTTGGGGATTTCAGTCTTCCAAGAAAGAGGGTTACCAAAAAGTGTTTCTACACTTCACTACATGTCGTTTCATTCAGGTATGTCACCAAAGTTAATTTATAATGTTTTAAATATGAAATTAATTTTTATTATATGTTTTTATCAACTTATTTTCATAGGGGTTATGTATGGATAGATTTTGGTCTTATGTTGTATGATGTTAGAGACTTCTAGGTCACAGTTCGGGTGCGACATGAACAATTAGTTCAGATTTAGTAATTACTTCTTTATTAATAAATTGTTCTTTTTTATAGCATGATAATCATAATTAATAAATTATGATGCTATTGTAATTAATTAATTATAATTTTTTGGTTTGAGAAAGGATCTCAATTGGTTCGAGTAGGCTTAGAAAATAATTTGAAACTGATATTATTCCTTATAAAATAAATGGAAATATTCCTAAAGGTATGTTACCTATCAAACCTATACTATTGTACCTATACACGTTTATTGGTACGATTTTAATTTTTGGGATACACCCTGAGAGTGAATCCCCCTATAGGACTCTTCAAATGAACTAATAAATTAAATTGACATATGTTTTCTTCGAAGTTGAATGTTAGGGTTCACTAATATCCCCTCCTAACTATATTTTTACCTTGATGTAAGACTATGAATGTAACCAAGGATCCCTGATGGGATACCTCCACTGATGGATTGACCTAGTGGATCCCATGTAGGATTCCTCTACTTTCATACTATTTCAAAGGATCCCAAAAGGAATTCCTATATCACATGATGACTTGGGGGACCCCAATAAGGATACCTACACTTATATGTGAACCTCAATCATCTCATAATTGATTCCACCCTTGATTACTAACATATAGGACCCATTTGGTTCCCCAATGTTTGACTAATCCTCACCTCATGTTTTATAGGTTTCTAGCTGAGACGGTACCAGGTGTCACCATAAATTCCATAACAATATTTTTAGACTAAGGGTTTAAGACTATAGTGGTGTGTTTTGGAATTCATTCTCCCTTACAATTTTATTTACGCCTTAACATGGTTATAGTTGATGAAGATATGTTTTCTATATAAACTTCTTGTAACATGGATGATGTTCCTAATGTGATGTTGTGATTTTATTTGGATGCCCACAAGTTATTCCTCTAATCCAGGAATCTAAACCTATTCATCGATTATTATTTTATTGGTATTAATATACATTAACCCTATGATCTATATTATTTTCCTCACATGATTAAATTACATTTGGACTTCATGTTTTATGTTATAGTTTCTGATGCTTTCACTAGGGCCCTCCTGCATGTTAACATGATGCATGTGCATACTGAATATTATATCCCCACACTCCCACTTTCAAAAGGCAAGTGTATTTCATCACATTAATCAGTAATTTCTACCCATTGATCAAAATGTGATGATGGGTTTCAGTTCCTTCTTCCATGGATTCCTCCTTAGAGATAGTTTCCTAGACTTGGTGTCCCTCGTAGATTTAATTCATGTCATCGAAACTCATTCCCAAGGAATCTATTTATGGACACTAGTTAAATATACAACATATTCATGGGAGTTAAAAACATTCAGTTAGGATAGTAGTTATGTTGGGAATCTTCAGACATGTATGGATTGAGGGTTCATTGGTCACTGATGAATCTTCCTCTTTGTAGTGAATCTCTTATACGGAATATTATGTGTGAAGCCCAGGGCATCCTCTATCAATAATGAGGTAAGTAAAATCATGGGAATACGTATTCCTATTATTTTTACATCAACAATTCCTTGTTTTTCATTGAATAGGTTTAATGGGTCAACATATGACTTTATCATCCTACAGTAATAGTCATAGGGTTAATGTATTATGGGATAGGTTGGGTGTAGATTTAACATATTGTGGGGACAAGATGAATTGATCATAAATTCCACTGAGGACGAATCAAGATGTTTTTTCCTTAGAGGGATGATTTCACATATGAATATTTTACCGACTGATGGATTAGAATTCCCCTAGAGGAAGATCTAAGAGGTTGATAAAAACACCCCTTGAGGTTGATCAGGGAGTTGTGTCCCTAAAAGGGAATTTGTCACACCTGATTAGTTTACCAATGGATGGATCAAAATACCACATGAGGTAGATCTGAGAGGTGAAACCCAAAGAGGGAAGACCTAGAAGTTTAACATTATTGATGTTCCCCTTGAGGATAACCTAGAGTTTGATAAATCTGAATTCCCATAGAGGATAATTCGAGAGATGTATCCCGTGGAGGGAATACATAGAAGTTTACCATTTTTAGAATTCCCTTTGAGGTGGACCCGAAGTTTTGGATCAAAACCCCCCTTGATGAGGATCTTGGAGCTATTTCTCTAGGAGTTAAAACTAGGAAGTTTACCATTGTAAGGATGCCCCTTTAAGAAGACTCGTAGTTGTGGATCAGAATTCCCCTTGAGGTGGATTTGGGATGTGATTCCCTAGGAGATAGGTTATAACTCCTTGAGGATTAAAAATTTCCAGACACCGCTTGAGGTGGATGCAATGTTGGTTGATCGTAATGACACTTGAGGCAGATCCTAAGTTGTTAATCAAAACTCCCCTTAGGGAAGATCGTAGATGGATTGATAAGAATGTCCCATGAGGTTAATCCTAGAGGTTCATTACTAGGATGAAACACATAGATGTTTACCATTAACAGTATTAAACCTTAAAAAGAAATAATGTGTACCATATTTATAAGAAATTGATCAAGACCCACATAGTTTGATAGAACAATTTAAGGACATTTGATAGGATATAGTCATATTGTTTAATATTGTCTGATAAGGATTTTTGTGTCGTTTACGGAGTGTTGAAGAGGGTTGTTGTAGGGTTTATTCATTATTCTTCCCATCACAAGATGATTTCTCTTGGATGGAATGGTTTTGGGGCTTATTAATTGATATTCCAAAAGGATAACATTCTAAGAGGGTCATACATGGAGCATCTTGTGTTTGTTTCAAAGGGGATGACGGGCTAACGCATGGAAACTTCCCTTCTGGGGACTCATATCCGATGGTGGGAGAGAAGATAGAATCCCATGATTATTGTACTTGGGTCATAATTTTTTCATAGTATATGGTAAAGATAGAGTTTCACATCATGTTATAAGGATTGTTTTGTGTATTTTAACATCATATGACTAGGTTGTAGAAGTATGAAGTTCTAAGTCATGAAAATTAGATGTGGTTGGCCTCACTCATTACCCATTGGTGTTACATGAGCACCACTCATACACCTTTGGGGGCATGGAATTAGAACTTCCATATAGGATGATCAATCATGGTTTCCATGTTATAGTCCCCATGATCAAAAGAAAAATGGGTTAGAGTACCCATGCTCAAAAGAAAAAGGTAAGTGGAGGCTCAATCCACACTTGTGGTGAAGTGTGTGGACACAGGATTGGGTGGCACCAATCACATGGGGACTTTTGGGGTTGCTGGATAGGTTCTAGATTGGTGTGGGGGTACTGGGAACTTGAAATTCATGAAGGGGTATCCGAAGAATGGTGGTGAAAATAGAGAGACATGGGAGAATGGTTTTGAGAATCTTGGTGCCTTATAGAGAGGTTCATCATGAATCTCGGGTTCCTCTCAAAGCTCATGGGCTTCAAAAAGTGGTATACTTCATGAAACTGGGTGTCCCTACCTCATAATGATGTCTTGATGGAGGGGGTTAGTTCATTACAATGGTTGAATTTTTCATTAATCCTTATGATTCTTAGGGTCCTTATATATTTTAGGTGATTCACGAAGGAGTATTATTTGTGAAACATGGTCACATTGCCTTAGAGGGAAGGCCTGATTCCAAGGGTGAGTTCTTCATGAAGGTCGAATGATTCATAAATCCTCAAGTAACATAGGGGAAAATATTCCTTCATGAAGGTTGTAGTACATAACAAAAGGAAACTCTAATTAGTTTAGAGAATCTTATGAACATGATAAGGGGGTTTCATAAAGCCTATATACCTTGGGTGAACCTTTTCGATTTGGTTTGGGCAGCTTAGGATGTTTGTGAATTGGGACCATTTTTAGAAGTAAAATGGTTAGAAGATCATCCAAAAAATGTTGGAATGAAGGTTATTGTTATAATTAATGGGATTCAAAAATATTAGAGTTCTTCATAAAGCATTATGATATTCATGATTAGGTGTAGATCTTTGAGTCTAGGATTCATGTTCATAGAGATCGTTGTCAACTATTCAGGCATTCTCAAAGTGCTCCGTGAATCTGAAGGTCACTATCATGGACATTACCATCAGGCCTTTATTTTTTTTAGAATGAACTTTCTCGTCCAGGGAGCTTTGCGAGCTCCAGCCATTCTTGAAGCAGTTGGGATTCGTGAAGAAGAACCTTGAGAGGTTTTTTGGTCCATTTGGCTTAGATTAGATCTAAACTAGTCATGCATTCTATAACCACTCTCATGGTACACATATTTTGGGTCCAAATAATGACCCATGGAATGGGAGCGTATGAGAAAAGGTGTATTTAATTATAAGGGAGAATCATAAAAAATTGGCAATAAACTCCCTTTAGTGAATCCCTCTCATGAAGATTGATCACGATTCATTCTCAAATAATTCCATTGAAATGACAGCAGATATAAGTATGCCTATAAATATAAAAGGGTTCCCTAAGAGGGATCATCGCACTCTCATGAAGAGAAAATCTACTAATATATTTTTGTGATGATCTCATCCTTCACATGAATTATGTGATTTTGAACCGTACCACTCGTGAATCGCATTGTCTCTATGAATGTAGCTCCAAGAACTATTCGTAGAGAACCATGATCTATGAACACGATATTTGTGAACTATCATCATGAAAATCTACCATGATTGATCACAGTGAACAACCTTTCCAAGCTATATTCATAAAATAACTAAGTCATGGGTTTTATGGATGCTCAGGGAGTCATTGTTGTTATTGTTCATAGGGAATATATAGCTGGGAACAACAAGATTGGGTTGAGTTTATGAAGAAACTCATACTTTTAATCACTAATTACACTACTGAAAAAAGGATCACAGGGATTACCCACTATGAAAGAGGTTATGTCTTTATGGATTCGGTCTAAGGTATAGTTTTTTATCACTAAAGAAAGCTGAGATAACCCATCCTACTTTTTTTGGATTTCACCTAGAATTTAACAATGCCACAGGACTACCGTATGGCTCATCTCGAAGGATCACGCACCCCAAATTTATGATATACTCTAGAACCATGTCAATAATATTCTCTAGGAGAAGCAGGAAGTTGAGGAATTCCCTTTGTAGTGTGATCTGATCCTAAAGTATGTTTGGGGATCCACTAAAAGGATGGAATGATTCTTGGGACTTATACCATGGGGATTTTATCGATGAATGGTCCTGGGCCTATTGGTAAGGTGAATCATGCTTTGAATTCAAGGATGGTATAAAGGAAATGGGGCTCTATGAAGTAGCATGGGACTCAAAGTTCATAGTTCAACACATATGGGATCTCAATTGATAGGACAACCATTGGGATCAGTGCTCCAAGGAAAGTGGCATCATGAAGAAGGTGAGCCCTCCAGGGTGGTCACGAGGAGATTCTTCCTTTTTCTTGAGAAGTGGTTTTGTCATGTGGGCATTCTTGATGTTGTATTTTTTCGGTAGCCAGGGAAAATTGTAATATCTATAGGCATTTCATGAGTTCCGATAGGATATAGCGGTTTCTTAACAGATACGGGATGTGTCTCGATGAAATTGTTCATTCCAGAGATGACATTCATGTATATTGGGATGAGGCAGAGTGACATATTGTAGATATGGAGGATCAAATCCATTCTTGAGTCATTGAGTTCCCTCTAACTGACCAGGTATAGGTGATGATGAACAAACATTCCCCTACATATATTTTGGTGGCTGAGATGGTTGTGTGTGTACCTCTTCTAAAGGAGTCAGACAATTCTAGGGGAAGTGATACCTACCAAGGTTATCCAATGGTAGGAATCACTACATCCAACCATGAAAATATCTACATCTTATGTTCCTCAAATATAACATGCTCTTAGATATATTTCATAACTCTCTCTTTTTACTTTCATAGGAATCAAACACATAAGAGGGAAAGGTCCTTGTGAGACCTAAAAATGAGGGTTATGGGATCTCAACCCTTTGAGGGTAAAGTGTGGGATCCCTTCTTATTGTTGCGATTACAAGCATCCAACCATCAGTGCATGAAACTGAGGAAGTAGCCATGATGGGAACCTCTCCTAGGTAACTACTTGTGAACCTCTATAATCTTCTTTATAGACTATATAATTCACATAAGTATCATCCATATGTATGTCCACAATTCTTTCACTTTTACTTCCTATGTCTGAATAATGCATTTTTTAATGTTAGTTAAAACCGTGATTGGGAATCAGTCGCCAACATCATCATTATAATTAACAATTGTAGGGGATGATGTGGTGATGAAAAATTATACCCTTATAGATAGAATGGTCAAGGAGACCATGAAGGTTGATTCAACCATGTAGGTTCCACTAAACATGTCCACTTAGATAAAACCCTCGATGGAGGGGGTCTGGGAGATCTCCATGGTAGGTTTGGAAGGAGTTGTGGTAAAAAAATCTGTTATGGTGGCACTACCAAAGTGTACTATTGGAGATGAAGTCGTAGTGAGGTGGTTGAAGTTGTGATGGAATTTGAGGAAAATCGGGAGGCGTCTTTGTACATTACTTATGAATAATTTCTAATAGAGGTAGTTATGGCGGGTCAATCTAATGTTGCACACCTAACAGGGGTATCCAAGGATGCTCAGATGGTTGCATTCACTTATGGGGCCTATAGGGGTAGAAGATTCATTCTCTTCTAGTTGAGATATTGGTGGGAATTTCTTTATTTAGTTCTCCATCTACTCATAGATTAATATCTGGAATTGGTGGTAAAATCTGATAATATATTGTTGATCAGTCCTCTATATGATCCTAGACTGTTTGAATATTCCTAAGATTCCATCTTGGAATCTATTGAGGATAATCGGATCCTATTTTTCAAGATGTGATGGTGTGTGTATAATTTCTTCACTGATAATTAGATAGAAGAATTACCACAATGGGTTGGATCTCTCCTCCACTATCTTGTTAGCCTAGGGACTGGTGGGGTGAACTCCAACAACCTTCACATACTGGATTTGGGTTTCCTCATCGAGCAGTCATGTGTGGAATGGTCGTCTCTTGAACTAAACTAGATGAAACACAAGGATGAGGTCTCCAATACACCTGAAGAGTATGTTGGAGATATTTTATACCTATAATTGTTGGTTTAGGATCATTTGACATTCACAGATACTCAAATACATATAATTAAAATATTGGAGGCCTAGTTGATCGTGGTCAAGTCCGAGGAATAATATGAGACATCCTTAGTGGCTAAGTGTTGGTATGAACAAAACTATTAGAAAATTAGAGAAAAATACATCCACTCCAAGGATGATTAATAAAAATAGGACATAGAAAAGAAACAGTGGAAATTGGAGGTCACTAAAAAAATCCTACTTGGTCTCAAACGTTTGATCACTGTGGTTGATCTTAGAAGGACTTTTTCAATGGAGAGTCTCCAATATGTGGATTTACCTTTGAAACTTTATCTTCTTTTTAACTCTTTCATTATTGATCATACTCATTCACATTTATCATCTCACTTCAATAATATTTTTTAGATATCCAACAACCAATCCCTAAGATCATTTGATTCATGATTGGTGTGAGAAACAATGGATGACCGTGTGATTTCTCATTCATATGAGGGTTTTTATAATATCATTGAATACCTAGGGTCTGCTATTTTTTACTAACCACTGAGAATTTTTGGGATGATAGAGTATTTATATAGAGAATATGTCCCTCAAAATAGCCAACTTCATATTCAAACTTGTGCTAGTGCATGAATGGGATAATCCCGGAGGCACTGAATTCTACCCAAATAAAGGGAAATGAAGATCATGTATCCCGATGCCCAAAATTTAGAACAAAATGGGAGTGAAAGGATGATATAAGATATATATGAACCATGTTAGAATCATAGAGTTAGTATTTCTCTACTGAAGATGGTGAATGATATATGAGTGTCAACTGTTTACCATGTTAAAAGCCTCGAACTTATCTCATAATTTGTTTCAAGGCCCTTTGAGACATTGGCCTAGGATGATAGGTGATCCATTTTGGTTAGGAACCATTTCGTTAGGGGGTTACCTTTAGATGTAGAGGAGGATGAGAAACCAATTATGGGACATGAAATGAATTGAAATTATGTGATGGAATATTGGAATGGATTCAAATCGTCAAGGAAACTAAACCATAATTACATAGAGAAAATTAGGGTGGGATTCTTCTTATAAATAGAGTCAAAATCATTTTCCAGGGGAGATTCATCTTGAATACCTGGTGATGGTCGAAGAACATGAATGACGCAATATGTGACTATCACCAATGGAAAATAGCATCTTGGATAGGGTTATAAGGTGCCTTACAATTTTACATCATTCAATGAGGATGAAAAGAATGAATTTTTTATATCATATGGTGAGGATATTGAACATGTGTTTTAGCATCATACAATGAGGGAGATATATTGTAAATTTTAATATTATGTGATCAAGACATGAATTGTGTAGGTATTATGAAATTAGTTCTGATAATTTCATCATTATGTTAGGCTGAGAGGGTATCCAATGCCCATAATATAGAGTATAGTTTTAGTTTTTCATCATGTGAAAGGGTGTGTAAACTATCATGACCCATCCTCAGGACCCGTGTCGTGACTACCCCAAGCCCACCTTCCATAGGCTAGAGGCTGGAGACTACCACCAAAGGCGTAAATCCCGATATCAGGGAAGGCATTGCCTTTAAGTAAGAAAACTAACACCACAGAGCATGCAAGCAGAAGTAAACACTAAGTAAACTGAGTACAAAAGTAAGTGTTGGAAAGTAAATGGGATAGTATACAAACCCAATTGAATGTAAAGTACAACTGGAAAGAGAGTACAACAATAGTAAAGTAAAGCAGTGAGTCTGAGCCATCCTCTGGAAATCCCACCTGATGGGTGGGTACAGATTGCCTCCTCTGCTCCTCGGCTCCAGCCGTCTACACCGAGTAAGTCCCATCAAGTGATCCACCTCCAGGTACCGTCTAGCTCCACGAGCTCCCACCTCGATCAGCGTTGTCCATCGTCAGCATCCAACACAACGTAGTGCGGGCATAGCCCGTGCAGGGTGAGTATACACTACTTAGTAGGGACCCCGAGACCCCCGAAGGTCTCCCAGAATCCACGAAGGATAAACCACAAAGGAAAGATACAATCACAAAGTAACAACCAACTTTTCTTAGTTATATGCCCATTCATATACCTAAGTCATCAATTCCATTTTGGCTCCAACATCCGAGCCCACATTCGATATAGTCCACACAGGATAGCACAATCTGATCCACACAGGTTAACACAACCCAATCCACACAGGAAAGCAAAACAATCATATCGAAGATAATGATTGAATGTCAAGACTCATCTCACACAGGTATACTCTTTGTAAAGTGATAGAGACGATAAAATTTAGCCACTAATTCATCTAAGCTGTCGGAACCACATAGGATACAAGACAAGCTAAGCTGTCGGATCCACAAAGGATACTAGACCAGCTACTCTGTCGGACCCACATAGGATACAAGTACATAGTCAAATACTACCGGACCCACATAGGATACAAGAACAATAGTCACGTACTGCCAGACCCACATACGATACAATAATAGTATTTATCGTCGTCAAACCCACAGAGGATTTTCGTACGGTCACTATCCCTGCCAAACCCACAGAAGATCCTAGTACAGTCGTCATCGTCGTCGCAGTCGTAGCCAGCTATAGGGTTCCCGCACACAACAAGCTCGATTCCGGGAGGGTCCGCTCAACGATCCAAGGGGGGTCAATACATCAGCTGACACACAGTCTGGATTTGATGTATCCCAAATTTCTGTCTCGTTAATAGGAACTCTACGCGACAGACGGCGCGTCAAACGGACACCGGGTCTGAGAGTTATTGGCTTTTTCTTCCCAGGGGCCCGGTTGGTTTTATGTCAAAACCAACATGACCGTAATCCAAATACGCCCAAAAATCAATCGTATTAATTTAAAATAACTGTCTCACTAAGATGAATCCAACGAAGTCGGCGGCACATCAATCCGATGTCTGGCGCTTAGGTTATAAGTGTTTCCGCTCCGATGGCTCGGTTAGTTTCGTGTTCGTACCAACCCGGCCATATCGAAATTTCTCTGAAACCTTGAGTGTAATATACTAAAACAACCGTCTCAATCCAAGTATCACAATGCAATTTAAAGTACGTCGATCAGAGGTCCCCAGCCCATGTTATGGGCATTTGAACGAACCTATCCGATTTTAGAGGGGTTTGGGTCCGATCCGACCCTACCCAATACCCCCTGGGTCAGCCCGAACCGGGTCAACCCAACCCGGGTCTGGGTCCGGGCCAAATGGGTGCATCCTGGCTCAGCTGGCACAGCCCGGCCCAGCCGGTGCTGCCTGGCCCATCGTGGGGGTCCGGCCCGGTGCGGGCGGCCCGGCCCAGCGCGGGCGGTTCGGCCCAGTGCGGGCGGCTCGGCGCTGGCCGAGAGGACGCGAAAAGGGGTGGGCACGCTTCCCCCCTCATTTTGAAACCACAACCCCCGCATGGGGGGTTCACCCCTTTACCAGCCGTCAGGGGCTACAAACCCCCGGCCCTTCCGATTCCGATCGGCCGTGATGGCTGGCTGGTGAGCTGCCGTAGGACACCCCACGTGTCCCGCCTTCCCTTGCGTCGGCGGCCTGATTTCTGGCTGCCCTTCCCTGCACCACCGCAGCCTTAGGCCACGGCCTTTGTCCGACCAGCGCGACGCGACGGCGTCGCGCCCCTCCGCCGCGGCCCGCCCTGGTCGTGGCCCTTGAAGGTGCTCTGGCACGGCGCGACGGCTCCGCGCTCCTTCGCCACATTTTTCCTCGTTCTCGCACGGTGCCGTTGCACCGCTCCGCCTTGTTCCAAACCATAATGAAGTACAACAACAATGGGGGTAGAGTCGGCCTTGTTTTTGCGGTCCGGTCTCCTCCTGTTAATTTGATAGCAAGCAGATAAATATTTAACGATGAATGACAAAATAATCACGAACATAAAAAAATCTCCTACCTCGAAGAAGTTTCCGAACGATGATCGTCGTGGGAAAACGGCATCACGAGGTGAAGATCCGTATATGTTGATGGAGAACGTCCAAGAAGGATCGGCATCTCCATTCCTTTGACGCGGGAAGAACAACGAAGGAAGGCACGTCGTTGTTCTTCTGGAAAGGCGTCACACACCGGCTGCGGAGAGAAGAAGAACGGAACGTCGATCAGTCCTTTTGGTGATGGAATTCTTCATTGAGGTCTTTACGTTCTTCACGTTCTCCAGTGAAGAAGATGAAGAACCTCAAGACTTTGTGTGTTCTCTCCCTAGACACCACACCACGAAACAACCAAAAATAAAATAAGACATTGTCTTATTTTATTCACACATGCCATGATTTTTAAAATTCAAAAACTCAAACTCAAAATTAAATTAATTGAATAGCTTTAATCAATCAATTTAATGTGAGAGTTGACATGCCATAATGTGGGGGAGTGGGTGAGTTACATAATTAAATGCAAGAGGGGTTTTAATGGGGTGTTAGGGAATTTGAAGGAGGTGGGGGCTCTTGTGGGCCCCACCCCAACTCCCTCACATGGAAGTTAAACCACAAGGTAGAGAAAATAATGTTGTAACCCAACTTTATTTCCCTTAATACTTAAACATCTTAGTAAAGAAATAAAAATAAAATTGTAAAAAAATTATATTTTTATTCATCCGATATTTAATATCTCTTCCTGAGAAAACGCACCTTCAGAAAAGGTGTTCATAAGAAATTACTGGTGCTGTGGTTTCATCGATGCCCTCAAATTTTGATTCCGAGCACCGGTTAAAAAGTTAGGAAAACTTGCTCGTTCGTTCATTGAACGTACCCGAGCTAAACTTCAAAAATTGATTCCGGGCACACCGGGCCTCAGAATCAGGTGATGTCAGAAACTGCGTACTCGTAAAATCCCAAAGAAATTAAGATAAAAATTTCCTTGAAATTTACGTGTCTTTACATTACTCCCACCTTAGGGATTTACGTCCCTGTAAAGATACATCTCAAACTGGGGGGAAAAAGTGGGTACTGATCACGCATCTGAGCCTCCCACTCCCAAGTGATCTCATGGAGGTTCCCGTGCTGCCACCTGATGCACACTAGAGGAATTGACCACCCATGTAGGACTCGCTCCAGTATATCCTCGATCTCCACTGGGACCTTCGCAAAAGTCGCCCTGTCTTTAATTTCCAGCTCCCCATGGTTGATGATGTGTGTCGGGTCATGCATGTATCTCCTCAGTTGAGATACGTGGAAGACGTCGTGCACCCGGTGCAACTGAGGTGGTAGAGCCAGGCGATAAGCCTCCTCGCCTATCCTGTTGAGAACCTGGAATGGTCCGATGAAGCACAGAGATAACTTTTCACCCCAGCCAAATCTTAGTAATCCACGTCGAGGTGAGACCCATAAGAAAACATGGCCGCCATCCTCGATCTCTAGTGGTCTCTGCCTCCTGTCAGCATAAGACTTCTGTCAGCTCTAAGTTGTCCTCATCCGCTCCTGGATGACCTAGACCTTCTCTATTGTGGACTGGACCGTCTCTGGTCCCACAAGTGCTAACTCCCCAGGGTCTGTCCAGCATAGAGGTGACCTGCAAGGTCGGCCATACAATTCCTCGTATGGTTCCATCCCGATGGTGGAGTGGTAGCTGTTGTTGTATGCAAACTCCACCAAGGGTAGGTGATCCTCCCAGCTGCAACCAAAGTCTAGGACACATGCACAGAGCATTTCCATGAGAGTCTGAATGGTCATATCCATCTGACCATCCATCTAAGGGTGAAAGGCAGTTCTCAGACGTAGCTGTGTCCCGAATGCCTCTTGCAACCCCTTCCAAAGCTGGGAAGTAAAGAAAGCATCTCGTTCGGAGAAAATCGATGATGGAACACCATGAAGTCATACAATCCTTTGAACGTAGAGGCGTCCCAAGCTCCCCACTGAGCCCTGCTCTCTGATGTGTAAAAAGTGGGCCGATATGGTGAGTCAGTCAACAATCACCGAAATGGAGTCGTGACCTCTGGAAGTACGTGGAAGTCCAGTCATGAAATCCATAGATATCCCATCCCAATTCCACTCTAGGACCTCCATGGGTTGTACCAAGCCCGCTGGTACATGGTGCTCCACTTTCACTTACTGGCAGGTGAGGCATCGAGAAACGAACTCTGCCATAGCCTTCTTCATCCCCGACCACCAATGCTGTCGTTTGATATCCTAGTACATCTTCGCTACCCCTAGATGTACCTCTAAAGGGGATGTGTGAAACACTCTCAGCACCTCCTCCTACAATGTAGCTGGTACCATGGTACGTCCTCTGAAAAGGATGACGTGCTCTCCTCCTATAGAGAATCCATTAGGTGACTGTCCTTTGGATATCTATGCATGCCACATCTCACAGTCAACGTCCCCACATTGTGCCTCTATGACCCGCTGAAGAAGTGGAGGTGTGACTTTGAGCGACTGAAGAAAGTTTTCCCCATATCTATCCATGAAAGATATCTGCAAAGTGGATAGCTGCTCTGTCGCCTCTCCAAGTAGCTGAATGCTCGTTCTCCTGCTGAGATCATTAGCTACTACGTCCCCCTTTCCAGTAGTATAGACTCTCTCAAAGTCATAGTCCTAGAGGAACTCGAGCCATCGCCGCTGTCTCAGGTTCAGGTCCTTCGGCAAGAAGATGTACCTGAGACTCTAGTGGTGAGAATAGACAGTAAAGCGCTCGCCCATCGGATAGTGCCGCTACATTTTCAGAGCGAAGACCACTGCTGATAACTCCAGGTCATGGGTAGCATAGTTCTACTCGTGCTGCCTCAACAGTTGTGATCCATAGGCGATCACTACCCTCTCTTGAATCAGGACACACTCGAGTCCAGTCCCTGATGCCTCGCAGTAGACTACGTACCCTACTCCCTCCATCAGTAGCCTCAAGATGGGTGCACTGGTCAATCTCTGTCTCGGCTCTTGGAAGCTCTGCTGACATCTATCTGACCACATGAAGGGATTCCCCTTCTTCTTCAAAGCTGAAAGTGGTGTTGCACCTCTGGAGAAGTCTAGAAAAAATCCCTGGTAGTACCCAGCCAGACCTAAGAAACTCCACACCTCCATCACACTCTTGGGTGGATCTCAAGATAGCACTGCCTCGATCTTCTCAGGATCCACCACAACTCCCACCTCAAAGATGACGTGTCCCAAGAAGTAGACCTTACGTATCTGGAACTGGCACTCGAGAGATTTCCATAAAGTTGATGCTCTCGGAGTGTGTCTAGTACAACCTTCAAGTTGTAGGCATGCTCTTCTTTAGTAGTCGAGTATATAAATATGTCATCAATGAAGACCACAAAAAATTGATCGTGGTAAGGCTGGAAGATCATGTTCATGAGACTCATGAACACTGCTAGATCATTTGTTGTGCCGAAAGGAATAACCAAGAACTCATAGTGTCCATACCGACATCTGAAGGTCGTCTTCTGCACATCCTCGTCTCGAACTCTGAGCTGATGATAGCCTGACCTGAGGTCTATCTTCAAGAACCACTGTGCTCCCTTGATCTTGTCGAAGAGGTCGTCAATCCTCGGTAGTGGATACATGTTCCTCACGGTCACTTAGTTCAGGCGACGGTAATCGACACACAGTCGCAAGCTCCCGTCCGCCTTCTTGGCGAACAAAATCGGGGAAGCCCAGGGTGAAACACTGGGTTGGATGAATCCCTTGACCTGCAAGCCTTCCAGCTGTACCTGTAGCTCTCGAAGCTCAGCAGGAGCCATCTGATATGCTGGAGTAGATATTGGAGTTGTCCCGGGGTATAGTTCAATATTGAAGTCTACCTCTCTGTGAGGAGGTAGTCCTGGAACATCGTTAGGAAAAACGCCCGCATAATGATCCACCACTACAGGAATACTCAGACTCCGCATGTCAAATGATCCTAGGATGAGGCTATCCAACTGATGAGTGATCGGTTGTCCTCTCCTCTGTGTGAGTCCATCCTGCACTCTAAATTCTCCCTTCTCGCCGGTGAAGGTGAACCTGCTCCCATCGGTGCGGACACACCGCACATTGCGCCTAATACAGTCGATCTGAGCATGGGCTGTAGATAACCAATCAATGTCCAAGATGACGTCTTAAGGTCTCGACGCCGCTAAAAGAAGATCCTAGCTGAAGCTCTTGCCACCTAGAGTAAGCTCACACTGCCGGCACCAGTGCATAATCATCGAGTCTACTCCCGTAGGAGTCTCTAGCCATAAGGATCGAGCCAACGGCTCCATCGGAATCTCCAAGCTCCGAACAAAGGTAGCAGCAATGAAAGAATGACTCACTACTATGTCTATAAAAACTGCAGCAAGGGTGGAGTAGAGACAGATAGTACCTAGAATCATCTCTGGTGCGCCGTGGTCGTAGGCCTCCGCTGCCTGAAGCTGAGCCTGCCTCTGCCCGCCGGCTCCCTGTGGTTGGGGTGGACCTCTTGGTGGTGGTGTTGGTAGAGTCTCAAAGCGTTAGCCGCAACCTGTTGCTCAGTCAGCTCCTCTGCCTCGTCCGCCTACTCCCTGTGGACCGCCACAGTTGAACCTCTACCTCTGCCTAGGTGGTCCCTCAACCATCTGCTGCTCCTCTGCACGGCGAGTCGGTAAGTCATGATCCATGTGGCCATGCCTTCCGCATGCATAGCACTGTCTGCTCCTCGAAAGGCTGGCTCTATTGTGTGCACCCCACACCTCCGAGCCAGTATCCTTAGGTCATCTGCCTAATGGTCTAGTCCACTTGGACCCCTAAGTCATCTGTCGACTGCCAGCTGCAGAAGACTTAGCTACATGCCGCCCTGCGGTAGGTCTCACTACTGGTAAAGGCTCAGCAAGAAAGCTCCCTAAAATAAGGGCTTTCTCTAGTACTCCTGCCTGCGTTGGTATATTGAGGGAGATCATCGATGCCCCGATCTCATGCCTCAGCCCCTACTCGAAGGTCCATGCCTGGAAGAATGGGTCACGTACCATGTCCATGGAATAGCACAAGAGATCGGTAAATCTTGTTGAGTACTGGGCTACCGTCATGCTTCCCTTCCGCAGCTGCAATAACTCTTGAATGCACACTGCACAGAGGGTGGAAGGTACGAACTCTGAGTGGAAGAGGCTCTCGAATTCCTACCAAAGAAGAGATTCCTTGTCGTGCACCTGGAGCATCAGGCTCCACCATCTACCTGGTGTCACGTGCAGGAGACTCCCTGCAAGGATCACCATGAGGTCAGCTAGTGTCCCTACTAACCTGAAAACTCAAACAACAGCCTCCTGCCAATCCTCAGCTGCTTGAGGGTCCGTCTCCATGCGGAACCTGGGTAGTCTCTGATGATGAAACTCGTGCAGTGCACTAAGTCGACGTGCACTCTCTATGGCTCGGGCTGGTGGCATCTGTGGCTCGGCGGGTAGAGGTACCACCGGTGCCCCCACTCTAATAGGGCCCTGCACTGAGGCCTCGTCTATCGGTGGGCTATCGTCTTGTACAAAGATCGGGACCCTAGCAGGATACCGTCATGGGGCCATCCTGAAAATAGACAGGTGTGCCATGGTCAATATAGTATACCTAGTGAGCTGACACAAAGTAATCACAGATAAAACCTTTGAAACACACATGCAATAAATATTTTTGTGCACTGAGTTGGAAATCAGAAGTCAGGGTCCTGTTGTATAGATACGTCAGCTGCCACACCAACATTAGACTCCCTGGACTGATAACCACACTCAATACCCTTAACATCATTGCTTCACAAAGAATAACCATCAGTGTCCTGATTTCTGCAGTAGAATTGAACTCCTCTGATACCAATTTGTCACGACCCGTCCTCGGGACCCGTGTCGTGACTACCCCATTCCCACCTTCCATAGGCCAGGGGCTGGTGACTAGCACCAAAGGCATAAATCACGATATCAGGGAAGGAATTGCCTTTAATTAAGAAAACAAACACCATAGAGAATTAAAGTAGAAGTAAACACTATGTAAACTAAGTAAAAAAGTAAGTGTTGGAAAGTAAATGGGCCAGCACACAAACCCAACTGAAAGTAAAGTACAACTGGAAAGAGAGTATAGCAACAGTAAAGTAAAGCAGTGAGTCCGAGCCATCCTTTGGAAATCCCACCTGAAGGGTGGGTACAGAGAGCCTCCTCTACTCCTCACCTCCAACAGTCCGCTCCGAGTAAGTCCCATCCAGTGATCCACCTCCAGGTACCGTCCAGCTCCCTGAGCTCCCACATCGATCAGCGTTGTCCATCATCATCATCCAACACAACATAGTGCGGGCGTAGCCCATGTAGGGGTGAGTATATTGTACTCAGTAGACACCCCAAGACCCTCAAAGGTCTCCGAGAATCCACTAAGGATAAACCAAAAAGGAAAGATTTAATAATTAAGTAACAACCAAATTTACTTAGTTATATTCCCATACATATACCTAAGTCATCAATTCCAGTTCAGCTCCAACATCTGATCCCAAGTTTGATATAGTCCACACAGGATAGAACAATCTAATCCACACAGTATAACACAACCAAATCCATACAGGAATGAAAAATAATCATATCGAAGAAAATGATTGAAAGTCAAGACTCAGCTCACACAGTTATACTCTTCGTAAGGTGATAGAGATGATCAGATGTAGCCACTGATTCATCTAATCTATCGGACCCACATAGGATATAAGACCAGTTAAGCTGTCGGACCCACAAAGGATACAAGACCAGCTACTCTGCCAGACCCACGTAGGATACAAGTACAGAGTCAAATACAGTCGGACCCATGTAGGATACAAGAACAGTAGTCACGTACTATCGAACCCACAAAAGATACAATAACAATATTCATCGTCGTCGAACCCATGGAGGATTTCAGTACGGTCTTCATCGCTGCCGAACCCACGGAGGATCCCAGTACAGTCGTCATCGATGTCGCAGTCGCAGCCAGCTCTAGGGTTCCCACACACAGCAAGCTTGATTTCGTGAGGGTCCTCTCCACGATCCAAGGGGGGTTGATATATCAACTAACACTTAGTCTATATTTTATGTATCCCAAAGTTCTGTCTTGTCAATAGGAACTCTACGCGACAGACGGCGCGTCAAACGGATGCCCAGTCTGAGAGTTATTGGCTTTTTCGTCCCAGGAGCCCGTTTGGTTTTTAAGTCAAAACCAACCTGATCGTACTCCAATAGCTAATCTGTCGGACCCACAAAGTATAAAAGACCAGATACTCTGTCGGACCCACGTAGGATACAAGTACAGAGTCAAATAATGTCAGACCAACGTAGGATACAAGAACAGTAGTCACGTACTGCCGGACCCACATAGGATACAAGAACCGTAGTCATCACCGTCAAACCCACGGAGGATTTCAGTACGGTTGTCGTCACTTCCAAACCCACGGAGGATCCCAGTATAGTCATCATCGTCGTCGCAGTCACAGCCATCTCTAGGGTTCCCGCACACAGCACGCTCGATTCTGGGAGGGTTCGCTCCATGAGCCAAGGGGTTTGATACAAAAATTGACACGTAGTTTGGAGTTGATGTATCCCAATGTTCCGTCTCGTCAATAGGAACTCTACATGACAGACGGCGCGTCAAACGGATGCCCGGTCTGAGAGTTATTGGATTTTTCATCCCAGGGGCCCGGTGGGTTTTCAAGTCAAAACCAACCTGACCGTACTCCAACTACGTCCAAAACTTAAGTGGATTAATCCAAAAGAACCATCTCACTATGAGGAATCCAACAAAGTTGACGGCATGTCAATCGGACGTCTGGCGCTCAAGTTATAAGTGTTTCCACTCCGAGGGCCCGGTTGGTTTTGTGTTCGAACCAACCCATCCATACACAATGTTCTCCAGAACCTTGGGTTTAATATACCAAAACGACCGCTTCGATCCAAGTATAACTACGCAACTAACGGTGTGTTGATCGGAGGTCCGTAGCCCATGTTATGGGTGTTTGAACGAACTTGTCCGATTTTAGGGGGTTTGGGCCCGGTCTGACCCGGCCCAATACCCCCTGGGTCGACCTGACCCGGGTCCGGGTCTGGCCCAGATGGGCGCGGCCCGGCCCGATTGGCGTAGCCCAGCCCAGCTGATGCGGCCTCGCCCGTCATGGGGGTCCGGCCCAGCGCGGGCGACTCGGCCCGGCGCGGGCCGCCCGGCCCAGTTCGGGCAGTCCGGCCCCCCGTGGGCGGTCCAGCACGGCGCGGGCGGTCTGACCCAGCACAGGCGGCTCGACGCTAGCTGAGTGGACGCGGAAAGGGGGGCGCGCTGCCCCCCTCATTATGAAACGGAGGCCCCCACATGGGGGGTCCGCCCCTTTTCCAGCCACAGGGGGTTACAAACCCCCGGCCCTTCCGATTCTAGCTGGCCATGATGGTCGGCCGATAAGCCACCGCAGGACCCCCCATGGGTCCGGCCTTCCCTTGCGCTGGTGGCCAGATTTTCGAATGCCCTTCCCTACACCGCCGTGGAATTTGTCCAACCGGCGCGGCGCAATGGCACCACGCTCCATTACCGTGTTTTTCTTCGTTCCCGCGCGGTGTCGTTGCACCATGCCGCCTCCTTTCAAACCATAACGAAGTACAACAACAGTGGGGATGATATTTGGCCATGTTTGTGTGGTCCGGCCTCCTCCCATTAATTTGATAGCAAGCGGCTAAATATTTAACGATGAACACCAAAATAATTACGAACATAAAACAATCTCCTACCTCGAAGAGGTTGTCAAACGATGATCGTCGCGGGAAAACGGCGTCGTGAGGTGAAGCTCCGTATATGTTGATGGAGAACATCTGAGGAGGATCAACATATCTCTTTCTTTGACGTGGGAAGAAGAACGAAGGAAGGTCCATCGTCGTTCTTTGGGAAAGGTGTCACACACCGGCTATGGAGAGAAGAAGAATGGCACGTCGATCACTCCTTGCGGTGACAGCATTCTTTGTTGAGGTCTTGACGTTCTTCACATTCTCCATCGAAGAAGATGAAGATCCTAAAGACTATGCATATTCTCTCCCCAGACTCCACACCACAAAACAACCAAAAATAAAATAAGACATTGTCTTATTTTATTCACACATGCCAAGATTTTTAAAATTCAAAAACTCAAACTCAAAATTAAATTAATTGAATAGATTTAATCAATCAATTTAATGTAAGAGTTGACATTCCATAATGTGGGGGAGTGGGTGAGTTAAATAATTAAATGAAAGAGGGGGTTTAATGGGGTGTTAGGGAATTTGGAGGAGGTGGTGGCTCATGTGGGTCCCACCCCAACTCCCTCACATGGAAGTTAAACAACAAGGTAGAGAGGAATAAAGTTGTGACACAAATTTATTTCCCTTATCACTTAAACCACATAATAAAGAAATAAAAATAAAATTGTAAAACAATTATATTATTATTCCTTACATTTTTAACATCTCCTCCTGAGAAAACGCACCTTCGTAAAAGGTGTTCCTAAGCAATTACTGGCACTGCGGTTTCATCAATGCCCTTAGATTTTGATTTCGAGCATTGGTTCAAAAGTTAGAAAAACCCCGCTCGTTCGTTAACTGAACATACCCGAGATAAACTTTGGAAATTGATTCCGGGCACACCGGGCCTCAGAATCAGGTGCCGTCAGAAATTGCGTACTCATAAAATCCCAAAGAAATTAAGAAAAAAAATTCCTTGAAATTTGCGGGTCTTTACATAAACCGACATGAATGGATATCCTAGGAGTACCTCTGTTGACGCTCCTTTCATCACAGAATCTAAAGATCGGAAAAGGGGAATATCTGAGTCCAAAGTGATTCATCCTTTGAAGAAACATCAAAAAAATCGACAAAGGGATGAACAAGGAGAACATTTCCCCTAGGTCGCGCAAGTTCCCTCATGGTCACGCAAGTACACTTGCGCGCCGCCTAGTGGTCGTGCAAGTACTTGCGCGCTACCTAGTGGTCGTGCAGGTATACTTGCGCGCCGCCTCATGGTCGCCCATGTGACTTGCGCGACCTAAGTGATAACCGCCTGGTAACCGCCCAGGGTCTTCTCCTGCCTATAAATAGAACCTGTGGGCCCCCCATTCGGGAGGATTTTTTTTTCAGAAACTCGGATTGAAGCTCCCGACGCCCAAGTCTCTTCTCAAAGCTTCCGGAACACTTCTAATGTAATTTCTTTCCTAGAACGGAAGATCTAAAGAGAAGAAGGAAGGCCTAAGTGTTGAAACTTATCAAACACTTGCACGCTGACTTATTTCCTTCAATATAACTTGCGCATCCCTTTTCTGGAAGAACCTCAAGAGGATTATAAAGGGTTTAAAAAAGAGTCGCTCAAGTATTTCAATGCTAGTTGAAAATCGCGCAAGTACACCATGTGTCGCGCAGGTATACCTGCGCGACCAATACTTGCGCGCCCACGGAAGACTTGCGCGCCTTTCAAGACTTGCGCGCCCCTATCGTTTTGGGTGCCCATCTTGCCCATTTTACCCCTCTTAAGCCATTTCACCTTTCCTTTTCAAGATTCAATCTTCAAGACACTCTTCAAAGCCATTTATGGCATGATTTCTTGATTTGACTTCCTTATCTGAAAGGAATTCTGTGGAATATCTCTCAAAACCTAGTGATTTAAATATCCTTATGTCACTAATTATGGAGAGTTCATTAATTTAACCTCATCCTTTAAGATGAGAGAATCCTAACCTGGGTCTCCTTTTCAGGAATAATCCCCAGTTATAAATCCTTTAAACTTGGGCATCCTCCTCAGGAGTAAGCCCCAAACCTTAATTCCTTAACTTGGGAATCCTCCTCAGGAGTAAGCCCCAATCAAGTCCTCTAATATTGGGCATACTCCTCAGGAGTAAGCCCCAAACCTTAATCCCTAACCTGGGCCTCCTTTTCAAGAATAAGACTCAGTCATAATCTTGGGCTTCCTTTTCAGGAGTAAGTCCAAAGTCCCCTAACCTGGGTCTCTTTTTTAGGAATAAGACTCAGTCATAACCTGGGCCTCCTTTTTTAGGAGTAAGTCCCAGTCATAATCTTGGGTTTCCTTTTCAGGAGTAAACCCCAAGCCCCCTTAAATTTCTCTTAACCAGTCCTAATTTACCCTTGACTTGGGTTTCCTTTTTAGGATTAAAACCCAATCATTAATCCCCTCCTAACTTGGGCATCCTCCTTAGGAGTAAGCCCCAAAGATTAGAGTATTCAAATCTCCATGAAGCACATATAACTTTATGGACCCTGTTCATGGATTTTCTCCCTAAAAGTGAATCCTAAACTTTCATCTATTTGGGCAGTCATACATACATAAGCCCCAAACAATTTCTTATGATTGCATCTTTCATGGCACAATTGTCTAATTTTTACCAATACCTCTTGTTTCTCACACCGAGCATGACTCACGTGAGCTTAGAGTGTAAAAGTAATTATGACATTCTTCTTTGAGCCATCAATCATAAAAATCATACTCCATTACTCGAACTACGTGGGCTCTGATTCCTTTTCCAAAACAAAGGATATGTAGGTAGCCCATTTATGGGTTCGATCCCAACTTTGAAATAATCCTTGTCCTTCTGAATGACGATAAACTTCATGTGACCCACTGAGTGGCTTTAAAACCATCCTGGTCTTCATAATGACCAAGAGACTTTTATATAAATGTTTTTGAAGGATACCATTGAACAAGAATCTCTAAACAGATATAGATGATTCTCTATTGATGAAGAACCTCGAATACTTATAAAAGATTCTCTAAATTTCTTGCACATTTAATCATTGATTGTTAAAACTTAAGGAAAGATCATTTTATACTTGGTAATATAATAAGGATTCACGAACATAACTTAAATCTATAAAGAGAGTCCCGGAGTAGACAATAATTCCCCTCAAAAAGGTGTGATGAGTCCGACCTCCCATCCTCTCGACCAATGAAAATTCCTAAGCCTCATTATCCCACAAGATAAATGAGCGCCTGCCTTTGGAAAGTAGGTCCAAACGGATGTGGAATCATTGGATGTTTCCGGTTCTACGAACAAACCCGTTAGAAATCGATCGGAACGTTTGAATCTCCCGTCCAGGAGGTCATCCCCGGATTCCGTGCGAAACAAAAATGGTGAACCTGACGTGAATCCTTAACCAAGTTAAAGTGATGTTTTTCTTATTTGTTAGGCCCCTTGGGCCAACAAATCAATCATTGACATGTGCTCATCCAAAATATGCAGTGGCCGGATTCATATTGATTATGTCTGTTATATGGAACAGGCACTCTTTTCTCAAGATCTTCTGCAAAATGGCTTTCCTTAAATTCACCCCTATGAATACTGCTGCTGTGAACACCTCTACTATGAGGTCTGTTGCTGTGAAAACCAATGCTGCTACTCCTGCTGGAACGTCGTCCGCTCTGAGGATGACATCACCAACTCAGCATCTTCAACGCTGGGTTTCTAATGCATTGGTTAAGGAGTACCGTCGCAATGGTACTATCCCAACTCTGGAGGCCGCTCGTCATGCCCTCCAAGTTAACAACTCTACCTAGTCGTCCGGACAACGGCGGCCAGCAACCAAGAAGCAGGCGGTGCTGACTACCGTCTCCAACCGTTTCAGGTCGTTATCCCCGGAACGCAATTTCCATTCACTCCCTTACTCTGAGGAAGTGAATGAGCAGGTCCCTCAAGACCTTAGTTCAAAAAGACAGGAGTCCTTCCCGAGGGCTCCCATCAACAATCGCCGCCAGACTCGTGCGGTAGTGCGCCCTCAACATGATGAGGGTACCGACTCCAGGCATTCAGCTCAGGTTCCTCGAACCCGAGCAGGCAAGATGAACCGCCAGAGATGGAATCCGGTTAACAATAGGTAGGTTGTCATCCCTGCCATCTCCGAAGAAGTCCACCAACCTAACTTGGTGGAAAATAACGAGCAGGCACAATCACCTGTCCGTTTTAATTCCGCTGTCCAGCAGACTCGTCTGGCAGCATCAAGCCGATCCCGCCAGGCAATTCCGGCGGAGTACTTTAGGCAAGAACATGCACCTGCCTATACATCACCAGTTAGTCAGCAGGCTCGTCTGACTACATATGATGGATCTCATCAACCGCGTTTGGAGAAGTGTAAACAGCAGGCACATACACCTGCTAATACTAATCAAGCCTACCAATAGTCTCGCTTGGTAGCGCACGGAGAAGTCAGTCAGAAAGTCCCGACGACAAACAGGAGGCAGACTCAACTCTCTGCCTCCACACTTGAGTACTGTCAGGATTCACTGACAGGAAAAGGAAGACAGGAGCAGGCACATACACCTACTCCAAGCCCGGAGTGGACGTATATCCCCGTTCCGGCGGCTGAAGTCACCAAACATATTTTGTCAATAGTGAAAGAGCAGAAGAAAATTCCTGCTCATATTCTGGATGCTTGCTAGGATATCATAACAGCTTCAGCATCATCACAGGGATAGACACATAAATCTATCCTAGCAATGGAGTGACACATCAACGATTCACTCCAGAACAGACACACACATCTGTTCCAGTCCAAGAGGGTTATGGGGCATACTCCCCCATATCATACGGACAACCAAGTCAGGCACATACACCTGATTTGAGTGGAGATCGTCAGCCTAACCTGACCATCTTTCCTGATCAGGCACATACACCTGCTCAGAGCAATCACTTTCGTCATCAAGTGGTTTCTAAAGCGAGTAAGAGGGCATCTAAGAAAAATATCCGCCCAGCACAGTCAGGAGATCAAAGGCCAATCTGTAACCAAGCCTTGCTCGATGCTGGAGTTCTTGAAGCCCTCAAACATTTATCTGTCAGAATTCAAGATTATACTCCCTCAGTTCCCAATAACGGGAACATTAATTCTAAAGGTCTTCAACAAACACTTCCTCATGAAGACTTGCTTCATGAAAGTTCGGTCAATCTTGAAGTTTCTTCTTCAGATGAGAGCCACAGGAACCCTCTGTGTGGTCAGAAGACCAAGGAGCAAGAGATTTCATCTTTTTTTGTAACCCATCATGACGGTCCTCCTCATGGTGATGAACTTCGCTGCGAAAGTCCTCTCCGCAGTAGTGATTCACGTTGTCTCGAAAATTCTTCAGAAGGCAATGTAGTGACGAGAAAGCCCTCCTATCTCGAGGCACTTGCAAACGTAAAACCAGTCATGTCTGATGCTTTACTATCGGCAGGTGAAACTATTTCTCCATCAGAAGATAGCCTGGGGTTCAGGTTATTCTCCAAACCATCCCTGGGTCATTCATCTTCCAACATGAATAGTGATTTCTCTACCAATCTTGTTGAATCCGATGAAGCAACAAGGAAACACCAACTCTGGTCCAAACAGGTAGAAGAATCTTCATTTAATGATAAAGAGGAAATGCTGAACATGAGGAAAAAACTGGCAAAAGGTGAAGTACCAGTCATGTTTTGGCCTTTGGCTGACTCCCAGTAAGACATTCCAAAGATGTTGACAGATGATGGAATCCATGATATTCGTCTCAACATATGGAAAACTCTTTGTCAATTAAAGAAGAAGGTATTATCTTACGATGAATATGAAAATCATCTTAAGATAATAGAAGGGCTACAACGTCAGATTGATTTGGCATCTCTATCAGTCTCTCGGTATCCGAAGGCTGAAAAGCAATAGAGAACCCTTCAACGTTCATGCCTTGGCGCACTAAGAAAATTGTGTCAGTTAATTTCCAATGCTCCATCTGATGTTCATATCAGAAGATGGGGTGTTCACGGAGCACTACATTTCACAGTGCTTTCCGGTCAGCAAAGCCCGCCGAAAATGGTCTCATGCAATGTTATTGCCCATGGCCGGCCACAGTCAATGGGTTTTGTTCATAATCAAAAGCTTGCTCAAGAACAGGCTTCAACTAGTTCCTCTCAAAATCATGTATATAGAGAACAAGTTGTTGAATTGCTCCTATATCGAGCAGGCGATAATATTGCACAAGCCTCTCGTCTGGAGAAAACACGTCATCAAAAGACAGAAGTTTCGGAAATCATCCAACGATCTGTTGAACCAGGTGATAAAAGTGGATACAGGTTAATGCATCCAGCTAATTTCCGAACTAAGATTCTCAAGATCAAGAGAGATTTTAAGAAGATCTCAGACATAGCATGTCAAGAGACACCCCAGCTTGTCAGACTGGGGACTTCTCTAACCCAACCCTCAGAGTCAACAAATGGGATTCGAGGAGTTGAGCGGAAGCAGTAGGAACATCTCCAGTCCACCGGACTGGGGACTTTTTTAAATCCTCAATCCCTCCCTCAGAGAAAGTCAGTATTATCTCGATTAGGGAATAAGCCTCAAGAGGAACGAAGAGCCAAGCTATCAGGTGATTCTCTCCAAGTGACGGTTCTCCAAGAAGTTCCTGAGGGATCAAGTAAACGGAATTCCATGTCTCATCATGGACATAGAAGAAGACAATATCACAAAAATGCTGATAGAAAGGATTCCATGCAATATGCATCCATTAATGTCATCAATGTCGTTGCTGCTGATTCACCAGATGAGGCTCAATCAGAGGGATCAGACGAAGAGGTTCCTGCTCAAGAAGTTGCGCACACAGACCTAAATGAAGAAGGTGTGCGCACACGTAATCAAAGGCTTACCCAAAATATGGGTATTCATTCAAGTAACCCACTTCCCCCTCTCCGAAAAGGATCCAATAAGGGGAAAGGAAAGAATCAGGTTACTTCTCACCCTTCCTCTGAAAGAGGTCAATCGCTCTCATTAGAGCAAAGGTTTGCACAACAGGAGGAAGAAATGAAAGAATTAAGAAGGTTGAATGCAGAACTACTTCAGAGTAGTCTTCTTCTTAAGAATGCTGAAGTCCGACAGCCGAAGGAATTTGTTGTAACTACTGAGATGGATCAAGAATATCCTCCTTTATCAGTACACCCACAAAGGTCTGATCCTACGGGTCAAACGCAACAACGGTTGGCAGCACTACCATCAGTTGCAGCACCAACCACCACGTCGGTCCAAGATCCATTCATTGCACCTACCCAAAACCAAGTTCAACCTGACATTTCTAAAAATTTAATAACTACTACTGAGTCATTAACAGCTCGGTTAGAAACTATGGAAGGGAAACAGGCGCAAGTTCAACCTGAAAAGAAAGTTTACCCTGAATGGGTAGATTCAATTTCTCCTCCATCCAGTTTTGGAAAGCCTGTTTTCCCTACTTTCAATGGATCAGGCGACCCTGAACAACATTTGACGCATTACTTGTCTTGTTGTGATCCTATGATGGGAACTCCAGAGCAGCAAGAAGCAGTGAAACTCAGATGCTTCGTGCGAACCTTGCAAGGACCAGCTTTTGTCTGGTATACAAGCTTGCAATCCCGGTCAGTCATCGGATGGGAGGATCTTTGTCAAAAATTCCTTCTTCAGTTTAGCTCAACTTTGCCAAAAATGACAGTTTTCGATCTTACAAACTGCAAGAAAAGGGAGAATGAAAGAGTCTCTGATTTCATTGCTCGTTGGAAGGGATTAACGTATTCCTTGAGTTTAGCACTCCCTCAGGAGGAATTGTTGCCAATCTGTGTGGCAAATTTGCCTGACGAATTACGCACGCCATTGATCCCTGTGAAATACACAGGAGGGTTTCGAGACCTTACTTCAATCGCTCAGCAGATTGAAGATTCCCTTATACAGGCTAAGGTTAAATCTCGTGTAATTCCATCAGCTCCAGGAAGAAAAATGGGTAAAGCAGAAACTACTACAGTTATGCTTAAACAAGCACCTGTACCTATATCTACTTCAAAACCTTCATCTTCTCGAAGGACTCCACCTCCTGAACGCCAACAACAAAGGCCGTTTCATCCAAATTATCAAAGAGATCAACGACGAAAACAATTTGAGGATATGAAGAGTAAAACATACTCTTTCCGAAATGAGCAAGTTCCTGGTTACTTCATTGCAGCTCTAGAAAATAATTTGGTTCAATTACCAGTGCCCAAAAGGCCAAACAAGGAAGGAGATGAAGACCGTCCCAATTATTGTCCCTTTCATCAAATGTTGGGGCATCCCATCCAGGAGTGTTTTGTCTTTAAAGACCTCCTGCAAAAGATGGTCGACTTGGGACAAGTCAAATTGAAGGGTTCTTCAGCCCATGTAGCGTGTATTACCGCTACAGATCCAGAGGAAGGAGGCGAGTGGAAGGAAGTCAAAAGCAAAACTGCGAAAAAATATGATGATTGGATGGTCAGAAAGACAATCAATCGGACCCATTCCATTTTGCAAACACAATTGAAGAAGCCAATTGTGTCTCCTACAAAATCTGCAGTAAAGCCTCCATCAAAAGACAAAACCTCAAAAGGGCAGCGCAATTCAAAGAAGAAAGAGGAATCAGGAGAAGATGAGTATGTATCAAAGCCTAAATTGTCTTTGACTCTGGCAGATTTCATGCCATCTACTTCAGAGCCACAGGCACCGTCCCACCAAACGGCACAGCCTAAACAGGCTAACCAGGCAGAGTCTTTATCAGACGAAGAGTTAATCTTTGGTTCTGTTAATATGATTCAATTAACAGATTCATATTCCAGTCTTGATGAGCCTGAATTCCCTATATCAAATAAGGGAATCCGAAGAGTTTCTAGAGGTTCAGGATATAGGGGAATAGGTGGATCTTTCCAAAGCCACTACTCTAATTTTACCCCTGCTAGCACTGTATATGCAGCAGAAACTCGTGGTAGAGCCCTTCGGTGAGCTTAAAAAGAACAAACAAGTTCTTCTGCCAATGGCCAACTCAGTTTTGGCACAGTTATTTTGGAAGACCGATTAAAGGTTCCATCTTCTTTATCTCAGCAAGTAAATGGATCTAATAAGTCTAATCTTCCAAAACCAAGGATGTTGCCAACTTCAATACAAAATGAATCAGCTTCCAAAGCATCTGCTTCCAAGGTACCTGCTAAACCGCATATTCCTATTGGGAAACGCAGACCTCTAGATCAAAAGTATGATATATTGAAACACTTGGCTCAATTACCATCCAAGTTATCAATTTTGGATGCTTTGAATCTGTCAAAAGATCTTCGGGAAGCACTCATCAAAGCTTTGTCAAGTCCTCAGGAGTTTGAAGCTGAAATTGCTGCAGCTGAAATCTATCACATAAAGAATAATACTGCAGAATGCCATGCAGTGATATATTTTACTGATAAAGATGAAGATGATGTTGTTCATGGGCACATAAAACCATTGTACTTATCTGGCAAAGTCAATGGTATAGATGTTAGAAGAGCTTTCATTGACAATGATTCAGGAGTCAACCTCATGCCCATTCGTACACTTCGTCGATTGGGCCTCACAGAATCTGATTTATCTCCTTCTACCATGATGTTACAAGGATATGATAAAAATGAACAAGAACCACTGGGAGAAGTTACACTCAAAACTCAGTTTAGAGATCTTGTTTCCAATTCGTATTTCATGGTTGTTGATCAAGACTCAGCTTTCAATATCTTGCTTGGAAGACCCTGGCTACATCAGCATGCAGCTATTCCGTCATCATACCATCAATGTCTCAAATACTGTTTCGATGGTCAAGTTGGAACATTGTATGGTGATAAGGCCCCATTCAATACATGTGAGTCTCAATACATTGAGGCGGAATTTTATCACATAAAGGGAAGAGAAAAATCTACAATGAAGGAAATTACCAAAGTTAATGCTCCATATGGTTTGGAAAAAATTCCAATAAATCCATTTTCACATATGAGTACAGATTATGTGTTACCTATCAGTCAAATTGACAAAATAGGCCCAAATCAAAATACTCTTATGGAAAGATCCATAATGTCAATTACGGCAATCAAGCCAGACAACATGGGAGAAATTGGTAACTTACCAAGCAGTGATGAAAGCATAAGTGGTGACGTTTTCATTTCGTCTACTGAAATCCAACAAGTCTATACTTCGCTAATCAGGCCAGAAGAAGTTATAGCAACACCAGAGGTGAATAATGATGTCGATTCTCAATCAATCATCTCCTCTTTATTTCCCAAAGAAGACCCTTTATCATCAATAGGGTCGGAAATGGAAGCTTCTTCTTCAAAATGTGAAAATTTTGACATCTCTTATGATCATGAGAATTTCGTTTTTTCATCTACTTTGCAAATAGAAACGGAAGAAATAACACATGATGAAGAGGAAGAGGAAGATCTTAGAGATGCTCCTCCAGCATTTGAAGAGGGTATCTATACCACTGTGGATGAACTCAGAGAAGTAAATCTGGGTACAGAGAAAGATCCACGCCCCACTTTAATTAGTGCGGCCATGACCCTTGAAGAGAAAGAGACGTATATTTCTTTTCTAAAGAAAAATAAAGATATTTTTGCTTGGAATTATACAGAAATGCCTGGGCTTGATCCTGATGTTGCTACTCATCATTTGGGTTTACCAAAAGAACATCAAGGATTCAAGCAAGCCGCGAGAAGAACACACCCAACCTATGCTTCCAAAATTGAGGCTGAAGTGGATAAGCTTATCAAAGCTAACTTCGTCAGAGAAGTTAAATATCCCAAGTGGTTGGCTAATATTGTCCCTGTAAAGAAGAAGAACGGACAAATTAGGGTTTGTATCGATTTCAGAGATCTTAATCGGTATTGTCCTAAAGATGATTTCCCAGTTCTGATTACAGAACTCTTAATTGATGCGACAACTGGCTATGAAGTACTTTTTTTCATGGATGGATATTCTGGATATAATCAGATCCGAATGGCCCCAGAGGATGAGGAATATACAGCCTTTAGAGCTCTTCAAGGTGTGTTTTGTTACCGGGTGATGCCCTTTGGTTTAAAGAATGCAGGTGCAACATATCAACGCGCCATGCATCGTATCTTGAAACCTCTTTTAGGGAAGTTTGTTGAATGCTATGTAGATGATTTGGTGGTTAAATCCAAACAACGTTCTAATCACTTGGCTGATTGGGAAGTCATATTCCACAAGCTTCGACAACATAATTTGAAGATGATCCCCTTAAAATGTGCTTTTCGGGTAACCTTAGGAAAATTCCTCGGCTTTGTTGTATGCCATCGTGGTATTGAAGTCGATCCTGAGAAGACCAAATCAATCCTTGGTATGTCACCTCCTCAGAATTTGAAAGAATTAAGAGGACTTCAAGGACACTTAGCCTATATTCGGCATTTCATCACCAATTTGGCAGGCAAAAGTTTACCCTTTACCAAATTATTGAAGAAAGGAGTCACTTACCAGTGGAATGAAGAATGTCAAGAAGCATTTGATGTTCTCAAGAAATACCTCTTGAGTCCACCATTACTCATGCCACCTGTTGAGGGTAGACCTCTTATCCTCTATGTAACAGCTTTAGAGCGATCATTGGGTGCCTTTCTCGCTCAAAAGAATGATGCTGGGAATGAAAATAGTCTCTACTATCTCAGTAGAACTATGCTTGAAGCAGAAACCCGGTATTCAAGTATTGAAAAGTGCTGCCTAGCATTAATATTTTCAGTTCAGAAACTGAGACACTACTTGAAACATCATGAGGTCCAATTTATATCTCGTAATAATCGGCTCAAATTCATCTTTAGTCGTCCAATGCTTACAGGACGTCTGGCAAGGTGGGTGGTTATTCTACAGCAGTTCGACATCCAGTATGTGTCTAAAAAGGCAATTAAGGGCCAAGCTCTAGCTGATTTCCTGGCTGAACATCCTTCAGTGGAAGACACGTATTCAGATATCGAACTCCATGATGAGGAAGTTTTCTCTATTCAAGAGAGTCCTCAAACATGGGAATGTATTTTGATGGTGCTTCTAGAAGTCCAACAGGGAAGAAAATGGAAAATCCTAAATTCAACAAAGTTGGTTTAGGAATTGTGCTCATTTCTCCAGATAAGGCAGTGTTACCTTATTCCTTTTTGTTGTGGGAAGGTGGTACCAATAATGAAGCTGAATACCAAGATCTCATTACAGGCTTGGAGTTAGCGCTTTAAGCACAAGTGAATCACTTAAAGGTAAAAGGTGATTCAGACCTGGTAATCAAACAAGTCAATGGGGATTATGCCATCAGAAAAGAAGAATTAATCCCCTTGTATGATTACTTCAGAGAGTTAATGTCGGAATTCCCTTCAGAACCGACATTATCTTATGTCCCAAGATCACAAAATGCTCAAGATGATGCACTGGCTAATATAGCCACAGCTTTAGCAGATCCAAATCGGGACGAGACAACCATCTGTATTGCCCACCGTCGTGCAATTTCACCTTATGTTCAAGTCAGAACAGAGGAAATTAATGAAATTAGTCTCATTCCTGAACCGTATGGTCATACTACAGGATGGATGCCACCTATCAGGGGATACCTTCAAAATGGAACACTTCCACCTGATAGAGCCGAGAAAGAACAAATCTGGCGACGTGTGGTCAATTTTACACTTTATGATAGCCCAAACCACCTCGAGAAAATTCTCTACAAACGTGGTTTTGATGGAATTCTCTTCAGATGTATTGATGGTGAAGAGACAATGGCTGTCATAAAAGAAGTGCATGCAGGAGTTTGTGGTGCCCACCAGTCTGGACATAGACTATCTGATCAAATTCGAAGGCTTGGATACTTTTGGCCTTCAATGATACAAGACTGTGTTAATTTCACAAATAAGTGTCATTCATGCCATGTATATGCCAACTTCATTCATCAACCTTCAGAGTTGCTTCATACAGCTAAATACTCATGGCCATTTTCCACATGGGGAATGGATGTGGTGGGACCTTACCCTTCAGCTACGGCCAAGCAGTTTAAGTACATCTTTACTGCTAATGATTTCTTTTCCAAATGGGTAGAGGCAGTACCTCTCAAAGAAGTCAGTTCTAAATGCATTGTTAGCTTCATCAAGTCTAACATCATTACTAGCTTTGGTGTCCCTCATACCATATTAACAGACAACGGCACCAACTTCTGTTCTTCTGAGGTAAAGAAATTGTATCAAGAATACAACATTAAGTCCAACCATTCATCTCGATATCATGCAGCGGCTAATGGCCAGATAGAGGCCTTCAACAAGACTCTTTCAAATATACTGCAAAAGATGGTGGATAAAGATAAGAGGTCATGGCCTGATAAACTCTTTCATGCTTTATGGGCTTATCGGACTACCACTCGCAATGCAACGCGGTCAACTCCATATTCATTAGTATATGGAACAGAAGCAGTCTTGCCAATTGAAGTTCAATTTCCCTCACTCAGAATAGCCATTTGTGATCAGTTATCTACAGATGAGCAATCCCAAAAGCGGTTGAATGAATTGGAACAGTTAGATGAGAAAAGATTGTGCACTTTGCACCACTTGGAAATCTATCAAAATCGAATAGCACAAGCTTTTAACAAAAAAGTTCGTCTTCGTTCATTCATTCAAGGAGAATTGGTATTGGTTCTCAGAGCACCAATGATACCAGGAAAGAAGCCTCCCAAGATTGAACCAAAATGGGAAAGACATTATTCAATACATAAGGTCTACTCCAATGGAGCGTATTCTCTAATCTCAATGGATGGAGAACACATCACGACTCCAACTAATGCCAGATTTCTGTAGAAGTATTTTCTATAAACACAAAATATTGTTCCCAGAGCCAAAACAATCACATTGGTTCATGTATTATGTCTTACATGACACTAAACTGTATAATGTCCTACATGACACTAAACTGTATAATGTCCTACATGACACTAAACTGTATAATTTCCTACATGACACTAAACTGTATAATGTCCTACATGACACTAAACTGTATAATGTCCTACATGACACTAAACTGTATAATGTCCTACATGACACTAAACTATATAATGTCCGAGATGACATTAAACTATATTATGTCCTATCTACATGACATTAAACTGTACAGAAGTTCCTTATTTGTCCGAGATGACATTAAACTATATTATGTCCTATCTACATGACATTAAACTGTATAGAAGTTCCTTATTTGTCCGAGATGACATTAAACTATATTTTGTCCTAACAACATGACATTAAACTGTGTGTCACTTTCATCGTCCAGCATGACGTTAAACTGTGTTAGTACCCTTATCGTCCAACATGACGTTAAACTGTCACATTGGTTACTATTATGTCTGAGATGACATTAAACTATATTTTTTCCGAGATGACATTAAACTATATTGTGTCCTAGCAACATGACATTAAACTGTGTGGCACTTCCAACGTCCAGCATGACGATAAACTGTAAAAAGTCCCCAGAACTGATATCCTCGTATTGGTTCACCTTATTCTTAGCTACATGACTTTAAACTGTACAGCACCAGTTCGTCCTTGCTATATGACATTAAAACTATACAGCAATGGTCCATTATGACTTTAAACTGCAACTTCGTCCCACATGACATTAAACTGTGAAAAAGTTCCATGAACCGTCCAGCATGACCTCAAACTGCATCATCCCTGGTCCATGTATATGACCATAAACTATTTGAAAATCCCTTATGTCCAGCAAGATGTTAAACTGTGAAGTCCTAAACTACATGACACTAAACTGTATAAAAGTCCCTCACGTCCAAAAAGACGTTAAAATATATAATCATCAAAGGTCCAGCATGACATTAAACTGCACCATCCACGGTCCATGCATATGACCTTAAACTATTCGCACTTTCATCCAACATGACATAAATGGTGTGTTATTTTGTCCTTACGGCATGACATTAAACTGCATAGTCCCCCTTTCGTCCAATATGACGTTAAACTATTTTATCCCCATCATCCTAACTACATGATGCTAAACTGTACAGAAAATCCTTGATAGGTTCTACATGACATTAAACTGTATTTTGTCCTTGCTACATGACACTAAACTGTGCAGCACCAATAGTCCTAACTGCAAGACTTTAAACTGCATAGTCCCTTTTTTATGTCCTACATGACATTAAAATATACATCGTTAAGGTTGTTATTACCTCTTGTTTCTCACACCGAGTATGACTCACGTGAGCTTAGAGCAAACATCAACCATAAAACTCCCTTTGGGACACTAACCATGTGTAAGTCCCAACAATATTTTTTTATTAGATCATTGTCCACAAGAACAACTTGATCATTAATTCATTTTTTAATTGAACTACACGGACTTTGATCCTTGCCCTCCAGGCTGGGTATGTAGGCAGCCTCCCAAGGTTCAAGCCCAAAAAAAATCTCTTCACATCGGTTCACCACCATCTCATATGATGTTGATTCGTGAAACCGCCCCTGGAATCAATATCTTTACGTTGATTCACTTTCTTCCTTGTTATATGACGTTAAACTATACAACACTTTTGTCTGGTACGGCAATAAACTACAATATTCTTTGATTTCCTCATTTGAGAAGGAACCATTATTGACATTGATTTTTTAAATCATGTTTCATTTTCAAAAGACTACGTGCATACATGGTAATGCCTAAAATTTTTATCTCAGGTTAAACCATCATTGCACTAAAGTCCCCTTTCACCCTTCACATGTACGAACCAAATTTGTACAAAGGGTATTTCTAGAACTACGTGGACTTGATTCCCATCCTTATGGGATATGTAGGAACATTCGAGTATCCCTCGAATTCAGTCCCAAGTCTTTTGGGCCTAACCCCAAATTTTACTTTCAGTCCCTTGGCTGAAAAGTCCTCATGAAAACACACACTGTGTATTCATTATTATGGTCCGAATTCCATGACCCTAAACTAAGATCACTCATACTTTCGTCCTGCACGACGTTAAACTGCATTTCAAGAACTACGTATGGCTTGATTCTCATTCTTATGAGATACGTAGTGAAGTCCAAAATTTCAATTCAGGACCCAGCCACAACATGATTATGGTTATCATTGACCTATGTATCTCTACATACATTGGACAATACCCATATTTATGTGTTATAATCCTAACCTTAAAATATTTTCAGATCTTCATAACCCTTTTCATGACTTCTAGTCACAAAAATGTCAAACTTCTGAGAATTCTTTTTGCCTGACTATGCAACACGTGCCCATAGGTGGCCTTGCATAAACAGTCCACATAACAGACTTGTCAGCCGAATGATACTATTTATTTGACCATGCAGCCAATGCCCATAGGTGGCCCTACATATTTCAACCCCCTAACGGGTTTGTTAAATAATGGTAACTTCATTCTTGGGAAGAATGCCTCTTTTGTCCTTATTTGTCTTAAACGACAGTATGTAGGGATCCGCAAAAAAAATAGCAATCCTTAACATATTTGTCCCATATCCTTTTTCATCATCTGAAAGTATTCAAGTCTATGGTTTATTCCTCTTCCCTACGTTTGGGTCAGACCTTCGTAGGAGTGATATTCATCCAGTTCTTCGATATTCTTGTTCGGAAATATCTTCTCCATATTCAAGTACCTCTTTCCATACAAAAAACTCTATACTTTAGAAAATTTGAATCTCCATAAACTTTCACTGGCTTTTTAGCACTAGGAAAGTAAATTTCTAAGAGTTCTTTCGCCTGACTATGCATCACGTGCCCATAGGTGACCTTGCATAAACAGTCCACATAACAGACTTGTCAGCCGAAAGATACTATTTATTTGACCATGCAGCCAATGCCCATAGCTGGCCCTGCATATTTCAACCCCCTAACGGGTTTTGTTAAATAATAGTAACTTCATTCTTGGAAACTACTTCTTCTAATGCCTTTTAGCTCTTTTTCATATCATTCCTCATATTCAAATATTCTTAAGCCATAGTTTACATATTTTCTCTCATACTTGAGTTTGGTAATTTGTTTTCAGATAAATTTTCAAGGAATTGAATCAATTTTAATCCATTTTTGGTCAAAGCTATTTCAACCTTAAACATTAGCCCCTTTATGTCTGGCATGCATGACTTTAAACTGCCCACAAAAGACAACGGAACTATGAATAAAAGTCAAGTTCCAGCACACTTGCGCGCTGCCCTCTATGCCCTGAAGACTTGCGTGCCCCCTTTTCCTTTTGAATGTATTCAATTTCCTCAGAGTCAAATCCTCATTTCTTTCCGGATCCAACTCTGAGGGGGGACTTTTGTTGACGCTCCTTTCGTCACAGAATCTAAAGATCGGAAAAGGGGAATATCTGAGTCCAAAGTGATACATCCTTTGAAGAAACATCAAAAAATCGACAAAGGGATGAACAAGGAGAACATTTCCCCTAGGTCGCTCAAGTTCCCTCATGGCTGCGCAAGTACACTTGCGCGCCGCCTAGTGGTCGTGCAAGTACTTGCGCACTGCCTAGTGGTCGTGCAGGTATACTTGCGCGCCGCCTCATGGTCTCCCATGTGACTTGCGCGACCTAAGTGATAACCGCCATATAACCGCCCAGGGTCCTCTCCTGCCTATAAATAGACCCTGTGGGCCCCCCATTCGGGAGGATTTTTTTTCCAGAAACTCGGATTGAAGCTCCCGACGCCCAAGTCTCTTCTCAAAGCTTCCGGAACACTTCTAAGGTAATTTCTTGCCTAGAACGGAAGATCTAAAGAGAAGAAGGAAGGCCTAAGTGTTGAAACTTATCAAACACATGCGCGCCGACTTATTTCCTTCAATATAACTTGCGCATCCCTTTTCTGGAAGAACATCAAGAGGATTCTAAAGGGTTTAAAAAAGATTCGCTCAAGTATTTCAATGCTGGTTGAAAATCGCGCAAGTACACCATGTGTCGCGCAGGTATACCTACGCGACCAATACTTGCGCACCCACGGAAGACTTGCGCGCCTTTCAAGACTTGCGCGCCTTTCAAGACTTGCGTGCCCCTATCGTTTTGGGTGACCATCTTTTCCATTTTACCCCTCTTAAGCCATTTCACCTTTTCTTTTCAAGATTCAGTCTTCAAGACACTCTTCAAATCCATTTATGGCATGATTTCTTGATTTAAATTCCTTATCTGAAAGGAATTCTGTGGAATATCTCTCAAAACCTAGTGATTTAAATATCCTTATGTCACTAATTATGGAGAGTTCATTCATTTAACCTCATCCTTTAAGATGAGAGAATCCTAACCTGGGTCTCCTTTTCAGGAATAATCCCCAGTTATAAATCCTTTAAACTTGGGCATCCTCCTCAGGAGTAAGCCCCAAACCTTAATTCCTTAACTTGGGCATCCTCCTCAGGAGTAAGCCCCAATCAAGTCCTCTAATATTGGGCATCCTCCTCAGGAGTAAGGCCCAAACCTTAATCCCTAACCTGGGCCTCCTTTTCAGGAATAAGACTCAGTCATAATCTTGGGCTTCCTTTTCAAGAGTAAGTCCCAATTCCCCTAACCTGGGTCTCTTTTTTAGGAATAAGACTCAGTCATAACCTGGGCCTCCTTTTTTAGGAGTAAGTCTCAGTCATAATCTTGGGTTTCCTTTTCAGGTGTAAACCCCAATCCCCCTTAAATTTCTCTTAACCAGTCCTAATTTACCCTTGACTTGGGTTTCCTTTTTAGGAGTAAAACCCAATCATTAATCCCCTCCTAACTTGGGCATCCTCCTTAGGAGTAAGCCCCAAAGATTAGAGTATTCAAATCTCCATGAAGCACATATAACTTTATGGACCCTGTTCATGGATTTTCTCCCTAAAAATGAATCCTAAACTTTCATCTATCGGGGCAGTCATACATACATAAGCCCCAAAAATTTTCTTATGATTGCATCTTTCATGGCACAATTGTCTAATTTTTACCAATACCTCTTGTTTCTCACACCGAGCATGACTCACGTGAGCTTAGAGTGTAAAAGTAATTATGACATTTTTCTTTGAGCCATCAATCATAAACATCATACTCCATTACTCGAACTACGTGGTCTCTGATTCCTTTTCCAAAACAAAGGATACGTAGGTAGCCCATTTATGGGTTCGATCCCAACTTTGAAATAATCCTTGTCCTTCTGAATGACGATAAACTTCAAGTGCCCCACTGAGTGGCTTTAAAACCATCCTGGTCGTCATAATGACCAAGAGACTTTTATATAAATGTTTTTGAAGGATACCATTGACCAGGAATCTCTAAACAGATATAGATGATTCTCTATTGATGAAGAACCTCGAATACATATAAAATATTCTCTAAATTTCTTGCATATTTAATCATTGATTGTTAAAACTTAAGGAAAGCTCATTTTATACTTGGTAATATAATAAGGATTCACGAACATAACTTAAATCTATAAAGAGAGTCCTGGAGTAGACAATAATTCCCCTAAAAAAGGTGTGATGAGTCCGACCTCCCATCCTCTCGACCAATGCAAATTCCTAAGCCTCATTAGCCCACAAGCTAAATGAGCGCCTGCCTTTGGAAAGTAGGTCCAAACGGATGTGGAATCATTGGATGTTTCTGGTTCTACGAACAAACCCGTTAGAAACCGATCGGAACGTTTGAATCTCCCGTCCAGGAGGTCATCCCCGGATTCCGTGTGAAACAACCTCACACATGGAATATATCGGATTGACTTTGTATATAAATAGTTTAAGGTCATCATGATTAGACCATGGATTTTATTTTGAGGCCGTAAAGCTTGGACCAAATGGAATGTATCTCGAAGGAATATACATTAAATCAAATGAATGTTACCCGCCATGAATGGAGTGGTCTAGAAGGCCACCTAATGTCACATAAAAACCCCTCAGACAAATAATAAAATTTTAAAGTCATGATGTTCTGACATGAGAAATGTTCTTAGTTTAAGGTAATAGAGTTAGACCATGGGGTTCCCTAAATATTTTCACATTGCACAAAAGGGTATCAATGTTAGGTAGATAAAGATATCATTCCATGAAAAACATAACGTGAAGATTGAAAATTTTTTAAGGTCATTCTTCAAAGATCATTGATTTTAGTTTAAGGCCATAAAGTTCATCCCAGAAAACTGGGGAAGGAAAAGGATATGTGATGAGTTGAAGGAGGGGTTGGAACCAAGATAAAATATATGGGCATCACTAAATATCCAATGTGTATGGGAATCCAGAAAAATGTAGTTTTGAAAAATGATATGGTAGAATATAGATGTCGATAGTGGGATATGCTCTTGAATGAAGGAATTTAATATTCTCATACAAGGATATGAGGAATCCCCAATTTATATAGATAAAATATATTATTTTACATCAAGTGTTGTGGATGTTAGTTCATCCCTTATTTTTCACACAGGGCATCATCGTTTAACATAGGGTAAAATCATTACTTATTTAGAGGAAACCTTAATTTTCTCGGCTAAGACTATAGTTTAACATCCTTTGTTGAGGATATTGGAGATCTTGTGAATCATATTTCTTTTACTTTACCACCTCATATCAGGATATGGGGGAATCTCAGACAAATTATTATGAAAGTTAATTTTATGGGGCGTATACATAGAAAGAGTCCCATTAAACATTTTTGTTGATTGAACTGTAGATAACATATGGTTTTACGGTGAATCTATAACTAGGCCTGAAGAAGAAAAATCTCAGAATCAGTACATGTCCCATGATGATGGGAATCTAGAAACACATAGTTTTGGAGGTGGGTGAAAATATTTTTGGGTCATATAGTGTAGACCATAAAAAATGGGTGTTCAAAGATGTTTTCATGGTTAAAGAGTTAAAACCTAACATTAATGGTCCATGGAGGACCAGCACCATGTAAAGTAATATTGAATCAACTTTAACATATTTTACATTCATATGTTATAGAAAATGGTTCCAAAATTATAATTTTATGGTTTGGACTTTAGGTTATCAGTTTGATGTTTTTATGATTGCACTATGGAAGTGTTTGTTTCAAGTGTTCTTGTGAGGCACAAAAGAGGTAAACCCCAATGTGAATGAGGGATAAGGAGGTACAATGTTGCAGAAAAACCAAGATACAAATAGTATATAGTTTAAGGTAATAATTCTTGGGATATGGCATCAAAACATTCAACCTCATGGTTCTTTGAGTAAGGAAATAAATATATAATAAATTTCTAGTTGGGCCCAAAGGTGATAAATCTGGTTGTTTCTAAGTATTATATAAGGATGGAAGTCAATCCACAAGTATTTATAGAACATATCTTGTTATAAGACCAATATTGGTAGTGTAAAACATCTATGGTGAGAGAATTTTAGTCACACCCTAGTTATCATGAGGAATCCCATGTTTGTGGCATGGGGTAATGATACCCTCTCATTCAGAAGAATCCTTGTTTAAGAAGAGGAAAACATCATCTCTTAAATAAATTTCATGATTCATCATGGTTTAATAAAGGGTAATACCACAGTTTAATGTCTTGGGTTGAGGGCATATGGATCTATAGTTTAATGTTATACATCTTGGACTATATAAGCTGAAAATAGATTATGGTTGTAATGCTTAGACCTTAGATAGGGGATTCTCAAGGGGATATATGTATCATGGATGGGTGAAAAACTTGATGTGAATGTGTGACATAGAATCCCAATGTCAGGCCATATATTCATGGGGATACTTGATTATAGATTAAAGTCATGATAAACATATGTAGACTCTTTGTTTAAGTTCATAGAGTTTGGACCAATGGGAAACATAGTTTAAGGTCATAGATTTTGGACTCTAGAATAGATTATCAAATGGTTTTAAACAATGGAATAGTGTGATGAACTAGACATGAATAGAGGACCAAGGAGGCTCGATATCACAGAACACATACCAAATAAAACTTGCATGTAGTTTGAAGCCATGGTGCTCATAATTGGTCTCCTAGTTTAAGGTCATTGTGTTTGGACCCTCTTCTCCCCTTACTCAATGTGCTTCTTTAAAAACATGGTATTGGTGGGGGCCATGATACACTCTCCATCCATAGTGATCAAGTAATATTCTCCATTGGGATATAAATTATGAATGATGTAATGTACTTCCCACTTGGACTCCATATTTGGGGGCTCATTTCATGGTATCATTGTCGTTCTGAGATCCAGTACCATGTTTCCCTATAGAAAAGAGAGAAGATGAACCTTATATTTAAATTCTCTTGCTATACTATTATGGTGCCTCTCTAAATTTTACAAGGCCTATAACATATTGTCTCTGAGGGATTATAGGTCATCTAGATGGACTTCTTCTATTTTTTATTATGTGTTCAATTCATAGATAGTTATTCATAGCAATGGAAACAAACCCATAATGGGTAGGAAAACCACTATTTCATATACTATGGAATATGGGGTCACATGGGAGGAATACTATGTTGTCATCTGATATTCTCATAGGGTGTTAGAGAGCATATCCGAACAACTTTTCTTATTCTCACACACCATCTTCTGCATAATGTTAGAGAGGGTCTTATTGAATGCCTTAATCTATCCATTCACATGTGCATGGTATTAAGAAGTATCTTTTTATGATACATTGTACCTAGTATACATTCTCTTTATATTTGTAGCCAAAAAGTTGGTGTTGTTGTTGGTAATAATGTTTTGAGAGACTCTATATTGAAGGATGATGTGGGATCTCATGAATTTGATCACATATCGAGACTTGACTTCCTCAAGGGGAATTGATTATTCCAAATTGGAGAAGAACTATATATTGATCAGAATGAACTGACACAAGTGACTTGTTTCTAGAGGATATAGTCCTACTACATCGATCCCCAATTTTAAAAATGGCCAAGAATACAAGGTGGTGTCTAGGAGTTTAGGTGGTCGTTGGGAGAATTTTTCATGGAACTAACACACATAACACATCTTTACATACTCAAAGTGATCATGTAACTTGGTGGGATAGTAATAGACTAGCCTTTAAATCTATTGGAAGATCATCAATCCTACCAGATTAACATTGTTGGACCCATCAATAACTTCCTAAAAAACATGGGGAAAATAATCTCCTTTGATTCAATAGAGTATAATTCCATCAAAACAACATATATAGAGACTCTTATAGAGTTTATTCTCACTCTGTATGGTAAAAATCACTACACTCTAAAGCATTCTCTCATGCTTGGATCAGTCAGGCAGAAGAATATCATACTAAATATACTTACAAAAGGATTCATCCAATTGGAGGTTTCTTCTGTTGTGTGGGAACCCAAGGGTACAAAAATAAAAACATAGATAAATAGCTAGTTTACCAGTTTGATTACATCATCATATAGAATTATGGGATCCATGAACCTTTGATGCACCACATGGATGAATAGATCGTCATGGTCATGTTTCACAAGAGATGAAGCTAGAATCTCAAAGGCATTGTCTCAAACATTTTGCAACCGAGGGACATTATTCACTTCTGGTTAAGAAGTGAAATGAGCCATCATCTTATGAGTGATATCCATAAGAGGCACAAGTTCTATATTTTTGATGAGGTAGTCACCATTAATATAGTTAATGACTAATCCAAACTCTCCATTTAAAATAAGGTGAAGGAAATCAATCTCAAGAGTGATATTTGTTGAACAAGTGTTGTTTTCAACAATACATAATATTGTTATTTAAAGGGGGAGTTTATATTATTAATCTATCTCATTATGATAATTTTGATGCTCACAGATACCCTTAATTATTTTCTAATGATTTTATTTGTTATTCATTTTGCAGGAATTTATTTTTTTTTACTCTTGAAATTATGAGAATTTATTACTAAAGTATTTGTATTTAGGGTGTTTTGGAAACACTGTTCATGTGCTACTTATTCGGAATCTGCTTGAGCATGTTCTGGAAACACTGTTAATACCCTACATGGATAAATGTAGCATAAGGATAAAAATCATGTATAATTTTTGAGATAAAGAAAAAGTATGGTTAAACAATCATACGTTATTAGCAAAGTATGGAAGAAGAAACCTACGTTAGGAAGGAACCCTACATTTGGGATACCAGAAAAGTATGGATGGAGAGCCTTACGTAAATAATAATTGTTACATTTGTTTCTAAAAAGTATGGTTCATAAACATTTCTTTTGTAAACAACCATACATTCTTGGAAAAGTATGGATCAAGTAAATGTATGGATCTTTTACCATATGTTTGAAAGTTGAATAGAAAAGTATGGATGACAAACCCTATATTTGGAATGAACCTTACGTTGTCAACCTTACATTTTCAAACTTACGTTGTAAACCTTATGTTGGAAGGCTACATCATCAAAATTACATTCACAGGATGCATAAATTTCAACTCAACCTTACGTTTGGCATCAGATAATTTAAAGTCGATATTTTTATGCAACGGTCAATACGTTGATTATTAGATAGATTTCAAGTCATATTTAAAGCTGATTTTAAAGTATGATTTTGACTGATTCAAAACCTTTTCATCAATGATTTGATAATCAAATTAAAAGGATCTTTTTATGATGAGTCTTTTGGAAAGTTATGAATACTCTGTAAATTCAAATGTTTGAATATCGCGAGTAAAAAAGGCAACTTTTTTTATCTAATTTTGCAGGAAAAGTTCTTGTAGTTATTTTATTTATATGGAATTTTTGAAACTGCATCAATAATTATTGATTGTGTTTTATCTTTTGATTATTCTGAAAAAAAAAAGAAAATAGATACTACTGAAACACACCAATATGCTGGTTCAAACGGAGTGTTAATGCTCAGTATGTTAAAAAGGATGGATCATGATAGAAGATTCACTTTTTCTACTATGAAGATCTACTGTGAATTTGCTACTGTTAAAGTTGTGAATTATATTTCTATATATACTGCAACGAGATCGACTCGGAATGTCTCTTATATAAAGATTATTATTTCTGAAGGCAACGATCCATCTATTGTCAATTGCATGCTATTCTAATTGTGAAGAACATCTAGAAAGTATTTTCAGAATACGAAAATCTTTTTTTTCTTTTATTGAGTGACCAGATTCTCATACAAAGCTAATTAGGTTCATGTTTGAACCAGAATGATTTGTTTTTGCCTTGGATTGTAAAGGTGTCAACTGCCTATACTCAATTTTGAAATGGTCTGTTGAAACTAGGACCAGATAGTGAAAATCACCAAGCTCATGGAGTAGAGCGTTGGTGGAGTGGAATAGGGGCCTTATGTCCCCCAAACCACTATACATCTTGTGTTTCGGCTATTTAAATTTCCACTACCTCATTTTATCTGATTAAAGTTAAAAGGTAGAACGCAATCTCATAATGATTTTTGAAAAGACACAATTCACCCCCCTCTTGTGTATATTTTGTGTAATCCGATCCAACAATTGGTATCAAAGGTTGAGCTTTATGATAAAGCTTTAACAAGCTGAAAGTGATTTTACACAGAGAAAGATGACTGATACAGGAGAGGGAATGTCTATGGTTAGATCACTATACTTAAATGGAGAAAACTATGGATGCTGGAAGTCGTGAATGATTATCTATCTGAAAAATCAGGGATACAGAGTCTATTCTAAGATTTTGACTCCATATAAAATACCATAAAAACCTAAAAAATGGAGTGTAGCTACTGAAGCAGATTATGACATGAACTCGAAGTAAATGAATGAAATTATATGTGTTATATGACCTAATGAGTTTAACATAGTATCTCAATGCACAACAGCATATGAAATGTGGAAAACTATTTCTGTTTCTTATGAAGGAACTAACATTATCAGGGAAATGAGATATGCAATAGCTAATCTTAAATTTGATACATTCATAATGGTTGAAAGTGAGATTATTACTCAAATGAATGGAAGATTGACAGATATTGTCAATAACATAACTGCCTTGGGAGATCCCATTAATAAAGATGATCATGCTTTAAAAGTATTTAGAGTACTGCCTACAAAATAGTATGTAATCTCTACAACAATCAGTCAGTCAACACCTGTCAAAGATTTAACCATGAGAGAACTGATTGGAACATTAATGATGTATGAAGCTGAGATGGAAGATGAAGCTAATGAACATAAAGTTCTTAGCAAAATAGATGATACTACCTTGAAAGAATCATCATAGAGAAAAAACAGAAAGATGAAGAAAAATGTAAAAGAGAAGTCAGAGAGTTCTGATTTATCTTATTCTGATATGAAATTAGCTTAGCTAGCCCGAAGATTCACAAAATTCTATAGAAATAAGAAGGGATTCATAAAATCCTTCAAAGAGGAGGACAAGGAAATTAGATACTATGAATGCAAGAAAATGGGGCATGTCATACCTGACTGTCCTTAGCTAAAAGAAGACAAAAGAAATAAATTTTTCAAAATAAATGACTATGAGAATCAGGATAAGAAAGTCATGAAAGCTACATGGATTGTATCTGAAGACTCCAGCATTAATTTTCAATCAGAATTAGAGAAGGAGGAAGAAAATCTGAAAGCCAACACGTGTTTTATAGCAGAAATAGATGAGGTACAATATTACTACTCTTCTGATTCTAGTTCTGAATCTAATTACTCTAATGAAAAACATGCAGCCTACTGCAATATTTTTGAAGAAAAATATGTCTCTCTATATAAGAAGCATAAGTCTTTAAAGAATATTAATAAGGTCGTTTTTGATGAAAGAGATACAATGCTGACACAATATAAGGAGTTAACTGAAAAACATGATTTAATTAATTCTAACAATATAAATTATGAATCAAAGATAAAATCACTACAAACTAAAGTAGAAACTTATAAAACTACAGGCCTTGTTTTTACTAAAGGAGAAAATACATTAAATAAAATCCTTGGGGAAAATGTCATTAAATAGGATATATTTGGAATTGGTTGTAAAGGTGAAAAACCCAAGCTATACAAAAACTATTTTATTCCAAGTGAAAAAAGACTAAATTGTAATTATTGTGGAATAAGGGGACATATTTCTAAAAACCATTTCTTAAGACAACCCTAAATAAGCGTCATTAAGAAATCTTTTATATTAAATGATCTATTTGACTCATGTAAAATTAGAAAAACCAAGTAAGTTTGGATTCCCAGATCCTTGATAGCTAACACTAATAGACCCAACAAAATATGGGTACCAAAGCAATCTATGTAAATGCCTTTGCAGGGAGCAAGTCACAAGAGAAAAAAGGACATATGGTATATGGAAAATGGATGCTGAAGACATATGAGTGGAAACTCGTTGAATTTTTCTACACTCACTCAAAAAGACGGTGGACTTGTCACGTTTGGTGACAATGCCAAAGGAAAAATCATTGGTATTGGAACAGTTGGAGATCTAGAAGTTGTCTCAATTAATAAAGTACTTTATGTACAATGATTGAAACACAATCTGATAAGTATCTCTCAACTATGTGATGATGGTTATGCTGTTGATTTTTCTAACAATTGTTGTTCTGTTTTCAAAAATAAATTTCTTAAATTTAGAGCACTAAGAACTAATAATGTGTATACCCTGGATTTAAATTCCTTGTGTAAACAACAAGTAAATTGTTTAACTGCTAAAATAAATGAATCCTAGATCGAGAATATGAGACTTAGACATTGTAATGTATAGGTTTTAAATAAGTTGTCTTAGAAACATTTAGTTTCTGATTTTCCTAGTCTCAAATTTGAAAGTGACAGATTCTGTGATGCATGTCAACTTGGAAAGCAACACAAATCATCCTTCAAATCAATTAACAAAATTGCTACCTCTAAACCTCTAGAACTTATTCATATGGATTTGTTTGGACCTTCAAGAGTGGTAATCTTGGATGGTAAATTATATGTATATGTCTTAGTTGATGACTATTCTAGATTTACATTGATTTTCTTTTTGAAATTTAAAAATGAAGATTTTACTTTATTTGAAAGTTTTTGTAAAGTTTTTCAAAATGAAAAAGGTTTTTAAATAATTTTATTTAGAAGTGATCATGGTGGAGAATTTTAGAATTTGGAATTTAATTCCTTCTGCTCAAATATGGGTATTAAACACAGCTTATCTGCACCTATAATACCTCAACAAAATGGAATTGTTGAAAGAAGAAATAGGACTATTCAGGAAATGGCTAGGACTATGCTAAATGAATACAACCTTCCAACCTACTTTTGGGCAGAATCTGTAAGCATATCCTATTATATAATGAATAGAGTTTTAATTAGACCGCTTTTGAAAAAGACACCCTATGAACTTTGGAAAAACATAAAACCTAATGTTAACTACTTTAATGTTTTTGGATGCAAAGTTTACATCTTAAACACCAAGGATAATCTTGGTACATTCAATCCAAAATATGATGAAGGAATTTTGTTAGGATATTCAGCTACCTCCAAAGTTTATAGAATCTATAATAAAAATTTAAGGATTGTTGAAGAATTAGTTCGTGTGAAATTTGATGAATCTGATCCCTTTGAGAAAAGGACAGATCAAATGGATGAATCTGACTCTAATGATAACATGAGGCTTGAGAACTTGAAAAATGATTTTGAAAAATATATAAATAAAATTTAGTCCAGTTCGGAAGAACATGATACTAAAGTGCCAATAAGTGTGTTGCATAGAAATACTAGAACCCTAAAGAATCACCCTTTAGAAACTATAATAGGAAACATGGATATAGGAATAAAAACTAGAAAAAATATAGGAAATCTTGTAGAATTATCTTCCTTTCTATCCCAATTAGAACCCAATACTATATAAGAAGCTTTAGATGATGAAAGCTGGATGATAGAAATGCAAGAAAAATTAAACCAGTTCAAAAGAAATGAAGTCTAGGAATTAGTTGAAAGACCACAGAACAATATAGTGATAGGAACCAAATGGGTTTTTAGAAATAAGCAAGATGACCAAGGAATAATAAATATAAATAAAGATAGACTTGTAGACAAAGGATATAATCAGGAAGAAGGTATAGATTATGATGAGACCTTTGCACCTCTAGCTATACTAGAAGCCATTATAATCCTCTTAGCCTATGCATCTCATATGAACATTAAATTATTTCAGATGGATGTTAAGTCTGCCTTTTTAAATGGTTATTTAATAGAGGAAGTTTATGTTAAACAACCTCCTGGTTTTGAAAATTGTTAAAAACCAGATTCTGTTTTTAAACTTACTAAAGCTTTGTATGGCCATAAACAAGCACCTAGAGGTTGGTATGAAATATTAAGCTCTTTTCTTTTGAAAAATGATTTTATTGTTGGAATGGCAGATCCAAATCTGTTTAAGAAAACTGTGAATTCAGATATTTTGTTGGTTCAAATTTATGTTGTTGATGTAATTTTTGGATCAACTAATAAAACTCTTTGTCATGAGTTGTCAAAGTTAATGAAAAAAGAATTTGAAATGAGTATGATGGGAGAACTAAATTTCTTTTTAGGACATCAAATTTATCAAAAATATTTTGGAAATGATTTGAATCAATGCAAATATATTACTGATTTGTTGAAGAAATTTGGACTTGAAAACAGCAAGACATATAAAAATCCAATGTGTACTAATATAAAACAAGATTTGGATGAAACTGGAAAATTAGTTGAGAACCAGTTATATAAAGGTATGATTGGTAGTTTATTATATCTTACTGCTAGTAGGCCAGATATAATGTATTTATTATGTTTTTGTGCAAGATTTCAACCAAATCCTAAATAATCTCATCTAACTGCTGTCAAATGAATTTTTTGATATTTAAAAGGAACTATTTTCCAATATCTTATTTATCCCAAAACTTCTGATTTTAATTTTATTTCATATTTAGATTTATACTTTGGGAGTTGTAGATTTGATAGGAAAATCACTTCAGGAACTTTTCACTTTTTAGGAAAATCTTTAGTGTCATGTTCAAGTAAGAAACAACATTCTGTTGCCTTCTCAACAGCTGAGGCAGAGTATGTTTCTACTGGAAGTTGATGTGCACTGGTGTTGTGGATGAAAAACACTCTTATGGACTTTGGATTAAATTTTAATAATACACCTATTTTATGTGATAATACTAGTGCTAGAAATATTTCAAAATCCTATTAATCATTCTAGAACTAAGCATATTGATATCAGACATCATTTTTTAAGAGATCATGTTCTTAAAAAGGATATATCTTTGGAATTTGTAAGTACTGAAATTCAATTAACTGATATTTTTACTAAACCTCTTCCCACTGCAATGTTTGATTTTATTAAGGAGAGCTAGGTTTATTTGATTTTAAATAAAATTTTATTTTTCTATAGTAGGTCTTTATTTTAATTCTGCTTAAAATATTTTAGCTATTTTGTTTTTCAAAAAAAATAAGTTTATTTTCCCTAAATAATCTATTTTATTTATTTTTAAATATATGTAATGATTATTAAAAAAACAGGAATCAAGGTTGTCAAAAACCCTTTCAACTTCTAAACCATTTCATTTCCATCAAAACCTTTTCGAACCTGAAAAATGCACCTCTGCTTGTCAACCCTAATCTTCTAACCTCTGAAACCCTAACCTTCAAACCTTCATAGATTCTCGCAGAGAACGTAAGGACTAAAAGAGACAGTGAAGCTAAGAAAAGCAATGTCAAGGGACAATGCTCCGAAGGAAGAAAAATATTATAGGGAAAGGTAATCGATCTCGACTGGTTATATTAGACAAATCTAATATTGAAACAAGAATTGTGGTTTCAGAACCTTGAACAGACGTTCAACAGTGAAAATACGGAATTTCTGTATGAGGTAGAACTTAGATACTTCTTAAAATCTGTACAGTTTAGTCTGGGAGATACTGAGGATAGTATGCTGGCTAAGATAGAGGATAGGGATTTCTCAATCTCATCAGTAGAAATTGGTCATATTCTAAACTACCCTCATGATTGAGTTTTTCATTTCGATTTGAAAAATATTAGACATTATGTGCATAAATCAGAGGACATAATTTCATTTTTCTTTGGTATTAGAACTGTAAATAAAATGTTTATCAAGGATTTGGAGCCTGATCAGAAACTTTTGGTCAAATTTGTGAAAACAGGGATTGCACTGAGGATGTCTAATATGGAAAAGATATTATATCTCAATATGTATATAATGTATCTTTTGCTCAGTGATTTCAAACTCAATTTCCTAGGTATATGGTTAGATACCTAAGATATTGTTGTCAGAGTGATGCCCAAATGAACTTTTATCTTTTTGGTCGATTCATTTCCAAGTAGTTTCTTAAGAAGGACATGGTGAGACTGGTGGATGCCAGAGTACACTTTCATCACATTAATGTGTTTAATGCTAGAACCTTAAGAAATATTGGCTATTTATGGAGTACTATCAAAGGAAAAAAAATTCCAATAGGTGCAGATGATGAATCAGAGAGTGATCAAGCTCAATCTGTAAAGTCCAAGGAGGGACAAGCAGAATCAAGAGTCAGCACTGCGGAAAGGAGGATCAGATTTAAAGTGGAAGAAACTGAGGAAGAAAGAAGTCAGGAGTGACTTCAAACATAGAGGAAAAGACCTGTGAATAAGGAACTTACTTTCCCTGATTTAACTACAAGAGATTTACTCTCTTACATCTTTTTTGGAGAAAAGTTTGTTGAACAACGTCAAGAACAGAATTTCACTGTTACATATCCTGACCATGAAAGGATTGTAGTTGAAAGATCAGAACAACAGGTTGTAGCTAATGTTGTTGTTGTACTCCAACCAGAAAAGGAGGTAGAGCCAGGTGAGGAAGTGGCTAGACCTCGGGAAACTCTATAGTATATCATTTTAGATATTCCATTAGATGAACAAATTGAAGATGTTCTTGATGAGCATGCTTCTGAAGCTCACACAGAAGTTCTTCAATAGGATTTTTCTATGGAAAAGTCTGAAAAGTAATCTGAGTAAATATCTATGGACCAACCTACTCAGGACAAGGAGAAATAAAAATATGATGCTAAATCATTACCTTTAGTACTACTACATCACACAGGGCCTGATAATGTGAATCAAGCACAGGGTGCTTCTGATTCAAGGAATAGGGAAGTTGAAGAATTGTACAAAAATTTATCTCAAACTGCAATGTGAGAATGATTCTATGAGAAGCACCTTAGAATCCAAACAGTTAAAATTTCACAAGATTAAGGAGAGTACTGTTTCAAGACAATAAGTTGAAATTTGTAAAGAGGATATGATAAATGTTGTTTTCAAATTGAAATTAGAAATGGTTATGAAGTCAGATTTTTCAGATCTTATGTTGTTTATGGAGACACAATTTGCATTAGTTAGAAGTATTGTTCCTAGTGGATAAGTTACTTCACCTGATATAATCAGAATATTTCAATCTATCATAGCTGTAATGAGAAACATGAATTATAGGTTGCAAGATATTGTGTGCCATAGTGCTCCATTATCTGTTCTCTTAGATAATCAGAAATTTTTAGTTGATCAGCTAACATCTAGTGAGCCAGGAATCCACTCTGTCTTAGAAAAAATCACAGAGAAGTTGTCTTTGTTTATGGAGAAAGAATAAAGGCTTCACGAGTTTTTCAGAGTCAACCTCATTGAAGATATTCATAAGACTCAAGAGGCTAGAGATCTTATTATTCATCTTGGTGATGGATTAATGAAAGGGTTGAGAGAACAGTTAGCAGAAATCAAGTCTATAGTACAGAGAAGATAAACCCTACCTGTTTAATGCAAAAAACCATGATTCCCGTGTTTATCATCATTGTATCTATTTTTGACTTTTAATGAAAATATATTTCTTTCTTCCTATTTGTTTTACTGTCTTTATGTTGATATGCCAGTACGACTGATTTAATTATTGATAAATAGTTAATAATAGTCTTTACTTATGTTTAGTGCTACATTAATCTGTGTTTTATTCCATATTCTATCATTATTTTTGATATCACAAAAGGGGGAAAAATTTGGATAAACACAACAGTTTATTTTACTAGGAGATATTTGGATAAATTCAACATCTTTTAGTTTGGGGGAGTAATTCATTTTATTGGGAGAAATTAAAACATGGATAAATTAAAGGGAGACATTAATATTGTATTTATCTTTTCAAAATTTCAAAACTTTATGTAATTAATTTTATGTTAATTTAATTTCATTAATTATTTCTTATGGGTTTTGTGATCATCAAAAAGTGGGAGATTGTTGAGCTAGTGTTGTTTTCAACAATACATAACATTGTTATTTAAAGGGGGAGTTTATATTATTACTCTATGTCTTTATGATAATTTTGATGCTCACAAATACCCTTAATTATTTTCTAATGATTTTATTTGTTAATAATTTTTCAGGATTTTATTATTTTATTTTACTCTTGAAATTACAGGAATTTATTACTAAAGTATTCGTATTTAGCGTGTTCTGAAAACACTGTTCATGCGATACTTATTCGGAATCTGCTTGAGCGTGTTCGGGAAACACTGTTCATACCCTATGTGGATAAATTTAGCGTAAGGATAAAAACCATGTATACTTATTGAGATAAGGAAAAAGTCTGGTTAAACAACCATACGTTATTGGAAAAGTATGGAAGAAGAACCCTACATTAGGAAGGAACCCTAGGTTTGGGATATCAGAAAAGTATGGAAGGAGAACTGTATGTAAATATTAAACGTTATGTTTGTTTCTCAAAATTATGGTTTATCAACATTACGTTTCTAAACAACCATAATTTCTTGTAAAATTATAGATCATGTAAAAGGATGGATCTTTTACCGTATGTTTGAAAGTTGAAGAGAAATGTATGGATTACCAACCCTAAGTTTCGAATGAACCATACATTGTCAACCTTACGTTGTAAAACTTATGTTGTAAACCTTATGTTTGAAGGCTATGTCATCTACCTTACGTTCAGAGGATGCATAAAGTACAACTTAACCTTACGTTTGGCATCGGAGAATTTAAAGTCGATATTTTTATGCAACAGTCAATACACTTATTATTAGGCGGATTTCAAGTCAGATTTAAAGATGATTTATTTTGACTGATTCAAAATCATTTCATCCATGATTTTATAATTGAATTAAAAGGATCTTTTTTTCCGATTCTTCAGGGAAGTTACGACTACTCTGTAAATTCAAATGTTTTAATATCATGAGTAAAAAGGCGACTTTTGTGGATCTAATTTTGCAGGAAAAGTTATTATCATAATTTTATTTATATGGGATTTTTGAAACTGCATCGATAATTATTGATCATGTGTGATCTTTTGATTATTCTGAAAAAAAAACCAAGACAACTGAAGCACAACGATATGTTGGTTCAAAAGGAGCAGCAAAGCTCTGTTTGTTAAAAAGGAAGGATCGCGATTGAAGATTCACTTGTTCTACAATGATGATCTACAATGAATTTTCTACTGCTGAAGTTGTGAATTATATTTCTATATCTACTGAAACGGGATCGACTCAGAACGTCTCTTATGTGAAGATTATTATTTCTGAAGGTGACGATCCATCTACTGTTAATTTCATTCTATTGCAATTGTGAAGAAAATCTAGAAAGTATTTTCAGAATACGAAAATCTTTCATTTCTATTCTTGAGTTACCAGCTTCTCGTACTAAGATAAGTAGGTTCTTGGTTGAACCAGAAGGCTTTCTTTTTGCCTTGGATTGTAAAGGTGTCAACTGCCTGTACTCAGTTGTGAACCAGCCTATTGAAATGAGGACCAGATAGTGAAAATCAACAAGCTCGTGGAGTAGAGCATTAGTGGAGTGGACAAGGGGCCTTCTGTTCCCCGAACCACTATACATATTTTGTTTCCTCTATTTAAATTTTTGTTGCATCATTTTATCTGATTAAAGATAAAAGGTAGAACACAATCTCATAAAGATTTTTAAAAAGACACTATTCACCCCCCTCTTGTGTCTATTTGGTGTAATCTGATCCAACAATATTGAGACTGCTAATGAAATCCTGATAATTTTTATCATTTCTAGTGATGCCTTATTAAAATCAGAATGAGTACCATAGTAAATCCTCAGATGAGGTGATTAATATGATCCCAATGAATACTTTTTTGATCTTGGAATTATTGAGCCTTATACCAATTGGGATACTATAGGCACCATAAAAATTTATATTCCATCACATAATATCACTTTCCAATGATAGGATGGCCTCTACTAGTAATGTTGGAATCCAAGAGTAGTTATTCAATGGTTTTATGGGTGTCTACAAAGTTTTTCAATGCCTAAAAATTGATGGCTTTCTACTGAACAAACCTAATTTAGAACTATTGAAGTATCACTTCCCACCATGCCAAGCATCGAATCACCATAGGGAAATTCAAGATATAATTCAGTAGGATTATACCAAACACCCTCTATATCTCATGATACTAAAAATAATTCCACAACTTCTTCACTGCAAAAAAACTATGCGAGGTATCTCTTCTTGATATGGGAGTATCTGGTCTTTGTGTCAAGGGGAATGTGACTGAGATAATATAAATTGTTTTATCTACCCTTTTTTATGGGTGATAATGGAACCAATTAACCATTCAATGTAGTCTTATAGAGTACCATTGGATTACCTAAAATAGTTGGCATCAAAACTGGCGGTTGTTGGATATGCTGCTTGATTTCCTGAAAGGAGTTCATACAGTCCTCATCCCATGGGAAGCATGTTCAATTATTTATCATCCTTTAGAAGGTATTAAACTGTCTATCCAAATTCATGATGAATCAGTGTATGTTGTCTAACCATCCTTCAAGGCCTCATTGCCTCCAAATTTTATGGAAGGGGGGGACTTAGATCTGATGGGTTTGATCCACTCTCAATCGATCTCAAAACCTCTATATATCAACACAAATATGAGAAAATTCCCAGAGGTAACCCAAATGAAAACATCAAGAGGACCATCTTCAAATTCTAGGAGTGAAGGATGTCAAACACTTTACCATGGTCTATGATATGGTCTTAACTCTTGTGGTGTTTTACCACTAATTCATTCATATATAATTCCACATATTTCCCAATAATTATTTTGAATATATGCTATATAGATCGTTGATAGGTGGATCCTACATTCATCACCCTGATGGGAATCACATGATTGAAAAAGTTCCCTTGAAGAACCATAAATGAGATAGAATCCTTACCCTCATGATCTATCCAGATCTGGTTGTACCTAGAGTATACATCCATAAAGGTGATGGCCTAGAATTCAATTGTAACATTGATCAATAGCTTCGTCACTAGAAAGGAAAAATAATCCTTTGGAAAATCGTGATTGAGGCCCCATAAGTCGATATATACTTTGATCATTGAATTATTCTTCATGACCAGGATGATGTTATCCATATATATGGGTTACTATACTTTAATGATAAAGTTGTATTTGATAATCTTATCAACCTTGAGGTCACCCATGGCACCATGGGTGGGATGAATTTTATTGTAAGATATCATGAACCTATGATGACTCCCTGGGAGACTAAGGCAGTGGATGGAGGCCACAGGGCCTATCCCTTGAATCTCATAATATCTTTGGGAAAATATATCATGATTCCACTTTAGGAAAACCACATAATGCAATTGATCCTATGGATGCATGGATGCACTGATTAGTAATGGACTTGGATGTTCTTGCATTATTGAGGATCGCCTGAATCAACTCATCAATGGTGAAAGAGAGCCCCTATTTAAATATATGGGAAGAATATTCCAAATAATATTCATCATATGAGGGAAGAGATTTAGAAATAGAAGGATCATCTTGGCATGTAGAATTTTCGGGAGCAGTGGTGCCCACTTGGGAAAACGCAGAACCCTCACTGAGGTTTCCTTGCTATGCTTAAACCATGGCCATATAGGTTGTTGAAACAATTCAAAAGAGCCTTTAATCATGACCATGTGGTAAAATATTGATTTTAAATAAATTGTAGAAATTAGGCTTCCATCAATTAAACCTAACTTTGCATAACATGCATGAGTTTCACAAAACGGTGGATATAGGGAGAATTTCTTGGAACATCGCAAGAGTGGGGGATATGATACCACCGAGGCATTCTTGTGTAGGAGTAAGAAGTAAAAAATAGTTTTTCCATATATATAGGGATTTAGTAACCATTTTTATTGGAAACAACAAAGAAACTTCCAATATATGGTTTTGTGGCCTCAATCCAATGAATTAGAATGATGGTGGCGTTGTCCAGCTCTACCTGAAGCTTGATCAAAGTGGTTTTTCCCTCAACCTGGTTTTTTCTATACTTTATTTCCATCCATATTATTGTATATGGTGTCTAGATAGTGGGATTCACAAGAGTCTAAGGGAGATGCATCACCATGGAGTACCCCTACTTGATCATTGAGTGATTATTTGTGGAAAAGTGATACTAATATGGGAAAACCTCATACAAATGAAGTCAAGGACTGTACAAAAGCATGTTATAGAAAGTATACTATGGTATTATAATGAATTCAATGCTTTCTATCAAGACTTAAATCAAGGTATTGCACTATATTCAGGAAGAAACTTTCTACTTTGTCTTGTCATAACCCTGAATTATCTTGTTAGAGAGAGCCTTATCATCTTTAGTCAGTCCAAGCCTATAGAGTATCCATGTTGGGATAAGATTCAACATAGAACATACATCCACTAGGAAGTAGAAAACATACATTCCATTGAACTAGGAAGTGATGTAAGGAGGGTGGATGTTCCCTGATAAGAGGGAACCCTCATCTTCCTCGAAGAACAAGATGATTGATTGGAATTCCACTTGATCAACCTCCTCTATGTAGTAGACCTATGTGGTAGCAATATATATTTCAAGCTGGATGGGGATTTTCAATGAGTCTACATGGGATTAATGAATTTATAAAGACAGGTGAATGGCCTAAAGTATTGATATCCTTTAAGTATATTGTAGAGGTTCTTCATTAAATATTGCTTCCATGCTATAGGAATTATTTTTCCATAATGGGTCACACTTTGGAGAAAGGCATAATGGGTGTTACCGGCTGAACCACTGGGTTTGGGATGGTGCTGGGAGTAATTTTCTGCTGACTGAATTAATTTTAATGAACCCATATTGAATGAATATAGGATGACTAAGACATAACTCTTAATGGACTTGGTTGATTAGAGTTCATTCATGGCTAGTCTTTCGGGTCAGTTAACATGGTGAGTGGTGACTAATTTTCTCTATCAATTAATAAGGATGGTTGTGGTGGCGTATATGATAGACTAAACTTAGAAGAATGTTATTTTTGAGATCTATGTAAAACCTTCTTTGTAGTTTCAGTGACATTCACCTATATGTCTCAAATACTATATTGGTCATTTTTTCGGCTTGCAAGTCTTCGACCTCTCATATGATGACATTTGCTAGAGGCCCTAGAGGGGCAGTTACCTGGTCTTACTCATTGTTGAGCATTATGAAGAGGTCTATTATATCAAAAAAAATTCACATCTTAATACATGTACTCATCATCAGAATGTTATTCCAATGTCAGGTGGATCCTAGGAAAATTTCCCAACTTAGGTGGCATAAAACCACTTTGGGTTTGAGTTTGTTTTAGCACCAACATGGGACTTTGCTTTCCCTTGTGTTTTCAGTTCCTACTTTTACAATATTTGGAATTCTATGACATAGATGTGAAAAAATGACTGGAAAATGTGTAATGATAATAACAAGAGGTTTTAACGTACCTAATCACGCACAAATGACACCACGAGCCTAAGAAAATACTTTGTGAGCCAACCAGTCATCATACTTCTAAGTTCCAAAACTAGAATCCTTCTTCCATTTACCTAAACCATCATTGTCACTACTGTTCCTGGAAAAGATATATTTTACCTATGTGCAGATGTTGAAAAAATTGACCACAACATTATCCACTTGGTCAAAGAACCAATATTGGAACACATAAAATTCTATGACGGTTGTGTTAAGGTAAGTGGTTGGGGTAGTTAGTGCAACCATATTTCTAGGTCCTCCAACACTCTAGAAGCATAAAAATACTCTTATAGAGAGAAATAATGAAAAATATCTAAACCAGTGAATCCCTAAAGTAATAGGTATAGTTCTTTCTGTTCATGGAGCTCACTCTGGGAGCCTGGCCCTGACGAGGGGATAGAGCCTGTTGAGGGGATGGAGCCACATTCTCTCATTCTGGTGGTTTTTCTTGGTGAGGCAATTCTTGATGGTTCTATGAAAGATGTGGCTATTCTTGATAAGACTTCACTCACAAATACTTATCTACAAAGTGAAAAAACTTCTCCAATGCATCGGGGTCCTCTACATGTTCAGCTGTTGTAGTCTCTTCTATAGCAGTCCTTCTCATAGGATATAGAAGAAGTAACATTTATGTTTGTTTATCCTGATACAAGTATTATTTCAAATGTTGTTCCTTATTATAAAAACCCCTGAAACCACCATGGAACTTCTGAGTGATGAGGGTAGGGATCATCTCAGTCCTATAATTTCCGACACACATCATTATCAGATTCTCTTGAGTGATTGGTATGTCGATTGACTGTATGAGGCCTTTCTATTAGGATAAAAATTTTACAACTCACTTGTTAAGAAATATTGTGTAATTGGAGATTTCAGACCTAATTTTCCTAATCATAGTGAACCTGAAATGGTAGAGTAAATATGTTAAAAGGTATTCCTAACAAGATATGGACCCTTTAGTATGATGGTTGTACTAAACAAAAAGAGGACCTTCCAATCTATACAAAAAACACCAGATCAAGGCGGTTTCCTACTACTTTGGGGTTCTCATAAGGGGTCCATACCTTAAAATGAAGTGGTCCAAGTGATACATAAGTTCTTTATTTCATTGAATGGGTAAAATATAGGGTGACCAATCTTTAGGGGTGATCACATATCATCCACCTGTGTAAGGTACATCATTCCTTTAGCAGGGATCACCACATATCACGTCTCTAGAGCCTCGAGGTGAGTGGTGAAATTGGTTATCAAGTCTTCTTGGAAAGGGTCCATATCAAGATGAGTATTCCTAACCACAAAGGAATATACAGGCTCATTAAAATAGTAAAAAATCTCATCATCTTGTGGAGAAACTCAATCTGGAACCCATGGTGGTTGATTACACCACATGGTTGGGTTTGACGACTCATCCCTCACTCGCTTACAGTATAATATTTCTTCTAATCTATCTAGATGAACGGGTTTACCGAGCTCGAAAGAATTCATCTATCTAAGGATGACTTTCTATTCTACCAGATGATAAATGAGATCACGCCGGGATACATTGTAATTCAATTGTCGAATAGTAATGATATTATCTATGATCCTTTTATTATCTTCAACCTTATAGATTCGGGAGGTTAATGTGGAAACTTCCTCTTGTTTTCGTTCATCATCAGATGGAATGAAGGAACCAACATGTCCACTAACCTTTTCAATGTTTTGATAGGTAGTGAATGATGGATCATTAGGTGGATCCCTGAGGCCAAGCACCTTCTTTCACTAGTGGGTGACAAAATCTGTATGAGGATTACCTAGTAGATCACCACCCCTTGAGGTGGATTTCCTCATCACACATTACATTGAAATACATATTTCCCTAATCTTATGGTGTGTTATGGATAACTATCATTACCATAAAGTTTCATGTAAGGGAATCTTCATCATCAATGGGTAAGTCTAGCTTTCACATGAAATGGATAGAGTGGAGGGAATCATATTTTCCCTAGCCCATGATCTACACATGAAGAGATGCCTCCTCTATAATCTATCAGAGCACTATAAAGATCATGATGAATACATATTAGAGGTTCTAATAGTATTTAGATGAATCGAGGCTGAAATCCATTGGGATCACTTGCATATCAACCCTTAAAAACTACTAGTATATGTTCTCAAGGCGCCTCAGGCTTCTTGGGTAGACTGACTAATGATCATGGAGGTGTTGAATCATCATTCGAATGATCTGGTAAAAAAATGTGGCCTGTAACTTGGTAAGGACTTTGGGATGTCATATTTTTGGATTTCTAGTTGACAGAAAACAACATAAAAATGTTTTGTGGCTAGAAACTCTCCTAGAACCTCTTGATCAGATGAAGGGCTCTATTCTTGGATGGCCCAACCTCCAATCAGAACTAACCAAGAAAAAGGTGGTGGTAATGATTTGGATTGTTACTATGGTAGGGTGGCTAGATGAGGAATCATTGTATAGTTTATTGTTTCACTTCACTATGGCACATCTCAATGTTGTGGTACCAACCACATCATCATATCACTATCAGACGATGGGTTCACCATTTCCTCATGTGTGAGGGATGAAGTACTAATATTTTGTCTCAACAGGGTGCCTATCATCTGGAGGATTTAGACCATTCTAGAACATATCTCCATTTTCTTAGCTATAGGTAGATATGAGGGAAACTAGTGAGGATTATTATGGTTGCACAATGATCCCAAGGTAGGTAACAAGAACATACTCTACCTAATTGTACTTGTGGAGGTATCTGGTAGTCCTATGGACCTCAACATCATGGATGGATAATTTTACCTATCAGATCATACCCTCGAATCTATAAGTTTGTGTGGGGGTTCCATTACTGGGTTTTTTATGTCCTAATAATCTGAAATATTGATGAGTCTGGTGATGACTTGGAGTTTCAACATATCTCACCTTTGGTAGTAAGTGTTCACCCATTTACACTTTTTCTTGGGGAAGACCTCTATACTAATGGGTATGAATATAGAGAATACCATTATGTTATTAATTGATAGTATAGGTAGGACCTCCATACTGTTTATTAAAATATCAGGGATGCCCTCTTCTTGGATTAGGAATGTAATGAGGGGACCACTATTTGTATTTCTAAAAGAGTGGGGAGGACCTCCATATGGGTTGTTGATAATGAAAATAAGGCATCCACTTTGAGTCTCATAATTAGAGGACAGACCATAATGGTTGTTGTAGGTGCTTAGAATTGAAATTTTCAACCCAACATGCCTATGTAGTGGATGGTTACTTAATTCCAATCAAGTGAAAATGAATCTATGATCATCTATTGTAAGGATTTGGAATAATGTACCACAGGTGGAAGGGAACACTAAGGTCATAGAAGATGATTCCCTTTAAAGATAATTCTCTTGAACCTGCCCCTAATGTTGGAGTTGGGTGCTTCATACTAGGGCTGATAGTGCAGGGGCGAGGTCTACTTGTTCTTCATCCTATTGGTTTGGTCATTATTGGAGATAAAGAAGGCTGATGGGATCCCTCCTTCAAGTATCCTAGGAATAGTCATTTTTTGGGTAACTCGAGCATCCCAAACCTCATCGGCATAGTGGGTCAAGTCATAGGATCACTCTAAAGAGTTAGTCATGAAGTGATTTGTTATTGGAATGTGGGGGTGTTTCCCCTGGTGTAGCCTTTGGGGGTGGTGATTTCAGTGAGTAACTGATGTTTTTAGGTCTTAGTTATCCATGTTCCTTTAAATAATGACCCCTCATTTTTTATTGAAGAACGATGGTTCCATTTTCCCTTTTTTGGATGATCTTTGAGGGTGAGATGGGTCAAGGGATCCTAGTATCCCTAGTTGTGTTAGAATCAGTGGTGGAGTTTGAGTTGTTTGGTGTTTCCACATCCATATTTCTCTTTAACCAGTATATATGGGAATTGGGTGGTTGATTCCCTATTGGATGAGTTCTGAAAAGCTTATGGATTCATCTATCAGTAAATGTACAAAGAGAGAGATACTCAATGACCCAACGTTGTTCAAAATTTCAAAATCGAGAGGAATCCAAACTGACAATGCCATATACTGAGGGTTATTAATTGATAACTATCCCAATTATATGGTGAGTTACATGTTGGGCCCACATTTTTCTAGGTGGGACTTAGTGCCATAGGTATGCATATGGTGGCAGGCTAATATTCTAATGACCCAATACTGGAAACCCCCATATTGAGGATAATATATTCACATCAGGTTAACCATTTTGGTTTAGGATGTTTTCTTTAGGGCCCTTCTATGTGTTGATATGATGAGTGTGCATACTGGCTTATGAGGCCCCACATTATGGATTTCTAGAGGAAGGATGTTTTCATCACATTCATCAGTGACATACGATCTCTGATCAAAATGGGATGATGGGATGTTAGTTCCTCCTTCCATGGATTCCTATATAGAGATTATTTCTTAGTATGGGTCTCCCTCATATATTTTGAGTCTTGTTTGTGTAAATCATTCCCATTCCCAACACATTTTAGTCACCGGTTAATTTCACTACTACTAATTAGCTGGGAAGCTTCCTTTCGTTAGGAGAGTAGTCTTGTGGGGAATCTCTAGGAATATCTATAAATTAGGCACATTGGTCACCTATAAATATTCTTCGTATGATGGAATCTCACATGAGGCATATTAGGCATAGAACCCAAGGCATCCTATGTCTATTACGAGGTAATTAACATGAGGGAAATAATCCTTATAAGGGTTTTTACATAAAACATCATATTTTTCTCATGGTGTAGATGTTATTGGTCAAGGCATGAGTTTAACATCTTGTGGAGATAGTTACACAGTTAAAGTCATGTTGGTATAGTTTGGGTGTAAGTTTAACCTCTTGTTGGGATAGGATGAGTGTATTAGAATGCCCCATGTAGGTAGACATGGGTGTTGTGTCCCTTAGAGGGAAGATTTCACACCTAAATAGTTTACCAATGGATAGATTAGAATGCCCTTTGAGGTATATTCTGAAGTCTGATCATAACACCCCTTGAGGTGGATTAGGGAGTTGTGCCCCTAGAAGGTTAGATATCACACATTAGTAGTTTACTGATGGATGGATCAGAATTCACCATGTGTCCAATCTGAGAGGTACGTCCCTGGGACAGAAGACATGGAATTTTAAAATTTCAGGACTCCAATTGAGGTGGCCCTAAAGTTTTATGGTTTATAATGACCCTTGTGGAGGATCCGGGAGGTGTGTCCCTATGAGGGAATACAATGAATTTTACCATTATCAAGATTCCCCTTAAGGCATACCTAGATTTATTGACCAAAATACCCCTTCAGTCGGATATGGGAGGTGTTTCACAAGGAGGTAATACATAGAATTTTACCATTGTTGGGACACCCCTTGAGGCAGACCCAAAGTTGTGGATCTGAATGCCACTTGAGATGGATCCAGGAGTTTGTTTACTAAGAGGGAAGATGTAACACCTAGAGTTTTACCAATGTGAGGATGACACTTGAGGTGGATGCAGAGTTGATAGACCAGAACACCCATTGAGGAAAATCTAGAGTTATGGATTATAATGTAACTTGAGGAGGCTTTTAGATGGATAGATCAGAATGAACCTTTAGGAGTATATGAAATGTCTATTCTTATGAGCTAAGACTTGAAAGTTTACCATTATTGGGATTGAACCTCAAGGAGGCATCCTATGTGCATTGTTATAAAGACATGGATCAAAACCTATGTAGTTAGATACCACAATTTAAGGTCATGTGATAGGACTAATCCATATAGGTTAGCATCATGTAGTATGAAAAGTCATGTTGTGGGAGGTGTGTCAAAGAGGGATGGTCTGGGCTATGTATTAAACTTACCTTCAAAATATTATCTCTATTGGTTGGAATGGTTATGGGGATTATTAATTGAGCCACTAGAAGGATCGCATTCCATGTGATTAATACATGGAACATTTTTTTTTGCATTGGGTATGTGGGATTATGTGTGGAAGCTCCCCTTTTAAGAAATCATTTCTAGTGGTGGGAGAGAAGGTAGCTTCCCATGTTGATCATACTTTTGGAATCATGTGTTCATTGGATAGGGAAAGGATACAGTTTCACATCATGTGCAGGGTATGTTTTCATTTATTTTAACATCTTACTACTAGGATCTGTAATTACAGAGTTTTATATCTAGAAACTCAGACGTGGTTGGACTCACTCCTTACCTCTTGGGATTACGTAACCACCACTTATATGCATTTGGGAGGGGCATGGCACTTCAATAGGGGATTTTCCAATCATAGGGTCCATGTTACATTACCCATGCCTAAAAGAAAAATTGGTTAGACAACAATGATCATAATCAATAGGTAAATTTTTGGCATGATCCACACATGGGATGAAGTGGGAAGACACGTGATTTGATGGCAACGGTCACATAGGGAACCGAGGAACAACTTTTAAATACCTGACCCTAGTTGCCCGGATCCGGTGCCTTGTTTGATTACGTTGGAATACATACAAGGAATGTGAATCATGAAGGGAAAGTAGTTTAATATTATTAGAAACAGGATACATACATAAGTTCATCATTACAACTTAAAATGAAAAACAACATAGAAACTCCTTATTAAACTTCCATAACTCCTAGGTTATTTCAGCATGTCATTCATAATTGAATTCCTTTTGCCCTGAGAAAATGAAACAGAATAAAGGGTGAGCTCAAAAGCTCAGTAAGAGTAAGCAATACAGTAGAAGATAATATAAACATTAGACTAGATGAATAATTGAAAACACATGCCTTTAATAATAAATGTGAACACATTATGACAGGAAAATGAAGTAAGTAAATAATTCCATAATAAAACATAATCATGGGTATTCTACTAATCGAATAACCATATGGAATATCAATAGCTGAACTCATAATGATGGAACGCATAATGCCGGACATTCTGAAACATTTTTCAAGGCCTCGGCCAAGATGTCTAATGATTAAGGCCTCAGCCAAAATCCATATCACATTGGGAAAGGCCTCGGCCAATCCCATCCTTATTTGTCTCATGAGGCCTATCGATGAATGGAAGGGATATATTAGGCCCACCCATCACATAATAATTCCAATTTATTCCTCATATGAGCGGGGATCAACATAAAAAACATATACATTCATATTGAAACTATCATATGAAATGTAACTAACTTTCCCCAATAAAACATAACACACTAACCATTAGAAATAATATGGTGAATGGTTTTAGGATAGATCAAAAACAATAGTGTTAGTCAGAAACCATTAAATAAAATATGGTAGATGACTTCATAGATGATTAATCCCAATAATACCATGTAATCAACAAGAGTGTTTAATTAGACAAAAACACTCTTATAAAATCATTAAGCAATTCTTGAGATAAATACTCTTTTATTATGAAATGAAGAGTTATTTTGGAAAAATCATTGTATAAAACCAGAAGTAATGTAAGATAGTATTTCATTATAAAATGGGTGTTTTTATAAGGATAATTTTTTCCAAAATAGATTCTAGCTTGCCCTTGAAAATAGATATGAATTTGAGAAATTCCCTTGTATCGAGCTCGTATTTTTGGAAATAGTTTTGAGAGCTTCTTTTAAAACATGTAACTATTCAGAAAATATGGAAGGATTATGGTTGGTGTACATATATATAATAATCACACAGAATTTATGAGAATTATATAACAATACATAATAATTTCATTAAGGAAATTAGACAATAAAAGTAACCCGAATGAAAATGGAAGTTTGGGTTAAAAACCATTAACTTAACTCTGAACATGTTCCTCTCTTGTAATTAAGTTCTTCGAATATGAAATTATACTTATTAATAACTTATTTCAGAACCTATTATACAAGTATTAATTTATCATAATTATGGTTTGTTAATTTATGTCTTTATTTATTAGTTATTGTATTGACTTTCGTTGTTCCGGAGTGTTTGTTTCTCTTATTTCCTATTCGGTTAACTTGTTTTTAAGTAATGAAGTGGAATGGATGTAAATCTCCATAATTGAAATTATATATTATTTATGAAAATAAATAGTTGTTATTGTTCATTTATATAACATGGTTACATTGAACGAGGATGAATTATCATATAGAACTTTAATGATAATTGTTTTGGTTAATTTGTGTGTTTTGATTACAACAAACTCATTTTTCTTTATAACCTAATACCATTTGAACAAAGGGATTACAGAATCTTAAATAGGTTATATTATATATAATAATATGGTTAAACCATAACAATAATGGTTTCATGACCAGAATTTATATTGATAAAAGAAATCAAAAGTCCATCATCCTTGAATGTGTAAAATTGACACATCTCGGATGATGTTCTTACGACTTGTATAAAAGAAGGTAAAAAGGGTGAGATGGTGATAACTTATTCCACTCTAATGAAAACATTCCAATACATATAAGTTACTGGAGTCATCACAAAATTTGGATAAAGAGGGGTAATAGAAAAAGAAAACAAATGAACTTAAAAGGAAAAACAAAGAATTGAAAAGAGGAATTTACCTCTTGAACTGAAGTTCCTTGAGAACCTCCTTAAGGGAGAATTTTTGGATTTTTAATAAGACCAAAGCTTCTTGGATTTGGTAGAGGAGAATGGGAGGGTATTTGGGCCAAATTTTGAGAAGGCACAAAGCTTGAGAGGAGTGACTGGAAGAGGGGGTGAGAGGGGGTTTTATAGTGGAGGAGAGAGGGGATATCTTAATAAAAAACTCATTAGTTTATTATTTCTTCACAAGACAAGTAATAGTAAGTATGCCATGACCAAGAATAGTAATTTTATTATGTGAATTATGATTAAGGGTGGTGACATCATCCATGATTCTAGGAATAGTCTATTTAGCTAATAATGTATATATATAGTAAATTACCGTATTTTACTATTCATCAAAAAATAAAGTATTTCAAAAAAATCCCAAAAATTCAACCCTAACCATTTATCGACCTGTAGAATCCAAAAATGAATTCTATTTTTCAAAAATAATTTCCTAAATATTATTAATTTAATATTTAATTAAAATCCTAATTTATTATCAAAAACCAGTTTTAAAACATTCATTAACTTATTCTAAAATATTGGTATATGATACTTTCAACTTGAATAATATTTATATAATATCATATGTAAGGTTTCTATTCATTTGGGTATATCACTATTCATAAGGTTATGTTACTATTCATAAGGGTAGGTTACTATTCATGAAAAATTATGTTTTTCTTCTTAGACACTAAATAACATACTGATCACGACTGTGTATGTTGGATTTTTGAAATTCACATCACAGAAGTGAAAAAATTATGTTTTAAGTGTCCCATAGCACTTAGTAGTTAATGTGATTATGACATATTTATAAGAAAGTAATTTCCTTCAAAAAATATTTGGTCGTTACATTCTCCCATCCTTACAAAAATTTCACCCTCGAAATTTCATTTACAATCTAGGTCAAGAACAGGTGGGGGTACTTCTCCTTCATTGATTCCCCAGTTCCCATGTTGACTCTTCATATTTATGGTTTCTCCATAGTACCTCAACCAGATGAGTAGTCTTGTTGTGTAGAACTTTGTCTCTACGATACAAAAATTTCACTGGATGCTCCTCATAGGAAAGATCATCCTCCAACTGTACGACCTCTGAAGAGAGTACATGTGAAGGGTCTAGTATGTACTTCCTTAAGATGGATACATGAAAGACATCATGTACCTTTGACAAGGTTGGTGGAAGTTCCAGTCGATATGCCACAGCTCTGACTCGATCAAGGATCATGAAGGTACCGATATACCTGGGAATCAGCTTTCATTTCTTCTCAAACTGTATGACCTTATTCCATGGATATATGCATAGAAATACCAGGTCTCCGACTTTGAACTACTGGTCTCATGGACAGTTATCCGCATAACTCTTCTGTAGACTTTGGGATACCTTGATATGCTGCTGAGTGGTTTTCACCTTCTCCACTATGTCCTCAACCAATTCAGGTCCCAGCACCTTTTGTTCACTGACTTCATCCCAACACGCCGGTGTTCTACACCTTTTCCCATAAATGGATTCAAATGGTGACATACGGATGCTCGAGTGGAAACTATTGTTGTAGGAGAATTCAACTAGTGGAATATGTTGGTCCCATCTTCCTTTGAATTCCATAGAACAAGCCCTCAACATGTCTTCCAGTGTCTGAATAGTCTGCTCGGAATGGCCATCAGTTTGAGGATGATTGGCCATACTGAAGTTCAGTTCAGTGCTTAAAGAATATTAGAGAATTTTCCAGAAATTCGAGGTGAATCTAGGATCATGGTCAGATACAATAAAGATTGGTACTCCATACTGCCTTACCATTTCATTGATGTAAATCTGTACAAGTTGATCCAATGAGAAGTCCTCTCAAATCATTATGAAGTAAACTGTCTTTGTAACATGATCCACAATGACCCATATATCATTTTTTCCTCTAGATGTCCTTGGGAGTCCAGTGACAAAGTCCATGGTAATATTCTCCCACATCCATGATGGTATGGGTAGTGGTTGTATCATCCCCTTAGACGTTTTCCTCTCAGTCTCCACTTGTTGACATACCAGGAACATTGATGTATATTCAGCAATCTGCCTTTTCATATTGTCCAACCAAAAGTTCTCTCGGAGATCTAGATACAAATTTGTGCTACCAATATGTATAGATAAATTCGAGTTATGAGCATCATCCAATAGTTCTCTCTTTAGATCATGAATAGTGGGAATAGAAAGCCTCTTCCTGAATTTCAAAATGCCATCTTCATATGAGAAGTCAGTCACCTTCCCATCATTTATTTCATTAATTTTCTTTTGAGACTCCTCATCATCATCCTGAGAACTCTTTATCCTCTCTAGTAAAGAAGGTTGGGCAACCATTTGAAAATGTAGTGATGTTCTACCTTCCTTAATAATTCCTATATCTATCTTTACTAGATCCATGAACATAAGATCCCTTTTAACTCTAATCTTGTTCAAAATTATGTAGCCTTTTCTACTTAATGCATCTGCTACCTTATTTTCTTTCCCCGGGTGGTAGTGTATTCTGAAATCGTAATCTTTGAGTGGCTCAATACACCTCCTTTGTCTCATGTTGAGTTATTTCTATGATAATATATACTTCAAACTCTTATGACCTGTATATATCTCAAATTTTTCTCCATAGAGGTAATGTCTCCAAATCTTTACAGCAAATATTACTGCTGCTAACTCAAGATCATGGGTTGGATAGTTTTGTTCATGATTTTATATTTGGCTAGATGCATAGGAAATCACTCGATCATTCTTCATAAGGACACAACCAAGTCCTTTCTTTGATGCATCACTATAGATAAAAAACCCATCATTCCACGATGGTAGGGATAGGATCGGAGCATTCACTAACCTCCTCTTCAATTCTTCAAAACACTCTTCACATTCCTTGGTCCATATGAACTTAACCCCTTTTCATGTGAGCTTGGTAATTGGGTAAGCTAAATGGGCGAAGTTCTGAACGAAAAACCAATAATAATATGCTAAAGAAATAAAACTATGAACCTCAGTTACGTTTATTGGAGTAGGTCATTCTTTCACAGCCTTTTTCTTTGTAGGATCTATAGATATTCCATCCTTAGAGACAGTGTGGCCTGGGAAGGAAACTGATTGGAGCCAGAAATTACACTTGTTGAACTTCCCATATAATTAATGTCTTCTAAGAGTCTTCGGGATAATGCACAAGTGATTTTCATGATCTTCATAGCTTTTAGAGTATACCAAGATATCATCAATAAATACCACTACAAAATAATTGAGATATTCCATGAAAACTCTATTAATTAGATCCATAAAAACATATGGTGCATTATATTGTCCAAAAGGAATTACTGTAAACTCGTAATGCCCATATCTAGTTTGGAATGCCATTTTGGAATGTCTTCCTTACTCAAAAGTAACTGATGATATCGAGATCCAAGTTCAATCATTGAAAAATATTGGGCTACATGAAGTTGATCTAATAAATAATCAATTATTGGTAGATGATACATATTCTTTATTGTAATAGCATTGATTTCCCTGTAATCAATCCACAACCTCATGGATCCATCTTTATTATTAACAAAGAGGACAGGGGCTCCCCATATAGAAACACTAGGTTGAATAAATCCTTTGTCACTCAATTCTTATAGTTTCTTATTTAGTTCCACTAAATCCACAGTGGCCATTCTATAAGGGGTATTTTATATGGGTCTTGAACCGTGAATTAAATCAATGGAAAACTCAATTTCTCATTCTAGAGGATGTCTAGGTAATTCTTCTGAAACACATCAACATGTTCTCTCACATATGGTGGTGACAATTTGGCTCTAAAGATAAGGTGTTGTTTATCATCGTCATCAAAAATGGTAACCTCCTTCTTGTTATAATAAATTTTTGCATCATGATCTAAAATACAATACATACCAAGGATTATATCGAATTCAATCATGGGTATGATGATGATATCAGCAGATAAAGAACATTTGTATGTCCTAATGGGAACATATTAACAGAACATTGTAGGAATGTTACTTCCCTTAGGAGTTTTGACTGACAACTCCCTTGTTAAATAAAATTGGAAATATCTAATTTTCATAGAAAACTGTGAAGATATGAAACAATGCGATGATCTAGAATCAAATAAAGCATTGGATAAGCTTGATGAAACGATCAAAGTACCTACCACCACATCACGTGGAACTTAAACCTCTGCAGTTATGATCGCAAATGCTTGTCCTTTCTCCCTTTGCCTCTTATGTTGCATATCTCCTTGACGTTTTGGACAATAATTAGCATAGTTCCCCATCTCCTGACAATTATAGCATCAAACATCATTGGATTCCTTCTTTCCTTTGCATTCACTAGCAAGATTCCCTTTATGACCACATTTATAGCATAATTATTTTTCTTTTAAGCATGCACCGATGTGTTTCCTTCCACAATTGTCACATGGTGGAATTTCAACTCTTCCCTTCTTCCCTTTTTTCTTTATTTCTTTTCCCAGGGTTTTCAGAAGCCCTATTATTTTATTTTTACCCATAAAGTCATAAGACTTAAAAAATTATTTTTCGGTCTTGATAGCACATGGAACTTTGTCCTCATATGATGAAAAATTTTGGGAGACCAGTTCCCACTAGAGGAATGTCTTTAGGCCATCAATGAATCAATTGATTTTGTTCCTTGGATTTCGTATGTAGTCCACAACATGTCTTGCCAGCCTTGTAAAGTTGTCTTCATACTTGGCAACATTTTCATCCTCCTTTTGCCTCAGATTCAATAATTTTCTCTCCATATCTTCTCTTTGTTCATGAGGGAAATATTTTTCTACGAATATTTCCTTAAAATCCCTCCATTCCATCTCTTCTATTTATTCCTCCTTCTTTCTATTTTTGATTAATGACCACTATTGATCTACATCTTCCAATAGATGATATACTTCCATGACAACCTTCTCACTTTCATTACATCCCAATGTGATAAATATATTCTCGAGGGACAATATCTATTTCTCTTCTACAAAAGGGTTTGTAGTCCCATTGAACGATGGAGGTTGTTGTCGCATAAAGTGATCTAGCATAGCTCATCCATGTGATGGATCCAGATGCTTCATATGGGTAAGTTTATTATTAATAACCTGAGTAATGTTTCCCAATATATAAATGAGTTGCTCAGCACCAGTCACAACACCAGAGCCAACATCATTATCTTGCATTAGAGGAAAATCCCTACAAGGGACACGTGTATTCGTGCGGTTTCCATTCCTTCCACTTGGATCCATCCCTAGATAATGTAATAAACTATATTAGGTTATGAATCATAATTTATAATCCTAACTTAACAAAATACTTAGAAAAAAAATTAAGATCCTATGAATGGCTAATCCCATATTCACAAATATGGTTTCTTTGAGTAATATTTTACATTTCAATCCTTCATAATTGATTGTAAATAAAATGTTAATTATCCTAAGTATATCCCCCGGGAGTGTCGTAAAAAATAGTGTAGCAAGGCCCGTTGTTGTGCACCAGTTCCCGTTTGATTCTATCTCAAAGCAGTGTTTTCAGGTTTTACCACTAGATACATCTATGCCAGAGCTGCCTCTATCTACTTGTATCCAGAAAGGGTTGTATTGCTTAAAAGATCCACATAATCTATTACTTACCAAAACACCCAAACATTTTTGTATTTATATCCTCAAATACTAACTTAGGGACTCTTCCCTAATTCTACGTTTTCTAAATCTAGTTTCCAAGTATTCTACTAAACTTCCTCTGTTACCAACTATAACAACCCGACCCCAGTTTCCTGGAGCCGGTTCCTTGTTTGATTACATTGGAATATATACAAGGAATTTGAATCCTGAAGGACTGAGCATTTTAGTATTATTGGAAACAAGATACATACATAAGTTCATTATTGAAACCTAAAATTAAAAACAACATAGAAACTCCTTAGACAAAATCCATAACTCCTAGGTTATTTCAGCATGTCATTCATAATTGAATTCCTCTTGCCCTGAGAAAATGAAACATAATGAAGGGTGAGCTTAAATGATCAGTAAGAGTAAGAAATACAGCATAAGATAATATAAACATTAGATATGATGAATAATTGAAAACACTTGCCTTTAATAATAAACATGAACACATTATTGTAGGAAAATGAGCTGAGTAAATAATGTCATAATAAAAAATAATAATGGGTATTCTACTAATCAAATTACCACATGGAATATCAATAGTTGAACTCATAATGATGGAATGAATAATTCCAGAAATTCTGTAGCATTTTTTCAAGGCCTCGACCAAGATGTCTAATGATTAAGGTTTCGGCTAAAATCTATATCACATTGGGAAAGGCCTCGGCCAATTCCACGTCTATTTGTCTCGTGAGACCTACCGATGCATCGAGAGAATATAGAAGGCCCAAACCATCACATAATCAGTCTAATTCATTCCTCATATCAGAGGGGATCAACATAAACAACATATACATTTTTATTGAAACTATCATATGAAATGTAACTAACTTCCCCAATAAAACAAAAAACACTAACCATTCAGAATAATATAGTGAAAGGTTTTAGGATAGATCAACCACAATAGAGTTAGTCATAAACCATTAAATAAAATATGGTAGATGAATTAATAAATGATTAAACCCAATAATACCATGGAATCCACAAGAGTGTTGAATTAGACGAAAACACTCTTACAAAATCATTAAGCAATTCTTGAGATAAATACTCTTTTATAATGAAAAGAAGAGTTCTTTTGGAAAAATCATTGTATAAAACCTGAAGTAAAGTAAGATAGTATTCAATTATAAAATTAGTGTTTTTATAATGACAATAATTTCCAAATATAGATTATATCTTTCCCTTGAAAATAGATATGAATTACAGAAATTCCATTTTATTGGGCTCGTGTTTTTGGAAACAGTTTTGAGAGTTTCTTTTAAAACATGTAATTATCTAGAATATTGGTAATGCTTCTAGTTGGTGTACATATATATAATACTCACACAAAATTAATGAGGAGTACATAACAATACATAAGAATTTCATCGAGGAAATTAGACAATAAAAGTAACCCGAATGAAAATGGAAGTTCGGGTGAAAAACCCTTACCTTAACTCTAAATGTGTTCCACTCTTGTACTTAAGTTCCTGGAATATGAAATTATACTTATTAATAACTTATTTCAGAAACTATTATACTTGTATTTATTTTATCATAATTCTGGTTAATTCATTTTTTTTCTTTATTGATTAGTTATTGTATTGACTTTGGTCGTACCGGAGTGTTCGTTTCTCTTCTTTTCATATTCGGTTCACTTGTTTTTAAGTAATGAAGTGGAATGTATGTAAATCTCCAGAATTAAAATTATATATTATTTATGAACATAAATAGGTTTTATTGTTCATTTATATAACTTGGTTACATAGAATGAGGATGAATTATCATCTAGAACTTTAATGATAATTGTTTTCGTTAATTTATGGGTTTTGATTACAACGAACTCATTTTTCTTTATAACCTAATACCATTTGAACAAAGGGATTATAGAATATTAAATAGGTTATATTATATATAATAATCTTGTTCAACCATAACAATAATGGTTTTATGACCAGAGTTTAGAATGATAAAAGAAATCGAAAGTACATCGTCCTTGAATGTGTAAAATTGACACATCTCGAATGGTGTTCTTGCTACTAGTATGAAAGAAGGTAAAAACAGGGAGATGATGATAAATTATTCCACTATCATGAAAACATTCCAGTACATATTAGGTACTGGATTCATCACAATTTTTGGATAAATAGAGCTAATAGAAAAAGAAAACAAATGAACTTGAATGGAAAGACAAAGAATTGAAAAGAGGAATTTTCCTCTTGAACCAAACTTCCTTGAGAACCTCTTTAAGGGAGAGGTTTTGCTCTTTTAATAAGACCAAAGATTTTTGGAAGTGGGAGAGGATGTTGGGAGGTTATTTGGATAAGGAAAAATGATTGATAAGAGTGATGGAAAGAGGGGGTTTTTATAGTGGAGGAGAGAGGGGATTTCTTAATATAAAACTCTTTAGTTTATTATTTCTTCACAAGAAAAGTAATAGTAATTATTCCATGACAAAGAATAGTAATTTTATCATGAGAATTCGGATTAAGGGTGGTGACATCATCCATGATTATAGGAATAGTCTATTTAGCTTATAATGTATATATACGGTAAAATACTGTATTTTACTATTCATCAAAAAATAAAGTATTTCAGAAAAATCCCAAAAATTCACCCTAATCATTTTTTGATGTGTATAATCCAAAAATGAAGTCCATTTTTCAAAAATAATTTTTTAAATATTATTAATTTAATATTTAATTAAAATCATAATTTATAATCAAAACCCAGTTTTAAAACATTCATTGACTTATTCTAAAATAAAGGTATATCGTACTTTCAACATGAATATTATTTATGTATTATCATATGTAAGGTTAATATTCATTAGGGTATATCACTATTCATAGGGGTATGTTACTATTCATATGGGTATGTTACTATTCAAGAAAAATTATGTTTTTTCTTATTGGACTCTAAATAACATACTGATCGCGACTGTGTATGTCGAATTTTTGAAATTCACATCACAAAAGTGACAAATTTATGTTTTAAGGGTCCCATAGCACTTAGTAGTTAATTTGATTATGAGATATTTATAATAAAGTAATTTCCATTAAAAAATATTGGGTCGTTACACAACTGGACCAGTCATGGACTAGTGTGGGGGCCCCAAGAACCCGACCATTATGAAGGGGTGTCAGAAGAAGGAAGAAACCATGGAGTGTCCCATGAGAGGGGTTTTCAAAATCTTGGGGCCATGTAGAGAGTTTCCTAATGAATATTTTTTTTCTTCACAAAGGTGAGGGGCATCGTAGAGGGGAATTCTTCATGAAGTAGGGATCCTTTAACTCGGAGTGAATTCGGGATTTGGTGGGGTGAGTGCTTCCTGAAGGATGAATGCTTCGTGAACCCTTATGAGGATAAGGTTCCTTACATAGTTTAGTTGATTCACATAAGATGATTATTTATGAAATAGGGTGTCCCTTCCTCGAAGATTATTCCAAATTCTTAGGGTTATTACTTCACGATGAATGAATTCTTCGTGAAGACTCAAGAGAAATAGGGGGTCTTCTTCAATCGTGATGGGCATAGTCCTTTGATAAAGTCATATCCACTTGAGGTGTTAGCTCTTATGAAAACAAAAAGGGGTTTTGAGAATCCTTGATACCTTGGGTGATCCATTTTTTCTTTTATTCATAGAGCCTAGGAGGTTTTATAGATGAGACCAATTTCAGAAGTTAAAAGGTCATGGGATTTTCCATAAAATTTCAGACTGAATGGTATATTTATAAGGAAGGGGATTAACAATGATTATAGGACTTCATGAATACTTATGATCTTCATGAGTGAGTGAATCTCTACAAGTATGAGATTCACATTCACAAAGATATATTTCAATCATTTTCACATTCGTGAAGCACTCTCTAACTCTAAATGTCACTCTCACAGACCATACCATTAGTCCGTCATGCATATGTGAAGGCATATTCTTGTATAGGGAGATTCATGATCTAAAACATTCATAAAGGCACTAGGATTCATGAATAAGGTCCTTGAGAAGGATTTTTGGCCATTTTGGATTGGATTCTCTCCAAACCGATCATTCCATCCTTGATCATCCTTGTGGTACATGTATTTTGGCACTAACAGTTATTCCTCGAGTGATACATCAATTCCCACATATGAATTCATTTTATATACTCATAGAGTGACTTAGTTTTATTATTACTTAAATTATACTTGTATTTCCATGATGTAATTCCGTGAATGGTATCACATGTTAAATGAATTATTTTATTCCCAATGAAATAATTAAATTCCAAAGTAGTAATTCCTTTGATGGGTTTAGAGGGAAAATGAGTTACATTATTCCTTGATTGACACATGGATTCCCATTCCAGAATGGATTTTAAGGACTAATAGGGAAAATGTGATTTTATTATGCCAAGAGTTATACCTAGCTTCCTTTTTATAGAATTCAATTGATGAGCTCATTAGTTCACTGGAAATTACGTTTCTCGATGAGTGACATTTGGGATCCATATACTGAACCACTTAGACAGGATCATTTCTCCAATTGAATTATATTATGCTTGAAATCATAATGGAACATTTATATTATCTTGTTATATAGAGTATCCTTGGACATATTCCTTAGGAACTCATCAAAATCAATATGTGTGTGTGTGTGTGTCAATGTGTGTGTGTGTGTGAATTTGTGTATGTATATATATGAGGGTACATGTTCTAAGACATTTTATCTTTAGTTGAAGTATATATGGTCAATCAGGATCATGTACCAAAGAATCAAATGTGGTATTATTTTATCCTTACATCCATTTCTTTCACATCTAAGATGATAACATTTCATGATAATTCCATTATAACTACATGAACTGGTTTGAACATTTTCTTGTATTTTATTTTTCAAATTTATCATTGTGACCCTCCATGGAGCCATAAATAATGAGTATGCTCAAAGAGGTTAGGATCCCTTAGAGGTTGATGGTTGGTAGATTATTCCATTTGAATATTTATTTAGGTTAATAGTTATGAATTAGTTGAAATTAAATAGGTTTCCAATTAAAACTTAAGGGTGTTTAACTATATAACATGTAATTGTAAATTTGTATAATTATAGCCACGTAGCTAGGTTTTTACCCTTATATGTTATGTTATCCTTATTTTACTTAGAGATGATTAATATGTTTGTTAGATTCCATGACTTGAGATAGGTTTATGGATGATTCCTCTATGATATTTAACCTAGAGAAAGCTTAAATTTTGGTCTAGGTTGTTGGAACTAGTTACCTTGTTTGGATACATGGTCAATAAAACAAGTTGGGAGACCTATATACCCTCATTTGTGACTCTGAACCTTATAGGTCTATGTTTAGTTGGAATGATGGAAACCTATGAGAGGCGTTGTCCCAGTTTTTTGGATTCCATTGAAGTAGATTACACGGTTATATTATATTGTTGAGATAGATATATGGGAGACGATTGTGTTTTTTTATATTATAATATTGATCTCTTGATTTTTAATAAATAATATAGGGTGGTTCCATTTTGTGACTGAGTTTTATAAGAAGGACTATTTAGTTTACTAGAATTGTTGAGAAGTACTTGTCTGTTTGATGCTTTAATTTCATAAAACATCATCGTTTGATAGGCATTCATGTAATAAATCATGTCATATGTGAGAAAATTTATTTTTAAGTGGATGACATTGGGATATTTTTGATTAATAAGGATAAAGTTACTTATATCATCAATAACAAGGATTTTTTTTATAAACTACTCAGGGGATCATGAGTCATTTGATGACAATTAGGTGGTATGAGGTTCCATTCCAATAATGTAAGATGTTACAGTACACATTTTTTGTGTGTGGTATTGTTATAATCATAAATCAGTGAGGGGTTGGGTCTGATCCAAGGACTTATATATTCATATAATTGTTGTGATATTTTTTTCCAAGGGTTTTTATTAAATAATTAATTCCCCTCAATAGTATAGGAGACATCGAGGACAAACCTGGTGTTTTGAGATGGCTAGTCTATGGGTGGATCTGGACAAACATTCTCAAGAGACATGGTGTCAGGAGTTGGTTAAAAAAGTATAGTCATTTTTATGTGATCTATATCAATAGGGATATACACTCATATTAATGGAATCTTATTTTTCTCATATTTAGAGACAATCATGACCCATATTATAACATCGACATTGGTATACTGAGAGTGCATCAACTATACATCAAGCTAAATGAAATTATATCTTCCTTTGATAAATAAAATCCTTGGTGTTTTTGATATAGGATTGGTAAAAAGGTAAACCATAATATGGGGATTTCACCCTTTGTTTTTTGATTGTGGTGAGCCTCATTACATTTTTAATTTCATTGTTATCGTTGGTGTTGTTTCTATGTATCAAGAACGAATGAGAGGTAAAGTTTGAATTAGTGCTCAAGTATGAGAAACATTTTAATCATACTAGTTTTTATTTATGGAAATCAATGATAATGGGTTACAACCGTCAAGAATTTGTTTCATGGGTGTTCCAAAAAAGATTAAATTAATGTAAATATTTTTACACCAGTCATGGGTAGACAACCTTCCTGTGAGAAAGATTTTAGGACCTAGAGGCCAGTTATGTGATGGATGTTTTGGATATAGTATTACATTAAATAAATAGAATGAAATATGTCTAGATTTATCAAAATATCTTGCATTAAAATTTGAATAACAATTTTGGTGGATCCTGAGTGTAGTTATTAGGAAAATGATTTCTTTACAAACCCATGTGTATCGAATCAGAAATATATTCATGTTCATATTGTAGTACACCAACAGTTTTGGATGAATGATTTTTTTTCTAAGATACATCATTGAATTCAATTACAGTACTTCGTGAGTGCAATCAAAGTAATCTAGAGGTTCCTTTCATTAAAGGTGTTTGGTCCTAAATGTTTACATGTCGGCTATTTATGTTCGGACTTTTCAAAAATCTTCAGGAAGAAGTGGATATCACAACCCTGGTCATTATTACACACATAAACATGATTGATTACATAAAAATTCACATAATACAACTATGAGGATAAAGAGGTCTAGTGTATTGGTAAATTAGGAACATTACATAACAACTTAGTACATAAAACACTATATCTTTATTGAAAACTTATTTTACATGACCACAACATTCCTTCATACTTAGCATTTCATGGGATAACCCGAGGACATTCATAAGAAAAGGGTGAGATATAAAGACCAGTAAGGTAGTAAACAAGGAATAACATGAAGATTATAGTAAATTTTAGGAAATAGTAATATCAATGGATAATAAGAGAAACATAAACATAAAGTCATGATATATCATGATTATCTTTACATGGAAATAGTACAACAACATTTAACATAATATTAGCATGATTCAAGACTAATTGCACATGGAGCATGAGTAAACCCTCATTTCAATTGAATTTTCATGAGTAAACCCTCATTTAACTTGAATTATCATGGTTAAACTTTCATTTCATTTGATGTATCATGAAACTAATCTTTACCCAATGCATTTGAGTGCTATCATGGCACACCCTTTATAAACATTTCATTCCATGCATAAGTGTGCCACAAGGATCATAAAACATAGATTCATTAAACATCATGACTTATTCCATGAATAATATATTCGAAATAAATAAGTTTAATTCCTCAATCAACAAGTACTTTTTCATAATGGTGAATACCCTTGATAGAGAAATGGGTAAGGTATTCACTTACACGATGATTTTGGCCTGGGAAATTTTGGTGTAACATCGGCAGCACAACGACATGAAATAGAAATATTACAAATGGTTTGATGAGAAAATAGAGGGTATCACATCATTTATACATGAAATTTATATAATGGGGGTCATGAAACATAATATACAAACATATTTAATGGAATTTATATACATAATATAAAAGAGTTTCTTGAATGTAAATGAGAAGAGAGAAATTCTATACGAAATTTAGGCATGGTAATGGGTGTACATGGGAAGAATTAATGAGAAATAAATATGGATATCATCATTCAAACATAATTAGGGAAGTATGGGGGGTGTGAGAAATTAGTCCCAGACATTTTTAATTGAAAATAAAATGGTATAACAACATAATGAAATTTTGACAAAAACAAGAAAGGAAGAAGTACTTTACTTGGAAGTGGGATACCAAAGGCATGTGAGAGGCTTGGGAGAGGCTTATAGGGATATTGGTGCACCTTGGGAGGAATCTAGAGAGATTATTTCAGAGTTATTTTGAGTTCCAATGGGTTTGAGTGAAGAGAAATGGGAGATTGAGTGGGTTTATATAAGAAATGAGATGGAATTATTTATTATTTTGGTTTTAGACACAACACATAAAAATAATAAAAACCACAAACCATCCCATAGTTTTCACCCATGGTTTTTGAAAAGGGTAGTGGAAAATATTATTTTTTAAGTCCAATGTCTATAATTTTTAAAATATTACGCTTTTTTATGTGATTGTGAGTCACACCCGTAGGGAAATCATTTTAAAAAGTTAAAATGTTTTATATGTTTTTGAGGGTCCACTAAGGCACCATATAATTAATCAAACAAATCTAAAATCACATTATTTTTAAGATAAAACGAATATTTTCTAAAAATAAATTTTATAGTATTTTATTACATCACTATTTGTTCATTATAATGTTATAAAACACATTATATATTTAAACGGTTTTTAATTTTTACCCAAAAATTTGACTATCTCAAAAAATTATAAACAATTCACTGTTAGATAATTTTGACGCCTTGAATCCAAAAATGATATTAATTTTATCTGAATAATTTTCTAAATTTTTTAATTTTCATTAAAAAAACCCGACATTTATTGAAAATTCATGGGATTTCACAATAATAGTTTTTAAACCTTAATAAAAATTACCATTGTATTAATAAAAAATTATATGATCATTTATATTTAATAAAACGTAATTTAGTAATAATATTTTATTAAAATATTATTTAATTCATAAATTCATTAATCCATCAAAATAGCTTTCTTAATTGAATATTAACTAAAAATATTACTTGTGTTTCAAAATCCATTTACAAAGTAACAATAATAAAATGAATATATATTATTTATAAAAAAATAATGCACATAATCATAGTACTTGGGTATTATTACATAACCCATTATATAAAAAAAATAAGACCTAAGGATTAGGTGTGCGATGGTGACATACTCTCAGGGAGGATAGGATTACATCGCTTGGGTGGTAATCTCTATTAACTTCCACTTCTCTCATAGGGAGTTTCGTTTAAGCTTGACGTGTTATAGATCAACTTTGGATTGGTCAAGAGAAAATCCCAGTGATGCAACCTCCTTTTCGAGCTCCAATAAATGGGCTTCGTATAGAAGAATTCATGTGGATGAGACCATCGCTTCCTCTGTCTTATTAAATTGGATTTGTTAAAGGGCTATATTTATACTAATCATGTGATCACTGTTCAACAGCTATATTATCAATGGTATCAATTATTAATGGTATTTTAAAATGTTTAAAACCCAGGAAGTTTATATGTTTTATATAACCATTTTACATAATAATAAATTTAATTAGATCAATAAGAAATTTGATTAATAAATGTTTGGGTCTTTACAATCTTCCCCCTTTAAAAAATTTCTCCCTCGATATTTCTTTTTCCCACTCTAAAACAAATGAGGGTAACACTTCTTCATCACTTCATCTGATTCCCATTTAGCTTCTTCAAACTTGTGGTTTCTCCACAACACCATGATGAGGGGCATTATCTTATTTCTTAGAAATGTTTCCCTACGATATAAGATCTTCATCATCTTTTCTTCATAGAAGAGGTCATTATCCAATGGTACCACCTCTGGATTGAGTACATGTTATGGGTATGGAATGAACTTCCTTATGGGTGATACAAGGAATACATCATGTACTTGAGACATGTTTGGTGGGAGTGTTAGTCGATAGGACATTGCTCTAATGCGATCAAGGATTTTAAAAGGGCTGATGTACCTTGGAATAGTATTTCCCATCTACCCAACTCTCATTACTCTATTCTATGGTGATATTTGAAGTAATACCATGTCTCCAACATCAAACTATAGGTCTCGTTGACGTTTATCAGCATATCTCTTTTTTCGACTCTGATCAGCTTTAATGTGTTGCTAGATGGTCATAACCATCTCCACCATTTATTAGACCATTTTTAGACCTTGTATTTTTCACTCCCCAACATCATCACAACATGTCGGTGTCCTACTCCTCTTCCCATAAAGGGGTTCAAAAGATCCATTTGGATTCTTGAGTGGAAAATCTCATTGTAAGAGAACTCAACCAGAGGAAGACGTTGATCCCATCCTTCTTTGAAGTTCCTTGATAATGCACTCAACATTTCCACAAGTATTTGGATAGTATTCTCAAATTGGTCATTCGTTTGAGGGAGATAATTCATACAGAAGTTCAAATCAGTATTCAGAGCCTGTTTGGGACTATTCCAGAACTTAGAGGTGAATCTTGGATCTCGATCAGATATAATAGATAATGGTACTCCATGCAACCTTACGAATTATAGGATATGTAACAGTGTCAGTTGATCCAATGAGAAATCATCCCAAATTTAAATGAAGTGTGCAGTCTTAGTAATACGATCCACAAAAACACATATAGCATTGTTTTCTTTGGATTTCTTTGGAAGTCCAATAACAAATTCCATGGTGATATTCTCTTATTTCCATGTTTTTATGGGTAGTGGTTGTATCATCCACTTAGACTTCTGCCTCTGATCCTTCACTTGCTGACATACCATGCACATTGATTTATACTCCATAACATCCTTCTTCATGTTATGCCACCAATAATGCTCTTATAGATCTAGATATATCTTTGTGTTTCTTAGGTGAATGGAGAAATTCTAACTATGTGCATCATCCAAAAGTTCTTTCTTTAACTATGGAATTGATAGAACACATAGTCTTGACCCAAATCTCACAATTCCTTCTTCATTAACAATTAACTCCGTGGATTTCCCCATCAAATAGTTTCCAATTTCTTCTAAATTACAACAACATCCTTTTGGGCATCCTTTAACCATTCTAAAAGTGACTATTGAGAAATAATTAGTGAAAATATTGATGATGTTACCTTCATTATGATTCTCATGTCCATCTTCATGAACTCTATGAAGACTGGGTCCTTTTCAATTCTGATCAATGATATAATTATTGTGTCTTTTCTACTTAGAGAATCTACCACCTTGTTTGATTTCCTCTGAAGGAAATAGATTGAGTAGTCATAGTCATTGATCTACTCTAACCTTCTTCATTGTTGAAAATTCATCTCTTTTTATGTGAATATATACTTGAGGCTTTTGTAGTCCGTATATATTTCACACTTCTCCCCATAGAAGCAATGTCACCAAATTTTTAAACCGAAGACTACTATAGAAAACTACAGATCAGGTGTTGGATAGTTTTTCTTATGAACATTCAATTGCCTTAAAGAATAAGTAATGACTTAGTCATTTTTCCTCAACACAAATCCCATACCTTTCTTCAAAGAATCACTAAATACAAAATTTATTTCTACTTGTGGATAGTGCGAGCACGGGTGTATTGATAAGCCTCTTTTTCAACTCTATGAATCTCTCTTCACATTCATCACTCTAAGAAAACTTGACTCCCTTCTAGGTTAGGTTGGTCAGAGGGTTTGAAAATCATGAGAAATATATCACAAATTGGCGATAATATCCAGCTAACCCAAGGAAGCTACGAATATCCATCACTAATGTTGTCCTCGATTATCCCTCAATTATAGCTATCTTGGAGGGATCCACATATGTCCCATTTCTTGGAATTATATTACCCAAGTTTGAGGCTTCCTTCAACCATTACTCAAACTTACTATAGTTTTCATAGAGATTATCCTTCTGTAAGGTCTCTAGTACAGTTCTTAGATGCTCCTCATTCTCCTCCTTGGTTTTAGAGTATATTAGGATATCATCTATAAAGACTAACATAAATTTTTCAAGGTACTATATAAAGACTCTATTCATCAAGTCCATGAATATTTTTTGAGCACTAGTGAGTCTGAAAGGCATTACTATGAATTCAAATTTCTCATATATTGTATGAAAAACAGTCTTGGGGATATCCTCCTTCATCACCCTTACTTGGTAATATCCTTACTTCAAATCCACCTTAGAGAAGTATTTTTCTCCATATATCTAATCGAACATGTCCTCAATTCATGGAAGGAGATACCCAATCTTTATCCTGATTTTTCTGAGCTCATGATAATCAATGCAAAGGTGCATTGACCCATACTTCTTCATAACTAAGAGTATCGGTGCTCCCCATGGTGAAGCAATTGGGAAAATAAATCCTTTTTCCAAATTCTCCTATAGTTGCTTCTTTAGCTCTTCCAGCTCCACAATAGTCATTATATTCGATTTCTTGGATATTTTAAATACCCCATGTATAATATCAATTGAGAATTAAATATCTCTTCTATGAGGAAGACCATAAAATTCTTTGGGAAACACTTCTGTAAATTCCATCACAATAGGTATGTCTTCAAGGATGGTTGTTTCCTTAGTCTCAATCATCTGATCAAGATATGTGTGCTCATAGATATCTAATATACATGCTTGAGATGATGGTTCTAAAAAAGATTCATCTTATTCCTTTCACTTGTATAGAATCAGGGTAAATTTTCAATATAGAGAGTGATTTCCCTCTCATAGAAATGTATGTTGGCTCTATATAGTTAAAGACAATCCATGCCAAGAATTGAATCAAAATTCACCAGAGGGAGTATGATGAGGTTTTCTAAGAAGTTCAATCCACAAATTGTGACAAGGGAGGAGTTATATTCAGGGGATGCAATGATTTCACCTTTTTCCATTCTCACTGACATCTCTACTTCAATGATTTTTGGTAATGTTGGGATTGTTCTAATAAACTTTCAGGATATAAAAGAATGTATAGAATCAAAATAAAAAAAATGTTCCCTATTATTGATGAGATTACTAGTGCACCTATCACCACTTCATTTCTGGTGTTCTCTTTAGCGGTAGTGATAGAAAAAGCTTTCCCTTGCCGACTTGGAGGTTTTTGGTTGCCTCTGAAAATGATTTTCCTAGGGCACTAGTATTAAAAGTGCCCTGGTTCATTACAGTTGAAGCAATGAACAATGTTTTGAGGTTTGAATGGTGATTTTATCTCCTCTGTCACTACAGTGGGTTTTTCTTTTCATCAATTAATGGCCATGTTCCATTCTCTCCCACACCTAAAGCATTTCCTCACCCCCTTCAATCAATTTATTGGGTGCTTCTTTTAGAACATTTGGCAAGTGGGGTACTGGAATTGCTGAGCACCATGGGATTTATCCATCGGACCTCAAGAATTAAATTCCACCTTATGCTTCTTATTTTCATGATAACCTTGATATTCACTAATCTCTATTTAGACTTTGAGGGGAAATCAGACAATTTCATCACATATATGGATGTCACAGATCATCATGGATTTCCGTAGGCTAGGCTTTATCCCACCAAGGAAGTGGTCAACCTTGAATTCAGGGGTAACAACAAATCCAGAGGTGTATCGTGAAAGCCTTTTAAGTTTTCCTTGTATGGTCTGATGGATTTTTCATCTTCATTCTTGAGGGAAAGGACGCCCATTTCCATCTTAAATCAGAGGGTGTGAGGAAAATATTTATCTATTTTTTTGGTAAATCCTTCCATTGCAACACCTTGTTCTTTTCCTCAGTCTTCATATTTTTTATCAATATCCACCATTGATCAGATTTACCCTCCATACGATAAGCATATAGAAGAACCTTCTCTTTTTCAGAACATTGAAGGACGGAGAAGATCTTATCAATAGATTTTATCCATTTTTCAATGATTGATGAATGAGATGATCCATTAAAAGTAAGATACCTTTGTCTCATGAATTTCTTGAGTGCGGTTTGTTCTTTATTTGGGGGGGGGTGGATGTTTCCATTTACCCAAGTTTCTATTTAAAATTTGAGTTAACTGAGAGAGTATCGTGACAAAATTTTTGATTCGCTCTCCCATCAGATTGGGTATCTCATTAAAGTAGTCATCACTGTAACACCCCAGGTAAATAAAGAATATGACATTTTCATATTTATCCATATTTTGTGAATAAAATAATAATATTACTTTAAAGGGGACCCTATGCTCGATGGCATACCCAATACGCAACAACGAGTTTCTTGGGAATCTTACGTTGCACTCTAATAATAAAATAATATTATTTTAAATGGTAGTTAACACCTAGCCATTGTAATGGAGGGAATGAACAGAACTAACAACAAGATGATTATATTTGTTTTTCAAATATTTTTACTCTTTACAATAAATGTTAGAGGATTAAAAATGCGAATGAATCCAATTTTAAGCGTAAACATTCTAATATTCTTTAAAAGGTCGATTAACCGCCTTTTGATGGCGAACCTCTTTTAAATACACTTTTTGACAATTTTATGTGTTATATTTGACTAAATAAAATTCTTCTTTAGAATTGGGACATCAAAATTTACTTTCTGTAATTTTTTGGTATTTTTCCGATAAAGATCATTTTTTAATGAATAGTGAAAAATGTTGTATTTTAATTCAAAACCACTTTTTAATATAATTTATTTATATGATTTGATTATCTTTTGAATTGTTTTTAAAGTGAAATTAGAATATATGTTTACCATTTAATCCAATAGAGGTCGTTGGAATTAATTTCACTTTGAAATTAGACATAAACTAGTGTCAATCTTTTAATAGATATTGTTTCTTAAAAACACGCTATTTGTTTTGACAGCGGGAATAAATTATTAAATTAATTAATTCAACTTATATGTTTTTAATTTTTTAAAATAGACATAATTTTTTATTTTGAAATATCAAATATAGCTTAGGGTGAATTTTTGTTATTTTTCTGAAAAACTTCAATTTTAGATGAATAGTGAAACCACTAAGTGGTAGTTAAAGAAACTGATTTTTCGTTTAAATGAAACTTTTCCATTTCTGTGATTTGATTTTCAAAAATCCGACATACATGGTTGTCATTAAGAAGTAAAATGTGGTTCAATGAGATTAAAATAATTTTTGGTGAATAGTAACTTTTAAGTTTTATTAATCGCGATTAAATGTAATTAGTGTAATTTAAGGTAAAACTAATGTTCTAATAATATGAAATGACCTAGACACATGTCCTACCCTCATTGGATGTGTCATTTACGACCAATAAAATCCATGGGACAACTTGGGGACCCCATGGAGCCACTTTGGTAGGAAAAGGACATAAATAACGTTTTATTTAAAGTTAAAATAAAAATGTCACAAACATGAGTTGTTTTACTAAAACAATTTTTAAATGGGGTTATACAAGTCATAATTTTGACTATAAATATTCATTAGAAAGATAAAATGATTTCCTGCATCATTATAGTTTTTTTATAATTTTTAGACATTAAATAAATTAAATTATTTATGACATCATGATGATGGAGCAATTACCTCATTAATAAGGGATTTAAATAAAATGAAAATATAATGTTAAAACTATAACTTACACTTGTCACAAACCTATTGGATGGGTGGATTTATAAACCTTATCACCTTATCCTTGAAATTTATCCTTTTGGTACCTTTTAAATCTGCAAATAATTTTATAATAATGTAATATTTTATAACTTTCCAAGAGTGCCCCTCCTCTCCTCTTATAAAAGGCCCCCACCTCTACCACCTTACACACACCTATCAAGCCTTTGGATCGGCCAAACCATGCCCATTTCATCTCTCTACATCCCTATCTTCATCATTGAAGCCTCACTTTGGGCAGAATTCTTTCCAAGGAAGCCATTGAGCTCAAATCAAAGAGAGTTACCCGATTTAAAGGTAATGTATTTTCTTGTCTTCTATTGTTTTATTTTGCTTCTCCAACCCCCTAAAATCTTTTTATTCTTTTCTTTTGTAACAAAACCAGTATATTCAATATATTTGGATGTTGTTATGTGATGGATTCGAGCTACACTTTCACACACCTTCGTCTAATGGTTAAAGAACATACTATTTCTGTGGATGGCGAATTACTGCCTCACAAAACGATGTTTGTTCAATATTCTTTTAACACCTTCAAATGTGGACATTAAGATGTCACTATATTTATATATGATATATAATATCTTTATTTTTTCCTTAAGCTTCTGTATTTTTCATTTATGTCATACTTTTATGGTTTCCATTATGGGTAAACCTGATATCTTCATTTTAGGAAGTGCGGACTACCGCCCCATCAAAGTGATATTTTTCGTTAATGCCATATGTGGGACGTATAAAGGATGGAATTAATGGTATTACATATGTTATCCTACTGTATTATAATATAACTTTATATCATTATTATTTCATTCCATTTAATACAAAAAAAATAAATGAAATTAGCGTTCATGCGTACGTACGGCTTACCGTCTCCATGAACGGTACATTTCATTTCTTATCTCCAACTGTTATGTACTATTATAAGTACATATATATAATGGTTATATATTTTATATATTACATATAAATGATGGATATAATTCTGGAATTATAATATATATATATATATATCTCATTTTTTTTAATTCCATTAATATGACAAAAAATGAAAGTAGCGTTCATGCGTACATACGGCCTACCATCTCCATGAACGGTGCTTTTAATTTTTTATCTACAAATGCTATGGAATAGAATAAAATGAATATATAATGGATATATATGATATTGAAAACATAAATACTCTTCTGGAGATGATATACCTATAACTACATAGAAAATTCTTTTCCAACAAGTTCAATTTTTACTCATGTACTGAACATCGACAAAAACGTCTGATATGAACTCACTTTATTAAACAATTATTATAACATTATAATATGTGATATGAACTGAATAATAATATTTAATGTAGGTCCTTAAGAAATTATAAATTGACCAAATTTTATTATTCATGATATTAATGAATGATCGAGTCATGTCAGACATGAGGTAAGGGAATCCTACCTCTCTCTTTCTTTGCAAGTACTCTCTTTTATGTCATTTCTTTTATGCTCCATGTTCTTATGTTAGAGGATGTTATTTTATATTCCTATTTAATTAATTTTTATTTTCATGTGATGAGATACCCAATTTGATCTCATCAATCCATTTTTGGAAGTTTTATGTGGCGCCGCTAGGCTGCCGAATTTTCATAAGGGGATTTTCATCTCACTTTTTGTTCCCGTGAGATTCATGCTACATTGGCCACTATTTCCTTTTTGTGTGGTGTATGTACTGGCCATTATTTTACTATTAGTATAATATAATCTCATTTATGGTTAGTTACATCTTCATTGTATGACCCTTCTTTCATGGGATGTACTTTTCGAATGTTGCCCAAATCGGTAAGGGAACCTTTCACACTCCTCTTTATAAAAGACTTATTTTGTTATGTCTTTTAATTTACATATTTTTATGTTGGAATATGTTCTTATATATAATTATTGATGTAAAATTTATTTTCAAGTGATGATATACCATTTTCTCTTTCATCAACTAATTTTATGAATTTTAAAGTGACACCGTTAGGCTGTCGAATTTTACCAATGGAACTTCTTAACCCAATTTCGATTTCCTTGGGTTGAACATGTAGTTATTGAATATGTTATCCTCTGAATATGTGTGAATGACCTTTGATTTTTTTACACATAATATCCACTTATATTTGTGGTATTTATGTTTGTCACACATAATTATGATATTGATTTATCCTTCATTTAAGGATACCTTCTCTATAAGAGATTTTATTCATTTTACATTTCTATTGAGACTTCAATGTTGTTATGTACCTATTCACTCTTATATGGTGTATATACTGGATTTTGGAATATTATATCATAAATACCTTTATTCTCATGATATTATAAAGTTCTGATTAAATGTTATTCCTCAATTATTGTATTCAAGTGTCTCTCATTTTGATAAAAACCCTTTAACTAAAATATTATTTTAAATGTTTTAATGATTTATTCTTATAAATATTTCTCATTAATATCCATGTTTTCAAAATGGTTTCATGGATTTATTTATGTGGATATTAATGGTGTAAAATGTTAAAAGCTTCAAAGTGGTATGGGACACTTTGATTAAAAAATCTCTTTATTAAATGTTTTAAATGGCTTTGAAAATGTTTTTTTTATAATGGATTCAATATCTTAAAATGTTATATTGTTATTGCAATGTGGAAACTTTATATTTCCTTTATGCTTAAGTTATGTGTGATGATTGTGTTATGGTTCTTGGGCATTGTTTATGAATACGGGTAGTTCCGTGATAATCTAAGGGCGGGTGAGCCCGATATAGCTCCCCAATGCATTAGGTAACGCGAAGGGGTTAAACGTTAAGGTTTATCCGAAGAGATTTAGGGAATATACTATGATGGGTATTCCAAGCGTAACTAAGAGGGTTTCTCTCTATATAAGAATGTTATGAATGACTCAAGTTACCTTTATGTCTTATTATTTCTATGATTTATTCATGATTTTATGAGGTATGTTAAAGTGCTTATGCTTTATGGGTAAAGTATGATTTCATTCTTATGTATATATGTACTCATGTTTCCTTTCTATACTTTTTATAACCCTTACTGAGCTTTTTATGCTCATCCCATGTTTTTGAAATGTTTTTCACCGGTCAAGGGAAAGGTACATGATGTGGTGATAGTTTCAATGAAGTGTCAAGAAAGAATCCATGTTTTATTTTAAATATGTTTCCGTTGATGGGAAAAATGAATATTGTCTTTTTTGTAACCACTTTGTTTAAATGTGGAATGTAATGCAAGTTTCATGATCTAATTCTCTAAAACTCTAAATCTGAAAAGATCATCAATGTGTAATATAGTAATAACTCAAGATTAAGTAAGGTTTAAGGCTGGGGCCTTATAGTTGGTATCAGAGGTCAATTTAGATAAATTTATAGGTTAGGGTATTCTATAGGCATAAGTGACATTACCATAATGGTTAGGATTTCAGAAAGATTCCTAGTTTTAGATAAAGTGAATGAGTAAGTATATCTTAGTGTTTATATTCCTCATTATTACATGATGGTTTTGTTGATATACTCACACTGACATTTCTGTTTTTAGTGAATGGATGGATCTAGCAGGCACCAAAGTGACAATAGGTTTTAAGGAAACTGTGGTGGTTCTCTGATTAAGAGACTGGATGAAATGGGGGATTCAATGAGGAAACTCGTGGTTGTTCTAAACCAACTAGAAAGGATTCATGATCAACCACTTGAACCTTGGAATGTTCTGTAATGCATCATTTATGAGATTACCAATCAATGTATAAGTTTAGGTAATAATTATAAAGGTAACCATTGGGGTTTATATGATCATTACTTTTGAGGTAATTATGGGTTATTATATGTTATGATGGAAAATGAAAGGCATGAGATAAACTTGAGGTTAAAATAGATTATGATTATTTTTGAAGATTTTATCTCTTTTTGGGGAATGTTTTAAGAATTATGTAGTTTTAGTAAAAGGACAACACGCAGACCGTGTGACAACCCGTCGCATCGGACAAAGATGGGGGAATCGAACCCACAACCAAAGTGTGACTGGTATTTATCGCCTACCACTGGAATACGTAAATTCCCTAGTTAGTTTGACTAATTCGTTTTAGTTAGATGATTTTAGGAATCAAGAGTAAGTTTATTTTGGGTTATCTATGGAAATGATTAACCTATCATGGAGGATATGTGATTAGGTTAATTACTTTTCAATAACAGAATTTAAGAGCAACTGATGTTATTTAGAGATAAAAGTTAATTTGTACCTTTGAAGACTATGTGATTAAATCCTTCAAATATTTGGGTTTCAATTATAGTTTGTTTTACTTTGAAGAATTTTATGGACAATTGTTTATCGAATGGTCTCCGTTGAACTTTGGGTTTTTTGGACAAATTTGGAGATTAAGTATAGATTTTATTTTTATAAAGGATTATAATTTTGTGGATTATGAGATCTCATACTAAAAATTTTGGTTTTGGTTTTTGTCTAAAGACATGGGAAATATATAGTTCTATTTTTGGATTAGTTGATTCTCAAGAAGTTGATTATAGTACTCTTAATGCGAACAAGTCTTCCTAAATACTCGTCTTTTGGACAAAATGTGAGTTTGATTAAGAAATATAGTAAAAGTTGAAAGTATACATGACAAGAAAATATGTTTCGTTATGATTTAGTTAAGCTCAAAAATAAATTCATCAATGAAGAGTAACTTAAAACAAAAATGTTATCTATTAACGTTTCCTACTGGGGAATCGAATACCGTTTAACCCATCACAAGTTTGTGATTTTATTATGGTTAACTTTCTCCTAGACATGTTTACTATCACTCTCCCTCAGAACATGAACCTTTGTTTTTTCCTCCATATACATATTTTCCTACATGGAATCCAAGTATTGGTTAACTTGGGTGACCTTTGTACTTCTCATTACTTATTTTAAAGTGATTGTTTTACTAACTCTTGTTCTGATGTGGGATTTTCAATGAAGTTTCCAAACCCAATTTTAAAATTGTGAGGATGCAATTCCTGAAAGGGGGGAAGGATGTAACACCCCAGGTTAATAAATAATATGACATTTCCATATTTATCCATATTTTGTGAATAAAATATTAATATTAATTTAAAGGGGACGCTATGCTCGATGGCATAACCAATACACAACAACGAGTTTCTGGGGAATCTTACGTTGCACTCTAATAGTAAAATAATATTAATTTAAATGGAAGTTAACGCCTAGTTGTTGTAATGGTGAGAAAGAACAGAACTAACAACAAAATGATTATATATGTTTGTCAAATGTTTTTACTCTTTACAATAAATGTTAGAGGATTAAAAATGCGAATGAATCCAATTTTAAGCATAAACATTATAATATTCCTTAAAAGGTTGATTAACCGCCTTTTGATGGCGAACCTCTTTTAAATCCACTTTTTGAAAATATTATGTGTTATATTTGACAAAATAAAATTCTTCTTTAGAATTGGGACATCAAAATATACTTTGTGTAAATTTTTGGTATTTTTCCGATAAAGATCATTTTTTAATGAATAGTGAAAATGTTGTATTTTAATTCAAAACCACTTTTTAATCTAATTTATTTATATGATTAGATTATATTTTGAATTGGTTTTAAAGTGAAATTAGAATATGTTTTACCATTTAATCCAATATTGGTCTTTGGAATTAATTTCACTTTGAAATTGGACTTAAACTAGTGTCAATCTTTTAAAAGATATTGTTTCTTAAAAACATGCTATTTGTTTTGACAGTGGGAATTAATTATTAAATTAATTAATGCAACTTATATGTTTTAAATTTTGTAAAATAGACATGATTTTTGAGTTCTGAATATCAAATATATCTTAGGGTGAATTTTTGGTATTTTTCTGAAAAACTTCAATTTTAGATGAATAGTGAAACCACTAAGTGGTAGTTAAAGAAATTGATTTTTCGTCTAAATGAAACTTTTCCACTTCTGTGAATTGATTTTCAAAAATCCGACATACATGGTTGTCATTAAGAAGTAAAATGTGGTTCAATGAGATTAATATAATTTTTGGTGATTAGTAACTTTCAAGTTTTATTATTCACGATTAAAGGTAATTAGTGTAATTTAAGGTAAAAATAATGTTTTAATAACATGAAATGACCTAGACACATGTCCTAACCTCATTTAATGTGTCATGGCTGACCAATAGAATCCATGGGTCAACTTGGGGACTCCATGGAGCCACTTTGGTAGGAAAATGCCATAAATAACTTTTTATTTATAGTTAAAATAAAAATGTCACAAAAATGGGTTATTTTACTAAAACAATTTTTAAATGGGGTTATACAGGTAATATTTTTTACTATAAATATTAATTAGAAAGCTACGAAGATTTCATACATCATGATAGTTTTTTTATAATTTTTAGACATTAAATAAATTAAATTATTTATGACAGCATGATGATGCAGCAATTACCTCATTAATAAGGGATTTAAATAAAATGAATCGATAATGTTAAAACTATAACATACACTTTTCAAAAACCTATTGGATGGGTGGATTTAGAAACCTTATCACCTTAACCTATAAATATATCCTTTTGGGACCTTTTAAATCCAAAAATCATTTTATAATAAAGTAATATTTTATAACTTTCCAAGAGTGCCCCTCCTCTTCTCTTATAAAAGGCCCCCACCTCTACCACCTTACACACACCTATCAAGCCTTTGGATCGGCCAAACCCTGCCCCTTTCATATCTCTACATCCCTCTATTCATCATTGAATCCTCAATTTGGGAATAATTCTTTCCAAGGAAGCCTTTGAGCTCAAATCAAAGAGAGTTACCTAATTTAAAGGTAATGTCTTCCCTTGTGTTCTTTTGTTTTATTTTGCTTCTCCAACCCCCTAAACTCTTTTTATTATTTTCTTTTGTAACAAAACCAGTATCTTCAATATACTAGGATGTTTTTATGTGATGTATTAGAGCTAAACTTTCACACACCTTCGTCTAATGGTTAAAGAACATACTGTTTCTATGGATGGTGAGTTACTGCCTCAGGAAACGATGATTGTTCAATATTCTTTTAACACCTTCAAAGGTGGCCATTAAGATGTCACTATATTTATATATGATATATAATATGTTTATGTTTTCCTTAAGATTCTGTATTTTTAATTTATGGCATACCTTTATGGTTTCCATTATGGGTAAACGCGATATCTTCATTTTAGGAAGTGCGGACTACCGCCCGCTTAAAGTGATTAGATTTGTTAATGCCATATGTGGGACGTATAAAGGATGGAATTAATGGTATTAGATATTTTATCCTACTTTAATTATAATATATCTTTATATCATTATTATTTCATTCCATTGAATACCAAAAAAAAGAAATGAAAGTAGTGTTCATGCGTACGTACGGCTTACCGTCTCCATGAACGGTACATTTCATTTCTTATCTCCAAATGTTATGTACTATTATAAGTACATATATATAATGGATATATATGTCATATATTACATATAAATTATGGATATAATTCTGTAATTATAATATATATATATATATATATATATCTCATTTTGTTTTAATTCCATTAATATGACCAAAAATGAAAGTAGCGTTCATGCGTACGTACGGCCTACCGTCTCCATGAACGGTGCTTTTAGTTTTTTATATCCAAATGCTATGGAATAGTATAAAATGAATATATACTGGATATATATGATAATTAAAACATAAATACTATTCTAGAGATGATATACCTATTACTACATGGAAAATTGTTTTCCAAGAAGTTCAATTTTTACTCATGTACTGAACATCAACAAAAACGTCTGATATGAACTCACTTTATTAACCAATTATTATAACATTATAATATGTGATATGAACTGAATAATAATATTTAATGGAGGTCCTTAAGCCATTATAAATTTACCAAATTTTATTATTCAGGAGATTAAATAACGATTGAGTCATGTCAGACACGAGGTAAGGGAATCCTACCTCTCTCTTTCTTTGCAAGTACTCTCTTTTATGTCATTTCTTTTATGCTCCATGTTCTTATGTTAGAGGATGTTATTTTATATTAATATTTATGTAATTTTTATGTTCATGTGATGAGAGACCCAATTTGATCTCATCAATCCATTTTTGGAAGTTTTATGTGGCGCCGCTGGGTTGCTGAATTTTCATAAGGGGATTTTCATCTCACATTTTGTTCCCGTTAGATTCATGCTACATTGGCCACTATTTCCTTTTTGTGTGGTGTATGTACTGCCCATTATTTTACTATTATTATAATATAATCTCATTTATGGGTAGTTACATCTTCATTGTATGACCCTTCTTTCATGGGATGTACTTTTCTAATGTTTCCCAAATCGGTAAGGGAACCTTTCACACTCCTCTTTATAAAAGACTTATTTTGTTATGTATTTTAATATACATCTTTTTATGTTGGGATATGTTCTTATATATCCTTATTGATGTAAAATTTATGTCCAAGTGATGATATACCATTTTCTCTCTCATCAACTAATTTTATGAATTTTAAAGTGACGTCGTTTGGCTGTCGAATTTTTCCAAGGGAACTTCTTAACCCAATTTCGATTTCCTTGGGTTCAATATGTAGTTATTGAATATGTTATCCTTTGAATATGTGTGAATGATCTTTGATTGTTTTACACTTAATAACCACCTATATTGGGTGTATTTAGTTTTGTCACACATAATTATGAGATTGATTCATCCTTAATTTAAGTATACCTTCTTTATAAGGGATTTTATCTCATTTTACATTTCTATTGAGACTTCATTGTTGTTATGCACCTATTCACTCTTATATGGTGAATATACTGTCCTTTGGAATATTATATCATGAATCCATTTATTCTCATGATATTATAAAGTTCTGATTAAATGTTATTCCTCAATTATTGTATTCAAGTGTCTCTCATTTTGATAAAACCCCTTTAACTAAAATATTATTTTAAATGTTTTAATGATTTATTCTTATAAATATTTCTCATTAATATCCATGTTTTCAAAATGTTTTCATGGATTTATTTATGTGGATATTAATGGTGTAAAATTTTAAAAGCATCAAAGTGGTATGGGACACTTTGATTAAAAAATCTCTTTATTAAATGTTTTAAATGGTTTTGAAAATGTTTTTTTAGAATGGATTCAATATCTTAAAATTTTATATTGTTATTGAAATGTTGGAACATTATCTTTCTTTTAGGCTTAAGTTTTGTGCGATGATTATGTTATGGTTCTTGGGCATTGTTTATGAAGACGGGTGGTTCTGTGATAAACTAAGGGCAGGTGAGCTTGATATAGCTCTCCAATGCATTGGGTAACGCGAAGGGGTTAAACGTTAAGGTTTCTACAAAGAGATTTAGGGAATATACTGTGATGGTTATTCGAAACGTAACCAAGAGGGTTACTCCCTATGTAATAATGTTATGAATGCCTCAAGTTACCTTTATGTCTTATGATTTCTATGATTTATTCAAGATTTTATGAGGTATGTAAAAGTGATTATGCTTTATGGGTAAAGTATGATTTCATTCTTATGTATATATGTACTCATGTTTCCTTTACATACTTTTTATAACCCTTAATGAGCTTTTTATGCTCATCCCATGTTTTTGAAATGTTTTTCACAGGTCAAGGGAAAGGTACATGATGTGGTGATAGTGTCAAGGAAGTGTCAAGAAAGAATCCATGTTTTATTTTAAATATGTTTCTGTTGATGGGAAAAATGAATACTGTATTTTATGTAACCACTTTGTTTAAATGTGGAATGTAATGCAAGTTTCATGATCTAATTATCTAAAACTCTAAACCTGAAAAGATCCTCAATGTGTAATCTTGTAATAACTCAAGATTAAGTAAGTTTTAAGGTTGGGGCCTTATAATCACATTGATCTTCACACCAGTTGTAAGCCTGACTCCTCTTATTACCAACAATTGGCTGGAATAAAAGGATATTTATGGGTAACACATAAATGGGAATTCAATAAAAAAGGGATAGATTATAAATTACATTTATTTCTTAAAATTATAAATTTATATGCTTCAATCTATGTTACACATGATCTACATCCCAAAATAAATTCTTAGGGGAATTTTTTTCTTCCCATAATAATGGTTCATACTATTCTTAGGAATTTACCAAAGCATATCACCCAGGAGTGTCATAACAAAGAGTGAAGTAAGGCCTATTTTCATGAACCTGTTCTTGTCCAAGTCTAACTCAAAGCGGTGTTTTTGGGTTTTACCCCTCGATACATTTGTGCCAGAGCTGCATCTACTTGTCTGTATATAAGAAGGGATGAATTTTCTTGATAAACCACTTACACTCTACACAACAAAAGTTAGGGATGTTTTTATTATACTTCATCTTATCCCTAAGTCTTTAACAAGGTTTTTCTAAACATAATCCCAAAAAAAACTAAACCAATCCTTTGATACCAACTATAACAACCATTCTCATTATTACACAAAGAAACATGACTCATTACATAAATGTGCACTGACAACAACTATGAGGATAAAGAAGTCTAGTGTCTTGGGAAATTAGGAATATTACATAAAAACATAGGATATAAAACACAACATCATTATTGAAAACTACTTTTACAGGACTATAACATTCCTTCGTACTTAGTATTGCATGGGATAACCTGAGGACATGCAATAGAAAATGGTGAGATATAAATCCAAGTAAGGGAGTAAAAAAGTAATAACCAGAATAATATAGTGCATGTTAGTCAATAATAATATAAATGGAGCATAATAGAAACATGATCATAAAGGCATGATATATCATGATTATCATAACACGGAAATGTGGCAACAACATTTAACATGATATTAGCATGACCCAAGGATCATTACACAAGGATCATGAGTAAACCATAATTGCACTTGAATTATCATGATTAAACACTAATTTCACTTGAATTATAATGAGTAAAACCTTATTTTAGTTAATGAATCATGATACTAATCTTTACATAATGCATTGGAGTTCTATCAAGGCACACCCTTTATAAACATTTCATTCCATGCATAGTGTGTCACATGGATCATAAAATATGGATTCATTAAACATTATTATTTATTCATGAATAAGATATGTGGAATAAATAAATGTAAGTCCTAAATAAACAAGTACATGTGAATAAAGTTGAATGCCCTTGATAGAGAAATGGGTACAATATTCACTCAAAGGATGATTTTTGCATGGGAAATTTTGGTGTAACTTCGATAGCATAACGTTGTCAAATAGAAATCGTAAAAATTGGTTGATGAGATAAAAGGGTTTATCTCATCATTTATACATGAAATATAAAGTAATGGGGTCATGGAACATAATATCCAAAAAAATATTAATGGAATATATATGTATAATATAAAATAAATTCATGAATATAAAAGAGAAGAGAGAAATTCCATAAGGAATTTCGGCATGGAAACAGGTGTACATGGGAGGAATTAATTAGTGATAAAGAGGTATCTCATCATTAAAAAATAATGATAAAAGTATGGGGTGGTTCAAAATCATACCCCAACATTTTTAATTGAAAATAAATTGGTATATTAACATAAATATGTTTGGAAATAAACGAGAAAGGAAGAAGTCCCTTACTTGGAAGTGTGATCCCAAAGGCTTGGGAGAGGCTTGAGAAGGGATTCTAGGAAGATTTGGGCTCCTTGGGAGGATTATAGAGAGATGATGGAATATTTTTATTATGATCCAATGGTTTTAGGAGAATATGAATGGGAGATTGAGTGGGATTTATAATAAAGAAGAAGGAATTATTTATTATTTAGGTTTTGGAAACTACACATTAGACTAATCAAAACCACAAACCAACCCATGGTTTTTGCCCATAGTTTTTTTCAAATGGGATTGAAAATATTATTTTATAAGGAAAATGTCCGAAATTATTAAAAAATTAGGCTTTCTTATGTGTTAGTGATTCAAACATTCAAAGAAATAATTTTAAAAAGTTAAAATGTTTTGTAAGTCTTAGAGGGGATACTAAGGAACAATAAAATTGATAAAAAATTATGAAATCACATTATTTTAAAGATTAAATATATATTTCCTAAATATCCCATATATAGTATTTCATTACATCACTATTCAGTCATTATGATGTCCTAAAACACATTATATATTTAAATGGTTTTTAATTTAAACCCAAAAATTCTACTGTCTCATAAAATTATTAAAAATTCACCATTAAATAATATTAATATCATAAATTAAAAAATTATATTAATTTCATTTAAAAAATTTTCTAAATATTTGAATTTCCATTTTTAAAATAAAAATTTAAATTTATTGAAAATTCATGGGGTTTGACAAAAATAGTTTTCAAACCTTAATAATGATTTCCATTGTATTCATAAAAAAACTATATGATCATTTATATTTAATAAAAATAAATTTAGAAATAATATTTTTTTAATTATTATTTAATTAAATAATCCATTAATTTATCAAAATATAGTTCTTAATTGAATATTATCTAAAAATACTACTTGTTCTTTAAATACCATTTACAATGTAACAATAATAATATAAATGTATATTATTTATACAAAAAATAATGCGCAGAATCATAGTACTAGGGTCTTATTGCATAACCCCTTAAACACTCTCATAATACATAAGGGTAACGTGTGAAATAGTGATAGACTCTTGGGGTCGCTCGAATAACATCGCTCGGGTGGTAATCTCTATTAATTTCCACTTATCTCAAAGGAAGTTCCATTCAAGATTTACATGTTGTAGCTAGGTTGGGAATTGGTCAAGAGTGAAGCCCAGTGACGCTACCTCCTTTCTGAGCTCTAAAAACTTTTCTCTGTATGGAGAAATTCTACTTGATAAGGCCATTGCTTCCTTTTTCTGAGTAAATTGGATTTGTTAAAGCCCTATATTTATACTAATCATGTGATCATTTTTCAATGACTATATTAGAAATGGTAAAAATTATTAATGGTATATTAAAATCCATAAAATCAAAGAATTTCATATGTTTTATATAACCATTTTATATAATAATATATTTAATCTTATCAAGAATAATTTTTATTAATAAAAGACTAGTAGTTACAGTGGCTCAACTTGTTAGCTCTTGTTTGGTTGAATGTGTTTGGTAAGGAACTGTGTCAAGGATTCCATAGAGTGATATGGGTGTAGTGAAAATGTGAACTGGGGAATTACAATGAAAATCCAATGTGATTGGGTTAAATATTCTTTCTTTTCAAATGACTAATTCGATCAAATTAAGAATTTTTTTGGGAGTTCCCTTTGAATTTTCAGAGTATAATCCAATATGTAATTCTGATAGTGGAAGTTTCATGGCTCATAATTTTCCATTTTAAGTGAGAAAATATTTTGGTGAGTTTCATATACTATTTGAAGAAATATATGATGAAACGATCATGACCCATGTAATATTGGCTCATGTAAGTGTCGCCTTGATGTTTCATCTTCAGTTGTGAGGGTTGGTTCGAAATTATTCTTTACAAATAAAGAACCTATATTGGGGATAACCATGGACCATTTGATTATTTAGGTGATGATGTGATCATAATTTAGATTAAATGAGCTTGGTTAGGTTCCTTAATAATGATTCAATAATTAATATGAGAGTTGGTAAGTTTATGTCAAGTTAATCATAATGTGTTTAAAATATTTCTTATAAGTACGTCGGGAATTTATAGATCCAACCTATCCATTTGGATATATTTCATGATCAAATTAATCTAGGTTTTTCATTTTGATACCCACAAAGACTTCATAGAGATGATAAGTGTTAAGGTGGGGAGATTATAAGTTCCCAGGTTTTTCTGAGTTGGAAATTTTTTTGACACAATTTGAAGTATTAAATTAACTGACATGTCAAATCATGATTAGAGAGCCAAAACAGAATTCTGAACAATGATGTTCCTCTAAATAATGTTTTCTGATGTTTAATAACTCTTGCAAAATGGATTATAGGCATCAAGAGTTTCCTCAGGCTTTCAGGACTAGAACCATATTTTCTGGAAATGTACAGTTCATGGCGCATAGTTGGTACATAGATATTGTTAAATGTGTAACCTAACCATGCAAGTCATTTTGTATAGGTATGATGTTTGAGAAACCATGTGGCAGGATAGAGGAAATCATGTGAGGGTATGTGATTTGAGGTAGACAGGTCACAAAGTAGGAAAAAAATTTGACTAATCATTTACCAAAACCAAGCAAGATAGAGGTGTATAGGGGAAATAACACTATGTGGTTGGCACACATCCTTCTTGACTATACAGCCTACCCAAGTGATTCATTAAGAGGGACAAATTTTACATTTTTTCCTCTGACCCTTAAGAGTTTTTACACAACTTTTCAATCTCATATCTTTAGAATATCCCCTGTGTTAACAATCCATCTTCCCCTATCTTCAATAAGAGTTCTCCCTTGTTCTTGGTCAACATTGAATTTTGAAAAATTCAATAGAATCCTTGAGGTAATCATTGGATTTTTTATCCCCTTTTTTAATTCTTCTCTTTATTTATCTAATGTTGGTTTTTTGGTTAAATATTTTTCTCCCTATTTCACTGGATCATAGTTGAAGATAATATCGATGTTGGGGTTTTTCATTACCAATAAAGAGGGATGCCCAAGAGGTCTGCAATTATATGAGTGTCATTTCATTATGGTGTGTCACTGTTGTAAATTTTTAAATATTTAAATTTTAGATTAAATTTTCTTTTTTTATTTTTATTAAAATTATTTAATATAGATTATGCCTAGATAGAGGTTGGGCTTTTGTACTGGGAGGTTAGGGAGTGTTAGATCATGGTTCTAGAGTGGTTTAATCTACTAGTTAAGTATTTGGAGTTATACCATTATAAAAAAATTAATTTTTTATAACATGATAAGATTAAATAATTAGTTATAATGTTGTTATAATTAATTAATTCAGATGGTTTAGTTGTGAGCAAGGATCTTATAAGGCTTGGATAGGCTTAGACAGGTGTTGGAAACTATTTTCAGCCCTTTAAAATAAATATATCTCTCTATAAAGGTATGTGATATATCATACATTATGTATAGTACTTATACTTGTTTATGGTATCATTTAGATTCTTAGTATTTCCCTTAAGGGATATTCCCCTGGTTAGAAATCTCTAAATGAACTACTCAAATAAATTAAATTGTGTTAGCTTAAGTGAATGAAAATTAGGGGTCATTAAAAATACATGTGTGTTGGATTTATTCCTGGACCTGAGACTACATATATGGTTCAGTATACCCTATAGGATACCTCTAAAAGTTGTCTAACTTATAAGATCCCAAGTAGGATGTCTCCATATGAATTTTTTATACGAAGATGCCAATAGGGGTTTTTATTATGTTCTTACATGGGAGGCCCCAAGAGGGAGGCCTCTACTAATATGTAACCCTTGATAATCCCATGTATAATTCCTTTATTGAGTTCTATGATAGGTTACTAAGTGGTTGCCACAATTTTTTACTGAACATGACCTAGTGTGTTATGTGTTTTGGGTGGAGACAGTAGCAGGTGTCTCCTTAGAACCCTAAAATAGAATTTTTTTCTCAAGGGGATATACTAGTAGTTGCATATTTAGAAATTTTTCTATCTTCACAGATTTAATAATTCTTTTACATGGTTACTATTGATGGAAGTATTATTTCCATAGTTAATTCCAAGAAAATAGATAATGTGTCCGATATGATTAGGTTATCTTATTTGGATTCTAAGAAGTTCTTCCTCATATATATGCTCTATGCCTCGTTATCGATTATTATTTTATTTGGATTCTAAATCATACCACTTGGGATCTAACTTATTTTCCTATCTTTATTAAATTACATTTCCCTTAATTTTTTATGTTATTCCTTGAGCGAGACTTGGATTCCAATGTAGTAATTCCTCAAACAAACTCATTGGGTGAGTGAATTATATTATGCCTTGAGCGATACTTGGATTTCCATGTGGGAGCACATTGAATGTAATAGATTAAATTAATTATGTTATTTAAGGGGATCCACATGGTTCTAAAAGTATGAATTTCTTATATAGGATCAAAGGGAAGATCATTTATACCATACCTTGAGTGATACTTGAGTTCCCATATAGGAATTAATTTGATGGAAACATTAATAAAATTAGAATTTATCATGCATGGAGTGATACCTAGATTAATTTTTATCTAATTCCTTGTATTGGATCACAGGATTAGAAGAAATTATGTTACACCTTGAGTGAAACTTGTATAATTTAAACAGAATTCCATGGATGAGTTCATTGGTCAAATAGATTTATATTATTCTTGATAGTTAAGTGGAAATTTTATATGAAGATTTTATATGGGGACACCCTGGTCATATGCATTGGTTCTTAAATAACATTCACAAACACACAAAGATATATATATATATATATAAACATATATACATATTCATGGTTATATATGCACACATATGAGGTCAATTTTTATAATACATTCACAAAAAGGCTGAATAAAGTATGGTCGATCAAGATCATGAACCCAAGGATCAACTATGGTTTTATTTTATTCTTACCTTCTATCATGTCTCAGAAAGGATGAGTACATTTCATGATCATTACCTTATGAAAACATTCCTTGGTAGGAATTTTTTATTTCATTTCATTTTTTTAGTTGGTGGTTATTATTATTAATATTATTATCATAATCAGTACCCCATGTATACAAACATTGTACTTATTGGATATGTATGAGACTGAGTTGGAAGTTCCCTACAATGTCTTGGAATCACACACAAATTAGGCCACTATTATAATAGGGTACCCATGAATATCATTACTTTATTGCAGGAATAGATCGGGATTAGGTTTGGTACTCATCGATCATAATGGATTAGATATATAAATGGAGTTTAGGTATGTGGTTCATCTCAGAGACTGTAGTAGAGTATTATAATTTTCTTCATGTTTCTTTAATATAATCCTTTATATGTTGTAGGAGAAGTGGGATATTAGTGATTTATGTATGAAATTTTCATTTATGAATTTACTGCATTCCATTTATTATTATAGAATTCCTCTATTTTATTTCATTTACTTCTTATTCACTCTGATTATTTACTACCATGGATGTCATCTAGTTAATTAAAACATTTATCAATATAATGTAAGAGAATATTCTCTATATGGGAACACCTTAAGCCCTTGCTTCTATTCAGTAGTGTCTATGATATGGATAGGAATTCATAAGACCTTTTGGGGAATCATATCATGGCATCATATTAGTGGCATCCAGGTTATGCCAGTACACCTTCTCTATCTCATTATATTTACGAAATGTTTTTAAATTTTGTATATATGTCTCTAAAATTTATACCAAACCTAAATACCATTAATTTATGGGATAATACATTCTTTATGATCGTTTCTCAAATGCCTTCATTATGATATTTTTTTGACTGTGATAAGAGGCATGATTATGAAACCCATTTTCTTTCCAAGGGTAATTCATATTTTTATTTATTATGAATTATTTTATTTTTCTATTACACATAATAATGAACATGTTATAATGGTTATCCCTAGATAGTTCTCAACTTGTAATGAACCAAGCTTGACAAACATGGAAACTAAAACACTTGAGTGGAATACTTAATTCATTATACAAATAGATGCCCAAATACCGTATTATTTAAGTGTCTTTGGAAACTTGGAACACAATCTTCTAATTTGATGAAAGATCTTAAAATTTTCCCATAATTATATTCCCATTTTTTTCCTAACAAAAAACATTCTTTATATCCCAAGGAAAAGAAAACATATAAAAATGGGGACCCCAATTACTCAATAAGGGTAATCATAGAAAATATCAAACAAAACCTATACATTAAAATGAAAAAACATGAACATAACTTTTAATAATCATACCATGTATAATAAATACTAAAATATAGAGTCTTGAAATAAATCTTGGCATTTCATAAGTCATAAATCATAAAAGAACATGTGCCAGGAGAAAATAACTTTGGCATAAAATATAGAATTTGGGAAAACACATAAGAATATAAAATCATTTACATATTATCCGAGACTCATTAAAAACCCATCGTAATAGAAAAATTACTATACAAAACTTTGTTCAATCTTCATTCCAGCCCTCTATTAACAAACTGGATTTATATTTTGTTCTATCCCTATATTATTGAACTAAATTTACTTGTCATTATAGTCATGTCTATATCATAAGATATAAATTTTTACCCAATGAATTAGAGGGAGATATAGGTCCCACCCACCACATAATTAAAATCGTACATATCCGTGAAACAAGAACATAAATCATTCAACATAAAATAACCCAGGAAATAAAATTGGTTTCGTAAGCATCGTTTCATTATAACATGACCCATGATGAAACATTTATTTCATAAATAACATAAACACAATAAAAACATAGAAATAATACAAATATTATACTTGAAACATATATTTATTAATGAATATTATCTAATGTTGAACATAATTTTGATAAAATAGTTGAAATAAATTCTTGAGGAAAGTATCCATTCTTATACAAAAATGTTTTCTTTTCTCAAAATGCCACACAATATTCAAATAAAGGTATTTATTTTAAAATAAACCTGAAATATTTTAAATGAGATTCATGGAAGAAAAGAATTATGAAAATGTAACATTCTGTTCATTCAATATAATATAAAATTTAAAATTCTTTTCATACTTTTCTCAAAAAGTCCAAAAGAACCTCATTTTGAAAATAAAAAAAATATTTCTTTCATACTGGTTTGTAAAAAATCACCATTGGGTTTAATTTTCTCTAAAAGTATTTTAATAATATAGATAATATTTTATATTAAATATCTATAAAACATTGATATGGATGATAAACATACCCCAATAAATATTTATGTATAAACAATCTTAGATAAAAATGAGATTGTGAAATTATTCCTAACCAATTTTTAATCAGTCGAATCATATGCCTCATAAAATAAATAAACTTATATTCATATTTAAATATTATAACCTTCATAATAATAATCATGAAAACATTCATGAAAAACATAAACACTACCCAAAATAAATAGGTGGGAATATGTCCCACAGAAATAAAAGTGAGGAAAAATAGTCCATTGTATTTTTTAAGGCTTCAAATGGTAAATAACTCACCCCATGGATGATAATGGTGTAGATATATTTTAACAATAATATTTATTCAATTATTTGTGTCTTTTAATGGTTATTATCATTTTAATAAATATTATTCTATGGATTTTTCATCAACAAAATAATCTTGAATCATCAATATATAAAACATTAAGGAAATTATTTATTTCATAAAACATAAAAATAGAATACCATAATAAATAAATAAAATTATATTTCAAATGAATATTTATAATTGAATTTATTTTTTGTATCATCTTATATTAAAAAAATTGGTTATTAAAATTTGAGTAATTGATATTTAAGGTCTCTTTAAAAAAATATATTAAATGTCCTAATCTCATCCAAGTGGCTTCCAAAGAGTATCTTTTCAGCCCAAGAATGGTTTAGGTTGAAAATAACTATTCAAATCATTTTTTAAGTGATAATATAATTATATAATACTGTATTTTCCCTTAATTACCTGATTTACCTTTTTACTGTATTAATAAAAATTACGGGTGTTACTATTCATTGCGATAAAAAATAAAAGAATGTTATAAACATAATTTGGACCTACTGATTCAAAATATGGAATCTGGTTTTAAAAATTAAAAACAGAAAAGTCCCAGTAATTAATTTTAAATTAATCCCATTGTTGGAATGAAAATGTATTTTTAAATGTTAAAACATTGCAAAAGAATGAAATTTTTTACATCCAAATTCATGGTAAAATTAATTACAATGAAAAAAATTATATTAAATGATAAAAAGGTATTTTATTTTCTACTTTAAACCCACTAAATAATATAATTTATCCGTAAAAATTATTTTGATGAAAAAAGTTGTTTTCAATTAGAATTTAGTATATTTTTACTATTCATCAAAACATAAAACTTATTAGAAAACTATCAAAAAATAATCCTAAGTATATTTTTATATCCTACTTCTAAAGAAGGATTTTATTTTTTAAAATATAATATATAAAAGTTTCAAATACTATATTTGAAATGGGTACACCATCAAAAGGACTTAAAAGTTTATTTTTTGAAAAATACTTCTTTTATCTAAAAAATGAACTTTTTCTTTTATAATGTCTACAAAACATATAAGATGAATTTTAAAAATTATTTTTAATATATTACATATATATTACATTAATAAGATTCACAAATAGTGATTTTAGTATTTTGTAACCTTACTTATTTTCATTTAAATAATTTTTTAGAAGAAAGTTAATCATACCCACAATTATAATGACTAGGTTATAAGGTAACATAATAATATTTATTTTTCCACTTAGACTATGTCTAACGTGAAATGAATTCTATCTAAATAACTCGAAATTGTGTGTAACACATGCCAAGCATAGTGTAGTGTATACCCCAAGCGAAGCCGATGTTGCATATAGCTCCATCTTATCTTGGTTTAGTGTATAACATAAGACATCCAAGAAAGTAAAAGAAAGATCTCATAAAAATAACAACATGTTACATTCTACCCCCATTAAAATGAATTTAACCATATAAATTCATCTAGGTTATAAAAGGATTAATATTTTAATGTTTCTTTCATAGAAACCCTCATTGGAAAAACAAATACTACTACTTCCTTTTAAAATAGAAGAGTTAGAAAATAACAGTTACCCAAATTAAATCATAACTATGTCACTGCATAAGAGAACAAAGGTGAAGATATGGGCATAGAGGAAAATTGTAAATATTCAATGAGCAGATAAAGATCAATGTTCATAAAAAATTTGGTGTGCAAGAGAATGTTTTAAATCCCCAAACCATAAAATAAAGAAGCATGAAATAGGTCATTGATATCATCAAAAATGAGGATAATAAGACACCCTTTTACATCATTATCCCTTTTCCTAGTGTTGATTAATTTACATGAGAAGATATACTTATTTGATTTATGTAAAATCTCATTGTTGGTCATCCTAAGAACAACTTTCCCCTTTATCTCTTATTCAATGAAATGTTGTTGAATTTTAAATTTTAGAACCACTATTAGATTATGAGAATGATGGGTTATTCCATTTATATTTATCACAAAAAAAATGATAGATCATGTTTTTAAATATGCATAAGTCCACCTATAATGAAATAATACTTTAATCTAACAAGATTCATCTAGAGTTTAACTTATACTATACATAAATGGATAACCTTACAATCCTTATGAAATCTGAAAACCAAAAACATTAGAAAAAGGTACACTAAATTGAATTAACATTTATCCTCCATATATCATAAGTTATCTTATATTAATCACATTCCAAACATGTGAAAACAATCATCATGTATTCTGTTCAGTCATGGTAAAAACATGGATTACCATATATCCTTATTCAAACCAAGCATGTTTTCTTATTCCAAAGCTTAATGGATGTTTTAAATAAGTCCAAAAATGTTTTATACTTCATCCATGATATCATAACCCTCTTGACAAAAACTATATAATTAACACCTAATAAAATAGTACCATCCAATTTACTTATTCATATTCAACATATCTTAATACAAACTTCATTATCCTAACATTAGGGAAATATTAAGGGTTATCTTTCCCTTAATAATGTGTTCTCCAAATATATAACCATACCCTTAAATCATATTTCTATGTCATCGTCATTGTTCAATATATCCTTTAAAATCATTAATAAAAAACATATACTGAAAATACTTATATATTTATTGATTCATATAACATAATAATTTAATTCCAAAATATATACACCTCAATCATCCAACTTTATTTTTAAACCATTATTGTTGATCCATAATCTTACTCTTTCCTAAAATATGAATCATGTATTATGGTTCCTCAAACTAATTCTAACAAATCTTCTTTGTTTTAAAGAAAACAATAATGCTAGAACACCTAATACCTTTCACATGTCATTTACAATATCTTTATACTTAGATGTATAACCAATACTTGTACCACCTTCAGGATTCTCTTTATGAGATGTCCATTAAGAAATTGGTTTTCATAATTCTCATAATTTTTACATATGAAAAATGCATGGTTAAATATGATTTATCTAGTTCTTTCTATTGAATAAGACCAGAAGTAAAAGTTTTAGAAATACATATTAGGGATTAAAAAACACATAAGTAAGATGAATTACTTATAATATTTCAATCTAGGATATAATAGGTTTAATCATAGGTTATTATTAATAAAAACAAAAACTATAGGATTGTAAGCTATACTAAGACGTATCCTTAGGAAATCCCAAGACATATCCTTAGAATATCTATAGGGACCTCCCTAATGTTTCTACATCCTAGTTTCCAAAGGTTAACTAAACATTCACTCTTATACCAATTGTAATGACCCAGGCATTACTTACATATACATTACTACACTTTTGTGGAATAATTAATAGATTACACAAATAGATGCCCAAATACCGTATTAGTTTAGTGCCTCTAGAAACTGGAAACACATTCCTCTAATTTGGTGAAAGATATTCAATATCTCCCACAAATATCTTCCCCTTTATTTTTCGTACCTAAAACCTTTCTTTATGTCATGGGTAAAAGAAAACATATAAAAACGGGGACCTTAAATGCTCAATAAGGGTAAACATGGAAATATCAAACAAAACATAAACATAAGAATGTAAAAACAGGAAGATAATTTCTGAAAAACATACCATGTATAACAAATATCAGAATCTAGAGTCATATAATAAATCTTGGATGTTTATAAGGCATAAATCATAAAGGGACATGAGCCATGAGAAAATAACTTTGGAATAAACCTGGAATTATGGAAAACACATAAGAATAGAAAATCATTTCCATATTAGCCAAGGATTATTGAAAAGACTATCCTAGTAGACAATGTCCTATACTGAATTGAGTTCAAATTTTTTTCCATCCCAATGTTAATGAACATGATTTACTTTTCGTTCTATCCCTTTATTACTAAACTAAATTTACATGTGGTTCTATTCATGTATATCTTATAAGATATAAATATTTACCAAATATAATGGAGGTAGATATAGGTCCAACCAATCACATAATGAAGACCATATATATGTGTGTCCTAATAATATTAATCATTCAACATAACATAACCTATGGAATAAAATGGGTTTCATAAACACCATTTCATTGTAACATAATTCAGGAAAAACAAATTGATTTCTTAAATAAAATAAACACAATAAAACCATAGGAATAATAGTGGTAGTATACTAGACATATTTCCTTATTCAATAATTTAATCTTAGATGGAAAATAATTTTGATAAAAAACTGGCATTAATTCTTTAGGAAAATATAATTTATTCTTTAGAAATGTTTTCTTTTCTCAAAATGCCACATAATTTTAAAAGAAAAAAATTTCTTTGAAAATAAATATAAAATATTGTAATGTAAGATTCATGAATGTAAAGCTTTATGAAAATGTAAAAATCTATTTTTTTGTTATAAGTTGAAAGTAAACACTCTCCTCGTACTTTTGTCAAAATTTTAAAAAGTACCTTGTTTCGAAAATGAATAAATATTCATTTTATACCATTTTGTAAAAATTCACCAATGGGTAAAATTAACATTAAACAATAGTAGAATAATATATAGATTATTTTATAATACATATGTATATAACAAGGATATGGATGATAAATATACCTTAGTAAATACTTACATATAAACAATCTCAGATAAAAATGAGATTGAGAAATTATCCACTATCAATTTATAATTAGTCAAATCCTATGAATCATAAAATAATGAAAATTATTAACATATATAAATATTATAACCATCATGATAAGAATCATAAAACCATATATGGGAAACAAAAACACCACAAAAAATAAATAGGTGGTCCATAAGGTATGTTTACAGCAGAAATAAATGTGATACAAAAAAATCTCTTTCCTTAGGTCTGGGTTCCTTCGTATGTGCCTAACTTTCTCTTCTTCAATGAGGTCCCTTTAGATCTCCTCTTAAAGGATCTAGAGTTGATATTTTTAGAATATCAAAACCTCTAGAATGTGACTAAGGAAGTTGAGATGGGCAATGGGTAGGGTATGACTGATCTTGAAGGGTCAATGTGAAGTAAAGAAGTGAGAGAGGAGGTCCCATTTTATAATTTAGGTGGGGTCACTTTTTGAATCTCCAAAAATATTAATTTATAATAAAATAAAAAACTAATAAAACCCCCCAAATTTTCTTATTAGAATATGAAATGATATGAGGTTGTAATATCATAGAAAAACAATTTAGACATGATTTTACTTCTTCTCAGACCGTATCATTTCATTTTACCCTTAATTATTCTCCATTTAATTTTAACTAAGGTAAACATTTGTTTAATATTAAAAATAGTGTTATTTTTACTTATTTAATGTCAATTAGACCATAAATTAACAATATGAATCATTTTAGTTTAAACCATAATTATTTAATATTTTTGAAAAAAAATTATGATTTTTAAATTATTTAATAAAACATTTTTTGGGCAAAATATCAATAGTGTCAATTTTGACACTATATTTAATGGATTTTTTAAAATATCAAGATAAGATTTTGACCTAGAAAAAATTTATATTATATCTATAATGGGTCTTTGGAATATAAAAAAGTTGTTGGGTATATTAATTATCCATAATTATATTTTTATTTGTATTATTGATAACATTATTTTGATATATACATTAATAAAATAATTACTACGTCATTTTTTTTGTAATTTAATAATATATTTATTTGGTGGATAAAAAATAAAAAAAAGAATACAATGATGAGGATAAATTTTTTATATTTCAAATGAATACTTTTAGTTGAATATTCCTTTTTTAAAATCCATCATTAAAAATGTAATACTTATTAAAACTTGAATGTCCAAAGATCAACATCAATTTAAATAAAATAATATAAGTACGATAATCTCTTCAATAAGGACACAAATGATCAATAACCAGACCATTGGATTATTATGGTAGGAATATACTCGACCAATAAGATTTTCTCAAGTGTTTGTTACTTTAAATGGTTATTATCATTTAAAAAAAAGTAGTTTCTTGATATTTCATGAATTAAATAATTCCGACATCATCAATATATAAACCATTAAAGTAATTATTTATTTCCTAAAAATTAAAAATAAAATACCATGATGAATAAAAAATTATCTTTTAAATGAGTATTTATAATCGAATTTATCGTCTATAAGACTTTATATTAAAAATTATTTAGTTATTAAAATTTGAGTAAAATATATTTAACTTTTATTTAAATAATATATTTAAATTTTCCTAATATTTTACAAGTTTTTTTGAGATGGTATAAATTCATTTCAATGGTGTTTTATGTCATAAATCACTAATTCAACAATATTAAGACAAGTATTGGGGTAATTTTATAATATTATATTTACCATTAATTACCAGATTTACCTTTCTAATGTATCAATAAAAATTACTTAAGTTGCTATTCATAATGAAAAAAAAGGAATTATATTAACATAATTTGGATATATATATACCAAATATATTATCCATTTATAACAATTGAAAACACATAATTTTATACAGTTAACTTTAAATTATCCCCGTTGTCAAAATGAAAAATGTGTTTTTAAAAGTTAAAACAATATAAAAGATAGAAATGTTTTTATATAAAACTTCATGGTAAAATTAATACCAATGAACAAAATTGTATTAACAGATAAAAAAATATTCTATTTTTACTTTAAACACCTAAAATAATATAAATTATTCACATAAATTATTTCGAGGAAAAAAGTTGTTTTCAATTAGAATTTATTACAATTTTAAAAATCATCAAAACATAAAACTTATCAGAAGAATGTCAAAAATTCATCCAAAGTAAATTTTTATATCCCACATACAAATAATAAGGCTATTTTGTTAAATAGAATATATAAAAGTTTCAAAAATACGTTTCAAATGGGCACGCTATCAAAAGGAGATAAAACTATATTTTTTGAAAAATAATTCTTTTATTTGAAAAAATTGAATTTGTTATAATATCATGTCTAAAAGACATATAATATGAATTTTAAAATTGATAATTAATATATTAAATATATATTACATTAATAAAATCCATCAATAATGATTTTATTATTTTATAACCTCACTTATGTTCATTTAAATATTTTTTAAGAAGAAAGTTAATATTGTTCATACATGCCAGTATAATGGCTAGGTTATAGGATAACACAATAATATTTAACTATTCAATTAGACATGGAATTTTATAAAATTAATTCTATTAAAATAAATTGAAAATTTGTCTAACACAATAGAAGCATAGTGTTATGTATACCGCAAGTTATGTCGGTGTTGTCTATAGCACAAACTTATCTTGGCATAGCATACAACACCTGACATTAATGAAATTAAAGAAAATCTATCTCATAAAAATATCATGGTGTTACACTAATGCATTGGGAAATTATTATTTCTAATGAAATGTTATGTATGTGATTAAAGAGTAATCCAAATCCATTATGATACTTCATCTACAATTATATATTGTCTATGAAGTTATGTTTGACTCATTTTAATGTTGTTTTTTAGGTAGAAACCACATTTCCTATATTTTTATGATCTTATGATGCCATGTTTTTTATGTAACGATTCGATGTGATTATACAAGAGGCTTTACTTTTCTAATATCATGTAATAACTTTTAATCACGTGGTATGTTCCCTTATCTTGTTTATTCCCATAATGGGAATTTTACCTCAACAATTTATTTTATGTATTCTTTAGGATGTCTTATGTTGTTTTAAGAGATCCAATGAATTTAAGATATGATTATGGATAAAAAATAAGGTTTTTGTATTTTATTTTCCTTTCGGTGTATTATGAACATATAAATCCAAATAAAATAGGCCTTTTCAATCCATAATTTTTATTAATGTATATTTATTTTATACATCATGCAATAATATGTGTAAAAATGGATTGTGTAGTTATTGTTGATCTTATAAGAGTGTTATAGATATTTTGGGAGATTATGATTAGATAACATTAGTAAAAAACCATGGGTATAAGTTTATGTATAGTATGACATCCTAAGGTTCTGGTAAGGACAAGATTATGTGGTTTTCCATTAAATATATCCATGTACAGATACTACAACTGGTTTCAGTTTTAGGATAGATGCAATTAGGGTAATAACCCCAAAACCTGTTGGTTGATTTTATATTAACCATCATTGTGATTCACAGTGAGTTTACCCTTACTTCACACCTAGTTCAACACTCTCGTGGGGTAATTCTTGGTTTAATTCACATTTTCTTCGTTAACTATTATGGTGAATGAGATAATAAATCCTATGGAAATATAGGGTATAAAATAATGATATAGTATTAACCTGATGTGTATTGGGTTGATAACACTAATCTTGATCATAAATATAAAGTTACTAATAACCCCATTTTAGGTTTTATGTTAATAAAGTATATGATGAATAAACTTATTTTGGGGGATATTTATAGTTATATAACCGTTGTGTTTATTATAGTTTTTATTAAAAAACATGAAGAATGTTGTTACATTTTTTAGACATAATTTTTAATGTATTCGTATCATTTAGGGTTTATATTATATTTTTTTATTTATAGATCAAAAATAAATTTATCTTAGAGTAATATATGATTAAATCATTTTAATATTTGGATGTTAACTTTATTTAGGAATATTTTGAATAATTTTAAGGTAATTTATACTTTGGGTGTTATTATTTAGGCTTTAGAAAATATTTTATTTCCATGTATAAAGATTTATTCATTTTGGAAGTTATCATACATTTTTCTACAAAAACTAGTCATGGTTAATGTCTAAAGATGGGGGTAATATCTTGTTATCTTCTTAGGGAATTATGTGATATGTTAAAATTTTATTTTCTTGATTCAGACCTAAAATCATTCAATCTTGAATACACATCATTTGGAGTAACAGATGATATTGTGGTATAAATTGATTAAAGGATGAAATTTTACTAGGAAATTATTTATATATGTCTTATGTTCTTATTATATATGGTAAGAAATTATCCAAATCTAGGAAAAGGATCTTGTATTGAAAAATGTCATTCTTTTACCATCACTTTCAAATAATAGTTTTTCTTTTTGACACCTCATGGGATTATAGTTTTATATTTGACAACTTTATCATGAATTTTGTATGTCCAGTGATCTATCTCACTCTCTTTCATTATTTTGGTATTAATCTTTTCTTACATGACTATATTTTCATTTTCCCCTAATTTTTCTCTTCTTGGAAACCTAATTTTTTTTGTTCCAAATTACATTCATACTTACCATTCTCTCTAATCTAGAATAATATTCATTAACATGTTTTATAATGTGGGATTTCAATAAGTTATTTTCTGATGGAAAAAAATTGATTATTGAGATCAACTTAAAATTGGGATGATTCCATCAATTAAATGGGGGAGAATTTGAAACCTAGATAATTGAAAAATAAAACTAAGTTTGATAACAATTATGACCCGCAATATCGAGCCTAAACAAGCCATGAAATACTATTATTTAAAATAATTTTTATATCTTATCCATTAAATTTGTGAGAGTGAATAATATTAACTAATTTAGAATATATATATAAAAATACTACTCAATATAATGGTATTGATAAATTCATATTAAATAGACACTCAAATTTTAATGAAAACATTTCATTTTAAAAATAAATCATTTTCTTCAAACTTTATTTTTGTAACTTTTTATGAGAAAATATTTTAATTAATTTATATAAATTTTAGACAAAAAAATTGATAAAATTAAATTTTTTTTAAATGATCATATGAAAATTAATTTAGGGTGAAATTTTGGAATTTTTTTGGAATTATTAATTTTTAGTGGATAATGAAACTTACTAGTTTTTCAAATAATATAATTTCTTTCAATTAAATAAAATAATTTGAAAGTATCATTATATATTTTAATTGGAATTAAAGTTAAATAATAGGGATTTTATTTATAATATTATAATTTATTTATTTTTATTCCCCAATTTTAATGATTTTTTTGTAGGTTTATTTTTTATTTCAAAAATTAGAGTTTTATGAAAACTATTTTTAAGTGCATAAATATTATCTTTTTTAAATAATTAAAATAAACCAAGATAATAAAATATTTATAATTAAATATAGATATGATATTTCTATTTATGTTGATTAAAATTTATAGAATGATGATTTTGAGTCATAGAGTTAATATAAAATCACATATTGCTTGAAAAAAAAAATTCTTGAAAACCGTTTTTCGACACGTTTTAGTGGGTTTATTTTTTAATATAATTCTACAATTTTGTTAATTGATCTTGATAAAATGGATTCCAAATAAAGAATAAAAATAATTAATATTTATAAATATTTTCAACATAATATTTGGTCCTAATTAATAAAAAATAGTAAAAAAAATATTTATTATGATTATGGTTAAAATAGGGTTTTAGGCTTTACATGTACTTATGTTAAAATTTATTTACATTTATATAGGATTATTATTTTATAAATTGTATTTAAAATTTATAATTAAGATTTCCAAATTATATAATAAGGTCCATTTTATTTTTTGAATAAATTATAAATTACCAAGATGAAAACTAGTTATTGTTGTGAAAAACTAAATTGATAAAAGAGGGTAACCATGAAGTTAAAGAGAATAACATGGTTAAAATAAGTTTTTTTTTATTTTCGAGTTGTGTATTGACATTTTCTTTCCAATACTACATTATTTATAAATTTTTTAGGAATGTTTATTGAATGTGACTTCCCATTATTAAAAAGTTTTGGTTATTTACAAAAATTCCAATCCTTCTCACTTATCAAAGGGAACCACCTATCATACTTCATTTACACTTATAAATACATTTTTCCCAAAAACTACTCAAATAAATTCCTTAATTCCCTCACCTTATCCTAAAGGATTTTTTTTCTTATAAATCCCTCCTAGGAAGACTTTGGTGAAAATAAAAAAAGGGGTTCTCCAGAGAGGATATATCATTCTTAACTGAGAGATTTGTTTTAAATCTTCTTCCACCACATTAAAATATTAATAAAAAATTATGATTTAATAACACCAGTAAATCCCATATAGTAATATTTTTCTATATTAATTCAATAACTAAAATACAACTTCACTTCAATAAAATGGTTATAAAAAATGTCATTCGTGTGTGTGACAGACTACCACCTCGCAAATTGATGTAATTAATTTTCCATCATTGTCTCTCATAGTTTTTTATAATGATTTAATTAATTTTAATATTTATATATTATATTCAAGAAATAATTTTTTATTTTCTAAAATTAATATATTATATATTTTCTTACCTTTCCATTCATATATAAATGATAGTGTCGTTTGTGTGTGTGTGTTAATTTCCACCTCCCCAAAGTAATGCGATTGATTTTTAATTATTGAATCACATGGATAGTATATATAAGTGTATTCAAATAAAAAAATTATGTTTACGATACTATCATCATCAAGGAATTATACAATATTACTTACCTTCTTTCCAACAAGATCGTTGAAAAATATAAGTGTTACTCATGCGTACGTATGACATACCGTCTCAATGATTGTAACATGGTTTATTTTATATGTAAATATTTAAATATTCTGTTTCAAATATAATTAATGTAAAAATTGATATTTTTTTAATTATTATGATTCTATATATGATGTAATAATTACTAATTAAACCATATTAAACCTCTATTTGTCTCTTTGGACATATGAGCTGAATATCATCAAAACATCTAGCGTGAAATAAATTGAATAAGTAATTGAATATAGAATGGGTAAAAATAAAATAATATGAATAATTAATATGAAATAGTTCCTAATAAATGTAATAATTAAAATAATTTAATTATTCATGATGATAAATAATGTGTTGGATGATTCAGACTCAAGGTTAGGGGTCTCTCCAAACCACCATTTTATTGGGTTATGACCATTCTCTCTTAAACTAAAATTATCTCTCTATTTAATGTTTTTTAATTCTTATAAAATATATACATATATGTCTCTAACATATATACCTATCATTTTCTCCCTTACTTTAATTGGTTAATTCATTCCTTTTGTTCATTTATCAAATTCCGTTATTATGAAATTTCCTTTCATAATGACAATAGACAATATTATGTAACCCATTTTATTTATATATGTAATTCCTATATCTATTCCTTTTGATTGATTTATGTTTTTTTTTAACACACAATCATTAAAATTTTCTGAAGTGTGTTATCATATATCTCTACCATTCATTGGTATAGCTTTTTTCTCATGATAGGTTATGCATGGGATTAGGGAGTAAACCTAATCCATTTATGGGACTTTTTCCACCTTGTGATATTTTCTAGGTATTTATCCTTGACTCATGTTTATGTCATATTTTTTGTTACTTTTAAATTTTAGATATTGATATTATTTTATGATACCTTGATCTTTATATCATTATTCCTTGATATAACACATGAGCCTTCTCTTTTATGTTATTATGTCGTACCATTGACTCACATGTTATATTCCTTAATCATGTTTATTATTTTACAAGGATTTTTGGATAACCCATTTCTCTTTTGTATTTCCTTATTTATAATATTTTATTTTTTTGATAATTTGATTTATGAGCTCATTATCAAGAATAAAATAAGGTTTCCTATTTTATTCTCCTTTAAATGTATTGTCAACCTAGTCTTCTAAATACACTAGGGATTTTCAATCATAATTTTGTATTAATGGATATTTTAGTTAAAAAATATGAAATAAAACGTGTAAAAATTTATTGGGAAACAAGATATTTCATTTCACACCATTGAGATTATATAATATTTTTTCTTTCAAAAACATATAAGCGTTCGATAGCTTATTTTCACATATCCTATTGTATAAATGAACTCTGATATAGCAACCATTTATAACCTAGTTATTTAATTAGAATGTATGAATATTAATAAAAACACTATGAAAAAATATAATAGTTTTAATTGTTGAATATTTATTAATTAATCTATAAAAAATAGGTCCTAAATTTTTATTAAAGTCGTTTTATGCTTCCAAAATTTCATTTCTACAAAAAAATTGATTTTATACCATTTTTTGCACAAACATTATAATTAATTTCTACTTTTTTAGAAATTTTAATTTAAAAAATGAATATAATTTTGGAAATAATCATGTTAATGTTATCTTAGGGTGAATTTTTAGGATTTTTCTAAAAATATTTAATTTTCAGTGAATAGTGAAAAAATCGATTTTTGTCAAACTAATGTCATTTTTTAAAATATAATTCCCACTTTGTTTTGAATTTTTTCATAAATTAACATTATTATTATATAATTTGAAATATTTTAATTTTTTACATTGTAATCATCACAATATATTATTTGGGTATAAGTTAATTTATGGGCGTAAAAAGAATTTTTCGAAATAGACTATTTCTATGCGTGCAATGTGTTTTTATCATTATAAATATAATTAATTTATAATGATTAATTATTTTAATAAAAAATATATATTATATATTTAATAATATATTTTAACATTCATTTTATTTATTTTAAAATGAAAATTATTTATGTAAATTATGTTTTATGCTTAAAATGTATTTTTATAAAACATGCTTTCATTATGTTTAGTTCACTTATTTAAAATTAAATTTAGACACTTATATAAATAGGATCTAGTAAAATGTATTTTATATTTTTAATTATAACAGATAATATAACCTAATGAGGTAAACTAATTTTTTTTGTCCTAGGGAATAGTAAAAACATTAAAATTTGTTATCACGGTTAAGGTTAAAACGAGTTTAATGGGGGGGCAGGTTAGAAAAATAGATAAGGGAATATTTTACACTAAAACCTATGTAATTATTATTTATTAAGTAATTTAAACCATATTTTATTTGAGCTTTTAATACTTTTCCATTTTTATCGACTTTCAAATGAAACATACCTTATATCAATGAAATATTTTAAGAAATTATATTTGTGTCCCTCCCCACACTTATAAAAGGTAATATCTCTTTATACCATATAAAAATAAGTTTATCCTTATATATAAGTAAACAAAAAATCCAAAACCTTCATATATTCCTTCCCCTCATCCTATATATTCTTATATTCTCTTAACACTAGTCCTTTAAAGATTAAGGTGTAACCTAAAGGAGGTCTCTCAAATAATTGTAATAAATCTTAACCAAACTCATCTAAATTTTTTTCTTTATAAAACTAAAATAAAATAGTTTTATCCATAATAAAATAAATAACATAGTATCATAAATATACTTTTATTTTATTATATTGATGTAACAACATTCTCTACCTCCGCTCCATCAAATGGGAAATAAAATTAACACTTGTACGTACCTGTGGACAACCACCTCCACGTAGTGATACTATAAATTTTACATTACCATATCTCATGGGAGGATATAATTATGGATTTAATATTTATTATTTATATTTATCACATTACTATTCTTCTATAATTATAATATCTCTTCTGCTTTCTTACAATCTGGTCCATTGGTAAGCAATAGTGTCGCTCATGCATACGTGTGGACTATCACCTCCATGAAGTGATGTGATTTTTTATCGTTTATAGTTAATTGGTTGGTAATAAGGATATATTGAATGAAAATATATTATATCTATGATATAAAAAAATTTATAGGATAATTATTATTCACCATTCTTTCTCCACGCATCAAAAATTGGAAACATCACTCATGTGTACATCTGGATTATTGTCTCCACCAAATGAGGTAATTAATTTTTCATCACCACTTGATATGAATGGTTGTAAATATTTATAAAATTATTATATTTCATATTTATATCATTATTAAAAAAAATTATATGTATTAACCATTAACAATGTTTAATGAATATACATGTCAAACGAAAACATACATGAAACAAAGAAACTAACACCAGACATAACAACATTGATAAAGAATTGTTAATAAAATATTGTTGAAATGACATAATTAAGTCATATATGATATAATATGAATGAATATAATTTTATATATATTTATAAATAACAAAATTTATTATACAATATTTTATAGTGATCACAAAAAAAAATTGATATAAGGTATGTGTTTTGTCTCAATTTCTATTCATTGAGACATGTTTTAATATTATACAAAAATTTCTTATTTTTATGGTGTATATACTTCCCAAATAATATTTATATTCACAATCCCATATTTATTTCAAGATATTTATATAACTATAAAATTTTCAATCTTCCAATAACTTTCAATTAAAGTGTTACTAAACTTGTAACGGTTTTGCATCCCAATTTTTTTTCATTGAGAGATATTTGTGGTTAAGAAAATATTTATGTTTATGAGGTTTCAAAAATTATCCCTTTATATATTATACCATTTATCCATCCTAATTCATGGTATATGAATTTAAAGTTAAAATTATTTCATCCAAGAGGATTGGAATCGAAAGATATCAAACTGGTAAAGGTTTGTCATCAAAATATCCCTTCTTTAGAACACATGTTATGTTATACACCAATATTATTTTATGAGGTATGTATACTGAACCATTGATATTTGTTATCATTAATAACCTTATTTTTATGTAATTTAACATTTTACATCAAATTATTTCTTTCATGGGGGTCGTTAATCAAAATAGATTTAAGCGGTGACAGTTTTTTATTTTAATCTCATTTTCACCAGGATTCTTTAAGATTAAATTTTCTATGGTGAAATTATATGATATATCTAAGCTATATCTTATTTATTTTCATTTAATAATGTTATTTATATTTATTAAATTTTTTCATTTTATTTTCATCTCATTAATTACTAATGATAACATAAGAATGTTTTTAATGAAAGTCGACTATATGTCTCTCTTCAGTTTTGAATATTTTCTTTAATGTATATAATTTTATTAAATATTTTTCAGGAATTTATTTACTATTATCCAAAAATATTAATTTAAATTTTATCCATGTTTTAATTTTCTGTAAAAAAAATTAAATGGAATCTTCAATTCATTTTCCAAACATGGTACTTTTGGGTTTTATTAAAAAAATTAAAAGAAATTTTGTTTTAACATACACCACATTACCAGCTTTCCCTGACATCGTGAATAATATTTTATTTGAAGTTTAATTTATAATTTTACTTGGTTATTTTGAAGTAAATTTTTCCATTAATATTTTTTAATTTTTTATATTTTAATTAGTGATTTAAAAATGAAAGGGTATTTTCCTCCATAAATGTTCGAGTAACCTCTTAATATAATTTTCATTTATAGAGACATCCTTTAATATTTTTTATGATTTAATTGGGATATGAACTAATTTTACCATATTTATTATTTCATTGTATGGTATATAGTTTTAATGATTAAATTTTTATCAAACTCATAAAATTTCTTTGGGTTATAAATATGGTGATATGATGCGGGTTTTATGATCTTCTAGCATACATATGTATGGTTTTAATTATCTTATGGGTGAGAAAAAATTATATATCACTCCATATATTTGGGTAAATATGGATATATCATGATATAATATGGACTCTAATGTCGAGTGAACCCTATTCAGTAAGGGGATTTATCTGACAAGATGGTCTTAGGAGTGATCCTTTACTAAGTAAATAGTGGAATTGAGAGTGAACCAAATCTACTATAGTAATATTAGAAGTGACTCTTGATTAGGGAAATTTTTTTCAATAATTATATATATAGCATAAACTTATGGATTATTCTTATGATATATTCTCTTGGATAAAGATTCATTATTTATTATTACACACTCTTGTGGATTGTGTCTTCTATTACGATAATGCATTATGTTTTGATTCATGATTCATGATATTTGATTGATTGGGTATGACTTATGTATGTTATTTTCCAATAATGATACCCTTATGAATTTATTATGCACATTTATGGTCATTGATTGATATATCTTATTTTCCCTTATTGAGCATCTTACCTCACACTTTCTTATGTTTCCTTTCCCCATGTTATAATAAACAATATTATGTGTGATATATATAATATGGGTGTTAGTTGTGAATAAATTTATTTGAAATGATGTAGAAGTTTTATGTACCAATTTTTTATATGGAGTGTTTCAAAAGACAATAAACATTTATAGTTATGGCATAGATCATATTTTTATATAATTAATATTATACTGATATGATGGAGTGTTTATGTATGTATAGTATGGGTCGCTATAGTTGGTATCAGATAAATTATTAGTAAATTGTTTAAATTTGGATGAGAAATTTATTTTAAAACCCATTAGGATGAACCAATGTGTACAATAGTATCATTTTTTTCATATATAATGAATTTTATTTTTTATAAGAATATACATCCTTATATGAATACCATTAGTGGATGTGGTTTTAAAAAATATTCATGTAGGGGTAATAACCTTGAAATTAGTAGTTTGGGTATATCTCAATCATTATTTTGGTGCATGGTTAATGGTGACTTACTACACACCTTGTTTGACACTCCTGGGGGATATTATTAAGTCAATTCACATTTTCTTTATGATTCATTATTTCATGACCCGACCTAATGGGGCTCGATCAACAACTACCCCAAGTCCACCACAATAGGCCAGTGGCTCACGACCTGTGCCAAAAGGCATACTAAATTTTGGAGGCCTTTTCCAAATGTACATGCATGCACACATCTGACTATATCAATGCAGAAGTGTCAAGGAATAATGATAAAAATATGAAATATCTAGAATATAACCATTAATATGAAAAACCACTAGGGTATGCAAGAGTACGACATTGAAAACTAAAGGTAAAAGAGAAAATGCATGCCCAAGCATAAATACGCCCTAACCTGAAAAATTAGAAAGTAATATCATAAGAGTTTCTAGCTCTTGATATCCATGATCTGACCACGGTACATGGTCTAACACACTAGGTATCCCTAAGATCATTTTTAGTAATCACCTACCTATTTATCGTCTAAATATGACATGACACATATGGGAAAATCCATTTAGGGGTGAGTATATACATAATTAGTAGGACGTCCCAAAAGATGAAGGGTGAGTAGTAAGTGAAATGATTGTACTAGATAGATAATAGATAACTCAACCAAAAGAAAGAGAATAAATAGAATCTCATAACAGGGATATATATATATATATATATGATCAAATAAAATAATCCCAAACAAGAGAGAAGGAGTTCTCAATCACACATCCCATCATAGGAAAGAGTGTTGTCAGTTCCAAGAAAACCATCAATAATGCCCAATATCTCAAACCTATATCTATTATAAAACATCCAAGTCACACGGCAACTTTTAATTGTTATGTATTATTGATGGAAACAATATTTAGAGAGAGTATCCATGCCCTGGTACAATAGTAGGGTGCCACTTAGTATATAGCTAGAGGATCCATGCCCCGTCCTGGCAGGTGGGTGCCACTCAAATAGTTAGTAGAGGGCCCATGAATAGTCTTCGATGGAGGCTGACACTAAAGTATTTGATGGACCATTCCCTAACTCAATTGAAGTGTGTCACTCCAGTAGAAGATAGAGGATCCATGACCAACCAATCAAGAGGGTTCCACTCTAGTTTTCTATGAGCCACAACTTGATACTGTAAGAGGGTGCCATGTGGTAAATGGGTAGGGGAATGATTCCCTATCCCAGTACAAGTTTTAAAATCTAAAATTTTATAGATTAAGAATACCATTTCCCTCAATATGGTTCCACTCTATGTATAGGTTGAGTATTATTTCCTAGCCCAGCTAGAGGGGGCCACTCTGAATCCTCTAGTGATCTGTTCTTATCTCTGTCATCATCAAGCATCGCATAAATAAGTGTCACACCCAGAACATATAAAATTTTATCTCAAAATTATTTATAGATTCCACCAAAATTTTCTAGATGGGAAAACACTTAATATATGCCCCTCACATGATAAAATCTAACTCCAAATAAAGAAGATAAGAGAGTTTGAGTTTCCTTGATATGAAAGAAGGGGTTTTTAGTGTTTCAGGGGTCCCACATGAAATGTCGTCCCACTTTATTTCTATGTTGTGTCCCTATAGATACATGTAACGCTACACATGAAGGGATACATGGATTGTAGAGTGTCAATATGAAATTTTAATGCCACTTGGGGTCCGGCTCATGATCTCGCGCCATGTCCATGAACTTTGGCACATGGCATGTGCTTGGTCATCACATGCCTGTGTACTCCAACAATACACATCAGGTCACCAAAAAAAGGTCAGAAGGTATGTAGGGGTCCCACACAACATATGATACTTATAATTATACAAAACGTAAGATTTCATAGCCAAGAATCGGCATGTCATGTGTTCATCGGATTACACGATGTCTAATTTTTCTTTTCATAGAATCATATATTCATTCCTTAGATACCAAATCGATGGTAATTTATTTATATCTTAACTCCTATTAAACCATAAATGGTGATTCCTTCTCTATATGATAATTCTGTCTATGTGGTGCTCAAAAATCAGATCTTGATTCTTCCCGCACAAAATCATGCAACTCAGAAACCTCACACTGCATTAAAATCATCACCCCCATTATTGGTTTGGAACCCAGTTCAACCAATAAATCACTCAAAACCAACTAATCATCTGATTCCATCCTTGATTATTTATATTCCATTTGATTCATGTGAATCTATTGTGAATCTAGGGGTTTGATCCGGCTTGGTCCCACCTAGAAATGTCAAATCGTGACCCCATGGTCAAAAGATACCTTACACGAGGTACAAAGGGAGAAATGAACCAAAAATAGAGGTACAATGATCATTTTACAAGCGTTCTTGGACAATGAATACTAAATTGGGGTTCCAAGGTAATATAATAAAATAAATTAAGTAATTTAAATACATGGGTGCATATAATCGCTCAAATCAAACACAAATCGAGAAATGATATGATCTTAATCATTCAATTTAATCAATAGTAGAACAAACCAAGAATTTATGAGTCTTACATGGATATTAGAACATTATTTATTGAAAACATTTCTTGTCAATTATTGATAGGGGTTGTTTTTTTATTCATCTCAATATCCCTTGATCTGGAGTCTCATCATCATTGGATTTTGATTCACCAACAAAGGAGAAGAATAATGACTCCATGTGATCCCTCAGTTATGTGGCTAACCCGGACTAAATATCCATCAAATTTTATTTATAGATAATTAAAAATTATCTTTATTTAATTAATTAAATAAAATTATTTATTTCATTAACTAAAATCACATTCCCATGGATGCCTATATTTGAAGGTCATGCATCGAACTATTTTAGGTCATGCCTAGGACAAACATTGCATTCTAGACTCAAACAATGTATCATCATTCTAATCCAAACTTACCTTTAAAATTTATTACATTTTCTTTAAGATACATCTCATTGGTAATATAAAATATCCTTAATATTTTTATACAATTAATTGAATGCACATAGAGCTTCTAAATTGCACATCGTCTTAGTGCCTAGATCTAAAAATACATTTATAAATATTCCAAACTCTTGCAAAGGAAAAAGGGTCCTCTACTTCATTCAATCATTTAAATTTTTCATCTCTGAAAACTAAAACTAAACAATAAACTTGGAATAATGATCCTGCATCTGTCTCTCCCACTCCTTGGATATCTACATCACTCTCAAGTTATGGCACAAAAAACAAACCAAGGGGATGATATGTCCATGTAGGGTCCTCTCCGACAAATCCTTTATTGCCACAGTGTACTCTATAAATGTTTATATGTCCTCTATTTCTAGCACTCCCTAATCAATAATGTGTGTGGATTTATACACGTATATCCTTAGTTTTAGACTTGGAAGATATCAATGTATTTATTTCTTGGGATCCACCTAAGAGTGTGTCATAGGTGTTGAGTTGTTTTGGATTTGTGGGATAAAATATGATATTTCTAGAAGACATCTCCTAAAATTCATTCTTATTAACCTCCTTGATGTGGAAAGGGAATCCATTTACCTAGACTAAGTAGTTAAAACAGGTTTTAAAGGAGTAAACTATGAGGCCAAATTGTTCCCATATCTTTATAATACCAAAGGATGGTGTGGAGTACTTATTGTATTATCATTCCTCATGAGCTCGGCTTAGCTCAATGTTCATGTAGATACAAGAAGTTATCACACACTGGTTAAGGAAATTGATACCCTATGATTAGAACTATGTGACTCATGACCAAGAGTTGGAAGTGGTAGTCTTTACTATTAGGATGTAGAGAAACTACCTTTAGAGATAGAACATCATGGTTTACTCAGACCATTGGATTCTAAAGTATGTATTCAAGCAAAGAGACTTGAACATGATACAGTTGTAATGGTTGGATTTCATATAGGGATATGACTTATGTATATTCTATACATTGGGGAAGTAAAACATGGTAGAATATTCCCTTAGCATAATGTGTTGGGATCACTTACTGTGGTAGGATTTTGAGAATTATCCTTCATCCAACTAACCCTGGTTGTGTAGGAGGGTGCACTTGTTCTTCAGTCGATGGTGTTGACTCCTATACTTCTAAAGCCTATAAGAGAGTCCCAGCTCGGAGTCATAACCCTGGAGGTATTTTTTGACCATATTTCTTCATTATATTCACCTAATAGATATTTTGAATGAGATAATCACATCATCCTTTTCTAGGGATGGATGGTATTCCTATTTATGATGCAAAAGAAGCTGATGATGGGTTTTCACACTTATCCTTTAATTGTAAATATTTATGTGGAAAGATGTATAGAGACCATAACAAATAGTTCTGGTGGACTGAAATGGGATAGATCATGGCTCATTTTATATCATGGTGTCACACATATTAGCAGCTGATGGTTGAGCATCAAGTTTCGGTAAGATTATATAGCCCATTAAGATCCCATAGTAGAAACTTGATGGCATATTCATAGAATATTTTATAGGGATTCCATGAACATCTAAGGGCCATGACACCATTTGGGTGATAGTTTAATGTCTAACGAAGTTGGCATAGTTCCTTGCTATTAGGGAGCAGAGTTTGGAGGAGAGTTTACAGAAGATATACATATAGGATATCGTTCTCATTCCTGGGGTACCCCCAATGATTATATTTGACCATGGGTCATAATTCAAATCATGGTTATGGATAGTCCTATATAAGTAATTAGGGATATAGATGAGGATGATTACACCCTTTCACCGGTATAAATATGGGTAGACCAAGTGCACTTTCCAATTTTTGGAGGATATGCTGAGGGATTTAATATTAAACATTGGTTAGAGCTAGATGGATTGATTTCCATTTGAAGATTTTTCGAACAATAATTTTTCATGACCTGACCCAATGGAACTCTAGCCTTAACTACACCAAGATGACCTCTAAGGGATAGAGACTAGAAACCAGCGTCGAATGGCATATCTAACATGGGAGACCTTGGACTAAATTACATGTATGCAAACACCTGACCATATAAATGTAGAAGTGAAGATTCATAAAAATAAAAAGATGAAATATCTTGAATATAATCATTCATAAGAAAAACATATAGGGTGTAAAAGAGAAAAATAGTGAAATATGGAAGTAAAGGGGAAAGATACAAGCCCAACCATAATGATGTACCAACCTAAAAATGAAAAAACTAAATTACTGAGAGAGGTCAACACATGATCTACAAGATCCGACCACCAAATGTGATCTTAGGCATCAGGTAACACTAAGATCCTCTATAGTCACAACTGACATGTCTGTCATCTTCATAAGACAAGACACATGCATTAAGAGCCCAAGGAATGGTGATTATATACATACCCATTAGGACATCCAGAAAGCAGAAGGCAGAGCATCAAAAGACATGATATGAATACATAAATACTAAACATCTCAACCAAAAGAAAGTGAGAAAACAGAATATAACAATAAAGATATATATATTTATTCTCATACAAAATAATCTTATATTAGAGATAAGTGGATCTAAATCACACATGCCATCCTGTAAGATATTTCCATTAGTTCCATGATGTCCATCAATGATGCCCAATATCTCAAGCGTCTTCCCAATAGAAAATATCCATGTCACACAACACCTTGCCACTATGTGACAAAGTCAAGGGGAAACAATATCTAAAGAGAGGATCCATACCTAGTAAAATATGAGGGTTCCACTCATTATATATGTAAATTACCTACACCTTTTCTCAGTAAGAGGGTTCCACTCAAGTAGTCGGTAGGGGACTTATGCCCAGTACGAGATGGAGGGTCTCAATTAAGTAGTTGAGGACCCATTCCCTAACTATGCAGGAGGGTTCCACTTGGAAAATCGATATAGGACCCATGCTGAGCCCCGATGAATCCTTCCACTCTGGTAATCAATAGAAGTATCATTCCTATCCCAACTAGATGGGGCCACTCTATTAGTCGAGGACCCATACCATGATACCATAAGAGGGTGCCATTGGGGAAATTGGTAAAGGGACCATTCCCTATCAAATTTGGATGATTCCACTCTAAAAATAAATATTTACCCATACCATATCCAACATGAGGGTTCAACTCTATAGATTGGTAGAGGACCCACGCCCAGCCCAGCTGAAGGGTGCCACATTAAAGCCCTTGGTGATCCTATCTGATTACTATCATCGTTAAACATCATCTAAATATGAGTCATGCCTATAAAATCTCCCAACGTATCTAAAAATTCACTATAGATTCCATCATCACATTCCTAATGGAAAAAACATAGTATAGGTTACTCACAGACTAAAATATGAGTATAAACGAAGGAGATATGAGAGGATCCTACTTCATAAAAAGGAGAGAAGGGGTACACAGTGTTTGAGTGGACCCACACAGAATATAGTCCCACTCAATCATCCGGACTTGTCCATTTTTGTACATGGATTTCTTACCATGTAGGGATACGTTGTGTATAGAGGGTATAAATGGCGTGTCGGAGCCACCTTGGGTGCTACCCGTGACCCCAAACAGTGTTTGTGTACATTGGCACATGGTGTGTGCCTGGTCATTCTTGTTTATGTGTAATCCTAATATAGAATCCCACCATTTTAATACATAAAGTTTCATTACATTTTTCAAACAAAGGATCTTTAAAGTTCAGTGTCTTGGAAATCAGGATCATAATACATGAAAACAACAAAAAAATTATTCTAAACAACTTGTAAGGCTTCTTCATTGTTCATCCTAAGTTAATTATATCATCTCATAACCTAGTAGGATACATAAAAGGATAGGGTGAGAAGAAGGCCCATTATGGAAAACAAGAGAAACATTTAACATGTGAACTTGAGATACATCAATAAAGACATGATAAATAACTTTAAGGCATGAGAAAGAGATCATGAGGCATATCATAATAAAAATAGTATGTTTAATAACTTGAATATGTGGCTAAAACCTTTAACTTAGACAATAATTTCCATATCACCATGGCCCATCCCCATGGTGTCATTAAAAAATTACCAAGGTTATTCACCAAGGTATCATTAAAATGGTCATCTCTAGAGATTAAGTCTTTACCCAATGAATTCGAGTGCTATAAGGGAGAACCGTTAATTTTTCTTTATTATCATGTGATCCACATATATAATCATAAAAAATTTCATAAATAACCTATATTTCATAAAATAGATGGGTTTCATTTCATAATCCTAGTGTTTTAAAAACTACTTTAAAGACATTATCTTTATGTCACAATAAACCCACAGAAAAGGAAAATGGGTTTAATGTATGTAAATGAAAGAATTAAAAATAGAAAATTTTGATATATATGTGAATACCCTTTTAGAAGAAATATCTTTAAGTATTCACTTAATAAAATAAAATAATTTGAGAAAAAAGAGAAAGATATTTTGAGACCAAAATTCTGCAGCATGACGGCTATGTTACAAGGTTTTAGAAAATGTTGAAAAGAGAGGGGACATGGGTCACCCACTCATAAATGATCCATAAAACAGTAGGGGGATAGAATATAGAGGATATAAGAACATGGTAATGAAATTTTAAGGAGATACCATGTGAAATGAACAACATGAAAGGAAGAAAAAAATAAGATTTTTCTTATGAAAAATTCGACAGCCTAACAGCGTCACTTAAACCATAAAAAAATGAATTGATGAGATTAAATAGGGTATATCATCATTTGTATATAAAATGAAAGTATGATAAATATTGTTATCGTACCCCAACATGGAAAAAAGGGAACTTTAAAGACTTGACATGAATGTAGAACTTTCAAAATGGATAGAGTGAAAGAATCCCTTATAAAAATTTGGCAGCCTAACGGCGCCACTTAAAAATTCATAAAATAAATTGATAAGAGTAATAGGTCTTCTATAATAATATTAAAATTAATATTATAGTAAGGTTAATATAAAATAAAATCCTCAAACATAAGAACATGTAGTATAACAGAAATGACATAAAAGAGAGTACTTGAATAGAAAGAGAGAGGTAGGATCCCTTACCATAAAACGTAAGTCCTAAAACTCAATGGTCAGGACCATGGAGGATTGAGGGCACCATTAAAGGACTCCTTGGGAAGTAAAGATACCAGAACTTCATTGGAGAGGACTTGGAAATGAAATGGATGAGGGAAAGGCTTGGTATTTATAGGGGAAGTGAGGGGACAAAGCATTAATTGCCAAGGGACACCTCATCGGTGGTATTGGAAAAACCATCGATTCCCCATTGTATTTTCCCATGGTATTGGCCACTTGGTACACCTCATACATTATATTTCTATTCATAAGTCGACCAGAATTAGTGCATAATTATTACATACTTAATGATTTCATTAAACACCCAAAACTCAAAAACTGTATTTTCAAAATTCATTGAAAATTCAACTTTCTCAGAAAAATCCCAAAATTTAACCTCAAACAAATATCAATGCACTAATTTCAAAGACTAACTCCATTTTATGAAAATAACTTTCTCAATATTTTTAATTTATTTTTTAAATAAAAATATTATTCACTAAAAATTCAATTGTTTCAGAAAAATCCCAAAAAAATTACATTAACATAATATTGATGCACTAAATTCAAAAATGATCTCCATTTTATAAAAATAATTTTCTAAATATTTTTAATTTAATTTTAAAATAAAAACATTATTCACCTGAAAAAACTAATACTTAAACGGTACTTTTTGGAACGGTTATTTACCTATTTTATTGAATCACATTACTTAATCAAGGTGCCTAAATAATATTAATACATTCTTAAGTGAGGTTACTTAATCCATTTGATCACATTAATAATCATAAGCGTAAAATCACTATTCATAATTTACTATTCATCAAAAATTAATCTGATCTTATTAGACTCTAAATTTCTTTACTGAACATAACTGTAGAAGACCATTTTATGAAAATCATTACACATTATTAATTATTTAAGTTTTACATAACTATTTTTAAAATATCCTTTTTCTAAAATTCATCAATAATATACATACTATATTTATCTGGACATTTGAAAATTCACAAACTTCACCATAAGAAGAAATCACAATTTTTTATTTAAATCAAAGGATTACATAAGACAGTTACAGTCTCATCACATAACCCCTTATAACACCAGCATAGGACCTAAGAGTAAGGTGTGCTAGGGTGATAGAATCTTGGGGCGGCTCGGTCAACATTGCCCTAGTAGTGATTTATATCAGCTTGAACTTCTCACAAAGTCGATTCTGTTCCATCTTCACACGATGAAGTTCGTCTTGGGTTTGGTCTAAAAAAAGCCCAAAGGTGCTACCTCCTTCCGGAGTTCCATCAGATGGGCTTCGATCGGCCCGAGACTACTGGATGGGGCCATTGAATCTTCTTTCTATATTAATTAATCAATATCACTTGTATTTATACACAATAATCACAACATTTAGTTTCCAACGGTCATATAATTGTAGAAACCCAACAATATTATTTTAATTATACTCATTTTATTAAATGAAATGGTTTTTTTGAGTATAAAATAAAATGACACAAAGTTAGGAAACAAAATTTATTCGAAATTTCGGGTCGTTACAATCTTCCCCCTTTATGAAATTGTGTCCTCATAATTTTAAAATTGGTCTTGGAAATTTCGTTGAAAGTCTCACATTGGAAAAAGTGTCAGTAAAACTATTACTTTAAAAGAAGGAAAGGGAAGTACAAAGGTCACTCAAGTTAACCCATACTAGGATTCCATGTAGGAAAACATGGACATGTAAGAGTGAACAAAGGGTCCAGTTCTGATGGATAGTGATAGAAAACATGATCTAGAGAAAAATAACCCCAAGAAGATCACAAACTTAAGATGTGTTAAATGGTCTTTGATTACCCAATTGGAAACATAAACCAACAACGTTTTTGTTTTATATTCCTTTTCATAATTTTGAGGAGTTCATTTACTACATAGAATAAAAACATAAGGAAATATACATACCTTCAAGTAGAGTTTCATCCCTTAATAAGTTCCCACCAAGACTATTCTTTTCTTAAAAAATGAGCTTTAAAAAAGACTTGGTCTCATCAAAAGCACAAGAATCATCTTCTAGATAATCACATAATCTAGAAAAGAATAACTATATGTTTCCCTTGTCTTTAGTCATCAACTAAAACTAAAATGGTTAGTATGAGATCATATAATCCCCAAAAAAGATAATCCTTTATAAAAATAAATATGTCTATTAATCTCCAAAATTCAAAAAAAGTACCCAAAGTTCGAGAAAGATCATTCAATACACAAACATCCTTAAAAATTTTCATAATAATCCAAACGAAGATTGGAACCCAAAAATAAGAATGATTTAATCACATATATTTCCCCAATAAATATTATCATTTATCTCCAAATAACATCGACTACTACTAAAGTCTCATACTAAAGTTTAATTAACATATTCCCATATTCTCTATGCTAGGTTCATTGTTTTCCAGAAATAAAACAAATCACCATATGTCCTCAATAAATACATAAAAAATCAACCATTCCTCCTCAATTTAGATCCTGTAGTATTTTATTTCCCTGAGGCATATAGTACTCTAAAAGAGAAAACATCATCCAAAATAACCTTTATCATTTAATCACCAAATCAATTTCATATACAAATGATATCCATTTTATAAACATAGGTTTCCAAAATCAACTTATTCTTAATCCATAAAAATATAAAGTGCATTAATCAGTCTGAAGGGCATAACAAAAAACTCATAATGCCCATATCTTGATGGGAAGGCAGTTTTTGGGATATCATCATTCTTCACCCTCAATTGATGATAACCAGAATGAAGATCATTCTCAGAGAAGAATTGAGTCCCATGAAGTTGGTCAAATAAGTCATAAATTCTAGGAAGAGAGTATTTGTTCTTTACTATGATTTCATTCAGTTCTCTATAATCAATGCATAGTTGGATCGATCCATCCTTCTTCATCAAAAAGAGAAATGGTTCTCTCCAAGGAGACACACTTGGTCGGATAAACCCATTCTCTAAAATATCTTAGAGTTGATTCTTTAATTCCTCTATCTCCACATTTTCCATCCTATTGGGTGTAACACCCCAAGCTTCCATGGTATGTTTCCTTTCGAATAATGCAATGGCGTGCATTGTACGCAACTTCGAGATTTTAACACACCATAACCAATCAAACTAACTGTTATGAATAGTAATACCTACATTTTGAAATTTTATAAATTCTATCTCTCAAAATGGAATTCATTTTTGGATTCGGAATATCGAAATTAGCCTACGGTGAAATTTTGGTACTTTTCGGATAACTTTCATATTTTGATAAATAGTGAAAATTACTAAATTTTAATTAAAAACAACTTTTTTAATCAAAATAATTAAAAGTTATAAATTATGAATTTGAGTGGTTTTAAAGTATATTTAGAATATATTTTTACCATGTAATACAATGTGGGTGATTGAACATAATTTCACATTTAAACCAGACATAAACAAGTGACAATCTTTTGATAGTTATTATCTCTAAAAAACACACTTTTTGTTTTAACAACGGGAATTAATTTTAAATTAATTTCTGCCACTTCTGTGTTTTGAGTTTGGAAAAATGGATTCCATATTTGGAATCAGGATGTTCAAATTGTTTAAATAGGTAACTTTTATTTTTAAACATTTTGGATAATTACTTCGGTAAATATTTTATTTACCATGGTTAAAGGGTAAATCCGGTAAACAAGGGTTAATAAAATAATATTATAATAATACTAAATTACCCTAAAACGTGTCTTAACCATATTGGTTGATACATGGTCGACCATGGACATCTTTGGGTCGATTTGGGGACCCCATGGATCCACTTGTAAGTGATAATGACACTTTATTTTAATTAAGTTAAAATAAATACAAAAATGACACAAGCATATATCTTTTAACAAAACAATTGTTACATAGGGTTATATATGTTGGATTTTAGATTATAAATATTCATTATAAATATAAACATATTTCCTACATAATTCTATTTTATTTATAATTTTTAGACATTAAATAATTTAATTTATTTATGACACAATGATGATGAATTAATTACTTTAATAGTGAACAATTAAAATAATTGATATTATAAATACACAAATAAATATAATATGAAACTTTTAATGAATTAAAATAATTTTCTAGGATAATATGATATATTAGGATTGATTTAATTGACTTTGTTCAAAGTAATCAATCTGTTATGAGTTTCAAAAAAAATCAACTATTGAATTGTGTCAAAATTGACATACAAGAGTTCTTAAAACAAATATTATATTATTAATTGATATTAAATTACTAAAAATATAAGGTTTGGCCAAGAGACTTATATCATGATAGTTTCATCATTAATGGACCACTTGGGGGGTCTCTTGGATGTATATAGTAAGTTTATTAACCATATAATATAAAAATACAAAGGGACATTGTAAAAGTGAAACTAATTAACTAAGAGTTAATACTTAAAGATAAGGTTAATATAATGACCCAAACCTGTCTAAATTCTATTGGTTAAGTTTTCTTCGACCCATCCCCACCTTAAAATTTAAATAATAAACTTTGGAGCCATTATAAACCGAATATGAATTTATTATAAATTGATATTTCTAGCTTTTCCAAAGGTGCCCCTCACCCCTCTTATAAAAGGGCACTCCTCCTTCTCATTTCTTCACACCTTCAAAGCCCTTTGGTTCGGCCAACCCCTGCCCAAATACTATCTCAATTTCCCTCGCTACAACCTAGAGGCCTTATTTTGATCAGAAAGCCAACCTAAGGATCCTTTTTGATCAAATCAAAAGGAAGAACCTGAAGAAGAGGTAATGTTTTCACCACCCCTTTTCAAGTTCCTTTCTTCTTCCACTTCCTCTTTCTTTGTTATTACCATTAAAAAATAATAACTACAGTATCATATATATACTGTGATGTTATTATAAGTATGGTACAACCATATTTAGTATTCTATCCATCCTTTGAATAACATGTCACCATACGTACGTACGTATGACCATATTTAGTATTCTATCCATCCTTTGGACTTAATAAGTGACGGGTGGAGCCCGCTATAGCTCTTCGATGCATCGGTAGGTCTCATGAGACAAACTAGTGTCTTGGCACAAGGCCTTGGCAAAATCTTATTTGTCGTCTTGGCACGAGGCCTTGGCTATGTGGTTATGATAGTCTGGAATTATGCATTCCATCATTATGAAAGTGGTTATTGATATTGAATGGGATTGTTCGACTAGTAGAATATCCATGTGAGTAAGTAAATGGCATTATTTTATTTTATCTTTTCCATTTTATGCTGAAATTCAAGTTTAAAAGGCTTTTGTTTTAGTTATAAACTGCCTTAAGTGTTTATGCTTATCTATGAATGCTTCTGCTATAATGTTATCATTACTGAGCATTTGAGCTCACCCCTTTCAATGTTTTATTTTTCCCAGGATTATGAAGAAGTAATTTATGAATGACCTGCAGGGATATTATGAGGGGATATGAAGACAAGATGTTTTTTTTATGATGTAATGTAAAAATTTATGGATATATATAGTTATTCCAAGGCTACTAAACTGATCGGTATTTTGAGACTTGATCTTTCTTGTGATCATGCCAATGTTATGTAATAATGCACCGACTCTAGGTAACTGGGGTCGGGGCATTACATTTGGTATCAGAGGATGTTTAGTAAAAACCCCGGAAGCTAGATTTAGATAAACTCTGATTAGAGCACGTAGACCTAAGATGAACTTTGAGGATTAGTATAAAAGAACTTCCTAGAATTTTGGTATTATAGAGATTTTGTGAGTTTTCCGAGCAATACATCTCTGTCTGGATACGAGTAGGTAGAGGCGGCTCTGGCATAGATGTACCTAGGGGTAAAACCCGAAAACACCGCTTTGAGCTAGACTCGAACGGGAACTGGTGCACGACAATGGGCCTTGCTGCACTCTTGGTTACGACACTCTCGGGGGATATGGTTAGGATAATTTACATTTTCTTTACAAACCGATTTAAGTAATATATATATAAGATGAGAGTAAATGACCTTGGTTAATCCTAATATGTTTCAAATTGAGAATATTGTGACATTTTAATCTCTAAATGATTTTACGACTACTGTTACTCACACAATGCTTTCTGGTTTTAGTCAATGGCTGGATTGCAAGGAAGACATGGTGACTTTGAGAATGATGTACAAGGTGGGAACGGTGGTGGAAATGAGCAAAAAAATGGAATGTTGATAGGCGTAAAAGATATCGTCTTTATGCCAAATCAGTTTTCCAAAAATATGATCAACAATATATATATTAACCAACTCCCAGACTCAACAAGGAAGAGAAAGGTGATAAATGATAAGAGCTCCAGCAATGGAGACCATGGAGAAAAGAACCCTCAATTTTCATCATGCAGGAAATGTGGAAGGTGACACCCAGGAAAGTGTCTCAATGGGACAACGAAATGTTTTACGTGCGGGAAGGAAGGACATAAAGTGAATAATTGCCGAAGAAAAATGAAGAGTACTATGGAAGAAGATAAAAATGGTCCCAAGAGTCCATTTACAGTTATTTGTCGTAAATTTAGGGGACCTGGCCATTACCCGAGTGAATGTCCTATTCTATAGGATATTTTCTTGGTCAAAGAAGAATCTATGTGGAAATAAATGGATGGAGAAAATTTTAAAAAGTATTAGCACTCCTTGTTGATGGGTTTACTTTGGAATAATTTTCTCTTGTATTTGTAACCCCGCAGTTTGCCATGTGAGAATGATATTTGAGGAAGAATTGTCTCTTCTATTGTGGATATAGGTATAAATAACCATTTGGTTTTATATGATCATTGGGGTTTGAGAAAATTATAAGTTATTATAATTTGGGATGAAAATGAAAGGTATGATATAACATTTGTGGTTAAATTATGTTATTTTGAGGAATTTATCTCATTTTGGTAATATTATAAAATATAGTTTTTGAAAAAGGACAACACGTAGACCGTGTGACAACCCGTCGTGTTGGACAAAGATGTGGGAATCGAACCCACAACCAATGTGCGATTGGGATTTATCGCCTACCACTGGACTATGTGAAGTCCCAGGATAGTGTGACTATTTTTTTAGTTAAATGATTTTATTGATCAATAATAAGTTGATTTGGGTTCTTATGTCTTATCAAATGAATACCCTTGGTATAGGAAAATGATTTGGTGATTAAGTGATAAATGTTATTTTGGAAGATGTTCAATTTGTTGGGAACACTATATGCCCAAGGAAAATAGAATACAATGGGGTTTCATTTGTAGAGTAATGGTAGATTTTTATCTACGTTTTTATTGTGGATTTATAGTGATTTGGGTTATTTATGGAAATGATTAACCTATAACAGAGAATATGTGATGATGTTAATTACTTTTAAGTAAGTGACTTTAAGAGTATTTGATGTCATTTGGAGATACAATTTAACATGGGAGACTACATAATCAAATTCTTCTATGTTTTGGGTTTCAATATTAGTTTGTATTATATTGAAGGATTTTAAGGACAATTGATTATTTAATGGTATTTATTTAACTTTGGGGTATTGTTGGTTTAATTTTAGAAATTAAGATTAGTGCATATTTATCTCAAGGAATATCCTTTTGGGGGATCATTAGATAATTCACTAACCATTTTGGTTTTGATTAATCTTCAAAGACAATGTAAATATATAGTTTATCCTGCATGGATCATGTGATTCTATAGAAGTTTATTCTAGCTCTTCCAGTGTGACCAAGTCTTCTTGAAAACTCATCGTTTAAAAAAAATTGAGTTAGTGGTGGAAATTTATTAAAGAATGAAACTCTACTTAAAAAGTAAGTATATCTCTTAATGTTCTTAGTCAATATCATAAATGAATTCCTCGTCCTTATGTAATGTAACTTAAAACAAAAAAAAAATGTTGCCTATTTACATTCCTACTAGGAGAATAATGGTCGTTTGTCCCAACACAAGTTTATGGTTTTCTTATTGTTAAGTTTCTCTTGATCATGATTTCTATCCCTCTCCATAATAACATGACACTTAGTTTATCATCCATATCCATGTTTTCCTACATGGAATCCGAGTATGGGTTATCTTGGATGACCCTTATACCTCTCTTTCTTTCTTTTAAAGTGATAGTTTTATTGACTCTTTTTCTGATGTGGGACTTTACATTATATTCCCAAGAACAAATTTAAAAATTGTGAGGACGCAATTTATTGAAGAAGTGGAGAATGTAACACCCCAATCTTCCACGGTATGTTTCCATTCGAATAATGCAATGGCGTGCATTGTACGCAACTTCGAGATTTTAACACACCATAACCAATCAAACTAGCCGTTATAAATAGTAATACCTACTTTTTGAAATTTTATAAATTCTATCTCTCAAAATGGACTTCATTTTTGGATTCTAAATATCAAAATTAGCCTAGGGTGAAATTTTGGTACTTTTCAGATAACTTTCATATTTTGATGAATAGTGAAAATTACTAAATTTTAATTAAAAACAACTTTTTTTAATCAAAATAATTAATAGTGATAAATTATGAATTTGAGTGGTTTTAAAGTATATTTAGAATATATTTTTACCATGTAATACAATGTGGGTCATTGAACATAATTTCACATTTAAACCAGACATAAACAAGTGACAATCTTTTGATAGTTATTATCTCTAAAAAACACGCTTTTTGTTTTAACAACGGGAATTAATTTTAAATTAATTTCTGCCACTTCTATGTTTTGAATTTGGAAAAATCGATTCCATATTTGGAATTAGGATGTTCAAATTGTGTAAATAGGTAAATTTTATTTTTAAACATTTTGGATAATTACTTCGGTAAATATTTTATTTACCATGGTTAAAGGGTAAATCCGGTAAACAAGGGTTAAAAAATAATATTATAATAATACTAAATTACCCTTAAACGTGTCTTAACCCTATTTCTTGATACATGGTCGACCATGGGAATCTTTGGGTCGATTTGGGGACCCCATGGATCCACTTGTAAGTGATAATGACACTTTATTTTAATTAAGTTAAAATAAATACAAAAATGACACAAGCATATATCTTTTAACGAAACAATTGTTACATAGGGTTATATATGTTGGATTTTAGATTATAAATATTCATTAGAAAGATAAAACTATTTCATACATAGTGATATTTTATTTATAATTTTTAGACATTAAATAATTTAATTTATTTATGACACAATGATGATGAATTAATTACTTTAATAGTGGAAAATTAAAATAATTGATATTATAAATACCCAAATAAATATAATATGAAACTTTTAATTAATTAAAATAATTTTCTAGGGTAATATGATATATTAGGATTGATTTAATTGAATTTTATCGAAGTAATCAATCTGTTATGAGTTTCACAAAAATCAACTATTGAATAGTGTCAAAATTGACATAATAGAGTTCTTAAAACAAATATTATATTATTAATTGATATTAAATTCCTAAAAATCTAATGTTTGGACAAGAGACTTATATAATGATAGTTTTATCATTAATTGACCACTTGGGGGTCTCATGGATTTATATAGTAAGTTTATTAACAATATAATATAAAAATAAAAAGAGACATTGTAAAAGTGAAACTAATTAACTAAGAGTTAATACTTAAAGATAAGGTTAATATAATGACCCAAACCTGTCTAAATTCTATTGGTTAAGTTTTTTTCGACCCATAACAACCTTAAAATTTAAATAATAAACTTTGGAGCCATTATAAAAAGAATATGAATTTATTATAAATTAATATTTCTAGCTTTTCCAAAGGTGCCCCTCACCCCTCTTATAAAAGGGCACTCCTCCTTCTCATTTCTTCACACCTTCAAAGCCCTTTGGTTCGGCCAACCCCTACCCAAATACTATCTCAACTTCCCTCACTACAACCTAGAGGCCTTAGTTTGATCAGAAAGCCATCCTAAGGATCACTTTTGATCAAATCAAAAGGAAGAACCCAAAGAAGAGGTAATGTTTTCACCACCCCTTTTCAAGTTCCTTTCTTCTTCCACTTCCTCTTTATTTGTTATTACCATTATAAAATAATAACTCCAGTATCATATATATACTGTGATGTTATTATAAATATGGTACAACCATATTCAGTATTCTATCCATCCTTTGAATAACATGTCACCATACGTGCGTACGTACGGCTTACCGTCTCCACGTCGTGGTGTAATTGTTATTCAATATATTATTATTTGGATCGGTATAATAATGATGTGTAACTCATGTAAATAATAAATATAACATGATAATGATTCTGTATATATGATATAACATCCAATTATATATTATTTTAATATCAAAAGAATGATATTGTCGCTCGTGCGTATGTACGGACTACCGTCTCCACGAACGTGATGAGATTCATTCTCCATCATATCCATTCAAGTATAATTATAATTTGATGATTTAAAAATAGTATATAAGGACTTGATATCATTCTGGATTTGAATAATATACATACCATTAATAATGAATATGGATCACATAACAAAGAATATAAAGTAAAATGAACCCATTAACACCCGAAATGACGATAATTCTAAGATATTATTAACAAATAAATATTAAAAGATCATATATGATATCATATTAAAGTAAATGATTCTTGTATAATTCAATAACAATTACTTCAACATTATACAGGAGGTAAACCTACCGTCAAACAAGGAAAAAGTACAAAGTAAGGGGTTTCTTATCTCACTTTTAATTCTGTGAGAATTCCATTGATCACCACTTAATTATTGCATGTGGTGTATGTGTACTTACCATGATTGTATTCATTGTGTAATATACTTTAATTTATGGGTATTTACATCATCATGGTATGATACTTCTTTCATGGGTGTATGTTTCGTAAGTTACCTAATCGATAAGGGAATTTGAGATTTCAATTTCCACTCATTTGGCTTTACGCATATTTCATTGATTATATTACCCCAAGATTATGTGTGGAATCACTATTCATTTGATTATGTCATAATTTCCACTCCCCTTCCTATGGATATAATTTTGATACACATAATCACTCCATTGATAATTCTCAAGTCATTTATATGAATTTGATAAGAGTAATTTTAACGCATTCTCCATTTGTTGAGTTAAACATCCAATTCGTTAGTGTTGATTTTACAAGAATATGTGTGAATTTACTTTGATTGTTTTACACTAAATATCCAATCATATTTAGTGTATTTATATTTTTCACACATAATTATGTCGTTGATTTATCCTTAACCTAAGGATACGGCCTTTATGATAGATTTCATCTCAATTTACATTCCATTGAGACTTCTTTGTTGATATACACCAAATCACTTTTAGGTGGTGTATATAATGTACTTTGACATAGTATATCATGAATCCCTTTATTGTCATGATATTACAAAGTTTTTGTTACCTCAATTATTTGTATTCAAGTGTCTCTCTTTTGGTTAGAAACTCTAACTAAAATACCATTTTTAAATGTTTTATAGACTTATTCATCTAAATCATTCTCATTAATGTCCAGGTTTTAAAAATGGTTTGAAGGATTTATTTATATGGACATTAATGTTTAGAAATTAAAACTCCTTTTAAAAAGTTTCAAAGTGGTATGGGACACTTTGATTCAAAATCTATCTTTAAATGGATTCTGGACAAATAGTGTGACTTTTAAATGATTTCAAGAAAAAGGGAGATATTTCTCTCAAATAGTTTTGATGATTATTTTCATCTATGTCAACATCCTTCATTATTCTTGATTGAGGTTAATGTGATAAAATACAATATTCCATATTGTATCGAATGAGTTATGTTTGACTGTGGATGTGCTATTTTTATACCATTCATGGTTTGTGGTTAAAGTATTGACATTTTGTATTCTAGTTTTAATGCGAATGTTTATGTTATGTTTAAACCTGTTCATATGAGGAATGCATTGGACTTAATAAGTGACGGGTGGAGCCCGCTCTAGCTTCTCGATGCATCGGTAGGTCTCATGAGACAAACTAGTGTCTTGGCACAAGGCCATGGCAAAATCCTATTTGTAGTCTTGGCACGAGGCCTTGGATATGTGGTTATGATAGTCTGGAATTATGAATTCCATCATTATGAAAGTGGTTATTGATATTGAATGGGATTGTTCGACTAGTAGAATATCCATGTGAGTAAGTAAATGGAATTATTTTATTTTATCTTTTCCATTTTATGATGAAGTTCAAGTTTAAAAGGCTTTTGTTTTAGTTATAAACTGCCTTAAGTGTTTATGCTTATCTATGAATGCTTCTGCTATAATGTTATCCTTACTGAGAATTTGAGCTCACCCCTTTCAATGTTTTATTTTTCCCAGGATTATGAAGAAGTAATTTATGAATGACCTGCAGGGATAGTATGAGGGGATATGAAGACAAGATGTTTTTTTATGATGTAATGTAAAAATTTATGGATGTATCTAGTTATTCCAAGGCTACTAAACTAATTGGTCTTTCGAGAATTGATCTTTCTCGTGATCATGACAATGTTATGTAATAATGCACTGACTCTAGGTAACTGGGGTCGGGGCATTACATTGGGGGTATTTGACATCAGATGAGATCCAGGAACAAGTTCAATGGAGAAATCTACCTCTATTTCTCGGGGACGTCTACGTAACTCCTCAGGAACTACATCAACGTATTCTTAGACGATGGGTAAATTTTCTAAAAGAATAAATCCTTCATGAGAAACTTATTTCATTTATGACTCTTTTAACTAAAAAGGATTTTATGTCTTAAAACTTCATGCTTAGACAATTAAATTTTTCTATAATTCCATAATAATGATTCATAAAAAGCTTGTGATTAACCAAACATATCACATGGGGGTGTCGTAACCAATAGTACAGTAAAGACCATTGTCGTGTACCAGTTCCCATTTGAGTTTAGATCAAAGCGGTGTTTTCAGGTTTTAACCCTATGTACATTTGTGCCAGAGCCACCTCTACCTGCTCGTATCCAGATAGGGATGTACTTTCTTGATAAACCACTTACTCAATACTCACTGAAATAATAGGAAGATTTCCTATATTTGAACTTTTCTATAGGGTTATTTCTAATGTTTTAATATCCTAATTTCCATAAATAACTAAACTATCCTTTGATGCCAACTATAGAATCCTTCCTTTTAATACATAAAATTTCATTACATTTTACAAACAAAGGTTCTTTAAAGTCGAGTGTCTTGGAAATCAGGATCATAATACATGAAAAAAAATAAACATTCTTCTAAACCACTTTTTAGGCTTCTTCATTGTTCATCCTAAGATCATTACAGCATATCATAACCTGTGAGAACACATCAAAGGAAAGGGTGAGCATAAGTCCCAGTAAGGAAAACAAGAGAAACATTTTACAAGTGAACTTGACATACATCAATAAAGTCATGATAAATAACTTTAAGGCATGAGAAAGATATCATGAGCCATATCATAATAAAAATAATGTGTTCATAACTTGAAGATTTGGCTACAACATTTAACTTAGAAAATAATTTCTGTATCACCAAGGTCCATCCCAAAGGTGTCATTAAAAAATTACCAAGGTTATTCACCTAGGTATCGTTAAAATAGTCATCAATAGAGATTAAGTATTTACCCAATGAATTGGAGCACTATTAGGGTGAAGCCTTAATTTTCCTTTATTATCATGTGATCCACATATATAATTATCAAACATTTCATAAATAACCCATATAGAATAAAATAAATGGGTTTCATTTCATAATCATAACCTTTTAAAAACTGTTTTAAAGACATGATCTTTATGTCACTTTAAACCCACAGAAAAGGAAAGCGGGTTTCATGTATGAAAATCCCAGAATTAAAATATAACATTTTGATATATATGTGAATACCCCAGTATAAGAAAGAACTTTTAGTATTCACTTAATAAAATAAAATAATTTGAGAAAAAGAGAAAGACATTTTGAGATGAAAATTCTACAGCATAATGGCTTTGTTACAGGGTTTTAGAAAACATTCAAATGAGAGGGGACATGGGTCACCCACTCATAAATGACCCATAAAACAGTATGGGGACAAAATATGAAGGATATAAGAACACGGTAATGAAATTTTAAGTACATAACTTTTGAAATGAAAAACTTGAAAGGAAGACAAAAATAAGATTTCTCTTGTGAAAAATTCAGCAGCCTAACGGCGTCATTTAAAACTCCAAAAAAAATTAAATGATGAGATTAAATAGGGTCTCTCATCATGTGAACATAAAAGGAAAGTATGATTAATATAGAGATCATATCCCAACATGGAAAAAAGGGAACTTGAATGAGTTGACATGAAAGTAGAACTTTGAAAATGGGAAGAGTGAAAGAATCCCTCATAAAAAATCGGCATCCTAATGGTGTCGCGTAAAAATTATTAAAATGAATCGAAGAGAGTAAAAGGGGGTACCTCATCATATGGAAATAAAAATTACAGTAAGGTGAATATAAAATAACATATTATAACATAATAACATGGCGCATAAAAGAAATTACATAAAAGAGAGTACTTGAAAAGAAAGAGATAGGTAAGATCCCTTACCTTAAAACATAAGTCCTAAAACACAAAGGTCGGGACCTTGGAGGCTTGAACGCACCTTGGTAGGACTCATTGGGAGGTAAAGATACCAGAACTTCATTGGAGAGGATTTTTAAATGAAATTAATGAGGGAAAGACTTCGTATTTATAGGGGAAGTGAGGGGACAAAGCATTAATTTCCAAGGGACACCTCATCGGTGGTATTGGAAAAACCATGGGCTTTTCCATGGTATTTTCCCATGGTATTGGCCACATGGGACACCTCATAACTTATCTTACAATTCATAAGTCTACCATAATTATTGCAAAATTATTAAATCCTTAATGATGTCATTAAACACCCGAAACTCAAAAACAATATTTTCACTATTCAATGAAAATTCAACTTTCTCAGAAAAATCCCAAAATTTCTCCTTAAACAAATATCAATGCTATTATTTTAAAAGTTAACTCTATTTTATGAAAATAATTATCTAAATATTTTTAATTTAATTTTTTTTAAACACTATTCACTAAAAATTCAATTGTTTCAAAAAAATCCCAAAAATTCACCTCAACCTAATATCGATGATCTGAATTCAAAAATGGACTCAATTTTATAAATATAATTTTCTAAATATTTTTAATTTAATTTTAAAATAAAAACACAATTCACCTGAAAAAACTAATACTTAAATAGTGCTTTCTGGAACGGTTATTAACCTATTTTATTGAATCACATTACTTAATCAAGGTGCATAGATTATATTAATACTTTCTTAAGTGAGGTTACTTAATCCATTTGGTCACATTAATAATCATAAGCATGAAATCACTATCCATAATTTACTATTCATCAAAAATTAATTTGATCTTATTAGACTCTAAATTTTTTACTGAACATAACTGTAAAAGACCATTTTTTGAAAATCATTATACATTATTAATTATTTAAGGTTTACATAAATATTTTTAAAATATACTTTTTCGAAAATTAATCAATAATATGCATACTATATTTATCCATACATTTGAAAATTTACAAACTTTTCCATAAGAAGAAATCACAATTTATTATTTAAATCAAAGGATTAAAAAAGGCAGTTACAGTCTCGTTACATAACCCCTTATAACACCAGCATAGGACCTAAGAGTAAGGTGTGATAGGGTGATAGAATCTTGGGGTGGCTCGGTCAACATTGCCCGGGTAGTGATTTCTATCAGCTTGAACTTCTCGCAAAGGTGATTCTGTTCCATCTTCACATAATAAAGTTGGGATTGGGTTTGGTCCAGAGCAAATCCCAAAGGTGCTAACTCCTTCCCAAGTTCCGTCAAATGGGATTCGATTGGCCCAAAACTACTGGATGGGGCCATCAAATCTTCTTTCTATATTAATTAGTCAAGATCAGTTGTAGTTGTAGATAATAATCGCAAAATTTCTGATGGCCATATAATAGTTGAAACCCAACGGTCTTATTTTAATTCTACTCATTTTATTAGATGAAATATTTTTTTTTGAGTATAAAATAAAATAACACACAAAGTTAGGAAAACAATTTACTCAAAATTTCGGGTTGTTACACCTAGAGTTCACATAGGGTCACCAATAAAAGGTAACAAAGAATGTATGTTTACCAAATTTTGTTTGATACTTATAATTCCATGGAACCCTAGCTGTCGTTTCCAAGGACCTACATACCATGTGTTTTTTGTACTGCACGACTTGTAGTCGTGTTGTTCACAAAATATAATATTTGTTCCTTATATCCCATATCTATGACTATTTTTTCATATAATTACTCCAAGACACTCATAAATGGTGATTCTTTCTCCAATCTATGTTTATGGTGATCTGGTGGCTAGAAATTGGATCTCGATTCTTCCTACATGAACCTGTGCACCTCGTATGACTTTCACTATGATAAAAAAACATCATTTCCAATGTTTATTTGGAACCCAATTCAGTAAATTAATTTTTTAAAATCCAGGAATCATATTATTACATCCCTAATTCACCCATTCCATTATTTGAATGTTAATATATCATGAATCTGGGTGTTCGATCAGGCTTGATCCCACACGACAACACTGAATCGTGACCCCAAGGTCTGATGATGACTAAATTGAAGAATGAAGAGGGAAATGCAAAAGAAAACATATATTTAATGATCATTTCCATGATTTATTTTCCAATGGATATATTATTGTGTGATGATCTGAGAAATATTAATAAAGAAATTAATGTTAATACATGGGCACATACAATGGCTCAAACCGAATGCAGATCAAGAAATAATATGATCTTGATCAATAAATTAAATAAATAGGGGCATAAAACCTGAATTTTTGAGTCTTACCTAGATATTGGATTGTTCATCATTGATTTACTCACTCACTAATGATTGAGATGGGATGTGGAATTCACTATGTCTCAATCTGCCTTAATCTAGAGTTTCTTCGTCATCAGATTTTGATTCACTAATGGATGAGAAGAAGAACATCTCTAAACATTATTTAGGATATATAGATAACCCTGGGAAAATCTCTAGAATTATTTATTCATAAAGAATATATAATTGGGTTATTTTAAATAAATACATACATTTATTTATTTATTTAACTAAATACACACGCACATGGAAGCCTTTATCCAAACGCCCAATGTAGGCCTATTTTATCTCGCACCTAGGGTAAACATCACATTATAGACTCAACCATGGTCTCAAATTTATGATATGAGATTAAATTTAACATATATACAATTTTATTTAGAAATCTATTGAAATGTAATAAAAAATATATATTTAGCATCATTATGAAATTAATTCTAGACACATTGGGCCTCAGAATCGCATTCTGTCTCAGTGCATTGCTCAAAAAATATATGTTGAAATATTACAAAGTATTATAAGGGATAACATGGTCTCTAAAAATTATGAAGTATTTTAATAGATATTTACTATGTATTACCTTGGTTAAGAATAAGGTATCATTGATTAAAAATAATGTGTCGTGATTTAAAAATTCTATGAATTATTTTTTAGGGTTTCATGATCACTCAATATGATTATTATTATTATTATTCACACTTTGTACTATGATTTTTTTTAAATTGATGGAAGAAAAATGAATTTTTTTAAATAATGAATTTGATGGATGATGCAATGATTTTCCTCATAATAAAACAAATGAAATGTGGGATTGAATATGAAATATTGTGATTATTATAAACCATAAATATTTCAATATGATTGAAAATCTAAACATAGGTGAGTTTCTAGATGAACCAAAGAAACCAAAATTGGAGTTTCATGAATAAATTATAAGAAAGAAGATTAATCTTAATACATGTCGATAATGTGTGAATAATCACCAAATAAAAATGTCTTAAATGAATGAGAATATTTTTGTGTGTGGAAAATAAAGATATAGAGTAAGTAATTTTTTGTTGAAAAGTGATAATTTTAGTTAACATAGTGGATGGGTATAATGTTTCTTTAAATTTTCAACAAAAGATTAATGTTTTAAATATAAAAATCATATGAACTATGAAATTCATTATCCCAGTGGGAAGCTTGAGTATAGGATCAATTAGGTTATATGAGTAAATGTTTTATTATTGATAATGAAGAGACTACAATTTAAATATGAAAGGTATCAGTTTTTTAATTGTATTTCTTATGTAAAATTTAAGAAGAATGATTATATTGCGTTTTATTAATTTTAAATAATGGTTTATATTTCATATTTTTGGTAGGAAGTTTTAAGGAATAAGATAATGAATTCTGGTTAATGTCTTACTAAGAAAATGGAATGATTCTAGAGTTTATGTATTGGGAATTGAGAATTATGTTATATAAGATTTTTATTAATGATATTCTGGTTAAAATAATCATGAAACAGTTATTTATTGTTACCCAATAATTTTTCATTACATATTTTCAAGCATATTTTGAATGGTATCGATAACCTAGAAAGTTTCATAAGTTGTAAAGTTATAATTTTTTGAAAACACATAATTCATGGTTAGAGTAACTTTAATTTTTTCCTGAGGTTTAGATAAAAATGATTATCTAGTATAAATAGTTCTTATATATTGATAAATTAAATTGTATAGTATCATTGAGAATGAATTTTATTAGTAATTTGATGAAAAATTTATCTATATAATTTTTTATGATATTTATTATATTTTTGAATTTATGGAATATATTGGATACTCTATAAAATTATTTAAGTAATAATGATATATTTAATTAACATTGGAATCATAATTATTTCCAATGAGGTTTTATGGTGATTTAGGTTATTTTGGGGAAAAAATTTAATTTTTTAAGAGAACATATTATTAAGGTATTCACGGATTTGGAATGTGACATTAAAATCCTCTTTATTTTATTTAGAGAGTAATATTAATATGATTTTGGAAATTTAGTTACCATTTTTTAAATTATTTGATTTTGGATTTGGAAATAACTTTTTCTTAGGATTTTTATGCTTAAATATTTATGGAATGGATGATATTTAACTTTTGGGGTTATTATTGAGGACATAAAGATTAATTTTATTATTTTAGCACATGAAGATTTATCTATGTTGGATAAAATTTGCAAGAAAGTGTTTTGGTAAATATATAGAGATAAAAGGAATTCATCATCCTTATTTTATAAATCTTAAAATCTATTAAAAGGTAATTTTAGTGCTTCTAGCTTGAAAAAAAATCATATTTTTCATTTATCATCAGAATATGAATGTAAATGATTGGAAGCTAATTGAAACAAAAAATACAATGGATGAAATTACATTTATGGATTTGAAAAAATCAAGTATATTTTCTCTAATTCAATAGAAAAATTAGACCTTAAATATTTGATAAAATTCCCTGAAAAGAAAAAATAACTTTTCCTTTTTAGGGGTATTTCTAATGAATTGATGTTTTTTTCCCTAGGAAATTTTATGGTATTGTGGTTGTTATATTTTTAATGAAACTTTTATCTATCACAACCTATTATTATTTGGAAATTACCTTTCTCCTCTATGACTATATTTTCACTTCCAACAAATTTTTTCTTAATTTTGGAACTATATTGTGGGTTGTTTAAGGTAACATTTATGTTTCTCACATCCACATTAAAATGAGGTTTTATTATTCCTTTGTACCATGTGAGTTTTTAACAAGTTATTTTTGAATATGAAAAATTTTATTACAAAAAAAAATATTGAGGATTAAATTTATTTAATGCGGAAGAATGTAACACCCATACTTGTTTATTTAAATAAACTTAAATAGTTTCACTGCTTGCTTTATATGAAAACTTGAGTCTAAATAAACTATGATGTAGAAGCTCTTTCCAAAAAAAACATTCAATTAGCAGGTATGAATAGTAATAATCAAATTTTTTAAAAAAATATATTGGTTCTCAGTAATGTAAATGTATTCATTACTTCGTAATTAATAGGTACTCAACTTTCATTAAAATAATTTTATGCATCAATAATATGTTTTCTTCAAAAAAGTATTTTAATTAATTTTTTTAAAAAATACATAGGATTATTCTATAATATTTTTAGAAAATTAATTTAAATAAATTAATAGAATTTTTTTAATCATCATGTATATATTTTCTTAAAATTAAATTTTAGGATTTTTAGAAAAGATTTATTTTACAATGAATTGTGAAAAATACCTATTGTTTTTAAAAAAGAGAAATTTCATTTAATGTAAAATTAAAATTATTTTTTGAAATTAAAATTAAAGTAAAATAAAAATAATTTTATAATAATTTATATAATTAATTACATATGAATCATCATTACACTTGATTTTGGTATGAGTTAATTTATGGGATTAAACATACATTTTTCTAAAAAACTGTTTTTATGGGAACACTGTGTTTTTATAATTTTAAATTAAATTAATATAAATTTATTTTTATTTTTAATGACATTTTTATATTATATATTCAATAATATATTTTGACATTAATTTTATGGTTTTTAAAAGTAAATTAATGGAATTACATTCTCTTTTATACTCAAAAATGTATTTCTTCCAAAGTTGTTTTCCATTGTGGTTTGGAAGCTTATTAAAATTAAACTTTTCCTCTCATAGAATTTTAATTTAGAAAAATATATTCTATATATATAATCATAATAATTAATATAATTTTATTTTTAAATTTAATTTATAGTCATTGAGGATAATAAAAACATTAAAAGCATTTACCATGTTTAAGGTTAAATTGAGTTTGTTGTGTGGTTAAACCATGAGATAAGGGTCAGATTTCCACCAAAAAGTTTATTTTTTGAGGTTATATTATCCTTATATAGTCATAAATGATTATTCTTGTCCATTTTTCACATTCCCTAAAAATTTAACTTATATTATTGAAATATTTTAATAAATTCCATGTGTCCCCCACTCACTTATAAAAGACCACCACTTCTCCTCCCTTATTCACACCAATTGATCCTTAAATATTATGTTATACCTAATCAAAAACCCTCCTAGATCACTTCAAGTCATCTTAGTAATTATTTTCTTCCTTTATATCAACCATTCAAGGCTTAAGTTGTAATGAAATGTATGTCTCTCAACGAAAAAGTATAAATATTAACCACGATCTCTAAATTTTTTTTCTTCATACACCATACATAAAAAAAATTATCAATTAAAAAATTATTAATTCTGTATAATAAATATAATATTATGTTATTATGATTATGTAAAAACCATTTACCACCACTTCTCAATAAATGGGAAATGAAATTATAACCCACGCAAAGGTGTGGACTACTTTCTCGACGTCGAAATGCAATTAATTTTTAATAACCATTTTTAGGGGAGGTAAAAATGATTTATTTAATGTTTATGAATTATATTTATATATTAATTATGATTCTGTAATCATGTTATTTTATCAACCTTATTACCATCTGATCCATTAGTAAATGATAACTTTGTTTTTGCTTACGTGTGGACTACCACCTCTACGAATCAATGATATTTGTTTACCATTTAATCTTCACTTGGATAGTAATATTGATATATTTCATGAAAATATATAATATTTAGGATAATTATTTTATATAATGTGAATTATAATTTACCATTATTTAATTTCAGCCATCAAAACGAGCAAACATCACTCATGTGTACATATTGATTACCATCTCCATAAAGTGATGTAATTCATTTTTCATCAACACTTAATATGAATAACTATATATTTGTATATAATGATTATATATTAAATTTATATTATTATTATTAATATAAATATGGAGGATCCATGATCAAAGTGGAAGACCATAGGTGTTGAACTTGAACATATATGAAAATGAAGCAATTAACACATGAAATGATGTCTTTAATAGAGAAATGTTAATTAAGAGGTGTTGAAATGAAATACATGGATCATATTTGTTATTTTTTATGAATATTATTCTGGTATATAATTATAATAAATATAAATTTATTATATTCTAAGTTATAGTTCTTACAAATCAAGTTAGATATAAGGTAAGGGTTTCGTCTCAATTTCCCTTCATTGAGATATGTTTTAATATAATGCACCAATTTTTTATTTCTATACTGCATATACTAACCAATAATTAATTTTTTTAATAATATAATATTTAATTCAATGGATTTCTATATCTATGTGATTTTAAATTTTTCCATGACTTTTGATTCAAAATTTAATAAATACCTAAGGGTTATATATCTCAATTTTGTTTCGTTAAAACATGTTTTATGTTATGAACCTATTTTTATTTATTAGTTTTTTATACTAATCCATTAACATGTTATAAAATATATCCTTATAAATTAATGGAATATAAATTTAAAATAATTATTATTTCATCCAAGGAATATTCACATGAATGTTATCAATGTGGTAAGGGTTTATAGTCTCAAATTGTCTTCTTTGGGGCATATGTTGTGTTATAAACAAATACTATTTTTTGATGTGTATGTACTAAACAGTAGGTATTTTTTCATGAATTAAATTGAGTTAATGGTATTTAACATTTTATTTACATTTATTTCTTTCATGTGGTTTTTGAATAAAACATTAGCAACATGATAAGGGTTTTATGTTACAATCTAATTTTCATCAGGATTGATTATTATAAAATTTAAGATCATAATATTATATAAAATATATCACCAAAATATTATATATTTTAATCACATGTAGTCAAATATTAATTTTTCATGGTTTCCCTTTCTTTTCATCCTTTTAACTTCGCAACATAATGAATTTTTTTTAATAAAAACTATCTTTATTTCTCTCTTCAATCAACATTCTTTTCGTCCATTTACATAATTTTTTAAAAAAAATTCAAGAATGATTGGATTATTATATAAATAATTATTAATGTAATTTTTACACATGTTTTATTTTGTTTAAATTTATTTTAATGTAATCTTCTAGTATCTTTCTAAACATTGGACTATTTAGTTTTACCAAAATTGTGAAAAAAATTATTGTTTTAATGTTCACTTCCTGAATGGATTTCCTTAACATAATTAATACAATTTTAATTGAAAAATCCATTATAATTTTCCTTTTTAATTTACAAATAATATGATTCCTTTAATATTATGTAATATTTTAGATTTTAAATAATTTAATTAAAAATGAAAGGGTATTTTCCTCATGAAATATTATAGTGATCTTTTAATGTTATTTTTATCTATAGTAGAATTCTTTGAGGTTTCTTATAATTTATTTAGGATATAATACAATGTTTCCATATTTACCATTTTCATATATGTTTTTTGATTGTGATGATGAAATTTTTATAAAACCTCTATCATTTCCACATTTTAGGATATGCTGATATAAGTAATGTTCTATGATATTGTGGAACACATATATTTGGATTTAATTATGTAATAGGTGTTCTTGGAATTATATACCCCTATAATTCATCTGGTAAATATGGATATCACATGAGTTAATGTGGACTGGAATGGGGATGAAACCATATTCAATAAGGGACATTGTCCAATTATATTTTCTTCAGAGTGATCATTGACTAATTAAATAATTGAATAAGAACTGAACCTAGTCCCTTACGATATCCTAGTAAGAGATCCATGAATAAGGAAATTATTTTTTATACTTATGTGTATGCGATAAACTTAATCCTTATTCTTATGTTTTGTTCTCATGGATCATGGATGATTATTGATCATTAAAACTCTTATGACTTATGTATTCTTTTATGACAAATGCTTATACCAAGATTTATGATTAATGGTCATTAACTAATTCGGTATACATTTGGTATGATTTAATAATTTTATAATATCATTTATCATGTATTGTGATCAATTATATTCATTGATTGATATGTCTTATTTTTACCCTTACATAGAACATGAGCTCACCATTTCTTATATTTACTTCCCTAGTTTAAAAAGAAATTTTTTAAGTATTACATATAAAAAAGAGTTTTATTTGTAATTAAATTAATCGAAAGTGATGTCAAAATTATATATATAGTTGTTTACATGCCCATTTTTTCAAAGACATTATACAGTTATGAATCTAGTGTGGATCATATTGTTGTGTAACAAGTTTTTTAATAATAATATGTATAATATTTTATGTAAAGTATGGATCACTATATTTTAACCATTTTTAAATATTAATGAAGGATTTGGTCATCCCAAACATATTTCTAAATGATGTCTTTTAATGCTATGTTCTCAATGAAGTTTATAGGAAAACATATAATAAGGCTCAAGTAAAGTTGGAAAAAGGTAGAAAAACTCTTTAGTTATTGAAACTGCAGTCAAGTCGATAAATGGATACGGAACATGGTTGTTTGATAGTGTGTTTTATTCATATATGATTGGATATTTAAAATTTTCATAAAATGTAGAATTCCCTAAGAAAGGGACAATGTCATTTACAAATGATGAATCACTGATAATAAAAGGAATTTGATCTTATATCATTAGTAAAGAAAAAATTAAACCCAAAATTTCCTTATTTGATGATGTATTAAAATACAATTTATTGATTTTTTTCATAAATTTTTTATAAATGAAATTAAGTTGTTTTTGGAAGATATTTTTTTAAATTCATAAATATTGAAAAGTTGTGAAAAAGAGTGCAATAAACTGATGGAAATCTATTTCTAGTTAGAAATTCTCTGAGTTCATGTTATCTAAGTTTGATGAATAAAAATAAATTATGGAATAAAATAATTGGACATATATTCCAGAACAATATGAGTAAGTTGATAAAGATGGGAGGTATTTGTGGTGGTCATGCTCGTATAAAACAAGAGATTAATTTTGTTTAATATTCTAGAGAGAAAAGATTCTAAACCGAGTAAATAATAAACTTGGGATATATTCAACTCATTCTTCGAAGCTGGTCTATTATAAAAAATGTGATCCCATGTATAATTTATCAATAAATAGAGGTAATTATTTTATTTCCTTTTTTAATTATTTTAGTTGTGTTAAATGTTTGTGATTTTGAAACACAAATTAGAGGATCTTGTGATGTTTATGAATTTTACGAGAAGTACTGAAAAATGAATTAGGGTATTCCATGAAGATGATTAAAATGGATAAAGGTGTTGAATAAAAAAAATTTAAGTTTAAAAATTATACTTAACACATGGAAATAATCATAAACATAGTTCACTGTACAAAAAAACCGATTTGTGGTGCTAAAATAAACAATATAAGATTGGATAAGATGGATCGAATCATGATAATTGACCATGATACTTCTCTATTCTTATATAGAAAGGATATTGGAGCATTAATATATTTTTAGGGTTAATGTTTCTATAGAATAACCTATGATATGATTATATATGAGATGTATTATAAAGATATCCCATGTTTTAAATGAATATGGGTGTTTGGAATCCCTTAAAATATTATGGAAAATGGTGATTGTCCTTCGATGTTTGATCAAATTGGTTTTTATGTTACCATCCTTGGATACCCTCCAAATGATATAAAATTTGGTTATAATAAGGAAACATTAATGATTTTTTAGTCTTCTAAAGATAAATTTCATGAATACTCTTATTGAACAATTTCACAGCAAGTTATAGATATAAGGGGAAATGAAGATGAAGTTGGTTTAAGTAATTAATATGATAATGCTTCTGATATAGGTGATGATGTATAAAATGTATAGAATTAAGATATAGATTCATACATTTCATTTGAAGTGGAAAATTTTGCTCATATCATCCAATTATAAGGAAAAATGTGGGGGTCTATGATATCATTGGAGATCAAGGTAAACTTGTTCAACCCAGAAAAAACATCGAGAAAAGTTTCATATACATATAGGTTATCATAGTTTGAGAAACGATATGTTGATGAATATTTGAATATTCAAGATTTTATTGATTCCTTAAATAAATAATTTTATCATATTTGTTGACCTTACCTATTTTGATAATCCCAATTATGCTTTCACATGCTTCGATAATCCCAAATAAATGTTTACCTATATATTAATTCTTTCAATCTATGACATTCTATTATCAAGTTTATAATAATATCAAAATAACATTTGAAATATGTTAATCAATGTTTATCTATGTTTTTGTGAATTTTTAAATAATTCTAACTCAATCGGATATGGTTTGCATAAAGAAGATAAGTGTTAAGTCCCTGATATGCTTATTGCTACTAATACAGATCTACCAGTACTTAGTCTACCGATAGACATAGTCACCGATAAGAAAAGGTCATCGATATGTAGATCTACTCGTACGTATAAGTCCACCAGTAAGCACATGTCACATATAGATCAAGTCCACCGATACAGACAGCTACCGACAGATGCTGAGCTACCGATAGAACAAGTGTGTCAATATGCATAAGTCCACTGGTATACACTTAATAACTCATATAGAATGAAGCTACCAATATGAACAACCTACCGATACAAAGTTTACTGATATAGACAGTCACTGATACAAGCGATATACCTATAGACCAAGAGCTACCGATAGAATGAGTCCCTGGTACATAGAGCTACTGATACATGGAGTAATAGCTACTTATACAAGGAGCTACTGGTACAAGGACAAAGAGCTACCTATAGGAGCTCACAGCTATACAAAGTCCACCGTTATATATCTACTGATAGAAATCTACTGATGAAAGACTTACTAGTCACTGATTCCTAAACTCTACTTATGTCAATATTATTTATTTATTAAGCAACGGTCATATTTGATTATTTTAATGCAGTTAACGTTATTTAATGATAGTGGTTAGCATGTCAGGGAACCGTATATTGTACCTATAAAAAGGTAATCATTCCCATTGCCCAAGCTGAAAGCTATATAAGTAAGGACAAAGGTCGGACATACGAACATGCGCAAAAAGGGAAAAATAATGTTTTAAAGGTATTCATACAAAAAGGCTACATCCATACTCAAAGAACACTAGGCAAACAAGAATTAATTTATTCAAGAATAGAACACAAACCGAACTTCATTCAAGGAGTGAAGAACTACAACGAGATGCTAATACATTCAAGCTGATCAAGTTGAACCTGAAAACCAAGGAAGCAAACGAAAATCTATTTTCCAAAAAAAACCATAGAAGGACTCAGAAGATTTTCTGACAAATCAAAAGAATTCCAGAGCAGCACTTCAAATCACTAGAGAATTCTAAACTCATATCAACTCTCTTAGTGATTATTTTATTTACATTTTGAGTAGTGTGTGTGTGCTCTGTATATCTTATACTCACACTGTCTCCTCAGATAAGCTGGGGGATTTCTAAATCCTTACATAAAATTCTTAAAATCTCTTGTATCCCACTGTGGAAAGTGGTAGAGGTCAAGAAGGACCTAGGCAGCTAGTGTGCTGTTTTTTTGTTTTCCCACGAAGAACTATGGTAGATTTCTTAGTACCTGGATAGTCTTTGCACTGTTGTTGACCTTGATCCACGGTGTGGATCAAAATTTATATAAATTGTTTGAGAGGACTAAGTCTCATCTTGAGACTGAACCTCTTGGTTATATCTGTTGTGCATTTTAGATTAAGTCTAAAGTATACTATATATTTTATATTCCGCTTCTAATTACTTTGAAATACAGTTTGTTTTAAATTTACTTTGATAGTTAATCTAGCAAGTGTTTTTAACTATTGTAAATCATTATGTTTTTTTCAAAAGATAATTTAATATTATGATTAAATTAACTGAGGCCTAATCAATCTTTGATAACTTAATTGAACCCTTATAGTTTTAAAAATTCACTACAGTTTAACTTAGTTTTTAATTGGGGGATTTTTATAGAAATATTTTTATAATAAATTTTAATTGGAACTCAATTCACCCCCCTCTTGAGTATCCACTCCGACCAACATTTGGTATCAAATGAAGGATTATTATTAATGGTTTTTGAAACACTCTGTTTTCCAACTGAGATTTTAGTTGTATCTCAAAGAACTTAAATTTATGTAAGTTCTAAATTTTATCTCTTTAAATACATTTTCTAAAATCTAATTATAGAAATTAGACTTGAAGGTGCTGCTACCAATAGGACACCCTTCTTTAATGGTAAAAATTATTCTTAATGGAAACATAAAATGAAAATTCATTTAATGAGTATGGGATTTGATATCTGGACAGATATAGAAACTCAATATAAGATTCCAGAGATTTTTAGTACTACATGGGATGAACCTACTAAAACTGCTTACAATAATAACTGTAAAGTAATGAATGCTTTGTATTGTCCTTTAGGAGATGAAGAATTTAATCGCATATCTTTTGTAAAACTTCTTATGAAATCTGGGACACTTTGGATATTTCCCATGAGGTAACAACCAATGTCAAAGAAATGAGACTAAACACCTATACTATTAAAAATGATAATTTTAAAATTTAGTTTGATGAACCCATTTCTGACATGTATCTTAGGTTCAATGAGATTTTCAACACTATGAGATCACTTGGAAAAGTTTTTACTGCAAAGGAGAAGATCATGAGAATACTAAGATTTCTTCCAGACAAGTGGAGGGGCACGTCAGTTTCAATTAGATAGTCATGTGATATTGGTACTCTATCCGTTAAAGAAATTAATTGGTTAGTTTATGATGTATGAGGAAAAACTCAAAGTGAATAAGGAAGAATATGATGAACCAAAAAGGAATTTAGTTGCTTTTAATTATACTACCTCGAGGAGAACGGATAAGGAGAAAGTTCACATACCTACTAAAAGCTCAAGAAGTGAAATTTCATATTCTGACAGTGATGCTGAAATGGATCAGATATCTAGGAGATTCAATAAGTTCTATAGGAAGAATAAGTTCTTCAAAAAATCAAACTACAATGGTAAATATGACAACAAAGGTCATTGGAAGAAGGATTGGAAGAATCCTGATAAAAGTGATGAAATTGTCTGCTATGAATGCAAAAGGAAAGGACATGTAAAAGCAGACTGTCCAAAATTGAAGTTTAAAAAGAAATATGACTACAAGGAAAACAAATATAAGAAAGCTATGAAAGAAACATGGAGTTCTTTAGAGGACTGTTCAACTGATTCTGATTCTACTCAGGATGAATAATCTCAAAAAGCTAACATGTGTTTTATGACAAACACATCTAAGGTAACATTGGATACTCCTGCTTTAAATTCATATTATTCTGGAGTTGATTCTGATTCTGAATGTGAAAATATATCTAGTGAAGAATTATTTGAATATTGTAATATTCTAGAAGAAACCTATAATGAATTTAAGGACAATTATAAATCCTTAAATAAATAGCATGCTCTAACTAGCTCTGTAAAATCCTCACTTGATGTAGAGAAGGAAAAAATGATCAATTACTTATGGAAAATACTGAACTGAAATTGTCTAATGAGAAATTAAGGAAGGACTTATAAAAATTCACAAATGGAAAGGATACTCTTAAACAAATGTTAGGGAAAAATTGGCCCCAAAATATACCACTGTTATAAGCTATCAGACTTGACAGAAACAAATTACTAAAACTAGATTTATTCCAAAATCTAGACAGAATGATGCTAGTTATAGTTCTGGAAATTCATATGCTTCAACTAGTTATTCATTTTGTTATAGATCAAATAAAGTTTATCTTTCAAAATCTATCAATTGTGTAAATTATTTGAGACCCATTAGACAAATTTGGTACCTAAAGCTTTGATTGCTAACCTGTTTGGACCCAAGAAAATCTGGGTACCAAAATCATTTTCTATTTAAACCTGTTTTGTAGGAGACATGCTTGAAGAGTTCTCATAAGAAGGTATGGTACTTGGACAGAGTATTTTCTAGGAATATGACTTTATATTACTCATGCTTCAAGAGCTTAATAAAAGTTGATGGAGGCCATGTCACCTTTGGTGGTAACTCTAAAGGAAAAATCATCGGCCTAGGCCAGATTGGAAACACTGATTCAGTTTTAATTTCCAAAGTTCTATTTGTTGATGGACTTAAATATAAACTTTTAAGTATCTCTCAGTTATGTGATTATGGTTTCAATGTTAAACTTGAAAATGATTCATGTAATGTATTTAATTATAAAAATGTTTTAGTTTTTTCTTCTTTGAGAAATGAAAATGTTTTTGCAGTTGATTTGAATTCTTTAGCTAAACAAAATATTAATTGCTTAAATTATTTTCATAAAGAGTCTTGGCTACGACACAGAAGATTAGGACACTGCAACATTAATTCAATTAGAAAATTGATATGGAAGAACTTAGTTAGAGACCTACCTAAACTTGAATTCCCAACAGACAAAGTTTGTAATCCCAATCAAAAGGAAAAGAAACATAAATATTCTTTTAAATCAAACAAAGAAGTTTCAACTTCTCAACTTCTCGAGTTGGTTCAAATGGATTTGTTTGGACCTTATAGAGTTTCTAGTTTAAATGGGAAGCACTATGTCTATGTCTTAGTAGATGACTTTTCTAGATACACATGGTTATACTTTTTATCTTACAAAATTGAAGCTTGTTCTTACTTTATTAGGTATTCTAAGTCTGTAGAAAACCTTAGTGGACTTAAGATTAAGACCCTGAGAAGTGATCATGGTCGTGAGTTTTAAAATCCTGAGTTTGAATCTTATTTCTCACATAATGTCTATAGTCACAACTTTTATGCCCCTAGGACACCTCAGCAGAATGGTGTAGTAGAATGAAAAAATATAACCCTTCAAGAAATTGCAAGAACCATGCTTAATGAATATGACATGCCTATTTATTTTTGGGATGAATCTATAAACACAGATTGTTATATTATAAATAGATTCTTGATTAGACCTGTTCTTAAGAAGACCCCTTATGAGTTATGGAATAATAGGAATCCTAAGGTTAGTTACTTCAGAGTTTTTGGGCGAAAAGTCTTTATTCTCAATACAAAAGATAATCTTGACAAGTTTGCATCCAAAAGTGATGAAGGAATTTTTCTTGGTTATTATTTATCTATCAAAGCCTATAGAGTCTTTAACAAAAGAACCAAATGTGTGGAAGAATCTGTTCACATCAAATTTGATGAAACTGATCCACATGAACCTAAGTCTTCTCTTTAAAATCTTGAAGAAAATCTGTCTATTCTGGACCATAATGATAAAACCAAAGAACCTATTGTAAAGACAACCAGTTCTGGACATATTCCAGAATCTACTTCTATAGAACCTGAACTTAGAGAAGAGCCTGAAATTTCTAGTCCTACCTTTATGAGATCAACTGGGATTCTAAATAATCATCCTTTAGATGTTTTTGTTGGTAATATTGAAAGAGGGAGACATACTAGAGCTTCTCTAATAAACTAGGTTGAACATCAAGCCTTTATTTCACAGTTATAACCTAAAAATGTCAATGATGCAATAAATGATGAATTTTGGGTAGTGGCTATGAAAAAAGAATTAAATCAATTTGAAAGAAACAAAGTCTGGGAATTAGTTGGCAGACCTAAGGACACCTTGACAATAGGCACTAAATGGGTTTTTATAAATAAAGTTTATGAAGTAGGATTTATAGTTAGAAACAAAGCAAGGCTAGTTGCACAAGGGTATAGTCAAGAGGAAGGAATAGACTATGAAAAAACCTTTACACCCGTAGCTAGATAAGAAGCTATAAGGATTATAATTGCCTATGTTGCTCATCTGAATTTAAAGTTATATCAAATGGATTTTAAAACTACCTTTCTAAATGGTTTTATAATTGAAGATTCTTTTGTTGAAAACCCACCTGGATTTACTAATCTTTATTTTCCCAATTGAGTTTTCAAGCTATCTAAAGCTTTATATGGTTTGAAACAATCTCCGCGATCTTGGTATGATAGACATAGAAATTTTCTTATTTCAAATGGTTTTACTAAAGGGATTACTAACCCAAATCTTTTTATTAAAATAATTTCTAAAGATGTTTTGATAGTACAAATCTATGTTGATGATATTATTTTTGGATCTTCTAAAAATTCTTTATATACTGATTTTTCAAAGGGTATGCAAAATGAATTTGAAATAAGTTTAATGGGATAACTCAAATACTTTCTTTTCTTTAAAGTTTTTCAAAATGAAAATGGTATTATTTTGAATCAAAGTAAATATACAAAGGATCTTTTAAAGCATTTTGTTTTGGATAGTATTAAAGAAAGTGATACACCTATGAGTATTGTTTGTAAGTTGGATGCTGATGAAACTGGGAAACCAGTGGATCAAACAAACTACAGAGGTATAATTGGAAGCTTACTTTACCTTATTTCTAGTCGACCAGATATTATATTTAGTGTGTGTATGTGTGCAAGATTTCAAGCTAATCCTTAAAAATCACATTTACTTGCTGTTAAAAGAATTTTTAAGTATCAAAAATATACTGAAAATTTGGGTTTGTTTTATCTGAAAGGACAATCTTTTGAATTAATGAGTTATTCAGAATATGAATTTGCTGGTTACAATTTGGATACAAAAAGAACATCTGTAAAGTGTCATTTATTGGGAAAATATTTAGTATCTTGGTGTAGTAAGAATCAGAATTTTGTTGCTTTGTCTATTGCAGAAGCAGAGTATATAGATGTTGGTAGTTGCTGTGCATAAATTCTATGGATGAAACACACTCTTTTGGACTATGGATATTAATTTATACATGTATCTATTAACTTTGACAACACTAGTAAAATTAATATTTCAAAGAACCTTATATCTCACTCTAGGACCAAATACATTGATGTAAGGCACCACTTTTTGAGAGATCATTACCAAAAAGGTGATATTTCTCTTGAATTCATTGGAACTGAACATCAATTAGATGACATTTTCACCAAACCTTTAAGTTCTGATAGGTTAAGTTACATTAGATATGAGTTAGGAATGATAGACTCTATAGGTTAGAAACCTAACTATTATACCTCACCGGTATAAAACCTCACTGTTATAGCTCACTGGTATGAAACCTCACTGTTATACCTCACCCGTATGAAACCTCACTGTTATACCTCATCGGTATGAAACCTCACTATTATACCTCACCGGTATGGACCTCACCATCAGTGGACCTCACCGTTAGGAATTCTCACTGGTATACCCTACTGTTACGTATGTGCTTTTTTAAACTTCTGTCTAGCCACCAGAATATTTATCGTCTATACTTTACTTATTATATTTTAATTATTTATTTTACGATTCCTAAATGATAAAAAACAAGTATTAACTTCTCTCGATCCACCTCGAGCCCCTTACCTTCAAACCTCTATAAAACCTTCAAACACTAAGCCTCATGATTCAATGTCGAGAGTAAAGAGACCACCAATTAGTGTAAACAGAGATGAACTGAGTGCTAAGAGACTCAAAGGCAAGTCTATCAGTGGAAGTGATGTGAAGAAACCCACAAATCTGCATCTTGTTGAAATGAAGATAGTAGTTTAAAGGGAGTTGTGCGCAGAATGGCTAATGTCAAGTGAATCATTAGTTCTAGAAGTTATGGAATATCTGAAATTGATAGAATGCTTCTCAAACAATGGCCCCTACTATTTGAATCTGGTAAAATATTTCTATGAGTATGTTCGATTTGAGAAATCAGAAGTTGAGAATAGTATGGTATATGTTGTGAATGGAAAGGAGATATCTTTTTCTTCTATTGAGTGGGATGAATGCCTGAAGGTTCCACACAAAGGTGTTTTTTGATATTTCTCAAAATTAGAACCTCCTACAATTAATATATTTTTAAGTATGAAACTGCTTTGGAAGAGATAACAAGAGATGGCACCCCTAGAAAAGAAGTGTTTGTAGAAATGAGTGGAGAGAATCGGCTGCTGTTGAAGTTCATTCAGCATTTTTTAATTCTGAGGAGAGGGGATTTTGAAAATCTTAAATACCATGATATTTACTTGCTTCAATTGCTAATGCATGGTGTCAAGTTGAATTTATATAGGCTGTTGATGACTCAAATAGAGGATATGATTAGAAAAAAATAAAAAACAAATGCCTTATTCTTTTCCAAGTTGATCTTAGTGATGATCAAAGTGAAAGGAGTAGCTGAGTCTCAGGATGAGACAGTGGTGTTAAAGAACAACTTCTGTATCACAAGCACAATATGAAAATACATGAAGATCAATTGGAATTCGTGGAAGAGAGAATGGTTTAGTGATGATGATAAGTTGTGTGACAAATATAATCATGTGGATCATCCTTCTAGGCCTAAGGATGTGAGGGATCCAGGTCTTGGACCTGATGAAGAAGAGCCACAATATAGTGATGATTCGGAAGAGGAAGATTCCTCTGCAACAGCTGGAGGAGATCCTGACTTTCCTCCTAGCCCAGCTCCTGAAGTTGTATCAGAAGGAAAGGAAGTTCAGCAGAAATCATATCAGGAAGAGGATGCTTGAGAAATTGAATAAGAAGTTCTTGCAGATGAAGCATCTATTTCTGTCAGATCGAGCCTTAGTCCGCTGATTGGACATTCCCTAATGTCTGATGAGGATTTTGATGAACTTGATAGACCTTTACCTATTCTTGAGGAGCCTTCTGCTGTTGGATAAATAGATATAGTTGTGCAAGATTCGGATGATGAAGACCAAGTTGCTGAAGATGTCATTGTTGTATAAGATAATTCATCAGTTGAGGGGGAGCATCCAACCAGGTTTGGCAGTGCTTCAGTGGCTGTTGAGTTTGAATACTGGGCAGAGGACCCAGGGTTTGTGTTTTGTGGATTATATTACCTATATTCTGATAATGATACATCCCTTTAGAGACCAAAAATCAATTATGATATTTAGTCTGAGATATTACCTGAATATGTGGTTAGAACACATGATCGGGATAAGTTATAGTCTTTTTTTAAAATCAGTTTTGTGGAAAAAATAAGGAAAATGGAAGTATCCTTAGTATCATCTATTCAATCGGTTATGGATGACTTTGTGGCCAGTATAGTTTCTAAAGGAGAAACTATTGTGATTGCACCTTCTGATATGATCACCAGGAATGACTTAGCATCCTTAAAGGCTGAGATGAAAGAGTTGTTGAGTGATTCTGTTGTTGAATTAAAGAATCGCTTTGTTAAAGAAATGAGCAATATGGGAAAGTCTTTTGAACTCTCTCTTGGTTGTAATGTATCAACATTTGTGGCAGAGATAGTAGATGAAGACACAGCTTTCCAGAATCAGATATCTAGCATGGAAAAGGATGTTTAAGTTATAAAGAAATAAGTTGTCTCTCTAGAATCCTATATGAATTCAAAATCTCAAGTAGACAAGTATTTGGCCTATGTGAAGAGTGTGGTCAGCCAGATGGTTTCAGTTTTGGAAGGCTTTAAAAACTCTGTGGAGAATCATATCGGTGCCCAAGATTCTATAGTGAAAAATCTTATTAGTGGGCTAACTAATAGTTTCAAGGAAACTATGACCTTCTCTATTTGTTCTCTTTCTTCAAGAACATTAGTGGATTTGGATCATATTAGAGCTTTGATGAAGGAGGAGCTTGGTTCAGCATCAACCAGTGGCTCTATGGACTCATCTGATCAGACAAAAGTGGTGACTTCTACTAGAGATACCACTAGAGATATCATGAAGATTGTTCAAGACTATATGTGAGAAGCTTATGCTTCTCATAAAGATGTGAAAGAAAGGGTAGATTATTATTTCTAAAGGGTTTATACCAAGCATCACCTCAATAAACATTTCAAACTTCTGTTAGAAAACATGAAGTTACCTCCTGTCAACCAAGCCTTCCGAGAACAAGTCAGCAAGATTAGAGAGTTGACCCCTATAATGGACAAATTCTTGGAAAATAAGGATGATTTCATTTCTGCAATGGAAAGAGGAGGAGGAATAATTATGGATTTTAGAAATCTCTTGTTGACTTTCTTGCATGTTGATGCTCAACCAGTGATTATACCTCCAGATTTACCTGCATCTACCTCTACTACTTATCCTGCTCAGATGACTCCAGCCCAAGCCATTCGAAGCCTTACTCTTATCATCACTCAGATAGAAACACAGTATAGGCCATGAATAGTTTCAACAGCTCAGCCACCTCTGATCATATCTGGTGTTCCTAAGCCTCCACCAACATCAACCACACCTGATTCCTTTTCTGATCCTAAGGGGAAATCTCATTCTGAGGATGTGGATTGATCAGTGGCTAGGATTTTGGATAGGAATCACCTGTATTTCTTTTTGATTTATTTATATATTTCTTTTTGATTTATTTATGTATTTATTTGTATGTTTTTTCTCCAAGAAATATATATGATCTTAATTTCATTTACCCTCAGTTACTTCTCTTCTCCTGTAGTTCCTCCTGTCCCACTTTTTGATTATCACAAAGGGGGAGATATTCTATCTAAGGATACTATCTAAGACAAATAATATCTTTTATGTCAAAAGGGGAGAAATACTATCTTTTATGAGCTTAATTAATTTAACTCTGGTACATTTGTTTTAGATTTTATCTTTAGTACATGTGTTTTATAATATATTTTTGTCTCTAATACAATTGGATTGAATGCAATATTCTCGGATACAATACTGATTATTCTGGGATTATAATATCATAAGTTGTGATTATCAAAAAGGGGGAGATTATTGACCTCACATATTTTGATAATCCCAATTATTCTTTCACATGCTTTGATAAAACCAAATAAATGTTTACCTATATATTAATTCTTTCAATCTATGACATTCTATTATCAAGTTGATAATAATATCAAAATAATATTTGAAATATGTTAATCAATGTTTATCTATGTTTATGTGAATTTTGAAATAATTCTAACTCAATCGGATATGTTTTGCATAAAGCAGATAAGTGTTAATTCCCTGATATGCTTATAGCTACTGATACAGATCTACCAGTACTTAGTCTACCAATTGACATAGTCACCGATAAGAAAAGGTCACTGATACGCAGAGCTACTGGTATGTATAAGTCCACCGGTAAGCACATGTCACTGATAGATCAAGTCCACTGATATAAACAGCTACTGATAGAAGCTGAGCTACTGATATAACAAGTCTTTCGGTATGCAAAATTCTACTGGTATACACTTAATCACTGGTACAGAACGAAGCTACAGATATGCACAAGCTACCGATAAAAAGTTTACTGATACAGACAGTCATCGACACAAGTGAGCTATCGATAAACCAAGAGCTACCAATAGAATGAGACACCAGTACATAGAGCTACCGAAACACGGAGTAACAGCTACCGATAAAAGGAGCTACCCGTACATGGACAAAGAGCTACCGATAGGATCTCACTACTATACAAATTCCACCATTACATAACTACCAACAGAAAGCTACTGATGAAAGACATACCAGTCACTGATTCATAAACTCTACTTATGTCAATAATATTTATTTATTAATAAATGGTCATATTTGATGATTTTAATGCAATTAATGTTATTTAATGATAGTTATTGGCATTTTAGGGAACCGTACCTCGTACCTATAAAAAGGTGATCATTCCCATTGCCCGAGCTGAAGGTTACATAAGGAAGGAAAAAGGCAGGACATTCAAACGTCCACAAAAAGGGAAAAAGAATTTTGTAAAGGTGTGCATAAAAAAAGAATACATCCATACTCGAAGAACACTGGACATACATGAATCGATTCATAAAATAATAGAACACAAACCGAACTTCATTCAATGAGTGAAGAACTACAATGATCTGCTCATACATTCAAGCTGATCAAGCAGAACCTGAAAACCAAGGAAGCAAACGACACTCTGTTTTACAAAAAAACCAGAGAAGGACTCAGAAGATTTTTTGTCAAATAAAAAGGATTCCAGAGCTGTAATTCAAATCACTAGAGCATTCTAAAATCATATCTACTATTATAGTGATTATTTTATTTACATTTTGAGCAGTGGGTTCATGCTCTGTATATCTTATACTCACACTGTCTCCTAAGCTAAGCTGGAGGATTTCTAAATCCTCACACAAACTTCTTAAACTCTCTTGTATCCCACTATGGATAGTGGTAGAGGTCAAGAAGGACCTGGATGGCCAGTGTGTTGTTGTATTGTATTCCCGCGAAGAACTGTGGTAGAGTTCTTAGTACCTGGACAGTCTTTGCAATGTTGTTTACCCCTATCTAGGGTGTGGATCAAAATTTATATAAATTTTTTGAGAGGACTAAGTCTCAGCTTGAGACTGAACCTATTTTTTATATCTATTGTTCATCTTAGATTAAGTCTAAATTATACTATATATTTTATATTCCGCTGCTAATTACTTTGAAATACAGTTTGTTTTAAAGTTACCTTGATAGTTAATCTAGAAAGAGTTTGTAACTATTGTAAATCAGTAGGTTAGTTTCAAATGAAAATTTAATCTTCTGATTAAATTAACTGAGACCTAATCAATCTTTGAGAACCTAATTGAACCCTTACAGTTTTACAAATTCAATACAGTTTAACTTAGATTTTAATTGGGGAATTTTTATAGAAATATTTTTAACAGAAGTTTTAATTAGAACTCAATTCACCCCCCTCTTGATTATCCACTCCGACCAAAAATATTGATAAAATAATATAATGGAGATCACACCAAAAAAATGAAGATAAAAATGTGTTTGTAAGAATGTTGGTTTTCCAAATAAAGGTGAATGAAAGAGGTGAAGTGGTAAGAAACAATGAAAGTCTGGTTTGTAATTGAAACCAAAGGTTGAGGGAATTAATTTTTATCAGTCCATTTACATAGTTTTATGAATTTAAACCAAAAAATATTTCTTTATATTGTTTCTGAAAAGATATATAAGATATTCAAAATTTATGTTAAGGAAATTTTTCTCAATGAAGATCTGGAAGAAGAAGTTTATATTGATAAAAAATGCGAATAATTTATTAATTTAGATTAAAATTGTGTTTATAAGTTTAATAAGTATTTTATTAGTATAGAAAATATCCAAGAGACTGGTATTCTAATCTTGATAAGCACTTATAATAGATTAATTTCAGAAATAGAATAGTAGATAACAACATTTACATAAAACAAAATCAAGAGGTTTTCATTATTTTCATTATTTTTTTGATGATATAATATATTTATGGAATAATGAAAGATAAGAAAAATAATATCCCAACTAAATGAATATTTTTTTAAAAAAATATCTATGATGGGAGGAATGGGGTGCTTTCTTGGATTGAAAATTAATCAAGATAAGGGTCACATTTTATTATCAAAAAAATATTATAAATAATAAAAAAAATATTTTTCATAAATGATTCAAAAATTGTATCCACAAACATATCAGTGAGAAATATTATATCTACATATTAATTTTTAAGTCATATTGATCTTAAATGTATTAGGATATTTATTAGAGGCATGTTTTTCTTAATACCCTCTAGACCAAACATGGGTAATGTTGTTACCATGTGTGCTAGATTTGAAAGTGCACCAAAAAGGAAACATTTTTCAGTTAGAAAAATAATGCACTAATACATTAAGGGAACTATAGGTTATTGGATAAAAAATAATTTTATAAAAAATTTGAATCTATTTGGCTCTGAGGATATATACTAGTCTAGTTATATTAGTGATAGAATATCCACAAATGGTGGAATTTTCTTTATATTATAAAGATATGTAGGTTTTAAAAAAATAATAAATGTTTAGTAACTTTGACCACTACATAATCTGAATATAAAAATGACACTAAATCTAAAACATAATAAATATAGATATAGGTAAAAACGGAATATTTTTTGGTATATGTAGATTTTACAATTATTTTCTATTGTGATAATAAAAATTCTATCAATCTCACCAATAATCAAGTGAAACATTCATGATCTAATAACATTGATCGTAATTATCACTTTATTAAATAACATGTTAAAATAAATGAACTAATGATTATGTTTTTAGATAAAATTAATCATGCTCTTTATATCTTTACTAAACAATTATTTAAGGAAACATTTAAAAATTTAAGGTTGATTATGGGTATTCAAACTCACTCTATTCAAGGATAATTTGGGTGATTTCTATCACCTATCTCATCTTGTTATTTGATATTGTTATTATATAGGGAGAGATTTGACAATATCCATTGATATGATATTTACTTATATGGGAAGTGAATATATTTAGGGGGAGTTTTTAAAAGGTTTAATTTGTTATGTCATCATGTGTGAACTATTTTAACAGCTTTTTAAAGTGGATGAAAGAACTTTTTGGTGTATTTTTTAGTATGTTTTTTGATGAATTTTTTCACTCAATAAGAAATTTTAAGTATTTTCTAAGAATTAGTTTATATAAATTACTGTATTTTTGTTCAATTATTCTTGTTTCCTATAATGATTTACCCAATATATACTATAATTGTTGGATAGTGATATATTTCTTACGTTTTAGATCTTCATTGATTAATCAGTATTATTTGAAAATAAAATGCCAAGGGGGAGACTATTGAGACCAAGAGGTATTGAATTGTGATTATATATAAAGAAGTACTTACTTGTATGGACCTTTTTTGTTAGTATATAAATCACTTAATAATATTAAACCTTCTCAATAAATATTCTTTAGAGAATAAATAGGAGGCTAGCGGATATAGTTGATCAGATAGATTCTAATGGAATGAGATAATTGGGAGGAATACATGAAAAATGATTTATCCTAAAGTATTTATAGGATCAACAGACAGAGTTTTATGGGAAAATAGAATCAGTGACTTCTTGATATTATTGAATGTACCAAAAATTATAATTACATTAATGTATTCATGAGTCTAGATATGTGTGTTAAAATGAATTAATTGAAGGAATACAGAATACGAAATAGTGTCTATTTTGTGAAGAACAATTTTTGGTTCTTTGTACATAGAAATTTGGATGATCAATATAATTTCATAGAGATATAAAAGTGAGGTCTATGGAAAAAAAATATTCTAAGTGAAATTCATTTTATAGAGGTTTATAGATTATGTTTCATCAGATATAGATACCTTGAAATATCTAGATAAAGGAAACCTATATGTATTATTGGATAGATAAATAATAATACTTCCACAAGGTGGGTAACCATAAAAAATATGATCCTTATGAATTTTTACCAAACAAAGAATTTCCAAAGATAAGAGTTTCTATAAAGATGTATCGGATAAAGATTTACAGATATTTATAATGTTTTTTGTAAATTCATATATTATGATTAATTTCATACAAACATTCAATGAATAAATAATAATGAAGGTAAGATCGTGATTCTAACTAAGATTGCTGGAAATTTTGAAGAGAGAATACATTGATATTTGAGGAATGTTTCCATGAATATTGTTGAATTGCATTTATTAAATGGTTTAAAAGTGGAAAAATGGGGAATTAATTTGGTGAGAATTAAAATTTCTATATGGGAAATTTAAATTTTATGTTAATTCTTATCCCTTTATTTTAAGAGAAATGATGCATAAATATATGAGAGTATGTGCGATTTGAAGTGGTTGTTAATATTGTGGTTTTTGTTGAAGATATGAGGTGTTGACTGAAGTTTTTGGGAGTTTCTTTAAATAATTATATGTGAAATTATATAATATATAGTTACCGAGTAGAGGGAATTATACATAGAGGTATTGAATGGATTAGGTACTAGACACAGGGTACCAGATAGACAGCTACTAGATATAGATGTTATCTGATGGATAGGTTCCAAAAAATAAATTTAAAAATAAGTTCTTTCTCACTTTTTTAAAATAAATAAAAGAGTATGGAAAATAAATTTTATTAATTGAAGTGTAAATAATTTAGGTAGAAAATTCCCGATGTGTTGAATCCTATTGGTAAATTTTCATTTCATTGTTGAAACAAAATATATCATTTTATATGTTCATGAAGCACAAGCACTATAAAAGGACTATAGTGTTGTAAAAGTGATAGACCATTATTTATATAAATAAACAATAATTGTTTTATATTTGATGTATCTTCTTGGATTATTTAGAAATTCTAATTAGGGTTACTTATCCTTATTTGTTAGTGAACCTTGCAAAAATATTTTCATATTAGTGTTCTTCTATATTGTTTTTAAATAGAGTCAATTCAACATAACCAGAGGTGAATTGATAAAATACATTTTTATTTATTATATTATTTATAATAAATGATAAATTTTCTCACATTATGTTAAATATGTTTATTTAAAAAATAATTTGGATGAGATCATTCATTTGAAAATTTGATGGAAATTCCAATTTTACCCTTTATAGGGAATTATAGTATTTTGAAGACAAATATTTTAATATTTATTATTTGATCTTGAAATTTTGTAACTTTTTTTCTAACATAATGTAATACCACTTTTGTTCAGGACATTAGAGTTAAAACATGCATTTGGTTGGACTAAATGAACCATGGAGTCAAATGTGGGCTGGACCCGCCAGATTGGATATTGGTTCTCTATTTGGGCCATAACTTATTCATTTGAGATTATATTGGGACCAAATTTTGAGAGGCTCTCCCCAATAAAAGTTTTCATAGATCATTATTCTATAACAACAGCTTGTTCATGCATTTTTTGGGTCAAATGGGTGGTTCGATTTGGATTAAAACATTTGGTCGAGATTCCCCATTCACACTTGAAACCTCTTTATACCTAGCCTCTTCTCAACTCTATAAATTACTTTTTTCTCATTTTTAGGGGTTGGGACATGTTTTAGAGGATTGGTATAATAATTTAAGTGGTTATTTTCCATTTAAATTAACCATTTGACGAGGGAATCTTTCAAGCTAGTATCTCCTCCAAAATTTACTTCTCTTCCTCTTCTTTGTTGTAATGTTTTTATTCATTCAAAAAACAACTTATATTATCTTCCATTTACTTTATTTTTCCCATTTTTAATATTATTTTATCTTCATCTTTGGGCTGGAATTATTTAGTAGAAGCATGATTGGGTTATACCCATTATAAACCATTGAAAATTCAATTTGCCTCTATGATGATTACACCACCCATGGAAGAGTAGTCTTCTTAGTAATCGATCTATATCTTACCTTCTTCCTTCATTTATTTTGAATCAATGATATAATTTAATTCACTTAATATGATATATTAATTGATTTTTCAATTTAAATGAAACTAAGTAAGAAATTGAACAATTTACACAAATACACAAGAGGTCGAGATATTGTTTAAGTTGTGAGAGCGCGAACTTTATCATTAATAATAGACCACATTGGATAAGTTCGTTGAGGTCAAATATAATCCCTAAAAACAATTAACCAAAACTTCCAAAGTTTATATCTTCTCTAATTAACCACTGAAAATAAGCTAACCTTATAACTTCATATGAATCTTGGTGATGTGATTGCATGATCCGAAGCTAGCCTACGGTTTCAGTAATTTCATCTTTCCAGTTAAGTTAACTTTTGTAGGGTTCGAGGGTTAACAAATTAGGGGATCATAATTAAGTTTATATTATTATAAATGATAATTATTAATAAGTAAATAAAGTGGTAGAGTTAGATCTATTATGCCTTTTAAATATTTTCTAAGAAAAACATCTTCTTGTTGTGTCATTTTAATCAAACTTCATTTCAAAAATAAAAACAAAAAAAATACAATCTTCTTACAGAAAACATAATCAAGGTTTGTAATTGGTAAAAAAATCCCCCATCATTTTTACATAGTTTTTTTCTTCTCCTTTATTTTATTTTCAAAATACCATTAAAAAGTTGCTTTGATTACTTCCTATTTGAGAGAAAACTACGGTCATCCACTCTGCTGCACTTAAGTACCCCGAAAACCATTAATCATTTAAGGGCCCCCACGACAGCGCCTTTTCAAATTGGCACCATTACTAGGGATGAAGTAACTTATTCAACAAATTATAGGTATTTATTCAAAAAATTATTTATTTGGCTTCACCTGATATTAATTATCAACCAAATTTCATTGCATACTAAAATCATGAATCAGACATTGAACTGAAATCTGGATAAATTCACCTTCTTCCAAAATTTCATGGCCCCTCTGGTGATGATCCAAATAAACACCTTAAATAATTTAATGTAGTTTTTTTAACCTTAAAACCAATAAATTTATATAAATTTCAAATAAAACTTAGATCATTCCCATTCTCACTTGATGGAACTACAAAGGATTGGATGTATTATTTACAACCTGAAGATGTAACATGTTGGAATGATTTGAAATGTCTTTTCTTGTAGAGATTTTTTCTAGCATCAAGGACCAATTACATTTGAAATAAGATCTCAGGGATCAAGAAGGCACAAGGGGAGTCAATGTATGAGTATTGGGAGAGATTAAAGAAGTTGTGTGAAAGCTTCCCACATCACAAAATTAGTGAGCGACACATCATCCATTACTTCTATGAAGGACTCACACCTATGGGGAGAAGAATGGTGGATGTCGTAGCTAGAGGTGCATTGGTCAAAAAAACACCAATAGTTGCACATGCGTTGATTGACAAGATGGCACAAAACTTCAAACAATTCAGCTATCAAGGTACCCTGTATGTTATAGAAGTACATCAAGTAAGTCCATCTTCTCTTGAAATTCATTTGATTGATAACAAGTTGGATGAATTGACTACTATGGTGAGATATATTACATTGTCTCAAAAGAAATCCCAACCCCCTCCTTCAAGGCCTTTTGTAATTTTCACTGAGACAAGCCACCCAACTTAATGTTACCCCCAACTACAAGAAATAGAAGATTGTGTAGAAGTGTTTCCTAGTAGACCATATCAGCAAAAACAATAGCCACATCCCCAAAATAAGTATGATTCCATTGCACAAACATAAAACCTAGGGTAGAAGGAAAACTAATACATGAGGTATGGCTCTGGAAAGAAACAAAGTCCCCTTTTCAAAAAAACTTCCAGCAACCTCCCCCTTACCAATATAGTTTCCAAAAACCCCAAAAGAGATTTGAAGATCAAGAATAAACAAGTAAACAACAGTGGAATTCCCAACCAAAGGTAGATTCTAACACTGATGATCTTTTGAAAAAAATTGTTCTTAATCAACAGAATGAGTTGAGGAGTCATGGATCGGAGTTGAGGGAGTTGAAGACTCAAATGAGCAAGATTACCACTGCCCTCCATGAACTGGTAAGTAATAATTTTGCAAATTTACCTTCACAACCTAATCCAAATTCCAATGGTAATGTCAATGTCATCACATTGAGAAGTGGGAAGAAAATTAATGATACATAAGTACCTACCATTCCACTGGGATTCACCTCAACTCCAGAAAAGCCCCATTCCACACCAACTATTGAGAAACCCAAGGAGAAAGATAATGGTTAGAAAACGATTGATGATATTCCTCCTAAACACCTTCCTTCTCCAAATATAGTTGTTTAAACCAAAAATATGGCTGAAGAGGCTATGCAAAAAAGAATTTTTGGATACATTCAAGAATATGGAGATCAACGTCCATTTACTTGAATCCATCAAAAAAATCCAAATGTCTTCCAAATTCTTAAAAGAACTTTTTATCAATTTAAGTGGGCTCAAGGAAAATGAGAGGATCAATCTTGGAAGCACTTTTTCAGCACTCATTACACAAACTCTAGCAATGCCAACAGAGTGAAAGGTTCTTGGGACATTCACCATCCCATGCACCATAGGGGAGTTAAAATTTTCTTATGATTTATGTGATTTAAGAGTGTCCATAAATGTGATGCATCACTCTCTATTCTCTTCTTTACTGGTAGATGAGTTTAAGCCGATAGGAGTATTGGTTGAGTTGGAGAATAGAGCTACAACATATCCACCGGGAGTCCTTGAGGATGTACTTTTCTGGGTAATGGAAATAATATTTCTAGCAGACTTCTACATTATTAACATGAAGGATGATCAAGTAAGTTCTTGTGCCCCAATTATCTTATGTAGGCCCTTCCTCAAAACTGAAAAAACTATCCTAAATGTCCATGAGGTTACACTTTCCATGGATTTTGTAGATAAAGTTGTGATATTTAATGTTATGGACTCCATAAAGTACCCCTTATAGGACCATTTTTCATTTTTTTTATCTCCCATTTAGAACTACCAAACAAAAACCCCATGGAATTTGATTGTCCAATGCATAGGGATATTGTGAGTATTGGTTCTAGTTTGTTGTTTGATAATACTTACACATATATTTATAATGAAAAATACTCTCTTATATTTGATTTTAAAGTGGATTCATATTCTTATTTTGATCATGTGAACTCTGATTATGACATGGTTTTTGAGTATGGTGATGAATTATATGATTTATTCTCTGATTGTGATGATTCTATTTTGATATTGATTCTCTTTGTGAAAATATTTCAGTTCTTTCGATGTCTCCATCCATACACCAACCCCTACACTAGAACTCAATCCATTTTCACAAAATCTCAAATACTCATACTTGTTGAGTGGTGAGAAATCACATATTATCATTGCTAACAATATTCCTTTTGAACATGAAGAAAAGAATCTGAATCTTTTTAGGGAGAACATCAGGGAAATCGGGTGGACCTTGGGTGACATATCAAGTATTAACCCCTCCATTTGCATGAATAAGATTCTTTTGGAGGATGGGGATAAACAGATTAGGCATCCATGAAGGAGACTCAATTCAACCCTTCTAAAGGTTGTTAAAAAAGAGGATGAAAAATTGATTGAGGTAGTTATAATCTACCCCATTTCATATTCCTAGTGGGTAAGTCCTATTTAGCTTATGCCTAAGAAAACTAGGGTTACTTTTGTTAAAAATGATAATGCGGTGTTAGTTCCAATGAGGGTGAAAAAGTGTTGGTGTGTGTGTATTGATTATAGGAAACTAAATCAATCTACTTGGAAGGACCATTTACCCCTTCCATTTATTGATCCAATGCCTGATAGACTAGTTGGGAAAACACACTTTTGTTTCTTGGATGTATTTTCTGGAAATTTTCAGTTCCCTACTTCTTTAGAGGATTAGGATAAGACAACATTCACTTGTCCATTTGGTACATTTTCCTACCGAAGGATGCCATTTGGACTCTACAATGCCTAGGTACCTTCCAGAGATTCATGGTGAGTATTTTTTGTAATTTTATTGAGACTTTAATTGAGGTACTTATGGATGATTTTACAGTCTATCGATCTTCATTTTATGGTTGTATATCTATCTTGGGAAAGGTTTTGAATCATTGTATTGAGAAGAATCTGGTATTAAACATTGAAAATTGTCATTTCATGGTAGATCAAGGGATTGTCTTAGGGAATATAGTGTCAAAACATGGGATAGATTTTGATTGATCTAAGGTATATATCATTTTTTCCTTACCCTATCCTTCTTTGTGTGTGATGTTAGTTGTTTCCTAGGGCATGCAAGATTTTATCGGTGCTTCGTCAAAGATTTTAGTAATATTGCTCTTCCTATGTCCCGATTAATTCAAAAGGATTATGATTTTGTGTTTGATGATTCTTACAGGACATCCTTTGACGAGCTAAATAAGTGTTTGACCACTCCACCGATCATACATCCTCCACGGTTGGAGCTTCCTTTTGAGTTTATGTGTGATACCTCCAACTTTTTCATCAGAGCTGTCTTATCTCAGAGGTTGGGGGGACATTCACATGTGATTTCATATGCATCGAGGACAGTGGATTCAGCCCAAAAAAACTACACAAACATAGAAAAGGAGTTTCTTTCCATCATATTTTCTTTTTTATAAATTATATTCATATCTATTGGTCTCTAAAGTAGTTTTTTTTTCTGACTATGCAGCTCTGAGGTACCTCTTGAAGAAGCCGGATGCAAAGCCCAGGCTAATCCGATGGATGTTCATTCTTCAAAATTTTGATATTGATATAAAAGAAATGAAGGGGTTAGAAAACCCAGTGGTAGACCACATGAGTGGGCTTACTCACAAACTAGAGGATTAAACCTTGGTCTAGGTACCAATTCAGGACACATTCCCCAATGAGAATATTTATTCCATCTCAGGTACGCATCCTTGGTATGCTGATTTAGGAAACTACCTTGTTTCCTCTGAAATCCCAAAAAAATTAAAAAAAACATCAAGTCCAAAAAATAAAGAGTGCATCAAGATTTTATGTTTAGAATGATCCATACCTATGGCACCTGTATAGTGACTATGTTATTAGGAGTTTTATTCATGATCACAAGTTTGAGTCTATTCTGCAAATCTATCATACACTTGCTGGTGGTGGACACTTTGGATCCCAACGGACAGCTAGAAAGGTATTGGAATCTGGATTATATTGGCCTAGTTTATCACATTATTCTCATGCATTTTGTAAGTCATTCCCTATGGCATCACGACTTTTTATAACATAACTTTTCATTACATATGACAAAACAGAGGATCTTTAAGGTTTAGTGTCATGGAAACCATGAACTTAATACATGAAAACATAAAAAAATTCTTCTTAAACACTTGAAAGACATATTCATTTGTTCATCCTAAGTTCATTACTACATCTCATAACCTAGGAACATACATCAAAGGAAATGGTGAGCAGAAGGCCCAGTAAGGGAAACAAGGGAAACATTTTACATGTGAACTTGAGACACATCAATGAATTCATGATAAATAGCTTTAAGGAATGAGAAAGAGATCATGAGGCATATCATAATGAAAAGAACATGATTCATAACATGAATATGTGGCTACAACATTTAACTTAGAAAATCATGAACATATCACCAAGGTCCATCCCCAAGGTGTCATTTAAAAAAATTACCAAGGTTATTCACCAAGGTATCGTTAAAATTGTAATCCCTAGAGATCACATCATTACCAATGCATTGGAACGCTATCAGGCGCACCCTTAATTTGTATTTATTATCATGTGATCCACATATATCATCATCAAAATTTCCTAAATAACCCATATATCATAAAAGAAATGGGTTCCATTTCATAGTCATAACATTTTAAAAACTGCTTTCAAGACGTGATCTTTATGTCACTTTAACCCACGGAAAAGGAAAGCGGGTATCATGTATGTAAATCCCAGAATTTAAAATAGAACATTTTGATATATATTTGAATAAACCTATAGAATAAATAGTTTTTAGTATTCACTTAATAAAACTAAATAATTTGAGAAAAAGAGAGAGATATTTTGAGGAGAAAATTCAGCAGCATAATGGCTATGTAGCAGGGTTTTAGAAAACATTGAAAAGAGGGGGGAAATGGGTCACCCCCTCAAAAATGATCCATAAAATATTAGAGGGACAGAATATAAAGGATAAAAGAACATGTTAATGAAATTTGAAGGACATACCATACAAAATGAAAAAAAACATGAAAGGAAGACAAAAATAATAATTCTCTTATGAAACATTCGGCAGCCTAACGGCGTCACTTAAAACATCAAAAAAATGAATTCATGAGGTTAAATAGGGTCTCTAATCATGTGAAAAAAGGGAAAGTATGATTAAGATATATATCATTCCCAAACCTATAAAATAAGCAGACTGAAAGACTTGACATGAAAGTAGAACTTTGAAAATGGGAAGAGTGAATGAATGCCTTACAAAAATTTGGCAGCCTAATGGCGCCACTTAAACATTCATAAAATGAAATGATTAAAAAAATAAAGGGTATCTAATCATATTAAAATGAAAATTAAAGTAATATGAATATAAAATAACACCCCCAACATAAGAACATGGGGCTTAAAAGAAATGACCTAAACGAAAGTACTTGAAAAGAAAGAGAGAGGTAAGATCCCTTACCTTAAAACATAACTCTTAAAACTCGAAGGTCGGGACCTTGAGGGAATTAGGGAACCTTGGGAGGACTCCTTGGGAGGTAAGGAGGCCAGAACATTGTTGAGGTGGATTTTTTAATGGAATGGATGAGAGAATCACTTGGTATTTATAGGGTAAGTGTGGGGACAAGGCATTTATGGCCAAGGGACACCTCATTGGTGGTATTGGAAAAACTATGGGATATCTAATGGTATTTCCACATGGTATTGACCAATTGAGACACCTTATACCTTATATTAATATTCATAAGTCTACCAGAAAGATTTCATAATTATTACTTCCTTAATGTTGTCATTAAACACCTGAAACGCTAAACTGAAAATTCACTATTCACCAAAAATTCAACTTTTTCAGAAAAATCCCAAAATATTATCTTAACATAATATCGATGATCTGAATTCAAAAATGAAATCCATTTTATAAAAATAATTTTCTAAATATTCTTAATTTAATATTTAAATAAAAACAATATTCACCCGAAAAACTAATACCTAACTAAAAATTTCTAAAACAGTTAATTGCCTATTTTTATTGAATCACATTACTTAATCAACATGCCTAAATTATATTAATACTTTATTTAAGTGATATTACTAATAAATTTGGTCATATTACTAATCCTAAGCATAAAATCACTATTCGTAATTTACTATTCACCAAAAATTAAGTTGATCTTATTAGACTCTAAATTTCTTACTGAACACATTTGCAGAAGACCATTTTTTGAAATTCCTTACACATCAATAATTATTTAAGGTTTACATAAATATTTTAAATATCCCTTTTTTTCAAATTCATCCATAAGATACATCCTATTTTTATCTGGACATCTAAAAATTCACAAACATCACCATAAGAAGAAATCACAATTTTATTTATCTCAAAGGATTTCACAAAGTAGATACGGTCTCATTACATAGCCCCTTATAACACCAGCATATGACCTAAGTGTAAGGTGTGCTAAGGTGAGAGATTATGAGGGAGGCTCGGATAACATTTCCCTAGTAGTAATCTCCACTAACTTGAACTTCTCCTGTAGGTGATTCTATTCAAGCATGACACATTGGAGTTTGGATTGGGCTTGGTCTAAGGCGAAGCCCAAAGATGCCACCTCCTTCCCAAGATCTGATAAGAAGGCTTCATATGGTTCTAGTCTATTTGATGAAGCCATCGACTCTTCTTTCTACATTAACCATTAACATCTCTATTAAATCATTAAGAGTAAATTAATATACTATTTAAAAAGTTTTGGTTATTACATTCTTCCCCCCCCTTAAGAAATTTCACCCCCGAAATGTTATACCAATGGCCTAGTCGAAAAGGTGATGGTACTTTTGCTTCATTGTTTCCTCATGCTTCCACGTCGCTTCTTCATACTTATGATTCCTCCACAACACTTTTACAAGGTGGGTAGTATTGTTACGTAGAACCTTGTCTCTACGGTATAATATCTCCATTGGATGCTCCTCATAATAGAGGTCATGTTCCAGTTGTACCACCTCTGGGTCCAGTACAAGCGAAGGGTCAGGTATGTACTTCCTCAAGAGAGATACATGGAAGACATCGTGAACTTGAGGTAGGTTTTGTATAAGTTCTAGATGATAGGCCACTACTCCTATGCGATCAGGGATTTCATAGGGGCCAATGTACCTAGGGATGAGATTCCCTTTCTTCCCAAACTGCATGACTCTCTTCCATGGAGAAATACGAAGGAATACTTTGTCGCCAACACCAAACTCCAAGTCCCTTCAATAGTTGTTAGCATAGATCTTCTTCCGACTTTGAGCAGCCTTTATGTGTTGTTGGATGGCATGAACCTTTTCAGTCATATCATACACAAGATCAGGCCCAAGAAGATTTCTCTCGCCAACTTCAACCCAACAAGTAGGAGTTCTACATCGCTTTCCATACAGAGCTTCATAGGGTTCCATCTGAATACTCGAATGGAAGATGTTGTTGTATGAGAACTAAAATAATTGGAGGTGTTGATCCCATCCACCTTTAAATTCCATTGAGCATAATCTCAGCATGTCCTCAAGTGTCTGAATAGTCCTTTCAGATTGGCCATCAGTTTGAGGATAATAGGTCCTACTAAAATTCAATTCAGTATTCAGAGCATGTTGAAGACTTCTCCAGAATTTTGATGTGAATCTTGGATCACGATCAGATACAATGGATAGTGGTACGCCATGCAGCCTTACCACTTCTTTTTTGTATATCTTGGCAAGTTGATCCAGAGAGAAATCTTCTTGAATGGAGATAAAATGGGCAATCCTGGTGAGACGGTCCACAATAACCCATATCACATTGTTTCCTTTGGAAGTTTTAGAGAGACCAGTGACAAAGTCCATAGTGATATTTTCCCACTTCCATCCTGGTATGGGTAGCGGTCGTAATACCCCCTTAGGAAGTTGTCGTTCTGCCTTTACTTATTGACACACCAGGAACCTTGTAGTTTAATCAGCAATCTCCCACTTCATGTAAACCCACCAATAATGATCCCGAAGTTCTCTATACATTTTAGTGCTTCCCGTATGTATAGAAAAAGTATATCTATGAGCTTAATCCATCATTTATCTCTTTATCTCTGATATAGATGTAACACATAGTCTTGTATGAAATTTCAATATGCCTTCTTGATCAGCATTGAAATCCGGAAACATCCCATCCTTCACACCTTCAAACTTCTCCTACAACAAAAGGTCTTCCTTTTGATCCTTCTTGATCTTCTATAATAATGAAGGTTGATAAATCATTTGGGATTGGGTTGATGATTTCCCTTCCCTTACAATTCCCATGTCTAGTTTTACTAGATCCTTAATCATGGGATCTCCTAGAATCATCATTGTTGCAAGAACAACACGGTCTTTCCTGTGTAACGCATCCACGACTTTGTTTGCTCTTCCAGGGTGATAATAAATTGAACAATCATAGTCTTTAATAAGCTCCAACTATCTCCTTTGTCTCATGTTCAATTATTTTTGTGTGAAAGTATACTTTAAACAATGGTGGTCGGTGTATATATCACATTTCTACCCATAAAGATATTGCCTCCATATATTTAGAGAAAAAACAACTACCGCCAGCTCTAGATCATGTGTAGGATAATTCTACTCATGTTTATTCAGCTGATGAAATGCATAAGAAATTACCTTGTCATTTTTCATGAGGACGCACCAAAGCCCTTTCAGAGATGCATCTCTAAAAATAATGAATCCTTATCCGATAGTGGGTAGTGTTAACACGGGTGCAGTAACCAATATCTTCTTTAGCTCTTGGAAACTTTCCTCGCATTCCTTTGTCCAGATAAACTTATCCCCTTTTCGATTAAACTTGGTTAGTGTACTAGAAATACATGAAATTTTTTTCAACCACCTCCTATAATATCCTAGTAAATGAAGGAAACTTTGAATCTTAGTTGTTGTTGTGGGTTGAGGCCACTCCTCCACAACCATTGTTTTTGCAGGTTCAACCGAGATTCCTTCATTGGTTACGATGTTCCCCAAGAAAGCCACTTGTTGTAACCAAAACACACACTTGCTGAACTTTCCAAAGAGACTCTCCTTCCACAGAGTTTGCAAAATAACCCTGAGATGATCTTCATGCTTCTCATAACTCTTTCAATATATCAAAATATCATCAATAAAAACAACCACACAGTTATAATGGTATTCCTTAAAGACTCTATTCATCAAATCCATGAAAATAGCAGGAGTATTAGTCAAGATGAAGGGCATAAAAGTAAACACATAATGCCCATATCTTGATCGGAAGGCAGTCTTTGGAATATCTTTCTTTTTCACCCTCAGTTGATGATAACCAGATCGAAGATAAATCTTGGATAAGAATTGAGCCCCACGAATTTGGTGAAATAAGTCATCAATTCTTGAAAGAGGGTATTTGTTCTTCATTGTGATCCCATTAATTTCTCTATAATCAATGCATAGCTGCATTTATCCATCCTTCTTCTTCACAATGAGAACTGGTGCACCCCAAGGAGACACACTCGGTCGGATAAACCCCTTCTCCAACAAGTCATTGAGTTGTTTCTTTAACTCCTTTACCTCCATATTTTCCATTCTATATGGGGTATTTGATATCAGTTGAGATCGAGGTATGAGTTCAATGGAGAACTCTACCTCTCTTTCTGGGGGAGGTCCATGTAACTCCTTAGGAAATAATTCCATGTATTCCTAAACAATCAGAACAAATTCTATTTTTATACACCCTTTTCCTTCTTCATCCTCACCGATTAACTCCATAAAGAAGGCTACATGAGGTTCCTCTAGACAAATATCAGCTCAGGATATATCTCCTTAGAAGATAATTATAGGTTTTTCATTCAAGACTACTGAGATTTTCTTACTTCTGCATTTGATATTGGAATTATACTTTGAGAGCCAGTCCATCCCTAGTATAACATCGAATTCCATCATGGGAATGACTACTAGATTTTCGATAAGATTGTGATAACTGAAGTAAACACTAGATTCTATAAACAATGTTGATGCATGGATATTCCCACTTGGAGTCTTGACGGATAACTCTACCTCTAGCAGTTCAGGGATTGATTCTATATTCTTTGCAACCTTGGAGGAAATAAAGGAATGCATAGAACTAGAATCAAACAAAGTACATGCTAGTTTTCAGAAGACAACAAGAGTACCTGCTACCATTTCATTCGGAGATTCAACATCAGTTGTTGTGATAGAAAAATAACGACCTTACTCCCTTGGCCTTTGCTGAGGTTGATGGTGGTTCTCCTCCACTGCCCTCAGATTTGGACAGGGATTAGCAAAGTGCCCAAGTTGTCCGCACTTGAAACATTGGACTTCGGGTAGGGCCAGAACCATCTTTCCTCTGTCATTAGTGTTGGGGAGTTGAGGCTTCACATTAAAATGACAATTCCAAGAAATATGGACTTCTCTTCTACACTTGTAGCAGTTACGACTTTCGATCAAGAAGTTCCCCAAATGCTTCTTCCCACATTTATTGCATGTGGCATGTTGCATTTTCTTTCCACCTATTTCATGATCAAAGCTTCTTCCCAGTCTTGGTTCTAGAGCTCTTTTATCCTCATTAGATTTTTGAGACCACTGTGTCTCACTATACTCCAGTTTGACTTGCATAACACTTTAATCTATTTATTTGAAGCTATCATAGTCTTTGTTGGCTAGATTCTTCCGTAGATTAGGTCGTTGTCCATCAAAGAATATATAAACCTTCCCATTAGGGTTCATGACAAAGCTTTAGGTATAAAGATAAATCCTTGTGAATTTTAACTTTTAGATTCCAACAGATTCATTCTCCTTCTTCTTTAGCTCGATAAATTCTTTCTCCATTCTCGTTCTCATCAAATGAGGGAAATACTTATTGAAGAATATTCCCCTGAACTCTTCCCACTCCATATCTTCCATCTCTCCTCTTAGCTTCGTGTTTTTGATCAGTGACCACCCCTGATCATCTTCTCTCTCTAGGTGGTAAACAGCAAGGGTGACTTTTTCTTGTTCTGAACAATGAGGTACAGAAAAGATGTTCTCTGTAGAGCTAATCCACTTCTCAACAATCAATGGGTCAGTCGATCCACTAAATTTTGGTGGTCGTTGGTGCATAAAGGACTAAATAGAATGTTGTTCCCTTCATGGTGAGATCAGCCATTCAGATTGATTCATGTTATTACTCAAAACTTGAGTAAGTTGGTTCGTCATTCGCATGAATGTTTCCATTCCTGCTTCCATCGGAGGGCCATCAGCACATGGTCCATTGCGGTCACCATTTGCACGGTTCCTCTTATTGCCCACCACTTTTTATAAGAATAAAATATTAGTGAGAAACTTGTTTCATTTATGAATCTTTTTACTATAAAGGATTCTACGTCTTAAAAAATCATTCTTAAACAATTATATTTCTCTATAATTCCTTCATAATGATTCATAAAAATCTTGCGATTAACCAAACATATCCCCCCGGGAGTGTCGTAACCAAGAGTGCATCAAGGCTCGTTTTCATGTAGCAGTTCCTTTTTGAGTCTAGATCAAAGCGTTGTTTTCAGGTTATACCTCTATGTACATATGTGCCATAGCCACCTCTACCTGCTCGTATCCAGACAGGTACATATTTGTTTGATAAACCACTTACTCAATACTCACCAAAATACCAGGAAGTTTTCCCTATATTTAAACTTTTCTATAGGGTTATTCCTAAAGTTTTCATACCCTATTTTTCATAAATAACTAAACCTTCCTTTGATACCAACTGTGGCATCACACATTTTTATAACATAACTTTTCATTACATCTTAAAAAACAGAGGATCTTTAAGGTTTAGTGTCTTAGAAACCAGGAACTTAATACAAGACAACATAAAAAAATTTCTTCTTAAACACTTTAAAGGATTCTTAATTTGTTCATCCTAAGTTCATTACTGCATCTCATAACCTAGGAACATACATCAAAAGAAAGGGTGAGCAGAAGGCCCAGTAAGGGAAACAAGGGAAACATTTTACATGTGAACTTGAGATACATCAATAAAGTCATGATAAAATGATTTAAGGCATGAGAAAGAGATCATGAGGCATATCATAATGAAAAGAACATGATTTATAACTTGAAGATGTGGCTACAACATTTAACTTAGATAATCATGAACATATCACCAAGTTCCATCCCCAAGGTGTCATTTAAAAAAAATTACCAAGGTTATTCACCAAGGTATCGTTAAAATTGTAATCCATAGAGATCACATCAATACCCAATGCATTGGAGCGCTATCAGGGAGCACCCTTAATTTGTCCTTATTATCATGTGATACACATATATCATCATCAAAATTTCACAAATAACCCATATAGAATAAAAGAAATTTTTTTCATTTCATAGTCATAACATTTTAAAAACTGCTTTAAAGACGTGATCTTTATGTCACTTTAAACCATGGAAAAGGAAAGCGGGTCTCATGTATGTAAATCCCAGAATTTAAAATAGAATATTTTGATATATATGTGAATACCCCTATATAATAAAGAGTTTTGAGTATTCACGTAATAAAATAAATGAATTTGAGAAAAAGAGAGAGACATTTTGAGGGGAAAATTCGGCAGCAAAACGGCTATGTTGCAGGGTTTTAGAAAACATTGAAAAGAGAGGGGACATGGGCCACCCACTCTTAAATGATCAATAAAATATTATAGGGACAGAATATAAATGATATATGAACATGGTAATGAAATTTTAATGACATACTATTTGAAATGAAAAAAACTTGAAAGGAAGACAAAAAATAAGATTTCTCTAATGAAAAATTCGGCAGCCTAACGACGTCACTTAAAAATTCAAAAAAATGAATTGATGAGGATAAATAGAGTCTCTAATCATGTGAACAAAAAAGGAAAGTATGATGAACATATATATCATTACTCAACATGGAAAAAAAGGAACTTGAAAGACTTGACATGAAAGTAGAACTTTGAAAATGGGAAGAGTGAAAGAATCCCTTACAAAAATTCGGCAGCCTAACGACGCCACTTAAACATTCATAAAATAAAATTATGAGAGAAATAGGGGGTCTATCATCATATGAACATGAAAATCACAGTAATATGAATATAAAATAACACCCCTAACATAAGAACATGGGGCTTAAAAGAAATGACATAAACGATAGTACTTGAAACAAAAGAGAGAGGTTGGATCCCTTACCTTGAAATGTAACTCTTAAAACATGAAAATTGGAACCTTGAGGGATTGAGGGCACTTTGGGAGGAATGCTTGGGAGGTAAGGAGGCCAAAAATTCATTGAGGAGGATTGTTTAATGGAAAGTATGAGAGAATGGATTGGTATATATAGGGGAAGTGAGGGGACAAGGCATTAATGGCCAAGGGACACCTCATTGGTGGTATTGGCAAAAATATGGTCTATCCAATGGTATTTCCAAATGGTATTAGCAACTTGGAACACCTCATACCTTATATTACTATTAATAAGTCGACCAAGAAGTTTTCATAATTATTATTTCCTTAATGATGTCATTAAACACCCGATACTCTAAACTGAAAAATCACTATTCACCGAAAATTTAACTTTTTCAAAAAAATCCCAAAATATTATCTTAACATCACATCAATTATTTGAATTCAAAAATGTAATCCATTTTATAAAAATAATTTTCTAAATATTTTTAATTTAATATTTAAATAAAAAACACTATTCACCCAAAAAACTAATACTTAACTAATAATTTCTAAAACAGTTAATTACCTTTTTTATTGAATCACATTATTTAATCAAGGTGCCTAAATTATATTAATACATTATTTAAGTGAGATTACTAATCCATTTGTTCATATTACTAATCCTAAGCATAAAATCACTATTCATAATTTTTATTCACCAAAAATTAAGTTTATCTTATTAGACTCTAAATTTCTTACTGAACACATTTGTAGAAGACCATTTTTTGAAAATCCTTACACATCCTTAATTATTTAATACTTACATAAATATTTTAAAATATCCCTTTTTTCAAAATTCATCCATAAGATACATCCTATTTTTATCCGGACATCTGAAAACTCACAAACTTCACTATAGGAAGAAATCACAATTTTATTTATCTCAAAGGATTACACAAAGTAGCTACGATTTTGTTACATAGCCCCTTATAACACCATCATATGACCTAAGTGAGAGATTCTGAGGGAGGCTCGGATAACATTGCCCAAGTAGTAATCTTCGCTAACTTAAACTTCTACCATAGGCAATTCCGTTCAAGATTGACACACTGGAGTTCGGCTTGGGCATGGTCCAAAGTGAAGCCCAAAGATGCCACCTCCTTCCCAAGCTCTGATAAGAATGCTTCATATGGTTTGATTCTACTGGATGAATCCATCGACTCTAATTTCTTCATTAACCATTAACATATCTATTAAATCATTAAGAGTAAATTAATATACAATTCAAGAAGTTTGGGTTGTTACATTCTCACGTTGCCAACACATTGGTAATATTTCTAAGATACACGAGATGCCCCAATAACCCATATTATTCTGTGAGATTTTTGAGGCATGGGGAATTGATTTTATTGGTCCATTTCCTAGTTTATTTAACTTCCTGTATATTTTGGTTTCCATTGATTATGTGAGCAAATGGGTGGAGGATAAGGCCACCAAGACTAATGATTCTCATGTTTTTGTAGACTTTTTCAAATCACATATTTTTTATAGGTTTAGAGTACCAAAGTCCATCATCAGTGTCCAAGGGACACACTTCTGCAATCAGAATTTGGCTTCCCTCCAATAGAAGTATGGGGTGACGCACAAAACATCAACACCATACACCCCTTAAAAATTGACCAGGCTGAGGTTTAAAATCGTGAGTTGAATTTTTTTTGGATAAAACTATGTAGCCGAATAGGAATGAATAGAGAAAGTTCTTGGATGATGCACTATGGAATTATAGGAAAGCATACAAGACACCCATCGGTATGTCCCCATTTCAGATTGTTTTTGGGAAACCGTTTCATCTCCTGGTGGAAGTTGAGCATTAGGATTATTGGGTTATAAAAAAATGCAACATGGATTTGGCCCAAGCTGGAATTCAAAGAAAGTTTCAAAATCAAGAGATTGAGGAGATTTTATTTTCTACATATGAGAACTCAAGGATTTATATGGAAAGATCAAAAGAAGCTCATTATATAATGATCAAACAAAGAGAGTTTCATGTTGGATAGAAAGTCGTGCTCTATAGTTCACGACTGAAGTTGATTCCTAGTAAGTTGTGTTCCAGGTGGATTGGTCCTTATGTTGTTATTATTGTTTTTCCTTATGGTGTTGTGGAGATCACACAAGAGGACATAGGAAGGGGCTTTACAGTCAATGGGTAATGTTTGAAGAAATACATTGAGGGACTTCCAACTGATGTAGTGGATTTCATCACACTGTATGACCCCATCCTCACTTGAGCATATCAAGATGTTTCTAATCCTTTAACTATTATATTCTCTGTCCTATTTTAAATTATACATTTCATGTGCATATATCATCTAATAAGTTCACATTGAGGAAAATTAAATATTTTAAGTGTGGGGGAGGGGACAACATTTTGGGGTAGATATTTAGGATTTTTATTTGTGTGTTTTATGTGTATTTTCTATTATTATTTTGGGAAAAATTTTCAAAAAAACAAATCAATAAAAAAGAAACACATATATCATGTAACATTCTCATGTGGAACATATGGAAAATGCATGTTTTCAAAATTCATTGGTAGAAATATAAGCATGAGAAACATTTCATCATCAAGGGTTGACTTTAATAAAAATTGAAGTCGTTGATGACATGAATGGTTGTTTCATTATAAAACCTTTTAGATTTTGACATCATTATTTGTGTTCTTTGTTCATGGTAAATCTATTCATTGATTTCTCCACACAATTTTTCACACAATCATGACTTGGGTGATTTTATTACCCAATTGAATGTATATTTAGGTTATATAATCCTCCTCATATTATAACATGGTCTTTCCATATGTTCATTTATTTTTCGATCGTTTCCATCACTGTATCATATTGACATATGCATGTGCACCTGATATCTGACTATTGTACACCATCTAAAAAAATTAAAAAAAAACAAAAAATTAAAAAATGTCAATAAAGAGGTGGGGGAAGAAATGTACAACATGTGGGGATATTTAGGTCAGGATCTCATGGTTTTACTTCTATGAATGTTTAAATGAGTGAGTTTTGGAATTTTATTTAAAAGGATGTTGAACAAGTTTGGTGGAATAGAATCAGGTAAGAAGAAATATTTTTATTGACCTGAATATACTAGATAAATGGTGGAGAGACTAGATTGTAATGGTTGGCACACACACACGTGGATAATTAGTTCTATTGTAACCCATGACTTGTTTCACTATGATCAGTGTTATGAATCTCACTGGATTTTGTTTTGACAAAATTAATGAGACAACGACTTTTAAATTTATTGATATTGACACTTGATGGGATTCATACTTTTCCTATATTTTCTCTGTGTATTGAGAAATATGAATATTCATATCATGTCACATCATTTTTGAATACATGGTATGAGGTTTTTCCCAGGAGTTCAAAATGGTAAGTTTGGCGGAGTTGATAAAACAAATTTTTATTGAATATTTTATTAATAATAAATGATAAATTTTCAAATGTGGGATGGACCTGCCAGATCGGACATTGGTTCTCTATTTGGGCCATAACATCTTCTTCTGAGCTCATATTGGGACCAACATTTTAAAGGATCTCACCAACCCAATTGTGCACAAATCATTCTTCTGTAAGAATAGCTGGTTTATGCATTTTGGAGGTCAAATGGGTGGTGCAATTTGGATTAAAATATTTGGCTGAGATTCCCCATTCACACTTGAAACCTCTTTAAACCTAGTCTCTCCTCCAATCTATGAATAAGTGTTTTTATCATTTGGAGGGTTTGGGACATTTCATAGAGGATTTGGAGCAGCGGTGAAGTGGTTCTTTTCCATTTCAATTAATCATTGGTGGAGGTAAGCTTTCAAGGTAGGACCTCCACCAAAATGCTCTTTTATTCCTCTTCTTCGTAGTAATATTTTTGTTCCCTAAATAAACTTCTTATCTTGTCTTCCATTTATTTTATTTTGATCAATTTTTATATTCTTTTATTTTCCGTTTTGGGTTGTAATTCTTGAGTAGAAGTGTGATTGGTTTATAACCATTATGAACTGTTGCAAATGCAATTCGCTTCTACAATAATTACGCCACCCATGGATGAGTAGTTTTTTAGTAATCGATCTATCTCTTAACTTATTCATTAAATTATTTTGAATAAATGAGATAATTTAATTCAACTAATATGAAATATTAATTGAATTTTTAATTTAAATTAACTTAATAAATCAATTGAACATTTGACACAAAAACATGCAAGGTCGAGATTTTGTGTAAATTGTGAGAGTACAAACTTAATTGGTATTACAAGACCACACTGGATAAGTTAATATTGATAAAAAATAATCCATAAAATCAATCAATAATAATTTTAGGATTGGATATATTATCTAATTAACCACTTACCATATGTTAACCTTAGAACATCAATCAATGCAGGGTGATGCAATTTCATGTTTTGAAGCTAGCCTAGGGTTTAAGAAAATTTGTCTTTGTGGTTAAGTAAACTCCCATAGGGTTTGAGGGTTAATAAATTAGGGAGTTTTAATTAAGTGGATATTAATTTAAATGATAATTCTTAATTTGTAAATTAATAAGTATAGTTAGATAGATTACTCATTTTAAATATTTTCTAATAAAACATCTTCTTGTTGTGTCATTTTAATCGAAATTTATTTAAAAAAAACAAAAAAAATCAATCTTCTTCTAGAAAACTTCATCAAGTTTTATAATTGGTAAAAAAATCCCCCATCCTTTTTATGTAGATTTTTTTCTTATTTTTTATTTTATTTTTATAATACCTTTAATAATTTGTTTCAATTAATGCCACTTTCAGAGACGACCTTCATCAGCCACTATGATGCACTTAATTACCCTAAAAACCATTAATCATTTGAGGGTGCCCAAGGAATCACCTTTTAAAATTGGCGTCGTTGTTAGGGAGGTAAGCAATTTATTCAAAAAATTATAGGTATTTATTTAATTTTTCATTTAATTCAATTTTCTCCTATTTCTTTCTTCTTTCCCATTTCTCAAATTTTTTTATATTACTATCTTCTTTTATTTTTATCAAACCATATAAAACATATTTTATTTTTATTATGGTACACTTTTATTTATTTATTTTTTATGTTTTATTGATTTATGACATGAAATAATCCAGAAGATCTCTTATATCTTGACCCTGAGATTGAACATAGCCTTAAGGTTCAAATCATACATTCTCAGTCTAAAGAAAGTTTCAACCTTCAATTAGTTGAAGAATTCCTCTACTCCAAGAACAATGAAATTGGAAACACCTCTAAGTAAAACTTAAAACAATAACCAATGGCTAAAAACAATAGTAATGAACTTAATATAACTATTTGAGAGTTGGTTGCACGTGATATTAATTATCAACCAAATTGCATTGCATACAAAAATCTTGAATCAAACATTGATCTGAAATCTAGATTAATTCACCTTCTTCCAAAATATCATGGCCTCTCTAGTGAGGATCTCAATAAACACCTTAAAGAATTTAATTTAGTCTGTTTAACCTTAAAACCAAGAAATGTCTCTGAATGTCAAATAAAACTTAGAGCATTCCCATTTTCACTTAATGGAACTGAAAAGGATTGAATGTATTATTTACAACCTAAAGATGTGACATGTTGTAATGATTTGAAGTATATTTTCATAGAGAGATTTTTTACAGCATCAAGGACCACTTACATTCTAAAGGAGATCTCAGGGATCAAGCAGAACATAGGGAGTCAATGTATGAGTATTGGGAGATATTCAAAAGGTTGTTTTAAATCTTCCCACATCACTAAATCAGGGAGAAACTCATCATCCAGTACTTCTATAAAGGACACACACCTATGGAAAGAGGCATGGTGGATTCCGTAGTTGGAGGGGCATTGGTTGACAAATCACTAGCAGTTTCACATGCATTGATCGACAAGATGGAACTAAACTCCCAAAAATTTGGCGATCGAGGTACCCCACATGCTAGAGGAGTACATAAGGTAAGTCCATTTTCTCTTGAAAGTCATTTGATTGATACCAAGTTAGAAGAATTGAAAACTATTGTGAGACATATTTCATTGGCTCCAAAGACATCCCAACCCCCTCCTTTAAGGCCTTTTGGAATTTTCACTAAGACAAGCCACCCAACTGACTATTTCCCCCAACTACAAGAAATAGAAGATTGTGCAGTAGTGTTTCCTAAGAGACCATATCAGAAAAAAAACATCCACATCCCCAAAAAAAGTATGATTCATTTTCACCAACATACATCCAACATTGGAAGGATCAATCAGACATGAGGTATGGCTCTGGAAAACAACAAAGGCCCCCTTTTCAACAAAACATCCAGCATACTTCTCCTTACCCACATGGTTTCCAACAAACCTAAAGGATATTTGAAGCTTAAGAATCAACAAGTCAACAACAAGGGAATTCTCAACTGAAGGAAGATTATAACACTGATTATTTGTTGAAACAAATTGTTCTTAATCACTATAAAGAGCTTAAGAGTCAAGGATCGGAGCTGATGGAGTTGAAGACTCAAATGAGACAGATTGTCACTTCCATCCATGAATTGGTAAAAAAGAATTATGGAAATCTACCTTCCCAGCCTACTCCAAATCCCAAGTGTAATGTCAGTGCCATCACATTGAGAAGTGGAAAGAAAATTAATGAAACATCTGTACCTACCATTCCATCGGGAGTCACTTCAACTCTATAAAATTCCCATTCCACACTAATTGTTGAGAAACCCATGGAGAAAGATAAATGTGAGAAAAATATTGATGATATTCTTCCTAAACCCCTTTTTTTCCAAATATATTTGTTCAAACCAAAAATATGTCTGAATAAGCAATTAAAAAAGATTTTTGGGATACATTCAAGCGTGTGGAGTTCAACATCCCTTTAATTGAATCCATCAAGAAAATCCCAAGGTATGCCAAATTCTTAAAAGAAAATTGTACCAATAGAAGAGGGCTCAAGGGAAATGAGAGGATAAATCTTGGAAGGAATGTGTCAGCACTCATTACACCAACTCCAAAAATGAAAAAAAAATGTGCAAGGATCTAGGGACATTCAACATCCCATGCACCATAGAGGAGTTACACTTATTTGATTTTTTATTTGATTTAGGAGCATCCATAAATGTGATGCCTCACTCTGTATTCTCTTCTTTATAGGTTGGTGAGTTGAATCTGATAGGAATATTGGTGTAGTTGGTGAATAGAGCAACGACATATCCAGTGGGAGTCCTTGAGGATGTACTTGTCCAGGTAAGATACATGATCCTTCCAATATAATTCATCATTTATAACATGGAGGATGATCATGTAAGTTCTTGTTCCCCAATTATCTTAGTTAAGACTTTCCTCAAAACTGCAAAAACAATCATAAATGTTTATGATGGTACACTTACTATGGAGTTTGGAGATGAAGTTGTGATATTTAATTTCATGGAATCCATGAAGTACCCCTCCTAGGACCATTATGAATTTTTAATCTCCCATTTTAAACCACTAAATAAAAACCCCATGTAATCTGATTGTCCAATTCTTAGGGCGATTATGAGTATTGGTTCCAGTTTGATGTCTAAGACTACTTACACACCTATTTCTATGGAACAGTACACTCTTATATTTGATTTTGAAATTTATTCCTATTCTGATTTTGATCATGTCAAGTTTGATTATAACATGGTTGTTGAGTATGCTGATGGATTTGATGCTTTATTCTCAGATTGTGATGATTTCTGTGTTGATATTGATGCTCTTTGTGAACATATTTCAGTTTCTTTGATGTCTCCATCCATACACCACCCCCTACGCTGGAACTCTATCCATTGCCACCAAATATCATATACTCATACTTTTTGAGTGGTGAGAAACTACATGTTATCATTGCTAACAATCTCCCTTTTGAACATGAAGAAAATATTTTTAATCTTTTGAGGGAGAGCATCAAGTAAATCTGGTGGACCTTGGCCGACATATCCGGTATTATCTCCTCCATTTGCATGAATAGGATTATTTTGGAGGACGGGGTTAAACCGGTTAGGCATCCACAAAGGAGACTCAATCAAAACCTTCTGGAAGTTCTTAAAAAAGTGGTTGAAAAATTTCTTGAGGAAGGTATAATCTAACCCATTTCAGATTCCTAGTGGTATGTCCTATTCAGTTTGTGCCTATGAAAAGTGGTGTTATTGTTGTTAAAAATGATAAAGAGGAGTTACTTCCAATGATGGTGCAAAACAGTTTGCATTTGTGTATTTATTTTAGGTAACTAAATCAATATACACGTAAGGACCATTTCCCCCTCCCATTTACTGATCAAATGCTTCAGATACAAGCTGGGAAAACACACTATTGTTTCTTGGATGGATTTTTGGGATGATTTCATGTTCCTATTTATTTTTAGGATCACAAGAATACAATATTCACTTGTCCATTCAGTTCTTTTGCCTATTGAAAGATGTCATTTGGACTTTGCATCGCCCCAAGTACCTTCCAAAGATGTATGGTGATTATTTTTTCATATTTTATTGAGATCTATATCGAGGTACTTACTGATGGTTTTACATTGTTTGGTTATTCATTTGATGATTGTATCTCTAGCATGGAAAAGGTTTGGAATCATTGTATTGAGAAGAATATGGTCTTAAACATTGAAATGTATCATTTAATGGTAGAGCATGGGATTTTCTTCGGTCATGTAGTGTCAAAACACGAGATAGAGTTTGAAAGAACTAAGGTAGATATCATTTCATCCTTACCCTATCCTTTAAGTGTGCATGATGTTAGATCTTTCCTAGGGAACATAGGATTTTATCGACACTTCGTTGCATATTTTTGTAAGAGTGCTCTTCGTGTGTCATGATTACATCAAAATGATTCTGATTTTGTGCTTAATGATTATTATAGGACTTCCTTTGGTGAGATAAAGAAGTGTCTGAACACTCCACCGATCATACAACCCCCATGTTGGAGCTTCCTTTTGAGCTTATGTGTGATGCCTCCATCTTTGCGGTTAGATATATCTTATCTAAAAGTGTGGAGGGAGGTTCACATGTGATTGCATATTCATCAAGGACACTAGATTCAGCCCAATCAAACTACACAACCACAAAAAAAAAGTTTCTTACCATCATATTTTCTTTAGATAAATTATGTTCATATTTATGGGACTCTAAAGTAGTTGTTTTTCTAACCATACAGCTCTAAGGTACCTCTTGATGAATCCGGATGAAAATTCCAAGCTAATCTTATGGATGATCCTTCTTCAAGAATTTGATATTGGGATAAAGGAAAAGAAGGGGTCAGAAATCTGGGTGGAAGACCACATGAGTAGGCCTACTCACACACTAGAGGATGACACCTTAGACCATGTACCACTTCGAGACACTTTCCCCGATGAGCATCTTTATTCCATCTCAGGTACGCATCCTTAGTATGCTAATTTAGTTAATTACCTTGTTTCCCCTTAAATCGCTGCAAATTTTAAGAAACATCTAGTCCAAAAATTAAAGAGTGATTCAAGATTTTATTTTTGGGATGATCCATACCTATGGCGCATGTGTAGTGACCAAGATATTAGGTGGTGTGTTCCTGGTCAGGAGTTTGAGTCTGTTCTGGAATTATGTCATACACTTGCTTGTGGAAGACACTTTGGACACCCAACGAATGTCTAGGAAAGTTTTGGACTCTGGATTTTATTGGCCTAGTTTATTCCATGATGCCCATGTGTTTTTTATTTCATGCTCACTTTTCCAATACACTAGTAATATTTCTAACAGACGTGAGATTCCCCAACAAACCATACTATTCTGTGAGATTTTGTATATATGGGTCATTGATTTTATGGTTCCTTTACCTAATTCATTTTGTTTTCTATATATTTAGTTTTTCATTGATTATGTGATAAAATGGGTGGAGGTTAAGGCCACCAGGACTGATGATTCTCATGTTGTTGTAGATTTTTTCAAAGGACATATTTTTTGAAAGTTTGGAGTACCGAAGACCATCATCAGTGACCAAGGGACACACTTTTTCAATCTAAATTTGGATTCCCTCTTTTGGATGTATGGGGTGACACACAAAACATCAACACCATATCACCACCAAAAAATGGCTAGTCTGAGGTTTCAAATTGTGATTTGAAACAAATTTGGGAGAAAACCCTACTACCAAATATGAAAGACTGGAGAAATAACATGGATGATGCACTCTAGGATTATACGACATCATAGAAGACACCCATCAGTATGTCCCCATTTCATATTGTTTTCAGGAAGTCGTGTCATCTCCCCATGTAAGTTAAGTGTCATGATTATTGGGATATAAAGAATTGCAACATGGATTTGGCCTATGTTGGAATTAAAAGGAAGCTTCAAATTCAAGAGATAGAGGAGATTTGATTGTCTTCATATGAGAACTCAAGGTTCTACATGGAAAGATCAAAACCATCTCATGATACAGTGATCCAACAAAGGGAGTTTCATGTTGGATATAAAGCCTTTCTATATAGTTCAGGACTAAAGCTGATTCCTATTAAGTTGTCTTTTGGGTGGTTAGGTCCTCATGTTGTGATTAATGTATTTCTTTATGGTGTAGTGGAGATTACACAAGAGGATATAGGAAGGATATTTACATTCAATGGGTAGAATTTGAAGAAATACATTTAAGGACTTCCTACTGACGTAGTGGATTTCATCACACTGCATAACCCGATCATCACTTGAGCATATCAGGTTGTTCGTAACCCTTTAACTTTTATATTCTTTGTCCTATTTAAAATTATACATTTCATGTGCATAATAATCTCATAGGTTCACATTGAGGACAATTCAATATTTTATGTGTGGTAGAGGGGAAAACATTTTGGGGTTGATATTTAGTATTTTCATTTGTGTGTCTTATGTGTATTTTTTATTAAAGTTTTGGTCAAAATTTTCAAAAAAACAAAAAAAAACAAAAAATCAATAAAAAAGAAACCAATATATCATGTAACATTCTCATGTAGAATATATAGAAAATTAATGTTTTAAAAATTCATGGGTTGAAATATAAGCAAGAGTAATATTTCATCATTAAGGGTTTACATTTATAAAAATTGAAGACATCGATGATATGAATGGTTATGTAATTATAAAAGATTTTAGATTTTGACATCATTATTTGTGATATTTTTTCATTATAAATTGTGTCATTGATTTACCCACACAATTTTTCACACAATCCTGACTTGTGAGTTTCTCTTACCCAATTGAATGTATATTCAGGGTAAGTAATCCTTTTCAGCTTAATATATGGTCTTTCTATATGTTTTTTCTCTTCTGAGTGTTTCCATCACTATACCAGATTGACCTATGTGTGTACACACAATATCAACCTATTTTACTCCCTCTAAAAAAATTCAAAAAAATCAAAAATTAAAAAAACTATCAATAAATATGGGAGTGAAGAAATGTACAACATGTGGGGATATTTAGGTCGGGATCTCATGGTTTGACTTCTGGGAATGTTTAAATCAGTGTTTTTTGGAATTTTATTGAAAAGGATGTTGAACAGGTTCATTGGAATATAATCAGGTAAGAAGAAATGTTTTTATTTACCTGAATAAACTAGATAAAGGGTGTAGAGACAGGCTTGGAATGGTTGGCACACACACACGTGGAGAATTAGTGGGATGGTAGACCCATAACTTCTTTCGCTATGATTACTGTTATGAATCTCACGGGATTTTGTTTTGACACAATTTATGACAAAATGACTTTAAAATATATTTATATTGACTCTATATGGGATTCTTACTTTGCCTATATTTTCATTGTCGATTGATAAATATGAATATGCATATCTTGTCACAATTTTAACAAATACATGATATGAGGTTTTTCCTAAGAGTGCAAAAGGGTAAGTGTGGGGTAGTTGATAAAACACATTTTTATTGAATATTTTATTGATAATAAATGATAAAATTTCATCACATTGTGTTAAATATGTTTATTTATAAAATATTTGGGATTATATCATTCATTTTAAAATTTGATGGAAATTCCAGTTTTACCCTTTACTGTAAACTGTAGTATTTTGAAGATAAATATTTTAATATTTATTATTGGAACCTGAAATTTGTTAAATGTGTTCTTGACATAATGGTATACATCTTTTGTTCAGGACATTGTAGCAAAAACATGCATTTGGTTGGACTAAATGGACCATGAAGTAAAATGTGGGATGGACCTGCCAGATTGGACATTGGTTATGTATTTGGGACAATATTTCTTCATACAAGCTTAGATTGGACCCAAATATTGATAGGATCACTCCAAACCAATTTTTCCCAAATTTTTCTTCCGGAAGAATAGCTGGTGCATGCGTTTTGGGGCTCAAATGGGTGGCGCAATTTGGATTAAAATATTTGGGGGAGATTCCCCATTCACACTTGGAACCACTTTAAACCTAGCCTCCCCTACACTCTATAAATTAGTGTTTTTCTCATTTAGAGGGGTTGGAATGTGCCTTTTCAAATTTTCATCATTACCAGGGAGGAAATTAATGTATTCAACAAATTAGAGGTATTTATTTTATTTTTCATTAAATTCTTGTCTTCTCTTCTTTATTTATTCTTTCCCTTTTCTCAAGTTTTTTTTCTCACTCTCCTCATTTATTTTTATCAGAAAAACTCTAACTTATTTTATTTTTATTATGGTATAATTTTATTCGTTTCTTTTTTATATTTCATTGATTTATTACACAAACTAATCCCAAATATCTCTTAGGTATTGACCCTGATATTGAACGCAGTATTAGGGCTCGAATAAGACATTCTCAGTCTATGAGAAGTTTCAAATTTCAATGATTTGGAGAATTCCTTCACTCCAAGAACACATAAATTGGAAACACTTCTAAGTCCAACTTACAACAAGAACCAATGGTTGAAAACAATAATAATTAACTCAATAGAACCATTATAGATTTGGTTGCACCTGATATTAATTATCAACCAAATTGCATTGCATACCCAAATCTTGAATGGGAATATGAACTAAAATCTATATTTATTCACCTTCTTCCAAAATTTCATGGCCTCTCTAATGAAGATCCCAATAAACAAATTAAAGAATTTAATGTGTTCTAGTAAACCATAAAACCAAGAAATGTCTCTGAAGATCAAATAAAACTTAGATCATTCCCATTCTCACTAGATGGAACTGCAATAGATTGGATGTATTATTTACAACCTAAAGATGTTACATGTGGGAACAATTTGAAATGTCTTTTCTTGCATAGATTTTTTCCATCATCAAGGAAAAAAATCCATTCAAAAGAATATATCATGGATCAAGTAGGCACATGCTGAGTGGATGTATGAGTATTGGGAGAGATTCAAGAAGTTGTGTGAAAGCTACCCACCTCACCAAAATCAGTGAGATAATCATAATCTAGTACTTCTTTAAAATACAAACACCTATGCATAGAAACATGGTGGATGCCACAGCTAGAGGGGCATTGGTTGAAAAAACATTAGCACCCTCACGTGAATTTATCGGCAAGATGGAACAAAACTCCAAAAAATTTGTCCATCGAGTTACCCCACATGTTAGAGGAGTACATCAGTTATGTCCATCTTCTCTTGAATTTAATTTGATTGATACAAAGTTGGAATAATTAACAACTATGGTGAGATAGATTGTTTTGTCTCAAAAGAAATCCCAACCCCATCCTTCAAGGCCTTGTGGAATTTTCATTGATATAAGCCACCCAACTGAATGTTTCCCCCAACTACAAGAAATATTGGATTGTGTAGTAGTGTTTCCTGGGAGACTATATCAGTAAAAACAATAGCCACATCCCCAAAATAAGTATGATTCCTTTTCACCAAAATAAAATCAAGGGTGGAATGAAAAATTAGACATGAGCTATGTCTTTGGACTACAAAAAAGGCCCCCTTTTCAACCAAACCTCTAGCAGCATCCACCTTACCAACAGGGTTTCCAACAACCCCAAAGGCAATTTGAAGCTCAAGAATCAACAAGTCAATAACAAGTAAATTCTCAACCAAAGGTATATTCTAACACTGATGATATTTTGAAACAATTTGTTCTTAATTCACAGAATGATATGAAGAGTCATGGTTCAGAGTTTGGGGAGTTGAAGACTCAAATGAGCCAGATTGCAACTACCCTCCATGAACTGTTGAGTAAGAATTATATAAATCCACCTTCCCAACCTACTCTAAATCCCAAGGGTAATTTCAGTTCCATCACATTGAGAAGTGGAAAGAAAATTAATGATCCATCTATACCTACCATTCCACCGGGATTCACCTCAACTCCAGAAAATCCCCATTCCACACCAACTGATGAGCACCCCAAGGAGAAAGATAAAGGTAAGAAAATGATTTATGATATTCCTCATAAACCCCTTCAATTTCCAAATAGATTTAATCAAACCAAAAATATGTATGAAGAGATGATGCAAAAGAAAGAAGTTTTGGATACATTCAAGCATGTGGAGATCAACGTCCTTTTATTTGAAGTCATCGATAAAATCCCAAGGCTTGCCAAATTCATAAATAAAAGTTGTACCAATAGAATATGGATCAAGGGAAATGACAGGATCAATATTGGAAAGAATGTGTCAGCACTTATTACACTAACTCTATCAATGCCAACAAAGTGCAAGGATCCGGGGACATTCACTGTCCCATGCACCATAGGGGAGTTACACTTTTCAGATGCTCTATGTGATTTAAGATCATCCATAAATGTGATGCTTCACTCTGTATTCTCTTATTTATAGGTTGGTGAGTTGACACCGATAAGAGTAGTGGTGTAGTTGGCAGATAGAGCTACAACATATCCAATGGGATTCCTTGAGGTTGTACTTGTTCGGGTAAGATACATGATCTTTCCAGAAGACTTCTACATTCTTAACATGGAGGATGATCAAGTAAGTTCTCATGCCCCAATTATCTTAAGTAGGACCTTCCTCAAAAATGAAAATACTATCATAAAAGTATATGAGGTTACACTTTCAAGGGATTTTGGAGATGAATTTGTGATATTTAATGTTATGGACTCCATTAAGTACCCATTAGAGTACTATTCTACATTTGTTATCTTTCATTTTGAACCACCAAATAAAAATTCCCTAGATTTTGATTGTAATATTCCAAGGTAGATTATGAGGATTGGTTCTAGTTTGATGTCTAATAATACTCCCACACCTGTTTCTAATGCAAAAAGACTCTCTTAGGTTTGATTTTGAAATGGACTGATATTATTGATTTTGATCAAGTGAACTCTGATTATGAGATGGCTATTGAGTATGCTAATAGATCTAATACTTTATTCTCTGATTGTAATGATTTCTATTTTGATACTAATGATCTTTATGCACATATTTCAGTTCCTTCGATATCTCCATCCATACACTGCCTCCCTACACTGGAACTCAATCCATTTCCACCAAATATCAGATACTCATACTTATTGACTGGTGAAAAATTACCTATTATCATTGCTAACAATCTTCCTTTTTAACATGAAGAAGTTTTTTTGAATCTTTTGAGGGAAAACATCATGGAAATTGGGTCATCCTTGGCTGATATATTAGGTATTATCCCCTCCATTTGCATGCATAAGATTCTTTTGGAGGATGGGTATAAACCATTTAGGTATCCACAAAGGAGACTCAATACAACCCTTGTGGAAGTTGTTAAAAAATATGTTGAAAAATTGTTCGAGGAAGGTATAATCTACCCCATTTTAGATTCCCAGTGGGTAATTCCTATTCAGGTTGTGCCTAAGAAAAGTGGTGTTATTGATGTTAAAAATGATAAAGAGAAGTTAATTCTAATGAGGGTGAAAAATAGTTGTTGTGTGTGTATTGATTATAGGAAACTAAATCAATATAAATGTAAGGACCATTTCCCCTCCCATTTATTGATAAAATGCTTGAGAGACTAGTTGGGAAAACACACTATTGTTTCTTGGATGGATTTTCTAGATATCTTCAGGTTCCTATTACTCTGGAGGATTAGTAAAAGACAACATTCACTTTTCCATTCAGTACGTTTGCCTACTAAAGGATGCAAATTGGACTTTTCAAATCCCCAAGTACCTTCCAAAAATGCATGGTGAGTATTTTTTCTGATTTTATTGAGACCTTCATGGAGGTATTTAAGGATGATTTACAATGTATGGTTATTCATTTGATGATTGTACCTCTATCTTGGGAAATGTTTTGAATTTTTGTATTGAGAAGAATATCATCTTAAACTTTGAAATGTTTCCATTAATGGTAGTGCATGGGATTGTCTTAGGGCATGTTGTGTCAAAACATGGGATAGAGGTCGATATTACTATGGTAGTTATCACTTCATTCTTACCCTATCCTTCATGTGTGTGTGATGTTATATCTTCCCTCGGGCATGTAGGATTTTATTGGCACTTCATCAAAGATTTTAGTAAGATTTCTCTTCCTATGTCACGATTACATCAAAAGGATTCTTTATTTTGTGTTTGATGATTCTTTTAGGACTTTATTTGAGGAGTTAAAGAAGTGTCTGACTACTCCACTGATCATACTGCCCCCACGGTGGGAGATTTCTTTTGAAATTATGTGTGATGCCTCCAACATTGCGGTCAGAGTTATCATATCTCAGAGGGTGGAGGGATGTTCACATGTGATTGCATATGCATCAAGGACACTGGATTCATCCCAATAAAACTACACCAACATGGAAAAGTATTTTATTGCCATCATATTTTCTTTAGAAAATTTTTGTTCATATTTATTGGTCTCTAAAGTAGTTCTATTTTTTGACCATGATGCTCTGAGGTACGTTTTGAAGAAGCTGGATGTAATTACTAGGATAATACGATGGATTATCTTTATTCAGGAATTTGATATTGAGATAAAGGAAAAGAAAGGGATAGAAAACTGGTGGTGGACCACATGAGTAGGATTACTCAAAACTAGAGGATGACACCTTGGACCAGGTACTACTTCGGGACACTTTACCCAATGATTATCCTTATTAGATCTCATGTACACATCCTTAGTATGCTGATTTAGTTAACTACCTTGTTGACTCTGAAATCCCTACAAATTTAAACAAACATCAAGTCCAAAAATTAAAGAGTGAGTCAAGATTTTATGTTTGTGATGATCCATACCTGTGGTGCATGTGTAGTGACCAAGTTATTGGGAGGTGTGTTCCTGATCATGATTTTGAGTCTGTTCTACAATTCTATCATACACTTTCTTAAGGTGGACACTTTGGGCCCCAATATATAGCTAAGAAAGTATTGGACTCTCAATTGTATTGGCCTAGTTTATTTCATGATGCTTATGTGTTTTGTAAGTCATGCTCACATTTCCAACATAATGGTAATATTTCTAGGAGACATGAGACTCCCCAATAACCTATATTATTCTGTGAGATTTTTGAGGCATGGGGCATTGATTATATGTGCCCTTTTCCTAGTTCATTTGGTTTCCTTTATATTTTGGTTTCTATTGATTGTGTGAGAAAATGGGTGGAGGCTGAGGTCACTCGGACTGATGATTCTCATTTTGTTGTAGACATTGTCATAGCACATATTTTTTGTAGGTTTGGAGTACAGAAGGCCATCATCAGTGACCAAGGGACACACTTCTGCTATCAGAATTTGGCTTCCCTCCTTCGGAAGTATGGGTTGACACAAAAAACATCAACACCATACCACCCCCGAACAAATGGCCAAGCTAAGGTTTCAAATTGTGAGTTAAAAATGGAGAAAATCGTGCAGCTGAATTAGAGGGATTAGATCAAGCACTTGGATGATGTGCTATGGACTTATAGGAAAGTATACAATACACCCATCAGTATGTCCACATTTTGGATTGTTTTTGGGAAAGTGTTTCATCTCCCCATGGAAGTTAAACACCAATCTTATTGGGTTATAAAGAAATGCAACCTGGATTTGGCCCAAGGTAGAATTCAATAAAAGTTTCAAATTCAAGATCTTGAGGATATTTTCTTGACTTCATATGATAACTCAAGGCTCTACAAGGAAATATCTAAATCATATCATTATAAAATGATCCAACAAATGGATATTCATGTTTGATAGAATGTCTTGCGCTATAGTTCATGACTAAAGTTGATGCCTAGTAAGTTGTGTTCCAGGTGGTTAGGTCCTTATGTTGTGAATATTGTTTTTCTTTATGGTGTAGTGGATATCACACAATAGGACACAGGAAGGGGCTTTACAGTCAATGGTCAATGTTTTAAGAAAGACATTGAGGGACTTCCTACTGATGTAGTGGATTTCATCACACTTCATGACCCCATCATCACTTCGGCATACCAAGTTGTTCCTAACCCTTTAACTTTTATATTCTTTTTCCTATTTAAAATTATGCATTTCATGTGCATATATCATCTCATAGGTTCACATTGAGAAAAATGTAATATTTTAATTGTGTGGAAGAGGAAAACATTTTATGGTAGATATTTAGACGTTTCATTTGTGTTTTTATGGGTATTATCTATTAAGTTTTTGGTTCAAATTTTCAAAACAAAACAAAATAAATAAATAAAAAGAAAAAAATATAACCTATAACATTCTAATGTGGAACATATGGAAAATATATGTTTTGAAAATTCATTTGTATAAATATAAGCATGAGTAATATTTAATAATCAAGGGTTTACTTTTATAAAAATTAAATTCATCGATGATATGAATGGTTGTGTCGTTATAAAACCTATTAGATTTTGACATCATTATTTGTGATATTTATTCATGGTAAATTGTGTCATTGATTTCTCCACACAATTTTTCACACAATCTTGAATTGTGAGTTTCTTTTACCCAAATGAATGTATATTCAGGGTAGGAAATTCTTTTCAGCTTATAACATGGTCTTTCCATACATTCGTTTCTCTTCCGATCATTTCTGTCACTGTACTAGATAGACCAATGTGTGTGCCCCTAATATATGTCTATTGTATGCCATCTAAAAAAATAAAAAATAAATATAAAAAAATAAAAAAATAGTCAATAAAGAGGGGAGTGAAGAAATGTACAACATGTGGGGATATTTAGGTCGAGAGCTCATGGTTTGACTTCTGAGAAATCTTAAATGAGTGGGTTATGGAATTTTATTGCAAAGGATACTGAAGAGGTTTTGTGGAATAAAATAAAGTAAGAAGAAAAGTTTTTATTGGCCTGAATATACTAGATAAAGGGTGGAGATAAAGGCTTGGAATGGTTGGCACACACACACCTGGAGAATCAGTGGCACAGTAGACCCATGACTTGTTTTGATATGATTAGTGTTAAGAAACACACTCGATTTTGTTTTGACATAATTTATGAGGTAATGAATTTAAAATTTATTGATATTGACTCATGATGGGTTTCTTAATTTTCTTATATTTTCACTATGGATTGATAAATATGAATATTCATATCTTGTCACAATTTTTTCAAATAAATGATATGAGGTTTTGCCAAAGCATGCAAAAGGGTAAGTGTAGGGGAGTCGATAAAACATATTTTTATTGAATATCTTATTTATAATAAATGATAAAATTTCTTCACATTATGTTAAATATGTTTATTTATAAAATATTTGGGATTAGATCATTCATTTGAAAGTTTGATGGAAATTCCATTTTTACCCTTTATAGTGCACTATATTATTTCAATGATAAATATTTTAATATTTATTATTTGAACTTCATATTTTGTAACTAGTTTCCTGATGTAATGGGATACAACCTTTATTCAGGACATTGGAGCTAAAACGTGCATTTGGTTGGACTAAATGGATCATGAATCAAATGTGGGATAGACCCGCCAGATTGGATATTGGTTCTCAATTTGGTCTAAAACGTATTCATCTTAGATTAGATTTGGCCCAAATATTTAGAGGATATATTCAACCCAATTGTGCAAAAATCATGCTTCTGTAAGAACATCTGGTTTACACATTTTGAAGTTCAAATGGGTGGTGCAATTTGGATTAAAATATTTGGTTGAGATTCCCCATTCACACTAGAAACCTCATTAAACCTAGCCTCCCCTCCACTAAATAAATTAGTGTTTTTCTCAATTTGATGGTTAGGGACATGCCTTATAGGATTTACTATATAGGTGAAGTGGTTCTATTCCATTTCAATTAACCATTGGAGGAGGGAATCTTTCAAGCTTGGATCTCCTCCAAAATGCTCTTCACTTCCTCTTCTTTGTTGTAATGTTTTTGTTCTTTCAATAAATTTCATATATTATATTCAATTTCTTTTATTTTGATCAATTTTAATATTAATTTATCTTCCTATTTAGGCTGTAATTATTTATTAGAAGCGTGATTTTGTTATACCCATTATAAACCATTGCAAATGCAATTCACTTCTACGATGATTATGCCACCCAAGGAGGAGTAGTCTTTTAAGTAATCGATCTATATCTTACCTTCTTCATTCATTTATTTTGAATCAATTATATACTATAATTAACATAATATGATATATTAATTGAGTTTTCAATTTAAATTAATCTAGGAATACAATTGAACAGTTGACACAAAAACACGTGAGGTCGAGATTTTGTATAAATTGTGAGAGCGCGAACTTAATCAGTAATATAAGACCACGTGGGATAAGTTTGTAGTGTTCAAATATAATCCCTAAACTTAATTAATCATAATTTCAAGAGTGGATATGTTTAATAATTAACCACTAACCATAATCTAACCATATAACATCAATCAAATCCGGGTGTTGTGACTGTATGTTCTGAAGCTAGCCTAGGGATTAAGTAATTTCATCTTTTTGGTTAAGTTAACTCCCACAGGGTTTGAGGGTTAAAAAATTGGGGGATTATAATTAAGTGGAAACTAATTTAATTTATAATGATTAATAATTATATTAATAGGTAGATTAATATTGATAACTAATTTTAATTATTTTCTAAAAAACATCTTTTTTTGTCTCATTTCAATCAAACTTCATTTCAAAAATAAACCAAAAAAATAAAATCTTCTTCCAGCAAACTTCATCAAGGGTTATAATTTGTAAAAAAATCCCCCATACTTTTTATGAAGTTTGTTTTCATCTATTTTATTTTATTTTCAAAATACCTTTAATAAGTTGTTTCAATTACTGCCTCTTTGAGAGACGACCTTGGTCAGCCACTCTACATCACTTAAGTACCCCAAAAACCATTAATCATTTGAGGGTTCCCACGATAGAACTTTTTCATGAATGTTAATTTTAAATAATAAAAACTAAAAATGGTTAAACACTTCTTATTCCCCCTACTAGTAATCATACATATCCTAATAAGTCCTTTTATTCTCTTATAACATATTTTATGAGAGTACACCTTCATTTCATAGATAAAAACTCACCCAATTTTCTCTTATGGTAAAATATTTTATGCACTAATTTTCTCATATATAACCATATTGGTTGAGATATCACTCACTAATTTGAAAATGTTCTACTACTATAACAACCACCTTAATAATTTATCCATAATTACTTCTTTGAACATATCTTCTAGATACCTGCTGATCCACTAGAAATTCCCCCTATTAAATACTACGCAATAAAAAGCTATAAAAACATATAGATTATCTATACCAACTCATTCATGAATTATAGTTAATTATTTATCTTATAAGTATGTGGGTGTTGAATGTGAAACTCATGGGTTTAGTTAGACATCATTTCCTTAACACTCAGTAAATAACTTCTTGCTAAATAAATCACATCAACCATGTTCACAATCAAGTACCCATATATTATAGGTTCTCCACAACCTCATGTGGTACATTATCCACTTTTTCTCTCCTATAACTCCTCAAGTTGATATAGAGGTTTCATAACTATATATTTACAAGAACATTTTATATAAATATTTTTAATATACATATATCATAGAATATGTGTATCACACAATCTTGTGCTTACCATATCATCACACTAACTCAAAATTGACTTATATGGACTATATACTTGGACGTGTCCTTAAAACCAGCCACAAAAATGTAACTAGTGTGCATATTTTTCGATAACATTATTTAATTTCTTGTCCCCTTATAAAAGTATATAATAATAATTATATTATTCGACCAAAATTACACAATGTAAATTAAATTTCTACCAATAAAATATATAGTAAAATAATATATAATCGGTTATTGAAAACATAATTACTTAAATAAAATATTCATAAATGGAGTCTTTAATAATATAAAATCAAAAACATATAATGTGATCCTAGGTGAAAACAAGGATATGTAAACTAATGCACTGTCACCATCTTAGATGAGAAAACACACAATCTTTATTATCACAACTGATAAATATCAGGGACATAAACTCTATCTCAATAGTAACTATAAATTATTTTATAAAATTTAATGGTTAATATTTAATAAATAATTAATTGGATTTTTGACCAATCATGTCTTCAATTGGTCGGATTTCGAAAACTTATAAATAAAAAATTGGATCTGATTCCATTTTTATTTCCCCTAACCCTAAATCCCTAGGAAAGGGTTTCCACAACACCTCAAACATAGATCCATATACACTGGAGGTTTTTGAATGGTGATGGGGGTCTGATATTTTCTTTTTTGATACTATACCCTCAATATAATAACTTTAAAATAAAAAAATATATATCAAGATCTAAAGTTTATGGAAATATATAAAGAATATGATCTAAGAGAGGGGTGAATCAAGGTACGAAAATCTTATGTATACCTTATTAATAATAATATTTCCTGATTAATCAAAAAATTCATCTATATTTCATTGTGAATATAGTGAAAATAAATCATGAAAGTGAGAGACAATATGTTTTACTTGTATCTCCCACACAAGTATGGGTTTGATGATAACACACTTAGTAATTTTTCAATATATAAAATAACACTAAAACATCAATTATTGTTCATAAAATTTGAAATTTGATGAACTATACTAGTAGGTTTAATTCACTCATAATTGATTTATATCTCAATACTCTATTCACTATATAATAAAACACTTCTTATCTAAGTCAGAATGGCCTGGAGGCCTTCATTTTTTTATTATTTTGATAACCCACATTTCAAGGGGTGAGGTGGAACCCTTACAAGGCCCGAAGGCCAATAGATAATTACACGACCCGTAGGTCTTATAGGGAATCTCAAGGCTTCTTAGGGTTAATTTCAACCATTATCTTTGTATGTCATGGGAATATTTTTCATTCCATGTTCTTTCTATCCAAGTGAAACAATACCAATTTTAATCACAAGTAATTTGTGGAAATATATTAATTATAAATTTTTTAAAAACTATATATAAGACAAAATCATGGTATGAACATGTGGGACATAGTCTAATGTCCCAATACATTAAAAATCATAGTGTCAGCTTTCTGAGACCCTAATTGTTTATAGAGTGTTTACTCCTTGATACATATATTCACCAAATATTCCATGGTGTAACCATACATTTATTGAATGACAACCTCAATCTAGTGAATCAAAAAATATTAATGGAAACCATCACTATGCTAAACCCTACATTACAATAGTACAACCAAATTTATTGTAAAATGAACTCATGTAATTAATCTACACTTCACCTTAAATTTAATCTTACCAAACCATTATTACATGATGTCCAAACTAAATCACACAAGAAATAAACTACTCCAAAAACAAATCTGTACCAAATGATCATGACATGATCATTTTTGGTTATTATAGTGTGACTTATATCCTATAGGGTTAGATTTCTCTATATTTCTCTAAAAACCTTTAAACTCTATAACATCATAATTATAAAAGTATTTAATACCATATTCCCCTGATTTTATCAATAAATATAACTTGAAAATGTATTTGAATGTTTTTTTTCTTTCAATCTTCCCCCATTAGGATGTTTAAATACACACACCAAATAAAATCTTTAATAAATATCTTCAAAGACGATCCAATATAAATCATTGTCAAATGTCACCATTTGTAGTTAAATAATCACATAATCCTAGCACTAGGGTCTCATCATCCATTCTTGACCGGAAAATAAATATTTAATTGAAAATATCATCAACGAAACGCTATGTTACACTTCATTTTGTGCTCTAGGAAACACTTATTATTTCTCAAATTCTATAGAAACCAGTTACTAACAAATTACATGGATTTAAACTACATTATCACTATTGAATTCTTGTTAATTACAATCAATACATCTTTAACACCCCTGCCTCCTTATATTTTTCATCCTAGTACCCTCCCATAATTTGTTTAAACGAAATTATCCACCTTTTTAAAAAAAATTATAACACAGACGTTGTTAATTCTTAAGAAACCATCAATATCATATCTATAGAAAATAATCAATTAATATATCTCCACTTGTGATAAAATATTTTTTAATATATCTCCCAATTTATCCAAAAACCCATTAGATAAATTCTTTTATGGTTATAATAAATAAATATTAACAAAACCAATCAAACTGTGAGAGATGAAATTATTTTTTGTAAACCATTTAAGGATAATATATTATTACAAATGTTGAAAAAAAATCACCTAACAAGATTTTTTTCCCTTAAATAAAATATTTATATTAGTCTAGACAGTTTTACTCTAAGATCCAATTGATGTTTCTTAAAGAATTCTTTGGAATTTCCCTTTTCATTATGTTTTTTCCTATATTTTGATTGGACACATAATCCAATATCACCAAATCATACTCAGTATTATTCATTATAAAGTTATATATGATCTTGTTATTATTTTTATCAATAATGGATATAATTATTTCTATAATTAATTATAACCATGTTATGACATTTAAATATAATAGGATATTTCACTTCAACTCCAATATCTTCATTTCATTACATCATCTATAGGTGTTATGTACAATATTACATGGCCAATATATATTTAGCTTCATTTGTACACAATCAGAAAAAATCTTATTTATTTCTTATATATATGATACATAAATTTTTATAATAAAATGTACCACCTAACTTATACATTCTATCATCTGTTAAACTAGTCCAATATAGATATATATCTCCCAAAATCCCATGACAAGATGTTTCACGAGAGAAAAAAGAAAAACCTATGATTTCTTGAATAGATTGATGTATTAATTTCACTGATATCATTTTTATTTATTTGGGAAAACAATGACAGATTTTGGATTGATAAGTAAAAATAATAATGTCATGTATCATCACCATTTTTTACAATTTGCACTTGATGATTTCAAAATACCTCGTCACATTGACCAATTTGTCATTGGTACCTAATTAAAACTTAATCAACGTATCTACTAGTTTTTTCACTTATTTTCAATCGTCCCATATAAATATTGTGAACTCATATTTATTATATTTAAATTATGAAATTAAATTTAATTATTTCATTGTATCTCTCAAAAATCTATGAAAAATGTAAACTCACTAATCAATGACATTTAAAACTCTCTCTTCATGAATTTAGAAAATGAAACTCAAATTTAGTTTCTTTTGATCATCTAAAAATAATGACATCTTCATATATGAGAACCGATGTCCTTTGATCATCCTCTTTTTGACATTGATAATATGATTAACTTATATATGTTACAAAAACATGTTTTCTCATGTATTTGATCAGGACATTATTAATATGTCCTTAGTGCTTTCCTTATCCCCTAAAGAAAATTCCACAACAAAAATAATTTATTGTCATCTAAATGAATAAAACATATATCAAGTTCTTCAATATAGTCTTAATCTTAAAGAATTCTCTTTTTTAAAGTAGATTTTACATCTTTTTGGAATTGATTTGTTTACATTGCAATGTTATAGAAAATAATAATCAAATAGGTTCCAACCTAACCATGAGAATAATCATCTCATCCTCATCAATAAATTAAATATGGGAATATGTTTTTCACACAATTATTTCTTTTTTCAGAATCACTTTTCCTTATTGATTTATCTTTTCATAGAAAACAAACTTGGTTCCTATAATTTTCTAGTCATCCAACCAAAAAAAATATCCCTTATTATATTTTTTTGTATTTCCTCAATATTTTCATTTATAAACTTGATACCACTATCAGAATTAGTATCCTAATAATAAATATTAGGAATTACATTTGATAAAATTTATTCATGTTATATATAATTTATTCTTCTAATTTTCACTAGATCTATTTATTAGCTACCAATTGTTTCAGTATTATTTCATAATTTCCTCGCTACATTCTTATATTTGAAAACCATGTTTCATTTTATTTATTTTTAGAATCATTATATAAATCAATAAAACACAATTTTAATCCCCCTATGAAATTAAATACCATATTTATTTGAATCAATATCATGCCCTTGATCATGTCATTAAATCTTTCATTCATAATTTTCACACTATTTTTTTAAACTACCTTTTTGAAACATCACAAAATTTTGTGGAATATATTCCTTCAAATTAATTTAAATTATTTAATAGATTATTTTACGCACAAAATATATTTTATCTTTCATCACACACAACACCATTTTTATCTTTTGTTGCATGAAAAATTGATTTCCGTTGATGATTAATGTTACACACAATCCCAAGTCTTACTAGAAAATAATATATTATTAATATTATTATGATTGTTATTACCTAACCATTTGAATGGAGGGAAAGGTTGATATTAAATAAATTATGATGAAATATCTTATACATTTTTATAGAAATAATTTATTTGTTTTTTATTAATAATAAATGAAAATAAATTCCAAATAAATCTAAAGGATGTGTTTTTATGAAAACCATTCATTAGGATCAGAATGAAGTTTTAACTTAATAATTTAAATTAATATATATTACTGAAAGATATTACGGAAATTTATATGTTATATATTTAATAAAATATTTTTAAATTCATCTAAATTTTTTAATAGAATAAAATAATAATAAATAAAAATTTAAGCATAAACCACTCTATATTTTTAACAGGTTTTTTACCGACTTTTAAAAGGGAAACAATATTAAATTTAATTTTTGAAAATTATATAATTATTATAATAAAAATAAATTTAATTTTTTGAATAAAAATATCAAAATTTAATATTGGTTAATTTTTGGTATTTTTCTAATAACTTTCATATTTTGATGAATATTGAATGATATTGAATTTTAATTCAAAACGGCTATTTCGTATAATTTATTTATATACATAAATTAGGTTTTTATTTGGTGTTAATGTAAAATTATATAAAATTTTTATAATTTAAACCAATTTAGACGTTTGGGAATAATTTCACATTGAATTTAAATATAAAAACTTAGTAAAGTTATGAACATTTTTACTTTAAAAATCCCACTTTTTCATCACTTCTGTGTGATTAAATTCAAATTAATTTATTCCACTTATATAATTTTAATTTTACAAAATTTATTATATATTTAGAATTATAATAATTTATAATTTATAATAATTTCAACATAGTTTTTGACCGACAATATTAGTGAATGTAATTAAAATTAATTACAAAAATTAAGAAGAAAATTATCTTAACAAAAGACTAAACCATAAACATAAGAGAATAAATGACCTTTAAACTTGTCCCAATGCCATTTTATTTCAATTTTTAGACCTTATAGTAACCTTTCTCAAATTTAAACAATTTTTTGAGCCGATTGAAAATGTAAGAACGTGGGTGGTGTTCCCTTTTCAAAAATTTATAATAACACCACTCCTCATCTACTATAAAATGGAACTCACCCTTACCTTTTCTTCAAAACTATAAAGAATGTTTGGATTAACTAAACCCTACCCAAATAATCTCCCAGTATCCCTCCCATCATCCTAGATTCCTAAATTTTGGAATAAATACAACAAATGAATCTCTTTAGTGCAAACCAAATAGAGTTACCTGAAAAAGAGGTAACATTATTCAACTTCCTTTTATGTTTTATTTCTTTATCCACACCTTCATTTATTCTTATTCCAATATCTTATAATAACATCTGTATCCCAAGTATACTGATATTTTCATATTATAATTTTTATACCTACACCTACACACACATCCACCAAATGGGTAATGAAATTACCATTCATGTAAGGTGAACTACCACCTCACATAATGATGTCATCCATTTTTCCTTTACCACCTATCATGGTTGTGAATTATGTTGTAAAAAATGTTATTATATGATATATATATATATATTTATTTATTTATTTATTTATGATGTAATAATACTTGTTTAAGTTTTATATGTACAAGACTTCATCCTTCCTATTTTTTGTAAATACGATAACATCTTTTTGTGGATGGGTGGACTACCGCTGCCTCAATGCAATGTGATATGTTCACACATTACATGGAATTTTTTAAGAATGGGTTTAACTAAAAAAATATGAAAAAAATAAATTATAAATTATATTCATGACATAATTACCTTTATATAAAAGCAATATATTGTTTTCTTTAATACCCTTTCACACATTGAAAAGTGATAACATCGTTTGGGGACGTGTACACTACCGCCTCTTGGATGAGGTGAAATTACTTTTGAATTACAATAATTCTATATATAAGTTTATATGATTAAATAAAATTATATTTATGATATAATTATTATTATGAAACTATAAATGCTACTTAACTTCTTTCCATAATGATAACTGAAAAATGGAAGTGTAACTCATTCGTACGTACGACCTACCATCCCATGGTTGTAATGTTGGTTCAATTTTCAGAATAATCTTTCATGGTTGGTTTTAAAGTTGTAATTGATGTGTAAATATGATAATTATTCAATTATTATTTTTATGGATATTTTTATATAATGACCCCTTTGACCATAGTTTACTTACCAAAGTCATTTTTGACACATAAACCATATATGGTTAAAACACCTGACGTAAACATAGTTGTTTATGTAGTTTCATTTAGAATTGTTATAATTGAAGAAAAAGTAATTATAAATATAAAAAATATTCAAAATCAAGTAAATAATTAACATATGTTTATTATTTGGTAATATAAAGACACAAGTGACATTTTATACTCAAGGTAAGGGATTCTTATCTAACTTTTACTTCTGTGATGCATACATAAATCGTTACTTATTTATTTTGTGTGGTGTATCTAATAATGATTTTGATATATTATATCATGAATTATTTTATATTCATGGTATTTAAATGTTTAATTTGATTATTATTTCATTTGGGGTTTCCAATTTAGTTTTTACTATAGTTTTATGGGGTTTCGTCTAAATTTACATTCCATTGAGATATATTAATTATTATGCACCTAGTTGCTTTTATGTGGTGTATATATTGAAAATAAATGTATTTTTTGATTATTATAAATATTTTTTTACATATCCTTTTGATTATCTATCTTCCATGGGGTTATCTTTCCAAGTTACCAAAGTGGTAACGGAGTATTGTCACAATTTCCTTTCTTAGAAACATTTAATATGTTATACACATATATTATTTTATAAGGTGTATATATTTATTTTTTGACATGTAATATCATGAATATATTTATTTTAATGATATTGTAAGTTTCATTTATTATAATTACATTCATGGGGTAAATCGTTCAAATGTTTCAAAGTGGTATGGGATTCTTTAGAATGATTAAAGATTATTTTCCTCAAGAATATTAAAAATATCTTTTAAACATAATTACATTCATTAACATAAATAAAACTTATTGCTACTTGTAGAGTCCCCAACCTGAATATCCACTAGAATAGTGTTAATAGGCTAAGTTCTACTGGACTTATGCACACCTCCCCGAACACCAATGGTTTTTGACTAGCAACGAGGGTGTAAACAGGTATAGTGGAGAGGCTATACCCTCTAGGAATATATAAGATACTGGTCGGAGCATAATAAGATAACATGAAGTAGAAATAAATGAATAAATAGACTAAAAAAATACCCCTATAGTAAAAGCACATCCAATTTCAATAAATAGTGGAATTAGTAAATAAACAGAGACAGTAGTGGAAAGTAAACATAAAATCATGCCATAAATTAATCATAACCACTCAAAATAATGAAAAAAAGCATGCATCACATGTCAGGTTATACAATATAATATCAAAGGTGATTTCCATGGAAGACTATAGTAGACACATATATAAGCATGCTTAAACTGAAAAGGAAACTAAACAAAAGTAAGAATCCATCTAGGCACGACCTCAAGGTTCATTCCAATCTTAATGCCAAACAGCACTATGACCCAGCTCTTAAAGCTGACCCTTTAGCTATATGTAAATTCATAAATACATCATATGTCACAAAGGGCCCATGAAGGGTGTGAGATGAATCTTAGTAGGATACCACCCAATGGTGAGTACATAGTATATGTGATTAAGAATACATTAACCTCTAAGAAAAGTAAACAGGATAATGAAATATTAAATAGTACCTCCACTAGTGCTTAGTAGCCACCAAAGAGTGTCTCCTACTTTGACAAATGATGGAATCTCAAAATCAAGCAGAGTCCTTGGCCCCTGGACCATGGTACCATGGTAGTCACAATGTTATTTTGAACCCTGAGGTTCCACATCAATCATATATCTTATCACCACATGCCTTCTAACACCTCATGTCTCAAATTACTGACATCCCAAAGGCACTCCCAAATTATAGTGTCCTGGTCCCACTGACCCCTACTTGAGATCTCACATCAGCCCATAGCACGACAACTAGTGGAATAGTGATAACTTTCCTCAAATAAATATTTAGGCCAATGCACTCAAATATGATGAGCCTCATCTCCCAACATGAGAGTCTCATTGCTATCAACCAAAGGATCCTCACCTTCCACCTAGCCTTCCACGACAAGCACCCCCAACCATAAATACCTAAGTCCCAACTACCGGGGGCCAATACCCACACAAGTGGTCAAAACCACCACATCACAGAGTCAATCTATGCTCACATGACTCAATCAACACTTTTTCCATCATAGGGGAGCATCAATCCTCAAATAAATAACCTAAGCCATAACTATCTCTTGTACCTCATGCTCTTGCGGCCCTGTTCCTCAATATTGATAGTCTTTTCATACCAATTTCATGGGGCATTCCCAACCTAATAGCCTCACCACCTCAACAGATTTCCACGATTCCCAATCCTGATATTTATTTCATCTCAATATATCAAGGTATATGCCCGTCATGACCCCTAGGGTCTCATCACATGCAATTTAGTAATTACCGACATGTTTAATTCAAACCATTCACTTTAATTAATCAATTCAATTTAATAAGATTTAAATTAAAAAACTATTCAATATAAAAATTCAATATGGAGGTCTTGAATTCCTTTAATTCATTTAATAAATCTATATTAGATTAAAAATCATTTTAATGCAAAAATAATAATTTAAACAATTTTGGAACCCCTGACCAAAATACCCCAAGGGGAAATAGCCTCTACCCCAGCCTTTCTCAAGAAGAATAGGTATTGAGAATTCCCAACAGAATCCCATAGGTCTCATGATCATTTCAATATGAAATAGTATATATAACAATGTCTCACTCAAAATACCCAAAAACGCGCTAAAGACTACACTGCCCAAAAGTCCACAAAACACAAAACAAGGTAGGAACACCATACCTTAGACTCGTAAGTGTAGTCACATAAAATAATAAACACCAATTATAAGCATATTGACATACATCTATGTTTACATTTGAAACCCTAAAATTGGATCTTATAGAAAAAGCAATTCGTAAGATGATGGATCAAACAAGAAGAGGCATGTATGGGGTTAGCCTTGTCAAGGAGAACCTATAGCTTTCGAAGGATCAAATAATAGACGAACAAAGTATAATATTGATCAAAGGAGGAGAAAGGGGTAAATGGGTGTCTCTACCTTGATGTACGTTACCAAGAAGGAATAATGAAGAGGAAATAAATAATAAATAAGAAAAAAAATAAAAAACAACCAACACTTGTCTCACTGTTTACCAAACCATGCGGTAGTCATGTGGGAGCCACTAACTAGGGATGGAGTTCCACACAACTGCCCCACACTATTTGGAAAACCATGTGTAAAACATGTGGTAGCCCTCTGTAACTTTATAAGATGATCTCTCATGGTCGTGCCCCTATAGTCACACGGTTTCCCTAAACTGTGAACCTACACCTGATTCACAAAATTTAATCCTTCATCCCTCAAACACTCACAAACCCATTTCAAACACCTGAGGCCCTCTCGTAACCTATAAACAAACCCAAAATCATCGTTTAATTCCAATCTAACTCTCATAATTGAGTTCTGATCAACAATTCAAAAAGTATCATAGCCACTAATTGAAAAATTCAAACTGGGTGAGGATTTTGAACCATTACCAAAAAACTGGGTCGTTACAATCTCCCCACCTTAACATAGATCATCACCGAGCTATCAAAGAAAACTTGTAGATAGTACCAAACATACTAATCCTAGTAAAAATAATCCAGACTATCCAAGTCTTGAGGGTTCATTCTAAATTCCTCAAGGGGCTCCCCATCTTAATAATTTCTTTACTCAATCTCAACCTAACCAAAACTCAAAAAAAATCATAGGTCCATCCACTTATTTCATGTACCTAAGGTCCTCCCAGGATGCATCATCACCCCTACACCCCATCAGTTGCTCTTGAGTTACTCCCGACACCCAATCATATCTGACACCACATCAGTGACTACATCAAGTCGATGTAACCCATGGAAAAATGACGTCTCACATCCAATTGATTCCCAAAATAACTTGGTGCCTTATAGCTCAGTCACAAATCACATATTTAATGCCATGATGCCCAAGGAACCTAATGTAACCCACATCCAATGATTATCTTGATGCTAAGAACCTCATATATATATATATATATCATGCACCCAAGATGGTGCCACCCTACTGACCACTGTTTGGTCAGTCCATATACATCTTGTGCACCTCCAGCACGCAAAATAGACATGGCTCAATAGGCCATTCCAAAACTTACATGCCTCAATAGTCCATTCCATAAAAAATCAAAAAAAAAACACATTTGTGCCCACAACATACCTTTGACCATCATCATCTCACCATTATGCTCAGCCCCAAGTAGCTCCATGACATGCACCTAGCCTAAGACAGAACTGCATGAAGTCAGACCTCCTTATGGTACTGTTCCAACCACCATTCACTAACCCCACAGTTGGGTCCCACTACCTCTGTCACGTCCTCTACATGTAGTTGATCCTCATCTACCCTCACCAGGTATCGGTCTTGAACTAGTCTCTAAATATTGTTCCTACCCCACTCCATGCCTTCCATTTTTTTTATAAAGGATTCCTATAGAGCCTCTCAAGATGAATGACCTACACCCATGCACAACACTCCATTGGAGACCTATCACACAGAGTCTAGATATGCCCTATTTTTTCATAAGGAAATAAAATCACTACTGAACTACCATGAGGTGCTCTAGTTATGTCTTATGACTGACTTCTTGGATGAAACTCATCCCGACCCCATTTACTTCTATATAAACCATCACCTAAAACCTTTTCTTGGCTCAAACAGGACTTGTCCGTTAGGTTTCCCTAGACTATGAGTGGTTGGTGCACTATCTTAGATAATGAGGTCGGCCTAATGATGTTTATCTGCATCCAAATGGCATGTCATAATCCATCTTCAAAGTGTCTCACCCTCGAGGTTTCATCATTTACCGTACCTAGTAAAAAGTGTAAAAACTCATTGAAAGTAGCTTTGTAGTCCATGATAGACATGTCACCATACTGAAGGCTCAAAAACCCTTGAGCTCTCTCTACCCTCAAAATCTCTGGGAAAAGTTATCAAAGAACCTATCCTAAAAGTGCTTCTACGCTATTTCCTCATGTCTATGAGTATGAACCTACACATCCCACCATCTCTTAGATGTCCCTCTGAGCATATGTTTCACCAGCTTGACCCTCTTCCCAACAGTCATGTTGAGATTCTTGAAGATCAACTTCATGCTTTCTTTCTAGTTCTCTGCCGCCCAAGAACCACCCTCACCCTAGAAATGTGTAAGGTGTTGTTACTTGAAATCCCGAATAAGATAGGCCATAAAGGGACTTGTTCCCTGAGAACGTCTATTGATTCCAAGAAAAACACATACCAATCTGGATTGAAGTTTATTATTGATCCATGGCTAGAACATTGTCAAGAATGGAAGTTGTGCTTCCTGCACTAGATCCTAAACCTGATCATGTCCCTTAGCCTGTACCCACAGATCATGTAATTTATGGCCCTCTGGGGTCTGAACCTGATCGTGCTCCTATAGAACCATATCATAACCCGCCTGACGCTCCATCATATTCATATAAAAGAAACCTACTGAATACTATAAATGGTCTGATATCCCACAGATGTGTATAAATATAAGATAAGGAAAGTAGTAGAAAAAAACATACAATAATTACCCTTTCTCTCCCCTAATAAAACCATGCCCCATGGAATCCGAACCTCATGTCCTCCATACCCTCCCTTAACATAACCAAGTATTATAATATCCTTGGGCCATTCTCTTCCTGAAAACCAACATTTCCTCAAATAGAATACATAGTTCCCCAATCCCAGTGATCAAAATCACCTTATCCTTTGTATCTACCTTCTCCTATGAGAGATAGGCCCAATTCTCCAGCCATATGCCATTGCACATATATATAAAGCATGGAATATCACAGTTAAAATTTCAAGAGCATTTAAATAATTAAAATTCACATTTAAATATATCATTTGATATTATTCACATGGTATTTCACTTCATAAGGCAGATATGAATATATGAAATTGAAATACCCTACGAATGTACCTACCAAAAGCCAAAAAATCACACCTTGCCTTACCGGTTCATGGTCTAATTCTTCCTTACGACACTAGGTCAAGGGTCAAATATCAAAATCAATAATAATCACAAAATAAGTGATCCCCAAGTTGGAAATCATATAAATTATAATTTGAGAAAAAGAAAAACTGCATAACCCACCCAACATAACTCAATCAATCCCTCATACATGGGTCTACAGGAACCTAATAATGAGTTCGGAATCCAATTCCAACAACACCCTATCTCTAGTCTACCATAACCCCAAATAGAAATACCAAGAAAATTGGTAAATTAAACTCCTCTGATACCACTTTTAGCCTCCCCACTATAACTCTTTACACCCTCACGGCTATTTGACAGCTTTTGGAATTCATGAAAGTACTGAGTCGGAGTATTGTATCACTAAGAGGGGGTGGGTCTGAAATAGTGATACTCTTTTTATTTTATGATTATTTTCTATTTAAACAATTTTCGCCTCCTGTTACGGATTTCAATTACCTGCTAAAAAAAGAAATCAACCCACATAGAAAAGAACATAGGGATTTTCAAGATTCACTGTTCAATAAGAATAGTTATGTCCTTAGTATGGTTTGGAAATGATCCAAGACCATATAGTCCACTAGAAATAAATCATTGGATTGAAATGAGTAGGATGCACCATTTCACTCGTGTATCACTATGAAACAATACATCTATTGCATGTGAATTCTCTTAGTACAACAAAGTAATACAATTTTTTTGTAACAACTCATGTTACCTGCGCTTCTTTTTAATTCAACAAATGTATTCAATTGAAATACAATTCATCAATTCCTTACAAAAAATAAAGGTAAGAACCACCTAGGATTTGTTATGAAACACTGAGTCCAATATTTTATGAGTCTGATTCCTTCAAGTTCGATTTTTACAAAATAATAATTTCAATCCAATTTTTTAATAGAATACAATTGTTTATAATCATTAGCACTTCAATTATAGAATAAAATTTCAAGCTAAATAGAATATGAATGAATCAACCCCACCCAAAACAATTGTCAATCTGAAAATCTTTAATACAGTGATACCCAGAACCAAAAATCTTGTTCTGATTAATTCAGCCTAATAACAAACTGAGCTGAATAAAATTCCCATTGGAATGTATTCAATACAAAACAAAAATGGTATCAATTTCTCTCACTGAAAACTCTGATATTATCTCTCTTTTGTGGTCAACAGTATGTGTCCTAGAAATTAAAATGTACCTCTCCATTTGAAATGTTAATACGATTACAATTGATGATAAATGCATGGTTCCAATAACCTAAACCCATTATTTCATGCTTATTTCTTCAAAACAATGCTTGAAACCATACCAATTGAATGTTTTTGAACAAATTAACTTTTCCACTTGAGATAAAATCACTATTTTAAATGAAAGTCTCCCCCTTGAAAATTCATTCATCAATATCCACTTTATTTTCTTTTCTCTTGACCCACTTGAAAAAACCACATTCTCTCCATCAACTACCTTCATTCACCATCATGTTCTTGTATCATGAATTCATTCATGACTTTGAATTCATTGAGGATCAGCTTTAGCATATCCTAATTTCAATTGGAAAGTATTGTTATATTCCATTAATTGCTGATTATTTCTTTTCATCTCAACCCAAGCATAAGCTTTTCTAAATAAAAATGGTATGGATACGATCATCCTAAATACGATCATTCTGGATACAATCATTTCTGGTTACGATCAATCTGGTTACAATTTCTTGGTACAATCATTCTAGATAAAATCATTCTGCTGACGATTGCTGGGTACGACCAAATAAAATATGAAAATTATGATCTTTCTAGATACGATAAAATCTGAAAACAATGATCTGTCAGGATATAATAGAATACATTTTGAATACGATTCATTTTTCAATGGTGTCACCACTTCTCTTTTACCCAGATCTGATCAATTACAATATGAATGTGATTCATTCTCAATTGACACCATCTCTTTCTATTTCTTCTACCTGAATAAAATTGTTTTGAAAAAAGTCAATGTCTCATCTTCCATCGGTACCGCTTTGATTGGCACCACTTTCCATCAGCATCATCTATCTCATCAGCATCACCCTTTTCACTGGGACCTCATTTTCCTTTATAACCAAATTCATCGGCACCAAATTTCAATTGGCACACCTTCCATTAGAACCACCTTTCCAACAATACCTCTTTTATTGTCTTGAAACACAATCGGCACTTCCTCTTCAATCTGGATAAGATATTTTTCTGATTGTTTTGAAAAACATTCGGTACCAATTATTTCTCCCTGCCATCCAAATACAATAAATCTGAATATGATTATGTTATGATTTTTTTGAAAAAAAATTAGAAACACCACTTCAATCTGGATATGATTTTTTTTATTGTTTTGAAAAACAATCGGTACCACTTCCTTCTCTTTCACTCCCCCTTTATCCTATCAAGATTACATCAAAAGTTATTACATCAAATAATTATTTATATGAGATACAAACCAGCAAAGCATCATCATAATTGAAACACATGTTTTATATCAGTTTCAGTGTGAAACTGATGAAAATTCACATCCAACATGATATGTTCTCCTATGAAACCAGTTCTTCCTAAAGCTGATCAATTATTTTATAAAAAAATTCAAATTTATTTTCCGAAACAAAGTGAAGCGATTTCTTTTATTTTCTTCAAAACCAACCATGAAAACAAAATACTACTCTTGAAACCTTCATCACCTACATCATCATCTTGGTCCCAACAATATCCCCTTTTGATTTTGTTGTCAACCATGTTTCATAAATCGCTAAACATTGTAACCTCAAGAAATGGATTACATATCAAAAATTATAAGCCCAAGTGAGCTAACTCATTATAGGAAACAGGAATAATTAATCAAAAATCAATGTTATCCCAAAAAAATCATGATAGCTTCATTATTTTCTCTTTCGTTTCTTCATTATCCCAAGAAGATAATTCAATTTATTTGCCTGTAACCACTCTAACAAATAGTTAGAATAGTTAACACAATAGACAATTTGGAACTCAAAACTTACCCACAACTCTCTCTTTTGTGCATTATATTTATGAAACAAAACAATTCTCACCATTGAGAAAACAATACAAAGTTAAGATGAGAGAGGGTACAGATACACATACCTCAACCTTGATGAGAAATAGGTTAGACACCCATGTTCAACCTCATTTTTGAGAATGATTCCTTCAATAATGGTTTTGTGATAATATCAGTAACTTGTTACAATGATGGAATATACTATAGCTTTAATTCATTCTTCTACACATGATATTTGATGAAATGATATTTGATATCAATATGTTTTGAATAAGAATGTTTCACTAGATTACTAGTGTGATTTATTTTACATTGATTTTCCCAACCCAAGAGCTAGGGTAACTTCACTTCTATAAGTAAATCTTCCAATTGTGTTTTCATCCACATAAGTTGAGTCTTGTCTTGAGTAGAAACAATATACTCATCTTCAACCATACTGAGACTTATTGAATTTTGTTTATTTGAATTCCAACTAACCCAATTCTTTCCCAGAAAATATACCCCACTAGAAAAGGTTTCCGTAAAATCAATACCCTCAATATTTGAATACACTTTTCAAACAAATATTGATTTTGTTCTTATAACATAACCTTTTTCATTCATCTTGTTTTGGGAATCCCATTTTTTTCCAATGATGTTTTTGTTTTCAGGATTGGGTATGAGTTCCCATGTATTATTCTATTCAATCTGATCCAATTCTTCATTCATGGCTTAAACCCATTTTGGATTCTCAAAAGCTTCTTTCACATCAATCGGTTCCACTTTTGAACACAAAGAAGTATGTTTAATGGAATTGGTTGTTCTTATTATTTGAACCTTATGATGTTGATCACTAATTATATTTTGTGCTCCATATGTTTCATCATCCATGGATAGGATTTTAGATTGTCATACTCACCACTCGAAAGAGATGAGTCTGATTCTATACCTTTATTAAGATTAAATTTTTTTGTATCTTTATCAAAATTATCCTCTTCATATTGCCTATCTACATTGTCTTCCTGAACATTTTTTTCATTCTCAGATACTTCAATCACTTTATCAACACCTAAATCAAACAATTATTTTTATTTCTTTTTTGAATCATCTGTACCCTCTTCTTTTCAAATAATAGCCAAGAAAGATTCCATCCTCACCTTTCTTCTCAAACTTACCATAGTTTCCACCTTTCTACATTATAATACAAGGACTCCTAAATACTGTAAAGTTCTTCAAACTTGGATTTTTTCCATAGAACAATTCAAATGGAGTCATACCAGATTGAGGTATGTGGAAACAATTGTTCTGAATATAAACAACAGTACTCACGCCTTGCCTCCAAAAGTTATGAGAAAGTCCATGCTCAAGTAACATAGTTCTTACAATTTCCACTAGGCTTCTATTACTTCTTTCAAAAACCCCATTTTGTTGGGGAGTGTATGGAGAGATATAATCGTGTCGAATTGCATGATTCTCAATATTGTATTCAAACTCTTAACTTATGAATTCACCACCATTATCAGTTCTCAACTTCTTTACAGAATACTCACATTCTTTCTCAGATTTTCTTCTGAAACTTTTAAACATTTTCATAGAATCTGATTTCTGTATCATGTATATAACACAATTAATGAGAGTAAAATCATCAATGAACATAATTAAGTACTTATATCCATGTTTTTATTGTTTTCTCATTATCCCATATATATCAGAATGGATCAGATCTAGGGGTTATTTTGAACAAATATCAACTTTCTTATGCACAGTATTTGAAATTTTTCCTTTCTGGAAGATAGTGAAACCCCAATATCTTCTTCTTGGAAAATTATGAATATCTCAAACACTATATCTTTTAGATAACCTACACATGTTTCTCTGACACATATATCCAAGCCTTTTATTCCATAACTTATTATCTTCCACCATGCCCATGTAATAAGAGTTTTTTGAATCACCAACCTAAAAAAATTCCTTTTTTTCATTGGCCTCTTGTAAAAATCTTTCCTTATTCTTCACACTTTACAAAAAAATCTATATTTATTGAACATAACCTTATTACACTCATCACACAATTTTGAGACACTTAAAAGGCAGTGTTTCATCCCATCAATTGGAAAATAAATGATGAAAAATATGAAAACATTATATGTTGATGGGCTGAAACACTGCCTTTTAAGTGTCTCACAATTGTGTGATGAGTGTAATAAGGTTATGTTCAATAAAGATAGATTTTTTTAAAGTTTATGGGCTGAAACACAACCTTTTAAGTGTCTCACAACTGATTCATCCCATGAGACTACTGATTCATCAAGTGGGTTACCTTTTTTAATCCCCAGACCATGTCATACAAGACCAAAATATTCCTCAAATATCAATTAATTGATTTAAATTATTAAATAGTGTTCCTTACCAAAAAAAAATTCTGAGTAAAGGATAGATATTAATCAATATTTCCCTATTTAATCAAATAAATTTCCAAGTAAACATCATATGTAAATATGGTTAATATTTTACTAAATAATAATATATATGATAAATGATATGGATATTTAGGAGAAATTTGATATTTAATGATCATAGGAAAGTGAATAACTCAAAGGGAAGTTAATGACTATGGTAATTATTCAAGGAAGTGAATTTCAACACTATCCTTACTCAAATAAATCAAAATCCATCCAGAAGAAGAATAAGGATGTTTGTAATAAACCATATACCCATTGGAGTAATAATATGGGTTGTTTTCATTAATGGAATAAAAGAAGATCTTTATAGACATTCATGAGGAAAATATCATTTTAATTTTGAAAATAAATTTTTAAAAAATAATACATTTTTAAAATCCTTTTATTTAAAAATCACATTTATAAACATTTTATTTTAAAATTTCCTTGTAAAATTCTAAATGAATCTTAAAATAAATGATATCATGTAATTCAGTATATGTTGTACAACTTGAAAAGAACATTTATTTTGGATTGAAAATTAGTTATAAAATTTCCTTAGTCAGAAAACTATGAGAATTTTAATTCTAATAAATTTGGTAAAATTTCGAAATGGGTATAATAAAATGTTAAAAAAATGGAAATATTTTTATTAAATATGGTTTTGGAAGAAAATAAGTTTCCAATTGAAGAGGTTAATGAAGTGAGTTTTTCTTAAAAACATTTTATAAAAACTTTATATAACCAATAGTGTAAAATGGTTTTATTACATGAAAATAATCATCAAACCCAATGGAGATAAAATTAAATGGTTTCTTAAAGAATGATCATATAATTTTCTTAAATGGAAATTCAAGTGTAAACAAACCCAAAAAATGATATTTTGATGTAAACCCTTACAAATATCACAACATTGAAGTTAGAATAAAATAATGAATATATTATGTGTATAAAATTTAAATCCACTTAAAAAATTTTGGAAATATAAAAATATACAGTAAAAATTCATTAAATACAAAATATTATAATGTTAACGATAAAGAGGAAGTAATATAACCCAAATAAAAGTAATTGAGTTATGAAATTATTTACCACTTGGTAACATTAAATTCAAATAACATTAGATTAAATAATTAAAAATAAAACATAAAAAACAATTAAGAATGAATTATTAATGATATTACATGTCAAGGGGAATTATATACACTATATAAAAGTAATTAGGTGTATAACATTATCATATTCCTCAATGAAATAAAATTGAGATAAAATCTATTACCTTACACTTCCTTTTAGTTGAATGCTCTTTAACCTAATATATAATGGTTATAAGAATGTTATTAACTTATAATAAACCATATTAATATTTATAATATCAAATATAACCCTTTTATAACATCTTATCTCATATGTTTTAATTATCTTTCATTAGTTTCATTAATTCAGGTGTTAATTGCCTTGTTTTTCAAGTATATTTTGACTTGTTTTTTTACTCATACTAATATCATTATTAAATAATTTAAATAATATAAACCATGGTTAGAATATAATACATATTCATTATAAATTTAAATAAATTATTCTATAAAATTTGGTGATAGGAAATGAAATACACCATTTATGGAGATGGTAGTCCGTACGTATGCAAGAACATTGTTTCCATTTCTTATTTTATTGATTGAAATTAAATTAAATGTTATATATATATAAATATTAGTTTCATTATTATTTCATATATATCACATATTTTTATTTAACTCAACCTTAATACATTCTTTGTAAAGTGTGAGTTAATCACATCGCTTCACGAGGCGGTAGTCCTCTGTACACATGAGCAACGCTATTGTATTCGCACAAAATGTAAAGCATGTAGGTATATGTAATATAATAATTAAATAATCCTAATAACATAATATATATCATATATATAATATATAAACTATAAATTCATCCTTATGACCAACCTTGAAAAGCAGTAATGGAAAAATGAAAGACATCGGTTCATGAGGCAGTTGTCTGCCATACAAACAAACAATGAATTCATAACCCATTTTATGGAAGTGTGTGAATTTTTATGTTTTAACCTTAACATAAAAACATCTTATTATATGTAATACACTAATGTTATTATAAAATAAATGTATAATAATTTAATGATGAGGATATTGAAATAAAATAAAAATGTTTTTAAAAGAACATTACCTCTTCTTCGGGTATCCTCCTTTGGTTTTCTCTAATGATTTGCTAAGTTGGATTTTAACCTAAGATAATTCCTATATAATTATGATATATAAATTTTGGATTTATTTTGGCATTTATTGGTAAAAAATGATTTTATTGTGTGATGTGGTGAAGAGAGGGGTGGCCTTTTATAAGTATGGTGAGTGGCACACTTGTAATTGTTTGACAGAGTGAATTCCTCCCAAACTTTTTCATGAAAAATGACCCCAATAATAATATATTCATGATATTAAAATGGATAATGTATAAATATTTACATAAAATTGGTGTTTTATAAGTTTTTATACCATTTTTTCTCTTAAGTTTAAATTGTATTCCCACGGTAAACCTGTTTTTAACAAATCGTTGTATTTAATTTTAACTTTTTCACAAATAAATCTGGTAAAATATTAATAAGATAAAATTAGACACTATAAATTATTATTATTCCTAATATTTAATCCATTTTATTAAATTTAATTCACATAAGTTGCTAAAATTAATTTAAAATTAATCCCATATATGGGATGAGAAAGCAAGTTTTTAAAGATAAAATGGCCATGTTTTAATAAGTTTTGATATCTATATTCAATATGAAAATGGTTATAACAACCTAAATTGGATTAATTTATGTATTATTTATCTATTTTTACATTACAACCAATTCAAAATACAATTTTACATTATAAATTATTTAGACAAAATGTTAGTTTTCAATAAAAATTTAGTATTATTAACTATTCATCAAAAAAATGAACCCTCTCATAAAAATTCCAAAACATCACCCTAATATAATTTTGAAAATAAAAATTGAAAAATTAATTTAATTTTTCAAAATAAAATTAATAAAATTTTCAAAATTGAGTTTTAAAACAAGTGTTCCGTTAAAAGGTATCAAAACTACCTTAAAAATATAACTTTTTATGCATAAGATTGGATTTGTTCTTATCTTATTTTTATTTAATTTTTTAGATGAATGTAAAAACAATTTATTTAATATATAATATATAAATACCATTATGATAATTCACTAATATTCATGAATTTAAATATTTGGATAAACTGTCATTGGCGCATAATAATAGTTTTTTTACAAAAAAAAATGTTTTTATTATATTAAATTGGTTTTTATATTCATTTATATTTAATAATTAAATAATTAATTCATCCATATATTTTCTTAAGTTAGTTAATCCTATTAATAACTTCTTGTTTAACGGCTATTAGATAATTTTAATTTTAAATAATAATATTAATTTTATTCGGTAAAACCTAGTCTTGAGTGTATTTCACGTTATCGAAGAAACTTTTCATTTTATGTAGTAGAATATAACTCAGTATTTCATCAATTGAAAGATATATAATATATTAAATTTATTAAAAATTGTAAATATATTTTAAATTATCATGATTTTACATTCCCTTCTATGCTTGGTGTTCCGTGTCAAATACACAATTCAATAAAATGTTATTATTTTTTAATTTCTAAGTGTTACACAATACTCCTCTAATAATAAATTAATATTATATAGTACATCTTACCATAGACGTATTTCCATGATATCAATCCATAAATATCAACTTTCACTAATTACATAAATTACAATGACTTATTATCCTTTATTTTCTAAGTGTTCTAAATGATATTACCTTCTGAAAAATGTCACACATATGAGTACAAACATGTATAATATTAAAAATATCACATTATTATTTATATTTTATCAACTCTTACTTTTATTGTTGAATTATGTGTAAAAAAGTTTATAACATAGCCTATTTTCATCATTAGCCTACTTTTATACAAATTTTATAGATATTCCCCCTTGTGTTCATTCCCTGTAACATTATTTCTATTTCCATTTAATTATAGATACAAGTCATCATAGTGAAATGTATTACATTCCCTTGTCACAAAATAGTTTTATATAGGTAAATATTTTAGTAAGGTTATAAACCACCAATAAATCCATATTTTTAATTTCATTTCTAAAAAATGTGTTCCTCTAAGTGCCAATGATTTTCAATCCTTCAATATTCTCGATCTAAAAAACACCTTCAATATTTTATTTGATTCTAGTAAAAGACTCCTTATTTATTTTATTTTATTTTTGAAGGAAATAGAAGGAATTTCCTATTTTATTAAAAAAATTAAATTAAATGAATCCAAGTGTGTACATGAATCAAATGGAGAAAAACTGCATCAAGCAGTTACTTGCGTAGCTTTTTAATCATTCTTTCAGTGAGTTTTTTTCCTCCTCTTGAAGAGTAATTCTTCTTGCCCTTCCATGACCATGCCACTAACCTCTTTATCTCCCCCTGCTTGAGGGTAGATATTTAAGCCTTTCCAATAATGTTTCAACATTAGTTATATCATCATATCTATCTTCATCTTTCTCTTTTTTCAGGAGAGATTCTTATTACAACAAGATTCATCTCTTCTTTATTTTCCTCTTGTTGCATCAATTCATCAGGCGGGCCCATGATGGAGACCTATGACATAGAGACACCATTAATATTTTGGTCAGGGAGTGGAGTATTACCTATAGGATCTTACTCAGTCATAATTGCAGGAGAAACTAGAGGCTTTGTCTTTTTATATGGAACAAGATGAAATCAATAATCATCCACAAACAGTTTTGAGGAGGCATAGTGATTTTTGAAAATGATAGGAGAGTTAGATTCTAAAATTTGTTTACCCTTTCGGTTACCTGAAGTAACCATCAATTCATGGGAAAGCTATTGATCAACCTCTTTTCCAATCATATCTTCCACCATTTGATTAGTTGTCAAGTCATCAGGCTCCTTATTTCTCATTATATGGGAATTTCATCAACTTTCAAGAATCCAAACTTTATCTCAGTTGTTTTCATTCAATAAAATATCCACTAAAATACATTTCATCACTTTTTTCATCACCCAAGAATATTTCTCCACATTATATGATGGTTGATAAACAAATTTCTCCTCTTAATAGGATGGTTCCCCCTAATATCACAAATCTATAAATCTATTTTAGGTTTTTTACTTGATTAGTGAATCCCTAGCCTATTTTATACTAACACATTGAGCCTTCCATTGTACATTACATTATATATTATGTGGTAAATAAATAAAATTGATTTTATACCCACCACAAAAAAAACTATATATTAATAATATACTATGAATTTTGATTTATTCTTATATATAATCATTTATATTTTTCCTTGAATTTACTATTTAATATTGAATGAAATGTTTGTAAATTCCTTATCTTTACAAAATAAAAAAATATAATTTCTAGTGTTTTATTTAGTATCATAATTTTTACTCCAATGTTCTCGAAGGGGTTTCAAAAACAATATTCCCTTGATAAGTGGGTTTTTGGGGTTTATTATCCACTCTAATCTGATTTTTCTCATGATAAAACCCCAAAATTGAATTTTATTTTTTATATGTCCATTTTTTATTTATAAAATCCTCAAACATATTTTTTAGGTCTTCATGATTCTCCATAACTATCTCCATAACCCAAAAAATCCAATTTATTAAAATCATCCCATGAGTTATGTCTCTTTCATGATACTTGATATTTCACCTCATCATGAAAACATCCCCTTCATGTTACTCAATACTTTTAAACCTTTATTTAACAATGTTTTTAGAGAAATCGGTGATGTGGCTCTGATCTTCAACATTCATCTTGAGAACAAAAAATTCATCATTTTTTCCAAACTCTTAGATTTAAAATTTTTTATATCACAATTCAACACAATTTTTTCTTTTTCTATTAATTGAATATAGAGTGTAGAAAAAAATATCAATCCATTATATTTCTACATTTTAGATCTCAAAAAATCTAACCCTTCTAGTGCATCCTCTAACCCCACATTAAGTTCAATAACATCCTTAACCTCTACAGTATCACCATTATTTGTGTCCTAATTTTTTATTCATATATGTTAAAAACAATAACATACTCATATAGTATATTAAAGTCCTTAATATCTTAAAGATATATTTCTTATGAGTAATTATATTCTTATTATAAAATGTTTTTCTTCATGTTTAAATTAACATGATCCTCTTTCCTTTCACTTATACATAATATTTATTCTTGGGTAAATCACCTTCTTTCTCATCATCAAATTTATTAGGACACATAATAAAAAGGTTGAAAACCATTAAAAATCAAAAAGGTGTTAGTGTAATCTTCCCATTAATATTTCCTTTCCCATTTTAAAACTTGGGTAAAGGAATGACATTACCATACTAGCATATTTCTTATGAGGATCATCCTCTGTTGAAATATTATTCTTCACTTTAAACATGACCTCTTCAGATGTAAACATTATCATTAGATCATCATCATTCAAACTCATATCATATAAAATAAAATTACTAATGAGACCATTCAGTGTAACTTATGTTAAATCATTTACCTTTAAAACTATATAATTTATATTGAAATAAGGTTCCATCTTTTTCATGATTTGATTCATGTAGATCTATATCCTCAATAATTGTGACAACCCAGTAATAGAATAAATCATTAAAGTTATTAATGTTAATACTCAAGTCTTTATATAGGTTTCAAATAGTTTTAAATTTTTCTTCCTAGTCCTTGGATTTTCCTCCATAGTTATTTTGAAATTTTAACCACATATCATGTAATGATTTACATAGAATATAATTCGTATAGATTTTGTTTGAAAATTATCCCCCAAATATGTTTATTCAATTGTTTTGGGGATCCATTCTATAATAATTTTTTAATAGAGTATTTCGTTACATTTTTACAATAACTCTTTATAAGATATTTATAAATCAATAGATAATGATCAGAAGAAATATTAAAAATTAATTTTTTATAAATATAATTTATAAACCTAAGATATTAGAATTACATTGTGATTAATAATTTTTTTCATGACTTCCCAAGAGAGAATAATCCATTGTGCATATATCTCATATCATTGATCATGATATGAGGGAAAAGGGAGTGAGAGCTGAGGGAGCGATTTTGCAAGGCCTTACCCCTTTAGTGATAGTGGTGGATACCATACTGGTCCCTCCTCCCCTGACAGGGGAGGGATCTCTGACTTCCTTGACATGAATGGAACCATCCTTCTCTCCCTTATCGATCAAAAATTCCATTTCCTCATTTCCTCATATTTCTCTTTTACCTAATGTCCCGAGTCTAATAAATGGACTTTCAAAACTTTCAATCTTGACCTCATAGTTTAACGATGCTTCAGGTATACTTAATCTCTCACTGATTGCATGATTCAAACAAAGGCATCCCTTGGTGGATTCATTTCACAGGTAAATCATTGGTTTATGGGGTTTAAAGGATAGAGCAATGGTGAGTCTGCTCGATTCCAAGCATATTAGGATTCAATTTGAAAAGGAGGTGGATCTAGTTAAACCTTGGTTCAGTGCTTTGTGTAGCTTTGATGGTCTTCAATTATACCTCTTATGTTGGTTGTATAACTTCCACATGGATCAATACTCCCCTATAGATGTGGTTTTGTTAGTTTTCCTGAGCTTCTTAAACTATTTCAGAACCCCACAATTTTGAGAATGTTAGAGAACCTTATTGATAATTTTTTGTGTGATGATTCAAGAACTAGGGTGACCTATCATCTAGTTTTTCCCTGTATATGTGATGAACATGATGTCTTTAAAATTCCCTATGATTTTTTGTGGATTCTAGTGGAGGGAGAGATTCCCCTAAAACATCCAGTAGTCTATAAAACTTGGTTTGACTTCTGTAATTCCTATAATAAGTTGGGCCATCTCGAGGTAGTCTACAGATTAGGGAGGAAGGAATTGGATCCTTTGTAGGCTACGAATCTAAGTGATGCTGGTAAGGTGTTGTGTATGGGTGAAGTTAACGGTAATTCTTTGGAAGTTGAACTAGTGTGTGCTAATAGTGGTATTCAATATAGTAAGAAACAGGAGAAGGCAGAACCAGGATATAGTTCTGGTCTTAAATCACATGATTTTATGAGGAAAATACTTGTCCCACCTCTAAAACCTAATGTAGATAAGGTGTTAGAAAGATTAAAGAGGTACTTGGGGATGTGCATCCCAGGGGAAATGGTGAGAAAAAGACACTACATCATACATGGGTGCTAATGAGGGGGTACCCCAAGATAATGAACTTTCAGGTCCCAGTGAAGAGGTAGGTAAATACCTACACATTCTTTTGTAAGTTTGATCAAATGTAGGTAGAAATGACTGAGTGTAGGAGATCCACCGAGAAGAAATGGAAATCTAGATGGTTCCAAGAAAATGAAGCCATAGTTTATGAGGTGATTGAGGGAGTTAATGATGGCCTTGAATTTGGTTGGGATTACCATTGTCTAGCTTTAGAGGACTCCTCAATGCAATTTAAATATATGGGACAAGGCTATCAACATGCAGGAGAATCCAATATTCCAATTTAGTCCATGCAGGCGACCCTTTCTTATGCTGAGAAGATTATAACTAGGGGATCAAATATAAACGTTTAAAATTGGTACGCAGTGTTGGGAGATGACGACTTCCAAGCTTGTGGGAAACTAAATAGAGAGTATATTACTGTTGGAGAGGACCACTTGGTGGATGTGGGAGATACTCAAGAGGAGATGGATGGTGTTTTGGAAACCTATGTTAAGTCCAATGAAGTGTCCATTATGGATTATTATCTCAGATCCTCCTTATAGAATGGAAAGTACACTACTATTTATTTAGATGGATTTATTAAGAACCATTAGAGGGAGAAATAGAGGAAAGAGTATTCTAAAAAACATATTATGCCTATCACTAGATCTGTAAGTAAGGGAAAGATACCCCCAAAAGATCCTATTACTGAGAGATACTCGGATGCAGTGGCCAAAAAATATAGAGATCTGGTGTCTGCAAAAGGTGGGGTTGTTTTCCCTACTACTCCCCCAATTGATACGAAGATGAGGCATCTTGGAAAGCAACATGAGACAAGCTCCACTGGAGACCATTATTAATAGATATCCTCAGTACTGGAACATATGGATCTACTTTTTCACTTGGATGATGAAATGGAAGAGGAAGATATGGACATGAAAGTATTGAAGAAGAAGGGAATAATTATTTGTGTGATCACCACTAAGGAGAAAAGTGAGTGAATTGTTAAGCAGGCTCGTATATTTCTCAGACGCTTCAATATGGGGAAGATAAACATGGAGAAATCCATGGAAGATTGGGACCACTTGCTACATTATTATGAATCCTTCTTAAAGGGATTCCCTAAATCCCAGGTAAATTCTATTCCCTGGATATTTTTTAGGTAAATTGATTCTAATCGACTCGAACTGTACCTCAACAAATATGCAGTTTCTTTTGGTGTTTAATGTTGTGAGGGTTCTCACTTTCCCCGTTAAATTGTCAGAAAAAAATAAAAGTAACATTGTATGGAATTCCCAAGAGAGATAAACCCCTGATATTAAACCATTCACTCAGATACCACTAGTTGGGACCACAAAGGAAGATACCCATATAGTGGGGTGAATTGGGGTATGAAAATCTCAAGAATTCCTTCCAAAATATCTTGTTTAATGACAAGAAAAAACTCTCAGTCATCCCTCACTATTAATATGGAAGAAATAAAGTATAAAAGAGATAAAAAATAAATTTTACATGGTTCACCTGAACTAGGCTACATCAAAGTACGATACAGTATAAAATGTCTCAATATAGAAAAAACCACAAAACATGTAATTATTGTTCACAAAATATCATAGCAAACAAACTATCCTTGTTAGTTTATATATAAATGTAGGTTTTTCATACATAGATATTACATAATTTTCTATGGACATTTATTACATTACATAAACACGCACTTGAGAATCATAAAGTCATAGTGCCTTTGGAAACCTTGAAACACATAAAATTATTTCATAGGTGAGACACATCATCTCCCACTATGTTCTTCATAAATAGAACCCTTATTAGAAATATAATACAAATTAAATTTCATTATAACCAAAGGAAATTAAACAAACTAAAGGGTGAGATCATGTGATTAGTAAGGGTAAATACTTGATAATAACATGATAATAAGTATATGAGGGCATGACCATATCATATTAAAACCATACACTACAAATTAGTGATCATAATCTTGAATCATGGCATTAATATTGGCAGTTCATAAGATATTAATAATAAGGAAATCAATAAACATGATCCATAAGAGCATAAAATTTCCATATGACATGGTATTTTGGCATACACATTGGCATAAAAAATCATTTACATGGAAGTCAAGTCTCATTTTTAAGGTTATTATAGTGCAAGGGGTTCACTCCCAAAACAATCATAGTAATCAAGGTTCACTTCCAATACCATTATAGAAAACAAAGTCCCTTACTGAACTGGGTTCACTTTCCATTCCTATATTTTCTATTTCATGAGTTAAAAATATTTTCCCAATTTATTAAAGGGGGATATTATAGAGACACAAGATTCTCATAAATGGATATTACATCATTTTATATGAATATTCATTACATAACACAAACACATTCCTAAAACCATAATATTTTAGTGTCTTTGGAAACATGGAATATATTATTCTTAATTCTTGAAATATCTTCAATGTATCCCATAAATATCTTCCAATTTACGAATCCTAATTAAAAAACTTTCCTCAATACCTATGGTATAAGAACATAAGAAAGAGAGATCTCAGATGCTTAGTATGTGTGAGAAAGGGAGATATTTAAGCATGACATGAGCATAAGGGTATAAGAACATGATCATCATAGTTCAAAACCCTACCCTTCATATAAGAGATCATAGTCTTGAGTCATTGAATATATATATTTTCATTTCATAAGACATGAATCAATAGGTTATCAAAAAAAATTAGCCTTTTGAGCAGAACATAGGCATAATACATAGAATTATGGCATCCACATTAGCTTATAACATTGTGAACATATATAAATAGAAAAAAATCACTTACTACGTCAAAGACATTAAATCATGCCCTCACATAAACTTATGATCATACAAATAGGTCCATGCATAAAATTATGGGCAAGAATGATAGGTTCATTCATAACATAGTGAACTTGAAATCATGTTCACGCAAAACATTGGGAACATGTAATAAGGTTTATTCATAAAATTATAGACATGTTGGTTCACACATAACATTGTTAACATTGAATTAGATTCAAAAATAACATTGGTAACATGTAATTAGGTTCACACGTGACATATTTAATCATGAGTTATCCCTCTTTACCCAATACATTAGAGGGATATATATGTCCCACCTATATTTGGTAATAACATAACCACTATCCTAGGTTATAATTTAACCAATAAAAAATAATGAAAACTATACATAAGTGTTCCACAAGACCATAAATCATTCATCATATCAGAAAAAAATAAAAATAAATAGGATTCATGACACATTCATCGTGTCAAAACCCATTAAGAGAAATGGGTATCATAAAACATTTAATTAAAGCATAAATCATTGTAAAGAAAAAAGTTACATAAACTTATCTTCATAATATACATAAAAAATCCAGAGAAATAATAATATTCAAATACTTAGATTATTTCCCCAGTGGAGCATAAGTGACCTCAAAGGATTCCATATTATATAGAAAAATATTTTTGAAAGCTCACTTGGAACCACATTAAGAAAATATCATTTTCACATTGAAAAAAACTTTTTAAAAATCCTTAAAGAACTTGAAAATAATTTTAATTTATTATAACCCTGAAAAATTATAAATAAATCTTTGAATAAATGAATGTTCATGATGATGGGAATTTTTACTCATGTTAAATAAATATTCCTTTCACATTTATGGAAAAATAAAAGTGGACACTGTTTGAAAAATTACATGAATATTCCATTAAAAAAATTTGAAAAATTAAAACATGTTTAAAAATATATTTTAAAAATAATAATAGAATAACAAATTAAAACATTTTTAAACAACATGTTTTAAGAAAAAAAACGAATTTTGACTGAAGAGAGACACAAAGTCGAACATTCTTAAAAACATTTTCTCAATTATTTTTAATAAAAATGAGTTTAAAAATTTTAATATTAAAAACAATATTATATTAAAATTCATGTGTTTATTGAGATATTTATCATAAGATTTTATCCTTGGAAACAAAATCATAAATAATCTCGATAAATGATGATATTTTAACATAAAATCATTAAAACTTTGGTAACATTGAATCATAATCTCTATGAAAGAATAGTGTAAAGTGGAACATATAAAATCTTGAGGATAAATAAATTGATGATATTGAATGTCAAAGGGGCTGTATATACACCTCATGAGAGAACATAGGATCATAACATAATGCACGCCTCAAAGAAGTAAAATTATTGTAAAAATCTCTTACCACTTTAATAATCTTTTGAAACATAATATTCTATAAATAGTAACATAATGTGAAAAATTAAATTCCATTAAAATAATGGGATTAATGATATAATATTTCAAAGTGGAGGTATATATATAACACAAAATAAACAAGTGGTGAATTTTCATATGTCATCCAAAAATAACAGAGACTTGAAATATCTTACCTTAAGACTTAACTTATGTCGTACACATTCAAGCCTCATGTATAATAAATATAATTTTATTATAAATATATTAAATAACCATTATTATATTTATCATACAATATATGATTTACTTATGAAATTTTATTACTCTTTTATTGACAATTCCATGTTATTGTCACATTTTGTGTAATAACTACTCTGTTCTTATTATATGTTTTGATTGGTTATTTTTTGTCCTCTTACATAGATCATGGTTCCATAATATCCAGAATTTTAACAATGATATATATATATATATATAATATTTATTAAATACATATTTATATTAATACATAAAATTTATTGATATAAAATCAAAACACCATTCAAAGAGACGGTAGGTCGTACATACGAATGAATGTTGTTTCAAATTTATCAATGGACTAAACAAACGAAAAAAAATAATCTATCACACCTAAATAATCATTATAATTTAAAATATATCATCTATATATATATATATTACATATTTATTCATAAAATATATCTTTATTACCTTCCATGTAAAAAATTATTCAAAAACCAATCACATCACTTCGCGAGGTGGTTGTTTGTTGTACACACGAACGATGACATCATATCCACTACAGAATGGAAAGTAAGAAGGTAAATATGATATAATTACTAAATAGGTATTTATAATTTATAAAAATTATATATATAATTTTTATCCATCACCATACCCTACTGTGAGAGGTGGTAACAGAAAAACAAGTGATGTTGGTTCATGAGGCGACAGTCCTCCATAAACACTAATAATGGTTTCCTAACCCATTTTGTGGAAGTGTATGTTGATTTAGGTCAATAAAATAACATAAAAAAATCTAAGTATATTTCACATATGTATGTTATTATATAATCATGGTATAATAATAATTTAATGAGTTGGATGAAGAAATAAAATAAAAATGGTTGTTGAAGAATCTTGGCTCTTCTTTTGGTTTCCTCCTTGGGTTTGCAATAAATCCTTATTTGATTTTATTATTGCCTGAAAATGCCTTATAGGTTGATATTATAGAAGTTTTAAGAGATTTTAGATGATTTTGGGTAATCAAAATGGCTTTAAATATTAGAATAAGTGAGGGGAGTGAGTGCCATTTTATAATTAAAATGGGGTGTATTTTTTAAAATAGCCAAACTTATTGACTATCGAGAGGTCACACTTACCTAATGTGCCCCTAAAATATATCAATAATGATTTGGATAAATGATATGGTATAAATACACCTTCAACACACACAAAAGTCAGTTTTTATCAGGTTATTCATTACTCATTAAGTTTACTTAATTTCACCCTTTTAGTTTTTTTTACCATGGTAACTTGTATATTTTTATTTACCTAGATTAAAAATCCATTAGAAAAAAAATTAAAATAAAATATATAATATAATTTAGACCTTATTATTAAAAATAATAAATCTAAATTTTTGAATATAAATCCTCTTTTTGTGGAAAAATTAATTGTAACAACAATGCATGTAACACACAAAACCTTGATCTAACCTTAATCGTGGAAATTAATTTTAACTATTTTCCATAATAATGACGGTAAAAAATTAATTTTTACATATTATATAATATAAATTATTAATATTTAAAATTATAAACCCATTTTTCTGAATTCCATTAACAGAAGTAGAAACTATAATTTAAAATTAATCCTCCAGACATGTTGAGAAATCAGGTTTTTAAAGAGAAAAAGTTCAAAAGTCTACAAAGTTTTTATATCCAATTTAAATATTAAATTTGATTAAAATGACATAAAATATATTAATAGATATATTATTGAACAAATTTTATATTAAAACTCAATTAAAAATAATTTATTTATTATAAATTAATTAAATAAATAATCATTTTTCTATTAAAATTCAGTATTTTTCACTATTAATCAAAATATTACACCTTTAAGAAAAATACCAAAATTCACACTGAATAATTTTAATGTGATGATTTCTAAAATTATGTTTATTTTATTAAATTGATTTTCTAAAATTCTAAAAATTTAATTTATTATTGATTAAAAAAGATATGAAAATAATTTTTTTAGAAAATAGTATTTTTTTTGAAACATATAATGAATTTAACAAAAAATTATGTATTTTAGTATTAATATGTGTCCTTTATATAATACTATTATAATTAATATATAAAAATTATTTATTACTGTTCCTATTTTTAGGTTTAATAACTAGGTTATAATGGTTGTTTTTTAATAAATATATTAATAATATATCGTGGTTTTTTTAAAACTCAATGTTCTTTATAACCTATACCAAACCAAAGTTATGTGTAGTACAAGGTAAAATTAGTGTTATTTTTAATGGAATATATCTAAGAAATTTACTTTACTCATAAAAATCATTCATAAAAACTTAGTGTGGTATATTCTACCCCCCCCCCCTTCCCCTAAAATGAATTTCACAAATGAAATTTGTCACTTTTATATAAAAAAATAAGGGTAATTCAACCTCATCATATCCTAAATTTCCCACTTAACTTTCTCCAGTTATTATTTTCTCCACAAATAAATGACCAATTGAGTTGTCTTGTTTAATATAACTTTCCTTATTCAAACTATCAGTTGTTTCTCATAAGAAATATCATGCTCTAATGGTATGACCTATGAGATTAGAACTTGTCATAGATCATGTATGTACTTCCTCAAGAGTGATACATGTAACAAATAGTGAAATTAATATTGAGTAGTCCGAATCACAAAAATAAATGCTATTATCCCAATAAAATCAATTATTTTAATGGGATTGATATATCTAGGGCTAAGTTTTCCCTTATTCTTCAATGGAGAAATTTATATAAAGTACTTCTTACAAATATAAAATTTTAGATCACATCAATGATTATTATTTTATTATTTCTTTCAACATTGTAAAATTATTACATGTTGAATGGCTCTAACCTCCTCTTCTATATCATCAAATTTCTCAGGGCCCAATAGATTTCTTTCTGCAACATTGTTCTATTATATTGTTGTTCAACACTTCTTTTCATAAAGGCTTTATAAGGATATATCTAAATTCTAAACTTAAATATATTGTTCCAATAAAAATAAACTTGATAAAGGTATTTATCCCAACCACCTTTGAAATCCAAAAGAGCAAGGTCTTAGCATATCATATTGGGTTTGAAAGTTTCTCCCAAACACACCATATGTCTAAGGATGATACAAAGTGGTGAAATTAAACTCTGTATTAGTATCTTGTTTAATACTTCACAAAAAATCCAAATTAAAACTCCAAATTTGGAAAAAAAAATACAATGTAATGTGGTACTCCCTGCATCCTTACCACTTCCTTGATGTATATCCTATCAAGAGGATCAAAAGGGAAATATTCTTGAATATCAATTAAGTGTGCCAGTATGGTATGGTGGGGTAACATTACCCATAATTATCTCAAAATCAATGACAAGATAAAGCCTAATGGTTACCAATTCCATAAATAACATTTCCACATAGCGTAAAATCATTCCTTCTCAAATAACATTGTCACTATATACAAAACCAAATGGTTTTATTTACATAAATTACTCTTAAAATATTCATAATATTAATAAAATACCATCACATAAAATCTCATGAGGTGTTTCAATGAATTTGAACATATGATCAATCTTAAACACATAAACCCATGATAGTATCCTTAACTCTTAATTTAATCTTATCAGGAGACACAAATTCTTCCAAAAGATAACTCACCCATTGTTACTTAAATAAGACATTATCTTATAAAAGGAAAATTTCTTTTGGAATATTGCATTCATCCATGAACTAATAAAATATCAAATGTTATTTAGTTATTCCACAATTATTATAGAGTGAGATAATCACAAAACATTTTACTAAAGGATGAACAATAATATTTTTATAGGTACATTCATACAAAATAAAACATGAAATTACCAACTAATGATGGAGGATTATTATTACCAACATATCATTATTCACTTTTGATTGTATATGATTTTACTTTTCTTTTTATATTTATTGGTTTTCATGGATTATCATATAAATTATCCCTTATATTAAGGCATTGATTCACATAATTTCTGAATTCATTTTTCTTGAAACACTAGGGTGTGGGTGGTGAATTTTTTTGAGCTCTCTCTCCATTCATTTCATTAATTAACTTCTTAACACTACTTATGTATTATTTGTCTCAATTTATTGGATTCCCTCACATCTAACACATTCTTTTTCCTTTTAGAAACTCACATAAGTGTCCATTCCCATAGTTTAATCAAGTAGAAGATTGAAAAAATTTCTTCCCTCCTTTTGATGTACCATTGTAATTTTCATGGAACCTAATTTTATTTTCTTCTAAGCCGAAATAAGAGGGTTTCTTGTTTTTATTTCCACTTGTAGTATACATAATATGATTTATTTGTATAATCTATAGTCCTTTATGGATAATTACCTTTCATTATTATTTTTTTAATCCACCGAAGGATCGATCAACCATACGTTTAAGATGAATGATAACACGCAAAGCTTACATTGAAATTCTTGTAAAATGTTGTTCATAGACACCAACAGATTCATCATACTTTTTCTCAAGATCGAGAAATTCCTTCTCTATTTTTTTTATAAAGATTACGAAGAATTTTCTTTTAGAAAAATAATATTTAAAACTCATCTCTATTTATGGAGTAAATTTCTTATCATTTCCACATATTTTTAATTAGGTTTTACTATTGATCGGTCTCACATTCTATATGGTAGATATGAAAAATGAATGTTTCTTGCCCTGAGCACTAATTAATGGAAAATATATTTTTAGTGGTACTGATCCATTTCCAGCAACTAACAGATCAATGGAACCACTAAAATAATATTTATGTTTCCTAATAAAGGATTCAAAATAATTAATTTCCCAAATTTTCTCATTTGTATGTTCAACATGATCCATATCTTGAGAAATTTGTTTCATCATAACAATAAAGTTTTATATTTCATCTTGCATGATATTTGAATGCTCATGGGGACTATAATTTCATTGTATGTTTTATTCTTCATTAACATTGTTTCATTGGGTTCCAACCACTGAATAAACAATAAATATAGTGTTAGAAACACTAATAACCATATAATCATGAAGAAACACTTATAGTGTGTTTAAATAATGAAACATTATTTTCAATATTAGGAAAATTTGGAATAATACAGGTCATTCATGGTAATTATGTATTTAAATCCTTCGTGATAGTTCATAAAGATTTTGAGAATTTCCAAAGCATATACCCTTATATTTTCAAACCTGGTGTGCAACAAGGCTTGTTTTTGTACACTAGGTGATTATCAATTATAGCTCAATTCACCCTTTTTGGAGTTACTACCCCAAGGTACATTTTTTCTATAGCCATATCCCCTTGTAGTATTAAGATAGGGATATAATTTATTGAAAGTCACTTGATCTATCTTTTACTAAATTTAGAAGAATTTTGTTTTACATTGACACATCCTTATACTTATCCTTAGAGACATCTCAAGATATATCCTTATAAATATACCTTGGGGTCTCATTAATGTTTTATAATCCTATTTACAAAGGTTAACTAAATCTTTCCTCTGATACTAAAAATAGTTAACTAGGATTCTCATACATAGATATAACATCTTTTTAGATGAATCTAATTATTATTAAATAAACACATTTCTAAAGACCATAATAGTTTACTGCCTTTTTAAACTTAGAGCACAATCTTCTTCATTCATGAAAGTTCTTTAATGTTACCATAAAATATTTTCTTCATTTGTAATCCTACCTAAAATTATTTATTCATAACCTAGGGAATGGAAACATAAGAAAGGGTGAGATCATATGCTAAGTAAGGTTAAACAATGGAGATATGTAAGAATGACATGATCATAAGGGTATGAGAATATGAGAATAACATTTGAAAACTGAACCCTTTATATCAAGGATCATAATATTGATTCATTTCATAAATATTAATATTTAATAAGACATAAATCATATGGAAATAAAAGAGAATGATCCATGAGATCACAACATTAAAATAAGATGTATAATTGTAGAATACATATTAGCATATAACATTATGAATATCTATAAATAGGAATTAGGTTCACTAATTAAGTTAATGATGTGAAATCAATCCCTCACATAAACTTGTGGACATGTAACTAGGTCCAACCATATCATTATGAACACAAAAGATAGGTCCATGATTAACCATGTGAACAAGTAATTAGTTTTACACATAACATTTTGAACACCTAATAAGGTTCATGGAAAACATTGTGAACATTTATTTTGATTTGTGCATAACATTGTAAACAATTACTTAGGTTTTTTCATAATAGATGGGTCCTTGAATTCTCAATTGTTCATTCTCTCTTGGATATTCCCTATCCATTATGGAGGTAGCCCCAACCCCCCCCCCCCCCCCCATCATCTAAAGGAGGGGGAGGATTTTTGTACCTTATCCTAAAGATCTCCCCCTCCCATCCTATTTTTTCATCTATTTCAGTTTCTCAGAAGGTTTTTGGACTCTTCGAGGGCTCACCTAAAATTTTTCTTCTAACATCTAAATACCCATATTTCTCAAGCCATATGGAAATAAAACTGGTGGATCATTTTTGTTCCCATTGACCCTCAGTTTTAACCTTTTATAGGTTTGTATCTAATAACTAGGTTTTGTAAGAACATGTAATTGTGGGTATTCGTGACAAGAGTACTTTTATGATACATTTTTTCTTCTTTAGAGGACCCTACTCAATCCTGGTCCAGTGCGATGTGAATATTCTATAGGAGTCACTTATTTCTCTTCTAGTGGTCTTACTAATTCCACATGAAACGGGATGTTCCTTCTATAGTTTTTTGTGTATGTTTCCCTAAACATATTCTTACCTTTAAAAAGACCTTATTATTCATCTTCTAGTAAACTTGGTTGGACAATTTATTTTCTCTGATTATAGAATTAACTAATTATTTCATCTGAATTTCCCCCACATTTGTGTTCAAAAAGATGTCTCCAAGTTTTTAGTGGAGTTTATTTGGATCTATATTGGTGTGGAATTTCATAGTAAAAAAGTTTTTTTAATAATGAATGTATTATTGTTTATCGTGTAAGATAATGGGCCATTGTGTTAAGACTTTTCATCATGTATGTAAAGAGGATCTTAGGGTACCATTTTTTAAATTAATATATTACTAGAACTAAGAAGGTTTGTTCTTCAAAAGCCAAAATGGTGGATAATAGTGATCAAATATTGTCCAATTCCACTCAGAAAGATCCAATCCACATAAAGTTAAATGATATTTACAATCACTTAAGGAAAGATCTAGTCGATACTAAGCCAACAACACATGTTCCATTGGATTCAGTGGGAGCTAATAAGGATAGTGTTGCTGGTTTTGTGGAAGATATCCCATATGTTAGATCCTATGTATGGATTTTGTCATATAGGAGTGGAAATAACCTTGAAGTGGAGGTTCAAATGCTAAATAAAGGAGAATCAAGGGGTTTCAAGGACTAAGGGAAATCATTTCCAAGGATTTATTGTTGAATGGTTTCTAATAAGGGTATAGGCTAAGAGGTAACATTCCTTTCATTAACTAGAGTAATAGTTTCGATGATCTGGGTAATGAAGAGTTGAATCTAGATAAATGTGAGAATTTGTAGTTATATGTATTCAAGGATGGGAAAGGGCCATATGGGGAGTCAATTGATGGTGTGATTGGGTAAAGAGAAATTTAAGAGGGTTGGAAATATAGGGTATTCATAGCCTGAGGAGAAAGAAGTGGTGGAAGGGACGTAGGGACTCGAGGAGCTGTATCCTCATCAAGAGGAAAAAATAAAAAGGGTAAAATGATTATTCTTACCCTCTTAAGCCCATGGAGAAAAGATCAGTCTTGATGTCAAATACCAAGGATTTTTTCTATGTATCCACTCCTTCAAAGTGGAAATATGATAGTGGGTGGTATAAGGATCAAACAAATTCAAATATAGTGATAGTTGAATTTAACCAGATATAGGGAGATTCTAAAAAGGCATATCTTTCCCACAATGACGCTTTACTAGGCTTTTCTATTCATTTTTTAACCCAATTGATACAAAGTATTGAAAAATATTCTATAGGTGTGATGGTAGAACCATGTACGATTCAAAAATCCTCAGTGGTTGTGTGTGAGAAAATTATTGGACAATTTGATCCCATTAATGGTGTGCTTAATGACCTTCAGTGGGAGGCTTTCAAGGAGGTTCCAAAGAGTGTCAACCATTAGGATGTGATTTTCCACTCTGAGGAAGAAATGTTTGAGGAATTTATTTTGATAAATTCTTCTCATGTGGATGTAGATAAAATTACTGAGCGAAAACAACTTTTGGAAATAAATAAGGAATAGATGGAGTAGATCAACTAGTATGACCTTATTCTGGTAATAGGTTTCAATGAAGAAAAATTAAAAATAAAATATTACATTAAAATGTGGGAAAATATGAATTATTAGTTCGAATATATTATCAAATATGACTCGGATAGAGAGTTAGAAATATTAAATAGAAATTATTTAAGTATAGTGTTTAAAATAGGTTAAAATTAGATTTAAATTGTTCATGTATTTTGTATGGTTGTTGATGGTTTGTATTTTTTACATTCATGGGTTCTAAATTTTCCCTTCAAAGTGTTTGAAAAATAAAAGACTAATTTTCATGTTATTTTTACACACAATAATATGAACATGTAACTAGGTTCATGCATAACAAATATGTGTATGAGTTTCCTATCATTACCAAATGCATTAGAGGGACATATAGATCCCACACATATTTGGTTATAATGTGACCATAGTCATTGTTTATAACATAACCAACATAACATTATGTAAACTATATATAATTCTTCCACAAGATCAAAAAAAGCATCATATCAGACCCCATCAAAAGAAATGGGCTTTATAAAATATTCTTCATGTCAGAATACATTAAAAGAAATAGATTTCATAAAATATTTCACCATAGCATAACCCACGAAAATGTAATGAGTTACATGAAAATATTTTCATAATATAAAAACCATACAAATAAATAATAAGAATTGTATCCTTGGATCATTTCCCTGGTAAATCATAATCAAAATCAAAGGATTTCATCTTAGATAGAATAATATTGTGAAAGATCACATAAATTTTTTTTTGCAATATTATCCATTTCACATTGAAAACGCTTTAAAAAACATAAAAAAATAAAAATACTTTTATTTGAAAATAACATTAAAAAATTATAAATTAATCTAAAAATAAATTATTGTTCATAAGATTGGGATGTTTTGTTCATGTCGTATATGTTGAAACAAAGATTTATTTCACATTTTTGGTAAAAGACAAATGATAATTGATTGGAAAAAAACATGAAGATTCTTTAAAATAAATATAAATGAAAACATGGTTCAAAATTACTTTTACAAATACTTATATAATAATTAAACATTTTTAACACATTTTTATAAAAACATGGTTTTGGAAGAAAATGGATTTTTTACTGAAGAGATAGATAAAGTCATATTTTATTGAAAACATTTTATCAAATAGTTTAAGTACTAAAGAGTGTAATAATGGAAATATTAAAATATCATAAATTAACCTGGTATAATAAAAATCATGAGATTATTTTGAGATTTATTATAATATTTTATCATTGTTAATATAATCATAAATAGTCCTGATAAAATATGAGATTGAAACAAAAAATCATTAGCACTTTGGTGAGATTGAATAATACTCCCCATGAATGAATAACATAAAAGGTACTTTTAATATCATGAGGATAAATAAATTCTATATATTAAATTTAAAACCATCTTTATATACACCTTTTTAATGAATATAGGTTTATAACATAATGTACATCTCAAAGAATGAAATTTGAGATATAAATCCCTTAACGCTGTAGTAATATTTTGAATCATAATCCCCTATAAAGAATTAAAAAAAATGAAACTTTAAATGTCATGAAATCAATGTAATTAATTATATAACCTTTATAATGGTAATTATATACACCACATAAAAAAATCAAGTGGTGAATCTATATATGTCTCTATGAAATAAAAGTGAGACTACAAATCCATTACCTTAAGTCATGGCTTTTGTTGTTAACTTTAAAACCACATGTGTAATAAATAGAAGTTTATTGAAAATATATTACATAAAAATATTTTTATATATCTTAACATATATGATTTACATATGACCTTTTATAACCTTTTTATTACTAATTCATTATTTAAAACGCATTTTGGGTAATAACTGTTTTGTTCTTCTGGTATATTTTTATTGGTAATTTTTTGTCCTATTACATTGATCAAGGTCAAATAATCTCCATATTTTTAAATAGGATATTCATATCATATAAATTTATTATATATTTATGTATATTATTTCATAAAATTTATTAATAGAAAAAGAATGCACCATTTAAGGAAATGGTAGGTGATACGTATGCATAAATGTTGTTTCTATTTTCTTAACTGACCAAATGTAAGAATAAATAAATAATATATCACTCTTACACAATATTTATAATTTAATATATATCATATATATTCATTAAATATATTGTTATTATCTTCCATGTAAAGTGTTAGTGAAAATAATCACATCGCTTCGCGAGGCAGTAGTCTGCCTTACACACGAACGATGTTATTATATTCCCTATATAATGGAAACAAAAAATATAAATATGATATAATGAATTAATAGGTATAATTATTTTATAAAAATATTATATATACTTTATATCTATTATCATATCCAACCATGAAATGTGGTAATGGAAAAAACGAATGACATCATTTCATGAGGCAGTTGTCCACCATACACAAGAACGATGATTTTATATCATATTTGATATAAGTGGTTTCTATTGTTGGTAATTAACTTCACATAAAAAATATATGTGCATGTAATATAATTATAATATTAATTCATAATATTTTATTAATAATTTAATGAGTTGTATGAAGAGATAAAAAAACACTCGTTACAGAATGCTACCTCTTCTTCGAGTATCCTCCTTAGGTTTCACTAAATCTATAATGGGTTTGATTTATTCCCACAATAAGATTCATATGATGATATTATAGAATTTATTAAGTCACTGTGGTTGGTTATGTTCGTTCTAAATGGATTTATTGGTGTGAATTAGTGAGGGGATTGAGTTCCATTTTATAATTGAGGAGGGGTGGCATTTCTTTCAATAGGCAAAAGTATTCACTATCGGGAGGTCAATATTACCTCACATGATTCCAAAAGAGATCAATAATTAAGTTGAGGAATTATTGTTAGATAAACACCTCCACCACACAAAATAAATTCCTTCTTTATCATTGTATTCCTTAGTATTTATGTTTAGTGAATTCCAAACTTTTATTTTTTTTAGCATGGAAACTTGTATATTTTTATTTACCTATGTATTCTATCCATTAAGAATAATATTAAAATTTCAATTATTATATACTTTTACCTATGTAGTATAAAGATAAAATCAAATTTAATAATTGAGAATCATATGTGTATGTAAAAATTAATTTTAACACAAGTGCTTGTAATATTAAAACCCAATTTTAACCTTAATCATAGTAATCAATTTTAACTATTTTTACTAATATCTATAGTAAAAAATTAAGTTTACCTTATTAGATAATATAAATTACTATTATTAATAATATTAAATTTATTTTTACAAATTAAATTCTCAAAATTTGCCAATTCTAATTTTAATTTAATATCAGATTTGCGAGAAGAAAGTGGGGTTTAAAAGAGTATATGTTTAAAAGTTTACAAAATTTTTATATTCAATTTCAATAAGAATTTTAATCATATAACATAAAATATATTAAATGATTTTTATGAGATAATTTTACATTATAAAAATAAAATATAATTTAACTTTATAAATAAATTAAAGGGAATGGAAATTTTCTATTCAAATTCATAATTTTTCACCATTCATCAAAAAAAGAAATTTTCTAAAAAAATAACAACAATTAACCCTATCCAAATTTGAAAATTATGATTTCAAAAAATAGTTTTATTTTATCATATTCATTTTCTAAAATTTTTAAAATTTAATTTTATTATTTCGCACAAAATATACAAAAATAATTTTTTTATAAAATCGTATTTTTGAAACATATAAAGACTTTAATGAAACTTTTTTATTTTATTCCCTATATGTTTACATATTGTAAACCCATTATAACAAATATTTAAAAATTATTTATTACTATTCATATTTATATTTTTTATGGAACGGTTATAACGATTTAGTATAATTAACTATATTAATAATATTTCGTGATTTTGTTAAAACTCAGTGTTATGTATAATACAAGATAACCAAGTGTTGAGTGTAGCACAATCTTAACATGAAGTTTCATGTAACAAAATCAATCAAATAATTATAATTTATTCAAGAAAAATATCATTCATAAAAACTCAGGGTGTTATGATATAGGTCGCATCCATATCATAAAGAAAACCATATTCCATGTGTGCCATAAGATCATAAAACATTCATCATTTCATTATCAATGAAATGAAATGGGTTTGATAAAAAATTAATTATATAATAACAAGTGGAAAATATAAAAGTTTCATAATCATTTCATAATTTTATCATGGTATAACCCATGGAAAAAAATAATTGGGATTCATAATAATTTTATCATGGTATAACCCATAGAAGAGAAATGGGTTTCGAAAGCATATTTTCATCATAAACATAAACCAATCAGAAAAAAAATTATAATGGTATACCTGGATCATATCCCCAGTAAATCAAAAGTGACAAATAATAATATCATCTTACATAGAGAATGATTTTTAAAATACAAATAGCTTAGAAATTTTATTGAGGAAAATAAACTTTCTTTGAAAATACCTTTTTTAAAACTAAAAATCCAAAAACCATTTTGGAAATAATTTTATTTAAAAATAAACTTAGAAACTTATATAATATTCCTTAAAAATAATTTAAAAAATTTCTGGAAATAAATTTCATTTCCTCCTTGAGAAAAGATTTTCAAAACATAGTACACTTTCAAAATCCTTTTCACATAGAAGTCAATAATTAAAAATATAAAATTTCAAAAATATTAAGGAAAAACATTTCATTGAAAATAAATTTTTAAACATTAAATGTAATACAAAATTCATTTAGAGGTTTTGAAAACTGTAAATATATTTCATGTCATTTATATTAAAGACAAATATTCTTTTTAAACTTTTGTTAAAATACAAACATGAATTCTTTGGAAAAAGGCTTGAATAATCCTTTCATAATATTATCTAAAAATTAAAATATTGGAATAATTTTACTTAATAAATCATGTTAATAATTTATAAAAAAAATATTAAAACACTTTTAGAAAACATTGTTTTGGATGGAAAATGGGTTTTCGGCCGAAGAGGGAAATAAAGGAAACTTTCATAAAAACACTCAGTTAACCTCTTGAGTTGAAAGATAGAGATGAAGGGAAAAATATGTTTGAATGAAATAATTAGTGGATAATAAAATTAATGACTTTATTCAGGGATGTATCAAAATATTTTATCAATAAAAACATAATCATGAAAAATCGTCATAAATGATGAGGTTGTAAAAACATCCTTACCACTTTGATAACATTGAAACATAATTCAAATTAATAATTATCATTAAATGAAACATAAAATATCATGATAATAAATAAATTAATGATATTAATTGTCAAAGTGTATTTATATACACCTCTTAAAATAATAAAAGTGCATAACATAACATAATTATCAAAGAATGAAAATTTAGACAAAACTCACTTACTAATTTTTTAATTTTGAATGGTAAACCCCATGAAGGAGAGATCATAAAAAGGACATGTAAATATTAATAATTATTTTTATAATAATCATAAAAATTTAGGGTTATTATATACACTACATAAAATAAAAATTTTGTCAATATGGCATGGGTCTCACGGAACTAAAAAGTGAGTTGTAAATCTCTTACAGTAAGTCTTGGCTTCCTTCATACTCATTCAAACCTATTGTATAATCAATATAAATTTATTATATATCTATTTCCAAAACAAAATAATTTATATAAAACAATATATTATTTAATTATGACCTTTTATTAAATCTATTAAAAATTAGTTGTCAAACTCACGTATTCGGGCAATATCTTCTTTGTTTTTCACGTATGTTTTGATTTGGTATATTTTTTGATCACATACAATGATAATGGTTCCATAATATAAATAATTTTAACCAAGAAATTTATATAATAAATTTTCATTATATATGAATTTATATTATTCCATAAAATTTAGAGATAGAAAATGAAATGCATTGTTCCTAGAGACGGTAGGTTGTACGAACACATGAATGTTGTTTCCATTTTCTCTACGAATTCAAATAAATATAGTTAAATAATATATTACCACTGATTAATATTATTTTCATATATATCATAAAATTTAATGAAAATAATTCTTAATACCTTCCATGTGAAGTGTGAATGAATCACATCGCTTTGGGAGGTAGTAACATGTCGTACACACGAGCGACATTATCGTATTCCCACAGAATAGAAAGTAAAAAAGGGTATATATGATGTAAATGATAAAGAGAAATAAATATTTTATAAATATCAATTATACACTATATATACATTATGATACCCAACTATGAGATTTTTTCATGGAAAAATGAATGGCATCAGTTCACGAGGCAGTAGTCTATCGTACAAACGAATGACAAATTCATAACCCATTTGATGGAAGTCAAGATGGTTGTTGGTAATGAACATAAAATAACAACATATAAGTATATGTAAGATATACAGGTAATTGTATCATCATTTTTTGGTAATAATATTATGATTTTTATGAATAAATAAAATAAAAGCACTCGTTGAAGAATATTACCCCTTCTACGAATAACCTCCTTTGGTTTTAACCAAAATCTTTCTTAGGTTTGCTTTATTCCCTAAATAATGATTCTTAGAAGATATGAGGTAACATTGGAATTATTTTTTATAGTTTTTTCTTTAAAAAAATGGATTAAAGGTATTAATAATAGAGGGTAGGGGACTCCTTTCATAAGTTAGGTGAGTGACACACTTATAATTATTTTATAAGAAAATAGTCTACCCATATTTTTCTCATGTAAAAATAATCCAAAATAGACTATTATATACTCTTATACATTATAGGATCTAAATAAAAATATATAATATATTTCATATAAGTTATTAGGTAATTTTAACCCTTATCTTTTTAGTTCTACACCCAGTAAACTCATTTTTACCTTAACCGCGATAATTAATTTTTATTATTTTCACAATTCACTTTGGTCAAAAACTAAGTTAATCATATTAGATAATATAAATTTTTCTGATTAAAATTATGGAATCCATTTTTTTCAAATTCAATTCACCTAATTTTCAAATTTTAATTTTAAAATTAATCTCATAGACATGATGAGAAAATGGGTTTTCAAAGAGAAAATTTTTAAACGTTTACACAGTTTTTATATCCAATTTCTATTGTAAATTGAGTAAAATGGATTAAATTTTATTAAAATTTATAAAATTTAACTAATATTATATTATAACAAATTTAAAATATAATTTAACTTTATAAATAATTTAAATGAAGAGAAAATTTTTAATTAAAATTCATTATTTTTTACTATTCTTCAAAAACTCATGTTTTCTGTAAATTCTCAAAAATTTACACAAATATAATTTTAAAATTATTATTTAAAAATAATTTTTATTTTTTCAAAAAAAAATTATAAAACTAGATAAAATTAAATTTAAAAGAAATCCTGCAGACACGATGAAAAAAGGAGCTTTCGAGAAGTGTATTTTTTAAGCATAAAAATATTTCAAATTATCTCTATGTTTAATAATAATCTTTGTATAAATATTAATTAAAATTTAATTATATATTATATATAAATTCCATTTAAAATTTTACTCATTCGGGACTATTTTAATTAATTTATAAGTAGAAACATTACGCACTTTAAAGGACTTTTAATGATAAAACCCCTTTTTTAAATTCCAAAAAAAATGTTATACAAAAATCCAATTTTAATTTAAATAAAAAGTAATTAGGTGGAATAAATATAAGTAAAGAATAAATATTTAACTTTAAAACATAATTTTGAATTAAAATAACACAAATTTTTTGAAGGAAATGATTGATTTAAAAAAATCTGTATTTTCACTATTTACTAAAAAATCAATATTTTCCGAAAAATCCCAAAATTCCACAATAAGTTAATTTTAATATTATGATTAAAAAAGTAATTTCATCATATTTAAATAAATTATCTAAAACATCTATAAATTAATTATAATATTTTCTCATAAAAATAAATAAAAAACATTTTTGAAGTAAATATGTTTTTGATGAATATAATTACTTACTAAAAAATAATTGATTACATACTAAGAGTTTATAAAAAAATTATTTATAGTTGTAAATTTATATATTCATATCATAAATTAGTTAATGTTATTAATATGCTCCAATTTAAAAACTAGGTAATAAAGATACTATATTTAAAATAACATCATTTCTGTGTCCACAGAAGCTTCGTCTTAAATTCCATGCACACCATCGAAGAAACTCTTTTTTAGGTGTAACAAAAGAAAAACCCATTATTGTGTACAACAAAAATAATTTAAAATATTAAATTTATTTTATATTTTTAATTTCATAAAATATTAGGGTGTTACATTTTACCCACTTTAAGATGAATTTCTCCCTTGAAATTTGTCTTGTTCATCAAGGGTTTAACATTTTAAAAGAGAAACATCATAAAAATGAATAATAAAAATTTTCTTAAAAATGGAATGTTAGAAACATAACTGTTACCTAAAGTAACTTATAACTCAGTTTCCAAATAGGATAACATAGTTGGGAAGTGAAATTATATACATAGAAGAGAAAAATAATACCCAAATACTGATGGATTGTGATAGATAAAATGGTCATGAGAAATTTAACAGTCAAAAATCCATAGACCAAAGAGGTGTGAAAAATTCATTTATATAATTAAAATTTTTATAATGAGAAAACTTTTTTTCCAATATAATTTTCTTAATAACGGTTTATTTTCATAAGAAGATATACTTACCTAATTTCATCCAATTTCATATATACAATATCATCCTTTTCTTATGTTTTGATCAATTTACACTATTTTTTATTTTAATAGATAATTTTTTATTTCTAAATCCCTAAATAATATCTATAATAGAATAATAAGTCATTTTTTATATCCCTTATTCCAATAAAATATGGATAACAAAAGTTATACATAAATCTTTATATAGTGGAATAATACATCAATATCCAAAACCTCATCCAATATTGAACAAAAACCATTCCATAAACGGTTAACCATATAACCCTTAAAAATATAAAATTTTTAAATATGGTTAATAAATTCCGCAAAATCAAATTGACATTAACCCCAAATATTATAAAGTAACTCTTGATTTCACATACCAAATATATGAATAAGATAGTAATATATTCTATTGAATCATGTTAATAACCATAATTACCATAAAAATTTAACAAAAACATATATACTTCCTAATTCCTTGAATAAGATCACAACTTGTTGCATATATTTGTTACCCCTAGAAATTATAAATGAATAACATTTTATTCAATTGTGTTTATGACACGCAACACTAATAATAGAAATAAATATAATATCCAGAAGCCATAAAATGTATTTAATGTTTTATATAAATATGATCTATGATATATCTTTCAATTCATTCAACAATTAGTTATCTTACATTACAAGCAATAATGACTTTCTTCGATAGCTTTCATTACATGCACGATCGAGTTTTACCAAACAAAAATATAATAATATTATTATTATTATTTAAAATTAAAATAATATCCTAGATGTTAAATTGGGAATTATTAATAGTATTAAATAAATTATGAAAATATATGGTTGAATTTATTGGTTACATATTAATTACAAATGAATATAAAAACCAATTCAACATAAAAGAAGTGATTTTATAAAAAACTGTTATTATGTGCCAAAGGTGTTTTATCATAACAAATTTAATTAATTAATATTAGTTAATTATATTAATTAGATTTATATATTTCATATTAAAAAAAACTATAGTCATCCAATATATTTTATAGGTGTAAGATAAGAACTAGTCTAATTTTACACAGAAAAAGATTTATTTTTCTAAAGGTGATTTTGTCACCTTTTAATAGTGCATTTGTTTTAAAAATAACATTTGAAACTTTAATAATCTTTATTTTTAAACATAAAATTCATTTTTGAAATCTAAATTTCAAAATTATCTTAGAGTGAAGTTTTTTTATTTTTCGAGATGTTTCATTTTTTGAGGAATAGTGAAAAATACTAAATTTTAATTGAAAACTCACTTTTAATTAAAATAATTTATAATGGAAAGTTATATTTTGTATTGGTTTTAAAGTTGAAATATAAAAGTTATAGATATATAATCTAATTTAGTTAATTTTCATTATTTTTATATCTTATTTAGATATAAAATCTTTGTAAACCTTTGCACATTTACACTTTAAAAACTTGCTTTCTCATCTCATCTGTGAGATTAATTTTAAAATAATTTATTCTAATTATGTGATTTAAATTTAGAAAAATGGATTCCATATTTAAAATCATAAAAATATATATTTTTTAATAATTACAACTTAATTTTTTACCAAAGTTATTTGTGAAATAGATTAAAATTAATTACAGCGATTAAAGGAAAAACGAGTTTACCAAGGTAAAAAACTTTAAACTTAATAGAATGAATGATTTAGAATATTTTCCAAACCCAATATTATGTAATTATTTAGAAATTATATATTTTATTACCTAAATTGGTGAATTATTGGTCCCAATTTACTTGTAAAAATAGGGATACAATTCCCTTTTTTCAAAAGCTTACAAGTTTTCCACTCACCCCACTTCTAAAAGGCCTCCCACTCTCACCCTTCCTTGCACCTCTCAAACCACTTTGGATAAGAAAATAACTACCCAATTCAATTATATAATTCCATACCATAATATTATAATCATTTTCTTGGGAATAAAACAATTTTTTTAAGGCATTAATGAAATCCTAAAGAGGACACTCAAAGAAGCGGTAATTTTCTTCTAAAAGAATTTTTATTTAATTTCCTTCTTCAAATCCTTCTATTAATATTATACCATGATTATATAATATCATAAATATCATACATATAATTATATACTTTTATATTAATTTTTTGAACTAAAAATTCACACACTTTTATCAAATGGGTTACAAAATCATCATTTGTGTGTACGGCAGACTACCACCTCACAAGCCCATGTCATTCGTCTTTCCATTACCACCTTTAAATGTCAAGAATAATGATGGAAATATTGTTTATATATGATAAATATTAAATTTATTAAATTTATGATTTATTACTCTTCTATAATTATTATATAACACATACCACCATGCTTTAATTTTGTTGGAATATGATAATGTCGCTCGTGTGTATGGTGAACTATCGCCTCGTGAAGTGATGTGATCCGTTCATGAATTACATGGAATGTATTGAGGATGTGTTTAAAAACAATATATGATATATATGAAATAATTATTATAATTTAATAATAATATATATATATTTATATATATCATTTATGTATTTTAGTTTAATATGAAAACAAAATTGAAATAATATTCATGTGTACATATGGAATATCATCTCCATGAACAGTGTATTTCATTTCCTATCAAACAATTTTATAGACTAATATAAATACATATATAATTAATATATATGATATTTATATCATGTTCTAAATTATCTATATGTTTAAACCATGTTGTTATCAAGAGGAAAAAAATAAAAAGTGAAAACATACTCGAAAAACAAAGTAATTATTACTAAAAATGATAAAAATAATGAAAGATTATTAATAAATAGGGAATAATATGTTATAAAAGAATCATATATGATATCATAAATATTAATATGTTTATTTAATAAGTTAATAACATTTTTTAACACATTATAATTAATTTTTAATCATGTTCAACTAAAAGAAATTATAATATAATGGATTTTATCTCAATTTCTTTTGATTGAGGAATATTGTAATTATATGCACCTAATTAATTTTATATGGTGTATATATTGTCCCTTTAACATGTAATATCATGAATATATAATTATTCATGTTATTTTAAGTTTCAATTTTAATTATTTCATCTAAGGGGGTTTGAATTACAAGTTTATATGTTGTAATTAATTTCCCAACTCAATTCCTTTCTAGTGGGTTATATAACTTCCTTGTTGACATTAATATTCTATTATTATGTGTATAATGACTTTTAACTATATATTGTTTTATTTTGAAATTTTTTTCTGTATTTATATTTTATACACATAATCAGTTCATTTTTTAATTCTCACTTCGACGTTATGATCGTTTTAAGGGTATACTTCACAATATCATTATAATTGATATTTTTTATTATTGAATTTGAATTAAAGTAAATTATATGACCATTGTTTAATAAATCCATTAATTTCTTTCTAATATGTTTATTCATGATATTTTTCAAGTAATATTACCATTTTCAAAACTATTTTACTTAAAATGTTTTATAAATTGTTTTCAATAAATTGTAAACCCCATTTCTCTCTTCTTTAGAAAATCTATTTTCTAAAAAAAAACTAATTTTTGTAAAAACAAATAATAAAAAATTATTTTCTAACCTTTTAAGAATTATTTATTAAAATAAATTTTTACCCATTTTTAATTTTTACTAAAAAAAATTCAAATTAATATTATTTTCTCTTTCTGAATATGGTACTTTTCTAATCTGTTTACCTTGCAAAAGGAATTTTTTTTACAACATGTATGAAAATACATTTAGACAAGACAACCATTTAATTGAAGCTTATTTTTCATGTTAATAATTATATTTTTGAAGAAAATGATTTTAAAAGTGATTTTAAATGAAATGGGTTTTCAAAAATAATTTAAAATGAAAATTATATTTTCCACAAGCATGTATTTAAAGATCATTTTATGGTATTTATATTCAGAAATGAAAACAACCCTTTAACTTTACTCCATTGGGTACATATTGTAATGATATAATATTTATTATTTCTCCAGATCGATTATGATCAGATAACTGGTGATGTACTATTTTGATACCATTCACTTTACTCTGGATTGTCTATGACTATGTTTATTGATTGGGGAATGTATTTGTATTTATTATTCTAGTTTTAATAATATTTTTTTTGTTAATTATGTTTCACCACTTTCATATGAGTAATACATTAGATTTTCTATATGATGGGTAGGGCCCATTATATACCCTTAATGAATCGGTAGGTTTCATGGGAAAAATACTTATGGTTTTGGCCAAAGGAATCTCATTTATTAGATTCTTGTCACAAAGTCTTCATGCTATTATATTCTTAGAATTAATCCCTAATAACATCATATGTCTTGGAAAAAATCATTGATAGTATGTTTTATATATCTATCATTATGCATTCCATCATTATGAATTTAGTTATTGATATTCCATGTGATTATTCAATTAGTTATAATATTCATGGTTAAGTCTCATTATCATGTGATTATTTATATGTTATTATTTAATAATAATTTATTCATTCCCTAGTATGTTCATGTTATTAATTAATGTCATGTGTTTTATTTATTTACCTTTATATATAGATTATTCTCATTGATTCATTATTTCTTATGTTATACTTAACCCTTACTAACCATTTCAAATCCCCCTTATTTTGTTTCCATTTCCTCAGGACTCCATATAGTTTACTATGACTCATATGTAGTGATAAGCTATATAAAATAAAGTTATACATGAAAATGAAAAGAAAAAAATTATTTTGTAATTTTTATATTCAAATGTAATGTAATAATCAAGTATGTATCTATTTTAAAAATACTACTAAACTAATCATTCCTTTATGATTTTATTCCTTATATCTTATGAAAATTAAATGGTAATTTTCACCGACTTTGGGCTACTGGGGTTAGGGTCTCTATAGTTGGTATCATAGAAAGACTAGTAGAAACCTTGGGAACTAAATTTGGAAAATTTTTGATTATGGAACATAACCATATTGTGGAATTTAAGGGTAAGTATATAAAAACAACCTAAATTTTTTTAAGGTATATATTATGTGGTATTTACTTGAAATACATATTTTTATATATAATACATGTGGACATTGTTCTAGTACAGATGCACATTGGGGTAATAACTCTAAAAAGGGTGTGTCGAGGTCGGCTCAAGTGTAACCTGCTACATGAAAATGAGCCTTATTGCATACCTAGTTTGACACTACTAGGGGATATGATTAGGATAATTCACATTTCCATTACAAACCATTATGAATGACTTTAAAATAATGATATTCCCAAATAGACAATGTTTATGATTATGACATTACATACACATGAAATTTTAAATTTGTGTTAGGTATTTCACTAGCTTTGAGATTGTCAATTATGTTCCTTAATTATAGGACATAATATTGTGTAATTTTTCATTTAGATGAGGCTCTTAGAAGAAGGAATGGGAACCTAACCAATACACATGATCCAAAGTTTAAGAAGGATCAAATCTTTTACTATATCAATCCAACCTTTTGAAGGGAACTAGTCTCCCAAACATTTCCTTTATACGAGGACATAGTATCATGTTCTAATGAGATAGTGAAAGAATTATTTAAGTATTTGGGATTCATAGTGAATCATGATTACAATAGTATAGTTGGGAAAAAGATGGATAAAGGAAATAATATAAATAATTATTCTTCCACATGTGATTATTATTGAAAGAAACACTCTAGTACTTGCTTAAATGGATTGGGATTTTTCTACAAGTGTAGAAAGAAAGTGTTACAACCCCCTCCCCACAAAGTGTACACTTCCAAGGCCAGCAATGTGAGAAGGTAGATAGAGACCCCCTAAGTCATGCCTCCAGTAGTCCCCAGGTTGGCGACTAACACTGAGGGTATAGTAAACACACAAATGGGAGGCATTACCCTCTAAGAGAACACATTCGAAAGAGAGAGATAAGAAAAACACCAACCAACTCCAACTCAGAATGCAATATAAAATAAATCCCAAGTACACAAATGTGATTTCATACAAAAAAATACTATAACATGAATAGAAAACTACAAGTTCCAAAGGGAAGTAAAAACAGTAGTGACCATGAATCCTGAACAGCTCCTGCAACCCCAAGCTAGTAGTAACCAACCTGGTCTTCATCCTACTCCAAGTGACTTGAAAATAGTTTATATATACATAGGGTGATTATAACAACATACTTGGTAGGATCCTCCCCAGATCCTTTCATTGAAAAGTAAAGACAGCTGGCTAAATCATAGTTTACAAAATTGAAACTAAATCATCACCAAAATAGGTATACTAACTTCCCAGCATCACCATGGCTACTCTCAACAAGTATTGCTTACTAGAGCATAAAATAAAATAAATAATATCGAGTTTACCCTACTACTACTTTCCCACTGGTTTTCTTCTTTTCCCAAAAATCACACGTCCTAAGCATCTCTCTACAAAAAAGATTGTCCGCAGACACCTGGGAGAAGCACCACAATATGAACCTCATGTAGTATAACCACCATGTCCATGTAACCAAAGTAACCAGTTAGTTTCTAGGAACAACGAAATCTCTCATAATGTGTATCATACATCGATTATTAAACCTCAAGACATTATAGTCCATACAATGAGTAAGGATTCTCAAGTCATCACATCCTATACAAGTTACACCTTTAGTAGTTCATAAGAAACTATATCCATAATATATGTGTGTTAATAACCACAAGCCATTACTTCCCTTGACACACTTATATGGGGGAAACTAATCATTATGCCTACCATCACAAGTAACTACCAAGAGAAGAGTGCAGGGCCAAAAGGGGTATTCAGTCATTCATCCTCCCACCAAAATGTGGGGGAAAACACCTGCCCCCCCCCCAGGGCTCAGAATCCCAGAGGTATCAGTTCCCCTAACTGATGGGGTACAGTAGCGTATAAAAACACAAAAATTTCATAATATAATATATCTCACAAACACACTATAGGAAAAACCTAGTCTTCGAATCAACTGTAGTTAATGTCTCTCAAACTCCCTTCTTCCACTTCTAAGACTAGGTATCCTATAAGCACAAAACTATTTAAAGAGATTCATTACATTACATTATCCCTTTTTATCGGTTTCACTTTAGTTTAATTAATTCTTTAAACAATAATTAACCATTAACAATTCCACATTATATTTCATTATCATCACACCCAAAGTCCATTGTTCCTTTAAATTGAAACCTCAGCATTGCATCCCAGCAAGCTCCCAAACCATGGGTTAATCAACATTCATTAAATCATTTTTTAACATCATTATTACTTTCCCATATTACCAATAATTCTATAAAAACATTCTAATCTACTAAACACAAGGGGGCATAACTCGGTGAGTAGATGAACTACCCGTCATGTCTTTTCCACCTATAACAAGAGCATAGACTCATCCTACCTCAAGAAGTTAAACACAAAAAGCAAATGGCATACCCGCGCGTCTTCTCCCCTTTTTGAAGGAGGGTAATAAAGACCAAATTCCTTGAGAAGTGGGGAACATAAAGTTGATAAAAACCCAAAATAATCAACAAACACCCAAACAATCACATCCAACCTGTTTCATCATCTTGGGTTTCCTCCATAAAACCCACATGCATAAATCAATGTATCTCACCACTCTAAGTGTCAGCCACTGCCACAACCAATGGGACTCCCAGCCCCCACATATCAAAATAGCCATCCCGACTCACAACACATCGTAAGTAGTAAATAATAAAAAAGAAACTGGGCTCTCGGCCCTTAATAAGGCATTATCACTTCACATGCAATGAACTCTCGCGGTTCCAAGAATTAGGCTCTTAGTCTTCAAAAGCAAGAGGGTAACTCAGAACCCTATGAGGAATTATCTTTTTATCAAAAATTTGGTTCCTTAATCCATCTAGAATTAACCAATTTATTATTTGTAGGTTCTAACTATTGGTAACCTATACATAAAGCTATCTTAGGTATCACGAATCAATTAAACAGGCTTACTACATCAATTTGATTAACCTAAACTTACAAAAAGAAGAACTAGATACATTTACTTGACTCTTTATCTTGGACAATTAATTTAAAATTAATCCCAGTTTACATTGTTTACCAATTTCTTTCAAGAACAACTTACTAAACAAGTAAATAATAGATATCACAGTATCTAGGAAAATAGGAGGCAATAACATACGATCAATACCATTTTATTTATCCGATTCAAATATTTATTATGTCAATTCCACTGTGATCCAATGGTCTAAGACATTCTAACTCTATTGTTTCATGTAAAAAAATAAAGAAGCATCAAATCCTATACCTCAAAATGTTTCTGATTCTCATTGAACAGACTATCAAAACAGATCACAATCACATCTCTTGGAGGACTGAATTCACCCAAATATGTAGAGACACCACCACACCGAACAACACCCAATAAAAGTCCATTAGAAACATGGAGGTGACATGAGATAATAGGGAAATGATAAATATACAAAGATAAACCCAAAATAATGAAAATAGATCACAACTTATATCAAAGATTGATCGATATTGCTTGGTTGCACCAAAATAAGGGGTGCTCTTTCAGCAAGAATAACATCAAGGAGAAACAATCCAGGGAGTAAATTTTTATTGCATGACTCCTATGGGAAAAAATAAAGGTTCATGCATCTCACAGCAGAGGAAAAGGAGGAAGAACAATGGAGAAAGATATCTTATCCTATTATAAAATTTAATGGAGTAGTGATTTAACATATGCTGGAATTTCCATTAAAAGAGGGTCACATTAAACCATGTTGTTTTAACAAGTAAAGGCATCTCCATCCTTAAATAAAATTAATATAGGAGTTATGGGATTTGAATTGGCCTTAAATCCCTTAAATAAGGCTTCTAATGAATTTAACATCAAAGAAAATATTAAATTGTTGAAACTAGAATAATCTGGAAATTTGGAAAAAAAAATTATGAAATAGTATATGTGAGACGGTAACTGTGAGACAGTATCTATGACACAATTTCTGTGACACTATTTTTGTGACACTGTTTTTGTGATAGTGTTTCTGTGACATAGTTTTTGTGACACCATTTCTGGGACACTGTTTTGGTGACACGATTTCTGTGACACCGTTTCTGTGACACCATTTCTCTAACACTGTTTCTATAACACTATTTTGGGACACAATTTCTGTGACACTGTTTCTATGACACCATTTCTGTGACACCATTTCTATGACACCGTTTATGTGACACTATTTTTGTGAAAATTTTTATGTGACACCATTTCTGTGACATTTTTTCTTTGACACTTTTTCTATGACACTATTTCATGAAACAGATTGGAATTTTGTCAAAGGCAAAGTTACACCATTTCATAAAATAGTTTGGATTTTTGGAAAAGAAAAAGTGAAATAGTTTCATGAAACAATTTGGAATTTTGGAAAAGGAAAATTGAAATGGTTACATGAAACAATTTGGAATTTTGGAAAAGGAAAAGTGACACAGTTTCTTGAAATATTTTGGAATTTTTTTCAAAATAAAAGTGACATAGTTTCATGAAACTGTTTGTAATTTTGTCTAAGTATTTGGGATAAGTCACCTTGACCTCCCATAACACCTCAAGAACCAAATTTCAGTAATGGAATGTACAAGTGAGGTCTAGTACATTACATCAGATACCTTTCAAAACATTCTCATCCTCGAGAATTAAAAACCAACATAAAAGGAAACAAATAAGGGGTCCAAACAACCAACCATTGAGGCACCTCTCAGAAGAGAGAAAGCCACAAAATCCACAATATAAAGTCATCTCATAAACATGAATGGTATACAACCACTAACAAAACATCATTACAAGAAAATATTTAACCATCAAACAACTCTGGGTACCAAGCACATATATGCGACTCAAGTTCCTAGGTACTCTCTTTCATGCTAATGTGTTGCCACAAGACATGAGATAATTGGATAAAAATCTCATGAAACACCTTCTATTTTCATTCTTGGATCTCCACAGGCCACTCCTAAAAGGTCACATCATCATCAACATTGATCTCTCTCCAATCGATGATGTGAGAGTCATCATGAAGATAAATACGGAGCTGTGACACATGAAAAAAAATCTTGTATCTGACTCATCTATAGGGGAAGTGTTAATCGATATGCCATGGCTCTAACACGAGCCAACACCTCAAAAGGCCCAAAACACTAGGGAGAAAGCTTACTCCCATAACCAAACCTTCACTGCCCATGATGGTGAGTCACCTTCAGAAACACATGATCTCCAACATCAAACTATAAAGGTCTCCTCCTTTGATCATCATATCATTTTTGATGATCTGGTGTTGTCTTCATCCTTTCACGAATCACCTGAACTATCTCTGTCATAATATGTACTAGTTCCGGCCCCAGAATTCCTAACTCTCCAACCCCAGTCCAGCATAGTGGATAATAGCAAGGTCGTCCATATAAGGATTCAAACAGCACCATACCGATGGTGGAGTTAAAACTATTATAGTAAGTGAACTCCACCAATGATATATTCCTCATCCCTGAACCTCCAAAATCTAGGACACAAGAGTGCAACTTGTATTCAATATTTTGGATGGTCTACTCTATCTGACCATCTGTTTGTGGATGAAACTTAGTGCTAAGTCATCTCTGATAACTGAATGCATTTTGGAGACCTCTCTACATCCTAGAGGTAAAATGAGGATCTTGATCGAAAATGATCATCCTTGAGACTTTGTGTAGTCTCACCACCTCCTCCATATACTTCCTCAAAAAACAACCACTAAGCTCGATTCCTTGATCACTATAAAGTGGGATGATTTCTTTAAACGATCAACTACCACCCAAATAGCATCCCGGAATCCCTGAACATTTTGTAAACCAGTAATAAAGTCCATTGAGATGTCCTTCCACTTCCACTGAGGAGTATCTAATGGAAAGAGAAACCCACTGGGGAAACGGTGCTCAGCCTTCACCTCCTGGCTGACCAAACATCGATACATAGAATCTATAACTGCATGCTTCATCCCAAGCTACCAAAACCTACTCCTCAAGACTTGGTACATCTTTTTCATGCCCGGATGAACTGATAAAGGAAAACTATGGAACTCTCTAAGAACTATTTCACGCTTTTCCAAAGGAACAAATAGACTTCCCTGATACAACACTCAGTTTTTTCATCCTCATACCCACCATCAGGGGACTCTCTATAAACAACTTGGTCTCTAAATAACTACACCTCTAGATCCCCCAACTAGGACTCTTCCACCTGCTGCACTGGGGATGACTACACCGTCAACTGGAAAAGACAACATCTGCCCCCACCTTCTCTTATATTGAGATGTAATGATGAAAGTTCTTCTATCACTCTCCAGGAATCACCATATTCATTCACTATATCACAACATGAATTCCTACAAATTTCATCAGCTACCACATTCTCCTTCTGAGGTGTATACAATATTTCGACATCGTATTCTTGTAAGAACTCCATCCACTAAAGTTGTTGTAATTTCATGTCATGCTGGGAGAAAACATACCTCATGCTCTTATGATCAGTGAAAACCAAAAAGTGATCTCCAATGAGGTAATGTCTCCACAACTTCAGAGAAAAAACCATGTCTTCCTACTCAAGATCATGGGTTGAATAGTTACATTCATGGGGACATAACTACAAAGACCCATAAGAAATTGCTGAACTCTACTTCATCAAAACACAGTCTAGCTCAAGATGTGAAGCATTGTAGAAAATATCAAACTGAACTCCCTCTATTGTAAGACAAAGAATTGGAGCACCTACCAACTTCTTCTTCAGACACTCGAAAGCTTCTCGACATAGATCAATCCAGACGAACGCCTAATCCTTCCTAGTCAATGTTGTTAGAGGAATTGAAACCCGAGAGAAATTAGCTAAGAACATCATGTAGTATCCTACGAAACCAAAGAAAAATCACACCTCTAACACTATCTAGGGGGATACCGAGAACACAATTTCTTATATCTTTGATGGATCATCAAATACTCTCTACTAGGACACAACATGCCCAATGAAACAGACTTCTCAGGCCCAGAACTCACACATTGACAACTTATCAAATAGCTGTTGTTGACTAAGAACTCCCAAAACAACATGCAGATGCTCTGCATGCTCTTCCTCAGATGTGGAGTACACAAGGATTTCATCGATGAAAATCACCATGAACATATCTTAGAACTCATGGAACACAACATTCATCAATTCCATGATCACAACTGAATAATTTGTTACACTGAACGGAATTACAACAAAATCTTAAAGCCCATGACAATAATGAATTGTAGTCTTCAGGATATCCTCATCCTTCACACACATATGATGATATACTGACCCCAATTTGAAATAGTTGTAGCTCAATCCCAAACTCAATCTCTCGTCGAGAGGGGTAATGCTAAAACCTCTTCTGGAAAGACATCAGGGTACTCATCTAAAACCTTAGGAAACATTAACTGATAAACCTCTGAAGAATTTAGTATTAGCTCATCCATCAAGGATGACAAGGACAGAACATGCCTCTGACCCATCTGAGGGTCTCGCTCGCCAACAAACATCGTTGGCTCTAATGCCCCGACCCCAGTTACCTAGAGTCGGTGTATTATTACATAACATTGGCATATTCACAAGAAATATCATGTCTCGAAAGACCGATTAGTTTAGTAGCCTTGGAAACACTAGATATATTCATAAAGTTTACATTACATCAATAAGTGAAAAACTACAACAAAATATTGTCTTCATATCCCCTCATACTATCCCTGTAGGTCATTCATAAAATACTTCTTCACTTCCTGGGAAAAATAAAACATAGAAAAAGGGGTGAGCTCAAATGCCTAGTAAGGATAATAATATTGCCGAAACTTTCATAAATAAGAATAAACATTTAAGTCAATGTATAACTAAAACAAAATCCTTTTAAACTTGAACTTCAACATAGTATGGCAAAAATAAAGTGAAATAATGCCATTTACTTATTCACATGGATATTATACTAATCGAATAATCACTTGAAATATAAATAACCACTTTCATAATGATGGAATGCATAATTCCAGACATCATACGACATAGCCAAGGCCTCGTGCCAAGACTACAAATAAGATTTTGTCAAGGCCTTATGCCAAGACACTAGTTTGTCTCATAATACCTACCGATGCATCGAGGAGCTATAGCGGGCTCCACCTATCACTTACTAAGTCCAATTCATTCCCATATGAAAAGGTTTAAACATAACATAAACATTCATATTAAAACTAGAATACGAAATGTCAATACTTTCTCCATAAACCATGAATGGTATAAAAATAACACATCCACAGTAAAACATATCACAAAACCTTCAATACAATACAAAAGTTTTGTATCATAATAAATCAACTTCAAATAATCTTAAAAGCCATCAAAGGATGTTGACATAGATGAAATCAAAACTATTTGAGAGAAATATCTCTTTTCTCGAAATCATTGAAAAGTCACACATTTATAAAGGAAGTAATTTAAAAGAGATTTTTTAATCAATGTTTCCCATACAACTTTGAAAATTTTGAAAAGAAATATCATTTAAAAACATTAATGTCCATATAAATAAATCCTTACAATAATTTTGAAAACATGTACATTAATTAAAAATATTTATAAAGATAAATCTTTAGAACATTTAAAATTATGATCTTGATAAAGAGTACCTTTCACAAATTCTTAAAATATTCATTTTGAAATCATTTAAAAGTCACATAATTATAAAATAAAACATTTAATTTGAAAATATTCTTATAAGATTGTAAGGGAAGCTTCAGTGATTTTATAACGGTGGAAAATAACTACACCCGCCGTATAAGTTTGAAAAGACATTCTTACCTTAAATTTGTCGAAAAGGTTAAAAGTTCCTTGTTTGGAAAATGATGGAAATATTCCTTTAAAAACACATAAGGGTATAAATGAATTTAACCAATTGTCTAGTAAATAGTAAAAATGTTCTTAAATACATTTTTAAGGAACATGGATGTGGATGATAAAGAGATCCCAGTAGATAATTACGTATAAACAACCTCGGATCATGAAGAGATTATGAAATAAACCCTTACCAATTTGGTAACTTAAGAAACATACACCCAATGAAAGAGGTATCATAAAATGAATATGTAAATAAACATAAATTAAATTGTATTAAATAAATAATACAATTATGGAAAGTACATACACCACACAAAAGGTAATAGTGTCAATATTGCATGAATCTCACGGGAACAAGGAGTGAGATGAAAACCCTTTACCTTGTACTTTTTCTTGGTTTGGGGTAGGTTAACCTCCTGTATAATGGTGAAATAATTGTTATTAAATTATATATGAATCATATATATTAATATGATATCATATATGATCTTTTAACATTGCTTTTTTAATAATATCTTAGTATTATCGTCGTTTTGGGTGTTAAATTACTCATCTTCTTTTATATGTTTTGTTACGTAACCCATGTTTGTCATGGATAGGTTGTATATTAATCATATATATAATTATATAAAGTCCTTAAACATTATTTTTAAATCATCAAATTATAATTATACTTTAATGGATACGATGGAGAATGAATCTCATCGCGTTCGTGGAGACGGTAGTCCGTACGTACGCACGAGCGACAATATCATTATTTTGATATTAAAATAATATATAATTGGATGGTATATCATATATACAGAATCATTATCATGTTATATTTATTATTTACATGAATTACAAATCATTATTATACCCATCCAAATAATAATATTTCGAATAACAATTACACCACGACGTGGAGACGGTAAGTCGTACGTAAGCACGTATGGTGACATATCATTAAAAGGATTGATAGAATACTGAAATATGGTTGTAACATGTTTATAATAACATAACATTATATATAATATACTGTAGTTATTATTTTATAATGGTAATAACAAAGAAAGAATAAGTGGAAGAAGATAGGAACCTGAAAAAAGGGTGGTGAAATCATTACCTCTTCTTCGGGTTCTTCCTTTTGATTTGATCAAAAGGGCTCTATAGGTTGGCTTTATGACTAAATTAAGGCCTCTAGGATGAATTGAGGTAAGTTTAAAGAGTATTTGGGCAGGTTTTGGCCGAACCAAAAGGCTTTGAATGTGTGAATTAATGAGAAGGGGGAGTCCCCTTTTATAACAGGGGTGAGGGGCACCATTGGAAAAGTTAGAAATATTATTTTATAATAAATTAATATTTTGTTTCTAATGGCTCTAAAGTGGATTATTTAAAGGTTAAGGTGGTTATAAGTCTAAAACAACTCAAACAATATAATTTATACAGGTTTGGGTCACTATATTAACCTTATATTTATGTATTAACTCTTAGTTAATTAGTTTCACTTTTACAATGTCTCTTTGTATTTTTATATTATATGGTTAATAAACTTACTGTATACATCCAAGCGATCCCCAAGTGTTCCATTTATGATACACCTATCATGATATAAGTCTCTTGGCCAAACCTTAGATTTTTAGGAATTGAATATCAAATACTAATATAATAGTTTTTTTAAAAACTCTTTTATGTCAATTTTGACACTATTCAATAATTGATTTTTGTGAAAATCATAAAAGAATGATTACTTCAAACAAAGTTAATTAAGTCAATCCTAACATGTCATTTTAACCTATAAAATTACTCTAATTCATAAAAAGTCTCAAATTATATTTATTTGGTATTTATAATATCAATTATTTTTATTTTTCACTATTATTGTAATTACTGCATCATCATTGTGTCATGAATAAATAAAATTATTTATTGTATAAAAATTATAAATAAAATATAATTATATATTAAATCCTTTTATATTTATAATTAATATTTATAATCGAAATTAAAACATAAATAACCCTATGTAAAAAAAATTCCAAAAGATATATGCTTATGTCATTTTTGTATTTATTTTAACTTAATTATAATAAAGTGTCATTATCACTTACAAGTGGCTCCATGGGGTCCACAAATCAACCCAAAGATTCTCGTGGTCGAAAATGTATCCCCAAATAAGGTTATAACACTTTTTAGGGTAATTTAGTATTATTATAATATAATTGTTTAACCCTTATTTACCGGATTTACCCTTTAACCATGGTAAATAAAATATTTACCGAAGTAATTATTCAAAATGTCTAAAAAGAAAAGTTACCTATTTACAAAATTTGGACATCCTAATTCCAAATATGAAATCCATTTTTCCAAATTCAAAACACAAAGGTGGCAGAAATTAATTTAAAATTAATTCCCGCTGTTAAAACAAAAAGTGTGTTTTTAAGATATAATAACTATCAAAAGATTGATACTTGTTTATGTCCGGTTTAATTGTGAAATTACGTCCAATGACCAAATTGTATTAAATGGTAAAAATATTTTCTAAATATACTTTAAAACCACTCAAATTCATAATTTATCACTATAAATTATTTTGATTAAAAACGTTTTTTTAAATTAAAAATTTACTAATTTTCACTATTCATCAAAATATAAAAGTTATCCGAAAAGTACCAAAATTTCACCCTAGGATAATTTTGATATTCCGAATCCAAAAATAATGTCCATTTTGAAAGATAAAATTTATAAAATTTCAAAAATTTGGTATTACTATTCATAACAGCTAGTTTTATTAGTTGTGGTGTGTGTTAGAACTTGAAGTTGTGTACAACGCACGCTACTGTATTATTTAGAGAGAAGCGTACCGAGGAAGATTGGGGTGTTACATTGTAAATTTTTGATGCCTCCATTATAATTAATATATTTATGTAGTCAAATTTAATATATAAATTTTTTAAAATATTAGATTTAAAAAAAAGGTTTCACTATTAAAAGTTGGTAAAAGTGCATTTTTTGGAAAATACTTTTTTTATCTGAAAAAAAGAATTTGTTCTTATATTATGTCTAAGAAACTCATAATATGGATTCTAAAATTATAAGGATTATATAAATTTTAAATTTTAGTTAATACTATTTATAAACTCTTTTGAACGGCTTGTTTGGTAAGTCATGGTGTGCTTGAACTCGGTGTTGTGTGTAGTGTAAGTTATTGAATTATTTTGAAGAAATGACACACTATGAAATCTTGGGGTGTTACATTCTCTCCTCCTTCAATAAATTGTGTCCTCTCAATTTGAAATTTTTCTTCAAAAATAAAAGGTTGAATATAGAAAATATCTTTGTGGTAAAACCCATATTGGAAATTGGGTTTATAAAATTTAGTCTTAATAAGAGGAAAAGAGAAATTGAAGGGTCACCACCAAATTATGATCTCTATTCAAAGAACATTAGTAGAAATTAGAGACATATAATTGGAGGAAAAATGTAAATATTTATAGGTAGTGATTGAGGTCATCAATCACAAACAAGTGTAAAATTGAGGTCCTTAAATTCATCAATCTATGATGATTTGAAATATCATCGGTTCAACAAAACATAGGGTATTAGGATAACACAATTTTGGTTTTAGGATTCCTTAAATAAAGTATAAGAATTAATTTATTCATAAAATAAGAGAAGAAGAAAAATATATTCTTGACCAGTAGAGTTCCATCCTTTAACTAATTTCTACCACAAACTCATCTTTCACTCTAAAAGATAATAGAACGTAAAAATATATTCTATTTATCCTATTCGTATAGGGTTCCAAAAAAATGAATTTTTAATTCATCTACCAGATCTTTTAAAAAAACTACATTATTTAATCCAGGACATCACGTGGGCTAGTGGTAGGTGATGCACCCTTGTCGCCCTTCGGTTGTGGGTTCAAGTCTCACGGCCTTGCCAAACGTGACGGTTTGCCGCCCGACCTCCAAGTTGTCCTTTTACGGCAATCCAAAAATAATCCAAACTAGAACTATCCAAAATACTTTAGTTCAAAATTTATAAGGAAGGTAAACAAAATGTAGATCCTTTTTTCCGTGTAATAACATGTGAACACCTTCATCATGTATTCTTTTAAAACACTACAACATCCTGAATTACCATAAAACCATATTGATTACATTAATGATCCCTTATTCCTTAAAGAGTAATGGACATACTCCTTCAATACAAAAATGTTGTAAACCCCAACAATGATGGAATATACAAATCATTAATCAGTTTCAAGGTAGTCAAGAATATCCAATATAATTTATCCAAATCAATCATGTATTATTCTAAAATCACTACCTCGGTATTAGAAACATATTATGGTTTATCATTCTCTCAACCATATATTTTCCAAAAATTTAACCTACTATTTAGTCACTTTTATTTGTTCCACACAATCTTAAGTCCTTAATGAAATAGTATTGCATTAAAATCCTTATATACTCTATAATTATTATAACAAGTACATTGTTGATACAACACTCAAATGACATAATCAACATAAGAACTCTAAGCATTCCTCTTCATATGTGGTAGTATCATAACTTGATTATTATCCAATAGCATCATTTTCGGCATAGTCTGACGACTGGGACATAGGTTTGCATAGTGTCCAAACTCCTTGGAAATGAAGCATTGTACATTTGAAACCATTTTCTTACCCTTGCAGTCACGTACTTTGTGTCTTTTTTCTCCACACTTATAACATACTCCCATTCCCTCAAGCATTTTCCAAGGTGATTCTTTACATTGTTATCACATATGGGAAAATCCTTCTTTACCTTCTTCCTTTTATCTGTCCTTCTCTCTACCATCCTTTCCTTCTCTAGATTCCCTTCAAAGCCATAGGACTCCGAGAATTCTTTACTTATATTATCAACACATGATACTATTTATTCATATGATGATAATATGTGGGAGACTATTTCCCTTCTAAATTCTAGATTAATACCATGAAAGATATTATCCTCCTTACTCTTTGGATCATTCGTATTGTTGGAGTTCTCATTCCTTCTATTAGGCGCCATTTCTAAACAATGTCATAAACTAGATCAGTTTATGAATCAAAATGAATAATTCCATACTTGTAAAACACTTAACATAAATTGAACTATTTATGGATTTAATCCATTATCATAAAAATGTTTTCTTTGAGGAAGTATATACTCATAAACCCTTCATAATGGTTTGTAAAGAAAATGAGAATTATCCTAAGTATATCCCCCAGGAGTATCATAACCAGGAGTGCATCAAGACCCATTGTCGTGCACCAGTTCTCGTTCGAGTCTAGCTCAAAGCGGTGTTTTCGGGTTTTACCCCTAGTTTCATCTGTTCCAGAGCCACCTCTACCTACTCGTATCCAGATAGGGATGTATTGCTCGGAAAACTCACAAAATTTCTACAATACCAAAATTTTAGGAAGTTCTTCTTTACTAATCCTCAAAGTCCATCATAAATCTATGTGCTCTAATCAGAGTTTATCTAAATCTAGCTTCCAAGGTTTGTACTAAACTTTCTCTGATACCAACTCTAATTCCCCGACCCCAGTTACCCAGAGTTGGTTCATTATTAAATAACATTGGAATGATCACAAGAAAGATCAAGTCTCTAAATAGCGATTAGTTATGTATCCTTGGAAACACTAGATATATTCATAAAGTTTACATTACATCGATAAGTGAAAAACTACAACAACATATTGTCTTCATATCCCCTCATACTATCCTTGTAGGTCATTCATAAAATACTTCTTCACATCCTGGGAAAAATAAAACATAGAAAAAGGGGTGATCTCAAATGCCCAGTAAGGATAACAATATAGCGAAAACTTTCATAAATAAGAATAAACATTTAAAGCAATGTATAACTAAAACAAAATCCTTTTAAACTTGAACTTCAACATAGTATGGAAAAAATAAAGTGAAATAATTCCATTTACGTATTCACATGGATATTCTACTAATCGAATAATCATATGCAATATCAATAATCACTTTCATAATGATGGAATGCATAATGTCAGACTATCATATGGCATAGCCAAGGCCTCATGCCAAGACTACAAATAAGATTTTGTCAAGGCCTTGTGCCAAGACACTAGTTTGTCTCATGAGACCTACCGATGCATCGAGGAGCTATAATGGTATCCACCCATTACTTACTAAGTCCAATGCATTCCCATATGAAAAGGTTTAAACAAAACATAAACATTCGTATTAAAACTAGCATACGAAATGTCAATACTTTCTCCATAAACCATGAATGGTATAAAAATAACACATCTACAGTAAAACATATCACAAAACATTCAATACAATAAAAAAAAATTTAATAATAATAAATCAACTTCAAATAAGCTTAAAATCCATCAAAATATTTTGACATAGATGAAATCAAAACTATTTGCAAGAAATATCTCTTTTCTCGAAATCATTGAAAAATCACACATTTATAAAGGAAGTAATTTAAAAGAGATTTTTGAATAAAAGTGTCCCATACCACTTTGAAACTTTTGAAAAAAAATATATCATTTCAAAAAATTCATGTCCATATAAATAAATCCTTAAAATCATTTGGAAAACATGGACATTAATTAAAAAGATTTAGAAAGATAAATCTTTAAAAAACTTAAAATTATAATCTTGATAAAGAGTACCTTTCACAGATTCTTAAAATATTCATTTTGAAATCATTTAAAAGTCACATAATTATAAAATAAAACATTTACTTTGAAAATATTCTTATAAGATTGTAATGGAAGCTTCAGAGATTTTATAACGGCAGAAAATAACCGCACCCGCCGTATAAGTTTAAAAAGACATTCTTACGTTAAATTTGTCGAAAAGGTTAAAAGTACCTTGTTTGGAAAATGACGAAAAGATTCCTTTCAAAACACATAAGGGTATAAATGAATTTAACCCATTTTCTAGTAAATAGTAAAAATGTTTTTAAATACATTTTTAAGGAACATGGATGTGGATGATAAAGAGATCCCAGTAGATAATTACGTATAAACAAACTCGGATAATGAAGAGATTGCGAAATAAACCCTTACCAATTTGGTAACTTATGAAACATAAACCCCATGAAAGAGGTATCATACAATAAATATGTAAATAATCATAAATTAAAGTGTATTAAATAAATAATATAATTATGGGAAGTACATACACCACACAAAAGGTAATAGTGGAAATATGGCATGAATCTCACGGGAACAAGGAGTGAGAGGAAACCCCCTTACCTTGTACTTTTCCTTGGTTGGGGGTAGGTTAACCTCCTGTATAATGGTTAAATAATTTTTATTAAATTATATAATAATTATATATATTAATATTATATCATATATGATCTTTTAACATTGCTTTTTTAATAATATCTTAGTATTATCGTCACTTTGGGTGTTAACTTACTCATTTTCTTTTATATGTTTTGTTACGTAAGCCGTGTTTTTCATGGATAGGTTGTATCTTAATCATATCCAGAATTATATCAAGTCCTTAAACATTATTTTTAAATCATAAAATGATAATTATACATGAATGGACACGATGGAGAATGAATCTCATCGCGTTCGTGGAGACGGTAGTCCGTACGTACGCACGAGCGACAATATCATTATTTTGATATTAAAATAATATATAATTGGATGGTATATCATATATAAAGAATAATTATCATGTTATATTTATTATTTATATGAATTAAAAATCATTATTATACCCATCCAAATAATAATGTTTCGAATAACAATTACACCACGACGTGGAGACGGTAAGCCGTACGTACGCACGTACGGTGACATGTCATTCAAAGGATGGATAGAATACTGAAATATGGTTGTAACATGTTTATAATAACATAAAAGTATATATAACATACTGTATTTATTATTTTAGAATGGTAATAACAAAGAAAGAAGAATTGGAAGAAAAAATGAACTTGAAAAGGGGTGGTGAAATCATTTCCTCTTCTTCGGGTTCTTCCTTTTGATTTGATCAAAAGGGCTCCTTAGGTTAGATTTCTGACTAAAGTAATGCCTCTAAGATTAAGTGATGGAAGTTGAGAGAGTATTTGGGAAGGGGTTGGCTGAACCAAAAGGCTCTGAAGATGTGAATTAATGATAAGGGGGAGTTCCCTTTTGTAACAAGGGTGAGGGGAACCTCTGGAAAAGCTAGAAATATTATTTTATAATAAATTTATATTCAGTTTCTAATGGCTCCAAAGTGTATTATTTAGCGTTTAAGGTGGGGATAGGTCGAAAACCACTCAACCAATAGAATTTATACAGTTTTGGGTCACTATATTAACCTTATCTTTAAGTATTAACTCTTAGTTAATTAGTTTCACTTTTACAATGTCTCTTTGTATTTTTATATTATATGGTTAATAAACATACTATATACATCTAAGAGACCCCCAAGTGGTCCATTAATGATACACCTATCATTATATAAGTCTCTTGGCCGAACCTTAGATTTTTATGAATTGAATATCAATTAATAATATAATATTTGTTTTAAAAACTCTTTTATGTCAATTTTGACACTATTCAATAATTGATTTTTGTGAAAATCATAACAGAATTATTACTTCAAAAAAAGTTAATTAATACAATCCTAACATGTCATTTTAACCTATAAAATTATTTTAATTCATAAAGAGTCTCAAATTATATTTATTTGGGTATTTATAATATCAATTATTTTAATTTTTCACTATTATGGTAATTACTGCATCATCATTGTGTCATAAATAAATTAAATTATTTATTATATAAAATTTATAAATAAAATATAATTATGTAAGAAATTGTTTTATCTTTCTAATGAATATTTATAATCGAAATTAAAACATATATAACCCTATGTAAAAAAATGTTTTTCTAAAAGATATATGCTTATGTAATTTTTGTATTTATTTTAACTTAATTAATATAAAGTGTCATTATCACTTACATGTGGCTCCATGGGGTTCAAAAATCAACCCAAAGATGCAAATGGTCGGACATGTATCCACCAATAATTTTAGGACACGTTTTAGGGTAATTTATTATTATTATAATATTATTGTTTAACCCTTATTTACCGGAATTACCCTTTAACCCTGGTAAATAAAATATTTACCGAAATAATTATTCAAAATGTCTAAAAATAAAAGTTACCTATTTACAAAATTTGGACATCATAATTCCAAATATGGAATCCATTTTTCCAAATTCAAAACACAGAAGTGGCAGAAATTAATTTAAAATTAATTCCCGCTGTCAAAACAAAAAGCGTGTTTTTAAGATATAATAACTATCAAAAGATTGATACTTGTTTTTGTCCGATTTAATTGTGAAATTATTCCCAATGACCAAAATTGTATTAAATGGTAAAAATATATTCTAAATATACTTTATAACCACTCAAATTCATAATTTATCACTATTAATTATTTTGATTAAAAAAGTTTTTTTTAATCAAAAATTTAGTAATTTTCACTATTCATCAAAATATGAAAGTTATCCGAAAAGTACCAAAATTTCACCCTAGGATAATTTTGATATTCCGAATCCAAAAATGAAGTCCAATTTGAAATATAAAATGTATAAAATTTCAAAAAGTGGTTATTACTATTCATAACAGCTAATTTTATTAGTTGTGGTGTGTGTTAGAACTTGAAGTTGCATACAACACACGCTTCTGTATTATTCAAAGAGAAGCGTATCGAGGAATATTGGGGTGTTACATTGTAAATTTTTGATGTACCCATTCTAAAGAATAAATTTATTTATTCAAATTTAATATATAAAAGTTTTAAAATATTAGATTTAAAAAAAGGGTTTCACTATTAAAATTTGTTTAAAGTGCATTTTTTAAAAAATACTTTTTTATCTGAAAAAAAGAATTTGTTCTTAAATTATGTCTACAAAACTCATAATATGGATTCTAAAATTATAAGGATTATATAAAGTTTAAAATTTAGTTAATACTATTTATAAACTCTTTTGAATGGCTTGTTTGGTAAGTCATTGTACACTTGAACTCGGTGTTGTGTGTAGTACAAGTTAATGAATTATTTTGAAGAAATAACACACTATGAAATCTTGGGGTGTTACATTGGCTCTCTATCAGCATCATAGAACACCACCTACCTCTTAAAATAATCCACGATAGCCTTCACTAAATACAATCAATCCATACTGGGGATGAAATCATATGGTTGTATCCGTAAACATAGGAAATATCCACTAAAGAGATGATGCCTCAGCACTATCTCACAGTCTCAACATACTTCAAACAAGTCATCTCGACCTCCAACTAGCGTAGTCAACTCCAAGGGAACTGGAAGCCTCTCTACCTCATGTCCCAAAACATGGAAAAGGGCAGGTTATATGATTGTGTGTGTCGCTCCTGAATCAAAAAAGGCATACACCCAATTAGAAAACATGAAAAGGGTACCTCAAACGACATCTGGATCACCTGGTGCTAGAAACACTATCGCATGAAGCTGACCACAAACTTCTTCATGGCCTCCCTGAACTTGATGGCGACCACCACTATGGTCGCGCTCAACTCTCTTAAGATGGGGTGCATCATAGGGTTGTCCTCTACCTACCACATCTTCTCTCTACTGATCCAAAGCTAGTGAAACCTACTACTGGTACCTTGACAGCAATTTCCTCAATGGAGGAACCTAGAGTGGAACACCTGGTGCACGATGACTAATATGAAAGGCCAGGCACTCTGGAAACTGATGACCTCGTCCTCCACAAGAAAAACAAGGGCTTGATACCTTAGAATAGGCTTGGGATCCACTGCCCCCAAAGATACAACATGCTAATGGATGGGACCTACCCCTGGATGAACAAATATTCTTTTACCCTGAAAACTAGGAACCCTGAACCACAGCTCTTCTTTGTGAGGAAACATGAAGACTCCCATCTCATGACAATCCTATTCTTACCAATTCCCTCTCAATGACCTCTATAATCTCCAGTGCCTCAATATATGTCTTCAACATAAATGGGGTGACCTAACGCAGAATCTCTGGATGAAAAGCCTCCTTGAGAATCCTCTCCTTGACCTAATCATCTGGAAAAAGGTCTAAAGCATATCGTAAAAAGTTTCTAAAAAAGATTCCAAAATCTCGCGCCCTAAAGATCCCCTATCAAAGGGTAAGAAGCGCCTAGAAACTGGATGCCTTCGTGGTTGAAGAAAGAAACTCAACTCTGAACCTGTCTCGAAACTCCTACCATGAGATATACATCTCCTCTTGATCCCTAAGGAATAAGAACCACCATTGCCTTACTAATCCATGCAGCATCATCACAACCAAAGACACCTAGTTCTTCTTCTGAGCATGGATCGAACTGAAGGTTATCTCAACCTCCTCCAACCAGTCTTTCATGAATAAATCTAAAATGGATCCCTCTTACTTTTTTAGACATTGGAGCTAAAACTCGTGTAGTGTCCTTCTCTATGTGTCATCGTTGTCAACCTCTACCCTATGGTGATCTGCTGGCATAGCCTACTGGACATCTTCTGCATGAACCTGATGAAGATGTCGACCTAGAGCCATACCTATAAAAGAAAAAATAGTTAGAGCACCTAAATGTGTAATATGGAAGACTTGTCATTAATTAATTAATTTCCTTCTTTTATTCATTTTAGGTTAACCTTTCCAAAGGTCTACCCATTCAAACATAGGCACAAAGAATAATGATTCATGATCCTTTCCCAGGTCTCTACGCTTCAACAAGTACCACCTCCGTTAGTATCCATTGTAATTTTAATGGTCCATGTATCAGATCATAGGGGGACCTAAATGCCTATGTCTCAGCTAGTATCCATTGTTTATATTACATGTTAATCTTCAATGACACGGTTGCCCTACCAACCCATGAAACCTCACCTATTCCTACCACAAAACTCTATCTTATCCCTTAACCAGATCTCTGATACCACTTGGTCATGACCCCCTCCCCACAAGGTGTACCCCTCCTAGGACGATGATGTGAGAAGGGAGATAGTGACCCTAGAGTCCCACCACTAGTAGGCCCCAGGTTGGTGACTAGCACCGAGGGTATAGTAAACACACAAATGGGAGGCATTAACCTCTAAGAGAACACATACAAAAGAGAGAGATAAGAAAGAAACCAACCAACTACAACTCAGACTGCAAAATAAAAGAAATTACAAGTACACAAATGTGATGTCATATAAAACTACTATAACTAAAATAGAAAACTACAAGTACCAAAGAGACATGAAATAGTCGTGACCACGAAGCCCGAATAGCTCCTGCAACCCCAAGCTAGTAGTAACCAGCCTGATCTCTAACCTTCTCCAAGTGACCTAAAAATTGTTTATATATACATAGGGTGAGTATAATAGTATAATCAGTAGGATCCTCCCCAGATCCTCTCGATCAAATGTAAAGAAAGCATACTAAAGCACAGTGAAAAACAGTGAAATCAACTCATCACCTAAATGGGTATACTAAGTTCCCAGCCTCGCCATGGAAACTCTCACAAAGTATTGCATACAAGAGTAAAAAATATAATAAATAATATCAAGGATACCATTCTACTAATTTCCCACTGGTTTGCTGTTTTTCCCCAACATCTCAGGTCCTAAGCATCTCTCTCTAAAAAGGCTTACCCACAGACACCTGGGTGATGCACCACAATATGCACCTTTTATAGTATAACCACCACGTCCATGTAACCAACGTTATCGTTAGTATTTGGGATCCACCACAGCTCACAAAACGTGTATCATACATCAAGTATTAAACCTCAAGCCATTATAGCCCATACACCGAGTAAGGATTGTCAAGCTATCACATCTTATACATGTTACACCTATATTAGTACACAAGAAACTATATTTAGAATATATGTGTGTGTGTAACCACAAGCCATTACAGCCCTCTACACACATATACAGGGAAACATAACCATTGTGTCTACCAGTACAAGTAACTACCAAGAGAAGAGAACAGGGCCAAAGGGGGTAGTCAGTTATTCATCCTCCCACCAGAATGTTGGAGAAAACACCCCCTAGGGTACAAAATCCATGGGGTGTCAGTTTCCCTAACTGATGGGGTGGAATAGCGTATAAAAACACAAAAAGTACAAAATATAATATATCTCAAAAATAAAATATGGGAATAACCTAATATTAGACTCAACTGTAGCTAACGTCTCTCGAACTCCTGACTTCCACTTCTAAGACTATGTATCCTATAATCACACAACAATTTAAAGAGCTTTATTAGATTACATTATCCCTTTTTATCATTTTGACTTTATGTTAATTAATTATTTAAAATTTAATTATCCATTAACAATTCCATGTTATATTTCATTAGAATCACACCCAAAGACCATTCTTCCTTTAAATTGAAACCACATCATTGCATCCTAGAATGCTCCAAACCCATGGGTTAATAATCATTCATTTAATTATTTATGCACATCATTATTACTTTCCCATATTCCAAAGAATTATATAAAAACATTCTAATATACTAAACATAAGGGGGTCAACTCTATGAGTAGATGAACTACCCATCAAATCTTTTCCACCTATAGAAAGATCATCGACCCATAATCTCTCGAGAAGCTAAACACAGAAATCATGTGGCATAACATGTGCATCTTCACCCCTTTTGGAAAAAGGGTAATCCAAACCAACTGCCTTGATAAATAGGGGATGTGAACTAGATAAAGAACCAACAAGAATCATCAAACATCCAAACATTAAAATCCAACACATTTCATCATCTTCGGTGTCCTCCCTGATACCCACGTGCATAAACAGATGCATCTTGCCACTCTGGGTGTCAACCGCTGCCACAAAAAATGGTCCTCCTTTCCCCCACATATCAGAATAGCCATCCAGACTCACAAAACATCACAAGTAGTAGGGAATAACAAATAAACTGGGATTTTGGACCTTAATAAGGAATTCTGTCTTCACAAGCAATGAGCTCTCAAAACTATAAGCGTTAGGATCTTGGCCTTTACAAGAAAGACGGTAACTCCGAACCCTATGAGGAGTTATCTTTTTATCAAACATACAATTATTTAATCCATATGGAATTAATTGATTTATTATTTTTAGGCTCCAACTATTGGTAACCTAAACAGCAAGATATCATAGCTATCACAAATCAATTAAGCATGCTTACTGCGTCAATTTTATTAACATAAAATTACAATAAGAATAACCAGATTCATTTACATACCACTTTATATTTGATAATTAATTAACAATTAATCATTGTTTACCTTCTTTACCAATTTCCATCAAGAACGACATACTAAATAAGGAAAGCATAGAAATCACACTATCTAGGAAAACAGGAGGCAATAACATATGATAGATACCAATTTATTTATCTGGTTTAAATATTTATTATGTCAATTACATTATGAAATAGTGGTACAAAACATGATAACTCTAAATTTTCATATAAAATAATATAGAATCAGTGAATCCCTTACCTGAAAAGGTTTCTGATGCTCTTTGAACAGACTAACAAAACAGATTTCGATCACCTCTCTTGGAGGACTGCATCCACCTGAGGACGTAATGACACCACCACACAAGCCAAAACATATGAAAAATAAATTAGGAACATGGAGATAGCATTCCAAAATAGAAAAAGGATAAAAAAGTAGATGAACAAAAAAAAGACAATAGATTATACCTTATATAGAATATTGATCGATACTCCTTGCTTGCACCAAAAACAGGGGGTACACTTACAACCAGTAGAACTTCAAGGGTAACCAATCCAAGGAGGAAATATTGATCGCATGACTCTAATGGAAAATAAGGAAAGGTTTGATCATCTCCCTCCAGAGAACAAGGAGGAATAAAAAGGGAGGAACATACCTCGTCCCTTTGGAAGATTTAACAGAGCAGCAGTTTAAGATATGCTAGATTTTCTATTAAAATGTGATCGCATTAAACCACATGTTTTTACTAAGTAATGGAATCTCATTCCTTAGTAAAATTAATATAGGAGTTATGGCCTTTGAATTGGCCTTAAATCCATTAAAATAGGGATTTTCATGCAATTAACGTCAAAGAAAACATTATATAGGCGAAACTATAAAAATTTAGAAATTTGGAAAGGGAAATATGAAATATTATTTGTGAGATAGTAACTATGAGACATTATCTATGAAACCGTTTCTGTGAAACCGTTTTTGTGACACCATTTCCGTGACACCATTTCAGTGACACTGTTTCTATCACAGCATTTCTGTGACACGGTTTCTATTACATAATTTCTATGACACTGTTTTTGTGACACTATTTTTATGACACTGTTTCTATGACACCATTTCTTTGAACCCGTTTTTGTTACACCATTTCTGTGACACTATTTTTGTGACACCATTTTTATGACACCTTTTCTGTGACACCGTTTTTGTGACACCATTTCTGTGACAATGTTTATATGACACCATTTCTGTGACACTATTTCTATGACACCATTTCTATGGCACTATTTCTGTGACACTGTTTTTGTGACACCGTTTCATGAATCATTTTGGAATTTTGGGAAAGGAAAAGTGATATTGTTTCATGAAACTGTTTGGAATTTTGAAAAAGGAAAAGTGATAAAGTTTCATGAAACTATTTGGAATTTTGGAAAAGGAAAAGTGGCATAGTTTCATGAAATAGTTTGGCATTTTGGAAAAGGAAAAGTGACAAAGTTTCATGAAATAGTTTGGAATTTTGGCAAAGGAAAAGTTACACAGTTTCATGAAACTATCTGTAATTTTGGAAAAGTATTTGGGATAAGTCACCTTGGCCTCCCAGAACACCTCAAACACCAAATTTTAGCAAAGGAATGCACTAGAGAGGTCTGGTCCATTACAAAAAGGCCACCTTTCTTGTGGTTGTAATGGTAAGAAAACTTTTTCAAATGTATGACGTTAAAAATTCAAGTTGTTGGGACACTATTTAAATTAATGTATCAAGTGTAATGTAATATACCTCAAAAGATTCTAATGGATCATGGTCAATATAATGATACTACAGATGATGAAGAGTAATGATTAATATTCTTGGGTTTAAGAATTATTTCATTTGTTTATTTTGTCATTGATGTATTAGTTATAAAAATTGTGAAATGTATAAGGATTATACTACAGTGTTATTTTATTATGTATTTTAGAGCATATGTTGATTGGTATCAAAAAGATTGATTCATTATCAACATAAAATTTTGGAAAACACATAATTTAGGGAAATATAACCCATAATATGTTCCTAATGTTGAGATAATGATTTTTGGATAAATAGATTATTGATATGGTTAAATTATATTGGATACTAATAACTACCTAGAAGTTTAATAATGATAAGATCATTTTGTAAATTTAGTCACCTTATTTATAAATTTATGGATCATAATATTTTACAAGGTTCTTAAGGTTAACCATTTATGAAATGGTTTAAGAGGAACATTTGACAAGGTTTTAGATATTAATGATTTACTTCACCCTATGATGAAACTCATGCTAAGAGACTATGTAGAAATATTTCAAGGAACAGCCAAAGTATTATATTAAGATTATGAAATAGAAACATATTTATTAAGTATATTTAATTATATTCATATAGAGTGATATAATTTATTAACTCTAGGAAAAATCTTATGGACACAACAATTTTTTCATGTTATAATAATTTTTTTATGATATTAATGGCCTTTTACACACCTCTAATTTATGGTTTTGTGGCCACTAAATTTCTTCTAAAAATGTTCTTATCACTTTCCAATTGTATTTTAGTGTGTTTTTGCCTAAAATTACATGTTTTTATTTTCCATATATTTTCTCCTATCTGGAAACCTAGTTATGTGATTATCATATATGACTTGTGTACTTACCTTTATCCCTTATTAAGAGTTTGTTTCATTAAATATTTTATGATGAGGGTTTTTCCAACAAAATAAACTTCAAATATCAAACCTATGATTACCAATATCATGTTTAAATTGTGATCATGCAATTTATTTAAGGTGGGGAGAATGTAACACCTCAAAATTTTTAAAAGAATGTCATTTTATTCAATTGCGTACGTAACACAAAACCCCAAGAGTAGAAGGGAATATAACATCCCGTGACCATTATATATATTGAATATTATAAATCAATTCAATCTATGGTATTTATTTAAATTCATGTAACACTGAGTCATCTTACATTACACGCAACAATAACTTTCTTTGATAGTCTGTATTACATGCAAGACTAAGTTTAACTAAACAACAATATGTTATTAATATTATTATTTAGAATGAAAATTATCTCATATCCATGAAATTATAAGTAAAAAATAATATTAACTAACATATGAAAATATATGGTGTAATTCATTAGTTACCAATTAATTATAAATGAATATATAAACTAACTGAATATAATAGAAATATTTTTATAAAAAACTATTATTATGTGCCAAAGGTTTTATATCATGATAAACTAAATTAATTACTATTAGTGAATGATATTAATTAAATTTATTTATTATATATTAAAAAAATAAATTTCTCATTCATCCAATATATTTGATAGGAATAATTTAATAACATGTCCAATTTTTTGCATAGAAAGCTATATTTTTTAAGGTAGTTTTGTATCCTTTTAATGGTTCACTTGCTTTAAAACTAAATTTAGAAACTTTTTTGAATTTTATTTGAAATAATAAAGTAAATTTTTGAAATAATAATCTAAAAATCAACTTAGGGGGAATTTGGGATATTTTTCAAAGAAGTTTTATTTTTTAATGAATAGTGAAAAATACTGAATTTCAATTAAAAACTGACTTTTCATTTAAATAATTTATAATGTTAATATAATTTTTAATTGTTTTTAAAGTAAAAAATAGACCCATTATACATATATTAATACAATTTCGATCATTTTAATAATTTTTTTGTATTTAGATATAAAAACGTAGTATACTTTTCAATATTTTAACTTTAAAACCCCACTTTCTCATCCCATTTATGAGATTAATATTAAATTAATTTATACCACTTCAATAATTTGATTTTTTAAATTGAATTCCTTATTTTTAATCATAATAATATATAATTTTAAATATTTAAAACTTAATTTTTGGCCAACGTGATTAGTGAAAGTAGTTGAAATTAAGTACATCGATTAAGAGAAAAAAGAGTTTACCAATGGAAAATAACTATAAACATATGAGGAAAATGAACTATAAACTTTTCCAACAACCATTTTATGGTAATATTTATACCATATACATTATATTATATAAATATCTTCTTTATTTGAGGAACATTTCATATTAAACACATGGGTGTAATTGCCTCTTTCAAAAATTACAGGTTTTCCACTCACCCAACTTATAAAAGGCCTCCCTATCACCCCCTTGTTAACAACTATTAAACCACTTTTTTTAGTAAATTACCTGCCTGGATAACTAAAAAACTTTAATAACCTAATATTATAAACCTTATATTTTTAATAAATCCAAATTTTTAAGGAATTAGTGAAAACCTAAGGAGGATACTTGAAGAAGACGTAATGTTCTTCTAAAAGCGTTTTTATTTCATTTCCTTCTCAACCTACTTAGATTATTATTATAAAATTATTATATAATAAATTAATTATATTCCATACAATTAGATGTTTTTATATTAAAGTTATTACCTATAACTTAACATAATTCTGTCAAATGGGTTACAAAATCATCGTTCGTGTGTATGGCGGACTACCGCCTCATGAATTGATGTCACTCATTTTTCCATTACCGCATTTCAAGGTTGGTCATAATGATTGTCATACTATATATATATGGTATATAAGATATTTATGATTTATTTACTCTTATATAATTATTAAATAACACATACCATTATTCTTTCTATTTTGTGGGAATATGATAACATCACTCGTGTGTTTGGGGGACTACCGCCTCACGAAGTGATGTGATTCATTCACGCTTTACATGGAATTTATTAAGGATAGTTTAAATAGTAATATATGATATATATGAAATAATAATTAAAAATTAATTATAATATATATATATGTATATATCATTTACATTTCTTTCTTTCAATATGATAATAAAATGGAAATAGCGTGCACGCGTATGTATGGCATAACCTCTACATGAACGGTGTATTTAATTTCCTACCACCAAATTTTATGGATTACTATAAATACATGTATAATGAATATATATGATATTTATATCAATGTATAAATTATTTATATTATAAAATCATGATCAAATAAAGAGGAACAAACAATATCATATCAAAACATACTCAAAAAACAAAACACTTATTACCCAAAATGATAAAAATAATGAAATATTATTATTGAATTAGTTATAATATGCTATATGAGGATCATATATGAGATTAAATCACATTAAATCACTTATTAATATGTTTTTTGAATAAGTTAATAACTTATTTAAAACCATTATACAAGGTTTTAAAACACATTCAGCTAAAAGGAATCATTTGGTAATGGATTTTGCCTCAATTGCATTTAATTGAGGCATATTATAATGATATGAACCTAATTACTTTTACATGGATTATATAAAACCCAATTGACATGTAATAACATGAAAAATTCATTCTTCATGATATTTTGGGTATCAATTTGAATTATTTCATCTAATGATATTTGAAATAAAAGTTACCAATTAGTAAAGAATTTTATAACTCAATTATTTTTCATTTGATTATATTACTTCCTCATTGTCAGAATTATTATATGATTGTATGTATAATGACTTTTTAATATATATTTTTTTTAATATTTTTATTTGGATTTATATTTGATAAACAAAATTTATTCATTGTTTAATTCTCAATTCAACATTAAGATCATTTTAATCAATTTTTTTTACAATATCATTCTAATTGGGATTGTTTATTCCTGAATTTCCATCAAAATAAATTCTATGAAAATTATTCAATAAAAACAATAATTTTCTTCTCCTATGGTTATTCATGATATTTTCAAGTAATAGTAATATTTTTATTTTATTTGGTATTTAAAATGTTTTATAAAATTTGGTTAAATAAATTCCAACTTAATTTCTATATTTTGATTGAAATCTATTTTCTTATGAAACCATGTTCCCAAAAAATTATAAAAAAATCTTTAAACATTTCATAATTATTTATTAAAAAAATTGACCCATTTTTTCTTTTTAATAAATTATTTCAAAGGAATATTCTTTTCTTTTTCTGAAGAATTCACATTTCTCTCCTTTTTACAATGCAAAAGGAATGTTCCTTACAATATGTAGAGAACTAACCAATAACATGAATATCATTATTTTAATTATTCATTTGTATTTTTATAAAGATATTTTTGAAAAAAAAATATGTTAATTTTAAATTAATGGAATTTCAGAAAAAATCAAAATGAAAAGAATATTTTCTTCAAGAATGCTTTAAATATATTCTTATGGTTTTAATATTCAATAATGGAAATAACCCTTTACCCTTAATCGAATGGGTATATATTGTAACTATATCACCTTATTATTTCTCTATATGGTTTATTATTAGATAAACTAAGGATGTACTATTTTGATAGCATTCACTTTACTCTAGATGGTCTATTATTATGTTTATTGATTACAGAAAGTGTTTACATTTTGTATGCTAGTTTTAATATGAATGATTATGTTAATTATGTTTCACCCCTTTTATATGATGAATGCATTGAATTTAATATGTGACAGGAATTCCCCACTATTTTCAGTTGAAGCATTTAAAGGTTTTAAGAGATAAACTAGATATAGTTATGGCCAACGACTTCCCATTTATTAGATTTTTGTAATGAAGACTTGATGGTATTAGATCCTTGGCATGAATACTTGGTAGTATTATATGTCTTGGTACGAATACTCTATGGTATGTTTTAGATATCCATCATTATGCATTTCATAATTATGAAGTCAATTATTGATATTCCATGTGATTATTTGATCTGTTATAATATCCATGGTTAATTCTCATGCTCATGAAATTATATAAATAGAATTTTTTAATCATCATTTATTCCTACCATATAATACTCAAGTTATTGATTAATGTCATGTTTTTCAATTATTTTTCTTTCCATATTTATTATTCTCATTGATTCATTATTGATTATGTCGTGATTAATTCTTACGAATCATTTTTTCATGCCCTTAATTTTTCCATTTCCATAGGATTCTTTAGAGTTTACTATAACTAATATATAGGGATATGCTAGATGTAATAGATTTAATATCTTAAAAGAAAATAAATAATATATGTTATAATTTTTATATTTAAATGTAATTTAAGACTCATGTATGTATCTAATTTACTAGGACTACAAAACTAATAAGTTCTTTACGATGTGATTCCTTGTGTCATATTCCAATATAATGGTTGTAGTAACTGGATCTAGGATTTTGGGGTTGGGTTCACTGCATTATTCCAAAAATCCAATAATTTTGTGAACTCCATAAATAAACCACTTTTTTCATAAATTTTTTATAGTTCTAAGGCCATCAATATTATCTAATATATTTTATTCGTATCAATCATTGATTTTTCCCAATTTTATTATCATGAACATATTAAGTGTTATATTTTCCTTGACCATTTGTATTATAGGAATATTATATTACCATTAAATTAATTTCCATGTTTAGAGGAGCCAAAGGTGGCGGCGGGCGAGACCCAGCCCCGCCTAGAGCAATCATTTCCTTATGTTGGAACTGTCGAGGGCTTGGAAACCCTCGGACGGTTCGCATGCTTCAACGCAATTATTCTCAAAGTCTCCCCTATATGGTTTTCCTATCTGAAACCATACTGGAAAACAAGGACACCAATGGTATTGCTCTAAAATGCAGCTTCCAAGGCTACTTCTCGGTGCCTAGACAAGGCCATTCCAGGGGACTCTGTCTCTTTTGGAAGGATAATTTCGATGTCAAAATTTTTTCCTTCTCCTCGCATCATGTGGCAGCGACTGTTCATACAGACTTGCACCCACCCTGGACCTTTGTGGGTTTCTATGGCTAGACATCCCATGTTGACAAGGAAATGTCATGGGATCTTCGGTGTAAGCTGCGACACGACTTAACGAGCCCTATTTTGTTCGGAGGAGACTTCAACGAGATCATGTTCCATAAGGAAAAGAGGGGTGGAACCATCCGGCCTTCATCTTCGATCTCTTACTTTAGGGAATCAGTCTCTAGAGCATATCTGGTTGACTTGGGGTACTTTAATAATCCGTTTACATGGTTCCATGGCAATTCAGAAGGAACCTGTATCGCTGAGTGTCTTGACAGATTTCTGGGCTTCCCCGATTGGATTAATTTGTTCAGCATGTATCATATCGACCACATGGCCCTTAACTTCTCGGACCACTATCCAATTCTCATTGACTGTACTCAGGGTGAATGAAATAGACAGTTCAGCAGACCCTTCATATTTGAGAGCTTCTGGTCAAAAGATCAGGAATGTGAAGAGGTAGTCCAGTCAAGCTGGCAGAGTTCTAACGAGGATGTTTGCCTCAACCTCTAATAGGTCGCATCTGATCTGAGGTCTTGGAGCAACAAGAAATTTCGACACCCCGAACGACATTGTGGAGTTCTTGAAAATAGATTGAACAATCTCCTTAAACAACCCACTTCCAATTTTAATCTCTCTAAGATTGGGGCCACACAAAGAGAGCTGGATACAGCTCTGCGCGTCAAGGAATGTTTATGGGGCAGGCAAGCACGGGACAACCATATTAAATAAGGGGACGCTAACACCCAGTAATTTTTCCAGAAATCTTCAGCCAGACGTCGGAAAAACTCTATTACTTGCATCACCCAACCCGACGGAAGCAAAGTTTCTGATACCAATGGTATCCACGAGGCCTTAACAGGATTTTTCCAAAATATCTTCTCTGCAAGAACCCCTTTCATGTCTGATGAGGTGGAATATTGTATCAAACTGGTGATCACTAAAGAGATTAATAGGAAGCTCACCAAAGATGTGACAGACGATGAGATTTACCTGGCTCTTATACATCTTCATCCTACCAAGGCTCCGGGACAGGATGGGTTCCATGCCCTTTTATTCAATAAATACTTGCACATAATCAGTCCAAACATTTTCAAAATGATTAAAAATATCTGTGATGGTAATACCAGCATTGCGGCCATAAATGAAACCATCCTCGTCCTCATTCCCAAAATTAAGAAACCTTTGGCGATCCCAGACTTTCGTCCTATCAGCCTCTACAATGTTTCTTACAAGATCTTTTCTAAGATTCTTCTCAATTGGTTGTGACCTTGGCTACCTGATATTGTCTCTGAAAATCAAAGTGCCTTCATGGAAAAGTGACTGATCACTAATAATGTGATTGTGGCCCATGAAGTGTTTCATTCTATGAAATCTCGCTCTACTGCGAAAAGAGGAATAATGGCCTAGAAATTGGATATGACAAAGGCCTACAATAGAGTGGAATGGTACTTCTTAAGAGTCGTTCTGTAGAAAATGGGTTTCTATGAAAAATGTACGGATATGGTCATACACTGTGTCTCGACAGTCTCTTTCAAAATCAAGGTCAATGGGGAGCTTACAAGAGAGTTCACCCAATCCTGAGGCCTTCGCCAGGGAGACCCCCTCTCCCATTTTCTCTTCATCCTGGTGGCTAATCTTTTTTCTAATCTTATTTCTAGGGAAATTTCTTCTAAGTCTATTCATGGGGAAAATGTCTGTTGAGCTAGCCCTCCAGTGTCACATCCCTTCTTCGCTGATGACTGCCTCCTTTTTTCAGAGTTACAATTAATGAATGTCGGGTGATCTGTCAAGCGATTCATCAGTATGAGAGGGCGTCCGGCCAGTCAATCAATCATGGAAAATTAGAAATCTCCTTCAGTGCAGGGGTACCTATTGCAAAGAGGGATGAACTTTTCACTTCAGTTGGCATCCATATGGTTGATAAACATCAGAAGTATCTTGGGCTCCCTACAGTTATTGGCTGATCCAAAAAAGAAATCTTCACATACATTGTGGACATAATTGAGGAAAAAATTCAAGTCTGGACTCCAAAAAGAATTTCTAAAGTTTTCCAAGATACTCTTATCAAATTTGTCACCCAATATGTCCCCAGCTACTTTATGTCCCTTTTTAAAATCCCGGCCGCCATAGTCGCCCATATCCACACACGTACTGCTAATTTCTAGTGGAGGAAGAACGATGGTAGTAATTGACCTCATTGGATGGTCTGGGAGAACCTCTACAAACCCAAATCATAGGGTGGGATGGGATTTCAGAATCTTCCTCTCTTCAACGATGTGATTTTGGCCAAGAATGGTTGGCACATTTTCAATCACCTATCTTCTCTATGTGCATGAGTTCTACGAGCTAAGTACTTTCCTCACACATACTTTCATGCCTCCTCTCTTGGTCCTCACCCTAGCTTCCTCTGGAGAAGTATTTGCAGGGAAAAAAGCTCTTGGATAAAGGATTGGGATGAGGATTGGGAATGGCTCATCTGTCAAAATCTGGTATGACCCCTGGCTCATTGACAAGGATGTCATGCGGGCTACATCCCCATCCCAACAACGCCTTGAAGACACCACTGCCAGCTGCCTCTTTTCCTACCAGTTACAGTGGTGGGATATGGAAACAATCCTTGACTGGTTCAATGAAAGAGATCTGAGAATTATCCTTAGCATTCCCTAGGTACCAGACGCAGTCCCTAACCATCGTTTTTGGATCAATGACATCTCGGTCGAATACACGGTGAGATCCGGCTACAGACTTGCTGCGGGAATCCACTCAGTTAGCTGGGATGGGGGACCGTGGAAAGCAGTTTGGATGTTAAACGTTCCCCCAAAAATTTTCCAATTTTGGTGGTAGGCTTGATCGGGCATTCTCCCAACAATGATCCTTCTCTCTTATCAGCATATGACCAGTACCATTTTTCTCTTTCTGCCTAAGAACTCCATAAAATCCTCTACATGCTATTGTTTACTGCCCGAGAGCGAAGGATATTTGGAATCATTGGGGTCCGGGTTCAAGCGCTTCGCTAGAATTGGCCTCTGACCTTCCCGATCTGATGATGCATCGGTGCTCCTCTCTATCTTCGGTGGATGTTGGATCACTTTGCACCTTGGCTTGGATTATATGGGTCCGGCATAATGATGTTGTTTTTAATCAAGCTCACAGACCCATCAATTTCTGGATTGACCGGGCCACCTCTTGGATTGAGGGTTAGAAAGGCCCCAATGGATTTTCTTTGCCAGGTGTTCCCCAATCACATACCGCCCACTGGAATCCCCCTATGGAAGGGATCCTTAATATTAATGTGGACGTGTCTCTTCCGAATAATGGGCTTGTTTCCCTCGGTCTCCTGGCCCAAAATCATATGGGGCAGATTCTTGCTGCTAAATATGTACCTCATCAGGAATTTTGGGAACCGGCAGTTGCTGAGGCCATGGTCATCCTTGCTGGTTTGATGCTCGCTTTGGAATGTGGGTGGGGTGATATCATCATTGAGTCTGACTACCTCACCGTGATCGGAACTATTAATCACAACTACGATAGCCTCCAGTCTTTTGGCTTCATCATTTGGAGAATTCTCTCACTTCGCCAATGCTTCTCATGTTGTAACTTCTCCTTCACCAAAAGGAAAGGAAACAACATAGCCCATCAGCTTGTGGCCTCAGGCCCTTTCGACTCTAACCAGCTCTGGTTGGACAATTTCCCTTCATGGCTTAGCATTTGTTCTTCGGCTGATATTTGTCATTAATGTTACATGCCTCATTCAAAAAAAATCCTTAAAAAACTTATACAGAATGATACTTGTAAATTTAATAATTATGGAATTATTATTCATAAATACTTCAATAATTGAACTTATTTATCAAACCATTAACTAGGATTCATCATCTTATTCTATAATACCTCATTCATTTCATATATCATTTTTGGTCTCTTCATCATCAATATAAAAACCATTACTATTACAAAATTTATGGTTCTCTTCAAAAAAAATCTTTTAGGACATCGATTTTAATAATCTCCATACCTTCCACATATAAAAAATTAAACATTGAATGATATCTTAGGGAGACCACTATTCTCAACCATTAAGTTAATCGACCATTTCATTTTTCCTCTATAATTACTTACTTTGTGTCAGTTTTTTAAGCACTAAAATCATTTTATCATCCCTCTGAGACATTACCTTGGGTGATTCTTCCCACATTCTTGGAAAATATGCAACATAACCTCCATTACTTCATGGTCTCCACTATGAAAAGTCTTATAAAAATCCATTATTCTTTTATTTGTTGAGTCAAAGAGTTGTTTAAAGGGCACATTATAAATCATATATCATGATAACTGATTAGGAATAATCACAATATTATTTACTTTAGTCATCATTCTATTTTATTTCTCATCGTAAAATAGAATGTGAGATTCAATGTTAACCTTGTTCCTTCTGGTTCCTACCATTAAATTAGACTAAAAACATAGTGTGAGAACTACTAATGATAATGGGAATCCAAATAATCATGAAAATCACTTATAGGATGTATAAATCATGGAGTATTCTTCTTAACATGTGACACCTTAGGTTTATCATATAATATTCATACTCCTCATCTATTTAAATCCTTCATAGTGGTTTATAAAGAGTTTTAAAATTTCCAATGCATATCCCCCAACACTGTCAAACCAGGTGTGGAGAAACACCCATTTTCCTAAACTAGGTGATGATCAAGTCTATCTCAATGCCCCATTTTTGAATTAATTACACCTAGGTGACTATATTCTATAGACATTTCCACTTTTAGTATCCAAACAGGGGTTTAATTTTTTTAGAATCAACTGGCTCAATCCTTTACCAAAATTCCAAGACAATTTCCTATACTTTGGCACATCCATATAGCTACCCTAAGAGGAATACCCTGATATATCTTTTGAAATATTCCTAGGGATATCACTACATTTTTCTCATCATGGATTCAATATTTTATCTAAACCTTCCATTTGATATCAATTATAATGATCTAGTATTTTCACAAATATATATTACATCATTTTTTATAAACATTTATTACATTTCACAAACACATGCTTAAGGTTCATAACGGTATAGTACCTTTGGAAATTTGGAAACATAAAAAACTATTTCATATGTGAACTATATCATCTCCCACTATGTATTTCATAACTATAACCCTTCATAGACATATCATACATGATATATTTCTTCAGAACCTAATAAAAGGAAACATAATAATGGGTGATCTCAAGTAATTAGTATGGGTAAACAAGTGATATACATAAGCATAAAATGAGTATAAGGGTATTAGGACATGAGAATAATATTTTAAAACCATACTATATATATCAAATATCATAATATTGCATAATGAAATAAATATTGGTGGATCATAAGACATAAATCATAAGAAAATCGAAGAACATGAAACATGAGTGCATAACATTAGCATAAGATATGAAATTTAGGAAATCACTTAAGCATAGAAATTGATTTTCATAGTAGTCAGTGATCATTACTAAGGATATCATAGTGAAATGGGTTCACTCCCCAACCCATCATAGTATTTTATGGCACTCTTTAACACATCAATTTTGTTAAATATTTTATTTATGTTATTACAGTATTATATTTTTGTTTAATAATTAACAATTCTTGTCATTTGTATATTAAATTGTTTAGATTATTATTTTTTCTTAAAATTGTGAAATTTTGTTTTTTAGTGTTTATTATATTCATTTTGAATAATTTAATCTTAAATAATCAATTATTTTTTAATTTAATTTTTTTCATTCTTTAGATTTCATTTAAATTAAAAAAAAACTTAATTTTATATTTTTTAAATTTTTTTTATTACTTCATTATATGTGTTTTTAAAAATAATAATTTCAAGTTATTTATTATTTCTCATTTTCAATTTACTCTTTATTTAATTGTTCTTCTAATTAATAAATTTTCAATTGATTTTCTATTTTTTTATATAACTCTTTAATCATTCCATTGAAAGTAAGGATGTAGTGGTTTTAGAGTTTCTCTCTCTATGACAATGGTGTTTAGGGTTTCGTCACGATGTCTTCAGTCAACTACTTCAACCCTACTTATGTTTTTGTTGGACCTTCGAAGAAGGTGGATAGAGGTTCTGGTTTGAAACTGATTCAAGTGCCTATGTGTTATGATTATGGTAGATTTTCACGGGAAAAGTCACTACAGGTAATGGGATATGATCATTTTTTCCCTGATTCTTGATGTGATGATTCTGCTTCTAATAATTGGATCTCGAGAAATGGTGTGCTTGTGGTCGTTGAAGTGAACCCTAAATTCTTTAATGAGTGAATCAATACTTGAAAACATTAAATTATTTCTAGGCTAATCTCACAAATAAATACTTTGGGGAAGATTTAATACCTTAGGAAACGCCTCCAAGAGATTTGAGGTTTCAGTAACTGGAAGATGGTATCCATTGGTATAAATTTTTTCCATTTTACTTTTTGTTCCAATGATCCAAAAATGATGGCCTGGAGTCATGGGTCTGTGAATCTCAAGCCTGGGATACTTAGGTTCCAGAATTGGGATCCCGGGTTCTATCCTTTTTAGGCTAAGAATATTGTAGCTCATTCTTGGATCTGCATCAAAGGATTGAACTTGGTATTTTGGTATTCGAGCATCCTTTGGGATGTTTTATTAGTAGTATAAACTCCCATTAAACTTGATAATGAGACTGTATTAGTTCATTATGGCCATTTCTCTCCCATTCTTGTAGATTTTGATATGAATTTTCTACTTTTTGAGAGATTTATATTGATTACTGTCAATTTCAAATTTGAGTTTGACATGAAGTTTGAGCATGTTAATGATTTATGTATAAATTGTTCAACCAAAGGACATGTTAAAGAAAAATATAATATTGGTTTGTGATGTTCCAATTTTAAATGTTATGGACACCTTGTTGAAAGCTGTAAATTCAAACTACCATGTGCTCCTAACCCACCAATGCCTTTTTCTAGGATGAAGGGTTCTCCTAATGCTACACCAATGCCTTTTCTTGAGAATAAGGGTGCCCCTAATGGTGTGAAGGGTACCCCACCTTCATCCATCAAGTGGGATATGGTGAAAAAAATTCTATATATCTAGTAATGGTGGATTTTTTTATTTTGATGATGTTGTGGCTTATAAGAAACTCCCTGACAGACATTTCTATAGTCACCAAAGTAGAGGTGTTTTCTACTTCTTCGGGTGATGGAGCACTACCTCTTTATAGTATGTTTCCAGCCAAACACTAAGAACCCTCTAAATGGGGGGATATTTCTTCTGTTAGTGTTGATAGTGATCAGGAAATGGATAATGTCATTTTGTGAGAGGATCAATTATTTTCTAATGTTATGCTAGGTAGCTTGAAATATAGTGGGAGAAGAACTAGTGTCATTGAACACTATGACCCTTGTGTTGCACAAATGTGTGTGAAGGATTCTAATTATCTGTAGGCTATTGTTTTCTTTGCTACCGTCCACATTTTAGGGGCTTCATAGGCTTCTGGTTCTCCTACTATTGTCCTCGCAGCAGTTTTTGTGTCAAATGGGAACATGGGGGTTGTGCATGCTCTATTTTGATGCATCACTAAGCAGACTATTGTCCACATGGATGATAAAGAAGCCTCATTAGAGGCCCCTATTGTGCATGAATTTGTACTCCCCTCTTCTACGGCTAAGGATATTCATGTTCTGGATTAGGGATCTAATAAATTGTCACTTGATATGCAAGTTCCTTCAGATGAACCTGTCACCAAAATTGAAGTGACTCTTGGATGCATCACTCAGAAAACTGTTTTCCACATTGATGATATAGTAGCCTCATTGGAATTCCTTATTGTTCATGCCTCTATATTGCCCTCTTCTATAGAAAAGGCTCTTCATGCCTTGAATGAAGGAGCTACAAAATTGTCACTTGATCATTAGGTGACTTTGGATGAATTTTTCCCCAAAATAGTACTTAATTCTAACACCTGTGTTATGGTAGTGACTCCTAACATTAGTTTTGTGAATTTCTTCACCATGCTTGATTCAATAAACTCCCCTAATTTATATTTTATTTATATGGATAGCTACAAGTGGAAATCTAATCCTATCAATAAAAATCATGTTTTTGATAAACCTTCTCCTTTTTTAGTTGCATGGGATGGTTATAAACAGGTTGTACAACCCTAAACTAAGGAGAATCTGGAATATGGGGATCATGGAATTGCTGGTAATGTGCATGATGTCATTCAAGTTGATATTGGGAAAAATAAAATTGATGTCCAGCGTGATAATCATGATTCTGATGATGGATCCTTGGGAACAGATGATGAGGGTGGCGTATGGAAGACTCTAAATCATTGGAGAAGAGGAGTGAATTCAAGAGGACATGGCAGTCATCATGGAAGGGGTGGAAGGTGTGGTAGGAACAAAGGTTGATTTCTATTTGGCTTCCTTTGGTGTTTTGTCACTTGTACCCAGAACCTATTTTTTCCCTATATATTTGCCTTTAATTTTAATAATAATTTATGGATCATGGATTTACCTCCATGATCCACACTATTATGTTATTTTGAAAAAAAAAATAAATACCAATTTTGTTTTTGATTATTTAAATAATTAAATAGATTTTAACACTTTAATTATTTTCTATAAATAAATATTTATACTTAGTAATATTTAATATCAATTTTATTCAATGTCCATCATATATGTAATCTATTTATTAATAAATTACCTATTTAATAAGATCAAATTGTCACTAATTTTTTATTATTTTAAAAAAAAATTTATTAGAATTTTATTTTAAATTACTTGAATTTCAAAATGTGTTAATTAATTTTAATTAGAATAAATTTATTTATTCATTAATTTTTTAATTAATTAGATAAATTTGCATTTAGAAATTTTTAAATTTGAAATTTAATTTTAAATTTATTTGTTATTTTAATTAATTTATTAATTTATTGTTTTTTTTAATTTTAATTTTTTAGATTATGCCACTACCTCACCCACAGTTGGTCACTGTAGGTAGTAACACACCCTAGTGGTGACTCACTGAGTTACCACAAGAAACCACAAATGATTACTCAAAAGAGTCATTATTTCACCTCCTCTAACATTGATCCATTGAGTCACCGTGAACGCCCAAGTAATAGTGACTCCTCTGAGGCAATGTTTCCCTCTACCTAATAGTGGCTCTTCAACCACCCTGATACCTCACTTGTTTCTATCTCCCCATCTCAACCAACTGGTGACACCTTCACCCACCACCATCTCCTCCCTCCACTACATCATCATCACTGACCACCACCTTCCAAATAAATGGCAGAAACAACCAAAAAAATCAACTAGACACCACCCAGTAGATGAAACTAACAGATTGAAGATAAATAAACCAAAAAATATAGAAACAAGAAAAATCAAACCAGAATAATAATATTTAGATTTTAAATCTAAAAAATACCAGAACCAAAGATGAGTGTCACTTCTATTTGAAATTTAGGCCCACCATCGAGCACCCCCAGCCTCTACCATTGATGGTGAGGATTCTGATTGAAGGGTGTCACTGTCAGATCAAAATCTGAGGGACCATCACTGCACTGAGTGCTAATGGAGCTACATCTCCTTATTAACACTATATCTCAATGTCATGTTTGTTGTAGATACAGCATGATCCTACCCTATTTATGGTTATCCCACCAAGCCCCCATCCCCTCTCTTCTAAACTAACCACTATGAATCCAAATCATTGAGCTCCCCCTCTGGTTTAAGCACCCAAACACCAACCCAGCCCCCCACTTTTGAATCGCACCCCCCTCCTCTTTACTTTTTTTTTGTTTTGTTATACATATTATATAATATATGATAAAAACATTTATAGTAATTACTATAATAAATATATAATAAAAAAATATAAAGTGATAAAAAATTACTATGATTAAATTTAAGGTATATATTTATGTATTTTTTCATATTTTTAATTATTAAAACTAATAATAATAAGTAAATATCTAAATATGTCATATGTACCTATATTTTTTTTTCTTTTATTTCTTTATGATGTTTTGAAGTTTTGATACAATGTCAAGTTGTTGCAAGAGGTTGGTTTGGGTTATGGGAGGAGGAGTTTGCAGAACAACATTCACCACATGTGGAAGATAGAGAGAGAATTACTGGATATGACCATGAGTGCATGCGGTATGTGTGCATTGTTTTTTTTTGTTCAAGAGAAGAAGAGTCTAGAAGGAAATGGGAACGCCATCTCTCCTAGGGGATTCGCGAATTATCTGATCTATTCTAGAACAATCCCTCAAGCATCCTTCATCCCATTCTAGATCTATCCACATCCCACTTTGTGACAATCATCTAATCATTCACCATCCATTAATTAGGATAAAGAGGACAAAGTAGGTAGCTGAGAAGGAGCAGAGGATCGAATCAAGAGCATGACAAAGGAAGTCATCTTAGAAAAAAATTCTATTATCTTTTTTCTTTTTATCTTCATCACTATTTTGATTTTTATAATGTGTAGTTAAATTTCATAGGGGGTAATATTTTTATGTTTTGAAATTATTATTATTTTATACTCTTAATTTCTTTCATTTCATTAGTTCACTTTAATATTGGAGAAATAATTTCATTTTTTAGGTGCATCATTTTATTCATTATACTATATACTGATAGTTTATGATATAGAACACTTTTCATTTGAATTATTACTGAAGTACTAAAAAAGTTTAATGTTATATTTTCTATTGAAAATCATTTTAATTACTAACTGATAATTGAAAGATTGTCTCTAGTGAAATATAGAAGAGTAGGGTTGTTCTACTAAAGGGAGTGCTCAGTGGATAAAAACAGTTTTTCTAAACATTATTTAAATTGTTGTTAGATAGAATATGAATAAAAAATATTTTATTCAATTCATGATATTTTTATCTCCTTAATATATTTCTCTATATTCCATTTTTTTTACTTCACCCAATCATCATTCCATTATCACCCACTTCATTATTCTTTTCTTGCTGTTTTTTTAGGTTTTTATTTATTTTTTTATTGGTTTTTTATTTTTGTTATTGCATGCACAATCATTGGTCATTCCCTATGAATCGACCCATCTTTCCATAGTACTAGTGTAAGTAGGTAATAAAAATATTAAATTTATGTGAGTTTAGTGGCCTCACAGTTAAATTTTGGGTGTGCATACTAGAGAAATGTAAGTGGAATTAAAACTATAAAAAAGGCACTACCAGATTTCACTCTTTCCCAAGTAGCTCAAGCCAGTGTTTAACTTCACACATCATTGATACAATTAGAAAAAATGTCATATAAATTAATGTTCCCCTTCTTCATTTGGGTTCAATATTCCTCTCATCTAAATGATCTATTTTTTCACAAGTCCTGTTATTTAATTTTTCCCACCCAAAAATCTTCTACAAAGCACTGTGTATAACCATTATTAAGTTTTTATTTATTTAGAAATAGAAACACACTCAGGGTCCTTATCTTAGAGACTCACCATAGGATCCAAATTTTTAATTTCAATACATTTTCAAAATATTAATATTAATATTAATTGAATTATCACCCTAAATTGTTCAATTTCACAAAGGTAAAGATACTAAGTAAAAACATAATATTTATGTTTACTAAATTTATACTTATAATTCCACAAAAATCTAACCTATTATAGTTACCTTGATAGTTTTTAAATAGTTTTTCCATAAAATAAAAGCATGAAAACACTCATAAATCACCCAATTCAATAAAATTAATAGTCCATGAAACCCTTTAATCTATAATAGAATATAAAATAGTCCATTGTCCCTAATTACTGGTCAGAGACTATAACATATAATTCAAACCAATATAAAGCTGAATCATTAAATTATCAAGGCGATCCTAATGGAGTTTTTCAGTAGGTTTTATGTGAGAATGGGTATTTTAAAAAATGATATAGATTCTAGAATTCATAATCTAGAAATCCAAATGGTCCTAATGGTTAGGGACTTTGGAGGAAGATACAAGGGAATGCTACCCATAAATACAGTTCCTAAGCCAAATAAACATTTCATGGATATCACCAATAGATCTATCCTCCAAACCTAATAAATAGTTAGGGAACAACATAATAAAGAGTAAATTTATTTTTAGTATGAAATTGGAATTGAAAAGATAGAAAATCCCAAATCTATAAATTTGGACACACCTAGAGGAACTGATAAAAGTGTTGAAAATTCACATGAAAAATCCTAAGATCAAAGAAGAATAAAGTGTAATTGATAATATAGGGAAAGAATAAGGTAATATTTTAGGATTAGGGGAATAACCCACCTATTTTGAAGAATTAACCCCTCCCATACCTTTCACACAAAGGTTAAAAAATACAAGTAATCCTGGTTACCTCAAGTTTCTTCAGATGTTTAGAAGTTTTAATATCAACATGCCATTTTTGGATACTTTTAACAGAATCCCTTCATAACCAAAATATCTTAATATATTATTAGATAACAAAAAGGAGTGTGTTGAGAGATCCATAGTGAGTTTTATTGATGAGTGTAGTGTTATATTTCATAAAAATAATCCTCCCAAACAAAAAGACCTGGGAAGTTTTTCATTTTTAGTAAAATTGGTCAAAGTGAAGAGATTAGGTGCATGTGTGATATATGATCTAGAATTAATCTTATTCCTTATCCCCTTTTTGAAAATTTGTAACATAAAGAGATAAAACCAACTTCAATGACACTACAGCTAGAAAATAGGTCACTTTCCTACCCTTATAGGTGGGTAAATTATTTTTTGGTTGATGTAGTGGAACTTTCCAGGCCTACTGGCTTCTAGATTATTCACATGGATTGTTATAACACTATTCCACTCATTATTGGAAAGTTATTCGTGTCCAATACTGGAGATTTCATTGATGTATCCAATGGTAAGATGACCCTCCAAGCTGGTGAATATTAGTAGGAATTTCTTATCTATAAATAATCTCCGATTGAGGTGAGATATAAGTTGAATTATTTTGCTGATGAGGTTTTTAGATCAGATATTAGAAGAGATAATAATCACACTTTTTATTATTTAATCACTAAATCTATCAGTGAACATTTTCAAGAGAATTTTATTGAGTATGAATCTACACAAGATCTAGAATGGATTTGGATAGTTGAGAACCAAATTAGGAAATACATTGCTCAATACCATAAAGTGATCCTTTACAAAATAAGATATATTGCTAATTTTTTTTCTTAATATGTTCATGGTTTTCAGCCCACCCATGTTCTAAACCCTGATGATGCTTCCTATTATATACAATCTGAGATATTTCATTCTGGTAATGGTACTTTTTCTATTGATATTGAAATTGTTGTAACTGAGGATAAGTTTAGATTCAATCCTAATTAACTTGAAGTTGAAGGTAATTACTTGGTATCTATTTAGATTGAACTATAAGAGTTTTTTATTTTTTTCTAATATGGAAAGTAGGTCCACTCCAGCCTATTTCCACCAATTTTATGATAAAATTTTTAACCATGATTTTAAAAAATTATTATAACAACTTGATGATTATTTTACTACTTCACTTTAGGTTTGTTTCTCTCTAATTAATCTTTTTCTTGACAATAAACCACCAAAAACAACTGTTATTTCTATTTCTAAACCTGTTAATGACATATATATGGGATAGATTCTGATGGATTCCATCCAAATTTATGTTTTTCAACTTTTATATCCTACTGATATGGTTCCTATTCCACCTCATTCTTTGAGTGAAATTCTAGATTTTGAACCTATAAAGGAAGGAGTCTTTGTCCTCGAGTGAAGAAATTTCTGAAAGGACTTCTTCAAGATACTGAGTCACATAAGGTTCTATATAAACTTATTGAATTTTCTAAAGGAAACACTGATGGGTTAAGTAATGCTAAATATTATTCACTGAATGATCATAGTTAAAAACAATAAGGGATAAAGTCTCGCTAGGTACTTTAAAACTAGCACTACAAGGGTGGAAACCCATTATTTTCTTGTTTTGGGTTTTAATTTTATTTTTGATTAAATTTTATTTATTTGGTTGAGTGTCTCTCAACTTTGGTGAAATTTTATTACTGAGATCTTAACTTGTATGTTTTTTCTCTTATTTTATGAATATTTGTTTCTAGTTAATCGTTTTTATGAGGTTTAGGTGTTCTAGTGAACTCAGTTGATTGTGATAATTCTTCACGAGTGGCAGACTCATGTGGATAATCCAATATATAAGTAAGCTACTAGTTAAAGAAAATACTATAACACTTTCATTAAACCAAGATCTTGTCAATTTGAATTTTTCTATTTAGTTCTACATTCTCATGCCAATTTTTCCATCTTTTAGGAAGATCAAATTTTTAACGAGGTAATTGTTTCATTATTGTAAGGGAGTATGAAATATGATGTATAATATTGAAAAGAAGATTCTTCACTTAGGGAAGTTTTGTTTTTAAATTTTTCAAAATTCTATTCTGTACATTCATTTTGTCTATATCTTGGAATTTAGTATGGGGGATTCCCCTTGATTTCATTGAAAATTTTGAATCTTCTCTTATTGGGTGTCAGCTTTATATACTCTAGTGAGTTCAAAATAATGTTGAACTTCATTATAAAAAATTATTCCACCCATTGTTTTTACTTTAATTCTATTGCTACCGTAAAATTTTGATCATCAAGCTCCTGGTTGAACTGAATTGAAAAAAAAAATTATGACAAAAGACTACCTTTTTCAAAAAAATAAACTTTTTTTAATTAACTATTTGGTGGTGGCTAGTGGTTTATTTTGTTTATGTTTTTTTTAATAATTTTTTTGTTTTGTATAACATAAAATATTTAATTTACCTAAAAGCCCTTCCCAAAACTATTATTGTTTTATTGAATACTTTTTTCAATGATAATTCCTAAGACTCTCAGAACCATTATTAAGAAAAATGTTGTGTTTTAAGTGTTGGGGAGAGGTATTCACTTTTCTTAACTGGGATTCATTGATAACAAAAAAAATAACAAAATTTGTTAAACATTCTTTCATTATACTGTAAATACATTCCTCTTTTTTACATGGATTAAACAAAATCCAAAAAAATTATAAAAAATAAACAAAAACAAAAAACCTAAAAAAGAATAAATAAATTTTCATCCTTCTAAGATTAAAACATCACTCTAGTTTGAGGGGTTTCAATCAGTAAAAAATGTATATAAGTACATGATTTTAAAGTGTTTATGCCTCACTATTTAAGTGGAAGTTCAATTTAAGAACTAGGTAGAGGAGTGTGATGGGTGAGATTTTTATTGAATTGAGATAATAACTTCAAAAAGATATAAATTTGAACTCCAAATTATGATAGATTATTTTTTTATCCAACACTATAGGGATCAAACTCTAATAATAATCATGTAAGTCCTTTAGAACTAGAGTAAAATTCAAAAATGGGATCCCACGACGAGTCTTTAAGAAAATGGTACTGTGTGTATTTCTATGAATAGATAAAATCCATTTTCAAACTCAATAAGTGTTATTCATAGTTCTTTGCACAAGAAATTGTGTTTGAGAAAAAAGTAAAATAAAGTACCCTTTTAAAAATAAGCTCATTAAGTTGTGGGGAATTTTAAACCCAAATAAAGAAGGAGACAACTGACTTATTTAATTATCATTTGAGTTTAATCAATTATGTAATGGAAAAATATAAAAAAAATGGATTCTCCATTTTTGGAATCTAGGGGAGAGTAATTATTGATGGTCTCTCTCATTAAAGTTGTAATTCCACTTTTATCTAACCTATTACACTCCAAGAATAGAAACCCATTTTAATGGAAATAAGGGATTTAGTAATATTCTTCTATAAGGTATGATTTTTCAAGTAGTATAGAGATTTTTAATGTCCTTTGACTTGGAGTCATGTATATCTTGGGTAGAATGATCCTTTGTTATTTTAGTTTTTTTAAATAAATAAAACACTTTGAATTGCCTGAGAGTGAAATTGATTAAGTGGGGGAGTTTCATGTGACCTTTTTCTCTCTCTCTTTACCACATAATTTTTTTTAAATAACTATATTTTTATTATTAAAATATTATATTTTTTTAATAATTAACAATTATTTTCATTTGTATGTTAAATTGTTTAAATTGTGATTTATTGTTAAAATTTTGTTATTTTGTGTTTATCTTATTCATTTTAAATAATTTAAAATTAATTAATTAATTCTAATGTAGTTAATTTTTTATTCTTTGGTTTTCAAATAACGTATAATTTTTCATTTTACTTTATTTCAATTCTTTCATAACTTCATTTTTTGTGTTTTTGAAAATATTAATTTCAATTTATTAATTATTTCTCATTTTCCATTTATTTATTATATAACTGTTTTTCTAATTAATAAATTTTCAATTTGTTTTCAATTTTATTTTATTTAACTAATTTATTTATTTTCATTGTGTTTATAATTAATTTTATTTTATTCTTTCATTTTTTTAGATTAATTCATAAAATCAATTTAGTTGTTATTCTATTTTGTAAATAAATAAATCACTCATTTTTCATACTTTAACTAATTAAATTAATCTTAATATTTTAATTATTTTTTAAATTTTTTTATACGTAGTAATATTTATTTTTAACTTTATTCAATATTAATAATTTATTAAATTTTTTTGTTAATAAATTAATTATTTAATTTGTTAAAATTGTATTAAATTTTTTATTATTTGAAAATATTATTTAATATGAATTTAATTTAATTTATTTTGATTTTGAAATGTTCTAACCAATTGTAATTAGAATCAATTTATTATTAATTTGTTAAATAATTAGATAAATTGTCATTTTAATTTTGAATTTTAATTTTAAATTCATTTGTTATTCTTATTAATTTATTAATTTTTTATTTTTTATTTTATTTTTCTAGGTATTTCCATTGTCTCACCCACTGATGGTCACTTCTGGCAGTAAAACAGAGAATTGCACCAACCGCCACACTCTGTCTGTGGTGACTCCCTTATCCATCTAGAGACACCCCAACGGTTACTCCCTGAGTAACTATCAAACACCCCAATGGTGACTCAAAAGAGTTACTATTGCCCCTCCTCTAATGGTGACTCATTGAATCACTGCCAACATCTAATAAATAGGGACTCCTCTAAGTCACAATTTCCCTTCACCCAACGGTGGCTCCTCAGCAACAGTTCTCCCCACTCTCTCATGCCCCCCTTGTTATCATCTCCCCTACTCAACCCTTGGGTGACACCTTCACCCACCTCCATATCCTCCCTCCAACCCATAATATTCATCCACCACTACAATCCAAATCAATGGTATCAGTAACCAAAAAAATCAATTGGACACCACCAAGTAGAAGAAAATCATATAATGAAGACAGATAACCCAAAATGTTGAAATTAAAGACAAATTAAACTAGAAGAAGAAGATTTATATTTCCACATATTAAATATATAGTAACCAAATATGTGAACCACTACTAGTTAAAATTGAGAAAATACACTAAGAACCCTTAGACTCTGTTGTCACTGTTGGGGCTTCATATTAAAGGATTCCACTATTAGATCTGAAGCAAATGGACTGATGCTACACTGAGCACCAACTGAGCCACATCTCCTTGAAAGCACCTAATCTCAATGTCATATGGTTCATGGATGTCATGAAATCCTCTTATTCTCATGTCCAAACCACTAATCCCCTTATTATTCTCTAAACTGGCCATCACAAACCCCCAATAGTGAATTCCCCCCTCCTGTTGAAGCTCCTAAACCCCACCACATCCCCCCTCTAGCAAATTGCGACCCCCACCTATATTCAATTATTTTGTTAATTATTTATATTATATCATATATGATAGTAACATTTATAATAATTAATAAATTAATATGTAATATATAATAACATAAAGTAATAATAATAATAACAGTGTTTATATTTAATGTATATATTTATTTATATGTTTTCATACTTTTAATTTTTACCACTAATAATAATTTGTACAAATTTAAATATTTCATGTGTGTTTAAAATTATTCATTTTTTTGTTTATGTTATTATACAGGTTCATTAAAGGATGAAGTTGTTGGAAGAGGTTAGTTGGAGTTACGGGAGGGGGTGGATTCATGGTGTTGTTCATCGCATGTGGAATATACTGAGATTTAACATAACTCTGTTTGTGATCATGTGAAAGAGGTGCACATTGTTTTCTATTAAGAGAACAAATTTCAAGAATGTGGGTGGAAAATCATATCTCCCAACTGGGATTTGATGATCTATTCCAAAACCATCCCTCAAGAATCCTTTTTCCCATTCTAGATCCATCCATAGCCCTCTCGATGACCATCATCCAATCATTCACCATCCATTCACTGGGACATAGAGAACAAAGTAGGAAACTAAGCAGGATTAGAGTATCGTAGAAGGAGCTTGAGGAAGGAAGTCATCTTAGAAGAGTTGTTTTTTATTCTCTTTCTTCTTTTTCTTTTCATAATTGTTTTAATTCATATCATGTGTAGCTAAATTTAATAGGGAGAATAAAATTATTATGATGTGAAATTTTTATTATATCTAACTCTTAATTTCATCAATTACATCAGTACACTTTAAGAATTGAGATGTCATTTCACTCTTTATGAACATAATTTTCATCGCCATGCTACTTACTGGTAGGTGAAGATATAAAATACTTTTCCTTTCAATTTTAACTGAAATATTGAAAATGGAAAAGTTTAATGTTTACTTTTTTATTGATAATATTTTCAGTTCCTACGTGATGATTGAAAGATCATTTCTCAGGAAATATCAAAGAGCTTTGTCAATATACCTAAGTGAGAGCTCAATGGATCAAAATTTTTCTCATCATTAATTCAATTATAGTTAGCTGAAGTATGAACAGAAAATATTTTATTCAATTTAGGATAGTCTCATCTCTATATTCTCACACACTTCTTTTATCAATCATTTTCTATTATTTTATTCATTTCACTCCTACATCATTCCATTATCACTAACTACATTATATTTTTACTATTTCATTTTTGGTTTTTGTTTATTTTTTGTTTATTTTTTTCTTATTGGTTTGTTCTGAAAAATAAATAGTCCTTCCATATAGTTTGATGCTTCTTAACATAGTAATACTATAAGTTTGTAATATAAATATTCAGTTTTTGAGAGTTCATAGACATCATGGTTAGTAGAAAACATTCACTCCCAATACCATCTTAGTGGACAAAGTGATTTATTAAACCACGTTCACTCCCTATTCCAGTCTTTTCTATATCATGAGATATAAATATTTACCCAATTCATTGGAGAGAGATATAGGTCCCACCTATCGCATAATAAAAACCATATTTATGTGTTATAAAAGTTCGTAAATCATTCGTAAAATCATATCCCATGAAATGAAAGGGTTACATAATCATTTCATCATATCAAAACCTACGTAAAAAGATATATTTTATAGTCATTTTATCATTTCATCATAGAATAACCCATGGAAAAATAATTGGGTTTCCTAAGATTTTTCTCATGGTATATCCCATGGAAGGTAAATGGTTTTTATAAACAAAATTCATCATAAACATAAAAAAAATCAAAGAAGGAATAAGAATGGTATCCTCAGATCATATCCCCAATAAAGAAAAGGTAACATCAAAATATGTCATCTTAGATTCAAATGGATTTTGACCAGATAAATCACATGGAAAGTTTAATGAGGAAAATAAAATTTTTTTTAAAATACATTTTTTAAAACTAAAAATTCATAAAATAGATTTAATTAATTTTCATTGAAAGTAAACTTTTAAACTTATAACAGAATTATTAGAATAATTATTAACATTTCTTGATGAAAATATCCTTTCCTCTTAGAATAACACTTTTGGAAACATAATACACTTTCAATATAATTTTCACTTTGAAATAATTTATTTAGAAAATAAAAAATTTCCAAATATTATTGAAAAATTTTTATTTTAAAATTAAATTTAAATTTTTTAGGAATCTTGAAATTATTGAGTGGTTGTGATGGTAGGAAATATTATTCATGTTGTGCGTGTTTAAGACAAAATCTACGTTCACATTTTTTATAAAATAAAAATGGGAATTGTTTGGAAAATAATATAATGATTAATTTCAAAAAAAAATTAAACATGGAGAGAAATTTCTTTAATAAATATTTTTGATAATTTTCAAAAAAAATGAAAGCATTTCTTGGAAACATTGTTTTGGAATAGTTTTTGACCGAAGAGAGAAATAAGGACAATTTTATTAAAAAAATATTTTAACTCTTGGGTACATAGAAGGAGAAAAATAATGTGAAAATATATTATCATTACATAACCATATTATAATTCTTTGGTTTATTCTATGATAGTTTATAATATTTTTTTCATGAGAAACATAATCGTAAACAATCCTAAAAAATTATGAGATTCTAACATAAAATCATTACCACTTTGGTAAAATTGAAACATAATCCTAATGAAATAATATCATTAAATTAAATATAAAATATAATTCGTATAAATAATTCATGATATTAAAATTCAAATGGTTTTTATATACACCTTGAAAAATAAGATATGTTCAAAACATAACATATGTCTCAAAGAAGGAAAATGGAGACAAATATCCCTTACCGCTTTGGTAACTTTTGAACTATAAACCCCATAAAAGAGATATCATCATATGGACATGTAAATCCCAATAATTGTTAGGAGATTAATCATAAAATAAATTCATGGGTAGTATATAAACCACATAAAATAAATACTTGGTGAATATTGCATTTGTATCATAGAAGTAAAAAAGTTAGATAAAAATTCCTTACCATAAGTCTTGAAATTCTTCACACTCATTAAAAACTTCTTTATAATAAATATATGTTTATTATGCATATATTTTATAACCATACTCATATGTTTCATACCATATATTATTTACTTTTGAAATTTTTTACCATTTATTAATAATTTCATGTTAAAGTCACGTTTTGGGCAATAACTTCTTCATTTTTCATGTAAGCTTTGATTTGTTATATTTTTTGGTTCTTAATTTTATCCTAGTTCCATAATATATATAATTATAAATGTGATATGAATATCATATATATCATTCATATCTGTATTTATATTATTCCATAAAAATTAGAGATAAAAAATGAAATCCACTATTAATGGAGAAGGTAGGTCATACAAACACATGAACGATGTATCAATTTTCTCAATATATTGAAAGAAATAATGTTATGTAATATATTAAAATTTCAGAGTAATTTTTATATTATATATATCATATATTTTCATTAATCCCATCCTTATTAAATTCAATGTAAAGTTTTAATGAATCACATTACTTCGCGGGCAACCCCTTAGGTTTGTAGGTGGACTAATAAAATAAAAGCCCTCATTGAAGAATGTTACTGCTTATTCGGGCAACCCCTTAGGTTGGAACCAAAATCCTTCCTAAGTTGTAGTTATGCCCAATATAAGACATATATAATGAGATTAGGGAAGTTGGTAAGTGATTTTGGAAGGCTTTTTCTGAAAAAATATGGTTTTAATGTCTGAGGAAGAGAAGATAGGTGTGGCCTTTTATAAGAGAGGTGAGTGGCACACTTATTCTATTTTGAAAAGAAAGAGTTGTTTCCATGTTTTTCTCATAACCAAATGACCTTAAAATGAGTATTATAGAGAATTATACATTATAGGGTCTATATATGGAAATAAAATATATTTTATACACGTTTTTAGTTCATTTTAACCCTTATCTATTTAGTTTAACACCCCGATAAACCCATTTTTACCTTAGCCATGATAATTAATTTTTACTAATTTTACTATTCATTTTAGTAAAAAAATTGACCAAATTATATAATAAAATTTATTATAATTAAAAATATAGAATCCATTTTTATAAATTCATTCTTAATAAGTGGATAATTTTAATTTAAAATTAATCCCACATAGACGATGAGAATAAGGGTTTTAAAAGAGAAAATGTTCAAAATATTACAAAGTTTTTATATCAAATTTGAGTATGAAATTTGTTTAGGACCTAAATTGAATTAGTATACATATAATTGAACTAATTTTACTTTATAACTAATTTAAAATATAATTTAACATTACAAATATTTTAAACAAAGCGGCGGTTTTAATTAAAATTAAGTATTTTTCACTATGGATCCAAAAAATAATCTTTTCATAAAATAAAAAAATATTAAACCAAATATCATTTTTACATGTTGAATTTGAAAATAGAATTTATCTTTTCAAATAAATTTTCCAAAATTGTAAAAAAAATTAAATTTAAAACAAAACCCCAAGACGCGACGAAAAAGAGAGTTTTCTAGAAGTGTATTTTTTTAAGCACAAGATGATTTTATATTAACTCAATGTTTAATAATAATAATTGTTTGAATAGTAATTATAATTTATTAATATATAATAAATAAATTTAATGTAAGAAAATTCCTCATTATGGATTATTTTATTTAATTAAAATAGACCTTAAAACAGTTTTTAGAAAAAATCCTTTTTTTCCTAAATATAAACTTATTCTAAAACCCAATTTAAAGTTGATTAAAAAGTAACTTGTTTTATTAAATATAACTAAAAAAATTATTATGTTACTTTAAAATATATTTGTTCATTTAAATTACATAATTTATTTAAATGAAATGATCTTTTTACAAAAATCCATATTTTTCACTACTCAATGAAAATTAATTTTTTTGAATAATCCCAATATTTCACCATAAATTAATTTTCATATGATAATTCCATAAATTAATTTCATTTTCTAAAATAAATTTTATAAAATATCTATAGATAATTATAATATTTTCTCATAAAAACTAATAAAAATAATTTTACAAAAAACATATTTTTGATGAATATAACTACTTTACTAAGAATTTAATGACTATTTACTATTTATTTATAAATAAATTTATATTGAGTAGTTTATTTATATGTTTATTTCGTAAATTAATAAATACTATTAATTCCCACTTATTCAATGGTTATGTTATAATGATCATATTTAAAATAATATAATTTCATGTTTCTCTGAAACATGGTGTTGCGTGTCATACAGGCTATCAAAGAAACTTGTTGTTGCATGTAAAAAAAGATAATATCAGTGTTTCATATAATAAAAATATTTAAAAGATAATATTTATTTCAAAATATATATTTCACAAAATTTCTGGATGGTAGAGTTTACAACCCCAATGATGATGTTAGAATTAACTACTCACATCACTAAAGAGGAATGTAATTCAACAATAGCTAAACTCATCAATATCTATTAACTAAACTAAGAGATTACTCCAACATCAATGTGGAAATAAAAGTTATCTTTATTTACATGATGAAATCCCTACTTTTACAAAAACTACCTCTTAGAATCTCTTTTTTATCTCCCCCTTTTATAGAACATGTAATTCTATAATCTGTTTTTCTATGTAGTAATTATATAGAAATATTATAATTTGTATGATAAAATATCTTTTAACTCTTAAAAAATATACTGATTTTTTTGATTAAATACTTATAATTTCTTAAAGATTCAATGGAAAATTCATCCACCCATTCTTTATAATACCAAGTGAAATAATCCCAATCTATATTATAAAAAAATCCTAAAAAAGATAGGTTTTTCTAAATCTTGGAAAACATAAAATCCAATAAAATACCTAAATGATATTTTATCTTATAAAAAAAAGTGTCTTATTATTCATAAAATCATAAAATCTCCTCCTTGGGCTCTGATTTTCCCTCTATGATGAATATTTTAAATATATTTTCATCTAACATGTCGTAATTTAACAACACCTCAACACTAAAATGGAATACTTATAGATAAAAAACCCCATCAATGAATTCATTTCAACAATGAAACATTTAACTTCATTTAACAATCACATATATTAAATATGTGAACTCATTCATGTGACCTAAAAATCACATTCAATTTTATCAAATGCAACCATTATGGAAAAATACATTGACTTTATAGTGTGAGAAATAAACTAACCTAAAAAACAACCTATCACTAAATAATAATGGTGAAAACTTTGTGGTGTTACAGTGTAGTTTCTACCCTATAAAAAATTACCCCAACATCCTATAAATTTATCTTATCTCTAAAACATAAATTTTTATTGATTCTATAAGTCTATTAGAAGATATTACACCTATATTATCAACAATAAGAACCCAAAAATGTATATGTATATTTTCTCTAATAATAGTAATAACAAATAGAATAAATATATCCATCCTTAAAGCAATATTCCTAAAGATTACATAATAGAGACACTTTTATACATCCAAAAAAGTCACAAATTTTATGATAACTCCCTATAAAAACTATAATGATCACGTATATATAATTTATAGTCAAAATAATAATATTCTAAAACACTAAGAGATGTTTCTATATAGATAGAGGTTTTATACTATAATCAATCCTATCAAAACCCACAATCACTAATCAATACTCTCTTTATCTAAGGTACATCACAAACCATAATGTTTATATATCTACTAATGTGATCATTAACTATGTGAATCCAAAAAAATAGTATGATATAATATTAGACCTATATAATATCATTAAATTTACTATATATGAGTTTTATTCAGTTTAGTCACATATATACAAGTTAAACACCCAATGAGGCATCCTTATATTCTAAACAGTCCACCATGATACTCAAACCTATCATCATTGTCCAATATTTGTGTATCAAACATGTTTATTCCATAATAGTATAAATGAATATAAAATTACAATATATCATTATATTCTAACCATAATGGTCTCCATCAAACAGTGTTCCTAATGGTAATTATCTTGATTTCCCAAAAGGTATTTTAACACATGGAATATGTTCCCTTTTCAAATATAGCACTTGTGGACTTCTCTTACTTTACCCTAATTGACTTGTCATTCCTTTCCCATATGTAATATCTTTTAACTTACCATTTTTGACTTCCCATACTTGACCTCATCGATATGTCATTACCATACTATTCATGGAATTCGGAGACCTCTAGCCTTTTATTATCGTATCTTCCTTTTAATTATCCTTATCATTAGTAAGCATGCATTTAATTCTTATTCTAAGAATATCACATAATCTAAGAGAGCCACACTTATTACCCTATCATACATTACTAAAGATTCAGATTTTATAAGATATATAGCTTCATAGTAACATGACAAACTAACACTAATTAATCCCACTAAACAAAGTTTCCTTCAATATACAAATATATTAATGGGTCCTTAAGAAAACACATCTTGATCCAACCCAACATTTTTCTATCCTGGGAAAAATGTTCATCTTATCCCATGTAGCCTATATCAGTTCCTTTATAAATATATCCTTACCAATATAACTCTATTTGGTCACCCTCAACAGGATCTCAAGCCTTGAGCACATTTTATTACATTAATTTCATATTGAATTCCCAAATATGACTACGTAAACATAACTTATTATAAATAATATATTTCATCTTAATGAAATCAGTTGGTTCTAGTATGATCAGATGATTTAAAGAAACATTATTAAAAGGGTAAAAACTGCTCTAAATAAAAATACAAGACTATTTATTTAATTAATATAGTACTATTTGGATATAGTACAATTTCCTTATCAGTTATAACACATTATCATAGATTTAACTACAGTTTTACATCAAATGAGAACTTTAGACCACATGGAATAAAGAGTAGAATGATATAAAAAGGGATTGACCTCTATTTTACTACTGAATTTATAATTAGATAAAATAAAAATATATAACTTTTTCACAAAAATAAAAAATAAAACACCTATTTAGAAGTGTGTTTTCCACTCCACTAGAAACTCAAAGACCATCACAAATGTCCTGGTGAGACACTCGGCTACCAGTTCACACCATGATCCTCCTAGTGGTGATTGTTTCCATCACTTCATATCTACTAGATCTTTGATGACATTCCACTAAGGTTTTTATAGGGATTGTTTAAATTATATTATGGACTCTTTTTACTTTATTTTCTCTAACTTATCATCTCATTATAATCTAACTCATTCTATTTTCATAGCCTATGGTATATCACCTATTATAAATATCTACTACAATGTTTTCAACTGTAAATGAATATAAAAAAATTACTTTCCTAAAATGTAGAGAAAAGTTATTTCTTCTCTTAAGATATCTTAGTATCCCCTTCACATTTTCTCATTTTTGTTTTCCATGGTTGTCCATGTACCTTTTCATAAATCTCAAAACAAGAGAAATTTAAATTTAGAAACAAAACCATGACATATATCAATATTTATTTGGATGATTCACTTTTCAATGTACTCATCCTTTTCTTCTTTCTTTGGTGGTAACTCTTTTTACAATTTTAAATTTCATTAAAAGGGAATTGTAACAAGATTTGGTTCATGTATACTAAACCAACATAAAACCATTATAATTTTGGTGAATTTTGTAAATATCATGGTAATGTAATAATATTGTATATTATTCTTCATCACTAGAATCATGATAACTTCTCCAACGTCTCTTATATTAAATTAATAAATCAACTGAACTTTTAGTTTATAAGTCATATAATTCCATAATCCTATAATAATCATTTTATCATCATATAAAATAAATATAATTTATCCACTAATTAAATATATGTAATAATATCATTGGTTCATACCATAATATTTGTAATAATTTTGGCTTAAAAATTCTTCAAAATTATTGTTTCTTTTCCTAGGTTTTCACTTTAACCCATAAAATCCCTTATAAAGTACATCTTTCTTTCTTGAATCAAAAAAACCCCTCTAGTTGTTCCATATATTATTTCACTAATAAATATTCATGAAGGAAATTAGCCAACATGTCTACCTAATCGAGTTGAAAATTTTTCAACGAAATAAAATTTAGAATCACTCCAATTGTGTTTTTTTACTACAAATGATAATTTTTAATTTAAATCCATACCATCCTCTTGTTTAAATATTCTCACCAATAGACTTTTCTTATATATTCTACTACCTTAATGATATTTTATAACCTAGTATATCTATTTGTTTTATAATTGTTTCATACCATAGTAATGGAGTTAGGTTCTAATTCTTTTCAGTATGTGAAGAAAAAGTATCATCTATCGCATTCATCACCCACATGCATAACTCCTTAAACATCATTTATTATTCAAAAAATTATAGATATATACCTTAATGAAAAAAATAATATAAGGATTAAGAAATAAACTATAAAGTATTTCTTAATAAATTGGAACCTCTCAAATATAATTGAGGAGTTGGTGATAAATGTTTTTTTATCACTTGATTTGGTACACTAACAAACTTAACATATTCTGGTAACTCTGATACTTCATTTCTATAATCAATTTAAATCATGTTTTGTGCCCTGTACAAGACACATTCATTAAAAATAACATTCTTATTTTTAATGATATTCTTGTTTTAATAATCCCATAAATGATATGAAAACTCCTCAACACCGTATCTAAAAATAAATATGATAGGAATTTAGAATTATTATCATTTGTTACATTGGATTATATCTATACATATACAAAATATCCAAAAAAATATTCAACAAAATATTGCCACCAATTTACCAAATCAGATCTATCAAGAACTACCCAATCCACCCCTGATATGGGAACATCATTTTGTTTATGACAAACTTGAGGCACTTTCATGATCATCTAGGGTTGGAAACTAGTGATAATAAATAATATATACATGAGTAGTAATGATTTCACTCAATAAATAAGATTTAATAAGTAGTTGAATTCTTTTAGAATTTTAAAAATGAACCATCCATACATATAATCTATAATCTAAATAGAATAAACCATTTTATAAAAAGATGAAAACCAAATAGACCATAAAAATAAAAAATAAACATCTAAATCAAATAAATAAATACAATTAATAACAGATTCAGATGAAATAGTGGTTGAAATGGTCAATATAACACCAATAAAAAATAAAATAAAATACCCAAACTAGTCTATTTGTGCCCATGTGGTAACTATCCATCCTCAATTCCATCATCTATTCATGGTGATAAAATTAAAACTAGGGCCTAAACATCAAATCTTAATAGAAATGAGTATAAATCTGAGTTTGTGTGCTATGTAAAACCACACCCCATGTATTATCTTTAAATAAAATATCCAATTAATATTGGTTTTAAAAAAAATAAAAAACATAGGTTTTCCACAATTTGATTAAAATTTAATAATAAATTTGTACCACTTTTTTGAGGTAGTTTTAATTGAAACATTAGTCATAATAATTTGAAATGGGTTGTTCCTTAATAACATAAATATGGAAATTGGAATTATCAAAAACTTTTATTAACATTTGTGTATGTTTATATATTAATTAATTTATGCTTAAAAATATTTTAATTAATTATATTTCATTTATAGAGAAATAATTATATCTGTAATAATAAAATCGGAAATTGCAATAAAATAAGGAAACATGAAAATGATGCATAGTCTATTGGGTTATAATGAATAAAATAAATCGTATTTATAACAAAATACCAATATTTTTTGGAATTCCTAGAAACTAAGGGTAAATTATATAACATACCAAAACATGATCCATCATATCTTGATGCCTAATCTTATTAGAACACCCTAACACTTAATCGTACCCTACCAAGCCGAACTGAGGATAGAAATTCCAAAAAAGCGAATAATCCATATTAAGGGTCACTAAACCGAGCATTATCCTTATTTATTAGTACATGTGATCTCAAAAATTTCACAAGATACTCTTTGATTCCCATTATTCAAAAAATGGAGGTTACCCAGTAAACGTTAACAAACAATGATATAAATATAACTATATGCACATATTCAGTTAAACTAAGTAGGAACCATAAACAAAGCCGCTACCATGAACACCCTCCATAGAAACGTAATCATATTCATCAAGTGTATAAATATTATAAAAGTGTCATATAGATAGGATAACTTATTTCATTTAAACCCAACATATCTAGGGGTAAATTTAAAGGGTTTTTTTAATCTTCTTGAAAAGTGCCAACTGGTTGTCATAATCAATCCTTAAAATTAAAATCCTTCTTCAAAATAACAGTCACACCATTTGGGGTTTAAAATTCCATTTAATAAATACATTCATGAATTTTATTATACATTTAGAGTTTCAGGTTAAATAAAATGGATTTTTAAAATATTTCTTTATTGAAAATATTTCTCAATTAATGAAAATTAAGAAAAAAACCAATTTTTTTTACAAAATAGTCCTCAAATCCATTTAATAATTTTATTTCATATCCAAAATATAAATTTATATAAGTAATAAATCATGAATATATATTTTAAAGGATAATATAATAGGAATATTACCTCAAACAATTTCTTTTACAAATAAAGGTATTATCCCACCATTAGAAGGCAACAAATATCTTTAGGGAACAAATATAAGCCCTAAAATCAAAAATAACCCTACTAAAAATCAAGAAAAATTAAACTCTAAGTCAGTAATATTAGATTTGGTTCGCTAGAAACAACTTATTTATTGTATTATTGTTTGTTTTAATTATTCTAATCACATCATTATTTTTCTTATGCACGAAATTTATATGCAATAACGTCCTAAGAATATATATTGCACAAAAATGTCATGGAAGTTTCCCACTATGATGAGAACCTAGAGGTTCGACAACTTCATTGTGGAATATTAAACAATATCCAAAATATATTGTCTTGTGAAGAAAATATAATACATGCAACTTGGGATAGGAGGCTCGTAAGTCACTAAAACACCTTATCCTCATGTTTACCCTTAGTAATCTTCTAGATAGTAGGTTATGAGATAAAACCCATCAACATAAAATATATATTTCTATGTGTTACATGAGTCATATTTCATTAATGGATAATGTGAAAAAGGTTTTACCACTTATATACCTCGATATAAGTTGATATATTAGGCCCTTTGATCTGAATAGGGAATCTATATTAAATCCTTGTCCATGTCTTGCAGTGGGTGAGTTTATTTTCAGAAAGTTCAAGAAAGAAACATCAAGTATATAGTTTGATGTCACAAAAATGAAAACTACTTGATTTTAGATATTGTGGTAAAATGATTACATTGCGTTGAATATTTTTTGTAAGATAATAGATATCATTGTGACATTAACATATTTATTTATGGGATCCTTTTCATTATAATATCTCATTTTTCAGATAGTTTGAAAATTTCGATAGGAATTTGAGTTTTCATCTGGTGGATAGGTTATTTTTTAATATGATCATTGAAACAGAAAAATGGGACATTTAACACTCTAAAAATGATTTTTTAGATTGGTTTTAAGGTTTAAGAAGTGTCTCGGGTGTTCAGATTCATTTTAGGGGTGTCGAAATTTAAAATCCCAGCTTTTGGGAAGACAAAGTGGGGCACACAACATCGTATGGTTAGTGATAATCATACACCTCAATCATATGTCTCTATATGTGTGTCCATGTTTTATAAAATCATGAACTTATTGCTTTACGACCATGAAAAAACTATACAATAAATTGTAGAGGTGAAGTACTTAGCTTGTGTAATTTTTTTTATACTGTGTGTTTAACTGTGCATGGGGGAGAGGCTCTAAGACTGTGTTGTCACATGGGTTGAGCATGATTTTTCTAACCACTCGACTTTTTTTTTGAGGGGTGTTTTACTTTTGATATTTATTGTACAAAATTTAAACATGTTTATTCTAACCATGTGACCAAACCATGAGCCCTTTTAAAAATGTTGAATTTATTATTTTTTCCTTCTATTAACACAAGGTCCACCATTACATATCCAATTCATATGAAGTAGTTCCGCCACCTGAGATCTCTTCCTTCAATCCTCTATATTATTTGATGTATATATATTTTTTAGGATCAAAATAGACCATCATCAGTTCCATTGGATATCCCTCAGTAATTATATGATTTATTTTCTTTCTTATCTCATTTTCTCGCATCGTTATAGATTTTATTTCCATGTGAGCTAATATTTCCATATTTTAGGGAGATTTTTTATTCTTATTATTTATCTCATATCAACTTTAATCAAATTTAGAGAATGGGTGAGTGAGGCTTCCTTATTATAAGTTTGGTACACCAAATGACTTTCCCTTAAATTATAATTATTTATAAAATGTGTCACTCTATTGTGCGCTATATTATCCATGAATCACTTCCTATTGTTAAATTAATTTCAATAAATTTTTAGCACCTTGAATTGGTTTTCCATGAGGCCTAATTATGTATTTTTAGGTATTCTACCTCTACGTAAACCACTCCTTGTGCTGCATTTATATAAATTCCAATTAATGTTGTCTTATGGTTTTGTAAATAAACTACCCTTGATGCACATTTAATGTCCACTTAATTATTTGAACATGTGCATGAATTTAATGAAATCCTAGATGGTTGGATACTATCAATTTAACCCTTAGGGAAAATTAAAATATATTTTTTTTACTCTAAATTGAAATAAAATTTCCACAATTTAATTAAATTAATCATGATGAGTTTTATATTTTCATGGAGTCCTATATGGCCCTTGTTAGTTAAAAAGTATTATTATAACCACTAAAATTATAAATACTCTTAGAAAATTGTCACATACAATTAAAATTTAAATGTTTAAAAAAATGAAATGATTAAATTGATTAAATGGTATGGGAGTGGCATGGAAATGTCACATGGCCTTCTTGGAACTTGTAAATGAAATGTTTAAAGTTCTGTTTGAATTGTTAATATGTGTGGGATTTTCCAATGGAACATGTTTAGTTATTAAATAAAATTTGCCTCTTTACTAATTTCCATGATCATTACTTGGAGTCTGATATGGAATTCTATGGATGGCCTCATTTGGAAATTTAAATTTAATGAATTATTAATGGCTAAGCTATGTTTTATACGGCTCTCATCACCATTTAGTTGTAATTTTTGGGCACAATTTTTCACATTATTACTTGATTTTTTTGGAAATTATGTTCCTTTTTTTATCACTGGAACTTTATATATGTAACGTTCCTTATCATTATTAAAAGAAGCATATGGTCATGGTGCCCATTCTCATTTTTTATTAACATTGTTTATTAGGGTGCCCCACACCATTGCCTATTGAAATGTTAGGCATGTCTCAATGTATCATTAATTCAAATTGATAGTATTGTAAATAGAATTTATTTTCATGATTATTATTATTTTTTGGTAAAATGGTTGGGTATGGTTCCCCATATCAATTAATGGGATTTGTTGGAAATGTCTCCCACTCACCCTAGGTTTAAATGTTTTCATTAATTCCCCATATTTTTACATGAAACCCATTATGATTATCATTATACATGGACACCTTGGTTATATACCTTGGGTCGTGAATATAATTATAAAAAATGTATAGTTTTAGTGACATTTCGGCTTAGGCCGGAGTAGGTGGTATCAGATTGGTGTGTCATGAGGAACATAGTCTAACATAGCTTATTTATTTTACTTGTTACCTTATTATAAATGAACACTATATCATTTTATATTAATAGACTAAGTTTTTATTAAATTACATTATTGGTGTACTATTGTTTTTTACACACACCCTTTTCTGGTTTTCATTAGGTAATTGGACCAATATCCTGACTACAGATTAAGACTTGGCTTATACATCATTAATGATTGTACCTCTTGGGATAGTACATGGTAGAGGAGTAGTGTCTAACCATGTACTTGTGATACACATAGGGGTTGGGTATTTTATATATTTTATTCTTATCAGTCTATATTTTTTTCCCGTATTATCTAATGTATGTTGTCTACCTTATAATTTTGGGCTTATCGTGTTCGCGCATGGATGTTTATTTGGCACTGATCATCTTATGAGGTTTTTATTTTCTTCCTCTCTTATTCAATTTTATTTATTTTCCTCCAATATTTTTAGTACTAATCCATAGTGTATAGTATCCCCATTGTACCACCTTTTTAACCTCACTACTAGTCAGTAGCCTCTAGTGTATGGGGAGGTGTTCTTGAGGCCATCTCACCTGCCAACTCAGGGAATCATTTTGGTATCTCCCAGGTTGGGACATGGAAAAGTGGTATCCGAGGTTTATTTTCGTTACCTTACTAGTTTTTAATGGTTGAAAAGAGACAAGGAATACGTCATAACTTGGTAAATTGTTTGCTTCTAGGAATGGCCAGCCCACACATAAGGAAAAGTTAATGTTTCTTAGGATGGGGCGGTTATTCAAGATTTTTTTTAATGTCATTGATTATTATTTCAACACAAGTGATTTTTGTATTTATAATTGATACTAATTTATTAGATTTACCTCTTGGTCAGTATAGAAAGACACAATGTGTGTTCATATATCAATTTCAGAAACATAGGATTCAAATGACATCAACGTGATTATCTGTATATTGTGTTTGTGTGTTTCCAAGTTTACTTGCATGTATTCTCTCATAACATGATATATTTCCTAGTTAAAGTTATGATATATGGTGGGTAAACTAAATAGATTTCATAAAAAAATTGCGTTTTCCTATATAGATTTATGGTGTCAATATATTTACCCAAATTGAAATGTGTTGAGGAAATGTAATGACTTCAAATTTTTAAATAAATTAATTTGGATAGGAACATTAAATATCAAGGAAATTGTTTTGTATTAAAAAAAATCGAATATTTATTATAGTTTTCAATTAAATGGTATACCAATTTCAAATTATAATGGATTGTACCTCTACAACTTTGCAATGGTTACCCATATAACTGAATTTGTATGCTTGATTCAGCCTGAGTAGGTCAATATTGGCATGTACTGAATATCAGATAAACTTTACTTGACCCAAGTAGTTCAGTCTTAGCATTTTATTCATAGGTGATAAACCCTCTAAGGGTGTGATTACACTTTAGTTAATCAACTGTTATTGGTTTCCACTTAAATGTGGTTCCAATTTTAATTTATATAGTGTTAAATCCATAAATTGGGAATATATATCTATATAACATGACTTGGTAAGGATTTTGGGACCCTCAAAGTTCGCCATTACTTCTTAATTTATTTAGTACTAAACCCATGGGGTATATTTATTTTATATGGGATAGACATTTAAATTATCAGTAGCCACTCATACGGTCTTTTTATACATTTATGGTGGCATCTTACTTGACCAATCCCCTTAAAATGAAAAAATATCTTTTATCTACTTTTGATATTTAAATGACATAAGGTGTTGGTTAATTAAAATACTAGTTACAAGTTAAATAGTGTTTTCCGCTATGTCTTTGGATTGACATTTTCCTTAACTCATCCCATCTATGTAAAATTATGGATGATTAATGGTGAAAAGGAAATTATGAGATAATTTTCCTGGAATGACATGAGGTTTCAGCTAAATAAATTGCCAAGTATAGTTAGTGAATCCCTATAACTAGTACTTGATTTTTCATTCACCTAGAACTCTGTTATTTTTATGTAAAATATGAAATTATAAAATGGACTAATAAAAATATTTTTAGGTTATACAATTAGCAAGAATACCTTGTGTACATATTCTTTAATCTTTATTTGAGAGATATATTAAATGTGAACATGGAAGTTGCTTCTAGGATTTAGTGGATTTGTTTCATTACATTGGCCCTGGAGGTTATGAGGTAGAGCCTAGTGACTGTTAATGAGTTAATCTATTTTAAAGGTTGAAATCATATATTAAAGTGATGGGTTATCCTGTTTTGGAAATTCCCTTGCAGATCAGAAACTGATAGATTTTTCGTTGAGATTCTAGGAATGGAAAGTGTTGTTCTTTAACCATTTGAGTTTAGTAAGACTCTCAATTGTACAAACAACACCCCTAGGTTGGCAGGTGATTTCCTTGAAAATTTAATATTGAGGGGGTATTACTGTAGCTCTCGTGCTAGGGTTTCCTCTCGGCAGGCGTCTCCTCCCCTCCTCCCCTCCTCCGGCGTGGCACAGCGTCAGTTTCCTAGATCTCGGATCGACGTTAGAGTGGCTCGTCATCGACTCCGGACTTCCTCTGGTTCTCAACTCCGTGTCGGTGCGGCGCTGCGTCGACTCTGGCGTGGCATCGGCTTCGCCTGGAACTCATCTTTGCGTGGCCTCACCTTTGGATCTGGTGTGACCTTGGCTTGTCTTGGCCTCGGTTCTGGTAAGGGGTCAGTTCCAGCATGGCGTGACCGGTTTTCCGGTGTGGATCGGCGTTGTTCTCGAATCGGTGGTGGTGCTGCTTGGCGTCGGCTCCGATGCGGACTTGGCTTCCTCTCAACAGTGCTTCTCCGCGGTGAGTTCGTTGCGTGAGAACCCTCCTGCTATGGCGACGGAGTATCCCGGCATCTGCGGCGTTGCCAATTCGAGGTCCAGGAGCGGAAGACCTGCTTTTGTTTGCCAGGATGCGATAGGTTCGTGGGCAAATTTACGATACTGGGGGTTTTTTTTTTTTTTTTAATTTAATGGGTCTGTTTTTTTTTTTTTTTGATAAATGGGTGTGTCTAGCGCCCAATGAATTGGCGCTAGACCACTTTTACCCTAGAGCGCCAAATGAATTGGCGCTCTTGGGTTTTGGTTTCCAAAACCCAGGCAACCCCTCCCCAACCCTTATATATATATATCTCTTATTTATTATAATTATAATTATAATAAATATATTTATAATAAATATAATAACTAAAATAAATACAATAAATTTATAATAATGTTTATTATAATTATAACAATTATATAATTATAATAAATATATAATTATAATAAATATATAATTATAATAATTCTATAATTACAATAATTAAATAACTATAAATATAAAAATTGTATATTTATAATAAATATATAATTATAAATATAATAATTATATAATTACTAAAATTATAATAATTATATAATTGTAAATATAATAATTATATAATTATAATAAATATACAATTATAATTACAATAATTCTATAATTATAAATATAATAAATATACACTTATAATTATTAAATAATTTTAATAAATATATAATTATAAATATAATAAATATATAAATATATAATTGTTATAATTATTAAAAATTATATAATTGTTATAATTATAATAAATATATAATTAGTGTAATTACATAATTATTATAAATATATAATTATTGTAGTTATATAATTATTGCAATTATATAATTATTGTAAATATATAATTATTGTAAATATATTCCTATTATATATATATATATATATAATTAATAAGGTTTATATATATAAAGATATGATTATAATAATTAATATATAATTAAAATATAATAAATATATAGTTATAAATATAATGAATATATGATTAGAGTAATTACATAATTATAATAAATATGTAATTATAATAATTATATAATATTTAATAAAGTTTATTTATATAAAGATAAATAATTTTAATAATGTTTATTTAAATATAAATTTATAAATTTTAAATATAAGGTTTATTTATATATAATTATTTATAAATTTATAAATTTATATATAATTATTTAAATACATAAATAAACCATATTAAATTTATTTATAAATTTATATATATATATATATATATATAAATAAACATTATTAAAATTATTTATATTTATTATATTTATTATAATATATTAGAATTATATATATATATATATAATTACATTTAGTAATAAATAATTACAATTTTAAAAATATATTTATAAATGTAAATTTAAAAATGTGAGATTATTTATAATTATACTTATAAATATAAATATAATTATACAATTATAAATATATATTTAGATAGTTATATATAAATATATCAATATATTTAGTAAATTTATTTATCACATTAATAAATATGTATTTATTTATAATAAATTATAATAAAATAAATATATAAATATAATAATTATAAATATAACAAATCCATAATTATAATTAATATATAATTATAATAAATATCTAATTATAATAAATATCTAATCATAATAAATATATAAATATAATAAATATATAATTAAAAATATAATAATTATATAATCACAATAAATATATAATTGAAATAAATATATAATTATAATAAATACATAATAATAAATATAATAAATGCATAATTATAATATATTTATTACAAATATATATTTAATATATAATTATAATACATATGTAATTATTGTAAATATAAGATTATAATAAATATATGATTAAAAATATAATAAATATATAATTATAAATATAATAAATATATGATTATAATAATTATGCAATTATAATAATTATTTAATATTTCATAATGTTTATTTATATAAATATAAATAATTTTAATAATGTTTATATATATATATAAATTTATAAATAAATTTAATATGGTTTAATTATGTATTTAAATAATTATATATAAATTTATAAAATTTAAATATAAGGTTTATTTATATTTAAATATTTATATATAATTATAAATAATTTCATATTTTTAAATACATATTTATAAATATATTTTAAAAATTGTAGTTATTATTTTTAAATGTAATTATAAATATATAATTATATATATTTATGAGTGTATATATATATGTGACTATATTTATTATATTTATGATTATATATTTATTATATTTATTTATTTATTTATTACTTAAATATATGTTTATAAATATAAATTTATTTATGTAAAGATAAATTTAAAATTATAAATAAATATAATTATAAATATATATATTTAACTACATATACAAATATATAATTATATATTAACAACTATAAATAAATATAATTATAAATATATGCATATTTATAATTATATATATGTGTATATTTTAATTTTATATTTATCATATTTATAATTATATATATTATAATATTTAAAGATATAATAAATTTATAATATTTTTAAATATATAATATTTTTAAATATATAATATTTTATATTTATTATAAATTTATTATATTTAAAATATATTTATTATATTTAAAATATATTTATTATATTTATAATGTATTTATCATATTTATAATATATTTATGATAGTTATAATATATTTATTATTATATTTACAATTATATTTTTATTATATTTATTATTATATTTACACATATTTTTATTATATTTATTATATATTTAATCCTATTTATATTGTATTTTATATTTATAATAAATTTATTATATGTATATTATATTTATTATAATATATATATATATATATAGGTAGGTTAAGGGGATGGGCGTGGGGTGCAAAGCGCCACTTGAAGTGGCGCTGCATCACCCCATTTCCCCAAATAATATACCCCCTGCCCCATTAAACTAAAAAAAAAACCCACCCCCTAAAAATGCCTAGGTTCGTGGGTTCGATCTCTTCTTGGTGGCGCAACAAAGGTTATGTGGTCAGATCTGCGGTTTGAGGGTCGCGACATTGATCTGCGGTGGTTTTGAGTGCTTTGGGTTTTGATGTGGACTTCTCTGGCAGTATTGATTGTGGCGATGGGTCTGTTTTGGCTCGGTTTTACTGCGGCAAGGCTTCCACTTGGCGTTTCGGGAATTCAGGAGTCCATTCTTGTGGTGATGGTTTTAAGATTTTTTTTTCGTATGCGTGAATCTATTTGTTTTTGTGATTCTCCATATTGTTGTGAATCAGTTCTGCGACTTTGGTATGGTGACGCTTTCTACTGTGTGGTGCTTTCTACTGTGTGGTATGGGGTTCAAGGGTCTGCTACCAGATTTTCTTGAGGGGCTGCTTCAGATGAGGTTTAGAGTTGAAAGTTTTCACTGAATCATGGCTATCTGGAATTAGACGTTTGAGAGGGTATGACTCTTGTCATTGGTACCAGGTCCGTTCATCTTTGCACGGGACAGCTAGCCGACAGCGATGAAATGGTGGAAGATGAATCAGTTGTTTTTTATGTTGGGATGAGGCTTCTCTTGTTGATGTGATCCGGCTTCATGACCTTTGATCCTTTGGGGCACAATTTAATGTTTTAAGTCCTGAAGTCATGTTGGGTTCTCCTTTTTCCCTTATAAGGGGTTATGATAATAAAAAAAAATTAATTTGCAATCAGTCAGGGGGTATTACTACATTGAAAATACCCACTGATTGTTAGATATTTTTCATTTTTCATGATATTGTAACCCTATAAGGAGTATTACCCTATAAGGGTGCTCAGAGAGGATCAAGGCCTGGTGGGCTAGTTCCTAGCTGGTGATGTCGTTATACCTTTTTTGGCCGGTTTGACCCTTGTATGTCGATAACCTTTTTTCCTACTATCGGGTTTAATTCATTAGAGAGGCCTTATGATAATTTTGGATTTCATGTGATAAGGAAATTTAAATTCGGTGTTCTTATCATGACATAGAGTATATTGATAGGTGCATGGACCTAGTGTCCTTGTTTTTAGGTTTGAACAGTAGGGAAATGTGAGAGACCTAGATGACCTTAGTTTTTACTCATATACTAATAGATTAGCATATTGTATTGATCTAGGGAAACCTGTGAAGGAGGATGTTCAAGGTTTATAAATTCTTTTACAAGTGGGTAGCTTGGTTTTATGATCATTTTAAGACAAATGCATTCGAGGTGCTCAATTTTTTCGATATAGTCATCGTCACACCTATGGTTTCTGAGGAAGATTCTTTATTGATGGGTGTCAAGACTAGATTCAATGGGTACTACTATTTTGGATTCTATCCATGTTGAAAAGTGGTTGTTTTTCTAATTCTTTAACATTGAAAACTTTATCATATAGTGGGAGGTTGGTCGTTAAATTATGGAAAATGCGGGGTGTCGATTCTGAATTGAAGTGGTAAATGAACTCTTAGAATTTAAAAAGTGAAGTTTCATTTGGCATAGTCAACTTGGCCTTATCGATTGATGGCTAATAGAAGTTTGGTTTAGGTCTAGAACTAGGTGGTATGGGATGTACACCCACTACGTATGGAAATCATGTTTCGTGCTAGTTGCACATAGTTACTATCTAATGTGGATTTTCAGTTAACGGCTAGGTTTGAGATAATGATCTATGGTTTTATATATGATTATTATTGGCATGGATACCTAGAAATTTTTGTTAATTAAATAAAATTACTTATTGTGGGGATAATTTTGAAATAAATTGGGTGTCATGAGATAGATAACCTATGGGTAGACCTTATCACACATTGTCGAGAGTCTTGGTGTCGGTGGTTCATTAAAGGAAAGTTTATCCTAGTTTGAAGTGAGCATAGGTCAAGGAGGTTGATACATTCCTTTTAGTGGAATCTTTGTATACTCTTAGTTTGGATATGATCAGTCCCAATATCTTAACAATATCATGGGTACGCTAAGATAGTTTTGGTTGTACATCAAGCTATAAAAAAAATTATTATGGCTGGAGAAAAGGACTCCTTGGGAGTTTCACACAAGGAGTGGTATAAAGGTAAGCCAGGTGGTGGAGATTAAAACATTGGTCATTTAGGGTGGTGACCCTCGTTGGGATTTGAAATTTGATGAACTCCATTGAAACCATTATTATGATGTAGGAACAACTGATGGGTGGAATTTTCTTTGGCAGTTAAGAATGAACGGGTTCTTAACCATGCCAGTTATATGTCTAGTAAAGTATGGGTAATGGAAATGGTAATTGGGAAATCATTTCATTGGTGTGACGATAAGGATTCTCCTAAGGCGGTGAGAAGTACATGGATAACTAGTTGGAAACCCTCATATGAGAATGGTCATGGGATCTTCAAACTGTCTATTGGACGGTCATTTGGGGATCTCATTTACCATTGAATGAATGGAATAGTGCAAGACAATATTTCTTGGTAAATTCTAATTGATTGTTCAAATATGGACTTGGGTGAAGTCCTAATGTGGGCATTAAGTTTAGAGTATCTTGTGGTGATCCAAGGGTATTGGATTGGGAATGAATCATTGTTCGAGCTGTGACAGGAAAATGGTTATAAAAAATGGTTGTTTTAGCCAGGATATATTACCAGAAGTTAGGTATGGGATTTGGGGAGCATGTAGAAAACAATAACGGTGCTCCATGGCATTAAGGCTTCATCCATCCATCCAATGGTAAGAAATTTTTATAATTGAAATAATAGGTAAAAAGGATTAGAGGGTGTACATTATTATTACCCAATATCATCTGCTCAACTACCCAATCAAAATGAGAATAATCCTGGGAGCATTGTTAGGATTATAAGGGTGTACCTTAATAAGAATTTTTGACAGTGGGTGTACAAATACTTGGAATTGGATGGTATAGATTATAAAATTGGTGGGGAGCATAATAAGATGCATAATGAAAGAGATGATGATATGATCATGTCCTAGGTTAAATAGGCTCAAGTAAGTGTTATCTTGTTATTTTGGTTGTGGTTATGAGTTTTCTCTCAGGTTTTAGCAGTTTAAGTATCATATGTTACATAGTTATTCTTGGATTCATATTGGGAATTAGAAATACAATGAGGCTATTTGATTGAGAAATCATGAACCAAGTATGTTGGATGATGTTCTTGATATTCTCAAATGATTCTTGGGGATGAGAAGTTTTATTGAGGGGAGGTTGTAAGATCCTGTGTTTTGGAGCAGTTAAAATTTTTTAGAAGAATTTGAGTTTTTATTTGTTGGCTAGGTCAATTTGGAATTTGAGCTTTGGAATGAAATATAAATACTTGAAATAAATTAAAAGTGTTGTTTTTTGATAGGTTAGGCTTCTCAAGCATTAATTTTAGTATTGGAAGTGTCATGATTTGAATGCCCGGATTTTTGAATGACAAAGGGAGCTGCACTATTAGGGCACAGTCAGTGCTAACTGTTCACCTCAAAAATATGTCCCTATATAAGGGTCACATATTTTGTTAAAACTATGCACTTTAGGATTCATATACATAAAAAAACTCTTCATTAAATTATATAGTTTACTTGCATGTCTCTCACATGGTTTTTCAAACCATTCACCTAGTCGTGAAAGGGGGGATCATGTATAGTGGTGTCACACAAGTTGTAAAATGTTTGTATAAATATTCACTAATCCATGTGAGGGGAATGCCACTTTATAGGGTTCTGGAAAATGGTTGTTGCATCGTTATTCTAATCATATGACCAAACCATTTTCCCCTTTAAATATGAAAAATGTATGATTTTTTCCATCCTTCATTAAACCCAAAGTCCACCCTTTCTCCTCCCATTCACACAATGTAACTCCACCACCCAAGAGTTATTCATTATATCCTATCTAGAAATTGATTTATCTCCCTCATTTTAGATCAAAATTGATCAATGTTAGTTGCATTGGATCACCCATGGTTAGCATATGATTCTTCTTCCTTGATATCTCATTTTTTTCTCACCTTCTTGGATGTTATTTCCATAAGATCTTATATTCCCTATTTTAAGGGTGTTTTCCTATTATTCTAATTTATCTCATTTTAGGTTTAATTAGAGGGAAAAAATATAAAAATGAAGCTTCATTGGTATAATGTAGTTTCTTCATATGAAATTCTCTTAAATTTACATCGTTTATAAAATATTTTTTTTGTGTCGTGAGTTGATTATCTATGCATCACATAAAAATGATAAATTAATGTAAATAAATTATTATCACATTTAATTGGGTTTCATTGAGACCCAGTTAAATCATTATAGGTTGTCTACTATGGAGTGAACAACCCCTTGGGGTCTGTTGATATAAATTCCCGTGAATGTTATGTTGTGATTACATAATTAAACCTTCCTTGAGATGTGTTGAGTTTCCAGCCAATTAGTGGTACACATAATTGTGTTAAAGTAACTCCTAAATGGTTGGATACCATCAATTGACCCATTAGATAGAATAAAAAGATAATTGGATACTAATCTAATTTGAATTGAAACTAGAATCTTTTACTTAAATAAATCATAGTGATTTGTATATTGGCATGGAGTTCTACTTTTCTTTTATTAATTATAATGTATTGTTATGACCACTAATATTATAAATAATCTTGTACCCTTTTCACTTTTAAATTAAAGTTAAATGGTTAAACTAAATGAAATGGTTAAATGGAATTTTAATGGCATGTACATGTTGCCTGGCCTTTTTGAAAATTGTAAATGAAATATTTAAAAGTATGTTTGAATTGTTAATAGGAATGTGATTACCCCATGCACTATGATTAGTTATTAAAATCAATGTGACTACCTTTTTATTTCCTTGAGAATCACTTGTATTCAAATACATAATTCCATGAATTTGCTCATAAGAAACTTTAAATTGAATGAATGATTAATGACTGCGTTTTATTGGACATGTCGCTCATAACCATTTAGTTGTAATTGTTAGACACAATGTTCCTCTTCGTTATTTTAATTTTTTGGAAATGATTTTCCATGTGTATATTGTTATAACTTTCTTAACAGGAGTTTTATTATCATTGTTATTATAAGTAGTTGGATAAGGATCCCCTTCTCATTGCTTATTGACATTGTTGGGAACGGAACCCCATATTATTACATCTTGAAATGTTATGCATGTAATCCCTTATAATAATTTATAATTCATCATGTTGGACATAGAGATCATTTTCAAGATTATTATTGTTTTCTTTATTAAATATTTGTGGATGGTTCCCCTTATGAATTACTAGGAATTGTTGGACATGAATCCCATTATCCCTTGGTTTAAATGTCTTAATCAATTCCCATTATTTAGATATGAAACCACTTGTGATTATTTTTGAATATTGACAAATTGGCTATATAACATGGTTCCTGAGTCTAATTATATAAAATTTATAGGTTAAAATACAATATGGATTAGGCTGAAGCAGGTGGCATCAGAATAGTATCTCATGAGGGACCTAGTCCGACGTGGTCTATTTATTTTACTTCTTCCATTACTATACCTACACACTATATCATTTTATATTTAGGGAATTAATTTTCATTATACAATCTACTATTATATACCCATACATATATCTTAATTAAAATTTTGGACTTATCATATGACACTTTACTGATAGTACATCTTAGGCTAGGACTTGGTAGGGGAGTAGTGGTTGAGAATGTACTCAAGATGCCTTCAATAATTCTGGCTTTTATTTATTTTATTCTTGTTATTATATCCATGATTGTTTATTGTCTATTTTATAATTTCTTCCTTCTAATTTATATCATTTCATATTTACACATGGATGTTTATGTGTCACTTCTCATGTTATGAAAATATTACTATCTTTCACTACTATACCATTTTATTTATTTTACATTACTATTTTTAATATTGATATAGAGGGTATAGTCTCCCCATTGAACCACCTTTAGACCCTCACTTATTGTTGTCAGCCTTTGGCATAAGGGGGTGTGTGCTTGAGGCCATGTCATCGACTAACTCAAGGCACTATTTTAATGGATCTATGGTTGGGACATGATAGGTGTGCTTATAGACACAAAACATAGAATTTTAGAATTTATGGTCAATTCCACTGAGAAAGAGGCCTATAAGGTCACACACTATGTGTATCCATAATCTTAGTTAAATTAATGTATTGAATTTAACAAGTTAGAATAAATATATTTATTCATGTTTGGTTGATAGTCATAATTTAGTCACAATTTATGCAAAAGAATAAGTGAGTTAAATAAAAAAATATTTATTTAATTATGATGTTTCGAGATTAAAATATTTATTATATTTATAAATTAATGATATAGTGATATTAATTAATCATATAAATAATCATTATTCAAGGATCAGTAAATGACAACGGTGGAATTGTCTGATTGGAAATGGTATAAGTGATATTTATTTATATTATTAAGGTGTTTTAGATGTTAAAAAATTAAAATTATTAAAATTATTATTAGACATGGGTTAAACTAATAATTAATAATTAAGTAAATGGGTAGCATAAAACTTGCTAACCCTAAACCTCCTATAAAAATATCTAGTTATAACACTTTCTATGGTTACTTTTGGTGTGCATGAAAGTTAGAGAGATAATCTCTCAAGACCTAGAAAGTGATATAGAGATCTAGAACAAACTCTATTTTCATAATCTATCCATTAATCATGATAACATAAATAGTTCATTCTCCTTTAAGAAGAATTATGTTATTTCAACCATGAATAACACAAGTGATTAGGATTGGTATTACTTGCACCTGAAAATTCCATGATGATGTTCAGAGATTGTGGTTCATGTGAAGATAGATGTTATAGGAATTATAAACATGGATCCCACAGCATAATGATTTTACAATAATATATAGTAAATGAGATAATCAATTAAGATAGAATTACAAGTTATGGTATTTCAATATCTATACATAAATTAATTATAAATTATATGTGAAAATCGTCCTCTTTAGGTTCTAGAGTTTTTATTGTTTCAAGTAATCTATGATTTGTTTGGACATGAAGTTTTAATCATCTACATAAATTATTATATCTAAATTAAAACTAAAAGTTGAGTTTCTCATTCCATCAAAGTCACTTCCATTTTGCATGGAACCTTCAAGTGGTATCAGAACGGTCCTGTTTTTTATTTAAAATTACTTATTATTCCTTGATTGTTTTCTTGTACTTTCATATTATTTTACTTATATAAATTCATTTTAATATTCAACATCATCATCTCTTATAGTAATAATTATCACAGATATAATTAGTAAATGGGTAATATTGAAAAATAATGAAATATTTAAAAAAACACCATATGAATATGTCAAAGGTACTTCTTTGAAAAAATCAGTGTACAAAGTATGTAAATCCTAAATACATTTCATGTATTAAAATTTTCTCATATGTATCTAATGGTAAAATCAAATTGATTTATTCAAATCAGATAAATCTGATAAAAGAGTGTGTATATAAGGACATATTGGTACACATCTTGAAAACTCTATGTTGTGTAGTCACTATACATGATGTGTAGTACCAAATTTATCATGATCAAGAACATGGGGTGTCCCATCATTCCATGTATTGGATACATGACATAAAGAATAGAATGTTGTGTAATTATCATCCTATTCATAGTGTATATTGGAAAACATGTTTTGTACCTTGAACTTGTCCATGTAAGGAATTACACAAATCCCAAAGTCATTTATTGCATATATGGATAGAATACAGTACATAAAATGTAAAATAGTACACACCATTTAGTCTTCTATAAACAGTGTGCCCAATTTAATGTAGAGAAAAATTAAATATATAATCAAACCTATTCACATGTGTTCTAAGTGTCACTTATTTTATAGTACATTCCATTTTATAGGACTTATAATTATATATTAAATAAATTTCCATGTAAAATTTTTGATAAGAACTTGTAGTTGACTCCAAGTACACTTGTGTACAAAATTAATTTTAAATGAAAATAATTTAATTCAAAAATATAGATAATTGTGATTTTAGGATGATTGGATGGAATTAAGATAAATTGAATTATTTGGATTAATTCAGGGCACATTATCTTAATTAATGAACAAAACAAATTAATTGATAAACTAGATTGAAAATGTATTCTTGTTTCATGTTACATGGATGATAAAGATATTATACCACCCCTTTTTATTTGATTTGTTTCATTTAATTTTTATATTAAATTAAGAATTGATTCCCTATATATCATCACCTCATCCATATTATGTAAGGGCTTTCATGCTCATGGATTATTTTTTGTAAACCCCCTTTATCTAATTCATCGGATCTCATCACCTATGTGTGAGTAAATTATTATGTAAGGATAGAGATACCATGTGAGAGGAGGTGGTATGAGTCCATAAGATGATGTGAAACCAATGGATTTGATATCTATAAACCAAGGTGGAATGTTGTAACCCAAACCAATATACGATTCAAGGTGTTTTCCCCTGAATTTCTAGGAAATTTTATCATCTTCTACATAAACAAACCATTAGTTAATCTCATGATCATGTCACTTATATTTTATTTATTTTAGTTAAATGGTTAATTATTTATGTTTTTTGATGTTCCACTATAACATGGTCAATGAATTATAAAAAATGAATAATTGAATAAAATATAACTAGATAATGAATAAATGTTTTATCAAATATGGTGAATCACTTAAGAAAAATTCACTTATTTTTTACAAGCCATGTGATAAGATAAAATCAGATTTATGCGTAAAGATAAAAATACCTTAACTAAAATATTAATACTTCATAACATTAATCTACTTAATTTAGAATTGACTTCATTGACCAACCCAAGTTGGGATTCTTTCAATTATTGAGGAAAGATTAGCTGGATGTTTTGGGTTGACTTAACTTGGTTCACATTAAGGGTTGAATTCCCATGCAAGACATAGTATAACTAAGAGTAAGGGATTAGGTAGTCTACTCAATGAATCAAGGAACTATAATTAAAGCATTTGGAAAGTCATTCCATCCTAAAACCCTTTAAATAAATTGGTAGGCCCAAATCAAGGTAATGTGAAGGGGGTGAGGATCCTTTACACTAGAATATCAAAGAGACAAGATATTATAAAACTAATGGTAATTTATATTGGATTTAAAAGAATGTGGGAGATTAATGGGCTTTAATTAAATTTTAATTTATTAATTTCTTTTTAAAATCATGTAAATTGCAAAGTATTTTCTCTAAATTTCTAGAAATGGAAAACAAAATGAATTCTACAATATCACTAGGATACATAATAGAGAATGAAAAACTTTTCACCATAAAAAATTTCTAGGAATGGTTTAGATACTTATGCATTATAGTATGGAAAAACAATTTACATGCTAGAAACCTTATTTCTTGAGTCACATTCCAATAAGGCTAGTGAGGAAAAGTATCTGTCTATTTGAGGCATGTGGAAAATTTAATGGATATCAAATATTTCATGATATCCTCAATGTACAATGAGATTCTATATAAATATGGGGATATAGATGTGTACATAATCATTTCTCACCTTCATGTTATCTATAAAGAGAAGAATTTATTAGAAAGATATGAGATCTCTAATACACAGTTTGCATGAAAGATTGGTGAGTCAGTACAAGATAGACCATAAGTACTCAAATTGATTGGATGCATTGAGAAAATTGAAATCTTGCATTTTAAAATCTCAGATGAATTTTGACCAAATCTCATTATTCCCTCACTATCAAAAAAACTATTCTGTTTTAAAATGAATTACAATATGAGCATTAGCGAGAAAACACATTCAGTACTTCTTACTCTTATTCACCAAGTTGATAAAGACATGTGATGTGATAAACCCATTATCTATATATTTAATAATAATGTGTAGAACAAGGTAATTGGGATGCAGAATAATTCCAATTATAATGCTCCAAAGCACAATCCTTCTAAGAAGAAGAAGATCTAGAGGCAAAGGAAAGAATAGGATCTCGTATGTTGTACATGTGGAAAGTAGGTACAATGGAGGAGGAATTGTAGCCATATAAATAAGAAATGGTATTATTTAGGTGTGTTTGTTATTGAGTGTAATATTTTCATATCTATAAGTTGGGTATTATATATTACCATTCATACTCACATTTTTATTTTAATACTATAACCATGTAGATATTGGAAGTTTTCCATAGGTGAGGTGGATCTAAGGGATACCAATGGAGCAAGGATGGATACTCTATCCATTGGAGACTGCTATATCACATTTCCAATAGGATTTATTTTGATTGTAAATAATTTTGTTTATGTTCACAGTGTTTCCAAGAACATCATTTTTGTTTCTTATTTTGACTTGGATGGATTTATATTTAGTTTTTTAAATAAGAGTTGATACTTTTATAAAAAAAGCATATGTTATGGAATGGAAAGATTGACTAATGATCTTTATGTATTAAATTAATAAAAAAATATTATAAATTAATAATGGAATAAATACATGAAACTCATATAATACCTAATTGGTGAATCACCATCTTTCTCACATAGATGAGAATAGTTTGAAAAAGCTCTATCAAGATGGTTACTTAGACTCTTTTGAGATAAAACCCCTAAAAATATGTCATTCCTATTGATAAAGAAATATTTCCAAACCACCATTTGATAAATACTATAAATAAATAATATTCGAATGGTTTCGAACCATTAGTATAGGCCCCCAAAACTATTGGTATATCCTATACCAGTGGTTTAGAGGGTAGTTGGATAGCTGTTTATCAGTATAGGTATCCTATACCAATGTTTCCCAAAATGTTGGTATAGATATTATTAAATACCTATATTAATAGTTTTGAAAACCATTCCTATAGTTAAAGTAAAAAAATCTACATTGGTTTTGATCCCAGCACCTCCCTCTTATATTTCAATGACCTAAACACTAAGCTACAATGAATTTTGTGAACATAACTTGATAAATATGTATATGTATATTTAAAATAAATTAATTTTTTTTGTATTTAATTTTATTTTACAAAATATTTAATAATAAAATTGAGTACATATACTAACATTTTTGGAAGAACTGTTAGTATAGGGTATCTCCATGGCACTTATACTAATGGTTTTGGTAAAATCGTTGGTATATGGTATCCTTAAGGTACCTATACCAATGGGTTTTTCCAAAACATTGGTATAGGTTCTCTATATGGTACCTATACCAATGGTTTAAAAAATTATTTTTATAGGATCTCTCAATGGTACCTATACCAATGGTTTAGAAAAATTGTTGGTATTTGGTCTCTCTATCGTACTTATACCAACGATTTTGGACAAAACTATTTGTATAGGTTGAAAGAACCCAGTTTTTCACTAAAGTTTAGATCCTTCAATTTTTAGTCTAAATATTTATTTTAAACATAACACGAATTCCTTAGGTGTTAGAAAAGGTTTCAGGTGTGTTCTGGGCAAGTTCGGAGCCTGAAACCCATCATTTTAGGAAAAACAAGCAAGGTGCATGATTTAGTGGAAATCGTGCAGGAATGACGCAGGGTTTAGAAAACCATGAGGATATTATTTTTCCAAAAAAAACCTCCTCACACTGTTGGTGCACAACTATGAAGCCTAATTGTTCAATCATCCCTTCTACCTAGGTAACTATGCATGGTTTGCGCATGGTTTGTCAAACTGTGTGGACAAACCGTGCAAAGACCATTTTCTCGGTAAAATGTCAAAATTACCCTTAATGATATAATTAACCTCCCTCGTCATTCCCTAATCCTATTTTATGTGGTATTAACTTAAATTTCTATCATTTTGGATCCCTTTGAAGATCTAAGGTAGGAATCAAGAGATCTCCTTCATCTGAGATCTGCTTGAGCTTTCGTCTGTCATGTTGGATGTGAAGTGGTATGTAGTCGAGTCCTCTTGATCCGTTCTCCTTCTCTTTTTATCTTGAACATGTTATCTTAGTATGATATTTTTTCTCATTTTTTTAGATCTACTCCAATACAAGCCAAATCAAAGTCCAATATATATGGAGAATGATTGTACAACCCTAAGCTAGGTGGTCTATAACTCATCCCTCAAGTTCATTGATTTTGGATTTGTCATGTGGGCCCCACCTATTTCATTTGGTACCATTTATAGAATTTATATTCCATGTTTATAATCATTATAACAGTAAATTTATGATATTTCCAAATATGTGGCTAGTTGTTAGTAGTTATACCCATAACTTAATCCTTTCCATGTCGAAGTTTATGCCATATTTGACGTTTAGTGTTTTTACACATTTGAGTCACCGCTTGGTTGTGTAATGGATTGACGATTAAAAGGGCAAGCTTTTCTATATTAAATTTCTTGATTTATATTGTGATTGGAATAATGGAAAGTACCATGTATGTTCACCACTTGACCCGCCTAAGTTAAGTTCATTAATTGATAATTAAATGTGAAATGCGAATTGAAAAGAATATTATGTATATGAATTGAAAATATTGAATGTGAATGAATAGTAGGTATCATATCTATGTCACCCCTTACCAAATTAATGTAAGGGAGTGGAGTGTACCTTAAATATGGAATATTCCTTGAATGGATTAAAATGGTTGCGTGATACTTGACCTTATCACACAAATGAAAGGTAAGGCTTGAACCAACAGTTGCATACTACTTGACCTTATCACACTAATTAAAGAAATGTATTGAACCAAAAGAAATATTACATGACTTCATGATCAAATATGAATGTTTTTACTCAAGATCGCCTTGGATTCTAATCAAAGAATTCCATGAGCACCCGGGGACCCCATTCTGATTCAAGGATACTACTTGCTTAGGATGAGACCCACCGATATGTTGATCCATATCTGTTCTTAGATTCCCTATAGGACACCGTAGAAACCCTTCATATTACTACAGGATGCCTTAGATACACTCCTTGGATCCAGAATTGACAAATAGTTTCCATGGTTAAAACCCATCAGGCCTTGTCTCTACTCAGCCCCATTTTACCTTGGTCGGTCACCTTGGACTCGGTAGGTGGATCATTATAGAATGCCTTGGATTATGATCCTTGGATTACAATCTTATCCCATGCCCGACTACAGTTATTACTGAGTTGGTGACCCTTAATGTCTACATCCCCTTAGTTATTACCTTGTGACTTTATTATTAAACATCATAAATCTTGGTTTTTTTGTTACATCTTGGAACCTTCACTATTTATATTATCATGAGGTGATGTCAGTGTTGGATATGAATCCTGAGACCAATCAATCGAAAATTGTTAATTACATAATTAAATAATTTTTTTACATGTCCAGACGCTAGCTAAGGATTGAAGAAGGCACTTGGGTATTTAGTTACATTGTACTACATTACCTTATATATACATACCTTCAAACTTTTACATTTCCACTATGCAATCTAGATGTTATAGACACCATTGGTAGTGGTGCACTATGTTTTATCTCACACCCTCTCTGAGTTTGATTTGGTACTCGGGGTAGATTACATGGTTGTAGGTGTTGAAAAAGGGAAGCATACAGCTTCAAAAACATTATTTATTGTTGTTTAGTATAGATCTTAATAGTAGATGACCAAGCCAGAGATCGAGATTCTTAGGATTTTCTTTTAATTCCTTTATACTTTTGTGGAACATGCTATGCTTTCTTTCTTATATCCATCTTTTCTAGTTTTCTAGTGACATGACATATCATCATTTGGTTAATGTTATTTTAGTTGTTTCAATTATTATTATTATTGTATCTATTTTATGTTTTGCCTTATGTTTACATATATTGATTCGGCTATTTAATTATGTTTACTCTCATCTGTTGTGCTACACTTTGGTAATGAGGTCATAGTCTCCCCACAGACACACTCTAGAAATTCACTACAAGTCGCTAGCCTCTGGCATTCAGGGAGATGCACTTGAGGCCATGTGGCCCACTAGGATCAGGGCACCCATTAAGTGGAATTCGGGTCCAGGATGTCACAAAGTGGTATCAGATGAGTTTTCTTTTCTTTCATTAATATTAAGAGACAATATATTTCAGATTAATAATTTTTGAGACTTGTTCATAAGTCGTGCTTTGGCATCGCGAACCAATGTTCAGGGTAAAAACCAAGTTTCATAAATTATAAATGTTGTTCTTCTTTTTCCTATTACAACTGAAATTATTTCATCATTGGGAGATGCATATTTTGTGTAGTGATATTAATTATTCATCTGTTTGAGGATTTTATTTCATCATTTTTCTAATGATATGATGGAAAGGATCATTGTTACATTAATCATTATAGGCACATAGAATTCAAAAGTCATGCATATTGACATTCCATATAGGTGAATTTCACTATTTTTCATTGCTTTATATGCATGTGATTGATGAGTAATGATGTGATATATATCTTATTCTTTTATTACTTTTTGTTGCGATTGAGTGATTTTCTATCTCAATTTATGAGGTGTATGGTCCCTCATGGGATGGGATGAGTAATTTATCGAGTCGAGCCATTATGTTATAAATAAATTGGTGTTTTCTTCATTGATAAGGTGTATGGGAACTGATTTAATGGGAATGACTATCGTTTATAATATAAATTATGAATTATAATATGAAATGGTTGAACACCCTTATCTAGCCTTGTCATGTTTATGACAGGTAAAGGAGTGAACCTAGTAATTAAATATTAAATTAAATAAAACTTATAATTGATCACTTACCGATAAATGGATATATAAGTGGGTGTTTTGGGTAGTATACCTTGGGTAGTGTGTTTTCCTACATTCATATTCCTCTAGTAATGCTATATTTCTACTTAAGTTTTCTATGAGGCATGTGCTTGGAATTTGTAAACCAATTTTTCCACGATGTCCTCATGTCGTATACTAGGATGGTCGTGACAACCATGCTCCCGACATGGTGGGCCCTGAGATTCTAGTATTACCTCTATGAGTGAAACCTGACGAACCACCTTTTGTACCTGATTTGGGCACTGAATAACAATTTTGTGATAGTTTCCTACATCTGATGCAATCCATGAATGGTGCTCCATGTCTTGCACCTACAATGGCTAATTTGGATCGTGAGTTTCAACAACAGTATCCTCTTACATTCTCAGGTGATGTCAATCCATAGGACACTAATTCATGGCTAGAATCAAACCTATCTATCATAGAGAATCTGGTAAAAGCCTCCAGATAAGAGAGTCAATCTTGAAACATACATGCTTTGCGATTCAGCCGAGCATTGATGGGATGTGATTACCCAAGACGGTCGACATTAGGTCATGTTGTGAGTTGATTTCCTGACTACCTTCTATGATCATTTCTTTCCAAATACACTGAGAGATGACAGATCCAGATATTTCATGCATCTCGAGTAGGGTTCTATGTTAGTTATGCAGTATTCAGCATGATTCACTAAGTTATAGTGCTTTGAACCGCTTCTAGATGGTGATTAGATTTTGTGTGCAAGACATTTTGAGGATGGGATCCATTACTCCATTAATAAATAGGTGAATGTATTCTCCCTATCTACATTTTCTTCAATATCCAATTAGGCTGTTATCACTAAGAGCAACCTAAGGGATGGAAATAGTACTGGGTATAGAGGAAAAGTGATGCGTCAGGCCAGTAGTTCTTCTTGTGGTAGGAAGCATTCTCTCAATTTTCTCATCAGATAAATGACAACAATATTTCCCATTTCGATAACACCTTGGTGTGTCATCAGTGTGGATGATGGGGGAACAAGAAGCCTCAATGTGGTAGAGACCCAATGGAATGTTATGCTTGTGGTCGTGGGGGGAATATGAAGTGTTTATGTAGGACCTTTCCACCAGCCTCTAGTGGAAAATTAACTACACCATATCCACCATCAGGAGTGAGTTCTTTTACATCATGTCAAGAAGGTATTTGGAATAGCAATGTTAGGAGGAGGAAGTGTGGTCATGGTAGCCAAACCCATGATCCCCATTAGCACCAAAAGATCAGTTATGATTGTGGTAGTCTATCTGTTGTACAGGGTTGTAGATCAGGTCAGTTGAATGCACTACAACCAATACCTGAGGATCAGGCTGTGGGATCATTAACAATATGTGTTAATATTCTAGTATCCTCTAATATAGTGTCTATTTTACTTGATACAAGTGATTTGAAATCTTTTATCTCTATATCTATCATGGAGATCCTTGAACTAGAGATATAATATTACTATGGTGTAATCTCTCTAGATACACTGTAAAGGGCACGAATAGAGGGAATACATCGGTGAATGGACTATCCCCTTGAGGTAGACTGTTGCCCCTTCTTATGGAGCCTCTTTTTTCTTGAGATGACAGGCTTCAATTTCATTCTTCAGATGTACTTTTTGGTTCACTATCACGATTTTGTAGACTAAAATCACCGTAGGGTATCTTTTACATCACCATAGGGAAACAGTTATCCATATAAGGGTGAGTGGGATGTTCAAGATTCTAGAGTTGGACAAGAGTATCATGTTCTAGGTGGAGTGACCTCTCAGATTAAAAATCTCTTCATGGAGGATCAGGGTTTACAAAAATTTGATTTCCCTCCAGTTATATATTTTTTTAGGGATGTTTTCAAGACAATTTTTGTGTCTTACATCCTAAGATATATGTAGAGTTTACAATTGGTCATTTTCCAGGAGCAGCTCCAGTGTCCATTCCTCCATATAGTATGGAACCTAATGAGCTTCAAAACCTCAATAGTCAATAAGAGGATTTAGAGTCCAAAGGTTTTATATGGAACAGTACATCCTCTTGAGGGGAGGTCATGTGTTTTTCAAATAAAGTGGATGGAACCTTATGTCTATGCATGGATTACTAAAATTTGAACCAGCTTATGGTCAAGAACTGATATCCATTCATGGATTAGATGATCCCTTTGACCAGCTCCGAGGAGAAAAGGCCTTCTCTAAGATCAACCTAATATCAGGTTATCATCTAGTTTTAGTCAGACGATCAAAAATACATCTTACAGCTTTCCATAGTAGGTATGGTATGTATGAGTTCCTTGTTATGTTTTTCGGCCTTACAAAAGTGTCTGCCATTTTAATGGATCTAATGAATAGGGTTTTCCACCCCTATTTGGATTCTTTTGTTGTGGTCTTTTTGGAAAACATCCTGGTGTAATCTAGTTCTCATAGAGGCCCTGAAAATCATCTTGAGATCGTTATGAGTACATTGATATATCATAATATTTATGCCAATCTTGCTAAGTGCCACTTCTAGATCAACAAACATAATTTCTTGGGGAATATAATATCATAATCGGGAGTATCTACTGACCCAAAAAATCTGATTTATATAGTTTCCTAGGAGCATCCCTTGAACTTTTTTGATATATGAAGTTTCTTGGGGATGGTTGTATATTACTAACATTTCATACAATACTTTTCACATTGTTTTTCACTTCTTAATGGCCTTACAAAAAAGTGTGTCATTTTCTTATGGTTAGAAGCATGTGATAAATCCTTTCAGGAGCTAAAGGGGAGGCTTGTCTCAGCACATATTCTAATTCTTCTCAAGTTGGGTATAGGTTATATCATCTTCTATGATGCATCAAGCATTTTACTGGGAGTAGTATTAATTCAAGAATATAGAGTCATTTTATATGAATCTCAGTAGTTGAGGCCTCATGATAGAAATTACCCAACGCGCAACATTGAGCTATCAGTAGTTTCTCATGCCTTACGTTACTGCAGACATTATCTGATGGGTGAGAACTTTATGATGTGCATGGACCACAAGAGCCTCAAATATATCTTTTCTCAGTGTGACTTGAACCTCGGATAGTGTAGATGGTTCGAATATCTATAATTATTTAATTTTGTGCTTGCCTATATGCCTAGGAAGGGCAATGTGGTTGCAGATTTTCTAAGTTAGAAAACCAAAACACAGGACGAACAAGAATCCAGTGATGAATGGAAGTTAATGGCCCTCTTTTCAGAGCTGCATCTAGAGTTTCATGACAGTCACAAGAAGACTTATCTTTCATCCTTGATAGTTACCTCTTCCCTCCTTGAGAAGGTGAAGAGTAAGAAATTATTCGATCCTGAAGGATGGGTTCTCTGTGAGATTATGTCATGGGATAACCTACCTCTGGATTAGTATGTGGATAGAGATGATGTCCTAGGTCTGCGAGGATGTATCTAGGTTCCTACAGATATGATAGGGGAGTTGATGAAATAGTCCCACACCTCTCAAGGGGTAGTTCATCTAGACATATCCAAGATGTATGGAGATATGCGACATCAATATTGGTGACCTGGAATGAAATTTCATATAGAAGGATTTATTATGAGGAGTTCCTCCTGTCAGTAGGTGAAGGTAGAGCACCAGAGACCTGAAGGCTTGTCATAGCTATTTTTAGTGCCATAATGGAAAATAAAAGATGTTGTTATGGATTTCATAGTTGGCTTATCTAGGTCATTGAGGGGTAGTGATGTTATCTGGGTAGTCATTGACTAACTAACAAAATCATCCCACTTCATTACTATTCAGTATACTTTATCATTTGATGAGATGGGAATACTGTATATTCGTGAGATCGTATGACAACATGGGGTTCCACTTACTATCATTTCATATAGGGATTCTTGTTTCACGTCATGGTTCTAGAAGGGTGATAGAGTTGATATTTTCATTATTATTTATATGTTTTTCAATGATTTAATCCCTCCTAATTATTCAATGTGAGTGTATTTGCATCATTTATGTGTTTTTGGTGTATTTTGGGCTTAAATGTGAAAATGGGGTAATTCTGTAAAATTGTCAGTTTTATATAGCTTCTGTTTTTCGGTCATAACTTTTATAATATGGGTCCAATTGAAGTTAATCTTTTTTTTAGGATTCCTATACTTGTGGGATTAAAATGTTCCTTCTGGACCAAGACCCAATTCGAAACCCAATGGTGCAGAAAATTAAATCAAGTTGAGAAATCAGTTTGGAAGGCAGAATGGACACCACTTCATTAAATATGCAATATCTCCTTCATCCGACCTTAAAATGAGGTGATTACAGCTGTTGTAGACAGAGGACTTCCAAAGGACGTCTCACATTAAATTTCATAAATTATTGAGCTCATTAATGCATCCTTTTGGCGCGTCCAAATGGGGTGGGTGAAACAGTGTTTGGCGGCCAGAAAAGTAATGGTCATTGATTCGGCCATATCTTTCTTTACACCTGTCCAATGACTCTAATCTTTTAAGGGTCGATAGAAAACTTCATTTCCAACATTCTATAATAAGGGACATCAGTGAGTTTCGGCCGGCTGGTGAGAATAACAGAGGCAAACGTTTGGAAGACAGATTCTGGAGGATCAAATTTCTGTTCTTTCTTTTCTCTCTTTTGTTCTTCTTAGTTTTGTAATGAATTCTTCTTTCCCCTTAGTCACAATTACCCTTACCATGGTGGGGTAAACTTATGTGTGATTGGGGAAGGAGAGGTTTTCCATATTGTATTTCATGAGTTCCTTCTATTAATATTTTAAAATCCTCTTTTCTCTTCTGCGAATCTGTTTCAATTTCTTATAACAGTTTTTATTATCATGTACGATTGTATCTGATTTTAGATTCTGTTATTCATTTATATTTGGTCAATGATCAATATCTCCCTCCACTAGGTTCTGGTTTATAAACAATGGAATAGACCAGGATTTAGTGGTGTAGTACTCGGTGATCACCGGTACGTGTGTGAGGAGTAGTGAATATTCTTGATTACTTGGGATAAACAAGACCCGATTGGGAATTGCCTAAGATAATTGGGGGTATTTTCCACAACTCTATTACACATTGGAAGGAGAGTAGACCAACCTAAGATTTTACTAAGGTTTATTCTCACATTTTTAATTGACCAAGGGAGTGAGAAGAAACGATTGTGGATTCTCACTCTTAACGATTTAGCAGAGGAGAATTGGGTAAAATGAACAATGATGGAATTACAATTGGAAAACTGACCCTAACCTGATCACCATTTCATATCACTGATTTAGATCACATCATTTGTCAATTTATTTAAAAGCTTTCACTTAATTACTTTACTTTATTTAGTTTCTTTCTTATATTTTCTAAATCAAACAATTTCTAAAAACAACCTCACTTCTTTCTATTTTAAGGTGACAACTTAATTGTTGTGCACTCCACTCTGGAGACAACCTAGGTAATCCACTCTACTGCATTTTAACCTAGGTAATATTTTTTTTTGTCACACCCCACGATAGACACGTGTCAAAACTTGGCGCCGTTGCCGGGGAGGTAGTGCGAACATTTCTTTTCTTTTCTTTTCTCTCTTTTCATCTTTTCTCTTCAAAATTGCATGACTAGAACCTCACAAACTGAACCTTTACCCATAGATCCTGAAATTGAAAGAACCTTATTGAATAGACTTAGAAACATTAATTTAGAATTTGAATTTGAGGACGTTCCCCTTGCAGACTCAAGTGAAACTTCAAGTGTTCACTCTGAGCCTGTCATCATGGCTGAAAATCAAAACCAAACACTTAGAGACCTCTGTGCACCACAATTCCTTAATCAAAACAATCAACTTGTCATGCCAGTGTTACAAAATGATTTTGAAATGAAACCTAACATGATTCCTTTGCTTCCAAAGTTTCATGGTTTGGCAGGTGAAGATCCAAACAAACACATTAAAGAGTTCACACATGTGTGCTCAACTTTCAGACCCCGTGGAATTACTGAGGATCAGGTTAAGTGGAAGGCATTTCCGTTTTCATTGGATGGAGATGCTAAAGAATGGTTGTACGGCCTACAACCATGAGATGTTCATGACTGTAATGACCTGGTAAGATGTTTTATGCAAATATTTTTCCCCACCTCTAGAAGCACAGCCATTCGGAAGGAAATCTATGCCATATGACAATCATCTGGAGAAACCCTTTACGAGTACTGGGAGAGATTTAAGAAGCTATGTGCCAGCTGTCCACATCAAGCCATTGAGGAACACCACTTTCTTGTCTTCTTCTATCAAGTACTACTGGAAAATGACAGAAACCTTCTTGATGCATCATCTGGAGGTGCCTTGATTGACAAGTCACCAGAAGAAGCCAAGGGTATGACAACCCTACTTTTTTATTACAACTTAAACATGCTTTATTACATAAAACTTCACTTGATACAACAAAGAAGATCGAGAGGTTTAGTGTCTTTGGGGCTTAGGATCATTACATAAAAACTTTAAACTTGAAATACAACATCATTATTGAAAACTTCCTTTACATGACCACTACATTCCTTCGTACTTAGCATTGCATGGGATAACCTGAGGACATGCATAAGAAAAGGGTGAGCTATAAAGCCCAGTAAGGGAGTACACAATGAATAACATGAGGAGTACAATACATTTTAGGAAATAGGCATATCAATAGAGAATAAGAGAGACATAAACATAAAGGCATGATAAAGCATGATAATCATAACATGGAAATGTGGCAACAACACTTAACATTGAATTAGCATGAGCCAAGGCTCATTGCACATGGAGCATGAGTAAACCCTCATTGCACTTGAAGCACGAGTAAACCCTCGTTGCACTTGAATTAGCATGAGTCAACACTCATTGCACATGACGTATCATGATACTATACTTTACCCAATGCATTGGAGCGCTATAAAGGGCGCACCCTTCTTAAACATTTCATTTCATGCATAAGTGTGCCACATGGATCATAAAACATGGATTCATAAAACATAATCATTTATTCCACAATAAAGGAATGTGGAATTCATACATGAAACTTTACAATCAATAAGTAAATGTGCATAAAGGTGAATACCCTTGATGGAGAAATGGGCATGGTATTCACTACACAATGATATTGGCTTAGAAAATCGGTGTGATTTCGGCAGCGTAACGGCGTGACATAAGAATTCATAAAAAAGGATGATGAGAGAGAAAGGGGTTCTTCATCATATTTACATGTAATGGACAGTAATAAGGTCATATAGATACATTTCCCAACAATTCAAAAGGAATTTAGATTCATGATACAAAAGTATTGCTTGAATATAAAAGAGGAGAAAAAGGTTCCTTTCGGAATTTCGGCATAGTAACGGGTGTACATGGGAGGCATTTAATGAGAAATAAAGGGGTTCCTCATCATATTTACATGTAATGGATAGTAATAAGGTCATATAGATACATGTCCCAACAATTCAAAAGGAATTTAGATTCATGATACAAAAGTATTGCTTGAATATAAAAGAGGAGAAAAAGGTTCCTTTCGGAATTTCGGCATAGTAACGGGTGTACATGGGAGGCATTTAATGAGAGAGAAAGGGGTCTCCCATCATTAAAACAATAAGAGGGCAGTATGGGAGAGGTGAGAAACCATACCCCAACATTCATAATTGAAATTAAAAGGGCAATACAACTTAAAGAAAATTGACAAAAATGAGAAAGGAAGAAAAACCCTTACTTGGAAGTGTGCTTCCAAAGGCTAGAGAGAGGCTTGTGAGAGGCTTCTTGGGAGCTTGGGGCACCTTTAGAGGATTCTAGAGAGAGTATGGCAGAGGTTGGACGAACTTCAAGGGCTTTGGGTGAGGAGGAAGTGGGAGCTTGAGTGGGTTTATATAGGAAAGGTGAGAGAATTCTTTATTATTTAGGTTTGGGACCCCTTATATTAAAATAATCCAAACCACAAACCATCCCATGGTATTTGCCCATGGTTTCTGGAAAAGGAAATAGGAAAACAATATTTTACAAGGGCAAGGTCCGAACTTATTAAAAAATTAGGGTTTCTTATGTGGAGGTGAGTCACACTCCCATGGAAATTAATTTAAAAAGGCAAAGTGTTGAATAAGTCTTGAGGGCTCCATTAATGCTTTGAAAAGTGAGTCAAACAAACCCAAAACCTCATTATTTTAATGATAAAACACATATTGGCCGAACATAAGGATTATGGTATTTTATTACATCACCATTGGGTCATTATGATGTCATAAAACACATTATATATTTAAATGGTATTTAATTTTTACCCAAAATTTTGACTGTCTCAGAAAATTATGAAAAATTCACCGTTGGATAATTTCGACGTCCTGATTCCAAAAATAATATTTATTTTATCTAAATAATTTTCTAAATATGTGAATTTTCACTTTTAAAATAAAAACGGACATTTATAAAAAATTCACGGGTTTTGACAGAAATGGCTTTCAAACCATAATAAAAATTTTAATTGCATTCATAAAATTATAAGATCATTTATATTTAATAAAAATTAATTTAATATTAATAATAATATTTTATTAAAATATTATTTAATTCAAAAATACTTTAATTTAATAAAATATAATTCTTAATTAAATAATAAGTAAAAACACCGTTTGTACTTTAAAAACTAATTACAATGCATCAAAAATGACTAGAAATTATATTAATTATTATATACAAAAATAATGTACATGAACATGGTGCTACTTATTTGTTACATAACCCCTTAAAATAGCCGCATAAGACCTAAGGGTAAGGTGTGCGATGGTGACAGACTCTTGGGGTTGCTCGGATAACATTGCTCGAGTGGTAATCTCTATCAACTTCCATTTTTCCCGTAGACGATCACGTTCGAGCTTGACTTGATGAAGCTCAGCTTGGGCTTGGTCAAGGGCAAAGCCCAAAGACGCCACCTCCTTTCCGAGCTCCGACAAATGGGCTTCGTAAGGGGCAATTCTACTGGATGAGGCCATCGCTTCCTTTGTCTGAGTAAAAATGGTTTCGTTAAAGCCTTATATTTAAACTACCCAGATGATCACTGTTCAACGCCTATAAAAGTAACGGTCACAAATCTTAACGTTAAACTAAAGAAGTTGACATCATATAAAAACATAAAGAAACATTTAACTGGATCAAGAGGGATTTTCCATTAATGAAATTTTGGGTCGTTACAACATTCCCCCCTTAAGAAATTTCGCCCTCGAAATTTTCCTTTTCCCACACTAAAACAAATGTGGGTAACTTAGCTTCATCATATCCTCCGACTCCCAAGTTGCTTCTTCAAACTTGTGGTTTCTCCACAACACCTTGATGAGGGGCATTGTCTTATTTCGTAGAACTTTTTCTCTACGATCCAAGATCTTCACTGGTTGCTCCTCATAAGAAAGATCGTCTTCTAATTGTACCACCTCAGAAGAGAGTACATGTGAAGGGTCTGGTATGTACTTCCTTAAGAGGGATACATGGAAGACATCATGCACCTTGGCCATAGTAGGTGGAAGTGCTAGTCGATAGCCCACAACCCCAACACGATCAAGAATCTCGAAGGGGCCGATGTACCTTGGACTTAACTTCCCTTTCTTTCCAAACCTCATGACCTTCTTCCACGGAGATATGCGTAAAAACACCATGTCTCTGACTTTAAACTCAAGGTCTCATCGACGATTATCTGCATAACTCTTCTGTCGACTTTGGGCTGCCTTGATATGCTGCTGAATGGTTTTCACCTTCTCCACCATTTCTTCGACCATTTCTGGTCCAAGCAGCTTACGTTCACCGACCTCATCCCAACATGCCGGTGTTCTACACCTTTTCCCATACAGGGCTTCATATGGTGCCATTTGGATGCTCGAGTGGAAACTATTATTATAAGAGAACTCAACTAGAGTAAGATGTTGATCCCATCCTCCTTTAAAGTCCATTGAGCATGCTCTCAACATATCCTCAAGTGTTTGGATAGTCCTCTCGGATTGGCCATCAGTTTGAGGATGATAGGCCGTACTGAAGTTCAGTTCAGTATTCAGAGCATGTTGAAGACTCTTCCAAAACTTAGAGGTAAATCTTGGATCTCGGTCCGACACAATAGATAGTGGTACTCCATGCAACCGTACCAATTCCCTGATATATATCCGTGCCAGTTGATCCAAAGAGAAATCCTCTCGAATAGCAATGAAGTGTGCAGTCTTTGTAAGACGATCCACAATAACCCAGATTGCATTGTTGCTTTTGGATGTCCTTGGAAGTCCAGTGACGAAGTCCATGGTGATGTTCTCCCATTTCCATTCTGGTATGGGCAATGGTTGCATCATCCCCTTAGACTTCTGCCTCTCTGCCTTCACTTGCTGACACACCAGGCACTTTGATGTATATTCGGCGATCTCCTTCTTCATATTATCCCACCAAAAGTTTTCTCGGAGATCTCGATACATCTTTGTGCTCCCTGGGTGAATAGAGAAATTTGAACTATGTGTATCATCCAAAAGTTCCTTCTTCAGCTCCGAACTTGATGGGACACATAGTCTTTTCCCAAACCACACAATTCCTTCTTCATTAACATTAAACTCTGAGGATTTTCCCTTTTTGATAGCTTCCACTTTTTCTTGGATTCTCACATCATCCTTTTGAGCATCCTTTAACATTTCCAAAAGAGATGGTTGAGCAATCATTTGTGAAAGGATTGATGATGTTCCCTTCTTTATGATTCCCACGTCCATCTTCATCAAGTCTAAGAAGATTGGATCCTTCTCAATTCTCATCATTGATAGAATTGCTGGATCCTTTCTACTTAGGGCATCCGCCACCTTGTTCTCCTTCCCAGGGTGGTAATGTATTGAACAGTCATAATCCTTTATGAGCTCTATCCATCTTCTCTGGCGCATATTAAAATCTTTCTGTGTGAATATATATTTAAGACTCTTGTGGTCAGTATATATCTCACATTTCTCTCCATAGAGACAATGCCGCCAGATTTTCAAGGCAAAGATCAACGCCGCCAACTCCAGATCATGCGTTGGATAGTTTCGCTCATGGATTTTCAACTGTCTTGAGGCATAGGATATCACTTTATCATTCTGCATCAGCACACATCCTAAGCCCTTCTTCGAAGCATCACTGAATACCACAAAAAGCTCCCCACTTGTGGGTAAAGTGAGCACAGGTGCAGTGATAATCCTCCTTTTCAACTCCTTGAAGCTTTCTTCGCATTCATCACTCCAAGCAAACTTTACTCCCTTTCGAGTTAGCTTGGTAAGAGGGTTGGACAATCGTGAGAAGATTCTCACAAATCGTCGATAATATCCAGCTAACCCCAAGAAGCTACGGATATCAGTTACCGATGTTGGCCTCGGCCATCCCTCAATTGCATCTGTTTTGGAGGGGTCCACAGATATCCCATTGCTTGTGATGATATGGCCCAAGAATGAGACCTCCTTCAACCAGAACTCACACTTGCTGTACTTGGCATAGATCTTCTCCTTGCGCAAAGTCTCCAGTACAGTTCTTAAATGCTCCTCATGGTCCTCCTTGGTTTTGGAGTATATTAGAATATCATCTATAAAGAATACCACAAATTTATCTAGGTAATCTCTAAAGACTCTATTCATCAAGTCCATGAATATTGCTGGAGCATTGGTGAGTCCAAAAGGCATTACTATGAATTCATAGTGCCCGTACCTTGTACAAAAAGCAGTCTTGGGGATATCTTCCTTCTTCACCTTACTTGATAATATCCCGACCGCAAGTCGACCTTGGAGAAGTATTGTGCTCCACGCAGCTGATCAAACAAGTCATCGATTCTTGGGAGAGGATACTTTTTCTTTATCCTGATTTTGTTAAGTTCACGATAATCGATGCAAAGCCGCATTGACCCATCCTTCTTCTTGATGAAGAGGACTGGTGCACCCCATGGTGATGCACTTGGGCATATAAACCCTTTATCCAGATTCTCCTGTAGTTGTTTCTTCAGTTCTTCAAGCTCAACCACAGCCATTCTATATGGAGTCTTGGATATTGGTAGCGCCCCAGGTATAAGTTCAATTGAGAACCCAACATCTCTTCTTGGAGGAAGACCAGGAAGTTCCTCGGGAAATACTTCAGCGAATTCCCTCACAATAGGCATTTCTTCAAGGGTGGTTTCTTCCTTGGACTCAATCATCTGAGCCAGATATGCGTGCTCATAAGGCAGTAATATCCATGCTTGAGATGATGGAGTTAAAGGAGATTCATCTTCCTCCTGACACTTGTAAAGAATCGGGGGTCGATTCTCCATATGGAGTGTAATTTCCCTCTCCCGACAATTTATGTTGGCTCTATATAAGGAAAGTCAATCCATGCCAAGAATTGCATCAAATTCCACCAAAGGGAGTATGACGAGGTTCGCCGGGAAATTCAATCCACAGATTATAACAGGGGAGGACTTATACTCATGGGATGCAATGATTGCCCCATTTTCCGTACTCACCGACATCTTTACTCCCATGATTTGTGGTGGTGCAGGGATTGTTCTACTAAACTTTTGAGATATAAAAGAATGCGTAGAACCTGAATCAAAAAGTACGTTCGCTATTCTTGAATGAATAACTAGCGTACCTGTCACCACTTCGTTGTCGGGGTTCACTTCGGCAGAAGTGATGGCAAAAGCTCTTCCTTGCTGTCTTGGAGGTTGTTGATTGCCTCCGATAACCCTTGGATTAGGGCACTGATTCGCAAAATGACCCGGTTCTTTGCATTTGAAGCATTGAACAACGCGTTGAGGTTCGAACGGAGCGTTCCTCCCCTCCGTCGCAGCCGCGGGTCCTTCTTGTTGACAGTTAACAGCTAGGTGCCCTTCTCTTCCACACTTGAAGCATTTTCTTGTCCCCCTAAGGCAATTTCCAGGGTGCTTCTTTCCACACTTTTGGCAAGTGGGGTGCTGGAATTTCTTAGCGCCGTTGGATTTATCCATCAGACCACCAGCATTGAAGTCCACCTTCCGCTTCTTGTCCCCATGATACCCCTGTGATTCTACGATCTCCATTTCAACCTTGAGGGCACATCGGACAATTTCCTCATAGCTGTCGAAGTCACGGATCGCTAATGCTTTCCGCAAGCTAGGCTTCAGCCCACCAAAGAAGCGGTCAACCTTGCATTCGGGGGTAACGACAAAGCCGGAAGCGTATCGTGCAAGCCTTGTGAAGTTTGCCTCGTACGCTCCCACAGATTCCTCATCTTTCTGCTTGAGGGAAAGGAAGTCCCTTTCCATCTTAAGACGGAGGGTGCGTGGAAAATATTTATCGAAAAACGTCTTCCGGAATACCTTCCATTCCAAAGCCTCGATCTCCTCCTCAGGCTTCGTATTTTTGATCAACGTCCACCATTGATCAGCTTCACCCTCCATACGATAAGCCGCCAAGAGAACCTTCTCTTTTTCAGAGCATTGGAGGATAGAGAATATCTTTTCAATGGAGTTGATCCATTGTTCAGCAATCGTGGGATCGGATGATCCACTAAAAGTAGGAGGCCTTTGTCTCATGAAGCTTTCAATAGCGACTTGTTCTTTCTTAGGGGGGGTTGAACGTTCCTCTTGACCAATGTTTCTATTCAAAACTTGAGTTAGCTGAGAGAGAAGCATGACAAAGTTCGCGATTCCCGCTCCCATTGGATTGGGCATCTCATAAGTACAATCATCACACTAATCTTCACAACGGTTGTTAGCCCGAGTTCTCCTATTACCGGCCATTGGTTGGAATAAAAGGAAAGTTAGGGGTAACACATAAAGGGTAATCCAAAGACAAAAGTTGATGACTTATAAACAAACTTTAATCTCTTTAACTCATGAGTCTATAGGATTCAATCCAGGCTTTTCATGATCTTCCTTCTAACATATATTCTTAGGGGCATTTTTTCCTTAATAAGGGTTCATACTAAGATTGTGAATTTATCAAAACATATCCCCCGGGAGTGTCGTAACCAAGAGTGCATCAAGGCCCGTTGTCATGCACCAGTTCCCGTTCGAGTCTAGCTCAAAGCGGTGTTTTCGGGTTTTACCCCTAGGATACATCTGTGCCAGAGCCGCCTCTACCTGCTCGTATCCAGACAGGGATGTATTTGTTTGATAAAACACTTACATAGTATTTACCAAAACTTAGGGATGTTTTTATTATGCTTAGTCTTGTATCTAAGTCTTTACTAGGGTTTCCTAATCCCAAAAATAACTAAACCTATCCTCTGATACCAACTATGACAACCCTACTTTTTTATTACAACTTAAACATGCTTTATTACATAAAACTTCACTTGATACAACAAAGAAGATCGAGAGGTTTAGTGTCTTTGGGGCTTAGGATCATTACATAAAAACTTTAAACTTGAAATACAACATCATTATTGAAAACTTCCTTTACATGACCACTACATTCCTTCGTACTTATCATTGCATGGGATAACCTGAGGACATGCATAAGAAAAGGGTGAGCTATAAAGCCCAGTAAGGGAGTACACAATGAATAACATGAGGAGTACAATACATGTTAGGAAATAGGAATATCAATAGAGCATAAGAGAGACATGAACATAAAGGCATGATAAAGCATGATAATCATAACATGGAAATGTGGCAACAACACTTAACATTGAATTAGCATGAGCCAAGGCTCATTGCACATGGAGCATGAGTAAACCCTCATTGCACTTGAAGCACGAGTAAACCCTCGTTGCACTTGAATTAGCATGAGTCAACACTCATTGCACATGACGTATCATGATACTATACTTTACCCAATGCATTGGAGCGCTATAAAGGGCGCACCCTTCTTAAACATTTCATTTCATGCATAAGTGTGCCACATGGATCATAAAACATGGATTCATAAAACATAATCATTTATTCCATAATAAAGGAATGTGGAATTCATACATGAAACTTTACAGTCAATAAGTAAATGTGCATAAAGGTGAATACCCTTGATGGAGAAATGGGCATGGTATTCACTACACAATGATATTGGCTTAGAAAATCGGTGTGATTTCGGCAGCGTAACGGCGTGACATAAGAATTCATAAAAAAGGATGATGAGAGAGAAAGGGGTTCCTCATCATATTTACATGTAATGGACAGTAATAAGGTCATATAGATACATGTCCCAACAATTCAAAAGGAATTTAGATTCATGATACAAAAGTATTGCTTGAATATAAAAGAGGAGAAAAAGGTTCCTTTCGGAATTTCGGCATAGTAACGGGTGTACATGGGAGGCATTTAATGAGAGAGAAAGGGGTTCCTCATCATATTTACATGTAATGGACAGTAATAAGGTCATATAGATACATGTCCCAACAATTCAAAAGGAATTTAGATTCATGATACAAAAGTATTGCTTGAATATAAAAGAGGAGAAAAAGGTTCCTTTCGGAATTTCGGCATAGTAACGGGTGTACATGGGAGGCATTTAATGAGAGAGAAATGGGTCTCCCATCATTCAAAAAATAAGAGGGCAGTATGGGAGAGGTGTGAAACCATACCCCAACATTCATAATTGAAATTAAAAGGGCAATACAACTTAAAGAAAATTGACAAAAATGAGAAAGGAAGAAAAACCCTTACTTGGAAGTGTGCTTCCAAAGGCTAGAGAGAGGCTTGTGAGAGGCTTATTGGGAGCTTGGGGCACCTTTATAGGATTATAGAGAGAGTAGGGCAGAGGTTGGAAGAACTTCAAGGGCTTTGGGTGAGGAGGAATTGGGAGCTTGGGTGGGTTTATATAGGAAAGGTGAGAGAATTCTTTATTATTTAGGTTTGGGACCCCTTATATTAAAATAATCCAAACCACAAACCATCCCATGGTATTTGCCCATGGTTTCTGGAAAAGGAAATAGGAAAACAATATTTTACAAGGCCAAGGTCCGAACTTATTAAAAAATTAGGGTTTCTTATGTGGAGGTGAGTCACACTCCCATGGAAATTAATTTAAAAAGGCAAAGTGTTGAATAAGTCTTGAGGGCTCCATTAATGCTTTGAAAAGTGAGTCAAACAAACCCAAAACCTCATTATTTTAATGATAAAACACATATTGGCCGAACATAAGTATTATGGTATTTTATTACATCACCATTGGGTCATTATGATGTCATAAAACACATTATATATTTAAATGGTATTTAATTTTTACCCAAAAATTTGACTGTCTCAGAAAATTATGAAAAATTCACCGTTGGATAATTTCGACATCCTGATTCCAAAAATAATATTTATTTTATCTAAATAATTTTCTAAATATGTGAATTTTCACTTTTCAAATAAAAACCGACATTTATAAAAAATTCACGGGTTTTGACAGAAATGGCTTTCAAACCTTAATAAAAATTTTAATTGCATTCATAAAATTATAAGATCATTTATATTTAATAAAAATTAATTTAATATTAATAATAATATTTTATTAAAATATTATTTAATTCAAAAATCCTTTAAATTAATAAAATATAATTCTTAATTAAATAATAACTAAAAACACCGTTTGTACTTTAAAAACTAATTACAATGCATCAAAAATGACTAGAAATTATATTCATTATTATATACAAAAATAATGTACATGAACATGGTGCTACTTATTTGTTACATAACCCCTTAAAATAGCCGCATAAGACCTAAGGGTAAGGTGTGCGATGGTGACAGACTCTTGGGGTTGCTCGGATAACATTGCTCGAGTGGTAATCTCTATCAACTTCCATTTTTCCCGTAGACGATCACGTTCGAGCTTGACTTGATGAAGCTCAGCTTGGGCTTGGTCAAGGGCAAAGCCCAAAGACGCCACCTCCTTTCCGAGCTCCGACAAATGGGCTTCGTAAGGGGCAATTCTACTAGATGAGGCCATCGCTTCCTTTGTCTGAGTAAAAATGGTTTCGTTAAAGCCTTATATTTAAACTACCCAGATGATCACTGTTCAACGGCTATAAAAGTAACGGTCACAAATCTTAACGTTAAACTAAAGAAGTTGACATCATATAAAAACATAAAGAAACATTTAACTGGATCAAGAGGGATTTTCCATTAATGAAATTTTGGGTCGTTACAAAGGGCTTGATTGAGAAGATTTCCCAAAACTCGCAGCAATTTGGAACAAGAGGTATTGGAACAAGAGGTATTCATGAGGTACGCACTTCTCATCCATCACCCTTATTAGAAACTAAGATTGAAGAGCTTACTAGTTTGGTGATACAGATGGCCTTGAAGCAAGTTAGTGACCAACAAGCGCCAGCTAAGGTATGTGGTTTATGCTCATCACCTGATCATTTTACTGACCAATGTTCTGAAATACAGGGAATGGAAACATGTGAAACAGCCTTTCAGCCAAGGCAGTTCCAGCAAAATCAAGGATGGAGAGAGCCTAACCAAGTCCAATATGGATTTGGAAATCAACAGAATCAAGCTAGGCCCCCGTACCAAAATCAGTTTCAAAACCAACCCCCATTCCAGAATCAAATCCAGAACCCTCCACCATTTCAACAAAAGCAGTCTTATAATCAGCCTTCATACCAAAAACCAACCAATATCCAAAGAACCCATGAGCAACCATCCACTAGTTCCCAACCTCCAATTCAAAACCAACAAAAATCTCAGTTTGAAGGACTGAAAGACACTGTTAAAGATTTGTCCAATAAGTTTGAGAGTCTCATGGACTTTCTGACCAAAAATCCAGGTAAACTCCCTTCCCAAACAATCCCAAACCCAAAAGAGAATGTTAGTATTATAACTACAAGAAGTGGAAAAGAACTTCAACCACCATCCACCATTGAACCTGAAACAAGAAAAACTAATATGGGCGAGAATGAAGTTATAAATGATGAAAATTCTATGAAAATGCATCGGGAAGAAGATAAGAAAGAGGAGGATGGTAATGATAGGACAAGAAGGAATAAACAAGAAACACCATTTCTAAGGCAACAAAGGGAGAAGAAAGATATACCACCACCATTTCCATTAAGGATGATTGAATCAAAGAGGTTACAAGAAGAAGCACTGCAAAAAGAAATTCTGGACACCTTTCAGAAAGTGGAAATCAACATACCTCTTCTTGAAGCACTCAAACAAATTCCAAAGTATGCTAAGTTTTTGAAGGATCTTTGTACCAAGAAAAGGAGACTTCAAGGGAATGAGAGGATCAATTTGGGAAGAAGCGTATCAACCCTTATCACACCACAATTGCCAACCAAATGTCAAGATCCAGGGACGTTTTCTATTCCATGCACAATTGGTTCATTAAATTTCTCTAATGCTTTGTGAGATTTAGGTGCATCAATTAATGTATTGCCTCACTCAGTATATACTTATTTGCAGATGGGAGACTTGAAGCCCACAAGAGTGGTGGTCCAGCTTGCAAATAGATCCACAGTTTTCCCAGCAGGAGTTCTGGAGGATGTCCTGGTAAAAGTCAAAGATATTTTATTCCCTGCTGACTTTTATGTGTTGAATATGGAAGATGATAGGATCCCATCACACTCAACCATCATTTTGGGGAGACCATTCTTAAAGATGGCCAAAACCATCATCAATTTCCATGAAGGGACACTTACCATGGAGTTTGGAGATAGCACTGTCCACTTCAATTTTTTTGAATCCCTGAGGCACCCTTCAGATGATCATTCACTCTTCGCACTCTCCCATGAAGATGACATAGAACCAATTGAAGAATCAAGTATGTTTCATGAATTTTTATCATTAGGAGAGAATTTTTCCATTAAAGATATCACTGAACATATGGATTCCCAAACTCTTGGAGGTTCTGATTTCCTGTTGGAAGAAGAGGTAAAATCTGATTTCTTTGATAATTTGTTAAAGGATGATGAAGATGATATGATTTCTTGTGTGCAGGATGTCAAATCATTGGAAGTGGAGAACCTCAATTTAGTTTCATCTCTTGATAATCCTCCTGATCTATAATTAAAACCACTCCCCACTGATTTAAAATATGTTTACCTTATGGAGGGAGATAAATTACCAGTAATAATTGCTAATAATCTATCTAAAACTCAAGAAAAATCATTGATTGAGCTTTTGAGAGAGAATGTACAAGCAATAGGGTGGAGCTTAGGTGATATCCCAGGAATAAACCCAAACATTTGCTCACATAGAATTTTTCATGAGGGAGATTCCAAACCTGTCAGACAACCCCAAAGGAGGCTGAACCCTACCCTGATGGAGGTTGTAAAAAAAGATATTGAGAAGTTATTAGAAGCCGGGATCATCTATCCCATATCAGATTCGCAATGGGTTAGCCCCATCCATGTAGTCCCAAAGAAAACTGGCCTAACCATTGTGAGGAATGAAAAGAATGAATTAGTCCCTGTGAGAATTCAGAATAGCTGGAGAGTATGCATCGATTTTAGGAAGCTGAATCAGGTCACTCGAAAAGATCATTTCCCTATCCCATTTATTGACCATATGTTAGAGAGATTGGCAAGGAGAACTCATTATTGCTTTTTGGATGGATTTTCAGGTTATTTTCAGGTACCCATTTCCCCTGAGGATCAAGAGAAGACTACCTTTACTTGTCCTTTCGGTACTTTTGCATACAAAAGAATTCCATTTGGATTGTGTAATGATCCAGGTACATTTCAGAGGTGTATGGTAAGTATATTTTCTGATCACATTTAAGATTGCTTTAAGGTTTTCTTGGATGACTTCACAGTTTTTAGAAATTCGTTTGACCATTGTTTGAAAAATCTGGAAAAAGTTTTGAAAACTTGCATTGAAAAGAACCTTGTTTTGAATTTTGAAAAGTGTCATTTTATGGTTGAGAGAGGAATTGTCCTTGGGCATGTCATTTCAAAGAAAGGCATTGAGGTTGATAAATCAAAAATTGAAGTGATAAATTCTTTGCCTTACCCAACTTGTGTAAAACATGTTAGATCATTTTTAGGACATGCAGGATTCTACAGGAGGTTTATAAAAGATTTCAGTAAGATTTCTCTCCCTCTCTCTAGATTACTTTTGAAAGATGCTGATTTTGATTTCAATGGTTCATGTAGGGAAGCATTTGATGAGTTGAAGAAGAAATTGATTACACCACCAGTGATGCAGCCACCAAATTGGGAAGAACCATTTGAGCTACTTTGTAATGCTTCAAACCAAGCAGTTGGAGCTGTCCTTTCTCAGCGAATTGAGGGCAGACCACAAGTCATTGCATATGCCTCGAAAACCTTAGATGCGGCCCAATTCAACTACACAACAACAAAAAAAGAGTTTTTAGCAGTTGTTTTTTCTTTAGAAAGATTTAGATCGTATCTGCTTGGAACTAAAGTCATTGTGTTTTCTGATCATGCAGCTCTTAGGTAATTGATGAAGAAGGCTGAAGCAAAACCAAGGCTAGTGAGATGGATACTACTACTACAGGAGTTCAACATAGAAATCAAAGATAAGAAGGGATCTGAGAACCAAGTGGCTGATCACTTAAGTAGACTACCCAACACCGCTGAAGTTGAGATTCCAGACACTGAACCACTAAATGACCGCCTTCCAGGAGATCAGTTGTACTTGATTGAAGGAGAAGTACCTTGGTATGCTGACATGGTCAATTATCTGGTAACATATCAGGTCCCATCTCATTTAAATTCTCACCAAATTCACAAATTGAAATATAAATCTAAATATTACATCTGGGATGATCCATTTCTTTGGAAGATTTGCAATGACCAAATGATCAGAAGATGTTTTCCTAAAAATGAAATTGAATCAGTATTTAGGTTTTGTCACACATTAGCTTGTGGAGGCCACTTTGGACCTCAACGGAATGCAAGAAAGGTTTTAGAATCTGGACTTTATTGGCCAACACTTTTCAATGATTCTCATGAATTTTGTAAACGGTGTGAAAAATATCAGTTTACAGGAAATATTTCAAAGAGACAAGAAATTCCCCAAAATCCACTTAATTTTTGTGAAATATTTGAAGTTTGGGGGATAGATTTTATGGGACCTTTCTCAATGTCATTTGGAAATTCTTATATTCTTCTTGCTGTTGATTGTGTTTCCAAATGGGTGGAAGCAAAAGCCACCAGGACTGACGATGCTAAAGTTGTTTGTGATTTTGTCAGGGCTAACATATTTTGTAGGTTTGGAGTTCCTAGAGCCATCATTAGTGATCAAGGTACTCACTTTTGTAATTGTAGAATGGCGGATTTGTTGAAAAAGTATGGGGTGCATCATAAAACATCAACTCCCTATCATCCACAGACTAATGGGCAAGCTGAAGTGTCCAATAGGGAAATCAAAGGAATTTTGGAAAAGACTGTTAATCCAAATAGGAAGAATTGGAGCCAAAGGTTAGAAGACACATTATGGGCTTACAGGACATCCTATAAAACTCCAATTGGAATGAGTCCATATAGGCTGATTTATGGGAAAAGTTGTCACCTACCTGTGGAATTGGAACACAAGGCATACTGGGCTGTGAGGAAGATGAATCTGGATCTTTAAAGTGCTGGGAAAGAGAGAAGATTGCAGTTACAAGAGCTGGAAGAAATTAGAAGGGAAGCATTTGAAAATTCCAGGATTTACAAAGAGAGAACAAGAGTGGCTCATGACAAACTGATCCAACCAAAGGACTTCCATCCAGGAGACAAAGTGTTGTTATTCAATTCAAGACTCAAGCTGATGCCAGGTAAACTTTGTTCCAGGTGGGAAGGTCCATTTATAGTTACTCATGTATATCCTTTTGGTGCTGTGCAGATTGTGAAGGATGGAGTGAAGGATCCATTCACTGTTAATGGGCACAGATTGAAGAAATTCCTTGGGACCATGCCATCAGAGCCAATGGAGGAGATCACACTCCTCCAACCTGTTTATCAATAAACTCTATCAGGTCGTACCTATCCTTTATATTTTCATGATTGTTGTGATTCAATTTCCAATATTCTTACATGTTAAATACATTTGAATGCGTTGTGGACACTGCATCATTTAAGTGTGGGGGAGGGAACCTTTGTAGTGTAGGATTTTTATGTGTTGTTTGTTTTCCTATTTGTTTTTTTTAAAACATGTGAGTGTTTAAAATTTTGTGTGTTTATTTTTCAATTTTTGTGAGTTTTTGAAACTTTTGAGCTGAAATGATTATCATTGATATTTTTGAAACCCATCTCCATGAGTGAAATAATTTATTCCTTGAAACTGAGCTTAAATGAATGCTGAAAATGACATTGTTTCAAGTTCAATTATTTGGGAATTTCATGAAAAATACTCTGTTTTTTGAATCCCATGCCACATATCACTGTCTTTATATTTGAAATCACATTCCTGTGAGGCTTCTAAACCTATTATTTTCATATTTTTTACATTCACCTCACTTCTTGAGAGAACCAAATCATGCTTGATTTAACCAAAATTTGATTTATTCCTGTCAAAACATGAGGGTTTGAGGTACTTGTGTTTTAAATGATTGAGACATTTCTTTGGTTTGAAAGCCCCCTTTTCAAGATAATCCCTTTAATAATGGCCTACCTTGAACATTTAATCCTTGTAGCCCATAGAAGCCATGAAAATCCTGTTAGTTTAGCCACATTACAATCCAATATTCCCTATCCAACCTGCTCTTGAAGTGAAATTTCATGATCTATTTGAACATAAGTGTGGGGGGAAGATGTCTTGTATTGTACGACCTTATTTGGGGATACTTTGGGTGAAAAAAAAATGTTAAAGAGATGTTATTGCTGTAAAAAAAAATCATTCTGCTGAAAGCTGTGCCTTTTCTGGAGCTTTCATGATGAGAGAAGCTGTGCCTTTCTGGAGCTTCTAATGTAAAAGGGAAGCTGTGCCTTTTCTGGAGCTTTCAAGAAATATTATATTTGAGAATATTGAAATGTTTGCTGCTGAAATGATGAACTATGGGAACATTCCTTGATATTCCATGGAGAATGAGTTTATTTTCTACTAAGGGGAGTTAAGAGAAGACCATACTTTTGTGAAAATTAGAGTAATGCAATTTTGCTTCAAAAAGAGCCAAGCCCTCTTCATTCAGCCTCAGAATTTTCACATATAAATCCTACCAACCTAAAGCCACAGAACAACCTTAACAAGTCCTCATGATAAACATATGTCTTTGACTCACATCGGGTGGAGAGGTAGGAATTTATCAAGCCTATGGTGACCCTTGTATGAGTTTGGATGAGAAAGACATTTCTAAAAAATTGAGATTTGTGTAATGAGAGATAATGAAAGTTAGGTAAGTGTTTTGTGTGCATGGGAGGAGAAATGAAGAGTAAATTTATTGAATGATCCTAACTTAAGAATATGAAATAATAGAGTTTGAGGAGGCATGATATATTTTGTTTCTTGTTTTCAAATTAGTGGATCTCATGAATATGTGTTTTCAATTTACTTTGAATTTATTTTGATTCTGACTTGTCCAGGAGACCAAGTGATAAGTGTGGGGGAATTGATAGAGTTGATATTTTCATTATTATTTATATGTTTTTCAATGATTTAATCCCTCCTAATTATTCAATGTGAGTGTATTTGCATCATTTATGTGTTTTTGGTGTATTTTGGGCTTAAATGTGAAAATGGGGTAATTCTGTAAAATTGTCAGTTTTATATAGCTTCTGTTTTTAGGTCATAACTTTTATAATATGGGTCCAATTGAAGTGAATCTTTTTTTAGGATTCCTATACTTGTGGGATTAAAATGTTCTTTCTGGACCAAGACCCAATTCGAAACCCAATGGTGCAGAAAATTAAATCAAGTTGAGAAATCAGTTTGGAAGGCAGAATGGACCCCACTTCATTAAATATGTAATATCTCCTTTAGCCGACCTCAGAATGAGGTGATTACAGATGGTGTAGACAGAGGACTTCAAAAGGACGTCTCACATTAAATTTCATAAATTATTGAGCTCATTAATGCATCCTTTTGGCGCGTACAAATGGAGTGGGTGAAACAGTGTTTGGCGGCCAGAAAAGTAATGGTCATTGATTCGGCCATATCTTTCTTTACACCTGTCCAATGACTCTAAAATTTTAAGTGTCGATAGAAAACATCATTTCCAACATTCTATAATAAGGGACCTCAGTGAGTTTCTGCCTTGTGGTGGGTAGAATAGAGGAAAACGTTTGGAAGACAGATTCTAGAGGATCAAATTTCTGTTCTTTCTTTTCTCTCTTTTGTTCTTCTTAGTTTTGTAATGAATTCTTCTTTCCCCTTAGTCACAATTACCCTTACCATGGTGGGGTAAACTTATGTGTGATTGGGGAAGGAGAGGTTTTCCATATTTTATTTCATGAGTTCCTTCTATTAATATTTTAAAATCCTCTTTTCTCTTCTGTGAATCTGTTTCAATTTCTTATAACATTTTTTATTATCATGTACGATTGTATCTGATTTTAGATTATGTTATTCATTTATATTTGGTCAATGATCAATATCTCCCTCCACTAGGTTCTGGTTTATAAACAATGGAATAGACCGGGATTTAGTGGTGTAGTACTTAGTGATCACCAGTACGTGTGTGAGGAGTAGTGAATATTCTTGATTACTTGGGATAAACAAGACCCGATTGGGAATTGCCTAAGATAATTGGGGGTATTTTCTACAACTCTATTACACATTGGAAGGAGAGTAGACCAACCTAAGATTTTACTAAGGTTTATTCTCACATTTTTAATTGACCAAGGGAGTGAGAAGAAACGATTGTGGATTCTCACTCTTAACGATTTAGCAGAGGAGAATTGGGTAAAATGAACAATGATGGAATTACAATTGGAAAACTGACCCTAACCTGATCACCATTTCATATCACTGATTTAGATCACATCATTTGTCAATTTATTTAAAAACTTTTACTTAATTACTTTACTTTATTTTGTTTCTTTCTTATATTTTCTAAATCAAACAATTTCTAAAAACAACCTCACTTCTTTCTATTTTAAGGTGACAGCTTAATTGTTGTGCACTCCTCTCTGGAGACAACCTAGGTAATCCACTCTACTGCATTTTAACCTAGGTAATATTTTTTTTGTCACACCCCACGACAGACACGTGTCAAAGGGATTACATAAGGCTATGGAAATATAGGTTCTTCTAAGAATAGATTTTCACCCTTAGACCGATGGACAGTCAGAATGGACAATAAAGGTTATAGAGGATATGATCTTAGCATGTGTCTTTGATTTTAGTGTGTATTAGGAGAAAAATATCCCTCTCACAGAGTTCACCTTTAATAATAGCTTTCAAGATACTATTTATATTACTCCTTTTGAGGACTTATATAGTAGGCCATGTTGTTCACCCTGTTCTAGCTAGAGGTAGGTGAGGCAGCCCTATTAGGTCCTCATCTTGTTCAGAAGAATTTAGAGCAAGTTCAGTTGATCATAAATCTTATGAATACTGCTCAGTACATACAGAAATCTTATGTTTATCGTTGTCGACGACCTATTGAGTTCAAGTTTGAGGATCATGTTTTTCTTCAGTTATTTCCCAGGCTAGGAAATAGATGGTTATGAAAGTAGGGAAAGATGTGACCTCATTTTATAGGGCCTTTAAAAATTCAATATATAGTTTGGCCGGTAGACTATCGATTGGTTTCACCTCATAGGTACCATGCATCGCACAATGTCTTTCATGTTTCATAGCTTTCCCAATATCATGTTCATCGGTATCATTCCTTTGTTCCGGATGAAGTCGAGTTACATGATGATTCAACCTTTGAAGAGTATCCAATATGCATCATTGAATGGGGAAAGAAGGCTCTCTGAGGCCAGTATGTCCCTCTAGTATGGGTTCTATGGCAGAACAGTCGAGTACAGGATGATACTTGGGAGAGGGGAGCTGACGTACATTCCCAATGACCATAGTTTTTCCAAGACAATGTTTCTCCAATAATGGAAGGTGAACTCGGGGACAAGATCATTTAAGGGGAGAGATTAAAATAACTTGGTTTTCCACTCAGGTTTGGATCCTTTAATTTTCAGTATAAATATTTATTTTGGACCTAATATGGACTCTTAAGGGGTTAAAAAAGGTTTTAGGGGTGTGTGTGGAAATTTCAGATCCACGAACCCATATTTTGGAAAAAATAGGCGTGGCGCACAGTTTAGGGTAAGTTGTGCAAGAATGACACTTGGTTTATAAAACTGTGTGGATTGTGTTTTTTATTTTGATATATCCACCCTTTGTGGTTGGAAGACAATTATGTGGCCTAACCATGTGATTTCCCCTTCTACCTAGGTAACCATGCACGGTTTGCGCATGGGTTTTCAAACCGTGCGGACAAATTGTGGATAGGCCATTTTCTCGGTAAAATGTCAAAATTTACTTTAATGATCTAGTTAACCTCCCTCTTCTTTCCCTAATCTGAGTTTATACAGGATTAACCTAAATTTATCTAATTTTGGAGCCCTATAAAAATCTATGGTAGAAAACAAGAGATCTCCTTCATCCAGGATCTGATTGAGCTTATGTTCATCACATTAGATGCGCAACAGTAAGTACTCGAGTCCTCCTGAGCCACTCTCCTTCTCCTTTTATCTCGATAGAGTTATCATGGTATGAGTATTTTTCTCCTTTTCTTAGATCTACTCTGATCCAAACAAAATAAATTTTTAATATCGAAGGATAAGTATCGTAAAACCCTATGGTGGGTGGTCTATAACTTATCCCTCAAGTTCATCGATTTTGGATTTGTCATGTAGTGCTGAATGATTTCATCTACTGTCATTTATAGAATATATATTCCATGTTTATAATCATTAGAAAGGTATGGTTATGTTCTTTCTAAATATATTACTAGCTATTAGTTGTTACACCCAAAACAAAATCCTTTACATGTTGAAGGTTATTTCATTTTTTTGTTTAGTGTTTTGACATGTTTGAGCCACCATTCAGGTAAGCCTTGGCTTAAAAATTCTATGGGTAAGTTTTTCTATATTAAATGTCTTGATTTATATTGTGATTGGAATAATTGAAAGTACCATGTATTCTCACCACTTGAACAGCCTAGCGTAAGTGCATTAATTGATAATTAAATGTGAAATATGAATTGAAAAGTATAATAAGTATATGACTTGACCGTATTTAATGTGAATGAATAGTAGGTTTCATATCCATAACACCCCTTACCACATTAATCTATGATAGTGGAATTAACCTTGAATATGGAATATGCCTCAAATGGAGGGGAAATGTTTCATGCTACTTGACCTTATCACACTAGTGAAACGAAAGGATTGAACCAATGGTTTCATGCTACCTAACCTTATCACACTAATTAAAGGAAAGTATTGAACCAAAAGAAATATTACTCAACTCTATAATCAAATAAGAATGTCCTGACTCATGATCTCCATAGATTCTTATCAGAGAATTCCATGAGCACTTAGGAACCCCATTCTGATTCAACGATATGGCTTTCTTAGGTTGAAGCTCTCCTAGATTTAGATCCTTATCTATTATCGGATGCCTAATATGACACCATAGGATCCCTTCCTATTACTATCAGATGCCTTGAATACACTCCTTGGATCCATCATTGACAAGTATGTTCGATTGTTAAATCTGACTGGGCCCTATCTCTGATCAACCCCATTTTACCTTGGTCGATCACCTTGGACTCAGTAGGCACGTCAATGTGGTATGCTTTGGATTAAGCTCCTTGGTTTACACTCTTACCTCATGCTAGTCTACAGTTATTACTGATTTGTTGACCCTTTAGGTCCACGTTACCTTGGTTATTACCTTGGGACTTCATTATTAAAAATCATAAATTAGGGTTTTTTTTATTACATATTTGAACCTTCACTATTTATATTATCATGTAGTGATGTTAGTGTTCGCTATGCCTCACGATACCTATCAATATAAAATTGGTAATTAATTAAATAAATGATTTGGTTACATGTTCAGACACCAGCTAAGGGCTGGAGTAGCTACATGGGAATTTAGTTACATTGTACTGATTTAAATTATATATGAATGCCTTAACAATATTACATTTCCATTACATAGGATAGATGTTATAGACTCTATCAGTGGTGGCACACTGATATTTATCTCACACCCTCTCTAGGTGCCCCTTCATAACTGAGGCAGATTACATGGTTACAAGAGTTGAAAAAGGAAAGAATACATCCTCAAACACTTGATTAAATGTTTTTTAGTATGGATCTTGATAGTAGATGACCGATCCAGAGCATGGGATTCTTTTGATATTCTTTTGATTCCATTATAATTTTTTGGAACATGTTATTCTAGCTATCCTGTATTCATGTTTTCATGTTTTCTAATGACATGACATATCATCAGTTCTTGAATGTTATTCCATTTGTTTCATTTATTGTTATTGTTGTCCCTATTTTCCATTATACCTTCTATTTACTTATATTTCTTCCTCTCTTTACCTATTTTTACTCTTATCTGTTTTGATACACTTTGGTAAAGATGGCATAGTCTCCCCACAGACACACCCTAGGCCATCACTACTCGCCAAAAGCCTATGGAGTTTGGGGAGATGCGCTTGAGGCCATGTGGCCCACTAGGCTCGGGGAACCCATTAAGTGCCATCCAGGTCCAGGATGTCACAAAGGTCCATTGGTATAGATAAAATTTATAGTGGTGGGGTTTTAAGGTGAAAGGGTCATAGATCTTCTATATTTGGTATACACTAATGTGTGAGGACCTTCTAAAGTATAAGATAGAGATGTATTATCATACTTTATCACCTTTATCGATGAATTGAGTATGTATGGTTATATCTAATTTTTGAGGTATAAGTCTGTATCCTTTGAGAAGTTCAAAGAGTTCATGAATTAATTTGGGAATCAACATAGTAATAAGATAAACAAACTTTGATTGAATTGAGGTGGTGAATATATTAATCAATACTTGATCAGATTTATACCAGATTATGCAATTTTATATGAACTCTTTATACCTTATACACCATAGTGGAATAGTGTTACTTAAAAGATGAATCATACACTTTTGGGTGTTGTGTGGTTTATGATGAGTTATACATGTCTTCCACTATCCTATTGGGGATATTCTTTACATATGGAATCGTACTTACTAAACCGAGCACCAAATAATGCAGAAAATGCTATTCCCTTTGAGTTATAAAGTGGAAAGAAATATTTTTTGTCATATGTTCATGTATGGGATTGAAAATCATTTATTAATGCTATATCAAGCATAAAACTAGCAATCTAAGGAATAATGTGTATCATTATAAGTATACCATGTCAATAAGGGGATATTATCTAAATATCCTTCTAACAAGAAATTAAATGTTGTGTGATATGCCATATTTCTTGAGAGAGAGCACATACTCAAGAGGGATAGTGGTATAATGATTAACTTTGATGAAGTTGATGATCAAAAAATAGATTAGTTGGTATTGGAATAAATTCCATAGCTCCCGTGGAAGAAACCATTACCGAAACACAAGTGCTACATAGGAGCGGTAGATAGGTATGATAACCAGAGATGTATTGTTTTCTAGTCACTGATGATGGTGACTCATTATTGGTTGAAAATAATTATCCAATCCCTTACAATGAGGAAGTAGAGAGCGTATAAGCTACAATATGGAAATAAGACATGAATCTTGAGATAGATCTAATTTATTGAAACTATGTTTGGTTTCTGATCAATTGAGTAGTTGATGTGAATTCCAATGGGTGAAAATGGGTATTCAAGAGAAAAATGGACAAGGAAGGTAAGTTAACTACCAATAAATAATGGATGGTGGATGAATATTTTAGACAACATCTTGGATTTAACTATGAAAAATAATTTTCTCTAGTTTGAATCTTTAAATAATTTACAATTTTTTTCTATAACATCATTCCATGATTTTGAAAATTGAAAACGGTTTTCAAAACTTCTTTCCCTAATAGGAAACTTTAATAAGATATTTATATGATACAACAAAAATGTTTTTAACATAATTTAATGCCAACATGGTATTCAATTTGTATAGATAAATTTATGGATTAAAGAAAGAATCAATGTCATGAAATATTCATTTTGATGAATCCATAAAATAATTTGGTTTCATTAATAATGAATATGATCTATGTGTTCACAATTTGTTTAGTTGGATTACAATTTTATTCATATTAGTATATGTTGGTGGCATATTAAAAATTTGAAATGATATACTAGCCTTAAAATATGTTAATAAATGATTCAAAAAGTTCTTCTCTATTAAGGAATTAATTGAAGTTGGCTACATTCTAGGGATTAATATTCTGCGTGATAGATCCATATGGCTTCTTGTACTAAGTCAAGGTACATAAATTAACTAGATAATAAATTAGTTCCGTATGGAAAAATATAATAGGGGATTGGTTTCGATGTCCCATGGTATACATATTTCTATAAAAATGTGTCCTTATACACAAGATAAAATACAGATAATGAGTAAGATATCATACTCTTCTATGATAAGATCTATCAGATATTCCATGTTATGTTTGATTCATGATGTTTCCTATGATTTAATTATGGTAGGTAGATAATATGAAAATTTTGGTGAATATCATTGGAATATTATTAAGGTTATACTTATGTATATGAGGTGAACTAAGGATATATTACTGATGTATAGAGGAGATGATGTGATAGTTATTAGGGATTATACAGATATTAGATTTCAGAAAGATCATATTCAATAGAAGTTGTTATCTAGATATTTCTTTTGTATCAATAGAGGAGCGATGATATGGAAGAGTTCAAAGGAGCTAGTTATCTTTGATTCTACAATAGAGTTTGAGTATAGTGCAGATTATAATGCCACTAGTAAAGTAGTTTTGATTCAAACTTTTGTCCAAAATCTTAATGTTGTTCTTATCAATCAAGACCCAATAATAATTTATTGTGATAACACTATAGTGATGGAACTTTCTAATGATCCTGTGTCATATCAAAGGACAAAGAACATACTTTGGATGTTCCATATCTTAATATATTTTTTACAATGAGGTGATTTTATGGTGATCATATTATCTATATAGAGAAATGTGGTAGACCCCTTGACCAAGTATTTTTCTCAGTAGAGGTATGAGTATCAAGTGAGATATTTTGGACTAGAATTTGTTATCAGTTTTTTCTAGTGAAAGTGGGAGTATGTTGGAGTTGGTTCCCAAGAACCACATTCTTTATGACATGATTGTATTTTTTCATTATTAATGAAAATTCATATCACCCTATGATTTTTCCTCTTCGTGAAATTTTTTTCATAATATTCTAAGAATATAAGTCACACTGAAATGTCATAAAAGTGGCCCTCTATGATGAGAACCTGAAGGTTCCCTAACATCATTCTTGAATATTGTTCTATATCTGAATGATATTTTATAATGGGTCATAGACCATGTAGAATATTAGGTTTAAAATTCTCATACATTATGACACATTCTCAAGGAATTCCCTCTTGGAAATATCTAAGATATGATGATATAAGAATAGAACCATCAATAGGAAATCCATGTTTCCATTTTCATTTTATGATCCTATTAGAGTTTGTATGTATTGATCCTTAGACTTTAATATTATCAATATTTGATATCATGACTAACATAATTTGATATATTTCTGAAAATTATGACTACATAAACTCTTATAAAGGTAGAAAACAGTGGGTGCATGAAGAGTGATATTATATTAATGGATAATAAAAGAAAGGACTATCACATTCATCCCTTGATTAAAGTTGATATCTTAGACCCTTTGATTGGAATAGAATTTCCTAACTAATTACATGGCCACTATGCTCTATGGGTAAGTTCTTTTCAAGAAATTAAAATAAAGAAACATCCAATATATAGGTTATGGAACCAGCATGAAACCTTCTTTATTTGAGATATCTTGATAAAAGGATTATATTACATGGTAGATGTTCAAAAAAAATTGGATGTGATTATGACATTAGCTTATTTCTCTATAGGATACATGGATTGTTTCTAGAAGATAACCTTTTAATTTTGGTAGTTATGCTTAATGAAACTTAGAAATAGGCCTAGAGGGTCACACAGTAAGTTTATCTATAATCTTGGTTAAATTAAAGTATTCCATTTAACAAGATAGAATAAATAATATTTATTTAGGTTTGGTTTATCTCAAAAATTTAATCAATATTTATTCAAAATAATTAGTGTGTTAGATAACAATAAAAAATATTTACTTTCAAGGTCTGGTGAATATAATATTTATGATATTTATCATTGAAAAATATAGTGATATAAATTTATAAAATAAATAGTCATTATTAAATGATTGTTCAATGAAAATGGAGGAATGGTCTGATTGGAAATGGTATAAATGATATTTATTTATATTATTAAGGTAATTAAAATTTCAAGAGATTAATATTATTATTATTATTGGACATGGTGTCAACTGATAATTAAGTAGTTAGTAAAGGGATTGTGTGCCTTTTTCCAAACCTAAACCCTTAGTAATAAATATTTAATTATAACACTTTCCATGATAAATTTTGGTGTTCATAATTAATAAAGATTTAATCTTGATATATGTAATTCATGAATGTATTTTAAGTTGTTTTGACTTATTTATTTGTATATTTAAAAAATTATTCTTTCCAATTTAAGAATGTTTTAACTCATTTGGTGTTTTATTATAGGATACAAAAGATAATTGAAACAATAACAAAAACACACTTCGCACCGCTTCACTTCACTCGCAGTGTGACACTTGATTTTTGAGGATAATCCTAAGGAAATACCAAAGAACATAGATAAATAATTGAGTCAAAATAAGAATTCTATATTATAAATCTAACATTACACATATTTTAATTTTTACATGTAATATACCTATGAAATTCATGAAATAGAGACATATCCTGATGTTTTGAAAAGAATCATAAAGTGATAAAGACATGTGTCACAGAATGACACTTGTATGTAACACCATGTAACTTTTTAAGTATTCTTAGAAATTCACCATTCATGATGTTGTACATGTTGTGCAAGAGTTACACATCGTGTAAAAAGTCACGACTGGATTGAAGTTGCTAGATTTGGCATATCTTTAATTTTGGACTCAATTTAACACCAAGGACCCACTCAGGATTTCTTTTGGACCCATCCTTAATGTTCCTCATTAATACTCAAGCCCATATAGAGCCTATAAATAGAGGCTAGCCTACTGCTGTTGAGGGATCCTAGAGACCAAATATTGGAGTGAGAAGCTATATTGTACAGGGTCCTCACTAGTTTATCTTTGTTTTCATTATTATTTATTTTCCTTTATTCCATCTCTCTAATTCTCTAATCACTAAGATAAGGGAGTAAACCCACCTTTTGAAAGTGTTGTGTAATATAAGGGTAAGGTGTTGTCAGATTGATTTCATTTTATTTATTCATGTACTTTGTTTTCAACAATTCTTCAATCACTTTACAATCCCATTATTTTAATTTAATCATATAAATTTATAACTAAATCTAAAAGGAACCTTAAAATTATTAAACTGACAACCTTAAAGGAGGCATGACCATTTTTAAATTTAGGGGAATCGAGTTTAAATACAGTATTGATACAAACATGACTTAGTGAAACCCTAAATTATCAGGCCAAGTGAAATAGGGAATTTTCGCATCAATGATGGGAAACCATGACCATTGAATCTTCCTTATCTTGATTCTAAAACAAATAATGAATAAATCAACCAATTTTATAAAATCCAATTTGACTTGAACCCTAAACTTAAAAACCCATAACATTATTTTCAAAACTTTTTTCAAACTAATCAATGAATTTACTACTCTTTTATTTCATACTTCATTTTCTCAAAACTATTTCCGAAACCCTAATTCGATCTTTTATCCTTTATTTAATAAAAAATAAAATAATTTTATTTTAAAAACCTAATTAAACTAATTTAACCATCTCCATGTATCAATCTTGAATATATGTTATATACGTTTTAATTAATTGAGTAGTATAGTTTGAGTTTTATAATTTTTTATTTTTGTTAAACCCATAGGGAAATAATGACACCCCACAGGTGGTTCAACTCTATCAATAAAAATAGATATATATGTATATATATCTATAAAAATATATCTCTTCCACATATTTCAAGTAATAGAGATAAAACCAACAGTTTTTCTCCTTCAATGAGAATTCAGTTTGGAAAATTCATTAACAGCGTAAGAGATCAGGATCGGTTGTGCTATAACATGATGATTCTATAGTGATTTTAAAAGATTTTGGTGTATTTTTGGATCACCTCTAGAGGGATTATACCCTTGGATCCTATAGTGAAACAATACTATGATGACATATAGTCAATAGGATCGTCAACAAATAGATAATTACGTGTTGAGCTAATTTTATATCTGTTCATAAATTAATTGTAAATTACATGTGAATATCATCCTAATCTAGTTATGGTGTTTTTATTTAGTCAAATAATCTTTGGGATTTTTGTAAATAAAGTTTTAATCATGTGTAGTAATTATTACATGTATATTAATAATAAAATATGAGTTTTCCATGCTATAAAAGGTTATTTTGTTGCACCTTGAACCTTCAACAAAGTCCCTCATTAGAAAAGAAGATAGGAGGATAACAAGAAGAGATGGAGAATTGAATGAATGATGGTATTACATTGAACAAAAACCAAGAATCTAATGGAGGAATCCATAAATTAAAGGATAAATAAAGGTGAGTCTCCTAAAGATCTCCTCTAGTCATGACACTTTAGGGAAGGGGAAAAGAGTGAAAATTTGGTTTTATATAGATAAGGGTAAGATAATAATTTCACATTAAAAAATTGGATAGACATAAACCACACTATAGCCTTGTTGGATACAACGTAGTTCCCCCTTAATAAGAACCCTTGGAGCATGGAGCTCCAACTGTAATGTAATGGTTCCTTGAATGAAAGTACCACTACTTATGAGTCCCTAGGACACCATAGCACAACCTGAAGGTTGTGGCATGATCCACCTATATGAGAGAGGGTTGTGGTATGGCCTCCTTAAGAAATGTCCTACCTTACTTCACCCGAGTAGGGGTAATAATGGTTACTCCTATGTAACTATTGACACTACTTGAGAAAGTAACCGAAAATACTATAAATAAAACTCCGAGTATTTTAGATCCCAAAGCATGGTTCAAAGTGTACAAAGGAAAATCAAAATTTTCCCAAAGAGCTTCGTGATGGACTAGCTTCACAGGCCTGTGAGATGGAGCTGCGCGATTGACCTACGCGATAGAGCTTCACACCCAAAGATGTTTTGTCTACCTACGTGGAATACCTGCGTGGCGGAGCTATGCGAAGTACCTGTGCAGACAACATCTATTTGGCCATTCCCCATCCATGCCTATAAATATAGCCCTTGGGCTCCCCATTTAAGGACTAAAAAAAAGTGAAAGACTCTCTAAAGCTCCCATTGCGTAGCTCTTTCTCCTAGATCCCTAAAATTGTCTCAGGTAGCTATCTAAACCACAATAGAAGAGATAATTAAATGGGATAAGCATGTTTTGAAGGTCTTCACATTCTTCAGTCATCATTTATACCTGTGTGTTATACTTACACAGCGCAGTAACACAGAGTACCTACACAACATACTTGCGCGAGGTACCTACGTGATCAAATCAAGTACACTTTTTAAAATCCATTCATGGAAGGGTATCTCCTTCCTTGGTTCCCTTATATGAAAGGGAATAAGTTTAATCCTACACCAAAACCTCCTAACTTATCAAACCTTTGATAAAGGCACATCAGTATGTCCCCTATTTGGGTTTTTATTTCCATAGTAATAGGTTTCTCACATTTATTTCACAATGGGGTTAAGATTTATGGGATGTTTGTGGGTTTATATATCCATAGTAACATGGACTTTTCTCTCAGGAACAGTGCTGGGAAGTTCCCAATTTGGAGGAAGGGTTGGGTCCTGGCCTCTCCCTTCTCAAAGAGGTGACTCGGAACCTCAGGTCTCTCGTAAGGAAGGTACACTTCACACTTGATTTTCTGTGCAAGCATAGGAGAAGTCTCCCTCCCCTACCAAGATCTATTGAAGGGCATCCATCCTGGTATAGTCCCCTAACCTCCACCCCTTATTCCTTCTATTTGGACCCTTGTCCAATGTGAAGAGAATAGAGGGAAATCTCATCACCACACCCTCTTCCACGGTCGACGCGCCCTCTTACATCAAGATGGAGAAAACAATTTTACGTGTGAATGCATTTATTTAATCTTTAACATTTTCCTGTTTCTCACATTGATCATGACTCACTTGGGCTTAGATATTTGTCATGATTACAACATTTTCACAATATAATGAACTACGAGAACTCTGATTACTATTTAAATAGGATACGTAGGAAGCCTCTTTAAGGCCTGAGCTCACCGAATATCCTCCTCAAGAATCCAATTCTAATTCCTTTAATCTGGGCATTCTCTTTCGGAATAATCCTCAAATTAAACCCCAAATCATCAAGGAATCCTTTTTTAGGAAGTAATCCCAAACTCATCTTTCTCAGAGGACCATACTCTCCTATGAGATTTATTTAACTATGTGGGATTTGATTCTCATTAATATGGGATACATATGAAGCCTCCTTGAGGTTCAAACCCAACATTTCAAATCAAAATTTTCTACTTGGGCCATATTTTCAATAGAGTCAGATCCTACTTGGAAACTAATGTCCTTTTCCAAGTTCCTCAGGCTACTTTAGTATAAGTCCCACATTAAATTTTGACCAAGCATCTTTCACTTAGAGGTCCTCATCACATGGCCTTAAAAGGTATGATGTGTCCCATTCAGTGGCACCGAACTATGAGGGTTATGATTCCTTTCACAAGGATAAATAGGTAGCCCATTTTATGGGCATGGTCCCAAAATCAAACCAAACCTTCACCTCCCTAGATGACAATAAAATTCTAGAGTGCCCCATTGAGTGGCTTAAAAACCAATATCATCACAATGATGATTAAAAGAATATTTAAAATAGTATATTGGAGGATACCATTGATGGAAAACCTCGAATACATATGGATATTTCCATTAATGAGGAACCTTGAATATATAATAATGATTCTGAATTTTACACATGTTAATAAGTTATTATAAATTCCAAGGTATATTTATGATATACTTGGTAAATTAATAAAGATTCATGAAAATATTTTAATTTTATAAAGAGAGTCCCATAATAGACAATAATTCCCCCAAAAATGGTGTGATGAGTCCGACCTCTCATCCTCTCGACCAATGAACATTCTTAAGTATTGTAAAGTTCAAGACATAACAAACGCATGCCTTTGGAAACCAGGTCCCCTTTGAATAAATAACTATCAGAAGTTTCTGGTTCCATAAATAAATCCAATGGAAACCACCTAGAAGTAATGATTCTTAAAACTAGAATAAACGTTTCAAGGAACTACGAAACAAAAATGGTGAACCCGACGTGAATCCTTAACCAATTTAATAATGTTACCCATATGTTAGGACCCTAAAAATTTATAGATGAAAGCTAGACAAAGGAGTTAATCCCGCATGTATCCATTTGGAAGGATGTTTCTTTAATAGAGTTTTTTGTTGTTCTCAGTTTTCCACAAAATCCCCTTTAATCCAAAGAATGGATTTCTCTAAGACAACATCTATAAATTTCACAACCGTTGTTCAAGTTGTATCTCCATCCACGGGAAGAATGTTATCACCAACCCAGCATCTTCAATGTTGGGTATCTAATGTGTCAGTAAAAGAATATTTCCAGCATTATACAATCCCAACTTTGGAGGATGCTCGATAGGCCCTTCAGGTCAATAATAATCCACGATCATCTGGACAACAATGACCAGTGATCAAGAAGTAGATGGTGTCAACCACTATCTCAAACTGTTTTGGGTCCTTATCCCCAGAACACAACCACATGTCCCTCCCGTACTACAGGGAGGTGGAACAAGAGGTCACTCAGGGCCTCGATTCAAGAATGCAGGAGTCTTTCTAGTAGAATCCCATCAACAATCACCACCAGAAGAATCATGTGGTAGTGAACCCACAACATGATATGGGTGTTGCCTCTGGACGTTCGGCCTAGGTCTCTCAAACTCGGGCATGCAAGAAGAACTGACAGGGAAAACGTCTGGTCAAGAGGGAACAGGTTCTTACCTCTACCCCTTTCGAAGAAGTCCATCGACCTTACTTTATGGAAAACAACGAGAGGGTACATACACTCGTCCATCTTAATTTTGTTTCTCAATAGGCTATTCTGATAGCAACTCACCAATCCTTCTAGATAAACCTGGTTGAGTGTTGTGAATAGGCACATACACCTACTTACAAGTTATCAACCAGTCAACAGGCTCGTCATACTGCATTTAAAGAGGCCCGCCAATCTAATATGGTGGAAAATGGTAAATAGGAACATACACCTATTTACAATCACCAATTTTGTCAGCAGTCCCATCTTCCAGTATTGAAGGAAGCCCTTCAACTATACTTGACAGAAAATGGCCATCATGCACATACACCTTCCAATGTTCATCATGCCTACCAACAGACTCGTTTGGTAGCACCCAGAGAAGTCATTCAGAAAGTTCTAAAGAAAAATTTGGTTCAGACCCAGCTCTCTGCCCCATTGCATGAGTATTGTCAATATCCATTGATAGGAAAAGGAGGATAGGAGAAGGTGCATACAACTAATCCAAATACAGAATGGACGTATATTCCTATTCCTTCCAATGAAGTCACCAGACACATCTTATCAATCGTGAAAGGGCAGACACATATCCCTGCCCATATTCTGGAAGCATGCCAGGATATTTTAACAACTAATTCAGCGGTATCAAGGGAACAAACATATAAATATGTCCCCACACATGGGCTAACACATCGGCATGCCATCCTAGAGTAGATACACACCTCTATTCTAGTCCAGGAGGGTCATGGGGCATATTCCCTCATATCATACAGACAACAGGATCAGAAACATACACCCTTTCCAATTGGAGTTAATCATTCCATTCTGGTAACTACTCCAAGGTAGGCACATACGCCTACCCATTATAACCACTTATCCCCACTGGTGGACCCAACTAAGTATAAGAGAACATCTAAAAGGAAGTCTTTCCAAACACCGTTGGAAAATCAAGAGTCAAGCTGTGATTTAGCTCCTCTTAATGCTGGAGTTCTTGAATCCCTCAGACATTTATCTATTGCAGATCATGATCCTACCCTCTCATTTCTAAATTTTGGGAGTTGTAGTTGTAATTATGAAGTTTCTCATCTGAAACTTCATCATGAAGGCTTCCTTCATGAAAATTTGGTTAATCCAGAGTGTATATCTTCGGATGAGAGCCACAGCAACCCTCCGTGTGGCCAGAAGACTAAGGAGCAAGAAGATTTATCCCTTATTGTAATCCACCATGGTGATCCTCCCCATGATGGAATTCGCTGTGAAAGTCCTTTCTGCATTAGTATTCCACATTGTTAAAATGATTCCATAATTGACAATGTAGCGACAAGAAATCCCTCCTATCTCGAGGCACTTGCAATCACAAAACCAGCCATGTTTGGTGATTTGTCATTTACGAGTGAAGCACTTTCTCAAAAAGAAGATGACTTAAGGGAATGGTCATTATCCGAACCTACTTTAGGTCATTTTGCTTCTAATATAGAGCATCTACTCTGGTCAGATCAAGTGGAGAAACCTCTTGTGAAAGATTAAGAAGATGTGTTAAACATGAGGAAAAATTTAGATAAAGGAGAAATACCGGTCATGTTCTAGCCTTTGAAAAATTATCAGTATGATATTCTAGAATTGATAACATAAGATTGCATTCATGTCTTTCGTATCAACTTATGAAAAAATCTTCATCATTTGAAAACTAAAGTAGTACCATATTATGAATATCAAAATCATTTAAATGTAATAGAAGGGTTGCAGTACAAAATTTATTTGTCATCTCTCTCACTTTCCCAACATACAAGGGTTGAAAAAAAACAGAGAACCCTTCAGCGTGCATGTCTCAATTCTTTAAAGAGGCTATGCTAATTAATTTCGATTTCCCCATCTAGTATTTTCATAACAGGATGGGGTGCATATGGAGCATTGCATTTTACTGCACTCCAAAATCAGCAAAGTCTGCCAAAATTGGTCTCATGCAATGTTATTTCCCACAGTCAGCCACAATCACTAGGTTTTGTATGTAATAAAATGTACACTTAAGAACAGACTTCAGCCAGTTTTCATCAGAATCAGGCCCAATGAAAAGAATTTGTTGAGTTACTTTTACATCAAGCCACTGAGAATCTTGAGCAGGTGTCCTGTTTAGAGGATGTCAGATATCATAGGATAAAAATGTTTAAAATAACACAACTATCTTTTGAAACAGATGATTTGAGTGATTTTTGGATAATGAACCCATAAAATGTTTGAACTAAAATCCCCAAAATCAGAAGAGCAGTTGCATGAATTTAAGCAATAGCAGTTCAAGAATCACCCCAGCTTTCCAGGATGGGGGATCATTTAATTAAACCTTCAAATTCATTAAACAATGTTTAATGATTTGAAGAAGAAGAATAGGATCAACCCTATCCTCAAAGGCTGGGGGATTTTTCACATCTATAATCCCCTCCTCAATGGAAGTCAATTTTCTCCCGATTAGGGAAGAATCCATAAGGAAAGCATAAAAATAAACTATCCAATGATTCCCTTCATGTTACTGTCCTCCAAACAGTTCTTGGGAATTCTTTATATAGGAGAACTGAGTTCCATGAAAGACAAAAAGGGAGATGATCTTGCAGAAACACTGATAGAATGACATCAATGAATTATGCGTCAGTGAATGTTATTAACACCATTTCAGAAGATCCTCTAGAAAATAATTCCAGTTCAGGGGAATCAGAAGATGATGTTCTTGTACATAATATGGTACACACAGAGGAAAATGAAGAAGGTGTTCATACCTAAAATCAGAGGCTTACCTAGAATTTAGGTATGCCTTCAAATAACCAACTCCCACATCTTCGAAAGGCATCTTGCAAGGGAAACAAAAGTCAGATTTCATCTCACTTTTCCACTAGAGAAGGTCAATATCTTTCACTTGAAGAGAGATTTTCACAGTAAGAATAGGAAATTAAGGAGTTGAAAAGACTCGATATAGAGTTTCTTTGACATAGAATTTCTACTAGGCATACTCCCCAGGAAAGTCCTCAACTTGAAAATCCTGTAGGACCTCCCCAGCAAAAGGGATTTGTAGTAACTTCTGATGCAGATACTGAATTCCCTCCATTGAGTACAAAATCAAGGTAGGATCATATACATCTTGATAGACCAGTTCCCATGGGTTATCCAAGGCAGATATCAGCACCACCATCAGTGGTTTTACCAGTTGTTGCACCAGCTCAAGATCCAATTGCTATACCTGCATAGAGTCCATCTCATTCGGATATTCCCCAAATTCTTATGAACACAATTGAGGCATTAATGAATCAATTGGAATCTATGGAGGAACGATGTGCACCGGTTCAGCTAGAAAAGAGATCTTTCCCTGAATGTGTGGATGCAATTCCTCCCCCACCAAATTTTGTGAATACCACATTCCCAATATTTAATGGTTAGGTAGAACCAGAACAAAACTTAACACATTTTTTTCTCGTTGTGATCATATTATGGGAACTTCTCAACCACAAGAAGTAGTTAAGATTAGGTGTTTTTTGTAGTCATTATAAGGACCAGATTTTGTATGGTATACAAGTTTGCAATCTCGATCATTTACTGGGTGGGAAGATCTCTATCAGAAATTCCTTTTTCAATTTAGCTCAACAATACCAAAGACGACAGTTTTTTATCATACCAATTGTAAACAAAGGGAGAATGAAATAGTTTCATATTTCATTACTCAATGGAAGAGATTAACATATTCCTTAATTTTAACACTCCCTCAAGAAGAGTTGCTGCCAATATATGTGGAAAATCTGCATGATGAATTATGCACATCATTGATCCCTGTAAAATACACAAGAGGGTTTTGAGACCTTACTTTAATCGCTCAGTAGATAGAAGACTCTATTATAGAAACTAAAACTAAAACTCATGTAATTACATTAGATCTAGGAGGAGGATATGAATGTCAGAAGCTACAATGATCACACTCAATCAATCACTTGTACTTGATTTTACTTAAAGATCTTCATCATACCAAAGGGCTCTACCTCCTGAGCATTAGAAGAAATGACTATCTCATCAAGATGATCAAAGTGATCAAAGGTGGAAATAGTTTGATGAATTAAAGGATAAATTTTATTCTTTTAGGAACAAACAAGTTCCTGGTTACTTCATCTCAACCTTAGAAAACAATTTTGTTCAGTTTCCAAGTCTAAAGAATCCAAATAATGATGGAGATGAGGATTGTCTGAATTATTTTCCCTTTCATCAGATATTGGGGCACCCTATTCAAGAGTGATTTGTTTTCAAAGACCTTCTGCAAAATATGGTAGACTCTAGACAAGTGAAATTTAAAAGTTCATCAGCTCAAATAGAATGTGTTACTACTACCAATCCAGAGGAAGAAGAAGAATGGAAAGAAGTTAAATGTAAAAATGTGCAAAAAAATGATGATTGGATGATCAAGAAAATGATCAATCAGAATCATGATAATTTATGAACACAGTTGAACCAACCAATTGTTTCTTCTACCACTACTTCCATAGAAAAACCATATTCATAAAAAGGTCATTCCTCAAAGAAACAAATTGGTCATATGGATAAAGATCATTCAGAAGAAGATGAGATCACATCAAGTCCAAAGTTGTCCTTGACCTTGAAAAATTTTATACCATCTGTTTCAAAATCACGAGCACCGCCCCACCAAACAGCACAACCAGAGGTAACCTATCAGGAAGAATCCTCCTCAGATGAAGAATTAGTCTTTGGTTCCATTAATTTTATTCGTCTAACATATCCTTATGCCAATGATGATTCTCATTATAATGATCCAAAATTATTTATACCTAATTGGGGAACTAGAGGAAGAGGCCAAGGTCGAGGATATGTGGGAATATGTGAGAATTCTAGAAATCATCGTTTTAACTCTACACCGGCTCAAACCATATATGCGGCAGAAACTCGTGCAAGAGCCTTTTTGCAGGCTCAACAAGAACAAGAAGTTTCTTCCATGCAAAACAAGTCTATTTCTGAAACAATTATTTTGGATGACCTATTAGAAGTAATAAAATATTTCTCTCAGAAATTGAATAGACCTATTCAGTTTAATCTTCCAAAGTTAGGAATATCTCCTACTACTGCTTCAACATAGAATACGACTACATCAAACGCATCAACTTTTAAAGAACCTAAAAAACCACATCTCCATGAAGGTAAATGCAGACCTTTGGAACAAAAGTATGAAGTCTTGAAAAAATTGGCCCAAATACCAGACAAGTTGTTAATTCTGGATGCTGTAAATCTATCAAAAGATCTTCGAGAGGCACTCATTGAGGCTTTGTCAAGTCCTCAAGAGTTTGAAACCGAAGTTGCTACTACAGAGGTTTATCGTATAGAGAATGATTCTGCAGAATTTCTTGCAGTCATATCTTTTATGAATGAAGATGAAGACCATGTGGTACATGGGCATATTAGACCTTTGTATTCTTCTAGAAAGGTCAATGACATAGATATCTGACAATCCATCATTGATAATGGATCTAGGGTCAACCTCATTTCCGTTCATACACTTCGTTGATTGGGCCTAATTGAATCTAACGTATCTCCTTCAAATTTAATGTTGCAAAGATATGAAAAGAATGAACAATAACCTCTAGGTGAGATTACACTCATAACTCAGTTTGGAGATCTTGTGTCTAATTCATATTTCATGGTTGTTCCTCAAGACAAAGCCTTCAATATTCTTCTTGGAAGGCCTTGGTTGCATCAACATGTAGCCATACCTTCGCCATACCATCAATGTCTGAAATATGGTTTCAACAGTCAAATTGGGAAATTGTATAGTGACAAGGCTCCATTAAAAACATGTGAGTCTCAATACATTGAGGTAGAGTTTTATCACACAAAAGGAACAAAGTCCATGATGAAGGAAATAACCAGAGTTAATGCTCCAAATGAACTAGAAAAGATTCCAGAAAATTCATTCATGAATTTGAGTATAAATTATGTGCTACCCATAAATAAAATTGAAAGAGTAAGACCAAATCCATGAACTTATCTTGTAATTTCTATAATTCCAATTGTGGAAATTGATCCTAACAACATGGTAGAAATTATTGATACACCAAGAAATGATGGAATCTTGAATAGAGATGTTTTCATTTCATCTAATGAACTACAACAAGCCTCTACTTGATCAATCAAAGTAAAAGAAATTGTAGCAATTCTAGGGGAAGACAAAGATGTTGATTCTCAATCCATAAATCCCTCTTTATTACCAAATGAAGACCCTTCATCATCAGTAGGGTCTTATATGGTGGCAACTTCTTCGAAATGTTCAAATACTGACTCCTCCCCTAACTCTGGGAGTTTTTCCTTGTCGCCTACCACGAAAATGGAAATAGAAGAGGTAACACATAATGAAGAAGAAGAGGAAGATCTTGAGGATGCTCCTCCAAAATTTGAAGAAGGTGTCTCTACCACCTTGGAAGATCTCAGAGAAATAAATCTGGGTACAGAAGAAGATCCACGCCCCACTCTAATTAGTGCGTCCATGACCTCTGAAGAGAAATAGGTTTATACTTCATTTATAAAGAAACATCAAGATATATTTTCTTAGAATTATATAGAAATTTCAGGTATTAATCCTGATTTAGCCACCCATCATTTGGGTTTTCCAGAAGAACATCATCGATTTAAGCTAGCAGCAAGGACACACCCAACTCATGCCTTTAAAATTGAAGCTAAAGTGGATAAGATTATAAAGGCTAACTTTTTCAGGGAAGTTCAATATCCCAAATGGCTAGACAATATTGTCCTATTGAAAAAGAAGAATGGGAAAATTAGATTTTTCATTTATTTTGGAGATCTTAACCGGCATTGTCCTAAAGATGATTTTCCAGTCCTGATTACAAAACTTATAATTGATGCAACAGTTGGATATGAAGCTCTTTCCTTTATGGATGGTTACTCTGGGTATAATCAAATCTGAATATACCTAGGGGATGAAGAATCTACAGCCTTTAGAGCCCCTCAAGGTGTGTTTTTCTATCGGGTAATGCCCTTTGGCTTAAAGAATGCAAGCACAACATACTAACATGCCATACACCATATCTTCAAACCCTTCTGAGAGAATTTTTTTGAATGTTATGTGGATGATTTGGTAGTCAAATCCAGACAATGTTCCAATAATTTGGCTGATTTGGAAACCATATTAAATAAACTTCGGCAACATAGTTTGAAGATGAACCCTTTGAAATGTGATTTTGGGTAAACTCTAGAAAATTCCTTGGCTTTGTTGTACACCATCGTGGTATCTAAGTTGATCCTGAGAAAACAAAATCAATACTTGGTATGTCACCACATCAAAATCTAAAAGAATTAAGAGGACTCCAAGGGAACTTGGACTATATTTAGCATTTATCACCAATTTGGAAAGCATGTGTTTACTCTTCACCAGATTAATGAACAAGGGATTCACTTACCAATGGACTGAAGATTGCAAAGAATCATTTAATACCCTTAAGAAATATCTCTTGATTCCACCAGTACTAATGCCAACTATTGAAGGAAGACCACTTATTCTCTATGTGACAGCCTTAGAGTGATCACTAGGGGCCTTTCTCACCCAAAATAATGATGATGGGAATGAAAACAGCCTTTACTATCTCAGTCGAACTATTCTTGATGAAGAAACTCAGTATTAAAGTATTGAGAAGTGTTTCCTGGCATTAATCTTTGCAGTTAAAAAATTGAGGCACTACCTGCAACATCATGAGGTCCAATTAGTATCTCGCAATAACCCACAAAAATTTATCCTCAGTCGCCCTATGCTTATAGGACGTCTAGCACGGTGGGTGGTTATTTTTCAATAGTTTGATATCAAGTTTTTGACTCAAAACACAGTAAAGGGCCAAGCTCTGGCTGATTTCCTTGCTGAGCACCCATTTGTGGAAGATACATCGTTTAATACTGAACTTCCTGATGAATAGGTCTTCCCTATTCAAGAAAATTCCCAAACATGGGAAATATATTTTGATGGTGATTCTAGAATTCTAATAGGAAAGGGACTGGAAAATCCTAAACTCAAAAATGCTGGATTAGGAATTGTCCTTATTTCCCCAGAAAAGGTAGTATTGCCTTATTCTTTCCTATTATCAGAAGGTTGTAACAACAATGTCATATAATACCAAGCTCTCATAATAGGTTTGGAATTGTCCCTTTAAGTGAAAATGTATCATTTGAAGGTAAAAGGTGATTCAGAATTGGTAATAAAACAAATCAATGGAGAATATTCTATAAGAAAAAGAGAGTTAATACCTTTGTGTGATTACGTCAGAGGGTTAATGGATAAATTTCCCTCAGATCCAACATTTTCTAATATCCTGCGATCACAAAATGATCAAGTAGATGCACTGGATAATGCAGCTACATCCTTGGCAGATCCAAATCGGGATGAGACAGTTATCAGCATAACCCATCGTCGTGTGGTCTCACCTTCTGTTCAAACCAGAAGGGAGGAAATGAATGAAATTAGCCCTATTTCTAAACCATATGTTCATACCATGAGATGGAGAATATCCATCATAGAATATCTTTAAAATGGGATACTTCACCAGATAAGGCTAAGAAAGAATAGATCCAGCAACGAGTGGCCAATTTTACTCTTTATGATAGTCTAGACCACCAAAAGATTCTTTACAAGTAAGGATTTGATGGAATTCTCTTCAGATGTTTTTATAGAGAAGAGAACACAACTTTCATGAAAGAAGTACATTCAGAAGCTTGTGGTTCCCATCAATCTGGGCACAGACTCTCCGATCAGATCTGAAGGCTTGGATACTTTTGGCCTTCAATGACACAGGATTGTACAAATTTCAGTAAAAATCATCATCCATGTCAAGTGCATGAATACTTCATTCATCAAACCCTAGGGTTTCTATATATAGCTAAATAATCCAGACCATTTTCCACATGGGGAATAGATGTAGTAGGGCCTTATTCTCAATCCAAGGCTAAGAAGTTCAAGTATATTCTCATTATTGCTGACTTCTTCTCTAAATTGGTTGAGTCAATACCTATCAATGAAGTTAGAGGCAAAAGCATTGTTAGTTTTGTCAAAACTAATATCATCACCAGATTTGGCATCCACCATATTGTTTTGATGGACAATGGCACCAATTTTTGTTCTGCTGAAGTAAAAAATTCGTATCATGAACATAATATCTAGTCCAACCACTTATCTCGCTATCATGCGGCAGCCAATGGACAGATAGAGGCTTTCAACAAGACCCTATCAAATATACCTCAAAATATGGTGGATAAAGATAAGAAATAATGGCCTAATAAACTTTTGGATGCTTTATGGGATTATCGGACAACTACTAGTATTTCTACCCAAGCAACTCCTTATTCATTGGTATATGGAACTAAAAAAGTTTCTCCAATTAAAATACAATTTCCTTTACTTAGAGTTACAATCTGTGATCAAATGTCTATAGATGAGAGGTCTCAGAAACACTTAAATGAGTTGGAAAGATTATATGAGAAAATATTGCACACTTTGCATCATTTAGAAGTCTATCAGAATAGAATAGCATGAGATTTTAATAAGAATGTTTTCCTTCTTTCATTTCTTCAAGGAGAATTGTATTAGTCCTTAAGACTCCAATGATACTAGGAATGAAACCTCCAAAACGTGAACCAAAATGGAAACGACCTTATTCCATACATAAGGTCTATTCAAATGGAGCCTATGATTTGATCTCAATGGATGGAGAGCTCATTATAACTCTAATCAATGAGAGATTCTTGAAGAAATACTTTGTGTAATTATACATATTAGTCCTCATTGCAACACTTTAAACTGCACAGTACCATGTCCTAGTTTCAAGACATTAAAATACCTAACAACCATAATCATCCATGCTTCATGACGTTAAAGTACATAGCATCTTCATCTTTGTCGCATGACGTTAAAATACATGACATCATTTTTACATCTAACATTTTCTTTATTTGATGTTAGAAGCTTCCATAAGCAAATATCATTAACATCAGCACTACTCCTTAGTATTATATGAGTCTCTCTCTTTCCTATGTCTGAGTTAAATCTGTATAGAGTCCATGTTTCAAGAACTACATATGGCTTGATTCTCATTTTCAATAAGATATGTATAGATGCCTGAATCTCCAATTCTAGGCCCAGATACATACACAAAATCTTCTTATTTTCATTTTCTCCTCCTGTATATGAATCAGATCTATACAAATCATTTCCTTAAGACAAATGATTTGGTCCTTATAGTATTTTATTTCTTAAGATTTACCGTTCTCTCATAATGTGAAAAAAATCCCCCATTCTTCAGGTAAAACTCCATTAGCATGAGGAATGATTATTTCAAGGACTACATATGGCTTGATTCTCATTTTCCATGAGATACATAAGGATGCCTAGATCTCCAATCTTGGGCCCAGCAAAAATAAGAAAACCCCTTTATTTCTTATTTAAGAGTCAAATCTTCATAGAAAATGTTTTAAGGGCTATGTATGATTTGATTCTTTCCTCAGCAAAACATATAGTGACACTTGGGTTTTATCTCTTAATCGAGTTAAAATATGTCTTTCCCTTCATATTCATTCATTGTCATCCTTACCGCATGAAGTTAAACTGTATGGAAATTTAACACCTCTATTCTTTACTTAGGTCACCTTTATATTATAAAAGAAACCATTACTAGTCCTCATTTCTCACACTAACCATAGCTCACATGGGCTTAGGAATTGGGTAAATGGATTCTTTAAATAAATAAGGTGTTTTCAATTTCTTATTGGGTTATCAATTTCCTCACTACATGACTCAAAAATTCATAGCATAATGTCCTCATTGCATGAATTTTAACAGTACATCAAAATATTAGTTCAGAATAAACAAAGAAAGCCTCCATTTTACATATGAGTCAGATCTATGTAAAGGATGTCAAACTCATGGCCAACACTGGTTCAAATATTTCTCATCTGCATTGAACATAAACCCTTCCCATATTTCATACTCTTGATCATGAATATTTTTGAATCTTCATAATCTTTATTAAGGTTTCTGGTAACATGGTTTCTAATATCTGAGAGCTCTTTTTCTTGACTATGCAGCACATACCCTTAGGCGGCCTTACATAAGTTGCCTACATAACAGGCATGTCAGTCAAAAGATGACACAATTTGTCTATGCATCATATTCCCTAGTCATCCCTTCATAATACAGCCCCCATAACAGGTTTATAAAGTAATGGTAACTTTGTTCTTGGTAATAGTATCTCTGTCCCCTTTAATATTTTATGACAATATATAAGATTTTTTTAAATAGTCATTCACGTATACTTGTCTCATCATCTCTCTCACAATATGAAAGTCTTCAATACCATGTTTTACACATATCCCACACCATGTGTTCGATGCACTATGAAATAACCTTGAAATCACTTGGCCACATGTTATATATTATTTCCATTTCTAGTCCTAATTGTATGACTTAAAACTATATACATCATATCTTTTACGTTTAGGTCAGACCTTCATAAAAGTCATATTCCTCCAATTCATTGGATATCTTGATTGAAAATACCCTTTCCTTATTTAGTTACCTTTCTCCATAAACCAAACTATATAATTTAGAAAATCTAAATCTCCAAAAACATTCTTCGACTTTTAGCAATAGAATGTCAAAATTTTGAGAGTTGTTTTTGCCTCACTATGCAGTATGTTCCATTAGGAGGCCTTGCATAAGTTACCTACTTAACAGGCCTATCAGTAAAAAAATGAGACTATTTGGCTATGCAGCAAATGCCCTAGTTGTCCCTGCATAATACAACCCCCCTAATAGGTTTGTCAAGTAATTGTAACTTCATTCTTGGAAAATAATTCCTCTACTACTTTTAACCCTTTTCCCATATCATTCCTCAGTTCCAAAAATTCTCAAATCATAGTTTATAGTTTTCCCTTCCATACCAGAATATGATAGTATTTTTCCAAACAAATTATCATGAAATTGGGAGAGTTTTCTCATTCCTTTGGTCAAAGATAAATACCTTAAATTAAATCCACACAATGTCGTCATTTCATGACTTAAAACTGCACGGTACAATATCAGAAATCTACCCTTTTCTGATAAATTTTTATCCATTACTCATACAAAAAAATTGTATAGAAATGGTTTTTCTATGCATGACATATGTAGGTATAAAATAGCCTTTTCATTCTTAAAATTTCTTTCCTTGGAAAAACCACCCTCTATGGTCTTGAGTCACCCAAATATTATTTCCCATATCTATCAGCAGCAAAACGTTAAATTCCTAAAGAATTTTTTTCTTGAATATGCAATATGTGCCCTTAAGTGGCCTTGAATAAGTTGACTACACAACAGGCCTGTCAGTCAAAAAGATTCTACTATTTGGATATGTAGCATATTCCCCAATTGGCCCTTCATAATAAAGCACCCATAACGAGTTTTTCAAATAATAGTAATTTGTCCCTAGAAAAGGCACCCATCATGTTGATACAGACTTTAAATTTGGTATCCATAAAAATCATGGCCCAAGATTCCCCTTGGAAATATTCAAAGAATATTGAATAAATTTATAACCAAAGAGTTTTGTTAAGGATTTAATTCAAAATTTATGGTCAAAGCTATTCGACACTAAATTTTAGCCCTTTAAAGTCCAATATTCATGACTCTAAACTGCCAGTAACAAAAGGCTTGGTACTCATTAGATTGAAAACCCGTGAAGGGTACTCTAAACAAAAGTCGAGTTCTAACTCACTAAACATACATTTTTTTATGATTTAGGTAATATTGAGTTATAAAAAAAGGTTCAAAAGATATGAAATTTTTGGGGTTATCCATATAACCCTAGAAACAATCAAATTATGCTCATTAGGTCCCTCAGCTTAATAATGATTTTTTAACATAAAGGAATCATTATCATCATTTACCTTTCATATTAAAATCATGAAAAATAGGAATGAATATTTATATGATTAAAAACAAAAATTCTTTTATTCATATGAAAATAAAGGGCCATACAAAAAATGGAGCCTCTCTATCATGTTTTAGAATAAACTCTCAAAATGAATTTTTCATTTGTTGGACCGCTTCATAAGCTCTATCATCTGCCTATTGAAGTTGAGATAGTTGGACAACTCCAGTATCCTCAGCCCGACGAAGTGCTTCCATAGCAGTTGAAATGGAATCTATTCCCTCTAATTGGGTTTCTCCCAATGCCTAATTCTACTAATCAAGCTTGTTATAAACATCATCCGATTTTTGTTGAAGATATAACATCTCCTTTGTGGTCTCATTGATTTGTTGGCTAATTTTGAGTGATTTATTTTTATGATTTTCCTCCACCTCAACAACTACAGCTTGAAAGACCTCAATATTGATGAGTTGTTTAGCCTCTTAAAAATCTTTTCGCAGCATATGCATCTGATCCCGTAAGTGAATAGTCTCTTTCATGGAATCATAGAGTGGCTGATAATTAAATCCACTAAATCCCAATATGCAGAATAATGCTGGGAGTTTTGAAAAATCGGACAATAATTCATTTAAAGGATTTTTAGAAATTATGCTCTAGATATGCCGCCATGTCTTCTTACGTTCCATTACAAGAGCATATTGCATCTCTAAATCCTGAATCTGAGTCACTACCATGAGGTAAAATGTACTTTGGAAACCCGTTGCTTAAATAATTTCCTTGTTCTACTTCTCATGGGATAGTAGAAGTATCTCCTTCTTATCTAGGAGATGATAACCCTAAATAATAAATTGAGGTAATTATTAGTTTCAAATATAGGAAACAAATATAATTCAAACAGCTAATTATATTTACCCAATAATAATTGAGCTACTTGATTGGATTCATCCCTTGTATTCTCAGCTCTAGTGTTTTGAGAAGATGTTTCTTGAGAAGGGTCATTTCCTGGAATTTTCTTAGTTATGACATTTGAAGGCTCTGGAACATCTCTTGATAAAGGATCCTTTTTAGGTGTTTCTCCGGCCCCAGTGGAAGGATAAAGTGTAATAACCCATTCTTAAAGAGCAATTGTGACATTTTCTGCTGATAAAGATACATAAGGTGAACTTTGATGTAATGAATCAAGTTGAATAACAATTATGTATGTAAAATGAAATAATAAGGACTTAAATCCTTACAATTCTTCGTGAAAATCCCCAAACTTCTTTAATGGAACATGGAATATCAATATTTGGATTAAGGGTGTCCATCATTTCAGTGTATACGGCCTGAAATGTTACAATGTTCTCATCATTTAAGGTATCAAATAAATGTTGTTTGATGCCCAAATTGGATCCGCTAATTTTTTGTTCCATTGGTTCTTCAATTAGAATGGTAAAATAAGGTCTTTCCAAGTTTGGGTCAACATTAGTATTTGTCTTATATTGCCCTTGATCTTCATTTCTTATCTTATGAAGCAATAGGAATATCAATGTTGATTATTTTACGATCCTTTGATAAAAGCAACTGAGGATTGTATTTAATATTACCAGAGATTCCCTCTCTCTCATTAGATCCAGGAGCAAGTATAGCTGAATCTTTTGACGATTTATCTACTAAAATTTCATATTTGTCTGCATGAACCTGAGTTTTCCCTGGGGTTTCTTTTTCTAGTCTTGAAGAATAAACTCTTAATCCCTTGAGAGAGGACATAGACATAAATCCTAAAAGTGGATAAAACATCGTTACCAGAATATATTGAGTAAGTTTTATGCCCTAAGGATCGTATAAATACTTACTCCTTTGATGAACACTTTGAATCAATCTCATTGATCTCTTGAGTTTTTGTTCAAAAGCGTGGGGAGAGATTGAAAAACTCCTCTTAGTAGGGGAAACTTGAGGTAATGGTTGAGGATTATCTGTCTCTATTACCCTAGTCATGATTCTTGATCCTGGAGAAAGTTTTGGTGACCTGGGAGGATCATTTGTTACATCGATAGGAGAGCCTGTAGGAACATACTGAGGTGATTCGAGAATTGGTTTGGAGCTTACTTCTCTACATTCAAGCTACATAAATACATTTTCATTAAGATTAATGATAAATGATAAAGCAGAGTTGAGACAAAAGAAAAAGAGAATTACATTATTATTATTAATATAAATATCCCACTTCTCCTCAAAGTCTATAATTACCCCTTCATTTACTCCTAAGTCCATCATATGAGATAATCACTTAGAGGCTGGGATTTATTCGTCAGTTGAATATATAAAATTCTCTAGCTCTATAATATACATCTATACCCCATCCAGGTTATTATCTAGATTACAAATAGAAGGTTCCTTGATGTCACCAATATCTAGTATTCGAATTCCATGCTGGAGGAATGCCCATACATCCCTAAGATCACGGGTTACACCCTCCTAATGATGAATGGTTGAAGTTCGCACGTAGTTCAATATTGGTATGATTGATGCTGGAAGAGATTCAACGCCCTCTGAATGGTAAGCTTCTTCCTGCCTCTTTTATTCAGAAAGTTCAACAGATGGAATAGGAATCTCTGTTTGATGGCAGTGACTGGATTGCCTTGGAATTGGTGTTATTGCCTCTCTAGCCCTTGTCTTCCTGTTATACCTCTTGAGAAGACGTTTTGAGGGCTCTAAAGCCTCTAAAACTTCTATATCATCTATGGCCTTAGACTTCTTACCACGATTTCCACATGTGACAGTCGTTGTAGCCGCCACTCAATATACTCCTTTTGTTAAAGCCCCTTTAGGATATGAAGAATCCCAATCTTTGGCATACCCAGCTTCCAATCTGATCAATGCATCTGGTGGAGGAAATGTAATAGAAAATTTGGATACCTCTAAAGCTGTTAGAATCCACAAATTTCCCACTACCATTGGGTGTTTTTCATGTCTGACATATGTGGGTGGAAAAGTGTTTGATTGTTGAAGACATCTGAAATGATGATCAAACCTATAGGGGAAGTAAGCCTCACATATAATTTCACCATAAATCCTGGTTGATAATATGCCATCCCTGGATGACATCATATAAGATCTCAGCTTATAATTATTTTCTTTACCATCATCAATAAATGTTCCAACCGGTGGGTTACCAAAAGTAAAGAAGCTGAATTATCCTGAGAGATTCAATTCCTTCAGCACCACGTGAGGTCTCAAGTTCAAATGCTGAATACCAGAAACTTTCTGTAAAAATGGGTTGAATCGACCATTGGGAACTCTGACTGAATTCAACACTGAGTATGAAGAAAAATGTGCTGCAATCCAGCCCTAAAAACTTGGAATAGCCATGAAATTATAAATAGAGCCTTCCCATTGTATAAATACAGTAGAAGATGGTAAATTCTTTCTAATATAGGGGTTTATAGCCCAATATACTTCCATTCTACCAATTTATCTACAATGATGAATGTCCTTGATCTTACACCACCTCCGGATTCACGGACTATAAGAAAATAAATGCTTAGCCACATAGTAAGGAAGGAAGTTAAGCATACTTTTGCATCTATATCGGGTTTGACTTTATATCCCCAGTGCTTATAATCGCCTCTTTCCAGCATAGGCCAATATGTTCTTGAACTACCTCGATTATCTGCTGAAGGAAAAACAGTAAGACGTCCACAGGTTGGACCTTCCTCTATTATTGGTTCTAAGAATGCTTACATCCACACTCTAGCATGGATATCTTTCTTGTCCTTCAGTAAATTCTTCGCTATCCTAAAGAATTAATGATCCAGTGGTGGTGTTCTAGAAGCATCACCCCATGTTGTAGTAAGCAGAATGAATTCATCATACATTTCCCCAAGAATGGGAATTCTATTTATTTGGTAAATATCCTAGAGACTAATACCAACTTCACTGTGTGTCCAATAAAAGGAATTATTTTGTGGACTCCATTGGCTCAGTAATTCAGGAATTAATTCATTTTTATAAACAAAAGTTTTTCCCATCCAGACAGTTTCATAGATACGAATGTCTGATAACTCTATTCTGAATTCTGTACAAGTCCAATGTACCAAGAATGCCCACATCCACTCGAGTTTTACTCCCCCTCCAGAACAATGGTCCCAATATCCTTTCCTATAAAGACCCAGAAATTTCAAGGAAAATTTTTTCTTAATTTTCTTGGGAATTTTACAAGAACTCAGTTTCTGACGGCGCCTGATTCCGAGGCCCGGTGTGCCAGGAATTAATTTCCGAAGTTTGGCTCGGGTACGTTCAGTGAACGAGCGAGCGGGAATTTCTATCTATTGAACCGGTGCTCGGAATTGAAATCTGATTGCACCGATGAACTCGCAACGCCGGTAATCGCTTAAGGGAACCTTTACCGTAGTTGTGTTTGTGCGGGAGAAGAAGTTAATTTTTTGGGGTTTTATTAAAAAAAGTGAATAAAATTGTTAAATCAATTTTATTTCATGTTAAGTTGTTAACTTCTCCCATGGGAAGTTGGTGGTGGGCCCACATCCATCCAACTTCCCATGTGTGGATATTTGAAAGGGTGGGGCCCACACAAACCTCTCCCCACCTTTTCAAATTCCTTAACTTTCCTAACCCCTCTAAACCCCCCATTTAAGTTTTGATAACTTAACACCTCCTTAATTTTATAACATCTTATGTTAATAACTTAAGTGAGTTAAATATGGGTTTTGAATTTTCAAACTCTTGAAATTCAAAACCTATATTGGGTTAATAAAATAAGTGGGAGGATTATTTTATTTTGGGGTTAGTTGTTCTTGTGGTGGAGACTTGGGAGAGAAAAGGCTAAGTCTTCTTCTTCTTCAACATCGACGAAGAACGCGAAGAAAACCTCCAACGAAGAACATCTCCACCGAAGAACGCGATGTCTTCTTCCAACAACGTTTCCCCTTCGAACGCACCTTGACGACAACGGAGTCGACGTTCTTTCCCCGCGACGCCCGACCTCCGCGACGCTCGTCTTCTGCGGGTTGTTGACGTGCACCGTATCTGAATCGAGGTAGGGGTTTATTTATTTAATTGTTTGTGAATACAAACTTGGTGATAATCGTGGATTAAAACCCTTTTTGTTATTGAATAACGTGAGGGGGTCGGACCGCACAAACACGGCCGACCCTCCTCCTTTGTTTTTCGTGATGGTATCTTGAGGATGATACGAGAAAACGTGGTGTCGTCGCACCACAAGATTTATTGCGGAAGATACGCGCGGCGTCGTCGCGCCGCGCCGTGGAAAGAAATCTAAGAACGCGATGCCGTCGCGTCGCGTCGAAGAAAGTCAAAGGTGCCGCGGCCGGAGCGGGGTCGCGGCGGAGGGAAGCGATGCCGTCGCATCGCGCCGAACGGCATAGGCAGCGGCCGGTTCCGGGCCGCGGCGGAGCAAGATGACCGGCGGCCGGCACCGGGCCGCCGGTGTCGGCGAAGGAAGGACCGGCCGTCGCCGGTCCTTGGTGGCGAAATCGGCCGGCCAGTGCGGGCTGACCGGGCAGTGGAGATCGGGGGAATTAATTCCCACGGCTGGGTCTTCAAGCGGCCCCAATTAGGGGGCTGCGGTTTCACAAAGGGGGGGGGGCTTTTCCCCCCGCGCGCGGCACCCGAACGACGCGCTGGACGCACCGCCGGCCGGGTCGCGCCGCCGGCCGGGCCGGGTCCTGCCGGACCGGGTCGGGTCGACCCGGTTCGGGTCGGACCAGGGGGGGTCGGGCCGGGTCGGCCCGGGCCCAGACCCCTAGTTTCGGACCACTTTTGGTCAAATGCCCGTATCTTGGGCTACGGGCCTCCAAACGACTCGCCGTCAGCGGCAACACATCCTTGGATCGAGACGGTCGTTTCGGTATACTATACTCAAGGTACATCTTCCTTTTCGGGAGGCTACGTGGTTAAAACTCCATAGTTAAGCGTGCTTGGCCTAGAGTAGTGATCAGGATGGGTGACCTCCTGGGAAGTTTCTCAGGGTGGGTGTGAGACGGAAAAGACAATAACTTACAGACCAGGCGTCCGATTGACGCGTCGTCTGTTGCGTTGCGTTCCTATTGATGATACGGAACTTTTGGCATCCTCCGCCCAAGTTTTGGATGCAGATGGATAGTGGCCGGGTTGGATCGCACCAAAATCCAACCGGGCCCCTGGAACGGAAAAGCTGATATCTTTCTGACAGAACGTCTGTTTGACGAACCGTCAGCGTCGTTGGTGATCGCGCTGAGAAACGGTCCCTATGAGTTTACCCTATGAGAGTTCGGGGTATAGTTGAGATACGGCCGGGTTTGGTTTGCTCACGAAACCAACCGGGCCCCTAGGACGAAAAGACTAATAACTCACAGACCGGGCGTCCGATTGACGCGCCGTCTGTTGCGTCGAGACCCCTATGACGTGGCGGTCATTTGAGATACTTCTTCGTGGGACTTTGAGATACTTGGAGTATCGACCTGTAGCTCGTGGAGCGGACCCTCCCAGTGACGAGTGTGTGGAGTACGGAGACCGTGTAGCTGGCTGAGACCCGACGACTGCTGATCGAACGACTCGGTGTGTTATAGAGGTGCGCTTGGTTGTAGCGGCACATGGGAGCGCTTGGTTGTAGCGGCAGACCCACGACAGAGGTGCGCTTGGTTGTAGCGGCACATGGGAGTGCTTGGTTGTAGCGGCAGACCCACGACAGAGGTGCGCTTGGTTGTAGCGGCACATGGGAGCGCTTGGTTGTAGCGGCTGACCCACGACAGAGGTGTTCTTGGTTGTAGCGGCACATGGGAGCGCTTGGTTGTAGCGGCAGACCCACGACAGAGGTGCACTTGGTTGTAGCGGCACATGGGAGCGCTTGGTTGTAGCGGCAGACCCGCGACAGAGGTGCGCTTGGTTGTAGCGGCACATGGGAGCGCTTGGTTGTAGCAGCTGGCCCATAGTACTCGATGGGTGGAGTTCTTCAGCAGTCTTAGGTTAGTGAGCAGTACCTCGGAGTCGTGACAGGACCACTGTACACTCCAGAGACGGAGCTCTTCAGCAGTTACTGTTTCGATAATGAAAATCCTGGTTGAGCTGAGACTTTTGACCTTGTGTTTACCTCATGATTGAGATGGGTCACTTGCTAACTTAGGTATATGTATGGGCATATACCCGGGTAGTGGTTATCCATTGATTTCACAATCCTTGTGTTTCCTCATGATTGAGATGGGTTACTTGATAACTTAGGTATATGTATGGGCATATACCTAAGTAGAGGTTATCTGTTGAGATCTTCTTTGTGGTTATCCTTGTTGGTTTAGTGAGACCTTGAAGGTCTCGGGGTCCCTACTGAGTATCGTTATACTCACCCCTGCACGGGCTATGCCCGCACCTCGTTGTGTTGGTTGCAGACGACGGGCAGTGCTGACAGAGGCCGAGTGTTCGAGGACTGGACGGTACCTGGAGGTGGACTATACGACGAGATGGTACCTGGAGGAGGACCTCACGACGAGACGGTACCCAGAGGTGGACGTGACGACGAGGCGGTACCCGAAGGTGGACCACTGGGCGGACATACTCAGAGCGGACGGAGGGACCCGAGGAGCAAAGGAGCTATCTGTACCCACCCTTTAGGTGGGATTTCCAGTGGACAGCTCGGCGTAGCAGCTTTAATTTTTAGTTGTTGTTTTCCCTTCGAGTTGTACTTTACAGTTGGGCTTGTATTTCCGGCCCATTTTTACTTTCCGCACTTACTGTTGTACTCAATTTTTACTTAGTGTTTACTTCCTCCGCTTGTACTCTGTGTGATTGTTTAATTTACAAAGGCAATGCCTTCCCTTTTTACCGGGATTTACGCCTTGGTGCTAGTCGCCAACCCCTGGCCTATGGAAGGCGGGCTTGGGGTAGTCACGGCACGAGCCCCGAGGACGGGTCGTGAAAAATTGGTATCAGTGGAGTTCGGTTCTACCGCAGAACTTATAACTCTGATGTTTCTTTCTGTGAAGCAATAGTGTTGAGAGTACCGAGTGTGGTTTTCAGTTCAGGGAGTCCAGTGTTGGTGCGGGCGGCCGACGTATCCATACACCAGGACCCTGACAACTGATTTCTGACTTTGTGCACGAAAACACTAATTGCGTGTGTGTTTTCAAAGGTTTTCCCTTAAAACAGCTCAAACCAGGTCAGCTCACCAGGTATAAACGTTTGACCGTGTCACGATGTTTCTTTCAGAATGACTTTTCATGGATGACCAGCTAGAGCCCCGAGAGTGGTACGTACTGATAGCCCACCGAGCGAAGAGGCCTCAGTACAGGGCCCTATCCTAGTTGAGGCACCAGCGGAGGCACCAGCGGTACTGCTACCCGTTGGGCCACCGATGGCACCAGCCCCAGCAGTAGGCGATGCACGACGCTTGAGCGCGCTGCACGAGTTCCAGTGCCAGAGGCCACCCAGGTTCCGGGGAGAGACGGACCCGCAGGCGGCTGAGGTTTGGCTGGAGGCTGTGGTGAGAGTCTTCAGGCTAATGGGGACGCCGGCAGACTTCATGGTGATCTTTGCTACCAGCCTCCTTCAGGCAGCAGCAGGCAGGTGGTGGAGCCACTTGTTCCAGTTTTGCGATGAGATGAACTTCGCATGGGAAGACTTCGAGACCTTCTTCAGGGTGGAGTTTGTGCCAGTATCTCTACACCCCGAGCGTGTACAGGAGATTCTGCCTTTGTCGCGTGCTTTTCGATCAGTATCCGAGTCATCTGTGGGCAGTAGACAGATGATGCAGAGGTCTAGGAGGACCGGACTAGCAGTTGGATGATCTCGGGTTTTAGGACCGGTGGTGCGGGGCACCCGAGGTGGGGTCAGAGCCAGGCGTGCCAGAAACAGACAATGTTACTCCTGCGGCGGAAAGTGTCACCTGGCACGTGACTGTCCGACTCCTCGTACGATTGATCAGCGGGTGTTGGAGGAACCACCGAGACAGAAGCAGCGGTGAGTGCTTGAGTAACAGCCGAGCAGTGGACAAGGCAGTAGAGCTCTGAGAGCAGGTGGGCAGGAGAGGAACTAGTGGATACGTCCTTTGTAGTTCTAGTTCCATGTTGCTTTGTATTCGTGTCTTTGTACTATGAGCTGCAATAATAAAAAGACACTTATCTTTGTTGCTTTCCTGTCCTTTTTTTTGGTTGATACTGAGTGGTCCCGGTTAAACTGTTGACTTGACCCTCACTTTCGAGATTTCTATTGGAGGGGACCCAGTGACCTCACACTGATGCCGAAAGTGTGACTCGACCCTTGGAGGCGAGAGTGACAGTTGGATCTCTTAGAAGATACGTCGAGGCCTTACGACGTCATCCATGGCATGAATGCATCATTTATGTCAGGATTGACTGTATTAGGCAACGAATGTGGTTCATCCAGGGGATGAGACCGGGTTTCTCTTATCGGCAAAGAAGAAATCATAGCAGCTCTTGTGAGACTAAAGGAGGTCCAGGACATCCAAGAGAGGATGAAGACTGCTCAGTGCAGTAAGAAACAGGAAACCGGTGCCAGTCATAGAGACTCGGGCGTGTTAAGAAGAGGAATCTTAAAGGAGAGATGAGTCTACGAAGCAGTAGACGTGGAGGCAGATCTAGGAGAGCAGCATGAGGTGGTGTACATCCTAACATGGTACAACCACCCGCCTTAGTTATTCCTGCCAGGCTCAGGGAGCTGGAGGGCGGAGGAAGAGTGCGCCTGCATGCGGTCAAGGAGTGTGACCCAATGGCTCTAGAAATGATTCAAGGGACAGTCTGTGTCCACTACTAGATGTTGTATTAACGGACATCGATGTGAATCATTTCTTGCTTTCACAAATCTTGTTCCAGACCTAGAGTTTCTGGTAAGCCGTGGACTTGACCCTCACTTCTGGAGATACCTTGGGAGGAGACTTGATAATCACACTTACGCCGACGGTGTGGTCAGACCCTCGAGGCGAGAGTTTCGGTTGGAATCTCTTGGTGACAGCGTCGAGGCCTTACGACGTTAGTTTGAGTATGGAATGGGAAATAACTGTTCATACTTAAATTGACGGTTTTAGGCAAACATCGGGATGGGTTTTCCTTGGTCGGTGAAAAGGAAACCCCAGGAAGCACGGGATAAACTTTTTCAAGGGAGGGTGCGACCGATCACTCTTGAATCAGACAACCTTACCCTCGTGGCAGCAGTCGTTTGAGTTCCAGTTCTAACAGGAATTGGAAACATCTGGAGTTTGAGGATGGCGACCACGTTCTTATACGGGTCTCACCTCGACAAGGTTTACGGAGATGTGGCCAAGGCGGCAAGTTATCTCCAGGGTTCAGCGGACCTTCTTAGGTCCCCATCTGGGTAGGCGGGGTGATTTACCACTTGACCCATTCACTGCAGTTGCACCAGGTGCACGATGACTTCCACGTATCTCAACTGAGGAGATACGTGCTCGACCCTGCGCATATCATCGACCATGAGGAGATGGACGATGGCGATGGGGTGTCTTTCACAGAGGTTCCAGTGGGGATCGAGGATAGACAGAAGCAGATCCTACGAGGACGATCGATTCCTCGGGTGCACTTTCTTTGGCAGTACGGAACCTCCAGGTAAGCACATGGGAGCGGAAGGCTCAGATGCGTGCTCTGTACCGCTTTTGTGACCCTAGTTTGTATTGAAGCTTTACGGGGACGTAAAGCCCTGAGGTGGGAGTAATATAAAGACCCGGAAATTTCAAGTAAAAGTTTTTCTTAATTTTCTTGGGAATTTTACAAGAACGCAGTTTCTGACGGCGCATGATTCCGAGGCCCGGTGTGCCAGGAATTAATTTCCGAAGTTTGGCTCAGGTACGTTCAGTGAACGAGCGAGCGGGAATTTCTATCTTTTGAACCGGTGCTCGGAATTGAAATCTGATTGCACCGATGAACTCGCAACGCCGGTAATCGCTTAAGGGAACCTTTAACGTAGTTGCGTTTGTGCGGGAGAAGAAGTTAATTTTTTGGGGTTTTATTAAAAAAACTGAATAAAATTGTTAAATCAATTTTATTTCATATTAAGTTGTTAACTTCTCCCATGGGAAGTTGGTGGTGGGCCCACATCCATCCAACTTCCCATGTGTGGATATTTGAAAGGGTGGGGCCCACACAAACCCCTCCCCACCTTTTCAAATTCCTTAACTTTCCTAACCCCTCTAAACCCCCCATTTAAGTTTTGATAACTTAACACCTCCTTAATTTTATAACATCTTATGTTAATAAATTAAGTGAGTTAAATATGGGTTTTGAATTTTCAAACTCTTGAAATTCCAAACCTATATTGGGTTAATAAAATAAGTGGGAGGATTATTTTATTTTGGGGTTAGTTGTTCTTGTGGTGGAGACTTGGGAGAGAAAAGGCTAAGTCTTCTTCTTCTTCAACATCGACGAAGAACGCGAAGAACACCTCCAACGAAGAACATCTCCACCGAAGAACGCGATGTCTTCTTCCAACGACGTTTCCCCTTCGAACGCACCTCGACGACAACGGAGTCGACGTTCTTTCCCCGCGACGCCCGACCTCCGCGACGCTCGTCTTCCGCGGGTTGTTGACGTGCACTGTATCTGAATCGAGGTAGGGGTTTATTTATTTAATTGTTCGTGAATACAAACTTGGTGATAATCGTGGATTAAAACCCTTTTTGTTATTGAATAACGCGAGGGGGTCGGACCGCACAAACACGGTCGACCCTCCTCCTTTGTATTTCGTGATGGTATCTTGAGGATGATACGAGAAAACGTGGTGCCGTCGCACCACAAGATTTATTGCGGAAGATACGCGCGGCGCCGTCGCGCCGCGCCGTGGAAAGAAATCCAAGAACGCGATGCCGTCGCGTCACGTCGATGAAAGTCAAAGGCGCCGCGGCCGGAGCGGGGCCGCGGTGGAGGGAAGCGATGTCGTCGCATCGCGCCGAACGACATAGGCAGCGGCCGGTTCCGGGCCGCGGCGGAGCAAGATGACCGGCGGCCGGCACCGGGCCGCCGGTGTCGGCGAAGGAAGGACCGGTCGTCGCCGGTCCTTGGTGGCGAAACCGGGTGGCCAGTGCGGGCCGGCCGGGCAGTGGAGATCGGGGGAATTAATTCCCACGGCCGTGTCTTCAAGCGGCCCCAATTAAGGGGTCGCGGTTTCACAAAGGGGGGGGGGCTTTGCCCCCCGCGCGCGGCACCCGAACGACGGGCTGGCCGCACCGCCGGCCGGGTCGCGCCGCCGGCCGGGCCGGGTCCAGCCGGACCGGGTCGGGTCGACCCGGTTCGGGTCGGACCAGGGGGGGTCGGGCCGGGTCGGCCCGGGCCCAGACCCCCAGTTTCGGACCACTTTTGGTCAAATGCCCATATCTTGGGCTACGGGCCTCCAAACGACTCGCCGTCAGCGGCAACGCGATCCTTGGATCGAGACGGTCGTTTCGGTATACTATACTCAAGGTACATCTTCCTTTTCGGGAGGCTACGTGGTTAAAAATCCATAGTTAAGCATGTTTGGCCTAGAGTAGTGATCAGGATGGGTGACCTCCTGGGAAGTTTCTCAGGGTGGGTGTGAGACGGAAAATCCAATAACTCCCAGACCAGGCGTCCGATTGACGCGTCGTCTGTTGCGTTGCGTTCCTATTGACGATACGGAACTTTTGGCATCCTCCGCCCAAGTTTTGGATGCAGATGGATAGTGGCCGGGTTGGATCGCACCGAAATCCAACCAGGCCCCTGGAACGGAAAAGCTGATATCTTTCTGACAGAACGTCCGTTTGACGAACCGTCAGCGGCGTTGTTGATCGCGCTGAGAAACGGTCCCTATGAGTTTACCCTATGAGAGTTCGGGGTACAGTTGAGATACGGCCGGGTTTGGTTCACTCACGAAACCAACCGGGCCCCTGGGACGAAAAGGCTAATAACTCACAGACTGGGCGTCCGATTGACGCGCCGTCTGTTGCGTTGAGACCCCTATGACGTGGTGGTCATTTGAGATGCTTCTTCGTGGGACTTTGAGATACTTGGACTATCGACCTGTAGCTCGTGGAGCGGACCCTCCCAGTGACGAGCGTGCAGAGTACGGAGACCGTGTAGCTGGCTGAGACCCGACGACTGCTGATCGAATGACTCGGTGTGTTATAGAGGTGTGCTTGGTTGTAGCGGCACATGGGAGCACTTGGTTGAAGCGGCAGACCCACGACAGAGGTGCGCTTGGTTGTAGCGGCACATGGGAGCGTTTGGTTGTAGCGGCAGACCCACGACAGAGGTGCGCTTGGTTGTAGCGGCACAATGGAGCGCTTGGTTGTAGCGGCAGACCCACGACAGAGGTGCGCTTGGTTGTAGCGGCACATGGGAGCGCTTGGTTGTAGCGACAGACTCACGACAGAGGTGCACTTGGTTGTAGCGGCACATGGGAGCGCTTGGTTGTAGCGGCAGACCCACGACAGAGCTGCGCTTGGTTGTAGCGGCACATGGGAGCGCTTGGTTGTAGAAGCTGGCCCACAGTACTCGATGGGTGGAGTTCTTCAGCAGTCTTAGGTTAGTGAGCAGTACCTCGGAGTCGTGACAGGACCACTGTACACTCCAGAGACGGAGCTCCTCAGCAGTTACGGTTTCGATAATGAAAATCCTGGTTGAGATGAGACGTTTGACCTTGTGTTTACCTCATGATTGAGATGGGTCACTTGCTAATTTAGGTATTGAAACGCACGGCCGATTGTCGCCTATCGACCGTTCAAGGTTCCGGTGCTCTGCTAATGTGTATAGCAGCACTCGGGTCGAATCCTCGGCGATGATACTTTGTAGTAGTCGTTTGTTTTTAGTTGATTGTATTTTGATTAGGGGGGTTTGTTTGCAGAGCTTAATTAAAATGATTTATGAATGATGTTTGATTTACCAAATTGATAAAGATTGGGGTGAGTTCATCATTAGGTTAGTTAAGCTTGTGATATCCTCGAGCTTTGCTTTATATTGCATTTAAATTAACACCCATGTCACAAGATGATGTTGATTAGAATTCTTAAGTGTTAAGGATTTAAACCAAGACTTAACTTAACTTAAGGTTATAATCTCAATCAGATCTTATTTATGATTGTGTATTTATGGTTCCAATAATCCATGGAAACCACATTTTAAACAAAACATGTCATTAATCCATGACATGTTAAGTCCAACATACACAATGTTAATTCAAAGAATATTAATCTAGCAGAAGCTCTCAATCACTTAACATACCTAAATTATAACTCACCCCAATGAGAGATTTACTCAGCCATTTGGGTGATTAATAATCTGGTTATAATGATTATGATTATAAATTAATAAGAGAAGAAAAAGAAAGGGATAAGAAAAGAGTGGTACGTCGACACACACACACGAACAATGATGATAATTAAAAACGAACTTTCGATTGAATGAGGAAGCTAAAGAAGGGAAGGGGATTGAAATGAATTTAAACTATTTTAAGAACATTAATATTAAAATACAGAAGGTTGAAGAGAATAAGAGATATTGAAGAAGTAACTTGCATTAAAACAGAATTACAAAGAAAGAGAATTACAAGATTACAAAAGTGAAGAACACAAAAGAAAGTGAAAAGAAAGAGAGGATGAAAGGTCTCTCAAGTGTAAACTTGAGTATGGCAGGTCCTCCCAAGCCTTTGTCAAAGCTTTGGTTGTGCCAATATGATCTCCTCTCTTCTGAAATGCCAACCCCTCTCAAGGAGAGAAGGAGAGAGTATTTATAGCCCAAGGAGTGGACTGTTTGCATTCCCAATCTGTCCCTCCACTTGCATCGCCAATTTTGCTATTCAGACAGCCGAATATTCAAATATGTCCTTCTTCAAAGATGTATACAATAATGTTGGTCGACTACTGTCAAAATATGGATGCATTTGGACAAGTGGATAAAAGGTTATGGCCGGTTGAATAAAAAAACCTAAACTGTCCATTTCAATACAGTCTTTTTGAAGTCCATATTGTGAAAGGGTTTTTGAATATGAAGATGCCTTCAAATACGAATGGTTGCTTCAACAAAGTCGGCCACCTATATCTCCTCTTTCACACTGCAAAATCTCAGCTCGATGTGATGCTTACATCAGGAGATATGTCATGCATACTAAACTGATTTTCATTCTCGGCCAGAATGGTGGGCTGGATTTCAAAGATTTATTTGGGCCCCTTGTACATGGATTTGGGCCATGAAATTTTTATCCAAGATGAAATCTAGTGTCCCCAGAATCATGGTGGAGAGTTAAGGTTTTTTAACTTCTGGATTGATCCCAGTAAATCAATCTTCATGAATAGTCCAGTTTCTTCACAGATTCCTTGGTCTTGTTTGTGAGGACCATATGACCCTTCAAATGGCAGAATTGGATCATGGTGACTTCTAATGAAATGTTGTATAGTGAAAGTAGAATCCTAAAAAACAAGAACCACACAATTTGGATCAGTATAGTGATAGTTATAATTAAAACATTAAACTGACTTAATTTGACTACTTCTAAAAATGCTCAAATATTATACTTAATATTAAAACATTAATATTTCACACAAATTATGCACATTTCATATAAAACAAGTAAAAGGGGAATATAATAAGTCATGAAAATATTAATAACATCAACTCCCCCACACTTAGATTTGCGCGTGTCCTCATGTGCAACAAATATAAAAACATGACAAAATCATTGTCACTCACCAATTAAAATTTTGTTTTCTCCAATCGGGGGAGGTTTAGACTATTTCACTCATCCATATTGAATTCCATCAAAAATTTGGTTCAAAATAATGCATCAGAAACAATTCATTTTTTCATGTTCAAGGTTTGAATTGGAAAATGTAGGCACTCAAAACTTACTCCTCTCAAGATGATAAAAATGTATTTTAGGAGGTTCACTCATTCACCAACAAAAAGTGAAAATCAAGAGTTTGTAAGAGCTCTCAGCTTCCATTCCCAAATCTAATGTGTACAAGAATCAAGAGGTCTTTTAAGGGGTTTTTCAGTGGCTATGGGACGGTATGTATATAATGTCCAAAGGAAAAGAGGGGTTAAAAACACCAACATGGAAAAATCAATGCACATTTTTTTGAAATTTAATTTGAAAGGAAATAGAAACACATATTTACAAGGGCATGAATGTGTGATGAATGAAAAGTGAGGGAGATAGAAAATGGAATAGGGTGAGATGATGGAATATGTACAACATGGAAGACTTCCAATAATGACACAATACAAGATGATTCAAGTGTTCTTTTTCTCTTTTTTTTTTGCTCTTTTTTTTCGAAAGTTGTGCTTGAAACAAGTCTCACAGTCATCTCCCAACCCATGCTTGATCTCCTCATGGAACTGATTTTAGTAGTTTTAACATGATCAAAGGTTGATGATGAATGATTTTTGACCCACCCAAGACACAACCCATTCCTTTTTTTTCATCATTTTTTTTAATATAATTTTTTTTTCATTTTTTTTGAACACTTTTCAATGACTTTTGTACAAATGACAATTACACATATACACCCCAAAGCTCACAGAATTACAACCTCTCCCCCACACTTGAATGGATGCTTTCCCTCAAGCATATGATGACACATTGGAAATAAATTAAAGTACGCCAAAAAATGAAGTCCATTCCCCCCGGCAACGGCGCCATTTGAAACGCACGGCCGATTGTCGCCTATCAACCGTTCAAGGTTCCGGTGCTCTGCTAATGTGTATAGCAGCACTCGGGTCGAATCCTCGGCGATGATACTTTGTAGTAGTCGTTTGTTTTTAGTTGATTGTATTTTGATTTGGGGGGTTTGTTTGCAGAGCTTAATTGAAATGATTTATGGATGATGTTTGATTTACCAAATTGATAAAGATTGAGGTGAGTTCATCATTAGGTTAGTTAAGCTTGTGATATCCTCGAGCTTTGCTTTATATTGCATTTAAATTAACACCCATGTCACAAGATGATGTTGATTAGAATTCTTAAGTGTTAAGGCTTTAAACCAAGACTTAACTTAACTTAAGGTTATAATCTCAATCAGATCTTATTTATGGTTGTGTATTTATGGTTCCAATAATCCATGGAAACCACATGTTAAACAAAACAAGTCATTAATCCATGACATGTTAAGTCCAACATACACAATGTTAATTCAAAGAATATTAATCGAGCAGAAGCTCTCAATCACTTAACATACCTAAATTATAACTCACCCCAATGAGAGATTTACTCAGCCATTTGGGTGATTAATAATCTGGTTATAATGATTATGATTATAAATTAATAAGAGAAGAAAAAGAAAGGGATAAGAAAAGAGTGGTACGTCGACACACACACACGAACAATGATGATAATTAAAAACGAACTTTCGATTGAATGAGGAAGCTAAAGAAGGGAAGGGGATTGAAATGAATTTAAACTATTTTAAGAACATTAATATTAAAATACAGAAGGTGGAAGAGAATAAGAGATATTGAAGAAGTAACTTGCATTAAAACAGAATTACAAAGAAAGAGAATTACAAGATTACAAAAGTGAAGAACACAAAAGAAAGTGAAAAGAAAGAGAGGATGAAAGGTCTCTCAAGTGTAAACTTGAGTATGGCAGGTCCTCCCAAGCCTTTGTCAAAGCTTTGGTTATGCCAATATGATCTCCTCTCTTCTGAAATGCCAACCCCTCTCAAGGAGAGAAGGAGAGAGTATTTATAGCCCAAGGAGTGGACTGTTTGCATTCCCAATCTGTCCCTCCACTTTCATTGCCAATTTTTCTATTCAGACAGCCGAATATTCAAATATGTCCTTCTTCAAAGATGTATACAATAATGTTGGTCGACTACTGTCAAAATATGGATGCATTCGGACAAGTGGATAAAAAGTTATGGCCGGTTGAATAAAAAAACATAAACTGTCCATTTCAATCCAGTCTTTTTGAAGTCCATAATGTGAAAGGGTTTTTGAATATGAAGATGCCTTCAAATACGAATGGTTGATTCAACAAAGTCGGCCGCCTATATCTCCTCTTTCACACTGCAAAATGTCAGCTCGATGTGATGCTTACATCAGTAGATATGTCATGCATACTAAACTGATTTTCATTCTCGGCCAGAATGGTGGGCTGGATTTCAAAGATTTATTTGGGCCCCTTGTACATGGATTTGGGCCATGAAATTTTTATCCAAGATGACATGTAGTGTCCCCCGAATCATGGTGGAGAGTTAAGGTTTTTTAACTTCTGGATTGATCCCAGTAAATCAATCTTCATGAATAGTCCAGTTTCTTCATAGATTCTTTGGTCTTGTTTGTGAGAACCATATGACCCTTCAAATGGCAGAATTGGATCATGGTTCCTTCTAATGAAATGTTGTATAGTGAAAGGAGAATCCTACAAAACAAGAACCACACAATTTGGATCAGTATAGTGATAGTTATAATTAAAACTTTAAACTGACTTAATTTGACTACTTCTAAAAATGCTCAAATATTATACTTAATATTAAAACATTAATATTTCACACAAATTATGCACATTTCATATAAAACAAGTAAAAGGGGAATATAATAAGTCATGAAAATATTAATAACATCAACTCCCCCACACTTAGATTTGCGCGTGTCCTCATGTGCAACAAATATAAAAACATGACAAAATCATTGTCACTCACCAATTAAAATTTTGTTTTCTCCAATCAGGGGAGGTTTAGACTATTTCACTCATCCATATTGAATTCCATCAAAAATTTGGTTCACAATAATGCATCAGAAACAATTCATTTTTTCATGTTCAAGGTTTGAATTGGAAAATGTAGGCACTCAAAACTTACTCCTCTCAAGATGATAAAAATGTATTTTAGGAGGTTCACTCATTCACCAACAAAAAGTGAAAATCAAGAGTTTGTAAGAGCTCTCAGCTTCCATTCCCAAATCTAATGTGTACAAGAATCAAGAGGTCTTTTAAGGGGTTTTTCAGTGGCTATGGGACGGTAGGTATATAATGTCCAAAGGAAAAGAGGGGTTAAAAACACCAACATGGAAAAATCAATGCACATTTTTTTGAAATTTAATTTGAAAGGAAATAGAAACACATATTTACAAGGTCATGAATGTGTGATGAATGAAAAGTGAGGGAGATAGAAAATGGAATAGGGTGAGATGATGGAATATGTACAACATGGAAGACTTCCAATAATGACACAATACAAGATGATTCAAGTGTTCTTTTTCTCTTTTTTTTTGCTCTTTTTTTTTCGAAAGTTGTGCTTGAAACAAGTCTCACAGTCATCTCCCAACCCATGCTTGATCTCCTCATGGAACTAATTTTAGTAGTTTTAACATGATCAAAGGTTGATGATGAATGATTTTTGACCCACCCAAGACACAACCCATTCCTTTTTTTTCATCATTTTTTTAATATAATTTTTTTTCATTTTTTTTGAACACTTTTCAATGACTTTTTTACAAATGAAAATTACACATATACACCCCAAAGCTCACAGAATTAAAACCTCTCCCCCACACTTGAATGGATGCTTGCCCTCAAGCATATGATGACACATTGGAAATCAATTAAAGTACGCCCAAAAATGAAGTCCATTCCCCCCGGCAACGGCGCCATTTGAAACGCACGGCCGATTGTCGCCTATCGAGCGTTCAAGGTTCCGGTGCTCTGCTAATGTGTATAGCAGCACTCGGGTCGAATCCTCGGCGATGATACTTTGTAGTAGTCGTTTATTTTTAGTTGATTGTATTTTGATTAGGGGGGTTTGTTTGCAGAGCTTAATTGAAATGATTTATGGATGATGTTTGATTTACCAAATTGATAAAGATTGGGGTGAGTTCATCATTAGGTTAGTTAAGCTTGTGATATCCTCGATCTTTGCTTTATATTGCATTTAAATTAACACCCATGTCACAAGATGATGTTGATTAGAATTCTTAAGTGTTAAGGCTTTAAACCAAGACTTAACTTAACTTAAGGTTATAATCTCAATCAGATCTTATTTATGGTTGTGTATTTATGGTTCCAATAATCCATGGAAACCACATGTTAAACAAAACAAGTCATTAATCCATGACATGTTAAGTCCAACATACACAATGTTAATTCAAAGAATATTAATCGGGCAGAAGCTCTCAATCACTTAACATACCTAAATTATAACTCACCCCAATGAGAGATTTACTCAGCCATTTGGGTGATTAATAATCTGGTTATAATGATTATGATTATAAATTAATAAGATAAGAAAAAGAAAGGGATAAGAAAAGAGTGGTACGTCGACACACACACACGAACAATGATGATAATTAAAAACGAACTTTCGATTGAATGAGGAAGCTAAAGAAGGGAAGGGGATTGAATTGAATTTAAACTATTTTAAGAACATTAATATTAAAATACAGAAGGTGGAATAGAATAAGAGATATTGAAGAAGTAACTTGCATTAAAACAGAATTACAAAGAAAGAGAATTACAAGATTACAAAAGTGAAGAACACAAAAGAAAGTGAAAAGAAAGAGAGGATGAAAGGTCTCTCAAGTGTAAACTTGAGTATGGAAGGTCCTCCCAAGACTTTGGCAAATCTTTGGTCGTGCCAATATGATCTCCTCTCTTCTGAAATGCCAACCCCTCTCAAGGAGAGAAGGAGAGAGTATTTATTGCCCAAGGAGTGGACTGTTTGCATTCTCAATCTGTCCCTCCACTTGTATCGCAAATTTTGCTATTCCGACAGCCGAATCTTCGAATATGTCCTTCTTAAAAGATGTAGAAAATAATGTTGGCCGACTACTGTAAAAATATGGAGGCAGTTGGACAAGTGGATAAAAAGTTATGGCCGGTTGAATAAACAAACCTAAACTGTCCATTTCAATCCAGTCCTTTTGAAGTCCATAATGTGAAAGGGTTTTTGAATATGAAGATGCCTTCAAATACGAATGGTTGATTCAACAAAGTCTGCCGCCTATATCTCCTCTTTCACACTGCAAAATCTCAGCTCGATGTGATGCTTACATCAGGAGATATGTCATGCATACTAAACTGATTTTCATTCTCGGCCAGAATGGTGGGCTGGATTTCAAAGATTTATTTGGGCCCCTTGTACATGGATTTGGGCCATGAACTTTTTATCCAAGATGACATGTAGTGTCCCCCGAATCATGGTGGAGAGTTAAGGTTTTTTAACTTCTGGATTGATCCCAGTAAATCAATCTTCATTAATAGTGCAGTTTCTTCACAGATTCTTTGGTCTTGTTTGTGAGGACCATATGACCCTGCAAATGGCAGAATTGGATCATGGTGCCTTCTAATGAAATGTTGTATAGTGAAAGTAGAATACTACAAAACAAGAACCACACAATTTGGATCAGTATAGTGATAGTTATAATTAAAAAATTAAACTGACTTAATTTGACTACTTCTAAAAATGCTCAAATATTATACTTAATATTAAAACATTAATATTTCACACAAATTATGCACATTTCATATAAAACAAGTAAAAGGGGAATATAATAAGTCATGAAAATATTAATAACATCAACTCCCCCACACTTAGATTTGCGCGTGTCCTCATGTGCAACAAATATAAAAACATGACAAAATCATTGTCACTCACCAATTAAAATTTTGTTTTCTCCAATCAGGGGAGGTTTAGACTATTTCACTCATCCATATTGAATTCCATCAAAAATTTGGTTCACAATAATGCATCAGAAACAATTCATTTTTTCATGTTCAAGGTTTGAATTGGAAAATGTAGGCACTCAAAACTTACTCCTCTCAAGATGATAAAAATGTATTTTAGGAGGTTCACTCATTCACCAACAAAAAGTGAAAATCAAGAGTTTGTAAGAGCTCTCAGCTTCCATTCCCAAATCTAATGTGTACAAGAATCAAGAGGTCTTTTAAGGGGTTTTTCAGTGGCTATGGGACGGTAGGTATATAATGTCCAAAGGAAAAGAGGGGTTAAAAACACCAACATTGAAAAATCAATGCACATTTTTTTGAAATTTAATTTGAAAGGAAATAGAAACACATATTTACAAGGGCATGAATGTGTGATGAATGAAAAGTGAGGGAGATAGAAAATGGAATAGGGTGAGATGATGGAATATGTACAACATGGAAGACTTCCAATAATGACACAATACAAGATGATTCAAGTGTTCTTTTTCTCTTTTTTTTTGCTCTTTTTTTTTCGAAAGTTGTGCTTGAAACAAGTCTCACAGTCATCTCCCAACTCATGCTTGATCTACTCATGGAACTAATTTTAGTAGTTTTAACATGATCAAAGGTTGATGATGAATGATTTTTGACCCACCCAAGACACAACCCATTCCTTTTTTTTCATCATTTTTTTTTAATATAATTTTTTTTCATTTTTTTTGAACACTTTTCAATGACTTTTGTACAAATGACAATTACACATATACACACCAAAGCTCACAGAATTACAACCTCTCCCCCAAACTTGAATGGATGCTTGCCCTCAAGCATATGATGACACATTGGAAATCAATGAAAGTACGCCAAAAAATGAAGTCCAATCCCCCCGGCTACGACACCATTTGAAACGCACGGCCGATTGTCGCCTATCGACCGTTCAAGGTTCCGGTGCTCTGCTAATGTGTATAGCAGCACTCGGGTCGAATCCTCGGCGATGATACTTTGTAGTAGTCGTTTGTTTTTAGTTGATTGTATTTTGATTAGGGGGGTTTGTTTGCAGAGCTTATTTTAAATGATTTATGGATGATGTTTGATTTACCAAATTGATAAAGATTGGGGTGAGTTCATCATTAGGTTAGTTAAGCTTGTGATATCCTCGAGCTTTGCTTTATATTGCATTTAAATTAACACCCATGTCACAAGATGATGTTGATTAGAATTCTTAAGTGTTAAGGCTTTAAACCAGGACTTAACTTAACTTAAGGTTATAATCTCAATCAGATCTTATTTATGGTTGTGTATTTATGGTTCCAATAATCCATGGAAACCACATGTTAAACAAAACAAGTCATTAATCCATGACATGTTAAGTCCAACATACACAATGTTAATTCAAAGAATATTAATCGAGCAGAAGCTCTCAATCACTTAACATACCTAAATTATAACTCACCCCAATGAGAGATTTACTCAGCCATTTGGGTGATTAATAATCTGGTTATAATGATTATGATTATAAATTAATAAGAGAAGAAAAAGAAAGGGATAAGAAAAGAGTGGTACGTCGACACACACACACGAACAATGATGATAATTAAAAACGAACTTTCGATTGAATGAGGAAGCTAAAGAAGGGAAGGGGATTGAAATGAATTTAAACTATTTTAAGAACATTAATATTAAAATACAGAAGGTGTAAGAGTATAAGAGATATTGAAGAAGTAACTTGCATTAAAACAGAATTACAAAGAAAGAGAATTACAAGATTACAAAAGTGAAGAACACAAAAGAAAGTGAAAAGAAAGAGAGGATGAAAGGTCTCTCAAGTGTAAACTTGAGTATTTCAGGTCCTCCCAAGCCTTTGGCAAAGCTTTGGTCGTGCCAATATGATCTCCTCTCTTCTGAAATGCCAACCCCTCTCAAGGAGAGAAGGAGAGAGTATTTATAACCCAAGGAGTGGACTGTTTGCATTCCCAATCTGTCCCTCCACTTTCATCGCCAATTTTGCTATTCGGACAGCCGAATCTTCAAATATGTCCTTCTTCAAAGATGTAGAAAATAATGTTGGCCGACTACTTTCCAAATATGGAGGCATTTGGACAAGTGGATAAAACGTTATGGCCGGTTGAATAAAAACACTTAAACTGTCCATTTCAATCCAGTCTTTTTGAAGTCCATAATGTGAAAGGGATTTTGAATATTAAGATGCCTTCAAATACGAATGGTTGCTTCAACAAAGTCGGCCGCCTATATCTCCTCTTTCACACTGAAAAATCGCAGCTCGATGTGATGCTTACATCAGGATATATGTCATGCATACTAAACTGATTTTCATTCTCGGCCAGAATGGTGGGCTGGATTTCAAAGATTTGTTTGGGACCCTTGTACATGGATTTGGGCCATGAAATTTTTATCCAAGATGACATGTAGTGTCCCCCGAATCATGGTGGAGAGTTAAGGTTTTTTAACTTCTGTATTGATCCCAGTAAATCAATCTTCATGAATAGTCCAGTTTCTTCACAGATTCTTTGGTCTTGTTTGTGAGGACCATATGACCCTTCAAATGGCAGAATTGGATCATGGTGCCTTCTAATGAAATGTTGTATAGTGAAAGGAGAATCCTACAAAACAAGAACCACACAATTTGGATCAGTATAGTGATAGTTATAATTAAAACATTAAACTGACTTAATTTGACTACTTCTAAAAATGCTCAAATATTATACTTAATATTAAAACATTAATATTTCACACAAATTATGCACATTTCATATAAAACAAGTAAAAGGGGAATATAATAAGTCATGAAAATATTAATAACATCAACTCCCCCACACTTAGATTTGCGCATGTCCTCATGTGCAACAAATATAAAAACATGACAAAATCATTGCCACTCACCAATTAAAATTTTGTTTTCTCCAATCAGGGGAGGTTTAGACTATTTCACTCATCCATATTGAATTTCATCAAAAATTTGGTTCACAGTATTGCATCAGAAACAATTAATTTTTTCATTTTCAAGGTTTGAATTGGAAAATGTAGGCACTCAAAACTTACTCCTCTCAAGATGATAAAAATGTATTTTAGGAGGTTCACTCATTCACCAACAAAAAGTGAAAATCAAGAGTTTGTAAGAGCTCTCAGCTTCCATTCCCAAATCTAATGTGTACAAGAATCAAGAGGTCTTTTAAGGGGTTTTTCAGTGGCTATGGGACGGTAGGTATATAATGTCCAAAGGAAAAGAGGGGTTAAAAACACCAACATGGAAAAATCAATGCACATTTTTTTGAAATTTAATTTGAAAGGAAATAGAAACACATATTTACAAGGGCATGAATGTGTGATGAATGAAAAGTGAGGGAGATAGAAAATGGAATAGGGTGAGATGATGGAATATGTACAACATGGAAGACTTCCAATAATGACACAATACAAGATGATTCAAGTGTTCTTTTTCTCTTTTTTTTTTTGCTCTTTTTTTTTCGAAAGTTGTGCTTGAAACAAGTCTCACAGTCATCTCCCAACCCATGCTTGATCTCCTCATGGAACTAATTTTAGTAGTTTTAACATGATCAAAGGTTGATGATGAATGATTTTTGACCCACCCAAGACACAACCCATTCCTTTTTTTTCATCATTTTTTTTAATATAATTTTTTTTCATTTTTTTTGAACACTTTTCAATGACTTTTGTACAAATGACAATTACACATATACACCCCAAAGCTCACAGAATTACAACCTCCCCCCCACACTTGAATGGATGCTTGCCCTCAAGCATATGATGACACATTGGAAATCAATGAAAGTACGCCCAAAAATGAAGTCCATTCCCCCCGGCAACGGCACCATTTGAAACGCACGGCCGATTGTCGCCTATCGACCGTTAAAGGTTCCGGTGCTCTGCTAATGTGTATAGCAGCACTCGGGTCGAATACTCGGCGATGATACTTTGTAGTAGTCGTTTGTTTTTAGTTGATTGTATTTTGATTAGGGGGGTTTGTTTGCAGAGCTTATTTGAAATGATTTATGTATGATGTTTGATTTACCAAATTGATAAAGATTGGGGTGAGTTCATCATTAGGTTAGTTAAGCTTGTGATATCCTCGAGCTTTGCTTTATATTGCATTTAAATTAACACCCATGTCACAAGATGATGTTGATTAGAATTCTTAAGTGTTAAGGCTTTAAACCAAGACTTAACTTAACTTAAGGTTATAATCTCAATCAGATCTTATTTATTTTTGTGTATTTATGGTTCCAATAATCCATGGAAACCACATGTTAAACAAAACAAGTCATTAATCCATGACATGTTAAGTCCAACATACACAATGTTAATTCAAAGAATATTAATCGAGCAGAAGCTCTCAATCACTTAACATACCTAAATTATAACTCACCCCAATGAGAGATTTACTCAGCCATTTGGGTGATTAATAATCTGGTTATAATGATTATGATTATAAATTAATAAGAGAAGAAAAAGAAAGGGATAAGAAAAGAGTGGTACGCCGACACACACACACGAACAATGATGATAATTAAAAACGAACTTTCGATTGAATGAGGAAGCTAAAGAAGGGAAGGGGATTGAACTGAATTTAAACTATTTTAAGAACATTAATATTAAAATACAGAAGGTGTAAGAGAATAAGAGATATTGAAGAAGTAACTTGCATTAAAACAGAATTACAAAGAAAGAGAATTACAAGATTACAAAAGTGAAGAACACAAAAGAAAGTGAAAAGAAAGAGAGGATGAAAGGTCTCTCAAGTGTAAACTTGAGTATTTCAGGTCCTCCCAAGCCTTTGGCAAAGCTTTGGTCGTGCCAATATGATCTCCTCTCTTCTGAAATGCCAACCCCTCTCAAGGAGAGAAGGAGAGAGTATTTATAACCCAAGGAGTGGACTGTTTGCATTCCCAATCTGTCCCTCCACTTTCATCGCCAATTTTGCTATTCGGACAGCCGAATATTCAAATATTTCCTTCTTCAAAGATGTAAACAATAATGTTGGCCGACTACTGTCAAAATATGGAGGCATTTGGACAAGTGGATAAAAAGTTATGGCCGGTTGAATAAAAACACTTAAACTGTCCATTTCAATCCAGTCTTTTTGAAGTCCATAATGTGAAAGGGATTTTGAATATGAAGATGCCTTCAAATACGAATGGTTGCTTCAACAAAGTCGGCCGCCTATATCTCCTCTTTCACACTGAAAAATAGCAGCTCGATGTGATGCTTACATCAGGATATATGTCATGCATACTAAACTGATTTTCATTCTCGGCCAGAATGGTGGGCTGGATTTCAAAGATTTATTTGGGCCCCTTGTACATGGATTTGGGCCATGAAAGTTTTATCCAAGATGACATGTAGTGTCCCCCGAATCATGGTGGAGAGTTAAGGTTTTTTAACTTCTGGATTGATCCCAGTAAATCAATCTTCATGAATAGTCCAGTTTCTTCACAGATTCTTTGGTCTTGTCTGTGAGGACCATATGACCCTTCAAATGGAAGAATTGGATCATGGTGCCTTCTAATGAAATGTTGTATAGTGAAAGGAGAATCCTACAAAACAAGAACCACACAATTTGGATCAGTATAGTGATAGTTATAATTAAAACATTAAACTGACTTAATTCAACTACTTCTAAAAATGCTCAAATATTATACTTAATATTAAAACATTAATATTTCACACAAATTATGCACATTTCATATAAAACAAGTAAAAGGGGAATATAATAAGTCATGAAAATATTAATAACATCAACTCCCCCACACTTAGATTTGTGTGTGTCCTCATGTGCAACAAATATAAAAACATGACAAAATCATTGTCACTCACCAATTAAAATTTTGTTTTCTCCAATCAGGGGAGGTTTAGACTATTTCACTCATCCATATTGAATTTCATCAAAAATTTGGTTCACAGTATTGCATCAGAAACAATTCATTTTTTCATGTTCAAGGTTTGAATTGGAAAATGTAGGCACTCAAAACTTACTCCTCTCAAGATGATAAAAATGTATTTTAGGAGGTTCACTCATTCACCAACAAAAAGTGAAAATCAAGAGTTTGTAAGAGCTCTCAGCTTCCATTCCCAAATCTAATGTGTAAAAGAATCAAGAGGTCTTTTAAGGGGTTTTTCAGTGGCTATGGGACGGTAGGTATATAATGTCCAAAGGAAAAGAGGGGTTAAAAACACCAACATGGAAAAATCAATGCACATTTTTTTGAAATTTAATTTGAAAGGAAATAGAAACACATATTTACAAGGGCATGAATGTGTGATGAATGAAAAGTGAGGGAGATAGAAAATGGAATAGGGTGAGATGATGGAATATGTACAACATGGAAGACTTCCAATAATGACACAATACAAGATGATTCAAGTGTTCTTTTTCTCTTTTTTTTTGCTCTTTTTTTTTCGAAAGTTGTGCTTGAAACAAGTCTCACAGTCATCTCCCAACCCATGCTTGATCTCCTCATGGAACTAATTTTAGTAGTTTTAACATGATCAAAGGTTGATGATGAATGATTTTTGACCCACCCAAGACACAACCCATTCCTTTTTTTTCATCATTTTTTTAATATAATTTTTTTTCATTTTTTTTGAACACTTTTCAATGACTTTTGTACAAATGACAATTACACATATACACCCCAAAGCTCACAGAATTACAACCTCTCTCCCACACTTGAATGGATGCTTGCCCTCAAGCATATGATGACACATTGGAAATCAATGAAAGTACGCCCAAAAATGAAGTCCATTCCCCCCACACTTAAATTTCAATAAATTGTACAATGAAAATCCATGAAGATGTTGGTGGGACAAGGTATTAGGTTTGTAATGTGGCTATCAAAAGAAAGGTTTTCATAGTCTCAAAGGGGCTTTCAAAAGTAGGATCAATGTAAGGGTAACGGGAGGCTATTTGGCTATTCTGATTCTCATGTGGCTTAGAAAATGCCTCTATCATATTAATGCACACAAAAGATGGAAATTCAGCTCAAAGGCCCACAAACTCAAGACTCACAATCAGCGGTGAAGACACACAATGAAAAAGATGGCCATAGATGACCTTGGCATGAAGGCTAATGTTATTCCTCACGGTAGGGGAGAATCATTTTCCACCAAAAATTGTTCATTCAAAATGTTTGTTATTGACACAAAATTGTTTACCCAAGTTTGAGATAAAAATTCAATATATTTTAGTTTAAAACAAGCCTTTTGACTCCCCAAAATGGTTGGACAAAATTTCAAAACTAGATGGTGAGTAAGCATGACTCTTTTTTTGTAATTTTTTTAAGTAATTGTGTTTTTTGTTTTTTTTAGTTTTTAAGGTTTTTTTTTAAAATACACACCCACACAAGAAAGATAAAAAGAAAGGGTTTGATGAATAAAGTGGTAACAAAACGAAAGAGAGAGGAAGAAGAAGAAAGAGGTAGAGAGAGGAAGAGATAGAGAGAGAGTTAAAGGGAAAGAGGTGCCCCCTGGTTTGGATTTGGTGGGTCGCCATTTCCATCTAGTGGTGGGTCAATGGAAGTCGATGTGGAACCTGAAGTGAATGGCCTCTCATGGTGATGCTTTAACCGGTGTCCATTTACCGTGAATGTTCTTTTTGAAGAAGGTTCTTCGACTTGCACTGCACCAAATGGGTAAACATTAGTAATAATAAAAGGTCCATCCCAACGAGAATTGAGCTTACCCAGGTGAAGTCGAAATCAAGAATTGAAGAGCATTACCTTTTCACCTTCATGAAATACCTTTCGAAGAATGTGCTTGTCATGGAGTGACTTTGCCTTTTCTTTGTAGAGAATGGAGTTCTCATACGAATCGAGTCGAAGCTCCTCCAATTCAGTCAACTGCAACAATCTTTCTTCACCAGATTTTTCACAATCAAAATTACATGTTTTGACAGCCCAAAATGACTTATGTTGGATTTCAACTGGTAAATGATAGGCTTTACCAAAGACTATCCTAAATGGAGACATCCCAATGGGTGTCTTATAGGCTGTTCGATAGGCCCAAAGTGCTTCACCAAGTCTATCGGGCCAGTCTTTTCTTGTGGGCTTAACAATTCTTTCAAGCACTCTTTTCACTTCTCTATTAGAAAGTTCAGCCATTCCATTTGTTTGAGGGTGATATGCAGTGGATGTTTTATGTACAACCCCATTCTTTTTCAAAAGTGACTCCATGGTTCTATTACAGAAATGAGTTCCTAAGTCACTTATCAAAACACGTGGTGTTCCGAATCGATGGAAGATATGGGTTTTGAGGAACTCACTCACAGTTTGAGCATCATCTTTCCTAGTGGGTTTGGCCTCAACCCACCTAGAAACATAGTCAACAGCAAGGAGAATGTAGGATAATCCATTGGAAGGGGGAAAAGGTCCAATGAAATCGATGCCCCAAACATCGAAAAGTTCACAGAAGATTAATGGCTTTTGAGGCATTTCATTTCTTTTGGAAATTGTGCCAAACTTTTCGCAAGTGGGACATGATTGACAGAACTCGTGTGAGTCCTTGAAGAGTGAAGGCCAAAAGAATCCAGAATCTAGGACCTTTCTAGAAGTTATTTGTGGTCCAAAGTGGCCACCTCCAGGAATTGAGTGGCAGAATTCCAAGATGGAGGATTGTTCAGTTTCATCAACACATCTCCTAATTACCATGTCAGCCCCAGTTTTCCAAAGTTTATTATCTTCCCAAAAATAATGCTTTGAATCACTTTTCATCTTTTCTTTTTGTTCTTTTGAAAAATATTCAGGGAAAACACCAGAAACCAAGTAATTGACAATTGGGGAATACCATGGTAACTTTGGAGTGAGAGATGAGAGGTGTTCAGTTGGAAATTCAGGATCAATTATTTCAGAATGAGAAGAATTAGAAATTCTACTCAGGTGGTCAGCCACAGGGTTTTCTTTTCTAGGTTTATCTTTTATCACAAGGTCAAACTCTTGGAGCATTAAAATCCATCTTATTAGCCTTGGTTTGGAATCACTTTTCTTAAGTAAGAACTTTAATGCTGAGTGGTCCGTGAAGATGATGATTTTGGCACCTAAGAGATAGGGCCAGAATTTATCCAAGGCAAAAACCACAGCTAAAAGTTCTTTTTCAGTCACAGTGTAGTGTGATTGAGTTTCATCCAATGTTTTTGAGGCATAAATGATGACATGAGGAATGTTTTCTCTTCTTTGACCAAGAACAACCCCAATGGCCCTATCAGAAGCATCACACATCAATTCAAATGGTAAGGACCAATCTGGGGGTTGGATTATTGGAGCAGATGTGAGAGCAGATTTGAGTTCAATGAAGGCTCTCTTGCAAGCCTCATCAAAATTGAATGTGACATCATTTTGAAGTAAACGAGTGAGTGGGAGGGAAATCTTGCTGAAGTTCTGAATGAATCGCTGATAGAAACCGGCATGACCAAGGAAGGACCGAATGTCTCGAACTGATTTGGGTTCAGGAAGTGATTGGATCACCTCAATTTTGGCTGGATCAACTTGGATACCCTCTTGAGAAATTATGTGCCCTAGAACAATCCCATTTGAAACCATGAAGTGACATTTTTCAAAATTCATCACAAGGTTGCACTTGAAACACTTTTGAAGGACCAAAGAGAGTGAATGTAAGCAAGATTCAAATGACTCGCCATAAATGGTAAAGTCATCCATGAATACCTCCATGCAATTCTCAATGAATTCAGAAAAGATACTCATCATACACCGCTGGAATGTTGCAGGAGCATTACAAAGGCCAAAAGGCATTCCTATAGGCATAGGTTCCAAAGGGGCAAGTGAATGTGGTCTTTTCTTGGTCTTGAGGTGCGATTGGAATTTAGAAGTAGCCAGTGTAACCATCAAGAAAGAAATAGTGTGACTTTCCGGCCAATCTCTCAAGCATTTGGTCAAGGAAAGGAAGTGGGTAGTGATCTTTTCGTGTTTCAGCATTCAGTTTGCAATAATCGATGCGCACACGCCATTTGTTTTTCACCCGAGTTGTGACCACTTCTCCATGTTCATTTGTGACAAATGTTATCCCACCCTTCTTAGGAATGACTTGAATTGGACTAACCCATTCACTATCAGAAATTGGGTAGATAATACCATCTTGAAGAAGCTTGGTAATCTCTTCCCTAACTACCTCAAGTATGAGTGGATTGAGTCTTCTTTGAGGTTGCCTAATTGGTTTGGATGATTCCTCTAGATGGATGTGATGCATGCAAAGGGAAGGGTTGATTCCTGGAATATCCTCTAGGGTCCAACCTAAGGCATTTTTGTTTTCCTCTAACACTTGAACAAGTTGGGACTCCTCAGTTTTAGAAAGTGAAGCAGAGATAATGACAGGGTAGGAGGGATCATGGAAAAGGAATGCATACTTGAGGTGTGAAGGAAGTGGTTTTAGATCAGTTTCAGCCTTGATTTGAGAGATAGAAAAGTTAGGAGCAGGAGAAGGGATTCCAGATGGGTTTGGATCATTTTCCTCAACACTGTCCAAGGTGGAGCAGTAGAGATCAGAGTTGATGTGGGATTCAAGAGAGTTTTCAAGTTCCTCTAGATTGATGGAGTCTATGAATGAGAGGTCCACATCAACTTCACCATTTATGACTTTGTTAATCATAGTGCAGATTTCACAAGATCCTTTATCATTAGAACATGAAGAACATGGTGGATTGGGGTTTGATTGAATCTTAGAAGTGTCCTCAAAAGCATGGATTGAGAATGCAGAGTGATCCTCAGATGGGTATCGCATGGCTTGGAAAATGTTGAACTTGACCAGTTGGTCACCGAATTCCATGGATAAGATGCCTAAGTGGACATCAATCTTGGTTCTCGCAGTCATGAGGAATGGTCTTCCTAGAATTAGGGGAGATCGAGAAGAGGTCGTCTCACCTTCCATGTCAAGGACATAGAAATCAGCTGGGAAGATAAGATCATTGACCCGAACAAGAACATCCTCAATTATCCCCTCAGGACTGGCAGTGCTTCGATTGGCTAATTGAATGACAATACCTGTTGGGTGCAAGGGACCTAGACCAAGGTTGGAGAAAATGGATTTGGGCATGACATTAATTGAGGCTCCTAGGTCTATGAGTGCATCATCAAAGTTGGAACTCCCTATTTGACATGGAACCGTGAAGGTCCCTGGATCTTTGCACTTCATGGGAATGGACTGTTGAGTTGAAACATTTTCAATGTTCCTAAGTTGCCTCTTATGGGTGCACAATTCCTTAAGAAACTTGGCATACTTAGGGATTTGTTTGATGGCATCTAAGAGGGGGATGTTCACTTCAACACGTCTAAACATGTCAAGCATTTCAGGATCAGGTTCAAAGGACTTCTTAGGCTTGGAGATGGCTTGAGGAAAAGGAATTGGGTTCCTAAGTGGAATGGAAGAAGGTGAAGGAGTGGATTCAAGTTCCTTTTCCAGCTTTTTGTTCTTTTCATTTTCTAGATCAACATCGAAAGGGGGGTTTGAGGATTTATCTTGAGGCATAGAAAGTTGCTTTCCTGATCTAAGTGCAATTGCACTTACATTACCCTTGGGGTTGGGTAATGGTTGAGCTGGGAGTTGGGATGAATTGGATGGTTGTTGCTGGCTAAGGTGGGATGCAAGTTGACCTATTTGGGTTTCAATGTTCTTTAGGCTAGAACGGGTGAAGGAAGCAAGATCCTCTACAGCACTTTCCCATGGTTGTTTAGAAGAAGAGGCATGTCCCAAATTGGGTTGGCCTTGATTTTGGTTCTTGGGAAAGCAATTGTATTGGGTGGGGAATTGGGAAGGCTCGTTAGGATAGTGGAATCCAGGAGGAGGATTGTTCCTTTGAGGTTGAGGAACAAAAGGATAAGGTTGATGGAAGTTACCACCACCTTGACCATATTGGAATTGGTTTGGGTTTTGAGGAGGGAATTGAGGAGGATGAGAAATGGGATTACCATACCTCAGAGGTGGGTTAAAGGTAGAAGAGAAGGGCTCAGAGTGGGGTTGGTTGAAGTTTCTAACAAACTAACCTGATTGTTGAGGGTTGAAGTTTCGCTGAGCATATGCCGCATTGAGCTCCATTGGACTAGATAAATTAGATGGATCATCTTGAAGTTGTGGACATGTGTCAGTCGGATGAGATGGAGAGTTGCAGATTCCACAATTCTTGATAGGTCCAGGGAATAGTGACTGTGGAGAAGATGAGGTTGGGGCTTTGGTAGCCACCGCTAGTTGACGCACAAGACCTGTAAGTTCACTCATCCACTCAGTCATCTTGTTGGGCTCTATGGATTGATTCTCTTGGGCTTGTTTCACTTGAGCATGTGCTCGAGTATGGAATTGCTGCGTGTTTGCAGCCATGTTGCTTATGAGTTCTCATGCAGCTGCAGGAGTTTTGTCAACAAGAGCACCGCCACTTGCGGCATCAATGAGAGTTCTCTCCATAGCCAATAACCCCTCATAGAAGTATTGGATCAGGAGTTGGTCAGGGATTTGATGGTGTGGACAAGTTGCCACAAGCTTTTTGAACCTCTCCCAATACTCATAGAGTGATTCATTAGGGAATTGACGGATGCCGCTTATTTCCTTTCGGATAGAAGCTGTTCGGGAAGCGGGAAAGAACTTCTCAAGGAAAAGTCTCTTCATGTCAACCCATGAGTTTATGGAACCAGGTGGGAGGTAGTAGAGCCAAGACTTGGAAAAATCCGCTAGGGAAAAGGGGAAAGCTCTAAGCTTTATTTTTTCTTCAGAAACCCCTTGAGGCTTCATGGTAGAGCATACTACTTGGAACTCTTTAAGGTGAAGATGTGGATCCTCACCGGCTAGCCCGTGAAAATGAGGGAGAAGATGAATCAAACCCGACTTGAGTTCGAAGTCAACCTCTATTTTTGGATATTGAATACCAAGAGGTTGGTAATTCATATCAGGGGCAGTAAGTTCTTTCAATGTTTGTTCCCTAGGATTGGCCATTTCAATTTCAATTGGTTGGATGAGGACTGGTTCTTGAATTATTTGAGTATCTCTTATGTTCCTCCTAAGTTGGCGAAGTGTTCGATCAATTTCAGGGTCAAACAAATCTGATGGATTGTTTGGAAGGCTACGGGGCATTCAGAGAGATTTTGGAAGAAAGAGGAAGACGGGTTTTTCTTTGTATTTTTTCAGTTTATGATTTTTAAGAGGAAGACGGGTTTTTCTTTGTGTTTTTTTTTTCAATTTTTTTAAACTTTTGTATTTTTTTGGGTTTTTTTTACAATAACCAGAAACTAATGACTACTTAAAGCACCATCCCCGGCAACGGCGCCATTTGAAACGCACGGCCGATTGTCGCCTATCGACCGTTCAAGGTTCCGGTGCTCTGCTAATGTGTATAGCAGCACTCGGGTCGAATCCTCGGCGATGATACTTTGTAGTAGTCGTTTGTTTTTAGTTGATTGTATTTTGATTAGGGGGGTTTGTTTGCAGAGCTTAATTGAAATGATTTATGGATGATGTTTGATTTACCAAATTGATAAAGATTGGGGTGAGTTCATCATTAGGTTAGTTAAGCTTGTGATATCCTCGAGATTTGCTTTATATTGCATTTAAATTAACACCCATGTCACAAGATGATGTTGATTAGAATTCTTAAGTGTTAAGGCTTTAAACCAAGACTTAACTTAACTTAAGGTTATAATCTCAATCAGATCTTATTTATGGTTGTGTATTTATGGTTCCAATAATCCATGGAAACCACATGTTAAACAAAACAAGTCATTAATCCATGACATGTTAAGTCCAACATACACAATGTTAATTCAAAGAATATTAATCGAGCAGAAGCTCTCAATCACTTAACATACCTAAATTATAACTCACCCCAATGAGAGATTTACTCAGCCATTTGGGTGATTAATAATCTGGTTATAATGATTATGATTATAAATTAATAAGAGAAGAAAAATAAAGGGATAAGAAAAGAGTGGTACGTCGACACACACACACGAACAATGATGATAATTAAAAACGAACTTTCGATTGAATGAGGAAGCTAAAGAAGGGAAGGGGATTGAACTGAATTTAAACTATTTTAAGAACATTAATATTAAAATACAGAAGGTGTAAGAGTATAAGAGATATTGAAGAAGTAACTTGCATTAAAACAGAATTACAAAGAAAGAGAATTACAAGATTACAAAAGTGAAGAACACAAAAGAAAGTGAAAAGAAAGAGAGGATGAAAGGTCTCTCAAGTGTAAACTTGAGTATTTCAGGTCCTCCCAAGCCTTTGGCAAAGCTTTGGTCGTGCCAATATGATCTCCTCTCTTCTGAAATGCCAACCCCTCTCAAGGAGAGAAGGAGAGAGTATTTATAACCCAAGGAGTGGACTGTTTGCATTCCCAATCTGTCCCTCCACTTTCATCGCCAATTTTGCTATTCGGACAGCCGAATCTTCAAATATGTCCTTCTTCAAAGATGTAGACAATAATGTTGGACGACTACTGTAAAAATATGGAGGCATTTGGAGAAGTGGATAAAAAGTTATGGCCGGTTGAATAAAAACACTTAAACTATCCATTTCAATCCAGTCATTTTGAAGTCCATAATGTGAAAGGGTTTTTGAATATGAAGATGCCTTCAAATACGAATGGTTTCTTCAACAAAGTCGGCCGCCTATATCTCCTCTTTCACACTGAAAAATCTCAGCTCTATGTGATGCTTACATCAGGAGATATGTCATGCATACTAAACTGATTTTCATTCTCGGCCAGAATGGTGGGCTGGATTTCAAAGATTTATTTGGGCCCCTTGTACATGGATTTGGGCCATGAAATTTTTATAAAAGATGACATGTAGTGTCCCCCGAATCATGGTGGAGAGTTAAGGTTTTTTAACTTCTGGATTGATCCCAGTAAATCAATCTTCATGAATAGTCCAGTTTCTTCACAGATTCTTTGGTCTTGTTTGTGAGGACCATATGACCCTTCAAATGGAAGAATTGGATCATGGTGCCTTCTAATGAAATGTTGTATAGTGAAAGGAGAATCCTAAAAAACAAGAACCACACAATTTGGATCAGTATAGTGATAGTTATAATTAAAACATTAAACTGACTTAATTTGACTACTTCTAAAAATGCTCAAATATTATACTTAATATTAAAACATTAATATTTCACACAAATTATGCACATTTCATATAAAACAAGTAAAAGGGGAATATAATAAGTCATGAAAATATTAATAACATCAGGTATATTTATGGGCATATACCTGGGTAGTGGTTATCCATTGATTTCACAATCCTTGTGTTTCCTCATGATTGAGATGGGTTACTTGATAACTTAGGTATATGTATGGGCATATACCTAAGTAGATGTTATCTGTTGAGATCTTATTTGTGGTTATCCTTGTTGGTTTAGTGAGACCTTGAAGGTCTCGAGGTCCCTACTGAGTATCGTTATACTCACCCCTGCACGGGCTATGCCCGCACCTCGTTGTGTTGGTTGCAGACGACGGGCAGTGCTGACAGAGGCCGAGTGTTCGAGGACTGGACGGTACCTGGAGGTGGACTATACGACGAGATGGTACCTGGAGGAGGACCTCACGACGAGACGGTACCCAGAGGTGGACGTGACGACGAGGCGGTACCCGAAGGTGGACCACTGGGCGGACATACTCGGAGCGGACGGCGGGACCCGAGGAGCAGAGGAGCTATCTGTACCCACCCTTTAGGTGGGATTTCCAGTGGACAGCTCGGCATAGCAGCTTTAATTTTCATTTGTTGTTTTCCCTTCGAGTTTTACTTTACAGTTGGGCTTGTATTTCCGGCCCCTTTTTACTTTCCGCACTTACTGTTGTACTCAGTTTTTACTTAGTGTTTACTTCCTCCGCTTGTACTCTGTGTGATTGTTTAATTTACAAAGGCAATGCCTTCCCTTTATACCGGGATTTACGCCTTGGTGCTAGTCGCCAGCCCCTGGCCTATGGAAGGCGGGCTTGGGGTAGTCACGGCACGGGCCCCGAGGACGGGTCGTGACATTTCCAACCATTAGATTGATCTATTTGAGAAGCACAAAAAGTGGAATCATAATAATTTGGTCTTGAATCTACAACATAATCCTTCATATCGGGAGTGCAACCACTGTGATAAAGGATGCAACTAATAGGGACAATTCCTTCTTGTACTAGAACCCCCCTTGCACTAATATTCATACAGTTACAGTTGGAATACTAAAGAAACCAATTCTTTGGAAAGTACTTTTTAACATATGGAACATGGGAATATTGAAAAATGCCATGCCCGTATAAGGGTAAATAAGCACTTTGTGCATAGTTGTGTTGGTATGGAATTAGACCCTTCCATAGCCCAGGAAGAGTACTCTCAAAAATGTCATAATAGTCTGTTCTGACGATCTTCATCATTTCATTCCCACAATTGTTTCACAATGGGGTTAGGATTTATGGGATGTTTGTGGGTTTTTATTTACATATTCACATGGAATTTTCTCCTAGGAACACTACTAAGAAGTTCCCGGTTTGGAGGAAGGGTTGGGTCCTAGCCTCTCTCTTCTCAAAGAGGCGACCCGGAACCTCAGGTCTCTGGTAAGGAAGGAACACTTCACACGTAATTTTCCATGAAAGTATAGGAGAAGTCTCCCTCCCTTACCAAGATCAATTGAAGTTCATCCATCCAAGTATAATCCCCTCACCTTCACCCCTAATTCCTTCTAATTGGACCCTTGTCCAATGTGATGAGAACAGTGGTAAATATCATCACCTCGCCCTCTTCCATGGTCGACGCGCCCTCTTCCATTAGCATGGAGGAAAAAATTGAATGTGTGAATTACTTTCTTTAATATTTTACATTCTCTTGTTTCTCACATCACACATGACTCACATGGGCATAGAGATTTGTCTCTATTACATCATTTTCACGATAGAATGAACTATGAGAACTCCGATTCCTGTTCAAACTAGGATACGTAGGAAGCCACTTTAAGTCCTGAGTTCAATGGATATCCTCCTTAGTAATCCAATTATAATTACTTTAATCTAGGAATTCTCTTTATAAATAATCCCCAAATTAAACCCCAAATCATCAAGGCATCATTTTTCAGGAAGTAAACCCAAACTCATCTTTCTCAGAGGACCATACTCTTCTATGAGATTTATCGAACTATGTGGGATTTGATTCCCATTAATATGGGATACATAGGAATCCTCCTTGAGGTTTAATCCCAACATTTCAAATCAACCCTGTTAATTTTGTGCCATATTCCCAATAGGGTCTAATCCTACTTGCAAACTCATGTCCTTTTCTAAGTTCCTCGGTCCACTTTAGTATAATTCCCACATTAAGTTTTTACCAAGAATCATTCTCTTAGAGGTCCTTATCACATAAACTTACAAGGTATGATGTGCCCCATTCATTGAAACCAAACTATGATGGTTCTTATTCCTTTCACAAGGATACGTAGGTAGCCCATTTTATGGGCATGATCCCAAAATCAAACCAAAACTTCATCTCCCTGGATGACAATAAAATTCCAGAGTGCCCCACTGAGTGGCTTAAAAACCAATATCATCACAACGATGATTAAAAGAATCTTTAAAATAGTATATTAGAGGATACCATTGACGGAAATCCTTGAATACATACGGATATTTCCATTAATTAGGAACCTTGAATATATACAAATGATTCTAAATTTTACACATGTTAATAATTGATTATAAATTCCAAGGAATATTTATGATATACTTGGTGAATTAATAAATATTCATGAAAATATTTTAATTTCACAAAGAGAGCCCCGAAGTAGACAATAATTCCCCCCAAAAGGGTGTGATGAGTCTGGCCTCCCATCCTATCGACCAATGCACATTCTTATGTATCGTAAATTTCAAAACATAACGAATTCTTGCCTTTGTAATGTAGGTCCCATTTGGATAAAGAACTATAGGAAGTTTCTGATTCCATAAATAAATCCAATGGAAACTTCCTAGAAGCAATGATTCTTAAAACTAGAATACAAATTTCAAGAAACTACGAAACAGTAAAAATTTAACCAGAACCACAATATCTAATAAAGGATTGTACATGACCTCATGAACACCTTAATGAATACAATAGGTTTCTGACTAGTGGAGAGGTCCTAGAGAACATCATCGAGAGATTATTCCCTTAGTATCATGTAAAAAATAGAATATAATAATGGAAATGATAGAAATAATCAATAAATAATGAATAAAAAATAATAATCATAGTAGAAAGATAAAAAAATTAAACCATTACACATAGTAATAATATGACATGCATATATATAAAACAAAACTAAAAAAGGCATCCTAGGAATGAGAAAAATCTAGGAAATAAATGAAGCAGAAGACACCCCACATGAACTCCATTTAAAAACATTTGTATCCTTCTTCCCAAAATTCTGAATCATCCGCCATAGGGCCATTTCTCTTTACTGGATCCCTTAAGTGAATCCACAAGACCCAGGTTCGAAACCAGGTGGAGGAATAATTCTGGGGGCACTACATCAAGTACTGTAGCAGGTAATGTAGCAGGCACTGTAGCATTCAATGTTCGGTACTGTAGCATCCCAAACTATTCACCATGGGCCACCAGTTTGGGCTTGGAGTCCTTAAGGTCTTTGGGTCATTAAGGCTTTCAGGACACCTCATGGCCTTTGGGCCACCCCAAAGCCTTCGGGCCATATTAAATTGTGATTAAATGACCAGACAAACTCTACAAGGAGCTGACTCCAGATGAAGGATTCAAAGCAAGCATATCCACCAGAGTAGAGCCAAATAGAATTGGAAGAACAAGATGGTATGGCTTTTCCATAAAGTTCACACCTATGTAGCTCTACAAGAAGGACAAATATTAGAATATCCTTGTGAAGGTGGAATGCTGATATTCATGACACATGCTAGGGAGGAGCAGTTTCCAGTTGTCCTGTCTGGGTGATTTCCTCTAAGACCTACGGGTCATGTAATTGTCTCTAAGTCTTCGGGCCTTGTAAGGGTTTCACCTCACCCCTTGAAAGTTTTATTATCAAAAATAATAATAAATTAAGGCCTTCAGGCCATGACAGTAAACCATATGCGAGAAAACATCAAACATAGGCTCTCATAGTGATGCACATGCATGCCACGAAACCATACCAAGAACACATATAAAATATGTGTTAAAGTTAAGGAGTTTCTACCTCAAGTTTTTTTATGAAGAAATACAAGTTTCATTAAGGAATCATCAAATGAAAGATGACTTCATATTATTCAATTCAAATTGATTCCACATATTTTATTTCCAAAAAGAAATAAAAACCCCACATGTGATAACATTTCATCTCTCTATAATAATCAGAGATATGAATGATAATTCTTATTTATCATTATTTAAAATTATTGGTTATTTACCATTTAATAAATATTTTTCCTCTTCCAAAAGTTTTCAGAAATCTAAACTTCAAAAATCATAACGAAAAGTGAGAAGAGAAATGATGATTTATACCTAGAATTATCCATTAAACACTAAGACTAAAAATATGATAAGAAAATGAGTGTTCTTCCAATCCTAGAAACTACATAAAGAACATGTATTGACAAAATAATACTTCATCATTCATAGGTGTAGGAATTATGGACTATCCAGAGATAAGAAGGGATCAAAAAACAAATAGAGAAAGATTAAGATATTTTTAAGAATGCACCAACATATTGGTTCATGGTAATAAAAAACCTCAAATTAAATTAGCCATTTAATTTATCTTTTAATTAAATCTATAATAAAGTATGTTTAAAATCTTCATTAATATGAGTTATGAATTTTAAATGAGCAAAAAGAATCAATTCCTATGATTTTAGGCTTTTAAAATCATCAAACATGTTTTTAGGCTTATGTTGGTCATGGAAAACATTAAAATAGAGTTTTAAAATAATTTTTTATATAAAGGTCACCACATAATGGAAACAAGTTTTTACCCTTATATGAATCAAAAATCTATACATACCCTTACGTAGTAGTAGGTTACCCTTACAAAACCATAAAAACATAGGATTTACCTTTACAAAGTGAGGGGATACTCTTATGTAACCCAAGGATTCATTAGATAACCCTAATGTACCTCAAAATTTCCTTTACATGAGTAGTAATAACATCTTGTTATTCTTATATAACCCTTATGAATCACATACTAATCTTACATAGCCAAGGAACTAACCTTATGAAAGTAGTGAATTTCTCATATTACCTTCACACGTCCTTTAGGAATTTAGATTTTACCTTAAAAAACATATGAAACAAATCAGAAAACTTTATTAAAATAAGGTAAAACTCATATTACCTTTACATAGCCTTTGTAAATAAGGATTTATCCTTATGAAAATTATTAGTAATATGAAAACCCATAATATTAATATGCCTTAATTCATGATTTTGTAATTAAAGATGCGTTTAATATAATTCGAAAAGATCTTGAGGCCTATTGAATTTGGTTAATTAGATATATAGTAGAATAACATAATACATGTTTACATAAACATTATTTAAAAATAAAAAACATTCCATTATAATTACATAACTCTTCTAAAATAAAAGGGATAACCTAGGGATGTATATAAGAAAGGAGGAGCTATAAATCATAGTAGGGGATCAATAAACATATAACATGATGAAATTAATACATTTTAGTTAATATACCTATCAATGTAACATAAAATCAGTGATAATGATGAACAATAACATTAAATAATGATATAAGTTGATAACAACAAAGTATCATTGGAATGTGACAACAACATAAAATATGACATCATAATGATTCATGGAAGGGTTTAATGAGACTTGAATGTGGGTTATAATTAATTGAAAATAATAATTAAAGTAAAATTTATGTTTAATAATACATTACATCTTGTAAAATTTCAAATCAAATGGAATAATTTAGAGAAATTGATTGAATAGTGGCAAGGATGAGATAATATCTCTACCTTGAGAAGTTTCTTGTAAAATCTTGGGAGGATCTTCCTTAAGGTATTGGGAACACCTTGGGATGTATTTGGAGAGGTATTGGGAGAGAAAATTAGTGCTCAATGATTTTTTATTCATGATTATTATGAATTTTAGTGGGTATTTATAGAAAAAGATAGTTTAATTCTTTATTAATTTCAAAACATAGGTTTTGGACTTTATATGATAAAATAATCAAAACGACAGACATTTTCATTGATTTATCCCATGGTTTATATCAAGGAGGATTTATTTTATATATTTTATAATTCCATGAGTCTAAAATAATAAAATAATAACATTGGTAATGAATAAGTGTGTCTTTTTATATGAAATTAATTTTAAAACCTCAACTTACACCCTAATTTCAACGTATGCCCTAACGGTATGATCCTACTGGCCTAGTTCATTTATTACTCTATAAGTGACTATTATAATTTATTATAAACCTTAATGTATACTAATACCAATATTCATCATACAATATCTATATAGTCAATGTTTCATATTATTAACTGTCTTTTAAATCTAACTCACTATATTTTATAACGACCCAGAATAACCAAACTAGTGCATGTGTTTTCTTGAACTACATTACTTAATAGGTAATTAATTAATTAAAAAAGGTAATTAAATTTATAAAACTTTATTTCGTTACATTATTCTCCCTTCCATAATTTTCACCATAAAAGTTTCATTCTGTACTCTAAAACAGATGAGGGTTCTTTTTTCATAGCCACTTCAGGTTCCCAAGTTACTTTTTAAAAATGTTGGCTCCCCTATAATATTTTAACCAGGTGAGTTTTCTTGTTTCATATAACTTTGTGTGTATGATCTAATATCTTCTCCAGCTACTCATCTTATGATATATCATTATCAAAGGGTACCACCAATGGATTCAAAATATGTATAGGGTCTTGTATGTGCTTCCTCAAGAGGGATACAAGGAACACATCATGTGATTTGGATAGGTTAGGTGGGAGTGCTAATCGGTAATATATAAGTATAATATGATCAAGGATCTCAAATGGGTTAATATATATTATATTAATATTTCCCTTCTTCCCAAACCTTATTACTTTCTTTCACAATGATATATGAAGGAGAACCTTATCTCTAAACTCAAACTCTAAGTATCATCAGTGATTGTTTGCATAGATTTTTTTTTCAAATTTGAGTAGATTTTATATGATGTTGAATGGTTTAAAAATTATCTATCTTATAATGGATAATATTAGGTCACATAATCTTCCTCTCTTCATCTTTATCCAATTATGTTGGAGTCAAAAACTTATTCCCATAAAAAACCTCATAAAGCGACATTTGAATTCTATTATGGAAACTATTTTTATATGATAACTCCAATAGTGGAATGTGTTGATTCCAAAATCCTTGTAAATACATTAAACATGATCTCAAAATATCCTCTATAGTTCTAATGGTTCTCTCAGATATACCATTAATTTGAGGGTGATAGAAAGTAAAAAAACTCAACTCTATATACAATGCTTGTTGAAGGCTTCTCAAGAACCACAAGGTAAACCTCAGATCCCAATCATATACAATATAGATTAGTACTAAATATATTCTTACCACCTCCCTTATCTGTATCCTGGAGAGTTGTTTAAGATATAAATCCTCCTTGATAAAAATGATATGTGTTAAATTTTTAAGGTGATCAATGGCCTCCCACATGGAATTATTTCCCTTAGATGTCTTGGGGTGTCCTGTGATGAAATCTATGGTCATGTTTTCCAATTTTTATATTGTTATGAGTAGTGGTTTCATTATACCCTTAAACTTGTATCATTAAACCTTAAAAAGTTGGCTTGTCAAGCATCACGATTCAGATTCTACAATCTCCCTCTACATGTTATCCCACCAGAGGTTTTAATTCATATCTTTATACATATTAGTACTTCCTATATTAATAGAGAAGTATTTGGTATGTGCATTAACCAAAAGTTTTCTCTTCATCCCTAGTTTTTATGTGACACATATCATAGTTTCATACCTTATAAATCCATATTTAGAAAATTTGGACATTAGAATATTTTTTAGCTTTTATCAGTAGCTCCTCATTATATTTTTGGGCCTCCATGATCTTATCAGGAATGGATGATTGATTACTTATTTAAGAAAGGTGGGGTTGAGTTCCTTTTATGATTCCCATGTCCATAATTTTCTAGTCCAAGAGGATTGGATCCCTTTCAATCCTAATTATAGACAGGGTTATTGGATCCTCTCTACTTAAAGAATCTTCCAAATTTTCACCTTCCCATGATGGTAAATGATTGAAAAAAAATAATTGATAATTTCTATCCACCTACATACGAACATATTCAGGTCCTTTGTGTGAGTATATACTTTAGGGTTTTATGATCCATATATATGTCACACATCTTCCTGTAGAGATAATCACACCAAATAATAAATTCAAAGATCATAGAATCTAATTCTGGATCATGCATTGGGTAGTTCTATTCATGGATATTTAATTAGAGGGTAAATGATATATCACTTTTTATCTTGCATGATTATTCAACCAAAAATATTTTGGGTGTTTCATTTTAGATATCAAATCATTCCCCACTAGTGGGTAATTTGAGCATAGGTTTAGTGATAGCCTCTTATTTAACTCTTTATATCTCTCCTCACATTTATCGGTCAGGAAAAACATCACTCTCTTTCGGGTTATTTTGGTTAGTCGGATCAATAATCTTGTTAAGTTTCTCAATAATTAATGACAATACCCAGATATTCCAAGGAAGATATGGATCTCCATCATAGATGTTGATTTAGCCCATCCTTAAATTCCCTTTATTTTTGAAGGACCCACATATATCCATTTATTGGTGATAAAATTCCCTAGGAATGTTACATGATCCATCCAAAACCTTCATTTATTGTACTTCACATATAAATTTTATTTTTTTTAAAGATATTTAGGGAAGTATTTAAATACTCTTTATGTTCTTCCATGATTTTGGGGTAGGTAATAATGTAATATATAAATAATACAAAAAATTGTGGAGGAAATCCATAAAGACACTATAATTTCATGAAGATAGTTGGATCATTAGTGACTCAAAATAAAATCAATATGAACTTGTAGTACCCTTAGGTTATATAAAAAGTAGTCATGGGGATATCATCATTCTTTACCCTTACTTAATAATATCTCGACTGAAGATCTATCTTAGAGAAGTACTAAGATCCACTTAGTTGATCAAACAAGTATTCAATATTTGGTAGAGGATACCTTTTCTTTTTCATGATCTTTTTGAGCTCGTGATAATTAATGTATAGGTTCATTTACCCATCCTTCTTCTGGATGAACAGTACCAGCACATCCCAAGATGATGCACTTGGGCATATAAACCCTTTATCCAGATTCTCATGTAGTTTCTTATTTATCTCTTCATGTTCAAAAATGGTAATTCTATATGGGTTTTTAAATAATGAAAAATCTATGGGTATATTATTTATTGAGAATATAACCTCATGTCTTGGAGGAAGACTAGTCAACTCTTTAGGAAACACATCAGCTTATTCCCTTACAATGGGCATGTCATGAAGGATGATCTTTTTCATATGCTCAATCATTTGTGCATGATACACTTGTTCATAAGGAAATAAAATACATTATTTAGATGAAGATACAAAATTAGATTCATCCCCATCATTTAAAATGTATGAAATTAGAGGGTGAATTGGGTAATGAAGGGTAATTTACTTCACACAACATTTTTTGTTAGATCTATATAAGGAAATTAATTTCATCTAATTCCACTAAAGGTAGTAAAAAAGGTTCAATGGGAAATTTATTCCACAAATATGGATATAGGGTAAGTTATATAATTTGGATGAAAAAGATTCCCTATTTTTAATTTTCACTAATAGTACCACTTTCATGCTTTGAGGAGGTGTTTGAATAGTTCTACTAAAATAGCATAATATAAAAGAATGTGTAAAACTAAAATCAAAGAATATATTAACTTTACTTGAATGACTATGTATTTTACTTATTACCATATCATTTTTAGGATCCACCTTAGTAGTTATGATTTTATATTCTCACTTCATCTCTCTAGGACTTACAAGTTGTTGACATCTGTTATATTAGACAACTATTGGCATAGTGTATTGATTCATATAGTATAATTGTTCCTTGTAGTAGAAAAAATCGATAGAAAGTTTAGTATTTACTAGATTATTTATTTCTTCAATAACATTTGTCAATTTCTCCTATCAACATTTGAAAGCTATCTTTTATTCCTTCCCACACATAATGAATTTCATTGTCCACTGTAACATCCCAGTTTTGGGTGCCTCCCAAAGATGCCTCGAACCTGGCTGGTAACATCACCTCAAGCACATTTAACCCAATTCCAAAGGCTTATGACTATCAATGAGGTACAAGGTGTGATAATGGGAAAACTATGCCCTCATTGGAAGAGTATACAAAGTGGAATCAAATAGTAAACAATAGCGGAATAAGTAATACCATACAATAGAAGTAAACGACAGAAGGATAAAAGTAAATCCAATCGAGAATATTATAAAAGATTAATGTAACATGTGTCTAGGAAACCATTCAAAAAAGTACAAATTCTTGAAATAAAATACTGAAACCAAAGTATATAGAAAACAAGTAAACTCCAACAACATCGCAAGACTCATCTTGGTCACATGCTCTCCAGCACCAACAGTAATCAAGTACCTGATGAAGAAGGGTGATTTACCTTACCTATACCTGTAACCATATAATCTATTTGGGTCCAAAATCATGACCCAGATAGGGTGTGATATGAATCCTAGTAGGAAACCACCAAAATATTTGTGCCTAACTGTCAAAAAATATATATAGCAGGTAATAATCATAAATTAAGCAATAAACTAGGAAGTACCCAAAAGTAAATAGTCTTACAGTTTCCAATTACATTCATTTACATTTAGTATTAGTCTTTTGAATAATTTAATCTTGAGATCTAGCCTATGATCTATATCCCCGTGTGTAATAGTAACAAAATAGATATCTCAGAAGACCAACTAAACAGTCAAGAAAGACCCAGTTCAAGCGTGTTATTTTCCTTGGTAGACTCATCGCAATCATCCAATTGTTTAATAACAACCCTTTTGGAAAGTTCTCATAGTCTAATCCCCCATGGTATAACACAACAAAAATTCATTTAATAATTATTCTCTTGGTATCTCTCATGGTCTAACCCCTCTAGTCAACATAGAACTAGTCATTTAAAAATGACCACCTGGGAAGCTCACATGGTCAATAACACTCTAGTAAACATAGCATGAATAATTTATAGACGATCGCCTGGGTAGCTCTCAGGGTCTAAACCCTCGAGTTGATGACCACCTGGAAGCTCTCATAGTCAAAACCCATTGGTCAACATAACGTTAAAACATGCTTAAATGACCCTACACCGGGAAGCTCTCACAGTCATATTCCCCTTGGTCAAACTTCCAAAATGCATATCATAAGTGTTTCATATAATCAATCAAACTCCATACTAATCAAACAAGGTATGTAAAACAAGGTACCTAACCTTACTCATAAGCAATAACCCCTTTTTAATCAATCAACCATAGAATGTATTTAATAGGGTTAAATTCCAAAACACACAGGACCCCAAACATGGATATGCGGAACTTTTAGCATATAAAATACAAATATGAACAAAGAAAGGCACAAACCACATACCTATATTTCATACGATCCATACTCTTGATCTTTGGCCCTTGAATTGTCCTAGAATGGAATAGATCTACAAAAAGGTGAAAATTTTCAACCATGAATAACTCATGAGAGAGGAGGAATTAGTAAGAAAGGCTCTAGGGGAATTGAGAACTCACTCATGGAATTCCAGTGCACCCAACAACGTCTCAGTTGGAGGTCGAACAGATAATTGGGAGGGTTTTGGAGTTTTTTGGCCCTTCTTTCACTCTCCTGTATGAACCAAGGGGAGAAGAAGAAGTTTTTGAGGAGGAGATGAGACCCTACTCCAATTTATCAAATAAAAATAAAACCATATGACATGTTCATTAAATTTACACATCATGTATTAGCCTTAGCCAGCCACTACCTTAAGTGGTCTACTAGGTCACCTACACGTCCATGTACTTGGCCATTACATGGCCAGTACATGGATGTACACGGTACCCGGGTACACGTCATGTACTTAGAAAATTTTCATTTCTTCCTTTTTCCTAAAAAACAACCCAAAATAAATATCCATACCTGAAATGAATATCTGGGATCTTAAAAACTTCCCCCCCTTAGATAAATTCATCCCTTAATTTCCCTTCCAATGGTGGTGAAGAATAAGCTTCAAAAAAAATTGGCCATTGTGATTGTACGTCGGCCTCCCTCTCCCATGTCTTATTCTGTACTCGCTCGTGCTGCCATAACACCCATACTAGAGGAAGAGACCATCCATGGAGAACATTCATGCTACGATCCACAATCAAAATAGGGTACTCCTCGAATGATGAGTCCACCTCCAACTCAACATAATTGGGTTGAAAAACATGAGATGGGTCTAAAAAGTAACATTGTAGCTGAAAAACATGAAAGACATTGTGCATAGACCGGTACCTCTAAGGTAACTGCAACTGATAGGAAACCAGCCCCACTCTCTCCAAAACCTCAAACAACCTAGAATATCTCAGTGAAAGATTATTATGCCTCCTAATCCTCATGTTTCCTAAGCTTGGTGTGACAATAAAGAAAACATGATCCCCAAACTCAAACTCTAAAGGTCGTCTCCTTCGATCAGCATAAGATTTTTTACTAGATAGTGTAGTAACCATACTCTTCCAAATCAACTCCACATACTTAGTGGTATCTGGGACAAGATGAGGTCCTAGAATAGCTGCCTCTCCTACCTCCATCCAACATAGGGGTGATCATCATGTCCTACCATACAAAGCCTCATAAGGTTCCATCTAAATTGTTTCCTGAAAGTTTTTATTGTAGGGAAACTCCACCAGGGGTATGTGTCTCTCCCAAGATCCCCCAAAATGAAAGGATCATGCTCCGAGCATTTCCTCCAAAACCTGAATTGCATGCTCAAACTAGACATCTATCTGGGGATGGTAAACTATAATCAGAAGTACTTGTGTACCCAAAGCCTGCTGTAGTCCCTACCAGACACGAGAAGTAAACCGGGCATCCCTATCTGAAATGATAGAGTGAGGAACCCCATGAAAATGTACAATATCTCAGATATAAAACCTTTTTGTCTCATCAATATTAAAGTATTCCTTAATCAGTAGGAAGTGTGAAACCTTTGTGAGTCTCTCAACAACAACCCAAACTACATCATTCCCTCGAGGTGACCTTGATAACCCATCATGAAATCCTTTGAAACATCATTCCACTTACACTCATGAATGGGTTACTACTGTAAAATCCATGTTATTCAATGATTCTATGCCTTCACCTACTGATAGGTGGAACATCTCATAAAAAAACCAGTTACTTCCCTCTTCATACCTGGCCACCAATACTGACGGTGCAGAACATGACACATCTTTTTGACACTAGGATGAACTACCCATAATGAGGAATGAAAATATCACAAAAACTCATCATGTATGTCTGCTGACACCCATATGGGTCCATGAAAACACAAAACCTAACCATCGCCTATGGTCCACCCAGGAGTAGGGTCTTTTTTCTGACACACTCTCCTGTAGGACTAGGCCTTCAGAATCTGATATCTATCTCATTCTCACATAATCTATTAGATTATAGGTTACAGGTATAGAATAAAAAAATACTACCCCTTCCTGTCATGCACCTCATAATTCATCTCAAAGAATAGAGTCATATGCTGCCACTCACTGCTGGCCTTTTGAACTGCCTGTATCTGAGTCCTCCTGCTCAAAGGATCTTCCACTGCATAGCCTTTCCTAGGTGTGTAGGAAAGATAAAAGTCAGTGGAATAAAGGTACTCAACCCACCTTCTTAGTCTCAAATTCATATCTCATTGATTAAAGATATACTTGAGATGTTTGTGGTCAGTGTATACCAAAAAATTCTCTCCCAAAAGATAATGTCTCTAATAGCTCAAAGCATGCTCTCCCAAAAGATAATGTCTCCAATAGCTCAAAGCATGCTCAACTGCAGCCAACTCGAGATCATGCATCGGGTAATTCCTCTCATGTGGTCTCAACTACCTAGACCTTCAAGAAATGAATATTACCCCCTACATAAGAACGTCTCTTAGCCCGATTCCTGATGTGTCACAGTTAACGCTGTAACTCTTGCATGGTTCTGGAAAAATCAATATCGGTGCTGAAGTCAATCTCCATTTCATCTCTTAAAAGAATGAATCACAGGAATCTATCCACAAGTACCTTGAACACTACTTAGTTAGGCCTGTCATTGGCACCACTAAGTGTAAAAATTCCTAAATAAAGTGTATGTAGTAACCAGTCAGCCTTAGAAAACTCTATACCTCAAAGACATTCTTTGGATGCTCCCACGAAGCTACCACTCTCTCTTTCCCTGAGTCTACTGATACTCCTGTCTCTAAGATAACATACCCAAGAAATGAATCTGGTCCATCCAAAAGTGGCATTTTGAGATCTTAGCATATAATTTATTCTCTCTCAGTGTACTCAATACAATCTCAAGATGAGTGGCATGGTCATGTCGACTATGAGAGTACACCAAGATATTGTCCACGAAGACTACCACAAACAAATCCATGTAAGGATGGAACACTCAAATCATCAGTTCCATGAAAATTTTCAACGCGTTCATGAGACCAAACGGCATAACCAAATACTATTATAGACCATACTTGCTCTGAAAGGCTATAAGAGGTATATCTGATGGTCTAATGTGCAACTAAAGATAATTAGACCTCAAGTCAATCTTTGAGAACACCTTGAATCCTCAAAGATGATCAAAGAGATTGTTAATCCTCAGCAATAGATATCTATTCTTAAACATCAATTGGTTTATCTTCTAATAATCTACACAATGTCTCAAGGTACCATCTGCATTCTTCACAAAAAGGACAGGCGAACCCCAAGGAGATGTACTGGGTCAGATGAAACCCTTTGCCTATAACATCTCAAAATGATTCTTGAGCTCCTGTGACTCTAGTGTAGACATCATATAAGGAGGAATGGACACCGGTTCTACTCCTGGAACAATATCAACAGGGAAATCCACCTTTCTATCTAAAGGTAAAATGGAAAAGTCATTTGGAAAGACATATCTGAAATGACTCACCATAGGAGGAAAGTGTATCTATGATGTCCCCTGGTCATCCAGATATAAACTAGAAATATGGGCTATAATTCCTCCCAACCCATGATGCTCAGGTCTAGCTCTACTTTCCTAGACATCCCGTTCTCCCTTGTGTAGAAAAACCTACCCTCTGGTGATGTGAAACTCACCCCATGGTGATAGTAGTCAAAAAAGGCGTAATAGGAGACCTACCAGTCCATTTTAAGAATGTCATCGAATCATGTCATCTCTAAGACATAGAGGTCCCACAAGAAGTGACACCCACCAACCTCAATAGGTCACTCCTTGCACTAACGTACACTAGCCAACCTAATCCCCAATAGAGTGTCTAGTTTCATAACATCATCAAAAGTAAAGATGAAAATCCCAAGGCTCTCCATAACGAAGATAAATATAAAACTGTGGGAAGACACTATATCAAAAAGGGTAGAATATAAAACTAAGAAAAATAGATTCATACATCTAACCATAGAGGGTCCTAGATCCTGCTTGTGTTGGGTCTGCTCTGCTGCAAAAGTCAGACCTGTACTGCAGCCCTGGAACCCTGCTTGACAAACCTGAGCTGATCCACCCTACTTTCGCTGAAAACATGTTATCTGTCTACCATGGTGATGACCTCCTCCTAACCCTAAATGGCCTAAAAACACCAATTTCTTAACTGATGAGAAACTGGTGGTCCATCTCATGAATGTGGAGTCATAACAGATACCCTCTCACTCTCTATTAGTAAAAACATTAGAAAAAATGCTTAATATGGACCATCTTTCCGAAATATCACCACTTGACTGGGTCCCTCAGGTAGTGCAGTATCGTATGCTCAGTCTTCCCAAGAGGGTAGCATACCACTTGGATACTTCAAGAAACATCTCATGAAATATCCATGTGGCGCTTCCTTCTATCTATCGAAGGATTACCAGCCCAAGATGCTGAATCGCCCTGGCTGACAGCTCCCAACTCCCTCAGATTTCTCTTGGTAATAAACCGCTATTTTACTATATCAGTCACCGAAGTCAGCCTGAAAACATTCACCTATGATTGGATTTCATACCTGAGACCATCCTCAAATCGTCTAACCAATGGTAGCCCGTCACATCCCAAAATAGGTGTGAAGCGCTGAAGCTCTGTAAAGCGAGAAGAATAATCAATCACTAAAAGAGCGACCTTCTCCAAGTGCATGAATTTCCAATCTCGGTCAGCCCTCAACATCTCAAGGTAGAAGTAATCAAAGAAATTCCTCTAAAAATCTTACAAATATATATATCTTGATGACATCCCTCCTTTGAGACAACGTCCCACCATATCTTAGCGGAATCACGTAGCATGTACATCATGAGATTCACCCTCCTTTCTGGAGGCATCTCTAGATGCTCAAAGATAGAAAGCATGGTCTTAAACCATGACTCTATAGCCATTGGTCCTCTATCCCCTCAAAAAGTGGGAGGATGTTGTTTTTGGAACACCAACGCCAACTCTTCAATAGATGGGGTAGGATATGGTTCTCACTGTAAAGTCTAAATCATCCTCAAAAAGCCTTCATGGAACTGTGAATTAGCACTTGCATCCGGTATAACAACTGGTGCAAAGATGGGAATGACGTGGGGATCTTATGGTAGTCCCTGGTCTACCATTTATGGTGTCTGATCATCGCCTTGAACCTGGTGTACAACCAGAGGAAATATTGTTGGCATGAATCTTCAAGGTCAAGAACACACCTCAATACAAGACTATCAAGGAAAGAAACTTAGAAGTGAAAACATACAAAAGGAGAAAGAAATCATTCAAATTTTGAAAAACAATGTTACAAGATATATAGAAACACTACACAACATGTTCTCTTATGATTTTGACATGGGAATTTACCTCTACTAACCTGGTCATGTTACACCCCATGCACATGGTGTGTTCCTCTTGAGACATGGCATGTGCTTGAATTTTCCCTCCTGCACAGGTTCTTCTACATGGATATAACTACAAAGTTCTCTCCTGGTGTAATAATACACAGTGTGTTCAGTCTATACACATTGTGTACTACTTAAGTTACATCCACTCATGTCATTAGTCATATGATTGGATACACGGTTGATTACCACATAGAGTGTACAATCTAGACACGGTGTGTACCACCCAAATTTCATCCACCCATGTCGTTAGTCACACAGCTGGATATATGGTCTCTTGCTGCACGACTTGTGCTCCCAGTACACAACATATTCAACATAACATTTATTAACCTCATGTCTTTACTCACACAGTCAGTCATATAGTCAACACTATATGGTGTGTACATATGGCACACAGTGTGTACTTGAGAAAAGTTGTTTCATTGAGAATGGAAGAACACATGGCATGTGTTCATAACAACACATGATGTTTTGTCAGGGTTTCTAGATAGTTGGCCTCTGAAAACTCTCCAGAACCCTCAAAAACGTAAAATTTTATCCATAGAATGAAAAATTCCAACCCGTGGGATCTCATACTCTCCACGAATCCAAGTTTGGAATACTTTTTCATATCACATCATAATAGAATCCAATTAAAGTCCAAACAAGATTCACCAAATTTTGATCGAAGGGGGCCCATAACACCTCCGGGACCAAATCTTGGAATCCATCCAAATGAAACATAACATATACCAATACCCTATCAAAAATAGCAGGTAATCTATCATGTATTCTATCACAACAGCATGGATATATTTCAAAACATCTATCAAAATAGTATGCAATCAGTAATGCATCATAAATGGCACGACAAGAATGCATGACATGTGATATCTGGAAAATGTTTGTATGATGCATGAGATGGAATACCCTCATCTCATTGTGCTGAAACAGAAATTGAACCACAATGATATCAATCATAATAGCACAAAACATGTGAATCACACAACAGTGAAATCAAATCAACTGTAACAATTGCAAAACCATAAAAATTGAAATATTCGAGGTAACTTGGATTCTCCCTATACACGGGTCAGCTACTCCTGGGCATAGCTTATTAGAAACTACATATTCCTTTCTTATCCTAGTATATATACTCCAAATATTAAGGAAAATTAGAAAATAAATCCTTGGATACCACTTTGTAATGTCCCAGTTCCAGGTGCTGCCCAAAGGTGCCCCGAACCCGGTTGGTCACATAACCACAAGCGCATATCCCCAAACACCAGAGGCTGCCAACTAGAAGTAAGGGCCAATTTGTGATAATGGGGAAACTATTCCCTCATTTTCATAGTATACACAATGGAAAAAAATACTAAACAATAGTGAAAGCAATAGTACTATATAATAGAAGTAAACAACGAAAGGCTGAAAGTAAATCAAACAGAGCTTATATATAAATGATGCATGTCACATGTGTCTAGGAAAGCATCGAAACAAGTCACAATACTGGAAATAAAATATTGAAACCGAAGTATAGAAAAAACAAGTAAACTCCAATATCATTGTAGGCCTCAACTTGGTCCCATGCTATCCAACTCCAACAGCAACCAAGTACCTGATGAAGAAGGGTGCTTTCCCTTATATATACCTATGACCATATAATCTGTTTGGGTCCAAAAACATTACCCAAATATGGTGTGGGATGAATCCTAGTAGGGAACCACTAAAAGATATTTTACTAACTATTATTGAATATATATAGTAGGTTATAAGAATAAATAAATTAATAAACTAGGAAGTACTCAAAAGTAAATAGTCCTACAGTTTTAAATTACATTTATTTACATTTAGTATTCATCCTTTGAATCATATAATCTTGAGATCTATCCAAATATCTATATCCCCATGTGTAATAGTAAAAAATTATATGTCTCAGAAGAAAATCTAAACAGTCAAGAAATACTGAGTCCAAGCTTGTGCTTTGGCTTGGCACACTCAGCACAATCATCTAATTGTTTAATAACAACCCTTTGGGAAATTTCTCAAAGTCTAATCCTCCATGTTCTAACACAAAAACAATTCTTTTAACAACAAACCTCTGGGTAGCTCTCATATTTTAACCCCTCCTATTAATATATCACAAATCATTTACAAACGGACACCTGGGAAACACACAAGGTCAATTCCCCTCTGGTCAACATAACATCAAAAATATATAAACAACCACCTGGATAGATCTCACGATCTAAACCACATGGTCTAGGACCACCTGGAAGCTGTCATAGTCAATACCCCTTGGTCAACATAATGGTAAAACATTCATAAATGACCCTATATTGGGAAGCTCTCACAATCATATTCCCCTTAGTCAAACTTCAACAATGCATATCACAAGCATTTCATATAATCAATTAAACTCTATATTAATCAAACAAGGCATGGAAAACAAGGTACTTAACCTTATGCATAAGCAACAACCCCTTTTTAATCTATCAACTATAGTAGGTATTGAACAAGTTTAAATTCCAAAACACACAATACCCCAAACATGGATATGCAGCACTTTTAGCATATATAATCTAAATATGAACAACAAACGACACAAACCACATACCTTGATGTTGTATGATAAATACTCTTGAACATAGGCTCTTTAATTGGCCTATAATGGCATATATCTACAAAAAAGTGAAAAAATTTCAACCTAGAATAACTAACAAGAGAAGAAAAATTAGGAATAAAGGCTCTAGGGGAATTTATATCTCACATGTGGAATTCCAAAGCACCTGATGGCATATCAATCGGAGGTCACACAGAGAATTGGGAGGGGTTTGGAGTTTTTCAGCCCTTCTGTCACTCTATTGTATGAGCTAAGGGGAGAAGAAGACATTTTTAAGGATGAGACATGACCCCTCTCTGATTTATTAAATAAAAAAGAAAACTACATGGCATGTTCATTAAATGTACACACTGTGTAGTAGCCTTAATCAGCCCCCACCTTTAGCAGTCTTCTAGGACACCTATACGGCTATGTACTTAGCTGTTATATGACCAGTATGCGGATTTATGTGGTACCTAGGTACACGGCATGTACTAATAAGTACATAGTGTGTACTTAGAAAATTACTATTTCTTCCTTTTTCCTAAAAAACAACCCAAAATAAATATCGGCACCTGAAATGAAGATATGGGTTCTTACATCCACTTTAGTAAATTTTTGGGATGCTTCTTCCTAAACTTTTGATAAGTATGATGTTGAAATATATTTCCACCATGATATTTCTCAATCGCTCCCCTATAATTAAACTCCATTCTCTACTTCCAATATCATGACTTGTGAGACCCTTAAGATTAATTGGTCTCAATTTCATCTTTCAGGTTACATTGAACAATTTATTTATATTTTTCAAAGTCTTGAGTAACCAAATATTTTCATAGACTTCACTTTAGACCAGGAAAGAAGAATCCAACATTACATTTGGGGTTAATCAGAAAAATGGAAGATTATCATATGTTTCTTGAAAATTATTTTCATATGTTCTATTAAATTAATCACCATTATACTTGAAGACTAGAAAATAAATCTCAATTTTAGATCATATAGTTTAAGGAAAATATTTACTAAAAATCATTTTCCTAATTGTTTTCACTTCATTGCTTTAATCTCTTCCTCGGGCTTCCTATTTTGGATATATTTCCATTGTTGAACAACTTATCCCTACCTAATATAAACATTCAGTATAGAATTATATATCTTAGATCATTGAAGTATTTAAAATATCATTTTAATAGAGTTGATTTATTGTTCCTTTATTAAAGTATTATAAGATCCAATGAATGTTGGAGGAATTTGATGCATAAAGGTCTCAATTGTGACTTTCACTTTATTATGGGGATGTGGGTTTTCTCTCTGATTCAAATTTATCTTCAAAACATGAATTAATTGAGAAATTTTTTCTTGATGTTCCTAAATACTACTCCCATTGGGTTGAGAATCTCATTTGGGTAGTCATTATGTTTCCCAATACATTAGTTGTTGACTTGGTTGCTCTTATTTCTAGCCAATGACTAAAATAAAAGGGAAAATTAGGGATAATAATTTTAAAAATATTAATCATATAAAAGTGAAACTATAAAAATTGATGGGATAACTTATAAATAATATAAATTTGTTAACCAATAAATTTCTAGGTTTTAATCTACATTATCCATGGAATATTTCCTAACATAAAATATTATGGTCATTTTTGTTCTCGTCATGATGGTTTATATGAATATTATGGATTTACCAAATAATATCCCCTAGGAGTGTCAAACCAGGTGTGAAGTAACACCTCTTTATCATGAACCAGGTTATAATATTATCAATTCTTTATATTCCCTTTTTAGAGTTATTACCACTATATACAACTCTGCTAGATCCACATACACTTGTAGTATCTAGACAAGGATTTTGTTACTTGGAAACCACTTAATCTATAATATACCAAGATATAAAGATGATTTGTTCTATTTAGTATTATCCTCAATAATTTCATTAATGTTTTTTAATTTTAATCATCTAAGATAACTAGATCTTACTCTAATACCGACTATGAAAACCAATATCTTTAATACACATTAATTTATGATTTATTATATAAAGATACATATAATAAAATACCAAAAGATATTGAGGCCTAGTTTATTTGGGTGATTAGATACATATAGAAATCACATGAAACATGGGTACAATATCATTATTTAAAAACTCTAAAATATTCCCTTATTGTTCAATCGTTCTTCTAAAACATCACAGAATAACTTGAGGATATACATAAGAAAGGGGTGCACTATAAATCTCGTTAATGGAATAATAAAAGAATAAGATGATGAATGTAATATATGTTTTTTATAGGTATATTAAGGTGACATAAAATTGGTGATAATCATAAACATTAACATATAATCATGATATAAGAAGATAACATCATATAAACTTATGAATGTGGAAACAACATAAAACATGAAATAATAAGCATAAGTCAAGGATAACTAATTATCCATAATAACATAGTCTGAAAAGGGTAATTTAACATACACCATATATTATATCTCATGAGATAAAAAATTTACCCAATGCATTGGAGGTCTATATAATTCCAGACCCAACTGTTACATTCATATTATGTACATGCATTTGTGTTCCATATAAATTATAAAACATAAGAACTCATTTCATCAATTTTAATCCCAAAATTAATGATTTTTTGTTTCATACATGGAATATACCAATAAATTAAGTATAGGTACATGAGTTTTAAATCCTTTATTTGGAAATGGGGATGGGTAATCACTAAACAAATGTTTGGCCTGTAAAATCAAAGGATAATTTTAGTAGCATAACGGGTTTATATAATGATTTATGGAAGGGTTTAATGGGAGTTAAATATTGTATATAATTAATTTTAAATAATAAGGGAAATAAAACTAATTTATAAAAACACATTACAACATGGAAAACCATAAATAAAATGGTAAAATGAAAAGAAAGTGATTCAATAAAGAGGAGGAGGAGAGAATCCCCTTTCCATTAGAGTTCTTTTAAAAACATGGGAGGAGCTTCTTAAAATCTTAGAAACACCTTTGGAGGGATTTAGAGTGGGATATGGATAGGAAATTCATACTTAGTTAGTTTTTAGTGAATATTTGTTGTAGGATGGATGGGTATTTATAGAAAAAGAGTTTTGAATTCATTATTAATTTCTAAACTTAGGTTTAGGACTATATATGGTAAAATAATCCCAACTAAAAAGTTTCTCATGGTTTTCCACATCATTTGTATGAAATATTATTGGTTTTAAATATTTTATTTGTATAAGAAACAAAAATATTAAAATAATACTATTGGTTATGTGTAAGTGATTCATGTTCATAAGTAATTGATTTTAAAACCTTAAAATATAATATAGGTTTTGATGGATTCATTAAAAGATTATAAAATTAATAATAAAACATCAAAAACTCATAATTTTAAAGTGGAAATATATATTTGATCATATATGACTTATATAGAATTTATTACATCACTTTTAGGGCTATTATTAGGTCATAATACATACTATATATTTATACCATATTTATTTTTTACCCAAAAATTTGACTGTATCAAATTACTATGAAAAATTTACAATTAGATAATTTAAAATATGATATTTCAAAAACGATATTTTTTTTATCAATATGTTTTTTGAAATATAAGTAATTAAACTTTTAAATAAAAATCCCGATTTACTAAAAAATTCTTTTTTATGATAATAACAATTTTATTGCCCTTATAAAGATTACATTGATGTTAATTAAATTATATTATCATTTGTATATAAATAAAATTTATTAATAAGAATATTATATGAAATTAAAATTTATTTAAAAATTATATAATTTATCAAAATGTGTATTTTGATTAAAACCATATATTTTCCAAAAATACAGTTTTTTTCCTCATATCAAAATAATTTTTTTATTAAATCATATATAATTGTTTATATAAAGTAATAATGAAAATGTATAAATATAATAATTATTTTATTACAAAGGAAACATAAAAATTCATATTACTAGGGTTTTTATATATAACCCCTTATTACACCAGTGTACACCCTAAAGGTAAGGTGTGTGATGGAAGAACATTGTTGGGGTGGTTAGGAGAACATGGGTTGGGCCATGATAACGATAATCATGAACTTATCCCATAAACAGTTTTGTTCATGTTTCAATCATGGAATATCTTATTGGGCTACATTTAGGGTAAATACCAATGCTGACATCTCCCTCATATACTCTGATAAATGGACATTATATGGTATGATCCTATGTGTTGAGTTCATCACTTATTTTGTCTGTATCAATTAGAATTTATGATAACCCATAATATATAATAATCATAACATTCACTATACAATGGATATAAAAAAAATTGGGTAAAACCGCGAAAGCGACACACACGCAAGTAAGAAAATTACACATAAAATTATTAATTTTAGATTTCATTTAAAATTATTAATTTTTCATTAAAGAGATTACAAAATAAAACAAAAAAGGGTATTTTATCATCTTAATGAGGATGTTACAATTCTACCCTCTAAATTATCCTCATCCCAGAGAAGTTCTCTTAGTGACCCTACTCAAACAATTCAATCCATTGAGCCCAAAAATTATCCTCTCACTCTCAAGTCTCCTATTGGATCTATCTATGCCTCCATATCATCATCATCATCATTTAAATATTAATTTAGGAAGGGACAAAAAATATAAAACAAAAACAAATACAAAAAAAAAACAAGACCACTTGAAAGGAAGAGTCTAAGGTGGTCTAAAGTGATGAAGACTGAGGGCATCCCCTCGGATCAAATTTACCCCTTCAGGCTTCAAAGTGAGCATATTATGTAAACAAATTGGGTCAGGCCCAATGACCTCAAGCGAAGCTAGGTAATCCTCCACTTGATTTCCCTCTTTCCAGGAGTGCCTTAATTTGATGTTATTGTTAATCATCTTTCTACATTTTCTGATGATATAGACAATTGACCACGGAATTGGGGTAAAGGTCATGCATAAAATCATGCAGAATTTTTGAGTCTGTTTACATCTCTAAGATAACAATGTCCTTATGTTGGCATAGGCTCATCCCCTGCACCATAGACTTGGCTTCGGCCTGAAGAGATGTGCCATAGCCAAGGCGAGCAGAAAACACTAGGACCACTGATCCATGTGGGTCCCAGACAGCACCACCACCTCACAGAACCCCCTAATACAGGACCCGTCTGTATTGATCTTGAGGCCCAAGGATGGAGGATTCCACCAAACCCAATGGACAACTGAACTATTGTTGTTTGGCTGAGTGGCTTGCGATGGCCTAGTCATCCAACGAAGGGAGGGGCCTCCCACCATTTGCAAGAGAGGTGGGACAATTCGATGAGGAGATTCTGTGATTTGAGAATGATCGAGTAACTGGAAGATTTTGCAACTTCATACCTCTATTTTTTCCTGGCCTTCCATATCGACCAGCACCATGCATAAATGATTAGAGTGTGGACCAACTTCTCCATACCTCTATCCCCCGATCCATGGAACCACCTGACCAAGAAAGGATTTTCCACCATGTTGTGATCAATAAATCCAGTAAACATCCCAAAGTAGCTCCAAACCACGGTTACTCAGTCTCCTCTAAAGAAAAGATGTTCAGCATTCTCCTTATCGTTGGCTTCACAGCAAGAGCAGCATGACACAACTAGAATCCCACAATGTTTGACATTTTCATCTATGGAGATGGCCCTATTCCTAATTCTCCATAGTAGAAAATTATATTTCAATGGAATGTATTTGGACCATAAAGTATCATTCCACCAATCCACTGTTTCTAGAACCTCCCACAAGCGCCGATAGTCTTGGGAATTAAAAGACCATGGGGGAGATGGGGTGAACACACACCAATCTTTGTCCACACAAAGTGATCCTTATAATATTTATCTAGCTTGAACTCAATGTCCTCATAGTCTATAAGATTCATATGATTGGGTATGTACCTACGAGGTTGAAAAACTTGGAATACAACTTTCATTATTTGATAATGTGTAGCATGTTCTAGATAGTATGAAACTTTATAAACTAATTCAATGATATTAAAGGTTCCAAAAAACCTTGATTCCAACTTCACCTACTTCTACAAATTACAATTTCACAATGTTGGTGACACCCATAAGAAAATATGATCACTAACATCAAGCATCATGGTTCATCTCCTCGAGTTTTATTATGATCATTGCCTTATATGAGTGGTCACCAACAAATTCTAGATGAACTTCACACTCATTGAGGTCTCCAAAACTATACCTGTCTCAAAAACTTCTTCTTTATCCACCTAGTTTCAATACAATGGTGATTGGGAAAACCATCCATAGAGATCCTCATATGGTTCCATCAGTATAGAATCCTATAAACACTTATTTTAAGAAAAATAAGCCATGTTTAGGTGTTTATCCCATACTTCATTGAAGTCTAGAATGAAATCTCAGAGAATATCATCCAATGTCTACAAATTTTTCTCTGATTGCTCGTCATTTTAAGGATGAAAGGTTGTACTCAACTTCAACTAAGGCCCCATCACCTTTTAGAAGCCTTTCTAAAACCAATATGTGAACTAGGTTTCTATGTCATATATTATTATTAAATTCACTATATGAATCTACATGATCTCTCTAACATATATCATTCCTAGCTTGTCCATTGAGTTAGTCTCTCAAACCAATATATAGTGATCCACCTTGTTAATCCAATCCGTTATCACCCAGATAGTGTCTTGACCACTCGAATTCATAGGAATTCCTATCATAATATATGTGGTTCTCTCATACGAATTTACTAGAGTAACTATAAGTTGTTTTATTAACCCTTCAAGTCACTGATTGTTATCATTGATCCTCTATAAATTTATACAACTGGAGACAAAATATGCAATGTATCTCTTCATGTTCAGCCACAAGAACTATTTACTAACATCATGATACATATTTCTTGAACCTAGATGCACCACCATTTTGAATCATGTGAGGATATCATCATAAAGTCTCTCATAGAATATGGAACCATCACCCTGTCATGAGCTAGAAGAAAACCATGTTTTTTCAAATTCTATCATAAATGGAACCACTTTCTTCCAACATATCATGAAATGCGATATAATATGGATAAATCACCTGGCTAGACATCACTCATTCTACCTATGAGGATGTGATAACTGAGGGTTCACAAGAAACTTCCCCTTGATCCAAAACTATACCCACCATCCATTATACCAATAAGCTCGTGATCTACCACTTAGTATCTAAACGTTTCTCCCCAAAATCTTATATAATTTTTGATTAGTGAATCTGCAACTATATTTCCTTTCCCAAAGTTTAACATCTATGAATATTCAGGTAATGTTGGTATAAGATATACCACATACTCTTATGGACTGTATACACAAAAAATATCTATTCGAAGAGGTATTGTCTCAAACATTTCAATTCATGAACCATCGCCTCCAAATCTAAGTCACGAGTAGTGTATTTCCGTACATGGGGACATAGCTGACGAGACCCATACGTGACTACCTTATCACTATACATCATCACAACTCCAAATCTAATGCTAGGATCATCAAAATATACTAAATAAAAAACTACAGGATCGATAAGAAATGTGATTAGAGCTAACATCAACCTCTTATTCATCTCTAAAAAGGATTCTTAAAACTACTCCCTATATTGAAACATGACTCACTTCTTGGTCAAGGCAGTCATGGGTGTTTCCATGTTAGAAAAATCAAAGATGAACCTCCTTTAGTACCCATCAAACCTTGGAAAAATATGAATCTCAAAAACGTTCCTAAATTATTCCTAATACATAGCTCTATCAACCATCAATGGATCAACTAATATTCTTTTTGAGAAATAGTGTTCCCAATAAAGTGCACCTATTGAATCCAAAAGTGAAACTTCAGGTACATGGTGTAAAACTGATGTGCACAGATCATACTAAATAAGATATTAAAGTGTTTTGAATTTCATTATAACATCTTGGGATATAAAATAATTTCATCAAAAAAAATACAATGATGAAGGATTATAAGTATGGGTGGAAGACCTTGTTCATGATATCCATAAACATTATTGGGGAATTTTTTAGTCTAAAGGGATTAATGAAATACTCAAACATCCTATACCAGCTCTTAAACATTATCTTTGGTATGTCCTCTTCACTAACTCAAAGATGTTGATTTCTCAAACAAATATCAATATTATAAAATCATTTGGATTCCCTCAATTAATAAAAAAATACTTATTTATTGGCATTGGGTACATGTTCTTCATAGTGATCTAATTTAGCTTCCAACATTCCATACATAGTTGAAGACTATCATCTTCCATCTTGGAAAACAATACTAGAGTACCACAAGTGTAACCACTTGGTCTGATGAAGACTTTATCTTCAAGATCACCCAACCGCACCTTCAGTTATTTAATGTTAGTTGGTTTCATATGGTGCAATTTAATTTATATGGGTCATGCATCAGGCATAAGTGTGATCTCAAAATCAACTCCTATATATAGAGGATAACCTAAGAAATCATCTGAAAAGATATCCCGATACAGGTCTCCCACTAGAGAGAAATCGAAGGAAGTTACCCACTACTCTAATATAAGGATCATAGTAGCAACCTATATGGAAAATTATTCTCTTTGAAGAGGTCATAGTCCTATTTTTTCTACCATGGTTTCCCATTAACCAATTAACATTAACTTTAACTCCTTAGATGATGAAAATGTGACTTGTTTTTTATAATAATTATTGTGTTCATGGTAACTGGAAAAAGATTTCATGATAAGGATCATGTCAAAACTTCTCATCTATAAAAATTAAAAGCTAAAAACCTCATCAAATATAGCTACCACCAATAAAAATATGAAAAAATATGAAGATGATCCACTTGTCTTCTTAGGTGTGTATCGATAGAAAAAAACTGGAATAGAAATTTATTTGTAAATAAAGACCAATAAATACTAGATCCAATATAAATGAATTTGATGACCCTATGCTAAGAAAATAAACATATAGAGTTGAATAAAATAAGAAAATACCTCACACTATGGAAGAAACCTCTCTATTATCAACTAAATCTTGATCAACTGCATAGTCCCTTTCATCCACCACTCTAGAACTCCCCAGAGGATCATGAGTTACCTAATTCACCAACACTAGATGGGTATGCACATAATAATAAAGAATATTTCCTAAATATTTGAAGTATGTTCTATAAGCCTTATCATATAACTTCTTTAGATGTCTATACTTCCCACATTAGTGAAAACTCTTTAGAAATATGAGTTAGTCCTTGAGGAAGTGTCCCTTCCTCCCATAGTTATAATACCAAGAAGATTAATTTCCTATAGAGGACACTGTATAACCCCTACTATAGTATAATTATTATCCACCACACTAGATTATGTCCTCCAAATTACTCATCTTATTCTCAGAATAGGAAATTGGGACTGAAATATAGAAAGTATATGTCGATACACTAACCACAGGGAGAATACCTATATATTATTATTCCTCAGTGACCTTATTGATAATATGTACCTTACAAATAATTGAAGTACAGTCCATTAGGTCAATGTTCTTCACCTATCATTTCAACTTTGGGTGAAGACCAATATCAACCTTCTTAGCCTTCTATGTCCAATCTCCTACCAGAAGATGAGAAAAACGTATTATCTGAGTGAATCATTTAGAATAGGAAAACACTTTAATCATCACCTTATAGATATCCATGAACCCATAAGATCGATATTTCTTTATTTCATTAGGGAATAACTCTTCAAAGAATAAAACCTGGAAGGATTCCCAAGTCATCTCTTCCCGTCTACCAGTGTGTATCATGACATCCCACTATCATCCAGCTACCCCTTAAATCATAAAGATCACAAGCTTAACCTTTCAATCCTATTAGTTAAATGGATTTTCCAAAGTCCTTTTAATGACCAATATACATTCCTATTCATCTTTAGTGCCTCATGTTCCCTAGAAGGGTGAGGCGTGCTGGAGATGGAAGTCATGCACATAATCAACCATCATCTGCCCACCCTAGTGGGATCCTCTACTATGAGCAGGCATTGGTATAAAGATTATTATTTATACCATTTCTATAGAACAACCCATTTAAGAGAATAATGGATAATTTATAGTTTTATCTTCTTACACAACATAGGTTACAATTGGTTGTGTGAGACGTCTATGGGGAAACATTATAATGACCTGAGATTATGGATCCTTTAAAATAAATAATATGTTTTATAAATTGTTTCACACCCTTCACCCAATGTATAATAACCACAATATATTAGTAATATATTATCAATAAACCTATAATAAACATTAATATGGTAAATCGTTAATAGTTATTAGAATCATTAGGTAAATAATTAATATGAGTTATTATTGAAATGGTTATTTTTAATAACACACTTTTTATTTATATTATATATTTTATTTTTAAAAAATTTAATTTTAAAATTTTAAAACTAATATTTAATTTATTCAAATTTATTGATAAATTCATCATAAAAATATATTAGGATGTATTTTTTTACATAATTTAATTTTAGATTAATAGTAAAAAATACTGATTTTGGTAAATACCATCACTTTTATATGACATATATTTTTTTGAAATTTTTTTGATATAAAACCTTTATATTTATAAACTAATATATATCTTTTAGAAATAATTTTTTAAAGTAACATAACCCATAAAGATCATTTTAGAAAATTAAGTAATATTTTATGAAAATTATTTTTTGTATGTTTCTTTAATAAAATTTGTTCATGGGAAAATTAGGTTTTAGATTTATTTTAATATAAAATAACACATCATTAACAAATTGTAATATTCTTAATTTCATTATAATAAATAACTTTGATAACTATTTTTGATACATAAACATTATAATCATAAATATACTTTTCTTAAGAATAAGTTTTTACCCATTACATGCACTAACGTTAAATTAATTTCCCTACACATAGAAAATTAATTTGATAAAATGATTATAATATTTGAGATAATAATTTTTATATTAATTAATATTTATAATTTTCTTTATTGGGTATAAAATTTAAACTATCAAGATTAATGCTAATTACAATGATAATATTAAAATAATTATTTTCAAATTATTATTTTATTAACATAAATGAATTTGTATAAAATAAATTAAATATAAATATTTTAAATAATGAATATAATATTATGTATAAATACATAAATAAATATATTAACACTATTTTAATTGGTAATCAAAAAAAAAATTAATAATTCATAAATATCAAAATGTAATTTTTCTACTAAAATAGTTTTTCTACGCATTATCACTTTTAATTTTAAAGTTAATTATATAATATTTTGAAATTGAATTGGATTAAATAAAGGTTAAATTTATTTCTTTCATACCCAAATTTTATTATAAATTTTTTGTTATATTTTAAAAAAACATAAAATCACTTAGCTAACAACTAGTTACCTAGTTTAAAATTAACACAGTAAAATGTAAGAACATAACGGAAAAAACCCTATAACCTATTAAAAACATGTTTTTATAGACTTTATAGATTATTTATCAAACTAAATACAACATACAAACTATAATTTCAAAACATTGGGGCCATTGACTAGGGAAGTTTCAAGGAATTATTAAAATATAAAGGGTGTTTCCAAAAGTTCCCTTTTCCTCTCTTATAAAATGCTATCACTTACACCCATAATAAAACAAACCTATCCTTAAAATTAATCCATAAAAATATTCCTTTTTACTCTCTAAATAACCCTCTCCCACAAACTTAATCCTTTTTACCTCTTAGTAAGCATGATCCCTTTAATTTTAGGAGGACTTTTGAGGAAAAAATAAAGTCTTCAATTTAAGTATTATCACCTTATGATTTTCTTACAAATATTACACTTCCAAATATCTTATAACCATAATAATATAATTAATTCAATATAATTATTTTAATTATATTTTTTATAGTAATTTAACAACCCTTATATATTCATTTTTAACTACTTGGAAAACAAAATAGCATCATTAGTGTGTTTTGCAGACAACCACCTCCACAAAGCGATGTCATTTTATTCAATATCACCTTTCATGGATGTTATTAATGATGTTAGTTATAATATAAATACATTTATACAATGTATTAATCATTTAAATTTTGTTTATCTTACCTTTTAATGATTTAATAAAATAAATCATGTGAATACAAGGGGTTTTGGAGGTGTTAGAGGAGTTTGGGACATGAAAAAGTGATAAAATAGGCTATCTAGTGCATAGTGCATGGTCTCTGAATGTTTTGAAATAATAATGTGCCTTGTCCTAGTAAACTATATGGACAAGACCCCCTTATACAGGGGAATAAACATGTCCACTACATGTCTTTTCAAACTATGCATGTGCCCACCAAAACAAGGCTACTTGTGTCTCTTTTAAACTTAGGATGATGCATGGTTGTCGTGCAGTTTGTCCAACTTTGCTTCCAAAACATGTACCTCATTAAAGTGGGGGATTTTACCATTTTTCCCATTTATATTTAATAAATATCACCCAATTTGTCTCTTATTTTATCCTCTAGTAGCCTAGAGTGTGAACTAACTCCTCACAATCTTCCCAAGGGTAATTCTACTTCAATTATTGGTTATTTTAAGTATACTTGGTTGTGAATCAATGTTATGAGTGATTATAACACTAATATTTCTTATATTTTAAATATTAAGGTTGTTTATATGTTTTCTATTCATATTATTCCCTAAACCAATATTTTTTCACCAAATTCTTAGTTTGGACATAGAGGATTGTTTGGTCTTGAAGTAAGGGTCATGTTTCATTGACCGTTTTTCTATGAAATTGAGTTTGGTGGTCTATAAGTTTTATTTTTAAGAAGGTGACATGGATTGGTTTCCCAATCCATGCCAGAAGGAATTTATTAAATTAAAAGTTTACAATGAGTTCACGAGGTGTAATGAGCTTACAGCATCTATAAGTTATATCCCACATTCTTGATGTTTATTTATTTTTATTTTTGATATATTTTTGTTCTATTATGTTTTGAATTTTATTATTTAAAAATAATTTATTAATTGGGTATTTTAATCATTTGGTTGACCCATCATGATCTTGTTGCATTCATTTAGGATGATTAGACATGGATTATGGTTATCCATGGGGTGTGTTATTCTATTAAAAATAGAAATTGAGTTTTTAAATGATGAATTTGGGGGTTTATAAGATTAAAACAATGATATTTGTATTTGGAATGTTAACATGGAATGAATGTGTGTTTGGATAAACTTGAAAGAATTGTATGAGTTATGGATTGTAAGTGGGTAAATGTGGGGAATGGTAAAAGATGAATGTTTATGTCATTAGTGTCTAATTTTTTGTTTTATTTTAAAACATTGGACCATCATGAAATGTCCTTCTTTACTGGGTTGTTTTTTTGGTGCTTCCTCAGTTTGGGAGTGTACTATGTGATGTTTCAGTGTTTATTATTATTATATGTTTGCATTTACCGGGATGTACATTATTGTTTGACTCTACTAAAGAGGGTATAATCTCCCCATATTTTCCATTAGACCCTCTCTTTTAGTTGGTATCCTCTGGTATATGGGGATGCATGCTTTACATGGTGTGGTAAACCATCTTGGGACAACAGTTATAGTAGAACCCAGGTCAGGATGGTACAAAGTGGTATTTCTGGGGGTTTCATTTATATTGTTTTACTATTTGGGAATGGTATATAAGAGATTATAAGGTTTTGGGTCTTGTAAATGAACTCTTTTTATGGGAGTATCTTACCCATATGTTGTGGGAAACCCAAGTTCCTAGGGTGGGATTTTCATTCTTTATATTCATTGGTTATAGTTATATGAATTTTCACCATTGGGTGATGTTCGTGTTGTGTGGTCTTAATGTTTCCTAAGATTTTATTCATGGTATGGTTTGGAAATAGGTTTGTATTTTCATGAATTATTTTAGGCACTAGGGGTTATATGTTATATGCCTCATATTAGGAACACACATAAAAGAAGGAAATGGTGGGTTGTGGTAAATGAAAACACATTTCTAATTCACCTGAGTCTTTAAGAAAATAGTTACTAAAATGGAAGTTGAAAATTGTATCATTTGAGAAGTAATAAATTGGAAGGACTAAAATGGTTCTTAAATGGGAAATATATAAGTTTTTTAAAGGTTAAATGGTTGAAATGGGGTTTAATGAAATTATTGTGATCATGCAATCTTGGTTTACCCCATTTTATCCATGGACCTTGATATGGATTGTTGAGGGTAGTGAAAAAGATGTGATTATATTCATTGGGATAGTGTATTTGGAGTCAGTTGAATATTTCTTGTAGTGATTCCTCCTATTTGTAAATTGTGTAAACAAAATGATATTTGTTTTTATATATATGTTTGTAATTATATGGAGATTCCACTATGATAGAGTTTACTAGTGGGGCGATAAGAAGACATCGCCAAGAATGATCCTCCAGTAATGGGACAATAACCCCTATTAGTGTTGTGTAATATGGGAAGATAAGTTTTGTGAGATGTTTTCTCATTTCATGCAGTTTATGGAGAGAGAACCTGGGTGGGATACACTGAGTATGTTTGACCTGACAAGAGAGTTTTTACTATATCACCATCGTATATTAATTGGAGAGGGTGAACCTAAGGCAGCTGAGTCTATATTGAGTCTATCAAGATGATAATGGACAACTTAGAAAATCTTCCTAGGAAGAGAGTTGAGTTGGAAGATTATATGTTATGAGGTCCAGTGAAACACTAGTGGGATATTCAGAAATGAGATGCACAATTGAAGAGAATGATATGAAAGGAATTGTAGGAGAAGTTCCTAGAGCACATTCACGTCAAGACCTAGAGGTAAAGGAATGTTATAGAGTTCATGTGATTTTCCAAGAAAAGTGTGGATTTGATGGATTATGTTGGACAATTCACAAACTTGTAGTGTTTTTCTCTAAAGATGATAGTATATGAGGCAAGTGTGGCCCAGCATTTTCAACATGGAAATATATGTGAGATAAAGTCCTAGGTAAATATATTTCATCTTAAGAGTTTTTCTAAGGTAGTGGATCAGAATCTCATTTTTTAGGGGAACGTAAAGGAGGCTTCCAATGATGGGAAGATAAATTAAGTTTATTTGATATATTGGTACATCTTCCTATAGTAGGAAGATTCATTATGAGAATCTCTATAAGTACAGCAATGGACATAGTAGTAAGGGAAAGGCATATTTCTTTGAGTGGGGTAGTTCTATACTTTACTATCAGTGTGGTAAACCGAGTCATGTGCATGTTTAGTGTCATATAACACTAATGGAGTGATGATAATGTGGAAGGATTCATCATATATATAGGTTCTATAGGAACCTATCAAAAATGGGTAGTGATGGGGTACCTGTAACACCCCAAGCTTCCATGGTATGTTTCCCTTCGAATAATGCGATAGCGTGTGTTGTACGCAACCTCGAGTTCTAACACACACCACAACTAATTAAACTAGCCGTTATGAATAGTAATACCTACTTTTTGAAATCATATATATTTTATATTTCAAAATAGACTTCATTTTTGGATTCAGAATATCTAATTTAGCCTAAGGTGAAATTTTGGTACTTTTCGGATAACTTTCATATTTTGATGAATAGTGAAAATTACTAAATTTTAATTAAAAACAACTTTTTTAATCAAAATACTTAATAGTGATAAATTGTGAATTTGAGTGGTTTTAAAGTATATTTAGAATATATTTTTACCATTTAATATAATGTTGGTCATTGGACATAATTTTACAATTAAACCGAACATAAACAAGTGTCAATCTTTTGATAGTTATTACCTCTTAAAAACACGTTTTTTGTTTTGACAGCGGGAATTAATTTTAAATTAATTTCTGCCACTTCTGTGTTTTGAATTTAGAAAAATGGATTCCATATTTGGAATCAGGATGTCCAAATTGTGTAAATAGGTAACTTTTATTTTTAGACATTTTGAATAATTACTGTGGTAAATATTTTATTTACCATGGTTAAGGGTAAATCCGGTAAATAAGGGTTAAAAAATAATATTATTATAATACAAAATTACCCTAAAACGTGTCCTAACCTTATTAGTGGACACATACCCGACCATGAGCATCCTTGGGTCAATTTGGGGACCCCTTGGAGCCACTTGTATGTGGTAGGGACACTTTATATTAATAAAGTTAAAATAAAAATAAAAATGGCATAAGCTTACATCTTTTAGAAGAACAATTTTTACATAGGGTTATACATGTTGGATTTTCGATTATAAATATTAATTAGAAAGATAAAAAGATTTCCTACATAATGATATTTTATTTATAATTTTTAGACATCAAATAATTTAAATTATTAATGACAAAATAATGATGCAATGTTTACCTCATTAATAAATCATTTAAATAAATAAGATTATAATGATTAAAATATTATCTAAAACCTGTCCAATTCTTATTGGTTAATGTTATTTAGAATATTAGTCATCTTATCTTCGACCTCAATGATTTTTGGACCATTATAAACCGAATATAATTATATTATAAAGTAATACTTTCACTCTTTCCTAAAGAGCCCCTCTTCTCCCTTATAAAAGGAGACCACTTCTACTCATTCCTCACACCTCTCAAGCCACTTGGCTCATCCAAACTCTGCCCAAATAATCTCCCCACATCCCTCTCCTCCTCCTTGAAGCTTCCCCTTAGGCAGAAAGCATTTCAAGAAGTCCTTTGGTTCCAACCAAAGTGAGTTACCTAAATTAAAGGAGGTTAACCGACCCCAACAAAGGAAAAGTAAAAGGTAAGGGTTATTTCACAATCTCTTCATTATCCGAGGTTGTTTATACGTAATAATCTACTGGGATCTCGTTATCATCCACATCCATGTTTCTTCAAAATGTATTTCAAAGCATTTTTACAAGAATATGGGTTAAAGTCATTTATACCTTTTTTTGACTTTTTATAAGAGGAATCTTTCCGTCGTTTTCCAAACAAGGTGCTTTTTAACCTTTTCGACAGAATTAAGATAAGAATGTTTTTTTAACTTATACGGCGGGTGCGGTTATTTTCCGCCGTTATAAAATCGTCAAAGCTTACCTTACAATCTTATAAGAATATTTTCAAAGAAAATGTTTTATTTTAAAAATATATGTCTCTTAAATGATTTCAAAATAGAAAGAGGTACTTCTTTAAAAAGAGTTTTGATTTCATCTATGTCAACATCCTTTAATGGATTTTACGCTTATTTGAGGATGATATATTATGATACAAAACTTTTATATTGTATTGAAGGTTTTGTGATATGTTTGACTATGGATGTGCTATTTTTTATATACCATTCATGGTTTATGGTGAAAGTATTGACATTTCGTATGCTAGTTTTAATACGAATGTTTATGTTATGTTTAAACCTTTTCAAATGGGAATGCATTGGACTTAATATATGACGGGTGGAGCCCGCTATAGCTCCTCGATGCATCGGTAGGTCTCATGAGACAAAATAGTGTCTTGGCACAAGGCCTTGACAAAATCTTATTTGTAGTCTTGGCACGAGGCCTTGACTATGTGGTTATGATAGTCTAGCATTATGCATTCCAACATTATGAAAGTGGTTATTGATTTTTGCATGTGATTATTCGATTAGTAGAATATCCATGTGAATAAGTAAATGGCATTATTTCATTTTACTTTTGCCATACTATGTCGAAGTTAAAGTTTAAAAGGCTTTTGTTTTAGTAATGCAATGCCTTAAATGTTTATTCTTATTTATGAAAGTTTCCGCTATATTGTTATCCTTACTGGGCATTTGAGCTCACCCCTTTTCCATGTTTTATTTTTCCCAGGATGTGAAGAAGTAAGTTATGAATGACCTGCAGGGATTTTATGAGGGGTTAGTAGTGTGGATTGTGGAAACATTATGTTGTTGTAGTAGTTTTTCATTTTATGATGTAATGTAAAACTTATGAATATATCTAGTGTTTCCAAGGCTACTAAACCAATCAGTCTTTCGAGATTTGATCTTTCTTGTGATCATGCCAATGTTATGTAATAATGCACCGACTCTGGGTAACTGGGGTCGGGGCGTTACAGTACCTACCCTGATGTGGAGTGTCATAAGGGGATCAGCTACCCTGTATCAGTCTAGCAGTTGGAGTTCAAAAAAAAATATTTTTTGGGGTAGAATATGTGGTACTTCAGGAAAATATTACTCATATCAGTAGGGTAGTATAGCATTGGGGACTTATGAAGGAGCATAGGGACAGTCCAACTGCATGTAGTTCATCCTGCACTCAGTGATGAAGATTTGGGACCATCAACTATTTGAGGTATAATTATTATATATTTTATGATTTTTAGTGCTTTATTTGAAATAGGTGACACAAACTTGTATATTTTCCCAGTCTTTAAGTGGGTTGGGTCAGGTAGTAGAGTGTATGTTTTTGGTTATTTTGATTGACGTGAAATTAAGGGTGTGGTATGAGGGTATCCCTTAATGTAAAGAGGTTTCCCTCGAGTTTGGTTGGTACCATCACCTTTCAGACATTATGTGATTGATGTGAAAGGTTTTTACCTAATACTATGGATGGACTAGCTGCTTATATACAAGACTCACATTGAGTATTATCATTGAAGATTGATTTTCACATCTCTTTAAAGTTACACTTATGTCCATCATGGGGAATAGAATATCTTGTAAATATATGTAGGTATAGTTCTTCCACAATGGGATAATATCTTAACCCAAGTTGTAAGCCTTTTTCTAGAATATGAGGGAGTGAAGAATAATTTAATCCCTCTAGTGGTGGAACAGTTTGAGTATGTGTTTCATAAGGAATTATCATGACTTCCACCTGAGAGAGAGGTTGAGATTATGATTGATCTTATGCATGTATCTAAGCCTGGTTCTATTTATCCTTATATAATCTTACAAAAATCACTCAAGGAACTTAAAAATTAGTTCAAGTAATTAGATAATAATGTTTGTATCCATCTGATTACATCATCATAGTGTTCCCCATTTTTTTCTAGGATGGATGATGGAACATTGTAGTTGTGTGTCGATTATCATAATTTTAATTAGATGATAGTTAAAAATTGATATCATATTATATGTATTATATATATAATTGACCAGATGAAGGGTTATTATTTGTTCTCAAAGATTTATTTTAGGTCTTGGTATCATCAACTGAGGCTAAGACATTCTCATATACCATATATTACTTTCAGATGTAGGTATAGTTTATATATGTTGGTCGTAATGCCTTTTAGTTTGATGAACTCACCTACTATGTTTACAGATTTGATGAATAGAATCATTCACTCATACCTGGAACATTTTTTAGTTGTTTTTTTAGATGAAATATTGGTGAACTTGAAAACTCTCAATGATCATGTCGAACATCGTGACATCTTATTGAGTACACTAAGAGAGCATCGACTTTACACCAAGCTATCAAAGTGTCATTTATATATTGACAAGGTATATTTATTGGATCACATCAACTTTGATGAAGGTGTTTTAGTGGACCTAGATAAATTTCAAATAGTGTTTTCTTGGGATGAACTTGAGAACATTTTTTATTTTTGAAGCTTCCTAGTCTTAGTGGGGTTTTATCGAAGGTTTGTGAAATAAATTTATCTCATGGAAGTGCCAATATTGAGTTTTACCAATACAAGTATAAGGTTTTAGTGTTCTGATGCATGTTAGAATACATTTTAGTAGATGAATAAATTTATGAATGATGCACCAATCTTGATCTTACCAGATCTGGGTAAGGAGTATACTTTGTTTTGTGACTCATTAGGATTAGACATAGGGTAGTTTGATACTGGGAGACTGAATCATGGGGTATAGATCATGGTATTTGAGTCCACATTAATGGAAATATCATACACATGATCTCAAGTTGGATTCATAGGTTTATGCCTAGAAATTTTGGTGGAATTGTCTCTTGCGTGAAAAGTTTTTCATTTATACCAATAATAAGAGCCTTAAGTACATCTTTTCCCATCGTGATTTAAGTCTTTCATGGTGATAATGGGTTGAGTATATGAATTTTGTGACTTTACACTAGATTATACACTTGTAAAGGGGAACATTTTCGTATATTCTGTGAGAATAAAGATGAAAACTCATTTATTTTAAGAGTCTAGTTCCAGGTAGAGGATGATAGATTTGTTCACTAAGAAACATATTGGTGTTTTGGATAATGATGAGCTGATGAAACTCATTTCCTTATCAGTTGAGAACTTTCTTATGACTCATGTAAATAGGAGATGGTATGAGGATTTGTAATTTATGGCTTTAAGAGAGAGTTTTAAAGGTGGGGATCCACATTCTTATTTTACTATTGATGAAGATGAAATTATTCATGTTCGTAGTTGGGTTTTTTTACCTACTTGTATGTGGGAAGAGATGATGTGTGAGTTTCATGAGTTAATGTGGTAAATGAAAACTAGTTTGAAAAATATGTACCAAGATCATTGGAGAAAATATTGGTGGTCGGTAATAAAAAACATATTTTAGGTTTCATGACATGATGTTACACTAGTCAGTAGGTGAAGGCTAGGCATCATTAATCTGTTGCTATATTATATCAGTTTCCCATTTTGGAATGGATTTGATACAGTTTTACGTTGTATTTTGTGTTATTTATTCTAATTAAACCTTGTAATAATGATTTTATTTGGGTGATTGTGTATCATTTGATGAAATTAGTGAATTTATTACCGATTTGAGAGACTTTCACTATTGACCAGTTGGGTGAATTAGATGTTTGGTAGATAATCTATTTTCAAAGGGTTATATGGACTATAGTTTTTGATCATGTTCCATGTTTTACTTCGTGATTTTAGAAAGGGTTTTATAAGGTTCTTAGTAATCATGTGATTTTGAGTTCTGATTTTCACCCATATAAAGATAGTAAATCAGAATATACTATTCATGTGCTAAAGGACATGTTGAGGGCATGTGTATTAGACTAAAGTGGTTCTTGGGATAAACACTTAGAACCTTTTGAGTTTTCCTATAGTAATAGTTACTAGGAGACTACTCAAATGGAACCATAAGAGGTTCTATGTGGTAGGCCATGTAGATCATCATTATGTTGGATGGAAGTGGGTGACTAAGAGTTATTGGGATTGGGCCTCAATTAGGATACATCATAGAAGATTCAATTGATTTGGAAGTGTATAGATATGGTTTAGAGTAGATAAAATTCATACACAAATCGATGTTGAGGACCTCTTGAGTTTTTAGTGGGTGAACATGTGTTTCTTTAGGTGTCTCCAATGTTAGGTAACCATTGGAATTAAAAATAAGGTAATTTAGAACTCAATAATGTGGGTCCATTTGAGATCATAGAGATGATTATAACGGTGTCATACCGATTTGATCCTCTATAGTGGTGGAGATATATGCAGGATGTTTTACATATTTTATATCTTCAACAGTACCACCCCAACCAATATCATATGATAGATGTTTATTATGTTTAACTTGAGTTCGATGCAACCTTTGAGTAGCATCTGGTTCATTTTATGGATCATAGTGGAAAAAAAATCTGGGGTAAGAATGTTCCATTGGTCTGAGTGTTGAAGTAGCATGGTATAATTTGGGTGGAAACTCAGGAGTTGGATGTGGATATTCGAGCTTGGTTCCCTGATATTTTTTCTATGGATGATTAGTGATGTGTGGGAATTCAGCTTGATGATGAGCTATTATAAGGTGGGGAGGTTATAAGTTCATGATCCTCATATGAGGTATTTTTTATTTAAATTCTACATGTATTCCCTTTCTAATGGTTAATAAAATGATTCCCATGAATACATGGAGATGTGGAGTGTTCTAAGGTTTTGATATTTTAAAATGGTAGAAAATAGGCCATATAGTACATATTGTATGGTTTTTGCAAGGTGAGAAATAATTATGCTCCATGAACTAGGAAACTATATGACATGAACACCCTTGGATAGAAGCAAACACACAACCACCACATGTTTTATCAAACCGTGTGTGTAGTCTATCCAAACAATGTGTCTTAGATCTCTATTGGACAGAGGATAACACACAATTTGTGATTGGTTTTTCCAATCATTCTCCCAAACCATGTGCCTCCTTAAAGTGGGAGACTTTACCATTTTACCCTGTAGTATTTAAGAAATATCACCTAGTTTTACTCTTATTTCATATTCCAGTATCCTAGGTTGTAACCCAATTCCACCCAATATTCCCAAGGGTGATTCTCCTTTGATTATTGTTCATTTGAAGCAATGCTGGATGTGAATTGATGCTCTGGGTGAGTCTACCACTCCTCTTTATTCTATTTTATGGATGAATCATGTTTGAATATTATATATCCTTTTAAATCCCAAAACCTTTATTTTTCCATTAGATTCCTAGTTTTGGGTGTTGATGGTTTTTTGGGATTGAACTGAGGGATATGTTTAAGCGAGTAGTTATCTGTGAACATGAGGTAGATAGCCTAAAATTTATCTCATATAATTGATGTTTTTTAGGTTTATATGGTTTTACTTTTGTGTTGTTATGTTACAAATTTTATTAGTTGGTAACAAATGACTAATTATATATTTAAATGATTTTTTCGACCCCTCATGATGCCATGGGATTTTTTTAGGGTGATTATACAAGGATTATAGTTATCCATGTCTCGTTCCTTTCTATTGAACATGGGGACTGATTTTTTAAATGAAGAATTTGGGTTTTTATGATATTAAACCAATGATGATTTTGTTTAACATGTCAACATGGAATGATAGGTTGTTTGGATAAACATGAAATAATTAAATGAGATATGTATTTTAAATGGTTAAATGTGATTAATGGTTAAAGAGGCATGTATATGTGGTTAAATGTACTAAAAGGGTTTAAAAATGGTTGTAATGTTCTTTAATAGTGAATTGATCATACTATGAGAAATGATAACCTGATAAATATAATGAATGAATGAAATGTGATAAAATGAAAATGTGTACGTTTGTTGATATAGGGTGATAATAGGTTACAAATATTGACTATAGAAATGTGACTAATGGTCGATAAGACGTTGTACTGATTCTCCTCCCCCTTTCGTGGTCTAGATTGATTCTCCATGAACCCCTATGCATAGTAAGTTTAGAGGATGGATTGATGCTTCTAACTCCAAGGTTATGGACATGGTATTCCATATCATGGTTTTTGTTTATGGAAAAAGAATTCCACATCATGGGTTTAGATGGTTGGAAATATCATTCTAAATCCCAATTGGATGCATGGACCAATTCTCCTTATATTCAAACTTTTAACCTTGGTGACATATGGTTTAGAAGACCAACATGAGCCGAAGTAGGGTTGATGGATATTGATAACACATGTAACTGAGAACAAAATTGGGTAATTAAAATAATATAAAATAGTGGAACAAGATTTATTTAGTGTATATCCATTTATTAATTACTTCTACATACATGGTATTAGACTGGATACTTTTGTAGATACAATTGGTGGTGGCATATTGAGTTGTACTCACACACTACTTGGGACACCGTTAGGTACCTGAGAAGACTTCATATTTGTTAGTAAGGATAAGGATAAAGGCCCTCTGTTGGATGGATGATATGGTACTTGGGATGGAGCATGGATGAGGTAACTTGGCATGATGTTGGGATTAGTTTTGGGTGGTTTTTCTTAGTTTATTATTTTGGTTTTATTTTGAAACTTTACACCATCATGACATGTCCTTATTTACTATATTTGTATGTTGGTACTCCCTCGGTATGTGAATATTCAATGTGATGTTTTGGTATTTATTATTATTTTATTTTTACATTTACCGTGATTTATGGTATTATTTTACTATAGTAAATAGGTTATAGTCTATTCACATGATTTATTAGACCCTCACTACTAGTTGGTAGCCTCTGGTGTATGGGGCGCATTTGAGGTGATGTGGTGAAACAGCTTGGCGAACAGATTATAGTGGCACCCTAAATGGTACATTAAATTAATGATAAATCACATAAAATAGTGATTCTAAAATTTCAATTAATTATGCACCCGAACCCCCTCTCAAATGTTGTGAAGAGGGAATGTTAAACATATGTATGTGAGAACCACTGCCTCCATGATGAAATGTTTTTTTGTCTTTCAAATAATTTCTCATTAATTATCAAAACATATTAAAATAAAGTTAAAAAAAACATAAATATTATATCATTGAGATTCTATTATTATAATATTGTTTCAAAATAAACACCTTCTTAATCATACTCACCAATCGAGTTAAAGCATGTTCAAGTTTGGGCTAGTTTAACCGCCAACATGAACACTGATTTAAAATTTGATTATGGATGAATATAGGAACCTAGAAACTCATATTTTTATAATATAAGAATAAATTAAATATTATTATATAGTTATACAAATATTTTATTAAGTGTTTAACTTTTTTTTAAAGTATCGTTTCTGTTCGCTAAATTACTGAAAAAATTCATTATCAATTTGGTTTCCTCATAACATAACCAAAATGCATGAGGAATCAAATAAGAACATTTTATTGTAATATAAGAAATATATTATATAATATTAAATGATATATCCATAATGAGAATTATATCAAACGATGGATAATGATATCAAAATTATTAAATACTCACAAAACAGATAAAGTTGTTAACACCTTATGGACATATTATGCTATAATGAATTACTTTAATCATAAAAAATAATTATAATAAGTACTATAAAAGGATAATATTTATGATAAATCTTATAAAATATGATAATTTTTTTAAAATTTTTTTTATAAGTGGTTAGAGTTTCATCAACTAAGCAAGGAAAAAAGTAGTTGTTTTGTGTCCCAAGTTCACCTTCATTGAGGCATGATTTCATGGTTTTCACCAATTTATCTTTGATGTGACATATATACTGACCAAATGAATTATTTCATCACAAACCACCCTTTTTAATGAGATATAAATATTTATTTCACAATCAATACTATATGTTCTTTTAATTCATTTACTTCTCAAATTTTAAGGGTTTTAGTATCAAACTCTTTTCTTTGAATCATGTTTATGTTATATGCCATGTTTTCATTTCAATTATGTAAATAATTCCCATTTTTCATATTTTTATCATTATTTTACATTTCTTATGATAATAAATTTTTTATCTAAAATTATACCGCTAATGGGGTTTTGATTCAAAAATTACTAAAGCGGTAAGGGTTTTTCTCTCAACGTCTCTTCATTGAGACATGTTTTAATGTTAGGCAATGATTTCTTATTTTTATGGTGTATATAATACCCAATAATATAATTTGAAATAATACATGATTTAATTCAAGGAATTTATATATCCATATTATTTTCAAGCTTTCAATGACTTCTAATTCAAAAATTACTCAAGGCGTAAGGGGGTTTTAAGACTCAATTCGATTCCTTATATGACACTCACTCTTCTTTTTCTATTATCTTTGATTATTGGTTTATTCAAACCCATGATTGTTTTAGTATGTATTTACACCTTAATTTTTATGGAAATCTTGTTTTACACAAAATTATACTTCCTCAATGATTCTATTATTTCATTAAAATGAAGTTTTATTAACAATAATTCCCATTTTTATTAGTTAATTTTTCATCCATATCAATGTTTTTATATCATAAAAATATTCTTCTTTGTATAATGGAAAATCAAATTTCATTTATCTCCAATGATCCATTTTCTCCCCTTAATTAATTTATAGGAAAATGATTCAAAATCCTTTTAATGGTGTGGGCTTTTAACAAGGTTACTTAAAAATGTTCAAAATGTTTTTTCGTCCTTTCAAAATAAAACGTTTTATCATCCACTCTAGAATTTATTTTGATAACTTTTATATCCTTTTAAATGTTTAAATCTTAATGATTATATTTTTAAATAAAAAAATTTCAATTGATTTTCACATTCCATTTTGAAAACATTATATATTTTAAATTCTCTAATATTAAATATTCTTTTAAAAAGTAAAAGTTTTCAAATTTTTCTCACTTAACCTTTTTGAAAACTTTCAGTCTTTCTTAATTATCTGTTATTAAAGATTATTTTAGATGTAAAAGTTTTCAATTTACTTTCAATTTCCTTTTTTAAAACTTTACATTTTTTCAATGTCATCATAATTAAATATTCTTTAAAAGAAACAGTTTTCAAAGTATTTTCACTTCCCATTTTTTGAAAAAATTAAGTCTTTCTTAAGTCACCATTATAAGTATTATTTTAATTGTAAAAGTTTTCATCATATTTTCACATTCCATTTTGAAATAATTATATCTTTTTCAGGTCTTTTTTATTAAAGATTATATTAAAAAGTAAAAAAATTCAATGTATCACATCTTCATTTTGATAGCCTTTATTTATTTTTAAGGATATTTTACTTGTAACTATTCATAATAATGTTTTCAGAAGTCTTCTATTTTCCTTCAGAAAAAATGGTTACGAAGATAATTTATACTTAAATGATCCAAAAGTTTTTGTGAATAAAAATTAATTTTTATTTATTTACCCTCAAAGGTTTATCTTTTAGAAAGTAATATTTTTATCACCCTATATATGTTATTATTATACGATTAATTTTAGAAAATTATATTTTTTATGCCTTATTATTTCTTAAATTCCTGATATTTTATTATTTTGGAAGGTTTAAGTAACTCATTCGTTTTCCTTCTGTTATTTAAGATATTATGATGATTTATTTTATTTTGTATACATATTTATAGATAATGATAGCTGGGGTCCAATATTACCCTCTAATGAATTGTCTTAAGTTTATATCTCATTAATATTCATGAGTGGACATAATGATTTTTTTCACATAGGTATGGGTGTGATGGGTTTTCTCAAATTTCTATGCATGGACATAATGTGTTTATTCACATAATTGTGGGAATAATGAGTATGATGACATAATTTTTTGATGATTATGGTTGTACCAAATTTTCAAGTTGTTCATAAATTTATAAAGATACATTTCATTTATATGAAATTATATTTGATCATGATTAAAACTTATATTTAATTATATTCTATACTTTGTTTCATGACCACATGTTATATGATTATCAATATGTGTTTTAGGCAGTGTAATATCTTTTATGATTCATTAAAGATCATTATATGATCCAATGTTACACCAACATATTTTATGACTATCATCGAAGGTATTTTGATTTGTATTATGACATTTATGCCTTTCTCATGTTTCACTTCATTTAATGATATGTTTTACCTATACTGAGCATCTGAGATCACTTGTTTTTTATGATTCTAATACCTAGGTTATGAAGATTATTATATAATATAATATATCTAGAAAAGGGTTTATTTGAGTGAAATTATAAAAAAAATAATGTTTTATAAAATAAGATGTTTATATAGCTAATATCCAAGACATTAAACCTTTCGATCTTTGGGTTATGAAACTATTTGTGAGATGTATTATTTAAAACATAATATTAATATATTATTTATGTCATGAATATATTAGGTTAATTTAGTTGGTATAAGAGCATGGTTTAGTTATTTTGGAGATTATTTTAGATATTTTTATAAATTAGTTCAGTTACCTTTTTTTTAGGGTCAGATGATATTAGTAAAAACTCTAAAGATGTCCTTAAGTATAAAGTGACATCCTAAAATATTGGTAAAGTCTTAAGTAGATGGTTTCCCCAAGAAATAAACCTTGGTCTGGATACCACATGTGGATGATGGATCTCATATATAAGTAGCTAGGGGTAATTTCCCTAAAAATGATAGATTGGGTATTAACTCGATCATCACCTAGTGCACGACAAAAGTGGTCTAACTACATGCATGGTTTGACACCCTTTGGGGATATTATTTGGTTAATCACATTCACTTTATAAACCACTATATAGGATTTATTTCCTAATTTCATTAAGGTATTAATTTGAGGAGTGTAAGATAACCCAACATAAAGTAACCTAGATCAAACTAAGATTGATATAGGTTGAACTAGAGTAATAATAGGACAACTTGAAAATGTAATATAAAAAGACTTTTAAGGTTGAATTATTGTTTATAATTATGATAATATCCCTATATTATAAAATTTTCTTAACTCATATCAACCCTATTTGTTTTAGTAATATCATGAACTAAAATTAACCATGGGTGTGAGGGACAATGAGGAAATTACCTCAATGAAAAACCCATCAAATAGGGGATGGAATGAGAAGAATTGTGATTATTCAAAACCAAATATCATTGAATATGATTAACAATGTGAAAATATACAATGTACTGAACACACAGAAGAAGATAAATTGGGAGTTTGATGAAAGATAAATTGATAAATATGATGAAGTAAAGAATGATCAATTTCTCATATGTCAAAAATGTGTAAAAAAATCATTAAATAATTTCCTCAAGAGTACTGGAAAATGTTTTTATTGTATTGTAGGAGGCCATTAAGAATCAAATAATAAATGGAAAATAAAGAGTTCAATTAACAATGGGAATTAATATAGAACACATCTAAGGGAGCCACTAACATTTCAATGCCTTATATTCAAAAAAACTTGAGTATTTTACAAGGCAATGTCTTATTCTAGGGATTGATGAGGATGGTAGGAATATACAACCTTTTAGATCCTAGAAGCAAGGAAGAACCTATGAAATAACTATCTACGAAGAGGGTAGTGGTAATTAGGTTTCACTTACCCTCCACCCTGAATTAGTGTATGTATTCTAGTTCTATCCACCCAATTTTATCTAAGGTGTCTTTTTAGATTATTTAGTCACCACCCAAAGTGAATTATATTTTAAGGAAAAAATTTGGTGAAATGATTATTATGTTTGTTGATATAAACTTTATGAAAAACATAATATCCCCCTCTATGAAAATAATTGACTTTATTTTTGAAATATATTGTTTATTTTATCTATGAATCCTTATTATTATCTAGAATAGGGAAAAATACATTTAAAATCCATTGTGACCATTTAATAGTGAAATAAAAGTTATGAATTATCTATGAATAATAGTTAATCCTTCACATGGCCCGTAATACCTAGTTATGAGATACATTTCCCTACAATGGTTAGGGAAAATAAGTTTTTTCTAGTCTTACCTAGGATATTTAGGATTATATATCATTAGATATAATATATTAAGGCATGATAAAATTTTCTATACCTTTAGCTAAATTTTCAAGTGAATGATAATTAAACTGAGAGGTTTTAAATTATTTATAGGGAATGTAATAACATGGGATTTTGGATCCTTTAAAATACATATTATGATCTATAACTTGTGTCGTAAGCTACACCCAGTGTAAATAAACCAAAAAATATTAATAAAAAATTATTACTAAACAAATTATAAATACTAATATGGAAAACCATTAATTTTTATTATATTAAAAATGTGAATAATTAATATGAGCTAATATTGAAAAGGTTATTTTCAATAAAAGTTGTTTTATCTATGTCTAATATTTCATTTTATAAAATATTAATATAAAAATTTTAGAATTTAATTTTTATAAATTAAAATTCTTATTTTAATTCCTCACAAAAAATTATATTAAGATATATATTTAATATATTTCTAAAAAATGATTTTTATGTGAATAGTTAAACATTCAAATTTTATAAATACAATAAATTTTATATGAATTTAAAATTATTGAAATATATTTTATAAAAAAATATTTATGTATTAAAATAAATCATTTAACATAATATTTTCAATTTATCAAACCCATTAATATCATTTTAGAAAATCAAGTAATATTTTTTAAAAAGTATTTTTGGTATGTTTTTTTAAATAAAATTTATGTATAGGGAAATTAGGTTTTGGATTTATTTTAATATCAGATGAACCTTATTTAAACCATTATAATATTCTTAATATCATTATAATCGATAATATTGATAATAGTTTCCTATACATAACTCTATGCTCTAAAATAAGCTTTTCTAAAAAATGGGCTTTTACGCCTTACATGCGTTAACAGTAAGATTAATTTCCTTATACATAGAATGATAATTAGTTAAAATTACTATTATATTTGATATCATAATGATAATATTATCCTATATGTCCAATTTCTTGTTTGGTTATAAAATTTACACTTTTTGGATTAATTCTAATTACAATGATAATAGTGAAATAATTATTTTAAAATTATGGACTTATTAATGTAAAGAAATTTATATAAAATATATTAAATATAAATAATATAAATAATTAATCTAATATGATGAATAAAACCCTAAAAAACATATTAAAACTCATTAAATGGTTGATAAATATTAAATAATATTAAGAATTCATAATGGTCAAAATATCATTTTTCTACTAGAATTTCTATATACTATCTATTTTAATATAAAATTTAATTTTATAATATTTGGAAATTTAATTAGTTTAAATATAGGATAAATTTAATTCTATAAAAATAAATAAAAATATGTGTTTTATGTTATATTTTTAGTAAAACATAAAATTTCTTAGTTAAAAACTAGTTACCAAGTTTAAAAGGAAAAGAGTAAAATGTAAAAACTTGATGTTAAAAAACCAATAACATATTTATAACATGTGTGTAAAGAATTTTTTTTATTTTTGGTCTACATGAATACTTCCAAAACTAAATTATTTAAAATATTTTGGTACATTGACCTTGGAATAGTGCCATGTAATTATTAAATTATAAACCATGTTTCCAAAACATCCCATTTTCACTCTTATAAAAGGGGTTCACTTACACCCTTGAAACACACATCTACCCATTGAATTGATCCTGTAAACTCTGAAATATTACTCTAAAAAGAACCCTATCCAATAAAATTAATCTATATTTCAAACATTATTAGCCTAATCCCTTCAATTTCAATGGGATGTCCAAAAAAACATCAAGTCTCTAACGTAAGTATTATATCCTTCTTAATATTTTATTATTAAAATTACTCTTAAAAATATCTTATAACTATAATAATGTGATTAGTTATTTATAATTATTATAATTATATGTTTTTTATATTTATGTTAAAATACTTAGTTATTAATTTCCATCAACTTGTAAAAATAAAAGAACATCCTCAGTGTGTTACATGAACTACCGCCTCCACAAAGCGACATCATTTGTTTTCTTATCATTAAAACTTTTCATGGATGGTATTAATGGTGGTAACAATGAATAAATATGATATATATCAAATAATTATGATTCTATAATTTTATTATAATATCCACCTTAACTCCCTCTTAATCATAGCTAAATGATAATGCAAATCATGTGTACATGAGAACTACCACCTCCATGATGAAACATTTTATTGTTTTCCATTTCTAGTTTTTCATTATTTATTAAAAAATATTAAAGTATTATTATAAGTCATTAAAACATTAAAATAATATCATTTATATTGTATTATAATATTATTATTTAAAATAAGCAACTCCAAAACCATACTCATCAATCGAGTTAAGCATGTTTGAGTTTGGGTTAGTTTAACAACCTACGAGAACAATGATTTAAAATCTGATTATGGATGACTATGGGAAGATGAAAAGTAATTTTATAAGAATATAAAAATAAAATAATTATTATTATATGGTTTTGAAAATATTTTATTAAGTGTTTAACTTATTATTAAAGTATCATTTTCATTCACTAAAATTACTGAAATAAGTCGTTATGAGTTTGGTTTAAGAAAAATGCATATAGAATGAAATAAGAACATTTTAAATAAATATAAGTTATTTATTAAAAATATTAAATTATTTATAAATAATTAACTTTTAATCAAATTATGTTTAATGAGGTAAAAATTATTAAACATGCGCAAAATAGTTAAAGTTATTAACACCTAATAGACATTATACGTTATATCTAATTAATGTACACATGATAAAGAATTGTAATAAGGATTATAAGGAGGTTAATATTTATAATTAAGGTTCTAAAAGATTATATTAATTTATATATGCTTTTTTATATGAGGTTATAGTATCATCAACTAAGACAGGAAATAATGTCATGGTTTTTTTTCTCAAGTTCACCTTCATTGAGGATTGATTTCATAGTTTGAACCAAATTATATTTGATGTCATATAGATACTGAAAAAATGAAATATTTCATAATAAATCTCCCTTGGTTAGGGTATATAATTTTTTTTAAAATATCTCATATGTGTTCTTTCAATCTATTCACTTCTCAAATTGTAGGGGTTTTCATCTAAAACTTCTAGCTTTGTGAAATGTTTATTTTTTTAAAAAAAGCAAGCAAAGAGGCTTAAAATTAATAAAAAAGAGTTACACAAGTCCGAAAGATGGACGTTTACATTTATCACATTGAAGTATGCCTTAACTCACCAGGTAATTCAGTGTAATGAGTATAATTTCCTTTGGAGGCTCCGCTGTTGGCAAGCCGATTAGCAATTTGGTTTGCTTCACAATAGGTGTGCGTAATGATGAAGTTAATAGTGGCAAGGTTGTTCAAGAATTTGTTCCATTGGGTTGTAAGCTTCCAGAAAAGATGCATCTGGCCTTTCCAAACAGCTTGCACCATCGCCATTGAATCACTTTCAAACCAAACTGAGTCCCAGCTTCTTTGTTGAGCAAAAGTAAATGCTTTAATGAGTCCATGCATCTCTTCTTCAAGCACTTGATACATGTTTATGTTAAACACAAACGTTTCATTTAAATTGTGTAATTACTAACCATTTATAATATTTTTATCATAATTATAATTTTTTCAGGATAATAAATTTTCTATGTAATTTTTTTCTCTAATAGTGTTTTGATTCAAAACTTACTAAAATTATATTGGTTTTTTGTCTCAATTTCTCTTCACTAAGATAGGTTTTAATGTTATGCACCAATTTATTATTTATATGTTTTATTAACTATCAAAAAATGTATTTTAAAATAATATATGATTTATTTCATGGGATTTATAGACACATATGATTTTAAATTTTCCATATATTTTGATTCAAAACTTACTATTGTCATGTTGGTTTTTCATAATTCAATTATATTACATCAGTAATAATCACAATTCTTTGTATATTATCTTTGATGATTGAAATATTAAATAACATATTGGTTTTATGATGTATTCAAACCTTATTTTATGTTTAAATCATGATTCACACCAAATTATTCTTCCTCAATTATTCTAATGTTTCATAAAAATTAATTTTCGTTATGAAAAATTAACATTTCATTTAATATTTTTTTTATCCATATCCATTTTTTTTACTTCTCACCATTTTTCAACTTTTTCTAGTGTAAACATAGATTTCATTTATCTACAATGATCCTTTTTCTAAACTTTATTCATTTTTAGGGAAAGATTTCATCATCCTTTAATGATGTATTTTTTTCAACAATGTTATTTAAAAATGTTCAAACGGTTCTTCTATCCTTTTGAAATAAAAAACTTTATCATCCACTACAGATTCTCTTTTGATATATTTCATGTATTTTCAACGTTAAAATATGAAATATTATTTTTTAAATGTAAATTTTTTCAATGTATTTTCTTTTCCCTTTCTGAAAACTTTATATCATTTTCAAGTATCTGTTATTGAAGTTTGTTTTAAAACTAAATGAAAGTATTTTTACTTCCCATTTTTGAAAACATTAGGTCTTTTTAATTCCCCATTATTAAGTATTTTTTTAAATGTAAAATGTTTCAATGTATTTTCAGTTACCTTATTGAAAACTTTATATCTATTTCAAGTATCTATTATTAAATATACTTATTAAATTAAAAGCTTTAAATGTATTTTTATTTCCCATTTTTGAAAACATTAGGTCTTTATTAGGTCCCTATTATTAAGGATTCTTTTAAATATAAAATTTTCAAATGTTTTTCACTTCCCTTTTTGAAAATGTTTTATCTTTTTAAAGCCTCCATTATTAAATATTCTTTTAAAAGTAAAATTTTTCAATGTATCACGTATCCTTTTTTATAACCTTTATATTTTTTAAAGGATATTTTATTTATTACTATTTATAATACATTTTTCAAAATTATTATCCTTCACTTGAAAAAAATGTCTTTGAAAGAAAATTATACTCCAATGTTTTAAAAGTTTTTGTGAATACTTTTGTATTTTAACATATATTTACCCTCCATGGGTTATATTTCATGAAATTATGTTATGATCACGCCGTTTATTTTATAATGATATGATTGATGGTAGGAAATCCTATTTTTTATAACTTATGATTTCAAAAGTTCATGATATTTGATATTTTTGGAAGTTTTAATAAATCCATTATTTTTTCATGGGATTTTTAAGATATGATGATAATTGATTTTAAGTGGCATAAATATGTATGGATGATAATGGGTGGTTTCCTATATCATCCTCCAATACGTTTTTTTATGTTTATATCTTGTGATAATGTCAACAGTGTACATAATGAGTTTTTTCACATGAGTGTGGTCATAAAAGGAATGTGAAAAAATTTAATCATGTATTTGTTCACATAAGCATAGAAATAATGAGTTTTATGACACAATTTTTCCTATGATTGTGGTTGTTCCACATTTACAAGTTCATTATCAAGTTATCGAGATTCATTTTATTTCCATGAAATTCATTGATGTTATGATTATGCCATATTTTTTCAATTATTCTACACTTTTATGTTATGCTCAGAAATTATATGATTATAGAGATGTGTTTCGATCTATTTCATATCTTTTATGATTACTTAATGATCTTTTTATAATCATATGTTACATTAAAATATTTTATTATTATCTTATATGTTTTTTTGATATTTTATTTTTATATTTATGTCTTCCTCATGTTTTCCTTCATGTTATGATATGTTTCACCCTTACTGAGCATCTGATATCACCACTCTCTTATTATTACAATCCCATGGTTATGAATATGATTATTTCATGTGAGATATCTAGAAATGGGTTTAGAGGAAAAAATTATGGGGAAATGTTTGAAAGTGTTAAAAATAAGAAGTTTATATAGCTAATCTCTATGACACTAAACCTTTCAGTATTTGGGTTATGTAACTATTTTTTTAGATTTAATATTTAAATCATAATATTAATGTACTATTTATGTCATGATTATCTTGGGTCTATTTAGTTGGTATCAGATTAGGGTTTTATTATTTTGGATACTAGTAAAGATATTTTTAGAGATTATTTTAGATACCTTTGGTATGAGGGTTATATAACCTTAGTAAAAACTATTGAAATGGGACTTTGTATAGTATGATATCTTTAAATATTAATAAAGTCTTTATTAGAAAAAATTTTCTATCACTAAATATATTTATTCATACTACAAGTGGATTTAGGCTCAGGAAAATATGTACATAGGGTTAATAAACTAAAAAATGGTTGATTGGGTATTAAGTCATCATCACCAAGTTCACATAAATTAGGCTTAACCGTAAAAATGGTTTCTCAATCATTGGGGATATTCTTTGGTTGATCATATTCTCTTTATAAACCACTATGAAGGATTTATTTCCAAGTTACTTTGAGTGATTAGGTCAAGGATTATATGAAACCCCAACATAAAGTAACCTAGATAAAACTATTATTGTTAAAAGTGGAACTAAATAAATAATGTGACAATGTTAAAATATAAAATAACAATAATTTTTAAGGTTGAATTCCTTTTATAATTATAATAACATCCTCATATTGTAAATGTTTCAATGTTAACCCATTTTATTTTAATAATGGCAGGAAATATAAGGAACCATGGGTGTGAAGGTCAATGTGGAGAATACCTCAACAAACAATCCCTCAAAATTGGATATAGAATGAGAAACCTTATGATTATTCCAAACTATATATCATAGAATATTATTAATAAAATGGTCATAGTCTAAGCCCCAAACCTACCAAATAAGTGAAATATGGAGTCTCGTGAATGATAATGTGACAAATTTAATCAAGGAAAGAATTATTAATTTTATATATGTCAATAATGTGGAAGGGGATATCAAGGGAATTACTTGAAGGGTAAAGTAAGATTCTTTAGTTTTAGTTGAGGAGTTCATCAAGAATCAAACTATCAAGGGAAATTAATGAGTTTAGTTAACACATGGAAAGAAGATAAAACTCATATAAGGGAACCGCTAATAATTCAATGTCTTATTTGTAGAGAACTCATTCATTATAAAAACCTATTCTTTATTCCAACGACTATATAAAATGGTATTAATCAATAACCTCTTAGACCCAGGGATCAAGGAAGAATATATGTAAGGAACATTAATGAAGAGTATACTTGTATTTAGGTTCCACTTACCCTCCACCCTGAATTACTTTATATATTCTAGTTCGATCAACCTAATGGTATCTAGGATATTTTATAATAATATCAAGTCACCACCATTAGTGATTTGTATTTTAATGAAAATATTTAGTGGTATGATTATTATGTTTGTGGAAATAAACTTTGTGAAATCATAATATCCTACTATAAGAAATTAATAGAATTGATTTTCAAAAAAAATGGCTATCTTCACTTTAACTCTAAATTAATATCTATAATAGGGAAAATGTATTCAAAATTCACTCTGACCATTTAGTAGTGAAATTATAACTAAGAATTATCTATGAATAATACTAAATTCTTAACATGGTTCATAATACCAAGTTATGATATAAATTTCCCTAAAATGGTTAGGGAAAGTACTATTTTCTTATCTTCTCAATAATATTGAGGATCATATCTCATTAGAGATAATATCTTGAGACATTTCAATATTTTCATCAACTTTGGTTATTTTTACACGTAAAAGATGATTAAATTTGAAGGATGAAATTTATTTAAGGGGGTAGAATCTAATTACCCAGGATTTTAGATCCTTTAAAATACATATTATGTCCTATAACTTCTGTTACACACAACACATAATGTAATAAAATGACATAATAATAAGACATTATTACTAAAGATATAATAAAAACTAATATGAAAAACCATTAAAAGTTATTACATTCAAAATTTAAATAATTAATATGTTGAAAATGTTATTTAAAATAAAATTCATTTTCTTTATATGAAATATTTTATTTTAAAATTTATAAATTTAAAAAATTGACATTTTAAATTTGATAAATTAAAATTTATTTTTTAATTCCTTTCAACAAAATTATTTTAGGATGTATTTTTGAGATTTTTCTAAAATAATTGATTTTGATGTGAATAATAAAAAATACAGATTTTTCCAAATACCATCACCTTTATATGACATAGAAGTTTTTAAAAAATTAGATATAATAGAAATTTATATTTTTTAAGTAAAATAAATCATTTAAAATTATTATTTTTATTTATATAAACACGCTAATATTATTCTAGAAAATCCAACAACATTTTATGAAGATTATTTTCAATATATGTATTTAATAAAATTTATGTATAGGGAAATTAGGTTATTTATTTATTTTAAAATCACATAACTCTTCACTAAATATTTATAATATTATTAATATCATTAGAATCAATAATGTTGATAATTATTTCCTATACATAAACTGTATTTTTAAAAAAAACACTTTTCTAAAAAATGGATTTTTACGCATTACATGCGCTAACGTTAAGATGAAATTCCAAACATATAGAAACTTAATTTGACATAATGATTCTTATATTTTAGATAATAATTTTCATATTATTTAATATATATGAAATTAAATTTTGGTATATAAAATTTAGATTGGTGTGATCAATGTAAATTACCATGATAATGAGGGAAAAATATTTTAAAATTATTAGTTTATTAGAATCAAGGAATTTATAGCAAAGAAATTAAATATAAATAATTTATATAATGAATTGTAACAACCCAGGTACTTAAAAAATAATTTTTTTCATTATGGAATTAAATAGTTAAATTCATTATAAATTTATAATGAAATAAGTGATATTTATAAAAATTATGTAATTTATAATGATGGAATATTAACTTGACCATTATGAATTGTAATTTGGATAATAGAATAGTAACCTCACCTATGAGAGTATAAATAAAATTATATTATCTTTTAAGTGTAATCATGATATATTTATATCCTGAAATAAGTAAATAAATGTTTTGGAAATGAGAAATTAAGTCCTTATATTTTTGTAAGTCATAAATATCTAATTACAATATTATAATTAAATTAATGACTTAAAATTAATTTTACTTTAATAAAATAGATTAAAAAATTATTTTTTTGTCTTATGATTATAAGATAATTGAATGATAATTTAATTTATTTTTCATAGTGTTATAAAATTAATTATAATTTTAAAATTAAATTTTTTTGAATAAATTATGAGTTTAATTGAAAATTGGTTTTCTCATATTTAGAAATAAAAAAATGGAGTTAATTTTGGAATTCTACATATCAAAAATTGGTTGGGGTGAACTTTAGGGATTTTATTAAAATACTTGGATTTTTAGTGAATAGTAAAATACTATAATTTTATGGTATATATAAATTATAAGATAAATACACTATTAATTGAGTCATGAATGATTTAAACACCATAATATCTGACTAAACTTCACTATTTCAATATATTTTTTGATAATTCTCAAATTATTCATAGTCTTGATCCAAATTAATAAACTAATGAATTTAATAATGAGAAAGCACGCCTCTCCTCCACTATAAATACCACCCCTCACCACCTCTTCCCCTCACACATCAAAGCCTTATAGCTTGATTAATTTCTGTAAAATTACATTCTCAACCCTCTTATTCATGTCCAATACCTTTTTATATCATTAAAAGTCCAAATCCAAGGGCCTTAAGAAGGTTCTCAAGGAGGAGGATTCAAGAGGTAAAAATCATCTTTCATTTTCTTTTATTTTCATTTCAATTATTTTTCTTTAATTATACTCTATTAAACTCCCCTTATCCAATAGGCATGAAAGATAAATTATAATATATATACTGTAATTTTATCAGGTTTATGGAAAAAAATAATTATCATAGTTCTTCTCCTCTCCCTTTTATTCTAAAAATAAAAATATTGTCCCTGGTGTGTCGATTTACGGACATCATGGATAATGTTCTTTCAATTTCTATTACCGCCTTCAAGGATAGTCATAAAAACATTAATATAGTTAAATAATATTGTATTATACATATTACATGTTATATTATGTTTTTTAACTAGTTTGTATACTTATTATTAATTAATAAAACAAAAACTGTTCGTAATGATAAAAATTCACTAAAATAAACTAAGGTACATCGCTAATGCTTTATATAATGATTCATACTCATACCATATAACTAAAATGATATATAAGACCATTTAATATTATGTAAGTTTATTAATAACATTTAATTTAAATTTTGGGGTTTTTCTACCTTTTGACAAGAAAATCCATAATAAACCAACCATGAGAACCATGAAATAAATGCACACAAAACAATGAAAATAAAAAAAATATTATAAATAAATGGGTTTAAAGATGTTATGAGAATATTATATAAGTAACTATAAATATAAATATATTTATTAAATATATTAAGGACACTATTTAAACTATTATACAAGATGTTTGAATATGTTTTAAGTAAGATGAACCCGATGTAAGAGAATTCTTAACCCAATTTCCATTCTTTGGGTTAACCTTATACTTCATTAATTATGTGGTATTAAGATAATTTTTGTAATGAATTTTTTTATATTATTTTTTTATTATGTTTATTTATAGTCTATAAACATATTCTTTTCATTCTATTAATTCTCTCTTAAATTATATGATATTTCTAAGGGACATCTCTTTTAAAATCCTCTTTTAAACTTCTATTTTTATAAAATTCAAAAATGATGTTTTTATAAATTTATTATTATTTTATGATTATGTTATAGTTCTTGAGAATTTTTTATAATGAAAGGTGGGATCTATATATAACTCCAATGCATTGGGTATGTTTAGGTTAGAGGTTGGTTGTATGGTTACTGCAAGTGTAACTGTTATGGTTACACCATAAGGTAGTTGTGAGTGTTACATCATAAGTTAGCCGTGAGGGTAATATCATAAGGTATCCATAAGGGTTACAATATAAGGTAACTACGAGGGTTACAAATCATACATTAGATATCAGGGTTACAATCTTAAGTAATTAATTCCTCAAATTACCTTTATGGTATTATTTATGTTTCTATGTTTTATAAAAATATCATGTTTTCACAAAGTAACTATATGATACTTATTGGTTGAGAAGTGTGTATTTATGAGAATAATTTCATATGTTTATAAGTATTCATGTACTAATGGTTCCTATCCTTATTTTTATATCCTTTAATGAACTTTTTTTTTCTGATCCCAAGTTTTAAAATATTTTTCATGGGGCTTAAGGATGTGTAAGAGAAAAGAAGAATACAATATGAATGTTGTGAAGGATTTTAATGAAAATATTTCATGTTTTATTAAAAAAATAGAATTATGAAAAAATGTATATTTGTTTAGTTTTACCCACTTTGTATTCTTGTGGGTTTATATGTATGAATTATGTCCACATTTTATAAAACTCTAAACTAAAAATATCTTTGGGAATGTAAAGAAGTTAATACTAAAGGGATTTACTAGGTTATGTAATGTCTAAGGATAGGTCCTTATAGATGGTATCAAAGAACTATTTATATATACCACAATCATATTTTTTATTTTCTAAAACACTTTTAAAGGGTAAGTGTGAACTAAAGACACACCCAACCAGTACAATTCCAACCAACCAAGTAAACCCATCCACTCCAAAAGTCCTTCCCACTCTGAAATCAAAAATTAAAATAACAAAAAACATTACCAAAATTCAAAATTCAAAAATATATCTTCAATAGTGATCCCACCCACATCATGAATACACCATAACTCGTGTGTCAGACAATAATCATCATCATCATCATCGGAACTGAACCATACCTCGTCATTGTTGATCGATCATTGTCACTTTCAATATCCCGATGTTGCCTTCTCAAGCTCACTTTCCAAAGAACCTTAGAGGCCACTGTGCAACTCCACCTTGGAGAGAACAGTGGACACCTGGATCTAGAGTAGGGAAAAATAGGATTTTTCAGGATGAAGTAGTGGTAAGACCATCTCTGACCAAGAGGCCTCGAACCAAGGAACGTGATAACTAGAATAAGGACCTGAACAAAATCGACCTTAGAATCAACCTCCCCAAGAAACACATTGTTGTGACCATCGCTACCAGTCCCAATGCACATAAATTCCAGAAAACTCCATACGAACTCTATCGAAACCCACAAACACTGTGAGACAAAAATCCCCAAACTAGGAAGAACACATCCATAAAAACCAGAGCCATCAAAGAAGCCAAAATAAGGAAGAACCTATCCAGATTTCATTATGTCACTGCTCACCTTCATCACATCCATCCTCATCACACCACAATCCATCCTAATCCAACACCACAACCCCAACACTCAAAAGTAAAACTATCAATATAATATTTAAAAAACTCCAATAGAATAACACTGAGGGTGGTGAAGAAAGAATGGGGGTGAAACCCTAGGAAGAAATAGAGAAAATGCCTTAAACATAAAAGAGATATGAGGGACAACCCTAGAAAGAGAAAAGGGGATGAAACCCTAAATGAATAATACCAGATAAATCATGAGGATCCTCAATCATCAAACCTCTATCCTAAAACTATGATGTTCCCTCCACACTAAATCTGACCTGGATAAGAGTAGTGGAACCTAAGGCCAAAGCGTAGTAAGGTGCCTAAGAGAGGCCGTCACAGATAAGGGGGAGGAGAAACAGTAATAGGAGACCAAGAACCATCGAAATAGAAATATTATAGGTTCTGGAGAAATTGAATCCAAGGAAAATGATTAGAGATGATAGGTCTATGGAGAGAGGATCGAACCAATGCCTTCTGGGAGGAACCCTAGGTGGAGGAAGATGTAGAGTTGAGAGGAGAATCCAAGATCAGACCTAGGGAATGGGGTTCCATCCATCAATCACAATTTAGATAAATTTATAGATTAGGATGATGTTAATATAAAACCATAAATTAATTTTACCTTATTTTTATGCTGAAACGAAAAAGCATTTGAAGATTACCATGTTGCTTTATCTAAGATATCTTTGTTCAGAATGGTTTTCTGTAGAAGAAACTAGTAAGATGAAGTAAGAAGGAACTAAGAAGATAATATATTTCTTAATCCACAACTTGGAATGCTGGTAATTGGAACTAAATAGTTTGTGAAAGTAATGACTCACTTGACACAAGCTATAAACGGTAGTTTAATCCATGAAACAGAATAATTAGATCAACCTTAAAGGAACATGACGATAGTGGAACATTTTATAAGGAAATACCCTCCATATTTAAGTATCTCTTTTTAACTAGTGGAGGAATAATGATGGATTAAATCCCTTGAAAAGAAATTTGAAATTTAAGGGTTGTTCATATAATCAAATTTTTAGTCTTTCCATTTATCATTTTAAATTTTAAGTAGCCCAGTGGTTGTGAATGGTCAAGAATATTTGGGATAATGATGAGAATTATTTCTTATAATGGGATGAATTTAAAAATATTTTCATTGAAAAATATTTTCCAAAGGTGTTTAGACTTATGATTTAAAATAAATTCCTTTAATTGAAACAAAATTATGAGGATTCAGGGGTCTTGTATGAATAAAATTTCAATGGATTGGCAAGGTCCGCTCCAAATCTTATTTGAGGTTTTGATAGAAAAATAAATCATTTTTATTCAGTATTAAATCTAAGATATCAAAGGGAATAGGCCTCCCATGAATTAAAAAGTTATGAGAAAATTTTATTATGTGTTTAGAGGGAAGAAATGGAGTTTTTAGATGATCATGTGTACTTTGAAAACAAGAAGAATAAAAGGTCCAGATGGAATGTGATGAGTAAGAATCAATCAAAGATATCTGATGGTAAGAAAGTCTAGTTTCTAGTTTTTGAAAAGTGGGGTAAAAGAAACTTGGGGAATGCCTTAATAAAACAGGGAAGTGTTTTTGATGTGTTATATTTGGACATAAATCTCAATATTATAATTAAAACGATCTTAAGATTAATTTTGATAAAAAAAAATTATACAGTGTATTAAATGTGCTGACATGGTTCATTATGAAAATACTTTCCCAAAGAAATATATGAATGATGGAAAGAAGCTAGATTATAAGAAGAAAGGTGTAGTGAGATACTTTGAGACTATGTTAACTGATTCCAAGACATCCAATAAAGTGGTATCAAGTACTTTGTTTTTTTACTCAGATTTTGTTAATGTCTTATTTGATATAGGGTCTACACAATCCTTTATTTCTGAGAAATTTTCTAGTAAATTGAAAATTTCACCTCAATAAATGAGACTAAAACTTATGGTTAGAATACCAAGGGTAAATATTATAGAAAAAATGAATTATAAGAATATTGTTATTGTTGACTATGGAAAGACATTACATGAAAACCTTGATATTTTTTCCTTAGTATAGTTTGATTTCATTATGAGTATGGATTTGCTTTATATTTATCATGATAAGATTGATTGTAGAGATAAAGAAGTCGGTTTCTAGAGAGTTTTAGTTTTTATACAAGAATGAACCCATAAATGGATAACATATCAGAAAGATGAGAATATATTAAAATATGGAAATGAAAGTTATCTTGCTCATATTGTTAAAACTAAGGGAACTATTCAGATTAATGATGTGGCAGTGGTAAATGATTACCTAAATGTTTTTTCTGATAAGTTTCCCAGTATTATACCTGGTCAAGAAGTTGAATTTACTATGGACTTGGTTTCTAATACTAATCTAATTTCAAAAACCCCTTATCAAATGACTCAAGTGGAAATTCTTTAATATAAAAATCAGTTGCAAGAGTTTCTTCATAAAGGCTTCATTCATCCTAGTACTTCATCATGGGGTGATCCTATTTTGTTCATTAAAAATAAAGATGGTTCCATGATAATTTTCATTGATTATAGATATTCTAATAACATTCCAGTTAAGAATAAGTATCATTTTCTTTATATCGATGTCTTGTTTGATCTGCTCTAGGAAGCTCAGTTTTTTTCCAAGATTCACTTGAGATATGGGTACCATCAACTAATGGTTAAGGAGGATGACATACCAAAAATAGTTGTTTATACTAGATATGGGCATTGTGAGTTTTTTTTATGCCCTTTGGTTTTAAAAATTCCCTTGTTGTATTCATGGGTCTTATGAATAGAATATTATATGAATATTCGAATAAGTTTTTTTTGTATTTTATGATATTTTGGTATTTTAAAAAAGTTATTAGCTTCATTAAAAAATTAAGTAGTGTCCTGAAAAATTTCAAAGAAATGAAGTTATATGTAATATTTAGAAAATGTGATTTTTGGTTGCAACATATTTCTTTTCTTGGGAACATTGTAAATAAGTATGGAATAATAGTTGATATTTCCAAAACAAAAGTCATTCATGAATTTCTAAGTCCTACAAATTTTATAGTGATTTTTAGCTTTCTTGGATTAATAGGTTATTACTGATTATTTGTTAAAAAAATCACATTTATCTAGCCTGTTAACTAAGTTAACATGAAAATAGGTAAAGAAAATTTGGGCAAAATAAGGGGAAGTTTGTTTTTAGGAACTGAAAAAGATATTGGTGAATTATCTAGTTTTGGATCTACCCTCCAGAAATGGTGAATTTTTCATCTACAGTGATGCTTCATTTAAGTGACTTGGTTGTGTTCAAATACAGAATGATCAGGTAATTTCTTATGATTAAAGACCACTAAAAACTTATGAGTTAAATTATCCCACACATGATTTTGAATTAGAATTTGTGGTTTTCAATTTGAAAATTTGGATGCATCATTTATATAGATCCAAATGTGAAATATATACTGACCATAAAAGTCTAAAGTACATATTTACTCAAAAGGAATTAAACCTCAGGCAGAGAAGATGGCTTGAAATAATAACGGATTATGATTTCATGATTAATTAACATCCTAAAAATAAAACAAAGTGGTTGATACCTTGATTCGGAAACATCATGCATTACTAACCATGTTACATTTGGAACAAAACCCCTTGATTAATTATTTGATAAATTATGACTTGGAAGTTATTGGTGTAAGATATTCCTCATTTTTGTTATAGGTGTTAGTGTAGTCATCTATATCATATGGAATTAAGTAAGTAAAAAAGGAAAACTGTAAGGTACATAATAATGTTTAATTGGTTAAAAGGGGTAAATTTTCAAAATATAAAATTGGAAAATATTTTGTTTTAATATTTGTAAAGTGATTATGTGTGCCTTGTGATTCACATTTTATGAAATAGTTGCTAAGTGAAGCTCATTGTTCTGTATTTTCAATTCATTCTGGAAGTACTAAGATGTATAAATAACTTAAAGAGTATTAATAGTGGGTTGGAATGAAAATATATATTACATATTTTAGCATGAATTGTTTGAAATGTCAATAGTTTAAAGCATAGTGAAAACTACCAAAGGGAATGGTTCATTATTTCCCAGTGACAAAGTGTAAATGAGAAAGTATATCCATGGACTTCATGGTGGGACTAAAAAATGCATCTCAAGGTAATAATTCAATTTGGTTTATTGTTGACCGTCTAGATAAATCTTCACATTTTTTTCCTATTCGAGATACTATGTATTTGGATCAACCTTCAAAAATAGACATCAAAGATATTGTCAGGTTACATTGAGTTTCTCTTTCCATTGTATTTGGTTGTGATCTCAAGTTCACTTCTAACTTTTATAAAGATCTTTAGAAGTTTTTGGGCACATAATTAAATTTTAGTACTTATTTTCATTCTCAATGTGATGGAAAGACAGAGAGATCAATTCATAAGTTGGAGGATATGCTTCGAGCTTGTTCAATGGACTATCAGGGAAGTTAGGATTAGCATATTTCTTTCATTGAGTTTTCATATAATAACAGTTTTCATTCTAGTATACAGATGGAACCTTTTAAGGAATTATATGGAAAGCGGTATCGATAAATATATTTTTGGGATAAATTCGGGGAATGGAAGTTGATGGGACCAGAATTAGTAGAGGAAATGTCTGAAAAAGTGAATATGGTATAGCAACACTTGAGGACAGCTTAGAGCATGTAGAAAATTTATGCAGCTAACTAGAGGAAAGACCTTTCTTTCAAGTTAGGTGATCATGTTTTTCTTATAATCTTACCATGGAAAAGTGTTATGATGTTTGGTAAGAAAGGAAGGAAAAGTCCATAGTTCATTGGACATTATGAAATCCTATTGAAAGTTGGACCAGTCTCCTACCGAGTAGCTTTGCCTCTAATATTATCTCATGTACACAATATTTTTCATGTTTTTATGTTGAGAAAGTATGTGTGAGATTCTAATCATGTTTTGATCCCAAAAGTAGTTTAGTTGAAAGAGAACCTTTATTATAAAGATAGACATGTTCAGAGTCTTGATCATAGAGAGAAATTATTGTGGGATAAGGTAATCCACCAGTTTAAGGTTTTGTGAAGAAACCATGTGGTTGAAGAAGCAACATGGGAATCTGAAAATGCTATGAGGGAAAAGTATCCTCACTTATTTAGTAAGTAAATAAAAATTGTGAGGACCTAATTTCTAGATAGTGGGGATAATGTAACAATCTAGGTACTTATAAAATATTTTTTCACTTTGGAATTAAATAATTAAATTCATTATAAATTTATAATAAAATAAGTGATATTTATAGAAATTAAGGAATTTATACTGATGGAATAGTAACATGACCTTTAAGAATAGTAATTTGTCCCATATAATAGTAACCTCACCTATGAGAGTATAAATATAATTTTTATATCTTATAATAGTAATCATGATATATTTATAACATGGAATAAGTAAATAAATGTTTTAGAAATGATAAATTTATTGTTTGTATTTTTGTAAGTCATAAATATTTAATTAAAATTTTATAATTAATTTAATGATTTAGAATAATATTTATTTTCATAAAATAGATTCATAAATTATTTTTTTCTAATGATTATAATATAATTTTATGAGAATTTAATTAATTTTTCACACTGTTATAAAATTAGTTATAATTTTAAAATTTGTATATTTTCAAGAAATTATGATTTTAATTAAAAAATAAATTCCTCATATTTAGAAAATTATTTTCAAAAAATGGATTTTATTTTTTAATTCTACAAGTCAATTAATTGTTGGGGTGAATTTTTGGTATTATTCTGAAATACTTGAATGTTTGGTGAATAGTAAAATATGGGACTTTATGGTATATGTACATTATAAAATAAATACACTATTCCATAAGTCATGAAAGATGTAAGGAATATAATATCAAACTTTCATTAATTAGTTTAATATATTTTATGATAATGCTCAAAATATTCATATTTTTGAGCCAAATTAATAAACTAATGAATATAATAATGAGAAAACACCTTTGTCCTCCACTATAAATACCACCTCTTCTTTTCACAGTTAAAAGCCTTGTAAATTGATTAATTTATATCCAATTCCCTTCACAAGACTCTTCCACATGTTCAATACCTTCTTATCCCACAAATAGTCCAAAACCAAGGGTCCTAAGGAGGTTCTCAATGAGGAGGATTCAAGAGGTAAAAAACCTCTTTCATTTTATTTTATTTTATTTTCAATTATTTTTATTTTCTTATACTCTATTAACCTCACAGTATCCAAGAGTAATGAAGACTACAATATCTTATATATACTATAATTTTATCATGTTTATGAAAAAAATCATCATCATACTTATTCTTCTCTCCTTTTTATTCTAAAAATAAAAATATCGTCTATGATGTGTCGATTTACTGACATCGTGGATGATATGTTTTCAATTTCCATTTCCTCCTTTAAGTATGGTCATAAAACCATTAATATGGTTATATAATATTTTATTATACATATTATATGTTATATTTTGTTCTGGAAACACTGTTTGTATATAATACTAACTAATAAAACACAAGTGGCTTGTAATGATTAAAATTCACCAAAATAAACTTAGGTTCATCACGAATGTTTAATCTAACCATTAATATGCATACCATATAAACAAAATGATATATAATAACATTTAATATTCTTTAATATTATTAGTAACATTCATTTTCAATTTTGGATTTCTTTTTCTCTCTTCTAACAAGAAATTCCGTCATAAACCAACCATGGAAACCTTGAAATAAATGCACCAGAAACAACGAAAATAACAAAATATTATTAATAAATGGGATGAAATATGTTATAGTAATATCATATAAGTAATTTTAAATATGAATTTTGGTTCTTTAATATATTAATAACACTCTTTAAACCATTATTCAGTAGTTTTGAAAATGTTTGTAGTAAGACAAACCCGAGGCTAGGAAATTCTTAGCCCAATTTCCATTTGTTGGGTTAACCTTGTACTTCATTAATTATGTGGTACTATGATTGTTTATGTAATGAATTTTTTTTGTGTTGTGTTAAATTGTGAATATTTACAGTGTATACATATATTCATTTAATTCTATTAATTCTCACTTCAATTATATGATTTTTATAAGGGACTTCCCTTTTAGAATCCTCTTTTAAACTTCTATTTTTATAAAATCAAAAAGGGATGTTTTTATGAAAGTTTTATTTTTTATGATTATGTTATGGTTCTTTGGAATTATTTTTTATGAGGGGTGGGACCAATATCTATCTCTAATGCATTGGTTATGTTTACATTGGAGGTTGAACATATGGTTACTTCAAGTATAAATGTGATGGTTACACCATAAGGTAGTGGTGAGGGTTACATCATAAGGTAACCATAAGGGTTACATCATAAGGTATTCATAATGATTATATTTTAAGGTATCTGTGAGGGTAAACAATCATTTGGTATCTATGATTTTTAAAATCTTAATTAATTAATTCCCCAAGTTACCTTTATGGTATTATTTATGTTTTCTAGGTTTTATGGAAATCTCATGTTTTCACAAAGTAACTATACGATAATTATTGGGTGAGAAGTATGTATTTTTTGAGAATTATTTAATATATTTATAAGTATTCATGTACTAATGGTTTTCATATTTCTTTTTATATCCCTTACTGGGCTTTTTTCCCATCACAAGTTTAAAATGTTTTTCACAGGGTTTAAGGATGGGTAAAAGAAAATGAGAAGCCAACATGAATGTTGCGAAGACCTTTCATGAAAATATTTCATTATTTTATTAAAAACTTTTATATTATGAAAAAATGGATATTGTTTTATGTTTACCCACTTTTTATGCTTTTGGGTTTATATGTGTGAATTATGTCCTAATTTTTTAAAACTCTAAACTTAAAAGTTCTTTGAGAATATAAAGATGTGAATTCTAAAGGAATTTAATTGATTATGTAATGTTTAATGTCAGATAATTATAGGAATATAATATGATTTATACATTAATAAATACATATATTAACACTCATTTAATTAGAAATTAATACTAAATAAAATTAGGAATCCATAATGGTCAAAATTTCATTTTTCTACTAAAATAGTTTTTCGACGCATTATCCATTTTAATTTAAAGTTATATTTTATAATATTTATAAATTTAATTATATTAAATATCTGATAAATTTAGTTCCATCACACCCAAATTTGGTTATAATTTCGATGTTATATTATTAATAAAACAAAAGGGTGTTTCTGAAAGGTCCATTTTCCTCTCTTATAAAATGGGATCACTTAAACCCTTTAAAAAACACACCTATACTTAGAAGAGATAAATTAAAATCTTAGATTTTAATCTCCCAGGAACCCTATCCAAAAAATTTAATCCCCTTGTCACTCATAGGTATCCTAATCCCTTCAATTTTAAGGGGGATTCTAAATAAATAATCAAGTCTCCAATGTAGTATTATCTCCTTCTTAAGATCTCATTATAAATATTAATCTTACAAATTTCTTATAAAAATAATTATAATATGAATTAGGTATCATTATCTTACTTATATGTGATTATATTAATGTTAAAATCCTCTTTTATTCATTTAAATCCACTTTGAAAAACAAAATATCGTCGTTAGTGTGTTGCATAGACAACCACCTCCACAAAGATACGTTGTTTGTTTTCTTTTATTTAACATATTTCATGGATAGTATTAATGTTGTTAGTTATGAATAAATATTTAATATTTAATATAATTATGTTTCTGAAATGTACATTTAATATCAACCTTAACCCCCTCTCATGTTTTGAGAAATAGAAATGCTAAACGTGTGTACGTGAGATCTATCGCCTCTACGATGAAACAATTTTTCATTTTTCTTATAGTTTTTCATTATTTATAAAAACTTATTAAAATATGATTTAAAATAAAAAAAAATAAAAATACTATCATTAATATTATGTTATATTAATATTATTCAAAAATAAACACATTATTAACCACACACATTAATAGTGTTAAAGCATGTTCAAGTTTAGGTCAGTTTATCAACCTACAAGAAAAATGTGTTAAAATACTATTGTGGATGATTGTGGGAACAAGAAAACTAATATTATTAAATATAATAATATAATAATTATTATTATTTGATTTTATAAATATTATATTAGTTTTTTAACTTATTAAAATATCATTTTCATTTTCTAAAATTACTGAAATAAGTGGCTATCAATTTGATTTTTACATAAAGTGGCCAAAATGAATAGGGAATGAAATTAATAAAAATTAAATAATTATAGTCTATATATTAAATAATATTAAATTATATATTAATAATGAACTTTTTATCAAATTATGGGTATTTATATCCGAATTATTAAACATGTTCAAAACTGTTAAAGTTATTAACATTTGATGGTCATAATATGCTATAACTAATTAATGTACTCATGATAAACAATTATAATATAGATTATGAATGGTAATATTTATGATTAAGGTCATGAAATAGTATATTAAGTTTTTTATTTTTGTATTATAGGAGGTTATAGTTTCATAAACCAATAAAGTAAATAAGGTAAGGATTTATTGTCTCAAGTTGACCTTCATTTAGGTGTGATTTTATGGTTTGTAACTATTTATCTGTGATGTGATATTAATACCTAAAAAATAAATTATTTCACCCTAAATCACACTTTTTAAGGGGATATAAATTTTTGTTTCAAAATCTCTCCTACATGTTATTTAAATCCATTCACTTCTCAAACTCTAAGGGTTTTCATCTTAGAATTCTATCTTTGATACATGCTTATATTATACAAAAAAATTCTTTAAATGATGTAAATAATATCCATTTCTTATAATTGTATCAGTATTATAACTTTTTCATGATATTAAATGTTCTATTTAATGTTATACATCTCATGGGGTTTTGATTCAAAAATTACTAATGTTGTAAGGGTATTTTGTCCCAACTTCTCCTTATTAAGACTTGTTTTATTGTTATTAACTAATTTATTATTTATATGGTGTATATACCATCCAAGAATTTATTTTTACATACTATGTGATTTAATTCATGTGATTTATATATCCATAAGATATTCAAGATTCCAATGAATTTTGATTCAAAAATTACTAAACCTATAAGGGATTTTTATCACTCTATAATCTTACTTGGGTCATAGTTACTATACATTGTCTATTATCTTTGAAGATTGATCTTTTAAAACCCATAATTATTTTATGATGTATTTTTACCTTATTTTTATGGTAAATCATGTTTCAAACCAAATTCTTCTTCCTCAATTATTTTGATGCTTCATTAATATTCATATTTTTTGAGAATATTTCCTTTTTCTTTTAATGGAATTTTCATCCATATCCATGTTTTTACTTACCTTAAATGTTAACCTTTATCTAGTAAAAACTCATATGGTATTTATCTTCAATGGTCTTTTTTCTCACCTTTCTTCATTTTAACTTAAAGGTTACATAATCCTTTTAATGAAGTGGGTTTCTTAAAAGGTTATTCCAAAATGTTCAAAAAAAATTTCGAACATTTCAAAATAAAAAAGTTTTATCATCCACTATAAAAAAATTTATAATTTTTTTTATTTTTTCAAAGTTTAAAATTCTAAATATTATTTTTAAAAAGTAAATGTTTTCAATGTTTTTTCACTTACCTTTTTGAAACCATTATATCTTTTTAAATACTTCATTAGTAAATATTATTTTAAAAGGAAATATTTTCAATGTATTTTCAATTCCCCGTTTTAAAAACATTAGGTATTTCTCAAGTCTCAATTATTAAGGATTGTTTTAAATGTAAATTTTTAATGTTTATCTTCAATTCCCTTTTTGAAACATTTATATCTTTTTCAAGTCTCTATTATTTAATATTCTCAATGTTTTTTATCTTCCCATTTTTAAAACATTAATACCTTATTAAGTTGTTGCTAATAAGTATTCTATTAAATATAAATATTTTCAATGTATTTTCACTTCCATTTTTTATAAAATTATATCCTTTTTATGTTTCCATTATTAAAGTATAATTTAAAAGTAAAATTTTTCAATTTATCACATATTCTTTTTTATAACCTTTATTCATTTTCAAGGATATTTTATTTCTAAATATTTATAATAAGGTTTTAAAAGTCTTTTATTTTCCTTCAGAAATTTTTTTTTATATGTAATTTATACTTTAGTGTTTTAAAAGGTTTTGTTCAATATTTTTTATTTTCAAATATATTTACCCTACATGATTTATATTTCATGAAGTGATTTTTTAAGTACCCTATATATGTTATTAAGATATGATTTATTTTAAAAAGTGATTTTTTTTATATCTTATGATTTATTAAGACCATGATATGTGAAGTTGTTTTAAGGTTTAATAAACACATTCTTTTTCCTTGGGTAATTTAATATATGGTGATAATTGATTTTTAGTGACATGCATATATGTGTATGATGATGAGTGGGATCCTATATCTCTATCCAATTCATTGGTTTAAATTTATATCACATGAGGTATTCAGGCATGGACATAATGAGTTTTTTAACACATGAATGGGAATGATGGATTTTCTCACATTTTCATGTGTTCACATGATGAGTTTTTTCATATAAGTGATGTAATAATGAGTTTTATAAAACCATTTTACCTATGTTTATGGTTGTTCCACATTTAAAAGTTGTTTATAAAGTTATCATGATGTATTTAATTTCATGAAATACCATTTTTTCATGATTATGCTTTATTTTTTAAATTATTCTATAGTTTTTTATCATTCTCATGGGTTATATGGTTATTGAGATGTGTTTTGAACCATTTATTATCTTTAATTCTTATTTGATGATCATTTTAGAATCTTATATTACTCTAAAATGTTTTATGATTATAATTTAATGTCTTTTTATGTTTTTTGGTTATATTTATGTCTTCCTAGTGTTTTATTTCATGTAATTATATGTTTTACCCTTTCTAAGTGTCTAAAACCACCCCTTTCTTAGGTTTAAAATCCCCATGTTATGAAGATTAATATATATTATGAGATATCAGGAAAAGGGTTTAGAGAAGCAAAATAATGGAGAAATGTTTTCTAGTGTTATAAAATAATATATTTATGTATCTAATCTCTAAGACACTAAACCTATTAGTCTTTGGGTTATGCTATTGTTTGTGAGATTTATTATTCAAATAATCATATAAATGTATTATTTATTCCAGGATTAGATTGGTTTACTTTATAAATTTCAAAAAAATCTAAAATAATCTTTAAAAAAATCCAACATCCTAAACAAGGAACAAGATCAAAAAACAAGAACATGCAAGGTATGAAAATAACATTCAACCTAATGGGATTCCCATAAGAAAAGGTCATAACCACTTAATTACTACTCAAAACCCAATATAAACTTCAAGTACCTTTACATTAGTTATAACCAAAAATATAAACCCAATCATAGAATACAATAGGATCAAATAAAATAATTTAAGAAATAATGAACCTAAGAAAATATCATAATTTCAACAAGAATTTAATTATTTGTGATCTGACCAATGAAAGAAAAATGTATACATAATGTGATCCTAAATTACTAAAATGATTCTTGAACACACAAAAAATACCATAAATCATTACAACAACAAAATATTCATCACCCAAGGTGAATTTTAAATAATGGTAACATCAAACATAAAAAACACAAATATCCCACTTTTATGGTAACTAGAAGGTCTACTATATAGTGTTGGTCAGGAACTAACATGGTTCCCTTATCCAATTACAAAAAAATCATATCTCATATATACCTTGTCCCAAATAATGGCCAAGAGATGAACATGTTTGTGAATCAGGTGCTTTGATACCATTTTGTAACACCATTTCTGAAACCACAGGGTCTGATTCAGGGGTATCACACAAACCTATGCATACCTCCTTGTATGTAAGAGGTTTAAAAATAGTGGTGAGGGCCTATATAATACCATGGGGAGACTATACCCTCAGATCTAGGTAAACATCAATGTATAATAAAGTAAGTGATAATAGTAATCAATAAATGATTAATACAGAACCATCAAAGTAGTAGCATATGCAAACAAAACTAGCCCATAAAGTAACAATATAATAATTCAGATATATAAAACAAAACAAAATAAGGGATCTAATCTTTGGGATAAATCCAAGAAATAAATATAATAGAAAACATCTTGAAAGAGCTTCATCCAGAAACATATGCATCCTCCTACTCAAACTACTCAATTGTCCACTGTAATGCCATTTCCCTTTGTTGGATCCCTACTCATGAAATCTAAAAGCGTGCTAAAATGACCAAGTAGGGTCTGAGTAAAATACTTGATAGGATACTACCAATGTACCTTAATATAAGTGAATAATATATATATATAAGTGCTTTCTAGTACAGAAAGAAGATTATATAAATTACATCATATCACACAGGTAAAAATATACACACTAGGTCCATAGAGACCAGCTCTACCTACTTTGGCACCATGCCAAATCAAATAAAAACCAATCATGTATGAAACAAACCCAACCTCAATAAGATAACTAAAAAACACTTTTGATAATTCCCACTAGAATGGATAGCCCATGTAATTTATGTTCAATATCACACACATCCCTCTAAAGGGGGATAGTCCATATGGCATAACCTGTATCAACTATAGAATAAAGAGAGAACATCACATGCAAACAAGTATACAGGAAGAAAGATCAAACACCACATTATAATAATCAAGAGTTATAGCCATAATTGACCATATGTGATAAAACATAAAATATATGTTCTCACAGGTAAACACATGCATGTTACAAAACTATTCTAATAACTTGTAAAAAATGTGATAAATTCAATGGTTACCTACCTTAAGATTATTGATGAAGAACTCCAATTTTTTTCAAGGTATATTCACCCAAAACATGACTATGTATTAAGTAATTTAAAAATATTTCCAAGGTTTTCTAAGACTGATTGAAAATATTTTATTTCTAAAATAAATAAAAACACAAAAAATGATAATATTGTATCTCTCTAGGATAATCCTATATAATAATGATAATAATTATTTATAATTATTTGATAAATATATGTTATTTATAATTTAATAAATATTTATAATATTTTTATAATGTTTCAAAAATATATACATCACAAATAAATCCAGAAAAAAGATAATCAAAATATATATTCATACATGTAATTATCCTTTTAACTTTGCATCTAGAAATGGAAGAGGTAAAGGAGTGTTTTTTCACACTTAAAAACTAGATGCAGAACTCATATTGATCAAAGAAGACTTCATCAATCTTGGTTTTAGGAATTTTTGACTATCTAGATATTATAAGGGATCCAAAAACAAATGTATCTAGATTCATATATTTTTTATAAAGCACCCACATACTAGTTCATAGTAATAAAAACTAAAAATTAAATTAACCATTTAATTTTTATTTTACTTAAATATTGAATATAGAGTGTTAAAAAAACTTAATTAATATGAGTTATAAATTTTTAAAAAGTTATAAGAATAAATTCTCATGATTTTATGCTTTTAAAATCATTAAATAAATTTTCAGGTTCTTATTGGGAAATGAGAAAATGAAACGGGGTTTTAAAAACATTTTTTTTTAAAAAAGTCATTGTGTGAGGGTAATAGGGTTTTACCCTTAAGTGGGTAAAAAATTAATACATACTCTTATGTAGCAGAATTTTACCCTTACATAACCTTAGAAAACTATGTTTTACCCTTACATGATGAGGGGAAAACCCTTACACAATAGAATGATCTATGATATGACCCTTATGCAGCTCAGATTTACCTTTAGATGATCAGTAAAACACTAGGTCTAACCTAACTTGACCATTGGGAATCATATTCTAACCCTACATAGCTATATAACAACCCTTATATTAGTATTGAATTCCAAGTATTACCTTTATGTATCCTTTAAGAATTTAAAGTTACCCTTTCTCAATACATGAAATAGATCACTTACCTATAGGAAAGTAAGGGGAAACTCTTCTTGCATTTATGAAACCTTTGTAAATCATGAGTTACCATTACGTAAATAATGGTTCTAACATAAGGGAAAATATTAAAATGAAATTATTAATTTTTCACTAAAATTATTTAAAAATAGAACCAAAAAAAGTGTCTTTATTTATCATTTAAATGAGGATGTTACACCTTATGTAGTGAAAGTACCCCATGGCATATCCCGAGAGGACACACCATGGACTACTACAGCATATAAAAATTACCATTACATAGTTTCCTTCCACCTTTACACATCGAACCTACATAACTCTAAATATATCTTTACATGACTCCATTTATAGTATAGTATATGGTTCATAGCATTATTATTATTCACCAATACCACCATGGAATAGTGGAACCTACTGAGATATTGTTAACCATCAAGAATGGGGTGCTATAACATAGCCACCCTTCTACATGACATGGGATACAACATTATATACTCTAAAAATTCAGTTCAATCCCCCCCATGGTACTCCCAAAAACATCAAGAAGAGATAAAAATGACAAAAAAAATAAAAATCAATAATTACTAAAAATTATCAGTGATGTTAGGTTGGATTGTGATAAGATATCATTGGGTAAACATTATCTATTTTATAAAAATAGAATCTTGTTGATAATGTACACTATTATATTCACTTTCACAACCCAAAAAGTCTTGGGTAACCCATATATAGCCTCACAATTCTATATAATTCATTAAATTTATTATTCATCCACTCATCTATAGTATTGTATGCTATTTTAAATGGAAAAATATTATCCCACTAAATTTCTTTGGTAGCATTGATTCCCTTGAATTATATATGATCATAATATCCTTCATTATTTATCCTAAATCATTTCACCCATGATCCTAACTCATTATATTCTATAGTAATTCACCTATACCATTTAGTAAACACATCAAATTTTCTTTTTATAAAGAAAACTCATACCATCATGCTTCATCGATTGATAAATGTAACATAATAAATGAACCCGCTAAGAGATTGTACAAGTTTTACTCTCAATTCATCAATATAAACTAGGTTTATATTTTTAATCATTGGTGTAGTAGACATTATTTTACTTTAAAGATAAATAATATCCACATAGGAAAAAAAATACATCGATGTCATCATAGTAGAATTTCGTTTTTCGTTAGGAACTACATCCACTTCTAACTCGAGTTCCCTAACCTGAAAATCCATTTATTTCAAACCACAACTATGTTTTTATTTGTAACCATGTCTATTTTATTTTATATTTTATTTTATAGTTTTACATTCCTCAGCACATGAGGTATAACCATATCCCTTTAGGTAATTTACCAAAAATAAATATTGATAGAGATGATAAACCCAACATCATTAAGCTTCCTAACTAATGTAGTATTTATTATAAACCCTAGAATATATCACACATTCTTTGGAATAATAAACAAATTAGTGGTTTGTGATTCATACATCACTCTTTATTTTAATCTACAAGTGTTCAACCTTAGTATGATGTAACTTTCCAAATTTTGGTAAAAAAATATTTAAGAAATTATTTTAAATTTTAAAGGGAAATATTTCATAAATTATGAAATCCAAGACTCCTTGGAACAATTTTCACTTAATAATAAATTCTCATTAGTTCCTTCATCTATTTTATTTTTTGAGGTAATATTAAGTTTATTCCTCTTATTATTACACCTACATATTAACATTCCCTTTTTCTAACTGCTCTATCAGGTAGGACAAAAACACTTTTACATATCTCAAAACACAAGTCATTATTTATATATTCTTCTTTGATTATGCTAGAACATAAATCATCCCATTTCCTTTAGTGTTTGGGGTAGAACAAAATAATATACCCAACTCTCTTATCAGGATAGGCTCATTAATTATTGGATATATCACATCATTCAACATCAATATTTTATATCCTAAAATATTTCTCATTGATATTACCATATCTCCAATATTCTGGGTAATATTAATAACAAAAATAGTACACATATCCCATTATATAACATTATCCCCATATATTTCAATTAAATTGTGATGGTTTTTAATTTTTTGATGGGATCAAAAATAATATTCCTTCTCATCAGGTATACTTTATTTTATGCTAATGGATTCTCACACTTATTTTAAAGTTTTTTATCATCCCATCTATCATATTCTTTGATCTAATTTTGAACTCTATTTTCATTACCATTGTAAGATAGAAAACTTCCAAAACATATCAATCCATAATCTCTCACTATATATTTTCTATATTGATTGATTTTACACCTAGAGTTTTCAAGTTCACCTAAATCAGATAATGATAGACCCAGATCTTCATTTTCTAAAATTTATTTCAAGTATATCAAAATAATAATTCTTTACCTTCCATTATTCCATATCTATAATTCAATTCAATAAATATTACCTTAATATACCTAAAAAATATATTTTATTCCCATTGTTATGGAAACATGAAAGCTCCAATATTGAACGATTCCAAAAATATAGTAATATGGAAAGAATTGTTGATGATGAATAATAGGAAAACATTACATGGGTTTATTAGAATATTAACATACACAATGTGGAAGAAATAATTTTAAATATTATAGAATCATATTCATATGTTCAAAACATACAGTATATAAACCCTAAATTGAAATAAACTTATAAACTGACATTGGGATTCAATAACAAGAATTGATACACTTCTCAATTTCACATGGTGTTCTATAGTAATACAGTACCTTGTGTTAGTGTTTTATTTGTTTTTATAAAACTCACTATCAATGTTGATTATTAAATATACTATAATGCAAATATTTGGTATAGTTTCAGACTAGTGCTTAGAACATGCCTACAACATTTAGCCCGACTCTATTCAGTAGACTAAGTTATAGTTTTAAAACAATTTCACATCGATCCTCATCATTTATTTTATATATATTAAATTTTTTCAATATATATTTATTAATATTTATTAGGGTTTTATTAAGGGGTTGTAATTTTGATAGTGTGAAAATCATATAAAATTCCAAAAAGAAGAGGTCTTAATGGTAAATAATATTTTTTTACAGAGGGATATTTTAAATAGGGTGACAATATTTGACTCCATATATTATATAAGTATAATAATTCCTTCCCTACTCATAGATATCAATTATTTTTATCATATCACATAAATTATTTATATTCATTAAATATAATTATTTTTTTTATTTTCTTTAAAATTGATATTAATTTTCTAAATTATATGTCAACTATAAGTTTTTATTTGTGTAACAAAACTGGTAGTAGAGGTTGAACCCATTTAAAATTTTTATTAATTCCTTGAATTTTTTGTTTCAATGATGGTGTAATTATTGGGGGTCATTTGAACCCTAATGTAGAGTATTTTATTTTATTTAAATATTTTTTAAACTCACATGTGTGTTATGATATATCTTTTTATCAGAATCTAAGTTAGGAAAACTAAGAACATTATTGATTCCTAAATATAGGATTTATCCTAGGTGTGATATAATTTTTGTTCTCATTGGTATTCAGGGTGATTCATAGTCACATTCAGATTAAAATTAATAAATTAAATTATTAGATTATTTTTTTATTAAATTTGTTAACCTATTAGTTTCTTATTTTTCCTTAACAATAGAAAATACCTAGGTCGATCTATCAAAACCTAGATTTTATGAGATAGGGAGGGATATCTCTTAGTGGTTTTGACATTAGAGAATAGATTTAGATCGAGGAATCACTGATGGCGACGATGCATGCTTCAATTTTTCACCTATAAATAGTTGTTACCCATGGAGATAATCTTGAAAATAGTGTATTATTCCATGATATTTCTAAGTAAGATGTTATTAATTGATGATCATTCCCCTTCAAGGTAGGGTTTTTAATTTATGATTTTATTCATCATTCTTGATAATGATACAATTATGAAATAATCCCAAATAAACTACACTAGAAGTAATGATCGTAATTACATTTATTCATGGTATTATATGGATTTATAAATATTGATAATTATCATTCATCTTATATTAATGAATGATAGAAAAACCAAACATGGCCAATGTTCCTTTCTTACTTTGGTGTTTTTAATTTTTCTCCCTCCATCATATGTGAGTTCATCGTCGAAGTTTGATTTAGTAGTGGTTTAAACATTCTCTAGGAACCCATTTTTTGCATGATTGATCATGGTATTATTTTAATGATTATTTGGGTTTACCATAATGGGTTATGGAATAATGGGGAATCAAATATAATAATATAATTTCATAGGATGAATTGACGCCAATGATTTTTAAAACTAGTTCATAAAATATGATAGGAGGTGACATCATTTTTTTCCAAATATGAACATCTGAAATACAAATTTAATCCATCCATTTATTTTTTTTAAACTTTATTTGTGTTAGTTACATGTGAGAAACATGGTGGAAATAGTGAAAGGGGCGTTGGGTTCAAAAAACACAACACAGAAATAACTTTTTTTAAATAAGAGAATATATGGAATGTGTTCTTCCACCATGTTTCCCACTAATTTGAAAGATAAGTTTTTGGGTGGATAAAAATTTCACACTTTCATGTGATTGAGTCACACACCTTGTGAACCCTACCCAACCAGAACATGTGTATACTGAGGAGTACACACCCAAGGACCTATATAGACCCACAAATCATTTGTGTTAAGCCACACCCCATGTATCATTGAGATAAAATGTCTCGATTAGGTAAGGAAAATGTCAAGTTCCTTTATGGGTAACACATTCCATGTGATCCTATTACAAAATCATATAACGAGGCTGATATATTCGATGAGGAATGATAGCACATGGTTATGTGTCCATATTTGGAAAATATCCTGACTTATCCATATAATTCATTGTGTACTTCCTATTTTCTTGGAAACTATGTTAAAACGTATATATTTCCCTCTTTATTTCTCCGAAGAGTTTTCATCTCACTCATTAAGACATGGATCCTCCTAGGGAGTCGGTATTTATCTGATATTAGCATGAATTTGGGAACCCTTACCCATATAATCATATGAAGTTTTCATTTCTCCCATATTTAGTAGGTAGGGATCCTCTATCTATTGAGTTGGTATCTTTCATATCCACATAGCTCAAACAGGATGAGGATCCTCCAATGGAGTTGTTATTTCACCCATGGCCATGTCAAAGTGATACTCCAACAACATTTGAGGGAATGACCATGTAGTTTTTTCAGACTTCTAGATTGAAATATGTGGATTCTGAGTTGAATGGATGGTTGTGAACTTGATAATATACACTGGGATTTTTTCCCCTCCTATTGGCATATTTGGAGTTATCCTTTACTTTACATTCTTGGTTGTGGGTTTTATCTCACTTTATCATTGTCTCTTTTCTTATTTATGATTTGATGGTTTTCTATTGTGTATATATATATACTAACCCATGAATGGACTCTACCCACATGTTTCATGTCTTATGAAAATAGATGGCTATAAAATAGAGAGCTTGGAGGACATAGTGAGTTCAGTTCTTAGTGGTTCTTGGAGTCTATGGTAGAAAGAATTTGTTTATGGTTATTATATCATGTTGTGACTATTTCCCCTATCCTTGTTAATTTGTCCCTACTTATTGGTTATTATGACTATATTTTCCCCTTTACATTGATTGTATATTTATATACATGTTGTGGGATTATAGAGGTTGTGAATTCATTTACTATTACATTTTTTACTTCCAAAATTGCACTCGTATGTATAAGAGATGTGTGAATGAGGGTGCATTAAGATAAGGCCTTCCATATGTATGTTATTCCTACATTGTTCTTCTCACCAATCCCTAGCCTACTAGAGCTAGGCTTTGGGTGTCTCTTTTGGCATGATAACAGCCTCAGTGGGGTCCCAGTTGGTCATGTGATGATAGAGGGTATTAAAGGAGAAGTTTTTTCCTAATTAAAATGGTTATAGTTAATAGAAATGTGATGGTTAGTTTTGGAATTATGTAAATAGTGTTCAAAGTGGTTCGAGTGCGATACCCAGGCCAAAGATCCTATTAATGGTGCATCATCCCATGTATCCACTTACCAGGATTCTGATAACCTACTTATCGAGTAAATATATAGAGAGACTTGTTTTAGGGTAAACAATGGTACATGGATTAGATAGGAAGGGGTTTTGATTTATATTTACTTCTTAAGTCATCTCCCATTATATTCTCATGACTAGGGTACATCTTAACTATTTTGGGATGAATTTATGCAAACATATACCAATGATCCCACAATAGGATCTTGATGAGGATTAGCTTAGGGATGAGTCCCTAGTTCATGGGACCATTTAGGATGTGTTCCCTCTATGTGGACAGTGATCACTACTTCCACTCATCAAGTAGTGAGCAGACATTCCCTCAAAAATCCAATACAATGTGTTACCTCATGCTAGACAATGAAACATACCAGGATCTCAATATGATGATGTCTGTAGTTTGAGTGAACTTCATGTATTTAAGATAAATATACCACTTATATTCTAAGGAGATTTGGAACCATAAGTGGAAAGGAAATGGCTAGAGTCTATGCTTTTAGTGTTTCATCCCATCTATACCATTATAGATCGGATGGTGGTGCTTGTAGTGAGTCTTTTTCATGAATTATTAGGTAGTTGATGGATCTTGATTACGTAGACCCATGATGAGGTGACACTTACATAGTTTGAGTTTAGGTCTTTATTCAAATAGGAGAATATCTCAGTGACTCTGAGATCAGTACACATCCAGAAGCTTGTCTCGCTTCATCAGGGAAGTACATCTGTGGTTGAGTATATGTCAAGGTTTTCTGACCTCACATGATACTCCCAATACATGGTTCATTATGCATAATTATAAGATAAAATTTTTTAGTGGGGTATAAAAATAGATAATTGAGCTATAGTTGTTCCCCTTTGTATCCCATCCTATGCTAGAGTGTTGAAACATTCCTTTCGAGTGGAGAGATTTATAGGGAAGCATACAAATCAGGCTAGTGCTGATGGTAGTCCCCTATGAGTAGAGACTTTATAAAATAGTTTATTACACTGAAATTTGAGGTCATGAATCTTAAATCACTAGTATATCAACTCTCATACCATGGGGTCCACTAATAAGGGTTTTCAAATAGATTCCATTTATTCGAGGGAGAAGTGATGAAATTATATGATAGGTGAGGTCACATCAGTCGATATTATCTAAAATGTCATGCAGTAGTGGATAGGTAGACTATGGATGGTCCCCTACGAAAAAGGAAATGACATGAATAAGAGGAACCATAGGGTTTATTCTATGGTAGAGGAGTTGGGAGAGCTGCATGAGTTGGTCAATATTATGATATGATTCTACTACTACCACATCTTGGTTTCCCCCATCAAGCTTAGGAAACTAAATGTCAGAGATAACGGAGGTTGATGGAACTAGAGGATTATGAATCAGAGTCTACTAGCATGATATTAGGTATAATCTATGTATTATATTCTGTAGAATTTGTTCTAATAGATATTAGAACTAGAAATTTATTCTTGGACTTATCCCTTGTATGAGAACTAGAGATACCATTAGAGCCTCTAGCTAGAGTCTTCTGGATAGAGACTCTTATGGGAGGGGACTATATGATCACAATATTATATCAGTGGGGTGACTTGGATCCTGGTGAAGATAGTTTCTCGTGGGTCCTTCTTGTAGTTTTAATGAGACCTTATGATGTCATTCTCAGTATAGAATGGTTGTCTATAGTTAATCCTTATATTGATTTCTTCCATCAAAGGATGTGGTAGACCTGAAAAGACAGTTCAAGATTATGCGTCACTAGTGAGAAGGAATTCCATGTTGAGCGGGTTGGGTTCATTTATAGAATATTGAAATTGATCTCCTAGAAATTTGATGTCTTAACTCTTGGTATATAAAACTCAGAAGGTGTTCATTTTTTCTACAATGGTGGAGGGGTATTATGATGTCTTTTTGAGGATATACTTACTTTACCTCCTTGTTGGGAGGTCAAATTATATATTTCATTTCACCCAAGGAAATATTTAATATATTTTTTAGAAAATCAGATTTCTCTCACTGAGCATTGATAACTGAGGGTGTTATTGAAGGACCTTCAAAGGAAAGGATTTATCAGACCTAGTGGGTCCCCAAGGTAGCTCTAATATTATTTTATAAATAATTTTTATGGTAGCCAGAGTTTATGTGTGGATTATAATCTCATAAATCAGGTTACCATTAAGAATAAATATCCACTACTGAGGATCAACAAATTCATTGACCCACTCGACAGGGTGGAGTGGTTCTTGAATATTGACCTCAACTCAGGATATCACCTACTATGGGTTCACATGTAGGATATGAAAAAGATGGAATTTTTATTTATCTATAGTCATTATGAGTATATGGTGATTCTTGTTGTCATGAAGAAGGCCCCAAAACAATTATAGGTTTCATGAATCAGATCATTCAACCTTTCATGGACTCATGCATGGTAGTTTTATTAGTGAAATTCTCATTTACTTAGAATTGAGGGTTGAGAATAAATAGTATTTAGTATGGTTCTGGTCATGATTCAAGGGAATCATCTATATAAGAAACTCAAAATTTTAGTTTTGGATTACATAGGTCCAATTTATGGGGCATGTCATCTCAAAAGAGGGTATAGATATAGACCCAAAGAGGATTGAGAAAATTCTTTCTTGGGAGACACCTAAGAACATGGCATATATGTGAAGCTTCTTTGGACTGATTGTATGTTACTAGAGATTTATTCCAGACTTCTCTTGTATTGAAATTCCTTTGAATTCCTTATCCCAAAATGGGAAATCATTTATCAGTATAGATAAGTTCCAAGTATCTTTCGTGATATTTTGGTAGAGTTATAAAATCAATTTCATCCTAAGGTTTCCAAGGGAAGGGATACTTGGGAGGGGATAGGTTCACTAGTGTCTTCCTAGGATCCTTGTATCTAATTTATTTCCTTTATTACTAGAGCCTAGTGATTATTCCCTTGATAATAAGAACTTTTTTAGGATGGGTTTAGGGGATTTTTCCTTTGATTCAATTATATCCAATACCTCAAGTATTATTATTTTGAACCCATGTAGTTCGTTACTTGTTTTCCCTGGTTATGTGATGTAGCACCCTAACCCCAATAGCCCATAGCTTGTTCCGTACTTCATTCCATTGGTATACGATACATGGAATCGCATCCTGAAAGACCAAATAGTTTAGTATTATGAGTAAGCTATATACATGCTTGATTTGTGAATTAAATTTTTATACAAAAATTAAAACATAAATTTTTTATTTCATGGATAACTTTATTCTATATAGAATATATAGTTTCCTAGTACAACGGAAGCCCGTGGATGGGTCTAGCCAACTTTAATTTTACTGTTAACAATGATCAATCCAAGATTCGTCATGATGATAAAATGTCGGATCTTCATAATAGAATGAAGAAAAAAAGGCAAGTGTGGAGTCTTGAAACCATTTAGAGTATCATCATATGTTGGTTATAATTAATTTAATTAAAATACAAGAATTTACTTGATGGAATTCTATCTTTATTGATGCTTCATGTCACAATCCAATTTGATCTTTCATTGTGTTGCAGAAGCCAGGTGTAGGGTTCCTCTTGCAGTGATCCACACATGCTCCATGTATCTCTGGATGTCTCTAAAGGGATCTTCAGGTGCTATCATGAAAGAGCCTTCGTTTGTGATGTCAGCCTTTCATCACCTTGAGAGCCGCATCCAAAGTTCTCTCCTTGATCTGGAGGAGGAGGATCTCTCTCGTAACTTGGGAGCATTCTTGGAGGAAAGGAATTCCCTCTCATCTTGAAATATTTCTCCATATACATTGTGCATAACCACAAATAATATATAGATCTAATGAGAATAATGTATTTGGGATTTATATTTCATAGAATAATAATTTTAATTAATTACCCAAAGTTATTTATTTATTTATTTTAATTATTAGTAAGACATCATGTCTAATAATATAATTTGACTATTATTATCACTTGAAATACACCCATAGAATTACACCTAACAATAATTAAATAAATAAATATTATTAGTTCTCAAAAATACCAAGAAAAAATACACGACATGTATATTAATATATAGGGTGTGTACTTTTGTTTTTCCATTTTCTTTATTTCCTCCACTATATTTATTAGACATTGAATAATGTCTATTTATTTATTAAATAAATATCACTAAATTATTCTCTAATAAATATATTATTTCACCCACAATATATTATATTGAATAAATAGCGTCAAAATAAATGTGATCATACATCCTTGAATAATTATTAAACCACAACTATGAATAATCATTATTAAACTTGTTAAATGAATATTTAACTGTGATACTTGGATACGCTAATTGTGTGACCCTCTAGGCCTCTTTCTCAGTGGCATTAGGTGGAACTTGCCTAATGTCCAAGGTTAGTGTTTGGCAATACACCAAGGCACCCATAGAGAATGAAGTTAACGCCGTAATGATGTGTCACCTCATACAAACGCTTATCATATAATGTAAACCCTTTGTTTTGATATCTCGAATCAAGTGGGTTGCATTATAGTTTCATTAACCCATGTGCTCGATTACTCTTTCTTTGACCTCCCAGAGTTGAACTTTCCCATTCCTCACCATGACCATGGATTTATTTAGGCTATACCAATTCTATCAAAGGTATTGAGATATCAACTTCTGTTATGGAATAGAAGGTACAAATCCTTTCTCAAATTATCTATTAATGTTGTATTACTCGTGAAGCACCCATTATATCCTACCTCACTATGAATAGTGTTTCATCACAGTATTCATCAATACATCTAAGTGCACGAGTTGTAATACCCAATAAAAATAATCTTAATGTCTAAGGACTAATACACACGTCCACATATAGGAGCATCCAATGACACTATGAAATGTGGATTTCGTACTGGTGGGTATCGTTCTCATAATATCCTCCTAGATATTACCAAGGGAGCACACCATGAGAATGTGCCTCAAAGTTTTATGATTCCTCACCCCTAATGGTCTGTATTATTTTTGTCCATCAAATAACATCATCCATCTATAGAACATATTTTAATGAATAGTGTTATGGGACTTCTAGGTTCTCATCATAGTAAGGTTACTCTATGACCCTTTAGTGAAACAGTTATCCTTAGGAAATTATCACATGCATTATCACACAAAAGAACAATCAATATGTGATAAGGTATTTATTAATATTTATATCCATGAATACAAGTTTACCATAAATTTAAAATTAGTTGGTTCTACGCCACCAACTCCAACAAACTCCCACTTGGACTAAAGCTAACTGCTAGTAATGTTTAACCTGCTAGCTCTCATATGATATCCATGCTTTTAAAGAGATAGGAATTTAGTCATGTGGTCTTCCACATTCTCTTTTGTGGACACCCTACTCACTAAAAACTCACCCCTTTGATATAAATCCATCTAGAGGTGATACTTCTGGAGAATGTGCTTTATCAGTTGATGTGACCTTTTTTCTTTTGAAAGATCCACCACTGTTGTATTATCACAATACAATGTGATAGGGTCTCTACTAATAGGCACCAAATTAAGATCCTAGATAAAGTTTTGAATCTAGATGGATTCCTTGGCTTTATCATAAGCCTATATATATCTGGACTCCACTATAGAATCGATGATAACTGGCTGCTTTGAACCCTTCTATCTCACAGCTCCTCCATTGAGATAGAAAACATATCCTTATTGTGACTTTAGATCATTCTAATCTATCTGAAAACTACCATCAGCATACCCTCTGATGACAAGATCCCCGTCTCCTCATTAACCAGGAACATATCCTTTGTTCTTCTTAGATACTTAAGGATAGTATAACAACAGTCCAATTTTGTTCTCATGGATCTTCTTGATATCTTCCTACCATGCTCAGTGTATAGAAAACATCAAGACTAGTAAATCACATGGCATACATGATGGATCCAATATCTGAAGCATATGGGATCTTACTCATCCTATCTTTCTCATGTTGTGTCTGAGGACACATTATCTTAGAAAGATGCAGGCCATGTGACACTGGAATCAATATCCTCTTAGATTGTTACATACTAAATATATTTAGTATCTGGTTAGTGTATATACCTTAACTTAGTCCAAGTAGCCGCTTGTATCTATGATGAATGATCTTGATCCCTAGAATGTAGGCTTCTTCACCTAAGTCTTTCATGGAGAAACACTTTTTCAACCTATCCTTAACTGACTGTAAGTGTTTCTGACGCTTTCGTTGGGGCCCGCGTGTCCATCTGCTTGAGTGTGACAGGCGCGGATTTTGTTACCCCACATTCCTTCTTTCCAAAGGCGATCGGCATTCGTTCCTTATTTAGGGACGTCTCCTCCTTGATTGAAACATGATGATGGGATGTCGTTTATTCCTTCTGTCGATTCCTCCTCGGAACTCTCCACCTATTCCGGGTCTCCCTTATAGATTTAATACATTATTCGTGAAACTCTTCCCAGTGCCATATTTTCATGGACACCTGTTAATTGAGCTGCTTCTTTCAGGACATTCCAAGGGGTCCGGTCAGGGCAGAAACCTTCGGTTAGGGGAGTAGTCATGCTAGGCATCACTAGAGTGTCTGAACGTTGGGGATTGGTGTGTCTTTCTTCTGTCCTTTATCATAGGGATTCTTAAGGGCGCAGAAACCCGAGGCATCCCACATTAAACATGGGAAATCCTATTCCATAGGCATGTATCTGAGATTTTCCTCAGCTTCCCATGTTTAATATAGGGTATGCCGTGATTTTAACATCCAACAGGGACGGATCGGACTGATTAGAACTCTGATTAGAGTGGATCATATTGAAGAACCCCCTGGAGGGAACACCGATTTTGGGGCCAACACATGGGCGGCACCCCGAATGTTGTGGAGGAGAATGAGGTTAAAAGATCTCACCAGGATGTGGTGGCCCGGGTAAGAATCAGGATAGATGATGGTTTTGGTCTTGAGCCTCGTGGAGGCTTCCTAAGTACCATGCCTTGACATGGATCAAAGTCTTCATAGTTCGGGCATACAGTTTAATGTCATGCAGGATGAGGTCAAACCGACGTGAAGGGGTTTAGAACAACCGGGTGGTGGGCTTGAACCTCAGGGAGGCTTCCTACGTACCATGTCTTGACATGGATCAAAGACCACGTAGTTCAGGAAAGGGGTGTTGGATAACTAATGTGAAGATGGACCTTGGTCTGATGGGTGATGGGCTTGAACCTCGTGAGGCTTCCTACGTACCATTCCTTGACATGGATAAAAGACCACATAGTTTAAGAAGGGTGTGGGTCTTACACTCTAGGCTGCCCAAGGTGTTTGGTGAACCGATGTAAAGGGGGGTCAGAGTGACCAATGGGTGGTGGGATTGAACCTCAAAAAGGCTTCCTACGTACCTTGCTTTTGCATGGATCAAAGATCACGTAGTTTATGAAGGGTGTTTCATTAGTTAACTGACATGAAGGTGAACCCGGGGGTCCACTGGTGGTGGACTTGAACCTCATGAGGCTTCCTACATACCATGCCTTGACATGGATCAAAGTCCAAATTGTTCAGGGGTACAATTTAACGTCATGCGGGATTGGGATGGTGTCAGTGAACCGATGTGAATAGGGACCTTGGTCTAGGTGGGTGGTGGGATTGAACCTTGTGGAGGCTTCCTACGTACCATGCCTTTTCATGGATAAGAGTCCACATAGTTCAGGGGTACAGTTTAAGTTCATGCGGGATGGGGATGGTGTTAGTGAACTGACGTGAATGAGGACCTTGGTCCATGTGGGTGGTGGGCTTGAACCTCATGGAGGCTTCCTACGTACCATTCCTTGACATGGATCAAAGTCCATGTAGTTCATGGGTACATATTAACGTCATGCAAGACCAGGATGGTGTCGGTGAACCGATGTGAATGAGGACCTTGGTCGAGGTGGGTGGTGGGCTTGAACCTCATGGAGGCTTCCTATGTACCATGCCTTGACATGGATCAAAGTTCATGTAGTTCAGGGGTACAGTTTAATGTCATGTGGGACAGGGATGGTGTCATGGTCAATGCTTACTCTAAGCCCACATGAGTTGTGCTCGGTGTGAGAAAAAAGAGGCAGTAGGGACCTGACGATCACATCGTGAAATATGTGTCCATGGGATGTGGAGTGGGGCTTATGTGTGGAGCGTCCTAGGGAGAGGGAGATTAGTCTTACTCCAGGATGGAGGCCCGAAGGCAAAAAAGCGCAGCGGGAGAGGGTGATTGGGACTTACTCTAGAATGGAGGTTATGTTTCCTATCATGCCCTCCACTGGACTTGGCACTGAGGAAGTGAGGAGGAGAAGGGGTTCTGCCTCCTGTAAGAAAAGCTAGGGGCTTACGCCAAGGTGGTTGCCCTTCCCCATGGACAAACTCCACTCCAAGAAGGAGGATATCATCCCCTGTGGAGACTAGGGGGTCTGGAGAATGCCCAAGGTGGGGGGACTCTGCATGTGAGGCACGGGGTCAGGTCATAGTTTAACTTTATGTGTTGAGGACGAGGGTGCTTGGCAGTTTAATGTCCTGCATCTCAGACGAGGTGGGTTTGCCTCGCACCCCTAGGACATACATAACTGGTACCCTCTGCTCCTTGTGGGAGGGAAGGCATCGGCAAGGCCATACTAAGAGGGTGTCGTGGAGCGAACCATCGAGGGGTCCACGTTAGCGTGGCTATGTGAAGAAGAAATAGCCATTATCATGCCTATGTGAAGAAGAATTAGGCGCAGAAACACTATGGGCAGTATCGTCTAGGGGACTTTGAAGTCACATCATGCCAACCTGGAGGATCGCATATGAAAAGGATTTTCCAAGCAGAGGGGTCCATAGGCAGGGGCCTTGTAGAGCTCTGTTGTTCCGCATGGTGGAGGGAACTTGCGAAGGGGTGTGCTAAGCGAAGTGGGGTGCCTTAGCCTTAGCATGGGGCAGAGGTGTAAATGGGAGGTGCTACGCGAAGTGGAAGGGCGTTCACGGAGCACAGCCTCGCAGAGCAACGGTGCCCCACGGATCAAGGAGTCGGGAAGCAATGTGCTTCGCGGTGTATAGTGATCCTGCCATAGAAAATGGATCAAGTGTACATAAAGGGTGATTCATGAATCATAAACTCTCCACGATGACCTGAGTCCCCTTGGGGATCCCCTTCCTTTGCGAAAGACCTTAGGCTTTGCGAAAGTCATCCCTCTTGAAATAGGGGATCAAAATGAGACAATGGGGAGGCACTTCACGAAGCAATAATACCTCGCGCAGCTCATGGTTCTTCAAGTGGAATAGTGCTTTGTGATTCAAAAGATGAGAATCTGAATGGTCGGATTGTCTATCTGGAGAGCTCAGAGGGAGCTCGGTATTTATATGCAAGAGTCGATGTGGAGCAGGGCTCACGTGGCATGAAGAGGGCTCGGGTGGCTTCGTGGAGGGCTCGCGAACATCAACTGGGGTATCAGAGCATCCTGCCTCTTGGGCTTCGCGGTGGTCTTGTGAACATCAAATGTGTTCGCAGAGCCTCCCACCTCCTTCGCTTCGTGGTGGGCTCACAAATGTCAAGTGCATTCGTGGAGACTTATGCCTTCTTTGCTTCACGGAGGCTGCGGTGCTTGGGGACTCCGTGAAGGGGCTTCGCGAGGGAGTCTGTGGGGCTATTTTGGGGCCTTTTCTTCATTCCATGTTTTGGCACCAACAAATGCCCCCACTTAGACTTGGAGCTACAGAGGGATTGAGGGTCAAAGTCTGAGGGAAATCGCCAAAATCTTTAGCCATTCGCAGTGATGACTCGCGAAGAGGGCTCACAAGGTGGACGGGGATCGTGTGGACTGGGTGCGCCACGGAGCTCCACATGGGAAGGATGCGCCGCAAAGCTTCGAAGGTCGTCGCCTATAAATAGGGGGCTTGCCATCTCTTTTGTCCTTTTTTTTCTCTACAATATTTTCTTCTTGCACTCTCGATTTGCGAAACTCTGTGTACTCAGTGAGTGATCTCTATGAATCGAGGCTTCGCGGTGCACAGCGAGTCCTTGACTCCATGTTTGCACTCTGCGATCCGGATGTTAATGCTGAGGCAGCCTTCCCATGAACAGTCTTCGTGAGTGGCCTTCGCGAACTCACTTATCAAATGATCTCTGTGAACCAGCCATGAAAACTTCCAAGTTCTAGAATGAAATGGACCACCAAGAATCTGGCCAGGGGGTCTTTGTAGATGCCGCCTAGAGGGATGAAATCGCGAACACCCTGGGGTTGGGAGAGCTAGTATGGAGCCACTTGGACGATAGTTCTCTGGTGGAGCTGCTGTTGGAGAGCCAGAAGAATTATCCGTTGAGAAGGAGGTTGCCTCTGTATAGCTTCAGGATGAGGGATGATGTCTTCATCCCTGCAGAAAGCAGGGATGAGCTATCCTACTGGTTCCATAGCACTCTGTTCCAGCACCGATGGTTCAGGGTGCCCGATGGTCATGCCCGGGAGGACTTCACGCCTGTCATTGTCAACTGTCTATACAATCATCTAAACAATATCAATGGGAGGGCATTGCATCCGAAGACTTCCCCTCCTCTGTACCGAACAATCCTTAAGGCGGCGCTGGGGAACCCAAATAAGGGGTGGTCCGAGGAATGGGACCTATGCCAGGGCGGAAACTTCACCAATGATTGGGCTTGGTCCTACTGGGTAGGTGCCTCATGTGAGGAGTTTGGGGCAGAGCTGAGAAGAGTGGGCCTATATGAGGTAGCTTGGGCTTCCCAGTTCCATATCTACCAGCCGAAGCAGTTGACGCTGGAGATGTTGAGTCGGTGGTCACCAGGGACCAATACATTTCACATACATCATGGGGAGATCGGAATCAGCCTATGGGATGTGCATAATATCTCAGTGGTCCCTATACTGGGGGAGATGTACGGTGAATTCCTCATGGCCATGGGTGTGTGGGAGGATATGGAGCAGATGTTGCGTCTGGTGATGGAACTGATGGAGCTCGTGCCCAGGGAGGATAAAGAGGCGGTGAGGGATGTCCACTTCAAGAACTGGTCAAGAAGTTTTTGAACTTTCTAGAAAATAGGAAGTTCCCGACAAGGCCTCGAACTTGTTCAAAGGGTTCCTGGAGAAAGGAAAACTCATACTGGCAGCTGTTGGAGAATAGCCAGTGGAAGACCTGGGGGTTCATTGTCAACACTGAACAATGACCAATAGTCAGGCTGGCGGCATTCATCACAACCCTCATCTATGGTTGGATCCTACCAATGAGGGATACAAACATGGGAGTGAATCCAAGAACTTTCATCATGGCATCCACTTTTGTGATAGGAGGGCAGTTCAACCTGTAGATCTCGATGCTCGGCAAATTGTACAAAGTGTTGTGGCACATCAGCGAGGGGAAGAGGCCACAGAGGATATGCAGGCCATTCCACCTCTTGTATGGGTGGATGGAGGCTCAGATTAGGGGGATCTACGAGTATCTGAAACCCATCTCGCCTCTGGGGTTGAACTTTCATCCCTCAATCTTGAACACCACAGGGAGCTTTCTGACCAAGCTGACCACACCATCAGTTCTAAACCAGATGTGAGGGGTGGAGGAATTCAATTTCCACCCATTCCCATTACCGACGGGGGATTTCACAGATGATGGCCAGGGAATGGAATAGCACTGAGCCTACCTCCTGGCCTTTCGAGGTGGAGTCCTGGTGGCCTGGGTGGACCGTGAGTGTCTCTGTGAGTCGTACACCCCACACCGATTCACTAGGCAATTCTAGTTTCTGCAGCGGCTGACCCTGCAGGTCTACCTGGGGGTGAACTATGAGGAGAACCCATGTGTAATTATATAGATGTGGATCATGTTCACACAGGAAGATGGGAATATGTGGAATATATTTCCTCCTCTGACCGCCATCCTTGGGCTGATAAAAGAATATGCCCAAAGCTGGGAGGAAGCCTACCCAGGGGAGATGCTGAAGCGTCCAACCATCCTGGTAGGTGAGGGTGAGCTTCACCAATCTCGGGGATGGGGCCGGAAGGCGACAAGGGCATCCCGTAGTGGTGGTGTTATTGTAGCGGCGGCACCCGCACCAGTTGAGGAGGGAGCAGTGGCAGCGGGTACGGCAGTGGCAGTGGAGCCGGTGATCCACACATAATAGAGTCATCCAGAGGGGCGGTCACCGAGAGGGTTCCGCAGGATTTCCACTCAGGCACCAGGGAAACGGTTGTGCTACATTGACATGCTATAGAATTTTTTCTTCTCAGAAGCCTGGGACATCTGGGAAGTCAACTAGAAATTCCTTGTCCCATCCGAATTATGGAAGCACCTTAACCACCTTGGGATGGACTTGCTAGGGATCAGCCCTATTAGAGCCGGATTCACAATGTTCCAGGCAGATGTGGAGCATTACATAGCCAAGCTGGAAGACATCATCCATTCCCGGGGCGCCCTGCACCCAATGACAGAACGGGTGAGGGTACTGCTGGATCGGACAGTTCCCCCACATCTGTCAGCCGTTGAGATGATAGAGTGCTTACCCCTACCATCTGAATCAGACAAGTCCTCTTGGGGAGACGATGCTGGTAGGGAGAGTATGCCGGAGGATGGTGAAGTTGGCGGCCATTCCTTAGATCTCGAAGATTTAGAAGAGTCTCTCGAGGTAAAATCCCAAGTTCCTTCTTCAGATCATTCCCTTAGGTTACTCTGGATTCCTTATCAACGTCTATACTGTGCAAGAGGACCTTGTGCATAGACCCCATTCTTTCCCCTTAGCGGGTGCCGACGCGGGACCTTCAAGATCCGTGCCCGTGGCTATATCAACCTCCATGTCTGGTGGGGCTGGGATAGTCGAGGCATCTCCCCTGGAGTCTCCAGACCTGCCAACCATATATGGGGGGCCGCGTCTTGGGGTTCCGACAACATCAGCCCAAGAATGAGACCAGGGATTTGAACTTTGTAAGTCTACTCTACAAAATTTACAACGGTCACCCCCTGACCATGTTAACTGACATTCACACCCCTTTCTTGGCATGTACAGTCCTTCAATTGGCCTGGGATGTTGCAGCAAAGGTGGTCAGGGCTTCTGGTAGTGCCCTTCCCAGGGGCATGCTAATGGTCTTGGAGGTGAACATTCAGCCTGACCGAACCGTAGCACTTCCGATCACCAGTGGCGGTGCCAGTGGGATTGCGCCTAATATCGTTGAGGTGGGATCCGATAATGAGGATCAACCAGATGATTAAGGTCCAACCATGCATGATCTGATGCCAGAAGTGGACCTGGCTGAGGAGTTCCTGGGGGCATTCCCTTCATATTATCCCACCAATCGTGCCGCTTAGGACGAGATGGCCTCCGATGAGGAGGACAGCAAAATAGTCTGTCACCGATCATGGAAGCTGATCACGCGCTTCATCAATGACACCCCCCAGGAGATATGGTTGAATGAGATGGAAAACCTTTGCTCATTCCTGTGCGAACTGTGCGTTGGGGGAGTGGATTCCTGACGTCCCGACATGCTCATACGAGCTCTTATAGCGAAAAAGATTTGTGAGTATGATCATGGCCTTGGCATGGGTTGGAAGCAGAGGAAGGCGGTGAACATCAAGAGGCTCCATAAGGCTAAAGATGAGGTCCAGCGGCTACATAATTGGGCACACGAGCACTTGACCTCCCTCAATGTGCAATCTGAGCTGATATCATGACTGAAAGTTGAGCTGTAAGAGGCCGAAGAGGACCTGAGGCATGCTTCTGGGGAGATGATCGCCATCCGGGCCGACATGGAGCGGGCCCAGATTACGGCCAACGAATTGTGCCCTCTCGCTGTTGAGGAGGAGCGGTAGGTGAACAAGCAGCAACATCTCCTGGACGCCACCATCCAGAGGGTGGCAGAGTTGAAACATTCTTTCAATGAGGTCAATCCATCCATGGGGGGAATCAACCCTTGGGTACTGTAATTATTACAACCCCTTAAACGTACTTTCATGTTGTGATTGTCTGAATGTCGTAGCATACATGAGTTTTGTTGTTCACATTGGTTTACTTCATCCTTGTGATGCTTTTGGATCATCCAGCAACCATTCCCTAAGATCACATGGTTCAAGCCCTATGTGAGAAACAAGGGATGGTAACCTCATCGCCCCACCCAAACGTAGGAGTGGAAACCAAGCTTCGGGCATCCAGGGTTTGGACAACCGGTCCAGATTTCTAGGAAAAAGGAGAGGCCTTGATAGAGAACGAAGTTCTCAGAATAGCCGAATTACTTTTTTCCTCACGTGCTCTTGTGCACAAACAGTGTAACGCCAGGGGCGCTAAAATTTATCCGAAAAATGGTAATGGGAAGTATGAATCACGATACCTAGGATTCGAAACATTGTGGGGGTGGCATGACAATAAAGAATAATTTTTGACCGCATTCGAAACATGGTATTCTTATTGTATTAGCCTAGAGTGGGGATAGAAAATTAAGGTCGACCATTGACCATGTTCAAAACACGGGACCTATCGCAAATGCCATTCGTTAGTCTTCTGAAACGTTGCCCAGGACTATAGGCGGAACATAGGCCGAGCATCCATACTGTCAGGGGGTTCCTCCAGACATAAAAGAGGATAAGGGTCCGAATAAGGGGGCACGCAAAGCGTGGAACGTGGAGTGAGGGTTTGTTTGAACAAAATCCAACACTCTTGAAATTATGCCACCGTAGCATAAGCACATTGGATGGGCGCATAGGTTTGATCATGGATCATTCCTTCTTTCAGACAGGGCCTCTCTGGCGAGGGGGATGCAGGTTACCAATGCCATCGTGGGGCATCCTGAACTTGTTCGGAGAAAATTTGTAGTTCTATGGTTCCCCAAGAGGGATCAGGATAGGAGGCTGGAAATGGGGAGGAATAGGACCTTACGATTCCTGGGGCTGGACCCAAGGTGAAATATTGGGGTGTCCCTATGTATACCATGAGGATGGGAATCAAGCCGTACGTATTTCTGGAAGCATAGTGTAATCATAGACCAACACTGATAGGTGAAATCCTCTCTGGCAGAGGCTCTAGTGCATCCCATGACTAACATGGGGCATCCTGAACTTGTTCAGGGTTGAACTGCAGTTTAGTGTCATGCATTGAGGACATATGGACTCCTGCAGTTTAACGTCATATGATTGGATGTGGAATGAAAGGGAAGAGACCAGGGAGTATGTGGTGCGGTAACTATGAAACCGACGTGAATGAGGACTTGGAGTCCAAATCACACCACATAACCCAAGAAGAAACTCTTCAGGTCGAGGGACCAAGAGTGAGAATTAGGCTGAGCCTCAAGCAGAGTGGTCGGGCATTCCTACGTACCCCATGAGGATGGGAATCAAGCCATGTGTAGTTCTCACGATGCAGCTTAACGTCATGTAGGACGATGAGAAGCCTGGCCGCATTGGTACATACCCTACCAAAACTACTAATCCCAAGTGAGTCGTGCTCAGTGTGGGAAACAAGAAGTGGTTGTGGGACTTTCTTGACATAGCAAGGGGAAGGCTAGGATGAAGGGACACTTGGTGTATACTGGCCCAATGATGCTAACTCATCCATGCAGCGCACCAAGATGCGCAAAGAGATAAAGCCGTGTATATAGGAATTCCACTTGATCATGAGGGAGTGGAAATGTGTGAATCATGATGCTCGAGATTTGGATCACAATGATGGTGGCGTTGCGACGGAGGATTATTGTTAACCATGGAGGTAACGCAGCATCCACATCATGTTATCTTGGGATGGGGACAGACAAATGAGGGTCGACCGTTGACCATGTTCGAAACATGGGACCTGTCGCAAATTTCGTCAAAGATCCTTAGGGGTGTTGGCCCGAAACCGTAGGAGAGCCCTTAGGCCTAGCATCCATGAAGATCCCTTAGTCCTAACATCCATGTTTTCTGAGGGACCTTTTGGATGTTGAAGAGGACGAGGATCCAAATAACGAGCTCACAAATCTTGGACATGGAATGAGGGGAATGTCCCTATGAAAATTCCACACTTCGGGCTCTTTGTCAAATGCATCTATATTCGGCCACGGGACATATTAGATAGAGGGAGTTGAGTCTCGTCACATTGGGAGATCTTAGTTTAGGGTCATAAAACTCAGACCAAGATGGTAGGAAACACAGTAGGTACGTGGTGGGGTAACTGCAAACGCCCGACGTGAATGGGAACTAGGGGTTCCGACCACCACGTGTTCCTTTGAGAGGTTTTAGGTCGAAGGACTGAAAATGAGAGTTGATCTGGGCTTGAGTCAAAGTTAAAAGGCATTCCTATGTACCCCATGAGGATGGGGATCAAGCTGAACATAGTTATAGAGGTGGCATGGTAAGGTACCAATTCCAGGGAGAAGGGGGTGTGTGGGCGTGGCCCTCACACCAAGAGAAGCGGAATTTGATAAATATTATTTTTACTTTAAGGTGAGTCATTTTTCTTTTGTGAAGTGATAGGCCTAGGGTATCAGACCCTGGCATCGCCATAAGAATCAAGTCGTAGTTGGCATTGACAGATGGTATGGTAAATGACCAATACCCAACGTGATGTCCTCCATGATGAGGTCATCACAATGCAATGCGGTTTTTTGTCATGCGGCCAGGATGATAGTATCATAGTTTAGGGTCATGTGATGGGACCAGGCATGCATCTTATCATCATTTAGCACATATGTTGCAGAGACGATTCTAGACGGGTAATGTGTACGGTGCAATAGAACATCCCTGACATGAATGGGGAAATGATCCCATATCACACCGTACGCAATTCCGAGAGGGGAACCTGGGGCCAAGGGGCCCAAATAGGGGTAAGAGAGAAAGGGGGAAGGAGAAACTGTCTCCTAAATGAGATGGACCCAAAGACGAGGCGTACGGGCGGTCCTACGTATCCCATGAGGATGGGAATCTAGCCATACTTAGTTCTAGACGAGATCTTAGTTTATGGTCTTAGAGATCAGACCATGGATGGGGTGAAAACCCTCAAACTAAGTGCAGATCTCAACCCGATCCCTAAGCCCACATGAGTTAAAATCAATGTGTGAAACAAGGGAGGAATATGTCTTTTGCAATACCTGGAATGCACACCAAAGGGCAATTGGTGTGGAGCCCCGAATAACGCCCCTATCACGTCTTTGGTCCTCCTAACGTGCGGATGCGCACTGAGTAATAGTACCAAGAGTTTTGAAGTTCTACTTGGACATGATGAGGTGAAGAAGGATGTGAATCATGTAACCAAAATTTTAGGCTTAATGGAGTTGGCGTTGCGATGGAGGATAACTGTTAACTGTGGAGGAAATGCAGCATCCATATTGCGTAAGCCTGAAGTGGGACAACAAATGAGCATCGACCGCTGACCATATTCACAATGTGGGATTTGTATCAATTTTTTGCCCATGACCCTTGGGGGATCTGGCCCATAGTGGTAGGAGATCCCTTAGGCCTAGAATCCATGCCACTCAGGGGTCCCTTCAGGTATGAGAGGTGATGGAAGCCCTAATGATGGGGAACAAAAAGCCTTAAAAGTGGGTGGAAGAATGTCCAGCAGAGTCCGACATTCCAGGTACTAAACCAGAGTACCCTTGGGCACATTGGTGAACCGCCGAAGAGGGTCTATGGGGTGGTTAAGGAGGGAGAGGTACATGGTGTGGTCGTTACAAGCCCGATGAAAATGAGGACATAATCTCATACCATTCCATATACTCCCCTCTCCGGGGAAGGGTCGGCCAAGGGGCCAAGGTGAAAAGGGGATTTCCGGGAGATGGGACTAGACCCAAAGTATATACATTTAGGTGGTCCTATGTATCCCATTTGGATGGGAATTAATCCACACATAGTTCTCAAGATGTAGTTTAACATCATGCAGGACGAGGAGGGGAGTAGGATAACCCCAAACAAGGGAGGTGTATGGTACAGTGAATAAACCGATGTGAATGAGGAAATAATCCCGCACCACACCATACACTCCCATGAGAGAGCCTGGGTCGGGGGCCCGATAAGGCCAATGGGCCTGAGGCTGGGCCACGGTCAAGAAGGCCTGAACGGCTTGCAGTTTAATGTCCTGTAGTAAGGATGAGGGCCAGGGCCTGAGAAGGCCAAGGGGCCTGAGGCTGGGCCTCGGGTTAGGAAGGCCTAACCGGCTTATAGTTTAACATCTTGTAGTAAGGATGAGGTTCGGGGGCCCAGAAGGCCAAGGGGCCTAAGGTTGGGCCTTTCCTGAATGGATTTCATCAATTGGAGATACAATGGGGTAGAATGAACCACTACACTCAATGTTTGGGACATATTGGGGTGGTCCTAGTGATCCAGGATGGCTGTTGACCATGTTCGAAACACAGCATCCCTAGAGTGACCACTCAGAAGCAACAAATGAGCATCGACCACTGACCATATTTTAAACACGGTATTTTTATTAGCTTATTTCTCGACATCCTTGAGAGCGTTGGCCCAAAGTGGTAAGAGAGAACCCTTAGGCCAAGCATCTATACCATTTGGGGGCCCTTCTGGACGGGGAAGGTGGTGGAATCCCAGTCAAGGAGTGGGCGAAGCATAGTTGTACCCATCTCTAAAAGAGGCGAACGTCTCCAGGAAGTGGGATGTACGGCTAGATCAAGGTTAGATCGACATGGATTGGGGAAAAAGTGTGCCCTCTCCAGACATCTTGACCCGGGGGGAAGATTCTGGTGTTTGGGCTGGGCCAACAGACAAAATTTCTGGGCATTCCTACGTATCCCATAAGGATGGGAATCAAGCCATACATAGTTCTTGAAGGCCATGCAGTTTAATGTCGTGTGGTGAAGACGTGGGAGGATAGAAGAATAGGAGTGGGCACATGGTGTGACCATTAAAATCCTTTTATGAGTGGGGATAGGGAAGCCTACACCATATCATGTGAGGATACTCTGACAAAAATATACCCATGGGGGATAGTCGAAGAGAAGATTTTGGGACTGGGCTTAAAATGAAGTGTCTGAGCGTTCCTACGTATCCTATCAGGATGAGAATCAAGACATATGTAGTTCTCACAATGCAGTTTAACGTCATACAGAATGATGTGTAGTTTAAATTCATACAATACTGGACAGTTTATGTTCATAAAGGACCATCATGCGGTTTAGGGTCATGCGGGACTAGGCGGTTTAAGGTCATACCAGACCAGCCAGTTTAAGGTCATGCCGGACTAGCCAGCTTAAGGTTATGCCGAAAAAGCCAGTTTAAGGTCATTTCGGACCATCATGCTCAGGAAAAGTATTTCTTGAGGAATTTGGCATTAGTGGGAGGAGTTATACGCTCACCATCCATGGTTACCAGGGAGTATGCTCCATCGGGCTAAACTCTGTGGACTATGTAAGGTTCTTCCCACTTGGGCTCCAACTTGGGTGGTTTCCTGCCAGGGATCATTGGTTCTTGGAGGGAAAATACCAGGTCTCCTTGTAGAAAAGAGTGGAGGCGAACCTTCTTATTGAAGGCTCTAGCCATCTTGTTCTGGTGCCTTTCCAAATTGTGTAGGGAACAGAGCCTACTCTCATCAAGTGATTCCAATTTAGCTAAACAGATTTTGGCCACCTTATCTGGCGCCTGCTGGTCATAAACTGCAGTGTGCAATGAAGGCATCTGGATCTCGATGGGCAGGATGACCTTAGCTCCGTACACCAGGGAATATGGGGTCACCTAGGTGGAGTTACGATTTATCGTCCGATAAGCCCAGAGAGTGTTAAGGAGCTTATCCAGCCAGCTCTTCTTGTTCTGGACAACCATTTTCTGCAAAATGTTAGAGAGGGTTTTATTGAACACCTTGATCTATTCATTTTCTTGTGCGTGATAGCGGGAGGTATGGTTCAAACAGATATTGTACTTGGCGTAAAATTTCTTCAGCTCGTCTGCTTGGAAGTTGGTGTCGTCATCAATGAGGACGACGTGAGGAACTCTAAACCAGTGGATGATATTGGATCTCATGAAGTCAATGATGGAATGGGTCTTGACTTCCTTGAGCGAAATTTCCTCTGCCCACTTGGAAATGAATTTTGTGGCTATCAGGATGAACCTGCACTAGCGAGCTGTCACCGGTGGATATGGTCCCACGACATCGAGTCCCCACACCGCAAAGGGCCAAGAGTACTTGGTGGAGTGGAGAGGTTATGGCGGCCGATGAAGGAAGTTATAATGAACTTGGCACGCATGAAATCTCTTGGAAAACTCAATACAATCATGGATCATAAAGGGCCAGAAGTACCCCATTCTCCGGATCTGATGGGACAGCTTCGGCCCAGCCTGGTGGGTACCACAGGAACCGGCATGAACCTCTTGCATGACCTGTGGAATCTCAACTCCTTAAAACTAATGGAGGATAAAACCATTAAAACCACACTTATAGAGGATCTAATCAAAACTGTGACCTCTCTGGAGGGTAAACTGCAGCACACGGTGTCAGATTTTCTCGTGATCAGCCCAATCAGCCAGGAGGCAACCATTTTGGAGATACTCAACAAAAGGGGCTCTCTAGTCGGGAGTCATTTCAACCATTACATCTGAAGAACCTAGGGCTCCTAATGTGGAGGATCCGGTGATAAGATGGCTTACTCGCAGGTCGTCATTATCCTCTGGGGTGACGGGAGCAATGAATCTCTGGTGTGCCACATCTATAATCAGATCATCCTGCTCGGGCACTGTAAGTGATGCGGCTAAGCTGTCCAAAGCGTCTACTCGACCATTCTATGACTGAGGGACATGGGTAACCTCCGGTCTGGATGGGAACTGGGCCATTAGATAGAGGGTGCACTCTAACAATGGTGCGAGCTCTGGATTTCTAACAACATAGCCTTCGTTTACTTCCTTAATGACCAACTCGGAATCCCCTTTCACAAGAAAATGGGGCACATCAATCTCAAGTGCCAGCTCGAGGCCAGTGATAAGGGCCTGATACACTTCCTCATTGTTGGTGCAGCCTTCTGACAACAGGAATGAGTATGGTAGGACAGCTTGTGTCAGGGTAATAAAGATGATACCTAGGCCCACTCTGTTGAGCATAGGATCATTGAGCCTCCTACCGGTGGGAATCCAGGAGGCACCATCAAAGTGCATCTGTCAACATGGGAAAGCTTGATCGACTAAGATGATTGCCTCATCAAGAAAATCCAAGTCCAGTGACTGGTCCGTGGAGGTCGGATGGGTAGCTAGAAAGTTTTCCAATACCTACCCCTTGATAGCCTTCTGAGTCATGAACCTGATGTCAAACTACTGGAGGATTACCGCCCACCATTCTAGACGACCGGTCAACATGGGGTGATTCAGAATAAATTTCAACGGGTCTACCCGAGAGACCAGTTGTACCTCATGGTGCTGCAGGTAATGCCACAACTTCTGCATAGAAAATATGAGCGCAAGGCAGCTCTTCTCGATAGGGTAGTATCTGGTGTCTGTATCGAGAAGCATACAACTGAGGTAGTAGAGATTGTTCTCTACCCCCTAGTTGTTCTTCTAGGCGAGAAGGGCACTGAGAGATCGGTCCAGGGCAGTGATGTACAGGATTAGCGGCCTACCGGAGATGGGTGGCATCAAGACTGCAAGCCAGAGAAAATATTGCTTGATTTCCTCAAAGGTGGCATGGCCCTCCTCATCCCATTCATAGGCAGATCCCTTCTTCATGAGCCGAGAAAATTTATTACACTTGCCAGCCAAATTCACAATGAATTTGCGTATTTAGGCTAAGTGGCCTTGAAAACATCGAAGCTCTTGAATATTGATCGGGGGAGGAATCTAGCTAATGGCCCTGATCTTCTTGGGGTCGATCTCGATGCCTCGGTACCTGACAAAAAATCCAAGAAACTTCTCAGAAGTGACCCTGAAGGCACACTTCAACAGGTTCATCTTCAGGTGGTGGGAACGGAGGAAACCGAACACTTTCTCAAGGTCCTTGAGATGGTCCTGGTGCTGGTGAGATTTGACCACCAGATCTTCCACATAGAATTCCACCAATGTTCCTAGGAATGGCTTGAATATGCAATGAATGGACCACTGATAGGTGAAACCTACATTATTCAGGCCAAAGGGAATAACCTAGTAATAGAAAGTACCTTAAGGTGCCCTGAAAGCAGTAGAATCCCCATCCCCAAGGGCCATCTAGATCTGATTATATCCATAATAACCATCCATAAAGGAGAGGGATTGGAACCTGGCCGTAGCATCGATCAACAATTCTATCACCAGAAGGGGAAAATCATCCTTCAGACAAAGACGGTTGATATCGCGGAAGTCGATACAAACTCTGATCTTCCCATTCTTCTTTCTAACTGGAACAATGTTGGCTAGCCACTTGGGGTACTAGACCTCCTTTACAAATTTGGATCTGATGAGCTTGTCAACTTCGGCCTTGACCATGGCACCATGGGAAGGGTGCATTTTTTTGGGAGGCTGTTTGAACCCGCGATGGTTTATCAGGAGACCGAGACGGTGGATGGATACCTGAGGATCTAGTTCTCAAATCTTGTCATAACTCCAGGAAAACATGTCACGGTGCTGTTTAAAGAAGTCCACGTATCGCTGCTACTCCTCAAGGGACATGGTGGCACTGATCAATGTGGGTCTCGGATTTTCCTTGCTACCAAGGTTCACCTATACCAGTTCATCGACCGTGGCAGAGACACCTTCTTCAAAGGTAGGGGGAGTGTCCTTCAAATCCTCTTCTTCACTTGCAGAGGAGGGATTCCCAATGGGTGAGGCTTCCCCTTGGTTGGAGGAACCTAACAGGAGGATAGTACCAGCCTGGGCAGCGGTGGTCAGTGTGTCAGGAGATTCACACGCTGCTGAGACCATGGCGATGAAGGCGGTTGATCTAATCCCATATGGCCTTTGGCCTAAGGGGCTAGGCTTGATGATATCAAAGCAGTAGTGGCACATCGGCTTGAAACAGTTAATTCCAGCTCGGTGTAATAGACACATATGATGTATTTTCTTCACCATGGGGCGGACATTCCGGTATCATACGAGGGTAGGAGGTTCCGGGAAACCTGATCCTAGTTTGTGTAGGAGTACGAGGTGATTTCCCATTGTCACTTGGACTTGGGAATATTCCTTCCTCTGGTACCCGAGACAACAAAGAATTTCCCGATGTCAGGGGTTGTGGCCTCCAATCAATGGATTGGGAAGACTTAGGTGTTATCCAGACCTGCCCAGGGATCACTTGTGACTGTGGCAATCTCAATCTCACTTGCCAGAATCTACTTATCCTCGCTCTTTTAATAGTCAGCTTCCAGATAGCGGGCTTCAAAAGAGGCCAAAGGAGATGCATCTCTTTGGAGAATGCCTACTCAACCATTGAGGGAGTACTTGATGCACTGGTGATATGATGAGGGGACCGCCTCATGCAGGTGGAAACATGTCCTTCCCATCAATGCATTATATGCAGTGTACTGGGAGACGACCATAAATTCAGTACTGGCAACCAGGCCACTGAACTGGGTCTTTAAATGAATCTTTCCAATCGGGGTTTACTTTGTACTATCATATCCCTAGATCCTTAAATCAGAGGGAGTCAGGTCATCCTCGGATAACCCCAGTTTTTGCAGTGTTCGTGTCGGGATAAGGTTGATCCCGGAGCTGGTGTCAATGAGACAGCGGTAGACTTCAACGTCATTGAATTGTCTGGTGATGTGCAACGGGCGGATGTGACCTTGTATGGGAGAGCCTTCATCCTCTCTGGAGAATGAAATGATGGCCTGGAATTTTCGAGTCTCAACTGCTTCAGCATGAAAGGCTTCTGCATTTGCTACCTCCGTCTCAAACTGGAGGGGGCTTCTTAAAGCCTTAGTGAGGGCCTCATGCATATCTGATGACAAGTGGAGGGCTTTGAGGATGGAAAGCCTCGCTGGAATTCTGGTGAGATGATTAAGAACATTATACTTCTATGCTAGGCATGAAATTATTCTTACAGGAGGTCGCTCTGTGATTAGAGGCATGGTGGACCCTGTCGGCTGGACTAGCGATTGGCTGGTGCTAGGAATATCTTGCTGCTCACTAGTCAATGCCTGAAGAGTAGCTGTTAGATGAGTTCCATATGGATGAGGTCGACCTGTAGTGGGCCGAATCTGGTCATGGTATGGCAGGATTGGCTCTGCCTAATCCAGTAGCAAAGACGGTGGTGGAGGCAGAACTGACGACACCGAATGAAGAGGCTACGAGTGCTGAGCTCTACGGTGGGCCTACTATCTAGTATCAGTGGCATGCACAACCTAGATAGAGGTGCTGGCTGATGCGACTCAATGATCGATGTAGTCATGGCTCTGCCAATGCTGATGTTGGCTGGGGATTTTGGGGAGGTTCACCTGGCATTCCCCCTCGTCAGGAGTTATATAGGGGTTTACCAACTCGACGGTGTTAACCGAAGTGTACCCTTGACTATCAATCGAATAATCCTCTACCACTGGGAAGATTCTGGGATGGATCCCCATATCAGGGGGCATTAAATCGTTGAGAGTGTGGGATGAAGATGGCATCGGTGGGGCACATTTCTTTTTCTTGTGTTGCTGATGCCTGCTCTTCTGGGAAGAGGCCAGCTGAGATGATGACGCAGAAGTGATGGTCGCAGATTCTGAAGGCTCCAGCTGATTCAAGAATACCCAAATGATTCCATGGTCACGAGAAACCGTCTTACGAGCCATCCAGTCATCTTACTTCTGGGATCCGCATTTGGGAACCTACTTCCATTCACCTTCATCGTCGCTACCGCTTTTTGACCTTACAAAGACACCTGCCACTTGTGTCAGAGATGGACCTAGCCTAACTATGTAGTCATCGACTTGGTCTTGGATTCAGTCCTTAAACACATTGCCCTGCTTGAGGGTGTTCCCCAGAATCTAATGATAGGGGTAGTAGTTGGGATGATCGGTGAGATTCGCCTCTGTTGGCCTTCCGCACTCAAGAAAGCATACAATCCCCTACTCAAAGGCACTATAGAATTAACCAGGGACTTGATTATCACTGAACGAGTAAGTATGGTGTCTTCGTTCCGGATAGGGAGCCCTTGAAGCCTGGCCTTGATGGAGAGCTGGAGGGACCTGTCGAGGAGGTGAACTCGGATTGTCCCGCCTGGGCGGTGGCGGCGCATTACGTGGAGGCGCCTGCTGATTCCGAGGACGTTGTGGGGCTAGAGGATATGCCTGAGGTGGAGGGACTCAGTGAGGCAGTGGGGCCAGCACTACTAGTAGCAATTCTAGATGCCTGGGGGGCTCTATCTGGGCCACCGCGACGGGCTCGACTCTATCAGCTCTCCTCACTGGGATTGCAGGGGGAAATAGACGTGCATGCCTAGCCTGTTGCAGGGATTCTTTGAGGCACTGGGCCTTATTTGAGAAGTCTCGTAGCCCTATGGGATAGTTCTGAGTGATTAGGGAGGGAACCGGTTCTGTCTTGACATTTCTCACGCACATTTTCAGTAATTTCTCCTAAGTCAGTGGCATGTCAAGGGAGTATGTGAGGCCCTTCCACCGGGTGATAAAGTCCGGGACTCGCTCATCAGGCCTTTGTTTTCACTTGAAGAGGTCTTCGATGCTGGTCTTCCGGGTGGTAGAGTTGAACTGGTATAGGAACTACCTGCGAAGGTCCTCCCAGCTGGTCATAGATCTGAGAGGGAACTGGTTGTACCAGATGAATGTCAACCCTTCCAGTGTCTGAACAAAACAGCGGAGCTTGGTGGCCTCCTACTTCACCGGGGTCCCAAACATGGTCCCACATCTCTAATTGAAGTGCTCCAGATGTTGCAGTGGGTCCCCCATCCCATTAAAGGGGAAGAAATAGGGATTCTCGAAACACGGAGGTGTGGGCATATCATCCACCCAGGTTGTGTATGGCTTGTCATCTGGTGGGACTGCCACCTTCCGCATTTCCAATGCCTCAAGGCAGGCATTGAGTGCCGCCATAGGATCATCTGAGCGGGGTTCCCTGTCTTGAAGGAGATCCCTAAACATGAGTGCATTGTCAGTCTCCTCGACATGGTAGATGGGTTCAGTGACTCATGGAGCGACTGGTGGAATGGCCTACGGGGAAACTGGGGGAACCCAGGCTGGATTCCTCTAATTTCTACACTGTTCAGGAGGGTTTGGTGAGACATACCATTCCCTCTTTCTGTGAGTTCCGGCTTCAGCCCTGTCAGCGGGAGTAGCATGATCAGGGTTTCCCGGAGGCATCTCACCGGGGGGAAATTGTTCCTGCCCCTGCTGCCCCAGCCTAGGATCGCCATAGTCAGGTCGTCACTCTATTGTGCGTTCGACCAAGAGTTCGTCGACCAACCTATTTTTCTCTTCAAGTTGCTGGTGCAACGTGGCCTTCTCAGGATCCTCTTCTATCTTCTGCACTGAGGTGGACGGTTCAGAGTGCTTGATAGCTCCGACAGGCTCTTTGACCTTATTGACATTCTGGCTGAGCACCAATGACTCGGTAGGCGCAGTGAGACCTAGGAGGTTCCTATGCTGATGGGTAATCATCCCCGATGGGTCCAACAGTGGTGGAACACCCTCAGTGGGTAAGTCTCCATCGTGAAACTCCAGCTCATCCTCCTTGTCCACTATGTCAACCATGTGGACCGTGACCCTTCCCAGGGGCATGTCCTTAATATCACATAGTGATTTAGGCTGTCGTCGGATAGGGCTGAAGAGGAGGGAAGCATACTACCCCCAGCCATGGACTTGCACGTGGGGGGTTTCTTCCCCAATAATTTTGCAGAGTACATTAATACTCTAAACTCATTTCTGCTGTAGGGCCTCACGATGGCCTGGTGACTCAGGGCGTTGGTCCACTGAGAGTGCGGCCAGATTGACTAGACGGCACTGCTCGCTGATGTCCTCAAAATACGCTTGGCTCCTTGGATACACCATGCCCTGATAACGAAGACTAAAATGTGTCGTCCAAAGGGTGTAGCGAAGACACTCAACTTCCTCTGGTGTGAGGTACTCGGGTATGAAGAAATTTTGCGCTGCTAGAGGTTAGAACTCCTCGGGGAAGCGGTCTGCTGCTAGGATGCTCCAGAAGATCCTCGGCTCAATTTCAGGGTCTAGCCCTTGATTTCCCCACTCTCCAATTAGGGTTGGGTGAGGAACCAGCAGCGATACTGAGTCAAACCACTGGGACGGCAGGTCGGCTGGAGTAGAATACGGCGAACGGGCTGACTGGATGCCAATTCTTGGGTTGTCCTCTGAGGAGTGTAGTAACCTAGCCGCTACATCTCGATAGGATGGGTTGGTGGCCACCATTCCTAGCTCGGGGGCTAGGGCTACCGGTTGTAGGTCGCGATGCTGATTGCCTACCATTAGTCCCCAGAATAGCTCTTCGTGATCTCTCGTGGAAGTAGAAAGCACTTCTGGCGATGATGGTGGTGACTGCATGACCGTAACATGCGGGGTCACCAGATTTCCATCCTCTTGGATAAACCTATGGAGGGAGGTGGGAATCTTGTGGACCTCTCATTCTGGAAGTACCAGGCTAATGCACCTCATCCTTGCCCCAGCTCTTGACTCTGATGAGCGAGGGGAGGGTTCCTGACCTGAGTTGCACTCCGCTCCAGAGTCTGGAAAGCAGACCAGTTTGATCTCCATCCGAAACTTCCCAGGATTCTTCTTGTGGCGGTGACGACCCACCTTCCTGCCCCTGGGTGTCTCCTCAGGATAGGGCTGATTCTCGACATGTGGTCCTTCGGCTGTGCTGGTGTCAGGGTGGAGAGGGTTTCCACTTGAGACACCTGGGGTGTGAGGAGCATCGGGACAAATTTCAAAGGGTACAAGGGGAGGACCTCCAAGAATAGCACCAGGGCGGGCGAAACCTCGGTTGGAACCAGCAGGAGCATGGGGAGGACCTCCATGCTTGGTGAGGGTGGAGCAAGGCTGGCCTTCACCCCTCTGGTTGCCGGGGCAAGAAGGACCTTCGCCATGTGCGGAGAGGACGTAGGGAGGATCCCCATGTTGGAGAGAGACCAGACTGCGGGGTAGACCCTCATTCGGATTGGGGGTAGCATGGGGTAGACCTCCATGATGATCCTTGAAGCGGGGAAGATCCACGCTCGCGGTAGTGGTAATGCGGAGAGGACCTCCTTATGGGGTGGCTTCGTCGCGGGTTGGCTCACGATGCCTCCCGCTCATGCCTGTGACCAAGAGAGTCGACCTAGCCTACCCATGGGGTAGTTGGTGCCTTGGTCCCGGTTGGGCGTAGGAGTGCCCCTGCTCAGGGTGTGTAGGGACTTGATCATATGTATCGGCTGTGGCTCGGGCCACAGTTGTTATCGAATTTGACACCCCTTGGCGGGCGTCCTCAGCTCAGGCCTGACGCTGGCATCGAGCCAGGTGAGCTAGTGCTTGTGGAGTAATTTCATGGCTTACCTGCTCCTCCGGCAAGTCCAGGCGGTGACGCTGACACGGCCAGGTGGGGGCCCTCGCAGGGAGCCCCTAGATTGAGACTCTGACCGGTCTAGGCTAGATATCACCAACCTCATCAGCGTAAGGCAGGGAGTCATCAAAACAGTCTGGGGATAGGCTCCTGAAATGATTGAATGTTGGGGTGGGGAGCAGTGGCTCCCTGCGCGACCCTCAGGAGTGGCATTGACAATGGGGCCTGGAGGCCTCTAGGTTGAGGCAGGCCATATCCTGGTTCAGGATCATGCCCTCCTCCTCATAATGACGTACTAGGTCGTTAATCACCCTTCATTGGATGACTTCCAATGGGGAGATGGGGGTGGGAATCCCACAAGAGTGGATGTAGACGTCGTTGTGACAGTAGTGGATCCACACGGAGCGTCTGTGCTGGAGTTTCCACACAGAGTTGTTGTGCTGGCGTTTCCCCTGCCTCTGTGTAGGCGGGTGGGTGTTGATCGCGTCCCTGTGGTAGAAACCAGATTCTTGAGAAGCAGAGAGAATAACTCATCAGTGCTGAAAGAAAAGTACTTGACGACCAATGCCCCAGAGCCATCCTGTCTCCCATGATCGATAAGAGGGATCCACGCTGAAAACGTCACAGAACGGAATGTCCAACGTTCTACTGCCCCAACTTCTGGTGAGTTTCATGCTAGGCCCACTATTTTCTTGGCGGGACCTGGTGCCGGATAGCTGGATCTGGTGACATGTCAATCCATGGATGCCTCAAGTCTTACTAATCTCTATATTGAGGAGAAGAACTTTAGGTCAGGTTCACCATTTCTATTTCCGACGCTTTCGTCGGGGCGCATGCATCCTTCTACTTGAGTGCGATAGGCACAACTTTTTTTACCCCGTATTTCCGCATTCCAAAGGCGGGTGGCATTTGTTCCTTGTTCAGGTACTTCTGCTCCTTGATCTAAACAGGATGATGGGATTTCAGTTCTTCCTTCTGTGGATTCCTCCTAAGAACTCGTCGCCTAGTCCGGGACTCCCTTATAGATTTAATACGTTGTTCATGAAACTCTTCCCAGCGCCATATTTTCATGGACACTAGTTAATTACGCTGCTTCTTTCAGGACATTCCAAGGGGTCCTGTCAGGGCAGCAACCTTTGGTTAGGGGAGTAGTCACACTGGGCATCACTGGTATGTCTGGACACTGGGGATTGGTTTGTATTTCTCCAGTCCCTTAGCATAGGGCTTCCCAAGGGCATGGAAACCCGAGGCATCCCACATCGAACGCAGGGAATCCTATGCTATAGGAATTTATCTGAGGTTTTCCTCAGCTTCCCATGTATAACATAGGGTATGTCGCATGTTTAACATCCATCTAGGATGGATCAGACTAATTTGAACAATGATTAGAGTGGATCAGATTGAAGAAACCCCTGGAGGGAACACCGATATTGGGGCCAACACATGGGCAGCTCCCCGAATGTTGTGGAGGAGAGTGAGGTGGCATGATCTCACTAGTATGTGAAGGCCTGGGTAAGAATCAGGATGGATGATGGTTTTGGGATTGAGCCTCATGGAGGCTTCCTACGTACCATGCCTTCACATGAATCAAAGTCATCATAGTTCGGGCATAGAGTTTAATGTCATGCGGGGTTGGGGAGAACCGACGTGAAGGGGGTAGGAACAACTGGGTGGTGGCCTTGAACCTCGGGGAGGCTTCCTACGTACCATTCCTTGACATGGATCAAAGACCACGTAGTTCAGGAAAGGGGTTTCGGAGAACATACATGAAGATGGACCTTTTTCCGATGGGTAATGGGCATGAACCTTGTGAGGATTCTTACGTACCATGACTTGACATGGATAAAAGACTACATAGCTTAGGAAGGGTGTGGGGATTTCACTCTAGGCTGCCCAAGGTGTTTAGTGAACCAATGTAAAGGGGGTCGAAGTGACCAACGGGTGGTGGTCTTGAACCTCAGGGAGGCTTCTTATGTACCATGACCACATAGTTCATGAAGGGTGTTTCGTCAGTGAACCAACGTGAAGGTGAACCCAGGGGTCCACTGGTGGTGGGCTTGAACCTCATGAGGCTTCCTACGTACCATTCCTTGACATGGATCAAAGTCCACGTAGTTCAGGGGTACAGTTTAACATCATGTGGGGTGGGGATGGTGTCGGTGAACCGATGTGAATGAGGACCTTGGTTTAGGTGGGTGGTGGGATTGAACCTCGTGGAGGCTTCCTATGTACCATGCCTTGACATGGATCAAATTCCACATATTTCAGGGGTAAAGTTTAAAGCCATGCGAGATGGGGATGGTGTCAGTGAACCGACGTGAATGAGGACCTTGGTCTAGGTGGGTGGTGGGCTTGAACCTCGTCGAGGCTTCCTACGTACCATGCCTTGACATGGATCAAAGTCCACATATTTCAGGGGTATAGTTTAACGTCATGCGAGACGGGGATGGTGTCGGTGAATCGACGTGAATGAGGAACTTGGTCCAGGTGGGTGGTGGGCTTGAAACTCATGGAGGCTTCCTACGTACCATTCCTTAACATGGATCAAAGTCCATGTAGTTTAGGGGTACAGTTTAATGTCATGCGAGATGGGGATGATGTCATGGTAAATGCTGACTCTAATCCCACGTGAGTCGTGCTCGGTGTGAGAAACAAGAGGCAGCAGGGACCTGACGATCACGTCGTGAAAGATGCATTTGTGGGATGTGGAGTGGGGCTTATGTGTGGAGTAGCCTAGGGAGAGGGAGATTGGGACTTACCCCAGGATGGAGGCCCGAAGGCGACAAAGCGCAGCGACAGAGGGGGATTGGGACTTACTCTAGTGTGGAGGCCTTGTTCCCTATCACGCCCTCCGCTGGCCTTGGCACTGAGGAAGTGAGGAGGAGCAGGGGTGCCACCTCCTGCAAGAAAATATAGGGGCTTATGCCAAGGTGGTTTCCCTTCCCCACAGACAAAATCCACTCTAAGAAGGAGGATATCATCCCCTGTGGAGACTAGGGTTCATGGAGAATTCCTAATGTGGGGGGACCCTACGTGTGAGGCACGGGGTCAAGTCATAGTTTAACGTCATGTTTTGAGGATGAGGGTGCTTGGCAGTTTAACGTCCTATAGCTCAGATGAGGTGGGTTTTCTCCACACCCCTAGGACTTACATAACTGGTACCCTCTTCTCCTTGTTGGAGGGAAGGAATCCTCAAGGTCGTACTGAGGGGGTGTCGTGGAGAGAACCATTGAGGGGTACACATTAGCATGGTAATGTGAAAAAGAAATAGCCATTAGCGGGCCTATGCGAAGAAGCATTAGGCACAGCAATGCTACGAGCAGTATCATCCAGGGGACTTTGAAGTCACATCGTGCCAACCTGGAGGGTCACACGGAAAAAGGATTTTCCAGGCAGAGGGATCCATAGGTAGGGTCCTTGTGGAGCTCTTTTGTTCCGCATGGCGGAGGGCACTTGCGAAGGGGTGTTCTTTGCGAAGTGGGTTCCTTAGCCTTAGCATGGGGAAGAGGTGAAAATGGGAGGTGCTTCGCGAAGTGGAAGGGTGTTCATGAAGCACAGCCTCATGGAGAAAAGGTGCCCCATGGATCAAGGTGTCGGGAAGCAACGTACTTTATGAAGTACAGTGATCATGCTTTAAAAAATGGGTGAAGTTTACATGAAGGGTACTTCGCGAAGCATAAATGCTCCACGATGACCCAGGTCCCCTTGGGGATCCCCTTCCTTCGCAAAATCCCTTAGGCTTCAGGAAAGGTATCCCTCTTGGAAGAGGGGATCAAAACGAGACAATGGGGAGGCACTTCACGAAGTAGAAGTACCTCCCATAGCTCATGGTTCTCTGAGCAGAAGAGTGATTTGCAATTTGAGAGATGAGAATCCGAAAGGTTGGATTGTCCATCTGGAGATCTTAGGGGGAACCTAGTATTTATAGGAAAGAGACACCGCAGAGTAGGGCTCCCGTGGCGTGAAGAGGGGTCGGGTGGCTTCGCGGCGGGCTCACAAACGTCAACTGGGGTCACAGAGCATCCCACCTCCTGGGCTTCACGGTGGGCTTGTGAATCTCAAATGCATTTGCAGAGCCTCTTGCCTCCTTCGCTTCGAGGTGGGCTCGCGAATGTCAAGTGCGTTCGCGGAGCCTCTTGCCTCCTTCGCTTCGTAGCGGGCTCATGAACGTCAAGTGAATTTGCAGATCCTTCCACCTTCTTTGCTTTGCAGTGGCCGCAGTGCTTGGGGACTCCGCAAAGGGGCTTCGCGAGGCAGTCTATGGGGCCATTTTGGGGCCTTTTCTTCATTCCAAATTTTTGCACCAACAGTAAGACTGGTACATCATTTCAAATAATTAATATTTCATCAACTTATACTGCTAGGATTACAACCAAATTCCCATTAAACCGATTATAAACACATGGCTCACAATCGATCTTAATGGAACCAAATTCATTTACGGATTCATCAAATCAAATGTTCTGTGAGCTAGATTCTTGATTAAATCCATAAATGGATTTCTACAACTTTTAAACCCATTTGACTTCAACTAGTGTCACAAACCCTTCTGATTGTGTCATATAGACATCTTTCTAAAGGTTTCTATTAAGGAATTTTGTTTTGACATTCAAATTCCAAATCTCATGGTCATGGTAATATAATATGGAAAGTATGATCATCATTGTCCAACAATAACGATTCACCATCCTCAGTGACTAGGAAACCAAATATCTCTGGTTCCCTTACCTCTCTTGAGATCCTATGTAGTACTTGTATTTTTTGAACTGCTTCTATGGGGACCTATGGAACTTGTTCCTGTACCAACTCATGTGTTTTAGGAACATCAACTTCATCGAAGTCAATCTTGTTCCCACTATCCTTTTTGTGGATGTACTCCCTCTCATGAAAGATGACTTGTATGGAGACAGTCACTTTCTTGTTTGAAGGGTTATATAGGTAATATCCTTTCGTTTCTTTAGGATATACTCTAAAGATATACCTCATGCCATGGGGTTCTAGTTTGTTTCCTGATAAGGCATTAACAAATGCTTCTCATCCCCATACACATTTGTGTGACAAAATGGGTTACTTTCTATTCCATAACTTTAAGGGAATTCCATTTCCCACCTCAGTTGGTACTAGGTTTAATGTGTATGTTGTAATTTGTAATGAATATCCCCAAAAGGATGATGGTAGAACTGTATGAATCATCATCAGCCTCACCATGTCTAATAAGGTGTGGTTCCTCCTTTTTCTAACACCATTCCACTGTGGTGTATAGGGAGGAGTGAGTTGATATAGAATCATAGATTACCGTAAAAGGTCGATGAACTCTTAGTTCAAATATTCTCCATCTTGATCCAATTGAATCTTCTTTATAAATAATAACAAGAATCTTTTAAAAGAAATATTTTTTTTGAGAAATCTGTATTTCCCTAAAATGAGGTTTAGTCGTTATCAGTACACATAATTTAAAATTAATATTTTAAAATTTTAGAAAATTTATTTAAAAAAATTGATTTTTTTTTAAATTTTAATATCAAAATTATCTTAGGGTGATTTTTTTTATTTTTCTAAGAAGTTTTATTTTTTAGATAAATAGTGAAAAATACTGGATTTTAATTGAAAATTGCTTTTCATATAAATAATTTATAATGTAAAATTCTATTTTGAATTTATTTTAAATTAAAAATAGTGAAATTATAAATATATTAATCCTATTTAGTTCATTTGAATAATTTTTATATTAAATTCTTATTTAAAACATTTTAAATTTTTGAACATTTTCACTTTAAAAACCCGCTTTCTCGTAACGTCTGCGTGATTAATTTTAAATTAAATTCAGCCAATTTTATGAGTTGTATTTGAAAAAATTTATTAAATATTTGAAATAATAATAATTTATATTATTTAATAATTTCAACTTAATTTTTTTCCATAATTATTAGTGAAAGTAGTTAAATTAATTATAGTGATTAAGGTAAAAATGAGTTTACTTAGTTGTTAAGCTTAAAATATAAGGCGTAAGAATGACCAAAAACATTTAAAAACCCATTATATATAAATATTTCAACATTATAACTTATAGTATCTATAATGGACCATTATTGGGTCTTTGGGAAATGAAAAAAATTTGAGTGGAAATCAATCTTTCCCAAAATTGAAAGTGTGCCTCTCACCCCACCAATAAAAGGCCACCCCTCCCCTCACATATTCACACCATCAAAACACTTTTTTTGGATGATACACGACTAAATAAATTCCTAAATTATATCACCTCATCCAATAATCCTTATTTTGGGAAAAAATCCCATCTTTGAAGGCTTTAGAGAAAACTTAAGGAGAATACCCAAAGAAGAGGTAATGTTCTTCCACAAACGTCTTTATTTTACTTATTTCTCCACATCCTTAACTTTTTATAATACCATTATGATATAAAAAAATAATTAAATTAAATATAATATGATTTTTTGTAATAATTTAATGACCTAAAATTATATCCACTTTTATCATATGAGTTACGAAATCATCTTTCATGTGTACGACGGACTACCGCCTCACGAACCGATGTTGTTCGTTTTTCCATTTCCACCTCTCAAGGTTGGGTATAATGATGTGTATAAAGTATATATATATATATATAATATTTATAAAATTATTATACCCCTCGAGTCATTATATCATATATATATATATATATTATCTTATATTCCGTAGGAGACACGATAACTCCTCTCGTGTGTATGGTGGACTAACACCTCACAAAGCGATGTGATTCATCTTTCAATAATGATTTACTTGTAAGGTAACAAGGAATAATTATATATTAAATAAATGATATAATTATGATATTAATGGCATAATTATAATTATTTAAATATAATATATTATTTTATTTTATTACTTTTTCACTCAAGGAAAGATGATAACATCATTCATGTACGTGTGGACTACCACCTTCACGAAGCGATGTGAGTCTATTTTCATCACCAAACTACATGAATGATATATATAAGTAAATAACATGGTATTAATGATATTATTTTAATTATTTAAATGTGAACTCTTACTTACCTACTTTCCATAATGATCATTGAAAAATTGAAAATGTTACTAATGCATACGTACGACCTACCATATCCATGATCGTAAGATATTTATTTTTTCACAACCATCATTCATGATTGGTTTTAAAAGTATAATTTATGTATAAATATGATAATTATGTCATTATTATTATTATTTAGATAATTAAACTTTATAATATGAATAATAATGACATCTTTCATGACAAAACACGCATGAGAAAACAAGTCAGTTAACACCCGAAACAATTAAAATAATGAAATATTATTATTGAAAGAGTGATAAGATGTAATAAAAGGATCATATAAGTTATCATAAATACTAATATGGTTCTTTTATAAGTTAATAAAAAATTTAATACCACTATACAGGTGGTTAAATTATCTTCAAAAAAAAGGGGGGATAAGGTAAGGGCTTTTTGTCTGAATTTTCATTCTTTGAGATGAACGTTATATTATGCACCTATATTACTTAATGAGGTGTATATAAAACCACTTTTAAATGTAATATCATGACTAAATAATTATTTATGTTATTTTAATTTTCAATTTTAATTATTTCATCCAAGTGGACTTGACTTGGAAATTACCAAATGGTAAGAGTTATTATGCAATCTCACTTTCTTTTGTGATTGTTAACTTTATCTTGAAACAATCGCTTTATTGTAACTATTTTTCATTTGAAATTAAATTTTTATTAAATATAAATATTATTGTGTGATATATATTTTTATTTCTCCAACCACATACAATTTTTACATATGGCGTTTACTTTGAATATTATTTGATTAACTAAGGAAATATTGATAAATCCTTATCCTTTACTTAATACATATATTTGATAAGGAAAAGTATTTACGAGTTAAATAAAATATTCTATATATTAGGAATTATTTGGATACGTGATACATGGTTTTGGTACCAGTTAATGAAATCCCCTTAATGCATCAGTAGTTATATAAGACAAAATCAGTTGGAAAAAGCCTATGTGTTTGTAACTAGTGTGTTTTAAACTATCTTGTGAAAGGCCTTGATAGTAGTATATTATAAATCATATTATAAAATGTCTTGACAATAAATGTATCATGTTCCTAGGAAAAATAACATCTGATAATTAATAATTTCCTTCATTAAGTGTTTAATTATTATTATTATCTAGGATTTTTGCACTATTATATTATCTCTAGATGCATTTCATTTTCATTTCATTAATTAAATGACATGTGTTTTTAGTTATTTACCTTTCCATAGTGATTTTTCCTTATCCAATTATTTAAATGTAATGTTTTATCAATTATTTTCCTTGAAAAGTTGATTATGATTAATGATTCATGATAGCTTCCATTGTACTTAACCCTTACAGAGCATTTGACCTTAGACTTATTTTGTTTCCTTTCCATAGGATCCCATGAAGTTTACTATGACTAATATATAGGGATATTCTATTGGATTTTTGGCCTATAACCAACTACTTTGCACTTTAGAAAAAACTTTTCTTTAAATATTTGAATATTAATAAATACCTTATCACATTTTGATTGTTCTTCTGTGTGACAATACATGCGATAATGTTCTAAGGATAGCTGTTACACTAAAGGTTCATAGCGAATACCTACTATTATGAGATCCCCAAAGTTCTATATCACCATTCTTGAATACATGTTCTATGTTTAGATGATGTTTTTTGAGGGACAAAAATAATACAGTCCATTATGGGTGAGGAATCATTAAAATTTCAGGCACCTTCACATGGTGTGTTCCCTTGGTAATATTCAAGAGTATATTATGAGAACATGACCCACCAGTAGGAAATCCATATTTCATATTGTCATTGTATGTTCCTATCTATAGACATGTGTATTGGTTCATATAATTTAAGATTATTATTAATGGGTATTACAACTCACGTACTTAGATGTATTGATGCAAACTGTGACGACACACTATTCATAATGAGGTAGGATGTGTTAGGTGAATAATGAGTAATACTACATTAATAGATAATGCGAGAAAGGATTTTCCCTTCTGTTCCATAATGGAAGTTTATATCTCAAGACTTTTTATGGAATTGATATATCCTAAATAAATCCATGGCCATGGTGAGGAATGGGAAAGTTCAATTCTGAGAGGTCAAAGAAAGATTAATCGAGTGCATGGGTTGATGACACTATCATGCAACTCACTTGATTCAAGATATCGAGATAAAGGGATTACATTACATGGTAAACGTTTGTATGAGGTAACACATCATTATGGAATTAAATTATTTTTATATGGGTTCCTTGGTGTGTTTCTATACGTTAACCTTAGACTTCAGGCAGACTCTGCCTAATGCCACTAAGAAAGAGGCCTAGAGGGTCCCACAATAAGTGTATCCAAGTATCATAGTTTAATATTAATTTAACAAGTTGAAAAAAGATTATTCTCAATTGTGGTTTAATAATTATTTAAGTATGTCTGATCACATTTATTTCGACACTATTTATTTGAGAGAATGTATTGTGGATGAAATAATATATTCATTGATGAATAATGAAGTGATATTTATTTAAAAAATAAATAGACATTATTCAAGGTCTAATAAATGTGGTGGATGAAATACAGAAAATGGGATAACAAAAGTACATGCAGTGTATATTAATATACATGTCGTGTAGTTTTTCTACGGATTTATGAGAAATAATATTTTTTATTTAATTAAATAATGTTAGATTTAATTTGTTGGGTGCATGTAAAGTGATAATAATAGTCAAATTTTATTATTAGACATGGGGTATTACTAAGAATTAAATGAAATGAGTAAATGACTGTGGGTAATTAATTCATTTTATTATTCTAAATAATATAAATCCTAATTACATTATTCTCATTAGATCTAGAAATTCTTAGTGGTTGTGCAAAATGGATTTGGAGAAAGATCTCAAGCCGAGTGAGAATTCATATTCTGTAATAAAACTCTCATGTTACGAGATAGATCTTCCTCCACCGGATCAAGGAGAGTGCTTTGGAAGTAGCTATCAAGGAGATCGAAGGAGGATATCACAAGAGAAGGCTCTTTCATGCTAGCACCTGGAGATCCCTTTGACAATATCTAGAGATATGTGGAGTTTTTTTGGATCACTGCTATAGGAAGCCTACACTTGGATTCTGCATTGCAATGATGGACCACATTGGATCGTGATCATAAGAATCAACAGAGATACAATTCCATTAAGTTAATTCATGTGTTTTATTTAAATTAATTATAAACAACATATATTGATCCTCTTTGTGGTTCTGGGACTTCTCTCTTTCCTTTTTCATTATTCATTCTATTTTGAAGATCCGACATATTATCATAATGACAGATATCGGATTGATCATTATTAACTATAAAATTAAAGTTGGTTACACCCATCCACACACTTACATTATGCCCAGAACCTACAAGTGGTATCTACGACATCATATTGTGGATTATAATTATTTAGTTTTTAGTTGATGATTTATGAATTTAATAATTTAGTTGTTTCAATTCAAGTTAATTGTTATGTAAATCTGAATCTCGATATTTGTTCCTCCTATTTCGTTTCTCATTCACCTTACAGAAATGACATTTTTCTTTTTCTTTTGGTTAAAATAAAACAGAGGATCTCATCTGGAGGTGCCAATGGTTCCTAGCCGTACAACACCAGAACACATGGTGTGTCAGTTGGACTCACACACCGTGTAGTTAGACTCACACGACATGTATTCTGCCTCATACGCCATGTAGTCAAGGTTCAATGCATCAGGACTAGTCCTCTAAACCAAGCCGTGTGTTGGAGTTTATCTGAGTCTTTATGAATCAGTGTGTGGACCAGGAACACGTGGCACATGGTTTACGGATTACACATCATGTGTCCCACTGTACATGGCGTGTAGTCCCTTTGGGTTGGGGTTCGACCGTGTACCCTATACACAGCTTCCCTAGCTAGAGACCATGTAACAAAGATACTACATGGCATGTGGCCCACTAGACACACCATGTACTTCGAAGAAATCTGAAGTACATCTACCCTCCGACCCCCTGGGTGTGTAATTCAGATGGACGGTGAACAATATTACATGATGTGGAGTAGGAACTATAGGCCTGATACTCATCCAAATTATGCATAATTATTAAAATTTATTATTATATTATACAAACCTTTGAGACGTATACCATGGTGCAGGCGTAAAGCTGGGGCACAATACATGATAAGTTTTTTATACATATGTGTTTAATTTAACATTTGTGTAATGCTCATTTCTACTCATTGGGTAGTTATGAATGAGAATTCACCGGGTTTCCTCTAAGGTACAAGTTACATACAAATATAATTTTAAATGAATTTATTTTTTTAGAAATGTGATAGATAATAATCTCAAGGAAATTTAGAAAAGGGTTTAAGATGAAAGGATTGATTAATAAAGATAATAAATAATTTATTTGAGCATGATTTATCTTAAACAAGAACGATTAAATAATTGAATGATAGTTTTATTTATGTGTAAATATTTTTGAATGTATGGATGATTATGATCTAGACCAAGACCTTTTTATGTAGATGGTTCTTTTAATTAATTTATTTAAACTATTTTTTTGTCCTGCAAGCCTTATCCTCATTAATACATAGGGCCTATGTGCCAAAGGTTTCTTTTATGTAAAACCCTGTTTTACCCTTTAACTGCATGTGAGATAAAAGTATATGTAATAGATAGAGCTCCCAAGCTAGTAGAGAACGTTCAAGTTAGGATCTGAGGTGAAAAACCCCAAGGATATACAAAGGTGGATAGGTGTAAAACTATAAACATGAACCCAAAAGGTTCAAGGTGTTTTCTCCCCTATTTTTAGGGTTATTTTATCAACCACTAGAGAAACTAACCAATTAAACAATATCATGATCATTCCATTTATTTTATTTCTATCATTTTCATAGTTTATTTATTATGGGTGTATTGTCATGATCACACAATTAATGAATTAAACAAGCATGTAATATAGAACTAAAATAATACAGACTTATGCATAAATATTATCTTAGACATGGTTAATCACTTAAGCATTTCCCACTTAATATTAACAAGCATGTAAGAAAGATAATAAAGTTGAAATTTATGTATAAGGATAAAATCCATCAAAGAAATATTAAATCGGTATATGCTTTCATAATCTTGGTTAGAATCGAACCATAGTTGAAAGTGCTTGACCAACCCTAGTTAGGGTGATTTAAATTATTAGGGAATTCTAATTCAAGGTTTTGGGTTGACTTGACTTGGTACACATCAAGGGTTGACTGCTACAATAGTACTTGGTTTGACCAAGAGGAAAAGGTTGAGGAAATCCAAAATAAAATAATTTCAAGATTGGGGAGTCTACTTAGCAGACCAAGGAGCTACGAGTTAATGCAGTTGGAATTTAGGGTGCCTACCTAAAACCTTTCAAGTTGCTTGACCAACCCTGTTTGGGGTAATGAAAAGGGAAAGATGGATCCTTTCCTCTAGAATGTTTAGGAAATAGAATATTCCAAAGTCAATGGTGAGTGATATTGGATTTTGATAAAATAGTTGGAGACTAATAAGTATTAATTTATTTATTTGTCTGAGTTTTATCATGATAAAGTACTAAATTTATGATCATCTTAATTTGCAGATTTTTTTAAAAAAAATAGCATCAAATATATCATTGGGAACCATACTAGATAAGGACAATCTTATCACTGGAACCAATTTCTAGGAGGGGCAGAGGTGTTTACGCGTCATCCTTCACCATGAGAGGAAATTGTTTGTGCTGGAGGAGCCTGTTCTAATTTCACCTAGAAATGAGGCAAGTGATGAGGAATTATCTCTCTATATGAAACATTTGGATGATTCCACAAATGTCAAGTATTTCATGCTATTGACCATGTCTAATGATCTCTTGAAGCAACATGAAAACATGGACGCATATAACATGATGTCTCAACTTAAAGATATTTATCAAGAGAAGGAGAGACATGAGAGTCATGAGATCTCCAATGCTTTGTTCGCAACTAAGTTTGGAGAGTTTTCACAAGCTGGGCCTCATGCAGTTAAGATTATTGGCTACATTGAATGGATGAACATCTTAGGAGTTAAGTTCCTAGATGATTTGCATACATATCTCATCTTATCATCACTACCCAAGACCTTATCTAGATTTTTTGTCAACTACAACATGAGAAACAATGAGAAGAATCTATTGGAACTTCTTAGCATGATTCTTCAGATAGATAAGTACATGGGGCATTTCAAACCCACAGTCCTTATGGTGAATAAGAAGAGGAAGGGCAAGGAAAAGGGGCCAAGGATTTATAAATGGTTTGAAGCCACCAAGAAACGTCCTTCCAAGGAGGGGAATATCTAAAGGTAGGGAAAGTAATGGGATGAAGTATGTTTTTCATATGGCAAGCCATGCCATTAGAAGAGGAATTACACTCAGAAGCATGTGGAAGCTAAAGGTGCATTTGTTATCGAGTGTAATATTTCTATTTCTACAAATTGCTTATTAAATACAACATGTGGGGCTCACATATGTATTAAAATGCAAGAACCAAGTATATTTAGAAATATTTATAGAGGAGAGGTTAATATTTGAGCTACTAATGGCACAGGGCTAGCTACATTGGCCATTGGCGATTACCATCTCTCATTTCCAAATGGGATGCTTTTGGTTTTATATAACTGTTATTATGTACCTGGTGCTATCAAGAACATAATTTATGTATCATTTTTGGATATGGATGTATTTATTTTCATGTTTGGAAATAAGGGTTTTTTATTTTATAAGAACAATGTGTGTTATGATATGAAACATTTAAATAATAGTTTGTATTTACTAAATTATGAAAAACAAGTGATGGAAATAGATAATGAAACAAACTCACATGACTCATACAACACCCAATTATGGCATCACCATCTCGGTCATGTAAACGAGAAGCGCTTGAAAAAGATCTTCCAAGACAGTTATTTAAACTCTACTGAGCTAAAACCACTTGATAGATGTAATGATTGTTTACAAGGGAAAATCACCAAGCCACCTTTTGGTGGAAAAGGTGAAATAGCCAGAGATCTTCTAGGATTGGTAAACATGAATGGATGTGGGCCATTTACAGTAGAATCTAGAGGTGCATATTCTTAAATCATTACTTTTATTGATTATTTTAATAGATATGGCTATATCTACTTAATGAAGTATATGTTAGAGTTCTCGGAGAAATTTATGGAATTCAAGAATGAATTAGAGAATCATCTTGGCAATAAGATAAAGAAGATTCAATTGGATCAAGATGGAGAATATTTGAACTAAGAGTTCATAGACATTTTACGGTAATCTATGATTCTATATCAACTCACTCCTCCCTATACACCACAGTGGAATGGTGTTAGAAAAAGGAGGAACCACACCTTATTAGACATGGTGAGGCTAATGATGATTCATACAGTTCTACCATCATCCTTTTGGGGATATTCATTACAAATTACAACATACACATTAAACCTAGTACCAACTGAGGTGGGAAATGGAATTCCCTTAAAGTTATGGAATGGAAAGTAACCCATTTTGTCACACAAATGTGTATGGGGATGAGAAGCATTTGTTAATGCCTTATCAGGAAACAAACTAGAACCCCATGGCATGAGGTATATCTTTAGAGTATATCCTAAAGAAACGAAAGGATATTACCTATATAACCCTTCAAACAAGAAAGTGACTGTCTCCATACAAGTCATCTTTCATGAGAGGGAGTACATCCACAAAAAGGATAGTGGGAACAAGATTGACTTCGATGAAGTTGATGTTCCTAAAACACATGAGTTGGTACAGGAACAAGTTCCATAGGTCCCCATAGAAGCAGTTCAAAAAATACAAGTACTACATAGGATCTCAAGAGAGGTAAGGGAACCAGAGATATTTGGTTTCCCAGTCACTGAGGATGGTGAATCGTTATTGTTGTTTGGTAAAACTCAGTCTTGCATTTAATGCAAGCTCTCAAAGAAACTTGTTGTTATGTGTAATAGAAAATAAAATCAGTGTTGTGTGTATTGTAATATATAGAATATATTTAAATTATTTAAAATATAAAATATATCATAATATCTTAAGATTTTATATCCCTTTCTATGCTTAGTTTTTCATTTCATACATGCTATCGAATATGATGTTCATATTTTAAAATTCCAGGGTGTTACATTCTCTTCGTGTTAAATAAATTGTTTCCTAACAATTTAAACTTGATCTCAGTAATCAAGGGTTCGATATTTTAAAATACCACTATTGAAAAACACATGTCATAATAGAGTTAATGAAATATCCCCTTAATAAGAGAGAAAGGGTAGTATAAAGGTCTTATGGAATAACACATTTATAGGTTTCTAAGTAGGATAAATTAATGGAAAGTGAAGATATGGACATGGAGGAAAAGTATAAATATTTATAGAGTGTTATTGAATACATTTATTAAAAGAAATTTAATGATAAATGGAAATTTTAGGGCCTCAAAGACATAAATCTATGATTATTTAAAAGAACATCGGTTCAACTTAAATAAAGGTATTAGGATAACATTTTTATTTCATGATCATTTTCATAATATTGATTGATTATTTTACTACCTAAGAATATAAGTAAATACACTTACTTGATATATTTATATTTTATATAAATAATTTCATATTTTGATTGGGCTTCGATCAATTTTCAGTTCATACCTTACCTTAAGAAATGAATATCCAAAAATGATTTTTTTTCTAAAGCACCAAAATTCAATTTTAAAATATCATAAGATCCATACATAGTGAAATTTATTTTCATCTATATCTAAATATTTTACAAAACCAATATGTTTAGTATAAGTTTTCTACCAAAATAAATTAATATTTGAACCTGAAATGTAACATTAGTGGTTCATCATTAATATTTATTCATCAAATTGTTTAACTAAAAACCATAACATATTAACCAAGACATCACATAGTACAATGGTATATGATAAACCCCTATTATCCTCTAGTCATGGGTTCAAGACCCATGGCATTTTTGAACTTTATGGGTGCTCACCTAGAATGAAGGCTAGCCTTTTTCTAAAACTATATTAAAATAATTCCTATAATGTTCAAATAAAATATTATGGACATCCTTGAATTTAAATTAATAATTAAACAAAAAAAGTATGAATGTTTTCAACACAATTTTTTTACTATGTATAATAATTTTATATGGATATTATTACAATGTAATTAATTATCATGTCAACCATAATTGTTATCAATACCTTTTAAATTATTCATATAAAATGTAAATACATTATTCCTCAAATAAATTTTCCACTAAAATATATAATTTCTATAAATTTCACAAAAATTATCCTTAATATTATTACATTACTACCATATAATACCAAAAAAATATGTGTTTAATAATTTGAACTTATGATCAATCTTAAACTCATAAACCCATGGAGGTAAACATACCTCTTAAGTTAATTAAAATACATATTCTTCTAAAATTAAATGTAGTCCCTAGATGTTTTAAGATTATTATAACTAAAATACCATTGGTAAAAATACTTCTATACTTTAATTATTGAATACCAATACTTGATCTATTTTATTTCAACATAGGTCCTTATTTAGTTTAAGTTTTAACTTTGTTCACTTATTTTCATTATATATTCAAATACTTTATAATGGTTTGTAATGAGAATGTGAATTATTCTAATCATATCCCCTAGTAGTGTCAACCATGTGTGTAGTAAGGCCTATTTTTGTGTACCAAGTAGCACTCAAGTCAATCCAGACATTCCCTTTTCAGATTTATTACCCCTAAGTACATTTATGCTAGAACCATGTCCAATTTTAGTATCCATACAGGGATGTATTTCCAATAATACCACATAATCTCAACCTTACAAAAACATTAGGAAGATATTATATACTTATACTTAAATTATATAATATGGGTTATGATCCATACTCTATGTTTTTTTAGTTCCTAAGGTTTCTGCTATAATTCCTCTGATACCGATTATAGTGACCTCAGTCCTAGAATCTAGAAGTCAATTTCATACTTCATTACATTAGTATAATATATAAGGAATCACATCCTGAAGGACATAATAGTTTAGTAGTCTTGGTAAAATAGATACATACTTGCGTGTTTCATTAAATCTCATTACAAAAATTAAAACAAAATTTTATTTTATTTTGATAATAACATTATTCCATATAGCATATCCCAGCATATTAGTCATATTATACTTCGTGGGAACCTGAAGAAAGGAAAAAAATAAGGGTGATCTCAAATGCTCAGTATGGTTAAATTAAAGCGTAAGATATCATGAATATATAATAATAATAAAAATGGCATAGTAATTAACTAAGAAAACATTCCATTTAAATAACTATATATGGAAAAATTATTATGTAAAGGAAAATAACTGAAAACACATTCCATTCAATCAATGAATTGAAAATTAAATGAAACCAAAGAGAATATCACAGAAAAAAATCTCTTAAATAATAATAAATGACCTCTTAATGAAGGTAATTCTTAATTATAGTATGTCATTTTTCCCAGGAACATGATACCTTTACCATAAATAACTTTTATAAGATGTTTTGAAATATACTACTATGAAGACCTTTCCCAATACAGTTAAAAACATACTGGTTACAAACGCATAAGGTTTGTCCAACTTATTTTATCTCATGCGACTATTTATTCTTTGAGGGGATTTAATTAACCTATCCCCAACCCATGTATTGAATTTAAAAAATAAATCCTTTTATATCTAATAATATATTTAACTCATAAATAATGTGCCTTACCAAATATCTGTATTGAGTAAAGGATACAGATTTATCAAAATTTCCCCAGTTAATCAAATAATTTTCAAAGTAAACATCGTATGTTAAAATGGTATAAATTTTTAAAAAAAAATTATATTCATCACAAAATAATATATATATTTAATATATATTTAATTTTCAATGAAAAATGGTTACAATAATGTTATTGTTTCAATAGAAAGTTAACAATCAAAAAAGAAAGTGAGATTGCACAATAACTCTTACCATTTGGTAATTTCCAATTCAAATCCCCTTGGATGAAATATTTCAAATTGGAACATAAAATTACATGAATAATGAATTATTCATGATATTATAGTTCAAATGGGTTTTATATAAAACTCATGAAATAATAGTGGTTCATAATATAACGTTTCTATCAAAGAAGGCAAACTGAGAAACAAAAACCTTACCCTATGACCTGATTTGGTTAAACATTCTTTAACCTCTTATATAGTGGTTCTAAACATGTTATTAACTAATTAAATAACAATATTAATATTTATTATATCATATATTATTATTTTATTATATATTATCACATGTTCATTGATAATCGTTTATTATTTTCATTGTTTTGTGTGTTAACTGCCTTGTTTTCTCATGCGTGTTTTGTCATTAAAGGTCTGGTTCTTGAGAATATTCTATATTTTCATCATATACATGATAATAATAATTAAATAATTATCATATTTATAAAAAAAAATTACTTTTAAAACTAATCATTAATTATGGTTACAAAAAATGATGTATGTTACGATCATAGAGACGGTAGGTTGTATATACGCATAAGTAACATTTTGCATTTTTTCAAAGATCATTAATGAAAGAATGTAAGTAATATTTTAAATAGAATTATAATAATATATTTAATACCATATTTTATAGTTATATATATCATTCATGTGGTGTGGTGATGAAAATAGAGTCACATCACTTCGAGAGGGCGGTAGTCTACACGTACATGAACGACGTTATCATATTTTATTGAGTGAAAATGTAAGAAAATAAAATTATTTTTTATATTTAAAGAATTATAATTATGTCATGAATATCATAATTATTTCATTTATATCACATATAATTATTCCTTATTACATTCCATGGAAATTTTTAGTAAAATATGAATCACATCGCTACGCGAGGTGGTAGCCCACAGTACACACGAGGGATGTTATTGTATCTCCTACAGAATGGAATATAATAAGATATATATGATATAATGACTCCATAGGTATAATAATTTTATTAATATAAAATTTATACTTTATATCCATCATCATACTCAACCTTGATAGGTGTAAATGGAAAAAATGAAGGACATTGGATCGTGAGGTGATAGTCTGTCGTACACACGAATGATGATTTCATAAAACATTTGATGGAAGTGGAAATGTTTTTAGGTAATTAAATTGTTATAAAAAATCACATTATATTTAATATACTATGTTTATTATATCATAATGGTATTATAAAAATTTATGTAGGTGGAGAAAGAAGTAAAATAAAGACGCTTGTTAAAGAACATTATCTCTTCTTCAGGTATTCTCCTTAGGTTTGCACTAAAGCCTTCAAAGGTTTTATTAATGAAAAAAATAAAGATTATAGGATGAGGGGACATAATTTGGGAAGTTTTTTTGTCAGTTATTTTCTAAAACAATGTTGTTTGAATGTGTGAATAAGTGAAGGGAGGAGGTGGCCTTTTATATGTTGGGTGAGTGGCACAATTGTAATATTTTGAAAGAGTGAATTCCACCCAAGTTTTTTTCATATCACAATGCCCCAATAATGGTCCATTATTAATAATATATATTATAGGGTCTAAATATTTCCATAAAATGGGTTTTATACAAGTTTTTTGTCATTCCTTCATCTTATATTCTTTGTTTAACTACTAAGTAAACTCATTTTTACCTTAATCACTATAGTTAATTTTTACTATTTTCACTAATAATTATACTCAAAAATTGATTTTACCTAAATATATAATAAAAAATATGATTATTAAAAATATGGAGTCCATTTTTAAGAATTCAACTCATATAAGTGGGTTAGTTTAATTAAAATTAATCCTACAGACATGACGTGAAGGCGGTTTTTTAAAGTAAAAATGTTCAAAAGTTTACAATGTTTTTATATAAAATTTAAATATGAAAATGATTCCAATGAAATAAATTGTATTAATAGATTTATAATTTAACTATTTTGACTATAAAACCATTTCAAAATATAATTTAACATTATTAATTAATTATATGGAAATGAAATTTTCAATTAAAATTCAGTATTTTTCACTATTCATCAAAAAAATAAAACTTCTCAAAAAATCCCAAAAATCCACCCAAAGATACTTTTGCTGTTCCAATTTCAAAAATGAATTTTATTTTAAAAAATAAATTTTATAAAAGTGTCAAAGATTAATTTTAAATTATGTGCGTCAAGCACAACTAAACCGTCTTTTAGGAAAATATAGTTTCTCTGAAAACATTTCATTTTATTTTAAATGATTCTTATTATTATTTATAATTAATAGATAACCAATAAATGTTTTTAAACTATATATTTTCATAGTTTATTCAATCCTATTCATACTCTTCATTCTAATGGCTAAGAGATAATTATCATATTAAATAATAATAATAATAATAATAATAATATCATATTATTGTTCGATAAAACAAGGTCTTGCGTGTCATGAATGATATTGAAGAAACATATTGGTGAATGTAACACAAGATAAATATAGTTTTTCATGCATTTCAATATAAAAATATATTTTTTTATTTAAAATAGTAAATATTTCATAAATTCTCAAGATTTTATATCCCTTTCTATGCTTGGTGTTGCATGTCCTACACACTATCGAATACGATGTTCATATTTTAAAATTTTGGGGTGTTACATGTGACATTAAAAGTTTCCAAGAATAAAATAAGTGCATATTGGGTGATGAGATAATTAAAATTTATTTTAATTTTAATTTCCTGGAACCCCAAAAGAGGATCTTTCATATTAAGTTTATAATTAATTTATTTAGATTGGAAGAAATAAATAACATCGTCTTAGGTTTATTTCTTCGCAGTCAATTTTGATCATCTGAAAAGTCCCTTTTGGATTTCCTTCATTTAACTTCTAAGGATCCAAGGATAGAATCTCTCTATTGGTGATCCAAACATTCTCCAAAGATCTCTGATCAATGTCACTCGATCTTCAGGAGCTAGCGTAGTGAATCAAATGTCTTGTGTTGTTCGTTCTTGGTCGCTATTTCTTTTGTTTTAAAGAAATATCTATTTCATTATCGTTCTTGAGAGGAATAGAGAAATGAGGTGTCAGGAGATAATTTTTTGTGTGAAACAATTCTCTATTCTTGATTCTGGATACCCCACATAATAGACATAATCGCCTATTTATAGAGCTATGGTTTCAGTTAAAATAGTTTTTTAATGCATGTGGTCCATTAAATAATATAATTTTTTTAAAAGGGTGGGATCGATGCCTCAATTTATTATTTGAAGTAAAGACCTATTTAATGTTGGAATATGGAGACCCATTACATAACTTGAAGTCCCAAGGCCAAGTGGCCTAAATACAAGGCTTGAAATCCCATTTTTTGGCCCAAAGGACCCCTCAGTGAATAGTACTGCTACAGTACCTGCTCTCCTATAGTACATACTACAGTACCTCTGTCACTACAGTGCCTGCTACAGTGCCTCCACCGCTACAGTGTCTCCACTACTATAGTACTGCTACAGTGCCCTGCTACAATACTGCTACAGTACCCCGAGATTTTGTCCCTACCCAGATTTGATATTATTACTATTTTTTGGTGCATGTAAAATTGGGCAAATTGATAAATAACATTTATCAACTTTTAAATAATTATTTATCACTAGACGTAGTCTTGGTCAATTTTAACTCCTTGGTATTCATTGAATACCTGGATAAATATTTTTATTCATAATCAAATATTTCATTCACTTAATAGAGAATAAATATTTATTTAAATATTTAATAAAATAAATATATATTTTTGCATTCACATACCAGTGAATAGAAATTACTTACTTTATGTGATCAATATAATTTGAAAAAAATTATTCCTCAGACTTGAGAATAATAATTATTACATTAATTAAATTCAAATTGAATTTAATCAAGATCAAAGGAAACACATAGTGTGTGACAGTCTAGGATTCTTTCTCATTATAATTAAGTGGGCTTGTCGAAATTCCAAGATTACTGTATTGTAATGGATAAAGGTACCCAATAAAAAGAACTTAATTTTACAACATCGACTACTACAGATGAAAACTCATTGTTTTATATAATCCATTTATCAGAATATCTCATCAAAAAGGTCTCACATCCCTGTCACCAACCTATATTCTCGATATGTCTTTATTTGACTATCTAAAATAAACAAGTCATTACACCATGGCCATGTAATTTAATGTGATGGTTCTATTCCAATCAAAGGATTGTGATATCATCTTCCATGAAGATGGAAGGGGAAAATCATTTATCAACTTATCCATTAATGACATGTCACTTGTGACACACCCATCATATCCAACTTCTACATGAACTTTTATCAGCATGGTTTATGAAATACATCTAAGGAAGAAAGTTGTAACAAGAATTAATATTAATCTTAAATTCTAAGGACCATAACACATTATCCCAGATAATAATATTGGATGACACCAAAACATAAATAATTCCTACTAGTGGGTATATTCTCAAAATCTCACATCTTGTAGAATTCTCAGTGAGAACTTAATGAGAATAATTTCCATTTTCTTATGATTACTCGCACCTAGTGGTATTTTTTCTATGTTTCCCATTATAGTATATTATCCAACCACATAACATTATTTAATAATATCGACATATCTCATTAAGGTTATCATCCTATAGGGGAACTACTATGACTTTATCAATGCAATACACATAAGAAGTACATACAGAACAATGAAAATCTTGTAATAAGAAGTTTTATTAGCATTTAATAAATTTAATATACATATAATTGAAGTAAAAAATATTGGTCCTAGGACACTAACTATAAAAAATCCCACTTGTACTAGATCCAAATGCATATGACCTCATTCCACTAGACCTCACATGATAGTCATGTTTCTGTTGTGTCAAGGATTTAGTCAATGGGTCCATCGAGTTTTCTTCCATAGAAATACTACTCACCATAACTTCACCTCTCTGAGAAAAATACCTCAAGAGATGATACTTTCAAAGTATGTTCTTCATCAACTAATTTGACCTTAGATATTTTTCAAGAGATGCCATCATGGTATTCTTACAATAGAATGTGATATGATCTTTACTTCTAGGTACCGCATCAAACTCTTTGATGAATTTTCTCACTCATACTAATTATTTAGCTACCTCAAAATCCATAATATACTAGTAATCTACTATAGAATAGAAATCACAACCTTATTTTATCTATTTTAGCTCACATCACCTCTATTAAAAGTGAAGATTTATCCTTTTTGTGACTTCATGTTATCTTGATTAGTTTGGAAACAAGAATCTTCATATCCTCTAGAGACTAGTTCCTTATCTCCTCCATAAACTTGGAATATGTCCAGAGTATTCCCCATATACATAATAATGGTCTTTAATTTCATCTAACAGTGTTCACTGGGATCAATTTAATATCTTCTTACCATAATTAATGTACAGGATACATCTATCCTAGTATATAGTATGACATACATGACTGACCTAATCATTGATGCGTATAGAATTCTTACCATTCTGTTTCATTAATCATGTGTCTGAGGAAAAAATTTCCTCGAATGATGAATGACATGTATCACTGGAAACAATCCTCTCTTGTATTGTTCTATATTTAATCTCATCAGTATCTTGTCAATGTATGTACTTTATTTTATGCCGAGAAACCTCTAGGATTTATCATGATGAATCTTAATCCCAATAATATATACCACCTCACCAAAGTAATTTATAGAGAATTGTTTATTAAACCATGCCTTAACAGGTTGTATGACTGGTATTTCATTTCTAATGAGTAATATGTCATCAATATATACTATTAAGAAAATGAATGCACTCCCACTAAATCATTTATAGACACACTACTTTCATTCATTATTAATGAAACCAAATTTCATTATGGACTAATAAAAATAAATGTTCCTTCACCTAAATGATTTATTTAATCCTTAAATGGATCTTTGGAACTCACATACCTTGCTAGAATACTTTGGAGTCACAAACCCTTTGGGATGTGTCATATAGAAATCTTACTAAAGGTTCCCATTAAAGGAAGATGTTTTGACATCAATTTTATAAATCTTGTAATCATGGAAATCCACAATGGAAAGTAAAATTATGATGAATTTTATCATTGAAAATGGTGAAAAGGTTTCAATATAGTCAAGGCATTGATACTGTTTAAAACCTTTTGCAACTAGTTGCACCTTATAAGTACTGAATTGTCCTTCCATGTCCAATTTATTCTTGAATACCCATATAAAACCAACATGATTTACATCCAATAGAGGGTCTACCAAAATCCATACCTGATTTTGTTACATGGAATCCATTTCATAATTCATGGCCTCTTTCCAATTAGAAACATATATGCAACTTACTACTTCATTGTAGGTTATATGATCATTATTATAAAATGATAATGATTCAACATCCTTAGTGACTAGAAATCTATACTGTTATGGTTCTCTAACCTCTCTAGTACTCCAACATGGTAATTGCATCTTTGGAACAATTTCTTATTTAATGAGGCTTTTTGGAATTTGTTCATGTGCCAACTCTTATGTATTTTGAGCCTAGATTTCATCAAATTCTATCTCACTCCCACTGTCTATTTTATAGATAAGATCCTCCTCAAGAAAGTTGAGATGTTTGTTAACCAAAAAAGTTTTGTGTGAATTATTTTATGGATAGTATCCCTTTGTGTATTTGGGATATCCTATAAAGATACACTTTATGCCTCAGGGTGTAAACTTATTACTATAAGAGGCCTTAAAAAACACTTTGCAACCCCACACATATAAGTAATAAAATGAGGGATTAGTTATATTCCAAAATTGGTATGGTATACCCTCTATTTATTTTTTTGGCCCTCAATTTAGTATGTATGTTTTTTATTGTAAAGTGTATCCCCAAAAGGATAATGAATGACTCACATGACTCATCATTGATCTCAATATGTTCAAAAGGTGTGGTCCATCCTTTTTTTACACCATTCCACTGAGGCGTGTAAGGAGGAGTGAGTTGAGATAACATCTCAAACTCCCATAAATAATCAATGAAGTCTTGATTACGATATTCGATACCATGGTCTGAGTGGAGTTTCTTAATCTTCTTACCAATATGGTTCTCAGCTTCATTCTTTTATTCCTAGAATTTATCAAAAGAACCTGACTTATACCTTATTAAGTATACATATCCATATCTACTAAAATTGTCATTTAAAATTATGAATTATGAGTACCCACCCCTTTCCTCAACAGGAAATGGCCCACACACATTGGTATAAACTAATTCATGAAGCTATTTAGACCAATAATCATTCCCACTAAAAGGGGATTCGGTAATTTTTCCTTGTAAACATGTGTGACATACACTAGGTGGTTTTAGTTCAAAATAATATATGTATCCACCTTGATGTAATTTAGTTAAGAGCTTTTCATTTACATGATCTATCATGTGATGCCAAAGTTGGGTGTTCTATGATTCATGTGAAGTAACATCATTATCATTTTTTATTACTTATTTTGTGTAATCCAACACATAAAGACCGTTATTTATATGTACCTTACAATAATAAATGATATATATATAAAAATATCAATATTTATTCCCAAATTTGAAAATAAATCTATTGGTATCTAGTTAGGATACATAAATAATGTTTTTGGTAACTGAAGTCACATAATAACAACCCTTTAAAACTAAGATCATTTTGGCTGGCAATGTGAGTTGTTAGTCCTTGGTATATATATTATCATATTTATACCCATTGGATACACATATATATATATCTCCTCAGTCAATCCTTCTGAATATAATTGGTTCTTATATTTGAATACACATGTTAGCACCCCAAGCTGTATTTAATACCCAATTTGTAGAAACAAATAAATTTCACTTGATAAAAAATGCACCTGAATCTTCCCCTTGATTATTTATATGGTTATATTTTTTCTTCTAGTGTCCCTTCTTTCCAAATGAAAAATATATATCATCATGTTCCATTACTTTCTCCTTGATCTTTTTCATCTAGGAAGGTCGTGAAGAATCATTGGGCAAAAATCTCTCCGCTTTCCCTTTCTGTTTGTTAACCATAAGTATGGAAGGATTTTCATGCTTCATATCCAAATAAAATTGGTTAAGGAGAGTAAGAAGGTCATGAATATACTTATCAATGTTTTTCATATTAAAATTTACAACAAAGTTAGAGAAGCTATGGGGAAGTGATTCCAGAATGATATCGGTGCCTAGTTTTTTTGGGAGTTTAAACACTAGAACCTCTAGGCGCTCAATGTATCCAATGAGATTGAATAAATGAGACCCATATAGAGAACCCTCTATAAGATATCATTGAAATGTTTCATTGGATATATCAAACCATTATTTTCTAGCTCTCTCCAAGTAAATACCACATAGGTGATCAAGCATGCTATATGCATCCATGTTTTCATGAGACTTCATGAGTTTAATAGACATAGATGAAAGCATCAACCATTAAATGTTGTCCACATCACTCAAATTTTATTCATAGACAAGTAATTATTAATCACATGCCTCATTAGAAGGCATATCATGCATTGAGGATTCTAGCATGTTATATTTCCATTCATGACGTAGAACAACTTGGAGGTGTCTAAACCACTACTATAAGTTACTGCCAGTTATGAGGCTTTCTTTATAGAAATATTGATCATAGGGATAGTGTGGGTGATGAACATTCAATTTTATTATAAAATTAAAAATAGAAGATAATTAGTACTTGTATTGATTAAAAATTAGGTGATATATAATAAATTAAATGTTTTTATTAAATATCCCACTATTTTATCAAATCCCAATAGTCCTCGCCATTGAACTTAAAATTTTTCGTTTCTTTGAAATTTTAGTGGCTAGGATCCCCATTACTTTTATTAATGATACATAATTTTTCCATGAAAACCATAATAATGTAATTATGTATACATTCTTTCCAATTACATTCTTACAACTCCTTAATCTATTGAGTGAATTCCTCTATCCATAACTCCAAACTTAAATTCCTCAACACTTTCCTCCAAATTTGTATGGAATAGACTTTGGTTGTCAGACTCAATAAAATTTTGGTTAAGTCAACTCAAAAACACTCATGATAACTCCCCAATAAAGTAAGTGTCCATAATTTGGCCATATGATACACTTAGTTATATATTTTAATTCCCAATTAAGTAATAGAAGGCTTAGTATGACTTAATATTAGGTTGAGGTATTTAATTAATTTTTCATAAATTTTATATTTTTTTATCATTTACATGTCTTTTTAATATTAAGTGGATTTTACTTAATTAATTAACCATGTTGTATAAATCATTTATACATAATCCATTTATTGAAATTACATATTTTCAAATTAACTAGTTTATTTATGTGACAACAATCTTGTATACAGAAAATAAATAACTCAAAGACATAAATAAATAAATAAAATAAAATAATTAATCATGATCTTATCTAATGTTTGATTTAATGAGAATACGTTAAATCAACCTATGACCTAGGGGAATAACTCCATATGTTGGTCTTCGCATGAGTTATAGTATTCCACCTATATATCTATGTATCACAAAGATGGCTTTATCATAGCTTCATCTTGTAATTCCTCCACACACCATGGGATGATACATTAATTATAAGTATTTATTACTCAAACATAAATGAAGGGAACCAAAGTAATCATTAAAGGGTATTTCATAAATATCCTTTGACACATAGTTCCTACATAATAATGGAGGGAGTGATGACTTGCATTCCATCATTTAATTTAATATAAAATAATTTAAAACTCATTCAATAACTTAAATTAAATAAATTATAACACATACATAGTTCTTGATCAAGCTCATGATCGGTCATGCAGACAACGAATATGAAAAAGTAATCAGATAGAATTCATTTGTTTATTCATTATTTATTATTAAGATAACATTCTTACATTAATTAATTAATTACCTTTCATCTTAATGAGCATCCAAACATAATTAGAGATACCAATAAATTATAGACTTCATGGAAAATAAATGGAAGAAAAATTAATGACATATTTATTACAAAAAATTAATTAAGCATTTGAAAATCATTAAAACTATTATTAAATTTTCAAACACATAATGGTGTTACAATCAATAAAATAAGGTTTTAATGCTATAATTTCCAAATTTAATGAAAATTTTAATCATGTAATTTAATGGGAGAATACACAACTTATACATTCAGTTATAGACTATGTATATAGGTTTCTGTGTATCTTGGTCGCGTGCATAGGTCTAAAGCGTGTAACTCAGTTGGACTAAATGGAATGTACATTATAGTTACACACTATGTATCCACCTTTGTTTTTTCCAAGATGCATGTATGGTTCTTTAGTGTGTGCCTCGGTAGACTACACGATGTGTACAATCTAGCTATAGGTTGTGCATCTCTTTGATTCATGTGTCTATTTTCTCATCGAGTAGCTCGATGTGTTCTTCAGATTAGGTATTTGGTGAACTACATGTTTTTACACCACATACACCTCATTTATATCATAAATGGTCCAGTTTTTTAGTCTCAAATGATTTTGACCCTGTATAATGACCACACAAATTTTTCAATTTACGCCACTAACCTATGTATACTAAAAAACATGTACACTGAAACATGTCATACAATCTAACAATTGTGTTCCAGGTTGGATGGTGAACACACAACCTACACCATAGGTAATTACTATATTGAACGTCGTGTATCCCTAAGCACTCCAGATGCAGTGCACTAGGGTACACAAAGTGTACTTCTGAGTACATTTTATGTAACCTTGTCTTACCGGACAAAATTGGATAGTTCCAAATGTAATATTTGATCATTATTCATTTGTTCTATGTTCTTTAATAAAATTAAACATTGAAGGAACATGATTAATATGTTTAATCATGTTAATTCAAATAATATTAAATAATTAATAACATGAAATTAAAATCTAACCACAATTACACAAAGATCAACAATCAAATAAATAATTATAAATTTAAATTTAACCCCTTTGATACAACATGAAGGTTCTAGGTGTAGTGGAAGTTCATATTGGGTGATGAGATAAATAAAATTTATTTTAATTTGGTTTCCTAAAACCCCAATAGGGGATCTGGTATTTTAAGATTATAATTTATTTATTTATATTGGAAGAAATAAGTTAGATCATCTTGGGTTTCTTTCTTTGTAGTCAATTTTGATCATCCAAAAAGACCCTTTCAGATTTCGTTCTTTATTTCGTGAGTATCCAAGGGTAGAATCCCTCTAGTGGTGATCCATGCATACTCCAATGATATCTGAGAGATACCACTCAATATCCTAGTTCTAGCATGGTAATTCAAATGTCTTGTGTTGTTCTTTCTTGATCTCTCATTATTTTGTCTTGAAAAAATATCTATTGTTCTCTTAATATTGAGAATAAGAGAGAAAAGATGAGTCATGATAAAATTATTTATGTGTAAAAAATCTCTGTTCTCTATTTCTGATACCTTACACAATTGACATAACTATCTATTTATATAGATGGAGTTTTAGTTATAATAATTATTTAGTACATGTCAACAAGTAAATAATATAATAACCTTTAATGAAACCCCATTTCATATAATAATAATATTATTATTATTCTATGGTGTGTCCTAACTTGCACAAATTGATAAATAATATTTACCAGCTTGTAAATAATTATTTATCATCAGATGTGGTCTTGGTCCATTCAAACTCCTCGGTGTTTATAGAATACTCGAAAAAAAAATTATTCATAAAAAAATATTTCATTCACTTACCGGTGAATAAATATTTATTTAAATATTCAATAAAATAAATAAATATATTTTTATTCACATACTAGAAAATAAATATTTATTTAATTTATGCAATCAATATAACTTGAATAAAATTATTCCTCGGCCTTGAGAATAATATTTATTACATTAATTAAAATCAAATAGAATTTAATTTAGGTCAACTGAAACACCTAGTGTGTGACACTATAGGATTATTTCTCATTGGAATTTGGTGTGATTTCCTAAAGTCCAAGATTAATGTCTGGCAATGGGTCAAGTCACCCAAGATAAAGAACATAATTTCATAACATTGACAACCACATATGAATAATCATTGTGTAATATAATCTCTTTAGCACAATATCCCATCAAGATGGTTCCACATCCATGTTAGGTGCCTATATACTTGATATGTCTTTCTTTGACTATTTGAAATAAACAAGTTATTATATCATGGCCATGGAATTTAATGTGAAAGTTCTATTCCAATCAAAGTGGTGTGATATAAACTTCCATGAAGATGGAAGGGGAAAATCCTTCCTAGACTTATCCATTAATGACATGTTACTCATGACACACCCAACATATCTAAATTTTCCATGAACTGTTATCATCATGATTTATGAAATAAAAAAAATATGTGAGTTGTAACATGAATTAATAATAATATTAAAGTCTAAGGACCATCACAAATGCTTTTATATAGGAATATTTGATGACACCAAAACATGTGGAATTCCTACTGGTGGGTCTATTCACATAATATCCCATCTTGGAGATTACCAAGTGAAAAATTCATGTGAATAAGCCTTATCTTATTAAGAGTACTCAAACCTGAGAATATATGTACTATGTGTCTCATTGTAGTATGTTATCCAACCACAGAACATTATTTAAGAATTCCATTATAGCACATCAAGATTCTCATCGTAGAGGGGAACTACTATGACCATATCAATGAAATGTATACTCTATGAAATTATTATGTTAGAGTCATGTAGAACAACGAATAATATGTAATAAGATGTTTTATTAATATTCAATACATAGAGTATACATATAATAAAAGTAAAAACAGTTGGTCCTAGGATACTAACTACAAAAACTTTGACATGGTGGTTTCACTTGTGTTCTTTTCTCCTTTTTTGTTATACTATTCAGATGTTTTAGAAAGGGGTTTGGGAAATGTATTGAAATAACGTATGTAAAAATATGTTTTTAGTGTGATTTAAAAAAAATTGTTTATGAGTTGAAAGGTGTGTTACTTTATAGTGAAAAATGGTTTTCCACAATGTTTTAGATTCCTTTAATGGTAAATAGAAAATGGTTTGTTTTTATGACTTTGGTGCATGTGGGTTTTGAAAACTTGGTTTTGGTCCATCGTGCCTAGTTTATTTGAAAATTAGTTTTCAAATAATTTTTGGAAAAGCATGTGAAAATTGAAAACCTATTTTGGGTTTTGAAATGTGTATTTCAAAAAGAGATTTTTATGAAATGGTTTTAATATGGGACTTTAAAAATGTGGCATAGCCAATAGGTTTTAACTAGGGAAAAATGTTTTCTAAGTGATTGTTTTGATTTAATGAAAATCCTAGAAAGAGTTTTGACACACCTTTGATTTGTTGATGTTTCTTTTTATAAATCCTTGTGAAAATGATTATTTTATTATTTTATTTCAAACAAGAATTTTTAGGATGTAATAAGAAAGTGATTGCATTGAGTTGGCGAGTGGGGTCCTACTGGGTTGTTTAGATCATGCCAATATTTTTAAAGGTCCAAGTCCATTAGAGTTTGAATTGGATCTTTTGATATTTTGGGGAAGATGACTGGTTGAATTGTGATTGTGGGTAACATAGAGGCTCTATGTTTTTAGTGTGATTTAAAAAAAATTGTTTATTTTATCCATAATAAAATAAAAAAGAAGGCCTTCGGGCCATTCAGGAAAATTGTTCTCAAGGTGCTTCCAATGATTCCCAAGCACCAGTTTCCATCCATGGGGATTGGGATTTCCCTTCGGGAAATGTGGTGCACTGAGTTGGGAGTCCATTTAGATGGAACCTTGGGTCAGTTTATTACACCTAGCCTGTTGGATGCAAGCTTAGGGTATCACTTAAAACATGTCATTAGCCCTAGTGGGGCCCTGGTAGTTTCATATGTGACAATTTATTTCAAAGAAAATTGTTATCAAATCCTCATGTTTATATATATTTTTCCTTATTTATGGATAATATCTTGAATTTTTGATATTTTTCTATAGTTAATGATAATAAAGACCAAAAAATAAGAGATTGATAAATCTCAGGGATCAGATAAAATCACCAAAGTGAATGTGAAGAAGTTATTGATTCTCACTAATATAAAATGTGTTATAAAAACTGATGGTCTTTATTAGTGCTAGAAAAAGGTGGTGATAAAGGTTTCCTTTATCAGCTCTTTTTTTAACACTGATAAAGTATTACCTTTATCATCATTTTTTATCACTGATAAAAGGTACCAGTTATCAATAGTTTTTTTAGTGCTAATAAAGGGTACTCTTTATCCACACATTATTTTTAGCACTGGTAAAGGTCTCAATAACCTAGCGAGTCCCACATTGAAACAGCATAGGAGGGAACTCTTTTATATATCATTATGCCACGTACATTGCTCAGAAGGCTACAATAGGGATGCTCTCTTGTATACACTGCACAAACTTATATTGGTTCATCGTGAGCCTATGCGGGCCTTAGCCCACTCTATTCTTAACTTGGGCATTCACCCACCTTCAAATTCGGTCCAACAGGACCCACCCTAGTTCGTTGCCAAATTTTTTTATACATCCAATAAATAAATTCAAGTTTTGAAAATAATAAAAAATTTGAAATAATTAAATAAATAAAAATTAAGAAGGAATAATTTAAAAAATATTTAAAAAAATTCCATTAAATTACTTTTAATAAATTTAATATATATATATATATTATAAATATTAATAAATAGTATATTTTATATATATAATGAATAAAATGAAATAATTAAAATAAAATTATTGAAAATTAAAAAATGACATAATTAAATAAATATATAAATTATTATAATAAAATTAATTAAATAATTGTTAATAAATTCAATATGTATATATATTAAATATTATTTCAGCTGGGGTGTGCCTCAGTGGTAGAGGTGCCTTGTGATTCTGCATCATACACGGGTTCAAATCCGGGTGGGAGAAAATCTCTACTTGTAGGCGGTGACGTAGGCATGACGCAGGCAGGTGGTGGCGCTGGCATGACGCAGGCAAACGGTGACGCAGGCATGATGCAGGCATAACACTACACTGGGCCTTCAATCTAGATTGTGGGCCTTTGGTCCATGTGATGGGATTCAGGACCATTGGGCCATCGGGTCATGTACTCAATAAATAAGGCTTGATGGGTGGGTTATCCCATGGGGATGTTATGAATTGTCTTTCCAGTATGTGTGTGTGTGTGTGTTTAATGTAATCGTACCACCATGCACCTAATATATATATATATATATATATATATATTATAAATATTAATAAATAGTATATGTTAAATATAGACATATAAAATGAATAAAATGAAATAATTTAACAAAAAAAATTAAAAATGAGTAAATTAAAAGAAATATTGAAATTTTTGTTAATTAAATAATTATTGATAAAAATGAGTTAAGTTAATATAAATACATATAAATTATAAATATTAATAAATAGTATATATTAAATATAGATATATAAAATGAATTAAATGAATTAATTAAAATAATTATAGGAAAAATGAAAAATTTAGAAAAATATTAAAAAAATATTATTTAAATAATTATTGATACAAATGAATAAAATTAATATACATATATATATATTATAAATATTAATAAATTGTATATAATAAATATATATATATATAATGAATAAATTATAAAAATTAAACAAAAAAACTAAAAATAAATAAATTGTAATAATTTAAAAAAATGAATAAATTAAAAAAAATATTAATGAAAAAATTATTAATAAAATGAATAATTTCAATATATATATATATATTAATTATAAATAGTAACAAATAAAATACATTAAATGTAAATATAGAAAGTGAATAAAATGTAATAATTAAAAACATATTATTGTTTTATTCATTTTTAATGTTTCTTATACATAATTATTCATTAATAAATTATGTATAGAAATATATTCAAATATATTTCTATATATTTCAAAATATATAATATTTTATAAAATATGATTTATAAAATACAAAATATTTATTCCTATATTAAATACTCAATCAATTGAGTCATGGATTTGGAGACCAAATCCATGACTTAAGAACATGTCATACAAGGAATAGTCTGCCCACACCGAAACAAGAATTCACTTCATGTATTTCCCTCTAGTGCCTACATTCTTATGATATCTTCCTCTATCTTTTGGGTGTCACCCTCTCTGTCGTGTCCTAGATTGTCATGGGGGTACATGATCCTCATACAGTGAAGATTCAAAGGATTCTTCCTGGATGTAATAGGTCTTGAACTTCCAAGAGAGGTCCCAAAAGTCCATCACTGGGTTAGATCAAAAACCATCCTCTATGTTGATTTCCAATAGCTTTTGCACAAGCAATTCTTCCTTGAAACTGAAGACATCTGGCCCCATCATGGAATATGTGGCTTCAAATTATAAGAATAACACTTATTTTTCCTCCTTATTGAGGCCTTTAATAGGCCTTTCACCTTCAATTTCATCTATATGGGTGATACAATAATTTTTTTCTCATTTAGTGGCAAATTCCTCATTTGAAGTGTAAATACCCATGCTTTACGTACATGGACATTAAATTACTTTTTCATAATAATTAATACATTACACAAAAGGATTCCAAAAGTCCATATTAGATTAGTGCCTTTGGAAACATGGAACACATTCATACAATTTGGTAAAATATCTTAACAATGTCCCATAAATATCTTCCCCTTTGGTTTTACTACCAAAAACTTTTTTATATCTTGGGTAAAAGAAAACATATGAAAAGAGTGAGCTTCGAAGCTCAATAAGGGTAAACAAAGAAAATATCCAACAAAACATGAATTTAAGAATGTAATAACAGGAAAAAAATTTCAAAATCATAACATGTATAACATATATCAAAATATTGACACATGAAATAAATCTTGGTAGTTCATAAGGCAGAAATCATAAAGTAACATGAACCATGAGAAAATTGCATTGGCATAAATCATGGATTTGTGACAAACATGTAAGCATAGAAAATAATTTCCATATTATACAAGGATAATTTCTATGACCATAATAGTGGAAAAATTTCATTACTGAATTGAGTTCTCTCCTCATTCCATACCTGTTTTACTGAACCGGGTTTACTTACCATTCCAGCCATGTATTACTGAATCGGGTTTATTTATCATTCTAGCTCTATATTACTGAACCATATTTACTTATCATTATATTCATGACTATCTCATGAGATATAAATATTTACCTAATTAATTGGAGGGAGATATAGGTCTCACCCACCACATAATGAAAACTATACATATGTGTGCTATAAGAGCATAAATCATTCAACATAACGTATCCCAAGGAGTAAAATGGATTTCTTAAACATAATTCCATCAAAACATAATCTAGGAAAAATAAATAGATTTCATAAATGGAATAAACACAATAAAACCATAGGAAAAATAGGGATAGTATACTTGAAACATATCCTTATTAAATAATTTCATCTTAAATAGAAAATAATTTTGATAAAACACTTGAAATTAATTCTTGAGGGAAATATCCTTTATTCTTCAAAAACATTTACTTTTCTCAAAATTCCATGAAATTTTAAAAGAATAAAATTTATTTGAAAATAAAATTGAAATAATTAAAAGAAATACTTATTTAAATAAGGCATTATGATAGCGTAAAAATATTTTCATGTCGTATAAGTTAAAATAAATCATTCTTCTCGTAATGTTTTCTAAAATTCAAGAAGTACCTCATATGGAAAATAAAATAAAGATTCCTTTTAAATCATATTGTAAAGGTTAAAAATGGGTTAAAATGAATTTAAACATCCATATGAGAATAGTAAAATATTTTATGAAATCAATTTTAGAAATCATAGACATTGATGATAAATATACCCCAGTTAATACTTACATATAAACAATCTCAGATAATAATGACATTGTAAAATTATACCTTACCATAGGTATATGTTCTTTTTTACATGTCTAAACCTCTTATATATGGATTTAAATAATTTCATTAACTTATTCTGAAATCAAATTAATTTTTATGATATCATATGTGATCATATTATTACTCGTTTGATAAGAGCATTATTACTTATCTTTCAAGCATTAACTTCTTTATTTTCTTATGCTTGTTTTGATGAATAATTTCTTATTTCTCTTCTTTTCATATAGTTATATCATTTATATACTAATATTAATATAATATATATTATATTTGTTTCATTATATACATTTATATAATCATGCTTTAATTAATATCATGTAGAATTAATCACATCGCATCATGGAGACGGTAGGTCGTATATACACACGTGCGATGATATCATTCCCTTAATTGTGAAATGGTATGGATGTAGATTTTATTTCAGAATCCATATCATGTTATAATAATCATATATATTTATTATTTTTATCATTATAACCATCCAATTAAGTTGGTGGTGAAAAATAAATTACACCACAGTGTGGAGAGAGTAAGTCGTACATACACACGCATGGTGATTATGTTTTTTATAGGATGGATATGAGGTAGAATATGGTTGTTACATAATCATAATAACATCCCAGTATATAGGTTATATTGGATTTATTACTTTATAATTTAAACAACAAATTAAGATGACATATAAGAAGAAATGATCTTGAGTGGGTCAGTAAAGAAGATTACCGCTTATTCAGCAAGCTCCCTGTAGATCTCCTCTTAAAATAACTAGATTTGGTTTTCTAGAAGACCATAACCTCTAGTATGTTACTAGGGAATTTTATAAGGTAAATGGTTAGGTTATTTCCAATCTTTAAGTCTCAAAGTGAAGTTAATAGGTGAGGGAGGAGGTGCCCTTTTATAATTGAGGTGAGGGGCACTTTGGGAAACTCCAAAAATATTAATTTACAATAGATTCAAACCACATCCAAAAACCACAAAAATGTCCTTATTTAGAAAATGAGATTATATAAGGTTTTAATATCATCAAAAAATTATTTTTAGACATGTTTTTATTTCATTGTAAACCTTTTCATATCGTTTTACCCATAATTATTCTCTTTTAATTTTAACTAAGGTAACAAATTGTCCAATATTAAAATAATGTAATTTTTACTTATTTGAAGTCAATAAAACCATAAATGAATAATATATAACATTTTAAAGTGTACCATTATTATTTTATATTTTTAGAAAATATTTTATGACTTTTAAAAAAAATAATAAAACATTATTTTGACAAAGTATCAATAGTGTCAGTTTTGACACTATCTATTTAATGGATTTTTAAAAATATAAAGATAATATGATAACCTCTAAAAAAGTTTTTTATTATATCTATATGAGTTCAAGGTAATATATTAAATTTTTTTGATATACTAATTATTCCAAATTATATTTATTTTAGTATTTTTAATAACAATAATTTGATATTTCCATTAATAAAATAATTCATACATCAATTTTTTAATTATTTAATATACTTATTTATTAGGTAAAAATTAAAAATAAAATATTGTGATGAATTTAAATTGCTTATATTTCATAATATTACTTATAGTCTAATATATCTTCTGTAAAATTAAGCATTAAAAATGTTATATTTATTAAAACATGAATGTGGAAACTTTAATATCACATTAATTAAAATATTATAAGTGTCATAATCATTTCCATATGGATAAAAATGGTCCAAAACTATACCCTTGGTTTATTATGATCAATATAAACTATAATAATAATATTTGGTCAGGTTATTTGGCCTTTTAATGGTTATTATCATTTTAATTAGAATTATTTTATTGGTTTTCCATCAATTAAATAGTTTTTCAGCATCATTGTATAATCCATTAAGGTAATTATTTAATATCTAAAAATTATAAATAAATTACCATGATGTAGATACATTCATTAGATATTTGGAGACTATTTCTTATTAAGGTTTTATCAATTTTATCATGATATTAAAATTATTATACTTATAAGAAATAAGAGGGTGACATTTGGTCACTTCCATGTCACTTTATTTTATTTTAATAATATTTATAGCATTGTTATAAAAAAAAGTCCATTAAATGATTCAATTATGATCCTTAGGTGTTAAGGGTCTATTTTTACTCATCCAATAGTATTTTTCAGGTGTTAGCGTAATTGCATTTTCCTTGTCATATCAATTTTTTACCAAAATTACCTTATTTACCTTTAACCACATCAAATAAAATTTATCGTAGTTACTATTCATAATATCCAAAAAATAAAATTAAAATATTAACATAATTTGGACCCACTGATTCCAAATATTTAATCCATTTTTCAAAATTTTAAACTCATATGTTTCAGTAATTAAATTAAAATTAATCTCATTGAGGGAATGAGAAAACGGGTTTTTAAAAAATAAAAACCATCAAAAGATTGGCTTGTGTTTATATAAAATTTCAATTTGAAATTACATCCAGGTAAAAATATGGTTAAAATGAAAAAAAATTAATCAAATTATACTTTAAAACCAATTAAAAGGATAATCTAACAATATAAATAAAGTATATGAAAAAACAGTTTTGAATTAAAATGCAATATTTTTCACTAGTCATTAAAATATGAAAGTTAACAGAAAATTACCAAAAATTATCCAAAATACATTTTTATAACCCAATTAAAAATAATAATTTTATTTTTTCAAATAAAATATAATAAATTTTCAAAAACTAGATATAAAATGGGTACGTCATTAAAAGGCAGCAAAACTGCATTTTTTCAAAAATACATCTTTTATCCAAAAAAATTATTTGTTCTTATATCATGTATAGAAAACATTTAAGATGAATTTTAAAAATTATATTTAATTTATTAAATATATATTTAATTAATTAAATCTATAAAGAGTGACTTTATTATTTTATAAACTTGAATAAACTCAGTCTTGTGTGAAATAAACTCTATCAAAATATCTAGAAATTCTGTGTAACATAAGCCAACCATAGTGTTGCATATACTGCAATAAAATCCAGTATTTTGTAATGAAAAATCATTACTTATAGTATCATAAAACACAAGATATAAGAAAAAGACAAAAAAAATATCTCATAAAAATCTCGAGGTGATACATTCTACCCCCTTAAAATGAATTTCTCCCTTGAAATTCATTGGTGATATAAAAGGATAAAAACCCACGTTGTAAAAACAAAAACAAAAACTAACTTTTATTTAGTAATAGATTGAAAATAATATTTACCCAAAGTAAATTATAACTAGGTATCTAGGTAGGAGAACATACACTACTGGAAATCTGACCTTTCCCAACGCTTCTATACCAACGGTTCATAAAAACCGTTGGTATAGGTTCCCTTTCCCAACGGTTTGGCCAAACCGTTGGGAAATCCCACTTTGATGCCACCTTTCCCAACGGTTTGGGCAAACCGTTGGGAAAGCCCACATTTTGGGGACCTTTCCCAACGGTTTTGGCCAAACCGTTGGGAAAACCCACATTGTGGGGACCTTTCCCAACGGTTTTGGCCAAACCGTTGGGAAAGGTCCAATTTGTGGACATCTTTCCCAACGGTTTGGCCAAAACCGTTGGGAAAGGGTATACCTTTCCCAACGGTTTGCCAAAACCGTTGGGAAAGGTCACCCATGAATCAACCTTCACCCAGAATCAAATCCAGGCTCAAAATCTATTCCAACGGTTGTCAAAACCGTTGGTATAGGTCTATACCAACGGTTTTGACAACCGTTGGTATAGATCCTTTGATTTTTTATCATTTATTCTTACCCAGAACATTATATAAATCAAAATTTAATATAATTATGAGAATACATATATATATTTATGTAATTATATACACAAAAGTCATGTTAGGTTAGTGGTTAAGTCGTTCAATAATAAACTAGGGGTGCTGGGATCAAATCCCAGCGAATGTTTTTTTTTTGAAATACATATACCAACGGTTCCACAACTGTTGGTAAAGATTTTCATATTAATTATACCAACGGTTTCCAAAACCGTTGGGATAGGTCTATACCAACGGTTTGGGGAAAACCGTTGGTATAGACCTATCCCAACGGCTTACTTGGCCACGGTTCTCCAAACCGTTGGTATAGGATATACCAACGGTTTGGAGGCATATACCAACAGTTCCAAACCGTTGGTATATGTTAGTTTTCCAGTAGTGATAGGTGAAGATTATGTATAGTCAAAAAACATAAATATTCATAAAGATCACTAATCATAAGAAAGTTGGTGATCCAGTGAAAGTTAACAATCACAAAACCATAAACTAAAGAAGAATGAATGTCACACCCAAATCTCTGATTCCTATTTATTTTATTTTATTATTATTCTTTTTTTGGTCTCACGCCAATTGGAAGAGGATTAGTTGGGTCCTGTTTTGATATTTTCGATGTTTGATGTTTTGATGGGCCTCGGGCCGATGCGCGGTCACCGTACCGATAGCAGCGACCATGCGTTTGGTCCTGGTGAATTCACAGTGGCGTGACACTTCAAATAAATAATAAATTAAATTAATTAATTAATTTAATTTATGAAGGAAGCTAAATAAAATTTTATATCGACAAAAAAAGGTTAACGTTTAAATTATAATAATGAGAATATGATTGCGTAAACAGTAATATTACTATTATTTAATTTGGTAATAATACAGTTGTTATTAAATTGTTATAAATATTATTTGTATTTAAAATTAAATGCAATAAAATTTATCATTTTAATTATCATTATGTTTTTTTAATTTCTTTTGTTATTAATATTATTGTTATATTTTTACAATTAATATTTTACTATTATTATTATTACTTAAAATAAAATGGATAAGGAAATCATAATTATTATTTGTTTAATTAATATTTATTGGTTTTATTATTAATATTATTATTATATTTTACTATTTTTTTAACCCTAAATCTACCCATTCCCATCACCCCCCACCCCTTCCCAGGTCACAAGCCAGCTGCGAGCCCCCCTTTCCCCTTTGCTCTTCCACACCGTGAGCCACCTGCCAGGACCTCGCCTCCCGCCACTCTTCCAGTCTAGTGCAACCTTCATCCGGCGCGGCTCCCTCTCCCAGTCTGACGTCACCTCCCTATCCAGATCCCACCTCCCCGCTCGCCTCTCCGCACGCACCCCTTACCCTCTCCCGCCTCTCATCGTGTCGTACTTTGGCAGTGCCTGCATCCCACGATGCCACCCTTCTTTTGCGGCCATCACATACTCCCGCCCACCTGCAGTAAATCGACAGCCTCCTCTTCTTCCATAGTGGTTTTCCTCTCTGGCACCGCCTCCCTTCCCCATCCAGTCGGCGTGAGGTTGTGCCTTCCTTCCCTGTACAGTCGGCTTGAGATCCCCCTTCCCCCTTCTACTTGGCATGACCCACCGATAGCGGCCCATTCCCCTCCTCCCAGCACGGCGACCCCCCCTTAGAAAACCTTTTCAAGTGAACCCGAAACCCTCTTGTGCAACGCATTTGCCCTGCTCTGATGTGACCATGGGCATTCCATCATTTAATTTAATATAAAATAATTTAAAACTCATTCAATAACATAAATTAAATAAATTCTAACACATACATAGTTCTTGATAAAGCTCATGATCGGTCATGGAGACAACAAATATGAAAAAGTAATCGGATAGAATTCATTTGTTTATTCATTATTTATTATTAAGATAACATTATTACATTAATTAATTAATTACCTTTCATATTAATGATCATCCAAACTTAATTGGAGATACCAATAAATTATGGACTTCATGAAAAATAAATGGAAGAACAATTAATAACATATTTATTACAAAAAATTAATTAATCATTTGAAATTCTTTAAAACTAATATTAAATTTTCAAACACATAATGGTGTTATAATCAATAAAATAAGGTTTTAATGCTATAATTTCTAAATTTATGAAAATTTTAATCATGTAATTTAATGGGAGAATACACAACTTATACATTCAGCTATATACTGTGTATATAGGTTTCTGTGTATCTTGGTCACGTGCCTAGGTCGAAAGCGTGTAACTCAGTTGGAATACATGGAATGTACATTCTAGTTACACACTATGTATCCACCTTTGTTTTTTCCAACATGCATGTATGGTTCTTTAGTGTGTGTCTCGGTAGACTGCATAATGTGTACAATCTAGCTATAGGTTGTGCATCTCTTTGAGTCGTGTGTCTATTTTCTCATCGAGTAGCTCGATGTGTTCTTCAGATTAGGTATTTGGTGAACTACATGTTTTTAAACCACATACACCTCATTTATATCAAAAATGATCCATGTTTTTAGTATCAAATGATTTTGGCCCTGTATAATGGCCACACAAATTGTGAAATTTACGCCACTAACCTATGTATACTAAAAAACATGTACACTGATACACATCATACAATCTAACAATTGTGTTCCAGGTTGGATGGTGAACACACAACCTACACCACATGTAATTACTATATTGAACGTCGTGTATCCCTAAGCACTCCAGATACAGTGCACTAGGGTACAAAATGTGTACTTCTGAGTACATACCATGTAACCTTGTCTTACCGGCCAAAATTTGACTTTTCTGAATGTTATATTTGATCATTATTCATTTTTTCTATGTTATTTAATAAAATTAAACATTGAAGGAACATGATTAATATGTTGAATCATGTTAATTCAAATAACATTAAATAATGAATAACATAAAATTAAAATCTAACCACAATTACACAGAGATCAATAATCAAATAAATAATTATAAATTTAAATGTGACCCCTTTGATACAACATGAAGGTTCTAGGTGTAGTGTAAGTTCATAGTGGGTGATGAGATAATTAAAATTTATTTTAATTTGGTTTCCTAAAACCCAAATAGGGGATATTGTATGTTAAGATTATAATTAATTTATTTATATTGGAATAAATAAGTTAGATCGTCTTGGGTTTATTTCTTTGTAGTCAATGTTGATCATCCAAAAAGACCCTTTCAGATTTCTTTCTTTATTTTATGAGTATCCAAGGGTAGAATCCCTCTAGTGGTGATCCATTCATACACCAATGATATCTGAGAGATACCACTCAATCTCCTAGTTCTAGCATGGTAATTCAAATGTCTTTTATTGTTCTTTCTTGATCTCTCATTATTTGGTCTTGAAAAAATATCTCCTGTGCTCTTAATATTGAGAGGAAGAGAGAAAAGATGAGTCGTGATAAAATTATTTATGTGTAAAAATTCTCTATTCTCTATTTCTGATACCTTACACAATTGACATAACTATCTATTTATATAGATAGAGTTTTAGTTATAATAATTATTTAGAACATGTCAACCATTAAATAATATAATAACCTTTAATGAAACCCCATTTCATATAATAATAATATTATTATTATTCTATGGTGTGTCCTAACTTGCACAAATTGATAAATAATATTTACCAGCTTGTAAATAATTATTTATCATCAGATGTGGTCTTGGTCCATTCAAACTCCTCGGTGTTTATAGAATACTCGAATAAATTTTTTTATTCATAAAAAAATATTTCATTCACTTACCGGTGAATAAATATTTATTTAAATATTCAATAAAATAAATAAATATATTTTTATTCCCATACGAGAAAATAAATATTTATTTAATTTATTCAATCAATATAACTTGAATAAAATTATTCCTCGTCCTTGAGAATAATATTTATTACATTAATTAAAATCAAATAGAATTTAATTGAGGTCAACTGAAACACCTAGTGTGTGACACTATACGATTATTTCTCATTGGAATTTGGTGTGATTGCCTAAAGTCCAAGATTAATGTCTGGAAATGGGTCAAGCCACCCAAGAGAAATAACATAATTTCATAACATTGACAACCACATATGAATACTCATTGTGTAATATAATCTCTTTAGCACAATATACCATCAAGAAGGTTCCACATCCATGTTAGGTGCCTATATACTTGATATGTCTTTCTTTGACTATTTGAAATAAACAAGTTATTATATCATGGCCATGGAATTTAATGTGAAAGTTCTATTCCAATCAAAGTGGTGTGATATAAACTTCCATGAAGATGGAAGGGGAAAATACTTCCTAGATTTATCCATTAATGACAAGTTACTCATGACACACCCAACATATCTAAATTTTCCATGAACTATTATCATCATGATTTATGAAATACATAAAAATATGTGAGTTGTAACATGAATTAATAATAATCTTAAAGTCTAAGGACCATCACAAATGATTTTATATAGGAATATTTGATGACACCAAAACATGTGGAATTCCTACTGGCGGGTCTGTTCACATAATATCCCATCTTGGAGATTACCAAGTGAAAAATTCATGTGAATAAGCCTTATCTTATTAAGAGTACTCAAACCTAAGAATCTATGTACTATGTGTCCCATTGTAGTATGTTATCCAACCACAGAACATTATTTAATAATTCCATTATAGAACATCAAGATTCTCATCGTAGAGGGGAACTACTATGACCATATCAATGAAATGTATACTCTATGAAATTATTATGTTAGAGTCATGTAGAACAACGAATAATATGTAATAAGATGTTTTATTAATATTCAATACATAGAATATACATATAATCAAAGTAAAAACAGTTAGTCCTAGGATACCAACTACAAAAACTTTGACATGGTGGTTTCACTTGTGTTCTTTCCTCCTTTTTTGTTCTACTATTCAAATGTTTTAGAAAGGGGTTTGGGTAAGGTATTGAAATAATGTAGGTAAAAATATGTTTTTAGTGTGATTTAAAAAAAAATTGTTTATGAGTTGAAAGGTGTGTTACTTTATAGTGAAAAATGGTTTTCCACAATGTTATGGTAAATAGAAAATGGTTTGTTTTTATGACTTTGGTGCATGTGGGTTTTGAAAACTTGGTTTTGGTCCATCGTGCCTAGTTTATTTGAAAATTAGTTTTCAAATAATTTTTGGAAAAGCATGTGAAAATTGAAAACCTCTTTTGGGTTTTGAAATGTGTATTTCAAAAAGAGATGTTTATGAAATGGTTTTAATATGGGACTTTAGAAATGTGGCATAGCCAATAGGTTTTAACTAGGGAAAAATGTTTTCTAAGTGATTGTTTTGATTTAATGAAAATCTTGGAAAGAGTTTTGACACACCTTTGATTTGTTGATGTTTCTTTTTATAAAGCCTTGTGAAAAGTTTTATTTTATTATTTTTTTTAAAACAAGAATTTTTAGGATGTAATAAGAAAGTGATTGCATTGATTTGGTGAGTGGGGTCCTACTGGGTTGTTTAGATCATGCCAATATTTTTAAAGGTCCAAGTCCATTAGAGTTTGAATTGCCTCTTTTGATATTTTGGGGAAGATGACTGGTTGAAATGTGATTGTGGGTAACATGGAGGATCTATAGATATTGTTTGAGTCTTCCCTTCAACTTTGGGATTTGTATCAGCCTCTTTGGACTATTGTATTTTATAATTATCCTTTTTTGTATCAACTTTCATTATATTCTATTTTATGTAAAAATTGTAAATTTTTATTAGATGCTCGAGTTTTTTTATCCCATGTTCATTTGGTTATTGATTTTGTTTCCACTTCTTATTATAAATTTTTATAAGGGTGAAATTTTTCTCAAGGCCAACAAGCCTGTACCCAAGTGGTAAGGGCTCCTACTTGGCATCCAAGAGACCCGGGTTCAAAATCGGGTGGATGCGAATTTCTGGGGGTACCATAGGAGTATTTTAGCAGTCACTGTAGAAGTAATGTAGCAGTTATTGTAGCAGTATTGTAGCAGTCATTGTAGTAGTTACTGTTCTGTACTTTTGCATCTGGAACTATTCAACCGATTTGGGCCTTCAGGCCACGATTTGGAAATACGGGTCTCCATGGCCATCTTGTCATCAAAGGCCTTTGGGCCACGGGGCCTTTGAGTCACATAGACCATGGAGTAGCCTAGTTCACATAGAACAGGACCTAGAAGAGGATTAGAGCAATAGCAGTAGCAGCCACCAGATGTAGAGCTAACCGGATTGGAAGAATGAGAGGGTATGACAGCCGCCATTGGGACCAGGCACCGTGTAGCTTTGTACGGGGCAATGCTAGCTGATCAGCAATGCAAGATGGGAGCTAGGTGAATGCAGAAAGCTAGGGAGGGGCAGTTCAAGTGGGTTGGGCCTATGGTTCATGTATTGGGCATGGTATGCCTCTAGGCCTTCGGGTAATGTATTGCGGGTTTGTCGGGCCTTGTGCCTTGGGCCTACGAGTCATGTACGAGTTCCCCTTCAACCCTTAAAAGGCGGATTATCCATAATAAAATAAAAAAGAAGGCCTTCGGGCCATTCAGGAAAATTGTTCTCAATGTGCTTCCAATGATTCCCAAGCACTAGTTTCCATCCCTGGGGATTGGGATTTCCCTTTGGGAAATGTGGTGCACTGAGTTGGGAGTCCATTCAGATGGAACCTTGGGTCAGTTTATTACACCTGGACTTTTGGAGGCAAGCTTAGGCTATCACTTAAAACATGTCATTAGCCCTAGTGGGGCCCTGGTAGTTTCAGATGTGACAATTTATTTCAAAGAAAATTGTTATCAAATCCTCATGTTCATATATATTTTTCATTATTTATGGATAATATCTTGAATTTTTGATATTTTTCTACAGTTAATGATAATAAAGACCCAAAAATAAGAGGTTGATAAATCTCAAGGATCAAATAAAATCACCAAAGTGAATGTGAAGAAGTTATTGATTCTCACTAATATAAAATGTGTTATATAAACTGATGGTCTTTATTAGTGCTAGAAAAAGGTGGTGATAAAGGTTTCCTTTATCAGCTCTTTTTTTAACACTGATAAAGGATTACCTTTATCATCGTTTTTTATCACTGATAAAAGGTACCAGTTATCAATAGTTTTTTTAGTGCTAATAAAGGGTACTCTTTATCAACACATTATCTTTAGCACAGGTAAAGGTCTCAATCACCTAGCGAGTCCCACATTGAAACAACATAGGAGGGAACTTTTTTATATATCATTATGCCACATACATTTCTCAGAAGGCTACAGTAGGGATGGTCTCTAGTAAACACTGCACAGACTTATATTGGTTCATTGTGAGCCTATGCGGGCCTTAGCCCACTCTATTCTTAACTTGGGCATTCACCCACCTTCAAATTCAGTCCAACAAGACCCACCCTAGTTCATTGCCAAATTTTTTTATACATCCAATAAATAAATTCGAGTGTTGAAAATAATAAAAAATTTTAAATAATTAAACAAATAAAATTTAAGAAGGAATAATTTAAAAAATATTTAAAAAAATTCAATTAAAAAACTTTTAATAAATTTAATATATATATATATATATATAATAAATATTAATAAATATTATATTTTATATATATAATGAATAAAATGAAATAATTAAAATAAAATTATTAAAAATTAAAAAATGACATAATTAAATTAATTAATTAATTATTACAATAAATTTAATTGAATAATTGTTAATAAATTCAATATATATATATATATATTAAATATTATTTCAGCTGGGGTGTGCCTCAGTGGTAGAGGTGCCTCGTGATTCTTCATCATACCCGGGTTCAAATCCGGGTGGGAGAAAATTTCTGCTTGCAGGTGGTGACGTAGGCATGACACAGGCAGGTGGTGGCGCTGGCATGACGCAGGCAAACGGTGATGCAGGCATAATGCAGGCATAACACTACACTGGGCCTTCGATCTAGATTTTGGGCCTTTGGTCCATGTGATGGGATTCAGGACCATTGGGTCATCGGGTCATGTACTCAATAAATAAGGCTTGATGGGTGGGTTATCCCATGGGGGTGTTATGACTTGTCTTTCCAGTATGTGTGTGTGTGTGTGTGTTTAATGTAATCGTACCCCCATGCTCCTATTATATATATATTATAAATATTAATAAATTGTATATGTTAAATATAGATATATAAAATGAATAAAATGAAATAATTTAACAAAAAAATTAAAAATGAGTAAATTAAAAGAAATATTGAAATTTTTGTTAGTTAAATAATTATTGATAAAAATGAGTTAATTTAATATACATACATATAAATTATAAATATTAATAAATAGTATATATTAAATATAGATATTTAAAATGAATTAAATGAATTAATTAAAAAAATTAAAGGAAAAAATGAAAATTTTAGAAAAATATTAAAAAAATATTATTTAAATAATTATTGATAAAAATGAATAAAATTAATATACATATATATATATATATAATAAATATTAATAAATTGTATATAATAAATATATATATATAATAAATAAATTATAATAATTAAACAAAGAAACTAAAAATGAATAAATTTTAATAATTTTAAAAAATGAATAAATTAAAAAATTTATTAATGAAACAATTATTAATAAAAATGAATAATTTCAATATATATATATATATATTAATTATAAATAGTAATAAATAAAATACATTAAATGTAAATATTTAAAGTGAATAAAATGTAATAATTAAAAACATATTAATGTCTTATTCATTTTTAATGTTTCTTATACATAATTATTCATTAATAAATTATGTATAGAAATATATTCAAATATTTTTCTATATATTTCAATATATATAATATTTTATAAAATATGATTTATAAAATACAAAATATTTATTCCTATATTAAATACTCAATCAATTGAGTCATGGATTTGGAGACCAAATCCATGACTTAAGAACAGGTCATACAAGGAATAGTCTGCCCACACTGAAACAAGAATTCACTTCATGTATTTCCCTCTAGTGTCTACATTCTTATGATATCTTCCTCTATCTTTTGGGTGTCACCCTCTCTATCGTGTCCTAGATTGTCGTGGGGGCACATGATCCTCATACAGTGAAGATTCAAAGGATTCTTCCTGGATGGAATAAGTCTTGAACTTCCAAGAGAGGTCCCAAAAGTCCATCACTGGGTTAGATCAAAAACCATCCTCTATGTTGATTTCCAACAGCTTCTGCACAAGCAATTATTCTTTGAAACTAAAGACATATGGCCCCATCATGGAATATGTGGCTTCAAATTGTAAGAATAACACTTATTTTTCCTCCTTATTGAGGCCTTTAATAGGCCTTTCACCTTCAATGTCATCTAGATGGGTGATACAATAATTGTTTTCTCATTTAGTGGAAAATTAATCATTTGAAGTGTAAATACCCATGCTTTACGTACATGGACATTACATTACTTTTTCAGAATAATTAATACATTACACAAAAGGATTCCAAAAGTCCATATTAGTTTAGTGCCTTTGGAAACATGGAATACATTCATATAATTTGGTAAAATATCTTAACAATGTCCCATAAATATCTTCCCCTTTGTTTTTCCTACCAAAAACTTTTTTATATCTTGGGTAAAAGAAAACAAATGAAAAGAGTGAGCTTTGAAGCTCAATAAGGGTAAACAAAGAAAATATCCAACAAAACATGAATTTAAGAATGTAATAACAGGAAAAAAATTTCAAAATCATAACATGTATAACATATATCAAAATATTGACACATGAAATAAATCTTGGTAGTTCATAAGGCAGAAATCATAAAATAACATGAATCATGAGAAAATTGCATTGGCATAAATCATGGATTTGTGACAAACATGTAAGCATAGAAAATAATTTCCATATTATATATGGATAATTTTTATGACCATAATAGTGGAAAAATATCATTACTGAATTGAGTTCTCTCCTCATTCTATACCTGTTTTACTGAACCGGGTTTACTTACCATTCCCGCCATGTATTACTGAATCGGGTTTACTTATCGTTCTAGCTCTATATTACAGAACCAGATTTACTTATCATTATAGTCATGACTATCTCATGAGATATAAATATTTACCTAATTAATTGGAGGGAGATATAGGTCTCACCCACCACATGATGAAAACTATACATATGTGTGCTATAAGAGCATAAATCATTCGACATAACGTATCCCAAGGAGTAAAATGGATTTCTTAAACATAATTCCATCAAAACATAATCTAGGAAAAGTAAATGGATTTAATAAATATAATAAACACAATAAAACCATAGGAAAAATAGGGATAGTATACTTGAAACATATCCTTATTAAATAATTTCTTCTTAAATAGAAAATAATTTTGATAAAACACTTGAAATTAATTCTTGGGGGAAATATCCTTTATTCTTCAAAAACATTTACTTTTCTAAAAATTCCATGAAATTCTAAAAGAATAAAATTTATTTGAAAATAAAATTGAAATAATTTAAAGAAATACTTATTTAAATAATTCATTATGAAAGCGTAAAAATATTTTCATGTCGTATAAGTTAAAATAAATCATTCTTCTCATAATTTTTTCTAAAATTCAAGAAGTACCTCATATGGAAAACGAAATAAAGATTCCTTTTAAATCATATTGTAAAAGTTAAAAATGGGTAAAAATGAATTTAAACATCCATATGAGAATAGTAAAATATTTTATGAAAGCAATTTTAGAAATCATAGACATTGATGATAAATATACCCCAGTTAATACTTACATATAAATAATCTCAGATAATAATGATATTGTAAAATTATACCTTACTATAGGTATATGTTCTTTTTTACATGTCTAAACCTCTTATATAAGGATTTAAATAATTTCATTAACTTATTCTGGAATCAAATTAATTTTTATGATATCATATGTGATCATATTATTACTCATTTGTTAAGAGCATTATTACTTGTCTTTCAAGCATTAACTTCTTTATTTTCTTATGCTTGTTTTGATGAATACTTTCTTATTTCTCTTCTTTTCATATAGTTATATCATTTACATACTGATATTAATATAATATATATTATATTTGTTTCATTATATACATTTATATAATCATGATTTAATTAAGATCATGTAGAATTAATCACATCGCATCATGGAGACGGTAGGTCGTATATACGCACGTGCGATGATATCATTCCCTTAATTGTGAAATGGTATGGATGTGGATTTTATTTCAGAATCCATATCATGTTATAATAATCATATATATTTATTGTTTTCATCATTATACCCATCCAATTATGGTGGTGGTGAAAAACAGATTACACCACAATGTGGAGAGATTAAGTCGTACATACACACGTGTGGTGATTTTGTTTTTTATAGGATGGATATGAGGTAGAATATGGTTTTTACATAATTATAATAACATCCAAGTATATATTTTATATTGGATTTATTAAATTATAATTTAAACAACAAATTAAGATGATGTATAAGAAGAAATGATCTTGAGTGGGTCAGTAAAAAAGATTACCGCTTATTCAGCAAGCTCCCTCTAGATCTCCTCTTAAAATAACAAGATTTGGTTTTCTAGAAGACCATAACCTCTAGTATGTTACTAGGGAATTTTATAAGGGAAAGGGTTAGGTTATTTCCAATCTTTAAGTCTCAAAGTGAAGTTAATAGGTGAGGGAGGAGGTTCCCTTTTATAATTGAGGTGAGGGGCACTTTGGGAAACTCCAAAAATATTAATTTACAATAGATTCAAACCACATCCAAAAACCACCAAAATGTCATTATTTAGAAAATGAGATTATATAAGGTTTTAATATCATCAAACAATTATTTTTAGACATGTTTTCATTTCATTTTAAACCTTTTCATTTCGTTTTACCCATAATTATTCTCTTTTAATTTTAACTAAGGTAACAAATTGTCCAATATTAAAATAATGTAATTTTTACTTATTTGAAGTCAATAAAACCATAAATGAATAATATATAACATTTTAAAGTAAACCATTATTATTTTATATTTTTAGAAAATATTTTATGACTGTTAAAAAACACATTATTTTGACAAAGTATCAATAGTGTCAGTTTTGATACTATTCATTTAATGGATTTTTAAAAATATCAAGATAATATGATAACCTCTAAAACAGTTTTTTCTTATATATATATGAGGTCAAGGTAATATATAAAATTTTTTGGATATACTAATTATTCCAAATTGTATTTATTTTAGTATTTTTAATAACAATAATTTGATATTTCTATTAATAAAATAATTCATACATCAATTTTTTAATTATTTAATATACTTATTTATTTGGTAAAAATTAAAAATAAAATATTGTGATGAATTTAAATTGTCTATATTTCGTAATATTACTTATAGTCTAATATATCTTCTGTAAAATCAAGCATTAAAAATGTTGTATTTATTAAAACATGAATGTGGCAACTTTAATATCACTTTGAATAAAATATTATAAGTGTCATAATCATTTCTATATGGATCAAAATGGTCCAAAACTCTACCCTTGGTTTATTATGATCGATATAAACTATAATAATAATATTTTGCCGGGTTATTTGGCCTTTTAATGGTTATTATAATTTTAATTAGAATTATTTTATTGGTTTTTCATCAATTAAATAATTTTTCAGCATCATTGTATAATCCATTAAGGTAATTATTTAATATCTAAAAATTATAAATAAATTACCATGATGTACATAATTCCATTAGATATTTGGAGACTATTTATTATTAAAGTTTTTTCATGTTTATCATGATATTAAAATTATTATACTTATAATAAATAAGAGGGTGACATTTGGTCACTTTCATGTCACTTTATTTTATTTTAATAATATTTATATCATTATTATAAAACAAAAGTCCATTAAATGATTCAATTGTAATCCTTAGGTGTTAAGGGTCTATTTTTACTCATCCAATAGTATTTTTCAGGTGTTAGGGTAATTGTATTGTCCTTGTCATATCAATTTGTTACCAAAATTAGCTTATTTACCTTTAACCACATCAAATAAAATTTATCCTAGTTACTATTCATAATATCCAAAAAATAAAATTAAAATATTAACATAATTTGGACCCACTGATTCCAAATATTGAATCCATTTTTCAAAATTTTAAACTCATATGTTTCAGTAATTAAATTAAAATTAATCTCATTGAGGGAATGAGAAAACGGGTTTTTAAAAAATAAAAACCATCAAAAGATTGGCTTGTGTTTATATAAAATTTCAATGTGAAATTACTTTAAGGTAAAAAAATGGTTAAAATGAAGAAAATTTAATCAAACTATACTTTAAAACCAATTAAAATTATAATCTAACAATATAAATAAAGTATATGAAAAAACAGTTTTGAATTAAAATGCAATATTTTTCACTAGTCATTAAAATATGAAAGTTAACAGAAAATTACCAAAAAATTATCCAAAATACATTTTTATGCCCCAATTAAAAATAATAATTTTACTTTTTCAAATATAATATAATAAATTTTCAAAAACTAGATATAAAATGGGTACGTCATTAAAAGGCAGCAAAACTGCATTTTTTTAGAAATACATCTTTTATCCAAAAAAATTATTTGTTCTTATATCATGTATAGAAAACATTTAAGATGAATTTTAAAAATTATATTTAATTTATTAAATATATATTTCATTAATTAAATCTATAAATAGTGACTTTATTATTTTATAAACTTGAATAAACTCAGTCTTGTGTGAAATAAGCTCTATCAAAATATCTAGAAATTCTGTGTAACATAAGCCAACCATAGTGTTGCATATACTGCAATATAAGCCAGTATTTTGTAAAGAAAAAACATTACTTATAGTATCATAAAACACAAGATATAAGAAAAAGACAAAAAAAATATCTCATAAAAATCTCGAGGTGATACATTCTACCCCCTTAAAATGATTTTCTCCCTCGAAATTTGTTGGTGATATAAAAGGATAAAAACCCACGTTGTAAAAACAAAAACAAAAACTTCCTTTTATTTAGTAATATATTGAAAATAATATTTACCCAAATTAAATCATAACTAGGTATCTATATAGGAGAACATAGGTGATGATTATGTATAGTCAAAAAACATAAATATTGATAAATATCACTAATCATAAGAAAGTTGGTGATCCAGTGAAAGTTAACAATCACAAAACCATAAACTAAAGAAGCATGAATGTCACACCCCGATCTCAGATTCCTATTTATTTTATTTTATTATTATTCATTTTTTGGTCTCGTGCCAATTAGAAGAGGATTAGTTGGGTCCTGTTTTGATATTTTCGATGTTTGATGTTTTGGTGGGCCTCAGGCCGATGCGCGGTCACTGTACCGATAGCAGCGACCATGCATTTGGTCCTGGTGAATTCACAGTGGCGTGACACTTCAAATAAATAATAAATTAAATAAATTAATTAATTTAATTTAATAAGGAAGCTAAATAAAATTTTATATCGATAAAACAAGGTTAACGTTTAAATTATAAAAATGAGAATATGATTGCGCAAATAATAATATTACTATTATTTAATTTGGTAATAATACAGTTATTATTAAATTATTATAAATATTATTAGTATTTAAAATTAAATGTAATAAAATTTATCATTTTAATTATCATTACGTTTTTTTAATTTCTTTGGTTATTAATATTATTTTTATCTTTTTACAATTAATATTTTACTAATATTATTATTACTTAAAATAAAATGGACAAGGAAATCATAATTATTATTTGTTTAATTAATATTTATTGGTTTTATTATTAATATTATTATTGTATTTTACTATTTTTTTAACCCTAAATTTACCCATTCCCATCACCCCCCCACCCCTTCCCAGGTCACAAGCCAGTCGCGAGCCCCCCTTTCCCCTTTTCTCTTCCACACTGTGAGCCACCTGTCAGTCCCTCGCCTCCCGCCACTCTGCCCATCCAGCGCAACCTTCATCCGACCTAGCTCCCTCTCTCGGTCTGACGTCACCTCCCTATCCAGCTCCCACCTCCCCGCTCGCCTCTCCACACGCACCCTTTACCCTCGCCTGCCTCTCATAGTGTTGTACTCCGGCAGTGCCTGCCTCCTGCGACGCCACCCTTCTTTCGCGGCCATCACATACTCCCGCCCACCTGCAGTAAATCGATAGCCTCCTCCTCTTCCATAGCAGTTTTCCTCTCCGGTACCACCTCCCTTCCCCGTCCAGCCTGCGTGAGGTCGTGCCTTCCTTCCCTATCCATCCGACTTGAGAGCCCCCTTCCCCCTTCTACTTGGCATGACCCACCGACAGCAGCCCGCCCCCCTCCTCCTATCACGGCGACCCCCCCTTTGACAACCTTTTCAAGTGAACCTGAAACCCTCTTGTGCAACGCCTTTGCCCTGCTCTGATGTGACCACAGTTCCTCTTACCGCCAACCCTTTCCTCTTTTGGTATAACCACATTTCTTGGGGTGTGTTTGGGCATAAATCCTTTTGGTTGAATTTGATTGTGTGTTATGACGTGTGAATTTGGTTTAAGTGAATCCTTGGTACTTTTGGTCATGCGTTGGTCCTTTCCACCTTATTTTTGGGTATCTTTTTTTGTTATTGTGAATTTATGGTCAACGACCGAGGATGCGCATGCGCACACCTAAGGTATGTATATAATATATATATATATATATATATATATATATATATATATATATATGTCTTCCAAGTACGTATTCCCTCATGGCATGGGGAATACGTGCATTGGATTATGGATTCAGGTATATATATATATGTATGTGCATGAGAGTGCGGGCCGATTTTGAGTGGCTTCCGCCCTTTTTGTCAAGTTCCCAAGTGTACGACATGACCTGATTCCTCCTTGAGGTAGGAAAATCCACATTTTCCCTTTTTAAAATAATTCCATTTAATGCTTGCATGTTTTTATTAAATTCTTTTACTAGATTAGTATCTTTTAAAAATAATTTTCCAACCTACTATAGTGTTTTCAAGTTTAATTTTGGGCTTGTTAAAAAATAGTTTGTTACATTATCTTCTAGTTTGTGTAATTAGTCTAATTTTTTAATATAGTTTTTTCTAACGAACTTTCTAATTTGTTTACAGAATGAATTGTGAACTGTTTGTGTTGCTTTAAGTGTTTTGGAAAACATGGTTTTAATGGGTTATTTAAGGTTTAACCATTGGGTTTGAAACATGTTTTGGGGTTTAGAATTGTTTCAAAAATGGTTCGTAAATGTTTATTGTTTTGGCATGTTTTGGCAAATGCGTGTTTTGATAAATGCATGTTTTCATGAAAGGATATTGGCATGTTTTGGTCCATCAGACCACGTTTGTAAGAAATGATGTTTATTATTGTTTTGGAAACATTCATAAATGTTTTGGTAAATGGTTGATGAGGTAAACCTAAAGGCCCATTTGGAATTTTAGATTGGGTGTTTACAAAAGTTTTGATGTGTGTGAATTGTATGAGGCCCGTTTGGAATCTTTGAAACTGTGTGTTTGGGAAAACCCCTCTTTGGTTAGGCCATTTACCTCATTTATTGATCATGTGACAGGAGGATCCTCAATATGGGCCTCCTTTTGAGAATATTTATTTTATGGCATGAGACTAACCTTGAGGTGGTTGGGGTGGTCCTGGTTTATGTCGTGTGTTGGATTATATATACATGTCTTGTTATTTGAATGTGTGGAACACCTCTTTGTGAACATAGCATGGAAACTTAGCATAGAAAGGGGGTTTACTGAGAAAGATTGCTACACTAGTTTAGACTACGCACTGGCTAGTGGACCCTAGTACGGATTATACTCTTCTAGGGGATTGGGCCCCTCGGTTAGGCCATGTAGGGCAACACCGGGCATTATGGAGTTATGACTTCATCGAGAGTAGGCATGCCTTCTGGATGAGTCGCATGTATAGTATGTTATGGTCTTCCTCTGAGTTCCTAGTTTTTTTGTGATCCTTTGATACGAGCACTATCAGTACCATTGCCCTTGTTGTGTGTGAAATCATACCCTTGAACATGGTTTTGGTGTTTTCTTGGAAAATTTTTGTGTGTAAGGTTGGTTTTAAAATGAACTTCAAAGTAGCTATTTTGGAAAAGTTTTTCTGAGCCCCTGTTTTGTTTTATTTTCCTTCTTTTTTAATTATAAGGGAAATGGAATTGTGATTGTTAGTCTTCGAAATAAAGTGTAAATATGAAAACCTTATTTTTATAACTGTAGTTCAAACTAGTATTTTTGGGATATTTTGGGACTGGAAAATGCATGGATTTTGTGGTTTAATTTTTTCATTCCTATTGATCATTTTAATGCTCATGCCTATCTTACCTTTTCATATGCAGGTTCAGATGTTTGGTTCTGGTTCTTTTTTTGTCTGCCCGTGTGAGCCAGAATGTTAGTTGTTGGAGGTGACCAAGAGGTCACATAGAGGTATGAGAAGTCTTGTTTTCTTACTGCTGCTAGTTTTCTTTCTCTTTGTTTAGTCTTTATTAAATTATTTGTCTTCCTTTTTTTGGGCCAAATCATTCCCATCTATTTATTTTTTATGCCCAGCAGTAGTTTCCAGCCCACGGGGATCGGGAACGCCCCTCGGGCCATGCCGCGGGCCGGCTCGGGTGACCGGTTCATGGTCGACTCGGGTTGATTTTTAAAAAAAATGGTATCAGTGAAGGTTCTTATTATTTTGGGTGTATGATAGAAGGATATTAGGACTGTCAGGGCTTAGAAGGTAGGTTATGGGTCAGTGCCTGATCACCACCGCTCGCGACGAGACCTGAGTTACCAGGGGTAGTCCGAGATTTGAGTCTTTTGTCTTTGGTTATTTTGGATTGAGGGATGACAATGGGAGATAATCGGTTCACATTGCAGTCTCACATGAGGTGGCGACCCATGTGGAGTCCAAGTTCCCGGTTTAAGGTCCTCTTAGTGTTATGACTTATTTGGGGCATGGCTCACCACCATGTCGCCGGGTTAGGCACATACACTAGTTCCTCATTCCAATGGTTTATGGTTGGTTGTGTTTCATTTTGAACTTATTTGATGCTAGTGTGCGTTAAAATTGAAATTGATTTTGAAATTTAAAAGTGTTTCTTTTAATTTGTTTTGAAATTGGTGAATTGAGTTTTTAAAGGGAAAGTGTATCGGTTTGGAAAAACATGGTATGTGTTGGGATTGGGTAAGGAAAAGAAGTACTTGAACCTTGGAACTCCTTATGGAGGGTCACACATGTGTGGGTATTTATGGAGAGTGTGTGGTGGAACTTGTTTGTAAATGATGTGAGCGAGATTTAATGAATGCACATATGATGGTTCATAAGGTTCCGTAGGTGAGTTTTAAAATTGTAAAGAAATACTGGTTTTTAAAAAGTTATTTATGCTTGTATTTTTATATGTTTGGATTATGGGCTTGTTTCCCTTGTCTTGTGTTGTTGATTTGATTGATTTTGGTCATGATTTCAGTTTTGATGGTGTTTTTCGTGTTGTTATGAGTATGTCGGCCAGAAATCCACCAAAAGTTGTAATGAGTTATGCCCAGTTCCAAGTTCTTTTTGTGTGTATCCTGCTTATCGATGTAATCGATGTCTGTTAGAGGCAGTTGTATAGTTTAGGAAGATGGTGTGTCTTCGGGTTGTTGGGAACTCCCAAGGTATTTAAGGTTCGTACTGTCCCAAAGTTATTATAGGGTTCAGTTCTGGACTAGTAAAGGTAGTAAGTATCATCGTCGTTAGAGTCTCAGGTGTAGTTGGTGGTGGTCGGATCTTGTAGATATTTCTCGTCTGACAAGGATCTTTGTCTGTTCCGACTCCCAGTTTGTTGGATTGTTCTCTTGCATGCCACTAGTCTGGCTAGTTTAGGCATTCTAAGCATCCTTGTCTCATCTCTCCTAAGTCTTTATATCGTACGAATGTTCAGGCCACTGGGGAGAGTTCTGAAAGAAGCGACTCTTGAGAGGAAGGAGTTAGGGACCAGAGGACGAAAATGCCTGAATTTGAAGCAGGATATGCTTCCTCTATCAAGTCCCCAGCCACAAATCTAGGGTTGAAGCTCACGCATAGTCAGGAGTTGCTGATAGTGTGTGGATCCTCGGTCCAGATAATGTTTTCAGCTTTGGAATGGAAATATCCAAAATTTCCTTGTTCTTTTTTCGTCACTGTAATATGATTATCCTTGTTGTGGGGGCATAGTGAGATCGTTCCCCCACAATCCAAGTGGTATTATATTCTCTTAGTGTGGTTTTTAAATTGTTTGGTCTCTTTGAATGGTGTGGGCCGTGAATAGATGGACCTGTTCTGATTTTGAGTTGGTCTCAGCGGTGTTTGTTAAGGGGATGTTTGTTTCGTGAAATTGATGGGAGGTCTTGAGTTAATTCTTCATCCTTAATTTGTTGGGTTTTTTTGTAGCAAGTTCTCCGACAAAGGCTCAGGTGTGTTATTTGGTCCATGTTGAGAAAATGAACAAGTTTTGTTTTGGAGTTCCCGCGTTGGCCCCCCTTGGGGGGTAGTGTGTTTGAGTATCGAGGGATTCCATGTTAGTGAATTCTTGTGGTGGGGAGAACCCTCCCGTGTTATCCCCTCAACTTCGAGCAGTGATTGTTCATGTGTTAGTTGGGTGTGACGTGTGTTAGTAATGGTCACCCCGAGCCTCTCAGTTTCTTCTGGTTTGGTTTGGTCATGGACTATAGTTGTGTCAACTGTTGCCTTGGTGAATTTCAGGGGTAGAAATTGTCTGTGGTGGGGAGAATTGTCACACCCTGATCTCGGATGCCTATTTATTTTATGTTATTTTTATTCTTTTATCAGTTCTGCGTCATTTGGATGAGGATTAGTTGGGTCCATGTTTGATATTTTTGATGTTTGATGTTTTGGTGGGCCTTGGGCCAGTGCATGGTCACTACACCGTTAGCGGCGAAAGTGATTTTGGTCCTGGTGAATGCATGGTGGCACGAAACTTTAAATAAATAATAAATTGAATAAATAAATTCAGTTATTTTAATAAGGAAGATAAATAACATTTTATATCGATAAAACAAGGTTAATGTTTTAATTATAATAATGAGAATATGATTGCACAAATGGTAATATTACTATTATTTAATTTGGTAATAATATTGTTATTATTAAATTGTTATAAATATAATTAGTATTTAAAATGAAATGTAATAAAATTTATCATTTTAATTATCATTATGTTTTTTTTAATTTATTTTGTTATTAATATTATTTTTATCTTTTTGCCATTAATATTTTACTATTATTATTACTACTTACAATAAAATGGATAAGGAAATCACAATTATTATTTCTTTTATTAATATTTATTGGTTTTATTATTGATATTATTATTATATTTTATTATTGTTTTTTTACCCTAAATCTACCCATTCCTATCACCCCCCCCTCCCAGGTTGCAAGCCAGCCGCAAGCCCCCCTTTCCCCTTTGCTCTTCCGTGCCATGAGCCCCCTGCTAGGCCCTCACCTCTTGCCGCTCTACATGTCCGGCATGACTCACACTCCTGGTCTGACGCCACCTCCCTATCCAGCTCTCGCCTCCCCACTCGCCTCTCCACGTGCACCACCTACCCTCACCTGCCTCCCGCCACACCACGCTCCAACAGCACCTGCCTCCTGCCACCCATATTCCATAGATAGCACCAGATCCCGCCCACCTACAGTAAATAGATGGCCTCCTCCTCTTCCCTGGTGGTTTTCCTCTCTAGCGTCACCTCACTTCCCCGTCCAGCTGGCATGAGGTCGTGCCTCCCTTCCCTATCCAGTCGGCTTGAGAGCCCCTACCCCTTTCTGCTTAGCGTGACCCACCAGCAGTGGCCCGCTCCTCTCCTCCTGGCACGGCAACCCCCCCTCTGAAAACCTTTTCCGGTGAACCCAAAAACCTCTTGTGCAACACATTTTCCCTGCTCCGATGAGATTGTGGTTCCTCTTATTTACAACCCTTGCCTCTTTAGGTATAACCTCGTTTCTTTATTTTGATTTTTTTCTCTTCATTTTAACCAATTCTAATAGCTTTGGTTTGTTTTCGTGCATCTTGTTTGGTGTCTAGGGTTTGCAATTGGCCCGCGGAGTGATGTGTTTTCCTCTATTGTGGTTTTTTCTCTCTCGCATGTGTTGAGGTAGGTGTTTCATTCCCTTTTCTCCCAATTTCAATTCATGGGGGCTTGTGTGTAGTTATTTAATTTCTAAAACATGTTTCACATTTTTATTTCATACTTAGTTAATTTGTAGTAGTGATCTTGTGTTGGTTGAATTGATCACAATTTTTTTTATGCACATGTAAATGCCTCACCTTTTGGTCTTAAATAATTTTCATCTTCCTTTAAATGGTATTGTTGGATATCATGGGGTGTGTTTGGGTATAAATCTTTTTGGTAGCATTTTATTGTGTGTTATGGCGTGTGCGTTTGGTTTAAGTGAGTCCTTGGTACTTTTAGTCATGTGTTGGTCATTGCCACCTTATTTTTGGGTATCTTTTGTTGTTATAGTGAATTTATGGTCAATGACTAAGGATGTGCATGCACACACCTAAGGTATGTATATATAATATATATATATATATATATATATATATATATTTCCTCTAAGTATGTATTCCCTCATGGAGTGGGGAATACGTGCATTGGATTATGAATATATGTATATATATAGGTATGTGCGTTAGAGTGTGGGCTGATTTTGAGTGGTCGTCGCCCTTATTGTCAAGTTCCCAAGTGTTTGACATGACCTGGTTCTTCCTTGAGGTAGGCGAATCCGCATTTTCTATTTTTAAAATAAGTCCATTTAATGCTTTCAGGTTTTTAATAAATTCTTTTACTAGATTAGTATCTTTGAAAAGTAATTGGCCAACCTACTATAGTTTTTTCAAGTTTTCTTTTGGGCTTGTTAAAAAGTAGTTTGTTACATTATCTTATAGTTTGTGTAATTAGTCTGATTTGTTAATATAGTTTTTTTTAACGAACTGCCTGATTTGTTTATGGAATGACTAGTGAACTGTTTGTATTGCTTTAATTATTTTGGAAAACATGGTTTTAATGGGTTCTTTAAGGTTTAACCATTGGGTTTGAAACATGTTTTGGGGTTTAGTGTTGTTTCAAAAATGGTTCATAAATTTTTATTGTTTTTGCATGTTTTGGTAAATGCGTGTTTTGGTAAATGCATGTTTTCGTTAAATGATATTGGCACATTTTGGTCCGCCTAACCATGTTTGTAAGAAATGATGTTTATTACTATTTTGGGAACATTTCTAAATTTTTTGGTAAATGGTTGATGAGGTAAACCTAAAGGCCCGTTTGGAATTTTATATTGGCTGTTTAAAAAAGTTTTGATGTGTTTGAATTATATGAGGCCTGTTTGGCATCTTTGAACCTATGTGTTTGGGAATACCCCTCTTTGGTTAGGCCATTTGCATCATCTGTCGATCATGTGATAGGAGGGTCCTTGGTATGGGCCTCCTTTTGAGAATATTTATTTTAAGGCATGATATTAACCTTGATGTGTTCAGGGTAGTGCTGGTTTGTGTCAGGTGATGGATTATATATATGTCTTGTTATTATTATGTGTACCACACCTCTTTGTGAACATAACATAGAAACTTAGCATAGCAAGGGGGTTTACTGAGAACAATTGTTGCACTAGTTTAGACAACGCACTGGCTAGTGGCCCCTAGTATGGATTATACTCTTCTAGGGGATTGGGCCCCTCAGTTAGTCCATGTAGGGAAACACCGGGCATTAGGGCATTATGATGTCATCTAGAGTAGTCATCCCTTCAGGATGAGTCACATGTATAGTATGTTCTGTTCTTCCTCTGTGTTCCTAGGTTTTCCCTGATCCTTTGATACGGGCACTATTAGTACCATTTCTCTTGTTGTGTGTGGAATCATACCCTTGAACTTGGTTTTGGTTTTTTATAGGAAACATTTTGTGTGTAAGGTTGGTTTTAAAATTAACTTCAAAGTAGCTATTTTGGAAAAGTTTGTGTGAGCCCCTCTTTTGTTTTCTTTTCCTTGTTTTTGAATTATAATGGCAATGGAATTGTGATTGTTAGTTTTCAAAATGCAGTGTAAATATGAAAACCTTATTTTTATAACTATAGTTCAAACTAGTATTTTTGGGCTGTTTTGGGACTAGAAAATGCATGGATTCTATGGTTCACTTTTGGCATTCCTATAGAGTATTTTAATTCTAATGCATATCTTACCTTTTCAGATGCAGGTTCAGCTATTTGGTTTAGGTTCTTTTTTTGTATGCCAGTGTGAGGCAGACTGTTAGTTGTTGGAGGTGACCAAGAGGTCACATGGAGGTATGTGGAGTCTTGTTTTCTTACTTCTTCTAGTTTTCTTTCTCTTTTTTTAGTATTTATTAATTTATTTGTATTCCTTTTTTCTGGCCAAATCATTCCCACCTATTTAGTTTTGATGCCTGGCACTAATTTCCAGCCTGTGGGGATTGGGAATGCCCCTCGGGCCATGCCACAGGCCGGATCGAGTGATCGGTTCAGGGTCAACCTAGGTTGGGTCATGAAAAAATGGTATCAGAGTAGGTTATTTTTATTTAGTGTGTCTTGTAGAAGGATATTAGGATTGTTGGGGCTTAGGAGGTAGGTTACGGGTCGATGCCTGATCACCAACGCTTGTAAGGAGACCTGAGTTACCAGGTGTAGTCTAGGTTTTGAGTCTTTTGTATTTGGTTATTTTTGATTGAGGGGTGAAAATGGGAGCTAATCGGTTCATGTTGCGGACTCTCATGAGATGGTGACCCATGTAGAGTCCATGTGCCCGATTTAAGTTCCTCTTAGTGTTATGACTTACTTTGGGAATGGCTCACCACCATGTCGTCGGGTTAGGCACATACACTAGTTCCTCATTCCAATGGTTTATGGTTGGTTGTGTTTCATTTTGAACTCATTTGATTCTAATGTGTGTTAAAAGAGAAATGGATTTTGAAATTTAAAAGTGTTTCTTTTAATTTGTTTTGAAATTGGTGAAGTGAGTTTTTAAAGGGCAACTGTATCAGTTTGGAAAAACTTGGTATGTGTTGGGATTGGGTAAGGAAAAGAAGTGCTTGAACCTTGTCACTCCTTATGGGGGGTCACACATGTGTGGGTATATACGGAGAGTGTGTAGGGGCACTTTTTCGCAGATGATATGAGTGAGATTGAATGAACGCACATGTGATGGTTCATTAGGTGCCATAGGTGAGTTTTAAAATTTTAAGGAAATAATGGTTTTTGAAAAGTGATTTATGCTTGTATTTGTACATGTTTGGCTTATGGTCCTATTTCCCTTGTCTTTTGTTGTTTCTTTGATTGAGTTTTTGCGTGATTCTAGTTTCGATGGTGTTTTTCGTGTTGTTATGAGCATGCCACCCAGAAAGCCTCCAAAATTTGTTAATGAGTTATGCCCAGTTTCTAGTTCTTTTTGTGTGTTGCCTGCTTATCGATGTAATCGAAGTCTGTTAGAGTCAGTTGTATAGTTTGGGAAGATAGTGTGTCTTCGAGTTTTTGGGAACTCCCAAGGTAGTTAAGGTTCGTACCATCCCCAAGTTATTATAGGGTTCAGTTCTAGACTAGTAAAGGTAGGATGTCTCATCGTCATTAGAGTTTCAGGTGTAGTTGGTGGGGGTCGGCTCTTGTGAAGATTTCCCATCTGACAAGGATCTTTGTTTGTACCGACTCCCAATTTGTTGGATCATTCTCTCGCATGCCGCTAGTCTGGCTAGTTCAGGCATTCTAAACCTCTCTGTTGCATCTCTCCGAAGTCTTTCTACCATGTGAATGTTCATGCCACTAGGGAGAGTTCTAAAAGAAGCATCTCTCAGGAGGAAGGGGTTAGGGACCAGAGAACAAAAATTCCTGACTGTGAGGTAGGAGATTTTTTCGCCATCAGGGCCCTAGCCACAGGTCTAGGGGTGAAGCTCGCGCACAGTCAGGAGTTGTCGAGGGTGTGCAGAACCACGATCCGGATAATGTTTTCAACTTTGGAATAGAAATATCCAAAATTTCTTTATTCTATTATCGTCACTATCATAAGATTATCCTTGTTGTGGGGGCATGGTGAGCTCATTCCCCCAAAATCCAAGTGGTCTTATCTGCTCTCAGTGGGCTTTTTAAATTTTTCGATCTCTTTGAATGGGGTGGGTCGTGAATGGATGGACCTGTTCTAATTTTGAGTTGGTCTTAGCTATGTTTGTTAGTTGGATGTTTGTTTCGTGAAATTGATGGGAGGTGTTGAGTTAATTCTTCATCCTTAAGTTGTTGGTTTGTTTTGTAGCAAGTTTTCTGACAAAGGCTAGGGTGTGTTTTTTGGTCCATGTTGGGAAAATGAACGATTTTGGTTTGGGAGTTCCCACGTTGGCCCCCCTAGGGGGTAGTGTGTTTGAGTTTTGAGGGATTCCATGTTAGTGAATTCTTGTGGTGGGGAGAACCCTCTCGTGTTCTCCCCTCAACTTTGGGAAGTTATTTTTCATGAGTTGGTCGGGTGTGATGTGTGTTGGTAATGGTCACCCTGAGCCTCTCGCTTTCTTCTGGTTTGGTTTGGTCATAGACTCTAGTTGTGTCAACTGTTGGCATGGTGACTTTATAGAGGGTAGAAAGTGTCTGTGGTGGGGAGAATTTTCACACCCCGATCTTGGATGCCTATTCATTTTATGTTATTTTTATTCTTTTCTCAATCCTGTACCATTTGGATAAGAATTAGTTGGGTCTCGATTTGATATTTTTAATGTTTGATGTTTTGGTGGGCCTCAGGCCAGTGCGCGGTAATAGCACCTTTAGCGGCAACCGTGTGTTTGGTCCTGGTGAATGCACAGTGGTGTGACACTTCAAATAAATAATAAATTAAATAAATAAATTAAGTTAATTTAAGAAGGAAGCTAAATAAAATTTTATATCGACAAAACAAGGTTAAAGTTTAAATTATAATAATGAGAATATGATTGTGCAAACTATAATATTACTATTATTTAATTTGGTAATAATACTGTTATTATTAAATTGTTATAAATATAATTAGTATTCAAAATGAAATGTAATAAAATTTATCATTTTAATTATCATTAAGTTTTTTTAATTTCTTTTTTTATTAATATTATTTTTATCTTTTTTATATTAATATTTTACTATTATTATTATTATTACTTAAAATAAAATGGATAAGGAAATCACAATTATTATTTTTTTTAGTAATATTTATTGGTTTTATTATTAATATTATTATTATTTTTTATTATTATTTTTAACCCTAAATCTACTCATTCCCGTCACCCCCCCCCCCCTCCCAGGTCGCAAGCCAGCCGCGAGCTCCCCTTTCCCCTTTACTCTTTCACGCCGCAGGCCCCCTGCCAAGCCCTCATCTCCCGCTGCTCTGCCCATCCAGCGTGACCTTTGTCCGGTGCGGATCCCCCTTCCCGGTTCGATGCCACAACCCTGTCTAGCTCCCACCTCCCCGCTCACCTCTTCACGCGCACCCCCTACCCTCACATGCCTCCCACCACGTTGTCCTCTGGCAGTGCCTGCCTCCTGCGATGCCACCCTTCTTCCGCGGTCAGCACCTGCTCTCACCCACCTGTAGTAAACTGACGGCCTCCTCCTCTTCCCAGGTGGTTTTTCTCTCCGTCACTGTCTCCCTTCCCCATCCAGTCGACGTGAGATCGTGCCTCCCTTCCCTGTCCAGCCAGCTTGAGAACCCCCTTCCCCCTTCTGCTTGGCATGACCCACTGGCAGCTGCCCGCTCCCCTCCTCCCAGTGCAGCGACCCCCCCTCCAAAAACCTTTTTCAGTGAACCCGAAACCCTCTTCTCAATGCCTTTTCCCTACTCTGATGCTACCACGGTTCCTCTTACTATAAACCCTTGCCTCTTTTGGTATAACCTCATTTCTTTATTTTTGGTGTTTTTTCTCTTCATTTTAACCAATTCTAAAAGCTTTGGGTTGTGTTCACGCATCGTTTTTGGTGTCTAGGGTTTGCAATTGGCCCTCGGAGCGATGTGCTTTCCTCTATTGTGGTTCTGTCACTCTCACATGTGTTGAGGTAGGCGTTTCATTCCCTTTTCTCCCAATTTCAATTCATGGGGGCTTGTGTGTTGTTATTTAATTTCTAAAACATGTTTCACACTTTTATTGCATACTTAGTTAATTTTTAGTGGTGATTTCGTGTTGGTTGAATTGATCACAATTTCTTTTATGTGCATGTAAATGCCTCACATTTTGGTCTTAAATAATTGTCATCTTCCTTTAAATGGTATTGTTGTATATCTTGTCATGTGTTTGGGTATAAATCCTTTTAGTAGTAATTGATTGTGTGTAATGACATGTGCATTTGGTTTAAGTGAGTCCTTGGAACTTTTTGTCATGTGTTGGTCCTTTCCACATTATTTTTGGGTATCTTTTGTTGTTATAGTGAATTTATGGTCAACGAATAAGGATGTGCACGCACACACCTAAGGTATGTATATATATAATATATATATTTCCTCTAAGTATGTATTACCTCATGGCGCGGGGAATACGTGCATTGGATTATGGATATATGTATATATATATATATGTATATGCGTGAGAGTGAAGGACGATTTTGAGTGGTCGCCACCCTTATTTTCAAGTTCCCAAGTGTTCGACATGACCTTATTCTTCCTTGAGGTAGGAAAATACTTATTTTCACTTTTTAAAATAATTCCATTTAATGCTTTCATGTTTTTAATAAATTCTTTTACTAGATTAGTATCTATGAAAAAAAAATTGGCCAACCTGTTATAGTGTTTTCAAGTTTTCTTTTGGGATTTTTAAAAATTAGTTTGTTACATTATCTTCTAGTTTGTGTAATTAGTCTAATTTGTTAATATAGTTTTTTTAACGAACTATCTGATTTGTTTATGGAATGACTAGTGAAATGTTTGTGTTGCTTTAAGTGTTTTGGAAAACATTATCTTAATGGGTTATTTAAGGTTTAACTATTGGGTTTGAAACATGTTTTGGGGTTTAGCATTGTTTCAAAAATGGTTCGTGAATTTTTGTTGTTTTGGCATGTTTTATTAAATGCATGTTTTGGTAAATGCATGTTTTCATGAAAGGATATTGGCACGTTTTGGTCTGTCTGACCATGTTTGTAAGAAATGATGTTTATTACTATTTTGGAAACATTCCTAAATGTTTTGGTAAATGGTTGATGAGGTAAACCTAAAGGCTCATTTGGAATTTTAGATTGGTTGTTTAAAAATGTTTTGATGTGTGTGAATTTTATGAGGCCCGTTTGGCATCTTTGAAACTGTTTGTTTGGGAAAACCCCTCTTTGGATAGGCCCTTGGCCTCGTCTGTCAATCATGTGACAGTACGGCCCTCGGTATGGGCCTCCTTTTGAGAATATTTATTTTAAGGCATGAGAGTAACCTTGAGGTGGTTGGGGTGGTGCTGGTTTGTGTCGCGAGCTGGATTATATATATATGGCTTGTTATTTGAATGTGTGGCAAACCTCTTTGTGAACATAGCATGGAAACATAGCATAGAAAGGGGGTTTACTGAGAATGATTGTTACACTAGTTTAGACTGTGCACTGGCTAGTGTCCCCATGTATAGATTATACTCTGCTAAGGGATTGGGCCCCTCGGATAGGCCATGTAGGGAAACACCGGGCGTTAGGGCATTATGACGTCATCGAGAGTAGGCATTCCTTCAAGATGAGTCACATGTATAGTACATTTTGTTCTTCCTCCGAGTAACTAGGTTTTTTGTGATCCCTTGATACGACCACTATTAGTACCATTTCCATTGTTGTGTGTGGAATCATACCCTTGAACTTGGTTTTGGTGTTTTCTTGGAAAATATTTGTGTGTAAGGTTGGTTTTAAAATGAAGTTCAAAGTAGCTGTTTTGGAAAAGATTGTGTGAGCCCCTCTTTTGTTTTATTTTCCTTGTTTTTGAATTATAAGAGCAATGGAATTGTGATTTTTATTTTTCAAAATGCAGTGTAAATATGAAAACCTTAATTTTATAACTGTAGTTCAAACTAGTATTTTTGGGCTGTTTTGGGAGTGGAAAATGCATGGATTCTTTGGATTACTTTTGTAATTCCTACTGAGCATTTTAATGCTCATGCCTATCTTACCTTTTCAGATGTGGGTTCAGCTGTTTGGTTCAGGTTCTTGTTTTGTCTGCCTGTGTGAGGCAGACTGTTAGTTGTTGGAGGTGACCAAGAGGTCATATAGAGGTATGTGCAGTCTTGTTTTCTTGCTGCTGCTAGTTTTCTTTCTCTTTGTTTAGTCTTTATTAATTTATTGGTCTTCCTTTTTTGTGCCAAATCATTCCCACCTATTTAGTTTTGATGTCAGGCACTAGTTACCAGCTCGCGGGGATCGGGAATGCCCATCGAACCATGCCTCGGGCCGGCTCGGGTGATTGGTTCAGGGTCGACTCGAGTTGGTTCGTGACAATGAAAGATGTCATTAATATCATCAAAAATTATGATAATAATACACCCTTTTATATCATGATCACATTTCTTAATGTCAAACAATTTGTACGAGAGTATGTACTTACTTGATTTCAGTATAATCTCACTGTTGGTCGTGCCATGAACAATTTTTCACTTCATCTCTTATTTAAATAAATGAAGTTGAATTTGTCATTCCTAAAGTGTTGGCATATCATGTGATCTATAAATATAATTTTAGGTCATTATATATGTCTTTATCACAACAAAAAGTTAGAACAATTTATGAAATATGCATAAGTTATCCAATAGTGAGATAATAATTTAATCTAACAAACTTTATGTGGATTTTAACTTTTACTATCCATAAATTTATAACCATATAATCCTTATTAAAGTGGAAAATAAAAACTTTAGAAATAGTTACACTAACTCGTATTAACATGTATCCCCCATAAATCATAAGGTATCTCTTGTTGTTCACATTCCAAACATGTGAACACCTTTATCATGTATTCTCTTGAGTCATGGTAATAACCTGAATTACCATAACTCCTTATTGAAAACATGAACATTTCCTTATTCCAAAACTTATTGGATATATTCCTTAAGTCCCAAAAATTTATATGCTTCATCCATGATAGCATAACACTCTTGTCAAAATATCCATTATTAGTTCCCATGAAAATAATAACATCCAATTTACTTATTCAAATCTAACATATATTTATACAAAAATAATTATCTTAACATAAGGGATATATTATGGGTTATCTTTCCCTTAATAATGTTTTCTCCAAATATATCACCTTAATTTTAAATCACTTTTATAGGACCTTAGAACTATTCAACATATCCTTTCCAATCCTAAATGAAAAACTTATACCAAAAACACATATATATTTCATGATTTGTATAACATAATCTTTGAATTCTAAAATGTAACGCCCCGACCCTAGCTACCCAGAGTCGGTGCGTTATTGCGTAACATTGGCATGATCACAAAAGATCAAGTCTCGAAAGACCGATTAGTTTAGTAGCCTTGGAAACACTAGATACATTCATAAATGTTACATTACATCATAAATTGAAAAACTACAATAACAAAGTCTCCATAGTCCACACTCATATCTTCTTCTGACTATCCCTCCAGGTCATTCATAAAATACTTCTTCACATCCTGGAAAATATTAACACATTGAAAGGGGTGAGCTCAGATGCTCAGTAAGGATAACAATATTACGGAAGCTTTCATAAATAAACATTAACATTTAAGGCAATGTATAACTAAAACAAAAGCCTTTTTAAACTTTAACTTTAGCATAATATGGAAAAAATAAAATTAAATAATTCCATTTACTTACTCACATGGATATTCTACTAGTCGAATAATCACATGCAATATCAATAACTACTTTCATAATGATGGAATGCATAATGCCAGACTATCATAACCACGTAGCCAAGGCCTCGTGCCAAGACTACAAATAAGATTTTTCCAAGTCCTCGTGCCAAGACACTAGTTTGTCTCATGAGACCTAACGATGCATCAAGGAGCTATAGCGGGCTCCACCTGTCACTTATTAAGTCCAATGCATTCCTCATATGAACAGGTCATATCATAAACCATAACATAATTGTATCACATAAAACATGTATAAAGGAAACATAAGATTTCCACACTTCAATAACAAGATATAAATACAACACATTGATAAAAACTTTATCAAAACCATTTTCAATACCAAAATAAAAAAGAAAAGTAAAACATGGTATTTATTTTTCTTTTAAAAAAAAGTTTTGGCTTATAGAGGAAGCCAAAACTCAAATAATAGTCATGGCGGTGGAGAATCCGTTGTTGCCGCATACGTAAGAAAAAACATTCCTTTTGTCATTTAGTAAAAATGCTTCATATAAAAAGATTCCTTTTGAATAAAAGTCAAAGTCAAAGGGGTTTATACACCATATAAATGAAAGTTGTGTATAAAACCAAATATGCCTCAATGAAAGGAGATTGAGAGGAAGTCCTTACAAAGATCATTTTTAAAATAAAATAGATATATTATGAGTATTTACTATAAGTACACATAAAGAAATTAAAAATACAATATAGTACATAATAATAACATGACATAATTTGAAAGTAGGAGATTAACCCAAAGATTGGAAATTGGGTTAAGAAATTCCCTTACCTCGTGTCTGACTTGACTCGACCGTTCTTTAACCTCCTGAATAATAAAATAGAGTTAATTTATAGTTTCTTAAGAAAATTTTTCAAGTTTATTATTCCTTTTATATCACTTATTACCATGTTATGAACATTATGTAATTATTTATGTTAATAATGGTCGTTTTGTCGATCTTTGGTACTTGAGTCAAAAATAAACTTCTTAAAATTACAAGTTGTTCATGTGGTAAAATATCCATTATATCCATAATTATATTTATGATGTAGATATCATATACATAATATATATCCAGTATATACATTCATTTATAATATTACATAACATTTAGAGTTAATAAATGAAATGCACCGTTCATGAAGACGGTAAGTCGTACGTACGCATGAATGCTACTTTCATTTCTATTTCATATTTAATGGAATTAAGTCACAATGATATAAAGGTATATTATAATTATAGTATAATATCATATATAATATCATTTACTCCATACTTTATACATCCCACATATGGCATTAACGATTCAAATCACTTTGAGGGGGCGGAAGTCCGCACTTCCTAAAATGAAATTATCGCGTTTACCCATAATGGAAATCATAAAGTTATGCCATAAATGAGAAATACAGAAGCATAAGGAAAACATAATCATAATATATATATCATATATGAAAATATTGTCATCAAAATGGCCACCATTAGAGGTGTTAAAAGAATATTGAACAATCATCGTTTTGTGAGGCAGTATTTCGCCACCCACAGAAACAGTATGTTCTTTAACCATTAGATGAGGGTGTGTGTAAATTTAAATCAAATAATTATCATAAAAACATCCTAGTATATTTTATATACTGGTGTTGTTATAAAGGAAAGGAATAAAAAGAGTTTAGGGGGTTGGAGAAGCAAAATAAAACAAAAGAACATAAAAGAAGACATTACCTTAAAACCGGATAACTCTTTTTGATTTGAGCCAAAGGCTTCCTTGGGAAGAATTATGACCAAAGTGAGGCTTCTAGGAGTAAGATAGGGAAGTTAATAGAGTATTTTGGTAGATTTTGGCCGAGCCAAAAGGCTTTTAAGGTGTGAATAAGGTGGTAGTGGTGGGGGCCTTTTATAAGAGGAGAGAAGGGGCACTCTTGGAAAGATTGAAATGTTACTTTATTATGAAATTCTTTTCAGATTCTAAAGATCCCAAAATGATATATTTCGAGGATAAGGTGATAAGGGTTCTAAATATACTCATCCAATAGGTTTTTGACAAGTGTAAGCCTTGTATTTTACATTATCTTTTCATTTTATTTAAATCGTTAATTAATGAGGTAATCGCTGCATCATCATGGTGTCATAAATAATTTAATTTATTTAATGTCTAAAATTTATAAAAAAACTATAATGATTTAGGAAATCTTTTTATCTTTCTAATTAATATTTATAGTCAAAAATATGACTTGTATAACCCCATTTAAAAATTGTTTTAGTAAAACAACTCATGTTTTTGACATTTTTATTTTAACATTAAATAAAAGGTTTTTAATGTCATTTTCCTACCAAAGTGGCTCCATGGGGCCCCCAAGTTGACCCATGGATTTTATTGGTCGGCCATGACTCATCAAATAGTGGTAGAACAAGTGTAAAGGTATTTTCATATTTTTATAATATCATTTTTACCTTAAATTTCACTAATTACCTTTAATCGCGATTAATTAAACTTAAAAGTTACTATTCACCAAAAAAATTTAATCTCATTGAACCACATTTTACTTACTAATGACAACCATGTATGTCAGATTTTTTGAAAATCAAATCACAGAAGTGGTAATGTTTTATTTAAACGAACAATCGGTTTTTTAACTACCACTTAGTGGTTTCACTATTCATCAAAAATTGAACTTTTTCAGAACAATGCCAAAATTTCACCCTAAGCTATAATTGATATTCCAAATTCAAAAATGATGTCTATTTTACAAAATTCCAAACATATAAGTTTCATTAATTAATTTTATAATTAACTCCTGCTGTCACAACAAATAGCGTGTTTTTAAGAAACAATATATATCAAAAGATTGACAATTGTTTATGTCCAATTTCAAAGTGAAATTAATTATAATGACCACCATTAGATAAAATGGTAAAAATATATTATAATTATACTTTAAAACCACTCAATAGTATAATTTATCACAATAAATTATTTTGATTAAAAAAGTTGTTTTTAAGTATTTTTCACTATTCATAAAAAATTGGAAGTTCTCAGAAAAATACCAAAAATTCATCATAGGCTAAATTCGATATTCCGAATCCAAAAATGAAGTCCATTTGAAATATAAAATATATATAATTTCAAAAGGTGGGTATTACTATTCATAATGGCTATTTTGATTAGTCGCGGTGTGTTAGAATCTCGAACTTGCGTACAATGCAAGCTATTGCATTATTGAAAGAGAAGCGTATCATGGAAGCTCGGGGTGTTACATTCTCCCCTCCTTCAATAAATTGCATCCTCACAATTTGAAATTTTTCATTGAAAATAAAAGGTTGAAAATAGAAAATACCTTTGTGGAAAACCCACATCGGAAATAAGGTTAATAAAATTTAGCCTTAATAAGAGGGAAAGGGAAATGAGAAAGTCACCACCAAATTAGGATCTTGATAAGGATAACATTGATGGCAAGTAGAGACATTTAATTGGAGGAAAAACGTAAATATTTGTAGGGAGTGATTGAGGTCATCAATCACAAACAAGTGTAAAATTGAGGGCCTCAAAGCCTTCAATATTATAAGTTCAACAAGACATAAGGTATTAGGATAACACATTTTTTGTTTTAATATCCCTTTACTAAAGTTTAAGAATTAATTTATTTATAGAATAAGAGATAGGTATATATATATTTATTCTTGACAAGTAGAGTTTCAACCTTCATATAATTTCGACCACAAACTCATCTTTCACTCAAAAAGATAATAGAACTCAAAAATATTATATTTATCCTAATCGTACAAGGTTCAAAATATTAACACATACCATTTAGATTAGGAAAACTATTTTGTAATAACCAGGGACTTCCTGTAGGCTATTGGTAGGTAATAAAGTCTTGTCGCACTATGGTTGTGGGTTTGATTCCTACAGCTTTGTCTGACGCAACGGGTTTTTCCCCGACCTACAGGTTGTCCTTTTCCTAAAACTATAGTATTATAATATTCCAAAAATAATATTCAGAAATTTTTTAACCTTAAACAATACTATCCAAGGTTCTACTTAATCCATTCCAACCTTTATAGTTATCCAAAATACTTTTGTCCAACTCACAGTTCAAATTTTATAAGGAAGGTAAACATAATGAAGATCCTTTTTTCCGCATAACAACATGTGAACACCTTCATCATGTATTCTTTTAAAACACTGCAACATCTGGAATTACCATAAATCCTTATTGATTACATTAATGATCCCTTATTCCTTATAGAATACTAGATATACTCCTTCTATCAAAAAATGTCTACAAATCATTAATCTGTTTTAAGAATATCCAATATAATTTATCCAAATCAATCATGTATTATTCCAAAATTACTATCTTGGTATCAGAACCATATTATGGTTTATCTTTCTCTCAACCATATATTTTCCAAAAATTTAACCTACTGTGGAGTCACTTTTCTTGGTTCCACACAATCTCAAGTCCTTGATGAAATAGTACTGCAGTACAATCCTTATATACTCCATAATTATTATAACCAGTACATCATTGATACAACACTCAAATGACAAAATTCTTTAATGACAACATAAGAAATCTAATCATTCCTCCTCATCTGTGGTAGTATCATAACTTGATTATTATCTAATAACATAATTTGGTGCATACTATGATTATTTGGACATTGGTTTGCGTAGTGTCCCCACTCATTGCAGATGAAGCATTGTACATTTGAAACCTTTTTCTTACCCTTGCAGTCACGCACTTGGTGTCATTTTTCTCCACACTTATAAAAAACTCCCATTCCCTTCAGGCAAGTTCTAAGGTGTTTCTTCCCACAGTTATCACATATTGGAAAATTCTTCTTTTCCCTCATCCCTTTATCCTTCATTCTCTCTTCCATCCTTTTCTTCTCTTTTATCCCTTCAAATCCATAAGACTCATAGAATTCTTTACTTATATTATTAACACATGATACTATTTCTTCATATGTTGAGAACACATGGGAGACTATTTACCTTCTAAATGTTGGCTTAATACCGTGAAAGATATGATCCTTCTTACTCTTTGGATCATACGTATTGATGGAGTTCACATTCCTTCTACTGGGCGCCATTTCTATACAATGGCATAAAATAGGTTAGTTTATGAATTGCAATGAATAATTCCAAACATGTAAAATATTAATGTAAATTGAAATTCTTATGGATATAATTCACAATAATAAAAAATGTTTTCTTTGAGGAAGTGTATACTCATAAACCCTTCATAATGGTTTGTAAAGAAAATGAGAATTATCCTAAGCATATCCCCTGGGAGTGTCGTAACCAAGAGTGCAGAAAGGCCCATTGTCGTGCACCAGTTCCCATTCGAGTCTAGCTCAAAGCGATGTTTTCGGGTTTTACCCCTAGGTACATCTGTTCCAGAGCCGCCTCTAACTACTCGTATCCAGACAGGGATGTATTTCTTGGAAAACTCACAAAATCTCTATAACACCGAAATTCTAGGAAGTTCTTCTATACTAATCCTCAAATTCTATCTTAGGGCTATGTGATCTAACTAGAGTTATCTAAATCTAGCTTCCAAGGTTAGTACTAAACTGCCTCTGATACCAACTGTAACGCCCCGACCCCAGCTACCCAGAGTCGGTGCGTTATTGCGTAACATTGGCATGATCACAAAAGATCAAGTCTCGAAGGACCGATTAGTTTAGTAGCCTTGGAAACACTAGATACATTCATAAATGTTACATTACATCATAAAGTGAAAAACTAAAATAACAAAGTCTCCATATTCCACACTCATATCCTCTTCTGACTATCCCTGCAGGTCATTCATAAAATACTTCTTCACATCCTGAAAAATATTAACACATTGAAAGGGGTGAGCTCAGATGCTCAGTAAGGATAACAATATTGCGGAAGCTTTCATAAATAAACATTAACATTTAAGTCAATGTATAACTAAAACAAAAGCCTTTTTAAACTTTAACTTTAGCATAATATGGCAAAAATAAAATTAAATAATTCCATTTACTTACTCACGTGGATATTCTACTTGTCTAATAATCACATTCAATATCAATAACCACTTTCATAATGATGGAATGCATAATGTCAGACTATCATAACCACGTAGCCAAGGCCTCATGCCAAGACTACAAATAAGATTTTGTCAAGGCCTCGTGCCAAGACACTAGTTTGTCTCATGAGACCTACCGATGCATCAAGGAGCTATAGCGAGCTCCACCCGTCACTTATTAAGTCTAATGAATTCCTCATATGAACAGGTCATATCATAAACCATAACATAATTGTATCACATAAAACATGCATAAAGGAAACATAAGATTTCCACACTTCAATCACTGGATATCAATACAACACATTGACAAAAACTTTATCAAAACCATTTTCAATACCAAAATAAAATAAAAGTAAAACATGGTATTTGTTTTTCTTTTAAAAAAGTTATGGCTTATAGAGGAAGCCAAAACTCAAATAATAGTCACGGCGGAGGAGAAGTCGTTGTCATCACATACGTAAGAAAAAACATTCCTTTTGTCGTTTAGTAAAAATGATTCATATAAAAATATTCCTTTTGAATAAAAGTAAAAGTCAAAGGGGTTTATAAAACGTATAAATGAAAGTTGTGTATAAAACCAAATATGCCTCAATGAAAGGAGATTGCGACGAAGTCCTTACAAAGATCATTTTAAAAATAAAATAGATATATTATGAGTATTTAATATAAGTACACATAAATTAAGTACAAATACAAGATATGACATAATAATATCATGACATAATTTGAAATTAGGAGATTAACCCAAAGATTGGAAATTGGGTTAAGAAATTCCCTTACCTCGTGTCCGACTTGACTCGACCGTTCTTTAACCTCTTGAATAATAAACTAGAGTTAATTTATAGTTGCTTAAGAACCTTTTTCAAGTTTATTATTCCTTTTATATCACTTATTACCATGTTATGAACATTATGTAATTACTTATGTTAATAACGGTCGTTTTGTCGATCTTTGGTACTTGAGTCAAAAATAAACTTCTTAAAATTAAAATTTGTTCATGTGGTAAAATATCCATTATATAGATAATTATATTCATGATTTAGATATCATATACATAATATATATCCAGTATATACATTCATTTATATTATTACATAACATTTAGAGGTAATAAATGAAATGCACCGTTCATGGAGACGGTAAGTCGTACGTACGCATGAACGCTAATTTCATTTCTATTTCGTATTTAATGGAATGAAGTCACAATGATATAAAGGTATATTATAATTACACTATAATATCATATATAATATCATTTACTCCATACTTTATACGTCCCACATATGGCATTAATGATTCAAATCAATTTGAGGGGGCGGTAGTCCGCACTTCCTAAAATGAAATTATCGCGTTTACCCATAATGGAAATATTAAAGTTATGCCATAAATGAGAAATACAGAAGCATAAGGAAAACATAATAATAATATATATATCATATATGAAAATAGTGTCATAAAAATGGCCACCATTAGAGGTGTTAAAATAATAATCATCGTTTTGTGAGCCATTATTTCACCACCCACAGAAACAGTATGTTCTTTTACTATTAGATGAAGGTGTGTGTAAGTGTAAATAAAATACTTATCATAACAACATCCTAGTATATTTTATATACTGTTTTTGTTATAAAATAAAGGAATAAAAATATTTTAGGGGGTTGGAGAAGAAAAATAAAACAAAAGAACATAAAAGAAGACATTACCTTAAAATCGGGTAACTCTTTTTTATTTGAGCCAAAGGATTCCTTGGGAAGAATTATGCCCAAAGTAAGGATTCTAGGAGTAATAGAGGGAAGTTGATAGAGTATTTGGGCATAGTTTGGCCGATCCAAAAGGCTTTGAAGGTGTGAATAAGGTGGTAGTGGTGGGGGCCTTTTATAAGAGGAGAGAAGGGGCACTCTTGGGAAGATTGAAATGTTACTTTATTATGAAATTATTTTCGGATTCTAAAGGTCCCAAAATGATATATTTCTAGGATAAGGTGATAAGGGTTCGAAATATACTCATATAATAGGTTTTTGACAAGTTTAAGCTTTTTATTTTACATTATATTTTCATTTTATTTAAATCGTTAATTAATGAGGTAATCGCTGCATCATCATGGTGTCATAAATAATTTAATTTATTTAATGTCTAAAAATTATAAAAAAAATATCATGATGTATGAAATCTTTTTATCTTTATAATGAATATTTATAGTCAAAAATATTACTTGTATAACCCCATTTATAAAAACAATTAGTAAAATAACTCATGTTTGTGACATTTTTATTTTAACATTAAATAAAAAGTTTTTAATGTCATTTTCCTACCAAAGTGGCTCCATGGGGTCCCCAAGTTGACCCATGGATTGTATTGGTCGGACATGACTCATAAAATAGGGTTAGGACAAGTGTAAAGGTATTTTCATATTTTTATAATATCATTTTTACCTTAAATTTCACTAATTACCTTTAATCGTGATTAATTAAACTTAAAAGTTACTATTCACCAAAAAAAATTAATCCCATTGAACCACATTTTACTTCCTAATGAAAAACATGTATGTTGGATTTTTTTAAAATCATATCACAGAAGTGGTAATGTTTTATTTAAACGAAAAATCAGTTTTTTAACTACCACTTAGTGGTTTCACTATTCATCAAAAATTGAAGTTTTTCAGAACAATGCCAAAATTTCACCCTAAGCTATAATTGATTTTCAGAATTAAAAAATGATTTCTATTTTACAAAATTCCAAACATATAATTTTCATTAATTAATTTTATAATTAACTCTCGTTGTCACAACAAATAGCGTGTTTTTAAGAAACAATATATATCAAAAGATTGACAATTGTTTATATCCAATTTCAAAGTGAAATTAATTCTAATGACCACCATTGGATAAAATGGTAAAATTATATTCTAATTATACTTTAAAACCAATCAATAGTATAATTTATCACTATAAATTATTTTTATTAAAAAATTTGTTTTTAAGTATTTTTCACTATTCATAAAAAATTGGAAGTTCTCAGAAAAATACCAAAAATTCATCATAGGCTAATTTCGATATTCTGAATCCAAAAATGAAGTCCATTTGAAATATAAAATATATATAATTTCAAAAGGTGGGTATTACTATTCATAATGGTTATTTTGATTGGTCGTGGTGTGTTAGAATCTCGAACTTGCGTACAATGCAATCTATTGCATTATTGAAAGAGAAGCGTATCGTGGAAGCTCAGGGTGTTACACAAAACATATACACCTCAATCATCCAACTTTATTCTTAAACCATTACTCATGATCCATCATCTTATTCTTTCCTATTATGAATCATGTATTAAGGTTCCTCAACATTAATCTAACCATTATTCTTAGTTTTAAAGTAAACAATAATGCTTGAACACCCCATACCTTTGACATGTCATCTACAATCTATTTATCCTTAGTAGTATAACCAATACTTGTGCCAGCTTCATGATTCTCTTTATGATATTTCCACTTAGGAAATTGATTTTCATAATACCCATACTTTCTATATCTGAAACATTAAATGTTAACCATGTTCTATCTAGTTATATCTACTGAATAAGACCAGAAAGTAAAGTGTGAGAATCAATTATCATAGATGAAAATAATATAACCAAGGTAAATTTATTATAATATTTCAATTTATGACACCTTAGGTTTAATCCTAGTTTTTTCAAGGTTGTTACCAAAATTATAGGATTGTAACCTATAGTTAGACTTATCCTTAGGGGTATCCCTATCCAAATCCTTAGAAATATCTCTAGGGATCTCACTAAAGTTTTCACGTCCTAATTTACAAAGGTTAACTAAACCTTCACTATGATACCAATTGTAAAGACCCAAGCATTACATATATAGACATTACATTACTTTTTTGGAATACTTAATATATTACACAAAAATATGCATAGAGACCATATTAGTTTAGTTCCATTGAAAGATTGGAACACATTATTCTAATTTTGTGAAAGAACTGTAAAATATCCCACAAATATCTTCCCCTTTGGTTTTACTACCTAAAACCTTTCTTTATAACCTAGGGAAATGAAAACATATGAAAAGGGTGAGCTTAGATTCTCAGTAAGGGTAAACAAGAAAAATATCAAACAAAACATGAACGTAATAATGTAATAACATGAAAATAAATTTTGAAAATCATAACATGTATAATATATATCAAAATCTTGAGACATGAAATAGATCCTGGTAGTTCATAAGGCATAAATCATAAAGGAACATGATTCATGAGAAAATAGCATTGGCATAAAACATAGATTTTTGGAAAACACATAAGCATAGAAAATCATTTCCATATTATCCCAGGATCATTGCTAAGACCATCATTGTAGAAAAATTCCATTACTAAACCAAATTTACTCCTTATTCCAAACCTGAATTACTGAATTGGGTTTACTTACCATTCCATCACTATATTACTGAACTGGGTTTACTTATCATTCTAGCCCTGTATTACTGAACTGGAATTACTTTTCATTCCAGTCATTTCTATCACATGAGATATAAATCCTTACCCAATGCATTGGAGGTATATATAGGTCTCATCCATCACATAATGAAAACCATTCATATGAGTGCTATAAGAACATAAATCATTCAACATAACATAACCCAAGGAATAAAATGGGTTTCTTAAACATCATTCCATCAAAACATAATCCAGGAAAAATAAATGGATTTCATAAATAGCATAAACATAATAAAACAATAGGGATAGTATACTTTAAACATATCCTTATTAAATAATTTCATTTTATATGGTAAATAAATTTGATAAAACAATAGAAATTAATTCTTGAGGAAAATATCCTTTCGTCTCCAAATTCATTTTATTTTCTCAAAATTCCATGAAAATTTAAAATAAAAGAATTTATTTGAAAATAAACTTAAAATCATGTAAAGTAAGATTCATGGAAATAAGGGTTTGTGAAATCATAAACAAAAATTCATGTCGTATAAGTTAAAATAAAACATTATTCTCATACTTTTTTTCAAAAAGTCAAAAAGTACCTCGTATGGAAAACGAAATAAAGATTCCGAAAAAACCTTGTAGTAAAATTTAAAAATGGGTAAAAATGAATTTAAACATGTATATGGGAATAGTAAAACATTTTATAAAATTACTTTTAGAAAACATGGATATGGATGATAAATATACCCTAGTAAATACTTACGTATAAACAATCTCGAATAATAATGAGATTGCGAAATTATCCCTTACCTTAGGTAGAGGTTACTTCATAAATTTATAAACCTCCTATATAAGGGTTTAAATAATTTCATTAACTAATTCCAAGAATGAAATTCCATTTTATGATATCATAAGTGATTATATTATTACATGTTTGTTAATATAATTATTACTCGTCTTTTAGGTATTAACTGCTTTTTTTACACTTGTTTTGATGAATAAGTTCATGTTCCTCTTCTTAAGATATAGTTATATCATTTCCAGACTGATATTAATATAATATATATCATAATTTTTCATTCTATAAACTTATATATTCATGTTTTAATTAATATCATGTAGAATAAATCGCATCGTATTGTGGATACGGTAGGTCATACATACATACGAGCGATGATATCATTCCCTTAATTGTCAAATCGTGTGGAAGTGGATTTCATTTCAGAATCCATATCATGTTATAATAATAATATATATATATTATTTCCATAATTATACCCATCCAAGTAAGTTTGTAGTGAAAAACATATTACACCACGGCGTGGAGACGGTAAGTCATACGTACGCACGCGTGATGATTTTATTTTTCATAGGATGTATAGAAGGTGGAATAAGGTTGTTCCATAATCAGAATAACATCTCAATATATCAGTTATACTATATTTATTACTTTATAATGGAAACAAAAAAGGTAATAGGAATTATAAGAAGAAATGATCTTGAGTGAGTTGGTAGAGGAGATTACCTCTTCTTCAGTGAGATCCCTATAGATCTCCTATGGATGGAACTAGAGTTAGTCTTTTGAGAATACCAGATCCTCTATTATGTAAATATAGAAGTTGGGAAGGAAAATTTATAGGGTATTTTCGAGCTTGAAGGCTCAAAATGAAGTGAATAGGTGAGGGAGGAGGTTCCCTTTTATAATTGAGGTTAGAGTCACTTTTGGAAACTCCAAAAATAATAAATTATAATAAACTCAAACAATATCCAAAAAACCTCAAAAATGTAATAATTTAGAATATGAGATGATATAAGGCTGTAATTTCATCAATAAATAATTTTTATACATGTTTTTATTTCATTTTAAACCTTATCATTTCGTTTTACCCGTAATTATTCTCTTTTAGTTTTAACTAAGATAACAAATTGTTCACTATTAAAATAGTATAATTTAAACTTATTTGATGTAAATAAGATGATAAATCAACATTGTAGAATATTTTAGATTAAACCATAATTAATTTATATTTTTTAAAAATATTTTATGATTTTTAAATAATTTGATAAAACATTATTTTGAAAAAATATCAATAGTGTCAATTTTGACACTACTCATTTAATAGATTTTTACAAATATCAAGATAATTTGATATCCTTGATAATAATATTTTATTATATTTATAAGGGGTAAAATTATTCTATAAATTTTATTAAATATATTAATTATCCCAAATTATATTTATTTTAGTATTTTTAAAAACATTAATTTGATATTTCCATCAATAAAATAATTACTGCATCAGTTTTTTATAATTATTTAATGTACTTATTTTTGGGTAAAATTTAAAAATAAAATACTGTGATGAATTTATATCCTCTAGATTTAATAATAATACTTATAGTAAAATATATCTTCTAAAAAACAAACATTAAAAATGATATATTTATTAAATCATGAATGTGAAAACTTTAACATCACTTTAAATAAAATATTATAAGTGTTATAATCATTTATATATGGCTCTAAATGGTCAATAACTCAGAACTTGGATGATTATAGTGGAGATAAACTCTACCAATAAGATTCGGTCATGTGTTTTTGTTTTTTAATGGTTATTATCATTTTCATTAAAATTATTTTATTGATTTTTCATTAATTAAATAATTTATGCATCATCATTGTATAATCCTTTAAGGTAATTATTTAATATCTAAAAATTCTAAATAAATTACCATAATGTATATAATTTCATTTTATTTCTAAATACTATTTATTATTTAAGTTTTATCATGTTTGTCACTATATTAAAATTATTATACTTATAAGAAATAAAAGGGTGAAATTTTTTCACTATCATGTCTATTTTATTTTAATGATATTTATATCATTTTCATGGAAAAAATTCTCTTAAATGAGTCAATTATAATACATAGGTGTTAAGGTTCTATTTTTACTCATCCAATAGGATTTTGGTAGGTTTTAGGGTAATTTTATAGTCTTTATCATATTAATTTATTACCTAAATTACATGATTTACCTTTAACCGTGTTAAATAAAATTTATCATAGTAATTATTCATAATATCATAAAACTAACATTGACCTATTAACATAATGGTTTGTGTTTACTCATAAAATAGTATTTTGGAAGGTGTTAAGGTAATTGTATTGTCTTTATCATATTAATTTATTACCTAAATTACCAAATTTACCATTAACCGTGTTGAATCAAATTTATCGTAGTTACTATTCATAATATCCAAAAAATAAAATTCACCAATTAACTTAATTTGGACCCAATAATTATAAATATGGAATCCATTTTTAAAAATTTGAAACATATATGTTTTCGTAATTAAATTAAAATTAATCTCATTGTGGGAACGAGAAAATGGATTTTTTAAAAAAGTAAAAAACATCAAAAGATTGGCATGTGTTTATATAAAATTTCAATGTGAAGTTACTTAAAATAACCAAAATTGGATTAAATGATAAAAACTTAATCTAATTATACTTTAAAACCAATTAAATATATAATCTAACAATATAAATAAATTAGATGAAAATCAGTATTGAATTAAAATGCAGTATTTTTCACTATTCGTTAAAATATGAAAATTAATAGAAAAATAAAAAAAAACATAATCCAAACAAAATTTTGATGTCCCACTTCCAAATAAGAATTTAATTTTTTTCAAATAGAATAAAAAAGTTTCCAAAACTAGATTTAAAATGGGTGTGTCATCCAAAGGTGGAAAACTGCATTTTTTTAAAATACATCTTGTATCGGAAAAATAGATTTATTCTTATATCATGTCTATAAAACATATAAGATGAATTTTAAATGTTAAATTGAATGTATTAAATATATATTTCATTAATAAAATTTATCAATAGTGATTTTATTATTTTATAAACTCAATCAAACTCAATCTTGTGTGAAATGGGTTCTATCAAAAGAACTAGAAATTCTATGTAACACAAGCCAAGAATACTGTTGCATATACCACAAGCGAAGACAGTATTTAATATAGCACAAGATTTTCTTGGTTTAGTATACAATACATGACAAAAAATAAATAAAAAAATCTATCTCATAAAAATCCAGGGGTGTTACATGAAGCCCTACCAAAAAAGTCATAAGCATTTTTCATAATATCTAAAAAATTGGATGGGTACCTCCAATCCACACTCTGATGGATAGAAATACCACTTGTAGGGGGAGTTCATGATCATGATAAGTATTTACCACTTTGGATTTAGACACACATGCCATATATCTATGGGTGAGGACCATTTTGAAACCCTCTCTATCCACCACTATTCTCTTACCTTTAAGCATGGACACCTACTTATCTACATGCACTTCCTGTGATTTTTGGGAATTGATAGGAAAATACACCTCATTAATTTCTCTATTACCAGGAGACTAATCAAGATAATTCCTTATAGACCTACTATCTAGATAGCATCCACCCTCTGTCCCTTTCATAGGCTTTGAAAGTGAAACATATTCTTTCTTTTTTCCTTTGGTATCCCCTACGGCAAAAAAAATTCTCCATGCAACAACTGGGAATCAATTTCATATTGAGCATAGGCCTCACAATCAGAATCACCCCCCCCCCCCACCCCCACCCATAACCTATTAAGAATCTACATACCCTCCCATCACCTGTTCAGTGGCTCTATCCCCTCCCACTTCAAATTCACCACACCCTTTGTGAACATCTCACACGCCTTCAGACTGGTCAGTTGGTCTATCTTCTACACACACCTGCTCCACTACCACCTGTTGCATTACTCCATCTGAATAACCTTCAACCTATTGTCTTGGTACCATTGAGGCCATATCCACCTTCATCAATGATGCACCTGGGCTGCTCTTATTATCCGACTACTACCAGCCACTGGTTCCACATGACTAGAACTATCCCACCCATTGTTAGCTCTTGGTGCATCCCAACAAGAAGTCTTAGGCATGAAAGGAGAAGATCCTTGAACATTCTACTTTAGTGAATGATCAGCAAGCTCATTAGTCAAGACACCCACACCCCTTGATTATTTCATATGTCAATTCTAATCAGTAACCGCGTCAGTAAATGAATATGGGTGAGCTTTAGAATCAGGGACACCATTTCCATCTCCCTTCTCCACTGGTGCAGCACTATTTCTGGATATTTTAAATTTATAGTACTGAGCTCGATGGCTAGGCTTCCTGTAGTTAGTTCACCCCAATCCCCACTAAAAGTTCTCATGCACAGACCCAACTAACATGAAATTAAAACAGAAATCTGGAACATATTCATGCTCTATTCCCAAATCAAACTTGACCTATCTAGTAACCACAAACATGGATTCAATTAAAGTGGATCTAAGATCAAATTCAACCAAACCCTGGAGAAAAATGACCAAATTTGACAAACTGGGTACCTTTTTAAATCTTAATTGGGGATCCCACAACTGAGGAATTGTCCTAGAGGATGTATGGGTGCTAGAAAAACCAACTCAATCCATTAATATGGATCCAAGACTAAGCCATGTTATTCCTAGCTTGAGATAGATCGAACTTGGGGTCCCATTCCTAGAATCTCAGGACCCCTGGATTTTGATTCACAAATCTAGAACACTATAACTTTAACTTAAGATCATGTGGGGGAAAAGTAATATGATAGTATCCCATACTGATAGACATCATGCACCAGCCATCGAAGCCCCAAGACTAAAGTAGTTGTGACCTTATATCTTCAATCTTCCAATAGTTATTCCTCACAAAAGCGGCGATCTGAACAATAATAGAATACCTACATTCCGTAGTCCAGTATTCAAATAACTTTGAGTTTTTTTCAATAATACCAAGGGCACCATTCCTCAAAATTCGCCTTCACCCAACCATTGACTCATTTAGAGTGCCCATGAAGAACCTATCATTAACAGCAAGCTATGACGCTTGTGGATTCTCCAACATATTTTCCAACCTCTGATCAACATGTTTCGTAGAGAGAGAAGGGGGTTCATCCCTCATTGTGTCCCGCTTCGCAATAGTAACATCACCCAAGCCGAATCTCGAATGTGCCTTTTCAAATGTGTGTTAAATTGGTTTGAATTTAGCATATATCAAACATGTGTTACATTTATTTCACACATACATATACATAATTAATGCATTTTTATATACAACCCCCACACACAAATATTTATATAATGAATGAAATCTTACATAGAAACACATGCACCTAATATTTCTGTAATTTATTCAAATTTTAATATTCATTTTAGAATTTTATTTTATAACATGATACATTTAATATATATTATAATTTAAATAAGTAAATTTTATTTATTTATTTTTAATATTATTATAGTTAGGTATTATTTATTCATTTTTAATATTTTTCTATTTTTTATTTTTTTGGGATTTAATCTTTGCTAATATTTATTCATATATATTTACTATATTTTAATATTTTCAATATGTTTTCAACTTTATTTATATATATATATATATCAATATTTTTTAAATAATTTATATTTAATTAATAAAACATATCCATTTTTCAATATTTTTAAAGTGTACTCATTTTTAACATGTATGTATTTAAGATTATATATTCATTAATAATGTTAAAAATATATTTGAAAATAAATATATAAAAATAAATATATTTATAAATATATATTTACTGTATTTATAAATTTATATATTTATAATTATAAATAAAGAAATATTATTTAAAATGTATTTATATAATTATAAATAAATAATTATATGTATGTATGTATTTATATATATATATTATTTAAATAATTATAAAATTATAATAAATACATTTAAATAATGAATATATTTATGATATTTATATTTATATTTATATTTATATTTATATTTATATTTATATTAATATTTATATTTAGATTTATATTTATATTTATATTTATATTTATATTTATATTTATATTTATATTTATATTTATATTTATATTTATATTTATATTTATATTTATATTTATATTTATATTTATATTTATATTTATATTTATATTTATATTTATATTTATATTTATATTTATATTTATATTTATATTTATATTTATATTTATATTTATATTTATATTTATATTTATATTTATATTTATATTTATATTTATATTTATATTTATATTTATATTTATATTTATATTTATATTTATATTTATATTTATATTTATATTTATATTTATATTTATATCTATATTTATATATATATTTATATTTATATTTATATCTATATTTATATATATATTTAATTATTATATATATATATAATTATATAAATATTTTAAAAAAGTATTTATATAATTATAAATAAATAATTATATATTTAAATAATTATTAAATTATAATAAATATATTTAAATAATGAATATATTTACCATATTTATATTTATATTTATATTTATATTTACATTATATATATTTAATAAATATATATATATAATTATATAAATATATATAATGATATAAATATATTTATAATTATAAATTTATAATAAATATATTTAAATAATGAATATATTAACTATATATATATATATTATATATATAATTATATAAATATATATAATGATATAAATATATGTATAATTATTAATAAATAATTATAAATATATTTAAAAAATTTATTTAAAAATGTATATTTACTATATTTATAAAATTATATATTTATAATTATCAATATATATATATATATATTTAAAAAATATATTTATATAATTATAAATAATTAATTATATATTTAAATAGTTATAAAATTATAATAGATATATTTAAATAATGAATATATTTAATATGTATGTATATATATATAATTATATATATGTGTGTGTGTATAATGATATAAATACATTTATAATCATATAAAAATATTTTTAAATATTTTTACAAATACTTTCATTTATAATTATTATTATAAATAATTTATCAGTGCTAATAAATATTCCTTTTATCAGTGCTTCTTTATAATTGATAAATATATATATCTTTATCTATGTTAAACAAGCCCTGATAAAAGGCATCTTTATTAGTGAAAAAAGGTGTCTTTATTAAAACTTTTTTGGAAGTGCTAATAAAACCCTCTCCCATATTTTTAAAACAACCCTAACTGCACTGATTTCAGTTGCGATTCTCAAGCTTTCGCGGAAGTCCACTAATATTGGTGCTCATCCTCGACTTTCTCTATGGTGAATCATGCCTTGAATCAAAGGTATGTTATTTTTTTCTCCTCTCTCATTTTTTTCTTGTTCAAGTTCATGATCTCACAAACCTAGATGATCAAAAAAATACCCTTCGAGTTCAATGATCCCCCTACAATTACGCTCCACCTTAAATCTCTCCTCTTCATTTTATTTCTTTTTTCCCTCTCATTTTCACCCTCTTCCTCATTCTTCACACATTGGGATGAACCCTAGGGGGTTCTGGTTTCTAATTTTTGTTGTGGATTGATTTACAGGGCATGTGATTTTCCCTTGGAGTCCTCCACTCTTTTTTCTCAAAGGTTTCTTCTTTTTCTCTTAGTCTGGGTTGTTTTTTCCCATACATGACTCTTTAATTTCAGAATTTTTGATTTCTTGATGATTATATTGGTGTTTTAATTATTTAATTGTATTATTAATTATTCTCATTAGGTTTCTAGGGAAGAAATTGGATTTTTACAGGGTTTTCATAGATAACAACGGTATTTCCTATCCTTAAAGAATGGTTTGAATATGGTTTCAAGTTACTCAATTCTCAAAATTCCTGATTGGCCCTTCAAAATGGTATTATAAATTTAAAAAGATTTATCAGGCTTGAAAAATATTTTCATAATCATTGATAGTGTTAGGATCCTTTATCCTTGATCGAAGGAGTTATCTAAAAATATAAATTCAATTGCCTAACGAATTTGACGGCTAGCCAGGGGACCAAATGAAACTGTTATATCTTGCACTGGTTTTCTAATCAATGGTTATACATTCTATAAAAAATAACACAATGAATGAAATATTATTAAAAAGAGTTTAGTTATGATTATGGAAAAAGCGATGCTTATATCTTTTTCTAAGGATAAAAATCCAATTTATGCGAATGTGTCATATTTTGGCATTATCGAACAGATATGCATGTTGGATTATATAATATTTCAAGTTCTGATTTCCCATTGCAAATGGGTTGATAATAGGATTGCGGTTAAAGTCGATGAAATGAGCTTCATGAATGTGAATTTTAGTGTAGAAGGGGAAAAGGATGAGTCATTCATAATGGAACCAAAGGCAGTTCATGTATTTTATATCTCAGAACTAGCAAATAAGAATCATTCCATTATCCTGTTAGCCACTAAAACAACTTTAGAGTTAGATGAAAATTTAATGTAGGGTGAATATTTCATTGGGAGATCACAATTAGTTCATTGCAGTCCCAATATAGAAAATGTCTTGTATGCTAGAGGGGGCCACTAAAAAGAGTGTTTGGATTCTCGATAGAGGATATAAATCCCTTCAACCTTTAAAAAAAGAGTTTGATGAGAACGCTAAATTTTTTTTAATATTCTATGTTTTTTCTCATAATATTATGTTTTATTTACTATATTAACATAATCTAAATTAATTGTTTGAATACTCATGTAGACAATGTATTTTTTACATGATAATGTTACCAATCTTGGGGAAGAATAGGTTGTTGATGCCGAAACTGGTAAATTATTAAGGGACCAATAGAATTTTTATGAAAAAAATAATAATTACATAGTATCATAGTGTTGACTAAAATTATCAAATCAAGAAGTCAGATTATAAAATTTGAGGTTTTTTTAGAATCATGATGGCTAACCTATTGACCCCAATAATTTAATGTTCATTAGTTATGTTGGGGTCACAATGAGGATGAATTTTCCAATTGATATAGAGTCATGGATCCATGTCCAACCTATAACAAAGGAAACCCTATGGGAAGATATAAAGGTAATGTTGTGATAACCTTTCTATATTTTACTAAAATATTATATAATGAAACATTGATTCCATTTTCATTATTCCCTATAAAGCTCATTCATTTTAGATGATTTCAGTAAGAAATATGTCTTAATGGACACTAGAAAATCCCATAGAGGCTTCCAGAACCTTCTTACCAAATTTCATCTCAAGGATGATGAAGGGAAAGGAAATCACAAGCCACTAATTTCTTATACACACATTATAAAACAGGAAACATGAAATTATTTCATTAGTCATCATGATGATAAATCATTCCAGGTTCATTGTAGTCAATAATATATTATTTTAATTTATTTATTTTATCCATTTTTATTCAAAAATTTTAATTTATGAAATATAAAAGGAGTTCTAAAAGTAATGACAATTCATCAAAACCAATGTACCCTTATCACAAAGAAAGGATGGGGTACGCTTCACTACAAAATAAATTGGTATGTATTTTAAATAAAAAAACTATTTATGTGATATGAAATAAAATATGTTCCTTTTATATATTCATATTAATGAATAAAAATCTGAAGCCACTTCCATCCCATATCATGTGTTTTGGAAGGAGGCTCGCGTAAATAAGGAGGGTAAACTAGTTGATGAAAACAAAAAAAATATGGGAAACATGTTTAAGTATAACATAATAGTTAATAGTTATGATTTATAATAGTATTTTATAAAAATATATATTTATGTTCATATGATTTTTATAAGTTTTAGACATAAGAATCAGCAACAACCGTATTGGAATAAAAATTACTTTCATTATATTTGAATTGACCGGAACAATATGGTTCCATTAGAGGAGTAGGTTTTGTATTTTTTTGTCGAACATATTTCAAGAAGACAAAACCAAAATAATATACATATAATATGATTAAATTACTATAGGAAAAAATAGATTCTTTGTAATATATTATTGTTTTATCTGGTTTGGTAGAACTATATATAAGAAAGGATCGAAGCGAACCAGGGGTAGAAAAAAGAACCTCACATGAAAAGCCAAATGACCCCATTATCTTTGAGGCGAATCATTCCCCTCAAACACATAACTTACCTAAGATAATTAATTTTTTCATTACTATTTATTCTAAATGTGAATCAAACAATTTCTTATAACTTTGTATTACTAAAATTTCATAGAATAAAATTGTTTGTGATTTATATATGCCAACACCCACGCACTGCCTTGTTGTGAGGGGTATGGTGTATAATATCCCAGGAGACATGATGCATAATAAATAACTCCAAAATATCACATGATAGGGAGGATTTTAGTAGCTCAAGATCCAAACACTGAGTTTCCTATTCAACTTCATGATCCATATATTACAACAACCAATGATGTTATCGTAAATTTCATAGCATGGTCGTCTAATATTATAAAGATACATGAGGTGCGTCTTTAAAAAATTGTTTCATATGAAAAACTTGTAGTCGTTTATGAAAAAAGGTCTGAAGTGAGGTATGGTATTATAGATGGATCAAATGATGGGGAAATGGAATATCGGATCAAGACAATCTAGTGAATTGACCAAGAAATCAAAAAAAGCCTTCTGGGAGTAACTTCACCCATACAGTTCCACTGAAACATTTATTATCATTAAAATGTCATTAAAAGACCACATTTAAATATGTATATATGTATTACATTATATATAAAGAATAAATATTTGTAACTTCCATTACAGACGTACTTTATCTTGAGAGTATAAATGAGATTCTCAAGTTTGAATGGATGGGAGTCTCATCTTTGAATAAATACATAAGGTACATTTGTATAATATATCTATCCAAAAAAATATAGTTTATTCATTGAAGTTAATAACTATTCATATTTTCTAGAGGAATTTATAATAATATTATATAAATGGAAAACTCTGTGAAGCATGATTTGGATTCAATAATCCCTATATCATTTCTACACAAGAAACTTCTTTGGAGAAGGAAGAAATTGGTAAGAAAAAATAGGAGCTAAATGATGAATTTGAGAAAAAATAACAGACGGAAGACTATTTTTTATGCCTACAATTTAGGGGTAAAACTCTATAATCTAATCACATAAAATATATTTTTATTTTTTTCATCACTTATTTATTTTTATTTTTTTAAGAAGCACTGGATGATGATTGTACTCAATTTGGATACCCTAAATTTTTTTTTTTTGGTTTCAATGAATGGATATCCAACAAATTGACCACACATGAGGTGTATTTTGAATTTTTAATATACTGTAATAAAGAATTTATAAATAAACTTTTAATCGTATATTTCAACCTGTATTTTAATAATAATTTTGTTATGATAGGGTGGTCACTAGATATAGGCTAAATTATGGAATTAAGTCAATGGATGAACAGAAATTTTATTTGGATTACTTCAAATACAAACAGATTAAGGTATATATAGAAATATTTAACTATAAAAACATATTTCAAAACATTTTACTTATTTTGGTTAATGTTTTGGTAGTGTGAGAATAAAGATAATGGAAACAGTTGTGGATATTATGTTTAAAAATTTATGAGAGAGATCATAAACCATGAAAATACTAGCATCCCCAAATAGGTAATTTTTAAATGTAATTACAATTTCATTAAAAATGTTTTTTAATCTTTTTTTTGGTCTATATTTTCTTATTATTACCATGATTTTCACCAACCTTCATATTCAAAATAAGAAGTAAATTTTTTTAGATATGAGTGGGCAGTGTACATAGTGTCTAAATATTTATTAAAATCAACTTTAGGTGATTACTAGCTATGTTTGTGATCTAGTATGGTCCATGACCTTAGAAATATATTTGGGGTGTGAAAATCAGTATCAGAATGATTATATATTATTTTTGATCTTTGTCTCAAGGAGAAGTATAATGGAGTGATTTTTTCAGAAACAAATGGATAGAATACATGGTGTCATAATTTATACTAGCATCATGAAGAGGTGTCTTCCTACTAATTATTTATTTAATTTTCTCATCATTTTATCTCCTTTTTTGTTAATTTCTATATCATTTTTATCTAATTCTTATTTTGTTAAATTTAAACATTATTTTAAAACACACTTCACATGCTCAAAATCAAGAAAAACACCTTGTGTTGTTTAAAAACTTTAGTTAAATGGTCTATAAGTCATTTTTGAAATGTATGAATTTACCTCACAACAAAACGACATAAAATGTGGTCGGTATGACTTGAATTACAATTTTTAAATACAAAAAGTGTCATTATTGGTACCAAAATATGTGTGTGGGAAAGATGATAAAAGGATGCAGTGGGACCAAAAGGGACTACTTCACAAATCACCTTCATGAAGCCCATCAAAAATGTGGTTGATGCAAATCCAAGACTTTTTATGTGCCATTGTGAAGGAAGGATGACGACCGACTCCATGGTTACGAAAAACTAGATGGAAGTCTTTGCACTGTGTAGGAAATATGGTCACCTCTGTGATTCCTTAGAAATCGATAGAAGCCTTTGGGACCGCCATGGAGGGAAAGAAGGGACCCCCTATGTTGTGGTGGGGATGACGGTTGACTCCACAGTTATGAAAAACTCGACGCAATCTATCTTAGATGGTGAAGCGCAAAGTGGATTCATGGAACTCCATCAAAGCTTCGTTCCCCTTGGCACCTATAAATACACAACTCCCCCCACTCCAAAAATATCAACACCCTGACCTTTATCATTCCAATCTCCCAAATTGAAAATCACCCTTTCCTCTGCAAACCATCAGAAAAATGAATCACCTGAGGTACTTGAGCATTGCGAAATCCCTTTCCCTTTACTCAAGATTACCCCTCTTCAGGGAGGTATGCCCTTCGCAGATCCTATGGGACATCACCAAGGAAGGATACCCCTTTTGGTACTTGGGACTTCGCGAAGCACCCAAGATTTGTGAAGCACCCTCAAAAAACATGTGTACTTCATGTTGAGGACGAGACACTATGCTCTACAAAGTACTGTTTGTAGATTCATATCCTCTGTGATCCTTTGTGAACTACAAAGCCTCATACTCTGTGAGACCCTAAGCTTTGAGATCCCTTATGCTTTGTGAAGCTATGTGCTTTGCGAATCTGTGAGCTCTACAAATCCCTATGCTCTGCAACCCCTTGAGCTCCGCAAAGGCCCTCTCTGCGAGGCCTCTTGCTACGCAAACCCTTTTCCTATGAATCCCTCAATAATTGAACGAAGTGATTTCAAGGTCCCTTGGGTGGTGATTCATGTTGAGTTGCTTTGACTTATGATTCTTCTCATAGTCATACTAATATCTATTGCTTATTTGCATAGCCACGCTAACGTGATCCCCTGAATGGATCACTCCACAACCCCACCTCTCCACGGCATTTATGATGCATTCCCTTCACCAAGGGTTGAAGCACACCAGTTATGTAAATCCTAGGAAGCCTCTCTAAGGTTCAATCCCAACATCACCATCATATTGATGTCAGTGCCACCCCATTCCTCTCATCCACTTCATTCAACTATTCATTATCCATTCTAATTCATACCCAGGCCGCCACATCCCAATGATATTAGGTTATCCATCCCATCACCACTCCTTGAGGCACCCCGGAAGCTAACCACGCATAAGACATGCACAATAAATAATCGTCCAACCAAGAGTTTCCCTCTTTTGATGGGCTGCTAAACATGCATAAGTCGTAACATGTCGTCAGGTGGTTGTCTTTTGTGTACACCCGGATTCATCACCCTCTTGAACTACATGGGTTTTGATCTCTGACCACTATACAATGTACATAGGAGGCCTCCATGAGGTTCAATCCCATCCAATGGTAAACCTTGGTGTCCCCTTTATAGGGACCCAAGCATCCTCAGATCTATCTTCACTGGACGTTTTGATCCACCCGTCCATTAAACCCCTCAGGTGCTCCCTCTTAGGAATGTAACCATCTGATCCACTCCCATAAGTGTTCTGATCAGTCTGATCCATCTCTTCTAGACATTAAACTCATGTCATACCATATATTAAACATGGTAAGATGAGAAAAACCTTAGAAACATGCCTATGGCATACAATTCCCCGCACTCCAAGTAGGATGCCTTGGGCTTCTACGCCCTCAAGAAGCCCTATCATATGGGGAAGGAATAAATGTGTACTAGTGTTTCAGTGTCCAGACACGCTAGCGATGTCCAATGTGACTACTCCCCTGACCAAAGGTTTATTTTGTGACTTGGCCCCTTAGAATGTCCTGACAGAAGTAATGTAATTAACTGGTTCCCATAAGGATATGTCATCAAGAAGAGTTTCACAAAACACAACTCTAATCTATGAGGGAGACCCAGACTATGAGATTAATTCTGAGGAGGAATCCATGAAAGGATAGAACGAAATGCCATCATCCTATTTTGATCAAGGAGAAAACGTCTCTGAAGAAGAGACAGATGTCGCATGCCTTTGGAAAGAGGGAATGTGGGGAAATAGCCAACGCGTCGCAGCACGAGGTCGCATACCCCGGGGAAAGTGTCGAAAATACAAATAGTGGACCCGACATGAATGGCGACACTCAATATGGAGACTAGTATCATTCAAGACATTAGTGGATAAGTGTGTCACTAGATCCAGCTATCTGGTGCCAGGTCCCGCCAAGAATATAGTGGGTCTAGCATGAAACTCACAAATGTTTGGGGAAGTTAATCGTTGGGCATTATAGTTTGAGATGTTGTTAGTGTAGATATTTCTATCCAGCTATAGAATACTGAATGAAACTGGGTCATTGTGAATCTCTCTCTTATTGTCTATACTAATGAGAGAATTTTCCTGTTTTGTAGGACCCAAGATCAAGCTATAGGAAACCAATCATCTCCCTCCTATGGACGTAGGGGTAGGGGTTGTACAAATGCTGCAATTTCTCATGTCTCCATCTCCTCTTTGATAGCTCCTGCACCCGTATATATTGGGTGTCCATTCCCCCTATCACTCTCCGATTTTATTTAGATAAAGGTGATTGATACCCTTGTTCAATGATATTAATGGGAAGGGGTCATCCTGACTCGGTAAATTTCACACCCATACATGGAGGCCTCGGCACCCCACTGACGCTACCACCCCCAAGGGTTGTACATGGATCCACTACTCCCCACTCTAACTTTCAACAACTTTGGGAGCTTATCCCCAGAGAACTACTCTGACTCACTCCCTTATCATGACAAAGTAAGGGATGTCCGAGTCCACTCGGCCATGACTTCAGCTAGGTAATCACCAAGGAGGGCTCCCACCCAACCGAATCAGCATCACCAGCCTGTCTTATAGATAAAGGAGCGGGTGGTACATCCCCCTATACAGATGGCTCTAGTTCAGTCAACCCAACATCAATTCTGGGTGCAAGCTCATAGGTATGACCTCTAGGGGGCATCATCGTCTACAGATTTAAGGGAAGGTGCCACCACCAAAAAGAGCTATCAACCCAATGTCATTATTGGGTAGGGGAACCTCCCAATTATAGAGTAGGGGAACATTCAAACCCAGCCAAAGTTGATGCACCAGTTACCCTGTGAGCAGGTTGAACTAGATCTCCTAGTTACCGGGGAAAGCAGCAGCCGTCACGGGCTGACCTGCGATGATGGAACCCAGTATGGAGTTCCTCCCTGTACCAGTATCATATAGATAAGAGGTCCTCCCCACTCCTTCATTCAGTATGGAGGTCCTCCCAATGCCACCAGCATCAACTCCAGTAGAGGCCCTCCCCGCTTCATCAACATTCATCACGAAGGTCCTCTATATGATCTCAGCCTCATGAATGATAATTTCCATTATAAACCAGGTTCTCAATGCGGGATTCTTCCTTGTCCAGTCATCCAATAGTATGAAGGCCCTCCCCATGTGCTCATTGATTCCAGCGGAGGTCCACCCCATGCAGGAAATCACCAAAGTGGAGGTCCTCCCTATTTTATTAACGGCAAACATGGAGGCCCCTCTCACATCCATTATAATCAGTACTATGGCCCTATTCATACCACTGCTATTAGGGTTGGCCGATATGAAGGTCCTCCCTGCACTACGGACGCCCACCATAGAGGTCCTCCCCATGTGTTTACCAACTCCAGCGGAGGCCCTCCCTGTTCCAGCACTATCAAACACAGAGGTCCTCCCTGTGTTTCCTTTGAAATTTGTTTGGGTGCCCCTCTCACCCCATCTCATCAGATAAGGGGACCTCCATGCTTTAGAAATATCTGATATAAAGGCCCTCCTCATATCCCATCCAATGTGGGTAGAATTCCTCCCAACTCTAGCACCAATACACACAGAGCACCTCCCCATGTCAAAAATCTACCTTGTCCTGAAGAACCACCCTGGGGTAGGAGGGTGGGTCGAAGCTGCCAATGGAAGAATACAGGGAAGTTCCAAACCACAATTAAACCCGTATTCTTTTCATATTCTAAGGTGGAGTGTGATTCGGTGATGGAAACCTCACCTCGATCCTATGTTTCAGTGGATGGGGCAAGAACAAGGCGTATAAGCCTCATCCTTCCAGAAATTGAGGTCCATTGGATTCCTGCATCCCTCAAAAGATACACATAGGAGAAGAAAGATTTGGCCTCTTTCCAGGGCATGGCCATTGAATCCTCCTTATCATCAAAATAATCATCCTTTACCTCAATCAGAGATTGCGGAGGGTCGTTCTGGGGACCAATGGAGGACGAGCAATAGAATGGACCACTGCCAACAACCGCAACCCCTGTGCAAGAAGTGGTGGTCCTTAGTCCATATTATCGAGATGTTGTGGAGTAATGATGGCATTATTCAGAAGACAACCCAAGATGCAGCGTCTTGTCAGCTCACGTGTCGTACTCTCTACCGGCCAGTCTACCGTCACAACAGTCATCTTTAGTGCCATTACCAGTCCTGCAACCACCTCCAGTCAAAGAGTAGGGTAATCAAGGACTAAATACTAACTTTGAGCTAAGGAATTTGTGGTACATTATCACCGTGGATAACCTCCCTAATATTTTCTATCCCATTACAATAGAAAGTTTCAGTATTCCAGAATCTCTCACCCAGGAGGAGTTTATGCACTTCCGCCAAACTCTCTGGGAAACGAACTTCCACCTCCGTCACCGACAGGTGGCCTACCCCAAGAGACAGGAACACTTTGATGACATATGCCAATAATGCTGCATGGTTGACTTGGATATGCTTCCTATGGATCAGTGCCCTGAGTCACCCAGTCATCATCGGACCCTCCAACAATGATGCGTCCAGAGCTTTACAGTGTTCTGCAGAATTATTCAAGAGGCTTCCCACCATGTCTAGATCTTTGGATGGGGGCAGTAGGATGCACTTCATTTCATTCATACCTTGTGCCAGCCTAAATTGCTAGTTGATATTGAGTATATGGATCCAATTACAGTCACAGTTAACATGGTCGGCCTATCATAGAAAAAAAACTGATATGTGACTCATTGAAGATAATTTAACCCCTGGGGTGGTGCCACACTTGTTGGATCCTTTGGGTATGGTTAATCACTAGAAATGAAATTTATTGGGCCTTCTTGCACCTTCCAAGCCATTATCCTTTGGTCGGGACCCTAATAAGGGTAAAGATCATGATGAGACTATCAAACCTTATGACCTGTCTGGCTCAGTACAAATGATAGAATATGACCCTGAAAAGGTTGTGTTGCATCAACAGCTCACGGAATATAAAAAGATAGTCGATGACCTTCTTTCCAAACTATTTGCAGAACGATGGAAAGATTATTGTAATCCTCGACTGGGGCAACAAGGGTAGGTACATCCTCCCCCCAGTGAGTTGCCTTCTAGTGACCTTGACCATCCTACCCATAAAGATAGGGTAAAGGCTAAAGTTTATGGAAATAGGGAATGATATGCATCACCAAATCCACCCAAGTAGCGTGATAACCCTCCTCAGGACCCAAGTTAGGTTCCCCCAGCTACTCCACATGTTGTCCATCTGGTAGCCCCGTAATTCATCCCACTAGCTGGTCTACAAGTCGTTGGGATTTCTTACCATGTTGAAGAACCAATCAACGCACTGGTGGTCAGAGATCCTCGTTAAGATAGGGATCCCCCCAAATATGATCTAATGGCCACTATCATTGCCTGCCTCAAGGCTTTGGAAACCTGATAATTGGTGATCCCGCTTGACAGAAAGCCATATCCAGTGGACAATATGTCAGCTCCCACAAGTTTCAGAAATCCTACCTTCTCCCCATTTAATGGGACAGGCGATCTTCTATAGCATCTGGACAAGTTTATTTAAAGGTGTGGACCCATGCTAGGAACTTTAACGTGGAAGGAGGCCGCCAATCTCTCATGTTTCGTACAGACGCTAGAAGGGACAGCATTCATTTGGTACATCTAGTTACCCATTGGGTTAATAGCTGGTTGGGAGGACCTTCATAGACAGTTTCTTTACCAGTTTAGTTCCACCACCCAGAAGACAATTATTGATGACCTCTTCAAGTGCAGAAAGAGGCCTAATGAATGTGTCACAGACTTTGTCGCCAGATGGAAAGGCCTCATGTACTCCCTTGATGAGCTGCTGACTCAGGAAAAACTGCTAAAAATGTGTGTGTGAAATGTAAAAACTGAATTTCTCCCTTCTCTAATCACTCATAACTACCTAGGGGATCTTATGATTTCTCTAAAAAATCCCAACATCTAGAGGAATCCTTGTAGTAATCCAATTAGTAATGTCCATTACCTCTTGTAGTTCTCGTGAGAAGAGCCACTAAGGATGATCTCACCATGGTAGCACAAATAAAGGCCCCCATGAAGGTGGATTTATTACCAGTGGAACCACCTCTATAGCCTTGTTGAGGGCCACCACCTTAGGCATATAATTTGGACCATCTATGCCCACCTTAGAATCAGTAAGTTCCCCCATGTAACCTACCACGACCTAGGTGAGATAATCAGGTTCCACCTCCTCGATAGGCTCCTCCAACCCCATGTCAAGGCTAGGATCCTAGAGCCCCCTTCCCCAATAGAAGGAACTAGACCTACTCATTCGATGAGGATCAGGTCCCTGGTTATATCTGAAGTGCCTTTGATCAGGTAATCCTATGGTTGTCGAAATACTGGAGGCCCGAAGAGGTGGATCTCACTGATCTCCTCAATTACTGCCCCTATCACCAGATCCTTAGCCACACCCTCAAGAAATGCCAAGTATTTAAAGAATGGATCCAATATCAGGTCAATAACAACATAGTCAGATTAGGTCCAGCCCCGGCATATGTGTCATGTATGTCTATAGATCCTAACAATGATAGTGACAGTGAAGGTGAGTGACAGCAAGTTTCTAATTGTGGGTCTCCAAAATATGATGATCGGATGGTTCATAGGGAAGTTTCCCGTGACCATGGTATTATCCGTACACATTTGAATCGAATAAATCTTTCAAAAGTCACCTTGTTACCTACAGCTACTACTTATGTGTCGACATATCAACCTTATTCTTCCCAAAAAGAGAATCATCGACGATGTAATGGAAATAAAAGTCCCCAACTAATGCCATTATCATGAAATACTCTCAGTGATTCCATGCCCCTAGAGATAGTGATTTCCCCCAGAATCCACCCAACAATGGAGGATTCTTCAAGTGGTGATCAAGGTACACTTTGGTCAATACTGTAGAGCTGGTAAACCCCTACATGGTTCTTGACGATGAAGAGTGTCGGACAGATCCTCCCAACATCCCCATCTGACACCAGCGTCGATAGAGACATGGTTATGTGAGTCACCAAAATACATTGGTCAGTGCTTCCAGCCAATCTGTGCATGCCACCGAGACCAGACAACTGGCCCTATGTAGAACTCGTCACGCGCAGCCTTCTCATTTCATTTCATTCGATCCGCCTCCACCATCGTTTGTACTACTTGATCAGGAAGAACCACAAAAATTGTGCTATGATCAAGCATGTTCCATTGTGGATAGACTTCAGTCACCTGAACCTCAGCTGGTAGTCACTCTATGTGGTTCAACTGATGAGAAACGATACATTCTCAGTACTAGTCAGTCCCTGGTTCAACCAGTAGTGCCCGTTAAACCCCCCGCCACAGAGAGACCTCCTGTTAGTAGAAGTGTATGCCTAGCACTAAAGTATGAAATCCTCAAGCATCTCACCAAAATTCCTATGAATCTCTCTATCCTTGAGTCTCTTTGCCAATAACACCCCAAACATTTTATGGTATGTTTCTCTTAAATAAATTTTATTCGTTAAATAGACTATATTTCATAAATCACTAAGTTTCTTTGAAACAACACTTAGTTATTTAGGAGATAGTCATAACTTGTCCATTAAACTGAAATTTTATGCTTATTTGTTTTGAATTTTGAAAAACAGATATAAATGGTTGTGATCAGGGTGATATTTGGAGTCTAATAGAATCAATATAATTTTTGGTGAATAGTAACCTAGCCTTATGAATAGTAACTTACCCTTATGAATAGTAACTTACCCTTATGAATAGTAATATAAATCTTATGAATGGTAAACATACTCATGAAAGTGTAAATAAAATTTAGGCACCTTAAGAATAAAGATGAGTATTTTAAGTGTTTGTATTTTTCGATTAAATAATGATTTTAATTAAAAATTAAATTTATCATAATTAGAAAATTATTTTTGAAAAATGGAGTTAATTTTTGGATTATACATGTCAAAAAATGTTTAGGGTGAATTTTTGAGATTTTTCTGAAATACCGAAATTTTTTGTGAATAGTAAAATACATTAATTTATTGTATAAATACATTATAATTTAAATTAAATATTCCTAGCATTAGTAGTGATGTAAGCACCCAAATATCAAACTCACATTCACTTATTACTATTATAGGTCATGGAATACTCACTATTTCTTATCTTGTGAAGATATAATAAATTAATGATTATAATATTAAGAAAACCCCCCTCCCCTCCACTATATAAACCACCCCTCAACTCCACTTCCTCCCACACCACTCAAGATTTGAGCCCTGCCTAAGCTCTACCAAATAAAGTTTCTAAGACCTCCCCCCATGTCCAAGATCTTTTGGTCTCACCAAAATTCCAAAAACAAAGGCCTTAAGGAGCTTCTCAAGGGGGAGTACTCAAGAGGTGAAGTTATCTTCCCTTTTCTTTAAAATTCTTTTACAAGTTCCATTCTTTTGTTGCTCTCTCCTCACCTCCCCACATCCAAATTCAATGATAATTTCAGTAACTTACATAGACTGGAATTTTATTATGCTAATTTAATAATTCATCATCATCTCTCTTTTCCCCCCACCTTTTACACTAAAAATTAGAATAACGTCTCCGATGTGTTAATTTATCACATTCAAGTATGGCGGGTTTTCAATTTCTAATATTATCTTCAAGACTAGTCATGAAACATTTTTAATGGTTGAACCAGATCATAATATATGTATTTTACCTTATTCAATGTTCTTTAATCCTTACACACTCATAATAAAAAATAATAATACAAAATAAGTTCATTATGCACAAAACCGCTAAGTTAATCCTAACATTTGTAATTAACTTTTAACTAATGATTCATCCTCATGGTATATAACCCAAAATCATTATAAGATAATTTATATATTTATAATTTCAATAATAATATATATTAACAATTCTTGATGTTTAACCACATTTCATACGAACTTTCATTCATGAATACAAGTAAACTGATCATGAAAACCAAGGAAGAAAATACTTCCAAAATAATAAAATTGAACCTCTTAAACCCATCAAAAAGGGCATGAATGAACCTAATAAGGTTATAATAAATAAATTAGATGTTGATGAGTTTATTTAATTATTAATTAATGAAGATAAATTTGATTATTCAGGTCATTAAGATCAATCGAGAACACCTTCAGGCATAAGATATGGGATCCTCTCTCTCACTTTTGTTCAATAATTCCCCCTATGTTGTGTCATTTTATTTTTAATTCCTAATTATGTGGTATGTTTTATCACCTCCACAATAATTCCATTATTATATATAAATTATAGGATACCCCTTTACCTCTCATTAATCCCTCACAAGAACACCTGTTACCATGCCGACATGTTTGTAAGGGGTTTCTTATCTCACATTTAATTCTGTGAGATTTACATTGTTCGTCACTTATTTATAGAATTTAGTGTATTGTGTACTTCCATATGATATATATTATCATTATTCTATTTATATTAATAGTATTCTATTATTATTTTTGTGGTTATTAATTTTTTAGTCATATGACTCAATTGATTACAAAGTGGTAAGGGACTTTGTCTCAATTTCCATTTCATTGAGACCTACTTGATATTGTACACTTAATCTTTATTGTGTAGTGTATACACTTCCCATTTGAGATAATTTTTCATTTGAAATTGTAAATATATTATATATCCATATTCCAGTTTCATGGATATGATTATTTTCTTAAGCTGTATACCCTTTTACATACTGTGTTTATTTTGAATGTTGTTTTAACTATGGAAATATTGATGAATCTGTATTCTCTACTCTATACGGATATTGAGAAGGCATGTTGTACTTGTATTAAATCTATGTAAAAATAATTATTTTGACTTTTAGTGATGATAGGGGCCTGATATAGCCCCTTGATGCATCGACAGGTCTCATGAGACAAATCAGTTGGCGGAAAACCCTTCGAGTTTATTTCTAAAAATCATATGGGTTTATACCTGCAGAATTAAATTTTTTCTATGTTATAGTGGTATCATGTGATAGATACATGACATATAATTAATAAGTATATATCTTTATTAATTTTCACTTATTACTATCCATGAGTTTTTCACTATGACAAAATCTATAGATAGAGTTTCATTCTCAATTTATGAATGGCGTGTGTTTTTCATTTATTCACCATGCCATTTTGATTGTGCCAATTTGTTTATGATTCATTCTTACACTATTTTTAACCCTTACTGAGTATTTTAGCTCACCCCTTTTATTTTTTACCTTCAACAGGTTATGAGGAGGAGACTGTTTATTGAGTTCTCTTGAATGTAGTTTTTTAGTTTTTGTTATGTATTGTATTTTTTTACCTTTCTCATTATAATATGAGTATAAAGTATGTTTTAACTTTCTTCAAGGCTATTAAACTGATCATTCATTCATTATTCCAATGTAATAAACTAATGCACTGGCTCCTAAGGTTGGGATATTATAGTTGGTATCAGAGGAACTTTAGTAGAAAACTTGTAAACTAGATTATAAAATGTAGATTAGGGAACAAATCCCTAAGGTAGTATTTGGGGATAAACATACAAGAACATCCTGGAAGTTTTGTAAAGAATATATTATGTGTATATTTCTATAAAATACATCTATGTCTAGATACAAACAAGTAGAGGTGACTCTGGCACAGATGTACCTAGGATTGAAAACTCTAACAAGGAGTTTTGAGCTTGACCTAGGGTATCGTTCACAACAAAGGTCCTTGATGCACTCTTGGTTTGACACTCCTAGTGGATATACTTGGGATAATTCACATTTTCTTTTCAATCCATTATGAAGGATTTGATTGAAATCCTCAGAGAAACCATGTTTATGAGATTAGCTATCCATAGAATTTTCATTTATTCTAAGTACTTTTCAAGTCAAGATTATAAATTATGATTAATAACCTAATCTAGTGTATGCCATTATTTAGAAATGTCACCTAATGGAATAAGGGAATCAATACCCACAGAAAATGTATGGATTTAACCACTAATTAAGCCAACACAGTTAATGTTGGAACAGATCAGATCATGACCATACTAGGGAAACTTAATCAGGCTATGATGAATTACCATGCTACACCTGTACTGGATCGTTTCATAAGGCAGAATACCCCTTATTTTAGTGGAACTACTAATCTAGTGGCAGCTGAGTAGTGGATCAAGTTCCTTGAAAAGATATTAATGGCATTATGATGCAATGAAAATGAAAATTCAGTGCTGGCAGTATATTGTCTCAAGGGTGTTATTGATTAATGGTGGTCCTTGATCCAAAATACCACAGAGGAAGAATAAATAGAAGATATGGAATGGGGGACTTTAAAGGAAATATTCTTTGACAAATATTTCCTTCATGAGAAATGAACCGAAATGAAGAGGAAGTTATTTGGCTTAAAGAAAAGGGAATAAGATATTGTTGCGGATTATGAGGATACCATCACAAGAATAGCCAGTTATACTATAGATTACGTACGTGACTCGGAAGAAAATATTGATCATTTATTTTAATGTCTTAATCCAAGTCTTAGAAGGGAACTATCTTCTCAATCATTTTCATCATATGATGAAATTGTATTAAGTACCATCAAAACACAGAAGGATTTTTCTAGATTAAATTTGTTCAATTTAAACCAAGATAATAAGATGTACTCTGATAATCATGAAAAAGTTGAATCACCAAAGAAGAACAAGGGAATGAAGTAATTCACATTATGCAAGAACTATGGAAATAATAATCCTAGGAAATGCATGAAAGGAATGGGAGTCTTCTATAAGTGTAGAGAAAAGGTTCATTGATCTAATGAATGCAAGGGGAAGAAAAAATTTAATGATTTTAAATGCTACAATTATAGAGATATGGGACACTATGAAAATGAGTGTTCTAAGTGTCAAGGAAAATTGCCTTAGAAAAGGCCATGAGAGCATGGTAATGATTATGCGATTGCAACTACAGAGTTTGAAGTTCCTAATGATGTGGTGGTAGGTACTTTAATTGTTTCCTCAAATTTAGCCAATGAATTATTTGATTCTAGATCATCACATTCATTTATATTTTTCCAGTTTTCCTTGAAAATTAGACATGTCCAATCAGATTTAATAAAGGAATTTTCAGTCAAGACTCCTAGGGGATATATCATTGTAACAAAGGTGTGTCGATAAGTCTCCCTCATGAACCATAAATGTGATTTAGTTTTTAATATTATCAACGTACCAATTATTGAATTTGATATAATTATCAGCATGAATTGGCCGTGAAATTATGATGCAAATATCAATTACAAGAAGAAGGAAGTTACAATTTTTGAAAATGGTGTAGAATCCCTTATCTTTAGAGTATAAACCTCTCTATCTGATTCTTATCTAGATCCACCCCCAGAAGCTCTATTGAATGGAATTCTTGGAGAGTAAGAGAACCCAATATCTATTGGTGAGGAAAGAAATATTCAAATTGAAGATGTACATATAGTGCAAGAATACAATGTCGTATTTCTAGAGGATTTACCTAGATATCCTCTAGAGCAATAAGTTTAGTTCTCTATTGATTTAATTCTTGGTGAAAGACCTATATAAAATACTCCCTATAGAATGGACACTATGTAATTAGTGGATATAAAGAAGAAACTAGAGTAATTGAGTGACAAAGGATTTATTTGACCTAGTGTTTCTCCATGGGGAGACCTAGTCCTCTTTCTCAAGAAGAAAGATAGATCCATGAGGCTATGCATTGATTAAAAGGAAATACATTCTATTACAATAAATAATATGTATCCTCTACCAAGAATTGATGATTTATTTGATCAACTTCATAGAGAACAAAAAAATTCGAAGATTGACCTTTGATATGGATATCATCAGTTGTGTGTGAGGATGGAAGATATTCCAAAGACAACATTTTGAACCAGGTATGGGCATTATGAGTTTACATTAATGCATTTTGGGATGACTAATGCACACTATGTTTTCATGGATCTAATTAATAGAGTTTTCAAGAATATATTGATGACTTCTTTGTGGTATTTATCGATGATATCTTGGTATACTCTAAAATATATGAAGACCATCATAATCACTTGCTGATTATTTTGAAAGAAAGAAATTATATGGGAAGAGTAGCAAGTGTGAATATTGGCTTCAATTAGTTTCTTTTCTTGGCCATATTATCTCTAAGTATAGAATATTATTTGATACTATGAAGAAAAAATAAATCCAAGAATGGCCCTTTCCAATGAACATAATCAAGGGACGTAGTTTTATTGGATTAGCAGGTTATTATCGGTGTTTTGTTCAAAATTTCACCCGACTGACTAAAATGCTAACCAAGATCAAATGTAAAGGTATTAAGTTTATATGGATGAATGAATGTACATAATTATTCAAATAATTTAAAAGAATATTATTCAAGGCTCCAATTTTTACTCTTCCATCTGGAAATGATGGATTTGTGATATACAGTGATTCATCAAAGAATAGACTGGGTAGCATCCTTATGAAAAATGATAAAGTTATTCCTTATGCATTAAGGAATTTTAAGAATCATGAGAAAAATTACCCAACTCATGATCTTGATTTAGCAGCCATAATATTTGCTCTGAAAATATAGAGATATTATCTCTATGGTAAAAGATGTGAGGTATATACGGATCACAAGAGTTTGAAATAAATTTTTACACAGAAATAACTCAACATGAGGAAAAGAAGATGGCTCAAGTTACTCAAAGATTATTATTGTTTAATACACTACCACCTAGGAAAGGAAAATAAGGTGGCAGATGCATTAAACAGGAAAGATCATGGACTTATAACCCAAATGAGGATTGAGAGAGATCCTATATTCATGGATCTACTAAAGATGGATATGGTAATTGTTATGGAATGGGAAACATCTTTCCTCTTTAAAATGATTGATAACCCATATTTACTAGGGAATATAAAAAATTTCTCAATCTAATGATGAGAATCTATACAAGAAAAATTAATGTTGTTAAGTATGGTATATTGGAAGACTTCATGTATGAGGATTGAGTTCTGAAATTTGGGAAGAGGTTATGTGTTCCATCAGTACCTGAGCTAAAAAGGGAACTATTGTATGATTCTCATAGATCAAATATTTCTATAAACCCTAGTAGCACTAAGATGTATAGAGATATGAAGGAACATTTTTTGTGGGATAACATGAAGCGAGGAATTTTTGACTATGTATCAATGTGTCTAGTTTGTCAATAGGTGAAGGTAGAGAGACAACATCCTAGAGGGGTGATGCAACCTATACCTATTCCTATGTAGAAGTGGGATAAAATTACAATGTATTTTGTTGTAGGAATATCGAGGAAACCTAGAAGGAATTATGAAATATGAGTAATTGTTGATCATCTCACAAAATTAGCACATTTCCTTTCTATAAGAGAGGATTTACCACTTGACCACCTAGAAGGACTTTATATTAATGAAGTTGTAAGACTTCATGGTGAACCTCTATCGATTGTGTCCGATCAAGATCCCCAGTTTACATCAAAATTATGGAAAAGTATCCATAAGTATTTGGATATAGAACTTAATATGAGTATTTATTATCACCCCTAAACTGACGGACAGTCTGAAAGGACTATTCAAACACTGGAAGACATGTTGAGATCATTATCTCTTGACTTTCAAAGTGTGTGGTATCAATACTTACCTTTGGTGTAATTTTCCTATAATAATAGTTTCCATTATATAATTCATATGACTCCATATAAAGCATTATATGGTAAGAGGTGTCAAACTCCAACATGTTGTGATGATATTGGTGAGAGGAAACTTATAGGCCCGGAAATTATCAAATAGAAAACTGCAAAGGTAAAGAAAATTTAGACCCATATTAAAGCATCCCAAAGTAGGAAAAATATTTCTGCTAAAAAACAGAGAAAGGATTTGGAATTTCAAGTAGGGGATCATGTCTTTCTAAAATTATATCTATGGAAGGGTGTCTTAAGGTTCGATAAGAAATGGAAACGGATCCCCAGGTACATCGAACCGTTTGAAATTTTGGAATGGATCAGAGTTGTAGATTACCATTTAGAAATGAAACCAAGTATCTCAAAATTTCATAATGTGTTCCACATGTCATTGTTAAAGAAATACATGCCTAACCCAACGCATGTAATCACCTATGAAGAAATAGAACTAGAACCTAATTTTTTATACTTTGAAGAGCCTATCCAGATTCTTGACATAAGGAAGAAATTATTGAGAAATCAAAAAACTCATCTAGTAAAGGTTCCTTGTAGAAACCATAAAATGGAGGAATCAATGTGGGAACTTGAGGATGTTATGAAGCAAGACCATCCACGTCTTTTTAGGGAGCATTATACCTGAAAAAATTCTAGTAAAAAAATTCTGATGGTGGGAATAATATAACACCCCAAACATGTTATGGTATGTTTCTCTTAAATACATTTTATTCATTATATAGCATATATTTCATAAATCACTGAGTTTATTTGAAAAAACACTTGGTTATTTAGGATATAGTCATAAATTTTCCATTAAACTTAAATTTTCCACTTATTTGTTTTGAATTTTGAAAAACAAACATACACGGTTACAATCAGGGTGATATTTGGAGTTTGATAGAATCAATATAATTTTCGGTGAATAGTAACCTACCCTTATGAATAATAACTTACCCTTATGAATAGTAACTTACCCTTATGAATAGTAATATGACTCTTATGAATGGTAACCATACCCATGAAAGTGTAAATAAAATTTAGGCACCTTAAAAATGAAGGTGAATATTTTAAGTGTTTGTATTTTTTGATTAAATAATGATTTTAATTAAAAAATAAATTTATCATAATTAGAAAAATATTTTTAAAAAATAGATTTTATTTTTGGATTCAAAAAATCAAAAAATAGTTAGGGTTAATTTTTGGTATTTTTTTGAAATACTTGAAGTTTTGGTGAATAATATAATACATTAATTTACTGTATAAATACATTATAATTTAAATTAACTATTCCTAGCATCATGAGTGATGTAAGTACCAAAATCTCAAAATTACATGCACTTATTACTATTATAGGTCATTTAATACTCACTATTTCTTGTCTAGTGAAGAAATAATAAATTAATGATTATAATATTAAGAAAACCCTCCTCTCCTCCACTATATAAACCACCCCTCACCCCCTCTTCCTCCCACACCACTCAAGCTTTGATCCTTGCCTAAGGTATTTCCAATACACTTACCAATCCCTCCCCCACATCCAATATCTTTTGGTCTCACCAAAAGGTCAAAAATAAAGGTCTTATGGAGCTTCTCAAGGAGGAGTGCTCAAGAGGTGAACCTATCTTCCCTTTTCTTTCAAATTCATTTACAAGTTCCATTCTTTTGTTGCTCTCTCCTCACCTCCCCACATCCAAATTCTATGATAATTCTAGTACCTTACATGTACTGTAGTTTTATTATGATAATGGAATATTTCATCATCATCTCTCCCCCCCCCCACCTTTTACACTAAAAATGAAAATATTTTCTGAGATGTATTAATTCATCACATTCAAGGACGACGGGTTTTCAATTTCTATTACTATCTTCAATACTAGTCATGAAACCTTTTTAATGGTTTAAACAGATCAGAATATATGTATTTTTTCTTATTCAATGTTCTATAATCCTTACACGCTCATAATATAAAATAATAATACAAAACAAGTTCATTATTTACAAAACTGCTAAGTTAATCCAAGCATTTGTAATTAACTTTTAACTAATGAGTCATCCTCAGGGAATATAACCCAAAATAATTATAAGATAATTTATATATTTATAATTTAACTAATAATATATATTAATAATTCGGTATTTTTAACCACATTTCAAAAGAACTTCCATTAATGAATACAAATAAACCAATCATGAAAACCAAGGAAGAAAATGCTTCCAAAACAATAAAATTGATCCTCTTAAACCCATCAAAAGGGGAATTAATGAACCTAATAAGGTTATACTAAATAAATTAGATGTTTCTGAGGTTCCCATATTATTAATTAATGAATCTAAATTTGATTATTCAGGTCATTAATATCAGTTGAGAATACCTTAGGGCATAAGGTATGGGATCCTCTCTCTCACTTTTGTTCAAGAATTCCCCCTATGTTGTATCCTTTTATTTTTAATTCATAATGATGGGGTATGTTTTTTTACCTCCCCCATACTAGACTTATGATGTATAAATGATGTGATACCCCTTTACCTCTCATTAATCCCCCACAATAACACCTATTATCATGCTGAAATGTTTGTAAGGGGTTTCTTATCTCACTTTTAATTCCGTGAGATTTACATTGTTTGCCACTTATTTCTTGCATGTGGTGTATTGTGTACTAACATTTTATATATATTATCATGATTCTATTTATATTCATGGTATTATTTGATTCTTTTAGTGGTTATTAATAGTTGGTCATACGACCCAATTGATTACAACGTGGTAAGGGACTTTGTCTCAATTTATATTTTATTGAGACCCACTTGGTATTGTAAACCTAATATTTATTATGTGGTATACCCAATGCCTATTTTAGATAATTTTTCATTTTAAACTATAAATATATTATATATTTGTATTCTGGTTTCATGGATATGATTATTATTTTAATATGTATACCCTTTTACATACGGTGTTTATTTGGAATGTTGTTTAACTATGGAAATATTGATGAATCTGTATTCTCTACTCTATAAATATATTAAGAAGGCATATTGTACTTGTATTAAATCTATGTATAATGAATGTGTTGTACTTTTACTGATGGGAGGTTCCCTCTATATCCCCTCGATGCATCGATATGTCTCATGAGACAAATCAGTTGGCGGAAAACCCTTCGAGTTTGTTTCCAAGAATCAGATGGGTTTCTACCAACAGATTTAATGAGTTTCGATGGTATATTGGTATCATGTTCCAGATACATTATGTCCAATTAATAATCATATCTCTTTATTTATTTTTATTTATTACTATCTATGAGTTTTTCACTATGACAAAATCTATGGATGCAGTTTCATTCTCAATTTTGAATGGCGTGTGTTTTTCATTTATTCACCATGACATTTTGACTATGCCATTTTGTTTATGATTCATGATTACTCTATTTATAACCCTTAATAAGTATTTGATATCACCCCTTTAATTTGGTTTCCTTCAATAGGTTATGAGGAGGAGACCATTTATTGAGTTCTCATGGATGTAGTTTTTTAGTTTTTGTTATCTATTGTATTTTGTTACATTTATCATTATAATATGAGTATAAAGTATGTATCTAGTTTCTTCAAGACTACTGAAGAGATCGCTCCTTCAGGATTTCATTCATTGTAATCATTCCAATGTAATAAATTAAAGCATCGGCTCTAGGTTTCTGGGGTCAGGGTGTTACATCTCGTGTCAGTGGATATGCACAAAGCCCTTACAGAGGCTTTAAGAAGACCCCTACAGTTTGAGACAGAGATAGCAGACATAGAATCCTTCCATGTTGAGACAGTTGAGTATACGGAATATCATGCCATCCTCACTTTCTCTGGAGAAGATGAATATTCTTCTATACAAGGTCACATTCACCCACTGTACATCTTTGGTCATTTCAATGGTGTGGAAGTCCACCACTATCTTGTCGACATAAGTTCGGGGACTAAAATTATCCTGAACCGAACACTCCGAATGATGGGACTGTTCGAGGCAGATTTGAGTCCCTCTAAACTGAAAATTAAAGGTTATGATAAGATGGAGCAAACTCCCATTGGAAAAATTCTCTTGAAGACCCAGTTTGGTGTCCTAGTTGCTAGCACTGAGTTCATGATTGTCTCATAATACACCACTTACAACACATTGATGGGTAGACCATGGATCCACCTTCATGTGGTATTCCCTTCACTGTATCACCAATTCCTTAAATACTCCATTAATGGTCAAGTAGGTGTACTCCAAGGTGATGTGTCTCCCTTCGCATCTTTTAAATTCTGCTACTTTGATGCCAAATATTACAAGAGCAGGGAGAAGTAGATTCAGGATAACAAGGTTAAACAAGCTACGGCTACAACTGACCCATGGAAAGACCTAGATGATGCCTATGTTTTCCCAATTCACCGATTGGAGGCCACAACCCCGAACTTGGGACAATGATTTGTTGTCTCTAGAACAAAGGGGAAGTGCATTCCCAAATTTAAGGAATGCCAAAAGATCAACTTGTATTCCTACACAAATCAGTCTTGAGTTATCCTTGAGCCCCCCTAATCTTATAAGGTATTGAGATGTCTACCCCATGGAAACAACAATACATCATACTTTCTTGTTTCATCGGGCTGGGATAAGCCTTCTCAAGGCAACACACAACTATTGGTTTCATATCATCAAAGGTGGACCCTTGGGTTGAAGTCCATATGGGATTAGGTCAACAAATTTTGTCACCATGGTTTCAGCAGGGTAGGAGTCCCCCAATTAGGTGTCCACCAATGCTTAGAATGGAACCAGTGTCCTATCAGGATTTGTCAACTTGGAAGAGTTTCCTCCTACCAATGATCCTCTCACCATGGATGAAGAATAGGATTTGGAAAATTCTCCTCCCACATGAAAAGATGGAGTCTCAACCACGGTCGATGAATTGGTATAGGTGAACCTCGGTACAAAGATGGACCTGAAACCAACATTGATCAACGTTGTTATGCCTACATAAGAGCAACAACAATTCATGGATTTTCTAAGCCAACATCATGATGTATTTTATAAGAGTTATGACGAGATTCTAGGGATAGATCCTCAGGTCACCATCCACCATGTTGGTCTCCCAGCAAATCATCACGGGTTTAAATAGCCTCCCAGAAAGATGCACCCTTATCACAGTGCCATGGTTGATGTCGAGGTTGACAAGCTAATCAAAGCCAACTTCATCAAGGAGATATAGTACCCCATATATCTAGATAAAATTGTGATCGTCAGTAAGAAGAACATACAGATCAAAGTTTTCATCGACTTCTAGGATCTCAAATGTCACTATCTAAAGGATGATTTTTCCCTTCTGGTGACAGAACTATTGATCGATGCCACTGCGGGGTTCCAGGATCTCTCCTTCATGGATGAGTATTTTGGATATAATAAAATCTGAATGGCCCATGGGGATGAAGATTCTACTGCTTTTAGGGAACCACAAGGTGATTTATGCTACCAGGTAATGCCTTTCAGCCTAAAGAATGCAGGTGACACCTATTAGTTTTCCATGCACCGCATATTTAAGCTGATCCTTATGAAATTGGTGGAATGCTACGTAGATGATTTGGTGGTAAAATATTTTCAGTTTCAGGACCATCTCAAGGATCTTGAAAAAGTATTTTTCTGCCTCTGTTCTCACTATCTAAAGATGAACCCCTTTAAGTGTGGCTTTGGGGTCACCTCCAGAAATTTTCTTGGCTTCGTTGTTAAATATAGAGGCATTGAGATCGATCCAGAAAATATCAAGGCCATCACTCAAATGTCTCCTCTAAGCAATATTCAGGAGCTCTGAGGCTTTCAATGCCGCATAGCCTACATATGTTGATTCATCACAAATCTGGCTGGAAAGTGTAATCCATTTTTCCGATTCATGAAGAAAGGTATTTATTATCAGTGGGATAAAGAGTTCCAAACTTCTTTTGATTAAATCAAGAAGTACCTACTGAAGCCTCCAGTTTTGATGCCACCTATTTCCAGAAAGTTGTTGATCTTCTATGGGATGACCCTGGAACAGTCCCTCAGCTCCCTTCCCTCCCAGAAGAACATTGAGGAAAGAAAGAATAGTTTGTAATACCTCATCCACATGGTCCTTGATATAAAAACAAGATATTCATCTATCTAGAAGATATACCTTGTGCTGGTATTCGCATTGTAGAAATTACGACATTACTTACATCACCATGAGGTATAGCTAGTGTCTCGAGTGGATTTGCTGAAGTACATTTTGAACTGATCCTTGTTAACAATCAATCTAGCTCGGTGGGCGGTGATCCTTCAACAGTTCGAAATCAATTTTTTTCCCTAGAAGGATATCAAGGGACAGGAACTGTAAGAATTTCTTTCCACCCATCCATCCCTCGTAGATCCGACTCTGGATCTTGATTTTCCAGATGGGGCATTCCTATTAGAATATCAAGACATTCTATGTTGGAAGATGTACTTTGATGGTGCATCCCGAAGCCCTATCAGTAGAAGCCTTAATGATCCTAGACTCAACAGAGTGGGCCTGGGTATTGTCTTTATCACACCTACACAAGTTGTCTTTCCCTATTCATTCCTACTGTCAGAAATTTGTACCAACAACGAGGTAGAGTACCATTCTTTCATCATTGGTCTCGATCTGGCCCTCTAGAATGACGTACCCCACATACATGTGAAGGGGGACTCTAAAATGGTCATCCAGAAGACTAAAAATCACTATGTCTTCATAAAACCGGAGCTCGCACCGTTGTTATAGCGTACTCACCAGCTAATGGCCCAGTTCCCTTCTCGACCAGAAGTTACTCATGTCCCTCGATCACAGAATGGTCGAGCCGGTGCCTTGGTTATCCTTATAGCATCTCTTATAGAGGTTGATCAGGATGATTTGATTATCCATGTATCACATCAAAGAGTCATCTCTACCATCACTTCGGATGACGATGATAGCCAATAGGTAGGACACCTTACTGCCAGTGCCTCCACATAGAGACCTCCAGGTTCCCCTACCGGAGTGTTGGAAGGGACCCCTTACTGGAAAACTCCCATTATCGAGTATCTCCATCACGGTAATCTCTTGGAAGACCGATCCGAGTGTGAGTGAATTCGACAGTACGCAGTTCATTTCACCCTCCAGAGTGGTCCAAGTCTTGAGAAGATCCTCTACAGACATGGGTTTGATGGGATTATACTTTTTTGCATTCAAGGAGGTGATATTTCTCAGGTCGTGCAGTAAGTTAATGCCAGTTCCTATGGGTATCATCAGATAGGGTCGAAACTCTCTCATCAAATCTGAAGATTGGGGTATTTTTGGCTCACCATGATTTGTGACTATATTGAGTTTTCCAAGAGGGTTCAGGCATGCCAGATCCATTCTAATTTTGTGAATTAACCACTAGAGCCTCTCCACACTGACAATTACTCTTGGCCCTTTGTGGTTTGGGGACTTGATGTTGTGGGACCATATCTACTAACAAAAATTCACCAGTGAAGGTTCATCCTGACCACTAAGGATTTATTTTACAAGTGGGAAGAGGCAATTCTGCTCAAGGAATTCAAGTCCCATTCTATCATCGACTTCATGAGCTCTAATATCATCCACCGATTTGGAGTCCCTCATGTTGTCCTTACCAATAATGGAACCAAAATCTGGGCAGCTGAGCTGAAGAAATTGTATGCTAAGTATAACATTCGTTCTAATCATACCTCTCGCTATCATGTGAAATTAAATGGGTTGATCGAGGTGTTAAACAATTCCCACTCTAACATTTTTCAGAAGATGGTTGGTTGGAACAAGAAGTGTTGGTCGGAAAACTCCCCAATGCTCTCTAGGCTTACCAGACGATGACTCGTAATTCCACTTAGGTGAACCCATATTCCCTAGTGTATAGAATAGAGGTAGTCCTGCCCATCAAGATTCAGTTACCTTTATTATGCATAGCCATCTATGATTAGCAATAACTAGACAAAGTAGCTGAAATCCATCTTGATGAACTAGAAGAGCTTGAAGATAATAGGCTTTGTTCCCTGCAAAATCTGGAAATGCATCAAAAAATATAGCTAGAGATTTCAATAAGAAAGTTCACCTCCACTCTTTCTTACAATGTGACATGATGCTGGCCCTGATAACACCAATGATACTTGGAAGAAAGCCATCGAAACTGGAGTCGAAATGGGAGGGACCTTATATTTTTCACAAGTGTTACACAAATGGTACGTAATATTGGGTCACCATGGATGGTGAGCATATTACACCTCCCACTAATTCTAAATTACTCAAGCAGTATTTTGCTTAAGATATTTTCTCCCGTATTCACCGTACGACAATAAACTGTGTGATCTGTATGGGCTGAAGGATGTAGAACTACCCAACACTCAACCCGCGTGATGTTAAACTGTATTACTGTCTGGGCTGAAGGATGTAAAACTACTTAGCACTCATCCTTCATGAAATAAACTACAAAATGTTCTGATTTATATGACTGTAAACTAAGATCTCCCTTGTCCTTACCACAAGACGTTAAATTTCACGGGTACCACCATGAATTATATCTCATAATTTGGGTCTCCATAATCTTTCACATCCTAAAGGAACCCCTTTAATGGCCTGGTCTCACGCCACCTTGGATCACCTACCATTTTGGGCCAACATTATAGAGGATCTTCAGCAACAATTTGACACAAGTCCCACATTGCAAACATGGTCAATAGTTGATGATCATTTGTTTTTTCCCATTATAGGTCACACAAGATGGATACTACATTGAAAACACGGTCATCAGTTATCCCCAATAGTCATTTCCATATCCATGATATCCCAAATGATGGGCATGGTGATTTACCTTTTTATGCCCTTCTGTCCCAAGCTCATGATATTAAACTGGGCATATATGGTCCAAGCTCTACGACCTTAAACTAAGATCTATTATGTCCTTGTCACATGACATTAAACTGTACGGAATTTTCAGAACTATGTATGTCTTTATTCCCAACCTTATGGGATACGTAGGAATGTTTAGACCTTTCATCTCAGGCTCAGCCTCAGGTCTCTCAACCTCTCCGGCCTCTTGGCCCATGTTCTCTCTTATGATTGTGTGATGTGGTGTGGAATCTTTGTCCTCATTCATTTCGGGCTATTTTTTCCACACCACACATATCCCCTTGAGACACTCCTCCTTTTCCTCTTCCTTTCAAGAACTACTCATGGCTTGATTCCCATCCGCATGGGATACATAAGAACGCCCCTGAAATTTTTTCGTCAGGTCCATCCCAATAAAACTATTTTCCTTCAAGTTTAGTTATCTTCGAGGGATTTCATATGGTGTGGTATGTGGAATTATTTGGTCACCATTCACATTAGGTTTCCAATGGCCACATCATGTGCCCCTCCTTCTAGAATAGCCTTCACCCCCTAAATTCTTACCGCATGACGTTAAATTGCACGATGATTCCAAAACTATGTATGTCTTGATTCCCATCCTAATGGGGTATGTAGGAACACCTGAAAATTTAATTTTTGGGTCCATCTTAGGTTCATTTATCTTTTCTCACAGCCGCTTGGTCTGAGTTCTCTCTTAGAATTATGAATGGTGTGGTATGTGTGGGATTGTGTCCTCATTCACATTGGGTTATTTTCCACTCCATACGCATTCTTCTTTGAGATACCCCTTTCCCCTCATCCTTACCGCATGACGTTAAACAATGAGAATTTCAGAACTATGTGTGTCTTGATTATCATCCTAATGGGATATGTAGAAATTCCCAGACATTTTGTATTCAGGACCAGCCCTATTTTTTATAAACCTTCTCTTCCTTTTGGACCCTTTTCCTAAGTTCTCTATGGGGGTATGTGGTGTGGTGTGGGATTAGTTACTCATTCAATTCTGGTTTGTAACATCCATGCCACATACCTATATCTTCAGAGCCCTCTATTCCCCCTTCCTCTACTCATTTGCTCAAGTCTTCTACTCCTAATTGGGCCCCTCGGCCCTGTTGGTTCTTCACCAACATGCTCATATGCACTGGGATTTGGGACCTAGAGTGTTGGATACTGCATGAACATACTTTCATTCTGTCACCATGCTTTACATCTTCCTTCAGTTGGGTTTTTCATAATCTTTCACATTTGAAAGGACCCATGAATGGCATGGATGCTAGGCCCCAATGCTCTCCTACCATCATGGGCCAACATCCAAGAGGATCTTGAGTGACAATTTGACACAAGTATTATGTTGTGAATATGGTAAGTGGTTGATTCTCAATTGTTTGTTCCCATTTCAGGTCACATGATGCAGAAGCTATGTTTCGAACACAGTAAATGGTTATACTCCATCATCATGTCATTCCCATTATGCCCTAAATATTGATCTTGTGATTCATTCCCCTTTTCATTTCATCATGTCCATGTATAATTATAACACCCTTGGTTTTATTCCTCTATGTGAATTTGTGCATCAAGAGGATGAATCAACATCGTGGTGCCATCTGTAGTTACGCACCATTTCCACTTATGTGTATTCCATGTGTTGTGATGATCTTCTCCGCCCTTATTTTCCACATCGATCTTAGGTCACATGTTCTTAGGGACTTGGTTGAGGTTTGCGAACTCTTGGAGGAATCTCACTTCTTTTTGTCCAAGCTCTAAGATCTTAAACTAAGACCCATGTTGTCCTTACATCATGATGTTAAACAGAACACATTTCTTGAATTACATATGGATTGATTCCCATCCTTATAGGATAAAAAGGAATGCCCAAACATCTCATCTTTGGGTCCATCCCCAGGTCCTTTGACCTTTTATGACCCCTTGGCCTGAGGATTCTCCCCTGGAATTGTAGGCGATGTGGAATGGACTTTATGTCCTCATTCAGGTTAGATATGATTTATCATGCCACACGCATTCCCTTTTGAACCTCATTCTTTTGTGTTCTTCTGATCCATATGACATTAAAATATACTTCCTGGTCCTTCATGACATTAAACTATTGTGACTTTTCTGAATGACATTAAAATGCATGAGTTGGTCCTATCATATGACCCTAAACTGTGACACTATCATCCTGGACGCACAACAAAAAACTACACCACATTGTGGTGTCCTCACTTGAGGGGACATTATGTATGGTATTGGTTATCCACAATTCCATTTGGAAAATCCTACATATGGATTGATTCTTGGGGAAATGGCCAGATTATCTGTCCTGGGTTTGTCGCTTCAAAAAAAAACACACATCCAAACTAAATAGCAAATAAGATCTATCAAATGTCGCTTATTTTGGTGCATGGGCTAGACCTGCATGACAATTTTTCCCCTAGTATTGGTATCCTACCATGCCACCTTACAGAACTATATGTGTCTTGATTCCCATCCTCATGGGATACGTAGGAACACCTGGACGTTTCATCTTTAGGTCAAACCCTAGGTACCTAAAATCCTGCCTTCTTTCTGACCCCTTAGCCCAAACTATATTAAAAGAATGTGGTGTGGTGAGGACCTCATGGTTCCTCATTCATGTCAGGTTTATGATAGAAATTCCATGTACTTCCCTTCAAGGAACATCCTTCCATTCTCCTACGTCCTTGTCGCACAACGATAAACTACACGACATCTTCAAGAATTACTTATTTCTTGATTCTCATCATCATGGGATACATAGGAATGCCTAGACATTTCATCCTTGAACCCATCATAGGGTTCATCAACCCATTTTTTCCCTCTTCTTGTCTACACTTATCAACCACTATTATGCCTCACCAACATGCCCAGATGAACTGTGGTTTAGGACCTAGAGAGTTGGATTCTACATGGACATGCCTTCATCTATTTCCATGATTCACATCTCCCTATATTTGGGTTTCCATCATATTTAACATCTAAAAGGACCCTCAAAAAGCATGAATGAATGTCCTCAGTGTTCTCCTTCCATCTTGGGCCAACACCCTGGAGGATCTTGAATGAAATTATATAGCAGGTTTCGTATTACAAATATGGTCAGTGGTTAACCCTCATTTTTTGTTCCTGTTTCAAGCCACGCGATATGGATTTTGTGTTTCTCATGTGGTCAAAAGTTATCCTCCATCATTGTTCCACCCCCATAAAGCCTTAAATATTGGTCATGTGATTCACATCCCTTTCCACTCTATCATGTTCAAGTGCAATTTCTACATCCTTGGTGTTATCCCTCCATGCACCTATGTGTGTTAAAGAGGGTGAATCAATGTCATGAGGATCATCTTTGACTCCTTACCATCTCCCCCAACTGTGTATTCCATGTGTTGCAATAATCTTTTATGCCCTTGTTTTCCACATAGATTATAGCTCACATGGGCTTAGGGATATGGGTAAGGTTGTGCATACATGGAAAACCCACATTTATTTTGGTCCAAACTCTATGACCTTAAACTAGGAGCTTCACTCCCTTATTTTGAGAATCATGAATTTAAACTATGTGAGTTATTATGGAAATTCATGGTGCGATGTGGATTATTTTTTCCTTATTCACATCGGGTCTCTTTATGGCACCACGTTACATATTTCTACTTCAAGAATCTTCCAATTTTTGGTCCAAGATCTATGACCATAAACTAAGATCTATTACATCCTTATCATGTGGTGCTAAACTATGTCTTTTTCTACCGGGATATGTAATGATAAATTACCTAGCCATTTGATGTCTTCACTCAAGAATATGTTTTCCTTTTGGTATTGGCCTCATTCTGTACCACCTTCAAGAACTATTTTTTGATTGATTTCTCATCCTTATGAGATACGTAGTGACTCCTAGAATTTTTTTTGTAGCCCAGCTACATCGTAATGAACCCTCTTGTGCCATTTCGGCCCTAGTCCTAAAAAGTATGTGGCGTATGTGGACCTATGTCCTCATTCATATCAGGTTTTTAGTAGCCATGACACATACCTTTTTTGAGATTTCTCCATTTCTCTGTCTTTACTGCATGACAATAAACTGTACAGGCATGTCCCACACACATGACATTAAACTGGGTACCTTACGGTCCAAGCTCTATGACCTTAAACTAAGATTCTTACTGTCTATGTTCGCACGATGTCAAGTTACATAAAAATTATGATATTCCACTTTAAAGGAGGATATCACTCCCTTTTGGTATTGTTTCCCTGCCATACCACCTCCAAGAATTATGTTTTTCTTGATTCCCATCTTTATGGGATATGTAGTGATGCACAGACTTCCTTTATGTGGTCTAGTCAAAACCACTTTTACCTCCCCGACCCATTCTGGCATGGGTTCTCCCAAATGTACGTGGAATGGTGTGGACTTCTTCGGTCCTCATTCATGTCGGGTTTATAATAATTGTGCCCTTTACTTCCTTCGATATTACCACTCCTTGTGATCATCTTGCATGATTCTTAAATTGCATGGGTAATGTTTTCACTTTGCGCATTCCTTGATTTGGGGTTTTCATTATATTTAATATCCAAAAGGACCCCCTAATAGCATGGATTCTAGGCCTTAGTTCTCTCCTACCATCTTGGGCCAACGCCCCAATGGATTTCAAATGACATTATGAGATAGGTCTCGTGTAGTGAATTTGGTCAATGGTTGACCCTCATTTGTTTTTTCCCATTATAGTATAACACAAAATAGATGATGTGTTTCAAACATGTTTTACAGTCATCCTTCATCATCACACCTCTCCTACTATGTCCCAAATATAAAATGTTGTTCAATTCCCCTTTCTGTTTTACAGATCCTTGACACCACTGTTGTTGTAACTCTGCACATTCGCACGCATCAAGTAGGAATGTTGGATCGTCTGGTATTTTCCCCACCAGACATTTCTTGTTACTGTTTCATGATCTCATTCACCAAGGAAGGCCTAACAACGCTCCTTGATTCCTAAACCAAGCATGGATCACATAGGATTAGTGGTTGTGGTAAGGTAGTATCCATATATGAGACAGTGTGACCCCTGGGTCCTTCCATATGATCTTAAACTATAACACTATCATCCTAACCACATGATGTAAAACCATTGATCATCCTAGGTCCTCGCCAGAGAGGTCCCTCCCAAAAGTAGGCATGATCTCAATTCAGGCCGATACGCTCACCCGATGCATTTTTTCATAGTGTCATAATTTTAAGAGTGTTGGACTCCATTCTATCATTCCATCACTCCACCCCATGCTTTTTGTTCCCCTTATTCTGATCCTCACCCTCTTTCACTTCTGAAGGGACCCCCAAATGGAATGGATGATCAGCTTTTCATCTTACCTACCATTTAAGGGCAACATTCCAGAAGATATTGGACAACATTTTGAGTTTGGATCCATGTTTCAAATACAGTTAGCAGATGACCCCCGTTTGTTTGTTCCCATTTCAGGCTAACACGATATGGATATTGTGTTTCCAATATAGTCAAAAGTTATCCCCCATCATCATGTCGCATCTTACTATGTTCCGAATTTTGGATATTGTAATTCACATTCTTTATTCCTCTTTGTTAGGATTTATTCCAAAACCCCTAGAACTATCCCTCTCATGTGATAGAGCATGTTGGGAGAGGGCGGTTTGGCTAGTTTGAGAATCCCTTTCTCTAACCATGACCCCCTTGTTCTTCTCAGAAACTCAAAGTGGTTGTTCAGAACCCGGATTCCCAGAGATTGGTTGGTACTCTCATATTAAAATGGAATAATGATGTTTTCATCCCTTGTTTCTCACATTTGGAATGACCCATGTGATCCTAGGGATTGATCGTTGGATATTTCACAGGTACGATTTAGATGTAGTAATCAAGTTAGATAACCGGACTCATGAATGCAACCAAAGTAAACAAGAAAGCATGAAAGTATGTTTCTAAGTTCATAAAAATTACAAATCCCATGGATTAGACCCTATAATAGATGGATTGACCTCCTTAATGGAGCATCCTATCTCCACTACTCTCTATCTCGTGACATCCAAGATCGGTCGTTGCCTATTAAGCTCCCACTCCTCCTCAATAGCAATGGGGTATAGTTCATCATCCTTGACTTGAACCCGATCCTCGTTAACTCGAATAATAGCCATCTCTTGAGAAGATCACTTCATCTATCCCTCAACCTCTACCAAATGTGCCTTCAATCGTGATATGAGTCTCGATTGTGCGTTGATGAAAACAGAATGTCTGTTCACCCACGCCATCAAGCATTGAATCTCTTGCTCATCCACTTGAAGTTTCTTAATTTTGATGGAATTCCTCTATTTCTAGCCTGCACCGAGTCTACAGTCATGTTATCATATTTTCTTTGTCATGTAATCTCAAATGATCATGTGGGTACATTGGGCATCCATGACTCCAGTGCATAGTTCACACATCTGGGAATGAATCCTCCCCATATGGATTATCCATTATTCTTGTGGGGTATTCTTGATAAAGTTATTGATCAGTTTCTATAACCGGTGATGGATGTCCTTGATATATTTTTCATCGTAATTACTCTTGTCTTGGTCCTTGGGGTCGGCTGGTTAAAATGTGGGGAACACCTCCAAAAATTCATTCGTAGGATCCTCTTCTAGCGTCTTGTTGGGTAGGTTGGGTCCCATATCATCAGATTGATCCTTGTTGCCAGACTCTACCTCAATGATCTTAGGTTCCGTATTACTGGTAGTCCTATCTGTAATCATGATTGTTGTGGTTTGGTCAGCATGGGTGCCCGCTTCCATGAAAATCAGCGTTCCCCTGGGAAAGGAAGCACTGGGAGCCTTATCCATTTTTGCCAATGTGGCCCACTCCATTTGAAGAACTATTCATATAGAAACACACAGATGTTGGTTCACTTGGTTTAATAGAAAATAGTTACATATTCTATGAAGGATGGGACTTACATAGATCGAATAATCGGTCTCGCCCTTAGGATGCCACTTCTGAAACCCTCAGGCATGGTACCCCATATATGGTTGGGAAATCTAGAGACTCTGGGAGGACCACCCTAGGTGTCACAGCCCTGCTAGATTTAGTAATCACTATTGTCATAGGTTCAGACCCCAAAGCTACATCCGTTGTTTTTTGGGAATGGGTTTTATGTATGAGATTCTCCTGTACATAGAAAATGTCAGTTGAGAAGTCCTAGGAAGCCTGATTGAGGACCACAGTGAAATGGTTTAGAGTTTACCTCAAGATCCTTGGAAAATTCTTCCAACACTGAGTTTGCAACCTCGTCTTCCTCTAAGGGGCTCCCTCTGTTGGGATCTTCTCCCCAATAGGAATCTTCTGATTCTTCAGGTAAGGGGAAACACTCCCTCAATTAAACAGAAGACAACTACGGAGGAACTGTTTGATTGAGCATCACTTTCACCCAATCCATCATCAGACATGGAGTACCCTGAGAGTGTACAAAGTCCTCTATCTTAGTGATGTACTACTCCCCTTCTGCTTGGGACACCAGAAAGTCGGTCTTGGCATGGTCGATCTCTGACAAATCCATCCCGAGATAGTTAAGATGGTGCCACATCTGGGAGGGTATGATGGATTGTCTCTTAACATCCTAGGTGTCCCAAGCCTTTAGAAAAACAGCATTTTCAGGCATGTCTATGTGGCATAGCCACTTCCCTAGAGCCTATGTGGGTATCTGGTGGAACCCCTTGGGTGCCCTCCCTTCCTTCCGACTCCACTCCTCTAGGACCGCATGGTCTGCCACTATCGTCTGCCTCTCGATCGGTGTAGGTCTTGGGATTATATGACTCATCGCTACTGCAACCCCACCGCCACGGTGCGTCCTTGACACTTTATGGCCCCGACCTCAGGATTGAGGAGGCACCTCGTCACTAGCACGGACGTTCTATCATTTCAACATCACCCCTGGGTAGGATGCCTACCAACTCTCGGTATACTCTTTTACTAGAACATAGATAGCTATGGGTGGAGGCATCTCATTCTGCATCTTCCCATACTCCCTTGTGAACATGAGCCACATATACCTCATCACACATGGATAGTCCTCATGGAATACTCCCAATTAGACTTGAAAGGTCAACCTATGCATGCATTGGAACTAGCTCGCGAAGTGGTGCAGGGTGTATGGCTCAGAGATAGGCTCGTGATCAACCCACACCACCAGAACTCCACCCCTAAAGGCCAAGATATAAGACTGATGCTCCTAAGTTCTCTAGCCTTCATCGGTGAATACACCTGTTGGCAATAGAAACAGGTGGAAGTTGAATTCATTCTACTTCCAAACTCTGTTCATCACCAGTGGCGGAGTCATATTGGCCGAAAATATCCCCACCGCATTCAAAATAGTTGGTATAAAGTTTGACCCTAGAGGGGAAATGGGGTTCATGTATTCATAAACACCCATATGCGCCGCTATCCATCTATACAGAATATAAAGCAGCCTGTACACCTTATGTGGATTCCTCCCTTCATTGATATGCCACAATACCTTGTACATCTTGGAAAAAATCAAAATCCCCAGATTGACTTGCTCCCTCATCGCCAGCACGAACACCATGATGAATGTGCTCGGTCTCAAACCTGTGTTTGTGTCTCGGGCCAGTAGCATCCAGCCACAGATCAGTGTAGAAATAAACCCATCCATCCTTTCCATCGGCTACTGATCAGTGTTGACGTTGTACCCCCATAGCTTCCATTGGTTGTCCTCTAGGTTTTTCTAATAATAATTCTCTTTACTATGTTTTTATCCCTTTGGATAGGTGGGAGGCATGAATGGTAGATTCTTGGGTTCTTGATCCCCTTCAATGGCAGGCCTTTATGGGAATTTTATGAAGTACTTAAACCACAACTTAAAGTGGATATCCCTTACTGAATTCTTGTCCTCACCTGGCACTAGATCCATTAATGCATTTTCCAACCCCAACATCTTCTCTGGATCCTCCCATGTGTTCTCATTAGGGAGTAACTTGTCATACATCACCCCTAAGATCAGAATCATTGAAATATTTTGAAGGTCCTAAAGGATGATGTTGACCACCCCATGTTAAAGATGAAAAGTATTGGTCCTCAACGACCACCTGCTTAGCAATTCTGCCATCAGGTGTTTTGGCTGATAAATGGTGAATTGGAAGGCCCACATAGCTTCATACATCCCTACTCATTTTAGCTCTGCCTCTAATTCCTCATAGGACACACAGACCCAGTAATCCAAGGCCCAATACTCTATAAAATTTCCTCCCTAGTGCAAGTCCCAATAATCAGTCCACCCCTTATCCTGGTTCCCCAAAGCTACCTTGAGGATGGTGTGGTATTGTGGGAGAGATACCTATGGCTCCAACGCCTTACTATCCACAATGTTTACATGAATATACAGGTATTCAGAATTGGCGGGTGTGTTATCCTCCCTTGTATGACCATTGGTAGCCCTGAACCATTGGCACTGGCACGGTGTACTCCTGAACCAATAGGATGGTTCGTTCGTGCTTTCTTTAGGGATAAGAACATCATCCCTCAGACCAAAGACATAAAAAGAAATATTTTTCATTGATGATAGTTCTTTTGGATTTATAACAAGATATCCACCATGGATTCATGGTCTAAATGGATTTTCACATACTCCTCAATGCCTAGATTATCCGTCATCTCTTACCTTAGGGAAGAATATGCAAGGACCCCCCAACTAGCTTCTTTGTTGTCCATTCTATCCCAAGACTTTAGAATTTTTTGTTTTGGATTGCAAAGTTTGATTGCAGATCTCAATCACAGAGACCAACCATAGAGTTCTGCCACAGAACTCATAGACACAAATCGTGGAGTGCACAATCACGGAGTCTAAAGATTCAATGTGTGGCGCAAAGCAAAAGAGAGCACGGTTTACAAAAAATGATCACAGAGTGTGTAGAGCTTCACAAACTGAGACCTCAAGCACAAATCGGTGGAGATAGGTAAGTAAAAAAGAGGGTTCATACTCCCCTATGTATAAGAAACAAACCCCAAGCTTTGTAGAGTGCCTGGACACGGCGAGCTTCATGATGTTCTCAACCCACACATCACCTATCCGCATTGCAACCCTGCTTTGGAATCTCACTTCATAATCTGCCTAAATTTTTGGTGATCTACCCTCAGAATTTGACCCTCCTTTTCTCCTCGGCTCCAAATTTAGGGGGGGCATTTGTTGGTTCCAAAATATGTGTGTGGGAAAGATGAAAAATGGATGCAGCGAGTCCAAAAGGGACTGATTTGTGAAGCACCTTCACGAATCACATTAGCATAACGGCCAACGTAAACCCAAGACTTTCTCTAAACCGCTATGAAGGAAGGATGATGTTTGACTCCATGGTTACGATGAACTAGACAGAAGTCTTTGTTACATGGAGGGAAGATGGTCACCTCTGAAATTCCTTGAAAATTGATAAAATATTTTGTGACCGCTTTATAAGGAAAAAAGGGAGCCTATGTGCCATGGAAGGGATGATGGTTGACTCCATAGTTATGAAACATTTGACTCAATGTGCCTCCAATGGTGAAGTGTGAAGTGGATACATGGTTCACCATCAGAGATTCACACCCCCTGGTGCCTATAAATACCTGGATCCCCCCACTCCAAAAAGATTAACACCCTGACCTTTTTCTTTCCAAGATCCCAAATCACAGAGCACCCTTTCCTCTCCAAACCATTGGAAAAATGAATCATCTAAGGTACTTGAGCATTGTGAAATCTTTTTCCCTTTACTCAATTTTACCCCCTATTTAGGGAGGGATTCCCTACGTAGTGACTATGGGACATCGCCAAGGAAGGATACCCCTTTGGGTACTCAGGACTTCGTGAAGCACCCAAGATTCACGAAGAAACCTCCAAAAACATGTGTAATCCATGTTGAGGTTGAGACACTATGCTCTGCAAAGTCCTCTTTGTAGAGTCATATCCTCTATGAGCCTTTGTGCTCTATGAAGCCTCGTGCTCCATGAGACCCTGAGCTCTACGAGCCCTTATTCTTTGTGAAGCTTTGTGCTCTGTGAAGCCCTGAGCTCTGCGGAGCTCTGTACTTTGAGACCCCTTCAGCTTCGTGAATCCCCTCTCTGTGAGGCCTCTTACTATGCAAACCCTTTTCATGTACGTCCCTCTAGTCTTGTATGAAGTGATTTCAAGGTCACTTGGGTGGTGCATCATGTTTCATTTCTTTTCCTCATGATTATTCGCAGAGGCACACTAACAACTATTACTAATTCACATAGCTACGCTAATGTGAACCCCTCAATGGATCGCTCCACAACCCTTCCTCACCATGGAATTATTGGTTCCTTCCCTTCACCAAGGGTTCAATCACACTAGTTATTTAAGTCCTAGGGGTGAGGAGCGAATCATCATCATCAGAGCTGTCAGACATTAAACTTCCAAGCACCCTCATCCCCAGCACATGATGTTAAACTATAGCCTCGCCCCATGTAATGTACATGGTGTGCCCCACCTTGGACATTTTCTATGACCACTTGTCTCTACGGGACTGACATATTCCTCACATGGAATGAGATCCTACATAAATGGAATGACATCTACCCACAGGGAAGGGAAACCATCTTGGTGTAAGCCCATAGCCTTTCTTGCAAGAGGTAGCATCCTTGCTCCTCTTATCCTCTTCTGAGCACATAGACCAGAAGAGAAATGGGAATAGGGGACTCTCGTTACCCCATCCCTCTCCCTTTGGAATTTATCTTCATTAGGCATCCCTCCTGGGGTAAGTCCCAATCTTCATCTCTTTGGGCTGCTAACCATGCATAAGCCCCAATCCATTCATCACAGATGCACCTTTCACGACGTGATCATCGGGTCTTTGTTGTCTCTAGTTTCTCACACCAAGCATGACTCACGTGGTATTAGAGTAAGAATCGACCATGACACCCTCTATGGGCCTCCTTAGTGTGTAACCCCCATTTTTCCATCCTTCTGAACTATGTGTACTTTGATCCTTTCCCTTTTCAAGCAAGTCACATGGGAAGCCTCCCTGAGGTTCAAGCCCATCACCCATTGGTCTAAACCACTTCACATCGCTTTACCCTCATCCCGCATGACACTAAAATGTAAGATTTAGAACTATGTGGGTTTTGATACCAATATCCTAGATAGGGTACATAGGAAGCCTCCCCGAGGTTCAAACCCAAACACTGGTAAACTTTGATGTCCACTTTGTTGGGACTTGCATCCCTGGTCCATCCCTTAGTGGTGTCAGACCAGTTCCCAAGAAGCTAATGATGCATAAGCCCCATACTCAAACCATGATTTTCCAACCAAGAGTGTACCTCTTGATATGGGCCACTAACCATGTGTAATCCCTAGCATGTCTTCGGGTCACTGTCCTTTATTCACATCCCGATTCTGTTCCCCCATTATGAACTACGTGAACTTTGATTCCCTACCATAGGGATACGTAGGAAGCCTCCATGAGGGTCAATCCCATCATGCATGTCCCATCCTGGTCTCTCCCTTGACCCTTTGCATTTTGAGTAGGTCATTCCCCAACCTGGAGTTTCTACTTCCTTTGGTTCCCATCCATGCAAGCATTCTCACAGACCACCTCCTCAGGTGTCCCATCACCCACCGAACTATGTTGACTTTGATTCCCCACTGTGGGGATACATAGGAAGCCTCTATGAGGTTTAAGACCAATATCAACATCATCTTCACATTGGTTCCACCCCATTCCTCTCATTCACTTTGTTCAACCATATTTCATCCATCCTGATTCTTACCTGGGCAGCCACAACCTGGTGAGATCATGTCATCCATCCCATCACCACTCTTTGCGGCACTCAGGTAGCTAACCATGCATAAGCCCCCCACAATCCATAATCTTCCAAACCAAAGTACCCCCCCCCCTTGCGATGGGTTGTTAACCATGTGTAGGCCCCAACATTTCTTCAGGTGGTTTTCCTTTGTGTACACCCCGATTCATCACCCTCTCAAACTATGTGGGTTTTGATCCCTGTCCTCTATATAGGGTATGTAGGAGGCCTCCATGAGGTTTAATCCTAGCCAATGGTTAAACTTGGTGTTCCCTTTATAGGGACCCAAGAATCCTCGGATTCATCTCCATTGGATGTTTTGATCCACCCATCTAGTAAACCCCTTAAGTTATCCCTCTTAGAGATGTACCCATCTAATTTACTCTCATCAGTGTTTCGATCAGTCTGATCTGTCTTCGCTTGAAATTAAACTCGTGGATTACCCTTTATTAAACATGGGAAGCTATGGAAAACCTTGTATACATGCCTATGGCATACAATTCCACACACTCGACGTGGGATTCCTCGGGATTCTGCACCCTCGAGAAGCCCTATCATAAGGGGAAGAAATCTAGGTGTGCTAGTGTTTTTATGTCCACACATGCCAGCAATATCCCATGTGAATACTCCCCTAACCAAAGGTTTCTATCCTGACTTGACCCCTTGGAATGTCCTGACATAAGCGGTGTAATTAACTGTCTTCCATAATTATATGGTACCAGGAATATTTTCACGAACCAAGACTCAAATCTATGAGGGAGACCCATACTAGGTGACAAATTCTGATGAGGAATCCACAGAAGGAGAGACCGAAATACCATAATCTCATTTTGATCAAGGAGAAAACGTATCTAAATAAGCGATGGATGTTTCCCACCTTTGGAAAGTAGTAATGTGAGGCAACAGCCAGCGTTTCACCGCACGATGGCGTGTTCCCCGACGAAAGCATCAGAAATAGTCATTTTAGTTTACAACATAATCAAATAGTCAAAAACTTATAAAACAAGATTGGATCATTTTCAAACTTTAGTAAAATGATATATAATTCATTTTTCACGTCTAGGAATTTACTGCACATCAATATGACACCCAATGTGGTCTGTATGACTCAAAGTACGTTTTTTCAATATAAAAGTATCATTTTAGTTTAAAACATACATCAAATAGTCAAAACTAAAAAAATGATCTCGGGTTATTTTAAAACTCTAGGACAACAATACATAATTCATTTTTCATGTGTAGGAATTAACCACACATGAATCTGAGACATGATGTGGTCAATATGACCCGAAGTATGTTTTTTCAATAGAAATATGCCATTTTAGTTTAAAACACATGTCGAAATAGCAAAAACCAAGAAAAAAAACTCGAATTATTTTCAAAATTTAGTAAAATGATCCATAATTCATTTTTCACATATAGAAATTGACCACACATCATTCCAACACATGGTGTGACCAGTATTACTCAAATTTTTTGGTTTGAGTTTAAAATTGACATTTCAGTAAAAAAAATACAATTAACATACTAAAAACTAAGAAAATATATTTGGATTGTTTTGATACTTTAGTAAAACGATACCTTATTCATTTGTGACATGTATGAATCAACCATACATCAGACTGATACATAATGTACCTGGTATGACAGAAATTGTGTGGTTTCAGTTTAAAATTGAAATTTTATAAATGTGTTGTTTCATATTTATGTTTAATTTATTTCTTTATAATATTAATAAAATAAGTATTTTTTTCTTATAAATGTGGATTTTTTTTTGTTGAGTTTGGGTGGTTGTTTGAAGCTGATCATGCTCATGAGTGATTGGACTTTGAGGTAGCAACTAAGATAATGACAACAAGGAAATGGGTCAAGAATGTATATATACATCATGAAATGGTGAATTTATACAACATATTTAGTTAATTTTGTCACCATTTTATTTAAAAAAATTAATATAATTTCCTTGTATTTTTAATTTAATAATTATTTAATTTTTTTCACAAATCTATTAGGAATTTATATTTTTCTTTCAACTGTCTGGAGTAAGCTATAAAATAGAGAACATGTTCTTTCTTTTTTGGATTATTGTAGACAATTGAAATAAAAACACGCATCACATACTCAATCAATCACACCTTAATCTGATACATGGTGTGTATGGTATGACTCAAACTGTATGTTTTTAGTTTATAATTTACATTTTAGTTCAAATAACACATCACATACTCAAAACTAAGCCAACATATTCAGATGGTTTTAATACTTTAGGAAAACAATCCATTAGTCATTTTCAACATGTAGGAATCAAAAACACCTTAATCGGACACGTGATGTGACTATTATGACTCTAAGTGTGTCTTTTTATTTAAAATTGAAGAAAAAAACACAAGGGACGTATTCAAAACCATGAAAATTCCTTTAGATTATTTTGACACTTTAAGAAAATGATCCATAAGTCATTTTTGATTTGTAATAATCATTTTCACCTCAATATGATAAGTGGTGTGCTCAGTACGACTCCACGTTTATCTTTTTTATTTAAAATTGACATTGATTTTAGCAAAAAAAAGATGAGTGGCATACTCAATATCAAGAAAACACATTTATATTATTTTTATAAACAATCCATAAGTCATTTTTGATGTGTAGGAATCAGTCACACCTCAATATGATACATGATATTTCTGGTATAACTCAAAGTGTTCATTATTAGTTTAAAATTGACAGTTTAGTTCAAAAAGCATGTTTCTCACTTAAAACTAATAAAAAATCTTGGATTGTCTTGATAATTTAGGAAAAAGTTTCATAAGTCATTTTGTAATGTATTGGAATTAGTCTCACGTAAAATCAATACATGATTGAACCAATATGACTCAAAGTGCATGTTTCCTATTAAAAATGACATTTTAGTAAAAAAGAAAACTGACATACTCAAAACCAAGAAAAGGAATTTGTATTTTTTTTATACATTAGGAAAACTATCCATAAGAAATTTGTGATGTGTAGGAATCAATTACACTTCAATCAGATGCACGATGCGCTACAATATTATTAGCTTTTACCAACAGGGGTATATCTATTATAAAACGTTCATTTTCTATTGGTAAAATGTTTTACCAACAAAAATTGACTTGTTACTAAACTTTTGGTAAAAACTCTATCACTAAATGTTATTGTGACAGATAAAATAGTTCTGTTGCAATTATAATAATACCAATAGATAATATATATGTTGGTTAAAATTTTTAACAACAGATTTCTATGAAAAAATTATCTGTTGGTAATATTATTATCAACTTTCATAACCAATACCAATAATTAATATTTTTTTGTAATTTATATTTAAAATAAGATGTTATTTTTGAGTATTTCAATATTTATTGCTAAACTTTTATATTATATTTATTAATATAATTTTATATAATATATTTATTATATATATTTATAATATATTTATTATATATATTTATAATATATTTATTATATATAATTATAATATATTTATTATATATGATTATAAAATTTGATTATATGAAACTCCAACAGACTTGAGGATTTATTTGAAAAAATATGTTCAAACATAATTTAATAAAAATATTCAAACACCAAGAAAATATATGAATCTCCAACAAACATGATAGAAACACTTTCCATTAAACTTCATCAAACTTCATCCACAATTTGTTCCACACATCAATTTTCATCATAATGATTCATATCACTGACATGATCAACACATGCATTCTACCCACTTAGTCATGACATGGCCACAATGACAATGATCGCCAATGGCATGCTCACTTTGGATTAGATGTCGAACCAACAAGCCATGCCACATCATCCAAACTGAGAACCAAGATGCAATACCAACGAGCCACACCACATCATCCAAACTGAGAACTGAGATGCAAGACCAATGAGCCATGCCTCATCATCCAAACTGAGAACTAAGATTTCGGGCCAATGAGCCATGCCAAAATATCCAAGAACCGAGATGTTGAACCAACGAACCGAGCAACGTCGTAATGAAATGGAAGTAGTCACCTCATAAAATCTGAAAAAGTTAATGAATTATAATGAATGATTCAGGTATTTTAAATTAGAAAAAAATTATTACAGTATGCAGAAATAGAGAAAATAGAATAAGGAAATAAGGCAGGTTGTCTAAGAAGTCCCATGTGGGAATAACTTTCATGTATAGTTAAAGGTATTTAATAGATATTAGAAAACACTATAACACACATTGAATCTTTATAGTAGTAGAACAATATTGAACTCAAGTCACTAGGACTCTAGCTTCGACATTCCAAACCTGTAGCATATAAATAGTGAATTGCAGCCACCATTATTTCCAACCAACATTAACCCATCCCACACCGCAGCTCCATACAGATTTAGTATAGTAATAGATCAACTTGAACATTTTATGTGAGTGTGCATTTTCCAAGTGAAATGATGAAGACAATACAGATGAGTCCTTGTGGAGAACAGCCATTATGTAGAGAGGAAGCATCGTGAATAGAGACGAATGAAGCTGAAGAAGATGATTGAGACATGGTTACACCAAGAGAAGTGTTGAAAGGATTCAGATCCCATCCCGAGTAGAGGCTCCTATGCCATATACCAAAACAATATAGTTTAGTCTTCCCTTACTGGTTGCCACCTAATAGCCTCCCTAACCAGATACCTAGTTGAAGTCATTGGTCACAAAGCTCATGGTGAGGTCCTTGAGTATGGTTCCATTATCACTACCCCGATCACCAAGGTAATGGATTGAATGGATATATTTGATATTATGTGTTTTATCCCAAAATCTATGGTTATAATTTTCTTTGGTTTAATTAGGTAGCACGATGTTTAAGAAACTGAGATCAAAGTGGAAATGCAGTCTTCCTTTCACCCCCTGGTTACATAGTGAGAGCATTAGTTCTTTCTCTTGGGAAAGGGCTAATTATCTACCTACTGTAAAAATGAACGGGGTGTTTTAACAGTAGAGATATGGTCAGGTGAATTGATGGTTCCCATTAGTTGGGAAGAGATTCAGTGCCCCATAACAAGATAGGTGGAGCACAGGAAAGTTTCCACAGTGACGATCCATTTTCATGGCTAGCTTTAATTGTGTCCCAAATAGTAGTTACTTCTCCAGCCAGCTATTTCTTATTCTAGTAAGAACTTTTTTTATGCTATTTTTTCACATGGAAACATAAAATTAAAAGATGGGTATTAAATTCTGTGTGTGAAAAGTCAAGTATGATCAGTCCACTATTGTCAATGTGATCAGTCCACTATAGTCAGTGTGAAAAGTATGATCAGATGCATTTAAAATTTCACAATTTTAGGCTCAACAAGATTTTTTAGCAGCATAAACAAATTAATTCATATTTAAAGGACATGAAAACCAATAGAAAAGAAATAAAACTCCCCTAATTATTGATGTTATATAAAGAATTGAATTAAAAAATCATCCACCGTCTTATCAAAAATTACAACCAGGTTGTTATCATTAAAACACCTTTTCAAGTCAGGCGGGGTGGTATCTTAGAAAACCATTGATCTGCAAAAGAATGAAACCTGGTGAAAATAATATCTAATGAGATTTAAGTCAGGCAGGGTATAAAATCCATTGATCTACAAAATAATGATCATCTCACTTCCTTGTTGTCCAAACAAACATTTGAAATTTCACAGTTTTAGGCTCAAAATGATTTTTTAAGAGAATGCATAAATTAATTCATATTTAAAGAACATAAAAAACTAATATAAAAGAAAGAAAAATCCCCTGATTTCTACAAAATAAAGAGCATAAAACTTGTTATCATTGATTTCCAAACTGATTATTCTAATAACATTACCTACAAAACAGAATGATTAAACATGAGATAGTATAGGATGAGTGATGTAATGAATTTCCAAGGACAAATGTAAATTTTCAAGGAAACACAAAAAACATCATGTCCATGTTTCTATCATCAAAACACCTATTCAAAAAATAATAGAAAATATCAATTACAACATTAGAGATCAATGAAAAGAATGAAACCTAATGAAAAATTAAATAATTGAATCAAATGAGATTCAATTTGGGAAAGGTGATATTTGGAGAATTCATTGATCTATAAAATAAATAGCATCACACTTCATTGTTGTCATTAATGTCCATAACAAATTATTCCTATAACATTACCTATAAAACAGATGTAATTAATTCCCAAGGCCAAGGAGAAATGTTAAACAGCATGCAATATAGTGTCAACCAGTATCAAACACATTTGAAATTTCAATGATTTAGGCTCAAAATATTTTTTTATCATCCTGCACAAATTAATTCATATTTAAGGAACATAAAAACTTATAGAGAAGATTGAAAACACCCATGATAATTGATGTTATCCTAAGAATTTAATTAAAAAAAATCATCCACCATTTTATCAAAAGTATAACTAGGTTTATATCATCAAAACAGCTATTAATAAAAGATAATAGAAAGTATTAATTACAACATTAGAGTATAATGATGTCCATAGGGATTATTCCTATAACATTACCTACAAAATAGAATGATTAAAAATGATTTGTAACATTGAAGTTCAAACTAAAATATAACCAGGTTAGAAAAGATGAGTGATGAAATGAATTCCCAAGGCCAAATGTTAATTTTTGTATGAATTTCAGTGAAACCTCACACATATTTTCAAGGAAACGCACAAAAAATCATTTAAAACAAAAATTACATCATGTAAGATAGAGTCAACCAATATAAAAAACAATTGAAATTTCATAGTTTTAGGCTCAAAATGATTTTCTAATAGCATGAAAAAATTAATTCATATTGAAAGAAGATCAAAACTAATTAAAAATAAAACTCTATTAATGATTGATGTTATCCTAAGAATTGAATTGAAAAAAGCATCCACCTTATTATCAAAAAATACAACTAGGTTGTTATCATCAAAAACAACTATTCATAAAAGATATCAGAAAATAGTAATTACAACATTGGAGTTTAATGAAAAAATTACAGAAGTGAATCTAATGAGATTCAAGTCAGGAAGGGTGATCTCTAGAGAATCCAGTGATCTACAAAAGAAACAGAATCATGTTTTCAGGACCAAATACTAAATAGACAAACTTTATTCAGAGAACTAAGAATGAATCTCAATCTAATAAGATGATTGGGGGTGCATTTATTTGTAAAGGAGTCTGTTCAATCTTCAAACTTCCATAAAGTATTTATCTTTGGGTATTGAAATGTAAAAAAAATCCATTCACTCAACATTTATAAGCACGAATTGAGAAATTTTAATAGACAGTTCACATTTTTTCACTTCAAATATGTTCTTCACAACCTAATTCATTTATTTCTCATGTTATCGGAGCATAAGATTGATGGGATGGGAATGAAAAAAAGAGGGGGTGAGATCTATGAATCAAAGGGGAATTTGATAAAATGAAACATAGCTGGAGAGGAATGGTGTGGAGATGAACCAAAGGGGGTGAAACATTACCAGAAAAGGATTAGAATTGTGCGACGAACTGAAGGGGGCTGAATGTTGTGGTGACGAACCAAAAGGATGACCACTGTGGTGATGAATTGAAGTGGGATGAGTGTTTTGGTGATTAAGTCTTGATTTCATCTATATCTTTATGTCATCAGGGTATCGGATTTGGGAATCACCTTGTCGCGGCTGTGAAGATTTGGGTGTGGGTTTTATTTAATAAATATAACAAATAATTACTATAATAAAAATTCTATGTTTCAAAAGTAAATTAATTATTATACATACATCAAATTCCCTATTTTTATTTATAAGTTTATAATTTATTTGGTTAGAGTCAACATAAATTTGAATCATTTAACAATAATTTTAAATTATATATATTAGTTGGATAAAAAAAATATTAAATTATCAATATTTTAATTCATTATATAAGCATATATTTTTATTAACAAACGACTTGTTAGTGAAAAAATTAATAAATATATATTAAATTATTACTAAAATATTTATTGATATTGAATAATTTATTATGATGTGTGTGTTTAATGGAAAAAAATCATTAATAATAAATAATAAAAACATGTTCATTTATTTGTAAGATAATTGTTAGTGTTAGTATGATATGGCAACAATTTAATTGATACTAAATCATTTGTTTGTATAAAAGAGTTAATAATAACAGATGTATATATTGGTAAAAAGAATTTTTGTTACTTATAAAGAATATCAGTAGAATGATATATCTGTTGGAATTACTCATTTTTACCAACATATATATTATTTGACACAAAAATTTTGTTGGTATAAGTCATTTTTTGTAGTGATGTGACTGTTACGACTCTAAGTATACAAGTGACATACTCAAAACCAATAAAACATATTTTTATTGTTTAAATACTTTATAAAAATGATTTATAAGTCATTTTTTACATTTAGGAATCAGCCACACCTCAATCAGATGCATGGTGTGACCGGTATGACTCCAAATGTGTCTTTTATTTAAATTTGACATTAATTTTAGTAAAAAAGAAAAGTGATATAATCAAAACCAAGAAAATGCATTTTTTTTGATACATTAGGAAAACAATCCATTAGTCATTTTTTATGTCAATTAATTATTCAAACCTCAATCAAATACATGTTGTGACCAGTATGACTCTAAGTGTGTCTTCTTATTTAAAATTGAGATTAATTTTTGTAAAAAATACAAGTGACATACTCAAAACTAAGAAAATGCATTTGTATTGTTCTGATAATTTAGGAAAACGATCTATAAGTCATTTTTTTATATGGAGATCAATCCAACCTCAATCTGATTCACTGTTTATCCGGTATAACTCAAAGTGTATATTATCAGTTTAAAATTGACATTTTAGTTTAGAAAGTATTTCACTCACTTAAAACTAATAAAAACACTCAAATTGTCTTGATAATTTAGTTTAATGATCCATAAGACATTTTTGACATAAAGGAGTCAGTATCACATCAAACTAACATGTGATTTGATCAGTATGACTCAAAGAGCCGGTTTCTAGTTTAAAATTACATTTTAGTAAAAAAGATAAGTAACATACTCAAAATTTATCAAACACATTTAAATCATTTTAATACTTTAGTAAAATGATCTGTAATTCATTTATGATAAGTAGGAATTATCCGCACTACAATCCAATGCATGGTGTAACCGGTATCACTCCAAGTGTGTCTTTTTATTTAATATTGATAATAATTTTTGTAAAAAAGACAAGTAACATACTCAAAACCAAGAAAAACCATTAGGATTGTTTTGATAATTTAGAATAATGATCCATAAGTCGTATGTGACATCTAAGAATCATTTTTACCTCAATATGATGCACGATGTGACCGATATGACTCTCTAGGTGTTCTTTTTTATTTAAAGTTGATAATAATTTTAGTAAAAAAGAATGTGGCATACTCAAAACTAAGAAATGACATTTGGATTATTTTTATACTTTAGGATAATGATCCATAAGTAATTTTAGATGTGTAGGAATTAGTCAAACCACAATCTGATGCATGGTGTGACCGGTATGACTCCAAGTGGGTCATTTTTTTTAAAATTGACATTAATTTTAGTAAAAAAAGACAAGTGACATACTCAAAACCAAGAAAACACATTTGTATTATTTTGATACTTAATAAAAAATCCATAAGTCATTTTATACAAGTAGGATTTAGCTGCACCTCAATACGATGCATGGTATGACTGGTATGACTCCAAGTGTGCCTTTTTATTTAAAATTGACATTAATTTTGGTAAGAAAAGAAAAGTGACATATTCAAGACCAAGAAAATGCATTTTTATTAGTTTTATACTTTAGGAAAATGATACATATGTCATTTTTGACATGTAGGAATCACCCACACCAATATCTGATGCACGGTATGCCCAATATAACTCAAAGTGCTCGTTATCAGTTTTAAATTGACATTTTAGTTAAAATAGTGTTTCACTTGCTAAAAACCAAGATAAAATGTTCAAATTGTCTCAATAATTTAGGAAAATGATTAATAGGTCATTTTTGAAGTGTAAAAATCGTTCTCACATAAAAATGACACACAATGTAACCGATATGACTCAAAGTGCATGTTTCTAGTTTAAAATGACATTTTAGTAAAAAAAGAGAAGCGGCATACTTAAAACTAAGAAAATGCATTTGTATTGTTTTGATACTTTTGTAAAATGATACATAAGTCATTTTTGATGTATATACATCATCCACACCTCAATCTAACACATGGTGTGACCGGTATGACTCCATGTCTGTCTTTTTATTTAAAATTGACATTAATTTTTGTAAAAAAGACAAGTGACATACTCAAAACTAATAAAAAGAATTCATAATGTTTTGATACTTTAGGAAAATGATATATAAGTCATTTTTTATGTGTAAAAATTATCCACACCTTAATATGATACATGATGTGCCTAGTATGACTACTACAATCCATATTTTTTGTATTTTCTGCTCACTTTTAATGGGTAAGTGTGAACCATAATAAAAAGTCTCCAGAAAAAAACCCATCAAGAAAATTACAACATACAAAATTAAAATTTCAAAATCAAACACACATTAGATCCTTGCACCTCCATTACCACCTCCCAAAAATCCACAACATTCAAAATTCAAAAACCATCACCCATCCCAACATGCAACTAGCTCAAGATACCCATCGCACTGACTATCCATCCTGCAATGCGTTCATTCGTCATTACCATCCTATCACCGCCAACCATTCCAAACCAAAAACACAGCATCACCAACATTAACACCATTGTTGTTACTAGAGAAAACTATAGGTTCCAGGTGTAGCAGAAGCACGTTTGGGTTGGCGCCTAAATGTAAATTTTACTATGATCAATGATTATTCCAGGATCAATATGAAGATGAACGCCAGTATCCATGGAATAAAATCAAAAATTTAGATAAAGAAGAAAGTGACACAAAACCTTAATAGAGGATTGACATATTTTTTTATAATTAATTTAATTAAATTAAATAAATACCTCCAAGGTTCTCTTTCTTCATTGATTTTTCTGACCATAGATCTACGGTAAGCCTTTCATTGATTTTTAGAGATCCAAAGTAGATCTCCTCTAGCGGTAATCCACACGTGATCTACTAATCTCCAAATGTCGTCAAAGGAGTCTTTGGGTGCTGCATGGAAGGTCCTTGCGTTTCCATCATCCACCCTCAATAACCCTGAAAGTCGCTTCCAAAGCATTCTCTAATCCGGTGGAGGATGGTCGCTCTCATTCTTAAGAGAATACTTGGAGAAAAAAGGATCTCTCAAGGCTTGAGATATTTTTCTCCAAAATGATGTTCACAACCAAAATTGGCTCTCTAGCCTGTAGTTTTCCCCCTTGGCTAATAACATAATAATATATAGCTAGGAATTTAATTCACTAGGTAATAATAAATAATTATCACAAGAGTTGTTACTTATTTTATTATTCTATGTAAAACCCCATATCAAATAATAACATCAATACCATTATTTCCATGACATGTTCTTATCTTGAAAGTTAAAATTAAATATTATTTTAATAAAAGAATATTTAATATTATTTTCTCACTGTACCCTTTAACTCGGTCTTCCCATGCTCTGAAATATTTATCGGACCTTGAATAATGACTATTTATTTATTAAATAAATAAATAAATCTAATTGAATTATTCACCGATAAATAAATAAAATTCAATCTAGCATACCTGAATAATTATTAAACCACAACTGGGATGAATATTTATTCAACTTGTTAAATAATAAATTATTTAACTGAGATTCTGAATACACTTAGTGTGTGACCTTCTAGGCCTCTTTCTCAGTGGCATTAGGTGATTATGCTTAAAGTCCAAGGTTAGAATCTAGAAACACACCAAGGAACCCATAGAGAGAGAATTCAATGTCACAACAACATGTCAACTCATATGAATGCTTATAGTGTAATATAATCCCTTTATCACAATATCTCCAATTGAGCAGGTTGCATGCCAGTGTCATCATCCTATATGCTCAATAACTCATTCTTTGACTTTCTAGAAATAGAACATACCTAAAGAACACCATGTCCATGGATTTTTTTTAGGATATATCATTTCCATCAAAGGGATTGAGATATTTACTTACTTTAATGAATAGAAGGGATAAATCCTTTCTCACATTATTCATTAATACAATATTACTCGTGATGCACCCAATGTATCCTACCTTGCCACGAGCATATGTCATTGTGGTTTTTGCTAATACATCAAAGTGAAAAACTCATATATCCATTGATAATAATCTTAAAGTCTAATGATCATTACACACATCTGTAGATAGGAATATCCAATGACACTTAAAATATGGATTTTCTAATGTCGGGTCTCATTCTCATAATATCCTACTGGATATTACCAATGGCGTACACCATGAGAAGGTTCTTCAAAGTCTTATGAGTCTCCACCCTTGATACACTGTATCATTTTTGTCCCTTAAAATGATATCATCTGGCCATAGAACATTTATTCAAGAATAGTTTCATGGCACTTTTGGGTTCTCATCATAGCGGGGAACTGCTATGACCATTTAGTGTGACAGCTACTCTTAGGACATTATCGCATGATAAAAACAATCATGATGTGATAAGTTCTTTATTAATATTAAATAAAATTAATGTAATTTTATCATAAAGTACAAAGAAGTTAGTTCTAGGGAACCAACTCCAACAGACTCCCACTTTCACTAGAGCCAACTTCTAACAACCTTCAATCTGCTAGCTCTTGCATGATATTCATGCTTTAGCTGAGATATGCCTTTAGTTAATGGGTTTTCCACATTATCCTATGTAGACACTCTTCTCACTACAAATTCACCCCTCTTATGAAAATCCCTTAAGAGGTGATACTTCCGGAGTATGTTCTTTGTCTGTTGATGTGACGTTGGATCCTTTGTAAGAGCCACCACTATAGTATTATCACAATACAATGTGATAGGGTCTCTATGACTGAGCACTACATCAAGCTCTTGTAAAAAGTTCCAAATATATATGGCTTCCTTGGATTCATCAGAAGCCTCTATATATTCAAAATCCATTGTAGAGTCAGCAACAATTGGTTCTTTGAACTCTTTCAGCTCAAAAATCCTATGTTGAGGTAGAAAACATATCTCGATTGTAACTTTAGATCATTCTGGTCTGTCTAAAAACCAGCATCAGTATACCCTCTGATGGAAAGCTTCTCATCTCCTCCATAAACCATGAACTTATCCTTAGTTCTTCTCAAATACTTAAGGATGGCCTTAATAGCGGTCTAATATTGTTCTCCTAGATCTTCATGATATCTACCTACCATGCTCAGTGTATAGGAAACATCAAGTCTAGTACATAGCATGGAATACATGATTGATCATATAGTCAAAACATATGGGATCCTACTCATTATATCTTTCTCCTATTGTGTCTTAGGATATATTTTCTTAGAAAGATGTATGTCATGTGACACTATAACCAATCCCCTCTTGGATTCTTCCATACTAAATCTATTTAGTATCTAGTCAATGTATGTACTTTTACTTAGCCCAAGAAGCCTCTTGGATCTATCACAAAGGATCTTGATCTCTAGAATATAGGTGGCTTCACCTAAGTATTTCGTGGAGAAGCACTTGTTCAATCAGTCCTTAACTGACTATAAGACTGGTATGTCATTTCCAATAAGTAATAAGTCATCAACATATACTACGAGGATAATGGTTGTATTCCCATTAAACCTTTTGTAAACACATGGCTCACATTCATTCTTAATGAAACCAAATTCTATTATGGATTCATCAAATTGAATATTCCATGACCTGGATGTTTGCTTCAATCCATAAATGGATCTCTATAACTTAGAAACAATTTTAGAATCACCTAGTGTCACAAGCCCTTCTGGTTATGTCATGTAGACATATTCCAGAAGGTTCCCATTAAAGAACACAATTTTGACATCCATCTACCAAATCTCATAGTCATGGTAAGTTGCTATGGAAAGTGTGATTTTTATGGATTTAAACATAGAAACTGGCAAAAAATCATCATAGTCAATTCCTTGTTGTTGTTTAAAACCTTTACCTGATATCCTTACTTTATAGGTACTCACTTTACCTTCCATGTCCAGTTCCATATTGAATACCTATTTACATCCAAGAAGCTTTACATAAACAGGCTCATTGACCAGAACCCAAACTTGGTTCTAATACATGGAATCCATTTCAGAATTCATAGCTTCTAGCCATCTTGCATTTTCTGAGATCTCTACTAACTCCTTGTGGGAGAGAGGTTCATCATTGTCCAATAATAATGAGTCACCATCCTCAGTGATAATAAAATAATTTCTCTTTGGTTACCTTACCTCTCTTACACTCCTATATAGTACTTGTGTTTCAGGAACTACTTCTTCCATGGGGACCTACAGAACTTGTTCCTATACCAAATCCTATGTATCTTGATCATCAACTTAATCTAAGTCAATCTTGCTTCAACTATCTTTTTTTGAGGATGTGATCCCTCTCAAGAAATACATCTTGTCTGGCAACAATCGCTTTCTTGTTTGAGGGGTTGTATATGTAGTATCCCTTTTTCCCTTGGGATACCCTATAATGAAACACCCCGTTCCCCAGGGTGCTAGTTTTTTTCCTATGAAAGCCTTAACAAATGCCTCACTTCCCCATACATATGTATGTGACAAAACATGTTTTTTCCACTCTATAACTCGAAGAGTATTCAATTTTCCACATTAGTTAGTACTCAGTTTAATGTGTATGTCATAGTTTGTAATGCATATCCCCAAAAGGATAATGGAAGATTTGCATGAATCATTATTGACCTTACCATGTCCAACAAGGTACGGTTCCTCCTTTCACTAATATCATTCATCTATGGTGTATAAGGTAGAGTGAGTTGAGATAGAATCCTAGACTCCCATAAAAGGTCGATGATCTCTTGGTTAAGATATTCTCCAACTCAATCTGATTAAAGCTTCTATATCTTCTTACCAAGCTGATTCTCTACTTCATTCTTGAATTAGTTTAATTTCTTAAAGGACTCAAACTTATACCTCATCAAGTAAATAAATCCATATCTACTAAAGTCATCAGTAAAAGTTATGAAGTAAGAATATCCACCTCTATATTCTACTTAAAATGGTCCACACACATCAATTTTTACCAATCCTATAAGATCTATGTCCCTTTAACCTTGTCCACTAAATGGTGGTTTGGTCATTTTCTCTTGTAAAAAAGTGTGACATCTATCAAGTGGTTTTAGCTTGGAAGAGTCTAAATAACCATCTTGACAGATCCTTGTCAGGCACTTCTCATTTACATGACCAAGATGGTGATTCCCCAAATGAGTGTTATATGAGTCATGTGAACTTGGTTCGTTATTGATTTCCAACACTTGGTTTTCTTAATTTAATACATATAGAACGTTATTTAAATGCCATAACATATGTTTTCCTTATAAAAGAAAAAATATTTATTTTTGAACTTGAAAATAAATACATATGTATCTAAAATCAATATATAAATTATGTTCTTGGTAACATTTGATACATAATAATAGTCTTGTAAAACCAAAATCATCTCAGTCGGTAGTGAAAGGTGGTAGTCGCCAATGGAAAGAGCAGACAGGCTCAAACCATTGGCAGCTAACAGACCTACCTCTCCTTTGGCAATTTTCAAAAATCTACTTGGTTCCTGCATTTGAATACATATGTGAGCACCACAAGCTGTATCTAATACACAATGTGTAGAAATGGAAATATTTCACTTGATAACAAATGCACCTTTGGATTCAACTTGCCTATGGGTGCAGTTCCTCTTCCAGTGGCTTGACTTGCCACTTGCAAAGCATATTGCCTCCTTTTCCTTATTTTTTCTTTGTATATTCTTCTTCTAGGTTGAATGGTGCTCAAGAGCTCTAGATTGTTTATAAATCTGATGCCCCTTTACCTTGTCCTTCCTCTTCCTATTCACCATAACGATTGCGGATTTGTCATGCCTCATGTCCTTATCCACTTGGTGAATCCAAGTCAGAAGTTCCAATAAGCTCTTATCATTATTTCTCATATTATAATTCACTATAAAACTAGAGAAGGCCTTTGGTAGTGATGATAGTATGATATCTGTACTCAACTCATCCGGGAATTTAATCCCTAAGATGTCATGATGCTCAATGTAGCCAATAATCTTGACTGCATGTGGTCCAGCTGGCACAGACTCTCCAAGATTAGTAGTGAACAAAGCATTGGATATCTCATACCTCTATTGTCTCAAATTCTATTGATAGAGATATCAAAGGTGAGACATCATGCTATAAGCATCCATTTCCTCATGTTGCTTCAAGAGCTCATTGGTCATGGATGATAGCAAGACACACTGAATATCTATATCATCATTCAGATATTTCTCGTATAAAGAGAGATCATCATCACTTTCCTCATTCCCAAGTGCAACTAGTAAAGGTTCTTCTAGCACATATAGTTTCCTTTCATGTCCAAGGATGACCCGAAGGTGCCTTTGTCACTCTTGGAAATTAGTGTCAGTGAGAAGGTTTTCCTTCTCTAGTATGGATTTCAATGATATGTTCGATGTCATTTTTAATGTTGTTTCTACCAATAAGATGAATAGATTGTTATTACTTTATCTAATAAAATTAAGAAAAATAAATAAATAAATATTCATTAATATCCCACTATTTTATCAAAACTCAATATCCCTCACCATTGGATTCAGAATATCTTATTGCTTGGACATTCTAGTGGAAAGGATCCATATTCCATTCTTATAACCCCAACTTTGGATAGTCAAGAAACTTGAATGGTTTTAGGTAGGTGTTCTAAATTCCAACTACATTAACTCGTAGCTCCTTGATCTGTTGAGTGGACTCCCCAATCCTGAAATCATTATTTTAGATTTCCTCAACCCATGACTCTTAGTTACACCAAGTCCTTCTTTGGAATTCAACCCTTGATGTAAACCAAGTTAAGTCAACCCAAAACCTCAAATTAGAATTACATGATAATTAAAAGAACCCCAATGTTGGATGGTAAAGCACATTAAACTATTGGTTTGATTTTAACCGAAGTAATAGAAGGCTATACTGACTTAATATTTTATTGAGGGATTTTTTCCTTCATGCATAAATTTCCTCTTATTATATTTTCACATACTTATTAATATTAAGTGGGATATACTTGAGTGGTTAACCATTCCTTGATAATATTTATGAATAAGCCATTTTATTTTAGTTCCATATCACATGCTTTGTTAATTCATTAATTATGCGATCGTGACAATACATCCATAATGAATAACCATGCAACTGAAAGAAATAAAATAAAGGGTATGATCATGAGCTTTTCTAATAGTTATTTTATCTAGTGGTTGATAAACTAACCATGATCTATAGGAGAAACACCTTTAACCTTTTAAGGTTCATGTTTACAGCTTTCCACCTATCCACCTTTGTATCTCATTGTATTGGTTTTTCCTCGGCTCCTAACTTGAACCACCTCCACTAGCTTGGGAGCTCCATCCATTACATATGCTTTTAACTCACATGTAGTTGAGGGGTAAAGGGGGGTTTAAATAAAAGAAACCATGGGAATGAAAGACCTACATATTAATGAAGAGAAGGCATGCATACCAACAATTGTAATTTAACAAATAAATTTAAAGGAAACCAATCACATACAAAGGTCTGGTCTAGTTGATGATCATCCACAAAAATGCAATTAATTACGCATTTAATGAAAAAAGAATTCAATTATTTAATCGTTCTTATTAAGATAAATCACGCTTGAATCAATTAATTATTATCTTTAATTAATCAATCATTTTATCTTAATAATTTTTCTAAATTTCCTTATGATTCTCATCCATTATAATTTTAAACAAATTAATAAATTCATTTAAAATTAACTATGTACATAACTTGTACCTTGGAGGAAACCCAATGAATACCCATCCAAAACTACCCAACATGTATTATACTTGTATATAATTTATTCATTGTGACATGTAGCATGCATGTAGAATAATAATTTTAATACAACTCATACATGATGTGTAGATCTTTAAACATTACACAGATGTTAATTAAACATTTGTATATGTGTGTGTGTGTATATATATATCAAACACATATCGCATTTTGTGCCCCATCTTTACACCCATGCGAAGGTACATGTCTCAAGGGTTACATAATATAATAACAAATTTTTGAATCTACGTAATCTGGAAAACATACACGGCATGTAGATCCGACTACATGGCGTGCACCCACCTCACCATCCATTCAAAGTACACGCTTGGGAAACGGCGTGTAAGGTGTACTTTGGAAATCGTCGGAGTACACGACGTGTCTAATGGGCCACACATCATGTAGACTCCGCATTACATGTTCACCAGTCAGACAAGTCGTGTATGGGATACACAACTTGACACTAACCCGAAGGGACTACACGCCGTGTACAGTGGGCCACATGGAATTTATTCCAGCTGAACATGCACCAGTCTATCTTGGTCAACACATGGTGTAAGAATTAACAACACCATGTGTCATTAATGCACATGGATTTATTAGTTTTCAATTTACTCCTAATGTGTTGAACACAACTACACAGTGTGTGATCCATATTACATGTTGTGTATAGTAGATTACACAGTGTAAAACTTTGAATACACGGTGTGTACTGTCATGTTACCTGGATAGAATCTTCGGCACCTCCTAATGAAATCCTTGATTTAATTTTAATAATAGAATTATTCGTTTTTATTAGATCTGCGAGAAATAAAATAGGAATAATAGATCTCAAAAATTCAAATTAAAAGAATGATTAAACATGAATTGACAAAGTAAATTATTAAAGATTAAATCATCAATGAATTATTTAAATAATTATAAACAAAAATATGACCCCTCTGATACCACTTGTAGGTTCTGGGTGTAATGGAAGCATGGTTGGACCGATGCCCAACTTTAAATTTTACCATGATCAATGATTATTCTGAGATCAATATGACAATGAATGCAAGTATCCACGGAATAAAATCAAAGATTTAGATAAAGAAGAAAGAGGCATGAAACCTTGATATAGGATTGACATATTTTGTTTATAATTAATTTAATTAAATTAAAGAAATACCTCCAGGGTTTTCTTTCTCTTTTGATGTGTCTGACCACAGATATGTGGTTAGCCTTTCGTTGCTTTGTAGAGATTAAGAGTAGATCTCCTCTAATGGTAATCCACGCGTGCTCCGTGAATATTTGGGCATCACCAATGGAGACTCTGACTGTTAAGACATAAGGTCCTTGTGCTTGCATCGTCCAACCTCGATCGCCTTGAGAACCGCTTCTAAAGCGTTCTCTGATCCGGTGGAGGATGGTCACTCTCGTTCTTTAGAGCATTCTTGGAGAAACAAAGAAACTCCCGAGGCAAGAGAGATTTTTCTCCAAAATGTTGTGCACAACCAAAATTGGCTCTCTAGCCTGTAGGCTTCCCCCTTGGCTAATAAGAGAATAATATGTAACTGGGAATTTAATTCACTAGGTAATAATAAATAATTAGCACAAGTGTCATTTCTTATTTTATTATTCCATGTGAAACCCCATATCAAATAATAATAACGATACCATTATTTCTATGACATGTTCTTAGATTGAAAGTTACAATTAAATATTATCTTAATCAAATAATATTTAATATTATTTTCTCACTGGACCCTTTAACTCGGTCCTCCCATCCTCCAAAATATTTATCGGACCTTGAATAACGACAATTTCTTTATTAAATAAATAAATAAATCTAACTGCATTATTCAACAATAAATGAATAAAATGAAATCAATCATACCTGAATAATTATTAAACCAAAAACGGGAATAATATTTATTAAAATTTTTAAATAATAAATTATTTAACTGAGATTTAGGATACACTTAGTGTGTGGCCCTCTAGGCCTCTTTCTCAGTGGCATTAGATGAGCCTGCCTAAATTCCAAGGTCAGCGTCTAGCAACACACCAAGGAACCCATAGAGAAAGAAGTTAGTGACACAATGACATCTCACCTCATACGAACACTTACCATGTAATATAATCTCTTTATCACAATATCTTCAATTGAGCAGGTTGCATGTCAGTGTCATCAAACTATATGCTTGATAACTCGTTCTTCGACTTTCCAGAAATAGAACTTTCCTAGTGAACACCATGGACATTGATTTATTTAGGCTATATCATTTCCATCAAAGGGATTGAGATATTTACTTCTATTAATGACAGAAGGGATAAATCCTTTCTCGCATTATTCATTAATGCAATATTACTCATGACGCACCCAACGTATTCTACCTCTCTACGAGCATATGTCGTCACGATTTTTTACAATACATCAAAGTGAATGACTCATAATATCCATTAATAATAATATTAAAATCTAAGGACCGTTACAGATGTACGAAGGTAGGAACATCCAATGACACTTATAATGTGGATTTCCTACTGTCGGGTCTCATTCTTATAATATACTACTGAATATTACCAGGGGCGTACACCATGAGAAGTTGCCTCAAAGTCTTATGAGTATCCACCCTTGATAAACTATATCATTTGTGTCCCTTCAGATGATATCATCTGACCATAGAAAGTTTATTCAAGAATAGTGTCATGGCACTTCTGAGTTCTCATCATAGCGGGAAACTGTTATGACCTTTTAGTGCGACAGCTACTCTTAGGACATTATCACATGCTATGTTACACATAATAACAATCATGATGTGATAAGAAATTTATTAATATTCAAAACCATGAATATAAGTTTATCATAAAGTACAAATAAGTTGGTTCTAGGACACCAACTCTAACAAAAACCAACACCATCGTCGACCGGGGAAACCACAAACCAGGGATTTGCGAACAATAGAACAAAAACATGAACCAATAAAACCTCAAAAAGGACCTCCTTGAATAGCCATGCTGATGTGCCCATCATCACCAGCCCCAAGCCACAGAACCGTCAGTGAACTCCAATCGTAATCCACCAAAACCCTCCAACACCATGAGATAATACTCCCGAAACTCCTTCGGGAAGAACATGTTCCACAAAAACAGAGCCATCTAAGAGGATAGATTGAGGAAGAAACTGACCAAGTTCCATCATGTTGTTGCTTCACCTTCTTTTTTTCCATCCCCATCATAATACAAACACCGCCCTATGTTGCCACCACAACGCCAAGCAACGTCGTCATCAAACTAGCCTGAGAGGAATGGAACAGAATGCAATCGAGTACCCCAAACAAAAAACAACCCAAAACCATTGAGAACGAGGAAGAAGGAATGGGAATAAAACCCTAATCAGAACCAGAAAAAGGCCTTAAAAGGAAAGTGAAAAAAAACTGAAAATTGCAACTGTGAGGGGATGAAACCCTAAAACGAAATCGGGGGATGAAACCCTAGAAAAGAAGTAAAGAGACACTGAGAGGACCCTCACTCGCTAATAACAATCCCAGAGCCCTGGTGTGCCCATCCCTCCAGATCCGACTTGGAGAGGAGCGGGGGAGATCAAGGCCAAAGCACAGAATGGAGTCCAGAAGAAGACCTGCACAGAGCCGGGGAGAGGAAACATAGAAATAGTGAGACATAGAGAAAGAGAGAGAGAGTAATCAAAGAAGAAGAACCAACACCATCGAGGAGAGGGGAAACCCTATAGGGAGGAAAAATTAGAGCTGAGGTAAGAGACCGAGAGCACCCCTGGAGAATGAGGCGCCATCATGCCTAGTATGACTCAAAGTGTCTGTTATCAGTTTAAAATTGATATTTTAGTTCAAAAAGTGTCACTCACTAAAAACCAAGAAAATACCCTCAGATTGTATGGATAATTTAGGAAAATAATTCTTCCGTCATTTGTGATGTGTAGGAATCGGTCTCACATCAAACTGGAACATGATGTGTCCAGTATGACTCAAAGTACATGTTTCCAATTTAAAATAATATTTTAGTAAAAAAACAAAAGTGACATACTCAAAACTGAGAAAACACATTTGTATTGTTTTGATACTTTAGGAAAATGATCCATAAGTCATTTATGACATATATAAATTGAATGCACATCAATCTGACACATGATGTGGTTAGTATGACTCAAAGTGTGAATTTTCAATATATTAGTGTCATTTTAGATTAAAATGTGCATCATGTTGCCAAAATTGAGAAAACGGTTTCAAATTGTTTTCTCATCCTTTTATTTTCTATTACTTAATTAATTTCTTTATCATTTTTATCTTATATTTATTTAGTTAATTTTCACAGAGATGGTGTTGGAAGGGGAACAAGAAATGGTGTGATGTGAAAGAGGCAACCACAATTCAATCTGATACACAATGTTCCTGTTATGATTCAAAGTTAAGTTCAAAATTAAAACTATCTGTTAAATTTTTTTCTTTATAGTATTACAAATATAAGAATTGTTTTCTTATACAGGTGCATTCTTTTTCTCGAGTTAGGGAGTTTTGTTCATCAATTACAGAAGTGGGGTCGGGGGCCAAAGACAAAGAAACGTTGATGTTTTTTAATGTATGGGATAATTTGTACTTACTCGTTTAATTGTACAAACCAATGTTTTAAATTTCTATAATATAGTGTTTTTTTCTTGTATTTTTATTGTAAATTTTATTTCATTTAAATTCTGTATTTGAAAACTATTTTTTGTTGTTGTCACTACAACTATGTTATTCAGTAAATTTAACATCACACTACAGTGTGCCCCTTTATCAACACTGCTAATGGTGCTGATAAAAGTATCCATTATCAACACATTTTTTAGGGTTGATAAAGGACCTCCTTTATCAGTGCTAAATAAAATCATTAATAAATGGGGTTCTTTATCAGTGCTAAGAAAAGTGATGAAAAAGGCTCCCTTTATCGGCGCATTTTAGAGTGTTGATAAAGGTATCCTTTATTAGCACTTTTCTGACGCTGATAAAAGACTAAGGCTTTTAATCATGCTCTGATAGTCATCATTTTTTTTTGCACTGACAATTGCCAACTTTAGCACTGTTAAAGACCTGTTTTGCAGTAGTATTTTCTTTAAAAGGGCTACACATTGATGTTGATGGATGATAAAAATTTTCCAATGGTAATGAAAGTGGGAGGGAAAGATGGGGTTTTTTTGGTCTTTTTGAAAAAAATAATAGAAACAAGTATAGGTTTTTAAATTTTCCAAAATCGGGTCTTAAAGGCGTTAGGGCCCCTAATGCCTTTCTCTCAAGGTAAAAGCATTAGGGGTCGATGCATTGAGGTTTGCGGCTGTTATGACCATGCACTCTCTAGATCTGTCTCCCATGTTTTGGCGTGAGCATAGGATGTGAGTGACGACTTCAGTCGACGACATCTGGTTATACGATGGAAGACTAGGGTGGGATGGTTGATGGGTCGGGGTGATGGTTTTTGTGGTTTGATTTTTTTTCTTTTGTCGACTTTGGTGTGGGTGGATCGCAGGTTGTCGGTGGTGTCCTCAGTCGTTCTTATGGACGATTTCCATTATCAACAAAGTTGGACCCTAGTTTCTAGGGTTTCCTATTAGGGTTTCCTATTTGGGCTTTTTGGTTTGGGTCTGTAGACCGTTTTTTAGACTCTGGCCATCGGGACAACGGTCTATTTATAGAGTTTTTGGCCTTGTATATTTCGCTTAGCTTTCTTTATCTATGCCTTTGATCCAAGTCGTAAATTAGGATACTATCTCACAATGGGTTCCCTCTTACCCTGTTTTGATAGGTTTCTTTTTATTTTATTAATAAATGGGCTTTCCCCAAACTGTTTGAATAAATAATTCATTTTTATAAAGAATTATATGATAATTAAAAAAAGTGATGTGAAAATATAATTAATTAATAATTAGTATTCAATTAATAAATAGTATTTAATTATTAGTAATCAATTAATAAATTGTATTTAATTATTATTTATAATTAATAATTATTTAATAATTAGTCATTAATTTATAATGATTTATAATTAGTAATTATTTTATAGTAATTAATATTTACTAATTAATTAATGCTAATAAATAATTAGTACTTAATAATAATTAGAAATTAATTGAAAATAATAATTACTGATTAGTGATTATTTAATAGTAATTAATAATTAATAATTGATAATGACAGTTAATAATTAGTTGTTGATTAATAATAATAAGTAACAATTAATAATAATAATTAGTTTATATATATTAATTAGTAATAATAATTAATTTTTCATTTAGTTATTAAATAATAATTAATTATCATTTAATAATTAATCATTAACAACTTGTAATTAATAAATTGTAATTAAATAATTATAGATTTTAAATAGTAAATACTAAATAGAAATTATTAATTATTAATTACATAATAATAATAATAATAAAAATAATAATAATAATTGGTGTTTAATTTATACTTACTAATGATTAGAAATTAATTAATTATTATTGATTAATTGATAATTTTTAATTAATTGAAAATTATTAATTATTATTATCAATTACTAATTATAATTTATTTACACAAAGAGGCTTGAGTGTGACTTTACGATGCAACCCACACCCTCAAAGTTTATCAATAAAAAAGTAAAGTGCGTATACAAGGGGGTGTACAGACACCTAAAATGACGAAACCACCATCACAAACAAAAAACAAAAGTAACAAGGTTCAAAAGATGCGACATACAACAAATATTTTTTGTGGCTATTTCCCCTGTTTTGAGACCCACCTTGGGTTATGGGGTGAGGACCCCATTTCCATTGCAAAGGGGGTCAATGAGGGGTAGTCTACTCATCTATATTCGAGGACAGACACCCCTCAGCTGAAGTAGCCTTTTTGTTTCAACAGAATGTTTCTGCCTAGGCACATTCCCTTACTTTTGATCATCCCTTTTGGGCATCATCTCATCCAGTTGTGCAGTAGAGCTTTCACCCTATAAAGAAGTCACATAACAAGGGATAAACTTGCCCATATTCCTCAAGTTACAATCCTCATGAGCTTCAGCATCATGAGGGCCAGTGGCATCCATAACATCATTCGATTGCAGTGGTGCAACATCATCAACGAACAATAGTTCATCCTAGACAGGATCTGTTGCAGACATTGTAATTGGAAGAACTGACTTACCCTTTGACCCTGAATTTTGAGCTCTCTAATTGCTTTCACTGTAGAAGCGGCCAAATTCCAGTGAAATGATACAATCCAACATATCAAAAAAACTAAGAGGAGCATCACTTTTTCCATTACCTCCCTTCTCTGCATCCAGGTTGGAGCGTTCCTTTGGGGAAAATTTTCCAAATGGTATGTCCAAGAAAGTGGCATCCACTACCTTATCTTTACATCTTGCATGCAGAGTGTTCTTTTTCTTGACACCGAATGATCCTAGATTGGCAAGAGCTTTTTTTCCTCCACAACCACCAGTACTAAGAAAATTTTCTTCATACAGATTTGCTTCACCAAACCTCACTTCACATTCAATAGACAATGCATCTCCATCATCAAAATTTAAGCCTTCATTATTCTTCCACGTGGCTGCCTTTATTTGTGTGGTGTGAGAAATGGAGTTGACCACCTGTTGATCCACTCTCGAGTCCATCCGAGAATGTAAACTGTCATCCACTGCTCGCTGATCCTTGTAAGCCAAAGACCCAACAATTGCTTCAACAAAAGAGATAAGTCTTGGAAAAAACCTCATTGGCCTTTTTAGCTACCATATGTGCATTCCCAACGGCAGTCGCTTCATCAAGCTGAACATCAGCAACAGACATCATGAACTTACAGTTCCCAATAGAGTGCACATCCTTCTTACAATTGGAGAAGTGAATATTTCTTCAACACTCCAACTCCAAATGTCCAATATTGCGTCATTTTTTTGCAAAAGTCATGCTTCTTTTCAAATTCAATTGATAATTCCAGCCTTTGATCGACAACAAGAAGAATGACTGAATCAACAAGAGTCAAGCAAAGATCAATTTCGACAAGCACTCTAGCAAAGTTCTCATACCGAGCAAGCTCAGTTCCCGATGCAATTTGATTGGAGCACCAATAGCAGTTGAAGGTGCCAGAAAAACCAAGGGAGATCGTGGATTCGAATCCATACCTGGGTAATTGAATTCTTTATTGAGGTGGGATTTAAGAAAGGATCCCACTCTTGGATCCATAAAACACCGTGTTTAAGAGAAACAAAATCTAAACCTCATGCCTTCGATTTGAGCATAGCCGAGGGGAGCATAATATATGAAAACCCTTTCCATATTGAGGTAATTTTCCACCCGCCGAAGCCCCAAATTTTGAGTAGTAGACTTCACAACTCCTAAATCTTCCAGGAATTATCCCTCCCTTGAAATTTCAAACGAGCCAGAACTGAATGCTTGCATTCCTCAGGCCTCTCCGTTATCAACTTCTGATATGCTTCAACGAAATCAAGAGATCCATTTTGTCATGATTCTAGAGGATGTGAGCGCAGATATGGATTGTATGAAGAACCTGTTACTCTTCACCTTCACGGCAAAAGAATCGAGATTAATCATCATAGCTCTCTGATTAATTGGGGCAGTGAGTACCCACAGAGGGACAGAAGGAGGAACATCACATCCGAGCGTTTCCCCGAATCAGCCAGCTTTAAAGGTCCCCAAAAAACATCTGCAATATTGAAATAAGAATTTGAGAGGGAGGTCATTGGGAGTAGGAACCCTAATCGCCATGGGATCACCTGGAACGGAGGTCCCAAGTCATTGCACCACCTATCTATAATTTATTTACTAATTACTAGTTGTTATTAATTAATTTCTAATTATGGATTATTTGTTATTAATTAGTAATTATTTAATAATTAGTCATTATTTATTTAAGGTCTTAGGGGTTACAAGGAAAGGAAACACATACACACACTCTCGCTAAACTAGCAAGACTTAGACCTCATCCATCTCCCAAGGATAGGTCCATACCCAAGCTAGCTCATTACAATTTTTAATGGTCCAAAGGCCGAGTGAGCATGAAGCTCATTACACTGTCTAAAGGTCCATTTTCTGACCCAAAGGCCTAGTGCAACATTGCATCAATCTACCTACGCCATCAAGCCTACAACATGTCAGTCTCATCGTTTGTTTGCATTATCATCTGCATAGTACTGGAACAATATTTACGCGCACCAGGGCTTGAACTCAGGACCTCCTGGATGTGGAGTTTAGCGGGTGAGTACCATTGGGGTGCGACACTTGCCACAATTAGTAATTATTATTACTAAATAATATCTATACACTAATTATTATTATTAATTATTCACTAAATTTTATTAATTAATTAAAAATTATTATTTTTATTATCTATTACAAATTATTAGTTATTATTAAATAATCACTAATCACTAATTATTTTTAATCAATTACTAATTATTAATTATAAATAACGTGTTATTAATGTTATTATATTATTTTATCATTGATGGAAAATTGGAACGTGAATGTCACTTTGGAAATCTATAAGGGTTTTTTGGGCATCGTCCATAATAAAGGGAGCCATGAGGGATAGTTTTAATTATATTTTAAGATTACTTTAATAGCAGGAATGTTAGATAAAATATGAGTTAAATTCTGCTAAATTTTTTGTCATAAATATATATATAAGTGGAAATATAAATTTTAAATATTCAAATATAAATGTTAAAAAATGAATTATTATATATATTTTTTGACCTAAGCATAAGGTGTTAGGGCGGTTAATACCCCGTGCTCAAGGTTTTGGGCAAAGGCGTTAAGGTTGCAACACCGAAAAGTGTTATGGGCCCTAACGCATTTAAAACCATGTTTAAAAAAAATTAAAAGCTTGCATCTGTTTCTATTAAATTTTTTTCTGAAAAAAAACTCTGGAAAAGACTCAAGTTTAATGAGGGAACAACACACAAACCTTTCAAACCCATTTAGTGGCATTAAGATAGCTTGTTGATGAAAAAAAAACCCACTAAAACTCTTTTAAATTACAAAACAACTATGAAAATAAACATTTGATGAAAATAATGTTACAATACTAGTGGTAGTACATCATGAGGATATGAGAGGGTGGGTCTTGGGCTATAGATAGTGAAGATTCTTTCTCTGCCTCGTGGATATAAATATACAAATTCAATAAATTTTCTATGAATTTCTTGAGTGCTTAGTTTTGGGTGTTTTTTTTTTTTTTTACTATTATTTCTTCTCTACCCTGATGCGTGTTCATTCATGCCAACATCATCATGATAACACTTTTCAAAAGTTTGAATCTTTTTCCTTTACTTGCAAGTTGCAGCCAATTATTCAATGTTCTGTACAACTAGTACAGATGGGGTGATTTCATATGTGAATATAGTAAAAAAATATGATAACTTTTTTATTAATTTAAAAAAAATGATCACGAAGTCCTCTCTACTGCAATAAAATGAGTAGGGTTGGTAATTGGTCTCCTAAAAAGAAGAGGGGGTGGAGTGGTGAGGGGGCCCCTGTGAAGTTTTATAAATGTTAATGCGCCTAAAATCAGATAATTGTGTCCCCTTACTTCCATTATAGTGAAACACCATGAAAAGGGGTCGGATCAGACAGTGAGTTGGTGCAGTAAATAACGAGAGAGCTGAGCGTGGGCGCCTTCTCTCTGACAGCGGCTCGCCTCCACGAGGCTTCACCGGCCCTCTGTCCCAGCTGCCCTACTGTGCTGGGCATCCCTCGGCAGTGATTACAGGGGATTTAGAGTAGATGGAGAATCGTGCATGCATTGATTGATTTTCCATGTGGAATCCATCTTTCACTTTGCTAACATTAGAATAATAATTATAATAAATAATAATATATATTTAAAAATTATAACTAATTAAAATGAAATATTATTAATATAAATAATAATTGATAATATAAATCAGAAGAATTAATGGTATATTTCTTATAATTTATAATAAGTTATAACATAATTGGTAATTAAAAATATTATTTTTTATTAATAATATGGTTAAAAATTAATAATGCAATGATTAATGATTAATATAATTAAGAATTTTAACTAACAATTAATACTATTTTATATACAATATTTAATAATTAACAAAATATTTTACAATTTAAGAATAATAATATATAATATAATTATTTAGATAAACAATGAATAAAAATATAAATAACAACAAGTAATAATAAATAACTGATTTCGAATAAGACTAATAATTAATAATACAATTATATTAATAATTATTAAATATTAATTATTAATAATAGAGGGCTTGCAAATTTTCAAGACTCTCTAATGACAGTTAGGGTTATCAATTGTCAATAAGCCAAAACTAGACTAGTTCTTTGATCCAGTAGAGGTGATCATTGGAATCACAGAGAAGGCTGATGATGGCTCTGGCTTGGGCAATGATCATTTGAACTAAAGCGGTGCTGATTTGGGTGTTTCGGGTCCGATTGACCATTTTATGAAGATCAACAGTGGCTTGACTATTCGTGGTGAATTGAAGAAGGAAACCATAGTTTTATTTCTTGAAAAGGTTGCACATGATCATTTCTTTTGAAGTGAAGTCATCTCTCGAAACAATAATGTCGTGGGAAATGGATCTTTAGCTTTCCTTGAAGAGGATCCGAAGATTTTCACGAAGCGTCGGAAGAATACAAACGCTCGATTATTACGAGTTTGGTTTCCCATAAGATATATTCTTGGAAGCTCCGAGACTTGTGACATCGACTGCAATGGATATGGGGCTCTAATGGATGACAATTGGCGTCGCTGGGTAAGAGGCTATTCCACATTGTATTCCCTTCGCATGAGCTTAAATTGAGGGCTTGGTGATTGGGGTTTGTTTCCCTAAGCTAGGAATTCTGCAAATCTAAGATTGGAACCTTCATTTCATTCCTTCTTTGGTCAAGAACTCGATTACATAGTCATGGATTTGAATTCAAGTTTTAAATTGGGGCTTCTAGCACCCTCATATCCTCTAGGATATCGATGGTACAATTGGGGTACCAATTAAATTCGACAAAGAGATTGAAAGAGAAAGGTATGAACAATTTGTGAGAGTTCTAGTGGAGATATATATCCCTTTTCCACTTGTTGAGACTGTCATGTTGATTGGTGCTGATAAGAAGATTGATCTTTCAATTGAATATGACAATATACTTGTCCTTTGTAAGAAATGTTGATGCATTGAACATTCCATGAGTGAATGACTTCAAAACTTGTTTTGTGTCAATTGAAAAAAGTCAGAGCATATGATTGACTTTTGTAAACTTAAGTTTCCACGGAAACTCTAGGTTAAGAATACTCCATTAGTGGCCACTACCAAATAGCCATGTTTTTCCAACAAGGGTATATCACTTGATAAAAGTACATTTTATGTTGGTAAAGTGTTTTACCAACAAGCATGTCCATGTCACTAAATTGTTGTTAAAAACCATATCGTTAAATATTATTGTGATAGATAAAATATTTCTATTACAATTATAGTAATACAAACATTAATATATTTGTTAGTCAAAATGTCGAGCAACAAATTTATACGACATATTAATTTGTTGATAATAGTAATATTTATTTATAGCTCATTTTAAAATGAAACATCCACATATTATATTGGTAAAATTGTATAATATATTTATTAATACTAATATATATAATATGCCTACTATAATTATTATCTAATTATTATATATATATATATATATATATATAATATTACAAAAAAATAATTATATGAACAATAAAAATACATTCAAAATTCCCAATGAAATAAAAGAAATATCAAATAAAAGAGAATTTTCTGATATGGAAAAGTAAATTACTACAACCGAGTCCTCAATAAAAAGATATTTTTTCAATCTTAGTATATATATACCACCTCGATTCATATGAATTGAAACAACTCGTTTTTCAACAATTTTGACTTGTTTATAAATTACAACAGTAACTGATAAAACACTCCCTTCACCTACAGAGAGAGATGCCATATCCACCCCAAGATTCCCTGTGACAACGATGATCAAACACCGACAACATTGAGACAAAATATACATCTCTCTCTTTATTTTCCCATATCATCCTATGGATTCAGAATCCAATCCACTGCACCACTTAAATGAATTTGGCATTGAAAAACACTCTAAATAATAGTCATAACACACCACCTAACCTTCAATAAGGGATATGAATTTGGTATTGGAGACCCACTGTGAGCCCTGCAACACCACTAAAAACCTTCTATGAAAGCCAAAGTACACATGAAAAACCCTAAAAAGGACCATCAATGCAAAAATAAAACCATAAATGTAATGAAAACAAAACCCTCCAGAAACCATAAAAAACAAAAAACACATCTAACTAGTTCATCATTGGTTATTTATCAAAATGAATGGACTCCATTATTTGAATCAATCAACAAAAATGCTATACAAATTAAAAGGGAGACCTAGAACAACCATCCTTTATCCAAATCACGAGCCTCATCAGTAAAGATCAGAAGATAAGTAATCATACCTTCAACCTAAAGACGATGAATCACACAAAGAACACTAGGTGTGAAACAAAAAAGACACGATGAACAATATCCATGAAACTAGTTGAAACAAAAAAAATAGGTAATAAAACAACCAATCTAATCAAACAACCTTAATTTATTCAAGTCATCCATACTCACCAACTAAGTGAATTTTTATAGAAATGATTTGATAAATTCAAAAATAAAAAATATAATTTTTTTTATTAAGATCATTTTCAAATTCTAGAAATAATTAATGAGTAAAAAAATTGATAGAATATCTATTCATGATAGAAGTTGCAAGAAAACCAGTGAATATTAAAATGAAATTATAATTATGTGGTAATATTAAATAATAAAATAAAAAATAGATTCATAGTTGTTTTAAAACAAAAAATAATAACACATATTTTTTAATTCATGATAATATTGACAACAATATCAAAATTGTTATGATTCAACACACAAAATCAAATAATTTAAACAATGTTGCAATGGGAAAAACAAAACGGATTATGGCATAAAATAGAATCAACATTATAACATAAATCAATACCAAGATTACAAAATCATATTATAATAAGCTCTCATTGCATATAAAAGATGTCAAATCAATTCCTATTCTAAAACACAAACAATTCAAAGATAATGACATAAAAATATAAATGTCTGTTTGGCAAGAAAAGTTATCCATAATATAAACAAAATAGGAAGTGAATACCAAGACTTATAGGGTTTGATCTAAGTTGGATCTCATTCACAGGGAAGGATTATCACAAGTTTTCCACTAAAATAAAATAATAATAGAGTAACAACATATATGAAAATAAAAGGTGAATAACCAATAAAACTATCAATGATAGAGTTATTGGTAAATCATAAGATCATAGTTAACCCATGCATGTGATATCAATATATACACCCACCTTATACGGACTTACTCACATAGATGACCTAGAATAGTCTACATAAGAGGTGTGAAAAATAATTTTAAATGAAAAAATGTAGGAAAGTTCTTATAATGCTAGATTTCTTGCACTAAGAACTCAATTTCACTTCATATGGACTAATGAAAATTTGAACCACCAAGATAAAACCACAACTAAAGTGAATGAAATTCAACATTAAAGATCAAAATTGGAATCCAATCAAATCTTTACCAAATTTGGTGATAGGAAGGAAAATAGTTCTTTGACAACATTGTAGGGTCCTAAAAAATCCACCAAAGGGAAGGAAGATACTCCCTTAAAATCAGTGGAAGAATCTACCAAATCTTCATCAATAATTTAGGAAAAATATGAAGAATGTTCAAAAGAAATGGTAAAGGACCTAACCAGTATGCATACCAGTTCATCATTAGTGGTACAAGGTCAGTTCGACAAACCGCACCACTCGTGGATGCTGTCATTCGCGAAACGGAGGCGGAGCTCCTACGCGGGTGCAAACCAAATGGCCGGAAAAGTGAGTCCGAACCGGTCTGCAGTCGCGAACCGCACCAGCCATGAACCAGGCGGACCAACCCCCTGCCGTGCACTACATCATTTACGAAACGGATGAGGAGCCATGCGCGACTACAAAGCACCCACGTGACCAAGTTGGTTCGCGGGCGAGATACATTCAATATACCCCGCGAACCTCGGGTTGACTAAGTCATCTATAGCCGGGTTTTCTGTCATGGGCCTCCACAAAAGGTTTCGTATGACCATAGATACAAACCTTCCCCCCCTCTATAAAAGGAATTCAAGGGAGAGAAGAAAGGGATCAGCTATTTGAGGATCAAATTTTTGGAGATCAGCTCTTTGAAGGAAGGCATCAGACTTTTGGAGAAGGAAGAGACCTTCAGGAGCTTAGGATTTCGCGGACCGCGAAGTTCCGATTCGCGAACCAGCAACAGGTATAAACTGGGGATGAATTGTTAAGAACTGAAGAACACATAAGTAAATTGGTAAACCACGAACCTAAAATTGGTAAACCACGAACCATGGCCCCTACGCAGATTCACTCCTCGCGAACTAGGGAGTCTATGCCCCTTCTTCAATCCAACGTGCCATGTAGCACCCCCCTACGCAGGCGAAGCCCTGAACGGTGCTTCCCCTAGCCTTTGCCACTCGAGTGGACTCCATCTACATATACCAATTTGGTATGTGGACCAAACCCAAATCCGCGTACCACTCCGGTATGTGGGATGCCCCTCAGTCTGCGCACCACACTGGTACGCGGACAACCTCTCCATTCTCATAGAACCTACCTATGTGAAGGGTTCCACTCCTCATATGGCCATGTGGTCTGCCAAGGCCTTTGGTGTTTCCATCTCCCGAGTTAGATATGGCCCTTCCAATTCAGTCCAATCCTCCAAAATCCCTTCAGTAGCCTATCCATCGGTACCAAGCCAAGGCCTCTCCCAAAGCCACCAGACCATCATGCTGAAACCTTCAGGCACATCAGTGCACCCTCTTGAGTTCACATACCCTGGTAGGTGGAGACAAAGGGGTTACCCCATCCCGTGAATGGAAATCCAGAGCATTCCTAGGTTCACATACCCACGATAGTCTAGATTTCAAGCCCAAGTTCCCCTTTCTGCCTCTCCACTCTTCAGGATTAAGGGATCTGGCTTGCTTTTCCATTCAATGAGTGCCAGCGGTGAGCACTTCTCCCCTCCCCTGAAGTGAGTAACATGGCATACCTCCTAGAGTAATCCCCATAACATCCTCACCGGACGACAACAACCTTTCCCATTTCATCTGAAAAGGTTCATTGTCCTGTTCCCTTTACCATCATACCACGACCTCTGCCAATGCGACTTCTACCTTCATTCCCTCCTCAGAAAAAGGGGGAATGAAAGTCTTGTAGTATCTGCCCTCCCCCTCTGCCCTCGTCTTCCGCATCTCCCCTTGGTAAGGAAAAAGTGTGTGGCTCACCGAATCTTTCATATTCTCTTATTTATCACACCGAGCATGACTCACATGGGCTTAGAGATTTGTGATGGTCATGATGTCCATAAAATGACAACGGTAGAACGAACTACATGGGTTTTGATCCTTGTACCCTGAGCAGGGTACGTAGGACACCTCCCTGAGGTTCAATCCCAAATCGGGCCACTAACCACATGTAAGCCCCAACCATACCCTAAAATGGGCTGCCAATCACGCCCCTGACAGACGACTATTGCATGTAAGCCCTGATCTTCCAGAACTATGTACACCTTGATTCCCAACCAACCGGGATACGTAGTAAACCTTCCTAAGGCATAATCCCAACTTCCAAGTTTGATACCCATCTATCCTTATTAGACTGTATCCTCATGCCCTTAATAGGACCATACCTGGGACCAGGAAATCATTTTCCCTCAGGTCCTCTGAGCCGCTTCGGTGTAAGTCCCACACTAACCTTGACTAGGCCCTTTTCGCCTAGATGTCCTTGCCACATGACGTTAAACTGTACGGTTGGGTCCTTGTCACATGACCTTAAAAGGTGATGTGTCCCATTAAGTGGCACCGAACTACATGGATTCTGATTCCTTTCACAAGGATACGTAGGAAGCCCATATTACGGGTTCGATCCAGATGCTCAAGTCGCCCTTTTTCCCCCCTGGATGACAATAATATCTAGAGCGCCCAACTATAAGGCTTGAGACTAGTGTTGTCTGAATAAACTCAAACTTCCCCATAATTGTTAATCCAATGAGGGATGATAAACCTCAGATGTAGAAGGTTCTGAATCCCTGCGTATACCAATGACTTGCAACCCAGGGGTAATCTGTGGATACTATGATTGGGGATAAACCAAATATTTGTGAACATATGAACACGTATTGAATCTATAAGAGAGTCTCAGAATAGGAAATAATTCCCCCCAAAAGGGTGAGATGAGCCTGATTTACCATCCTCTCAACCAATGTGAGTTCTTAAGTGTCATCAGCCATATCACCCAATGAGCACCTGCCTTTAGAAAGCAGGTCCATGGATCGTTGGATACAAGGAATGTTGGGTGTTTCTAGCTCCACGAATAAACCTTTTGGAGACCAGGCAAATCCACGGAGATAGGGAACCCAATAGAAATGATTAAACAACACTGACTCCCTTTAATTAGACATGAGAACTGATCGTGTCCCACTTCACCATGAAACAAAAATGGTGAACCCAACGTGAATCTTTAACCAGCATGAAGGATTTACCCTAATCTAAAATTCTCCATAACAATAAATGAATGATTAATATCTGACAGACCATCTTGTTCGTTCTCCAACCAAAATGAAAATGGACCCGACCATGAGCCTTCAACCGAGGTGTTGAAATAATCCCACTTCATTCCCCCTTTCATGCTCAAAAGGAGGGCCAAGAAAGGTCATTAATTACGGATGGGATTATGATATGCTACGTTGATGAGTTTTGCTATTTGTACTTTCCAAATGTTTTACAGGTATGCAGTAGAGCTTCCTTCAATACAATGGTGTCACAAATGAATTCACAGACACACATGATGATTAACACACAGATTAGGGCTCTCAATCGATAGAGGACCTCATCGCCCACCCAATGTATTCAACGTTGGGTCTCAAACGCATTGATCCGAGAATACTAGCTAAGCGGTGCTCTCTCGACTGTGGAGGAGACTATGTACACCCTATAGTCAGCTAAGTCCTATTGGCCCCCTACCCAGTAGCAATCCAGGGAGGAGATCCAGGTGGCCCCTGTAGCCGTCTCAAACTGTTTCGGGAGCCTGTCCCCAGAACGAGACAATGAATACCTCCCTTATCTTAGGGAGGTGGATGAGGTCGATGTTGATGATTTCATCCCCTTTGGAAGGGGGTTTTGCTCCAAGTACCCCACTGGAAGACGTCACTGCAACTATGCCATGACCTTATACCCTCACCCTGAAGAGGATACCACTCTGAGGATCCACACCCATGCTCCCTGAACTCCAGCCCCTCGGACCGCCCACCTAGGGCGGTGAACATACAACCAAAACAAGTCATCACCCTCATTCCTGAGGAAGAAATCCACTACTCAGACATAGAGACATATCACAGGCATGACCATGCACCTATCTTCTCTTAAAAAGCCCGCCATCCCGACATGGAGGCAACCCATGAGCAGGCGCGCATCCCCGCCAAGCCTCATCAAGCCCGTCGTACATACAGGATGGAACCTACTCGGTAGGCACCTCTTCCTTCCTAGGATCATGAAGCCCACCAACCAGATATGGTGGAAATCTAGTGCCTATAGGACCAGCTCCTCGCAGATGCTCCTGACACCCGCCATCCCGATATGGTGGCGATCAACAGGCAGGCATGTATCCCTACCAATAGAGGCCACCAACTCGATAGGTGGGGAACTAACATATGTATGGCTAGCTCCTTGAAGATGCAAGTAAAGTCTGTCATCCTAATGTGGCAGAAAATAGAGAAGTAAGCTGGCATATCCCAGCATAGGGGCAGACTCGTTCACCTGCCCCGACATGATAGAATCGTCAGTATCCACTAACCACTGGAGGACCGGAGTAGGACATTCCTACTCTGGCATTGGAATGGGCCCTCATATCCGTTCCAGCCAAGGATGTCTCTCTACATATCCTAGTAATGATGGAGGAGTAGGTATCGATCCCAACTCATATCTTACAAACTTGCCAAGATGTAATTGCATCGATGACAACAACAAGGACTTTGGCCCGTGAGCCCATCACCCCAATTGAGGTGACTCATCTAACAGATGAGATAGCCACCTCAGAGTAAATCTGAATCCTTTCTTCTGCCTAGGAGGGTCTTCATCTATATATTATGATATAAGGGCTACCAAATCAATCATAATCACTCATTCTAACTAGGGGACACCCGTCCATCATGGTGGATGCTCTAGGGAAAGCATACATCCCTGCTAAAACTCAAGATGTTTTTCAGCATATCCCGACAACATCACATGACCCAATTAGACAGGGACCCAGAGGTGACGACCGTTATCAATAGCATACGGTCCTCGCTGCCTACAAGAGAGCGCCCCGAACGCGTCGAAGGTAGCTGGAAAATAAAGAGGGGGTCCATGACTCTGCTCTTCTGGGAGTTGGGGTTCCCAATGCCACCAAACATGTCTCAAAGGCTCAAAATCCTGCCAACCCATTACCATTGTTGCCACCAAAAGTTGGGATAAATAAGAACAAGAGGGAAGTCTCTAGGGCTGCCTCACGAAGCCCTTTCGCGGAGCCCCATGGCCCTACGCCCATTGCGGAGCAAGGAGGCGGGATGCTCCGAGAACCCATTTGACGTTCGCAAGCCCACCAATGAGTAAGGAGGTAGGATGCTCTATGAATTAATTTGACGTTCGCGAGCCCGCTGCGGAGTAAGGAGGCGGGACGCCCCGTGAATGGATTTGACGTTCACGAGCCCGCCGCAGAGCAACCTCTGTCTTCACGCTGAGCGAGCTATGCTTTGTGGTGCCTATTACCTATAAATACAGGTCTCCCCTCAAGACCAAAGGATGGATCACCCGACCTTTCACCTTATAAGCTCTCAAATCGCGAAGCACTTCTTGCTCTATGAACCATGAGATTCTCAATGTAATTTTTCATTGTGAAGTGCCTCCCCCTTTACTTTAATTCAACCCCTCTTTTAAGAGGGATGCCTTTCACGAAGCCCATGAGCCTTCACGAAGGAAGGGGATCCCCACGGGGACTCAGGTCATTACGAAGTTTTTATGCTTCGCGAAACACCCTTCATACACACGTGACCCACATGCTAAGGCAGGGTCACTATGCTTTGCGAAACACATTCCTTCACAACACCTTGCTTCGTGAGTCACCCTTGCTTCGTGAGGAATTGCTTCGCAAACGCCTTTCCACTTTGCGAATATCCTCCCATATGTACCTATTCCCTATGCCTAGCCTAGGAGACTGCACTTCGTGAAGCACATCCCTTCACGAAGCCCCTCTACTTCATGGAGCACCAGAGCTTCACAAGGCTCCTACTTATAAACCCCTTTTCTCTGCAACTCCTTTTTCCATGTGGGCCTTTAGGTATTCACAAAGAAATTTCAAAGTCCCTTGGACGATACTTCTCGTTGCGTTGCTTCGCCTTATGGTCCTTCGCATAGGCACGCTAACAACTATTTATTCTTCGCATAGCCACGCTAACGTGGACCCCCAATGGGATCACCTCTCGACACCCCCAAACCACGACATTGCCGATGCCTTCCTTCCCTCAAGGGTGGGTGGGTATCGGTTATGTAAGTCCTAGGGGTGCGGAGTGAACCTGCCTTGTCTGAGCTACATGATATTAAACTACCAAGCACCATCATCCACAGCACATGATGTTAAACTGTTACCACAACCTGTGCGTTAGACGCGGGGTTCCCCCACCTTGGACATTCAGCACGCCCACTGGTCTCCACAAGAGTGAGATTGTTCCTCACATGGAATGAGATCCTCTTCATCAGAGTGGCATATGTCTATGGGTAAAGGGAAACCAACCTAGTGTAAGCACCTAGATTTTCTTGCAGGAGGTAGCACCCCTTCTTCTCCTTTCTTCCTGGGTGCCAAGTCCCTCTCCCGCTAGGCTTTTTCACCATCTGGGCCTCCATCTTGGAGTAAGTCCCAATCTCTATCACCTAGGGATTTTAACCAGGCGTAAGCCCCTAATTCATCTTTGGGAAGCTAACCACACGTAAGCCCCTATTCCACTTCCCAGGGACGTACCTTCCATGACGTGATCATCAGGTCTTTGCTGTCTCTTGTTTCTCACACCAAGCATGACTCATGTGGGCTTAGAGCAAGCAACAAACATGAAATCCTCTCGGGACAGCCTAGAGTGTAAGTCCCACAAACCCCACCTGAACTACGTGGACTTTGATCCTTTCCAAGACAAGATATGTAGTAAGCCTTCCTAAGGTTCAAGCACACCTTACATTGGTCGTTCTGACCCCCTTCACGTCAGTTCTCCAACCCCACCTGAACTACGTGGTCTTTGATCCTTGCCAAAGCAAGGTACATAGGAAGCCTCCCGGAGGTTCAAGCCTACCACTCATTGGTCGCTCCAACCCCCTTCACGTCAGTTCACCAACCCTCCTGAACTATGAGATCTTTGATCCCTGCTAAGGCAAGGTACATAGAAAGCCTCCCTGAGGTTCAAGCCCAACACCCAGTTGCTCCAACCCCCTTTACGTCGGTTTGCCAAAACACCATTCCGAACTACGAGGACTTTGATCCTTGCCAAGACAAGGTACGTAAGAAGACTCCCTGAGGTTCAATCCCACCATCCATTGGTTCTGACCATCATCCATGTCGGTTCACTAAACCCATTCCAGCGGTAAGCTGTTGTGACCCCATTCCAGCGGTAAGCCGTTGTGACCCCATCCAGCGATAAGCTGTTATCAACCCCATTCAACGGTAAGCCCTTATCTGGTGAACTATGAGGACTTTGATTCCCTACCACAAGGATATATAGGTGGTATCTTCGAGACTCAAGCCCAACATCACCATCGTCCTTGAGTCGACTCCATCTCATTCTCCACCAACTTCTCTTAACCATCCATCATCCGTTTTGGTTCTTACGCGGGCCGCCACATTGACAGAGAAAATTTACGTGCATATTTTTTATCAAATAATGATGATTTTTAATGTTTTTAAATTATATAACCCATTTAATTAATTGTTTTGTAAAAATATTGGGTAATTTAAATTTTAGAATGAAAATGAGAAAAATTATGAAAAATGCATAATTCTGGCTTTTGGACAGATTTTGACCACAAGTGTATTTTTGTCATTTCTTAAAAAATATAATTCTAAATTCTTTTATTATATTTTTTTATAATACTGATTTTATTTCCTCTTACTTTCTCTTTAGGACCTAGAGTGGATTCGAACATATACTAGCCCGAAAAATCATTGAAGTTGGAAACTTTTTTCAGGCGGACAATGTAGACCCCACCACTGTAACAGATGCACAACTCGGTATCCACAGCTAAAATTTCTGGGATTACACCTGGATATGTAAGATAACACATAGGAGTGGTCACCCATTAAATTCCATGGATTTTGGAAACTATTAAGGTGGATATTGATCATTATACATTTGAAGGAAGCTTCCTGGAAATTTTGGCCAGAAAAAGTCCTATTCAATGAAAATTCCATAACACCTACATCCTGTGGATTAATTCGCTGATATTTTTAGGGGATCTATAAAAGAAATTTATGAACATATTTTATGAAGGAGTAATTGAGAAAAAAAGTTATCATGGGGGATAAAAGGCATCACCTTCAGAAGGAGAATTCTGCCTATAAAAGGAGAGGAGCTCCTACCTCTCAATTCATTCCCTCACATCTCATTCCAACCAGCAGCAAGCATCCAAGAGGAGGAGAACATCCTCTTACTTGTTCTTCATTCATAATTCCTTCCTCTATGTTTATTTTCTATTTGAATTTGATAACCCCACCTTTCATGGAGGGGTAGAATACTTTATTATTGGGCGAAGGGAAGGGGGACCCCATTTTGTGATGTTTGAGTTTCTGAAGTTTTATTCAAAGGAATCCTTTTCTTTTAAATGAATGACTCTCAATTTAATTTATTTTTAAATTTAAATTAAATATGATTGTATTTTTATTTATTCTTAAATATTAAATTTCTTTGATTTAAATATTATTCTACCCTTGCTTGATCTATTCATTTTTACACCGATTGGTTAATCTATGAAGAAAATCAACTAATGGAGTGAGTTGGTGATTTCTAAATCACATGGAGAAATTAAGATAGATTAATTTAATTATTTAGGGAAATAAATACCAGATTTGGTATTACCTATTTAATTAATATTATTCCATTAAGATTTCTACACTTTGATAAATAATTAAATCAAAGGTGAAACGAAGAAACAATTGTTATTCAATTCACTTAATTATTTTTTTCTAAAACCCAAGGATTCATATTTTCTTAATAACTATGATGACATCACAAAATGGGAAAACCCAACCTAAATCCAATCAATTCTCTCTCATATTAAATTCACAATCCTTTTTAAGATAACCTCTTGCTTTCTTAAATCATTTAAACTTGTTATTTTTTAAGTGACACCAGGATTAAAACAATGCTCCTTGGAGAACAACATTCTGATTACCATTCATACTAAACCCTTAGGAGGATTTAATTTTTTTTGTCCATGCCCTGTGACAGGTGTGTGTCACACATCCCGATAGGATCATGCCACCCCATTCCCCATTCACTTTAACAATGATTAGGTGGCTAACCACGTGTTTTCCCCAACATCGGTGTTCCCCCTGGGGGTTGCACTCACCTAATTCACTCTAGTCAGTGTTCTGATCAGTATGATCCGTCTCCTCTAGACGTTAAACTTGCGGCATACCCTATGTTAAACATTAGAAGTTGAGGAAAACCTCAGATACATTCCTATGGCATAAAATTCCCCGCGTTCGACATGGGATGCCTCGGGATTCTACGCCCTCGAGAAGCCCTATAATAAGGGGAAGAATCCCAGACGTGCCAGTGTACCAGTGTCCAGACATGCCAGTGATGTCCAACGTGACTGCTCCCTTGACCGAAGGTTTCTACCCTAACCAAACCCCAATGGAATGTCCAGATAGAAGCAATGTAATTAACTAGTGTCCATGAATATATGGCACTGGGAAGAGTTTCATGAACAACGTCTTAAGTCTATAAGGGAGACCCAGATTAGGTGACGAGTTTCGAGGAGGAATCCACAAAAGGAAGAACCGACATCCCATCACCCCATTTTGATCAAGGTGAAAATTTCCACGAACAAGGAATGGGTGTCGCCCTCCTTTGGAAAGAAAGAATACGGGGCAACAAAACCACACCTGTCGTCCTCGAACAGATGGGCGCGCATGCCCCGACGAAAGCATCAGAAACATAAATGGTGAACCCGACGTGAATATCTTCTCCTAATTATAGAGATTAGTATCATTCGAGACGTCATTGGATTAGCGTGTCACCAGATCTAGCTATCTGATGCTGGGTCCCACCAAAAAAATAGTGGGCCTGGTGTTAAACTCACTAGAAGTTGGGACAGTAGAAGGTTGGGCATCCCGATCTGCAACGTTGTCAGCGTGGATCCCTCTTATCGGTCATGGAAGACGGAATGGCACTGGGACACTGGTCATCGATTCCCCCTTTTCTTTCAGCACTGATGAGTTAATCTCCCTGCTTTCAGGAACCAAGATGCTGCACTCGGAGCTCGATCACCACCTGCCCACCGATGCAGGGGCAGGGGCAGGGGTAGTACCAGTGCGGCAGTCCCACACGGTTCTGCCTCTTCTGCGATAGTCTCAACCGACACGACCGATGAGCGCCTACGCCCCATTTATCCCTCAGAGTTCATCCAACGAAGAGTGATCAATGAACTCATATGCCGGTACAAGGAGGAGGGTATTATCCCGACTCGGGATATGGCCCGCCTAGATTTAAATTCATATATGTCTCGTAGTCAACGCCGCCCCCGAGGGCCATGCAGGGAGCCACTGCTCTCCACTCCAACATATAACCATTTCAAGATCCAGTCCCCAAAACGCCTCGACGACTCCCTGCCCTACGCCAACGAGGTAAGGGATTTCAGGGCTATCCCGGCCAGAGTCCCATTCTAAGGACTCCCAGTTAGGGATCCCACCAAGCCATGTCAGCACCGCCACCTAGTCTTATTGGATGAGGAGCAGGTAAGCCATGTACCTGCACCACCGGATCCGGTCCGTCTGACCCGACGCCTGCGTCGGGCGCAAGCCGAAGAGGACGTCCGCTAAGGGGAATCAACGTCAGCAGCTACTGTGGTCCGAGTCATCGCTGAAGCATATCACCAACTCCCTGTGTACGCTGAGCAGGGACATTCATACGCCCGACCTGGATCGATGCCCCAACCACCCCACGGGCAGGCTGGGTCGACTCTCTTGGTCGCCGACATAGGCAGTGGCCGCTGCGGATTAACTCATGGAAACGACACCCAATAAAGAGGTCCTCCCCGTACCACTACCATGGAGAACACGGGCCTTCCCCGCTTCCAAGATCAGCATGGAGGTCCGCCCCATGCCACCCTCAATCTAAATGAGGGTTCTCCCCGTGACTGTGACGCTCAGTATGGAAGTCTCTGCCATGCCCACTACACCAGATATGGAGTCATTCCTCCCACTACAAACTGTTGGTATGGGGAAATTGTACATCCAGTCAATCTCTAATGTGGGGAACCTCCCCATGTCCTCATAGCAGCTGGCGAAAGTCCTCCTCACCTTGGAAATCAGATGTATGGAGGCCGACTTCACTTCACCAGCGCCCAGCACGGAGATCCTACCCGTGTTCAGTTCGACCAATACGAGGACCTTCCTCGCACTGATGTCACCCGGAGAAATAAACATGGATGTCCTCCCCATGCTCTTACCAGCTCCAACGGAGGTCTTACCCACTCCAGCACTACCCACGAAGGTCCTCCCCGTGTCCCCTTTGATATCTGTCCTGGTGCTCTGCGCACCTCATCTTGCTCAGGCGGAAATCCTCTTCGCCCCAGCACCAGTATGACCGAAGGAACTCCTCGTGTTATAAATCTACCTTGTCCAAAAGATCCATCTAGGGGTAGGAAGGTGGTTCATCATCACCATAAAAATAATTCTAGGAAGGTCCGGAAAGAGATAAAGCCAGTCCGCTTCTCAGATTCCGAAGCAGAGTATGACTCAACACTTGAACCCTCCCCTAACTTCTCCGAGTCGAGGGATGGAGTAGGAACAAGGTGCGTTAGACTTGTACTTCTGGATTTCGAGGTCCACTGGATCCCTTCCTCCCTCCACAGGTACATCCAAGAGGACAAAAATTTGGCGTTTCTCCAAGGACCGACCACGCAGTCGCCACCGCCATCACCAGAAGCACCCTATACCTTGACTAGAGACCACAGAGAGATGTTTTGGGGATCAATAGAGGGAGATCCATGACATAATCCATCATAAGTGGCTGCAGATGTTGTTCCAGAAACCTCAGTCACCAGCTCGTCTTATCGCGATGTAGCGGCCAGGTCACTACACTCTTCAGAGGATAACCTGAGATTTGGCGGCCAGTCATCTCATTCTCCATATTCCCCACCGGGCATCCTGCCATCCCAGTGGTCTGCCTCAGTAACATTTTTAGTTCCTCAACCACCCCAAGTTAACGAATGGGGCAATCAAGGGACAGACCCTGAATCCGAGCCGAGGAGCTTATGAGATATCCTCGCAGCGGACCACTTCCTCGAGATGTTCTGGCCGGTTGTGGCACCAAATATCAGTGTACTGGGATCCCTCACCCAAGAAGAGTTCAAATGTTTCCATCAAACCCTTTTGGGAATGCACTTATTCCTTCGTTATCAGCGATTGGATTATCCCAAGATCCAAATGCATTTCGAGGACATCGACGAGCAATGCCGTCTGGTCGATCTGGCTGCGCTCCCTATGGCCCAACGCCCTGAGTCACCAGGCCACCGTAAGGACCTCCAACAGTAATGCATTCAGAGTTGGAAGGCACTCCACAATATTATCAAGGAGGATTCTCCTCACATGCAAGTCCGTGGCTGGGGGCAGTATGTTGCCCTCCTCTTCAGTCCTATCTGACGACAACCCAACTCGATAGGCGATATCGAGGACATGCCCCCAATAAGAGTCACAGTCAACATGGATGACCTGTCAGAAGGGGAGAATTAATTGGAGATCCTTGATAGTGACTTACCCCACGAGGCATTGCGCCACTACTGGATCCATCGGGAAGAGTTACTCACCAGTAAAGTAATCTACTAGGGCTCCCTATGCCCACTGAGGCATTGGTTCTCAATCGAAATCTCAGTAAGGGTAAAGAGCACCTCGGAGTTTCCAAACACTCCAACCCATCCACCTCAGTGTAGAAGATGGAGGGGGAACATAAGAAGGCCGCATTGTGCCAATAACTTTCTAAACAGAAAAATTTGGTTGATGACCTCCTGGTTGAACGTACTGTGGAACAACGACCAAATTACCGGGATTCGTGACTAGTACAACAGGGGTAGGAACAACTTCCCCTCGATGAGATGCCTCTAGGTGACCCTAACCATTCTACCCCCACAGACAGGGTTGAAGCTGGAACTTACGACAACAGGGCATAGTATATCTTGCCAAACCCTCCAGAACAGCTTGACAATCCAAGGGACCCATCTCGAGTTCCCCCAGCTGCCCCGAGGGTCGTGCCACCAGCTGCTCCACGACCGCTGGGCCTGCTTACCATGTTGAAGAACCCACCAAATCACTCATGGTTATAGATCCCCATCAAGATAGAGACCCCCGCCCAGATGATCCTATGGAGGAACTCATTTCCCTCCTTGAGGCGTTAGAAACACGACAGGTTGCACTCTCACATGATGGAAAGCCATATCCAGTATGGGTGGATGATATTCCAACACCTCCATGTTTCAGTAAATCCCACCATTTCCCCCTTCAATGGGACATGGGACCCACCATAGCATCTATCCCTCTTTACCATAAGGTGTGTCCCAATGTTAGGAACTACAGAACAATAAGAAACCACCAAGCTCTGATGTTTTATACAGAAATTGGAAGGTCCTGCATTTGTATGGTATAGCCAGCTCCCCATTGGATTGGTAACCAGAGGACCTTCGTAGGTAGTTCCTCTACCAGTTCAGTTCCACCACATGGAAGATGAGTATTGCAGACCTCTTTAAGTGCAAGTAGAGGCCTGATGAAAACGTTCCTGAATTTGTCGCTTGATGGAAAGTACTCACATACTCCTTTGACATGCCACAAACTTAGGATAAATTTCTGACAATGTGCGTAGGGAATGTCAAGATGGAACTGGTTCCCTCTCTGATTACCTAGAACTATCCCGAGGGATTTCAATACTTCTCTGATAAGGCCCATCGCCTAGAAGAAGCCCTATAAAAGGCCATCCAAGCATGTCTGTTGCCTCCTGCAATTCCCATGAGGAGGGATGATAGAGCTGAGCCCGCCACGGTGGCCCAAATAGAGGCCCCCAGATAGCTATAATTATTACCAGTGGAGCTGCCTCTACAACCTCACAGAGGACCACCACCACAGGCGCAGCCTCCAGCCCAGCAGTGGCCACCTTAAAATCGGCAGGTGCCCCAACGTAATGCACCATCACTACCTAGGTGGGAAAATCAGGCCCCGAATCCTCGACAGGCTCCTCCAGCCCCTCATCAGGGTAAATATCCAAGAGCCCCCTTTCCAGACATAGAAACCTGACTTACTCATTCAATGAGAATTAGGTTCCTGGATATTTCTGGAGTGCCTTGGAACAGGGGATTGTGCATTTTTCTGAGTGTAGAAGGCCTGAAGAGGCGAACCTCACTAATTTCCCCAACTACTTCCCCTATCACTGAATCCTGGGCCACACTCTCAAGCAGTGTTATATGTTCAAAGTCTGGCTTCAAGACCAGGTCGATAACAATGTAGTTAGGTTGGACTTGGCCCCGACATAAGTGGCATGTGTCTTCGTAGGGCTAGATAGCAACAATGATAATGAAGGTGAGTGGAAGCAGGTTTCTAACCGTGGGTCCCATAAGTATGGCGACTGGATGGCTCGCAAAATGGTCGCTCGTGCCCATGGTATCATCCGTGCATGCATGAATTGGATGGATCCTTCAGAAGACACAACTACTACTTCTGCATCATCATCTCAATTGTCACCTTTCCAGAAGATCAAGCATCGACGACACAAGGGATAACAATGTGCCCCGCCAATGCCATAGTTGTCCCGTACTCCCACTGACTTCATGACCCCAGAGATGGGGATTCCTACCAGAATCCTCCCAGTAATGGATAACTCTTCGAGTGACAGTCAAGGGTACACTTCGTTTAACACCATGGAGCTGGTAAACCCTAACATAACTCCCGAAAACGGTTAGTTCCAGGTGGATCTCCCCAACGTCCCCAGACGACGCCAACGTTAGTGGAGCCACGACCATATGGGTCGTCGAGGCACATCAGTTGGCACTTCCATCTAGGCCATGAACGCCATTGAGACCAGAAAGCAGGCCCAGTGTAGAGCTCAGCATGCAGATCCTCCTCATCTGGTGTCATCAGGCCCACCTCCACCGCCGTTTGTGTTACTAGACCAAGAAGATCCACCTCGACCATGCCATGACTAGCCGCAACCTACTACATGCCGGTCTCATTCATCCGAACCTCATCCAGTAGCCACTCTGTAGGCTTCGACTAGTGAATAGTGGGATATTCCTAGCACCAGTCAGCCACCAGTCCAGCCAGTAGGGCCTGCCGTGCCTCCTGTCACAGATCGACCTCCTGTAAGCAGAAGTTCATGCCTGGAATGTAAGTACGTTCTTAAGCTCCTTGACAGCATCCCAGTAAGGATTTCCATCCTTTAGGCCTTTTGCCTATCATCAGATATGCGTGAGGCCCTCGTTGAGGCTTTAAGAAGTCCCCTCCACTTTGAGATGGAAGTAGCAGCTGCAGAAGCCTTTTATGCTGAAATGGTCGAGAATGCTGAATGTCATGCCATTATCTCATTCTCTAGAGAATATTAAGGCTCTCCCATAAAGGGTCACATTTTCCCACTGTAAATCACTGGCCAATTTAATGACGTGGAGGTTCATCGCTGTCTTGTTGACACCAGCTCCAGGATTAACCTTATCCCGACATGGACACTACGGAAAATAGGATTGTCCGAAGATGACTTGAATCCCTATGACCTAAAAATATAGGGATACGATAGGACATAGCAGACCCAAGTCAACAAGATCTATTTGAAGACCCAGTTTGGGGGCCTAGTTTCCAGCACCAAGTTTATGGTTGTCTCCCAAGACACCGCATACAATGCATTGATGGAAAGACCATGGATCCACCTGCATGCGGCAGTTCCCTCATCGTATCACCTGTGCCTCAAGTACTTCCTCAATGGTCAAGTGGGCATTCTCCAAGGTGACGCATCTCCTTTTGCCTCTTGTGAAGCCCACTACCTAGATACCGACTATTAAAAGATCAAGGACAAACAGATTCAGACTAATGAGGTCGAGCATGCCGCAGTTGAAACCGACCCATGGGTAGGTCTGGATGATTCCTACGTCTTCTTGATCCATCGATTGGAGGCCACAAACCCCAATATGGGGCAATGTTTTGTTGTCTCTGGTACAAGGGGGAAGTATATTCTCATGTCCAATCAATTTCAGGAGATCACTTCGTATTCTTATATGAATCAAGCCCTGATGATCCCTGATCCCCCTACTCCCATAAGGTATCGGCCGCCCCATGGCAACAAAAATACGTCATACTTGAATATTTCTCTGGGCTAGAATCAACCGGCTCAAGATGATGAGCCACTATTGCTTTGATATCATCAAGTGTGGCCCCTTTTTCCGAAGACCAGATGAGATCGGTTCGACAACCTTCATTGCTATGGTTTTGGTAGCATCAGAATCTCCCGATGTAGTGACCACTACCGCTCATGTTGATACCAGCCTCTCCTCAGGGTCTGTCGACTCAGAGAAATATCCTCCCGCTGAGGATACCTCCTTTTCAAGTGAATAGGAGGATTTGGAGGATGCCCCCCGCCTTTGAGGAGGGCATCTCTGCCACGGTCGATGAACTGGTACAGGTGAATATCGGTAGCGAGTCAGACCCAAGAACCGCATTGATTAGTGCCGCCATTCTCCTCGGGGAGCAGCAACAATACATAGAATTCCTAAAACAACACCATGATGTATTTTCCTAGAGTTATGATGAGATGCTTGGACTAGATCCTCAGGTATCCATCCACCACCTCGGTCTCCTTGCAAATCATCGCGGGTTCAACTAGTCTCCCAGAAAGATGAAACCTTCTCATGGTGCCATGGTAGAGGCGGAAGTTGATAAGCTCATCAGGGCCAATTTCATTAAGGAGGTCCAGTACCCCAAATGGCTAGACAACATTGTTCAATTCAGGAAGAAGAATGGACATATTAGAGTTTTCATCAACTTCTGAGATCTCAACCATCACTGTCCGAAGGATGATTTTCCCCTTACTGTGACAGAGTTGTTGATTAACGCTACAGCTAGATTCCAAGCCCTCTCCTTCATGGATGGGTACTCTGGGTACAACCAGATTTGAATGGCCCCTGAGGATGAGGAGTTCACATCCTTCAGGTCACCGCAAGGTACTTTCTGTTACCAAGTCATGCCCTTCGGCCTAAAGAACACAGGTTCCACCTATCAGCGGGTTATGCATCGCATATTCAAGTCGATCCTAGGAACATTGGAGGAATTATACGTGGATGATTTGGTGGTCAAATATTTTCATCTCCAAGACCATCTTAAAGACCTTGAGAAAGTGTTTAGCTTCCCCTGTTCTCGCCACTTGAAGATGAACCCATTGAAATGTGCCTTTGGGGTCACCTCTGGAAAGTTTCTCGGCATTGTTATCAGATACCGGGGTATCGAGATTGAACCTGAGAAGATCAAGGCCATCAACCAGATGTCTCCCCCGAGCAATATTCATAAGCTTCGAGGTTTTCAAGGCCACTTAGCCTACATACGCTGATTCATTGCAAATCTAGATGGAAAGTGTAAGCCCTTTTCTCGGCTCATGAAGAAATGCACCATCTATGAGTGGGACAAAGAGTGCCAAACCATGTTTTAAGAATATCAAGCAGTATTTGCTCCAACCTCTGATCTTAATGCCACCCATCTCCTGAAATCCATTGGTACTTTATGTGACTACCCTAGAACAATCTCTCGGTGCCCTTCTTTCCCAGAATAACAATGAGGGGATGGAGAACATCCTCTACTACCTTAGTCGTATGCTCCTCAATACAGAGACTAGATACTCCCCCATAGAAAAGAGCTTCCTTGCGCTGGTATTTCCAGTATAGAAATTGTGAAATTACTTGTAGCACCACGAGGTACAACTGGTGTCCTGAGTAGACCTACTGAAATATATCCTGAACCACCCCATGTTGGCAGGCCATCTAGCTAAGTGGGAAGTGATTCTCCAACAGTTCGATATTAGGTTTGTCCCTCAGAAGGATATTAAGGAGCAAGCATTGGCAGACTTTCTTGTTGCCCATCCGACTCCTGCTGACCAGTATTTGGATCTTGATTTCCCCGATGAGGTAATACTCTTGGTAGACCAATCCATGCCGTTCTGGAAGATGCACTTCAATGGTTCTTCCCGAAGCCCCACCGGCAGGAGGCTCAATGATTCCATACTCAATAGAGTGGGCCTGGGTATTGTCTTCATTACCCTGACACAAGCCATTCTACCATACTCATTCCTGTTGTCAGAAGGCTGCACCAACAATGAGGCAGAGTATCAGGCTCTCATCACTGGCCTCGAGCTGGATCTAGATATTGATGTGCCCCATTTGTATGTGAAAGGGGATTCCGAACTAGTCATCAAGTAGATAAATGGTGACTATGTTGTTAGAAAGCTATAACACATACCATTGTTGGAGCACACTCTCCAACTAATATCCCAATTCCCATCTTGGCCAAAAGTCACTCATGTCCCTCGATCTTAGAATGGTCGAGCTGATGCCCTAGCCAGCCTGGCTGCATCACTTGTAGTACCTGAGCAGGATTATCTAATTATCCATGTGGCACATCAGAGAGTCATTGCTCCCGTCACCCCAGATGATGACGACAACCTACAAGTGAGCCATCTTACTGCTAGATCCTCCACGTCAGGACCCCCAGCCCCCCCAAATGTGATGATTTATTTAGATCCCTATTGGAGGATACATTTGGTTGAATAAATCCAATATAGTAATCTCCTAGCATATCAGGCCGAGCATGAGCGAATCTGACACCGCGCGCTGCAATTTACCCTCCAGAGTGGTCCTAGTATTGAGAAGATCCACTACAAGTGCGGGTTCGATGGTGTTCTCCTCCATTGCATACAAGGAGTTGAGATTTATCAGGTCATGCAGGAGGTTCATGTCAGTTCCTACGGTTCCCACCAAACTGGGCCGAAGCTGTCCCATCAGATCTGAAGACTGGGGTACTTTTAGCCCTCCATGATCCATGACTGCATCGAGTTCACCAAAAGGTGTCATCCGTGTCAAGTTCAGGCCAAATTTGTGCATCAGCCACCAAAGCCTCTCCACACTACCAAGTACTCTTGTCCCTTCGCATTCTAAGGACTGGATGTCGTGGGACCATATCTGTCGGTGACAGCTTGCCAATGTCGGTTCATCCTGACCACTACAGATTTATTTTCCAAGTGGGAAGAGATAGTTCTGCTCAAGGAGGTCAAGGCATGTTCTATCGTTGAATTTGTGAGCTCCAATATCATCTACTAGTTTGGAGTCCCTCATGCCATCCTCACTGATAAAAACACCAACTTCTAGAAAGATGAGTTGAAGAAATTGTATACCAAGTACAACATCCATTCTAACCATACCTCCCACTACCATGCACAAGAAAATGGGAAGATTAAGGCATTCAACATGACCCTCTCTAACATTTTCCAGAAAATGGTTGGTAAGAATAATAAGATTTGGCCGAAAAAGGTCCCCAACACCCTATGGGATTATTGTACAATGACTTGTAATTCCACCTAGGTGACTCCATATTCCCTGATATACAGAACTGAGGCTGTCCTGCCTATCAAGATTCAGTTGCCTTCATTACACACAACGGTCTATGATCAACAGGCACCAGATAAAGTAGCTGAAATTAGTATGCCTGAGTTGGAAGCACTTGATGAAAACAGGCTTCATACCCTGCACAATCTAGAAAGGCATCCGAATAAGATAGCTAGAGTCTTCAACAAGAGGGTTCACCTACACTCTTTCCTGCAAGGTGATTTAGTCCTGGATTTGAGGACGCCAATTATTATTTGACTGAAGACACCGAAATTGGAGCCCAAATGGGAAGGAACTTACATAATTCACAAGGTTTACCCTAATGGTGCATACTTTCTGGTAACCATGGATGGTGAGAGTATAGCTCCTCCCACCAATGCCAAATTTCTCAAGAAATACTTTTCCTGAGCCAGCTGGTCCCGCATGACCCTAAACTGATGGGTCCTACATGACCCTAAACTTCTTCGTACCACACGACATTAAAATATTCATCGTCCTGCATGATGTTAAAATGTTTAATGTCCTACAAGACATTAAACTGTATGGCTCTTCTAGAACTACGTAAGTCTTGATTCCCATCCTTATGGGATATGTAGGAACACTCAGACACTCAGCCCTGAGTCCAGACCCCAGACTCTTCTCTTAGACTATCCCCCCTGGGTATAGTTCTCTCAAAGGGTCCTTGCATGGTATAGTGTAGGCTTCTTTAGCCTCACTCGTGTCAGGATTACGACGGTCGCACCATGTGCCCCCTCCCCATTCTTCTCTCCTCCCACATCCTCACCACATGACGTTAAACTGTATAGACTTCAAGAAATGTGTATGTCTTGATTCCCATCCTCATGGGATACATAGGAACACCCATAAATTTTGTCTTTTGGTCCATCCCCAAACTCTAGAATCTCTCCTCAGGTCAATACACATGGTGTGGTGTAGGCTTTTTCCTCAATTCACATCAAGTTCATCATAGCCCCACCATGTGTTCCACTCCCGGAGACTTTGCCTCTTTCACCGTCATGCTTGACGTTGAAATGCATAGTCACACTTATGCTTCACTCACACTCCTTGTTTGGGACTCCATCATCTTTCATGTCCAAAAGGTCCCCCGAATGGCATGGATGCTAAGCCCAAGGGATCTCCTTCCATTACAGGCCAACATCCTCGAGGATTTCGAATGACCAATTGACATGAGCCCCGCATTACGAATACGGTTAGTGGGAAATCCATGTTTGTTGTTCCCATTCTAGGTCACATGATATGGATGTTGTGTTTCAAACATGGTCGACAACTATATGTTGTCGTTATCGCCTCTCCCATAAGTCCCAAATATTGAGTGTAGTGGCTCATTCTGCCCTGCTATATCTTCAAGCCGCGGTCTCCCTCAGGTGATGCCAGTTGTCTAACCCTTATGAGATGGGGAGAGCCTAATCCTACTCCTTGTTTCCCACACCGAGCGTTGCTCACATGGTCTTAGGAGCTATGATGAGGCAATTCCCACATGAGAGGCCATATGGCTATAGTTGTCCAGGGCGCCCAGCCTCAGGTCCTTCGACCCCTTCAGCCCCCTGGCCTGAGTTCTCATTTAGGATTGTGTGGTACGCTATGGACTCACATCCTCATTTACATCAGGCTATTTAGACACGCCACACATATCCCCTTGAGGCATCCATCCCTTCATTTATGGTCCATCCTGTGAGTACATGACCATACATGCTTCATGATTCCCATCATTTGGGTTTTCATCACCCTCTATATCCAAAAGTACCCACAAATGGAATGGATGCTAGGCCCAAGGGATCTCCTACCATTACGGGATAACTTCCTCGAGGATTGAGGGTGATAAATTGATACAATTCCCATATTGAGAATATGGTCAATGGTCGATTCTCAATTGTTCGTCCCCCTTCTGGTCACACAAGGGTGGATACTATGTTGTGAACCTGGTCAACAATGGTCCTCTATCATCGTCGCCATTTTGTGGTCTTTTATAGGCACGATGATTCACCCTCTATGTCCCAGGCATATGAAATTAAACTAGGCATATACTGTCCGAGTTCTATGACCCTGAACTAAGATCACCTTCGTCCCTACCGCGAGATGTTAAACTGTAAACTGGCCAAAACATTCTATCCATGGCCTAGCCTCAGGTCCCTTGGCCTTTTTGGCCCCCTCGCCCAAATTCTCACTTAGGGTTGTATGGTGTGGTGCGGGATTATGTCCCCATTAATGTCGGGTTTCTCACCGTGTCGCACACATCCTCAGATAAGGTTTCTTACCCCTACCTTCATTCTCACTACAGGACGTTAAACTATAAGCTGGAAATGAAATTCTGTCCATGGCCTAGCCTTAGGCCCCTCGGCCTTTTTGGGCCCCTGGCCCATGGTCTCACTTAGGATAGTACGGTGTGGTGCGGGATTATGTCCTCATTCACATCGGGTTACTCGTTGTGTCGTACACATCCCTTGTTGAGATACCTTTCCCCTATCTTCATCCTTACTACATGAAATTAAACTGCAAGACACCCCCAGAACTACGTGTGGCTTGATTCCCATCCTCATGGGATACGTAGGACCGCCCAAACTTTTAAACTTCAGGTCCAGCCCCATCTCTTAGAAACCTCCCTATCGTGTTGTCCCCTTGGCCCGCACTCTTCTAGAAGAGGGGTATACAGTGTGGTGTGGTCTCATACCCCCATTCACGTCGGGTTTATAACAACCACACCACATGCCTTTCTCTCTCCTGAGAGGCCTTTGCTCCCCTTCCCTGCTTTCATCTCTTTGAGTAGGAAACCCTTAAGTTGGGTTCCTTGGATCTCTCCAGTGATTCATCAATTGGCCCATGATTACTCTAGTCTAGAACCTGGAGTGTCAGATTCTACATGAACATGCTTTCGCCCATTTTTTAGGATTTGTGTTCCTCTTCATTTGGGATTCAATTACCTTTCATGCCTGAAGGGACCCCCAAATGGCATGGATGCTAGGCCTAAGGGATATTATACCATTATGGGCCAAAATCCTTGAGGGTTTTAGACAAAAAATCGATATAAGTCCCACATTGTGAATATGGTCAGCGGTCAATGCTCATTTGTTTTTCCCATTTCAGGCCACATGATACGGATGCTGTGTTTCGAACACAGTCAAAAGTTATCCTCTATCGTCACACCAACCCCTTTAAGCCTTGAATGTTGGTTACATGATTCATAGTATTTTCCACCCCATCATGTCCGAATGGAATTTTGACACTCCTGGCACTATCCCTCAGTGCACATTTTCATGTTAGGAGGACAAAGCCATGGTAAGGACATCATTCGGGGCTCTGCAACGACTTCCCTTTTGCGTGTGTTCCAGGTATTGAAAAAAATTCTTCCACCCTTGTTTCCCACACTGAGATTGACTCACGTGGGCTTAGGGATTGGGTTGAGGTCCGCACTTACATGGAAGGATTCTGCTTCTCCTTGTTCTGATCTCTAAGACCTTAAACTAATATCTCTTTTAGAACTACGTACGGCTTGATTCCCATCCTCATGGGATATGTAGGAACACCCAGACATCTAATCTTTGGGTCTAGCTCAAGTTCTACCAATTTATTTCTTCTTTTTTATCTTCTAGGATCTAACTCTTATAGGACCGTGTGGCGTGATGCATGTTATACCCTCATTCACAATGGGTTTACAATAGCCACACTACGTACGCCCCTTTCTAGGAGTTATCCCCTCTCCTTACTTTCCCACATGACATTAAACTGTATGTTGTCCCGCACGATGTTAAAAGGCACCTTCAAGAAATATGTGTGGCTTGATTCCCATCCTCATGGGATACATAAGAACACCTGGACATCTTGTATTCAAGTCTAGCTCAACCAGGGACTAGATCTCTTGTCCCACATCCTCTAACCTTTTCTATCCCCTTGGCTTAAGTTTTCCTACTCGGAATCATGCACGGTATGATGTGGACCTCGTCCCCATTCATGCCAGGTATGCTTTATCACGCCGTGAATATTCTCTGTTGAACCTCATATTTCGTATATATGTCCAAGACATATGACTTTAAACTATGCTTCCTAGTCCCACATGACTTTAAATTGTTGCATCAATACTGCAAGACGTTAAAATGCATGGTTGGTCCCATCACATGACCCTAAACTGTGACATTATCATCCTGGCCGCATGAAGAAAAATGGAACTGCACCATGATATCCTCACTCGAGGGGGCATCATGTTTGGTATCGGTCATATGCTGTACCATTTGTCAATGCATCATATGGCTTGATTACTATGGTGATGCCTGGACTTTCTATCCTAGGTCCATCACTTCAAAAAAAAAACACACATTCATCCTAAAGGAAAAACAAGAACTATAAAATACCACTTCTTTCAGTGCAAGGGACAGACCCTCAAAAACTTATTATCTCTGGCACTGGTATCCTACTGTGCCATTCCAATAAATACATATGGCTTGATTCCCATCCTCATGGGATACGTAGAAATGCCCGTGCACTTTTCCTCGGTCCCAGCCTAACTTTTTTTTTCGGTACCTCGACCTAAAACCTCTGCCAAGGAACACATAGTGATCTTGAATCCATGTACTCATTCATTCCAGGTCTCATAATTACCACACCATGTGTCTCCCACATTCCCTACCATCTATGGTCTGAGTTCTATGACCATAAACTAAGATCACTTTACATCCTTTTCACAAGATGTTAAACTGCATGGAATTTCCTAGAACTACGTATGGATTGATTCTCATCCTTATGAGATATGTAGGACCACCCAGAAACATTGTCTCCAGGTCCATCCCCAGGAATATAAAATCCTATCCTCTCTTTCGGCCCCTCAGCCCAAGCTCTCTTGAAAACATGTTGTGTAGCGAGTACCTCATGGGTCCTCATTTATATTGGGTTTGTGCAATAGCCATACCATGTGCTCCCCATGTCTTTTCCCCACCTGGTCTATTCTATGTGACCTTAAATGAATATCTCCCTATGGGAACTACGCATTGGGGTTGGATAATTTGTTTCCTTGTGCACTATCCATAAATTAATTCCCCTTAATGGTTTATCCTTTGAATACTAAGTTGGAAGCATGCAACCTCAAGACCCTTGTCCTTGGAAGGAAGGGACTCGAATCCCTCTATCTAATACGTCTTATAGTCATATTCAGATGTATTTTGACAAAGAGCCCAAAGTGTGGAGTTTTCATGGGGAAATTCCCCTCGTTCCATGTCCAAGCTTCATGAGCCCGTCGTGTGGATCCTCATCCTCTTCCATGCTTGAAGGGACCCCCTTTGAGGCCTGGTCTCATGCCACACTGTCTTACCTACAGTCTTGGGCCAACGTCCCTGAGGGCCTCAGACGACATTTTTGATAGGTCCCATGTTTCAAACATGGTCAACAGTCGACCCTCATTTGTCCGTCTCCATTCCACGCTAACACGATATGGATACTGTGTTTCTAAAATGGTCAATAGTTATCACCTATCATCACGCCACCATCATTGTGGTCCAGATCTTGAGCATCACGATTCACATATTTCCACTTTCTTATGTTCAAGTGGAATTCCAACATACTTGGCTTTACTCCTCCGTGCACCTAGGTATGTTATATAGGCAAGTCAGAATCTTTGGGACATCATTCACTTAGCATCCCACCACTCCTAACATGTGCCTTCCTGTGCTAGGAAAGTCCCATCACTACTCATTATTTCCCACATCGGGCCCGACCCATGTGAGCTTAGGGAATGATCGATGGACGCTCCATGAATGTCATAGGAATGCAATAAACCAACACAAATAATGGAACTCATGCACACAGTTGGCATAAAATATCCAAGAGTGAAAGTATGTTCATAGGTTACATGCATTACAACACCCTAGGATTGACCCCTCCCATGGACGGGTTGAACCCATCAAAAGAGAGTTGTAACTCCACCACCCTCTAGCTTGTGGAATCATGGATTTTCTGCCGCCTGTCCAGCTCTCGGTCCTCCTCAGCAGCAATGGGGCGTAGCTTGTCAACCACAATCCGGGCCTGCTCCACTCCAGTCTAGATGACGGTCATTTCTTCAGAGGCTCGCTTCATTCCCTCTTCGGCCTCTTCTAACTGAGACTTCAATCACAATATTATATCATATTGTGAATTGAGGGAGGTTGAGTGCTCATCCGCCTAACTCTACAGCCACTGGACCTCATTTTCAGCCTTCTGTAGCCTCTTGATGTTAACTAATTTCCTTCGCTACCAGCCCACACCAAGGCTAAGGTCATACTCTTGAATCTTCTCTGCCATAAGATCTTGGATGAGCATGTGGGGACACTGGGCATCCACTCCCCCAACACACAGTTCTCGAAGTCGCAAGTGAAGTCTATCCACATCATCTAGCCATAGTTCTTGGGGGTGTCATTGATGAAGCAATCGATCATCTTCCATGATCAGCAATAGACTGTCTTTCTATCCTCTTTGTTAGAGGTCGTCTCATCCCAATCAGAGTGATTTTACAGGCTCATATGTAGGGAACACCCCCAGTAACTCGTTAGTAGGGTCCACATCTGGTGTTTGATCGGGCATGGTAGGACTTGGGCTATCTCGTCGATCCTCATCATTGGACCCCACTTCAATGATTTCAGGATAAGCCTTGCTGACAGCCCCACCAGTGACCAGGAGCGTCGTAGCTCGGTCGGTCTGGATATCTGCCTCCAAAATCACCGGCATTCCCCAAGGAAAGGCACTATCGGGAGTACCAAACAACCTCACTAAGACATCCCATGCCATCTAGAGAACTGTGGATACTAAAAGGGGGGCATGAATGTCGGTTGATATGGTCAATGGGTGATAGTCATGAATTCGGTAAGAGAATTTCAGAGATCGAATTCCTGGTCTCATTCTTGGTTTGATGATTTCAGGTCCCCAAGGCATGGCCCTACGTATATTTTCGGAAGGTCTGAAAACTCTGGAGCCACCTCGGGTGTCCTGGACCCGCCGGATGCGGTAATCAATGCAGCCACATATGTAGATCCTGAAGGTCCCGTATCTGTATCTATTGAGAGGAGAGAACGGGTTCTATGTATGAGAATCTCCTACACAATTAAAGTATTAGTAGGGAGTCCAGAACGACCTGGGATCAAACCCTGAGGAAGGGTATTGGGATTTTACCTTGAGGGCCTTTGAGAAATTTGCAAGATCCGGGTCCTGATCGTCGACTTCTCCCTCCTCCAATGGGATCCCTCTACCAGCCTCGTCCCCCCAGGAGGACTCGTCCGATTATTCTGGCATAGGGAAGCGCTCTCTCAGTTCAGTGGCTGAAAACTGCGGAGGGGCCGTACGATCCAGCAGCACCTTGACGCGGTCTGTCATTGGATGCAGGGCACCCCAGGAATGCACAAAGTCCTCCAGCTCTGCCAGGTATTGCTCTGCCTCTGCCCGGGACACCGTGAAGCCAGCCCTGATAGGGCCTATCCCTGAAAAATATATCCCAAGATGGTTTAAGTGTTTCTACATCTAATATGGGCCGAGGAATTGCCAGTTGACTTCCTAGATGTCCCAGGACTCCAAGAAGACAGCGTTCTCCAGCATGTCTATATGGCGCAACTGCTTCCCCAGAGCCTGGGTGGATATCCTACAGAATCCTCTCGGTGGCCTCCCCTCTGGATAACCCTATTCTTCTAGGACCACTGGGTCTGCTACCACTGCTGGATCCACTGCCACTTCCTCCCCCTCAATCGGCGCGAGCCTCACCGCCACAAAAACCCCACCACCGTGAGATTCCCTTACTGCCTTCCGACCCTAGCCCCAAGGTTGGGAAGGCTCACCATCACCGATCCAAATAGTTGGCTTCTTCAGCATCTCTCCTGGGTATGCTGCCTCCCAGCTTTGGGAATACTTCTTTGCCAACCTGAAAACAGCGGTAGATGGAGGCAGCTTGTTCCACATCTTCTTGTCTTCCCGTGTGAACAAGAGCTAAATATTCCTCATCACACATAGGTGTTCCTCATGACACACCCCTAGATAGACCTGCGGAGTCAGTCACTATAGACACTGAAATTGTCTGGAAAATCGGTGTGGGGTGTATGGCTCGCAGAGGGGTTCGCGGTCCACCCTTAACACTAGCACTCCACCTCGAAGGGCCAAGAGATAGGACCAGTGCTCTTCTATTCCTTGGACATTATCGGTAAAATCACCCATTGGCAATGGAAATGAGTAAAATTTGAATTCCTCCACCTTCCACACCCGGTTTAGTACCAACGGTGTGGTCAACTTGGCTGGAAAGCTTCCCGCGACGTTCAGGATTGACGAGCGGAAGTTCAACCACAGAGGTGAGATGGGGTTCAGGCATTCATAAACCCCCCTAAAATGTGCCTCTATCCACCCGTATAGGAGGTGGAATGGCCCGCATATCCTCTATGGCCTCTTCCCCTCACTGATGTGCCACAATATCTTGTATAGTTTGGCAAGCATCGGGATCCCGAGGTAGACTCACCCTCCTGTTGCCAGCATGGACACCATGATGAATATTCTTGGTCGCATGCCCATTTTTGTATCCCTCACCTGCAAGATCCAACCACATATGAGAGCTGCGATGAATGCCGCCAGCCTGAATATCGGTTGTTGCTTGGTAATGATGCTAAATCACCAGGTTTTCCACTGGTTGTCCTCCAAGAGCTACCAGTACGAGTGTTCCTTGCCCCATTGAGTCCCCTTTGGGAAAGTCTTAGGCCTCACCAGAAACTGTGCCGCTTTTAGAAAATTTAGAAACTGCTTGAACCATCGCCTAAAATGGAAATCCCTCATCGCTTCCTTGTCCTCTCTGAGCACCAGCCTCATCAATGCCAACTCCAGTGGCAAAATTTTCTCTGGATCCTCCTACATTCCCATAACGGGGAGTAATTCATCGTACATCGCCCCCAATATCGGGACCCCTGAGATCTGGTGCACATCCCACAAGCTGATTCCAACCTCCTCGTGGTGCAAGTGGAAGGTATTATTCCTCGATTATCACCTTATCAACAATTACAACATCAACATATTTGGTTGGTAAATGTGGAATTGGGAGGCCCAATCCGCCTCATACAGGCCCACTCTTCTCAGCTTTGCCCCGAACTCCTCACACGAGGCACCTACCTAGTAGGCCCAGACCCAATCATCTGTGAAGTTTCCACCCTGGCGCAGGTCCCAATCCTCAGACCATCCCTTCCTTGGGATCCTCAAGGCTTCCTTCAAAATTTTCTGGTACAGAGGGGGGGATGTCTCTGGCTGCATTTCCTTTCCATCCACATTGTTCAGGTGGTTATACAGGCAGTCAGCATTGACGGGCGTGAAGTCTTCTCGGGCATGGCCATCAACCACCCTAAACCATTGGCACTGGCACGACATACTCCTGAACCAGTAAGCTAGCTCATCCCTACTTTCTTCAGGAATGAAGACTTCATCCCTCAACCCGAAGCCATAAAAAAGCAACCTCTTGCATAGTGTATAGTTCCTCTAGCTCTCCGATAGTAGCTCCACCAATGAACCGTGGTTATAATGGATCTGTATTAACTCCCCTAAGCCCAAGCTATTTTCTGTCTCCTCCATTCAATAAAAGTCTACAAGGACCTCTTGGAAGCCTCTTGCCGAGCCATTCAGTTTCGAGTTTGGGCATTTTTTGGGTTTGGTTTGGGAAGCTTGTTCACAGAGTGTGTTCATAGAGCTCGTTCACAAAGACTATTCACAGAACCCTACCCCAGCCTACCAACGCCAAGATGAAAAGCGCTCCGACACGAAGTCAAAGACTCACTATGCGTTGTGAAGAAGAAGACCCAATTCGTAGAGAGCAATCTCGAAGTACGCAGTAGATTCATGAATCGAGAGCGCTTAAAGCCAAATTCACAAAGGAAAGAAAGGAAAAAAGAGAGGTCAAATCCCCTATTTATAGGCAACGAACTTCAAAGCTTCACGGTGTGTCCAGACCGCACTGAGCTTCACGGAACACTCAGCCTACACATCGCCTATCTGCCTCGAGAGCCCTCTTTATGAAACAGCTTTGCAGATGGATGAGGGATTTTGGAGATGGACCCTCAGACTTTGACCCTTGATTTCTCCTCAGCTCCAAGTCTAAGGGGGGTGGGGGCATTTGTTGCCACCAAAATCTAGGATAAAGAAGAACAAGAGGGAAGTCTCCGGGTCTGCCTCATGAAGCCCTTTCACGGAGCCCCATGGCCCCACGCCTGTTGTGGATCAAGGAGGTGGGACACTCTATGAACCCCTTTGATGTTCGCGAGCCCTCCACAGAGCAAGGAGGCAGGATTCTCTATGAACAAATTTGACATTCACAAGCCCACCGTAGAGCGAGGAGGCAGAACGCCCAGCAAACGGATTTGACATTCGCGATCCCGTCGCAGAGCGACCTCCATCTTCCAACCAAGCGAACTCTGCTTCGTGATGCCTCTTGCCTATAAATACAGGGCTCCCCTCGAGCCCAAAGGATAGATCACCCGACCTTTCAACTTCTGAGCTCTCAAATCACGAATCACTTCTTTCTTTACGAACCATGAGCTTCTCAAGGTACTTTTTCATTGCGAAGTGCCTTCCCCTTTGCTTTAATTCAACCCCTCTTCCGAGAGGGATGCCTTTCGTGAAGACCACGGGCCTTCGCAAAGGAAGGGGATCCCCACGGGAACTTGGGTCATCACAAAGAATTTATGCTTTGTGAAACACCCTCCATACACACATGAATGACATGCTAAGGTAGGGTCACTGTGCTTCGCGAAGCACATTGCTTCACAACACCTTGATTCGTGAGGCATTGATTCACGAATTCCTTTCCACTTCGCGAAGCTCATACCATATGTACCTATTCCCTATACCTAGCCTAGGTGACTGCACATCACAAAGAACATCCATTCACGAAGCCCCTACACTTCATGGAGCACTAGAGCTTCACAAGGCTCCTACCTATGAACCCCTTTGCTCTGCAACTCCTTTTTCCGTGCGACCCTTCAAGTTTGCACAAAGCAATTTCAAATTACGTTGGATGATACTTCCTATTGCGTTGCTTCGCCTCATGCTCCTTCGCATAGGCACGCTAATGGCTATTGATTCTTCACATATCCACACTAACGTGGACCCTCAATGGGATCACCTCTCGACACCCCCAAACCACGACATTGTCGATGCCTTCCTTCCATCAAGGGTGGGAGGGTATCAGTTATGTAAGTCCTAGGGGTGTGGAGTAAACCCACCTCGTCTGAGCTGCAGGACATTAAACTGTCAAGCATTAGCATCCTCAGAACATGACGTTAAACTATGACCACACCCCGTGTTTCAGACGTAGGGTTCCCCCACCTTGGACATTCTGCATGCCCACTGGACTCTAAAGGAGTGAGATCGTTCCTCACATGGAATGAGATCCTATTTATTGGAGCGGCATCTGTCTGTGGGGAAAGAGAAACCACCCTGGTGTAATCCCCTACCTTTTCTTGCAAGAGGTAGCACCCCTGCCCCTCCTCTCTTCCTGGGTGCCAAGTCCCTCTCCTGCTGGGCTTTGTCACCATTCGGGCCTCTATCCTGGAGTAAGTCCCAATCTCTATCACCTCAAGCTGCTAACTAGGTGTAAGCCCCTGTTTCCTCTTTGGGCCACTAACTATGCGTAATCCCCTATTCCACTTCCCACAGATACACCTTCCATGATGTGATCATCAGGTCTTTACTATCTCTTATTTCTCACACCAAGCATGACTCACATGGGCTTAGAGCAATCATCGACTGTGACATCCTATCTGGGCATCCTAGAGTGTAATTCCCACAAACCCCACCTGAACTACATGGACTTTGATCCTTGCCAAGGCAAGGTATGTATGAAGCATCCCGAGGTTCAATCCCACCATCCATTGGTCGTTCTGACCCCATTCACGTCAGTTCACTAACCCCACCCGAACTACATGGTCTTTGATCCTTGCCAAGGCAAGGTATGTAAGAAGCCTCCCTGAGGTTCAAGCCCACCACCCATTGGTCACTTTGACCCCCTTCACGTTGGTTCATTAACCCTCCTGAACTACAAGGTCTTTGATCCTTTCCAAGGAAAGGTATGCAGGAAGCCTCCATGAGGTTCAACCCCAAGACCTGGTCACTCTGACCCCCTTCATGTCGGTTCACCCAAACACCATTCCGAACTACGAGGACTTTGATCCTTTCCAAGGAAAGGTACATAGAAAGCCTCCCTGAGGTTCAAGCCCACCATTCATTGGTTCCGACCATCATCCACATTAGTTCAATAAACTCATTCCAGTGGTAAGCCATTGTGACCCCATTCCAGTGGTAAGCCGTTATGACCCCATCCAGCGGTAAGCCATTGTCAACCCCATTCGACGGTAATCTATTGTCCGTTGAACTATGAGGACTTTGATTCCCTACCACAAGGATACTTAGGAGGTCTCTTTGAGACTCAATACCAACATCACCGTCATCCTCAAGTCGATTCCATATCATTATCCACCCACTTCACTTAACCATCCATCATCCATTTTGGTTCTTACTCGGGCCGCCACATCCTGGTGGGATCATGCCACCCCATTCCCCATTCACTTCAACAACGATTGGGTAGATAACCACGTGTTAAACCCAACATCGGTGTTCCCCCCGGGAGTTGAACTCACCTGATCCACTCTAGTCAGTGTTCCGATAAGTATGATCCATCTTCGCTAGATGTTAAACCTGTGGCATACCCTATGTTAAACATAGGAAGATGAGAAAAACCTTAGATACATGCCTATGAAATAAAATTCCCCACTTTCGACGTGGGATTCCTCGGGCTTCTGCGCCCTCGAGAAGCCCTATAATAAGGGGAAGAAAGCCACACATGCCAGTGCCCCAGTATCCAGACACACCAGTGATGTACAACGTGACTAATCCCCTAACCGAAGGTTGTTTCCCTGACCGGACCCCTTGGAATGTCCCTACAGAAGTAGTGTAATTAATTGGTGTCCATAAAGATATGGCACTGGGAAGAGTTTCACAAACAATGTCTTAAGTCTATAAGGGAGACCCAGATTAGGTGACGAGTTTCGAGGAGGAATCCATGGAAAGAAAAACCAACATCCCATCATCCCATTTCGATCAAGGGGAAAACATCCTTGAACAAGGAATGGGTGCTACCCGCCTTTGGAAAGAGGGAATGCGAGGCAAAAAAACTGCATCTTTCTTCCTTGAACAGACGGACGCAATTGAACTGGAGAAAGCATTGGAAACAACCATAATATGGGAGTGGAAATAGTAGTTGTGAAGGTCCTCCCCGCAATGTCGCTACCAGTAACTATAAAGGTCTTCCCCAGAGCACCCATGAGGGACTCCCTCATGGATATATAATGATCAATTTTGAGAGTTCCTCTTTTGATGCGAGTCATTGAATCCCTTTGTGTGACTAGAAGATTGAGCAGCACAAAGGTCCTCCACTTTCTACGGTCCTCCCTAATGGTCCTCCATGGGGTATATGCTGCAAACACTCTTTGTGTAGTGGGACCACAAATTATGATGGTAGTCCTCACCATCATGGTCGAAACTATAGTGGTCCTCCCCACAGTGACGTCTCATCACGACAAGAAGGTCCTCCCCTTACCGTGGCCTGCCCTAAAGGTCCTCCCCAGGGGTTATGTTGCAACGATATTTCACGCAGCCAGGAAATAGATTACGGTGGTAATCCTCACCACTGTAATAGCGGAGGCCCTCCCTGAAAATACATCAAGCAATGAGAAGGCCCTACCCTCGTTGCATTACATTCTAAAGGCCCTCCCCAGGGTGTGCCCTGCAGATATTCTCCCTGCGACAAATTTGATGGTAGTCCTCGCCATCACAACAACTATGATGGAAATCCTTTCCATCATGGATTCCATTGTGAAGGTCTTCCCCGCAATGGACTTAATCAAAAAGAAGGTCCTCCCTTTATAACAGTGTGTCCTGAAGGCCCTCCCCAGGATGCACACCGAACATCAAACCATGATCTTTATCCTCACCACTATGATAGCCTTTGGGAAGGCCCTCCCCGCAATGGCCTTGAACAACAAGAAGGTCCTCCCCTTGCTGCAGTCTGCTCTGAAGGTCTTCCCCAGGGTATGCACTACGAAATTATTTCTGGCAGTCATACTTCAAACTATGATGGCAGTCCTTTCCACTGCAGTGACAACTGTGGAGGTCCTCCCCATGGTGACATATCATAATGATAGGAAGGTCCTCCCCCTAATGAATCAAGTAAATAAAATCCCTCCTATGCTGAGGCACTCATAAGGATGGAATCGAGCATGTCAGATTCCCAATCAACTATCAACGACATCCTTCTTCAAATAGGAGACTGTCGGGAACCACGTTCATCCTTTGAGCCACCTAGGAGCTGCCCACATAATGATTTGATCCATGCCAGCCCTGCTACCTCAAATCATACTGTCAAGGAGCGTCTCAGTGGGGCTGATCAAGTAGAGAAATCAGTGGTGGAGGCACATATTGATGTATTTCACCTAAGGAAACAAATGTCCAGGGATGATATACCAATAATGTTTTGGCCCACGACCACCTCTCTGTTTGACATACCTAGAGTGTTGTCAAAAATAAGTGTACATGAAATCCTCTCCAATATCTGGACAACCCTTTGCTAGTTTAAATTAAACTTCCTACCATATGAAGGGTGTGTAAATCATTTCAAGACAATAGGAGTGATCCTGCATCACATTGACCTGGAATCCCTTCCTTCGGCATGAATACTGTGATTAGAGAGGCACAAAAGGGACATTAAGTTAACCTGCCTCTATGCACTTCACAAATTGTGTCACCTTATTGATGACGCTCCGATGGGAGTTCATATCCGAGGATGGGGAGAACATGGGGCTCTGCATTTCACTCCACTTCCCATCCAGCATAACCCATTTGGAAAAAGGTCTTGCAATGCCATAACTTCAAGATGACAATCAAATGAAGTCCCTATTCAGGATAGGAAACACACCCGACATAAATAGGCCTTGAGTAAGTATCAAAAGTGTCAGGCCTGATGAGAGCGATCCATTCACAAACCCCTGAATTAGGCTACCAAGAACATTCGGTAGGATTCTCACCTAATAAAATCCAATCAGTGATAAATGATTGCCTCCCTAGAGGGAATTAATTTAGAGGTGAACTCGACACTAGGTTCAACTCACCCTCTAATGGGAGCACGCGCGATCAGGCAAGAAGCGATAGCAACAGCAGCTACCACAATACGGGATCAACCCCAGCCTGCAGGGCTGGGGGAATTTTTAACAACAAATGCCCCTGTAAGACCAACAAAAATGGGAAGTGGCGTAATTCCCAAGGAAAGGAACCAAACCCAGCCCCCAGGGCTAAGGGAATTTTTACCTCAACAACAACCTCCCCCACGAGAATCAGTATTCTCTTGTTTGGGAAGGATAGTCAGAAGAGGAGGTTTCTGTCCATTCCTGTCCTTTGAAACATCATACCCTCTAAGAGGGAGGCATTCCATAAGGTCACACTAAGGATCCTTCCACATCACCCTTCGTTAAGAGACCCGAAGACAATCCCGATATAGAAGGGGGAAAACTAGTATGAGGTGCAGAAGGTACTATTCCTACTTGAAAGATGACACCTCCTCCACCTCATATTATGCATCTGTCAACATCTTGGATGTTAACCACATGGATGGCACCAAAGAAGATGAAAATCTAGATAGATATGGAGAAGATGTTTCTATTTAGGATGTGATTCACAATGAGCCAACTGGCATGCACAAACAGAACTAGAGGGCCACCCTAAACTTGGCCGCTCCAGAAAACCCCCCTCCACTTCCCCAACGAGTCGCCAATAGAGATAAGAACAAAGGTCAGGTTATCCTCAAACAACCTTCTTCTCTCAACACAAATGTGCCTCTCACGATCGAAGATAGGTTCTCTCAATAAGAGGAGGAAATGAAGGAATTAAGGTGCATTAATGCCGAACTACTCCAAAGGAACTATCCTGTCAAATAAATTCCCCAAGATGAGTCACAACATGCACATCTAGAAAGTGCACCTCAACAATAAAGGTTTTCCCTAGAAAACGAAACAAGGTTAGGTCCCCTTCCCAGTGCGACACCTGGCCCATCCAACTACCTAAACTTGGATTTAGAAGTATACCAAGACTTCCCTCTACTCAAGAAGAAACTGGAGCGAGTACATCTAAATCATCCAAAGGTGCCACCGATGGCATATGCGCCTCAAGTACCAGTCGAGCCATCACCTCAAGTATACCCCAGGATGTATCTGTTCGGGATCAGGCCCAACAAGATGTAAACCAAGGTATTTCCAACACCATCAAAGTAATGACAACTCTATTATAAGAAATGGAAGATCGGTGCTTCGATACAGCCTGAGTGAAGACCTTACCTAGATTGGGTGAGCAGCATGCCACCTCCACTGAATTTTGGGAGCCCTGTATTCCCTATATTCAATGGATCACGTGACCCGAAACATCATATGATGCACTACGCGTCTTATTGAGACCCTATGATGGGAACTCTAGAATAACAAGAAGTAGTTAAACTCAGATGCTTTGTGGGAACCTTACAAGGTTTGAACTTTGTCTGGTATACAAGTTTTCCAACTCAGTTAATAAAAGGATGGGAGGATCTTCGACAGAAATTCTTGTTCCACTTCAACTAAATGTTGCCCAAGACGATGATTAGCGACCTCATGAATTGAAAATAGAGGGAGAACGAGAGGGTCTCAGACTTCATTTCCATATGGAAGGGTCTGAACTACTCTCTGAACAGGATATCAACCTAGGATGAGATGATTGCTTTATGCATCGAAAAACTTCGAGATAAGCTACGAATGCCACTCATACCAGTGAAATGCACCACTGGATTTCAAGATTTCTCTGCTATTGCCCAGAGAATCAAAGACTCCCTACAGTGGACTAACCTCAAGTCCTAAATAGCCTCACAGGATCCTGAAAAGAGAGTAGGTAGTGCTGAAGCATCCTCTGTCATGCTCAAGACAACCCCCACACCCGCTCCACTACCTAGGACTCTGCCAAATCGCCAAAGGGCTCTTGCATTTCAATGAACACCTCTGCCACAACGAGACGGTCAAAGAGGACCTAGGAGAAACCAATTTGAGGAATAAAGAAATAAAGTTTACTCATTCTGAGAGGATAAAGTCCATAGATATTTTATAGCCACCATGAATTGCAACTTTCTCTACATACCAGAGCCAATAAATCTTAAAGAATTCGGTCTTGACAACTGACTAGATTATTGTCCCTGCCATTAGATGTTGGGATATAGTATTCGGGAATGATTCATCTTCAAAGACCTCCTACAAAGGATAGTGGACTCAGGGCAGGTCAAGTTAGGACCGCCCCCAGCATACGTTGCATATGTTTCTGCCACCGACCTAGATAAGGGGGAGGACTGGAATAATGTAGTTAGAAAAAGAGAGTAGAAATTTGATGGGTGGATGACTCATAAGATGGTCAACCGAGCTCATGGCATACTCTGATCTCAATTATAGCAACCGGTTGTGCAGCTAACAGCTCATAATGAAACACAACTACCGTCCTTAGCCTCACAACCCATCCACAATCCAGTCATCCAGGCATAATTAGAGAGGGAAGAAACATATACAAGAGGAGCAGTCTGTCATAGGGATAAAGCTAGCCTTGACACTTTTGGATTTCATGCCCTCAGGATTGACGCAACGGGTGCCGACCCACCAAATGACACCATCAGAGGCAACCAACCAGGCTAATCTGTTATCGAACGAGGAACTAATATTCGGTTCCATAATCATCATCCATTTAATGGAACCATTATTTGAAGAAGAATATGGTTATGAACTTGAGTTCCTGACACCTGATCATGGAACCAGAAGGAGGAATCACAGAAGTAGAAGATACCAAGGTAGACGTAGTCGTGGCCAGAACCAACCCTATGGTTATACCCCAGATCAAACCGTTAATATTGTGGAAACTCATGGGGGAGTCCTTCAACAGACCCAGTAGGAGCAAGAATATTCCCCTACTCCCACGAGAAGCCACTATGGAACCATTATTCTACGGTACCCATCAGAGGAGGAACAAGTGTCTAGCCACCCAGGGCGCATGAGTAAACTGACCAGGTCAGGTCCCCAGAATGCAAGAGCACCACCAGCTCTTTCCCCTACGACCGATCCCTCCTCATATCATGCTACACCCCATAATGTTCTTATTAAAGATCTCTCACAAATGGAGAAGTGCCGAACACTGGAGAAAAAGTATGATATCCTAAAGAATTTGTCCTCAGTACCAGCCAAGCTATCAATCCTGGATTCCCTAAGTTTGTCAGAATACCTTAGGGTGGCACTCTTAGAATCTATTCTCAGCCCCCAGGAATTTCAATCCGAAGTTGCTTCCGCCGAGATATATCAAATGAAGACTAGCTCAGATGGATGTAATGCAGTTATTTCCTTCACTAGCCAGGATGAATATGACACCATGAAAGGACACATCAAACCCCTATATGTGTATGGCATGCTGAATGACATTGAAGTCCAGAAAGTCTTCATCAACAATGGCTCTGGAGTCAACCTTCTTCCATTGAGAACACTTCATAGGGTGAGCTACAATAAGGAAAAACTAACACCCTCAACCACAACTATCTTGGGTTATGACAAGAGAGAACATAATCCAGTGGAAAAAATCAAGCTCAGAACCAATTTTTGCAACCTTGTGGCCCATTTAGAGTTCCTAGTGGTTCGATAGAACACAACATTCAACACCCTATTAGGAAGGCTATGGATAAATCAACACATGGACATTCCTTCCTCCTACCACCGGTGTATCAAATATTGCATCAATGGAAAAGGTGGGACATTGCGCACTCATAATGCCCCTTTCAAGCTCTTTGAGTCACATTACATCGGTGCTGGATTTTATAAGCAAAAGAGGAAGACATCTGCAATTGATGGTATTGATTGGGTGCCCGCACCAAACGGTCTGGAAGTGGTTCCTGAAGACCCCCTCAAAAAGCTCAGTGAAGATTACGTGTTGCTCATAAACCATGTAGAGAGTAATAATCCAAGTTCGGATGTGTATTCAGTTATTCTCATAATCTCAATCATGACAGCCGAGTCTGACAACGTAGAAGAAACTGCTGACCCTCAACCTGAGGAAGAATTCTTGAGCAAGGGTGCCCATACCCCATCCTTGAAATCTCAAGATATCCCTGCCGCACTCTCTGAAGTGGTAGAAGGACAAGATGCTTGTCACCCCCCATGCTTCTCCCTCTCTAGAGGTTTCCTCACAACCAATTGATTTAAAGGAAGTCGTTTCCGCCATCGAGCATCCATGCGACATCTTACCTCCGAGCTCTAGAGATCCCACATCAAGAGATCTCTCCCCATTAGAATGAAAAGAGGAGTAGGATTTGAGGGAAGAAGAGGAATAGGACCTTAGAGATGACCCTTCTGCATTTGAAGAGGGTATCTCTACCACTATTGATTAACTCAAGGAAATAAACCTGGGTACCGATGAAGACCCGAGACCCACTCTCATTAGTGAAACCATGTCTTCCAAGGAACAAGAGGTATATACATCCTTATTGAGGCAGTATTGAGATGTTTTTCCTTGGAATTACACAGAAATGCCAGGACTCTATCTCGAGGTGACGATGCACCACCTAGGCCTGCCAGAAGATCATCAAGGCTATAAGCAAGCCACCAAAAGGACGTACCCCACCCATGCATCCAAGATAGATGCTGAAGTTGATAAGCTCATCAAAGAAGACTTCATTTAGGAGGTCCAATATCCCATATGGTTGGCCAACATAGTCAATGTCAAAAGGAAGAATGAACAGATCTGCATCTGCATCAATTTTAGAGATCTCAATCGGCACTACCCGAAAGATGATTTCCAAGTCCCGATCACCGAAATATTGGTCGATGCGATGGATGGATATGAGGATCTCTCTTTCACAGATAGTTATTCTAGATATAATCAAATCATAATGGCCCAAGAAGATGAATAATCCACTACCTTCAGGGTCCCCATGGGATATTTTTCTTTAAGGTCATGCCCTTTGGTCTAAAAAATACTGGCACCGCATATCAATGTGTCATGCATCGCATTTTCAAGCTATTCATGGGGAAGTTCATAGAATTTTATGTTGATGACTTGGTGGTCAAATCACGATAGTGCTCAGATCACCTATCAGAACTTGAAACCATATTTAGTAAACTTTGGCAACACAGCCTGAAGATGAACCCCTTGAAATGCGCCTTCGGGGTTACCATAGGGAAATTTCTTGGCTTCGTCGTACGCCATTGTGGAATCAAAATCGACCCTAAAAATACAAAGGTTATCCTTGGTTTTCTACCTCCCCACAACCTCATTGAGTTGAGAGGATTCCAAGGACACTTGGCTTATATCAGGAATTTTATAGCCAACCTCACAGGAAAATTTTTACCCTTTACTAGGTTGATGAAGAAGGGAGTTACCTACCAATGAACAAATTATTTCCAAGAGGCATTTGAAAGCCTCATGCAGTGCCTCTTGAGTCCACCAATGCTCATGCTACCAGTTAAAGGAAGGCCACTTATCCTGTACATGACGACCTTATATTGGTCACTAGGAGCCTTCCTCACATAGAAGAATGACGCTGATAGTGAAAACAACCTTTATTATCTCAGCTAAACCATGATTGATGCTAAGAACCAGTATTCAAATATCAAGAAGAGATGTTTGGCTCTAGTCTTTGTGGTCCAGAAGTTGCGACATTATCTACAGCATCATGAAGTCCATCTGATCTCGCACAGTAATCCACTGAATTACATCCTCAACCATTCAATTTTGACTGGTTGCCTATCCTAATGGATAGTCATCCTACAATAGTTTGACATCCGGTTTGTGCCTCAAAAAGATATCAAGGGACAAGTGTTAGAAGATTTTTTGACAGAGCATCATTCAACAGAGACCACCTCATCAGATGTTGAACTCCCCGACGAAGATGTGTTCTCTGTGCAAAAGGATTCCTGAATATTAGAAATGTAATTTGACGGCGCATCTAGAAGCCCGACAGGTAAAAGAATGGAAGACCCCAAGTTTAACAAGGTGGGGTTGGGATTCATACTCATATCCCCAGAGCAGGTAGTTTTTCCATATTCCTTCCTCTTATTAAAAGGATGCACAAAAAATGAGAAAAAATATCAGGCCCTCATTGTAGGTCTAGAGCTCGCACTCCAGGTGAAAGTGCAACACCTTAAAGTAAAAGGTGACCCGGAGCTAGTCATCAAGAATGTAAATGGTGACTATGCTATTAAGAAGGAGGAGATGATCCCCCTGTTTGAACACATCCAAGGGTAAATGGAAGAGTTACCTATAGAACCGACATTGACCTATATTCCCTAGTCTTAGAATGCTTAGGCCGATGCGTTAGCCAATGCGTCCACAACTCTAGCTGACCCAGAACATGATGAAACAATTATCACCATTGATCACCATCGATTGGTCTTTCCATTTGGTCAAACTAATGTGAAAGAAATTGATTAAGTCAGCCCTTTACCTAAGCCATATGCTCCTACTACCAGCTGGATGACCCCCATTACAAACTACCTTCAGAGGGGAGAAATTCCATCAGAGAGGGATGGAAGAGAGAAAATACAGAGAAGGGCAGTCAATTTTTTCCTATATGGAGACATGATCCATAAGAAGGTCCTCTACAAGAGAGGCCTTGATAGAGTCCTTCTCAGATGCATTGATGGAGAAGAGATTACTACCGTAATTAATGAAGTGCATGCCAGAGTGTGTGGGGAACATCAATCAGAATCCAAGATTTCTCATCAGATTCAAAGGAATGGATACTATTGGACCTACCTAGAATAGGATTGCATGAACTTTACCATGAAATGTTAATCCTACCAAATTCATGCCAACTTCATTCATCAGCCCCCGAAGCTACTTCACCAAGATGAGTACTCCTGGACATTCTCTATCTGGGGAATAAACGTCGTGGGACCATATCCTCCTGCTACGATCAAACAATTCAAATATATTCTCACAGCAACCAACTTCTTTTCCAAGTGGGAAAAAGATGCACCCCTTAAAGAATTTGGGGAAAGAAGAATTGTCAGCTTCGTGAAAGATAATATCATCACCAGATTTGGTGTCCCTCATACAATACTGATGGACAATGGCACCAAATTCTGCTCTGTCTAATTGGAGAAACTATACCAGGAATATGGTATCAGGACCAACAATTCATCCCACTACCACACAACAACCAAACAACAGATAGAGGCTTTCAACAAGATTCTATCTAAAATACTCTAGAAAATGGTGGACAAAGACAAGAAGTCATGGCCAGAAAAAATCTTCCATGCCTTGTGGGCCTATATAATCACAACTCATACCATTATCCAGGCTACTCTATACTCATTAGTATATGGAACAAAAGATGTTTTTCCCCATGAAATCCAATTGTCGTCACTCTGCATTTCCATTTGTGATCAAATGTCTGACGATGAGTGAGTAGAAAAGAGACTTGATGAATTAGAGAGACTGGATGAGAAACGGTTGCACACTTTGCACCACCTGGAAGTATATCAAAACTAGATTTCACGAGCCTTCAATAAAAAGGTTCGTCTTTGGTATTTCCTCGAAGGAGAATTGGTATTGGTCCTTCGGACCTCAATGATACTTGGAAAGAAGCCATCGAAGCTAGAGCCAAAGCGGGAGGGACCATATATCATACACAAGGTCTACTATAATAGAGAATATGCCATAATATCCATGGATGGGCAGCTCACCACTGCTCCTATAAACACGATATTTCTGAAGAAATATTTCATGTAACCATAAGAGTAGTAAATCATCCAAGTTGTAGGACATTAAACTGCCAAGCCCTGAATGTCCTTACTGCATGACAATAAACTACATAGTATAGTGTCCTTACCACATGACATTAAAATTCATGGTAATTCATCCATATGACATGACTATAAACTGTGTTGCGTCGGTCCAAAATCTATGACCCTAAACTAAGAGAAAGATGTCCTAGTCACATGACTTTAAACTACATAACAAGACTATGTATTCACCTGAGAAAACATTGATCTCCTGACATTTTTAATCTACTATGACACATTCAAAGAATTATGCATGTATTGATTCCTGACCTCACAGGATATGTAGCGATGTTGGGATTTCTATATCTTGGCCTAGCCACCATGAAAAAATTTCCCCCCTCCTGTGTATGAGTCAGATTTATGTAGGTATCTCATTTGAATTACAAGGGCTTTGAGAACTATGTGCAGCTTGATTTCTGCCCTCACAGTATATGTAGCGACACATAGATTTCTATATCTTGGCCTAGCCACCCCTGAAAAAAAGCATGGAAACCATCTTTACCGCATGATGATAAACTGCACGACAACTGTCATCACTGCATGCCAATAAACTACACGACAATCTTCCTTACCGCATGATAGTAAAATTAATGGTACAAGTAATAATACACTCAAGATACATGGTAAACCATGGTCAGAACACTCCTGGCACATTTGGCTGCATCCTTCCCATGCATCAGACTCAATGACCCAGAGGATTGCAGATCTTCATAATCACCCATGGCCATCAAACATGGAAGGTAATCGACCTATGGACACATTTTCATGACTATGTATACCATTCCCTCAAAAGATCTACATATTGATCACCCCTAGACCATATACCAAAGGCAAGTCTTCCTCAGGTGACACTCTTCCTATCTTCGTACGCTTACTGGCCCCAGGGCCCTCATACCACATTTCCCGATCTAAAAATTTTCAGAGCAATGGTTTACATTCTTGTTCCCTTCACGTCTAGAAGTTTCTAGGGTTCCCCTACTTGGTTAGCTTACGTATCCACCCATGGTTCCTATGATTGTCTACATCCATAACATAACACCAGATCTATGCTACTTTAACCCAACGAATAGTTGCAAAATGGTTGTTTCTTGTATGATCAGACACATCTCTCCCCATCTTCCAGACTCCGTGTCATGAGCGATCCAAGATCTTCATAATCATTCATGGCCATTGGACATGGAAGTTCATCGACCTGCATACACCTTTGCATGACTATGTATACCACACCCTCAATGGCTCTACATATTGATCGCCCCTGGCCCGTCTACCAAAGGCAAGTCTTCCTCAGGCAACGCTATTCCTATCTCCATACGCTTACCAGCCTTAGAGCTCCTGCACCACATCTCCTGATCCGAGATACCCCAGGATTATAGTTTACAACTTCATCCCCTTTTCTGATCAGAGCATGCCAGCTCATCCTAATTCAATTATTCCACAGGAAACCGTAGCATCATCCAATAGTGGTCTAGAATCTATGACTGTTAAACTAAGAACAAATCATCCTTACCGCATGACGTTAAACTGCACAGAATAAAAGTGTACCCCATGCACAGGGTAAATCGGCATAGGGAACTTACTGAGCTTCAAAGATAACTATGGCCTAATATCTCCAACATTACTAGACATACCCTTTCTGTACATCAGACTCTATGACCCGAATAATCACGGATCCTCATAAACCTCCAAGGCCATCGGATATAGAAGGTCATCAACCTGTGAACACCTTTTCATGACTATGCATACCATTCCCTCAGCGGCTCTTCATATTGATCGCCCCTGTCCCATCTACCAAAGGAAATTCATCCTCAGGAAACACTCTTCCTACCCCCATATGCTCAACAACCTCAGAGCCCTCATATCATTTCTCCTGATCCAAGAGGCCCCATAATCATAGTTTACACTATCTTCATCCTTACCACATCTTAGAAATGTCAGGGTATTCAGACCAGGTTACATTCTAATCAAGAGTGACCATTACTTTGTGTCCTTACCACATGATGATAAATTACACAGAGAACTTCCTTACTGCATGATGTTAAACTACACAGAGACCGTCCTTGACACACAAAGTTAAACTATATGGTCTTGAAGAACTCTTCATAGGTTTAGTCAGGAAAGGAGACTTCCCTCTCTTCCTCAGTGCACGAATCATACCTGCATGGATCATCATCTCACACCAGCATGAGAGAGATGAATTCACCCATTCCTGGGATATCTTAACCCAAAATGCCTCTCCCATGTCCAGACACCCCTTCCTTATGAATCATACTCTGTAACTAGAAAGAACCAAACTCCCATAAACCACCCCTAGTGGTTTTAAATTCCAACTTACATGGAGTTTCCTGGCTATTGGGAGAATACAACCATTGACCTAACAACCCCTTTGTGCGACTATGCATACCCTTCCCCCAGCGGCTCTGCATATTGTTTCCCATTGCCTATATTCCAAAGGAAAGTCTTCTTTAGGCAGTGCTTCTTTCTGAATTCCTCCTAGCTTCTAAGCCCTCATATAAACTCTGTGAGCTACAGTTTACAAACCTTTCCACAATCACATCTGAGTAGGGTGGGATGTTTCTGGTTAAATTCTCGAGAAATAGGGAAATACATTCCATTTTGAAAGAATTTCCCAGATTCATGACTTTAAACTATGTCAAGCTCCAACCCTCCTTTACGGTGGTTTGACCTAGGCTGATTTCATGGCACCGTCTCGTCCTGCTCCTCTCAGGTTTTCTTGAGGCTTATTACAGTGCGGTCATTTGGGTTTCATGTGAGTCGGACCGTGGTAGGTTTGTCTTCGACTACTGGGCTAGTGTGCAGACGCGGTTGGCGGATGCAGGAATGCTTAGTGTCGGTGGTGCTTCTCCTCGCCAGTTGGATTCTCCTTCCCTTCTGGTTTGTTCTGTGGTTCCGCCTTTTGTTGTGCCTAGATGGAAATGATTCTCCTTGGTTTCATCTGCCATTTCCTCATCCTCCTTCACACACGACCCCATCTTGGTTGGGTGTGATTGATTTCATGACGTTTTGGATCGTGTTGGTGGCTTTGGTGAAGTTGGATCTGTTGGGGTGTTGTTTTGGCATGGTGGCGTGGTTCTCAATGGCTCGACGATTCCATGGTGCAGTTCAGCGGGTCTGGTCCTGAGTGATGCATCCATGGCATTTTGGCAGGTCGGTCTGGCTGACCGTTTTCCCTGGTTCCCACTTTGCTTCAAAGTGAATTTGGTTGTTGTTGTCTGGTTTCTCTGTTGGACAGGTTTGGACAGTTCTAAGCTAGACCCACTTATGGTTCCCTTTGCTTGTTCTTACCTTTGCTTGTTTGGTTCTCACTAACCCAAAAAGTGACTTATTTGAAAAATCAAAAAAGAAGTTTTAGGTGATTCTATTCCCTATGAAATGCCCTGCATGCTATTCAAATTTGAGTGAAAAATTCACATCATATACATCTGAAAGGTATTAAGGTATCTACACCCAGTAAAAACCTCATTGGGGCCATCACCCCACCACATTTGGTCAAATTAGTTCAACCTAAAACATCATTAATGATAGTATTGTTTGCGGGACTTTAAACCACTCACAGAAATAGGTATGAAACTCACCAAGATGAAAACCCACAAAGGGAATCTTGAGAAAAAGAAGAGTGTCAGCTCGCCAGGCATACATCTTGTATGGACTCGACAAATCATTGATCAATAAAAAATCAAGAGGCACAAAGCCTATTAGGTCAAAAAACTGCAAAGGGTAGCCTAAGAAAAAGCCGAGCTATACCCGCTAGGTCCACACTAAATGGGACTAGGAAAAAATTAGGGTGTCATCATAAGAGACACAAAGTTTGTAGGGTTTTTCTATAAATACCTAGAAATAATCGAATTATGCTCTCTGAGTCCCTTGGATCATGTAAAAAAATTAGAGCTCGATTCGGTTATCTCAGTTTCCTGATTTCAAGTCATGGTTTAAAAATTAACACTTGATTGAAATAGTGCTAACAAGAAAAGATGAAGAAGAAACATTTAAATGCCAAATCTGTTCCATTGAGTTCATCAAAAATGGAGGAACATCCCCAATTCAGAGTCTCTCCAGAGTATAAAAAAAAGAAAAAGAAGAGTACATGCCGTAACATTAGAAAAAAACTATAATATGGCTTGGTTCTCCCTTTCCAAAAGGATAGCGAGTGATTGCGGCGGGCCATCGATGGTCTGTTCCAAGGAATCTTTTTACTCCGTTTCAGCTTTGACCATTAGACATAATCACTCCAGGATGACTTTAAGGTCTCGAACCTTCTTCTGGACGAATTCATAATTGGCATGCGAAGAGGCCAGTTTCTCCCTCAACCTGGATGTGCGGGCTTTTCATTCCTACAACTCCTCCTCTTAGGCCACCACCAAATCACAGGCCTTCACCTCCTCGGCTTTCAGATGATAAAATTCTTCCGAAATATCTCAGAAGGTTGCTACCTAATAATGGGAAGAATTAAACCTGGCTAGCTTGTCCTCGTAGGAGGCAAGGTCTTCTCGATAAATGAAGATTTGATAAATAATGAAGTGAAGGTGCTGATAGTCATAGCCTCTAGAACCCAACTCAGCAAATAACCATTGAAAATTGTCACCCTCATCGGTGAAATTAGCCATGGGGTCTCCACAAAGAGAGAAAATAACTGGAACCATGCCTCTTTATGCACTGCCTGGTGTCTCTCCACAGTACCAACACTTCGATCCTCCCCTGTCACCACATGTGTACAAGCAGGAAGCATTTCCATAGGAGTAGGGAGGGACCTAAGGCTAGTCACCCAAGGCAGGAGACCCTCTTTCCCTTTAGATGGCCCATCCACTAGAGCTGGAGGAGGAAGACTAACTGCGGTCTCCGGGATGATTGACGATGCTCAACTGGTGCTAGTCTCATAAAGATCTTGGGAAATATTCACTGGAGGGGAGCAGTCTGAATTGCTCCCCAACAAAATGGGTTGCACTGATGAAATACCCCCCAGATGCTTTTGACGATGGATCGAGCGCCTTCTCACCATGATAGAGGGAGCATTAGGTGTATCCATCTAGGTTGTTGAAGGGATGGAAGCAGAAGGCATTGCTATTTCACCTCTCATGATGAAGGGAATGTGTGGTGTTGTTATTGGGGTAGGAATGGGACAATAAATGGTCAAGGGTTTCTGTACACATCGGACTGGTTCCTTCACAACCTCACGGGGTAACAATCAACCCATAGTTTGGAATACTCCAGCAATAAGAAGGTGGGAACTGTTGTGTTAGGAATGATGATATATCTAGCAACACCCTCGTGCAACATCATAAGCCACAATTGAAGAAGAACTGTAGTATGAAATTCTCCCCTTAGTTGAAAAACCGTAAGCAACGTAGTTTGTTGAAGGCATCTAAACTGCCTGAAAAACTGGTAGGGTAGGTATGGTTCATATATAACTACTTGATCTACACAGGTGGTGAGCATCCTATCCCGAAGATTGATGAGGCATGAGCATTCCTCCAAGGAACCACCCATGTAACCTCTCAATGATACATAAGGGGTCAGGTGCAGTGCAAAGGAGAAATGAGAGGCCACACTCAACAACCCGACCATATCAGTAACAATCAGAGTCTAGGGGAGAACAAAAAAAATGCTGAGAAGAGCTGGGTGAAAGTCGGAATGGGGAACCTGTGCTGTATGAAGATACTCATAATAGGGGAAGTGTTCCACCATCCACCTATATAGAAATTGGAATGGTCTTCTAAGATGGTGCAGATACCTACCTTCCTGAATCTGTCCTAACAATTCATAAAGATGGGCAAGGGTAGGAAGGGCCAAATTATGGGTTGACCCTCCACCAGAATGGCTGCCATCATCAAGGTGCAGGAAAGAACCTCGTTGTATGTGTCATGATATGGGAAGATCCATCCAGTTAAGAACATGGTGAAGAAACCTTCTAGCCTTATCTCAGGTGAGATTTCAGGCTGAAGCTCGTATCCCCATGAGGCATACCACCCTGCTTCAAGAGTAGTACGGTATGACCCTGGAGTTTGGCAGGATTGACGGGTTGGGTGAGTTTGACTACGACACACCTTCATCCTAAGCCCATTCATCTATAAGAAGAACCTTATCCATGATTTGAACTAGATGATGGAATGGGCCTTGAGAGGATGACCTAGTAATCCCTCCACAATAACCAGAAAACTCCTTATCAAAGCAGACATGTAATCGGTATCATTCTATGTGGCAGTTGCTGGGATAAAATCATCGTACATTTCTCCAAGGATAGAAAGACCTCCAAAGTTGGTTTATGTCCTATAGACTGATCCCCACCTCTCCATGAAGTAGGTGAAAGGTGTTGGTACTTGAACACTAGCATCTCAACAACTCTAAAAGAATTTCACCCAGAGAGAAGATTGCAAACTAAGACACCCAGGATGCCTGGTGCAAGCCCACTACCTCCAGCTGGTCAGGGCACTCCAGACAGGTTTTATGCACCCAGAATGCCTAGTCCCACTCATCAAAGAAGCATCCTATAGCCCCCAAATCCCACTTAGCACTCCATCTTCCACTAGGGTTTTCTAAGAATATGTTGATAATGGATGGGTACTCTTGAGCATCTAGCCTCGGGACATCATCACGAAACCTGTGGTTTCCAAGAGTCCATGCTGAGCCTTGTAGTGTAAATATGTTCTCCTCAATCAGAGTGGCAATTATTTCTACCACTGGGGAAATGTTGGCACGGTCATGACCTTGTGGTGCTTCTAAATGGATGAAAGGGAGGTTAGGGTCAGGCAGTGATAGAGGTACGTCAGCGGGAAGACCAAAACCATAAAGCAGAAACTGGATGGATAACGAGTAAGCTAAGAGCTCTAGGGTTAGGAAAAAAGTCAGAAAGCTTTCACGGGGAATGATGTGGGTCTGAAGGTGATAGTCACTATTCCTTTCCATGGTTTCCCTTGTCTTCATCAATTCAGTCGTAGCCTGTGATTCAACCATCGTAGCCTGTGCGAGAAGATCCAAAAGCTGACAAAAAGCATGTTCAATGAAAATTGTTGGATAATAGCTATAGAAAAGTGGATAAAGGACTCAAAATATGTCCACATGAATATTCGTGTATGAATACTAGAAATGGTACATGGCGGCCACATCCCACCTACATGTATGGTACGCAGATGCAGTTAACCACGTATGGATATGGTACGCGAAATAAGTTGCGAGGCGTAGGCCCACGAAGCGTTAGCTAGCAAACCAAATGGTGCACAGAAGAAAGAATCCACAGAACTCAACCTTGGTTAAGTTCGTGTTCAAAAGATATGGATTTATGTATAAGTCTGTATTAACAGTTTCTGAAGTTCAGTTCACCGATCCTAGTTCGGTATGCGAATGAGATGGCCGCATAGCATTCTCCAACACAGATTCAAATTTTAGTTTTTTTAATTCCATATTCCCCTTTGCAAAAACCAAAGTGTGGTATGTGGAAGTGTAAATGGCAAGGAGATTGGTTCGCAAAATGTACATAGTAGTTCACAAGCTGAGTTTTCAAAAGAAGCCATACACGGATGCGGTGCATGGAAGTAGGGAATGAGAAAGCTTTTCACCGAAGAATTCGGTAAAAGACAAGTTGTGTGGACCCTTTTATATAGGAATGGTCCCCTATCGAGTCCATATCTCTACCACAAACCACTCTAGTTTCAAGACCACTCTACATCGGAATACCCTCCTCTTCGTTTCGATCAGACCCCATTCTGAGGGGCGGCATTTATAGGGTCCTGAAAAATCCACAGAAGGGAATGAAGATACTACCTTAAATTTGGTGTAAGAATCTACCCAATCTTAATTAATAATTTGGGGAAAATATGAAGAATGTTTATAATAAATGGTAAAGGACCTAACTAGTCCACGTACTGGTTCATCATCAGTGGTACACGGCTGTTTCAGTGAATCTGACCAACCACGGACGCTGTCGTTTGTGAAACGGAGGTAGAGATCCTACGCGGGCGTAAAACAAATGGCCTGTGAATTGAGGACGGACCAGTCCATAGTCACGAACCACACCAACTGTGAAACAGAAGGACCCCCCCCCGCCGTGCACCGCATCATTCGCGAAATGGAGGCGGAGCCCGACATAGCCGCGAAGCACCCCCGTGACCAAGTTGGTTTGTGAGCAAGGTACATTCAATATACCCCACGAACCTCGGGTTGACTAAGTTATCTATAGGCTGGGTTTTCTATCACAGGACTCTGCAAAAGGTGTTTCATGACCATATATACAACCCTTCCCCCCTATATAAAAGGTCTTCAAGGGGGAGAAGAAAGGGATCAACTATTTGAGGATCAGATTCTTGGAGATCATCTCTTTTAAGGAAGGCATCAAACTTTTAGAGAAGTAAGAGGCTTTCGAGAGCTTAGAATTTCAAGGACCGTGAAGTTCTGATTCGTGAACCAGCAACATGTATAAACTGGGGAAAAATTGTTAAGAACTGAAGAATTCATAAGTAAATTGGTTAACTGCGAACCTAAAATTGGTAAACCGCGAACCATGGCCCCTACGCAGATGCACTCCCTGTGAACAAGGGAGACTATGCCTCTTCTTCGATCCAGCGCACCGTGTAGCACCCCCCCTATGTGGGTGAAGCCCTGACCGGTGCTACCCCCAACCACTGCCACTCGAGCAAAATCCAGTGCCGCGTAACAATTCGGTATGCAAACAAAACCCGAAGCCACGTACCACTCTGGTATGCGGGATGCCCCTCAGTTCGCATACCACAATGGTACACGAATGGCCTCTCCATCCACATAGAACCTACCTATACGAAGGGCGCCACTCCTCATATGTCCATGTGGTCCGCCAAGTCCTTCAGTGTTTCCATCCCCTGAGTTAGATAAGGCCCTTCAAATTTAGTCCAATCCTCCAGAATCCTTTCAGTAGCCTATCCATCGGTACCAAGCCAAGGTCTCCCCCAAAGACACCGGAATGGAATACTGAAACCTTCAGGCGCATCAGCGCACCATCCTAAGTTCACATACCCAAGGTAGGTAGAGACAAAGGGGTTACCCCATCCCTTGAATGGACATCCGGGGCATTCCTGGGTTCACATACCCATGATAGTCTAGAGTTCGATCCCAGGATCCCCTTTCTGCCTCTCCACTCTTTAGGATTGAGGGATCCCGCTTTCTTTTCCGTTCAATGATCTCCAGAGGTGAGCACTTCTCCCCTCCCCTAAAGAGAGTAACAGGGCATCCCTCCTAGAGTAAGCCCCACACCATCCTCACCGGACAACAATAGCCTCTCCCATTTCATCTGAAAAGGTTCATTGTCTCGTTCCCTTTACCACTGTACCATGGTCTCCACTGACATAACTTCTACCTTTGTTCCCTCCTCAACATAAGGGGGAATGAAAGTATCACAGTCTCAAACCTCCCCCTCCACCATCATCTTCTTCATCTCCCCTTGGTAAGGAAAAAGTGCATGGCTTGACAAATCTTTCACATTCTCTTGTTTCTCACACTGAGCATAACTCACATGGGCTTAGAGATTTGTGATGGTCACGACATCTGTACAATGATGATGGTAGAATGAACTATGTGGGTTTTGATACCTTTCCACTGAGCAGGGTACGTAGGACACCTCCCTGAGTTTCAATCCCAACTCAGGCCACCAACCACATGTAATCCCCAACCATACCCCAACATGGGCTGCCAATTGTGCCCCTGAAAGGCAACTATTGTGTGTAAGACTTGACCTTCCAGAACTACATACACATTGATTCCCAACCAACTGGGATACGTAGTAAACTTCCCCGAGGCATAAACCCAACTTCTAAGTCTGATACCCATCTATCCTTATCAGACTGTGTCCTCATGCCCTTAGTAGGACCATACCAGGGACCAGGAAATAATTTTCCCTCAGGTCCTCTAGGCTGATTCGGTGTAAGTCCCACACCAACCTTGATTAGTAACTTGTCACCTAGAAGTCCTTGCCACATGACTTTAAAATGTATGATTGGGTCCTTGTCACATGAACTTAAAAGTCGATGTGTCCCGTTAAGTGGCACCAATCTACATGGATTCTGATTCCTTTCACAAGGATATGTAGGAAGCCCATATTACGGGTTTGATCCAGACGATCAGGTCACTCTCTATCCACCCTGGATGAAAATAAACTCCAAAGCGCCCAATTATACGGCTTGAGACCAGTACTGTCTGAATAAACTCAAACTTCCCCAAAATCATTAATCCAATTAGGGATGGTAAACCTCGGATGTAGATGGTTCTGAATCCCTGCGTATACTTATGACTTTCAACCCATGGGTAATCCATGGATACTTTACTTGGGGATAAACCAAAGATTCGTGAACATATTAACATGTCGTAAATCTATAAGAGATTCCCAGAATAGGAAATAATTCCCCCAAAAGGGTGAGATGAGCCCGATTTCCCATCCTCTTGATCAATGTGAGTTCTTAAGTGTCATTGAACATATCACCCAACGAGTGACTGCATTTGGAAAGAAGGTCCATGGATCATTGGATACAAGGAAAATTGGCATTTCTAGCTCCAAGAATAAACCCGTTAGAGACTAGGCGAAGCCATCAAGATATAAAACCCGATAGAAATGATTAAACAACATCGACTCCCTTTAATCAGACATGAGAACTGATCGTATCCCACTTCACCATGAAACAAACATCTATCTCTTAATCTTATTAACTAATATATCTAAAATCCTATTTGGTGAAGAAAATAAATTGAACCAGAATATTCAGGATCCTTCTTCCCTCTCATGGTGAATAACTAAACCCAACACCCAATTTTTTTCTCTGAAACATAAAAAAACTACTCACCAAAATGAAACCACCAAGGGAATCCAAAAAACACGTCCCATATACATAGAGTTTTTTATATGTTTTTTGATTTTTTTAAATAATCCTAGGTTATATTTTTTTTTGAAAATTATATCAGAAAGATAGAATAGAACCTTTTTCCTTCGCTATAAATTAAACACAGGACCCCCTTGCTACCTTTGCTTTTCATCAATACATATTGATGAAATAACAAAGGTGACAGGGGGGATCCCATGTTTTGCCTAACGTAAAGCAAAATACGGGTTTTATGCTACTGCATTTGGCCTAAAGTAAAGGTGAAAGGCGACACCGATTCTTCCACCTTTCCTTGAAGAGCCTATAAAAGGGAACCCCACATCCTCACTCCAAATCCCGTTTATCTCTCTAACTTCCCCCCTCTCTCCCTACAATAAGCCTGGTGGTTCTTCCTTTGTGTGTTGTGGTTTCGATGGTCTAAAAGGAGTGCTGCTTTTTGGGAAGCATCCTTTAGAGGTATTTTTTCTAATTTATTTTAAATTTGTTTATTTATTTAATTTATTTGTTTTTAATTATTTCTAAATATGTTATTTATTTACTAGTTTATTTAGTTAGATATAGTTTAGAAAAATTGCTATTATTAGTAATGATTAAGTATAAATTAAGTAATGAATAACTTATAATTAAAGAATAATTATATAATGATTAGCTAATGATAATTAACTAATGAATACCATATGATTAATTATTGATTAAAGTGTAATTAATTAAGGATTAAGTAATTTTAACTAGTCATTATATAATGAATGAAGAATAATTAACTAATGATTATAGAATGATTAAAGAATAGTTAAATAATGATTAAAGAATAATTAAGTAATGATTAAAGATTGATTTACTAATTCTTAAAGAATGATTAACTAATACTTAAATAATTATTAACTAATGACTAAAGAATGATTAAAAAATTATTAACTAATTATTAAATAATTCTTAACTAATGATTAAATAATGATTAAATAATGATTTACTAATGATTAAATAATGATTAAATAATGATTAAAGAATGATTTACAATTGATTAAATAATGATTAAAGAATGACTAACAATTGATTAACTAATTGTTAACTAATGATTAAATTATGATTTATTAATGATTGAAGAATGATTAACTAATGAATAATGAATGATTAATTAATGATTCACTAATGATAAAAGAAAGATTAAGTAATGATTAACTAACGCTTAAAGAATGATTAATTAATTATTAAATAATAATTAAAGGTTGATGAACTAATTATTAAAGGATGATTAACTAATTATAAAAGAATTATTAACTAATGATTAAATAATGATTAGCTAATGATTAAATATTGATTAACTAATGATTAACTAATGATTAACTAATGATTAAATAATGAATAAATAATGATTTACTAATGATTAAATAATTATTAACTAATGACTAAAGAATGATTAACTAATGATTAAAGAATGATTAACTAAGGATTAAAGAATTATTAACTAATAATTAAAGAATGATTAAATAATGGTTAAATAATTATTAAACAATGATTAAAGAATGATTAGATAATGAATAACTAAAAATTAAAGAATGATTAACTAATGACTAAAAATGATTAACTAATATTTATTTAATTATTAACTATTAATTAATAAACAAATTATTTATAAAGTAACTATTTTTGATTTAATAATGAAGTAATGATTAAATAGTGATTAATATTTGATTAATATGTAATTAATAAATGATTAATTATTGATTAAAGAATGACTAACTAATAATTAATTAATGATTAAATATTTATTAACTTTGGATTAAAATAGAGTAAACATCGGATGAAAGATGACAAATTAGATGACAAAGAGGCTTAACTGAACACATGATTTGTTACTCATATGATTTAGATTATTCATACCTTATTTCATGTATTATTTTTTATCATATATGGATATATGAATCACATTATATTTATATGTTTTTGAACATACCTTTAAGAAAGATAACAAATATACTACAAAAGTTTTATATTTTAGAATATAACAAAACATTATAAAAATTTGATATCATAAAGATTATGTGGTTATATGAGAAATAAAATCATTATATGGATACTACAAGTGGATGTGGATTTGGAATAGATTTAATTGGGGGTAAAACCCAAAAAAAACACATTGATCTTAACTCAATTGGGAACTGGTGATCGAAAGAGGGTGTTACTACACACCTTGTTTAACACTCATGAGGGATATGATTTAGATGTTTCAAAATTTCTTTAAAACCAATGAACATACCTTTTGGAAGATTAAAAAATTTACTATGAAACATTAATTTCATCTTTTAGGATATAAAAATACGTTCTAAAATTTCAGTATAATAAAGATTGTATGGTCAAACCTCATTATCAATAGTATTTACACTATCAGAAACTTGATCAAAAAACATTTTTCACGTAATGAATCATGTTTTCCTATGTCTACTACTATGAGGAGGTTATTCAAACAGAGAAAGGATATTCTTATAGTACACAACCAACAAAAATGGTTATGAAAGTTGATTATATAACCCTAAGTGAACTTCAAGAAAGAATCTGTGGTTGCTTAAATATTGGACCTAATAAAAAGATCTAGTCTATTATCTATATTAATTTTTAATTCTCAGATATAATATGGAATCTAGATTGTCTATTGGTTGCTGATGGGCACTAGGTCCAAGCAATAAATTAATTTTCCAAGTAGTTAGATGGTTCCATGATGAAGTTATATGTTGAGGTTTCTACCATATAACAACAATTTCCAATTATACGAAGTTGTAGACATACAAGAGTGGTTGAAGAAGATCTATCCCAAGAGATTGGGTCTATTCCGTATGATGCGAAATAGGACAACCTAGATGATCTCTTAGATATACATATAAATCTTAAATCTGATGAGGAATTTTATAATTATGGAGCAGACACATACAACAATACTGATGAGGAGGAAGTTTCTAGAGATGTAGTAGTTGTATTGTATCCTCACCACATAATAAATCATACACCACTCTTCGTATATTGGTTAGAAGAAATGACATGTTCTTATGAATTCGACTGGAATGTTATCACACATTTAATTGATTTTTCTAGAGTTGTAGTAGATAGGTTTAGTGAGTAGGAAAAAATATTATTTTTAGAAGGTATTTTCCAAGTAAATATTCATTAAAAACATGTGAAAAAGATTTCATATTGAGAGGCACTGTAGATATTTATTTTAGGAATAAAGATGCACAAAATACATCACACGATATGATAAATATGGAGATGATTTTATATTCTTCTTGAGTGAAATTCCAAACATTTCATTTGGAGGTTGGAGAATTTTGAAGATCGAGGTAGCTCATAGTTTCATTCAGCCAAATGTGACACAAGATCGTACTTCATTGGATGCTAAATTTGTGTCATCTATTATTTTCGATCTGATTAGAACCTATCAATATGTTCCTTTAACCCTTGTTTAAGAGAGGATACAATAAACTTTTAGTTATAATAGTTCCTATAATAAGGCATTGATGGCGAAATAGAAGGCAACTATGAAGGTCTATGGTGACTAGGATGGCTCGTATCATGTGTTGCCTCAATTGATATCCATACTAAGATACAATGAAAAAGTTATCTTCCATATTCATATGAATGAACATGTGTATTAATATAACAAAATTGATTCATCTCATGTTCAATTTCATCAATTTTTCTGGGCATTCCTTCCTTATATTTCCATATTTCGTTTTAGAAAAAAATTCATACAGATTGATGGAAAATTTCTATACCGAAAAAACAAGGGCGTATTGTTGATTGTGGAAACCCAAGATGGAAACCATGCACCTCTTATGATTTCATTTTCCATTATAGAGAAGGAAAACTATGAATCATGAAGTTTGTTTTTGGCATGTATTAGAAACCATTTCACCCTCATTTGGGGCATCTATTTGATATATGATTGGCATCGGGAATCAATGAGGTAATTAGAGGAAATCTTAATACATGGACACTCAAATTCACATCATTGATACTACATTAGATACATTGATAGAAACATATAAAAAATATATATAATGAACCTATGAAGAAGTCAATCACGAGGCTTGGTATGGAATTTCTTTATTATATTTTACTATTTCAATATAAAGAAAAAATTAATTTATATAAAATATGATCACTTATATGCAGCATATGATCCTGATCAATGAAGTTTTGTAGAAAATTTTGAAGGAATACGCAAGTCTAATCAAGGAGTGTAAGATTATATGATGTAGATTTCAAAAGAAAAATGGACATTGACATATGATAGGGGGAAGAGGTACGGACACATGTCTATAAAAATTGTGGAGTACGTCAATGGTTTATTCAAGGGCATTCACATGATATTTATAACTGCCTTAGTTTAGGATCTGTTTTATCATTGTGTAAATTAATTCATTGATAGATAAAAACAAACCTTGGATGGGATTTAGCAGGGGTTAAGGTATGGAATACATTTTGAACAAGTGATGTAAAAGAAAATTGAAGAATATTATTCTTATTGAGTGTTCCTTTTTCACTGAGAAGAATCTCGATTTGAATTTCAGGAGTGTGTAGACCCCATCACAAGTAGCAGTGGTGAAATAATGGTGGGATTACTAGAAACAAGGAAATTTCAATGTGGAAACATCCAAGCATTATAGTTTCCATGCACACACACCATCATAGCATGTGCCTCTGTGAACATATCATGGGAACACTACTACAAATATTGCCTTTATCAGTACTAGAAAAGTTGATGAACAGCACTAAAAAAAGCATTGTTAATCAATGCGAAGATATGGGGGGGGGGGGTCCCTTTTATCAGTGCTTTGAAAAACGCTGATAAAGGCCACTTTTATCAGTGCTAAAAAAGTGCTGATAAAAGACCCCTTTATCAACGCTTTTTTTAGCACTGATAAAATGGGTCTTTTATCAGTGCTTTTAAAAAGCACTAATAAAAGTCAGAAAAATAGAAAAAATAAAAAATAATTATATAATGCGAGGGGGGGGGGGAGATTTTAACAGTGCTAGGTGGACCCCCCCTCACACTCTCCCGTGCGCTTCCCTTTTTGCACATCCCCACACGTACGTAACCCTTTGCTTCCACCCAAACTCGAACCCGCGACCTCCCCCCTTTTGCGGCTACACCTTTACCACTAAACCATTTTTTTTCTCTATTTAATGATATATATATATATAGTTATATTTATTCGTATATTAATATAGATTCATATTAATATAAATATATTTATTCATATATTAGTATATATATATTCATTCTATATTAATATATATTTTTATATATATATATATATATTTAGTTATAATTTTTTATCCATATATTTATTTGTATATTAATATATTCTTATAAGATTAGTTTGAAATACATTTATGAAATATGTTTTTTATGTGTGTTTATAAATAAATAAATAAATACATACATATATATATACAACACACACACACACACATATATATATTTACGAATAAAAACATATATATGTATATGTGTGTGTGTGTATTTAAAAAGCCATAGAATGTTAAAATGATCATAAATTATAATCCAGAAGACTATTTCAACTCCACAACTAGTCAAATCTAATAAAATGAAATAATATTCAATATGATATGTGGTACATGCCTAACAGACATCCAGATCAGAAGTCATACTTGTTTAAATGTTAACAAATCGGGGTATCCCAACTGAAAACTCAGTTTTGGAGGCCTTATGGGCCTTTTTGGCCTTTAAAAATGTGACCGAATCAAATCTTCAGTCACCAATGTGTAGAGATCGTCGCAGGCTTTGATTTGATATGATGTAGAGCTCAAACAGACACTTGGATCAAAAGTTATGGCAGTTTGAAGTTTGAGTTACATTTTCAACTTATTTTAGATCTTTTATTATTATTTTTTGATTTTTTGTGTCTTCAAATTGTTATTAAATGATTTTTAATCAATAATAGTTAGAAAATTATTAATTAATAACACTTTTTAAAATATTTTAAATCCATTTTCACTAAATTTATTATATATTAAATGCAATAGTCTATTTATACTTATCTAAAACATATTTAAAAAATATATATTATATTTATATCAATATAAATATACTTATATAACAATATTTTATTTTTCATGATTTTTTTGAAACATAAAATTTATCAGCGGTAGGAAAAAGCACTGATAAATCCCCTCTTTATCAATGCTACTAAAAGAAGCGCTGATAGAGGGGTCCCCTTTATCAATGCTAAAAAAACGCTGATAAAGGGGGGCCTTTATCACCGCTAAAAAAATGCTGATAAAGGGGGGCCTTTATCAGCACTAAAAAAAGCGCTGATAAAGGGTCACTTTTAACAGCGCTTTTTTTAACATTGTTAAAGGCCCCCTTTATCAGTGCTTGTTTTAGCGCTGATAAAGGCCCCCCTTTATCATCACTTTTTATTAGCGCTGATAAAAGGGTAGGGCTTCCCTTGCCCGTTTTTGTAGTAGTGGAAGTATATGTTAATCTAGTGTACCATATGGAAACCATTGGTAACTATTATGCTGCACCATAGAAGCCTATTGGGGAGTTTTGATATTTCCCAATTCCCAAAGAATAGATGATATTGATTCCTAACATCAATAGGTTGCATCAATGAGGGAGACCGAATTCCAACAGGATACAAAATGAGATGGATTATCCTTAAGAACAAGTTCAACATTTTAGATACATCATATTTCCTCAGGAAGGTCATAACAGGAAATGATTCCCTAACATTAATGGATTGAGTTCATACTCTCAACCACAATAATGTTCCGTCTCTAATGTGGTCTTTTTATATTATTAATTATATTGTGTAAATATAAGATCCTTTATTTTGTAGAATTTTTTGATATTTCTGAATACTTATACTATCAAATAACAATAATCCTTTCATATTCACATTAAAAGGAATATTACAAGTACATGTGAGGTGACATGAAATCATTATAAAACTATCCATGGATAAACCATAAATCAAGCATGTGATAAAATAATAATGAAACACACCATCATGTGAGAAATCATACATAAATTACAAATCACACCAATTGAGATCTAACTTATTCTTTAAAGTCAAACTAAGGTTGTGTTGGGTTATAAAAAAACAAATTTTCTTTGTTATCTAAAATTTTATTAGAAAATAAGTCACATAATGTTTTGGAAAGTGAGGTGAAAAGATGAGAAAAAATCAAATAAATTTATTTATCCATGATAAAATTAAAATCATGATCATATAAAGTGAAATAGGCAAGAAAAAACCCATTAAATAACACATGAATTCTTTACAACAGACAATAAAGACATTGGAATTTTCAATACAATAGAGTTTGGATGAGATGAGTCTAACTTTGTATGTGAAGTAAAATCCAGCTTATTTTCAAGTGGTAGCTTAATAACATCTTCCAAAGGGATGTAATTAACTTCTGAATTTTTAAAATATTTCATCCTTTGAATGATAGGCCCTCCCTATACAGTGAAGAATTAATTAGAAGGCCGAAATATTTTGAAAATTCAAAATATAAGTACATCCCTTTGGAAGATATTATTAAGCTGCCACTTAAAAATAATTTGGATTATACTTCACTTATGAATTCAAGCTCATTTAATCCAAAATATGTTATATTATTTTATAAATCATTCATGTATTATTTAATGGGTTTATTCTTATCTGTTTCACTTTATATGATCATAATTTTCATTTTATCATGGATAAATGAATTTATTTGATGTTTTATCTCTTATTTACTGCACTTTCTAAAACATTATGTGACTTATTTTCTATTAAACTTGTAGATAACGAATACAATTTGTTTATATATTTAAATATAAAACCATATCTTAAAAACACCATTTACATGGTAAAAACATATCTAAAACCACTTTATAATATGATTTGAGAAACCTAAATACATTCCCTTTTCTTTTTTTAAGAAAATCTTCATAAAACAATGGGAATAGACATGTTATGTCTTACATTCTACCATTCATAACATTCTGATGACCATAAAGTTATATTTAAATTTTACACTTAAGTATTATTTCATTTTTTACGTACAGATGGAGGATATTATGTGAATCACTGGGTAGTATAGGCATGTTTCATGCGATGTGATAGTGGGCCATGAGGTTTGATGGATCAGGGTGTGTCGAGCACACCGTTATCATCACATTCCACCTCCACCCACCATTATACCATACCTACACCATGCTGGATTCTATTGCATTGTGGTATATAATTTTACATTTGTTTATAATAACCTCCTTACTGCACTTGGTGAGAAATATGGAGACAAGATACACACACATTCCACTTGCCCGTGGGAGAGATGACCATCACCCTTGAGGATGTGGTAGTCTGACTCGGTCTTCCTATCCAGGGGAATGCTGTTATAGTATCCACCTATAAAAAGTGTCCTAAGATTGTACAAAGATTATTAGGTGTCAAAATTTTCACTAATAATGATGCTAGAGATGGAGGGTCAGTATCTATGAGGTTGATTAAGATCCACTTTTCACGGTTACCCACTGATGTTGATGAGTAGACTGTTATGCGTCATGCCCGTGCAGATATCTTATAGATCATTTGAGGGAAATTGTGCATTGATCACTCTAGTATGCATGTACACATGATGTATCTGGGCCTACTAGAGGATTTTAATCGTGTAGGGAGATACAATTAGGGATATTAATTCTTGATATACACATACAAAGCCTTATGCAAAACATGCCACTCAGATCACACTGATCTTGGGGTATATGTCATCCTTCTTCAGTTGTGGGCATGTTAGTGCATACCTCCCCTCTACCCTAATATTGCTGGTCAAGAGCTGCATATATATGTTCAATGTGATTCTCCTAATGGATGCCGGTATGATCGATCATCTTTATTGGTTTCTAATGCTAGTAGGAGTTATTGAATTTAATTTCTTACTATTTATCACTTTCAATGTTGTATTTTTCAGGTGGTGTTAGGAACCCCACTTCATCAGGGCTTCAAGACACAATTTGGGTGCATACCATCTCATGTTGGAAAATCTACTACCCAATGATGTAAGTATATACAATATTTCATTGACTAACCAATTTTATAATATCATCATTTTTGGTATTTAGTAACAATATTTTTGAAAAATCTCACATGTCATTTCAGATTATATGGATGTCATAATAGGATTTATTAGACTAGTTTCCCACATACTGAATTTATGGGATTCATTCTACGATAGTTATGGTGCCTCTCATTAACTTTCATATTATTGAGTGACACCATCTTGATAGATTCATGTGCCAATTTGGTTTTGTTTAGTGTATTCTATTACTATCAAGATAGTCACCAGTGATTCATTCTTAAAGATGACATGGAGGCGGGATGTCAACTAGAACCGATGATATTCCCAACATCTTGAACTCTCAGACAGAAGAGGGTTGTTTCATATCAATGGTGTGCATGCAATGTGATTCCATCTATCAGAGCAGATTGAGTATGTTTCATGGTATAGAATGAAATCTATATTCCATCTGATTCCACACGGCAGAGGGCTTGAGGATCTGGTAAGTCTATAAATTTCCATTATTTTGTTTATTGTACTATTTTTTAATTCATTTTAAATATATTTATAGCATACTCTACTAAAATAGATTATCCACATGTTTGATCCAGAGGAGGAGGAGGTTGCTTTCCTAGTAGTGATCCATGCTGTATCATAGGGGATCATTCCAACTTATCGTGTGGTTTACAATAGTATCTTTAATCATCCACCACAAGGAGATGACACACCTTCCCAAGGAGTGGAGGTTACTACTCAGGAACCTCCTCTAGTAGCTATTGATGCTAAGGATTCATAATGAAGACGATGTTTACCACTTCATGCTGCATGTGAGGACTCACCTATTCCATAGGCAGAGGTTAACCCTCCAGAAGTCTAGTATCAGCTGATTGGGTATGTATATCAGGAGGCATGGGATTGATTTTTTTGTCAGGATATCCATAGTTTTCTCTGGATATATATTATTCGAGCTTCTATCAGGGTTCATTTCCTATGCCTCCACTTTTCTTACCAGATCCTTCATAGGATGTATGGTTCCTCCAAGTGATGATGGAAGGTCCTTCTACTCACATTGTGGGAGAAGGATTGGGTGTACATGAAGAGATCTAACTGACACCTCCTCCCATTAAGACACAGGTAGATCATCTAATAATTGAGGTTCTAGCACCCAAGTATCATCCTTCTTCAGGCCATAATACTCCACCCCATCACAGAGGTCAATGCTCTAAATATAAGCATCTCATTCACATAGTAGAATGTGGGATGAGACCTCACTATAAAGAGTTACTATACTCATTCATGTATATGTTTTCTATTGACTTGTATTATTTAAAAAATCAATGTATTCTATCCTTTATATGATTGTATGTCTATTAATATGATGAAATTATTTTTACTATCAACCATTTTTACATGTTTAACCACTTTTTAAATTTTCATTTACATTTTAGTTACAGTTTATATTTTATAATATTTCAAAGTCGACTACTTGAAACATAGGAAAACTTGTTAAATTTAAAGTAGGTAACTTTAAAATCTTATAAAATATAAACTATAAAAATTCTATTTAAGACATAAAACACAGCCTAAACATCTATTTTTTTGAAAATAAATAGAATTTTATAAATATAATAAATAATTGAAAATGATAGGAATGTCAAAAAATATTATAAAGAAAAGTGTAATGGTTTAAAAATAAAATATAGTATGCCACTAAAATTACCTTTCATTAATTGTTTTATGATTTTTTTTATTTTTAATTATTTTTTATATGTTCAGTTATTGCGTCAAATTTTATTTAGATTTCATTTCTACATTATTTTTTTATATAATTTCAAATCCACCAACTTCAAACATTATTATGTTTCATGTAGGTTACTTTGAAGGAATATAACTTATAAAAAATAAATGATACTTTAAAAATTGACTCAAAATATAAAACATAATTGAAAATAAACCAAATCATAAATATAATATGTAAATGTTAATTTACATGTCACTAAATTTATTGCTTAAAAAAATAAAATTTTCACTTTCCAATATTAATGGACCTAATTAAAAAAAACACATTATGTATATCAAAATATACAAACATATATATTTTTAAAGATTCAAAAATGTATATTTAAAATATTTTTTTTGCAGAAAGGAGACATCGCCGATGTTTCCTTTTGGCTTAACTGAAAGGTGGCAAGGCCTTTTCCACTTTTCCGACGTAACTCTCAAACAAATTCTAACCTAGAAATAATTTTTTTTTCAAAAAACATATAAAAAATATCCATCTTTATATCTTCGTTGAACAACCCCAAAAAAAGTTCACACAACCCCAGATACATAAAAGAAAAAACATAGATGGGGTAAATCCCTCCAAAAAGAAAAGAAAAAAATTAAATAGAACCCTAGAGAACATGTTTTTCCAACCTCATCTTCTCATCAAATACTGTATCATGAAACCTCAAAATAAGTGTGTCATGTTTTCATCAGGCATCCTCACTACAATGTCATGCATGAGGATCAGTGCATGCTTACACTTCCCAACCTTCTATATCACGTCCTCTATCTCATTTGTAATGAACTCTATTGAACAAAAAATAAAACTCAGATCCAAGTTTCTTTGAACCAAAACCTATAAACCCAACCACTCTCTTTTATCACCTATATCCACCATCCAATTTAATCTCAACACATCCACAATTCTCACAAACAACCTCTCTACGAGGTAGAGTAGACGATTAAAGTAAGGTGAGTGAGGGTTCACTAGACTACAAATACATTTTGTTTTAGATAAAAAGGATAAAATTTTCAAAATCATGTGGGATGATCTCCATGGACCATGAGTTAGATATCTTGACCACCATTACCTCATTGTAGGTTTGGTATCTGATGCACTTGTCTATGGATGAGGTGAATTTTTATCAGAGGTGACAATGAACTTTAGTGGATAAGGGTGGAATTATAGAAAGGTGTGTAATTAAAACCTAAGTCTTCAATAATAGAATGACATAATATTTATTTGAAATGAAAAATCTGGGTAACTAATTACAAAAACACATACGTTTTTTATATTGAATGATCTAGTGTCATAAATTTAATAATAGACTCTGTAAAATGAAAACTGAACTGGAAAAGATCACAATATTGATAAAACATTATTAGTAAGTATTAAACATAGCAAAATTTTGAGTAGTTAAGTAATTAATATAGTGATATTATCAAGATAATTTATTTTTTCTCACATAAAATATTTTTGGCTTAATTTTTATTGATCTTGAGAATGATCTACTTGAGAAATTTTTCAAGTTAAAATCATGTAATTGATCAATTCATGGACTTAATCGATGAGTTGATAGTATATTATATAAATTAATGTTAATATATACTTATTATTTTCAATAATTTTAAAGTCACTATATAATTATTATAAATTTAATTTTTTTATATGTGTTCTAATATTATTTACAAAATTAAGATTAATTTAGTGATCTCAACTAACTTGGTTTGAAATTTGAGTATAGTTCAAGAATAAAATTCATTATTCAATCTAGTTTTATATGAGTATCAAACTCAAACTCAATAAGAATAATTTTTTTACTTGAATCAACTCAATTTGATTACACCCCTACCTAGAAACATGAACTTGAGAATTTTGATTATGATATTGAAGTTATATAAAAATTAACTACATATAACATGGTATATTTTTATAATATTTATTTATAATTAAACTAATAATGTCATTATTTCCATTGGAAGGGAAATTATTTAATTTTTTTTCATCTAAGAGCTGATATATATGGATAAAGAGAGATGAAGAGGCATATTTTGTGAATTTATATGACAAAAAATTTAGAGAAAAGTGTTGTAGTGTTACATTTGGTTGAGATAAAGTCAGTCGCTTGATCATAGTGAAGTGATTTGATGAACCAAAATCTACCACATATGAATCTAGTGTAAAAAAGAGAACCCATATAACCTAAAACCACTCTTATGTGTCAACCACATTTCGAAATATTGAAAGTTCTTGATCTCTTTTTTTTTTATAGTTTCAATGAATAATTTTTTGGGATGACCATAGAATATTTGTGATCAAGTAGTCAAGTATTATAAATTTCTATTCATTTAAAGTATTATTGAAGTTACAATTTTTTATCTATCGTAGAGGATGAAATACCTATGTTATATAGGAAAATATTTTATCTTTAATATAAAAATCTATAATATCATATAATATGATATCCCAACCATTCAACCATTTATCGGTTATAAAACCCATTACTGTAAAAATTTAAAAAAAGTTTAGAAGGAACCACTTAAAATCACATTCCTTCACTACTTATCTCTACACTTCATGCCTAATAAATCACATCAACATAAAATAATCAAATAACACATCAATGACTTGTAGAAACCTAACCCCAATATCCTGATGTTGGTGTCTTCTTTACTACATTGGAATAAGATACAACGAATCACATCCTAAAAGGATAAATATTTTAGTAGTCTTGTTAAACTAGATACATATATGAAATTTAGATTACATTTTTAAAAATAAAATACAAAAATAATTTTCTTTGAGAATTCCATTATTCCCCTTAGTATATCCTTACATATCAATCATAAAATACTTCATGGTATCCTGGGGAAAATAAAACATAAGAAAGGGGTGAGCTCATATGATCAGAAAGGGTATGCATATAGTATAAGCTATAAATAAATTAGGTGTAATAAATATGAATATGTAAATAAATGAAGCGTATGACTTTTAATTAATAACTTGAGTATAATATCGTAGGAATAAATGATGATCAAATAATTCCATATAAATAATATCATATTCTTGAAACTTAACCATGGACATTATAACTAATCGAATAATAATATGGAATATCAATAACTAAATTTATAATGATGGAATGTATAATGTCGGACACCTAAAAAATACCGTTTATGCTTGTGCCAATAAATCTAAAACCATCGAGTCTTGTGACAAGATATATATATATAAACGGGCAAGTCCTTAGCCAAAACTTATATTGTCTCATTAGATCTACAGATGCATCAAGAGGCTATAGTGAGCCTCACCCATCACTTAAAAAGTCCAATTCATTCCTCATATAAAAGGGGTGAAACATAATCAACATAAAAATCATATTGAGAAACTAACATATGAAATATTAATAATTACCCCAATATAATCATACACCATTAAGAGTAAAATAGTGAACGGTAATAAAATTTAACATCCTCAATTAAATTGATCATAAATCATTTGAATAAAGAATAAGTATGATATAAACACAACATATCCCCAGTGGATCATAAGTACATTAAAGGTTTTATGTCATTGATGAATATAAATACCATAAAAATATATTTAGAAACATTCTTGAGGAAGATATCCTTTTCATCTTGAAAATCAATTTTTATAGCATAATTTAAAAAAAAAATCATTTTCTTTGAAAATTATTTTTTAAAAATAAGAATTTATAGAATATTAGAAAAAACATTTTCTTTAATATAACCTTTTAAACTTGTAAACTAAGCTTCAAATAAATTTTATTCATGATGGTGGTTAATTCCATACACGTCATACAAGTTAAAAATAACATTTCTTTTTCACTGTTAAAAGGTTAGCAAAGTTCCTTTTTCAGAAAATGATAATAAGATTACTTTCAAAAAAAGTTGTAAGAAATAAAACATAGGTAATTATTTTATTAATAAATTATTTTGAAAAGGTAATTTTTATTTTATTTTTTTAGAAAACATGGGTTTTGATGAAAAAGGTATTCCATATGAAGAGAGAAATAAAGTCAGATTTAATAAAAAAAATCAATAATTTTGAGTACCAATGCATGGAAAATGGTACTATTAATTTAAAATATAATATATAACCATAGGAAGATAAAATTAAATTTTCTTATTAGAAAATTGTTAATAATTTTATTCAATTAGAATATAAGTATAGACAATCTCGATGATAATGAGATTGTGAAATAAACCCTTACAATGATCATAAGATTGATGTTAGAATTAATAAATTAATATATTATGTGAATAAAATATAAATACACATAAAACAAGTGTAAATACGACATAATATAATAAAAAATCTTTATATAGATAATCAATAATAATGAAGAAGTAATATAACCCAATGAAAGGAAATTGAGTTATAAAATTCTTTACCATATGGTAACATGCAAGTCAAATCAACTTAGATGTAATAATTAAAGATAAATCTTAAAATACCATGAATAATAAAACATCCATGATATTACATGTCAAAGGGGAATTATATAAACCATGTAAAATAAACGAGGTGAATAACATTACAACATGTCTCAATGATATTAAATTGAGATGAAATCCCATACAACACACTTCCTTTTGGTTGAACACGTGTTAAGATCATTTATTGTGATTTTAAAAATGTTATAAACTTATAAAAGAACCATATTAATATTTATAATATCATATATGATACTTTTATAACATCTTATCACCTATTCATTATTAATCTTTCACTATTTTCATTGTTTCAGGTGTTAACTGACTTGTTTTCTAATGTGTGTTTTGTCATGAAAGATCTGGTTCTTGTATATATTATATAGTTTCATCATCTCTAAAATAATAATCATGAAATAATTATCAAATTTATACATTTATTATAATTTAATACTAATCATTAAATATGTTTTTGATAAATGAAGTATGTTACAATCATGGAGACGGTAGATCGTACATACGCATAAGTAATGTTTCCATTTTCCAATGATCATTATAGAAAGACAATAAATAATATATTATATTTAAATAATGATAATAATATCATATATACCATATTATTTTTTAAATATACTTTTATATATCATCCATGTGGTGTGGTGATGAAAATATAGTCACATCATTTCGTGAAGGAAGTAGTCCACACATTCAGAGACGATGTTATCATATTTCATTGAGTGAAAAGGTAAGAAAGAAAATGATATATATTATATTTTGAAAATAATAAATATGTAATTAATATAATATTTTTTTCATTTATATCACATATAATTATTAAATATATCTTTATCACCTTTAATGTAAAACATTAATGAGAGATGAATCACATTTCTTCGTCAGGCGATAGTCCGCCGTACACACGAGTGACGTTATCATATACCCTATGGAATGTAAATTAAACAAGATATATATGATATAATGAATATATAGGTATAATTATATTATAAATATAATATATATACTTTATATCCATCATTATACTCAACTGTGAGAGGTGGTAATAGAAAAATGAATGACATCAGTTCGCGAGACGATAGTCTACCGTACACACGAAAGATGATTTTGTAACAAATTTAATGGAATTGGAGAGATTTTTTGGTAATTAAATTGAAATTTAAACATGTATTTATATTTAACATACCAAGGTTATTATATAATCAAGTTTTATTAAAAATTTAATGAGGTGGAGAAAGGAATAAAATAAAAATGCTCATTGAAAAATGTTACATTTTCTTCGTGTATCTTCCTTAGGTTTTCACTAAATCCTTCCCAGATTGGATTTATACACAAAATAAGGCTTTTGATAAGAGACAAGTTAATTTTGGAAGTTATTTTTATAGGTATTGTTTGAACTTAAAGAGTATGAATGTGGTAATAAAAGAGGATAAAGGGTGGCCTTTTATAAGTGAGGTAAGTGGCACACTTGTAATATTTTGAATAGATTTAATCTTAACCACGTTTTTATCATACAAAAAGACTAAAATGTGGGAAAATTATATAAAATAGAATAGTTAAGGTAGAAATGTGGCCATAAAATGGGTGTTCTACAAGTTGGTAGGTCATTTGTATACATTTTCTTTTTTACTTTAACCCATAGTAAATCAATTTTTACATTAACTGCGGTAAATAATTTTTAATACTTTAACTATTAATATTTGTAAAAAATTAAAATCAACTTATTAGAAATTAGAAATTATATTTATTCCAAATATTTAATCTATTTTTCTAAATTCAATCCACAGAATCGATAACATTTAATTTAAAATTAGTCACACAGACACAATGAGAAAATGAGTTTTTAAAGATGAAATGTTCAAAAGTGTAACACATTTTTATATATAAATTCAATATGAAAATGATTAAAATTTACTAAATTGGATTAATTGATATAAAATTGAACTAATTTTACTTTAAAATAAATTGAAAATATAATTTAACATTATAAATTATTTAAACAAAAACGTAATGTTTAATTAAAATTTAGTATTTTTAGTATTGATAAAAAATAAACTCTTTAGAAAAAACCCAAAAAATCAACATAATATAATTTTGGTATTAATATTTCAAAAATTAAGTTTATTTTTTCAAATAATGTTTCCAAATTGGTAAAAATAAATTTTAAATTATATGGGCAAAGCGCGATTAAATCATTATTTAGAAAAAATACAGCTTTTTAGAAAACATTTCTTTTTCATTTAAATGATTGTTATTTTATTTATAATCAATAAATAACCATATTTTTCATAATTTAGTTATTAATATTCATAACAACCAATTTAATGAACAGGTTATAGCGATATACTATATTAAATTTCATTTCAACTTGGGGACGTGTGTTCCGTAAGCTATCGAAGAGGTTATATTTAAAGAAATATGTTTCATGGGTTGTTTAAGTTCAGTGTTACATGTCTTATATGCTATCAAATAAAATGTTCTTATTTTATAATTTTTGGGTGTTACATTATCCCCACCTTAAATAAATTTTATCAGTGCAATTTAATCTTGATTTCAGTAATCAAGGGTTTGACATTTTAAAATACCATTATTTAAATCCGACATTGTGAGAAGGGTTGATAAAAAATACTCTTAATAAGAGAGAAATGAAAGTAAGAAGGTAATATGGAATAAAACATAACTTGGTTTCTATGTAGGATAAAATTAGTGGAAAGTGAAGATATATACATAAAGGAAAATCTAAATAATTATATAGATTAATAGAGGGAGGGTGATGGATGTGGACAAGAAGAATTCCCATCATGAACCATTTTAATTTCAAAAAATTTCGACCTTTTCAACCCCCTCAGCCCAGACGGCGGTGCCCCTCTCAGCCCTGAATTCTTCTGATCCCAATTCATCCTCATCGGTTCCTCCCTTGGCTTTCCCTGGGGATGTCGTTCGACCTTTACATAGGACGGCGCCATCTCCGGCTCCTTCTCCCACAGTGCCTTCTGCCTGTCCCTCCTTTCGCGCCACCATATGCAGCTCTTCTTCGGTTGTCGGCCTTCCCTGTTTCCAGTTGGTCTCTACAGGGCTACCTCATTTGTTGCGCAGTGGATCTCAGTTCAGTCTGAAATTTCTTATATCTACCTTTGTAGAGGCTTCAGCTTGTTTGAAATTCACCCTTATTGCTCATTTCGGGGCTACCATGCCCCCTTGCTGTGTTTCATCATTGTTTGGATTCTTGGGGGCTCTGGTCTCCACCGACAATCTCTATCATCCACAGGAAATCCTTATGCATAGTCCTCATGTTGAAAGAGGATTTCATTCAGGCTTGGTGTCGGGCACCACATTCATGGGGGCACTGGAAATTTAGCCTGACTAGGTGGTCAATGGAAGCCCATCAGGATAAGGAGAGTCCTACCACGGTGTTGATCAGCCTCCTGGGGCTTCCACTTCCTTTCTCGGATGAAGGCTTTGTTTAGGATATTAGCGACTCCCTAGGTGGTTTCTTGTGCTCTGATCCTCGGACTAGCCGTTGCGCGGAGGTTCATATGGCACACATTTGCGTGTAGCTAGAACTTTCCCTTCCAATGCTAGAAAGATAGATCTCCGGGAGCAGGAATACTTTTCTTGGGTTCAAGATATAGTTTATCTAGTGTTTCCATGTTTCTTTTCTCATTACCTTCTTCAGGGACATGGTGTGCAGGCGTGTCGTCGTCGCCATCAGGATGGGCGTCGACGCCATGCTCACAGTGTTCAAGCTAGGGGTGCTTGATTCAACCCGGTCATTGGGGACCTCATAGGCATGCCAATTGAGGAGGAACATTCTCCTAATGAAGGCCTAATGCCTGAACCATGGTTTTGGGGTGCAACAGAGGTGTGTGGTACCTCAAACACACAAAAACGAAAGGGAAAACGGAGAAAACACAAAATGTAACATGGTTCGGATTTGAAGCCTAAGTCCATGGGAGAAATGTTTCTCTATTATCTTCTCTCTGATTCAAGTCGGAGGATCACCAATACACAAGGATTACACAGATTACACCACAAGGGATTTTATCCCATTAAATAGATGAATTAAAACCAAGTTGGTATGGGGTAGTTCATCAACCCATTGAGAAGTCTCCTCCCTCTGTAGGAAACTTCAAGGAAGGATGATATCCACCATGGAATACCTGTAACCACTTGAGGAGGTTATTCCGTCAAAGGATACTCCACCAATCACTCCCAAATTGGGAGCAGTCCCTACAAATCCCCCCCTCACAACCAATTTGGGGTAGAAATTTGACCTACAGTCTTCTTGCAGGTGTCAAAAACTTTATCAACAAATTGAACACGCTTCTTCATGCTAGATGATGTGACACTTCCACCATATTCACTCGATATTGGGATGACTGCGGTCTCCATCAAATGATACAACCCTTGGGACTCCTTTCTAGTAAACATCACTGCATCCCCACGTGAGACTTCCAACACTGCACCCGCTATGGAAATCTTGAACCCTTTCTCATCGAGACTACTTAATGATACCAGGTTCTGTCTCATCCTCAGAACGAATTTCATGTCAACCAGTTTTCGAATTCCACCATCTGGTGTCTTTAATTTCACCATCCTGACTCCTCGAACCTTACATTTTGACCCATCACCAAGTCTCATCCAGTCTCGCACCTAGTGAAAAGTATCAAATATACCTCTCATTGTACATATGTGTGTAGATCTCCCCGAATCCAGAACCCATCCACCTTCCTTTGGATTTTGAGCCCGCTCATTCTTCATCTTTAGAAATCGGCATTCCCTCTTTATGTGCCCGTATCTTTTGAATAACGACACTGCACTTCTCCCCGTTCAACTCACTCATCTGAGTGCATGCTTCCAGTTGTCACACATATTTCATCATCTACTGATAATCCTGTGATGTTCACATCATCCTCTTCAACTCTCTTCTTCCCAGAAACGTACCATTTGCGCTCTCCATAGTCACTTTTATAGTGTCCCTTCTTCTCACCCCAGAAATAGGTGATTTCGCTAGGATCACGCCCCCTGGATTTTGGCCGCTATTCTTTACCTCCTGACTGTCGATGTCGTATCCTCCCATGCTGATCATCTTGCATCACCATGATTTTATCTCTTGAATGCGCTGTGGGTCTTCAAAATGCTTCCAAATATTGAAGAAACACCATCACATCATCCAGCTTCAATGTCTCCTTCCCCACAAGAAATCCAGTCACAAGCCCATCAAATGAGCTTGGTAGGGATGATAAAAGAAAAAGTGTTTTTTCTTCCTCTCCAACCTTCATACTGAGCCCCAATAACTATGTGAGGATTTTTTTGAATTCGTTGGTGTGATCGAACAAGTTCGTTCCCTCGTCCATGTGAAAATGGTATAATTTATTCTTCAAGAATATTTTTTTGGTGAGCGACTTCACCATATACCGCTGCTCCAACTTCTTACAGATCTCCTTTGGTGATGTCTCATCCAACACTATGTATTTTACCTCATTCTACAGGCATAGACAAATTGTGCTGATGACCCACATCTCGAGCTCTTACCAATCATATTTACTGGTTGCCTCGAGCTTTTCTCTGATCAATGATCTGATACTGCCCTGCTGTACCAAAAGATCTTTCAATATGCTTTTCCACAAGATGAAATTGTTTCGACCATTGAACTTCTCGATATCAAATCTTGGTAGTGCTCTACCACCTGCCATCGTCGCTGTCGCAAAACACGATCACCACCGTCGATACCACACCCTTCTGAAACCAACTAATATAGTGCTAATTTTGAAAAACTAACCATACAGATGCGTCCAGAATGGTCAAAATAGTCGGAATTGACTCCTAGATCACCAAAATCGGACACCAATTGATTGAGATATGGTCAAAACACGTTCAACGGTTCAGATTGCTTACTGACGTGGCACGCTGGAGTTCCTGCCGGAAACTCGCTGGAATTTTCTCCAGCGGTGTGAACAGTGTTGTCTTCTTCGGCACAGGGGTATTTTTCACCCGCGGGTTTGACCAAACTTTTACCGAGCCTACCGGGCTCGTTTCAACTTTGTTTTTATCGCTGCTTGTTTCGTTGGAATCGTCTCGTCGTCCTCTTCATAGATCTGGCCTCAGAAAAATTTTCCGACCACTTTAAATTTTCTGACCACTGGAAAAATCGTTGTTGCCTCGCCGATTCAACTCTGTTCTCTCCAAATCACCTCTGATACCTTTTTTGGGGCGCAGCGGAGGTGCGTGGTACCTCAAACACACAAAACGAAAGAGAAAACGGAGCAAACACAAAATGTAACATGGTTCAGATTTGAAGCGTACGTCCACAGGAGAAATGTTTCTCTATTCTCTTCTCTCCGATTCTCATAATAGGATCACCAATACACAAGGATTACAAAAATTACACCATAAGGGATTTGATACTATTAAATTGATGAAGTAAAACGAGGTTGGTATGGGGTAGTTCATCAACCCCTTGAGAAGTCTCCTCCCGCTGCAGGCTACTTCAAGGAAGGATGCTATCCACCATGGAAGGCCTGTAGCCACCTGGGTATGTTTTTACATCAAAGGATACTCCACAAATCACTCCCAAATTGGGATTGGTACGTACACATGGTGTATAGATCTAGGGATGCATTCTGGACCTGCTATGGAGGGTGTCTTAGAACCTTGCTGGGACATAGTGCCCTTCGTTCCACGTTGCTTGCCTCTGGTTTTGAAAGGCGGCCTACCCTCTATTCTCTCACATCTCTTTGGCCTACTGGGTATTCTATCGAAGGATTTACTCCTACCTTGGGATGCTCTTGGAGGGGAGGAGAGGCCCCTGGAGTTGGTTCCTCTGGGATATACCTTCAACGGCTCCCCTTCTACCAAAGCTGATACTCCCCCTTTGTCTCCTCCTTAGAAACAATGGGTGGATGGAGGACTAATGAGGAAGGCTACCTCCAACCTGGGATCTAGGGGTAGGTCTCCATATCACTTTCAAGGATATGGTTCTCCTCCAATGAAGATTTCATCCAACAACGCAAGAATATGCCCCAGATCACAATACATAAATCTTAAGGGGCAGGTGGCATCCCACTTTGAGAAGGCCACACACTCTAGGGCCAGTACTAGTATCTTATTTTCCCAATGTTACCTATGATCATCTGTAATGACAGAGTCTTTAGAGGCCACATCAAAACAAACTTCTTATCTTCAGAGATTCCCAGACACAAAGTCTCATTGGTAGCTATTCTTGATCATAAGAAGCAGGCAAGCAGAATCATCAAGTTTTATAGGATAATAAAAATTCATGGACACATGCATGCGAAACCTTCCAATAAACATATCTAGATTTTCTGGTGTAGGAGTGCTTCGGTTGATCTGGTTCAGGCAGGGGACCAGTTTATCACTATTAAGGTGATCCATGATTCCCACTACTTCTTTGTCACATGCATCTATGGAAGTTGTGATTCCAAACAAAGGGAGATTCTATGGACTAATCTTAATGCTTTTGATCCTGGTGTCTTTACATGGTTTGTGGTAGGGGATTTTAATGTTTTGGATGACCCGGGAGAGAGGACAGGAAGAGGACCTTTCAATAGGAAAGCTAGACTTTCTTTCTCCCAATTCTTGGTGGGCAGGGGTCTCATGGATCTCAGGTATTCTGGGGATCAGTTTACATGATATAATAATCAACAGGGGGTTCATAGGTCATGAAGCCATCTATATAGATGTGTTTCCAACATGCATGCAGTTTCAGAGTATGCTAACACCCGGGCCGTGCATCTGTTACATGGCATATCAGACCACTTCCCACTTCTGATTACTTTATCTACTCGGCAGGACCATCACACCCACTTCCGCTTCTTTCAGCACTGGTCTCTCTACTCTGGGTATAATGGTGTGGTGCATGAATCATGAAATGACCCTTCAAAGGAGTCCTTGTTGTCCTAATTACATAATAAACTTAGAAGGCTTAATCATCATCTGCATCTTTGGGAAAAGTATTTTTCTGTGACTGATAAAGAGTTGGAGGGTGTTATGCAGGAAGTCGATCGGATCGAACAGAGTCTAGAAGAGAATTGGGATTATAGCTTATTTGAGTAGATCTCTGGTCAGAAAGATCTTTTGTCAGACCTTCTCCTAATATAAGAGCACAAGTCTAGGGAAGAGTCAATAATCCAATGGCTTAAGGAAGGCGATTGAAACACAGTGTTCTTTCATGCATGTATGAAGAAGAGGAGAAGATGGGATAAACCGAACATTTAATTGGAGGATGATTCCTATTTTGATGATAGGGAGGTGGTTGGGGAGATGGCTAGATCCTATTTTCATGATTTTCTTGCAGGTTCCAACACTCAGCATCCGAGTGGGTATCCGGGAGATGATGTGGGTTTTTTTGGAGTTATCCATTCTGTTTGTTCTACACAAGATAATGAGGTCCTAGGCACTATCCCCCAAGAGGATGAAATCTATAAGGCTATGTTGAGTTTGAATCCTAACAGCGTAGCAGGACCGGATGGGTTCCCAGGATCTTTCTACAGAGCCTCTTGGGAGACGGGGAAGGATGATGTTATCAAAGCTATCCAAGACTTTTTCTGCGCGGGGGGGGGGGGGGGGTCACTACCTCGTGTTGCTTGCGCTACCAAGTTTGTGCTTATTCCCAAGATCAATACTCCTACTTCTATTGAGCATTTTATTCCTATTATCATGTGAAATGTACCATATAAGATCCTTGCTAGAATTATTAATGCGCGAATATCTAGCCATCTCCCCAACTGGATATCCCTGGAACAACATGGATTTGTGAGGGGGTGCTCCATCCAGGGCAAATTTCTTTGGATCCAGAGCTTATCAGAGATATTAACTTCAAAACTCAGGGATCTAATATGTAAATATAGCTTGATATGATCAAGGAATAAAACCAAGTGGAGTGGAGCTTCATCATCCAAGTTCTGGAAAGTATGGGGATGTCTTCATGGAATATAGATACCCTGTTTCAGTGCTTTAGTTCTGCCTGGATGTCAATTACATTCATGCGTAAATCCTTTGGATTCTTTAAAGCAATGCGAGGTATTCGACAAGGATATCCTATACCCCAAGCATTTTTATAATCGAACATGATATGCTTAGCCAACTCCTTCATAGTAGAATCAGCAGAGGTTTGATCACTCCATATCATTGAAGGATGCGACTTACTTTGGTTTCTCACCTCATGTTCGTGGATGATTCCATTATTTTCACTAACAATTTATGTAGGTCTATTCAGGGGATGAATAAAATCATGGAGGAATGAAACTACTAGAGCGGAAAGGTTACAAACAAGGCGAAGAGTAACTTCTTTATTTCTAACAAATGCTCTGCCAGTCGTTCCCTCATGGTGAGTCATTCTTTGGGCATATAGAGAGGTGATTGTACCACAGTTTATCTAGGAGCCCCTATTTTATAGAATAGGTTGAGCATTTTCGACCTTGATCCTCTTGTTTGCAGAATTTCAAAAAGAATCCTCAACTGGAATAACTGGTATTTGTCCTTTGGGGGGAGGATTTCACTTGTTAACAGTGTGCTCTTGGCCACTCCTGTCCATGTTCTTTTAGATTTCAAGCTCCCTAAAGGTGTTATCTGCAAAATGGATAGCATTGTTTTGGGTTTTATATGGGACCCAGTGTCTGAGGGTAGAATATATTGGGAATCTTGGCATAATATGACAAGGCCTATCATCAAAGGTGGTATCAACATGTAGAGTCTTAGTGATACCATTGCATGCATGCATGCCAAACTGGCATGGAAGGTGCTGGAACGACAATATTTAAGGGGAAAAACTATTCATGTCAGTTATGCAAGGTAATGGGATTCTCAGGACTACCATGAATCTCCACTCTGGAGTGAGATAATCCCCCTCGTTTCCTCCCTCAAACCTCACTTGTGTTGGATCTTTGGGACATAAGGTGTATCGTTCTGGAATGAAAACTAGTGTGGGGAGATTCTTGGGTTCCCTGGCTGCCCTGCTACCAATATATCTTTTAGGGAGGCCAGTTTTCACATGTCGTTCATTTCAGTCATGCTAGATAGGGGACAACTAGAAGCATTCCATCTCATTGAGATGACCCCAGAACCGGATAAATTTTTGTTTTCCCCATCTTCTTCCAGTGCCTTCACACTTTGAAGTCGGTGGGGATTAATACCATTAAAGGGGATGATCTTATTCTCCACCGTTTTAGACCCCCTTAGTTGTGTTTTTTATTTCTTTTCGGGCTCTGTGTGTACTTTCTCTCTCTCTTGAATAAAAATTTATATGATGATGATGATATAGATTAATAGAGGCCATTGTTCACAAGAAAGTGAATGATCAATGAAAAGTTAAGGGACTCAAAACCATAAATCTACAATGATTTAAAAGACCATTAATTCAACAAAAATGAATATATTAGGCTAAAATTTTGTTTCAATATCATTTTTCTAGATTTTAAGAATTCTTTTACTATCTAAGAATATAATAAAATATACTTAATTAATACATTTCTATTTCATAATAACAATTTCATCATTGGGATGTGCTTTGATCAATTTCCGATTCATCTCTTACTCCAATAAATGAATATAAAAAATTAATTTTTATGCTTGAAGCACTAAAATTCACTTTTAAAAAATCATAAGATCCATAAAAGAGTGAAAAGTATTTTTGTATGTCTCTTACTATCTTACAAAACTAATATGGTTAAAATAACTTATCCAATATATATAAATATCTATATGGTGAAGTAATACAATAATTTCTAAAACTTAATCCAAAGTTTAACTAATACCATTTCATAAATGGTTAACCTTATGACCCATAAAAAAGATTAAGATCTAAAACCTTAGAAAGAAGGTTACTGATTTTACAAAAATGAACTTATCATTAATCAATCCCAAGGTAGCCAATACTATTGAATTTACTTTATCAATATTAATTATCTATTTATATCAACATAATTATCTAAACATCAAGAACATATTAAGTATTATTTTTCTCTCAATAATGTGTTTTCTAATAATTTTAACCTAACACTAAATCAATTTTATTGGTTATTGGTACCACTCAACATATGCTCTCAAATACTTTAAGAAATGGTACCACATCACAATCCTTATACATTTCATGATTCGTATTACGAGAATTTCATTAACAAAATAATTTTACAACATATTTTTTGGATCCAAATACACAAGAACAATATTTATTCCCATTTATTTGTAGTAATAACATAAGCTTACCCTTGAACCCTTAACTCATTTTAAGTTTTTTTTGCTTAGGGAATTCATTTGCGTAGTTCCCCGTATCCTTACCGTGTAATAATTTAACATTGGAAATTTTTTTCTTACCATTTCATTCATGAGAATGTTTTACTTTCACTCCTCACATGTAGAAAATTCCCATTACCTTTAAGCAAGTACCAGGTTGTTTCTTTCCACAATTATCACATGTGGTAAAATAATTCATTTCCTTCTTTTCTTTATCCATCTTCTTCATGGTCGTCCCCTTATTATATTTATTCCCTTAGAATCCATAATACTAAGATAATTATTTCTCATTATTATTATGACAAGATACTATGTCATCATATGATGATAATGTTTTGGAGACTAGTTCCCTTTGAAATATTATCTTAATACCATCAAAGAAACAATCATTCTTACTCTTTGGATTATGTTCATTGAGGTGGTTCCCATTTCTTCTTCTAGAAACCAGTTCTAAATGATTATGTTCATTAGATTAGATCATAAATTTATGAAATATAATGTATAATCCCAAAACTAGTGAAATACTTAACATAAATTGAAAAATTTATGCATAACTAATCTCATAATCGAAAACATGGTTTCTTTAGGGATATATTTATTTTCAAATACTTCATAATAGTTTGTAATGAAAATGTGAATTATCCCAAGCATAACCCCTAGGAGTGTCAAACTGGGTGTATAATAAGGCCCATTGTCATGCATAAGGTGATGATTGGGTAAATCCCAATGAACCCTTTTCAGAGTTATTACCCCCAGGTATATCTATTCTAGAACCACATCCACTTATAGTATCCTAACATGGAGTTATTTTATAGGAAATACAACATAATTACCAAAACATTATGATGTTGTTCTTTACTTATCCTCAAATTATATAATAGGGTTATGTCACCTAATCTATGTTTTCTTAAATCTAGTTTCCAGGGTTTTTACTAAAATTCCTCTGATACCAACTATAGAGAACCAAACCCCAGCAACTCAGAGTTGATGTCATCTTTGTTATATTAAAATATGATAAAAGGAATCACATATCAAAGGACCAAATAGTTTAATAGTCTTGGTATACTATGTACATACTTGAACTTTACATTACATTTTAAAACATAAAATACACAATTAATTCTCTTTGAGAATTCTATTATCCCCCTTAGCATATCCATACATATCAATACAAAAATACATCCTGGTATCCTAGAGAAAATGAAAAATAATAAGTGATTGAGCATAGATTATTAGTAAGGGTAATCATACAATGGGTTATATTAATAAATAAGTATTAATTGATACAGAAAGTTAAATAACTAGAATGCATTCCATTTAATCAATAACTTGAGCATAATATGGAAGAAATAAACGATGATCAAATAATATGAAAATAATCACATGATCTTGAAACTTAAATATTTATATTTTAACTAATACAATAACCACATGGAATATAAATAATTGAATTCATAATGATAGAATAAAAAATGCTGAATATATAAAACATACCGTAATGGATTGTGCTAATAAATCTAACAACTTCTAGGACTATGACAAGATATCTATATAAATGGGTAAGGCCTTGGCCAAAACCATATCTAGATTGTCCCATGAGACATACCGATGAATTGAGGGGCTATAATGGGCTCCTAGCATCACTTATAAAGTCTATTTCATTCCTCATATAGAAGGGGGTGAAATATAATTAACATAGACATTCATATTGAAAAACTAACATGTGAAATATTATTACTTACCCCAATCAATATATATAATCATAAACCATTCAGAGTAACAAGGTGAATGGTAATAAAATTTTACATCCACAATTAAACTAATCATAAATCATACAAAGAAGTAATAAGTATGATATCATTACAAAATATCCCCAATGGATAAAAATTATATTAAAGGATTCATTCCATTGATTAATGGAAATACCATAAAATAACTTTAAAATCATTCTTGAGGAAAATATCCTTTTCATTTTTAAAATAACTTTTTAAAGAACAAACATTTTGAAAATAATTTTCTTTGATTTTTTAAACTTATAATTTCTAGAATATTAGTGAAATTTTTTTCTTTAAAATTACCTTGTAAACTTTCAAAGGAATCTTTAAATAAATTTCAATCAAGATGGTGGGTAATTTCATACATGGTGTACTTGTTAAAAATAACATTCCTTTTTCATTATAAAAAGGTTAAAACAATACCTCATTAGGGAAAATACAATAAGATTACTTTGAAACCATTTAATAAAAAATTGAAACATGGGTAACAATGTCTTTAATAAATCATTTTTAAAAGTTTAAAAACATTTTTGATTTTTTTTATAAAAAATGGGTTTTAATGAAAAAGGTATTCTAACTAAATAGAGAAATAAAGTCGGATTTTATGAAAACATTTTATCAATAATTTTAAGTAAAAAATAGTGAAAAAATTGTACTATTACATACAACTATTATGAATAAATAGAGTAGGTGAAAATGAAATGGGTTTATTATACAATATATAAATAATTTTATTCAATGGAAATACAAGTATACATAATCTTGATGAGAATTAGATTGTGAAATAAACCATTACAATGATCATAAGATTAATGTAGGAATTAATAAATGAATAAATTAAGTGAATAAAATATAAATCCATATAAAAAAATTATAAATACAACATAAGATAATAAAAATTCATTATACACATGCTGAATATCAATAAATAAGTAATATAACCCAATGAAAGGAAATTGAGTTTTGAAATTCTTTACCACTTGGTAACTTTTAAGTCAGATAAAATTAGATAAAATAATTCAAGTTGAAACATAAAATATAATGAAGAATATATTATTCATATTATTACATATAAAATTTGAATTATATACACCATATAAAATAAATTAGTTTCATAACATTATAATATGCATCAATGAAATGAAATCGAGATAAAATCCCTTACCTTACGCTTCATTTTGGTTGAACATGTGTTAACCTCATGTATAGTGGTTTTAATTTTTTTATTAAATTATAAATAACCATATAAATATTTATAATATCCTATATTATTCTTTTATAACATATTATCACCCATTACTTAATAATATTTCATTATTTTCATTGTTTTAGGTGTTAACTACCTTATTTTCTAATGCGTATTTTATCATGAAAGATCCAGTTCTTGCGTATATCATATCGTTTAATCACCTCTTGAATAATAATAATGAAATAGTTATCATATTTCTAAATATATTAAACTATTAGGACCTATCATGAAATATTGTTTTTATAAATGAAGAACATTACGATCATGAAGATGGTATGTCGTACATACACATGAGTAACGTTTCCATTTTTTAATGATCATTGTGGATAGAAGGTAAATAATATATTATCTTTAAAAAATAATAATAATAATATATATACCATATTATTTATTTAAATATAATTATATATATCAATCATGTGGCTCGGTGATGAAAATAGAGTCACGTTGTTTCGTGAAGGCAGTAGTCCACACGTACTTGAGCGACATTATCTTCTTTCACTGAGTGAAAAAGGAAAGAAATAAAATGATATATATTATCATATAAGAATGATAATTATTTCATTAATATCATAATTATTCCATTTATATCACATATAATCATTATATATACCCTTATCACCTTTAATGTAAAGTGTTAGTGAAATATGAATCACATCGCTTCGCGAGGCGGTAGTCCGCCGTACACATGAGTGACATTATCATATCCCATACGGAATGGAAAGTAAAAAGGTATATATGATATAATAAAACAATTGGTATAATAAATTTATAAATATAATATATATACTTCATATAAATCATCATACCCAACCATTATAGGTGTTAATGGAAAAAAATGACATCGAATAGCGAGGCGGTAGTCCATCGTACACACGAAGGATGATTTCATAAAACATTTTATGGAAGTGGAGATAGTTTTAGGTCATTAAATAAACATAAAAAAATATAAGTATAATTAATATAATTATTTTATTATATAATAATGACTTAATATAAATTTAAGGAGGTGGAAGAAGGAATAAAATAAAAATGCTCATTGAAGAACGTTACCTTTTCTTAAGGTATCTTCTATAGGATTGCACCAAAGCGTTTCTAGGTTGGATTTATTCCAAAGATAAATCTTATAGGATGATATTAATGAAGTTGGGAAGTTATTTAGGTAGGTATTGTCCGAAACAAAAGGGTATGAAGGTGTGATAAAGATAATAGAGGAAGTGGACTTTTATAAGTGAGGTGAGTGAGACACTTGTAATTATTGAACAAATTCAATCAAACCCACATTTTTATAATGAAAAAGCCTCCAAAATAGTATATTATCAAAACTATAAGAGTTAAGGTCTAAATATTTCCATCCAATTAGTGTTTTCCATGTTGTTAGGTCATTTTTAATCCTTATCTTCTTAGTTTAACCCTCGATAAATTTGTATTAACCTTAACCATGGTAAATAATTTTTATTATTTTCACTATTCATTTTGGAAAAAAATTTAATTTGACCTTATTATAAATTATGAATTATTGTTATTAAAATTATGGAATATATTTTTGAAATTAATTTCACAGAATTGTAAAAATTTAATTTAAAACTAGTCTCACAGACGCGATAAGAAAGCATGTTTTTAAAGAGGAAATATTCAAACATTTGTAATGTTTTTATTTCTAAATTTAATAAAAAAATTATTCTGATGACCTAAATTGGATTAATAGATATTCAATTGAACTTATTTTACTTTAAAACCAATTAATAATATAATCTAACATTATAAATTATTTAAAAAAAATGATGTCTTTAATTAAAATTCAGTATTTTTCACTATTCCTAAAAATTGAAACATTTTAGAAAAATCCCAAAAATTAACCATAAACTAATTTTTTATAATGAATTTAAAAATGAATTTTAATTTTCCAATTATTTCCTAAAAACTAGTAAAAATTAAATTTAAATTATATGCACAATGAGAGACTAAACCAATTTTTAGAAAAAATACATTTTTTTTAAAAACATTTCTTTTTTATTTTAAATGATTATTATTTTATTTCTAATCAATAGACAACCACATTTTTTATAATTTATTTAGTAATATTCATACCCAACAATTTAATGTCTATTTTATAAAAGTATATGATTTTATGGTTCATTTCGACTCAGGGTTGTGTATTCTGCAAGTTATCAAAGATGTTATATTTAAAGAAATATATTTTGTAGGTTGTTTAATTTTGGTATTGCATCTCACATACTCTATCAAATACAAAGTTTTTATTTTATAATTTTTTTGGGGTTACATAAATCCACATAATATTTATGTGTAGTAAATAATAATAATAAAAAATATAAATGTGTAAAGTAAAATGAAATACATTGATTTCCTCACATATGCATGAAACTCTTTGTCCCTTAATAATGCATCATTTTCAAGAGAAAACGGTTTTATAAAAAACTCTTAGTTATTTTATAATTTTTTTTAAAATAATATTGGTATAAAATTTAATATTTGATCTCATCTTGGTTTTCCGATTATTTAGGACCTAGATAATATAATGGGATTTGAATAGGGTTTTAAAATATATGATACAAATAAATAAACCATGTAAACAAATATTACATGTCTAGAAATATATTCCCAAAACTCCACTAGAAGATCATTTTTTGATTTCAATAGTAGTGTCATCCAAATATATAAATATTTCATCTAAAATAATTCTAATTTTTTATTTTTTATTTAGATCAAGAAAGATTGTCTCTAGGAAATTATGCTTTACGTTATTCTTTCTAGTCTTGTACCCTATAATGATCATGAAAAAAACCATAAATAAAATACTGTTCATCCATGACTTTGATCTTTATATTGAGTCCACCATAATCTAGTGGAATATTATTTTGATTGATATCCTGAAAGAAAAAACAAAACTAAAAGAATTGTGATTTTTTTCTATCAAAATTCAAATAAATTAACTCAAAATATTCCTCCCACATGCATATATCATTGGAAAATATTTTAATGATAAAAGATAATAAAAAAATAATATATTGAAAATAAAAATATGATTATAACCATTTCTTTATTTATATTTATTAGGAGACCTCGTAGAAACCTAAGAAATGATAAAAATTCTATATACTAAAGAATAGATGCAACTAAAATTTGAAAAAAATTACCAAAATAAGTATATAAAGTGAAAAAAATTCCAATAGGGATGAAATTAAATTATTCAAAATAGAACGTGGGATCACTTCTATTGTCTACATAGATATCATGAATCCACCATTATCTAGGTGCCATTGGTTTCTTCTAACATGATAAAATTGAAAGACCAGATATGGAGACTGATGAAAAATTTGATAAAATTAATTACAAAACCATACCTAGCCTATAAAAAAAAGTTAAAAGTAAAAATAGGTAACTAAAAATAAAACATTAAAAGAAAAAAAAATCTCACTACATCATGTAGAAAATAACATGTACTACTTTAGGATTCAGAAAATTTCTAGTGAAATCTTGATTCTCTATAGACTAAGAAATAATAGATATGAGGAGGTCTGAAAAAACCCTAAAAAAATAATGAATTGAAAAATAAAACCTAGGGACCATAAAAAAAAATCAAGAAGATAAAGAAATTTAAAATTATAAAACCAAAAAATTAAAACGAAATAAACCTATTATATGATTTGGCTAATAGAGAATGAAGTTTTACCCCTTTCTTGGTGCTACTTAGGTGTTCAATCTGTGATGCTTCACACATGCTCCTTCACACCATATTAATGAAAATTTTCATTTATTCCTTCATTTCCTGTCGATGAAATCCTCTAGTCACATGTGTCTTGTTGTCATATTAATCAATCCATTTTTTATTAGATATATTATTGAATACATTTTTATTGGTGGTCAAAGGTTTATTATTAATATTTATTATTAATGAGATATTAATATGATGGTAAAGAAAAATTTTGGTGATAATAAATTAATGTAATATATTTAACTATTTTTAAAAGATTTTTTTTAGAATTTAATGTTCAATATCAACACACATTTACAAGTAGAAAAAAATGTTGGTACCTAAAAAAAATACTAATAAAACCTAAAATCTATTAGAATTAATCATTTTTACCAACTGATATATTATATATTAATAAGTTTATATTGGTATAATTTATTTTTTATAGTGGGTGTCTTCAAGGTAATAGGATTTCCATGTGTTTTTGAATCCTTAAGAGGTTCACCCCTTACAAGGTCAAATTATGATAAATCTAATGTGACCTGAACATTATATACATAATCATTACATCACTATAGATGAATATTCAATAAATATCATAATAAAATATAACCTAGAAATATAAAGGTTTAGTTTCTTTAGATACTAGATATATAATCAACTTATTTCATGAATGATATTAAATACCTCCCATAAATTTTTTGTCAAATATATCCCTTCTTTGAAATACCCTATATAAAAACTTTCTTCAGAACCTTGGAAATGGAAACAAAAGAAAGTATGAGATCTCATGCTCATTAAATTTATACATAAGAGATATCAATCAGTGATCATAAATAAGAATAAGATAAGCATAATGGTATGGGAACATGATAATAACTTATGAAAGTTATACCCAATTAGTCAAAAATCATTAATTATGAGTCATTCCATAAGTCTTTATCATAAAAAAAATATATAATTCAAAAGAGTGTGGAATCATAAATAATAAATCTTGATCCATGAGAAAATATCATAATAATTAGACATAATTTTTTTGCATACACATAAGCATAGAAAATAAATTCCTTAGTCAAGGACGAGAACTAAGAATATAATAGTAGACAAATTTGCATAGTGTATTTGGTTCACTCCCCATTCATATTATTTTATTAGTCAAGGATAACTTCCAAGACTAACATAGTGGACATATAACCTAAATAAAATTGGTCTACTCCTCATTCCATTCTATATTATCTCACAATATATCAATATTTACTCAACGCATTAGTGGGATATATTATTTCGGGCCCACCCATCACATAATGAAAACTATATAGAAGTTTACTACAATATCATAAAAATATTAATCATATCATAATAGAATAACTAGTGAAAAATAAAAAAGTTTCATAAATCGATCTAAATAAATGAAGTGGATGGAATTATAAAAACATTAATTACATCATCATAGATTAATTGACCTATGGAAAGAAACATGTTTCATAAATACATTCTTAATACATCATTATCATAATCCATACATGGAGAAAAAGTGGATGGTATTGTAAAAAAATATCCCCAATTAATCATAACAATCTTTAAATGATGATGACATAGATAAAATATATATTTAAAAGTGAATTTGAACATTTTTGGAAAATATAGAAAATATCATTTACTTTCAATATATTTTAAAAATAATTTTTTTTAGAATATTTAGAAAATTATTTTCTCTAAAGATAGAAATATAAAATCCTTAATGTATCATTAAATAAAAGAATGTTCATGATAGTGGGAAATTTAGTTCATGTTGTATACATTAAAAGAGATCATTCTTTTCACACATTTCAAAAAAATTAAAAGTGAATCATGTGTAATTTTGTGGAAAATATTCCTCTTAATAATTTGTAAGTAATTTAAAGGTAGTAAAAATAATATCTATCAAATATTTATGTATATATAAAAAACTTTCATGAAACATTTTAAAGAACATGTACATTAAGAATAAGGATTCCCAACACAAAAAAAAAAGAAGAAATAACGTTCATTTTTTTTAAAAACATTTTCTCAATAATTTTAAGTACCATAGGGAGTAAAATGGTACTAAAACTTAAAAGTTTCATAAATAACCATAGTATAATAAAATATAGTGGATTTATAGGATATATATCATACGTATTCCCCCAATGGGAATTTAGAAAAGACAATCCTGAAAATCAATGAGATTGTAACCTAAACCCTTACCGCTTTATTAACATTTGAATCAAACCCCATTGGATAGAATAAAATAAATTCTTACTTTAAATACCATAAAATAATAAACATTCATGATATAATAGTTCAAATTTATAGTATATAAAATCATAAAAATAAATAGGTTCACAACATGAAACATGTCTCAAATAATCAATATTGGGAGGAAAACCCCTTACCTTAAGTCTCGTATTTCTTCGTACTCATTAAAAAATACTATATAATAAATATATATTTATATAAATATATTATATAACCATATTAATACATAAAATACTATATATAATTCATTTATAATTTCCAATTACCCTTTTATTAAAAAATCTTCATTAAAAAACATTTGGGTGAAAACTAGTCTGTTTTCCAAGTATGTTTCGGTTCGATGATTCTGGTCCTTGAAACTTGGTCATGTTTTAATCTTATAAATAATATTAATCAAGTAATAATTATCATATTTATTAATTATATACCCTTTTATAACCCTACATATAAATTGTCTATGAAAAATAACTTACATCACATCTTGGAGATGGTAGTCGGTACGTATGCGCAAGTGATATTTCCACTTTTTGATTGATGGAATTAAAGAAAGGTGAATAAAAATTAACCTTTATAGAATTATAATTATTTAATATATATTGTAAATATTAATTAAACATATACTTATCATGATCCATGCAAATAATAAATGAAAAATGAATCAAATCTCTTTGTGGAGGTGGTAGCCTATACGTACACCTGAGCAACATTGTCATTTTACAATGGATAAGAAGGAGATATTAAATGGATATAACATTAACATAATAACATATTAATATAGTAAATATACTTATTACATGATGTTAATATGGTTATATATAATTTGGAGGATTATTAATAAGAAATAAACTTGAAAAAGTTCATTAAAAACATATACGACCACTTTGGGTATCTTCCTTTGAAAAGAACCTTAATGTTTCTTGAATAGGTCTTTTAGAAAGAACATAACATCAAAGTAATGGATAATGACATATTAATAGTAATTTTTTAGATCTTGTTCAAGATGAATATCTCAAGTGCTATGGATAAGTGAGAAGAGGAGGTTCCCTTTTATTAGTGAGGTGAGTGAAAAATGTCAACGAGCCTGTACCTGAGTGGTAGAGGCTCCTGCTTGGCATCTAAGAGACCCAAGATCAAATTAGGGTGAGGGTAAATTTATTGGGTAATGTATAAGTACCATAGTAGGTATTGTTTGGTACTGTAGCAGCCAATACTATTCATATGATTTGGGCCTTTGGTCCACCGGTTTGGTCCTGCGGGTATCAAGGCCTTCGGGCCACCAAAGGCCTTTGGGCCATAGGGCCTTCAGGTTATTGGGCCTTCAGGGACACCAATGTCCTTTGGGACACAGGTATTTTGGGCCATAGAAAAGACCAAATAAGGTTATACCACATAGGATCAGGACCAAATAATGATTCAGAGAAAAAATACCAACCACCAGAGTAGAGCTAACCGGATAGGAAGAATGAGTGGGTATGAAAACTGCCATTGGGACCCAGAACTGTATAGCTCTACACATGGAAAATGTAGACGATCATCCTTGCAAGGTGGGGATCTAGGAAACTTCAAGATGAAGATTCTGGGGAGGGTCTATTTCAAGTGTGCCAGGTCTTGGGCCTTTAAAGTCATGTATTGGGTCATGTATGGGCCTTGTGACTTAGGCCTACATGTCATGTAAGGGTTCCCCTTCAACCCTTAAAAGGAGGATTATCCCAAATAAAAATAAAATTAAGGCCTTTAGGCCATTAAGGTAGGTAAGTGGAAAACTTATAAATACTTGAAACTTTATTATATAATATATGTATTACTAATACCAAGTGAATAAAAAATTACAAATATTTTAAGATAATAAGGGTAATATCGAATTAAAATAAACTAATTAAATTAAATCAACTATTTTTTATTAATTTAAAACTTATCTATTAGCTTAATCCTCTGATTAACCCTTTTTAACAATTACAATAGTTATTTTTTTTATCATGGTTACAATTCATTATGATAAAAAATTAAGTTTACCTTATAAACTAATATTAATTATTTTGATTCCAAATATTGAATCCATTTTACTATATTCAATTCCTAAATTTTTAGAAATTAATTCAAAATTAAACGTGTAGAATATGATGATATAATTTTAGGAATAATGTGTTTTTCAATCATAAAGTTAATTTCCTTTCATTCTATGCATAGTAAAAACCATTAGATGAGTTTTAATTTGTTTATTTAAATACATGATATAAAAATTACAGTATAATCATCCATGTAAAGTAATATATTTTATATACTAAGATAAAAATACATTATGCAGATAATGTTGTTTTGAAAACAACTCTATTTTACCTTTAAATGATTTTATCTTCACTTTTAACCAATTTATAATCAATGTAAGAATGATTATTCATTTTTTTACATTAAATACCAATATATATCATAAAATCATATTTAATTAGTGATCATGGTACATAATATAATGAAAAATATTTTTTTTTGAAAAATTGATCTTTTACTATAAATTGATATTATTTTTACCATTTATGATATGTGTTGCATATAAAGAATGCTATCAAAAATATTAAATTTATTTGAAGAAGAAATATATTATAAAATATTATTATGTTACATTCTACTCCATAATAAACATTTAAACCTAAAAATATATTACTTTGAAACAAAAAGAGAGAGAGGATTCATCTGTCTCATCACATCTATAGGTTCCCATATAGCTTCTTGAAATTTATAGTTTCTCCATAAGGCATTAAACATTTTAGTGGGTTTTTTCCATAACACATTATCTTTTTGATATAGAATATCTATTATTTTTTTCTCATTTGAAAAAACACACTCCCACAGTACAACCTATGATTTTAGTACATACGAGGGATTGAGTATTTACATACTCAAAAGAGATACATGGAACACATCATAAACCTGGGAAAGGTTTAGTAGTTATATCAAGAGATAATATACCGTCATAATGAAATAAATAATATCAAAGGAATTTATATATCTAGGTATCAACTTTACCTTATTTTTAAATCTCATAAATTTCTTCCACAAAGATATTCTAAGGAATACCTTATCACCAAATTCACACTATAGATCTCACTGATGATTGTTAGCATAAATATTATTTTGACTTTGAGAAGTAAAGATGTACTACTGTATGGATATACAATTATCTACCACTTCCTCAATTTTCTTATCTCCCAATATCTTTCTTTCTCCAACTTACATCCTAATAAATTGGAGTTCTTCATTTCCTGACATAGTGGGATTTATAAAGATCCATCTGAATTATTGAGTGAAAGATATTATTGTAAGAAAATTTTACTAGTAGAAGTTGTTGATCCCAAACACCTTTTAAATACTTTTAAAAAGATATTAAAATATCTTATAGGTTTTTAATTTTCTTCTGAGACTAACTATCTTCTCTTGGATGATATGCGGTGCTAATTTTCAACTTCATTTTAAAATCTTACTGAAGACTTCTCCAAAACATTGAGTTAAACCTCACAACCTAATCAGATACAATAGAATGTGGTAGAACATGTAACCTTAAAACTTACTTAATGTATATCCTAGTATTTTTCTAAAGATATAAATCATTTATTATAGAAATGAAATGTACCGACTTCATAAGGCGATCAACTATAACCCAAATAATATTATGGCCATTAGATGTTTTGGGGAGTCCAATGACGAAGTCCATAGTGATGTTTTCCCATTTCCATTCCAGTATGGGTAATGATTGTTTCATACCCTTTTAATTATATATTTATTCCTTAACTTGGAGTCATACTAAGAAATGAGATACATACTCCACAATATCCCATTTCATGTTTTCCCAGTAGAAACACTCTTTTAGATATCTATACATCTTCATAATTCTAGAATGAGTAGAGAATGATGAACCATGAGCTTCATCCAAAAACTCTGTTTTCAAATATGGTATTTATGGGACATATACTCAGTTTCTAAACCTTATAATTCCATCATAATCATGGTTGAACTTAGTAACTTTCATAATCTTCTTATACAATTCCACATCTTCCTTTTATGCCTATGTAATAGTCACATGGATGGATGGTTGAACATTCATTTGAGAAAGATATGATATTTCCCCTTTCATCATAATTTCAAGATACATCTTTTGAAAATACACAATTATTGGATCTCTTTCAATCCTCATAATGGAAATACTAGCATGGTACTTTATAATCAAATCATTATCCACCATTTTTTCCTTCCCATGTTGGTAATTTATTGAGAAGTCATAATATTTAATCAACTAAGACCATCACCTTTGGTTAATATTCATCTATTTATAGATGAATATATACTTTACAGTTTTATGATCAATATATATATCACAACTTTCACTATATAGATAATTCATCTATATCTTTAATGAAAAAATTACCCCTTTGAGCTCCAAATCACGATTCAGGTAAATTTGATCATGAATTTTCAATTTTAATGAGGTATAAGATGTCCCCATATCTTTATACACAAGGTCTCATCCTATTACCATATTCAATGCATCACCATATATCAAAAACCCTTTTCCACTATAGGGTAGTGTGACCACATGTGTAGGAACCAACCTTCTTTAAAGCTCTTAGAAATTTTCATCATATTCATCTATCAAATGGAGATTAGATATCTTTATATTAACCATGTTTTTTAGATTTTATATCCATGAGAAATTTCTCAAAGAGTACTGATGGTATCCATCCAACCTAATAAAACTATTTATCTCAATAATCATGGTTGTGCTAGGTCATTTCTCAATAATTTCAGTCTTTGATGAATCCACTAATAAAATCTTTATTGAGATTATATATCCAAATAATGAAACATTATATATCCATAATTCACACTTTCTAAATTTGGTATAAAACTTCTTATCCCTTAAGGTATTGAACATAATCCCCAAATGATCTTCATACTCTTCATTTCTATAAGAATATATAATAATATAATCTATAAAGACTACAACAAACCTATTAAGGTAATCTCTAAATCATATATTAATTAAATCCATGATGATATCAAGGGAATTTTTAATTCCAAATGGAATAACTATAAATTTATAATTTCCAGAACTTTTACAAAAGGTCATCATGGGTATATCCTAATTTTTTACACCTAGATAATTATATCTAGATAAAAGATCAACCTTGGAAAAATATTTAGCTCATTGTAATTGATTAAATAGATCATTGATATAGGGTACATGATACCTACTATTTATAGTGATCTTGTTAATTTATTGACAATCAATATAAAGATTCATTGAACCATATTTCTTGTTAAAAAAAAGGTACACACCATGGTGACATACGAGGGTGTACAGATCCATAATTAAGATTATCCTAGTTTTACTTTATCAATTTCTTCAACTCAATCAAGGACATTCTAAATAGGTTCTTTGAAATAGGTGTAGCACCAGGTATGAGTTCTATTGAAAACTCAAATTCATGATTCAAGGTAGTACTAGGAACTCCTTTAGAAAATACATCAAAAAATTCTTAAAATCTAATAATATATTCAATTTTGAGTTTCTTACTAACCATTTGATAAAAATATACCTCATGAAAAGGTAGTAAAAACCATAAAATGAGAGTAATTTTCATTTATTTTTCACATTAATCCTCAAACAAGAAGATGATCATATGTTTATTTGGAATATTAAGTATGACTTCCCTTCCTCAGAAATTAGTATGAGATCTATATAAAGAGAGATAATCCATGCAAAAAATAATATCACATTCAACTATAGGAAGAACATTCCCTTAATATTTTTTCATAGAGTAGAAATAGACTTGTGATGTGATTATAATATTATTAGGATTTTTACTACTAATTCAACACCTAATCATTGTGGTGGTGATGTGATACCCTTAGTAAATTATTAAGATATAAAAAATTGGTTATAGATTGAATATAAAAAGAGTTTTTTAGATCAATAGTGGATCATAAGTCAACCTTTAACCATTTTTTTTATCACAACCCACTTTAGAAGTTTTGAACATATTATAATTCACTTTTTCTCTTGGATTAAGAGGTATTTTACATTGATTATAATCATTAACCATCAGATTCATGCACTTATTGTTATAATTTCTATACTCTATGAAATTATATCATTGGAGGGTGGATATAAAATTCAGTTAAGCTTTCTCCCCATTCATTTCATTGACAATAATATTCAAATTTCTTTATTATTATTTTTCTCGATGGACTTATTTTACACACATAAAATATTTATAATACCCCTTAAGTAAATTTCCCCCATGCTTCCTTATACACTTTTGGAATAAAGGAAGATTAGTTTTATTTCTTCCATGGGTTTTATTATTATAATTTACCCAGAATTTCATATTTCTCTTATTATCCCCAAAACTATGAGAACAAAGGGAGTCTCAAATATCCAATTCTATATTGAGATCACATCAAATAATTTATTTATATTTATAAAAGAATATTATAGACAATTTATTTCGGATACTTTTTCTTAAGATAATAAAGAATCAATCAACTTTAACTTCTATGACAATGATAAAACCTAATGTAAACACTTAAAGTTTGGTAAAATGTTCCTCATAGGTACTAATTGATTCATCATGCCCCTAATTTAGTTTAAGAAATTTTCTCTCTATTTTAGTGTGAATATTTCATTGAAAATACTTATTAAAAAATACCTTCTTAAACTTTTCCCATGCCATAGAGTGAATTTCATCTTCTTGCCTTATATTCTTGATAAGATCCCACTATTTATAAACTTCATCTCCCAAATTATACACAACTAAACTGACCTTCTCATGATGAATTTAATCTTCTTGCCTTATATTCTTGATAAGATTACACTATTTATAAACTTGATCTTCCAAATTATACACAGCTAAACTGACCTTCTTAGGATCAAAACAAAGGATAATAGGGAATATCTTTTATATAGAATTGATCATTTTCTTAGTAATAAGTGGATTAGAGGAACCATATATAGAAGGTGGACATTGATTCAAAATAGACTCAATGTTGAGTTATTTATTACTTTCTATGTTTGGAAGTTCAACATGATTCATGTTACTATTCATAGATAGAGAGAGTTGGGTGAGAATAACCGAATGATTTCACATCCCATCACCCATTTCATTTGGTTTCTCATGAGGACTATTATTGCAATGTCTATCATATTTTTTAGTCACATTATTATTCATGATTTCATCCTTTGAATAAATATATAATGTTTGGTGTTAGTATCAAACATAAATAATATGCTTAAGAAATCACATGATTATGAAATTCATTCTTATAATGTCTAAAATTATAAAACATTCTTTCGACTCAGGATACATAAAGTTCATCTCATATCACTATGAATTATTATAAGTTTTCATAGATTCTATCCGCTCATTTATCATAAAGGATTATAAATAGAACATGAAATAACTAAATAATATCCCATAATATTTTCAAACATGGTGTAAAATTAGGTCTCTTTTTCATTCACTAAGTGAAGATCGAGTTAATTCTCAACCATCCTTTTTTGGTTTATTACCCCTAGGTATATCTGTACTAGAGACCACATAAACTTGTTTTTATCTAGATAAATATTGCATTTTTGAGAATCCACATAATATATAATTAAGAAAAACATTAGTATTTCATACTATATGTAAACTAATACCTAGTATTTTTACCAATATTTTATAATACTAATCTCAAAAAATACCTAAATCCTATTCTGATTCCGAATGAGGTGACCCAAATATTACATACATAAATATTACATAATTTTAAATGAATATTCAATACATCTCATAATAATACATAACCTATAAATATAATGGTTTTTATATTTTTAGACTATAGAAATAATCAAATTTTCTCATTAATTATACTTAACATCTATAATAAAGTACTTATCACACATAACCCTTCTTAGACATACCCTACTTAAAACATTTTTCCTCGACCTAGGGAAATAAAAAATATGGAAGGGTGAGCTCATATTCTCAGTAAGTGTAAAATTATAACATGTTAATTAGTTATAATAAGTGAGTATAATATGAGCATAATGGTATGAGAGCATGATCATAATTTTTATTCAAATATTAGTATTCCTGAGTAATCAAATAAGGCTTTGTCATAACAAAAGACATAAATTATAAGTGTGCAGAATCATAAAAAATCAATCACGATCCATGAGAACATATCATTATCATAATAAATAAGTGTTCAATATATAAATAAGAATAGAAAAAAATTTCCTTAGTCAATTATAACTACCGAGACTATCATAATGGATAAAGTCCTATAATGGATTGATTTAACTTCCCATTACCATAATTTTCTTAGTTAAGGCTCGGTGCCAAGAATATTAAAGTGGATAGAGACCCTTACTATACTGGGTATGATCCCCATTACAGACTATATTATATCATGATATATCAATCTTTACCCAATTTATTAGTGGACCATGTAATTTTGGACCCACCCACCACATAATAAAAAACATACATAAGTGTGCCATAAGATCATAAAAAATCATCATTTAATCATAGAATAACCACTAAAAAAGAAAAAAAAATTATAAATATTTCATCATCACATAATCATACACTATAAAGAGAAATAAAGTGTATGGTTTTATAAAACCATTTATTATTTCATCATATATTATTGACCAATGGAAAGAAATAGGTTTTATAAAAACATTCTTAAAACATCATCATCATATGAAATTCAGAGAAATGAAGTTGATGGTATCATAAGAACATATCCATAGTGAATCATAACAATCCTTAAAAGGATTATCAAATTGTAACACCCTAATATTTTAAAAATAAAACTATGCTCAATAGTGTATTTGACACATAATGTCGAGCCTAAAAGAATAATGAAATATTATTATTCAAATATTATAAATATAACCCATATGTTATATCAGTGAGTATGAATAGGATTAGATACATTTTGAAATTTATATAAATTTACAATGAAATACAAATTTAATGATAAATTTGTAGCAAATAATCACTCAATTTTAGTAGAAATTTTATGATTCCAAAATATGTTTTCTTCAAAAAACTATTTTTATTATTTTTTAGAGAAAATAGTATAATTAATTTATTGAAATATTAGAAATAAAATATTTAATTTTTTTATTCATTTTTTAAATTATAATATCAAAATTATCTTAGGGTCAAGTTTTGGATTTTTTATGAAAATATCGATTTTCAGTGAATAGTGTAAAATACTGAATTTATAAAACTATCTTATCATTTCATTTAATAATGTAATATAAAAGTACCATTATGATTTGAATTTGATTTCAATGTAAAATAAGCATTATTTGGTTAGATATAATCTAATTAACTACATTTTAATCATCATTATATTTGATTTTGGTATAATTTTTTTTAAAAATTCAATTTTATAAAAAAACCATTTTTTTCTAGTTTTGTGGGTTTAATTTTAAATAAAATTCTACCACTTCTACAAATTGAATTTTATAAAATATATTCCATATTTTTAATCATAAAAAATATTATTAGGTAATAAGTTTAACATAAATTTTCATCATATTGAATAGTAAAATAATTATTTTCGTGGTTAAGGTTATAACTGGTTTACCGGATGGTTAAAATAAACAGATATGGGTTAAAATGACCTAAAAACTTAGTAATAGTCCATTTTTTATCCATTTTGTGCAAATAATACATTTATATATTTTATGCTTTTTAAAAATTCTAAGTAGGTCCTCTTGTCGGATTAGAAAAGGACACCCATTATCATCTCCTATCCACACTTCATGAGTATTTTTTTAAGAAAATATGTATCTGAATACATTAATTAAATCCCTACCCATGACCAAGATTCCCTAGTTTGATTAGAAAATCCTCTTAGGAAGGATTTTTATGTAAACCTAAAGAGGTTGTCTAAAGAAGAGGTATCATTCTTAACCGAACGTTTTTATATTATTTCCTCCTCCACCTCTTGAAAAAAAATTCAAACATGAAGAAATAATAACAAAAGTATATTAAATATAATGATATGTTGTTATTTTAATTTTAATAACCTATATCCATCTCCTCTTGCATCAAATGGGAAACAGAGCCATCATTCATGCGTATGGAGGACTATCACCTCACGAACTGATGTAATTTGTTTTCTATCATTACCTACCACTACTGCTATTTATGACACTTTGGACATGTACCACCTACATGTTAATGTATGTTGGAGTTATTTTTACCCATATTCCCACTTTACAAATTTTGTGGCTTTCATCACTTTATTTAGCGATGTTTGATCCTTGACCGAAATAGGATGATGGGATTTCAAATCCTCCTTCCACAGATTCCTCCACAGAGCTCTCTAACTACTCAATGTATCCTCCATATATTATATTTATGCTCATTTAAATCATTAATGGTGCCATATATTTGTGTAAACCGCTTAATTACACTTCTTCTTTCTTAACGGGGAAGCAACCTTCGGTCCGGAGAGTAGTCATGTTGGGCATTGCTAGGAATGTGTGGAAATTGGGTGTATTTTTCACTTATAAATATTACTCTTGAGAGGGAATATTATATGAGTAATCTTTAGTGTATAATCTAAGGCATCCCATGTCAATAATGAGGTAGTTAACACCAGGGGCATAAGTCTTATGAGGCATTTTACCTCAGGCATCATATTTTTATTACGTGAGGTAGGTGTTTTAGGTCAGGTCACAGGTTCTACATCATTTGGAGATAGATCATAATGTATGGTTGAGAAAAATCATGAAATGATTGTAACATATTGTGGATACAGATTGAGGTTGATTAGAATTCCCTATGGAGGTGGATTAAGGAGGTATACCCCATAAGAGGAAACACTTGGAAAGTTTACCATTTGTTGGTATTGAATGCCTTATGAGGTGGATCCTGAGAGGTGTGTCCCTAGGAGGTAACACCTAGATAGTTTACAAGTGGAACAGAATTCCCAATGAAGGTGGATCTAGGATGCATGTCCCTTGGAGGGAACACCGGGATATTTTACTAGTTTGGATCGAATTTCTTGTGAAGGGGGATCTGATAGGGGCATCCTTAGAAGCAAATTCATGGATAGTTTTCCAGTTTGGATTGAACACCTTGTGAGGAGGATCATGAGTTTACTATTTTCAGTCAAATTCCAGGTGAGACGGACCAAAGAGGTGTGTCTCTAGGAGGGAACACCTAGAAATTTACCAATGGATCAAAATTCCCCATGAAGGCGGATCCAGTAGGTGCATCACTATTAGGGAACACCTAGATTATTTAACAATTTGGATCAAAGAACTTGTGAGGTAGATCTTGAGTTTACCATTATGGGTTGGATGCCTAGTGAGGTGGAACCAAGAGGGGAGTTCAAAGGAGGGAGCACCTGGAAGTTAATTTCGAGATTGAACCTTGAGGAGGAATAATATGTACCCTATTTATAAGACAAGGATCAAAACCCACATAGTTTGATATCATGGTTTAAGGTTTTGGGATAGGATTGGTCCATGTAGTTTAATGTCATGTGGTAAGGACACTCGTGTCATGAAAAGAGTATCAATGAGGGATGGTGTACAGATTATGCATTGAATCTTACCTCACAAGAGGATTACTCTTGGGGGAATGGTGTGGGGTTTATGAATTAAAGATGTCTGAAGGATCTCATTCCCTATGAATCATACATTGGACATCCTATATTTATTATATAGGGTATGGATACAATTTTAGATCATGTTATGAGGATTTTTTTGTGTAGTTTAACAACATACAACTAGAATTTGATGTAGTTTAACATCATGCAGTAAGGATGGGGAACTAGGCATTTTTACATCATGTAGTTCAGGCGTGAGTGGACTCACTCCTCACCCATTAGGCTTACTTGACCACCGCTCATATTAATTTGGATAGGGAATGGCATTTGAACTTCTATAGAGGAGTGGTCAATCACAAGGCCCACATTATGTTCCTTATGAGAAGAATAAAAATGGATTACGACACCTATGATTAGAAGAAACATGAAGATGAGAGGCTCAATCCGTACTAGGGGTGAAGTGGGAGGACATAAGAGTGAGTGAAACTAGTCATGTGGGGACTCTATGTGTAGCTGAACCGGTTCGATATTAGTGTGGGGGCCCCAATAACTCGACCATCATGAAAGGGGGGCACCAATAAGAGTTCTAGGAGATGTGATTCATGAATATTAGGGCCATGAAAAGAGTTAGTTCATTAAGTATAAGTTCTTTGTAGAGGTCATGGGATTTGTGAAGGGGTATTATTTGTAAAACAGGGTGCCCCTACCATAGAATTAAGTCCTGATTCAGGGGTAGAGTGCTTCATGAAAGATGAATGCTTCGCAAACCCTCAAGTTTCATAGAGGGTCTTCTTACTTAAGGGAATAGGGATTTGTGAAAGTCATATCCACTTAGGGTGGAGGCTCTCGAGAACACAAGGGACGAGGTTTCATAAAGACTGGATACCTTGGGAGATCCATTTTGTCTTTTGTTATCAAATCATGGGAGGTTCATGAATTGGGAGTGACTTTTGAAGTTGAAAGGTTGCCAACTGTGAAAAAAATACTAGACCAAAGGGAGAATTTATACATTATGGGTTATAAAAAGGTTAGAGGCATTCATGAGGATTTATTGTAACACCCCAATTTTTTCCAAAAATAAATTAAAATGCATGAAAGTTTGTTTTAAGTACATATTTATAACTATCCTTTAAAAATAGTTTTGCCACTTTTATGTTTTGAATTTCAAAAAACGATCATCTACAATTGTGTTCAGTAAGTTATTTAGAGCCTAATGGAACCAACTTGTTTTTCTTTGAATAATAACATACCCTTATGAATAGTAATATGATCATAATGAATAGTAAATTTTACTATTATTTTATTTTCTTATGTTTTGTAGATAATGACATTTTGGTTAATTTTTCAAAATGATATAAAAGTCGTTATAGTTTTAAAATTGTTAATTTTTGAATTAAGTATGTATTTATTTAAAAATTAAATTAATAATATTTAGAAAATTATTATAAAAAATGGAGTTCATTTTTGAATTCTACACATCGATAAATGTTAAGGGTGAATTTTTTGGATTTTTATGAAATTCTTGAATTTTTGATGAATAGTAAAATATGGTAAAATACCGTATATTCAAATTATCAGTTAAGTTCACTATTTATGATATCATAAGTGATGAAAAACCACTTGGTTAGAACAAAAATTCCCTTATTACTATTTGGGGTCACATGAATTAATATTATTCTTAGTCTTGAGAAAAAATATTATAATAATGATTAAAATAATGAAAAATACACCCTCTCCTCCACTATAAAGAGCACCCTCATTCCCCTCTTCCTCGCACACCTCAAAAGCCTTGATCCTTACCTAAGTTCTTCCCAAAACTCTTCCAAAGGATCTTCTCCACGTCCTAGAGCTGTTGGTCTCACCAAAAGGCCAAAACCAAAGGCCTTAAGAAGGATCTCAAGGAGAAGAGATCAAGAGGTAAACATCCTCTTTTATTTTCTTTCTTTTCTTTCATTTTATGTTATTATTTTTCATTCACTTTGACTTATGTTGGAATATTTAATTTTATATCCCCCTTACTGCCCATATTATTTAATAATTATGAGAGACCCCATTTCTCTCATCAAATTATTTTATGAAATTTTAAGCGATGTTGTTAGGCTGTTGAATTTTCATGAGAGCTTTCTCAATTTTTCTTTTATTTCGAGTTTCTTTCTTCTTCTTTCCTCACCTACTCTTATCCAAGAGACATGAAAGCTCCATAATATTTTATATTCTAGATTTTTTCATTCTCATGTAAAATTCATCATCAATATTATTATCCTCCCCCACTTATTCAAGGAATTAAAAACATTGTCTGTGATGTGTCGAATTACCAACATCGTGGACGATGTGATTTCAATTTGCTTTAATTTCTTCAAGGCTGGTAATGAAACCATTTTTATGGTTGAACCAGGTTATAATATATGTATTGTGTCTAATACATGGTTTTTTAATTCTTTTTTTTACACATGGTTTGAATTTATAAAACAAAATGAGGTCGTTATTATCAAAGAACCACTAAAAAGATCTAAATAAACATCATTAATTTTTTAATTTATGAATAATCCTCATGTAAGAATTCAAAATGATAAATTTTATAAATAATGGTACTTTAAATATGTAAATACTAATCCATTACAATTATGGATTTTCACTTCTAATTGATAAGAACAATCCATCATGAACCGAACATGGAAATCATGTAAAGAACTCACCCAAACCAGTGCAAGGAAAACAATAATAACAATTAAAGGGTGAAATGATGGAGTGAAATGATCATATAAGGTATTATAAATATGGATATGATTATTTAATATATTAATAACACTATTTTAACTATTATACAATAGTTTTAAATGAGTTGGAATTAAGACAAACATGAGGTAAGAGAATTCTTAACCTGATTTCCATTCATTGGGCCAACCTTCTACTTCATTATTTATGTGGAATTAGAATTGTTTATGTGATGGGTTCTATTTATATTATAATTTATTATGTGTATTTACAGTTTATATACATATTCCATCCACTCTATTAAGTCTCTCTTCAATTGTATGATATTTATAAGGGGATTTTCTTTTAAAATCCTCTTTTAAAATTCTGTTTTATGAAATTCAAAAGAAATGTTTTTATGGAATTATTCATGTTTTATGATTATGTTTTTGTTCTTGGGAATTTTTTATGATGTATTTTGGGACCTATATTTTCCTCCAACTCATTGGGTATGTGTAAGTTGGAGTTCAGTTGTATGGCTACTCCAAGTGCAACTACGATGGTTACAGAAACTATAAGGTAATCGTGAGGGTTGCAAATGACAATGTAGCTGAGAGGGTTACAAGATTAGGTAAATAATGAACCAAGAATAAATTTATGATTATATTTATGTTCTCATGTTTTGTGTGAAAAATTTTAAAATATAATGTTTCACAAAGTAATTATATATGGGTGACAATCATGTCTTTTGAAAATGATTTCATACGCTACAAGTTTTCACGGACTATTGTGTTATTTCCATCTTATTATATCCTTTACTGAGATTTTTGGGCTCATAAAAAGTTTTTAAATGATTTTAATAGGTTATAAGGATGTGTAGGAAAATGAAGGAAGCCATGTTAAATGTTTTAATAATTTTGAAAGAAATCATGTTTTATTTGAAATGTTTTTCTTTTGAAAGAATTGAGTATTGTTTTTATGGTATCCACTCTGTAATAATGCATAATTTTATGAATGTGTTATGTCTCAATTCTCTAAATCTATAAACTTGAAAATATCCTCAATTTGAGAAGAAGTTAATTCTTGACTAAATTCAGGATTATGTAATTTAATAAGGCTGGGTCCTTATAGTTGGTATCAAAGGATAGTTTAGATAACTTTAGGGGTTAGGGTGATGTTAAAATAAAAACATAAATTATTTTTACTCAATGATGAATTTGAAATGTTATAGAATTTACAGATTACCATGTTGCTTCATATAATATATTTTTTTTCATAATGATTTTCTGTAGAATAAATATGGAAGCTGAAGGAGAGAGGCATCAACAGAACGACATCCTTCTGAATCTACAGCCCGGAATGGTAGGGATTGGAACTGAGCAGTTTGTGACAGTAATGTATCATATAACACAATAAATAAATGGTGGTGTAATCCATGTAAGAGAACAACCATAGGTACCAAAATATAACATTAATATAGTGGAACATTTTATGAGACAACACCCTCCTTCTTTCAATGGATCTTCTGACCTAGTAGCAGCTAAAGGATGGATTAAAGCCCTTGAAAAGATATTCGATGTTATGGGATGTTCATACAATAAAAATTTAAGTCTTTACATTTATCTTTTTGAAGGTGAAGATGATCAGTGGTGGTCAATGGTAATAAATATCAGGGATATAGAGGATTTTGATGCCTTATAATGGGATGAATTTAAAAGTATTTTCCTTGAAAAATATTTTCCTACTGTGGTGAGACTTTGGATGGAGAAGGAATTACTTGAATTGAAGAAAAAGGAGGAAGATTAAGTGATTGTGTATGAAGTGGACTTCACCTAACTAGTGAGGTATACCCCAAATCTTATTATAGATCTTGATAGAAAAATCAACCACTTCTACTCCAGACAGAAGCCAAGGTATCGAAGGGCGTTGGCCTCCTATGAATTTAAAAGTTTTGAGAAACTTGTACGATGTGCTAAGAGGGTAAAGATGGAGTTTTTTGATGATCATGTGCATTTTGTAAACAACGAGAAGAAGAGAACTAGATGGAAAGTGATGTGTCACGACCCGTCCTCGGGGCCTGTGCCGTGACTACCCCAAGCCCGCCTTCCATAGGCCAGGGGCTGGTGACTAGCACCAAGGCGTAAATCCCGGTAAAGGGAAGGCATTGCCTTTGTAAAGTAAACAAGCACCACAGAGTAAGAAAGAGAAAAAAGTAAACACTAAGTAAAAACTGGTACAACAGTAAGTGCGGAAAGTAAGGGGCCGGAAATACAAGCTCAACTGTAAGTACAACTGAAAGGGAAAAAAAGAGCAACTGAAAGGAAAAACCGCAACGTCGAGCCGTCCTCTAGAAGTCCCACCTGAAGGGTGAGTACAGAAAGCCTCCACTGCTCCTCAGGTCCAGCCTACCGCTCTGAGTACACCCCGCCCAATGGTCTACCTCCAGGTACCGTCCTGCTCCGCAAGCCTCCACCACGATCAGCGCTGTCCGTCGTCTGCAACCAACACAACGAAGTGTGGGCATGGCCCGTGAAGGGGTGAGTATAAGCTACTCAGTAGGGACCCCGAGACCCCCAAAGGTCTCCCAGAATCCACAAAGGATAACCACAAAAGAAAGATACAATCACGAAGTAACATCTGACACTGCTTAGGTATATGCTCATACATAAACCTAAGTCATAAATTCTCACTCGGTTCCAACATCCGAGCTCAAGTACAACCCAGTCCACACAGGAAAGAAAAACGTAAATCCACACAGGATAGCACAACACAATCCACAAAGGAAAGAAAAACGTAATCCACATAGGATAGCACAACACAATCCACAAAGGAGAGTAAACATGATTCAGCTCACACAGGTATACTTTTTCGAATGACGATAGAGATGATCACTGATCCATCTAAGTCGTATGACCCACAAAGGATCGATAAGTACTAACCCCCTCAATGACCCACAAAGGATCTAACCCACAAAGGATCGATAGGTAACTAACCCCCGCAAAGACCCACACAGGATCGGGCCCACACAAGACCTGTAGGCGCTGGCCCACACAGGACCGCTGAGCGCTGACCCACACAGGATCGGACCCACACAGGATCGGTAGCACTGACCCACAAAGGATCGCTGAGTGCTGTAGTCGTCGCCGTCGAATCCACTGAGGATCTCTGCACAGTCGTCGTCGTCACAGTAGCAGTCACAGCCAGCTCTAGGGTTCCCGCACACAACAAGCTCGTTCGGGAGGGTCCGCTTCACGAGCCGAGAGGCTGATACATCAACTGAAACCTAGTCCAGAGTTGATATATCCAAAAGTTCCGTATCATCAACAGGAACTCAACGTCGCAGACGGCGCGTCAATCGGACGCCCGGTTTTAGAGTTATTGGCTTTTTCGTCCCAGGGGCCCGGTTGGTTTTTAAGGCAAAACCAACCCGACCATACTCCACCTGCATCCAAACCTCGGGCGGAGTATGCCAAAAGATCCGTCTCACTTAGAGGAATTCAAAAAAGTTTGCGGCACGTCAATCGGACGTCCGAAGCTCAAGAAATGAGCGTTTCCGCTCCGAGAGCCCGGTTGGTTTCATGTACGAACCAACCCGGCCAAACCCAAGGTATTCCTAAACCTTGAGTGCGATATACCGAAACGACCGTCTCGATACAAGGATCGCATCGCTACTGACGGCGCGCCGTTCGGAGGCTTGTAGCTCAAGTTATGAGTAAAAGACCGAAAAGGTCCGGAAACGGGGGGGGGGGGGGGGGGGTCTGGGCCCGGACCGACCCGGCCCGACCCCCCTGGGTCGGCCCGAACCGGGTCGACCTGGCCCGGTGGGTCGGCCTGGCTCGGCTCGGCCGAGCGACTGAGTGAGGGGAAGCCATGGGGGGCTTGCTGCCCCCGCGTGAAGAAACGCTGCGGCCCCGGGTGGTGCCCCCTCGCCAGCGGACGCGGCGGCCGGGCCGCGTCCCTCCTCCCGGTTCCGCGCGGCCGCAGAACCGGCTTGCCGTCGTGGCTTCAGCCGCGGCAGGTTTTTCCGGCAGTGCGCCGGGCGCCGCCGCCGCCTGGCGGCCGACCGCTACCGACTGCCGCCTCCGGCCGCCGGCACCGCCGCGCCGGCGTGGCGCGCTAGCGGGAGCTTCCGCGGGCCACCGGACGCGCTCCGGTGGTCCGTTTTGCATGCGGTCTTCTCCATTGGTCCTCCCGGGATTCGATCTTCACTGCCAGGCCCTTGAATTGCCCTTGCAGCCTCGTTTTTCATTGTCCGCCGTTTCGCGCACCAAGAACGAAAAGGTGTGGTGGGTTCGGACTTGTTCGTTAGTCCGCAACCACCGCATTAGTGGTCTTAAAGATATTCACCCAAAAATATTTAAATGAACAGGGATTTAATCACAAAGTTTTTTAGAATCAAACCCCTACCTCTCCGTAGTCGTCGAACGTGCGTTCTTCACAGAATTGACCGTCGCAGTAGGAGGTGATCATCGCGTCGCGGAAGGGCGTCGCGTCGTCGCGGAAGGGCGTCGTGTTGACGATCTACGAGGGTTTAAGAAACACATGGATTTAATTATAACAATTAAATCCATGTTGAGGATAGAAACCACAAAGGAATTTAAAAGATTTTAAATTCCTACCTCAAGAGGATGTTCGAAGATTTGTCACGGAAGAAGGAACGTCGCTGAAGAACGTCGCGGGAGAAGAATCGTCGGCGTCGCGGTACTTGGCGTCACGTCGTCGATCTCCGAGGGATCGACGTTCTTCATCGCCCTTTCGTCGAAGGCCGGAGTTCTTCGCATTTTTCGCATTCTTCGCGTTCTTTGCGAAGGAGGTTGAAGGACTTAAGGTTCTGTCAAATCCTCTCAACGAACAACACACAAGAAGAAGAATGTTGGTCTTATTTTATTACATTCCAACAAACGAAAAAAAACTAAGTTAAGTAATGACCCATTAATTCATAGAATTAATTCAACGAATAAAACCGCCCAATTTAAAGGAGCGTTTAGTAGTTTAAGAAACACCCCAGTTGACTTTTATTTAATAGGGGTTTTCGCGGGTGCGTTACTTAGCGGAAAAGAAACGGTGGGGCTCATGCGGGCCCCACCTCACAAATATCCTACCAAGAGGGTAGGATATTTTGAATTATACCCTATCCACTTTAACTTAGCTTAAGCAGCTTTAAGTGTATTTTAAGTGGCCTTAAGTGAAATAAAAATAAAGTTGTCGCACCACTTTATTTTATTTCTTAACTTAAAGCCCAAAAATTAAAAACCACACCCGAGAAAATGCAACTCCGAAAGAGGCGTTTCTAAGAAAATACCGGCGCTGCGATTCCATCGATGGCCTCAGAATTCGATTCCGGGCACCGGTTTAAATGTTAGAAAAAACCCGTTCGTTCGTTCACTGAACGTACCCGAGCCAAACTTCGAAAAATGATTCCGGGCACACCGAGCCTCGGAATCAGGTGCCGTCAGAAACTGCATTATTGTAAAATTCCAAAGAAAATTAAGAAAAAAATTTCGTTGAAATTTATGTGTCTTTACATCACACCCACCTCAGGGATTTACATCCCTGTAAAGATACATCATAAACTAGGGAAACAAATGTGGGTACTGAGCACGTATCTGAGCCTCCCGCTCCCAAGTGCTCTTCTGGAGGTTCCCGTGCTGCCATATGATGCGCACTAGAGGAATCGACCGTCCATGTAGGACCCACTCCTATCAATCCTCGATCTCCATCGAGACCTCCGTAAAAGTCGCCACATCATCAACGTCTAGCTCCCCATGGTCAATGATGTGCGTCGGGTCATGCACATATCTCCTCAGCTAAGATACGTGGAAGACGTCATGCACCTGGTGCAACTGAGGTGGTAGAGCCAGACGATAAGTTACCTCGCCGATCCTGCTGGGGACCTGGAAAGGTCCGATGAAGCGTGGAGACAACTTGCCGCCTCGGCCAACTCTCCGTAATCCACGTCGAGGTGAGACATACAAGAAGACGTGGTCGCCATCCTCGTACTCTAGTGGCCTCCGCCTCCTGTTAGCGTAAGAATTATGCTGGCTCTGAGCTATCCTCATCCACTCCTGGATGACCTAGACCTTCTCTGTCGTGGCCCAGACCATCTCTGGTCCCACAAGTGCTGACTCCCTAGGGTCTGTCTAGCACACAGGAGATCTGCAAGGTCTACCGTACAACGCCACGTAGGGTGCCATCTCAATGGTGGAGTGGTAGCTGTTGTTGTACGCAAACTCCACCAAGGGTAGGTGGTCCTCCCAGCTATGACCAAAGTCGAGGACACATGCGCAGAGCATGTCCTCGAGAGTCTGAATGGTCCTCTATGTCTAACCATCTGTCTGAGGGTGAATGGCAGTGCTCAGACGTAGCTTCGTCCCGAACGCCTCCTGCAACCCCTTCCAAAGCCGGGAAGTAAAGCGAACATCTCGATCAGAGACGATAGATGATGGCACACCGTGAAGCCGTACAATCTCATGAACGTAGAGATGCCTCAAGCTCTCCACTGAGCCCTGCTCTCTGATGGCTAAGAAGTGAGCCGACTTGGTGAGTCGGTCGACAATCACCCAGATGGAGTCGTGACCTCTGGAAGTGCGTGGAAGTTTAGTCACGAAGTCTATAGATATCCCGTCCCACTTCTGATCTCCGAGGGTTGTACCAAGCCTACTGGTACCTGATGCTCTGCCTTCACCTGCTAGCAGGTGAGGCATCGTGAAACGAACTCTGCCATAACCTTCTTCATGCCTGGACACCAGTGCTGTCGTCTGAGATCCTGGTACATCTTCGCCACTCCAGGATGTACCGCTAAGGGAGAAGTGTGAAACTCTCTCAGCACTTCCTCCCGTAAAGCGACTGGTACCAAGGTACGTCCTCTGAAAAGGATGTCATGCTCTGCTCCAAAGGAGAAGCCATCAGGTGCCTGTCCTGAGGATAACTGCCCACGCCACGTCTCACAGTCGGCGTCTCCACGCTGTGCCTCTCTGACCCACTGAAGTAGTGGAGGAGTGACTGTGAGAGACTGAAGGAAGGTTGCTCCATCTCTATCCACAAAGGATATCTGCAAAGCAGATAGCTGCTCTGTCACCTCCTCCAGTAGCTGAATTCCCGTCCTCCTGTTGAGAGCATCAGCTACCACATTCCCCTTCCTAGGAGTATAGACTATCTCAAATTCATAGTCCTGGAGGAACTCGAGCCATCGCCTCTTTCTCAGGTTTAGGACCTTCTGCGAGAAGATGTACCTGAGACTCTGGTGGTCAGAAAAGACTGTAAAGCGCTCACCCATCAGATAGTGTCGCCATGTCTTCAGAGCGAAGACCACTGCTGCTTACTCCAGGTCATGGGTAGCATAGTTCTACTCATGCGGCCTCAACTGATGTGATACATAAGCGATCACTACCCGCTCCTTCATCAGGACACATCCGAGTCCGGTCCCTGATGCATCGCAGTAAACTACGTACCCTACTCCCTCCTCAGGCAACCTCAAGATAGGTGCACTGGTCAATCTCTGTCTCAGCTCCTGGAAGCTCTGCTGACATCTGTCTAACCACACAAAGGGTTTCCCCTTCTTCGTCAAAGATGATAGTGGCGCCGCAACTCTGGAGAAGTCTGGCACAAATCTCCGATAGTATCCAGCTAGTCCCAAGAAACTCCGCACCTCTGTCACGCTCCTGGGTGGCTCCCAAGCTAGCACTGCCTCGATCTTTGCAGGATCCACTGAAAATCACACCTCAGAGATGACGTGTCCCAAGAAGTGGACCTCACGTATCCAGAACTGAAACTTCGAGATCTTTCCATAAAGCTGGTGCTCTCGGAGTGTGTCTAGTACAACACGCAAGTGGTAGGCGTGCTCCTCCTCAGTCGTCGAGTAAATCAAAATGTCGTCGATGAAGACCACGAAAAATCAATCGAGGTATGGCTGACAGATCCTGTTCATGAGGCCCATGAACACTGCTGGAGCATTGGTTACGCCGAATGGCATAACCAAGAACTCATAGTGGCCATACTGACATCTGAAGGCCGTCTTCTGCACGTCCTCATCCCGAACTCTGAGCTGATGATAGCCTGATCTGAGGTCTATCTTCGAGAACCACCATGCTCCCTTGAGCTGATCGAAGAGGTCATCAATCCTCAGTAGTGGATACTTGTTCCTCACTGTCACCTGGTTCAGGCGACGATAGTTGACACACATTCGGAAGCTCCCATCCGCCTTCTTGGCGAACAATATCAGGGAAGCCCAGGGTGAAACACTGGGTCGAATGAATCCCTTGCCCTGCAAGTCCCCCAACTGTACCCGTAGCTCTCGAAGCTCAGCGGGGGCCATCCGATATGCTGGAGTCGATATCGGGGCTATCCCGGGGTACAGGTCAATATAAAAGTCTACCTCTCTGCGAGGAGGTAGCCCTGGAACATCGTCGGGAAAGACGTCCGCATACTGATCCACCACTGCAGGAAAACCAGGACTCCGCATGTCAAATTCTCCTAGGATGAGGCTAGCCAACTGATTAGTTATGGGCTGTCCTCTCCTCTGCGGAAGTCCATCCTGTGCTGCGAAGGCTACCTTCTCTCCGGTGAAGGTGAACCTGCTCCCGTCGGTGCGTACACATCGCACCTTGCGCCTAATACAGTCAATCTGTGCATGGACTGTAGATAACCAATCCATGCCCAAGATGACGTCGTAAGGACTCGATGCCTCTACAAGAAGATCCTAGCCGAATCTCTCGCTTCCTAGAGTAACCTCACACTGCCGGCAGCAGTGCGTAATTGTCGATTCTGATCCCGTATGAGTCTCTAGCTGTAAGGATCGAGCCAACGACTCTGTCAGAATCTCCGAGCTCCGAACAAGGGCAGCGGCTAAGAAAGAGTGACTCACTCCTGTGTCTATAAGAATTGCAGCAAGGGTGGAATAGACACAGATCGTACCTCGAATCATCTCAGGCGCGCCATGGTCGTAGGCCTCCGCTGCCTAGAGCTGTGTCTATCTCTGCCCGCCAGCTCCCTGTGGCCGGGGTGGACCTCTTAGTGGTGGTGGTGGTAGAGCCTCAAAGCATCTCCCACTACCTGCTACTTGGCCAGCTCCTCTGCATCGTCCGCCTCCTCCCTGCGGACTGCCACGGTCGACCCTCTGCCTCTGCCTGGGTGGCCCCTCAACTGTCTGCTGCTCCTCGGCATGGTGGGTCGGGCAGTCACGAGCCATGTGACCCTGCCCGCCGCATGTGTAGCACTGCCTGCCTCTCGAAATACTGGCTCCACACTGTGTGCCCCGCACTGCTGAGCCAGTGTCCTGAGGTCGTCTGTGTGAGGGTCTGGTCTTCCTGGACCCCTGAGACATCCGTCGACTGCCTGCTGCGGAAGACTCTGCTACGTGCCGCCCCGCGGTAGGTCTCGCCGCTGGAGAAGTCTTAGCAAGAAAGCTCTCGATCAAAAGGGATCACTCCAGTACTCCTGCCTGAGTCAGAATGCTGAGGGAGATCAGTGATGCCCTGATCTCATGTCTCAATCCCTGCTCAAAGGTCCGATACCGGAAGAATGGGTCCCGTACCATGTCGGTCGAGTAGCACGAGAGATCGATAAATCTCGCCGAGTACTGGGCGACTGTCAAGCTGCCCTGCCACAACTGAAGAATCTCCTGTATGCGCACCGCACGGAGGGTGGCTGGGATGAACTCAGAGCGGAAGAGGATCTCCAAGTCCGTCCCGATAAGAGATGCCTCATCGTGCACCTGGAGCATCAAGCTCCACCATCGGCCTGCTGCTGCGTGTAGTAGGCTCGCTGTGAGGATCACCATGAGGTCTGCTGGTGTCCTCACTAGCCTGAAAACTCGTACAACAGCCTCCAGCCAGTCCTTGGCTGCTTGGGGGTCCGTCTCCTCGCGGAACCTGGGCAGTCACTGGCGCTGGAACTCATGCAGTGCACTAAGGCGACGTGCATCGTCAGCGGCTGGGGCTAGAAGCATCGGTGGCTCGGCGGGTAGAGGTACCGCCGGTGCCTCTGCTGTCAAAGGGCCCTGTACCGAGGCCTCGTCGCTCGGCGGGCTGTCGTCACGTACAACTCTTGGAACCCTAGATGGATACTGTCGTGGGGCCATCCTGAAAAGAAACAGGTGCACCACAGTCAGAATAGTATACTTGGTGAGCTGACATAAAGTAATCACAAAGAAAACTTGAAACACACATGCAATCAATGTTTTCGTGCATTAAGTCGGAAATCAGAAGTCAGGGTCCTGGTGTACGGATACGTCGGTCACCGCACCAACACTGGGCTCCCTGGACTGATAACCACACTCAATACACTAAACACTATTGATTCACATAGAAGAAAGATCAGAGTCTACGGTAGAACCGACCACCTCTAATACCAATTTGTCACGACCCGTCCTCGGGGCCCGTGCCGTGACTACCCCAAGCCCGCATTCCATAGGCCAGGGGCTGGCGACTAGCACCAAGGTGTAAATCCCGGTAAAGGGAAGGCATTGCATTTATAAAGTAAACAAGCACCACAGAGTAAGAAAGCGGAAAAAGTAAACACTAAGTAAAAACTGGTACAACAGTAAGTGCGGAAAGTAAGGGGCCGGAAATACAAGCCCAACTGTAAGTAAAACTGAAAGGAAAAAAAACAGCAACTGAAAGTAAAAGCCGCAGCGTCGAGCCGTCCTCTGGAAGTCCCACCTGAAGGGTGAGTACAGAAATCCTCCACTACTCCTCGGGTCCAGCCTACCGCTCCGAGTACACCCCGCCCAGTGGTCCACCTCCAGGTACCGTCCTGCTCCGCAAGCCTCCACCACGATCAGCGATGTCCGTCGTCTGCAACCAACACAACGAAGTGCGGGCATGGCCCGTGAAGGGGTGAGTATAAGCTACTCAGTAGGGACCCCGAGACTCCCGAAGGCCTCCCAGAATCCACAAAGGATAACCACAAAGGAAAGATACAATCACGAAGTAACATCTGACACTGCTTAGGTATATGCCCATAAATATACCTAAGTCATCAATTCTCGCTCGGCTCCAACATCCGAGATCAAGTACAACCCAGTCCACACAAGAACGCAAAACATAAATCCACACAAGATAGCACAACACAATCCACAAAGGAAAGAAAAACGTAATCCACAGAGGATAGCACAACACAATCCACAAAGGAGAGTAAAAAGGATTCCGCTCACACATGTATACTTCTTCGAATGACGATAGAGATGATCACTGATCCATCTAAGTCGTCGGACCCACAAAGGATCGATAGGTACTAACCCCCGCAATGACCCACAAAGGATCTGACCCACAAAGGATCGATAGGTATCTAACCCCTGCAAAGACCCACACAGGATCGGGCCCACACATGACCTGTAGGCGCTGGCCCATACAGGACTGCTGAGCACTGACCCACACAGGATCGGACCCACACAGGATCGGTAGCACTGACCCACAAAGTATCGCTGAGTGCTGTAGTCATCGCCATCGAATCCACTGAGGATCTCTGCACAGTCGTCGTCACAGTAGCAGTCGCCGCCAGCTCTAGGGTTCCCGCACACAGCAAGCTCATTCGGGAGGGTCTTCTCCACGAGCCGAGAGGCTGATACATCAACTGAAACCTAGTCCAAAGTTGATGTATCCAAAAGTTCCGTATCGTCAACAGGAACTCAACGTCATAGACGGCGCGTCAATCGGACGCCCGGTCTGAGAGTTATTAGATTTTTCGTCCCAGGGCCCCGGTTGGTGTTTAAGGCAAAACCAACCCGACCGTACTCCACCTGCATCCAAACCTTGGGTAGAGTATGCCAAAAGATCTATCTCACTTAGAGGAATTCAACAAAATCGGCGGCACGTCAATCAGACGTCCGAAGCTCAAGATATGAGCGTTTCCGCTCTGAGGGCCCGGTTGGTTTCATGTACGAACCAACCCGGCCGAACCCAAGGTATTCCTAAACCTTGAGTGCGATATACCGAAACGACCGTCTCGATCCAAGAATCGCATCACCGCTGACAGCGCGTAGTTCGGAGGCCTGTAGCTCATTTTATGAGAAAAAGACCGAAAAGGTCCGGAAACGGGGGGGTCTGGGCCCGGACCGACCCGACCTGAGCCCCCCTGGGTCGGCCCGACGGGTCGGCCCGACTCGGCTCGGCCGAGCGGCCGAGCGAGGGGAAGCCACGGGGGGCTTGCTTCCCCCGCGTGAAGAAACGCCGCGACCCTGGGTGGGGCCGCCTCGCCAGCGGACGTGGCGGCCGGGCGGCGTCCCTCCTCCCGGTTCCTCGTGGCCGCGCCGGCGGGAGCTTTCGCGGGCCACCGGATGTGCTCCGGTGGTCCGTTTTGCGTGCGGTCTTCGCTAGTGGTCCTCCCAGGACTCAATATTCACTGAAGGGCCCTCAAATCACCCTTGCGGCCCCGTTTGTCGTCGTCTGCCATTTCGCGCACCAAGAACGAAAAGGTGCAGTGGGTTCGGACTTGTTCGTTAGTCCGCACCCACCGCGTTAGCGATCTTAAAGATATTCACCCAAAAATATTTAAACGACCGGGGATTTAATCAAAAAGATTTTAAGAATCAAACCCCTACCTCATCGAAGTCGTCGAACATGCATTCTTCGCGGAATTGACCGTCGCGGTAGGAGGTGATCGTCGCGTCACGGAAGGGTGTCGTGTTGACGATCTCCGAGGGTTTAAGAAACACACGGATTTCATTATAACAATTAAATCCATTTTGAGGATAGAAACCACAAAGGAATTTAAAAGATTTTATATTCCTACCTCAAGCGGATGTTCGAAGATTTGTCGCGGAAGAAGGAACGTCGCTGAAGAACGTCGCGGGAGAAGAATCGTCGGCGTCACGGTACTTGGCGTCACGTCGTCGATCTCCGAGGGCTCGGCATTCTTTGTCGCCCTTTCATCGAAGGCCGGAGTTCTTCACTTTCTTCGCGTTCTTCGCATTCTTTTAGTTCTTCGCGTTCTTCGCATTCTTCGCTTTCTTCGCGAAGGAGGTTGAAGGACTTAAGGTTCTGTCAAATCCTCTCAACGAACAATACACAAGAAGAAGAATGTTGGTCTTATTTTATTACATGCCAACAAACGAAAAAAAACTAAGTTAAGTAATGACCCATTAATTCATAGAATTATTTCAACGAATAAAACTGCCCAATTTTAAAGGAGCATTTAATAGTTTAAGAAACACCCCAGTTGACTTTTATTTAATAGGGGTTTTCGCGGGTGCGTTACTTAGCGGAAAAGAAACGGTGGGGCTTGTGCGGGCCCCACCTCAAAAATATCCTACCAAGAGGGTGGGATATTTTGAATTTTACCCTATCCACTTTAACTTAGCTTAAGAAGCTTTAAGTGGCTTTTAAGTGGCCTTAAGTGAAATAAAAATAAAGTTGTCACACCACTTTATTTTATTTCTTAACTTAAATCCCAAAAATTAAAAACCACACCCGAGAAAACGCAACTCCAAAAGAGGCGTTTCTAAGAAAATACCGGCGCTGCGATTCCATCGGTGCCCTCAGAATTCGATTCTGGGCACCAGTTTAAAAGTTAGAAAAACTTGCTCGTTCGTTCACTGAACGTACCCGAGACAAACTTCGAAAAATGATTCCGGGCACACCGGGCCTCGGAATCAGGTGATGTCAGAAACTGCGTTCTTGTAAAATTCCAAAGAAAATTAAGAAAAAAATTTCCTTGAAATTTACAGGTCTTTACATGATTGGTAAGGATCAACCAAATAAGTCAGATGGTAAGAAAATATAGTTTCCATTTTGTGAAAAGTGTGGCAAGAAGAACCCTGGGGAATGTCTTAGGAAAACTGGGAAGTGTTTTAAATGTGGTAAGTTTGGACATATGGCCTGAGATTGTAATGAAAATTATCCTAATACTAATCCTGATAAGCAAACTGCTAAGTGTTTTAAATGTGGTGAGATGGGTCATTATGAAAATGCCTACCCAAAGAGAGATCCAAATGATGCAAAGAAGCCAAACTATAATCAAAAAAGGTGTAGTGAGATCCTTTGAGACTATTTTAGTAGATGTCAGTCCATCAAAAGAAGTGGCATCGAGTAATCTATTCATTTACTCAGATTTTTCTAAATTTTTGTTCAATACAGGGTCTACACATTCCTTCATTTCTGATAAATTTTTTTGGTAAGTTAGAAATATCACCTCAAAAAATGAGACCATAACTTGTTGTTTAAACACTAGTGGAAAATATTATAGAAAAGAGGAATTATAATAATCTTTCTATTGTGGTTTATAGAAATAATTTACCTGAAAAACTTTTTGTTTTACCCTTAGTTGATTTTGATGTTATTCTACAAATGGATTTACTTTCTGTTTATCATGCTAAGATTGACTATAGGGCTAAAGAAGTTGTTTTTCAGAAAGGGTTTTAGTTCATATATAAGAAAGAACCTGTACAATTGATAACATATCAAGAAGCTAAGAAACTATTGAAATATGGAAATTAAATTTATCTTTCTCAAAGTGTTGAAAACAAGGGAACTTTTCAGATTAATGATGTGCTAGTGGTAAATGAATACCTTGATATTTTTCCTGACGAGTTACCTGGTGTCATACCTGATCAAGAAGTTGAATTCAAAATTGAATTAGTTCCCAATGCTAAGACAATTTTAAAATCCTTATATCATATGTCTTAAATAGAACTTATTAAATTAAAAAATCAGTTGTAGGATTTTCTTTATAAAGTCTTCATTCGTCCTAGCACTTCAGCATGGGATGATCCTATTTTTTTTGTTAAAAATAAAGATGGTTGCATGAGACTTTGCATTGATTATAGAGATTTGAATAACATCACTGTTAAAAAAATTATCCTTTTCCTCATATCGATGACTTTTTTGATCATATACAGGGAGATCATTACTTTTCCAAGATTGACTTAAGATCTAGATACCATCAGCTGAAGTTGAAGGAGGATGACATCTCGAAAACAGCCTTTCGTACTAGATATGGGCATTATGAATTTGTTGTTATGCCATTTGGGTTAACTAATTCACCTACTGTATTCATGAATCTTATGAATAGAATATTTCATGAGTTCTTGGATATGTTTGTGGTTGTTTTTATTGATGACATTCTGGTATTTTCTAAAAAATAAATAGGAGCATGAAAAACAACTAAGGGTTGTTTTAAAAACCTTAAAAGAAAAGATATTGTATGGAAAATTCAGAAAGTGTGATTTTTGGTTGTAACAGATTTTTTCCTAGGCGCATTTTAAATTAGGATGGAATAACAATTGATCCTGCCAAAACAGAAGTGGTTGATGAATGGCCAAGACCTACAAATGTTACAGAGATTTGTAGTTTTCTTGGGTTAGCAGGTTATTACCGACAGTTTTTTAAGAACTTTGCACGGTTATCTAACCCGATAACTAAGTTAACATGAAAAGGGGTTAAATTTATTTGGACATAATAATGTGGTATTTATTTTCAGGAACTGAAGAAGAGATTGGTGAATGCTCCAGTTTTGGACTTGCCTTCCCGAAATGGTGCGTTTTTCATCTGCAGTGATGCTTCTTTGAAGGGACTTGGTTGTGTTTTGATGAATAATAATCAGGTAATTTATTATGCTTCAATACAACTTAAAACTCATCAGTGAAATTATCCCACACATGATTTGGAATTGGCAACTGTGGTTTTTTCTTAGAAAATTTGGAGGCATCATTTATAAGGAGCCAAATGTCAAATATATATCGGCCATAAAAGTCTGAAATATATATTAACTCAAAAAGAATTAAACATGAGGTAGAGAATATGGCTTGAACTAATAAAGGATTAAGATTGTACGATCAATTACCATCTGGGAAAAGCAAACAAAGTGGCGGATGCCTTGAGTCAAAAACATCATGCATCATTAACCATGTTACATTTTTAACATGATTTCTTGATTAATGATTTGATGAATTTTGGATTAGAAGTTGTTGATGTAGAGAATACACCTTTTTTTTCTTAGGTTTTAGTGCAGTAATCATTATCAGATAGAATTAATCAAGTGTATAATGAAGACTGCGAGCTATAGAAAAAGGTACAATTAGTTAAAATGGGTATGTTTCCAAAATTTAACCTTGATAAAGATTATGTTTTAAGATTTGGAAAAAGGTTGTGTGTTCCTTGTGATTATTAGTTGAAGAAGGATTTTTTGTGTGAAGCTCATAGTTCTCCATTTTCAGTTCATACTGGCAGTAATAAGATGTACAGAGACCTTTGGGAGTATTACTGGTGGGATGGAATAAAAAGAGATATTGCTGATTTTACCATGAAATGTTTGACATGTCAACAGGTTAAAGCAGAGAAGAAGTTACTGAAGGGGATGCTTCAACCTTTTCTAATTCCAGAGTAGAAGTGGGAGAATGTATCCATGTACTTTTTGGTGAGACTACCTAATACATCTTGAGGTAACAATGAAATTTGGGTTGATGGTGATCGGCTGGCAAAATATGCACATTTTCATTCTATTTTAGATACAGTGTCTTTGGATAAACTTTCTCAATTGTACCTCAAGGAGATTATCAGGTTACATGGATTTCCTCTTTCCATTGTATCTGACCAGGATCCCAAGTTCACTTCTAACTTTTGGTAGGGACTTCAGAAGTCGTTGGGCACAAAATTAAATTTCAACACAGCTTTTCATCCTCAATCAGATGGGTAGTTAGAAAGAAGGATTCACACTTTGGAGGATATGCTTCATGCTTGTTCAATGGACTATCAGGGAAGTTGGGATCAATATCTTTCTTCAGTTGAGTTTTTTATAATAACAGTTTTCATTCCATTATACAGATGGAACATTTCAAGGCACTGTATGGGAAGTAGTGTCGGACTCTAGAGTTTTGGGATGAAGTTGGTGATATAAAGTTGATGGGGCCAAAATTAGTAGAGGAAGTGGCTGAGAAAGTGAAGATGATCCCACAGCACATGAGGAAAACTTAGAGTAGGCAAAAAAGTTATGTAGATAATAGAAGGAAAGACTTATCTTTCGAGGTAGGTGACCATGTTTTCCTTAAAATATCTCCTTGTAAAAGTGTGATGTTTTTCGGTAAGAAAGGGAAGCTAAGTCCGTGATTCATCGATCCTTTTGAAATCCTTGATAAAGTTGGAACAGTTGCATACTGGGTAGATTTGACTCTGTGTTTTTCTCAGGTACATAATGTTTTTCATGTTCCCATGTTGAGAAAGTATGTGTTGGATTCATCACATATCTTTAGCCCATAATCAGTTCAGTTGGTAGATAACCCTTCTTATGGAGAGAAACCAGTTCAGATTCTTGATCAAATGGAACAAGTATTGTAGAATAAGGTAATCCACCAGGTAAAGGTTTTGTGGAGAAACCACATGGTAGAAGAATAAACATGGGATTCTGAAAATGCTATGAGGAAAAAATACCCTCAGTTGTTTAATAAGTAAATAAAATTACGAGGACACAATTTCCAGAAGGTGAAGAGAATGTAACACCCCAAGGTTTTCGAAAAATAAATTGAAATGCATGAAATTTTGTTTTTAAGTAGATATTTATAACTAGCCTTTAATTTTTTTCCACTTTTATGTTATTAATTTTGAAAAACGGTCATCTAAAATTGTGTTCAGTAAGTTATTTAGAGCCTAATTAAACTAACTTGTTTTTTAGTGAATAGTAACACACCCTATGAATAGTCATATTAATAGTAATATGACCCTAATGAAGAGTAAATTGTACTATTGTTTTATTTTCTTAAGGCTTTAAGATAATGACATTTTTGTTAATTTTTCAATGTGATATAAAAGCAGTTATAATTTTAAAATTGTTAATTTTTGAATTAAGTATGATTTTATTTAAAAATTAAATTAATAATATTTAAAAAATTATTTTCAAAAAATGGAGTTCATTTTTGAATTCTACACATCCAAAAATGGTAACGGTGAATTTTTGGGATTTTTATGAAATTCTTGAATTTTCGATGAAAAGTGAAATACGGTAAAATACCGTATATTTAGATTATCAGTTAAATAAACCATTTATGACATCATAAGTGATTTAATCCCACTTTTTTAGAACTCACATTCCATTATTACTATTTTGGGTCACATGGATTAATATTATTCATAGTCTTGAGCAAATATATTATAATGATGATTAAAATAATGAAAAATACCCCCTCTCATCCACTATAAATACCACCCTCATTCCCCTCTTCCCCCCACACCTCCCAAGACTTTATACTTGCCTAATTTCTGCCCAAAACTCTTCCCAAGGCTCTTACCCACGTTCTAGAGCTCCTGGTCTCACCAAAAGGCAAAAACCAAAGGCCTTAAGAAGGATCTCAAGGAGAAGAGATCACGAGGTAAACATCATCTTTTATTTTCTTTCTTTTCTTTCATTTTATGTTATTCTTTTTCACAACCTTTGGATTATGTTGGGATATTTCATTTCATATCCCCCTTACTGCACATATTTTTTTTATAATGATGAGAAACACATTTTTTATCATCAAATTATTTAAAGAAATTTTAAGCGATGATGTTAGGCTGCCGAATTTTCATGAGAGATTTCTCAAATTTTCTTTTATTTTGAGTTTCTTTTTTCTTCTTTACTCACCTACTCTTATCCAAGAGGCATGAAATATCTAGAATATTTTATATTCTTTATTTTCTAATGTTCATGGAAAATTCATCATCAATATTCTTCTCCTGCCCCACTTATTCAATAAATTAAAAACATTGTCCGTGATGTGTCGAATTACCAACATCGTGGATGATGTGATTTCAATTTTCTTTAATTTATTAAATGTTGGTTATGAAAGCATTTTTATGGTTTAACCAGGTTATAATATATTTATTATTTCTCATCCATGTTTCTGGAATTCTTTTTTATACATGGTTTTAATTTATAAAACAAAATGATGTTGTTATTATCAAAGAACCACTAAAAAGATCTAAACGAACATCATTAATGTTTTAATTTATGAATCATTCTCATGTAAGAATTAAAAATGATAAATGGTATAAATTATGTTTCTGTAAATATTTAAATACTGCTCAATTCCAATTCTGGAGTTTCACTTCCAATCTAAAAGAACAATCTATCATGAACCGATCATGGAAATCATGTGAAGAACTCACCCAAAACAGTACAAGGAACAAAATACTAACAAATAAAGGGTGAAATGATGTAATGAAATGATCATATAAGGTATTATAAATATGTATATTATTCTTTAATATATTAATAACACTCTTTTAACTCTTATACATGAGGTTTAAATGAGTTTTAAGTAAGACAAACCTGAGGTAAGAGAATTCTTAACCCGATTTCCATTCTTTGGGCTAACCTTCTTCTTCATTATTTATATGGTATTAGAATATTTTGTGTGATGGGTTCTATTTATATTATGTTTTATTATGTGTATTTATAGTGTATATACATATTCCATCCACTCTATTAAGTCTCTATTCAATTGTATGATATTTATAAGGGGTTTTCTTTTAAAATCCTATTAAAATTCTATTTTATAAAATTCCAAAGGAATGTTTTTATGGAATTATTAATGTTGTATGATTATGTTTTGGTTCTTGTGAATTGTTTATTATGAAGGGTGGGACCTATATTTACCTCCAATGCATTGGGTATGTGTAAGTTGGAGGTCGGCCGTATGACTACTCCAAGTGTAACTACGATGGTTACACAAACTATAAGGCAGTCGTGAGGGTTACAAATGATAAGGTAGCCGAGAGGGTTACAAGATTATGTAAGTAATTCCCCAAGAACAACATTATGATTATATTTATGTTCTCATGTTCTTTGTGTAACTTGAGAAAATATCATGTTTCACAAAGTAAGTATATATGGGTGACAAGCATGTCTTTTGAAAATGATTTCATACACTACAAGTTTTCATAGACTAATGTGTTAGTTCCTTCTTTTTATATCCATTACTAAGACTTCTATTATCATCTCAAGTTTTTAAATGATTTTCATAGGTTATAAGGATGTGTAGGAAAATGAAGGAATCCATGTTAAATTTTTGAAGAATTTTTAAAGAAATCATGTTCTATTTGAAAAGTTTTTATTTTTGAATAATTGAGTATTGTTTTATGGTATCCACTCTTTAATAATGTGTAATTTTATGAATGTGTTATGTACCAATTCTCTAAAGATCTAAACATAAAATGATCCTCTATATGAAAGGAAGTGGATTCTTGAATAAATTAAATATTATCTAATTTAATAAGTTCAGGTCCTTATATTTATGAGCTTTACAAATGGTTGTAGCTCAATGATTCTGGTTGTCACTTTTGCCATGCTACTGTCAACCCTCTACACATTCGCGAAGCACTATGCAACTTCAAATTTAATTATGTAGAGATCACCATCATGCCATCCTGCGTTCATAAAGGATTTTCTCAACCACGTTTCTTCACGAGCTCTGGCCATTCACAAAGAAGCTTAGCATCATGAAATAGACCCTTATTGGGGTTTTGGGGCCGTTTTGGATTAGATGTATCCCAAACTAGCCATTAATTCCTTGAACTTATATGTGATATGCATAATTTAGTGCCAAAAGATCCCCCCTTAGAATTTAAGGTGATGGGGAACACATGGGTCATATTCTAAGGGTTAATCATCTAATATTGGTAGCTCACACCCATTCACAAAACATATTAATGGATCCCATTCACAAATCTCATTTGTGATACCCATTTCATGAATACCATCATAAAATAGGGGACAACTATATGCCTATAAATAGAAGTGGGGGTCCCTAAGAGAAGACACCAAACTGCCACGAAGAGAAAATATAGTTCTCCATTTTGCGAAACTCACTCCCTTTGCAAGAGCTCTATGAATTTGATCTATACCGCTCTCGAATCTCACTTTATATGTAATTAGTTCTTAATGAACCATGCTTTGTGAACACAACCCATGTGAACCAGATTTTTTTAATGAAATCAGTGAGTAGCCTTTTTAAAAGAGACTCATAAAAAACTAATCCTTTTAACCAAATAGACACTCAAGGAGTTGATATGGATTCCGCTCTTCAGGAGGAGATGGCTGGGAACATCACGATCAGGGATAAAGTTTTGTGTGCATCAGGCCATGAGTCACTCATTGCACCACTGAAATGGGAAAAAATGAGCACCCTCTATGGAAGAGGCTACTAATTTATGGATTTGGGTTGGGTAACAATTTTTTTATCCCTATAGATAGTATATATGGGCCAACCTACTAGTTTAGAGACATATTGGGACAATACCAGTGGTATAGGTATGTTGGAGGATACATCTAGAAGGACCATACACTGATTAAAATAGAAAATATATGGAACCACATCAATAATATAGATAGGGAGAAGCTGAAGGATGAGGCATCCCCCTGTAGTATGAGACAATTCTCAAGGAAGGTTTGGGGGATCTGCTCAAATGATGGAGTGGAAACTGAGATATGAGCCAGGTTGGAAAATTCACTGATGAATAGGCCTAGGCCTATTGTGAATTAAAATCATGCTGAGATTTTGTGGCTTAAATGAAGCAAGTGGGGATATAAGAGGAATCATGGGCCTATCCGTTTCACATTTACCACCACCCGAAGATCATGATAGAAGTGCTGAGTTGGTGGTTGCTGGGGACCAACACTTCCCATCTATATCACTGGGAGGTTGGCGTTAGCCTATGGGATATCTACCAAATAATCAGGATCTCGGTCTCAGGGGTGAATTATGATAAGTTCCTCCTCATAGAGAATGCGTGGGGGACTAAAAGTAGATGCCTACCCTAGTGAAGGTGCTATTGGATCTAGTGCAGGGCACCAATGAAGAGAAACCAAGATGAGGGATGTATCATTCAATAAATGGTTTAGGTATTTCCCTACCAAACCCACACCATCATAGGAGGTACCTAAGGGGTAAGAGGTAAAAAACTATGTTACCGAAGGGCCAAAAAAATTTCTAGTGGCACACCAGTGTAGCATAAGGAAATCCTAATGGAAAATCATGGAGGCAAGCTAGTGGAAGTTGTGGGGATACAATATTAAGATGAAATCTCACATGGTCAGATTGGAAGGATTAATTTATGATATCATATATGGATAGATGATCCCTATAATAGATGAAAACATGGCGGTGTGGCCAAGCACCTTCATTATTGAGGCAATGCTGGTGATAGGGAAACTCATCAAATTGGCTATCTCCATATTGGAGAAGTTGTACAAGGTGCTTTATAACATCAATGAGGGGAAGAATCCACTCCATGTGTGTGGGTCTCTCCATTTATTATATATATGGGTGGCTACACACGTGTGTGGATATGAGTATCTGAACCCTATCTCCCTCAGCACAAACATCGGGTCAGTGATCCTGAACATTGTCGGGATTTCCCACTCAAGTTGGGTTTGATGGACATGATGAAAAAGGTCAGTCTATAATAGCGTTGTATGTTTCAACAATTCTCTCTACCAATGAGAACGGGGACTGATGATGGTATGAGGATCATTGAGAAGTGATATTATCACATGGACTTCTGTGGCAGTGTACTACTGGTGAGGGTCGACTGTGAGCTGATTTGTGAACCATACAATACGCACCAGTTAGTAATAAAATTTATATGTCTACAATGGTTGATTATGAAGGTATACATAGAGGTGAACCGCAAGTGTCATCCCTTGGATTTGAGACTGATCTGGTGCATGTTCATATGCAAGAACCTGAAAAGACAGAATAAACTATCGCCACCTACCGCTATATATGGGATTATCCATGAATATGTGTTGATTTGGGAGACCACCTATACCAGAGTGATACTGAAGCTTAAGTCCACTCGGTTTACATAAAGATATTCCCCACAACCATAGGGTTGGGGCTGAGTGGTGGTTGGAGTGCACTTTGGAGGCAGAGCTAGCCCAATGGGCATAACAGAGGCAACAAGTCTGGTAGTCCCTAGCTCAACACAAGCATGGGACATAGGGATAGAAACAACAACATCATGCCCAAATATCTTAGGAAATGGTCACAAGAAGAAGGCTATCCCTATAGGGTAGTATTAAGATAAATTTTTCAAGGCCCAAGGAAGTAGATACTTTTCATGAATGTTCTGGATGACAACATATTTTCTAATGCCTAGGAGGTTTGGGGACTTCACAAGTAGCTCACCACACCTCAGGGGGTGTGGAAATACCTCAACACTAATGGGATATATCTCACTGGGTTGTTCCATGTAATGTCAAGTTCTATGCTCCTTAAAATGAGGTGATTCAATATATGGCGAAGCTGTAGGACATGGTCCACTCCCAAGGTACCTTGCATTCCTTGACTAATCAGGCAAAGAAAATTCAGATATGTCTTCCCCTCCAATTACCTATGCGGGTAGTGCAGCTATTGGTGTGACTGATGATGAGGAATCAGATTAATCCAGGGGAAGTGATGCCGACCAAATCTCAGATATAGATATACATACTATTTTCAATAAGGTGAATTATTTGATTCTTTTCCCATTTTTAGACATTAGCTATCCCTAATTTACTAATCCCTTATTTCACTTATAAAGAAATTAGTGATAATAGAATAGATTCATGACATGCCTCATGTAGTGGGTTAGTGAACCTCAACTCTTAAAGGGGAAAGTGTGGCCCTCCTGACATTGTGGTCGATAGCAGCCAACCATAGGTTGTAACAATTCCTGTGACCGAGGTAGAAACTACAGAAGAATCCTTGATGGGGACTTACCTATTCCCCTCCAAGAGAACCTCACTAGGATGTATGAATCACATATTCATATTCTAACATCACACCTTTTTTCTCTTACTTTCCTTTCTATGTTTGGATAATACATTTTGAAATAGAAGTTCAAACAGTGCTTAGGGATCAACTGCCAACATCCATGCCTAAGCTGGTGTCTCTAGAAATTGAGCTATTGATAGCGAGAATTATTCCTCTTGTGGAAAAGGATAAGGAGACTACAGTGGTTTTTTTGACCATATATATACCATCAGAAGGTTTTTCTATGACCATAACCTTGAGGGAGGGAGTTGAGACAGTGCCTAAGATAGTGCTAGTTGAAGGAGCTATAGTTGTGGAACCTGTGATATAAATTCCACCTGAGGACACTATTATATCCGAATATATAATGACGGGAATAGAAAATGTTCTGATAGTTTAGGAAGATTGGGAAGTGATGCCAGACATGCTTGGTCTAGAATTACCAACAGTGATGACTATGGGGCTCGAAGCTAAGATCGTGCTGTTGAAATGGGTAGATAATTAATCTGGGATGGTTGCATCCACCTTAGAGGTACTACATGGGGTATTGGAGGCTTCCATTACTGGAGAAGAGGCTGGTGAGGACCTATTCCTAGGGATAGTTATCCATCCAATCATACCTAGAGACCTATACTTAGAGGATTTGGAAGATAATATATTGGTAGTATTTCCTCCATATGAGCCTAAAGCATCTGAAGACTTCAAAGATTATGAATCAGAGGCTTCCAAGGAGAATTGGATCATACACTATAAGGTATAGAGTTATCAATGGAATTCCATCACCAGTACTCAGATAAATTAATTTCCATAATGAGTGGGATCTCTCAGCCACTGGCTAGTTAGCTTGGGGGCCGATAGGGTGCACTCCACCAATCCTCATTTGTTGGTTTGGGATTTTCTTATCGATTAGACAAACATTGAATGAAAAGTTCTTGACCATTCCTAGAATAAAAATAAATCTAAGGGTTATAAGGTACTTGAGGTAGTGGAAGAGGATATCTCTCACATTGAAGGGCTAGCATAGGAGCATGAAACAGTCACTTCTACTCTAACTGATATTATTAACAGGCTGAAGTCCCAATTGGTGGTGGATGAGGCCAAGGTGGAGGGGGTTATGTTCTTAATGGTTGAGTTCCAAGATGATCAAAACCCATAGTGAATCATAGGTGAATATTTCTTCTCCAAATCCAATTAAGAGAAAGATGAATCGATAGAGTGGTATTGGAACTTGGAGACCACTCAGCATAGGCTGGATAAACTTGAGTGTTTGATCGCTGCAGTTGACCTTTAAAGGAATTTTCAAAGGAGAGGCCCAAATATGTGTATAAACCTATGAAATTTTGATTTGTTATTCTAAAACTTCTACATAATTGGACAAGTTTCCTCATTATAATTATCATGCTTCAATCATATTTATCATAAAACCAACTAACAATATCTAAGATAACATGAGTTATGATCAGTGGGAGAAATAAGAGACTCAGTGGGATAAACATGGTATGATCATGTGATCATTCAATCATATGAGAGTGACAAATAATCATAAAAAAACTAGGGTCTGCTATTAGTGAATGACCACCAAGAATGTTTTAGGAAATAGTGACTGTGGATGGAGAACAATATCCTATAAACATCTGACTTACTTTTATGATGTGCGCTAGTGTATTAAAGAGATAACACCAAGGGTGTTGAATTATACCCAGAAAAGGGGAATGGAAAACATGAATCATGATACCCAAAATATAGAACACAAGGAGAGTGTAATGATGATACAAGATAAATGATAACCATGTTCGACACACATCATCTATATAGTTTAACCGATGATGGGGAAAACAAATGAGGTTTGACCACTGACCATGTTTGAAAACATGGGACCTATCACAGAATGTTGTCTAGATTCTTTTGGGGCATTAGCCCAAGATGGTAGTTGATCCATTTTGGCTAAAAACATTTCTATTAGGTAATACCTTCAGACATGGAATAAGATGAAGATCCAAATTAGGGGAAAGAAAAGTGTGGGGAAGAAGTGATGGAATTTTCAAATAGATTCTAAAACTCCTTAAATTACACCAACTTGGTTTAGATCACATTGGGTAGGTGTAATAGTTTGAAGAAAGGCCAAACCTGTCTTCTAGGGGATCATGATCTCAGATACCAATTGATGGTCAAAGGAAATGAATGACGCAGGAGGGGAGAAGTACTAGAGGGATTATTGGAAAAAATCCTCAGGTGGCTTGTAGTTTTACATCATCCAATAACTACTACAAAATAGGGCTTTAACAACACTAGAACATGCCTTTATCAGTGCTAAAAAATCACTGACTACCAGAGAATGGTTAAAAGACCTAGTCTTTTATCAACACTAAAAAAGATCTATTGAAGGCCCCCTTTAACAGTGCTAAAAGAAGCTTTATCAAAAGGGTCCTTTAATAGTGATTGTTTTTAGAAATGTTAAAGGAACCATTTTATAGGGGTTTTTTAGTGCTATTAAAGAGGGAAATTTTATATTTTTTTGGACCTTCATGAGCCCGGACCCTTTATCAATGATTCCATAATTCCTTTAATAGCTGTCCCCCCCACTTTATCATCTCTTTTTACCCCACCACCCATTTTATCAGTGTTTTTTGAATTTCAACCCTCATGCATGCCTACTTAGATTCAAACCCTACACCTCCCCTTAGAATATGTAATGCCTTTATCACTACACCATGTTGTTTGTTTTCTTTTTAATAATATTTATGTTTATATATATAGATATATTTAAATATATTTTTTTCTTTATATATTTGTTTAATTATCTTCAAATACATTTATAAAATATATGTTTGTATGATATAAATATACTTATATTTATTTAAATATATTATATATTATATTAATTTACATAAACTAAAATATAATATAAATATATATCTGTTTATTAATTCATGCATATATGTATATATAAAAATTATAAATATATTTTTATAGTGTAAAAAATGATTAGATATTGTTTAAAATACATTTTTAGAACATGTATATATTTACATATATTAGATTATATATATGTGTGTGTGTGTGTGTTAATTATTAACAAACACACGTTTATATATAAACCTTAATTATATAGGTATATATATATATGAATACATTTTATAAGGTAAATAAAATGGATAATTATTTAATTTAAATAAAACAAATAATAAATATCTATTTTATATATTAAAAAACACATTATTATGTAAATATGTAAATATATTTATTTATACAAGTGATCTATTATAAGTAAATATATAAAAATATGTATATTTTTAATTATAAATAAAACTAAATTTGTGAAAAATGATAAAATTTAAAAACCATAATATCCATATGAATGTTATCTTTGGGAATAAATTTAGTCTCCACTGAAAAATGCAATAAGGTCCCCTTAAACAAGGTTGAAAATACATCGAATGTTAAAAAATTGGGGTACCCTGACTATAAACCCAGTTTTGGAGGCCTTCGAGGCCTTTTTTGGCTCAAAAAAATGATCGAGGTCCCCCCAAGTCAACATAGTAAAGATATTGTTGCAGGCTTTGATTTGATATGTGGCATAACCCAAACGGACACCCAGATCAAAAGTTATGGCCATTTGAAGTCCGAGTTATGGTTTCAACTTATTTTAGATCCTTTGTTGTTGTTTTTTTTGTTTTTTTATCTTCAAATTGATATTAGATGATTATTACTTGGTAATAATTAGCAAAATATTAATAATTTTTTTTTATAATCTGTATTCACTAAATATCTTTTATATTAAGTATATATGCCTATATACCTTATACAAAACATATTTAAAAATATATATATTATATTTATATCATTATAAATATATTTATATATAAATATATTACTTTTAATGAATTTTTTTTTTTGAAATATACCCTTTATCAGTGCTAGTAAAAAAACTGATAAAGGAGGGTCTTTGTTAGTGCTGATAACTACCCCTTTATCAGTACTTTTTTACAAGCGCTAATAAAAGCCCCCATTTACCATTGATTTTTTTCTAGCACTAATAAAATGTGGGACTTTATTAGCACTTGTAAAAAAGTTGTGTTAAAGACCCCATTTAAAAATGCTTAAAAAGTGATAACAATGGGAGTATTTAACAATGTTTTTAGCTAGCGATATTAAATCCCTATCACTGGATAAACTAGGTTTTTTAGTAGTGAATGAGGATGATAAACATGTAGTTTAATGTTGTATGGTGATGATGTTGGATGCACAGTTTATCATCATATGGTTAGGATGATGTATCATACAGTTTAACACCAAGCGATTGGGACATGGAGTGTGTGGGACTTATGCGCTGGGCTACACAACGTTTCTTTCTAATATCAAGTCAAGAGGTAATATTGTGTCCATTGCATGAGGCATAGTTATAGTTTAACATTATATAAAAAGGAATTATTGAATTTTCTAGAATGATACCCCCCATCTATAGGAGCTGAGGGCGTAGGAGGGTGGCATGATGGGAGGCCCTACACCAAGAAATAGAATCTAGGGTGGGCCACACATAGTTTAAGGTCATGATTCTTGGACCAAGAGGTGATTCCTAAAGGTATATTTGTATCATGACATATTGAAAAACCCAATGTGAATTGAGGGACAAATATGGTCCAACATCACAAAAAAAATTCCGAGGGACAACTTGTACATAGTTTAAAGTCTTTATTCTTGGACTTGGGGTTGACTCTCAGTTTAAGGTCATAGATTTCAGATCCATGTGAACCCTAAAGTGTTTTAAGTGGCACAAAGGATAAGTAACTTGACCTAAATAGAGGGACAAGGGAGGCCCATTTTCCATGTGAAACATAAGGGAAATGCTATAAATAGTTTAAAATTGTGATTCTAGGACCATGACTCTTAGTTTAAAGTCATAAAGTTTGGACCATGAGTGGGTACCCTTGAAGGATAAGTGCAGTATGGAAAAGTGAAAAACCTGATGTGAAAGGAGGGACAAAGAGGGCCCAACATCGCATAAGACATTCCTGAGGTGATTCAAACATAGTTTAGAGCCATGATGTTTGGACTAGGGTGATGTAAGGATTGACCACATTGGTAGAATGCCAACCAAGATTCCTAAAACCACATGAGTCATTCTTGGTGTGGGAAACAAGGAGTGGTGAGGCAATTCCCATGACACATGGAAGTACATAGCAGGGGAAAGTAGAAGCTGAGTTAAGAATGTTCCAATGATACCAACTTGCTTACTCGACATGTGCAGATGTAGAGAGGGGTAAAACCAAGGGTTTTAGAAATTCACCAAGACATAAGGAGTTGGGAAGGATGTAAATTAAGACTTTAGAGGCTTGGATAAGGGGGAGAATGATAGGTAGGGATTGACTATAGAACATGTTCAAAACACAATATCCACAACTACAACAGTAAATAGTGGGATGAGAAAATGAAAGATCAACTATTGACCAAATTTGAAACATGAGATCCATTATTTGTTATAAGAGATCCATCAAGGCATTGGTATGGGATGGGACATGATCCATTTTTTCCAAAAAATATCATCATTAGGTTGACCATTTAGATTTTAAGGATTATGGAAATCTAAACATATAAATACTTGAAGTGTGGATATGGATTGAAGGAATTTCTCAGGTATAATCCAACACTCTAGATTCTATTTCATGACACATTTGATCACGTCAATGGGGTGTGTTAAGAAGTGGGATATAAACCCAATCTCAAGGGTGGGTTCCTTAAGGTGAGCCAAGGATTAGTCTAAAACTAGGGTAAGGTGAGCCCCTCTATTGAGGGAATCAGATCTCCTCACATTAGGAGGAATCCCAGTTCTATATAGGGTAATGTGTGATTCATCCCATACTAATCATATGAGGTATCATGTGTTCATCATACAGGGTAAGGACTATCTCTTATTAAGAGGCATCTTGGTTTTATATGGGTTAAATATACATTTTAATGTCATGTACTGAGGATGTTAGCATGCCTTACACATTGAGTTTTCCATTCTTTCCTTCCTCATATCGGGTTATGAGGGAATCTTGGCCCACCAATGGGTCAAGGTAAAAAATGGGTCGTATTCAAAAAAATAAGTACCACTAGAAATTTTGGGGTGATAACACTATAAGTATCCAATGGTTTTATGATGGACCAGAGGATAGTCCTGAAGATATAATGTCTAGGTATCACTACATTTCCCTTGAGGATGATAGTCAAGCCACATGTAGTTTGGGGAAATGGAAAAGGCATAGGATTTCTGAAAATAAAACCATGCAAATGATGGTGAATGCACATAGTTTTAGGTCATAAGTTTTAAACCATAAGGAAAAGGGTATTTGATGATTCGTATGTGGTGAAAAAGGTTTGAGACCCTATGTTAATGGAGGGTATTGGGAGGCTCTATACCATGTGAAGAAAACCTGAATTGAACCACACATATTTTAAGTTCGTACGACCTAGGCCATTGCAGTTAGTTTAAAGTCATTATGTCTAGACTACTGATAAATAGTATAAGGTATTTTCCCACAGACCATGGTGGGGGGGGGGGTTATTTCAATGGAATTTTCCTAACACGATAGGGATAGGACCTGATGTGAAAGGATCTAAGGAGTCTTGCATACTTACAAGTACTGTGAAAAAAATGGCACATAGTTTAATGTCGTAATGCTTAGACTAGGAAAAATGTAACAAATATTTTAATGTCATGATACATTGAATGAACCAAATATGGTTAAGGGTCATGATTCTTGGACCATATCTGGGGAAAAGGGGAAAAAGAGTTGATAAATTTGTGGTTGGGCTCAAAAAAGAGAAGTCTAGGCATCGCTATATATCCCATAAGGATGGGAATCAAGTCAGAGATAGTTTTAGAATACAACATGATAAGAGATTGACAATGGTATGGGAAATCCTCTCTAGCAAGATAATTAAGTAATATTACAAATTTCATGGGGTATACCATTCTTGGGGCATGGGGTATGGTTTTTAGACCATCCCTTACTTATCGAATGAGGTATCCCAGTATCGGGTGGGGTAAAAATTATCTAATATTAAGAGTAATCCTAATTTTATACAGGATAAGATTGTAGTTTAGTGTTGTGATGATGTGGATGTTGGTATTTGTAGTTTTATTTTGTATAACTTGGAATATAGGGGCTGAAATAGTTTAGGTTTATTATGCTCGGACCTACTGTGAACAGTTTAAAGTCATGTTTCATGGACTATAGGATGCATATTAGTTTAGGGTCTTAATTCTTAGACTAATGGGTTGAGAATTACAATAGGATACACATAGTGCAATAAGAACAACCCAATGTGAATGAGGGTCCTATGAGGCCCTTACATCGTAAAACACATTTCCTAGGGAAGACACACATATAGTTTAAAGTCATGATGATTGGACTTGGACTCCTAGTTTAAGGTCATAGAGTTCAGACTAATGGGGATCTTAGTTTAAGGTTATAGAGTTTGGACCGGGGAATAACATCTCAAAGGGTTATGTTCACTATAGAGGAGTAACAAACCTGACATTAATTGAGGACCAAGGATGCCCAATGCCACACAACACACTCTATAAGAAACTTTAACATAGTTTGAAGTAATGATGCTTGGACTTAGACTCATAGTTTAAGGTCACAGAGTTTATACCATGGATGAGCATCTCATATGGATATGTGTAGTGAAAATTAGTGAAAAACCAGTTGTGAATTTGGGCCAAAGAGTCCCAACACCACAAAACACATTCTTAAGGATAATCAAACACATTTTAATGTCATGATTATTATAATTAGACTCATAGTTTAAGGTCATAGATTTTGGACCTGGTTCATAGTTTAAATTCATTTTTCTGGGATGTTGTAAGCTCCTCATGTGAAGTACTACTTGAGAAACTTATCATTGGTGGGAGGTGTGATACGTTCTCTATCCATGGTTATCAATGAGTATTCACCCTTGTAATAGAACTTATGAATGATATAAGGTCCTTCCCACTTGGGATCCAACATAGGTGGTTTCTTTCTAGGTATCATTGATGTTCTAAGAGCTAATAATGTGTCACCCTATAGAAAGGAGCCAAGGTGAACCTTTTTGTTATATGTTATTGCTACCTTGTTCTTGTACCTCTTGAGCTTATTTAAGGCCAAGATCTTGTTCTCTTTGAAGGATTCCAAATCAACTAGACATAATTATGATATTTTTTCAATTTTTTTATCATAGATTGTTTTTGGAGTGATGTAAACTAAACCTCAATGGTCAAGACTTCCTCTATCACATACACCGAGGAGTATGGTGTCACCTAGGTGGAGTTCTAAGTTGTCATTTGATAGTCCCAAAGGGTGTTGGTGATATTTTCCAGCCAAATAATCTTTCTATGTCTTAGTGTCTTCTCTAGAATGTTATTTAGTGTATTGTTAAATTCCTCAATCTATCCATTTGCCTCTGTATTGTAGTGGTAAGTATGGTTGGACTGAATATTATACTTGGTGTACAAACTTTTCATCTTGGAAGACTAGAAATTTGTGTCGTTTTCTATGAGAATATCCTAAGGAAATACAAATTGATTGATGATGTGGGAGATCATAAACTCGATCATGGATCAGGAATTGACTTCTTTGAGAGGAATTTATTTTTCCCTCTTGAGGAAAAATACTGTTACAGTCAGAAAGAACCTACATGATCAGGTTTTCACTGGAGAATATGGTCCTCAAACATTTAGTCCCCATACTGTAAAGGTTTAAGAATACTTGGTGGTGTAGAGAAGCTCCTATGATCGATGCACAAAGTTGGAATATATCTAACATGCATGAAATATCTTGGCATATTCGATGTTATCATGGACTATGGTGGTAAAAAGTTTCCCGACCTATGAATCTAGTGGGAGAGCTTAGATCCTGCATTGTGGGCTCCATATGACATGACATGGACTTAAAACATGACCTAGGTAATCTTGTATCCTCGAATTAAATGGAGGATAATTACATCAAACCCATTTCTGTAGAGATCCTTCTCAAACCTAGGACCACTCTAGAGGGTAAACTGCACTGCACATCTATGGATTCACTCCCACTCAACTTGATCTAGTGGGAGAATTCCATGTTGGAGATACTCAATGAAAGGATTTTTTTCAACTAAGGAGTTATTATACTATAGTGGAACCCGATGGTCCTAATGTAGAAGCACCAGAATCCAGATGTTTTACCCATTTTCTATCACCATCATTTGAAATAATGGTAGTGATGACCCTCCGATGCACCACATGAATGAAAATTCATCCTGATCAGGCTCTGCAAGAGATGAAGATAGACTAGCCAAGGCATTAGCTCAACCATTATATAATTGAGGGACATGAGTCACCTCTAGATGAGAAGGGAACTAGACCATTAGCTGGAGGGTGTGTTTGAGCAGGGGCACAAGTTCTTTCTTTATGATGATTTAGTCACCATTAATCTATTTAATTGATAATTTCGAGTCTCCATTCACATGAAAGTGGGGAACACATCAATATCAAGTTCTATATCATTACCAATAATGAAATCCCAATACTTTGCCTCATTTTTGGTGTAGTCTTCTAATAATAGGAATGAGTATAGAAGGATTTCATGCACTGGAGTGATGAGGATGATCACAAGACCCACTCTATTGAGCCCGGTATTGTTGATCCTTTTATCTTTTGGGATCTAGGAGGAACCATCAAAATCAATCTACCAATACGACATGGTATGATCCACTGAAAGGATTGATTCATCTAGAAAATCAATATATAGGGGTAGTTCTTAAGGGTTTAGATAGGAATCTAAGAAGTCTTCCAATGCCTGAACCTTGAAGGGTTTTTTTGGAATGAACCTGATGTCTAACTACTAAAATATCACTTCCCATCATTCCAGTGTCCCATTAACATGTGTCAATTCAGGATATACTTCAGCGGTTCCACTAATGAAACTAGCTGTATTTCATGATGCTGTATATAATGTTTCCACTTCTACATTGAAAGAACCAATGTGAGGTAGTTATTCTTGATAAGGGAGTATCTAGTCTCCATTTTGAGGAGAATGTGGCTGATATAGTATTAAATATTCTCTATTCCCTCATTGTTTTCTGGGTGATAAGGGCACCAAAGATTCATTCCAGGGTGGTCACATTGAGGACCAGAGGCTTCCCTGAGATGGGTGACATCAGAACTAGAGGTTGTAGTAGATACTACTTTATCTCCTCAAACATTTTTTTTGAATTCCTCATCCCACTGGTAGACACTTCCTTTCTTCATGATCCCAAAAAGGGCTTACACTTGCCCACCATATTTGTGATGAATCAGCGTATGTTGGTTAAGTGTCATTGGGGGCCTTACATCTCCAAAGTTTTCTCGAGGAAGTCATTTGGTTGATGGATTTTATCTTCTCTAGATCAATCTCAATATCTCTATATCTTATGAAGAATCCAAGAAAATTCTCAGTGGTATGCACAAATACACACTTCAAGGTGTTCATCATGAAATGTTGATAGCATAGGAATTTGAAAACATTCACAAAATCTTTGATATGGTCATGACTCTAGTATGATTTTACCACCAAGTTATCCAGGTATCCTACCACTAATTTATCGAGAAATAGTTTTAATATGTGGTGCATAGCCCACTGATATGTGTCTACTGCATTCTTCAGGATGATGGGTATCACCTGATAGAAAAATCTCCCTTAGGATACCCTGAAGGTGGTAAAATCCTCATCCTTAGGGGCCATATGAATCTGGTTGTACACAGAGTATCTAACCATGAAGGATATGGTATGGAACCCAACTGTAGCATCGAACAACAATTGTATCACCATAAGGGGAAAACCATCCTTCGGAAAATGGCAATTGGGATCCCGAAAGTCGATACGGACTCTGATCTACCCACTCTTATTCCATACTGGGATGATGTTAGCCAGCCACTTAGGGTACTAGGCTTACCTCATAAAGGAAGTTTTTATAATATTATCAAACTCATCCTTAACCATATCACCATGAGATAGGTGAATATTTCTGGGAGGCTGTTTAAACCTATGATGACAAACTGGGAGACCTAGACGATGGATGGAGACCTAAGGGTCCAGCCCTGACATCTTTTCCTAACTCCAAGCAAATATATTGAAATGTTTCTTCAATAAATCCACATAATTATACTACTCCTATGGAGACACAATTTCAATTATTAATTTCGACCTTATATATTCGTCGATGCTAAATTTCAACTTAATTAGCTCATCAACAGTGGGGGAGACACCCTCTTCAAATGTAAGAGGGGTGTATTATAAATCCACTTCATCATATGTGGTAGGAGAATCAGTGTGAGGAGGTAGCTCTTCCAAGCTAGATGATTTTGGGGGAGCACTGGTGCCTGATTGGGTGGACACAGAATTTCCACTAAGGGGTTCTTGAAATTCCAAAACCATGGAAATAGAGATTTTTGAACCCATTCCATTCGGCCTCTAACTGTGAGGCCCATTCTTGATATCAAAGAAATGGTGGATATTCAAGTTCCAATTACTAAACCCTACTTTATGGAACATACGAGAATACTATGAAATGGTTTCAATAAGGGAGAACCTTTCAGTACATAAAAGAGTGGGGGATTTTTGCATCACTCAATACTACCTTGTGTAGGATTATGAAGTAATATAAGAAATTTACTTCCTTTTAGGGATTCCTAAACCCTTTTTCTTGTAAATGAAAAATAAAATTCCCAAGTTTATCACTTTGGGTACTAGCTAATGAATCGGGAGGAAGAAGGTATCCTCCATGTCTTCCCATATATTGGATGTGGTGGTTTTCAGATCATGGGTGAACTCAATCCCATTGGTTTGAACCTACTTTCCCTCCCTATTATAGTATTCGACATCCATATAATTGAAATCCTAGGAGTTGAAGGGTGATGAATCACCTTGGATTACCCATACTTGATCATTGAGGGAGTATTTGAGGCACTGGTGATATGAAGAGGGGACCTCCACATGAAAATGAAAGAAAGGGCTACCCATGAGCACATTATAGGCAGTATCCTATGAGACTACCATGAATTAAACACTTGATATCGAGCCTTTAAACTGGGTATTTGAATGAATTTCACCACACGGTTTCTTCTCACTTCTTTCATAACTCTGAATTTTAAAGTTAGTGGGAGTTAGATCATCTATAGTCTATCACAACTTATGATGCATCCATGTTGAGATGGGGTTGATCCCAAAACCTGTATCCACCAGGAAATAGTGGATTTCCACATCATTGGACTGACCTATAATGTATAGTGGTAGTATGTTCCCCTGCATGAGGGATCCTTCATCCTCCTCATAGAATGAGATGATTGCTTGGAATTCATCTCACTCAACCTCTTCTATATAGTAGGTCTCTATAGTGGATACCTATTCTTTGAAATGGAAAGATCTTTCAAGGGCTTCTTCAAGGTCCTCACACACTTATTTCGACAAGAATAGGGCCTCGAGTATCAAGAGAATTGATGGTATTCCGATTAGGTGCTTTAACTAGCCGTACTTCCATGCTAAAGGAATATGTTTTCCTAAAAGGGGTCAATACTTATAAGTGTGGGAACAATTGATGTTTTTGTATACACAAAGGGGTTATGGATAGTACTATATATATCTTATAACTAATAAGATGATCTGGTCTGATCCATACTATCTAACTATCAGTTGGATGAGGCCTAGATCTAACTGAATGAGGCTGATCACAGAGTAGTCATGGTTTATCTTTTTGGTCAACTAACACAGTCAGCTATGGAAGTGCATCTAATGAAGTGGGTAGGGAGAACTATTCTTTCTGAGTTCTATGAAGAACCTTTTTTCTAGTATTGGTATAATGAATGGATTAGTTTGAGGGTCTAGCCAAATAATTGTAATGATTCACATATCCTCAACCTTTCCTTCAATGACATTGGATGGATAAATTGGGGGGGGGGTTACCTGGTATTCCTCACTATCGGGCTATGTGAAGAGGTATACAATCTCAAAAACATTTACAGAGGCATACTCCTACTCATCATCGGTGAGGTAATTTATCATTGGGTGGAACCCAGGTGAAACTCCTAACTTAGGGGGCATGAAATCACTGAGGGTGTTGGATGGATTCAACACAAATGGGGGGTCTTTTTTTCCTCTTTCACTGTCGGTGCCTACCCGTTTAGTATTTGGATGAATATTATGTAGATGTTGAAGCAGTGACCAGAGAATATGTAAAAACCAAAGGAGGTTCTGGCCTACCTAAACACACATGGATGATACCATGGGTGTGAGAAACTACCCTGTGAGTAAACTAGTTATCATACTTTTGGGTTCGAGGGTTGGAAACCAGATTCCATTTGCCTAAGTCTTCATTATCTATATTGGTGGATATATATGTCACCTATACTAGGACATCACCCAACTTTACCAAACCACAATCCACTTGGTCCTAGAGCTAGTACTTGAACAAATATAATTAATTAATGGTATCTCTGAGGATACTATTGTATGGGAAATGGTCGGGGTGGTTGGGGTGGTCGGAGCATCAAACTTATTAAGGATTTTTTCACTCTAGTAAATTCAAAATACCCTTATCCAAGGCATGGATGAAATAACCCAGAACCTCTATATCCTTGAAATAATAGGTTTGGTTCCTTCTATCTAGAATGAAAAGTATAAGATTTTGGTTTTTATGAGGGTTATGAGCCATGTTTTCTTGTCTAGGAAGATTCACTTTTTGAGGCAATGACAGACAGTTATATTCTAGTCTAGGATGCACTTTATAGGGATATGATTAGTGAGGATCCTCTAGAAAAGGGTTTAATAACTATAATGGATCGGGGGCCTCTAGCTGTCTGGTGGTAGTGATATCTTCTTTAGCATGTCTCCTTATAGGATATGGATGAGGAAACATGCTCACCTATTTATCATGTTGAAATGATTATTTTAGATTTTGTGAATTATTAGATTACTCCCAAAACCCACCTTGAAAATTATAGGTAATGAGGGTAGGAACTAGCTCAGTCTTGACATTCCCCATGCACATTGTTAGTAGTTGTTCTTGAGTTAGCAACATTTATGGTGTGTATGTGAGGCCTTTACACGGGGAAAAAATATGTGAAATACTCATTAGGACTTTTTTTACACTTGAAGTGGTCATAAATACTTGTATGGGACATGGTGGAGTTGAACTAGTAGAGTGAATACTTGATAGGGTCTTACCAACCAGTGATGTACCCTATGGGTAGTTGGTTGTACCAAAAAATTTAGGTCCCTCCAGTGTTTGGACAAAACAATTAAGTTTGGAAGCCTCATAATGTTCTAGGGTTCCCAGCATGGGTCTATACCTTGAGATGAAGTGTTCTGAGTGCTATAGTGGGCCACCCATCCCATTAAATGGGTTAAATATAGGGTTTCCAAAGTTTGGGGGTGCTAGAGTGTCTTTCACCCATGGTAGGTTTCTATCAGGCAGGATCGCCACATATTATGTCTCCAAGGCCTTGAGGTGAGTAGTGCGAGTGAATATCAGGTCATCCTAGAGAGGTTATTTGTCTTAATGAGGATCCCCAAATGCCAATGCATTGAAAATATCATCAACTTGTTAAGAAGGCTCAATGGCCCATGGAGCGGCATGACCTGAATCTCGAGGAGGGTGATTAACTACTCGGGAAAGTTTAGAAACTCATACCTCAGTCACTTTCTATATACTTATGCCTCTTCCCTATCTGGATGCTTGGGGTTATTGAGCTCAACAGGGGGCATCTTGATAAGTAGGAACTGCTTCCCTATTAGAGGTGAAATGGGATACCATTGGGCAATGACATAATATGGGTGACGATCAATAATAATATCATCGATAATCCTTTTATGATATCTAAGGAGCTGAATGAAGAAGGATATAGTGGGATATTCCTTTATTATTTGTGAAAATTTTGATGAATCAGAGGTCCCAACATGCCCTTTACCCTTGTTTATGTTCATACGAGGAAGCAATGCCTTATTGGGGAGATCCCTGAAGCCACTTGCATGTATCTGCTAGCAGGCGAGGAAATATATCAGAGTTTCAACCTAGTACTATCCCACCTCTTATAGTGGATCATCCCTATCACGACTTTATTCAATGCCCCTATCCCTATGATACTTTGGATGGTTGGGGATGAGCATATTTATCATGATAATACCTAGAGGGGAATCCTCATCATTGGTGGGTAGGTCTTGCTCTCACAAGATAGGGATGAAGTGGAGAGAAACATACTGTTCCCATCCCCTGATATACACATGAATATACACCTCTTACATAATTTGGTGGAGAACTATGAGGATCTTGACACATCTCTATTGGAGGGTTTGGCAGTTTTTTGATGACTTAGGGCATTTATCCACTATGAGTTCTACCAACTAAACCCTTCTACATGACTGGTCGATGGATTTTATGTGCTCTTGGCTTCTTTAGTAGGAAAAATATCATTCCCATAGGTAGTGAATCATCTCCTAGATGATATGGAGTAAACACATATCCCTTACCTTAGTAATGGACCCTAGGACGTCAAAGTTGGGAGTTTCAGGTGGCCAAATAACCCCTTACTACTGATTAGATACTAGAGATTCCCACATGCCTTCTTGATCATATGAAGGGTCCTAATTATTATCATACCAAACTCTAATTGACACTAATAGAGAGATGGGTGGTGGCAGAGATATGGATTAGTTTTATGAAAGGTTGACCAAAAGAGGATTCACTATTCAAGTCATCTGGTTTCTTCACACCATGATGTCTCTCAGGGACAGTACCAACCACATCATCACTTCCTTGCAGGATGGTGTGTTCGCCATTAAATCTTTCATGAGGGTGGAGACACTGATCCATGGATCAACAGAGTTATAAATAATTAAAGGAGTCATCTAAAACCCTAACATCTCTCCCACATCCTATGTCGAGATAGAAAGGATGTAAATTGGAAATGATGGAGATGGATGCACCGTGAGCCCTTGAAAGAGGACCAGAACTTCCTATACATCCAAGTTCATGTGGAGGGATCTAGGGATCATGGGGATTTCATCTTCTAGGATGGTGAATATCACCTGTTGTTACCTTTCCTCAAACTCTGTAATTTTTGGTAAAGATGCCATTATCAATTCATCTATGTCATCAGAGTATGAAATATCGACTAGGTCAATGAAGACTTTGTATTTCCTAGGATTTCATCTTCACTGGTGAGTATCCACCATTATACCTTGGGATAGTTCTTTAGGGAGGAGTACCTATTTGTCATAGGAAGGACCTACTTGTTGGTTGGTGGTAGTGTGGGGAGGACCTCTACTTTGATTGGCTGTAGAACAAGGAGGACCTTCAAGCCGGTTGGTAGGGACATGGGGAGGACCTCTGTATCGGTTGTCATTGGAGAAGGGAGGACCACTTCTTTGGTTGGTAGGAACTTAGGGAGGACCTCCATGTTGAGAATCATGAGTATGGGGAGGACCTCTTTACTGGTTATTAGAAAATAAGGGAGGACCTCCGCTTGGTTTTTTTGTGGCATTGGGATGACCTCTATGTTTATTGGTGATGAAGCAGGGAAAGCATCCACTTTGGATGGTAATGGTGTCAGGAGGACCTCCATACAAATTTTCAATAATGTAGTGGGGGGGGGGGGTCATATTTGAGTATCATAATTATAGGTTGGCCCATAATAATTTTTGGTGGTGCCGATAATTGAAGGATTAAAACTATCCTTCCTACAATGTGGTTGGGTTCTCAATTCAAATCAGGAGAATAGGTATTCCTATTTGTCTATTATAGGGATATAACAGGATGTACCAGTGGAAAAAGGGGCCTATGGAACCATAAAAGATGTTCTTTATTGTGAATTTTCCAAAAACTTCCACTGATTTTGGCGTAGGGTGCTTCAAACTAGGGTCGATAGAGTAGGGTTAAAGTAAACCTATTCTTTGTCTTGAGGAATTGATCATTTCTGGCATTGATGAGGCCTAGTGGGAGCCCTACATGCCCGCTCTTAGGAAGTAGTTAGAACCTATGGGAATCGAACATCTCTCACCAACTCGGTATAGTAAAGAGAGGCATAAGAATGCTCTGGGGAGATACTCCCAAAGTAGTTCACTATTGGAATGGGGAGTGGTTTCCCATGGAGTGACCTTAGGGGTGACGGTGTCGGTGAGGTGTAGATGCATCCAGTTCTTAGTGGGATATGTACCATGTGGGAATGACCCCCATCTTATCATACCAGTGTACAAGGGCACTGATCACCTACCTATGGATGATCTTATAGGGTGACAAGGGGAATCAGAAACTGGTATCCATAGTCTTCGAATAAATCATGGTATAGGTGGTGTTATGCATGATTACCACATTAATATCCCCTTGCCTTAGTGCCTGTGGGAATTAGGTTGATAATTTCTTGTAGTTGGTGTCTTATATGGTAGTTGGATTCAGCAGTCAGTACAGGTACAAGGAAAGTTATTCCTAATTCCATAATGTTGTCCAAACTTTTAAAGATGGATAGGGATCCACACTAATAATGTCACAGAACAAGGACACCCAATAATAACTAACCAAATTATCTATTGAGTTCCATTATGGGACCACCATTTCTTAGTAGGACATGTAGACGAATATTTGAATCTAGTTACATTCTAATATTCTGATCAAGGATCAAATAAGGTTTGTTTGAACACCCCATGGAGGTAGATCAAGGAGGTGTACCCCATAAGAGGAAAAACATGGGGTTTTTACCAATTTCTGGGATAAACTCCTTATGAAGTGGATCCTAAGAGGATCATCCGTAGGAGGGAACACCCAGATAGTTTACCAGTGGATGAGAATGCCACGTGAAGGTGGATCTAAGAGTTGAATCCCTAAGAGGGAATAATCATATAGTTTACTAGTTTGGATCAAACACCTTGTGATGAAAGATCCAAGAGATGTTTCCTTAAGAGGTAATATATATATAGTTTACCAATTTCAATCAAACTCCTTGCAAGGAGGATCCTGAGTTTACCATTGTGGGTTGAATTCCTGGTGAGGAAGACCCAAGAGGTGCATCCCTAAGAGGTAAAAACTAAAAGATTACTAATGGATCATAGCAACTAATGGATGAGGATCTGGGAGGTGCATACCTTGGAGGGAACACAGGTTATTATAACACCCCATGGAGGTAGATCAAGGAGGTGTACCCCATAAGAAGAAAAACATGGGAAGTTTACCAATTATTGGGATAAACTCCTTATGAAGTGGATACTGAGAGGTTCATCCCTAGGAGGGAACACCCAGATAGTTTACCAGTGGATGAGAATTCCCCATGAATGTGGATCTAGGAGGTGAATCCCTAAGAGGGAACAATCATATAGTTTACTAATTTGGATCAAACACCTTGTGATGGAAGATCCAAGAGGTTTGTCCTTAGGAGGGAATATATAGATAGTTTACCTATTTTGATCGAACTCCTTATAAGGAGGATCCTGATATTACCATTGTGGGTTGAATGCCTGGTGAGGAAGACCCAAGAGGTGCATCCCTAAGAGGGAAAAACTAAAATATTACCAATGGATCGTAACAACTAATGTATGAGGATCTGAGAGGTACATACCTTGGAGGGAACACCTAGATAGTTTACCATTTTTGATCAAACACCTTGAGAGGTAGATCATGATTTTACCATTGTTGGATGAATTCTTGGTGAGGTAGACCCAAGAGGTTCATCTCTCAGGGGGAACACCTGGAAGGTTACAGTTGTTGGGATTAAACCTCATGGAGCCATCCTACATACCATATTTAAGAGATAGGGATTAAAATATATATAGTTCAATATTACAGTTTAAGGTCATGTGATAGGATCAGTTCATGTAGTTTAATGTCATGCGTTAAGGATGTTCATGTCATGAAAGGATAATCAATGAGGGATGGTGTGGGTCTTACATGTTTAAGTATCCCTCACAAGAGGATTTCTATTGGGGTAATGGTGTGGGGATTACATGTTGAAGCAGCCCTCACAAGAGGATTTATCTTAGGGTAATGGTGTGGTGCTTATGTGTTGAAGTTTCTTGAAGGATCTCATTGCTTTTGATTCACACTAGGGGAATATTTTATTTATTAAATAGGGTAATTATATAGTTGTACATCATGTTATGAGGATGTTTTTTTGTATTTTAATGTTGTAAAACTATGATGTGATACAATTTAACATCATATGGTAAGGACGTGGAACTAATTTTTTTTTCATGCTACTCAGACATGGATGGAATCAATCTTAACCTCTTGGGATTACATGGTCATATATCATGTGCATTTTGGATGGGCATGGTGTTTCCACTATCATGGAGGAGTTTTTAATCACAAGGTCCATGTTACTATCCCTATGATTAGAAGAAAAAGGGATTACATTACCTATTATTATAAGAAAAAAGTTGGTGGGGGGATCGAGACACACTTAGGGTGATGTGGGAGGACAAAGGAGTGGATGTCATAGGTCATATGAGGACTTGAGGTGAAGTTGAACTGACCCATGATTTGTGTGGGGGCCGTAGGCACTCAACCTTCATGAAAGGATTTTAGCAAATTATAGGCACCATGAAGAGGCCCAAGAGTGGTGATTTGTGAAGATTAAGTACTTATAAATAGGTATTTTAGGAATCTCATGTTCCTTATAGAGGAAAATGGATTTGTGAAGGGGTATTCTTCAAAAAATAGGGTGCCCCAGACTCAAAGTTAAGTCCCGATTTGGGGAGTAAGTTCTTCTGGAAGGATGAATGTTTCGAGAAGCCTCAAGTGCCACATATGGACTTGTTCCTTCACAAAGGGTATATGACTACATGAAATTCATCTCGAATTAGGGTGAAGGATCTCAAGAATAGAAGGGAGGAGTTTTTTTTGAAGCTTGGATACCTTAGGCGATCCATTTTTTCTTTTGTTCATAAAGCTTGGGAGGTTCACAAATTGGGAGTGATTTAAGAAGTTGAAAGGTTACCGTTCATGCCCAAAATGTTGGAATGAAGGGGTATTTAGACTGAATGGGTTTTATGAAGGTTTTAGGTGTTCATGATTCTTTATTATATCCACAAATGTGTATGTATTAGAGAGTTTGTATATCACTTTTGCGAAGCTTCCATCAACCCTTCACGTGTTCATGAAGTGCTCTGTGAATCCAAATGTTATTGAATAGAGATCAACAATGGGACATTATGCATTCATGAATGAGGTTCTTTTCTAGGTAGTTTTTTGATATCAACCCATTAATGAGGGATAAAATATTCTTCAAACATACTCTTTGAGGGTTTTGGGGGTTTTTTGTATTAGATTCACCCCAAACCGACCATGCCGTCTCCGACCTTACCTATGATACACATATTTCAGATCCAACAACTATTTTTGGAGATAGATTTAATCTTTATATATATTATATTCATGACATATTTATCATTCTAAAAATTAATATTTCACATAATTTATTACCTATCAATTCATTAAAAGATGATATTGATGCTCATGCGTTCGCGTGGATTACCACCTCCACTGAGTGATGTGATTTTTTTACATTTCTACATCACATGGATAATATATATAACTATATTTAAAGAATTAATATGATATTTATGATATTATTATCATTATGTAAAGATAAAATAACACTTACCTTCTTTCCATCATGATCATTGAAAAATGGAAACATTACTCATGAGTTTGTATGACCTCTGTCTCCAAGATGGTAACATAATTAATATTCCAAAACCACATTTCATGGTTGGTTTTAAAATTTTAATTGATTTATAAAAAATGATAATTATTTCATGATAATTATTATGTATATAATGAAATAATGATCTCATTGTCCATATTCAACCTACCAAAGTCATTTTGGACATACGAGTTAAATATCATTAAAACATCATACATGAATCTAAATGATTAACTAATTAAAATAAGTTTATTATTTATGAAGATAAAGAATGTACATGAAAAGTTATAATTAAGGTAAGGTATCTCCTTAACCCACCATTTTTTGGGTTATGACCATTCTGTCTCTAACACACTTTCTCTCTCTATATCTCTTTATTATTATGGAATATTTCTAAATTATATATATTTGTATCTTACATATATACCTATATTATTATAACTTTATTTAATGAGGTAATACATGAATTATCATCATTTCTAAAATTTCTTCTTAGGAAATATCTTTTGATTATGATATGAGGCAAGATTATGAAACCCATTTTCTTTTCATGGGTAATTATTTTGTTTATGACTTATGATTGATTTCTTTTTTGTCTCACACATAATCATGAACTTATTATGATGGGTGTTCCCAGATAGATCTCCAATGAATTCAGGAAAACTATTATCTCATGATATGTTATGTATGGTATTAGGGAGTAAACCTAATCCACTATGGGACTCTGTCCACCATGTGATGCTATCTTGGTAGTTAACATTGACTTATGCTTACGTTATGTTTTGTGTTGTTGTCACACATCCTATGTTTTCATTATATTTTGATACCAAGTAATTAATGTTATTCTCACTGTGATTACTCTCAAGACTTATATTTTATGATATCATGTTATAACTATGAATCACATGTTATGTTTCCTTATCATATTTGTTCCCTTACAATGATTTTTAGCTCACCCATTTTTCCTATGTATTCCATATGTTATCCCATGAAATCATAGGAGATCAAATGAATTTTGGATATTAAAATAAATATTCTTTATTCTCATATAGATGTTTTATATACCTAATCTTCCAAAGACACTAGTCCTTTTAAATCATTTTTTATCAATATATATTTATGTTAGAATTCAAGTAATAATATTTGAAAAATTATTTGGTTTATATAGCTTGTATTAGAGGATATTACCATTATTTTTTGGGATTAGTATAAGAATAATTTAGTAATAACCTTAGGGATAAGTCAAATTATATGAAAATATCCTATAATTTTGGTGAAGTATAAAGAGAGTGGATTCCATGAAATTATATCTATGTTTGGATACTATAAGTGGATATAGCTATGAAACAGATGTACCTAGGGATAATAACCCCTAAAAGGGTGAATTAGAGTTAACTCAAGTGTCACCTGGTGCATAAAAAATAGGCCTTTATGAACCATTATGAAGGACTTAAAAAAATTCTTAGGTTAGAAAACCTAATAGGAAACATTACCACGGATAACCTAGATTGAAACAGAGAGACTCATAAGCTAGGATATATTTATCATTTATAAGTTATTACTTATATGTTTATAAGTTTTACTTTTGTATGTTTATTAGTTAATGTATTATCATCTTGTATTTTTTCTTTTTTATTTAATGGAGGGAAATATGAGAAACTGTTCCAAAAACCAATGTGATAGGAAATGTGATGATTACACCAATGATATTCATAACCTTATGGGAGTGGTATATGATAACTTTATTGGAGTACTAGATCAACTAGATCAAATTATGAATAATTACATGAATCATGCAGAACACCCTCTTTTTCCTAAGAAAGATAAAGTTTCAGTAGAGTCCTTTATATGATAATGTATAACATCCCAGCCCGACTGAGCACTAAAATAGTTTCTGGACTGGTGGGCCACATGGCCTCAAGCATGCCTCCCCATACACTAGAGGCTACTGACTAGTAATGAGGATCTAAGTAGGGGATAATGGGGAGGCTATAAACTCATGATCAGAGTAGAACAATGGTATATCAGAAAATAAATAATAGAAAATAGTTTAAGTAGTAGTAAATGAAAGACAGAGTAGTGGAAGAATAATATAAACATAATAAGAAAAATAGGACCAATGCCCATGTATATAATGAATTCATCTCTAGACAGTGATACATAAAATAAAATAGAATACATACAACAAACTGTATGATACAAGGTAGTATATGAATACAAAAAATAAATATAATTCCATGAGGGAAAACTCCACGAGCATCCTGAGCTCCAGCTCAATCCTGTTCTCCTAACTCCCAGGTGCAATCAAAGTATCACAAGAAATCATCCATGGTTTTGTGAACATATGATCTACTCGGGTACCCCAGTGCAATGGAAGCCCGATCAGGGCATGAGATATAAATCCTAATAGGTTACCACCCATGGTGTCTATAACTGATTCCAGTCCTTTAATATAAATTAAATCAGTTTGTAGGTAATATGAATAAATAAAAAGTGCTAAAGAAATAAATAACACTAGTTAGCTCAGGTTCAAATAGGACACCTAGCCGACTCCACCTACTTCATATCATGACCTAAATGAGTTTCTAATTGGTAGCTATATATATAGTAATAATATATATATATATATATTGTTCTATATTTCATCCACCTATATAAACTAAGTACATGTAGATGTAAGTGTCCATATACATGGAATACTAGGTGCTGGCTAGACCGTGGCATAACCCAGTCATCCATAATCAGTCCGAACGAGCGTATAAGCTTAAGCCAAAGGTTACATTTCCTATATATCATAATTATTGGGAAATGTCATGATCGTCACTCAATATGGTGAGTGTTCCTTCATGTCTATACTCAAACAATAGTGAGTGCTCCATCATGTCAACACTCACAAGGGACAAGGGGCGCTATGTAATGACCCCAAATTTTATCAATGGAAATTCCCTTATTATAATTATTCCATATAGTATAAATCACATAAAATAACATATAGAACAAAATAAAAACTTTTTAAATGAAGAATGAATGAAATAATAGGTACTTCTAGAAGTTAAGGAACCTATACGGGTCTCAGGGCCTTCGGGCCACCAAAGGCCATCAAGCCATAGGGAATTTTAGCCACCATGGTCCTTTGGTCCACTAATGGTGTTCAAACCATAGGGATTTTAGGCCATGGATACTGAGAAGATTCCTGATATGACCACTCAAGAGCAGGCCCAAAAGAGGATTCTGGGAAAAGAAGCAACCGCCAAAGCAGAGCTAACCAGATTGAAAGAATGTGACGGTATGAAAACTTCCATTAGTACTAGGCACTGTGCATACCTGCATGGGGAAATTATAGACAATAATCCATGCGGGGGGGGGGGGGGGGTAGGCTCCTTCAAGAAGCTGATACTGGGGAGTGGTTGTTTTAACTGTGTGTGGTCTTATCTGTAATGCCCCGACCCTAGTTACCCAGAGTCGGTGCATTATTTTAATACATTGGTATGATTACAAGGAATCAAGTCCCGAAGGAATGATTGGTTTAGCAATCTTGGAAAAATATATTACATATATTTAAATTACATTACAATTTCAAACATAAAACACAGCGTAAATAGTTCTTTGAGAACACCATTATTCCCTTTAGCTTAACCATACATATCAATCATAATACACTTCTTGGAATCCTGGGAAAAATAAAACATAGAAAGGGTTGAGCTCAAACACTCAGTAAGGGTAATCAATACAGAGGAAAATGACATAAATATTAAGCATGGTGAATAATTGAAACCACATGCCTTTACCAATAATAAACATGAATACTTTTATGTAAAGAATATGAGTTGAGTAAATAATGCCATAATAAAACATAATCATGGGTATTCTACTAGTCGAATGACCACATAAACCATCAATATTATTTCCATAATGACGGAATGTATAATACCAGACATTCTAAAACATTTTTTCAAGGCCTCGACCAAGACGTCTAAAATGATTAAGGCCTCAGCCAAAACCATAAATCAAATTGGGAAAAGGCCTCGACCAATTCCATGTCTAGTTTTCTCATGATACCTACTGATGTATCAAGGAGCTATAGCGGGCTCCACCCGTCACTTACTATGTCCAATACATTCCTCATATGAAAAGCTTGAAACATAACATAAACATTCGTATTAGAACTAGCATACGAAATGCCAATTCTTTAACCATAAACCATGAATGGTATAAAAATAAAACATCCACAGTCAAACATATCATAACTCAATAAATACAATAGGAAATATTTTATTATAATAAATCAACCTCAATCAAAAATAATATCCAGTAAATGATGCTAACAAAGTTAAAAATGACGTGTAAAACTTTTTGAGAGAAATAAACTTTTCGTAAAATCATTTAAAAGTCACACATTTATAAAGTAAGTAATTTAAAAAATATTTTTGAATCAAAGTTTCCCATACCACTTTGAAACTTTTGAAAATAATTATAATTTCAAAACATTCATGTCCATATAAATAAATCCTTAAAATCATTTTGAAAACATAGACATTAATTAAAAAGATTTAGAAAGATCAATCTTTAAAACATTTAAAATTTTGATCTTGATAAATATTACCTTTCAAAAATCCTTAAAATATTAATTTTGAAATCATTTTTATGAAAAATGGACATTGATGATAAAAATGTCCCAGTAAATATTTACACATAAACAATCTCGGATAATAATGAGATTGAGGAATTAACCCTTACCAATTTGGTAACTTATGAAACATACTCCCCATGAAAGAATTATCATACAATGAATATGTAAATACACATAAATTAAAGTGTATTACACAATGAATACAATTATGGGCAGTACATACTCTACAAAAAAGGTAATAGTGGAAATATGGCATGAATCTCACGGGAATTAGGAGTGAGATGAAAACCCCATACCTTGTACTTTTCTTTGATAGAGTGTAGGTTAAACTCCTGTATAATAGTTAAATAATTTTTATTAAATTATAAAATAATCATATACATAAATATGATATCATATATGATCTTTTAATATATCTTTGTTAATAATAATTTAGTATTATCGTCGTTTCGGGTGTTAACTGATTCGTTTTACTTTATATGCTTCATTACGTAAGCCATGTTTGTTATGGATAGGTTATATCTTATTCATATCCAGAATGATATCAAGTCCTTAAACATTATTTTTAATCATAAAATGATAATTATACTTGAATGGATACAATGGGGAATGAATCTCATCGCGTTCGTGGAGACGGTAGTCCGTACGTACGCACGAACACTACTTCCATTTCATTTTTCATTTTAAAAGGAATAAAAACCAAATGATACATAGGTATATTATTATTAAAATATAATATAATATCTTATATTTGTTACTTAAGTTCATTAACACCATCCTTTATACATTCCATGTATGGTATGAACGAGTCATATCACTTTGAGGGGGCGATAGTCCGCACTTCCCCAAATGAAATTATCGTATATATATACAACATGAAACTAATAATGGTATGATATAAAATGTAATTAAATAAGATTATATATAAAATAAATATCATTAATATCATATTTAATTATATTTCCATCATAATGGCCACCATTAGAGGCGGTAGGAGATAATTGAACAATCATCGTTTTGTGAGGCGTTTGGTTGCCATCCACATAAACATTATGTTCTTCACCCATTAGATGGAGGTGTGTGTAAGTGTAGTTAGAATAATTCTCCTAAAAATATCCTAGTATATTTAGGATTCTGGTTTTGTTACAAAAGAAAATAATAAGAAGAGTTTTGGGGTTGGAGAAGTAAAATAAAAGAAAAGAAGCTAAGAGAAATCGTTACCTTTAATTTGGGTAACTCCCTTTGGTTTGAACCAAAAAGGACTCTTGAAGTTCCTTATACCTAATGTAAGGATTTTAGGAGGAGGAGAGGGATGTAGGGAGATTAATTGGGTAGATTTTGGATGAGAAAAAAAGGCTTGAGATGTGTGAGGAATTGGTTTGAAGTGGTGTCCTTTTATAAGTGGGAGGAGGGGCTCTTTAGAAAAAACATAAAGTATTAATTTATAATAAATTCATATTCTGTTTATAATGGCTCAAAAGTGGATTATTAAAATTATAAGGTGAGTATGGGTTGAAATTAATTCAACCAATAGATTTTAGATAGGTTTGGGTCATTATATTAACCTTATCTTTTAGTTATAACTTTTAGTTAATTAGATTGACATTTACCATGTCACTTTGTGTTTTATATTATATAGTTAATAAAATTACTATATACATCCAAGAGACCTCCAAGTGGTCCATTAATGATACACCTATCATGATATAAGTCCTTTGGCTGAAACTTATATTTTTAGGAATATAATATCAATTAATAATATAATACTTGTTTTAAAAACTCATTTATGTCAATTTTGACAATATTTAATAATTGATTTTTGTTAAAGTCTTATAAAATTTATTAATTCAAAACAAATTCATTTAAACAATATTAACATGTCATATTAACCAATAAAATTAGTTTATGGCATAAAAACTTTCAAATTATATTTATTTTAACTTTTATAATACCAATTATTTGATTATTTCATTAATAAGAAAAATACTGCATCATTATTGGGTCATTAATAACTTTTATTATTAAATGTCTAAAAATTATAAATAAAATACCATTATCTAGGAAATAATTTTAGATATCTAATGAATATTTATGGTCTAAAATATAACATATATAACTCTATGTAATTTTTTTTTTGCTAAAAGATATATGCTTATGTCATTTTTGTATTTACTTTAACTTAATTAATATAAAGTGTCCTTATCACCTACAAGTAGCTCCATGGGGTCCCAAAATCAACCCAAAGATGTCCATGGTCGTACATGTATCAAAAAATAAGATTAAGACACGTTTTAGAGTAATTTATTATTATTATAATATTATTTGTTTACCCTTATTTACCGGATTTACCCTTTAACGATGGTAAATAAAATATTTACCGAAGTAATTATTCAAAATGTCTAAAAATAAAAGTTACCTATTTAAAAAATTTGGACATCCTGATTCCAAATATAGAATTAATTTTTCCAAATTCAAAACACAGAAGTGGAAGAAATTAATTTAAAATAAATTCCCACTGTCAAAACAAAAAGCGTGTTTTTAAGAAATAATAACTATCAAAAGATTGATACTTGTTTATGTCCGGTTTAATTGTGAAATTATGTCCAATGACCACAATTGTATTAAATGGTAAAAATATATTCTAAATATATTTTAAAACCTCTCAAATTCATAATTTATCACTATTAATTATTTTTATTAAAAATTTTGTTTTTAATTAAAATTTAGTAATTTTCACTATTCATCAAAATATAAAAGTTATTCGAAAAGTACCAAAATTTCACCCTAGGATAATTTCAATATTCAGAATCCAAAAATGAAGTTTATTTTGAGAGATAAAATTTATAAAATTTCAAAAAGTGGGTATTACTATTCGTAATGGCTAGTTTGATTGGTTGTGGTGTTTGTTAGAACTCGAAGTTGCGTACAACACACGCTAATGTATTATTCAAAGAGAAGCGTACCATGGAATCTTCAGGTGTTACATTATCCCCTGCTTCAATAAATTGCATCCTCGCAATTTATGCTCGGTATTGGAAACTTGGGGTTGATATTTCAAAATATCTTAGTTGAAATCCCACATCGAAAAATGGATTAATGAGGCCTCTATTTAAAATAAAGAGTGGTAAGTATGAAGGTTACCGAAAATAACACATACTAGGGTTCCATGTAGGAAAATATGGATATGGAAGAGAAATATAACCATCAATATCTGATGGATAGTGGTAGAGAACATGGCTATGAAAAGGCCAACAATCACAAAGATATAAATTTGTGATGATCTAAGGTACCATCTATGACAACATTTTTGTTCTAACTTCCTTTTCTTAATGTTGAGGAATTTATTTATGATATTGGATAAGATTATAAGAAGATATAATTACTTTATAATTATAGTTTTATCCAATGATAAATTTCTACCACAAACTTATCCTTCACTCCAAAACATAATACAGCTCAAAATTAATCGTATAGGGTTCCATATATAATGAATTTATAATAAAAACTTTATAAAAAAGAAACTACATTATACCATCCAGGAACTTCATATATTCCAGTGGTAGGTGATAAATCCCAATCGCACTATGGTTGTGGGTTCGGTTCCCTTAGCTTTGTCCGACGCGACAGGTTGTCACACGGTCTGTGTGTTGTCCTTTTATTAAAATCCAAAAATAACCTTTGAAACTTAATTTATTCCAACCTTTAGACTTATAAAAAATAATCCTATCCAAACTCACAATACAAAATTTATAATAAGATTAAACACAATGAAGATCCTTTTTTCCATGTAATAACATGTGAAGACTTTCATCATGTATTCTTTTAAAACACTACAACATCCTGAATTACCATAAAACCCTATTGATTACATTCATGGTCCCTTATTCCTTATAGAATACTGGATATACTACTTCTATCCAAAAATTTTGTAAACTCCAATAATGATGGAATATACAAATCATTAATCAGTTTCAAGGTAATCAATAATATCCAATATAATTTATCCAAATCAATCATGTATTATTCCAAAATCACTACCTCGGTATCAGAACCATATTATGGTTTATCTTTCTCTCAACCATATATTTTCCAAAAATTTAACCTACTATTGAGTCACTTTTCTTGGTTCCACACAATCTCAAGTCCTTAATGAAATAGTACTGCAGTACAATCCTTATATACTCCATAATTATTATAACCAGTTAATTTTTGATACAACACTCAAATGACATAATTATCTAATAAAAACAAAAGAAATCGAATCATTCCTCCTCATATGTGGTAGTATCATAACTTGATTATTATCCAATAGCATCATTTGGGGAATACTCTGATGATTTGGACATCAGTTTGCGTAGTGTCCCAACTCCTTGCAGATGAAGCATTGTTCATTTGAAACCTTTTTCTTACCCTTGCAGTCACGTACTTGGTGTCCTTTTTCTCCACACTTATAACAAACTCCCATTCCCTTCATGAAAGTTCCAGGGTGTTTCTTTCCATAGTTATCATATATGGGAAAATTCTTCTTTTCCATCTTCCCTTTATCCATCTTTCTTTCTTCCATTCTTTTCTTCTCTTGCTTCCCTTCAAATCCATAGGACTCAGAGAATTATTTTCTTAACTTATTAACACATGATACTATTTATTCATATGTTGAGAATACATGGGAGACTATTTCCCTTCTAAATGTTTGCTTAATACTATGAAATATATGACCCTTCTTACTCTTTGGATAATACGTGTTGCTGGAGTTCACATTCCTTCTATTGGGAGCCATTTCTATGCAATAGCATAAACTAGGCCAGTTTATGAATTGCAATGAATAATTACAAACTTGTAAAATACCTATCGTGAATTGAATGGTTTATGGATATAATCCATAATTATAAAGATTTTTTCATTGAGGAATTATATACTCATAAACCCTTCATAATGATTTGTAAAGAAAATGAGAATTATCTTAAGCATATCCTCCGGGAGTGTCGTAACCAAGAGTGCATTAAGGCCTGTTGTCATGCACCAGTTCCCATTCGAGTCTAGCTCAAAGCAGTGTTTTCAGGTTTTACCCCTTAGTACATCTGTGCCAGAGCCGCCTCTACCTGCTCGTATCCAGACAAGGATGTTTTTCTTGGAAAACTCAGAAAATCTCTACAATACCAAAATTATAGGAAGTTCTTCTATATTAATCATCAAAGTCTATCTTAGGGATATGTGCTCTAATCAGAGTTTATTTAAATATAGTTTCCAAGGTTATTTCTAAACTTCCTCTGATATCAACTGTAACACCCTGACCCGAGTTACCCAGAGTCGGTGAATTATTTTAATACATTAGCATGATTACAAGGAATCAAGTCCTGAAGGACCGATCGGTTTAGCAGTCTTGTAAAATAGATTACATATATTTACATTACATTACAATTTCAAACATAAAACACAGCGTAAATAGTTCTTTGAGAACACCATTATTCCCTTTAGCTTAACCCTGCATATCAATCATAATACACTTCTTGGAATCCTGGGAAAAATAAACCATAGAAAGGGGTGATCTCAAACACTCAGTAAGGGTAAGAAATATAGTGGAAAATGACATAAATATTAAGCATGGTAAATAATTGAAACCACATGCCTTTACCAATAGTAAACATGAATACTTTTATGGGAAGAATATGAGTTGAGTAAATAATAACATAATAAAACATAATCATGGGTATTCTACTAGTCGAATTACCACATGAACCATCAATATTATTTCCATAATGAGGGAATGTATAATTCTAGCCATTTTAAAACATTTTTTCAAGGCCTCGGCCAAAACCAAAAATCAAATTGGGAAAAGGCCGTGGCCAATTACACATCTAGTTGTCTCATGAGACCTACCGATGCATCAAGGACCTATAGCAGGCTCCACCCGTCACTTACTATGTCCAATACATTCCTCATATGAAAAGGTTGAAACATAACGTAAACATTCGTATTAGAACTAGCATATAAAATTTCAACAATTTAACCATAATCCATGAATGGTATAAAAATAGAACATCCACAGTCAAAAATATCATAACTCAATAAATACAATACGGAATATTGTATTATAATAAATCAACCTCAATCAAAAATAATATCCAGTAAACGATTCTAACAAAGTTGAAAATGACGTGTAAAACTTTTTGAGAGAAATAACCTTTCCAGAAAATAATTTAAAGGTCACACATTTATAAAGGAAGTAATTTAAAACATATTTTTTAATCAAAGTGTCCCATACCAATTTAAAACTTTTGAAAATAATTATCATTTCAAAACATTCATGTTCATATAAATAAATCCTTAAAATCATTTTGAAAACATGGATATTAATTAAAAATATTTAGAAAGATAAATCTTTAAAACATTTAAAATTATGATCTTGATAAAGGGTACCTTTCAAAAATCCTTAAAATATTCCTTTTGAAATCATTTTTATGAAAAATGGACATGGATGATAAAAATGTCCCCGTAAATATTTACACGTAAACAATCTCGGATAATAATGAGATTGCAGAATTAACCCTTACCAATTTGGTAACTTTCGAAACATACTCCCCATGAAAGAAGTATCATACAATGAATATTTAAATACACATAAATTAAAGTGTATTACACAATGAATAAAATTATGGGTAGTACATACACCACAAAAAAGTTAATAGTGGCAATATGGCATGAATCTCACGGGAATAAGGAGTGAGATGAAAACCCCTTACCTTGTACTTTTCCTTGATAGAGTGTAGGTTAACCTCTTGTATAATAGTTAAATCATTTTTATTAAATTATTGAAGAATCATATACATAAATACGATATCATATATTATCTTTTAATATTTCTTTGTTAATAATATTTTAGTATTATCATCGTTTTGGGTGTTAACTGATTCGTTTTCCTTTATACGCTTCATTACGTAAGCCATGTTTGTTATGGATAGGTTGTATATTATTAATATCCAGAATGATATAAAGTAATTAAACATTATTTTTAATCATAAAATGAGAATTATACTTGAATGGATATGATGGGGAATGAATCTCATCGCGTTCGTGGAGACGGTAGTCCGTACATACGCACGAATGCTACTTCCATTTCATTTTTCATTTTAAAAGGAATAAAAACCAAATGATACATAGGTATATTATTATTCCAGTATAATATAAAATCTTATATGTGTTAATTAAGTTCATTAATACCATCATTTATACATTCCATGTATGGTATGAACGAGTCATATCACTTTGAGGGGGCGGTAGTCCGCACTTCCTCAAATGAAATTATCGTATATATATACGACATGAAACTAATAATGGTATGATATAAAATGGAATTACAGAAGATTATATATAAAATAAATATCATAAATATCATATTTTATTATAGTTCCATCATAATGGCCACCATTAGAGGCGGCAGGAGATAATTGAATAATCGTCGTTTCGTGAGGCGTTTGGTTGCCATCCACAGCAACATTATGTTCTTCACCCATTAGATGGAGGTGTGTGTAAGTGTAGTTATAATAATTATCATAACAATATCCTAGTATATTTATGATACTATTTTTTTTACAAAATAAAATAATAAGAATATTTTAGGGGTTGGAGAAGTAAAATAAAGGAAAAGAAGCTAAGAAATCGTTACCTTTAATTTGGGTAACTCTCATTGGTTTGAACCAAAAAGGAATCTTGAAGTGCCTTCTGCCTAATTTAAGGATTCTAGCAGGAGTATAGGGATGTAGGGAGATTAATTGGTCAGATTTTGGATGATCCAAAAGGCTTGAGAGTTGTGAGGAATTGGTTAGAAATGGTTTCCTTTTATAGGGGGGAGGAGGGGCTCTTTAGGAAAAACTTAAAGTATTAATTTATAATAAATTCATATTCGGTTTATAATGGCTCGAAAGTAGATTATTATAATTTTAAGGTGAGTATGGGTCTAAATACATTAAACAAAAATATTTTAGATAGGTCTGGGTCATTATATTAACCTTATATTTTAGTTTTAACTTTTAGTTAATTAGATTGACATTTACCATGTCAATTTGTATTTTATATTATATAGTTAATAAACTTACTATATACATCCACGAAACCCCCAAGTGGTCCATTAATGATACAAAAATCATGATATAAGTCCTTTGGATGAACCTTAGATTTTTAGGAATAGAATATCAATTAATAATATAATACTTGTTTTAAAATCTCATTTATGTCAATTTTGACAATATTTAATAATTGATTTTGGTTAAAAGTATTAAAAACTTTATTAATTCGAACCTAATTTATTTAAGAAATCCTAACATATCATATTAACCAATAAAATTCGTGGATGGCATCAAAACTTTCAAATTATTTTTATTTTAACTGTTATAATACCAATTATTTGATTCTTTCATTAATAAGGAAAATACTGCATCATTATTGTGTCATATATAAATTTAATTATTAAATGTCTAAAAATTATAAATAAAATACCATTATGTAGGAAATCCTTTTATATTTCTAATTAATATTTATAGTCAAAAATATAACATATATAACCCTATGTAAATTTTTTTTCTAAAAGATATATGCTTATGTCATTTTTGAATTTACTTTAACTTAATTAATATAAAGTGTCCTTATCACCTACAAGTGGCTCCATGGAGTCCCAAAATAAACCCAAAGATGACCATGGTCGGAAATGTATCAACCAATAAGGTTAAGACACATTTTAGGGTAATTTATTATTATTATAATATTATTTGTTTACCCTTATTTACCGAATTTACCCTTTAACCATGGTAAATAAAATATTTACAGAAGTAATTATTCAAAATGTCTAAAAAAAGTTATCTATTTAAACAATTTGGAAATCCTGATTCCAAATATGGAATTAATTTTTTCAAATTCAAAATACATAAGTGGAAGACATTAATTTAAAATTAATTCCCGCTGTCAAAACAAAAAGCATGTTTTTAAGAAATAATAACTATCAAAAGATTGACACTTGTTTATGTTCGTTTTAATTGTGAAATTATGTCCAATGACCAAAATTGTATTAAATGGTAATTTTTTTTGTAAATATACTTTAAAACCACTCAAATTAATAATTTATCACTATTAATTATTTTGATTAAAAAATTTGTTTTAAATTAAAATTTAGTAAATTTCACTATTCGTCAAAATATAAAAGTTATCTGAAAAGTACCAAAATTTTACCCTAGTCTAATTTCGATATTCCGAATCCAAAAATGAAGTCCATTTTGAGAGATAAAATTTATAAAATTTCAAAAAGTGGGTATTACTATTCATAACGCTTAGTTTGATTGGTTGTGGTGTGCGTTAGAACTCAAAGCTGCGTACAACACACGCTACTGTATTATTCAAGTAGAAGAGTACCGTGGAATATTGGGGTGTTACATTATCCCTTGTGACTCTAGGTGTTCAGGTCATGCATGTGCCTTGTTAATTGGGCCTATGGTTCATGTAAGGGTTCCCCTCAACCCTTTAAAGGGGTATTATTCAAAAATCAATAAATATATAAATCCTTCTGGATTTCAGAGTAAAGAACCCATACTAATGGAATAGTAACTTAACATTTGGAATAGTAACATTACCATTAAGAATAGTAATTTGGCCAATAGAATAGTAACCTCGTATATCAAAGTATAAATAAAATTTTGGCATCTTATAAATGATAATATGATATAATTATATCATAGTATAAGTAAGTAATTTTTTTAAAAATTATTAATTAAGTGTTTCTATTTTTATAAAATATATATATTTATTTACAATTTTATAATTAATATAATGATTTAAAATAAATTTTATTTTCATAAAATGTATTCATAAATTAATATTCTTTTGTCTTATGATTATAATATTGTTTTATGAGACCTTTAGTGATATTTTGAAGTGTCATAAAATCAGTTATAATTTTAAAATCACTATTTTTATAATAAATGATAATTTAATTAAAAATTAAATTTCTATCATAGAGAAAATTATTTTTATAAAATTTTGTTTATTTTTTAATTTTACATGTCAAAAAATGGTTAGGGTGAATTTTTTTATTTTTGTAAAATAGTTTATTTTTTGTGGAAGTAAAATATCGTAATTTATTGTATATAGACATTATAAGTTAAATACACTATTACTCATGTAATTTCTGATGTAATAACCATAATATCAAACAATACTTTATTATTTTAATATATTTAGTGATAAGTTTTAAACTATTCATAGTATTTATGAAAAATAATAAATTAATGAATAAAATAATGAGAAAACACCCCTCTCCTCCCCAATAAATACCACCCCTCACCACCTCTTCTCCTAGAACCATAAAAGTATTGAATACTGTTCAATATCTACCCCATACTCTTCAAAATACCCTCACCAACTTCTATAATCCCTTGGTCTTGTCGAAATACCAAGCCATTTTCTCTAAGGAGGTTCTCAAGGAGGAGAAAATCAGAAGGTAAAATCCTATTTCTTTTTCTTTTAATTTCTTTTGAATTTCATTTATTTTATTATCCTCTACCACCCTCAACTTATCAAAGTATCATGATAAATATATTATCTTTTATATAATGTAGTTTTATTATGTTAATGGAATAATTTATCTTCAAAACTCTTCCCTTTTCCTTTTATTCTAAAAATTAAAGTATCATCCATCATGTGTCAATTACCACCACCATGGATGATGCATTTTCATTTTTCACTACCACATTCAAGGGTGGTCATAAAATAATTATTATGAAAAATTAATATTTTATCATTCATATTATAAGTTATATAATGTTTTAGAACCTATATATATAAACATGATGATATAAGATCACAATGGTTATAAAATCCAACAAAATAAATCAAATCATTTTCATTAACTATTTTCCAATATTTTATGCTCATATCATATAACCAAATGATATATAAGATCATTTAATATTATTTAAATTCATTAATAACATATAATATCAATTCTATTTAATTTTCCTCACTTTACTTGAACTTCCATACATGTATACAAGTGAACCGATCATGAAAACCATGAAAACAAACACCCTCAGAACAATGAAATTTAACACTATAACACATCATAATGGCCATAAATGAAATTAATAAAATTATAATGAATCAAATAAATTTATAAGAGGTAATTTATTCATTTATTAATGTATATAATTTGATTATCCAGGATATTAAAGTGAATATGGAATTCAGACTCAAGGTAAGGGGATTCTCAAACCCAATTTCCTTTCTTTGGGTTATTCCTCTTGCATGACAAATTTCAATGTGTATGTTCTATTAATTTTCTTCAAATATAATTTCTTTTTTATTAACTTTTAATTTTTTTTATATACCTATTTTCAATATGATTTTATGACAAATGCCATGTTTTTTCAAAATGAATCTTCTTTATAAAAACACATGTTTTACTTCTCTTGAGATTGTTTCTTCTTCACTCAAGATTGATAATTCTTGTACCAAGTATTTTATTCCATTTTTATTTTCAAAACCACTAGGTTTTTTCATTAATATATTCTTTATAAAATTATCATGAAATCCATTCCATTTCCATGGGTTATCTTAGTTCTAATACTGATACATGTTCTATGTGGCATGAACGATTATGTAAATATTATGATGTGATGAGTAATAACAGAAATACATAGTGCTTCAATGCATGGGTAATGTGATTTGTCTCATGAGATAATGTGAAATATTCATGAACATGATCCTATATTTTTTCACAATGATTTTTTATGGTTACGATCATATGTTATGTGTGAACATGATGCTAGCTCTGTTCACAACTATGTGTGGTAGTTGACCATCAAGACATGATGTTTCATTTTTATACATTTTTGCATTAATTTCCTTTATCTAATGATTACTATCATTATTATGATGATTATAATTTTATTATTTTATGAGGATTATATTTATACTCACCCATGTTTCATTTCTATCACTCATCCTCTTACTGGTATTTTAGCTGACCCCTTCTTTTGATATATATCATCAGGTGAATACTTGTACTAACAATAACATGATGGAAAATAAGTAGATAGAGAAAAAAGAATTTAATAATGTTTATGCTTTATTATTTAAATTTTTTTATGGTTCTAATTCACCCAAGACACTAAACCTTTGGATCCTGGTTGTGTAATGATTTTATGTTGTTTATCTTTAAAATGATTTAATAATCATGTAAGAAAATTAGGGTCACTATAGTTGGTATCATAACATGGTTTAGTTAATTTGGGAATTAGGATCAGATAACTTTAATGAAAAAAATTAGTTAAGACCAAGTATCTCTAATCACCAAAGATGCTTTGTTTTAGAAAAATTCTAAACATAGGGATCCCACAAGACATGCCTTTAGAGTTAATATCACAAAGGAAATTTAATTTATTCATTACTTTTTTATTTATGTTTTGTTCAAACCTTTTTTATTTTAAAAATTGGTGGGAACCAAGAGGAACTAGGAAAACAATCCATGTGAGGGACGATGTAGTGAATTCCTGAATGAAATACATAATTCCTTGGGAGGTGGAGTTCAAAATTTTATGGTTTTACTTACCCAATTTTCCCAGGCTATGAACAATAACCTGAATAATATGGAATATACTCCTTCACTCAAGAGGGATAATCTGGATATCAAGTCTTTTATGTGGAAACAAACATCCACATTTAGTGGATCTTCTAATCCACTAGTCGCAGAATAGTGGGCCAACTCAATAGAGAAGATCTTTTCTGTTCTTTACTATTCTATGAAGAAGAATGTGACTCTGGTTGTTTATCATTTAGATAGAGAGGTTGATCAATGGTGGGATTTTATTAACAACATCAAGAAGAAGGATGAAATTTAAGAGATTGAGTGGGAATAATTTAATAAAATATTTCTTGACAAGTATTTTACTCAAACTCTTCATATGAAGATGGAGAGAGAATTTATAGAGGTGAAGAAAAAGGAAGGTAATTTTTTCATGAATTACAAAGAAAATTTCAAAAGGCATGCAAGGTATGCCAAAAGTTTATTTATCAATAATGATAGAAAATAGATAGATTCTTTAGTGGTTTAAAACCACACATTCGAAAGGCTCTATAAATTTGGGACTTTGGGAGTTATGAAGAAGTTGTTTTTATATGCTCTCAAAGTGGACATAGAGTTTAGAGAACGGTACCACAACTATGGAGACAGGAAAATAAATATGGAGTTTCAAGATAAGGGATCTAGTTATAAAGGTGTAAAGAAATTTAAACCACTGACATGTCAAAAATGTGGGAAAAATCATCTTGGGAATTTCCTCAAAGGTACAAGAAAAAGATTCAAGTGTGGGAGAGAAGGCTACCAATATCATGAATGTCGAAGAGACATGAGGAAGCTGGACAATGTGGTGGATGAAAGGAGAGCACCACCTATGGTTCAATGCTTCAACTATAGGGAGAAAGGGAACTATATAATCCAATTCACTCAACCTTTAAGCTATTTATTCATTCAATAATATCAAACATACTATTTGATTTATTTATACACATTATTTCATATCTTTCATGTTTAGTAGAAAAATTGAAACACCACCTCAAAATATGGTGGTTGAGTTATCTGTGAGAACTCAATTGAGATAATTTCTATATATAAAGTATATAACTATTCCCTAATTAATGTTTGTGGACTTAACCTACCAAAAAATCTGGTCTTACTTCCTTTGGTGGAGTTTTATGCTATATTCATCATGAATTTACTATCTTTATAACAAATCCAATATCAACTTTTGGAAAATATTGATCACTCTTCACATCCCAAGGCATCCTCTAATTATATATAATTTTAAAGAGGAGGATTAATATTCTTCATATACATCATCTAAAATGTGAATATTATTTCATTATGAGAAATCAAATCCACCTCAAATGATTGAGACAATGGAGAGAATCATGCTCAAAGACATGCCCATTGTGGTTGTCTACACTGATGTGTTCCCTAAAGAATTGTATGGTCATCCTTCTAAATGATAGGTTGAGTTCTCAATTGAAATTATTCCTAGATATTTTAATATATCAAAGAAATCTTATAGAATGGCCAACATTGAGTTGGAGAAACTAAATAATCAGTTACAAGAGAATCTTTACAAGGGTTTTATATTCCCAAGTTCTTTACCATGGGGTGCACCAGGCCTCTTCAAGAAGAATGATGGATCAATGAACCTCTCCATTGATTATCATGATCTAAAAAAATCATTATAAAGAAAAAATACCACATTCCATGGATATATGAATTTTTCGATCAACTATGTCGGTCCAAGTATTTCTCTAAGGTGGAGCTTCGGTTGGGATATCACTAATTAAAGGTAAGGAAGGAAGATATTCCTAATAATACCTTTAAAACGAGGTATAAAAACTGTGAGTTCATAGTGATTCCCTTAAGACTCACTAATTATCTAGAAAAATTCATGGATTTAATTAATAGAGTTTTTAGAGATTACCTCGACAAATTTTTGGTAGTATTTATTGAAGATATTATGATATACTCCAAGAGCAAGAGGGAACATGAGAAGCATTTGAATACTATGTTAAATACTTTCTGAATGGAGAAAAGTTTTATAACTTATAGTAAATGTGAGTTTTGGATGGAGGAATTATCATTCTTGGGGAATGTTATCACTAGAAAAGGAATATCTATGGACCCTTCTAAGACAATGGTAATAGAAGAGTGGTCTCGACCAAAATCTATCATAAAGATCTGCAGTTTACTTGGTCTAGATGGGTATTACTGATGATTTTTGAAGAACTTATCTGGATTTTCAAACCCACTAACTAAGATGACTTAGAAGGTAGAAAATTTATTATGAATCAATGAATGTGAAGACTGCTTAAAAGAGTTAAAAAAGAGTCTTATCACCACGTTAGTTGCCACACTTCCGAAAGGTGGGGAACTCTTTGTGGTATACATTGATGATTCAAAGAAAGGGATAGGCTATGTACTGATTTAAAATCATAAAGTGATAGCCTACACCACAATGTAGTTTAAAATTTAGGAGAAAAACTATCATATTCATGATCTAGTGTTGGAAACTGTGATCTTTGCATTGAAAATATAGCAGCATTATCTATATGGGTAGAAGTGTGAAATATATACTAATCATAAGAGCCTCAAATATATATTCCCACAAAATAAGATTAATATGTTCCAAATAATATGGTTAGATCTCATCATGGATTATGACTTCTCATTCCATTACCATAATGGTAAGGAAAATAAAGTGGTGGATTCCCTATGTAGAAATGATCCTCTAACATTTTCAATGATGAGAATTAATAAGGATCCAATCTTCTTAGATTTTCAATGGATGGACATGGGAATCATTAAGGAAGTAAAATCATCAATACTTCCTCAAATGATTTCTCAGCCATTCCTCATGGAGAAAATAAAGTATTCTCAAAGAAATGATGTGGAAATTCAAAAGGTGGAATATAAGGCCCCGACCTTATAACATTACTTAATATTGAATTACATTGAATAATTCACATTGAGGATCTTTTCAGGTTTAGAGTTTTAGAGAATTAGGTCATAACAATTACATCTCAAAGATTACAAAGTAGACACATCTACACAGCTTCCATCTTTTCCACAAAATAAAAACTCTTGAACAACAGAGTCATGTCTAGTTCCTTGTTTTAGACAGCCTGACATTTCCTTGATCCCATCCTTGACCCTATTCAACTTTATGTCCTGTGAAAATGTTTCAAAAACTTGGGATGAGCATAAAAAGCTCAGTAAGGGTTATAACAGTATGGATAGAAAACATCAGTCCATGTATAAATAAGAATCAATGAAATCATACTTTACTCATAAAACATAAGCAATTTAACATACCTCGTGAAATCATAATATTTATGCATAACTTAACAGAAATCATAAGGTATAAAGGTAAATTGTGGAATTCATAACATTCTTACGTAGGGACTAACCCTCATGGTCACGTTTGGAATACCCATCACAGTATATTCCCTAAATCTCTTCGGAGAAACCTTAACGTTTAACTCCTTCACGTTACCCAATGCATTGGAGATCTATATCAGGCTCACCCGCCCTTAGTTTATCACGGAACCACCCGTCTTCATAAACAATGCCCAAGAACTATAACATAATCACAACACATAACTTAAGCATAAAGGAAATATTACATTCCCACATTGCAATAACAATATAACATTTTAAGATATTGAAATAATGAATCCATTCTAAAAACCATTTTCAAAACCATTTAAAACATTTAATAAAGGGATCTTTGAATCAAAGTGTCCCATACCAATTTTGAAGATTTTAACATTTTAAACCATCAATATCCATATAAATAAATCCTTAAAACCATTTTTAAAACATGGATATTAATGAGAAATATTTATAAGAATAAATCATTAAAACAATTAAAATGATATTTTAGTTAAAGTATTTTTAACAAAATGAGAGATACTTGAATACAATAATTGAGGAATAACATTTAATCAGAACTTTATAATATCATGAGAATAAAGGAATTCATGATATAATATTCCAAAGGATAGTATATACACCATATAAGAGTGAATTGGTGCATAACAACAATGAAGTATCAATAGAAATGTAAAATGAGATGAAATCCCCTGTAAAGAAGGTATCCTTAAATTAAGGATAAATCAATCTCATAATTATGTGTGAAAAATATAAATACACCCAATATAAGTGGATATTAAGTGTAAAACAATCAAAGGTAATTCAAATATATTCAAAGGATGAAATATTCAATAACTACATGTTGAACCCAAAGAAATTGAAATTGGGTTAAGAAGTTCCCTTGGTAAAATTTGACAGCCTAACGGCGTCACTTTAAAATTCAGAAAATGAGTTGATGAGAGATAAAAATGGTATCTCATCATTTGGAAATAAAATTTACATCAATAAGGATATAGAAGAACATATCCCAACATTACAATATGTAAGTTAAAAGACCCAACAAAATACGTCTTTTAAAAAGAGAGGGTGAAAAGTTCCCTTACCGACTTGGGTATCTTTCGAAACATACACCCCATGAAAGAAGGACAATACAACATTGATGTAAATACTCACAAACGAAAGTATATTATACAAAGAGTAGAATAATGGGAAGAACATATAACACTCAAAGTAAATGGTGGAAAATGTAGCATAAATCTCATGGGAATAAAAGTGAGATGAAAAATCCCTTACGAAAACTCGGCAGCCTAACAACGCCACTAAAAACGTCAAAAATGGATTGATGAGATCAAATAGGGTCTCTCATCATATTAAAAAAAATTTAAATCAAGAGAAATATAAAAGAACATCCCCAAACATAACAAAGATGAGATTAAAAGAAGTGACATAAAGGAGAGTACTTAAAAAGAAAGAGAGAGGTTGGATCTCTTACGAAAATTCGGCAGCTTAACGGTGCCAATCAAAACTTTCAAAATGGATTCATGAGATCAAATAGGGTCTATAATAATATTAAAATAAAATTTAAAACAATAGGAATATAAAATAACATCCCCCAACATAACAAATAGGAGCTTAAAAGAAGTGACATAAAGGAGAGTAATTAAAAAGAAAGAGAGATGTTGGATCTCTTACGAAAATTCGGCAGCATAACGACGCCAATCAAAACTTCCAAAATAGATTGATGAGAGAAAATAGAGTCTCTCATAATATGAACATAAAAATTACAGTAATTGTAATATAAAATAACATACCAATCATAAGAAAGATTATCTTAAAAGGAATGACATAAAAGAGTGTACTTAAAATGAAAGAGAGGGGTAGGTTCCCTTACGAAAATTCGACAGCCTAACGGCGCCACTTAAATATTCTAAAAAAAAGAATTTATGAGAGTAAGAGGGGGTATATCATCATATAAAAATAAAAATTACAGTATGGTTAATATAAAAGAACATCCTCCAACATAATAACATGGATCATAAATGAATTGACATAAAAGAGGGTACTTGAAAAGAAAGCGAGAGGTCGGATCCCTTACCTCAAGTCTGAATTGTCTTGTTCATTTCTTTATATTCCTGAATAATAAACTTTGGTAAATTTATAATTTATTAAGGTAATCCTTTAAATATTATTGTTAATTTCATATCACATATTATAATGTTATAATAATTGGTTAATAATGTGAGTTCATATTAGACGTTTTTGTCGATGTTTGGTACATGAGTCAAAAATGAACTTGTTTGAAAATGATTGTCCATGTAGTTATAAGTAAATAATCTCCAGAATAGTATTAATGATTTAAATATATTATATATCCAGTAAATATTCATTTTATACTATTCCATAACATTTGGAGATAAAAATAAATGAAATGCACCCTTTATGGAGACAGTAGGCCGTACGTATGCATGAACACTACATTCATTTCTTTTACATATTAATGGAATTAAAAATAATTGAGATATATATATATATATATATTATAATTCCAGTATAATATATATGTTATATAGGTCACTTAAGTTCATTAATTTCATTCTTTATACATTCCATGTATTGCATGAACGAGTCACATCACTTGAGAGGGCAGTAGTCCACACTTCCTCGTATGAAATTATCGCGTTTGCAGAACATGAAAAAAATAAAGGAATGTTTTAAATATAAAATTCAGAAGCATATAGAAAACATAAATACCATATATATCATATATAAAATATCGTGACATCATAATGGCCACCATGAAAGGTGTTAAGAGAAGATTGAACAATCATCGTTTCGTGAGGCAGAAATTCGCCATCCACAGAAACAGTATGTTCTTTAACAATTAGACGAAGGTGGGTGTATGTGTACCATGAATAATTCACTTAACAACATCATATTATATTGAAGATACTGGTGTTTTTACAGAATAAAGTAATAAAAAGAGTTTAGAGGGTTGGAGAAGCAAAATAAAACAAAAGAACACAAGGGAAGACATTACCTTTAAATCAGGTAACTCTTTTTGATTTGAGCTCAAAGGCTTCCTTCGAAAGGATTCTGCCCAAAGGTGAGGCTTAAATGATGAAGAGAGGGATGTGGAGAGATGAAATGGGTAGGGTTTGGCCGAGCCAAAGGCTTGAGAGGTGTGGGTAAGGATGTAGATGTGGGGGCCTTTTATAAGAGGAGAGGAGGGGCACTCTTGGAAAGTCAAAAAAGGTTACATTATTTTCAAATGCGTTTCGGACTTTAAAGGTCCCAAATTGATATATTTCGAGGATAAGGTGATACGGATTCTAAATCAACCCATCCAATAGGTTTTTGACATGTTTAGGTCTTATATTTTACATTATCTTTTCATGTTATTTAAATCGTTAAATAATGAGGTAATCGCTGCATCATCATTATGTCATTAATTATTTAATTTATTTAATGTATAAAAATTATAAAAAAATTACTATGATGTAGGAAAGATTTTTATCTTTCCAATGACTATTTATAGTAAAAAATATGACTTATATAACCCCATGTAAAAATTGTTTTAGTAAAATAATAAATGTTTGTGTCATTTTTACTTTTACTTTAAATAAAAGGTATTAATGTCATTATCTTACCCAAGTGGCTCCATGTGGTCCCAAAAATCGACCCATGGGTTTTCTTGGTCAGCCATAACTCATCCAATAGGGTTATGACAAGTGTAAAGATATTATCATTTTATTATAATATCATTTTTACCTTAAATCACACTAATTACCTTTAATCGCGATTAATAAAACTTAAAAGTCACTATTCACCAAAAATTATTTTAATCTCATTGAACCACATTTTACTTCCTAATGACAACCATGTATGTCGGATTTTTGAAAATCAAAACACAGAAGTGGTAAAGTTTCATTTAAATGAAAAATCAGTTTCTTTAACTACCACTTAGTGGTTTCACTATTCATCAAAAATTGAAGTTTTTCAGAAAAATACCAAAAATTAACCCTAAGCTATATTTGATACTCCAAATTCAAAAATGATGTCTATTTTACGAAATTACAAACATATAAGTTTCATTAATTAATTTAATAATTAATTCCCGCTGTCAAAACAAATAGCGTGTTTTTAAGAAACAATATCTATTAAAAGATTAACACTAGTTTAAGTCCAATTTCAAAGTGAAATTAATTCCAATGACCACCATTGGATTAAATGGTAAAAATATATTCTAAATACACTTTAATATAAATTACAAATATAATCTATCCATATAAATAAATCAGATTAAAAGGAGGTTTTGTATTAAAATGCAACATTTTCACTTAAAAATGATCTTTATCGGAAAAATAACAAAAATTTACACAAAGCAAATTTTGATGTCCAGATTATAAATAAGGGTTTTATTTTGTCAAATACAACATATAAAATTGTCAAAAGTATATTTAAAAAGGGTTCTCCATCAAAAGACCGGTAATCAACCTTTTAAAGAATATTAGAAGATTTATGCTTAAAATTGGATTCATTTGTATTTTACGCCTCTAACATTTATTGTATAAAAGTAAAAATATTTGACAAACATATATAATAATTTTTTATTTAGTTCCGTTCTTTCCCACCATTACAATGGCTAGGCGTTAACCACCTTTTAAAATAATATTATTTTATTATTAGAGTGCAACGTAAGATTTCAAAGGAACTCATTGTCGCGTATTGGGTATGCCATCGAGCATAGCGTTCCCTTTAAAGTAATATTAACATTTTATTCACAAATATTGATAAAACTTTGAATGTAATATTATTTATTTTCCTGGGATGTTACATCCTTCCCCCCTTTTGGAAATTGCATCCTTGCAATTTCAAAATTGGGCTTCAAAACTCCATTGAATGTCCCACATCGGAACAAGAGTCAGTAAAAATATCACTTAAAATGAATGGGAGAGAAGTACAAAGGTCACCCAAGTTAACCCATACTAGGATTACAAGTATGAAAATATGGATATGGAAGAAAAAACAAAGGGTCATGTTCTGATGGAGAGTGATAGTAAACATGTCTAGGAGAAAGTTAACCATAAGAAAATCACAAACTTGTGATGGGTTAAACGGTATTGGATTCCCCAGTAGGAAAATTTAACGAACAACATTTTTTTAAGTTACTTTTCATCGAGGAATTTATTTTTGAGCTTAACTAAAACATAAGGAAACATACTTATTTGTCATGTTGACTTTCAACTTTTACTATATTTCTTACACGAACTCATATTTTCTCAAAAAATGAGTATTTAGGATGACTTGTTTACATTAAGAGAGCTATAATAAACTTCTAGAGAATCACCTAATCCACAAAATAGGACTATATAATTCCCATGTCTTTAGACCTTAACCAAAACTAAAACAAAAAATGTTAGTATGAGATCATATAATACCTAAAAAGAATAATCCTTTATAAAAAAATCTATTCTTAATCTCCAAAATTTGTTAAACAATACCCAAAGTTTAGCAAAGACCATTCAATAAAAAATTTGTCCATAAAATTATTCAAATTAAACCAAACTAAGATTGAAACTCAAATATTTGAAGGATTTAATCACATAGTCTTCCAAGGTAAAAAATTAACAATTATCTCCAAATAACATTAGTTTATCATAAAGTCTCATATTGAAAAGTAATTAACCTAATCACATATCCTCCATGATAGGTTAATCATTTCCATAGATAACAGAAAATAAACTTACTCTTGATTCCTAAAACCATCTTACTAAAAAGAATTTTTCAAACTAACCCGGGACTTCACGTAGTCCAGTGGAAGGCGTTAAATACCAGTCACACTTTGGTTGTGGGTTCGATTCCCACAGCTTTGTCGGATGCGAGGGGTTTTCACATGGTCTTTGTGTTGTCCTTTTTCCAAAAATATATAATTCTTATAACATTCCCCAAAAAACAATAAAATCTCCCAAAACAACCATAACATAATTTAACCTCAAGCTTATCTCATGTCGTTCATATTCCATCATAACATATAGTAACCCATAATTACCTCAAAAGTAAGGATCATATAAACCCTAATGGTTACCTTTATAATTATTACCTCAACTTCTTCATCGAGTTGGTCATCCCGTACATGATGCATTAGAGAACTCACCAGGGTTCAAGTGGTTGATCATGACTCATTGATAGTTGGTTTAGAACAACTACGAGATTCCTCATTGAATCCCCCATTTCATCCAATCTCTTAATCAGAGAACCACCACAGTTTCCTTCAAACCCATTGTCACTTTGGTGCCTACTAGATCCACCCATTTACTAAAAACAGAAATGTTAGTGTGAGTATATCAACAAAACCATCATGTACTAATGAGGAAGATAAACACTAAGATATACTCACTCATTCACTTTATCTAAAACTAGGACTCTTTCTGAAATCCTAACCATTATGGTAATGTCACTTATGCTTAGAGAATACCCTAACCTCTGAAGTTATCTAAACCGACCTCTGATACCAACTATAAGGCCCCAACCTTATAACATTACTTAATATTGAATTACATTGAATAATTCACATTGAGGATCTTTTCAGGTTTAGAGTTTTAGAGAATTAGATCATAACTATTACATCTCAAAGATTACAAAGTAGACACATCTACACAGCTTCCATCTTTTCCACAAAATAAAAACTCTTGAACAAAAGAGTCATGTCTAGTTCCTTGTTTTAGACAGCCTGACATTTCCTTGATCCCGTCCTTGACCCTATTCAACTTTATGTCCTGTGAAAATGTTTCAAAAACGTGGGATGAGCATAAAAATATTAGTAAGGGTTATAACAGTATGGATAGAAAACATCAGTCCATGTATACATAAGAATCAATGAAATCATACTTTACTCATAAAACATAAGCAATTTAACATACCTCATGAAATCATAAGATTTATGCATAACTTAATAGAAATCATAAGGCATAAAGGTAACTTGAGGCATTCATAACATTCCTACGTAGTGAGTAACCCTCATGGTTACATTTGGAATACCCATCAAAGTATATTCCCTAAATCTCTTCAGAGAAACCTTAACGTTTAACTCCTTCGTGTTACCCAATGCATTGGAGAGATATATCGGGCTCACCCACCCTTAGTTTATCACGGAACCACCCGTCTTCATAAACAATGCCCAAGAACCATAACATAATCACAACACATAACTTAAGAATAAAGTAAATATAACATTCCCACATTGCAATAACAATATAACATTTTAAGATATCGAAATAATGAATCCATTCTAAAAACCATTTTCAAAACTATTTAAAACATTTAATAAAGGGATCTTTGAATCAAAGTGTCTCATACCACTTTGAATATTTTAACATTTTAAACAATAAATATCCATATAAATAAATCCTTAAAACCATTTTGAAAACATTGATATTAACGAGAAATATTTATAAGAATAAATCATTAAAACATTTAAAATGATATTTTAGTTAAAGGGTTTTTAACAAAATGAGAGACACTTGAATACAATAATTGAGGAATAACATTTAATCAGAACTTTATAATATCATGAGAATAAAGGAATTCATGATATAATATTCCAAAGGACAGTATATACACCATATAAGATTGAATTTGTGCATAACAACAATGAAGTCTCAATAGAAATGTAAAATGAGATGAAATCCCCTGTAAAGAAGGTGTCCTTAAATTAAGGATAAATCAATCTCATAATTATGTGTGACAAATATAAATACACCCAATATAAATGGAAATTAAGTGTAAAACAATCAAAGTTCATTCACACATATTCAAAGGATGACATATTCAATAACTACATGTTGAACCCAAAGAAATTTAAATTGGGTTAAGAAGTTCCCTTGGTAAAATTTGACAGCCTAACGACGTCACTTTAAAATTCAGAAAATGAGTTGATGAGAGATAAAAAGAGTATCTAATAATTTGGACATAAAATTTACATCAATAAAGATATAGAATAACATATCACAACATTACAATATGTAAATTAAAAGACCCAACAAAATAAGTCTTTTAAAAAGAGGAGGGTGAAAAGTTTCCTTACCGACTTGGGTATCTTTCGAAACATACACCCCATGAAAGAAGGACAATACAACATTGATTTAAATATTCACAAATGAAAGTATATTATACAAAGAGTAGAATAATGGGAAGTACATATACCACTCAAATTAAATGGTGGAAAATAGAGCATAAATCTCACGAGAATAAAAGTGAGATGAAAAATCCCTTACGAAAACTCGACAGCCTAACAACGCCACTAAAAACTTCCAAAAATGGATTGATGAGATAAAATAGGGTCTCTCATCATATTAACATAAAATGTAAAGCACGATTAATATAAAAGAACATACCAAAACATAACAAAGAGGATCTTAAAATAAGTGACATAAAGGAGAGTACTTAAAAAGAAAGAGAGAGGTTGGATCTCTTATGAAAATTCGGCAGCCTAACGGCGCCAATCAAAACTTCCAAAATGGATTGATGAGATCAAATAGGGTCTCTCATCATATTAAAATAAAATTTAAATCAAGAGGAATATAAAATAACATCCCCCAACATAACAAATAGGATCTTAAAATAAGTGACATAAAGGAGAGTACTAAAAAAGAAAGAGAGAGGTTGGATATCTTATGAAAATTCGGCAGCCTAACGACACCAATCAAAACTTCCAAAATGGATTGATGAGAGAAAATAGGGTCTCTCATAATATGAAAATAAAAATTACAGTAATTGTAATATAAAATAACATCCAAATCATAAGAAAGATTAGCTTAAAAGTAATGACATAAAAGAGTGTACTTAAAAAGAAAGAGAGGGGTAGGTTCCCTTACGAAAATTCGGCAGCCTAACGGCTCCACTTAAAAATTCTAAAAAAAAGAATTTATGAGAGTAATAGGGGGTATCTCATTATATAAAAATAAAAATTACAGTATGGTTAATATAAAAGAACATCCTCTAACATAATAACATGGAGCATAAATGAATTGACATAAAAGAGGGTACTTGAAAAGAAAGTGAGAGGTTGGATCCCTTAGCTCAAGTCCGACTTGTCTTGTTCGTTTCTTTATATTAGTAAATATTAAACTTTGGTCAATTTATAATTTCTTAATTTCATCCTTTAAATACTATTATTCATTTCATATCACATATTATAATTTTATAATAATTGGTTAATAATGTGAGTTCATATCAGACGTTTTTGTCGATGTTTGGTACATGAGTCAAAAATGAACTTGTTTGAAAATGATTGTCCATGTAGTTATAAGTAAATAATCTCCAGAATAGTATTAATGATTTAAATATCTTATATATCCAGTAAATATTCATTTTATACTATTCCATAACATTTGGAGATAAAAATAAATGAAATGCACCGTTCATGGAGACGGTAGGCCGTACGTATGCATGAACGCTACATTCATTTCTTTGACATATTAATGGAATTAAAAATAATTGAGATATATATATATATATATATATATATATATTATAATTTCAGTATAATATATATGTTATATAGGTTACATAAGTTCATTATTTTCATTCTTTATACATTCCATGTATTGCATGAATGAGTCACATCACTTGAGGGGCGGTAGTCCACACTTCCTCGTATGAAATTATTGCATTTGCACAACATGAAAAGAATAAAATCATGTTTTAAATATAAAATTCAGAAGCATATAGAAAAAATAAATACCATATATATCATATATAAAATATTGTGACATCATAATGTGTTGGGAAAAAATCCCTCAAGGTAACATTGCAGTATTTTTGGGTTGATTGTGTTTGTTGACAATGTTGGTTTCCATAGAGAATTGTCAAGTTCCAAAGAAGTTGTTGACAATCCATGTTGAAAAATAATTATATCAAAAGAAAGGACGATTTGGAGGCAGTACAAAAGAGCAGTACAAGGTGGCGTCGTTTCCCAGTGTTTTCCAAATTTTTGGGGTCCAAAATTTGGAGTTTGGTGAGCATCGCGAAAATAGGATTTCCATGAAGATCGTATTTTTATATGGAAAAGGCATGAGTTTCGCGAAGATGGGATGCATGGATTGGATTTCGTGAAGATTAGAATAATGGAGGTGGTGATGCTTCGCGATTACGTCAAAGCTTCGTGAACGACAAAGTTGAAGCGCATCGCGGCAGTGAAGGGCTTTGTGAGGGAGATTCGCGGAGAAGGTGCGAAATAATGTTGACGGTGATGCTCCGTGATTACGAAGAGCTCCGCGATCCGAAAATTGCCGAGGTGCTTCGTGATTTGGACAGAATTCCGACGGAAACTTTGGAGCTTCGCGATTTGAGATGACGTGGCATTGACTTCGCGCGGAAAGTTCGATGGTCGGTGGAATCACCTATAAATAGAGGCCGACCCCCTCGAGAGAAGTAGAGAGAATTTTCAGAGAAGATCATTTACTCTCATTTTGTGAAGGTGGTTTGCAGAGACAGTGTACTTCGTGAAAGAGGAGCTTCGCGGTGACTATTGTAGCTCCGCGAAACCTGCGAGCTCTGCGTTGCCTCAGTAAGCTTCGCGAGGGATGTTGCTTTGCGATGGCTTGAGCTTCGCGAAAGTGCTTCGCGAAAAGGCAGGAGCTTCGCGAAGGCTTGTTTGAGCTTCACAAAATTGGGAGCTTCACAAAGTAGGGTGCTTTGAGAAGGTGTTTCCAAAAGGAATTGCCCAGTGTTCAGAGGCAAAGTGGTATTTATCATTGGATGAAAGCTGGAATTCAACAGAGCATCTATCAACAGTTGAAGACGCATTATTTCATGCAAATGAAGAGACCTACAGGTCTATAAACTGTGAGTGGATTCCCTTTCAGAGCAGTGATATTAGGAATAGGAAGTTGGTGATCCTCTCCACTGGCAGTGAGCCAGAGAGAGAGAAATAGGGAGTGACCCTTGGGAAAGTAGTGAGCTGACCCTAAACCATGCAAAGGCAGTGAGCCTGGGACAAAGTGACTGTACCCGAACATTGTAATCCACAGCTAGTGAAGTATAGTGATATTTGGTACGACCGGAAACCTGTCGGCGTATACTCCTTGGACGTAGCCCTTAGAGGTGAACCAAGTAAAATTGTTGTGTCCTGTGCTTCCTTTACATTCTGTTTATTTTGTGCAACAGGAAAGAGAGAGAAGAGTGTTTTGCTTAACAGCAAAACAAGATCAGAACGTGCATTAATTTTAATTAGTCATACCCTGATTCACCCCCCCTCTCAGGTTATTCAGCCTTGTGGACCTAACATAATGGCCACCATGAAAGGTGTTAAGAGAAGATTGAACAATCATCGTTTCGTGAGGCAGAAATTCACCATCCATAGAAACAATATGTTCTTTAACCATTAGATGAAGGTGTGTGTATGTGTTGATATAATACTTCACATAAAAAAATCCTAGTATATTTAAGATACTATTTTTTTTAAAATAAAGTAATAAAAAGAGTTTAGAGGGTTGGAGAAGCAAAATAAAACAAAAGAACACAAGGGAAGACATTACCTTTAAATCGGGTAACTCTTTTTGATTTGAGATCAAAGGCTTCCTTGGAAAGGATTGTGCTCAAATGTGAGGCTTCAATGATGAAGATACAGATGTGGAGAGATGAAATGGGCATGGGTTGGCCGAGACAAAGGATTGAGAGGTGTGGGTAAGGATGTAGAAGTGGGGGCCTTTTATAAGAGGAGAGGAGGGACACTCTTGGAAAGTCAAAAAAAGTTACATTATTTTCAAATGAGCTTCGGATTTTAAAGGTCCCACATTGATATATTTCGAGGATAAGGTGATAAGGGTTCGAAATCCACCCATTTAATAGATTTTTGACATGTGTAGGTCTTATATTTTACATTATCTTTTCATTTTATTTAAATCGTTAAATAATGAGGTAATCATTGCATCATCATTATGTCATAAATAATTTAATTTATTTAATGTATAAAAATTATAAAAAAATTACTATGATGTAGGAAATCGTTTTAACTTTCTAATTACTATTTATAGTCAAAAATCAGACTTGTATAACCCCATGTAAATTTTTTTAGTAAAATAATACATGTTTGTGTCATTTTTACTTTTACTTTAAATAAAAGGCATTAATGTCATTATCTTACCCAAGTGGCTCCATGGGGTCCCAAAAATAGACCCATGGGTTTTCTTGGTCAGCCATGATTCATCCAATAGGGTTAGGACAAGTGTCAAGATATTTTCATTTTATTATAATATCATTTTTACCTTAAATCACACCAATTACCTTTAATCGCGATTAATAAAACTTAAAAGTTACTATTCACCAAAAATTATTTTAATCTCATTGAACCACATTTTAATTCATAATGAAAACCATGTATGTTTTTGAAAATAAAAACACAGAAGTGGTAAAGTTTCATTTAAATGAAAAATCAGTTTCTTTAACTACCACTTAGTGGTTTCACTATTCATAAAAAATTGAAGTTTTTCAGAGAAAAACCAAAAATTGACCCTAAGCTATATTTGATAATTCGAATTCAAAAATGATGTCTATTTTAAAAAATTCAAAACATATAAGTTGCATTAATTAATTTAATAATTAATTCCCGCTGTCAAAACAAATAGTGTGTTTTTAAGAAACAATTTCTATTAAAATATTAACACTAGTTTAAGTCCAATTTCAAAGTGAAATTAATTCCAATGACCACCATTGGATTAAATTATAAAAATATATTCTAAATAAACTTTAATCTCAATTAAAAATATAACCTATCCATATAAATAAATCATATTAAAAGGAGGTTTTGAATTAAAATTCAACATTTTCTCTTAAAAATGATCTTTATCAGAAAAATAACAAAAATTTACACAAAGTAAATTTTGATGTCCAGATTCTAAAGAAGGATTTTATTTTTTCAAATACAAAATATAAAATTTTCAAAAGTATATTTAAAAAGGGTTATCCATCAAAAGTCCGTTAATCAACCTTTTAAAGAATATTAGAAGATTTATGCTTAAAATTGGATTCATTTGCATTTTATGCCTCTAACATTTATTGGATAAAAGTAAAACTATTTGAAAAACATATATAATAATTTTGTAGTTAGTTCTGTTATTTCCCACCATTAAAATGTCTAGGCGTTAACTACCATTTAAAATAATATTATTTTATTATTAGAGTACAACGTAAGATTTCAAAGGAACTTGTTGTCGTGTATTGGGTACGCCATCAAGCATAGCGTTCCCTTTAAAGTAATATTAACATTTTATTCACAAATATTGATAAAAATTTGAATGTAATATTATTTATTTACCTGGGATGTTACATGGAATATGTCAGAAAGGGGAAATCCTCAGAATTAAAAATTAACAAGGAAGGAGTTGTAAGATTTGTTTATGAATATGTGTACCGTATAATTTAGAGACAAATAAATAGATTATGAGTGATGCACATAGATCAACCTTATTTATTTACCCAGGGAGCACAAATATGTATCAAGATATTCGAGAAAACTATTTATGGGAAAAAAAGAAAAATGAGATCAATGAATATACATCAAAGTGTCTGGTATGTTATCATGTGGTGGCTGAAAGAAAAATGTATAATGGGATGAAAAAACCATTAACCATACCTACATGGAAATGGGAAAACGTCACCATGGACTTTGTCACAAAACTTCCAAATACATCCAAAGGAAATAAGGATATATGGGTTTTTGTGGATCATCTCACAAGACAACTCACTTTATCACAATACGAGAGGAATTGTCATTGGATAAAATTTCAAGGATATAAAATATATAAGTTTTAAGGATTCATGGATTAATAATATCTATTGTATCAGATCGATATACAAGATTCAAATTGAAGATATGGAAAAATCTCCAACGTGATCTAAATACTGAGTTGAACTTCAGTATGACTTATCATCAACAAACTGATACCCAATATGAACAAAATATTCAGACACTGGAAGACATGTTGAGGGCATGTTATATGGACTTCAAATGAGGATGATACCAACATCTACCTCTAGTTGAGTTCTCTTACAACAACAGTTTCCACTAAAGCATCCAAATGGATCAATATGAAGCCCTTTATAGGAAGAGATGAAAAACAACAAGATTTTGGGATGAAGTTGGTAAATATAAGATTCTAGGACCTGAAAATGTTGAAGAAATGGTAGAAAAGGTGAAAACTATTTAGCAACACATCAAGGAATCCCAAAGTTGACAAAATATCAATGCATAAAATGTTCAAATAAACCTAGAGTTTAAGGTTGGAGACATGGTATTACTCCACATATCTCCATGGAAGAGGTTCATGAGATTTGGGAAGAAAGGAGAGCTGATTCCAAGATACATAATCCACTTTGAGATTCTTGATCGTGTTGGAGGTTTGGCCTATCGACTAGAAATTCCACCAACCATGTCTCAAGTACATGATGTATTTCATGTATCCATATTAAGGAAGTACATACTAGATCCCTCACATGTACTGAATCCAAAGTTGGTAAAGTTGAAAAATGATCTCTGTTATGAGGAGAAGCTAGTGAAGATATGGACAATAGAGATAAATTTATATGAAAAAACACTACTTACCATAACAAAGTACTATGGGGAAACCGTAAGTACGAAGAGGCAAAATGGGAACTGGAGAAAGTGATGAAGGATAAATTCCATCACCTGTTTATGTAAAAAGGAATTTCAAGGGTGAAATTTCACAAGGGGGAAGAATGTAAAGACCCAAAATTTTATCAGTGGAAATTACCTTATTTTAATTATGTGATATAGTAAAAATCACATAAATATCACATAAATAACACAATAAAAACTTTATAAATGAATACAAAATGAAATAAGAGGTATTTCTAGAAGTTAAGGAACCAATACCAATGGAACAGTAACTTGACCTTTGGAATAATAACAAGACCATTAAGAATATTAATCCATAAAATAGAATATTAACCTCATCTATAAAATTATATATAAAATTTAGGAATCTTGTAAAAGATAATATGATATAATATTTTCATAGTATAAGTAAATTAATGTTTTAAAAATTATTAATTAAGTGTTGGTATTTTTCTAAAAAATTAATGTTTATTTACAATTTTAAAATTAATATAATTATTTAAAAGATTTTTTTTCATAAAATATATTCATAAATTAATATCTTTTTTTATTATGATTATAATATAATTTTATGATACCTTATGTTATTTTTCAAAGTTCCATAAAATCATTTATAATTTTAAAATCGGTATTTTTCAAATAAATGATGATTTTAATTAAAAATTAAATTCACCATATTTATAAAATTATTTTCATAAAGTGGAGTTCATTTTTTAATTATAAAAATAAAAAAATGGCTAGGTAATACTTTTGTATTTTTCTAAAATAGTTGAATTTTTGGTGAATAGTAAAATATAGTAATTTACGGTATATATACATTATAAGTTAAATTCACTATTAATTGAGTCATTACTAATGTAATCAAAATAATATCAAACTCTAAATAATTTATTTAATATAATTAGTGATAAGGTTAAAACTAATCATATTTTTGTGCAAAAATAATAAACTAATGAGTAAAATAATGAAACAACACCCCTCTCCTACCCTATAAATACACCTGTCACCATCTCTTCTCCTCACAACATTAAATCCTTGAATCTTGTCCATATATACACAATTCTCTTCCCAAACCCATATCCCACATCCAATACCCCTTTTACATTAAAAATACCAAAACCTTTTCCCTAAGGAGGTTCTCAAGGAGGAGAAAATCAAGTGGTAATTTTTTTTCATTTTCTTTTAATTTAGTTTCAATTTCATATATTTTATTATCCTCTCTCGAACTACACTTATCCAAGTATCATGATAACTAAATTAAATTTTATATAATTTAATTTTATTATGTTAATGGAATAATTAATCTTCAAATCTCTTCCATTTTCCTTTTATTGTAAAAATAAAAGTATTGCTCGTGGTGTGTCGATTTACAGCCACCGTGGATGATGTATTTTTCCTTTCTCACTAACGCCTTCAGGGATGGTAATAAAATAACTACTAAGATTAAATAATATTTTATTATACGTATTATAAGTTGTATAATTTTCTATAACACACACATATATATATATATATAAACATGATGATATAAGCTCATAATGGTCATAAAATCCACCAAAATAAATTAAATTGTTTTCATTAACTTTTTATCTAATGATTCATCCTCATGTCATAAAACCTAATGATATATAAGATCATTTAATATTATTTGTGTTAATTAATTAAATATAATCTCAATTCTATATAATTATACTAACTTTACATGAACTTCCATACATGTATAAAAGTGAACAGATCATGAAAACCAAGAAAACAAACACCCTCGGAACGATGGAATTTAACACTATAACACATCAAAATGGACAAAAATAAACTTAAAAAAATTACAATGAATCCAATAAATGTATAATAGGTTCTTTATTTATTAATTAATTAATATAATTTTATTATCTAGGATATTAAAGTGAATATATCATTGTGACATATGGTAAGTGGATTCTCAAACCCAATTTCCTTTCTTTGGGTTATTCCTATTTCATGAATTTTTTTGGTGTGGATGTTCTTTTAATATTAATAAAATATAATTTATTTTTTCTTACCTTTTAATTTTTGGGATATAAATGTTTTCAATATGATTTTATGACAAATGCAATGACTTTTTCAAAATAACTATTCTTTCTAAAAAACATGTTTTACTTACCCTAAGAGTGTTTCTTCTTCACTCAAGATTGATGATTATTATATTAAGTATGTTATTAAATTTTTATTTTGTGAACCACAAATATTAATCATGAATGTATGATTTATTAAATTCTCATGAAACCAATTTCCTTTCCATGGGTTATTTTATGTCTAATATTGATATATGTTCTATGTGGCATGCATAATTATGTAAATTTTATGATGTGATGGGTGAGACCAAAATTATATAGTGATCCAATGCATTGGGTAATGTAATGTATCTCATGAGATAATGTATAATATGCATGAAAATGATTCTATATTTTTTCACAATTATTATTTTATGGTTATGAACATATGTTATGTGTGAACATGATGTTAGATTTGTTCAAAAATATGTGTTGTAGTTGACCACTAAGACATGATGTTTCATTTTTATGAATTTACACATTCCTTTACTTTATCTAATTCTTACTCTCATTATTATGATGATGATCCATTGCTTTTGTTATGATGGTGATGTTTATGATCACCCATGTTTCATGTCTCTTATTCATCCTCTTACTAGGCTTTTAGCTCAGCCCTTCTTTTGATGTATATCCTCAGGTGAATACTTGTACTAAGAAGAACCAGAGAGATATTAAGAAGCTAGATAAGAATGAATTAAATAATTATTATGATTTATTGTGATAATATTTTTTATGGCCCTAATTTTCCTAAGACACTAAAACATTGGATCCTGGTTGTGTAACATTGTTATGTTGTTTATCTTTAAAATGATACAATAATAATATAATAAAAGTACGGTCATTATACGTCATTCCCACCTTCAACATAGTATCATTGTTGTGAGACCTCATGCTCAACACCCGGTATAAGAGAGTATGATACCTTCATGCTCAACAGAACCCTTACCATCATTATACATCATATATCAAGGCGTAATCATATCTATAATCAATACCCATAATGCATTACCTATTATGATTTATGTTAATCAATCCCAAGTATATTAAAGGTAATGTACAAGAATTCCATATATATAACAAAACCAAATCATAGGAAAACACCAAAGTAATACAACCATTCATTTAATAAATCCCAAATCATAACTTTCTAATTTCGAAGACATCACACCTCATTCGAGGGGTATTATTTTAAAAACATGATATTTTTTATCAACAATTCATTTAAAATAATCAAGAATCAAATACAAGATTCAATACTCATTTCACATTTAATATGATTTTTGGAAAAAACTATCAAACATGGAAATTCAATTACAAAGTTCAAAATGACACTTAAGAGGTTCCATTATCAAAATGGTTATCTACTACAAGAGGAAAAACATTTATTAATCCAAGATAAACACATAGAAGTAATTATGGGCTTTTAATCATTTAATTCTTAATGGTAAATAGAATACCGCACACCCAAGGGGTGTCCGTGATCGTGGTTGACATTATATATTTATATAACAAGGCTCAATGGGAGTAATACAAGGTGCGCATACCAATTTAAGATGAAGAAATCAATTTTAAGGTAATGCGAGATAAATGATAGCATGCGATGCAATGACTCTATTTATAAAACAATGGAAACTTGAGGAAAAATCTATAAACCACCTATCTTATGCTTAGGATATACCACTAGTCCAAAACCAAGCTTTGATTTGATATGGTTGGGAAGAAATCGAAAAAACATATATTTTTCTAGAAAGTAGGGAAAATGACCTTGGACCACAATAACTTGATTGAGAGAAGATTAAACGAACAAAGGTTAAAAAGGAATCGAGAGCTTATCGATGCAGATCTATAGATACTGATAGCATTTGATTTGAGTGATAGACAGAGGAGATATTTGAAATCCTAGGTTAAGCTTATGGAGGAACCCATGATGCCAAAGGAGCATGAGACACCCACTAGAAGAAGAAGAAAGAAAAAGAAAAGGGGTTATAAGTTTCATTAAGTGTAAAAGGGTCATTTCAACCTTGAAAACTAAGCCACATGATTTTCTAAACCATACACCAACTGTGTGACTCCTACTACTTAGGAAACCCACCTTTCATGGTTATGCCGTATAGTTTTTCCAAAGCTATTCCATCCATTAAATGACTAGTGCAAGTATATATCCTAAGTGCCACTAACTATGTGGTATAGGTTCATAGTTTGGTAAACTATGCATATCCCATGCAGGGAAGATATTCTCACTTTTTACAGCCTCATGGTTTACTTTGGTGGGCCGCACAGTTTCAGAAAAACCATGCACCTTGTTCAGAGCTTCCCTCTTTCAAGTTTTTGGATCTCGACACTCCAAAAACTTGACAGAGCACCCAAGGAACACCTCAGGTCTTTACCCAATCCGAAAAAAAAAACTTTAAAGTGTTCCAACACTCGTAATTATGTTCCAAATCTCAGTTCAATGAATGACTTGTCCACTGAACTCCAAAATTTAAATTCCCTTGAAATTATACCTTGGCTAAAAACACAGGTCATTACAACCTCCCCACCTTTGAAATTATCATCCCTGAGAAGCCTTATGGAATAAAAAAACATCACCCAAACTACAAGGTTCATGAAGTCACTTTCAAACGATCCAATTACATTTCCAAATTCCAAATGCACCTATAAGCATTATTTAAGAAAAAAGAACATAAACTATTAAAATCGATCCAATGATAGTGCTTTTATTGAAACACCAAAACAGGCTTTCCCGAGCCTGTTTAACTAGAGACATGATCACGTCAATTTCACTTCAAACAATTGACCAATGGTTCTACCCACCATAGGTTTTAACATTTAAGAGGGTCCAGTTCTGAGCCATGACACCCCAACCATTGGAATTGCCTTACAAAGAATGCCTCCAATCATTTTAGCGATGTTCTTGGCATGATTTCTTTAACTGAGCAAACCAGATTACATACGAGGACATATCAAGAACCTCATAGAGAAGAAACAGTTTAATCCTAATCGACCTAACTAAAAATGGACGCACAAGATTTCCTTGAAAGACACAATTGACCTTTATACCACATACACCTTAACCTGGTGATGAGTTTAAAATGGTTCCTCTCAACTATACACATTGAACAATAAGGATAACGGGTAGAAAAACTATAGCTGACTTATATATAAATATCCTAGTTTAAAAGACTAATTCCATTCAAACTGGACCACAACACCTTCCTCTAAGGAATTCTGCATTCACTATGAGCATAAACACCAAATTACATACATGAATTCTGGTGAAGTTCCATGATCAGACCATTACTATGTCATTTAATTCATTATGCCTAAGCATGAACAAGGGTGTAACCTATATCTAGACCATTGGAATCATCACTCTTGAAATTCACCTCTGATCCCAACAAAAAGTCTGGGATAACAAAAAATTCATAAAACTAGAGTCCAAGTATCCAAACCAAGGTAGTCCATACTCTATGATTACATGTGATCCATTGTTAGAAGTCCAAGATGTCAAATACAGATCATTGACTGAGCCTAGAGTCACATCCGCCCGGTGGTTAAGTCAGTGAAGAGAGGTTGGTTTCCAAGAGTCTTTCCAAGGCATCTAACGGCACCTCAATAAGTAAAACCATGAATCCAGTTCAAAACTCTAATAAATATCACATACCAAGCCCAAAAACTTTTAAAATATTAGTGTGATATAAGACTAACACTCTCTTAGTGCTTCAAAGAAGATGTCAAGATATGAGACATGCTCATTGCTAATAAAGAGTACACTAAGAGGGTGTCGAGTTACCAAAGGAGATTTGATACACTTATATCATATTTGAGATGAATTTATTGGTATGGTTTTCAATGAACCAGACCCAACCACTAGAAAGTAGAACAGTCACTGTAAAAATTGCTAATTAGAGACATTTCATAATATCTATAAATGAGGTATCACTAATTTAGCCACATTTATAAGCATCTCTTATTTTTTTGATGTTTTAAAACATTTCCAATTAGAGACACTTATAAGCATGTCTAATTAGCGACACCTCATTTGACGATGTTTTTTAGAAACATCGGTAAATAAACCTCACTAAATTAGCAACAATTTAAGGTGTCACTAATTAGTGACACCTTAATTGCGAATGTTTCCCAGAAATGTAAGTAAATAAACATCGCTAAATTGAAAATCAGTTACCAACTTTTTCTTAAAATATCGATATTTAAACGCCATTTTTTTAAAATATATAAAAATGTATTTTTTTTAAATGTGTATTTTTTATAATTTAATAAATAATGGTCATTAAAATAGTTAAGTTTTCTTAAAAACATGAGTAAATTTAAAATAGTTAATTGTATTATATTATATATATATATATATATATTTCAATATTTAAAATTTAATATTATATATATATATTATTTTATATTTTATGTCTATATATGTCTATATATGTTTATATTTTATATTATATATATATATATATCTGTTTGTTTTTATTTTTTGTTTATATATATATGTTTATATTATATATATATATGTTTTAGTTTTATATTATATATATATGTGTGTGTTTTTATTCTATGTTTATTTATATATTTATATTATATATATATGTTTATATTATATATATGTGTGTGCATGTGTGTTTATATTATATATATATGTATATATGATAAATATATTATATGTTTATATTAATATATGTATGTGTATATGTATATATGTATATATGTTTATATATGTGTGTGTGTGTGTTTATATTATATATATATATATTATGTTTACATTAATATATATGTGTTTATATGTATATATGTATATATGTTTACATATATGTGTGTGTGTGTGTAAATATATATGTGTATGTATATATATACATACATTTATAATTATATATATATAAATAATTATCCACATTTTAAAACTTTGGTAAAAGTGTTGCAAAAATAGCCACATTTTCTTAAAAACATAACTAAATTTAAAATATATATGTTTTTTATATGTAAATATATGCATATATCTATATATTTATATATTTATATGTGTGTGTGTGTGTGTTTATATACATGTGTTAGTGTTTATATATATATATATATAACGTCTCTAATTTAGCGATGTTTTTCAGGAAGCGTCGTTAATTAAACGATGTTTTACAGGAAGTGTCACAAGTTTAGCAATGTTTTGCAGGAAGTGTCGCTAATTTAGTGATATTTTACAGGAAGCATTTATAATTTAGCAACATTTTTTGGAAACATCACTAATTTAGTAACGTTTCCTAAAAAACACTGCTAAATTTAAAAATTAGCGATGTTTTTAGAAAAGTCACTAAAAACATCACTAAATGATTGTTTTTTTGTAGTGAGTCAAACCACTACAGGTCAACCTCTTAGAAGAAGCTTGTATTCACCTTCTGACACATTATCATCTGATCCATGATGCCTTTACCACCTGAGGAATCGTGTGATCATTCATGCTTCACTAGCAAAGTCTATCAATGGTCAACACTATTTCTCAAGGGTTGTGTACACTGCCAACAACAAGAACATAATGTTGCTGAGCAAGAAATGACATGATTCATAATTTGAAAGCCTCAAAGGAATTCAATCAAGACCAACCATTTCCTATAGTACTCTTTGGTTGCATTCCTTTTACCTAGAAGGGCACACATTCCCTTGAATTGATGAGGTACTCCCCACTATTGGAGCATCATAGTCATTGAGAGGGGAGATAAACTGGTCACTCACAAGAACGCAATGTCAGACTCACGTTAAACATGAACATTAAAGCATCTTGTATGAAAACAAAAACCAAACTGACCAGTGTGTCAAAACACTCGATCATCTGAAATCCATCCATATCATTGGGATGTAATTGATCACTTTAACACCCTAGTCACACTACTCTGGAGAAGACCTGATAACTTACTCAACAACACAAGGCCCAAGGATTTCACTAAACTCAAAAAGTTCATTATTCCATTTAGAAACTCAACGAACTCCGTGTATATGAAAGCACACCACCTTGACATTTCAGAAGAAATACAAACATCCTCAATAATATCTATAATTTGTTCATCCCTTGTATCTTAGTATTGAGAGGTCCATACAATATATCTATCCTAGATTCATATTTCCCCATATGACCATTAACCTAGATGATGACATACCGATTCATCTGTCACTAAGGAAGAAGAGAGGTCCACATGACCAATGAAGTGGCCGACATGCCCTATGCATGTCTAACCTACTGAAAATGATCATTACTTGATGTTCATTCCCATAACAAGGTTCAAGGATACCATGACCACCTATCCAAAAGGTTTATTATTTAGATGCTAAGAGTCCCATTAGAGACAATGAAAATTAAAAAACATAAAACTTTATAAATCTCACAACATTTAGCAAGGAACTTGATCTCTAAGGGTGCAACCTAACTTGGGATAGACCCTTAAAAAAGAAAAAGTGTCAACCCCATCAGTAGGTCACACCAACCAGAAATTCACTAAGCGTAAGATCCCACCACTTAATCCATTCTAAAAAGATAAATTCCTACTGAAAACACTCACATTTCCATTCCAAGGTAACTCAAGGAGATTCTAAACTACCTTACATGAGCTTTTAAACTAAGGATACCACCTAATGTTCCCTTTTCATGTTATTACATTGATTTATATTCAATATTTCAACATTAAAAATATTTAAAACATAACATCATGTACCAATTATAAAACAAAAGCTCTTTATAATTGATATAACTAATGCATCATTGAAAAACATGTAAGTATTATCGAAATTTATTTTTAAACATTAAAAATTTATTGATTTTACATACTAATTAGAAAATTCATCAAAAATTATTTTTAAGTTATAAATGATAAGGCGACCTATGAGGGTCCCATTAAGCCAACATGGGTTCATCAGAATGCAGCCCAATAGCAGTTGTTTAATTATTATTGTTTCAAAACATATGAAGTGAGTTAAATCATAAGAAACATGCCCCAAATGACCTACTTAGGTCCAATTGTGCATTTAAGAAGAAAATCACATGATTTCCATGCCAGTGTGATAGAGTCACAAGACTTTATAGAGGAAACCAATTCATTTTAGTTTAAAATTTAATAGATTTCACATTTATAACCATTTCAAAAGGTAAAATGATCATATTTAATGGTTTGATTATATGGGTTTCCATATCCTAATTCATAAAGAAACCATACACTAAATAAATTGAAAATTGGATCCCATTAATTACAACTAATTAACATTAACATTTAAAATTTATCATCTTTTACATTTTAGCAATAGTCTTTAAATATGTATAAAGATTAAAGGGTTCTTTGAGTACACATTCTTACTTCCCCTAATTATAAGGTGCCTATACACCTTACAACCGAAGATTGGATCCCATTTAATCATAACCAATACAATAATCCCATGAAACCAAATACATATTAACATTATAACTTAGCGTGTTATTATAAGCAGTAAAAATAAAAAAAATTGATAACAAGCACAGAAGCACAATACATAGGCAATAAATTATAAATAAGGAGGAAACATGGAATTAATCACGTAATCATGTTATATAAGAAAGAATGATAAAGACCCCAAAATCATGTCATAACACCCAAGGCACAAAATCCAAAATAGCATGCAACCTATAAATTAAACTACCTGGCATGGAATATTAATGGAATGTGAATTTATATGTTCCTATAGTGATGCATGTAATGTTAATTCCTTGACATTCCAGGATAAGGGTAAGATACCAGAATATCATAAGTCAATAATATGTGAAAATTAAACCATTAAATCATGTTGAAATTGAAAGAAACTTTACTAGAAAATAACATGAACAACAATCCCATCCCTGGACACTTGGTTTTTTTCCTGTACATGGGTTGATCACTCCTAGGCACAACTATTTACCAAGAGCATACACATTCCAAGTATCCTATCTAACAGCCCAAAATAGTAAGAAAAAGGAAAAAAGAACCCATCTGATACCACTTTGTAATGTCCTATCCCAACTAACCATTAAAACAGTAGTTGGACTAGTGTGTTAGATGGACTCAAGTGTGCCTCCTCGCATGTCAGAGGCTGATGACTAGTAGGGAGGGTCTAAGGAGGTGATAGTGGGGAGACTTTACCCTCATGATCTAAGTAGAAAAATGGTATATCAAAAGAGAAATAATAGACAAAATAATAGGTGGTAGTAAATGAAAGACAGAGTAGCAGAAGAATAATATAAACATAATAATAAAAATAGTGCCAAAGACCATGTAAACAATGCATGCATGTCCAGATGGTGATACATAATCTAAAATCAAATACATACAACATGAAAAATGATATAAGGAAGTATAAGAATATATAAAATAAATATAAATTCTAGAGGGTGAACTCCATGGGAATCTTGAGTTCCATCTCAGTTACGTGATTTTAACTCCCTAGTAGAAGCAAAGCAACACAAGAAAACTTCCATGGTCCTGTGAACATGAGATCTACTTGGTTACCCCAGGGAAATAGAATCTTGATCAGGGTGTGAGATATAAATCCCAATAGATTACCACACATTGTATCTATATCTGGTTCAATTTCATTAATATAAAGTAAAGTAGTGTGTTGGTAATATGAATAAATAAATAGAGCTAAATAAATAAATAACACTAGTCAGTTCTGGTTCCAATAGGACACATGAATGAATCCACCTGCTTTAGATCAAGACCAGAATTAGTTTATGATTGGTAACTATATATATAGTAATAATATATACATGTGTCAGTGTTTATATATATTAATATATATATATATACATATATCCTCTCTAATTTAGAGATGTTTTTCAAGAAGTGTCGCTAATTTAATGACATTTTATATGAAGTGTCACTAATTTAGAAACGTTTTGTAGGAAGTGTTGCTAATTTACTGATGTTTTTTAGGAATCATTACAAATTTAGTGACATTTTCTAGAAATTTCACTATTTTTTTCATTTCTTGAGAAACACCTCTAAATTTAAAAATTTGCAATGTTTTTAAAAAAAGTCACTAAAAACATCACTAAATGACAGTTTTTTGCAGTGATTCAAACAACTACATGTCAACCTCTTGGAAGAAGCTCAAATTCATCTACCGACACATTTCCATCTGACCCATGATGCCTTTACCACCTGAGGAATCCTGTGACCATTCATACTTCACCACTAAATTCCATCCATGATAAAAACTATTTCTCAAGGGTTTTGTACACTTCCAACAATATGAATTTCTTAATGTTGAGCAAGCAATGACCTGATTCATAACTTGCAAGCCTAAAAGGAATTAAATCAAGAACAAAAATTTCCTATATTCCTCTTTGGTTTCATTACTTTTACCTAGAAGGGCACATATTTTCTTGAACTGATGCAGTTCTCCCCACCATTGGAGCATCATAGTCATCGAGAGGAGAGATAGAACAACTGCTCACAAGCACACAAGGTCATAATCACCATAAAAATGAATGTTAAAGAATCTAGAATGAAAACAAAAACCAAAATGAATGGAATGTCAAAACACTCAATCCTCTGGAATTCATCCTGATCATTGGGATGTAATTAATTACTTTAACACTCAGGTCACACTACTATGGAGATGGCCCGAGTACTTACTCAACAACACAAGGCTCAAGGATTTCACTGAACTCAATAAGTTCATTATGACATTTAGAAACTGGAATAACTCATCGTATATTAAAACACACCACCTCAAAATTTAAGAAGCAAGATGACCATCCTCGATACTATCCATAGGTTATCTGTCCCTTGTATCTAAGTATAGAGAGGTTCATATAATAGATCTATACTAGAGTCATATTTCCCTATATGATCATTAACCTGGATGACGACATACCAATTCATCGATCACTGAGGAAGAAGAGAGGTCCACAAGACCAACGAAGTAGCCAACATTTCCTAGGCATGTCTGACCTGCTGAAACTGATCATTACTTGATGTTCATTCCCATACCAAGGTTCAAGGATACCATGAACACCCATCAAAAAGGGGTATCATTTAGTAGCTAAGAGTCCTACTAGGGACAATGAAACCTAAAAAATAAAAAATTTCATAAATATCACAACATTTACCAAGAAACTTAATCTCTAAGGGTGATACCTAACTTGGGATAGACCCTTACAAAAGAAAAAGTTTCAACCCCATCACTAGGTCACGTGAACTAGAAATTCACTAGGTATAATAGCCCAACACTTAAGCCATGATAAAAAGATAAATTCCTACTAAGAACACTCAAATTTCCATTTCAAGGTAACTCAAGGAGATTATAAACTACCTTACATGAGGGTTTAAAATAAGGATACCACCTAATGTTCCCTTTTCAAGTCATTACATTGATTTGAATTCTATCTTTCTACATTCAAAAGATTTAAAACAGAACATCATATACCAATTATAAAACAAAATCTCTTGGCAATTTATCTAACTCATGCATCATGGAAAAATAGGTAAGTATTATCAAAATTCCTTTTTAAACATTAAAAACTTATTGACTTCGTATCATAATTAAGAAATTCATCAAAAATTATTTTTTAGTTATAAATGATCAGGCGACCTATAAGGGTCCCATTAAGCCAAAATGGGTTCATCAGAATAAAACCCAATAACAGTTGTTTATTTATTATTTTTTAAAAACATCTGAAGTGGGTTAACTCATAAGAAACATGACCCAAATGACCTACTTGGGTCCAGTTGTGTATTCAAGAAGCTAATCACATTATTTATATGCTCGTGTCATAGAGTCACAATACTTTATAGAGGAAACCAATTCATTTTAGTTCAAAATTTAATATATTTAACAATTATAATCATTTAAAAATACAAAATGATCATATTTAATGGTTTTATTATATGGGTTTCCATCTCCCAATTAATAAAGATCCCATGCACTTAATAAATTGAAAATTGGATCCCATTAATTGAAACTGATTCACATTAACATTTAAAATTTAACATATTTTACATTTTAACAATAGTCTCTAAATATGTATAAAGAATAAAGGGTGGTTTGAGTACATGAATTTCCTTTCCCTAATTATAAGGTGATTATACACCTTACAACTGAATACTGGATCACATTTAATCATAACCATTAAACTAATCCCATGAAACCAAATACATATTAACATTATAACTTAGCATGTTATTAGAATCTAAAAAATAGAAAAAAATTACTAACAGGAACAGAAGCATAATACATAGGAAAGAAATTCTAAATAAGAAAGAAACTTGGAATTAATCATGTAATCATGTTATATATGAAATCATGCTAAAGACACCAAAATCATGGAATAACACTAAAGGCACAAAATCCGAAATAGTAGGGAACCTATAAATGAAACTACATGGAATGGAATAAGCATAGAATGTGAATTTAGATGTTCCTATAATGATGCATGGAATGTTAATTCCTTGACATTATAGGACACGGGTAAAATACCAAAATCTCATAAGTCAATAAGCTGTGAAAATTACACCATCAAATCAAGGTGAAATCAAAATAAACTATAACAACAGATGACATGAACAACAATATCATCCCTGGACACTTGGTTTTTTTCCCATACATGGGTTGATCACTCTCAGGAAAAACTATTTACCAAGAGCCTACACATTCCAAGTCTCCTATATACCAACCCAAAATAGTAAGAAAATGTAAAAAAGAACCCCTATAATATGACTATATAATGTCCCATCCCAACTGACCACTAAAACGGTAGCTAGACCAGTGGGTCAGATGGACTCAAGTGTGACTCCTCATATGTCAAAGGCTATCAACTAGTAGTGAGGGTCTAAGGAGGTGATAGTGGGGAGACTATACCTTCATGATCTAAGTAGAACAAAGATATATCAAAAAATAAATAACAGACAAAATAATAGGTGGTAGTTAATGAAAGACAAAGTATCAGAAGAATAATATAAATGGAATAATAAAAAAAGGGCCAATGAACATGTATACAATTCATGAATGTCTAGATGGTGATACATAATATAAAATAGCAGATGTACAACATGAAAAATGATATAAGGAAGTACCAGAATATATAAAATAAATATAAGTATCATAGGGTGACTCCACGAGCATCCTGAGCTCCATATCAGTCATCTTCTCTTAACTCCTTGGTAGATGCAAAGTAGCATAAGAAAACTTCCATGGTCCTACGAACATGAGATCTACTTGTGTAACCTAGTGAAATAGGATCTTGATTAGGTTTTGAGATATAAATCTCAGTAGATTACCACACATGGTATCTATAGATGAATCAATTTCATGAATATAAATTAAAGTAGTGTATTGAATATATGAATAAATAAACAAATCTAAATAAATAAATAACACCTATCAGCTCTAATTCCAGTAGGACACATGACTGACTCCACATGGTTTAGATCATGACCAAAATTAGTTTCTGATTGGTAACTATATATATAGTAATATATATATATATATATAGTTTTATATTGAATCCACCTATATGAACCAAGTATGTACAGACATAAGTGGACATATACTTGGAATACTAGGTGTTGGATGGACCGAGGCATAACTCAGTCCTCTATAATTATTCTGAATGAACATATAAGCTCAAGCCAAAGGGTATATTCTCTACACCTCATAATGAGTGGGACACGTCATGCTCGTCACTCGAGATGGAAAGTGTGACATCATGTGAACAGTTGTGAGTGAGCTGTCATATCAACACTCACATGGGATGAGGTGCTCCATGGCTACCATCTACATAGTATCACTAGTGTGTGAATTCATAATCAATACCCTATGTAATGGAGTGTGATACTACCATGCTCAACAGAACCATTACCATCATTCCATATCCTATATCAAGGCATAATCATATGTATAATCAATATAAATGAAGCATTATCTCTCAACTTTATGTTAATCCAACCCAAGTATAATCAAGGTCATGTAAAATTATTCCATATATCTAACAAAAAAATCATAGGAAAAAAATACAACCATGCATATAATAAATCAAAATTCGTCATTTTTTAATTTAGAAGATTCTGCACCTCTTCCAATGGGTTTTATTATAAAAATTACATTGTTTATCAATGATAAATTTAAAATAATCAAGAATAAAATAAAAGATTCATAACTCATTTCAATTTAAAGATGAATTTTAGAAGAAACTACCAAACATGGAAATTCAATTATAAAGTTTAACATGGAACTTTGGAAGTACCATTATCATAAGGGCTATCACCTACAAGGGGAAAACCATTTATTAATCCAAGTTGAATGCTTAGAAAGAATTATGGGATTATAATCATTTAATTATTAAGGGAAAATATAAGTTGGAACACCCAATGGGTGTCCATGTTTGAGGATGACATTATCTATTTATATAACAAGGCTCAATGGGAGTAATACATGGTATGCATACAAATTTAAGATGAAGAACTCAATTTTATGGTAACACATGACAAAGACCAACATATGGTTCTATTTATAAAATAACGGAAACTTGAGGAAAAATCTATAGACCACCTACCATATGCTTAGGATATACCACTCATCCAAAACCAAGGTTTGATTGGATCTGGTTTAGATGAAATTGATGAAATGGACATTTTCTCTGAAAATAAGGAAACTGAGTTTTCACCACGATAACATGATTGAGAAAAGATTAAATAAGTAAATATTCAAAAGGAATCAAGAGCTTAACAATGTGGATATATAGAGACTAAAATCATTCAATTTAGATGACAAATGAAGGAGATCTTTGAAATCATAAGTTAGGTGTATGGGGGAACCACGATGCCAAAGGAGCAGAAGACACCCACCGAAGGAAGAAGAAAGAAAAAGAAAAGGGTTTATAAGTTTGATTAAGGTTAAAAGGGTAATTACACCCTTAAAAACTGGGCCACATAGTTGGTCTGTATTGTTTGGAAAACCGTGCACCAACCATGTGGCTTCTACTTCATAGAAAATCCACGTTGCATGGTTATGCCACATGGTTTGTCTTAATAGTGTACCAACCGTGCGCTGAATAGTGAGATCATACTCTTTAATTGGTACTAACCATGTAGTCTAGAGGCATGGGTTGGGAAACCATGCACAAATTGTGTGGGGAACATACAATCACCTCCTATATCCATATACTTTTCTCTTGTGAGCTTCATGGTTTTACAAAAATTGTGCGCCCTGTTTAGAGCTTCCTGCTTTTGAGTTTTTAGAGCCTGATGCTCTTGAAACTCAATGGAGCACCCTAGGAACTCCACTGGCCTTTACCCAAGCCCAAAAAAACACATTAAAGTGTTCAAACACCCAGAATTTTGTTTTAAGTATTGGTTCAAATAACGAATCATCCACTAAATTTAAAAATTAAAATTCCATTGGAATTCTATCTTGGATTAAAACACAGGTCGTTACACGAATACCTCCTACATTTAGTGGATCTTGTGACCCCCGCATCATAGAAAAATGGATTAAATCCAAAAAGAATATATTTTTTGTCCTCTAATGCATAGAATAACATAAATTCATGTCGACCATTTATTACATGGAGGGGGGAAGAGATCGGTGGTAGATACTGACCAAGAACATAGAATCCAAATAGGAGATTGATTATATGGGATTGGAAGAATTCAATAAAATATTTTTTAATAAATATTTTCCCCAAACTCTCCATCTTAAAGTAGAGAAAGAGTTCCATGTAATGAATAAAAATTAAGATTAATCTATTAGGGTGTATGAGGAAAAATTCCCAAGGCTTGCATGATACACCCCCAGATTCTTCATCAATGTTAAAGGTATGGTAGACCACTTATTTAGTGGATTAAATCATATTTCATGAAAATATTTATCAATTAGATACATTGATAGATATAAATAGATTGTTTGTTGTGACCTTCAGGTTCCAGGTATAGATTTGTGACTCTCGGTGGTCTCATGGTAATAGAGATGAAATGTGTCAAATAAAGTTTTATTTAGTAAGATCAATAGATAATTCTCATAGAGGAAATAAAACCCAGCATCCCACATGTCAAAAATAAGGGAATAAACATCCCAAAAAATGTATAAAGGGAAATGATAGATTATTCAAGTTTGGAGAATAGGGGCATCAAGCTAATCAATATTGAGGAGAGATGAAGAAACCCATGAATGTGATAGAAGAAAAGAAGGTTCATATCAACACTCCACCAATGGTGTGGTGTTACAAATATAAGGAAGATAGGAATTATTCAAGATAAATCCCTTATCCATGTTATGTTAGAGGTAATTAATGATAAAATCCTCTTAGGCCTAGAGAACAGGGAAGGGAATATGTTGTCACTACCACTGATTTGGATCCCAACAATGATGTGGTTATACATATACTGGTTATTCATTTAAGAATAGTGAATGTACTTTTTGATTTTGGTTCTATGCATTCTTTCATATCTTGAAAGTTTATTATAACTATTCAAACACTACCTTAAAACATTTGGGTTCAGCTATCTATGAGAATAAAAGATATATAATTTTTTATATTCCAAGTATATAACTCCTCCCCAGCCAATGTCTGTGGACTGAATCTTCCAAAAAATATCATATTTCTTCCTTTAGTGTATTTTTATGCAACATTGGGTATAGGTTGTCTTTACTTTTTTAAAGACAACATCAACTATTGATATAGGGAGATCATTATTTACATCCCAAGTCATCCTCCGGTTATATATAAGTGTAAAGAGGAGGATGAATCTTCCAATATTATGTTGAAGCATGAATATTATTTTCTTATGAGAAAGAATATCTTCACTAAATTATTGATAAAAAGGAGGGAATAATGCTTAAAGAAATTCCCATTTCAAGGGATTATAATATTGTAATCCTGAAAGAGATTATCAGACTTCATCGTAATCGAGAGGTTGAGTTATCAATCAAACTTATACCCAGATCTCTACCCATATCCAAGAATCCATATATAATGGACACCATTGAGTTGGAGGAACTGAAAAAGTATGTAAAAGAGAATCTATAAAAGGGTTTTATAAACTCTATTGCTTCACTGTGGGGTGCACCATTCCTCTTCTCCAAGAAGATAGATGGGTCAATGCACCTCAGTATTGATTATCATGAAATCAAGAAAACCATGATAAATAACAAGTAACCCCTACCACAGATAGAGGAATTATTCAATAAAAACATGGGCCCCAATATTTCTCAAAGGTGGACCTTTGGTTGGGATATCCCTAATTAATGGTAAAAAAGGAAGATATTCCCAAAATTATCTTTATAATAAGGTATGGACACTATGCATTCATAGTGATTCCCTTTATACTCTCTAATGTTCTAATTTTTTTGGAATTAATGAATAAAGTATTTTGATATTACCTTGAAAAAATTATGGTATTATTTATAGATGATATTATGATACACTTAAAAATCAAGGGGGATCTTTTGAAGTATTTTAATACTATTCTAAAGATTATGTAAAAAGAGAATCTATATTCAATGTATAGTAAAAGAAAGTTATTGATGAAGGAGGTATAATTCTTGGGTAATTTTATCACTAGAAAAGGGATACCTATGGACCCTTCTAATAAAAAAGAAATTGTGGAGTGGGTTAAACCAGAATTTATAATAGAGATCCATAGTTTTCTTGAACTTGGTGGATATTACTGATTATTTATAAGAAAATTATATTTATTTTCAAAACCAATAACCATTATTATTTGAAAGGGGATAAATTTTGTCTGGAATAGTGTATATGAAGATATATTTAAGGAGTTAAAATAGAGGCTTATCAATGAACCAGTCCTCATATTTCCCTCAAGTGAGTATTTTTTTTGTAATATAGTGATGATTCAAAGAAGGTTTTGGGATATATAATAAAGAAAAATGAAAAGGTGATAGCCTATTCCTTAGGGAAGTTGAAATTTCATGAGAAAAAATATCCAAAACATGATTTAGAGTTGGATGCAGTGATCTTTGTGTTGAAAAACTAGTGACATTATCTATATGAGGAGAATTTTGAAATTTATACAGATCATATGATCCTCAAATATATATTCACATAGAAGAAGATTAATATGCACTACTGAAGATGGTTAGAGATGACCAAGGACAATGAATTATAAATCCGTTACCATCCTAGGAAATAAAATAGAGTGGAAGGGATCTAAGTATAAATTATTTGGAAACTTTATCCATGATGATAATTTAGAAGGATTTGATATTACTAGACATGAAAAAGATGGACACGGGAATCACAAGGGAAGGAAAATCATTATTCCTTTCTCAAATGATTTCTAAAACATCCTTATGGAGAAGATAAAGGATGCTAAATGAGATGATGTGTAAATTCAGAAGAAGGTGGAAACTGTAAGAAAATGTGATTCTTTGGATTTAAATATTGATGAAGAAGGATTTCTAATATTTGGATCCTGACTATGTGTACCATCAAGTCCTATGATAAAGAAAGTGATGTTGAATAATGCACATAGACTTACTTTCTTTATCCATACAGGGAGCACAATGATATATTAATATCTTCAAGAGCACTATTGGTGGGACAATATGAAGAAGGAGGTCACAGAATATACATCAAATTTTCTGTTATGTTATCAAGTTAAGGTTGAATGGAAAATGTTTAAGAGGGTGATATAAAAAATACCCATAACTATGTGGAAATAAGAAAACGTCACCATAGATGTTGTCACTATTCTTCCAAATTCATCAAAAGGAAATAATACTATATCGATTGTGGTAGATTTTACTGAAACTACTTCTCACTCCATTGTAATTAAAGTGAACTTCTCACTTAATAAAATTGCAAGGATATACATCAAAAAGGTGGAGAGGCTTCATGGAACACCATTATCAATTGTATTTGACCGAGATTCAATTTTTACCTATTGGTTCTAGAAAAATTTCCAACACTATATAAATATTTAGTTGGAATTTAGTTTGGATTATCACCCCCAAATTGATGACCAATATTAGTGGAATATCTTAACACTAGAATACATGTTGGGAGCATGCTTGATAGAATTCAATGTAGGAAGGTATAAACATCTTCCTCTAGTTGAGTTCTCATAAAATAATATATTTCACCAAAGAATCTATATGTCTCCTTATAGATCCCTTTATGGGAGGATATGTAGAACACATACATGTTGGGATGAATTTAGTAAACACCTATTTTTGGGACCTGTGATTTTTGAGGAAATAATAGAAAATATTATGACCATTCATCAACACATTAGGGTTTCTCAACGTCAACAAACGATATATGATGGAAATAGTTGATGAGAAAAATAGATTAAGGTTAGGGATAATGTGTTTCTCTACATATCTCTAGGTAATAGATTAATGAAATTTGGTAACAATGGAAAACTAACCTTCAAGTAAATCAAGCCCTCTGAGATTCTCAATTGCATCAGAGTTGTGTCTTATCAACTATCACTCACACCAACCCTTTCTTAATTAAATGATGTATTGAACATATCCATCTTGGGGAAATACATACCAGATCAATCATATGTACTAAATTTAGAGGTGGAAATTTTGGAAATTATCTCTTTTATGAGGATAATCCTATGAAGATCTTCTACCATAGAAACATATTTCTATGAAACAAGACAACTCACTTAGACAAAGTGCTATGGTGGAACCATAAATACAAATAGGTAACATGGGAACCAAAGGAATCCATGGAGCATAAGTACCCATAACCATTTTAACCTAATATATAATATAATTTTTTTTGGGTGAAATTTATTAAAGTGGAAGAATTTAACACCCTGATATTTTAAAAATAATACTATGTTTGATAGTGTATACGACACTCAACATTGAGCCCAAACAAACCATTAAATATTATTATTTAAATATCATAATATAACTTAGTCAATAAATTAGAAAGTATGAATAAAATTAACCACATTATGAATTATAAATAAATTTCATATGCCATTAAATGTATTAAAAAAATATTATTAATTAATGAATCAATTTTATGTAAATATATTTTATGCTTCAAAAAATATGTTTTCTTCAAAATTGATTTTTATTGATATTTTAGAGAAAATAATACAATTAATTTCTATAAATTTTTTAAATATAATTTTATAAAAAGGATATAATTTTTTGAAATTATCTTATTAAAATTATCTTAGGTTGAAATTTTGGAATTTTTCTGAAAGGATCACTTTTTAGTGAATAATGGAAAATACCCAATTTGTAAAACTGCCATTACATCTAAATAAATAAAGTAATTTAAAATTAATATTATTATTTGAATTTTTTTTCAAATATAAATAATAATTATTTATTTTGATATAATCTAATTAATTACATTTGAATCATATTTATATCTTATTTTTGTATAAGTGCATTTTTGGGTTTAAAAGTACATTTTTATGAAAAACAATTCTTCATCACATTTTATAGGATTTATTTTAAATTAAATTATGATTATTGTATGAATTTAATATAATAAAATATATTCCATATTTTAAATTATCATAATTAATATTAAGTAATAAGGTCAAATTAATTTTGACCATAATGAATATTATAAATTGTAAAAATGTTATTACTACAATTAATGTTAAAACATGTTTTCTGGGGGTTGAACTAAAGATATAAGGGTTAAAATGAACTTAAAAACCATGTATAATTTCTATTTGATAGACATTTTTCTAACCTATATAATCTAATAATCATAAATTATCCATTTTGGAGAAATTTTTGTGTGAATAATATATTAATATATATTTTTCTTTTCAAAAATTTCAAGTAGGTCCTCTCCCCCACTTAGGAATAGACACCCCATCTTCTCTCCTCTCGAAAAATAAAGAGAATTTATTTCAACCAATAACTCCAAAAATCACTTCCTTAAATCCATACCCATGAGTTAGATTCCTTGGTTTTATTATAAAACCTTCTTATGATGGTTTTTGGTTTAAATCTAAAGAGGTTGTCTGAAGAAGAGGTATCGTTCATAACTAAGTGTTTTTTTCATCTTTCCACTCCTTAAAATATTATTCAATCATGATGAAATAATAACACAATTATATTCCATAAATATATATTATTATGATAATGGAATAACCTTTATCTATATCATCTTCCATCAAATGGGAAATGAAACCAACATTCATGTGTACAGAGGATTACCGCCTCATGAACTGATGTAATCCATCTTCCATCATTGCTTCCCACAAATTTTTATGATGATTGATTTAAGTTATATATATATATATATATATTATTATTAATTAAATATTTATCATTCTTTAAAATTAACATATCATATATTTTCTTACCTTTCCATTCATTGAAAGATGATAACATTGTTCATCCGTACGTGTGGATTACCACCTCTACAAAGCAATAGGGTTTTTTTCATTAAAAAGTCACATGGACAGTATATATAAGTTTATTTAAAAAAATATTTTGATATTTATGATATAATTATAATTTTTTAAAGATAAAATAACACTTAAATTTTTTTCATCATGATCGTTAAAAAATGAAAATGTTACTCATGCGTGCGTACAACCTACCATCTTCATAATGGTAACATAGTTCATTTTTCATAAAAATATTTCATGGTTGTTTTTAAAAGTATAATTTATTTATAAAAATTATAATTATTTCATGATTATTATTATTTATATGATTAAATAATTACCACATTGACCATATCCAACCTTTCGAAGTCATTTTGGACATATGAGTCGAATATCATCAAATCATCTAATATGAATATAAATGATTAAGTAATTAAATATGAAATGATAATAAATAAAATAAAAGGAATAATAAAATTGAAAAAATTTATTAATCAAGTAAATAATTAACATAATTTTATTATTTATAAAGATAAATTATGTACGTGATAAGTTAGACTTAGGGTAAGTGATCCCTCTAAACCACCATTTTCTTTGAGTTATGACCATTATCACTATAACTCACTTTATATCTATATTTAATGTTATTGAGTTCTTATAAATTATAAATATATGTCAACCACATATATACCTATATTATTCTCCCTTCCTTTTATGGGGTAATATTGGCCTTATGATCATTTCTTAAATGCCTTCTTTAAGAAATCTATTTTGATTTTGATATGAGGAAAGATTATGCAACCCATTTTAATTTCATGGGTAATTATTATATTAATTACTTATGATTGATTTATTTTTATGTCAAACATTATCATAAATATATTATTATGGGTGCACCCAGATATCATTCCAATTAATTGGGTAAATATTTTTTCTCGTGACACATTATGTATGGGATTAAGGAGTAAATATAATCCACTACGAGACTCTTTCCACTATGTGATGTTGTCTTGGATGTTATCCTTGATAATTATTATGTATTGTTTTGTGTTTCTTCCAAAATTATTTATGTTTCCATGATATTTTAATTCTATTTTATTTATAATATTCACCCATTTTATTACCCATGATCATTCTATTTTATGATATCAATTTATGACTTTGACGCACATGCTTTTTTCCTTATCATGTTTAATCCCTTACTGGGGTCTTTATATCACACCTTTTTTCTATGTATTCCCTAGGTTATCTTATACAATTTTTTGAGCTCAATTATATTTAGGATCTTATTATGGAGATTAAAATAACGACCCTTTATTCTTGTGTGAAGGTTTTATATACCCAGTCTTCTAAGGACACCAAGTCTTTTCGATCATTGTTTTGTATTAATGGATATTTATATTAAAAATCATGTGATAATATGTCTAAAAATGATTGGTTCACTATATATATATTTGTTTATTTAGGGTACAATTATATTGGTTCACTATAGACCTAGATAAAAAATACATTTAAAAGAGAATTTAAAATTTTCTTTAAAAAAAGGGAAAATATCCTTTTCCATTTGTTTCTTTAAAAAATAAAAAATTTATAAAAAATTTATAAAATGGTTTTAATTAAAAATAATCATGGAGATTTTAAATTAATATTCAAATATAATAATGGTTATCATGGCGGGATAATCCACTTATTTCAAATACGTTAGTAGAGAACATTATTTTCATACTTTGGGAAAAAGTCAAAAGTGAGTCACACATAAAATATTTGAAAATATTCCTTTTAATAATTTGAAAAAAAGTCAAAGGTATTTAAAATAAAAACATTTAGAAATTATATTACATATAAAAACTTCTATAATAATATTTAAAGAACCTCAACTTGTAATTAAAATATTTTTGACCCAAAAAGACGGAATAAGGCAGGATTTTCTTAAAAATATTTTCTTGATTATTCTAAGTATAAAAGAGGGGAAAATGGTAAAAATACTTGAAAATTATAGAAATTAATTTAGGGGGGAATATATGGGGTTTAAATTATAGCAATCATATAAGTTCCCTCAATGAAAATTTAACATTGACAATACCGAAAAGAAATTAGATTGTATCATAAACCCTTACCACTTTTGTAATATTTTAATCAATACCCATTTTATGAAATTACATGAATTATAAAATTAAATATTATAAAATAAGAATAATTTAATATATAAAAATTCAAAGAGTTAGTATATACACCTCATAAACAAAAATAGGCACATTACCTGAATCATGTCTCAATAAAACACCATTGAGACAAAAAAACCTCACCACATGTCATGTTTTACTTCATACATATTTGAATCTCATGTATAATATATATATATATATATTATAAATATTTTATAGAACCATTTTAAATTATAAATCCTTATATATAATTCATTTATAATTTATAACTTCCCTTTTATTAACAATTCTTTATTAAAATGAACATTTGTGTAAAAACACTTTTGTTTTCCATGGATGGTTCACTTTGATAGTTCCAGTCCTTTCAACTTGTTCATGTTTTCATAATCTATAGGATCATAATAATTTCATAATTATCATATTTATTCATTATATACACTTTTAAAATCATCAATATAAATAGGTGATGAAAAATGGCTAATATCACTTTGTGGAGATTGTAGTCCACACGTACGCACAAGTGATATTTCCACTTTTAGATGGATGGAATGAAAGAAAAGTAAATAATAATTCCTATTTATAGAATAAAAATTATATCATAAATATAATATAAATTCATTAAATATACCATTATTACAATTCATTTAAATGGGATATGAAAAACAAATCACATCACTTCATGGATATAGAATTCCACACCTATGCACGACCGATGTTATCATTTTCCAAAGGATGGGAAGGAGATAGATAATCATTATATAATTAACATAAAAACATATTATTATATTAAATATACTTATTCCATAATTTTAATATGTATATAGAACGTTTTTAATAGGTTTAATATAAAATAAACTTTAAAATGGTTTGTAAGAATATATAGCTCTTCCTCAGGTATCTTCATTATAAAAGGAAATTATGGTTTATTGGGTGGGTATTTTGTAAATAATAGAACCTAAATGTAATGTATAAGTATGTTTTAAGAGTAATAAGTTTGATATTGGTAGAGATATATGGATCATGTGACATGGATAAGTGAGAGTAGGAGGTGCCCTTTTATAAGTGTGGTGGGTGAAAAACTTCTAAATACTTGAAATATTATTATATATTATATTTATTACTCAAATAATGTGAAAAAAATGCAAAATAATTTAGGATAATAATGTTAGGGTAGAGATATCATCAACCAATAAAATTAAATAAAGTTTTTTGTGGTAATTTGAACCTTATCTCTTAGCTTATCCCCCTTGTTAACCCTCTTTAACCCTTGTCGTAGTGATTTGTTTTCACCATGGTTATTACTCATTATTACAAAAAAATAGTTGAACTTATAAAATAATAATAATTATAATTATTACAATTATAGAAGATATTTTATCAGATTCAATTCCTAAAATTCAAAAAAAATTAATTCTAATGTAAATGTGTAAAATGTGATTAAACAATTTTTTTGGAAAAATGAAGTTTTAAATCATAAAGTGAATTTACTTTCATCATATTACAATTAACTACCATTAGATGAATTTTAATTTATTTCATTAATTAAATAATATTTAAATCTAATTAAAATAATTCATAAATAGTGATTATCTTAATTTACTAAGGAAGAAATACATCGTGATAACTTCTTTTTACCTTCAAATGGTTTTATCTTAACTTATAAAAAATAGATAATAAATGTATGAATGGTTATTAATTTTGTTACATTAAATAAAAATATATTTCAAAAAATTATTGTCCATTAGTGATAAAGGTACAAATATATAGAAAAATAAAATACTTTGATTTTTTTTCAATATAAAATAATATTATTTTTAACATTTAAAATTATGTACTTATTTAATAGGAATTAGTAAATAATTTTTCATTAAGGAAATATTTCCTACACATTTTCATAATATATTTAGTCATATTTATACATCAAAATCCAATGAATAGGTGATTATAGTCACATTTAATAATAATAATTTAATAATATAACGCATTTCATTTAATTTTGGTGTTACATGTAAACTAAGATATCAAAAAAACTATAGATACATATATCATAAAATCTAGGGGTGATCCAAAATCAACAATATTGTTATATAATTTCTTCCCTAGTGATTTATTTTTTATGGGATGCTATTAAGGAAACTATCCCTCTTATGGAATTTGATTCAAGGACAAAGAGGGATGTTATCCATATGAGGTTTTAAACAAAAGTTGGGGTAGTTCCACAACATGGTGATATATAGTATGTAGTTGAAGGAAAAATATAGGTGTCTAATGTTATATATACTACTGGTGTAGGAAAGGGTGGACTATTTTTTCCCCAAAGATGTATGTGAGGGTTGATCACTAAAAATTTAACCCTATCTCTGACTATGGGAATCTAGAGATGGATGATGATCTGATGAATGGATTCCCTATTGATCAGTTTTGGGTTAGCAATTATGTTCATGATTTGGCATATTTATAAGATAATTATAATAAAATTTCTATAAAAAACAAGGTAAATAAATATGTTATAGTAGTAGGGTTATTTCTTATTCATTATAAGTAAAAAATAAGGAATTTGTTAGAATATCTAGTAACAATTCACCTATTATTTATAGGACTCCTTATATATGTTCAGATATATAGGTTAAGGCTAGGAAAATTCTTGATAAATTAGGCCCTATAATTTTAGCAGAGCCTGGTATTTCTACTATAGGCTATTAGAATGGGAATCCCTCAATAATTTATTAGGATGAGACATTCTCAAAAGAAGGTAGTGTCCCATCAGGTCAGGATCACAAGCACAACCAACTAGACTGAGCAATTAGTATTTAGAAAACTAATGGTGAAATGTTTTAAAAAATAAGGCATGAATCTATTAATGAGCCTTTTCTATACCTCATAATGGAATTAGTTCATGATCTTGGAAAATGTGATATGTAATCAACATGGAATGATAATGAAAATACTAACCAAGTTGATTGCAGTTCCTCGGTTGAGGGCTTAGGAAATCTTATAAATACATCTCAGAAGGGAATAGATGAAGACTAATATCATCATGTGGGAAAGTAAGGAATGAAAACCACTCTTAATTTCCTTAAGGATGATCCCTACATTAACCCAAGTCCTTATAGGGACACATTCAATTAATGTTTCCCGACACATATAAATATTGGGAAACCTGATCCTCTCCATAACATCTTCTCTATATGAAACACTATTAATTACATTAAATTTAATAGGCCTTATCTTGTGATTATAGATTAGGATGGTTTCAATAATAAAAGAATATTTTTTTAATGCCTCACCCCAGACCAGTCACTAGTGTTTGGTCTAGAGACATCATAGTAACTCAATCACACATTTGTTGGAGTTGGTTCCCCAAAAGAAACTTATTTTTTTACTTTATGATAAACATGTATTCATTATTTGAATATTTATAAACTGATTATCACATCATGGTTATTATTATAAGTAACATAGTATGTGATAATTTCCTAAGAGTAGTTGTCACATTAAAAGTTCATAGAAGTTCCCCACTATGATGAGAACCCATAAGTGCTATGATGATATTCTTGAATATATGTTCTATATTTGGATGATATAATTTTAGGGACATGAATGATATAGGATATCAGGGGTGTAGACTTATATTACTTTAAGACACATTCTCATAGTGTATTCCCTTGGTAATATTCAATAGGATATTATGAGAACAAGACCCTCCAGTAGGAAATTCACATTCATACGTATTATTGGATGTGCCTATCTACAGACGTATGTATTGGTTTTTAGACTTTAATATTATTATTAATAAGTATTATGATTCAAAAACATATATGTATTGATGAAAAATATGGTGACAAATGTTCACTGTGAGTTAAGATACATTAGGTGCATCATGAGTAATATTGCAGGAATGAATAATGCGAGAAAGGATTTATCCCTTCTATTATTTAACGAAAGTTGATATCTATGGAAATTTTATAAAAATTATATATCTTAAATAAATCCATTTTCATGGTGATATATAGACATGTTTTATTTCCATAAAGTCAAATAAAGAGATAATATAGCACATAGGTTGATAACACTTACATGTAACCTACTTGATTTGAGATATTGTGATAAAGGGATTATATTACATGGTAAGCATTCGTATGAGATGACATGTCACCATGGAATAAACTTCTTTCTATATGGGTGACTTGGTATGTTTCTATATGATAACCCTAGACTTTAGGCTACTTCACCTAATGCAACTGAGAAAGAGGCCTAGAGGTTCATGCACTAAGTGTATCCAGAATCTTAGTTAAATAATATATTATTATATATTATTTAATAAGATGAATAAATATTATTCTCGTATATGGTTTAATACTTATTCATGTATTTTTTATCACACATATATATAATGTTTAGTAAATATAATATTTATTTATTTATTGGTGAATAATGTACTGATATTTAATTAATAAATAAATAGACATTATTCAAGGCCCAATAAATATTTTAGATAAATGGAGGACTAAGTTTAATGGTCCAGTGAGAAATAAAAATATTGAATATTATTTAATTAAATAATATTTATATTTTTCAATTTAAGCACATGTTAAGAAATATTAATATTACTATTATTAGTTGACATGGGATTTTTCTAGGATGAAAAAATAATACGGGAACTTATGCAATTATTTTATTTTAACCCTAGAAATATAAATACCCAATTATATTATTTTCTCATAAGACTATTTGGTTTTGCACAATAATCTTGGAGAATCCTCTCAAGCCTATAGATCTCCCTTTTTCAAGAATGCTCCCAGTAATGGAGAGTAATCCTCCTTCACTGGATCAAGGAGAATGCTTTGGAAGCGATTCTGGATACGATCAAGGCGGATGATGAAAGCACAATGATCTTCCATGATAGAACCAATAGAATCCTTTTTTGATGTCGGGAGATTCCCAGAACATGTGTGGATCATTGCTAGAGAAATTCTACTCTTGGTTTCTACAATGTAATGAAAGTTCACCGAAGATCTATCGCCAGACACATCAATGAAGAAATAATTCCTTAGAGGTAATTCTTTATCTAATTAAATTAATTATAAACAATATGTGTTGATCCCTATTTTAGTTACAGTAAAATTATTACTTTTCTATTTATTTGACTCAATTTTTTGGATCACAGTGTTCAACGTCGTATAGTCCCCATATTGATCATTGATTATGGAAAAAATTAAAGCTGGACACTGCCCATCACATGCTTCGGTTGTGCCTGAAACCTACATGTGGTATCAGAGGGAGATCATAATTGTTTATAATTATTTAATATCATTGGTGATTTACACATTTATAATTTGGTTTTTAAATTAAATTTTAATAGTTATTTAATCTAAAATGAGATATATGATTCTTTCTCATTCATTTATCATAGATATAATCGAGGCATTTAATTTTTTGATTAAAATAAAATCGAGGAACTCATCCAGAGGAGCCAAGGATTCTACCCGAATAAGACAATAGTACATACCATGTAACCAAAGTTAAATGCTATGTAGTTTTTTTTCAAAGCACCCAGAGTTAATTTAGCAATTACTCAACCCATGTGCATTAATGACACATGGTGTAGTTAAGCCTTACACTGCATGTTGACCGGGATAGACTAGCAGATGGTCAGCCGGACTACACTCCATGTGGCCCATTGGACATGGTGTGTGGTCCATTTTCATTAAATATAGGTTTTGTATTCAATACATGTCCTACCTGATGAATGTATGTGTAACACGGAGTTAACATGGCATGTGACCCATTAGACATTATGTGTACTCCAAATTTTCTAAGGCGTGTACTACACGTCGAGCCCCTAGAAATGTGACTCGGATAGATGGTGAGAGGTGTGAACTCCATCTATATAGGATCTAAATGTCATTTAATTATACCAAATTACATAGATTTAAAATTTATTTATTTTACTATGAAAACCTTGATACATGTTCTTGTGTGTGGTTGTAAAGATATGACACGCCATGTAACGCCCCGACCACAGTTTCCCAGAGTTGGTGCATTATTTCATTACATTGGCTAGATTACAAGAAATTATTATCCAGAAGGACTGATTAGTCTAGTAGTTTTGGAAAACCAGATACATACATAGGTTCAACATTACAACTTGAAATGAAATACAACATATAAGTTTTATTGGGAACATCCACAAATCTATGTTTATCCCTGAAGGTCATTCTAATAAACTTCTTTATGTCCTAAGAAAATGAATCATAATAAAGTGGTGAGCTCAAATTCTTAGTAAGGGTATGAAATACAGTGAAAGATATCATAAATATAAACATTAGGCATAGTGAATTACTAAAAACACATGCCTTTAAAAAATAAACATGAACACATCATGGTAAGAATTAGAGATGAATAAATAATTCCACAATAAGTCATAATAATGGGTATTATGATAGTCGAATAACCACATGAACATTCAATTACTAATTTCATAATGAGTGAATTCATAATTTGGGACATAATAACCATATTATCAATGCCTCTTTCCAAGAACACAAATAACCATTTTGTCAAGGCCTCATGCCAATACTTAGTTTGCCTCATGAGACCTATTGATGCACTAAGGGGATATAGCGGGCCCCACTCAAAACTTACTAAGTACACTAAATTCTTCATAATAATGGGGGATAAATATAAAAAAAATATACATTCATATTAATACTAACATATGAAATGTAAATAACTTTTCTCTAAGCATTAAGCATATACACTAACCATTTGGAGTAAATTGGTAAATGGTTTTAATATAGCACATACGAAGTCAAAATAATCATAAAACATTTAATTAAATATGGTATATTATATCATAAAATATTAATCCCAATAATACATAATAATCCACATGAGTTTTGAAATAGATGAACATACTCTTGTTAAATAATCGAGTAATTCTTGAGATAAATACTCTTTTACTTTGAAAAGAAGAGTTATTTTGGAAAAGAATTTGTATAAATCCAGAAGTGAAGTAAGATAGTATTTTCATAATAAAATGAGTGATTTTATAAAGTTAATATCTGCTAAAAACAAATTATAGATTTCCCTTGAAAATAGGTAAGATTTTTAGAAATTCCATTTAATTAGGCTTGTGTATCGAGAATAATTTTTGAAAGATCCTTTTAAAACATATAACTACCAATAATTGAAGGTACGATTCTGGTTGGTACAAATATATATAAAATTAAAACAGAATTTATGATGATTAAATATTAATTAATAATAATTTAATTGAGGTAAGTAGATAATAAAAGTAACCCGAATGAAAATGGAGGTTCGGGTGGAAAACCCTTACCTTAAGTTCAAGGGTGTTTCCCACTTGATATTAATGACCTGAATAATCAAACATAGGTCCATAAATTAATAATTTCATAACCTCCCTTACATTTAATTGATTTATTATAACTTTACCAGGTTTATTCATGGCCTTTTTATTGGTTAAGAGATTCAATTTCATTGTTTGGGAGCGTTTTTTCCTTGGTTTTGATGATAAGTTTACTTATAATCATGTACAGATAAAAATGTAGAATGAAAATGGTTGTCCAGAATATAAGTTTTATTTTATATGTGAAAAAAATTATTATTACATGGTTATAAAATTCATTTGGTTTTTGGTTTGAAGATGAATCATTATATAAATTTTTTAATGACAATTGTTTGGGTCAATTGGTGGTCTTTTATCACAAAAAAACTCATTTTTATTTATAAATTAATATCATGTGTAAAAAAGGATTCCATAATCTTAAATAAGTTATAATAAAAATATTATGGTCTATTTTAAACCATAAAAATGGTTTCATGACCATAATTGAAGATGATAATAGAAATTGAAAACTCATTGTCCTTGAATGTGATAAATTAACACATCTCAAATGGTGTTTTCATTTCTAGTAAAAAAGGAGGGGAAAGGAGAGACGATGATTAATTATTCCATTATCATAAAAAAAATTATATTAAATTTTAGGTACTTCAGTTATCATAATATTTGAATGATTAGAGGTGTGGATAGAAAATAAAACAAAGAAATAAGAAAAGAAAAGAAAATAAAAGAAAAGAGGAATTTACCTCTTGAATATATCATCCTTGAGAGCCTCTTTAGGGGAGATGTTTTGGTATTTTTATGAGACTATGGGATGATAGACATGGTGGAGGATCTTGTGAAGAGATTTTAGTAGAATTTATACAAGGAAAAAGGCTTGGGGGAGTGAAGAGAAGATAGAGTGAGGGGGGAGTTTTATAGTGAAGGAGATGAGGGTTTTTGAATTATTTTAATCATTAGTTTATTATTTTCCCTCAAGACTATGAATAGTATTTATTCTTGTGAATATAAATAGTAATAAGTGCATGTGATTTTGAACCAATATCCATTTACATCATACATGACTCAAGCATGATGCATAAATATATTTATTTAGCGTATTTTATAATTTAAAGACTTTCACTATTCACAAAAAAAATCAAGTATTTCAGAAAAATACCAAAACTTCACCCAAAACATTTTTAGATGTGTAGAATAAAAAAATGAAATATATTTTATGAAAATAATTTTTTAAATATGATAAATTTAATTTTAAATTAAAATCATTATTTACTTGAAAAATATAGTTTTAAAACAAAAACTGATCTTATAATATCTTTAAAAATTATATAAGGTCTTATTAAATTATATAAAAATCAAAGCACAAAAAAAAATTATTTAGAAACAAATTTTATGAAAATTAATTTTATTTTAAATAAATTTATTAATTTAAAATTGAGATTAAATATTTATTACTTGCAAAATACCAACACATAATTATTAATTTACAAAATATTATATTTGATTTATAAGGTGCCTAAATTTTATTTATACTTTTATGGGTTAGGTTATTATTCATAAGGGTATATTACTATTCATATGTTTCATGCTACTATTCATATGGGTATGTCACCATTCATAAGGGTAAGTTACTATTCACCAAAAAATACGTTGATTTAATCAGACTCCAAATATCATAATGAACGCAACAATGTATGTCCATTTTTTTAAATTAAAAACACAGAAGTTGAAAAATTATGTTTATTAGATAAGTTATAACAAAGTTTTGTTTAGTAAGGACTCAGTGTTTCATGCTTCATATAATAAATTTATTTGTAAATCCTTGGGGTGTCATATTAATAGTGAATATATTCATAGCATGGTTTAGTATTTATCAAAATAATTATAATATCCAATATATATTGTTCCTATTCATTTAAAATATTTAATTAACTAATATTTGGGTAAAAATGAACTTTGTAATAAAATAATTAAATATATATATTAAAATATTCTTTTATATAAAATAATACTGAAAAATAGTAATTCTTTTCAGAACATTAATTAATTTGAAATGTATAAATTTGAAATCTAATTATTGATAAGTTTTATTATTTTTAATTAAAACACATAATTAACTAAATTTATTTTAAACTATAAAAAAATTATTGGGGTGTTACACGCCATGTGATAGGTTTTAATATACATAAATATTTAATTGTTTATTTAATATCCATGCAATGTTCAAGATCTGTATATCATGTATGATTCGTATTAGAAGTTGTTACTCTACGTACATTGAAGCATAACATATGATCTAAAATCATGTAATTCGTGTAATCATTCATGAAGTACACGTCGTGAAAGTACATGATAAGTCATGTATGCCATTTTTAAAGATAGTAAAATAGTATATGAGTATAATACATGTTGGGTAGATTTGGACAAGTATTCACCGTGTTTCCTCCAAGGTACATTTACGTACAAGGTTAATTTTAAATGAATTTATTTAATTTGATTAAAATTATAATGGATGAGAATCTCAAGTAAATTTAGATAATAATTAAGATAAAAGGATTGATTAATTAAAGATACTAATTAACTGATTTGTGCACGATTAATCTAAAATAAGAATGATTAAATAATTTAATGTTAGTTTTATTTAATTTGTAATACATTGCAAACATGTGGATGTTTATGAGCTAGACCAGAACTTTTGTATGTGATTGGTTTCATTTTATTTATTATTAAATTAATTTTTTGTATTGTGTGCCTTCTCTCCACATCATTATGTAGGGCCATCGTTCCCATGGTTTCTTTTATGTAAACCCCTTTTTCCCATAACCTACATGTGAATAAAATACATATGTAATGGATGGATCTCCCAATCTAGTGTAGGCGATTCAAGTTAGGAGAAGAGGTGAAACAATTCCAAGAAGATATAAAGGTGGATATATGAAAATCTATAAATACAGACCTCAATTAATTCAAGGTGTTTCTCCCCTAGGTCAAATTTTATTTTATCTACCACTAGATAAACTAACCATTAGTATAAACTATTGATCACCCTCTTTATTTTATTTCTGTCATTTCCATGGTTATTTCATTATGGATGTCTTGTCACAATCACATAATTAATGAATTAACAACCAAGAAAGATAGAACTAAAATAAATCTTCTTATGCGTAAATATTATCTAAGACATGGTTAATCACTTAATTAATCCCACTTAATATTAACAGGTGTGTAATAAAGATATTAATTAGAAATTTATGCATAAAGTATAAATCCCTCAATAAAGTATTAAGTTGGTATAGCCTTCCATTACTTCATTTAGAATCAAATCATAGTTCAAAGTACTTGACCAGCCAAATTTGGGGTTCTTTTAATTATCGAGGAATTACAATATGGGGTTTTGGGTTGAATTAACTTGGTTCAAATCAAGGGTTGACTGCCAAATCAGGACATGGTGTAACTAAGAGGAAAATTTTTAGGAAATATAAAATAATGATTTTAGGATTGGGGAGTCCACTTAGCAGATTAAGGAACTATGAGTTAATACAGTTGAAATTTGGAATGCCTACCTAAAACCATTCAAATTGCTTGAACTACCAAATTTGGGGTATTGAGAAGGGGAATATGAATCCTTGACACTAAAATGTCAAAGAAATAGGATATTCTAAAGCCAATGGTGGGGGATATTGTGTTTTGAAAAAATAGTGGGAGACTAATAAATATAATATTTATTTATTTGTATAAATTTATCAGATAAAGTACTAAGATTATACTTATCTTATTTTGTAGAAACAATAATAAAATGATATCAAAACTATCATTGTGATATATACTTTAGAAGGGAGACCTTCTCACCATCACAAATTTCCAGGAGTGTAAAAGGTTTCTACAGGCCATCCTTCATCATGAAAAAAAATTGTATGTGCTGGATGAACCTTTACTAGTTGTTCTTAGAAATGAGGTAAGTGATGACGAACTATCTTTCTATAAGAAACATCTGAATGATGCTACGGATGTTTAGTTATTCAGATTATCATCCATGTCCAATGAGATCTTGAATCAACATGAGTATATGGATTCCTATAGCATGATGTCTCACCTTCAAGATCTCTAGAAAGAGAACGTAAGATAAGAGAGGTACGAGATCCACAATTCTTTATTTACCACTAATCTTGGAGAGTTTGTGCCAATTGTGTATCATGTAGTCAAGATTATTGGATATGTTGAACTTCTATAAATATTAGGGATTATATTCATGGATTAGTTGCATACAAATATAAAAATTTCATCACTACCCAATACCATCTCTTATTATATTGTGAATTGTAATATGAGAAATAGTGAGAAGAGTCTATCTGAACTTCTAACCTTGATCAACCAATTGGATAAGTACATGGGGCGCGACAAACCCACATTACTTATGGTGAATAAGAAAATGAAGAACAAGGAAAAGGGGACCAAGACTTATAAATAGTATAAATATCCAAAGAACCATCCTTCCAAGAATGGGAATATCTAAAGGCATGGAAAGGAAAAGGAGAGAGTAGGTTTTTCTTATGGAAATATAGGCCACTAAAAGAAGAACTGCACCCATAAGAAAAGGGAATATAAAGACACACTTTTTATCGAGGGAAATATTTTCATTTATACACATTGGGTATTAGATACATCTTGTGGTGCTCACATCTGTATCGAAATTCAGGAACCAATTAGATTTCAGAAAATTGCCAGAGGAGAGGTGAATCTGTGAGCTATCAATAGTGCAAGGCTGGCTACTATTTCCATTGGTGACTACCAAAATTCATTACAAATGATAATTATTTTTGTTTTATGTGATTATTATTATATAAAAACTATTACCAAAAACATAATTTCTATATCTTGTTTATCTACAGATAGTTTTATTTTCATGTTTGGAAATAAAATTTGTTTCTTTTAAAAGGAAAACACATGTTATAGTATGTAACATTTAAATAACAGTCTGTATGTATTAAATTCTGAAAAAATAGTGTTGGAAATTGATAAAGAATCAAGTTCACATGAATCATATAACATCCATCTTTGGCATCACTATCTTAGTCATGTAAATGAGAAGCGTCTGACAAAGCTCTATCAAGATGGTTATTTAGACTCATCTGAGCTAAAACAACTTCATATATGTCATGCTTGTCTAAAATGAAAAATGACCAAACCTCCATTTAGTAGATAGAGTGAAATTCCCTAGAGATTATATCATTGGTATACAATGATGTATGTGGACCATTTCTATTAGAAACTAGAGGTGGATATTCTTATTTCATAAATTTTACTAATGATTTGAGTAGATATGGATATATATACTTAATAAGGTATAAGTTCAAGTACTTTGGGAAACTCATGGAATTAATGGATGAATAAGAGAATCAAATTGGTAAAAAGATAATGAAACTTCAATCGAATCGAGGTTGATAATATCCTAACCAAGATTTCATCGACTTTCTACGGGAGTTTGAGATTCTATCTCAACTCACTCTACCATATACACCATAGTGCAATGGTGTTAGTGAAAGAAGGAACAACACCTTATTAGACAAGGTAAGGTCAATGATGAGTCATTAAAATATTACATTATACTTCTGGGGATATGAATTACAAACTATGGCATACACATTAGACTGAGTACCAACTAAAGAAGAAAATAGAATTCCCTTCAAGCTATGGAATGGAAAGAAACCTGTTTTGTTGCATACGTGTGTATGGGGTTGTGAGGCATTTGTTAAGGCTTTCTCAGGAAAAAAACTAACACCCCAGGGCATGGAGTGTATCTTTATAGAGTATCCTAACGAAAAAATGGATACTACCTATACAACCCCTCATACAAGAAAGTGAATGTCTCCAGACAAGTCGTCTTTCTTGAGAGGAAGCACATACTCAAAAAGGATAGTGTGAGAATGATTGACTTTGATGAAGTTGATACTCAAGATACACCAAAGTTGGAATAGGAACAAGTTCTACAGGTCTTCGTAGAATAATTAGTTCCTAAAACACAAGTACTGCATAGGAGTGTAAGAGAGGTAAGGGAACCAGAGATATATGGTTTTATTTTCACTAAGAATGGTGACTTATTATTATTGGAAAATGATGAACCTATCTCCAACAAAGAGGAAATAGAGAGTTCAAAATATGAAATATAGCTAGAAGCTATACATTTTGAGATAGATTCCATGTATCAAAACTATGCTTGGGTTCGGGTTGATGAACCAATTGATGTAAATCCAATTGGGTGTAAATGGGTATTCAAGAGAAAACTGGACATGTAGGGCACAATAAGTACCTATAAAGCAAGGCTAGTGGCTAAAGGATTTAAAAAAATCGAAGTATTGACTATGATGAAACATTTTCACCAGTTTACGTGTTTAAATACATAAGAATCAAACTTTCCAAAGTATCTTACCATGACTGTGATATTTGGAAGATGGATGTCAAAACTGCAGTCCTTCATAGGAACCTTTAGGAAGATGTCTATATGACACAACTAGAAGGTTTTATGACTCCAAGTGATTCCAAAAGTATTTTCATGTTACAAAAATCAATTTATGGATTAAAGAAATCATCTAGGTTATGGAACATTATACTTGATGAATCTATAAAAGAATTTGGTTTCATTAAGATTGAATGTGAGCCATGAGTTTACAAAAGTATTAATGGGAATTCAATCATTATCCTAGTAGTGTATGTTGATGACATATTACTTATTGGAAATGACATAATAGTCTTGCAATCTATTAAGGAATGGTTAAAAAAGTGTTTCTCCATGATGGACTTAGGCGAAGAAGCCTATATTCTAAGGATGAAGATGATTCATGATAGATCGAAGATGCTACTTAGACTAAGTCAAAGTACATATATTAAGCAGATAATAAATAAATTTTTCATGGAAAAATCCAATAGGGGATTGGTTCCAATGTAAAATGGTTTAAAACTTTCTAAGAAAATGTTTCCTTAGACAAAACATGAGAAAAAAGAGAATGAATAAAATCTGATACCCTTCAGTGATAGGATCAATAATGTATTCCATTTTAAGTAATATACTTGAAATTACCTATGCATTGATTGTGGTAAGAAGAAATCAAGAAGATATAGGAGAACAATATTGGACTATTGTTGGGGTTATCCTTAAGTATCTGAAAAGAAATAAGGATATGTTCCTGGTGTATGGAGGAGATGAGGAGCAATTCATCAGGGGTTATACTGATGCTAGTTTTTAAATAGATCAAGATTATTTGAAGTCACAATCTGGATATATTTTTTTCTCAATGGAGGAGAAGTGAGCTGTAAGAGTTTAAAGAATCTAGTTGTCACTGATTCTATAGTGGAGTTTGAATATATAGTGGCTTCTAATGTATCCAAATAATCCATTTAGATTCTAAACATTATCTAGGATCTTGATGTGGTACCTAGAAGTAAAGACCCTATTAAATTGTATTGCGATAATATTGTAATAGTGGATCTTGAAAAAGAGCCAAGGTCTCACCAACGGACAAAGCATATGCTCTGAAAGTATCACATATTGAGGGATTTTTATCAGAGGGGTAAAGTTTCAATGAGTAGAGTACCCACATAAGATAACATGGTAGAACCCTTGAATAATTTCCTCTCTTAGCAGAAGCATAAATATTATGTGAGAGCTAGCTGACTAAAGGTTTCTAGAAGTTGGCTCTAGTGTAAGTGGGAGTCGGTTGAAGTTGGTTCCCTAGAACCAAATTCTTTATAATTTATGATAAACATGTATTCATTGTTTTAATATTTATAAAATACTTATCACATCATGATTGTTCTTCAATGTAACATAGTATGTGATAATTTCATAAGAGTAGCTATTCCACTAAAAGGTCATAGCAGTTCCCTGCTTTAGTGAGAACTTGGAAGTGCTGCGAAACTGTTCTTGAATATATTTTCTATAAACATATTATATCATTTAATGGAAAAAAATGATACGTTCTATTCGGGGGGAGACTCATAGGACTTTTAGACACCTTCTCATGTTGTATTCCATTAGTAATATTCAGTAGGATATTATTAGAACAAGACCTTCTAGTAGAAAATTCACTTTCATACATGTCGTTGGATGTTCCTATCTATGGAAATGTGTATTGGTCCTTGGAATTTAAGATTATTATTAATGATTATTATGAGTCACATAGTTATATGTTTTAATGAAAACCATTCTGAAAAATATCTGCATTGAGGTAGGATATGTTGGGTACGTCGTGAGTAATATTGCATTAATGAATAATGAGAAAAAGGGATTTATCCCTTCTTTTATTTAATGGAAGTTAATATCTTTGGCCTTTTGATGGAAATTATATAACCTAAATAAATCCATTTCCATGGTGTTCTATAGGTAGGTTCGTTTTTCAAAAATTCAAAGAAAGTGATTATCTAGCACATAGGTTGATGGCACTGACATGCAACCTGCTCAATTTGAGATATTGTGATAAAGGGGTTATATTACACTGTAAACATTTGTATGAGGTGAAATGTCGTTGCAGAATTAACTTCATACTATATGGGTTCCTTTTTTCTATTACTAGATGCTAACATTAAACTTTATACTACTTCACATAATGCCACTGAGAAAGAGGCCTAGGGGGATACACACTAAGTGTATCCAGAATCTCAGTTAAAGAATATATTATTATTTATTATTTATCAGGTTGAAAAATATTGTTCCCATATGTAGTTTAATAATTATTCATGTATTATTAATATTATATAAATACTTATTTCCCATTTATTAAATATAATATTTATTTATTTCTGGGTGAATTATCTAGTGATATTTATTAATTAAATAAATAAACATTATTTAAGGCCTGATAAATATTGTGGAGGAATGGTGGAATGAGTTTAAAGGTCTAGTGAAAAATGATAATATTGAATATTATTTAATTAAATAATATTTAATTATAACTTGAAAGTTAAGCGCGTGTCATGAAATAATAATATTACTATTATTATTTGACATGGGGATTTTCTAGGATTAAATAATAATAAGTGCACTTGTGCAATTATTTTATTTTAACCCTAACAATATAAATACCCAATCATATTATTTCCTCATAAGCCTATTCGATTGTGCACAAAAATCTTGGAGAATCCTCTCAAGACTAGATAGCTCCCTTCTTCAATAATGCTCCCAATAATAAAGAGTAATTATTCTCCACCAGATCAAGGATAACGCTATGGAAGTGATTCTCAAAGTGATCAAGGTGAACGATGAAAGAATAAAGATCTTTCATTCTAGCACCGAGAGACTCCTTCAGTGACTACTGGTGATTCTTGGAGCTTGTGTGGATCACCTCTAGAGGAAATCTACACTTGGTTTATACAATGCGATGACAATGCACCACAGATCTGTCACCAGACGCATCAATAAAGAAATAATTCCTTAGAGATAATACTTTATCTAATTAAATTAATTTTAAAAAATATGTGTTAATCCCTCTATCTCAGTTATGGCACAATTCTTCTTTGTCTATCTCTTTGAATCAATTCCATGGATCATGATGTTCATCGTCATATGGATCATGAATTGATCATTGATTATGGAAAAAATTAAAGTTGGGCACCACCCATTGCATGCTTTCACTACCCTTAGAACCTAGAACATTCCCATACACTAAAGGATACCAACTAGTGGAAAAGTCATAATCCACACAATGGGGAGACTATAACTAGGAATTAGATTCATAAAATCGAGTAAAAATAACTAAATCATCCACTTCACATAGTCGAATTATGCATAAAGAAAATAATGTTGTATGAAGATCCATGTTAAATTCGTGGAAAACATATAGTGGTATCCCATTGGGATAACCCCATATAAAAATAAATATAAAATATAATACATACAAACTGACTCTATTACTATCTATTGGCCACACACACCCTTTCATTAATACCCTCATGTTGTAGTAGCCCAATTCACTACACATCATATACTGAAACTGGAAATAGGCATGATTTTTTCAAACACACTAATGTGATTAAAAAGGGTGAGATAAATGCATATCATTAGGGTCCCACTAGGTGTCCCTAGTATACTTCATCATTTTCATGCAGGTACTTGGAAATAAATAAACATGTCACAAAAGCGCGTTGGATGCCATATGCTAACCAGGACACCATGAATCCGTGTACATCTGGTTATTGTGTGCTAACTAAGACACCATGGAACCTGATTATAATTTATTTGACACAATTTTATAATCTACATTGTTTCCACCACATGTATACCTATTGAGTCATTGTGTGATAGAGAATAAAACCTGATTCTAGACCCTAACTGCTTCAAACTAATCCAGAATCCTATTGTCGGCTCATTTCACTATAAATGATTCCTTACCTATAATGAAAGACTCATGGTAGGGTGGTATCCAAACCTCGTCCTGTTACATGAGGGAACTTGGAATGGTCATATTTCTATAACTTGACATACTTCCTCATCACCTAAGGTAGGGTCCACCAGTCATGCCTCCTTTCGTCCACAAACCAGCACTCAGGGTGGTCCTTGACCTAAGAATACTCTAGGAAAGGTCAAATTCATTCTCACAAACCAATCCCTCAGGTGTTCCTCAACCTAATAAATCTCAATTTAAGGTCCATTAATCACACCACCCATCTTTGCAACACTAGGAAGGTTGTAAGAACACAAAACAATATTTTCCACTCAAGGAAAAACACTACAAAACCAAGCCATAACTCAGGGGAGGCCATCAACACAACAACCCATCCCCACATACTATGAGGATATCACATAAAGTACACAATACCACATCCCATCACAAAGTTCTCTAGTTGATCCCAAGGAACTAGTCACTTGAGACCTAACACCTTATTATGAACAAGTCTCATCTCACCCATCAGGGTGTCCACTTGGACCTCTGGACCCATCACATATCTATATGTCGCTACCATCTCATGCTCGTCACCCACTGGGTACAACCCTTCCTAAAGTCCCCTCAAACCCAAAACTTTTAGCATGGCCCAAATCCCTATCCACATCATTTAACATTTGTGGCCTCACTACTTAGGGACCTTACCAAGTTATTATACTCTAAGACCCTTGGTATTCCAATGTTATGTCCTAAGCCCCACCCACAACTAAGCCCCATCTGACATATCATAAGTGAGATCATTGAACCCATCATATTGAGGATACCCCTATTCATTACACCACATATAATCCTATATGGCCCGTCCTACTCATACACTCACCAAGACTAATACCACCAACAAAAGGGTGTCACACATAAGCATGATACAAACAATCATCTCACCCATCGTTATTAGTCCCAAGCCTCAAGCATCAATAAACTAGACCTAGGAAAACTCTTCATAGGACACCAAATTTTAATCATGCATCCTAAGACAAACCAAGTCCTTTCATCAGTCTAAAAATTGTTCTCACCCCTTTAGTGATACAGTTTTTAGGTGATTTTGTCACCAAAAGTGCTAACAAGAACTTAACTTGAGAATATGAGACCTTGTATTATCCTATCTCATTATATCAGCCACTCCTAGTCCCTATATATTCTACCAAAAAACATGAAACTTTTATGTTATAGGAAATCATGTATAAACATTCATATGATATTGTATTAAAGGGTCTACATACCTCCAAAATAGAGTCATCATCCTCATCGTGCTCCACCAACGATCATCTAAGACCATCCATGCCTCACCTATTCCTATACCACCACTTGAGATCCCTTCACACATAATATGATATAAATAATCAACTATAAATATTTATAATTTATTTATTTATTTAAAACAAATAGCCATATTAGGCTGAATAATAATTGGGCACCATTGTCGCACTGAAACCGTGACCAATCGCATGCAGAAAGTATGTGGAACGTCCCATACACCATCTCTGTAACACCACGAGATTTTATGAGATGTATTCTTTTTAATTTATTTTATGTCTTGTGTTGTATGATACAACAAGATTATCTTGTTCTATACTCAACACCGCATTAGCTTTCTGTATACGCAACACTATTCTTGGATCGTGTTACACAAAATTTCAAGTTCGTTTGATAGAAGTTATTCTACGTAACATTGAGTGTGTGTGTATATATATATATATTCAATGTATAAATGAAATATGGTTGGATTCTATTATACACAAAAATAAAGGAATCTTTCACTACACACAACCCAGACATGGCTTGCTTTACACGCAATTACGACCTTCCACGATAGCGTGTGTTGTACGCAATACCGAGTTTCACTAAACAGCGATATGTTATTAAAATATTATATAAACTAGCCATTTTGAATAGTAATACCCACTTTTTGAAATTTTATAAATTTTATCTTTCAAAATGGACTTAATTTTTGGATTCGGAATATCAAAATTAGCCTAGCATGAATTTTTGGTATTTTTCTGAAAACTTTCAATTTTTGATGAATAGTGAAAACACTGGGTTACTATTTAAAAACCGACTTTTTATTTAAATAATCGTTTATTTTATTTAAATTTATTTTAGGTCAAAATAGATACATAATACCTATATAAGTTCAATTTAATCCATTTAAGTAATTTTATAATAATATAGATACCTAAAAAGTTTATTGAACTTTTCACCGTCTTTTACCCACCTCCTAGGAGAATTTGAAAATTTACATAAAACTTAATTTTACCGCTTCTGTGAGTGGAATTTAGAAACTCCAAGAGACATGGTTAATATCAAGGAGTAAAATGTGGTTCAATAAGATAAAAATAATTTTTGGTGAATAGTAACTTTTTACTTTTATTTACCACAGTTAAAAGTAAATAGGGTAATTAAGGGTAAAAATGATATTATTATTACCCTAACACATGTCCTAATTCTATTGGATAAGTGTAATTCGACCAAAAACTACCTTAGTAATAAAATATTACCCTTTAGGTCCACTTGGATTATATTAGAACAATTATTATTATTTTATTTAAAGAAGAGTTAAAAGAGTTAAAATCAAAGTTTAATCACTAAAACATTTTTAATATAGGGTTATACATAAGATAAATTCGACTAAAAATATTCATTAGAAAGTTAAAACTACTTCCTACATAATGGTATTTTATTTATAATTTTTAAACATTAAATGATTTAATTTATTTATGACACAATGATGATGCAGTAATTACCTTATTAATGAAATATTAACATAATTGATGCTATAAATACCCAAATAAATGTAATTTGAGACTTTTTATAAATTACACTAATTTTTTAGGTTAATATGGCATGTTAGTATTTACTTAATTAACTTTTTTTGAACTAATCATGCTGTTATGATTTTCAAAAAAATCAACTACCAAATAGTTTCAAAATTGACATAAAATAGTTTTTAAAACAAATATTATATTATTAATTGTTATTCTCTTACTAAAAATTTAAGGATTAGAAACATGATTTAGATAAGGTTATATATATTAATAATGGACCACTTGAGGTTAGTTCGGCTTGTTATAGTAAGTTTATTAACCATATAGTGTAAGAAAACAAGAAGACACGGTAAAAGATAAATTATTTAACTTAGAGTTAAATCTAAAAGATAAGGTTAAAATAGTAACCTAAACTTGTCTAAAACCTATTGGTTGAGATTATTTAAACCCATCCCCACTTTATATTTGAAATAAATTAATTTATAGCTATTATAAACCGAATATGACTTTATTATAAAATAATATTTTATGTTTTTTCTAAGGTGCCCCTCTCCTCCTTTATAAAAAAGGCACCCCTTCCCTCTTCTCTTCACACCCTTTTGAACCTTGAAGCTTGGCCAAACCCTGAAAATTACTATTCTAAACCTATATAGTTATATCATAGAGGTTCTGGTATTCTCAAAAGACCAACTCTAGTGCCCTATGAAAAAGTTTAAAAGAGGTGCATTGAAGAAGAGGTAATCTCTTCTACCGATTCTTTCAAGTTTTCTTTCTTCTTCAACTTCTTCTTCTTTAGTTGTTTCGTTATAAAGTAATAACATCAGTATCACTAATATACTGATATGTTATTATAAATATGAAACAACCCCATTTCACCTTCTATCCATCCTACGGAAAACGAAATCACCGCGCGTGTGTACGTACAGAATACCGTCTCCAAGCCATGGTGTAATCTGTTTTTCCACCACCACCTTACTTGGATGGGTATAATGGTGTAAATAATAACTATATATGGTTTTTATAACATAATACTGATTCTGAGATATTATATCATCCACTTCAATTCCATTCAATAATTATGGTAATGATATCATCGCTTGTGCGTACGTACGGATTACCGTCTCCACAACGCGATTAGATTCATTCTCCATGTTAACCATTCAAGAATGATTATAAAGTATATATAATGAATAATAATGAAATATATGACATAATGAAGCTAATGGATTTATATATATATATATATATATATCATCTAATTACTTCCATTCAAGTCAATAAGGAAAGGAAAATAGCGTTCATGCGTACGTACGACCTATCGTCTCCATGAACGGTGTATTTCATTTCATTCATCTATATATAATATATATATATATATATAATGAATATATATGATCTATTAATCATGATTTAAATTCTTTAAGTAAGTAAATCATGATATAATTAATAATAATATCAAGAACAACAAGTCCAAACACATACGATAAATAAAACGATTTTACCCAAAACGCTGCTTTAACATGTAATTTACAAAAGAACGGGTAATATAAAGTCATAAGTGAATCATATATGATATCATAACAATGAATATGATTATGTAATAAGTAAATGACATTATTTAAATCATTATACAGGAGTTTCAGATACGTATGAACCATATCGGACCTAAGGTAAGGGATAACTTTTCCAATCTCGTTTTTATCCGAGATTGTTTATTCGTAAGTATTTACTAGGGTTATTGTTATCATACATGACCATGTTTTATAAAAATGTTTTCGTGTATGTTTAAAGTCCTTTTTACTCATTTTTTACTTTTACTACATGGTATGTAAGGAATCTTTCTTTTGTTTACCATACCAGGTACTTTTTTACCTTTCCGGAAAAAGTACGAGAAGAATGTTTTTTTACTTATACGGAATGAACGGATTTTTATGGTTTCATGACGCCTTATTTTCATGAAGCTTAATCTACAAGATTTAATGAATATTTTCAACAAAATACTTTTCTTTTAAAATTTCATGGCATTTTTTGAAAAGAAAATGATTTTGAAGAAGAAATGATATTTTCCTCAAGAATTCATTTCAAGTGTTTTATCAAAACCATTTTCCATATAAGATGGAATTATTTCATATGTGTATGTTTCAAGTATAATGTATCTATGATTTACATGGTTTAACTTTTCTTATGATGAAATGATATCCATTTTTGTATATGGATTATGTTATGATGGGATGATGTTTATAAAACCCATTTTATTATTTGGGTTATGATGAATGATTCATGTTATGTTGTGGCACACGTAAGAATGATTTCATTATGAGATGGGTGGGACCTATATATCCCTCAAATGCATTGGGTAAAGATTTATATCTCATGAGATAGACATGGATGGAATGGAAAGTAAATCTGGTTCAGTGATACCAGACTGGAACGAGGAGTGAACTCAGTTCAGTAAGGGACTTTTTCCACTAATATGGTCTTGGCAGCAATGCCTTGGCTACTATGGAAATAATATCATGTGATTAATATTTTGACACAATTAAAAGTTTTATTTCCAAGCTATTTTATCATGATTTATGTTCCATTATGATCTATGCCTTATGTACTGCCATGTTTTATGTCATTGCTCAAGATTTTGATGTTTAAACATTATGTTCATGTTTTTTTAAGTTCAAATGTATATGATTTGTTTTATTTTCTCCATTCTTACCCTTACTGAGAATTTGAGCTCACCCTTAATATTTTTTCTTTTCCCCAAGACTTAAATAAAGTTTTTAGGTAAGAAAACAAAAGGGGAAGATCTTTATGGGAGATGTTTAAGATCTTTCACCATGATTAGAAGATTATATTTCGAGTTTCCAAAGACACTAAACTATTACGGTCCTTGTGTGTCTGTTTTTTTATGTATTAAGTATTCCCTAAAAGTAATGTAATCTCCACGTATGTCAAGGTTTTTGGTCTCTACAGTTGGTATCAGAGGAAAGGTTTAGTCAACCTTTGGAAACTAGGATGCGAAAACTTTAGTGAAATCCCTAGAGATATTTCTAAGGTATATCTAGGGATGTCTCTAAGGTTAATTATAAGTATAGGTTATAGTCCTAAAATTACAGTAACGATATTAGAATTAAACTTAAGATGTTAGATATTGAAGTTACTCCCCCTTGATTATGATTTTTTCCACTCACGCTATTTTTTTGGGTTTTAGAAAATGGATGGAAACAGGAAGATTCACGATAATAGAGGATATAATGGACAATGGAATGATATTATTCATGAGAAACCAAATGAAATTGGATCTCTAAGTCCACATATCATTATTATTCCTAATCATAAATCACATAATATGATCAATAATCTCAACTTTGGTAAGTATCCTGACACATCTAATAAGAGAAATATTGAGTTTCATGATGATCATAGAGGAAAGCAAGTTCAATTACCCTCATGTAAATCATGTGGGAAGAGGCATCAAAGAGAATGTTTCAAAGGAACTGGAAAATTCTTTGGGTGTGGAAAAGAAGGACACAAAGACAGTAATTGTAAAGGAAAAGGTTCAGTTAACACCATGGACATGGATAATGGTATTGCGAAGACATCAACAATGGTTAAATGTTTTAAATGTGGAATGTATGGGCATTATGAAAACCAATGACCTAAGGGAAAGTCTCATGAAGAGAATCAACATGGTCATATGGGTAGTATTTATGTTGATGATGATGAAGAGACTACAAATGATATGTGAGGTGAAAGAATTGTTCAAGATCGGTCAATGGTTTAAGAAAGTAGTGGAATAATTACATGTTTATCAAGAGTAATATTGTATAAGTAATCTCATGGTACTATGGAATAATGAGACATCTAAGGATTGTTACACTATTTTTTTACTTATGTTTTTGAAAGTATATGTTGAATGGCACCGGTAACCATGAAAGGTTATTCAGATATTTTTGGAAAGCACCTAATATGCTCATAAAGTAGGGATAAGGAGATAATGAAATGTTTGATAGTATTAATGATCTCATGACTAATATAAGGAAAAAGTGATATCATGGTTTGAGTATATAGAATTTTTGGGATTATGGTATATGGAAAGAGTTACCGTGTGACAGCATTCATTTTTTCATTATGGTTCAATAGAATACATGATTAAGGTATTCACATGTTTGGAATGTGACCAACAAGATATATCGTATGATATATGGGGGATAAATTATGGTATTCACATGCTCGGTAGATGAAATTTCTAGTAATTGTTTTCTTTATACTATGAGCTTGGACAAAAGTATTTTGGATAAGCCTAAAGATTGGAATGGATTATGTTGGACATAATTTAGTATTGTTTAAGGCTAGAACTTTTTTCGATATTATTGATGGAATGTTATAATAGTGTAGTTTTAGAAAAAGGACAACCTGCAGGACAGGTGACAACCCATCGCGTCGGACAAGGTTGCGGGAATCGAACCCACAACCGAAGTGTGATCGGTCTTTGTCGCCTACCACTGGCCTACATGAAGTCCCTGGTTAGTAGAAACTAGGTTTATTATATTAAGCAATATGATATATGAAGTATAAGTCCATTTTATGAACCATATATGATTAATCTCACTATAGATGGACTTATGTATATTTGATAACTTTTGCTAACCTTTTGTTTGAGACAGATGGAATGACCCATCATTCTATCACATGATCTTCTAACACTTCATTAATGAAAAATTCAACTTCATTTCTTTAAGAGATGAAGTAGAAATTGTCCAAGGAATGATAAACGGTGAGATTGTACCAAAATCAAGAAAGTATTTCTTCTAATTCCAATTTCTTCAACATTAGGGAAATGATCTTGAGAACTAAAAATGTTGTCCTAGTACCCTCATACCCGATGAATTAGATGGTACCTTAAATCATCACAAATTTATGGCTTTGTGATTGATGGATTTTTCAGAGCCATGTTCTCTACCACTCTCTATCAGAACTTGATGGTTAGATTTATCTTCCATATCCATATTTTCACCTATGTTGTCCTATGTGGAAACCCATTACAGATTTACTTTGGGTGACCGTTATGATTCTAACTTCCCTTTTTAAAATGAAGTTTTAGTATTCCTTTTTACGGTGTGGTTTTCTATGAAAGAAAATTTCAAGTAGTAAACGATTTATAACCCTGAAGAATTTTGAGGGCGAAATTCATTTTAAGGGGGGCAAAATGTAACACCCTGAGATTTTATGAGAAGTATTCTTTTTAATTTATTTGATGTATTTTTTTGTATGCTACAACAAGATTATCTTGTGCTATACGCAACACTGTATTAGCTTGCAGTATATGCAACACTATTCTTGGCTTGCTTTACACGCAATTGCGACCTTCCACGATAGTGTGTGTTGTACGCAATACCAGGTTTCACTAAACAACAATATGTTTTTAAAATATTATATAAAAAAGTCGTTATGAATATTAATACCCACTTTTTGAAATTTTATAAATTTTATCTTTCAAAATGGACTTCATTTTTGGATTCGGAATATCAAAATTATCCTAGGGTGAAGTTTTGGTATTTTTCTGAAAACTTTCAATTTTTGATGAATAGTGAAAACAATGGGTTACTATTTAAAAATCGACTTTTCATTTAAATACTAATTTATTTTATTTAAATTTATTTTAGGTAAAAATAGATACATAATACCTATATAAGTACAAAGTAATCAATTAGAGTAATTTTATAACAATATAGATACATAAAAATTTTATTGAACTTTTCACCGTCTTTTACCCAGCTCTTAGAAGAATTTCAAAATTTACATAAAACTTAATTTTACCGGTTCTGTGAGTGGAATTTAGAAACTATGAGAGACACAATTAATATCAATGAGTAAAATGTGGTTCAATAATATAAAAATAATTTTTGGTGAATGGTAACTTTTTACTTTTATTTACCACAGTCAAAAGTAAATAGGGTAATTAAGGGTAAAAATGATATTATTATTACCCTAAAACATATCCTAATCCTATTGGATAAGTGTAATTCAACCAAAAACAACCTTAGTAATAAAATATTACCCTTTAGGTCCACTTCGATTAGATTAGGACACTTATTATTATTTTATTTAAAGAAGAGTTAAAAGAGTTAAAATCTAAGTTTAATCACGAAAACATTTTTAATATAGGGTTATACATAAGATAAATTAGACTAAAAATATTCATTATAAATATAAAATGAATTCCTACATAATGTTATTTTATTTATAATTTTTATACATTAAATGATTTAATTTATTTATGACACAATGATGATGCAGTAATTACCTTATTAATGAAATATTAACATAATTTATTCTATAAATACCCAAATAAATGTAATTTGAGACTTTTTACAAATTCCACTAATTTTTAGGTTAATATGACATGTTATTATTTATTTAATTAACTTTTTTCGAACTAATCATGCTATTATGATTTTCAAAAAAATCAATTACCAAATAGTTTCAAAATTGACATAAAAAAGTTTTTTAAAACAAATATTATATTATTAATTATTACTCAATTCCTAAAAATTTAAGTATCGTCCAAATGACTTAGATAATGTTATATATATTAATAACGAACCACTTGGGGTTCGTTTGTCTTGTTATAGTATGTTTATTAACCATATAATGTAAGAAAACAAGAAGACACGGTAAAAGATAAATTATTTAACTCAGAGTTAAATCTAAATGATAAGGTTAAAATAATAACCTAAACTTATCTAAAACCTATTGGTTGAGATGATTTTTACCCATACCCACTTTATATTTGAAATAAATCAATTTGGAGCTATTATAAACCGAATATGACTTTATTATAAAATAATATTTTATGTTTTTCCTATGGTGCCCCTCTCCTCCTTTATAAAAAGGGAACCCCTTACCTCTTATCTTCACACCCTTTTTAGCCTTGAAGATCGGCCAAACCCTACCAATTACTCTTCTAAGACTCTCTATTTATATCATAGAGGTTCTGGTCTTCTAAAAATACCAACTCTAGGGCCCTAAGAAGAAGTTTAAAAGAGGCGCGTCGAAGAAGAGGTAATCTCTTCTACCGATTCTTTCAAGTTTTCTTTATTCTTAAACTTCTTCTTCTTTAGTTGTTTCATTATAAATTAATAACATAAGTATCACTAATATACTGATATGTTATTATAAATATGAAAAAACCCAATTTCACCTTCTATCCATCCTACGGAAAATGAAATCACTGCGCGTGCGTACGTACAGAATACCGTCTCCACACCGTGGTGTAATCTTTTTTCCCACCACCACCTTACTTGGATGGGTATAATGGTGTGATGAAAAACTATATATGGTTATTATAACATCATACTGATTCTGAGATATTATATCATCCACTTAAATTCCATTCAATAATTATGAAAATGATATCATCGCTCGTGCGTACGTACAGATTACCGTCTCCACGACGCGATGAGATTCATTCTCCATGTTAACCATTCAAGAATGATTATAAAGTATATATAATGAATAATAATGAAATATATGACATAATTAAGCTACTGGATTTATGTATATATATATATCTGTGTGTGTGTGTGTCATCTACTTACTTCCATTCAAGTCAATAAGGAAAGGAAAACAGCGTTCATGCGTACCTACGACCTACAGTCTCCATGAACGGTGTATTTCATTTCATTCATATATATATATACTGAATATATATGATATATAAATCATGATTTAAATTTTGGAAGTAAGAAATTCATGATATAAGTAATAATAATATCAATAACAACAAGTCCAAACATGTGTGATAAATAAAACGATTTTACCCAAAACGCTGCTTTAACATAGAATTTACAAAAGAACGGGTAATATAAAGTCATAAGTGAATCATATATGATATAATAACAATTAATATGATTATTTAATAAGTAAATTACATTATTTAAATCATTATATATGAGTTTCGGATACGTAAGAATCATATCGGACCTAAGGTAAGGGAAAACTTTTCCAATCTCCTTTTTATCCGAGATTGTTTATTCGTAAGTATTTACTGGAGTGATTGTTATCATCCATGCCCATGTTTTCTAAAAAAAAATTCACGTATGTTTAAATTAATTTTTACCCATTTTTTACTTTTACTACATTGTATGTAAGGAATATTTCTTTTGTTTACCATACCAGGTACTTTTTGACTTTTCTGGAAAAAGTACGAGAAGAATGTTTTTTTACTTATACGGCATGAACGGATTTTTATGGTTTCATAACGCATTATTTTCATAAATCTTACTCTACTAGATTTAATGAATATTTTCAACAAAAACCTTTTATTTTAAAATTTCATGGAATTTTTTGAAAAGAAAATGATTTTGAAGAAGAAATGATATTTTCCTCAAGAATTCATTTCAAGTGTTTTATCAAAACCATTTTCCATAAAAGATAGAATAATTTAATATGTGTATGTTTCAAGTATAATATCTCTATTATTTACATGGTTTAACTTTTCTTATAATGAAATGATATCCATTTTTTTATATGTATTATGTTATGATGGGATGATGTTTATAAAACCCATTTTATTCTTTGGGTTATGATGAATGATTCATGTTTATGTTGTGGCACACGTAAGAATGATTTCATTATGAGATGGGTGGGACCTATATCTCCCTCCAATGAATTAGGTAAATATTTATATCTCATGATATATACATGGATGGAATGGCAAGTTAATCCAGTTCAGTGATACAGGACTGGAAAGAGCAGTGAACTCGGTTCAGTAAGGGACTTTGTCCACTAAGATGGTCTTGGCAGCAATGCCTTGGATACTATGGAAATCATATCATGTGCTTAATGTTTTTCCACAATTACAAGTTTTTTTCCAAGATATTTTATCATGATTGATGTTCCATTATGATCTATTCCTTACGTACTGCCATGTTTTAGGTCATTCCTCAAGATTTTTATGTTTAAACATTATGTTCATGTTTTTTTAAGTTCAAATGTATATGATTTGTTTTATTTTCTCCATGCTTACCCTTAATGAGAATTTGAGCTCACCCATTACAAGTTTTCTTTTCCCCAGGATTTAAAGAAAGGTTTTAGGTAAGAAAACAAAAGTGAAAGATCTTTATGGGAGATGTTGAAGATCTTTCACCACTATTAGAAGATTATATTCTGAGTTTCCAAAGACACTAAACTATTACGGTCCATGTGTGTATGTGTTTGTTATGTATTAATTATTCCGAAAAAGTAATGTAATGTCCATGTACATCAAGATTTGGGGTCTCTACAGTTGGTATCAGAGAAAAGGTTTAGTCAACCTTTGGAAACTAGGATGCAAAAACTTTAGTGAAATCCCTAGAGATATTTCTAAGGTATGTCCAGGGATGTCTCTAAGGTTAATTATAAGTATATGTTATAGTCCTAGAATTACAATTAAAATATTATAATTAAACCTAATATGTTAGATATTGAAGTTACTCCCCCTTGATTATGATTTTTTCCGCTCACGCTATTTTTTTTGGGTTTTAGAAAATGGCTGGAAATAGGAAGATTCACGATAATGGAGGATAAGATGGACAATGGAATGATATTATTCATGAGAAACCAAATTAAATTGGATCCTGAATTCCACATAACATTATTATTCCTAATCATCAATCTCATAATATGATCAATAATCTCAACTTTGGTAAGTATCCCGACTCAGCTAATAAGAGAAAGATGGAGTTTCATGATGACCATAGAGGAAAGAAAGTTCAATTACCCTCATGTAATTCATGTGGGAAGAGGCATCAGGGAGATTGTTTCAAAGGAACTGGAAAATGATTTGGGTGTGGAAAAGAAGGACACAAAGCTAGTAATTATAAAGTAAAAGGTTTAGTTAGCATCGTGGACAAGGATAATAGAATTTCTAAGACATCAACAATGGTTAAATGTTTTAAATGTGGAATGTATGCGCATTATGAAAACCAATCCCCTAAGGGAAAGTCTCATGAAGAGAATCAGCATGGTCATATAGGTAGTATTTATGTTGATGATGATGAAGAGACTACAAATGATATGTGAGATGAAATAATTGTTCAAGATCGGTCAATGGTTTAAGAAGGTAGTGGAATGATTACATGTTTATCAAGAGTAATATTGTATAAGTAATCTCATGGTACTATTGAATAAAGAGACATCTAAGGATTGTTACACTATTGTTTTTCCTTATGTTTTTGAAAGTATTTGTTAAATGGTATCGGTAACCATGAAAGGTTATTCAGATATTTTTGGAAAGCACCTAATATGCGCATAAATAAGGGATAAGGAGATATTGAAATGTTTGACAGTATTAATGAGCTCATGACTAATATAAGGAAAAAGTGATATCATGGTTTGAGTATATAGAATTTTTGGGATTTTTGGTATATGGAAAGAGTTACCCTGTGACAGCATTCATGTTTTCACTATGGTTCTAGAGAATAAATGATTAAGGTATTCACATGTTTGGAATATGATCAACATGATATATCGTATGATATATGGGGGATAAATGATGGTATTTGCATGCTCGGTAGATAACATTTCTAGTAATTGTTTTCTTTATACTATGAGCTTGGACAGATGTATTTTGGATAAGCCTAAAGATTGGAATGGATTATGTTGGACATAAGTTAGTATTTTTTAAGTCTAGAACTTTTTTCGATATTATTGATGGAATGTTATAATAGTGTAGTTTTAGAAAAAGGACAACCTGCAGGACGGGTGACAACCCGTCGCGTCGGACAAGGTTGCGGGAATCAAACCCACAACCAAAGTGTGACAGGTCTTTATCACCTACCACTAGCCTACAGGAAGTCCCTGGTAGTAAAAACTAGGTTTATTATATTAAGCAGTATGATATATGAAGTATAAGTCCATTTTATAAACCATATATGATTAATCTCACTATAGATGGACTTATGTATATTTGATAACTTTTGCTAACCTTTTATTTGAGACAGATGGAATGACTCATCATTCTATCACATGATCTGCTAACACTTCATGAATGACAAATTGAACTTCATTTCTTTTAGAGATGAATTAGAAATTGTCCATGGAATGACCAATGGTGAGATTGTACCAAAATCAAAAAAGTATTTCTTCTAATTCTAATTTCTTCAACATTAGGAAAGTGATCTTGAGAACTAAAAATGTTGTCCTAGTACCCTCATACTCGATGAATTATATGGTACCTTAAATCATCACAAATTTATGGCTTTGTGATTGATGGATTTTTCATAGCCATATTCTCTACCACTCTCCATCAGAACTTGATGGTTAGATTTCTCTTCCATATCCATATTTTCACCTATTTTGTCTTATGTGGAAACACATTACTGAGTTACCTTGGGTGACCATTATGATTCTAACTTCCCTTTTTAAAATGAAGTTTTAGTATTCCTTTTTATGATGTGGTTTTCTATGAAAGAAACTTTCAAGTAGTAAACGATTTATAACCCCGACGAATTTTGAGGGCGAAATTCATTTTAAGGGGGCCAGAATGTAACACCCCGAGATTTTATGTGAAGTATTCTTTTTAATTTATTTTATTTCTTGTGTTGTATGCTACACCAAGATTATCTTGTGCTATACGCAACACCATATTAGCTTGTAGTATACGCAACACTATTCTTGGATCGTGTTACACAAAATTTCAAGTTCATTTGATAGAAGTTATTCTATGCAACATTGAGTGTATATAAATATATATTCCATGTATAAATGAAATATGGTTGGATTCTATTATACAAAATAATAAATAAATCTTGAACTACACGCAACCCTGACTTAGATTTCTTTACACGCAATTGCAACCTTCCACGATAGTGTGTGTTGTACGCAATACTGAGTTTCACTAAACTATGATATGTTATTAAAATATTATATAAACTAGTTGTTATGAAAAGTAATACCCACTTTTTAAAATTTTATAAATTTTATATTTTAAAATGGACTTCATTTTTGGATTCATAATATCAAAATTATCCTAGGGTGAATTTTTGGTATTTTTCTGAAAACTTTGAATTTTTGATGAATAGTGAAAACACTGAGATACTATTTAAAAACCGACTTTTTATTTAAATAATAATTTATTTTATTTAAATTTATTTTAGGTCAAAATAGATACATAATACCTATATAAGTTCAATGTAATCCATTGGAGTAATATTATAACAATATAGATACATAAAAATGTTATTGAACTTTTCACCGTCTTTTACCCACCTTTTAGGAGAATTTGAAAATTTACATAAAACTTAATTTTACCGCTTCTGTAAGTGGAATTTCAAAAATCTGAGAGACACGATTAATATCAAGGAGTAAAATGTGGTTCAATAAGATAAAAATAATTTTTGGTGAATAGTAACTTTTTAATTTTATTTACCATAGTTAAAAGTAAATATGGTAATTAAGGGTAAGAATGATATTATTATTACCCCAAAACATGTCCTAATTCTATTAGATAAGTGTAATTCGACCAAAAACAACCTTAGGAATAAAATATTACCCTTTAGGTCCACTTGGATTAGATTAGGACACTTATTATTATTTTATTTAAAGAAGAGTTAAAAGAGTTAAAATCAATGTTTAATCATTAAAACATTTTTAATATAGGGTTATACATAAGATAAATTCGACTAAAAATATTCATTATAAAGTTAAAACAACTTCCTACATAATGGTATTTTATTTATATTTTTTATACATTAAATGATTTAATTTATTTATGACGCAATGATGATGCAGTAATTACCTTATGAATGAAATATTAACATAATTAATGATATAAATACCAAAATAAATTTAATTTGAGACTTTTTATAAATTACACTAATTTTTTAGGTCAATATGAAATGTTAGTATTTATTTAATTAAATTTTTTTGATCTAATCATGCGGTTATGATTTTCACAAATATCAATTACCAAATAGTTTCAAAATTGACATAAAATAGTTTTTAAAACAAATATTATATTATTAATTGTTATTATATTCCTAAAAATTTAAGGATTGGACAAATGACTTAGATAAGGTAATATATATTAATAAGGAACCACTTGGGATTTTTTTGTCTTGTTATAGTAAGTTTATTAACCATATAGTGTAAGAAAACAAGAAGACATGGTAAAAGATAAATTATTTAACTTATAGTTAAATCTAAATGATAATGTTAAAATAGTAAACAAAACTTGTCTAAAACATATTGGTTGAGAGTATTGCGACCCATACCCAATTTATCTTCAAAATAAATCAATTTGGAGCTATTATAAACCGAATTTGACTTTATTATAAAATAATATTTTATGTTTTTCCTAAGGTGACCCTCTCCTCCTTTATAAAAAGGGCACCCCTTCCCTCTTCTCTTTACACCCTTTTGAGCCTTGAAGCTTGGAAAAACGCTGCCAATTCATCTTATAAACCTTTATAGTTATATCATAGAGGTTCTGGTCTTCTCAAAAGACCAACTCTAGTGCCCTAAGAAGAGGTTTAAAAGATGTGCCTCAAAGAAGAGGTAATCTCTTCTACCGATTCTTTCAAGTTTTCTTTCTTCTTCAAATTCTTCTTCTTTAGTTGTTTCACTATAAAGTAATAAAATAAGTATCACTAATATACTAATATGTTATTATAAATATGAAACAACCCCATTTCACCTTCTATCCATCCTTCAGAAAATGAAATCATCACGCGTGCGTACGTACGGAATACCGTCTCCACGCCGTGGTGTAATCTGTTTTTCCCTCACCACCTTACTTGGATGGGTATAATATTGTAAAGAATAACTATATATGGTTATTATAACATCATACTGATTCTGAGATATTATATCATTTACTCCAATTCGATTCAATAATTATGGGAATGATATCATCGCTCGTGCGTACGTACGGATTACCGTCTCCACGACGTGATGAGATTCATTCTCCATGTTTACCATTCAATAATGATTATAAAGTATATATAATGAATAATAATGAAATATATTACATAATGAAGCTAATGGATTTATATATATATATATATATATATATATATATATATTTCATCTACTTACTTCCATTCAAGTCAATAAGGAAAGGAAAACAGGGTTCATGCGTACGTACGGCCTACCGTCTCCATGAATGGTGTATTTCATTTCATTAATCTATATCTATATATATATATACTGAATATATATGATATATAAATCATGATTTAAATTCAATAAGTAATTAAATAATGATATAAGTAATAATAATATCAAGAACAACAAGTCCAAACACGTATGATAAATAAAACGATTTTACCCAAAACACAGCTTTAACATGGAATTTACAAAAGAACAGGTAATATAAAGTCATAAGTGAATCATATATGATATCATAACAAATAATATGATTCTTTCATAATTAAATGACATTATTTAAATCATTATACAGGTGGTTCGGATACGTATGAAGCATATCAGACCTAAGGTAAGGCATAACTTTTCCAATCTCATTTTTATCCGAGACTGTTTATTCGTAAGTATTTACTGGGGTTATTGCTATCATCCATGACCATGTTTTATAAAAATGTTTTCATGTATGTTTAAATTAATTTTTACCCATTTTTTACTTTTACTACATGGTATGTAAGGAATATTTCTTTTTTTTACCATACAAGGTACTTTTTGACTTTTTCAGAAAAAGTACGAGAAGAATGTTTTTTACTTATATGGCATGAATGGATTTTTATGGTTTCATAACGCCTTATTTTCATGAATATTACTCTACAAGATTTAATGAATATTTTCAAAAAAATCCTTTTCTTTTAAAATTGCATGGCATTTTCTGAAAAGAAAATGATTTTAAAGAAGAAAGGATATTTTCCTCAAGAATTCATTTCAAGTGTTTTATCAAAACCATTTTCCATATAAGATGGAATTATTTCATATGTGTATGTTTCAAGTATAATGTCTCTATGATTTACATGGTTTCACTTTTATTATGATGAAATGATATCCATTTTTTTATATGGATTATGTTATGATGGGTTGATGTTTATGAAACCCATTTTATTCTTTGGGTTATGATGAATGATTTATGTTTATGTTGTGGCACACGTAAGAATGATTTCATTATGAGATGGGTAGGACCTATATATCCCTCCAATTCATTGGGTAAAGATTTATATCTCATGAGATAGACATGGCTGGAATGGAAAGTTAATCTGGTTCAGTGATACAGGACTGGAATGAGGAGTGAACTCGGTTCAGTAAGGGACTTTGTCCACTATGATGGTCTTGGAAGCAATGCCTTGGATACTATGGAAATCATATCATGTGCTTAATGTTTTCACACAATTAAAAGTTTCATTTCCAAACTATTTTATCATGATTGATGTTCCATTATGATCTATGCCTTACGTACTGCCATGTTTTATGTCATTGCTCAAGATTTTGATGTTTAAACATTATATTCATGTTTTTTTAAGTTCAAATGTATATGATTTGTTTTATTTTCTCCATGCTTACCCTTACTGGTCATTTGAGCTCACACTTTATATGTTTTCTTTTCCCCAGGATTTAAAGAAAGGTTTTAGGCAAGAAAACAAAAGGGGAAGTTCTTTATGGGAGATGTTGAAGATCTTTCACCTTGATTAAAAGATTATATTCTGAGTTTCCAAAGACACTAAAATATTACGGTCCTTGTGTGTCTATTTTTGTTATGTATTAAGTATTCCGCAAAAGTAATGTAATGTCCATGTACGTCAAGGTTTGGGGTCTCTACAATCTCAGACAAAATCCCTGTCACACGACAACCGAATTGCCTTCAATTTCATCAATTTTTTAACAAAAAACCTAAGTAAAACAGAGAAATGTCTTACCTTAATCAGAACAACATCTGAAATAATGCATACATCCTTCTAGAACATCTTTTATCCACCACACATGAAATAATCTTAGACATTTTCCATTTCTACCATGATCTCGAAGAATCAACCCCAAACCCTAACCAAAATTAGAAAAATGTTAGGGTTATCCATAATGAATAAAAACAAATGGAACAAGGGGTAGCAAGGTACCCTAAATTACATCCAAATCCCACTTCCAATTATAGGGGATCAAAGGGGAGGAAGAAAAGGGAAGGATCTGGTTGAATGACCCTCCTCATATGTGCTCTTAGTCGAGAAAAATAGGGAGAATTTAATATTTTAAAAAAAAATCTAACATGAATTTCGTGAAATGAAAAATCATTTCACTCTATGAATTCTTCAAGGCAGAGGGACCCTCTATCTATCTTGATCATTCATGGACTGAAATAGGGGTCCACTATGAATGGGGTACTACTGCAATTATAAGGTATAGCCACAACCCTACCCCTCTTCTGATGGTCTCCTAAAAACCTATAACACCTACAAATCATCAAAACATGTCTAGAATCATCATTTTGAGATATCCGAACTCTCGGAACCTCATTTCAAGACCCAATTATCAAAACGGACCATACACCAAATGGAAAAATTCATATTCCACTCCAAAAAATACACATAGCATTACAAACTCTCCACCAGAATGTGTTTTATCCCCAATAATCCATAGTATCCATGGAACCACATCTCATGACCTAACTTTTTCATCAATTCAGCAATGAACCACCATGTTCTTATCCCAAACCCCAAACACGCTCCTGCTGCACAACTGCAAATACCAAACACAATATTGACCATAAGAAGATTCACCTATTAATTATCAATACCAACATCGAGATGAAGATAAAAAAACTCATCTCTCCCATAAAACCATATTTTCCTCACTATATTCAACATGAATCTCATAGTTATTCCCACCATATGTCTCCACTCACATCATAAAATTTTAAACCATGGTGGTCCTCACCATAGGAATCACCTACTGAAAATGATCTTCTATTCATCCATTGACCTACCAATCATGTCTTGAAAAACTATCTAGATGGGGTTTCCAACACACTTCCCTAATTCTATATAAAAAACCGGTCATAAATCCTTTTTATTTTTAACCAAAAAATCAGTCACTCCCACCAATGCAACCTTGGAAGAACACCTTACTCCACTCAACATTTTCACTAATCCTCCACACATAGTCCCACTAATGTTCTGAACCATGGAACCAAAATCCATTGATTCCCAAGTATTTTAATCCTAATTTGAATGATAACTATGATTCACCACATGATTCAACCTTGAATCACTTTATGAATAATAACTCACCCCTTAAACCATGTAATGAATCATGGATCACTGAAAAACTTACGCTTAGATCACACAAAAACTACATGATCCTGATGCCAATGAATTGAATATAACCTAAAACATATCTTAAAATAAAATATAGTATTACCCAAGGAACAAGATATCAGTGGATCTTATTAAACACCATTATCCCAGTTTCACCTCAACCATTTACTAAGTGGTCTCACTGCACCCATGACCCAACCAAAACAAGGGTCTTTCACCTGTGGTCGATATGATTATCCCTACCAAAGGTGTGTCTTTATCATTTCTCCAAAAAACAAAAACTAAAAAATTTATAGTCCATGGTTTATGAGTTACAAAACATAATGACTATAAATAGACAACCCACTCACCCCCAAGTTCCAATGAAAAAAACCACCATCGTTTCCTGGTTTAACAGGAATGTTTTCCTATAACATCAAATGGTGTGGTCTGATCATATAACTTCTCTTAAACCTCTCCTTAAGCACTTACCCCAAACAGGTCCCAAAAACACACACATGTTTCTCCTCCCCAATCTATCATATCAATCCCAAACACGATGTCTCCCTAAAATACCATGTTAATGAATTCTATTTGGTGAAAACACCATGATACGTCGATCCATTTCCAATTAAATCTCCTAATATAGGTACATTACTGATTTTAATAGATCCCCATGACATTATTCCCCCAATAACCATTCCACATAAATATTTATTTAGTGTCATTTGAGTTCATGTACCACCCAAATCTCAATGTATCCTCACACGGTCCTTTCACCAATCTATCACCCAAATGGCTACCACACACACCTAGTGTGCATCTACAACCACACATTGAGGCTTTTCCAAAAAATCACCACCAACACTCACTAGAATACTCAAGGTAGTGTGACCCATTGAGAACCATCTCACATGTCCCTGCCTAATATCTACCCTAATCTCAACTAAACCAAGTATTTTCATGCACCTGTGGAATCCGCTCTTACCACCCCAACTCACACTCCCATGAGTTTCATCCCATATAAGTTAGGTTCATGCACCCAACCCTTTGAACATACCCCACATACATGTCAGTTTAATTAAACATGCCATGAAAGCCCTCATTCCAAGGTCAACCACATGATCACACACCACATGAGTTTCATTCCCAAAACCATGAGCGCCTACACCCACTCCCACCATGCTACCCAAAAGACCATCCTATGAACTATTAGGTTAGGAACCCAATAGATATCATCCTCTCATCCCACCTCATTTCCAAACACAATTCATCCACATTCCATTTCTTAACCTCCTAAAAGGGTTACCACATAACCTCTCTATTTAGTGCAATATAGCACCACCAAGAAGTTATATGGGAAAAAATTATATAGGTTGTTATTGGAACTTTAAATAACCAAATCCACTTCCAACCCACTGAGGTTCCATATCCCCAATAAAACTCATTCCCATATTCATATCATGGATCAATAATTTAATTCCTATACCGAACTTTTTAGGTTACCATCATTGAATAATAAAGTGCCTACACCGACCCATCATGGGTCCCTATACATCCCTTGATTATAGGACTGCACTTGCATCACCATTGAACATCCTTGAACTAGGATCCACATAACCTATTATTAGAGAAAATATCATGGTTCAATATATTAGAATTAATCCAACAAGTTATATAGGATAACATCACACAAGTTATTGTTAACATGTTAAAAAACTAAACCCCCACCAGAAAATACAATCACACATAATAATGAATATATCATATGAGTCATACATGCCAAATATAATGCATGAACACATTCCTATTTCTAATAATCTAAGAGATAAAATCATAAATAAAATCTTTCATAAAGGCCTAATATTAAATAAATATATCAGCCAAAATTGTGATAATATTGGTCTCATACCCATGGTAACAAAGACATCCCACTCGAATGGTGTTCAAAATCCACCATTCCAAGGATCATAACCATATATTAAACATTCTTATATCTCATATCTACTATATCCCTGAATCTTAGTACAAATAAATTCTCTAATATTACTTTTTAATGTTCTACCTTGGATGAGTCACCAATGAATGGTTTGGAAATGTCACGGGACCTAAAGCGCACCTCCCCATATGCCAAAGGATACCAAATAGGGGAAAGGGACTAATCCATATAATACAGATACTATTCCCTCAAATTACATTCATACAACATTGGAAAAAAATTATAATAGATAATCATAATGTGTATAAAAACACAACACTGCAATAAATTCCATTCCAAATTCATATAAAACCTACACTAGTCACTCACTGGATGACCCCATAAAAAAGTAAAAAAAAAAATAAAAAAACACACACACACACTAACTCTACATACATCCTCAGGAATCACACACCTTATCTCCAATACACTTGAGTTTCATCAGCCTAATCCATTTCGTGTTCAATATTGAACCTAGAAGACATTAGGTTTACACCAACACCAAGTTTCCTATGCAGGGCGTGAGAAGTATATCTTTGTAGAGTCTCTCCATGATAACATATTATAAGCCATTATATGAATATATGAATGGGGAAAGAAATAAACATATTAAATAAGCACCTTGTAAAGCGTGTGGTAACCATACCACCATGACTCCCTGCACATCATGTTACCAATTACTAACAAGGACACCACGAGACTTGATTATACCTACTTAGGATCTATTTAGGAATCCACCTCATCAAATTTATGTGTATACCTATTTGGTTATCATGTTCTATCTAAGCCTCCATGATGCCTGATCCTAACTGCTTTGGACTCAGCCAGAATATTATAGCCACCCCATGTCACTATACACGATACCCAAACCATACTTGAAGACTCAAAGTAGGGAAAAAATACAAACCTCAACCCATTATCTGAAGGAAATAGGTATATTTATACATCCAAAACTCGAACCAGTGCCCCATCCCTTAATTTAGGGTGTATTGGTTATGCCAATCATCACCCATGACCCAACCCCTAGTAAAGTATTTGACCAAATACTACTCAATTCATGGTATAATTCATGCACATGAACTATAACCTCAAGCAATCCTCGACCCAAGAATTCACAAGAAAAGTTCTATTGATCACATAGACCTATCCCTTCAACATTGGGGAGGTCAGAAGACCACTAACCCATCCTAGTAAGACATGAGAGTTTACAAGCACACCAAACCATCCCCACATACTATGGGGAGGTCACTAGAAAGATGAACCATCCCTAAAGACTCAATGGAGGTCAAATTAATCACACATGGCCACAAAAACATCACACAACACAATAAATGATCTCTTGTTTATAATCACTCCAGACATATCCCTCATTGTGAGAAAGTCTCATCTCACCCTTCAGGGAATTCACTAGGTCCTCCAAACCCCTAAAATCTTTAACTATCAATACCATATCATAATTTTCAACCTTTGGTGAAACTAATGTGCATATTTCCCTTATTTCAAGACCTCCTAGACCAGTACACATTACCTTATAGATCCCTTAACATTCCTAGTCCCACTACCTAGGGATCATCCCAAGCATTAATTCACTAACCCCCTTTGCATCCCAACACTAAGTCCCAAAAAACCCCAACCCAAACATGGGCCCCATTTCACATCTCCTAAGAGAGATATATTAATTCAATTATCAGAGGAAACCCTATCCATCATTCCTCATTTATCCCCATAGGAATCATCCTGATCACTACACTAGCTAAGTTTGATAACACCATCAGGAGGGTATCACTAACAAGAATGATATGAATGATCATCTCACCCATCGTTACTAGGCCTAATCCTTACTCTCTCATCCACTATCTTGATGAAAAACTATCCTAGTATACCCACATTCTTCCTCAAATCCAGAGACCATCCAAGGTCTCTTATTAAATTAAACACAACTTATTCCCCATTGGATTCATAGTCATTAAGTGATTCCAGTGCCTAAATTATTAATGAGAACTTAACCCATTATAAGATACCCAAAATCATCCTATATCTTACACTCATCCACTCCTGGTCCATATTTGTTCTACTTAAACCCACACAATATGTATGAACATGGTGATTATACAAAAACAAGCATATGATCTTTTATAAAAGGTACCATTGAAATTTGAAACAGAGTTACCATACTTACCAATCTTTTTCAATCCTTGTCTGAGACCATCCATGCCTCACTTAAGTTAGTATATCCACCCAATATCCTATCTCAATCCATAAAAATTAAATAATTAATAATTAAAACTAATAATTAATTATTTAATTTAAACCAAAGATGCATGTTTGGATGAAAATTCATTGGGAACTTCTATCCCATATAAACATCAAGAAACTACATGTTGAAGGTTAATGGAACAACCTCGGCACCATCATGGAAAAAAAAATTATCATTAAACACCCGATTAGCTACCAATTTCATATGATTTTTAACAAACAACCTAAATGAAATAGGGTAATAACTTACCTAAAAAAGAATTGTTTCCAATGGATTATATAAATAATTCTGAAACCACCTCTATCCACCACACATGATATCCAATTTCACTTTGAAATATTCCATTATTCTCTATTTGAATTGACATTGATCCCAAAATAAAATCATATCAGCATTATGGATATCCATTGGTAACTAAAACCAAGGGATGATGAGGGATTAATTTTCACTAAATAACCAAAAAATTACACTCCTAAAAATGGGGGATCAAGGGGGGATATTATGTGAGGATCTTATCGAATGACCCTCCCCATGAGCACACATTATCGACCAAAATAAATGGGGGAAATCCCATTTTTTCTTAAATAAAATTCTGATACCCTTTTCATGGTTTGAAACATTTGTTAAAACTATGATAACTTTTAAGGTTTAGGGCCTCTCCCAATTTCCCAAAAATTTTGTGAATGAACCTAGAGTTCACATAATGAATGGGTTGCTACAATAATTCTAAATCAGCCCAATCATCTGACTTTCTCCAACGGTCTTCCAAACACCATTAATGCCTATAGGGTCTCCAAAAATGACTAGAAACATCATTATGTGATTTATAAACTCTCAAAACAAAAATTGGAGTCCTAATTATAAAAAAATCAATAGATGAAAAAATCAATATTCCTATAAAACACAATGACTTGAAAATCCATAAGGCATTAAACTCTTCTGATCTTATGACTGAACATGTAATTAATGTTGTGATTGAACCTCTAGGAGTAGTTGGAAAACCTAACATAGTGAAGAAATTTAAAGTTGTTCCAATAAATTAGGATGAGTATTCTAATAAGGGATCACATGAGGATACTATTTCCAAGAATGATATGGTAAGAATCAAAGGCAATGAAAAAAGGAGGTCAAGAGTATCAACACACTAATGAAGGGGTAAGGTTTGTTACTCTACTTAAAGATGGCAATGCTAGTAGAAGAATTTCATAGGAGGAATTCAAAGTATATTTTTATGAGAAGTAATATTCATCTATCATGGATGATCAAACAAATCCATGTAAGAATCCTATAAAATAAAGGAGTGACCAACACCTGAAAAGTCGCGATGGTTCTTAAAGTAGGGAAAATTAACAAAAAAGGATGAATTTTACCTTCGAATTCCTCGATAATATAGAGGATAAAGTATGACAATTTATCCTCCAGAAATGTATCTATGTTTTGTATCTTGGGTGTGTTTTCCACATATCATGAACTTTTACTTGGGCTATTTTTTTTGGTTATGATGTTTATGCCACAACTTTGAACTTGAAACTCCTTTTATTAGTGTGTACAAGTGTGTTTTCCACAATAAAATTTCCATGGACATGGGGTTGGTTTTCCAAATCCATGGAAAATACCATCATATAATTATTAATAATATAATTAATTACTAATAATATAATTAGGATCTAATGTTGAAATAGACATAGGGTAGGGTCCAAATGCCCTTTACCATAATTAAAACCTCATAATATAAATATTGACATAATTAATATTTTATAATATAAATAACACTAATAAATAATATAATTAATTATTAATAATATGGTTAATAATATATATTTGGTAGAGTAGTTACAAAGGGAAAATGAAAACACACACAAATTGAATAAGATAACATGGAATGAATACTACTCCTCCCAAAATAGCATATTAATATAACATTTTGACATATATGACATATTTAACATATCTACCTACATGAAGTTTCACCAGTGGTATAATCCCTAACTATATAGGATATCCTTAAAAATTGGGGGGGGGGGTATTTATTAACATGTGCTCTGCATGGGGGGATTGAATCATCCTTGAAACCATTAGGGATTTTCATCTAGTGACACGGGATGCCATGAGTGAGTGGTGTCACTAGTAGGAAAAGGGATTTTAGAGACTGCCAAAAGCTGTCACTAATGGCCTATAGTGCCCGAATGGCCCGAAGGAATTCTTTTTTTATTTTATTATAGAAAATAACCCTTTTTAAGGGATTAAGGGGAATCCTTCATTTGGCGGTCACCATAGACACTCCTGAGTTGGGCTATAACAACCACCGTTTAACAGTCATTATAGCCTCCTTTGTGATTGGATATTGAGATCGCTAAATGATGGTCATTATATCCCAGCCAGGAAACACATATAGAGACCACCATATGGTGGATAATATCAATTTTTTTATTTTTTTCTTAAAAAATCATATCAACTTTAAGAAAACACTATATTCAAAAAATGAAAAAAATATTTCTAAAAAATTGAAAACCACATGCCCATAAATCTATTGGCCTCATCATTTTCCAAGCTCCACACCCATAATTGAAAAAAACAACATGAAAAAATTTAATAAAGTAATTATTATAAAAAAATATCCCAACAAATAATTGAAATGCAATAAAATATTTCAATTAATGTTTGGTATAATGGATCAAATTCATTTTATTCTGAAAATATATTAATAATTTCTAATTATTTTTTAAAAATTTAAAACCAATTACTCTATCATTCCAAGAAGATTGCATGACTGATTGACATGTAATTTTATCACACATGTCACAAATAATAATAATTCAAATTTTCTATGATTTCATGTCATTCCAAGTTTGTTTGCTATGCATCTCACCATTAAACACACATTTTGGTGTTTTATGACACTAAAAGTTCATTTTTCATCATCCCCATCAAATAAAACCTATGATGAATTTCCCGTCTACTTGACCATTTCAAACACTACTCCATAGTTGTTGTTTCTTCTGATTTCATGACAATCAGAGGTCTTTCGACTAGTTTTGACCCCCAGATACACCGTTTTAAAGGGAATTGAATCTTTAAGAACCACATATTTAGTAGTTCCTCATAGACCACATGTATTATTGATGTTCCGTCTATTATTACACATTAAGAATAATAATAATACAATTTAATGGAAATTTAAAGTCATTCTAGGGCTGTTTGTTATGTATTTTACTATTAAACACATTTTTTGGTGTTTTATGACAATAAAAATGTGTTTTCGGATCTCCAAAGAAAAATCTATCTCGGATTGATGTTCCGTCTACTCGACCATATTACAATTCACTCCATAATTATTTTCATCTAATTTCATGACATTCATAGGTTTTTTGGGTGATTTTGACCCCCAAACACGCCTTTAAAAGGGCCTCAAATCTTTAAAAACCACATATTTAGTCGTTCTGCCCAAACCACACGTTAGATTGAAATTCCTTCTACTCTTACATGTCAATAATAATAATAATACAGTTTTTTTGTGTGATTTAAAATCATTATAAGGTATTTTTATATGGATTTGACTATTAAACATGCATTTTGGTGTTTTATGACACTAAAAGTGCATTTTCAATCCTCCCAAGAAAACTCTGGATCAGATTGACATTTTTTCTATGCGACCATTTCACAATTCATGATACGATTGTTTTAGTCTGATTTCATGGCATTAAGATTCCAATCGTTTGGTTTTGACCCCCAAACACACCATTTAAAGGGTTTCAAATATTTAAAAACCATACATTCATTCATTCCAAGCAGACCGCATGGATGATTGTTGTGTCGTTTCCTTATACCCATCACAAATAATAATAATATGGTTGTACTATGATTTCATGTCATTCAAAGGTTTTTTTCTATGGATTTGACGTTTAAATGCCCATTTTTGGTGTTTTATGACATTAAAAGTGAATTTTCCATCATCTCATTCAAACAATGCCTCTAATTGATGTAATTTATACTTAATCGTTTCAAAATTCACTCCATGGTTGTTTTTGTTTGATTTTATGGCATTATGAGGTTGTTCGACTGGTTTGGACCACCAGACGCACCTTTTTAAAGGGAATCACATATTTAAAAACCACATATTTAGTTGTACCACATAGATCACATGTTCGATTGATGTATCGTTTACTCATACAAGTCACAAATCATAATATGATGGTTTTATTATGATTTCAAGTAATTATGAGGTCATTTTCTTGGGATCTAACTATTAAATGTGCGTTTTGGTGTTTTATGACCTTATAAGTGAATTTCCGGTCATCTATAGATAACTTCATCATAGATTGATGTTTTATCTAATCAACCATTTAAAATTTCATGCTATATTTGTTTTCCTATGATTACATGGAATTAGAAGGTTGTTTGGTAGGTTTTGACCCCCAAACACACATTTTTAGAGGATGTCAAATCTTTAAAAACCACATATTCAGTCGTTTTGAGAAGATCACATGTATGGTTAATGTTATGTTTACAATTACACATAAAAAATAATAATAATATAATTTTTATATGTTTTCAAGCCATTATGAGGTCGATTGCTAGGTATTTGATCATTAAACATACATTTGGTGTTTTATGACACTAAAAGTGAATTTTCAGTCTTCCTGGGAAAATACTAGCTTGGATTGAAATTATATATGCTCAACCATTTTACAGTTCACTCCACAATTTTTTTTATCTGATTTCACTGCATTCAGAGGCTATTCGGTTGGTTTTTACCGATGGGCGTTCGTTTTTAAAGGACATCAAATCTTTTAAAACCACATATTCAGTGATTTCACATAGACCAAAAATCCAATTGACATTTCATCTACTCATACATGTCATGAATAATAATAATAATAAATTTTTTCTAATATTTCAAGTAATTTTGAGGTCATTAGATATGGATCTGACTGTAAAATGTGCGTTTTGGTGTTTAATGGCACTAAAAGTGTGTTTCCGGTCATCCTAGGAAAATAAAACATCTGATTAATGTTATTTGAGATCTAACATTTCAAAATTCACTCAAATATTGTTTTCATCTAATTTCATATAATTCAGATGTCGTTCGGTTGGTTTTAACCCCCAATGCACCATTTTAAAGGGTGCCAAACCTTTAAAAACTGTATATTCAGTAGTTTTGGGTAGACCACACATCTGGTTGATATTTCATCTAATCTTACACAAAAAGATAATAATAATTCAGTCTTCCTATGATTTCAAATCATTCTGAGGTCATTTTCTATGGCTCTAATCACTAAACACACATTTTATGTTTTGTGACACTTAAAATTCATTTTTAGTCCTCCCAGGAAAACCTTGGCTTATATTGATGTTCTGTCTACTCGACCATTTCAAAATTCACTCAAAATTTTTTTTCGTCTGAATTCATGGAATTTAGAGGCTATTTGGCTAGTTTTTACCCCCAAACACACCTTTTTAATGGATGCCAAATCTTTAAAAACCACATATTCAATCGTTCCACATAGACCACATGTATCATTGATGTGTAGTATTCTCTTACATGTTATTAATAATAATAAGATGGTTTTCCTCTGATTTCAAGTCATTCTGAGGTTATTAGCTATGGATATGATTATAAAATTCACGTTTCGGGGTTTTAAGATACTAAAAGTGTGTTTTCAGTCATCCCAATAAAATGACACCTCTTATTGATGTTTCGTCTACTTGGACATCTCACAACTCACTATATTATTATTTTCATATGGTTTCACAACATTTAGATATCCTTTGGTTGGTTTTGACCTCTAGATGCACCTTTTTAAAGGGAATCAAACCTTTAAAACCCACATATTCGGTAGTTCTAGGATGACTACATGTTTAACTGATGCTCGGTCTACTTGTACACGACATGAATAATAATAAGTTTTTTCTACTGTGATAACAATTCACTATGAAGTTTTTTTTCTATATATATAACCGTTAAATGCATGTTTTGGTGTTTTATGACACTAAAAGAGCGTTTTTCATCATCCCGAACAAATGTGACCTTCGATTTATGTACCATATTCTCAGCCATTTCAAAATGAACTCTAGAGTTATTTTTTCTGATTTAACTACATTTGTAGGTCATTTAGTTAGTTTTGACCCCCATGTATCTTTTAAGAGTGTGAAACCATTAAAAACCACATATTCATTCATTTCAGGAAGACTTCATGTTTAATCAATCTATCATATCCTCGTACACATAAAAAATAATAATAAGTCATTTCCCTATGATTTCAAGTCATTTAAAGGTCATTTTCTTGGGATGTGACCATTAAACGTGTGTTTTGGTGTTTTATGACACAAAAAGTGTGTTTTCGGTCCTCTCAAGAAAACATCAACTCAGATTGAAGTTTAATTTGCTCTACCATTTTACAAATCATTTTGACATTGTTTTCGTCTTATTTTGTGACATTTATATGTTGTTTGGTTGGTTTTGACCCCCAGCACACCTTTTTAAAGGGCGCCACACCTTCAAAAACTACAAATTTAGTAGTTTCAGGCATAAAACGCATCCAATTGATGTTCCCTCTTCTCTTACAAGTCACTAATAATTATAACTTGGGTTTTCTATGATTTTAAGTAATTTTTAGTTCATTTTCTATATATTTTACTATTAAACACATGTTTTGATATTTTATGACAATAAAAGTGAATTTTCTGTCATGCCAGACAAACGACTCATCCGATTGAAGTAACTTCTACTAGAATGTTTCAAAATTCACTCTATAGTTTTTGTCATCTAATTTCAATACAATCTATGGTTTTTGAGTTGGGTTTGACCCATAAACAGACCTTTTTAAATGGCATCAAACATTTAAAAACCACTTATTTGGTCATTTCAGGCATACTACATGTATGATTGATGTGTTGTATGATCATAAACATCAATAATAATAATATGGTTTTACTATGATTTAAAGTCATTATGAAATATTTTTCTATATATATGACTGTTAAGGACGCATTATCGTGTTTTATGACACTAAAAGTGCATTTTCCATCATCCTAGATAAACATAACCTCTGATTGGCTTACCATCTTTTTGACCATTTCAAAATTCACTCCATGGTTGTTGTCATCTGATTTCATGACATTAAGAGTTTGTTTTGTTGGTTTTGGACCCCCTTGTGTTTTAAATTATGTTAAAGCATAAAAAAATACATTAGGGTCTTTAATTTATTTTGGATCCATGGGTGGTTTTTCTTTAGTTTTATAAGGTTCTAGAGTAGGTTTAGAGGTTAAAGTAGTATTAGTACCTAGAAAAATAATTATGTTTTCCACTAGATATAGTTTTTGAATAGTTTTTTAAGGGGTAACCCCAAAAGGACCAGGTGAAGTAGAAGTGGTAGAGGTAGGAATGGTTGAAATATAAAGAGATAAAGGGGAATGTAAATAGGGTTGGAAGTATAAATGTTAGGTTCCATAAGCCAAGTAAAGTCACTCATAGCTCAAGATCCATGTTCCATTATCTGAAAATAATATTACTTCCCCTTTATAAAGTCATCCAAAAGATGTGATAACACCTTTAATTTCTCAAATTGATCTTTAAAATCCTAAGTTATTAGAGTAATTCAGAGATCAATTGATAAGAATCTAAACATTTTCTTTAAATTAGATTTTATTAAAATCCTTCCCAGGTAATAATCAATGGTTTATGTGAGTAGATCCAATAGGTGCTTTGGAAACTTTCTGTTTACTTAGATTTCAACATAAAAAAATAGATTTGGGAAAATAGGTTCTGATTCTATCATTATATTACCAAGATAACATCTTTAATTAGTACTACATCTTTATTATCTCAACAGGATATCCTAGATTTCAGCCTTTATAGTAAGATTTCATCACTGACATTTCATAGACAACATATTATAAAATCAAGCTGGTAAGATCCGGTAATATCATAAATTTCATCTTCAATTTTAGAAAAGATAGATCCCCCTTTGGGGTTTCATAGATAGTGCATGTCCTTTATCTGAAAAAATATTCATAGTATTCCTTCAACTAGTTTATCATTCAATATTCCAAGGTCTTACATCATCAAATAATCTGAGAAATTGTTGAAAAAGCTTCCAAAATAGTCTGAACATCATTGAGACTTGTCTTAGATACCTGGATCACTCACAATAAATCGGGAATCCACTATATCATAATCATTACAGCATATAAAAACATATTTTAGAAAATAAGTTTAGGTTCTGAAATTGATACTTTAATCTAACAAATGGTCAACAATTTTTTTCATACATTGGATTCATTTTATCTTTTCCTAAATATCACCCCTAGATTTGGATTTGAAACTTACTCATCATTTATCTTTCAAAATGTGTACACTGATGTTTATAATTCACATTTACATTAACTAATTTCAGTATATGTACACAGATTCAAGAAAATATAATCTTAATTTCTTAAAGGTGTTATATTTATTGACACAACTCAAATACTAGTTCTATATATGAAAGTACCATACTTCATTATATGTGATTCATTTAATAACTAAATTGTTTTTGAGAAATTAAATATCTTACTAGAAACAATATTTCATCAAGAATTTATTGATTAACCATTATTAATAAAATCTACACTATATTTTATAGGTATAGAACAAAAAAAATAATCAAGAACTTGTTCAATTAATAAATTCAAATGATCAATAGGAAAAATTGATATTTAAAGATATATCTCAACCCTTTATTAAAAATTTATTTGTCCAATTATAGATCCTTTATAATATCTTTAAAAATATGAGATGGGAAGCCCACCATGTCCTAATAGAATGCCCCATGGACACTAATATAATTAAATGTATATTAATCCACCTGATGAGTAGGATTAAGAGTATAAGAAAACTCAAATAATACTCATACTCATCCTTATGTGGAAAATTCAAATGTAGGTTATGAGGTTTAATTGAAATTCTTGAAATAGATTTACTTTTATTTTATATCTTTGATGGAGGAATATTAGTAGAGAATGTGTGTCTAAAATCTCATTTCATTATAACCATATTTAACTGTGATTTAAAAATCTTTAGATAAATTGACCTCATGACCAAAATGTCATGATTACTTAACAAATCATATGAAAAAAAATCACAATTACTTAACATACCATATAACTAAATTTTCATTTTTACTTAATAGACAATATGATCTTTCTATACAATCAGTTGAGAAAAAAATAGAGAAACCACCAAATTAAACATAAAAAAGATAAATCTTAATAAATTTAAGTGTTTTGTAATATATCATTATTAAAAATCAAGTAAACTTTAAAACAATTAATTAAATAAAAATAATAAAAATAATAAAACAAAAAGAGGTGAAAATAGAACTAAAGGTTAGGGAATAATTATTAATTCCTAATTCATGTATGATATTAAAATGGAAATATAAATTACCCCATGCATGAGTTTTATCCTCATCTAGATCATCAATGAACTCTCTGAGATGTCCACCAGCTATATCTAGAGTCTATGAAATATATAAATATTATATATCTTAATCATATCAATAAAATTTAATATGTGTATGGTTTATTTTCTTTTTTATCCATGGAACCACTAGTGTACCATCAACATGGTTTTGCATCATCACTTAATCGATATGTGCTGATATATTTGATAATCTCTCCTCATACTCTACACATAACTATTGAAACCACTCATTCATAATGCATTTCATAGCATGAATGGAATCATATATCTCAATCTTTTGGTGCATCCCTGCATATCTAAATGCATCCATCGCCTCTTCTCTAACAACTTCTCATCAAGGGACACGAGTTTCATAAGTCAAAGAACAACCATGACTACCACGCCCCATGCCACGCTGAATTATCTCATTTCTGGACACAATACTATGAAATTTCTCCTTAGGAAGATATGATTACTCAGGGTCAAACTAAGCATGTGGAATATACATAATGAATTAATTAAAAAATATGAATAATTTATATGAAATAAAAATGCATGTTTTACTAAATAATTTTCTTACTATATCACTGGCAGCATTGTGATCACCCGCACGACGTGTCTTTACCCATATCGACATCCGATCGGTCAGCTCACCTCACTAGTGTAACTATAATAAAGGTGTAAACCAAATAAATATTTATATTCATATTATAATATAATATTTTTAATATATGAATGATTATTGAATTCTAAACTTACATCATGTATAAGCTGGGACACGTGTCGAGTACCAAGTCTCGAAGGCATGCTATACATCGCCAGATTATGTGAATGACAAGCAGACTTAATATATATTCAACATATTTAGTTAATATAAATATTAAAAATTAGATTTATTTATAGATAAAAAGCAATAAATTTTACCATCTTTTCCCCACTCGACCAAAACATAACCAAATCCTACCACTACATGGGAAGAACTCCCAAATGGACACACTGAAGAATGTCTAGAACACCCACAAATGATATCTAGTGATATATATTCACCCTTACCATGTAATAATTCCATAATTTTCATCATTTGGTTATATATACTTCCCTAATATCATTGGGATAGTATGAAAAATTATCCTGTTAAAAAATATAGTTAGTAGCTGTGATAATAATAAAAACAATGTCATGAAAAATTAAACATTGAATTTACCTGTACCTCCCCCCATAATCTGCCAATCATATCCTGGGGGAATGAATTCCAATCATGAGTCATGAGAGGAAATCTATGTGGGTCTCGTATCATATTCCACAACCGATGAATCAATACACTCGAACCTTCTCCGACTAGGTGAAAGGTTTCATCACATAACAGATCCACTTAGGCTCTAGAGTTCTAGGATCGAACCCCTATACTGGGACCCCTACATCCGCTAGAAGACACACCTGATCCAAATAAACATAAATTCATAATTTAATTACCAATAATTTAATTTTTAATTAAAAATTATAAACAGTTATAGAAATATACTTACAGAAAATTACAATAAATTAATTTTTAAAAATGAAAACATACATACCAAAAACATCTAGTGAACCAATCTAACCACCCTGTGACATACCTACATTAATAAAAAAATATATAGTTAAATCAAGAAATTTTTATACATGTAATTCATAAATATTTTTAAAATAATTAATTGGGAAAAAATTACAATCTTTCAATGGCCATACACTTCTATCACATCTCCTTCAATTGTCTCTATAGTCCATTGTATATCTTCTTCTCGTATAGCTATAGTTGTTTGTTAACATTTTTATCAAGAAAGGTGATAACATCTGGTCCCTCTCAGTCAATTAGAAAATCCTCTCCTCTAGACATTTTCACCACAAATTTCCAATTATAATAATTCCAACAAAGTAAACATTTTCTACCTACGACATCATTATAAAGGGCTCGTTGCATACTTGGTTATCTTTATATAGCATATTGTTAATGTTTAATGATGTAAATTAGAAGTGCTCAACTTTCATTCCATCAACCGGATTGACCCAATCACACCTTAACAATAATTTATTTTAGGAATGACCAAAAATAACCTTAATAATATCCTACAACAATCAATAATAATAATATGCATCAATAGATGAACAACCAACGCTACTATTCTACATGGATTGGTTCACTTAAAAATCACTAATACGGAATCAGAATCCATTAGAATCCAAATAATTGTAGTGACAAGCTATAATAAATGGTCCATTATTTAGTTGGTTGAGTTCTTCGCTCACAGTCTGAGTACTTAAATCATGCATATTGTGATTTTTTAAATTTCACATAATTAAATGGATAAGGGATTGTGAAAACAAAATTCAATTTAACTATAAAAATATTAAATCAATTATTTATAAATACTTGATTCTTGAACCACTCATTAAATGTGTTAAAATAATGTTTTATGGATTTCATGGTCAGTTTCACGAGGACTTTCATGTTTTAAATTAGCAATATTCATCCTAAATCCCAACACAATAAAAGGTAAGTAATAAAATAAATATATAAACAAAAGTCATAATCGATCAACTATAAAACATATTGTATCAATGGAATAGTCGATGGAGTGTTGAATAACATATATCGATGAGATTGAACCCAAATTTTTTATGTATATCAAACGTTATCCATTCTATAATTGGACCCTCTTCATTCCATGAGGGTTTATCTAACTTTTTATAACCTCATAAATATATAAAGAAAAAGAATCAGTGCACTCATCCATCAAATATCCATTGTAAATTGATGCTTCTGGACGAGATTTGTTGAATACATATTGTTTCAATGTATTTAAGTATTTATCTATTGTATACATCCAGCTGAACTGCACGGGACCACCATTAATGACTTCACCAGTTAAATTCATAGTCAAGTGGACCATAACATCAAAAAAATACGGTGGAAATAGTTTCTATAAGTGCCATAGTGCAAGGGAAATCTTCTCCTATTGAGTTTTCAAATCACTCATGTAATGATCACTTGAACAGAGCTGTGTAAAAAAATTAGAAACTTCAATCAACAACTCAACAACCTGGACAGGTAAGAAATTATTAATTAAAAATGGGATTAATTGTTGAAGAAAAATCTGATTATAATGAATTTTCAACCACTGAAATTTCATGATTATTATATTTTCACACTTGGAAATATTATAGAAGTAACCATCAAGCACCTTGACTGTCTTCAAAATTGATTGAAATTTTTGTTTCTCATTTTTACTCATTGTATACTCTGTAGTAGGCATGTATGCCCAATTACCATCACCCAATTGTAAATGTAAAGGTTTTATCAATCCCATTTCTTGAAAATAAAATCATGTTTTCTCAATATACTTTGATTTCCCCTTGATTCCTAAAATTATTCACAATATATTATCACATACATTTTTTTTCAATGTACATCAGATCCAAATTATGTCTTAAATTATTATATTTTCAATAAAGAAATTTAAAAAAATACCATGCTTCTTTAAATTATGAATGTGTTATATATTTGTAGCAGAAATAGAAGGAAATACAAGAACCAATAAATCCTAAAAATAATACATTGTATATATGTTTTATTGATCAAGTCATGCATGAATTTAAATCCCATACATTATTTATGGTGATATTTTATGCTCTTTATTACCATTAAAAGACACTCTCTCTTTTCTGAACTAGTGAAATGAAGGAAGAAATCATTTTTGAAAAAGATATGCCCACTGTATACAATTATTAATTAATATAGATATTTTAATATTATTACAATAAGTAAATGAAAATTAACCTTTTTTACTCTATCCTGATAAGTTATCATACGCTGGGAAGTCATTAATTTTCCATAACAAAGATGCCCAAAGTCTAAACATTTATTATCCATTCAGTCAAAATTCAGTACACCGTATGCCCAAAATTAATGCAGATCGTCAATCAAAGGTTTCATATAAACATCAATTTTATTTTCATACCCTCTGAGTCCATCAATTAGAGTTGAAAGTAATAACAATTGTTTCTTCATGGATAACTGTGGGGGAAAGTTGTATGGAACCAACACCACTATCCACGTACTATGTGTCACACCAACCATAGAACTAAATGGGTTAAAACCATCTACTTCCAAACCCAGTTAAGCATTATGATCATCCTGGGAAAATTCTTGGTATCTTTGATCAAACTCTTTCCATTCCAAAGAATCTTTCAGGTGAGTTAATTATTAACCTCTTTGTTTCTCTCTGAATGATAAGTCATTAATTTAGTAATTTTATCTGAAATGAAGTATCACTGTAGTCTTAGTTTTTGTGGGAAATAACGAATCTCCTTAGTGGAAACTTGTTTCCCTTGATTCAAGACCCTCCCATGAAGAATCTCGCCACCTTGATTAATCTCATTAGATATCCACATGGTTGAATAGAAAATAGTACAAGTATTGAATTTCACTTTCTCTTTTCTGAACAACATATAGTTATTTAGTCTCACATCAATGGTCTTATATACAAAACCAAGATCATACGTCAACTTTCGAGCCTAATAGAATGACTCTAGAATCTTCGCTCCAACAAGGAGTACCTTATTCAACAATACAAACGACATGTCGAATGAGGTGTATATCCACTGATTCAAGGACATTAGGTATTACAATTCAAAAATGAATGGAAATTTACTAAATTCAGTGCATCCATGATATAATTAAATATGCACAACATCAATAATTTCAAATAACTTTAATTCTTCTCCATCTGAAAAAGAATAGGGATTACTCCATCTAATTTCATCATTTATGACATTACTTTCTTTAGGTTGAAACTGATGCATCACATCATTGAACATTATGTTCATAGGATATACTGTTCTTGAATCAACATCTATATGAATAATTTTTCATTGGTGATATGAAACATACTCTTCTCTATGATGTGTCCATGTTTTATAGTTTTTCAAAAACCCATTCAGAAACAAATGTTATCTAACACTATCTCATTTGAAGAGATATATTTTTCCACATTTTCTGCATGGAAAACTAATCAAATCACTTTTAAATCCATTGGTGAAATCCATAAATTGCTTAATACCCTCATAATATTTAGTATAAAACTTATCTATCATATAAATCCATCTCTTATCATTATCTTCATTTAATAGAAAAAAAATTGAAATATATATTTTAAATTCTAAGAAAACTCATATCATTAAAACTTATAAACAAATAAATCCAAAACCTAAGGAAAATTTTGAAGGAGATGAAAAAATACTCAGTGATATCAAACTAGTTGGGGAAGTTATCAAATCTAATAAAATAATATATGAAAACACAATTTAGAAGAATAATGAACATTATATTCAACACTGTAAGGACCTCTTAGAATATCATAATGTAAATACTGTAAATTATATTTATCAAATAATTTACACGTGTAGATTATAATAAAATATATTACATGAATTAAATTTGCATATGTGTGTGTGCACCTACACACACATAAATTCTATAAATAATTTATTCAAACAAGAACGAGGGGTAAAACTTCAAAAAAATACATTAGATGGTTTTATAGGAGTGAAACAAAAAAATACATTTGAAACTCACAAAAACAAGTCATATATGATACCAATAATAAGAATTTAATATTTTTTAGGTATTATTTATTTTAAATAAAAACCAATTATATAAAATTTTAATCATTGGGAAAAGTTTTTTTCACCAAATAGACAAATAGAGAAAGTTATCCTAGAATTGGCTAGGTAGCCAAACCCAAACTAACGATTCAATCATAATTCCATAATTTCTTTTAAATAATAGAGTATGGTATTGACTCCATTACTCATCATAATACATGGGTTGTGAAATGAATAAGTGATGCGGTTTCTCTATGGAGACATCTAGGTGCTACCACTAGACTTATTGAAAGAGAATGATTCATATAAAAAGACAAATTTTAGTGAGGATTTTTCATTATTCTATAAGTTTAAATTGGTTGAGTGATTAAATACATTTCTCACTCAAATGAATGTGTATGGTAGATAGTGATATTCAATAATAAGAATAATGATAAACATATTTTTAGCAAATTTTCCTTGGTATATTTCATTAAAACTAACCTATATTTCATTCACTTTATTCCCTCATATTATGAATTTATCTTTATTTATTTGACCATCATTCAACCTTGATTTTTCATTACTTTCAGAACACTTATAAATTTAGAAAAAACGTAAGAAGTTTAAGAGTTTGATGATGTAACACTGCTTTCTTATGAGAAAAATCCCTGCATCAAATTATTGTGCTATATTCTTATATATTTGTAAAATCTATTGTCATGTTACTCCCTGATAAGTCTCATGTACACTACTATAAAACTCTTATAAATTCTTTTCATTTGAACCTATAACCATTCATAGTGAAATTATATTTCTTTTATTTATCTCTTCCCCATATTAAACCAAAAGGATATATATTATTGATAGTAAATGGACTACTCCAATGAGAATGGAATTTTCCTCAGTGTAACTTAAGTCTTGAAGTAAAAAATAAAAATTTCTCTAAAAAATTAAACATCTTCTATAAAATTTACCAATCCTGAAAAACGTTGTTCTAGTTGGAGTAGGACACTCAAGAGGGGGTTGAATTGAGTTCCTATTAAAAATTATTTCAAAAATATTTATTTAAAATTTCCCAAATTTGAAATACAAAACGACCTAGTTAAACAAATTAGAATATTTATAAAAAAATTTATCTTTCAAAAGATTTATAAAAGAGTTATTAGTTCTCATTTTAAATAATAATATATATTATTTTTAATTTTGAAATCAATTTACTAAACCAAAGTCTAATATAAAAATTGTGTAATATTAACTTTCAAAGTGAAAAAATGTTTTCTTCTATGAATAGATATAATAGTAAAAATAGTAATTTGAAAGGGACAATGGAAATAACAAAAAAAGGTTCAGTATCAAGCTAAGAATTAATCCTATCCATTTTGTGATCGCCTACCACTAATTTGTTTATATAAATAAACTTTTATCCACACCCTGGATTGAGGTAAACAACAGTATACAAAACTGTCCATGTCAACTAGACATCTTCTGTAGTTTTTGTGGGAGTGCTAAAATAAACAGGCCATGAAACAACCTATTCCATTGTTATCTATGGGTAGTGTATGGTGTAAAACATATTTTGTGAATATATCTATATATCTTCTAGTTTTTCACATAGGTAAGTGTGTGTTCATATAACAGAGAGATACACACTTCTCCTAATGTAAAAATTGTACACAAGCAGAGAAGAAATAAAGAGAATATAGTTAAAAGGATCTGTGTAATTGGAAACGAAACTTTCGACTCCTATGAATTATGTTGGAATGTAGGTTTGGTCGATGTTTATAAACATACAAAAAAACAGAGTGTTGTGGGAGCTTTTGTCTTCAGTTTTGAGTGAGGTATTGATGTGTTCGATGAGTTCTTATCCTTAGTTTTTTGCTACAAAATTTTATTTATGTTGAGTTCTCAGTAGTTTCTTCATGTTTCCACATTTATTAGTTCTCAAGTTTTTTTTAGGTTCAAGACTTATCCACACACTACATGGATATCTTTCCTTTTGATTGAGTATTTGCTTTATACGATGTAGCCGACTAGAAGCATGATCTCGATCATGGTCGGGTACATCATACATCATATTGGAGTCTATCATAGATTTAAATAATGTCTAAAAAATTCAGAAAAATTCATTAAAGTAAATATTAGCACAATTATTTAAAAATATGACTCTTAGAAATAAATTTAAATTTAAATGAGAAAGGAAAGATTGACGGTGTATCAGATCAGTATCTCAGGAACAATGTCTTAGAACAGTGACTTGGAATGGTGACTTGGTCTGATGGTGTCTCTAATTGGTATCTTCGAATGGTTTCTCAAGAATGGTGAGTTAGGTATCGATGAATTAGGATCAATAGGTTGCTCTGATGGTAGGTCCACTTGATGGTGACTTATGCTATTAGTAGCTTATACTCTATGAAAATTCTAGATATTGGTAAGTTTCTCATTCATTAGCTTGATGTGATGGTGTCTCGTCCTTCGAGAAAATTTTGAGTTGAGCTTTCTGTAGGTTGACTTGATAGTGACTCATACTTACCAATAACTCACACTTACAATGATTTTTTCAGTAGCTTTATGTAATGGTGTATCATCCTTTGTCATAATTCAGTATCTGTGATGACGGTGAGACAATTGACAGTGAGACATATTACCAGTGATTCCGTATCAATGGTATCTCATACTTATCTTAATTTCTACCATCAGTGAGATTTCCTATAGGGAGCCTAACTTAATAGTGACTCAACCTTAATGATGACTTATAATTAGTCACATTTTTTCAACCTATCTTATGATGTAAAATACTAAGATAATAGATTCAAAACACATGAACATAACTAAACATGAGTAAAAAAATATTTTTTCTTTATTTAACTAAATGAAGCATGATTTGTGAGCATTAAAACTAGAGGAGACCAAAAATCTCCCCCTTTTGATGATCACAAATCATGGCATCAATAAGCCATTCATAATGATCAAAGTACAAAAGAATTTTTCTACTTAACATGTCATACAGATCATGAGAGATTCAATTATGAGATAAACAAATAAAATTAAATTAAATACCATACTTAATCTCATTCTCAAATTAAATTCCATAATTATCCTATTTTTAATTCTATACACATTATCCCCCTTTTGGGATCATCAAAAGGATAACAAAAAATAATAGATAAAGAATATAAAATAGAGGAAAATTGATAAGTCATTTGATGAGTAAAAGGATAATACATGGGATAAAAAAATCAAAAATACATCCCAATCAAAGAACAATCCTAAATAAATTTTTCTCCAAGGAAGAATCCATGAATGCTTTCCCATTATCAGTATAAGCATATGGAGGAACATGATTTACAGAAGGATCAGAGGTATAGAGTTTATGAATGGGAACTCTATAAGGTACTTTAGGGATAAGACCTTGAGTAGAAGAGGTAGGGGCAGTAATATCTCGATAAATAATAGGCCTCGGATGAAAAATATCATGAGCTGGAGACATGAAAAATAGTTGAAGAGTTGCAGGAAGAGGAGAAAAAAGGGTTTCAAGTGATAGTATCTCTGAACTGAGGATCAAATTACTAGTATATATAACTAAAAGGAAAATTCATAGTCACAGGTCTAATAGGGAAGTCCTCTAGAGTTATAATAGTTGTACTCTAAACATGCAAGTATGACTTTAAAAAGTTGATAAAATCCATGATAATCTGTCCACATTTCTTTGTTGACTTTTTAAAATCATCCTTATTTTCCATAAATATATGAAGGATAGGAGTGATCTCTTTGAGTTGTTTAACTTGTTCCTTGAAATATTGTGTAACAGAGGTATCCTCTAATTCTCAAACAAATGTTTTAAATGACCATAAAACCGATGTTTATTTTAAATCATTTTAAAGTAGAAATATACTTTCTTAGTGATATATTATTTAGAAACAGTGGACCCTTTCATGTAAAAAGTAACCATTTCATGCACATGATTACTACTATATTTAATTTTTCTTAATATCTCTTGATCTGAACTACACATCAAAGAATTAAGCTCTTCTCTTAACACTATTCTAATCATATCAACTTTGTTGGTCGGAGTGGATACTCAAGAGGGGGGTAAATTGAGTCCTAATTAAAATTTTTTGTTAAAAATATTTCTATTAAAAATCCTCCAATTTAAATAACAAGCTAAACTATAGTGAATTTATAAAGATTGTAAGTATTCAATTAGTTTCTCAAGAGATTGATTATTTCTCAGTTCACTCAATCTGAAGATTAATTAACTTTTTAAACTAACTTACTGGATAACAAAAGTTATAAACACTTGCTAGTTTAACTATTAGAGTTACTTTAAAATAGATTTATATTTAAAGTACTTAGCAGCAGAATATTCAATATAGTTTAAAACAAAATAAATAAGCACATCCGTTTTAACCAAGAGGTTCAGTCTCACGCCGAGACTTAGTCCTCTCAAACAATTTATATAAACTTTTATCCACACCTTGGATCGGGGTTTACAACAGCACACAGACTGTCCAGGTACTAAGACCTCTACCACAGTTCTACATGGACAAACAAAAACAATATCACACAGGCTATCTAGGTCACACTTGACCACTACCACTATTCATAGTGGGATACAAGAATGTATGGGAAATATTGAGTGATGATTTATAAATCCTCCAGTTCATCACATGAAACAGGGTGTGTTTAAAATACAGAATACACACTGCTCAAAATGTAAATAGATGAAACCCAATAGAGCTAAACAGATAGAGAAGAGTTTAGAATGCTCTATGTGTTTAGAGTGAAGCTCTGGACTCCTTGAATTGATGCAGATGTGTCTTTGAGTCCTTCTCTAGTTTTTTTCAAGAAACAGAGTGTCGTTTTTGTATTTGACTTCCAGGTCCAGGTTGATCAGTCTGATCATCTTTAGTTCAATTGAAATCTTTGAATATCTTTTCTCCTTGAATGTTTAGGTTCTATAGGTATTCTTCCTTCTTCTTATAATCGTGTAAGTCTCGTATTTGCATGTGAATACTGACCACCCAACCAATCAACCAATGTGTCTTTAGTAGTTCGAGGTTCCCTTATATAGCTTTAGCTCCGATAAAGGGAATGATTACCTTTTTATTGGTATGAGGTACGGTTCCTAAAATTCCACCCACTATCATTAATTAATAGTAGGTGAATTAAAAACATAAAATATGATCATTGCTCAATAAACAAATAGAAATCGAGTTTAGATAAACAGTGACTGGTTTCCATCGGTAGCTGTTACTCCTTGTAACAGTTTCTTTCTTGAATCGGTCGCTCCTTTTATCGGTAGCTCCTTCTATCGGTAGCTCCTCTTATCGGTAGCTTCTTTGTATTAGTAGCTCATTTGTATCAGTATATATTAATCTTTATAAAAGTATCTCTATGTATCGGTATCTCTTTCTATCGGTAGCTCCTTCTATCAGTAGCTCCTCTTAATGGTAGCTTCTTTGTAAGGGAGGCTCTCTTGTAACGGTATCCGTCTGTATCAGCAGACATGTATCAGTATCGGTAGACTTTGTCTTTCTATATCGGTGGACTTTGTATTTGTATTGGTGGACTTCATATCGGTAGTGTTTGTCTGTATGTTTGTATCGGTAGCTTGTATAGGTAGACTTTATGCATACCAGTGGACTTAACACTTATCTATTCTATGAAAAACATATGTTATAATTATTTTAAAGTATGTATAAACATATATAAACATTGATTAACATATTCCAATGATTATTTTCATATTTTTATCAACTCAATAATAGGATGTCATATATTGAAAGAATTAATATATATATAAACATTATTTGGGATTATCAAAGCATATTGAATCATAATTGAGATTATCAAAATAGGTGAGGTCAACCATCTCCCCCTTTTTGATAATCAAAAATTATGATATTATAATCCAAAATAATTAGTAATGTATCAGTATAAAATATAATAGTTCTTATTTCTCAGTCTGAGTAATGTATCTGAGGATATAGTATTAAATGAAATTATATCAGAGGTAATAATAAAAACAATATACTAGAATTACAAATCAAATATATTAGAGGTAAAATTAAAATTATAAAATGAATGTACCAGAGGTAAAAGTATTATGCTTATAAATGTTAAGCTCATATTTATCATAATTCTCATGTTTATCCCCCTTATTATTATTTCAACCCCTTAGTATTATTTCTAACCCTTTTAATTTATATTATTTCTCCCCCTTTGTGATTAGAAAAAAGAAGTAAACAAAGAGGAGAATAGGAACAAAAAGTAAGAGAGAATGAAATCATTGATATATTACTTGATGCAAAAATACATAGAAATATAGAATTGAATAAAAAAGAATACAAGTGATTCCTATTAAAGGTCATGTTCATTAATCAATCTACCACCTGAATGTCCACTTTGTATTTGGCTTTAAGTTCGAAGGTAGACTCAGGCTGGGTAGCTTCAGGAGAAGGCTTGGGATTTCCAGAAAGCGCTACTAGAGGTTGAGTAACAGAGACTGTTCCTGGCCTATAGTGGGTATATCTCTGTGTGATCATAGGAGTGAGACTCTGAATTTCTTGGACTAGAGACATCTAAGGAATGGAGACAAATTGAGCATAGGCAGGAAGAGTTGGAGGTGCAATGATAGGATCACTATCCACATGCAAAAACAGCAGCAACATATTCCTAAAGTCCGTTATGATCCCTCCTCCTCTTTCCATTATAGAAATGAAGTTATCCTTGTTCTCCATAAATTTATCTAGAGCAAGAGTCAATTCCCTCAGCTTTCTTACTTGTTCTTTGAAAGATTGAGTGACTGTGGGTAGCTTCATGTTTTCTAACATAATCTTGAAATGGTTGTTGAGCTGATGCTTGGTATATACCCTTTGGAAATAGTAATCCACTTGGTCTTTTACCTCTTTCTGAGAAGCAGTGTCTTCTCTCATAAAATTCTGAAAAATTTTCCCTATATCCCTAGTGGTAGTCACCACTTGGGTCAAGGCAGCAGAGTCTATAGAGCCATTGGTAGAAGACTATCCAATATCTTCTCTAATCACAGCTCGAATCTGATCAATATCCAAAGAAGGATTGGTAGAACTCAGAGGTGAAACAGTAAAGGCCACTATTTCCTTAAAAGATTTAGTCATCCCACTTATGAGATTTTTCAAAAGAGAGTCTTGGGTGCTGACATGATACTCCATTGACTTCTTAAATTCCTCAAAAACATCCACAAATTGCTTTACTACACCTTTAATGTATTTGATATCATCATTAATTTGAGCTTGATAACTACTCAAGGTACTTAGAGAAGCAATAGATTGCTTCAAGGCAATAATGGCTCCTATCCAGCTCTCAATCTGAGAATGACACACTCTGATCTCATTCGTCATCTCTGTCACAGGGCCTGACACCATACACCTGAGAGAGAGTTCTAAATATTTTTCCATTTTGCAAAGTTCTTCAATAAATGGCTCTTTAAATCTGCAACAGAAGCAATCCAAGGGTCCTTCAAATCATCTTTTAAAGACTCAAGAGTAGCCTTATTAACCAGATTGTCAGGCACAACTATAGGTGCTATTTCTTACATAATACTAGCCATAGAGTCATTCATAACAGATTGAATGGATGATTTTAAAGAGGCTTCCATTCTTCTAATATCTTCCACAAATGAGGCCTTAATATTAGACTTCAACTGATCTAGATAATATTTTCTTACCACATCCTCAGTTAAAAACTCAAAAAATATATTATAGTCAACTTGTGGTCTGTTGATGGGTGTCTCATCTTCAGAATCAAGATAGTCCAACCCACAAACTACAAAACCTGGGTCTTCTGTCCAATCTTCAATTCCATCATCTATTGAAACATTACCAATTCTAGTTGGATGCTCCCCCTAAATTTTTGCATTCTCCTGTATATGTATAGCAACAACACCTTCAGCAGCTCGGTCTTCCTCAGAAGAATACTCTACAAACATCTCTATTTCTCCAGCTGCAGGAGGCTCCTCAAGAATAGGTGTAGGTCTACCTACTTCAACAACTTTCTCAGTAAGCATTGAGGAGTGCCCAATCATTGGACTAAGACTCAAGCAAGCAAAAGAAGATGCTTCAATTTCAGATTCTCTTTCTTCTTCATTCTCTGGGGCAGTCTGGTCTTCCTCATCAACAGGGGCTTCTTCATTGCTTATTCTCAACACTGTTTCCTTTCTAGATGATAGAACTTCAGCAACTGGACTTGGAGGCAAGTCCAGATCCCTTCTATCAGCTACAGAGGTATCCTCTTCATCAGTATCATCACTATACTGAGGTTCCTCTTCTTCAGGTCCTAGACCTGGATCCCTCACATCCTTAGGCCTAGAAGGATGATCCATAGGATTAAAATTATCATATAGCTTCTCATCATCACTAACCCATTCTCTTCTCCATGGATTCCAATTGATCTTCATGTATTTGCAGATATTTTTTGTAATAAAAAAGTTGTCTTTCATAACCACTGTCTCATCCTGAGACTTAGCCACACCTCTTACCTTGATCATCATAGAGATCATCTTTGCAAAGAATAGAGCATTAGTTTTTGACTTTGGCTAGGTCATATCTTCAATTTTAATCATTAACAGTCTACATAGATTCACCTTAACACCATGTCTTAATAGATGCAGCAAATAAATATCTTGGTATTTCAGATTTTAAAAATCCCCTCTTCTTGGACTTAGTACATGTTGAATGAACTTGAATAGTAATCGGTTCTCTACATCCATTTCTATAGCAAATACCTTTCTTGGTGTACCATCTCCTGTTAATTCTTCCAAAGCAGCTTCATATTCAAAGATTTCACTGGTAGGAGGTACTGATTTCAAGAAATACCCAAACTCTCCTTCATGTGGGACTTTCAAGCATTTAGCCCATTCAACAGAGGAAAAAGTTATTTCCTTTCCATTCAAAACTGAGACCATTCTATTCTCCTCTTCAGATTTCTCAAAGCGCACAGATGCATAGAACTCTTTTACAAGCTTCAGATAATCGGGGTCATTGTTATTCTAGAAGCACTCTATCGATTTTTGGTCCTCCAGTATTTCTAGAACTAAAGATTTACTGGATATCAACCATTACGCGCAAATCTCTTTCTCAACTACTATTTACCTTTGAACAATATGAGGATTTTTAGGTTTCTTCACTTCACTTCCACCACTAGACTCTCCTTTGAGTCTCTTGGAATTCGGCTCATCATCCTTCTCACTCACTGATGGTCTCTTCACTCTTTCCATTCTACGAATCATGAGGCTTAGGGTTCGATAGAAACAAAGGTTTGGGAGATAAGGATTAAAGGTAAAGGATTTGAGGTGGATTGAGATGAGGTTAAGACTTATTTTTTATCATTTAGGAATCACAAAATAAATAAATAAAACATAATAATTAAAAATAAGCAATACAGATTCCGGAAGCTAAAGATACATAATTTTAAAACAGTGAAATCCTAACGGTAATACATACCGGTGAGGTATAATAGTGAGGTTCATACCAGTGAGGTATAATAGTGAGGTTCATACTGGTGAGGTATAATATTGAGGTTCATACCGGTGAGGTATAATAGTGAGGTTCATACCGGTGAGGTATAACAATAAGGTTCATACCAGTGAGGTTTCTAACGGTGAGGTTTCTAATGGTGAGGTTTCTAACAACCAAAGTCTATCATTCCTAACTCATGTCTAATGTAAATTAACATATCCGAACTTAAAGGCTTGGTGAAAATGTCATCTAATTGATGTTCAGTGCCTATAAATTCAAGATTAATATCACCATTTTGGTAATTATCTCTCAAAAAATGGTGCCTTACATCAATGTGTTTGGTCTTAGAGTGAGACACAGGATTCTTAGAGATATTGATAGCACTAGTGTAATCAATGTTTATAGATACATGTCTAAACTGATATCTGTAGTCCAACAAAGTATGTTTCATCCACAGAATTTGTGCACAACAACTACCAGCAGTAATGTACTCTGCTTCAGCAGTAGACAATGCAACAAAATTTTTTTGTTTACTACACCATGATACTAAGGACTTACCTAGAATATGACATGTTCCAGAAGTACTCTTTCTATCTAACTTGAAACCATCGAAGTCAGCATTTGAATAACTTATTAAATCAAATGATTGTCCTTTTGGATAAAATAATACTAATTTAGTAGTATGTTTAAGATATTTTAAAATTCTTTTAACATCAAGAAATTGTGACTCTTTTGGATTAGCTTAAAATCTTTCACACATACATACACTAAACATAATATCAGGTCAAATTGCAGTAAGATAAAGCAGACTCCTAATCATACCTCTATAGTTGGTTTGATCCCCTGGTTTTCCAGTTTCATCAGCATCCAACTTACAATTAGTACTCATAGGTGTATCACTTTCCTTAATACTATCCAAACCAAAACATTTTAGAAGATCCTTTGTATATTTACTTTGATTTAAGATAATACCATCTTTATTTTGAAAATTTTGAAAACCAAGAAAATATTTGATTTCTCCCATCAAACTCATTTCAAATTCATTTCGCATACTTTTTGAAAAATCAGTATACAAAGTATTTTTAGAAGATCCAAAAATAATATCATCAACATAGATTTTCACTATCAAAACATCTTTAAAAATTCTTTTAATAAAGAGAGTTGGATCAGCAATCTATTTAGAAAAACTTTTTGAAATTAGAAAACTACTAAGTCTGTCATACCAATCTTGTGGGGCTTGTTTCAAACCATATAAAGCTTTAGAAAGCTTAAAAACTCGATTTCGAAAATTAGGATTAATAAATCTAGGTGGTTGTTCAACAAAAACATCTTCAATTATAAAACCATTTAAAAAACCACTTTTAGCATCCATTTGATATAACTTGAAATTCAGATGAGCAATATAGGAAAGTAGAATCCTAATAGCTTCTAATATATCTATAGGTGCAAAGGTTTCCTCATAGTCTATTCCTTCCTCTTGACTATACCCTTGTGAAACTAGCTTTGATTTGTTTCTAACTATGTTTCCTAACTCATCAACCTTATTTCTAAAAACCCATTTAGTGCCTATGGTCAAAGTGTCCTTAGGTCTCTCAACTAATTCCCAAACTTTGTTTCTTTCAAATTGATTTAATTCTTCTTGCATATCCATTGCCCAAAATTCATCATTTATTGCATCATTGATATTTTTAGGTTCTAACTATGAAATAAAGTCTTGATGTTCAACCTGGTTTCTTAGAGAATCTCTAGTCTATGTCCCTCTATCCAAATTACCAACAAAAGAATCTAAAGGATGGTTCTTTAGAATCGTAGTTGATCTAGTAAAAGAAGGACTAGAAATTTCAGGTTCTTCTCTATGCTCGGGTTCACTAGAAGCAGATTCTGGAATATTTACAGAACTGGTTGTCTTTACAACAGGTTCACTATTTTTGTCATTATGGTCTAGAATAGACAGATCTTCTTCAAGATTTTCAAGAGAAGACTTAGGTTCATGCGGATCAGTTTCATCAAATTTGATGTGAATAGATTCTTCCACACATTTTGTTCTTTTGTTAAAGACTATATAAGATTTACTAGTTATAGAGTAACCTAGAAAGGTTCCCTCATCACTTTTAGAAGAAAAATTGTCAAGATTATCCTTAGTATTAAGAATAAAGACTTTGCAACCAAAAACTCTGAAGTAACTAACTTTAGGGTTCCTATTATTCCACAGTTCATAAGGGGTCTTCTTAAGAACAGGTCTAATCAAAAATCTATTTATAATATAACAAGTTGTATTCACAGCTTCAGCCCAAAAATAAATAGGTAAACCATATTCATTGAGCATAGTTCTTGCAATTTTCTGAAGGGTTCTATTTCTTCTTTCTACTACACTATTCTGTTGAGGTTTCCTGGGGGTAGAAAAGTTGTGACTATAGCCATTTTGTGAGCAGTAAGATTCAAACTCATGGTTTTCAAACTCACGTCCATGATCACTTCTCAGGGTCTTAATTTTAAGTCCACTAAGGTTTTCTACAGACTTGTAATATTTCATAAAATAAGAACAAACTTCACTTTTGTGAGCAAGAAAGTATACCCAAGTGTATCTAGAGAAGTCATCTACTATGACATAGACATAGTGCTTTCCATTTAAACTAGAATCTCTAGAGGGTCCAAACAAGTCCATGTGAACCAACTCTAGAGGTTTAGAAGTTGAAACTGCTTTCTTTAATTTAAAATAAACTTTATGTTGTTTTCCCTTTTGACAGGGAGTACAAACTATGTCTAATGGGAATTTTATTTGAGGTAGGTCTCTAACTAAATTCTTCCTAGTCAATTTTTTAAGTGAATGTACATTGCAGTGTCCTAATCTTTTGTGCCGTATCCAAGACTCTCTATGAAAATAATTTAAATAGGTAACCTTTTGTTTGGCTAAAGAATTTAAATCTACAACATAAACATTTTCATTTCTCAAGGCAGAAAATACCAAATAATTTTTATAATTAAAAACATTACAAGCATCATTTTCAAATTTAACATTGAAACCATCATCACACAACTGATAAATACTTAATAGGTTTTATTTTAATCCATCAACAAATAAAACTTTAGAAATTAAAATTGAATCAGTGTTACCAATCTGGCCTAAGCTGATGATTTTTCCTTTTGAATTATCACCAAAGGTGACATTTCCTCCATCAACCTTGATTAAACTCTTGAAACATGAATAATATCTAGTCATATACCTTGAACATCCACTATCCAAGTACCATATCTTCTTATGGTAACTCTTCAAGTAGGTCTCTTACAAAATAGGTTTAAACAGAAAATGATTTTGGTACCCAGATCTTCTTGGGTCCAGACAGGTTAGCAAGCAAAACTTTTGGTACCCAGATTTGTCTAATGGGTCTCATAAAATCAATAGATTCAAAAGATTTTGAAAGATAAATTATTTTTGATCTATAACCATTTGAATATCTAGTTGAAGAATAGGAATTTCCAAAGCTAGAACTAGCAGCATACTATCCAGATTTAGGAATAAATCTATTCTTGACAAGCTATCTCTTTCCAGGTTGATAGCCTAAACCAGTAGTATACTTTGGTTCCACTTGTTTGCCTAGAATTTATGTAAGAGTGTTCTTTCCATTTGTGAATTTCTCTAAGTCTTTTTTAAGTTGCTCATTGACCAATTTAAGTTCAGTATTTTCCTTTAATAGTTGATCATTCTTTTCCTTTTCTATACTAAGCTCAGATTTAACAGTACCAGTCAAGGCATACTATTTCCTTAATGACTTGTACTTATCCTTAAGCTCATTAAAAGTATCTTCTAACATATTACAGTATTCAAATAATTTAGATTTAGCCATATTTTTGTCACTATTTGAATCACTTTCATTCCCAGAATAATAATCATTCGGTATAGGGTAAATAGGTACCTTAGAAGTATTAGTCATGAAACACATGTTGGCATGATTCTTTTCAGAATCAGAAGTCTCAGATTCACTTGTGCTGTCTTCTGAAGCACTCCATGTTGCCTTCATGGATTTCTTATATTTTCTGTCCTTGTAGTTGTATTTATTTTTGAACTTAAATTTTGGACAATCATCCTTAATGTGTCCTTTCCTTTTGCATTCATAACACACTATCTCATCATCCTTATCAAATTTCTTCCAATCATTCTTCCACTGACCTTTATTGTCATACATTCCCTTATAATTGGATTTTATGAAAAACTTCTTCTTTCTATAGAATTTCTTGAATCTATGGGCTATTTGAGCCATCTATACATCACTATCAGAATCTAAACTTCCACTTTTTGAGATTTCAGTAGGTATGTAAACTTTCTCATTGTCCTTGCTCTTTGAGGTAGTAGACTTGAATGCCACTAACTTCCTATTTGGTTCATCATCTTCCTCTCTTTTTTACCTTCAGTTCTTCTTCATACATCATCAACTTACCAATCATCTCTTTAATAGGTATTTAACTTATGTCACACGATTCTATTATTGAGACTGATGTTCCTCTCCTTCTGTTTGGCAGACATATTAGTATCCTCATGATTTTCTCCTTTACAGGAACAACTTTTCCAAGTGAGCTCATTGTATTTACAATTTCATTGAACTTGAGATACATGTTAGAAATAGGTTCCTCAGGCTTCATTTTAAAATTATCATACTTAATAGTATAAGTTTTTAGTCTCATTTTCTTAACATTGGTTGTTCCCTCATGAGAAACACTCAAGGTATCCCAAATTTCATAAGAAGTTTTACAAGCAGATATTCGATTAAATTCTTCATCTCCTAAAGCACAATACAGGGCATTCATTGATTTTATAGTTATTATTGTAAGTAGTTTTAGTAGGTTCATCCCAAGTAGTTCTTTAAGTTTCTGGAATCATATACCGAGTCTCTATAGAAGTCCAGATATCAAATCCCATACTTTCTAAATGAATTTTCATTTTTAGTTTCCATTGGGCATAATTAACACCATTAATGAAAGGTGTTATGTTGGTATCAGCACCTTATAGTCTATTATCCATAATTAGATTTTAGAAAATATATTTAAAGAGATAAAATTTAGAACTAACAGAAATTTAAGATCCATAAGATACTACTAAAAATCACAGTTTAAAAAAAGAGTATTTGGAAATATTTTATTAAGAACAAACAACCCTCTGATACCAAATGTTGGTCGGAGTGGATACTCAATAGGGGGGTGAATTGAGTTCCAATTAAAAATTTCTGTTAAAAATATTTCTATTAAAAATCCCCCAATTTAAATAACAAGCTAAACTATAGTGAATTTATAAAGATTTTAAGTCTTCAATTAGTTTCTCAAGAGATTGATTATTTCTTAGTTAACTCAATCTGAAGATTAATTAACTTTTGAAACCAACTTACTGGCTAAAAAAAGTTATAAACACTTGCTAGTTTAACTATTAAAGTTACTTTAAAATATATTTATATTTACAGTACTTAGCAGCAAAATATTAAATATAGTTTAAAACAAAATAAATAAGCAGATCATTTTTAACCAAGAGGTTCAGTATCAAGCCGAGACTTATTCCTCTCAAATAATTTATATAAACTTTGATCCACACCCAGGATCGAGGTTTACAACAGTACACAGACTGTTCAGGTACTAAGACCTCTACCACAGTTCTATATGGGCAAACAAAAACAATAGCACACAGGCTATCCAGGTCACACTTGACCTCTACCACTATCTAGAGTGGGATACAAGAATGTAAGGGAATAATTGAGTGAGTATTTATAAATACTTCAGTTCAGCACAGGAAATAGGGTGTGTTTAAAATACAGAACACACACTACTCAAAATGTAAATAGATGAAACACAATAGAGCTAAACAGATAGAGAAGAGTTTATAATTCTCTATGTGTTTTGAGTGAAGCTCTGGACTCCTTGAATTGATGCAGATGAGGATTTAAGTCCTTCTATGGTTTTTTTCAAGAAACAGGGTGTTGTTTTTGTATTTGACTTCTAGGTCCAGGTTGATCAGCCTGATCAGCTTTAGTGCAATTGAAATCATTGAATCTCTTTTCTCCTTGAATTTTCAGGTTCTACAGGGATTCTTCCTTCTTATTCTAATCATGTAAGTCCCGTATTTTCATGTGAATACTGACCACCCAACCAATCAACCAACATGTCTTTAGTAGTTCAAGGTTCCCTTATATAGATTTAGCTCTGGCAATGGGAATGATTACCTTTTTACATGTATGAGGTACGGTTCCTGAAATTCCAACCACTATCATTAATTAATAGCAAGTGCATTAAAAACACCAAATATGACTGTTGCTCAATAAACAAATAGAAATAGAGTTCAGAGAAACAGTGACTGGTTTCCATCGGTAGTTGTTACTCCTTGTAATGGTATCTTTCTTGAATCAGTCACTCTTTCTATCGATAGTTCCTTCTATCGGTAGCTCCTCTTATCGGTAGATTCTTTGTATCGGTAGCTCTTTTTTATCGGTAGTTTTTACTCTTTATAACAGTATCTCTATGTATCGGTAGATATTTCTATCGGTAGCTCATTCTATCAGTATCTCCTGTTATCGGTAGCTTCTTTGTAATGGTGGCTCTTTTGTAACGGTATCTATCTGTATCAGCAGACTTGTATCGGTATCGGTAGTCTTTGTCTTTCTGTATCGGTGGACTTTGTATTTGTATCGGTGGACTTCATAGCGATAGTGTTTGTCTGTCTGTTTGTATCAGTATCTTGTATCGGTAGACTTTATGCATACCAGTGGACTTAACACTTATCTGTTCTATGAAAAACATATGTTAGAATTATTTCAAAGTATGTATAAACATAGATAAACATTGATTAACATATTCCAATGATTATTTTGATATTTTTATCAACTCAATAGCAGGATGTCATAGATTGAAAGAATTAATATATAGATAAACATTATTTGGGATTGTCAAATCCTATTGAAACATAATTGAGATTACCAAAATAGGTGAGGTCAACAAACTTCTAGAGTATGATATCAGTAGAGGTTGACGCACCTTGGAATACATCCCTGATAACTGATTTTAAAACTTCCAAGTCAATAGTTGGAGGAAGAGGAGTCTCATCCTTAGAAGATTCAGAAGTGGTGTCTCTAATACACTTGAAAAAAAATCCATAGACTCTTTATACCAATAATACATTCCCTTAACAATAATAATTAGAGAAACCAGCTAATCACCTAACCTCTTATTCTCCATTCCCACTTCTTAAAGCTCAGAAACCATCTAAAGTTGAATATTTGAAACAACTTTCTCTGAAATTATGGAAACATTGGTTTCACTAAGAATTTACATAGGTGATTATTGAGTTTGAATGATTTCTTTAACTACCAAGCACAACTCACCTTTAAAAACATTGAGATAATTCTAACTCACATAGTTAGCAGGAACAAGTGAAACCGAAGGAGTATGAGCTAGAGTAGGATTAGGAGCAGGAGCAGGAGCATGATCTGTTTCTATAATAAATGTCTAAGAATAATCCAACTATTCAATCAGTGATCCCTTAGGATCATATGCCTCATCATCTTAATTTGGATAGTCTAAGCCAAGAGTGACATATCTTGGGTATTTTTCCCATTCAGCTACTATAGACCAATCATAAGGAGTAAGAGTATCCACCTTAACTTTTCATGATAGTTTCTCCCCCTCAATAGGTTCTTCCCTCTCAAAAGGTGATTTATTTCTAGCATTAACTTTTTCTTGCACTTGATCAACTATAGACTCTTCTTCAAATAAAAATAACATAGAAGCCTTTTGAGGTTCCAAAACCTTTTCCCTTTCCACTAAAACATTTTCAGTAAGATATGTAGGTTCTACAACATGACCTTGATATCTATCGGTAGGATCAAATCCATCACTAGTTTCACCATCATTTTACAATTTTATTCTTTTTCTTCTTCTTCATCATCCCTATTTTCATTTTCTTTCCCTTCTTCATCATACTCTTCTTCTTCACCATTTTCTTCTTCCTCTTCACTTCCACTTCCAGTAGCATACTCAACATCCTCAGACTCTTCTCTTTCCTCCTCCTCATCATCTATTAGGAGAGATCATTTTGCAGGAAGTTCTTTTGGGGGGATAGGAGATTCATAGGTAATTCCTTCAAGGATTGCTACAATATTTGGGTCACTTATTTCATCAATAGTAGATTACATTCCTTCATCTGCCTCAACTTCATTCTCCTCCTCATATGAATACTCAACAAATTCATCTGGTCATAGACCAGGGTCATCCATATCCTTTGGTCTTTAAGGGTGTTGCACTAGATCAAATTATTCATAACATTTTTCATTATCTTCCACCCATTGCCTCTTCTAGGGATTCCATTTTATCCTCATACTTTTTCATATAGCCTTATTGATACAAAATCCACCATAATCTATCATAGTTTATTTATCTTCATTCACTACTCCTTTAACTTTTAGCATGGTATAAATAAGATTAGAATAAAACAAAGAGTTTTATTTTGGTGAGGCTTAATAATCTAACTCATATGAACCATGAGGTATCAGAAAAGATTGATCTTGTTCCTTTGATTCATAAAATATAGCAGATAAACATCTTAAAACTTCAATGAGGAAAAATCCCATTTACTTGGACATAATTAATGATGGATAAACTTAAATAGTAACCTGTATTCTCTATACAGCTCAGTTTCTATTGGTATTCTAGTGATTTCATCACTTTTCAGCCCAATAAAGGCTATTTAATAACTAAAAATACCACTACCAGAAGGATCATTACCCTTATGATCTTCCAAAATACCTTCATGAGGTACATTCAAGCATTCTGAACACTGCTTAGAAGAAAAATCAATCCATTTTCCATCTATTCTTGACTTGATCCAAAACTCTTCTATGAAATCCAAAACAAACTCCACATATAAATAAAACTCATAAACTATCTTTGGATAAAGAGGCCACCTGTTGTTGAAGAACCATTACAACCAACCTTGTTCTCGAAAAACTTTCAGAAAAAGTGACTTACTTGACAAGAGTTAATCTTCATGTACTTCTGTTTCTGGAATGAAAAGTCTGCTGGAAAGATCAGGGTTAACAAGTTTGGGAATATGATCACTTGATTCTCCCTTTTTCCACATCAAAGGATGAGACTCATCTAGAGATGTCTCAAACAAGATCTTCACTTGATGCATTGTGAAGGGTTTTTTTCGAAGGAAGAAGGAAGTAGAGGTTTGACAGAGAAGTGTTCGGTTTTGGGAGAGGATTAAGTGATAAGTGATTCATATTTATTCAGTTTTTATCATTTATGGATTTTAATAATCATAAATGAAAAATACATTATAAAATAAATCTAAATAAAGAAGGTAATGAGTTTATGTTTGGAAAATAAAAAATGACTAAGTAAAGAGCAGTAAGTCACAATAGTGAGTTCTAATGGTGAGTTTTAATCGATGAGTCACAACAGTGAGTCAAAAATGTGATTCATCAATGGTGAGTCACAATGGTGAGTCATTAATGTTGATTCATAAATATTGATTCGCAATGGTGAGTCATCAACGGTGAGTCACAATAGTGAGTCACAACATTGAGTCATCAATGGTGAGTCACAATGGTGATTCATCAACATTCATTCCCAATGGCGAGTCATCAATAGTTAGTCCCAATGGCGAGTCATTAAAAATAGATCATACCCAACTCATGTATGATTTTAATCATTCTCTCATAATTTGATGGCTTAGTAAAAAGTATCAGCAAGTTGATGTTCAATGCCAATAAATTCAAGAGTTATATAACCTTTTTTATAATGTTATCTCAAAAAGTGGTGTCTTACATTAATATTATTTGTTCTGCAATGATAAATTGGATTATTAGAAATTTTAATATCCCTTGGGTTGTCATAGTTTATCAAGACATGTCTAAATTGATATCCATAATCTAGTAATGTGTATTTCATCCACAAAATTTGTGCAGAACAACTACCGACATATATGTATTCCACTTTAGTAGTAGATAATGAAATGGAATTTTGTTTCTTACTACACCATGAAACTAGAGACTTTCCCAAAAATTTACATGTTCTAGAGGTTCTTTTTTTATCTAACTTGCAACCACCAAAGTCAGTATTATAATAACAAACTAAGTCAAAGGGTTTTCCTCTATAATAGAACAATCTTAAGTTGGTAGTATATTTGAGGTATTCGAAAATTCTTTTAACAACAAGTAAGTGAGACTCTTTTTTATTTTCTTGAAAACGATAAAAAATACACACATTGAACATAATATCCAGTCGTCTAGTAGTTAAGTAAATAATAATTCCAATCATACCTCTGTAATTGGGTTGATCCATTAATTTTCCATCTTCATCAAGATCCAATTTAATGGTGGTACTCATAGGAGTATCACTAATTTTGGTGCTATCTAGATTAAATATTTTTAAAATATCTTTAGTATATTTAATTTGATTTAAAATAATACCTTCCTTATTTTGAAAAATTTGAAATCTAAGAAAGAATTTGAGTTCACCCCTTAAACTCATTTCAAACTCATTTTGAATCATTTTTAAAAATTCAAGACATAAAGGATTTTTTGAAGATCCAAAAATAAGATCATCAATATATATTTGAACAACTAGAACATCTTTAGAAATTCTTTTTATAAAAAGAGTATGATCAGATAAAACTTCAGAAAAATATTTAGAAATAAGAAAAGTGTTGAGCATATCGTACCAAGATATTGGAGGTTGTTTTAAACCATAAAATTATTTTGTTAACTTGAAAACATGATTTGGAAAATGGGTATTTGTAAAACCAGAGGGTTGTTCAACTAAAACATCCTAAACTATATAAAATTTTAGGAAATAAATTTTGACATCCAATTGATAATGTTTTAAATTCAGATGTGTTATATAAGAGAGTAGTATTCGAATGGATTCAAGTTAGGCCACAAGTGAAAAGGTTTATTCGTATTCTATTTCTTCTTATTGACTATAAACTTCTGCAATTAGTCTAGATTTATTTCTAACTATATTGTCAGATTCATCCACTTTGTTTCTAACCTCCCACTTAGTGCCCATGGTCAAGGTGTCTTTGGGACTATCAAAAAGTTTCCATAATTTTTTTATTTTAAATTTATTTAATTCTTCTTGCATATCCATCATCAATAATTAATCATTGATTGCATCATTGATGTTATTAGGTTCAAGCTATGACAAAAATAATTGATGTTCAGCTTGGTTTCTTAGAGAATCTCTAGTATGTGTTCCTTTGTATAACTCTCTAACTAAAACATCTAAAGCATGGTTTTTAGTGTTCTAACAGGTCTGGAAAATAAAGGGTTGGTCACTTTGGGTTCTTCTACAGGTTTGTATTCTTTTTGTTCAGAATCTAGAAATTTTCTAGAACTGGATATTTCTGCTTGTCTGACAATAGAATCGGATGATTTAGAATTTAATTCCATATTTGCTAGATTATCCTCAACATTTTGTAAGGTGTTTTTGGATTCATGTGGATTTATTTTATCAAAATTTACATGCACAAACTCTTCCAAACATTTGGTTATTTTATTAAAGACTCGAAAATTTTTACTAGAGAATCAATAAATGAGGAAAATGACTTCATCAATTTTGGAGGAAAATTTATCAATATTATATTTTTTATTGAGAATAATGACTTAACAAACAAAAACATTGAAGTAATTAACCTTGTAATACTTTGACCGTTAAAAATAAATTTTTATTTAAATTAAAAAGGAAAGATTGACTATGTATCAGATCAGTGTCTTAGGAACATTGTGTAGATACTCGATTTTTCACCTTATAATACGTTGAAATATGTCTATATATGTTTCTAGAGTAAAGTTTTCAAGCGGCACAAACTTCCAAGGCCCTGTGTGCCCAAAATTAATTTTATAAACTATTAAGTATATTCTATACTATTCATGCGACAGAAACGAGATATATATTAAACCTTAGCTTGGATCAAAAATATGAGGCCATGATTGTGTTTGGAAAGTGGCATTTACACTGGGAAATGATTAACTATTGTTGGTGCGGGACTTCTGTGGAAAGTGCCACTCAGGGGCATAATCATAATTAAAAATAATTAACTTACCCTGACACCAAATCCAATACCTTTAGAACAAAGACTCTGATAAAAAATTTAAGACCTCTATTGAGTTCGGAATGGGATTTATTTACTAGGCACAACATAAAATAATGGGGTGTGTGGCATTCAGATTTCATGCTCATTGGTGGGACATTTTAGCTGAAACCTTAAAAACCTTGAGTTTTTCTTTAAATACTTGGTTAAGGGGATTCAATTAGGGTTATCCCCTAATTTTTTCTCCAATGAAAAAGAAGAAACTCTCCCTCCCCTTGGTGAATTGTTGTGATAAGGCCCTCGAAGGACTGGAACAAGATCAAACCAGGGATGATCATAAATTTCATGTCGATCCTTTCATGAGGTAAGAATTCTTGTCATTCTTAACACCCCAAATTTTCAATTATTAAGTTTTTATTGAATTCGTTGTTTAAATACATTGTTATAAATGTCAAGGCGATGGCCAAATGAACATTGCCATCGCTCAAACCCCATTTGAATCCCTGTCTGTGTTGCGTTCTACACCGTTATTCACCCTAAATTCCTCACTATGTCGAAACACCAAAAAAACAACAAGAAGAGGATGAAACCATGAATATTCCAACCCGATCATCATGAAACCGATCTCATTTTGAAATTTTGACCACTAGAGCGGTCCTGGTGGCCTGTGGAAGGGAGACAGTGGAGTGTCTCAGGAAAGGGCGACAACTAGAATTTGGGGATGGATGGATGACGATGCTCAAAGGACCAGGTGGTAGTGGCATTTAGCGGGCCAAGTGGTGGTAGTATTTGGAGGACCAGTTGGCAATGGCATTCAGTGAACTAGGTGGTGGCAAATTCTGACTGTGTAACTGGATCACGAGGCATGGATGGCTGGAAGGTGGGGTAAAATCCAATGGGAGGCAAGGACTGGGCCAGCATTAGGAGGTGCCAATAGTGTGCGATCAGGTGGGGGCTCTATGTTCAGGAGACCGGGGGACTGAGACCTAGACGATGCGGGTCTCCCACATTAACGCAAGAGCTTGAGGTGACCAGCTTCTGAGCCGGTTGGTGTCGGTAGCCGAGAGTGGACCACGTGTGCTGGGAGTGGGTCAAGAGGGGGTTGGGTCATGGAGTGGAGTACCGGGCCACGATGAACCAAGTCGACCTGGCCCTGGTGGAAGGGTCCGGCCGAATTGGGCAGGATTGGCCCAGTTTGGGCCAAAATCATTTAATTGCCCATATTTTTTTATGTGGGCCTCCGATTTTCATGTCATCTATGGAAACACAATCCTTGAGTTGAAACTGACGATTTGAGGTGGTTTTGAAAATTTTAATTTTCAATCCTGAAGGTGAGTGGCGTGAAACAATCGCTTTATCAATAAAAGTTGTTGTTGTTATTCACGATTCCTTCTTTCGGACGTAGCACCCGCATATGAAGTTCGATTGATGCTCCATCAGAGGATCTATGACCCTGGAGTTTAGGCAGACTTTTTGAGACTATTTTTTTCTGTTCAAACTACAGTCAAGGTGCGGGCTCCATGGGGGTCGGTGCACACGCTATGCGATGAAATGTATCTTTTTCACCGAGTATCCATTTTGGAAGATCAAGTAGTCAAACCCATGTTTTTTATCAAGATGATCACAATGGAGTGAACTATAAAATTATTTTCCGGTATGATGCATGGGTCCCACAAGAAGCCTTTTGAGTGCAGTGCGACATCACACAACTTTTCCATCAGATGTCTGTTTGGGGTGAGTGAATAGTCTACATCACGTGTTTTTCTGCAAGGATCATAATAGTGTTGTCCATTTGGATGTGTGGAGCCTTATTAATGATCTAATTAAATTTTTAAGCATGAAAGTAATATATCTGGAATGTTATTTTGATGTGTTAGAGGGTTTTTGATGACAATAATGATCAGGCGACATCATCAGTGACTTCCGAGTGGAACCCTCCAACCAGGCTGGGCACAGGTCCTCGATGAAACTAGAGTGGAATCCTTTATCTAGGTTGGGAATGAGTCCTCAACCCTTCAAAGTGGAACACTACAGCTGAGATGGGCATGGGTTCTTGACGACACTAGAGTGGAACCCTCCAGCCGGGCTGGGCATGAGTCCTCAAATTTGAGATGACCTTCTTACTTCAGATCAATGAGATACATACTTTGATATGACCTTGGAATCATGAGTAATAGGGGAACTTTCACCCCCAATACACATCCTTGTGATGCGACCTAAAACTGTGTGGGTGAGACAGATGCACTCAAAGTATATAATATCAAGGTGTGGTGTTTGAGCCCCTTTGAATTGCATTTTGGGGCAGATTTGGGAATACTGAATATCGATAGTGGTTACTTCTAGGACTGTTATAGACTCTTTACTGGGATGAGCTCTGATATGGAAATCCCCTTACTTTCTTTTTTGAGTTTCTTTAGTTTGAGCATATATTTATTCACTCTATTGCAGTACCCACTCCTTGGGTTCTAGTTACTCTCCTTCTAGTAGAGGCGAAGACGCGCGAGGTATACCACATGATTTCCGTGTCTAGCTTTTCATGGTTGGACAAGTCCACTCTCATACTATATGTGGTGAAGACTCAATTAGAAGTTTATCTTCTCACCATATCTAGCTCCATGTGTTTAGATGAGCTACTTCACTCTCTTACTGGGTTGAGATGAACTCTTTTATTATACCATTTCATATCTGCCATTCTTTACTTTTTTTTCTACCTCTTACTACTCCCCCTTCTTTTCAAGGTATCATATTCGATATTTTTATACTCACCCCTGCATGGGATTTTCCTGCACGTATTGTCCTATATGAAAACGACATATAGATTTGATCATGGATCTAGAAGAGTGAAGTGATACAGGATCTTAGACCACGTATGGTGGACGTGGATGGGTTTTTGAGAGTAGCATTAGTTTTTACTTTCAGCTATTATTCTGGTTGGAAAACCTTTCAGTTTGGTGTGTGTTTTTTTTAATTTCATATTACTTTATTGTATCCATACTTTTAGTGGTCTATGCATGCCTGGTTTACTTTTACAACAAGTTTCATCTTTTTTCCTTTATTTTCCCTCTACACTTTTTCATTTAGATGGTTGTGTGTGTACAGGTACTTAGGAAAAGGCCTCCCCGAGTTGTTGAGACTTCAGTGCTAGTCTTCACCCCCTGGCCTATGGAGGTGGGCTTGGGGTAGTTGCGGCTTGAGCCCAGCATGGGTTGGATCGTGAAAAAGTGGTATCAGAGGTGGTTATTTCCTTGGGATATTTTTGGAAGATCCCTAAAAAGGAATTGGTTGGGTTTAGGGAAATGGTGTCTGCATGTCTCGAGAGTAGATCTCAGGCCAAGGAGTCTAGTGATGGTGTGACGACCAACATAGCCATTCACTATGAACCTGATTACCCGCTTGTCAACTCGGCATGATGAGGCACTAGTTTTAAGGAAATTTGGTACATGCATCATATAAGATCAAGACTTTGACTATACTTATTGATTCATCTCCCCTTTATTGTTGTTATTGTTATATAATATATATATATATATATATATATGCTCATCTAACCATGGTACTCCATGATAAATTTTCAGGATACCTCCGCGCAGCCATCCAGCCAGGTTACCCACTCCAACTTGTGAAGACGACGTCTTGAGCAATGAGGCCTTAGTTTAGTGGCCATCACACGATCTCCTTTCTCTAGGTAGACCAGAAATAGTACCTCCACCTATAAAGAAGTAGTTAGTACTGACAGTACTGACTGAAGATAAGCGCAGGTTGAGCATGCTTTGTGAGTTCCAATAGAAGAGGATGCTAAGGTTTTAAGGAGATCCAAATCCCCAAGAAGCATAGGACTGGTTAGAGGTTGTACTCAGCCTTTTTAGGCTAGTTCGGACATCGACGAACCAGATGGTGGCCTTGGAAGCCAGCCTTTTTCTTGGGCCGATTGGGCGATGGTGGAGTCTGGTCACCTAGATGCATGATGAGACCACTATCTTATGGGACGAGTTCGATCAGTTGTTTCATGAGGAGTACTTACCCTCATGCTTGCAATATGTCAGGATATAATAGCTTCTGAAGTTGAAGTAGTGGGCTAGGACAGTGGCTATATATGCAGCTAGGTTTACTGATCTTTCCCACTATTACCTAGATATGATCTGAGACACTTAATTCCAAGAACAAAAGTTCAAGATGGGTATTAACTAGGAGATCTATTCCAGTGTGGGGACCATGTGTATCCACACCTATGCTGGGGTGATAGAGTAGTAACTAATGATGGAGAGTTTCCTAGTAGAGGGATGCCAAATAGCTGGGACTGGCAGTGGTTGCTTCAGAGCTGAGACATCCACAACAGGTGGCAGCCGTCAGGTGACAGAGCATCGATGCAGGAGATCTTACCAAGATCAGACTTGACCACATGGTTAGGCAGCACCTAGGCCACATAGGGCTCCAAGTAATCCTGGATAGGGACATTATTTTATGTGTGATGGGTGTGGTCACATGGCTAAGGACTGCCTGACTCGATGAGCTGAGAATCCCGGGTAGGGAGAAGGTGGACCAATGTGGTAAAGGTAGCGCTATGATCTAGGTGGTCCATAGGTTGGTGGTTCTGGCAGAGGATCAGGAGGAACGAGAGGTGGGGGATAGCATTATGAGTTCCCCCCGACCAGGTAGTCCACATTAGTCTTAGGGGGATAGCGGTCAAGGCTGAAGACAACTTCAGGTGATGGATATCCATGATCCTCCACCACACGATATGATTTGAGGTACGCACTATGTTTACTATACTATTTAATTAGTATTATTATACACATCATCTATTCCTTCTTTTATATCATTACTTCTAGTATGAAAGTTGGATCTCCCAGTAGAGGCGTTATAACATCGTCTTTGTCTTGAGATTCCTATGGAAAGATCTTCTTCAGTTTGTTTTATCTACTGGTAGTGAGAACTTTAATTTGGAGGAGAAATGTTTACATGGGACCTATTTTTCATCACGATGAAACCTTATGAAGTAATTCTGGGCATGGGTTGACTTTCCATGGTAAGAGCCCAGATCAACTGTCACCGCTGACTAGTAGATTCCTACACACTAATGGGATGGGCTTCACCTTTCTTGGTGAATGAGGCCTCGTAACGGGGCTGGTGAGTGCCATGATTAAGAGAATACAAAATTTTTCTCATCATTTGGAAAGCATGACCCTTGGTGCAGTGGAATCTTCAGGAACCTGGGTTCCTTCAGTCGTGGAGGATTACATGGACTTCTTCACTGAAGATGTCCCATGACTATCTCTGAGATGAAAGTTTGAGTTTTTCATTGATTTTCAACTGGGGACTTCTATGATATCTTCTGCATCATATCATATGATACCCAATGAGCTTCGAAAGAAACATTTTAAGTTGGAATACCTTTGAGAGAAGGGTTTTATTAGACCCAATGTATCCCCCTGGACAGCTCTGGTTCTATTTGCGAAGAAGGAAGATTAGATTTTGCAGATTTTTGTGGATTATAATCGCCTGAATCAGGCCATGATAAAGAACAAGTACCCATTACAGAGAATTGAATACCTCTTAGACCATTTGTGAGTTTCAAAGTGATTCTCTAAGATTTATTTGATATCTATCTACCACCAGCTATAGGTATATGAGGCTAATATCTCGAAGTTGGCCTTTTGTTGTCTCTACAGGCATTAAGAGTTCTTAGTGAGGTCCTTAGCTATGAAAAATGCCTCCGTAATTTTTATAACCTTGATGAAACAGGTCTTATAACCGTATCTGGATGAGTTTGTAGTTTTCCTCATAAAAAAACATATTCATTTACTCAGCATCATAGGAGGAGAACACATAGGATCTAGGGATGGTCCTCAATTTACTTTGAGAGCACCAGCTTTATAGAAATCTCTTTAAGTGTTAGTTATAGATACATGAGGTTCACATTCTAGGTCATGTCATATTTGAAGAGGTTTTATTCATGGATCCTGCAAATATTGAGGTGGTGATTTCTTAGGAGCCACCTAAGAATGCGTCATATGTGTGAAGCTTCCTCGGTTTGGCTGGGTACTACTGGAGATTTGTGGCATACTTCTTCAAGATCACAACCCCTTTGGATTCTCTGATGTGGAAGGGACAACCATTTACCTGGTATGAAAAGTGATAGAAGTAATTTGATGAGTTTAGGTAGAGGTTGGAGACCTCTCTAGTTCTAAGACTACCAAACAAGGGCGTTGAGTTCATAGTTTACCGTGATGCCTCAACAGCTGGGCTCAATTTCATTTTGATGTAATAATAGGAAGTCATCCCATATGGGTTGAGGTATTTGCTATCCCTTGAGAATAATTATGAGATTCATGACTTGGTTCTTGAAGTGTTAGTTTTTTCGCTAAGTATATAGAGGCACTACCTCTTAGGAGAGTGAATTATAGTTTACTCAGACCACCAGAACCTGAGGGATATCTTTACCCAGAGAGATTTGAACCTAAGGCATCAATGCTATTTAAAGTTCCTGAAGGAAAACAACTTTTAGATAGTCTATAAACTAGGGAAGGGAAATTTTGTAGTAGATACCCTCAATAGGAATTCCCAAGCTTGCCTCATGCAGGAAGTTGTAGAGCAGTTAGCTTCCCTACAGCTGACCCTGGTGGAATAGGAGGGTATAATTTTTCTACAGTCGATGGTGTTGATTCCATCACTTCTCGAGCGGGTGAGAGAGTCTCAGCTAAGAGACATTGACTATGAGGTTTTTCATGATCAGATATCCCTATTCGATGCACCTAATGGGAATTCTGAAGGAGGAAATCCCAAGATCTTGTTCCAAGGGAAAACAATGGTTCCAGTTGCGATGAAGGAGGAAGTGATGATGGAGTTCTATACTTCACCCTTAGCTATATATCCTAGTGTAGGGAAGATGTATAGGGATCTTCAGCAGAAGTTCAGGTTGTCCTACATGAGATGAGGCATTGCTGAGTTTGTCTCCCAATTCCTTACTTATCAGCAGGTGAAGGCTGAGCTTTAGGTTCCATTTGGTTTTTTTGCAGCCTATCGACATCCCAGAGTGGAGGTGGGATATAATATCTATGGATTTCATCACAGGGATTATGTTCAAAATGAAGTGACATGACTCCATCTGGGTGATAGTGGACTAACTTACTAAGTTAGTGAACTTCCTTTCCATCAGGGAGTAGAGTTCAGTAGAGAGTCTAGGGCAGTTGTACTTACGGAAGATTGCCCACCTTCAGAGATTAAACTTTACGATTGTCTCTGATTGTGATGTGTGGTTTACATCACAAATATAGAGAGGAATGTATGAGGCTTTCAGGACCCATTTGTGGATGTGTATAAATTTTCACCCCCAGTTCAATAGGCAAACTGAGCACACTATCTGGGTGCTAGAGGATATGCTGAGGGCCTATGTGCTAGATTTCGACCAAAGCTGGAAGGATCACCTAACTTTGGTTGAGTTTTCATACAAATATAGCTACAAATATACTATAGGTATGTCACCATATAAGGCCCTATATGGGAGACCCTGCAGGTTATCCTTATGCTTAACAGAATTTGGAGAATCGTCCCTCGTGGGCCTAAAGTTGGTGTGATCCACGACATAGAAGCTGCAGGTCATTCATTCATGAATAAATAAATCCCAGAGAAGACAAAAATCGTATACAGACTACTGTTGTAGGCACTTGGAGTTTGAGCATGGAGACCACTACTTCTTTAGAGTCCTCCCGCTGTGCGAAATATGAAGGTTTAGCCAGGGATGCAAGATATCTCGAAGGTTCATTGGGCTATTCAAGATTGTGCGAAGGGTTGGAAATGTGGCCTACCACCTTTTCCTACCCCCATTGCTGGAGTGGGTGCATGATGTCTTCTATGTGTCATAGCTAAGGTGATACGTGCATGATATTACCCATGTCATCGACTGTAGCGATCGAGACATTGAGGATGGAACCACTTTTGTAGAGAACCCAGTGGCGATGGAGGATCGTAGGGAGAGAACCTTTCATGGGCGGTCTATCCCCTTGGTTCACGTACTGTGGTAGAAAAAAAGTTTAGAATAGTTCTTGGGAACAGGAGAGCCAGATGTGGGCCCAGTATCCCGATTTGTTTTCATAGTTTTTTATTTTCGGGGACGAAATGAATAAAGGAGGGAATGATGTAGAGACCCGGTTTTTTTCCTTGTAATACTTTGAAATATTTCTATATATGTTTCTATAGTTAAGTGTTTAGGTGGCGTACAATTCTGAGTCCTGGTGTTATTTTAATTAATTTGATAATAATATTAAGTATATTTTATACTTTTCATGCGATAGAAATGGGATATATCTTAAATTGTAGCTCAGGTCAGAAATCCAATGCCACGGTTGTGTCTGGAACATGACGTTTACCCTAGGCGGGGATAACTATAGTTGGAACAGGAGTTCTGTGGAAATTTCCACTTAGGGGCGTACTCATAATTAAAAATAATTAACTGTTGCAGGGAGCGCCCCTGCTCGAGAGGCAATCCCCACGCAATAGTTGATCGTACCACGATTCACTATTTTATTCCACCCTTACACCGCTGTTTTAAACTAGTTTTGTAATGAATATTCCAAATATAATAATAAATTTCACTTTATGTTTGAATCATTTAATTAATTTTAATCAACATTATAATGGGCAATGTTACTTGTTTTTATTATTTCAATGCAGGTGGAGGTGATTTGGAGGGCCCTTGATGAATTGGAAGAAAAATGGGCCAAAATTGCATGGATCCATGGACATCTGTCCACTAGTTTGAATAGTAAATGAAACTGTGCATTGAAATAGGCTGAAATTTTGTGGGCCTGTCCAAAATTGCATAGGCTACATTTCATATTAAGTAACCCAATCCTAATTCGGCTTCTATGGGGCCCATTAGAACTGATCTATCCAAGCCACTGAATTTGGACCAAGTCAAATGTGGTGTTCTGTATTTTATCAATATCTTGAGCTGTATTTGTCCAAACAGTGCCAAACATTCGATGGAGACATTCAAGAAGTAGGGATACAACTTTTCTATTTTCTCCAAAGTGAGATAAGGATATCTAAAAACTGAAACGTGTGGTACAAGTGGATTGATGAAATCTATGTGCCTAAAACCACCTTCCAATTTTCCTATAAAATGGAACCTTGGGATCCCCATTTGGAAGTTTGGCCAAGGAGTGAAGTGCTGCCAATTTTGAGTCCTATAGGATTCTCCTAATCACCTTGGAGGTTCTGGAGGCCCCTATCCTCATAGGGGAATCAAGGATGAAGAAGGAGTTCCACCCGAGCTTCCTCCTCCTCCCGATGTCGATCTAAAAGTTGGGTGTTCGTTGTGAGGGAGCTACACACATGTAAAGGGAGTTCCGATGCATACACTAGCTACTAGTTGGAGTAATTTGGGTGTTTAAACATTTCATTCCCTGTATCTTATTTTATTTCATATTTGAATGCTTGATTTGATGCATGTGAGTGTTATGCTCTTAATTTCTAACCGATCGGTGTGAGGTTTTGAGTGCGTGACTTGTGTTGTTCCGATTGGACATCACAAGAATCCTTTTCATACCCACCTTATTGAGATTTCAATTTTCTTTAGAAGCTCTTATTACATGCATAAGTACTAGACCTTGACAATACGATTGTTACGTCAAGGTTTGGTCCTTAAAGCATTGAAATAAAAGCTTAGGAATTAATCGAGATTCCAATTAACTCCAACCAAAGAATTACTCTAAACCTAAGATGAATCTCTATAAACAATGAACTTGATATGTGTGTAGTGAAATAACATAAACCCTTTTATATCATATTTTTTAAAATCCACTAGGTCACTCAACTTTTAAGCTATTTCAACTAAGTCATTGTTTTAAACTCTTTTCAAAACCACCCTCTCTCTTAGTCATTTTTATTAAAAATACACACTCTAAACCTACCAACGATCCTTGAGAGACGAACTAGGGTCTACCCTAGACTATAAATCAACCTTAAAAACATAATAAATTTGATGTGTCATGACAACGTGGTAAAATTTTGGCACCGTTGTCAGGGAGTGCTTTGGTTTTTTGTGCGTGTTTTTGATAAATTTTTTGGAATTTTTGTGAATATTTTTTTGTTTTATCTTCTATCTTTGCAATTATTTTTGTGTTATAATTTATTTATTGTGTAGGTTTTGTGTATGACGCATTATACTCTGGGAGACCTACAAACTTTCGAACCCTAACCGGAGAGGATCCTACATCAACGAAACTGAGACACACAAGACAACACTTTGAAGGATGAGACATCATATCTTAAAATTCTTCTTGATCCTTCTTCTTCTTCTGAAACCAAAGTTAAAACTGAACATAACTTGTATAACATGGCTGAAAATAATAGAACATGAAAGGAACTAACCTCACCTGATGTTGATATCCGACCCACTTACATTCAATTACAAGGCGATGCACCCAATTTTGAACTAAAATCTGGTTTAATTCATTTATTACCAAGATTTCATGGACTTCCTGGAGAAGATCCACATAATCATTTAAAAGAATTTCTTATTGTGTGTTCAATATTAAAACCTTCTAATGTGGATGAAAAACAAGTAAAACTTAGGGAATTTCCATTTTCATTAGAAGACACGGCTAAAGATTGGTTGTATTATGTTAATTCACCTATTAGAGGTTGGGCAGACATGAAAAGACTTTTTCTTGAAAAATAATTCCCAGCCTCTCAAACTAAAACAATAAGGAAAGAAATATGTGGGATAAGAAAATCTCAAGGAGAAACCCATCATGAATATTGGGAACGCTTTAAAATATTATGTTTAAGTTGTCCACACCACCAAATAAGTGATCAACTCTTAATACAATATTTTTATGAAGGTTTAATTCCAATAGATTGTAACATGATTGATGCTGCTGTAGGTGGTGCACTAGTGGATAAAACCCCAATCGCTGCAAGGACCCTAATTGAGACCATGGTACAGAACACTCAACAATTTAGTTCAAGGTTTAGTTTACCCATTCGAGGTGTCCATCAGGTGCAAAGTACTGAATTCGAGAAGATGGTGGACACAAAGTTTGAAGAGGTGAGTACTCTTCTAAGACAACTTGCTCTTTCCCAAGGGAAATTCCAATCTCCTCCTCCCATACATTGTGGTATATGCTCTTCTGATACCCACTATTCTGACCAATGCCCCCAATTGAGAGAAACTTCTGAGAGTTATGAGGCAATATTCCCAGGACGCCCCTATAACCAACCCATTAGGCAAGAACCTTACTATCCATCCAACCCTGGGTGGAAAGAAAAACAAGCCTATAGGCAAGGGGGTATTCAAACTAGCCTCATCAACCATGGAACCAACCAGGGAAAATTAGTCATCAAACACCACCACCCAGAAATTTTCAACCACCCCAAAGGCCTTTCTAACAACCCCCTCCAAAAAATGAACCTAGCCTAGAAGATATGATGAAACAAATGGCTACCAATAATCTCCAATTCCAACAAACCACTCAGGCAGCCATATAAGACCTCAAAACCCAATTAGGCCAACTAGATAACTCGGTGGGTGAAATCCAAAGCCATGGGTCTGGTAAACTACCCTCTCAACCACTTTTCAACCCTAGGGATAAGGGAAATGTTAGTGTCATCACCCTTAGGAGTGAAACTCAACTTAAAATCCAAATGAACCCTCCATTAGAGTCATCCTCTCCTAAGGAAAACACCATCCCAACCACTGAAAAAGGTTCTAATGAGGTGGAACCTTGTCTTGAGAGAATTTCTACCAAAGGAAAGAGTGTGTCTATTGATGAGTTACCAAGACCAAGCATTCCTCTTCCATTTCCCCAAAGCGCCACCCAACCAAGGAAACAAAAGGAAACTGAACTTGATAAATAAATCTTGGAGACTTTAAAAAAAGTGTAGGTTAACATCCCATTGATTGATGCCGTGAATCAAATTACACATTATGCTAAGTTTCTAAAGGAGATGTGTACACATTGAAGGAGACTCTGTGGTGATGAGAAGGTATGTTTGGGGAGGAATGTCTCAGCATTGATACAACCATCACTTCCCACCAAGTGCAATGATCCTGTAACATTCTCAATTCCATGTACCATAGGGGAGTATTCTTTTTCTAATGCTATGCTTGATTTGGGTGCTTATATTAATGTGATGTCTCACTCCATATACTCTTCTTTGCAGGTCGGTGAACTAAAGCCCATAGGAATAGTTGTTCATCTAGCAAATCGGAGTATGGAACACCCTTCTAGTGTGTTAGAGGATGTTCTTGTGAGGGTTCAAAATTTAATATTTCCTGCTGATTTTTATGTTTTAAAAATGGAAGATGATAGGATGAATGGACATGCCCCAATTATATTTGGGCGACCTTTCTTGAAAACCGCCAAATCCATAATTAATGTCCATAATGGTACATTATCTATGGAATTTGGTGGTGACATAGTCCATTTCAACATCCTTGATGCCATGAAGCACCCCTTAGAAGAACATTCCTCTCTCTCAGTAAATTCAATTGATGTACTCCCTTCCCCTAAAATCACTTCATTTGTTTCCCCTGATCCCCTTTCTGAATTTTCCTCTTTGATTGAAATTCTTGGAAATGAATCATGTGTTGATTGTTGTAGTGGTCTAGAAAAGTGTCATGCGTGTTTATTAATTGATAATTTCTTGAACACGGAGGATCACATGACCATCGATGATACTGTTACGCTTGTAAAAGCTAATTCCTCATCTAAGGATGATACCATTGAGTAGTTAGATGAGATTAGTGACCTCTCACTTTCACACACACTCCCATCAATCCAAAATCCACCTGAATTGGAACTAAAGAAACTACCTCAAGATTTAAAATATTCATATCTTGGTAATGGAAACAATTTTCCCATCATCATTGCTAGTTTACTCCCTCCTGAGCATGAATTGAGACTGCTTGAACTTTTGAGGGAGCATAAACAAGCATTGGGATGTACACTTGCAGACATTCCTGGTATTATCCCATCAATTTGTACACATCATATTTTATTAACTAATGAGGCTAAACTAGTGAGGCAGGCACAACGTCGACTGATCCCAAACCTCTTAGAAGTAGTTAAAAAGGAAGTAACAAAATTATTGGCTGCTGGAATCATTTACCCCATCTCTGACAGCCAATGGGTCAGTCCCGTTCAAGTAGTTCCTAAAAAAACTGGCCTAACGACAATTGAAAATGAAAACAATGAATTGGTTCCAACTCATGTGCAGAATAGTTGGCGTGTCTGTATAGATTATCGCCGACTAAACCAACATACTAGGAAGGACCATTTCCCATTGCCATTCATTGACAAAATACGAGAGAGGATAGAAGGGAAGTCCCATTATTGTTTTCTTGATGGGTATTCTGGATAATTTCAGATCCATATTGCCCCCGAGGATCAGGAAAAGACAACCTTCAGTTGCACCTTTGGCACATTTGCCTATAGAAGGATGCCATTTGGCCTGTGCAATGCTCCGGGTACTTTTCAGTGATGTATGGTTAGTATTTTTTCGAATTACCTAGAGAATTGCATGGAAGTTTTCATGGATGATTTTACTCTTTATGGATCCTCTTTTGATGAATGTTTAAGTAGTCTTGGTTCCGTCCTACATCGTTGTATTGAAAAGAATCTTGTATTAAATTATGAGAAATGCCATTTTATGGTGCGATAAGGTATAGTTTTGGGACATGTCATTTCTGGGGATGGTATCCAAGTAGATAAATCAAAAGTGGATGTCATTTATTCCCTACCATTCCCTAAAAATGTACGTGATGTGCGGTCTTTCCTAGGTCATTCTGGATTTTACAGTTGTTTCATTCATGATTTTAGTAAGATTGCACTTCCCCTCTCCCGCTTACTCCAAAAAGAAAAAGATTTTGTTTTTGATAAAGAATGTGAAGAAGCTTTTAATAAATTAAAATGGAGTCTCACATCACCCCCGGTAATCCAACCACCTCGGTGGGATTTACCATTTGAGCTCATGTGTGACACCTCTAACTATGCAGTTGGGGTAGTCTTATCACAAAGGGTCGATCGAGCTCCACATGTCATTTCCTATGCCTCACGTACTTTGGACCCTACCCAAGAAAACTACACCACCACTGAAAAAGAATTTCTTTCCATTGTGTTTGCCTTGGATAAATTTAGGTCATACCTTTTAGGGTCCAAAGTCATTGTGTTCTTAGACCATGCAACCCTCCGGTATCTCCTAAAGAAACCGGAAGCCAAACCACGTCTCATTCGTTGGATTCTCCTCTTCAGGAATTCAATCTAGAAATTAGACATAAAAAAGGAGCAGAGAATGTGGTGGCAGATCATATCAGTGGGATCCCCCCATCCTCGGATATTGTCTCATCCCCCTGTATTCCCATTAATGACTTGTTTCCTGATGAGAAATTGTACAAAGTGCAAGATATTATTCCCTGGTATGCTGAAATTGTAAATTATTTGGTAGCATCTTGCATTCCTACTGATTTCAACAAAAACCAATCCAGTCGTCTAAAACATGAGTCTTGTTGGTACATTTGGGATGACCCCTACCTTTGGCGCACATGTAGAGATCATGTCCTTAGGCGTTGTGTTCCCGATAGCGAGTTTCAATCTGTCCTTAGATTCTGCCACACTCTCGCTTGTGGGGGCCACTTTGGTCCCCAATAGACTGCTCGCAAAGTTCTTGATTCTGGTCTCTTTTGGCCAACACTTTTTTGGGATGCCCATGAATTTTTTAAATCTTGTCCTCATTGTCAAAGAATGGGGAATGTCTCTAAAAGGAATGAAATTCCACAATAACCCTTGCTCTTTCATGACATTTTTTATGCTTGGGGCATTGACTTTATGGGTCCATTTCCCAATTCTTTTGGTAACTTGTACATTCTTTTGGTCGTTGATTATGTATCAAAATGGGTAGAGGAACGGGCCACAAGGAAAGATGATTCCAAAATAGTTGTAGAATTTTTGAGAAATCAGATCTTTTGTAGGTTTGGATTACCTAGGTTCATCATCAGTGACCAAGGTTCTCATTTCTGCAACCGAACAATGAAATCACTTTTTCATCGGTATGGGGTTAGTCATTGAGTATTTACTGCATATCACCTATAGACTAATGGTCAAGCCGAGGTGTCAAATAGAGAGGTAAAACAAATTCTTGAAAAAATGGTCCAACCCAACAGGAAAGATTGGAGTATTAGACTCAATGATTCATTATGGGCTTATTGTACTGCTTTTAAAACTCCCATTGGAATGTCACCTTATAGGCTTGTTTTTGGAAAGAGTTGTCACCTCCCTATTGAGATTGAGCACCGGGCCTACTAGGCCATCAAACAATACAATTCTAATATATGTGGTGTAGGTTCTCAAAGGAAGTTGTAGATTCAAGAGCTAGAGGAAATGAGAAGAGATGCATATGAAAACTCCAGGATTTATAAGGAGAGAACCAAGGCTACCCATGACCGTCTTATCCTTCATCGTCAGTTCCATATTGGGCAGAAGGTCCTCCTCTACAATGCAAGGCTGAAATTGCATCCCGGTAAGCTTCATTCCCGCTGGTTTGGACCATACATTTTTACTAATGTCTCTCCATTTGGTGTTGTTCAGGTTCAAAATGAAGAAACCAAGCAAACCTTCACTGTCAATGGGCAGCGGTGGAAGCACTTTCATGAACCCATTCTAGAGTCCCCGATAGAGGAATTCCAAGTTCAAGAAGCAAACTATGAATGACATCCACCAAGTTTTATCCTTCCTTCCCATATTCTCTTTTACTACAGTGAGGACACCGCATACTCTAGGTGTGGGGGTTGGATACATTCCTGGGTTAGTTAGGAATTTTCATCGTTTTCTGTTTTTGTTTTCTCTTTTTGGCCTTCTTTATGGTATTTTCATTTTCCCCCGTCAATAATTTCGAAGTTCCATGATTTGGCGACCATAAAGTGGGGAAAGTAAAAATACCATAACGAAGGCTAAAAAGAATTTGTGTATGAGTTTACCATCAAGGAGTGATTTTTTTTAGTGAATTGGTTTTATGTCAATGATATAAATGGTTGTATCACTGTGAAACATTTGAGATGATTGATGCCTCTTGTGTGATTAGTTTTGGGAAAACTGTGTCACTAATATCTCCATACATTTTTGCACCAAACCAAAAAGTGTGAATATTTCTTACTTAATATAAGGTAAATATATGTTGGGTTAATATTTTTCAGCTTGAAATGATATTTCCATATGTTCGTTCCTTATCCGATCTATTTCATTATTGTACCAGATTGACCTATGCGTGTGTACCTATTGTCCGACTGTTGTACGCCCTCAAAAAAAATTGGTTGTGTCTTGGGCATGTCAAAAACCAATCCTCCTCAACCTTTGATCTTGTTATAACTATTGAAATTAGTGTCGTGAGGAGATCAAACAAGGGTTGAGAGATGAGTGTGAGATTTGTTCCAAATGCAACTTCAAAAAAATATAATAAATGAGGGGAGTGATGAAATGTGCAACATATGGGGATATCTAGGTCGGGAGATTATGGTTTGACTTCTAGGAATGCTTAAATGAGTGGGTCTTGAAATATGATTTCAAAGGATGTAGGACAGGTTCGGTGAAAAATCATTTAAAGCTAGATAATGTTAAAATAACCTATATTTATTTGATAGAAAGTGGAAAGAATAGCATGGAATGGTTTTCACACACACACATGGAGAGTTAGTGTAATGGTTGACCTTTGAATTCCTTGCTCATGTTGGTGTCATAAATCTCTTTGAATTTTATTGTGATATGATTTATGAGACATCTTTTTCCATTTTCTCAGGGAAGAACTCCTTGGTGTGGTTCGTGCATTGATCACGTTACTTTAAATAAAATTTCCTCAAATATTAAATCTTCAATATGTTGGAAATATATATATATATATAAATCATTTTATTTGGATATGTGATTTTTCTCAGGAGTTCAAATGTTTAGGTGTGGGGGTGTGATCGTACCACGATTCATTGTTTTATTCCACCCTTACACCACTGTTTTAAACTAGTTTTGTAATGAATATTCCAAATATAATAATAAATTGCACTTTATGTATGAATAATTTAATTAATGTTAATCAACATTATAATGGGAAATGTTACTTGTTTTTATTATTTCAATATAGGTGGAGGTGATTTGGAGGGCCCTTGATGAAGTGGAAGAAAAATGGGCCAAAATTGCATGGATCCATGGACATCTGTCCACTGTTTTGCATAGTACATGAAATCCGTGCATCCAAATGGGCTGAAATTTTGTGGGCATATCCAAAATTTCATAGGATACATTTCATATTAAGGAACCCAATCCTAATTCTACTGTAATGGTGTTTCCCAATCCGGTTAGGCCGACTGCTTGTGGCTTGGAACTGTAGCAATGTTGACTACTGTAGCGGAGCTGACCGACCGACACCGACAGGAACTGTAGTGGTGCGGACTTCAGGGTCAACTTTACTATAGTGCTTTTGACAAATCCATCCTCCGTTCACTGTAGCGACGCCAACCACTTTTTCGAACAGTGATCGTCTTCTCCATTGTTTTATAACCCTTTTTCGGGCTAGGGTTTCTACTGAAAAAACCCTATGTAATTTGTGATCTCGAAAAGTGAAATATTCTACCTCTCTCGTGGACATAGAGATTATTCCCGAACCATGTAAATTTCTATGTCTTTTGTTTTATTTCTTTCATTTTTCTCGTTTCTGTCATTGTGTCTCTCGGCGATTCCGCAACAACTGGTATCAAAGGAGATTCAGAATTCTCCAACTATGGCTCCGAATGAAGGCAAAGTGAAGATCAATCGCTTCGATGGAACTGATTTCAGTTTCTGGAGGATGCAGATCGAGGATTATATTTATCAGAAAAATATGCACTTACCACTTCTAGGTGTGAATCCAGCAAACATGGAGAAGTCGGAGTGGGAGCTACTGGACCGACAGGTTCTGGGTGTTGTGTGCCTGACATTGGCCAAAAACGTGGCGTTCAACATCAGAGAGGAGAAGATGATGGTGGATCTGATGAAAGCCCTCACAAATATGTACGAGAATCCTTCTATGACAAACAAGGTGCATTTGATGCGACGATTGTTCAACCTGAGAATAGTTGAAGGGAGACCTGTTGCAGATCATATCAATGAATTAAATACCATCATAAGTCAGTTTTAATCAGTGGACATTGATCTTGGTGATGAGTTATGTGCTCTGGTTTTACTATATTCATTACCAGAGAGTTGGGAAACAACTGTAACAGCTGTGAGCAACACTTCGGGGAATACGAAGATGGCTCTGAAAGATATATGGGACCTAATCTTTAGTGAGGATGTTCGAAGAAGAGAATTAGGCAGATTTTCTGGTTCTGCTTTGAATGTTGAAGGAAGAGTAAGGTACCCACAACGGGACAATCTTATAGGACGATCGAAGTCAAGAGGAAAGAGCAGAGATAAGGCAAAGGGGCCTGGTCCTACCTTACGGACATGCGGGAAGAAATGACATGTCAATAAGGAGTGCAGAGATAACCGGAAGGTTCCTGAAACGAGTGGAGAAAACACTACAACTGAAGGAACTGATGACATGTTGCTGATAAGCGTGGACAGCCTGATGGAGTCCTGGATTTTAGACTCTGGGGCGTCTTTCCATTCTACATCAGAGAAGGGATTTCTAAACAATTTTGTTTCTGGAAATTTCGGCAAGGTGCATCTTGCTGATGACGAGCCCTTGCAGATTGTGGGTAAAAGAGATGCACGGATCAAGACCAACAGTGGGAGTTTACTAGTTCTGGAAAATGTGAGGTATATCCCTGGCTTGAGAAGAAATATTATTTCTATTGGACAACTTGATGATGCAGGGTTGAGTACCACATTCACTGGTGGTGCATGGAAGATCACCTGAGGAGCTATGGTCATAGCTCAGGGAGCAAAGAATGGCACCATGTACAACCTGACAGAAACTTGCATGGACATGGCTACATCACTGGAATCCGTCGGAGGTTCTCAATTATGGCACTACAGACTCAGCCACATGAGTGAAAAAGGTATGAAGGTGCTGACAACAAAAGGGTTGATACCAGAGTTGAAGTCGGTGGAAGTAGGATTATGTGAAGATTGCATCTTTGGAAAGCAGAAGAAGGTGTCCTTTGCAAAAGGAGTTAGAACACCGAAGGCTGGAAAGCTGGACCTGGTGCATAAAGATGTTTGGGGGCCTTCACCAGTACCATCCATCGGAGGGTCACAATATTATGTGACATTCATCGATGAATCAACGAGGAAGGTATGGGTTTACTTTATGAAGAACAAATATGATGTGTTTAAGATGTTTCAGAAGTGGAAAGTCATGGTAGAGAACGAGTCAGGAGCAAAACTAAAATGTTTGAGGTCTGACAACAGTGGGGAGTATGGAAGTCAGGAGTTCAGGGAACTTTGTTCTGAAAATGGAATTCGGTGGGAGAAGACAATCCCAGGAACACCACAACAGAATGATTTGGAAGAGAGGATGAATAGGACACTGAATGAATGTGCCAGGAGTATGAGGCTTCACTCAGGGTTTCCTAAAACCTTCTGGGATGATGAAGTAAACATGGCAGCGTATCTGATCAATAGGCGTCCATCTGTGCCAATGGGAGAACGCCTACCCGAGGATCTCTGGTCTGGTAAGGAAGTAAAACTCTCACATTTAAGAGTCTTTGGAAGTTTAGCTTATGTACACATTGATGCTAACTCAAGGGACAAGCTTGATGCTAAGTCCAAGCCATGTTTCTTTATTGTCTATGGTGCTGAAGAGTTTGGTTACCAGTTTTCGGATGATCACAAGAAGATGGTCATCAAAATCCAGAATGTGGTATTCAATGAAGGCGTCATGTACAAAGGTCGTCATGAAGCTGAAGATGAAAATGGTAACATTGAATCAGATTTCAAAGAACAAGTGGAGCTTGAAGGTGTGCCAGAGCTTGAGAGATCCGAACCGGTGGAACCTACTACTCTATTGGAATTGAGGAGATCATCAAGGGTGAGAAGGCTTGTGCAGAGGTATTCACCATCATTGCATTATCTGTTGTTGACTGACGGTGGAGAACCAGAATGCTTTGAAGAGGAAATGCAGTTGAAGGAGTCAAGCAAGTGGGAGTTGGCTATGAAGGAAGAGATTTCCTCATTGCATGATAACAACACTTGGGAGCTGACACCTCTGCCAAGAGGAAAGAAAGCATTGTAGAATAAGTGGGTCTACCGGGTCAAGGAAGAACATGATGGAAAGAGGAGGTTTAAGGAAAGTCTGGTGGTGAAAGGATTTCAATAGAAGGAGGGAGTAGATTTCACTGAAATATTCTCACCTGTAGTGAAGCTTACCACCATCTGGGTGGTTCTCAGCATTGTGGCATTAGAAGACTTGCATCTTGAGCAGCTTGATATCAAGACTGCTTTCCTTCATGGAGATTTGGATGAAGATATCTACATGCAGTAGCCAGAGGGATATGTAGAGTCTGGAAAAGAAGATATGGTGTGAAATCTCCAGAAGAGCCTATATGGACTGAAGTAGGCACCGAGGCAGTGGAACAAGAATTTTGATTCATTTATGTCTAAAAATGAATATAAACGATGTGGTATGGATCAGTGTTTCTACATCAAGTCTTTCGGTAATGAATATATTATATTGCTTCTGTATGTGGATGACATGATCATTACAGGATCATGTATGCAGAGGATTAATGAGCTGAAAGTGTAGTTGGCTGAGGAGTTTGAAATGAAGGATCTTGGAGAAGCTGACAAGATTCTGGGAATGAAGATCAAGAGAGACCGCATAGCTGGAACATTAATGTTGTCACAGGCTGATTACATTGGAAAGGTTCTGATAAAATTCAGCATGCTGGAAGAAAAGGCAGTCTCTATTCCCCTAGTGAGCCACTTCAAACTATCAAAGGAGCAATCACCGAAGACGACAGAAGAGGTGGAGTACATGGAAAAAGTTCCATATGCATCAGCTGTTGGAAGCCTGATGTATGCCATGTTCTCTACTCAACCTGACATTGCTCATGCAGTGGGAGTTGTGAGCAGGTATATGGCTAACCCTGGAAAGCAACATTGGGAAACTATGAATTAGATACTAAGGTATTTGAAGGGCAGCAAGGAGGTATCTCTGTGCTTTGGGAAAGGAACTTCATTGCAGGGGTATGTGAATGCTGACCTTGGAGGTGCTGTCGACAGCAGGAGGAGTACCACAGGTTATGTTTTTACCTGTGGAGGAACCGTGGTAAGTTGGATATCACAATTGCAGAAGGTGGTGGATTTATCCACTACAGAGGCAGAATACATTGCTGTAACAAAAGCTGGGAAAGAGATGGTTTGGATGAAGAACTTCTTGGATGAATTGGGAAGAAAGTGAGAAGAGAATGTATTGCACTGTGACAGTCAAAGTTCTATACATCTTTCCAAGAACCCAGTGTTTCATGCCCGGACGAAGCACATTTAGTTGAAGTACCATTTTATCAGAGGTTTGATATAGGATGGGTTGCTGACTTTGCAGAAGATTTGTGGAACCAAAAATCCGGCAGACATGTTGACAAAGCCTATGGTGATATAGAATTTGAGGCACTGTTGTACCTCTGTTGGTCTCCACTGATGAGAAGAGGATGAGAGGAAGAATGATGGAGGACCTGATGGGAGCACAAGAGGAAAAAAGTTTGTATTTCATGAATCTGTGAATGGGAAGTATGCCACTAGTGAGTGAAGAAGAGGAAGAACTTAGATTAAGTAAGTTGTCTTCATCAGTTGCATTGAAGCATATCAGTGCAGTGGATCAGGCTACAAGTGGGAGATTGTTGGATTGGTGTTGCCCGATCCGGTTGGGCCGACTACTTGTGGCTTGGAACTGTAGCAATGCTGAGTACTGTAGCGGAGCTGACCGACCGACACTGACAAGCACTGTAGCGATGCGGACTTCAGGGTCAACTTTACTGTGGCACTTTTGGCAAATCCAGTCACCATTCACTGTAGCGAAGTGGACCACTTTTTTGAATAGTGATCGTCTTCTCCATTTTTTATAGCCCTTTTTCGGGATAGGGTTTCTACTAAAAAAACCCTCTATAATTTGTGCTCTCGAATAGTGAAATATTCTGCCTCTCCTGTGGACGTAGGGATCATTCCCAAAACACGTAAATTGTTGTGTATTTTGTTTTCTTTCCTTCATTTTTCTCATTTCTATCGTTTTGTCTCCTAGAGATTCCGTAACAGATTCGGCTTCTATGGGGCCCATTCGAACTGATCTGTCCAAGCCACCGAATTTGGACCAAGTCAAATGCGGTGTTCTGTATTTTATCAATATCTTGAGCTGTATTTGTTCAAACAGTGCCAAACTTTTGGTGGAGACATTCAAGAAGTAGGACTACAACTTTTCTATTTTCTCCAAATCGAGATAAGGCTATATGAAGGCCAAAATGCGTGGTACAAGTGGATTGATGAAATCTATGTTCCTAAAACCACCTTCCAATTTTCCTATAAAATGGCACCTTGTGGTCCCCATTTGGAAGTTCAGCCAAGGAGTGAATTGCTGACAATTTGGAGTCCTATAGGAGTCTCTTAATCACCTTGGAGGTTCTGGAGGCCCCTATCCTCATAGGGGAATCAAGGATGAAGAAGGAGTTCCACCCGAGCTTCCTCCTCCTCCTGATGTCGAGATAAAAGTTGGGTGTTTGTTGTGAGGGTGCTACACACATGTCAAGGGAGTTCCGATGCATACACTAGCTACTGGTTTGGAGTAATTTGGGTATTTAAACATTTCATTCCCTGTATCTTATTTTATTTCATATTTGAATGCTTGATTTGATGCATGTGAGTGTTATGCTATTAATTTCTAACCGATCGGTGTGAGGTTTTGAGTGTGTGACTTGTGTTGTTCCGATTGGACATCACAAGAATCCTTTTCATACCCACCTTATTGAGATTTCAATCTGCTTTGGAATCTCTTATTCCATGCATAAGTACTGGACCTTGATAATACGATTTTTACGTCAAGGTTTGGTCCTTAAAGCATTGAAATAAAATCTTAGGAATTAATCGGGATTCCAATTAACTCCAACCAAAGAATTACTCTAAACCTAAGATGAATCTCTATGAACAATGAACTTGATATGTGTGTAGTGAAATTACATCGACCCTTTTATCTCATATTTTTTAAAATCCACTAGGTCACTCAGATTTTAAACTATTTCAACTAAGTCATTGTTTTAAACTCTTTTCAAAACCACCCCCTCTCTTAGTCATTTTTATTAAAAATACACACTCTAAACCTACCAACTCTCCTTTAGAGACGACCTAGAGTCTACCCTAGACTATAAATCAACCTTAAAACATAATAAATTTGACGTGTCAGGACAACGTGGTCAATAGCCATGATCTATTGTGTGTTTTAGTTCGTTAAAATCTGAAATGTGAAAACGGTGTTTATTAACAGTTTAATAAATGAAAACTGATAAACAAATAATGCTTGACTTGAAATTACAATACATCAAATGAACATATTCAAATGAATTCAACAGTAGTGAACAACATGCTGACAGTGGCAATACAACAACATTCAAGTATTGCAGTTAAAATTACAAGGCAACAGCAGCAACGACAAACCGAGCCAAAATAAGGCTCAAAACAGCTTTAATTAAACCATTTAAATTCAATAAATCCTTGAAAAAATACTAAAAGCAAATGTTCAGTGGTATACAGGTCTAATAAAGTGCGGAAACAGAAAACAGTATAAGGGATTCCGAGGATTTAAATGCTTCATCCATAGGCCTACATGCACAGGGCAGGATCATCACGAGTTTTCACTATGCAAGGAAACAGTTACAAGATGAAACAAAGGACACAACTCACAAAATAAACTGGACATGAAACAGAAATAAGATGCGATGTAAAAACAAACAACATGCACAAGCTTATAAAAAATCGACAAAGAAAAACTATAACAGGACCGAGATCCCCTTACCGGGGTTCAGCCAAACCTTTGTCAATGTAGAAGCTTGTAAATGGGTGCTGAAAACGTTGTCGCAGAGTCTAGTAGGTCTGATCCTTCATAATCAACCCTGCTATCCAGATTCGTCACCATGTGACAGTTTCTTTCCATAATCTCTACATCCATCCTGATGCACTCTTTGTGTCCAAGACCTCTACATCCATCTTGATGCACTCTTGTTTTCCAAGATGCCTAAAAATCCACCCTCGTCCAGCTATTTTTATCCAAGATCATGAACTAGCAACCCCTCATGATCTGGCTTCAAGAACGGATCAAGACAACGCCAAGGAGCAGCATCCAACATCGATCACTCAAAGGGAAGCGTTGCTGCATCCTCCTCTAGGAGTCCATCCAGTTGCTGCAGAATTCGACGCAGGCATATCAAGAACCAGGATCCTTCATTTCGGATCTGGCATGGATGAATCGATGCCTAACACCACCATGGATCTGATTCATGCTCAAATTTACCCAATAGATGAAGTTAGAATGGTCCTTGCAGTCTAGCTTGGGTTGTCGAATCCACTGAGACCTAAGAAGATACCTAAGATGCATAACCTATGAGATGGATTTTTGGATATGAAGTGGCCAACTTGGTTTTGATTTTAGATAGTTTTAAAGAACACTAATAAACCTAAGTGAATTCAATTTAATGAAAATGGGTTGATCTTAGGATTATGCTTTGGGTGAATTGAATGAATTTTACTTCTTTAAACAATTTTGGTTTTATTAATTCTTGATGAATCAATTCTTCAAAATAACACTAACTTCATAATTTTCTGGTTTTATGCTAACTAAACTCAATTACTAATCCCCCATACACTTATAAAACCAAATTTATGATCTCTCCTAGGTGTATGGTCATTTTAGTACTTGGATTTAGCTACTCAAACACAGTGAAGATGAAGAGTGGAAAATAATTGAAGATTGGAAGTCTTGAATTAATTAGACAATTAACAACAATTCGTTCATAAAATAACATTCAATATAGACTTTTCATCATCCTACAATCAACCCATTAAAGGGTTAGCCCTCCATTGATGTTATACTTTCAATGGTGGGAAGAAGATGGCTTACAAGAATTGGATTGAAGAAATTAAAATTGTGGAAATAACGAGCACTCCTCCATGTGTGTGAACGAAATTCACATCTATGTGTGAACTAATTCACTAAAAAAAGAGATAAAACTGTGCTTTGTGAGTTTTAATGAGAGATAATGGGAATAATATGAGAGAAAGGTGTTGTTTAAGAACATAGAAATACAAAAAAGAAACTTACATGGAAATTGAGAACATTACAACGGAAATTTGGCATAATAACATTTAAAAAAACAAGAGATGTATTCCCCCTCACCACCACTGGCTTAAATAGGAAATTGGAAAGCATTATTCTGTGCCTCAATCAATGTATTCCCAAATATTAAATTAATTTAGGCCTCAGGGTGGTGGAAAGTAGTGGATAAATTGATCCCCTCCTTGACTTTTTATCCTCCTTGTCACCCCTAAAAAGATCATCCTGTATGGGAAATCATATCGCCGAATCTCGGTGGGACATAGGAGAGTCTGTTGTGTCTTAGGATGTCTTATAGATTTCTGTAAAATTGGGGCCTATTTGAAGTTTTGGATTGGGAGTTATGGCCTCTTTAGTGGGATAAAATTTTGGACTGCAGATTCTGGCCCAGATTTTGATCTTCTCTTTGGGCCGCCTTAATAACCACCATGGAAGCCGAATTAGAACCGACTACTGAAGAATGATTTCTTTCTCTACATGTCTTATAGCATCCCACTAAATTTGGGATTTATTGGGCCAGTATTTTGGGACCCATATTCTCATCAGTGGACTAGAGTCCAATATGTCTTCTCCAGAATTGTTTCCTTTCATCACCAAATATCATCATCATAATTTACGAATCCTCCATTGATACCTGAATAAAAAATGTTCATATTAAAGTATAGATAAATTTACCAAAATATCAAATTAAAATATGGATAATTAAATTCCTTAAAATCAGATGAATCATTGGGCCTAAATTGGTGTACATTAGGCATAAAGTGCACAAATGATGAGAATGGATGTTCAAAATTAAAATCCACTAACTCAGGCCCATAAGATCAAAAAAATGAACATTTAATACCATTAAAATGTAATTAAAATATGTTTTTTTATTGTCTAATCACACCCCCCCCAACTTTAGATTTGCTAGTCCCGAGAAAATAATTCAAAGATTATATTTGAATTCTATTTTTTTCAAACACATCATAATAAACAATTCTCACAATGTAAACTACACACAAATATATCTTTATAACCTATCAAAATAATTTAAAACATGATAAATTTAAAAGCATATCCCAATCCCAATCTCATTCCTTTGATCAAATCCATCATCATACTTCATCCAACTCAATTAGGTGAAATGATGTGTTGTGAATCACAATAGATATGGGGTTTCATTTTCATTCAAGGGGGAAATCATGGAAGCGCTAGGTGGAATCACATTTAATAAAAATATGAGTATTCTTCATTCCTTTTTTTTGGATTTTTTTTGCAATATTTCCATAGTAATTGAGATTGTAGTTAATCAAATTAACCCATGTATCAAGACTTTGTCGTTGACTCCCAGACTCAAAGGCCTTAGGGCACCAAGTGAAGCCCACATACTCGGGCATCGTCTCGAGTTAACTTGATCAAAAACAAAGTCATATTACCATAAATAGATATAGAGTGAAAAACCCAGGGCTAGAAAACTATGGAGTCATGATCCCCAAGTGCCTAAATCCACACATTTTATTAATCCATTTCTCTACACACAAATTTTTATTTTTATTTTTATTTTATTTTTTTTATATTTTTTTATAATTTTTTTTGAATACTCATATTATTCATAAAAAGCAAACCAACCTGTTCTATTTATTATGGGACCCCAATAATTCAAATTAGTACCCCACAATCTAGAGGATGTGCATTGTGGATTTTTGATTTAATAGATGAAAATAAAAATGATGAAAATTATCATTGGACAACCAAACTTCCAAAATCAATGCTTGTAAACTTAATCATGATTTAAATTAAGAGTCAAGGAAATAAAAATTATTTTCTATGTAGTTTTAATATGAGAAAAGATGTTATTATATGAATGATAAAGGAACTTTACTTCTTTTTTTTAACAAAAATTTTGTTTCCACACCCCCCAACTTAGAATGAAATTGTCCCTAGTTTCGTAAAAAGAAAAGAGAGGAGAAAGTGGGTGGGGGGGATGAGTTGGAAAGGGCATAGAACAAGTTCAATTGGTGGCTTAATAATGATGGTTGTGGTGCTCCAAAATAACTCTTTGTTCTCATGGGAGATGTAAGCACCTCCTTGATTGAATATGTATCACTCAAAAATAGTCCCTGGACCATACAAACAAGAACAAACCAGACAGAAAAAACAACACAAGAATTTATTTAATACCAAGTCTCATCATTTTTATGGTTTTACTTCTATTTTTGTTTTTGTTTTTTTTAAATCAACTGATGATACATTGTCTTCTTTTTAATTTCTGGGTAAGGTAGTACTCAGTGATCACACCGTGTGACACAGATGAATACGATGCTCCCCTTTCATACCCATCCATACTCATAAGAGGAGAACAGGTCAACAGTCTGAGTTAGAATAAAGTTATATCAAAATGATCCACTAATCATATTTGAAATATAAAGTTGATTAAAACAACAAAATGATTAGAAACTTGAAAACCATGGGTTTCCTCCCATGCAACACTTTGTTTAATGTCATTATCTTGATTTGGACGCCTAATCGATTAATTATTTTCATCATATAAGGTAGGTTCACACAAGTCTTCATCAACTTCATGTTTTTGGAATGGTTATATGAATGGTTTGACTCTATGATCATTAACTTTAAATGTTTGACCATTGGTGGGATCTGGAATTTCAACAGCCCCATGGGGGTACACCTTATGCACTATGTATGGACCTAACCATCTAGAACTCAATTTTCCCAGGTGTAAGTGAAGTTTAGAATTATACAAAATAACAGGTTTTCCCAGTTCAATGTGTTTGGTTTTAAGGTTTCTAGATTGGTATGCTTGTACTTTAGCTTTATTGATCCTTGAATTTTCATAAGCCTCCATCCTAAGTTCCTCAAGTTCATTGAGATCTAATTTCTTTTTTGTTTCATCCAATGAGAGGTCATAATTCATTTTTTTAATTTCCCAAAAGGCCTTATGTTCAATCTCCACTAGAAAATGGCATGCTTTACCATAAACCAATCTATATGGGGACATTTCTAAAATGGTTTTATATGTGGTTCAATAGGCCCAAAGAGAATCTAAGAGTTTACTCAACCAATATTTCCTAGATGGATTAACAGTTTTCTCAAGAATCTGTTTAATTTCTCTATTGTATAACTCAGATTCACCATTGTTCTGTGGGTGGTAAGCAGTGGACACTTTGTGAGAAATTCCATACTTTTCCTTGAGTGATGAGAATGGACGATTGCAAAAATGAGTTCCACGATCACTAATGATAGCCCTAGGAATTCTAAATCTAGAGAAGATTTTTTCCTTGAGAAATCTAATCATAGTTTGATGATCATTGAATTTTGTAGGAATGGCCTCAACCCATTTGGAGAAATAATTGATAGCTAAAAGAATGTAAAGATATCCCCTAGAGTTTGGGAAGGGACCCATGAAATCAATTCCCCAACAGTCAAAGATTTCAACCACTAAGATGGGAGTGAGTGGCATTTGATTTCTTTTTGTGATGGACCCTACTTGTTGAGACCTAGGATAGATTTGACAAAATGTGTAAGAGTCCCTTGAGAAGGTGGGCCAGAAGAGACCCCACTGAAGAACCTTAGAAAAAGTTTTCCTAGAGGAAAAATGACCTCCACATGCCTCACTATGACAGAATTTAAGGATGGACTCTTGTTCAGATTCTGGGACACACCTCCTAATGACTTAGTCAGGGCAGAACTTATAGAGGTATGGATCATCAAACACATAGTTCCTAACATCAGAAAGAAATTTCCTTCGAGCTTGAGTCTCTAAGAATTTTTGGATGACACCTATAACTAAGAAATTGGCTATGTCGGCATACCAAGAGCAATCACTCACAGAGTATAGGTGTTCATCAAGGAATGAATTAGACACAGAAAGGTGATTTTAGTTGTCTTTGAATTTAATCCTAGAGAGGTGATCAGCTATAACATTTTAAACACCCTTTTTATCTTTGATTGTGAGGTCAAATTCATGTAAGAGAATGACCCACCTAATCAGTCTAGACTTAGCATCTTGTTTTTGGAAGATGTATTTTAGTGCAGAATGGTCAGTGAACATAGTGATGGGGGATCCTAAGAGGTAGGACCTAAACTTCTCTAAGGCAAACACAATAGCAAGTAACTTTTTTTCAGTGGTGGTGTAGTTGATTTGGGCATCATTTAAGTATTTTCTTGTATAAGAAATGACATAAGGAGTTTTATCACAATGTTTTCCTAACACATATCCTACAAAAAAGTCACTGGAATCACACATAAGTTCGAAAGGAAGGTTCCAATTTGGAGATTTCATAATGGGAGGAGAGGTGAGAGAGGATTTGAGGGTTGAAAATGAACCCTCATAGCTTTCTGTCCAAACAAATGGATCATCCTTTACTATGAGAGAAAAAAGGGGATGGGAGATTGAACTAAAATCCTTGATGAATCTTCTATAGAAACTAGCATGTCCTAGTAAAGACCTCACTTCCTTGACAGTTTTGGGTGATGGAAGGTGACGAATGATGTCAACCTTTTCTTTATCAACTTCAATCCCCCTACTTGAGACTATATGGCCAAGGACTAGTCCCTCTTTAACCATGAAATGGAATTTTTTCCAGTTTAGGACCAGATTTGTTTCTTCACATATTGACAAGACTCTCTCTAAATTCCGCAGACATCCCTCAAATGTATTCCCAAACACATAGAAGTCATCCCTGAAGACCTCTATAAAATCCCCTACCATGTCTTAGAATATTCCCATCATGCACCGCTGAAAGGTTCCAGGGGCATTGCATAACCCGAAGGGCATGCATTTGAAAGAAAATGTGCCAAATGAACATGTGAATGTAGTCTTCCCTTGATCCTCTAGGGAGACCTCAATTTGATTATACCCCGAGTACCCATCTAAGAAATAGTAGAAGGCATGACCTGCCACTCTCTCGAGGACTTGGTCAATGAATGGTAAGGGAAAATGGTCCTTCTTGGTGAATGAGTTTAGCTTCCTATAGTCAATGCAGACCCTCCATCCGCTACTCAACCTAGTTGAAAGAATCTATCTATGCTTATTGGTTATCACTATGATTCCTGCCTTCTTAGGAACCACTTGGATTGGGCTGACCCACTCACTCTCAGCTATGGGATATATGATACCAGCTTTTTAAAATTTTAGAAGTTCCTTCCTTACTACCTCCATGAGATTAGGATTGAGTCACCGTTAAGGTTGATGACATGGCTTTGAATCAGATTCTAGAACAATCCTATGAGTCCTGATAAGTGGGCTAATCCCAGGAATATCAGACAGGGTCCAACCAATGGCTTTCTTATGTTTCCTAAGGAAATCTAGAAGAATCCTCTCATGATTGGATTCAAGAGACGAAGAAATGACAATAGGATGTGTTTGATTGTCCCCTAGGAAGGAATACTTGAGTGCAGCGGGAAGTTCCTTCAATTCAAGATCAGGTTGGTTCGGAATTTCATCAGAATATTGGGACATTGGATCAATATCAATTTTGTTTCCTAGAGTTTTAGATATGATTGATTCCTCACATGTAGAAGTTTCAGCTACTAGATTGGTTTGATCAGATTTAGGGAAGGAAGTTTGATTGGTCTCCATGAAATTGGTTTCCTGAAAGGTTTCACTGATTTTTGGACCTAAGAATTCATCATAAGAGTAATTTGAAAATGATTCAATCCAAGGAGATAAACTTCCTTCATGTGAACAAAGGAAATCAATCTCATACTGACTTAAACATCCATAAAATATTCTTTGATGTTCTATAAATTCATTACCAATGTTTCCTATCATGTTTACTTCATTAATGTCCTCATCATCTCCTACTTGTAAGCTTTCATTATAGATTTCCAAGTCTAGAATCATGTTTCCAAAGGTGATGCTCATGTTCCCGTTTCGAACTCGGATAACAGAGTTGATTGTTGCAAGGAAAGGACGAACAAGGATGATTGGGGTTTGTTACTTATTTCTTAAGTTTGGATGGTTGTCAAGGACAATGAAGTCAGTAGGGTAGATGAAGTTTTCAACATTTACTAGAACGTTCTTTAAAATCCCCTTTGGAACCCTAATGCTACGATCAGCAAGTTTAAGTGTGACAGATGTGGGTTGGAGCTCTTCTAGGCCTAACTGGTAGTACACAGCATAGGTAATGAGATTGACACTAGCACCTAGGTCACACAAGGCCTTGAAAACTTTGCTCTCTCCTAGTTCAACATTGATGTAAGGGAAACCCAGGTCTTTCAACTTAGGAGGAATGGTCCCTTGAGTGGTGGTACTCACATTAGTAGCCAAAAGGACTTGGTTTTTATGTGAAAATTTTCTTTTAAAAGTGAACAAGTCCTTAAGGTACTTTTATTAGGTAGGTATGGTTTGGATTGCATCGATAAGGGGAATGTTCAACTTGGCTTGTGAGAAGATTTATCTTAATGTTTCACTTAATTTAGGATTGGTTTTCCCCCTCATGCATTGAGGAAATGGTACAGGTTGTGGGGTTGTTTGTTGAAGAGTTGTTTCTTTGACATTGTTATTAGTTTCCTCAGTTTGATCTTGTGGTTCATTTCAATTTTCATTAGAGTTTGAAGCTTCACATGGTTTCTGACTTATTTTTTCAGGTTTATCAATTGATTTCCCACTTCTTAAAACAGTCACATCCTTTAGTTGTTCATGATTTGTTTGAGTGAAACTTGACTCTCCCCTTAAATTTGAGGATGGTACCGCCTAAGTAGGCATGGTTACCTTTCCAGTTTTGATGGTCTGAAGTTCTTGTTTTAGGGAAGAGACTTCCGAGTTCATCCTTTCCATTTTTTTTACAGTTGTTCTAGTAGGCTTTGTGGAACAGTTTGGGTCGGTGCTTGAGAAGATTGGTTTATCCCAAGAGGATATTTTGGAGGTGGGATGGTTTGTTGAAAATGGACCGGTGGCTGTTGGAATTGGATAGGTTGGGTTTGGAACTGGTTATGGGTTTGGTAGTTCTATTGGGGGTAAGGATTTTATCCCTATGATTGGTTAGGTTGTTGGTTATCTTTCCAGTGGAAGCCTGGGTGGTCATTATACCTTGGGTTGAAGGTGTTTTGGTATTGAGGCTTTTGAAAGTTCAAAGCATTTACTTTTGCTGGGGGTCCTCCTAAAAGGACCTCCTTGATAGATAGAATGGTTGGGCAGTTGTCTGTCTTATGGTCATGTTTGTCACAAATTGTGCAAATAGGGTTTATAGTTTGGATTTCATGTACTTTCCTAAGGTCTATCTCTTCAACCTTCCTAGAGAGTGCTGCGAGTTTAACCCTAAGTCTTTCCTCTTCTCTAAGTGTATTAATTACATTAGTTCTTTGTGTCTTTTTAGAATAAGGTGAAGTTCCCCATGTTTGGTTTTGTTCAGCAAGGCTTTCCAGATATTCCTAATCATCATTTGGGGCTTTGTTTTTAAAGGTTCCATTACACATCATGTCAATAAATTGTTTGTTCCCCTGTCTCAACCCTTCCTAAAAAATTCTCACTTGTTCATGTATAGAAAAACCATGGTGTGGAACCATGTTTAGGGTGTCATTGAACCTCTCCCATGTTTCATAAAATGACTCTCCCTCTTTTTCAAAAAAGTTTTGGATGCTCTTTTTAAGTGAAATTGTTTTGAGGTGGGGAAAGTATTTTTTGTAGAATTCTCTTTGTAGTTGGTCCCAAGAGTTGATGGATGATGGTCTCAAATTGTTTAGCCAATTTTTATCTTGATCCTTCAAAGAAAAAGGAAATAGCCTAAACTTAGCTAATTCTAGTTGATGTGGGGGTCACATGGTTTCTACAATGTCATTGAACTCCTTAACGTGAAGGTAGGGCATCACGGACTCCATTCCATGGAATGTGGAAAGATGTTTTAGGACATGGGGTTTAAATATGTAGTTGGCATATCCTAGGGAATTGTGTCTAATTCATGAGGGGGAATTGGTCCAGGAAGGTGTGAGGTAGTCATTCATGGTTTGATCAACTGCATTCCCTATGTTTGGGGCTGCCTCATTTGGATTTCCATTTTGGTTTCAACTCGGGTTTATGAGTTGGTTTCTTTGAAGACCTTCCATTGAAATGGGATCAAATTTGGAATCTGAAGTATCAAGAGTATTAGGATCTAATGGAAACAATCCCCTAGGTTCACTTGACTCTCCTATCCTAGGACTTTCCACCCTAACTAGTCTGTTCGAATTATCGCGGGTGTAGGCGGACATGCGCCAAAAGGAAAAAAAGCAAGAAAGGGACAAGATAAGAGATATTGGGTGAGAATAAAATAATGGGGGTGAGGAAAGAAGGTTTTGGTCTAAGATACTTACTTAGTCCCCTGAAAACGGTGCCAAAATTTGATTCACGCTCAAATTTACCCAATAGATGAAGGTAGAACGGTCCTTGTAGTCTATCTTGGGTTGTCGAATCCACTGAGACCTAAGAAGATACCTAAGATGCATAACGTATGAGATGGATTTTTGGCTCTGAAGTGGCCAACTTGGTTTTGATTTTATATGGTTTTAAATAACACTAAGAAACCTAAGTGAATTCAATTTAATGAAAATGGGTTTATCTTAGGATTATGCTTTGGGTGAATTGAATGAATTTTACTTCTTTAAACAATTTTGGTTTTATTAATTCTTGATGAATCCATTCTTCAAAATAACACTAACTTTATCATTTTCTGATTTTATACTAACTAAAATCAATTAATAATCCCCTAAACACTTAGAGAACCAAATTCATGATCTCTTCAAGGTGTATGGTCATTTTAGTACTTGGATTTAGCTTCCTCAAACACAGTGAAGATGAAGAGTGGAAAATAATTGAAGAATGGAAGTCTTGATTTAATTAGACAATTAACAACAATTTGTTCATAAAATAACATTCAATCCATCCTTTTAATTATCCTATGATCAACCCATTAAAGGGTTAGCCCTCCATTGATGGTATACTCTCAATGGTGGGCGGAAGATGGCTTACAAGAATTGGACTGAAGAAATTAAAATCACGGAAATAACGAGCACTCCTCCGTGTGTGTGAACAAAATTCACACCTATGTGTGAACTAATTCACTACAACACAGATATATCACTGTTATTTGTGAGTTTTAATGAGAGATAATGGGAATAATATGAGAGAAAGGTGTTGTTTAAGAACATAGAAATACAAAAAAAACTTACATGGAAATTGAGAACATTACAACGGAAATTTGGCATAATAACATTACAAAAAACAAGAGATGTATACCCCCTCACCACCACTGCCTTAAATAGGAAATTGGGAAGCCTTAGTCTAAGCCTCAATCAATTTATTCCCAAATATTAAATTAATTTAGGCCTTAGGGTGGTGGAAAGTAGTGGATAAATTGATCCCCTCCTTGACTTTTTATCCTCCCTGTCTCCCCTGAAAAGATCATCCTGTATGGGAAATCGCCGAATCATGGTGGTCTATATAAGAGTATTTTGTGTCTCCGGATGACTTCAAGACGTATGTAAAATTTGGGTCTATTTAGAGTTGTGGATCGGGAGTTATGGCCGCTTTAGTGGGATAAAATTCTGGGTCGCAGATTCTGGTCCAGATTTTGATCTTCTCTTTGGTCCGCCTTAATAACCACCATGGAAGCCGAATTACCACTGACTCCTGAAGAATGATCTGTTCCTTATATGTCTTATAGAATCCCACGAAATTTGGGATTTATTGGGCCAGTATTGTGGGCCCCACATTCTCATTAGTGGGCTGGTGTCCAATCTGTCTTCTCCAGAATTGTTTCCTTTCATCACCAAATATCATCATCATCCTTTATGAATCCTCCATTAATACCTGAATGAAAAATGTTCATATTAAAGTGTAGATACATTTCCAAAAATATTAAATTAAAATATGGATAATTACATTCCTTAAAATAAGATGAATCATTGGGCCTAAATTGGTGTACATTAGGCATGAAGTGCACAAATGATGAGAATGGATGTTCAAAATTAAAATCCACTAACTCAGACCCATAAGATCAAAAAAATGAACATTTAATACCATTAAAATTTAGTTAACATATTTGTTTTTATTGTATAATCAGGATCAACAATCCACCATTGAGGATGTCTTTTGGATCTATGAGTCAAAACACCAATTCGCCGCCTCCTTGCGCCGGTTGAAGACAAGCGTGAGGCCGATCTCAACCCTCTCCGCGAGCTCTCTGGTAGACCCCCTATTGGTGAGGTTAGGCTCTCTATATTGGCCAAGAAAAAAACAAGTATCGTGAAAGCCCCTTTCTCCATTGAATCTTTCACCTTGCACATCGGCCCGAGATATCCAGAATTGAAGATTAGCGTCGCCTATTTGCGATTCAACCTAGGGCGAGCAAGATCTGGGAATTGAAGACCATAGACCAACCAAAGAAGATGACTACCTAGAAATCGAACCAAGCACCTCTGATCTGTAGAGCTCCACAACCTCATGAGCAGTTCCACTGGAGACAGATCGTGGCGACAAAATAACCAGGTGCCGAACCTGGAACCTCAAAACTAAGAGAGGCCCATTTCGTCGCAGCGTGGACGCTCTCCCTTGGCTTCAACTTCATGCCTGAAAAAAATGGAGGGGGAGAGGATGAAGCAAGGTAGGCATGGATAGGTGTACGGTGGAGGATGTTAGGGAGGTTCCAACAAAACAAAACCATGTAACAAAACCAGCGGAGAAAAAAAAACTTTACATATTAAAAGGGCATTTTAATTAACAAAATAAAAAACGACGTGAAAAAAAATCACAATTCTCCACCTTGGAAATTAAAATGCATGAACAAATTTAATATGAAACAACACCACTGTCCAACTTGAAAATTAAACCTAAACCACATGATGATTCTACACCACCTAACATCATCAACTAGAGCATATCCTAAAAGGAAAACAACCTACGGGGTATGACCCAAACAGTCCCCCTAACCATGTATCAATGTGACACATGTCGCCCAAAGTTGAATGATATTATAAACAGCTGCTAAACATGCTCAGAAAAATGTCTCTAAACATAAACAAAGCACATACATGTACTTACCTGAGTCGCACTCTGAGATGATGCCAACATGGAAGAAGGAACCAACAAATCACATGCCAACAGGTCCCTGAATCAGCTCACCTGTGCCTGCAGAACACAAATAAACAGAGCAGTACCATCCTCACACAAAACATGGCAAGAAACAAAACATCTTAGAATTTCAAAAAGAATACAACTAAGAAATAAAACAGGTCAGAACAAACAAGCAGCAAAAGACACAAAGCTCAAAAGCAAGAAAATCGCTCACTCAACCTGAATCTGAAACAGACCCAGGAAACTCTCCACCTGAGGAGAAGACGCTGCCAAGAACCGAGCCAACAAGAGAAGTTCCTCAAAAACCAGGTACCACTGCAAATCTCATGCAACCACAAGAGTCATAAGGGCAAACTCTAGACCCACGAGAACACTGGTGATCCAAGGGCAGCATGCTACCAACCAAGAAAACTCATCTGAGTCTAACTTCGTAACGATATCTAAAAACCGCCTAATATCTCTAAAGAGATCCCGACAGAACCGCCATGAAGCCCGATCGACACCGAACCTATTCACATGACATTGTCACTCTAAACACTTCCCAAGACCAATAACTACTTGTAACGGATCACAACCTAGAGAAACCAGCCCAAAACCAAGACACACCAGAGGAACAAAACTAGAGCTAATTACCAGCTCACTCTTTTAAGGTTAGAGGCAGCAACAGGAGCAACGTAAAGAGGGGAAGTATGCATAGTAAATGAAACAACCCAGAGAGGTCTCCACTTGAACCCACAAAAACATATCAGGACCAAAGGACCAAGAACCACCAACTTTAGAAAAACCGAGACACGCCGCCTGGACTTTCGACACAAGGCACCAGAAGATCCTCAACAGATGGATTCAGAATCTCCACCATAAGAGATGACCGCCTAAACAAAATTAAAAAAAAGACATCCTCACACAAAAGGAAAACTACAAGGACACATGCAAGCATTCCCAACATCTGAAGACAGCTCTAAAACGCGAGAACAAAGCCTGGGAGCCAGCTAAAAACTAGGGGAAAACAAGCCACTAAAGGGCCACACATCCTAGTCTAGACTTACTGACGACACACGGTTCTCGAAAAACCAAACAAAGCCGCTAAATAGGGTCGAATAGTAAACAAAGAAGCTTGGTGATTAGTCAAGTGACACTGCACCCACAAGCTACCCAAACCTAAACACCAAACTCGCAACGGGACCATACCCGGAGCAAACATGCCTAAAGGATGCAAAGAAACACAACGGAGCTAACATAAGCTCATCTTCTAGGCAAAAGGCAGACACTAGAGACACAAGATCCTGCCAAAACCTTACTGCTAACCAGCTCTCAAACATAGACAATCCTCACATAGAACCCATTCCTACCCCGAAACCATAGACACACATAGGTATCAACTACCAAGAGGCATTTTTGAGGTTCAGACAGGCAAAGACAATAGTGAAACAATGAAGAAACAAACTATCAACAATAGAATGAAATTACAGCCTAAGAGAGCAAACGACCTAGCTGAACAAAACAATCAAAACATGTTGCAATAGGTAAAAGACACTAGAAAAACATTTGAAAGCAATGAACAATCTATTTCAAATTTTAACAAAGCAATACTTAAACCCAATTAGGCTTTGATACCACTTTGTTGCGGGGGATCGCCCCTGTTCGAGAGGCAATCCCCACGCAATAGACATGATCTATTGGGTGTTTTGGTTCGTTAAATCCGAAATGTGAAAACAGTGTTTATTAATAGTTTAATAAATGCAAACTGATAAACAAATAATGCTCGAATTGCAATTCCAATACATCAAATGAACATATTCAAATGAATTCAACAGTAGTGAACAACACGCTGACAGTGGCAATACAACAACATTCAAGCATTGCAGTTAAAATTACAAGGCAACAACAGCAACGACAAACCGAGCCAAAACAAGGCTCAAAACAGCTTCAATTAAACCATTTAAATTCAAGACATCCTTGAACAAATACTAGAAGAAAGTGTTCAGTGGTATACAGGTCGAATAAAACGCGGAAACGAAAAACAGTGAAAGGGACGCAGAGGATTTATGTGCTTCGGCCATAGGCCTACGTGCACGGGGCAGGATCATCACGGGTTTTCACTATGCAAGGAAACAGTTACAAGATGAAACAAAGAACACAACACACAAGCTAAACTGGACATGAAACAGAAATAAGACGCGATGAAAAAACAAACATGCACAAGATTATAAAAAATCGACAAAGAAAAACTATAACAGGACTGAGACCCCCTTACTGGGGTTCGGACAAACCTTTGTCGATGCAGAAGCTTGTAAATGGGTGCTGAAAATGTCATCGCGGAGTCTAGCAGGTCCGATCCTGCATGATCAACGCTGCTATCCAGATTCGTCACCATGTGCTAGTTGTTGTCCATAATCTCTACATCCATCCCGATGCACTCTTGGTGTCCAAGACCTCTGCATCCATCTTGATGCACTCTTGTTGTCCAAGATGCCCAGAAATCCACGCTCGTCCAACCGCTATTGTCCAAGATCAAGAACTAGCAACCCCTCACAATCCGGCTTCAAGCACAGATCAAAGACAATGCCAAGGAGCAGCATCCAACGTCGATCACACAAAGGGAAGCGCTGCTGCATCTTCCTCCAGGAGGCCATCAAGTTGCTGCTGACTTCAACACAGGCATATCAAGAACCAGGATCCTTCATTTCGGATCTAGCGTGGATGAATCGATGCCTAACACCACCATGGATCAACGATCCACTGCTGAGGATGTCGTCTGGATTTATGAGTCAAAACACCAATTCACCGCCTCCTTGCGCCGGTTGAAGACAAGCGTGAGGCCGATCTCAACCCTCTCAGCGAGATCTCCGATAGACCCCCTGTTGGCAAGGCTAGGCTCTCTATATCGGCCAAAGAAAAAACAAGTATCGTGAAAGCCCCTTTCGCCGCTGAAGCTTTTGCCTCGCACGTCGGCCCGAGATATCCAGAATTCAAGATCAGCACCGCCCATTTGCGATTCAACCTAGAGCGAGCAAGATCTGAGGATTGTCGACCATAGACCAACCATAGAAGATGACTACCCCAGAATCGAACCAAGCACCTCCAATCTGCAGAGCTCCACAACCTCCCGAGCGGTTCCACTGGAGACAGATCCCGGCGGCAAAAGAACCAGGTGCCGAACCTGGAACCTCAAAACTAAGAGAGGCCCATTCCGTCACAGCGTGGACGCTCTCCCTCGACTTCAACTTCATGGCTGAAAAAATGATGGCGGGGGAGAGGACGAAGCAAGGTAGGCATGGACAGGTGTACGGTGGAGGATGTTAGGGCAGTTCTAACAAAACAAAACCGTGTAACAAAACCAGCGGGGAAAAAAACTTTACATATTAAAAGGGCATTTTAATTAACAAAATAAAAACGACGTGAAAATAAAAATCACATTAACTTACCCCAACATCGAAGCTAATAAATTTTGAACTGGGACTCGGATTGAAAATTTGAGACTTCCTTTGAGTTTATAATGAGATGTTTTTCCTAGGCATGACATAAAATAAGGGGTCACGTGGCATTCAGATTGTGCCCCATTGGTGGGACAGTTTAGTTAAAACTCTAAAAAGCTTGAGTTTTTATTTAAATACTTGGTTAAGGGGATTCAGTTAGGGTTAGATCCTAATTGCTACGCCAACGAAGAAGAAGAATCTCTCCCTCCCCTACGACAAGGCCTCAATGTATCACAACGATATCAAACCAGGGATGACTATCAATGCCTCGCTGATCCTTTCTCAAGGTAGGAATTCTTGTCATTCTTCACACCCCAAATTTTCAATTCTTAAGTTTTCCTTTAATTCGTTGTTTAAATCCATTTTTTTGAATGTCCAGAATGAACACAGTCATCACCCTGTGGGGGCCACTCCCAATTTGGAGAGTTTTCAGCGGAGGATTTGTCGGCAACTACTCCATGCAGCGGTCTTCTTTGGTGGGCAGTCAAGGTGGAAGCACAACAGCTTTCGTGGACAATAGCAGCCGGCGGGAGGATTTCTCATGGGGTTGATGAACCACCCCATACCAACCTGTTTGTCCATCTATTTGAACGGGATCAATTTGTGGGGGTCACTCCCAATTTGGAGAGTTTTCAGCGGAGGATTTGTCGGCAACTACTCCATGCAGCGGTCTTCTTTGGTGGGCAGTCAAGGTGGAAGCACAACAGCTTTCGTGGACAATAGCAGCCGGCAGGAGGATTTCTCATGGGGTTGATGAACCACCCCATACCAACCTGTTTGTCCATCTATTTGAACGGGATCAATCCCATGATGTGCAAGGGAGATTTTGTGTGCATGATGTGTAGGTGACTTGTGTAATTTGTAATCCTCCGTCGAGTTGGATACGGAGAGAGTGAATAGAGAAACCGGCCCCCCTTCTCCGTGGATGTAGGCAGATCTGCCGAACCACGTTAAACATTCCTGTGTTGATCCATTTTGCTTCCGGTTTTCTGTGTTTGAGGTACCGCGCACCTCCGCTGCGCCCCAACAAGTGGTATCAGAGGCGAGGCGGAGCGAACGGAGTTGAACCGACGGGACGACGGAAAATTTTCCGATGGCCGGAAAATTGAAAGTGGTCGGAAAATTTTTCCGAGGGCATATTCCGGAAGAGGGCGGCGAGACGATTCCAACGACGCAAACGGTGAGAAAAACGGAGTTGAAACGAAGGAGATCTGGCCGGTCAAAGTTTGGTCAAACCCGCGGGTGAACAGTAACCCCGTGCCGGAGAAGACGGTACTGTTCATGCCGCCGGTGACAATTCCGACGAGATTCCGGCAAGAGCTCTGGCGTGCCACGTCAGCAACACGTCAGCGCCATGTCAGCGAGTGATCTGGACCATTGAACGTGTTTTGACCATATCTCGGTCAATTGGTGTCCGATTTCGGCGATCCAGGAGTCAATTCCGACTATTTCGACCGTTCCGGACACATCCGTATGGTTAGTTTTTGAAAATTAGAACTCTATAAGGTAGTGATTAAAGGGTGTGACATCGACGATGGTGATCGCGTTTTGCGACGACGACGATGGCTGGTGGTGGAGCACTACCAAAATTTGACATCGAGAAGTTCGATGGTCGAAACAATTTCGGCTTGTGGCAGAGCACAGTGAAGGATCTTTTGGTGTAGCAGGGCCTGATCAGACCGTTGATCGGAGAAAAGCCCGAGACAACCAGTGCCAATGATTGGGAAGAGCTCGAGATGCGGGTTGTCAGCACAATTCGTCTGTGTTTGGCGAATGAGGTAAAGTACTCGGTGTTGGATGAGACATCACCGAAAGAGATTTGGAAGAAGTTGGAGCAGCGGTATATGGCGAAGTCACTGACCAACAAGTTGTTCCTGAAGAAGAAACTGTACCAGCTGCGCATGGACGAGGGAGCGAATTTGTTGGATCATACCAATGAATTCAACAAGATCCTGACGCAGTTATTAGGGCTCGATGTGAAGGTTGAAGAGGAAGACAAAGCACTTTTGCTTTTTGCATCACTACCAAGCTCATTTGATGGGCTTGTGACATCATTGCTCGTGGGGAAGGAGACATTGAAGCTGGATGATGTGATGGCGTCACTTCAAGATTCAGAAGCATTTCGAAGACCCACGACGCATTCAGGTGATCAAATCATGGCGATGCGAGATGATCAGCGTGGGAGGAGCCGAAATCGACAGTCAGGAGGTAAAGAATGGCGGCCAAAATCCAGGGGACGTGATCTGAGAAAAATCACGTGTTTCTGGTGCGAGAAGAAGGGTCACTATAAAAGTGATTGTGGAGAGCGCAAACGGTACGTTGCTGGGAAGAAGAAAGTTGAAGAGGAGGATGTGAACATCACAGGATTATCAGCAGATGATGAAATCTGCGTGACAACGGGAAGCTCATACTCAGATGAGCGACTTGAACGGGAAGAAGTGCAGTGTCATTACTGCAAAAGATATGGGCACATGAAGCGGGAATGTCGTTTTCTGAGAAGGAAGAACGAGCGGGATCAAAATCTAAAAGAATACGGATGGGTTCTGGATTCGGGGAGCTCGACACACATATGTACGATGAGAGGTACATTTGATACTTTTCAGCAGGTGCGAGACTCGGTGAGACATGGTGATGGGTCAACATGAGAGGTTTGAGGAGTCGGGACAGTGAAATTGAAGACACCCGGTGGAGCAGTTCGTAAACTGGCTGACGTGAAATTTGTTCCGAGGATGAGGCGGAACTTGATATCATTGAGTAGGCTCGATGCGAGAGGGTTCAAGATTTCCATAACAGGTGGAGTGTTGGAAGTCTCATGTGGGGATGCAACGATGTTTACTGGGAAGGAGTCCCAAGGGTTGTATCATTTGATGGAGACCGTAGTCAGCCCGAGATCGAGTGAATAAATTGGAAGTGCCATGTCATCTGGCGTGAAGAAGCGTGTTCGATTTGCTGATGAAGTTTTCAATGCCTGCAAAGAGACTGCAGGTGAAGCTTCTACCCCAAATTGGTCATGAGGGGGAGATTTGTGGGGGCCACTCCCAATTTGGAGAGTTTTCAGCGGAGTATTTGTCGTCAACTACTCCATGCAGCGGTCTTCTTTGGTGGGCAGTCAAGGTGGGAGCACAGCAGCTTTCGTGGACAATAGTAGCCAGCGAGAGGATTTCTCATGGGGTTGATGAACCACCCCATACCAACCTGTTTGTCCATCTATTTTAACGGGATCAATCCCATGATGTGCAAGGGAGATTTTGTGTGCATGATGTGTAGGTGACTTGTGTAATTTGTAATCCTCCGTCGAGTTGGATACGGAGAGAGTGAATAGAGAAATCGGCCCCCCTTCTCCGTGGATGTAGGCAGATCTGCCGAACCACGTTAAAAATTCGTGTGTTGATCCGTTTTGCTTCCGGTTTTGTGTGTTTGAGGTACCGCGCACCTCCGTTGCGCCCCAACACACCCAAACCCCATTTGAATCCCAGGTTTCATTGTGTTCTACACCGTTCTTCGCCCTAAATTTATCGGTACGTCGAAACACCGCCGAATCACTGAGCGGAGGATCGTGTTGTGAAAATTCCGACCTGAGGATCCCGAAACTGATCTCATTTCAAAATTCAGACCAGAAGAACGGTCTTGGAGTCCCGAGGAAGGGAGACAGTGGAGCGGCTTCAGCAAGGGCGGCAGCTAGGATTTGGGGCTTGATGGACGGGGGGGCTCGGAAGACCAGGTGGCAGCGGTGTTCCATAGACCAGGTGGCGGCAGCTTTCGGCTGGGCGACTGGATCGCAAGGTGCAGCTGGCTGGAAGGTGGGGTCGAAGGTGGCGAGAGGCAAGGACTCGGCTGGCGTTGGCAGGTTCCAGTAGTTTGTGGTCAGGTTAGGGCTCTGAGGTCAGGTGGGAGCTTTAAGATGAGCGGCCAGGGGACCGAGACCCACATGACGTGGGTCTCCCGCGTTGACAAGGGAGCTGGAGGCAACCGGCCGCTCGGACGGTTGGTTTCTATAGCTGGGTGTACCGGGCCACAGAAAACCAAGACGGGCCGACCAGGGTGGGCTCCGGTCAGATTGGGTCGGACCGGCCCAGTTTGGGCCAAAATCCTTTAATTGCCCATATCTTTTGATGTGGGCCTCTGATTTTCATGAAGTCTATGGAAAAATGATGCTTGAGTCAAATAGGACCATTTGATGAGGTTTAGGAAATTTTAATTTACAAGCTTGAAGGTGGGTGGCGTGAAACACTCTCTTTATCAATAATAATTGCTTTTATTATTCGCGGTTCCTTCTTTCATACATAGCTCCTCCATCTGAGGTCCAATAGATGTACCGTCAAAGAACCTATTAACCTGGAGTTTTGGAGGAAATTTTGAGACTATTTTTGGGTGTTCAAACTATTGTCAAGGTGTGGGCCCCATGGGGTACGGTGCACACTCTATGAGATGAAATGCAACCTTTTTACCATGTATCCGTTTTGGATGACCAAGTAGTAAAACTCGTGTGTTTTTCAGAGAGGATCACAATGGTGCGAACCATATAATTATTTTTTGGACTGAGGCATGGGACCCACAATATTCCTTTCAAGCACAATGCGGTGTCACAAAACCTTTCCATTGGATATCCATTTAGGGTGAGTGAATAGTTTACCTCGTATGTTTTTCCACAAGGATCATAACGATGTGGTCCATTTGGATGTGCAGAGCCTTATTCGTGATCTCATTAAATGTGAAATCATGAAAGAAATATCATTGGAATGTTTTTTCGATGTCTTCTAAGCCCGCACATCTTTGGGGGAGTTCAATGACATTAGTGATTAGGAGACATCATCAGTGACTTCCGAGTGGAACCCTTCAGCCAGGCTAGGCATGGGTCCTCAATGAAAGTAGAGTGGAACTCTCCAGCTATGTTGTACATGAGACCTACATGAAACTAGAGTGGAACCCTCCAGCCGGGTTGGGCATGGGTCTTTAACCCTTCCTAGAGTGGAATCCTCCAGCTGGGCTGGACATGGGTCTTCAACATTGAGACGACCTTCTTGCTTTAGATCAATGATGAGATGTACTTTTATGTAACCTTGGAGTCATGAGTAATAGGTGCGCTTTCCCCACCGAGAGGCATCCTTGAGATGTGACCTAAAACTGTTCGGATGAGATAAACCCACCCAAAGAAGATAATATCAAGGTGTCGTGTTTTGAGCCCCTCTGACTTGCATTTCAGGGCATAAGTAGAGATACTTTGTATCGATGGTGGTTACTTCTAGGACTGTTGGGGACTCTTTACTCAGTTGAGATTTGAGATGGGAATACCCTTACCTTCCTATTTTTGTTTGTTTGGTTTGAGCATATATATATTCAATATATTACAGTACCCTCTTCTTGGATTCTGGTTACTCTCCTTCGTTGAGAGGTGAAGAAATGCGGGGTATGCCATGTGATTTCCATGTCTAGATTCTCAGGGTTGGACAAGTTCACTATCCTACTATAGGTAGCGAATACTCGATGAGAAGTTTATCTTCTCACCGTCTCTATCTCCTTGTGCTTGGATGAGATAATTCACTCTCTTGCTGGGTTGAGCTTCACTCTTTTACTATACCATGTCATATCTATTGTTCTTCACTTATTTTTGTATCTCTTACTACTCCCCCTTCTTTTTGGGGTGTCCTATTGGGTATGTTAATAATCACCCCTGCATGGGATATTCCCACACGCATCTTTCTCTATGAAAACGATGGATAGTTTTGATCGTGGCTCCAGAGGAGCGCAGTGATACGGGATCTTGGACCATGTACAGTGGTCGCAACTAGTTTTTTTAGAGCAAGACTTAAGTAGATTTTACATTCAATTATCAGTCGAGTTGGGAAACTTTCCAGTTGGGCATTTATTTTTCCACTTTTCCTTTCAACTTACCTTACTATATCCATACTTTTAGTGGTCCATGCATGTATGGTTCACTTTTACAGAAGGTTTCATCTTTTACCTTTCTTTTCCCTCTGCACTTTTTCATCGAGATGGTTGTGTGTGTGTATCGGTACTTAGAAAAAGGCCTCCTTGAGTTGTTGAGACTTTGGTGCTAGTCTCCACCCCTGGCCTATGGAGGCGGGCCATGGGGTAGTTGCGGCTCGAGATCGACATGGGTCGGTTCATGACACAGTGCCTTGGAATAGTGAATTGTAATGGTGACATGTTCTGATGGTGTCTCTAATTGGTATCATGGAATAGTGTCGTGATGTCGCTGGCCGCCCGTATCGCCCTGTCGAATGCTCACCATGCTGCCAGTTCTGACCAGTTCTATCGTGGCCCTAACTCCCAACTGCCAGAGCTCCCTTGCGTTCTAGATCTAGATAGATCCATATCCTATGGTTGTGATGTCACCTCCCTCTATCTCCCATATTTGTGTGACCGGATCCTGATCTGCAACTTCCACCTGGTTCGGAGCACCTCACCACCGTTGTTCATAGCCAATCCATTTTATTGTGCCACCGAATCTCCCCCTCCACCACCTTGTCTGCTTACGTTGCCCCCATCTCATTGGTTTCCCATTCCTGGAACCAGCCTCCCACAACTCGGCAATGCAAGCCTATAGTGTTGGGCACCTTCTTGGTTAGAGCACCGCATAACGCCTCCTCAAATGGTGCCCACACAATTTCTCTTTTAATGAGGTGTTTTTAATGTGATCCAACACCGCATGAATTAATTCATGCAGTGACACTCTTTTGACGCGTCGACATTATTTGAAGCTGATTATTTTTCCTATATTAGTAGGCAGAGGCAATCCATTTCAACATCACCGACACCAACAACACCAAGAGAAAATCCCATTTGGTGATCATCTTTCTTCGACGATTATCTTTACTTCTCTCCATATTTTTTGATCTAAACTTTTATTCTTGAGTATCACTTTTGATATCCTTTACATTTTTGGGGAGTCGCTACCATCTACCTCTTGATTTTAGTGGACCCCTCTTTCTGGACTAGGTCTCATGGTTTTTCCCTTTTTTGGTTTTTCCATGTAAAAATTTCCAGTGTCAATCTTTTACATTCTTCACATTTACTTTTGGTCACTGCACATCCACTTTAGTTCTGCAGGCTTTAATTTGGAGGGAAAGATTTTATTTCTGCTGCGCGTTTTCCTTTTTCTATTGTTTGTGCGTTCGTCATTTTTTCGTATTTCCCAACAACTGGTATCAGAGGGTTTGGTTTTTATTTCATATTTATTATGAAGTCCAATTACAGTCAGATGATTTTGCTGAATGGTACCAACTACCATATGTGGCAACTTAAAATGAAGGATATGATTTTTGTCAAGCGAATGCATCTTCCAGTGTTTAATACCCATAAGCTAGAGAGGATGTCAGAAAAATAATGTGAATTTGATCATGAGATGGTTTGTGGCTTCATTCACCAATGGGTTGAAGACAACGTGATGAATCACATTGTCAACATCTCTCACGCTAGAACTTTGTGGGAGAAGCTTGAGACGACCTATGCTTCCAAGATGGGAAACAATAAACTGCTTCTTCTCAAGAAAATGATGAACTTGAGGTACAGAGAAGGTACATCTATTTATGATTATTTAAGTAAATATCAAGGATGTTTTGATCAGTTTTCTAGCATGATTATCAATTTTGAAGATGATGTTTTTTCTCTTTTGCTGCTTAACACTTTACCCAATTCATGAGATAATTTACATGTTACTCTAACCAATTCTACTCCAAATGGTGCTGTAACATTTATTTTTTTCAAGTATACTATTTTAAATGAAGAAGTCAGGAGACACACTCAGTAGAAATCTTCTTCAGAGCTTTTCGTCACAAAGAACAGGGGGAGAAGCCAAGAACGAGGGCAGAGCAGTCGAGGTAAGATCAGAGGCCAAAGAAAATCCAGACCAAAGCAGAGAGATTTTGAATGTCATTATTTTGGTAAGAAGGGTAATGTTAAGAAGTTTTGTTATCATCTGAAAAGGGAGAACATATTGAAGGAAAATTCACAGAAGAAAAATGGTGATGAAGATGATCATGTCACCACTGCTACAAGGGGTGATCTTGTTATTGTTTATGAATCAATTAACATTGCTTCGGATGATTCTTGCTGGGTTGTTGATAGTAGTGCCTGTTTTCATGTGACATTGAAGAAGAAGTTCTTTACATATTACAACCCAAGTAATTTTGGGATTTTGAAGATGGGCAATGATGGTCATGTTGACATTGTAGGCATCTGGACTATTTGTTTAGAAACCAGTACAAGAAGTAAGATGGTTTTGAAGAATGTTCGACATGCACATGAGGTTTGTTTTAATATTATTTCTACTAGTGTTCTTGATGATGAAGGTTTTATCATTACTTTTGGTGATTTCCAATGGAATCTTTCCAAGGGATCTTTGATTGTGTCTCGAGGGAAGAAACAATCAGGTTTGTACTGGACTAGAGCTACTATTTCATGTGATACTGCTTGTGTTGTTGAGTGCAGTGTTTCATCGAAGTTGTGGAATAAGATCCTCAGTCACATCAGTGATAAAGGTCTTGGTTGTTTGTCCAAGATAAATCTTCTTCCAGATTTGAAGAGTGTCAAATTGGACACATGTGATCATTGCATGGCTGGGAAACAGAGTAGAGTGAGTTTCAATAGTCATCCACCACACAAGAAGTCACAAGTACTTGAATTGGTACATTCTTACATTTGCGGTCCTTTGAAATATAAGACCTTTAGTGGCAGTCTTTATTTTGTTACATTTATTGATGACTACTCATGAAATCTCTGGGTTTATGTTTTGAAAGACAAAAATCAGGTGCTTAGTATTTTTAAGCAATTTCATGTTTTTGCTAAGAGGGAATCAGGCAAGAAATTGAAATGTATTCACACTGATAATGGGGGAGAGTATTGTGGTCCGTTTGATCAGTATTGCAGGCTGTAAAGTATTTGACATCAGAAGACACCGCCCAAGACACCTCAGCTGAATGGTGTAGCTGAGAGGATGAACAAGACTTTACTAGAAAGAGTTCATTGTTTTCTTTCAGAAGCAAAGTTTCCTGGAAATTTTTGGGGTGAGGCTTTACTTACTGCTGCTTATATTATCAATTTATCACCCGTGGTTTCTTTGCAGCCAGACACTCCTAAAAAATTTTGGTATGGCAAAGAGATCAGGTTCGATCACTTGCGTGTTTTTGGTTGCAAGGCTTTTGTTCATGTTCCTAAAGATGAGAGATCCAAGCTGGATGGTAAGACACACCAGTTTATTTTTATTGGAAATGGACATGATGAGTTTGGGTACAGGTTCTATGATCCTATTTTGAAAAAAACTTGTCAGAATCCATGATGTAGTGTTTAAGGAGGATCAGACTATTACAGACATTGATAAGGGAGAAAAAGATGCTTCTCCAACTTCTGATGGTTTTTCAGTCTTGATCTAGGTTCTGATTCACATTTACTTCATATTGTTTATTATGATGATCATTTTGATGTATATAATGATGCTCAAGGTGAACATGTTGGAGTTGATGTTTCCAATGTACCTTTTGTTTCTGATGATCCGGTTCTAGGGGTTATTAATAAATCCGCAGTTCTACTCTGGAGGTCATCTCGGCATCTCACCATTTCTACTCGATATTCACCTAATGAGTATGTGCTCCTCACTGGAGGGGGAGAACCAAATTTTTTTAATGAGGTAATGGATAGTGAAAAGAAGGAATGATGGGTTGCGGCAATGGATGACGAGATGACATCATTGCACGACAACCACACTTTTGAGCTGGTGAAGTTACCGACAGGAAAGAGAGCTTTGCAAAACCAGTTTATTTATCGGATTAAAAATGAAGAATACAGTTCCCTTACATGATACAAGGAAAGGTTATTTGTCAATGGATTCCGTCAGAAGAAAGGTATTGATTTTGATGAGATTCTCTCACATATTGTCAAAATGTCTTCCATTCAGGTTGTTCTTGGTTTGGCTGCTAGTTTGGATTTACAGATTGAGCAGATGGATGTGAAGACAACTTTCCCCCATGGAGATTTAGAAGATGAGATTTATGTGCAGAAACCAGATGGTTTTGTTGAAACAGGTAAATAAAATCACATCTTCAGGTTGAAAAAGAGTTTGTACGGTTTAAAGCAAGCTCTGAAGCAGTGGTATAAGAAGTTTGAATCTGTCATTTCTCATCAAGGTTTCAAGAAGACATCTTCTGATCATTGTGTTTTTGTTCAGAGATTTACTGATGATGATTTTATTATACTGTTGCTTTATCTTTATGATATTCTCATTGTTGGCCATGATACTTCTAGAATTGACAGATTGAAGAAGGATCTTTGTCAGTCTTTTGCGATGAAAGACTTGGGGTCCGCACGAAAAATTCTTGGCATGACGATCTCCCGTGACAGGAAGACCAAGAAATTGTGGTTATCTCAGGAGAGATACATTGAGAAGGTTCTTCAGATATTTTCTATGGATAGAGAAAAAGTGGTTAGTACTCCTGTTTCTTTACATTTTAAGCTCATCACTAGTCAGTCACCTTCTACTGATGAAGAGAGAGAGGAGATGCAACACATACCTTATTCATTTTTCATTGGCAGTTTGATGTATGCAATGGTATGTACTAGACCTGATATAGCTCCTACAATTGGTGTGGTTAGTTGTTTTTTATCAAATCTAGGTAGAGAGAATTGGAGAGCAGTGAAGTACATTTTTCTTTATCTTCATGGTACTTCTAATCTGAGATTGTGTTTTTGAAAAGGGAAACCTATGCTTTGTGGATTTATAGATTCAGATATGGCATGAGATATCAACTCGAGGAAGCCTACTTTAGGCTATTTGATCACTTTTATAGGGGGATCTATATCTTTCCAGCCTAGATTGTAGATATGTGTTGCTTTATCTACCACAGAGTCAGAGTTTATTGCAGCTACTGAGGCATGAAAACAATTGTTTTGGATGAAAATGTTTATTCGAGAGCTCAATTTAAATCAGGACATGCATGTTTTATTTTGTGATAGTCAGAGTTCCATTTGTTTGGGAAAGAATTATACTTTTCATGGCCGGTAGAAACATATCGATGTTCGATATCATTGGATCTGTAACGTTCTTGCTTCGAGATAGTTAGAGCTTAAGAAGATCCACACTGATGACAAAGGGTTAGATGTGTTAACCAAGAGTTTACCCAGAGGAAAATTTGAGACTTACCAACAGATTTTAGGTTTGGCGGTGATCCCCACTTAAGTCGGAGGGGGAGTTTGTTGGGTGCCTTCCTGGTTGGCACACTGCGTAACGCCTCCTCAAATGGTGTCCACACGATTTCTCTTTTAATGGGGTGTTTTTAATGCGGGCCAAGACCATATAAATTAATTCACGTGGTGACACTCTTTTGACGCGTCAACATTATTTGACACTGATTCTTTTTCCTATATAAGGAGGCAGAGGCAAGGCATTTCAACATCACCGGCACCAACAATATCGAGAGAAAATTCCATTTAGTGATCATCTTTCTTCGACGACCATCTTTACTACTCTCCATATCTTTTGATCCACACTTTTATTCTTGAGTATTACATTTGTGATCCCTTACATTTTTGGGGAATCTCTACCGTGTACCTCTTGATTTTAGTGGATCCCTATTTCTAGACTAGGTCCCGTGGTTTTACCCTTTTTTGGATTTTCCATGTAATAATTTCCAGTGTCAATATTTTACATTCTGCACATTTACTTTTGGTTGCTACGCATCCACTTTAGTTCTGCAGGCTTTAATTTGAAGGAAAGGATTTCATTTCTGGTGCACGTTCGCCTTTTTCTATTGTTTCTACATTCATCATTTTTTCATCTTTCCCAACATATAGATCTACCCACTGTTTCGGTTTGCATCACCATGTCCTAACTCCCACCGCCGTCCCACTCAGATCACCAGCATGAAGTCTCTAGTTTGAGGTAACCTCTGTTGCAGGTTCGTTTAGACCTCGTTCATCTCGAAATGGGTTCGGGCATGTCATACCTTCCTCGAATAAGTGTAGGCTATCATAGATGGCTCAGAATGTTCCTGCATAGGGTTTTCACCAACCCAAAAAGGCCTACGTGGGTTTGTCCTGACCCGCACAGGCTCTTCTCCGTGTTGCGGGGTCCGAATTAATTTTTAAATAATAAAAAATTAATTAATTAATTTTTTGTTCCAAATTAAATTAATTAATTATAATTTTTTTATTTAAATAGAAGAAGTTAAATTAGTTAATTTTTTGGGATAAATGAAATTAATTAATTAATTAAATTTTTATTTAAAATTAAATTAATTAATGGGGCAGAATGCCGAAAATTATTGAATTAAAAATACAAGTGAATATTAATTCAATAAAAATTCCATCGAGTATATTTTAATGCAAATTTTATTTTTTAATTCAGTATTTAATCGAATACACAAGTTTAAAATAAATTAGACTGGCCATGAGCCTAAGACCGACCAATTAATGTCTTGTGATTGTTTTATTTATTCAATATAATTATTACAAAGGTTATTTGTAATAATTAGTTTAATAAAAAGTTGATCTATGTATCATCTAAACGTCATTATATGTATAAGGGTCAGCGTGTCCAATTATGATTTATATTTTAAACTCCCCAATTACCCTCGCATATGTGCAAGTATTATTTTATTGTGATGAGACAAGTAGTGGCACACTTCATGAAAAGTTATGTTGACCCACCATACAGAAGCTTGACACATTGGATGAGCAGACGCTGGAACTCTAGTCGTAAGCGACACAACTCTATATATCATCCCTAGGGTCTAGGTTGATCCATTATTCACTGAATGGATCAAGAATTGATATTGTTTCATGATCATTTCATGATTTTTTTCATGGTTTATTATTATGTCTATTTTTAGTTTACGTGCGATCACATAGAATAATAAACAATCATGGAAAGATAAAATGAACATGCGACATGATGGATATTTTTGATTTTCTTGTCATTTGTGAGTGCAATCAAATAGTACACACTTATGATATAAAAACTGATTTCTTTCATCACATAAAATAATAAAAATCCTCAAAGAAATATTAAGTCATAACCATCTTCCATCATTCGAATTTGGACAAAACTGGGTGTTCAAGGTACTCGTTATTCCATAGCTGAGGGTGCCTCCTACTATAGGGGAGTTTTCATGAGAGTGGTGGGTTGAAGTAACTAAATTGGTAGTGAGGATTAACCATAGCTAAATTTCTATTATTTTAGAGGCAATAATTGAGTAAATAAAGTTATGATTTTAGAAGCTAATAATTCACTCAACAGATCAAGGAACCATGAGTTAATGGAGTTGTCCAGTAAAATGCCTAACTTGAACCCTCTGAGTAGTGGAGTAGATATAAATTGTAGACTATTAGGGGTGGTTGAAGGATATTTCCCACTAGAATACTCAAGTGATAAAGTATTATGATTAATATTTTATGATTTAATTAATTAATAAAAATTTATAAATAGGTAATCAAGATAAAAAGTACCCACCTACTTGAATTTTATTTTTTTAGAAAAATGAGAAGTTATACCACAAGAAATACTCTGATAAATATTGGAGAAATTAAATGTCTGCACAAACACAAGTTTCCAAGTATAGTACAGGTGTTTGCATACAATACTACGGTATAAGGAATTCAAGCTTCCAATGTCCACAATATCTATGAAGTCACCTCAGGAAGCGAGGTTGTAAAATTTCTTACTAGAGACTCATGTATAGAGAATATTATGGTTATTTCATAATTCTATCATCAACGTCTAAGGATATTTGCGGTCACTACATCAGGACATGGGTGATATAAATGTTGTCTCATCTCCAAGAAGTTTATGAGGATAAAGTGAAGTAAGATATGAATAGGTAATGATTATATTGGATTTGTGTAAATTTAAAGATAGATTATGATCTTTCAATACATTTTATTATAATATAATTTTTACCCAATTAGTCAAATATCTTTTTAGGTTACAAAATGATCAGTATTGAGTAAGTGCTTCATTCCCTATTTAGGTAAGGTTTTCCAAGTAAATAAGAATATTAAAGAAAGATCCATCTTTAATTCTTATGGATAATTAATTGAAATATAAGGCGGAAAGACCAATGGTAAGTAACAAAAAAACATTCAAAATGTCCTTAAATGATATGAGGTTAGATTTTAATAGGAGGTTATTTTCTTTTCAAATTATGAAATAATACTGTGGAAGTTTAAATTCAATAAACCGAATTGAATGAGAAAGTACCTGCTTCTTCTTTTGGTATATTCATCAATATAAAAGTAATGATTCAATCTTACTTATTGGGTATTAAATATAATATGCCTTTCACATATGTTTATTATTATATAGTAACCAAGTAATTAATAGAAACATTACAAGAAGTAAGGTGTATTCTCCAACCAGCTAGGAAAGGGTTATTCCTAAGTCAACGATGAGAAACACATGTCTTCTATATTTCCAAGTGAATGATTCTTGTATAACTTTTATTGAGTATGAACAAAAAATTTATCTCACATACCCTTTGAAAATTATGATACATTATTCCAGGTTTAGGAATGAATGTTGTTTATGGCATTTCATACTCAACTAATAGTTTAGTAATACTTGAATCATAAGAAATACCTATTGAATATAAATGTAAGGCTTATTTACCCAGTTTTGGAAAGATAAATCTTTGTTAAGAAAAAATAAAAATTTGATTATACTATATACCTAGCTTGGTATTGAGTCTCGGTAAATCTAAAAACCTTTGGAATTATCGACGTATGTATTTAGTTTTGTAAAAAGGAACCTTTATAAATAAAGGTTATCCACTAGGCTTTTGGAATTAGTTCAACAAGTGAGTGTAAACTATTACAAGGGTAAGATATCGATAAATATACTTCATTATGATTCTTTTAAGTTATAAAGGAATATTAATGTGAAATATGACATATTCATGGTCAGATGATATAAGTTACTTCATGCCAGCATACTGAATAATATTTTGACCAAGCAATCATCGATCAATAAAATGCAGTGTGGAGTAATTCGTAAATGCACATTAACTTATTTGCATCATGACATTGATTCTATTAAGAAGGGTAAATAATGAATTATTACATGTTAATATCAATAAAATATAGCATTGAGCAATTCATAAATGCACATTTTATACATCATAGTTATGATGTAAGGAGTATCAATGTTGAAACTTGTAGAAACTTACATTATATTTCAGAACATGATTTTCAAATAATCGAGATATCCAATAACCATATGCCAAATATAATTAAAAATGTATATCATAAGAGTTATATTATGATTCATATCCATCATTTCACAATTCATGTGTTTACAAGCATAGATTTTGGTAGGATATAAACAAACATGCATCAAGTAAAACACAGTGTGCATCCATAGTAATTATCCTAACAGTTTACTAAGATATTACAAAAATACCTAAGATAGAAAATAGGTATTCAAGTGATAATACTACATTTCTATAAAAGGTTTCACATCTCTATTAGAGATAGTAAGTTCTAGATTGACTTGGGATTAGTCAATTCATGAGATGCACATGTAGTTGGTATAGAAACTAGTTCCATAAGTGTATGTGGAACAAAAATGTTCCAGTGACACATACTGCATGTAAAGTTTCAAACCATAGTGATGGTTTTGAATTCAATGCAAGTGGTGATACATTATTCATTGTGAATAATAATTCCTAGAAGTAAGTAGTATATGGAAATTAATTAATATTGAAAAGATCAATTTTTTTTTTCAATAATGGATTCCATGTATCAATGTGAAAAGGGGCTTATAATTTTGAATACTATGGTGGGAATTCAAGTGAGATAATATATGGATGGTACAAGTGTGATACCAATAAGAATTTATTGGTTATACCAAGTCATTCTGCCTAAATTCATTAGAATTTTATTTATCATAGCTACTTTATATGATAATTTTATTGAATATTTTATGACATGACCACCAATCATGGAAGGTGTATATATGACACAACTAGAAAGGGATGATGACAACAAAAAATGCCAATAAGGGTGATAGTTACTTAAATCCAGCTTATGATTAAAGTAAGCATCTTGATCATATTCATTTGGAATTAATGTTTTTCAGGTGTTTATTAGAGGTTAGTGAGAGTGCCATTATTTTCCAATTAAATTTTTTTCAACAACATTTGGAAGAAAATATCTGTAAGAACCCGGATCTTCTTTCCAGGTATGTTTTTCCTTTTCTGGTCATTTTTTGGAGAAAAGAGGGAATTCTGGAAATTTTCTAAGTACACACCGTGTACTTTATGAGTACACGTCGTGTACTGCCTTACCGAAGGAGGCAGTGTGCTGGTCATGTAGTAGCCACACACACAGTCGTGTAGTAATGACACATCCTTCTTTTGGAAATTTTCTAAAAACACGCAGTGTACTTTATGAGTACATGTCGTGTACATCCTTGCCGTAGGTGGCCGTGTGTTGGCCGTGTAGTCACCACACACATGGCCGTGGGGGATTGACTTGGAGGCCGCTTAAAGCGGAGTATGGAAAATTCAAGTACACGCCGTGTACTCCAAAAGTACATGCCGTGTAATTTGTTTTTCATTAAACGCACTGGGGTCGTATCTGATGGACAGAAAAACCTTCGTTTAGGTCTCATTCATCTGAAAACATCCGTATGACTGTGGATCTTCGACGAACCCCTGAGCCTCCATCCGTCCTCCGATTCGAACACTTTTGGTTGCGTTGGAATCACATCAGTGAGTTATCTATTCTCCTATAGGATCATCTTCTGATTCCTCTTATTTTCCAAGTTATCGTGGGTTGAATGTTTTAGACGTTTTCTAAGATATATGGTGTTCTAAGGAGATTCAAGCTTAAAGGTTCACATATAGCAATTTCCTAACCCTGAGGTAGGTGGTTTGTACCTTTATGTTGAAAGTTATTGAGTTTTCTGTGAAAATTTTCCCAATCCCCATGAACGGGGTATTGTGTGTTTACCATTTCAGCCCTATTGTTTCTCTACTATGCGGGTATGCCTGAGTAGATGTTTATTTCTTATGAATAGGGTAAATTGTTGTTCTTTGGATGTATTTCCCATGCATGTTTCCCCTTTTTTGGCCTTTGGGTCTTGTTTGCCTGTTAGGTTGTTGTTTACCTTCCCATGCCTAGTATTATAGGATGGGGTGACTGTTGTTCTGTTATACTATTGTGATGTAGAATGCTAGAAAAGTAGTTCATGAGGTTTACCTTGGCTGTTATGAGTTGCTACACTTGTTTGACTTACACAGGTCCATGAGAACCTGGTGTATAGACCATAGGGAGAATGGACATTGAGGGCTTATCCAGAGCGTCTTTATAATTTACAATGTGAGACCATAGGGGGAATTGACGTTGAGTGATTCCCCAGAGTGTCTGTAGTTCCTCGGTGTGGGCCACAAGTGGAATGAGACATTGAGTGATTCCCCAGAGCACCTTTAGTACCATTACGAGACTATAAGGGGAATTGATGGTGAGTGATTCCTCAGAGAGTCTATGCTTAAGCTGAACCAGAGGGGTTAGATAGAGTGTACTTCCCAGAGGGTTGCTTGTACTTGTTAGGTAGGACCAGAGGGGATAGGCTGTGAGAAATTCCCAAAGGGTTACCTTGTGTTTAGCTACTTGCTTGTGTTTCTAGGTAGGACTAGAGGGGATAGGCTATGGGTACTTCCCAAAGGGTTACCTGTTGTGTTTATTTGCTTTGATTAGCTGTTACATGTTGCGTGGTGAATTAAATACTTTGAACTGTGGATTGTTTACTGCCTTCTGTATTTTACCTACCATTTACTCACTGACTATTAGGCATAGATCTTGTGGTGGTTGCCTATAGGGATTTAGTCTCACACCCTATTTGTGTCACACTTTTGGGCCCAAACAGATTATATTGTTGCAGGTATAGACAAGGGCAAGTGCCCTTCTACTTCAGGTACTTGACTTGCTGTGGAGTTGGAGAGAATGGGACTAAGCTATGGCTTACGATGCTGAGGAGTTTATCTGCTTTCTTTTTCACTTTGGTTTAGCACTGTTGTATTCCAGTATTGTGACTTGTTTGGATGTTTTCCTAGACATATGTATCATGCATCATTATATATATGTTCTCTAGTTTATACTTTCAGTTTTCTGCTGTTACTACTGTATGCCATTATTACAGCTTCCGCTCTTGTATGTGTGTGTTTACTTCCACTGTTTACTCTGCCAATGAGGGAATAGTTTACCCACTATCACACCCAAGGTCCTCGCTACTAGTCGCAGCCTCTGGCGTTCGGGGAAATGCGCTTGAGGCCATGTGACCAACCGAGAACAGGATTCCTCTGGGTGGCTTCTGGAACCGGGACGTTACAATATCAGTCTTACGGTTAATTAAGACTAGGATGAAATCAATTATCTGGCTATTAATACAAATTATCAACATAAGTTATAGGGAAAAAGATCTACTGAGGTAGATCTAATGGTTTCTTGAACCTAGTCAATCATACATATAGGGACATGGTGTTGAAAAATACAAGATATAACAATTCAAGAGAGAAATGTTACCAATGTCATGTGGCGTAAATCTCTCCATGTAGACATGTCCGGGACATGGTTGGAGATTAATGTGGTGAGTTTACTTCCATATGATTTTGCGATGGATCAATCACCATTACCATGATATGTACAGGAACTGATATTTCTAGGATATACATTATAGTAGGAAGATATCATTCATATCCAAGAGAACTGAAAGTAAAGTAGTTCGAAGTATCTGATTATACTTAAGAATGTATAAAGGATACATACCAAGTAAGTGAAGAAGAAAAGATACTAGTTTTTAGGGGACACAAAATAGTCTTACTTAGATCCATGTGATCTTATATAGAAGTTAAGATAAGGAGATAAGAGATGCATGCTCATATAATCTAGTGGTAGCCATAACTACAAATACCAAGTACGTTGAAACTTCTAAGGAAGCTAAGAAGCAGTTATTAAATGCAATGATTTGTTCCAGTTCTTGGAATTACACCTAGTAAGTAAAGAATTATCATAGTATAAATTATGATATTCTTACTAGAAAATATGTCAAGTTATAATAGTGGAAAAAAGGAATACACATAGATATACCATCTCATGAGAAGTTTAACTCAAATATATGAGGCCGCATATGGGAGAATTGCCATATAACAGAATCATGGAAAGCCCAATAGCTAAATCCATTACTCAGCAAAAACATTATCATCATCATGTGATAGATAAAAAGTATGGTTTGTAAGTTGGCTCTAGTAAAAGTGCGAGTGTTGAAATAGTGGGTTCCCTAGACCCAACAATACTGTAGTTTTGATTACCATATCATGTGTACAGTAAGATATACCTGATACATTATTACCATTATAGTTTAGATATTTCTCCATCTACTATTTAATGGAAATGTCAATAGATTTATTGTTATATCAAATGGTTATAGCAGATCCCAGGCTATAATGAGAACCTTAAGATACAGTGAAATTAATATTAAACAAATGACCTATGGTCTAGATAGATAGTAATAACTTGAAAAAGTATATATTTGGCTATTAGGTTCTTGGGGATCATAAGTATTGAGACTTCTTCTTATGGAGTTTTCACTTTGTGATCTCTAGTAGTGATATCATGAGGAAATATGTTCCAATAGAAACACCACATGTTTCAGGTGTCATTGGATGCTCTTGTCTATTGACATGTGTATTGGTCTACAGACTTAAGATCATTAACTATGTGTGCCATTTTAGTACATACTTTGATGCAAGGAAAAAACTATGATAACAAAATCGTGGTGAGGTAACTTGTGTTGGGTGCGTCATTAGTGGTATGGAATTGGTAGAATGGTCAAGAAATGATTTTTCACATCCAGGTTAAGGAAGTTAGATATCTCGGGCCTCATTGATCAAGAAGGTAGTACCTTCATAAATCCATGGCCATGGTAGTCCAAGGTAAATCCATCTAGTTAGATTAATAAATAATAAAGCAAGAAAAGGATGGTGACACAAGTGTGCATCCTACTTTTTGAGATATTAAAGACAAAGAGATTATATTACACTATGCATGTTCGTAGGTTGGTAGTCATTGCTATGACAATCCTTATCTCTTTAGAGACCATGGCGGGTTCCTAGATCCCATTATTGGTCTATAAATAGTATTCACTACTATTGAGATAAAGGCCTAGAGGGTCACACACAATAGCACATTCAAGAATCCATCCTATTCAGTTGAATATGTATATTGGATATGGTGGGACCCACCACCGGGGTCTGAGATTTTTTCAAGGATATAGGAGCACCAAAGTAATAAATAAATCCATATTATTAAAGTTAGGAATAATTAGTATTGAATTTATTTTTTAAATGTATTTAATTTTTTTTAAGTAAATACATGGGAATATTATTTGAATGAATATTAGTTTAAAATATTCAAGGTTTATTTAATATTTTTGGGAACTACGAGTAAATTTAATGGCTCTATAATTATCATGTAATATATATATTTATATTATAAGAATGTGATAATAATATAAATGTTTTTTTTACGAATCAGTATAGTATTTACAATATATTGTTTATTTAGTGAGAAATAAATATTTAGGTATTGGTAGTTTATTTTGAATATTTATTGTTTAACTATATATTGAAGAGGAGAGGATCTCACCTATCACTATTAACTTAAAAATGGTGGGAGATTATATCACTTATCCTCTCTACCACATAATATTGATAGATGATTTGGATTCATGTCACTGGATCAAGCACACTCTTATGCATCACAAGAAAGGCGATGTAGTGATCAGCAGAGCATCAAAGGCATCATCAGATCTCCACACTAGCACCTAGAATTCGATGATCAGAACTCCTTCAGTTTCTTGAAGAACATGTGGAAAATATAGAGGAATTCATATTCAGATTCTTCGAGAAGTGATCACTAATAACAAGTATACATCAAGAATGACTTTTGATCGAACTAGGTATTTGTGGTTTTAATTTTTTTATTAATTTATTTCACACATGATCATTGGGAGGTAATCAGGAAACATTTCACTGATGAAGACAAAGTCATGTTGAACATCAGTGGAAAATTTTAAAATCCCATTTTAAGGCTTTACTCTACATGCCTGATACCTTCATAATGTGTTTAATTTTTTTAATACCATATATTGACCTTTGGAAAACACTTTACTCACATTCAACAATTTATGAATGAATGAGTTAATTCTTGTTTATGATGTGTGAAGTATCAAAGTAGATAAAATCAAAAACAAGAAAATTAGAGACCAAATCAAATGACGTATTAATTATGCACGTGCCAATGAAATAAAAATTAATTAAATAATTATCATAATGATTAAATGTTCTTCATTCCATGTTTTACCTCCAAGCACAACAAGAATAACTATTATTGAAATCAGTGAAATGATCAATCAAATCCCAAGGATTTACATTACACTATCATCTAATAAAGGATCACATATTGAAAAAAAACATATAGGAAAAAATATACCAGAGATATAAAAGAAAATAAAGATAAAGAAGAATGCATATAGGGTCAATACTTCTACCAATAACATAGTTCACCTAAATAAAAAATTATTTAAACACCAAAAAATTATTTACCTATTATATTGTTGTGATACCCTACTATAAATTCACAAGATTTGGACCATAATATCCACTAGAAATGGAGCTCTATAGGTTATTTTCATGATCATACCCTTCTAGAACTCTTCTATGGCCATCAGTAAAGAAAACAATGTCCCTCAAGGATCACCTCCAAAAGTCCTTAGGTTAGAGACTATAACCAAGGGTATAAAATGTGAATATGGGATACACTAACCTTATAATATATGAAAAATAATAATATCTACCAACCAATTAAATCCAAATAAATCCCATTCCATAAATAAATTACACAAGCGAAATGTCATCTATATGTCAATACAAAATGTCATGAAAATATTCATTTAATGGGGCTCTAAAACTCCTAATCATCCACCGACACTATCCAAGATATCAAAACAATATCTCCAGTTCCTATTGGTATATCTTGAAAACACATAAAAAACTATGGTTGGGTGAGTACTTTAGAATAATCATTATGATAATCTGTAACATCCTGGGCTTTGGAGTGGGTCGAAATACTCAACTCGTTTGAATTTTTAGAGTTGGTGAGCATGTTAAATCTTTTGTTGATATTTGTAAGCTAATTCTGAGTGTTTATTTGACCTGATGCATTAATTTTAGATGGATATTAATTCTCAAAATGTTTCTCAAGGTTTTGAGAGGTTTTTGGGTGCATCATAGGCGGGAATCCTAAACATTAAATGGTGTGCAGACTAGGTCTCAGGGTTTGGAAAAAAAATGTAACTCCATGTGAAAATCATAGGGCACTCCCTAGACTCTATAAATGGTTAGAAAAACTGTGTAGGAGGATCCATACGGTCATGAAAAATATATGAAACTTTTAGTAGATGGTCACACACGATTTGTGAACGGTTTGGAAAACTGGGCAGGACAACCATGAGAGGTGGTACCTTTGGACAGTGGAGATCACATGATTGTTTCACTATTATCCAAACAAGTCAAGCCAACCGTGCGCCTAATTAAATAGGAAAAATTAACATTTTTACCCTCCCTTCTATTTTTCTTCCTCCACCTCTTTTTATCTTTCATTTCATGTGTGCAACACCTCTAGGCTATGGGTAGCTTCTAATTCTTCCTCTCATAGTCTTTAATCCACACTCCACATTTGTGATCCATTATTCAAGCCATAGGGTGAACTGTAACCACGTCAGTGATACATTCAATCCTTTCGCTTCTCTTTTCCTTTTCTCCCACCTTATAGAGTGTTAAATCTTTGTGATCTAATTTACCCTATTTTCTGGGTGTTCGTCTAAAATACTAATTTCTCCCTATTCATATTGATTTAGAGGTCGATATTGAGTGTTCCTATGTATGTGACTACAAGGTGGGTGGTGCTTATATTAATCTTCTATTTTAGTCATGTTTTGGGGGTGCGGATTTGAGCACACCATTGGGTAGTCTGAGTGAGAACTAAATTAATTAACTTCGTGCTATTGAATTGTTAAATAGACACTATGGGATACCTCTAGGAATTCCCTTATCATGCTGTTACATACGAGGCTAGGTTAGAGGATGTGGACCGCATGAGAATACATGGATGAATGTGTTTTATTTAATTATATTATATTATTTATATTAAATGTGATGAGTTCCATGTGAATGGGATGGTCTTGGTCTAAGGATTAAGATGGTGATGACCATCTGGATTGAGGTGAAATTGGACTTTAGGTTGGGCTTGGCCTGGATACTTTGGGTGAGGTGATCACCAGTTGGGAGACATGATATTTAGGTTGAGGTGATCTGGTCGTCGGTTTATTAGAATGGATCATGTGATATTGGATGATGTTGACCATTAGATTGAAAAAAACGGTCATAGGTAAATGATGTGCATGAATGATGTGTCTTAGGAACTATGTTTGGTGATTCCTCTCACTGTTATTAGCCAATGGTCCATTGGAATCTTATTCTCCTAGATATGACTAAAATGACGAGGTAGTGTTGACTAATCATGTGGGTAGAGTCCTCTATTATATGAGGTTTAGGATGGTGTAGACCATTAGTATGGTTGGAGGTTCTTTCTGTAGAAATCCACATGGATGGTGAGGATCCATTGGTTAATGGTGTTGAGACCATCGGGTGAGGGACGAGGCACACCCTGATTTGAGGTCATTGGGCTAGAACTATTTGGGAGGAAGAATGTTTCCATTCCATAGGATATCAAATGTTGACTCGAAGATGAATATTATTTGAAGGACTGAAATCATTGGACCTTGAAAATGAGTCTTCAAGCCGAAAATGAATATTTTGAGCTAAGTTCTGAGGGACTATGTACTTTTTCATGGGAGTTCCTTCGAGACATTAGTTACTTCATTTGCACATGAGGTGTCAGTTGGAACATGGTGCCATGATACTATTATAGGAAGTTACCATGGGCTCTCCGACATGTTATAAATTAGGGGATTCCTTGGGTGATATGTCAAGGATAATCTCCTCTATAGTTATACTAATGATGGTCGAAGTAGGTTCTTTCTTCCTTGGTGGTAGCCTACTAAGATTTTTTCTCACACCCTACAGGACCTTCATGAAACATGTAGATTTTATGCTCTTTTGAGAAGGTAAAGGTTCGGGATTAGGAGCTAGAACTCAGCGATCATGACATACCTTTTTCATGGGATGGATGTCAAGGGACATTGAAGGTTCTTAAATCAGATAGAGTTTATTATATTGGGTCTTCTTTTGTATCAACATGCTTTTTATGTACATATTGAGGTAAAAAATAGGCAGCCATTTTTATTATTGTGTTGTAAGAACTATTTTGGATGCATTTTTTTTAAATGGTTTTATGTTTTATTTAGTAGCTATAAATGGTATCTATGATTTTTAATTTTTTAAATGGTTTATATTGAGTTTTTTTGTGGCTTCTGTAATCTATTTATGATTCCAATATGGCGGGTTACTAGTCTAGTGTCTTATAATATTTCTCTTCCACTATAGAGTATTTATATAGAACATTACAATATTCATCACTAGAGGGTATATTCTTCCCACTATCACATATTTTCACCCTTTCTACCAATCATTATCATTTTTTGTATGAGTATGTGCACTTAATCCCCATCAGCTAACCATCCTTGGACACAGTTTGGGTGGAAAAACATATTGGGGGCACTGCATCATACTTCTAAAACAAATCAGAATCCATGTTAAATAATTATTCAAGATTAATAAAGAGTGTTATTGAAAATACTTTGTGATGTTTTTCTAAAAGTTTTTTTATTTTTTGATAACTAACTTTTATTAAGTAGTGTTTTTGTAAAATCAGAAAATAAGAGTTACTATAAGTTAAAAAACATTTTTATGATGTTAATAAAGAAGAAGAAATTTTTACAGATTATAAAAAACAAAAAATTTCGAATGTAATAATTTTATAGAGATCAAGAATGTTAGAATTCTTTGAAAATTAAGAAATAAAAAAAAAATAAAAAATTATGGAAATTAATAAAGTTGTTTAGATGAATAAATTAAGAAAATATAGAAGTTAGAAAGTTTATTTTATTAAGATACTTTGTTACTAAATTCAAATGAGTCTTTGATTCTCTATTAATTTCCAAAAACACCGTAAAAAATTCTTGATAAGAGTTGAAGTTAGTATAAGAAAAGAGAAGTTCATATTTCTAGAGTTTCCAAAGTTCAAGTTTTCGGATGAAAGTTTTGTTAGAAATTTTATACTTCATCATTAGACAAGTAATTAATCAAAATAACTTTTCTAATTGATTGGAATTTTAAAATATGTTTGTTTTTTGTAATAAAAAAACTATTTTCCATTATAAAAACAATTAACTAGGTAGAATTTTTAAAATTTAATGGAATTTTGTAATTAGAAAGACATTTTTAATGAGATGATTTTTTTTCCATTGGTTGAACAATACAATAAAAAAGACAGTATAATCATATGGAAATTTTTTTCCATATATAGAAAGTTTTTTTTTTCTTAAGTTACAAAGTTAAAGTTTGTACATATTTTCAAATTTTATGTTTTATTAATTTACAAAGTATAAGTTTATACAAAGTTAAAAAGTTGAAGTTTCATGAAATTATATTGTTTAAGTTCGTAAAGAGGTATAATGTTGAAGTTTCAAAATTTCTGAAAGTTGAGTTTTCATGATGTAAAAATGTTAAAGTTTGTATAGAGTTACAAATTTGAAGTTTCATGAAGTTAAAAATTTTAGTTTATAAGCATTAATAAAGTTAAAGTTTCATGAAATTAAAAAGGTAATGTTTCAAAAAGTTACAAATTTGAAGTTTGTAAAGAGTTATAAAGTTGATGTTTCATGAAGTTACAAAGTTTAAGTCTATAAATATTTTCAAATTTAATGTTTCAAGTTGTAAAAAATTTATTTTTTACAAATGATGATGAGTTTATTAAAAATTGAGTTTAAGGAAATCCATAGAAAGTTGGAAATGCTAGAGAATTCAAGAAGATTCAAAAATGCTCAAGAGGAGTTGAGAACTTTCATGGGGAAACTTTAATGAGCCATAAATTAAGATTTTTTAATTTTTGTGAGAGGGAAAACATAATTGGATTCCCACCATAACTATTCTAGGAAAAAATATAAATATGATTGAAATCTATATAATAAATGATATTATTCGTGAATGTGAAAATTTAAAGTGCTGTAGAGTTTGTGTTAGTGTGAGTGTCTTATCAAAGTTGTGTTTTGTATTGAAAAAGAGTTATGAGAAAAATTTATTGATCAAAATATTTATACATAGGTTAGTTCAGTAACCTAAAAGAGTAAACCATTCATAATTTCCATGAATTTAGTTTGTGACGTGCTGAGTTTTGTTAAATAAATTGAAACAAAATTTGGTATTAGGTGCAGTTTTATAAATGGTTTATAGAATAGAGATTACCAGAAATAGGTACACCATATATAGAATTCAGAATGAGGAATCCAACATCATTTTAAAAGGATATTTCTTGGAGAAGAATTCCCAAATTAACATATTTATTGTGTCTCATGTTTTGTAAGATTTTTTTTAAACTATCAGGAGTCAATATAATCAAACATATCAGGAGTCAGAAGTTTACCTATGAGAGTTGGCTCAAAAATGTATTCAATCCTTTCTAATAGTGGATTTACGTGGACCTAAGATAGTATCCATATAAAGTATGTATGTTATCACACTATGGTCGAACCTTGTAAATCATTTGTTCTTTTCTTACTTTCCTACTTTTTCATGCATGTAATATTACTAAACGGTGATAGGGAAATAACTCTAACAAGTTGTGGGTGTTAAGTTTATTAAAGCTAGAAATTTTTAACTAGATTAAAACCAATTTAACACTCTTTATAAGTTGATCTATGGTCTTTAGGAACATCAAGTGGCACGAGAGTAAAGGTTCCCAGGTAAAATCCTTATCATGTAAAATATCAAATCCATTAATAGCAGAGTGATTCCTACATTTTATGGGAAAAATTATCATGGTCAGAAAAGTAAAATCATACCATATCTTATATCTCTAGGTTTGGATGTTGTAGATGGAAAAAATATTGGGTTTCCAACCATTGAGGAAGATTCTCCCATGACTTTTGTTGATAAGTGAAACATTGATGTTGATGGAAAGTCTAGAAATTCTATTCTATTTCCTAGGTCAACTTTTTTTTACATGAAGGTGTTGGGTCTTAAAACATCAAAGATAATGTGGGACAAGATTCAAATTATTTTCCAAGGAAATACTAAAGCGAAAAAAGTGATGATAAAATATGGAATATAAATATTGGAGCCATAATAATAAGTGATGAAGAAACTATTGATGAGTACTTTACTTATGTAAATGAATTTGTATGTAACATTAGAGGTTTCATAGATGTATTTTATCATTTTAAAATTCTTAAGATACACATGAGAAACATTCTAGAAAGGTTTGATTCTAAAATATCTACTTTATAAGCTAATAAATATTCACCACTTAATGAATTTCATAACATTATTATTACCAATGAAATGAGAAAATCTACCACATTCAAAAATAAGATCGATGATAAAATAGATTTTGGAGCTATGAGAAATATGAAAATTAAATGTGTTAAAGATGTTGATCTATGTGATTATAAAGATAAGCAGGATAGTGAGTTGAATGAAAAAATCATCACTCTTATCTCCAAGAATTATTAAATAAGAAGTGGGATGTATGGAGGAAAAATTCCTATAAAATGTTTTGACTGTGGTGGAATCAGGTAATTTACTATAAATTTCCCTAAAAATAAAGTTAGTGAATTTGAATACCATCTTAAAGAAAAGACTCAATGGAATAATCTAAAAAAACTTATAAAGAAGAAAATAAATACACTGGTGGAAAGAAAAATTTCACTAGAAACAAAAGAATCATTCTAAATAAGAAAGTTGAATCTAACTTAGATGAGATTGATTCATCAAAAGATGAATGTTCAGAAATAATCAGAACCATATTTGTAAATATTTATAAAAAGGAAGATTCATTAAATAGTGAATAAGAAGGTAGTAAAGAATCTTACACAGAGTGTTAGTTTAGATCAGAACTCACAGAATGCCATGAGAAAATAATAAACTCTCAAGAATTTAATAATAATAATGAATAAAGAATTGTGGAAAAGTTTTAGAAGGAAAAAAATATATTCTTATACAAGAACAAGAGTACATCCAAGAAATCTTAAACTAATAATTGAGAATTTCTGAATAGGTAAATATGGTTTAATACCTCAGTAAGAAGATTACATCTAAGAAAGATGAAGTTAATAAAACTCAATAAAAACTATTTGAGGTAGAAATTACCTTAATAAAGTTGAATGAGAATGTCATCATGGATTTAAAAGTAATATCTGTATCATATAAAGCTTCAGAAAAAACTCATTACAAGAATCTGGTGAAATCATCACACACTAATTATAAATGTTTAGATATTTTTTTCTAACATTTCAGGTGTTAAGAAAAGTGTTGGAAAAACATGGGCTGATAAGGGTTTGGAGAAACCTATCACATCCCTAAATGTTGAAAATTCACTCCATAGGAAATATGGCCCATGTCTAGAGAACGTAATAATATAAATAAGTTATGAAACTCACCAAAATTTATATATATATAAATCATACTTCTACAAAAAAAGATATTCGGTGGTTTTGATGGTGCTATGGAATTTAAGGAAAAGATATTATATCCATTGGCATAAAATTTCACTTCTTGGAAAGAGTTATAATCTGAGGAAAATAAATTTTGGAAGCATAATGAGTAACTTTCCTAAGCCATAGGATGTAAGAAAAGTGAAATTTGAAGATGTTAGAAAATATTCACTAAAAAATTTATTTGATTACCTGGAGGAAAATTATGGAAGATTTAATTAATTCATTAACTTTTCTAAATAATTTTTCACTACACTTCCTGGGTAAAGTTTTAATGCTATAAAATAAAAGGATGTTTGAAAGAAGAAAGTTGAGGAAAGAGATTTTACTGTTGAGAAGTCCCTGAAATAAGGAAAAAATAAAAAATAATGGATTATTTAGTGTGGTTGTTCCTCACACATTATTGTAGATATAAAAATATTAAAAGATTTTAAAAATTATGATGGAGGAGTAGTTAATTTTGGAAATAAATGTTCCTTGAAAGTAATAGGAATATAAACTGCTAAGATATAACCTCAAAAATTGAAATATAAAAAAGTTATATTTGATGATGGACTCAAGAAAAAACGTATTAGTTTAATTAAACTTTGTTATGATGGAAAATAAGTGATATTCAAAAAATATTATTGCATCATCAGAAGTGTGGAAGATGGAAATCTTGTTCCAAAAGGAGAACGAACCGGTGGATTTTTTTTTCAAATTGGGGAACTTTTTGAATCATGTTACTTGAGTGCTGAAGATGAGAAAATGTTGTGGAATCACAGAATTAGGAATCTTGGGTAGAAGAGTATAAAATATTTTCTAAAGTTAATATAGTATAAAATATGCTAACATTGAAAATAAGAGAAGATACTAATATTATAACATTACTGAAATGAAAATATGGTTAGTAAAATCCATAAGAAAGTATACATTCATTATAATAGACATCTTAAGCTTATTTCATAAGATATTTGTGGATCAATGATACATCAATCAAAAAAAAGATATTTTTTTATGTTATAACTTTTATTGATGATTTCACTTAGATGACCAACATCATGTTTATGAAACATGAATTAGAAACTACAGAAATGTTCATATATTTTAGAAGTAATGTTGATAGAGAAATGGAGGTTTATATAAAAAAGGTGAGAACATATAATGGCACATAATTTAAATACAATTATTTTGAATATTATCTAAAAAATCATGGAATAAAACATTAATATAGTTCTCCATACACTCCTAAAATTGGAGTTATATAAAGGGAAAATAGAACTTTGGTGGAAATGTGAAGAAGCATGTTGGTAGAGTACAAATTTTCAAAGTTATAATAGAGAAAAGCATTTATCACTATTGTACATGTGAAAATAGATGTCTTCTAAGGCCGGAATCACACAATACTTTCTATGAAATGTGGTATAACAAAAAAACTTTATTAAATAATTTCAAGGTCTTTGGAAGTCCCCATTTATTAAGAATAAAAAATCCAAATCTTGGGATGTTTGATGAAATATCCAATGAAGTAAATTTCAAGGGATATTCACCTAATGTAGTATGTTAAAAATATTGAAAAAAATATTTTAAAAAGTTGGTGGATTCCTATTATGTGAAGTTATTTAAAATCGAAATTCCTTAACAAAGGATGCTGAAAATTTTGAGGAAGACAAATTGAAGATTTCCAAAGAAATTGAGGGTTATACTGAATATATATATCAAGAATTAGAGGAATAATGTGATGAGGAAAGTGAATTTGGAAGATAAAATTTGAAATTTCATACCTTACAGAATCTGGTTGAAACTAAAAACATACATGGAAATAAAAAATATTTTATTTGGACTAGAAAAAGGATGATATTAGAAAACCAAACATCACTCATTTCACATATTAAACCAGAATTAGTTTCAAAAGTAATAAAATAAAAGGAATGAGTGAATGTAATGAATAAAGGGTTGGATAAAATTGAGAAAAATGAAACATGGGAACTTGTTTCATGTCCAAAAGATAAAATTTTATTGGAAAAAAATGGACGTATAGAAATAAGTTTAATAGACATGAAGAAGTTTTAAGAAACCAAGAAGACTATTTTCAAAAGGTTATAAATAGGTGGAAGGTGTGTAATTTAAAGAAACTTTTTTTGTAGTTTAAAGGTTATAAATCATCAAAATGTTCTTAGCAGTGGCTATACATCAATGTTATGAAGTTTATCAGATGGATGAAAGGGCAGCTTTATTAAATGGGGAGATTAAGGAATATGTTTACATTGATCAACCTTGTGGTTTTATACTTGATAATTATGAAATTAAGGTTTTTAAATTAAATATACCCATATATGGGTTAAAAAATCCACATTTATTGTACTCAAAACTTGATAATTTCCTGAAAAAGTTGATTTTTTCAAAATTAAAAGTTGACTGCAACTTTTATATGAAAGAAGTGGATTAATGCATTCTGGTTATAATTATTTATGTGGATGGTATATTTTTCTTGGGGATAAAGAAAATGTTTTTGAATAATTTTCTAAATAAATGAAGAAGATTTTTTATATTTCAATATTAGGATAATTAACATTCTTTTTGGATTTACAAGTTAAAAAAAAGGAAAAATATATTTCATATCTCATGAATAGTATTCTAGAGAGTTGTTACAAACATTTTGGCATGAAATATTCTAAATATGTTTTTACCTTGATTTATGTGAGAATAGTGTTGAGTAAATATCAAAATGAAAGGGTGTAAATCAAAAAGATCTTCAGAAGCTAATAGAAAGTTGTCTCTTTCTTTATATCCTCAAGAGCTGATATTATTAATGATGTGACTATATGTGATAGATATAAGAGTAATCCAAAATAATATCATATGTTGACAAAAAAGGGAATAATGAGATATGTTAAAGGAATAACTTCATATAGGATGATATATATAAGAAGTTGTTATATGAACTTTCATGGTTATACTGTTTTTGATTGGGCAAGATATTGCAAGGATATGAAATAAACTTCAGGAGGAACATTTTTCTTAGGATAACATTGCATTATTTGGCATAAAATGAATTATGTTTCAATAAATTTGTGCATAATGGAATCATAATATGTTTTTGTTATCCAGACTTGTCCTCAAATGTTATGGATCAAAGATTATTAGATAGTTGTAAGGTCCAATTTCTTAAATGGGGAGATTGGGGAATAAGTTTACATTGAGAAACATTGTGGTTTTATACTTGATAATGAGGAAAGTAATGTTTCAAATTGAATAGATCCATGTATGGGTTAAAAGAAAATCCATATACATGGTACTCTAAACTTGATAGTTGTCTGAAAATGTTGAATTTTTTAAAATAAATAGTTGACCAAAACTTGTATGTGAAACAAGTGGATTCATGTACCCTAATTGTAATTGTTTATTTGGTTGATATATATATTTTAGTGATAAATATTTTTTTTAATAATTTTATAAATAAATGATGATGAATTTTTAGATTTCAATGTTAGGATAATTAACTTTTTGTTTGGGTTTACAAGTTCAAAAAACAAAAAATACATTCCATATCTCAAGAAATGTATGCTAGGGAGTTTTTAAAAAAAATTTGTAATGAAAGATTATAAATAAGATTTTACCCTGGTTTCAGTGAGAAAAATGTTGAGTAGAGATGAAAATGGAAAAAATTATAAATCAGAAAGATTTTTAGAAGTTGATAAAGAGTTTTCATTTCATTATATCCTAAAAACTTAATATTGTTTATGAGGTGAATTTATGTTCCATATAGTAGAGTGATCCAAAATAATATTATATTTTTATAGCAAAGAGAATAATGACATATGTGAAAGGAAAAAATTCATATAGTATTATCAATAAAAGAAGTTTTGATATGAACTTTTGTGGTTATACTAATGCTAATTGGGATGGATATTGCACGGGTAAGAAATCAACTTTAAGAGGAACATTATTTTCAGGATAACATTGTGTGAGTTAGAAGAAAAAGAGAAAAAATTTATTAACTTTGAGCATAGTGGACTTATAATATGTTGCTTCTATCTAGGATTATACTCAAATGTTCTGGATGAAAGTTCTAATGGAAGATTTAAAAGTGAATGTTTTGACACCATTAATGATACATTGTGATAATCAGAGTTAAATTGATATTTATAAAAATCATATTCAATATTTAGTATCAAATAACATTGATATTAAGTTTCAATTCATAAAGGATAATGTTTTTGGTGTACATTTTTTACTTGAATATATTTATAAAAATTATAAATTTTTTTATATCTTTTCCAAAGGTATTCCAAAAGAATGGTTTGAAAAAGTGAGATTGTAACTTCATGTTCATCCTCCAACAAATACTTCCTAAAACATCTTAAGGAAGTCACCCATTAGTCTTTATATTATTTTAAAAAAGGGAGAGAAAGTAATAACTTTGTATGAATTTAATACATTTCTTTATGTAATGAATCTAAAGCTATGGTTATTATAAAATGGGGGAAAGAAAAAACGAGTGAGAGTAAAAAATTTAGATTTAAAAAATAAAATAGATCAAAGTGAGGAAAAGTTTATCTTAACATGGCCATAAATTTTATTTTCACTAATGGATGAAATTATTTAAAAAATAATACCTTATCCGGTAGTGTGGTGTCAGGACACTCACATTTATGAAATGATATATATTTATAAAATTAGAATTTTATTAGTTTTTATAAAATTATTTGTGAAAAATTATGATTGATCAAAAAATGATGAGTGTTAAAAGTTTTTAGTTAAGGCTGTCAACAAATCCAATGGGGGAGATTGAAGATCCATTGTGATATTTTTCCATCGCATTTTTTTATTTATTAATAACTAACTTTTTTAAGAATGTTTTTGTAAAATAGGAAAAGAAGAGTTTTTATAAGTTAATTTTTTTTATAAAGTTCTTGGAGAAGGTGAAAATTTTACATATGAATAAAGTAAGAAATATTATAATGTTATAATTTTATATAGATTTAGAGAGTCATAAAGTTCTATTGATGAAGAAATATTGAAATTTTATAAATTTCTCGAAGTTAATAAATTTTCTAAGATGAAAAAAATAAGAAATCTAGGAAGTTATAAAGTTTAAATTATTAATAAACATTCATACTAAAGTTATATAATGCTATGATATTCTTTCAAGTTCATAAAACATAACTAAGAAGTCGTGATATGAGTTGGAGTTAATATAATAAAAATAGTTACAAATTTATAGATTTTCTAATGTTAAATTTTTCATAATAACTTTTTGTTAGATAGTTTGGACTTCATCATCAGATGAAAAATGAATCAAAAGAAATTTTTTAATTGGGTGATATTTTGTAATTGGAAATAAATTTGTAATTATACAAACTTCTGTCTATTGTATGAACAAATAATTAGACAGATGTTTTTAATAAGGAAAACTTTTTTAATTGGATAGACATGTGTAATATAACAACCTTGCTCTTTATGACGCACTTAACATAATTTATTACATAAAACGTTCACCCGATACAACACAGAAGATCAAGAGGTATAGTGTCTTTGGGGACTAGTAACATTACATAACAACTTAAAACATAAAACAAAACATCTTATTGAAAACTTACTTTACATGACCACTACATTCCCTCCTACTTAGCATTGCATGGGACAACTTGAGTACATGCATAAGAAAAGGGTGAACTATAATTCCCAGTAAGGGATTAAACAAAGCATAACATGAAGATTACAATACATTTTATTCAATAGTCATATAAATGGAGCACAAGAGAAACATAAACATAAAGGCATGATAAATCATGATTATCATAACATGGAGATGTGGCAACAATATTTAACATGATATTAGCATGAGCTAAGGCTCATTACAAATGGAGCATGAGTAAACCCTAATTGCACATGAATCCCAAGTAAAACCTCATTGAACTTGAATTAGCATGATTCAACACTCATTTCACATGACGTATCATGATACTATACTTTACCCAATGCATTGGAGTGCTATCAGGGTGCATCCTTCTTAAACATTTCATTTCATGCATAAGGGTGCCACATGGATCATATAACACAGAATCAATCAACATCATAAGTTATTCAATGATTAATGAGTTTGTAATAAATACATAAAATTTCCATTAAATATGTATATGTGTATAAAGTTGAATAACCTTGATAGAGACATGGGTATGGTATTCACTATACAACGATCTTGGCTTGGAAAAATGCGGTGCAATTTTGGCAGCATAACGACGTGACATAAGAATTCATAAAAATGGTTGATAAGAAAAAATGGGTGTTCTCATCATATTTACATGAAATTAACAGTAATTGGGTCATATAGGTACATGTCCCAACAAATTTAATGGAATTTAGATATGTAATACAAAATAATTTCTTGAATGCAAATGAGGAGAGAGAAGTTCCTTACAGAATTTTGGCATGGTAACGGGTGTACATGGGAGGCATTAATGAGAGATATAGAGGATATTTCATTATTAAAACTTAAATAGGGAATTATGGGGGAGGTTTGAAATCATACCCCAATATTTATAATTGAAAATAAAAGGGCATAACAATATAAGGAAACTTGGATATAAATAAGGAATGTGAGAATCCCTTACTTGGAAGTGTGATCCCAAAGGCTTGGGAGAGACTTGAGAGAGGCTTATTGGGAGCTTGGGGAACATTGGGAGGATTATAGAGAGAGGAGAGATGATTTTGGACGAATTCGAAAGGCTATGAGTGAAGAGGAAGTGGGAGCTTGGGTTGGTTTATATAGGAAAGGAGAGGGAATTATTTATTATTTAGGTTTGGGACACCACACATTAAACTAATCAAAACCACAAACCAACCCATGTTTTTTGCCCATGGTTTTTTCCAAAGGGGAGTGGAAAACAATATTTTATAAGTACAATGTCCAAAATTCTTAAAATAATAGGGTTGATTATGTGGAGGTGAGTCACACCCTCAAGGAAATAAATTTAAAAACTAAAATGCTTTATAAGTCTTGAAGGATCCACTAAAGCACTATAAAATTAATCAAACAGACCAAAAATTACATTATTTTAATGGAAAATCTTATATTGGCTAAGAATAATGTTTATAGTATTTTATTATATCACTATTGGGTCATTATTATGTCATAAAACACATTATATATTTAAATGGTAGTTAATTTTTACCCAAAAATTCGACTGTCTCATAAAATTATGAAAAATTAACCATTGGATAATTTTAACATCCCGATTCCAAAAATAATATTCATTTTATAAAAATAATTTTCTAAATATTTTAATTTTCACTTTTAAAATAAAAACCGACATTTATAAAAAATTCATAGGTTTTGACAAAAATAGCTTTTAAACCTTAATAAAAATTACAATTGTATTCATAAAAATTATATGATAATTTATAATTAATAAAAAGTAATTTAATGCTAATAATATTTTATTAAAATATTATTTAATTAAAAAATCCATTAATTTATCAAAATATATTCCTTAGTTGAACATTAACTAAAAAAATACTATTTGTGTTGTAAAAACTATTTACAAAGTAACAATAATAAAATGAAAGTATATTATTTATTATATCCAAAAATAATGTACATAATCATAATTCTAGGGTATTATTACACAACCCCTTAAAACACCTGCATAAGATCTTAGGGTAAGGTGTGTGATGGTGATAGACTCTGGGGGTGGCTCGGATAACATCGCTCACATGGTAATCTCTATCAACTTCCACTTCTCCCATAGGTGGTTCCGATCAAGATTAACATATTCAAGCTCAAATTGGTCTTGGTCAAGAGTGAAGCCCAATGATGCCACATCCTTTATGAGCTCTGAAAAATGGTCTTTGTAAGGAGAAAGTCTACTGGATGAGGTCATCACTTCCTTTGTCTGAGTAGATAGGATTTGTTAAAGCCATATATTTATACTAATCATGTGATCACTATTCAACAGATATATTAGAAACGGTCAAAATTCTTAATGGTATTTTAAAATCCAAAACATAAAACCAAATAAGTGAATACGTTTTACATAACCATAAGAAGACATGTAAATAGACTAAGAGGAACTTTCATTAATTAATTTTTGGGTCGTTACAATATTCCCCCCTTACGAAATTTCAACCTCAAAATTTCCTCTTCCCACACTAAAACAGATTTGGGTAACTCTGCTTCATCACTTCTTCTGATTCCCCCATTTCTTATTTAAACTTGTGGTTTTTCCACAACACCTTGATGAGGGACATTGTCTTATTTCATATAAATTTTTCTCTACAATCTATGATCTTCACTGTTTTATCCTCATAAGAAATATTATCCTCTAGCTGTACTACCTCTAAAGAGAGTACATGTGAAGGTTATAGTATGTACTTCCTTAAGAGGGATACATGAAAGACATCATGTATTTTGGCCATGGTAGGTGGAAGTGCTAGTCGATATGCCACAACCTTGACATGATCAAGAATCTCGAAGGGGCTGATGTACCTAGGACTTAACTTCCCCTTCCTTCCAAACCTCATGACCTTATTCCAAGGAGATATGTATTGAAAACCCATGTCTCCAACTTTGAACTCAAGGTCTCATCGACAGTTATCCGCATAATTCTTCTGTTGACTTTGGGCTGCCTTGGTATGCTGCTGAATGGTTTTTACATTTTCCACCATTTCTTTGACCATTTTAGGTCCTAGAAGCTTACGCTAACCGACTTCATCCCAACACGCCGGTGTTCTGCACCTTTTTCCATAAAGGTCTTCATATGGTTCTATTCAGATGCTCGAGTGGAAACTGTTATTGTAGCAGAATTCAACCAGTGGAAGATGTTGGCCCCACACTCTTTTGAAGTCCATAGAACATGATCTTAACATAACTTCTATTGTATAAATAGTTCGATCAGATTGGATATCAGTTTGAGAATTATAGGTTATACTGAAGTTCAATTCAATGCTTGGAGCATGTTGGAGACTTTTCTAGAACTTCGAGGTGAATCTTGGATCACAATCGGATACAATAGATAGTGGTACTCCATGTAGCCTTACCACTTCTTTGATGTAAATCCGTGAAAGTTTATCCAATGAGAAGTCCTCTTGAATCTCAATAAAGTGATATGTCTTCATAAGACGATCCACAATGAACCATATAGCATTGTTTCCTCTGGATGTTCTTGGAAGTCTAGTGACAAAGTACATGGTAATGTTCTCCCACTTCTATGTTAGTATGGGTAGTAGTTGCATCATACCCTTATACTTTTACCTCGCATCCTTCACTTGCTAACATACTAGGAACTTTGATGTATATTTAATAATCTCCCTTTTCATATAGTCCCACCAAAAGTTTTCTTGGAGATCTTGATACATCTTTGTGCTCCCCGGGTGAATAGAGAAGGTTGAGTTATGTGTGTCATTCTGAAGCTCCTTATTTATCTCTGGATTGGATGGTACACCTAATCATAAACCAAATCTCACAATTTCATCCTTGTCAACCATGAACTTTGTCAATTTCCCATTTCTGATAGCTTTCACCCTTTTCATAATTTCCACATCCTTTATCTGAGCATCCTTTATTTTCTCTAAGAGGGATAGTTGAGCAGTCATTTGAGAAAGGATTGATGATGTTACTTCCTTAACAATTCCCATGTCTATCATCTGCAAATATAAGAATATTGGATCCTTCTCAATTCTCATCAATGAAAGAATCGCCGGATCCTTTCTACTTAGAGCATCTGCCACCTTGTTCTCTTTCCTAGGGTGGTAATGGATTGAGCAGTCATAATCCTTGATGATTTATATCCATCTTCATTGGCACATATTAAGCTCTTTATATGAGAATATATAATTGAGGCTATTGTGATCAGTATATACCTCACACTTCTCCCCATAGAGATAATGCTGCCAGATTTTCAACACAAAGATCACATCCACCAACTCCAGATCATGCATGAGATAGTTTTTCTCATGGATTTTCAACTTCCTTGAGGCATAGACTATCACTTTATCATTATCCATCAACAAAAAACCCAGACCCTTCTTTGAAGCAACAACAAATACCCCAAAAAGTTATCCACTTATGGGTAATGTGATTACAAGCATAGTAATAAGCCTCCTTTTCAACTCCTTGAATCTCTCTTCACATTAATCAATCCAAGAAAACTTTACTCCCTTCCAGGTTAACTTGGTAAGTGGGATGGACAGTCATGATAAATTTCTCAAAAATCGACGATAATATCCAACTAACCCCAAGAAGCTACGGATATCCGTTACCGATGTTGGCCTCTTGCATCCATCAATTGTAGCTGTCTTAGGGGGATCCACTGATATCCCATTGCTTGTGATGATATGACCCCTAAATGAGACCTCCTCCAACTAGAACTCACACTTTTTGTACTTTGCATAGAGCTTATCCTTCATCAAGGTCTCTAGTACAATTCTTAGATGCTCCTCATGATCCTCCTTGGTTTTTGAGTATATTAGAATATCATCTAAATATACTACCACAAATTTGTCGAGGTAATATCTAAAGACTCTATTCATAAAGTCCATGAAGATTTCTGGAGAATTATTGAGTCCGAAAGGAATTAATATGAATTCATAGTGCCCATATCTTGTACAAAAAGAAGTCTTGGGGATATCTTCCTTCTTCACCCTTACTTGATAATATCCCAACCATAAATCTACCTTAGAGAAGTATTATGCTCCAAGAAGCTTATTGGAAATGTCATCAATTCTTGGAAGAGGATACTTATTCTTTATCGTGATTTTGTTAAGCTTATGATAATTGATGCAAAGGTGCATTGACCCATCCTTCTTCTTGATGAAGAGGACTAGTGCACCCCATGGTGAAGCACTTGGGCGTATAATCCCTTTATCTAGATTCTCCTGCAGTTTTTTCTTCAGCTCCTCAAGCTTCACAACAAACATTCTATATTGATTCTTGGATATTGGAAATTCCACAGGTATAAGGTCAATTGAGAATTCAACATCTCTTCTAGGATGAGGACAAGGAGATTCCTCAGGAAACACTTCACTAAATTCCCTCACAATAGTCATGTATTCAAGGATGGTTTCCTCCTTAGAATCAATCATATGATCCAGATATGCATGATCATAGGGAAGTAATATCCACACTTGAGATGATGGAGCTAAAGAAGATTCATCTTCCTTCTTTCACTTGTATAGAATCAAGGGTCGATTCTTCACATGGAGAGTGATTTCCCTCTCACAGAAATTTATGTTGGCTCTATATAAGGAAATCCTATCCATGCCGAGAATTGCATCAAATTCTACCATAGGTAGAATTAAGAGGTTTTTTGGGAAGTTCAATCCACAAATTATGATAGGGGATGATTTATATTCATGGGATGCAATGATTTCCCCTTTTTCCGCACTCACTGGCATCTTTACTTCCATGATTTGTGGTGGTATTGGGATTGTTCTACTAAATTTTTAGGATATAAAAGAATGCGTAGAACCAGAATAAAAAAATTACATTATCTATTCTTGAATAAATAACTAGTGTACCTATCACCACTTCATTTTTGGGGTTCACTTCGGTGGCAGTGATGGAAAAAGCTCTCCCTTACTGCCTTGGAGGTTGTTGGTTTCCTCCAAAAACCCTTGCCTTAGGGCACTAATTTGCAAGGTACCCTAGTTCTTTGCAGTTGAAGCAATAAACAACATGTTGAGGTTCGAACGAAGCATTCCTCCCCTCTATCACAACCGTGGGATTTTCTTATTGGAAGTTAATAGCTAGGTGCCCTTCGCTTCCACACCTAAAGCATTTCCTCATCCCCTTCAGGCAATTTCAAGGATTCTTATTTCCACACCTTTGGCAAGTGGGGTGATGGATTTTATTAGAACCATTGAATTTATCCATCAGAACACCATAATTGAAGTCCACTTTATGCTTCTTATCCCCATGATACCCCCGAGATTCACCAATCTCCAATTCGACCTTGAGGGAATATCAGAGAATTTCCTCGTAGCTGTCGAAGTCACGGATCACTAGGGCTTTCCACAGTCTATGTTTCATCCCACCAAAGAAGCGTTCAAACTTACATTTGGGGGTAATGACAAAGCTGTAAGTGTATCATGCAAGCCTTGTGAAGTTTTCCTTGTATGATCTGATGTATTTGTCATATTTTTTCTTGAGGGTAAGGAAGTCCCTTTCCATCTTAAGTTAGAGGGTGCATGGAAAATATTTATCAAAAAACATCTTCTAGAAATCCTTTCATTCCAACACATCGATATCCTCCTCAGGATGTGTATTTTTTATCAATGTCCACCATTGATCAGCTTCACCCTCCATACAATAAGCATCCAGGAGAACCTTCTCTTGTTCAGAACATTGAAGGATGGATAAGATCTTTTCAATGGAGTTGATCCATTTTTTGGCGATAGAGGGATCAGATGACCCATTAAAAGTAGGAGGCCTTTGCCTCATGATGATCTCGATAGCGACTTGTTCTTTCTTAGGGGGGTTGAACTTTCCTTTTGACTCATGTTTCTATTCAATTCTTGAGTTAACTAAGAGAATATTGTGACAAAGTTCGTGATTCCCGCTCCCATCGAATTGGGGATCTCATTAGAATAGTCATCGCATTGATCTTCACATCAGTTGTTAGACTGAGTCCTCCTATTATAGGCCATTGGATGGAATAAAAGGAAAGTTAGGGTTAACAAATAAAGGGTAATCCAATGGAAAAAACGGATAACTTTTAAATAAATTTTATTTCCTTAACTTATGAATCTATAGGCTTCAATCTGTGTTATTCATGATCTACTTTCTAACATATATTTTTAGGGGATTTTTTTTAATTACCTTAATAACGGTTCATACTAAGCATGTTAATTTACCAAATCATATCCCCCGGGAGTGTCATAACCAAGAGTGAATCAAGTCCTATTGTTGTGTACCAGGATACCCTGGGTCAATCCCGAAACTCCTTGTTAGAGTTTTCACTCCTAGGTACATATGTGGCAGATCCGACTCTACCTAATTGTATCTAGATAGGGATGTATTTTCTTGACAAACCACTTACTCAATATTCACAAAAACACAGGGATGTTTTTTTTATTATACTTAGTCTAGTATCTAAGGCTTTACTAGGGTTTTCTAATCCTAATCCCAAAAATAACTAAACCTATCACCTGATACCAACTATAAAAACCCTTCTCTTTATTACACACAAAACCTAAATTATTACATAAAAACTTCATGTGATACAACATAGAAGATCAAGAGTTCTAGTGTATTTGGGGATTAGGAACATTAAATAAAAACTTAAAACATAAAATGCAGCATATTATTCAAAACAACCTTTACATGACCACTACATTCCCTCATACTTAGCATTGCATGGGATAACTTGAGGACATGAATAAGAAAAGAGTGAACTATAAAGCCCAGTAAAGGAGTAAACAAATCATAACATGAAGACTAAAATACATTTTATTCAATAGGAATATCAATGGATCACAAGAGAAATATAAACATAAAGTCATGATAAAGCATGATTATCAAAACATGGAGATGTGGCAACAACATTTAACATGATATTAGCATGAGCCAAGACTCATTGCACATAGAGAATGAGTAAACCCTAATTTCACATGAAGCATGAGTAAACCCTCATTTCAATTGAATTATCATGATTCAATGCTCATTGAACATGACGTATCATGATACTATACTTTACCCAATGCATTGGAGCGCTATTAGGGCACACCCTTCTTAAACATTTCATTTCATGCCTAAGGGTGCCACATGGATCATATAACATGGAATCAATCATCATCATAAGTTATTCAATGATTAAGTAATGTGGAATAAATAGATGTAAGTACCATTCAATATGTATATGTGTGTAAAGGTGAATACCCTTGATAGAGACATGGGAATGGTATTCACTATACAATGATCTTGGCTTGGAAAAATGTTGTGCAATTTTTGCAGCATAACGACGTGACATAGGAATTCATAAAAATGGTTGATAAGAGATAAATGGGTGATATCATCATATTTACATGAAATTTATAATAATTAGGGTCATATAGGTACATTTCCAAACAAATTTAATCGAATTTAGATACGTAATACAAAAGAATTTCATGAATGTAAATGAGGAGAGAGAAGTTCCTTACAAAATTTCAGCATGGTAACAGGTATACATGGGAGGTACTAATTAGAGAGAAAGAGGATCTATCATTATTAAAACATTAAAAGAGAAGTATGGGGGATGTTCAAAATCATACCCCAACATTTACAATTGAAAATAAAATGGCATAACAATATAAGGAAACTTGGGACATAAATAAGGAAAGTGAGAATCCCTTACTTGGAAGTGTGATCCCAAAGGCTTGGGAGAGGCTTGAGAGAGGATTCTTGGGAGCTTGGGGCGCCTTGGGAAGATTATATATAGATAATGGAAGAGTTTGGATGAAATCCAAAGGCTTTTAGTGAAGTGGAAGTGGGATCTTGGGTTGGTTTATATAGGGAAGGAGAGAGAATTCTTTATTATTTAGGTTTGGGACACCACACATTAAACTAATCAAAACCACAAACTAGTCCATGGTTTTTTCCCATGTTTTTTTACAAAGGGGAGTGGAAAAAAATATTCTATAAGGCCAATGTACAAACATATTAAAATAATAGGGTTACTTATGTGGAGGCGAGTCACACTCTCAAGGAAATCAATTTAAAAACTAAAATGTTTTATAAGTCTTGAAGGGTCCACCAAAGCTTTTTAAAATAAATCAAACAAACCTAAAATCATATTATTTTAAGGTTAAAATATATATTGGCCAAGAATAATGTTTATAGTTTTTTATTACATCAATATTGGGTCATTATGATTTCATAAAACACATTATATATTTAAACAGTATTAAGTTTTTCCCAAAAATTCGATTGTCTTAGAATATTATGAAAAATTCACCGTTGGATAATTCTGATGTCCTGATTCAAAAAATAATATTCATTTTATCCAAATAATTTTCTCAATATGTGAATTTTCACTTTTAAAATAAAAACCGACATTTATCGAAAATTCATGGGTTTTGACATAAATAGCTTTCAAACCTTAATAAAAATTAAAATTATATTCATACAAAATATACAATCATTTATACTTAATAAAAAGTAATTTAATACTAATAATATTTTATTAAAATATTATTTAATTTAAAAATACATTAATTTTTCAAAATAGATTCCTTAGTTGAACATTAACTGAAAAATACTTTTTTGTGCTTTAAAAACTATTTACAAAGTAACAATAACAAAATTAAAGTATATTATTTATTATATAAAAAATTAATCTACATAATCATAATGCTAGGGTATTGTTACATAACCCCTTAAAACACCCGCATAAGAACTTAGGGTAAGGTGCACAATGGTGACATACTCTTGGGGTGGCTCGGATAACATCGCTCGCGTGGTAATCTCTATCAACTTACACTTCTCTTATAGGTGGTTCCACTCAAGCTTAACATATTCAAGCTTAGCTTGGACTTGGTCAAGAGACAATACCAATGACGCCACCTCCTTTATGAGCTCCATCAAATGGGCTTTGTAAGGGGCAAGTCTACTGGATGAGGTCATTGCTTCCTTTGTCTTAGTAGATTAGATTTCTTAAAGCCCTATATTTATACTACTCATGTGATCAATGTTCAATGACTATATTAGCAAGGTCACAATTCTTAATGGTATTTTAAAATCCAAAACATAAAACCAAATAAGTGCATATTTCTTACATAACCATAATAAGACATGTAAAAAGACCAAGAATAATTCTCATTAATGAATTTTTTGGTTGTTACATGTAATCAACTGAACATTTTTCCATCAGATGAAGAGTAATATTAGAAGGACTGTATGATCATATAGAGAATTTTTTCTAGATTTAAAAATTTGAAGTTTTCACGAAGTTAAAAAGATGAAATATTTATGGGGTTTCAATGTTTAACTTTCATGAATTTACAAAGTTGAAGTTTGTATTGAGTTACAAAGTTTAAGTTTCATGAAATTACAAAGTTGAAGTTTTTATAGGGTTATAAATTTGAAGTTTAACAAAATTACATCGTTGAAGTATCATGAAGTTACAAAGTTAAATTCTTTACAAAGTTACACAATTTATGTTTCATGAAGTTAGAAAGTTAAAGTTTGTACATAGTTACAATGTTGAAGTTTCATAAAATTAAAAAGTTTAAGTTTCATGAAGTTGCAAAGCTAAAGTTTGTATAGAGTTTAAAATTTTATGTGTCATTAAGCTATAAAGTTTAACTCTGTATACATTTACAAAGTTGAAGTTTCAAGTTGTACAAATTTTATGTTACAAATATTTAAGAGTTTATTAAACATCAATTTTAAGGAAACTTATAGAAATTTGGAAATACTGGAGAATTCAATAATATTCACGAATGTTATAGAAGAGTTTAGAACCATAAAAATGAAATTAAAATGAGTAATAAATTTAGATTTATCAATTTAAATGAGTGGTAAAATAAAATTCGTTTCCCAACTTTACTATTCTTGGAGCTCCTATAAATAAGAGTGAAAAAGTATGTTGTACTTAAAAATGTTCATGCATGTGAAAAATTGATGTTCTGTAGAGTGTGTGTCATAGTAAGTTTCTAATTGAAGTTGATTTTCATGTTGATTAAGAGTTCTAGATAGAATGTTTTGATCATATGAATCAAAAAAAGGTTAGATCAGTTACCTAGGAGAGTAAAATAGATAGAGTTTCCCTAAAGAAAGTTTCTGAGGTGTTGGGTATTGTTAAATAAGTCAAAATAGAAGTTTGTATCAATTTCAATTTTAGAAAAGGTTTAGAAGATATAGATTACTAAACATAGGCACACCAGATGAAGAAATCATATAGAGGAATCAAACATAATTTCTAGAGGAACTATTCTGGAGTAGAATTACAATGTTATATTTTTTGTGGATCATGTTTTTTAAGAAAAATTTGTAAACTAATGGTAGTTAATATAATCATAACTATCTAGATATATAAGGAGACCAACAAGACTTGGTTCAAAAATTATATTCACTTATTTCTAATAGTGAATTTTCATGGACCCATGATAGTTTCCAGGGAATGAATGTAGGATGTCACTCTGAGGCCGAACCTTGTAAATATTGTGTTCTTTGATTAATTTTCTATTTTTTCATACATGTGAATTTACTAAATGGTTATAAATAAATAACTCTAACACGTTGCTTGGGTTATGTTTCTTAAATCTATTTTTTTTGAAAATATTACAACTAATTCAACCCCCTTTTAATTTGTTCTTAGATCCATAAAAAATTAGATATAAAAAATGAAGTATAATAATCATAGATATAAGAAGAATAATAACATGGAGCATAATCACGGAACTCCACATCCCACATCATTTACCACCATTTATTAAATTTATGAAATCATCCTCAACCATTCCCAAAACCAAAAAACCAAAAAAAATCCATAACCAAAAATAATAAATATCATCTAACAAAATCCATCATCAATATGAACAAATGAAAAGGTCTAAAAAATTTCTCATAACTCTAGCCTAACAGTTCAAGGTATTCTATAACTGAAACTTATATAAAGTCAGTAGAAACTCTCCTCACATGTTGATTAGGGGTGCAAGAATGAATCAACATTAGTTACACATCAATAATATTAACCCACCCCATATCCAACCACCACAAAACGTCAAACCATTAACACAATCCCAACACCACACACCACATCACCACACATCCACAACCATATCCACATAACACATATGAAGTAACATTTGGTGTGGGTCATACTATGACCCTACTTTCCCCAACCTTTCATAGGTTCCAACTTCTCATGTTGGAATCAATCAATCCTACAATATCCATATACCATGTATTTACATTTCCAACCAAAAATTAATAATGTAGCTTAAACATTAAGGGAATAAACCTCATACCCTCACCCTTCCATGTACACCATCCACTCATAACCATGTATCATCATCATTTTCATCATATTATGGTATCGTGAACATATAGAACATCACCATCATTTTCTCCCCCAACCGTGCATGACCTTAACCAAATATTATCCTCATCACCACTTAACCTAGTATACCAGTATATTTCATACTTATGACATGAATCCATTATAGAATGTATACATTATCATACTTAGATCCATTACAACAAATAAATTTAAACTAATTGAGGGACATCAAAACTCATAAAATTATACCATATAATCCCCCCTTTCCACATCATTTTCCAAGAACCACATCCATAATTCCATAAAGTTTATATAAAAACCAGACATCAAAGAAACACTTTTAATTAAAAAACAACATCATCAATATCATAACCAATACATAGGAAATAAAACCACACAAGTAATAAATTTTCATTTATAAATATTTTATATTCCCATAAAATATAATTTAAAAACCTCATTAAATTTATTATGAATATCATTCAACCACTCCACTCTACTCATTAATCTACATATAATTTTAAACCATTCATTTATCCTACATCACATTTATTTCATCCATGTTCATACATTTTTTTAAGAAAATTGATCTCAATGGATCTCGAAATATAAAAAAAATGTTACAAAAAATGAAAGGAAGGAATTTTACATTTATACCATTGAAAAAGTGGCATTAGATCAATAGGAAGATTGTTAGAGAAGATGAACACTTCATCAACCACCTACATTTATTGAAATCCCATCAATAATATAATTTGATTCATGAAAAACATGAGTGATAATATAATTTAATGAGGAGACCTTATCAAAGAAGTTGAACCATCTAGACATCAACTTCCATGAGAAATGAATTTGTCCAATTCTAACGGCCTAAACCATTGTGGTAGAATCACATTCAAACCAAATGTTATTCATGTTACTTTGACTTTACATTTGAATAATATGGATCATCCTAATAATTTCTAATTCCAAAGTAGTGGAGAAACCACAAGGAACATGAAGGCATTCAAGGATATCATCATTTTAATCTCTAAAGACAGCCCCATCACCCACTGGTCCAAGATTACCCCTCGATGCACTGATTGAGTTTCACTTGACCCATCTGTTAAACGGTGGGGTCTAAAATACTTCAAGCATGTAATGAGTGGGAGGAAATTTACCTAGAATTTTCAATTGTATCAGTACAGTGAAGTCACAGAGTAAGTTACCACAACATCCACTTTAGAGATAGTTTTCATTTTTAACAGCCACAAGAATGTAAACATGGTATGACTAGGAATTAAATGGGGTTCGGTCATGTATTATATGTTGGAACCAAGGGTGTTCTTCGTTGGAAATAGAGTCTTATTTGTGTTTGTTTTCAATCCTCAACATGGAAGATTAGAGAGTTTTCTAGGAAAGAGATATTATAGTAAAAGATGATTTCTATTTTGAAGGTGACACCTTTTCCCATTGATTTCCAAATATTTTAGTCAAAATTCTTTAGGAAGAGTCTTTAACTGTGAAAGTTAGTTTTCAGGGAAGGAAACTTCAAGGAAATGGTAAAGGTATGGGTTTCACGAAGATTGGGATGATATTCACAAAGATGAGGAGCATTGAGAACTGTGATAGTGTTCTCCATGATTATGAGAATTGGATCATCATGAGTGAATGGTGGTTTGATGGAAATCTTCATGAGAATTTCAAATTTCAATAGAGCTTAGTGATTAGAGGAGCACCACAAAGATGTTTTTGAAAGATCCAAAAAATGAATTGGAGGTGGGGGGAATTGTGAATAGTTGAGCCTAAAAATATGAGGCTACCCCACATCACTTATGAAGAATTTATTTAGGGAAAATCCCGAATCTCTATGATTTCATGAAGATTGGGGAGCTATGTGAATATAGGTTTCTACACGAGCTTGAGAATCGTAAATAGACTATTTTAGTCCTAATTAATTCCAATGCTTATATGTAAATGGTTTATCACGATGATGGGATATTTCATATTGACTTAGTGAGATTCATTATGGTAGTTTGTTCCATGAAGGTAGTTAGCTTAATTAAGGGTTTATATTTGCAATGGAGTTTCACAAACGACAGTTTTGAACATTATTTTTTTAGTGAATAGTGATTTCAGAGTGCATCGACTTAGGTCTATGGTGCAAGCATAGTATCATGCTAGAAATGTAAAAATACTTTAATGTCATTCCATTGAAGTGACCTTGAATTCAATAAATTGAGTTAGAATTATCTCAATGTAGTGAGCTAGGGGGATTTGATGGAAGTGTTCCAACGGATGTAGTATGATGTCCCTAAAATATTGTAATTGGAATAGAGTGACTATGTTTGAACTTATGAATTCCAGAACTAGTGAAGATTTGTGGATTTAGGCACAACTAAAAATCTGTCGGTGTATGATCCTTGGACTATCCCTTAGTGGTGAACCAAGTAAAATTTCTGTGTTTTCATTCTGCATGTGAATGTTTAAATTACTGCACATTACCAACATGCAGTTTTAATAGGTTCCTTCCAATGTGAGAACAAGATTGATCACTTTAGAAGAAAAATTTAACACCTTGATTCACCCCTCCCCTCTTTAGGTGTTCTAGGGTCCTTCAAGTGGTATCAAAGACTATAGGTTACTAGAGTTAAATCTTTCTTCTTTTATTATCATAGATAATTTAGTAAATGTTAGGGGATTACCCCTGCCCCCTGATTGAAGTAACTTTCCGATTTGGAATAATAGGATGATATTTCATCTAAGATCTCTTGGAATTGAAGTCATCTTTGATACTGCAAAATAGATTCAATTCACTGATGCAAGAGGACTGGATATGACTAAAACAGATAGGAAAATCCCAAATGTGGATGCTGAAGCACAAAATTCTATTACTGGAGATCTATCTGATTAAATAAATCTTAAGGTGATGAGTTTTACATCATCCAATTCTATGTGGGATAAACTAGAAAATATATATGAAGGAGAAAACAAAGTGAAGGAGGAAAAACTTCAAGTTATGCACAATTAGTTTGATGATTTAAAGATGCATACTCAAGAAAATGAAGATACCTTCTTTAATAAAATTATTTTTTTTGGAGAAATTTGAGGACTAAGTAAAGAAATCAAAGACATTGACATGGTGAATAAAATCTTGAGAATACTTCTAACTATTTATAATAAAAAAAATTTCAGCACTTGAGGAAAGTTATCATTCAAAATTTTCTATGGATGATCTATAACGTAGTCTGGTGTCATATGAAATAAGAGTCAAACCTGAACATTTAAAGACTCGAGTAATAAAATAAATGGATTTCAAGGACATATAAAAAACTAAGGTTTCTAGAGATACAATTGATATAGATAATGATAAATATGAATTTATTTCTCTTTTTTTTTCAAGAAGTTCAAGAGAGGAAAAGGGATATTTGAAGGAAACCTTCATGTAGCCTAGTTTTGATGTCGTATAGTTAGTAAAATTGCCTCTAGATGATATAGGAAGTTCCATGATGGTGAGAGGGAAGATTAAAATATTAAAAAGACTTATATAAGGTTTCCCCAAAAGGGAGACTACAAATTAGAAAAGAAATTACAAAGGAAGAGTTTCCTCTGTAAAGAAGATGATTATAATGATTTTTTTGGGAAGAAGAACCTGAGTTTAAATCCAGAACCCAATCATCAATGATGGATATAGTTGAAAAGTTAGAACTATAAAAAGATAAAGTTAGGGATGATCAATTTGTTGTTGATGCTAATCTGAAGTTGGAAATTGAGGATGCCCTTAGTAATCTTGAGAATCAAAGAAGCATAACAAAAAAGTGGACAGTAGTTCTGGAAGAATAATCATAATATGTTGGCTGAATTGAATCTGAAATTGAATTAATGGAAGATGTAGTTGAAGAACATTAAAAAACTTTTAAAAGTACAAAAAATATAGTAGAACTAAATATCAGAATTTAAGAACAAGAAAAGGTCATCAATGACCTTACATCTAGGTTGGAGGAGAAGTCCAATACTGTTGAGGGACATGAAGAAGAGTTTATTACTATAAGAAGTAAACTTGAAAGTGAATAAAATTCAATGTAAACAAAGAAAAAATACAGTTTGGAAGATTCTCAGATGCTGAGGTATTGTACAGTTCCAAGTGGGGTTTTGATGGAGTAAAAAAAGTTTTTGAATGATCAAAGTTCCACATGCATGGGAAACTATGGAATTGGTTGTGATGATGAGACATCAAAGGATGGAAATAAGGTAAACTAAAGAAAACGTAAATCAAAAGTTTAACACATCACAATGACACCTAAAGTCCTAACAAATAAAGCTTTAAATAAAAATTATAGGAGAACTGAATCCTATCCACAAGTTTCCCAAAATGATAGGTAGTCAAACTATTTTCCTAAGGAAGTATATATGAGGAGGAATAGAAGTGATAATACATTTTCTCTAATGAAATTTCAATTCTATGGTTATTTGGGCCATTCTATGTCATACTGTGTAGAGGCAAGGAGCTATTTGAAGGGGAAGAGCTAGGAAGTCAAAAAAGAAGAACTAATTCATATCCTACTTGTTATAGAAGAAATATTTTCTATGGATAGTTTTTTCACTATTCTAACTTTTTCTATAAAACTATTTATTGTAGGAAGAGGAAAGGAAATAATAACACTTACAAAACTCAAAGATAATTCAATAATCACTAACCAAATGGTGTTTCTCTTACAAACAAGTTTTCTCCTATATAAGAACAATATGAGTTTGAGGAACCAATACACTTGGAAAAGTGATTGAAAAGGAAATATTTATCTTCCACTCAATAGAATTTTTTATGGAAGGAAAAGAAGAAAGTTGAGATATCCAATCTTGAAGAAGCCACTCTCAAAGCTACAATGAATAGTAGCACCTAGATTCTGAATAGCGGATGCTCATCCCATATTAAGGTAAATGAATATTTATTGAAGAATGTAAAGAAAATGGTTGATGAAATAGTCAGGTTGAACAATGACGGTGATTTGAAGATCAAAGTCATTGAGAGAAGTGAACTGTAAAGTGACAACCTTAAGAAAACCGAAGTTCAATATACGGACAGTTTGTGTCACAATATCCTAATTATGGGGAAACTCAATGCCTTAATACTTATAGTGACTTTCAATAAAAAATCATGCACTATAAAAGGAAGGATTTGGAATTCTTCCATGAAAGGTTGCAGAACAAATATAAAATTATATTTGGTTGATAGTAAAGAGAACATTTTATAGTTTGCTGTTGAAGAATAAAAAAACATGTGGCATCATAGTTTAGGTCAGACTAATCAAAAATACATGGAAAAGATATCTAAAATTAATATAGTCATGGATGTCCCCAATATGAAATGTGAACAGGAAAGGGCTTCTGATGCTTTCATATGAGGGAAGTTGGTCTAGAATACGTATCATCCAAAGAAGAAAAGGGAATAAAATATTCTTGATCTCATCCATACAAACGTATGTGGTCTGATAAATGTTACTGAAACAAATGGATAAAGGTAATTTTTTCTTATCATTGATGATTATAGTAGGATGGATTGTGTGATGGTTATACATGGGAAATGAAAAGTGCTTGATTGGATTAAAAATTATTACTGAATAACAGAGAATGATATTATCCATACAATAAAAGTTCTAATGTCTAAAAATTGAGGGGAATACACATCCATTAAATGTGAAAATCATGTGATGAAATGTGGAATACAACATGAGATGGATTCTATTAAAACCCCAAAATAAAATGGATTTATTGAGCACAGGAATAGACAGGTGAACAATATGGCCTAAACTATGCTAATTGAGAGTGATATCTCTCACCATTACTCGAAATGGACCATTCAAGATGTAGTGTATAATAAAAATCAAATAGGTATTTATATGGGAGAAACTAGAACACCATATGACTTTTGGCATGGAAGGAATCCCTCTTTGAAGTATTTTCATGTTTTCAAAAGTAAATATTTTATCAGAAACAAAGAAGTAAATAAAGGAAAGTATGGTGATATGGAAGATGAAGGAATATTCCTTGATTATTCAATGCAAATAAAATCTTACAAATGTTTCAATAATCATATTGGAAGAATTATTAAAATATGTGATGTTAATATCCTTGAAGATAAGACCAAAAATACCTCAAGAATACCTTATGATAATATGATAAAAAATGTAGAAGATATTGGACATGGAATAGAGTCAAATGAAGAAGTGGAAGAAGGAATAAAAAATTTTAGAGGTCACAAAACTATGATGAATCATAATAAGAATCATAATAAGAAATTATGGTTGAAGAAAATTCATCTCAACCTCCCTATAGGAATAGAAGAGATTAAATTTATCAATCTAATAACATTGGTGATTGGACTGCACAAACATAGACAAGGAGAATGAGGAATGATGAACATTATGCCTTCCTATCAATTGTGGAACCAACCTCATTTGAAGAAGTAGTGAAGGATGAATCATGGTTAAGGGCATGAATGAGAAATTGGATCATATTGAAAAGAAACAAACGTGATATCTCATTAAGAGACCTGAAGAACACAATGTTATTAGAATTAAGTTAATTTTTAAAAATAAATCCATTGAGCATGGAAATATGATCCTAAATAAGGTACACTTTGGGTGTAATGTATATTCATAGATTGAAGTCATTGATGTTGAAAAGACATTTTCTCTAGTAGTGATACTGGAGTCGATCATGATTTGTCGTATGATGGAAATTCAAAGAAGATACAAAGTCTATATGATATATTTCAAAACAAAATTATTGAATGTATTTCTTGAATAGGAAGTAAATATTGAAAAAACAGTGGCGTTTTTTTATGGAAAATGATGAAGCACAAGATTTTATATTAAAGAAGGCTCTTTGTGGTTTAAAACAGGCACCACTTTCTTAGTATTCCTGACTGGATGAATATATAAAGAAACATAAATTCAAAAGAGGATGTGTTAATCATAATATTTATGTAAAAAATTCATAGGAAAATCAAATTATGGTGATGGTTTATGTAGATGATATAATTTTTGGAGGCATCAGACATGGATCGGATAAAGAATTTTCTAATCCCATGAAATCAAAATATGAAATTTCTATGATTGGTCAACCCATATATTTCTTAGGGTTTCAGGTTATTGAAATGTAGGATTATACATTCATTTATAAAAAAAGTATGTAAGAGAGTTACTGAAGAAATTAAATATGCATGACTCCAAAATAATGTTGACTCTGATTGTGGTTGGAACGAAACATGGAAATAATGAGGATGAGACTTATGTAGATCCAACCATGTATAGGAAAATCATTGGAATTTTGTTATAATTAACTAAAACACAATAAAAAACCTTATTTACAACATGATTAGTAGCCTATTTTCAATGAAATCTGAAGGAATAACATATGGAAATAGTTAAACGAATCGTGAGGCACATTCAAGGTACACTAAAATTTTTCTTATACTTTGATGCAGGAAGAGACAACAAGTTTTCATCTTTTTTTGATGTTGTCTGGGTTGGATATGCAGTTGATAGAAATTAAAAAAGTGGTAAATCATTATTTATTGGAAATAAATGTGTGGGTTGTTTGAGTAATAAATAGAAAATTACTTCTCTTAGTACTGCAGAAGCAGAGTATATTGGCGATACAAAGGATTGCACTCCACTATTATGGATGAAGTACCAAATGAATGATATTGGTGATGAGGTGAAACAACCAATGGTGATTCAATGTGATAACAAGAGCATGACTGATCTTATAAATAATCATATTCAACATTATTGTATGAAACATATTGAATTCAGATGTCACATCATGAATGAAAAAGTTAAATAAGGCATGATTAAAATCGATCATGTTGAAACTGATGATCAAGTGGATGACATACTAACCAAGATATTATCATCACATATTTTCAAGAAACATTAGTTGAACCTTGGTGTTAAAACACCTCCCAGTGCATGAGGAGGTCACATGTGATCCCATATCCCAAATTGTGTTAACTGTTTTAATTTGTCTCTGGATATGATGCAGGTTTATGGGGGAGATATGATCCTGGGGGAGTGTGTTTTGAGCTCTTCATGTACACATATAGGTTATTTGGGTTTAGTACCAATGGAAGATAATGGATAAATTAAATGGTACAAAGTAGGAGAATGAAAATTTTATGATTTTATGGTTGTAGGAGAATGAATAATGGATAATGGAGAATATAGTTGCAGGTTTTTGGAAACCCAATAGTTTAAGGAATGTTATTATTTCATGACATGAGTAGAGCTTAGATTGGAAATATTTAAGAATTAAAATACATGAGAACCCAATTCATTATTCCCCAATTATTTTCTACAATGATCTTTGATCACATAGACTTATAGTGTTGGGTGAGTGGTTTCTTGTGTATCAGTTTCTGATAGTGGCTGGTGCTTCATTGAATTTATCTATAGATTGAAAAAAATCAAAAGGGGGAGATTGTTGTAACCAAGGATGTTCTTTTCTAGAAATGGAGTTTGGTTTTTGTTTTTTTTTAATCCTTAACATGAAAGATAATGGAGTTTTTAAGAAAATAGATTATATAGTACAATCTGACTACAATTTTAAGGTGTTTTCATTTCCCAGTGTTTTCCAAATTATTCAGTAAACAATATGAAGGAAGAGGTTAGAAATGCGAATGATAGTTTTCCAGGAATGAAACATCCTGAAAATGGTAAAGGCATGGTTTTTTCAAAGTCTGAGATGATTTTTTTTAAGATGTCGAGCATTGAAAACCGTAACACTGTTCTTTATGGTTACGAGAATTGGAGCATCATGATTTTCCGATGGTTTGATAGAAATATTTGCGACAACATCAAATTTCAATGGAGCTTCATGATCAGAGTCGAACCATGAATAATTATTTTAAAGATATGAAAAATGATTTTGAGGAGGTAGAGCATCGCGAATGGCCGAGCCTATAAATATGAGGCTACCCCACTTCACTTAATATTAATTTGTTTAGGAAAAATAAGGAATCTCTCTGATATAAAGAATCTAGGTGAGATCCATGAATTTGGGTTTCTACACAAGATTGAGTATCATGAGAATACTATTTTAGTCTTGACTGATACCAATTCTTCTTAGTAAAGGGTTATTTGCGACGATGGGATATTTCACGTTGACTCAATGAGTTTTGCGAAGGAAGTTTGTTCCATGAAGACAATTTTCTTCGTGTTAAGGGTTGAGCATCATGAAAGGAAGTTTTGAACATCATTGTTTTAGTGAAAAATGATTTCAGAGTGTATCAACTCCAGACTATAGTGCAAGTAGAGTCTCATGGTAGAAAGGGACAAAAAAATAATTCTAATCGATTAATGATACCTTTAAGTAAATAAATTACGTTAGAATTCTCTCAAAGTAGTGATCTAGGGGGAGTCGACAGAAGTGTTTCGAGGGACTTAGTGTGATATCCCTAAAATCTTGTCATGTTAGTGTACCTGGAACAATGTGACTGGGTATGAAATTATTTATTCCAAAACTAGAAAAGATTAGTGGATTTAGGTATGATTGAAAGTCTTTCAGTGTATGCTCTGTAGACTAGACATTAGTGGTGAACCATATAATATTGTTGTGTTGTCATTCTATGTGTGATTTTTTAAATTATAGCAAATTAACAATAGATAGATTTAATAGGTTCCTACCAACATGGGAATAAGATCCGTCACTTAAGAAGAAAAATTTGACACCCTGATTTACACCTCCCCTCTCAAGGTTTTTTAGGGTCCTTCGTTATCTAGTTCCTTCCTTTCCAGAAGATATGCATGAGTTGCACTCAAGACACTTTAAAGAGGTTTATCAACTGCTGGGACATCAGAATAGCGAGGGAAGTAAAAAGGAAGTTTAAAATTGTCTCCACATGGGGTGGGTGAAATTCAAAAATTTCATACACATCCTTCCATAAAGAAGAGGTTGTATGGAATCATAATAAGAGATTGTCAACATTTTCTCAGTGATATTGGTAGAACAAGAATCTTGAGTAGAGGTAAATTCCAACACGTTTAATTTTGAAATCAATGGGTACTTTTTGAAAAAGATTATTCATAATAGTGAAAACATGGAAGGCAATATCCACTTGTTGTTGAAGGCTTAAATCCTTTTGGGGGTACCCTGTGAAAGATGTTTATAAAATTATTTATTGTCAAGAAGCACGTTAAATTCGGTTCCCAGAATAGTAGGTCCTCCTGATTCATAAAATCGTAGTTTGAGATAATTTATTTAATGACATTAGGGAGAGAGTCAAGGTTTTACAGTTGATCTGCTACTAATATGTTGGGATCTATATATTGGTAAAAGGAGTTGGTTGCATCCATCAGAGGCACTCGAGTCCAATTATCTTTAAAAAATCTATGAGAAGAGTTATCATTATACATCCAATGAGAGTGCATATAAATTTTATTAAATACTTTTCTGAGGACAATTTAGGTGGATGATTCAATATAATTTGAATTTCCTTCTTTCAATATTATCAGGAGTCTATATTTGAGGAAGAATAGTAAATCATATGCTGTATTAATCAGTCTCCAGATGAATTGGACTTGAAGGGCCTGATTTAATAGTGAAATATTTTTTGATTCCAAGACCTCCAGGGGAATATGTATTGAAAAAATTCTTCCAAGGAACCATGAAAATTTTCCTTTACAGAATGATACCACTCTAAAAAAAGATTCTCATCAAGGTATTGATTCTTTTAATTAATGAAAAAGTCCAGGTATAAACCATAAAAGAGTAAACTAGTTTGTAGACCACAACATGCTTGACAAGAAAATCCCTTAATTCCATTGAAATAGATTATCCTTTCCAAGATGCCAGGGTCCTTTTAATTTGAATGAAGATATTGGTGACGTGAGATACCCGAGGTCTTCCCCAAAATATGTGAACATATAAATAAATAAAATGGAGAGTTCCCACTCTTATTCCCAAATCATTGATCATATTTTTGTTCTTGGAAAATGACATGTTCTTTCCAAAATAGATAAATGACTTGTTCTATCTTATTTACTATATTGAAACACTTTCAAAATGAAAAATTTCTTTCTTGATGATTTTATATTTTTCATACCTCTTTGAGTAAATATAATAATTTTATTAGAAAAAAATAGATGATAAGGGTCAGAGGTACCTCTTGCATCCCTGATAGTCTTAAGATCACCACTGTCCACCATATGAAGAAGAATCCTGGTAAGATAATCTATTGATATAGTAAAGATGATAGCAGAGAGGGGGTCCCCTTGTCTCACAACTCTAGAGCATGTAAAGAAACCTTCCATAGATCCATTAATTAATATTGAGATATGAGCATATCCAAGTGGATATTTAATCTAGAAAATGAATCTCAAATTAAATACAAATCAGGGAAACAAATTACCAAAGAATCCCCAAATCATTGTGAAAAATTATTTTATGATATCAAGATTAAAAGCTATGGTACCTCACCTAGTGATCTTTATAAGTAGGTTCACTCATTCTAAATTAATGAGAATACAATCTTGGATGTTTCTATATTTGATGAATTAAAATTGGTTACATGATATAATTTTATTTGAGATTATGTGAGTCTTTTGTCAAATATTTTTTTATGAATTTGTGTATGGTATTTACAAGAGAAACTGGTCTAAAATAACTGATGTCTCTAGAATTTTCCACTTTAGTAATTAAGGAAATGAATTTTTCATTTATGCCTTGTTTTAAAGATAAACCCTTGAAAAATTCCTCAACCAAATTACATACGTCATGTTGGATGACACCCCAATATAATTGGAAGAAATGATTGGTGGATCCATCTGTTCCAAGTGATCTCCCTTCATTGAGAATAAAGACTTCTTACTTGATTTAAATATCCATAGGATTTGAAGTAATCATCATTCTTTCATAAACAATAATCAATTTTGGAATAATTCCATCCATTAAATCTATATTTCTAGATGATCCAATGAAGAGGTTTGAATAATAGGAAACAGCATGACTACCAAGGGCCTATCATTCATCCAGGATTTGATCTTCATCCTTGAGAAGAGAGAGGGGCCTATTAGCGCTACTAGATCACTAAATAGAATCAAAGAATTTGGTGTTTATATCTCTATCAGTGAGCCATCAAGTTTTAAAAATGTCCTTATGAATGTTATCCTTAATATTTATAAGATTGTGAAGCTTAGAGGGAATTTTTTCTTCTTGTTCATGATTACCAAATAAATTATTTTTGGTATTGGATTCATGGATAAGGAAGAGAAAACATTTAAGGGCATAAATTTTCTCATCAATAAAGATGAAACTTTTCCTTATCCATTATTGAATTTTATTTCTAAGCATTTTATGTTTGGAAATTAAGACCAGGGGTTTTCATTGTAATCAGTCGAGGCCCAGGTGTCATGAACAATTTTATTACAATCAGGGTGAGGAGTCCATGCATTATTGAACCAAAAAGGAAGAGGCTAACTCCCTTAATTATCAAGATAACACATGATAATGGGGAGGTGATCATAATTGTGTCATGCGATGGTAACACAAGATATGGATCTCCATGTTCAATGAGAGGCATCACTCACAAAACATCTTTCAATTCTACTATATTTCATAAAAGTTAAAATGTATTTTTACCAAGTGAAATTTGAAAAAATAAAGTTAATATCAGTTATATTTTCTTCCTTAACACAAGCTTGGAAGTATTTGGTGTATGTAGAGTGAAAAATAGGTTCAATTTTATCATCCATGTAGATGATTGAATTGATATCACCAATGATGATCCAAGGTTTAATGATTGTGCGGGAAATATATGTGATTTAAATCCATTGGGATATTATGTTAGTATACTTGTTGGATGTGTAAAAAACTAAGAAAAATAATTTTATTCCATATTTGAAAAGGAAACAAGTAATAATCAGCTTCTCTTCATGAATGATAAATGGATCTTCAACATTTCAATGATCCAAAATCCATAGCCTCTCAGTATTAGTTGCGGACTAATTTTTTCCAATAAATAGTAGCCACTACTATCAATAAGAGTTAACTATTCATAATATTGTTTCTTTGGATTGTGGATAAAAATTAAATTATGCTTTTAATTACCTACAAATATCCATAGGGAACCCACGATGCTAGGGTTGGCTAGACCCGAGTAGTTCCAAAAGAATTTCTTCATTTTGATATTGTTTTGGGGGTGTAGTCCCCCATATCTTTTGTGTCCAAGGGATTCTTTTTTATGAATTTATAATCATTACTACCTTCTTGGATCTTGAGAATTATGGTTCTTATTTGGTTTAATCCTCATATTCTTTGTTTAAGGAGTCCATTCACTCAAATTTCTTAAAACCCTTGAAAGGTATGTTGTTTATTAATATTCCTGGTGGATCTTGAACACCCTGTGGACTTGTTTCCCTACCTATCACCAAATTATGATATGTTCCATATAATTTATTGTCCAGGGACACACATTGTGTTATTTTGGCAAAACATTCCCTCTTTCTAATGGTGGTTGTCCAATTCCACTCTGGTTGGTGATGTTTGAATTTTTATCAAAATAGGATGATGGGATGTCAGTTCCTCCTTCCATAGATTTCACCATGGGGCACATTTTCTAGTCCATTCCTCCCTATTAGTTTGTATTCAGGTGATTTAAACTCATTCACAATTCCATCTCAATGTGGATACTAGTTAATTATGATACTTCTATCTCGATAGGGAAACAACCTGTTGTCTGAGTAGATTGTAACATTATGCATGTCTGAGAATTTTTTATGTTAGGTGTGTTAGGAACTTGTACAACATTACACTATTAAAGTTAAGGGAATATCAAGTGTGAGGTGTATTAGGAATGAAACCAATGGAATCCCATGTCAGCCATAGGGTGGTTGAAACCAGGAGTGTAATGCATCTGAGGTTTTTTACCCCTGGATTCCAATGTTTATTTTATGGGTTAGATATTTTGGATTGGGTAATAGGTTTAATATATTTTTAACATAGATATGTTATAGGTTTAAAGTCCTGTGGGGAAAATATGGTGTTTAATTGTGTCCCCAAGGGGGGATATGATCACACAAGATTTTTGGGTTAAGTGTGTCTCGATGGGGGAGATGACCACACTTAAGGGTTTGGAAAAGTGTTTCCCTATGGGGGAATATGATCATACTTTAGGGTTTGGTTAAGTGTGTCCCCAGGGTGGAACATGGTCATACTTGAGTATTTGGTTAAGTGTGTCCCCATAGGGGGAGATGATCACACTTAAGGGTTTGGTTAAGTGTATCCCTGAGGGGGAAGATGATCACACTAGAGGGTTGGTTAAGAGAGTTCCCAAGGGAGAAGATGATAACATTTAAGGGATGTTGTCTCCCATACAGAGGAAATACAAATTTTTTGGTGTTTGGTGTTGAAATTGAACCTCATTTTGGAATCCCATGCGTGCCAGGATGTTAAGATTAAAACTCATGTAGGTGTCATGTTTACCCTATCAATAGGCAGGGATCAAAACCCACATAGTTCAATGCCGTAGTTTAAGTTCGTATGGTAAAATCCTTTCATACAGTTTAATATCGTATGGTAAGGATGATTGTGTAATGTTAAGATAATGTATGAGGGATAATGTTGGATTACTCATAGAGGCTACCCATAATGGGATTCAAATCCGATGGTGGGAAAGGATGGTGTGGGGATTATGCATATGGGCTGCCCAGATGTTGCAATGGAGTAGTAATGTTATGAATGGGGCTTATGTGTGTGTGTCTCCTAGGTGATATAATGGAGTAGTGATTATGTGGTTAGGGATTATTTGTATAATTTTCCTAGGTGCTTTTAGTATCATTAATGGTATGAATAGACTTATGCATGGGAGCTTCCCAAATGCTACTAGGAATGATAATGTTATGAATGGGTATTACAAAACTAAGCTCACTAGGTGGTTCCTGGAATAACTATGTGGGGGTATCATCTCATTATTATCACATGAGGCATCTCATTCTCATCGCACACAGAATCTAGTGATTATTATAGAAAGCATACCATGTTCATTTGACAGGGTTAGTTCATAGTTTAACATCATGTGCAAGGATGTCGTGTGTGGGGATTATGATTTAGATTCACATTATTTATTTATCATGTCGAACCATGAGGGTATCTTTACCCACTGATGGATTATGGAATTTAATTTAGGATTAATCATGGGAAGGAGGCCCATCAGAACATTTTTTTGGCGATCTCATCATCATTACATAAGGAATCTTATTCTTAATGCACATGAAATCTCATTTTTATCAAAGAATGAATTCTATGTTTTTCATATAGGGTATACTATAGTTTATAATCATTTAGTTATAAATATGGATGTTGTCACATAATCATGAAACGAGGGATCTTACACTAGACACATAAGACATCTCAATCTTTCCACATGAGGCATCTTATAATTTCAATATATGGTATAATATAGTTTAACATCATGTAATAAGGAATACTAGGTGGAATATTCCTAGAAATGGCTAGTGTGGGACTTATGCAAGAGTGGACATTTCTTATTCAACTTGGAATATGAGTTAGGTGATGTGGTTTTCAAAACTTTTTTGAGGATCATTTTGACCGAAGGAATTACAAGAGTCTATGTGGAGAATCTAAACTCATGTCATGATAAAGGGGAAAATAGAAGTATATTAACTTAAGGTATTTAAGGGAGTGTAGAGAATAATATTGACTCATGGTATTATATGTTGTGGATGTTGGGGTTATATATTTCATAGCCCAAAATTTACTCAACCTGACTGAAAAACCTCATGGTGTGGCTCTCTATTTTTCATGGGGGTTAGTGATGGTAGTGAAGGGACTTGTTCGGTACCACAACCCGACACTAATCTCAACTAGGGTGTAGGGATGAAACCCTTATGCTATGGTCTAGTGGACATGTGTCTTGATGAAACTATTTCATATAACTACAAACTATTTTGTTTGACTATGCTTGGGTCGTACAATAATACATTGGGTCATGAAACTAGGAACCATGTTTCATCACTTTGGAGTTATGCAAAAATTTATTTATGAAATGCATGTCCTATCGTTGTGATGTTTTAGAAAAAAATATGTCATGAAACTTTAGAGTTATGCAGAAATAGTTTTTTGTAAAAGTTGTTAACTTTTCACAAAACATAGGCTCTAGAACAAGGCCATTGCATGAAAATTGGAGGAATTAATTCACACAACTTTGAGAGTCACATGCAAATTGGGATTATATGAAGGTATCTTCTCTTTTTTGAAACCTATTAGCCTTTATATGAATTTGTGGGAGGAAATACCAAACATAATCAATACCAAGTTGAGGCCCATACGAAGTCAGTTGTAAAAGTTCTCTACATTTGGGAATCTATGGAATTTTAGAGTTATATAATGTTATGAATGTTTGGTATTTTGGGGTCACATGAAGCACGAAACCCGAAGTTGTGTAAAATAGTTCTTCGAAACACGAATCCCTAAGTTCTCGGTTGATTTCATATTTATAGGAATTTGTCTATGTTGGGAAACTTAGCCTATGTCATTAAACTTTATAGAGTTTCACAATAGTGACTTTTTTTGGTGGATGGATCACATATGATAATCACTTATGCATTTGACATCATCTTTCTCTTGAAAATTAGATGTATGCGAATGATGAGGTTGTGCACACTTTTGAAAAGTTCTGTGAAATTCCATACTTTGTCATAGAATCTCCCCCATTGTCCATTTTTATAAGTCTAACATCGAACAAACATAAATTTTGATTCAAAATTCCATTTGGTATTCATCACTAATAAAATAGAAGTCTAAAAAATGAAACACACTCCTTGATCAAGTTATTTAGAATTTTATCCATTCTTGGAAGTATTTTATAGTCCCAAATATAATTATTTTATTATAATGGTGAAAATCTTCTTTAATGATTTCATCAATAAGAAATATATAATAGAAAGCAACAACCAACACCTATAAAATTGTATGTAAACCATAAAGCACATGAAACCTCATATACCTTCCAATTTACTTTTAATTTGTTTACAAACTTCATTTAATTTCATTCTTCTTTAAAGTGTATTCCATATATGTACTTTCACATATCCATAAACCATGAACACCCATGAAACCACATAAAATAGTGTCATAGAAGAATATGAGAAGATTCATGGATTAAATTATATAAATATTCTCAAACACAATATTCTAAAATATACAAGTTATCTTAGAAATGCCCTACCTAAACTGATTCTTCATAATAACTTCACAATAAAGGAGAATAAAAGAAAAACAAAAAACTTTTACCACATGTGTGGAACCTCAAATAATCCTAAAATACTATGGTCCATTATAAAAACTAAATACAACCCACTATACATACCCTATTTGATAAATAAACCTAGATAGAAATGGGAATAATAAATAAGAAAACCACCTTGAATCAAAATGGATTAATATCTTAAAGATGAGGGCTAAGGCTAGCCAAAGGGAACTCAAAGTCCTCCCAAATTTCACCTTTAATCACTTGATATTTGTGAGGAAATTAATGTAATCAAAAGAAATTATAATTAATTATTAATTTATACAAGATATAGAAAAACACTATGCTATGGTTTGATATACCATGGTCACGCCCCGACAAGGATAACTTCATAAAATCCCCAAAAAAACATGCCACAGTCACCCATATCTCTCTAAATTAAAATATTGGTAAACAATTAACACTTTTTCTAAACAGATAGGGTTATTTCATGACCAAATCCCCACAAAAAGACACAACCAAGGGATGAAACACTGAATGCTAACCTCCAAAACTTAAATCTATGAGTCCTAAGACTATTAAATGAATCCCTTGATAATATAGTTGAGGTAAATCAGTCCCCCAATTTTCACATCCTGTGAGAAACATAAATATCATGGCATGCAATCTAACAAAACCACCCAAATCAGCCTCCTGGGTCTCCAAGACATGAAACCTCTCTCATGTCGCAACATGCCAAACTATAGAACAATCCTCTACTATAACTAGAATCACGATTCATGAAATTTACATACACACCTTGACTAAACCAATAGAATTACTACCCATCGATACTATCTAATACACTATGGCATAATACTAGGGCCACATAATGACCCACCCCTGGGTAAAATCAAAAACTCTAATATTAGTCTTCATCACCCAATATCTTACCAACTCTTCCAATGTAAAATTATCATAAATAATTTTTTTGGAATGGTATAGACCATTACATTAGGTACCTATAAAACGATTCTCATATTCAAGAATAAAAAACAAACCCAGATAATAAGAAACCAAAGCATATCCACTAACAAAAGATATCACTCAAATGGAAAATGTTCACTTCCAAAGACCTCATAAAGGGTTAAATAAGAATTAAAAAAACACATAGAATTCATGAAAACCATAATAGGTACCTACAAAATAGGAATTCCACCATCAGGGGATGACAAACATAACACTATCCATGACTTCTCACAATTTACTCCTAATTAGTTATTCCTTTCACCTCAATCATGATTCAAAATATTTAACTCTTTGAAAACAAATCTTCAACCCATTTAAAACCTTATTTAAAGAAAACATTTCCAAGTATTTTTAAGAGAACCCAAGTATTTTAACTTTTAAACATCAATCATTATACACCTTAATGTTGGTTCAAAATACATGAAAAGGTTTCAGTGAAAGGATTAAATCAACCCAAAACATTCCCATATATAACCCTCCATTGAAGACTAGGAAACGTGATGAATCTTGGTGTAGTCATACTAACTATGCATGATCCCATCACTTCAGAAACATATCTATTAAATATAGATAGATTATGTTAAGCTACTCAACCTTATGGATCTATGATATGCTCTATCTCTAGAAGACCGGATCACTCTCATCTTCTTCAAACTCTATATCTCACAACACAAATAAATCATATCAACCTTCCTAACCACTTGAGAGGGTAATTAATTGGAACCCTCCATCATAGATAAAATTCTCTACAAATTCTCTACTCAATCTCTTGCCACTTTAGAATACATCAATTGAAGAGTAATTCCAAACCACTAAATATTCAACCTCAAGGAAGACTCAAAATGCTGCACCTATTCCCTCTTACTAGGAATAAAACATTGAAACCAACTAATCAAATAAATAAAATGGGAACAAATCTATGAACACTCATAGAATCCTATTGAATCCCTTTCATATTATCAAACATCTATACTTGGGAAGAGTAATACTTCATGATTAATTTAAGAAATCCCCCTTACGAAATATCTTCCAGGTGGCCATGAATTATCTCCTATGATCTTCAAGAAGACTTTTGAAATAAGGAAACTACCAATTCAACCCAGAATTTATCTAGAGTATTTAGTAAACTAAAAGTTACCACAACCTCTTTTATGAAATTATCAACATCAGGTATAGAGGATCCATAAAATAAATTTTTACTTTATACTACTAAAATTTTATCAAGGATATATCCCAAGACACCTCCTTCCCCATTCCACACCAAATATTTTAATGGTATTTAAATGGAATATATTTGAAGCAAACAATAATAAGACTATCATAAAAAATTCAAATCAAATAAATATCATATATAAGTGCAACAATTCAAAATAAAACACATCAACCCACACCCTAATTTTTCCAAAAAAACTCACCCGCACAACACTCCATACAACCACTTCATCACTTCACATGAATCACAACATCACTCCACATATATCACACTAACCACATGACCTCATGTAAAAATTAAAAAAAACCACAACAACTAATACAAATCAATGATCATAGTATCTCACAACAGTAATAATGTCATATCTCATTCCCAAATCCAACCTTTCCACCATTATAAACCATATGAGATCCCATCCACCACTACCACAAGAAACCACCACTACAAACCCCCAAACTACCTCATCCTAAAATATTGACATTACCATCAGTTCCATGACAACTATGAAAACCTCTCTTACCCTCCAAGAAAACTATACATAACCCCACTTCCCAAAACATCCCAACTCTCATACTGGCCTAAAAAACTACCAAATACATCCACATAGATCAAAATAAGGGAAACACAACCAATCATAGAAAAAACAATAAAACAAAGAAATAAACCATTTATTTCATCATCAATTAATAATATATAATTATGGACAACAATAATAGCACTACCAAATTTTAAATTCCCAAACAACATTTTAATTACTAAATTTAAATGATTAAACTTTATGATTAAATAAAAACCATCAAAACAACAACAAAATCACAATAATAAAAAATATCATAAAAAATTCACCTTACATTATAAAAATTTTAGAACATAAAATTTATGGATAAAAAAATATTTCTCTGACAAAACTTATTGACATATTATATAAACCAATCCTATACTAGTTCATTATTCCCCATTATCAATTTCATTACATTCATTTTAGAGAAATCATCTTACCTTTATTCTCAATAAAATCACTTAGATATTATTTCAAATTTCAACTAAAAATATTCATATTCTTTATCCTCATGTTTTATACATGACACACTACAACTAAACATTTGTTAAACATTAGACTAATAGAGAAACATGATTTTATATTACATAAAGTTTGAAATTCTATTACTTAATTATTAAATAATAACATAATCAACACAAAAATTTCATGGGAAGATATATAATAGCGTTCTCATTAAAATAAACAAAAATATATTTCACCACTACACACACTTATCATAACAAATAATCTACACCATACCCTTACACATGCTCATCTACATCTCAAAAACTACACATATAATCAAAATCATGTTTAAACATGTAACATTTAATACATATAGCGTCACAAAATATTATCTATTCTTGAAAAGAATAAATAGGTTTATTTATATAAAGGTTTCCAAATTATCAATGAGTTATTGATAGACATGCGTGTATCCTTCCATGAATTATTGAATAAATGACCAAAATTCATCCTTAAAATAAATTCCTAACACATGAATATAATATATCATGAGTAGAGGGCAATACATGAAATAAAAAAATCCTAATAATGGATGAAAAACAATTAATTTTAGCCTACAAACATGAAATTTACTATGAGAAATATTTTCAATAAAGAATCTCAAAAATCAACAATGACATACAACAAGGAAAATTTAAGCATGATTTTCTAATAATTATAAACATCATGGAATTAAGTAAATATTCTACATACTAACAATAAATATAAAAACCTACTTCAGATAGAATATGTTTTAGACTCCATTGTAAAAACACATATACAATTTTATAAGGGTTTATTTAAATCATATAATCAATTTAATTATCACTTAAAAAAGTAAAACTATAATTTATCAACAACTAGAACATAAAAACATACTCACAAAGCATGAATAAAATATGAATCATAGATTCTCATGAAGATAATAATCATGATGCATATACCCCTTATGATTTCTACGATGTAATGGTTACAAGTTCACCTATACAATTTAATACTTTATTAAATTAATTTTGTCAAATCTTAGGGGCCCCAAATATCCATGTCCCTATCCAGTGTCATTAGTCCATATCACATTCTAGTCTAGAGTTTCACTAATTTCCTACAAATACCATGCAATTATTGTTTGTTCATAACTCGAAATTACACCCTAATTATGAACCAAAATTATTTTATAACACATTATCATGAAATTACCATATTGTAACCCCTCTTGGTCATAAAACAAAGGTAGAGTGGCCCTTGAAGACTACATTCAACAGTACAAAGGTTAGTGACTAGAACCAATAATATAAATCATGAATATGGAAGGCATTACCCTTATAATATCCCAAGAAGAATATGAACAAACCACTAATAAACTCCAAATAAATTCCATTCCATAAATAAATTTCAGAACCCAAATTTCACTTATATGTAAAATAAAAAATCAAGAAAATATACATTAAAAGGGGATTTAAATGTCCAAATCATCCACTAAATTCATCCAATCCACCCAATATCATCTCAATTCCCTGTCTATTTATCTTGAAAACACATATAAAACTATTGTAGGGTGAGCACATGGGTGTACTCAATGGAATCATAATTAAAAAAATAAACCTCCTTGTATACTAAATATGAATGAGTAAGAAAAAATGATATAGAAATACATAACATAACAATCAAATATACCAAGAAGATCCTGATCTAAAAAATAAGGTCTTAACATTTATTAAATAAAACAAAATAAATAAGGAAAAGAATTACAAGTGGATTTATAAATATGGGAGTATATCACTCCCCGCATATCCCCATCCTTCATAGGTAGACAATACTCTGGAGTTCTGAAGGACCATGTTTTACTCATGGTAATGATTTTTCTTTTCTAAATGACATTAACCACCTAATTAGCCTCTCTATAGACATGTGATACAATAAATTTGAGATGATTAGATTGAATGATACAATTAATCCAGTATGGTAGAATCATCCAAGGAACATTTTTTTTCTTTCCTTCATTGCCTTCATGTCACATTCAGATTCAGATTCAATCCATAGAGATATCTAGGTATTTTTGACAACATGCTTACTGGTATAAATCAAAGCCCATATCTCAGCTTAAAAAGATATTCCATATCCAATATAGTGATAAAAATACTTTGACAAAGAGAATATGCGTGTGAAAGATACCCCCATAACTCAAGGGTCTTGGAAATCCCAAGGCCTCACCATGTACACCCTCACCCATAACTACATATCCCCATCATCATCAAAATAGTAGGGTATTTTGAATATATATATATGTATCATTAAACTAATTCACCCTACCATGTATGACCCCCACCATATATCATTATCATATCCACATTACTGAGTTTTTTAGTATGTTTCATACTTATAAATTCAATCCATTAAAGACCATATAAAGTTTCCTACTTAGAGCCACCATAATCGATAAATGTATAAAAATTGAGATCCATCACTACACACAAAGTTATACAGTATGATCCCCATTTTCCACATTGTATTTTGATAACCACTTCCATAATTACTTCAGTACAAAATAATAACCACACACTAAAGAAACATTTTTCTTAAAAAACATCATTGTTAATATCACAACCAAGCCTTAGGAAATGAAACCATAAAATAAACATTTCTCATTTATATATATTTTCCATTCCCACCAATTATAATTTACAACCATTATTAGATTAATTATGCCACTCAGCCACCCATGATAAGACACTATTAATCCACACAACATTTGAAACAATTCATCCATCCCCATCACATTTATTTCATACATGATAATTTTGTTTGATAATTTACAATTCATTAACATCTTTCCACCCTTTAAAATTCAATCCCATCTTTAAACTCATATCAACAACCTATTCCCTTTGTTTTTATTAATTTTTTACAAGAAAATGATCACTTTATTAATAATTTTTTTGTTTTTGTTTTCTAGATTACTCTTCATTACCATTAATTTTTTGTCCTTATTACTATTTATCCTCTTAACCTATAAACCTATGCATAAATCATTTAAGGATGTTTAAATTAACAACATGAAAAACATAAAATAGTCATAATAATAATTTTTTTCTAAATTTTTGATTTTTGAAATCCCATTTCCTTTTTACCTCATTTATATAATTGTCTGATTATAATGGTTATGATATTTTTAATTGATTTAAGAAACAAGAAATAAAAAAAGCATCAATTAACACATAGAAAATAATATATAAAACATAAAACACATATAATCCACTTACCATTCAAATTTCCTCTTAACATGTTTACTATCCTCATTTACCTTTATTATTATTTTAATTTTGTTTACTATATGTTCAACATTACCTATAAATTAAGAACACTTATGAAACCACATTAATAATTATAGAAGAAAAATATGATAACATGATTGGAAAAAAGAATAAAAATATTACTAAGAAAAATATTCTAGAAGATAGTAGCAGAGAATATAAATAACATACCACAACCGATGCTTTATAATTTCTATGAAATCAAGGAGAAAATGAATAGATCTACAAGAATAAACTACATGAGACAATCCTAAAAAAACACACCACATTGATTCCTCATAGAAAGTAAATAATTCCCACAACACATCCTCTCCATGATGAAATGATAGTGAGAGAATGAATAAGAATAAGGAAGAAACTCACCTTAGATCACAAGGGATCAATATATTGAAGCTAAGGTATAAGTAAAACCAAAGGGAACACAAAGGAAACCAAAATAATTCCTTGGAGCACCTAAATATTGAGAAAAATGAAGGGAATTGAATAAAATTAGAATGGATTTTTAATTTAAACAAGATCTGAAAAAACATTATGTCATGGAATGACATACCATGATCATGCTATGTTGGTGTTAATTCATTAAAAACCTAAAAATTACAAAATGATACCCCTATATCTATCAATATTAAAAGATCAATCAAAACATCCAACTCAATTTATATAATGAATTTTATTCCATGACTAAATCACTATGGAGTGATGGAAGTCAAGGTAGAAATAGAAAAATATATCCTAGAGACCTTCAAGATATGAATCCAAAAACCATTCTATAAAACCCCCTATAATATAACGAAGGGAAATAAATCCCCAAGTATTTAAAATATGATATAATCCTATATTCCATGATATAAAATATTATAGAACCACCCAATCTAGCCTCTAAGGTGTCCATGTAGCGACACCTCTCCCATACTGTGACCCACCAAACCATATAACCACCCTATACTCCTAACATACCCTCACATGATACCCTAGAACACCATTCCACCACTAACCATAATAATAAACTATCCATACATACTAGATGATAAAATATGAAAAGATTCTAGGACCACACTGTGACATACCTCTTTCAACTAAAATCAGAGTTCCAATAACACTCTTCTTCTTGCAAAGTCCTCCCAGCACCTCTAATAACCAAACATCACAAATGAATGGAATGAAAATTTATAGACTATTACATTATACTATTATAGGGATAACATAAATAGAAGGTTCTCTTAAATTTCACTTCTTTGGTATCTCTAATTACTGAGTAGCATAATGAATCAGACATACCTTAGAACTCCTCCTCATTGAATGAATATGGGAATAATAATTATGTATGCTCATATTTCAGGTGATGAATGCATCATAAACTAATCCAAACATGTAGATATATGATATTAAATGAAATTATCATAAAGGATTTTGAATTAATAATAGAAAATAAGATGGTGGAAACATGATGAATAGAGGTTTTCCATAGAGTATATAATGTAGATCAGAAGAAACTATAGGGAAAATAAACAAAATGAGAAAATAAGAATTAAGATAATTAAATAAATTAGATAAATGTGTTTTATGACATGAAATAAACCTAAAATTATAATATATAATATATGGTTAAGAAATAATAAATAATTTATGAGAAAACTTATTGTATTCATATGTGAAAAAATGAAGAAAAAAAGATGATAGAGGAAGTGTAAATGTAGATAGCCTAGGAATAATATGCCATATCCAAGATATAACATTTTTCATGGGATTTTCCTTGGAATATAACATGTAAAATAAACAATCACATAAAATAAACAATCTTATTTGATAAAAATAATGATACTTTCATAAATATTTATCTTTTAAAATATAATTATAAATGTAAACAAGTTGTCTTTTAACCTACATTATTGAACAAGGAAAAAATTTAAGATATCTAAATAATTCCTAATTTTGGAAATGGTATAACCATATATGGACTATTATCTATATTATCATTATTGTGTATGCTTTGGGTACATAGTATCCCATTTTAAATAATTTATTTTTTAAAATGAAATGTAATGTCAATATTCTTATGACTTCCATGAAAAAATGATTCTTCAATATGTGAAATGTATATTTACTATAAATATAAACATAAATATTAAAAATGTATAAATAAATCTCACAAATGAAATATTTTAACCATACCACACCATTATTTGATTCTATTATGGGAATGTAGTCTAGTTTAGGGTAGACCACGAAATAATAGATTCTATGTTACATTTCCTAGACATAAGACACAAGTTAGAAAACATAGACATATACAATATTAACTATTTTAATGCATTTAAGTGAAGCTATAGGGATTTATCCTAAAAATGTTAAAATTTCAAAAAAACATTTATAATACCCACTATCAAATATATCATAGAATATATTGATATTATTACTATATTATCATATGACATATTACTCTAAAAATACATGTCAGACTCTTTATCCGAGGACTACATAATAGATAATTTTAAATGTTTCCCTTAAGTTATGTTAACATGTTTCAAACTCTCAAGTAAATACCTTTTGTTAGTCCATTTAATTTTATAATTCTAGGAAAGGTAAAACAATTTACATTCCTAAATTTTTAATGTAAAATAATTTATATTTCTTGAATTTAATTTATATTTTCTAAATCCATAATTTTCAAATGATTAGATTAATTAAAGATTCATGTAATTTATCAACTTAATATTTTAATAAATAATGAGTATTTCATAAACATATAAAAGAATAAAAATCATTTCATACTTCACTGTTTTAAACACAAGCATCATATTTATAATAAGAAAAAAGTATCATTAATTATAAAAAATTAAAACCATTTAAAACATTTTCTAGAATAATGATTTAATCCATAAATCCATTTCTTTAAAAATAAAATAATGTTTTATTTAAAAATTTTAGAAACATTCTCAATCAATTTCTTGAAAAAATTATCTTCCAATTATTTATATAGAAATATATTTTTAACATCAATTTTTTCCAAATGAAAATCATGGTAATCAAAAAAGAAAACAATAAAATTCATTGAGTAGTGATTAAATATAAGAGGAAGAATATCATAATAGTTAATACTTTATCATTATAATAATCATGTGGAAAATTGTTTGGATTTAAATTTTATCTTATTTTCTTCAATATTTATATATTTTCTTTTAAAAATCTACTAATAAACAGTGAATATATATTGATAAATTTTACCAATAAAACTTCATGTATTATGTAAAGATGAAATTTCATCATTTACAATACCAAACCAAATTTTTGAACTATTTTTTTCTACAAATTTACTGTAATTTTTTGGTATTTCATTATTTAAATCATGAGAAATAGTAAATTTATAAGAGACCATATCGACATTATCAAATCAAGATAGGGATAAAACAACTCTAATTTCTCAACATCAGGTGATAAATAATTTTTTTTTCATATCATTGAAAGAATTTTTATCATAATATAATTCAAATTTTCATTCATAATGGGGCCACATATGATGAAAAATGGGATTATTCACATTTAGAGGCTCATTTTGGGGGATATTTTGAACATCCATGCCATTTAATTAGGGGTTTTGAGTGTTCTCATCATTAAAAGGTCATGAAATAGAATTATTAAAATAATAAAATATTAAATCATATCTAAAATTTAATTTCCTAATAGTTGGGTTTATATCTATTGAATTTTTAATCTCTCACACCCTTAATATAGTGACAATTGACACCCATAATTTCTTAACAAACACATTTCCATCAGAGATTTTAGATGTGTGGAGACCATGTAAAAAATACTGATATTTTTTTAGAGGGCTTAGATGTGGCTTGATCTTCAGATTTATTTTATAAGGTTGCATACTTTTTTCCTTATTTTACCAATTTTACATAGATATTTATTCTATGTATTTTTGTGTATTCCCTTGGCCAAAAAATTGGCCATCCATTCTAGCTAGATGTATAGCTCAACTAGGGAACATATGGGAGTGTCCTCAACCATTCGTGGGAGAAAACATATCCATCCAACCAATCAATTTTGTGGGTAAGAAAATCACCCTATTTGGGAATATATGAAATGTGTAGGGGATGCCTAGGTGGGATGAATAAGGGTTCAACACAACTGGTGAGGTTATGGGTCTAGTGTGGTAGGATATAAAACCCACTTATAGATTTAAAAATGGATGAAAGAATGAATAATATTAAGAACTCACCAACCAAGAAAAAAATTCAATGTAGTATGGTAAAAAAACATAGTCACTATTCAAGTACTAAAAACACATGTATAGAACACGAGCCACATAATTCCGCTAATGTTGAAAATATGATCAGTTTTAGATGTCATATTTATCCTCTCTAACCCCATCCTAATCGATGCTGGAAATACAATGATCGACATTAACCATACCATTGGTCTCTAATGATCATGATCGAGACAAATGGTACAATTTCAATGTTCTTAAGGCATGCCTGTAACTTATTCTTGCATGCATGTAGTGTTTTGAGTAAGAAACGTTGTCACGTGAATCTAACCAATCCATCACATGTATCCATCACAAGATGTACATTGTATCATTTGACTGAATTAAGAAAATCACTAAGCTATCATAATGACATGACAAAAATTACCCATCCCATCACTTGAACACCATGAAACATCTCTTGAATCCATCATGAGATGGACCAAGGCTCATGCAATCAAATGACAATAGTTATATGAACTGATTTGAAATCACATGATTCTCATTAAAAATGGTGTATGTTTACCTCATGAGATACTTACACCTTTTATAGGTTTCTTCATGTGAATTCCCTACCTAGTTGTCAATAGTTTGTCCATGGACATGTTGGGTTATCATGAAATGCCTTTGAAACTACCACATGAATCCCTTGAAGCCTATCATCTGTGTCACAAAATGTTGTCTCGTGAATAAATGATGATCAAGCAGAGGCTATGGGTAGTCACCAAGTTCCAAGAAACAGTGACATTAAGCTGATTTCATGATCTTGAGAACCTTTTTCAAGGAGTATAGAGGATCACACGATCGATTGACGATGATCACACAGATCCATTATGACATCACTCAACTTAACATGAAATATAATAAAACTTCCCTTCATGAGAGTCTTCTATTAATTATAGTTTTTTCAATTTTTTATGAATTTGACTGAATCCCATTATGATAATTCATCTTGCATCGCATGATCAATAAAGTGATAATAGAATCAATTTTTTTTTTATTTTAGCTCAATGCGATATTGATGATCTTGAAAAGGCCTCTCATCACCTCAATATGGTGCACTCAACAAATTCACCCTGAAAAGTGGAAGAAATATATACTGAATTTTCATATATACATCCCTATAATTTTTAAAAAATGAAAATGGGAGGGGAAAGGGAGGAAAGAGTATAATATAGGAGAAGAGTGGGACAATTCCTTTAGAGAAATTCTCCAAGTAATCATGAGACTCCACTGTGAGAATCTATCGTGAGACTCCATCTCATGATTCCCCTAGCATCATGTGATCAAATAATGATGTGAACACCATGATATATCACTATTATGTAAATAAATAATGAGAACATCCACGAGCATGAACATTATCATGCAAACACCCCTTTACATGATTTTGAACCTGTGGATATGAACTCATCCTTCTATGGAAACCATTATTCACGTGGACTTAGAATAACACCCCTAGACATGAATCATCAACCCATTTACATGTGATATTTCTCATTCATGTGATTTGGGACATGTATGTGAGACCTTGTCACATGACCCTCTTAATACCATGAAATCTCATGACTCCTCACTGGTCTTGTGATTCTCTCTTATGAAAGGCCCTAGACATGTTGGATTGGATCATGTGAAGCACCATAGACATGTCATCCTTGATCATGCTAAAGTCCTAGTAAATGTCCTATTTGATTATATTAAAGGTTATGGAAAATCCTTATTTGATCACATGAATCACCATATACATTTCATCTTTAATCATATGAAAGGGCATGGACTTGTCATATTTGATCATGTAAATCACCTTGGAAATATCATATTTGATCACATGAAGAACCCTAGACATGTCAGACTTGATGATGAAAAAGGCTCTAGATATGTCTACTTTGATAATAGGAAAGACCCTAGACATGCCATCTTCAATCGCAGGAAGAATCGTGGACATTTTGGAATTAATAATTAGAAAGAGTCTGGACATGACATCTTCAATCTTATGAATCAACCTGAACATGTTAGCTTATATAATGTGAATCACCCTATACATGTCAGATTAAATCATGCAATTAACCTAGGACATATAAGGCAGAAACCCTAGTATGTTTTAGGAAGACACCCATAGGCATATCTTCTATGTGAGGAAAAAACCCTATGATATGTCTACCATGTTAGGTAGACACCCTATGAAATGTTAGGAAGACACCCATAACTTTTAAAATAGACACCCTAGGACATGTTAGGTAGAAACCCTCTGACATGTCTTCCATGGAAAGCATATGCTCTAAGACATGTTAGGAAGACACCCACAAAATTTTGGGAAGATACCTTGGGAATGTTAGACAAACATTATGGACATGTATGGTAGAAACCTTGAGACTTGTCAACCTTGTTGAGAAAACACACTTTGGAATATACCATGTGAACCCTCAACTATGAAACTTCATATGAGTTCCCCATTTATAAAGGGAGTGTCCTTAATGTGCTAGGGTTAGGAAATTATGAAACCCTATTTGTGTCAATATCTCTGACGAGCCTCTGTATAGTACCAAACATATTTTATAGACCTTTTATGGTCATAATCTCTATTTATCCATCATATGATAGAGAATTAATATGTAACAATAGGCATATATCCTTGTTTTAGGACTAATAAGGGCCTATATACCCTTAGAGGGGGGGGGGTGAATCAGGGTATGGATATTCTTATTCAAAGTTATTCCTGCCCCACTGGATCTTGACCTCTTTATTACAAGGGTCACTTTGTTTGCACTTGTGTGTTTATTATGATCACTTATTTTCTTCTTTATCTAATGATGATGATTTAAATGCAATGCTGGGAAGTAAGTAGGCAGACACCGAGATTTTAACTTGGTTTACCCCCACTGGGCTACGTCCAAGGAGCATACGCCAACAAGTTGCCAGTCATACCAAATTCCACTATTCTTCACTAGATGCAGATACAATGGTTCGGGAACAGTCACTATGTCCCAAGTTCACTGCCTTTACAAGGTTTAGGGTCAGCTCACTGCTTTCCCAAGGGTCACTCCCTGTTTCTCTCTCTCTGGCTCACTATCGGTGGAGAGGATCACCTTCTTCCTCTTACTTTGCTCACTGCTTTAGAAAGGATCCACTTACAGTTTATAGACTTGTAGATCTCTTCATTATATCTAATGAATGCTTCTTCTGTTGTATTTAGATGCTCTGTTGAAGTCCAAATTTCACCCGTAGATGAATTTCACTTTGCACCGAAGGTATCGGGCAAACATCCAGCTTCCACGCAGCCCGAAAACACTACCGGGGAATCAACCCTTACTTGGCGCGCAATTCTAACCCGACGCACAAGTATTGGCGTGCAGGTCCACCTCAACCACCTACGTGACACAACCTTCTTTGACTCCAAACCTATGTGACTCACTTACTTTTACACCCAAACCAATATTGGCACGCAACAAACAATCGGCGCGCAACTTCAATCACTGGTGCGCAAGTCCACCTGCGCGACCACACACCACTTGCACGACTTCCACACCTGCACGACGGGAGCTCTGATTTTTCTAAGTGTTGAACTCCATTGGAAATGAGGAGGGTGGTCCAGTATTTATAGGCATTCTGAACACCCTGCGCGACGGTGCGCAAGTCTCCCCTCGGCATGCAAGTCTCGGCGCGCAGGTATCTTCCCATGTTAGTCACTTGCACGACCAAACCAATACCTGCGTGACACTCTTTCTTTTGCCATTTTTTGATCTTATGATCTTGAAAAACCACAGGTGCGCAAGTTCCCAAGCCTCCAAGGCATCGGCGCGCAAGTCTCTTCACGGCGCGCAAGTCACCTGCGCGACACCACCAATACCTGCGCGACCCTCTTTCCTTTGCCATATTTTAACCTTCTTATCTTGGAAAACATTAGGTGTGCAAGTTTCCTCTCCTTCAAGTACATGGCGCACAAGTCCTGCGACCCTCTTTCCTTTGCCATATTTTGACCTTCTTATCTTGAAAACCATTAGGCACACAAGATTCCTCTCCTTCAAGTACATGGCGCGCAATTCCCTTTGCCAAAACCATTTTTCTCCATTTGTCAATTTTCAGGCCCAAAAATTTGGTGAACACTGGAAAACAGCACCACCTTGTGTCTGATCTTTTCATACCACCTCCAGATCATCCACTCCTTTGTCAACGTTCTTGAATCAAACATGGATCATTGACTACAACTCTTGAACTCGACATTCCACCATGAAATCCTCTTTGTCAACAAATTTTTATGTCATTATTTTTCTTTTTCAACAATCACCACACAAATTTCCACTTTGTCAACAAACACAATAACCTCAAAAATGCTTCAATGATACCTTGAGGGATTTTTTCCCAACACCTTGTATAAGTCCCTAATTTTTTTAAACCATAGGTATAATAATAATACCTATGAGTATAATCACATATCCCAACCCATCAGCAGGTTAGGGACCCACTAAACTATAAAGAATATGATTTATGTAATACGAGGATATGTATAATGCCTTTTTAAGGCATGATCTCAATACATGGGTTTATTCAGTTCATATGTCTTGCATCCTTATATAGTGCATCAGATAACTTAATATCTCTTATTTCTCACACTAACCATGAATCACCTGAGATTAGGGATCTGTGACGATATAATCACTAGAATCATGAAATCCCATAGAGAAACCTCAGTGTGTAAACCTTGTTCGATAACATGATATATATACCTCCATACATTGAAATCCACCTTGATGTAAGTCCTGCATAAAGTCCCATATTATGGTACTTTGAGGTAATAAAACTAAAAATTACTAATTAAATGTCCCTTCCTATTAGTAGGTTGAGGATAGACAGAACTACAAAGACTTTTATTCTTGTTATAAGAAGGATATGTAATATGACTTCCTTAGGCCTAATATCCATATCCAATTCCTAAGTTACCTCATATATTTAATTTCCACATAAGTTAAACTATAAGTCTTGAAATTAAATAAACCATGTGGATTTTGATTCCTATTATCACAAGATACATAGGATGACTCTTTGAGTTTCAATTCCACTCTTGAAACACTACTCACCTTCCTACACAGAAGTAAAATATAAAGTGCATGGTCATATGGCTTAAAAACATAATCATTCACCCATTTTTATGAAATAATAAGAAATATATGGAGAAACTATGATACATATAGGTTGTTACATTAATAGAACCCCCTTTTCATTTAGAGAGATTAAATACCGAATCATTTTTAGGGTAACTAGTTACATTTCGTGATTTAGAAAAGATTCAAAAACATATCTTAAATCTATAAGTGCAGAAACTTGTTTTTTTTCTTGTAAGTCTTTAAAATATTTCTATATATATTTATAGATCTAGGTGCTGATACGGAGTTCAATTCTGAGGCCTTGTGTGCCCGAAATTAATTTCATAAAAATATTAAATATATTTTATATTACACTTGTACAAATTCTTAAATAAAATAGTATAACTCTTAAAATAATGTTAAGATAAAAAATATGATACCACAATTAGGTCCAAACTGAGGGTTTTACCGTAGGAGTGGCCTAAAAGGGATCAACGTAGGGTGTTAGGACTCCTCTCTCATTGGTGGTACATTCTGTGGAATAATTAATTAATAAATACATTAATCATTTCATTATTGACATAGAGAAATTTTCTATAAGAATAATATCATGGATACTTATCTTGTATTAGATGCATAAAACTTGGGAGAATTCTAGATCTCTCCCTTCCTTCTTCGTCGATGAATCACATAGGATAAAGATGAAATGCCATATCAGTTCAGATCAGGATGTAGTGAAATCAATGAATCCTCTCAATCGTTGGCAGGTGCATTATTAGAGGCTAGATTTAAAAAAAATAAGGTTTCATGAGGAACCGAACATACGATGAACCCCCCGTGGATGAAAAGAGGCCTATTTATAATGAATGATGGCCAAAAAACACAATTTTTAGCTAGATCCACAAGTTTTTGAAGGTTAGAGGGAAAGATCTATGGTAAAACTAAAAAAAATATCCAGAAATACTATGTGAAATGTGGATCTACATTTTTTGGAAAAAATTGACAACACACCACATTCCAGGATGAACACATGGTGTTTAGCCCTTCAGTGGTGGCAGCCAGGGTATTGTAATCCTATAAGGAAGGAATGTATTGTACACCCCCAACATGTCATGTACCACCATCTTCATGTGAGTAAGACATGTGATAGATCACATGTCCAGAAACACACCATGTGTCAAGTACACCGATATGCCTGATCACATGGGGTAGAAACCCATGTGAGGAGACATACTATGTATAGAGTACACAAATATGGGTTCTAGTACATGGACATGGAAAGGTCACATTTTTGGAACCCCACGTAATGTGACATGTTTTTTACAGAGTAAATGAACATGAGGTATGGTATACAGGCACTGCTAGCGGGACATGGACCCAATCTAGATTAGTATGGACATTCCCAATAGTCCACCTACATGGTGTGTACTACTAAATGGGATGTAAGCCCTATAATGGATAGGGAAAAAACTAGTTGGTGGAGTGGGACCACACACCATGTGGGTCCCCTCACACATAGTGTACCCTTTGAATCTTTTTTTGAGGAAACTTTAATCGTTTGTATCTCCTTCATTTATACTTGGATTTTGGCCTACGAGTAGCCTATCCTAAGTGTTTTTCCATGAAGAACATTATGGTGCCCACAATTGAGGATTTCAAGGTACAATATGAAATGTTCCAAGAATGGAACTTATTTAGGTGATGCTTGACCATGCCTGTGATTAGGGAGGATCTCTAAAGGATTATTTCACATGGAACCCCCTATCAAATATATCATGGGTCATTAATGAACAGTGTAACCCCCTATCATAGAAAAGTGTGGGTTAACAACCATTAGAGTGGAACCCCCTATCAGTATGGATGCAGGTCCTCTACAACAAAACACTGAGTGGAACCCCTTGGACAACTAGAGTGTGGGTCCTTAATGAACAGAGTGAAACCCCCTATCATACCAGAGCATGATTCTTATAATTCGGAGTGAAAACCCCCTACTGGGTTGGGTGTGGGTCCTTGATGACTAGAGTGGACCCCCCTTTCAAACCAAGGTGCATGTCCTCTACCATTAGAGTGGACCCCCCATCAGTATGGGTGTGTGTCGTCGTGACACTAGAGTGGAACCCCCCATCAGCATGGGAATGGGTCCTCTACATGTAATTATAGAGTGGAACCCCCCATATGCACTAGTGAATAGTTAATCTACTTAGAGTTTGTGTCCCCTCGACCGTGGGACATAGTGACAAGGAATTGATTAAATTGGACTGTTACCTATGGGCAGACACATGAGATACTGGGCATCATTGATGGACTTCTAGAATTGTTTTCTACTCTTCTTCTTAGGCTGATCTATGACATGGATATCCCATTACACTATCATTTGAGATTCTATTTACTAATCATATATATACTTTCTTCTATATCCACATCTTGGATTTTGTTAGTCTTTTTCTAGGAGAGGTGAAGATGCATGGGGTATGACACATGCTTTACATGTTTAGCTTATCATGGTTGGATGAGCCAATTCTCCTACTATAGGTGGTGAAGAATCAATTATAAGTTTTCCTACTGACTATGTTTATCCCCCTATGTTTGGATGAGGTTACTTCCACTCTTGGTTATGGTTAAGCTATTCTCTTTGACTGTTTCTTGTATCTACTATATTTAAACTCCTATTATATCTCTCACTACTCCCCCTAAAGCTTTCAGGGTATACTATTGTGTATGTATATACACACCCATTCATGGGATTTTTATGCACATGTCCTGTATTATTCAGATGACAAACATGTTGACTGTGACTATAGAGGATCATAAGGATATTGGGTTCTTGGACTGTGTATAGTGGTCGTAGCTTGAGATTCAGGAGCTAGGCTCTCTCAGCTGTTTTCTTTTATAGTTTTTTCAATTTGGTTCATAGTTATGGTTGGGCATGTATTTGTCTCCTTTACATTTGAGTTTACACTACCATAATTTTGTACTATCTAGAGGTTCATGCATGTTTTGTTTACTTTATAAAAGTTTTGCATTTTTTAATCTTTCCCTCTGCAAGTTTCCATCAAGATGGTTGTGTGTGTTCATACAGGTACTTAGGAAAATTCTTCCCCAAGTTAGTTATACCTTCAGCGATGGTTGCCAACCCAAGCCTATGGAGTACGGATTGGGGTAGTTGCAACTAAAGCCTTGACTTGGGTTGGGTCACCAAATATTGGTACCAAAGGTGGTTCAATACTTGGGATTTAGTTCAGATTAATCCCATTAAAAGGATTTGGTTGGGTTTAGGGAAACAATTTCAATGTTTCGTGAGTGTGGAAAATAGGCCAGGGAGTCTAGTTTTGGTACGATCAGCTGACATATTAATTCACTAGGACCCTGACTACCTATTTTTTCCTTGGAATACCGATACATTTGTTTTAGGGATTAACGGTACATGCATCATATAATATTGATTTTTTTACTTTTCTTCTTATGTCAGCTGCCCATTATTGTTACACACACACACCCAAGGATATGTGTGTGTGTGTGTGTTATTATCTTACTATGGTAGGTCTTGATAAATCTTAGGATGAATCCATGATGATATCCATCCAGGATACTATCTCTAGATCATAAAAAAGATCTAATGAGTGATGAGGCCTTAGTTCATGGTCCATCCCATGACCTCATTCCTCTAAGAGGGTAGGTAGTAAAACCTCACCCTGTCTAGTAGAAGATCATTCTAGTAGAGTAGGATAAGGATGCATATAGGTTTAGCGTAATCCACGAGTTCTAGTTGTAGAGTCCACTAAGGTTCTATGGAGAGCTAGATTCTCAGGCAACAATGGATTGGTTAGAGTTGGTGGTCTATATCTTCAGGATTTTTCAGACCCTGATCGATCAGGTGGTTGCACTAGCAGCTAACATTTTCCACGAAGCATCTGGGAGCTGGTGGATCCTTATTATGAAGATGCACGATAAATTGACACTCTTATAGACTTACTTCTAGCATCTATTCCACGAGAATTACCACCCCAAATAATTTTTATCAGTCAATATTTAGGAGCTTCTGAATCTGTAGTAGAGAGGGATGATGGTGAAAGATTACACATCAAGGTTTACAGACCTTATGCAGTAATCCCTTGACATGAACTTGAATGGCTACATCTAGGCCCTAAAGTTTGAGAAGGGAATCCAAATATAGATCCGGGAATTATTTTGGCCTTTGTGAATCCACACCTATGCTGCGATGCTCGAGTGGGCACTTATGAAAAATACATTTTCATCAGAGGGACTTTAGAGAGATGGTGCTAGAATTGGGAATCATAGAGTTGATTCATTTGCAATAGCTAGTAGATTCCAAGTGCTAGGATCTTGGAACAGGAGAGCTCACCATGATTAGGATCAATAACATGGTTAGAGGTAGCGTATAGGACAAGGGAATCCTAGATAGGGTGGTTCTTTTCTTGTGAAGGGCTAGGTCACATGGCATGATACTACCTAACCAAACATGCTAAGAAGAACATAAAAATATCTGATGAACCTCCCTGACAAAGGCAGTACCATGATTTGGAATCTTCCAGGTATGAAAAGTGTGTTCCCTAGGAAGGTAGATCTAAAAGAAGAGTAGGGGGAGTCATGGGTGGTGGATGATGCAATTACATCCTTCCACCACCACCACCAAGTGGCCCACATCTGGCTTAGGGAGCTAGCGACTGAGGCCATAGAAAACTGCAGGATTTGGAGGTTTATGATCCCATGGTGCACGAGATGATCTAAGGTATAATATATGTGTTTTATACTCTTTATTTAGTATTATTAGAAATAGGTTCTAGTCATTTATTCATCTCTTTACTCCTAGTGTAAGATTTGGAGCTCCCAGTTGAGGCGCTAGCTGATAAACTTCACCTTGAGTTTCCTATAGGGAATTCTTCTTCTGTATCTTTAATCTGCCTATAATGTGAGATAAATCATGGTGGAGAGAGGTTCATGTGGGACCTCTTTGTCATAACAATGGAAACCTATTAAATTATCTTGGGAATATATTGGTTTTGTTGGATTGATCCCATATTTACTATGAACACAAACAAGTTAGATTCCTACGCACTGATGGGATGAGATTATCCTTTTTGGTGAGAGAGATCTCATAGAAGGGAAAGTAGGTTCTACAAACCCGAGGTTGCAACCCATCACCCATCAGTTGGTGATTATATCCCTTGGTGCACGAAGCTCTTTAAGAATTTGCGTACCTTCATTGTGGAGGATTACATTGACATCTTTCTCAAGGATGTTATGGGACTACCTCCGAGGTGGGAGATGGAGTTTTGTATCAACTTACATCCTGAAACTTCTCCGACATATCAGTGTGTCCCAATGGGTAGCTCCAGTGTTGTTCATGAAGAAGGTAAGTGGGAGCCTATGGATTTTCAAATATTATCATCACCTGAAGCAATACAAGATAAAGAAAAAGTACCCATTTATGAGAATTGAAAACCTATTTTACCAATTGAGATATGGTTCTCCAAGATAGATCTCAGGAATAGCTACCACCAGTTGAGGGTTTACGAGGATGATATTCTTAAATTGGAATTCTAATGTTGCTATAGAAACTATGGGTTTCTAGTGATTCCCTTTGATGTGACGAATTACCCTATCGTGTTTATGGATTTCATGAACTAGGGTTTTCATTCATACTTGGACCAGTTTGTGGTAATGTTCATAAAAAACATACTCATCTACTCTGCATTAGAGGAGGAACATGCAGTTTGAAGATGGTTCATAGTTTTGTTTGAGAGCACCAACTTCACATAAATCACTCAAAGTTCTAGTTCAGGATACACGAGGATTAATTTCTATGGAATGTCAATTCTAAGCATGGTTTATCCATAGAAACATCTAATATTGATACATTTCTTTCATGGTTTCCACCCAAGAATGTGTCATAGTTGCAAGGATTTCATGGTTTGGTGGGGTACTACAAGAGGTTTGTAAAAAAATTAACCAAAATCATATCCCATTTGACTTCCCTAAAATAGAAAGGGAATCCATTTAACTGTTCTAATTAGTTCCAAAGGGTCTTTTTGGAGTTGAGGCAGAGTATGATTAGTGATGCTGTATTGATACTACTAGAGGAGGGTGTGTAATTCGTAGTTTATTGCAATTACTCAGAATATGGGCTTGGCTGCATGTTGATGCAGCGATATGAAATTATCACATATGGGTCAAGGTAGTTGAGACCCCATGAGAAGACCTACATGACTAATGACCTAGAGCCGGTAGTGGTAGTCTTCACCCTGAGGATTTGAAGAAACTACCATTTGGGAGATCTCTTGGTGGTTTACTTAGACCACTAGAGTCTTAGTTACGTCTTCCTGTAGAGATACATGAAACTCAGATAGCAGCACTGACTAGAATTCATGTTAGAATATGAATTTGAGATAGCATCACTAAAGTAAAAATGGGCTTTATCAGTGCTCAAAACGGGCTTTAACAGTGCTAAAAAAGAACTATAAAGCTCAACACTGATAGAGGGTCCCCTTTATCATCATTTTTTTAGTACTGAAAAGGTAGACTTTATCAGCACTAAAAAAGCGCTGATAAAGTTATCCTTTATCAGCGCTAAAAAAGTGCTACTAAATGTCATGCCTGTTGTAATATAAAATTCTGCAGCAACACACCCAAACAAGACCTGCAAAAAAAATCAGCATATCAACAAGTATACCCATACAAAAACAACACATAATTCATAAGGTAATTACATCAAGTACACCCATACAACAAGTATACCCATAAAACATTAACACATAATTCATAAGTTAATTAAATACATAAAAAAATAAATTTAGAATTCAAGGGGTTGGGGGTTGTTCAGGGGTTTGGGGTGGCTGCCCAAGGGGGGTGGGGGGTGTCTAGAGGGTGGGGGTGTCTGGGGGGATGGGGGTGTTTGTGGGGATAGGGCTATCCAAGGGGGTGGGGTGGTGTCCAGGGGGTGGTGGGGGCTGTCCATGGGGGTGGGGTTATTTAGGGGGTGGGGGGTGTCCAGGTGGTGTCACTACTACAGAAATGGGTAAGGAAAGCTCTACCCTTTTATCAGCGCTAAAAAAAAGTGCTGATAAAGGGGGGTATTTATCAGTGCTAAAAAAAGCATTGAAAAAGGGGAACTTTTAACAGTGCGAAAAAAGCGCTATTAAAAGTGACCCTTTATCAGCATTTTTAGCACTGATAAAGGCCCCCCTTTATCATTGATTTTTTAGTGCTGATAAAGGGGACCCCTTTATCAGCACTTCTTTTAGTAGTTCTATTAAAAGGGGGATTTATTAGTGCTTTTTCCTACTGCTGAAAAATTTTATGTTTCAAAAGAAATCATGAAAAATAAAATATTGTTATATTAGTATATTTATATTGATATAAATATAAAATATATTTTTTAAATATGTTTTAAATAAGTATAAATAGACTATTACATTTTATATATAATAAATTTAGTGAAAATGGATTTAAAATATTTTAAAAAATATAACTAATTAATAATTTTCTAATTATTTTTGATTAAAAATAATTTAATAACAATTTAAAGACACAAAAATAATAATAATAAAAGATCTAAAATAAGTTGAAAATGTAACTCAAACATCAAACGACAATAACTTTTGATTTGGGTGTCCGTTTGAGCTCTACAACATATAAAATCGAAGCCTACGATGATCTCTATGTGCTAGGGACTGATAAAATATTCTGTCACTTTTTTGGATGCCAAAAAAGTTCTAGAAAGCCTCTAAAACTGAGTTTATAGTTGAGATACCCCAATTTTTTAACATTAAAACAAGTATAACTTCTGATTCGAATGTCATTTAGACCTTTACCACATATCATATTGAATATTGTTTCATTTTCTTCAATTTGACTGGTTGTGGAGTTTAAATGGGATTCTGGATTATAAGTTATGGTCGTTTTAACATTCTATGGATTTTCAAATACACATATATATGTATTTATTCGTAAATATATATCTGTCTGTGTGTGTGCGTGTCTGTGTGTGTGTGTGTGTTTTATATACATATGTATTTATTTATTTATTTATAAACACACATAAAAAACATATTTTATAAGTGTATTTAAAACTAATCTTATAAATATATATTAATATTTGAATGAATATATATACTAATATATAAATAAATATATTTATATCAATATGAATCTATATTAATATACTAATAAATATAACTATATATATATATATAAATAGATATATCATTAAATAGAGAAAAAAATTAAATGGCTTAGTGGTAAAGGTGGAGTCGCGAAAGGGGGGAGGTCTCGGGTTCGAGTTTGGGTGGAAGCAAAGGGGTGCCCGCATGTGGGGATGCGCGGGAATGGTAGCGCGTGGGAGAGTGTGAGGGGGGGGGGGGGTCCTCCTAGTGCTGATAAAGTGGGGGTCAAGCACTGTTAAAAGATCCCCCCGTATTATATAATTTCTTTTATGTTTTTTAATTTTTTTTGACTTTTATCAGCACTTTTTAAAAGCGCTGAAAAAAGACCCCTTTTATCAGCTCTAATAAAAGGGACCCCCCCTTTATCCTCACCTCGATTAACAGTTCTTTTTTTAGTGATGTTAATTGACTTTTATAGTGCTGATAATGGGCATATTTTTAGTAGTGTGGGGTGGTGTCGAGGAGGGGTGGGGGCGTCCAGGGGGTGGGGGCCGTCCAGGGGGATGGTGGAGTGTCCGGGGGGGGGGGCTATCCAAGGTGTGTGTGTGGGGGGGGGGGGTAGTCCATGGGGGTGTTCAGGGGGGTGGGGTGGTGTCCAGGGTGTTGGGGGGGCTTTCCAGGGGGTGGGGGTGTCTAGGGGGTGGGGTGGTGTCCAAGGGGGTGGGGGCGGTCCGGGGGGTTGGTGGGGCTGTCCAAGGGGGGTGGGGGTGTTCAGGGGGGGTGGGGGGGGCTGTCCAAGGGGGTGGGGTGTCTAGGGGGTGGGGGTGTCTAGGTGGTGGGGTGGAATCTAGGAGGGGTGAGGGTGTCATCTAGGGGGTTGGTGGGTGTCTAGGGGTTGGGGGTGTCCAGTGGGTGGGGTGTTTCCAGGGGTTGGGGGGCTTTCTAGGGGGTGGGGGTGTCTAAGGGGTGGGGTTGTGTCTAGGGGGGGTGGGGGTCCAGGGGGTTGGTGGGGCTATACAAGGGGGTGGGGTGGTGTCCAGGGGGTGGGGGTGTCTAGGGGGTGGGGGTGTACAGGTAGTGGGGTGGTTTTTAGGAGGGGTGGGGGTGCCGTCCAAGGGGTTGGTGGGTTTCCAGGGGGTGGGAGTGTCCAGGGGGTGGGGGGTTTGTCCAGGGGGGCTGTCCAAGGGGGTTTCCAGGGGGTGGGGTTGTGTCCAGGGGTTGGGGGGCTTTCCAGGGGGTGGGGGTGTCCAGAGGGGTGGGGGGTTTCCAAAGGGGTGGGGTGGTGTCCAGGGGGTGGGGAGTCTAGGGGGTTGGTGGGGCTGTCCAAGGGGGGTGAGGTGGTGTCCAGGGGGTGGGGGTGGATGTCCAAGGGGGTGGGGGTGTCCAGGTGGTGGGGTGGTGTCTAGGAGGGGTGGGGGTGTCGTCCAGGGGGTTGGTGGGTGTCCAGGGGGTGGGGTGGTGTCAAGGGGGTTGGGGGGATTTCCAGGGGTGGGTGTGTCCATAGGGGTGGTGGTTTTCCGGGGGTGGGGTGGTGTCTAGGGGGTGCGGTGGGGGTCCAAGGGGTTGGTGGGGATGTTCAAGGGGGGTGGGGTGGGGTCTAGGGAGGTGGGGGTGTCTTTCCATGGAGGTGTGGGTGTCTAGGGGGGGTGTGTGGTGTCTAGGTGGTGGGGTGGTGTCTAGGAGGCATGGGGGCATCCATGGGTGGGGTGTCTAGGGGGTTAGGGGTGTCCAGGGGGTTGGGGGGGGGGGGCTGTCCAGGGTTGTGGTGGAGGGGGCTGTCCATGGGGGTGTCCAGGGGGTGGGGTGGTGTCCAGTGGGTTGGGGGGCTTTCCAGGGGGTGGGGGTGTCCAGTGGGGTGGGGGTGTCCAGAGGTGTGGGGATGTCCAAGGGGTGGGGTTGTGTCCAGGGGGTGGGGTCGGTCCAAGGGGTTGGTGGGGTTGTCCAAGGGGGTGTGGTGGTGTCCAAGGGGTTGGTGTGGTTGTCCAAGTGGGGTGGGGTGGTGTCCAGGGGGGTGGGGTGGCTGTCCATGGGGTGGGGGTGTCCAGGGGGTGGGGGTGTCAAGGTGGTGGGGTGGTGTCTAGGAGGGGTGGGGGTGACATCTAGAAGGATGATGGTTTGACTCGTACACATCAAAAATAACCCATGGATCGTTCTCCTAAAGTATCAAGACAATCCGAATGTGTTTGGTCAGATTCTCGTACGTCAATTGTTGTTTTCACTTAAAATCCTGTCCATTTTAAACAAAATAGAGACACTTTGAGTGATATCCACCACACCATGCCTCAGATTGAGGCAGAGTTGACTCTTAAATGTCACAAATGACCCATAGTTCTCCTAAAGTACCAACACAATCCGAATGTGTTTGGTCAGATTTCCATACGTCAGTTGTTGTTTTCACTTAAAATTCTGACCATTTTAAACAAAAGAGAGACACTTTGAGTGATAACGGCCACCCCGTGCCTTGGATTGAGGCAGAGTTGACTCTTACACATCACAAATGAACCATGGATCATTCTCCTAAAGTATCAACACAATATGAATGTGTTTGGTCAGATTTATGTATGTCATTTTGTGTTTTCACTTAAAATTCTATCCATTTTAGAAAAAAGAGAGACACTTTTAGTGATACTGGACACACCGTGCCTTAGATTGAGGTATGGTTAACTCATACACATCCAAAATTACCCATGGATCATTCTACTAAAGTATCAACACAATCCTAATGCGTTTGGTCAGAGTTCCGTTTGTCGGTTACTGTTTTCACTTAAAATTTGGTCCATTTTAAACAAAAGAGTGACACTTTAAGTGATACTAGTCACAACGTTCCTCGGATTGAGGTGGGGTTGACTCTTACACATCAAAAATGACCCATGAATCATTCTCCAAATGTATCAACACAATTCGAATGCGTTTGGTCAGATTTTTGTACATCGCTTGTTTTTTTCACTTAAAATTTTGTCCATTTTAAATAAAAGACAGACACTGTGAGTGATACCAGCCACACCATGCCTCGGATTGAGGACAGATTGACTCGTAAACATAAAAAATGAACCATTTATCGTTCCCCTAATGTATCAACACAATCCAAATGTGTTTGGTTAGATTTATGTACGTCAGTTGTTGTTTTCACATAAAATTCTGTCCATTTTATACAAAAGAGAGACACTTTGAGTGATAACAGCCACATTGTTCCTCGGATTGAGGCGAGGTTGACTCATACACATTAAAAAATGTCCCATGGATCATTACCTAAAGTATCAATACAATCTTAATGTGTCTGGTCATATTTTCGTACGTCAGTTGTTGTTTTCACTTAAAATTCTGTCCATTCTAAACAAAAGAGAGACACTTTGAGTGATACCATCCACACCATGCCTTATATTGAGGATGTTTTGACTATTAAATGTCAAAAATAACCCGTGGATCATTCCCATAATGTATCAACACAATCCTAATGCTTTTGGCCGGATTTCCATACACAAGTTCTTGTTTTCACTTAAAATTCTGTCCATTTTAAACAAAAGAGAGACACTTTGAGTGATACTAGCCACATTGTGGATCATATTGAGGTGGGGTTGTCTCGTACACATTAATAATGACCCATGGATCATTCACCTAAAGTATCAACACAATCTGAATGTGTTTGGTTGGATTTCCATAAGTTAGTTGTTGTTTTCACTTAAAATTCTGTCCATTTTTAACAAAAGAGAGACACTTTGGGTGATACCGGCCACACCATGCCTTGGATTTAGGTGGGGTTGACTTTTAAACATAAAAAATGACCCATTAATCATTACCCTAAAGTATCAACACAATCTGAATGTGTTTGGTTGGATTTTCATACGTCAGTTGATGTTTTCACTTAAAATTTTGTCCATTTTAAACAAAAGAGAGACACTTTGAGGGATACCGGTCACACCGTATATCGGATTGAGGTGTAGTTGACTCGTACACATCAAAAATGAACCATGCATCATTCCCCTAAATTATAAACACAATCTGAATGCATCTGGTCAGATTTTCGTTTGTCAGTTTTTTTTCACTTAAAATTCTGTCCATTTTAAACAAAAGAGAGACACTTTGAGTGATATCAGTCACAAAGTGCCTCAGATTGATTTGGGGTTGACCTTTACACATAAAAATGACCCATGGATTGTTAATCTAAAGTATCAACACAATCTCAATGTGTTTGGTCAGAATTCCGTACATCAGTTGTTGTTTCACTTAAAATTCTGTCAATTTTAAACAAAAGAGAGACATTTTGTGTGATACCGGCCACACCGTGCCTTGGATTGAGGCAGGGTTGACTCGTACATGTCAAAAATGACCCATATATAGTTCCCCTAAATTATCATCACAATATGAATGTATTTGGTCAGATATCTATATGTTAGTTGTTGTTTTCACTTAAAATTCAGTCCATTTTAAACAAATGAGAGACACTTTGAATGATACCAACCACACCATGAATTGTATTGATGTGGGGTTGACTTTTACACATAAAAAATGACCCAAGGATCTTTCCCCTAAAGTATCAACACAATCTGAATGCATTTGGTTGGATTTTCGTATGTCAGTTGTTGTTTTCACATAAAATTATGTCCATTTTAAACAAAAGAGAGGCACTTTGAGTGATACCGGAAACAACATGCCTCGAATTGAGGTGGGTTTGACTCGTACATATCACAAATGACCCATGTATCGTTCCCCTAAAGTATCAAAATAATCATAATGCATTTGGTCAGATATGAAGGTATTTTGGAGATTTTACTGGTTTTTTTAACCAAAGCCCAAGGAAAAGTGGTTCATCATTCTTGCATGTTGCTGGTGAATTTCATCTGTTAAAATGGGAAAATAACTCATTGTATAAAGGATGTTATATTTAATAACAACTAAAATTTTCCTGAAAACATTTACATACAACAATGTTTCATCTTTTGATCCCCTTAACCCCTCTAAAAAATGACCGCTAATTGTACACGTCCCCAAGTCAGATCTTCATGCTATTTGTGTAAAATCTTCCATCAGGTATGAGGCCCACTTGTTTATGAACAAATCTACATCATATTGTGAGTATGAGGATTTTAGACAGTCATATTAGTACTACAAAATATATAAATAAATATTTAATAATAATATAAATGAAATAATAGTTTTTTTTTTGAAAATACCTCTTTAGGGATGCTAGTTTGTTGATGAAAAATGATCTCTTTCATAAATTTACAAACATAATAACTGAAATCATTATCGTTTGTTTGTTTTGGACACTGTAAAAAAATTTATCATTAGGAGAATAAGTAACTTCTGTTGATATGTTCTTGGATAGTGAAATTTTATTATATATACCCTGATATTTTTCCAGACACAGTACTTGATCGCCTCCATATTCTTAGCCCCTATCCTCATTCCTTTTTTAGATGATACTGATACACCACCCTATCATAATAGAATCCTCATTAAAAGATAATATAAATTCTATTACTTGATGTTTAGACCTAAAACGTAAGATGTCGTGTCTTACAGATTCACAAACTTCATCATGTGTGGTCGGTTTATTGGATATCCTTGCATTAAATTCAAAAAATAAATATTTGGAGTATCCATGTTCACCGCAATTAGCATCCAATGTTTCCTAAAAACACAAAAAGGAATAAGTAATAAAATAAGTGAAAATATAATTTATATCCTTTAATCGTAGAGTTTTACCCCTGCATAGTTGGTATTAGGAAGAGTCTGTTATCCGTAATCTTGCGTTCAAATGTTTTCAGAAAGCCATTCATTATTTCATCCTTTTTTGATGGCTCTAATTTCATTAGTTGTGTTGATTTGGTATAAGGACTAAGGAGTCCTAATTTTGGCTCATGGGAAAATTCCTTCAACTGTTTTTCATATATACGTCTGTCAATAATATAAAATGCTTTTAGTCATAGTTTTCACATTATATCAGCTTTTAGAAAATCAATTCATAAAAACATACCTCATATATAAATTTACAACTATGACACCTAGACAACCATATTCAAGGATATAATTTACATTTCCAGTAGCAACGAAATCTGGAATTTCCTCTCCTTATATATTCTTTTCAAAAACCACTATATGACTACAACCGCCTCTTAGCTTCGTATCCACATGAGTCTTCAATGCAAGTAAATGTGGATAGAGAACATGCGGTGTTATTGTGCTTTCAATAGATCTTTGAGATTGGTTGGTCGATCCTTTAGATGCTTTTGAAATGACGTTTCTTGTCACCCCCTTCTCTTTCTATGTCTATAATAACATTCATTGGTTAAGACCCTTTTTTCATTAATTGTTAAAGGTTTATCTTGAAAAAATGGAAATAAATACCTCTTTGTCCACATATACTCTTAAAATTTGTGATGGCCATGCAATGAATGTCCCAATATCCTTTTTGACCGTATGAATATCATCATCATAAAGTGGAATAGGTAGCTCTGCATTTGGATCATGAGCTACAGTAATCGTCACTTTCAGATGATCTTTCGGAAGTGGTCTATTATGTAGCTTTTCCTCTGGGATGTTGAACATCGTATCCCTCAATACAAGGTAATAGGTGGGTGTTGATAGATATAAAGCACAATCATTATCACCCCGTAAAATATCAGTACAATAAAAGTATCAGTGTTTGTCTGATTTACATTTCATGGGAACAATTATTAGAATATTGATTACCACAGCTAAGATAGTTCTTTGAGGGAAATGGCTCGCCTCAAAGCTGGTGGGGGTGGGGAAGGATCTTCATACGTTGGTTGTTCCTAAGTTGTGTCTTCTTCTTTCTTCCCACCCATAAAAGTTGCTAGCAACTCTCCCTACCATTGAAATTGTTCTTCAAGAGTTGCTAGTATTTCACTCATTTGTTTCATTTTTTCATCTCTATCATCTGTTTGTTTTTTTCTCATAATATACTTGGGGTGTCACCCCAAACCTTTCACCTCGGACATGATCGTATTATTTTGGACGCTTCAAAGCCATCAATAATAGGTCTGAAACCACTACAGGATTAGCTGATTCCTGTGACTATCAGATATAAGAAAATGACAAATTATTTTTATGTAATATCAATTTAAAAAAAATCTTCTTATCATGTCATACTTACACATATTTCCCACACTTTTTGTGTGTTTTAATCTACTATCCTCCCTTCCTTATTCAAATGTGCCTCCTCCCATAGCACATGATGTGGGATAGAAGTTTCTTTGGTTTTAGACTCATCAATCTACATATAAATATAGAAAGATAATTGTGATGTTGTTTCTTGGCACCTAAAAATATTACTATAAATTTAAAATACTTACCATTTTCTTTTCTATTGAAGCATACCCCATCCTTGCTTTATGATAGTGGTATGTTGGTTTTGATGCACGTTCCTTATTTTCAGTACTGAGTTGTTGTTTCATAAATGAAATATTGGCAATCAAAGTGATGAATACGTGTATCCTCACACAATGTATTATTAGCCACAATGTACCTAAAACTTCTCATCCCCACAACAGCCAATAAATACATCCCATGCTTCTTGGGATATCAGGTGAGCATAGACAAGGGGTGGGTGCAGGTTTATTTTACCTCTGGAATCTTTTAGGTGATATTTTGTTAAAATAGTGCGAAAACCTCGATGACACCTTCCTGGAAGCCTTAGTACATAATTCTTATGTGACTCATCTACTATAAATGTACTCTGAAAGATATTGAGAAGAGTAAGACACTATTTCATTATTTTATTTGCTAGTAAATTAGAGAAATAATATCATAATGTTACCATAATTTCATCCCAGATCACAGCCTTCATCCCAAACACAACATGGTTCCATGAATCTATGTCAATCGAAACGTGTTACCGAGTGAAAATTCCAATTTAACTACTAAACACATCCTTATTGGTATTCACATGTTGGCCTTGTGAATTCCATCTGACATCAAATTTGATTCCTTTGCTTTTTGCCTTAAGAACTTTGGCTAACACCGTAAAAATATGACACACCTGTGTTTTCTACGACGTCGGTCCTTCATCCCCGACAATTTCATCGATATCAACATCATCTATATGTTCATATGAAATGATAGCAACACCATGTGCTGATGGTTGTTGGACCTCAACACTAGGAGCAACAACAAGTTTAGAAACTTGTTGTTGCTCTGCACTGTGAGCAGCCGCAACAGCAGCAGCAACAGCAACAATAATAGCTTGATAGACTTGTTCAACCTCAAGGTTAGGAGCACCAGAAAATGCAGAAGTCATTATCTTCAAAAGTGTTTGAAAAGTTAATTAAGATTACATAAATTCAGTAATGATAAGATAATAACATGAGATAAAAAGTTCTATATTACAAATAAAATATTACCTTTTTATTGAACTCGCTTTCTTTTTTTCAAAGGCAGAAGGGATTTGACACCTCTATATATTATCCAAATACCTTCAGTATGGTCTCATCTAACATATAAAACATCATCTACATTGGGAACACTATGAAATGATTGCAACGTACCACTGAAAGGATCGTTCTCAACTGAATTTTCATCGGACCCTTCAGTAGTTTTGGACGATAACAGAATAGTCGACCACTTTCGGTTTGCGGGGTCTGGAACATAAAATACTTGTACCGCTTGCGAGTCCATTATAAACTGTTCATCTTTGTACCCTTCTTTACTAAAATAAACTTTCACAAATCCCAATTCATATATTTTAACACCAGTATTGTTATCAACCCATTTGAATTGAAAAATAGGCAATTCGAATGTCTTATAATACAACTCTCATATTTGTTTGATAATACCAAAGTATGATATATTTTCATAAATTGGATTTCTGTCCTTACTACTAGAAACATGCATCTCCTCATCCACAAGTGTAACTCCACTATTTTTCATGGTACTATCTTTATCATGTTCATCTGTATATAATTTATAACCATTAATTACATAACCATTGTAAGATAATACATACACACTTGGTCCGACGGCTAACCATCGAAGTCATTCTGAAATTGAATTTGGATTTTCATCTAACTCCTTAAAAATATGGTCCTGAAACCCTCCTATAAACTGGTGATTATGTGTATTTGACATCCATTTTTTATCCCTTGATGGATTCAACTACATAAGAGTTTCTTTGTGGGTTTCAATATATGGAGAAACCTCCCAACTGTTATGCAAAATATAAGGGTGGGCCTGCTCCTGATCTGTAATATTTATTTTCACAACATCTCTTCCAGAAATTCCCTCAACCTCAATGTGTCCAGTGTGACGAGATTTTGGGAGACCAATGCTTTCAACATCAGATAAATATTCATTATATAATTAAATTGTTTCCTCAACAATATATCACTCCACTATACAACCCTCTTTCCGACTTCGATTTTTGACATACCCTTTCAAAATCATCATATACCGTTCAACAGGGTACATCCATCTATAGTGAACAGGACCAAAAATTCAAATATCTCTCACCAAGTGAAGCATCAAATGAACCATCTTATCAAAGAATGTTGGTGGGAAGAACATTTCTAATTCCCATAATATGATGGCAATTTCTCATTACATAGCTGGCAATTTTGTCGGGTCTAAAACTTTGCTACATATAGCTTTGAAAAAGAAACAATGTTTCGTTAATGTATGATAAATATTTTTGAAAAAAATGCAATGTAAAGCTATAGGAATTAAATCTTGCATCAAAACATGGTGGTCATGTGATTTCAAACCTTTTAACTTCAAATCATTCATTGACACAATTTTCTTGATATTTTATGAATACCCCTATGGAACCTTTACATCATTGAAGAAGTTTCAAAACTGATATCTCTCCTCCTTGGAAAGAGTGCAAGTAGTTGGAGGAAGAAACATTCGATTTTCAACCTTCACGGGAGCTAAATCCTCTCGTATTCTCATGTCAACCATGTCCAACCTTTCCTTAATTACATCCTTTGTTTTTCTAGGGGCATTTAGAAACATTCCAATAACACTGTCACATAAATTTTTTTCCACATGCATCACATCAAGAAAATGTTTGAGTACAAACAATTCCAGTATGTTAATTCAAAAAAAAACTGATCTCTTTTTCCAATCGATTTTCGGAAGGTTTTTCGAAAATGGTATACAAAAACAGTGTTCACATCTTTTACTTTCTCAAACAGCTAATCACCTGTTAGTGGAGATGGTGTTGTGCATTGTTCTGAACCTCCATTGAATGATTTCATCCAATATTGGTACTTATACCGACAAGGTAGAAATATACGATGTCCTAGAAACACAAATTTCAATGAATGTTTCAACATAATTGATTCTGTATCTTCTTCGCACACAGGACACCCTTGAGTTCCTTTAATGCTATAGCCAAAAAAATTTCTAGAAGCAGGGAAATCATTTATCATACCATACAACATCTCTCTCAATGTGAAGTATTCACTTTTATAATCATCATACAACATAACACCTGATTCCCAAAATAACTTCAAATCCTTGATCAAAGGAGACAAATAAACATCAATATCATTACCAGGTTGTTTTGTTCCTAATAGAAGCATAGATAACATGATGAATTTCTGCTTCATGCATAACCAGGGTGGCAAGTTATAATTTACCAACATAACAGACCATGTACTGTGATTGCTGGTTTGAAAACCAAAAGGATTCACTCCATCTGTAGATAATACAAGATGAAGGTTTCTCGACTCTTTTCCAAATTTAGGATACTCATGATCAATTATCTTCCATTGAGGAGAGTCATCCGAGAGACGTAATTTACCATCTTTATTTATTTTATTTGCATGCCATGACAATTTTCTTGCAGTTTCTTCACTTCCATATAGATGCCTAAACCTTGGAATGATTGGAATGTACCATAAAACTTTTGTAGGACTGGATTCATCTTTTTTGTATCGAGAAGCACCACACTTTGGGAATTTTGTAAGTTATTTTTTCTCCTTGTGAAACAGTATACAGTCTTTCGGGAAGGCATTTATTCTTTCAGAAATCATACCCATCGAGCATAACATTCATTTAGATTCATATGTCTGGTTTGGGAGCTCATTATCTTCTGAGAGCTTGTCATTAAAGAGAGCAAGTAGTTCTGTAAAACTGACATCACTCTATCTATTGACTGCTTTCAATTTATACAACTTTAGTATAGCTGTCAATGCTATATATTTAGTTTAACTAGCATACAATGGTGTCTTTGCACAACTCTTCAACTTCTCAAACAATTTTGGGAAATCACAGAGTTCATCTTCAATTGTCCTTTTCATTTCCTCAATATGATCCTCATCATCATTAACATCTGTATTCACATCCTCCATACAATCCTCTTCATTATCCATATTTTTATTCATATCTGATGACCCATAAAAAGCAGTTCTATCCCAACCAGTAGCTAAATTCACCTTTTATCCGTGTTTATTCCAACATTTATAACTCTGATCTATTCCATGACATATCAAATGTTCTTCCAAATCCTCTGGAGTAATTAGTCTATAATAACAACAACGTAAACATGGACAAAGGATTTGAGAATAATCTATTGCGTGATCCTTTTCAAACTTGATGAACTCTTTCACTCCATTCTCACACTCTATTGACAAACAATTAGCATCCATCCAATCTTTATTCATCTCCATACTATTTGAATCTTAAATATTAGTATTTATGATTCAAATAAACAAAAAAAGACTTCCAAATACAATATAACAGAACCACTTCCTTATAAAAATATAGATTAATAGAGCCTAACCATTTCCAATAAAGATGTGAAAATCAACAGAAATAGGATAGACCCCCCATCAAAATCAACACACTTTCTAACCCCCTTACCAATAGTTCTATCACCCACCACCCTTGCAGAAAAACATTAAACATCCTTTTAACCACCCCTACCAGCCACCTCATTCATAATAAAATAATCACATTAAAGAACCCAAAACTAGTGACCAAACTCAAATAAAATGAAAACAAGGATACAATTTTGATGAGAAAACTAATATAGTGGATACATTTCCAAACACAAAGGGGTTCACGGGGAGAACAAATAACCTAGGTTTATCCAAAATTACTATGGAATATTATAGGTTTTGTTACCCAAATTAACATAAGAAAAAGATAATTATGGTTAGTGAACATAAATTCTATCATGAACATCTAAAAAATATGCAATAACTCTCCCTCAATAACATGGGGCTCTACCAAATCCTACTATATAGCTAAAAAATAATTGAAAAAATTAGGAAAAATAGTTTCTTGTACCTATTTCTAATAGTACTATAAGAAAAGTATAATGAACAAAGATCGTACCTCCAAATACTCATGGTGCATCCTGGTAAAAAGACTATAGTGACTATAACTATATAAGATTCTAACCACTAACTTCCCAATATAGGAGTGTTATACTTAGGGGTAGTATTAGTAGAATCAAACCAAAGTTACATACACCTCATGCTACTCCCTGATCTCCTCCATCACCTTAGTGATGTACATACCTCCTTTCTCCAGTTCCTTCCTCTTCCTAGTGTATTCATTGACTGCCTCTCTGACTGTAGCATGAATGTTAAGAAAATGAAATGTGATAAGTCCATACCCACTACAATCATATTAAATTCCTTGGAGTAATTGGATATCCTTGAGGTACCTATGAATGACAGTGCCTCCTGAGATGATACTTGCATCACACACCTACTGTGGGTGGGTGCTGCTAACCCTGCATCCCAAAAGATCACTACCTTAAAATATTATGATATCAACTCAAACCATAGGCACAATCACAGAACACTAATATAGCCATCCAAAGCTTAGTATTACATGTTGACTTCCCCCAAAACACTAGAGGTTGGTCTATGAATTGATCAGCATAAATTAATGGATTTAATATAAAGAGCTGAAATACAATCCAACCAAGTGAAAGACATTTACAATCTCCTGAGATTAAATTAATCCCCCATCACGTAATTGGGTTATCCATAGTGTTGGTGTATGACCGCGCTGTCATTACATGTCAAATTGATAATTTTTATATGGTTAATTAATAGTCTATGGCAGACCCCAAGTCGTCTCTCGAGGAGCATCGTTAGGTTTTGAGAATGTATTTTTAATAAAGATTACTAAAAGAGGGGGGTGATTTTGAAAACGGTTTTAATAAAATAACTTAACTTAAAGAGTTTAATAGTTGATAGAATAAGGTGGTGGTTTAAGAATTATGGGATAAGGGAATCAATTCAAGTTCACTACAAATCTTTTATAGTTCATTGTTCTGAAAATTTCACATGGTTTTGTTTAATTCTTTGGTTGAGGGATGTCAAGATCTTGATTCCCCTCTTGCCTCTCTAAACATTGCACAAAGTACCAACCTGTGACACAAAAATTGTGTTGTCAATGTTTGGACTTTAAGAACAGATTAAAGGTTACTAAAGCATAATAAAATCTTTTTTATGTGTGATAGAAAGAGGATCCTTGTGTTTCCCAATCAGAACAACTCAAGTTTCCCACTTAAAATTTCAACTCAATCGGTGTTGAAATGAAAATCGGTTCACTTAATTAAACCCAAAAAATGAACTCAGATGAGAAAAATGTTTAGGTAAAACATAAGTGAAATAATCCACACACAAATTACACAAAACCAGTAGAGTATCAAGTGACAGAACTCCCTCCCAAGTATGTGTAGCTCCCTCGAAATGATCGTCCACCGTTTAGCTCACCATCGAGAGGAAGAGAAGGCTTGGGTGGAACTCCTTTTTCATTGTTGATCACCAAATGATGATAGGGGCCTCCAGAACTTCAAGTATGAGGATAGAACTCCTTTGGGTCTCCAAAATATCAGAGCTTTTCATCCTGGTCTAACTTTCAAATGAGGATCCCAAGGTTCCATTTTATAGGAAAATGGGAAGGTGGTTTTGAGCACAAAAAATTATTAAAACCACTTTTCATAGGTGTTTCGACCTCCATACATCATTATATAGATTTGGAGAAAATAAAAAAGTTTTATACCCACATCTTGGATGTCTCCACCAAAAGTTTGGCACAATTTGGACACCTATATCCTGAGATATGGATAGATCACAACACACCACTTTTGACTCCGTGCAGATTTGGTGTGTTGGACAGATCAGGTCGGCAAGGACGCCATATAGACGAATGAGTCTTGGGTTTATTCATATGAAATATATCCCAATGAATTTTGGACCATCCCACAAAATTTCATCCCAATTTAATGCACGGTCTAGTGGAAGTGTGCGGATTAATCCACTGGTGTGCTTGGATCCTATGTAGTTTGGCCCATTTGTTTGGACATCATCATTGGCCCTCCAAATCACCTTCACCTTCAATGAAATTTTCAAGACTAGTAAAATTGGACTTATTAATAGTTATAAACACAAAATAAATTATTCAAACATGGAATTAAATTTGTTATTATTTTTGGAATTTACAATACAAATTCAGTTTAATACAATAGTGTAAGGGTGAAAATGACACAGTGAATCATCCTACGATCACACCCCCACACCTAAACATTTTCACTCCTGGGAAAAGTTCCATATACAAATAAAATGATGCATATATATATATATATTTACAACATCGTGAAGATTTAACATTTGAGGAAATTTTAATTCACTAAAGTAATGTGATCAATGCAAGAACCACACCAAGGAGTTCTTCCTAGTGAAAATGGAAAAAGATGTCTCATAAATCATATCACAATAAAATTCAAAGAGATTCATGACACTAACATGAGCAAGGAACTAAAAATTCAACCATTCCGCTAACTCTCCATGTGTGTGTTTGAAAACCAGTCCATGTTATTCTTTCCACTTTCTATAAAATAAATATAGGTTATTTTAACATTATTCTGCTTTAAATGATTTTACACCAAACCCATCCTACATCCTTTACAATAATATTTCAAGACCCAATCACTTAAGAATTCCTAGAAGTGAAACCATAATATATTGACCTAGATATCCCTATATGTTTCACATTTCATCACTCCCCTCATTTATTATATTTTTTTGAAGTTTCATTTGGAACAAATCTCACACTCGTCTCTCAACCCTTGTTTGATCTCCTCACAACACAAATTGCAATAGTTATAACAAGATAAAATGTTGAGAAGGAGTGGTTTTTGACCTTCCCAAGACATAATTTTTTTGAGGGTGTACAAGAGTCAGATATTAGGTACTCACACATACGTCAATATGGTACAGTAATGAAACAGATAGGATAAGGAACGAACATATGAAAATATCAATTAAAGCTGAAAAATAATAACCTAACATATATTTATGTTATATTAAGTAAGAAATATTCATACATTGTTGTTTGGTGCAAAAATGTACGGAGATATTAGTGACACAGTTTTCCCAAAACTACTCACACAAGGGGTATCAATTATCTCAAATGTTTTACAGTGATACAACCATTTATATCGTTGATAGAAAACCAATTCACTAAAAATCACTCCCTGATGTTAAATTCATAAAGAAATTCTTTTTTCCCTTTCATTATGGTATTTTTACTTTCCCCTTTTTATGGTAATCACATCATGGAACTTTGAAATTTTTTATGGGGAAAAATAAAAATACCATAAAGAAGGCAAAAAAGAGAAGAAAGAAAAGAAAAAAAAATGATGAAAATTCCTAATTATCCTAGGAATGTACCCATACCCCTCACACCTAAAGTTTACAGTATCCTCACTATAAGAAAAGAGGATGTGGAAATGAAGATAAAACCTGGGGAGTTTCATTAATAGATTGCTTCTTGAACATGGAGTTCCTCCATCAGGGACTCCGAAATGGATTCATGGAAGTGCTTCAGCTGTTGCCCATTGACAGTGAATGTTTGCTTGGTTTCTTCATTTTGAACCTGGACAACACCAAATGGAGAGACGTTGGTAATAGTGTATGTTCCAAACCAGTGGGAACGAATCTTACCTGGATGCAACTTCATCCTTGCATTATAAAGGAGGACCTTCTTCCCAATGTGGAACTATTGATGAAGGATAAGATGGTCATGGGCAGCCTTGGTTCTCTCCTTATAAATCCTGGAGTTTTCATATGCATCTCTTCTCATTTCCTATAGATCCTGAATCTGCAACTTCCTTTGAGCACCTACACCAGAATGATTAGAATTGCATTGTTTGATTGCCTAGTAGGCCTGATGCTCAATCTCAATAGGGAGGTGACAACTCTTTCCAAACACAATATGATAGGGTGACTGTTGGAGTTGGGGACCTAGAACCAACTATTTTTTACTTTATTCATTAATAAAAGCCTTATCACATCTTGTTTGTTCTTATACGTGACAATGCATGTGATAATGTCCTAAGGACAACTATTGCATTAAATGGTCATAGCGGATCCCTGCTATGATGAGAACCCGGAAGTGCCATAACACTATTCATGAATATATGTTCTATGTTTGGATGATGTTATTTTAGGGACACAAATAATACAGGTCATTAGGGTTGAGGACTCATAAAACATTGAGGCAGCTTCTCATGGTGTGCTCCCTTGGTAATATCCAGGAGGATATTATTAGAACGAGACCCGCCAGTAGGAAATCCACATTTCATAGTGTCATTGGATGTTCCTATCTGCAGATGTGTGTATTGGTCCTTAGACTTTAAGATTATTATTAATGGGTATTAAAACTCATGCACTTAGATGTATTGATGAAAACTGTGACGACACACTATTCGCAGTGAGGTAGGATACGTTGGGTGCGTCACGAGTAATACTGCATTAATAGATAATGCGAGAAAGGATTTTTCCCTTCTATTCCATAACAGAATTAGATATCTCAGGCCCTTTTATGGTATTGATATAGCCTAAATAAATCCATAGCCATCGTAAGGTATGGGTGAGTTCATTTCCTTGAAGTCAAAGAAAGAATAATCGAGCACATGGGTTGATGGAACTAGCATGAAACCCGCTTGATTAGAGATATCAAGACAAAGGGATTATATTACACGATAAGCGTTCGTAGGAGGTGACGCGTCATTGCGGCATTAACTTCTTTCTCTATGGGTTCCTTGGTGTGTTTCTAGGCGCTAACCTTGGACTTTAGGAAGGCTCCACCTAATGCCACTGAGAAAGAGGCCTAGAGGGTCACACACTATGTGTGTCCATGTATCTCAGTTAAATATTAATTTAACAAGTTAAATAAATATTATTACCGATTGTGGTTTAATAATTATTTAAGGATTCCTGATCGCTTTTATTTTGACACTAGTTTTTCCAGAGAATATATTGTGTGTGAAATAATATATTTATTAGAGAGTAATTCAGTTACATTTATTTAAGAAATAAATAGCCATTACTCAAGGTCCAATAAATGTGGTAGAGAAAAATGGAAAATAAAAGTACACGCTGTGTATATTAAATATACACTCCGTGTAGTTTTATGGAAAACAAGTAGACACCGTGTATTAATTATTACATGCCATGCAGTTTTCCAGTCGGGATTTTGAGGATATAATAATGTTTTATTAAATGATATTTATTATAATCAGTGTGGGTGCATGTCAAGGAATTAATGATTTGACATGGGGGTTTTCAATAAGAGTTAATGAAATAAATAAAACACGTAACACATTTATTTATTGTCATAACTCTATTAACCTCAAACCTAATTATAAATATCCTCACAACCCCAACACTTTTACAAGAGCCATTTTTTTGGTTGTGCACAACAGATTTGGAAATAATCTCAAGCCAAGAGAGAATTCCATTTCCACCAATAACGCCCTCAATTTACGAGAGCAAGATCCTCCACCGAATCAAGGCGGTCGAAGGTTGACATCGCAAGTGAAGGTTCTTCCGCGCTAGCACCCGGAGATCCCTTCGGCGACGTCCAAAGATACCTGAAGCATGTGTGGATCACTGCTAGAGGAATCCTATACTTGGATTCTACGACGCAATGACGGATCACAAGATCTTGACCGGAGACATCGACGAAGAAATAATTCCACCGAGGTAATTCTTGTGAATTAATTAAATTAATTATAACCAACATATGATGATCCTATCTCAATAGTTCCAGGACTCTTCTTTTATTTTTCTTTCTTTGTTCAATTCCAAATATCCAGCGTTTTATATCGTGACGGATCTCGGATTGAACATTGTTTAATGCTAAAATTAAAGTTGTGCAATCCCACCAACGTGCTTCCCCTACGCCCAGAACCTTCAAGTGGTGTCAAAGGGGTCATATCGTTGATTATAATTATTTAGTTTGTCATTGGTGATTTATGCGTTTAATAATTTAGTTATTTCAATTCATGTTTAATCATTCTGGAAATCTGAATGTCGAGATCTGTTCCTCCTCCCTCGTTTCTCGTTCACCTCATAGAAACAAATTTTTCTTTTAATTTTGATTAAAATAAAATAGAGGAACTCATCCGGAGGAGCCAAACGTTTCTGGAAGTACAACACCAGAATACACGGCTTATATTCGGAAGTACACGCCATGTAGTCTAGGTTCAATGCATTGACTGATCTGCCAAATCAGGTCATGTATTGGATTGTTTATAAGAATTTAAGACACCGTGTGTTAACCAGAAACAGGTGGCACACAGTTTCCGGATTACACACTGTGTGGTCCAATGAACACGGTGTATAGTCCCTTCGGATTAGGGTTGGTATGTGTACCCCATATACGACTTGCATGGATGGAAACCATGTAACGCAGAAACTACATGGCGTGTGTCCAAATGAACATTCCATTTACTCTGAAAATTTCCGACGTACATTTACACGCCATGTCCTCGGGTGTGTACTTCGGATGGACAGTGAATAAAAGTACACGCCGTGTAGTCATAACTACACGTCATGTACTCATCCAAGTTATGCAGATTTATTAAAATTTATTATTTATATTATACAAACTCTTGAGACGTGTACCATAGTGCAGGCGTAAAGCTGAGGCAAAACACGTGATAGGTGTTTTATATATAGGTGTTTAATTTAACACCAGCGTAGTGAACAGGAATTCACTGGGTTGCCTCCAAGGTACAAGTTACTTACAAGGATAATTTTAAAAAAAATTATTTGTTTAAAATTATGATGATAATCTCAAAGAAGTTCAGAAAAGGGTTTAAGATAAAAGGATGATTAATTAAAGATAATTAATTGATTCGAACGTGATTTATCTTAAACAAGAACGATTAAAGAATTGAATGTTAGTTTTATTTATGCGTAAATATCGTTGCATGTATCGATGATCATGAGCTAGACCGAGACCTTTTTATGTGAATGGTTTCTTTTAATTTATTTATTTAAATTAAATTTTTTGGCTTGTGAGCCATCTCGTCATTAATATGTAGGCCCTACGTGCCCAAGGATTATTTTATGTAAAAAACCCTGTTACCCCTCACCTACATGTGAAATAAATGCATATGTAATGGATGGAGATCCCAAGCTAGTGGAGGCGGCTCAAGTTCGGAGCCAAGGTGAAACCAATCCAAGGAGATACAAAGGTGGACTGGTGGAAAGCTGTAAACACGAACCCGAAAGGTTCAAGGTGTTTTTTCCCTAGGTCTTGGGTTAGTTTATCAACTACTAGATAAACTAACCAATAGAAAAATATCATGATCATACAATTTATTTTATTTATGTCAGTTTCATGGTTTATTTATTGTGGGTGTGTTGTCACGATGACACAATTAATTAATTAAACGAGCTTGCAAGATGGAACTAAAATAAAAACTGGCTTATATGTAAATATTATCTTAGACATGGTGAATCACTTAAGTATATCCCAATTAATGTAATCAAAGATAATAAAATGGCAATTTACGTATAAGGATAAAATCCCTCAAAATAAATATTAAGTCGGTATAGCCTTCCATAATCTTGGTTAGAATCGAACCATAGTTCAAAGTTCTTGACTAACCCTAGTTAGGGTGCTTTCAATTATCGAGGAATTATAATTCAAGGTTTTGGGTTGACTTGACTTGGTTCGCATCAAGGGTTGACTGCCACAGCAGGACTTGGTGTGACCAAGAGGCAAAGGTTGAGGAAATCCAAAAATAAAAGGATTTCAGGATTGGGGAGTCCACTTAGAGGATCAAGGAGCTACGAGTTAATGTAGTTGGAATTTGGAATGCCAACCTAAAACCCTTCAAGTTGCTTGAACAACCCTAGTTGGGAAAATAATAAGGGAAATATGGATCCTTTCAACTAGAATATTCTGGCAACAAAATATTCTGAAATCAATGGTGAGGGCTATTGGATTTCGATAAAATAGTGGGAGACTAATAAGTATTAATTTATTTATTTGTCTCAATTTTGTAATAAAGTAATAAACCTTTTCTCATTTTAATTTGTAGAAACAATAAGAAAATTACTTCAAACATATCATTGCAAACCATATTCGAGAAGGAAAACCTTCTCACCGGCACCAATTTCCAAGAGTGGCAAAGGCGTTTACACGTCATCCTTCGCCATGAAAGGAAATTGTATGTGCTAGAAGAGCCTATTCCAGTTGTGCTTGGGAAAGAGGCCAGTGATGAGGAATTATATCTCTATATGAAAAACATGGATGATGCCATAGATGTCCAGTGTTTCATGCTATCAACCATGTCCAATGAGCTCTTGAAGCAACATGAAAACATGGACGTGTATAGCATGATGTCTCACCTTAAGGATCTCTACCAAGAGAAGGCGAGACATGAGAGGTATGAGATCTCCAATGCTTTGTTTACAACTAAGCTTGGAGAGTATGCGCCAGCTGGGCATCATACAGTCAAGCTTATTGGCTACATTGAATGCCTGGACATCTTAGGGATTAAATTCCCGGATGAGTTGCGTACAGATATCATCCTATCATCACTTACCAAGACCTTCTCTAGCTTCATTTTCAACTATAATATGAGCGACAATGAAAAGAGTCTATCGGAGCTTCTAACCTTGATTCTCCAGGTAGATAAGGACATGGGGTGTGACAAACCCGTGGTCCTTATGATGAACAAGAAAAGGAAGGACAAGGCAAAGGGTCCAAAGACTTATAAACAGTCTGAAGCCCCTGAGCACCGTCCCTCCTAGAAGGGGAAGATCTAGAGGCAGGGAAAGGAATGGGAGGCAGTGTGTTTTGCATGTGGCAAGCAGGGCCACTGGAAGAGGAACTGCACCCATAAGCATGGGGACGCTAAAGGTGTGTTTGTTATCGAGTGAAATCTTTCTATTTCTAAACATTGGGTATTAGATACATCTTGTGGGGCTCACATATATATTCAAATTTAGGAACCAAGTAGATTTAGAAATATCGCTAGAGGAGAGGTGGATCTTCGAGATGCCAATAACGCAAGGCTGGCTGTGTTGGCAATTGGCGACTATCACCTCTCATTCACAACTGGCATGATTTTGGTTTTACAAAACTGTTATTTTGTTCCTAGTGTTACCAAGAACATAATTTCTGTATCTTGTTTAGATATGGAAGGATTTTTTTTCATGTTTAGAAATAAGGGTTGTCTCTTTTATAATAACAACGTATGTTATGGTATGGCACATTTGAATAATGGTTTGTATGTATTAAATTGTGAAAACCAAGTGTTGACAATCGATAATGAAACAAACTTACATGACTCATACATCACCCAGTTGTGGAATCACCACCTTTGTCATGTAAACAAGAAGCGCTTGACAAAGCTCTGTCAAGATGGCTATTTAGACTATACTGAGCTAAAACCACTTTATAGATGTTACGCTTGTTTAAAAGGTAAAATGAACAAGCCACCTTTTGGTGGACAGGGTGAAAGGGCCACAGAGCTTCTAGGATTGGTACACATGGATGTATGTGGACCATTTCCAGTAGAATCTAGAGGTGGATATTCTTACATCATTACTTTTACTGATGATTTGAGTAGATACGGATTTGTCTACTTAATGAGGTATAAGTCATAAGCCTTAGAGAAATTTAAGGAATTCAAGAATGAAGTAGAGAATCTGCTTGGTAAGAAGATAAAGAAGATTCGATCGGATCGAGGTGGATAATATCTGAACCAGGAGTTCATTGATCTTCTACGGGATTTTGGGATTCTATCTCAGCTCACTCCTCCTTATACACCACAGTGGAATGGTGTTAGTGAAAGGAGGAACCACACCTTGTTGGACATGGTGAGGTCGATGATGAGTCATTCAGATATTCTATTATCCTTTTGGGGATATTCATTACAAACTACAACATCCACATTAAACCGAGTACCAACTAAGGTAGAAAATGGAATTCCCTCTGAGTTATGGAGTGGAAAGAAACCCATTTTTTCACATACACATGTATGGGGATGCGAGGCGTTTGTTAAGGACTTATCAGGCAACAAACTATCACCCTGGGGTATGAAGTGTATCTTTATAGGATATCCCAAGGAAACGAAAGGATATTACCTCTATAAACCTCAAGAAAAGAAAGTGACTGTCGCCAGACAACCCGTATTTCTTGAGAGGGAGCACATCCTCAAGAAGGATAGTGGGAGCAAGATTGACTTCGACAAAGTTGATGCTCAAGATACACAAGAGTTAGTACATGAACAAGTTCTATAGGTCCCCATGGAGGAGGTTCCAGAAACACAAGTACTACGTAGGAGCTCAAGAGAAGTAAGGGAACCAGAGAGATTTGGTTTCCTAGTCACTGAGGATGGTGAATAATTATTGTTGGACAATGATGAGCCTCTATCCTACAAGGAAGCAGTAGAAAGCTCAGAAGCTGCAAGATGGCTAGAAGCTATGAATTCTGAGATGGATTTCATGTATCAGAACCATGTTTGGGTTCTGGTAAATGAGCCAGTTGATGTAAAGCCTATTGGATGTAAATGGGTATTCAAGAGAAATATGGACATGGAAGGCCAAGTTAGCACCTATAAAGCAAGGCTAGTGGCTAAAGGATTCAAACAACGTCAAGGAATTGAATATGATGAAACCTTCTCACCAGTTTCCATGTTTAAATCCATAAGAATCATACTTGCCATAACATCTTATAATGACTACGAGATTTGGAAGATGGATGTTAAAACAACATTACTTAACGGGAACCTTCAGGAAGATGTCTATATGACACAACCAGAAGGGTTTGTGACACCAGGTGAAGCCAAAAGGGTTGTCAAGTTGCAGAAATCCATTTATGGATTGAAGCAAGCATCCAGGTCATGGAACATTCGATTTTATGAATCCATAAAGAAATTTGGTTTCATTAAGAATGAATGTGATCCATGTGTTTATAGGTGGTTTAATGGGAATGCGGTCGTTATCCTAGTAGTATATGTTGATGACATATTTCTTATTGGAAACGACGTACCAGCCTTACTGTCAGTTAAGGACTGGTTGAACAAGTTCTTATCCATGAAATATTTAGGTGAAGCAGCCTATATTCTAGGGATCAAGATCATTCGTGATAGATCCAAGAGGCTTCTTGGACTAAGTCAGGGTACATACATTGACCAGATACTAAAGAGATTTAGTATGGAACAATCCAAGAGAGGATTGGTTCCAGTGTCACATGGCTTACATCTTTTTAAGAAAATGTGTCCTCAGACACAACAAGAGAAAGATAGGATGAGAAATATCCCATACGCCTCGGCTATAGGATCCATCATGTATGCCATGTTATGTACCAGGCTTGATGTTGCCTATGCACTGAGCATGGTAGGCAGATATCAAGAAGATCTAGGGGAACAACATTGGACTAATGTTAAGACTATCCTTAAGTATCTGAGAAGAACTAAGGATATATTCCTGGTGTATAGAGGAGATGAGGAGCTTGTCATCAGAGGGTATGATGATGCTGGTTTTCAAACAGATCAGAATGATCTAAAGTTACAATCTGGATATGTTTTTTGTCTCAATGGAGGAGCTGTGATCTGGAAGAGTTCAAAGCATCCAGTTGTCGCCAATTCTACAGCGGAGTCCGAGTATATAGCTGCTTCTGATGTAGCCAAGGAAGTTGTCTGGATTCGAAACTTTGTCCAGGAACTTGATGTAGTTCCTAGAAGTAAAGATCCCATTACATTGTATTGTGATAATACTACAGCGGTGGATCTTGAAAAAGAACAAAGGTCACATCAACAGACAAAGCATATACTCCGGAAGTATCACCTCTTGAGGGATTTCTATCAGAGGAGTGAAGTTGTAGTGAGCAGAGTGTCCATGGAAGAGAATGTGGAAGAACCCATGACTAAAGGACTATCTCAACAGAAGAATGAATATCATGTGAGAGCTAGCGGGTTAAAGGTTGTCAGTAGTTGGCTCTAGTCCAAGTGGGAGTCTTTTGGAGTTGGTGGCCTAGAACCAACTATTTTGTACTTTATTCATTAATAAAAGCCTTATCACATCTTTTTTGTTCTTCTGCATGACAATGCATGTGATAATGTCCTAAGGACAGCTGTTGCATTAAAGGGCCATATCGGATCCCTGCTATGATGAGAACCCAGAAGTGCCATAACACTATTCTTGAATATATGTTCTATGGCCGGATGATGTTATTTGAGGGAAAAAAATAATACAGGTCATTAGGGGTGAGGACTCATAAAACTTTGAGGCACCTTCTCATGGTGTGCGCCCTTGGTAATATCCAGGAGGATATTATGAGAATGAGACCCTCCAGTAGGAAATTCACATTTCATAGTGTCATTGGATGTTCTTATCTGCGGACATGTGTATTGGTCCTTAGACTTTAATATTATTATTAATGGGTATTATAACTTGCGCACTCAGATGTATTGACAAAAACTGTGATGACACACTATTCGCAGTGAGGTAGGATACGTTGGGTGCGTCACGAGTAATAATGCATTAATAGATAATGCGAGAAAGGATTTGTCCCTTCTATTCCATAATAGAATTAGATATCTCAGGCCCTTTGATGGAATTGATATAGCCTAAATAAATCCATGGCCATGGTAAGGTATGGGAGAGTTCAGTTCCGTGAAGTCAAAGAAAGAAAAATCGAGCACATGGGTTGATGGCACTAGCATGCAACCTTCTTGATTAGAGATATTGAGACAAAGGGATTATATTATACGGTACGCATTCGTAGGTGGTGAAACGTCATTGAGGCATTAACTTCTTTCTCTATGGGTGCCTTGGTGTGTTTCTAGGCCCTAACCTTGGAATTTAGGAAGGCTCCGCCTAATGCCAGTGAAAAAGAGGCCTAGAGGGTCGCACACTATGTTTGTCCATGTATCTCAGTTAAATATTATTTTAACAAGTTAAATAAATATTATTCCCGACTGTGGTTTAATAATTATTTAAGGATGCCTGGTCACATTTATTTCAACACTAGTTATTCGAGAGAATATATTGTGTGTGAAATAATATATTTATCAGCGAGTAATGCAGTTACACTTATTTAAGAAATAAATAGCCATCACTCAAGGTCTAATAAATGTGGTGGAGAAAAATGGAAAATAAAAGTACACGACATGTATATTAAATATACACGCCGTGTAGTTTTATAGAAAACAAGTACACACCGTGTATTAATTATTACACGTCGTGTAGTTTTCCAGTCAGGATTTTGAGGATGTAATATTGTTTTATTAAATGATACTTATTATAATCAGCGTGGGCACATGTCAAGGAATTAATGATTCGACATGGGGGTTTTCAAAAAGAGTTAATGAAATAAATAAATCACGTAATGCGTTTATTTATTGTCATAACTCTATTAACCTCAAACCCGATAATAAATATCCTCACAACCCCAACACTTTTATGAGAGCCATTTTTTTTGGTTGTGCACAACGGATTTGAAAATACTCTCAAGCCAAGAGAGAATTCCCTTTCCACCAAGAACTCCCTCAAGTTATGAGAGCGAGATCCTCCACCGGATCAAGGCGGTTGAAGGTAGACATCGCAATCAAAGGTTATTCCGCGCTAGCACTCGGAGATACCTTCAGTGACGTCCATAGATACGTGAAGAACGTATGGATCATCGCTAGAGGAATCCTATACTTTGATTCTATGATGCAATGACGGATTACAGAATCGTGACCAGAGACATCGACCAAGAAAGTATTCCACCGAGGTAATTCTTGTGAATTAATTAAATTAATTATAACCAACATATGATGATCCTATCTCAATGGTTCTAGGACTCTTCTTTTCTTTTTCGTTCTTCATTCCATTCCGAAGATCTGGCATTTTATATCGTGAAAGATCTCAGATTGAACGTTGTTTAACACTAAAATTAAAGTTGGGAAATCCCACCAACGCGCTTCCGCTGCGCCCAGAACCTTCAGTGACATTCCAATGGGAGTTTTGAAAGCAGTACAGTAGTCTCATAATGAATCATCAAGCTGAAGAATACAATATTTTCTATTGGGTTGGACCGTTTTTTCAAGAATTTCTTTTAGCTCTCTATTTTAAACCTCGTCTTGACCATTGGTTTGTGGGTGATATGCAGTAGACACTTGATGACTAACCCCACACCTATGCAAAAGTGATTGCATTGTTCGGTTGCAGAAATGAGAACCCTGGTCAATGATGATGAACCTAGGTAAGCCAAACCAACAGAAGATTTGGGTTCTCAAAAATTCTACAAATACCTTAGAATCATCAGTCCTTGTAGCTCGTGCCTCTACCCATTTTGACACATAATCAAATTCCAGAAGAATGTACAAGTTTCCAAAGGAATTGGGAAATGACCTCATAAAGTCAATACCCCAAACATCAAAAATGTCATGAAAGAGCAACAGTTTTTTTGGCATTTCATTTATTTTAGATACATTCCCCATTATTTGACAATGAGGACAAGATTTGAAAAAAATCATGGGCATCCTGAAAATGTGTTGGCCAAAAGAGACCAGAATCAAGGACCTTGCGAGCAGTCCATTGGGGACCAAAGTGGCACCCACAAGCAAGAGTGTGGAAGAATCTAAGGATGGACTGAAACTCACTATCGGGAATACAACGCCTAAGGACTTGATCACTACAGGTGCGCCAAAGGTAGGGGTCATCCCAAATATACCAACGGGACTCATGTTTTAGACGAATGGCTTGGTTTCTATTGAAATCAGTAGGAATGCAAGATGATACCGAATAATTTACAATTTCAACATACCAAGGAATAGAATCTTGCACTCGGTACAGTTGCTCATCAGGAAACATTTCATTTATGGGAATACAGGGGTATGAGTCAATGTCTGAGGATGGTTGAATCCTACTGATATGGTCAGCCACCACATCCTCTGCTCCTTTTTTATCTCTAATTTCTAGATTGAATTCTTAAAGGAGGAGAATCCAACGAATGAGACGTGGTTTGGCTTCCGGTTTCTTAAGGAGGTACTAGAGGGTTGCATGGTCTAAGAACACAATGACTTTGGACACCAAATGGTATGAACTGAATTTGTCCAAGGAAAACACAATGGAAAGGAATTATTTTTTAGTTGTGGTGTAGTTTTCTTGGGCAGGGTCCAAAATACGTGAGGCATAGGCTATGACATGTGGAGCTCGGTAGACCCTTTGTGACAAAACTGCCCCAACTGCATAGTTAGAGGTGTCACACATGAGATCAAATGGTAAATCCCACCGAGGTGGTTGGATTACTAAGGGTGAGGTGAGGCTCCATTTTAACTTATTAAAATCATCCTCACATTCTTTTTCAAAAACAAATTATTTTTCTTTTTGGAGTAATCGGGAGAGGGGGAGTGCAATTTTACTAAAGTCACGAACGAAACAACGGTAAAATCCAACATGACCTAGGAAAGATCGCACACACCGTATATTTTTGGGGAATGAAAGGGAATAAATGAAATAAATTTTTGATTTATCTACTTGGATACCATCCCCAGAAATGACATGCCCCAAAACTACACTTTGTCGCACCATGAAATGACATTTATCATAATTTAATACAAGATTATTTTCAATACAGCAACGTAGGACTAAACCAAGACTATTAAAACATTCATCAAAAGAAGAGCCATAAACAGTGAAATCATCCATGAATACTTCCATGTAATTCTCTAGGTAATCTGAAAAAATACTAACCATGGATTGTTGGAAAGTACCTGGAGCATTGTATAGACCAAATGGCATCCTTCTTTAGGAAAACGTGCTAGAGGGGAAAGTGAAAGTTGTCTTTTCCTGATCCTTAGGGGCAATATGGATATGAAAGTATCCAAAATACCCATCAAGGAAAAAGTAGTGGGACTTACCCACTAGCCTCCCTAGAATTTGGTCAATGAATGGAAAAGGGAAATGGTCCTTCCTCGTGTGTTGGTTTAGTCGGTGATAGTCTATAAAGACATGCCAACTATTCTGCACACGAGTTGGAACCAATTCATTGTTTTCATTTTTAATTACTGTAAGACCAATATTTTTAGGAACTACTTGAACAGGACTGACCCATTGGCTGTCAGAGATGGGGTAAATGATTCCAGCAGCCAATAATTTTGTTACCTCATTTTTCACAACTCTTAAGAGTTTTGGGTTAAGTCGACGTTGTGGATGCCACTCTGGTTTAGCCTCATCATTTAACAAAATATGATGTGTACAAATTGATGGTCTAATACCAGGAATGTCAGCAAGTGTCCCACCCAAAGCCTATTTATACTCCCTCAAAAGTTCAAGCAGTCACAACTCATGCTCAGGAGGTAGTGAACTAGAAATGATGATGGGCAACTTGTTTCCATTCTCAAGATATGAATATTTTAAATCTTGAGGCAGTTTTTTTAGTTCCAATTCAGGCAGATTTTGGATTTATGGGAGTGTGTGTGAGAGGTCATTATTCTCATCTAACTGCTCAATGGTATCAACCTCAGATGAGGAATGAGCTTTTACAAGCTTAGCAGTATCATCGATGGTCAGTGGATCATCAGTGTTCAAGAAATCATCAATCAATGAACATGAATGACACTTTTCTATAACACTAAAACAATCAATGCATGAGTCATTTCCTATAATTTCTATCAATGAAGAATACTCATAAAGGAGATCGGGGGAAAGAAAAGTTGTTTTTTCAGGGGTAGGGAGTACATCAATTGAATTAACACAGAGAGAGGAATGTTCTTATCAGGGGTGCTTCATGGAATCAAGGATGTTGAAATGGAATATGTCACCACCAAATTCCATAGATAATGTACCATTGTGGACATTAATTATGGTTTTGGAGGTTTTCAAGAAAGTTCTCCCCAATATAATCGGGGCATGTCCATTCATCTTATCATCCTCCATTTTAACCACATAAAAGTCACCAGGAAAAATTAAATTTTGGACCCTCATAAGAACATCCTCTAACAAAACAGAGGGGTGTGAAGTACTATGGTTAGCTAGTTAAACAATAATTATAGTGGTATTCAGTTCCCCAACCTGCAATGCAGATTAAATGGAGTGAGGCATCACATTTATAGAGGCACCTAAATAAATCATAGCATTAGAAATAAAATACTCCCCTATGGTGAATAGAATTGAGAATGTTCCTGGATCATTGCACTTGGTGGGGAGTGATGTGACAGAGATAATATTTTAATAATTAATTATATGTTTTTAAATTATTTAATCCCTTACCATTTAAAAATTTGAGCTTATTTGCATCATTTCATGATTTTTGGTGAGTTTTGAGCTTAAGTGTGAAAATTGGTTAATTCTGGACATTTAAAAGTTTTATGTTTCCTCTGTATTTAGAGAATAACTCCTACATTTTTAATCCAATTCATATGATTACTTTTTTTAGTATGTCATGATTCATGGGATACATATAATTCTTCAAGAACAAAAGCCAATTCGAACTCCAACAAGACAAAAGAATTCGGTCAATGTGAACATTTATTCTGGCCGACAGAATAGACCATGACTTATTCAATGAAGTATATATTGAACCAACAACCTCCAAATGAATTGGTTACAGATGGGTTCAAAATCTTACTAGACGGGTCAGAGGATCCCAAAATATTATAAATAAATTCATTCATTAAGGCCTCCAATTCAATGGTCAAAGAAGGGTTGGTGGAATAGTGTTTGGCGGCCCGGAAAAGTCTCTTCCATTTAGTCAGCCATAACATCCTTGAAACAGCTCCAATGGATCTTATATTTTGAGGGTGGATGTAAACCTCCATTTACAACATTCTATAAGAAGGTAACTCTGCCTCATTCGGCCAGTATAGGGGATAACCAAAGCTGAACTTCTGGAGAACTGAATCTGGAAGAGAAAATTCTGTTCTTTATTTTCACTTCTTTCTTCTTATTATTTTTGTAATGCCTTCATCTACTTGATTATTCTCAAATACCCTTACCATGTAGGGGTAAAAATATTATGTTATTGAGGGAGGTAAGGTTTTATATTTTTAATTATTTTAGTTCTTACATTTTATTTAATAAAAACTCTCTCTCTCTCTTCTGCGAAGTTGTTTTCAAATTCTAAAAACAAAATTTATTATCTTATGCGATTGTATTCAATTTTCTATTCTGTTGTTATTATTACTTTGATAAATGATCATTTTTCTCCCTCCATTATGTTCTGGTCTATATTCTATAGAATAAATATCAGGGCTTAGTGGTGAAGTACCTAGCGATCACTAGTACGTGTGGGAGGGGTGGTGAATATTCATAATTATTTAGGATGAAAAATACCCGATTGGGAATTGCCTTATATAATTGGGGATGTTCACTACAAATCTATCACACAACAGAAGAAGTGTATAACAAAATAGAATTTTTTTTAACCATTTAACAAAAGAAGTGAGTTGAATTAATCATAGTATCTCACTTAAATCAACTTAGCAGAAGAGGATTGAATTAAATGAAACAAGGATAGTATTGCAATTATAAAACCAACCCCGAATTGATCACCCATCTCATAAAATAGTTTTTAAATCACTTTAATTCTATATTTGTCTTAAATAACTTCCCTAATTTCTTATTTTGTTCTGTTTCTCTCTCTGATTTCAAAACAAAACAATTTCAAAAACACATAACATTTTCTCTAATTAAAAAGTGAAAAACTATTTTGTGTGCACTCCTCATCGGGAGAAAACCTGGGTTAACCACAATACTATATTTTAACTTAGTAAATAAAAGTTTTTCCCACACCCCAAGAAAGGTATGTGTCAAAACTTGGCACCATTTCCGGGGAGGTAGTTCCACAATTTCATTATAAATATTTAACACTTAAAAAATATATTTTTACATGATGTTTTCAAATGATTATTTCTTTAATTCATGTAACAACTACCCACATTTTGAACAATTAGATGAGGATGGTTATCATATAGTTCAGATTCAAGAACTTCTAAATGACATATAAAAACTAGATAATAAAGTAGAACTTGCATTTGAATATGTTCGTGCAATGATGGAAAAACCAGAACCTATAAATCAACTTGTGGAGGATAAGAAGGAAGAATTGCCTACTGAGATACATGTGTATGACCAAAATATATGGATGTCTTCTACACTAAGTGTGAATAACTACTTGATCTACATATTCCTTATAAAGTAGATGAACCAGAACCATTGAAGGAAGACACCACCAAAGCGGTGGAATTTAATGAAAAGATGAAGGAGCATGACTGCCTGTCTTTATCTTCTGAAATTCAACTACAATAGGCACCTCCAATTAAAGAAGAAATTGAAGAAGAACAAACACAGGTAGATAATATTTTCATAGAATATTTTCATTCTGATTTTATTAAATTTGAATTGAGTATTACCTCCCCTTGTTATAAATTTTCAGATTTGGATAATAATTGTATTGTCTTGGTGGATGAGGAAGAAAAAGAAGATACACATCATAAGGAAAATATGGGGCTCCCTGGACTAGATGAACACTTATTAGAGGGAGTTCAAGAGGATAACAGAGAGGATTTACATGAGGAAATATATACACATGATGCATACTTTGAAAGGGAAGAGTTTGATTTTGATTCTTCATGCTTTAATTTCATTCAAATTGAATTACTTACTGATTCTCCCATTGATTATTATTTTGATACAACATACCTTGAGGAACTGATGGAGAATGAAGAAGAATTTGTGAACGTGGAAACCAAGAAAGAGGAGGACTCATTCTTTATCCTAACCCCACCATACAAGATGCATATCATTTTCATTAGAGTGGACTTGGTGTACCGTATCCATATAGTCCTCAACAAAAAGGAAGAAGTTCTAACTGGAAGGAAAATGTGTTGGTGGTTCATCTCAAAGAAACATCACCCACCGTCAGATTAGGGATAACCAACTAAAACTGCCCATCTGGAGGCAGTCAAAACCCAGGGCCCACTTGGGGGATTAAACCATGATCTATCCTTCCATTCTCATTCTATTTCTATTTTCTTTACATTCAATAATTTTATTATGTTTTTATAATCTACCTTTGTTTGTAGGTTTTATGTGTGTAACACTTATGAGCTTAACTCAACATCGCACTACCAATAAGTCAGGTTGTACCTTTCCTTTACACTTTCTTGACTGCTATGATTCAATTAAAAATATTATTACATGTTAAATCAATTTGAATGCATTGTAGACATTGCATCATTTAAGTGTGGGAGGGGGGGTACCTTTTAAGTTTAGTATTTTCAATTATATGTTTCAAAAAAATGTGTTTTTTCAAATTTTTGTGTGTTTTTAAAATTTTTGAGCTAAAATTATTATCATCACATATTTTGAAACCCATTTCAATGTGTGAAACAATTTATCCCATGAAACTAAGCTTAAATTAATGATGAAAATGACTTTGTTTCAAGTTCAAATATTTGGAAATGTCATGAAAATTACTCTGATTTTTTAATCCCATGCCACAATTCACTATCTTTAAATTTCAAATCACTTACCTGTGAGGCTTATAAACCTAATTTTCATATTCTTTTCATTCACCTCACTTCTTGAGAGAAACATACCATGCTTGATTTAACCAGAATTTGATTTATTCCCGTTTAAAACGTGAGGGTTTTAGGTGCATATGTTTTAATGATTGAGGCATTTCTTTAATTTTAAAGCCCCCATATCAAAATAATATTTTTTATAATGGACCACCTTGTACATTTAATCCTTTTATCCCATAGAATCCATGAACAACCCATTAGGTTAGCCACATTACAAGCTAATTTTCCCTATCCAACCTACTCTTGAAGTGAAATTGTATAATCTAGTTGAACTTAAGTGTGGGGGAAGCTGTCTTGTACTGTGCTGCCTCATTTAGTGATACTTTGGGTTGAAAATCAAATGTTAAAGAGAAGAATATACTGCTGAAAAAAATCATTTTGTTGAAAGATGTGCCTATCTAGAGCTTTCATGATACGTGAAGTTGTGCCTTTCTGGGGCTTCCAATGGATGAAGAAAGTTGTGCCTATCTGGAACTTTCAAGAAAAATCTTGGTTGAGATGATTGAAACTTTTTCTTTTGAAATGATGAATCATGTAAAATTTCATTGATTTTTCATGCGTATGGAGCTGATTTACTACTAATGGGATAGAGGAGGAGACTACACTTCAGTAAAAATTAGAGTAATGTAATTTTGCTTCAAAAAGAGGCTAGCCCTTCTTATTCTGCCTCATAATTTTTTTCACATCAAAATCCTACCAACCGAAAGCCACAAAACAACCCTATTAAGTCCTCATGATAAACTTATGTCCTTGACTCACATCGAGTGGAGATGTAAGAATTTAACAAACCTATGGTGACCCTTGCATGAGTATTGGGTGAGAAAGACATTACTAAAAAATTGAAATTTGTGTGATGAGAGAAAATGAAAGTGAGGTAAGTGTTTTGTGGGAATGAGAGAATAAATGAAGAGGAAATATATTTAATGAACTGAATTGAGAACTTTAAATAATTATTTTGATGAGGCATGATATATTTTGTTTCCTATTATTAAATTGTTAGATCTCATGATTATGTGTTTTAAATTTGCTTTGATTTAATATCGATGTTTACTTGTCAAGGAGTCTAAGTGCTAAGTGTGGGGGAATTGATAGAGATAATATTTTTATAATTAATTATATGTTTTTAAATGATTTAATCCCTTACCATTTAACAATTTGTGCTTATTTTCACCATTTCATGATTTTTGGTGAGTTTTAAGCTTAAGTGTAAAAATTGGTTAATTCTGGACATTTAATAGTTTTTTGTTTCCTCTGTATTTAAAGAATAAATCATAAATTTTTAATACAATTCATCTGATTCTTTTTTTAGGATTTCATGATTCATGGGATACATATAAGTCTTCAGAAATAAAAGCCAATTCAAACTCCAACAATCCAAAAGAATTCGGTCAATGTGAACATTTATTCTGGCCGGCAGAATAGACCATGAATTATTCAATGAAGTATATATTGGACCACCTGCCTCCAAATGTATTGGTTCTAGATGGGTTATAAATATAACTATAAGGGTCAGAGCATCCCAAAATATTAGAAATAAATTCATTTATTAAGGCCTCCAATTCAATGTTCAAATAAGGGTTGGTGGAATAGTGTTTGGCAGTTAGGAAAAGTCTCTTCCATTTAGGCAGCCATAACTTCCTTGACACGGCTCAAATGTCTCTGATATTTTGAGGTTATCTGGCCAACTCCATTCCCAAAATTCTATAAGAAGGTACCTCTACATCATTCGTCCAGTATAAGTTAGAAAAGAAGCTTAACTTATAGAAAACTGAATCTGGAGGAGAAAATTCTGTTCTTTATTTTCACTTCTTTCTTCTTCTTATTTTTGTAATGCCTTCATCTTCCTCATTATTCTCAACTACCCTTTCCATCGTGGGGTAAACATATGAGGTTATTGTGGGAGAGAAGGTTTTATATTTGTAATGCTTTGAGTTCTTAAATTTTATTGAATAAAAACTCTCTCTATCTTCTGCGAAGTTCTTTTCAAATTCTAAAAACAAAATTTATTATCTTATGTGATTGTATTATATTTTCTATTCTGTTGTTATTATTTTCTAGTATGTGTGTTAGGGGTGGTGAATATTCAGGATTATTTAAGATAAACAATACCCGGTTGGGAATTTCCCTATATAATTGGGGGTGTTCACTACAACTCTATCACACAACGGAAGAAGTGTATACCAAAATAGATTTTTTTTAACCATTTAACCAAAGAAGTGAGTTGAAGTAATCATGGAATCTCACTTAAATAAACTTAGAAGAATATTATTGAATTAAATGGAACAAGGATAGTATTTAAATTATAAAACCAACCCTGACTTGATCACCCATCTCATAAAATAGTTTTTAAATCACTTTAATCCCATATTTGTCTTAAGTCACTTCCCTAATTTCTTATTTTGTTTTGTTTCTCTCTCTAATTTCAAAACAAAAAAATTTAAAAAACACATAACATTTTCTCAAATTAAAAAGTGAAAAACTATTTTTGTGCACTCCTCATCGGGAGACAACCTAGGTTAACCACTATACTATATTTTAACTTAGTAAATAAAAGTTTTTGCCACACCCCATGATAGGTACATTTCATGATGTCTCTATTAATGATAAAAAATTCCTTCCCAATCTCACTTTCTCATCACCTCAAAGTCACCTTCGGTGTGTACACATCTCCTTTATAAACTTAGTGTACTGTGGAATTTTTTTCACAGCATCAATCAATGGGATATTAACCTACACTTTCCTAAAAATGTACAATATTTACTTATCAAGTTCAGTTTCCTTTTGTTTTCTTGGTTGGGTGGCCCTTTTAGGAAATGGAAGAGGAATGGCTGGGCTAGGTGACTCATCTATATTCACACTCTTTCCTTTGGAAGGGATTCTTTCAAGACAAGGTTATTCAACATTTAGAACATTCTTAATGGTTGGGATGGAGGTTTCCTTCGAAGGGGATGACTCTAATAGAGGATTAATTTTAATTTCTAGTTGTTTTCCACTCTTAAGGGTGATAGAACTAACATTTTTTTTATACCTAGGGTTAACTACTGGTTGAGAGTGAAGTTTACCTGACCCATGACTTTGAATTTCACCCACTGAGTTAGCTAGTTGGCCTAATCGGGTTTTGAGGTCTTGTATGGATGCCTGAGTGGTTTGTTGGAATTGGATATTGTTTCCAGCCATTTGTTTCATCATATCTTCTAGTCTAGGCTTGGGTTTTTGAGGGGTTTTTTGGAAATACCATTGGGGTGGTTGAGGGTTTATAGGTGGTGGTGGTTGATGACTACTCTACCCTGGTTGGTTCCATTGTTGTTGAGGTTGGTTTGAATACCCCCTTGCCTATAGTCTTGGTTCTCTTTCCACCCAGGTTTGGATGGATAGTAAGGTTCTTGCCTAAAGGGTTGGTTATAGAGGCAGCCTGGAAATATTGCCTCTTTACTCTAAGATGTTTCCCTCAATAGAGGACATTGTTTAGAGTAGTGGGTGTCAGAAGAACATATACCACAATGGATATGAGGAGGAGATTGAGATTTCCCTTGGGAAAGAGCAAGTTGTCGAAGAAGGGTACTTACCTCTTCGAACTTTGTGTCCACCTTTTCTCAAATTCAGTACCTTTCACCTCATGGACACCTCGAATCGGTACATTGGTCCTTGAACAAAATTGTTGTGTGTTTTGAGCCATGTTCTCAATCAGGGTTCTTATAGAAATTGCAGTCTTATCAACTAGCGGACCACCTGTAGCAGAATCAATCATATTTCGTTCAATAGGGATTAAACCTTCATAAAAATATTGAATTAAAAGTTGATCAATTGTTTGGTGGAGTGGGAAACTTGAACATAACCTTTTAAATTGTTCCCAATATTCATGTAATTTTTCCCCTTGAGATTTTCTTATCCCACAAATTTCATTCCTTATTGTTGCAGTTTGAGAGGCTGGGAAATATTTTTCAAGAAAAAGGCGTTTCATGTCCACCCAACCTCTTATTGGGGAATTAACATAATATAACCAATATTTCGCAGTGTCTTCCAAAGAAAATGGGAATGCTCTAAGATTTACTTGTTCCTCATCCACATTAGCAGGTTTTAATGTTGAACAAACAGTATGAAATTATTTTAAATGATTTTGTTGATCCTCTCCAGGAAGTCCATGGAATCTTGGTAATAGATGAATTAAGCTAGATTTTAGTTCAAAATTGGGTGCCTCGCCTTGTAATTGAATATAAGTGGGTTGGATATCAACATCAGGCGAGGTTAGTTCTTTTAATGTTCAGTTGTTTTCATCCATATTATGGAAGTTTACTCCAGTTTTTATATTGGTTCTAGAAGAAGAAGAGGAAGGATCAAGAAGAGTGTCAATGTTTTGTGTGTCCTCCTTCGATGGGTTCTCTTTTGCGTCTCAGGGTTGCTGACGTAAGATCCTCTCTAGTTCAGGTTTGAAAGGAGGTAAATCTCCCAGATTAGAACGCATCGTGCACAAAACATATACAAAAAATAGATCAGAATACAAAAAGATAGGTAGAGGTATAAAATAGATAAATATTTACAAAATTTACTAAAAACAATTTCAAATACAATCACTAAAAATCAAAGTGATCCCTAGAAACGGTGCCAAAATTTGACTACGCTGTCATGACACATCAAATTGATAATGTTTTTAAGGATAATTTATAGTCTAGGGAAGACCCTAGGTCGTCTCCCGAGGAGCATTGATAGGTTTTGAGTATGTATTTTTAATAAAGATTACTAAAAGAGGGGGTGATTTTGAAAATAGTTTTAAGAAAATAACTTAACTTAAAGAGTTTAATAGTTGATAGAATAAGGTGGTGGTTTAAGAATTATGAGATAAGGAGATCAATTCAAGTTCACTAAACATCTTGGATAGTTCATTGTTCTTAAAATTTCACATGGTTTTGTTTAATTCTTTGGTTGAGGGTTTTCAAGATCTTAATTCCCCTCTTGCCTCTCTAAACGTTGCACAAAGTACCAACCCGTGACACAACAATCATGTTGTAAAAGTTTGGACATCAAGAACAGATTAAAGGTTAACAAAAAATACTAACATCTTTTCTATGTGTGAGAGAGAGGATCCTTGTGTTTCCCAATCAGAACAACTCAAGTTTCCCACTTGAAATTTCAACCCAATCGGTGTTGAAATGAAAAGCGGTTCACTTAATTAAACCAAAAAAATGGACTCAGAGGAGAAACATTTTTAGATAAAACATAAGTGAAATAATCCACACACAGATTAAAAAAAACTGGTAGATTATCAAGTGTTTTAACTCCCTCCCAAGTATGTGTAGATCCCTCGAAATGATCGTCCACCGTTTAACTCATCATCGAGAGGAGGAGAAGGCTCAGGTGGAACTACTTCTTCACTGTTGACCCCCCTATGATGATAGGGTCCACTAGAACTTCAAGTATGAGGATATTACTCATTTGGGTCTCCAAAATATCAGATCTTTTCCTCCTGGTAGAACTTTTAAATGAGGAGCCCAATGTGCCATTTTATAGAAAAATGGGAAGGTGGTTTTGAGCACACAAAATTATTAAAACCACTTGTCACTGGTGTTTAGACCCATATACAACATTATATCGATTTAGAATAAATAAAAAAGTTGTATCCCCACCTCATGGATGTCTATACCAAATGTTTGGCACAATTTGGACACCTTATAGCCTGAGATATGGATAGATTACAACACACCACTTTTGACTCCATGCAGATTTGGTGTGCTAGATAGATCAGGTTGGAAAGGCTATCATATTGATGAATGAGTCCTAGTTTTATTCATAAGAAATTTATACCAATTAATTTTGGACTAGAAAACAAAATTTCATCCTAATCAGATGCACGGTCTAGTGTAAGTGTGTGGATTAATCTACTAGTGTGCTTGGATCCTGCGCAGTTTGGCCCATTTTTTTGGACATCATCATGAGCCCTCCAAATCACCTTCACCTTCAATGAAATTTTGAAGACAAGTAACATTGGCCTTTTTAATAGTGATAAACAAAAAATAAATGATTCAAACATGGAATTCAATTTTTTATTATTTTTGGAATTTACAATACAAATTCAGTTTAATACAATGGTGTAAGGGTGAAAATGACACAGTGAATCGTGGTATGATCAGTGTAGTTAACCAAAATCACTAGGCCTGACACACCAAGGGTAGTTAATTACTATAGAAGTATCCATTAAAAATAACAATATTGATACCCATAATAGGTATCAGGGAAGAATCACTATCTACCCAATGAACTTCATGGTGTCTCCCCATTTTAAAGAGAAAATCTTCTAGACTGGCACCTAGGAACAACTGGACATAGAGGTTCACTAAGTTGACACCAACCTTAAATTATCCTTGAAATAAAAGAAATATTTGTGGAATTTACCATTGATCGAAGTCAAGAAACATCCCACAATCCAAAAAAAATTAACCACAAAAATACAACTTCTCACATGTTCAAACCACTATCTAAACCCAAAGTCCTTTTCCAAATAATACCATTCACCTTTATATGGATGCGCTACTATGATTTCTTCATCTTCTGTGGCACTAGTGCATGAAGACTGGAGGCCACTCCATGAATCTTGGTTTAAAAATAAATAAACCTAAATGTCTTATAGGCTCCACTATGAACCATCTCAAGGAGAGATTCAATTTAGAACACTATAACTTCACAAATACACTCATCATCTTTGGTATATGGGTTGATGCATACACAATATCCTTACCAAGAGTTAACCTTAAGTATCCCTTATGAAGAATTCCATAATTACTCGATATTCATAGGGAAGAAAAGTATTCTTCTTGCACAAATCACATAAAACCATTCTCACCGACTAAAGGAAATATAACTTAACATCCACAAGGTTGGATACACTTTCTATATTTGAGGGGTCTTAATCACTATAAAAAATAGAACCTTCCCCATAAACACAATCACCAACACATCATGACACCCAAAAAGTGTAACAAATTAATAATGATGTGGGTACTATCAAAACTCTTCTTTTTCGTGAAGGGGTTTACAAAAAGACTACTTTCCCCAGTATAGATAAACCCACTCCACTAGAAGAATGAGGAACAAACACCCAACATTAATAGAATATTCATGTATAATATGGTCTAGCTTGAGGTTGCATGAGAATATCAAACCCTCATACATATGAAACTAGGTAAAAAATAAATTCTAGTTCCAAACATCATAAGGACCCATGGGGAATAAAAAAAATTCTTACTTTAGTTCAAATCATCTGCTAACCAAGTATAAGAATCCACTACGTGTGTTATTTAGTGACATAGATTATTATAACTCTATGTTAGTTATAATCTAATACAAGGGTGGTGATCATGTGGAAGAATACAAACAACACCCTAATAAAAAATACTCTCACAAAACCTATCCACCAAAAATAAACCTAAAAGGAGAAGTGGTAGACTTACCTAGAGTAGATCACACCCGCGATGGAGGGAGAGAATAAGCGTCGAGAAATTAGGGATCCTTATGCACTACATCGGGAGGGGAAGGCACGACTGTGGGGGGGAGCTTCACGGGAGTATCTGCCACCATTGAGAAATGGAGGAGTAGGGTTTGCGGGGAGTAGGGTCCAACAGATAGGAGTAAGTAGGGTTTGCAAGGAGGAGGATCCGTGAAAGGTGTTTGAGGGGGAGGATAAGAAGTAGGGATAGCGGTGGAGGTCTGAAAAAGAGAAGATCAGGGGGGAGGGGAGTTGTCGCAGGGGGTACAACACCGTGAGGGCATGAGGGCACGATAAATAGAGGATATCGTGCACTGTATTTTATAAAATATGGGACTATGGTTTTATCAGCGCTAAAAAAGTGCTGATAAAGGAATTATTTATCAGCTCTCTTTTATCACTTGTAAAGCATACTCTTTATATGTGCTAAGAAAAAAGTGTTGTTAAAGGGCTTATTTATCAGTGCTAAAATTTTAGCACTTATAAAGGGTTCCTTTATCAGTGCTTTTTTCTTAGCGCTGGTAAAAGGTGATGCTTCCATTGTCTTTTTTTGTAGTAGTATATATACTCTAGGGAATGAAAAAAATAGCATATTCCCTTAGCTAGAAGTCCTACATCCACTTAGTGTAGGAGGCTTCAGTGTAGTTAGCTTCCTTGTGGCTAACCCTAGTGGAATAGGAGGGTACATGTTTTCTACAGTCTATGGTGTTGACTCCTCATCTTCTTGAGCATGTGAGGGAGTCCCAACTGAGAGACATCGATTGCAAGTTCTTGAATTACTAGATATCTATAGGTGACTCACCAGATGAATATTCTAAAGGAGGGAATCACATCATCTTTTTTTGGGGATGGATGGTGGATCTAGTCACGATGTGGGATGATGTGTTGTGAGAGTTCCAAACTTCCCCCTATATGTAAATAATGGTGTGGGGGAAGATGTATAGAGAGCTTAAATGGATGTTTTTTTGGTCCTACATGAGACGAAGCACAATAGAGTTTGTCTCTCGATGCCTCACCAGTTAGCACGTGAAGGTCGAGCACCATGTTCTGGTAGTTTTGTTTCATCCCTTTGAGATCCTAGGGTGGAAGTGGGATGAAATATCCATGGAATTTGTGATAGGTAATCAACATGTAGAAAAAGGAAATGATTCCATCAAGGTTATAGTTGAGCAACTCATGAAGTCGGAACACTTCACAATTTCTGTGGTTCATTTCTTCCTAATTTATCTTCACGTTTGTCATTGGTAGGACACTGTGGTCCTGGTTTGACCTTTCCTGGTGGTACCAAGCCCGATCGAACCTTCATAACCTTGATAGATCAATTAAAGAGGTAAAAATTAGTTAAATAATACTAGATATAAGATTATGGTGAGGTTAGGATGATCATTCGGACAATCAGAGGCCATATTTATGAATGCAAAAGGATCTACAATGAACTGAATATATGGAGAAACACTCATGGATGAACAAAGGCATATTTAAAATGAAATACGTATGAAAACCATGATTTTAAGTTATATCCACAAGTTTAGGTAAGATATATTATTATATATACAAAAAAAATGGGAAATAACGAGATCTACCATGCAGAATTCAGATCTTTGCATTTGGGAAAAACCCAACTACACATCCTGTTCAAGGATGAACACACAACATGTATCCCTTCAATGTAAGTGACTAGGGATTTAGAATCCTCTAGGTATGGAACAAAATTTACACATCCAACACACCATGTACCACCATATCTGTGTGAGTGGTCTAAGTGATGGATCACACAACCAGACACACGCCATGTGCTTGGTACACGGACATGGCTAGGTCACATGGGTGAAATCCTATGTGAGGAAACATGCCATGTACAGAGTACACAAACACGAGGTCCAGTAAACAGACACAACTAGTTCACATGGTCGGAACCCCTTGTGAGGCTACATTCCATGTACAGAGTACATTGACATGTTGTCTGGTACACAAACATAACCAGTGGTACACGACCCCAATCTCAGTTAGTCTGGATACACCATGTAGTCCACCTACGCAGCATGTACTACTACATGGGATGAGATCTTTGTACTGTATAGGGACATGGTCATGTAGTGGAGTAGGACCACATGTTGTGTGGGTCCCCTCACACATTGTGTACCCTTTGGTTCTTTTTTTAGGAAACTTCAATCATTCTTATCTACTTATTTTGAACTTGGATTTTGTCCCATGAGTAGCATATCCTAAGTTTTTTCCATATAGAACATGTTTGTGCTATCATTTGTGGATTTATAGGAATTATGTGAAATTTTATGGGTATTATTCTTATTTAGGTGATGCTTGACCACGACAGTGATCAGGAAGGATCACAGGGGGAGTTTTCTAAGTGGAACCCCCTATAAGATGGGGAGAGGGTCCTTGATGACCAGAGTGAACCCACCTATCATACCACAACATGGGTCCTCAACCATTAGAGTGGAACCCCACCATTAGCATTGGTGTGGGAGTGATACAGGTACCTTTCGATTGGAACTGCCCTGACATACTAGGGCGCAGTTCCTTAATGACCAGGGTGGAACCCCATGTCATACCAGGGTGCAGGTCCTCGACGATTAGAGTGGAACAACCCATTTTTATGGGAACAAGTCCTCCACCTTACTGATTTGAATCTCCTATCATAATGGGGCATGGGTCCTCATGACATTAGACTAGAACCCACCATAGGTATGGGCGCGAGACCTCTATAGATACTTATAGAGTGGAACCCCCTGACACACAAGGGTGTCTTCTACTTCAAGTTTCTGGCCCATATACTATGAGTCATAGTGACAAGGCATGGATTGATGTTAATGGCTACTTATGGGTAGACGTGTGAGATGATAGGAATCATTGATGGAATTTTGTAACTGTTGTATACTCTTCTTCTTGGGCTGAGTTATGATATGGAGATCCCTTTACTCTCTCATTCGGGATTCATTTGACTAAGGATATATATACTTTATTTTGTATGAATACCTTTGATTTGGTTACTCTCCTTCCCGGCGAGATGAATATATGTGGGGTATGACAAGTGATTTTTGTGTATCTCATATCAGGTTTGTATGAGTCTTCACTCCTACTATAGTTGGAAAATACTCGATAGGTAGTTCATCTACTCAGCGTGTTTATCCCCTTATGTTTGGATGAGGTTATTTTCACTCTTGGTATGTGTTCAGTTGTTCTATTTGATTGTATCTTGAATCTAATAACTTTATACTCTTATTTTATCTCTTACTAACCCCCCTTAAGATTTCAAGGTGTCCTACTGGGAATGTATATACTCACCACTACATGAGCTTTGTCAGCACATTTTGTGTCTTATACAGACGATAGATAGGTCAACTATGACTACAGAGGACCTTAGGGATACTGGGTGCTTTGACCACATATAGTGGTCATATCTTGGGATCCATGGGTCGGGATCTATCATTTGTTTACATTTCCATTTTTTTAGGTTGGCGCATATTTTTGGTTGGGCATTTATTTTTCCCCTATACATTTCAGTTTACACTGTCGTACTTTTACACTGTCTAGAGGTTCATGCATACTTGGTTTACTTAATAGTAGTGTTTCATATTTTACTCTTTCCCTCTACACTTTTTATTAGAGATGACTATGTGTGTGCATACAGATACTTAGGCAAAGACCTTCCAGATTCAGTTATTCCTTCGGCACTGGTCACCACCCCTATCCTGTAAAGGTGGGATTAGGGTAATTGCGGCTCGAGCCCCAGATTGGGTCAGTTTGTGATAATAATAGAGTCCTGAAATAGGAAATAATTCCCCAGAAAAAGGTTTTATGAGCCTAAAATCTCATACTCATGACCAATATGAGTACCTAAGTATCATTAGGTTTTAAACCCCAAAGGATTAGCCGAATTTGGAAAGTATGCCCGTAACATGTAACAGATGGGAGAGAAATTGTGACTTTACATAAGAAATGAAAATGGTGAGACTAAAAAAATGATTGTGAAACCATACTCAACCCCCACAATCATCCATTATGACCTAACTTTTTTCATAAGAAAAAAAATGAGAACTCGACATAAATATAACAATCATAAAAGAAAATATATTTTTACATGTTGGTAAATTTTCGACTCTCACCTTTGTTGGGAGACAAAATGGTTAACCCAACTAGAAATTATTTAACTATTTAATCCAATTCATGGGTTAAAGTGTAAACAATTATGAGTTCCTAATGGGATATTTTGTTCCACATTTTATGGGAAAAAATGGTGAACTTGATGTGAATACTTTAAAGGTGTTAAAACTCTGACAAAAAATATTCCACTTATTTTATCCTTTAACTATGAAATTAATTGGTTTACCATGTACTCATTTATATTATGATGCACTAAGAAAGTGTCTTATTTCCTAAATAGAAAATTAAATATTCCTTATTATCCTAATGTAAATGTCAAATGTTTTAACGAATTTAGAGATCATTGGAAAAGCTCCAAATTCTGACATAACACTTAAAGATTTAGTGAACAACCAGATGGAACACAAATCATATGCATGATCTTCCATGGAATCATTTTACTCAAGGCCCATGATTATGCTATCACCAACTCAACACTTCCAGTAGCAGTTGATGAATGTCCTAGTCTGAGAGTTCCACCTAAGTGGCTCCATCCTGAATTTGGAGATAACATATGAAATTATTCATAGGATGAAGAAATACAAGAAATATTTTCCATGACAATCTATAGAAGATGATGTGTCCCTTTTTACCACATTCAACCTCTTTGGGATCTTATCTCTAGTGTGAAACAACTCATTCCTTCACTATATCTGGGAGTTAGATGAGGATAATCAGTATGACAACTCAACCACTCATGTGCTTCTTAAGAGGGATCTTATCCATTCTAGTAATCCCCATCAACATATGATCCCATTTCTATAGAAAATTACAGAGTAAGTTTCTCTTATCCCAACCACAAAAATAAGGGAGTCTAATAAGAGAGCCCACCTAGGCTATCCAAACAGTGAAACTCTAGATCATGCCTATATACCGATTACTTCCAACATATTTAAGGCCCATTGGTATATCCTCACAGAATTCTAGAATCAACCTCAGATCATCGTTATCGAGGAGCCTAAAACTACATCAAAGCTAGACTTAGTGACTATGGAATCTTAGGGAGAACCCCAACCCATAGGGTTGGGGGAATTTTCATCATTTTTAATGCTAGGATCATCTTTAATATGGGTGCTAATGCACTAAATGGTAAAATGAGCACCTTACCACCAAAAGATACAACGTGCACTAACCCACCAAATTATACAATGGTAAATGACCCACAAAATTTTACAATGGGTTCTAAACCACCAAATGGTACAATGGGAACCAACCCATAAAATAAGATACTCTAATGAAGGGTTATGGCTCTCTCAAACGGATTAGGGAACGTGCTGCATGCGCCATGGTGCATTCAATATTTTTCAATTATTTCACTTTCTGCCACCAAGGCTTGGCCATTTCCCTTGGTTCTATCTACCTTTCACCTTAGATCTTGCTCATTCCCCTCCATGTCAGATCCTCCCACCTCTAGCCTTGGTCCCTGGGCTTCAGCAGTTTCACCTTTTCCTCCTCCCCCAAGCTGAGTCTGTTTTCACCTTTGGCTGGTCTTCACCCTCCCTCCACTCCATATCTCCCTTTTCCGACACCTCTCTCCTTCAGTGATTCTCTCTATGGTGCGCCCTATCCCTGTCTACCCTACTTCTTGGCTATTTCCTCAAATAGTTCCCTATGTGCCACGATGGTTCTCCAAGTATCATGTTGGTGATGGTTCATCTTATCTTCTTAACCTCAATATCTCTCCTAGTATTCGACGTCTGTTTACTCTTCATATCTCCCCTCCATGGCCCACTGGGCATTGGCGCTTACCCATATTGACCGCAAGCCATCCCGAGGTGCGTTTGGAGGAAAAGTAGGTCCACCTATGTGGAAATCTTCTCTTAAGAGTGTTCCACCAGAAGGGATCCTTATTTCTTATCCTCCAGAATTCCTCAGTAGGATGAATGTGGAATGGCCTTCCCGGTTATTATATGGATTAGGGAGGGTCTCAAAATCATCCCCAGGTAGGCAGGGTAGGATGACTACTCAGCATCTGAAGACAGCCGAACCCACCAGTTCACATATGTCTAAGGAAAATGGAGTTTTTACAATGTCTCAATCTAGGAAACTAAAGGCAAGGGTTCCCTCCCAATTTGAGAAGGCTATGAGTTCTAAATCTAGTCCCATAAAACTTTTCTATCATTGATTCGAGTGCTTATATGGAATTCCCATGGCATGGGATCTCAGATCAACACAAACTTTGTGTATTCTGAGTTTAGTGCTCACAAGATTGTTTTTGTTGGTATTCTTGATCATTAATAGGAATCAACGAGGATTTTTGAATTCTCCAAGAAAATCATAATGCGTGGATTATTGAATGAGGTCCCTTCTAACCAGCATATTTGGATCTTCTGGCACATGAGTTTCAGGGTCGAGCAGGTTCAGGCAGGAGACTAGTTCATCATAGTTAAGGAAACTCATGACACCCATACCTTTATCATTTATTTTATCTATGGAAGTTGTGACCCTTATCAGAGGGAGACCCTGTAGAATAATCTCAATGCCTTTGATCCTAGAGATATCCCATGGATCGTCGGGGGGTGACTTTAATGTGATTGATGTCCCGGGTGATAGGTAGCGTAGAGGTCCTTTCACCAGAAGATCCATCTTGGCGTTCACTCAGTTTATGGCTGGAAAGGGTCTCATGGACCTCATATACTCAGGGGACAGGTTTACATGGTGTAATAACCATTGGGGGACTCATCGAACATGGAGCCTACTGGATAGGTTTCTGGTTAATGTGCATTACATTTACACGTATTGAAAATCCAAAGTGGCCCATCTTGTGTGTGGAATTTTGGATCACTCCCCTCTTATGATCACGTTATCTTCCAGGAATGAACACAATGATCATTTCAGATACAATCATCATTGGGATAGTGAGGTAACCTTCCATGACCCGGTTTGTGATTCTGAGGCTGATCCTACCCAAGAGCACACATGGAATACCCTACATACTAAACTATGGTGGCTCAAGAAAAGGCTTCTGTTGTGGTCATGAGATCTACCTCCTCCAGGTAGGTACTTGGAGAGCAGTTCTCAGGAACACGATAATCTCTAATAGAGTCATGAGGAAGAGTGGAATGGTCAGGTTTTTCTGGACCTCACAGGTAAGAAGGAGTATCCAGTGTAAATTCTATTGGAATAAGATCGTTTTTCAAGGGAGAATACAAGAATAAAATAGTTGAGAGAGGGGGATAACAACAAAACTTACTTCCATGCATGATTAAAGGAGAGGAAGAGGTTTTCTCAATCGAACATTTTACTGGAGGATAGTTATTTTACCGATTGTTGGGACATTGTAGGGTCTATGGACAACTCTTACCGAAGGTATCTTTTTGATGGACTTTACAGACAATGGCCTAGTGGGTACACAGGGTTTAACAAAGTCTTTTTTTATGCCACCCCGCATCTTGTTTCTACCCAATACAATGAAGTTCTGGAGGCCCTCCCTCTATAGAAGAAGATCTGGGATGCCCTGATGAAGCTCAATCCTAATAGGTAGGCAGGCCCAAATGGTTTCCCCACCTCTTTTTACAGAGCATCATGGGTGGTGTTGAAGGATGATATGATATCCACTATACACAAATTCTTTCTGGGAGGAAAGTTGTCTCGTGTTGCTTTTTCTACAACTGTTGTCTTCATACCCAAGTCTAAGAACCCTACCTAAATCCAACAGTTCCGGCCAGTGAGTATATGCAATGTTCCTTACAAGATACTCACTAGAATCCTCAATTATTGGTTCGTAGCTCATTTCCCTCAGTGGGGCTCCTTGGAAGATCACGATTTTGTGAAGGGGAGATCCATATAGGGGGCGATCACCTTGGCCCAGGAGAAGATCCGAGACATCAACCAAAAAACCCGTGGGTCCAATATGGCCATAAAACACTGTATGAGAAAATTATATGTCTAAGTGTAATGGAGCTTCATCAAAAAAACTGTGACTGGTATGGGCCTTTCTGCTTGGAATACTGACATCATTTTCTGCTGATTCAATTCCTCATGAATGGCAGTGTCCTTTATGGGGAAGACCTACGGGTTTTTAAAGTCAACCTGAGGCCTCCAGAAAGGGTACCCCATATCCCCGAGCATCTTCATTACTTTATATGGTGTGCTCAGCCACGTTATTCATCATAGTCTTGGTAATGAAGATATCCTCCCCTATCACTGCATATCAAACTCCCCATCAGTATATCATATAATGTTTGAGAATGAATCAATTATTTTCATGAATGCCTCGGGCATCTCATTGAGGGGATTAAATTGGATACTGGAGGATTAATACCATTAGAGTGGCCATAGGATTAACAGAAGTAAGATATATTTCTATTTACCCAGCAACTGTCCCCCTAGATAGGTTTCCACTGCAAATCGTCTTTTGGACATGAAAATTGGGGCCTTTCCCATGCATTATCTGGGGAATCCCTTATCATCAGGGATAGTTCATATTTCCAATTTCGACCCCCTATTCAATAGGATCATATATCAGGTTCTCAATTAGAATAATAACTTCTTATCCTTCAGAGGTAGAATTGATATGGTGAAAAGTGTGTTACTTGTCACCTCGGTCCACGCGCTCTTAGCCATAAGGGTCCTGAAGGGAGTTATCAAAAGCATCTATAGGATCCTGGAAAACTTAAATTGGGACCCCAAGGTCAAGGGGAAAAGGCATTGGGTATCATGGTGTATGATGGAGTGACCGGATACTGATGGGGGGATTAGCATCCAAAGCCTCAAGGACACCCTATATGGAATTCATGAAAAAATTGCATGGGAGGTCCTGGAACATCATACATTTTGGGGACTCACCATGTAGGGAAATTATTTGGGGGATCAAATTTCAACATATGTCTATGATTTTCCACTATGGGTAGGGATTGGTCCCACTATTAATGAACTTTGGAATCACTCTCATTGGATCATTGGGAAAGGTGACGTCCTGTTTTAGAACCACAACTAGAGACAGATCATCATCAACTAATCGGGATTCCCTACCATATTTTTTTTTTGGGAAGCTAGCAAGTATCCTACGTTTCTTAAGTCTTTTTTGAGTAGGGACCAATAGGACCAGGCTAACTTCATTGAGCTATCTTAGGATCTAGATGGGTGTGTTTTTACCCCATCACCCTCACAATCTTTCACATTGAAGGATTACCACCAGACTATTAGCATGCAAGACCCTATCAATACATGTAATGAGTCCCTTAGGACAAAGATAATCCCCACAAAATACAATTTTTTCACCTAGAGGATTAGGAATAGAGCTCTACCATTTGAAAATAACATCAAGTGGTGTGACACAAACCTTGTTTCTAGATGTGTGTGATGTAGGAGGCATGCAGAGGAGTGCTCAGAAAACATTTTATTTGATAGTGATTGGGCGCTTGAGGATTGGGGGTACTTTGGTGATTTTATGACTATCTCTATCTCAGCCATGGTAGACCCAGCTTTACTGGAACACTGGTATCACAACTTAGGAAGTGGGGGCACAGAGAGGATGGCACACACCATGATTTTTCATGTTGGTTGTTGGTGTTTGTGGGAGGAGAATAATAAGTGGATACATGAGGGGGTGGCCCCGTCGGGCCACAAGATCATTACCAAGACAAAAAACCTGCTTCTAAATTTGGTCAGGGTGCTGGAAAACTGGATGGATTCTCATTCCTTGAGGTGTTTCAACATAGGACCCCATACTTCTCCTTTGGCTGGTGGTTTGTCATTGGCCAACTGGGTTTACTGTCACCCTCCTGTGAGGGGTTTGAAGCTCAACTTTGATGGATAATGTGTTTTAGGTGTTATTTTTTGACAGTATAGGGTTGGTGTACTTGGATTTATCCATCTGGATGGGCCTGGGAACAACTCTCCAAGTAGAGGCTTTGGCCATGCAAACTGGACTCAAATTATGTAGACGGAGGGGTTTGCATATCATAGAGTCGGAAATAGACTTGATGATTTTTCAAAATGACCTCCATGTAATTGGGATGATTCCTTGGTCAGTTACATATACCATCAGAAACTTCCATGGCATCCTTGGTGAAAACATTAAGGTGACCCATACATGGTGGTAGGGCAACAAATTCATAGACTACTTGTCCTTGGTGGACCCAACCGACCCTAATTGTATATTTTTTTCATAATTTGGATAGCTTGAAACCAGTGCAGGTAAATATTATTAGAGGGGGTGCCCTCGGTCTCCATTACTTTAGACCCCCATAGCCTCATTTTGTTTTTGGTCCCATCCTTGCAGGACTTGCACGCTCTATTCCCATGTTCCATTGGACCGTCTTGTTTTCCTTTTGAATAACAAATTTACTTGATGATGATGAATATACTCTATTTAAGAGGATCATTATCCCACATATGTCTTCATTGATATGATATCTACCAAATATTAAGAAATATCATCATATCTGAATGAGAACAATCTTGATGAGAATAATTGTATCCTTCTATAGTTATTTGAGTCATAGTAGGATGACCCACCTTCTTCCCATGACAGTAGAAAAAAAGGGATCAGTGGTATCTTCCATGCATCTATAGAAGGTATCATTTACCGTGTTGGTGTTTTAGAGTGCAGTTTCAATAGGAAATATTCCTAGTGGATTAAAAAAATTCAGTATCCATTTTCCATGTTAAGAATCCCATCAGCATCCCATCACGTGACCATTCATAGAGGAAATGATGCTATCATTAATCTTTCTCATCATCCCTAAAATAATGATAAGAAAATTTCTACAGAAGAGAAGATCACTCAACTCCAATAAGAGGATGAGGATCTCTATAATATAATTTGGGGAATGACTTTGGGATCTCTTACGAATAATGAAATACTAGAAAATTATAATAGAGGCCCTCCTTATAGTCTTTGATGTTCCACATCCCAAAGGGATGGGGGAATTTTTATATTCATCACCCCCTCATCAGGTGACATCTGAAAATTGTACAAACTCACCCTAACACATAGGGTTTGGGGCATTTTTAGATTTGCAAAACCCCCAGCCCATCGATTTGTGGGAATTTCCATATCTTTCACTCATTCATTTGGTTTACTCCAAGAACTGTTTGAACTTATAAATTTACACAAATCCTCTAAGATATTTGGGTTCCTATAATCTTTGGGAATCATCTTCATCATCGAAGGCCCCCAATGCTTTAGTGCCTACCCCAAATCAATAAAGACCAGGGTACCACATCCCACAATCTAAACTCATACATGTGATCATAATAATTAAATCATTGGTGGAAATTAGGGAAAGAAGACTGACCACCCATATCTTGATGAAAAATAAGAAAAGGTATATTCCATCTAGCCAAAAAATATCCCTAGGTACATTGAATATGCAATAGAGAATGATTTCATAGAACTCCCAATAATGAGGAAGCTGAGTGAGTCTGAGTTGATAGGCCATGATAATCACTTCCCCTACCACCAATGTCTCACACATATAAAATATAGCTTCTTTATCTTTAAGTAATAATGTCAAAAGTTGAAAAATGATTGAAATTTGAAACCACCAACACCCAAATCCCCACTCCAGTCATGTGAGCACTCAAAACAGAACTCGCATGCTTTGAAACAAAACATGGTCCACAAATATCCCAGAAATGGATGACCATATCATTGTTCTAGAAGTAAAAAAATCTATTACTTTAATTCTAATAATACATACACATACTTATCTTATTTATTAGAACATGATTTTCCTAGGATCCCAAGTTCTAAGAGACCCTGGAAGGAAACCATGAATTACAACCTCAATTACTACCTTTATCACCAGATATTAGGGAATATGATTGAGGGATTATATAAATTGAATAATTGGATAGAAAATATGGTAAATGAAGTCTTGATAGAGTTATAGGATCTCAAAAACCATGTAACATGCATAAGAGTCATCCTAGATCAATCAGAAAAGATGACCTTCTAAAACATTGTGGAATAAGACTATCCCTATAACATTATATTAAACAACATGGTATACTTTCTAATCAAATTATGTTAAACTGTATGACAAATTCCTAGTTCTGTGATGTTAAAAAAACATGAAAAGTCCATGTCACATGATGTTAATCTTCACAACATCCTAGTGGAATGATGTTAACCTACATGAAAATGTATTTTTGCATGAAATTAAAATACATAACAACATCTTGGTCGTAAGAAGTTAAACTGTATGAAATTATCCTATTTAAATAATGTTAAACTGTTTGAAAATATCCTTATCACATGATGTGAAACAATATGAAATGTGTCCTGATCATAGGATGGTAAACTTTGCAATATCTCAATTTTTGGGAGAGATCATCAGCATCAGGTGGAAATTATAATGGTCAGAAACATACCACTGATATAGTACAATATTGATCATATAAATATCAAAAAATTAGTAATACCCCTTAGTCACTTGTGAGGTAGTTAACCAATATGTCTTCTCCTCAGAAACTCAGATCTGGCCATAAAGGAAATTTCATGCGAAAAGCTGCAGACTAGAGGGAGAGGGCTCATATCACTGCCTCCACTAAAAAAATCCAACTAACATATTTCAACAACCACCAGTGAATGGGATCATATCTCTAATTTCTTAAAAAAAAATATTCTATCATATTTAGGAATCAATAATGGGATAGGAAAAGATCCACCCCACCGTACATAAATCCCATCGACATATTCCCTTGGCATAAAGAGGAAATGAGTAGGACCACATCCCCACTTCAATCAAAACACAAACCAACATAACCTAAAAACCGAGAGCATGCATTCATATATCATTGGACATACCCATTTGAAGTTCCATTACTTTTGAAATAGATATAAGAGATCTTCTAGTATATTTCAGTGATGATATAGGGATAAGGAAACAATCCTATCCCAACAACCAGAGCATCATATAAACATGGTTAATATGAGAAAGTGTCTACTTGAGAGAAAGAGAATATTCTTGATCTCATATAGGGGGGTTATCAGTATATCTTGGAATATGATGAGGAATGGGGCTAGGACTATACCCACGTTCTGATTGGGGTACATCAAATTAGTTTGAAATCACCTTAGGGTAGGCACATATTCCTATCAAAGAAAGCTGGTGCCATACTCTAGTGGAACAAGACCAGCCTCATGCCCATACTCCAATTGAGTGTTTTCAGTATAGTTTGGAAATCATCTCAGGATAGGAAGACACTCCTATCGAAGAATTATGATGGAATACTTCAAAGGCACATGATCAAGCTCTTACCCTATCTATTATCATGGTCCTATAAAAATAGTTTGGTAGTTACCTGAGGGTAAGATTACATACCTTCTGATGATGCTACTTGAAATATTCCAGAATCTTAGAGGACTGGGCTCACATATTTATACCCAATAAATAAAGACTTCACCAATATCCTTTAGAGGCTACAAAAGAAAAGTTCCATATCCCTTATCCCATTCTAGATGTTCTTCAGCATATTCTGATGAGGAATATATATTTAAACCATGATCATACATCCAATTCAACCAAGGTTGACTGACATATAATAGAAACCACCAAACTCTATGCTCTTATCCCCAAAAAAATGTAAACTGTCACTGGTATACTCCACTAGCTTCTTAGTAGTGGGATCACATTCTCTCAACAACATGATGGTAATCAATATAATCCGGTAACTGCCACGTAGAAAACTCACATTCCTTCTTGACCCCAAAAAGTAGGATGACATATTCTAGATAGGACACAGAATGAGGCTCACATTCCAACTCTACTCAATTATAGTGTCCTTGTGGTTGTACAACACATATCGAGAACTCATGAAGGGTCAATAAACTCTCCAAGCAAAGAAGATGGTGATAGATACAATGAAATTTCTTCTCAAAGTATCATAGATATGGATTATGTGATCCTTATCTTGGACATATGTTTTGGAAAATATCCCCATGGTGGTATATCACCCATTAAAGGAAATCCTCATAGTAGTGTCCTATGTTTTTGAACCATGGAATTTTCCAAGGGAATTTCAATTCTATTATTTAGTGGATAGAACATTCTTTAATCCAAGATTTTGAATGTAAATATGATCTTTGGAACACTTAAAGGTGCTATTTTTAAATGAGTTTTAAGTATTAAGAGGTTTCTCAGGAGTTCGGTTGAGTTTCAAAATCATTGGGCTATGAAAGAATCAGTTTTTATAAATACAGGAAGATGCATATGTTTGGTGAATGGTTAGTTTAACCATTTAGGTCAAACATGAAACCCAATTTCATGATGATAATTTTTTTCTAAACCATCCAAGGGACCATAAGGTTTTGTGGCTTGGTATAGGTGTGCATGGGGTGACCCTCACCCTTAGTGCCACATAACCAGTAGAAATGCATAATTTTGTGCATAGTTTGTCAAACCATGTATCCAAACCATTTTACCCTCTTAAAATGGGTATGGATTTAGACAGTGAAGACTTCATGGTTATCACATGATTAGCCAAACCATTTAGCTACACCACACAACTCTTAAAAAGGAGAAATTATATTTCCCCCCTTTTTATTTAGAGGGTTTTCCACTCCTTTTTCCCTTATCAATGCATAGTAATATCCCCTTCATGGGAGATATCCTCCTTCCAAGCATGGAGCTATTTCCCTCATAAGATGACCAATTCGACTGCTATTCATCACATGAGAAGGATAATGGTAATTCTATGACTCTACCTTTTTTTCTTTCTGGGTTTATTTCTCCATACGAAATGCTATATGAAGGCGATCTAGTTCATCCTATTTTTATGATTTTTCCCATTTCTTCAATTTATCTCGAATCGGATTGATTCAAAGCATAATATTAGATGAGTGAATCATCCTTGGTATAATTTATATGGTATCATGATTTTCCTTTAAATTGTCACTTTTTTATAAAGTATGTTGTTGTGCTGTATGCCTGATTCTCCATGCATTTTCCTTTTAATGAGAAATTAGTTATATAAGAATTAATTCATTAAATTATAATTCCTTTATACATTAATTTAAACTGTCTGAGGTTGTTTACATCAACCCAAACTGCCCATTGTGGTGATATGGTTATACACATTGAACTCTATTATTGTTTACATAAATAACTCACCCATATGGATGTCACTTCAATTTCTTGATGTTTGATGTATTGTATTCATAAATTTTAATTATATTTTATAAGTAATGAATTAGACCTATTTAAAGGGATAATTTAAATGATTTTGATGAATTTAACATGATTTCTTCACCCTTGTTTAAAATAAAACCACCTTTGAGGTGCACTATATTCTATAATAAAATGGAGAAATCAAATGAAATTAATTAAATGGTAAATAGAATTCTTAAGGAAATGGTATACTATTTAATTATAACTAAATGATGAATGAAATTCTTAGGGGAATGAAATTATTTATTACTTATAATTGAATGGTATTAATGTTTTGGATGAACACATGTCCTGTTTCTAAATATTAATGAAATATATTGAAAAGGATTTACTGTACCTTCTGTGATTCTAGTTTCCTCTTTATAGAATGTCATGCTAAGAGATCATAGGGAAATTAGGATTAACTTATTATACATAATTACCATGGGACCTTGAGTAGTTTTGTTTGAAAATATGGGTCACACCCCCTTGGTAAAGGATATTGTCTTGATGTTCACATCACATGGGTATCTCGGCATGACGTTCCACACACCTTTGATTTGCAGGTTGAGTATGACCCTCCTCATTATCGATTAATATACTCATCATGACACCCTATATTGATTATGATCCTTGGGAATGATGAACCTAATTTATTATTATTATTTTTAGTGTTACGTATGGATGCTGGAATTATGCCTAAGGTCCTAGATAATACTATGTATATATATAGATATAAACATTAATACTTTGATAGTTCATATATTTATATATATACATATACATATACAAATATACCTATCCACACACACACACACAAACCTATATATATATATATATATATATATAGAGGTATTTCAGCTTAAGTTGACACAGGTATTGTCAGTCGGGTAACATTCTCGAACTCGAGTCCGACTAGTTTACATTTATTTCATTCACTGCTTATTTATTATACTTGAACACTATAATATTTTATATTTATCGAATGAATAGAATTAAAAACCATTGGTGGTTTTATAATGAGTATATCTTGTAATATATTCAAACCACCATTTCACTAGGGTAACAAAATAGACCTCATGGTTGCAGGTTCAGGTTTACAGATTATGCTCGTGATGTTCATTATACCGGGGAGATTAGGGGCACATGACTTAGACAAAGATCATGATGTTCATAGGGATATACATTGAGTATTATATCTTTTATTTATGAACTTTAAATTTTTTACATATTTTATTTCATCTTCTTATAAATTTTAGTCACATGGACATGCATTGTTTTATATTTGGGAATTAGAAATTCCTTATCTTTATCAGTTATTATGTTTTTCTCTTCCTACTCGTCCTTTATCAATACTGCTTACACTATTAATTTATCATTATTATACCAATATGATACTATAATTATGAGGGTATAGTCTCCCCATCATACCTTCATTAGAACTTACATTTTAGTCTGTAGCCTATGGAATATGAGGAGGTGTGCTTGAGGCCACGTGACTGACCATATTGGGCCACCACTTCGGTGGATCCCATGTCGCGACGTTATAAAGTGGTTTTACAAGTTTTATTTTTTCCTTCATTTTACTCTTTTGGTCTGGTAGATAGGAAAATAATAATGTGTTGGCATTTTGTAAATAGCTATGTCTGGGAGTGATCAACCCACACTAGAGTAAAATAACAAAATTCCAGGGATGGGATTGTTTTTTTGTTGTTACTTATTACAGTTCATTATGATTTCACTTAGAGAGAATGTTTTACTCTTGATAATTAAGAATTCACAACTAGAAAAAGGGCTTATTTCCACGGTTCAAAACTGTGGCAATAAGCCCCAAAAAATGTGACCATAGCCTACAACAATGGTTTTGGCCAACCGTGGCTGATATCGTTGTGTCAGTAGGTTCCAACCTATTGCCACAGTTTTAACCATGGAAATAGCTGCCTATAGCCACAGTTTTGAAAATTGTGGAAATAGGACCCAAAAATGGCCATTGTGGTGGTTGAACTATAGTCACGGTTTAAATTGTGGCAATAGGAATCTATTTACATGGTTAAAACTATTTCTATAGCCTCGATAAACCATGGCAATAGCCTAAATAGAAAATGTCCCCAACGAGTTTCGATCCCTGTACCTCCCCTTTACGAACCATCATACCAACCACTACACCACATGACAATTCAGGTATATATATATATATTATGAAATATATACTAATATAAACCATGGGAATAACCTCAAAACCTTGGTGGTAGGTCTTCCTGCCAAATTTATGGTGGGAATTGTTTTTCCCGTGGAAGTAAGAGAACTATATTGTCATGGTTTTGAAAAACCATGGCTATAGGCCATACAAAATATTAGCATATATCCAATGTTTTAAAACCTTGTCTATAGGCCACAGAACCATGGCTATAGCCGCTTCTTATAGCTATGGTTTTGAAAACTATGGCTATAGGCCATGGAAAATTGGCCTATAGGCATAGTTTTAAAACCATGGCTATAGGTCTATGGCAGTATCCTCATTTTTCTAATAGTTATTTATTATATTTATATTATTTTTCCATTATACTGGTTTGGAAATGAAGTATCATTACGTGAATCATAATTAAAACATAGATATTTACATTCCATGCATATTACAACCCATGAAGGTTTCATTTTTATGCTGTCTGATATATTGTTATGTGCCTTTAGTGTTATGACATGATTTTATGATTTTTATGACATGTTTAGAATTTTTACTTGTAAAGTATGTCTAGGTGATTGTCCTTCATGTTTTTCTTATATTTAATGCTCCATGGTTGCTTGTTTAGGTAGTGGATTTCCATTATTATTGAATATATTTATCACTGGTGATATCATGCCTTGTTTCAATTGAAATACATGGTTGGTTAGATAAAGTTTTAGCATTAAAATAAGAAAGGTTTTCTTACATATATTGATGGTAGCATGATATTTATGTAAGAACGTGATTCTTCCTTTGAGTTACGAGTCTTTCCTCTTCAGTTTTTTACTTAAGATAATGAAGGAAAAGTAGATCAAAGGCTGGTTGTAGGCCAGTCACATGATGTGAATGGGAGTTAAACGTCATGTATTTCTAGTTTCGCACAATGTAATGAGGTTTTAACACTGTATAATCATAGTACATGACCATTTAATGACCTGGATAAGATTTTTACATAAACAACGTGTAGTTTCTAATACACGTTGTATACTTTTCTTTTTTTGATTAAATCTGGTAGTAGTGTTATTTTTTTAGACAGAAAGAAACAATGTAACACCCTGAACCTAGTTACCCAGAGTCAGTTCATTATTACATAACATTTTCATGATCACAAAGGATCGAATCTCAAAATACCAATCATTTTAGTATCCTTGGAAGTACTAGATACATACATAAATTTTACATTACATTATGACATGAAAAACAACAACATTGTCTCTCATTCTAACTCATCCCTGAAAGTCAGTCATAATATACTTTTCGCATCCTGTGAAAAATAAAACATAGAAAGGGGTGATCTCAAACACTCAAAAAGGATAACAATATAGTAGAAACTTTCATAAATAAGCATAAACATTTAAGGAAATGTATAAGACTAAAACATAAGCCTTTTAAACTTAAACATTATCCTAATATGGAAAATATAAATAAAATAATTCCATTTACTTATTCACATGTATATTCTACTAGTCGAATAATCACATGTAATATCAATATCTAATTTCATAATGATAGAATGCATAATGTCGGACATCATAACCACATAGTCAAGGCCTCGTGCCAAGACTACAAATAAAGATTTTGTCAAGGCCTTATGCGAAGAAACTAGTTTGTCTCATGAGACCTACCGATGCATCGAGGAGTTATAGAAGACTCCACCCATCACTTACTATTTCCAATACAATCCTCATATGAAAAGGGTGAAACATAATCTAAACATTCGTATTAAAATTTTCATACAAAATGTCAATATTTTTACCACAAACCATGAATGGTATAAAAATATCACATACATAGTCAAACATAACTCATTAAATACAATATGTAATATTTTATTATAATAAATCAACCTCAATCAAGAATAATTAAGGATATTGATATAGATGAAAATAACCAGTAAAACTATTTGAGAGAAATATCCCCTTTTTCTTGAAAACATTTAAAAGTCTCACTATTTATCAAGAATCTGTTAAAAATAGATTTTTGAATCAAAGTGTCTCATACCAATTTAAAACTTCTAAAAGGAATTTTAATTTATGAAACATTCATGTCCATATAAATAAACCCTTAACACCATTTGTAGAACATATACATTAATGAGAAAGATTTTGAAGAATAACGCTTTAAAACATTTAAAATGATATTTTAGTTAGAGTTCCTAACCAAATGATAGATGCTTGAATATAAAAAATTTAGGTAATAAAAACATTATAATATCATGAGAATAAAGTGATTCATGATATAATATGTCAATTTAAAGTATGTACACCATATAAAAGTGAATTGGTACATAACAACAAAGAAGTCTCAATGGAATGTTAATTGAGATGAAATCCCTTATAAAGACCATATCATTAAGTTAAGTATAAATCAATGACATAATTATGTGTGAAAAATATAAATACGCTCAATATGATTGGATATTTAGTGTAAATCCAACAGAGGTCATTCCCACATATTATTGTTAAAAAACAACACCAATGACTTGGATGTTTAACTCAATGAATGAAAATTGAGTTAAGATTACTCTTATCAAGTTTATATCGATGACTTGAGAATTTATAAATAGAGTCATTATGTGTATAAAAAGTTTATCCACACAAAGTGAAGTGGAAATTAATACATAAATAAATAAATAGTTATTTCACACATAATCTTGGAGTAAAATAATCAATGAAGTTTGCATAAAACCCAATGAGTAGAAATCAAAATTAAAAATTCCCTTGCAGATTTGGTAACTTACGAAACATACACCCCATGAAATAAGGATCATACAATCAAGCTTAAAATAACCATAGATTAAATTATATTACACAAATAATACTATCATGGTCAGTACACACACCACACAAAAGTAAATAGTGTCATTATAGCATGAATCTCACGAGAATAAGAAGTGAGATGAAAACCCCTTACTTGGTACTTATACTTAGTATATGGTATGTTAAACTATTTTTTAATAGTTAAATAATTTTTATTAAATTATAAAATAACCACATACATAAATATGATATCATATATGATCTTCTAATATTTCATTATTAAAAATATTTCAGTAGTATAATTGTTTTAGGTGTGAACTGATTCGTTTTCCATTATATGTTTTGTCACGTAAGTCATGTTTTTTATGGATAAGATGTGTTTTATTCATATCCATAATTATATTTAGTTCTTAAACCTTATTTTTAATCATAAAATGAAAATTATTCTTGAATGGTTACGATCGAGAATGAATCTAATCGCGTTCGTGGAGACGGTAATCCATACGTACAAACGAACGCCAATATCATTATATTGATGGTGAAATCATATGTAATTGGATGTTATATATATATAAATAATCATTAACAGGTTATATTTATTATTTACATCAATTATACATCATTATTATACCCATCCAAATAATGAAGTGTTGAATAACAAACTACACTTCGATGTGGATACGATAAGTTGTATGTACACATGTATGGTGACTTTGTCATTCATAGGATGGACAGAATAATGAGTATTGTTGTACCACATTTATAATAACATCAAAGTATGTATAAGGTACTAGATTTATTATTTTGGTATTTAAACATCAAAGAAAGAGTAATTGGAAGATGAAAAGAACTTTCAAAGAGGTGATGAAATTATTACCTCTTCTTCATGTGCTTCCTTTTGATTTGATCAAAAGGTCTCCATAAGATGGATTTATGATCAAATTAAGGCATATATGTTGAATTTACAGTATTTGGGAGGATATTTGAGTATGGTTTGGCTGAGGAGAATGGTTTTGGAGGTGTGAAATTAAGATAAGGGTAAGTACCCTTTTATAATAGAGGTGAGGGTCACTTTTGGAAAAGCTTGAAATATTATTTTATTATAAAATCATTTTTGGTTTATAATCACTCAAAATGAATTTATTTTGAGGATAAGGTGGGGGTGGGTAGAAATATTCTCAACCAATAGGTTTTAGAAAAGTTTAGGTCACCATATTAACCTTATCTTTTAGATTTAATTCTTAGTTAAATAGTTTAACTTTTACAATGTATTCTTGTATTTTTATATTACATGGTTAATAAACTTACTATAAAACTCCAAGAGAACCTAAAGTGGTTCATTAATGAAATTTATATCATTATATAAGTCCTTTGGATGAACCTTTGATTTTTAGGGATATTATATCATTTAATAATATAGTATTTGTTTTAAAAACTCATTTATGTCAATTTTGACACAATTTAGTATTTGGTTTTTGTGAAAGTAAAAAAAACTTGTTTACTTCTAAATAAATACATTAAATAAATTCTAACATGTCATATTAACCTATAAAATTATTTTAATGCATCAAAAGTCTCAATTTACATTTCTTTGGATATTTATAAAATCAATTATTTTAATCTTTCATTAATAAGGTAATTACTACATCATCATTGTGTCATAAATAAATTTAATTATTTAATGTCCAAAAATTATAAATAAAATACCATGATGTATTAAATCTTGTTATATTCCAATTATTATTTATAGTTGAATTTATCATATGTACAACCCTATATTAAAAATGGAGTAGTTATTAAAATTTTAATTGAACACTTTTTACTCTTCTTTAAATAAAATAATAATAAATGTCCTAATCTAATCCAAGTGGATAAAAGAGGACCATATTTTATTCCTAATTTTGATTTTTATCGAAAAAAACTTATCCAATATAATTAGGAATAGGTATGCAGTAAGGGGTGTCTCGCACCTGATGTTTGCGGATGATACAATTATTTTTGTCAATGGAAGTTGGAGATCTGTTCAGGGGATGAATGAGCTTCTTGGGGACTCTTATAGGTGGATTGGTCAGGTTCTGAATAGGGATAAAAGCCTCTTTTTTGCTTCCAAGAATATTTCTGAGAGCTAGGATAGGATCCTTAATGAAAGCCTGACTATGAGCAGGGGGTCCTTCCTGATTGAGTACTTAGGGGCACTGTTGAGTCCTTACACTCTCAGAATTCATCACTTCGATAAGCTTGTGGGCAAGATCTTGGGGCGCATTTATAATTAGAAAAACAGATTCCTCTCATTTGGAGGTCGCATCACCCTTGTGAATAGTGTCCTTGTCTCTATTTCCATTCACATTTTGTCTACTTTGAAGGTTCCCAGAAGTGTTCTTGTTAACTTAGAGAATATTATGGTGTCCTTCATTTGGGATGGGAAGAGGGAGGGTAAGTACCACTGGGCATCAGGGAAGCATATGGCTAGACCTCTTTCTGAAGGAGGGATAAATTTGCGAAGTGTTTCTGAGACCATGCAAGGGTTGCATGCCAAACTATTATGGGAGGTAATGGAAGGTCGATCCTTATGGGGTAGGTTGGTGCAGGGAAAATATGGACTGAATATGAATGAGGTAAGGGAGCGAACATCTAAGATATGGAAACTGATTAATCCTTACTCAGAGATCTTGTACCAACATTCCAAATGGCTGGTGGGAAGAGGTGACATTAACTTATGGCTTCAATACTGGGGGTCTGGCAGGTTATGGTTCCTGGGGTGTCCTACCCCGAACCTCTTTTTTAGGGAATCCCGTGACCATTCGGGCTTCATCCAGGCTATTCTTGATGAGAACCAACATGTTAGGTTTAATTCTGTGGTCATGAATGATGAATGTGACAAGCTTGTTTTTACAGGCTTCTCAACTGGGGAGTTCTCTTTGAAGGCCTTCTCTTGGATAAGGAGGGGTGTTGTCAATCTTGATCTTTGGGGGTGATGATGTGGTGCAAGGAGATCCCTTCCAAAATTGCATTCCAACTGTGGAGGGTGAGGAACCGAGCCTTGCCCACTGACGATAACATCAAACGAATGGGTGTTCAGTTGGCCTCATGGTGATGGTGTTGTAGCAACCCCAATCAAGAAATATTGGATCACTTGATTCTTAGACAGTGAGTGGGCATTATAGATTTGGAAGGCATTTGGGGCTTTTACTGGTTGGAATGGTCAGGGTGGTTAACTGGACGATTTTCTCAGTGCATGATTTCAAGGAGATGTGGAACAGGGAGACGAGAGGAAGGCTCGGGCGGTGATTGTTTTAGTAGGGTGCTGGACCATCTGGACGGCGAGGAATGCTATGCGCCATAAGTGTGCTCAGGGTTCTCAAGTTAGTTTTCTTTTCAAAATGAAGAATCTGTTCCAGGACATCGTTCAGTTATGTGCATACTGTCATGGTGCAACATCAGCGAGGGGCCTGGTCTCGAATCAGTTCCTCTCCAATCAGGATGGGGCCTCGGGGGAGGGACACTGAGTCCAATAGCGTCTGCTCCACTGTGGTCTCAAGATGAATACGAACGGATCCCTAGTTTGGGGGTAGATGCGCGGAGGCAATGTCATCAGGCACCCAAATGGGTCGGTGATAACGACTTTCTCTACTTCCTATGGCAGGGGAAATGTTTTAAAAGTGGAGGTGCATGCGATGCTCATAGGGTTGGAGCTCTATGGCCAGCGACGCATAGATCTGAAGACGGTGGAGGCAGATTCTCTCATACTCTTCAAAGCACTCTCTGGTCCTAGCCGATTTCCTTAGAATGTATCCTACCTCATTAGAAAGTGCAAACAACGTTTGGGAACTCAAGTTGAGATCACTCATACCTGGCTGGAGGAGAATAAGGTTGCAGAATTCCTGGCGTCTTTGGCACCTCTGGCTAAAAGTTTATCTCTCTCTTCCTTAACGTCAGCTCATTCCCTAAGGAGGGAGTGAGGTTTATTATTAATGATGCTCTGGGTTTGCATTTTTTCCGGCCCCCGTGATTCTCTTTTTCTCTGTTTTTTTTTGTTCTCTGATTTTATGTCTTTCTTTACTCTCTTTTATTCAATAAAAATGTTAGTTTTCAGTAAAAAAAATAGAATTAGGACTTGTATTAGGGTAATTATAATATCATTTTTACCATTAATTACCCTATCTACTTTTAACCGTGGTAAATAAAATTCATAATTTACAATTCACCAAAAATTATTTTCATCATATTGAACCAAATTTTACTTATTGATGTCAACTGTGTCTCTCATATCTTTGAAATTCAATTCATAGAAGCGGTAAAATTTCATTTTATGCAAATTTCCAAATGTCCCTAGAAGTTGGGTAAAAGATGGTAGAAAGTTTAATAAATTTTTTTATATCTAATCTTATTATAAAATGACCCTAATGAATTATATTGGATTAATATAGGTATTTTGTATCTATTTTTACTTTAAATAAATTTAAATTTAAAAATAATTATTTAAATAAAAAGTTGTCTTTAAACAATAACACAATGTTTTTCGCTATTCATCAAAAATTGAATGTTCTTAGAAAAATACCAAAAATTAACCCCAAGATAATTTTTATATTCCAAATTCAAAAATTATGTATATTTTACCAAATTCAAATCATATAATTTGTATTAATTAATTTAAAAAAATAATCTCATTATCAAAACCAGAAATCGGGTTTTTGAGAAGTAAAAACTAACAAAAGATTGATATTTGTTTATGTCCAATTTAAATGTAAAATTACTTCCAATGACCAAAAGTGGATTAAATGATAAAAATATAATCTAATTGTACTTAAAAATCATTCAAATGTATAATTTAACACTATAAATTATTTTAATTAAAAAAGTCATTTTCAATTAAAATTTAGTATTTTTCACTATTCATCAAAATATAAAAGTTATCAGAAAAGCACTGAAAATTTATCCAAACTAAATTTTTATGTCCCACTTCTAAATAAGAAGTTTAGTTTTTCAAATTGAATATATAAAAGTGTCAATTATTGGATTTAAAAAGGGTTCGCCTTTAAAAGGCGGTAAAATTTCATTTTTTGAAAAATACTTTTTTTATCTGAGAAATTTCATTTATTCTTATATTATGTCTAAGAAACACATAATATGGATGTTAAAATTATATGGAGTATATAAAATTCAAAATTTAGTTAATACTATTCATAACCGCTTTTTGAATGGCTAGATTGGTAAGTTGTGGTGCGCTCGAACTCGGTGTTGTGTGTAACGAAAGTTATTGAATTACTTTAGAGAAAATAACTTACTATAAAATATTGGGGTGTTACATTCTTCTAACCTTTTTAAAATTGAATCCTTGATATTTTAAAATTGGTCTTGGGAACTTCATTGAATGTACCACATCAGAAAAAGAGTTAATAAAACTATCACTTTAAAAGAAATAAAGATAAGTAAAAAGGTCACCCGAGATAACCCATACTGGGATTCCATGTAGAAAAACATTGATATCAAAGATAAACTATGTGTCATGTTCTGATGAAGAGTGATGGAAAACATGATCAGGATAAAGTTAATAATAAGAAAACCACAAACTTGTGATGGGTTAAATAGTCATTAGCTTCCCAGTAGGAAAAGTAAACAGACAATGTTTTTTGTTTTAAGTTCCATTTCATATAGTTGAGGAATTTATTTATGAGATTGACTATGAACATAAAGAGATATACTTACTTTTCAAGTATGTTTTCATCCTTTAATAAACTTTAACCACTAACTCATCTTTTCTCCAAACAGTGAGTATTCAAGATGACTTGGTCACACCTGAAGCACTAGAATCAACTTCTAAAGAATCACATAATCCACAAAGGATAAACTGTGTATTTCCCTTGTCTTTAGAGATTAACCAAAACAGAAATGGCTAGTACAGGATTAGATGATCCCCAAAATGGATAATTATTTATAGAAATAAAAACAAATATTAATTTCCAAAATTAAACAAATAATACCCAAAGATCAATAAAGACCACTAAATAAACAATTGTCCTTAAAATTATTCAATATAATCAAAACTAAGATTCAAACCCAAAACTCAGAAGAACTTAATCACGTAGTCTTTGATAATAAATCTTATCATTTATATCCAAATAACATCAACTACTCTTAAAGTCTCATACTGAAGTGTAATTAACCAAATCACATATTCTCTATGATAGGTTAATAATTTCCCTTAATAACCTAAATCTCTATAAAAAACATAGATTTTTAAAAAATAAAAATCCACCATTACTCATCAAATGAAATCCCATAGTATTCTATTTTCCTTTGGAATATAGTGTTCCTGACAGAGCGAATGTCTTCCAAAATAACATTTATCACTTAATCACCAAATCATTTTCCTATAATAATTATATCCATTTAATAAAACATAATATCCCAAATCAACATGTTATCGATCAATAAAATCATTTAACTAAAAATAATTAGTCACACTAACCAGTGACTTCATATAGTCTAGTGGTAGACAATAAATCCCAGTAGCACTTTGGTTGTTGGTTTGATTCCCATAGCTTTGTCCGACCTGACATGTTTTCATACAGTCTGTGTGTTGTCCTTTTTCAAAAACTATATTTTATAACATTACCAAAATGATATAAATTCCTCAAAAATAACCATAAAATAATTTAACCAAAAATGATATCTTATACCTCACATTTTCATCCCAAAATTAATAACCTGTAATTGCCCCAAATTCATGGATCATATAAACCCAAATGGTTCTTTATAATTATATCCACAATGAAAATATAATTCTTCTTGAAATCTCATTTTCACATAACAAACTATAGGGTTAGACATACAAGAGAAAAGTCTTCCAATGTAATCCCATCAACAAAGAGTATTAATACTTTTAAACATTTCGCCATCCATTTGTTTCCACATAGGTTCTTCCTTGACCTAGTGGTTATCCTATAGAATATTGAATTGACTTGGGTAACACCCAGGTCCCCTAAATTTATGAAAAATGACTATAAATAGATTATTAGGATCATTTTTATTTTATTCCTTAGTAATCTTCATTTTTCCTCATCAATTATTTAGTTTATGTCCTTCTTTCCCACACATAAAACATTTATTTATTCCATTGGGATACTTTCCTGGGTTTCTCCTTCAATATTTCCTACATGATAGAAATTGAGCTTTCTTTTATCCACGGTCTCCACTACTGGAGCTCTTATCATTCTCTGCCTTTATCTTCTTTGTTGAGTTTGGGTGTTGGTTATTGTATATATTGTTTATCATATTTTTGGAAACTTGCTTTGGCATGAACACTATATTTTTTATGCCTATCAACATTCCATTTAGTTTCTCATGTCTACCATTGTTCCCACCTTGTACATCAAGTTCAATGTTACTATGACTTCTTGGGAACCCAACCATTGACTAAAACCAGAAAGCATAGTGTGAGTAATAATAGTCAAAAAATCATTTAGAGAATATCATGACACTTTATTTTCAATCTAAAACACCTTAGGATTATCTAAGGTTATTTATTATCATATTATATTAAAATCCTTAAAATCGGTTTGTATAGTAAATTTGAATTGTACTAAGCATATCCCCCAAGAGTGTCATAATCAAGAGTGCAGCAAGGCTTGTTTTCATGCACCAGTTCTCGTTCGATTCTAGCTCAAAGCGGTGTTTTCAGGTTTTACCCTTGTGTCAAAGCTAACTTACCTGCTCGTATCCAAATTGGGATGTATTTCATGGAAAATTCGCAAAATCTCTACATTACCAAAATTCTAGGAAGTTCTTCTATACTAATCTTGAAAGTCTATCTTAGGGTAATTTTCCCTAATCAGATATTTTCTAAATCTAGTTTCCTAGGATTATACTAAAATTCCTCTGATACCAACTATAATGCCCCTACCTTAGTTACCCAGAGTCGGTTCATTATTACATAACATTTTCATGATCATAAGGGATCAAATCTCGAAAGACCGATCAGTTTAGTATTATTAGAAGTACAAGATACATACATAAATTTTACATTACATTATGAAATGAAAAAAAACAACATTGTGTCTCATTTGAACACACTCATATACATTATTTTATCCCTGTAAGTCATTCATAATATACATATTCACATCTTGGGAAAAATAAAACATAGAAAGGGGTGATCTCAGATGCTTAGTAAGGAAAAAAATATAGCATAAACTTTCATAAATAAGCATAAACATTTAAGGCAATGTATAAGATTAAAACATAACCCTTTTAAACATAAACTTCAACATAATATGAAAAATATAAATCAAATAATTTCATTTACTTATTCACATGGATATTCTACTAGTCAAATAATCACATGCAATATCAATATCTAGTTTCATAATGATGGAATGCATAATTCCGAACATTATAACCACATAGTCAAGGCCTCATAAAAATACTACAAATAAAGATTTTGTCAAGGCCTTGTACCAAGACATTAGTTTGTATCATTAGACATACTGATGCATCGACAATCTATAGTGGGTTCCACCCATCAATTACTAATTCCAATGCATTCCTTATATGAAAAGGGTGAAACATAATCTAAACATTCATATTAAAACTAGCATACGAAATTTCAATATTTTAACCACAAACCATGAATGGGATTAAAATAGAACATACACAATCAAATATAACTCATTAAATACAATATGGAAGATGGTATTATAATAAATCAACCTCAATCAAGAATAATGAAGGATATTGACATAGATGAAAATAATTAGTAAAACTATTTGAGAGAAATATCCCCTTTTTCTTGAAAACATTTAAAAGTCTCACTATTTATCAATAAGTTGTTAAAAATATATTTTTGAATCAAATTGTCCCATACCACTTTAAAACTTTTAAAAGGAATTTTAATTTTTAAAACATTCATGTGCATATAAATAAATCCTTAACACCATTTTTAAAACAAGGACATTAATGAGAAAGATATAGAAGAATAACTCTTTAAAATATTAAAAATGGTATTTTAGTTAGAGTTCCTAACCAAATGAGAGATTCTTGGATAAAAATAATTGGGGTAATAAAAACATTATAATATCATGAAAATAAATGGATTCATGATATACTATGTCAAAGTACAACATGTACATCATATAAAAGTGAATTGGTGCATAACAACAAAGAAGTCTCAATGGAATGAAAATTGAGATGAAATCACTTATAAATATCGTATCCTTAGGTTAAGGATAAATAAATGACATAATTATGTGTAAAAAATATAGATACACTCAATATTATTGGATATTCAGTGTAAATAAATCTGAGGACATTGACACATATTCTTTTAAAAAAAATAACACCAATGACTTCGATGTTTAACTCAATGAATGAAAATTGAGTTAAGATCAATCTTATCAAGTTCATATAGATGACTTGAGAATTTATAAATAGATTGATTATGTGTATCAAAAGTATATCCACACAAAGGTAAGTGGAAATTACTATATAAAAAAATAAATAGTGATTTCACACATAATCTTGGATAAAAATAATCCATGAAGTTTGCGTAAAACCCAATGAGTGGAAATCAAAATTATAAATTCCCTTACCGATTTGGTAACTTACAGAACATACACCCCATGAAATAAGGATCATACAATGAAGATTTAAATTCCCATAAATTAAATTATATTACACAAATAATAAAATCATGGGTAGTACACACACCACACAAAAGTAAATAGTGGCAATATAGCATGAAACTCACAGGAATAAAAAGTGAGATAAAAACCCCTTACCTTGTTCTTTTCCTTAATTGAGGGTATGTTAACCTGATATATAATATATAAATCATGGTTATTAAATTATAAAATAACCACATACATAAATATGATATCATATATGATCTTCTAATATTTCATTATTAATAATATTTCAGTAGTATCATTGTTTCAGGTGTCAACGGATTCATTTTCCTTTATATGTTTTGTCACGTAAGTCATGTTTGTTGTGGATAGGATGTATTTTATTAATATAAAGAATGATATTAAGTTATTAAACATTATTTTTAATCATAAAATGAAAATTATTCTTGAATGGTTATGATGTAGAATGAATCTCATCACATTCGTGGAGAGGTAATCCGTACTTACGCACGAGTGACAATATCATTCTATTGATGGTGAAATCATAAGTAATTGGATGGTATATTACATATAAAAAATCATTAACATATTATATTTATTATTAACATCAATTATACATCATTATTATACCCATCCAAATACTGAAGTGTTGAATAACAAACTACACCACAACATAGAGATGGTAAGTCATACGTACACATGTATGGTGAATTTGTCATTCATAGGATGGATAGAATAATGAGTATTGTTGTAAAAAATTTATAATAACATCACAGTATGAATAAGGTACTGGATTTATTATTCTAGTATGTAAATAACAAAGAAAGAGGAAGTGGAAGAATAAATGAACATTGAAAGAGGTGATGAAATTATTACCTCTTCTTCGAGTGCTTCCTTTTGATTTGATAAAAAGGGCTCCTTAGGTTGGATTTATAATAAAATTAAGGCCTCTAGGTTGAAGTGAGGGTATTTGGGAGGATATTTGAGTAGGGTTTGGCCAAGACAAATGGCTTTGGAGGTGTGAAATTAAGAGAAGGGGAAATACCCTTTTATAAGAGAGGTGAGGGTCACTTTTGGAAAAGATTGAAATATTATTTTATTATAAAATAATTTTCGGTTTATAATGGATTCTAATGGATTTATTTCGAGGATAAGGTGGTTATGGGACGAAATATTCTTCAACCAATAGGTTTTAGACAAGTTTTGGTCACCATATTAACCTTATCTTTTAGATTTAATTCTTAGTTAAATAGTTTAACTTTTACAATGTCTTCTTGTATTTTTATATTATATGTTTAATAAACTTACTATAAAATTCCAAGAGAACATCAAGTGGTTCATTAATGACATTTATATAATTATATAAGTATTTTTTTCAAACCTTATATTTTTAAGAATATTATATCATTTAATAATATAGTATTTGTTTTTAAAAATCATTTATGTCAATTTTGACACTATTTAGTATTTGGTTTTTTTAAAAGTCAAAAAAAACATGATTACTTATAAAAAAATACATTGAATTAATAATAAAATTTCATATTAACCTAGAAAATTAGTGTAATGCATCAAAGGTCTCAATTTACATTTATTTGGATATTTATAATATGAATTATTTTAATCTTTCATTAATAAGGTAATTACTGCAACATCATTGTGTCATAAATAAATTCAATTATTTAATGTCTAAAAATTCTAAATAAAATACCATGATGTAGTAAATAGTTTTATCTTTACAAAGATTATTTATAGTAGAATTTATCTTTTGTACAACCCTATATTAAAAATGGTTTAGTTATTAAAATTTGAATTTTATGCTTTTAACTCTACTTTAAACAAAATACTAATAAATGTCCTAATCTAATCCATGTGGAAAAAAGAGGATCATAGTTTTTCCCTAAGGTTTATTTTGGTTGAAACACGCTTATCCAATAGAATTAGGGCATTTTTTAGGGTAATTATAATATCATTTTTACCTTTAATTACTCTATTTACTTTTAATCGTGGTAAATAAAATTCAAATGATACTCTTCATCAAAAATTATTTTAATCCTATTGAACCAAATTTTACTTAAAAATTTCAGCCATGTCTCTTATATTTTTGAAATTAAATTCACATAAGTGGTAAAATTGCGTTTTATGAAAATTTCCAAATGTTTCTAGAAGGTGGGTAAAAGACAGTAAAAAGTACAATAAAATGTTTTATATCTAATCTTATTATAAAATGAATCTAATAAATTATATTGGATTAATATATGTATTATGTTTCTATTTTAACTTTAAAATAAATTTAAATTTAAAAATAATTATTTGAATAAAAAGTCGGCTTTAAACAATAACGCAGTGTTTTTCACTATTCACCAAAAATTAAAAGTTCTTAGAAAAATACCAAAAATTCACACAATGCACATTTTGATATTAAAAATTCAAAAAATTATGTCTATTTTAACAAATTCAAAACATATGAGTTGTATTAATTAATTTAAAAAAATATTTCCATTGTCAAAACCAGAAAGCAGATTCTTGAGAAGTAAAATCTATCAAAAGAATAATATGTGTCTATATCCAATTTAAATGTAAAATTACTTCCAATGACCAAAATTTGATTAAATGATAAAAATATATTCTAATTATACTTCAAAACCATTCAAATGTATAAGTTAACACTATAAATTATTTTGATTAAAAAAGTTGTTATCAATTAAAATTTAGTATTTTTCACTATTCATCAAAATATGAAAGTTATCAGAAAAGCACCAAAAATTTATCCAAAATAAATTTTTATGTCCCACATATAAATAAGAAGTTTATTTTGTAAAATTGAATATATAAAAGTGTCAGATATTGGATTTAAAAAGGGTCCTCTATTAAAAGGTGGTAAAATTGCATTTTTTGGAAAATACTTCTTTTATCTGAAAAATTTCATTTGTTCTTATATTATATCTAAGAGACACATAATATGGATGTTAAAATTATATGGAGTATATAAAATTAAAAATGAAGTTAATACTATTCATAACTGCTTTTTGAATGACTATTTTGGTAAGTCGTTGTGCACTCAAACTTGGTGTTGTGTGTTGATGTGGCCTTATTTTACATAGTTCTTCCACATATTTTTAATTAATTTTTATATATTTTAATTATTTAATTGTTAAATTTTAACTATATACTATCAGTTTTGTATTTTTATTATTAAATTTATTATTTAGTCAATTTTTATAATTTATCATGTATTTTAAGCGTTAAAGTAGTTAATTTATGTTTTAATTTATAATTATAGTTTTATAAATTTATATTTAGTTTGGTGATTTCTTGTCTTCATATTTAATAGTTTAACACGTATTAATTATTTAATATTTTTATTTGTACTTAAATAATGTAGTGTTAATTTAACATTTCATGTATTAAAAATTAATTAATTTAAAATAACATAATTTTTAGTTGTCTTTTAACAATTCCACTTTTATAAATTTAAGTATATAAACTTGTTACTCTTGTTAAATATAAATAATTTAATTCAATTAATTAACATAACAGTTTAACAAAGAAAATAATTATATGTTTACTTTGATTAATTTAATTTATTTTAGTAGTTATTTTTAATAATTTAACTTTGTTATATTGATGTTTAGTTTAAGTTTATTATTAATTTTAAATAATATAGATGAATTTAATTTTCAGTTTATATTTAGTTTTAATTTTAGTTTTAATTTTGAAACTCTTAATAATTTAAGTCTAGTCTTAATTGTTTCATAAATTCATTTAATTTTTTTGAGTCTCAATTATTTTAGCTGATTTTTATTTTAAATTATTTATATTGTTTAGAATTTATTGGAATTTTAATTTGTTTTTGATAACTTTTTTTTGTAGATTTATTTCAGAGTCATGGTGGCCCCGGTCTAACCTCTCTCGCTACTATCTTAGAAAGTTTGCTACTGTTTCCCTTTCACCGCCTTGTTCTCATGGTCCCACCGCTTCCAAGTTGTCTCACCATTTTGTCTTATGGTGGCACCGTATCAAGTATGTGGCACCGAATCTCTCGCACCTCTACCATCGTATCCACCACAAACTACTTTCTTCATTTTCCTTTGTCACCAGTTTTTCCTTCATTCACCGTTACCCACTCAACCAAAACCCCTGCTTCTTCACCAGTTTTTCCACCCAAGCATGAGCCACCAGCCTTGTATTCTTTCTGGTTGAGCTTTGCCGCACCTGCCCTACTTTCACACCATCCACACCCAACTAACACATCGACTCCACCATTCAGTTTATATCAACATTTAAAATAGACTCAATCCAAAAAATATACTTTCACCAGAACTAAATAATGGTTTCAACCCAAATCCAAACCAGTTCTTCACACAAATTAAAATCAAATCCTACAATTTGATGTCATAGGAAGAAGAATTGCCACTCTCACCAAATGCTTTAAATAAGGTCGTACCACTATGAAGAATAATTCCCTCATGTCGTGCCATAATTGGAGTTCCTCTACGATGCAAGATGATGGCCAGAAGAACTGCTTTCCGAGCTGGAAGCTGAAGCTGCACCAGGGGAGTCTATTGTCATTGCCTGAGGAGGGAGAGATGAGAGCTGTCGTGTGAGGATTATGTTGTGCGGCTGAAGAAGGTTGCTCGCCACTTGCTGGATAAAGACACCCACCGCTGAGTTGATATAGAGGCGGATCATTCTGCTAAAGTCATGCCATGCTCCTGCTGTGTTGAAGGGAGTTCAGTTCGTCGTCACCGTTATGGGAGTTTGAGGAGCGCCGCGTTGAAGGAGGATTAGCAGGGAGCTACAGACCTACTTTCGGTGAGAATCAAATCTCTACCCCCTGTGTACCAAAATGGGGGGGGGGGTGAAATGAAATTACTAAAAAATTAACCTAAAATAAAATTAAATAAATAATAATAACAACTTATAAATTTCATTTAAAATAAATAAATATATTTAAATAATTTAATGAATATAATAATTATAATTTACCTTATTTTTGAATAAAATAATTATAAATTATAATAACTATATACAATTTTATAAATTGTAATAATAAAATTAAAACTATTTATTATGCTAAACTTAAATATTAATCTAAAAAAATAAATATTCAAAAAACTAAATTCTGATATTATTAATTTAATAATTTAATAAATAATAAACTTTTAATTTAATATAATTATTTATTAATCATCTTCATAATTAAATAAATATAAATAATAACATGTAATAACATTAAATAAAATAAGTTAGTTAACAAATAAAATAATAACTAATAATTATTAATTTAAATTTTATAACATTTAAGCATTCTTTAATAAAACTGTTATTTATTTATAAAAATTTAACTTTTAAACAATGGCTCATTTATTTATTTTTCTATTCTAAATGTACAGGTTCACACAAGAGCTGGAAACACATCTAAATACATTAAACTAACTCAGCAGGAGTTAGTTACATGGGAAAATATAGTATGACATACGTTTCACCAAAAAACACACATGTGTGGTGCATAAGTGAAGGATACTTGAAGTTGGTGGAAAACAGGGAGTGACGTGTAGCAGATGATAGTGAGTTTAAAGGCAGAGTAGCAACATATTTTTGGGGGAGGCTCATTCACATTTCATGATCACACTTTTAGAGAGCATATTGGAGGATATTCATTCAGACTCAAATGGCCACACCATTTTGAGACTGGAGACTCTCGGGAGATTGTAGAGTAGTACTAGAGAACTAGATTCACAAAAGAGAAAGTTGTAGTACACGACCTTCATCTTCAGAGGGAAGAACCTTCTTCTTCTGCTTTTTAATGTTTTACTCAGTATTGCTGCTATTGAATCGAATAAGATCTTAGAATAACTTTGTGTGTTTGTGAGTTTAGAATTTATACTCATTTATATTTTATTTTTAGTCATTTTAATTCTCTCAATGAGAATGTAATTCTTTCGGTGATATTGAATATAGTTCTCAAATATTGAATTGAATCCATGACTTTTTTAAATTAATCTCAAACTCAATGATCTTTTGGAAAGATTGATCATCAAGAATTATATCAAAATTTTAATTCAATTTAACATCTTCAGAAGCTTTCAGTGAGAAAGATTTCTGTTGATATCTTTTAATCATTTTTCTTACTGAAAGTATTTGATGTGGTGAGCTTAGATAACTTTCAGAGTAGTATATTAATCTCTTAGCGAGGAAGCATTAAGCAAACATTTTAAGGTGTGAATTCAATAATATTAAGAACATACTTTTAAACTATTAGAATTCAAATCTCTTGTGCAATCATTTTGATCAACCATTAAAACTCATGTTTCATTGCATTTTCACTGTTACTTTCACTTTTCCTTATTTTGTTTTACATTTAGTTTATAAAATAGTTAATCTTCAGACATGTTTCATTTATGCTTAATAAAAAAACATAAAAAATATATTAAAGGGTAAATAATATAAACAATGTGAACTCCCTTCACTACTGAAAACAATGGATTTTAATACAAATAAACCCTTAGAAAACTCACCATCCTTCTCTTTGGTTCGACCCTTCACTACATTACTAGTGTAGGTTTATAAATATAATTTCGAGGGCCATGAATACCTCCATCCACATGAAAATTTTGGCTCTATGTCCAGGGAAGGCACGCCCTGAGTGTTCTTAAGAAAAAAAACACATAAAAAATATTCTTTTAAAGAACTGCGTTGAATTGTATCTGCTGCTTGTGCTATTTTTGAAAAAAAAAATCTACTTCACTATGAACTATTGTGTGTTTAATATCTTTCATTATAATAAATGAAAGTTCACAATAACTGGAATCAATTTGGTCCTCATTGTGTTTTTTGTGACTGTTATGGAAACACTACCTGAAAATGTGTTTATAACCACCCACAACAGGATATTTACATTGAATAAAATGAAAAATATGAGTCCAATCCTGAAAACCTATCTAAAATTGACCTAATTGATTCTAAATTAGATGCTAGGGTGGAACTATGGAACACTTGGTTAACTAAAACCCATGAAATTATACTTACAGATTCTCAAGAGCAAGATAAAAAATGAAAATATTAGAAAACATGATTTTGGAATTACAAAAAAATGTTAAACAACAAGAATAATTTGAAGAAAATGAAAAATAAAACGTGTATAAAATATTTGAAATTAAAATTGAAGAGGAAAGTGATAGTGAAATTATGAAACAACACTTTATTTCTGAAAAATCTGAATTTGATGAACCAGTTTTGAAAAATATCAACTCACAAAATCAAGAACACATTGTTGAAGACCCCAAAAAGAACTTTAATGATGTTGAATTGGACAATTATAAAGATGAATTAAAACATATTGAAATAATTTCCCAATTATTTTCATTATCCCTTCTTTCGAGAAAAATCATTGTTTTAGGAGTTTTGAAAAAATAAGTCACTCGGGTTGAAGTCAAACTTAAAACTAAAAACTTGAATGTTAAAAACTCTTCCCCCAATTTTTCTATCTTTGTGAACAATGAGGTTGAACTTGATATTGGGTATAATTTGGATAAGAACATTAAACTAGATAATACAGAATCTGAAAATTTTGAACCTCAATTGAAAACCTTTCTTTCATGTTTTAAACTTGTAAACCCAATAATTTATGAAATGTTGTTGGATGATGAGGATGAGGGGATGATATTTGAAGAAAGACTAACTAATGAGTTTTCATTTATCTATACTCATAGTAATCACTTTTCTGAAACTTTGTGTACTGAAATGGAAACTATCATTTTCATTTCTAGGGAAACTTTTTAAATTTGAACAATCTAGAATTTCAGTTTATAAATGCGGAATTGATCATTACTCCCCCAGATTTGAACTTTTTGGAACACACTATAGACCTTGTTTTGGGAAGTGAAATTTTTGAACTTGAACATGAAAAAGATGTTGAGCGCACACTTGAATTAGGCCGAAATGATTTGTTAGAAGCATTAGATGTTCAGTGTGAGTTAAAAAATGAGGATCTTTTGGAAGATATTTAAAACATTATTAGACCTGAATTTGTTTGTGATAAAATAAATTCTTTTCCCTGTGTGTCACTTTCATCCTCAACTGTGAAGGGTGTTGAGCCTTCTCATGATACTGGTAGAAGTATAGAGGGGTAATCTCACATGAGTTCCATTGTACATGATTCTATTCCTCACTCTATTGAATTCCCTATTGAGCCTACTATTTAGTACTCACCCACGAGCACCCTTGAATTTGAATGTATTAATGATAAAGCTGATACAAATATCCATAAGAATAAGTTCTTACCCTTTGAATCACCTAGTTTAATGTTGTCCCATCATGTGAATTCAAATCTTGAAAAATATGAACTTAATATAGAAGTGCACAACACTATGATTACTACTGTCAAGGGGTGTCTCTTAGTGGTCATTTTAGGCTGTGAGAGTTTGGTTTTTGTTTACTTTAGCTTTTCATCCAACATAATTCATTGGTCTATTAAAAACAAATGGGCGAAACACATGTGGTGGTTCCTATTAAAGAAACCACATCCACCTAGTGACTACGGTTAGTTTCTAGGTGAGTTTGGCTGGGGACTTTAAATCCAGCGCTTCATGAGAGGCAACCCATGGTTTTTATTGTGTTAATAAATAAAAAAATTGTGATTAAATAAAGTATAATTGAAGTCTTTAAACTCAGTGCTTCATGGGAGCTAACCCATGTTCATTCTTTGTTATTACTTTTTCACTATTTTGTATTGAATAAAGTTCTTATGTGCTACTTCTTCTGTATTCTCTGTCTTTTCTAGTTATTTGTACTTGGATTACATGTTCTATTTTTAGGATTTTGCTGCTGGTGACATCTAAGGAGTGGAATTACCATGCAGGAGGATTAATGATAAACTTTAAGTCAGGGAAGTACTTTAATGTTAAATTTTGTTTCATTTATCTATTGCTTAATGCTTTAGAAAAAAATTTGCTGCCTAGGTATTCATTTGATTTAAAAAAAATTCTGCTTGTATAAGAAATTCTGCTACATACTTGCTGGAAAATCTCTAGCATGTCTTGCTATTGAAATAAATTTTTTTGCATATGTTTAAAATTATTCTCATATTGGAATGAAAGGTTGTTGTATGTCACTGTGTAAATAAAAATTCTGCATGTACTTCACTACAAATAATGTAATTTCATTGGTATTAAAACCCATTCACTACACAAAATTATGTGTGGGGGATACATATAGGTTGGTTTGTGTGTTTTTGTTGAATATGCTTTGCTAAGGGGTGTTAAGAATGCTTGGTTTATGCATAATTGATCATCCAGTTGAATCTTATTTTCTGAATTTCCTTACACCCAATTCACTCTACACCCACAAGTTGCATGCCATGTTTAAACTTTAATGGGAAATATTTATCACTGAACTTAAATTTTAATGCATGTACTTGATTTAGAACATGATGTTAAGTTATTCATTGTGGAAAACATACTTTTTGAACTTCAAAGAGACCCTTTATACATGTCATCAATATATTAAATTGATTTTTTTTGAAAATTTTATGTTTAATTGTTCTTATCCACTTTAGAAGTCAACTTTGGGGATAAAGTTGGGTTTTAAGTGTGGGAGGGGGGTCAATTCCTGACTGTGCTTAACTGTTCTTAACTGAAATCCCCTTAATTCCCACTGCAAAATAAACGTTTTTGTCAAAAAATTGGTAACGTTTTTCAAAATTCATGCACAATTTTAGGCTTTACACTGTTTCCCAAATGGGTCTTGCCTTTGGATTATGCTTGATTAGTATTTAAGAGTTGCTTGGAATCTAAAATTAATATAGATGGATGATTTTTGAGTTGTCTTGCTTAGTGATTTAATGGAAATTTGGTTTAGGGACTATTTTTTAGAGTGGTTTGGGTAACTTGTCTATGGATTCATGATCATAACCCTTGGAACATAAAGTTTGAATTGATCTTAGGGGCCTCATTCATAATTTAAATTATTAAAGTAATTACCTTAATGATCATATGTAAATGAATTTTATATTAATCTTTTGAAATCAGAGTAGTTTGGGAATATGGGATCCCACGATGAATCTCTGAGACCCTAGATGCTGGCTGTGTTTCTTTTTACAATAATCCCTATGTACACTTTGAATAAGTGCATATGCACAGTGCTTACCACATGATACATGGCTTGGGAAAAATAAAATGAAGTGTCTAGGGACAAAAATAGTTTCATTAAGGTGAGGGGGATGATGAACGCTAAATGAAGAAGGGGAAAATTGTTTATATGGGAATTATTTAGGTTGTATCAATAAGGCGATTCACAAAAAAAATTATTTATTTTTGGAACCTAGGTGATGAGTCAAAATAAAAAGTTCCTCTGGTTAAGTTCTTAATTCCAATGATAATTTACCTCTTATCACTCTTGGACTTATAACTTCAGTTGGATTGAAATGAGTCACTAGGAAAGTTCACAAATGAGGCGGGACACTTTCATTACTTTATGATTCATTTATCTCTTTACTACCAGTGATAATTTGATTATTGGAAAGGATTAATTTGAATAATTCATTTTCAAAAAGACTTTTGACACTTCTGTCATGTGTTCTTAAGTTCTGGACATGTTACAGTTTGAGCTAAATCATAAACACAATTCTGTTTCTCAATGATAATAATGCATGGGATTGTTTTAGGACAAACAATGATTAAGTGTGGGGGAATTTGATGTGGCCTTATTTTAAAAAGTTTTTCCACATATTTTTAATTAATTTTTATTTATTTTAATCATTTATTTGTTCATGTTTAACTATATATTATCACTTTTGTATTTTTATTATTAAATTTATTATCTAATCAATTGTAACACCCCAAGATTTCATAGCAAGTTATTTTCTTTAAAGTAATTCAATAGCTTGCGCTACACGCAACACCGAGTTTGAGCGCACCACGAATTACCAAACTAGTCGTTCAAAAGCGGTTATGAATAGTATTAACTGGATTTTGAATTTTATATAATCCATATAATTTTAGAATCCATATTATTTATTTCGTAGACATAATATAAGAACAAATTCATTTTTTAGATAAAAGTTGTATTTTTCAAAAAATGCAATTTTACCACCTTCTAATGGAAAACCCTTTTTAAAACCAATATTTGACACTTTTATATATTCAATTTAATGAAATTAAATTCTTATTTAGAATCAGGGCATAAAAATTTATTTCGAATAATTTTTTGGTACTTTTCTGAAAACTTTCATATTTTGATGAATACTGAAAAATACTAGATTTTAATTGATAACACATTTGTTAATCGAAATAATTTATAGGGTTAAATTATGCATTTGAATGGTTTTGAAGTATAATTAGATTATATTTTTATCATTTAATACAATTTAGGTCATTATAAGTAATTTCACATTTAAATTTGACATAAACACATGTCAATCTTTTGATAGTTTTTACTTTTTAAAAACCAGCTTTTCAGTTTCTACAACTGAAATTAATTTTAAATTAATTAATTCAACTTATATGTTTTTAATTTGGTAAAATAGAATTCATTTTTGAATTCGGATTATCAAAATTATCTTAGGCTGATTTTTTGGTATTTTTTAGAAAACATTCAATTTTTGATGAATAGTGAAAAACACTGTGTTATAGTTTAAAACTGACTTTTTTTTAAATAATTATATATTTTATTTAAATTTATTTTATGTTAATATATATATATATAATACCTATATAATTTCAATGTAATTCATTAGAGTCATTTTATAATAAAATTAGATGTATAAAATTATGTTGAACTTTTTACCGTCTTTTACTCACCTTCTAGGAGCATTTGTAAATTTGCATAAAACATACTTGTACCGCTTCTATGAGTTGAATTTAAAAAATACAAGAGACATTGTTGACATCAGTAAGTAAATTGTGGTTCAATAAGATGAAAATAATTTTTGGTGAATAGTAACTTTTGACTTTTATTTAACGCGGTTAAAAGTAAATAGGGTAATTATGGGTAAAAATGATATTATAATTACCATAACACATGTCCTAATTCTACTGGATAAGTGTAATTAGACCAAAAACAACCTTAGGAATAAAATATTATCCTATTTGGTCCACTTGGATTAGATTAGGACATTTATTATTATTTTATTTAAAGAAGAGTTAAAAGAGTTAAATTCAATGTTTAATAACTAAACCATTTTTAATATAGTATTATACATAAGATAAATTCAACTATAAATATTAATTAGAAATATAAAAAGATTTCATACATAATGGTATTTTATTTATAATTTTTAGACATTAAATAATTAAATTTATTTATGACACAATGATGATGCAGTAATTACCATATTAATGAAAGATTAAAATAATTGATATTATAAATATCCAAATAAATTTAATTTGAGACTTTTGATGAATTAAACAAATAATATAGGTTAATATGGAATTTTATGGTTTATTAAATAATTTTTTTTGAAGTAATCATGCGGTTATGATTTAAAAAAAACAAATACTAAATAATGTCAAAATTGATATAAAGGAGTATTTAAACAAAATACTACATTATTGTTTGATATAATATTCATAAAATTCTAAGGTTCGTCCAAATGTCTTAAATAATATTATATATGTCATTAATGAACCACTTGAGGTTATCTTAGAAGTTTAGAGTAAGTTTATTACCTATATAGTGTAAGAATACAAGAAGACATGGTAAAAGTTAAAACTATTTAACTATGAGTTAAATCTAAAAGATAAGGTTACAATGGTAACCTAAACTTGTATAAAACCTATTGGTTGAGAGTTTTTCGACCCATCCCCCTATTATCTTCTAAATAAATCATTTTGGAGCCATTAGAAACCGAAAATGATTTTATTATAAATAATATTTCAAGGTTTTCCTAAAGTGATCCTCACCTCTCTTATAAAAGGTTACTTCCCCTTCTCTTAATTTCACACCTCCAAATCCATTTGGATAGGCCAACCCCTGATCAAATATCCTCCAAAATTCTCTCACATAAACCTAGAGTCCTTACTTTGATCAGAAATCCAACCTAAGGAACCCTTTTGATCAACTCAAAAAGAAACACTCGAGGAAGAGGTAATAATTTCACCACCCTCTTTCAAGTTCTTTTATTCTTCCACATCCTCTTTATTTTTTGTTTCCATACCCAAATAATAACTCCAGTACCTTATACATACTATTATGTTATTATAAATATGGTACAACAATATTTGTTATTCGATCCATCCTATAAATGACCAGTCACTATATGTGCGTACGTACGACTTACCGTCTCCTTGTCGTGGTGTAGTTTGTTATTCAAACACTTCATTATTTGGATGGGTATAATAATGAGTATAACTAATATAAATAATAAATATATCATGATAATTATTCTTTATATATGATAAACCATCCAATTACATACAATTTCACCATCAATATAATGATATTATCATTCATGCGTACGTACGGATTACCGTCTCCACTAACGCGATGAGATTCATTCCTCATCATAATCATTCAAGAATAATTTTCATTTTATGATTAAAAATAATGTTTATGAACATAATATAATTCTTTATATGAATCAAATACATCATATACATGACAATCATGGCTTACGTAACAAATCATATAAAGGAAAATGAATCAGTTAACATCTGAAACGATGTTACTACTGAAATATTATTAACAAAGCAATATTATAAGATCATATATGATATAATATTTATGTATTTGGTTATTTTATAATTTAATAAAAATTATGTAACCATTATACAGGAAGTTAACCTACCCTATACTAAGGAAAAGTACAAGTTGAGGGGTTTCTTATCTCACTTTTAATTCTGTGAGATTTCCATTTGTTCGCCACTAATTTATTTCATCTAGTGTATTTTGTACTACCTTTTGATATATTTATCATGATTCTCTTTATATTAATGTTATTATGTGAATAATTTGGTGGTTATTAACTTTTGGTCATGTGAATCGATTGGATACAACCTGGTAAGGGGTTTCTTATCTCACTTTTAATTATGTGAGATTTGCATTGTTCGCCACTTATTTATTGCATTTGGTGTATTGTGTACTTCCATTTGATATATATTATCATGATTCTATTTATATTAATGGTATTATTGGATTCATTTTTTGTATGTTAACTTTTGGTTATATGACTCGATTGATTACAACATGGTAAGGGGTTTTCATCTCACTTCTTATTTCTATGAGATTCATGCTATATTGCCACTATTTATTTTTTGTGTGGTGTATATACTACTAATGATTGTATTCCTTAGGTAATATACATTAATTTATGGGTATTTGAATATTCATTTTATGATCCTTCTTTCATGGGGTGTATGTTTCGTAAGTCACCAAATCGGTAAGGGAATTTCTAATTTCGATTTCCACTCATTGGGTTTTACGCAAACGTCATTGATTATTTTAGTTCAAGATTATGTGTGAAATCACTATTAATGTATTTATGTTGTAATTTAAAATCCCCTTTGTTTGGATATTATATTGATACACATAATCACTCCATTGAAAAATTCTCAAGTCATCGATATGAACTTGATAAGAGTAATCTTAACTCAACTTTCATTCATTGAGTTAAACATCCAAGTCATTGGTGTTGTTGTTATAAGAATATGTGTGAATGTCCTATGATTGTTTTACACTGAATATCCAATCATATTTAATGTATTTAAAATTTTCACACATAATTATGTGATTGATTTATCCTTAACCTAAGGATACAGTCTTTATAAGGGATTTCATCTCAACTTGACTTCTTTGTTGTTATGCGCCAATTCATTTTTATTTAGTGTATATACTATACTTTGAAATAATATATCATGAATCCCTTTATTCTCATGATATTATTAAGTTTTTATTACCTCAATTATTTTTATTCAAGTATCTCTCATTTGGTTAGGAACTCTAACAAAAATATCATTTTAAATGTTTTAAAAATTTATTCTTCTAAATATTTCTCATTAATGTCCATGTTTTAAAAATGGTTTAAGGATTTATTTATATGGACATTAATGTTTTAAAATTAAAATTCCTTTTAAAATTTTCAATGTGGTATAGGAAACTTTGATTCAAAAATCTATTTTAAATATCTTCTTGATAAATAATGATACTTTTAAATGTTTTCATGAAAAAGGGGGATATTTCTATCAAATAGTTTTGATGATTATTTTCATCTATGTAAATATCCTTCATTATTCTTGAGTGAGGTTAATTTATTATAATACAATCTCATATATTGTATTGAATGAGTTATGTTTGACTTTGGATGTGCTATTTTTATACCATTCATGGTTTATGGTTAAAGTATTCACATTTCGTATGCTAGTTTAAAATGAATGTTTATGTTATGTTTCAAAATTTTCATATGAGGAATGAATTGGAATTAGTAAGTGATGATTGGAGCCTACTACAGCTCCTTGATGCATCGATAGGTCTCATGAGACAAACTAGTGTCTTGGCACAAGGCCTTGACAAAATATTATTTGTATTCTTGGCACAAGGCCTTGACTGCGTGGTTATGAAGTCTGGCATTATGAATTCCATAATTATGAAATTAGCTATTGATATTACATGTGATTATTAGACTAGTAGAATATCCATGTGAATAAGTAAATGAAATTACTTGATTTATCTTTTCCATATTATGATGAAGTTTTAGTTTAAAATGATTGTGTTCTAGTATTATACATTGCCTTAAATGTTTGTTCTTATTTATGACAGTTCTCGCTATATTTTTATCCTTACTGAGCATCTGAGATCACCCCTTTCTTATGTTTTATTTTTTCTCAGGATGCAAAGAAGTATATTATGATTAACCTATAGGAATAGGCTAAGGGATATAAGAGTGTTCAAAGGGGACACAATGTTTTTTTATATCATGATGTAATGTAAAACTTATGTATGTATCTAGTACTTCCAATGCTACTAAACTGATCAAACTTTCAGGACATGATTCCTTGTATCATGCCAATGTTATGTAATAATGCACCGATTATGGGTAACTGGAGTTGGGGCATTACATCAATTTTTATAATTTATCATGTATTTTAAGCTTTAAAGTAGTTAATTTATGTTTTAATTTATAATTATATTTTTATAAATTTTTATTTAGTTTGGTGATTTCTTATCTTCATATTTAATATTTTAACACATTAATTATTTAATATTGTTATTTGTACTTAAATAATGTAGTGTTAATTTAACATTTCAAGTATTAAAAATTAATTAATTTAAAATAAAATTATTTTTAGTTGTCTGATAACAATTAAACTTTTATAAATTTAAGTTTAAAAACTTGTTACTCTTGTTAAATATCATTAATTTAATTTCATTAATTAATATAATTATTTTATAACAGAATAATTATCTGTTTACTTTAATTAATTTAACTTGTTTTAGTAGTTATTTTTAATAATTTAACTTTTTTATATTGATTTTTAGTTTGGATGTTTTATTAATTTTAAATAATATAATTGAATTTCAATTTTAGTTTATATTTAGTTCTAATTTTAGTTTTTATTTTTGAAACTTGTAATAATTTAAGTCTAGTCTTAATTGTTTCATAAATTCATTTAATTTTTTGAGTCTCAATTATTTGACTTGATTTTTATTTTAAATTAATTATGTTGTTTAGACTTTATTTGAATTTGAATTTGTTTTTAATAACTATGTTGTTTGCAGATTAATTCCATAGTCATGGTGGCACCAGTCTAACCCTCTCTTGTTAATGTCTTAGAAAGTCTACTATTGTTTCCCCTACACTGCCTTGTTCTCACAATCTCACTGGTTCCAAGCTGTCTTATAGTTTTTTCTTATGGTGGCACTGTATCAAGTCTATGGCACCACATATCTCACACCTCTGCCACTGTATCCACCACAAGTTGTTTCCTACCTTTTCCTTTGCTACCAATTTTTCCTTCAGTCACCACTACCCGCTCCACTAAAACCCTGCATCTTTAGCAGTTTTCCGCCCAAGCATGATCCATTAGACTTGTATTCTTTCTGGTTGAGCTTTGCCGCTCCTGCCCTTCCTTCACACCATCCACACCCAACTAACAGATCGAATACACCATTCAGTTTCAATCAGAATTTAAAATAGACTCAACCCAGAAGTTATACTTTCACCAGAACTAAATAATGGTTTCAACCCAAATCCAAACTAGTTCTTCACACAAATTAAAATCAAATACTATAATTTTATGTCATATCAAGTAAAATTTCAACTCTCACCAGCCGCTTTAAAGGATGTTTGACCAATGTGAAGAAGAAGTACCTCATGTCATTCCATCATTGGAGTTCCTCCACGCCACAAGCTGATGGCCAGAAGAACTGCTTTCCGAGCTAGAAGCCAAAGCCACACCAGGGGAGTCTGTTGTCGTTGCCTGAGGAGGGAGAACTGAGATCTAACGCATGAGGAGTACGTTGCACCACTGAAGAAGGTCTCTTGTTGCTTGTTGGATGAAGACACCTATCGCCGAGTTGATACAGAGGAGGATCATTCTATTGAAGTCGCGTCGCACTCCTCCTGTGTTGAAGGGAGTTCAGTTCACTATCGCCGTTGTGGGAGTTTGAGGAGCACTACATTGAGGGAGGAGTAGTAGGGAGCTGTGGACCTTATTTTTTTGAGAATCAAATCCCTACCCCATGTGCGCTGAAATTGGAGGGTGAAATGAAATGACTAAAAAATTAACCTAAAAAAATTAAAAATAATAATAATAATAACAACTTATAAATTTTAGTTAAAATAAATATATTTAATTAAATACTTTGATGTATATAATAATTATAATTTATCTTATTTTAGAATAAAATAATTATAAATTATAATAACTATATACAATTTTATAAATCGTAATAATTAAAATAAAACTATTTATTATGATAAAATTAAATAAGAATAAAAAAAATATTTAAAAAACTAAATACTGATATTATTAATTTAATAAATACTAAACTTTTAATTTCATATAATTAATAATTAATCACCTTCAAATTTAAATAAATATAAATAATAACATGTAACAACATTAGATAAAATAAGTTAGTTAACAAATAAAATAATAAATAAAAATTATTATTTTAAATTTTATAACATTTAAGCATTCCTTAATAAAAATGATATTTATTTATAAAAAGTTAAATTTTAAACGATGATTCATTTATTTATTTTTCTATTCTAACTGTGCAGATTCACACATGAGCTGGAAACATGTCTAAATACATTCAACTAACTCTGTGGGAGTTAGTTACATGGGAAAAGATAGCGTGATGTGCATTGAACCAAAAAACACACGTGTTCAGTGCATAAGTGAAGAATACTTGAAATCTGTGGAAAATGGGGGGTGACGTGCAGTAGATGACAGTGAGTTTAAAGGAAGAGCAACAACATATTTTTGGGGGAGGCTCGTTCACATTTTATGATCACTCTTTTGGAGGGAAAATCGGAGGACTCTCATTCGGACTCAAACGACCACACCATTTTGAGATCGGAGACTCATGGGAGATGGCAGAGCAGTACTGGAGAACTAGAGTCACAAAGGGGAAAGTAGTAGTACACGACCTTCATCTTCATAGGTAGGAACCTTCTTCCTCTGCTTTTTAATGTTTTACTTGGTATTGATGTTGTTTAATTGAATAAGATCTTATACTAACTTTGTGTGTTCTTGTTTTTTAACTATATACTGGTTTATATTTTCTTTTTATTAATTTTAATTCTCTCAATGAAAATATGATTCTTTCAATGAGATTGAATATAGTTCTCAAATATTGAATTGAATCCACACATTTTTGAACTTAATCTCCAACTCAATGACCTTTTGGAGAGATTGATCATCAATACTTATATCAATATTTTAATTCAATTTAACATCTTTATAAACTTTCAGTGGGATAGATTTTTGTTGATATCTTTTAATCATTTTGTTGACTGAAAGTATTTGAAGTGGTGAACGTAAAAAACTTTCAGAGAAGTGTTTTAATCTTCTGGAAAGGAACCATTAACCAAAAATTTTAAGGTTTGAATTCAATAAAATGAAGAACATACATTTAAACTAGTAGAATTAAAATCTCTTGAGAAATCATTTTGATCAATCTTCAGCACTCCTATTCCACTATGTTTCAACTGTTACTTTCAATTTTCTTTATTTTTTTACATTTAGTTTAGAAAATAGGTAATATTCAGACATGTTTCATTACTGCTTAATAAAAAAACATAAGACAAAATATCAAAAGGGTAAATAATATAAATAATGTTCACTCTTTGCACCACTGAAAATAGTGGAGTTTAATAAAAATAAACCCTTAAAAACTCACCTACCTTCCCTTGGGTTTTACCCTTCACTACTATACTAGTGTAGGTTTAGAAATATCATTTTGAGGGCCGTGTCAACCTCCGGCCACATCACGTGTAACATAATATATGGAATTACTTTAAAGAAAATAACTTACTATGAAATCTTGGGGTGTTACAAACGAGCCTTGTTGATGAGCAGCATGCCCAGGAAAATCCAAACGAGATTTTTCCTCCCATTTAATCACCCGACACCTAATTCAAACACCACTGGATCCTTTGAAGTCTCCTCGGTGACTTATCGATTCCTCTTGAGTCTTTCTTACTAATTTATCCTCTCGATTTAGTTATTTAGTTTTGAGAATTTATTATCATTTTGTTGATCTACTCCATTATAAGGTCTAATTAAAGACCGATGCTAGAATAGTAGAGTCATACAAGTATGAAGTAGGTGGTCTTATGCCTTTCTCTTAATTTCAAGTTAATTATATGTGCCCGAGTGCCACATGCCCACTTTTAGGGAGTCACATTGTTGATAATTAGACTATGTTGTTTCCAAATGTTGACTAGTTAATTTATTAGATGTTTTAAGGAATTTTTGATATTGTTATCCTTGATTAAGGGCCACCCCATGGATTTTTTTCCCTTGTAATGATCTTGTATAGCTATTTGTCCAAGGATGCCTGTGGGAATACCTTTAATTCCCTTTAACGCGTTGTTTAAAATGGAATTGGTTAATTGAATGATTTCCCATGTGAGTATATTTTCTTAAGCCTTGTAACTATGTGTATTTCCTGATAGTCTTGTGATATAAATGGTTCCCATATAAGTATTTGAAATGCCAAGACTTATGAGGTTGGTCCTTGTATGTTTATATTGGATTCCTGAGGGTAGGATTTTTCTAGGCTTGCGAGTAGCATTCTGCTATGCCTGCGGGTGATGTTTTTCTATTCATGAGGGAGGGGTTTCACTATGCTTGAGGGGTGAGGTTTTTCTATGTTTTTGACATGTCTTACAAGACAAAGAAAAAGTTTGTATTATGTATTCTCTACACTTTATTATATGTTCTCCTAATATATCGGTTGTGATTATTTATAGGACGAATTACTTTTGAGTACTTCCTAGTTTACTGATTACGCCTTTTCACACTTCCTTTTATATATATATTCACCATTAGATCAGCATAGATCATTGGTGGTTTCCTTTTGATATTTAGTCTCACACCATGATTGGGTCATGCTTTTGGGCCCAAACAGATTATTTGGTTGTAGGTGTTGGTCAGGGTAAGCCCCCTTTTGCTGGTTCTTGATATGTTTTTTAGTTGAAGGGGGGCATGGGACCGATCCAAGGCTTGAGATGCTTATTAGTTTCCTTTATTATTTTTTTATTTTGGAACATAAATTGTGGATTACTACAGTGTATCAATTTTTGCTGCTTTCCTAGAACATAACATGCGGAATCATCATTTGTATGGAATGATGCTTGGTTATTTATCTTATCTACCTTTCGCTGTGTATTTTTGTTGAATGGTATTATTTCTTCATCTATTGTTCAATAATTGTATTCTGATGTGTTTTACTCTACCAATGAGGACATAGTTTCTCCACTATCACTCCTAGTTCCTCACTGTAAGTCAGTAACCTCTAATGTTTAGGGAAATGCTCTAGAGGCCATGTGGCCAACTGGGTACAGGGTGCCTTTGGGTGGCATCCTGGCCTAAGACATTACAAAGTGGTATCAAATGATGTTTTTTTTCTATCTTTCCTTAGGTTTTACTAACATTAGATAGGGATAAGAAGGAAATAGAGTTTGGTAATAAACTATGCCTAGGAGCAGCTACCCCATGTACAGGGAAAAGCCAAATTACCTCGAATTGACTCGTGATTTTTGGATTTTAAGTTGTTACAATTGACTCGATTTCACCATTGGGTGATGTAATTGTTTTGTGTTGTTATTATTAATTTCATTGTGGTCCTATTTTGTTACAATCTAATAAGATTAGGGCATTCCATCTCATGCATCATATAGGCACTTGTTAGAAATCACATGCCATGCATTATTGCCATTAAATTTAGGGAGAACTACTGATTTCATGCTTCTGTGATAGATATCGTGATAGATTTTCCTAATTTTTTGATAGGTGTATTGGTACATGTCATTATTGTATTGGATAGATTCCATGATTTGGTCCCAGAGGAGTATGGACCCTCTTGGATCAGAATTTGGTGGATCATGTTTCATCTATGAGCTAAAATTGTGTTTTTATGTGCTATAGATGATTCCAAAATTTTATTTTTGGGGATTATGGTGCCCCATGGGTCATAATTTGGCACAATGTTACTTTAATTTTTAAAAATAGGGGTTTCAAGGAAGTTTTAGAGGCCTACTGTCTGGAAACCTAGACAACACAATATCTGATGCTATGAACACATGCACTGTGTTCTTTTGTTTGGGAAGAGAACTGCTCTTCTGTACACACTGTGTACTATGATTATACTTTGTGTGGTAATTGACCATGTTTATGATGATGTGAGAGAGATAATGGAATTATATTATTGGAAAAGTACACAGTCGTGTACATTTGGTACACATCGTGTAGTCCTACTAAGGCAGAACCCATGTGGTACTATCCATGTAAAAGTGCATGGCTAATATGAAAGACTTCAGTACATGTCATGTCCTAGTATGACACGTCGTGTACCTATTATGGTTACATGACCAGGATGGTAGAATTACACACCTGGTTAGGAGATTGAGGGTACACACCGTGTATGGTTTCTACATGCCATGTACATATCTTTTTGTATCCTTTTAGGGTTTTCTTGTCCTATTTAGTTCTTGAGATATTGAACTAAATATAATGAAAATGAACATGATCTGAGTTTTTTCATAGACTTGTAGAGAAATTCCACCACAACAACCTCCCGTTGTATGCTAGGAGGGTGGCGATGAGCATACATCGGAGATGGTAGGCCATGGGCTACCAATGGATGTAGGTGCTGAGGAACAGTTCTATGAAAACTTTCCATGATTCATGCATACCTTCATAAGAGAACCTTAGTGAGGCACGTCTTTAGCTGAGCTGACATGAGTGATCCAACAGCAGCATCCAACCTCATTTTCAGGGGATGGGGGACCTCAGGCTATAGAGTCATGGTTTGAGTCCATGTTATCAATCTTTGAGAATCTAGAGATGCCTCCTAAGTGGATGGAAATGAACACTACTTATATGCTGCTTGATTCCTCCATGAGATGGTGGGATATTATCACTCAGACATAACATCATCGGGATATGGCCTAGGAAGAGTTTTAGATGGTATTCTATGATTAATTTTATCCTAAGATGATAAGGGATGATAAAAACTATGATTTTATGCATCTGGACTAGGTCACTCTATTAGTTATGGGTTAATCTACCCATTTTACTGATCTCTACTACTTCACACCTATTCTGATGGGTGACAATCTATCAAATGCTAGGTGATTCGAGGATGGTCTCAGATCGCAGGTAAATATATACTGTCTGAAAAATATAACTTCTATAATAAATTAGGCACTTATTACCGAATGAAACCAGAGGGAATCTGGAGGTGTGAGCTAGGGCAGTTCAACCCCGAGATCTAGTATTGTTTTGACTAGTAGCAAGAAGCGTCGTGTGGAGCTTACTTACGGTGAGTCTAGTAGTCACAACGTATCTTCAAGTAGCTAGGTGAGGTGCTATTAGTGTGGGATATTTGGGCATACCAAAATGAATTGTCCTATGGATCCAGTAGAGTGTTGATCTTATGGAAATATGGGCCATGTTCAGCATTTACACAGGACGTTTCCTCTAGTATTTAGTGAGATAGGGTCTGCATAGACTCCATATTTAGGAGCTGGGCCAACAGCTTCTCACAAGTCAGGGAACTGGAATTCGTTAGCCCATTTAGGGAAAGGTAGTGGTTTTGTCCATGGTAGCTAAACCCCAGGTCCTTAGAAACAGTAGGGTGGACCATCTCAGGGTAGAAAAGTAGTGTCGTAGGGCCGCAGTATAGGCCATACTTATGTAGTGAAACATACCCAAGAGCGGTAGAAATTTGAATGTTCTAATGTTATAGGTACTATTCTAGTCACCTCCATTTTAGTTTTTGCAATTTTTTATACAGGGACTTCACATAGTTTCATATGTGTGCCTCTTTTGGAGAGCATAGTGCTTTGTCTTTTTTACTTATAATGATGTTATGAAACTAGAAACTTTGTTAGGGATCAGAACGGTAGGTGCGTCAGTGCAAGTATTGGCCCCTTGAGGTTAGTGGGTTTCACTTATTATGGGACCTCTACATCTTAGAGATGATAGGATTTTATGTCATCCTCAAAATGGGCTGGTTGGTATCCTTTTAATCCTTTTTTGATTTCTATCATCGTAGGGTGAGTTTTACATAACCATAAGGTGGATCGTTTCTACACAAGGGTGAATACGATGTCTAGGTGAGCTGAGATGGACCCGAGCATCATGGGTTGGGTGGGATGATAACCCATATTTATAGTTTATATCTGGATGAAGAGGGGACACTTCAGATGGATTTTACTCCAATGGTTGATTATTTTGGATATGTCTTCCTAGAAGAAATTTCAGGTTTACCTTCTGTGAGAGAGGTAGAGTTTTCTGTCGAGGTAGTTCCAGGAGTTGCAACGCTATCTATTACTCCTTATAGGATGGCTATGATGGAGTTAAAGGAGCTCAAGTGGAAGCTATAGGACTTGGAGGAAAAGGGTTTCATCTGAACCAATATTTCTCCTTGGGGTTAATAGGTCTTTTTTGAAAAAAGGTGGATGGTACCCTCACTATCTACATAGATTACCAAAAATTGAACCGGTTGACAGTTAAGAACAGATATCCTCTACTATAAATTGATGATCTATTTGATCATATCTGAGGATCTAGGGTATTATCTAAGATCTATTTGATATTCGGTTATCATCAGGATCTTGTTAGATCATCAGACATACCTCACACAGCCTTTCGGAGCAGGTATGGTTTGTATGAGTATCTAGTTATGTCGTTTGGTCTCACAAATGTGCCTATAGTCTTTATGGAACTGATGAACTGAGTGTTCCATCCTTATCTTGATTCATTTTTTGTGGTTTTTATAGATGATATCTTGGTGTATTCTCATAATATACATGACCATGCCACACATCTTGAGATATTTTTGAATACACCGAGAGAGAATTGGTTATATGATAATCTCACAAAGTGCCACTTCAGGATAAATATGATTCACTTCATGTGTAACATCTTCTCAGAGATAAGAGTATTAATGGACCAAAAGAATGTGAGAGAATTATTTTCTTGGTAACAACCCAAGAATGCCTTTGACATACAAATTTTCTTTTGGATAGTTGGTTACTACAGGTTCTTCATATAGGACATCTCATGTATAGCAGTGCCACTGACTGTCCTGACTAAAAAGGTTGAGATGTATGTATTGTTAGATTCCTACAAGAAAGACTTTTAGAAGTTAAAAGGAAGATTGAATTTAGTACCGATACAGATTTCTCTTGAGCCGGATAGGAGTTAAACTGTGTACTTGATGCATCAGGTATTAGGCTATGAATAGTTCTTATGTAGGGGGATTGAGTCATTGTGTATAGATCTCGATAGTTAAGGCCTATTGAGATAAATTACCAAACGCACAATCTCGATTTAGTTATGGTTCTCCATGATTTAATCTATTTGATACATTACTTATTGGAATATAATTATTTGGTGTACAGGGACTGAAAAAGTCTCAAGTACATATTAATGCAGTGTGATCTGATTCTGAGGCAGTGAAGGTGGGTGGAATACCTTAATTCAATCGACTTCAAGATTCCCTACGCACTAGGGAAAGGTAATTTAGTGGTCGGTTCTTTGAGTAGGAGGACTCTGATACATGCAGTGCAACATTCTAGTAGTGAGTGGAAGCTTATGGAGTTTTTTCACTGAAATTCACTTTGTGTTTCATAATATTCAGGGACAAACTTTTCTCTCATACTTAGTTGTTACCTCTACCGTAATGGATAGAGTGAGTATAAGGTAGCTATCAGATTCCAAAGTCCTTGTTCTATGGGATAATTTGGAAAGTGACTTCCTGGTTGGACCATAGGTGAGGATGAGGTTCTGTGGTTACATGGTCATGTATGGGTGTAAGAAGACATATGTGAGGAGATGATGTGGGATTTTCATGCCTCTTTATAGGTAGTTCATCTTGGTGTCACCAAGATGTATTGGGATTTACATCATTAGTATTTGTTTCTAAGTATGAAAAGGGATATGGCTGGATTTTTCATGAGGTGCTCCACCTGTCAGCAGGTGATGGTAGAACACCAATGACCAACTTGACTGTTACAACAGCTACCCATTCCTGAGTGGAAATGGAATTATGTCACTATGGATTTTGTAATAGGGATACCAAGGTTTCCTTAAGTTAATGATTCCATATGGTTTGTTTTTGATAGGCACACAAATGATACACATTTCCTACTGATCTAGTAAACCTTTAGTGTTGATGAGCTTGGGTGGTTGTACATCAGGGTGATTATACACTTGAATGGGGCCCCAAATTCTATAATTTTAGATAGGGATTCATGGTTTACTTTTCATTTCTAGAAAGTGATATAGGGGGAGATGGGTACACAGGTTCTTTTGATCACATCATACCACCCTCAGACAAATGGTCAGTTAGAGCGCATGATTCAGCTGCTGGAGGACATGCTTCAGGCATGCATCCAGCATTTTAAGGGTTCTTGGGAGAAACACATACCCTTGGATGAGTTCACCTATAATAAAGGCTTTTATTATACTATTAAAATGATTCCATATGATTATTTGTACAATACACCATGATAATCACCAATGTGTTGGCTATAGGAAGGAGGGGAAGTTATGCTGAGACCCCATCTTGTCTAGGAGACCACTGGGTAGGTTCAGTTGATTCAGAAGTGAATGGATAATGTTTAGTATCATCAAAAATCATACGCCAATTTTCATAGATGAACTTTGGAGTTCATGGTTAGAGATCTTGGTTTCCTACATGTTTCACCGAGGTTGGGACACAAGATGATTAGGAGATAGGGTAAACTTTCACCAAGATACGTCGTGCCATTTGAGATTCTGGAGAGAGTCAGGTTAACTGCCTATTGATTGCAGTTACCTCAGAGGTACAGGTTTATGGACAACATCTTTCATCATATCTCAGTTACAACATTACTTTTCAGACCCATCTCACTCTTTTCAACCCAAGGAAGTGGATTTGCAGGAAGATGTGTCCTTTGAGGTGCATCCTATTTGTATTGTGGATCATAGCATGAAGGTTCTCTGTGGTTGATCTATTTATTTAGTACGGGTGCTATGTAAGCATGGACAAGTGTAGGAAAAGACCATAGAGAGGAAAAAAAACATTCGATTATAGTTCCCAGAGTTGTTCTCAGATATTTCTTCATCACCTTTGGAAGGGAAATTTAGGGAAGAATTTCTTTAAGGGGGAAGTTTTTAAGAACCCGATTCTTCCTTTGAGGTAAGGATCTTTACTCTTCAATTTTTACTTAATATAATGGAGGAAAAAGATATCCAAGGATGGCTAAATTCCTATCAAAAAACACGAATTTGAGTTACACACTGTTTATTTATAGGTACATGCTATGTAATGAGTGTTGCACACTATATAATCACATTACATTACAATGTAATGACCTGGAAATGATTTGTAGGGACACACAATGTAGTTTCTTGTACAAACCATGTAATTTTCTTTATTTTTTGATTAAATTGGGCAGTAGCATCATTTTTTTTCATATATATATAATTGAGCCCCATCGATGAGTAGTATTCCTAGGAAAATCCGAATGGGAATTTACCGCCCATTTCGTCATCTGATGCCCGATTCGAACACCGTCAAATCTATTGAAATCCCCTCGGTGAGTGCTCAATTAATATTGATACTTTCTTACTAATTTCTCATCTCAAAATATTTATTGAGGTTTGAGAATTTATTCTTGTTTTGTAGATCTATGATGTTCTAGGTCAAATCAAAGCCTGACACTAGATAAGGAGAGTCGTACGAGTACGAGGTATGTAGTCTCATTCCATTCTCTTAATGTAAAGTTTATTATATGTGGAAAAGTTTTCACACCCACTATTAGGGAGTCTATTTGTTGATAATTGGTCTATGTTGTTTCCAAATTTTTGTTGGGTATTGGATTAAATGTTTTAAGGTGTGTTTGATATTGTTATCCTTGATTAAGGTCCACCCCATGGGTGTGTTTCCATTAGAATGAACCTGAATGGACGTTTGTCCTAGGATTACTAGGGGAATGAATTTGATTCCCTTTTATGGGTTATTTAAAATAGAATTGGTTAATTGAATGATTTCCCATGAGAGTATATTAGTTTAATAATTATAACTGTTTGTATTTCTTGATAGGCTTATGAAATAAATGGTGCCCATGTGAGTATTTGAACGGCCAAGCCTTATGAGGTTGGTCTATGCTTGTTTATATTGGATGCCTATGGGTGGTGTTTTTATATACCTACAGGTGGGGTTCTTCTATGCATGTGGGTGAGTTTTTTCTATGTTTGTGACACATCTAACAAGCCAAAGCACAATATTGGATTTAGTCTTTTATTATACTTGTTTAGATGTTATCCTAAGACATCTACTATTCTTATTTATATGAAAATTTACTTTTTAATATTTCCTAGTTTATTGCTTACAACTTTTTACACTTACTATTATATATATATATTCACTAAAAGATTAGCATAGATATTGGGTGGTGTCCTACTAGGATTTATTCTCATACCCTATTTGGATCATGCTTTTGGGCCCAAACAGATTATATGGTTTTAGGTGTTGATCAAGGAAAGTTACCTTCTACTAGTTATTGATATGTTGTTTAGGAGTAGGAGATCATGGGACCAAGTCGAGGATTGTGTTGCTTCTTAGTTTCCTTTATTCTTTGTGCTTTTGGAACATATATTGTGGATTACTGTAGTGTACCTATTTTAGATTCTTTCCTATAACATAACATGCTGCATCATATTTTTCCTGGAATGATGCTTAGTTATTTATCTTATCATTCTTCCACTATTTATTTCTATTGAATGGTATTACTGATTTAGCTATTATTTTACTATTCTATTTCATTATATTATAATCTTCCAAGGAGGGCTTGGTTTCTCCACTATCACTCCTAGGCCCTCACTTCTAGTTGGCAGCCTCTGGTGTTTGGGGAAATGTTCTTGATGCCATGTTGCCAATCTGCTACGGGGCACCTTTGGGTGGAATCCAGACCCGGGACATTACAATTTAACCAACTGATATGGAAATGTTTGAGAAATAGACCATTATTTTCTTAGATTAAAACATTTATGGTTGTGACTAAATGGAGGAATAATATCAATTTATAAGGTGTATGGGACCTTATAAATTTGTAAGGGTAACCCATATAATCAAACCATTACATAAAAACCCTAATATTCAAAAATTAAATCCAAAAACATGGTTGTGGTTATATGAATTCCAATTTTAATTTATAAGGGAAAGTACCTTTATAACATGGGAGTGGTAATTTAACTAACTGAACCATAATGATTATATGTGTATGCTAAATTGTAAACATTGTTGGAAATGGATTCCTCTATAAAGGCCTATACCACTATTATTGGGCTCTATGAATGGTATAACTAAATTCCAAAAGGAACAATAGGACCCGAGTATGTCAGTTGAGGAATATTTCTTATGACATATACTTGACAGGACCAAAGTATGTTGGTCATGGTAATAAATTCTTACCATATTAACCCATTAAGGGTGTTTTAAAAAAACATTATCTGTAGAATTGATGGGAACCTTATAGTTTTAATTTATTCTTTCATGACGGGACCCTTGTAGGTCACCTTTATTTTAATATACCTTATCACATAACCCCATGGGGGTGTGTTTATGATATATAAGAAAGGTTATTTAAAGTGTCCATAAATACTTATATGGGTTCACATATAAATGCTTGGTAGAATATAACCTCACCAATCCCCTCTTATTAATAAAATACATGTTGTAAGATTTTTAGCTATACTTATATGAGGCATTATTTAAATAAATTCCAAGTATAACAAAAAGGGTGTTTCCCTTTGTAGATTGGTTTTGAAATTTTCTTTATGTAAGCCAGTTGTGGAAGCTTATAGATAAATAAATGATGATTAAAATGGATTTATGATATAACATTTCCTATATGTGACATGATATCAGTTATATAAATAATTATTAAAGGGATGTTGGGTAGAAGTTTCCTATGTTTTCTTATGATGTTAGCTAAATAATGTACCCAAATGTTTTTACTTATGACTGGTATGAGGTGTTTTTTAGAGATGATCCTTAAAATGATTAAAGAATTAAATGTGAATTATATTAATTCCTTAAAGTGAAAACTTAAGTGGTGTTTTAGTTTCAACCCTCATTTAAGGTAATTTTAATCCTTCTTTGAGTTATTCCATGGAACAAGAATGTGAGAATTATACGTAGTCCTCTTCTCTACAACTTAGACCTAAATGATAGGCAGTATAGCCTAGTGAACTTTTTTGGGTGTGACAATCTTGAAAGATAAAAAATTTATGTTTATGCAAGGGGATTGCCTAAGGAAGGTAACTCCATTAGATCTTTAAAACCTTTCTAAATTCTTGTGAAACATTTCTAACATGTGATTCCATTTAGGTTTCATTTATCCTGAGTGGGAATTTTAGTTTCTAAAATGAAACATGGGGTGGATGGGTAGTTGTTCAGTATTTTGAACCCTGTTAGGTTATGTGAATTGAATAATAAATTATTTTTTAGGGTTATACATTACTAGGGAATGGTCAGCTGCTTCGTAGCTCATGTGACCCTTCTTCCTTTCTGATGGATGACCTGGAATTTCATCATCTTATAGCATTCATGTGAGGTAATATCACTTTAAAAGGCATAGTGACACTATGTCGGAAATTTAAAAGTTATATACATTCTTCTTGTGTTTTTGTTGGAATCAAGGTAGTATGAATTGATAGAGATGGTAAAAGTTGAATTGATAAATTGATCATAAATCATATGCGCTTAGTGGAAATAATTTAATATTTGGGTGGTTATGCTTTGATCATAGGTCATCTCTGAGATAGAGTGAGTTGAGTGTTTAAGGAAGAATATGAATCATCCAAATACTTGGAATGATGTTCCATAGGGGATCGAGTGTTTTTGACAGACTGGTCAGTTTTTTTGTCTTTTATGCTTAATTATATGGAGCATTTGGACTTAACCTGGGAGGATTATTACACATATATCTAGAGTAATTTCATCAAAAATTATTTTAAGTGAATAGTTTTGTCTCTTTTTTTTTAGGATTAATAAAGTGTGTTTTCCATTTCAAGTACTTGTGGTATGTGTTTGATGGATTTTGTGTCATGGGATAGGTTCCCCTTTCCAATAAATGATGAATAGGATGCTCTTATGGTGGGGAGCATCACATAATTGTTTTTATCATATACTAACATGTACAGGGAGAAAAATTGTAAAGGATCATTTTGGATATGGTTGGATCTGCTTCGGAATTCCCACAAAGATCATAGGGTTGGAAACATGTCGATGCTTGTAGAACAGCATGTCGATGGAATGGGTTACTATGTACACAAAATTTTAGGAAACCATCATCTAGGGATGGAATTTGGTGGTTATGCTTTAGTGATCATGGGGTGCCTCAGGTGGTAAATGAATCATGGTTGGGTAATGATGATGTGTCATTAGGTTCAACTAATATCTTCTAAAAGAAGTCATCCAGTAGTGGTTCGACTCTTATTTTTATGCATAATCGAATATTGTTGGTTAGAAACCAGAGTTATTTACTTGGTTATGATGAAAGTTTCTTAGATATTATTGGTAATATTTGATATCCTCTTATTTCACTCTTGAATTAGTGAAAATAATGCCCCCTATATTGACATAATATTGGATACTCTAAGGTAGATTCGATTATTCATCGAGATAAAAGTGTAAAATACCCTTCTATTTTGATAAACAGACTCCATTGGAGTTGAGTTCTAGGATCATGGTTATTTATAGATGTGTGGTTAGTCCTAATTGATACTTGTATTCCAAATTAGGAACACCTTGGATGGAATCATGGAAACAACTAGATCTTTGACATGACTCCAATCAGACTCAGTCAATGTTTTGATGTGCAGAAATTTAATATATGTACCGATGTCTCACGTGTAAAATCTAGAGTATGAAATACCTTTTATGAGATACTTGGACTCCTTTAGTTAATCTGAGGTTACCCCAAACTTATAGTTGGGTTTAATTGAGATGTTTGGAGGGTAATGATCCAAGGGTGCAAGATCAGATATGCATATATGTTAGTGTTGTGTCATGACAACATGAGTGAATGTATTGGCTAGATATGTCATAAGAATACCACTACAAGTTGGTGAGCATTCTTAGAGAAATATTGAGGAAAATTTATTAAAATGAATCTGTATCTAGTTTTGAATGTGTTAGTAGTCTAATATAATAATTTTCAGAAATATTTGGTCAAGCATGGCTCAGTTTTTGTCCTCTTGTTTCACTGAATGTCGTCAGTGAGGAACCACTTTGGGCGCATCGTTGTGATAAGATGAGTGCAGTGAAAGTTTTTTTGGGGATTTTCATTGAATAACATTATTGAATATGATAGTTGATATTTATTGGGATTCAACCATTTTATTTAATATATAATCATATGGAGAATATCATTAGAGTGCTAAGGGAATAGTTAAACATGCAATTTTGATGGTGGAGATACCATGGCTCGGAGTTGGACATTAAATAGTAGTACCTATGGTGGGGAGATACATAGGAATAATAGTGAATGTAATGATTATGTGATCATGTATCAACTTATAAAGTCCTGATAAAGCTCCATATTGATGTTTTAGTTCGAAATATGATCATTGGATTGAGTTTTAAAAACCCATGCACATTGAAGTTAAAGTGATGTTAAGAGGTTCACTAGTGCATATGGAAGTGAAAGAAAACTATATAAATGAAACCTCATCACATTAGTTGGTTGTTTTTTTCTTTTTTTCCCAAATTATTCTTAGAGAAAATAATTTCTATGGTGGGGAGGTTTTAACATATCATAGTTTGAACTATGTAATTTTCCAATTGAATTTGAATTTTACTATTTGGTGGATTGGCCATTCTTTAAAAAAAGATTCAGAATATAAATATAAGCTTTTTAACACTCAAATTTTTTATTTTTATGAGGTTTATTTCTTGGGATGTTTTCTAGTAGATTGTTTTAGTTTTAGATGCATCAAGCTAAAAAAGAATTAGTATTTTGGATTGGCAGCATGGGGCGCAGAGTGAACACACAATTAGTTTAACTGTGAGGGTCAACTGTGTGGCCCTTTTCTTCAGGAGAATAGTTTTTCTAAACCATGTGAGGGGCAAGGAAGCCGTGTTTTTTTGTGTAGGTGTTAATTGGGTGACCCACACAGGCTGCACACAGTTTGGATAAACAGTTCTCCTAGCCCACACCATTAGTTCCACTTAACTAGTATCTACGCATAGTTAGACACACAAGTTTTCAAATAGTGCTTCCCAAAAATAAACCACTCTTAAAAGGCATATGAAATTGTGTAGATAATCTTGCACAATTTTTTCATGGTTATCCAAATTGTACGTCAAAACTGTGCGGCTCTTTAAAGGGTAAAATGGTGATTTTCCCTCTTATTTAAAGGGTTTCACCTCTTTTCATATCCCATTCTCACAGAATAACTATTACTTTATAGGATATCGACCCATATTAATATTCATGTAGTTTTATCCCTAATGTGATGGTCAATTCAACAAACATTCATAATGTTGGAATAATTTTGGTAAGTCAATGACTCCACCATTTTTCTTTATTCATGCATTTCTCTATATGGAATGCTATATTCGTGTGAGCTAATTCATCCTATTTTCAGGGAATTTTTTCATTTTTTAAATTTTTATTGAATAATATTTGTTAAAATCTTGATATTGGAAGTTTGAATCATCCTTGGTATAAGTTAGGGTAACATTCGTTTCCATTAAAGTCAAACTTTTCTTTATAAAGTATTCCATTATGTTGCACACCAGATTCTCCATACATTTCCCTTAAATTTAAAATTAATTATATAAGAACCAATGAATTAAATTATAATTACTTCATAATTTAATTTAATTCATTAGAGGTTATTTAAATCAAACCAAAATACCCCTTAAGGTTATTTTTTTATATTCTTTGATCTCTATGCTTTTTGACAAAATTAACTCATGCATATGGATGTCACTTCAAATGCTTGATGTATAATGCATTTTTCTTGCTCACTTTTGATTATATTTTTGAATTAATGAATAAAATATCTTATAAGGTATAATTTAAATTATTTATAAAACTTAATATTATATCCTCTTCCCCATTTATAATAAAACAACCTTTGGGGTTTACTGTCCTCTCTAATAAAATGGAGCAATAAATTGGAGTTAATTCAATGGTAAATGGAATTCTTAGGGAAATGGACTACTCTTTAGTTATAATTAAATGATTAATGAAATGATTAGGTGAATTTAATTTTTTTTATTTATAATTTAATGGTATTAATGGCTTGGATGAACACATGAACTATTTCTAAATGTTGATGAATTATATTCAAAAGGATCCACTGTGCCTTGAGTGTTACCAGTTGCCTCTTTATGGAATTTCAGGCTAAGGGATAATAAGTAAAATAGGATTACTATATTATATATAATTATTGAGGGACCTTGAGTAGGTTCATTGGACATGATGTGTCACACCCACTTAGTCAAGGATGTTGGAATGACGTACAAATCACTTAGGTTGGTGGGCATGATGTTCCACACCCCCTTGATCAAGAGGTTTGTTATGGAACTACTCATTATTAATTATGATACTCATAATAGAATATTATACTGATTATGATCCTTGGTCTTTATAACCCTTACATATTTTGAAAAGAATCTTATTATTATTATGAGTAGAGATGGACATAGATACTATAATTACACCTCGAGTCCAAGATAATACTGTATATATTTATATATGGCTATAAATTTTACTACATTTATAGTGAATATATATATATATATATATATGTATAACTCCATATATATATATATATATATATATATATATTCAGAATCGTTTCGTCTTAGGCTAAAGTAGGTATTGTCAGCCGGGCAACCTTCTGGAACCTGAGTCCTACTAGTTTACATTCATTTCATTCACGATTTATTTATTATACCTCCACACTATAATATTTAATATTAACTAATTGGATAGAATTAAAAACCATTTTGGTGGCCTACTAAGTATATATCACACTCTGTTTAGGCTCCACTGCACTGGGGAATCACAAACAAATCTCATTGTCGCAGGTTCAAGTTTATGGATTATGCATGCACTATTCATTGCACCAGAGAGTTTAGGAGCACAGGACAGAGATGGAGCTCAAGATTCACTTTGGGATAGTCCTTTAGGATTTTTTATTTTCCTTATAAGATATTTATTTATTACCTATTTTATGTCATATTTTTATATATTGTAGTCATATTGACACACATTTATTTTACATTTTGGTGTTTTCCATTTCTTATATTTATCAGTAATTATATTTTTCTCCTTATACTTTTCCATTATCTATAATACTTACACTATTGGTTAATCTATTTTATACTAATTTTATATTCTTATTATGGGGGTATAGTCTCCCCACCATACCCTCTTTGGACCCTCACTGTTAGTTACCAGCCTTTGGCATGAGGGGAGGCACACTTGAGGCCATGTGATAGATAGGGTTGGGGAATAACTTTAGTGGATCCTAGGCCATGATGTTACACTCCCATTATCAAGATACCTTCATTTTGAGAGGTTATAAAAACACTAGGATCAAACATATATAGTTCCCCATAAACTATTGGAAATGCCTCACTATATTTAGCAGGATACCTAGAGACGATGATCCCTATGGTCTGACCAGATGGAAGAGTATTCCCAAAACACATTGATCTCATGATGTTAAAAAATATAAAAAGAACCTAGTTAAAATTATTTAAAATACATTTCATTTTATATCCTTACCTAATTATATAAAATAGAAAAGAAATCCTCACCACATGATATTAAACTAAACAGAACATGGTCACAGTCACAAGACTTTAAAACATGCACAACATGGTGTCACCTTATGAGACCTACCTCCGCTTCATACACATGAGCCAGAACATGGTAAATTGTTCACACAAAGTGTCCTCCAACAGCCTTACACAATGGAAAATTGGACCGTCATGATTATATGTACTAAAACCTCATTCAAAAATGGTTTCATTATTTCCTATCCAGGGACATCACTTCATTAGAAATTTACTATGCATGATCTAAATCAGCATAGAAATAAAAAGTGAAATTACACATCCCTATGTGCGAGTCATATCTATAAAAGGAATAATTTATCATAAATATGTTCGGATTTTTTTCATTTTTTCACATGATATGTATTGATTCACAAATATCTAATCCTGTTTATGGCCATAATACAAATGAAAAAATGTCGCTTCCCTGTGTATGGGTCATACCAATGCAAAGAATTTTCCATATCAAGAACTTTGTGTGGATTGATTCTCTTTTGAAAAAGATATATAGTGACACACATATATCAAATATTGGTTAAATATGTAATATATATATATATATATATATATAAATGAACCCCTTTATACATATGAGATGTTCCTAGGCTATAAACCTTCACTAGAACTATATGTTTCTTGATTCCTATTATCATAGGATACATAGTGACAATCGGATCTCAAATACTTGTTCTAGTCACAATATAAATAGAAAATTCCCCATTATTGTGTATTGATCAGATCTACAAAGGGAATTTTACATATCAAGAACTACATATATCTTGATTCCTATTATAACAGGATATGGAGGGACACTCAGATCTCATATCCTAGGTCCATCCATAATATAAATGAAAAAATGCCCCCTCATTGTATATGGGTTAGACATACATAGGTAATTTTCCATAAAAGAACTATGTGTGGATTATTTCCTATTTCTATAATATATGTGGGGATTCCCAGATCACAAATAGTGGTTCCATTATGCTGGTTGGATTGGATACTCAAGGGGGGGTGAATTGAGTTCCAACTAAAATTTCTGTTAAAATATTGTCTATGTAAAATCCCCCGATTTATAAAACAAGTTAAAATGTGGTGAATTTATACAGATTGTAAATTTTCACTTAGCTTCTCAAAGATTGATTAGGTCTCGGTTAATTTAACTACAAGATCAAACTAACTTTTGAAACTAACCTACTTATTTACAATAAGTGTAAACACATGCTAATTTAACTATCAAAATAGATTTAAAAATAGTTTTGTATTTCAACGAAATAGCAGCGGAATAAATAAGATATATCTAGTATACTTTGAACTTAAACTTAAGATGCACAACAGATATAACAAGAGGTTCAGTCTAAAGCCAAGACTTATTCCTCTCAAATTTATATAAATTTGATCCACACCCTGGATCGGGGTTAACAATAGTTTACAAAACTATCCAGGACACACAGGGACCTCTACCACTATTCTTTGTGGGAAAAAAGACAAAGACCAGGCCACACAAGTACCTCTTCCACTGTTGATGTGGGTAAACAAGAGTTAAGAGATTTGGAGTGAGGATTTTGATATCCTCTAGTTCAGTACAGGAGACATAGTCTGTATAAGATATACAAAGTACACCACACTGCTCAAAAGTTAATAAATAAATCACTTAGAGAGAACATATAAGATTTTAGAAAGCTCTAGTGATTATCAATGCACCTCTGGACTCATTGGATTCAGCAGGAATTCTTCTAAGTCCTTCTCTGGTTTTTCTATTGAAAAACAGAGTGTCGTAGTTCAGCTTGTATTCTATAGGAATGAAAATGATCTCTTGATTAGTTGTGTGTTCTTCAGTGGTGTTGGATTGCATTCATGAGAGTTCTTTGAAAGTCTTGCAATCTATTTCTTGTTCAGGATTGTTCTTCTTGTTCAGCACAGTGCTCTCGGGCGTATCTAAGTTCTTCTCATTGTATATTCACACTTGCACGCCATACGTGTACTACATCTCAAACTTCCTTATATTCCACAAGTTCTGGCAGTAGAAATGATTCCCTTTTCATAGGTACGAGATACTGTTTCCTGACATGAGAAAAACTATCATTAAATAACATTAATTACATTAAATACATCAAATATTGTTGTCAGAATTATTTAAATAATATTGAAAAAAAGTTAAGAAACGGTGTCACAGTGATTATGTAAACGGTGTCTTCTTCACGGTATAGTCTTCACGGTATGAGCTTCACGGTATGAGCTTCACGGTATGAGCTTCACGGTATGTAGCTTCACGGTATGTAGCTTCACGGTATCTGGGTCATGGTGAGTCCTTCACGGTGTCTGGTTCACGGTGAGTCCTTCATGGTGTTTGGGTCACGGTGAGTCCTTCACGGTGAGTCCATACTTAGACAAATATCTGTATTTAGACTTAGACAGTAATATGCAGAATATGGATTAAGTTTAATCATTAGAGAGTAAGAGAACATGAATCATAAACATAAAGTCTTGATAATATATGTGAGATTTGAGATCATGAATAAGACTTGTAAATAATAAAGAGAGTAATTAACATCCATAAGATTTGTTATCATTAAAACATGATGTGTAGTTATTATTGAGATTGAAGAGCATTAGCAAGATGTGCAACGAAGATTGAGATTAATTAACAGTAATAGGATTTGTGATCATTAAAACATGATTAACACATGAGGAGTCCAACAATCTCCCCCTTTTTGATGATCACAAATCATGTATGGTCAAAATATAAATGAAATATAATATTAAAGAAACCAGCATATTAGAATAGCAGAAAAACATTAGTACTGACACTTGTAGTTTTTCTCCCCCTTTTATACTTGCAATTTTTCTCCCCCTTTTGGGCTTATCAAAAAGTAGAGAAAAAGAAATGAAACACGACATTTTTCATTAAATAAAGGGTTTAGAATAAAATAAAAACATTAAACAGCAAAGGACATCCCATAAAAAAGAAAACAATCTCTAGACTCTCCAGGGATCCACTTTTTCCTTGACTTTAGCAGTAGCAGGAGCTGGTGCTAAAGTAGAAGAAGGCATAGATGTGGTAGACAAAGAGGGTAAGGGTTGACCTTCAAAAACAGATGGAGCTAAAGTAGGAGCAGTAGAAGATCTAGGCTGGGGTTGGTCAAGAATGACTAGCCGGATCTGAGAAAGAGTTTGGCTGACTGACATGGCAGTTGAGGCTAAGACAGGTAGACTAGGTCTAAGGGGTGCAGCAGCTGGAGAAACTATAGGAGTACTCTACACATGAAGATACAGCTTCAAAAGATTGATGAAATCAGTAATGATTTCACCACCATATTGCATAGCCTTTTCAAAATCATCATTATTCTCTATAAATCTTTCCAACAATCTGGTAAACTCTGTAAGCTTCTGAACCTGAGTTTTAAAAGCTTGATTCACTGGTGGAATTCTCAAATTTTCCACAAGATATCTAAAGTGATCTCTCATATCACTTTTAGAGAAAATCTGGGAGAGATACAAATCTATTTTCTTGGTGATCTCTTGTTGAGCATCATTGGCTATCTTAGATTGAATCCTAACCAAGTCAAATGCTCTATCACTGTTCTTAACCACTTCTATTAAAGAGGAAAGATCCAAGACACTAAAGGCACTCTGAAGTTCTTCCTTGATTATGGATCTCAGCATAGAATCATCCAAAGAAGATGTGGAGGTCTGACCAGAAGCAGGTGAATCCTTGACATCTTCGGTTAGAACTTTGAGTTGTTTCAGAACTTTTTTCAGGCATCCAGTGTATTCATCTGTAAGCTTATTCAGATTTTCTACAAGCTCCCTCATGCGTTCCAGCATCTTTGTGTGTCTTTTTCAAATCTTTTCATCAAATGAAAGTAGATATGGATGAACTTGAGACACAATTTCCCTAGAAAGTAGGGAATCAGATGTCTCAGGAGAAGCAGCAATAGGTACAGGGGCAGAAACAAAAGCAGGCTCTGATCTCAGAGATAACTCATTCTGCAAATTTGCTATCATATTTTTCAGATTTACAACATCAACACTCAGCAGCTTATTCTCAAATCTGAATTCTTGAATTTCTCGGATCATCCTTGGTTGAATATGCAAGATAATATTTTCCAAGATAATTGATGCATATTCTTGACTTAACTGAGTCACTGGACGAGGTTGAGTGGAGATAATTTTCTCAACTCCAGCTAACAAAGTTTCTCTAAAAACTTTCAGATCATCTTTAGTCACAAAGGAGTGATTCTCGGGTAAGGGTATAGGTAAAGGTAGTGGTTCATATTATGGTTGAGGTTCAGAGTCATCTTCAGACACAGATTCTGATTCGGATTGAGGTTGGGGTTCTGGTTCTGGTTCTTGATGACCTACAGACTTGAGTTGAAACAGAGAAGAAAGATCCATTCTAGTTGTATACACTTTCTGTGACTCATTTACATCATAAAATCTTGGGAAAACAAATCGGGTGTGCATAGAGTATGAGACAGAAGGTTGAGAAGCTTAAGCAGATCCAGCTTCTATAATCTCAAGGTTTTGAGGTTCCTCCCCCTCAATTTGTGCTTCCCTTTTAGATTCTTGAGGCTCAGGAACATGGATAAGATCCACAGGATCATCTCTAATCTCTTCAGCAAACTCTTTCCTTGCCAGTTGAAAGGCAATTTCCATCCTCTCTTCAGTAGAGGGAATAATCTCAGGAGCCAATTGTTCCACTGGTTGAGCTTCCATACTTGCTTCTTTCTCAACAGAAAGATCCTCTTCAACAGGATCTTCCTCTAAGGTTGCTTGCTGTTCTGAATCAGGAAAAACCAAATTTCTTATAGCATTAGGATGATCTTCTGGATTGACATCCGCACTAGAAGTAGGAGCTTCCTCTTCTCTCAAACTAACAACAACTTCCTCTTCTTGAGGTGTTTCAGCAGGGATAACAGCAGGTACAACGGTCCTTTTTTCAATAGGAGCTGTTTCCATTTGTGGTATTTCAACCTCTTATCTAGGAGATAATTCATCTGTTACTTCCTCTTCTTCTTCTTCTGAAAACTCATCCACTTCATCTGGTTCCAAACCAGTATCAGATAGATTTTTAGGCCTTCTTGGATAGTCAACAGGATTAAACTTTTTATAGAGTTTATCATTATCCTCAACCCACTGCTTCTTCCAGGGGTTCTAGCTAATCTTCATCCTTCTGATGATAGGCATGGATAGGAATAAATCAAAGTCCTCTAACTTTTCTTCATTTGGTCCAACCATCCCTTTGGAAACTAACATAGCTGAAATCATTCTTGAGTAAAACAAGAATGTGAATTTGGAAGTTACTTTGATCAGCTCACAGATATAGTTGATAACATACTTACAAATATTGATCTTATGGCCATTATTCAATAGGTGAATTAGGAACACATCCTGATACTTCATCACAGAAAAATCTCCTTTTCTCGGGCTAATCAAATTCTGAACAAATTTAAACAGAAGCCTAGTCTCCCCATCTAATTCAGCAGCTATGGCCCTTTACTTGGTTCCATTTCTAGTCAGGATTTCCAAAGCATTCTCCAAGTCAAAGATGTTGGTTGTTGGAGGAGGGTATCTCTGGTAATCCTCGCAAACTCCTTCATATAGAATCCCTTGGCATGCAGCCCACATCCTCGAAGAGAAAGAGCACTTCTGACCATTTATCCAGCTTGTCACCATAAATCTTTCTCCAAACTTAAAGGAAAACTTCACATACTGATAGAATTGAGATACCAATCTTGGGTAAATCGGTCTATTATGTCTAGTGAACCATTCAAGACATCCTTGTTCTCTTAAAACTTTCAAAACTAAAGATCTTATAGACATCAACCACTCTGGGAAAACCTCTTTTTCAGGTACAACTGTACGGCTTACCAGGTTTGGGTTTAGAGGTCCTTCGGGAGCTATCCTCAGTATCCTCTTCTGTTTCTTAGAGAGGTGCTTCTCAGATGAGGGTGAATATGGACGCTTCATCCTTGGCATTCACTGAAGGTTTGGGCGAGAGGGAAGAGAAGGTTCAGGAGAGAGTTCGGGTAAGTAATTGAATGAAACCCTTAATTTTTATCATTTGGGAATGTCAAATGTCATAAAAACAAAAACGCAGGAAAACAAATAACAGTGAAATAAAAATTACCGCGATACGGGTTAAAATAAGAATAAAAATAATCTTCACAGTGAGACCGTGAGTAGGCATTATGGTGTGATGAAAACTAGTCATCACGGTGAGACAGTTGGTAGTCTTCACGGTGAGATAGTGAGTTGACAGACCGTGAGCATAAAGTCTTGACGGTGAGACCGTGAGTATAAAATAGTAACTTAGAAACAGTGAACATGAAACCGTAAAGTAAAATATAGTAAAGTATTAAACATTAAGATCAGTAAGATATTTACTTATGATTAATCATACCAAGATCATGTATGATGTAGTCTAATCTTTCAGAATTTAATGTTTTAGTGAATATATCAGAAAGTTGATATTCATTACCAATGAATTCCAAAGTGATATCACCTTTTTGATAATGATCCCTCAAAAAGTGATGTCTTACATCAATATGTTTTATCCTAGAATGAGAAATAGGATTCTTAGAAATGTTAATAGAACTTTTTTTGTCACAGTTTATTGGGACATTTCTGAATTGATATCCATAGTCTAGTAATGTGTGTTTCATCTACAAAATTTGTGCACAACAACTTCCAGCAGCTATGTATTCAACTTCTGCAGTAGATAATGCAACAAAATTTTGTTTCTTACTACACCATGATTGTAGTGACTTGCCTAAAAGGTTACATGTTCCAGAGGTGCTTTTTCTATCTAACTTACATCCAGTAAAATCAGCATCAGAATAACTAACTAATTCAAATGATTGTGCTTTGGGATAGAATATTCATAAATTGGGAGTATGCTTGAGGTATTTGAAAATTATCTTCACAACATTTAAATGTGACTCTTTAGGGTTTTCTTGAAAACGATCACACATACACACACTAAATATAATATCAGGACGACTAGCAGTCAGGTAGAGTAGACTTCTAATCATTCCTCTATAAGTGGTTTGATCAACAGATTTACCATTTTCATCAAGATCCATCTTACGGGTGGTACTAATGGGAGTGTCATTACTCTTTGTGCAATCCAATCCAAAACGTTTTAAAAGATATCTAGTATATTTACTTTGAGTTAAAATAATTCCATCATCATTTTGAAGGATTTGAAATCCAAGAAAGAATTTAAGTTCACCCATTAAACTCATTTCAAATTCATTTTTCATCATTTTAGAAAAATCAGTACATAATGTAGTTTTTGAAGATCCAAAAATAATATCATCTACATAAATTTGTACAACTAAAACATCTTTAGAAATTCATTTTATAAACAGAGTGGGATCAACTATTCCTTTTGTAAAACCATTAGAAATTAGAAAAGTACTTAATCTATCATACCAATCTCTTGGAGCTTGCTTTAAACCATATAAAGCTTTTGATAATTTGAAAATATGATTTGGAAAATGAGGGTTTGAAAATCCAGGTGGTTTCTCCACAAAAACATCCTCAGCAATATATTCATTCAAGAATGTGCTCTTGACATCAATTTGATATAGTTTAAAATTTAGATGTGCAGCATAAGCAAGTAAAATCCTAATAGCTTCTAATCTGGATACTGGAGCAAAAGTCTCCTCATAGTCAATACCTTCTTCTTGACTATAGCCTTGTGTAACTAGCCTATCTTTATTTCTAACTTTCCAGATTCATCTACTTTATTTCTAAACACCCATTTAGTGCCTATTGTGAAAGTGTCCTTCGGTCTTTAAACAAGATTCCAAACTTTATTTCTTTCAAATTGATTGAGTTCTTCTTGTATAGAAATTACCCAAAATTCATCATTAATAGCATCATCAATGTTTTTAGGTTCAATCTGTGACAAGAAGGCTTAATGTTCAACCTAATTTCTAAGAGAAGCTCTATTCTGTGTCCCTCTATCAATATTTCCTACAACAACATCTAAAGGATGATTCTTTAGAACTCTAGTTGATCTAGTAAAGGTAGGACTAGAAATTTCAGGTTCTTCTCTAGGTTCAGGTTCATTAGGAGAAGATTCTGAAATAAGTCCAGAACTGGTTGTCTTTATAGCAGGTTCATTAGATTTGCCATTAAGGTCCAGAACAGATAAATCTTATTCAAGATTTTCAAGAGAGGTTTTAGGCTCATGTGCATCAGTTTCATCAAATTTGATGTGAACAGATTCTTCCACACACTTGGTTATTTTATTTAAAACTCTATAAGCTTTACTGGTTAAAGAATATCCTAAAAATATTTCTTCATCACTCTTAGAAGCAAACTTATCAAGATTATCTTTTGTATTGAGAATAAAAACTTTTTAGTCAAAGACTCTAAAGTAACTAACTTTAGGTTTTCTATTGTTCCACAACTCATATGGGGTATTTTTATGAACCGTTCTAATTAAGACTCTATTAATAATATAACAAGCTGTATTCACAGCTTCAGCCCAAAAGTAAATAGGCAGGTCATATTCATTAATCCTTGTTCTAGCAATTTTTTGAAGGGTCCTATTCCTTCTTTATACTACACCATTTTGCTGAGGTGTCTTAGGAGCAAAAAAGTTATGACTATAGCCATTGTGTGAGTAATAGGATTCAAATTCATGATTTTCAAACTCATGGCCATGATCACTTCTTAGGGTTTTAATCTTAAGTCCACTAAGATTTTATACAGATTTAGAGTATTTAACAAAGTAAGAATAAGCTTCACTTTTGTGAGCTAAGAAGTATACCCAAGTATATATAGAAAAGTCATCTACTAGGGCATAGACATAGTGCTTCCCATTTAAGCTAGAAACTCTAGATGGTCCAAAAAAATCCACGTGAACCAACTCGAGAGGTTGAGAAGTTGAAACTTATTTCTTTGATTTAAAAGAAACTTTATGTTCCCTTCCCTTTGGACAGGGATTACAAACTTTGTCATTTGGAAACTCAAGTTTAGGTTGGTCTCTAACTAAGTTCTTCCTAGTTAGTTTTCTAAGTGAATTTATATTACAGTGTCCTAATCTTCTATGCCATAACCAGGACTCTTTATGAAAATCATTTAAATAAGTAACATTTTTCTTAGCTAAGGAATTTAAATCAACAACATAAAAATTTTCATTTTTTAGAGCAGAAAATACTAAAACATTTTTAGAGTTAAAAACATTACAAGAATCATTTTAAAATTTTACATTAAATCCATCATCACATAATTGATAAATACTTAACAGATTATATTTAAGTCCATCAACAAACAAAACTTTGGAAATTAAAACTAAATCGGTGTTACCAATTTAGCCTAGGCCGATGATCTTCCCTTTAGAATTGTCACCAAAGTTTACACGACCTACATCAACCTTTATTAAACTTTTGAAGCATGAGTAATCCCTAGACATATGTCTTGAACATCCACTGTCCAAATACCATGTCTTCTTGTGGGAACTCTTTAAGCAGGTTTCCTACAAAATAGATTTAGATAGGAAATTATTTTGGTACTTAGATCTTCTTGGGTCCAGACAGGTTAGAAATCAAAGATTTCAATACCCACATTTGTCTTATGGGTCTTATATAATTTATAGAATAAAAAGATTTTGAAAGATAAAATCTCTTTGATTTATAACTATGTGAATAACTAGTTGAAACATATGAATGTATAGAACTAGAACTAGCAGTATTCTATCCAGATTTAGGAATAAATCTATTCTTAGTGATATGTCTCTGTCCAGGTTTGTAGCCTATTACAGTAGTGTATTTTGGCGCAACCTTCTTTCCTAGCATTTGAGTTAGTGTATGTTTTCCATTTTTGAACTTCTCTAAGTCTTTCCTATGTTGCTCATTAGACATTTTCAGTTCAGTGTTCTCCTTTAACAGTCGAGCATTTTTCTCTTTTTCAATAGTAAGTTTGGTTTTAACAATATTAGTGAGAGCATGCTATTTCTTTAATGATTTGTATTTATCCTTAAGTTCAATGCATGTCTCTTCCAGCATATTACAGTATTCAAATAATTCCTCACTAGTCATGTTTTCAGAATCAGAGTCAGATTCTGCATCATATCCAGAATAATAATAATTTAAAACATGAGTATCTAAGGTTACCTCAGATGTGTTTGTCATGAAACACATGTTGGCATGATTTATTTCAGAATCAAACATTTCAGATTCACTTGTGTTGTCTTCAGAAGCACTCCAGGTAGCCTTCATAGGTTTTTTGTACTTACTGTCCTTGTAATCATATTTCTTCTTGAATTTTAGCTTTGGGAAGTCTACTTTAATGTGTCCTTTAGTTTTTCACTCATAGCAAACAACTTCATCACTTTTATCTGGATTTTTCAATCCTTCTTCTAATGTCCCTTATTGTCATAATATTCTTTGTAATTTGATTTTCTGAAAAATTTCTTCTTCCTATAAAATTTCTTAAACCTTGTAGCTATCTGAGCCATTTCAGCATCACTATCAGAGTCTGAATTTTTACTGGTTTAACTGTCAGTTTGTATTTGAGCTTTATCTTTGTCCTTATTCTTTGAAGCAGTAGTCTTGAAAGCCACAGATTTTCTCTTTGGTTCATCCTTTTCCTATTTATTCACCTTGAGTTCTTCCTCATACATCATAATCTTACCAATGAGTTCTTAGATAGGTAGATCAGCAATTTCACATGAATCTCTGATTGAAATAGATGTGCCTCTCCATCGGTCCGGTAAACATCTCAAGATTCTCATAATTTGTTCCTTTACTGGAACGGCCTTTCTGAGTGAATTAATTGTATTGACTAACTCATTAAACCTGAGATACATATCAGAAATAGGTTCACCAGTATTCATTTTAAAATTATCATATTTAATAGTATAAGTATTTAATCTCATTTATTTAACATTGGTTGTTCCCTCATGAGAAACACCAAAAGTATCCAAAATTTCAAAATCAGTTTTGCAAGAAGAAATTATGTTAAACTCTTCAAATCCTAGAGCACAATACAAGGAATTCAAAGATTTACAATTATTATTTTAGGCAGTCTTTGTAGGTTCATCCCAAGTTATTCTTTCAGTTTCTCGAATTTTATATTGTGACTCTATAGTGGTCCAGATATCAAAACCCATGCTTTCTAAATGAATTTTCATTTTAAGTTTCCACTAAGCATAGTTTGTACCATTAAAGAAAGGTGTCCTGTTAATAGCAGCACCCTCTAGTCTATTATCCATAACTAGATTTTAGAAAGATAATTTAAAGAGATAAAAATTAGAACTAACATAAATTTAAGATCTTTAAAGATTCAACTAAAATTGCAGTTGAAAAAACAGAGTATTTCAAAAGTCCTTAAACAAAAACAAAGCCTCTGATACCAAATGTTGGTCGGAGTGGATACTCAAGAGGGGGGTGAATTGAGTTCCAATTATAATTTCTATTAAAATATTGTCTGTGCAAAATCCCTCGATTTATAAAACAAGTTAAACTGTAGTGAATTTATACAGATTGTAAATGTTCACTTAGCTTCTCAAAGATTGATTAGGTCTCAGTTAATTTAACCACAAGATCAAACTAACTTTTGAAACTAACCTACTGATTTATAATAAGTGTAAACACTTTCTAATTTAACTATCAAAGTAGCTTTAAAAATAGTTTTGTATTTCCAAGAAATAGAATCAGAATAAATAAGATATATGTAGTATACTTTGAACTTAAACTTAAGATGCACAACAGATATAACAAGAGGTTCAGTCTCAAGCCGAGACTTAGTCCCCTCAAATTTATATAAATTTGATCCACACCCTGGATCGGGGTTAACAACAGTTTACAAAACTATCCAGGCCACGTAGATACCTCTACCACTATTCTTCGTGGGAAACAAGACAGAGACCAGGCCACACAAGGACCTCTTCCATAGTTGACATGGGTAAACAAGAGTTAAGAGATTTGGAGTCAGGATTTTGATATCCTCCAGTTCAGTACAGGAGACAGTGTGTGTATAAGATATGCAGAGTACACCAAACTTCTCGAAAGTTAATAAATAAATCACTTAGAGAGAACATATAAGAGATTAGAAATATCTAGTGATTATCAATGCAGCTTTGGACTCATTGGATTTAGCAGGAATGCTTCTGAGTCCTTCTCTGGTTTTTCTGTTGAAAAACAGAGTGTCGTATTTCAGCTTGTATTCTACATAAATGAAAATGATCTCTTGATTCATCGTGTGTTCTTCAGTGGTGTTGGATTGCATTCATGAGAGTTCTTTGAAAGTCTTGCAATCTCTTTCTTGTTCAGGATTATTCTTCTTGTTCAGCACAGTTCTCTTGGGTGTATCTAAGTTCTTCTCGTTGTATATTCACACTTGCACACCATACGTGTACTGCATCTCAAACTTCCTTATATTCCACGAGTTCTGGCAGTAGGAATGATTCCCTTTTCATAGGTACGAGATATGGTTTCCTGACATGCCAACAACTATCATTAAATAATATTAATTGCATTAAAAACATCAAATACGACCGTTATCATTATTTAAATAATATTGAAAAAAATTTAAGAAATGGTGTCACAGTGATTATGTAAACGGTGTCTTCTTCACGGTATAGTCTTCACGGTATGAGCTTCACGGTATGAGCTTCACGGTATGTAGCTTTGCAGTATGAGCTTCACGGTGTGAGCTTCACGATATGAACTTCACGCTATGTAGCTTCACGGTATGTAGCTTCACGGTATCTGGTTCACGGTGAGTCCTTCACGGTGTCTGGGTCACGGTGAGTCCTTCACGGTGAGTCCATACTTAGAAAAATATCTGTATTTGGACTTAGACAGTAATATGTCGAATATGGATTAAGTTTAATCATTATAGAGTAAGAGAAGTTGAATCATAAACATAAAGGCTTGATAATATTTGTGAGATTTGAGATCATGCATAAGACTTGTAAATAATAAAGAGAGTAATTAACATCCATAAGATTTGTTATCATTAAAACATGATGTGTAGTTATTATTGAGATTTAAGAGCATTAGAAAGATGTGCAATGAAGATTGATATTAATTAACAGTAATAGGATTTGTGATCATTAAAACATGATTAACACATGAGGATTCCAACACATTCATAATTTAAATATAAAATAAATGCCATATTTTTTGTGTATGGTCTATAATTTCATAGAGAAGTTTCCAAAAAATAACGATGTATGTATTGATTCTTGTTATCATAGGATATGTAATGATTCATAGATCCCAAATCTTTTCCCCAACCAAAATATGATAAAAATTTCCTATCCCCACACATAAACTCAAATAGTATATAAAAGTTTCCAAGAAAGAACTATGTATGGATTGATTCCTCTAATCATAAGATTTGTAGGGATTCCTAGATCATCCCTTACTAGAACAACCATGAGTTAGCATCACTAAAAATCATGGACCTCTATGAATTTGATCTATGTAGAGGAAAAAATCTATATTAAATTGTAAAAAACCCATATATTCCCTATTACACACTCTTACTTATCTCAATTGACTTCCTATTTAACCCTTTCTTGTCATACCAAGAAAAAGTCATATGACCTTAGGGAACATGGAATGTTGTTATGAACAATGTGATCAAAGTTTTTCCTATACAAAGGTAAAGAAAAATTTCCAAGTCACATGATGTTAAAATACATGAAAACATCCTAATCACATGATGTTAAACTACATGAAAAGAGGTATTCATGACAAAAAGATCATCCCCATAATGATTATTTATTCAATAATTGAATGTTTTATCCCTTTTCCTTGAAAATTTGTTCAATACAAAAATGGAGTAGCCTTTAGGTTCTTAGAAACTTCTTGAATCTTATGTTCTCCATGAACCTTTTTAATAGAAATTTATATCTGATTTAATGCCAACCAATTACTTAATTTTAAATCCTTATATTGGAATCCCATGGATCTTGAGCTCCCATACTCTTGGTTTTCCCCTCTATAAAAATGGTAATAAGGACTTTTTAATCCAAAAGGGATGGATGAAACAATTCCTAAGATCTTATTCTTATGGGATGTTTTGGTCATATAGGACTTTCCCCACATAAATATAGTATCTATTGACTTGATTGCATGGAATATGGGATTCCATGATTATTAATCATTGACCTATACCAAACAGTCTTCATCTATTGTTAACTATGGTATTATAGGGTTATGATTTACACTTCACATAACCCAAATAATAAAGTGGATTCATATACTATAAATTCTACTCATCTGTGAATCATACCCATTATCAAAACAAGATTATGACATTACATTCTTCTACCCTTTCATTTTTTGGTATGTATCCCATATTAGGACCTAACATCTTAGAGATTTGAAATCCCCTTATTCACATCCCTTTTCCACCATCATGACCCCTTTTCATTCCTAAATCACCAGATTCCTTGAGCATATATTTTATTGGTATTTTATGAAATATTGATAATAGGGACTGACCAGTCTTAAAGGGACCCCTATAGGATTCGCTGGTGAATAATATAATGCCACAAAGCTTATGACTAGGGAATATTTTTGTCTCGAGGAAAGATCCCCTTAATCCCATTAGAAATTAATCTAATGATTTGGAATAAGTCCCACCAATCATCAAGAGATAATTCTTGATATAGTCATTTAAAGACATGATTCATTTCATTCATTTTCCCCATGTTCAAGAGGGATTGAGAATATATCAGTGATTTGTGCCATCATATTCCAAATCTTGGAAGCAACACTCTAAACTACATAACATCTATATCAAAACTATGTGTGTCTTGATTCCTACTACCACATTATATATAGTGATTTCTGGGTCTCTAATAATAGGTCCAACCGTAACATAATGATAAAATGTCCATTCTCCACATATGAGTTCGATCTATGTGGGAGAGCCAATATAATAACTACATGTGGATTTATTTTTATTACAATAAGATACATGGTGATTGATAAATACCAAATGTTTGGGATAGCCACAATATAAAGGAAAAATTCTCCTCCCTGCATATAGGTTATACACGCACATGGAATGTTTTATCTAAGAACTTTGTGTGGATTGATTCTCATTCCACTGAGATACATAGTGATGTTTGGATGTCAATTTTAGTATTATCTATGAATCATTACCTATATAAAAACTATAACCATATAGGATCATTTGTAACATGAGAGGCTTGTGCTCGAGAGTGATAGTTCTCCTTCCCTCCACATGATCATGATCTACATAAGCGACTTTATTTTTCATATACTCTTTGTAGCAAGATTCTTATGCTCACAAGGTACGTAGTGATGCCCAATTTTACAATCATTGGCCCAACCATGATGAAAAGAACAAAAATTCCATTTCCCTTTTATATGGGTAAAACCTGTGTAAGGGAATCTCTAATAAGAACTATGAGTGGCTTGATTTCCATACTAAGGTTTATGTAGTGATGCATGGATCCTATATTTTAGGTCCATCCACAAATTCTCATCACTCCCAACTATTTACCTTGATGATAACCAAATTTGTGTAGGGATTCTTACTCATACCAAAATGAGGATATCATTATATATTACAAATCATACACTCTAACATAGCTCAATTGGTTGTCTAGTTGTGTCTTGTTTCTCACATCGAGCATTAATTATGTGAGCTTAGGGACCCCATAAAGTCGCTTTAAACTACATGATCAAGGTGTTTTTCCTCCAAATACATGGAACAATGTCATAGTCATATGATTTTAAACTGAATGACAATGACCTAGTCACATGAAGTTAAACTGCATGAAAATGGCCTAGCCACATGATGTTAAACTACAAGACAACACCCAAGTCTCTTGATGTTAAACTGCATGAAAATTTCATAGGTGAATGATGTTTAAATGCACAAAAATACGATAGTTTCATGATGTTAAACTGTAAGATCACAGGTCTTCACATTAAAAATATCATCCCCTTTGATTATTTTGTACTCAGGGATCACATGTTTTATCCCTTCACCCCTAAATGTGTTAAATATACACTAGAATTTCTTTTAAGGTTCTCAAACTCTTATTGAATCTTACGTTCCCTGTGAAAAAAAATTGTATCTTCAATACCAGTATTGATACCAACCAATTCCTCAAGTTTATAGCCATGTTTTGGAACCCCATAGGCAATGAGATCCCATTCTCTTGGTTCCCCATATAGAAAACTGGTAATAGGGAATGGATAATCAAATGGTCCCCAACTAGGATTTTATGGTGCATAATAGAACACCCCTGAGCATTCACCTAGTGGATGTTCTTGTCCAAGAGGATACCCCCCTTAAATGAAGGATATATTTCCCTAACTATATGGGATATGGGCTCTCCACCATTAATAATGCTTGACCCATACCCATCAGTCTCCGTTCCCTATTAAATCAGATATTCTTGGGTTATGATTTACACTTCCCATAACCCAAATATTGATGTGGATTCTGATACCATTGATGTTACACATCTATGCATCATACCCATTTTCAAAAAAATATCATAATCTTGTATTCTTGTACCCGTTCATCATGAGGTATGCATCTATTTTGAATACCCAATTGCACTGAGTTAGTAATTCCACCTGGTGATACATCCTATTCACATAAGGTTAAACTTCATAATAGTGTAATAGTCACATGATGTTCAAATATATGACATGTGGTTCATCCTGCAAGACATAAAATTTCTTAGAGTGGACCATTCTATCCATATATCTATGATATAGATAAATGATTAATCTCAATACCAGAATGAAAAATAGAAATTCCCTTTCCCTACAGAGGATCCCAATCTACATAAAGTTCCCCGTAGCTGACTATTATCTTGATGCTCACTAAGGGAAGATAAAAAATTCCCCTACCTTCATATAATCTATATTTATATAGGTATTATCTCTAAAACTATGTGTGTCTCGATTACTATCCCTATTCGAGTGATGCTCATACCACTTTTCACCAAGCATAGTCATGATTTTTTTAAATTTCACCTTCTATATTACTGTATAAACGTTTTCAGTGATACATTACTTCCATGACATCCCTACACTTAGATAGGGAATAATTATCTTTATCATCACATGATTTGGATTTTTATAAAGTAATTATCACAAATATTGTGCATGTCCTGGAGAAAATACCATATCCATACATGTGATTTTGATCCTTGAGGAGATCCATATAAGAAAGTAATCATTGGAATGATTCTTTCCCTTACCAAAGGAATAAGGATACCCTAGGTAGCCCAGAAATTGAAATTTCATATTCCCCTATGATTTGGTCTATGTTTTAAGAACCTTAAGTATGGTGAAGTTATACAGGATCACCTCATCAATATATGAATCAGATCTATGTATGGTGTTCTTACATATGAGATAGATCTGTGAAACATGGGATCTAACATATGGATACCCACTGGTAATATTTTTCTATTATAAAAGATTCACCCTACATCTAAATACCCATGGCTAGTGAAATGTGTCCTTAAGGATATCTGGCAGAATTTCACATTGGTTCCTACATCCATTTCCCCTAATGTTAAACTATTAGGAAGGCATACTCATCACATGGCATTAAACTATGCAATAGATTCATCCCCACACCACGACGTCAAACTCTACATACCATATCTATAATCACTCCTTATCAAAGTACTATAAGATCCTGACCCTGTTAAAACAAATTTTAGGCTTCTTCCTTCGTATTTTAAGAAAATAAAACCATAACCCACTCTTTATGTCTTTAGAAACATGAGTTATCGAAAACCTTACCCAACCCTTGGAAAGGAGAAAATATCCCTATGTTTGACTATGCATGAGATGATTCTTCATAAACGCCTTCTACCTATCAACCAGAGGAATCATGGTCCTGTAAGATGGGACTTATGATCCTTGTGAGACCTGACATCATTATTGTGAATCTCATCACCATATAGTAATTCACGACCGTCCTTAGCATGGCTATACCATACCATTACTCATGGTCTAAGAAGCCTGAAGTCATGATATAACGACCCTTCTCTTCTTACATTACTATGACATCATTTTATTGATAAGAAACTTAAAAAACAGACAATGAGGATCCCAAGGTTTAGTTTAATTGGAAAACTATGACCATACATAAATTTTACAACATAAAACATACAAATTTATTTAATTCTTTCTTCTATAGATTCTTATTTCCCCTTGTGTTCTCCTTAGTACAACTAGTCACCTGAGGATATACATCAAAAATGGGTGAGATAAAATCACAATGAAAGGATATATAATAAAATGAAACAATATGAAATGGAGTTATTATAGTCATTATCATCATAAAAAAGATATAGTATCATAATCATGACAGGAAGAATTATGAAAAGATCTGGAATGTGGAAATGCATAAAAATGAAACATCATGTCTTAGTGGTGAACTTACAAACGTAGTTGTGAAAAACTATATCATCATGTTCACACATATTTCACTTTAATGATGATATTATTCACATTACCCATTGCATTATAGTTCTATATAATTCTGGTCACACCTGTCACATCATGACATTTACATTGCGTTACATAATTCCAGGCACACCCGTCAAATCACAACATTTACATTATCATGCATGCCACGTAGAACATATATAAATATTGAATATATAATAATTCATGGAAATGAATGATTTTAATTTCATAAAAATACAATCATAAACTTTGTGTTCCCAAATTAAAGGGGGAATAAAATACTTGATATAAGAATCATCAACCTTGAGTGAAGGAAACAATATTGAGAAGTAAAAGGTGTGTTTTTTTTGAAATAAGAGTTCTTATAGAAAATAATTTGTTTGTTATAAATTCACATATAAAACATTTATATCACAGAAAAGGTAAGATAATGATTAATAAATTATTTTTAAGGAATAACAATACTGAAAATTGAGTAAAAGAGGGAAAACCCAAAGAAAGAGAGTTGGGTTCAAGAATTCTTCTTACCTTTAGTCCGAAAGAATACATCACAATAATATCCTATATAATCACATAATATTCATTAATTAATAATTATATAACCTTTTATACATGAATATTATTCATTATGGTGTTATTATTTTCTTTTATAGGCCTTTGGATGAGTTATAGAGTTTAATTTCATCATTTGAGACCTTTTGTTTTCATAGTTTTCATGATCATTTCATTTGTATACAAGAATATAAGTTTATTTAAAATGAGAATGAATATAAAAAACTATTATAATGTGTTAATAATTATACTCCATAATATTAAATTATCATATAAGTGATTTGTTTAATTTGGGCGAGGCTAAATCAATAGATAGGATCTTAGTGATTAACATTTGGATTATTTTGGGCGATTTCCCTACAAAAAAATTGTTTTGTTTTGTTATTTAACATAATGTGTGTATAAAGAATATAGGAAATTATATAAGATATATTACATATATTATAATATGGTTCAACAATAAAAATGGTTTCATGACAACAATATAATATGATAATATAAATTTAAAACCCATCGTCCTTGAATGTGATAAATTAACATATCTCGGATGATGTTTTCATTTTTAGAATAAAATGACGGGGAAAGATATTTTATGATGAATTATTCCATTAGAATGAAAATATTATAGTATATATAAGTTACTGTATTTTTTCTACCATTTTTATTTAGGTAGGTGAGGAAAAATATGAAAAGAAATTGAAATTGAAAGGAAATTAAAAGAAAAGAGAGAGGATTTACCTCTTGAATTATCCTCTTGAGATCCTCATCAAGGAAAATAGGATTGGTATTTTGATGAGACCAATAGCTCCAAGATATGGGGTAGGTACTAGGGAATATATTTGAGAAGAATTTAGAAAAGGATAAAGGCTTTAGAGGTTTTAAGAGAAGAGAGTGTGAGGGGCCGTATTTATAGTTGAGGGGAGGGGTGTTTTCTTATTATTTTAATCATTAGTTTATTATTTTGCTAAAGACAAGAAATAATGAGAATAATTATGTCTAAAAATAGTAATTAGATCATTTTATTTCTAACCAATGGTGATTACATCAGCAATGACTCAATGAATAGTTCTTTTAGCTTATAATGTATATATACTCTAAATTATTGTAATTTACTATTCACTAAAAATAAAGTATTTCATAAAAATCTCAAAAATTCACCCTAACCATTTTTCAATGTGTAGAATTAAAAAAATGGAAATTTTTTTATAAAAATAATTTCAAAATATTTTTAATTTAATTTTTGAATAAAATCATTATTAACTTGAAAAAACATGTTTTAAATTTAAAACTGGTTTTATAACACTTTAAAAAATTAACTAAGGTCTTATAAAATTATCCTAAAATCATAGGACAAAAAAATATTTATTTATTAATAAATTTTATAAAAATTAATTTTATTTTTAATAAATGTATTGATTTAAAATTTTAATTAAATAATTATTACTCACAAAAATACCAACACTTTATTATTAATTTTTTCTAAAACATTCCCTCTCATTTATAAGGTGCCTAAATTTTATTTAAACTTTCATGGGTGAGTCTACTATTAATTTGGCTAGTTTACTATTCATAAGGGTGATATTACTATTCATAAGGGTAACATTACTATTCATAAGGGTATTTACTATTCAACAAAAATTAATTTTTCCCTATCAGACTCTAACCGTATTACTTATCACAACTGTGTATATTGGATTTTCGAAGTTCAAATCAGAGAAGTGGAAAATTTATGTTTAATGATGAGGTTATAAAATTCGCAAAGTATTTAGTAGTTTATTTAAGAATGATGTGAAATTGCATTCCTAATGTGATTTTATGTGACATAATTATAAGAAGGGAATTTCCATTGATAAAAAATTGGGTCATTACATTCTTCACCCCTTTGGAAATTTCTCCCTCGGATTTTCATTTTACAAAAAAATTTGAGGCTATTTCTCCTTCATCCCTTCCTCTAGTTCCCAAGTTACTTCTTCATACTTATGGTTCCTCTAAAAAACTTTTACATGGTGTGTTTTCTTATTGAGTAGAACCTTATCTCTCTAGTCTGTGATTTTTACTGGCTACTCCTCATAAGAGAGATCATCTTCTAGCTATACCACCTTTGAGTTTAGTACATGTGAGGGATCTGGTATGTACTTCCTCGAGAGTGATACGTGTAACACATCATGAACTTGAGCCATATTCAGTGGAAGTGAGAGCCTATAGTAAACAGCTCCTACGCATTCAATGATCTTAAAGGGGCCAATGTACCATTGGATTAGCTTCTGTTTCTTTCCAAACTAAATGAATCTATTCTATGGTGATATTCTAAGGAAGACTTTATCTTCAATGTTGAAATTAAAGTGCCTTTTAATAGTTTCATCATAGATCGTTTTCATACTCTGAGAAGCATTGATATTTTGTTGGATGGCATGAACCATTTATATCATCTATTATACAAGATTATACCCAAGTAGATTTCTTTCTCCAACTTCATCCCAATAAGTTGTATTTTTACATATATTTACATACATTACTTCATATGGATCCATCTAAATATTCGAGTTGAATCTATTTTTGTATGAGAACTCAACAAATAGGACATGTTGATCCCATCAACCTTTTAATTCTAATGAGAAGGCTCTTAGAATATCTTTGAGCATCTGAATAGTAATTTTAGATTGGCCATCGGTTTGAGGGTGATAGGCCATGCTGAAATTCAATTTAGTACTCAAAGAATGTTGAAGACTCCTCTAGAATTTAGATGTGAACCTGTGATCATGATCAGAGACAATCGAGAGTGGAACCCCATGTGGTCTCACCACTTCTTTCACATATATGTTTTCAAGTTGTTCAAGAGATAGATCTTCCCAAATAGAAATAAAGTGGGTATTATTGGTGAGTCGGTCCACCAAAACCCCTATCACATTATTCTCTTTGGATGTCTGAGGGAGACCTGTGACAATGTCCATGGTGGAATTCTCACATTTCCATATGGGTATATGAAATGGTTCCATCATCCCTTTGGAATTATATATTTTTGCTTTAACATATTGACATATCAAATACCTTGAGATATATTCTGCAATCTCATTCTTCATGTTGTCCCACTAGAAGCATTCTTGGAGATCACAGTATATCTTAGTGCTACCAGTATGGATAGAGATTGTTGAGCTATGTGAATTATCCAAATATTATTCTTTATCAAAATTGATGAAGGCAGACAGAGCCTTATTCTAAACTAAATTACACCATCATCATCATCGATATAGAACTCTCACAGCTTCCCTTACTTTACATCATTTACCCTCTTTTGAAACTCCATATAATCCCTTTGGGCCTCCTTAATCTTCTCATGTATAGATGGTTGAGAAATAATTTGGGCAAGGTAGTATCTATTCCCAATTGTTATGATTTTAAAATCCATCATTTTCATTACCAAGAATATAGAGTCTTTCTCAATCCGCAAAATGGATAGAGCAGTAGGTTCTTTTATGCTAAGAGCATCAGCTACCATGTTTGAATTTCTAGGATGATAGTGAATAGGGAAATCACGGTCTTTTATTAGCTCAAAACATATCCTTTGATGCATTTTGATCTCCTTTTGTGTGAATATATACTTTAGGCTCTTTGGATCAGTATATATGTCACATTTCTCACCATAGAGATAGTGCTGATAGATTTTCAAGGCAAAAATCATAGTTTCTAGCTCTAGATCATGTGTAGAGTAGTTCTTCTCGTGGATCTTCAACTATCATGAGGTGTAAGAAATAACATTATCATTTTTCATGAGTAAAAAACCCAATACATTCTTGGAAGAATCACTATATATAAAAAAACATTCTCCACTTTTTGGTAATGTGAGTACTGGTGCATTGATACGCCTTCTATTTATCTCCTTGAAGCTTTCCTCACATTCTTCCATCCAGACTTACTTTACCCCTTTCCTTATTAACATAGATATCAGGCTTGACAATCATGATAAATTTCCCACAAAACATTAATAGTACCCTGTTAAGCTATGAAAACTACATATTTTGGTAGAGGTTATTTTCCATTCCTCAATTACATTGGTTTTTTAAGGGTCCATAAAATTCATTCACTTGGGATCACATGCCCAATAAAGCAATTTCCTGCATCCAAAAGTCACACTTTCTGAACTTGGAGTACAACTTATCCTTCTTTAATATCGCCAACCCAAGTCTTAGATATTTTTCATGTTCATCCTTTCTCTTAGAGGATATGAGAATGTAATCTGTAAACACAACTAAATATTTGTTGAGGTAATGTCTAAAGACTGTATTCATAAAATCCATGAAGCTTTCAAGGGCATTAGAAAGTCTGAAGGGCATCAGCAAAAACCCTCAGTTCCCATACCTTTTATGAAAGGTAGTCTTCTAAATATCTTCCTTACTCACCTTTAGCTAATGATATCAAGAATAACGATCCACCGTTGAGAAGTATTGATATACTCTTAACTGATCAAACAATTCATCAATACTCAAAAGAGGATACATTTTTTTTGTGGTGATCTTATTGAGTTCCGGATAATCGATACACAACTACATTGATTCATACTTCTTCTTGACAAAGAGCACTGGATCACCACAAGCAGTGCACTAGGGCATATTAACCCTTTGTCCAAATGCTCTTTTGGAAACTTCTTTAACTCCTCTAGTATTATAGGATCCATCCTATAGGGACACTTTGAGATAGGAGTAGTTCCAGGTATGAGTTCTATTGATAACTCTACCTCACGATTTGGGGGTAGTTCGAGTAACTCTTTTGGAAATACATCACTATATTCCCTCAAGATGGGAATTTCCCCATGGTGGATAACTTTCTTTGACTTGACCATTTGAGAGAGGTATGCCTCTTCACATTGAATCAACACCAACACCATTGTAGGATTTTTCAAAGGATATTCATGATATTCCATGAATTTGTGTAGGAGCATGGTATTGTTTGGAATATTAAATGATATTTTATTTTCTCAACAGTTTATATGTGCTTTATATAAAGAGATAAAATCCATCCCCATTATAGTGTAGAATTCCACCAAGGGAATTCTCACGTAATTTTATGGAAGAATATTCCCACATATTCCAATAGGTGAAGTATCCTACACGTGGGTTGAAATGATTTAACCACTAGGTATTTTTATGGATATCTACACTTCAAGTTTTCAAGACTTTCATTCAATAGTTCTAGAAAACTTGTGAGATATAAAGGAATGCATAAAACCAGAATCAATTAAGACTTTTTCAACTCTTGAGTGAATAGAAAGTGTACCTTGTATGAATTCATTATCTTGATCCACTTCCATAGTAGTGATGGCATAAGATTTCCCTTCTTCCTTTGGTTTTGGTAGCTTATTAAGTTTATTACCCTGAAGGACTTTATGTATAGTGAACTAGATTATATAGTATCCCTTCTCCCTACAGTTGTAGCATTTGACCATGGGTGATTCTCTCCTTTCCTCCACTACATTGTAATGAATTTTAATGTATTTTCGATATTCATGAGCTTGGTATCATTATCTACCAAACTTAAATCATTTCCCTGGCCCTTTGAGGTAGTTCCCATGATTCTTCTTTCCACATTTTTGACATTTATTAGGATGGGTTTTATTTCAATATTTCTTATTTGACCCTAAGTCTTGAAACTCTGTATTTCATTTCTTATCACCATAGCCATGATTCCATTCTTCAAACTCCATTTCCACTTTGAGATAACATCAAAAAACTTCTTCACAACTCCCAAATTCTCTAATTGTAAGAGCCTTTTGAAGGTGTGGTTTTAAACCACTAAGGAATCAATCAAAATTTCCATCATTGTTGATAAAAAACCCAAAACATACCTTGAAATCCTTTTGAAATTTGTTTTGGAGATTGTGATAGATTATCTGTCCTTTTTATTTAGTACTATGAATTCTCTCTCTATCTTTGTATGAAGAGTTCGATGGAAATACTTATTAATAAAAATTATCTTAAATTCTTCCCACTACATATCTTTAATTTCAGACCTTATAGAAGTGTTCTCAATCAATGTCCACTGTTGGTTAACCTATCCATATAGATAATAAATGGATAGAGTCACCTTCTCTATCTTAGAATAGTAAAGCACATAAAATATCTTCTTCATTGAGTTGTCCCACTGTTCCGAAACTAGTGGATCGTAAGATCCACAAAATTTTGATGGTTATTACCACATAAAACACTCGATAGATAGTTTAAACCTCTTTGGTGAAGGAGGATGTTCCAAATTATTTGGGTTATTGTTTATAACCAGAGATAGAAGGGTAAGAATCACCATGAAATTTTGAACTCCACCACCCAAAGCATTGTGGATTTCATTTGGGCAATCACTGCATTATCCCTCACACATGTTGTTGGCCTTGTTTCTCCTAGTTCCCACCATTTTCTAAAATAGAAAAGTTTAGAACAAAACATAAGACAATAAGTTATGAATATATAATTTATTCCTTTTTGAAATTAATTCTAAAGGAATATCTTGTGGGATCACTATGTTCAGAAATGCATCGTGGGTGCTTACTTATACTTAGTCTCATACTAAAGGTTTTCACTAAGGTTCTATTGTCCTAATTCCTTAATTAACTATACCATCCCCTGATACCAACTATAGTAACCCTACTCTTATTACATTACTATTACATAATTTTAATGATAAACAACTAAAAAACATTACACCATAATGATCTAAAGGTTTAGTGTCATGGAAAAACTAGGACCATACATAACTTTTAATACATAAAAAATAAAAATTTATTTAATTCCTTATTCTCTAGCTTCTTATTTCCCTTTGTGTTCTCCTTAGTACAAGTAGTCATCTAAGGATTTACATCAAAAAGGGGTAATCTACAATCCTAGTAAGAGGATAGATAATATCATGAAAAAACACAACATGGTTTGATCATAATCATTATCATCATTACATAGGTATAAGATCATAATCCAGAGAGGAAGCATTACAAAATGACTAGGAATGTGGCAATGCATAAAATTTAAACATCATGTATTATTGGTCAACTTCCACAAATAGTTGTTACAAATTCTATCATCATTTTCATGTATATTTCACTTTACTCGTGATGTTATTCACATTACCTAATGCATTAGAGCACTATATAATTCTGGGAACACCTGTCACATCACAACATTTTCATTGCGGTATAAAATTCTGGGTGCACCCATCACATCACCACATTTACAATTCCATAAATTCCACATATATAATATATCAATATTGAACATATAATAACCAATTGAAATGAATGAGATTCATTTCATAAGCATACATTCATAAACTTTGGGTTCCCAAATGAAAGAGGGAATACTATACTTGATATAAGAATCATCAACCTTGAGTGAAGGAAACAATATTGAGAAGTAAAATAAATGGTTTTTATAAAATAACCATACTTAAAAGGTAATATAATGATCAATAAATTATTTTTAATGAATAAACATACTGAAAATGGAGTGAAAGAGGGAAAACCCAAAGAAAGAGAGTTAGGTTCAAGAATTCCCCTTAACTTTTGTACAAAAGCTTCCTTCACATTAATATCCTATATAATAACATTATATTAATTAATTAAAAATTAAATAACCTTTTATACATGAATTTGATTCATTATGGTGTTAATATGTTCTGTTATGGGCCTTTGGATGAGTTATAGAGTTTAATTTCATTATTCAAGACTTTTTTTTCATAGTTTTCACGATTGGTTCATTTGTATACATAAATCGAAGTTGGTTTAAAATGATTATGAATTTCCATAATTTTTATTATATATTAATAACGATCCTACATAATTGTAAATGATCATATAATTCATTTTTTAATTTGGGTTATGATTAATTATTAGATAAGATCTTAGTGATAAACATTTGGATTATTTTGGACAATTTCGCTATAAATATTTTGTCTTATTTTAGTATTTAACATCATTTGTGTATAAAGAATATAGAAAATAAAAATTGATATATTACATATATTATAATCTAGTCTAACTATAAAAATGGTTTAATGAAAAAAATCTAAGATGATAATAGAAATTGAAAACCCATCATCCTTGAATGTGACAAATTAACACACCTCAGACAATATTTTCGTTTTTAGTATAAAAGGATGGAGAAAGAGAGGTGATGATGAATTATTACATTAGCATAACAACCTTCCAATATATATAAGGTACTAGATTTTTCATACCATTTTTATGAAGGTAGGTGAGGAAAAATAAGAAAATAAATTGAAATTCAAAGGAAATCAAATGAAAAGAGAGAGGATTTACCTCTTGAATTCTCCTCTTAAGACCTCCTCACGGAAACTAGGATTGGTATTTTGATGAGACCAAGAGGTCCTAGACATGGGGTGGGGACTATAGAATATATTTGAGAATAATTTAGATAGGCCTAAAGTCTTGAGAGGTGTGAGGAGAAGAGATTGTGAGGTGTGGTATTTATAATGGAGGGGAGGGGTGTTTTCTTATTATTTTAATCATTAATTTATTATTTTTCTCAAGAAAATAAATAGAGAGGATTATTGTGACTAAAAATAGTAATCAGATCATGTGATTTCTAACCAATGGTTCTTACATCAAATATGACTCAATGAATAGCACTTTTAGCTTATAATGTATATATACTGTAAATTACTGTATTTTACTATTCACTAAAAATTCTAGTATTCCAAAAAAATCTCAAAACATTACCCTAAATTTTTTTAAATGTGCAGAATTAAAAAATGAACTCTATTTTATCAAAATATTTTCTAAATATGTGAAATTTAATTTTTTGAAAAAAATCGTTATTTACATGAAAAATATAGGTTTTAAAATTAAAGGTGATTTTATACTACTTCCAAAAATTAATCAAGGTCTTATAAAATTATCTAAAAATAATAGGAAAAAATTATTTATTTAGGAATAAATTTTCTAATAATGAATTTTATTTTTAATAAATTTATTAATTTAACATTTTAATTAAATAATTATTACTCAAAAAAATACCAACACTTTATTATTAATTTTTTTAAAACGTTCCCTCTCATTTATAAGGAACCAAAATTTTATTTATACTTTTGTGGGTGAGGTTACTATTAATTTGGCCAGTTTACTATTCATAAGAATCATATTACTATTTATAAGGGTAACATTACTATTCATAAGGGTATGTTAAAATTCCAAAAAAAATAATTTTGTATTATGAGACTCTAAATTTCTTACCGGCCACAACTATGTATGTCATATTTTCGAAATTAAAATCATTAAAGTTGAAAAATTATCTTTAACGAAAAGGATATAAAAGTCACATAGTATTTAGTAGTTCATTTAAGCATGATGTGCCATTTTGTTTCCTAATTTGATTTTATGTGATATAATTATAAGAAGGTAATTTCTATTGATAAATGTTGGGGTTGTTACATTCTTCTCCCCTTTTGAAATTTCTTCCTCGAATTTTCATTTTACAAAAACAGTTAAGGGTACTTCTCCTTTATCACCTCCCTCAGTTCCCAAGTTTATTGTTCATACTTATGGTTCCTCTACAACATTTTTTAAAGTTGTGTTTTCTTATTGTGTAGAACCTTATCTCTCTAGAAAATAATTTTTATTGGATGCTCTTTATGAGAGAGATCATATTCTAGCTATACCACCTCTGAGTTCAGTACACATGAGCTATCTGGTATGTACTTCCTCAGGAGTGATACGTGGAACACATAAAGTAATTGAGCCATATTTTGTGGAAGTTCAAGCCGATAAAACACAACTCATAAGAGATCAAGGATCTCAAAGGGGATAATGTACCTTGGGATTAGCTTTCATTTATTTCCAAACTGCATGACTCTCTTCTATAGTGATATTCGAAGGAAGACCTTATATCCAACGTTGAACTCTATGTCCCTCTGAAGTTTGTCAGCATAACTCATTTTCTAAATCTGAGCAACATTGATATGTTTTTGGATGGATTGAACGTTTTTTGTTATCTGTTTTACAAAATCAGTTACAAGTATCTTTCTTTCTCCAACTTCATCACAATTTGTTGGAGTTTTATATCACTTTCCATATAGAGATTCATATGGATCCATCTGAATACTCAAGTTGAACCTATTATTGTATGATAACTCAACCAATGGTAGATATTGATCCCATAATACTTTGAATTCTAATGAGAAGGATCTTATCATATTTTTCGAGCATCTGAATAGTCTATTTAGATTGGCCATTAGTTTAGGGGTGATAGGCCATGTTGAAATTCAATTCAGTACTCGAGGCATGTTGACTCCTCCAGAATTTATATATGAACCTAGGATCACAATCAGAGACAACAAAGAGTGTAACCCCATTTAGTCTCACCACTTCCATCAAATAAATCTTTGCAAGTTGGTCAAGAGAGAGAACTTCCTGAATAGTGACAAAGTGGGTGGTCTTGGTGAGTCGGTCCACCACAACTCATATCGCATTATTCCCTTTGGATGTCTTTAGGAGACCCGTGACAATGTCCATGGTGACATTCTCCCATTTCTATATGGGTATAGGCAATCTTTTCATCATCCCTTTGAACTTATATCATTTTCCTTTAAGTTTCTGACATATCAAACACCTTAAGATATATTATGCAATCTCATTCTTCATGTTGTACCACTAGAAGTGTTCTTGGAGATCATGATGCATCTTGGTTCTACAGGGATGGATATATAATGTTGAGCTATGTGAATTATCCAATAGATCATTTTTTATCACACGAGATGAAGGCACACACAACCTCATTCCAAACCGAATTACATAATCATCATCAATATGGAACTCTAGGAGCTTCCCTTCCTTTACTGCATTCACCCTCTTTTGAAACTCTAGATCATCCCTTTGGGATGCCTTAATCTTCTCTTGGATAGATAGTTTGAAGATCATTTGGTCAAGGTAGGATTTATTCCCTGCTGTTATGATTTTAAAATACATCATTTTCATTTTAAATAAGATAGAGTCTTTCTCAATCTGAAATATGGATAGAGCAAAAAGTTCTTTAATGCCAATAGAATCAGCTACCATGTTTTCCTTTCTAGGATGATAGTTAATAGATAAATCATAGTCTTTTATTATATCTAACCATATAATTTGATGCATGCTTATATCCTTTTGTGTGAATATATACGTTAGGCTATTGTGATCGTTATATATGTCACACTTCTCACCATAGATGTAGTGCCACTAGATTTTCAAGGAAACAATCATAGCTGCAAACTCTAGATCATGTATAGGGTAGTTCTTATCATGGATATTCAACTATAGTGAGACATAGGCTATCACATTATAATTTTTCATGAGTACGCAACCCAATCATTTCTTTGAATCCACACATTCTTTTGTCCAGATAGAATTTAACCCTTTCCTTGTTTACTTAGTTAGAGGGATTCACAATCATGAGAAATTTGTCACAAAACGTAGATAGTACCCTGTTAATCAATGAAAACTATATATTTTAGTGACACTAGATGGTATGTGATATTCCTTAATTATGTTGGTTTTTAAAGGGACTACAAAAATTCATTCACATGTGATAACATGCCCCATGAACGCTACTTGCTACATCCAAAAGTCACACTTTCAGAATTTGGTGTACAACTTATCCTTCCTAAATATTTCCAAAACAAGTCATAGACATTATTCATGATTCTCATTTCTCTTAGAGTATATTAGAATGTTATCCATAAAAACAAGAAATAATTTTTTGAGGCAATGTATAAAGACTATATTCATCAAATCAATGAAGATTTCGTGGGCATTAGTAAGTCCAAATGGCATCACAAAAAACGCTTAGTGCCCATACCTTGTACAGAAGGAAATATTATAAATATATTCCTTATTCACCTTTAACTGATGATATCCAGAATAAATATCCACATTTTAGAAGTACCAAGCTCCTCTCAACTGATCAAACAATTCATAAATCCTCAGAAGATGATACTTTTTCTTTATGGTGATCTTGTTGAGTTCCCGATAATCTTTACACAACCGCATTGATCCATCCTTCTTCTTGACCAAGATCACTAGCACACCCCAAGATGATGCAATAGGGCGTATGAACCCTTTGTCCAAATGCTCTTCCAGCTACTTCTTTAACTCCTACAATTCTATAGGATCCTTCCTATACGGACACTTTGAGATAGGAGTTGCTCTGAGTATGAGTTCTATTGAGAACTCTACCTCACGATCCTGGGGTAGTCCAGGTAACTATTTAATAAATATATCACTATATTCCCTCAAGATGGGAATTTCCCCTAGGTGGATAATTTCCTTTGACTCAGCCATTTGAGAGTGGTATGCCTCTTCATAGGGAATCAACACCCACACTGTTAAAGGAATTTTCAAAGGAGATTCATGATACTCCTTGCATTTGTATAGGAGCATGGGATGGTTTATAATATGAAAAGATATTTCCTTTTCCAGATATTTTATATGTTCTCTATATAAAGAGATCCAATCCATCTCCATTATAGTGTCTAATTCCACCAAGGGAAGTATCACGTGGTTTTTTAGAAAAATATTCCCACATACACCAATATGTGAAGTCTCCTACACTTGGGTTGAAATGATTTCACCATTAGGTGTTCTTATGGATATCTAAACTGCATGGCCTCGAGGATTTGATTCAATTGTTCTAGAAAACTTTCTATATATAAAGGAATTCATAGAAATGGAATCAAATAAGACTCTTACCATTCTTGAGTGAATTGGAAGTGTACCTTTTATGACTTCATTATCTTGCTCCACTTCTGCAGTAGTGATGGAATAAGACTTCCCTTGTTCTTTTGGTTTTTGTGGCTTATGAAGTTGATTACCCTTGATGAATTAAGGTTTAGTGCACTATATTACATAGTTCCCTTGATCCTTATAGTTTTAGCATTGGACCATGGGTGGTTCTATCCTTTCCTCCACTACATTATCATACATTTTCATGTATTTTCAACATTTAGGAGATTAACGGCCCTATCTCCCACACTTAAAGCATTTTACCATTCCTTTGAGGTATTTCCCATGATGTTTCTTCCCACATTTTTGACATGTGGTAGGTTGGATTTTATTTCCACCTATCTCATTATACCTTCCATCTTGAAGCTCTATCTTTCATTTCTTATTACCGTAACCATGAGACCATTCTCCAAAATCCATCTCCACTTTGAGGTCAACTCAAAAAACATCTTAATAACTACCAAATTCTATAATTGTAAGATCCTTTTGAAGGTGTGGGTTTAAACCACTAAGGAATCTATCAATTTTTTTATCATTGTTTATAATTAAACCCAAAACATACCTTGAAAGCCCTATAAAATTTGCTTCATAAGATTTGATTGATTATCCTTCATTTTTATTCAGCTCTATGAATTCTATCTCCATCTTTGTATGAAGATTTCAATGGAAATACTTATTAAGAAAAATTATCTTAAAGTCTTCCCACTCCATCTCTTTAATTTCATACCTCATCTTAGTGTTCTTAATCGATGCCCAAAATTGGTCAACCTCTCTATATAGTTAATAAATGAGAAAAGTAACCCTCTCCATCTTAGAATAATGAATCACATTAAATATCTTATCCATTTAGTTGACCCACTATTCAAAAACAAGTGGATCGTAAGATCCACTAAACCTCAATGGTCATTGCCGCATAAAACACTCAATAGCTAGTTTATCCCTCCTAGGTGAAGGAGGATGTTACACATTATTTAGGTTATTTTTCATAACTAGATATTGATGGGTAAGCATCATCATGTAATTTTGAACTCCGCCTCCCCAAGAATTGGGTATGTCATTTGGGAAATCACTGAACTATGCCTCGCATAGGTTGATGGCCTAGTTTCTGTGGGTTCCCACAATTTTCTAAAATAGAAAAGGTTAGAACAAAACATAAGTCAACATGTTAGGAATATATAATTTATTATTATTTTTAGATTAAATATAAAGGCTTATATTTTGGTATCCATATGTTTAGAAAATCATCTTGGGTGCTTACTTATACTTAGTCCCATACTAAAGGTTTTCACTAAGGTTCTCTAGTCTTAATTACCAAATTAACTATATTATCCTCTGATACCAAGTACAGTGACCCTACTCTTCTTAAATTACTATTACACAATTTTAATGATAAATAACTAAAAAATATTACATAATAATGATCCAAAGGTTTAGTTTTATGGGAAAACAAGGACCATAAATAGTGTTTACTACATAAAACATAAACATTTATTAAATTTCTTCTTCTCTAGTTTCTTATTTCCCCTTGTGTTCTCCTTAGTACAAGTAGCCATATGAGGATATAAATCAAAATGGGGTAATCTAAAATCCTAGTAATAGTATTGATAATAACATGAAACAATATAACATGGGTTGAGAATAAGTATTATCATCATTACATAGGCATAGGATCATAATCATGAGAGTAAGCATTTGGAAAAGACTTGGAATGTGGCAATGCAGAAAAATAAAACATCATGTCTTAGTAGTCAACTACCACACATAGTTGTGAACAATGATAGCACCATGTTCATGCATATTTATCTTTAATCATGAGGTTATTCACATTATCCAATGCATTTTAGCTCTAGATATTTCCATGTTCACTCCTCACATCATAACATTTACATTGCGCTATATAATTCTGGGCACACCCATCATATCGCAAAATTTATATTTTCATGCATTGCACATAGAGAATATATCAATATTGAACATATAATAACCAATGGAAAGGAATGGGTTTAATTTAATAAGAATACATTCATAAACATTGGGTTACCAAATTAAAGAGGGAATAACATACTTGATATAAGAAACATCAACCTTGAGTGAAGGAAAAAATCTCAAGAAGTAAAATAAATTTTTGTAAGGAATAAAAATACGGAAAAGGTAATATAATATAGAATAATTTTTTATATAATAACCATGCTGAAAATGGAGTGAAATAGGGATAACCCAAATAAAGAGAGTTGGGTTCATGAATTCCCATTACCTTTTTTCTAAAAACATCCTTCACATTAATATATTGTATAATCACATTATATTCATTAAATAACAATTTCATAACCTTTTTTACATTAATACAATTCATTATGATGTTATTATGTTCTTTTATGGGCATTTCGATGAGTTATAGAGTTTATTTTCATCATTTGGGACTTTTTGTTTTCAAAGTTTTCAGGATTGGTTCATTTGTATATATCAATGGAAGTTTGTTTAAAATGATTATGAATATCCAAAATTGTTATTATATATTAATAATTATCCTCCATAATCTTAAGGATCATATAAGTTATTTGGTTAATTCGGGTGAGGACGAATCATTAGATAAGATCTTAGTGATATAAATTTGGATTATTTTGGGCGATTTCAATACAATGAATATGTTTTGTTTTATTATTTAATATAATGTGTGTATAAAGAATCCATAACATTAAATAAGATGTATTACATATATTATAATCGGATTCTACCATAAAAATTGTTTTATGACTAGAATTGAAGACGATAATATAAATTGAAAACTTTTTATCCTTGAATACAATAAATTAACAGTGCCCGGTTGCGATTTGAGAAGAACTAGAGAGTTCATTTCCAATTTCGTGATGCCAATGCCCCCATGGATCGGGTGCAACATGTTTCTATAACCGAAATCAGTTGACGCCTGAAAGAGTTAATCTCGTTAGAGGGGATGCCCTTGGCCTTAATTATTTAATTCCCCAAAGATCATTGCTTTCATTGTGTTCCCTATTTATTTACTAATTTTAAAATAAATAATGATGATGATTAAAGGAAATTAAAAGAAAAGAGAGAGGATTAACCTCTTGAATTATCCTATTGAGATCCTCTTCAAGGAACCTAGGATTGGTATTTTTATAGGACCAAGAGATCCTGGATGCGGGGGAGGGATTAGGGAAGATATTTGACTAGAATTTATACATGTACCAAGGCTTGAGATGTGTGAGGACAAGAGGGTGTGAGAGGTAGTATTTATAGTGGAGGGGAGGGGTGTTTTCTTATTATTTTAATAATTAGTTTATTATTTTTCTCATGATAATAAATATTGAGGATTCTTGTGACTAAAAATAGTAATTAGAACATTTGAGTTAAAAAAATGGTTCTTACCTCAGTGATTACTCAATGAATAGTGATTTTAGCTTATAATGTATATATACTGTAAATTACTGTATTTTACTATTTACTAAAAAATCAAGTATTTCAAAAAAATCTTGAAAATTCACCCTAAATTTTTTTGATGTGTATAATTCAATAATGGATTCTATTTTATGAAAATAATTTTCTAAATATGTGAAATTTAATTTTAAAATAAAATCATTATTTACTTGAAAAATACATATTTTAAATTTATTAGTGAATTTATAATACATTAAAAAATTAACCAGGGTCACATAAAACTATACTAAAATCATACAAAAAAATATTTATTTAGTAATACATTTTATGAAAATTAATTTTATTTTTAATAACGTTTTTAATTTAAAATTTCAATTAAATATTGTTTACTCACAAAAATACCAAAAATTTATTATTAATTTTTTTAAAACATTCCCTATCATTTATAAGGTGCCTAAATTTTATTTATACTTTCATGGGTGAGGTCACTATTCATTTGTCTAGTTTACTATTTAAAATGGTCATATTAATATTCATAAGGGTAACATTACTATTCATAAGGGTAAGTTACTATTTAACAAAAAATTAATTTTTTCCTATCAAAATTTAATGTATTACTGATCGCAACCGTGTATGAATGATTTTTGAAATTCAAATCATAGAAGTTGAAAAACTATGTTTAATGTATGGTCTATAAAAGTTACATAGTATTTTTTTAGTTCATTTAAGCATTATATTTAGTTGTGTTTACTAATGTGATTTTATGTGACATAATTATAAGAAGGTAATTTTCATTGATAAAATTTTGAGTAATTACACATAATTTAAAGAATTTTTATTTTATACTCAAAAGGTTAATGAATTAATATCAACCCTAGGAATCCAAATTAAGATGTTGTGTAACACTCCACTAATATAAGGTCCACATGAGTCATGATCTTAAACCATATACTCTTTGGTCAAAGCTGTATGACTTTAAAATTTAGCCTTTGATGGTCCAAATCACAAGACCCTAAACTACTAATCAAAGATATATAAAACTTATCAGGTTGAAACTCACAATGTGTAGTTTGAGAAAAATTAAAATCTCTACTTGATAAACACCTCATCTCTATACTTTATGTAAAAGTTAGAGTATAATTGTAAAATGAATAAAGCTTGTAGGTCCTATCTTGTGGCCCTAATAAATTATGATCCATGCTCATTGGCCCCCCTAACCTTGGAAAAAGTTAGAGTAATTAATTTTCACACCTTTTAGCCTTAGAAATGTGTTCAATAAGAAACAAAAAAACTTTTAGTGTTCTTAAAACCTCATTGAATATTCATGTCTTTGAAGTTTGAGTTGACACTCACCAATTCCATGAGTAGAAACACTACACCTAGAATCCCATTGACTTGAGTTATTTCTCTTGGTTCTTCCCTATATTGTATTGGAAACAAGGAATAACTGATCTTAAGGGACCCTACTAGGATTTCCTGGTTAATAACCCAACCCATCAGAGCTTACACCTTCTGGGTGTTTTCGTCCTGGATGAATGGTCTACCTTAAATCGATGAGTTATTGTCCTAGTTACATGTGATACTGGTTTCCACCATTACTAATGGTCAACCTGTATCCACTAACCTCCATTTTCCTTGACTTGAATATTCCTAGAACATGATTTACAAGCCTCATAACCATAATATTCAAGTGGATTCCACATCTTTGATATTACTCCACCATGTTGTGCACCCATTCTCAAAGAAGTAATGCGATATTGAATTGTCAAACCTTTTTATGGACTCATCCACATGACCTGGAATCATGTGATATAAGGCACAAGCTTCAAAAACAGAAATAGTACTACCATATGGGTTTCAAGAGATGGTGTGATCTAGAAGACCATAAAATATAATAATAGATAGTACGGGGTAAAAGAACCTAAATTATAGCAACAATAGCTAAAAGAACCTAAACTCTAATGACGATCTAGATTAAATTAACTTAAAAAACAAATTGAAAGAAAAAAAATTCTCACCAAGTTGAAAAAAATAAAAGGGAACCCTAGTCAATAGTTGATTCTCTACTCACTGGACACAAACTCTGTGTATTTCAGGCATCATTGAGCACATATGAACTGAAAAAGTCACAAAATTTATCAGGATAAAAACCCATAAATGGTGGCCTGAGTAAAATCTAAGTTCATTCATTATAATCATTACTTATATGAATCTTAGGAAAAAATTAGGGCTAAAAAGGATACAAAGCTTGTACAGTTCAATATTTGTCCCTAGAAAAAATCATGGTATGCTCAATAAGTCCACTGACCTATGAAAAAAGAGAGTACATCTCTATTCTTCAAGACCCATTTGAGGGTACCTAGTTCTATCATGACTTAAAACTACATGACAATTTGGTCATCATATAGGATATTAAACTTATTATAGTGGCCTACTATCTATGGCCTAAAATGTGGCATGATATCCAGATTTCTGTGACACTCCCAATGGAACATGGTTCTGTACCCCTAATTCTATCATAAACTTCTAACATCCTCTTCCCAAAATATTCACTAGATCTATATAGGATATTTCATCATAGATTCCTTCAACCATGAACATATTCCCTCAATTCATGAGCTTGATCTACGCAGGATCATTTCCCTATAACTATGTATGTATTGATTCCCATGCCCTTGGAGTACATAGCGATATTCAGTTCCTTTATCTTGGATCCGTCCACAAATTTCATTCCATACCAATCCCTACTACATCGATGGATTTATTATATTTTTTAATTTAGAATTTCCATGGCTCAAGATGAGCTTAATATTATGGGAAATCACATGCCTTGATAAGATTATACATCTTGTTAATATGTGGGTTTTCCATTTTAGAAACCCAGACACATAGGGTTGAGATTATCCTCTTGGTGGTGCTCCAAATACCTTTGTAAAAAAATCCTAAAAAATTATCTCATAGTGTTAAATATAAAATACCATAAAATATTTAAGTAGATGAAAAAGTGATCTATGTTTACCTTAGAATTATATTCTTTTCATTTTGAATGAATCCAATTATAAGGGGGGGATTTGTTTTGGTAGCCATAAATGTACACCCAAAAAAAATTCCATTAGATATTTTAGAATTGTGAAGACCATGTTGAAAATAATGCTATTTTTCAAGGAGGACATGAAAGCATCTTGGTCTTGGGATTCATTTTATAAGGGAACATAATTGGGCCTTTATTTTACACATTTATGTAGATATTCATTCTTTGTATTTTTTAGGAATGTGCATAGCTAAAACATTGGTAATACAAGATATATAACCATCCATCTCAACCAGGGAACATGTTGGAGTCTCCTCAACTATGGATGAGAGATAGAATGACCATCCAGCCTTGCAGTACTGTGTTCAGGCTTAAAACCCAATGTTAGAATATGCAAAAATTGTAGGTGATGCCTGGGAGGGCTGTGAAAGGGTGTGTCACAACAGGTGGGGGTGTGGGAGTAGTGTTATAGTTGAAGAACCCCACTACCAACTTGATGAAAAGATTAAATTATGAATAACATTAAGTTATCACTAAACGAGTGCGAAGTCAATGTGGGATTGGAAAAAACTATAGGCACTTTTAATGCATTAAAATATTTCGCATAGAACATGGACCAAACAATGCGCATAATCCTAGCAGTCTGATTAGATATGGATGTCATCTTAAACCTCTCTAACCCTAGACCACTCGATTTTAGTACTCCATCAATCATCATTCTCCATGCTAGTTGTCTCAAACAATAAAGATTAAGAAATCCAAGGCATTCTCCATATCTTGAAGGCATGAATGAAACATTACCTTGAATGCATGCATTTTTTTGACAAACATAAGAAATCACTTGAAGGAAACACATACTTTATTTGAATCCATCATCAAATGCACAGTGGATCATGTGATCAAATGAAGACAATAACTGAGATATCCTAAGGATATGCTAAAAATCACATGTGACATTTCCTGAACACCATGTGTCATCGCTCAAATCCCTCAAGAGGTGGACCAAGGATCTTGTGATTGAATGATAATGATCTTAAAATTTTAGATGAAAAAACACTATTCACTTGAAAAACACTTAATGTTTCTTTTTTTAGAGTCTTAAATATTTTAGAGGTCTCTTTTAATGAATACCATGGTTTTTTGTCAAGTGTGTATCCATGTATATGTTGAGAGATCATTAGAATCATTTTCAACTTTCACGAAATTCCCTAAAATCCTATCATTAATGTCACATAAAGTCATAACAAGAATAAATGAAGATCAAAAATAGGCTGAGGGTAGTCAACAAGTTTCAAGAAACCATTACATGAAGCTAATCAAATAATCAAAATAATCCATCGCAAGTAATATAGAGGATCACCTGATCAAGTGATGATGACCACATGGAGACCTTCTGACATCACAAGGCTTTTCATGGAAAATAAAGTAACTTACCTTTGTGATTGTAGGGTCCTGAAATTTACACCAAGGGAGGAAATACCCCCAAAATTGCTTTGTGGAAGAAATCAAGCACTTATATAAGTTTATCAAGTCGAAGGGACTCAAATTGAGTTATATTTCCTAGAAGGAACTTGAAGGAATTTAGGTTTTCAAGTGCCTTGCGTACCATAACTGAGAAAGGTATGCGAAGAAGATGGATTGTGAACCGCTAGGCATGTGGGATGGTCCACAAACCACTGGCCCGTGATGTGATGGCCAGCGAGCAAGGAAAAATGCATACCACTTCAACCGAAGAAGTCTTGCGTGAAAGACCGTCTGCGTGCCATGTCGTGAATCCCTCAATTCATGGATTAAGTGGACGGGTAGGGTTCCACGAACCATTATTGAGAACCAAAGCCTCCGAAAATGTTGGTTGACTGAGTCTTCCATGGGTCAAAATACTACTTTAATGGGCCATCTCAAATGGTTTCGCATGCTATAACACCCCAAGCTTCCATGATACATTTACCTTTGAATAATGGAATAGCTTGCATTGTACGCAACTGCGAGATTCTAACACATCACGACCAATCAAACTAGCCATTATGAATAGTAATACCCACTTTTTGTAATTTTATAAATTTTACCTTTCAAAATGGACTTCATTTTTGGATTCATAATATCGCAATTATCTTAGGGTTAATTTTTTGTATTTTTCTGAAAACTTTCAATTTTTGATGAATAGTGAAAAACAGTGAGTTGTTTAAAACCGACTTTTTATTTAAATAATTATTTAATTTATTTAAATTTATTTTAGGTAAAAATAGATATATAATACCTATATAATTTCAATTTAATTCATTGGAGTCAGTTTATAGTAATTTTAGATATATAAAAATTTTATTGAACTCTTTACCGTCTTTTACCCACCTCCTAGGAGCATTACTAAATTTACATAAAACTTAATTTTATCGCTTTTGTGAGTTCAATTTCGAAAATACGAGAGACACGGTTGATATTAATAAGTAAAATGTGCTTCAATGAGATGAAAATAATTGTTGGTGAATAGTAATTTTTCACTTTTATTTACCATGGTTAAAAGTAAATAGGGAAATTAAAGGTAAAAATGATATTATTATTACCCTAACACATGTACTAATTCTATTGGATAAGTTTAATTAGACCCAAACAAACCTTAGGATTAAAATATGACCCTTTAGGTCCACTTGGATTAGATTAGGGCATTTATTATAATATAATTCAGAGAAAAGTTAAAAGTGTTAAATTCAAAGTTTAATAAATAACCATTTTTTAATATAGGGTTACACATAAGATAAATTAGACTATAAATATTCATTAGAAATCTAAAAATATATCTTACATAATGTGATTTTATTTAAATTTTCTAGAAATTAAATAATTTAATTTATTTATGACACAATGATGATGCAATAATTACCTAATTAATGAAATATTAAAATATTTGATATTATAAATATCCAAATAAATGTAATTATATACTTTTTATGAATTAAACTAATTTTATAGGTTAATATTACATGTTAGGGTAGTTTAGATAAAAAAAATTCGAAGTAATAATGCTGTTATAAATTTAGAAAAAACAAAATACCAAATAGTGTCAAAATTGATATAAAAGAGTTTTTAAAACAAATATTATATTATTAATTAATATTCAATTCCTAAAAATATAAGGTTTGGACAAAAGACTTATATAATGACAAGTGTATCATTAATGAACCACTTTGGTCTCTCTTGGAAGTATATACTAAGTTTATTAACCATATAATATAAAAATACAAAGAGACTTGGTAAATGTCAAACTATTTAACTAAGAGTTAAATCTAAAAGATAAGGTTAATATAGTGAACCAAACCTATATAAAACCTATTGGTTGAGTGGTTTTAGACCCATCCCAACCTTATCCTTTATATAATTCTTTTTGGAGCCATTATAAACTGAAAATGATTTTATTATAAAATAATATTTCTATCTTTTCCAAAGGTGCCCCTCGCCCCTCTTATAAAAGGGAATTCCCCCTTCCCTCAAATTCACACCTTCAAAGCCTTTTGGATTGGAAAACCTCTTCCCAAATACCATCTCAACTGTCCTAACTTCATCCTAGAGGCCTTCCTTTAGTCATAAATTCTACCAAAGGAGCCCTTTTGATCAAATCAAAAGGAAGAACCCGAAGAATAGGTAAATATTTAATAACCCCTTTCAAGTTCCTTTCTCCTTCCACTTCCTCTTTATTTGTTTTTTCCATTCTAAAATAATAACTACAGTATATTATATATAATATTATGTTGTTATAAATATGGTACAACCATATTCATTATTCAATCCATCCTTTTAATGACATGTCACCATACGTGCGTACGTACGATTTACAGTCTCCACGCCGTGGTGTAATTGTTATTCAATGCATTATTATTTGGATGGGTATAATAATGATGTGTAATTGATGTAAATAATAAATATAACAATATAATGATTTTTTATATATGATATACCATCCATTTATATATTATTTTAATATCAAAAGAATGATATTGTCACTCATGCGTGCGTACGGATTACCGTCTCCACGAATGTGATGAGATTCATTCCCCATCGTAATCCATTCAAGACTAATTTTCATTAGATGATTAAAAATAATTTTTAAAGACTTAATATCATTCTGAATATTAATAAGATACATCCTATCCATAACAAACATCACTTACGTAACAAATCATATAAAGGAAAATGAATCAGTTAACACGCGAAACGACGATAATACTAAGATAATATTAACAAAGTAATGTTAAAGGATCATATATGATATCATATTAATTTATATGATTCTATTATAATTTAATAACAACTATTTAACCATTATACAGGAGGTTAACCTACCCTCTACCAAGGAAAAGTACAAGGTAAGGGTTAATTTCACAATCTCTTTATTATCCGAGGTTGTTTTTACGTAAGTATCTACTAGGACCTCTTTATCATCCACATCCATGTTTCTTAAAAATGAATTTCAAAACATTTTTACTATTTACTAGATAATGGGGTAAATTAATTTATACCCTTATTTTACCTTATATGTTTTGAAAGGAATTTTTCCATCATATTCCAAACAAGGTACTTTATGACCTTTTCGACAAAATTAAGGTAAGAATGTTTTTTTAACTTATACAGTGGGTGCGGCTATTTTCCACTATTATAACATCATCGAAGCTTCCCTTACAAGATTATAAGAATATTTTCAAAATAAATGTCTTCTTTATAGTTATGTGACTCTTAAATGATTTCAAAATAGAAATATATATTTCTCTAAAAAAGGTTTTGATTTCATCTATGTCAACATCCTTTGATGGATTTTAATCTTTTTTGAAGTTGATTTATTATGATATAAAACATCCATATTGTATTTAAGGTTTTGTGATATGTTTGACTATGGATGTGTTATTTTTAAACTATTCATGGTTAAGAATAATGTATTTACGTTTTGTATGCTAGTTTTAATACGAATGTTTATGTTATGTTTAAACCTTTTCATATGAGGAATGCATTGGACTTAGTAAGTGACGGGTGGATCTCTCTATAGTTCCTCGATGCATCGGTAGGTCTCATGAGAAAAACTAGTGTCTTGGCACAAGGCCTTGAGAAAATATTATTTGTAGTCTTGGCACAAGGCCTTCACTATGTGGTTATGAAAGTCTAGAATTATGAATTCCATCATTATGAAAGTGGCTATTGATATTGAATGTGATTATTAGACTAGTAAAATATCCATATGAACAAGTAAATGGCATTATTTGATTTTATCTTTGCCATATTGTGCTAAATTTCAAGTTTAAAAGGATTTTTTAGTCTTATACATTGCCTTAAATTTTTATACTTATTTATGAAAGTTTATGCTATATTGTTATCCTTACCGAGAATCTGAGCTCACCCCTTTCTATGTTTTATTTTTCCCAGGATGCGAAGAAGTATATTATGACTGACCTGTAGAGATAGTCTATGGGATCTCGGTGTTGTCTATGGAAACAATGTTGTTGTAGTTTTCTATTTTATGATGTAATGTAAACCTTATGAATGTATCTAGTAATTCCAAGGCTACTAAACTAATCGGTCTTTCGAGACTTGATCATTTGTGACCATGCCAATGATACGTAATAATGCACTAACTCTGGGCTTCTGAGGTCAGGGCGTTACACATGCCCAGTAGATACGATCGCTCTGATGCTCTATAAATGGATAATTCTAGAAGAGGAGAAGGGGAGATAGATAAGGAGATGGATGGGTGAAGAAGGCTTGAGGGAGACTCATAGGTTCCACTCTAGCTTCAGTCTTGTTTCATCAGCGAAGCATGAACCGTGGACCACTTCCTTCGTAGGTACAGCCTACTATGAACCATAAAAATGGGAGAATTGAATAATAATAATTTAACCAAGAACTCAACGGGTAAACCATGAACCAAAGACCTCTCGTGGATTAATTTCCTGTGAATTGTAATCCCCCTAACCCTCCTTCGGTATGGTGCTTCACATAGCATACCGCTACGTGTACTGAACATGGAACCGCGTACCCAACTGGTATGCGGACGTAACCCAAAGTGGCATGGTGAGATGCATACAACTTTGGTACACAGTTGTTAATACACATGCCCACGTACCACAATGGTATGCAGATGGACCTCCTACCTGCATACCACCACGATATGCGGAGCCTTCCCCATACCGCATGAGAAACCAGTACACGGAATGGGGTGTTTTCAGGTACTTTCCCTTCTAGTTCCAACCTCACCCCTCCATTACCATCTAGTCCTAAATGATCCCTCCATTAACCAATCCTTCAGTGGTAGGCTAAAGCCTCCTCCAATGCCACCAGAACCATATGATCATGCCATCGAGCACATAAGTGTGTCCCCATTGAGTCTACATACACATGGTAAGCAGAGTCATGAAGGCCCTCCCAAAAAAGGTGCAATATTCGGGAATGCCTGTAAGGATACATTCCCATGGTAACCCATAGTCCAACCTTGGGATGCTGATATAAACCTCCATGTTCTCAGAATTTGGGTTGATCACTTATTTTCCATTTAATGAGTAATAGTGATCAGTCGAAGGGGTTATGTTCACTCCCCCCTTTGTTGAGGATGGAACTCCTCCCCTTCCTAGAACACGCTCTGGGGCCCTCCCACTAAGGTAAGTCCAAAATATTCTGAGTTAGGGCCACATGAACTTTAATTCCATTTCACATGGAATGGTCCATCGCTATGTGCCCTTGCCCATGGTCACCCCAGCCACTTTCGATGTGGTCTCTCCCTCCTCTACTAACAGGGGGGAGGAATGTGCATTTTTTAATCTTCCAAATCCTCTTGTTTCTCACACCGAGTATGGATCACGTGAGCATAGAGGTTTGTGAGGATTAAAAAATCATCACACATTTTGAACTACAAGAACTCTGATTCCTGACCAAATCAGGATACGTAGGACGCCTACTAGAAGGCCCGAGCCCAAAAGGGGTTCCCATCCATAAAGGGTCCACCCAACCATGCCTCCTTAAATGGGAAACTTCTATGCGTCATCCCCATGCATTTTGAACTACTAGAACTCTAATTCTTGATCAAAACAAGATATGTTGGATGCCTGCTAGAAGTCCCGAGATCAAAAGGGTGTACACCCATAAAGGGTCCACCAAATCATGATTATCAAATGGAAGATCCCATGCGTAAGCCCCACACCATCCGAACTACGTGGTTTATGATTCCTCTCTCGAGGATATGTAGGAATCCCTACATGTGGGCCCGATCCCAATATCTAGTCACCTTTCATCCCCCATGGATGACAATAAACTCTAGAGCACCTTATAATATAGATAAGTCAGCATCGCCTCTGTAGAATCAAATGTATATGAATGATTATGATGATCCTATAAACCAAGGGTAGCCTATGGACACACTATTCAGGAATGAACCAAGGATTCATGAACATATCAACACGTCTTAAATCTATAAAGAATCCCGAAATAGGAAACAATCCTCCCCCATAAGGGTGTAGTTTTCTTGACCACCCATCCTCTCAACCAATGGAGTCCTTAAGTGTCGTTGGCCAAATTTTATATTAATGAGCACCTATATTTGGAAATCAGATCCTTGAATCATGGATACCAGGGCCGTTGGGTGTTCTTGGATCTATGAATAAACCTGTTGAAGACCGTCCAAGGAATTTATATCCCAGAAGTACCGATTTCATGAGTACTTGACCCCCATGCAATCACCTGTTGGGACCAACAGTTCCCCACAGGGTTAATTCAGCATTCTTTAAAGGATAATGATATTGAATGGGTCGAAACAAAAAATGGTAAATCACCATTTTTTCACCACCCATAAACACACCACCTCAGAGGCGGAACAAAAATGGTGAACCCGATGTGAATGATTAACCAAGGTGGTGGTTCTACCCACAATGATAAAAGACAAAATAACACAACACTTTGGAAGATTTTTTTCACCCCGGTATGTGAAAAACACACCACCTTGGAGGTGGAACAAAAATGGTGAACCCGACGTGAATCCTTATCCATGGTGGCGGTTCTACCCAAAAAAAAAAAGAAAAAAGGATACTGCACGTCGGACCATTTTGTTCACCCTAATATGTGAAAAATGCGCCACCGAAGAGGTAGAGCAAAAAAGGTGAACCCAATGTGAATCTTTAACCAAGGTGGTGCTCTCACCCCACTCAATACCCTTTGCCTCACATAAAAAATAAAAGGGGAAGGAGGACAAGATAAATTTCTAAATATGCATATGTTTAAAGGAACGCTAATTTGATGATTTTTTGTGGTCTGTATGTCATATACATTTATTTCAGGCTCCTGTAGAGTGGCCTTCGATCAAAATGATATCCCAACGATCCATGAAGACACACACGTCATAAATCCCATAGGTGGTATGGGCCTTAATGAAGATCAGGACCCCCTCACCTACCCAAATTCTTCAATGTTGGGTAACCAGTACGCTGATTAGGGAGTACCGCTATAATGGTACTCTCCCCATGCTGGAGGCTACAAGATAAGGCCTCCAGTCTGCAAAGGCCCGCCAATCTCCTCTTCAACCACTGCTGGTACCTCAGCACAAGGTGGCCCGAGTGGTCATATCAAACCGTTTCAGGAGCTTGTCCTTGGAAAATTACAATGACTACCTCCCTTACCCTAGGGAGGTAGATGAATTCAATCTTTATGACTTCATCTCAAATGCATAGGGCCCCCCGCTAGAGAGCGTTGTCGCTGACACCAGATGACCATACCTCCTCCCACCGAGGAGGACCTTATGCCAAGGGAACTTGCCAAAGTCCAGGAGACCCAGGCCCCTCGGGATTCCCTCTAAGGGTGGATAATATAAAATCAGGACCATGTTATCACCCTGGTTTCTGAGGAGTATCTTTTCCGTAAAAATGCAGCAGCAGTCAACAGGCAGACATACAACTCTTCCCTCTTCACTCAATCCCACCACAGAAATAGGGTGGCACAATACGAGCACACACATGTTCCTGCTAGTGTATGATGGTCTTGCCATGCAGACAGAGCAGCAAGCTACAAGAAGATGCAGATATCTCTCGACACACAACAAGCCCGCCATCAAAATTGGGAGGCAACCAGCTATACATAGGCACAAACACCTGCTGATGCATTTCAATCCTACCATCTAAATAGGACAGCAACAGGCTATATCAAGGCACAAATAGTTGTTGATTCATATCAATCCTGCCATCTAAATAGGGTGTAACCCAACTATGAGTAGAGTCAAATTCTTGCAGATTCATACAAAGCCTGTCATAAAAATACAATGGAAAGCGAGCAGATGAAAATCCCCGCTCGTGAATATGAAGAACACCAGTCAAATACAATGGAAACCAGAGAAAAAACGAGTGACAGACTCGTTCCTCTGTCCCAGTACAGAATAACTACCAATATCTACTAGCAACTCATGGAGGACCGAAGCAGGCACAAACTCCTGCTCTGTCATCAAAATGGGCCTTCATACCTGTTCCATCCAAAGATGTATCCCAGAACATCCTTGCAATGATGGATGATCAGATGTTGATTCTAGACCATATCCTCTAAACATGCCAAGATATCATTTCATCACCAGAAAAGGTGAGAAATTGGGCCAATGACCCAATTTCATTGAATGGAATGACTCACTCGCAAATACTCATCGGCATATACCGGATCAGGAACAAATACTCATTTCAACTGGGGGACGTCGGTCCAATGTGGTGGCTGCTCCAGGGTAGGCATATATCCCTGCCAAAACTCAAGATTATCATCAGCATATCTTGAAAACATCACGGGACCCAACAAGATAGGGACCCATATATGAATGCCATTACCAATAGAAAATGGGTCCGGTTACCTGCAAGAGAGCACCCAAAAATGAAAAGTTCCAAAGGCAATCGGAAAATGAAGAGCACATACATGATCCTGCTCTGCTGGAAGCTGGGGTTCTTGATGCCCTCAAACATATATCAACAAAGGATCAATACCATGTCATTCCATTACTAAATTATGAAAGTGACAGTATCAGTTGTGAAGGTCCTCCCCTTAATGTCGCTAATAGCAGCTCTGAAGGTCCCCCACAGAGCACCCTTGGGGGATTACTCCGTGGGTCAAGAATGATCGATCACGAGTTCCTGTCTCCTAATGCATGTTGGGGTATCCTTCCACTCGATCTAAAGATCAGATAATAAGAAGGTCCTCCCCTTGTTGTCGTTCGCCCTGATGGTCCTCCCCAGGGTATACACTGTAGATATGATTCTCCTTTTAATCGGACATCAAGTCATGATGGTATCCCTCTCCATGATGACAGTCATTGAGAACCCCCCCTGCAAAGGCAGTTACTATGAAGGTCCTCCCCATAATAACACCTCGCAATGAGAAGGTCATCCCCTCATTTTAGTACATCCTGAAGGTCCTCCCCAAGATGTACATTGTAGAAATTCTCCCTATAGCCAGATATCAAGTCATGATGGTAGTCCTCTCCATGATGACGGTCATTGTGAAGGCCCTCCCCACAATAATATTTGCTATGAAGGACCTCCCCACAATATAGTTAAGTATAAATAAGGTTAACCCTTGCTATATCCCACCCTGAAGGTCCTCCCCAAGGTACACGCCATCAGGAAAATTCCCGCGGTTGGGTATCAAGTTGTCATGGTAGTCCTCTCCATTGCAGCACCACTAGCGAATGTCCTCCTTGAAATCAAAATAAATTCTGGCAAGAAGGTCCTCCCCTTTTCAGAACAAATATGAGAAGGTCCTCCTATGAGGAGGTTCTCAGAAGGGAGTCAGAAACATCAGGAACTCCATCTATAATGAGTGATATTTTTTCTCAACCAGAGAATGGACTGGGGCCACGCTTATCTTCTAAGCCACCCCCATGACATCAAATCAATAAGGATCCCACCAGCCCAGTTGATTGGAACAAAATCATCAAGAAGCAGTTGAGATGTGCATATCAAGTAGAGAAGCATCCAGAAGAACAACAACATGATATGTTTCTTGTGAGAATACAACTAGCTAGGGATAATGTACCAGTGATGTGTTGTCCTACGACCACTTCTCACTTTGACATACTAGGAGAGTTGTCTAGGGAATGCACACATGAAATTCGCCTCAATATATGTACAAAACATCGAAAGATGAAAGAAAAAGTCCTACCCTACGAAGGGTACGTGGACCATGTAAGAAAATTAGGGGAGCTTCACCATCTAATCGACTTGGAAGACCTCCCATCCGCAAGGCTGCCACGATTAGAAAGGAAAAAAGAAAAACCATGAACTGGCTTGCCTCTATGAACTTCCTAAATTGTGTCACCTCATTAGAAACACCCCAAAAGGAGTTCATATTCAGGGGTGCGGAGAACATGGAGCTTTACACTTCACCCCACATCCCATCCAGTAGTCCCCAATGGAAATTATATCCTGTAATTTCATCATCTCGTGGCAACAATCAAATGAAACCCCTGCTCATGAAATATGGGATACTCAATAAAAACCGGCTCGGAGTAAGTCTCAAAAGAATCTGAGCTGAAGATATCAAGCCATAGAATAACTTCTGAGTCAGAAAACTAGTAAGATCCAGTAGGAATCCCTCCTCAAAGAAGACAACCAGAAATCAGTGCTCATGTATTCGAAAGACCATAGACTCCGTGCAGGCTCAATTCCACACTCGGCTTACACCCGCGCGGGAGTATATAAAATTGAAAGGGTGGAAATAGTGGCGTCTATTGCTGTGATATTGTAATAGTTATAGCCCATAGGACTGGGGGCATTTTTAAATCAAAATTCCCCTATAAGACCAACAAATCCAGGCTGTAGCGCATGGACAGGAGAATGGGAACAACCCCATCCCACAAAGCTGGGGGCATTTTTACCTCAAATCCCCAAATGGCAGGCGTCTATCTTCCACCATCAAGGAAGAACGATGGAAAGAGAAGCTACATGTTCCACCCCTTCTCATGGTTCCCACCCTTCAATACAAAGGAGCATTACGAGGTCATACTAGGGCTCCCTTTGGGTCAATCTTCATCAAGAAGCTCGAAGAATACCACATAATGGAAGGAGAAATTCCAATAATGGGCGCAAGAATCCTTCCTACTATTTGGCACCGAGTACACTACCCCCAATTCAGTATGAATCAGTGAATGTGGTGAACATCAACCCCACAGATCTCATAGGAAATGATGTAAGGGGAGAAGACACAAAGGAAGATAGTTCCCTCCCAGAGTCATTCCACACCGAGCCTAATGGTGTGCATACCTAGAACTAGATGGCAGTTCTAAATTTGGGTGCCCCCCCCCATCAACCCAACTTTACCTCCCCCGTGAAACCCCAATAAGGAGAAAAATAAATTCACGGTCGTCTATGACCCACCTCCTCCTATCCATGATAATGCATCCCTCACCCTCAAGGAATGGTTCACCAAGCATGAGGAAGAGATGAAAGAGCTCATGTGAATTAATGTCGTGCCTATGTCAAGGGAGTTATCTTGCCGGATGTGTTCCCTTTGTGGAACGTCATCAGGTGCTCCTAGAAGAGATGCCCATACCACAAGAACTCATCTCGGTGAATGAATACAAGCCTAGAGGACCGTTCAACCTTGCCCCGGAAGGATATCAAGACTTCCCCCCGCTGAGAAGGTAGCATGAATATATCCTGGTAAACACACAAATGATGCCCCCAGCTAAGTATCCACCCCAAATTCCAGTTGAGTTGGCACACCCAATCATGGCCCCTGCCACAACCGCTCAAGCTCAAGCCTATAAGGATATGCACCAATGGCTCTTAAACACCGTCGAGCAGCTAATATCTCAACTAGAATCCAAGGAGGGGTAGCACGCTCTAATACAACCAGAGTGCAAACCCTGTCTAGAGTGGGTGAGCAATGTTATGCCACCACCAAACTTTGGGAACACCGTATTCCCAGAATTAAATGGCTCAGGGGACCCAGAACAACATTTGATTCACAATGCCTCTTACTGTGACCCCGTGATGGGAACTACAAAGCAGTAAGAATCCGTAAAACTTAGGTGATTTGTATGAAATCTGCAGGACTCGGCTTTCATATGGTATACTAGCCTTCCATCCAATTCAATCACAGGCTAGGAGGACCTCCAGTGACAGTTTCTCTTCCAGTTCAGTTCGACACTGCCCAAGATGAGGGTCAGTGATCTCATGAACTGCAGGTATCAAGAGAAAAAGAGACTCTCAGACTTCATTTCTAGATAGAAAGGCATAACATATTCCCTGTACTGACCAATACCCGAGGATGAGATGTTTTCCATGTGCATCGATAACCATCAGGATGAATTGAGAATGCCACTCATCCCGGTGAATTACACCAGTGGATTTAAAGGCTTCTCTTCCATTTCCCAAAGGATATAAAACTCCTTGAAAAGTACCAATATTAAGTCCCGATTAGCCCCACCGGCCCCTGGAACGGGAAAAGATGAATCAAATTATGTCATGTTTAATCCACCCCCATCACCAGCCCCAGTTGTGATGCCCCCACTGAACCGCGTGGGACCCCCTGGATGCCAACATCCACCCCCACCATGGCAAGATGAGTGAAAACGTTCTAAAAGAAATTAGTTTGAAGAAAAAAGATATAAAGTTTATTCATTCTGAGATGAATAGGTCTGTGGATATTTTATAGCTGCCATTAATTGCAATCTGATTCGGCTGACAAATCCAAAGAGAGATGATAAAGTGGGTCTCAATGACCATCTAAATTATTTTCCATATCATCGGATACTAGGACACACCATCTAGAAATTATTTGTTTTCAAGGATCTCCTGCAAAAGATGGTGGATTTCGAGAAATTCAAGTTGGGACCACCACCAGCACAAGTGGTGTATGTTTCCACCTCCAAATCAAGAGGGTAATAAGAGTGGAAAATAGTCACCAGTAAGAAATATAAAAAGTTTGACAACTGGATGACCCGGAAGACAGTCAACCGAGTCTACAGCATCCTCCAGGAATAGTTGAAACAACATATTGTTCCCCCAAAATCTCTTAATATAGCACGTCCATCCTCCTCGGCCCCATGGTCCTCTAAAGGCCATAAGGGTAGAACGAAAGAGCAAGAATATGATCTGGTACTAAAGATAAAGTCAGGGTTGACACATTCGGACTTCATGCCAACAGTAATGGTACAACGGGAATTTCCCTTCCAAACGATACAACGGGAACCACCCCGCCAAATGGTTGAATAGGCACTGCCCTGCCAAATGGTACCATCAGAAGGAGGCAGTCAGATAGGAACAATATCAGATCAAGAGATGATCTTCAGCTCCATTAATGTCATTCACTTGATGGACCCCTTATCTGATGAAGACTATGGCCACAAACCCAAATTCTCCGCGCCCAACTGGAGAGAAAGAGGAAGAAGCTGTAGAGGCCAGAAGTTTCCTAGAAGGCATGATCGTGGTAATAGTCAAATTCCTAGTCATGCCACAAGTCAAACCATTAACATCGCAGAAACTCACGGAAGGACTTTTTGATAGATGCAATAGGAACCAGAATTCTTTTTCACCCCCACCGGAGGAAATCCAAGCCCAGTTATCTTAGAGTATTGATAGAGAAAATATTTTCAATTAAATTTACATTGAATTTAATTTTTATAAACCCAAAAAAAATGTTACTTTAAGATAAATTGCTACATTTTTATGATATTGGTAATATTTTTAGGATAATTGTAAAAATGGCCCATTTTGGATTTTTAACTATTTTAAATCATTTCTGTATTTTGGCTATAACATTTTATACACTAATCCAAATTGAAACATTCTTTTATTTAGATTCTAAAAATCAAGGGTTTCATTTCCTTCTTCTTGATTAAAAGCTGAATCGGCTATATGGAAGCTCAAAAGAAGCTCACAAGTGGGACCATGAAATTTTTTTACAAATTAGATTATTTTTGGTGTGGGATCTATAACTCATTCATGGTGGGAATTATTGTTATGTAATTCAGTGGGTGGACGTATAAGGAATTTTGGACCATCTTTCATGGAGGATAGGATGTGTTAATTGGACGTTTTAATGTTCATTAAAGTATCCTAATCCAAAGATTTTCGATTTGGAGAGGCTCATTGGACAGAATAAATAGTGAGAGTAAAATGGGAATAACTCTTGGAATACTTTCCCAAATATGCTGATATTTTGAGGGGAAACGACCAAGAAAGTTATTAACAACATACAAGAAAGATTTAATGTGTGAATATGTCATTTAATTGGTCTACAACACGTCAACTTTTGGGGTATAGATTCTAGCTATAAAAGGAGGGGAGCTCCCCCCTCTCAAAGCATCTCATTTCCATCCCATTCCTTATGGGACACCAAGGATGAGAACTTTTTAACTTTATCTATTTTATTTCATTTATTTTATTTTTCATAGATTTATAATTCCTTCTTCTTCCTCATTCATCTCAATTACCCTTACCATGGTGGGGAAAACATTTTGAGTGATTGGGGAAGGGTTGGTTTTCTATTTTGTAATTCTTGAGTTATTGGATGTAATTGAATGAAATTTCTTCCTTCTTAAAAGTTTTTTTCAATTTAATATAGAGGATTTTATTATCAAGTGAGGTCATTCTTGAATTTTAATTCCGTTATTGATTTTTTCCTGGGTTAAATAATAATTATCTCCATCCACTGATTTCTGGTTTATATATGATGGAATAGACCATGGATTAATGGTGAAGTACTCAACGATCGTCAGTACGTATAAATAGGGTAGTGAATGTTATTGATTATTTGGGATAAGCAAGACCCGATCAGGTATTGCCCAATTCAATTAAGGATATTCAATACAACTCTTTTTCACATGGAAGGAGAGTTGATCAAACTGAGATATTGGTTTGTTTTTCTCTCACTATCATAATTTCACCAAGTGAGAGGAAATGATTTTGGAAACTCACTTTAATCAACTTAGAAGAAGAAGTTTGAATTAAATTGAACAAGGATAGCATTAAAATTGGGAAACCAACCCTAACCTAATCACCCTTTTAATATCATAGTTTTTAATCCTTTGAATTTTGAATTTTCATTTAATCATTTTCTTATCAATTTATTCAACAATTTATTCTAAAACACACCATTTTTTACCCTCATTTAAAAGTGACAAACTATTTTGTGTGTACTCCGCTTCAGGAGACTTCCTAGGGTTAATCACTAGACTAAACTAGAAAATATACTAAAAATTGTTTTTCCACACCCTATGACAGGAGTGCTTCAAACTTTGTGACATTGCCATGGAGACAGTGCAACAAAAAAGAGAGAGATTTTAAAAATTGAATGGACCACAACTCAAAAGAACCATTAATTGAATTTGATACCGAAATTGAAAGTAAATTAACACAACTAAGAAAAAGAAACCCACCAGAAATCTTTGAAGAAATAGATATCTCATATTCAAGTAAAACTCTTAGTGTTCACTCTAAACTGGAAATCATGGATGGAAATCCCAATCTAACCCTGCGTGATCTATGTGCACCTCAATTTTCCATTCAAAATAACCATCTCATTGCACCCATTGAACCAAATGTTTTTTAATTACATGCCAATAATATTCCTGTGATTCCAAAGTTTCATGGTCTTTCAGGAGAAGATCCAAATCAGAACATGCAAGAATTCAGATACACATGCTCAAGATTCAGGACAAGAGGAGCACTCGAAGACCAATTTCAGTGGAGGGAATTCCCCTTCTCATGTGAAGGAGATGCTAAATAATGGTTTTAAAATCTACATATTGGGGAGATCAGTGATTGGGAAGACCTAAAAAGATGTTTCATGCAAATATTCTTTCCCACATCTAGGAGCACTTTCATCAAGAAAGAGATTTACATCACACGAAAACTAAATGGAGAAACCCTATACGAGTACTGGGAGCATTTCAAGAAGCTATGTTCCAGCTACCCACATCAAGAAATGGAGTAACACCATTTCCTTGTGTTCTTATTCCAAGGACTTGTGTATAATGTTCAAAATCTTCTAGATGCCTTATCTGGGGGATCCCCGATTGAAAAGTCACCTGTAGATATCAAACTACTAATTGACAAGATTGCTCAAAACTCACATCAATTTAGAATAAGAGGAATGGGAACTAGGGGTGCTACATGATTTAAAAACATCTGATTCATCTGCATTGATTGAAGTAAAGTTGACGACCTTGCAAGGTTAGTCCGTCAAATGGATGTAACTCAAGAAATTGGACAATAATATTCCACTCAAGTATGTGGTTTATGTTATTCTTCCACTCATTATACTGACCAGTAACCTAATATACAGGGGATAGAAAACTACGCTACTACCTTTCAACCAAGACAATTCCAATAAAATCAACAGCATCAACCCCAATCCCAACAAGGACATGGGAACCAACAAAACCAGATGAGATCATTTAATCCTAACTAGCACCCCATCCAACCTTATTGCCAGCAACAATAATACCAGAACCCCCCTCCATTCCATCAATCCTATAAATATCCCTTCCAACAACAATAGTCCTTTCAGCCACCCCTATTCCAAAGAGAGAAATATGAACAACTATCCACCAGCACACAACCTTCTGTGGAATAGCTACAATCCAACTATGAGGGCCTAGCAGATAAGGTTGATAGTCTGGAAGACACGGTGGGAAGTCTTGTTGAAATCATGTCCAAGAATCCAGGGAATCTTCCATCCCAAACACTTCCAAATCCTAAAGAGAATATTAGTGAAATAATAACAAGAAATGGAAAAGAAATCCCACCTCTATCCAACCTTGAACCTAAAACAATACCACCTATTCTGAGGGAGAATGATGTTGAAAATTCAGAAAATCTTGTGAAAATACACCAAGAAGATGAAAAGGAAGAGGAGGAGGAGAAGGATAGGCCACAGAATAAGGAATAAGAAACACCAATGCAAAGGAAACAAAGGGAGAAGAAATTCTTACCCCCAACATTTCCAACAAGGATGATCGAATTAAAGAAATTACATGAAGAAATACTTCAAAAAGAAATTCTAGACACGTTTTAGAAAGTGGAAATCAATATCCCCCTACTTGAAGCTGTCAAAACAGTTCCAAGGTATGTAAATTTTTTAAAATATCTTTTCATAAAAAATAGAATACTTCATGGGAATGAAAGAATCAACTTGGGGAGAAGGGTCTCAACCCTTATCACACTGCAGATTCAAACCAAATTTCAAGATCCAGGGATGTTTTCTATTCCATGCACCATTGGTTCATTAAATTTATCTAATGATTTGTGTGATCTAGGTGATTCAATTAATGTATTTCCTCACTCTGTATTCACTTCTTTATAGATGGGGGACTTAAATCCCACAAGATTGGTGGTCTAGCTTGCAAACAGATCCACAGTTTTCCCAGTTGGAGTTCTCGAGGATGTCCTGGTGAAAGTCAAGGACCTCTTTTTTCCAGCTGACTTATATGTGATAAATATTGAAGAAGATAGAAGTCAGTCACACTCACCAATCATTTTGGGGAGACCTTTCTTGAAGACAACTAAAACTATCATCAATGTGCATAAAGGTTACTTCCAGGTACCCATTACTCCCGAGGATCAAGAGAAGATGATATTTACACATCATTTTGGTACCTTTTCATATTAAAGAATGCCATTTGTATTGTGTAATTATCCAGGTACATTTTAGAGGTGCATGGTGTGTATATTTTCTGATCACATTGATAATTTCTTGGAATTTTTCTTAGATGATTTCACAGTTTTTGGAGATTCTTTTGATCATTTTTTGAAAAATCTTGAAAAAGTTTTGAAAACCTCCATTGAAAAAAAAAATCTTCTTTTAAATTTTGAAAAGTATCATTTCATGATTAAAAGAGGAATTGTACTTGGTCATGTAATTTCCCAAAATGGAATTGAAGTTGATAAATCAAAAATTTAAGTGATAAATTCATTGCCTTACCCTACATGTGTGAAACATGTTAGATCATTTTTAGGACATGGGGGATTCTACAGGAGGTTTATAAAAGATTTCAGTAAGATTTATCTCCCTATATCTAGATTAATTTTTAAAGATTCTGATTTTGATTTTAATGGTGCATGTAGGGAATCCTTTGATGAGTTGAAGAAGATATTGATTTCACCACCCATGATGCAACCGCCAAATTGGGAAGAACCATTTGAGCTACTTTGTGAAGTCTCCAACCAAGTAGTTGGAGTAGTCCTTTCTCAGCGAATTGAGAGAAGAACACAAGTCATTTCATATGCCTCAAGAACCTTATATGTGGCCCAATTAAATTACACAACCATATAAAAAGAGTTCTTAGCATTTTTTTGCTTTATAAATATGTATATCATATCTTCTTAGAACTAAAATCACTATGTTTTCTGATCATGCAGCTTTGAGGTACTTGATGAAGAAATATGATACTAAACTGAGGTTATTGAGATTGATGATACTTATATAGGAGTAAAATGTAGAAATCAAGGATAATAAAGGATCTGAGAACCAAGTGGTTGATCACTTAAGTAGACTGCCAAACACTGTTGAAATTGAAATTCTAGAAATAGACCCATTGAATGATCAAATTCTAGGAGAGAAGTTGTACATGATTGAAGGTGAAGTGCCTAGGTATACTGAAATGGTAAATTATATAGTAACATATTAGGTACCATCTCATTTCAATTCTCACCAAATTCAAAAACTGAAAGCTGAATCTATGTATTACATTTGGTATGATCCGTTCCTTTGGAAGACTTGAAATGATTAAGTAATAAGAAGATGTTTACCTGAAAGTGAAGTAAAATCTTTCTTTGAGTTTTTTCACACTTTATCTTGTGGAGGAAACTTTGGACCTAAAAGGACAATAAAGAAGGTTTTATAATCTGGAATTTATTGGCCCAAAATTTTTAAAAATGCTCATGAATTCTGAAAAATATGTGAAAAATGTCAGTTTTTAGGAAATATTTAAAAGAGACAAGAAATGCCTCAAAATCCACTAATTTTTTGTGAAATTTTTGATGTTTGGGGGATAGATTTTATGGGACCCTTCCAGATGTCATTTGTAAATTCTTATATCTTGCTTGCAGTTGATTATTTTTCCAAATGGGTGGAAGCAAATGCCACCAGGATTAACGATGTCAAAGTTGTTTGTGATTTTGTCAGGGATAACATATTTTGTAGGTTTGGAGTGCCCAGAGAAATCATGAATGTTAAGGGGACTCACTTTTTCAATTGGATAATGGAGACTTTTCTAAATAATTATGGGGTGCATCATAAAACATCAACTCCCTATTATCCATAGACTAATGGGAAAGATGAAGTTTCCAACAAGGAAATCAAAGGAATTTTGGAAAAGACTGTTAATCTTAATAGGAAGGATTTGATACAAAGGTTGGAAGATACCTTATGCTCTTACAGAATATCCTACAAATCCCGATTGGAATTAGTTCATATAGGATGATTTATGGGAATAGACTCCACCTACCTATGGAATTAGAGAATAAGGCGTATTGGGCTGTAAGGAAAATGAATTTGGTCCTTGAAAGTGCTGGGAATAAAAGAATATTGAAGTTTAAAGAGCTAGATAAAATTATAAGGGATGTATTTCAAAATTCCAGTATTTTAAAAGAAAGAACACGAGTGGCCCATGACAAGTTGATCCAACTGAAAGACTTCTATCCTAGAGACAAAGTGTTGTTATTCAACTCAAGACTCAAGCTGATTCTAGGTAAACTTCATTCTAGATGGGAAGGTCCATTTATAGTTACTCATGTATATTTTTTTGGTTCTATGCATATTATGAAAGATAGAGAGCAGGATTCATTCATTGTGAATGGGTATTGGTTGAATAAATTCCTTGGGACCCTACCATCAGAGCCAGTGGAGGAGATCACACTCTTCCAACTTGTTTATCAATAAAATACATCAGGTTGTACCTCTCCTTTACACATTCTTGATTGTTGTTATTCATTTTAAAATATTTTTACATTTTAAATCCATTTGAATGCACTGAGGACACTGCATCATTTATGTGTGGGGGAGAGAACCTTTTAATTTTAGGATTTTTATTTATTTTTCGGTTTAATATTTTTATATATAAAAAATTGTTTTCTATATATTTGTATGTTTATTTTTAAAATGTATTGTGTTGTTAAAACTTTTGATCTAAAATGATTATCATTTCTAATTTTGAAACCCATGTCAATGAGTGAACCAATCTATTCCATAAAACTAAGCTTAAATGAATGCTAGAATGACTTTGTTTCAAGTTAAAATCTTTTGGAATTTCATGAAAAGTACTCTGATTTTTAAATCCCAAGCTACATCTCACTATCTTTATTTTTGAAATCACTTTCATGTGAGGCTTCTTTACCATTTTTTCATATTATTTACATTCACCTAATTTCTTGAGAGAACCAGTCCATTCTTTCTTTAACTATAATTTGATTTATTCTTGTCAAAACTTGAGGGTTTGAGGTACTTTTGTTTTAAATGATTGAGGAATTTATTTGGTTTTAAGCCCCCTTTTCAGAATAATATTTTTTATTATGGACTACCTTATACATTAATCATTGTATCCCTTAGAATCCATGAAAAACCTGTTAGGATAGCCACATTATAAGCCAATTTTCCCTATCCAACCTGCTCTTGATGTAAAATTTCATGATCTAGTTGAATTTAAGTGTGGTGGAAGATGTATTATGGTGTACTACCTCATTTGATGATACTTTGGGTGGAAAATAAAATTTTTAGGAGAATATGTTTCTAATGAATATTTCATTTTGTTAAAATCTGTGCCTTTTCTGGAGATTTCATGATAAAAGAAGTTATGCCTTTCTCGAGCTTCTAATGTAAAAATAAAGTTGTGCCTATCTGGAGCTTTCAAGAAAAACTATGTTTGCGAAGAAATTTTTGCTGGTAAAATGCTAAATGGCATGAACATTCCTTGATTTCTCATTATGATGGAGCCTATTTTCTAAAAAGGGGAAGAGAAGGAGAGCATTCTTGAGTGAAAATTAGAATCCTGCATTTTTTATTCAAAAAGAGTCAAGCCCTCCTTTTTCAGCCTCAAAAGTTTTAATATCTAAATCCTACCAATAGGAAGCCACAGAACAACTCTAAAAAGTCCTCATGAGAAATACATGTCCTTGAATCACATCGAGTGTAGAATTAGGAATTTATCAAGCCTATGGTGACTCTTGTGCGAGTTTGGATGAGAAAATCCTTGTTGAACATTTACATTTGTGAGATGAGAGAAAATTCATGTGAGGTAGGTGTTTTGTGTGCATAAGATAATAAATGAAGTGGAAATATATTAAATAATATAAAATTGAAAACTTGAAATAATAGTTTTTGATGAGGAATGATATCTTTTTGTTTCTTGGTATCGATTTGGTAGATCTCATGGGTATGTGTTTTGGATTTGATTTGATTTGATTTTGATTTTTACTTGTCCAGGAGTCCAAGTGCTAAGTCTGAAATAATTGATAGAGAAAATATTTTCAATTAAATTTACATTGAATTTAACTGTTTTAAACCCACCAAAGTGGTACTTTAGGATAAATTTCTACATTTTTATGATATTGGTAGTATTTTGAGCTTAATAGTAAAAATGTCCCGTTTTGGATTTTTAACTTTTTTAAATCATTTCTATATTTTGTCCATAAAATTTTCTAAACTAATCCAAATTGAAATATTCTTTATTTTATATATTCAAAATATCAAGGGATTCATTTCATCCTTCTTGACCAAAAGCTTAATCATCCATATGGAATCTCAAAAAAAGCTCACAAGTGGGAGCATGAAAACTGTTTACAAATCAGTCATTTTTTCATGTGGGATCGATAACTCGTTCATGGTGGACCCAATTGTGTGGAATTAGTTGGGTAGATGAACAATGGGTTTTGTAACATCTTTCATGAAGGATATGATGCATGAATAATCCATTTTAATGTTCATTAAAGCATCCTAATTTGGATATTTGTGATTTGGAGAGTCTGACTAGACAGAATAAATTGTGAGAGTAAAACAAGCATTACTCACAGAATATGTTTCCAAATACGCTGGTATTCTGAGGAGGAACGGCCAAGAAAATTATGAAAAACATTCAAGAAGTGTTCAATGTGTGAAGATGTCATTAATGGGTCTGCAATGTGTCAAATTTTAGGAAACAGATTCTAGATATAAAAGGAGGGGAGCTCCTACCTCTCAAAGCATCCCATTTCCATACCATTCCTTCTAGGACACCAAGGATGGGAACTTTTTTAATTTCTATCTTTTATTTCATTTATTTTATTTTCCATAGATTTTTAATTCCTTCTTCTTCCCTATTAATCTCGATTACCCTTACCATGGTGGGGTAAACATTTTGAGTGATTGGGGAAGGGTTGTTTTTCTATTTTGTAATGATTGAGTTCTTAGATGTGATTGAATGAAATTCCTTTCTTTTTAAAAGTTTTTTTAAAATTTAATATAGAGGATTTTATTATCAAGTGTGATTGTTCTTGAATTTTAATTCCATTATTTATTTTTTCCTTGGTTAAATAACCATTATCTCCCTCCACTGATTTCTGGTTTATATACGATGGAAAAGACCAGGGATTAGTGGTGAAGTACTCGACGATCATCAGTACGTGTAAACGGGGTAGTGAATGTTCTTGATTATTTGGGATAAAAAATACCCGATCGGGTATTGCCCAATTAAATTAAGGATATTCAATACAACTCTTTTTCACATGGAAGGAGAGTTGACCAAACTGAGATCTTGGTAATATTTTCTCTCACTATCATAATTTCACCAAGGAAGTGAGAAGAAATGATTGTGGAAACTCACTTTAATAAACATAGAAGAAGTGGTTTGAATTAAATTGAACAAGGATAGAATTACAATTGGGAAACCAACCCCAATCTAATCACCATTTTAATATAATAGTTTTTAATCCTTTGAATTTTTAATTTTCATTCAATCATTTTCTTATCAATTTATTCTAAAAACACACCATTTTTACCCTCATTTAAAAGTGACAACTGTTTTGTGTTCACTCCTCTTTAGGAGACTTTCTAGGGTTAATAACTAGAATACACTAGGGAATATAATAAAAATTGTTTTGACATTCCCTACGACAGGTGTACGTCAATTATTCATCAGGAGAAAAACAAGTACCAAACTGCCCAAGGTATACAGGCAGAACAGTTCGGACAAACACGAAAAGGACTGTAGCACCACCGACCCTTGCTATAGAGGCCGAACCATCTACATCTAAATCTCAAAACCCTAGATTTTCTGTGAAATAGAAATCTCGTTCCAGGAAGCATCGAACTTTAGAGCATAGGTATGACATTTTAAAGCAGTTGGCCTCAGTACCAGTGAATCTATCAATCCTGGACACGTTGAGTTTGTCCTTAGATCTTAGGGAGGTACTCATCGAAGCCTTACTAAGTACCTAGGAGTTTGAGGCTGAAGTAGTAGCAGCTAAAGTCTACTGAATGGAGACTGGTCCCAAAAAATTTCACGTCGTCATATCCTTTACAGACAGGGATGAAGATGCTATCATGCAAGGGCACATAAAACACTTATATGTGTCCATCAAGATAAATGGAATTTATATTCAGTGGATATTCATCAACAACAGCTCTGGAGTTAATCTCCTCTGGATGAGAATGCTTTATCGACTGTGATATGATGAAAATAGCTTGACACTATGCACTACAACTCTACTGGGATATCAAAAAATTTAGAATAAACCATTGGTAAAAATCAATATTAAAAATTGGCTCAGAGATCTCATATCAAATTTTGAGTTCCTGGTGGTGTGGCGAAGTACGCCCTTCAATGTTTTGTTAGGGAGGCCTTGGATGCATCAGCATACTAAAATTCCTTCCTCATACCAACAATGCATTAAATGTTGTACTAATGGGAAGAACGAGATGTTGCATGTCAATAAATCCCCATTTGTGTTCTGTGAGTCACATTACATCAACGTAGGGTTCTATGAGTCATAAGAAAAACATCTTTTGGATGAAGATGTTGACTGGATCAATGCCCTGAATGGATTGGAGATGGCTCAGGTCGGCCCCTTCTAGCAGCTTGGGTTGGAGTACATACTACCCATCAACCAAGTTGAATGCATAAGTACAAGCTCGGATACAGACTCAGTTGTCTGCATGGTCTCTACTATGACCACCAATTCCAAAGATCCAAAAGAGCAGGCAGAATCCCATGTTATCAGGATAAGCCTTGTCAAAGATGCTCTCAGCCTATCCTTGGGACATCAAACTACCATTGACTCACACACTAAAGAAAAATATGATTTCCCTTTCAATAATGGAGAAGTTATATAAAAAATAAGTTCTCCATCAGAAGGGGAAGATGAAGAAGATGAAGAAGAAGAATAATAGGAATAATACCTCAAAGATGTCCCTCCTGCATTTGAAGAAGGTGTTTCCACCACCATCGATGAACTTAAGGAGATAAATATGGGCACTGAAAATTACCTGTTGACCACTTTAATCAGTGTGGCCATGAATGTTGAGGAAAAGTACGCATATGCCTTCTTACTAAAGATGAATCAAGATGTGTTTTCCTAGAATTAAACAGAGATTCTAGGCCTTGATCTTGAAGTCACCACCCATCATCTGGGCTTACCAGAATATCACTAGGGCTACAAAAAGGCAGTCAGAAGGACCCACCCAACGCATGATGCCAAAATAGAGGCTAAAGTTGACAAACTAGGAAAATCCAACTTCATATGGGAGGTCCAAATCTGATCTAGCTGGAGAACATATTTCCTTTCAAAAAGAAGAATGGAAAGATTAGAATCTGCATTTTCTTCAAGGACCTTAATCGGCATTGCCCAAAATACGACTTCTCGGTCTCAATCACAGAATTTTTTATCGATGTGACTGCTGGATACAAAGACCTATCCTTCATGGATGACTATTCTGGATACAAAAAAATTTGGATGGCTTGAGGAGACGAAGAATCTACCAGTTTTAGGGCCCATCGGGGAGTGTTCTGTTATAATGTGATGCCCTTTGGTCTAAATAATGTCAGTGTCACTTATCAGTGCACCATGCATCGCATCTTCAATCCATTTTGCTAAAATTCTTCAATTTTTATGTTGATGACCTAGTGGTTAAGTCATGACAGCTTTTTAACCACCTGGAAAACCTTGAAGCTATCTTTAACAAATTGAGATAGTACAATTTAAAGATGAATCCCATGAAATGCGCCTTTGGTGTTACCTCGGGAAAATTCCTCAGCTTCTTCGTACGCCATCGTGGCATCGAAGTCAACCCCGATAAGATGAAATAAATTCTTAGAATGTGCCCACCTCACAACCTCATTGAATTGAGAGGTATCTAGGGTCACCTTTCCTACATTCGGTGATTCATAGCCAACCTAGCTGGTAAATGTTTACCTTTCACCAATCTCATGAAGAATGGAGTTACGTATGAATGGTATAATTATTTTCAAGAATCATTTGACAACCTCAAAATATATCTCCTAAGCCCACCAGTTCTCATGTCGCTAGTTTAGAGGAGACCTCTCATTTTATATGTAACTACCTTGGAATGGTCATTAAGTGCTTTCCTCATGCAGAAAAGTGATGCCGATAGTGAGAAAAACCTCTACTATCTCATATAAAAAATGATCGATGCTGAAACACTGTATTTAAAGATTGAAAAGAACTTCCTAGAACAAATATTCAGAGTTCAGAAGCTCAGGAATTACCTTCAGTACCATTAGGTCCACCTAGTCTCCCAATACAACCCTCTCAAGTATATCTTCAACTGTCCCATGCTAAATGGGTGCCTATCATGATGGGAGGTCATCCTGCAACAGTTTAAAATACGGTATCTTCCCCAGAATACCATCAAAGTCCAGGAATCAGAAGACTTCATGGATGATCACCCATTGGAAGAAACAACACCATTGGATACCAAACATCCAGATAAAGAAGTGTTTTCCATCCATGGGAAACCCCATACATTAGAAATGTACTTCGATGGTTCTTCCTGAAGATTGAAAAGAAAAAAGATGGAGGATCCCAAGCTCAACAAAGTGGGGCTGGGAGTCCTACTCATATCTACCAAAAAGGCCACCTTACCTTACTCTTTCTTTATTTTGGAAGGATGTACGAACAATGAAGCGGATTATCAGGACCTCATTGAGGGTCTGGATTGGAACTCCAGGTACAATCCAAGCGCCTAAAAATAAAGGGTGATTCAGAGCTAGTCATCAAACAGGTCTACTGTGACTATGATGTCAAGAAAGAAGTAATTATTCCCTTGATGAATCATTTTCAAGCACTAATGGAATAATTACCATCAAAACTAATGTTGACTCATGTACCCCGGTTGCAGAATGCTCAAGCTAATGCATTAGCCAATGCAACCACATCCTTGGTTGATCCTGACCGAGATGAAACAATCATTAGAATTTCTCACTGTCAAATGTTCTTTCCATTTATCCAGAGAAATACAGAGGAAATTGATGAAATAATCCCTACTCCTGAGCCTTACGGTCATACCACCAGTTGGATGAAACCCATTACAAATTACTTTCAGAACAGGGAACTCCCACTAGTTAGGGACAAAAGGTAGCAGGTCCGAAGGCAGGAATTCAATTTTACCCTGTACAATGGGGTGAACCAAGAGAATGTTCTCTACAAACAAGGGATTGATGGAGTCCCTCTCAGGTGCATTTATGGAGAAGATACTATTTTCATCATTAAAGAAGTTCACGCCGGAGCTTTTGGAGAACACCAGTCAGCAACCAAGCTCTCCCACAAAATCCAGAGGCTTGGGTATTACTGTACAACCATGATACAAGATTTCACCATATTCACTAAGAATTTCTATTCCTTACACTTTCATGCTAATTTCATACATCACCCCCCGAAGTTGCTTCATGTGGATAAGTACTATTTTCCATTCATCACCTGGGGGATGGATGTTGTGGGACCATATCCTCTCGCTACATACAGACAATTCAAGTTCATACTCACAGTGATTGACTTCTTTTCTAAATGGTCTGAAACCATACTCCTTAAGTAAGTCGGGGAAAAAACATCTTTAGCTTTGTGAAGGAAAACATCATAACCAGATTTGGTGCCCCTCATACAATATTGACATACAATGACACCAAATTTCGTTCTGCTAAGCTAGATAAGTTGTAATAAGAATATGGAATCTAAGCCATTTGGCCATCTCACTACCACGAGGTAAAAAATAGGCAGATAGAGGATTTAAACAAGAATATGTTCAACATACTTCAAAAGATGGTCGGTAAGGATAAGAAATTGTGGCCAGATAAGCTCTTTTATGCTTTGTGGGCTTACCGGACCACGACCCACACCACCACTCAGACAACCCTGTACTCATTATTGTACAGGGTAGAGGCGGTGTTACCTATTAAAATCCATGTGTAGTCACTTCTTGTGGCCATTTGTGATCAAATTTCCATATACGAGCAATACTAGAGACTGTTTGAAGAATTGGAGCATTTAGAAAAAAAAGGATACACACTCTGCACCATTTGGAAATCTACCATAGTAGGATTGCACGAGACTTCAACAAAAAGGTTTTCCTTCAATCTTTCCTTGAAGTAGAAATGGTGTTAGTCCTTAGAACCCCAATGATGCTAGGGAAGAAGCCCCCAAATCTTGAACCAAAGTGGGAAGGACTATATGTTATACATAGGTTCCATTCCAATGGAGCATATTCCCTAATATCAATGGACAGAGTTCTCATCATGGCTCCCACAAATGCTAAGTTCTGGAAGAAATACTTAGCATAAAAATTCCCCGATGTTATGGTCTGAACTCAGTGACCCTAAACTATGAGTTATGTATCCCCTATGCATAAGTCCCAGCTCTACAACCCTAAACTATAAGTTATAAAGGACCCCCCCCCCTCCATGTTATGGTCAAAACTCTAAGACTTTAAACTATGAGTAATGAAAAATCCCCCATGTTATGGTTCATACTCAACGACCCTAAACTATGAGTCATAAGGAATGTACCCCAATGATATGGTCCAAACTCTATGACCCTAAACTATGAGTCATGAAAATTATCTCATGTTAAGGTCTAAAATCTAAGACCTTAAACTATGAGTTAAAAATTCCCCCATATCATGGTCCAAACTCTACATCCCTAAACTATGAGTCAAAAAATCCCCAATGTTAAGGTCTGATCTTTACGACCCTAAACTATGAGTCAAAAATATCCTCTAATGCCATGGTCCAAACTCTAAGACCTTAAACTATGAGTCATCATCCTTTCCAAATGATTTTAAACTGTAAGGAACTAGTCCCTAGAACATGAAAATAAACTGTTACTCATGTACTCACCGTAAGACATTAAAATATGTAGCATAAAATGTCCTAATTGCATGACAATAAACTGCATGATCTTACACAGAACTATGTGCAACTTGATTCTTTCCCTTGCAGGATACGTAGAAAAGTCTCGATCATCGATCTGGGCCTAGCCCCCATAAAGAAAATATGCCTCCATCACACCCCCTATCTACCCATATTCATAAAGGAAACCCTTATCACTCCTTATTTCTCATATTGAGTAAAACTCCTGTGAGCTTAAGAATGGTGATAGAGATTCTCTTATGAAGGTCAACTACGGGGTAACATGGTAGACCTAACATCCATGATGGGTAGAATGAAAATGCCCCATCATATTATCTAGCGCCATAAACTTGTAAAGGTGGCTCTATAACCACTCCTTGTTTCTCACATTGAGTACAACTCATGTGAGCTTAGGATCAGTGGTAGGGATTCTATTATGAAAATAAATCATAGGGGAGTATGGTAGGACTAGAACCCATATCAAGTAAAACCAAAATTCCCTTAAGTGCCCCTAACACATCAAACAAAAGTTTTTGGGGAACACCCATAACTACATTTGGCTTGATTCCTACCCTCAAAGGATACGTAGTGACACTCAGATTCAAAATCCTGGCCCAACCACCAGTAAAAAAAATGCCCCTTTCCCCCACGCGCAAGTCGGACCTATGTGGAAGCTCCAAGAAGTCCATGGTTAATCATGATCTGGGTACTCTCACATTCCCAGGAAAACCTTTACAATTTTTCACACTCCATACCTCATGAAAACTTGGATCCTCATAATCATCCAAGGTTGTCTGGGATGGAAGGCCAATGTTCAGCAGACACCATTAATTGACTATGCATATCATGCCCCGGTGGCTCTGCATATTTCGCCCACAAAAATGGCCTTCAATCGAAGGAAAATTTTTCCCCAGGAGAGTCCTCTCATACCTTACTATGCCCAATGGCTTTCATGCCCCATGTAATCCCTCTTGATTCAAGTCACCACTGTGACTATGGTTTACACCTTCTATCATCACTCACGTCTAAGTAATGTTGGAACACCCTAACTACAATTAACTTGAAACTTTTGAAGACCTATGAAAGGCCAAAATTTTCCTCACCACATGACATTAAACTATAACTCCAAAATCTTCCTCACCAAATGCTACTAAACTGCAAGGAAATGGAGTTAGCCTAAAAATTCCCCCTAATGTTGAATTCACTATTCTTAGACGGTGACACGGAACCCTTGTAATCCCTAGTTTCTCACACTGAGCATAGATAATGTGATCTTAGGGATCTTAGAAAGAGACCCACTGTGACATTATGGCAAAACGAACTGGGAATTTTGTCCTAGTAGCATGACCCTAAACGGAATGTCATGGTTCCCTCCCCAGAGGGGAACCCTGTGTCCTAGCCATGTGTTGTAAAACGATAGGGTATCCTAAAAATAGAACGAATACCTCACCCATTGTATGGGTCAGATCTATGTAAGGGACACCATTCCGTGAGTAAATCACAACCCAAATGTCCCTAATATGTCAGGATACACTCCTTCCATATTCCAGACTCTATGATTTGAGAGATTTTAAATCCCCATAACCCTCCAAGGACATCTGAAATGGAAGGCCAATGTCCTGTAGAAACCTTTGATTGACTATGCATATCATGCCCTGGTGGCTCTGTATATGTCACCCAAAAAAATGGCCACCAGTCAAAGGAAAATTCATCCTGAGGAGAGTCCTCTTCTATCTCAGTATGCCCAATGGCTTCCAAGAGTCATTCCATCCCTCTTGATTCAAGGGACCTCAAATTCATGGTTTAAATTTTCTTCCTTTCACACTTCTTGAATATATCAAAACATATAGGCCCAGTTCATCTCTGGTCTCTTTTGATGTTTCTAAAAGATATCCCACCCATATGCGTGAAGTTGACCCACATGCAAAGAAAAAGTGCCCCCACTCGTTTCTAGGTTTCCCCAAAGAAGTTCAACTAAAAATCCTCCTTTTTTGATTAGGGGAACCCCTAGTCAAAGGTCACGCACCGTATTCAGAAAGTTCCCAATATCCATAATCCTCCAAGTCCATAAAAGGTAAAAGACTAGTGTCCTATGGAAACCTTTTCTTGACTATGCATATCATGCCTTATTGGATCTCCAAACGTCACCCACAAAAATGGCCATCAATCAAAGGAAAATTTTTCCCTAGGAGAGTTATTTCCAGCCTTCATATGCTCATATGACATTCATGACTTGTCTCACCCATAGATTTGGAAAACTCCTAGATAACGGCTTATGTCCCTCCTTCTTCCCAAGTTCCCCTGATATAGAAAAGAATCTTAATTGAACTGACCATTCACTAGCTCTCCCTCACGCAAGTAAAAAAATTGTGGGAATAGTTTCCCACTCAAGGCCGATATGAATGTTCCTAATGTTCTCATACAACACTACTCAAGCTAGCCACCTATTGTGGCTCCCAACATCAAGATAAATCCAAAATGTGGAAAATCCCACCAGGCCATTGGAAATGGAAGGTCGGTGTCCTAGGGACACCTTTGATTGACCATGAACATCATTCCCCGGTGGATTTGTATATGTCACCCACAAAAAGGCTCATCAATCAAGGAAAATTCATCTCTATAAGAGTACTTTCCTACCTCTGTATGCTAAAAGAGGTTTTTGAGCCTCATGTGTGACCAGAATCCACAAATATAGGGTCAAGAAAAATCCATAACCCATGTTTGAAGGATACTAGAACATTCCTGACTAACAGTATCGAGTTGGGGCCCTGCCCCATTAAGTTTGGTCCAAGATAATCGACCTAAAACACCAGTATTAAGTTTGATTTGTAGGACTATGAACTGCCAGAGAGAAAAAAAATGGACGTTATACTCACCCAAGGGAAATCCACTGAAGGCACCTCTGGGTAAAATTCGAGTATCAGTTCAATAAAAAAACACATTTAGCTATCAGAAAAGTTGAAAATCTTATTAGGTTGGAAACCCACAAAGGGTGGCCTAAAGAAAAAGCCATGTTATGCCTACTAAGCCCATGTTAAGCAAGCTTAGGCAAATATTAGGGTAATAATGAAAAATATATAAAATTTTGTGAGGAAGAGATGGATAAGAGATATTTAAAATCCAAATCTATTTCATTGGGTTCAAAAAAAATGGAGGAACATCCCCAATTAGGAATCTCTCCATAGTAAAAAAGGGGAGAGTACATGCCGTAATTTGGGACAGAACTTCAATAGGTCCCAGTTTTCCCTTTCCAAAAGGATAAAGAGTGATTGTCATGGTCCATCGATGGTCTTTTACAAAGAAGTTCTTCCCTCCATTTCGGGTTTGACTATTGGATGCACCCTCTCCCAGATAGCTTTAAGGCCCCGCCCTTTCTTCTGGATGACTTCATAATCGGCACGCAAAGAGGACAACTGCTCCTTCAACTTGGTTGTGCAGGCTTCGCACTCCTGTAGCTCCTCCTCTCGAGCTGCCACCAAATCATGCACCTTCACCTCCTCAGCCATTAAATGATCAAATTCTTCTGAAATATCTTAGAAGGTTGCCACCTGGTGATGGAAAGAATTGAACCCAGTCATCTTGTTCTCATAAGAGGTGAGTTCTTCTAGGGCAATGATGCTTTGGTAAATAAGGAAGTGAAGGTACAAATAATCAAAGCCACTGAAACCCAGCTTAGTAAATAACCACTGAGAATTGTCTCTCTTTTTGGAAAAATTGGCCAGGGGTGTCTCCACAACAAGAGAACATAACTAGCTCCGTGCCTCTTTCTGCACTTCCTGATGTCTCTCCATAGCACATGCACTTCAATCCTACCCTTCTGCTATGTGTTTTTAAGTAGGAATCATCGCCATGGGAGTGGAGAGGGACCTAAGTCTAGTCACCCAAGGTAGGAGAATCTCTTTTCCCCAAGATGTCCCAACCACTAGAGAAAGATATAGAGGACTAACTGTGGCCTTCAGGATAATTGGCGATGCTCGGCTGGTGCCAGTCTCATTAAGATATTGGGAAATATCTATAGGAGGGGGTAGTCTGAATCGCTCCCCACCAAAATGGTTTGTACTGATGAAACCCCTCCCAAATGATTTTGATAATAGATAGAGCACCTTCTCACCACGAGATCTGGATTAATAGGTGTATCCATCTTGGTTTCTAAATGGACGTAAGTAGAAGGCATGTCAGTGGCACCTCGCACGATAAAAGGAATGTGTGGTGTTGTTTTTGGGGAATGAACAGGACATGAAACTATCAAGGGTTTCTATACCCTCTGAAGTGGTTCTTTCAGAATCCCTGTGGTGTAACAATCGACCCATAATTGGGAATACTCCAATGATAGGAAGGTGGGCCCCATCATGTTAGGAATGATAATCTCTCTAGAAGCACCTTCATGCATCATCATAAGCCCCAATTGGCAAAGAACCACAGGATGAGATTCTCCCCTTAGTCGAAAAACCAGAAGCAGTGCAGTCTGTTGAAGGCATCCAAACTGCTTGGAAAACCGGTAGGCGAGGTATGGTTCACAAATAACTACTTGGTCTACAAGAGCAATGAGAATCCCATCCCAAAGAGTGATGAGTTATGAACATTCCTCCAACGAACTGCCCCTATCACCCCTCAATGATCCATGAGGGGTAGGATGTAGTGCAAATGAGAAATGTGAGGCTTCATTCAACAGCCCGATCGGATTGGTAACACTCAAGGTCTAGGGACGAACAACAGAAATACTGAGAAGATCCAGATGAAATTCAGAATGGGGTATCTATGCGGTATACCAATATTCATAACAGGGGAAGTGTTCCACTATCCACCCGTACAAAAATTGAAATGGTTCGGTAATATGATGCAGAGAACGGCCTTCCTAAATCTGTCCCAATAATTCATAAATCTGGTAAAGGGTAGGAAGGTCCAAATTAATGGTTAAACCCTCCACTAGCATGGTTTGCATCATCAAGGTGCTGGCCTAAACCTTGGTGTATATGTCACAAGATGGGAAGATTCATCCACTTAACAGCATGGAGAAGAAATATTCTAGCTTAAGTACAGGTGAAATTTCAGGTCAAAGCTCATATCCCCATGTGGAATACCTCCCTGCTTCAAGAGTAGCACAGTATGACCCTGAAGTTTGGTGAGGATAACGAGTTGGGTGAGTTCGAATATGGCACGCCTTCGGCTTTGGCCCATTCATCTGCAAGAATAAACTTATCCACATGTCGAATGGGATGATGGAACGGTCCTCGAGGGGATGATCCAATGATCCCTATGCCATGACCAGTAAGCTCTTTGTCAAAGGAGACATGTGATTAGTGTCACTCCATATGGAGGATTCTAGGAGAAACTCGTTGTACATCTCTCCATGAATAGGGGCACCTATAAGCTAGTATATGTCCCACAGACTGATCCCCGCCTCTCCATGTAGTAGGTTAATGGTGTTAGTGCTCGAACACCAATGGCTCTGCAATTCAGGAGGAATGTTTCCCAAAGAAAAGATTTCAAACTGAGACACCCAGGCTACCAGGTACAAGCCCACTTCCTCAAGCTGGTTGGGGGACTCTAGACAGGTCTGATACACCAAGAATTCCCATGTGCACTCATCATAGAAACATCCTACGGCCCAAAAACCCACTTGGTGCTAAACCCTCCACTAGGAGTTTCTCGAGAGATGCTAATAATGGATGGTCATTCTCATATTTCTAGTCGTGGGACACCATTGTGGAACCCATGCTTTCCCTGATTCCATTCCAAACCCCAAAATATGAAGAAATATTCCTAAATAGGAGTGGTGATGAATTCTCCGATTGGGGAAATGTTGGAAAGATTGTGATCTTGTGGTGCCTCTAAAAGGACAAAAATAATGTTAGGGTCAGGCAACAGTAGAGGCATGTCGGTGGGAAGACTAAAGTCATAAAGTTTCAACTATATGGATAATGGGTAATCTATAAGCTTTGGCATCAAGAAGACCGTCAAAAAGATGTCATAGGGAATGGTGTGGGTTTGAAGATGATAAAATATATCCCTCTCCATGGAGAACCTCATCTTTGTCGATTTATCAGCATCCTATGAATCAACCATTATAGCCTACATTGAAAGATCCAAAATATGGTGAGAAGTCAGTCCGATAAAAAAGTATTGGTTAAAGGCTATGAAAAAAATGGATAAAGGTCTTAAAACATGTCCACAAAAGGCTCCACGTACTATTCCTAGAAATGGAACGTAGAAAGATAATTCTTCATACAAAATGACACGCATAAGCTAATCTGCCTATAGTTATGGTACATGAATGGAATTCACCATGTACAACCATGGTACACAGAATGACCATGAGGCGCAGGCCCGCAAACCATTGGCTGGTGAACAGAATGGTCCGCGGAATGTAAAAATCGCAAAACTCGACCTCAGTTAAGTTTTCATTCAGAAGTTGTGGGTTAAAATTTAGGTCTTTATTAATATTTTTTGAGGTTAGGTTCACCGATCCAAGTTCGGTATATGAAAAAATCAGCCGCATAGCATTCTTCCATGTGGAGACCCGATTTTAAGTTTTAAAATTCCACAGTCTCATTCGCAGATACCAAAATTTGGTATGCAAATGGGGAAATGGTGAGGAAATAAGTTCACAGAATCTATAGAAAAGTTTGTGAATGCGATTTTCACAAGGATCAAAGTATGCGAGAATGAAGGAGGCCGGGAAATCAAGAGCACTTTTCACTGTGAGAAACGGTAAAAGACAAATGACATGGGCCCCTATATATAGGTGTAGTCCCCTTCTACTAGGAATACCTATTCTACCATGAACCATTTCAGTTTAGGACTGCTTCTACATCGGAATAGTCCCCTTTTCATTATGAACATGCACTATTCTAATGGGGGGCATTTGTAGGGTCCTGAAAATTCCTCCAAGGGAGTAAATACCCTCGTAATCAGTTTGTAGAAGGAATCAAGCACTTCTATAAGTTTATCAAGGTGAAGGGAGTCAAATTGAGTTACATTTCTTTAAAAGAACTTGGAGGAATTCAGGTTTTCAAGTGCCTTGCATACCATCACTGAGAAATGTTCATGAAGAAGATGGATCGTGAACTGCCAGGTATGAGAGACGGTCCACAAACCGCTGGCCCACGAAGTGATGGCCAGTAAGCAAGGAAAACTGTGAACCACGTCAATAGAAGAAGTCCTCCGTGAAATATCATCCGCGTACCATGCCACTAACCCCTCAGTTCATAGATTAAGCAGACGAGCATGGTTCTGTGAACCATTATTGTGAACCAAGGCCTCCGTAAACCCTAGTTGAACAAGTCATATTTGGGTTAGAATATTGCTTCAATGGGACACCGAAAATGGTGTCGTGTGCCCAGTAGATATGATCACTCTAATGCTCTATAAAAGGATAAAAATAGGAGAGGATAAGGGGAGATAGATAGGGAGAAGTATTTGAGAAGAAGTCTTGAGGAAGACTCAGAGGTTGCACTCCATCTTTCTTCTTTTTTCATCAGTGAAGCATGAACTGCGAACCACTTCCTCCGCAGGTATAGCAAGACGCGAACCATAAAAATGGGGTAATTGAATAATAATAATTGAATTGTGAACCCAATGGGTAAGCTGACAACCAAAGACTTCTCATGGATGAATTTCCCACAAATGGTAATCCTCCTAACCTTCCTTCAGTATGGTGCTCTGCGTAGTGTACAACTACGTTGACTGAACCCGGCACCGCATACACAACCGGTATGCAGACGTAACCCAAAGCAGCATTGTGATCCACATACCACTTTGGTACACACTTGGTGATACCCATGCCCACATACCACATTGGTATGCGGATGTCCCTCTTTCCCACATACCACCATAGTATGTGGAGCCTTCCCTATCCTGCATGAGAAACCAATACACAGAATGGGGTGTTTTTGGGTATTATTCCTTCCAGTTCCAACCTCCCCCCTCAATTACTGTCTAGTCCTCCATGATCCCTCCACTAACCAGTCCTCTTGTGCTATGCTAAAGCCTCCAATAAAGCCACCAAACCCGTATGATCAGGCCATCGGGCGCATAAGTGTGCCCCATTGAGTCTACATACCCATGGTAAGAGGAGTTACAAAGGACCTCCCAACAAAGGTGCAGGCTTTGGGAATGCATGTAAGGCTACATTCCCATGGTAAAATGGATTCCAACCTTGGGATGTTGACGTGAACCTCCCTATTCTTGGGATTAGGGTGAACACTTTCTTTTCCATTAAATGAGAAACAATGATTAGTCAAAGGGGTTATGTTCACTCCCCACTTTGATGATGAGGAAACTCCTCCCCTTCCTAGAACATTCTCTAGGGCCCTTCCCCTGAGGTAAGTCCCCAATCTTCTAAGACAGGGTTGCATGATCTTTAATTCCATTTCATATGGAAAGGTTCATCAATCCGTGCCCTCGCCCACGGTCACACCAGCCTCTTCCACTGTGGGCTCTCTATCCTCCACCAATAGAGGAGGAGGCATGTGCATTGTTAAATCTTACAAATCCTCTTGTTTCTCACACCAAGCATGGATCATGTGGGATTAGAGTTTTTTTAGGATTAAAACATCAGCACACATTATGAACTATGAGAACTCTGATTCCTGACCAAATCAAGATATGTAGGATGCCTACCAGAAGGCCCGAGATCAAAAGGGGTGCCCATCTATAAAGGGTCCACCCAGCCATGCCTCCTTAAATGGGAAGATTCCATGCGTAATACCCACACATTCTGAACTACGAGAACTTTAATTCCTAATCAAAACAAGATACGTAGGACGTCTTCTAGAAGGCCCGAGATCAAAAGGGTGCCCACCCATAAAGGGTCCACCCAATCATGATTATTAAATGGGTATCTCCCATGCGTAATCCCCACACCATCCAAACTACATGGGTTTTGATTCCTCTCCCGAGGATACATAGTAATCCCTCCTTGTGGGCTCGATCCCAACATCAAGTCACCTTCTTTCCCCCTAGATGACGATAAACTTCAGAGTACCTTATAATATAGATAAGCCAGCATCACCTCTGTAGAATCAAATGTATATGCATGCTTATGATGATCCTGTAAACCAAGGGTATCCCATGGACACACTCTTCGAGAATGAACCATCGATTCAAAAACATATGAACATGACTTAAATCTATAAGAGATCCCCAGAACATGCAACAATCCTCCCCCGAAAGGGTACGGTGATCTTATCCTCCAATCCTCTTGACCAATGGATTCATTAAGTGTTGTTGGCCAATTCGTTGGATGAAGAGTGCCTTCCTTTGGAAAGCAGGTCCATGAATCATGGATACCATGGCCGTTGGGCATTCTTGGATCCATGAATAAACTCGTTGGAGACCATCCGAGGGATTTATATCTGATAAGGACTGATTGCATGAGTTCTTTACCCACACTCAATCACCCATTGGGACTAAAAATTCCCCACAGGGTTTATTAAACCTTATTTAAAGGATAATGATGTTGAACTGGTTGAAACAAAGGAATGATAAATCGCCATTTCCTCACCGCATGTAAACGCACCACCTCAGAGGTGGAACAGTGATATTCTTCCATCATTTATAGATTTCATAAGTTCATGTTAAGATAATGGAATCCCTTCACATGAATCCATCAAGTGTAATGTGATCATGTAAGTGATCACATGATTACATGTCTACTTTAGCTCTGTGTGATCATGAAAATCATGGGAAGGCCACCCATCGTCTCAAGATGGTGCATGTGTAACTTTCACCATGAAAAGTATAAGAAATATAAGAATCATTTTCCTATATAAACCCCTAACATATTTGAAAAAACACACAAGAAGTAAAATGGAGGAAGAATCTGAACAAAGGTGAAGAGTAGGATGCTTCCTTTATATAAATTATTTAGGTAATTGAGAGACCTTGATGCGAGAATATATCATGAGACCTCATAATGGTAATCCATAATGTGATTCCTTTAGAATCATGTGATATCATGATGATGTTAACATCATTTTACCTCCATGTTACATGAATCACTCATGAGAAAATTCATGGGAATGCACAATGTCATGTAGACACCCCTTGACATGCATGTGAACCCATGAACAAGCACTCCTCTTTCTATGTAGAACATTATCGATGAAACATTAATGTGATGTAATTGGACCTAAAAATTCAAACATCAGGCATGTGTAATATTTCATGCATGTGATCCAGGACATTTCTACGATACCCCATCACATGACTCTCTTAAGATCACATTATTTCCTGAGTCCTAACTACTCTCACAATTCTCTAATTTGTAAGGACGTTTAAATTTCAGCTTCAATAACACAATGAAACCTAGACATGTTGTAATTGATCATGAGAAAGGCCATGCACATGTCTTATTTTATAGTGTCAATGTATCAGAACATGTTAGATTTGATTACGCAAAGAAAACTAGATATTTTGGCCTTGATCACCTAAAAAGGGTATATACATATCAACTACAATCATACAGAGAACCTTGGATATGTCATATTTGATCACATGAATCACCTTGTACATGTCAACCTTGATCATGCGAAAGGACCTGAACATGTATGATTTGATCACATAAAATTCCCAGGCATGTCATCTTTGATCACATGAATCACCATGTGCATGTCATCCTTGATCAGGAAAAAGGTCATAGAATTTCATATTCAATAATGCTTAACACCCTAAAATTTTAATCTTTGATCATGAGAAGCACTCGGGACATGTAATCTTTGATCACTTGAATCACCTTGGACATTTCATGAAGACACCCTAGGACTTTCCAGGCATACACCCTCGGACATTTTTTATTTTTTAGACAGACACCCTCAGACATGTCTTCTATGTTAAGAATACACACTAGGACATGTCATGCAGACACCAAAAACATGTCACACATAATCCCAATGACATGTTAGGTAGAAACCCTAGTACATTTCTACCATGTAAAGAAGACACCCTAGGATATGTTAGGTATGAACCAAGGACATGTCAAGTAGAACCCTAGACATGTCAGATAGATACTCTGGACATGTCAAGCAGACACCTCAAGACATGTCAACCTTGTCCAGCATACACATTTGGACATGTACCATGTGGACCCCCGACCATGAACCTTTGTTCAATAACCTATTTTATAATTAGAGTGTCCTTAGTGGGTTAGGGTTACAATATCATACAACCATATTCATGTCATGATATAATATGGGCATCCATGTCATATCAAACATATTCGATGGACCATTCATGGTGATCATCTCTCTTTATCCATCTGAGGATAGAGAAAGAATATGTAACAATTAGAGTACATCATGGTATAAGTACCTAAATTTCCTAAACCCTAGGGATAATAATAATCAATTTGAGTAGTCTCATATAACAACCCATAAGCGGGTTATGGACCCACTGAACTATAAAGTATCTCATTCCTGTTATATATAGGATGCATTAGACTCATTGGGATGCTTCACTGCATAAGTCTTACATCCATATTTAGTGAATACAATCACTTTATATATCTTTTTTCTCATACCAATCATGTCTCATGTGGGTATATGGAATTGTGATCATTGAATCACTAGCATAATGAAATCCACAATCTAGGGAAACTTTAGTTTGTAATCCTCATTCAATAAAAGAATATAAATACCTCTATACATGGGCATATAACTTGGTGTATATCCCAAAGTAATTACCAAAATGTAAAACATTAAAGTAATAATCCTAAAAAGTACTAATTATATGTCCCTACCAGTTAGAAAGTTGAGAATAGACAGAACTATAAAGACTATGACTGATGTTATATCTTGGATATGTAGGATGCCTTCATAAGGCCCGAGATCCATACTTAATTCCTAAGCTACCACATGCACATCCCTTCTACATGATGTTAGATTTTATATCTTAGATGTAAATAAATTTTATATTTTTTATTCTTGTTCTCACATGATACATATAACACCCTTAAGAGGGTCGGTCCAATTCTTCAAACACCAATTACCTTCTCAGATGGTAGTAAACTCTACAGTTCCTGGTCATATGGATTCAAAACATAAGCAGTCGCCCATTGATAAGAAATAATGAGAAAAATATGGAGATACTATTATATATAAAGATGGTTAAATTAATATAATAATCTTTTCATATAGAGAGAATTAACACCTGGTCATTTTATTAGGGTAACCAGTCCCATTTCTAGATTTGGAAAATATTCATAAACATATATTAAATCTATAAGAGAGTCATATAGTTAGAAATAATTCCAAAAAAAAGGTTTTATGATCTCAACCACTGATCCACTCAACCAACGTGAGTTACTAATTTTTATTGGGTTTGAAACCCTAAAGGAATGTCAGCCTTTGGAAAGAAGGCCCGTAACGTGTTATGAATGTAGGATCTATTGAGAGTTTCTATGAAAGATGAAAATGGTGAACCATAAAAAAATATTTTGAAACTAAAATCAACCCCTTCCCCCCCCCCCAAATCAATCTTTAGGCCCCAAATTTCATAAAAATACAAAATAGTGAACTCGATATGAATCTGACAGTAATAAAAGAAAACATATTTTCACACATTGGGCCATTTTTTTCTCCCACATTTGGATATAAACAATTACTAAAGAAAAAATAACTTTAATAATACATTAATATCATGATTTATATAATATATAACACAAAATTAATAAAATAAAATTATCAAAATGTTTAGTGTGTTGGAAATTAGCTATATAAAAATCATATTTTATAAAACTTGCAAACATTTTTCGATAATTGTACCTCTATAGACTCTTTCCTAGGATTATCACATGATGTAATCATCTTCATAACCAAGGTAGTGGAAAAATAATAAATGGTTAATCCCAAATTACTAGTAAGGGAAAATACATATAATAATGTATTAGATAATAATAATGAAAAGAATATAAGAAAAACATAAATATATAAACAATATATCATAACGTCATGTCTTATAATCAATAAATTGTATGGAGCAAAATATGGTCATAAAAATATCATTAATGAAACATAAATGATATAACATATAACTTATAAACATTAAATGAGGTGCAAGATACATGAAAAGAAATTGTTATTAAAACATGGTGTTTCTTGAAAATAAAATGTATCTTGAAACCTTTCAAAACTTGATAAACAACTTAGAAATGTGTAATAACTTGGTAAACATGATGTTTTTTGCATTTATAATAATAGTAAAACCTATGTAATAAACTCCATTATGCCCACTTCTTTTTTAGAGAAATAATTATATCCACACTTGAAAATGTGAGGAAACCCATCATGCCCACATCTTTGTGAACAAACCCATTATATCCACAACTGAATATATCATGAGATATAATCATATAAAAATTCACTAGATTAATATATTATACCTCACCCATAATCATTTATACATATTTTTTCCACTTAAAAAGTCATCATCTTAAATTAAATAACCCAAGTAAAATGATTGGGTTTCTTAAGCATATCACTTAACATGAACTAAAGAAACCATAGGATTTCAAAATATCATTATCCAAAACTGTTTAAAACCTAATAAAATATAAAATATCAATTCATGAGGGATATTCCATTTTAATATAATTAGTCCAAATCATGGAAAATGTTTTTCTTAAGACATTTTGTATTCATTATTGTTAAAGTCATATTTATGAGTCCCTTTTGAAAAAGTTATGTATGTTTTCAAGAGAAGTTATAGAATAACATAATGAAATTGATTTTTTTTTTAAAAACATTTATAGCATCCCACATTTTTATCACATAAAATTTCATTACATTATACAAAACTGAGGATCTTTAAGGTTTAGTGTCTTGGAAACCAGGAACTTATTACATGAGAAAAATAAACATTCTTCTAAAACACTTGAAAGGATTCTTCATTTGTTCATCCTAAGTTCATTACAGTATCTCATAACCTGGGAGCATACAACAAAGGAAAGGGTGAGGAAAAGTCCCAGTAAGGTAAATAAGGGAAACATTTTACATGAGAACTTGAGATACATCAAAAGTCATGAAAAATAACTTTAAGGCATGAGAAAGAGATCATGAAGCATATCATAATAAAATTATAAGTGTTTCATAACTTGAAGATGTGGATACAACATTTAACATAGATAATCATTTCCATTCCACCAAGGTCCATCCCCAAGGTGTCATTAAAAATTACCAAGGTTATTCACCAAGGTATCAGTCAAAATGGTCATCTCTAGAGATTAAGTCTTTACCCAATGCATTGGAGCGCTATCAGGGCGCACCCTTAAATTTGTCTTTATTATCATGTGAGCCACATATATCATCATCAATAATTTCATAAACAACCCATAAAGAATAAAAGAAATGGGTTTCATTTCATAATCATAACGTTTTAAAAACTGCTTTAAAGACATGATCTTTATGTTACTTTAAACCCATGAAAAGGGAAAGTGGGTCTCATGTATGTAAATCCCAGAATTTAAAATAGAACATTTTGGTATATATGTGAATACCCCTTTAGAATAAAGAGCTTTGATTATTAACTTAATAAAATAAATGAATTTGAGAATAAGAGAGAGACATTTTGAGACGGAAATTCTGCATCATAACGGCTATGTTACGAGGTTTTAGAAAACATTTAAAAAAGAGGGGACATGGGTCACCCACTCATAAATGATCCATAAAACAGTAGGGTAATAGAATATAAAATATTTAAGAACATGGTAATGAAATTTGAAAGATATACCATATGAAATGAAGAACATGAAAGGAAGACAAAAATAAGATTTCTCTTATGAAAATTCGGCATCCTAATGACGTTACTTAAACATCAAAAAAAAGAATTGAAGAGATCAAATAGGGTCTCTCATCAAATGAACATAAAAGATCAGTATGATAGATATATAGATCATACCCCAACATAATAAAAAGGAACTTGAAATACTTGACATGAAAGTAGAACTTTGAAAAATGAGAAAGATGAATGAATCCCTTAAAAATTCGGCAGCCTAATGGCGTCACCTAAACTTCAACAAAAATGAATTGATGAGATCAAATATGGTCTCTCATAATATTAAAATAAAATATCAGTATGATAGATATAGAGATAATACCCCAAAATAATAAAAAGGAACTTGAAAGACTTGACATGAAATTAGAACTTTGAAAAAATGAGAAAGGTGAATGAATCCCTTAAAAAGTCGGCAGCCTAACGGCGTCATTTAAACTTTCTTAAAATGAATTGATGAGAGAAAGAGGGGGTATATCATCATATTAACATGAAAATGGAAGTAAGAGGAATATAAAATAACGTCCTCCACATAAGAGAATGGAGCATAAAAGAAATGACATAAAAGAGATTACTTGAAAAGAAAGAGAGAGGTAGGATCCCTTACCTTAAACGTAACTCTTAAAACTCGAAGGATGGGACCATGAGGGCTTGGGGGTACCTTGGGAGGACTCCTTGTGAGGTAATGAGACCAGAGCTGCGTTGGGGGAGAGTTGGGAGTGAAAACTAAATGAGGAAATGGTGGGTATTTATAGGGAATGTGAGGGGACAAGGAATTAATGGCCAAGGGACACCTCACAAGTGGTTTTCTCAAAACCATGGGCTCTCCCATGGTATTTCCCATGTATTTAGGCCACATGGGTCCCCCCCACACACAATAATTCTTCACCTTTGGTCGTCCAACCCTTAAAATATCTCATTAAATCATCATGACACAGTTATGATGTCATTAAACATACTGAAACCCTAAAACTGTATTTTTACTATTCACTGAAAATTCAACATTCTCAGAAAAATCCCAAAATTTCACCTTAACCAAATATCAATGCTTTGATTTCAAAAATGAACCCCATTTTATAAAAATAATTTTTTAAATTTTTTTAATTTAATTTTTAAATAAATACACTATTCACCGAAAATTCATTTTTTTCAGAAAAATCCCCAAAAAATACCTTAACATAATATCGATGCTCTGAGTTCAAAAATGAAATCCATTTTGTAAAAATAATTTTCTAAATATTTTTAATTTAATTTTTAATTAAAAAACACTATTCACACGAAAAAAATAATACTTGACTAATAATTTCTGAAACCGTTATTTACCTATTTTATTGAATCTCATTACTTAATCAAGGTGCCTAGATTATATTAATACTTTCTTTAAGTGAGATTACTAATCCATTTGGTCACATTACTAATCCTAAGCATAAAATCGCTATTAATAATTTACTATTCATCAAAAATTAAGTTGATCTTATTAGATTCTATATTTCGTACTGAACATAATTGTAGAATACCATTTTTTGAAAATCATTACACATTTTTAATTATTTAAGGTTTACATAAACATTTTTAAAATATCCTTTCTCTAAAATTCATCAAAAATATGCATACTATATTTATCCAGACATTTGAAAATTCATAAACTTCATCATAAGAAGAAATCAAAACTATTATTTAAAACAAAGGATTACACAAGGTGGTTACGGTCTCCTTACATAGCCCCTTATAACCCCAGCATAGGACCTAAGTGTAAGGTGTGCTAAGCTGAGATAATCTGAGGGCGGCTCATCCAACATTTCATGAGTAGTAATTTCTATAAATTTGAACTTCTCGCGAAGGCGATTCCGTTCTAGCTTCACACGATGAAGTTCGGCTTGGGTTTGGTCCAGAGCAAAGCCTAGTGGTGCTACCTTCTTTCCCAAGTTCTGTTAGATGGTCTTCGATTGGCCCGAGACTACTGGATGAGGCCATCGAATCTTCTTTCTATATTAATTAACCAAGATCACTTGTATTTAGAGACAATAATCGAAACGTTTAGTTTCCAGCGGTCATATTGACCAATGGTCATATAACAGTCAAAACCCAACGGTCACATTTTAATTATACTCATGTTATCAAATGAAACAGTTTTTTGAGTATAAAAATAAAATAACACACAAAATTAGAAAACAAGATTTATTCAAAATTTCGGGTCGTTACACTATTTTTACACATAAATAACGGAATAACATCAATAAAAATGTAAAGTATGTGAAAATTGATGTTTAATAATAAATTGTGTAACTCCAAGAAAGGATTCTCGGTTACCAAGTCCCTTATCTTTTCCATTGATATCCACTGAATTATTTAACGTCATGTATCATAAAGATAAAAATATTAATTAGTTATTTCATAAATTTATTCTTATATACTTATATTTATACCCTTTATTAATAAAAAGTCTCTTAAATTATTAGATTGTTGTAATCTATTTTCAACATTGGGTGTTAATAATCTTAACTGTTTTGAATGAGGTTCCCAAAATAAGTGTTGGTCTTCCTTTTTATCACAAATAATATCATTAATAAACAATTAATGGTTCTAAATTTTTTTTTAAATACTAATAATTTTATTATTCCATTACATGGGATTTTTATTCATGTTTCATGAAAATAAAAATGGTGAAGAACTGGTTTCATGTTTATTTACTACTCTCGATAGATTACATTTTAAGGATCATTAATTATTTTGTTATTAAAGAATAAAAATATTAATTATGTATATTACTTATACATATAACATATGATTTTAAAATTTTAACAAAAACCATCCATATGTTTAAGTTAAGGAAAAACAAAACACGTTTATTCGTGGAGGTAGTAGTCCATACAACACATGATTCACACTCTCTTTTTTCTTAATGGAAAAGGTGAGGGTGATTAAAGATTATTTGATCATTAAAAAACATTAAATTATAATAATGTTACTCATTTTATTATTTTAATATTGTATAATTAATTTTTTTTAAAAATAAAATAGAATGAAGAAATAAAAAAACAAAGAGAGGTTTAACAACTTATACCTCACTTCTTGGACTAGCACCTTTGCAATGGGGATTAAACTTTTATGGGTGGTTATTTGAGAAGAAAATAACCTAATTAAGATGCATAATAGTGTGTATAGGAGGTTTATGAAGATTATGGGATGAATTTTATGATTTTTTGAGTGAGGGGAAGTGAGGATAAGAGTACCCCTTTTATAAGTGAAATATAGTGGTCATTTTGTGAATACTCAAAAACTATTCAATAATGGGAATTCAATCCCAATAAAAGTGACTAAATAAGTGATAAATAATAGATTGTATGGAATATAAGGTCAATATAAACCTCTAAAATTAAAAAATAAGCGTGTTTTAAACATGTTACCTTTACGTCAATGGTTATTTACTTTAACCATTTTAGATTCCACTATTGTAAATAGTTTTTAAATATGTAATTTATCCTTCAAGACTAAAAATAAAATTATTATTATATAATTTAGTCCTAATTTTTATAAATATTAAATAAAATTTATGAAATAATAATATGTGTGAAAAAATAATTTTACCACAAACTCAAAAAAACTATTTTTTAAAGATGTTTAGCTTTAAAAAAAATATTTATGATTTGGGTAGAATTATCAATTATATTATTTTAAATTAATTATAAACAAAATATTATTATTCAATGTGTGTTTTTTAATAATAAAATAAATCTATAAATTTCTTACATCATGTTAGAATTAATTAGAAAAAAACAATTTAAAAAACAAATTTCATTATATCACAAGATAAATTTTAAAAATGTTCAGCATGGATTTATAAATTTAAAATAGAATTTTAAAACTATTTATTATAATTTAAATATATAATTTAATAGGAAATTTTTTAAAAACATTTAATTTATTAATATAATAAAATAATTTCATAAAAGTGATGAAATTAATAAAATTGGTATTTTCACTATTCAAAAGAAAAATATTTATTTACAAAAAAAACCAAAAAAATCATCATAAGATAATATGAATATGAGAAATCAAAAATAGTTGAAAATTTTAATAAATTAACTACTTAAGATTTATAAATTTATTAATAATTTTAAAATATTTTTTTTATTAGAAGTCATTTTTTGTATATTATGTAATATCTTGAGATTTTAAAAAATGTCTACAACATGTAAGATATGCAACACCAAGCTTCTACGAATAATAAAATAAAATTTAAATGTGACAGTTGTAAGCAATCTATTAAATTAGAATTTATCTATTTGAATTAATAATCTAATAATCAAATATAAATTTCCTAATCAATAGAAATGTATTGAATAATTACGATGAAACATCTGCCTAATTTTTCTTATAGTAATTTTATTCTTTAAAAATTTGTTTTTTTTTTCAAAATAAGTTATTTCTTGATTTTTATGAGTAAATATTAAAATTAGTTTATATATGTTATAGAAAATTTATTTAGTAAAAATAATTTTATTTTTGAATTCAATATTTCTAAATTATCTTATAATGAATTTTTTAATTTTTTTTAAAAGATTTTTTTTCAATGAATAGTGAAAAAATACAAATACTTAATGGATACTATATTTTTTAAAGTAAAATTATATTTTGGATTAGTATTAAAATTTAATTAATAATTTTTATTTAAATTAATTCAATTATTTTTTTTTGATTTGAATTTATACTTGAATTTTGTATAAACTAATTTTATATTTTAAAAGAGAAATTTTCTGAAAACCCTTATTAATTTCATTTTGCATGTTTAATTTAAAATTAAATTATGACTCTTTTTTGTGTTTAATTTAAAAAAAAGGATTCTATATTTGGAATACTTTAGTCCAAATTTATTAAATAAGTCCATTTTAGTTTTGGTTAATTATAATAGTAAACTTAGTAATTTTTGTTACCAAGGTAAATGGTAAATCGTTTAATTAAAGGTTAAAAATAAAATGATAAGGACTATAAAATTTTATTAATACTTGATTAAATATTATTTTCTTCTTATATATGGGACATAATCATCCAAGATTCTAATTGATGTCCTTTTGGATAAACATAGATGGGATTAAGGTATTTATAGTATTTTATTTATAGAAAAGTCAAACATGCCATGCTCATGTTTTTAATAAGTGTAATATTTTTAATATATTTTTATCTCGAAGATATTTTCAAATATAAATATTATTTTGTAATATAAATTATTTTTCTTCATCGTGTTAATTTATTTTTAATTTTTAATAAAGAAATAATTACCCTAAATTTTTACACAATGCTGATGTAGTAATTATTCAATTAATATAAAAAGAAAATAAATGATACTAAAAATATTAAAATAAATAATATTTGAGATAAATAATATGATACATGAATTTAATAGATGACCATGACATGTTAGGGATAAATTTGTTTCAAATTATAAGTGTTGTCATGATATTATTAATGTCAAAGTAATGAATAGTTCTAAAAATTGACGTTATGAACATTTTATAGAAAATACTATTTTGTTAAATGATATAAAATTACTAATATATTAAATTATGAAAAATGATTAATATAGGGTTGATAATATCAAACATGTTCCACTTATGGGTATTTCCATTTATAGTAAATATATTGACCCTCAAATGGTAAACACCCTTATTGTCACGGTAAGAGTAAAAGGGGTTAAATAGAGGTTAATACCAAAAGAAAAGGCTATAAATATAGTAAAAATGTATAATTTGTATTGTATAAGTGGGTTTCTACCTAGACTCATCTTATATTAAACATAAATCACTTTGGAATAATTTTTAATTGAAGACTATTTTTTTATTAATTTATTATTTTTATAAATTCCAAGAGTACCCCCCCCCCCCCCCACTTATAAAAGAGAACCTCTTCTTCTCATTATATCACAATTAAAAACCCATTTTTTGTCACAAAAATTCCCAAATACCTTAATATAATCTATTAAATCATTCTATAGACATTAGTTTATGTATAACACTAACCTTAGAATGTTTAATGTGTTAATAAAAGGAGGTTTTCCAAAGAAGAGGTATTATTTTATCTACTTGTTTTAGTTTTGTTTCTTCTTCCACCACGGTAGAATATTATTCAACCGTGATAAAATAATAATAAATTTATTAAATATATTTTGATTTTATATTTTTAAAATGTAACCTATATCCATCTCTAACATCCATCAAATAGGAGACAAATTCATCGTTTGTGTGTATGGCAAACTACTGCTTTGTGAACCGATGTAATTCAGTTTAAATAATCATCTATCATGAAAGGATATAATTATAGAATTAATATTTCTATATTTTATTGATGAAATATTTTTAATTACAACAATATAATATATAATTTACCTTATTACCATTCCAAGCACTGAAAAATGAGAATGTCGTTCGTGTGTACATGTGGACTGCCACCACTACGAAGTGATGTGATTTATTTTTCACCACCACATCACATAGATAATATATATTAGTATATTTAAAGTATTAATATGATATATATATATATGTGTGTGTATTATAATTATGTATATATAAAATAATACATACCTTGTTTCCATAATGATTGTCAAAAAATGGAAATGTTACTCATGCGTACGTAAGACCTACCATCTTTTTGATTGTAACATAGTTCATTTTTCATTAAAATATTTATTTATTGGACATAAAATTATAATTTATGTATATAAATTATAATTATATAATGATTATTATTTTTTATATGATGGAATAATGATCTATTTGATGATAGTAAACCTATCGAAGTCATTTTGTACTTGTGTACTGAATATCACAAAAACGTAAAATGTGAACATAAATAATTAATTAATTGTTATAAAATGGTAATAAGTGAGATAAAAGGAATAATAAACCTGAAAAATAATAATAAATTAAATAATTACCATTTTTTATTAATCATGAAGATAAAGAATGAATGTGACGAGTCAAACTTAGGTTAAGGGATTTCATCTCAATTTATTTTCATTGAGGAATATTGTAATGTTATGAACCTAATTTCATTTATATACTGAATTTAAGGAAATTATTACATGTAATATCATTAATCCTTTATACTTAATTGTATTTTACATTTCCATTTTTATTATTAAATCCAAATAGAATTTGGATTGATTATTACTAAGGGATATGGAATTTCATAACTCAATTAATTTTCATTGGGTTATATTACTTATTAAATTTATTTTATATTATAATATTATGTGTATAATGAACATAGATTATTTTATGTTTTTATTAAACTTATTTTATGCATATTTACATTTGTCACACATAATCAATCATTTGATTAATTATCAGTTCAATATATTATGACATTTGTATGGGTTTTCTCGTCTCACTTTTACTTCTATGAGACATATTACATATTCACCACTTATTTATTTTTTGTGGTGTATATAATACCCATATAATATATTATATATTGAATATATTTTTATTCCTGGTATTTAAATTTTTATTTTACGTTATTTCTTTCTTGGGGATTATAATTCAAATGATACCAAAGCGGTAAGTGTTTATTTCACAATATCATCATTAATCATGATTATTTATTTTAAAGTCAAAGATGAAGAATGTAATGCCCCGACCCCAGTTACCCAGAGTCATTGCATTATTACATAATATTGGCATGATCACAAAAGATCAAGTCCTGAAAGACCGATTAGTTTAGTATCCTTGGAATAACTATATACATTCATAAAGTTTACATTACATCATAAAGTGAAAACTACTAAAACAACATCTTGTCTTCATATTCCCTCATACTATCCCTACAGTTCATTCATAAATTACTTCTTCACATCCTAGGAAAAATAAAACATTGAAAGGGGTGAGCTCAGATGCTCAGTAAGGATAACAATATAGCGGAAACTTTCATAAATAAGCATAAATATTTAAGGCAATATATAACTAAAACAAAAGCCTTTTAAACTTGAACTTCAGCATAATATGGGAAAGATAAAATTAAATAATTCCATTTAATTATTCACATGGATATTCTACTAGTCGAATAATTACATGCAATATCAATAACCACTTTCATAATGATGGAATGCATAACTCCAGACTATCATAACCACATAGTCAAGGTCTCATGCCAAGACTACAAATAAGATTTTGTCAAGGCCTTGTGCCAAGACACTAGTTTGTCTCATGAGACCTACCGATGCATCGAGGAGCTATAGCAGGCTCCACCCATCACATATTAAGTTCAATGCATTCTTCATATGAACAGGTTTAAACATAACATAAACATTCGTATTAAAACTAGCATATGAAATGTCAATACTTTCTCTATAAACCATGAATGGTATAAAAAAACATCCACATTAAAATATATCACAAAACCTTCAATACAATATGGAAGTTTTGTATCATAATAATAAACTTCAAATAATCTTAAAATCCATCAAAGGATGTTGACATAGATGAAATCAAAACTATTTGAGAGAAATATCTCTTTTTTTGAAATCATTTAAAAGATTCATAATTAAAAAATAAAACATTTACTTTGAAAATATTCTTATAATATTTTAATGGAATCTTCTATGATTTTATAATGGTGTAAAATAGCCGCACTCACCGTATAAGTTAAAAGAGATATTCTTACCTTAATTCTGTCGAAAAGGTTAAAAAGGACCTTGTTTGGAAAATGACAGAAATATTCCTTTATAAACTTCATATAAAAATTAAAAAAGGGTATAAATGACTTTATCCCATAGTATTTAAAATATTAAGAGTGATTTGAAATACATTTTTAAGAAACATGGATGTGGATGATAAAGAGGTCCCAGTAGATAATTACGTATAAACAACCTCGGATAATGAAGAGATAGTGAAATAAACCCTTACCTTGTACTTTTCTTTGGTTGAGGGTAGGTTAACCTCCTGTATAATGGTGAAATAATTGTTATTAAATTATAAAAGAATCATATACATTAATATGATATCATATATGATCTTTTAACATTTCTTTGTTAATAATATCTTAGTATTATCGTCGTTTCGGGTGTTAACTTACTCGTTTTATTTTATATGTTTTGTTACATAAGTCGTGTTTTTTATGGATAGGTTGTATCATATTCATATCCAGAATGATATAAAGTCCTTAAACATTAATTTTAATCATCAAATGAGAATTATACTTGAATGGATACGATGGGGAATGAATCTCATCGCGTTCGTGGAGATGATAGTTCGTACGTACGCACGTATGGTGACATGTCATTCAAAAGATGGATAGAATACTGAATATGGTTGTACCATATTTATAATAACATCAAAGTATATAGAAGATACTGTAGTTATTATTTTATAAAGTAAATAACAAAGGAAGAAGATGTTGAAGAAGAAAGGAACTTGAAAAAGGGTAGTGAAAACACTACCTCTTCTTCGGGTTCTTCCTTTTGATTTGATCAAAAGGGCTCCTTATGTGAGCTTTATGATCAAACTAAGGCCTCTAGATTTAATTTAGGGAAGTTGATAGAATATTTGGGAATGGTTTGGCCGAACAAAAAGGCTTTGAAGGTGTGAAGAATTGGTTAGAAGTGGTGTCCTTTTATAAGGGGGAGGAGGGGCTCTTTAGGAAAAACTTAATGTATTATTTTATAATAAATTCATATTCGGTTTATAATGGCACAAAAGTGTATTATTCAAAGTATAAGGTGGGTATGGGTCTAAATCCTTTCAACCAATAGATTTTAGATAGGTTTGAGTCATTATATTAACCTTATCTTTTAGTTTTAACTCTTAGTTAATTAGTTTGACATTACCAAATCACCTTGTATTTTTATATTATACAGTTAATAAACATACTATATAAATCAAATAGATCCTCAAGTGGTCCATTAATGATACAACTATAATGATATAAGTCTCTTTTCTGAACCTTATATTTTTAGGAATTGAATATCAATTAATAATATAATATATTTTTTAAAAATCGTTTATGTCAATTTTGACACTATTTGGTATTTGATTTTTTGTGAAACTCATAACAGCATGATTACTTCGAAAAAACATAATGAAATGAATAATAACATGTCATATTAACCTATAAAAATATTGTAATTCATAAAAAAAGTCTCAAATTAAAATTATTTGGATATTTATAATATCAATTATTTTAATATTTCATTAATTAGGTAATTACTGCATCCCCATTGTGTCATAAATAAATTAACCTATTTAATGTCTAAAAATTATAAATAAAATAAAATTATGTACGAAATATTTTTATATTTCTAATGAATATTTAAAATCAAATTTATATTATGTATAACCCTATATAAAAATTGTTTTTCAAAAAGATATATGCTTATGTCATTTTTGTATTTACTTTAACTTAATTAATATAAAGTGTCCATATCACCAACAAGTGGCTCCATGGGGTCCCAATATCAACCCAAAGATGCCCATGGTCGGACATGTATCCAACAATAAGGTTAGAACACGTTTTAGGGTAATTTATTATTATTATAATATTATTTGTTTACCCCTATTTACCGGATTTACCCTTTAACCAAGGTAAATAAAAATTTACCGAAGTAATTATTCAAAATGTATAAAAATAAAAGTTACCTATTTACACAATTTGGACCTCCTTATTATAAATATGGAATCCATTTTTAAAAATTCAAAACACAGAAGTTGCAAAAATTAATTTAAAATTAATTCCCGTTGTTAAAACAAAAAGCGTGTTTTTAAGAGATAATAACTATCAAAAGATTGACACTTGTTTATGTCCGGTTTAAATGTGAAATTATATCCAATGACCAACATTGTATTTTATATGGTAAAAATATATTCTAAATATACTTTAAAACTATGACAACCCAAATTTTATTACAAACTTATACATGATTTATTACATAAAACATCACTTGATACAACAAAGAAGATCGAGAGGTTTAGTGTCTTTGGGGCTTAGAATCATTACATAAAAACGTAAAACATGAAATACAACATCTTTATTGAAAAAAAAATTTACATGACCACTACATTCCCTCGTACTTAGCATTGCATGGGATAACCTGAGGACATGCACAAGAAAAGGGTGAGCTATAAAGCCCAGTAAGGGAGTATACATGGAATAACATGAGGAGTACAATACATGTTAGGCAATAGTCATATCAATAGATCATAATAGAAACATGAAAATAAAGTCATGATAAATCATGATAATCATAACATAGAAATGTGGCAACAACACTTAACATGGAATTAGCATGAGCCATGGCCCATTGCACATAGAGCATGAGTAAATCCTCATTGCACATGAAGCACGAGTAAGCCATCGTTGCACTTGAATTAGCATGATTCAACACTCATTGCACATAACGTATCATGATACTATACTTTACCCAATGCATTATAGCACTATAAGGGCGCACCCTTCTTAAACATTTCATTTCATGCATAAGTGTGCCACATGTATCATAAAACATGGATTCATAAAACATAATAATTTATTCCATGATAAAGGAATGTCGAATTCATACATGAAACTTTATAATCAATAAGTAAATTTTCATACAGATGAATACCCTTGATGGAGAAATGGGCATGTTATTCACTACACAATGAAATTGGCTTAGAAAATCGGTGCGATTTCTGCAGCGTAACGGCGTGACATTAGAATTCATAAAAATGGTTTATGAGAGAGAAAGTGGTTCCTCATCATATTTACATGTAATGGATAGTAAGGAGGTCATATAGATACATGTCCCAACAATTTTAATGGAAATTAGATTCATGATACAAAAGTATTGCTTGAATGTAAAAGAGGAGAGAGAAGTTCCTTTCGGAATTTGGACATATTAATGAGTGTACATGGGAGACATTTAATGAGAGAGAAAGGGTCTCCCATCATTCAAAAATAAAGAGGGAAGTATTAGGGAGGTGAGAAACCATACCCCAACATTCATTATTGAAATTAAAAGGGAAAAACAACTTAAAGAAAATTAGACAAAAATGAGAAAGGAAGAAAAATCCCTTACTTGGAAGTGTGGTTCCAAAGGCTAGAGAAAGGATTGTGAGAGACTTCTTGGGAGATTGGGGAACCTTGGTAGGATTCTAGAGAGATTAGGGAAGAGTTTGGACAAACTAAAAAGGCTTTTAGTGATGAGGAAGTGGGATCTTCGGTGGGTTTATATAGGAAAGGTGAGGGAATTCTTTATTATTTAGGTTTGGGTCCCCTTACATTAAATTAATCCAAACCAAAAACCATCCCATGGTTTTTGCCCATGGTTTTTGGAAAAGGGAAGAGGAAAACAATATTTTATAAGTTCAAAGTCCTAACTTCTTAAAATAATGAGGTTGCTTATGTGGAGGTGATTCAGACTCCCAGGGAAAATAATTTAAAAATACAAGATGTTTAATAAGTCTTGAGGGGTAAATTAATACTTTGAAAAGTAGGTCAAACAAACCCAAAATCACATTATTTTAATGGTAAAACATATATTGGCCGAACATAAAGTTTATAGTATTTTATTACATCACTATTGGGTCATTATGATGTCATAAAACACAATATATATTTAAAATGTATTTAATTTTTACCCAAAAATTTGACTGTCTCAGAAAATTATGAAAAATTCACTGTTGGATAATCTCGACATCTTGATTAGATAAATAACATTTATTTTATCTAAATAATTTTCTAAATATGTTAATCTTCAATTTTAAAATAAAAACTGACATTTATCAAAAATTCACGGGTTATGACAGAAATGTATTTCAAACCTTAATAAAAATTACAATTTCATTCATAAAATTATAATATCATTTATATTTAATAAAAATTAATTTAATAATAATAATAATATTTTATTAAAATATTATTTAACTCAAAAATACCTTAATTTAATAAAATATAATTCTTAATTAAATAATAACTAAAAATATTATTTTTACTTTAAAAACTATTTACAATGTATCAATAATGACAAGAAAGTATATTCATTATTATATACAAAAAATAATTTACATGAACATAGTACTATTTATTTGTTACATAAACCCTTAAAATAGCCGCATAAGACCTAAGGGTAAGGTGTGCGATGGTGGCAGACTCTTGGGGTGGCTCGGATAACATCGCTCGAGTGGTAATTTCTGTCAACTTCCACTTCTCCCGTAGACGGTCCCGTTCGAGATTTACATGATGAAGCTCAGCTTGGGATTGTTCAAGAGAGAATACCAAGGATGCCACCTATTTTTCGAGCTCTGAAAAATGGGCTTCGTATGGGGAAATTCTACTGCATGAGGCCATCGCTTCCTTTGTCTGAGTAAATTGGATTTGTTAAAGTCCTATATTTATACTAATCATTTGATCATTGTTCAACAACTATATTAGAAACGGTCAAAATTCTTATCATAAAACCAAAGAAGCTGAAATTTTATATAAACATAAAGAGACATTTAATTATATCAAGAGGGATTTCCATTAATGAAACTTTGGGTCATTACAATATTCCCCCCTTAAGAAATTTCACCCTTGAAATTTTCCTTTCCCCACACTAAAACAGATGTGGGTAACTCAGCTTCATCATTTCCTCCAATTACCAAGTTTCTTCTTCAAACTTGTGGTTTCTCCACAACACCTTGACGAGGGGAATTGTCTTATTTCGTAGAACTTTTTCTCTACGATCTAAGATCTTCACTGTTTACTCCTCATAAGAGAGATCATCTTCCAATTGTACCACCTCAGAAGAGAGTACATGTGAAGGGTCCGGTATATACTTCCTTAAGAGGGATACATGAAAGACATCATGTACTTTGGCCATAGTAGGTGGAAGTGCTAGTCGATAGGCCACAGCCCCGACACGATCAAGAATATCAAAGGGGCCGATGTACCTTGGACTTAACTTCCCTTTCTTTCCAAACCTCATGACCTTATTCCATGGAGATATTCATAGAAAAACCATGTCTCCAACTTTAAACTCAAGGTCTCATCGATGATTATCTGCATAACTCTTCTGTCGACTCTGGGATACCTTGATATGATGATGAATGGTTTTCACCTTCTCCACCATTTCCTCGACCATTTCCGGTCCAAGAAGCTGACGTTCACTGACCTCATCCCAACATGCCGGTGTTCTGCACCTTTACCCATACAGGGCTTCATATGGTGCCATTTGGATGATCGAGTGGAAACTATTATTATAAGAGAACTCAACCAGAGTAATATGTTGATCCCAACCTAGTTTAAAGTCCATTGGTAACTCTCTCAACATATCCTCATGTGTTTGGATAGTCCGCTCAGATTAGCCATCAGTTTGAGGATGATAGGCCGTACTGAAGTTCAGTTCAGTATTCAGAGCATGTTGAAGACTCTTCCAAAACATAAAGGTGAACCTTTGATCTCGGTCAGACACAATAGATAGTGGTACACCATGCAACCTTACCACTTCCCTGATATATATCTGTGCTAGTTGATCCAATGAGAAATCCTCCTGAATAGCAATGAAGTGTGCAGTCTTTGTAAGACGATCCACAACAACCCAGATTGCATTGTTGCCTTTGGATGTCCTCAGAAGTCCGGTGAAAAAGTCCAAGATGATGTTCTCCCATTTCCATTCTGGTATGGGAAATGGTTGCACCATCCCCTTAGACTTCTACCTCTCTGCCTTCACTTGCTGGCACACCAGACACTTTGATGTATATTCAGAAATCTCCTTCTTCATATTATCCCACCAAAAGTTTTCTCAGAGATCTCGATACATCACTGTGCTCCCAGGCTGAATAGAGAAATTTGAACTATGTGCATCATCCAAATTTTCCTTCTTTAGCTTCAGACTTGATGGAACACATAATCTTCTCCCAAACCGCACAATTCCTTCTTTATTAACATTAAACTCTGAGGAATTCCCTTTTTCTATAGCTTTCACTTTTTCTTGAATTCCCACGTCATCCTTTTGAGCATCCTTTAACCTTTCCAAAAGAGATGGTTGAGCAATCATTTGTGAAAGGATTGATGATGTTCCCTTCTCTATGATTCCCATGTCCATCTTCATCAAGTCTAAGAAGATTGGATCCTTCTCAATTCTCATCATTGATAGAATTACTGGATCCTTTCAACTTAGGGCATATGCCACCTTGTTCGCTTTCCCAGGGTGGTAATGTATTGAACAGTCATAATCCTTGATGAGATCTATCCATATTCTATGGTTCATATTTTCTCTTTCTGTGTGAATATATATATAAGACTCTTGTGGTCCGTATATATCTCACATTTCTCTCCATAGAGATAATGCTGCCAGATTTTCAAGGCAAAGATCACCGCCGCCAACTCCAGATCATGTGTTGGATATTTTCGCTCCTGGATTTTCAACTGCCTTGAGGCATAAGATATAACTTTATCATTCTGCATCAACACACAGCCTAATCCCTTCTTCTAAGCATCACTAAATACCACAAAAATTTCCCCACTTGTGGGTAAAGTGAGCACGGGCGCAGTGATAAGCCTCCTTTTCAACTCCTTGAAGCTTTCTTCGCATTCATCACTCCAAGAAAACTTTACTCCCTTTCGAGTTATCTTGGTATGAGGGTTGGACAATTGTGAGAAATTTCTCACAAATCGTCGATAATATCCAGCTAACCCCAAGAAGCTACAGATAACCGTTACCGATGTTGGCCTCGTCCATCCCTCAATTGCATCTGTTTTGGAGGGATCCATAGATATCTCATTGCTTGTGATGATATGGCCCAGGAATGAGACTTCCTTCAACCAAAACTCACACTTTTTGTACTTTTTATAGAGCTTATCCTTGCACAAAGTCTCCAGTACAGTTCTTAAATGCTCCTCATGATCCTCCTTGGTTTTGGAGTATATTAGAATATCATCTATAAAGACTACCACAAATTTGTCTAGGTAATCTCTAAAGACTCTATTCATTAAGTCCATGAAGATTGATAGAGCATTAGTGAGTTCGAAAGGCATTACTATGAATTCATAGTGCCCGTATCTTGTGCGAAAAGCAGTCTTGGGGATATCTTCCTTCTTCAACCATACTTGATAATATCCCGACCGCAAGTCTATCTTGGAGAAGTATTGTGCTCCACGTAGCTGATTGAACAAGTCATCAATTCTTGGGATAGGATACTTGTTCTTTATCGTGATTTTGTTAAGTTCACGATAATCGATGCAAAGCCGCATTGACCCATCCTTCTTCTTGATGAAGAGGACGGGTGCACCCGATGGTGAAGCACTTGGGCGTATAAACCCTTTATCCAAATTCTCATGTAGTTGTTTCTTCAACTCTTCAATCTCTACAATAGCCATTCTATATGGAGTCTTGGATATTGGTAAAGCCTCGGGTATAAGTTCAATTGAGAATTCAACATCTCTTCTAGGAGGAAGACCAGGCAGTTCCTTGGGAAACACTTCTGCGAATTCCCTCACAATAGGCATTTCTTCAAGGATGGTTTCTTCCTTGGACTCAATCATCTGAGCCAGATACGCGTGCTCATAGGGCAGTAATATCCATGCTTGAGATGATGGAGCTAAAGAAGATTCATCTTCATCCATACACTTGTAAATAATCGGGGTTCGATTCTCCATATGGAGTGTGATTTCCCTCTCCCGACAATTAATGTTGGCTCTATATAAAGAAATCCAATCCATGTCAAGAATTGCATCAAATTCCACCAGAGGGAGTATGAAGAGGTTCGCCGGGAAATTCAATCCACATATTATAACAGGGGAGGACTTATATTCATGGGATGCAATGATTGCCCCATTTTCCATACTCACCTACATCTTCACTTCCATGATTTTTTGTGGTGCTGGGATTGTTCTACTAAACTTTCGGGAAATAAAAGAATGCATAGAACCTTACTCAAAAAGTACATTCGCTATTATTGAATTAATAACTAGCATACCTGCCACCACTTAGTTTTCGGTGTTCACTTCGGTAGAAGTGATGGAAAAAGCTCTTCCTTGCTGCCCTGGAGGTTGTTGGTTTCCTCCGAAAACCCTTGTATTAGGGAACTGATTTGAAAAATGACCCGGCTCTTTGCATATTTTCATTGAACAACGCGTTGAGGTTTGAACGGAGTGTTCCTCTCCTCTGTTGTAGTTGCGGGTCTTTCTTGCTGACAGTTAACATCTAAGTGCCCTTCTCTTCCACACCTGAAGCATTTTCTCATCCCCTTAAGACAATTTCTAGGGTGCTTCTTTCCACACTTTTGGCAAGTGGGGTGCTGGATCTTCTTAGCACCGTTGGATTTATCCATCGTACCACCAGAATTGAATTCCACCTTACGCTTCTTTTCCCCATGATACCCCTGTGATTCCATGATCTCCATTTCGACCTTGAGGGAACAACAGACAATTTCCTAATAGCTGTCGAAGTCATGGATCACCAATGCTTTCCGCAGGCTAGGCTTCAGCCCACCAAAGAAGTGGTCAACTTTGCATTCGGGGGTAACGACAAAGCCGGAAGCATATTGTGAAAGCCTTGTGAGGTTTACCTCGTATGATCTAATAGATTCTTCATCTTTTTGCTTGAGGTAAAGGAAGTCCCTTTCCATCTTAAGCCGGAGGGTGCGTGGAAAATATTTATCGAAAAACATCTTCTGGAAATCCTTACATTCCAATGCCTCGATCTCCTCCTCAGGCTTCGTATTTTTGATCAACGTCCACCATTGATCAGCTTCACCCTCCATATGATAAGAAGCCAGGAGAACCTTCTCTTGTTCAGAACATTTAAGGATGGAGAAGATCTTTTCAATGGAGTTGATCCATTGTTCAGAAATCGTGGGATCGGATGATCCACTAAAAGTAAGAGGCCTTTGTCTCATGAAGCTCTCGATAGCGACTTGTTCTTTATTAGGGGGGTTGAACGTTCATCTTGATCGGTGTTTCTATTCAAAACTTGAGTTAGCTGAGAGAGAAGGGTGACAAAGTTCGCGATTCCCGCTCCCAGTGGATTGGGCATCTAATTAGTACAGTCATCACACTGATCTTCACAATGGTTGTTATCCTGAGTCCTATTACCGGCCATTGGCTGGAATAAAAGGAAAGTTAGGGGTAACACATAAAGAGTAATCCAAAGACAAAAGTTGATGACTTATAAATAAACTTTTATTTACTTAACTCATGAGTCTATAGGCTTCAATCTAGGCTTTTCATGATCTACTTTCTAACATATATTCTTAGGGGAATTTTTTTATTCCCTAAATAAGGGTTCATACTATGCATGTAAATTTACCAAAGAATATCCCCCAAGAGTGTCGTAACCAAGAGTGAAACAAGGCCCATTGTCTTGCACCAGTTCCCATTCGATTCTAGCTCAAAGCGGTGTTTTCGGGTTTTACCCCTATGATACATCTGTGCCAGAGCCGCCTCTACCTACTCATATCCAGACAGGGATGTATTTTCTTGATAACCCACTTACTCAATACTCACCAAAACGTTGGGACGTATTTATTGTACTTATTCTTGTATTTAAGGCTTTACTAGGGTTTTCTAATCCTAATCCCAAAAATAACTAAACCTATCCTCTGATACCAACTATGACAACCCATATTTTATTACAAACTTAAACATGATTTATTAAATAAAACTTCACTTGATATAAAAAAGAAGATCGAGAGGTTTAGTGTCTTTGGGGCTTAGTATCATTACATAAAAACATAAAACATGAAATACAACATCTTTATTGAAAACTTCCTTTACATGACCACTACATTCCCTCATACTTAGCATTGCATGGGATAAACTGAGGACATGCACAAGAAAAGGGTGAGCTATAAAGCCCAGTAAGGGAGTACACATGGAATAACATGAGAAGTACAATACATGTTAGGCAATTGTCATATCAATAGATCATAAGAGAAACATGAACATAAAGGCATGATAAATCATGATAATCATAACATGAAAATGAGGCAATAACACTTAACATGGAATTAGCATGAGTCATGGCCCATTGCACATAAAGCATGAGTAAATCCCCATTGCACATGAAGTACAAGTAAGCCCTAGTTTCACTTGAATTAGCATGATTCAACACTCATTGCACATGACGTATCATGATACTATACTTTACCCAATGCATTGGAGCGCTATAAGGGCGCACCCTTCTTAAACATTTCATTTAAAGCATAAGTGTGCCACATGGATCATGAAACATGGATTCATAAAACATAATAATTTATTCCACGATAAAGTAATGTATAATTCATACATGAAACTTTATAATCAATAAGTAAATGTGCATAAATATGAATACCCTTGATGGAGAAATGGGCATGGTATTCACTACACAATGACATTGGCTTAGAAAATCGGTGCGATTTCGGCAGCGTAACGGCGTGACATAAGAATTCATAAAAATGGTTTATGAGAGAGAAAGGGGTTCCTCGTCATATTTACATGTAATGGAAAGTAATTAAGTCATATAGATACATGTCTCAACAATTGTAATAGAAATTAGATTCATGATACAAAAGTATTGCTTGAATGTAAAAGAGGAGAGAGAAGTTCCTTTCAGAATTTCGGCATAGTAACAGGTGTACATGAGAGGCATTTAATGAGAGATAAAGGGTATACCATCATTCAAACATAAAGAGGGAAGTATGAGGGAGGTGTGAAACCATACCCCAATATTCATAATTGAAATTAAAATGGAAAAACAACTTAAAGAAAATTGGACAAAAATGAGAAAGGAAGAAAAAACCCTTACTTGGAAGTGTGCTTCCAAAGGCTAGAGAGAGGCTTGTGAGAGGCTTATTGGGAGCTTGGGGAACCTTGGGAGGATTCTAGAGAGAGTAGGTAAGAGTTTGGACGAACTCCAAAGGCTTTTAGTGAGGAGGAAGTGGGATCTTGGGTGGGTTTATATAGGAAAGGTGAGGGAATTCTTTATTATTTAGGTTTGGGTCCCCTTACATTAAATTAATCCAAACCACAAACCATCCCAGGGTTTTTGGAAAAGGGTAGAGGAAAACAATATTTAATATGGCCAAAGTCTGAACTTCTTAAAATAATGAGGTTGCTTATGTGGAGGTGATTCACACTCCCATGAAAAATAATTCAAAAAGACAAGATGTTTAATAAGTCTTGAGGGGTCCATTAATTCTTTGAAAAGTTGGTCAAACAAACCCAAAATCACATTATTTTAATGGTAAAACATATATTGGCAGAACATAAAGCTTATAGTATTTTATTACATCACTATTGGGTCATTATGATGTCAAAAAACACATTATATATTTAAACGGTATTTAATTTTTACCCAAAAATTTGACTATCTCAGAAAATTATGAAAAATTAACCGTTGGATAATCTCAACATCCTGATTCGAGAAATAAAATTTATTTTATCTAAATAATTTTCTAAATATGTTAATTTTTACTTTTAAAATAAAAACCGACATTTATCGAAAATTCACAGGTTTTGAGAGAAATGGCTTTCAAACCTTAATGAAAATTACAATTGCATTCATAAAATTATAAGATAATTTATATTTAATAAAAATTAATTTAATAATAATAATAATATTTTATTAAAATATTATTTAATTCAAAAATCACTTAATTTAATAAAATAGAACTTTTAATTAAATAATAACTAAAAACATTTTTTGTACTTTAAAAACTATTTACAATGTATCAAAAATGACAAGAAAGTATATTCATTATTATATTAAAAAAATAATGTACATGAACATAGTACTATTTATTTGTTACATAACCCCTTAAAATAGTCGCATAAGACCTAAGGGTAAGGTGTGTGATGGTGACAGACTCTTGGGGTGGCTCGGATAACATCGCCCGAGTGGTAATTTTATCAACTTCCACTTCTCCCGTAGACGGTCCCGTTCGAGCTTGACATGATAAAGCTCAGCTTGGGCTTGGTCAAGAGCGAAGCCCAATGATGCCACTGCTTTTCCGAGCTCTGAAAAATGGGCTTCGTATGGGGAAATTCTACTGCATGAGGCCATCGCTTCCTTTTTCTGAGTAAATTGGATTTGTTAAAGTCCTATATTTATACTAATCATGTTATCACTGTTCAATGACTATATTAGCAACGGTCAAAATTATTATCATAAAACTAAAGAAGTTGACATTTTATATAAACATAAATAAACATTTAATTATATCAAGAGGGATTTCCATTAATGAAACTTTGGGTCGTTACAAAAACCACTCAAATTCATAATTTATCACTATTAATTATTTTGATTAAAAAAGTTGTTTTTAATAAAAATTTAGTAATTTTCACTATTCATCAAAATGTAAAAGTTATCCGAAAAGTACCAAAATTTCACCCTAGGCTAAATTCAATATTCCGAATCTAAAAATGAATTCCATTTTGAGAGATAAAATTTATAAAATTTTAAAAAGTGGGTATTACTATTCATCGTGGCTAGTTTGATTGGTCGCAGTGTGTTAGAATCTTGAAGTTGCGTACAACACACGCTACTGTATTATTCAAAGATAATCATACCATGGAAGCTTGGGGTGTTACATTCTCCCCTCCTTCAAATAATTGCATCATTGAAATTTCTATAATATTATCGCATGAAAAGACTCTGGTGGTTCTTCATCATAAGTTCCTAGGGTTCCCATGTTTTCTCTTCCATCTTATGGTTCCTCCATAGAACTTTTACCAGATGAGTCATCCGGTTTCTCATCACTTGTTCTCTCATATCAAGAATCCAGACAGGCCCTTTCGCAATAAGATAGATTGGGTTCCAGTTATTATTCCTTATAAGTGAGTACATGTGTTGGGTCAGGCATGTATTTTCTCAACAGTGATAAATGGAACACATCATGAACTTTGGATAGATTTTGTGGCATTTCCAAACTATAAGCTACAGCCCCATTTCGTTCTACAATTTTGAAAGGTCTGATGTACCTGGGACTCAATTTACCCCTCTTACCAAAACGTATAACTCCCTTCCATGGAGATACCATCAAGAAAACATGATCTCTTACCTGAAATTCCAAATCCTTCCTTTGGTTATCGGCATAGATCTTCTACCTACTTTGAGCTACTTTGATGTGGTTTTGGATTACCTTCACCTTTTCCATTGTTTCCTCCACCAGTTCTGGGCCTATAAGTTTTCTTTCACCAATGTCATCCCAACAGGTTGGTGTACGACATCTCTTTCCGTATAACGCTTCATATGGTGCCATCTGAATACTTGAATGGAAGCTATTGTTATAGGAAAATTCTACCAGAGGTAAATATTGATCCCACATACCCTGAAAGTCAAGTGATCATGATCTCAACATGTCTTCTAAGGTTTGAATAGTCCGTTCTGATTTTCCATCTGTTTGAGGGTGGTAGGCAGTGCTCAAATGAAGTTCAGTATCCAAGGCCTTCTGAAGACTCTTCCAGAATCTTGAAGTAAAACGAGGATCAAGATCAGAAACAATCGATAGGGGTACTCCATGAAGTCTCACAACTTCATTAATATATAGTCTTACTAGGTGTTCCAGTGGTAAATCCTCCTTTATACTAAGAAAATGTGATGACTTGGTAAGACGATCAACAATAACCCATATTGCATCGTTCCTTCTAGGGGTCTTTGGTAGCCCCATGACAAAGTCCATCGTAATATTGTCTCATTTCTACTCCGGTATGGGAAGAGGTTGCATGACTCCTCCAGGCTGTTTCCTTCCAGCTTTCACTTGTTGACAAACCATACATCTTGACACAAAATCAGCAATCTCCCTCTTCATGTTGTCCCACCAAAAATGTTCCTTCAAATCTCTATACATTTTGGTGCTCCCAGGGTGTATAGAGAAATTGGAACTATGAGCATCGTCCAAAAATTCCATTTTTAGATCAGGTATATTGGGAACACAAAGTCTCTTCCCAAATTTCAAAATTCCGTCTTCATACACAAAGTCACTCAATCTCCCATCATTCACTGCTTTAATCTTATTTTGGAATTCTTTATCATTGTTCATAGAACTCTTAATCCTTTCTAGTAAAGATGGTTTGGAAACCATTTGAAAAAGCATTGGTGTTTCACCTTCCACGGTGATTCCCATATCCAACTTTACTAGATCCATGAAAATAGGATCCCTTTCAATTCTCATCATGTTCAAAAATCCATGATCTTTTCAGCTCAAAGCATCTGCCACCTTATTTTCCTTCCCCAAGTGTTAGTGTATCGTGCAATCATAATCCTTGAGTAGTTCAAGCCATCTCCTTTGCCTCATGTTGAGTTCTTTCTATGAGAAAATATACTTCAAACTCTTGTGATCAGTATAAATCTCACATTTTTCACCATAGAGATAGTGTATCCAAATATTCAAAGTAAATATTACAGCTGCTAACTCAACATAATGAGTAGGATAGTTCTGAACATGAATTTTCAGTTGTCGTGATGCAAAGGCAATAACCCTATCATTCTGCATAAGGACACAACCAAGTCCTTTCTTCGATGCATCACTATAAATAACGAACTCGTCATTCCCCGATGGTAGATTCAATATAAGAGAATTGACTAATATTCTATTCATTTATTCAAAAAATTCTTCACACACTTTTCTCCAAACAAATTTAACCCCTTTACGTGTGAGCTTCGTTAATGGGTTAGCCAATCGGGAAAAATTCTAGACGAAACACCGATAATAACCTGCTAAACCAATATAATTGCGTACCTTAGTTATAATCGATAGTGCAGGATATTCTTGGATTTCCTTGGTCTTAGAAGCTTAAAAAAGATTCCATATTTAGAGACAATATGGCCAAGAAATGAAATCTCCTGAAGCCAGAATTCACACTTGCTAAACTTCCCATATATTTCATGTCTTCTCAGAGTCTTCAAGATAATGTTCAAGTGATTTTCATGATCTTCATAGATTTTGGAGTATACTAAGATATCATCAATAAATACCACCACAAAATCATCGAGATATTCCTTGAAAACTATGTTCATTAGATCCATGAATACATAGGGTGCATTAATCAGCCCAAAAGGAATTACTCTAAACTCGTAATTCCCGTACATGGTTCGAAATGCTATCTTCGGAATGTCTTACTTCTTCACACACAACTGATGGTATCCAGATCGAAGTTCAAACTTTGAAAAGTATTTAGCTCCATGAAGTTTCTCAAATAAATCATCAATGACTTGTAGGGGATACTTGTTCTTTATTGTTATAGCGTTGATTTATCTGTAGTTGATACATAACATCATAGATCCATCTTTCTTCTAAACAAAAAGGACAGGGGTTCCCCATGAAGAAACACTAGGGTGAATAAATCCCTTATTACTCAATTACTCTAGTTGTTTCTTTAGTTCAACTAATTCCACAGTGGCCATTCTATAAGGGCTCTTTGGTATAGGCCTCAAACCAGGAATTAAATCAACGGAAAACTCAACTTCTCATTCTGGAGGATGTCCAGGTAAATCTTCTGGAAACACATCTACATATTCCTTCACAATAGGTACATCCTCTATTTGAACATTCCTTTCCCCACCCATAGTCATTTCATTTTCTTCCTCCCCAATAATTGAATTTAGGTGATCTACTAGGGGTGGATCTAGATAAGAATTAGGTGGTGACGATTCTGCTCTAAAGATAAGGTGTTCCTTATCATCATCATCAAAAATCATAACCTCCTTCTTCTTACAATAAATCTTCGTATCATTTTCCGAAATCCAATCCATACCAAGTATTATATCAAACTCAATCATATGTATGATGATGAGATCAGCAAATAAAGAATGTTTATGTGCTCTAATGGGGACTGATTCACAAAAATTTGTTGCAATGATACTTCCCTTCGGAGTTTTAACTAACAACTCCCTTGTTAAATCAAATTGTAAATATCTAATTTTCTTAGAAAACTAGGAATATATGAAATAATGTTATTATCTAGAATCAAATAATGCATTTAATAAACTTGGGTAAACCATTAAATTACCTGCCACCACGTCTTTCGGAGCTTCTACCTTAGTAGTAGTGATAGCCTAAGCCTGGCCTTGATCCCTTGTCCTTTTCTGAGGTAAGTTCCCCTGAAACTAAGGACATTCCTTTTCATAATGTCTCATCTCCCTGCAGTTGTAGCATTGAACATCAGTAGCTTCTTTCTTCCCCTTGCAATCACGAGCATGGTGGAATTTTTCACCACACTTGTAAGAGACTCCCATTCCCTTCAAGAAAGTACCAGGGTGTTTCTTCCCACATTTACTGTAGGATGGATATTCAACTTTTCCTTTCTTCCCCTTATTTCCATTCCCATATTGATCAGCAGATCTCTTCTTCTCTTTCTTTGCTTTAAAGTCATAAGACTTAGAGAATTACTTTCCTATCTTGATAACACATGAGACAATGTCTTCGTACGATGAGAAGGATTGTGAGACTAATGATCGATGGAGAAATGGTTTTAACCCATCAAAGAAATGATCAATCTTACTTCTTGGGTTACGTATATAATCTCCAGCAGACCTTGTTAACCTTGTAAATTTAGCCTCATACTTTGCGACATTCTGATCCTCCTTTTGTCTCAGACAAAGAAATTACCTTTCCATATCTGCTCGATGGTCACGAGGAAAGTATTTTTCTAAAAATAGATCTTTGAACTCCCTCCATTCCATATTTGATACTTCATCATCTTCCTTCATGATTTGAATCAATGAACTCCATTGATCATCATCTCTAGTGAGTTGGTAAACTGTCATGATAAATTTTTCCCTGTCACTAATCCCCAAAGCCTGAAATATTTTCCCTAGGGAACTTATCCATTGCTCAGCTACCAATGGATTTGTACTCCCATTGAATGTTGGTGTTTTTTTCCTCATGAAGTGATCTAACATTGATCCTCCACGATGTGGATCAGGGTGCTCCAAACGGGTAAGGTTATTATTCATAACCTGAGTGAGTTGTCCCAGTATGGTGATAAGCTGATCAGCACCAGTTGCATCACCAGCTCCGCTATAATTATCTTGAACAGGCGAGAAATCCCTACATGGAGTGTGTTCATTGATATAGTTTCCATTTCTTCCACTAGGCACCATTTCTAAACAATGGAATAAACTAGATTAGTTTATGAATCAAAATACATAATTCCATACTTGTAAAACACTTAACATAAATTGAACTATTTATGGATATAATCCATAATCATAAAAATGTTTTCTTTTAGGAAGTATATACTCATAAACCCTTCATAATGGATTTTAAAGAAAATGATAATTATCCTAAGCATATCCCCTGGGAGGGTCGTAACCAAGAGTGCAGCAAGGCCCATTGTTGTGCACTAGTTCCTGTTCGAGTCTAGCTCAAAGCGGTGTTTTCGGGTTTTAACCCTAGGTACATTTGTGCCAGAGCCTCCTCTACCTGCTCGTATCCAGATAGGGATGTATTGCTCGTAAAACTCACAAAATATCTACAATACCAAAATTCTAGGAAGTTCTTCTATACTCATCCTCAAAGTATATCTTAAGGCTACGTGCTCTAATCAGAGTTTATCTAAATCTAGCTTCCAAGGATTGTACTAAACTTCCTTTGATACTAACTATAACGCACCAACCCAAGTTACCCAGAGTAGTTGCATTATTACATAATATTGGGATAATCACAAAAGATCAAGTCTGAAAAGACTAATTAGTTTAGTATCATTGGAATAACTAGATACATTCATAAAGTTTACATTACATCATAAAGTGAAAACTACTACAACAACATCTTGTATTCATATCCCCTCATACTATCCCTACAGGTCATTCATAAATTACTTCTTCACATCCTGGGCAAAATAAAACACTGAAAGGGGTGAGCTCAGATGCTCAGTAAGGATAACAATATAGCGGAAAATTTTATAAATAAGCATAAACATTTAAGGCAATGTATAACTAAAACAAAATCATTTTAAACTTGAACTTAAGAATAATATGGAAAAGATAAAATGAAATAATTCCATTTACTTATTCACATGGATATTCTACTAGTCGAATAATCACATGCAATATCAATAACCACTTTCATAATGATGGAATGAATAATGCTAGAATATCGTAACCACATAGTCAAGGCCTCGTGCCAAGACTACAAATAAGATTTTTTCAAGGCCTTGTGCCAAGACACTAGTTTGTCTCATGAGACCTACCAATGCATCGAGGAGCTATAGCGAGCTCCACCCATCACATATTAAGTCCAATGCAGCCCTCATATGAACAGGTTTAAACATAACTTAAACATTCGTATTAAAACTAGCATACGAAATGTTAATACTTTCTCCAAAAACCATGAATGGTATAAAAATAACACATCAATAGTCAAACACATCACAAAACCTTAAATACAATATGGATGTTTTGTATCATAATAATAAACTTCAAATAATCTTAAAATCCATCAAAGGATATTGACATGGATGAAATCAAAACTATTTTAGAGAAATATCTCTTTTTATGAAATCATTTAAAAGTCTCATAATTATAAAATAAAACATTTACTTTGAAAATATTATTATAAGCTTTTAAGGGAAGATTCGATGATTTTATAATGGTAGAAAATATCCACACCCGCCGTATAAGTTAAAAAAGACATTCTTACCTTAATTCTGTCGAAAAGGTTAAAAAGGACCTTGTTAGGAAAACGACAGAAAGATTCCTTTATAAACTTCTTATAAAATTTTAACAAGAGTATAAATGACTTTATCCCATGGTATTTAAAATATTATGAGTGATTTGAAATACATTTTTAAGAAACATGGATGTGGATGATAAAGAGGTCCCAGTAGATAATTACGTATAAACAACCTCGGATAATGAAGAGATTGTGAAATAAACCCTTACCTTATACTTTTCCTTTTTTTAGGGTAGGTTAAACTCTTTTATAATGGTGAAATAACTATTATTAAATCATACAAGAATCATATACATTAATATGATATCATATATGATCTTTTAACATTTCATTGTTAATAATATCTTAGTATTATCGTCGTTTCGGGTGTTAACTTACTTGTTTTCTTTTATATGTGTTGTTACATAAGCCATATTTGTTATAGATAGGTTGTATATTATTCATATACAGAATGATATCAAGTCCTTAAACATTATTTTTAATCATCAAATTAGAATTAGATTTGAATGGATACGATGGGGAATGAATCTCACCGCGTTCGTGGAGATGGTAGTCCGTACGTACGCACGTATGGTGACATGTCATTCAAAGGTTGGATAGAATACTGAATATAGTTGTACAATATTTATAATAACATCAAAGTACATAGAATATGTTGGGTTTACTATTTTATAAAGGAAATAAAAAAGGAAGAAGAAGTTGAAGAAGAAAGAAACTTGAAAAGGGTGGTGAAAACATTACCTCTTCTTCGGGTTCTTCCTTTCGATTTGATCAAAAGGGCTCCTTAGGTGGGATTTATGATCAAAATAAGGTCTCTAAGTTGAATTGAGGGAAGTTGAGAGAATATTTGGGCAGGTTTTGGATGAACCAAAAGGCTTTGAAGGTGTGAAGAATTGTTTAGAAGTGGTGTCCTTTTATAAGTGGGAGGAGGGGCTCTTTAAGAAAAACTTAAAGTATTATTTTATAATAAATTCATATTCAGTTTATAATGGATCCAAAGTGGATTATTCAAAATCTAAGGTGTAAATGGGTCTCAATCCTTTCAACCAATAGCTTTTATATAGGTTTGGGTCATTATATTCACCTTATCTTTTAGTTTTAACTCTTAGTTAATTAGTTTGACATTTACCATGTCACCTTGAAGTTTTATATTATATAGTTAATAAACTTACTATATACATTCAATAGACCCCCAAGTGGTCTATTAATGATACACCTATCATGATATAAGTCTCTTGGACAAACCTTAGATTTTTAGGAATTGAATATCAATTAATAATATAATATTTGTTTTAAAAATTCTTTTTTTTCAATTTTGACAGTAATTGGTATTTGATTTTTGTGAAAAGCATAACAGCATGATTACTTCAAAAAAACATAATTAAATAAATAATAACATGTCATATTAACCTATAAAAATAGTGTAATTCATAAAAAGTCTCAAATTAAATTTATTTTGATATTTATAATATCAATTATTTTAATATTTCATTAAATAGGTAATTACTGCATCACCATTGTGTCATAAATAAATTAAATTATTTAATGTCTAAAAATTATAAATAAAATACCATTATGAATGAAATATTTTTAGATTTATAATTAATATTTACAATTGAACTTATATTATTTATAACCCTATATAAAAATTTCTTTTCTAAAAGATATCTGCTTATGTCATTTTTGTATTTACTTTAACTTAATTAATATAAAGTGTCCCTATCACCAACAAGTGGCTCCATGGGGTCCCAAAATAGACCCAAAGATGCCCATGGTCGGAAATGTATCCACCAATAAGTTTAGGACACGTTTTACGGTAATTTATTATTATTATAATATTATTTTTTACACTTATTTATTGGATTTACCCTTTAACCATGGTAAATAAAATATTTACCGAAGTAATTATTCAAAATGTCTAAAAATAAAAGTTACCTATTTACACAATTTAGACCTCCTGATTATAAATATAGAATACATTTTTATAAATTCAAAACACTGAATTGTCAGAAATTAATTTAAAATCAATTCCCGTTGTTAAAACAAAAAGCGTGTTTTTAAGAGATAATAACTGTCAAAAGTTTGACACTTGTTTATGTCCGGTTTAAATGTGAAATTATGTCCAATGACCAAAATTGTATTATATGGTAAAAATATATTCTAAATATACTTTAAAACCACTCAAATTCATTATTTATCACTATTAATTATTTTTATTAAAAAAGTTGTTTTTAATTAAAATTTAGTAATTTTCACTATTCATCAAAATATAAAAGTTATCCGAAAAGTACCAAAATATCACCCTAGGCTAAATTCGATATTCTGAATCCAAAAATAAATTCCATTTTGAGAGATAAAATTTATAAAATTTCAAAAATTGGGTATTTCTATTCATAACGGCTAGTTTGACTGGTCACGATATGTTAGTATCTCGAAGTTGCGTACAACAAACTCTACTATATTATTCAAAGATAATCGTACCGTGGAAGCTGGGGGTGTTAAAAAGAATACTTATCTTCAATTTACATCTCTTATGAAAAAAAATTTAAGATGTTTTTTACTATTCTAATAAAAAAAATTAAAATAATTTTTTTACTAAAATTTTAAAGTATTTCAAAATGGTTTGTAAAGAATCTTTTTATCATTTTCTAAATGAGTTACATTGAGATTTTTTTGAAATATATAGAAATAATGTTTTTAACATATAATTAATTAGGGTATTTTCATATATTCATGATGCCTCAATTCTTTGAACCAGCCATTAAAGGTAATTTTTTACTTATAAGTGCCTAACTTTTAAAAAAATAGAGGTGATTTTAAAGTGATCTTTCAAAACCATTTTCCATAAAATATGTAATCTTATTATGTTAATTAATATTTACTAGGGATATGATACGATTATACCATCCTTATTATTTTTATATATGGTTTATATTTATGATGACATGGTTTTTATGAAACTTTTTACTTTTCTATAGGTTATGCTATGATGGAATGTTTGTGAAACACATTTATTTTCATGGGTTAAAATTTGATGAATTTTTTAGAATAATGTGGAAAACGTATTTTTGGTTTTCATAATGTGATGGTGGTCACATTATAGTCAATGATGGTTGTTATGTTATAACCAAGGTTGTTGGTTACGTTATAACCAATTTTTGGTGAGACCTATATCTCCCCCCAGTTCATTGGGTAATGATTGATATATCATGTGATAAAAATGGCTATAATTGGGAGTGGACCCAGTTCAGTAAGGGAAATTTTCCACTAGGATAGTTTTGGGAGTAAAACTTGACTACTATGATGGTTTGGGGAGTGAACCAATTCCACTATTATAGTCTAGGAAAATAGCCTCAAGTACTGAGGAAATGATTTTCTATGCTTATCTATATGACACAATGACATCTTTTTCCATTGTTATTATCATGGTGTGTTTTCTTTAATTAATTTATGATTCATATCATATCAACTACCAAGCTTTATTATATTACTCAAAATTAGGATCTATGATATTTAAGGTATAGTTTTCAAATATTATGCTCATATTCTTATATTTGTTTCTCATGTTATGCTTAAATGAACACTAATATCTATATTGTTTACCATTACGGAGCATTTGAGCTCACCGATTTCTTTTGTCTATTTTCTCTAGGCCATGAATAAATATTTTAAGTATGTTATACCTAATAGGGTTACATGATGTAAATATTTTATTGATAGATGATAATGACCTTTATGAAGTAGTTTTTTATGAACTTAAGTTATTATGTGTTTATCCTAATTCTCTAAAACTCTAAACCTAAAAGGTCATTGGGTTTGTAAGTGCTCCAATATTTATTTTTAAAATTTCATGTTGTTTTGGAAAAAAATTGGGTCAAATTTATCATTATCAAATCCATAAATGTACAATTTATTTTTCTAGCATCAGTTCTCAAAGTGTAGGTTTCAGGCTATTGTAGTTAGTATCAGATCAGGGTTTAGATAAATTTAGATATTATGATGATTTCATTAGAATTTATTTTATGATTTTTAGATACTATAATGGATATATAAGTTTATGTTTGACCACTTGTTCAGAGTATTAGAAACCCCTTTTCAGGTTTTAAGTGATGTAATTTTAAGGCTAATGATATTTTAGGATAGGTATATGTGACCCACAGGTATAACATGAAGTGTTATTTGAGGAAAACTTCATTTAATTTTTTTAGACAAAAGTTAAATAGTTTTTTATAAGATTTAGGATTAATATGGTCATTGGTTTTGATGTAAGTATGGGTTATTACATTTTGGGATGGAAAATGAAAGTTTTGAGATAATCATTAAAGTTAAAAAATTTCCTTAATGTTGAATATATTAAGGATATCCATCATATTTTTGAGAACATATGTTTTATCCTATAGCTAACGATGGTATTGGAAATTGATTAATGTTGTTTTGAAAGTTTTTCATTATTTTGGGTACCCTATATGATTAATATAAATAGAATATTATGGAAATTTATTTAAGGAATAAAGGATGAATTGTATTTTTGAATAATATATGATTTTATAATGTATTTATGGTAATTTCGGTTATTTATAAAAATGGTTAGTGTATATTAGAGATTATATGTTTAGGGATTGTACATTTTGGGATATAAATATTAAATTTATCTTGGAAATCTACGTTATCAAATCATTCTAATTTTGGGTTTTAATCCTAGTATGGAATATTTTGGGAAATTTTAAGGATAGTTTTTTATTGAAGGATCTAAGTTGAATTTTTGGTATTATTGTTGAATTTTGCAGATACAGGTAGTTTTACTTATGTGGAGGTTTATTATTTTTAGGAATCATAATATAATTTCCTAACCATTTTGGTTTTTTTTTAATTTTAATTAAATGAGGAATATAGTTTTATTCTTTTGTATATTTTGAGATCCATTAGATGTTGATTTTAGTGCATCAGGCATGAGAAATTAATCTTAAATTCTCATAGTTTGGAGTTAAAGTTGATATTTTGGTAAATGATGAAACTATAATGGTCATGTAAGTATATTTCCTTATATTCTTAGTCTATGAAGCAAAGTAAATCCTTAACTCTATGAAAAGGATCTTGAAATAAAAATGATATATATTAATTTTTCTTATTGAGAAATCAATGGCCTTTTAGCTCATACCTAAATCTTATTTTATGATTATATATCAACCATAATAATCTCAAAATAAAATTTAGGGCCTTTTGAGTCCACTTGGATGATACTATGATCATTATAGTATTTTATTTAAAGAAAAATCAAACATGTTACAATATTTTTTTTAATAAGTGTAATATTTTAAATATGGTTTTATCCAGAAGTTATGTTCATCTATGAATAGTGTTTTAAAATTTAAAGATTTATTTTCATCACGGTAATTTATTTTTAATTTTTAGTGAAGAAATAATTTCCTTAAATGCTTACACAATGTTGATGCAATATTTATTCAATTAATAAAAAAAATCAAATAAATGATGTTAAAATATCAGAGTAAATAATATTTAAAATAAATAATATTATACAAAAAATTTATAAATTACCATTGTAGAGACCCTAAGCTTAACGTACATGAACATTACATTACTTTTTCGGAATACTTAGTACATAAAAAAATACACACACAAGGATAGTAATAGTTTAGTGTTTTTGGAAACTCGGAACGTAATCTTCTAATCGTGGTGAAAGATCTTCAATATCTCCCATAAAGATCTTCCCTTTTTCTACCTAAAACCTTTCTTTATATCCTGGGGAAAAGAAAACATAAAAGGGTGATCTCAAATGCTCAGCAATGGGAAATAAAGGAAATAAAAATCATATCATATCTTTTTGAAAATCATAACCTGAAAAAGAGATCATAATATCTTAACATGGAATAAATCATAGAAGTGAAATGAGATCCCCATAATCATAACATGAAACTTGAAACTTTGTGTCATGCACACATAATCATGGAAAATCATTTCTTGTTAGTCATGACTCATTGCCAAGACTATCTTAGTGGACAAAGTCCCTTTCTGAACCGAGTTCACTCCTCGTTTCAGTCCTGTATCACTGAACCGAAATAACCTTCCGTTCCATCCATGTCTATCTCATGAGATATAAATCTTTACCCAATGCATTGGAGGTAGATATAGGTCCCACCCATCTTATAATGAATCCTTTCTTATGTGTTCCACATAATCATAAATCATAAATCATAGCGTAACCCATGTAATAAAAATGGGATTCTTAAACAACATGACATCATAAAACAATTCATATAAGATAAAGGAATTCATAAAAATATTTCCATCACAACATAATCAAATCCATGTAATAATAGGGATAAAAACAAAACCCTTTTATTATCTTAGATGGAAAATAATTTTGATAAAATACTTGAACTCCATTCTTGAGGAAAATATCCTTTCTACTTCAAAAACACTTTTCCTTTCTTAACATGTCATACAATTTTAAACTAAAAGAAGTTGATTAAAAATAAACTTGAATACTTTTAAATGAATCTTCTTGGAAATAATTTTTTAAGAATCCATTCATGCTGTATAAGTTAAAAAAACATTCTTCGTACTTTTGTCAGAAAAGTCAAAAAGTACCTCGTACGAAAAAACGACAAAAGATTCCTTTCATATTCTTTACTAAAAACTCACCGAAGGGTAAAATTGGATTTAAACTATTGTAAGTGGATGGAAACAATATTACATATTGAGGGAACATGGATGTGGATGATAAAATACACCCCAATAAATACTTATGAATAATCAATCTCGGATAAAAATGAGATTGTGATATTTCCCTTACCTTAGGTCCGATTTGCTTTGTACGTGTATGAAGCTCCTGTATAATGGTTTAAATAATGTTATTGACTTATTAAAGAATAATACATATTGATATGATATCATATATGGTCACATTCTTAGCTTCTTGTTAGTAATATTTCATTGTTACTTGTTAATCGAGTCTTTATTGCCTTTTGTTCTTATGCGTGTTTTGCCGAATAAATTCTTATTCTTCTTTTAAGGTTATAGATATCTTATATCCAGAATGGTATTAGTGTAAAATATATCATATTTATTCATTCAATTCATTTATATAATTACTATGTAATGATGATCATGTAGAACGAGTCGCATCACATCGTGGAGACGGTATTCCGTACGTACGCACGAGTGATGATATCGTTCCTATGATCGTGGAATTGTATTGGAGTATATATATATTATTTCAGTATCAATATTAATTTATAATAATCATAAATAGTTAATCATTACACCATTATACCCATCCATGTAAGGTGATGGTGGAAAATAGATTACACCACGGCGTGGAGACGGTATTCCGTACGTACGCACGCGCGGTGATTTCATTTTTCCGTAGGAGGGATAGAAGGTGAATTAGGGTTGTTTAATATTTATAATAACATATATGTATGTAAGTAATACTGATGTTATTACTTTATCATGAAACAACTAAATAAGAAGAAGTTGAAGAAGAAAGAAATTGAAAAGATCGGTAATGGATATTACCTCTTCTTTGGAACACTTCTTTGAATCCTCCACTTAGGGAACTAATATTGGTCTTTGAAGAAGACCAGGACCTCTAGGATTATTCTAGGGAAGTGGAGAGGAGAAAATGGAATGGTTTGGCCGAGATTTAGTGCTCAAATTGGTGTGAGGAGGAGGGGGAGGAGGTGCCCTTTTATAAGGGAGGAGAGGGGCACCTTAGGAATATCTCAAAATATTATTTTATATTAAAGTCCAAATCGGTTTATAATGGTTCCAAAGGGTCTTATTTAGAATCTAAAGTGGGTATGGGTCGAAATCCTATCATCCAATAGGATTTAGACAAGTTTAGGGTATTATTTTAACCTTATCAATTAGATTTAACTCTAAGTTAAATAATTTAACTTTTACCGTGTCTTTTTGTTTTCTTACACTATATGGTTAATACACTTACTATAACATGCCAAACGAACCCAAAATTGTTTATTATTAATATATATATACTTATATAAGTCATTTGGCCGAACCTTAGATTTTTAGGAATACAATAACAATTAATAATATAATATTTGATTTAAAAACTATTTTGTGTCAATTTTGACACTATTTGATATATGATTTTTATGAAAGTCATAACAGAATTATATGTTCAAACCAAGTTGATTACATCAACACTAATATATCATAGTAACCTAGAAAATTAGTGGAATTCATAAAAAGTCTCAAATTATATTTATTTGGGTATTTATAACATCAATTATGTCAATATTGCATTAATAAGATAATTACTGCATCATCGTTGTGTCATAAATAAATTAAATTATTTAATGTCTAAAAATTACAAATAAAATACCATTATGTAGGAACTCTTTTTAGCTTTCTAATGAATATTTACAATCTAATTTATCTTATGTACAACCCTATATTAAAAATGTTTTAGTAAATATACTTTGATTTTAACTCTTTTAACTCTTCTTTGAATTAAATAATAATAAATGTCCTAATCTAATCCAATTGGGCCTAAATGATAATATTTTACACTTAAGGTTGTTTTTGGTCGCGATACACTTGTCCAATAGAATTAGGACATGTGTTAGGGTAATATTAATATCATTCTTACCCTTAATTACCCTATTTACTTTTAACCGTGGTAAATAAAAGTAAAAAGTTACTATTCACCAAAAATTATTTTCATCTCATTGAACCACATTTTACTTACTGACATCAACCGTGTCTCTCGGATTTTTGAAATTCCATTCACAGAAGCGGTAAAATTAAGTTTTATGAAAAATTCAGTTTTTTAACTACCACTTAGTAGTTTCACTATTCATCAAAAATTGATGTTTTTCAGAACAATGCCAAAATTTCATCCTAAGCTATATTTCATATTCCGAATTCAAAAATGAAGTCTATTTTACCAAATTCATAACATAGAAGTTGCATTAATTAATTTTATAATTAAATCCCGCTGTTAAAACAAATAGCGTGTTTTTAAGAAACAATATCTATCAAAAGATTGACACTTGATTATGTCTGTTTTAAATGTGAAATTACAACCAATGACCAACATTGTATTAAATTGTAAAAATATATTCTAAATATACTTTAAAACCACTCAAATTAATAATTTATCACTATTAATTATTTCGATTAAAAAAAATTGTTTTTAATTATAATTTAGTAATTTTCACTATTCATCAGAATATGAAAGTTATCCGAAAAGTACCAAAATTTCACCTTAGGCTAAATTCGATACTCCGAATCCAAAAATGAAGTCCATTTTGAGAGCTAAATTTTCTAAAATTTAAAAAGTGGTTATTACTATTCATAACGGCTAGTTTTAATAATATTTTAATAGCATATCGTTGTTTCGTGAAACTCAGTATTGCGTACTACACACGCTATCGAGGAAGGTCGTGATTGCGTGTAATGCAAGGCAAATCAAGGATGTGTGTTGTGCAAGCTCCTTTTGGTGTAGCGTACAACACAAGACATCAATAAAATTAAAAAGAATATTTTTCATAAAATCTCGGGCTATTACATTCTACCCCCCTTAAAATGAATTTCGCCCTCAAAATTCGTCAGGGTTATAAATGGTTTACTATTAGAAAATTTCTTTAATATAAACCCACATCGTAAAAAGGAATAACAAAACCAATCTTTAAAAACGAAAGTATGAAACGTAACAGTTACCCAAATAAACTAATCACTGGGTTTCCACATAGGTGAAAATATGGATATGGAAGAGAAATCTAACCATCGTGTTCTGATGGAGAGTGGTAGAGAACATGGCTATGGAAAAGCCAACAATCACAAAGCCATAAATTTGTGACGATCTAAGGTACCATCTGGTTCATCATATATAAGATCACTAGGACAACATTTTTTGGTTTTCAAGATCGTTTTCCTAAAGTTGAAGAATTTGAATTAGAATAAATAATTACTTTATTTTGGTACAATCTCACTGTTGTTTGTGCCTTGAACAATTTCCACTTCATCTCTTAAATAAATGAAGTTGAATTTGTTATTCATGAAGTGTTAGCAGATCATGTGATAGAATTACGGGTCATTCCATCTGTCTCAAACAAAAGGTTAGCAAAAATTATATACATAAGTCGATCTATAGTGAGATTAATCATATATGGTTCCTAAAATGGACTTATACTTCATATATCATACTTCTTAATATAATAAAACTAGTTTCTACTAAACAGGGACTTCCTGTAGGCCAGTGGTAGGTGATAAAGTCCAGTCGCACTTCGGTTGTGGGTTCGATTCCTACAGCCTTGTCCGACGCGATGGGCTGTCGCCCGTCCTGCAGGTTGTCCTTTTTCTAAAACTACATTACTATAACATCCCATAAATAATATAAAAAAACTTCTATCCTTAAACAATACTCACTTATGTCCAACATAATCCATTTCAATCTTTAGTCTTATCCATAATACTGCAGTCCACTCTTATAACATAGTGAAAACGATTACCAGAGATTTAATACCATCGTTGATCTCCATATATCATAAGATATGTTTTGTTGGTAACATTCCAAACATTCAAAGGCCTTAATCATGTATTCTCTTGAATACCCATCGAACCTTAGTGAAAACATGAATGCAGTTAAAAGTTAACACTTTCCACATACCAAAATCCTCAGAATTCTATATACTCAAACCATGATATCACTTAGTCCTTATATCCATCATGAGCTCATGAATACTGTCAAATATTTAATTTTCTCATTTTCCCTTCATTATGCGCATATCATTCTTTTTTCAAAAATATCTCAATCACTTTCCATGGTTACTGGTACCATAAAATTATTGAAAACCACAATAGACCAATACATAAATATTACAATATTCCACGATACTATATACAACACTATTTTGGAATCCCATTACATAAACACTTAATCATTCCACCACATCGTTGTCATATTCAACATCGCCAATAGTGATCGCATGTGACTTCCCTTTGTCCTTTTCCTTAAGTGGTTGCTCATGTTGATCATCACTAACCCTTGGATTAGGGAATTTATTGGCATAATTTCCCATCTCCTTGCACTTGAAACATTGAAGTGTTGGTGGTGTGTTCTCTGCAGTGTTTGCTTTGTTCACATCATTAGAAACCCTTTTTCCATTACTTCGACACTCAGCTACTCGATGACCTTCTTTTCCACACTTAAAATAGTTTCTAGTCCCTTTAAGACAATCTCCACCATGCTTCTTTCCACACTTTGAGCATAAGGAAACATTCATTTTCTTTTCACCATTATTCTGAGATTTCTCCTTGAACTCCATCTTTCGTTTCTTTTCAAAACCATGAGATGGATATGTAACACCAACTTCCATTTCTACCTTCATAGCACAACGCACAATTTCTTCATAGCTACTGAAGTCTCTTATAGCTAATGCCCTTCGAAGACTTGGTTTTAAGCCACTGAAAAATCGATCAACTTTACTTTCAGGTTGGATGATAATACCAGATGCATACCTTGCAAGTCTTGTAAAATTCACTTCGTATATACCAACAGATTCATCATCCTTTTGCTTTAGTTCAAGAAACTCCTTCTCCATCTTTGTTCAAAGAATACGAGGGAAGTACTTACTGAAAAACAAGTTCTTGAACTCGTCCCATTCCATGGACTCAATTTCATCTCTTGGCCTCGTATTCTTGATAAGATTCCACCATTGATCAGCTTCACCTTCCAAACGATATACTGCTAAGATGAATTTATCATGTTCAGAACATTGAAGAAATGAAAATATCTTTTCAGTGGTACTGATCCATTGTTCAGAAACAAGTGGATCGGAAGTCCCACTGAAAGAAGGTGGACGTTGCCTCATGAAGGACTCAATAGAATATTGTTCCTTCTCTGCTCATTTGGAAGTCCAGAATTATTCATAGCTTGTGTAAGTATAGCAATAAGATTTTGCACTCCATCTCCCATAACATTTGTTTATTCAGGAGGACAATCATTGCATTGTCCATTGCATTGATCAACACGGTTCCTTCGAGTTCCAGCCATCGTCTAAAACCCAAAAAGAATAGTGTGAGAGTCAAAACTCATGCTAGGGAAAACAACATTATAAAGGGGGAGTATCCTCAATATCTAACTTCTTAGGTTAAATTCTATGATCGTTACCATAGTTCTAGGACTATATCCTATACGTATACTTATCCTTAGGGACATCCCTAGACATACCTTAGAAATATCTCTAGGGATATCACTAACGTTTTCGCATCCTAGTTTCCAAAGGTTGACTAAACCTTTCCTCTGATACCAACTGTAGCGGTCTGGAATTACTTCCAGTGGACTATAGTTGATACCTATCAGGGCACTCCATGGGCGGCTACACCCCCTGGGTGGGACACACCACCATCCCCAGTGGTAGCCATTTCCACATGAAGCCCTTGGGCGGAGAGCCATGCTTCGTCCAACGCTCACATGTGAGAGTTCCCAAGGATCAGATACATTCCTACCTCCTTTGCCTCTGATACCAACTGTAGAGACCCGAAGCTTAACGTACATGAACATTACATTACTTTTTCAGAATACTTAGTACATAAAAAAACACACACACAAGGATCGTAATAGTTTAGTGTCTTTGGAAACTCGGAACGTAATCTTCTAATCGTGGTGAAAGATCTTCAATATCTCCTATAAAGATCTTCCCTTTTTTTACCTAAAACCTTTCTTTATATCCTGGGGAAAAGAAAACATAAAAGGGTGAGCTCAAATGCTCAGAAAGGTCAAATAAAGGAAATAAAAATCATATCATATCTTTTTGAAAATCATAACCTGCAAAAGAGATCATAATATCTTAACATGGAATAAATCATAGAAGTGAAATGAGATCCCCATAATCATAACATGAAACTTGAAACTTTTTGTCATGCACACATAATCATGTAAAATAATTTCTTGTTAGTCATGACTCATTGCCAAGACTATCTTAGTGGACAAAGTCCCTTTTTGAACCGAGTTCACTCCTCGTTTCAGTCCTGTATCACTGAACCGAAATAACCTTCTGTTCCAGCCATGTCCATCTCATGAGATATAAATCTTTACCCAATGAATTGGAGGTAGATATATGTCCCACCCATCTTATAATGAATCCTTTCTTATGTGTGCCACATAATCATAAATCATAAATCATAGCGTAACCCATGTAATAAAAATAGGATTCTTAAACAACATGACATCATAAAATAATTCATATAACATAAAGGAATTCATAAAAATATTTCCATCACAACATAATCAAATACATGTAATAATAGGGATAAAAACAGAACCCTTTTATTATCTTAGATGGAAAATAATTTTGATAAAATACTTGAACTCCATTCTTGAGGAAAATATCCTTTCTACTTCAAAAACACTTTTCCTTTCTTAACATGTCATACAATTTTAAACTAAAAAAATTTGATTAAAAATAAACTTGAATACTTTTAAAGTAATCTTCTTGGAAATAATGTTTTAAGAATCCATTCATGCTGTATAAGTTAAAAAAACATTCTTCGTACTTTTGTCGGAAAAGTCAAAAAGTACCTCGTATGAAAAAACGACAAAAGATTCCTTTCATATTCTTTACTAAAAACTCACCGAAGGGTAAAATTGGATTTAAACTATTGTAAGTGGATGGAAACAATATTACATATTGAGGGAACATGGATGTGTATGATAAAATACACCCCAATAAATACTTACGAATAATCAATCTCGGATAAAAATGAGATTGTGATATTTCCCTTACCTTAGGTCCGATTTGCTTTGTACGTGTCCTAAGCTCCTGTATAATGGTTTAAATAATTTTATTGACTTATTCCAGAATCATACATATTGATATGATATCATATATGGTCATATTCATAGCTTCTTGTTAGTAATATTTCATTGTTACTTGTTACTCAGGTCTTTATTGCCTTTTGTTCTTATGCGTGTTTTGCCGAATAAATTCTTATTCTTTTTTTAAGGTTATAGATACCTTATATCCAGAATGGTATTAGTGTAACATATATCATATTTATTCATTAAATTCATTTATATAATTACTATGTAATGATGATCATGTAGAACGAGTCGCATCACATCGTGGAGACGGTATTCCGTACGTACGCACGAGTGATGATATCATTCCTATGATCGTGGAATTGTATTGGAGTATATATATATTATTTCAGTATCAATATTACTTTATAATAATCATAAATAGTTACTCATTACACCATTATACCCATCCTTTTAAGGTGATGGTGGAAAATAGATTACACCATGGCGTGGAGACGGTATTCCATACATACGCACGCGCAGTGATTTCATTTTTCCGTAGGATGGATAGAAGGTGAATTAGGGTTGTTTCATATTTATAATAACATATAAGTATGTAAGTAATACTGATGTTATTACTTTATCATGAAACAACTAAAGAAGAAGAAGTTGAAGAAGAAAGAAATTGAAAAGATCGGTAATGGATATTACCTCTTCTTTGGAACGCTTCTTTGAATCCTCCACTTAGGGAACTAATATTGGTCTTTGAAGAAGACAAGGACCTCTAGAATTATTCTAGGGAAGTGTAGAGGAGAAAATGGCAGGGGTTGGCTGAGCTTGAGTGCTCAAATTGGTGTGAGGAGGAGGGGGAGGAGGTGCCCTTTTATAAGGGAGGAGAGGGGCACCTTAAGAATATCTCAAAATATTATTTTATATTAAAGTCAAAATCGGTTTATAATGGTTCCAAAGGGTCTTATTTAGAAGATAAAGTGGGTATGGGTCGAAATACTATCATCCAATAGGATTTAGACAAGTTTAGGGTATTATTTTAACCTTATCAATTAGATTTAACTCTAAGTTAAATAATTTAACTTTTACCGTGTCTTTTTGTTTTCTTACACTATATGGTTAATACACTTACTATAACATGCCAAACGAACCCCAAATTGTTTATTATTAATATATATATCCTTATCTAAGTCATTTGGCCGAACATTAGATTTTTAGGAATAAAATAAAAATTAATAATATAATATTTGATTTAAAAACTATTTTGTATCCATTTTGACACTATTTGATATATGATTTTTGTGAAAGTCAGAACAGAATTATATGTTCGAACCAAGTTGATTACATCAACACTAATATATCATAGTAACCTAAAAAATTAGTGGAATTCATAAAAAGTCTCAAATTATATTTATTTGGGTATTTATAACATCAATTATTTCAATATTTCATTAATAAGATAATTACTGCATCATCGTTGTGTCATAAATAAATTAAATTATTTAATGTCTAAAAATTACAAATAAAATACCATTATGTAGGAAATCTTTTTATATTTCTAATGAATATTTAAAATCGAATTTATCTTATGTACAACCCTATATTAAAAATGTTTTAGTAAATATACTTTGATTTTAACTCTTTTAACTCTTCTTTGAATTAAATAATAATAAATGTCCTAATCTAATCCAAGTGGGACTAAATGATAATATTTTACACTTAAGGTTGTGTTTGGTCGAGATACACTTCTCCAATATAATTAGGACATGTTTTAGGGTAATATTAATATCATTCTTACCCTTAATTACCCTATTTACTTTTAACCGTGGTAAATAAAAGTAAAAAGTTACTATTCACCAAAAATTATTTTCATCTCATTGAACCACATTTTACTTACTGACATCAACCGTGTCTCTCGGATTTTTTAAATTCCATTTACAGAAGCGGTAAAATTAAGTTTTATGAAAAATTCAGTTTTTTAACTACCACTTAGTAGTTTCACTATTCATCAAAAATTGATGTTTTTCAGAACAATGCCAAAATTTCATCCTAAGCTATATTTCATATTTCGAATTCAAAAATGAAGTCTATTTTACCAAATTCATAACATAGAAGTTGAATTAATTAATTTTATAATTAAATCCCGCTGTTAAAACAAATAGCGTGTTTTTAAGAAACAATATCTATCAAAAGATTGACACTTGATTATGTCTGGTTTAAATGTGAAATTACAACCAATGACCAACATTGTATTAAATTGTAAAAATATATTCTAAATATACTTTAAAACCACTCAAATTAATAATTTATCACTATTAATTATTTCGATTAAAAAAATTGTTTTTAATTATAATTTAGTAATTTTCACTATTCATCAGAATATGAAAGTTATCTGAAAAGTACCAAAATTTCACCTTAGGCTAAATTCGATACTCCAAATCCAAAAATGAAGTCCATTTTGAGAGCTAAATTTTCTAAAATTTAAAAAGTGGTTATTACTATTCATAACGGCTAGTTTTAATAATATTTTAATAGCATATCGTTGTTTCGTGAAACTCAGTATTGCGTACTACACACGCTATCGAGGAAGATCGTGATTGCATGTAATGCAAGGCAAGTCAAGGATGTGTATTGTGCAAGCTCCTTTTGGTGTAGCGTACAACACAAGACATCAATAAAATTAAAAAGAATATTTTTCATAAAATCTCGGTCTATTACAACCATGACTCATTAGGGATATAATAAAATATATTTTATAATTATAAGTGTTATATTTATATTAATAAATTGAAAGTAATGAATTGGTCTAAAATTGACATTATAGATATTTTATAGTAAATAATAATTTATTAAATGATATAAAAACAGTAAAAATATTAAATTATTCCAATTTATTAATTCAATGTTTTCAATATCAACAATAGTCCATTTATATGAATTTTTTCCATTTATAGTAAATGTATTGACCCTCAAAGAGTAAAACTCCTTGTTGTCACGGTAAGAGTTAAAGAGGTTAAATAGGGGTTAAAACCAAAAGATAAGGATATAAATATAGTCAAAACATTTATAATATTTATTTTATGAGTTTATTTAAACCTATAACCATATTATCTACAAACCAACTAAATTTGGATCCATTTTGAATTTAATATTATTTTTTATTAATTTAACACTATTTGGAAATTCCAAGTGCGACCCTCTTGTCTCTTATAATAGGGATCATTTGATTCTCCTAACTTCACACTTGAAAACCTATTTTTTCTAGAAATAACTTCTAAAATATATTCCTAGAATCCATACACTCATTATAGATTCGCTATTTTATGAATAAAACCTACCTTATAAGGATTAAGGTGTTATTCACGTGAGGTTTTCCAAAGAAGATGTATAATTTTTATCTTCTTGTTTTAGTTTGGTTTCTTATTAAACCACCTTAGAATATTCTTAAACCATGAAGAAATTATAAAAAAGTATAATCTATATACTAATATTTAATTATACTAAAATAATAACCTATATCCATCTCCATCATCCATCTATTTGGATAAGAATTCATCATTCTTAAGTACAGCAGACTACCACCACATGAACCGACGCAATTTGTTTCCATCACCGTATCTCAAGACTAGTTTTATTGATTTAATTAGTTTTTATATATTATATTCACGAAAATTTTATCATTAAAAAAAGATAATATATCATTTACCTTCTTAGTGTTCCTTGCACTGAAAAAGGATAACGTCGTTCATGCTTACATGTGGACTACCACTTCCACAAAGAGATGTGATTCATTTTTTATAACCACATTAAAAGGATGATATATATAAGTATATTTAAAGATTAATTATGATACATAAATATATATATGATATTATTAATATTCTATAGAGATAAAATTATACTTATCTTATTTTTATAATGATCGTTGAAAAATGGAAATGTAAATCATGCGTACGTACGACCTACCATCTCCATGATTGTAACATAGTTCACATTTCATAGCCATGTTTAATGGTTGGGGAAAAAATTATAAATTATTTATAAATATTATATTTATTTCATGATTATTATTCTAGATATTATGGAATAATTACATCTTTTACCATAGTCAACCTACCTACTTCATTTTGGACTTATGTACCAAATATTACAAAAACATCAGATGTAAACATAAATGATTATGTAATTGTTATAAAAGGGTAATAAGTGAAATAAAAGGAATAATAAAGTAAAAAAATGATCTTAAGGAATTAAATAATTAACCTTATTTTAATATTTATGATTACAAAGAGCGTATATGATGATTCGAACTCACGGTAAGGGATTTTGTCTCAGTTTATTTTCCTTGAGGCATATTATAATGTTATGAACCTAATTTATTATATATGATGTATGTAATGCCCATTTCACATGTAATGACATCAAAAATTCACACTTAAAGGTATTTTACGTTTCAATTGGAATTATTACATCCAAATTGAATTTGGTTTGAATGTTACCAAGTGGTAAGGAATTTTATAACTCAATTTATTTTCATTGGGTTGTATTAATTGTTCAATGTATTATATATTATAAGATAATGTATGTAATGAAAATTTATTTTTTTATGTTTTAGTTAACCTTTTTATGTGGATTTACATTTTACACACATAATAAATTATTTTATTAATTCTCACTTCTATGTATTATGATCTTTGTATGGGTTTTCTCATCTCACTTTTACTTTTGTGATACATTTTCCATATTCAAAAATTATTTCTTTTGTGTGGTGTATAAAATACCCCTTTGATATATTATATCTTGAATATATTTATATTCATCATATTTTACATCTAATGTTAATTCATTTCTTTCATGGGTATTTTGATTCAAATGATACCAAACTAGTAAGAGTTCATTTCACAATCTCATCATTATTACGGATTGTTTTTTTTTAAGTTTCAACTGAATAATATTTATCTTCCATGTACAGGTCTTATCATTTTTTTTTCAAAAACGTTTTTAATATTATTCATAAATTGTCTAAAATATTTATTTTTCTTGGGTTTTATATTTATACAAAACAATTTTAAAGGCATATTATTATCGTTTTCTAAATGAGATACATTGATAATTGTTTGATAAACTTATGGGATGATTGTTTTTTTAACATATATGGAATAAGGGTATTTTACCACCATAATGAAAAATAAATGATTTTAAGGTTAATTTATAATCCTATAAGTTTATTTTTAAAGTATTTTTTTAGTTATAAGTGCAAAACTTTTTTAAAAATAGAAGTGATTTTAAAATGGAAAAGTTGTTTTTATCAAGAATTATTTCAAGTGATATTTCAAAGTTATTTTCCGTCTAAGATTACATCCTTTGATGTTTCTTAATATTTCTTGTGGATATTACCCAAGGATATCATCCTTATTCATTATATATATGGTTTATGTTTAGGATTCAATGATGTTTATGAAACATGTTACTTTTCCATGGGTTATGATATGATGGAATGTTTATGAAGCATATTAATTTTCATGGGTCCTACTTTGATGATTTTTTTATAATCATATACAAAGCATATTTTTGGTTTAAATTATGTTATTGTGGTTATATTATATCCAAGGATGGTGTTTATTTTATTGAAAATATGATGGTTAAATTATATCAAACTAGGGGTGAGACTTATATCTCCCTCCAATGAATTAGGTAAAGATTGATATCTTATGTGATAAATAGGACTGGAATGAAGAGTAAACCTTGTTTAGTAAGGATACTTTTCCACAATGATAGTCTTGGGAGTGAACCTTTACTACTGATATGGTTTTTGGAGTGATCCCATTACATTATGATAGTATAGGAAACGATCCTTGAATAAAAATGAAATGATTTTCCATGTTTATGTGTATTACACAATTCCATTTCTTATGCCAATTTTTTTTTCATGGATCATGTTATTTAATTATCTTATGATTAATGTCTTATAAGCTTCCATGATTTATAATGTGACTCAAAATTATGATCTATGAGATGTGTGGTGTGGGTTTTAAATGCTATGCTCATGTTCTCATGCCCTTTTTTCATATTTTTCTTATATAGTTATTAATATCTCCCTTGTTTACCCTTACAATGAATTTCAGCTCAACCTTTATTTATGTTTCATTTATCCAGTGCATAAATAAATTTTTTAAGTATGTTCTACCAAAAATTGTTACTTTATGTGAAGGTTTTAGTGTGAGATGATGATGACCTTTATGAACAAGTTATTTATTAACCCAAGTTGTTACGATTTTTTCCTAATTCTCTAAAACTATAATGATAAAATTTAATTGGTTATGTAAGTTATCCATTATTTTCTTTTTATGTTTTAAGGTTTTGGGGGAAATAATTGGGTCTCATTTATCATTATCAAATCTAGAAATGAAAATTTTATGTTTTTAGCACTAAATTCAAAAGTGTGAGTTTTGGGCTGTTACATATAAACTATTCTTTTAATATTAGTGCTAAAAAAATAAATCAAACTTGAAAAATATAGATTTTATAAAATAAAATTTAATAATAAGAAATTATGTTATTAGATGTACTAATTTTGTTGATATATAATGTAAATTTAATTTTTTTTATTTTGTTTTTATAAATATATTTATTTATATATATTTCATTGTTCTATTACTACTATTTATATATTTTAATTTTATATATACCTTCTAATGACCTATATTTTTTTGTTTTGGTGTTCTTTGTGAATAAATTTAACAAAAATAATATTAATTACGGTGAAAAAACTCAATTCATTACATTCTAACCCACTTAAATCAATTTAATTCTTGAAATTTCATTACATGGAAGAAAATATTTGTGGGTAATTTTCTATCATAACATTGTTAGTTTCCCATGTATCCACCTCAAAATTATGATTTATTCATATAAATTTGACCAGATGAGTAGTCTTATTTCTTAGAACCTCATCTCTTTGATTGATAATTTCCAATGGGTTTTCCACATATGAGAGATCATGTTCTAGCTGCAAACAATATGATCATAACACATGTGAAGGGCCTAGTATATAATTTATCAAAATTGATACATGGAACACATCATGTACTTGATAGAGGTTTTAAGGGAGTACAAAATGATATCTGAAACCCCGAAACGATCAAGTATTTTGAAGGGCATAATATATCTAGGGCATAACATTCCTTTCTTCCCAAATATCATAACTCGCTTCTAAATAGATGTTCAATGGAACACTTTTTCACTAACCTAAGAATATAGATGTCATCGATGATTTTATTCATAACTATTGTATTTAATTTGTTCCACATTCATATGACGCTGAATGTTTTGAACCTTATTCGTCATTTGCTGGACAAGGTTGGGACTTACCGGCTTCCTATATCCAACTACATCCCAAATTTTTGGAGTTCTACATCACTTCCCATTCAAAGCCTCATATAGTTCCATATAAATTCTAGAATTTAAAATATTTTTGGCTAAGAACTTTAATAGGGGAATTTTTTTATCACAATATCCTTTGAAATATATCAAATAATAAGTCAACATATTCTCTAGAGTTTTAACTTTCCTCTCCGAATGACAAAACATAGAAGGATGATATGTAGTGCTAAAGTTATGTTATATTTCTAAATTTATCTAAAGACTTCACCAAAATCTTCAGGTAACCCTCATATCCGAATAAGATACAATGAATAATGGTACTCCATGCAACCTCAAAACTTCCCTTTTTTATCCTGGTGAGTTGGTCAAGGGAGAAATCTTCTTTGATGACAATATAATTCATTGAATTGATAAGGAGATCGACCAAAACCATATAATCCTTATGGAATTTTTATTTTTTTTGAGTCATATAATGAATTCAATAGTGATATTTTCTCATTTTCATATTGGTATGGGTAAAGGTTAAAACATACACTTATACTTTTTTTATTCAACCTTAACTTGATAGCATACCAAGGATCAATATATTTATTCTAAATTATTTATTTTTATACCAACCAAAAAATAGTTTTTCTTCAGATATCTATAAATATTTTTTCTTCTAGGATGGATAGAGAAGGATGGTTTATGAGCATCGTACAAAATTTAATTATTTAATTTTAGCTTTGATGGAGCAGAAATCTGGGTTACAAAATTTATAAGCCCATCTATGTAATGGGTCTCCCTCTACACAGTTAAAAGAGGTCTTTGATTTTCTATAATAATAAAATGAGGATTCGGCCCCGACCCTTTAAATGTGAGTGGAATATTGAGTAGTCAGTTAGGAAAGATAGGATTTATCTCCTCTATTATGACTTCAATATTAATTCTCCAAAAATCCATGAGTACTGGTTCTTCCTCAATCCTCAACAAGGATAGAGTAGAATGAACTTTCCTACTCAGAGCACTTGCCACCCTATTTTCTATCCCTGGTTCATAATATATTGAGCATTCATTATCTTTTATCAACTCTAATAATATCCTTTAATGCATATTCAATTCCTTTCATGTGAATATATATTTCAAGATATTGTGATTAGTATATATATCACACTTTTTTCTATAGAGATAATGTATCCATATCTTTAATTCAAATATCACTAGCACCATATCTAAATCATTCATTAGTTAATTTTTCTCATGATCTTTAATTGGAATAAACCATAATCAAATATCATGTCTTTATTTTTGAGGATAATATATAAATCCTTTTTTCAAAACATAAAATCATATGAAAAACTCTTCCCCACTAAAGGGTAATATAATTACAGGAGTCATGATGAACCTCTTCTTTAGTTCCTTAAAAATTTCTTAGCATTACTCTATGAAAATTAAATTTACACCCTTCCATGTGAACTTGGTTAATTTATTTGATTTATATGAAACTTTTCTCCTAAAGTGTTAGTAATATCCTACTAATCCATGAAAAATATGGATATCAGTTATAAAGGTTAGTCTAGGAAATTGTTTTATAACTTCTATCTTTGAATAATCTAATGGTATTACCTTAATTATGATTACATGACCCAATAATGATACCTTTTTTAGACAAAATTCACATTTATTTAATATTTCATACATATTCTACTTTATCAACGTATTTAAAAAATTTACAAATAATCTTCATGCTCATACTTACTCATCAAATATATAATAATATCAACTATAAATACAACAATAATTTTATCAAGGTAGTCTATAAAGACTCTATTAATTACTTCTATGATGAAAACATCATCATTGGTATCTCCAAATAGAATCACTATAGACCCATAGTTTTCATACATTATATGGAAAGTTGTCTTAGATATATCATCCATTTTGAACCTTAATTGATGATATCCAGATCGAAGGTCTATCATTGAGAAGTATTGGTCCCATCAGATTTAATCAAATAGATCATTGATATTTGGTAAAAAATAATTTTTTTTATTCGAGTTTGTATCTCATGATAATCATGGCAATGATGCATCAATCCATCCTTATTTTTGAAAAATAAGGCTGGTGAATCCCATGGTGAAGTAATAGAGTGTATAAAACACTTCTTAAAATTGTCCTACTATTGATTATTTAACTCCTCTAATTCAATGGGATCCATTCTATACATACTCTTTGATATAGGAAAGGATCAAAATATGAGTTCATTTGAAATTTCAACCTCATTATATAGAGTACTCCCATATAGTTCATCTTAAAATACATCATTATATTCTTATGTAATAGGCTTGTTATCAATGTTTATTTCCTCCCAAATCATTTGATTAATGAGTCCATCATTTTTGTGAATTGTCATCCATATTATATAATTTTATTCCATAGAGAGTTTATAAATGGAAATCATAGATTAGCCTACGAATCAGTAGGTTTTAATCTAGATTATCCACTATTAGATTTATAACTGTAGTAGTTATATATAAATTGATACCCTTTATAATGGTTTATAAATATAATTTTATTAACCAAATAATATCCCCAAGAGTTTCAAACTATGTGTGCAATAAGGGCCCAATTACCATGAAACAAAATTATGGATGAGATATACTTGAACAACTCTTTTATGGTTCTCACCCCTAAATTCATATATGTCAACACTATATTCACTTATAGTATCTATACATGGATATATTAATATCAAAACCATGTATTCCATACTTTAACAAAAACATCTAGATTTTATCCTATAATTAGACTCATCACATAGAATTTTACGTATATTTTTGGCTAAATTTATCTAAACTAATCTAAAAAAAACTAAAAAATGACCAAAACCTTTTCTGATACCAGTAATACCCACACAAGATAAATAAAAATTAAATAATATGTTAATGTAATGATTTTGAAAATACATCACTCAATAGTTGCATAATCCAAGGACTGAAGGTATAGTGTCTTATAAATTTGTTACATAAACACATTATTTTATAAATATTGGAAACAAATTTCCATAATTGTGCTCCTATAGACCCTTTTCTAGACCTATCACATGATTTATTCATCTTCATAACCAAGATAATGGAAATATAATAAATGGGTAATCTTAAATTATTATTAAATAAAAATATATATCATAAAGTATTATATCATAATCATGAGAAGAACACAAGGGAAACATAGATATTGAAATATGAGATCATAAGAGCATGTATGATAATCAAAAAAAATTATGCATAAAAATAAGATCATAAAATTATCATTAAGGAAACATAAAAGATAAAAAAATATAATATGTGAACATGACATAAGGTGTGAGATACTTGAAATGGAATAACCATGAAAACACATCATTTCTTAGAAATAAAATTATTTTTGAAACATGGAATAACATGATAAAAAAACTTTTAAATGTGTCATAACTTGATATAATTCAAAATGTGAAACATACAAAAGCATAAGAAAACATGTGTGAGAAAACCCATTATTCCCATGCCAATGTAAACAAACTCATTATGTTCATGCCTAAAAATGTGATCAAACCCCTATTGTGCATGACCATTTGAAAAAAACCATCATGGACAAACCTAAATATCTAATGAGATATATTCGTATAAAATTTAATTGGATAATTATATAGGACAACACCCATCATCATCCATAAATATCTATTCCACTTAAAAAAATCATCATTATAACTTAAATAACCCATGGAAAAGGAATACGTTTAATAAATATATCACATAACATGAACATATGAAATCATAGGATATCAAAATATCAGTTTCTAAAAGGGTATTTAATGTAATAAAATACATGACATCAGTTCATGAGATATATAACAATTGAATATAATGATAACCAAATCATAAAAAGAGTTTTTTGAAAATATTTTGTATTCATCATTGTAAAAATAATATTTATGAGTCACTTTTAAAACATCCCCTTTGTTTTTAAGGGAGATGAAAATAATACCTAAAATGAAATTGATTTTTTATTGAATAAAGTTTTTCCAAAAAAAATAATTAATATAAATTAAAATGTAAATAATTATAAAAAATGTTTTATAATAAATTATGTAACTCAAATAAAGGATTCTGAGTTACCAAATACCTTACCATTACCCTTGATTTCTATAGAATGATTTAACATCATTTATAATAAATATTAATATCTTAATTAATTATTTTAGAACCTTATTCTTATATAAATCCATTTATAATAATCATTAATAATAATTCTTGTTTTTATAAGATTTTTTTAATCTCTTTTCAAAAGTGGGTGTAAAAAATATTAACCATGTTGAACAAGGTTCGTAACAGAAGTGTTGATCTTCTTTTTTCATCCAAATAACATAAATTAAAAACTATTAAAGGTTATATTATTTATTTTTTATAATGAATTATAATTTCATAATTCCATTACATGGGAGTTATAGTGACGTTTAATGATGGTGAAAATGGTGAAGAAGTATATTTAGGGTTTTTACTGATATTAATTGATTACCTTATAATGAACTTTGATTTTTGTGTTTAAAAAAACATATTAATAATATATATTACTTATGAATTCTATATATAATTATTAGATATAAAATAAAACTATCCATGTTTGGAAGTGAATGAAAAATGAAACATGTTTATTTTTGGAGGCGATAGTCTGTCCAACACACGATTTAGATTTTCATTTGTCTTAATAGAAAAGGGGAGGGTGATTAATGATTGTAAGATCATTATAAAAAAATAATAATGATACTGAATTTTTCATTTTAAGATGGTGCAATGAAATTTTAGGAAGAATAAAATCATATAAATAAATAGAAAAATATTTATAAATTTAAGAACTTATATCTCACTTCTTGGATTATCACTTTTGAAAAGTTAATTAAACCTTTGAGGGGTGGTATTTTGTGAAATATAGAACTTCATTAAGGTGATAAGAGTGTGTAAAATATTTTTGAGAAGATTATGGGCCAAAATTTGTTGTATTTGGTGTAGGGGTAATTTAAGAGAAGTCTTAACCTAATATTAGTGAAAGGAGTGTCATTTTTATAAATACTGAAACCTATTCAATAATGGGAAAGCCAAGTGCCTCCAAAATTGATAAATAATGTAGTGGAGGGAAGATAATGTCATAAAATCCCTATAATATTCAAAAAGTAATATGTTTTAATCATGCTATGCCCTTTACCTATAATTTCACTCACCTTTATGATTTTAATTTTCAGCACAACAACTAATTTTTACCTAGATAATTTATCTTATAAGCCTAAAAATAGTTTCCATTAAAACTCTACATAAATGTTTAAAATGATAAGAACTAGTTTATAAATTATAAATAATATTTTAAATTGATTTATATAATATATAATATATAATTTAATAGTAAATAGTTTCAAAAACTTTTAATGTATTCATATAATAAAATAATTTCATAAAAGTGATGACATTAATAAAATATATATTTTTAATATTCACCTGAAAATTAATTAATTACTAAAAATGAAAAAATTTAATCTTAATCTAATATGAAAAAGTTAAATCCAAAAATTATGTTTATTTTCTCAAATTTATATCATAATATTTATAAAATCAGAAAATATCACGAAAAAACATTTTATAAGAAATCATTTTTTACATATCAACTATTATTTTAAAATGAATGTTGATCATAAATATATCAAACATTAAAAATATACATGTTATAAAATAAAATTTAGAAATAATATAATATTTTATTTATATTTTTAGCAATACTAATTGTGTCTATATTAAATGTGAATTTTAATTTTTTTTATTTATATTAATATATATATTTATATTTTATAATTCTCTTACAACTATTTATAGATTTTAATTTAATATCTAACTTATAATGGAATATATATGTTAGTTTTTGGTGTTTCATGTCAAGAAAGTCAACAAAAAAAGTATTTATTTAAGAAAGAAAAACTCAGGTTGTTACACTTAAAACAATTCTCCATTTCGAACACTGTTGAGTGTGTTTTAATCACAGCAGTAAGCTCTTCCTTCTAACAGAGCATCATTTTCCAATTCCTCCTCTTTTCCATGTTATTGTGGGTTGAACTTTTTGTATGTTTTCATAGATCTACGACGTTCTAAGGAGTTTCAAGCCTCGTGGTTCAAGTATATTGATCTCTTAACCCCAAGGTAGGTGGTTTGTGCCTTTCCGTTGAAAGTCCTTGAATATTATGAGAAAATTACACCAATACCCTTAAACTGGGTATTGTGTGTTTACCGTTTTAACCCTGTTGTATGCATGCAATGCTAGTATGCATGTGTAGAGGATGTTTGAATATGAATATGGTTGAAATGATATGCTTTGGAGGTTCTTCCCACGCACGTTCTGTTTATGACCGTTTGGTCCTGTTTTGCCTTGGCTACTTTGTCTGTTTCCATGCCTATTGTAGTAGGATGGAGAAATGTTTTTTTACATGATTGATATGCTGTAGAACTATTTGACAAGTAGTTCTGTAAGTCTACTTGGGCCATACTGTATTTCTATGTCGTTATCCTACACAGGTTCGTGAGAACCGGGTGTAGTAGACTATAAGGGGATAGACCGAGTGAGATTCCTTAGAGAGTCTTTGAGCTTTAGGCTATGCGGGGATTGACCGAGTGAGCATTATCAGAGAGATTAGTATTAATTTGGGATAAAAGTGGATAGACCGTGAGAGCTTTCTCAGAGATTCCTTGACTGCTTTAGACTATACGGGGATAGACCGTGTGAGCTTCTTCAGAGATTCTCTGTTTTGTTTGTTTGAATCACCTGATTACCATAGGATATATGAGGGATTGTGTAATGACCCAAACTTTTTGAATAGTATATTAATTTACTATTAACTATTTAATAGAGATGTTAATGGTTAATGCAGAAAGAAGAGTCGGTGGCTTCATCCAGTAGACTCGAACCATATGAAGCCCACTTATCAGAGCTTGGGAAGGAGGTGGCATTTTTGGGCTTCGCGTTGGACCAAGTCCAAGACGAACTCCAGCGTGTCAAGCTTGAACAGAATCACATATGGGAGAAGTTCAAGTTAGTGGAGATTACTACTAGGGCAATGTTATCAGAGCCTCCCCAAAATTATTTAACCATCGCGCACCTTATCCTTAGGTCATATGCAGGTGTTTTAAGGGATTATGTTTCAAAGCCCTAATATTTAATCTCATAGTATTAATAAAATTATTGTTTCATAATTTATGTGTTATAAATATCTTTTCTTAATAAAATATAAGTTTATTTATTTTAGAAGTTAAAAATGATATTTAAAATATTTCCCTTAGATAGAGTTTTTATGGAAAAATAAACATCATTTTTGAATTGGAAATGTTAAAATTAATCTAAGCTGAATATTTGAAAGTTTTCTAAATAGTTTCATTTTTGATGAATAGTGCTTGATGAATAGTGTTTTTATGAATATTAAAAAGATTTTTAATTGTTAAATAACTTTTTTTGTGAATTGATTTTCAAAAATCTGACAGACATGGTTGTAATTAAAATGAAAATGTAGTTCATTGAAATCAAAATAATTTTTGGTGAATAGTAAATTTTACCCCTATGAATAGTAATATGAATATTAATGTGACAATTATAATTATTAAAACATATTATTATTTTATTTTCATAAGGTTATAAGTTATTGGAATGTTGACTAAATTTCAAGGTGTTAAAAAATGAGTTATAGATTTTGAATTATAATTATTGAATAAATTATGATTTTAATTAATAATGAAATTAAAAAAATTTAGAAAATTGTTTTCAAAAAATGGAGTTCATTTTTTGGATTCTACACGTCGAAAAAGGGTTACGGTGAATTTTTTGGATTTTTCTGAAACAATTAATTTTTTCAGTGAATAGTAAAAATACAGATTAGGGATTCAGTATGTTTAATGATATCATGACTGCATCATGATGATTTCATGAGTTTTTTTGAGGTTTGGTCGACCAAAGGGGATGAATTATTGTATGATGGGTCCCATGTGGCTTAACACCATTGTAAATACCATGGGCAAGCCCATGGTTTTGAGAAAACCACTTGTGATGTGTCCCTTGAAATTATTAAAGTATCACCTCCCTTTCCCTATAAATACCCACCCTTTCCTCCTATATTTTTCACTCCCAACTCTACCTCAAAGAAGATATAGTCTCATTACCTCCAAAGGAGTCCTCCCAAGGTTCCCTAAAGCCTCCAAGGTCTCGACCTTTGAGTTTTAGGACTTATTTTTTAAGGTAAGGGATTCTTTCACTCTTCCCATTTTCAAAGTTCTACTTTCATGTCAAGTCTTTGAAGTTCCTTTTTTCCATGTTGGGGTATGATATTTATATTAATAATACTGTCCTTTTATGTTATCATGATCAGATACCCTATTTAATCTCATCAATTCATTTTTTTAAAGTTCTAAGTGACGCCGTTAGGCTGCTGAATTTTTCATAAGAGAAATCTTATTTTTGTCTTCCTTTCATGTTTTTCATTTCATATGGTATGTCCTTCAAATTTCATTACCATGTTCTTATATCCTTTATATCATGTCCCTATAATATTTTATGTATCATTTATGAGTGGTTTACCCATGTCCCCTCTCTTTTTAATGTTTTCTAAAACCCTGCAACATAGTTGTTATGCTGCCGAATTTTCATCTCAAAATGTCTCTCTCTTTTTCTAAAATTATTTTATTTTATTATGTGAATACTAAAAAATGTTTATTCTACAGGGTTATTCACATATATATAAAAATTTTATATTTTAAATTCTTGTATTTACATACATGAGACATTCTTTCCTTTTCCATGGGTTTTAAGTAACATAATGATCACGTCTTTAAAACAGTTTTTAAAATGTTATGACTATGAAATGAAACCCATTTATTTTCTGTTATATGGGTTATTTATGAAATAATTGATGATGATATATGTCTCTCACATGATAATAAATAAAAATTAAGGGTTCTCCCAGATAGAGCTCCGATGCATTGGTTAAAGACTTAATCTCTAGAGAAGACCATTTTAACGATACCTTGGTGAATAACCTTGGTAATTTTTTAATGACACCTCAGGGATGGACCTTGGTGATACATAAATGATTGTCTAAGTTAAATGTTGTAACCACATCTTCAATTTATGAAACACGTTATTTTTATTATGATATGCCTTATGATCTCTTTCTCATACCTTAAAAGTTATTTATCGTGACTTTATTGATGTATCTCAAGTTCACATGTAAAATGTTTCTCTTGTTTCTCTTACTGGGTCTTCTACTAACCCTTTCCTTTGATGTATTATCCCAAGTTATGAGATTCTGTAATGAACTTAGTATGAAAAATGAATAAGCCTTTCAAGTGTTTAAGAAGAATTTTTTATTTCGTCATGTATTAAGTTCCAAGTTTCCAAGACACTAAACCTTAAAGATCCTCGGTTTTGTATAATGTAGTGAAAAGTTTATGTAATGAAAAATGCAGGATTCCATAGTTGGTATCAAAGAGAGGTTTAGTTATTTGTGGAAATTAGGATTTGAAAACATTACAAATACATTTAATAAAAAGATTAAATATAGTAAAACATCCTGGTATTTTAGTGAAGTATTGAGTTAGTGGTTTCCGAATAAATAAGTCCCTATCTGGATATGAACAAGTAGAGGTGGCTCTGGCACAGATGTAACTAGCAGTAAAAACTTCGACAAGGTGTTTTGGGCTTGACCTGGGTTAACCTGGTGCACGACAACGGGCCTTGATGCACTCTTTTTTTGACACTCTCGAGGGATATGTTTGGTTAATCACGATATTTTTATGAACTATTATGAAGGATTTGTAGAAAAGTTAAATGTTAAGTAAATAATAAGATATTTAAGAATGATAGAAATGAAATTATTTTAGAATTATAAGATTATTAAATAAAATGTGCTTCTCATTAAGGTTTTATTCTTTTATAAAATGGCGGGAAATAAGAGGAACCGTGATAATGGTGACCACAACAGACCTTACGCTGACAGTCCTTTGATGGAAGATGGAATGGAAACGCTTATGAGAATGATGAATCAACCGACTCAGGTTATGGGAAATAACTTGAATCAAGATGAGAGGGAAGATTCACTACGAAGGGAACAACTTTCCGTTGAGTCCTTTATGCGTCAACGACCACCAACATTCAGTGGATCTACTGACCCATTGGTTGTGGAACAATGGATAAGATCCATTAAAAAGATCTTTTTTGTACTTCATTGTTCGGAATAAGAAAGAGACACCCTTGATGTTTACCACCTAGAGGGAGAAGCTAATCAATGGTGGTCACTAATCAGAAACACAAATCTAAGAGGAGATATGGAAGATATGGAGTGGGAAGAGTTCAGGGGAATATTCTTTAATGATTATTTCCCTCGTTCGATGAAAACGAGAATGGAGAAAGAGTTTCTTGAGCTGAAGCAGAAGGAGAATGAATCTGTTGGAATCTATGAGATGAACTTCACAAGGCTTTCCCATTATAACTCAAGCTTTTTCATAGACCCTAATGGGAAGGTTGATAGATTCTTTAGTGGACTATGACCTCATATGTAGAAGAATCTAGCCAACAGGGACTATGATAGCTCTGAAGAAATAGCTCTAAGTGCTATGAAAGTTGAACTGGAGTTTGGTGAGACATAGTAGTCTTACAAATCTAATGATAATAAGAGAGCTCTATAACCAAAACTAGGAAAAATATTTGACCAGGAAAGAGGTGGAAAGAAAATGAAACTTTCCACATGCAATAAATGTGGGAAGAAGCATTCGGGGCACTGCTTGATCGGAAGTGTCAAGTGCTACAAGTGTGGAAGAGAAGGCCAAATTGCTCGGAATTGTCGTAGTGAGGTGAAGCCTCAACTCCCCAACACTAATGAAAGAGTAAATATGGTTCTGGCCCTACCCAAAGTCCAATGCTTCAAGTGTGGATAGGTTGGGCACTTTTCTAATCACTGTACAAATCTGAGGGCAGTGGAGGGGAATCACCATCAACCTCAGCAAAGGCCAAGGGAGAAAGTTTGTGATTTTGTTATCACAACAACTGAAGTTAAAGATCTGAATGACGTGGTATAAGGTACTCTTGTTGTCCCCTAAAAACTAGAAAGTACTTTTTTTTATTCTAGTTCTACACATTTCTTTATTTACTCCATGTTTTCTAAGAATATAGAATCAATCCCTAAACTTCTAGAGTTAGATTTGTCAGTTAAGACTCCAAGTGGGATTATCCATGCATCAACAGTGTTTAGAGACTCTAGTGTTTACTTTAGTGAGCAAAATATTATCACAAATCTAGTATTCATTACCATGATGGAATTTTATGTTATACTAGGGATGGACTGGCTCTCAAAGTATAATGCTAAGATCAAATGCAGAAGTAAGGAAATATCAATAGTCTTGAATGAACGACCTACAATTATCTTCCAAGGAGAGATATCCCGACCTGATCTTTGTCTAGAGGAACCTTCTATAGCCTTCTTTATTGAGTTAATCGATGAGGATGAAGAAGGAAAAGGGAGTATACAAATAGAATATGTTCCGATTGTTCAGGGATACGTGGACGTATTTCCTGAGGAGTTACCTAGACCTCCCCCAGAAAGAGAGCTAGAGTTCTCCATTGAAATCGTACCTAGATCTCAACCGATATCAGAGACCCCATATATAATGAAAAATGTGGAGAAAGAGGAGTTAAAGATACAACTCTAAGACTTGTTGGATAAGGGGTTTATCCGACCGAGTGTGTCTCCCTGTGGAGCACCAGTTCTCTTTGTGAAGAAGAAGGATGGATCAATGCGGCTATGAACTAATTATAGAGAACTGAATGGGATCACAGTTAATAACAAATAACCTCTTCCAAGAATTGATGATTTATTTGATCAACTTCATGGGGATGAATTATTCTCCAAGATTGATCTTTGATCTGGTTATCATCAAATGAGGGTGAAGAAGGAAGATATTCCAAAGACTATCTTCTGATCAAGATATGGGCATTATGAGTTTACTGTTATGCCCTTCGGTTTGACTAATTCTCCTGCTATTTTCATGGATTTGATTAATAGAGTCTTTAAGGACTACCTTGATAACTTTGTGGTAGTTTTTACTGATGATATTTCGATATATTCAAAAAGTTTTGAGGAGCATGAAGATCATCTCAGGGTTATTTTTCAAACTCAATGGAAGGAGAGGATCTTTGGAAAGTTCAGTAAGTGTGAGTTTTGGTTACAACAAGTGGATTTCTTCGGGCACATCGTAACCAATGAAGGAATCTCGGTTGACCCTGTAAAGACAATGGTTGTAGAGGAGTGGCCTCAACCCACAACAGTAACTGAGATTCATAGTTTCCTTGGTTTAGCAGGATATTATAGAAGGTTTGTGAAAAAAAAATTCACGGATTTCTAATCCACTAACCAAGTTGACTCGAAAGGGGGTTAAGTTCATCTGGACAAAGGAATGCGAGGAAATTTTCCAAGAGCTGAAGAAGATATTGGTTAATGCACCTGTGTTAACACTACCCTCTATTAGAGAAGGATTAGTTATTTTTAGTGATGAATCTATGAAAGGGATTGGGTACGTCCTCATGCAAAATGACAAGTTAATTGCTTATGCATATCGTCAGCTGAATCAACATGAGAAGAATTATCCTACGCATGATCTAGAGCTGGCAGCAGTTGTTTTTGCTCTAAAGATATGGAGGTACTATCTTTATGGGGATAAATGTGATATATACACCGGCCACCAAAGTTTAAAGTATATTTTCACTCAAAAAGAATTGAACATGAGACAAAGGATATGGTTGGAGTTTATTAAAGACTATGATTGTTCAATTCATTATCACCCTAGAAGAGCAAACAAAGTTGCGGATGCATTAAGCAGGAAAGACCCTATTGGTATGGAAACAATGAGGATCCTAGGAGATCCCTTGATTAAAGATCTAGTAAAACTGGATGTGGGAATTATAAGGTAAGGGACATCATCAACCCTATCCCAAATGATTTCTCAACCTTCATTACTAGAGAATATCAAGAAGGATAAAAAAAGATCTTTTTTTGCAGGAGAAGTTTGAGGCTGTGAAGGATGGGAAGTTTCCTGATTTCAATATTGATCAAGAAGGTGTATTGAAATTCCGTACAAGACTATGTGTTCCATCTATTCTGGAGATAAAGAAGGAGCTGATTGATGATGCTCATAGCTCTACTTTCTCTATACATTCGGGAAGCACTAAAATGTATAGAGACCTTCTTGATCATTATTGGCGGGATAACATGAAGAAGGAGATTGCTGATTACACTACAAGGTGCCTGATATGTCAACAAGTAAAGGATGAATGACAACTTCCTAAGGGGGTATTACAACCGCTTCCCATACCATCATGGAAGTGGGATAATATCACTATGGAATTTTTCACTGGTCTCCCGAAAACATCCAAAGGGAACAATGCGATATGGTTTATAGTGGACCGTCTCACCAAGACTGCCCATTTTATCTATTTTTGGGAAGATTTATCTTTGGATAAACTTGCCAAGATATACGTAGAGGAAGTGGTAAGGATACATGGGGTACCACTATCCATCGTATCTGATGGTGATCCAAGATTCACATCAAAATTCAAGATAAGTCTTCAACATGTTCTAAATACTGAATTGAATTTTAGTACGGCCTATCATCCTCAAACTGATGGCCAATCTAAAAGGACTATTCAGAAATTTGAGGACATGCTGAGATTATTCTCAATGGAATTTAAAGGTGTATGGGATCAACACCTCCCATTAGTTGAGTTCTCATACAACAACAACTTCCATTCGAGTATTCAGATGGAACCCTATGAAGATCTGTATGGAAAGCGATGTAGAACTCCTACTTATTTGGATGAAGCTAGTGAGAGAAAGCTTCTTGGGACTGATCTTGTGAAAGAGATGACAGAAAAGGTTAATTCCATCCAATAACACATAAAGGTTTCTCAGAGTCGGCAGAAGAGCTATGTTGACAACCGTCAAAGGGACTTGGAGTTTGGTGTTGGATACAAAGTCTTCCTTCGAATTTCTCCATGGAAGAGAGTCATGCGGTTCGGGAATAAAGGGAAGCTCAGCCCTAGGTACATTGGACCCTATGAAATCCTTGATTTCATAGGAGTAGTTCCCTATTGTCTAGAACTTCTACCGAACCTAGCTCAAGTTCATGATGTCTTCCATGTATCTCTCTTGAGGAAGTACATACCTGACCCTTCGCATGTACTGAACCCAAAGGACGTAAAACTGGAACATGACCTCTCTTATGAGGAGCATCCAGTGGAGATCTTAGACTATAGAGACAAGGATCTACGCAACAAGACTACCCAACTTGTGAAAGTGTTGTGGAGGAATCATAAGTATGCAGAAGCGACATGGGAGCCTGAGGAAACAATGAAGCAAAAGTACCCTCACCTTTTCTACTAGGCCTTTGGTTTAAAATTTCGGGGATGAAATTTATTAAGGGGGGAAGAATGTAACGACCCAAAGTTTTTTAATAGTATATTAATTTACTCTTAATGATTTAATAGAGATGTTAATGGTTAATGCCGGAAAAAGAGTCGATGGCTTCATCCAGTAGACTCGAACCATATGAAGCCCACTTATCAGGGCTTGGGAAGGTGGTGGCATCTTTGGGCTTTGCTTTGGACCAAGTCCAAGTCGAACTCCAGCGTGTCAAGCTTGAACAGAATCTCTTACGGGAGAAGTTCAAGTTAGTGGAGATTACTACTAGGGAAATGTTATTCAAGACTCCCCAAAATTCTTTAACCATCGCACACCTTATCCTTAGGTCATATGAAGGTGTTTTAAGGGGTTATGTTTCAAATCCCTAATATGTAATATCATAGTATTAATAAAATTATTGTTTCATCATTTCTGTGTTATAACTATCATTTCTTAATAAAATATAAGTTTATTGATTTTAGAAGTTAAAAATGGTATTTAAAATATTTCCCTTACATAGAGAGTTTTTATGGAAAAAACATCATTTTTGAATTGGAAATATCAAAATTAATCTAGGCTGGATTTTTGGATGTTTTCTAAAAAGTTTCATTTTTGATGAATAGTGCTTGATGAATAGTGTTTTTATGAATAATAAAAAGATTTTTAATTGTTAAATAACTTTTCTTGTGAATTGATTTTCAAAAATCTGATAGACATGGTTGTAATTAAGGTGAAAAATGTGGTTCATTGAAATCAAAATAATTTTTGGTGAATAGTAATTTTTACCCCTATGAATAGTAATATGAATATTAATGTGACCATTATAATTAGTAAAACATATTATTATTTTATTTTCATATGTTTATAAGGTATTGGAATGTTGACTAAATTTCAAGGTGTTAAAAATTGAGTTATAGATTTTGAATTATAATTATTGAATAAATTATGATTTTAATTAATAATTAAATGAAAAATATTTAAAAATGGTTTTCAAAAAATGGAGTTCATTTTTGGATTTTACACGTTGAAAAAGGGTTAGGGTTAATTTTTGGTATTTTTCTAAAACAGTTAATTTTTTTAGTGAATAGTAAAAATACAGATTAGGGTTTCAATATATTTAATGATATCATGACTGCATCATGATGATGTCATGAGTTTTTTTTAGGGTTGGTCGACCAAAGGGAATGGATTATTGTATTAGTGGTCCCATGTGGCCTAAAACCATGGGAAATACCATGGGAAAGCCCATGGTTTTGAGAAAACCACTTGTGAGGTGTCCCTTGAAATTATTAAAGTATCACCTCCCTTTCCCTATAAATACCCACCCTTTCCTCCTATAGTATTCACTCACAACTCTCTCTCAACGAATCTCTGGTCTCACTACCTCCCAAGAAGTCCCCCAAAGGTTCCCTCAAGCCTCCAAGGTCCCGACCTTTGAGTTTTAGCACTTACGTTTTAAGGTAAGGGATTCTTTCACTCTTCCCATTTTCAAAGTTCTACTTTCATGTCAAGTCTTTCAAGTTCTTTTTTTCCATGTTGTGGTATGATCTCTATATTCATCATACTGTATTTTTATTTTAACATGATGAGATACCCTATTTAATCTCATAAATTCATTTTTTTGAAGTTTTAAGTGACGTCGTTAGGCTGCCGAATTTTTCATAAGAGAAATCTTATTTTTGTCTTCCTTTCATGTTTTTCATTTCATATGGTACGTCCTTCAAATTTCATTACCATGTTATTATATCCTTTATATTATATCCCTATACTATTTTATGGATCATTTATGAGTGGGTGACCCATGTCCCCTCTCTTTTCAATGTTTTTTAAAACCCTGCAACATAGTTGTTATGCTGCCAAATTTTCGTCTCAAAATGTATCTCTATTTTTCTCAAATTATTTTATTTTATTAAGTGAATTGTAATTCCCTGACCCCAGTTACCCAGAGTCGTTGCATTATTACATAATATTGGCATGATCACAAAAGATCAAGTCTCAAAAGACCGATTAGTTTTGTAGCCTTGGAATAACTAGATACATTCATAAAGTTTACATTACATCATAAAGTGAAAACTAATACAACAACATCTTGTCTTCATATCCCCTAATATTATCCCTGCAGGTCATTCATAAATTACTTCTTCACATCCTGGGAAAAATAAAACATTGAAAGGGGTGAACTCAGATGCTCAGTAAGGACAACAATATAGTGGAAACTTTCACAAATAAGAATAAACATTTAAGGCAATGCATAACTAAAACAAAAGTCTTTTAAACTTGAACTTCAGCATAATATGGCAAAGATAAAATGAAATAATTCCATTTACTTATTCACATGGATATTCTACTAGTCAAATAATCACATGCAATATTAATAACCACTTTCATAATGATGGAATGCATAATTCCAGACTATCATAACCACATAGTCAAGGCCTCATGCCAAGACTACAAATAAAATTATGTCAAGGCCTTGTTCCAAGACACTAGTTTGTCTCATGAGACCTACCGATGCATCGAGGAGCTATAGTGGGCTCCACCCTTCACATATTAAGTCCAATTCATTCCTCATATGAACATGTTTAAACATAACATAAACATACGTATTAAAACTAGCATACGAAATGTCAATACTTTCTCCATAAACCATGAATGATATAAAAATAAAACATCCACAATCAAATATATCACAAAACCTTCAATACAATATGTAAGTTTTGTATCATGATAATAAACTTCAAATAAGCTTAAAATCAATCAAATGATGTTGACATAGATGAAATCAAAACTATTTGAGAGAAATATCACTTTTTTTGAAATCATTTAAAAGTATCATAATTATAAAATAAAACATTTAATTTGAAAATATTCTTATAAGCTTTTAAGGGAAGATTAGATGATTTTATAATGGTGGAAAATAGCCGCACCCGCCTTATAATTTAAAAAATACATTCTTACCCTAATTTTATCGAAAAGGTTAAAAAGGACCTTGTTTGGAAAACGACAAAAAGATTCCTTTATAAACTTCTTATAAAAAGTCAAAAAGGGTATAAATGAATTTATCCCATAGTCTTTAAAATAGTAAGAGTGATTTGAAATACATTTTTAATAAACATGGATGTGGATGATAAAGAGGCCCCAATAGATAATTACGTATAAACAACCTCGGATAATGAAGAGATTGTGAAATAAACCCTTACCTTGTACTTTTATTTGGTTGAGGGTAGGTTAACCTTCTGAATAATGGTGAAATAATTGTTATTAAATTATACAAGAATCATATACATTAATATGTTATCATATATGATCTTTTAACATTTCTTTGTTAATAATATCTTAGTATTATCGTTGTTTCAGGTGTTAACTTACTCGTTTTCTTTTATATGTTTTGTTACGTAAGTCATGTTTTTTATGGATAGTTTGTATATTATTCATATCAAAAATGATATCAAGTCCTTAAACATTATTTTTAATCATAAAATGAGAATTATAATTGAATGTATATGACGGGCAATGAATCTCATCGCTTTCGTGGAGATGGTAGTCCGTACGTACGTACGAACGACAATATCACTCTTTTGATATTAAAATAATATATAATTGGATGGTATATAATATATAAAGAATAATTATCATGTTATATTTATTATTTAAATTAATTACACATTATTATTATACCCATCCAAATAATAGTGTATTGAATAACAATTACACCACGACGTGGAGACGGTAGGCCGTACGTACGCACGTATAGTGACATGTCATTCAAAGGATGGATTGAATACTGAATATGGTTGTACCATATTTATAATAACATAAAAGTATATAGAAGATACTGGATTTATTATTTTATAATGTAAATAACAAAGGAAGAAGAAGTTGAAGAAGAAAGGAACTTGAAAAAGAGTGGTGAAAACATTACCTCTTCTTCGGGTTCTTCCTTTTGATTTGATCAAAAGGGATCCTTAGGTGAGCTTTATGATCAAAATAATGCCTCTAGGTTTAATTTATGGAAGTTTAGAGAATATTTGGGCAGGGTTTGGCCAAAAAAAGGCTTTGAAGGTGTGAATAATTTGTTAGAAGTGGTGTCCTTTTATAAGGGGGGAGGGACTCTTTAGGAAAAACTTAAAGTATTATTTTATAATAAATTCATATTCGGTTTCTAATGGATAAAAATTGGATTATTCAAAGTATAAGGTTGTTATGGGTCTAAATCCTTTCAACCAATATATTTTAGACAGGTTTGGGTCATTATATTAACCTTATCTTTTAGTTTTAACTCTTAGTTAATTAGTTTGACATTTACCATGTCACCTTGTATTTTTATATTATATAGTTAATAAACTTACTATATACATCCAAGTGACCCCCATGTGGTCCATTAATGATACAACTATCATGATATATTCCTCTTGGAAGAACCTTAGATTTTTAGGAATTGAATATCAATTAATAATATAATATTTGTTTTAAAAATGCTTTCATGTCAATTTTGACACTATTTGGTATTTGATTTTTGTGAAAATCATAACAGAATGATTAATTAAAAACAACATAATTAAATGAATACTAACATGTCATATTAACCTATAAAAATAGTATAATTCATAAAAATCCTCAAATTACATTTATTTGGAAATTTATAATATCAAATATTTTAATATTTCATTAATTAGGTAATTACTACATCACCATTGTGTCATAAATAAATTAAATTATTTAATGTCTAAAAATTATAAATAAAATACCATTATGTATTAAATCATTTTATCTTTATAATTAATATTTACAATCTAATTTATATTATGTATAACCCTATATAAAATTTTTTTCTAAAAGATATATGCTTATGTCATTTTTGTATTTACTTTAACTTAATTAATATAAAGTGTCCCTATCACCAAAAAGTGGCTTCATGGGATCCCAAAATTTACCCAAAGATGCCCATGGTAGGACATATATCCACCAATAAGGTTAGGGCACGTTTTAGGGTAATTTATTATTATTATAATATTAATTGTTTACCCTTATTTACCAGATTTACCCTTTAACCATGGTAAATAAAATATTTACCGAAGTAATTATTCAAAATGTCTAAAAATAAAAGTTAACTATTTACATAATTTGGACCTCATGATTATAAATATGAAATTTATTTTTCTAAATTCAAAACACAGAAGTGTCAGAAATTAATTTAAAATTAATTCCCGTTGTTAAAATAAAAAGCGTGTTTTTAAGATATAATAACTATCAAAAGATTGACACTTGTTTATGTCCGGTTTAAATGTGAAATTATGTACAATGACCAAACTTGTATTATATGGTAAAAATATATTCTAAATATACTTTAAAACCACTAAAATTCATAATTTATCACTATTAATTATTTTGATTAAAAAAATTGTTTTTAATTAAAATTTAGTAATTTTCACTATTCATCAAAATATAAAAGTTATCTGAAAAGTACCAAAATTTCACCCTAGGCTAATTTTTATATTCTGAATCCAAAAATTAATTCCATTTTGAGAGATAAAATTTATAAAATTTTAAAAAGTGGGTATTACTATTCATAACGGCTAGTTTGATTGGTCGTGGTGTGTTAGAATCTCGAAGTTGCATACAACACACGCTACTATATTATTCAAAAAGAATCGTACCGTGGAATCTTGGGGTGTTACATGAATACTAAAAACTCTTTATTATATAGGGTTATTCACATATATATCAAAAGTTTCTATTTTAAATTCTGGGATTTACATACATGATACCCTCTTTCCTTTTCCGTGGGTTTAAAGTGACATAAATATCACGTCTTTAAAGTAGTTTTTAAAATGTTATGACTATGAAATGAAACCCATTTCTTTTAATATATATGTGTTATTTATGAAATGATTGATGATGATATATGTGGCTCACATTATAATAAATACAAATTAAGGGTGCTCCATAATAGCGCTCCAATGCATTGGGTAAAGACTTAATCTCTAGAGATTACCATTTTAATGATACCTTGGTGAATAACCTTAGTAATTTTTTAATGAAATCTTGGGGATGGACCTTGGTGATATGGAAATTATTTTCTAAGATAAATGTTGTAACCACATCTTCAAGTTATGAAACATGTTATTTTTATTATGATATTCCTTGTGATCTCTTTCTCATGCCTTAAAGTTATTTATCACGACTTTATTGATGTATCTCAAGTTCACATGTAAAATGTTTCTCTTGTTTCCCTTACTGGGACTTCTCCTCACCCTTTCCTTTGATGTATGCTCCTAGGTTATGATATGTTGTAATGAACCTAGGATGAACAATGAATAATCCTTTCAAGTTTTTAAGAATAATTTTTTATGTCGTCATGTATTAAGTTCCTGGTTTCCAAGACACTAAACCTTAAAGATCCTCAGTTTTTTATAATGTAACAAAAAAATTTTGTAATGAAAAAGGTTGGATACCATAGATTGAATGTGTTAACTTCCTCATAGAGTCTATGAACGACCTAGTCTATAAGGGTAATTGATCGAGTGTGTTTTCTCAGAGAGTCCTTGACCTTGGGGCTATAAGGGGAATTGACTGTTCGAGCTTCCTTAGAGAGTTCCTGAATACCCTAGACTACAAGGGGAGTTAACTGTGTGTGATTCCTTAGAGAGTATTTATAATTCCATATGACCAAACCATAGGGGTTAGGCTGAGTGCAATGCCCAGAGGGTTTTTGGTATTTTCTAGGTAGGACCATAGGGTTACATGTTGTGCTTTGCTGCTTGTTAGTTTTTGCTTGACTTTGTAAATGTGGATTGTTTATTATTCAGCATGTTCCTATTTATTGTTTTCAGTACTTTTGCCTGTCATATATTCACTGACAATTGGGCATAGATCTTTGGGTGGTTTCCTACTGGGATTTAGTCTCACACCCTATTTGGGTCATGCTTTTGGGCCCAAACAGACTATATTGCTACAGGTATAGATAAGGGCAAGCGCCCTTCGACTTCAGGTACTTGACATGCTGTGGAGCTGGAGAGCATGAGAACAAGCTTAGGCTTACAATGCTAAGGAGATGTTTATCTTTATTTTGTACTTTTTTTAGTACTATTTGTATTTCTATCATTGTGACTTGTTTGGCTACTTTCCTAGACATATGTATCATGCATCATATAGATATGTGCTCCTCCTGATTATTATATTTAGTCATATGTTGTTCACTTGTGTATGGATTTTTGTTGCTTCCCCTATTGTTTATTGTTTTTCACTTCCACTATATACTCTTCCAATGAGGGCATAGTTTCCCCACTATCACACCCAAGGCCCTCGCTGCTAGTCGGTAGCCTCTAGAGTTCGGGGAAATGTGCTTGAGGCCATGTGACCAACCGGGTATAGAGTGCCTCTGGGTGGCTTCTAGAACCAGGACGTTACAATTTAAAGTATTTATGTTCTTATACTTATAAAATAAGGTAAAAACTCTTATTTTGTAGAAAACATTAGAAAAAACAGTAGTAATACTGGTGTTTTTTATTACTTTAGCATATAGAGTAAAAAGCCTATTTTTAGAAATTAATAAATAATTATCCTCTCTTTTCCATTATAAACCAACCCAAAATCCCAATCCTCTTCAATAAAAACCATTTAATAAAGAAATTATTATTTACTTCACTCTATGGTTCCCTCTCAAGGTTCACCCAATCCCTTAAGAAGCTCCTCCCAAGATTTTAGAAGAATCCTCTCAAGGTAAGGGATCTACTCCTTCTCTTATTTATTAAACTACCTTATTTATGTAATTCATTTTTATTTCTGATATTTCAACTTTGTATATGTTTTTACATATATTTATTAATGTACTTATGATTCCCATGTAATTATAGACACCTCTAACTATCATTCACCCATTCTATAATTCATTATATACACCTATTATGATGCTGAAATCATCCTACAGTTTTCCATGTAAAAAATTTGTATAGTGAATAATAGTCTCTATTTCCACTCAAGGGTATTTAACTAGTTATAAATACCCTTAATTTATTTTATATTTATATATATGTAACCTTTAATCCTTAATTATTCGGTTTAAATTTATGAAATACATACATGTTTTTTATAATTTATGTGGTACGCTTATGAATGTACATGGTACGAAAGTGATGGGTGGGACCATAATTATATACCCATACAATGAATTGGGTAATATTTTTATCTCCTGATATCTCATGTATAGTGAACATGAAGTTTTCCTAAGCACACTATGTTATGTTCTATTGATATTTATCCACAACTTAACATTTATAATTACATGTTTTATGTTTTTGCACATTCTAATGTTTCATTTATGCTATAATGTTATATCATGCGTCACTATTTAGGTTTATGACACTCAATGCTCTTATGTTACCATGATATGAATCCTATAACATATTTATTACTTTATCTTATTTTAGAATTTCATTATTCCCTTACTCTGCTTCATAGATCACCCTTTTCTTCTGTATATTCCCAGGTTATCCCCTGAATTTTGAGAAGAATGATGGAATTTTAGGAACATGCTAAGGATGTTTTCAATAATATCACTATATTCTTATTGAAAATTGTTATGATCCATAATTTATTTCCCAAATACACTATGATTTACTATCTCTTGGGATTGTATTATGTGCACCTTTATGCAATAAATCATTTCTTAAGGTGTAATAAAATATGGGTTGTCATAAGTACTACTAATGTTATGAGGTTCCTCTAATAATATAGTGCTCACATCACCTAAAAAAGAGTTTTAATAGTATTATCATAAAGATCCAATATCATATATCCTATATATAATGAGCCCGTAAGGGGCGACACACTCTAGGGTTCCCTCCTACCACCGCCTCCTTTGTCCCACACTGAATCTGCTTCACTCACCTGCTCATTTGTTCATGGAGACGGCTCCGATATCACGGTAGTGCTTTCTGTATTATCCCTCTTGATGATTCACATCATTTTTCATCTTCTTGCTCAACTCCTCTTGCAACGGTTAGGGTTCCTCGGCGACGCGGTGTCGTACTAGAGGCGGGGCTCCGCTTCCGTGGTATGAGGTAGCCGATTCGTCCTCGAATGCATGTGTTTGGTGGTTGGGCATGGCCTCTACGGGTGTTATGGATGGAGGAGGCGGGATCTTGACCTGGTTTGTGATTGGATTTTATTCCGGTGTTCTGGTGATGGTTTTCTTTTGTTCTTCGTTTTTTCATATGCTTTTTGTTTTGGTTGGATTTTGGATGGTGTTTTGTGGTTTGTTCTGATGTGCTTCGATCCAGAGGTGGTGCTTCGGCGGAGGTAGGGTTGACTCTATCCTTCTATAACGTATGATTATGGTGATGGTTCTTTGTGATTTTGGTTGATTAAGGTTTGCGGTGAATCGATTTTTTTCTCAAGTTTTCAGCTTCTAGAGGATTCGGTTTTTTCGGTGTGGTGAGACGGTTCCAACAATGATGGTTTCAATGTTGATGAGTAGTGGTGATGTGGAATTTGATGTCGTTTGGCCTCATTCCGGGTAAGGCACAGGCTGGAGGAATGCTTCTACATTTTTAATTGAATTTTGAATGTGGAACTTCTGAGTTGTCTGCGAATCATGGTGCTAACAGCGTCAGCATCTGGTCATCTTCATTTTGGTTCCTTTGACGTCCTTTGTGGATGGATTCTTCCTGGAGGTCCATTTAATTTCGCTTGAAGGCTGGGTGAATTCCGCTAGAGTTTTCTGATGGGGGGATTTGGGCTAGTGTCGATGGTCACGTCGGGAGACGTTCAAGGTAACGCTTTCTGAGGTTTGGTCATCTTTTCTGATGTTCTTGTGCCCTAGTTTGTGGTTCCTTGGTCATTTCCATTGGTTTTTGATGTTTTTGTGGAATTTTGAAAGTGGTTGTATTTTAATCTGTTGTGGGGTATTGGGAACTCATAAACCGGCTTTTGAAAATGAAAAAAAAATGATTATAAAATATATATATATATATATATATATCCTATATAAATTATTTTTTCATTTTATTTCTTAAAACAACATCACCGAATTAATTTTCAATCAGATTAGGGAGATATTTACTTTTTGGACTCATTTGAATATAGAATCCATAGTTTCAAATGAAATATTCACATATGGATTTATTATACACACTCATGAATTTATTATTATCAAATTTAGTTTTGAATAATAAGGAATTTTCTAAACATCATTTGATTTATTTTATTATCAGTTAAGATAAATTGTTATAATGTTTAAAGGCTTTTTATAATGATGAAATTCAATTAATCTATTCTTAAATTATGAAAAAATCACATACCCATAATTGTTACACATATTTTAATTCTATATTTTATCCTACCCTTGACATTCAATCACACAACCTCTACCTTCACGAACATTTGTGGTTTCATTTTCCTAATATAGTAATTATTTTTATATTCATAAAGTTGTATGGATTATTTACCAAACATTATGGTGAACATAAAAGGTATTATATTATTTATATATATACATTAAAATTATGATAACTTTTCGTTAATATTCATTTTGTTCTAAAATTTTAGATAGATCCGACAAAATTTAATTAAATTCAGTTATACGAGACTAGGCTAGAGTTCCAACATTTCTCCTAAAGGTGTGCAATTTTATTTTATTATATATTACACTGACTATACACATAGTTATATAAATATATTTAAGTTTGATCTCAATTAAAATAGAATTGTAATGATATGATAAATCACACAAGAAATTATCTCCACTATATAATAATAAAATCATTTGATTTTTCAAAAATACTAAATGAAACAGCAACATGAGATACAGTACTCGGTCTGTCAATAGAATGAGTGATGACCATTTTATAGTCTAAATAGGGCATAAATAGTATATGAGTAAAGGGGTTTAGTGTTTTTTTTAAATATGTGACTTGATATCACTAGAAACAAGAAAATAATAGGTGCAACCAAACAATAGATTCAATATACACACAATATAAAAACCATAATAAAATAAAAAATAAAAAATTATATATTAAGATTCACAATACATTGGACCTAAATGGATGGGAATAACACCCCACTAAAAACCCTTTTTATTATGAAATAAAAACAAGTAGGAATGATTCAATGAAAATGAAATACACATAATACCTAATAAATAATTAGAGGTGTAACAATCACTAAACCAGGGGTAATGATCAATTATCTACCAGGTATTTAGTATATGATATCATATTGGATGTATGAACACAAAATAAATAACATATAAATAATATAATACCATATAATTACTTTTATGATTCACAATAAAGAAAAAAAAATCTTATAAAGATATGCATCTTACCAAGAAACCGGTTACACCTTTAGAAACGGAGAATGAAAATGCTAACATCGATGGATTTGTTTTGTCTTTGTGAACCCCTATCTCTATATCATAAGTTTTATATCTTGATATCCACTAGAAATTTAACCCCATATATAATATCCTAAAAATGGTATTGGGGGATTAATAATACACCCTTATTCTCTCATTTGGGATTTCCTTTTCCATGGAAACTGCATGAATACAAAAAACTAGGATACTCTTACTGAATGAATGAATAAGTGTGTATTGATTAAGTTTTCAATAAATTTATATTTGATAATCAAGAATACTATGAATCATGTGAATAATTATAAATCCATATAAATGGATGGAAAATATGAAATAGAATTCTCATAATGGATATCGAATTAACAAAGAGTGAACCAAATGATAGAGATAATGCGAATGGATATTATATATAGAATATATGATGTAGATCCAAGTAAATAATTAATAAAAAGATAAAATGATTATACAAAAATTAATAGCACTAAATATATTACATGAAAGTAATCATTGGATAGAAAAAATATGAACATTATCATATTGTTCATGTGGAAAGGATTTAGGAAAAAGGGTTTAGAAAAAAAATCCATAGAAAATTTTTAAATGGTCAAAAAACCAGAGAGGAAGTATAACTATTTATAAACTATAATTAATATGGAATAATAGAATTATATTATTTTTCATGAAATTTTGTGGACATATATCATAGAAAATAAAAAAATCATGCAAGATAACCAATTATATTTGAAATCATGTAATACCATTTTCAAATAACCAATTATTAAAATAATATTGATGATGTTTAACATCAAATATTATAATAAACATTTCTAGATCCATTTTTCTACATAAAAATTTTAAATAACCAGTATTGAATTAAAAAAACTAACACTATTGTAATATATTTTCAACATTATTACCCTATTTTCACTCATATTCCATTGTTATCTTTATAGTTCTCAAAACCCCTTAATTATTATGGTTATCTTTGGCATTATTCCCCCTTCTATAATAGCTCCTTTGTTCCACCTCAACAATCTCTAGTCTCATTTTTCACCTCTACCAACCTCGCCTAATGTTTTGTCCCTCTCTTCCTATTTGATTCTTAATATATTTTTCTAACCATAAAGAACAATATACTAACAACCTCCACCACCACCAATGACCTCCCCCTGTTTTCTATAAGTTGACATAATATGGAGTAATTTTTTTATTTATATTTATTCATTATGTAAATATATTTGTGTGTTGGAAATAAACATAAATGGGTATACCATATTTCATGATTTACCTAAAGTAATAACCTACTATATTCATCACACACATATCATAGTTTCTTCTATCATTGTGTATGGTAGGTTAATGATGGTTTTGAGTGCATTTCCATGTCCATGTCTTCCAAATATAATATCGTAAGTTATGAATCAACAAGTTGATTTATTTGTTACATTTCAAAAAAAATTGATTAATGAAATGTTACATGATCACAAACCCCAATAAAAGTGTATTATGGGAAGTCTATATCTTCTTATAGATAACCCCCAAATCCCTTCATGCATTAAGGTTTTATATATAAAGGAAAATGATCATCTTATTAGGAAACATGACTTAGGTATTGCATAGGTGAAGCTCACATCATCCTTGATACTCTTTTTATCTTTATTATGGAATGTGAATCAACACCTTTTTAGGTTGGTGGTCCTCTCACAATGTATGGGGATTCAAGTGGATTGTGTTATCAATATATAGGTGAGATTTTATTGGCTATCACTGGGTGATAATGATCTAGCATAATCTATTATGTTTAGAAGATTTAGATTGCACTGTGATTTGGTTATTCTTGTTTATATTTCATTTTCTTCATTGCATTTTCGTTCAATGAGGGTAGATCAAGCTATATATTATGTTTATTCTAATGTGATAGTTATATGATATTCCTATAAAACCAATCATTTATTTTAAATCCATTTTTGTTTTTGAATTAATATTTTATTCTTACCACTTTTACAAAGAACAAACATTTTGTAATCTATATAAGGTTGTATCATAACATAAGATACATTGTGGTGCGATATCATACATTGTATCACTTGTACGATTCTATTTTTCCTAACACATATGGTATGAATGGTACATATATTAAGTTATGATAGGTTTAAATCGCCTAGTTTAGTTCTATTCAATAAATTACAATATCACCGATATTTTAGGATATGAATGAAGGCATATATTGTACAAAATCAGATCATCAAATCATAATGACTATATAAGTGATATAAAAAATTTAATACTGGACACAACACTTGAGTTTTCAGGTCCTCTACTTAAGGTAAAAATAGTGAAAATTATTATCACATATCCTACCATCGGCTATAACACAAATCTTACATATGAAAGTATGGCGATTCACGTCATATTAAACTAGAAACCAATATCAGATTAAAATGACATCTAACATCTTACGATACGATTCCAATGTAAGGTATATAGACACCCATGTAATATAGTGGTAATTATTATCAATGACCTTGTGATTCAGTATGATATTAGATTTGTGTATCAAACATCACATTATTTCAATACCTTTGTAAGAAAAATAGTTATTTTCATAAGATTATAGAATTATTACCTATGTAAAAGTCACTTCCAACCAGTACAAGATTAAATAGGTAGGGTTATAGTTGATATAACACTTATCCATCATAATATATGATATAATTTTAAAATTAATAATAAATAATATTTTGGAAATAATTTTTGAAATTTAAAAATATTTTAGAAATGAAATGTGTTAGGAATTGTAAATTGTAGCTTTTTATACCTAAATATAAAAGGAAATGTTCATATTAATATGTCATGTTTGGAAAATAAATAATACATTTATTTTATTATTTATAACTTTTAAATAGAAATGTTTATAAATTTTTTATTAAAGGTGAATATTTTCCATGTGTACTTTTTTTTTTGATAAATTGCTTCTTATAAACTTCCATGCCTTTAATTATATGCTTGGTATGGAAACATAAGATTTAGATTTCATATACCATGACTTAATTATTAAATTGTATTTATTTTCTTGAATTATTCATGGAATATAGATTATACATATCACATATTATAGTTATGTTTGAATTGTAATATCTATTAAGTAAAGTACCCCTAGGAAGAGAGATGTTTTGACATGCTTTCCACTTACCATGAGGCTAATGGATTATTCTAGAAATTTGGGGTTTACTATCTCTGGCATAAGAATTACTCATGTGGGGATTGATAATTTCATATAATTAAGACCTTTACATAAAGTGTTCCTATATGTTATACATGAGATGCATTTTTATATGGGTCAATATTTTTAGATTTAATTTTTAGAGCAGTAAGAAACGGTATGAGTTGGATAAAGAGTTACAAATTTATATGGTTTGAATATATTAATTTTTTTATGGAATAGGGATTCCCAAACTAAATCATTGAAAGCATGAATACATAATGGAATAAAACATGAGATAATAAATATTACATGGGATGAAATAGTTATGGATTTAATATAAACACAAATTAAATTATATTAAAGGAATATTAAAAGAGAACTTGAAAAAAATATAATTTATAAGATTCCATTAAAATCAAACAGATTTCAAGAAAAATATCATTTTAACAATTAGGATCTTTCATATTTAGGTTCCCATTTATTATCTTATATGTAGCCTGGTAGAAATAAATAACCCTAAAATTTAGGTAATAAATGAAGGAGACAAACACAAGATCTATTATTTTTTGAGATTGAATTCAAAACATTCTAGATGGATGAGATTTAAGAATCTATTCCTTGTGATGAGGGAAAAGAGGGGGTCTAGAGTCTACTAGATCACTATGCGTGGGTGGTGTTATGTATGATATACCTAATTTTTAATATGTCTTAAGAATGATACTTATCCCATTTCACCCATTCCCATAGTTTCAAATCTCATTTATCTCTTTCCCTGTATCATCCTTAACTGATTATAAGTACACTTATCTTCTCTTCTTTTCATTCCAACCATGATTTTTAATTCTTAATTTTTTTTAATAGATGATAAAAAATGCATAATTTTATATTATTTTAATTTAAAATTATATATTTTTTAGAGCATGAAATTTTTGGATCTCACTTTAAGGATATTAAATAAATAAAAAATCCATTTAACTCAATAAATTAAATAAAAATAGAGTTAATATGAAATTTACTATCTCACTATCAATTTTTTTTATTTTTATAACAATTTTTATTATAATATATATTTTATTATATATATGTTTTTTGTAATCAAATACTATTTGTATAATTGGGTAACACTTAACTCAGAAACCATAATAGTTAATATTCAATGGATTTTGAGTTAGTTTTATATACATATGATGTGTCACATCCCAAGAATGTTTTTTCCATTATTTTATTCTTTTCATAGCGTTGGATCTTTTGGTTGAGGTTTGGGTTGAGTTTTCGGTGAGAATTTTTGATTTTTAGAGGTTTCAGGAGTGTTTTGGACCTTTCCAAAATATGAGTGCATGGTTTAAGGGTAAACCTTATTTCCTATTATGGAAGAGGGTTTTTTAGTTCAATTCCATCTTTCATGGTTGTTTCGCACTTCTTGATCATGTTTTGGCCCAAACCATAGGAGGAAACGGAAAAACCATACAACTTCTTTAAGGTGTCTGGGCCAAGGATCACGACTTAAGAAAAATTAGTAGAAACCATGAAGAAATCATGTGAAATGGATATATAATTTTATAGATACAAGTTTCATGATTGGAACATTGTTTCCCAAACCATGCGGCTAGCCCGTGCGGGGTGTCCTCCTTCTCTAGTAGGGTGCTCATGGTTGGTTCACGGTTTGGAAAACCGTGTGGCCAACTCGTGAAAATTTCCAAGGTGTTTTAAAATCTTAAAATTACTGTTATAAACTACATTATTTTAATCCTAGTTGGGGTTTTCTTCCCCCATTCAGACAAAGTGAACCAAGGGGATCCAAACTCCTCCCCCTTGCCTCTCTCTCCACCATTTGTTTCCTCCTCAAGCTTCCAAGGTGAGTTTCTTTGATTTTTTAGCCAATTTTTTTCTCTTATTATTTTTCACTCTTAGTTACATAGTTATCCATGGGTGTGTTATCTCTTTTAAGAACCCAATAGAAAAGTTTTGATGTGTTTCATATGTTTCTTTGATTGTAGGGTGTGCAGTTTGTCTCTTGGTGCATGTTCTTCCTTCTCATAGAGCTTCATTACATGCACACATCATTGAGGTAAGTGTTTCCATACATTTCCTTTATAAAAAAAATCATTTGGATGCTTTATATTTAATAAATTATTTATAATTATGATATTTATGCTTGTGGTGTGTTAGAGTAAATTATTTTGTTGTTTCTATGTTGTCATTTTTATAAAAATGGATTTTCAATGGGTTTTCTTAAAGATGTCTATATATATATGCTTGAAATGTGTTTGATAAATTTCCATTTGGCCTTCAGAAATGAAATTAGGTGTCTTGGATTTTTTTTCTTAGGTTGGATGTTGGTAAATTGGGTTCTCATTATGGATTAATCTTTTTGTGTGTTTGTGATTCCTTTTTTGAGTTTAGTACTCGTGTTTGAGTAGTTTTGGATAGTTGTATCATAAGAAGTGACTATTTAAATTAGGTTTTTGGTAATTTTTCATACCTTACCAAAGGTAATACATCAGATGTTGGGATATCAATGTGTGCATGTAGTGAACGTATGTATAAGCACATAAATGATAATGGATCTTAATAGTGATTCCCACCTTAAACCTTGGTTTTAAAAATACTTTTCCCTCTTCCCATTTTTCCTTTTTTACACCCCATATTTAAAAAGTTTCTTCTTAACCCAATGGTTTCTAAATGGTTACATGGATTATAAATTAATTAAAATGTGTTTTCAAATTTGTCTCATAAGGTTCGGCATGTTTGGCATTTGGGATGTGTTTTGGTTACTAAATGACAGAAAGGATAGTTTGGAAACTTTCGATCATGTTGTGTGTTTTCATATCATTTTTGGAAATGGTATCAGAAATTAATTTGGATTTGTAAATTCTAAAGGCCTAATTATTATATTAAAGTGTTTTTTAGGAATTTTGTTTTTTATTAATATGACATGTAAGTCTAGTTTTAAATTTTTAATGGCTTTATGTGTTTTTTGGAACCTCTATGGTAGTCCCTCCAAGGAGAGGACCATGTCATAGGTGGTAGAATAGTTTTGGATAGGAAAGAAAGGTGGAATCTATGGTTTATTGGTTAATTCCACATGTGTGAGGACCTCCCTATTATCCATGAACTATTATCATGGGATTCCTAGGTTTCATCTATAGGTTTGAGTGATGGTTTTTTCAATCCTAGTTAAAAGGGTTGGTACCCCTAGATTATTAAAAGACTAGGTGGGTTGTGCCATTGGTGAGTCTAGTTTATAGTATCTAGTTAGTTATTAACTATGGAGATACACCAAACATTAGAAGGTGAGTCTGAATCAAGTACATCCATGGATTTCTCCTAGATATATTTAGGAAATTCCCATGATTACTATCTGTATGTTATACTTTATTTTTCTGAACTTTGGTTTTTATCCCTTCCAGTCCCTGACTTCTTGTTTAGTTTACTTTATTTTCAGCACAACCCTTTTATCATCTGATTTGGATTCTTGTTTAGGTTTTGGGTTTCATACTAGGTTTGTAAAATGGAAATATTTTTTGGAAAGAGGAATGGTTTGTGTGTGTGGTTTTATAATGGGGATTTTGTGATTGGTTCTTAAAATGATAAAAATAAATTTTTATAAATGTATTTCAATCTAGTGTTTATGGACTATTTTGATAAATGATATTTATAGACACTATTTTGATTACCTAATGAGTTTTTTATTCTCCCATGCTACTTGTGCCACTCAACCTCAGTAGACCGAATCTATTCTATAGTTTTAGGTTTATAGTTCGAGTTTTACTTTGGATCAGGTTGGTGTTATAGTTGGTGGTGTCCAAGAGGTCATGTGGAGATTGTGTTGGGTTCTGGTTTTATTTTAGTTTTATTTCAATATTTTTGTTCAGATACTGTTGTATCTGGATCTGGTTATGTATTTATTTATTTTTCAGTTATTATTGGTTATACTACATGATCGATTTTGTTTTTTATCCTAGTTTTTATTGGTCTAAAACATTCACACTATGATATATTTGATGCCTGGGGATATTCTCCATCCATGGAGGACTAGGAACACCTCTCAAGACCTGTCCCATATAGGGTCAGGTGTTGGTTCGAATGGATGATGGCCTAGTTCATGAAAAAATAGAACTATATGATCCATTTTTAGTTGGGGTGTTTGGTAGTTTGGATATTATAATTTTCAGGAATCATGAGGTAGGTACGAGAAGAGTGTAACAAACTCTTTCTCATTACAATCCTTGAGTTACAAGGGGTAGTACAGGAAATTATTCTTTTGTTTTTGTTTTTGGGTATATGGATGGGGGATGAAAATAGAGGTGAAATAGTGTTTCATGATCAAATTACATGGGGTAGTAACCCATGTGGATCCTGAGTGCTTGATTCAAGGTATTCCTAGTGGTTTGTGCTTGCCTAGGGAATAGCCCACTAACCATATCACTAGGTTATTCATAGATAATAGTTCCATATTTTAGTAATTTTTTGTTAGTTGTGTTTGGTTTTGATTTCTATTAGTATGATGTGATTTTAAAATCAAAATGGGTTATTTGCGAAAAAGGGGTTTTCAAAAGAAAAATGGTGTCATGGATTGGTTTTATTTTAAATATAGGATTTGGTGATTGGATCAGAGTTGAAAGTGGATAGAGTATTGTGAAATTTTTCTTTGGTATTTGAAATGGTTTTGAATTGGAAATGGAAATGGTGGTTTTTGAAAAGAGTATTTCAGGTTTTTTTGTGATGTTTGTCTTATATGGAGGTTGTTTTTATAACACCCCAAACATATTATGGTATTCTTATATTAAATAAATTATATACATAGCCTATATTTCATTAAGCACTGTGTTCCTTTGAAACAAGACTTGGTAATTTAGTATATAGTCAAAACCAAGCCATTAAACATAAATTTTTCACTTCTATGTTTTGAATTTTGAAAAACAGTCATCTAGAGTTGTGACCAGTAAGTCATTTGGAGTCGGATAGAACCAACTTAATTTTTTATGAATAGTAACATACCCTTATGAATAGAAATATGAATAGTAATATGACCCTTATAAATATTAAATAATGATAATATTTTATTTTCTTAAGGTAATAAGATAATGAGATCTTAATTAATTTTTCAATGTGATATAGAACTAATTATACCTTTAAAATTGATATTTTTCGAATTAACTATGATGTTATTTAAAAATTAAATTAAAAATACATAGAAAATTATTTTCCAAAAATGGAGTTCATTTTTTAATTCTACATGTTGAAAAATGGTTATGGTGAATTTTTGGTATTTTTCTAAAATACATGAATTTTTCATGAATAGTAAAAATACAGTTTTGAGTTTTCGGTAGTTTAATGATATCATAATGATGTAATAATTAAATATAAAAGTATGGTCGAATTTTTTACAGTAAATTATTACATGAGGTGTCCCAAGTGGCTAAAACCATGGGCAAATACCATGGGCAAGCCCATGGTTTGGCAAAAACCAATAATGAGGTGTCCCTTTGAAATTATAAAAAAACTACCTATATTTTTCTATAAATACCCACTCATCCATTCGTTTTATTTCATTAAAAATCCATCATCCTAGAATCTCTGGTGGTTTTACATCTTTATGAGTCCTTCCAAGGTTTCCTTAAGCTCCCAAGGTCCCATCTTTCATGATCTAGGAGTTACTCTACAAGGTAAGGGAATCCTTCATTCTCTTCTTTCAGTCGACACTTCTTTTATGTTATCTATTTGAAATTCCATTTTAATAGGTTGGGGTTTAATTTTATGTATTATTATTACTTTAAATTTGATTTTAATATGATTTGATACCCTTTTGTTCTCATAATTTCATTTTATGAAATTTTAAGCGACAATGTTAGGCTGCCAAATTTTCTTAAGAGATCTCTCAACTTTTCTTTTATTTTCAAGTTCATCTCTTTTCTTTTTATCTCCTCACATCCTCTATCCAAATGACCATTATAAACTACATTATAATATATATACTGTAATTATATCATGTGAATTTAATAACCATCATCAATATTCTTACTCCCCCCTTTTTATTTTTATAAATGAAATCAACGTCCATGAGGTTCCAATTTATAACCTTTGTGGACGGCGGAGTTTTGTTCTTCAATTTCTCCTTCATTACTGGTCATGAAAACATTTTAATAGTTGAACCAGATAATAATATATTTATTTCATCTCATTAATGTTCTGTAATCTTTACACACTCATAATATGGAATAATATTACAAAACAAGTTCATTGTATACAAAACTGCCAAGCTAAATCCATGCGTTTATCAAAAACTTTTAACTAATGATTCATCCTCAATTATATAAGCTAGAATCATTATAAGATCATTTATATCGCTTTAATGTCACTAATAATATATATTAACAATTTTTTGATGTTTAACCACATTTCAAACAAACTTCCATTCATGAATGCAAGTAAATGAATCATGAAAACCAATAAAGAAAATGCTTCCAAAACAATAAAATTGAACCTATTAAACCCATTAAAAGGGCCATGAATGAACCTAATAAGTTTATAATATATCTATTAAATGTATATTAGGTTCTGGAATTATTAATTAATTAATCTAAATTTGATTGTTGAGGTCATTAAAACAAACGAAGAACACACTCGAGAAAAAGGTAAGGGGTTTCTCATCTCACTTTCATTTCTGTGAGATTTTCATTATTATCCACTTATTTCTTATATGTGGTATATGTGTACTTCCATTTGATATATAATAACATTATTATATTTATATTAATGTTATTAAATTATTAATTTTAGGGTTATTAAGTTCCGGTCATATGATTCAACCGATTACATTGTGGTAAGAGACTTGGTCTCAACTACTATTTTATTGTGACTAACTTTGTATTGTGCACCTAATAATCCATATGTGGTGAACATACTGACCATTTGAGATCACTTTTCATTTGAAATTATATTTATATTACATATCCATAATCTCATATCATGGATATGTTTTTTTCTAAACTGTATACCATTTTACATACGGTGTTTATTTGGAAAGTTATTTTAACTATGGAAATATTAATGAATCTGTATACCCTACTCTATACGGATATTGAAAAGGCATAATTTTATTGTATTGAATCAATGTATAAATAATGCTTTAGACATTCCATGGCAGGTGGGGCCTTCTATATCCCCTCGAGGTATTGGTAGGTCTCGTGAGACAAATCAGTTTGGCGACAAACCCTTCGAGTTTGTTTCCAAAAATCATACGGGTTTCTACCCACAGAACTAAATCGTTTTTATAGTATTATGGTATCATGTTCCAGATACATGATGTCCAATTAATAATAATTCTCTTTATTCATTATCAGTTATTACTATCCATGAGGTTTTCACTGTGTAAAAATCTATGGATGTAGTTTCATTCTCAGTTTATTAATGGCGTGAGTTTTTCATTTATTCACAATGCCATATTGATTATGTAAAATTATTTACAATTCAATTATTATTGATTCATGATTCCACCATTTTCCCTTACTGATCATTTTATCTCACCCCTTTCACTATTTACCTTCAACTGGTGATGAAGCGTAGATCATTTACTGAGTTCATGTGGGTGCAGTTTTTAGTTTTGTTATGTATTGTATTTTGTAAACTTTTCCAATGTAATTTGAGTTACATTTATATATATAGTTTCTTCAATACTACTAAACTGATCGTTCCTTTGGGATTTTCATTCCTTATAACCATGCCAATATAACAAGTAATGCATTGGCTCTGGTTTAGAGGGGTCGGGGTGTTACAGTTGGTATCATAGGAACTTTAGTAGAAAACTTGGAAACTAGAGTAGGAAATGTATAGTAAGGAAAAAATCCCTAAGGTAGTATTTGAGGATAAATGTACAAGAATATCCTGGTATTTTGGAAAGTAATAGATTATGTGAATCCTTCTATAAAATACATCCTAGTTTGGATACGAGTAGGTAGAGGTAGATCTGGCACAGATGTACCTAGGAGTGAATGCTCCGACAAGGAGTTTTGGGCTTGACCCGGGGTATCCTGGTACATGAAAATGGGCATTGCTGCACTCTTGGTTACAACACTCTCGGGGGATATGCTTAGGATAATTCATGTTTTATTTACAATCCATTACAAAGGATTGAAATGTATATTATTCCTCAAAGAAACCATTTTTATAATTATGGGATTAGCCATGCGTAGGATCTTAATTTATGCTAAGTATTTTTTTAAGTTAAGATTATACATTATGATTTATACCCTAATATAGTGTGTGCCATTATTTAGAAATGGTGTCTAATAGAAGAAGGGGAATCAATACTCGTGGGAAACGTAGGGATATCCTCACTGAGCAAGTCAATACAGTCAATTTTGGAGCAGATCATATAAGGACCATATTGGGACAACTTGCTCAGGTTGTAACGAATAACCATTCCACACCTGTGTTGGGTCATTTCATGTGGTAGAATCCCCCATCTTTCTGTAGGACTACTAATCCAGTGGTTGTTGAGCAATGGATCAAGTCCCTTGAAAATATATTTGTGGAATTAGGATGCAATGAAAATGAAAAGGTAGTACTGGCAGTATATTGTCTCAAGGGATACACTGATCAATGGTGGTCCTTGATTCAGAATACCACGAAGGAATTCGAAAAATATTTCCCTCATGAGAAACTAACTGAAATGAAGAGGAAATTCCTTGGCTTAAAGTAAAGGGAATAAGACAGTGTTGTAGAGTATGAGGCTACCTTGACAAGGCTATCCAGGTATTCTGTAGATTACATATGTAACTCAGCAGACAAGATTGATCATTTCTTTGAAGGTCTTAAGCCAAGTCTTCAAAGGGAACTGGATTCTCAAACATTTTTATCATATGATGAAATTGTATCAAGTGCCATCAAAACAGAGAAGAAATTTTCTAGATTAAATTTGTTCAAGGGGAACCAAGATAAGAAGAGGTACTCTGATAACCAAGCTCACATGTAATGGAGTAAAGTTTTCATGGACAAAATAATGTACAGAATTCTTTGAAGAATTGAAAAGAAGATTAGTCAATGCTCTAATTTTTACTCTTCCATCTAGAAGTGGTGGATTTGTAATATATAGTGATGCATCAAATAATGGTTTGGGTTGCATCCTTATGAAAAATGGTAAAGTTATTTCTTATGCATCAAGGCAATTGAAGACTCATGAGAAAAATTATCCAACTCATGATCTTGAGTTAGCAGTTATAATCTTTCTTCTGAAAATATGGATACATTATCTTTACGGTGAAAAATTTAAGATATACATAGATCACAAGAGTTTGAAATACATTTTCACACAAAAAGAACTCAACATAATGCAAAGGATATGGATCAAGTTACTCAAAGATTACGATTGTTCAATACACTACCACCTGGGAAAGGCAAATAAGGTGGTAGAGGCATTAAGCAGGAAAGATCATGGACTTCTGGCTCAAATGGGGATTGAGAGAGATCCTATATTCATGGATCTACTAAATATGGATATGAAAATTTTTAAGGAAGGGGAAACATATTTCCTCTTTAAAATGATTGTTAAACCATATTTACGAGAGAAGATAAAAAGATCTCAATCTGATGATGAAAATCTACACAGGAAAATTATTGTTATTAAGGATGGTAGATTTGAAGACTTCGTGTATGAGGAAGGAGTTTTGAAATTTGGGAAAAGGTTATGTGTTCCATCTATACCTAAGCTAAAAGTGAACTATTTGAAGATTCTCATAACTCAAATTTATCTATACACTCGGGTAGCAAAAAGATGTATAGTGATCTGAAGGAATATTTCTAGTGGGATCATATGAAGTGGGAAATTGCTGACTACGTGTCAAGGTGTCTAGTTTGTCAACAATTGAAGGCAGAGAGACAACATCTCAATGGAGTGATGCAACCTATACCTATTCCTATGTGGAAGTGGGATAACATTATGATGGATTTTGTCACCGGAATACCGAGTACACCTAGAAGGAATGATTAAATATGGGTAATTATTGATCATCTCACAAAATCAGCACATTTCCTTCCAATAAGAGAGGATTTACCACTTGAGAACCTAGAAAGACTGTATAATAATGAAGTTGTGAGACTTCATTGTGTACCTCTATCGATTGTGTCCAATTGAGATCCCCAGTTTACATCAAAATTTTGGAAAAGTCTCCAGAAGGATTTGAATACTGAGCTTCGTATGAGTACTACTTATCACCCCCAAACCGATGGACAGTCTGAAAGGACTATTCAAACTCTAGAAGGCATGTTGAGGTCATGATCTCTTTACTTCCAAGGTATGTGGGATCAATAATTTCCTTTGGTGTAATTTTCATACAACAATAGACTCCATTCTAGTATTTAAATGGCTCCATATGAAGCATTATATAGAAAGAGATGTTGAACTCCAACTTGTTGGGATTCTGTTGGTGAGAGTAAAATTATAGGCCCATAACTTATTAAAGAGACCAAGAAAAAGGTGAAGACAATACAAGCCCATATTAAAGCATCCCAAAGTAGGAAGAAGAGTTATGCTGACAACCAGAGAAAGGATTTGGAATTCCAAGTGGGAGATCATGTCTTTCTGAAGGTATTTCTATAGAAGGGTGTCTTAAGGTTCGGTAATAAAGGGAAACTGAGCCCCATGTACATTAGACCATTTGAAATTATAGAAAGAATAGGAGTTGTAGATTACCGATTAGCAATGTAGCCAAGTATCTCCAAAGTCCATCATGTATTCCATGTGTCATTATTGAAGAAATACATGCCAGACCCAATGCATGTACTCACCTATGAAGAAATAGAACTGGAACCTGATTTGTCATACTGTGAAGATCCTATTGGGATTCTTGACACAAGGGAGAAGGTAATGAGAAATCGGACAACTTGTCTAGTAAAGGTTCTTTGGAAAAACTAGAATATAGAGGAAGAAACATGGGAACCATAGGATTTCATGAAGAAGAACCACCCATATCTTTTTGGTGGGCTTTATACAAAAAAATTTGAGGAAGAAATTTTTGAAGGAGGGAATAATATAACACCAAAAACATTTTTATTGTATGCTTAAATTAAATACATTATATTTGTAGCCTATATTTCATAAAGCATTATGTTCCTTTGAAACAGCACTTGGTAATTTAGAATATAGTAAAAACCAAGCCATTAAACATAAATTTTTCACTTCTATGTTTTGAATTTCGAAAAACAGTCATCTAGAGTTGTGACCAGTAAGTCATTTGGAGTCTAATAGAACCAAATTGATTTTTTTATGAATAGTAACATACCCTTATGAATAGTAATATGAATAGTAATATGACCCTTAAAAATTAAATAATGATAATATTTTATTTTCTTAAGGTAATAAGATAATGATATCTTAATTAATTTTTCAATGTGATATAGAACTAATTATACCTTTAAAATTGTTATTTTTTGAACTAACTATGATTTTATTTAAAAATTAAATTAAAAATACTTAGAAAATTATTTTGAAAAAATGTATTTCATTTTTTAATTCTACACGTTGAAAAATGATTATGGTGAATTTTTTAGATTTTTCTAAAATACATGAATTTTTCATGAATAGTAAAAATACAGTTTTGAGTTTTCAGTAGTTTAATGACATCATAATGATGTAATAATTAAATATAAAACTATGGTCAACTTTTATAAAGTAAATTATGACATTATGTGTACCAAGTGGCTAAAACCATGAGAAAATACCATGGGAAAGCCCATGGTTTGGCAAAACCCACTAATGAGGTGTCCCTTTGAAATTATTAAAAAACTACCTCTCTTTTTCTATAAACACCCACTCATCCATTCGTTTTATTTCATTCCAAATACCTCATACTCTAATATATGGTGGATTTACCTCTCTATGATTCCTCTCAATGTGTCCTTAATATCTCAATTTCCCATCCTTCAAGATCTAGGAGTTACTCTACAAGGTAAGGGAATCCTTCATTCTCTTCTTTTAGTCAACACTTCTTTTATGTTATCTATTTGAAATTTCATTATCATATGTTGGGGTTTGATTTTATGAATTATTATTACTTTAATTTTTATTTCAATATGATTAGATACCTTTTTTTCTCATCATTTAATTTTATGAAATTTTAAGCGACATCGTTAAGCTGCCGAATTTTCATAATAGATCTCTCAACTTTTCTTTTCTTTTCAAGTTCATCTCTTTTCTTTTTCTCACCTCACTTCCTCTATCCAAATGACCATGATAAATTCCATTATCATATATATACTAGAATTATATCATGTTAATGTAATAACCATCATCAATATTCTTACTCCCCCCCCCCCCGTTTTATTTTTATAAATGAAATCAACGTCCATGAGGTTCCAATTTATAACCTTTGTGGATGGCAGAGTTTTGTTCTTCACTTTCTCCTTCATTACTGGTCATGAAACCATATTAATATTTGAAAAAGATCATAATATATTTATTTCATCTCATTAATGTTTTTTAATCTTTATACACTCATAATATGGATTAATATTACAAAACAAGTTCATTGTATACAAAACTGCCAAGCTAAATCCAAGCGTTTATCAAAAAAATTAACTAATGATTCATCCTCATGTATCTAACCTAGAATAATTATAAGATCATTTATATATATTTAATTTCACTTACAATATATATTAACAATTTTGAATTTTTAACCACATTTCAAACAAACTTTCATTCATGAATCCAAGTAAACGAATCATGAAAACCAAGGAAGAAAATGCTTTCAAAACAATAAAATTGAACCTATTAAACCCATTAAAAGGGCCATGAATGAACCTAATAAGGTTATAATAAATAAATTACTTGTATATTATGTTCTTTACTTATTAATTAATGAATTTAAATTTGATTATTCTGGTCATTAAAACAAACAAAGAACACACTCGAGCAAAAGGTAAGGGGTTTCTCATCTCACTTTCATTTCTGTGAGATTTTCATTGTTCACCACTTATTTATTGTATGTGGTATATTTGTACTTCCATTTTATATAATAACATTATTATATTTATATTCATGTTATTCAATTATTCATTTGAGGTTTATTAAGTTCTGGTCATATGATTCAACTGATTACATTGTGGTAAGAGACTTTGTCTCAACTACTATTTTATTATGACTAAATTTGTATTGTGCACCTAATAATCATTTTTTGGTGTACCTACTTCCCATTTTAGATAAATTTTAATTTGAAATTATATTTATATTACATATCCATAATCTCATATCATGGATATGTTTGTTGTCTAAACTGTATACCATTTTACATATGGTGTTTATTTGGAAAGTTATTTTAACTATGGAAATATTGATGAATCTGTATACCCTACTCTATATAGATATTGAAAAGGAATAATTATCTTGTATTAAATAAATGTATAAATAATTATTTGGACATTCATTGGTGGTTTTTTCCCGCTATATCCCCTCAATGCATCGATAGGTCTCATGAGACAAATCAGTTTGACGACAAACCCTTCGAATTTGTTTCCAAAAATCAGAGGGGTTTATACCCACAGAACTAAACCATTTTTATGGTATTATGGTATCATGTGCCAAATACAGGATGTCCAATTAATAAGAATTCTCTTTATTCATTATCAGTTATTACTATCCATGAGGTTTTCACTGTGGAAAAATCTATGGATGCAGTTTCATTCTCAGTTTATTAATGGCGTGAGTTTTTCATTTATTCACCATGCCATGTGGATTATGTCAAATTGTTTACAATTCAGTTATTATTGATTCATGCTTCTGCCATTTTTTTCCCTTACTGATCATTTGAGCTCACCCCTTTCACTGTTTACCTTCAACAGCTAATGAAGCGGAGATCATTTACTAAGTTCCTGTGGATGCAGTTTTTAGTTTTTTTATGTATTGTATTTTGTAACCTTTCCAATGTAATTTGAGTTAAATTTATGTATCTAGTTAATTCAATACTACTAAACTGATTGTTCCTTTGGGATTTTCATTCCTTCTAACCATGCCAATATAACAAGTAAAGCACCGGCTCTGGTCTAGAGGGGTCGGGGTGTTACAGTTTTAGTCTAGGGTGTTCTTTCAGTTGAGTGTTGATTAGATGATGGTTTTTGTTTTGTGACTTACTTATATATATAATATACCACCTAGAAAGGCCCCTGAGGTTTCTAGCAAGGATTTTCCAATTTTTGGCCCTTCCCAGACTCCTTGTGAAGTAGTTGAGTCAATTTATTCTCATTTTTTGTTAGTCTTACATGGTGATCTAAGTCCTTTAGTGGTTGTAGAGTGTCTTGTGGAAGTTAAATATGTCTTCAGGTTATTTGGAACTCATAATGTGGTGAGGGTGAAACTTATTTTGGGTTCATTTTATGGACTAATTTTGGATCAGTGGAAGGTGATCATCCTGAAATCATTTAAATTTGGTATTTTAGTTTCCCATACTACTCATGAAGGTTCCCTATCTGGTGAAAAGGGTGTACAGGAGGAATCTATTCTTGAGAATTCTCCTTCATCAATAAAATATTCTTGTTTCTTTGACGGCTCATCTGTGTGCATCTAGTGCATTTAGTTTAGACATTTGAGTCTATACCGTCATAATCCTCTGAAGTCTTGTCATCGATGTACCCATTTGGGTAATATAGAAGATTTATGATAGAAGAATATCTATAAGAATATGTCTTTCTGGGTGTAGTGAAGTTATTGGATCATCTTTAGTCTCTAATGTCGAAGTAGATCTAGTTAGAGTTTTTTAGTTGAAATTTATCTTTTTATGGTGAGTTTCTATTTGTTGTAAAAAACTTGGTGGTCTTCTTATTTTGAAATTCTAATAGTTGTTTCTTTTGGGTTTTTTTGGTTTATGATTGTTCTCAATTTGGAGAGGATTTTGACTTATAGAAGTGATAAATTTGGTTTCAGATTGAGCCTTGGTTTTGGGTTACTCTTGTTGGGACCCCCTGGTGTTAGGAATTTTGTCCACTGTAGGGAATTTTGGATGTTGTGATAAGCTAGTTTCATGTGGTGGGGATAACCATTTCTTTTTATATCTCTATGGTTCCCCTCATTATGTTTTCTCTTAAAGCTGGTCGAGTGTGATTTGTGGAGTAGAAGGTCATATCGAGGCTCACAAGTTTGTTCTGAATCATTCGGTTTAGAATTTGGGTATCGTTATTCATTTGGTTGGGTGAATTTTTGGGGACATAAAGTGGTTTCAGTGTTGATAATTGTCATAACCCAACCACAATTTCTCATTTATTTTATTATTTTCTTGGTCCTGGATATTTTGGTTCAGTTTTGGGTTGAGGGTCCTCTGATAATTTTATATTTTTTGTGGTTTTAAGTGTGTTTTGTTCTTATTAATGGTTTGAGTGAATGATTTAAGGTTAAATAGTATGGTTTTTCAAGATAGACGGTGTTTTCAATTCAATTCCTTCTTTTATATTTGTTTATCAATAATTGAGCATTGTTTGTCCCATCCGTTCGAGGTAAAGGAGAAACTATGAGTATTATTTAGGGTATTTAATCCATGGATCATTACTTTTGAATGATTAGTATAAACCATGTTAAAATCATGTGAAATGGATCTTTCATTTTATATAGTTGAGTTGCATTATTGGAACGCGGTTTTCCAAACCATGTAACCAACCCATGTGGATTGTACTGCTTCTCTAGTTGGGTGCACACGGTTACTGCATAGTTTGTAAAACCATGACTACAAACCATTTTACTTTCCTAGGTGTTTTAATATCTTGAAATTTCTATTATAACCCTCACATATTTTAACCCCATTCATGTTTTTCCTCCCCCATTCAGCCGAGATGCACCAAGGGCTCCAAAACCCCTCCTCCCTTGAATCACCCTCTACCATTGGTTTCCTCCTCAATCTTCTATGGTGATCTTCCTTGATTTTTTGGATAATTTTATCCTTTTAATCTTGTTATCTATTTGTTCATTGGTTTAACTTAGGTGGGTTCTCTCTTAGATAAACCCTAGAGTCTTGGGTTGATGCATGTCTTATGTTTCATTGATTCTAGGGTGAGCATTTTTTCTCTTGGGATGTGTTCTACCTTCTCACAGATTTTCATTGTTTTTTCACATCGATGATGTAGGTGTTTCTATCCATTTATTTTACATCACATTTTATTATATGTTTGATATTTCTTAAATGATTTATAAATGAATTAAAATTTGGTTTTTAAATGAATTAAAATTTGGTTTATAAATGAATTAAAATTTGGTTTCAACTGTGTTTCCAATTTATTAGACCATTTAGAATTTTGGGATGTGTTTTGGTTTCCAAATGACATAAATTCCCATTTTTCACCCTTTTATCATGTTGTGTGTTTTCATTTGAGTTTTGGAAATGGTCCTATAAAAGAATTTGGATTGGTAAATTATAAAGTACTGGTTGTTATTGTAATGTGTTTAGGATGTTGGTTTTTAATTAATATGATGTGTAAGACCAAATGGAATTTTTGAATGTATTTATTTGTGATTGGGGACCTATGTGGTAGTCCCTATGAGGATAAGTTCATCACATAGTTGGTGTCAAAGTTTAGTGTTGGGAAAAAATCCCTCAAGATATCATTGAAGCAATTTTGAGTTGATTGTGTTTGTTGACAAAGTGGGCCTCCGTGTTGTGTTTGTTCACAAAGCAGACCATGATGTATAATTTGTTGACAAAGGGGGTTTAAATGGTGATTTTTCAGTTTCAATAAAGGTTGTTGGCTATTCATGTTTGATTCAAGAACCTCAAAAAAGGAATGGACGATCAGGAGGAGGTTTAAAAAGAGCAGATACAAGGTGGCGTCGTTTTCCAGTGTTTTCCAAATTTTTGGGCCTGAAAATCGGAAAATGGAGAGATGTGTTTTTGACAAAGGGAGGTGTGTGAAAATGGAAAGCAGTGCATGAAATATTTTCATGGTGCACAAAAAGGTAAATTGGTGCATGAAATATTTGTGCAGTTCATGAAAAAGGAAAGTGGGGTGAAAAATATTTACGTGGTGCCCAAAAAAGGAAAGTGGTGCGTGAAATATTAGTGTGATGTGTGAAATAGAGGATTGGTGTTTTTCACGCAATAGGTGTTTTGAGATCTGAAGATTTAAAATTGGAAAAGGCATGAGGTGTACAAAAAATTGGAGCATTGTGTGAAATACGATGTGGCACAGAAGATTTGTTTTTCGCGCTCAAAGATGATTATGTGATCAGGAGGTTTTTTTGCACAGGGGTCAATTTTGCCTATAAATATGAAGTGCCACCCTCATTTGAAGAAGCTCAATACTCAGAGAGTATCTGAGCTCTGGTGCACAAAATTGGAGTGCACAAGTGAGTTGCATGAAAACAATAAGTTTTCGCATAAAAGAATTATTTGCACACAAAGTAAAGGGTGCGCATAAAAGATAATTATTGCATGTAAAAGAAGTGTTTGCATGTAAAGAAAAGGTTGTGCATAAAATAAGGCTGTTGTACATAAAGGAATTGGTTGTGCGTAAAAGAGGTTGTTGCGCGAAAAGTGGATTTCTCACAAAAGCAGGAAATTACATGCAAGGCCCAGTGAAGGATGCGCGTAAAAATTTGGGTTGCCCGGTACACCCAGTACAAAGTGAGATTCATCTGCAGGTGAAAGTTTGACGTCAACAGAGCATCTATCAATAGTTAAAGATGCATATTTCATTAGTGATAATGAACGGACCTACAAGTCCATAAACTGTGTGTGGATCCTTTCCAGAGCAGTGAGAAAAGTAAGAGGAAGAAGGTGATCCTTTCTACTGGGAGTGAGCCAAAGAGAGAGAGGAACATGGAGTGACCCTTGGGGAAGCAGTGAGCTAACCCTAAAAATTGAAAAGGCAGTGAGCCTGGGTATAGAAGTGATCAAGCATGAACATTGTAAATTGGCAGTGAGCTTTAGTGGTTCTGGTACAGTGGAACATCATCATTGTATGCTCCTTAGACATAGCCCAGTGAGGGTATACCAAGTAAAAATATATGTTTCTGCCTACTTACTTCCCTGCATTGAATCCAAAGCATCATTATCAGATAAATAAAAAAATAACAACATAAACTTTAACAACATAAGAGAAAACAAAGTGACCCTTATAATATAGAGTTCAATATCCAGTGGGGCAGGAAGAATTTTGAAATAAAATATCCATACCCTGGTTCACCCCCCCTCCCCTCCTCTCAGGGTATCTAGGCCCCTTTTGGTCCTAACATTTGGGATAGGAAATCATGGTGGAATTTTTGGGTTATTCGTTTATGCCAGGCATGTGAGAACCTCTCCATTCTCCATGTATTATTATCATGAGATTCCTAAGAATCATCTATAGGGTCAAGTGACAGTTTCTTATCGACCCCGATTAGGTGGTTTGGTACCCATTGGGGTGTGGATAGGATAGGTGGGTTTTCCATTAGTGAGGGTATTTTAGAGTAGTCAATTGGTCATTGACTATAGAACTGCACTATACACTGGAAGGTGAGTCCAAACTGAGTGCGTTCAGGGATTTATTCTAGATATTTTTAGAAAATTCCCATGATTACTATCTGTCTGTTCTATTTTATTTTGTTTCAATTTGTATCTTATCCCTACTAGTAGTTTCCTACTTGTATTTCTCCTTTATTTTAATCACTTCCCTTTTAGCATTTGGTATGAAATATTGTTTAGGATTTTTTTTCAAATTGGGGTTGTAAAATGAAAATCGTTTTTAGAAATAGGAAAGGTGCAAGTGTGCAGTTTTAAAAAAGGAATGATGTGCTACTTCTTAAAATTATAAAAAACTATTTTTCTAAATGTATTTCAAACTAGTGTTAATGAAATTTTTCAGGAAAGTAAATTTATAGACTCTATGGTGCGGACATACTAAGATATTTTATACTCACACCATACTTGTTCCACTCCACATCAGTATACATGATCTATTTTTCAGGTTTAGGTTTTAGTTTTGGGTTTTCCTTTAGAGAAGTCCGGTATTATGGTTAGTGGTGACCAAGAGGTCACATGAAGATTGTGTTGGGTTCTTTTTTTGTTTTAGTTTTGTTTCATCTTTGTTTTATTCAGCTAGTGTTGTATCTGGAAATAGTTATGTATTTATTTATGTTCAGTTATTTTTGGTTATACTACATTTCATAATTTGTTTTTTTATCTTTATTGTTATTGGGATAAATTGTTCCCACTGTGATATCTTTGATACCTGGTGCTAGTCTCTAGCCCAGGAGGATTAGGAATGCCTCTCAATTCTTATGACAGACTGGTTTGGGTGTCTGGTTGGATGGAATTCCAACCTAGTTCATGAAAAAATTCTTTCAAATGAGCCTTCTTTTATTTTTGATGTTAATTAGTTTGTATATTAAGATTTTTGGGACTCCGAAGGTTGGTACAGTAAGTGATTCAAGAACTCTTCCTCGTTATGATCCTCGAGTTACTAGGTGTAGTCTGGGATTTGAGTATTTTGTTTTAGTTTTCAGGTGTGTAGATGTGGGATGACAATGAAGTTGAACCAGTGTTTCACAGTGGGCTTACATAGAGTGGAAACACATGTGGAGTCCAAGTGCACGACTCAAGGTATTTTTAGTGGTTGGTGCATGCTTGGGGAATGAACCACTAACCATGTCATTAGATTATGCATGGACACTAGTTCCCTATTGTATTATTTGTGTTTGAGTTTTGTTTGGATTCAATTTTGGTTGGTGTGAGTGGATTTTAAAATGAAAATGGTTTTTAGGGAAAAGGTGTTCTCAAAAAGAAAATGGTTTGAAGATTTTGTCTTATTTTAAATGTTGTCTACGGTGATTGGATGAGAGTTGAATGTGTGTTAGGTATTGCGAAAAGTGTATTTGGGATTCAAAATGGTTTTGAATTGTAAATGTAAATTGTATTTATTGAAATGATGTTTTTCTGGCTTGTTTTGTGATGTTTAACTTATGATCTGGTTGTTTTAGCATGGGGTGTTCTTTTGGATGAGTTTTGATTATATGATGATTTTTGGTTTTGAGTGATCATTCTATATAGAGTATTCCACCCAGTAATGTTGTCGAGGTTTCCAATGAGTCTTTTCCAGTTACCTACCCTACCTAGACTCCTAGTGTAGTGGAGGAGTCGAGTTCCTCTGAGTTGTTGTATTTCCATAGTGATTTAGGTCTATTAGAGGTTTCAGAGTGGCTGGATAAAGTTTAACATGTCTCTAGATCATTTGGAACTCTTGATGTGGTGAGTGTGTGAATTTTTTTGGGTTCATTTGAAGGTACAAGTTTGGATTGGTGGAAGGTGATCATTTTTTCATCACTAAAAGTTGGCAGTCTAGTTTCCCTTGGTGTTCATGAAGGTTCCCCATATTGTGAAAAGGTTGTACCAGAGTAACCTATTCTGGAGAAGTCTCATTCTTCAATACCGGCTTATTTTTTTGGACCGCTCATTTGTGTGCATCCAATGTAGTTGGTTCAGGCATTCAAATCCATCTTTTCATAATATTATGAATTTCTTTCGTCAATGTGGTTGTTTGGGTCATCTAGAGAAGTTCTATAAGTAGCATTACTAGAAAGAAGAAAAATTAATCAGGGGGTTTCATCTATTTATTGTGTATAAAAATATGATTCAAAACATTAGGTCTCCAACCATAGGCCCTAGAGTGAATCAATTCATGTAGTCAGGGCTCACTAGTTTCAGTGGAGTTTTTGGCTCATCTTTAGTCTCTGATGTCGGAGTGGAGTCAGATTGAGTTCTTTTGTTGTAATTTCTCTTTTTATTGTGAGTTTCTCATTTTTTTAAAAATAGTGGTGGTCTTGTTATCTTAAAATTATATTGTATGTTCCTTATGGTTTGGTTTTGGTTTTTGGTTGTGCCCACTTTGGAGATGCTCATGTCCTGTGGAAGCGAAGAATTGTGTTTTTTTTTTGAGACTTGGTTTTGGGTTACTCTCTTTGGGACCCCCTAGAATTGGGGGTTTAATCCATTTAGGGAGTCCCATGTGTCGGAATGATCATGGTAATTTAGTTTAATGTGGTGGGGATAACCCATTTTTTATTTATTTGTGGTTCCCCTTGTTGTGGTTTCTCATAGATATGGTCAAGTGTGACTTGGGGAGTTGAATTAATGGTAACACTAAGGCTCATGGTTTTGTTCAGCCTCATTCTTTTCTGAGTTTGGGTTTCATTCCTCATTTTTCTGGGTGAATTTGTAGGGGTAGAATGTATTTGTGGTGGGAAGAATTATCACACCCCAACCATGGTTGTCTCCTTAATTTTATTTTTTTCTTGTTTTTTGAGATTTTGATTGAGGTTTGAGTCGAGTTTCCAATAATATTTTTTGAGTTTTCTAGGTTTCAAGTGTGTTTTTGTCCTGTTCATATTTTGAGTGCATGGTTTATGGGTAAATTGTGTAGTTTGTAAAAGAAGAGGGTTTTTTCAGTTCAATTCCATCTTGAATAGTCTATTTGGCATATATTGATAATGGTTTGGTCTAAAACATGTGAGGACAAGGAGAAACCATGTGATTTATTCGGGGTTTCTGAGAAAAGGAGCATGAAATGTGAACAACTAGTAGAAACCATATAGAAACTGTGAAAAATGGCTTTGTCGTTTGATAGAGCTAAGTTTCATGGATGGAACACAGTTTTCCAAACCATGCATCTAGTCACTATGGGGTGTTATCATTCCCTAGTTCAGTGCAGGTGGTAGGTGCATGGTTTGGGAAACCATGAATCTAAACCATGAGACTTACCCAGGTGGTTTAAAATATTGAAATTCCTATTCTACCCATCCCTTATTTTAACCTAATTTTGGGTTTTCCTCCCCCATTCAGTTGAGGCACACTAGGGGCTCCAAAACCCTTCCTTTTCCTCTCCCTCCACCATTGGTTTCCTCCTCAACCATCTAACATCAGTTTATTTTTTTTTTGTCAAATTTTATATGTTTCTTCTCCTATATTGATTCACTGGTTTTCCTTAGGTGGGTTCTCCCTTGGATGAACCCTATAGGATTGGGTTAATGTGTGGCTTGTGTTTATTTGATTCTAGGGTCTGTGGTTTGTCTCTTAGGGTGCGTTCTTCCTTCTCTCAGAGTTTCATTACATGAACACATCAATGACTTAGGTGTTTCTATCCATTTTCTCAATGACACATTCCATTTGATGTTTGAACATTCTTAAATGATTTATAAATGTGATATTAATGCTTGTGGTGTGTTAGAGTAAATTATTTTGGTGTTTCTATGTTTTAATTTTGATGAACATGGGTTATCAAAGGGTTTTCATAATTATTCCTATGTGTATATGCTTTCAATGCATTTAATAAAATTCAATTTGTCCTTTAAAGATGAAATTAGGTGTTTTTTATTGTTTTTTCCCTGGTTGGATATTGGTAAATTGGGTTCTCATAGTTTATGAAGTTTTTATGTGTTTTTGATGCCTTGTTAGGGTTTATTACTCTTGTGTGAGTAGTTATGGATAGTGTTAATATAAGTAGTGACTCTTTAAATTGGATTTTGTGTAAATTTTCATGGCTTACCCAAGGAAATCCATTGTATATGGTGATATCCACTTGTGCATGGGGTGAAAATCTAGTTATGCACACAAATTTTAATAGATATTAATAATGTTTCTCACCATAAACCCCAATTTTCAAAACACTTTCCCCTATTACCCTTGTTCCTTTCTTCCCCCATCTTTCAAATGGTTCTTCCCAACCCAAAGGGTTTTAAATGGTTACATTATTTATAAATGAATTGAAATATGGATTCAAATTTTTATCCTAAAGCTTATCCCATTTGAAATTTTGGGATATGGTTTTATTACTAAATGACATAAAGGCGCATTTTGAACCTTTTGAGCATATTGGGTATTTTCATCTCATTTTTTTAAATGGTATTAGAAATGAATTTGGATTTGTAAATACTAATGGTTTTTTTTGTATCAAAATGTGTTTATAAATTTTTTTTAAAATTTGTAACGTCCCGACACAAGATCCAATTAAACTATGCCTCGAGCCAGTGGGTCACATGACCTTAAGCATGCCTACCCATACACTAGACATTGTAAAATAACAGAGAGAGAATAAAGGTAGTAAATTGGGGTGACTATACCCTTATATTAGAGTGGTACAATGACTAAAAATAATAATAAACAATATCATAAACATATATAAACATTCATAATCAATAATCAAATGTGGAAGCGTAAATTAACAAAAAAATGAAAATATTATCATAATCTTCTTAGTTAGTGTCTGATACATGGATTCTTGGAATACTAATAATAAAAATGGAAGCGAGGGTTAGATAGATACAAAAATTATATAAAAACTATTCAAAGAATAGAAACTGCTCCCCTAGTATCTCAAGTTAAATCTCAGTCCTCTACTCCTACAATTCATCTAAGAAAAAGCATATCAAAAACTTGTAGAAGGGTTCTTTATCCTATCCATTCCTATAGACATATAATCTTCTTGGGGTACCAAAGGCATCTCGAGTAAGGCATGAGAAAAAAATCTCAGTAGGTCATCACTTGCGGTGTCTACGTGTGATCTGAGTAGTGATAGTAAGAAAATAGTGTTCAAAAAATATTAATTAATCAACAATGTAGAATAAATAAATAACCATCCCACTCAGGTTCTTATAGTACACCTAGAAGGTGTACCTGCTTTATCTCATGTCTAGAATGGATGTATGAACAATCACTATATATATAGTAATAATACATACATATTATAATTATATATGTTTCATCCACCTATATGAACAAATTATGTGTATACGTAAGTGACCATATACCTAAAATACTAGTGCTGACAATACTAGGGTGTAACTCAGACATCCATGACTAGTCGAACGAGCCTATAAGATCATGCAATATGGTACATTCCCTAAACCCCAATAGAGTGAGAGACGTAATTCTACAAAACTTGGGATGGTGAGTGATCTGTCATGAAAACACTATAATAATAGAATGTGGTTCCTCATCCCAACATCCATATGGTATCACTGGTGTGATATGCCATACTCAATACCTAATTTAAGGGATTTTTATTACCCATCATGCTCAACACCCCTTACCATTGTATACAACTTATATCAAGGCATATCATTTATAATATAAGGCATGAGGAAAAACCTCCCATGAAACTTATTTAATAATCCCATATATATAAATAGGGAACAGTAGTTCAATTACAGGAATTGATAAGGATGAAATAAGGGACGTGGCCTTGACACCCTCTAATTAATTCAATAACCATTTTAAATCATTTATTTCATTTAAGGAAAAGTAACCAACATGCCTATGAAATTCCATCTTAACTAATTAATTCATTTAATGGTAATCTATTGTGAACAAACCTTACCATTTATCACATGCCATTGAATTTTACTTTAATTAATCAAACCAAGGAAATTCAAGGGAAAAGGTTTATTGGGAATTACAAGGTTCCATAGTCAATTAGGGAAATTAAATAAATGGGAAGTTCCAAATATAAGAGTTCTAAACAAATGAGAGGTGCTTTGGGTTCCATTTAGTACTCATGTTCCAAGTACAATTACATTTAAAAACTAAGAAAGAAGGAATAGAGGAGTTCTGGGAACTTTGAACAATTGACTCAAAATGGCTAGCTTCACTTGGCACACCCATGGGGTGACCATATAAGGTGTAAAAAACCTATAAAACTCCAAAAATGAATCATTTAGTGAATAATAAGATACAATGATCAATTTTATATGAAGCTATCAATTAAAATGAGATTCTCAAAAAAATCTAGTGTGTGGTACAACGACATAGCTACAGGGCATAAAAACTCAAAGGTAAAATGATGTCACCACCTACCTCAAGGTCGTAGATGATGTCTTACACTATATTAGCCTGAGATTTGAACCAGGTTGGAAGAGATATAATAAATGGTCCAATTCCTTGAAAATAGGTAAAATGTTCATACACCTAAATAGTGCGATGGATTCAAAGATAAACTTAGATAAGAGTTAAGAGATTAGGGGAGCTTATTGAGATGGATCCAATGACTTAGAAAGATCGAATATCAGACACCAAATGAAATACCTAGATTAATGTTTATCTTGGTTTGATTCTTGATCTCAAAGAAGAAGAGAGGGGTGCTAATAAATTGGAGGAAGAAGAGAGAAAATAAACATAAAATTTTTAGTTAAGTGAGGGAAAAATGTTCTTTTCACCTCAAAACACATAGGATCATGGTTTGGCCGCATAGTTTGGCCAAACCATGAAAAAACTGTGCTTAGTTGACTGTTATTTTGGGGATCACTGATTGGTTAGGTGAACAGTTTGACTAACCATGTGAGAACCATGAAAAATTAATATACCCTAAGTTTTCTACCGGTCGCACGGTCATGCACCTTGGGTCACATAGTTGTTAAAAAACCATGCGGCCCAGTCTATTTTTTCTATTTTAGAGCACCAGGATCTGAAGGATCCCCAGATTCTCTTATGACCTTTCTTATGCCTTATTACTCCTTTACCATGATCAAAAAATGGATTGAAATTGAAAAGAAAATGATCCATACCTTTATTAAAATGTGAATCATTACAACCTCCACTCTTAAAGAAACGCATCCCCAAGTTTGACTTTTGAGGGTAAAGAGGTACTATTTACGAAGAGTTTCAACCATTCATCTCATATATTAGCTTTTCGTTCCCATGTCTCATCATGTACTCGATCGTGCTTCAATAACACCCATTCAAAAGGAACTGACCTACCTCATAGTGTCTTCACACTCTAATAGACAATAAAAATGGGATACTACTCAAAGGAATCATCCACATCCAGCTCAAACTCATTAGGATGAATGGAATGAGTTAGGTTTGGATAGTATCAATGAAGATAATATACATGAAAGACATCATGAATTGACTGGTATACCCAAGGAAGTTCTAACTTGTAAGCCACTGGTTGAGTCTGTTTCACAACCTCGAAGGTTATAAAGAACATCGGTGAGAGATTACCATGATTCTGAATATGTCTATGCCCTAACCTGGGTGCGACTCACAAGAAAACCTGGTCTTTGACCTTGAACTTGAGAGGTTTCTGGCATCTATTGGCATATGCTATTGTTTGGAATAAGTTTCCAACATGCACTTTCTAATCAATTGGACCTACTCTATAGTATCTTATATGAGACTCAAACTAAGCACAAATACTCCCCAACCTCTAGCTAGCACATAAGTGAGTGTAAAGTCCTACTATATATGGATTCAAAAGGATCCATCTATATGGTAGTATGAAAGAAGTTGCTATAAGATAACTCAATGAGTGGAATATGTTTCTCCCAAGAACCTCCAAAGTCAAGGACATATAAACGGAGCATGTGATCTAAAATCTGAATCATACACTACATCTAACCATCAATTTAGGGGTGATATCCCATGCTCAAAAGTAACTAAGTACCCAAGTCCTTCTACAAACCCTTATATAATTGTGATATAAAACGAGTGTCTCTATCAGAAATAATAGAAAAAAGAAATCTAGGAAGATATAAAACCTCCCAATATACAAACTTCCAAGCTCATCTATAGTGAAGTTATATCACACAAGTAAGAAGTATGAGACCTTTATCAAGCGATCAATGAAAACACATACTATATCATTTCCTTGAGGTGATATGGGTATACGAGTCAAAAAAAATCCATCAAAACATCATCCCATTTCCACTCGGTAATGGACAACAGCTGTAGAGGACATTCCAATCACAGATGTTCTGACATCACCTATTGATAGGTGGAACACTAAGTGATAAATAAAACAATATCACATTTCATACTAGGCCACCAATACTAGCGTCATAGATCCTAATACATTTTAGTGACACCAGGGTAAACCTCCCATGTTGAGGCATGGAATTCCCTCATCATCTTCTCTCTAATGTCTATTGGGACCCATAAATTCCCATGGAAAAATAAGGTATCATCCTCAATCATGGTCAAACCAGAAGATGTATCATCACCTAAAAACATTACCTTAGGACAAGGACTTTGAGATCAGATAGATGCTTGATACGTACTTGTTCCAAAAGAATATAATTCACTGTTAAGGCTGAGAGAATAGTTTGACCATGGTCCTCTTGAATCAAAACATGTATATATGAGAATAAGGCCATTATTTTTCATTCACCACTGGATTTCTAAACGTCTTGTGTTTGAGTCTTATGAATTAGAGCATCAGCTACTGAATTTCCATTTCTAGGTATGTAAGAAAACTCAAAATCAAAAGACTGTAGGCACTCAACCCACCTAAACTGTTTGAGATTGAGATCATGTGATGTAAAGATATACTTGATTATTTTGTATTATGTGAATTCCAAATAATACTCTCTATGTAGATAATGTCTCCAACAATGTAAGACATTAACTATAGAAGCGATATTGAGGTTGTGTTTTGGGTAATTTCTCTTGTGAGGGATCAAATGATGAGAACTGTATGCAACAAATCGATTTTCCTGTGTCAGAATAACTCAAATCATGTTACCTGATGCATCAAAATATACCATATAGCTTCTTACTATATCCTGTAGAATTAGTATTGGCACTGAAGTCAAACAAACCCTCAACTCTTGAAAGTCTATTTCACATGCTTCTTAATATATGAATTTCACACCATTATTTTTCAAGCCCGTAATCAGAGCTGCAAGGCATGATAAATCCTATATGAAGTGTCTGTTGTATCAAGAAAACCATAAGAAACTCTGAAATTTAAAGATGTTATTGGGATTATCCCAAGAAACTAAAACTCTCACTTTCTGTGGATCCACTAAAACTCTTGACTCTAATATAATGTGACCTAGAAAGTGTAATTTTTTGAAACAAAAGCTTCATTTACTGAGCTTAACATAGATATGATGCTCTCTCACTATATTCAGTTTGATATCAAGATGGGTTACATGGTCATGTCTATAGCATAAATACACCAAGATATTGTCAGAAAATACTACAATGAATGAATCCAGATACGATTAGAAAACCTGATTCATAAGATCCATAAAGACCATAGGTGCATTCATGTGTCCGAACAACATAACCGGGTCCTTTTAAAGACCATACATTCTATTGAAAGCTGTTCAAGGTATGTATAAAGTCCTAAAATGCACATGATGATTTCCCAACCTCAAATCTATATTTGAAAACAATTTATCTCCACGGATAAAATAAAATAGGATATCTATTTTAGGAAGTGGATATTGATTCATGATTATGACATGGTTCAAAAAACATTAATCCACACAACGCCTGAGGTTATCATCTACCTTATTGGAGAAAAGGACCAGTGAATCACAAGGAGAAGTTCTGGGGTGTATAAAAACTTTAGCCTCGAGATCCTCCATCTGCTTCTTGATCTTTAGAAGCTCATGATATACCATCCCATAGGAGGAATGGTCACTAATGCGTCTCCTTGAACAAGATCAATAGTAAACTCTAACTCTATAACCAAAGGTAGACTAGATATGTCTTCAAGAAATATGTTCCCAAAATGCTCCACTATAGGAGAAAAGACTGGATGTTGTAACCCCTAATCATCCAAGAAAATACCGGTTATCTAGGATATAACACTACCAAATAATTTCTACTAGGGCCCAGATCAGGTCACACTAATATCCCATTCTCCCTTATGTGCACATTCCTACCACCCTCTGGTGATTTATTGGTTACCCTCTGATGATAACAATCAATAATGGATTGATAGGGAACTAAATACTCTATCCCAATGATTACATCAAAGCCCATCATGTCGAGGATTTAAAGATTCCACATGAAAAGGTAGCCATTTATCTCAAGAGGGAAATTCTTTCAATGGATAATCCACTCAGAACGGATACCCAAGAGATTTTATGGAGTTATAACACCACATTAGTTCTAGATATCGAGTCTCAGACTCTTAGTGATTTCCTCAAATATAAAAGAGTGATAGATACTTTTTTTAAATAAAGAAGATGCTAAAGTGGAGGATATTAGAATAGTACCTTATACAATAGAAGTTTTGATGATATGCTCCTCAATAATAGGCTGGATTTCATGTAATTGGCATGTACTACATCCCTGGGTCACTACCTGACTACCCTGAGCAAGCCTACTCTGTTGGAGCTAAGAATCATAAGTCTGATAGCCACTGCCTTGAACACTACCTTGTCCTAACCAGCCAGTGGTATTCTACCTACCTTTATATCGTGATCCTATTGGCTCTACTCATAATCGAGGAGTAGGTGTAGATCCCCACTTTCTAGGCACTGTTGGAAAAGTCCTGTAGAAATGCTAGATATGGCCCATCCTTCCAAATCCTCTTCACTCTATTGTATCCCCTAAGAATTGATGCTTAGTGTGTCCCTGCTTCTTGTGCTAGTGAAAAATCAAGAAGATATCAACATGAGGAGCATGGCTACTGCTACCCCCTGATAAACCTTTAAGTTTCAATTGTAACCAGAATATAAGCCATCGCTATCTTTAGGTTATAAGCTTCCCTGACTCACACCAAAAGATTACATTAGATTCCTCTATGTAAAATACCTATATGATGATTTTAGAATTTTTTTTTCAAACTAAACATGTTGACCTGTGATTAGATGGAATAAACCAACCCATCCTCGAATCACCTAGACGTCATAATATCATTTCCTTCCATAATAGGAGAAAATTTTATAGCTTAGTGAAACAAGTAGAATACTCTGTGACAAACATAAACCCTGGCTATAGGTTCATGAATCCCAAGGCTCTGTTAGCCCTTGAAGACTGAGGAAAAAAATATTCATAGAAGATCATATGGAAATATGCCCATACTATATCTCAATGCTGATCCTCTTGGGTGATAACATCCCAACACCGCTTAGCAGAATCGCGTAGCATATATTCCACAAGCTTGACACTTTACTGGAGAGGAGTCTCTAGATGATCAAATATATATATGTTTACTTTTATCCAATAATTCATAACATGAGGTTGTTCATACCCTGAAAAGGTGGGAGTATTCTACTGCCAAAATTCTTTACTCAATCTACTATACTTGGGGCATGTCTGATGACACCATGAATATTCTAAAGCATATGTATGGAACCCTCTCAAAACTAGCTATCAGTTCCCACATCTAGAATAGGGAGAGGATACATATGTGTCTCTATAGGAGGAATCACTAGTAACTTAGGGCCTTCCACCTCAGGTACATGGTCGTCACTGCCTTTAGGGAATGCGCCTAAAGGAAATCGTGTTGGTATGACACTATAATTCCAAACACATTATTCAGAAGATATTAAGAAATTGTAAAGATTTCATTTTAGAAACTAGGATGAGAGTAAATACTTCTCATATAAATAACCACTCTTCTCTACCTACTTCAAAATCTAGGTCTAGATGGTAAAAGAGGCCACAATAGGCCATAAGAACATAATGGATACCCAACTACCCACTACTAAGGCCAAGTTCAAGTATAAGACTCTGTATTATATATACACATAAGATAGATTCTCCTACTTTATAATTATTCCTTATTTTTAATTTTTGCTAGTTTAATTGAGTAAATTACATAAAATGGTTGAATCAGATGGTATACTACTTTTGATCAATAAGGGCCTGTAACCCTTATGAATAAAACTATGATATCCATTAAAATCACACTATAACACGTTTCAGCCCATGCGAAGAATGGTCCATGGATCAATGTACCATAATTTACTATTTAAGGTGTATTCTTTAGCCTTTTTAGGAAAACACTTTTAGGATACGGAAGACATGTTAAGTATAAGTTATGTTTTTTACCAATCCCTGCAATAAGTGTCAAAAAAATTAAATATAATCAAGACACTAATAATATTCAATAGAAAAATGAAGGCTAATAGTATACGTGACATAGAAAAATTCATTTCATATTAGTCCAAGTGTGCCTAATAATGATCCATGTAAAAATTTTCCATTCCCACATATCATCGAGCCAGGTATGTAATAATTCCTCAATCAGACCAATAATAATAACCACCATATAACATGTGCATCACCCAATAGTGAAATGATATCAACTATAATAAGAAAAAAATAGAAAAATAATTATAATTTAGGAAACTTGGCCTTTACATTGAAAATGGGTTCATGATGCCCAAGAATGACTTATAACCAAGTTCTAAGTGTTCCCAATCTCTAATATATTGTCTCCAAATATTAAATAAAGAAAAAAACCTTTGATACCAATTTGTAACATTCTGAATGGGGATCCACTTAAACCGTTCTCCAAACTGGTGGGTCACATGGCTTTATGTGTTCCTCCCCATACCCCAGAGGCTACCGACGAGCATTGAGGGTGTAAAAGAGGCACAATAGGGATATGATACCCTCAAATCAGAATGGAATAGAAGATACAACCAATAATAAACAACATTATAAGCATATATACATATACAAAACCAATAATAAAATGTGAAAGCCTAAATAAACACAATAATTGGTAATATAATCAAAATCCTCTTAGGAAGTGTCTGATACATGGATGTATGACGTGATGATAATGAAAAGGGGAATAATGGTCAAATAGATAAAAGCATGCTATAAAAACTAAAAAAAGTAAAAAAACTTCACCACCAACATCTAAAGCTAAAGACCAATCCTATTATCTTAAGATCTATCTAAGAAAAATAATTTCAAGAATCTGTATCAGGTTTCTTTCTCTTATCCATACCTATAGATAGATAATATTCTCGGGTACCAAAGCAGCTCGAGTTGGGTGTGAGATAAAAATATTAGTAGGCCACCACCAATGGTGTCTACAAATAATCCAAGTAGTTCTCATAACCATATAACGCTAAGGTAATATTAATTAATCAAAATTCAGAATAATTAAATAACCATCCCACTTGGTTTCCTATTGGACACCTGGTGGGTTTTCCTACTTCAGCACATGTCTAGAATGGAAGTATGAACATTCAATATATATATAGTAATAATATATATATAGTATAATTATATATATTTCATCCACCTATATTAACCAAGTACGTTTGGACTTAAGTGATCATATACTTGGAATACTAGTGATAGTAGCACCGAGGCGTAACTCATAAATCCACGACCAGTCTAATGAGCCTATAAGCTCATGCAATAGGGAACATGCTCTACATACCAATAGTTTGAGATACACCATTCTGAAACACTCATGATGGAGAGTGATACATCATGACAACACTCTAATAATGGAACAAGTTTCCTCAACCCAAAATTCATATAGTATCACTATTTTGAGATTCCATACTCAACACCCAATGTAAGGGAGTGTGATCATTCTTCATGTTCAACACCCCTTACCATCGTACACAACCTATACTAAGGATTGTCATTTATAATATAAGGAATGAGGGAAAACCACTCATGAAACTTATTTAATAAGACCATATATATAAATAAGGAACAATAGTTCAATTAGATAAATTTATAAAGAAGAAATAATGGGAATGGCCTTTCCACCCTCTAATAAATTCAATAACCATTTTAAAACATTCATTTCATTTAAATAAAAACAACCATTGTGCTTAGGCCATTCCATCTTATCAAATTAAATTATTTAAGGAAGGGTAAGATATCATGAACAAACCTTATCATTTATCAAATTCCATTCAATTTCCTTTTAATTAATAGAGCCCATGCAATACATGGTATAAGGCTCCTTAGCCATTTAAAGGTAATCAAAGAAATTTCCTAAATGGGAAATTCCTACTATAAGAGGTCCAAACACCTAATAGGTTATTTGGATTCCATTTATACTCATGTTATAAGGGAAATTACATTTAAAAACTAATCCATAAGGGACAAAGGAATTCTAGGTACTTATAACAATTGACCAAAAATGGCCAATTTTACTTGGCACACTCATGGGGTGACCATAGAAGTTGTATACAACCCATAAACCTCAAAACAAGAATCATTAGGTGTATAATAATATATGATGATCAATTTGATATGAAGAAATCAATTAAAATGACATTCTTCACAAAAGTCGATGTGCGACACAACAAAATAGCTAAATGGAATCAAAAATCAAAGGGAAAACAATGTGACCACCTACCTCAAGGCCACAGATAATTCCTTGCTCGAAATCAACCTCAAATTTAGAGAAAATTATAAAAGTTTTTAGAAATTTTACAATAGTGTTGAAATTCACTAATGCTTCTTCTCTGCTCTCTAGGGCCCTAGTGGTGAAGTTCATCTGTCGTCGACCTTCGGTGGAGATTTTTGAAAGATTGGAGGAAATCTACCCTAAAACATCTAATATTGGCACAAATTTTTGTTGAAATGGAACTCTCAAGGCCCCCACCAGACATGGTGTGGATTGTGATTGAGGGATATTACATGGACCAAGAAGCGGTGTGGGGATGTCTCAAGAGATGTGGGACATACAATTATGAAGACCTCCACTATTATGGTGACCAAGGGTGCCTAGGAACATTTGGGCGAGGTGGTAACCAGATAATTCCTTCCCCATACAGAGGTACCTCGAGGTTTGGGGTTGGGATATTCTTCAGGTGCAGTGAAGAAAGAAATACATAAAGATCCAGAGCTATGAGTTTCTGAAGTTTTTGATCATTAGAGAATGGATTGGGTGTTGGTTCTTTATTAAGTGGATTAGGGGTGGCAGTGCAGGAGTCTGAGGTTGGGCTCGAGGATAGGTGCCCCCAAATGGATGTTGTTTCATCCAGGAAGCTGGAATTATCTAGAAAAACTATTAAAGATGTTGCGTGAAATGAAATCATTCCTAGTGTTGGCGGTCAGTTTCATAGTGTGGGTTCGGAAGACACAAAAAAGAATTTTTAGTACATGGGTGGTGGATTGGAGCAGCCTGGAGGTTCAGAGTTTCCCAAGTGAGTCTCATAGACCAATTCATCATATGCTGATACGATGAAGTTTGGTGGAATGAATAGTATTAATCCTAACTGTTTTGAAATGCTGGAAGATGAAGAGCACCATGTGGTGAAGGGAAGGGATGTAGAAGAGGCTGATCATGGAGAGATATTTACCTCATGACTAGAGGGTTCCTAGGAGGAAAATGATTCAGACTTGGACTCCCCTATTGATCCAAAGGAAGTGGGACTTATAGAGGAATACATTAGATTCTCCTCAAATAAGTGTAAAAACACCATCATTGACTCAGAAGGGTTCATAAAGCACTCTCAGAGGCGGAGAAAGAAAAAAGACTACTACTTTTTACCTAGCCCTCCTATTACCAGGTCCTCAAGCAAAGGGAAGATTCCTCAGAAGGTGCCCAAGAAGGCCAGGATATATTTTGAGAAGGATTCCGACCTCCAATTGACTCTACTCAGAGGTAAGGTATCTAAAAGGCTCAAATTGAAACTCATAGATTCAGTTATTTCATATCATTTTGTTTGAATATTTCCTATGTCTTTACTGGTTCTCACTTTTCCCTAAAGTGTTTTTCATAAATAAAAACATATATTTGGATTTAAGAGAATTGGGGTGATTACTAAGACAGATGCAATACCACCTACAGATCAAATATCATACACCATATCGAAGACTTATCTCAATGCCAAGCTTGGGAGGCTTCTTGAGCTCAAATAGGAAGAGAGGGTGATGGTCTACTGAAAGAAGAAGATGGGAAATAAAAATATGGTATTAAGTTATGTGAGGGAAAAAATGGTAATTTCACTTCCAAGTTCATAGGTGCACTATTTGGTCAAACCATGAGAAAACCATGCTTAGTTCGCTAATACTTTTGGAAACACCGCATGGTTAGGTGCATGGTTTGACTAACCATGTGAAAACTATGTAAAATGGATCTATCCTGAGTCTTCAACCAGCCACATGGTTGTATGCCTTGTGATGCACAATTATAGAAAAACCATGTATCCTGGTCTATTTTTCCCATTTCAGAGCTCTTGGATTTGAATGAGCTCGAACGCTCATGGGACATTTCTTAGGTCATGGTACATCTTAACATGATTAGATAAATGATTCAAATTGAAAAAAACAATATGCACCTTCATGAAAATATAGTTCATTACAAAATTAATATGATATGTAGGCCCAATTGGAACTTGTGAATGTATTTATGTGTGATTGGACACCTCTATTGTAGTCCCTCCGAATTTCATTGGTGGTTTCAGAGTTTGGGCTAGGAAATCATGGTGGAATTTATGGGTTGTTAATTCATTCCACACTTATGATGTTATGTCCATTCTACATGTACTATTATCATGGGAATCATGGAAATCATCTAGAGGGTCGGGTGACATTTTCTTATCGACCCCGATTAGACGAGTTGGTACACCGTGGACTATTGAGAGGCTAGGTGGGTTGTGCCACCAGTGAGGCTAGTTTAGAGAATATATATGGTTATTTACTATAGAGATTCACCATACGACCACAATAAAGTATAAACCAATTTCATTGAGAGATGTCATCTAGATATGTTTAACAAATTCCCTTGATTACTATATATATGTTTTGATTTATTTTTATGCACTTTTTTATCCCTTCTAGTATTTTTCTATTTGTTTTGTTTCCATTATTTCCAGCACAACCATTTTATCATCCGTTATGGACTCTTGTTTAGGTTTTGGTTTTCAAATTTGTTTTTTAAAATGGAAATATGTTTTGGAAAGAGTAAAGGTGCGTGTGTGTTATTTTAAAAAGGTAAAGAAGTGTTTGGTTCTTAAAATGATAAAAACCAATTTTTCTAAATGTGTTTCAAACTAGTTTTCATGCATTATTTTCAGAAAGGAAATGTATGGACTCTATAGTGCTTATGTACTAAGTTGTTTTATTCTCACACCTTAGTTGTACCATGCAACATTTATAGAACCAAGTATTTTTATAGGTTTAGGTTTTTTGTTCAGTTTTTCCTTTATAGAATGTTTTTCTTATAGTTAGTGGGGACCTAGAGGTCATGTGGAGATTGTGTTTCCTTCCAGTATTGTTTTAGTTTTGTTTTAGTTTTGTTTTATATAGCTACTATTATATCTATATGTGGTAATATATTTATTGATGTTCAATTATTATTGTTTAAGTTGCGTGCTCTATTTTGTATCCTTGTTTTTATGGGGATAAATCATTTCCGCTATGAAATATTTGATGCTTGGTACCAGTCTCCATCAAAATAGTATCGGGAAAGCCTATCGGGACTTGTCCTATATTGGGTCGGGTGTTGGGTCAGATGAAAGCCCAGCCTGGTTCATGACATGATGGATTTGGATGGGGATTTTTCCAAAAAATAATCTGAGAGTCATATGTGATATTATTGAGAATATTTCTTACCTAATAACTATGAAATTATAGGAATCCATATATTAATAATTACTTAGGGAGTTATGAATATTTCTCGACTAAATGTAATGATGTATGAGGTTATGATTTTAGTGGTAGTACTTTTATTAAAATTCCTTAATTAAAAAATATAAAATGTGAGACTCATGCGTATATTTTTCTTTATTATAGACAATGGAATGTATCATGTTTATTTTTTTGAGGTCTATTATTGGTATGAACTATAAAAATATTATAGATTTGTATCTATGATTGAGAATCATTCTCAAATTGAAGCATTATTATAATATCAATGTGAACATGATATATATAAATGTCTTCAAATCTATGTCATGGGTATTAGATACTCAGTGTTCATCACAAATTTGTGCTTCTAAACATAGAAAAAGAGATGTGAGGGAATTGAATAAATTTGATGTATATATAAGTTTTGTAAATGCATAATGAGTTAATGTATTTTAATTCATAACTTATGATCTATTTCTACCTAGTGAATTTGTTCTCAAATTCAAAAGCAATTATTATGTTGCTACCATAAATAAAAATTAATTTATATATATTTTTTGAACAAGATTGAATTTTCATTCATTATTAAGAATAATTCTTATTTAATATATATTAAAAAAAATTATGGAATTAGGAATATGGTTAAGGGTTTATACATGTAGGATTTGGATAATGTAACCCCAGAACTCCAAAAGCCTAAAGAAATTATTTATATTAATATATTAGTACAAGATACAAGGGATCATGTCCGAAAGGATAAAATAATTTATTAGTTTTGGGATACTAAATACATACATGATTCTCATTTTACTTATTTAAAAATGAAATACAATATAAAAATTCTGGTGAGAACTTTATTTTTTTCTATTAAAGACCTAATATAATTTATAGGCTACTTATTAGTATCACGATAATTGGAAATAATAATAATGGGTGATCTTGGATATATATTAAGAAAAAATATACAATATAATCTATCCAATAATAAATAATTAATGAATAATACTGAAAAGAAAAACAATAATAAAATAAGTTATATAACTAAAATCATAAAAGGGGACTAAATCTATGGATGTCATAGAAACATAAATAATCACATGGATAACAAAAAACAGTTTCGTAATGATATAATACATAATTCCAGACATCATAATATTACTGTCAAATACTTATGCCAAGAAATCATATTTCAATAGTTATGGTGTACGTCAAAATTCACAACTAGTTTGTCTCATGAGACTTACTGATGCAACGATGGTCTAAAAAATTCCCCACCTATAGCGACCCTGATCCCAAAATCCTATATCCAATTCCTAAATTAATACATTGTCATAATATACAAGAAATCACTTTCCTGAAGGATGTAATATTTTATTTTTCACCATAAACTAGAAACATACATGAGTCTTATGTTGCATTTGAATACAAAAATTACAACATAATTTTTTTGAGAATAAAATTATTTTTTCAAGTATATATTTAAATTTAAATCATTGTACATTTCAGGGATTCCTATTAAAGGGAAAAAATAATGGTGATCACAAATTATCAGTAAGGGTTAAGTACAATTGAAGAAATCAAGAATCAATAAGAATAATCAACATGAAATTCCATGTAACCAATAAAATGATAAGAAAGTGCATCCAGAGATAATATAAATGAGAAAATATCATGGATGTTAATCAACATGGAATGTTAAATAACTTAAAACACATTCCATTTAATCAATGACATGACTATCAAAACAAGATAAGGCATAATCGACATGGCATGGTGAATAACTAAAAAAAATCAATTTAATCAATAACTGAGAATGAAATTCATTCAAAGATAATATTATTCTAAAAATAGCATTTATAATGATAACTAAGTTCTTAAGGAATGTAATTATTAACTATTCGACGTTATGTTTCTTAGGAACATGATACCTCTACCATCAAAATCTATCATCATGACAGTTTAAAATTGATACGAAGAAAAAAATTTAACTAAGGATGGCCAATAGATTTGTACCATGATATTATCGATTCTTTGACGATCTATTGATAACAAGGAACCAACCATGTATTTCATATCCAAAGAATTATGTATATATCAAATAATCAATTTAATTCTTAAACATCATAAAATATATGTATTGAGTAGAGAATACAGATTTATCAATATTCCGTAGATAAAAAAACTTTTTTAAATATAGAAAACCATATTTAGATATGATATGTGGATTAAACAATAAATATATCCTAGATAAATAATATGTATATTTAAGGAGAATTTAATTTACAATGATCCTTTAAAATTTAACATTTCAAGAGAAAGTTATTAACTATAAAAATTAATGAAGTAAGTGAATATCAATACTATCCTAGGTTAAAATAATCATAATAAATTGCTAGGAAGAATAAATATTATATCAATACATCATATCCCCAATGGTGTGTGTTCTGAATAAATGTTTTTTTTTCATTTTAGAATGGAAATACAATGAAAATATTTTTTAAAAAATCCTTGAGGAAAATATCCATTTCATTTTTTAAATAACCTCTTAAAACTAAAATTTCAAAAAAAATGAAAAAAAAATTCTTTGAAAATAACCTTTTAATATTATAAAAAATATTTAAAACATTTTAGTGGTCATGTTGGCTAGAAATTTATTTTATGTCGTACACATTAAAACCAATATTCCTTTTACTTTGTCATTAAAATCCAAACAGGAATTGTTTTAAAAAAACCTAAATATTCTCTTGAAAATTTTTGGTAAAAATACAAAAATGGGTAAACTTTTATATAATAAATCATTTTAAAAAGGCTAAAAACATTTTAAAAATAGTTTTAAAAAACATGGTTTTTGAAGAAAATGAATTTTCGGCCAAAGAGTGAAATAAATTCTAGTTTTATTGAAAACATTTACTCAATCATTTTAAGTAACAAAGAGTGGAAAATAGAATTATAACTTGGAAATATGATTAATAAGTAGAGGATGAGAAAAATATATTGTTTTAATAGACAATGATCAAATAATTTCCTATAACTGAAATTCAAGAATAAAAATTCTTGATGAGATTGATATTATAAAATAAACCCTTACAATGATCATAAACTTTAAGTAAGATTTAATAAATGTATCAATTATAGGTATAAAATATAAATCCACATAAAAAATTGGAAATAGAACACAACATAATTAAAAATAATTAAATATAAAATCAAAGAATATCAAATATGATGAAGATGTAATATAACCCGATAAAAATAAATTGAGTTAGGAAATTCTTTACCACTTGGTAACTCTTCTGTAAAATCCCTTTAGATAAAATAATTTAAATAGAAACTTAAAAAACCATACATAATGAATTATTCATGATTTTTAATTTAATAGGAGTAGTTTATACACCATATAATAGAAGTATGGTTCATAATATTACAATATGTCTAAATGAAATGAAATTGTGACAAATTCCTCTACCTCATAGTTATTTCTGGTTAAAAGTTATTGAAAAACCTTTATAGTGGTTTTAAAGATGTTATTAACTTATAATATAACTATAATAATATTTATAATATAATATATAATCCTTTTATAAAATATTATCACATGTTTGTTAATATTATTCCATTATTATCATCATTTTAGTTGTTAATTTCCTTGTTTTGTCATTCATTATTTTCTATGAAATTTCTAGTTATTGTGAATATTATATTATTCCATTATCTCAAAAATAATAATAATGGCATAAATATCATATTTTTCATGAATTTTACTTTTAAAACCAATCATTAAATATGGTAAGTAAAATAAATTATGTTATGATTATAGAGATGGTAGGTCATACGTATACATGTGTAACGTTTCCATTTTTCAATGACCATTAAGGAAAGGAAATAATATTTTTTCTTCAAATAATGATAATAATATAATATATAACATATTATTTATTTAAATATACTTATATATATCATCCATGTGGCTTGGTGATGAAAATATAGTCACATCACTTTGTGAATGCGGTAGTCCAGGTGTACACGAACGATGTAATCATTTTTCATCATAAAAAATGAAATGATATATTATATTTCATAATGAAAAATATTTAATTAATATCATAATTATTTAATTAATATCCCATATATTCATTAACTTTATCCTTATTACCTTCCAATTAAAGTGTTAGTGAAACAATAATCACATCGCTTCGCGAGGCGGTAGTCTGCCATACCCACGAGCGACATTATCGTATCCCCTATATAATAGAAAGTAAAAAAGATATATATTTTTTAATTACTATAGAGGTATAATTATTTTATAAATATCATATATATAATTTATATTCATAATAATCCCCAACTATGATAGTTAGTAATGGAAAAATAAATGACATCGGTTTGTAATGTGGTAGTTTATCTTACACAAGAATGATGATTTAATAAACAATTTAATGGTAGTGGAGGTGGTTTTTGGTCATTAAATTAACATGCAAACTTCTCATTATATTCTATATAATTATATTATTATTTTATCATATTTTAATAATAATTTAATAAGGTTTAAGAGGAAATAAGATAAAAATGCTCATTGAAGAACATTACATCTTCTTCGGGCATTAACCTTAGGTTTGTACCAAATACTTTCTAGGTTATATTAATACTAAGACAATGGAATATAGGATTAATTAAGGTAATTTGGAATGTTATTTGGGTTGGGATGGTAAAGAAAAATGGATTTATATTTCTGAATAAGTAAGGCGAGTGAGTTCCCTTTTATAATTGAGGTGGAGTGGAATTCTAGTAAATACCCAAAAGTATTCAATAATGGGATGCCAATATTACCCCATGTGCCTAAAAAATTGATAAATATTGGAATGATATATTATATAGTCAATAAAAACTTAAAATAAAAAAATAAAAACATTTTTCATCATATTATTCCTTAGTTTTAAAGTTTACTCAATTTTACACTCTTTGTTTTTGTACCACGGTAACTTATATCTTTTTTATTTACCAAGGTAATCTATCCTTATTAATAAAATTAAAAAATGATATTTTTAGATAATTTAGTCCTAATTTTAATAAATATTAAATCAAATTTATTAAATAAAAATCTTATGTGTGCAGAAAACTATTTTTATCACAAATGTATGTAACATGAAGAACCCTGTTATAACCTTTATCACAGTAAATAAATTTTCAATTGTTTTCACTAATTATTATGGTAAAAAATTAAGTTGAAATTATTATATAATATAAATTATTCTTATTCCAAATATGAAATCAATTTTTCCATATTCCATTCATATAAGTGAAAAAAAATTAATTTAAAATTATTCTCATAGATGGAATGAGAAAACAGGTTTTCAAAGAGAAATTGTTCAAAAGTTTAAAAAGTTTTTATATCAAAATTTAATATGATAATGAACAAAATTTGATTAATAGATATATTAACTTATTTTACTTTAAAACAATTGAAAATATAACTTAACTTTATAAACAATTAATCCAAAAAGGCAGTTTTCAATTAAAATTCAGTATTTTCACTATTCATTAAAATATTAAATATTTCAAAAATATAAAAATAATTGACGCTAATATAATTCATATACATTGAATTAAAAAATTGATTTCATTTTATAAAAAAAATTATAAAAAACATTTAATGAATTTTAAATTATGCGCTCAAAGAAAGACAAAACCATTTTTATGAAAAAATATAGTATTCAGGAAACGTTTATTCTTCTTTTAATTGATTATTATTTTTTAAATAATAAATATATTACCAATAAATTTGTTTAAAATATATAATTTAATAAGTTAGTTAATCTTATTCATACTCCCCACTATAATGATTAGAAGATTACTATAATTTTAATAAATAATATTAATAGTATATTGTTTTTTGGTAAAATTCAGCCTTGCATTTAATGAAATCTATTAGAGAAACTCCTTATTGAATGTTACACAAGATAAAATAAGTTTTTCATGTACAGAAAACTATAAAATATATTTAATTTATTTATAAATTAATATATCATAAAGTATCATGGTCCTATATTTTCTTTTATTCTTGTTGTTGCATGTCATATACACTATTGAATACAATGTTCCCATTTTAGAATTTCAGGGTGTTACATTCTTCCCACCTTAAATAAATTTTGTCCTAACAATTTAAACTTGATATAAGTAATCAAGTTGTTCACATTTGGAAATACCATTTAAAAAAATATCATCATAAAGAGAGTTAATAAAATATTCTCTTAATAATATATAAATGTAAGTAAAAAGGTCATATAAAATAATACATAAATAGGTTTTTACGTAAGAGAACATTAGTGGGAAGTGAAGATATGAACATGGAAGAAAAGTGTAAATAATTATATAGAGTGATAAAGGTCATTTATTATAATAAATTGAGTCATCAATGGAAAGTTAAGATCCTCAAAACCATAAATTTGTGATGATTTAATGGACTATGTGATTCATTATGTATGAAGGTAATATGATATATTTTTTTATTCGAGATCCTTTTCCTATAGTTTAGTAATTATTTTACTATCTAATAATATAAGTAAACATAATTAATTTATATATTTATATTTAAAAAGAACAATTTAATCATTTGGTTGTTCTTTGATCAATTTCCACTTCATCTCTTATGCCAAGAAATGAATATCCAAAAAATTATTTTTATGCATGAAGTAGTAAAATTTACTTTTAATGGATCATAATATCCATAAAAGAGTGACAAGTATTTTTTTCTATGTCTCACTATTTTCCAAAACCAATATTGTTAGAACAATTTATCCAATATAATATATTAATCTCTAAACCTTAAAAGTAACACCATCGGTTCATCATTAATATTAAATTTTCAAATATTTTAACAAAAATAGTGAAATATTAAACATGAAATTATTTATGATAGTGGAAGGAAATGAACCCTTATCATCCTTTAGTCATTGGTTCACACCCCATGACCTTTCTGGAAGCAATGGGTTTCCACCCAACATGTGTGTTGTTTTTTTAAATTATATTAATATAATTTATATAACATTTCCCAAAAAACGGTGGACATTATTGAAATAAAATTAATCAATAAATAACCTTTTTACTAATTTTTTCAATAAATTTTTTTTTCAAAAAGTATAATAATATAATTTGACTGTTATTACAGTGTCATTAATGATCGTATCAACTATAAAGGTTATCAATACCTTTAAATTTATTTCTATAAAATATAAATGTATTATTCCTAAAATAACATTTTCTCATAAAACATATTATTTCCACAAATTTCCCCCAAAAAATATCCTTAATCGTGGTATAATATCATCAAATAAAATCCAAAAATACGTTTTTAGTAATTTGAACTTATGATTAACCTAAAACTCATACACCCATAATGGTATTGATAACTCTTGAGTTAATAAATACAGATATGCTTCTAAAATTTAACATAATCCTTATATGTTGCATTATTCTTATAACTAAACTACCATTGGTAAAAATAATTCTAAAATTTAATTTTTTTGAATCTGAATACATAAATAATTAATCCATTTTATTTCAAAGTTGGTCCTTCCGAGACTAGGGTTTAACCTTTAGTAAAGGTCATTGACTCAGATAATATACTGGTCCCCAAATTTAAGACAAATAACTATAAATGGATCCTTGTGATGAAATTTATTTCCTTCCATCATACTCTTTATTTTTCAACGAAAATTCATTAAATTATGTCCTTTTTTCACACATAAAACATTTTTCGTTTCTTTGAGACCCCTTATTCCCAATCTAATACACCTTAGGTTTAACCTAGGTCATTCATTTTCATTCTCTATTCAAATCCATTTTAATGGTTTGTAAATAAAAGTTGTGTTATCATAAGTATATCCCCAGGGAGTATCATACCAGGTGCACAGTAAGGTCTGTTATTGTGCACCAGGTGACAATCGGGTCTATCCCAATGCACCTTTTTCAGATTTATTACCCCTAGGTACCTCTATTCCAGAAACACATCCAATTTTAGTATTCATATAAGGAATTATTTATAGTATAAACCACAAAATATATTAGTTACAAAAACTTTAGGATGTTCCTCTATATTTATCCTCAAATTTTATCAGAGCATTATGTTTTCTAATCTATGTTTTCTTAATCTAGTGCCCATGTTTTTTACTAAACTTCATATGATACAAACTATAGTGTCCCTTCCACCAGAATCATAGATCTGGTTTAATCATTAATACATGTTCATAAGATACAAGTAATCACATCCTGAGGGACTGAATAGTTTAGTAGTATTGGTAAACTAGAAATATACTTGAGTCTTACATTATATTTGAATGAAATAATTACAACATAATATTTTTTCAGAATAAAATTATTCCTTCTAGAATATACTTTCATTTCAATCATTGTACACTCATGGATTCCTAGGAAATAAAAAATAATAGTGAGATAAAATTATTTGTAAGGGTTAAGTACAATGGAAGAATCGTGAATTAATAAGCATAATCAACATAGAAAGGTAAATAACTTAACATAAATTCCATGTAATCAATATAATTTGTAGGAAGTCCATCCAAAGATAATATAAATGAAAACATATTGTGGACAATAATCATTATGAAATGGTAAATAACTGAAAAAACAAAAAATGTAGTCAATAACATGAATATCATAACAGGATAAGGCATAATCAACATGGCAAGGTAAATAACTAAAAGAACATTCCATTTAATAAATAACTTAGAATTAAATAAAACCATAGATAATATCATTGTAAACAAATCAGCGATAATGATAAACACTAAATTCTAAATGATGTAAATTATTAATTATATGACGTCATGTTTCCCGGACACATGATACCTCTACCATCATGATATATCCTAAAGAAAGTTTAAATCTAATTTGTATAAACCAATTTAACTATGTCAAGTCAACTAAAATTTTCATGGGAATACTGATTTATCAAGGGGATATCTATATTCAGGACCTACCAATGTCTTTATTGTCCAAATCATTCCACATATATCGAATAATTGATTTAATCCATAAACAATGGGCCTTATCATCAAATATCCATATTGGGTAAAGAATACAAATTTAAAAATATTTCCCTCGATAAACAAATTAAATTAAATTTAGAAAAACATATATATAAATTATTTATATTTTAAATAATAAACATATCTAGGATAAATAATATGTATATTTATGGTAAATTTAATGTCCAATGATCTTAGTAAAATGAACATTTCAAGCGATAGTTATTGACTAATAAAATGAATCAAGGAAGTGAATGTCAATACTACACTTGGTCAAAATAATCATAAACCATCCATAGGAATAATAAGGTGGTATCAATACAAAATATACCCAGTTTAGTATATGAAAAATTAAGGTTTGTTTTTATTTGTGACTAGAAATACCATGAAAATCCCTTTAAAAATATTCTTGTAGAAAATTTCCTCATTTTGAAAATCACAATTTAAAACTTAAACATCAAAAAACATTTTAAAAATAATTTTATTTGAAAATAAACTATGATATATATAAAATAGTCTTTAACAAATTTGATTGGATATGACTACTTGAAATTATGTTCATGTTGTAGATGTTAAAACAAATATTCCATTCACTTTTTTGGTAAAATCAAAACATGCATTATTTTGAAAGAGACATAAACAATATTTTGAATTAGTTTTGTAAAAATACATAACTAAGTAAAAATATCTTTAATAAATCATTTTAAAATGGTTAAATACATTTTTATATTTTTTTTATAAAACATGGTTTTGGAAGAAAGTGGATTTCCAACCGAAGAGGGAAATGAAATCGGATATTTTTAAAAACATTTACACAATCATTTTAAGTAAAAAATAGTTAAAATGGTAATATTTATTAAAAATATAATGATTAACTAGAAGTGTAAAAAATTATATGGTTTTATTAGATAATTATCAAATAATTTCTTTCAATCAAAATTCAATAATAATGAATCTTGATGACAATGAGATTTTGAAATTAACCCTTACAATGATCATAACATTGAAGTGAGAATTATTCATTGAATTTGTTATATATATTAACTATAAATACATATAAAAATAGTGGAAATAAATCATAATTTAATTAAATTTAATTACACACATAATCATAGAATATCAAAGATAATTAAGTAGTAATATAACCTAATTAAAATAAATTGAGTAATCAAATTATTTACCACTCGGTAACTCTTAAGTAAAATACCCTTAGATAAAATAATTTAAATTAAAACTTAAAAACATGAATAATTAATTATTCCTGATATTTAATTTCAATGGAGAAGTTTATAAAACATATAATATAAGTTAGGTTCATAATATTACAATATGCCTCAATGCAATGAAGTTGAGATGAACCCCCTTACCTCAAACTTCATTTTGGTTGAAAATTATTTAAAATCTTGTATACTATTTTTAAACATTTTTTTAACTTATAATAGAACCATTTTAATATTTATAATATAATATATGATCCAATTATAACATATTATATCCCATTAATTAATAATATTTCATTATTTTCATTGTTTTAGGTGTTAATTTTGTTATTTTCTCATTCCTGCTTTGTTGTGAAAGTTCCAATTGTGGTGAATATTATATTATTCCATAATCTATAGATAATAATAATGAATTAATTATCATATTTTTACATAAATTTTACTTTTAAAAAAATCATTGAACATGGTTATGAAAATGAAGTACGTTACGATCATGGAGACGGTAGTTCATACGTACGCATGAGTAACATTTCAATTTTTCAATGATCATTATGAAAAGGAGATAAGTAGTATTTTATATTTATATAATGATAATAAAAACATATATTCCATATTATTACTGTAAATATACTTATATATGTAATCCAGGTTTTTTTTCATTAAAAGAGAGTCGCATTGCTTCATGATGGCAGTAGTCCACATGTGCACTATGATGTTATTGTTTTTCAGTGTAGAAAAAGAAAATTATATATAATATTTTAATAATGATAAATATTTGATTAATATAATAATTATTTATTTTATATCACGTATATTCATTAAAATTATCCTTATTATGTTTCATGTAAAGTGTTAGTGAAAACCAAATCACATCGCTTCGTGAGGCGGTAGTCCTCTATACACACTAGTGTTGTTATCATATCCCATACAGAATGGAAAGTAAAATGATATGTGTGATATAATGAATAAAAAGGTATAAATATGGTATAAATATCATATATATACTTTATATCCATAATCATTTCCAACCATGAGTGGTGGTAAAGGAAAAAATGAATGACATCAGTTCATGAGGGTGTAGTCCATCGTACACATGAATGATGATTTTGAAACCCATTTGATGGAAGTGGAGGTTATTTTAGGTTATGAACCTAACATAAAAATATATAAGTATACATAATATATAGATTTTATTATATCATCATGCTTTAATAATAATTTAATGAAGCGGAGGAAAAAATAAAATAAAAATTCTCGTTGAAGAACATTACCTCTTCTTTGGGTAACCTCTTAGGTTTTCAAAAACGAATTCCTAGTTTAGATAAGGCATATAGGATGATGTAAGAGATGTTTTTAAGTAGTTTTTTTAGTTTTTTTTTCAAGCCAACTATATTGAGATTTTTGAAGAAGTGAGGGGAGTGAGTCCCCTTTTATAAATGAGGAGTGGTATTCTTATAAATACCCAAAAGTTTTTAATAATGGGATGTCACCATTACCCCATGTTCCTAAAAATTATAAAAAAATATATTGGAGGGATTATATGGTCTATAAAAACCTAGAAAACAAAAAATAAACACATTTTTTATCATTTTATTCCTTAGTCTTTAAGTTTAATCAATTTTACCTGTTTATTTTTTTTACCATAGTAACTTGTATCTCTTTATTTAACCTGGTAATCTATCCTTTAAGACTAAAATTAAAATTAAATTTATTATAGAATTTATAAATTTTGATTCTATATTTTATATAAAATTTATTAAAACAAATTCATATGTGTGTCGAAAGATAATTTTAACACAAGTGCATGTACCACATAAGACCCCATATCAACCTTAATCGCGGCAATTAATTTTTAACTCTTTCCACGAATCATAATGGTAAAAATTTATGTTGAAATTAATAGATAATATAATTAATTATAGTTCAAAATATAGAATCCATTTTTCCAAATTACATTCACAAAAGTGTAAAAATTTAATTTAAAATTAATCCCAGAGACGTGATGAGAAAAAGGGTTTTCAAAGAGAAAATGTTAAGAAGTTTATGAAATTTTATATTAAAATTCATTATAAAAATGATTATAATGAAAAAAATGGATTAATATATATTTAATTGATATAAGTTTACTTTAAAACCAATTAAAAATATAATTTTACTATATAAATAATTTAAATGAAAAGGTAGTTTTCAATTATAGTTTGGAATTTTTCACAATTCATCAAAAAGTGAAATATTTCAGATAAATCCAAAAATTTCTTCTTAATATATTTTTGATACACCCAATTAAAAAATAAATTTAATTTTATCAATAAATTTTCTTAAAATTGTTAAATATTAATTTTAGATAATGTGTGTAAAGATGACTAAACCTTCTTTAAGAAAATATGCAGTTTTTTATGAAAATATTTATTTTTATTTTAATGGTATATTATTTTAGTTATAATAAAGGGATAAAAATAAATGTATGTACAATATATATTTTCATAATTTAGTTAATCCTATTCATACCATCCATTCTAATGACTTAGCAATAAATTTAATTTTAAATAATAATATTAATAGTATATTGTTGTTCGGTAAAAATCAGCCTCATTTGTAACACAATATATCAAAAAAACTCATTGTTGCATATAATTTAAGGTAAAATTAGTGTTTTTTGTAATGAAATATATTTAATATATTTAATTTATTTAAAAATAAATATATAAAAAGTATCATGGTGTTATATTATCTCATAATCTCGATGTTTCATGCCGTATAAATTATCGAATACAATATTATTATTTTAGAAATTACAAGTTGTTACACCACCATCACATAATATGTTAAATTAAATCATCATATGAAATAAATTTATAATAAGAAAATACATAATCAACATAGACGTTAATATTGAAAAACTTGAATTCAAAATGTTATTATTCTTCCAAAAGAATAAATAGAAAATAATGATCCAACCTAAGTAATATGGTGCAAGGTGTCAATATAGTATATACCTGATAGAGTATAGTATTTATAAAATTATTTTAACATAGATTTGAATACTTTAAAAAGATCACTAGAAGATCTTGTGAGGAAAATACACTTCTCATTGTGAATTAACGTATATTAAAATAAAAAAATCTATAGAATATTATGATACAATTTTCATTTAAAATAACCATATAAAATTTTAAAAGAATATTTGTGTTAAGGAATAGTCATGATATTTGGAAAATCTATTTATTTAGTAAATGTTAAAACCAAGATTCCATTAACAGATTTGGTAAAAATTAGCTCATTCAAAAATGATAATAATATTTCATTTAAAAAGTTTTATTGGAAGTTAAAAAAGGTTTTAAATGAATTTAATAAATCATTGGATAATATTAAAAACATTATTTATGGAATTTAAAGAATGTATGGAAATTGAAGAAAATAATTCTTGACCAAATTGAAAAATAATGCCAGTTTTCCTTTAAAACATATTTTCAACTATATGAGTGACAAAGAATAAAAAATGGAAATAATAATCATAAACCATATAAATAACCATAGTATAATAAATTTTATTTTATTTAAGATAGAAATATCACATAACTCTTCCAATGTAAACTTAAACATGAATAATTCAGAATAAGGATTAAATTGTGAAATAAACCCTTACCTCAATTCCCACCTTCTTTGTAAGTGATCTTAACCTCAAATTTAATAAATTTATGTTAATTATAATTATATTAAAAACATAAATACTTATAATATCATATATAATACAATTATAACATTTCAAAAAACCATTTAACAATAATTATTTATTAAAATTATCATTTCTGACTGTTAATTGTTTCATTTTCAATGTATGTTTCAGCACGGTAATTTCTAACTTTGCATATTTCTCATGGGTAAATAAACTCTATAATTATAATAATGATTTAAATATTAAATATATTAATTATATATATATTTATAATCATTCATGAAGGGAAAAAAATGAAAAATGAATCAAATCGCTTCGTGGAGGTGATAGTCAACACATACACATGAGCAACGTCATCATTTTGTAATGAGTGAAATGATAAAAAGATAATTCATATATTATAATTAAAAAATAATAATTATTACATAAATATTATATATATTTATTATTTTTTTCTTTATAACCATCCATGTAATGTGTTGATGAAAAAAACTTCACTGCTACATGGAGACGGTAGGTCGTACGTACACACAAACAGTATTTTCATTTTCCTTAGGACGGAAAGGAGGTGGGAAATGGTTGTATGAAAATAATAATAATATATTATTATATTTATTATCCTTTTTTAACTATGTTAGTATTGGTATAATATATTTATAGTACATATAATAAGAAATAAACTTTAAAGGATTCGATAAAGACAATTTCCTCTTCCTAGAGAGACCTCCTTCATCTTACATATTATGCCTTCATAGGATGGTTTTATGGAAAAAACACAGATAGGGTATGTAGAGAAATTTTTTAATTAATTTGAGTAGTTATTTTCTAAGAAAAGAGGCTCTTGAAGTGTACAAAATAGATAAGAGGTGGTTTCTTATTATCAGTGAGGGAGAGGACACACTTAGAATTCTTCCAAAATATTAAAATATATTAATTTATTACTCAAACCAAATGAATAAAAAATTATTCATATTTGAATATTGTATGTTACTAGGTCTAAATATGACCATATAATTGGATTTAAACAAATTTAATTTCATTTTAAACGTTATTGGTTTAGTTTTAACCCATTTAACCCATTCTATTGCTTACCATGATAATTGAATTATTTTAACCATTATTATGATTACTATTGAATAAAAATGAATTTTTTATCATTAAAAAATTTACACATGATTATTACAAAAATGTATTAAATTTTATCAAATTTAATTTCTATAATTATAGTTAATTCAATTAAAAACAAACTCGTAAAATGTGATAAAAAAATCTTTTCAAGTAATAGTTCCTTTTATTTATAAAAATTATTTTACAAGAAAATAAAGTATATATTCGATTCAAATGTAATTAACCAAATTAAATTAATTCAATTGAGAATTATTTTTCATTAAAACAAAACCAAATCCTAATATAACCTTATGAATTATAAATTAAAATAGAATAAATTAAAAAAATATTTGAACAAAAACATCACTTAGATTTCCAAAATGTTAAGAATAAATTTATAAGTGTAACATTTTATTTTTATATGAATTATATTACTTATTTAATATATATTTGTTTATGAAAAATTGTTTCATGATCTTTGGAGTTATTATTTTTTCATTATAAGTTTTTTAAATTGGATGTTTTTATAGAAATCAATATTTTTTACTATTCACCCAATAATAAATTATTTCTAAAAATTATAAATAATTAACCACAAGATAATTTTTATATGATTAATTCAAATTTAAACTATTTTAAACAAATTGAATTCACAAAAATTCATAATTTTGTTGTTAATCACATTAATAAATAATGATATGTGCTTTGTGATATTGTTTCTCTAAAAATAAATGCTTGTGAGAATTAAATATCGAGTGTTACATTCATACCTCCTTCAATTTGTTTTCTAGAAATATCAAGAATTTCACCTTGTAAATAGATGTGGGTAGTTATTCATCATTTCTTATTTATGTTATTATTTCCTCTCTTCTATTTTATGATTTCTCAAAAGTACCTTCACCAATCGAGTGGTGTGATTCCAAAAAACATGATACATAGTTTCAAGAATATGGATAGTCTCTTCCTAGTATGATAAAATAGGTTCTAATTATATTTACATAGATCTAATTTAATATTTAGTTAATGGAATGTAATTATTTAATAAAGAGATATGGAACACATCATGAACTTTAGAGAGGCTAGGGAAAATTTCCAAATGGTATGTTGTAGCTCTAATTATTTTTAATATTTCAAATGTTTTGATGTACCAAGGACTTACTTTCAATTTCACTACTAAACATTATAACACCCTTCGATGCAGATACATTCCTGAAAACATGATCAACTACTTGAAATTATGTATCCCTACTTCATTGATCCACATAACTCTTTTTTACATTGAAACGACTTAATATGAGTCTCAATAGTCTTCGATTTTGTTTGTTTTCGCCACCATGAGACCTGTTTTGATGTGATTCCTTTCACCAACTACATCCCAACAAGTTGGAGTACGACACCTCTTATTTTAAACCACTTCTTACAGTGAAATTTGAATTCTTGAATGGATTCTATTATTAATAATAATTCTACCAATGGTAAATACAGATTCCACATGCCTTGAAAGTCAAGTGAGTATGACCTCAGTATGTATTATAGTGAATGAATAGTAACTTCATAATAACTATCAGTTTGAGGATGATATGCTATGTTGAAATATAGATTGGCATCGAGATCCTTCTAAATAATATTCTATAATTTTTATTTAAAACAAAAACATGACTTGATACAATCAAAATAGGTTAAACATGAAGTATTACAACTTCAGTAATAAATATTTGCGTGAGGCGCTACAGAGGCATATCTTTCCTTATAATGAAGAAATGTGTATACATTGTAAGTTGATCAATAATCACCCATATGGAATCAATATTTCTAGGAATATGAAATCCAATGAAAAATTACATATTAATACCATCCCATTTCTATATAGGAATATGTAGAGGTTGAAGAATTCCTTTATAATATTTCTATAAATTTTTTACTTGTCAAAAAACCAAACATCCTGATACATAGTCTAGAATTTCCATTTTATATTTTCCTTTAAAAAATAATCTTTTAAATCCCAATACATTTTGATGATACCAAGGTGTATATATAAATTTGAGTTATGACCTTTATTTAATAATTCTATTTTTAGCTCAGGAATGAATTAAACACATAAACATTTTCCAAATTTAAAAATACTATCTTCATATATGAAGTCTACCAAGATCCCATCATTCAAAACAATATTTTTATTTTGAATATTATTATCATCAAGTTAAGAACATTTTATTTGTCTAATAAGTATGGTTTTGTAATCATTTGAAATAGATTATGTGTTTACTCTTCCTTATTGATTCCCATATCCAACTATATTAAATCCATGAACATGGGATCATTATCAATCCTCATTTTTATCAAAAATTTCATGATATTTCCCTCTCAACACATCAACCATCATATTTTCATTGTTAGGGTTTTAATGTATTGTGAATTAATAATCTTTGATTAATTATATCCATTTACCTTTCCTCATGTTGATCTCTTTCTATGATAATATGTGTTTAAATATTTTTTGATCAATATATATTGTTCATTTTTCACCACAAAAGGTAATGCCTCTATTTATTCAATGAAACTATTACAACTACCAACTCAATATCATGGGTTTGATAATTATATTTTCGAATCTTATACTTCCTTGATGAATAGGTTATAACTCTAACAATGTGCATAAGGAAACATCAAATTCCTTTCTTTAATTAATCACTATATATCAAAAATACATCCCCTTGTGATTTTAATGTCAATATGATTGAATCTACCAATATCTATTTTAATTATCTAAAACTATCCTTACATTCTTATAACCATATAAACTTAACCACTTAACATGTCAAATTGGTTAATGATTTACCTAATCGAGAATATTTTTGAACAAATCATTGATAGTAACCTGATAATATAAGTAAATTATACACCTTAGTTATTTTCATTAGCACTGGCCATTCCATCACTACCTTCTTGTTTAAAGGATTAACTGATATTACATCCTTAGAAACAATATTTTTCTGAAAAGAAACTTACTAAATCCAAAATGTGTATATTATAAATTTTCTATATAACTCATTTTATCTAAGAGTCATAAGAATGATTCATTAATGACTCCTATTACAATAATATATTTTAGTGTATATTAATATATCACTAAAAACCCACAATGAAATTATTAATAATGTCCTTGAATATAATTTTCATATGATCCATAAAATAGAGGGTGGATTATTTAGTCCAAAGAGAATTACTAAAATTTTATAATTTTCAAAACTCATTTAAAATTCTTTCTTGTTAATATCCTCCCTAATTACTTATAGTTGTTGATATCTATAACAAAGTTCAATTATTGAAAAATATTGAGCTATATGAATTTTATCAATCAATTTATCAATGAAGGGTATATGAAACTTTTTTTAGTAATAGAATTTAATTCTCTATAATTTATGCACAAACTCATAGACCCATCATTATTCTTAACAAAAAGATTATGAGCTCCACATTGTGAAATACCAAGGAATATAAATCCCTTATCACACAACTCTTGTAGTTGTCTCTTTAGTTCCACTAATTCAACTATGTCTATCATCTATAGAGTCCAAGATGTAGGGTTTTCATCTAGGATGAGATCAATCAAATACTCCACTCCATGCTCAGGTTAGTGTCCATGTAGTTATTTATTAAATAGAATAATGTATTCCTACATAATTGGTACATCCTTGATTATGAAAATACCATTTCCATTTTCTAATTTTCAATTCTCTTATTATATTATAATTTATTTAGGAGATCTATTTGAGGTGGATTCAGATCAGATTTAGATTATGTGGTTTCCCTTATGAAGATGAGGGATTCCATATTTCCATCAAAAATTGTAATCTCCATCTCTCAAAAATAATTTTTTTCATTGTAATTTTAATGTTAATCTATATAGGATTATATCAAAGTTAACCATAGGTATAATAATAAAAATTTTAAATAGGGTAAGTCTATGTGTAATAATTGTAACATGGTAATATATCCTTTCTATAGTAAGATTTTCACTATGAGTCTTTATTGACAATTCCGTTCTTATGGTTATTGGTAAATATATAATTTTCTTGAAAAAAAAATGGAAAATATAAAAGATTTAAGAGGTACAAAATCAAATAAACCATTAACTGAATTTTAGTCTATGATCATCATACATTCCACTATATCTTTAGAAACCTTAATCTCAGTTGTAGTGGTCCCAAAAGAATGGTTTCCCCATTTCATTGTTTGAGAAAAATTCCCTTAATTCTTAAGGAATTAATTTGAATAGTTCCTCATGTTATTTTAGATAAAAGAGAGAACATTTATAGAATCTTTTTTTTCCTTTTAAATAGTTATCCTAATGGCCTTTTTCTCTACACCAGAATCAAACTACCATTCACAAAAAGCATGTTCCATGGTGTATGTTTCAATAATTATTACATGTAATATCCAAAGATTTTAAGAGAAGAAAATTGTGTTTTATAACACATCTGACACACAAAACATGTTTAGAAGAGAATTTAACAACCTAAGGATTTATAATATATTTATTTTTAAATAAAAAACTCTTCGATTGCCAACGAAGCAAGCAACACCAGGTTTAAACAAAACACAATTCTTTATTAAAATATTACTATATAAAATGTGACCATTATAACCTTTTGGTTAATGTTTTGGGTAGGAATAGGAATAAATAACTTATGAAAATATATTTTTTACACGTGATCATTTATTATCTATTTATTATAAATAAAATTAAATATCATTTAAAATAAAAAGAAATGTTTACTGAAAAATAGTATTTTTTCTAAAAGGTTTTTTCATTGTGATTTTTGCACATAATTTAAAATTTAATTTTTATAAATTTTAGAAAATGTATTTTTTTGATAAAAACAAATTAAAATCTAAATTTTAATATTTTCTTTGGGTTAATTTTTGAGAATTTTCTGAAAATATTAATTTTTTATGAATAGTGAAGAATATTGATTTTTAATTAAAAAATCAATTTTCATTTAAATTATTTCCATGGTTAAATTGTATTTAAAATTATTTTTAAAATAAAATCAGTAATATTAAATAAAAATTTAACTAATTTAGGCAATTTTAATCATTTTCATATTGAATTTTGATATTAAAACCTTTCATGCTTATGAGAATTTTCTCTTTAGAAACCTGCTTTTTCGTCTCATCTGTTAGATTGATTTTCAATTTGATCCTACCAATATTGTGAATTGAATATAGAAAAATTTATTTCATATTTGGAAAAAGAATTATAGATATTATCTAATAAGTTAAACTTAAATTTTTATCATTATTAATAGTAATATCACTAAAAATTAATTACCATGATTAAGGTAAAAAAATGATTTATGAAGGGGATAAACTAAAAAATAAGTGTTAAAATGACCTAAAAACTAATAAAAATACATTTAAAGGTAATACATAGACATTATAACCTGTAAGGTTTGATAAGGACCCATTTCATAGGTCTTTGGTATGATACAAGTGTTGGTGTAATTGATTCTTTCAAAAAATCCAGGTGTGTCCTCTCCCCCACTTATAAAAGGTCACCCCATCTCCTCCCCTATTCACACATAAAAAGAAAATTGTTTTGGTAAAAATTTATAAAAAAAATTCATAAAACTCTAAAATAATCCTATATCCACTGGGTTTAGTAGAGTGATAACCTAGGAATTTTTTGAGTGGAAACATAAACAAGTCTTTGAAGATGAAGTAATGTTCTTAAACAAGTGTTTTAATTTTTTTTCTCAAACTACATAAAGTAGTATTAAGAAATTATTATATAATAACAATATAAATATATTTTATATAATGAGATGTTATTATTTTAAGGTAATTACCTATATCCATCTATTCGACCATCAAATAAGAAACATAACTGTCAATTGTGTTTACGGTGGAGTACCGCCAAACTAACAAAATTAATTCTTTTTTCCATAACTACCTATAAAGGATGAATATAATGATGGATTTAAAACATGAAAATTATATTTATATTATTTTTTACTTATTTAATTATAATATCACATATAAACTGTTAATTTCCACATCGTTTAAAATATGATCACATCACTAGTGTGTACAGCAGACTACCACCTCGTGAAGCGTTGTAATTTATTTTTCACTTACGATTTACATGAAAAGTAATAAGGATAAATTTAATGAATATATATGATATATATGAAATTATATTTATACTGTAAAATTAATATATCAGCCACTTCCTTACCCGTTCACTTTTTAATGGAATGATATTGTCGTTCATGTGTATGTCCGACCTATCGTCTCCACAAAGTGATGTGATTCATTTCCATTTTACAACATTAAAGAATGATTATAAAAATGTATATAATGAGTAAATATAAAATTTATAACATGAATATAATTCTGTAGATGATGTATCTATATACCATACACAATAACTATAACTTTCCTCATAAAACATGCTTGAGAAAACAAGGTAATTAACACCCAAAACAAAGAAAATAATGAAATATTATTTAAAAATCAGTAGTAAAATGTTATAAGAGGATAATATATGTTATTAAAAATAAGAATATTGTTTATTTATTAATTAATAATAGGATTAAAATAATTATACTAGAGTTTAAATCACATTCAATTAAAAAGAAGAGTGTGGTAAGGAACTTCATCTCAATTTCCCTTCATTTACGTAAATTTTAATGTCATGAACATATTTTCTTATATATAGTGTATACACTTTCCCTTTTGTTTTATTATCATGAAAAAATCATACTTAATGTTATTTTATGTTTTAATTTGAATTATTGTTAGCCCAGTTGGGAAAAATACCATATGAGGTGCGGTGAATTATGGTAAGATAGATAAAAACAACTACCCCTTCAGATATTGTTTCATCGTTAAAAAAAATTAACTTATATACATTTCTTATAAAAAAGTATGAAAATAAATGAAATAAATAATGAGACACACCAATTTTACTTGTTTCAACTGCATTGGGATACGTCAAGGGATCATACAAAGGAATTGTTCCTATGTAACAAAATCATTAAATTGCACTACTGTTACAAGGTTCAACGAGGACTCATTATCCCTCTTGGTCTACAAAAAATCACAATTTGAAATATCACTACTATCTCAACTGAACTGTGACTACTATCTTTCATAATATTCTTCTTTTGATCACTTGGATCAATATGTTTTACACATCATTTTTTTCATCATTAATCTCCTCTTTCATACACTTGGTGAATACCACTTTACCAGAGAATTACTGGGAAAATTGTTTCCAATTCATACAATATTACGTTTTGTGAAACCTATTAACATCTTGTGCAAAAATTCTGACAATGTTTAGATAGATATAGTTTTTCATAAAACATCAACTTTATCACAACTTTTTAGTTTTCATGAAACTCCCTTGGTCATGTAAAAACATGTTTTTTTATACATGCATCTAATATTTGATTCACTCCACCACGCAAGAAAATTATTTTTAAAAATCCTATGTAATTTAGAGCCATGATATTATCTATGGGTTGAGCTACTCAAATTATAGGGATATACATATATTTATAGACATGATAGAACCTTCACACAACTACTTTGCCTGACTTCAACTGTGCGTGAAAATTTTCATAGGCCCCAAACTTCAATAATTTGATGTCACATTTAGAGAGAAAATCACCACCTTCATGCAACTGCATCTTAATTTCATGGTATTTCACGATTGTACCTATTTCATACAACTCTTACTTTTACAAAATTTAAATACTTATAAAAAAACAAGCCTTTTCCATATTTTTATATGATGACCTCCAATTTTAAATTGCGTGAATATATAATAAAATCCCTAACCATTTCATACAACTTTTAAATTTACAAAAAAATCATTCATTTTCCAAAAAACAAATTTTTCCATCCTCTAAATATTGGACCCCAAAAATTTTCCAAACACTGGGAAGTGGTGCTGATTTGTCAACACAATTTTCTATGTCGCTTATAGAGAATCTATTCCATTATCTTGGATATTTATCAAAATACATTGTCAAAACTCACATTGGAACTCCACAAATGACATAATCAACTTTTTTTTCAACAAACACAATAAACAAAATAACACTTCAAAGTTAACTTGAGGTATTTTTTCCCAAAAATTTTTTTATATAAAGTTATTTTATTCAAAAAGTATCAAGTGGTAAAGAATTTCATAACTTAATTTATTTTCATTGGGTTATAATACTTATTTATTATTTTTGGCATTTATTATTAGGTATGTAAATACTTATAAATATATTATGTTTTATTTTTACTTGTTTTATGAGAATTTAGATTTGATATCGAAAATTTATTCATTGAATAATTCTCTCTTCAATGTTATGATATTTTTAAGGTTTTATTTCATATTATGATTTTAATAGGGATTGTTTATACTTGAATTTCCATTAAAGTAAATTATTAGATAATTATCTAATAAACCTATTTAATTTTATTATCCTTTGGTTATTCATTATTTTTTCAAGTAATATAACCACATTCCTGTCTTTGGTAGTTAAAATGATTGATAAAACATTTTTAATATAACATGACATTATTTTTCTCTTTGGTTGAAAATAATTTTTATTCCCAAAATAGGTTTTCTAAAAATATTTTGAAAAATATTTTTAACATTATCCAAATTATTTATTAAATAATTTATACCCATGTTTGTTATTTAATTTTTTTTAAAGTTATGTTCACATTGTTTTCCAAATAACGCCCGTTGGGATTTTACCAAAATTATGAAAAGAATAATTTTTTTAACATGTTTAATATGTATGTAATTTCACACTATCATGACCAAAAATTGTTTTAAATATTCTTTAATAAGTTTCAATGTTTATTTTCAAAGAAATATATTTTCAAAATATTTTGTGAACTTTTAGTTAAAAAAATGATTTTCAAAGTGAAAGGGGTGTTTTCTTCAAGTTTGTTTTTAATGAAATTTTTATTTTATGTCTATTCACAAAAAACATAAAAAAAATTATTTTACATATGATCCATTGGGTATGTGTTATATTCATACTATCCTTATAATTTATCTAGAAGGTTTACGATCAATTTGACCAGGGAAAATATTGACATTTTTATTGATTAATTTTTGCAATCAACAACTTCCCCTTGAAATATCCACTTTCTTATAAAAAGTGTACATTACATGTCCCATAAATATCTATAATATTTATCATGGATATATTTATAACTTAAACTATGTATCATTTCTGTATATGGTATTTTAATTTGAATGTTATATGGTTGACTGGGGAAATTTTTGTTAATTCATATTCCTTACTCAATACAGATGTTTGATGATAAGGCATATTGTCCATGAATTAAATATATTATTAAATATATGAGGAATTATTTTTACATAATTATATGTATGGGGACTAGTTATAGATATCACCTTGATGCATCAGTAGACTCATAAGACAAATCAGTTGGATAGCCTTAGTTAAATCAGTTTCTGTTGTGTACTTATCTATGAGTTTTAAAATGTCTTGTGAAATGTATCGACAGGAAAGGTATCACGATTCCTAAGATAATGATGTCCAATAATTAATAATTTCCTTCAGTGTGAATTTAATTATTATTATCCATCATATTATCATAATGATATTATCACTGGATGCATTTCATTCTCAGTTTATTTGTTAAATGGAATATATGTTTAGCAATTTACCGTTCCATATTGATTATAGAAAATATAATTATAATATTAAAATTATTTAAATAGAATGTGTGTTCATTTATTTATCTTTACATGTCTTTTATTATTATTTATTTATGATATATTCCTCTATACTTAACCCTTACGGAGAATTGGAGATCACCTTAATCTTTTTTCATTACCAAGAATCCAAAAAGTTCACTATGAATAATATGAAAGTATATTCAATAGGGAATAATTTGATTCTTGAAAAAAAAAATATGTTGTAATATGTGTATATAAATGTAATATTTGAATCATGTATATAGCTATTTTACTATGACTACTCAACTATTTAGTCCTTTGTGATGTTATCTCTTATATCCAATGAGAATGTAATAAATGGGACACTGAATCCAGGTTACTGGGCCTGGGTTCGCTATAGATGGTATCAAATAATTTTGAGTAGAAATCATGGAAACTAGATTTAGCAAAACATATATTAGTGAACATAACCCTATGATATACTTTGAGGATAAGAATAAAATAACATCCAAAAGTTTTTTTATCTTATGGATTAATTAGTTTATCCTAAAAATACATCCTTGTTTAGATAAAACAAGTGGATGTGGTTTTGGATTAGATTTACATAGGGGTAATAACTTCAAAAAATGCAAGTCTGGCTTGAACCGAGTGTTCCCAAGTACACAATAATGAGCCTTATGACACAACTTCTTAACACTCCTAGGGGATATGCTTTGGTTAATTCACGTTTTCTTTACAAACCATTATGAAGGATTTAAATAGATGAAGAAAATGAGTGACTAAGGTTAAACATCATATTTCTTAGGTTGAAAAGAAGATTTCATGATTTAGACTTTATATAAATGAATCTTCGTGATTATGGAGTTTCCTACTAGGATTATTGTTTCTCACAATATATTTTTTGGTTTTAGTAAGTGGATGGAACCTGAAGGAATCATGTTAACATTGAATATCAAGGATGATGTGGTGAATATGAGAAACCAAATGGGATGATGACCAGCGTGATATTTATCACGACTATTCCAAATAAGTTATCTAAAAATATTATTAAAATGGTTTACCTTAACAAACTCTATGAATCGCCAATGAATAGAAGGATGATGTTTGTTAAGAGCTCGAGTTATGAAGACCATGGATGAAAAAGGCTCAATTTCCTCTATGTTAGAAATGTTAAATGATACACCCAAGAAAGTTTCAAGGAATATAAAAAAATATTAAGTATAAAAAGGACAAAAAGTAATTAATTTCAGAGGAAAATTGAAGTGTATGATGTAAGGAAAAAAAATTTATCATAGGGATCCATTTATAATTCATTATCTTATATACAGGGAATCGGTGAATTATCTGAGTTAATTCACTATTATAAAGGTTAAAACCTATACTAATTAAGGACCTATGTTAAAATAAAATGGATCAATTATTTATGCATTGGGATTGAATATTTAAATTGTAGAAGTTTTTTTTACCTAAGTTATTTTAGTTATAAGAATCATGAAAGTTATTATAATTGTGTTAAATTTTGGAAGCATATCTATCTTCATTAACTAAAGAGTTGTGGATAACATCATGGGTTTATGAGTTTAAGTTTGATCATAATTTAAAATTATTAAACACCTACTTTGAATTTTTTTGGTAGGAATATAACATGATTAAGGATAATTTTGGAAAAAAATTATTTGAATACAACCCATTGGTTTAGAATATGAAAGCATTATTTGTGAAATAAATCCTTCACTTTTTTGGACATAGGATTAAAGGTATTGGTAACCTTGAAAGTTTATATTATATTTTATTTTGTAATAATTATGTTTCATATAAATTTTGGAATGTTATAGTAATTATATTAATATGGTTATATAAAATGGAAAACCCACATATCAGGTGACAACCCATTGCATCTAGTAATGGATATAGGGCTTAAAACCACAACTGAAGGGCGATATGTGTTCATCACCAACCACTGGCCTATGTGATGTTATGGTTAAAATGACACTATTTTACTTAAATGATTTGATTCATAAATATTAATTATTAAACATTGGTGTTACTGTTGAGTTTTAGATATTAATAACTTGGGATAACCATATTAGTTTTAGAAAAATATTTAGAAATAGGTGGAAATACTTATCACTTTTTTTGGATATTACGATATGTTAAAATTTAATTTTAGTGATTCAAGTATAAAAATTAATTTTGAATATTCATAAAGTGAAAATTGATTAAATCACTGCCAAAAGATGAAATTGTTATTATGAAATAATAATATACCAAGTATGTATATTTATTTATATTCTTAGATATTAAAATAATTCCTAAACATTAGGAAAATGATCTTGAATAAAAAAATTTATCCAATTACCATAATATTTATTGAGTAAATTTTTTTTGAATCGTTGTAGATTAATGGTTTTTTGGTTTTTGAATTTCCCTTGATAATTAAGATTCTTCTGATCAATGACCTCTATCCCCATGCATCATTATTTAGGTGTTATTATTTTCTTCCATGTCTGTATCTTCACTTCCCATCTATATTATCCAACTTAGAATAATAGATATCTTTTATTCCTGAGGACTGTTAATATTTCTATTTCCCTATTTTATGAGGATGTTATGTTAACCCTTTTTATGATGTGGGGTTTTTTTTAAAAAGTAATTGTCAAATATAAATCCCTTGATTTCTGAGTGCATGTTTAAATTTTGGGGATGTAATTTTTTAAAGGTGGGGAGAATATAACACCCAAATATATTAAAAGAATAAAATCTGGTTTGATAGATTATATGAAGAAAAACTAATATTATAATAAAATGTATAACTATGAGTCTTTATGATATATTTATTTTTAAATAATTTCAATCACTTCTATAGCATACAATGCACGCAACATCAGGTTTAAAGAAAGCACAATAATATATTAAAATATTATTATTTAAAACATGATCATTATAACCTAGCCATTAAGTTGTCAGGTATGAACATGAATAACTAATTTATGAAAATAGACCGTTTACACATTTTTATTGGTTATATATTGATTAAAAATAAAAATAAAAATCATTTGACATAAAATGTAATATTTTCTAAAAATAATATTTTTTCTAAAAGGAGGGTTTGTCATGATTTGTACAAATAATTTAAAATTAATTATTACCAATTTTAGAATATTTATTTTTGAAAAAAATAATAATTTTTTTTAATTGAAATTTCAAAATTATATTTGGATGAATTTTTTTATTATTTTATGAAAAGATTAATACTTCGATGAATAGTAAAAAATACTGTCTTTTATCAAAAATAGACTTTTATTTTAATGAATTACATAGATGGATTATATTTTAAATTGGTTTTAAAGTAAAATTAGTAAAATAATATTAAAATTTTACTAATTTAGATCATTGGAATCAATTTTATATTCAATTTTGATATTATACCCTCCTTAACTTATAAGTATTTTATCTATGGGAACCCACTTTTTCATCGTTTCTATGGGTATAATTTTAAATAGGATTTTGAAAATTCTATGAATTGAATTTCTAAAATTGTATTATTTATTTATAAATAGTAATATTTATATTTTCTAATATGGTCAACTTAATTTTTAAGTATTTTTATAGTAAAAGAAGTGAAAATTAATTACTGCAGTTATGGAAAAAACTATTACACCTGGGGATTAAACTAAAAGTATAAGGATTAAAATTACATAGAAACTTATAAAAAACCATTTTTATAGGCATATTTAGATCTTATAACATAAAATTTTCTATAATGACCTATTTTGAGGCTTTTTTCATGATAAAAACATGGTTGTAATTGATTATTTTCAAAAATTCCATGTGTGTCTTATCCCCCACTTATAAAAGGATACCCCTTGTCCTCCCCTCTTCAAACAAAAAATCTATTTGGTTCAGACAATACATGAACACATAGATTTCTTATTATCCTAAAAACATCCTAGAACCCTTTTTTTATCATAAATCTATCATAGGAAGGATTTTGGTGTAGACATAAAGAGGTTTTCTAAAGAAGAGGTAATGTTCTTAAACGAGTATTTTTTATTTTGTTTCTTTTTGAATCTAATTAAAATTTTATTAAAAAATTATTATATGATAAAATTAGTATATTAAATATACTAAGATGTTATTATTTTAATGTAAATACCCATATCCATATTCTCTTCCATTAATTTGGAAAATAAATCGTCAATCATGTGTACTGTGGACTACCGCCTCATAAATTGATATAATTCATTTTCCATCACCACCTTTCAAGGATTGATATAATGAAAGATTTAACAAATTTTTATGATTTTTATGATATTATTATACATATGTAATTATAATATCACATATACCTTATTACATTCCATGCAATTTCAAATATGATAATTTCTCTTGTGTGTACGGAAGACTACCATCTTGTGAAGCAATGTGATTGGTTTTTCACTTACACTATACATGGAAACTAATAAAGAAATATTTAATTAATATACGTGATATATATAGAATTATATTGACTATATAAAATTAATATATATCCTTTCATTCATTAATGTAATGATATTTTCGTTCTTACATACATTTGGTTTTTCATCTCTACGAAGCGATGCGATTCAATTTCCATCTCAAACATTCATGAATGATTATAAAAATATATATATTGAGAAAATATTGTATTTATAGTAATAATATAATTATATATATTATGAATCTTTATCCCATACAAAATAATAGTAACTTCCATGACAAGACGTGCATGACAAAACAAGGGGACACTACTGGAAATGGGGCCTTTCCCAATGGTTCTAAACTGTTGGGAAAGGTTGCAGAACCGTTGGTATAACATATACCAACAGTTCTGCAAACCGTGGGGAAGTAAGCCATTGAAAAAACCTATCCCAATGGTTTACAAATAACCGTTGGTATATGTTAGTAAAATTAACCTATGCCAACGGTTTGGTTAAACCATTGGCATAAGTTTTACCAACGGTTTACACCAAACCGTTGGTAAAACTAATGAAAATTCAGTCTTCCCCAATGGTTATAAACCATTGGGAAAGGTTTTTACCAACGGTTCTCTTTGAACCGTTGGTTAAAAAATCCCTAGAAACCTTTCCCAATGGTTTGTAAACTGTTGGGAAAGGGTTATTATAAGCCTATGCCAACGGTTTGAAACCGTTGGCATAGGCTATGCTGTGCAAATTGCACAGTAGCCTGCAATTTGCACAACAGCCTCTAATTTTGCACAGCAGCCTCCATTCCATTTTTCTACCTGCAATAACAAACTAATACATACATATAGAGAACAAATTCATACACATTTAACATATAATGTATTCTTGAACTGTACACATCCAGAATTAAATCAAAATTCATAACGTAATTATAAACATACATAATTGATTTAGAATTCAATTTAAAATTTAGATGACAATTGTATGTGGAATCAAAAATTCAATTCATAATTAAATACATACATAATTTAATTATAAATTATCAATAAAATACATAAAAAACTGAATAATTAAACAGAATCTGAATACGTTTGTTCGTATTTTCGTATACCAGTTGTTTTTACTAAAAATGATGTCCATTTTAAACAAAATACATACATGTGGAGTAATACCAGCCACATCGTGGCTAGAATTGAGGCGGGTTTGACTCGTAAATGTTACATATGACCCATGGATCATTGTCCTAAAGTATCAACATACTCTAAAAGCATTTGGTTAGTTTTCCGTATGCCAGTTATTGTTTTCACTTAAAATGTTGTTCATTTCAAAAAAAATGAGACACTTTGAGTGGTGCCGCCCACACCAAGCCTCAATTGAGGCGGGGTTGACTTTTACATGTCATATATGACCCAAGGATCATTTTCCTAAAGTTTCAACGGAATCTGAATGCATTTGGTCAGTTTTTCATATGTCATTTATTGTCTTCACTTAAAATGAAGTCTATTTTAAACGAAAGAGATACAATTTGAGTGGTTCTGGCCACACCGTGCCTCGGATTGAGGTGAGGTTGACTCCTACACATAACAAATGACCCATGGATCGTTGTTCTAAAGATTCAACAGAATCCGAATACGTTTGGTCAGTTTTCCGTATGTCAGTTGTTGTTTTCACTTAAAATGAAGTCCATTTTAAACTAAAGAGATACACTTTTAGTGGTTCCAGCCACATTGCGCCTTGTATTGAGGCGGGGTTGACTCGTACACATCATATATTACCCATGGATCGTTGTGCTAAAGTATCAACACAATCAAAATCTGTTTGGTCGGTTTTCCGTATGTACTTAAAATATTGTCCATTTTAAACAAAAGAGAGACACTTGGAGTGATCCCAGCCACACTGCAACTCAGATTGAGGCTTGGTTGACTCTTATACATCACATATGACCCATGGATCGTTTTCCTAAAGTTTCAACATAATCCAAATGTGTTTGGTCGGTTTACCATATGTTAGTTGTTGTTTTCAATTAAAATGAAATCCATTTTAAACAATAGAGAGAAACTTCGAGTGGTTCTGGCCACTCTGCACCTCGGATTGAGGCTGGGTTGACATGTACACATCAAATTTAACCCATGGATATTTTTCCTAAAGTTTCAACTGAATCCAAATGTGTTTAGTCAATTTTCTGTATATCAGTTGTTTTTTCATTTAAAATGTTATCTATTTCAAAAAAACCTGAGACACTTTGAGTGGGGCTGGCCACACCTGGCCTCATATTGAGGCAAGGTTGACTTTTTCACGTCAAAAATGACTGATGGAACTTTGTCCTAAAGTTTCAATAGAATATGAATGTGTTTGGTCGGTTTTCCATATGTCAGTTGTTGTTTTCAATTAAAATGAAGTCCATTTTAAACTATAGAGAGACACTTCGAGTGGTGTCGGCCACTCTGTGCCTCTGATTGAGGCTAGGTTGACTCGTACACATCAAAAATGACCCAAAGATCATTATCCTAAAGTATCAACACAATTCGAATGCATTTGGTCAGTTTTCCATATGTAAGTTGTACTTTTCACTTAAAATGTTATTCATTTCAAAAAAAAAAGTGAGACACTTAGAATGGTGTCGGCCACACCATGCCTCAGATTGAGGCGAGGTTGACTCTTACATGTCACAAATGACCCATGGATAATTGTCCTAAAGTTTCAACAGAATCCAAATGTGTTTGGTCTGTTTTCTGTATGTCAGTTGTTGTTTTCACTTAAAATGAAGTCCATTTTAAACTAAAGAGAGACACTTTGAGTGGAGCCGGCCACACCGCGCCTCGGATTGAGGCTGAGTTGACTCATGCACGTCATATATTACCCATGGATCATTGTGCTAAAGTATCAACACAATCAAAATCTGTTTGGTCGGTTTTCTGTATGTACTTAAAATGTTGTCCATTTTAAACAAAAGAGAGACACTTAGAGTGATCTCAGCCACACTGCGACTCAGATTGAGGTGCGGTTGACTCATAAATGTCACATATGACCCATGGACCATTGTCCTAAAGTTTCAATAGAATCTGGAATTCAATTCATAATTTGATCAGTTTTTCGTATACCATATGTTTTTACTAGAAATGATGTCCATTTTAAACAAAATACATACACATAGAGTGATACCGGCCACACCATGCCTCGGATTGAGGCGAGGTTAACTCGTAACCTTCACAAATTACCCATGGATCATTTTACTAAAGTATCAACATATTCCGAAAGCGTTTGGTCAGTTTTCCGTATGGCAGTTGTTGTTTTCACTTAAAATGAAGTGCTTTTTAAATAAAAGAGAGACACTTTGAGTGGTGTCAGCCACACCACGCCTCATATTGAGGTGGGTTTGACTTGTACACATCAAAAATGACCCATGGATTGTTGTGCTAAAATATCAACACAATAATAATCCTTTTGGTCGGTTTTTCGTATGTGCTTAAAATGTTGTCCATTTTAAACATAAGAGAGACACTTTGGGTGGTCCCGACCACACCACGCCTTGGATTAAGGAGCGGTTGACTTGTACACGTAACATATGACCCTTGGATCATTTTCCTAAAATTTCAATAGATTCTAAATGCGTTTGGTCAGTTTTTCGTATGCCAGTTGTTCTTTTCACTTATAATCTTGTCCATTTTAAACAAAAGACACACAGTTAGAGTAGTATAGGCCACACCGCGTCTCATATTTAGACAGGGTTGACTCGTACACGTCTCAAATGACCTATGGATCATTGTACTAAAGTATCAACACAATCTTAATGCATTTGGTCAGTTTTCCGTATGCCAGTTGATGTTTTCACTTAAAATGATGTCCTTTTAAAACAAAAGACAGACACTTTGAGTGGTACTGACCACACCACGTCTCAAGTTGAGGCAGGTTTGATTCGTACACATCACATATGACCCATGGATCATTGTGCTAAAGTATCAACATAATCAAAATCCATTTGGTCAGTTTTCCATATGTACTTAAAATGTTGTCCATTTTAAACAAAAGAGAGACACTTAGAGTGATCTCGGCCACACCGCGACTCGGATTGAGCCCGGGTTGGCTCGTACATGTCACATATGACCCATGGATCATTTTGATAAATTTTAAATAGATTCTGAATGCATTTGGTTGGTTTTTCATATGTCAGTTGTTCTTTTCACTTATAATCATGTCCATTTTAAAAAAAATAGACACAATTAGAGTGGTACCGGCCACACCACATCTCGGATTTATATGGGGTTGACTCATACATGTCTCAAATGACCCATTGATCATTTTCCTAAATTATCAACATAATCCTAATGTGTTTGGTCGGTTTTTCGTATGCCAGTTAATGTTTTCACTTGAAATGATGTCCTTTTGAAACAAATGAGAGACACTTTGAGTGGTGCTGGCCACACCGCATCTCAGATTGAGGCGGGGTTGATTCGTACATGTCACATATTACCCATGGATCGTTGTGATAAAGTATCAACACAATAATAATCCGTTTCGTCAGTTTTTCATATGTACTTAAAATGTTATCCATTTTAAACAAAAAAGAGGCACTTAGAGTGATCCCAGCCACACCGTGCCTCGGATTGAGGTTTGGTTGACTCATACACATCAAATATAACCCATGGATCGTTCTCCTAAAGCATCAACACATTTCAAATGCGTTTGGTCAGTTTTTCGTATGTCAGTTGTTGTTTTCACTTAAAATGATGTCCATTTTAAACAAAAGTGAGACACTGTGAATGGTGTTGGCCACACCGCGCCTCGTATTGAGTTGAGGTTGACTCATACACATCACATATGACCCATGTATCGTTGTTCTAAATTATCGACACAATAATAATCCATTTGACCAGTTTTCCATATGCTAGTTGTTGTTTTCACTTAAAATGAAGTCCATTGTAAACAAAAGGGAGATACTTTGAGTGGTGTTGGCCACACCGCACCTCGGATTGAGGCGAGGTTGACTCGTGCACATCACATATAACCCATGGATCATTTTCCTAAAGTTTCAATGGAAACCAAATGCTTTTGGTCAGTTTTCCGTATGTACTTAAAATGTTGTCCATTTTAAACAAAAGAGATACACTTAGAGTGATCCTGGCCACACCGCAACTCGTATTGTGCCCGGGTTGGCTCATACACGTCACATATGACCCATGGATCATTTTGATAAATTATAAACATAATCCAAATGCATTTGGTTAGGTTTCTGTATGTCAGTTGTTCTTTTCACTTATAATCTTGTCCATTTTAAACAAAAGAGACACAATTAGAGTGGTATCGGCCACACTGCATCTCGGATTTAGACGAGGTTGACTTGTACAAGTATCTAATGACCCATAGATCATTTTCCAAAAGTATCAACACAATCTGAATGCGTTTGGCCAGTTTTCTGTATGCCAGTTAATTTTTTCACTTAAAATGATGTCCTTTTGAAACAAAAGACAGACACTTTGAGTGGTTTCGGCCACACCGCATCTCAGATTGAGGCAGGGTTGATTCGTACATGTTACATATGATCCATGTATCTTTTTGATAAAGTATCAACATAATCAGAATCCATTTGGTCAGTTTTCAGTATGTACTTAAAATGTTGTCCATTTTAAACAAAATCTATAAAGCTCTCCAAATTGTTTTGAAAATTGCTTGAGATCCGATCGGTTTCATATATCCAACTTCTGTCCATTCTGTAAAAAGAATTTATATAATTCATTTTGTCATAAAAAAATCAATAGGATTGAACTTTAATAGAAAATACATTTAAGTAAACGATAAAGGAAGAAGTTTCTAGTCGATGTGGTGAACTATTAAAATAATGTAAAGAACAAGTACTCGTAAATTAAATTAAAATTTATTTATATTCATTTTCATTAGGTCTATAAGAGGCACATGCCTCAGGTCCCATCATGTGTTATAGGTATCCCAAATCATTCACTCATGTTCAATAACTCATTATTGGCACCTCTATGGCCATACCTTTCATTACCCAATTACTTCCCCAAGTCAAGCGCACCCCATGGGTGAATAAATTTTAGGCTTTTACACTAATAGGTTGTTCATGGCTTGTAAAAAGATTTAATTACATTAATTATAGACAAAAACATTTATTTTTAAATTTGAAATTAATAATAAAGTATGTCAATGATAACAACATTACTGAATTAAACTTGTGACTTATCTAACATTTTTATGGATGTCTACACATGCCAACATGGGTAGTGAAAAGCACCCCACCCTCATAAAAGTGAGTATTGGCCAAGAAGGACACATAATATACAACATAAAATGATAACCATATTTAATTGACCCTAAAGTTATATTAGTACAGTCATCTTGGGGAAAATAGAATATATGATTCTGGTTAACTGATGAATTCAAAAGCTCGTATTCCATATGTTGGACACTATCTAAGGTAAGAAATCATGTGAGGATGGGTTTACATCATTCAATTTCTTACACTCTAGAGAGAATAAAGTCTTAAATTAATGACTTGAGTTCACTGATACCATGTAAACCATTATACACACCATGTGAACCCTTATACACACCACATGAACCCTTATACCATATCGTCATTATTACAACCATTAATAACAACTTATTAAACAACATCACTTGTTAAAGATAATAAAATTGAACATAAATTAATAATAATATTGGATATATCAAGTAAAATGAAGTCATACTATCTTATATCCTAAATGACCACCCACAACCATGATCAATGACCACAAAGCTCCCCTTTCGGCCAAATCAAAAGTGAAAATAAAAACACATAGTTGTAGAAAACAACTTCATTTGTGTGAAGAATAATAATCTCATGGTCCTCGTGATATTTGAACCATGCAGTCATGATTTTCGAGATGAACTTGTATCCATGAAACCATATGAGAAACACAATTCAATACATGCATTTTTCTGATGTTCCCAAACATTTTGAGGAACCCCAAATCAGTGAAAATGGTCATTGTGTTTTAAAAAGGTGATTGAATAAAACATGTATGATGTCGAAGGCATAATGATTAATGGTTATATTAGAAAAAATAAAATTCACTAATATTGTGAATTTGACATTCTGTTAATTAGTTTCATGAAGAAGGAATAAGTACTAATTAGGGACCACATATTATTTTTCAAAGTTCAAGAAGATACTCCATATATTCTATTGTGCAAAGGATAAGTGAACAGTGTGTCATTTTATATATATATTTTTTTTTTATAGAAACATGATACATACTTGTTATGTAATACACATAGTGTAAAAAAATTAAGATGAACAAGATCTTCATGTTTGACATGATCTTAATGAAAGGAGTGATTTTCATGAAATAATATCAATAAATATTACAAAAAATTTCTTATGAGTTCATATACATAAAGTTGTAATATTTGAAGTATTGAGATTAAAAAACTATGAATATTTAAAATTAGAACACAATAAAGAGACACCATGCCCTTATAAATGTAAATGTGTAATGAAAATTTTAATTGGGCATACACCGATGTAGTGATTTGAGTACACAATTCGTGGAGTAGTGAATCATAAAATTTTACAAAAACCCTAAAAATTGGGAATAACGAAATCCTTGAGAATAGAAGGATATGATTGATAATATGTGGAACTGTATCCTTGATAAAATATGGAAGGAGTCTAACCTGGAAGCAGCTGGTCCGATGGAAGAGGTGGGGCTTCTCAAGTGCTTATGCGAAGGAATCGCTTCTGGAGAGCATCGGAATGGTTCTGGAATCGTGGGGAGGCGACTTCCTAGTTTTGGAGAATTTGGGGCATATTTTTACCAATAGTTTTTAAAAACCATTGGTAAAACTCAATCTTTCCCAACGGTTTAATGAAACCATTGGGAAAACTCATTTTTTCCCCATCTTTCCCAACGGTTCCATCAAACCGTTGGGAAAAGTGATTTTTTACCCATCTTTCCCAATAGTTTTATCAAACCGTTGGGAAAATTCCCTTGTTATAGATCTTTACCAATGTTTTATACAAACCGTTGGTAAATATAACCTATACCAATGGTTCTTTGAACCATTGGTATACAAGTGTTGGGAAAAGTATGATTTCCAGTAGTGGGATTAACACCCAAAACAATAATATAATGTAATATTATTACAAATAGGGTGGTAAAATGTTATAAGAGGATCATATATGGAATTTAAATATTAATATGGTTCTGTTATAATGTAATGACATACTTAAAATCATTATACAGATGATTGAATCATGTTTGAGAAAAAGGAAGCATGTGGTAAGGGACTTCTTCTAATTTTCCTTCAATGACACATATTTTAATGTTATGCACCTAATTTATTTTATATTCTATATAAAATGACCATTTTATGTAATATAATGAATAATTAAGACTTTAGGGTATTCTATGTTTTAATTTTAACTATTTCAATTAAGTGTATTTGACTTTAAAATTACCATGTCAAAAATAATTTCATAACTCAATTTCTTTTCATCTAGTTAAATTACTTCTTCATTGTATTTGATATTATAAGATTATGTGTCTAAATAATTTTGACAATATTATGTTATATTTCCACTTTATTATGTGGGTTTACATTTGGTACACATAATATATTTATTGATTAATTCTCACTTCAACATTATGATCTTTATATGGGTTTATTTCCCAATATCATTTTAATCGGGGTTCTTTATACATTAATTTACATTAAAGAAAATTATTTTATCAATGTACAATATTCCCATTTAATTTTATTATCCTTATTTTATTCATAATTTTTAAATGTAATAAAACCAAATTACTCTATTGGGTGCTTAAAATGATTGATAAAATGTTTTAAATAAAATATGGTATTATTTTTCTCTTCGGTTGAAAATCATTTTTCTTCCAAAACCATGTTTTATAAAAAAGTTTTATTTTTTCACATTATACAAATGATTTATTCATTTTCTTACCCAAGTTTTATTTTTTACAAATATTTATGAATGGAATGTTCATGTATTTTATCAAATAAGTATCATTTGGATTTTTTCAAAAAAGTGGAAAAAAACTTTGTTTTAATGTATACGAAATGTATGGAATTTCCACCATCATGAACATTAAATGTTTCAAATATTACATTATAAGTATCAAAGGTTATTTTCAATGAAAATTATTTTCATCATATTTTTTTGAACTTTTAGTTAAAAAAATTATTTTCATACTGAAAAGAATATTTTCCTCATGGATGTTTATAATGAAATTTTATTTTATTTCTATCCATGAACTACATCAAACATTTATTATACATATGATCCAATAAGTATATTTTGTATTGATATTGTCCTAATTATTTTTCTAGATGTTTTATAATCATTTTGACCCAGGAAAGTATTGAAATTCTATTTCTTGATTAATTTTTGTAATCATTAACTTTTCCTTGAAATATTTAATTTTTTATCACCATTGGACATTACATTTTCACTATATATACATATTATTTATCATTGATATATTTATTACTTAAACCATATATTGTTTCTACATATGGTATTTTAATTTGAATGTTATATGATTGACTGAGGAAATTATTATTAATCTATATTCCCTACTCAATAAATATATTTAATGATAAGGAATATTGTTTATGAATTAAATAAATTATTTGATATATTAGAAATGATTTGGACATGAAAATATGGGTGGTGACCGATTATATATAGATCCTAGATGCATTGTTAGTGTCATGAGAAAACTTATTTTTCTATCAATAGTTAAATGGGTTTATGGTGTATACCTAGGATTAAGTTTTAAACTATCTTGAGAATGGAATTTATAGTAGAGGTATCATGATTCATGAGATCATAGAATCCAATAATTAAGAATTTCCTTCAGTAATAATTTACTTATTACTATCCATGATATTTTCTCAATGATATTATTTCTGTATGGATTTTATTCTCGATTTATTTAATAAATAGTATGCACATTATATTATTTACCTTTCCATATTGATTAATCCTTATGTAATCATAATAGTAAAATTATTTAAATAGAATGTGTGTTTATTTATTTACCCTTCTATGTTTTTTATGATTATTAATTCATTATATAATCCATTGTACTTAACCCTTACTGATTATTTGAGCTCTCCCTTATTTATTTTCCTTTCCCAGGAATCTTGAAAGTGTACTTTGAATTATATGAAAGCATATTCTAGAGGGAATAATGATATTATATAAAAAATTATATTGTAATTTTTTTATTCAAATTCAATATTGAAATCATGTATGTATCTAGTTTACCAAGATTACTAAATTATTATGTCCTTTGGGATAAAATTTCTTTTATCTAGTTCCAATGTAATAAAGTAGACATAGGCTCTGAGTTATCGGGGTTAGAGTCAATACATTACAAGTCATAAATTCCACCCTTACCTTCTTCCCTTTTTCCATATTTCCTTTCCATATTACTCAACCAAATTATTCTTTTCTTATTATCATTGGAAGAGATGATACTTGGATAATTATTTCTATATATTTTTTGAACTTGATAACATTTCCACATAAACTGAAAATTTATAAGATAGTAATTCCCTTAAATTTATAAGATTTACCCATCAAATAATCAATTAATACTACTCCTTGGATTACATAAATAATATCCAACCTGAGTTTCAAACCTTGTAACAATGGATTCAAATTAAATGTCTTTTTTTTATCCTTTACCCCTATATTGAGGAATTTCCTTTCCAAATATGCATTTTTATCATGAAGAAAGTATTTTTCAAAGGACATGTCCTTGATTTTAATTCACACCATACCATTTATTTCTTTTTACTCCTTAGTGTTCTGGATAAATGGACACCATCAATCAGTGTCTTCTTTAAGATGAAAAATAGACATGACAACTATCTATTTTTATATATCCCAAAGAGATAAATATCCTCTCCTTAGAGTTTATCCATTACTCAGCTACTAATATATTAATAATCCCATTGAATAATGGAGGATTATTTCACATGAAGTTGTGCAACATTGTTTCAATCTATTGGATTTAAAAAGGATAAATCATTTGGGTATGGTTTTTAGTCATAAACTATGTTAGATACCCCAATATGGTTATGATTTTTTTAGCTCTAGTTATATATATTGCTCCATATCTAGCTTCATTTTATTTCCCTAGAGGGAAATATATACATAGATTAGGTGCATTGAATCAATTTCTATTCCTTCCACTAGAACTATTTCTAAATAATGGAATATAATGAGTTATCTCATAACATTCGGAATTTTAAATCACACAATATGATTCCAAATATGGTGAAACGCTTAACATTAATTAAAAATTTACGCATATGTAATATTAGAATCATAAGATTAGTATTTTGGGGAATATCTTCAAATACTAAGAATATTTTCAAATCATTCATAATGGTTGGTAAAGAGAATGTAAATTAAGTAAAAAATATCCATAAAGAGTGTATAGGCATGATTGATATCATAGGACCACTCATCATGCACCGGTGAAGATCGAGTTACTACTCAATCCACCTATTCTAGAGTTGTTACCCCTAGGAGCATATGTGACACAAATTCATCCACTTTTCGGTATCCATAAATGGATTTATTTTCTAGGGAAAAACACTGTCTATATTTTACTAAAACATTATTGTATAATACTTTATATAGAATTATCCTTATATTAAATCATTTGGTTATGTTTTTTAATGTAGTTTTTCCTAATTTTAGTTACAAAGGTTAATTTTAAACTTATTTTGATACTGTAAGAACCTGGTTTTCATCTCTGGTATGGATCCTTTTAAATTTGTTCTAATTCCCCTATGAATTTATAAAGGTTTTAGGGGTGTTTGGGTATTGTTCGGAGCTCAAAACCCCAACCAGTAGAAAAAAATCACTAGGCCACATGGTCAGTAAAAACCATGTGACCCAGCCTATATAGTCTCTCCTAACAGTGAGGGGCTGGACAGAGGATAAAGTAGGGTGTGAAATTTTCCCTAATTGTGTGTCAGGGTCTTCACACCCATGAAAAATGTTTGTAGTTTTTAGTAGAGGCGATTCATGTGGTTGGAACTGGGTTTACCTAACCGTGAAGCTTAACCATGTGGGTTCCCTCCTCATATTATGGTAGGTGCATGGTTGGTTCATGATTTGTCCAATTGTGCGGCCAAACCACGTGACCTAGGAATTTTGGGTCAAATTTCCATTTCACCCTTAATGAAATGTTTAGTCCTTTTTCCACCTTTTTTCATTAAAGTGTATATAGCCTTCTCTTTTACCTCATTAAGCTCATTTGAATCTCTTTGGTAGACTTTGATATGGTTTTTCTATCAAGTGTCTGATTCAAGCATTGTTGGTCATGTTGGATGCACATCGGTAAGATATTGATTCATTTTTTTCATTCTTTGTTCTTCTTCCCCTGACAATACTATTTAAATATAGGCTTATACGCCCTTTTTTCAGGTCCTTGATTCATTCTTCAGATCTCTTCTTATCCAGGATAAAATAAAGGTTGATATTGTATGTGAAGAGTCGAATGAACCTAAGTTTGGTGGTTTATAACTCATCCCTTATATTTTATTCATTTTATAAATTTCTGTAGTTGTGTGCGTGCTAATTTTATCGGGCATGACCTGATAAATTCTTGTGTTGTTCTTAAATTTATTAGAATCGTATTCTAAGTCTCTTATTATATATGTTATCCATAATTATTGGGTACATCCTCAATGTTGACCACTCCATGTAGGGTGTTTTCCATGGTTATAGTTTTAATATATTGTGAATCCTATCTGCGCCACCGTTTAGGTTTGATTTAACTTAACCATGAAAAAGGTAGGCTTTAATTAAATAAATTAAATGTAGTGTCTAGAAACATCATGCTTATCACTTGACCCTTCTAAGGTAATTTGTTTGATTAATTCATGAAATTAAATTTTAATTGGATATTATATTTATATATGGATTTACCCAATTAAATGAAATATAATTACTTCATTGCATGTTCTTATAACCCCTTTCCATGTATAATGGAAGGTAGTGGAGTGAACCTAATGAGTTAATTATAATTTATCTAAACCAATGGGTGGTTGCATGTCCCTTTAGCCTTGTCACTTTTATGAAAGGAAAGGTAACATACAAAATTATTTATTAAATTACTTGAGTATCACATAGCCTAATTTTATATAATGAATCAATTTATGTGCATATTGTATATAGACCTTGAAATATTTATAGAATTTGGTTAGATTTGAGATGACCATGGATTCTGAAGGGAATGCCCTGAGCACTTGTGGGCACCATTCTAATTTAGGGATGCTGGTTTCTGAGGTTGATACCCACCTTGGAATCTGATCCTTGTTTACAAGTGTATTAACAGTATGACACCATAGGATCCCTCCATTATTATTATAGGATTCACTGGATACACTACTTGGATCTAGCATGATGTCTACAGATATGTGGAACATTGGATACACCCTTGGCCTAGTCATTGCTTATAATATTTTACCTTGGATGAATTACTTGGACTTGGTTAGAATTACATTATTGTTGAATATTATGGGATATTCCCCTTATATTACAGTCTTACCCTTTATATCTAGGCTACAGATTATTACTGATTTGTATCAACCCCTGAGATCAAGGATGCCTTGGTTATTAACTTGGATCATCTTCATTATTATTATCGTGACAATATTTCTTATTATTTATTGGATCCTTTACTATTATTAACATCTTGGGATGTCAGTTCTAGTTATACTGCTTGTGACCTACTGAATAAATTGGAACATAATTAATTAATTAATTAATGAAATGGTTTCATGTTCAGATATAGGTTGAGGATGAAGCATGTACTTAGGTATTTACATTACTGTACAACTTTACTTTTATATATGCATTCCTACACATAGTTATATTGTATATTACCTAGCCTGGATGTTATAGACTCCATATTTGTTTGCCTAATAAGATTTATCTTACACACAATCCTGGATGCCATTGGTACCCATGTAGATTACATGTATGTTGGTGTTAACAAGGGGAAGTGTCCTGCTTTGGACACTTGAAATTTCTTTCTTTATTAGGTTGAAGCTTGTTAAAAGATGACTAAGAATGATCTCAGGATTCTTGGATAGTTTTGGTTTCTTTTTCTACTTTTCTATATCATGTATTACTTTATCCCTTTTATCCATGATTTCCCATTTTGTAGGGAGATGAAAGGCATTTATCATTATTTTTTATGTAATCCAACTTCCAGTTATAGTTGATTATTATCTATTGTAGGAATTTATATTCACTTATATAATTCTTCTACTATTAACATATTTTTACATTTATCCATTGTGCTACACTCTGATAATGAGGGAATAGTCTCCCCATGGACACACCACAGGTCCTCACTGAAAGTTGACAACCTCTGGCATTCGGGGACAATCAGGATTGGGGCACCTGATATGGCTCTAATTTTACATGGTTTTCCACATCATTATTTTAGTTATAGTAATTTAATTAAATATTTTTACAATTTTTAGTAGATAATCACACTTTGGTATTTTTATAATTAAATAACTTAATTTATCAACTTTTATAACCAATTATGTAATTTTAGTCTTTAAAATTATTAATTTAATCTTACTTTACTTTTCTAGTTTAATAATTTATCAATTAGTTTAGAAATATTAATCTACATGACTTTTTAGGACTTTTATTATATAATCAATTAAACATTTTATTAGAAAATTTATTAAATTAGTTTTTTATTTTATATTTTATTTTTAAATTATGTCAATTTAAATAAATTTACTTTATTAATTTATCTATTAAAAAATTAAATTAGTTTTAATATATTTTAAGAAATTAAGTTTTAAATTAATTAAATAGCTTGTTTTTATTTTTTAGTGTTTATCTTGTTAAATAATCAATTACTTTATTTTTTTTAAATTATATTCCTTTAATAATTTAAGTTTATATTGTAGATTAAATTTTAACACAACGGTGCCACAGTACCACTCCCCTTCTTTTTTTTGCCACTAATGGTGACTCATTTTGTCACCGACGCAATACAATCACTCACTGCTACCCCTTTAATAAAATTATTTAACAAATTTTAACTTTAATATTTAATCAATTTAGTTTAATATTAATTTAGTTTTTTAATTTATGTTTTTTCAATTAATAATTTAACTTTTTAATTATAATGATTAATTTTAATTTAATTAATAATCAAGTTTTAGTTTATTAGTTAACTTAATTTTAGCTTATAATTTTTGTTTAAGTTAATTACAGTTTTTATTTAATCAATCAATCAATTAATTATTAAGTGTTAGTTGTAGTTTTATCTGGTTTTAGTTTTATGTTAATTTTTTGTGTAGATTAATTTTATTCTTCATGTTTTATGTTTTATGTTTTGAATTTAGTTAATTAATTAATTTTATTTAGCTTCATCTTATTTAGAAAATTTTTAGTTCAATTAAATTTAGTTATTGTTTTTATTTTAATCAATTAATTAAAAAAAAATTAATTAACATAATATTTTATTTAAGTTTTATCATATTATTTTGAATCACTGTCTTTTTTATTGATGGTGATACCATTGTTACTTCTTCATACCTATGCTCCAACAGTGTCGGTCTCACCCTCCAATCCTACATTATTTTCTCATACTGACACCGATACGTTCACTCTATCGGTCTCTCCTGCAGCAACCTCTTACCACCGACACGTCACCCAAATTGTGGAATAAGAATCATCTCCGGTTATGTTTTTAACTGGAATATCCAGTACACCCTTTGGATGAGAACATGTTTCCATTTGTATTTTGAGCCATCGAATCATCGTGCACGGCGATTCATTTGATTCGAATGTGCATACGTATTTGCCCTTGCGTTGCGATTCAGGGTCGACTGCTCCTCGGTTGCATCAGCTTTGACGACGACGATGAAACCCTGAGATCCCTCCCTAAAATCTAGAAATACAGCAACCACAAAAAATCAACACGAACAACAAATGGGCATCTGAAGACTACAACAGCGGCAACGGCGATGACACCAAGGCATTATCGCATTGTCCGAAAGTTTCGACCAACGCAAAGGCATGGGTTTTTTCTACGACAACTGCTTAACTCTGGTGTGGTTTCATCTCACTTTCTAATTCAATGTCCCCTAGAGGTTTCAGCAGGTTCCACTTTAACATGCACGAAGTTTCCACTGCAGGTTCCATTTGAAATCATTTTGTAGTGTGGAAGTTCTAGTTGTACTTCGAATGGAACTTACAGTGGAACTCCCACTGTAACTCACGTTCGAACTCCCACTAGAACTTCCGTTGGGGTTTTGGAAAAATAATTCAATATGAAAATGCTTATACTTTTTCAAATGCTAAATTCAATCAATTTTATAAATATACATTTCAGTGGTAGTATGAAACTCCCAGTGGAACTCCCACTGGAATTTTCAAATGCTAAATATAGTCATTTTTATAATAAATATGTGACTATATGTGACTATTTATTTTAATTTTCCACTGGAGGTTCCAGTAAAACTTCTGATGGAAGTTCCACTAGAAGTGTTACTCGAAGTTCCACTGGAAGTCCCACTGGGACTTCCACTGGAAGTTCCAAGGGGACTTCCAGTGGGACGTCCAGTGGGATTTCTTCTGAAATTTTCAAAGATAAATTCAATCATTTTTACAATAAATATGTGTCACAATTGCACTGATTATTTATTTTAATTTTACACTGGAAGTGCCACTGGAACTTCCATTGGCACTTTTAGTGGCAGTTCTAGTGGGACTTCCAGTGGCATTTCCAGTGGTACTTCCAGTGGCAGTTCCAGTGGCACTTCCTTTGGGACTAGTGGAACTTCCAATGGTTGTGGGACTTCAAGTTGGACTTCCAGTGAGACTTCTAGTGGGACTTTCAGTGGCCCTACTAGTAGTACTTACAGTGGAATTTTCAAATAATAAATTCAATCATTTTTACAATAAATATGTGTCATAATTGCAATGAATATTTCTTTTAATTTTCCACAGGAACTGCCACTGGAAATTTCACTGGAAATTCCACTACAAGTTCCACTGGAACTTCTAATGGAATTTCCAGTGGAACTTCCTATGGTAATACTAGAACTTCTGGTGGTTGTGGGACTTCTAGTGCGACTTCCAGTGGGACTTCCACTAGAAGTTCCGGTGGGACTTCCAGTGGCCCTCCCAGTGGGACTTCAAGTGGGACTTCTAGTGGAAGTGCCAGTGGGACTTCTAGTGGGACTTCTATTGGGACTCCCTGTGGGACTTCCAGTGTGACTCTCTATGGTACTTCTAGTGGGACTTCTAGTGGGACTCCATGTAGGACTTCCAGTGCAACTTCCAGTGGGACTCCATGTGGGACTTCCAGTGGCACTCCCTGTGGGACTTCTAGTGGAACTCCCTATGGGACTTCCAGTGGCACTCCCTATGGGACTTCCAGTGGCACTCCCTGTGGGACTTCCAGTGGCACTCCTTGTGGGACTTGTGGCACTTCTAGTGGGACTTCCAGTGGGACTAGTGGAACTTCCAGTGGCACTCCCATTTGATGTTCCAGTGGAACTTCAACTGAAGTCCCAATATAACTTAGACTTGTCCTACCTTCTATACTATAATTTTTTGGATGACCCTAATAATTCCTTAATTTCTATTTTTAGGTGTGAATTTTATCTCAAATTTGACCTCCTTAAAAAGACTTTTACAAGAAATAAAAGATCAACTGAAAGATGGTCATAGAAATGCTTTGCGCACTACTCCATTTTGGAATATGTTTAAAGCATTCATATCCAATATAGTAACAGCATAAGATTTCAAAAAATCTGATATTTATGTTATGTATGTATTGGATAACTACAATCCTTCAACAAATTTTCACAACCCGTCCCCCGGGGCCCGTGTCGTGACTACCCCAAGCCCGCCTTCCATAGGCCAGGGGCTGGCGACTAGCACTGAAAGGTGTATTCCCGAAAACCAAGAAGGAATTGCCTTTATATCCTATAAATACATGCAACCAAGCACACAGTAATATAAGAACACAAGTAAACAGTATAGAAAAAAAGAGTACAGAAAGTAAGAGGGGCTGGAATACAAGCCCAACAGTAAAGGTACAAGTACAACTAAAATACAATACAACTGATGAAAGAGAAAGACAGCTACTAGGTCGTCCTCTGAGGTTCCTACCTGAAGGTTTGGTAATGATCACTTACTCAGCACTCCACATTCTCTTGTGTCCTCTGTGTACCAACACGCCGTATGGTCTACCTCCGGGCACCATCCAGTCCTGGTACCCTCAGCCTCGATCAGCGTTGTTCATCTTCTATACCAAACACAACAAAATTCAGGCATATCCTGTGTAGGGGTGAGTATAACGATACTCAATAAGGACCTCGAGACCCTCAAGGTCTCACAAAATCCACAAAAGATAAACCACAAAGCATGAAATCAACTGACAACCCTTCTTAGTAATATTCCCATACATATAACTAAGTTATCAAGTATACCCATCTCAATCATGAGGAAACACAGGGTCCAACCCAAAATCCCAAAGCTCAACTGTTCCACAAAGGAAGGAATACCACAAAGTTAATTACCACACAAGTATGCCACACAGAAGAATACCACCAAGGTATTGCCACGAAGGAAAGTACCACACAGGTACGAACTCAACTCACACCAGGTATAACTTAGGTACAGTAGTAGAGATTATTAGATGTAACTACTGAATCATCTTAATCTATTAAGAGGTGGACCCATGAAGGATCCCAAATTACAGACCCACACAGGATCCTAGTACATCATCAGACCCACACAGGATCCTCGTACATCGTCATACCCACATAGGATCCTAGTACACCATCAGTACATCGTCAGACCCACAAAGGATCCTAGTACATCTTCAGTACATCGTCATACCCACACAGGATCCTAGTACATTGTCAGTACATCATCAAAACCACATAGGATCCTAGTACATCGTCAGTACATCATCAGACCCACACAGGACCCTAGTATATCATCAGTACATCGTCAGTACATTATCAGACCCACACAGGATCCTAGTACATCGTCAGTACATCGTCAGACCCACACAGGATCCTAGTATATCATTATTACATCATCATACCCACACAGAATCCTAGTACATCGTCAGTACATCATCAGACCCACACATAATCCTAGTACATCGTCACACCCAGCTATAGGGTACCCGCACTAAGCTTGCTCGTCTCCGGGAGAATCTGCTCCTCAAGCTACTGGTAGATACTTAAACTACCACGAAGTCCCATGAATAAGTATATCAATGGACCGACACGTAATAGGGGTCTCAATGTAACAGACGTTGCGTCAATCGGACGCTTGTTCTGTAAGTTATTATCCTTTTAGTCCCAAGGGCCCAGTTGGATCTGGGCTCGATCCAACCTGACCATACCCCAACTTTATCCAAATCTCAAGTGGGGTATACCAAAAGGACCATCTCGCCCAAAGGTTTCCGGCACTGCTGATAGTTTTTCAAACAGATGCCTAATGCCGATGTAACAGCCAAAAGAATGTATAGGGTCGAAATTGGTCTGGGTCTTGTCCGACCCGGTCGGACCAACCCGGCCCAGCCCACTAGGTTCGTCCCGGCCAGCTGGGTGGCCCGCGGTGCGGGGCGGCCGCGGTGTGGCGGGGCGCCGTGGGTCGGCGGGGTGGTGACGCGACCGCAGTGCGGCGGGGCGGTCCCGGTGCGGCGGGACGACCACGGAGCGACGCGGGGCGCTGGGGCGTCGCGGCACGTCGGGGGGGCCACAGGGCGTCGCAGCGCGCCGAAGAGGCCATGGGGCGCTAAGACGCGCTGAGGAGGCCACGGGGCTCCAGGATGCGGCAGTGCGCTGGGGCGTCCACAGTGCATCGGGGTGTCGCGGGGTGTCGGGGCGCCGCAGGGCGCCGGGGCACTGGGGCGGCCGCGGCGCGCCGGGGCGGCCGTGGTTCGGCGGTCTGCCGCAGCTGGCCGGATGGCCAACCTTACTCTCTACGTGGTGCGGTCACGCGTCGCACCTTCACCGATGGTCGTCTTGGCCGGCCATCCTCCCTTCATCGTCGTGGTACAAGCCACGACCCCTTTTTTATCAGGCAGCACGGATGCACCTCCACCCCCGTCGTGCTGCCAGTGTAACGTCCTGGATCCGGGTGCCACTCAACGAGTGCCCCGAACCCGATTGGTCGCATGACCTCAAGCGCATTTCCCCAAAATCTAGAGGATTCCAACTAGCAGTGAGGGCCTAGGTCTGATAGTGGGGAAACTATGCCCTCATTTTTCAAAGTGTAGTGCAGTTGAGAAAATACAAACATACTAAAAGCGGAAGCAGTAAACAATACCAAGCTGAAATGGAAAACATAGTAGAAGTAAAAGATGACAACAGTTATATATATATATGATGATGCAATATGTCCCTAATTCTAATAAATCCACCAAAACGGGATACACTACAATCTGAAACAATACAGTACAAGGGAAAAATATAGAAAAGCAAAACAAAATAGTGCAGCAGGAACTTAGCAGCATCGCAAGCCTAAGCTCTGTCCCATGCTCTCCTACTCCTCTGCATCAATCTAGTACATGTGTAGGGACTCTTAACCTTATCAACACCTATAGAAATATAATCTATTTGGGCCCAAGACATGACCCAAACAGGGTGTGAGAAATAAATCCCAATAGGCAACCACCAAAGGCATGTTCCCAACTGTCATTGAAAATGTGCAACAGCAGTGTGCAATAATGAAATGCAGTAAACTAAAAAGTACTCAAAAGTAGCTACTCATACCAGTTCCATTTCCATTTAATTATTATTTAAAAATTCATTATGATTGAATTATAAGTTCCTGAGACTCAGCCTCAGCTGAAAATATCCTAAATAGTGTCGCAGCTAAAACCACAACAGGCTATCTAACAAGTAGAAGGAAAAAAATACCAAGCCTGTGCTTTAGCTTGGAAGATACAACATAAGAAATAACCATAGTGAATATGCAAAGTAAACAGAGTCCTCAGAAATGAAAAACCTTACCCTCTGGTAATCAGAATCGAAACCCTCAGGTGATTTCCCTCAGACATAATGAATATTGCCCTCAGACGTACAATATATTGCCCTCAGGCACAGAAGCTACTACCCACAGTCATAGGAAAAGTTGCCCTCAGAATAAACGAACACTTTCCCTCAGGCTAAACAAAACACTTGCCCTCAGGCTAAAAAACACTCCCCTCAGGATAAGCAAGTAACCAAGCTGAGTCCAACACATAAGCAAGCAATTATATACATTCTCTCTCGAGAAAACTCAAAGCATTCTTATAATCACGGCATACCAATGGGTATCCTGGCCAAATGGATAAACAAGGGAAACGCACCCATGGGGTGGCCCTGGATCAAGGAAACAATCCCAAATAGTAGTTATTACATATTCATTAAATTACCTATGCAATTATAGGTATTTAATTAGTCATGGACTCAGCCATAAGACACCCCAAACATGGGCGTGTAGCAAAACGGTACACAAAAACAACTCGACAGTTGGAAATAAACACCAGACCACCTACCTTAATCTCCTTTGATCATTATATGTGAACGGAGCCTCCCGAAACAACTGAGAATGGCATAGATCTAGGATAAATTTTCACCCATTCAAACTCAAATAACTTCCCCTCAGAAAAGAATTATAAGGAGAGGTTCAAGAAGTGTGAACAACTCACCCGCGCGGTTCAAGCAAGATTGTTGGAGAAGGAATCGGAGTCCCGGTGTGTGGTCGGGAGCTCTTCCAAGATCTGGTCATATCTCCTGCGCTTCAAATGAACCCATTGCCCCCTATTCTGAATGAGGAGGCTACTGCACATTTATAACAAAAAAACACAACTACACGGTGTGTAATCTCAAGTAAACAGCATATACTTTTCATTTTTTTAACTATTCCTATGGAGGCCACTTTCCACCACCTCATTATTCGTCTGTCGACATGATTACATGGTGTGCATTTCGGAGTACACGGCATGTAATGTCGCTCCACTGGTGGCTACTCCCACCACCTTACTGTTCACCTTCTGAATGATTACACGGTGTGTGTATACTAAGTACACGACGTGTAGTCAGTTTTTACACCCTTCATCACCGACAGGCCTACATTCCCTATGTACTCATTCCACACAGCCAAAGTACATGGCGTGTGGAAAAGTAAACGGCATGTACCCACAGATTTTGGTATTTTTCCCCATTTTCCTTATTTTCACAAAAACACTTAAGGAAAAAGGAAAAGAAGAAACTCGTACCTCAAGAATAAGAACCGGGTTCTTACAAACTTCCCCCCTTAAAGTAATTCATCCCTAAATTTCCCTTCCAAGGGTGGTGAAGATAAATCTAAGAACAACTCTGGACACTGAGCACGTACATCGGTCTCCCACTCCCGGGTTTTGTCCTGCACTCGGCCATTCTTTCATAGCACCCATACGAGAGGAACTGACCGGCCTCAGAGAACCTTTGTGCTCCTATCAACAATACGAATTGGATGCTCCTTGAAGTAAGCATCGACCTAAATCTCAACCTCCTCATATTTAAAAACGTGGGATAGATATGAGTGATAACAGAACAGTTGAGATACATGGAAGATGTCATGCATGGCTTAGTACCTTTGTGGTAAATGCAACCGATAGGCAACCGGCCCGACTCTCTCCAGAATCTAAAACGGTCACACATACCTCAGTGAAAGTTTACCCTGTCTCCTAATCCACTTGTGTCCCAACCTAGGTGAAACACGCAAGAAAACATGATTCCCAAACATGAACTCCAAGGGTCATCTGTAGCGATCAACATAAGATTTCTAATGAGACTGTGCAGTAGCCATCTGCTTCTGAATCAACTGGGCCTGCTCTGAAGTCTCCTGCACGAGATGTGGTCCCAGAAAATCTGCCTCACCTGCCTCCAACTAGCATAAGGTTGATTGAAATGGCCTACCATATAAAGCCTCGTAAGGTTCCATCTCAATAGTTTCCTGAAAACTATTATTGATGCAAACTCGACCAGGGTTATGTGCTTCTCCCAAGAGCCCCCAAAGTCCAGGACACATGCGCGCAGCATGTAGTCAAGCACTTGTATCATACGCTCTGACTGACCATCGATCTGAGGGTGGTAAGCTATGCTTAGAAGCACCTGTGTACCCAGTGCCCTCTGAAAACTCTTCCAGAAATGAAACGTAAAACGGGCGTCCCTATCTGAAACAATAGAATGAGGGACCCCATGAAGGCATACTACCTATCAGATATACAACTTCTCGAGATCGTCAACACTGAAGGTCTCCTTGATCAGAAAAAAGTGAGCTACCTTCGTAAGTCTGTCCACAACAACCCACACGGCATCATTACCTCGAGGTGACCTCGGTAACCCGGTCACGAAGTCCATCGCGACATCATCCCATTTCCACTCTGGAATAGGTAATTGTTGTAATAGTCCAGCTGTCCTCTGATGCTCTGCCTTCACCTGCTGACAGGTGGAATATCTCACAACAAAACCAGCTACCTCTTGCTTCATACCCGGCCACCAATACTGACATCTCAAGTCACGGTACATTTTGGTAACTCCAGGATACATTGCCCAAGCTGAAGCATGAAACTCCCACATAAACTCCTCGCGTATATCCCCTGGAACCCACACTCGTCCATGGATACGTAGCACCTCATTATTTCCTATCATCCAATCGGGAGGAGGTTCATCACTTGCCACTGACTCCCGTAGAACTAGGCCTTCTGAATCCGATAACTGTCTCATCCTCACTCTATCTAGGAGGGTAGAAGTCACAACTAAGGATGAAAGATAGGATCTCCCCTGACTATTGTGCACCTCCAAATGCATCTCAGAGAACAAATCAATAAGCTTCCACTCACCACTGACCTCCTGCACTGCCTGTATCTGAGTCCTCCTACTCAGTGCATCGGCTACTGCGTTACCCTTACCAGGTGTATAGGCAAGATCAAAGTCGAAGGACTGAATGTATTTAACCCACCTTTGTTGTCTCAAGTTCAGGTCACGCTGGGTAAAGATGTAATTAAGACTTTTATGGTCCGTAAACACCACAAAATGTTCTCCCAAGAGATAATGTCTCCAATATCATAATGCATGAACAACTACAACCAACTCGAGATCATGTGTTGGGTAATTTATCTCATGTGGCCTCAACTTCCGAGACCTGTACGAAACTACTTGATCGTCTTGCATCAACACTGCTCCTAGCCCAATACCTGATGCATCACAGTAAACTGTATAGCTCTTCCCTTTCTCTGGAAGTATCAGGACTGGTTCTGATGTCTACCTTCCCTTCAGCTCCTAAAAGGTTGTCTCGCAAGCTTCTGACCAAACGAAATTCACACCCTTCTTAGTCAAACCCGTCAATGGTGCTGCTAAATGGGAGAAGTCATGTATAAAGTGTCTGTAGTAACCATCCATCCCCAAGAAACTCTGTATTTCAAACACATTCTTAGGCTTCTCCCAGGAAACTATTGCTCTCACTTTCTCTGGGTCTACCGCAACTCCTATCTCTGGGATGATATGACCCAAGAAGTGTATCTGGTCCATCCAAAAGTGGCACTTTGAGAGCATAGCATATATATGATTCTCTCTCAGTGTACTCAGTATGATCTAAAGATGGGTAGCATGGTCGTGTCGAGTGTGATAGTACACCAAGATATCGTCCACAAAGACTACCACAAAAGAATCCAGATAAGGGTGGAACACACGATTCATCATATCCATGAAAACGGTTGACGCATTCATGAGTCCAAACGGCATGACCAAGTACTCGTATAGACTATATCTGCTCCTAAAGGCTATAAGCAGTATGTCTGATGGTCTAACATGCAACTGATGATATCTGTATCTCAAGTCAATCTTCGAGAACACTCATGCTCCTCAAAGTTGATCAAAAAGATCATCAATCCTTGGCAAGGGGTATCAGTTCTTGACCATCAACTGGTTCAGCTTCTGATAATCCACATAATGTCTGAGGGTACCGCCCACCTTCTTCGCAAATAGGACAGACGAACCCCAAGGAGAAATATTGGGTCAGATGAAACCCTTTTCCTACAACTCCTCTAACTGCATCTTGAGCTCCTGCAATTCTGGTGTAGCTATCCTGTAAGGAGGAATGGACACCGGTGTCGCTCCTGGAACAAGCTCAATATAGAAATCCACCTCTCGCTCCACCCTGCGATGATAGAAATCTAAAAAGGCTCGAAAGTGTACCAACCAGTCCATACTGAGAATGGAATCATATCCCGTCATCTCTAAGACATAGAGGTCCCATAAAAAGTGACACCCACCAACCTCTAGGGGGCACTCCTTATACCGACGCACACCTATCGTTCTAATTCCCAATGGAGTGTCTAGTATCATAATATTCAAATAATAAGAAACACAGAGCACAAGGTTCTCCACAACGGTCACAGATATAAAGCTATGTGTAGCACCAGTATCAAAAATTACTGAAGATAAAACAGAAGAAACTAGAATATTACCTCTAACAGTGGAAGGTACGAGATTCTACTCCTGGGTCTGGTGCACTGCATATGTCTGCCCAGTGCCGTGACCCTGTGACACAACCTGGATACCCTGAGCTGACTCGCCCTACTGTCTCTGAGATCCTAGTGTCTGGATACCACGTCCATGACCACCACCTCGGCCTGAACATCCCGACGTATTCCAATTCCCTAACTGGTAAGAAGATGTTGGCCTTGCTCCTACATGCGAAGTCTGCACAGAACCACTCTCACTAGCCATTAGTGGAAACGCCTTGAAAAAGTAGTACAGATGACCCATCTCGCCATAAGCTCGGCACTCCACTGGTTCGTGTGGACACTGAGGTCTCTTGTGCCCCTATTTACCACACTAGTAACACATCACCTGGACACCTGAAGAATTCTTCTGGCTAGTACTACCACTATGAGAGAAATCCATCTACCTCTTCCTCTTACCGGTAGTAATAGTACCAGAAACTGGTGCCGAACCGCCCTGGCCTGCACCACTAGCTTCCCGCAGGTTCCGCTCAGTAATCAATGTCTGGTTCACAATAGCATGCACTACAGGAAACCTAAAAACATTCACCAGTGTTTGAATGTCATATTGAAGACCATCCTCAAAGAATATTTCCCTCAACGTCTCATCACCCACTAGAACAGGTGAAAAACATTGTAGCTCGGTGAAGCGGGTAGAATAGTCCATCACTGACTTGGAACCCTGCTGCAGATTCATGAACTCTCAAGCTCTATCTACCCTCAGCATCTCTGGAAAGAAAAACTCATAGAAGACTGCCTGAAAATATTCCCACTCCATTTCTTGGTGATGCTCAGTCTGGGTGGTAACATCCCACAATCTCTTGGCGGAATCACTCAGCATGTAAGTAGCGAGCTTGACCCTCCTCCTAGGAGGTGTCTCCAAATGCTCGAAGATCGTCTGCATAGAACCCATCCATGATTCTGCAGCCTGTGGTCCTCCATCCCCTAAAAACATAGTCGGATGCTGCTACTGGAATATACGCATCAGCTCTACCATAGATATGGCAACCAGTGGTGCTCCCTGGAAGGTCTACATAAACCGCATGAAGCCTTCACAGAACTGCACCTACGTGCCTGCATCCGGTGTAATGGCTGGCACCACATCTGGATCTATTGGAGGATCCATCGGTAGCCCACGACCTACCGTCTCTAGAGTATAATCATTTCTGATCTCTTGGTAAACAACTTGAGGTCGTCTCGGTGGCATGACCCTAAAAGTTCAAACACATGCCTTAGATCAAGATAATCAAGGACTAAGAACTAGAAGCGTAAGAAGGGAACAGGAGAAATAAAACATTCAAGTTTTACAAAACAAGACTACACAGCATTTATAATAACTACACAATGTGTTTCCTTAAGTCTTTCACATGGGCGTGTACTCTTCCAGCACTGGTCGTGTAACACCCCAAACACACAGCGTGTTGTCCACACACACGGCGTGTACTTGAATTTTCTTCCCCTTCCCAAGTACTTCTACACGTTTTAGACACATGGATCTCCTTCGAGAGAGACTACACGGCGTGTATAAGGTCTACATTGTGTGTACTAGATGAGCTTCACTGACCCATGTTGTTTGTGACATGGCTGGGTGCATGGATCACACTACATGACGTGTTCCAGATAGACACGACGTGTACGGCTTAGATTCCAACTGCCCGTGTTGTTAGTGACACGACCAGCTACTCAACTGACAGTACATGGCGTGTTACACCCAAACACAACATGTACACCACCCTGTTTCCCCGGCCACATGGCCAAGTTCACACGGTCTCTCACCGGTCAAGACTAGACGACATGTACCACAGGTACACGACGTGTACTAAATGAGCTTCGCCGACCTGTGTTGTTCGAGACACGGTCGGTTATATGGTTCACACTACACGGTGTGTTCCAGATGGACACGGTATGTACTATAAAGGATAACATCGACTCGTGTTTTTAGTTACACGGCTGGATTCCCAAATTACACTACACGGCATGTTCGGATGTGACATCGCATGCTTAAGCGAATATTTCTCCGTCCGTGTTGTTAGTCACACGACGGAAACAAGGTCAACACGACACGGCGTGTACAACTGGTACACAGCGTGTTCCCTATAGAGTTTTCCAAAACCTGTGTTTCTGCCTACACGGCCTGTGACACGGTTAGAACAACATGGCGTGTACATAAGTTACATGGCGTGTACTTAAAAAATTTTCATTTCTTCCCAAATAGAAGAGTACATGACGTGTGTTCATAGAACCACACACCGTGTTGTCTGGGTTTTCAGACAGTAGACCTCAGAAAATACTCCAGAGCCCCTTTTCCTTAAATTTCAAGCATCGGTATGCCAAATTCTGATCTGTGGGGGCCCATACTCCCCGCGAACCAAAGTTTAGCACCCGACCTTTCTCATTATAGTACGAAACACAACAACAGGCTGGATCATGATCCACTAAATTCCAATCCAAGAGATCCCATACTTCTCAGGAACCAGAGTTTAGCATCCATCAACCCAACCGTAACTTGTACCAATACCCTATCAACTGTAGGTGTATCTATCAAGGTACCTATCACAACAGCATGCATTTTCTAGCACAACATCTATCACAACAACATGTGATTTCTAATGCACCTACATGGCATGGAGACTATGCATGGCATGTGATTCTAACATGTGCCTAAATGATGCATGAGATGGCATAACCTTATCTCATCGGGTTGCAACTAAATAGAACCCCGGTATAAAAATATAAATAGCACACCACAAGTGCATCACCCAACGGTGAAAATCAAATCAATTGTAATAATCATAAATAGAAAATCACAATTTAATTCAAGGCAATCTGGATTTTACCTACACACGGGGTAGCTACTCCCAGGCACAGTTTATTACCATATCCCTTAAAAATCTATCTCTTTTCGTCATCACCAAATAATAAAATAACTCAGAGAAAAGGAAAATCCTATGATACCACTTTGTAACGTCCCGAATTCGGGTGCCCTGAACCCGATTGGTCACATGACCTCAAGCTCATTTTCCCAAATGCCAGAGGATGCCGACTAGCAGTGAGGGCCTAGGTCTAATAGTGGGGAAACTATTCCCTCATTTGTCAAATTGTAGTGCAGCGGAGAAAATGCAAGCATACTAAAAGTGAAAGCAGTAAACAATACCAAGATGAAATGGACAACAGTAAAGAAGTAAAAGATGACAAAATTCATATATATATGATGATGAAATATGTCCCTAAGTCTAAGAAAGCATCCAAAATAGGATACACTACAATCTGAAATAATAAAGTACAAGGGACAAATACAGTAAAGAAAAATAAAATAGTGTAGTAGGAACTCAGCAGCAACGCAAGCCTAAGCTCGGTCTCATGCTCTCCTACTCCTTTGCAGCAATCAAGTACCTATATAGGGACTCTTTCCCTTATCAACACCTACAACAATATATTATGGTTGGGCCCAATACATGACCCAAACAGGGTGTGAGAAATAAATCCCAGTAGGCAACCACCAAAGGCCCATGCCTAACTGTTAGTGAAAATGCGCAACAGCAATGTGCAATAATGAAATGCAGTAAACTAGGAAGTAGTCAAAAGCAGCTACTCCTACCGGTTCCATTTCCATTTAATTATTATTTAACAATTCATTATGATTTAATTATAAGTTCCTGAGACTCAGCCTCAGCCAAAAATCTCCTAAACAATGTCTTAGCTAAAACCACAACAGGCTGTCTAACAAGTAGAAGGCAAAACAATACCAAGAATGTGCTTTAGCCTAGTAGGTACAACATAAGAAATCACCATAGTGAATATGCAAAGTAAACATAGTCCTCAGACATGAAAAACCTTACCCTTAGGTAATCATAATTGAAACCCTTAGGTGATTTTCCTCAGGCATAACGAATATTTCCCTTAGGTGTACAAGATATTTCCCTCAGGCACAGAAGCTACTACCCACAGGCATAGGAAAAGTTTCCCCCAGGCTAAACGAACACTTGCCCTCAGTCTAAACAAAACACTTTCCCTCAGGCTAAACAAAACACTTCCCTTAGGCTAAGAAAGTAATCGAGCCGAGCCCAAAACATAAGCAAGCAATTATATACATTTTCTCTCAAGAAAACTCAAAGTATGCTTATAATCATGGCATACCCACGGGTATCCTGGCCAAACGGCTAAACAAGGGAAACACACCCATGGGGTGGACCTGGATCAAGGCAAAGATCCCAAACAGTAGTTATTACATATTCATTAAATTACCTATGCAATTCTAGGTATTTAATTAGTCAAGGACTCAGCCATACAACACCCCAAACATGGGCGCGTAGCACAACGGTACACAAAAACAACTCGACAGTTGGAAATAAACACCAGACCACCTACCTTGATCTCCTCTTATCAATATACGTGAACAGTGCCTCCCGAAACAACCAAGAATGGCGTAGATCTAGGATAAAAGTTCACCCATTAAAACTCAAATAATTTCCCATCGGAAAAGAATTGGAAGTAGAGGTTGAAGAAGAGTGAACAAATCACCTGCGCGGTTCAAACAAGATCTTCAGTGAAGGAATCGGAGTCCCGGTGTGTGGTCAGAAGCTCTTCCAAGATCCGATCATCTCTCCTGCGCTTCAAATGAACCCACTGCCTCCTCTGCCAAAGGAGGAGGCTACTTCCCATTTATAACAAAAAAAACACAACTACACGGCATGTACTCTCAAGTACACGGTGTGTACTTTTCATTTTTTTAATTGTTCCTCTGGAGGACACTTTCCACCACCTCACTGTTCATCTATCAACATGATTACACGGCGTGTATTTCTGAGTACATGGTGTGTATTTTCAATCCACTGGCGGCTACTCCCACCACCTTACTATTCACATGCCGACTGATTACATGGTGTGTATATACTAAGTACACGGTGTGTAGTCAGTTTTTACACCCTTCATCGACGATAGGACAACACGCCATGTGTACTAATTCTACACAGCCAAAGTACACAGTGTGTGGAAAAGTACACGGCGTGTGCCCGCAAATTTTGGGATTTTTCCCCATTTTCTTTATTTTCTCAAAAACACTTAAGGAAAAAGGAAAATAAAAAACTCGTACCTCAAGAATAAGAACTGGGTTCTTACAGCCAGCCTCCAGTTGTCATCTTCCTCCATCACAAATATTTCATCAAAAACCACAAGGGATTGCGGAGAGTTTGGGCCATGTTCGTTTGGCCCGCACCCTCCGTGTTAGAGCGGTAGCAAGCGGTTCACAACTTTTGAATCATGAATAACATCAAGAATGGGTAAGGGAGGTATTTAAAACATCAAAACCTACCTCGAAGGTTTGTTTTTGTGTTGCGAGAAGAAATGTTGAAGGTGAAGAAGGTGCCTGTAGAGACCCGAAGCTTGACATACATAGATATAACATTACTTTTGTGGAATACTTAATACATAACAAAAACAGACACACAAGGACCGTAATAGTTTAGTGTCTTTGGAAACTTGAAATGTAATCTTCTAATTGTTGTGAAAGATCTTAAAAATCTCCCATAAAGATCTTCCACTTTTTGTTTCCTTACCTAAAACCTTTCTTTTAATCCTGGGGGAAAATAAAACATAAAAAGAGTGAGCTCAAATGTTCAGTAAGGGTAATTATGGATAAAATAAAACATACATATATAAATTTGAACTTAAAAAAAATGAACATAATGTTTAAACATCAAAATCTTGAGCAACGACATAAAACATGGAAGTACATAAGGCATAGATCATAATAGCATGGGAATAAAACATGTAATTTTGGCATTTATTAAGTACATGTAATGATTTCCATAGTAGCCAAGGCATTGCTTCCAAGACCGTCTTAGTAGACAAAGTCTTTTTCTGAATTGAGTTTACTCCTCATTCCAGTCCTGTAATACTGAATCGGATTAACTTACTATTCCAGTCATGTCTATCTCATGAGATATAAATCTTTACCCAATGCATTGGAGGGAGATATAGGTCTCACCCATCTCATAATGAAATCATTCTTACTTGTGCCACAAAATAAACATACATCATTCATAATAACCCAACGAATAAAATGGGTTTCATAAACATCATCCCATCATCACATAATCCATATAAAAGTAATGGATATCATTTCATAATAATAAAAGTGAAACCATGTGAATCATAGAGACATTATACTTGAAACATACACATATAAAATAATGTCATCTTATATGGAAAATGGTTTTGATAAAACACTTGAAATTAATTCTTGAGGAAAATATCCTTTCTTCTTCAAAATCATTTTACTTTCACAAAACATCATGAAATTTTAAAAGAAAGAGATTTTGTTGGAAATAGTCATGAAATATTTTAGAGTATTCTTCATGAAAATAATGCTTTATAAAACCGTAAAAATCATTTCATGTCGTATAATTTAAAAAAACATTATTCTCGTACTTTTGTCGGAAAGGTCAAAAAGTACCTTGTAGGGTAAATAAAAGAATGATTACTTCCATACCATGGGGTAAAATTCAAAATGGGTAAAAAGGAATTTAAACATACATGAATACACTTTTATAAAACAAGGACATGGATGATAGCAATAACCCCAGTAAATACTTAAGAATAACAATCTCGGATAAGAATGAGATTGGAATAGTTATCCCTTACCTTAGGTCTGATATGCTTCGTATGGATCCGAACCTCCTGTATAATGATTTAAATAATGTCATTGAATTATTACATAATCATATTCATTGTTATGATATCATATATGTTTCACTTATGACTTTATATTACCCGTTCTTTTGTAAATTCCATGTTAAAGTAGTGTTTTGGGTAAAATCATTTCATTTATCGTATGTGTTTCGACTTGTCGTTCTTGATATTATTACTTATATCCTGATTTACATAATTCCAGAGTGTAATAAATTATTTATATATAATATATATTCATCATATACAAATATATTATAGATCTATAAAAATAAAGGAAATGCACCGTTCATGGAGACGGTAGGCCATACGTACGCATGAACGCTGTTTTCGTTTCCTTATTGAATTGAATGAAATTATATATATGACATACATATATATATACATAAATCCAGTAGAATTATTATGTCATATATTTCATTATTATTCATTATATATACTTTATAATCATTCTTGAATGGTTAATCATGGAAAATGAATCTCATCGCGTTTGTGGAGACGGTAGTCCGTACATACGCACGAGCGACGATATCATTATCATGATCGTGGAATTGTATTAAAGTGTATGTATAATATTACAGAATCAATATCACTTTAAAATAATCATATATATTCATTACTTTCACCATTATACCCATCTAAGTAAGGTGGTGGTGGAAAATAGATTACACCACGGCGTGGAGACGGTATTCCGTACGTACGCACGCGCGGTGATTTCGTTTTCCGTAGGATGGATAGATGGTGAAATATGGTTGTTTCATACTTATAATAACATATCCGTATATTAGTGATACTGATTTTATTACTACATAATGAAACAACTAAAGAAGAAGAAGTGTAAGAAGAAATAAAGTTGAAAGAATCGGTAACGGACATTACCTCTTCTTTGAAGCGCCTCTTTGAGACCTCCTATTAGGGCACTAAAATTGGTCTTTGAAGAAGACCAGGACCTCTAGGATGTTTCTAGGGAAGTGGAGAAGATAATTTGGAAGGTTTTGGCCGATCTTTAAGGCTCAAAGTGGTGTAGTAAGAGAGGGAGGAGGTGCCCTTTTATAAGGGGGGGGAGGGGCATCTTTGGAATAACTAAAAATATTATTTTATTATAAAGTCATATTCGGTTTTTAATAGCTCAAAATTGATTTATTTAAAATATAAGGTGTTTATGGGTCTAAATAATCTCATCCAATAGAATTTAGACAAGTTTAGGTCATTATATTAACCTTATCTTTTAGTTTTAACTCTTAGTAAATTAGATTGACATTTACCATGTCACTTTGTATTTTTATATTATATAGTTAATAAGCTTACCATATACATCCAAGAGACCCCCAAGTGGTTCATTAATGGTACACCTATCATGATATAAGTATCTTGGCCGAACCTTAGATTTTTAGAAATATAATAACAATTAATAATATAATATTTGTTTTAAAAACTATTTTATGTCAATTTTGACACTATTTGGTAATTGATTTTTGTGAAAATCATAACAGAATGATTAGTTTGAAAAAAGTTAATTAAATCAATACTAACATTTCATATTAACATATAAAATTATTTTAATTCATAAAAATTCTCAAATTACATTTATTTGGGTATTTATAACATCAATTATGTCAATATTTCATTAATAAGATAATTACCGCATCATCATTGTGTCATAAATAAATTAAATTATTTTAAGTCTAAAAATTACAAATAAAATACCACTATGTAGGAAATTTGTTTATCGTTCTAATTAATATTTATAGTCGAATTTATCTTATGTATTACCCTATATTAAAAATGATTTACTTATTAAACATTGATTTTAACTATTTTAACCCTTCTTTAAATAAATTAATATTAAATGTCCTAATCTAATCCAAGTGGGCCTAAATGGTCATATTTTATTCCCAAGGTTGTTTTTGGTCGAATTACACTTATCAAATAGAATTAGGACATGTGTTAGGGTAATAATAATATCATTTTTACCCTTAATTATCCTATTTACTTTTAACCGTGGTAAATAAAAGTAAAAAAGTTATTATTCACCAAAAAATATTTTCATCTCATTGAACCACATTTTAGTCCTTGATATTAACCGTGTCTCTCGGATTTTTGAAATTCCACTCACAAAAGTGGTAAAATTAAGTTTTATGAAGAATTCAGTTTTTTAACTACCACTTAGTGGTTTCACTATTCATCAAAAAATAAAAGTTTCCAGAAAAATACCAAAAATTAGACCTAAGCTATATTTTATATTATGAATTCAAAAATGATGTCTATATTACCAAATTCAAAACATATTAGTTGCATTAATTAATTTAAAAATTAATTCCCGTCGTCAAAACAAATAGCGTGTTTTTAAGAGATAATAATTATCAAAAGATTGACACTTTTTTATGTCTGGTTTAAATGTAAAATTACATCCAATGACCAACATTGTATTAAATGGTAAAAATATATTCTAAATATACTTTAAAACCACTCAAATTAATAATTTACCACTATTAATTATTTCGATTAAAAAAGTTGTTTTTAATTAAAATTTAGTAATTTTCACTATTCATCAAAATATGAAAGTTATCTGAAAAGTACCAAAATTTTACCCTAATCTAATTTCGATATTCCAAATCCAAAAATGAAGTCCATTTTGAAAGATAAAATTTATAAAATTTCAAAAAGTGGGTATTACTATTCATAATGGCTATTTCATAATAATATTATAATAATATCTTGTTTAGTGAAACTCGGTATTGAGTACTACACACGCTATCGAGGAAGGTCTTTATTGCGTGTAATCCAAGCCAAGTTAGGGCTACGTGTAGTGAAATATCTGGTTGGTGTTGATTATAACATAATCAAAACTTATTTCATTTATACATTAAACAAAATCTATACATAATGTTGCGTAGAATAGTTTCTACAAAACAAACTTGAAATTGTGTGCAACACGAGCCAAGAATAGTGTTGCGTATACTGCAATAAAATACGGTGTTGCGTATATCACAAGCTAATTTTGGTGTAGCGTATAACACAAGACATTAAAAAGAATATTTTTCATAAAATCTCGGGGTGTTACATTTTACCCCCCTTAAAATGAATTTCACCCTCGAAATTCATCGGGGTTATAAATGGTTTATTACACGAGTGTTTCTTTCATAGAAACCCACATCGTAAAAAGGAATAATAAAACTTCATTTAAAAAAGGAACGTTAGAAACATAACGGATACCCAAATAACTCATCACTGGGTTTCCACATAGGAGAACATAGGTGAAGATATGGATATGGAGGAAAAATCTAACCATCATGTTCTGATAGAGAGTGGTAGAGAACATGGCTATGAAAAAGCCATCAATCAAAAATCCATAAATTTGTGATGATCTAAGGTACCATCTGATTCATCGGATATAAGAGCACTTGGAAAACATTTTTGGTTTTTAATATCATTTCCCTAAAGTTAAAAATTTTGAATTAGAAGAAATACTTGCTTGATTTTGGTACAATCTCACTATTGTTCGTGCTTTGAACAATTTCCACTTCATCTCTTAAAGAAATGAGGTTGAATTTGTTATTTGTGAAGTGTTAACAGATCATGTGATAGAATGATGGGTCATTCCATCTATTTCAAACAAAAGGTTAGCAAAAGTTATCAAATATACATAAGTCCATCTATGGTGAGGTTAATCATATACGATTCCAAAAATGAACTTATACTTCATATATCATACCACTTAATAAAATAAAATTAGTTTCTACTAACCAGGGACTTCCTATAGGCCAGTGGTAGGCGATAAAGTCCAGTCGCACTTCGGTTGTGTGTTCGATTCCCACAGCCTTGTCCGACGCGATGGGATGTCGCTTGTCCTGCAGGTTGTCCTTTTTCTAAAACTACATTACTATAACATCCCATCAATAATATTGAACTAACTTATGTCCAACATAATTCATTCCAATCTTTAGGATTATCTAAAATGCTTCGGTCCAAGCTCATAGTATAAAGAAAATTATTACTTGAAATGTCACATAACAATCACGTGAATGCCATCATTTATCCCCCATATATCATAAGATATATCTTGTTGGTCAAATTAAAAACATGTGAATACCTTAATCATGTATTCTCTTGAAGAATTAATACCCATTGAACCTTAGTGAAAACATGAATGTTGTTAAATTTTAACACTTTCCACACACCAAAATCCCAAAAATTCTATATACTCAAACCATAATATCACTTAGTCCTTGTATCAGTCATGAGCTCATGATTACCATCATATTATTTTCTCATTATCCCTTCATTATGCACATTTCATCTGCTTTCTAAAAATATTTCAATCGGTTTTTCATGGTTACTAGTACTATATAATTATTGAAAGCCAATACATAGGTATTCCAAAATTCCACAATACCATAAATGAGATTCCATGATACTATTTTGAAATCCCATTACATAAAAACTTAATCATTACACAACATCATTTTCATACTCAACATCACAAATAATGATCACATGAGACTTCCCTTTATCCTTTTCTTTAAGAGGTTGCTCACGTTGATCATCATTAAACCGTGGATTAGGGCATTTATTAGCATAATGCCCCATTTCCTTGCACTTGAAGCGTTGAAGTGTTGGTGGAGAGTTCTCTGTTGTCTTTTCTCTATTCACATCATTAGCAACCTTTTTCCCATTACTTCGACAATCAACTGTTCGATGACCTTATTTTCCACACTTAAAACATTTTCTAGTACCTTTTAGGCAATCTCCGCCATGCTTCTTTCCACACTTTGATCATAAAGAAACATTCATCTTCTTTTCACCATTGTTCTGAGATTTCTCCTTGAACTCCATCTTTTGTTTCTTGTCAAAACCATGAGATGGATATGTTACACCAACTTCTAGTTCTACCTTGATAGCACAACGCACAATTTCTTCATAGCTACTGAAGTCTCTTATAGATAATGCCCTTCGAAGACTTGGTTTTAAGCCACTGAAAAATCGATCAACTTTACTTTCAGGTTGGATGATAAAGCCAGATGCATACCTTGCAAGTCTTGTAAAATTAGCTTCGTATATACCAACAGATTCATCATCCTTCTTCTTAAGCTCAAGAAACTCCTTTTCCATATTTTTTCGAAGAATACGAGGTAAGTACTTACTGAAAAACAAGTTCTTGAACTCGTCCCATTCCATGAACTCAATTTCATCTCTTTGCCTCGTATTCTTGATAAGATTCCACCATTGATCAGCATCACCTTCCAAACGATATACTGCTAAGATGACTTTATCATGCTCGGAACATTGTAGAACTGAAAATATCTTTTCAGTAGTACTGATCCACTATTTAGCCACTAAGGGATTAGAAGACCCGCTGAATGAAGGTGGACGGTGCCTCATGAAGGATTCAACAGAATGTTGCTTCTTTCTCTGCTCATTTTGAAATCCAGAATGATTCATAGCTTGTGTAAGTATAGAAATAAGATTGTGCACTCCATCTCCCATGACATTGGTTTGGTCAGGAGGAAAATCATTGCATTGTCCATTACATTGATCAACACGGTTCCTTCGGGTTCTAGCCATCGTCTAAAACCCAAAAATAATAGTATGAGAGGCAAATACCATGCTAGGGAAAACAACATAACAAAGGGGGAGTACCTTCAATATCTAACATCTTAGGTTTAATTATAAGATCGTTAGTGCAATTCTAGGACTATAACCTATACGTATACTTAACCTTAGGGGCATCCCTAGACATACTTTAGAAATATCTCTAGAGATCTCACTAATGTTTTCGCATCCTAGTTTCCAAAGGTTAACTAAACCTTTCCTATGATACCAATTGTAGAGACCCGAAGATTGAAATACATAGATATTACATTACTTTTGCGGAATACTTAATACATAACAAAAACATACACACAAGGACCGTAATAGTTTAGTGTCTTTGGAAACTTGGAACGTAATCTTCTAATCGTGGTGAAAGATCTTCAACATCTCCCATAAAGATCTTCCACTTTTTGTTTCTTTACCTAAAACCTTTCTTTTAATCCTGGGGGAAAATAAAACATAAAAAGGGTGATCTCAAATGCTCAGTAAGAGTAAGCATGGATAAAATAAAACATACCATATAAATTTGAACTTAAAAAACATGAACATAATGTTTAAACATCAAAATCTTGAGCAACGACATAAAACATGGAAGTACATAAGGCATAGATCATAATCGCATGGGAATAAAACATGTAATTGTGACATCCATTAAGAACATGTAATGATTTCCATAGTAGCCAAGGCATTGCTGCCAAGACCATCTTAGTGGACAAAGTCCCTTTCTGAATCGAGTTTACTCCTCGTTCTAGTCCTGTAATACTGAACCGGATTAACTTACCGTTCCAGCCATGTCTATCTCATGATATATAAATCTTTACCTAATGAATTGGAGGGAGATATAGGTCCCACCCATCTCATAATGAAATCATTCTTACTTGTGCCACAAAATAAACATACATCATTCATAATAACCCAACAAATAAAATGGGTTTCATAAACATCATCCCATCATCACATAATCCATATAAAAGTAATGGATATCATTTCATAATAATAAAAGTGAAACCATGTGAATCATAGATACATTATACTTGAAACATACACATATGAAATAATGTCATCTTATATGGAAAATGGTTTTGATAAAACACTTGAAATGAATTATTAAGGAAAATATCCTTTCTTCTTCAAAATCATTTTACTTTCACAAAACATCATGCAATTTTAAAAGAAAGAGATTTTGTTGGAAATAGTCATGAAATATTTTGGAGGAATCTTCATGAAAATAAGGCTTTATAAAACTGTAAAAATCCTTTCATGCCATATAAGTTAAAAAACATTCTTCTCGTACTTTTGTCGGAAAAGTCAAAAAGTACCTTGTAAGGTAAATAAAAGAAAGATTCCTTCCATACCATGGGGTAAAAGTAAAAATGGGTAAAAAGAACTTTAAAAATACATGAATACACTTTTATAAAACATGGACATGGATGATAGCAATAACCCCAGTAAATACTTACGAATAACAATCTCAGATAAGAATGAGATTGGAATAGTTATCCCTTACCTTAGGTCTGATATGCTTCGTATGGATCTGAACCTCCTGTATAATGATTTAAATAATGTAATTGACTTATTAAATAATCATATTAATTGTTATGATATCATATATGTTTCAATTATGACTTTATATTACCCGTTCTTTTGTAAATTCCATGTTAAAGTAGCGTTTTGGGTAAAATCATTTCATTTATCGTATGTGTTTCGACTTGTCGTTCTTGATATTATTACTTATATCCTGATTTACATAATTCCAGAGTGTAAAACATGATTTATATATAATATATATTCATCATATATAAATATATTATAGATCTATAAAAAGAAAGGAAATACATCGTTCATAGAGACGATAGGTCGTACGTACGCATGAACGTTGTTTTCGTTTCCTTATTGAATTGAATGAAATTAAATAGATGACATACATATATATATACATAAATCCAGTAGCATTATTATGTCATGTATTTCATTATTATTCATTATATATACTTTATAATCATTCTTGAATGGTTAATCATGGAAAACGAATCTCATCGCGTTCGTGGAGACGGTAGTCCGTACGTACGCACGAGCGACGATATCATTCTCATGATTGTGGAATTGTATTAAAGTGTATGTATAATATTACAGAATCAATATCACTTTACAATAATCATATATATTCATTACTTTCACCATTATACCCATCCAAGTAAGGTGGTGGTGGAAAAGAGATTACACCACGGCGTGGAGACGGTATTCCGTACGTACGCACGCGCGGTGATTTCATTTTCCGTAGGATGGATAGATGGTGAAATATGGTTGTTTCATACTTATAATAACATATCAGTATATTAGTGATACTGATGTTATTACTTTATAATGAAACAACTAAATAAGAAGAAGTGGAAGAAGAAATAAAGTTGAAAGAATCGGTAACGGACATTACCTCTTCTTTGAAGCGCCTCTTTGAGACCTCCTATTAGGGAACTAAAATTGATCTTTGAAGAAGACCATGACCTCTAGTATGTTTCTAGGGAAGTGTAGAAGATAATTTGGAAGGTTTTGGCCGAGCATGAAGGCTCAAAGTGGTGTGAGGAAGAGATGGAGGATGTGCCCTTTTATAAGGGAGGAGAGGGGCACCTTTGGAATAACAAAATATATTATTTTTTTATAAAGTCATATTTGGTTTTTAATAGCTCCAAATTAATTTATTTAGAATATAAGGTAGGTATGGGTCTAAATCCTCTCATTCAATAGAATTTAGACAAGTTTAGGTCATTATATTAACCTTATCTTTTAGTTTTAACTCTTAGTAAATTAGATTGACATTTACCATGTCACTTTTTATTTTTATATTATATAGTTAATAAACTTACCATATACATCCAAGAGACCCCCAAGTGGTCCATTAATGGTACACCTATCATGATATAAGTATTTTTGACGAACCTTATGTTGTGTCCTGGGCCCAGGATTGTTGCGCCCCCGCCAGGATTGTTGGCGCCTGTGCCCCGGTAACCAATCCCACATCGGTTGTGGAGGGAGATTGGTGGGTGCTTGAAATTCCCGTGCCTACCTTCCCCTCAGCAACGCGTTTTAAAGCCGTGAGGCCTGGGATAGCAACTGGGCCAGAGCGGACAATATTGCTGGGCCGAGGGATCCGATCTATCAATTGGTATCAAAGGGTGGTTGGTCTCGGGACCGGTGTGGGCTTGGGGGGGGATGTTGTGTCCTGGGCCCAGGATTGTTGGGCCCCCGCCAGGATTGTTGGCGCCTGTGCCCCGGTAACCAATCCCACATCGGTTGTGGAGGGAGATTGGTGGGTGCTTGAAATTCCCGTGCCTACCTTCCCCTCAGCAACGCGTTTTAAAGCCGTGAGGCCTGGGATAGCAACTGGGCCAGAGCGGACAATATTGCTGGGCCGAGGGATCCGATCTATCACCTTAGATTTTTAGGAATGTAATAACAATTAATAATATAATATTTGTTTTAAAAACTATTTTATGTCAATTTTGACACTATTTGGTAATTGATTTTTGTGAAAATCATAACAGAATGATTAGTTCGAACAAAGTTAATTAAATCAATACTAACATGTCATATTAATATACAAAATTATTTTAATTCATAAAAAGTCTCAAATTACATTTATTTGGGTATTTATAACATCAATTATTTCAATATTTCATTAATAAGATAATTATTGCATCATCATTGTGTCATAAATAAATTAAATTATTTTAAGTCTAAAAATTAAAAATAAAATACCATTATGTGGGAAATATTTTTATCTTTCTAATTAATATTTATAGTCGAATTTATCTTATATATAACCCTATATTAAAAATTATTTACTTATTAAACATTGATTTTAACTATTTTAACCCTTCTTTAAATAAATTAATATTAAATGTCCTAATCTAATCCAAGTGGGCCTAAATGGTCATATTTTATTCCCAAGGTTTTTTTTGGTCTAATTACACTTATCCAATAGAATTAGGACATGTGTTAGGGTAATAATAATATCATTTATACCCTTAATTATCCTATTTACCTTTAACCGTGGTAAATAAAAGTAAAAAGTTACTATTCACCAAAAAATATTTTCATCTCATTGAACCACATTTTAGTCCTTGATATTAACCGTGTCTCTCGGATTTTCGAAATTCCCCTCACAGAAGCGGTAAAATTAAGTTTTATGAAGAATTCAGTTTTTTAACTACCCCTTAGTGGTTTCACTATTCATCAAAAAATGAAAGTTTCCAGAAAAATACCAAAAATTAGGCCTAAGCTATATTTGATATTATGAATTAAAAAATGATGTCTATTTTACCAAATTAAAAACATATCAATTGCATTAATTAATTTAAAAATTAATTCCCGTCATCAAAACAAATAGCGTGTTTTTAAGAGATAATAACTATCAAAAGATTGACACTTGTTTATGTCTGGTTTAAATGTGAAATTACATCCAATGACCAAAATTGTATTAAATGGTAAAAATATATTCTAAATATACTTTAAAACCACTCAAATTAATAATTTATCACTATTAATTATTTTGATTAAAAAAGTTGTTTTTAATTAAAATTTAGTAATTTTCACTATTCATTAGAATATGAAAGTTATCCGAAAAGTACCAAAATTTCACCCTAAGCTAATTTTTGATATTCCGAATCCAAAAATGAAGTCCATTTTGAAAGATAAAATTTATAAAATTTCAAAAAGTGGGTATTACTATTCATAACGGCTAGTTCATAATAATATTATAATAATATCTCGTTTAGTGAAACTCGGTATTGCGTACTACACACGCTATCGAGGAAGGTCTTTATTGCGTGTAATGCAAGCCAAGTCAGGGATGCATGTAGTGAAAGCTCTGGTTGGTGTTGCGTATAACATAATCAAAACTTATTTCATTTATACATTAAACAAAATCTATACATAATGTTGCGCGTAGAATAGTTTCTACAAAACGAATTTGAAATTGTGTGTAACACGAGCCAAGAATAGTGTTGCGTATACTGCAAGCAAATACGGTGTTGCGTATATCACAAGCTAATTTTGGTGTAGCGTACAACACAAGACATTAAAAAGAATATTTTTCATAAAATCTCGGGGTGTTACAGTGCCAACGTTCGTTGCTTCTGCAATCACACTTCCAAAGTCGGCTCATGCTTCGTCCTCTTTCTTGATTCCGAAGAATGTTCTTTGATGGCGTTCTTCGTTTGGAGGAAAAGTTCTTCATTAGAGAGGTAGGATTTCTCCACAGCTTCCTCCCAATTCTTCACACTTCTCCAACCAATCCTCAAAAGAAAAGAGGTGCCAATAATTTAAATTAAGTCTATCAATTTAATTATTGGCATAATTAATTGTACCATGTTGGCATAATTAATTGGCTCAATTTAATGGGAGGAATGAATTAATGGGTAGTTGAGAGGTTTCTCCCCCATTAAGAGGGTTTGGGTGGTCCCTGCCATTAAATTCAAAATTTGGGGTTTTCGGCTCGGTGGTCCCCACCTCTATAACATTCACATGGGAGGTTTCAACAAAAATAAAATAGAAGTTTATTTTATTTTATTTGTCATTTCCACGAAAAACACAAAATCTAACTTTCACCCTCGACCTACTGCGGTTGAGGTGAAGGTCTCCTTAAGTGAATACCGGCATTGTGAGTTCAACGGTACCCTCAGATTTCAATTTCAAGCATCAGTTTAAAAGTTACAAAAACTCGCTCGTACGTTTACTGAACATACCCGAAAAAAAGTTTAGAAATTCATTCCGGGAACACCAGGCCTCGGAATCATGCGCCGTCAATTTTCACGGACTCATAAAATTCCCTTATAATTCAAAAAAATACATGGAAATTTCAAGTTTTTACACAACAGCTTTCTGATTCGGTGGAGAGGAAAGACATTTCTCTGAAGCTGATATCCAAAGGATCTTTGCAATAATCGAAGGTCAAATAGAAATGGAGGACTCCTACTCGTATAAACCAACGAAGGCATCATTATATTTAAGGAGATTTCAAACTGGTGCCAAGTTGTTGACACAAAAGGCAATAAAATCAGCCCTTTTGGAAGCAATAAATGGAGATGAAGAACCCGATCATCTTGACACAACATCACTTCTATGTTTATACATATGTGCAACTGTGTTTTTCCCTACTACAGGTTCTTACCTAAGTTGGGGTTTTATCAATTTTTTGAATACTTCAAGATACATGAGAACACTAAAGTGGTCTCGTGCAATACACCAACAATTGATGAGATCAATTAAAGAATTTCACATGCATCGTGCAAGGATTACGGGGGCAATTATCACTTTATTGGTAAGGATTGATATTTATTTTCAATTCAATGTATAATATACTCTTTATATGCTTCTTGTTATTGTAGTATTGGTATTGTGAAGAAAGTGGATTAGTGAAAGGGAATGAACAAGCATACAATCCACCTTTCACAAAGTGGAGCCTCTCTGATTTCGATGCTGCTTTAGAGAAACTAAAGATTCATCAAGTTCCAACTGCAGAAATTGAGCAGCCAACAATTGTAATGGAAGTTTCTGTTGGGTGGCAGAAAAAGGATGATCCAGAGAAGGACAGAATAAAAGTAGAAATTAATGAGCCAGCAACGGTTATGGAATCTTCTGTTGGACAGTAGGAAAAGGGGGAACCAGAGGATGACATAATAAATGTTCTTACAAAAGAAAATTCGGCCCTGAAATGAAAACTGCATAAAATGGAAGCAATTGTTAAAAAAAGACCAAAAAAATTAAAAGACTGGAGCAGTTAGTAAGTGAGAATGCAAGCATAAAGAAAAGAATAAGAGAAGGTAGTGCTAAAAAGAGTCATTCAATCAAGGAGGAAACCCAGAAAAAGGATAAAATTGAAACTGGAAAGTAGCAATATCCTCCTAAAAAACCCACATCTCCCCCTGAAGCAAAACAGCAGAAGGAAAACCAGCAACTAGGAGCCAAGGAAACTGGGATTGAGGAGCCTATAGATCGACTACAAGAAATGTTGAACAAACCACACATGTACATCAAAGTAGCCAAACTAGACAGACAGAAACCGAGAGTCGCCAAACGAGATCAATGATTAGAAATGTGAAGTCTAGAGCTAGGAAGAAGATGAAATTGGATTCCACTTTTCAGTATCAAACCCGATACAGAAGAAGAAGAATAGAAGTAGGACAAAAAATCAGTAGAACAACCAGGTCAGCTGGAAAAACCAATTGAGTTAGGAATTGTTTTAACAAAAATAGAACCAAAAAATGTTGTTATAGGTCTGTCAGGAATACCTAAATGGGTCAAGCAGAGTACACGGCTATAAAAAAAAGACTATGAGTAGTTGCAAAAGATTATCTAGATGGAACCAGGCTGGTATGTTTTCCCTTCATTTCAAGGATTTCAATTCAATTCTCCTGAACTTTATTTGTTTTATTATACATTATTGTGATTATAATGTAGTTAATATGTATGGGAAGCTAAAAATGGCTTGTATTCATTTGGAATAGATGACATTTTCCAACTTTTCACGAAAATCGTGACAAGTAGCCAGGTGAGCCTAATTTAAACAATCTTACTGTAAATTAATATTCAATTAGTCTAACATCCTCCATTGTTTTTTATTGATATCAGGTTATAGATGCCTATACTCAACTTATCATAAACAAGTGTCAAATAGGGAAGACAGTTGGAATTTTCAATAATAAATCAACAATGATTATAAGTGTTGCATTGGTAAGTCTAATATTATCTATGTTCTTGATGTTTTAAATATATTAATTAATATTTTTTCTCACTATACTCATTTTTACAGAGCAATATATCTGGGGGAAAAAACAATTTGAAAGAGTGTTTGGTTGAGAATCCCATAAAAGAAGTAATGAAGTTGAATGGAAAAGTCTTCATCCCCATCAACACAAACAATCTTCATTGGACTTTGCTTGTGTTTGATATTGAAAAAAAACATTTCAGTTACTATAACTCCATGCAGCCTCGCATGGGTCCTGCTACAATTGATTGTTACCAGCAAGATGCTTTAAAAATGGTAAATTTTATCCTCTTCAACATCTAATGCATTTTCATATACACCAACTTACTGAATGCAATTTATATAATGCTTGCAGAAAATATTTATTGAACAAGTCATCAGACAATGGAAACCCGAATACTTTAGAGATGATTGCTGCAGCGCTTCCATTTATAGTGGAAGATAGTCCCCAACAGGGGGATGTAACATTAGACTGCGGGGTAATTGTTTGTTATCTAATTGAGAAGCTGGCAACAAATCAAGGGTATAACAAGACCATATCGCAAGAAGAAGTTGATGACATGTGCGTGTATATGGTGCACTATTTCCTTACAGACCCTGCATGCAGTTGGAATGAAACATCATATAGAAGCAGGGGATGTCTTGTGGAAATAGTATAGCCACAATGAAGAATAAGTAAAACAGTCGGGGACAATGGATGAATAGTTCTGTTAGGATTTTCACTGCACTAGGAATATTATGTCCTTATGAGGGAACCATTTTCTTTTGAGGGATTTTATTTTGTTTTGTTGTTAGATTTAATGATGCTAATTGCTACTAGTAAGTGAATGATTCACACTTTAAGGATATTATCTTTATTGTTTGTAAGAGTGTTAAGTTTGGCCAAAATCTGGATTTCATCAAAAGATGGGGAGTCTCCATATGGAAAGACTTCGCCTAAAGATCCAATAACTCTTACTCAGTATTCGGGATTTCTTCATCAAAATTCAAGAACCTAGATTTATCCCATCCTCACAGAACAAATGCATACAAAATTGTAGAACTTGGATTTATCACATCTTTATAGTTCTATATAGAACACATGCATACAACACATTTACAATTTCGTGAAGTATCCCAATCCCACTGCCAATCCATTTCAATCGAAACTGGACTGTCAAATACTAATACATCCTCACAGAAAAAATGCATGAAGAATTGTAGAACCTGGATTTATCACATATTTATAGTTCCATATAGAACACATGCATACAACACATTTACAATTTCGTGAAGTATCCCAATCTCAATCCATTACAACCAAAAGTGGACTGTCAAATACTACCACATCCCCACAGAACAAATGCATACAGAATTGTAGAACCTGGATTTATCACATCTTTATAGTTCCATATAGAACACATGCATACAACACATTTACAATTTCGTGAAGTATCTCAATCCCATTGCCAATCCATTATAACCGAAACTGGATACAAGCTATACATTTTTCAATTCAGTCATTACAATTTAAAAAACTACTCCCATCCAATGTTGTCTACACTACTCGACCTCTTCCAATGTTATCCCAGCAATCTACCTCCCAAGCTGAAGTTCCAAATTGGTGGACAAGTATTCCTGCAACAGAAAAAGTACAGAATTACAAACGATTATGGAAAAGAATTCTCATAACAAATTACATGTGAAACTTTTTTTCTAGATCGAACACAAAAATCTGATCTTGCTTGCTCCTTGACTCCCTGCGTGCAAAGAATAATGATATCAGATAATATATTAAAAATAAAAAACAGCTCTTATAAATGAAATGCATCATAAAATGAAATCATACAGTCATCATAACAGTAGGCTTAATTTTTTTTATTCAACTTTTTCCCCTTTCGGCAACCATTATCTAAAAAGATTTTCAATCTATCTCCCCCTTTCTTGTTTGGTTTCTTTTTAAAAGAAGTCTTTCTAAAAATTTTGTCTGAACTAGCACAACCATTAACTTTATCTGCTGATGTATTTATGATAGACAACTCTTTTGCAAAATTACTGAAATTTGAGAAGGTGATGTCATAACCCGCATCTGTCTCACAAGCTACGGTAATTAACTTCATTCACATTCATGCTAAATCTTTGTAACGTTTTTCTACAACTGATTTTTTATCAACAAGTACCTCAATAGAAGATCCTTTGAACATCACAATATTTCTTGCCAATCGGGTCCATCTCCCCAAAATATATTTTTTAGGTATTGCTCTCACATCAAGCCGATCAAAAATTTTAAAACATGACAACAAAGATACCCAACGGATTCAAACTTTCGACAAGAACATTCAACAACTTCATTTGAAGCTTCATATGATACATAGAATTGATCTTCACAACGAACCATTCCAATAACATAACTAAATTGAACTCCAATTTCAAAACAAGATATCAAAAAACAAGCACCAATCAATTGATATTCATGCTGAAAAAATCAAATAATTTTGGTGTATATCTAGTAGAAACATGGCACATCAATGCATAGTAAGGATAAAGATTACGAAGCAACTTCTCCCGCATCTCAAATTCTGCCTTTGTTTCACGATACCGATTTTTTTCCAACAAGCGCTCAAACTACTTAAAGAAATCAACAACACTTAACTTTCAATGAACATGATCTTTAAGCAATCCATTAAAATTTTCACTTAATTGAGTGCTGTGAATACCCAATGTTAAAGCATCTTTCAAAAAGCAATGCGCCCACTTTTCTCGCAATACAAAAACATCATCTAGCCACTGCGATTTCCCATCCCCATATTATGCTCTAAGGGAAGACTACTCTTTATCAAATTGATTTGCATCATGGTATTCGAACATACACTTCTTAAATCTAGTTAGAAAACTAGATCCATCTTTCATCCAATTACCAAAATGCTTAATGCCATTTTGCATCAAATGCCAAGAACAAAGGCAATGTCGAGTTCCCACTAAAACTACAGAAATGGATTTTCCCATTGTCGCATCATGATCAGTAAAAATAGTTTGAGGACTCTTCATGTGATGCACCTGTAAATTTTTAACCAAGAAAACGAAGTCACTATTTCATCATATAACAAAGCTGCCCCAAAAACAACAATTTCCCGATGATGTTTGAACCCCACAAAAACACCTAACGGCTTGTACTCTTTATTAGTGCTAAAAGTGGTGTCAAACACAACAATATCTCCAAACAACTCATAATCTGTTGTCATTTTTGGATCAGCCTAGAAAATATTACTAATTTTACCATTCATGTCAAACTGCCTATTATAAACAAATGATGGATTGTCTTGACTTTGTCTTTTCAAGTATTCTAACATGCAACATGCGGCACCATGAAGCAAATCTCTTTCTTGTTTAGACCTTAAAAAATTCAACTGATCAACATGTGTGTACCCAATAACATCTCGCCCCCCTGCAATAGCTGTCGCCAAAGAGAAAGAATCATTTGGTTTAATACCCGTAGAAGCATTCACATCCAACTCAGATGCTTGTGCTTCTGTTATTTTTTTTTGGACCTCATCATATGAATTGATTTAGGCCTGTGCAAGGGATGATTATGCTCTTTAACAAATATAGTACATACATATTGCCCAAAATACAATAAACTAACCCCCATTCTAGCAAGGCAAACTGTACGTGTCTCAGCTCGAGGAAATTTCACTATGCTATCACGTTTGTCAATCTTCCTATGACCTTCTTTGCTACATGCATAAAGGCTTGATGTGACAATTGATCTATCCTTTCTCCTTTTATTAGAGTATTGTCGGCGTACACTGAAGCTATTTACTCCCTCGTACGTGACATAAAAACACTGTGCTTCATCAAGTGACTTGAATGTCATCCCTACAACTGGTTTAGTAGAAGCTGCTACAACATCCACATCACCATCAACAACATTGCAATACCCTGCAACAAAAAACAATAGTTTAATAAAAGTACATTAACTTTATAATATGATTTAATCCATTTAAAAATGTATAAACTATATGAACAGAACTGTGACTAAATAAAAATTATTACAAATATATATATATATATATATAATAAAATTTTATTTTTCTAAAATTATAAATAAAAAAATTATAAAATATATTTTACAGTGCAACTTCCGGTGGAACTTCAGGTGGAAGTCCCAGTGGAAATTCCACTGGAAGTTCCACTAGAAGTTCCAAATATATATAAAATATAAATGTAACTAAATAAAACTTATTACAAATATATATATATATATATATATAATGTATAATTATTTTTCTGATATTTTAAATAAAAAAATTTATAAAATATATTTTCCAGTGGAAGTTCGAGTGGAACTTCCAGTGGAACTTCCGTGGAACTTCCGTGGAACTTCCAGTGGAACGTCCGGTGGAAGTTCCAGTGGAACTGCCTGTGAAAGTTCGAGTGGAACTGCAAGTGAAACTTCCAGTGGACATCGAGAGGAACTTGGACATCAAGTGGAAGTTTCACTGCAAAAACCAGGGCAAAAAACACTGGAAGTACCGCAATGCAACAAAACGATATAGTATGGGAACTTCCGGTGTAACTTCCAGTGGACATGAAGACGAACTTAGACATCAAGTGAAAGTTTCGCTGCAAAAACTCGGGCAAAAACCACTGGAAGTGCCGCAATGCAACAAAACTATATATCACAGGAACTTCTAGTGGAACCTTCAGTGGACATCGAGAGGAACTTAGACATCAAGTGGAAGTTTCACTGCAAAAACCAGGGCAAAAACCACCACTGGAAGGGCCGCAATGCAACAAAACTATATATTACTTCCAGTAAAAAGACCACCTCAAACTTCAGCAAACATTGTTCGACAGATTTACAACAAAACTAAGAAAAAACCACTTCAAATAAACCCGCCCGCAATACCTTCATCGCTATCCATTATAAAGAGAACTTTGACAAAAAACTTCAAACAGTGTCTCACCCTGCCCAAACCTCGAACGAAAATGCGCCAAAGAGCCCTCACACGCCGACCTCCAGAACGATCGGGGACCTCGACCTCGACCGTGGACCTCGACCAGAGCGCTGCGACGCTGAAATTCGCCCTACTCCACAACTCGACACACCAGACCCGAACGGCAAAATCCCTAGCGCGGAGCCCGATGAATTTTGTGCGCGCCCCATTCAGCTTTGAGACGAAATTGACCTTCATCGCCTCGAACACGTGTTATGATCCCTTAATATTACCGAACCATCCTGTAAAATGGGGTACGGGAGACTATAAAATCGCAAATTGTGTCGGTTTCTTCCATCCAACCCCTGGTGTCAGTGTCGGTAGCACGTTGCTACCGGCGTCTCGCACCTGCACTGTCTGTCTCACCTTCCAATCTTTCTCACCGATGGCTCTCCTTTGCAAACTCGAACCCAATATGATTGCAAAAGAATCGAAACAGATTTAACACACAAATAGCTTTTGCAATCCCTAGAGTCAACAACAGAACACAATAAAACCCTAACGCAGATCTGAATTTCAGATCAAACATTACCCGATCTAGAAACAAAACCACCACGAGGGATCCCTTCATCACCTGCAATTCAAGCCGCGCAAAACCGAGTTCTTGAAATGAGCATCCATCGCGCCACTAAAGAGAAGCCGGTGCCACTGACCGCGAGGCCGCCTTGTTTCACAGCTCAACCACCGCTGTTAGATGCCAAGGCCATGCCACTGTGAACCGAGACGCTGTGTCGGTTGCTACCTTGGAACAGGAGCTGTCGCCGCTGGGGAGACCTTGAGCCACTTGACCCGCGTCGCCGTACGTGTCCAAGGGGGGCTGTCGTACTTCTGTGTTCTGCGCTGAAGAGGAGAAGCCAGGGCCGTCGCGGGTCTTCTACAAGAAGAAAACCAGAAGCTACTCAAAACCTTCCCCCCCTGTTTCGGCGCCGAATAGAATACTAGGGGGATAGGAAAAAAATAAATTTTATAAAAAAGAAGATAAGAGAAGAATATATTAAAAATTAATAAAATATATATAATATATAAAAATTATTATTTATTACAATTAAAATATAAATAAATAAATGAGTTATAAAATAAATTAATAATTTTTTTAAACTAAAATATTATTAATAATAATTTATAAATAAATTTTTTATTAATAAATTTAAAATAATACTTTAATAACACTTTAATAGAATAATTATAATAATTTTATTAATAAAATAAAGTAATTAATCTAATTAAAAATTATAATCATGTTTTAATACTATTAATAAATAAATATTGAATCTTAATAATTTAACGTAATTATAAATTATTAACTTAATAAAATAATAAACTTAATAATAATAAATTGATTAAATAAATAATAACATTTAACAACATTAAATAAAAGAAATTTAGTTATCAATTTACATAATAATAATTAAATTAATAAGTAATAATTATTAATTTAAACTTAATAATGTTTAAACGTTATTTAATTAAACTTTTGTTTATTTATAAAAGTTAACATTTAATGATGATTCATTTATTTACTTTTTTTTCTTAACTGTGCAGGTTCACACCAAAGTCAAAAACACATCAAAGTGCATTAAACTAACTCGCTGGAAGTTAGTTACAAGGGAAAAGCTAGTGCGATGTGTGGTTTACGGAAAAGTGCACATGTGTGGTGCACATGTGAAGAACACTTGAAGTTGGTGAAAAGTAGCGGTGATGTGCTACAGATGACAGTGGTATTAAAGGCCGGTCAACAGCATAATTTTGTGACAACTCTCATTCATTCCACAACACGATCTATTGGAGAGAGACACTCATTGGAGATATGGAGAGCGACATTGGAGATTTGGAGTTGCGGGAGTAAGGCATCAAATCATGTACTTCAATCACACAGAGAGGATTTTTCTTCCACTATTTCGATATATGTTATACTTTAATTGATGCTTTGAATTGAAATGATCTTAGGATATATTTTTGTGTTCGAGGTTTTGAATTTTTACTGGTTTCTTTATTTTTCTTCTTCATTTAAATTTCCTTCATTAAGAATTAGATTCTATCGGCGAGATCGAATATGGTTCACAAAACTTTAATCAACTTTTCACCTTTACACGTTTAATTTTCAAATCCCTGATCTTTCAGCGAGATCGATCAAGGATACAACTCATCAAAGTTTTCAATTCAAAAACATCAGAAACTTCTGGTGAGGTCTTTTATGTTGTTATCTTTTAATCAATTTTCTATATGTGATTTTTGAAGTGGTGAACCTTAAGAACTATAATACATAGTGTTAATCCTTCTGGTGAGGAAGAGTTAGTGACTCATTCTTCAAGTGTGAATTTAATCATACGAAGAGTCATTCTTTTAACCATTAGATTTCAAATCTCCCAAACTCATTCTATGATCAATTCTCACCACTCCTATTTATTTTTTTTGTTATCTTTAGTTTACAATGTTACTTTTAGTTGTTTCATTTTTCCAGTTAAGTAAATAGAAAATTTACAGAATTAGTATCATTTGTTTTCACTTCATTATAAAAAATATATTAAAAATAAAATAAAAAGTTGAAAAGTAAAAAATGTTTCCCCATTGCTAACAACAACGAGAGTTGTAAAAAACCATAGAGAACTCACAGAGAACTCACATGCCTTCTCTGTGGATCGACCCTATAACACTGTGCAAGTGTAGTTTAATAAATATAATTTTGAGGTCCGTGACGACCTCCGATCTCATCAAAATTTTGCTCCTTTGCTGGGGAAGGCACGCGTTGAGTGTTCTATCTTTTAGAAAATTTAATAAAAATCAATAAAAAACAACATAAAAAATATTAAAAAAATCTGCTAATTTTTTTTGAACTTCACTGCTTCTTGAACTGAGTAAATTTTCTTTTGGTTCGGTTTGGAGAGTGTGTGTTTAATCTGATTCATATAAAAAATGGAAATTCATTAGAGCTGGAATCAATATGGACCACACTGTGATTGTTGGGGCTGTTATGGGCACACCGCCTGACAGTGTGTCGATAACTAGCCACAACAGACTGTTTACATTTAAGAGAATGAGCAAAACATTGAATCAAATCCTGAATTCCCAGCTAAACTTGAATTAATTGAAACCAAATTGGATGCTAGGGAGGATGTTTGGAATTCTTGGTTTAATAAAATCCATGAAATTCAATTTAAATATTCTCAAGAGCAAGATCAAAGAATGAAAAGATTAGAAAACATGCTCTTATAATTACAAATAAGTGTAAAAGATCAGGAAGAAGTTGAAATGAATGAAAAAGAAAGTGTTTATAAAAGAGTTGAAAATGGAGTTGAAGAGGAACGTGATAGTATAATTGGGAAACAACACTTTTACTTTGAAAAAATATGAATATGAAGAACCGATTTGGGAAAAAACCAACTCATTGAATAAAGAAAACAACATTGAAAATCCCATAAAGAACTTTCATGAAGATGAGTTGGACAATTTTGAAATTGAACTAAAACAGATTGAAAAAGAAGGCCCAGTTCTTTTCATGATTCCTACTTTTGAAAAAACACACTATTTTTGGAGTTTTGAAAAGTAATTCACTTGTGTTGAATAGAAACTTGAAAAATGATAACTTGGATGATAATAACTCTTCACCCAACATTACTGAAATTTTGAAAAATGAACCTATAATGAAAATGGGATGTACTTTGGAAGATGAAATTAAACTGGATAACATGGAATCTGATTTTTTTGAACTTGAACTGAACAATTATCTTCCAAATTGTGAAACTATAAACCCAAATATTTCTAAAATGTTGGAGGATAAATATGAGGGTATGTTGTTTGAAGAATGGATGACTGATGAGATCTAATTTCCCTATTCTCACTTTGATCAATTTTCTGAAACTTTTTATAGTGAGATTCAAAACAGCATTGTCATACATGGGAATACATGTTTGAATATGAGAAATCTGGAACATGACCTTATTGAAGCTGAATTGAACATCTCTTCTCCTAAACTAAACTTTTTGCAACACACTACCAACATTACGTAGAAAATGAGACTTTTGAACTCAAACTAGAAGTAGAGATTGAACACACACTAGACGATGGCTGCAGAATTGATTTGTTAGAAGAAGTAGATGTTGAGTGCGAGTTAATTGATGAGGATCTTTTGGAATAGATTTACAACATTGTTAAACCTGAATTTTTGAATTATCAAATAAACACCCTTCCCTATTATCCACTTCCATCCTCAACTGAGTCGGATGAAAAAGTCCATCTAAATTCTGATAGTAGTTTTGTAGGGGGGACACACATGAGTTCCAGTTTCTCTAATTCTATTCATCATTTTATTGATTCCCTTATTGTATGTACTATTCAGTATTCACCCAAAAGCACCATTGAATTTGAATCTATTAATGTTGAATTTGAGAAAGATAGCTTTGAGGACAATTCCACACCCTTAGGAGCACTTAGTTCAATGTTCTATCTTCATGTGAATTCAAATCTTGATAAATTTGAACACAATCTAGGAGTGGACAACACTATACCCACAAATTTCATTTCTCTATTAAAAACAATTGGTCCAAACACATTTGGCGGTTCTTATTAAGGAAACCACATCCACCTAGTGACTATGGTTAGTTCTAGGTGAGTCTGACTGGGGACTATAAATCTAGCACTGCATGGGAGGAAACCCATGTTATTTCGTTGTTTTCATTTCTGAATTGTTTTTTCTTTGAATAAAGTGATGCTTTTCTATCTTTTGTATGCTCTGTCTCTGCTGGATATTTGTTCTAGGTTTACATGCTCTGTGTTTTTAGGATGCTGCTGCTGGTGTCATCTAAGGAGTGGAATTCTCATGCTAGAGGATCAATGATAAACTTTGATTCAGGGAATTATTCTACTCTTTAGGCTGCTTTCTTATTTTCTTCTCCTTCCAAATTAAAAAAAATCACTGATAATTCACCGTTACTCAGATCAGCAGTGATTTATTGACCTACTTTTTGTTCTTAAGCCATTGTTCAACTATTAATTGTGAGTCATATCAATGGTGACTCACTGATAAACTGCTAGCAGTGAATCATTGACTGTTTATTTGGAAAATTTATGCTTGGTTGTGAATAAATTATGCTTGTACTAAAAATTCTACTGCATGACTTGAGATGTTTAAAAAAATATGCTTCTTATCATTTTTTGGAAATTATACAGCTTGTTTTGTTGTACTGGATTTATTTGATGCATGTCACTACATTGATTAAAAAATTATGCATATTCCTCCTAGTTGAAAATGGGGTTTAAATGATTTAATATCTTCGCTTTTTGATACTAAGTGTGTGTGTGGGGGGGGGGGTACAAGTAGGCTGGTTATTTTTTATCTTTTTTAATATTCTTTATTTGTTTCAGGTGTTTTAGAATGAATTTTTCTTCTCTATTGAACATCTTATCGAACCTAATATGTTAAAATACTACACCCTATTCACTATGAACCCACTTGTTTAACATGTAATTGTTTGATCTGTATTGAAAATTTTTGTCACTACCTTCATAAAAAAATCATGTGAACCTATTGTAAATTATCCTTTGTAAAAAACATATTCTTCTGAACTTTAACGATACCCTAAACATGTAATCAATCTACTTTATTGAAAATCTATTTTTGAACTTTAACTGATTAATTGTTCTTCTCCACATTTGAAATTCAACTTTAGGGAAAAAGTTGGGTTTTAAGTGTGGGGGAGGGGGTCAATTCTCTACTAAGCTAAACTGTGCTTTATTGGAAGCCCATCAATTCCCAGTGAAACTTAAAATCTTTTATAAAAAATGGTTAATTTTTTTCAAAATTTCTTTCACAATTTTAGGCTTTATATTGTACTCAAACGAGTCTTTCCTAAGGACAGTTCCTTGTCGAAGTTAAGACTAGATATGAATATGAAATTGATAGGGTTGAATGATTTATCAGTTCATGTTTAGTGATTTTATGAAAATTTGGTTTAGGAACTAGTTTTGAGAGTGATTTGGGATACATTTTTGTGGAATTGAAATCATAGCTCTAGGCACTGGATTTTTAAGATTTTTCATAGGGACTTCATTATTCTTTTAATTTATAAAAATTAATCACTTTAGTAAACCAATTTAAATGATTTTCATATAAATATTTTGAAATTGGATTAATTTGGGAATTTGGGATCTCATGGTGAATCTATGAGATCCAGGATGATGGGTGCATTTCTGTTTACTATAAGCCCTATGTACACCATGAATAAGAGCATTTGCACTGTGCTTAGCACATGATACATGACTTCGGAAAAATAAAATAAAGTTTCTAGGGTCAAAAATGTGTTTATTAAGGTGAGGGGAATGATGAATGCTAAATGAATAAGGGGAAAATTTGTTTATATGGGAATCATTTAAGTTGTATCAATAAAGTGATTCATAAAAAAAATATTTTTTTAGAACCTAGGTGATGAGTCAAAGTACAATGTTCCTTTGGTTAAGTTTTTAATTGTAGAGACCCGGTTTTTTCCCTGTAAGACTTTGGAATTTTCTACATATATTTCCAAAGCTAAAAGCTGAGACAACGTGCGATTCCGGGGCCCAGTGTGCCTGGAATAAATTTTATAAAAATATTATGTGTTTTTATACTATGCATGTGACAGGGTTGTGTTTTCTCATAAATGGTAACTCGGATAGGAAATACGAGGGCACGGTTGCGTCCGGAGCGTGTCGTTTACCCTAGGCGGGGTGTAAAAGTTGCGGGCGCGGGCCTGCTGTGAGAGATGCCACCCAGGGGAAAATCGTCATTTTGAAATAAGGACTTAGTGATTTTAATCACTGACGTTCTTTTCAAATAACTTTCAGAAGAAGGCTCGGAATCGAAATCCAGTACTTCTATTGAATTCGAAATGAGTAGTTTTGCCTAGGTGCGATATAAAATGAGAGGGAACGATAGTTTCGGTTTCCGCGCTAAGCAGATTTTTCTATAAATAGAAAATCAGAGTTTGGAGTTAGGGTTCTCCCTTCTCTCTCCTCTCTCTCTTTCTCTCTCTCTCTCTTCCTCTATCTCTCTCAACTTTCCTTCGGTGTTCTTCTCCGTTCTTCACCAAATCTAGGAGCGACCTCCGCCGGAACCTTGGAGGATCGAAGTAGGAGTGTCGTGGACATGCCGCCAACGACGCACGGCCGATTAGAGGTAGGGTTTTTGGTTAATTTTCGCACCTTCGTCGATTTCTTGAGTTTTCGTCAATTCTGTTGTTTAAATTCTACAATTTTAGAATTAGGATGATGTCCAAAAGAACATGACCATCGTCCAAGCCCCGTTCTAAATCTCGTTCTTGAGTGTTCTCCGTCCAAAATTCCGGACGCGCCAAAACCATGACGGATCGACGAGCGAGGGGCGACACTCTGAAGATCTGGCCCTGAGGATTCCGAAACTGGTTTTGAATAATTTTTCTGACCACCGGAGTGGTCGGGGGGACCGAATAAAGGTCCGACTCCAACAAGGGGCGGCGGTCGAAGGTTGAGCTGGAGGTGCGGTGACCCCGTTTTGGAGCACGACGGAAGCTCAGGACCCGACAGAGGAGGGACGGTGTGCGGCGGCGTCGGGTGGGACCGAAGCTGCGGGCTCGGGAGAGGCCATGCAGAGGTGGTTGAAGCGTCCGGTGGAGGATCCGAGCAGGTCGGAAGCCGGTCGGAGGTGGCCACAGCTGAGCGGGGAGCGGGGGACCAGGCGGTCGCGGTGTCGGGCGGTGCGCTCGGACGGCGGAGCGGCGAGCCCAGGCGGCGGAGTAGGGAGCCGGGAAGCTTGAGGCGGTGCGCTCATCCAGAAGGGAGGTCAGGCGGCCGTGGCGCAAGCATCCTATCGCAGTCAGGAGGAAACCCTGAGGTCAGTGCCTCGGGGGGTGCTGCGGACAAGGACCTGCGGTACGCGGGTCCTGCTGTGCGGCGCAGAACAAAGATCGGCCAACTGGTCGGTCTGTTTGAAGGAGCCAGACCTGAGGGGTCCGACGGTTTTCGGAAGGGCCGCGACGAGATGGACCGGACCCACGGCTGGGCCGCGGGGCCACGGTCTGGCCCGGGCCGGCCAATCTGGACCGGCCCAATTCTGGGCCCCTTGTGTTCAAGGGCCCGGAACTTTTAAACGGTGTGTCTGTTTGACGTGCCGTCAGCGGCTGTGGGTTTGTCTCTTAGAGACAGACTTTTTGATTTGGGTTTCATGGTTTTTGAGTTCTGGACCTGAGGGCGGGTGACCCGAAACACTTTAATTTAATAATATTAAATTATTATTAAAGCTTGCGAAGGACATGCTTCGCGAGCCAGACGTTCGTTTGACGTGCAGTCAGAGGCGTTGTGGCCCTGGAGTTGAGACGGTCCTCCCAAAGTTGGTTCGGAACCTTGGCGGTTTGGTTTCGCTACTCAGTGGCACGAAACGCTTAATGCGAATAATTAATTAATTACTTAATTAATTAATTATTCTTGCGTCGGACCTAACTCCGAGACATCTGTTTGACGCGCTGTCAGCAGCAACATGACCGCAGTCCTTGTGCGGACTTTTTGAGACGCTTTCTGAAGCATTTGGGTTGGAGACCAGGTGTGGGCCCCACATGGCCTGGTTCACACGTTTTACGGTGAAATGCCACTTTTTTCACCTGACATCCGTTTGGGGTTATTGAGTACTCATTTCTGAGTGTTCTTCTGAGGGGATTGCGATGGCGCAATCTACCCGCCTAAATTCGGGCCCGAGGCATGGGCCCCACGAGGCGGCTTTCAGACGTATGCTGCGTTTTTACGACTTATGCTTCATAAGTCCGTTCTGGTAAAATGAATAGCCTACGCCTCATGGTTATCTGCAAGGAATGCAGTGGTATGATCTGCGTGACGTGTTTCGGGGTCGAGGTATGGGCCCCACAGGGCCCCGTTTGCTTAACGCGGGGAGTTGCATCTTCTGCATTCAGAGCCCATTTTGGGTGCCGTCAGTGGCGTTGTGACCCTGACATAGAGGTGAAGTTGAATGGGGTGGTTTTAGGCGTTGAAGCCGAAGTTGATGCGTGGTCCCCACGGGCCGTCTTTTAAGCTGTGTGCAGCATACTGTGACTTTTTCATCAGACATCCGTTTGGGGCGTATGAATAGTTGATTTGGCGTGTTATTCTGAGAGCATCACGATGACACAATTATCCTGACCTTTTTGGGGACTGAGGTGTAGGCCCCATGAGATGCCGTTTGAGCATAAAGCGACGTTGAATAACATTTTTGTCTAGAGTATGTTTCCAGCAATTAAGTAGTCTATCTCACGTGTTTTTCCGCAAGTATTACAACAATGTAATATGTTTGGGAGAGCAGAGCCTCTTTCGAGATCTTATTAAATGTGGAAACATGAAAGGGTGTTGGTCAGAGGTTCCTTTGATGCACTCTGAACCTATGCACGATAGCGGTGGTAGTAACACCTAGTGATGGCATGGGAAATGCGGAGTTATCAGACCAGTTCTGGGTTTACCCTCCAGCGGGGTTGGGTAGTGGGTTACCCGTTGACCTTAGGGTTTACCCTCCAGCGGGGCTGGGTAGTGGGTTACCCGTTGACCTTAGGGTTTACCCTCCAGTGGGGATGGGGAGTGGTTTACCCGTTGACCTTAGGGTTTACCCTCCAGTGGGGCTGAGCAGTGGGTTACCCATTGACCCTAATGTTTACCCTCCAACGGGGCTGGGTAGTGGGTTAGCCATTGACTTTAGGGTTTATCCTTCAGCGGGGCTGGGTAGTGGGTTACCCGATGACCTCTTAGGGTTTACCCTCCAGTTGGGCTGGGCAGTGGGTTACCCAATGACTTCTTTCAGACTCAGCCCTTTCTATGAGTCTAGTCAGTGACTTTTCTCCATGGTTACCAGAGCGGGACCCTTGGTTGTACGGTTCAGCGATGAGACAGATTTGGCGCGCGGGACTTTTGGGCATCAATGGTGGATATCCTTAGAACTGTTTGTGACTTTTCCTAGGCTGATCTTGGAGACATAGATCCCCTTACACACTCGTTCAGGTTTCTTGTTGAGCATATATATATATAGACACCCTACTTTTGTTCCCACTCCTTGGGTTCGGTTACTCTCCTTCTAGGAGGGGTGAAGACGCGCGGGGTATTCCATGAGATTTTTATTTCTATCTCCTCTTGGATTGGACGAGTCTACTTCCTTTCTTTCGTTGGGTTGAGTTGCACTCTCTCTATTGTACTCTTACACTGTTCACTGTTCTGTCTACTACTCACTATTTTAGTACCTCCTTTGTTTCCCCCTTGAGATTTTGGGGCATCCTACTGAGTATCTTTATGCTCACCCCTGCTTGGGATTTGCCTGCACTTGGTGTGCCCTTGCAGACGACATACAGGTCGATCGAGACTCCGGAGGAGCATAGAGGACATAGGATGTAACGACCCGAAATTTTGAATAAATCTTGTTTCCTAATTTTGTGTGTTATTTTGTTTTATTTTCAACAAAAATGTTTCATTGGATAACATGAGTATAATTAAAATGAGATTGTTGGGTTTTTGACTATTATATTACCATTGGTCAATATAACCGCTAGAAACTAAACATTTCGATTTTTGTCTCTAAATACAAGTGATCTTGGTTAATTAATATAGAAAGAAGATTTGATGGCCTCACCCAGTAGTCTTGGACCGATCGAAGCCCATATAACAGAACTTGGGAAGGAGGTAGCACCACTGGGCTTTGCTCTGGACCAAACCCAATCCAAACTTCATCATGTGAAGCTAGAATGGAATCTCCTTCGCGAGAAGTTCAAACTGATAAAAATTACTACTCGTGCGATGTTGGCCGAGCCTCCCTCAGATTCTCTCACCTTAGCACACCTTACACTTAGGTCCTATGCTGGTGTGATAAGGGGCTATGTAAGGAGACTGTAACTGCCTTGTGTAATCCTTTGTTTTAAATAAAAAAAATTTGATTTCTTCTTATGATGAAGTTTATGAATTTTCAAATGTCCGGATAAATATAGTATGCATATTTTTGGTGAATTTTAGAGAAAGGATATCTTCAAAAAAAATTATGTAAACCTTAAATAATTAAAAATGTGTAATGATTTTCAAAAAATGGTCTTCTACAAATATGTTCAGTACAAAATTTAGAGTCTAATAAGATCAACTTGATTTTTTATGAATAGTAAATTATGAATAGTGATTTTATGATTAAGATTAGTAATGTGACTAAATGGATTAGTAATCTCACTTAAATAAAGCATTAATATAATCTAGGCACCTTGATTAAGTAATGTGATTCAATAAAATGGTTAGATAACGGTTTCATAAATTATTAGTCAAGTATTAGTTTTTTTGGGTGAATAGTGTTTTTTAATTAAAAATTTAATTAAAAATATTTAGAAAATTATTTTTATAAAATTTATTTCATTTTTGAACTCAGAGCATCGATATTATTTTAAGGTAATTTTTAGGGATTTTTTTAAACAAAATGAATTTTCGGTGAATAGTGTATTTATTTAAAAATTAAATTAAAAATATTTAGAAAATTATTTTTATAAAATGGAGTTCATTTTTGAAATCAGAGCATCAATACTTGGTTAAGGTGAAATTTTGGGATTTTTCTGAGAAAGTTGAATTTTCGATGAATAGTGAAAATATAGTTTTTAAGTTACGGGTGTTTAATGACATCATTAAATGATGTATTAAGTATGTAATTAATATGTTTGACTTATGAATAGTAATATAAGATATGAAGTGTCCCAAGTGGCCAATACCATGGGCAAGCCCATGGTTTTTCCAAAACCACTAATGAGGTGTTCCTTGGCCATTAATGCCTTGTCCCCTCACTTTCCCTATAAATACCAAGCCATCCTCTCATCCTTTCGACTCCAAAATCATCCTCAACTAAGTTCTGGTCTCCTTACCTCCCAAGGAGTCCTCCCAAGGTGCCCCCAAGCTCTCAAGTTCCCAACCTTTGAGTTTTAAGAGTTACGTTTAAGGTAAGGGATCCGACCTCTCTCTTTCTTTTCAAGTAATCTCTTTTATGTCATTCCTTTTATGCTCCATGTTCTTATGTTGGAGGATGTTCTTTTATATTCATCTTACTTCCATTTTCATTTTCACCTGATGGGATACCCCCTCTTGCTCTCATCAATTTGTTTTAAGAAAGTTTAAGTGACGCCGTTAGGCTGCCGAATTTTTAAGGGATTCTTTCACCCTTCTCTTTTTCAAAGTTCTACTTTCATGTCAAGTATTTCAAGTTCCTTTTTAATTATTTTGGGGTATTATCTCTATATCTATCATACTGAAATCTTATTTTCACATGATGAGAGACCCTATTTGATATTTTCAAATCATTTTTGTTGAAGTTTAAGTAACGCCGTTGGGCTGCCGAACTTTCATAAGATTAATCTAATTTTTGTCTTCCTTCCATGTTTTTCATTTCAAATGGTATTAGCTTCAAATTTCATTACCATGTTCATATATCCTTATTATTCTATCCCTATACTGTTTTATGTGCCATTTATGAATGTTTGACCCATTTCCCCTCTCTTTTCAATGTTTTCTAAAAACCTGAAACATAGCCGTTATGCTGTAGAATTTTCGTCTCAAAATGTCTCTCTCTTTTCTCAAAATTATTTTATGTTATAAAGTGAATACTCAAAGCTCTTATTTCTACAGGGGTATTCACATATATATAAAAATTTTCTATTTTAAATTCTGGGATTTACATACGTGAGACCCGCTCTCCCCTTCCGTGGGTTTAAAGTGACGTAAAGATCATGTCTTTAAAGCAGTTTTTTTTAAACGTTATGATTATGAAATAAAACCCATTTATTTTATGCTATATGAGTTATTTATGAAATGTTTGATGATGATATATGTGGATCACATGATAATAAAGTCAAATTTAAGGTTGCACCCTGATAGCGCTCCAATGCATTGAGTAATGATGTAACCACTGGAGATTACAATTTTCACGATATCTTGGTGAATAACCTTGGTAATTTTCAAATGACACCTTGGGGATGGACCTTGGTGATATGTTCATGATTTTCTATGTTAAATGATGTATCCACATATTAAAGTTATGAAAAATGTTATTTTTATTATGATATGACACATGATTTCTTTCTCATGCCTCAAAGTTCTTTTCATGACTTTAGTGATATATCTCAAGTTCACATGTTAAATGTTTCCCTTGTTTCCCTTACTGGTCCTTCTACTCACCCTTTCTTTTGATGTATGTCCCCAGGTTATGAGATGCATTAATGAACCTAGGATGAACATAAGGATAATCCTTTCAAGTGTTTAAGAAGAATGTTTTTTTTTGTTTCATGTATTAAGTTCCTGGTTTCCAAGACACTAAACCTTAAAGATCCTCAGTTTTGTATAATGTAATGAAAGTTTATGTGACAAAGATTTGGGATGCCATATTTGGTATCAAAGGATGGTTTAGTTAATTGTGGAAATTAGGATATGAAAACTTTAGGAAGAACCCTATAGAAAAGTTTAAATATAGGAAATCTTCCTGGTATTTTGGTGAGTATTGAGTAAGGGGTTTCCAAGCAAATACATCCCTGTCTGGATATGAGTAGGTAGAGGTGGCTCTGGCACAGATGTACATAGGGGTAAAACCCGAAAACACCGCTTTGAGCTAGACTTGAACATGAACTGGTACACGACAACGGGCCTTGTTGCACTCTTGGTTACGACATTTCCGGGGGATATGCTATGGTAAATTCATAAGCTTAGTATGAACCATTATTAAAGGAACAAAGATAAAATAAAATAAAGATTCACATAAGAATATATGATCATGGATAACCTATATTGGAACCTAGGGGATCACAAGTTAGGGTATACTTTTCTTATACAAGTTTATCCTTTTATGCTTAAGTTTCCTTTTCATGATTATTGGCTAAGTATTTAAGCCCCCTAAATATACGTTCTTTTCTTAGTTAATGGCGGGAAATGGAAGAGCATGTCCCAACAAACAATGTGATAGGAAATGTGATGATTTCCCTATTAATGTGACAAAGATGATGAGAGATCAAGTTGAACATATTGTGATTATGCCAAAACAGCTATCAAAAATCACAATTAATAATTGGTACCTAGTTGAATGCCCAAATTCATCAAGGAAGAAGAAGAAAGAGTCTCGAGGATGTTCATCTGATAAAGTTGATAAGGGAAAGAAGACCCAATTTCTTTTTTTCAAAAAGTGTGGGAAGAGGCACCAAGGAGAATGTCACAAAGGAACTGGGAGATGTTTGGAGTGTGGGAAGATAGGGCATAAAGTATCCAATTGCTTTAAAAAATGGATAATGAGATGAATTTAGATAAGGTTCAATCTAATGTACCTTATACATTTCATTGTCATAAATGTGGAGAAGTTAGACATTATCCAAGGAAATTCTCTCTTAGAATGGGTGAGAAGCATGATGAGCATCAACAATCTTAGATGACAAGGGAACAATGCAAGTCCTATGCTGAGATGGATCATGATGACTGAAGTACATGTAACTTCTTCGCAATAATTGTCTATGTCATGTTGTATTTTAGTTCGTACTCTATGAGAATATCTTTTATGTTTTCTAAGATCATCGAGTCACTACCTAAGATGATTTTATATCATTAAGGAAGACATCTATTGTTATGTACCACATGTTTATGTATTGAAGCTGTTCTTCTTAAAAAAAGGTGATTAGGGGATTAAAAGATGATTATTATTTTGGAAGACGTTCACTATTTTGGGAAACCTATTTGATCGAGGTAAATATATTACTACGGTATTTTCTTTGAGGAGTAATGGTTGACCTATATTTTGAAGAATCAATGAATTTAAGGTGAACTTATGGTATTATAGGTTACTTATGGAAATGATTGACCTATCTTGGGAAAATATGTTTAGGTTATTTACTTTTGTTATAAGATGTTAGGAGTGGTTGATGTTGTTTGGAGACGAACGATAAAGTTTATCTTGGAAGACTATGTTATCAAGTACTTCTTGTATTTGGGTTTCAATCTTAGTTTGGGTTATTTCAAGGAATTTTAGGACAGTTATTTACAGAATGGTCTATGATGAACTATGGGTAGTACCGTGGAACTTTGAAGATTTAAAAGTAGTTTCCCTTCCTATGGGATTCTTTCTTTTTGAAGAGTTGTTTTACCTTACCCTTTCTGTTTTTGGGAAAATGTTTAAAGATAGAAGAAATAGATAGTTAATCTTTTATGGATTATGTGATTCTCTAGAAGATGATTCTTGTGCTTTTGATGAGACCAAGTGTTTTTGAATTCTCATCGTTTGGAGAAAAGATTAGTTTTGGTAGAGACTTATTAAATGATGAAACTCTACTTGAAGGTAGGTTTATTTTCTTATTTTTTTGTTCTATGTAGTAAATGAATTCCTCAAAATTATGAAAAGGAACGTAAAACAAAAACATTGTTGGTTTACGTTTCCTACTAGGTAATCAAATATCATTTACACACATCATAAGTTTGGGATTTTATTATGGTTAAATTTCTCCTAATCATGTTTTCTATCACTCTCCCTCAGAACTTGACACTTTGTTTTCTCCTCCATGTCCATGTTTTCCTACATGGAATCCTAGTGTGGGTTAACTCGGGTGACCTTTGTACTTCCCTTTATTTCTTTTAAAGTAATAGTTTTACTGACTCCTTTTCCGATGTGATGCTTTCAATGAAATTTCAAAACCCAATTTTAAAAATTGCGAGGACGCAATTTCTTAAGGGGGGAAGATTGTAACGACCCGAAATTTTGAATAAATTTTATTTCCTAATTTTGTGTGTTATTTTATTTTATTTTCCATAAAAAAGTTTCATTGGATAACATGAGTATAATTAAAATGAGACTGTTGGGTTTTTGAATGTTATATGACCATTGGTCAATATGACTGCTAGAAACTACAAATTTCGATTTTTGTCTCTAAATACAAGTGATCTTGGTTAATTAATATAGAAAGAAGATTTGATGGCCTCACCCAGTAGTCTTGGACCGACCGAAACCCATCTAACAGAACTTGGGAAGGAGGTAGCACCACTGGGATTTGCTCTGGACCAAACCCAAGTCGAACTTCATCATGTGAAGCTAGAAAGGAATCACCTTCATGAGAAGTTCAAACTGATAGAAATTACTACTCGTGCGATGTTGGCCGAGCCTCCCTCATATTCTCTCACCTTAGCACACCTTGCACTTAGGTCCTATGCTGGTGTGATAAGGGGCTATGTAAGGAGACTGTAACTACCTTGTGTAATCCTTTGTTTTAAATAAAAAAATTTGATTTCTTCTTATGATGAAGTTTATGAATTTTCAAATGTCCGGATAAATATAGTATGCATATTTTTGGTGAATTTTAGAGAAAAGATATTTTCAAAAAAATTTATGTAAAACTTAAATAATTAAAAATGTGTAATGATTTTCAAAAAATGGTCTTCTACAAATATGTTCAGTACAAAATTTAGAGTCTAATAAGATCAACTTGATTTTTGATGAATAGTAAATTATGAATAGTGATTTTATGCTAAGATTAGTAATGTGACTAAATAGATTAGTAATCTCACTTAAATAAAGCATTAATATAATCTAGGCACCTTGATTAAGTAATGTGATTCAATAAAATGGTTAAATAACGGTTTCATAAATTATTAGTCAAGTATTAGTTTTTTTGGGTGAATAGTGTTTTTTAATTAAAAATTTAATTAAAAATATTTAGAAAATTATTTTTATAAAATGTATTTCATTTTTGAACTCAGAGCATCGATATTATTTTAAGGTAATTTTTAAGGATTTTTCAAAAAAAATGAATTTTCGGTGAATAGTGTATTTATTTAAAAATTAAATTAAAAATATTTAGAAAATTATTTTTATAAAATGGAGTTCATTTTTTAAATCAGAGCATCAATACTTGGTTAAGGTGAAATTTTGGGATTTTTCTGAGAAAGTTGAATTTTTGATGAATAGTGAAAATATAGTTTTTAAGTTACGGGTGTTTAATGACATCATTAAATGATGTATTAAGTATGTAATTAATATGTTGGACTTATGAATAGTAATATAAGATATGAGGTGTCCCAAGTGGCCAATACCATGGGCAAATACCATGGGCAAGCCCATGGTTTTGCCAAAACCACTAATGAGGTGTCCCTTGGCCATTAATGCATTGTCCCCTAACTTTCCCTATAAATACCAAGCCATCCTCTCATCCTTTCGACTCTAAAATCGTCCTCAATGAATTTCTGGTCTCCTTACCTCCGAAGGAGTCCTCCCAAGGTGACCCCAAGCTCTCAAGGTCCCAACCTTTGAGTTTTAAGAGTTACGTTTAAGGTAAGGGATTCAACCTCTCTCTTTCTTTTCAAGTAATCTCTTTTATGTCATTCCTTTTATGCTCCATGTTCTTATGTTGGAGGATGTTATTTTATATTAATATTACTTCCCTTTTCATGTTCACTTTATGGGATACCCCCTCTTTCACTCATCAATTCGTTTTAAGAAAGCTTAAGTGACGCCGTTAGGCTGCCGAATTTTTAAGGGATTCTTTCACCCTTCTCTTTTTCAAAGTTCTACTTTCATGTCAAGTCTTTCAAGTTCCTTTTTAATTATGTTGGGGTATGATCTCTATATCTATCATACTGAAATCTTATTTTCACATTATTATAGACCCTATTTGATCTTTTCAAATCATTTTTGTTGAAGTTTAAGTAATGCCGTTAGGCTGCCGAACTTTCATAAGAGAAATCTAATTTTTGTCTTCCTTCCATGTTTTTTATTTCAAATGGAATGCCCTTCAAATTTCATTACCATGTTCATATATCCTTCTTATTATGTCCCTATACTTTTTTATGGGTCATTTATGAATTTTTGACCCATTTCCCCTCTCTTTCCAATGTTTTCTAAAAACCCGAAACATAGCCGTTATGCTGCAGAATTTTTGTCTCAAAATGTATCTCTCTTTTCTCAAAATTATTTTATGTTATAAAGTGAATAATCAAAGCTCTTATTTCTACAGGGGTATTCACATATATATCAAAATGTTCTATTTTAAATTCTAGTATTTTCATACGTGAGACCCGCTCTCCCCTTCCGTGGGTTTAAAGTGATGTAAAGATCTTGTCTTTAAAACAGTTTTTTTTAAACGTTATGATTATGAAATGAAACCCATTTATTTTATGCTATATGGGTTATTTATGAAATTTTTGATGATGATATATGTTTCTTACATGATAATAAAGGAAAATTTAAGGGTGCGCCCTGATAGCGATCCAATGCATTGGGTAATGATGTAACCACTAGAGATTACAATTTTCACGATATCTTGGTGAATAACCTTGGTAATTTTCAAATGACACCTTGGGGATGGACCTTGGTGATATGTTCATGATTGTCTATGTTAAATGATGTAGCCACATCTTAAAGTTATGAAAAATGTTATTTTTATTATGATATTCCACATGATTTCTTTCTCATGCCTTAAAGTTATTTTCATGACTTTAGTGATGTATCTCAAGTTCACATGTTAAATGTTTTCCTTGTTTCCCTTACTGGGCCTTCTGCTCACCCTTTATTTTGATGTATGTCCCCAGGTTATGAGATGTAGTAATGAACCTAGGATGAACATAAGGAGAAGCCTTTCAAGTGTTTAAGAAGAATGTTTTTTTTGTTTCATGTATTAAGTTCATGGTTTCCAAGACACTAAACCTTAAAGATCCTCAGTTTTGTATAATGTAATGAAAGTTTATGTGACAAAAAGGCGGGATGCCATATAGGAGCTTGGGATGCTTTCAGTGGTCGTAGTAGGGTTTTTAGGTGTGAGACTCCCCAGCTGTTTAATTTCGTTTACCTATTGTCGGGTTGTGGCACCTTTCTAGTTGGACGCGTGTTTTTCCCCTTTTTCTGTTTAGTTATCTTGTCAGTACTTTTCAGCACTTTACTTCTACTATTTAGAAGTTTATGCATGGCTGTGGTTGGGTTATAGTTGTTTGTACTTTGGTTTTCTTTTTAGTCTTCACTTCTACATCGTGTGGGTTGTGTGTGTGAGTATAAGTGCTTAGGCGAAGGACTCCCCGAGATCGTTATGCCTTCGGCACTTGTTGCCAGCCCCTGGCCTATGGAGGTGGGTTTGGGGTAGTTTCAGCTTGAGACCGGTAGGGTCGTGTGGTGAAAAAGTGGTATCATAGGTGGTTCGTTCCTTGGGGCATTGTTCGAATGTCCCTAAAAAGGAATTGGTTGAGTTTTGGGGCAATAGTGTCAATGTGTCTCAAGAGCGGCTCTCAAGCTAGGGAGTCCAATGATGGTGCAGTGGCCGACGTATCCATTCACCAGGACCCTGATAACCTACTTTTTGACTCAGCACACTGAGACACTTGTTGCAGGGAATTTGGTTTGTGCATCATATAGGATTTATTCTTTGACTGTCCTTATTGAGTCAGCTCCCCATCATTGTTGGTATATATATGCTCATTTGACCACGGTACTCCTTGATCGGATTCAGGATGTCTCCGCGATGATAGCCAGGCAGGATACTAGCTCCGGTTCGTGATGAAGACTCCATGAGGGACAAGGCCTTAGTTCAAGATCGATCATACGATTACCCTTTCTCCAGGAGGACAGGCCGTAGCACCTCCACCTATAGAGTGCAAGATAGTACCGGCAGCAAAGGCCGATGAAAAGCACAGGTTGGGCGCGCTACATGAGTTCCAGCATCAGAGACCGCTGAGGTTCCACGGTGAGCCATACCCTCAAACAGTGAAGGGTTGGCTAGAGTTTGTGGTTCGCCTCTTCAGGCTTGTTCAGACACTGACATGTTATATGGTGGATTTGACAGCCAGTCTTTTTCCACCAAGAAGTTTTGCGTCAGTAGAGCCAGGGTTACTCAGATGCACGATGAGTTGGTACTCTCGTGGGATGAATTCTAGAAGCTATTTCGTGAGGAGTACTACCCCGCCTACTTACACTTTATACGGTTTTAGGAGCTGCTAGAGCTTCAGCGGGGAGTGATGGCAGTGGCTGAGTACGCGACTAGGTTCACAGACCTTACTCGGTACTCTTTGGACGTGGTCCATGAAGGAAACTTCCGAGCACATAAGTTGAGCGAGGTCTCTATAGAGGAGATTCAGCGTAGTGCCCTTGTGCATCCTCACCCATCTTGGGGTGCTGGAGCAGGCACTGGTGACAGAGAAATTTTTGTCAGAGGGACGTCAATTGGCAGGGCCTCGGCGCCGGAGGTCTCCCCTTGATGAGACTCAGGCACATGGTCGGGGACAACATAGAGCACCGAGACATCCCAGGGAGGACTAGTTCTATGATTGTGATGTGTGAGGTCACGTGGCGTGAGACTACTCGACCAAATGTGCTGAGTTTTCCAGATAGTTGGTATATGCACCGCCACTACAGAGGCAGTGTCATGATCAGAGAACTCCCTGGTGAGGACAGGGTGGTCCCCAGGGAGGTGGTGTTGGCAGAAAAGTGGGAAGAACTGTGGTTGGAGGAAGATGTTCGAGGTCTTTCCACCACCACTAGGCGGCCCATGTCAGGCTCAGGGAGCTGATAAACGGGGCTGCGGGTGGCTGTGTGCTATGGATGTCTACAATCCTACAACGCATGAGATGATAAGAGGTACACTCTGTGTCTTTTTCTACTTTTTTCAGTAGAACTTGTTAGAAACTGCGTGAGGTACTCTTTTCATCTAACTCCTTGTTCGAGGGGTTACTGAGGGTGATGCAGGGCATTGGTGTAACCCTGTGTTGGTGTTGTCTGATGTAGCTTTGAATGCACGGGAAATAGGGGTTCTTCCCCCACTGAGACATGTTTTTGTGATGTGATCAAAACTGTGAGGGAGAGTCATTACCACCCAAAGTGGATAGTATTGAGGTGCAGTGGATGAGTCCCTCTGACATGTGCATTCATAGTGGGGTTGTGCGGTGGAGTGTCAGAGCAGGTTCTGGATTTTCCAGAGGGAATTGTTTGCTTGACCCCCCCTTTTTCTTGAGGTTCCACTATTGGGTTTGGCAGAGTGCCTATTTTGGGGATTACTCTCCTTCTAAGAGGGGAAAGACACGTGGGGTATGCCACATTCTTTCCGTGTCTAGCCTCTGGTGGTTGGATGAGTTTGATCGCTTGACCTATTCATTGGTACCTTGCGTGCTCAACATCAATCTTGATATTGTTATCAAGTACAGGTCGAGGTGATGGAAACCCCATAAATAGAACTACACGCTTCACTATGTGGTGGTTGTGGTGGTGGTCCTTGAATTGAGAATGTAGAGACACTATCTTCTGGGAGAGAGCTTTGTGGTTTTCTCAGACAACCAGTGTCTCAGGTGTGCCCTCAACCAGAGAGACTTGAACCTAAGACGATGGTGCTGGTTGAAATTTTTGCAGGACTATGATGTCGAGGTAGTCTATGTTCCAGAAAAATGGAAGTGCTGTAGCAGGTTCCCTTAGCAGAAAGTCCCAGAATTGTCCGGTGTGAGAAGTTTCGTAGTAGTTAGCTTCCCTGAAGTTGACCCTGTTAGATCAGGAGGGTGCAACTATTCTTCAGTCAATGGTGTTGACTCATCTACTTTTTCAGCGTGTAAGAGAGTCTCAGTTGTGATGCACTGACTGTGAAAACTTGTGTGACCAGATATCCTTGGGTGTTTCACCAGATGAGTATTCTGAAGGAGGAAATCATGAGACCATGTTCCAGGAACAAATCGTGATTTCGGTCGCGACATAGAAAGTAGAGGTTCGGCCATGGAAGTCCCCCGAGATTCTTTGGGCCGTTCAGGAATCGTGTAAGGGATTTAGAGGTTGCCTACTATCTTTCCCTACCCTCCCAATAGTAGGAGTGGGCGAATGATGTCTTCCACATGTCGTAGATGATAAGGTGCGTGCGTGTTCCTATGAATTTCATCGAAATTATAAGACCTTATGAGTATGAACCATCCCTCAGTTCGCGTGTTGCTCCAGCATGGTGTTGTTCAAGTTTTCTTGGGAGTGAGAGAGCTAGGTGTGAGCTCTGTATCCCAAGTTGTTTTTCCCAGTTTTGCTTTTCAGGGATGAAAATCTTGAAGGAGGGAATTATGTAGAGACACGGTTTTCCCCGTAAGACTCTGGAATATTTCTACACATATTTTTCAGATCTAGGAGATGAGACGACATGCGATTTTAGGGCCCAGTGTTCCCAGAATAAATTTTATAAAAATATTAAGTGTTTTTATACTATGCATGTGGTGGGGTTGTGTTTTCTCCTAAACCGTAGCTCGGATTGGAAATTCGAGGGCATGGTTGCGTCCGGAGCGTGCCTTTTACCCTAGGAGGGGTGTAAAAGTTGTGGGCGTTGGCCTCCTGTGAGAGATGTCACCCAGGGGAAAAATCGTCATTTTGAAATAATGACTTAGTGATTTTAATCACTAACGTTGTTTTCAAATAACTTTCAGAAGAAGTCTCAGAATGGAAATCTGAGACTTCTGTTGAATTTGAAATTTGGCATTTTGCCTAGGTTCAATATAAAAGGAGAGGGCACGACAATTTCGGTTTCCGCTCTAAGCGGATTTTTCTATAAATAGAAAATAGGAGTTTGGAGTTAGGGTTCTCCCTTCTATCTCCTCTCTCTCTCTCTCTCTCTCTCTCTCTCTCTCTCTCTTCCTCTCTCTGTCTCTCGACTATCCTTCGGCGTTCTTCGCCATTCTTCACTGAATCGAGGAGCGACCTCCGCCTAAACCTTGGCGGATCAAAGCAGGAGCGTCGTGGACATGCCGCCAACGACGTACGACCGATTCTAGGTAGGGTTTTGGGTTAATTTTCGCACTTTCGTCAATTTCTTGAGTTTTTTTCAATTCTGTTGTTTAAATTATACAATTTTAGAATTAGGACGATGGCCAAATGAACACAACCATCGTCCGAGCCTCATTCTAAATCCCGTTCTTGAGCGTTCTCCGTCCAAAATTTCAGACGCGCCAAACCCGGGACGGATCGACGAGCGAGGGGAAGCGCTGTGAAGATCCAGCCCCGAGGATTCCAAAACCAGTTTCGGATAATTTTTACGACCATTGGAGTGGTCGGGGGGACCGGATGAAGGTCCAACTCTGGCAAGGTGTGGCGGCCGGAGGTTGAGCGAGAGGCGCGACAGAGCACGACGACCCCGTTTTGGAGCATGACGGAAGCTCGAGACCCGACAGAGGAGGGCCGATGTGCGACAGTGTTAGGTGTGGCCGGAGCTGCGGGCTTGGGAGCGGCTGGGCATAGGTGGATGTGGCGTCTGGCAGAGGAGCCGAGTAGGTCGGCGGCCTAGCGGAGGCGGCCACAACAGAGCGGGGAACGGGGGACCTGGCGGTCACGGTGCCGGGCGGTGCGCTCGGCCGGCGGAGCGGCGAGCCCAGTCGGTGGAGCAGGGAGCTGGGCGACTTGCGGTGGTGCGCTCGGCCAGTGGGGAGGTTAGGTGGCTGTGGCGCGGGAGGCCTGTAATGGTCTTGAGGAAACCCCGAGGTCAGCACCTCGGGGGGTGGTGCAGACAAGGACCCGAGGTATCGCGGCGAGCTGGATCGGACCCGCAGTTGGGATGCGGGCCGATGGTCTGGACCGGACCCCCAGATGGGCTGCGGGCCGGCCGGTCTGGACCGGCCCAATTCTGGGCCCCTTGGGTTCATGGGGCCGAAACTTTTAAACGACGCGTCCGTTTGACGCGCCGTCAGCGGCTGTGGGTTCGACTCTTTGAGACGGACTTTTTGATTTGGGTTTTGTGGTTTTTGAGTTCTGGACCCAAGGGTGGGTGACCCAAAACTATTTAATTTAATAATATTAAATTATTATTAAAGCTTGTGACAGACGTGCTTCGTGAGATGAACGTCCGTTTGATGTGTCTTCAGAGGTGTTGTGGACCTGGAGTTGAGACGGTCCTCCCAAAGTTGGTTCGGAACCTTTGTGGTTTGGTTTCGCTGCTCGGTGGCATGAAACGCTTAATGAGAATAATTAATTAATTACTTAATTAATTAATTATTCTTGCGTCGGACCTAACTCCTGTTTGGGACGTCCATTTGATGCGTCATCAGCGGCAGCTTGACCCCAGTCCTCATGTGGACTTTTTGAGACGCTTTCCGAAGCATTCTGGTTGGAGAAAAGGTGTCGGGCCCATAGGTCCTAGTTCACATGTTTTACGATGAAACACCACCTTTTCACCCGACATCCGTTTGGGGTGTTTTGAGTACGCATTTCTGAGTGTTATTCTGAGGGGATTGCAAAGACACAATCCGCCCGCCTAAATTCGGGCCCGAGGCGTGGGCCCCAAGAGGCGGATTTCAGACGTATGCTGTGTTTTTACGACTTATGCTTCATAATCTGTTCTGGTCAAATGAATAGCCTATGCCTCGTGGTTATCTTCAAGGAACGCAATGGTACGATCTGCGTGACGTGTTTCGGGGTCAAGGTATGGGCCCCACAGGGGCCCGTTTGCATAACGTGGGGAGTTGCAGTGTAACGAACCAGACTTTTTAAATAGTATATTAACATACTCTTAATGATTTAATAGAGATGTTAATGGTTAATGCATAAAGAGGAGTCGATGGCTTCATCCAGTAGACTCGAACCTTATGAAGCCCACTTATCAGAGCTTGGGAAGGAGGTAGCATCTGTGGGCTTCGCTTTGGACCAAGCTCAAGCCGAACTCCAGCATGTCAAGCTTGAACGGAAATGCCTACGGGAGAAGTTCAAGTTAGTAGAGATTACTACTAGGGCAATGTTATCTGAGCCTCCCTCAGATTCTCTCACCATAGCACACCTTACACTTAGGTCATATGTCGGTGTTATAAGGGGCTATGTGACGAGACCCTAGCTTCTTTGTGTAATCCTTTGGGATGAATGAATTGAGATTTCTTCCTTTAGTGATGTTTGTGAAATTTCAAATGTCTAGATAATTTTAGAATGTATTTTGTTGATGAATTAAAAAAAAAGATATTTTAAAATATTTATGAAAACCCTAAATAACTAATGATGTGTAATGATTTTCAAAAAATGGTCTTCTACAAAAGTGTTCAGTAAGGAATTTGGAGTCTAATAAGATCAACTTAATTTTTGATGAATAGTAAATTATGAATAGTGATTTTACGCTTAGGATTAGTAATGTGACCAAATGTATTAGTAATTTCACTCAAAGAAAGTTTTAATATAATTTAGACACCTAGATTAAGTAATGTGATTCAATAAAATGGGTAAATAACGGTTTCATAAATGATTAATCAAGTATTAGTTTTTTTGGGTGAATAGTGTTTTTTAATTAAAAATTTAATTAAAAATAATTAGATAATTATTTTTATAAAAAGGACTTTATTTTTGAACTCAGAGCATCGATATTGTGGTATGGTAATTTTTGGGGATTTTTCTGAAAAAAATGAATTTTCGATGAATAGTGCTTTTATTTAAAAATAAAATTAAAAATATTTAGAAAATTATTTTTATAACATGGAGTTCATAAATGTACTTAGATCATCGATAATTGGTTAAGGTAAAATTTTGGTATTTTTCTGAGAAAGTTAAATTTTCAGTGAATAGTAAAAATACAGTTTTAGGGTTTCGGTATGTTTAATGACATCATAACTGTGTCACGATGATGTCATGAGATATTTTAAGGGTTGGCCGGACAAGGGTGATGAATTATTGTTTTGGGAGCCCCATGTGGCCTAACTTTATGGAAAATATCATGAGAGAGCACATGGGTTTGAGAAAAGCACTTGTGAGGTGTCCCTTGGCCATTAATGCCTTGTCCCCTCACTTTCCCTATAAATACCCACCCTTTACTCCTTTAGTTTTCACTCCCAACTCTCCCCCAATGAAGTTCTGGTCTCCTTACCTCCCAAGGAGTCCTCCCAAGGTTCCCCCAAGCCCTCAAGGTCCAAACCTTTGAGTTTCAAGAGTCACGTTTTAAGGTAAGGGATCCGACCCCTCTCTTTCTTTTCAAGTGATCTCTTTTATGTCATTCCTTTTATGCCCCATGTTCTTATGTGAGAGGATGTTCTTTTATATTCCTCTTACTGCCCTTTTCATGTTTTTATGATGAGAGATCCCCTCTTACTCTCATCATTTCGTTTTATGAAAGTTTAAGTGACGCCGTTAGGCTGCCGAATTTTTAAAGGATTCTTTCACCCTTCTCTTTTTTTAAGTTCTATTTTCATGTCAAGTCTTTCAAGTTCCTTTTTATTATGTTGGGGTATGATATCTATATCTATCATACTGATCTCTTATGATCATATGATGAGATACCCTATTTGATCTTGTCTAATCTTTTTTATTAAAGTTTAAGTGACGCCGTTAGGCTGCCGAATTTTCATAAAAGAAATCTTATTTTTGTCTCACTTCCACGTGTTTCATTTCATATGGTATATCTTTCAAATTTCATTACCATTTTATTAAATCCCTTATATTTTGTCCCCATACCATTTTATGGATCATTTATGAGTGGGTTATCCATGTCCCATCTCTTTTCAATGTTTTCTAAAACCTTGTAACATAGTCGTTATGCTGCAGAATTTTCGTCTCAAATTGTCTCGCTCTTTTCTCAAAATTATTTTATGTTATAAAGTGAATACTCAAAGCTCTTATTTCTACAGGGGTATTCACATATATATCAAAATGTTCTATTTTAAATTCTGGGATTTTCATACATGAAACCCTCTTTCCCTTTCTGTGGGTTTAAAGTGACATAAAGATCATGTCTTTAAAGTAGTTTTTAAAACATTATGATTATAAAATGAAACCCATTTATTTTATGCTATATGGGTTATTTATGAAATTTTTGATGATGATATATGTGGCTCACATGATAATAAAGGAAAATTTAAGGGTGCTCCCTGATAGCGCCCCATTGCATTGGATAATGATGTAACCACAAGAGATTACAGTTTAAGGGTGCGCCCATATAGCGCTCTAATGCATTGGGTAAAGACTTAATCTCTAGAGATGACTTTTTAGACTGATACCTTGGTGAATAACCTTGGTAATTTTTAATGACACCTTGGGGATGGACCTTGGTTAAACGAAATGATTGTCAATATTAAATGTTGCAGCCACATCTTCAAGTTATGAAAAATGTTATTTTTATTATGATATGCCTCATGATTTAATTCTCATGCCTTAAAGTTCTTTTCATGGCGTTATTGAAGTATATCAAGTTCACATGTAAAATGTTCCTCTTGTTTCCCTTACTGGGCCTTCTGCTCACCCTTTCTTTTGATGTATGTCCCCAGGTTATGAGATGCAGTAATGAACCTAGGATGAACTTAAGGAGAAGACTTTCAAGTATTTAAGAAGAATGCTTTATGTTGTTTTCATGTATCATGTTCCTGGTTTCCAAGACACTAAACCTTAAAGATCCTTAGTTTTGTGTAATGTAATGAAAGTTTATGTTATAAAAAGACGGGATTCTATAGTTGGTATCAAAGGATGGTTTAGTTATTTGTGGAAATTAGGATATAAAAACTTTAGGAAGAGCCCTATAGAAAAGTTTAAATATAGGAAAACTTCCTGATATTTTGGTAAGTATTGAGTAAGTGGTTTATCAAACAGATACATCTCTGTCTAGATACGAGCAGGTAGAGGCGGCTCTGGCACAAATGTACATAGGGGTAAAGCCCGAAAACACCGCTTTGAGCTAGACTCGAACGGGAACTGGTGCACGATAACGGGCCTTGCTGCACTCTTGGTTACGACACTCCCGGGGGATATGTTTGGTTAATCACAAGCTTTTTATGAATCATTATGAAGGAATTATAGAGAAGTGTAATTGTCTAAGCATGAAGTCTTAGTTAAAAGATTCATAAATGAAATAAGTTTCTCACTAAGGTTTTATTCTTTTAGAAAATCGCGGGCAATAGGAGAAACCGTGCCGATGGTGACCGCAATGCACCATGTGCTGACGACCCTCCGATGGAAGCCGGAATGGAAACATTCATGCGAATGATGAACCAACTGACTCAAGTTATGAGTAATAACTTGAATCAAGCTGAGAGGCCAATCTCACCATGAAGGGAGCAACTTTCTGTTGAGTCCTTTATGCGTCAACGACCACCAACATTCAATGGATCTACTGACCCATTGGTTGCGGAACAATGGATAAGCTATATTGAAAAGATCTTTTCTGTACTTCATTGTTCAGAATAAGAAAAAGTCACCCTTGCTGTTTACCGCCTAGAGGGAGAAGCTGATCAGTGGTGGTCACTGATCAAAAACACGAAGCCACGAGGAGAGATGGAAGCTATGGAGTGGGAAGAATTCCAGGGAATATTCATTAACAAGTATTTCCCTCGTTCCATGAGAACGAGAATAGAGAAAGAGTTTCTCAAGCTGAAGCAGAAAGAGAACGAATCTGTCGGAAGCTATGAGATGAACTTCACAAGGCTTTCCTGTTATACCTCAAGCTTTGTCATGGACCCTAATGGGAAGATTGATAGATTCTTTGGTGGACTACCACTACGGGAAAAAAGGGCATTTGCGACGGGATTTAATCCCGTCGCAAATAGTCCTTTTAAAAACTTATTTGCGACGGGGTTATTTGCCCGTCGCAAATAAGTAGCCTTTTGCGATGGGACAGCTTTCCCCGTCGCAAAAGGACTGGCGCGGTTTGCGCGCCAAATCGCGGGAAACTTATTTGCGACGGGGGAATATTCCCGTCGCAAATAACCGGCTCGGTAAAAGGTATTTGCGACGGGAATATTCCCCCGTCGCAAATAGTATGTCGGCAGGTGGTTATTTGCGACGGGTCCCGTCGCAAATAACTATTTACCCGTTGACCGTAATAAATGTTGGCTAAGGTATTTGCGACGGGTACCGTCGCAAATAATACTATTTGCGACGGGATACCCGTCACAAATGGGCCCGTCGCAAATAATCTAACCTATAAATACCCTCATCCGTTTTTTTCATTTCATTCTCATTCTCTATCTTCTCCTTCTCTCAAAATTATATTTCTAGAGTTCAGTTTTTCTCCAGTTTAATTTTTTTCTCCGGAGCTGATATTAAAGTTTTGAAGAACGATCAGAGCAGATCAATTTTCAAGGTATTTATGTTCATTTTAATTTAATATTTATTTTTAATTTTTTATTAGTTTCAATTATTCTTAATTAGTTGTAATTTAATTATGTTTACATTGTTTTATTACTTAATAAATTTAAATTATTAGTATTGTTCATAGTTAATGGTAATTAGGAATAATTAGTAATAATTTTTAATAATTAAGAATAAATATTAATAATTAGTAATAAATACCAATAATTAGGAATAATAACATTATTACATTATTAGTCTATTTTATTATTAATATTAAAATAATATAATTTTTTATATATATACAATTCTCTTTTCATCTGTGTGTTTGCTGTCTTCACATGTATTATTTATATGTGGAGAGAGAAAACGCACAGATGAAAGGAGAATTGTATATAAATTAGAAAATTATATTATTTTAATATTAATAATTAAATATATTAATAATGTTATTATTTGTAATTATTGGTAATTATTTCTAATTATTGATAATTATTCATTTAATTACTAATAATTAGGAACAATTATAAATAATTATCAATAATTAAGAATAATTAGTAATAATTAGTAATAATTACCAATAATTAGTAATAATTAGTAATAATTATCAATAATTAGTAATAATTACCAATAATTAGTAATAATTACCAATAAGTAGTAATAATTACCAATAATTAGTAATACTTACCAATAATTTGGAATAATTACCAATAATTAACAATAATTAGTAATAATTAGTAATAATTACCAATAATTACCAATAATTAGTAATAATTAGTAATAATTACCAATAATTAGTAATAATTAGTAATAATTAGGAATCATTAGTAATAATTAGGAATAATTAGTAATAATTAGTAATAATTAGTAATAATTAGTAATAATTAGTAATAATTAGTAATAATTAGTAATAATTAGTAATAATTAGTAATAATTAGGAATAATTAGGAATAATTAGTAATAATTAGGAATAATTAGGAATAATTAGGAATAATTAGGAATAATTAGGAATAATTAGGAATAATTAGGAATAATTAGGAATAATTACCAATAATTACCAATAATTACCAATAATTACCAATAATTACCAATAATTACCAATAATTACCAATAATTACCAATAATTACCAATAATTACCAATAATTAACAATAATTAGTAATAATTTGCAATAATTAGTAATAATTAGTAATAAATACCAAAAATTAGGAAAAATTAGGAAAAATTCGGAAAAATTACCAATAATTAGTAATAATTAGTAATAATTAGTATTAATTACCAATAATTATTAATAATTACCTATAATTAGTATTAATTACCAATAATTAGTATTAATTACCAATAATTAGTAATAATTACCAATAATTAGTAATAATTAGGAATAATTACCAATAATTAGTAATAATTACCAATAATTAGTAATAATTAGTAATAATTACCAATAATTAGTAATAATTACCAATAATTAGTAATAATTAGTAATAATTAACAATAATTAGTAATAATTACCAATAATTACCAATAATTAGTAATAATTAACAATACTTACCAATAATTACCAATAATTGCCAATAATTACCAATAATTGCCAATAATTACCAATAATTAGTAATAATTAACAATACTTACCAATAATTACCAATAATTGCCAATAATTAGTAATAATTGCCAATAATTAGTAATAATTGCCAATAATTACCAATAATTGGTAATAATTACTAATAATTCCCAATAATTAGTAATAATTAATAATAAATATTAATAATTACCAATAATTAGTAATAATTATTAATAATTAGTAATAATTACTCATAATTAGTAATAATTACTAATAATTAGTAATAATTACTAATAATTAGTAATAATTACTAATAATTATCAATAATTAGTAATAAATATCAATAATTAGTAATAAATATCAATAATTAGTAATAATTAGTAATAATTAACAATAATTAACAATAATTACCAATAATTACCAATAATTACCAATAATTACCAATAATTACTAATAATTACCAATAATTACCAATAATTACCGATAATTACCAATAATTACCAATAATTAACAATAATTAGTAATAATTAGTAATAAATACCAAAAATTAGGAAAAATTAGGAAAAATTAGGAAAAATTAGGAAAAATTAGGAAAAATTAGGGAAAATTAGGAAAAATTACCAATAATTAGTAAAAATTTGTAATAATTAGTATTAATTACCAATAATTAGTATTAATTACCAATAATTAGTAATAATTACCTATAATTAGTATTAATTACCAATAATTAGTATTAATTACCAATAATTAGTAATAATTACCAATAATTAGTAATAATTAGGAATAATTACCAATAATTAGTAATAATTACCAATAATTAGTAATAATTAGTAATAATTACCAATAATTAGTAATAATTACCAATAATTTGTAATAATTAGTAATAATTAACAATAATTAGTAATAATTACCAATAATTACCAATAATTAGTAATAATTAACAATACTTACCAATAATTACCAATAATTGCCAATAATTACCAATAATTGCCAATAATTACCAATAATTAGTAATAATTAACAATACGTACCAATAATTACCAATAATTGCCAATAATTAGTAATAATTGCCAATAATTAGTAATAATTGCCAATAATTACCAATAATTGGTAATAATTACTAATAATTCCCAATAATTAGTAATAATTAATAATAAATATTAATAATTACCAATAATTAGTAATAATTACTAATAATTAGTAATAATTACTCATAATTAGTAATAATTACTAATAATTAGTAATAATTACTAATAATTAGTAATAATTACTAATAATTAGTAATAATTACTAATAATTAGTAATAATTACTAATAATTATCAATAATTAGTAATAAATATCAATAATTAGTAATAATTAGTAATAATTAACAATAATTAACAATAATTACTAATAATTAGTAATAATTAGTAATAATTAGTAATAATTAGGAATAATTAGTATTAATTACCAATAATTAGTATTAATTAACAATAATTAGTAATAATTACCAATAAGTAGTAATAATTACCAATAATTAGTAATAATTATTATTAATTACCAATAATTAGTATTAATTACTAATAATTAGTATTAATTACCAATAATTAGTATTAATTACCAATAATTAGTAATAATTACCAATAATTAGTAATAATTAACAATATTTACCAATAATTACCAATAATTACCAATAATTACCAATAATTACCAATAATTACCAATAATTACCAATAATTACCAATAATTACCAATAATTGGTATTAATTACCAATAATTGGTAATAATTAGTAATAATTACCAATAATTAGTAATAATTAGTAATAATTACCAATAATTAATAATAATTACCAATAATTAGTAATAATTACCAATAATTAGTAATAATTACCAATAATTAGTAATAATTACCAATAATTAGTAATAATTACCAATAATTAGTAATAATTAACAATAATTAGTAATAATTACCAATAATTAGTATTAATTACCAATAATTAGTATTAATTACCAATAATTAGTAATAATTACCAATAATTAGTAATAATTACCAATAATTAGTAATAATTACCAATAATTAGTAATAATTAGTAATAATTACCAATAATTAGTAATAATTAGTAATAATTACCAATAATTAGTAATAATTAACAATAATTACCAATAATTACCAATAATTACCAATAATTAGTAATAATTACCAATAATTAGTAATAATTACCAATAATTAGTAATAATTACCAATAATTAGTAATAATTTCCAATAATTAGTAATAATTACCAATAATTATTAATAATTACCAATAATTAGTAATAATTAGCAATAATTACCAATAGTTACCAATAATTACCAATAGTTACCAATAATTACCAATAGTTACCAATATTTACCAATAATTACCAATATTTACCAATATTTACCAATATTTACCAATAATTAGAAATAATTACCAATAATTAGAAATAATTACCAATAATTTGGAATAATTACCAATATTTACGAATAATAACATTATTACATTATTTGTATATTTTATTATTAATATTAAAATAATATAATTTTCTATATTATATACAATTCTCTTTTCATCTGTGTGTTTTCTGTCTCCACATGTAATATTCGCATTCTTTTTCAAAATTATCAACCTACTCGCCAATGGAGAGGTGAAAGTGAATGCAAATATTACATGTGGAGACAGAATGTTAAACACACAGATGAAAAGAGAATTGTATATAATATAAAAAATTATGTTATTTTAATAATAATAATAAAATATACTAATAATGTAATAATGTTATTATTATATAATTAATGTTTATGAAAAAATTATATTAGTATTATTAAAATGATAAAAAATCAATATAATATTAAAATTATCAATATTTGTAACATGTTTTGCTTTATTCTCAATATATTCAATCTTTACTTGAGTGTTTTTTCTAAAAAATTATTCAAAACCAGTAATGCTTTTATATTTTATAGAGAAATATGGAACAACGAGGTCGTCAACAATCATTATTAGGTGACCGCATATGGATAAATCAACGTAGAAATCCAAACAGTTCTGGTTTAAATCCAGTATATGTTGAGGGTGTGGAGACTTTTTTATCATTTGCGGCATCAAATTCAGAATTTGTTTCAAAAGGCAAAATAAAATGCCCTTGTAGAAAATGTGCATTGAGAACGTTTGACACGTTTGACAAAGTGGGAGAACATCTCTTGCATTTTGGTTTTCAACCAGATTATGTTTTTTGGTATCAACACGGTGAACGCAGTTCCAGAGCAGGTGATACCAACTTGATTCCGGATCCATCCCGGTTTCAAGATTTAGTACATGATGTTGCAGGTTCATCTGTTCAACATACAGAAACTCCGGCTGATATAGCTTCAAATCCTGAGTTGGCACCGTCTGAATTTTATGAGTTGTTGAAATTTGCTGAGGATGCATTATATCCTGGCTACAAGATGAGAAAATTAGAAGCAGTTGCAAAATTTATGGCTATCAAATCAGATAACAGAATGTCAAACACCAGTTTTGACCAGATATTTTCTTTGCTGAAAACACTGTTACCCGAAGGAAATGTTTTACCTGCAAATTACTATGAGAGTAAGAGGCTAGTTCGAAATTTGGGACTTACTTGTCAGAAGATTCATGCATGTTCAAATGACTGCATTTTATATTCTGGGGAAAATGAGTCGTTGGATAGTTGTCCTACATGTGGGAAACTGAGATATAAAGAAGGACAACACGGGAAGTCTGGTTTGATTCCTGTAAAACAGTTGATATATTTTCCGCTTACATCCAGACTTCAGCATTTATTCATGTCTAAGAATAAAACGACAATGATGTCATGGCATAAAGAGAATATTTCAACCGATAAAAGCTTGAATCATCAAGACGATGGTGATTCATGGAAACATTTTGATAGAGTGCATCCATCCTTTGCTTTAGAAGCTAGAAATGTTCGACTGGGCCTTTCCACTGATGGTTTCTGTCCGTTTGGATCTTATGGTAGTCAATATTCATGTTGGCCTGTTTTTTTAACTCCGTACAATTTACCTCCATGGATGTTGATGAAGGAGCCATATATCTTTTTGACTTTACTAATTCCAGGACATCCGAAGAAAAATATTGATGTTTATTTGAAGCCATTGATTGATGAATTAAATTTATTGTGGAGTACTGGTGTCAGTACATATGATGTTGCAACGAAACAGAATTTCATACTGAGAGCAGCATTGATGTGGACAATAAGTGACTTACCGGCTTATGGGATGTTATCTGGATGGAGTACACATGGTCAGAAATCATGTCCTTACTGTATGGGAGAGAAAAAAGCATTTATGCTCATTCATGGAAAGAAACCTTGTTATTTTGACTGTCATCGTAGATTTCTTCCAGCTGATCATCCTTTTCGCAGAAACAGATCTCATTTCAGAAAAGGAACAGTTGAAAGGGATGGACCTCCAAAAATTCTATCAGGTTCGGAGTTAAAATCAGTTGTATTTTCATTACCTGCCATCACTTTTGGTCCCACAATAAATCAACAGAAAATTTCTGGTTTTGGGAAAGAACACAATTGGATTAAACGTAGCATATTTTGGGATTTGCCATATTGGTCTGATCTGTTGGTCCGACACATGTTAGATGTCATGCATATTGAGAAGAACTGTTTTGATAATTTGTTTCATACAGTTTTGGATACGCCAGGAAAGAGCAAAAACAATGTAAATGCGCGTTTAGATCTTGCCCAAATTTGCAGGCGTCCAGAATTGGAACTATTTGAGAATGTCAGAACAGAAAGGTTACTGAAACCAAAAGCAGCTTATACACTGTCTAAAGAAAACCGTTTATTATTTTGTTAGTGGATTGCAGATTTGAGACTTCTAGATGGTTGTGCTTCTAATTTGGGTAGATGTGTAAAGAATGGTCATATTACTGGATTAAAAAGTCATGATTGTCATGTTATAATGGAGAGACTTCTACCCATTGGATTAAGAGGTCTGTTGAATTCTGTGATTTGGGATTCCATAACAGACATGTCTCATTTTTTTCGGGAAATTTGTGCGGCTACGGCAGATTATGATGCTCTAGGAAAACTTGAAAAAGATGTTGTTGTAATTATATATAAACTGGAAAAAATATTTCCGCCGTCTTTCTTCGACTCAATGGAACATTTGATGTTATATTTGCCATATGAAGCCAAATGTGGAGGTCCGGTACAGTTTCTATGGATGTACCCATTTGAAAGATGCATGCAAAAATTGAAAAGAAAAGTACGTAACAAAGCATTTGTTGAATGATCTATTGCAGAAGCTTATTTGCAAGAGGAAATATATTTTTTCTGCTCCCATTATTTTGAATTTGAGTATCCTTCAAAACAAAATCGAATGGGATGGAACGAGAGGAATATTGATGAAATCGACAATCAATTATCTATTTTCAACCAGTCAGAGCTTGGTTTTGGTGGAGTTTATGAACGCTGGATTTCAGATGATGAACATCAGAGAGATCATACGTATGTTCTGCTCAACTGTGAAGAGATGACATCAGTTGTAATGTAAGTGTTTATATCACTTATTCTATCATTTATGTTACATTAAATAACTTTGGTTTTTATAGGTTGTATGATAATCATATCAAGAAACAAATTCCACAAATTACAGCAGCTGCTCTCGAAGAACGTCGACTGAAAAATTTCTCTCAGTGGTTTCAAAAACTGGTAACATAAATTCTTTATCTTTTAGAAACTCATTCGATGTATAGTTTACTATATTGATAATTATTTCACAAATTTTCAGGTGTCTCGACATGCTGATAAAATTGACAAACGGCTGTGTGTATTGAGTAACTCACCTTCCAAACTTGTTAAAACTTATAATGCATATGTGGTGAATGGATTTCGATTCCACACACATGCATATGGGGAATCGAAAAAAACAATGAACAGTGGAGTTAGTTTGAGAGGATCTCATCATCGAGAAAATGAAGTTGACTTTTATGGCATACTTGATGAAATCATTGAACTCTGTTATCTTGGACAACATTACATAACCATGTTCAAATGTCGGTGGTTGGATACAGAGAGAGGCGTGCGTGTTCATCCAACTCATGGAATCATCGATATTAAATGTAAAAGTGTTCTCTCAGTAAATGAACCATTCTTATTGGCTCAACAGGCATATCAAGTTTATTATGCAAAGTACTGTGCAACATCAAGAGAATTGACTGATTGGTGGAGTATAATAAAAATCAAAATTCGAGACAATCAGTTTAGTCAAAGTGAATGTGCTTTCACTGATGTGCAACGAATTGAAGTTTTTCAAGAGAGTACTCAAAATCAATCTTTTTTACAAAGAGACATGAGTATCGATGACGACACCCCACATTTAAGAGTCGGTGATGACGATGATGTTAATGATGTCACATATGAATTTGAAATGGTAAGAGATGAAGCAACTGTAACTCGAATGGATATCGATGATGTTGAGGAGGAATATGAAGATGAAATTGACATATATGAAGATGATGATGAAGATGAACACTGATAACATTCCATGGTATTTATATACAATCATAATATGTATATATGTATATATGTATATATAATAGTAATTATCAATTATTTGCTAACATTAACATTTTCTGTTTCAGATGGACGAGGCCACATTTCGTGAGTTGGCGAATGCTGACCTGACTTTCGATGCGGATGCGTTGCTGAAAGATGACCCTCAGCCTGCAGGCGCTCCAGGGAGTACGCGGAGGGGGCGCGGTCTTGCACGATTGATGATTCCTGACCCCGTCCCCGAGCGACGTCCACGTCTTGGGTTTGATCCACGCACACGGAGGTGTGATAACCTGTGTGATAACCTGTGGATTTGACTAAGATTTCATTAATCTATTCACATAATAAATGTTTATTATTTTTTCAGTTTTCCGCATATAGCAGTCGGACAGGGCAGCGCTATTTTGCGCAACTATTTCTCTCAGCCGTGGACCACATGGGAGCAGATTCCCATTGATGTGCAGCAGGCCATGTTCGGCCATTGGTTGGTACGTACGTAAATAAATAATTTTTATTTTGAAAATTATTTCATTTCTAACTTGATATTTTGATTTATTTGTAGGGTTTATGGTATCCGATCGAGGATACCATGCGTGACGCCATCCACGAGGCATGGGAGGTGGCCATGCGTGATCGCCTTCGTCAGTTTTTGCACAATTTAAGAAAAGCTGCGATGAAGAAAGCAGGAGTGTCAGATTTTGAGGAGTCATGTAGAGCACACCGACCAGAGTATATTTCATCCCATGTATGGGATGGATTATGTGCGCACTGGTTGAGTGGTGCCTTTCAGAGGAGATCATCGGTGGGGAGGCAGAATCGGGGGAGACAGGAGGTGACTCATCGAGCTGGGAGTCGTTCTTTCAGTACTCATAGACAGCATCTGGTACGTACATTATTTATAAATATTTTATATAACTATAAATATTAACATTTTATTTTTTATTCTTATAGGCTGTCGAGCACCCCGATATTACAGAGTACGACGTATATCGGAGGATGTATAGTGATCCTGCTACTGGGGAGCTCAGAGGTGATCGTCAGCATCACATCGTGGTCAGTATTATTTGTTTTCAAGTTTAAAAATTAACTGCATATAATATATTCACAATTTTAATTTTAAATTGCAACTATAGGAGTCATATGAGGCCGCAGCGTCACAAGCCCGACCTGAGAGTCAGGCCGAGTCATCAGATCAGACCACTGCCCGTCAGTTTGATGAGGCGACATGGATGCAGGCCACCCAGTATGCCTTCGAGAAGGGCCGGGTAGTTGGTATCGGCTCTCGACTGACTCCCGGAGATTATTATGGCAGTGCTGCGATGTCGGCGTCCAGCTCGAGAGGAGCTCGTGCATCTTCTTCTACTACACAGTATGAGGACCAGTTGTGATCTCAGACTACACAGATAGAGAGTCTCCGACAGGAGCAGGAGCAGATGCGTCAGCAGCATGAGGAGGAGCGTCAACGCCAGCAGCAGTTGTACGAGGAGCAGACGAGTCGGTGGCAGAAGCAGCATCAGGAGCAGATGAAGTACATGCGTCGACTCACTCATGCTTTAGGGATGGAGTTTCCTCCACCACCATCTGCAGATCCCCCCCTCCCCCCTCCCCCCTCCTTCAGATTAGAGTTTGTATTTATGTTATAAAATTTGGGAAATCAAAATTTTTTTTTTCTATTCTTAGTTTTTGTCTCATTATAAAATATTAATAATATTATATTTTTAAATAACAATATTAATATGAATAATAATATTATTTATATTTTATAATATTAAAATATATATATATATTAAAATTTTATAATATTATAATTTAATTATATTTTTTGTAATACTTGAATTATTTTAATATTTGAATGTAAAATAATTCTATTATTTTTATATTAATTAAAATAACTTATTAATATTTTTTTTATTTATGAATTATAATTCTAATATTATTATATTAATTAAATCATTTATTAATATTATATTATTTTTTATTTTTGAATTATAATTCTATTATTATTATATTAATTAAAATAATTAATTATTTTTATTTGTGAATTATAATTCTATTATTATATTAATTAAAATAATTTATTAATAATTTATTTTTTTTATTTTTTTTATAGTATTTGCGATGGGATACTATGCCCGTCGCAAATACTAGTATTATTAATAGTTTTTTATTTTTTTTTAAAAAATAGTTTTTGCGATGGCTCCCGTCGCAAAAACTATTTATAGTATTTGCGATGGGATACTATGCCCGTCGCAAATACTATTATTATTAATAGTTTTTTATTTTTTTTAAAAAATAGTTTTTGCGATGGCACCGTCGCAAAAGGTATTTGGGACGGGTCTCGTCGCAAAAACTATTTTAAAAGTTTTTTTACAAAAATACGGAATACTATTTGCGACGGGGAGAATGACCGTCGCAAAAAAAGGCTTTAGCGACGGGCCCGTCGCAAATAAGTGTTGTTGCGACGCCGTTTTCAGCAACGGGCTATTTGCGACGGGCCCCCGTCACAAAAATCCATTTGCGACGGGATCCCGTCGCAAATGCCCCGTCGTAAATACCTGTTTTTCTAGTAGTGTACGACCTCATCTGTGGAAGAATCTAGCCAACATGGACTATGATAGCTATGAAGAAATAGTTCGAAGTGCTATGAAAGTCGAGCTAGAGTTTGGTGAGACACAGTGGTCTCATAAATCCAATGAAAAGAAGAGATCATTAGAGCCCAGTTTAGGGAAGACTTTTGATCAGGGAAGAGGTGGAAAGAAAATGCAACTTACCACATGTAATAAATGTGGGAAGAATCATCTGGGGAACTACTTGAATGGAAGTGGCAAGTGCTACAAGTGTGGAAGAGGAGGCCATATTGCTTGGAATTGTCATAGTGAGGTGAATCCTCAGCTTCCCAACACTAACGACAGAGGAAAGATGGTTCTGGCCCTACCCGAAGTCACATGCTTCAAGTGTGGACAGCTTGGGAAATTTTATAATCAATGTCCAAATCCGAGGGCGGTGGAGGGAAATCACCATCAACCTCAGCAGAGGCCACGGGAGCAAGGTCGTGCTTTTGCTATCACAACAACTGAAGTTGAAGTTCCAAATGATGTGGTAGCAGGTACTCTTGTTGTCCTCTCAAAACTATCAAGTACTTTATTTTATTCTAGTTCTACGCATTCCTTTATTTCTTCCAAGTTTGCAAAGAATATAGAATCAATCCCCGAATTGCTTGAGGTAGAGTTTTCAGTCAAGACTCCAAGTGGGATTATCCATGCATCAATAGTGTTTAGAGACTCTAGTGTTTACTTTAGTGAGCACAATATTATCGCAAATCTAGTAGTCATTCCCATGTTGGAATTCGACGTTATACTAGGGATGGACTGGCTCTCAAAGTATAATGCTAAGATCAAATGCAGAAGTAAGGAAATCTCAGTAGTCTTGAATAAATGACCTACAGTTATCTTCCAAGGAGAGATATCCCGAACTGATCCCTATCTAGAAGCACATCCCATAGCTTTCTTTATGGAGTTAATCGGTGATGATGAAGAAGGGAAAGGGAGCATACAAATTGAAGATGTTCTGATTGTTCAGGAATACATGGATGTATTTTCTGAGGAGTTACCTGGACCTCCCCCAGAAAGAGAGGTAGAGTTCTCCATTGAACTCGTACCTGGGTCTCAACCGATATCAAAGACTCCGTATAGAATGGAAAATGTGGAGCTAGAAGAGTTAAAGAAACAACTCCAAGACTTATTGGAGAAGGGGTTTATCCGACCGAGTGTGTCTCCTTGGGGAGCACCAGTTCTCTTTGTGAAGAAGAAGGATGGATCAATGCGGCTATGCATTGATTATAGAGAACTTAACGGGATCACAGTGAAGAAAAAATACCCTCTTCCAAGAATTGATGATTTATTTGACCAACTTCGTGGGGCTCAATTCTTCTCTAAGATTGACCTTAGATCTGGTTATCATCAACTGAGGGTGAAGAAGGAAGATATTCCAAATACTGCCTTCCGATCAAGATATGGGCATTATGAGTTTACTGTTATGCCTTTCGGCTTGACTAATGCTCCTGCTATTTTCATGGATTTGATGAATAGAGTCTTTAAGGACTACCTTGATAACTTTGTGGTAGTTTTTATTGATGATATTTTGATATATTCAAAAAGTCGTGAGGAGCATGAAGATCATCTGAGGGTTATTTTGAAAACTCTATGCAAGGAGAGGCTCTTTGGGAAGTTCAGCAAGTGTGAGTTTTGGTTACAAAAAGTGTATTTCTTGGGGAACATCGTAACCAATGAAGGAATCTCGGTTGACCCGGAAAAGACAATGATTGTGGAGGAGTGGCCTCAACCCACAACAGTAACTGAGATTCGTAGTTTCCTTGGTTTAGCGGGATATTATAGGAGGTTTGTGAAAAACTTTTCACGATTTTCTAATCCACTAACCAAGTTGACTCGAAAAGGGGTTAAGTTTATCTGGACAAAGGAATGCGAGGAAAGTTTCCAAGAGCTGAAGAAGAGATTGGTTACTGCACCTATGTTAACACTACCCTCTATCGGAGAAGGATTCATTATTTTTAGCGATGCATATATGAAAGGGATTGGGTGCATCCTCATGAAAAATGACAAGGTAATTGCTTATGCATCTCGACAGTTGAAGATTCATGAGCATAATTATCCTACGCATGATCTAGAGCTGGCGTCAGTTGTTTTTTCTCTAAAGATATGGAGGCACTATCTTTATGGGGAGAAATGTGATATATACATTGAACACCAAAGTCTAAAGTATATTTTCACACAGAAAGAATTGAACATGAGATAAAGGAGATGGTTGGAGCTTATTAAAGACTATGATTGTTCAATACATTATCACCCTGGAAGAGCAAACAAAGTCGCAGATGCGTTAAGCCGGAAAGATCCTGTTGTTCTGGAAACAATGAGGATCTTAAGAGATCCCTTGATTAAAGATCTAGTAAAACTAGACATGGGAATTATAAGGAAAGGGACATCATCAACCCTATCCCAAATGATTTCTCAACCTTCATTACTAGAGAAGATCAAGAAGACTCAAAAAGAAGATCCTTTGCTGCAGGAGAAGTTTGAGGCTGTAAAGGATGGGAAGCTCCCTGATTTCAATATTGATCAAGAAGGTGTATTGAAATTTCGTACAAGACTATGTGTTCCATCTATTCCGGAGATAAAGAAAGAACTGATGGATGAAGCTCATAACTCTACTTTCTCTATACATCCAGGAAGCACTAAGATGTATAGAGACCTTCGTGATCATTATTGGTGGGATAACATGAAGAGGGAGATTGCTGATTACACTACAAGGTGCCTGGTGTGTTAGAAAGTAAAGGCAGAACGACAACTTCCTAATGGGGTATTACAACCGCTACCCATACCAGTATGGAAGTGGGATAATATCACTATGGACTTTGTAACTGGTCTCCCAAAAACATCCAAAGGAAACAATGCGATATGGGTTATTGTGGACCGTCTCACCAAGACAGCCCATTTTATCTCTATTCGGGAAGATTTCTCTCTGGATTATCTTTCCAAGATATACGTGAAGGAAGTGGTAAGGCTGCATGGGGTACCACTATCCATCGTATCTGATCGTGACCCAAGATTCACATCAAAATTCTGGAGAAGTCTTCAACATGCTCTGAATACTGAATTGAATTTTAGTACGGCCTATCATCCTCAAACTGATGGCCAATCTGAAAGGACTATTCAGACACTCGAATACATATTGAGATTATGCTCAATGGAATTTAAAGGTGGATGGGATCAACACCTCCCATTAGTGGAGTTCTCCTATAACAACAGCTTTCATGCGAGTATTCAGATGGCGCCCTATGAAGCTCTGTATGGAAAGCGGTGTAGAACTCCTACTTGTTGGGATGAAACTGGTGAGAGGAAGCTTCTTGGGCCTGATCTCATGCAAGAGATGATGGAACAGGTTCATGCCATCCAACAACACATAAAGGCAGCTCAGAGTCGGCAGAAGAGCTATGATGACAATCGTCGAAGGGACTTGGAGTTTGGTGTTGGTGACAAAGTCTTCCTTCGAATCTCTCCATGGAAGAGAGTCATGCAGTTTGGGAAGAAAGGGAAGCTCATCCCTAGGTACATTGGCCCCTATGAAATCCTTGATCGCATAGGAGCAGTGTCCTATCGTCTAGAACTTCCACCGAACCTAGCTCAAGTTCATAATGTCTTCCATGTATCTCTCTTGAGGAAGTACATACCCGACCCTTCGCACGTACTGAACCCAGAGGTGGTACAACTGGAACATGACCTCTCTTATGAGGAGCAGCCAATGGAGATCTTGGACCGTAGAGACAAGGTTCTACGAAACAAGACTACCCACCTTGTGAAAGTGTTATGGAGGAATCATAAGTATGAAGAAGCGACTTGGGAGCCTGAGGAAACGATGAAGCAAAAGTACCCTCACCTTTTCGACTAGGCCCCAAGTATAAATTTCGGGGACGAAATTTCTTAAGGGGGGAAGAATGTAACGACCCAAACTTTTTAAATAGTATATTAACTTAATCTTAATGATTTAATAGAGATGTTAATGGTTAATGCAGAAAGAGGAGTTGATGGCTTCATCCAGTAGACTCGAACCTTATGAAACCCACTTATCAGAGCTTGAGAAGGAGGTAGCATCTATGGGCTTCGCTTTGAACCAAGTCCAAGCCGAACTCCAGCATGTCAATCTTGAACGGAAACGCCTATGGGAGAAGTTCAAGTTAGTAGAGATTACTACTAGGGCAATGTTATCTGAGCCTCCCTCAGATTCTCTCACCATAACACACCTTACACTTAGGTCATATGCCGATGTTATAAGGGGCTATGTGACGAGACCCTAGCTTCTTTGTGTAATCCTTTGGGATGAATGAATTGAGATTTATTCCTTTAGTGATTTTTGTGAAATTTCAAATGTCCAGATAATATTAGAATGTATTTTATTGATGAATTTAAAAAAAAGATATTTTAAAATATTTATGAAAACCCTAAATAACTAATGATGTGTAATGATTTTCAAAAAATGGTCTTCTACAAAAGTGTTCAGTAAGGAATTTGGAGTCTAATAAGATCAACTTAATTTTTGATGAATAGTAAATTATGAATAGTGATTTTACGCTTAGGATTAGTAATGTGACCAAATGGATTAGTAATTTCACTCAAAGAAAGTTTTAATATAATTTAGACACCTAGATTAAGTAATGTGATTCAATAAAATGGGTAAATAACGGTTTCATAAATGATTAATCAAGTATTAGTTTTTTTCGGGTGAATAGTGTTTTTTAATTAAAAATTTAATTAAAAATAATTAGATAATTTTTTTTATAAAAAAGACTTTATTTTTGAACTCAGAGCATCGATATTGTGGTATGGTAATTTTTGGGGATTTTTCTGAAAAAAATGAATTTTCGATGAACAGTGCTTTTATTTAAAAATTAAATTAAAAATATTTAGAAAATTATTTTTATAAAATGGAGTTCATAAATGTACTTAGAGCATCGATAATTGGTTAAGGTAAAATTTTGGTATTTTTCTGAGAAAGTTGAATTTTTAGTGAATAGTAAAAATACAGTTTTAGGGTTTCAGTATGTTTAATGACATCATAACTGTGTCACGATGATGTCATAATATATTTTAAGGGTTGGCCGGCCAAGGGTGATGAATTATTGTTTTGGGGGCCCCATGTGGCCTAACTTTATGGAAAATATCATGAGAGAGCACATGGGTTTGAGAAAAGCACTTGTGAGGTGTCCCTTGGCCATTAATGCCTTGTCTCCTCACTTTCCCTATAAATACCCACCCTTTCCTCCTTTAGTTTTCACTCCCAACTCTCCCCCAACGAATTTCTGGTCTCCTTACCTCCCAAGGAGTCCTCCCAAGGTGCCCCCAAGCCCTCAAGGTCCAAACCATTGAGTTTCAAGAGTCACGTTTTAAGGTAAGGGATCCGACCCCTCTCTTTCTTTTCAAGTGATCTCTTTTATGTCATTCCTTTTATGCCCCATGTTATTATGTGAAAGGATGTTCTTTTATATTCCTCTTACTTCCCTTTTCATTTTTTTATGATGAGATATCCCCTCTTACTCTCATCATTTCGTTTTATGAAAGTTTAAGTGACGCCGTTAGGCTGCCGAATTTTTAAGGGATTCTTTCACCCTTCTCTTTTTTTTTAAGTTCTATTTTCATGTCAAGTCTTTCAAGTTACTTTTTATTATGTTGGGGTATGATCTCTATATCTATCATACTGATATCTTATGATCATATGATGAGATACCCTATTTTATCTTGTCTAATATTTTTTATTAAAGTTTAAGTGACGTCGTTAGGCTGCCGAATTTTCATAAAAGAAATCTTATTTTTGTCTCACTTCCATGTGTTTCATTTCATATGGTATATCATTCAAATTTCATTAACATGTTCTTAAATCCCTTATATTATTTCCCCCTACCGTTTTATGGATCATTTATGAGTGGGTGACCCATGTCCCATCTCTTTTCAATGTTTTCTAAAACCTTGTAACATAGCCGTTATGCTGCAGAATTTTCGTCTCAAAATGTCTCGCTCTTTTCTCAAAATTATTTTATGTTATAAAGTGAATACTCAAAGCTCTTATTTCTACAGGGGTATTCACATATATATCAAAATGTTCTATTTTAAATTCTGGGATTTTCATACATGAAACCCTCTTTCCCTTTCTGTGGGTTTAAAGTGACATAAAGATCATGTCTTTAAAGCAGTTTTTAAAACATTATGATTATAAAATGAAACCCATTTATTTTATGCTATATGGGTTATTTATGAAATTTTTGATGATGATATATGTGGCTCACATGATAATAAAGGCAAATTTAAGGGTGCGCCCTGATAACGCCCCATTGCATTGGATAATGATGTAACCACAAGAGATTACAGTTTAAGGGTGCGCCCATATAGCGCTCTAATGCATTGGGTAAAGACTTAATCTCTAGAGATGACTTTTTAGACTGATACCTTGGTGAATAACCTTTGTAATTTTTAATGACACCTTGGGGATGGACCTTGGTGAAACGAAATGATTGTCAATATTAAATGTTGCAGCCACATCTTCAAGTTATGAAAAATGTTATTTTTATTATGATATGCCTCATGATTTAATTCTCACGCCTTAAAGTTCTTTTCATGGTATTATTGAAGTATATCAAGTTCACATGTAAAATGTTCCTCTTGTTTCCCTTACTGGGCCTTATGCTCACCCTTTCTTTTGATGTATGTCCCCAGGTTATGAGATGCAGTAATGAACCTAGGATGAACTTAAGGAGAAGCCTTTCAAGTATTTAAGAAGAATGCTTTATGTTGTTTTCATGTATCATGTTCCTGGTTTCCAAGACACTAAAACTTAAAGATCCTCAGTTTTGTGTAATGTAATAAAAGTTTATGTTATAAAATGACAGGATGCTATATGCAGCTTCTGCATCCGGAGTCCATTTTAGGTGCCGTTAGCGGCGTTGTGACCCTGACATCGAAGCTAAGTTAACCAGGGTGGTTTCAGGTGTTGAATCCGGAGTTGAGGTGTGGGACCCATGAGCCGTCTTTTAAGCTGTGTGCAGCATACTGCGACTTTTTCATCAGACGTCCATTTGGGGCGTATGAATAGTCGATTTGTCATGTTTTTCCAAGAGCATCGTGATGGCGCAGTTGAACCGACCTTTTTTAGGACCGAGGTTTGGGCCCCACGAGACATTGTATGAGCATAAAGCTGTGTTGAATAACTTTGTCGTCGGGAGTCCGTTTCTTGCGATTAAGTAGTCTATCTCGCATGTTTTTCCGTAGGGATTACAACGGTGTAATATTTTTGGGAGAGTGGAGCCTCTTTCGAGATCTCATTAAATGTGGAAACATGAAAGGGTGTTGGTCAGAGGTTTCTTTGACGCACTCTGAACCTACGAATGATAGTGGTGGTAGTGACACTCACTGATGGCATGGGTAGTGCAAAGTTATCAGACCAGTTCCGGGTTTACCCTCCAGCAGGGCTGGGTAGTGGGTTAACCGTTGACCTTAGGGTTTACCCTCCAGCGGGGCTGGGTAGTGGTTTACCCGTTGACCTTAGGGTTTACCCTCCAGCGGGGCTGGGGAGTGGGTTACCCACTGACCATAGGGTTTACCCTCCAGCGGGGTGGGGCAGTGGGTTACCCGTTGACCCTAGGGTTTACCCTCCAGCGGGGATGGGCAGTGTGTTACCCATTGACCTTAGGGTTTACCCTCCCACGGGGATGAGCAGTGGGTTACCCGACGACCTCTTAGGGTTTACCCTCCATCTGGGCTGGGCAGTGGGTTACCCGACGACTTCTTTCAGACTCAGCCCTTTCTATGAGGCTAGTTAGTGAATTTTCTCCATGGTTACCAGAGCGGGACCCTTGGTTGTATGGTTCAACTATGAGACTACTTTGGCATGAAATAATTTTGGGAATCAATGGTGGATATCCTTAGAACTTTTGACGACTTTTCCTAGGCTGAGATTAGAGACGAAGATCCCCTTACACACTCGTTCAGGTTTCTTATTGAGAATATATATATATATATATACACACCCTTATTTTCTTCCCACTCCTTAGGTTCGGTTACTCTCCTTCTAGGAGGGGAAAAGTTGCGCAGGGTATGCCACAAGCTTTCTGTTTCTATCTCCTCTTAGATTGGACGAGTCTACTTCCTTTCTTTTGTTGGGTTGAGCTGCACTCTCTCTATTGTACTCTTACACTGTTCTTTGTTTTGTCTACTGCTCACCGTTTTAGTACCTCCTTTGTTTCTCCCTTGAGATTTCGGGGAATCCTACTGAGTATATTTATACTCACCCCTTCTTGGGATTTGCTCGCACTTGGTGTGCCCTTGGAGATGATGGACAGGTCGATCATGACTACAGAGGAGCGTAGAGGACACAATAGCCTGGGCTGCGTTCAGTGGTCGTAGTAGGGTTTTCAGGTGTGAGACTCACCAACTGTTTACTTTCATTTACCTGTTGCCGAGTTGTGGCGCCTTTTTAGTTGGGCACGTGTTTTGACCCTTTTTCTATTTAGTTATCTTATCAGTACTTTTCATCACTTTACTTGTACTATTTAGAAGTTGATGCGTGACTGTGGTTGGGTTATAATTGTTTTTCATTTTGTTTTCTTTTTTACTCTACACTTCTGCATCGAGTGGGCTATATGTGTGTGTGTATAGGTGCTTAGGAAAATACCTCCCCAAGATCGTTATGCCTTCGGCGCTTGTCTCCAGACCCTGGCATATAGAGGCGGTCCTGGGTTAGTTGCGGCTCGAGACCAGTAGTGTCGGGTAGTGACATTAATTCCACAAAGATCTAACATGTTTCCACTCTTGGACTTAGAGCATAAGCTTGGATTGAAGTAAGTAAATAAGTATAATCATATATGAGGAAGGACACTTTCATTGATAGATGATTCATTACCTTATTGATTACTAATAAGAATTTTTTTAGGGAAAGACTTGATTTGAACATAATTTTAAAAAAGCTTGTTGACAGTTCTTTCCCTCTTTTCTAAACTACTGAACATGTTACTAATTGAGCTTAATCATAAATTTTACATATATTTTTCAAAGATAATAAACATGAGACTGTTTGCGTACAAACAATATTTATGTGTTGGGGAATTTTATGTGCCTGAAATTTGACATGGTTTGCAACATCATTCTTTTAGTTTTTAGTAATTTAATTAACTATTTTTACACCTTTTACTAGAGAATTACACTTTTGTATTTCTATAACTAAATATATTAATTTATCAAATTTTATAACCAATTATACAATTTGATAAAAAACTATTTTTTTGAATATTTTAATGATAATAAATGAAATAATTTCCTCACATTGTGTTAAATATGTTTATTTATAAAATATTTGGGATTTGATCATTCATTTGAAAATTTGGTGAAAATTCCAGTTTTACCCTTTATAGTTCACTGTAGTATTTCGAAGATAAATATTTTTATATTTATTATTTGAACTTGAAATTTTGTAACTGTGTTCCTAACTTAATTTTATACAAATTTTATTGAGGACACTAGATCAAAATAATGAATTTGGATGGATTAATTGGTCCATAGAAGCAAAGGTGGGTTGGACACGCCAGAATGGAGAAGCTTCTATATTTCGGCCATAAATCCTTCATATGGGCCTATATGGAGCCCAAATTGGGAGAGGAGGTATAGGACCCATATCCTCACATTTTATCCTTCTGGAAGGCCAGACAATTCACGCGTTTTGGTGGTAAAAGGGGCGGTGCAAGTTGGCATAAAATATTTGTCCGAGATTCCCCATTCACACTTGAAACCACTTTGAACCTAGCCTCCCCACCACTCTATAAATTGGTATTTTTCTCATTTGGTGGGGTTGGGACGTGAATTAGGAGATTGTAGGTAAAGGAGAATTGGTTTCACCCAAATTATCCAACCATTGTAAGAGGGCTAGCTCTTGAAGCAAGGATCCCCTCATCGAAGCCTCCTTCTCTTCTTCATTTTGTAATGTTTTCATTTGTGTAATAAAATTCTTTGATCTTCTTTTATTCCTAATATTTTCTTCTATTTTGTTTAAATTTATTCTTCTCTTAATCTTTCTAATTGGGTTGGAATTATTGAGTAGAAGCGTTATTGGGTTATACCCATTATAAACCTTTGCACATGCAAAATGCTTCTACGATAATTACGCCACCCATGGAAGAGTAGTTCTTTTTAGTAATCGATCGAACTCTATCCTTCTTAATTCATTTATTTTGAATCAATGAGCTACTGCAATTCAAATATTATGATCTATTAATTTAGTTTTTAATTTAAATGAAACTAAGAAAGCAATTTAATAGTTAACACAAAACACGCGAGGTCGGGAATTGTGTGAACTGTGAGAGCGCAACCTTAACCGGTAATTCAAAACCACATGGGATCAATTTGTAGAGTTAAAATAAAATCCCTAAACTCAATTAATCCTCATTTCCAGAGTGTTTATGTGCCATAATTTACCACTAACCATAATCTAATCTTATAACATCAATCAAAGTAGGGTGTTGCGATTGCATGTTCCGAAGTTAGCCTAAGGTTAAATTCACTTCATCTTCGTGGTAAAGTTAATTCTCGTAGGGTTCGGGATTTAAAAAATTAAGGGATAATAATTAAGTGAATATTAATTTAAATGATAATGATTAATAAATGATTGAATAGGTAGAGTTAGATCGATTACTTCTTTTAAAATATTTTCTAAAAAAAACATCTTCTTGTTGTGTCTTTTTAATCAAACTTCATTTCAAAATTAAAAAAAAAATGCAATCTTCTTCCAGCAAACTTCTTCAAGTTTTATAAACTTCAAACAAACCCATCTTTTCAAGTGGTGTTTTTTTTCTATTTATTTTTGGAATACCTCTAGAAAGTTGTTTTAAATCTACTTCCTCCTTTGAGAGACGACCATGGTCAGCCACTTTGCTGCACCTAAGTACCCCTAAATCACACTAATCATTTGAGGGCGCCCACGATAGCTCTCTTTCACAATTTTAGTCTTTAAAATGATTAATTTAATATTATATTAATTTTATAGTTTAAGAATTTATCAATTAGTTTATAAATCTTAATCTTATTGACTTTTTATTCCTTTTTTATTAAATAATAAATTAAACATTTTATTTTCAAATTAATTAAATTACTTTTTAATTTTATATTTTATCATTTATTTAGGTCGATTTAAATAAATTAACTTTAATAATTTCTCTATTAAAGAATTCAATTATTTTTAATATATTTTAATAAATTAATTTTTAACTTAATTAAATAGTGTGTTTTTCTTTCTTAGTTTTTATCTTGTTAAATAATCAATTACTTTAGTTTTTTAAATTTTTATATCTTTAACATTTTAAGTTTATATTGTTGATTAAATTTTAACTCAACGGTGTCACTGTTATTCATTGGTGCCACCATTCCACTCCCCTACTTTCTTTTTTCCACTGATGGTGACTCCTTTAGTCACTGATGTAGTACAATCACTCACCTCTACCCCTTTAATAAAATTATTTAACAAATTTTAACTTTAATCTTTAATGAATTTAGTTTAATATTAATTTAAGTGTTTTCAATTAATAATTTAACTTTGAAATTATAATGATTAATTTTTATTTAATTAATAATACAGTATTAGTTTATTAGTTAACTTAATTTTAGCCTATAATTTTAGTTTAAGTTAATGACAGTTTTTTGTTTAATTAATCAATTAATTAATTATTAAGTGTTAGTTTTAGTTTTATCTCATTTCAGGTTTTATGTTAAGTTTTTGTGCAGATTAATTTTGGTCTTCATGTTTTAAGTTTTAAGTTTTTAATTTAATTTATTAATTAATTCTATTTAACTTTATCTTATTTTGCAAGTTTTTAGTTCAATTAAATTTAGTTTTTGTTTTTATTTAAATAAATTAATTAAAAAATATTAACTAACATAATATTTTGTGACAACTCTCATTAATTCCATAACACGATATATTGGAGAGAGACATTCCACCACGCCACTGAAGAGAAGCCGGTGCCACTGACCGCGATGTCGCCTTGTTTCACAGCTCAACCATCGCAGTTAGATGCTGAGGCCATGCCATTGTGAAACGAGACACCGTGCCGGTAGCTGCCTTGGACTAGGAGTTGCTGCCGCTGGGGAGACCTTAAGGTGCCTGACTCGTGTCACCATACCAGTCCAAGGGGGGCCATCATACTGTTGTGTGTTGCGCCGAAGAGGGGAAGCCAGGGCCGTCGCGGGTCTTTTGCGGGAAGATAACCCGAAGCTGCTCAAAACCTTCACCCTATTTTGACGCCGAACAGAAGACTTGGGGGTGGGTGGGGGGTGGGGGGAATAGGATATAAATAAATTTTTAAAAATAGATGAATATAAGAAAAATATATATTAAAAATTAATAAAATAAATATAACATATAAAAATTATAATTTATTACAATTAAAATATAAATAAATAAATGGGTTATAAAATAAAATATAAAATAAATTAATAATTTTTTTAAACTAAAATATTAAAAATAATAATTTAAAAATAAAATTTATTATTAATAAATTTTAAATAATACTTTAATAATACTTTAATAGAATAATTATAATAATTTAATTAATAAATTAAAGTAATTAATCTAATTAAAAATTATAATTAAGTTTTAATACTATTTATAAATAAATATTTAATCTTAATAATTTAACTTAATTATAAATTAATAACATACTAAATTAATAAACTTTATAATAATAAATTGATTAAATAAATAATAATATTTAACAACATTAAATAAAAGAAAGTTAATTATCAATTTAAATAATAATAATTAAATTAATAAATAATAATTATTAATTTGAACTTAATAATGTTTAAACATTATTTAATTAAACATTTGTTCATTTATAAAAGTTAACATTTAATGATGATTCATTTATTTACTTTTCTGTCTTAACTGTGTAGGTTTACACCATTGTCGGAAACACGTCCAAGTGCATTCAACTAACTCACTGAAGTTAGTTATAAGGGAAAAGCTAGTGCGACGTGTTGTTCATGAAAAAAGTGCACGTGTGCAATGTATAGGTAAAGAACACTTGAAGTCTGTGAAAAGTAGCGGGGACATGTAGCAGATTCTAGTGGGTTTAAATGCAGAGCATCATCAGCATTTTGTGACAACTCTCATTCATTCCATGACATAATCTATTGGAGAGAGACACTCCTAGGAGATACGAAGAGCGACATTAGAGATTTGAGGTTGCAAGAGCAAGGATGGAAACCATGTTCCTCAATCACAGAGGGAAGATTCTTCGTCCTCTATTTTGATATATGTTATATTGTAATTGCTTCTTCTAATTTAAATGATCTTAGGTAAACTTTTTGTGTTCAGGGTTTTGAATTTTTATTGGTTTATTTTTTCTTCTTATTCATTTAAATTTTCTTCATTAAGATTCAGATTCTATCGTCGAGATTGAATTTGATTCTCAAACCATTAATTGAATTTACACCTTTATACATTTAATTTTCAAATCCTTGATCTTTCAGGGATATTGATTAAGGACACAACTCATCAATGTTTTAACTTAATAAACTTAAAAAACCTCTGGCGAGGTCATTTTTGTTGTTATCTTTTAATCAAATTATTTTATGTGGTTCTTGATGTGGATAACCTCAAGAACTATAATACAAAGTGTTAATTATTTTTGTGAGGAGAGTTAATAACTCATTCTTGAGGTGTGAATTTAAGGATACGAAGAGTCATTCTTTAAACCAGTAGATTTTAAATCTTCCGAGCTCATTCTGTGATCAATTCTCAGCACTCCTATTTACTTTTTCTGTTATCTTTAGTTTACACTGTTACTTTTAGCTGTTTCATATTTCCAGTTTAGTAAAAAGAAAATTTACAGAATTAGTGTCATTTTTTTCACTTCATAAAACAAAATATTAAAAACAATAAAAAGTTGAAAAGTAAAAAATGTTTCCCTACCACTGATAACAATGGGGGTTGTAAAAAAACTAAGAGCACTCACCTGCATTCTCTATGGATTTACCCTGCACCACTATTCTAGTGTAGGGTAATAAATTTAATTTTGAGGTCCGTGACAACCTCTGGTATTTTCAAAATTTCTTTCACAATTTTAGGCTGTATATTATAGTCAAGTGAGTATTTCCTAAGGAAAGTGACTTACTGGTTGTTAAGAATTGATTTTAATATGAAATTGATAAGGTTGAATGATTACTGAGTGATCATTTTTAGTGATTTTATGAGAATTGTTTTTAGAAACTACTTTTGGGAGTGATTTGGGATACAATTTTGTGAAATAGAAATCATAGCTCTAGGCATCGAAATTTTGATATTTTATCTAGGGACATCATTATTCTTTTAATTTATAAAAATTAATCACTTTAGTGAGACAATGTATATGATTTTCATATAAATCTTTTGAAACTAGAGAAATTTGGGCATTTGGGATCCCACGGTGAATCTCTGAGACCCTAGATGCTGGGTGTGTTTCTGTTTACTATAAGCCCTCTGTACACCTTGAATAAGTGCATTTGCACAGTGCTTATCACATGATACATGGCTTGGGAAAAATAAAATAAAGTGTCTAGGGTAAAAAATAAGTTCATTAAGGTGAGATTAATGATGAACGCCAAATGAAGAAGGGAAAAAATTGTTTATATGGGAATCATTTAGGTTGTATCAATAAGGTGATTCACAAAAAATATTTATTTTTGGAACCTAGGTGATGTGTCAAAGTGTAAAGTTCCTTTGGTTAAGTTTTTAATTCCAAAAATATCTAACCTATTGTCACTCTTGGACTAAGAGCATAAGATTAGATTGAAGTAAGTCACTAACCAGAATCATATATGAGTCATGACACTTTTATTGATAGATTATTCATTACCTTATTGATTACTAATAAGAATTTTTTTAGGGAAATACTTTATTTGAACATACTTTTCAAAAAGTCAATTGACAGTTCTTGTACTTTGTTCTAAACTGATGTACATGTTACTAATTGAGCTTAATCATAAAATATACTTATGTTTTTCAAAGATAATAAAATATGAGATTGTTTGAGGACAAAAAATGTTTAAGTGTGGGGGAATTTTATTTGTCTCTAATTTGACATGATTTTCCACATCATTCTTTTTGTTTTTTGTAATTTAATTAACTATTTTTACACTTTTTAGTAGATAATCACACATGTATTTATATAATTAAATAAATTAATTAATCAACTTTTATAACCAATTATGTAATTTTAGTATTTAAAATGATTAATTTGATCTTACTTAACTTTTCTAGTTTAATAATTTATCAACTAGTTTTGAAATATTAATCTTCTTGATTTTTCATGAATTTTTTATTAAATAAGAAATTAAAAATTTTATATTCAAATTAATTAAATTATTTTTTAATTTTATATTTTATCTTTTAATTTAGGTCAATTTAATAAATTAACTTTATTAATTTCTTTGTTAAACAATTCAATTATTTTTAATATATTTTAAGAAATTAAGTTTTAACCTAATTAAATTATGTGTTTTTCTTTTTTAGTTTTTATCTTGTTAAATGAACAATTACTTTATTTTTTTAAATTTTTATTTATTTAATGTTGTATGTTTATATTGAAGATTAAATTTTAACTCAACGGTTCCACCGTTCCACTCCCCCGCTTTCTTTTTCCACTAATGGTGACTCATTTAGTCATTGACACACTACACTCACTCACTGATACCCATTTAATAATATTATTTAACATTTTTTATAATCTTTAATCAATTTAGTTTAATATTAATTCCGTTTATTAATTTACGTGTTTTCAATTAATAATTTAACTTTTTGATTATAATGCTTAATTTTAATTTAATTATTAATACAATTTTAGTTTATTAGTTAACTTAATTTTAGCTTATAATTTTAGTTTAAGTTAATTATAGTTTTTTGTTTACTTAATCAATTAATTAATTATTATGTGTTAGTTTTAGTTTTATCTGGTTTCTGATTTATGTTAAGTTTTTATGTAGATTAAGTTTAGTCTTCATGTTTTAACTTTTATTTTTTAAATTTAGTTAATTAATTAATTTTATTTAGCATCATCTTATTTTGAAACCTTTTAGTTCAATTTAATTTAGTTATTGTGTTTATTTTAATCAATTAATTGGAAAAATTAATTAACTTAAGATTTTATTTATGTTCTTTCATATTATTTTGAATCACCATTTTTTATTGACGGTGAGACCATTGTTCCTTCCATATATCGAGGCTCTGACGGAGTCCATCTCACCCTCCAATCCTTCTTTATTTTCTCATACTGACACCGATACGTTCCCAGTGTCAGTCTCTCCTGCAGCAACCTCTTGCCACCGACGCATCGCCCAAATGGTGTCGGTTTCCTCTATCCTATGGGGCCACTCCCATTTTGGGAGTCTCCTTTGACAGCAGCTACTCCACATTGCAAGTGCTTCCAAGGTGGGCAGTGCAGTGGACGACAGCCGACAAGGTAGAATGAGCAGTCGACGATGGGAGGAATGTCGTGGGTAGATGAGCTACCCATACCAACCCTTGGAAGAGATGGTTTTGTTTCCTCTTTAAAATGGGGTTTGAACCCATGAACTGAAAGGTGTGTATTTTTGTGATCCTCCATGATTATCTGGAGAGAGTGATAATAGAGAAGGGCCCCTGTTTCTCCTGTGGATGTAGGATTCAAAGCCGAACCATGTTACATTTTGTGTTGCTCTGTTTTTCTCCTCTATTTTGTGTGTTTTTGTGGCCACGCACCTCCGTTGCACCCCAAAAAGTGGTATTAGAGGCAAGTCGGAGCGAGCGAAGTCAAGACAGCGAGGCGGCAGAAAATTTTCCAGTGACCAGAAAATTGAAAGTGGTAGGAATTTTTTTTCCGAGCCCAGATTTGTGAAGAGGACGATGAGACGATTCCAATGGCGCAAGCGGCAAAAAAAAAAACGAAGTTGAAACGAGCTCGGTAAGCTCGGTCAAACTTTGGTCAAAAATCGCGGGTGAACAGTACCACAGTTCTGGAGAAGACGACACCATTCACGCAACCGATGAAAATTCCAGAGAGATTCTGGCAGGAACTCTGGCGTGCCACGTCATCATCACATCAGTACCACGTCAGCGCCACGTCAGTGAGCGATCTGGACCGTTGAACATGTTTTGACCATATCTTGGTCAATTGGTGTCTGATTTCGGCAATCCAGGAGTCCATTTCGACTATTTCAACTATTCTAGACTCATCCATGTGGTTAGTTTTTCAAAATTCTCACTTAATTATATAGGTTTAGAAAGGGTACGACATCGATGGTGGTGATCGCGTTTTGCGACAACGACGATGAATGGCGGCAGAGCACTACCAAGATTTGAGATCGAGAAGTTCAATAGTTGAAACAATTTCAGCTTGTGGAAAAGAATGATGAAATATATTTTGGTATAGCAAGGCCTGATCAAACCATTGATTGGAGAAAAGACCGAGACAAACCAGTGCCAATGATTGGGAAGATCTCGAGATGTGGGTCATCAGCACAATTCAACTATGTCTAGAAAATGAGATAAAGTAATCGATGTTGGACGAGTACACTAATACAAAATTAGGCTATAGCCACAGTTTTAAACCGTGGCTATAGGCCCAAAAACTATGGCTATAGGTTATAGCCACGGTTCCCACAACCGTGGCTGGTATTGGCGTGGCTATTGGGTAAAACCTATAGCCACGGTTCCCAACCGTAGCTATATCCCTTTAGCCATGGTTCCCAACTATGTATATAGACCTTTAGCCACGGTTTGAACCGTGGCTATAGCCTTATAGCCACGGTTCCAACTATGGAAACAACCCTAAATCCATGGTTTTCAACCCGTGGCATAGGCTGAAGTCACTCATCTCCAATAGCCACGATTGAAACCATGGCTATAGACATATAGCCATGGTTTGGAACCGTGGCTGTAGACCTAGAGCTACGGTTTAAAACCATAGCTATAGGCCTACACATTTTGTAAAAAAACCAACACCGTTCAGCCAGTGATGACCCCCTGCATCCTCCCCACCACCCCCTACAAATCCCCCCCACTCTCCCCCTTGTACCCCACCTGCACCTTAAAGCCCCCCATGCACCCCTCCCTCTGCAGCCACCCTTCCCACCCTGGACAGACCCCACTCACCCCCCTGGATAGACCCCCCCTCCTGGACACCCCCCAGGACAGCCCCACCCAGAACGCAGCCCCCCCTCCTAGACACCCCCCCAGGACAACCCCACCCGGAAAACAACGCCCCCCCAGCTGGACACCCCTTGCACCCCCTTCTGGACACCCCCCAGGACATACCCCCCTGCATACCCCTCCCTCCTAGACACTAGACACCCCACCCTACATAAACCCCCTCCCCTGGACATCCCCCTCCACCCCTGGACAACCCCCTACAAATTCCCCCTCCTGGAAAGACCCTGGACACCCCCCAGACAAACCCTAAACACCCCCAAACCCTGGACACCCCCTAGAACCTGGACACCCCCTAGAAAGACCCTGGACACCCCCCAGAAAGACCCTGGACCCCCTCAGATAGACCCTGGACACCCCCCAGACCCTGGACAGATCCCCCTGGACAACCCAAACCTCCACTCCCCTAGACAGCCACCCCCACCCTCCTGGACATACCTTGAAACCCCCCCCCCCCCAATAACCTGGACACCCCCATACCCCCCATACCCTGGACACTCCCCCAGACCCTGGACAGATCCCCCTAGATAGCCCAGACCTCCACTCCCCTGGACAACCACCCCCCACCCTCCTGGACAGACCCTGGAACCCCCCAGAACCTGGACACCCCCCAAACCCCTAGTCCTACCCCCACCCCTCCCATTTCCCCTCCCCCTTCCCCTGCCAGCCCCCACTTTCACCCCCCTACCAGCCCCCACTTACACCCCCTGCCAGTCCCCTCCCCCTACCAGTTCCCCCTTCCCCCTACTAGTCCCCTCAAAATTAAATTATACACGAAAGCTACTTACATAATAATAATTAAACAAATACAAATATAAAAAAACACATAAATTCACTTACACGAGTCTCCCTATAAGACAAACTATCAAATAAGTCTGGAACTAGCTCAAAAGTACCTACAACACAAGGTAGAACATAGTAGTGCTCATACCCTAAAATTATGGTAAAACAAAACATCTTAGAATATTAAAAAAGAATATAAATCAATAAACAAGAATAGTGAAACCCCCCTGCTAGAACCCCCTGGACAGCAGCTCCCCCACTGCTGGACCCCCCTGGACAACAGAAGCCCCCCCTGTTGGACCCCCCTGGACAACAGCCCCCCTAGACCCCCTGGACAACATACCCCCCAGTTATAACCCCCTATACCCCCTTGGATATCCCCCCTAGACAGACCCCCAGACCACCTGGACAACCCCCCCCCCCCCCCCCCCCCCCCCCGCGGACATAAACCCCCCTGAACAGCTGCCCCCCTGCTGGACCCCCCTGAACAGCTGCCCCCCTGCTGGACCCCCTAGACAGCAGCCCCCCCTACTTTGGATGCTTCTTAAGGTTGAGGCTGGGAGATGCTGGGTTTATCCAATAGAGACTTATAGATATTCTTATAGTGGGGTTATAGGTTTCTTGTGGAGGATTTTGGATTTAGGATGTGAGGTTGTGAGTTTTGTGTTTATTTTTGGAATTATAGGACCTTTGAAGATGGGTTTTAGCTGGGGGTGTTGCTGTTTGGATTTTTCTACATGGTGTAGTATATGATACACTTACATGGTGCATGGTTCTGGTTGGTTTGTGATTTCTACTATGGTTGGTAACATGTTTTGGGTGCATAGGGGTTGGATTTCTGGTGTTTCTTCTTTGTTTTGGATTACTATTGTAGGCTTCTGGTTCTCTTGATTGTTTAGTGCGGTGGATATAGTTTGGGGTGGGTCTTCAGGTGGTGTATTCCCGACCTTATGTTCAGGATCCAACAAGATCCTCCCATTCTTGATAATATAAGTCATCTCCCATGGTACCTTCATCCTCCATTCCATCATTTCCACTGGAGTTTTTGAGTCATTTTCCACTAAGTCAAGAGTCATTCTTGAATATTTCCTTCAAGAGTGATGTCTTGGCAGGATTATGGAGATTTATGGCATGCTTCATGGATGTGAATGAAGGTGGTGAATCCATGGATTAATGAATTTTTAATTAGTTTCAGGGGACAGATACATGTGGTGATGAGGCTAAAGCGCACATCATGTAATTCTCTATTGGGTTATGGGTTATTTGGGAGTCTTAGAACAAAGGGTGGTAAAATATTTCTCTCAATATAGGATACAGGTGTGGATACAAAACTAGGTGGCTAAACTAGGGAGTCTCCGTGTTAGTGGGTATGCCTCCCTATCTTATAGGAATTTTATTCCAAGGGTAGTTCTGTTAGAAGATGAAAATAAAAATTCCAATAGGGGAGTGTGGGTATGTTGGAACCCATGGTCATTTAGGCTAAAACTCAATGTGGATGGGTCATGTGTTGATGGCTTCATGAGAGGTGGAGGGATGATAAGGGATAACAAAGGTTCAGTCACTTTGGGATTTAGTGCATATTATGGACCTAAGAACTCTCTGGGAGAAGAGTCAAGAGCGCTGCTCAGTGGTGTACAATTGTGTACATTGTAAAATTTAGTTTGTCGCAGAACCAACAACGAGAGGATAGAGATAGAAATTTTTCTATATATAGTCCCCTATCGGAAGAGACTTATTCATCAATTTCCAAACCAGGAAATTTAGCTTCGATGTGATACATTTTCACCAGAGGGTTGTTTCCCATTCTTCATTTCCATTCCTAACATGAAAACATTCTAAAAGGCCACTTCCATTAAAACACCATGACTTTGGAGCTATAAGGATTCATTTATCCAGTTCCTCATTCAATACAATATTGTAAAAAATCTCACATTGTTTATTGTTGAGAATTTCCTGGATGAGAGTCGTATACCCAGCTACTTCTTTGAAGGATAAATCTAGTGCCAAGCAGCCTGGAATGAATAAGGGTTCCCCACTCAAGTTTTATCTCCAGTAACGGATATCAAAACTCCCTCCATAGATCCAGTCATTACAAATATCTCTATATCAGTGCTTCATGAATCTCGCTCAACTAGAATCCCATTAAATTATCTCCCATTAAAGCTTCGCTTTCAGGGCATGAATGGTTTCTATAATATCCCATAAGTTGACTCCCCATTCATCAATTGGTAGTTCCAACCACTTGTAGATCACCTATTGGCATCTACACATATCATTGACATCCCAAAGAAACGTTTTTATGTTTTTTTCAATTCTATTGATCGTTCCATTTGGTACCCTAATAATGGAGAGCATGTGAATTTCCTTAGATGATAGCACACTGTCTATCAATGTTATGAGACCCCCAATGGATAGAAATACATTCTTATAATTATATATTTAACCTATTATTTTATATATAAGCTCTTCAAATAAACACTTATTGATTCTGCGGTTCGAAATGGGTACACCCAAATAAATCATAGGAAGATCTCTTATGCATACCCAAATTATTACAGATATCCCTGGCTCAACGTGCCACACATTTGAAAGAGATGTAAACATTGCTATTTTCGAAGTTCATCCTCTACCCAAATTTTTCCCCATATATCTTTATTAAGTTTTCCCATCCTTTTATGGAGAAGCGCTTCCTACCATTAATGAAGAAAATAATATCATCAACGAACATCAAATGAAATATCATACTATCTTCTTCCCTATTTTTATAAGAAAAAATGACCCCCTCCTCCATGTTGTGTTTTATATTCCTTGATATTTCATTATGAGCCATGATAAATAAAGTAGAAGATATGGGGTCATCCTTCCAGAGACCTTGAACCATTTTGATGAATCCAAATTTCTTCCCCGTGAAGGAAATAGATAGTTGTACAGAAGCAAAACACCTGAACATCAAATCACAAACCCATGTACTAAAGTCGAAAATCCTAAAAATTATAATGAGGTATCACCACTCAAGCCTATCATTCATTTTTTCCATGTCAACTTTGATGATGATGTTTGATCCCAGATTCTTTTTACTGATATCCTCCACCATTTCTTGCGCAATTCCTACCTCACCTTGGATGCCTATCCCATGAATAAACAAATTTTGTTCCTCAGAAACCAATCTCATGACAAAGGTATACGTCCTCTTATTCACGATGGTTGATAAGATTTTATACACAAAGTTGCATAAGAAAATGGGGTGATACTGAATCAATGTTTCAGGCTGCTCCACCTTAGGGATCAAGACCACCTTGGATGCACAAGCTTTTCTTGACAGAGCCCCCACTTTGAAGGAATAACAAACATCTTCATTCACCTGACCTCCAATGATCCCCCATACATCCATAAAGAATGATCCAGGGAATCCATTTGGCCCTGGTATGATCTCAGCTTTCATACTGAAAATAGATTCCTTTGTCACCTCCCTAGTTAGAAATGCCTCAAAGAAATTATTGTCAATCTCATTAATCAAACAATGGATGCCCTACTAGAATCGTGTCTCCTCGTCATCCCTATCCAACCTCTTTTCCAGGTAGTAAGATGGTTCTTCCAGTAGAGGCTTGAAATGATTAAGGTCCAAGTTCCGAGCGATAACCACATCATTAGTGAAGGATCCATCTTGCAGTTTGATATTAACCTTATATGACACCCTTTTCTCTTTAATACCTTCTTGAAAATAGGCCATCTTTTGATCACCTTCCTTATACCAGAGAGATATAGATTTATCCCTATAAGTCTTCTCAACCTCTAACAGTTTATCATTAAGTAACATTTGCTTGTCACTGAGATCTAAAAACACATCAGCATCCCAACTCCATTCCAGACTACCTTCAAGACTTTCAATATCTTTTTGAATCAACTCTAGAGAATAGTCATTGTTGATTCTTCCACTCCTCTAATAAAAAATTCCATTTCATATATGTTTCAACCATTTCATTAGGTATTCCTATGGACTCTCTTTAGTTTTCTTCAACCACGAGTCAATGAAAATTTGTGTAAAGACTTCCATATTTGACCAAATTCTTGAGTAGATGAAGGGTTCAAGACCCATATTCCCCCTTTTTATATTGATAAATACCAAATAATGATCAGATATGGTTCTAGGTAGGTTCTTGATTGACATATAAGTGAAATAATCCAAGAAATTTATGCTTCCTATACAGCGATCGATTCTGCTCCATATACGCCTATTGCCTCTTCTATTATTACATCATATGAAACATCCACCTTCATATCACAAATCGAATAATAAATTTGAATCCATAAAGAATTTGAAGTCTTACATGGAAACATTGGAATAATCTCCACCCACTTTGTTCTCACAAGCCTCAGAAATAGCGTTAAAATCACATGCAACAAACCAAGACATATTCCCAGTGAAGAACATTTCTAAAGACTATCATAACTCTCTCCTGCAAATGAAATCATAGTTAGAATATACAAAGTATACAAAGAACATTTTGACTCCCACTTTAACATTCACAGTGATGTGATGAGTTGAGACATCAGCCCTTTCCACCTCAATGTTATGCTTCCCAAACACCCATATCTCGTAATTGCATGGATTTTCATGAAAACAACTATAAAAACCCATACGATTTACGAAGTTGATACGATTGACCAGTTGTTTAGATTCCAAAATAGTGAGAAATTATATCTATAAATAGATAAATTCATTATAGATGTAAGAACCTTTGTCCCTCATACCCACCCAATCCCATTCCATACAATTAATGAAATCATTGATAGGATAAAGGGGTGGCCTTGAAGCTCAATACTGAACTCCTATTGCAGCTCGACCTTGTGTAGAGTTTAACGTCGTGTGCCTCATATGTAGATATGTAGTTTAACATCATTTGGTGAGGAAGATAGTTATTATAAAGTTTAACATCATGAAACTAGGACACATTGTTTCCTTATGTCAATTACTATTTTAGAAACTTGGAATTGGTTGGAGGAGTAATGTGATTTCCATCCATAGTGGAGTAAGTTCAGTTGGCTTGTGCTCGGTTTCCCTATCTTGTGTATTCTGGTTGTTGATGGTGTAGGGATTTCTATGGTGGATGTTCTAAAATTCCCTTGAGATGCTGGATGCTACAGGTTGGGAGGCACGTTTCTGGTAGATTGGTGGTTCTCTTTCTAGGGTGGGTGCATGTTGACTACTTGGTGGGTCTAGAGGTGTTGGATTCAGGGTGGGTATTAGCTCACATTTGGATCAGGGACTGATTGGGGATTCTTTAGGTTGTATGATGGGTTAGGCGTGGGTGATGTGGGGCACTTCAGATGGATGGTACTAGTTGACTGCTGGTTTTTTGGACTTTCTTATGGTGGGGTGGTCCATTTTGATACAAGGTGTTCAGATGGTGATGGATGGGGCTAGATGGTGGTCTAGGGATGATTTGGTTTCTAGCTAATATTTTGGGTGTTGTGTCTACTATAGGTGCTTATTGTGGTTGGATCTAGTGTGGTTTAGGGTTCTTGTGCAAGTAGGTGTTGGTGTAGTGTCCATTAGCTGGCATGATTGTCTAGAGGTATTTCACTCTAGGCTTTGTTTGGATAGGGATGCTGGTCTGGCTGGTTGATGTTGGCTGCGGGGCTGGGGGTTCAGTGGTTCTATTTCTTTGGATAAAGCTAGACTTTTGGATGGGTGATGGATTTTGGCAACTTGTGTGTGGGTGGGTGTGTGTGTGTGGGTGGGTGGGTGGTTGTGAGTGATTTCATGAATGTGTGTGTGTTGTTGGTTTCTATCATTTATGAATACTTCTTTTTGGGTTTTTATATTTCTCCTTTAGCTGCCTTGTTTCCTTGGTTATACTTCCCCTAGGAGTGCTTGTTGGTTTTGTGCTTGGGAGCTTCTGCGATTCCTTCTGCTGGTTTGTAAGTGGTGCATATACTGGGATCTTATGCTATTTTGTGGGTTTCTAGTGTGATATTTATATGATACAATATATATATGGGGTATTCATTAGATGAAATGTGGAAACACAAGTGATGGAAGTTGTAAAAATGAAAATTAAACGAAGTGAAAAGGAAATAAAAGGGGAAGGGGGATAATCAATTAGGACCCCAAGGATGCTTTCTCCTTAAAACCCTAATTATAAATCACCAAAAAGGTTGATCACTACTTTGATAATCCTTACATGAATTCACCTAAGAACATAAGAAACACAAACATAATAATTTTAGAAAATCTCAAAATTCGTAATTAACCTTCAATGGGTACAAAGAGGTGGCTATTTATAACCAAATGCGAGGGATACAAGTCAAAATACCTGGCCCAAAAAACATCTAAACCCTAACCCATGATTTTGAATTTCTTTACACATTTCCATGGATTTAGGGGATAATATATCCACTGAGAAGACTTTTTGACATCACCATAAAAACTTTAGAGGTTTCTACCATGACATTGGAGGTCGGAGGCTGGTGAGGGCTGGAACTAGTGGTTGGGGATGTTTTTCAGATGGAAGAGGGATATCATGAGTGTTTTGCAGGAGTTTGGGGGGGGGGGGGTGGTGGATGGTGTGGTGGCTGGTGTGGGCTGGATTGCAGGTGGCTGGGGGCTGGTGCGGGCTCAAATGCACGTGGAAGGGGGATGGAATGTTGGTGGAAGGGGGTTGGTTGTAGGTGCTGGGGGGATGGTGCGGGCTGATTCAAAGGTGGAAGGGGGGCTGTTGCGGGCTGGAATGCTGGTGGAAGTGGGATGAAATGAAGGTGGAAGGGGGTTGGTGTGGGCTGGATGTGGTTGGAGCAGGGCCAAATCACGACATTACTGTGTTGTGACCACGGCGTGACTGCGGCGTGACCGCGGCGTGACCGCGGCATGACCGCGGCGTGACCGCGGCGTGACCACGACATGACCGCGATGTGACCACAGCCTATTGGCCCAGTCCAGCGACATCCATGGGGCAACATCTTATGACCAGGAGTTAAGAGAGTGGGAGGAGGCGAGACAAAATTCCGGCCGTCGCCCCGCCGACAGAAATTGTGATTAGTCAGTCTCAACATTGATCACAAGACTCATGGAATACTATCACTGCGAACCGCTGCGGGGTGTCATCCTAGAGCAGTGCCAAATCACTGCATTACCACGGCGTGACCGCGATGTGACCACTGCATGACCGCGACATGTTGGTCCGGTCCAACGACATCCACGGGGCAGCATCTTCCGGCCAGGAGAGAAGGGAGCGGGAGGAGGTGGGGCAACATTCCGGTCGTTGCCCCGTCGGAAGAAATTGTGATTAGTCAGTCTCAACATTGATCACAAGACTCATGGAATATTATCACTACGAACTACCTCGGGGTGTCATCCTGGAGCGTGGCCAAATCACAATGTGACCGTGGTGTGACCGCAGCGTGACCGTGATGTGACCGCGGTGTGACCGCAGTGTGACTGCGGCGTGACCGCGGCGTGACCGTGACATGACCGCGGTGTGTTTTCCTAGTCCAGCGACATCTGCGGGGCATCATCTTCTGTCTAGGAGTGAAGGGAGTGAGGGGAGGCGGGGAAACATTCCGTTCATCCCCCCACCGCCAGAAATTGTGAATAGTCAGTCTCAACATTGATCACAAGACTCATGGAATACTATCACTGCGAACCGCCACAGGGTGTCGTCCTGGAGCAGGGCCAAATCACGGCGTGACCGCAGCGTGACTGTGGCATGATCACGACGTGTTGGCCCAGTCCAGCAACATCTGTGGGGCAACATCTTTTGGCCAGGAGAGAAGGGAGCGGGAGGAGGCGGGGCAACATTCTGACCGTCCCCCCTCCCCCTACCCTGCATACATCCCCCCTGCCCCCTGCCCCCCTCCACCCTGCCCCTTGCCCCCTGCCCCCACCACCCTCCCCCTGTCCCCTGCCCACCTCCACCCACCCCCTGCCCCTGCCCCCTACCCCCTGCCCCCTGCCCCCAACCCCTAACCCCCCACCACCCTTCCCCTTCCCCCTCCACCCACCCCCTTCCCCCTACCCCCCTCCACCCACCCCCTTCCCCTTCCCCTCTGAACATGATCATATTGCAGAATATGAGCTCCTAAACACACATGGTATTCTTCTTTAATAGGTTCCACAGTCTTCATGGCCATATAATCCTCACCTTTTTTGGATTTTATCTCAGATGTTTCAGGATTCTTTCTTACAACCCTTGAAAATCTCTTAGGTACTGTGGTGCCTGATTTATAAATAGAAAAAGAAGTAGGAGACACTTGTCCCTCCTTAGGGTTAGTTTTATCTGAAGCATAGGGGTGTTGTACCTGATGATCTTCAAAACTTTCAGAGAATTATACCCTTATTGAGTTTAAAGGACACTGTGACTAGATGATCCTCCTCACCTCCCCTTCATGTGACAAAGGAACCTTGGTATCCAGTTACTCACTAGCTAGAGAATCATAAAACACATGTTCCCCATCAAGATGAGTGCTATATTAATCCTTGAATATACCTTTGGACCGAGACTCTAGCACTTCACTATGGAATTTCCTTAAAGAAAATAAGAAGAAAAGTTCTCCTCTTATGTTTCATAGACAATGTGTTGTTTAAATTTGAACTGTTTTTTAGCAGAGAACCAAATAAACTCTAGATGTTTCATAGACAGGTCAAGATCTACAAACAAAAAATAATGAATGAGATGTTTCCCTTTAATCATCTTCTGATCGACCTAAAATATTTTCAAGAATGCTGCTGAAAATAGTAAGAAAAGAAGGATTTTAAAAAGGCAGATGCAATCTGATAATATAAATCCATTGGGATGAAAACCGAGAGTCTCTCTTAGAGTGAACAATTAGGTTCCACTGGTAGAGGAAACATGGTTAACAGTTGAAAGAACATGAATATTTCGACAAAGACAAAGCCAGATCCACCACTTCATGCAACCTGAGAAAGAATCAATGAGAACTCAGTTCAGTACACCCATGGTAAATCAATTTTTCTATTAGGGAAGTAAAGAATTAGAAAATTTTAGGGAATAATGTTCGACTGCTGGAAAACATTTGAAAAATACTAAAACATTCTGGTTAACCTGAATACTAGTGATCGATCTTGAAAGAAGTGATTTCAAAATTGATGCATGTCAAACCCCAGGAAAAAAGACGTAGAAGAAGAAGGTAAATGAGACTTCATGGTACTGAATAATAGATAAGGTGAATGATGGGAAACTATGAAGGGGAGGAGTAGGCCCGAAGGCAGATCCAAACCCCTGAAACCTCAAGTCACCAGTGATGCTTAGTAATGTTTCTCATGGATGATAAATCATATAGTGGATAGTTTGTAATGACTATGGATTTATTTTTTGGGTTCTTAAAATTTAATTTTGGTGATTTTTAATTTAAATGATTAAGTTTTAATTGAAATTTTATGTTTCGGGTGGATGGATTTAGTAAAGGGGGGAAGAAGTATGTGGTGTTCCTAAAAAGCAGTAGATGGGGCACCAGTTAGCTATTATAAAGCACCATGAACATATTAATAGTGATAGTGGTGGAGGGTTGGATCTAGACTAACTACTGGATGGTTGATGGTTGGAACCAAAAAGTTTGTGTCCATTGGTCGGTTGGTGGTTTTCCACTGGGTAATCAGTGCCTTCCGTGACCTTGTTTTTCATAACGGTAATTTATGTCATTGTTATCATGGAATTTGGAGGTGGATTAGAATGGAATTGGAGTATCTGTTCCACTTAGTTTCAAATATGATGATATGTATGACATGAGAGGATGTTTTCTTAGAATATTTAAATAAATGAATGCTAATATATGATGACTAGAGTATTGGATGACCCCTGATATACATAATTCGGTGAGGTATGGATCTAGAAATGTGTAGGAATACCTAGAGGAATACCCCATGGGATCAGAAAAATAACAGGTTAAATAACTTGTAATCTGACATTACTGGTACTGTGGGACCCCTGGTCTGTGGAATTGGGCTTTTGGTTGGATTTGAATATCACATGCAATGTGACATGGTCACACAACATGAGACCCATCTTAAAATTCTAACGGCACTTAAAGAGTGTCTTGGTTCAAACAACCATTTTAATAAAAATATGTAAACCCCCTATAGGGATATAAAAAGGGTCAAGTACGATGTGTTCTTTATGACTAACAATGAAATCAAGTATAAGGAAACATCAATGAAATAATGTTAAGCAAGGTATGCCACTGTGAGTTTTCGTAGACAGTGCACCTCCGTTGGAGGGGTTTTATTACAAAACCATGACTTATTTATCAAACGAAACAATTATCTTAACTAACACTTATTCAAGAATTGAAATTTAATATAAACATGCAGAATTAAGAAGGAAAATAAATTCAATTTAAAACATTCTTGAATTAAATAGGCTAGAAGAGGGACCCTACCTCAACCTCAAGACACGTTTTCTTTTGACGACGACAACTCGAATCTTCCTTTTTTCTGCTTGCATGCATATGAAACTTAACATATATATAAGGACACCTAGCCCCTATTTACATATTTGGATGTCCAAATATGCACAAGGGGGTCCTTAGATATATGTTTATACTTGCATATACCCCTTTACACTTACACGCGTATGCATTTTTCATATCTATATATAATCACACCTAACACCAATATATATATTCATACTACCATGAGTGAATATATATAAAGGGGGAACTTATATATTCATATGCCTACCTATGAATACACATGTAATCCTTCGTCAACGGAGACTCGAATCCACCTCAATGAAATCCAAAACACACAACAAAAATATAAGGAACCCAAAAATAAAAAAAACCCTAATTAAAATTGGGACAAAGAATAAAAATGGAATAAACCTTACCAAAATATTGAACTAATTGTCTTCTATAGTGGTGGATAGAACCAATTTTATCATAAGAAACCACCTATAAGAAAATAGTGGGAAAAGAAATGAGATATAATAACTTCTTATATATATATGATCAGTGTGTCAACTATACATGATAAATGATACATGAATCCATAACCAACAATGAAAAAATAATATTCAAATTGATATTTACATCCCAATAATAAATAACATGATCATTAATAAATCTATTTATTTTTCAAACATCACCTTAAATTTCCTATTGAAAAATAAAAAATCACCAAAATACGAGAATAAAGTAAACCTCCATCATCACTTAAAAGTGATAAATAGGGATTAGAAATTGTTCTTAACCTAGAAATTCCATTCCTTGAATGTATAAAATACCGAAAACTCTTCAAGCCTATATCCTTCTTAATTTTCTAGACTGAAACCTCATTTTTTAGCATGTTATTATTATGTAATTCACCTTTATTATTAGTTTATATAGGTTTATCAATTTTATAAAGTAGAGAATTTTCCTTCTTTTATTCTTGCTCAATCCTCTTGGATTTTTCAAACCAGTTTGCTAATATGATTAGACAATCTTTTGGTGCATGATCTTCCTTCTTCTTGATTGTATATTCCTTCTTTGTAGAAACTATTTCCGAACATGCGATAATTGGTTCTTTCATTTTATCTTTCAACAATTATTATTGTTATGGAATCTATGTCATGAATTCTTAACAATTTGTACTACTTGGTTTCCCTTCCACACACACTTTCAACAGCCTTTAGAGTACCCTTTTAGGCTCCCTTTCAAAATCCACACTAGAATTGCCAAGCACTAGCCCACTACAATATCAAATATTGATACTTAACCCAACACATTGATCTGAATGACATCTTAGAAATACAGAAGCTCTAAATAGCATATTTACCAATATAAACTCCTCATAATTAACTGAACACATTGACTATACCAACCACTATAGGTAAATCATTAATTTTGGTGTGGTGTTGGAACCAAATATGGTTCATCCAACATCCATCTACAGACACTAAATTCATCCATTTACTATCTAAGTCCATACATTTCACAAGCTTTATAATGATCACCATCCCTTGATATGGATTTCACTCAAAAAGGATAAGTATGAATCTCCCCACTATAGTATTATCGATACCATCATCAATCCTACATACATATGTCTAGTGCCTCATATCAAATTATGATCACTATAGAAGATCCTAGCCCAATAATCTCAACAAAATTTCTTCATTTAAAAACTATCATCTTTCAAACACACATTATATCCAACAAAAATAATACATTAAAAGATATTAGATAGAGAAATAAAAATTATAGAAAAAAATAATAATTTTAGGAATACCTCATTAAGTATGGTACTAAAACTCACTTCACCTAGGAATTATTATCCCAATAAAATAATATAGAAACCCACATCTCGACACATACATGAAACCTATTTTTCCCATCCCTATACTAAGGGAATGCACACACATTCTTGATACATGAGAAATAGACTAGGGTTCATTTATTTTTCTAATATTGATCTGGGATATTACTCATTCAATTTACTCTGTCACCCTCATACTGAGGCTCACCAACCAACATTCATTCCTACCTAGTTTCCATCCTTATCCATGCACCTTACTATGCAATGGATGTATCTACATAGATAGCTCAGTATTTCCTGAATATCTCCTAGTAGGTGTCCAGATAAAAGGAAGCTACTCATGCCCATAATGAGTACATAAGAACATTTAAAAACAAGAATTACTTTATGAAGAAATTTTATTTGAAGGATGGAATGAAATGAATAAACCTTTAAAATTTAGTGTCATACTCCATTATTGATTCACATAATGATATAGCTCCATGAATCCCCAAAACATGCTCTTATTCTGTAAATCTACCATAGCCTCTCATAGAAGAGGGAATGAAACTCGATCCATAAAACCTCCTCATTCCTTCTTTTATGATCAAATGTATTTATCCATTTTGATTCATCTCCTTTGAATTTAGAAAATTCTAGTTTCACCCATATATCCTCTAGAGTTCCAATCCTTTCAAATAGGAACTAACCATTCTTCAACATATTCTAAAAATCCTACGATCCCATGTCACTACTAAAAATTAGATACTGCTACTCCTAGAACTCATGGATAACTTTGAAAACCATTGATTTTCCTTTTCGAAGGCCTTGGTAAATGGATCAAAGTAGTTGTAACATAATATAAGGGAAACAACCACTTGAGCATATTTCCCATGAGAACACAATGCCATACTAATTAGATGCTTTGTTGATGAATTTTGACTCAACATCATCTCATAATAATAACATTACTAATTATAAACCCATCGTGCCACAATCCTAAGCATGCATTATTACCACAAAATCATGAAACTACCTTTAATCCTTACTTCATAACAAAATATCATTTCCAAAACACCAAACCCTAAGGTTTATCATAATAATATATGGGTTACTCTCCTACACACCAAACATAACAACCAAACCCCACACATTCACCCTTGATAATAAAAAACCCTCCACCCCCTTAACTGATCCAACAAGAAACTTCCTAATAAAAATACACAATCAAATCACCCAGAAATCACCAAAATTGCTTATATCGAGAGTTTTACATCAAAACATCAAGAAAAACCCCAAAAATATCCACCAAATTTAGGGATTACCACCAACCCAAACCCCTAAAGACAAATCCAAACCATACCCAATACATAGCCATCATACTCCAAATTCCACCCTAACACCCGAACTCAATTGAATAAAGAGAGATATGCTTCTACCTGAAAATGGTGATACCACTGAGCAGAGGTCTTCGAGGAGAGGGTGCCACGGTGGAAAAGGTCATAGGGGGGGAGGGAGCCCATGTGAGAGAGGTCGTTGGGGAGGAGGGTGCCGCTGTGGGAGAGTTCGCCGGGGAGGAGGGCGCCGCTGTGAGAGAGGGTTGCACGGTGAGATCGTCGGGGAGATCGTTGGGAGGAGGATACATCGTTGGGGAGGAGGGATGCACGGTGATAGGGCTGCAAATCGGGGGAGGAGGAGGAGGGCTGCGGGGAGGAAGAGACACCATCGGGGAGGAGGGCTGCACGGTGATAGGGCTACGAATCGGGGGAGGAGAAGAGGGATGTGGGGAGGAGGAGACGTCTTCGGGGAGGAGGGATATGTGGTGATAGGGGTGAAAATAGGCGGGGGGGGGGAGGAGGAGGGATGCAGATCGGGGGAGGAGGAGGAGCCCGATACAGATTGAAAAAAAAATGACACTCACGGTGTATTATTGATTTAGCCACGGAGATTGAATTTAACCATGGAAATAAAAAATCTATAGCCACGGACCTATAAACCTGTGGCTATAGGTCCGTGGATATAGCCCAAATTTTTATTAGTGAGACCTCACTGAAGGAGATCTGGAAGAAGTTGGAGAAGTGGTATATGGCGAAGTCTCTCACGAAAAAATCGTTCTTAAATAAAAAACTGCACCAGTTGTGCATGGACGAGGGAACGAATTTGTTGGATCATACCAATGAATTCAACAAGATCCTGGCCCAGTTATTGGGGCTCGGTGTGAAGGTTAGAGAGGAAGATAAAGCACTTTTTCTTTTATCATCCCTACCAAGCTCATTTGATGACCTTGTGCCTGCATTGCTCATGGGGAAGGATACATTGAAGATGGACGAGGTGATGTCGTCACTTCAAGATTTGGAGGCATTTTGAAGACCCGTGATGCATTCAGGAGAGAAAATCATGGTGATTCAATATGATCAACGTGTGAGGAGCTGATATCGGTAGTCAGGAGGTAAAGAATGGCAGCCAAAATCCATGGGGCTTGATCCTAGAAAAATCACCTCTTTCTGGTGAGAAAAAAGTTTCACTATAGAAGTGATTGTGGAGAGTGAAAATGATACGTTGCTAGGAAGAAGAAATTTGAAGAGGAGGATAAAAATATCATAGAATTATCAGCAGATGATAAAGTCTGTGTGACAATGGGAAGTTTTCACTTAGATGAGAGAGGTGATCGGGAAGAAGTGTAGTGTCATTACTGCAAATGATACGGGCACATGAAGCAGGTATGTCAATTTATAAAGTGGAAGAGTGAGCGAGCTCAAAATTCAAAGGAATATGGATGAGTTCTGGATTCAGGGAGCTTGACACACATATGTAAGATGAGAGGTACATTTTATACTTTTCATCAGGTTCGAGACTCAGTGAGACTTGGTGATGGGTTAACATGTGAGGTTCGAGGAGTCGGGATGGTGAAATTGAAGACACCTGATAGAGAAGTTCATAAACTGGATGACGTGAAATTTGTTCCAAGGATGAGATGAAACTAGGTATCATTAAGTAGGTTTGATGTGAAAGGAATCAAGATTTCCATAGCAGGTGGAGTATTGGAAGTCTCACATGGGGATGTAGTGAAGCTTACTGGGAAGGAGTCCCAAGGGTTGTATCATTTGATGGGGCCAGTTAGTCCGATATCAAGTGAAGATAGTGGAAGTTCCACGTCATCTGGCGTGAAAAAGCGTGTTCGATTTGTTGATGAAGTTTTCAACACCTGTAAGGTGACTGCATGCCAAGATTCTACTCTAAATTGGTCGTGAGAGAGAGATTTGTGGGCGCCACTCCCATTTTGGGAGTCTTTTGACGACACCTACTCCACATTTCAAGTGATTCCAAGGTGGGAAGTGTGGTGGACGGCATCCGACAAGGTGGAATGAGCGGCCGACAGTGGGAGAAACATCATGGGTAGATGAGCTACCCATACCAACCCTTGGCAGCGATGTTTTTGTTTCCTATTTATAATGGGTTTTGAACCCATGAACTGAAAGGTGTGTATTTTCATAATCCTCCGTGATTATCCAGAGAGAGTGATAATAGAGAAGAGCCCCTGTTTCTCCTGTGCATGTAGGCTTCAAAGATGAACCACATTACATTTTGTGTTGCTCTATTTTTCTCCTCCGTTTTGTGTGTTTTTGTGGCCACACACCTCCGTGTTGAGCAAAGTATTGTTTTCAACAATACATAATAATGTTATTTAAAGGGGGAGATTATTGAAAATAATACTCTGTCTCTTTATGATAATTTTGATGCTCACAAATACCCTTAGTTATTTTCTAATGATTTTATTTAGTATTTTGCAGGAATTTATTAATTTATTTTACTCTTGAAGTAACGAGAATTTACTACGTGTGTGGAATCTACTTTAGCGCATCCTGAAATCACTGTTCATAACTTACATGGATAAATGTAGCGTGGAATCTGCTTTAGCGCATCCTGGAATCACTGTTCATACCCTACGTGGATAAACGTAGAATAAGTATGAAAAGCGTGTATAATTTTTGAGATAAGAGAAAAGTATGGTTAAACAACCATACATTTTCATAAAAGTATGGAAGAAGAACCTTACATTAGGAAGGAACCTTACGTTTTGGTTATCAGCAAAGTACGAAAGGAGAACTGTACGTAAGTACTAAACATTACGTTTGTTTCTCAAAAGTATGGTTCATCAACCTTACTTTTGTAAACAACCATACATTCTTGGAAAAGTATGGATCAAGTAAAAGTATAGATCTTTTTCCATATGTTTGAGAGTTGAAGAAAAATTATGGATGATCAACCCTACGTTTATGATTAAACCTTACATTGTCAACCTTACGTTTGAAGACTATGTCATCAACCCTACGTTTGGAGGCCACATCATCAACCTTACGTTTGGCGTCGGAAAGTTTGAAAGACGATATTTTTATGCAATGGTCAGCAAGCTGATTATTGGGTGGATTTCAAGCCAGATTTAAAGTATGACTTTGACCGATTCAAAGCCGTTTTATTATTGGATTTAAGATCGAATTAAAAGGATCTTTTTATGCTGAGTCTTAAGGGAAGTTACGACTTCTCTGTAAATTAAAATTTTTGAATATTGCGAATCAGAAGGTGACTTTTATGGATCTAAATGTGCAGGAGATATGCTTAGCTTTATTATATATTTTCTCTCTGATAAAAACACCATATATATGAGAGAGTGGGGATCAATCTATTATTAAAAAGGTGGAAAATAGTGATTGCAGAAATTCATATTGATCTGCTGAGTCAAAAAGGAGCATCAAAGATCAGTTTGTTTAAGAAGAAAGAACTCGATAGATGATTCACTTGTTCTGCATCGAATATCTACTGTGGATCTACTACTTCTGAAGTTGTGAAATCTATCTCTATATCTACTGCAACCGGATCGACTCAGAATTGTTTTTTTTTGAAAATCAATATTTCTAGAGACGACGATCCATCTGCTGTCAATTGCATTCTGTTGCAATTGTGAAGATCAACTGGAAAACTTCTTTCTGAAATTATTTTTATTCTTGAGTAACCATCTTCTCGTTCTAAGCTATGTATGTTCATGTTTGAACCAGAAGGATTTGTTAGCCTTAAGATTGTAAAGGTGTCAACTGTCTGTATTTAGTTGTGGATCGGTCTGTTGAAACGAGGACCAGATAGTGAAAACCACCAAGCTCATGGAGTTGAGCATTGGTGGAGTGGACTAGGGGACTTCTGTTACCCGAACCACTATACATCTTTGTGTCCCTGATTTTATTTATTTCCGCTGCATGATCAAATCTGATAAAGCATAGAGGACAAAACTCGTTCAATTGAAGAGTTAACGAAAAATATGAAAGACACAATTCACCCCCCTCTTGTGTATAATCTATTTATTCAAGATTCAACACTCCGTTGCACTCCAACATATCCAACCCCTGGTGTCGGTGTCCGTATCACATTGCTACCAACGTCTTTCAAATATACTTTAGGTCCTGCCTTCCAATATTTCTCACCAAAGGCTCTCCTCTGCAAACTGGAACCCAATCCGATTACAATAGACTTGTGTAAATTAATTTCATTTATTTTAGGATATTTATAATCTGTGTTTATCACATAGATAAACAAAATTCTAAATAAGATAAAACATACCTTTATCCATTGGATCTTCTGGATTTGAATCTCCTTGATTTTCTTCCACTTAAAAGGATTTCTATCCTCTGCCTCTTTTCTCTTCCGCAGAAAAATTGATGGAATGTACCGAAAATTGATTGAGTCTTAATTGGAAAGGACAAGACCCTTTAAATAGGGATAGAGCAATTATATGGGTGGTTACTTAATTAACTTTCAAAGTCTATCAATTGACAGTTTTATCCCTTAATATCCCATTATAATAATATTAAATTTAAATTACGTGAGTTATTATAACATTCTCCCACTTAACTCATGTGATATTTCTTTATGATATTTAATATTCAATTGGTCATTTATGTGCACTTATATATATTCTATCATGTATACAAAAATCATCATAATAAGGGATAATGTCCACATGAGTCATGGCGGTCGCATATTCTCTATTAATATACTCCCTTCCATGTACTACATTATGAACATTTTACATATCATAATTTAAAATGGGATATATATATATATATATATATATATATAATTGGTCCAAAAATAATGTATTTATTAAACAACGTGTCTTCTATCATTATTCAATCCAATCATGTATACTTATTGAAAAAAAGGCAACATGATCAAAACATTTATAAGTCCAAGTGTCAACTGTAATAATCATAACATTCAATACATTCAAAGAAACCTACTCAATGATAATGAACATACTTTCAACATGTCTAATAAATGTCTTGGGTGGAATCCCTTTTGTCAAAGTGTCGACAATCATAAGATTTTTTCTAATATGTTCAATTGACACCTTACGTTTTTGAACTTCCTCCTTAACTGCAATGTACTTTAATTCCATGTGTTTAGAACCTTTGGAATATCGGTCATTCTTGTAAAATAATACTACTGCGGTATTGTCACAATAAATTTTCAAGGGCTTTGAAATACTGTCGACAATTCCAAGTCCTGAAATAAAGTTCTACAACCACATACCCTGAATTGTAGCTTCAAAGCATGCTAAAAATTTAGCTTCCATGGTCAAAGCAGCTATAACCGATTGATTTTCACTTTTCCATGATATTGATACTTTGGTTAGAAGATTCACATAACCAAAAGTGGACCTTCTTGTATCAACATAATCGAAAAAGTATGAATCAGAGTATCCAATCACCTCAAGATCATTGGATCTTTTATAAGTAAGCACGTGATCCTTTGTTCCTTGAAAATATCACAGAACTTTCTTTGCAGCTCTCCAATGATCGAGTCCAGGATTACTTTGATATCTTCCCAACATACCAAATGAAAAGCTAATATCTAGCCTTGTACATGTTTGATCATACATCAATATTCCAAAAATAGATGCGTAAGGAATTTCTTCCATCTGTTTTCATTCCAAATCATTTTTAGGACATTGATTGAGATTAAATTTATCTCCTTTATGAATTGGAACTAGTGATACTGAACATTTTTCTATCCTAAACCTCTCTAAAATATTAATGATGTATGAATTTTGAGATAATCCCAATATACCTTGAGTTCTATTATGAAATATTTATATTCCAATCACATACTTAGCTTCTCCCATGTCTGTCATTACAAAATTATTAGAGAGGAATTTCTTAGTCTTATATAATAGACCAAGATCATTTGCAGCAAGCAATATGTCATCAACATATAGAATCAAGAATATAAATTTACTCCCACTGATCTTCTAATATATACACCGATCAATGATGTTTTCCTTAAATCAAAAAGATACAATGGTATCATTAAACCTAATATACCATTGTCTGGAAGCTTGTTTAAGTCCATATATTGAATTATTTAATTTACATACCATGTGTTCCTTTACTTCAATAGATAAACCCATTGGTTGATCCATGTATACATCTTTCTATAAGTTTACATTTAGAAAGGCTGTTTTAACATTCATTCAATGTAACTCTAAATCATACTGAGCTACCAATGCCATAATAATTCTGAAAGAATCTTTCTTATAAAATAGTGAGAAGGTTTCCTTATAGTCTACACCATACTTTTGAGTGAATCCTTTAGAAAAAAGTGTAGCCTTGTAACGTTGAAGGTTACCAAGAGAGTCATATTTGGTTTTGAAGACTCATTTACATCCAACTCTCTTGCATCCTTAAAGAAATTCCATAAGGTCCCACACTTTATTTTGTTCCATGGAATTCAACTTACATTTCATGGCATCAAACCATTTATCAGAATTACCACACTTGATGGCTTGAGAATATGAAACACGATCATTATTAATGCCAATATCATTTTCTATTTTATGCAGATATACCACATAGTCATCAGAAATAGTTGACCTTCTTGCCCTTTGGGATCTTCTTAACACTATTTCTTGTGGTTCTTTAACCATTTCTTCATTGTGAATTTGGGAAAAATTCTGTTATGGTTCTACTTGATTATTTTGTGATGCAATAATTTGAGGAACAACAACATGTGAAGTTGGAATACAAGAAAATGGAACTTTAATTCTAACTTCTTTAATTTCCACATTTTTTGGAACTTCATGGCCACTAGATTCACCATTCTCGATAAATCTAGCATTTACAGTTTCAACAACTCTCATACTATGGTAAGGACAATAAAATTGATACCCCTTTGATTTATCTGGATAACAAATGAAATGTTCACTGATTTTTCTTGCATCCAATTTTCTTTGATAGGGATAATATGATTTTATTTCTACCTGACAACCCCATACATGCAGGTGTCTTAAAATAGGTTTCTTACCAGTCAAAAGTTCAAAAGGAGTCTTTGGAAATGCTTTACTAGGAACCCTATTCAGTAAATACATGACATTTTTTTAAAGCATACATCCACAAAGATAAAGTTAAAGAAGAATTAATTAACATAATCCTAACCATATCCATTAATTTTCTATTACACATTTCCGCTACACCATTTTGTTTTGATGTACCAGGCATAGTGTATTGTGCGCATATGCCATGAATTTCTAGAAACTTTTCAAATGGACCAGGGTTTTATCCACTTTCATCAAATTTTCCATAATATTCACCACCTCTATCAGACCTTATGACCTTCAACTTTTTGTTTAATTTCCTCTCAACTTCATTTAAATAAATTTCCAAGGCATTTATTGCTTGAGATTTCTCATGCAATAAATAGACATATCCATAACGTGAAAAATCATCAATAAAGGTGATAAAGTATTTTTCCTTACCGAAATAATTGATATCAAAAGGTCTACATATATCAGTATGTATGATCTCAAGGAGTTGAGTACTTCTTGTGTCACCTTTCTTTGTGTGTTTTGTTTTTTTTCCTTTAATACAATCCACACAAATGTTTAGGTCAGTAAAATCCAATTTTGGAAGAATTTCAAACTTAATCAATCCCTCCAATATTTCTTTGGAAATATGACCTAAACATTTATGCCATAAATAAGAAGACTTTTCATTTACTAAACTACATTTAGTACCAGAATATTGATGCAAGGTCATAAGTGTTTCATCATACATATCATCAAGATTTAGTTTATATAAACCATCATAAAACAAACCTAATCCAATCATGCGTGTATTCTTAAACAAACTAAAATATCCATTCCCAAAATTAAAAAAGTATCCAGCAACATCAAGTTTTGACAAAGAAACCAAATTCCTAGATATACTAGGTACATAAAAGGTTTCAAATAATTCCAAACTATATCCACTATTAAGGATTAAACGATAAGTCCCGACAGCTTCAACTAGAACCTTCACTATATTCCCCATAAAGACAAACTTTTCAACTGGGCTTATGATTTGGGTTGAAAGGAATCCTTGCATTATATTCAAAACATGAGTTGTACAACTAGAATCAATCCACCATGTATTATGTGGAACTTCAGCTAAGTTTGATTCATAACATGTATAAGAATTTTTCTTACCTTTCTTTTCAAACCAAGCCTTATGTTTCAGAAAATCCTTTTGGAAATGTCCAACTTTCCCACAGAAATGGAATTTATCTTTATTTGTGTTCTTATGGTTCTTGCTAAAAGACTCATTAACCTTCAATGGTCCCTTTCCTTTTCCATGCTTCTGTATTCCATGCTTCTTTCCTCATTGATGATGCACATAATGAACGGAGTGGATTCATTGAATATTTAAACATGTTTCCTCTTGAAATAACATACTATGCGGTTCATGCACATTCCATTTATCTTTCATGGCATTGTAGTTCATTTGGAATGGTCCATACTCAGACGGTAATGAGTTTAGGAAAAACTGTACAAGGATACTTTCATCCACTTCCATTCCTAAAGACTTAAGTCTTGATGAAATATTTGTCATTTCAATGACATGCTCATGCATGGTATGAGAACCATCATACTTCATGGTGGTCAATTTACTCATTAATGTCCCAGTAAGAGATTTGTTAGAAGTTTGAGATTGTTCTCCCACAGATTTCATAAATTATTTAGCGCTTTCAGTTTTAGGGAGACCGGACTTGATGTTACTTGCTATGCTCATTCGCATGAACATCAAACTTAATATGTTTGATCTTTCCCATGATGCATAATATACTTTATCATCATCCCTACTGTCATTCATTGTAGTAGTGGGTTATCTACCCGGAGTGCTAAATCAAGATCCAATACACCAAGGTGAAATTGGATTTTCTCACTCCAATCAGAGAAATTTAATCCATTAAAGATCAGAACAGATGATGTATCTGAGTGAAATGATGATGAAAATCTAACTGCAATAAATACATGTTTAATATTAATGCTTTGAAATAATAATAATACATTGATTCAGACAAACTATTTAACATAAATTTGTATTAGTGTTCTCCTTTGGGTAAAACACAAATACACAAAAATAATTGATTCTAATTAAAATAAATTTACTTGGAAATAATATACACATCAATTAGATTTATTTATTATCTTTGGATATATAAATAAATCTCATAATGCATAATATATATTAGCAATAATTATATTCATAAATTATAAGAATATGCAAATTTCCTTTGAGAAATTAATAAATATCTTTTAATAATGAATTTTAATTACTCCTAAGATATCATAATAGTATCAAATTTATGAGCAATCAATATATATCATTTTAACATAATATTTGAAACACTTTTAACATTATGATTTGACCACTTTGGTGATTAACAAATCTCATTCAATAATGTTTCAAATACAAATATCATAATCATAACATAGTTATAAATACAAATAAATTTTAATAAACATAAATCCAAAATTTTGTTTACTATTTCTTTAATTTGTTTTGACGTCAAGTTTAAAACTCCAATAATTATTTCAAATAATGACAAATCATTTTTTATAACAATTTTGTTAAGGTTTGAAAACCCACGACAAAAAGTTGATAAATAAATAAAAAAATGCTACCACGTCACCTTTAAAACCATTTCATAAAGGTGGGCAACCTTATCCATTTTTTAATCATTAAAACAATTTTAAATATAAAATTAATTCTATTATCAAATAATATAAATAACTAAAAGGGAAATTTCAAAATCTAAAATCAAGGAGAAGATGCAGCAAATTGAGATTCCCAAAAACAGGCACTTAATATTTGGGAAGAAAAAAACAAATGCACAACGGATTCATAATTTTAAATAATAATAATAATAATAATTGCACAACGATTATCAAACAATGAAACAACGCTACAAAACACCCCATGATTGAAGAAATAGGAAACATATTCTCATTTAATAATAATAATAATAATAATAATAATAATAATAATAATAATAATAATAATAAATTTCACACCATATTCAGGTTTCAAAAAATTCCACTACACACTATTATTATTAATATTTGACAACCATTTAAAATAAGAAGAAAATAATTTAGTTTTTTGATTCTTATTTTAACACAACACATAATAAAATTATACATGAAAAAACAAAAATTTCATAACCCTCCTCTGATACCACATGTAAATTAATTTCATTTATTTTAAAATCTTTAGAATATGTGTTTATCACATAGATAAATAGAATTCAAAATAAGATAAAATAGGCCTTGATCCATGGGATCTTCTGGATTTGAATCTGCTTGATTTTCTTCCACTTAAAAGGATTTCTATCCTCTGCCTCTTTTCTCTTCCCCAGAAAAATTGATCGAATGTACCAGAAATTGATTGAGTCTTAATTGGCAAGGACATGACCCTTTAAATAGGGATAAAGCAGTTATATGGGTGGTTACTTAATTAACTGTCAAATTCCATCAATTGACAGTTTTATTGCTTAATATCCCATTATAATAATATTAAATTAAAATCACATGAGTTATTCTAACAACTCGAACCAGATTTAACACAAAAATAGGTTTTTCAATCCCCAGATTCAACAATAAAACACAATAAAACCCTAACACAGATCTTAATTTCAGATCAAACATCACTAGATCTAAAAACAAAACCACCGTGAGGGATCCATTCATTGCCTTCAATTTGATCCGTGCAAAACCAGTTTCTTGATATGAGCATCCAATGAACCGAGACGCTGTTCCAGTCACTGCCTTGGACTAGGAGCCATCGCCGCTGGGGAGACCTTGAGGCGCCTGCCCCGCATCGCTGTACCAGTCCAAGGGGGGCCATCGTGGGTCTTCTGCGGGAAGAAAACCAGAAGCTGCTTGAAACCTTCCCCCTGTTTCAGCGCCAAATAGAAGACAGGGGGAGGATAAAAATAAATTAAAAAAAATAAGATAAGAAAAAATATATTTAAAATTAATAAAATAAATATAACATATAATAACAATAATTTATTATAATTAAAATATAAATACATAAATGAGTTATTAAATAAAATATAAAATAAATTAATATTTTTTTAAACTAAAATATTAATAAGAATAATTTATAAAAAAATTACTATTAATAAATTTAAAATAATACTTTAAGAATACTTTAATAAAATAATTATAATAATTTAATTAAAAAAATAATGCAATTAATCTAATTAAAAATTATAATTATGCTTTAATAATATTAATAAATAAATATTAAATCTTAATAATTTAACTTAATTATAAATTATTAACTTAATAAATTAATAACCTTTATAATTATAAATTTATTAAATAAATAATAATATTTAACAAAATTAAATAAAAGAAAGTTAGTTATCAATTTAAATAATAATAATTAAATTAACAACTAATAATTATTAATTTAAACTTAATAATGTTTAAACATTATTTAATTAAACTTTTGTTTATATATAAAAGTTAACATTTAATGATGATTCATTTATTTACTTTTCTGTCTTAACTATGCAAGTTCACACCAAAGTCAGAAACATGTTCCAGTTTATTCAACCAACTCACCAGAAGTTAGTTACAAGGGAAAAGCTAGTGTGACGCGTGGTTCGCGAAAAAGTGCATGTGTGTGCACAAGTGAAGAACACTTGATGTCAGGGAAAATTAGAGGTGACGTGAAACAGATGACAATGAGTTTAAAGGTAGAGCAACATAAGAATTTTGTGACAACTCTCATTCATTCCACGACACAATCTATTGGAGAGAGATAGTCCTGGGAGATACAAAGAGTGACATTGGAGATTTGGAGTTGCAGGAGTAAGGCAGAAAATCATGTTCTTCAATCACAGAGAGAGGATTATTCTTTATTTGTTTTGATATATTTTATATTGTAATTTCTGGGTTGAATTGAAATGATCTTAGGTTATATTTTTGTGTTTGGGGTTTTGAATTTTTACTGGTTTATTTTTTTTCTTCTTCTTCATTTAAATTTCCTTAATTAAAAATTAGATTCTAACGATGATATTGAATATGGTTATTTAAACATTAATTGAATTTTCACCTTAATAAGTTTAATTTTCAAATCCTTGATCTTTCGGCAAGATCGATCAAGGATGTAACTCATCAATGTTTTAACTTCAAAAACTTCAGACACCTCTAGTGAGGTCGTTTCTATTGTTATCTTTTAATTAATTTTCTGTATGTGGGTTTGAAGTGGTGAACCTCAAGAACTATAATAGAGTGTGTTAATTCTTCCAGCGTGGAAGATTTAACAACTCATTCTTGAGGTGTGAATTTAATCATATGAAGAGTCATTATTTTAAACAGTAGATTTCAAATCTCACAAGCTCATTCTTTGATCAATTCTCAGTACTCCTGTTCACTTTTTCTGTTATCTTTATTTTACACTTTTAATTTTAGCTATTTAATTTTTCCAGTTAAGTAAATATAAAATTTATATAATTAGAGTTATTTTTTTTCACTTAATTATAACACAAATTTTTTTAAAAAATAAAAAATTTAAAATTAAAAAATGTATCCCCACTGTTGACAATAGTATGGGTTGTAAAAAACATTAGAGCACTCACACGCCTTCTATATGGATTTACCCTTCACCATTGTGCAAGCTTAGGTTAATAAATGTAATTTTGAGGGCTGTGAAGACCTCTGGTCTCATCAGCACCATTGAGTGGAACCTAGGTTTGAGACATCACAAAGTTCCATCAGATCAGTTCCTTTATTGCTTTACTGTTTAGAGATAGTAGACAGTAGGTTATGAACACTTCAAAACATGGTTATAATACATGGTTACACATAGATAACACATGTTTGGGATAAATTTTGAGTTTCTTGGATTTTTTTTTTGATTTCACTTCTTTCTATCGATATATTTTCACCATTGGGTGACATACATGTTATTCGACGGTTATTATTATTATTGTGCGTGTGGTTTTCTTTTTTATGATAGGTCTGATGAGATGAGGGAAAGGGTAATTAATCATTCATCATTATAGGCACCTAGAATTCACATTCCATGCATATTCCATGCCTTATAGGTGCACTCCAATGCTTTAATTTTCCTATTTTCATGTGATTATTGAGTGATTATATCATAGTTATATATTCCTACACTTATCTTTGGTTGTGATTGAGTGATTTATTGTTTTAATTCATGAGATGTATGGGACCTTGTGGGTTGGAATGGGTAGTTTTCTAATTCAAGCCATTATATATAACTTGTTACATTCTGAGACTGAATATAAAATGAGTTGATTATAATTTTAATGGGGTTCGATATCAGTGATAAGGTGTATGGGACATGATTCACTGGGATTGAAAATCCATTTTAATCAAACTTGTTATAATTTTATAAGAAAATACAACTTAAAAATATGAAACATGACTTAAAAATCCAATGGTTTCCGGTAAATGAAGAGGCTAGGTATCATTGATCCTTCACATACGGGACCCTCTATAATTTAAACTCGAGCACTTACCAATAAATGGACTTCTAAGTGGGTAGTTGGGGTAGTATACCTTTGGTAGTGAGCCCTTCATTTAATGTTCTACTTCTACTAGTGTATTAATATTCTTTAAAGATTTTTATAAGGCATGTTATTAGAATTTGTAGAGTTATGGATCCACAAAGTCCTCATGTCATGTACCAGGTGGGTGGAGATGACCATGCTTCATATATGGTGGGCCCTAAGCCACCAGTCTTACTGTAAGGAGTTCCACATGAGGAAATGCCTGTTATACCTGATCTGGGCACTGACGCTCAACTTCATGAGAGTTTCCTATGTTTGATGCTGTCTATGCAAGGTGCTCCATGGCCCACACATATGATGGATGATCTAACATATGAGTTCCATCAACATAATACTCTTACCTTCTCAGGGGATGGTAGTCCACTTGTTGATGAGTCCCGGATAGAGGCCACCCTATATATCTTTGAGAATATAGAGACACCTACAAAGAAGAGGGTCATGATTACTGCCTACATGATTCAATATTTAGATAAGAGTTAGTGGGATGTGATTACCCAGGATGGCCACCAACATGGCATGGTATGGACTAATTTCTAGACTACTTTTTACGATCACTTTTCCCCAGACACTGATAGATAACTGATCAAGAGAGTTCATGCATCTAGATAATGGTTCTATGTTATTAATAGATCATTTAAATTGTTTTACTGAGTTAAAACACTTTTCAATGCTTCTAGATGGTGATGATATTTTGTATGCTAGATAATTTGGGGATGGGCTTCGGTATTCCATCCATACTTAGGTGAATTTTTATCCTACCTAATTTCTATTAGATAATTAATCAAGATGTTATGAGTCAGTGAAAATTGATGGAAGGTGATAGTATTATAATAGGGTACTAGTTCCTAGGTAGGCCATTTTTTCTTCTGGTATCATTAAATGTTTCCTCAAGGTTTCATGTTAGAGAAGTGGAAGTCAGAGTAACCACACTATAAGTTCCATAAATTCAATCAGTTTGGATAGAAGGGAAATATAAAGCCTCAGTGCAATATAGACCCGATGGAATGTTGTTCTTACAGCCTTATGGTCATATTTAGATATTCAGTTAGATGTTTCCATAAACTTACTATGGAAGAGGCTCCACATGAGCTCCAACATTAGTGGAAAGTTCTTTTACACCTCTTTAGGAAGGGATTTGGAGTTGCACTGGCTGGACTGTCCAAGGAGGAGGTCATGGATGTGGTATCTATACTGTAGATTATTAGTGCCAGAGGAGTGTTCATAATTAGGGTAGTCCATATATTGCACATGGTCATAGATTTGTACAGTTTCATACTTTACAGCCGATACCCTAGGATCAGAGTAAAGGACCATATATAGTATGCGGTACATTTCTAGTAACCTCCACAATTTTTTTCCTTATTTGATATAGCTGCTTCACACTCCTTCATATCTTTATCTATCATGGAAATATTCATGATAGAAATAAAATATTACTATGGTGTAATGACCACAGATGCACTTTTGAGAGTATGGTCATGGGGAATACACCAATGTAGGGACTTACCCCTTGAGGTAAGAAGTTACCCTTTCTTATAGGACCTCCTTTTTCAAAATATGACTAGATTTTATGTCATTGTTAGGATAGATTGGTTGGTTCCATATCATGTCTTTGTAGACTGTTATAATCATAGGGTATCATTTTCATCACTAGAAGGTAACATTTATCTACATAAGGGTGAGTGGGATGTCAATTCTAGTAGAGTTGGACCATATCATCACAAGATAGGTGGATTGAACTCATAGATTTATATTATTTTTATAGAAGATAATGTTTTTACTCATATTAATTTTCCTCATATAGTAGATCATTTCAGGGACGTCTTTTATGATGATTTTTCTAGCTTACTTCTTGAGAGTGAGGTAGATTCTTCAATTGATATTGTTCCTGGAGAAGATACACTATTCATTCCTCCATATAGGATGGAACCTACTAATCTCTAGGAACACAAGAGACATTTGGAGGATCTATAAGAAAAAGGGTTTATATAGATCGATACTTCTTCATGGGGTTCGTCTACACTTTTCACTAAGAATTTGGATGGGAACAATCATTTATACATGGATTATAAATAGTTGAACTAGATTACCTTCAATAAGTATCCACTACCTAAAATATATGATCTCTTTGACCATCTTCAAGGAGCTAGGGTATTTGCAATCATCTACTTGAGATTGAGATATCATCAGGTGTGAGTCAAACCTTCATACATACCTCATACAACTTTTTATAGTAGGTATAGTCTGTATGGGTATCTTTTTATACTGTTCACTCTTAATAATGCACCTATCATTTTGATGTGTATGATGAATTGTGTTTTATACTCCTATATGGATTCTTTTTTCATAGTCTTTGTGGATTATATCTTGGTGCATTATCACACTCGTAGTGACCATGATCAAGATATTGAGATCATTCTGAGTACAATTATATAACATAAAATTTATTAAAATCTTTCTAAGTTCCACTTATGGATTGAAAAGTTCAGTTTTTAGGTTTTATACTCTCGGAACCAGGAGTATCAGTTGATCCATAGAAGGTGAGTGTTGTGGTATCCTAGGAGAATCCCAAGAATGTGTTTGATATACGATGTTTCTTGGGGCCAGATGGATATTAAAGGTGTTTCATATAATACTTCTCACACCTTACTAAACCTATTACTGATCTTATAAAGAAGGGTGTTAAATTCATGTGGTACAAAGTGTGTGATAAATCCTTTCAGTAGATGAAAGGAAGGCTTGCCTCGACACCTATTCTAATTCTTCCAGATCCTGGAAGAGACTATACAGTGATCTATGATACATTAGGAATAAAATTAGGAACAATGACGATGTTTGAGGATAGATTAATTTTATACATATATCATAAGTTGATTCCTTATGAGAGAATTTACTCGACACACAACCTCGAGCTAGCAGCAGTTTCCTATTCCTTACATTACTAGTGACACTATCTATTGGGTGAGTGATTTGTGGTGTATACAGAGAAAAAGAGCCTCAAATATTTCTTTATGTAGTGTGAATTGAGTCTCAAACAAAAAATATAGGTCAAATATCTTTATTCCTTCAATTTTGGGCTTGCCTATATGACTAGAAAGGGAAATTCAATAGTTTATGCGCATTTTATAAAACTCAAGAACATGCAGTACAGGAAGCCAATGATGAAGGAAAATTGATGGACCTATTATATAAGATGAATCTAGAGTCTCATGATTGTCTTTAGTAGTCTTATATCATCCTTTATAGTTACCCCTTCTCTCCTTGAGAAGGGGAAGGGTAGAAAATTTTTAGTTCCCGAAGGATTGGTTCTCCGTGAGAGTATTTCAGGAGATGACCCACCTCCAGATTAGTCTGTGGATAATGATAACATTCTATAAATAAATGGATGTGTCTGGGTTCATACAGATATGATATAGGATCTGATGAAAGAGTCCCAAACTTATCCATGGGAAGTCCATCGAGGCATCTCCAAGATTTATAGAGATATGCAATGCTAGTATTGGTGGCTAGGGATGAAACCTCAGATATTAGAAATTATTAATAGGTGTAACCCTATATGTAGGTGAAGTTAGAGCACTAGAGACCTGAATTCTTGTTAAAACAACTTCAAGTCTTTGAATTGAAATGGGAAGAGGTTGCTATTGACTTTCTAGTCAGCTTACCAAGGTCTTTTAGAGATAGTGACATTGTATGGGCTGTAATTGACCAACTGACAAAAGTAGATAACCTATTTACTATTAGTGAGACTTTATCAGTATATGAGATGGGAAAATTATATTTCCATGAGTTCATTCGACTAAACAAGGTCCCTTATACTATATTTTCAAAAAGGGACTATTGTTTTATGTCATGGTTCTAGTAGAGGATACAAAAGGCTATGGGTACACAAATTCTTCTAAGAACAACCTTTCAACCTCAAACTGATGGTTAGTCAAAACAGATGATACAAGTGTTAGAGGACATGCTCTAAACATGAATCCTTGATTTCAAAATTTCTTCAGAGAATAATATCCCTCTCCTCAAATTCACCTATAATAATATCTTTTAGTCAACAATTCAAATTTCTTCTTTTGATGCATTATATGGTAGGACATTCCATTCACCCTTGTGCTAGTTAAAGGAAGGTAAAGAAACCTTACTGGGTTCTCATATCATTCATGAGAATTTAGAGTAGGTTCAACTAAACAGGAAGTTTATGTCTACTGCTCAGTCTAGAAAGAAAGCGTATGCTGATCCCCATCAATGACCTCTAGATTTTGAGGTCTGGGATTGTGTTTTCTTATGGGTATCACCCAATCTTAGTTATTTATGGATACAAAGGAATAGAAAGATATTTCCTCATTATGTATGGGTTTTTTATATTCTAGAGAGAGTTGATATGGTAGATTATCAATTATTACTACCTCATAGGTACTGTTCCATGCATGTAATCTTCCATGTTTCACAACTTCACTGCTATAATGCAAGACCGTCTCATACATTTGATCCTGAGCTAGATTCATATGCTTCAATCAAGGAGTATACTATATGTATCATTCACCAGAGCACAAAATATCTCTGAGGATATTTTTCTCATATAGTATGGGATCTTTGGTATCACGAACATGTACATGATGATACTTGGGAGTGGGAGGTGGGAAAACAAGACTAGTGGAAGGAGTTTTTCTCAGATGAAGTTTTTCCTCCCTTGGAAGGTGAAGTCATGGATGAGTTCATTTTAACAGATAAGAATGTAAGAGTTGAGTTTTGAAATCAGGTATGGATATTTTTTAAATTGGTCTAATTACTTATTTAGGACTAAATATGGATTCCCTATGAGGTTAGAAAGGTTTTGAGAGTGTTTGGGGCTTGTTCTGAGCTCAGAACCCTGACCGGTGGAGAAAATAACTAAGTCTCATGGTTAGTATAAACCTTTTCATCCAGCTAACATTTTCTATCCTAACTATATAGAGTTAGACATAGGATAAATTAGGGTAAATGGTTTTCCCTAACCGTGATCTATGGGTCGCACACCCATGCTGAATGACTATTGTTTTAATAATACATGATTTGAATGATTGACACATTGTTTCCCTAACCATGTAGTCTAACTATATGGGTGGCCTCCTTAAGTAGTGGGAGGTGGAAAATTGGTACAAAGTTTGGAAAATTGTGTGGAAAAACTATACGACCTATAAATTTAGGTTAAAATTACCATTTCAACCTTAATTTAAACCTTTTTTCTTTCTCCTTCGTTCATTCAAGAAGAAAAATCCTTCTCTTATCCCTCTTTGAGCTCCTTTTAATCTCTTTTGTAGACCATGATCATGTTCTTCTATTCAGTATCTAATTCAAGTGGTGTCAGTCACATTGGATGTGCATCGGTAAGATCTAAATTCATTTCTAGCCATTTTTCATTCTTCTTCCCCTTGATGACAGTATTTAGAAGTAGATTTATATACCATATTTTCAAGGCATTGATCCATTCTTCATATTTCTTCCAATCCAGGACAAACTAAATGCTGACACTGGATGAGGAGAATTGTACGATCCTAAGGTAGGTGCTGTATAACTCATCCCTCAAGTTCTCTTTGTTTTATAAATTTATGTAGCAGTGCATGTGCCAATTTCATCGGGCATGGAAAATTAAATTCACGTGTCATGATTATAGTCATTAGAACCATATTATAATAAACTTATTATATATGTTATCCATCATTGGAGGTTATATCCTCAACACCGACCACCCCAAATAGGGTGTTTTCTATAGTTATTATTTTAATAGATTATTAATTATAACTACACCACTATTCGGGTGTGCCTTGACTTATCATTGAAAAAGGTAATAATTAATTCAAAAAATGAAATGTAGTGGCTAGAACCAGCATGATTATCACTTGGCCCTTATAAGGTAAGTTCTTCAATTAATTCGTGAATATCAATTGTAATTGGAAATTATATATATATATATTTTTCTTTGCCTAATTAAATGTAATGAAATGAATTGGTTTAATTTACATCGCACCCCTTTACATGTATAATGTAAGGTAGTGGAGTGAACCTAATGAATAGATTATACTTTATATAATCCTATAGGTGGTTGTATGTTTCTTTAGCCTTGTCACTTGTATGAAAATAAAGTGACTGGACCAAATGATTTGTTAAACGGTATGAGTATTATAGGGCCTAATTTTTTATAATGAATCAATAAAGGTTCCTATTTTATATGGACCATGAATTATTTATTGGAGTGGTTATAATTGAGCCAGCCTTAAATTCCTAAGGGAATGCCTTGAACACTCTAAGTCACCATTCCGATTCTCAGATCCCGATTTCCAAAGGTGATACCCACCTTGGAACCTGATCGTTGTCTACCGGTGGATTCTTAGTATGACAACATAGGATCCATCCATTATTATTATAAGATTCCTTGGATACAATACTTGGATCCAAAGTGACATATACATACATGTGTCCCCTTGGATACACCGTTGGTATTTTCCATTTCTTGTCATGTTTTACCATGTATGAATTCCTTGGACTCAGTTAGAATGAAATTATTACAGAATGACTTGGGTGATGCCCCTTGGATTATAGTCATTCCCCTTACAGCTAGGCTACATATTATTATTGAGTTGGATCAACCCCTAAGGTCAAGGATCCCTTGGTTATTACCTCAAATCCTCTTCATTATTATCATCATTATAGGATAAATTATTATATCTTTCACACTTCCCTATTATTATCATATCAAGATGTCAATGCTAGTTATACCTCATGCGACCTACTAAATAACTAGAAATTAATTAATTAATTAATTAAATTTTTACTTTTTCATATACCAAATGAGGTTGAGGCAGGTACTTGGGTATTCACATTACTATAATGCTTTACTTTATTATATGCATTCCTCAGCACTGTTTCTATTTATATTACATGGAATGGATATTATAGACACCGTTGGTGGTTCCCTACTAATATTTATCTCACAACCTATCCATGCCACCATTAGTACCCAAATAGATTACATGTATATAAGCGTTGAAAAAGGGGAAGAATCCTTCTTTGGACACATGATATTTATTTCTTTCTTAGGACAGATCATGGTTGTAGATGACCACACTGGAGTTCGGGAAGCTTGGATATATTTGGTTTATTTTGATACTTTTGTATAGTATGTATTTCCTAACACCTTGTGTCCATAATTTACCATTTTTTAGATATATGATATACATGTATCTTCATTTTTATGTGATTCATCTTCCTATTATAGTTTATTATTTTCTGACGCATGATTTTTTATTCACTTATATACTGCTTCCACTATTTACCTATTTTTACATTTATCCGTTATTCTACACTAGGGTAATGAGGGAATAATCTCCCCATAAACACACCCTAGTCCCTTAATATTTTTCATAAGCCTCAGGAATTCAAGGATATACACTTGAGGCGATGTGTAAAACTGTGCTTGGGGCACCTCTGAGTGGAACCTAGGTTTTGGATGTCACATAGTCCAATTGTAACACCATGATTCCAATAACCCAATGCAGATTGTTATTTTACTAGACTGAAATAAGGTACAAGGGATAAAATTTCAAGGTATGAAATATTTTAGTATTCTTGGAAGACTATATGCATACATGATTCCCAAATTGCATCGGATAACATGAAATACAACATAAAAATTATAATGGGAACATTATTTTTTCTTTTAGTAAATCCCAAAAATTGTTCATAGATCTATTTTTGGTATCCTAGGAATAGGGAAACATAATAAAGTGTGATACCAGATGATAAGTAAGGGAAATCGTACAACAAAGGTTATTATAGAATAAATAAAGAAAGAATAATATAGACAAGATAAAAAATAATCAAATACAGTATATAATTAATATCATACAAGGGGAATAAATCCACGATGAAATAAAAACATATATAATCACATGGATAATAAAAAATAGTTTCATAATGATTGAATTCATAATTTTGGACATTATAATCATAACGTCAAGGCCTTGTTCCAAGAAATAATATGTTAATAGGTAAGATATATTACAAATAACTAAAATAGTTTGAATCATGATACGTACTGACATATAAAGAGGATATAAGAGGATCCACCTATCAAATACTATGTACATTCATTCATCATATAAAATAAATAAAAAAATCATTAAGTAAATAGTACATACTTCCATATTTAAAAACTACCAAATGAAATGTTACTATTTTACCTAGTCAATAATTAAAAAAAAATGATCATAATCCATCTAGAATAATATGGAATACAGTAACAATATATTATATCACCATTAAAGCACAAGATTCATTAAATTATGTAGATACAAATGAAAATATTTTAAAAATACAAATGTAAAATTTCTTAAGGAAAATACCCTTTTCATCTGGAAATTACTAATATTAAATTCTAAAAATTTTAAGAATATTAAGAAAAAAATTACTATAAAAATAATAAACGATAATTATATAGGATGATTCAAATAAAAAAATAACCATGTTTGTGGGAAAATATGTTTGTGTGGTAAATTCTAAAACAAATATTCTGTTCACACCTTTGGTAAAAGTACCACGTTCAAAAAATGATAAGGATGTTTACTTTAAATCATTTTATAAAATGTTAAAATGGGTAAAAATTAAATTAATAAATCATTTTGGAATATAAAAAATTATCAAAAACATTTTAAAATAAATTTAGACATGGAAGAAAAATATTACTGATCAAATTGAAAAATAAAGTTAGTTTTCTTTTAAAACTTTATTTTCAATTTTATGAGGGATAAAGAAGGTAGAAATGAAACTAATACATTTAAACAATAGAAATAACCATTGGATAATAAAATATATTGGGTTTAAGATATATCGTATAGTTCTTTGAAGGGATACTTAAACATAAAAAATCATGAATAAGGATGGAAATATGAAATAAACTCTTACCTATGCTACAACTTTATTCAGAAGTGACTTTAACCACATGTATAATAAATTTAAATTTGTTTAAATTCTATAATAGTACCATATATATACTTATAATATCATATATGATCCACTTATAATAGTTAGATACCTATTTAGTAATAATTATTTATTAAAATTATTGTATTCAAGTGTTAACTATTTCATTTTTTAAAATAAGTTTTAGTTAAAAAGTTTTAGTACTTGAATAATTCTATTGGATCCATAATATTTAGAATTTTAATAATTTTATAAATATAAAACATATTTATTATATAGATATTTATTATCATTCATTAATGCTTGATATTAAAAACAAATCAAATTGCTTCATGGATGTGGTAGTCCACATGTATGCATGAGCGACGTTATCAATTATTTACAGTTGGAAGGGTAAGAAGATAAATGATACAATATATTTAAAAATTAATATTTATTTCATAAATATCATATATATTAATAATTTATATTTTGAAGACCACTCATGTAAATTGATGATGAAAAAAATTACACCTCTATGTGGATATGGTAGGATATACGTACACACATGCAATGTTTTCATTTTTTATAAGATAGAAAAGTGGTGTAAAATAGTTTTACATTAACCATAAAAATATATCAATATATTTATAATACTATATTCATTATATTTTTGTGAACATAATAGATTTATATGAAGTATAACAAAAAATAAAATTTTTATGATTTGGTGAATAAGATTACCAATTCTTTGAGAGACCTCCTTTGGATTACACCTTATGCATTATTGGGTTGGTATTATGATAAAAAAAATACCTTTAGAGCATAGGGATTGATATTGTGAAGTTATTTGGTTAGGTATTTTCTGAGATAATATTCTGTTGAAGTGTAGATGCGAGAGGAAATGTGGTGTCCTTTTATAAGTGAGGGAGAGTACACACATAGGATTTTTCAAAAGATTAAAATATATTATTGTTTCACTAAATAAAAATGGACCCAAAAGGATAATATTAAAATAGTAGATGATATAGGGTCTAAATATGACTCTAAAATTGTATTTGGACATGTTATTAGGTCATTTTTACCCTTTTAATTTAAGTTTTATCCCCTTTAACCCATTTTAACTTTTACCATGGAGAATGTTTTTTTACCAAAATTACTATTCATATTCAACAAAAATGAACATTATAACATCAAGCCCCTCCTCATTGGATTGAGAATTGATGGGATGCAACAAGCCTTTGATTAAATACCCTATACACCAAAGGATGAAAATAAATGTCAAGATCTTAGGAACACATTGGGGTATGGTTTTACCTTTTCAGATAAAACAATATATCAAAAATAAGCAATAAACATCCAATCCTCCTATATGATGACTGAGTAGAAATAATGCAACACAAAGTGAATAAAATAAAATAAAAACATCACAGTGATAAAATAAATAAATAAATAACTATAATGAAATAAAGGTGAAAAAACCCAAAGACACCAATATGGTTTCCTCCCAAGTAAATCCCAGACTAGCTCTAAGTTCCAAATACACCTACCCTAGACATGACATTAAGGAACACCAATAGAGAAGTATTATACCTTTCCCTTTCCTATGTACCGATAGATATCATTTTAAAATTAACCTACATTCATAATAAGGGAATGAGAATATAATTAAAAGGAATTCCCCAAAGACTTCCCAACTCATTCCAAAAAGATAATAACTGGTTAGAAAATTTTATATAAAACAAATTATAATTAATTAAAATAGTTTAGATCAAAACCATAAATATTTCCATTAGACACAATAAAAAATATTAAAAACCATTTATCAATGTTTGGAAAACCCATTCCCATGTTTCTATACACACACACCCATTAATTCCAAATGATAGTTCCATACTGATAAAAGGTCTCTCATTAATCTAATAAGTTGTCACAAGGTGAGAAATATCCTGGTTCCCCAATGGAACACTCCCATTCCATAGGATTACATCCAGAAATAAACTCATACCAATCATGTATGAAAAATTCCATTATAAAATCCATTTCACATAAAACCAATTCCTTCTTGAAAATATTTCATCAAACAACTTGCATGCATCAAAATAATACAATAATTTTTAAACTATTGTTTTAAAATTATAAAAAATGAGGGTCATAAAACCATTTAATTTACAAATTTCCTAAACATAAAGCACAAATGGATTCCTTCATGAATAAAAAAGGATTGAAAGAAAAAATTCAAGATAAAAATTTAATAAAAACTAATAATTCAAGTTATATAATGGTGTATATAAGAGGGAATATGACCATTTTTGAAAGAATAGTTAAATTGAAGAAAGACAGTAAGATATTATAGATCTGAGATCACCACATATCCCATTCAACTGATTCAATCATATTGCATCAATATTTCCACCTTATAAAATTAATATATATATAATAAACTAGATCTATGGTTCTAATAGAGAGGATACGAGTATATCTAAGAATAATGGGTATGAAAAGGGACTTAGTGACAATTCTAGATCTACAACCTACTTTGATTCAATAAAATTTTTCTTTAAATAAAAAGAAGACTCATTGGGAGGCTAGGGGTAAGAAGAATCTGAGAACCTAAAAGAATAGGAAAAAATAAGGGTTATTGTGCCTTAATCTAGATTAATAAAGAAATTTCAGTGTGCCAACTAGATATCACAGAGTCAGGCTGTAGGGTTTATCCATGCATGAGTCAACCATGAATTTACTACTAGAAAATCCAATTATCCACATAGTTTGTGATGCACATTTTATAAAATCATTTTCCAACCATTTGGTGAAACTGTATTAATCTCACACTTCACATTATTGGCTTGAATAGTTAGACAAACCATGAACCAACTGCATTTTTCCATTTGTTTTCATTTTCATGGCATCCCTTGAGAACTTTCATTGTTTTTCCAAATCATGTGATTACCATGCGCTTTCCCAGTAACCCCCAAAACATGTTTCATGGTTTTCTAGAGGCGGTGCATGGTTTTTTTATAACCAAGAAAAAAACCATGAATCTCAAGAAACGCCTCTAAGAAAATGTAAAACCCTTCCCTAACCACCTGAAACTCAAATAAAACTTTATATAGTCGTAAAAAAAATAAAAAAATAGTCAAGTAACTTAAATATAGGTTGTCACATTCTCCTCACCATTTTACTTTTCATCTCTATAAATTTAAAAACAATCATTATTATGGAAGATCTTGGTCAAATGTACTATAATTTTCTTTTCACACTCCCATATCTCTCCCTAAATCTGACCATGATACAATAAAAACCATAAAAAAATAATGTTTTTATTGTGAAATAATTTCTCTTACCTATCAACAATATTTATTGACACATGAATCAACATAGAATTTGGTCTAAGATCAAAATGGTTATTTTCAGATCTTTCTCCGGGGCATGCACATATGTCTATTTGAGGATGATGAGGATGCACTGGATATTGCCCCACATTCCCTATTTCCAAAGGTAGGAAGCATTCGTCTCTTATTTAGGGACGATTTCTCCTTAATCAAAATGGGATGATGGGATGTTGGTTCTTCTATCTGTGGATTCCTCCCCGGAACTCATTACCTAGTTCGGGTCTCCCTTATAGATTAAGGAATTGTTTGTGAAACTCTTCCCAGTGCCATATCTTCATGGACGTTGGTTAATTACACTTCTTATATTGGGACATTCCAAGGGATTCGATCAGGATAGAAACCTTCAGTCGGGGGAGTAGTCACGTTGGACACCACTGGCATGTCTGGATGCTGGAACACTAGTGCATCTAGGTTTCTTCCCCTTATTATATGGCTTCTCAAGGGCACGGAATCCTGAGGCATCTCATGTCGAATGTAGGGAATTATAAGCCATAGGAATGTATCTGAGGTTTTCTTCATCTTCCCATGTTTAACACAGGGTATTCCATAGGTTTAATGCCTAGAGGATATAGACCAAACTGATCGGAACACTGACTAGAGTGGATCAGATGGATGCAACCCATGGAGGGAACACTAATGCTAGAAGGTTAATTGGCATGATCTCACTGGGATGTGGTGTCCTGGGTAAGAATCAAGATGGATAATGGATAGTTAAATGAAGTGGATGGAGAATGAGATGGAGTCGACTCGATGGTGACAATGATGTTGGGCTTGAGCCTCGAATAGACTTCCTACATATCCCCGTGGTAGGGAATCAAAGTCCATGTAGTTCAGGATGGGGTATAGGATCGAAGTGTGCATAGAGGACAGTGAACCTATGATATACTGGGGCTTACACATGGTTATAAACTCAAGGTTGGTCTGATGCTACTAGGAAGGACCATAGACATGGGTCCCAACGAAAGGGAATATAACGGTTAACTGCTGGATGGGGATCGCAGTGGCTTACTGTCGATTGGGGTACAATGACTTACCATTGGTTGGGGAACATGAAATATTACTGTTGATTGGGGATCACAATGGATTATCGCAGGTTAGGGAATACAACAACTTACCACTGGATGTGGAACACAACAACTTACTATCGATTGGAGATCACAACAACTTACTACTGATTGGGGAATAGTTTAGCGTCATACATGACAAAAAGGGGTGTATAGTTTAACATCATGCAGGATGGGGGTAAACTGGCATGAAGTTGTCGGGATCGATGGATGGTGGGATTGAACCTCAGGGAGGCTTCCTACGTACCTTTCCTTGACAAGGATCAAAGTCTACGTAGTTCAGGAATGGTGTTTTTTGAACCAATGTGAAGGGATTCAGGACCAATGGTTATTGGGATTGAACCTCATAGAGTCTTCCTACATACCTTCCCTTGGCAAGGATCAAATTCCACCTAGTTCGGGAATATGTGTTTGGGGATTACACTCTAGGATTCCCAGGGAGAATTTCATGGTTGATGCTTACACTATGCCCACGTGAGTCATGCTTGGTGTGAGAAACAAGAGGAAGTGAAGACCTTATGATCACATCGTGAAAGGTTCATTTCTGGGAAGTGGAGTGGGGATTACATGTGGTTAGTGTCCTAAAATGGAAATAGGGGCTTACGTGTGGTTAGCAGCCCAAATAGGAAATAGGGGCTTACGCGTGGTCCGTAGCCCAGGGAGATAGAGATTGAGACTTACTTCAGGGTGGATGCCCAGTGGAAACAAATCCCAAAGGGAGAAGGATTTGGCATCGAATAAAGGAGGGATCTAGTGCCTATCCCCCACCTATTTGGTCTTTTTCCAGGAAGAATATAAGAGGAGCAGCGATGTTGCTTCCCACAAGAAAGGCTAAGAGATTACACCAAGGTGGTTGCCCTTTACCAACAGATAGACGCCACTCTGATAAAGAGGATCTCACTCCATGCGAGGAATGATCTCACTCCTATGGAGAATAGTGGGTTTAGAGAATGTCCGAGATGGGGCACCCCACGTATAATGCATGGGATGATGCCACAGTTTAATGTCATGTGCTGAGGATGATGGTGCTTAGTAGTTTAACTTCCTGCAGCTTGGATGAGGTGGGTTCACTTTGCACCCCTAGGACTTACATAACTGATACCCACCCACCCTTGAGGAAGGGAAGGCATCAGTAAAACGATGGTGAAGGAGTGTTATGGAGTGATTCATTAAGGGGTCCACGTTATCGTGGCTATGTGAAGACACAATATCCATTAGCGTACCTATGCGAAGAAGCATGAGGCGAAGCAATGCCATGGGAAGAACCACACAAGGGACTTTTAAGTCAATTTGTACAAACCTGGAGGGTTTCACGGGAGAAGGGTGTGTAACATAGATGTTCTGGGAAAAATAAGCACCTGAATATGATGTTTAAAAGTGGGACATCAAAGTGAAAGAGTACGCACAAGGAGGGAAGCTACGCGGAAAAGGCCTCTATGAGCAGACCTGGAGATTTGCATGCAATAGGAGGGGTTTGTGTGCAATTTTCATGCAATTGGAATAGCTGTGCGTAAAAGGTTGGGTGTGAATGCAATTGAGGATGTTTTCATGCAAAAGGTGACTGAGGTTTTACACACAAGTCGGAGGAGTTGCGCGCAAGGAATGCTCAAGGTTTTGCATGCAAGGAGAAGGGATTGCATGCAAGGAGAAGGGATTGCATGCAAGGGGTTCGAATTTTAGGGACTTGGGAAAGGGTCAAGCCAGAGTGGCCCCACGTGAAGGCGGACCCCTAGGATACCTGTCACGGAAAATCCCATACCTTAAAGCCATCTTTTTTGCACGAGAGAGGTGGATTTCATGTAGAGGAGATGGTTCAGATTCTTCAGATGTAAGAAGTCAAAGGGGAATCCTTCTATTTATAGGCACTCAGGGTTACCGGGTCCTCATGGAAGTTGATCAGAACAGAAAAATCTAGGCCCGGTGTTGGTGACGTGCAAGATTCCATGCCTGGTGTCTGCTGTGCACAAGTTTCCATGCCCGTGCGAAAAACTTCTTCTGATCCTGTGGTTTTTCGTGCGAGTGAGGTGTTTTTTAGGAGCCCTTTTGTTTTTTTCATGCGGTACTTACGTTCACCCCGGACTTGATCTCCAAGTCAAAATATGTCTTCGTTTTATCCACAACTTCCCTCTTTAGGATTTAAGCATATTTCAGTGTCTACAAATGCCCCCCCTCAGAATCTGATCCGCGAGGGCACACAAAGTTCAGATTCGGATGGAAACACTGAGATGTCACTTCTCTTGAGGTCGTTGCATGAAAAACACTTAAGTGGCACGTAAAACCGTGGAGTGGCACGTAAAACTGTAAAGTTGCGCATAACCCACTTTTTGCGTGTGTGGAAACCCTGCTCCATGCCTATAAAAAACCCTCATGGGTCCCAAAGACTGTATGGATTTTCTTATGTGACAAGTCCTAAGCTCTCATGTGTGAAAAATCTCTCTTGATTTGCACATAATCTGACTTCTGTTGCATGTAATTCCCCAAGTTTGGTCGTGATTTTATGTGCACAATCGATTTTTTTCATGCTGCTACCTCAGTTTTTCGTTCTAATTTCTAATTTTTTGCATTCCATGCCGGTCTTTTCACGTGAGCTCCTTAGGATCTTATCAGAAGAAGATGGCCGCTAACTGGGATGACACTGAGTGAGAAGCTGAATATACCACTTGAATGGCTGAGATGGTTGTGAACCCTGAGTTTTATAGTGTCTATAAGGTTGTATCCAACAACCAATATCTCTTCAACATGTTGACCCCAGCCCAGAAGGAGTATGTGCTGTTTGAAAACCTACCGAAATGGGACTTTAGTATTTTAGAGGAGGTACCTTTGCTAGGATTTGAAGTTGATACACCATGATCATTGGTGACCCGTGACGATGATCTCCCCCGATATAAAATTACTAACAATAACTATCCTTCTAGAGAAACCAACCACATGGATGTTTACATCCTGAACCCCAAGACCAGGACCATCTTGGGAAATGAGCCGGCTGTTGAGGATTCTCTAGCTCATTACACAAGTACTTTCTGACAGAGTATCACTGATGAGACTAAAGGATGTCTGTAGGATTGTGACTTGAGGTCTGGAGGCAATTTCACAAGTGAGTGGGCCTGGGCGTATTGGGTACGCCAAACATGTGATCAATTTGGTGTCGAACTGCGGCACATTGGGTTGTTTGAGGCAGCGTGGACGTTGCAGTTCCATTTCTACCACCACAATGAACTTGGGATGGAGCTATTCACCCGATGGTCACTCGATACCAACACCTTCCATCTCCACCATGGGGAGGTTGGTATCAGCCTTTGGAGTGTTCATTGCATCGGGGGAATCCCTTTGGACGAGAACCAGTATGAAAAATTCCTTTCGATAGGGAACATATGGGGAGACAGATCATAGACTCCCATCCTGACATGGCATCTTCTAGAGCTGGCCAAAGAGAGGCTGTCGGTCAAGGACTTTCTAAAGGACATTACCTATAAAAAATGGTTCATCCTGTTTTTTCAAGAGGACCCGGAAACCAAGATGCCGGGCCGAGGGAGATAGTGTCCGACCACGACATAGAGAAGCAAGAGTGGATCATACTAGAGGATCCTGGATGATGGTGAATATAAATCTTGGGGTTTTAGTGTGAATGAACACCGAGAACCTAATGTCTGGTATGCCAGATTTCATTCAACCTTCCTGAGCGGGTGGCTCCTGCCAGTGAGGGACACAAGGAGGGGAGTTCATCCAGTAACATTAGTGATGGATGGTATTATGGCCACTAATTAGAGGTTTAACTTGGGTGTCCCTATGTTGGCCCATTTTTACACCATCCTAGGGAGTATTTGTAGAGGGGGTTCACCGAGGAGGATCTATGACCCTATCCAATTACTTCATGGTTGTATCGCGGCTCACTTTGGCAGATACACCTTTCCAAACACTATTCGTCCCCCGGGTAACGGTCTGCGGACCACCTTGTTGAACATTGCCGGGGTCATGCAATTGATGCTCAATGAAGAGGGGGTAAGTATTAGGATCAAAAATCATGGCAATTTTACCTTTAGTCCGTTCCTTACCCCTAATGACCTGATGATAGACAACAGGCAAGGCTCACTAGAGTAAAGGGAATACTTCCAGAGCATCAAAGGTGGGGTGATTGTGGATCAGGTCGACGGGAAGATTCTTTGTGAGACTTACATGCCATCAATATTTTCCAGGTAGTTTGGATGCCTCCAGTGGATTCCAAAGAATGTGTATACAGAGGTCTTCGAGGAGAGGCATCCCTGTGTTCTTCTCCAAATGTGGTTGATGTTTACAACTTATGGAGATGGAGAAGTCATTACTTTTCCCCCCACAAGAGTTGACACTGTCCTTTTGATAAAATATGTCGAAAATTGGGCTATGGCATACCCTAAAGGGCTTCTGCGGAAGTGAGTCCGACAGCTCAAGGTGGCCAGTGCAGAACCTGAGCAGCGAGAGAGCTGACAGGGAGCCGTCAGGGAGGAAATGCCAGGAGCAAGTCGGGAAACTAGGAAAGGGCACGCCAAGACTATAGCAACGGGAATGTCACATGGTGTGGTTGTACCTTCATCGTCATGGGGAAGAGGGGCTCATGAAAAACCTCGCAGAGTAGTCAGGGAGCTTCTTGGGAAGTAGATAAGGTACCTTCTTTAACCTCCCGATGATGAAATCTTCCCTGTGCTGTGGTTAGCCTGGTTGAACTTGCGGTAGTCGATGGGCATCGAAACCCTTTGGAAAAAATAGTATGATATGAAATCTAGATTCTAGAGGTTAGACTTATCTGGATTGATGACAAGGTGAACATCCATCGGCGACATGCGTATTTGACGACCATGGACAACTATGCATGCCGGTGGGGTCAGTGTGAAGAACCACCTTTTCTGTGAAGGTGCTGCTCTACCAGGAGCATAATCCGGAAAGGATTTCATCTGAGAATGAAGGAAATGATGAGAATCCAGAAGGAACTAAGTGAAGAGAATAATAAGGAGAAGAAAGGGAAGAAGGAATAGGGGAAGCCAAAGAGGATCTTGTGGGTGGGGGGTCTCAGGAAACAACCCACCCTGGGAGTCCTCATGAGAGCAACGAGATTGATGGATCTAAACTAGAAATAGCCGAGTTACTCAAGGTATGCCTAAATATTCATCATATCCTTTACTCTTTTCATCATTTTCAATCATCAATATGTTTTTTTTATCCTGATCAGACACATATTGGTTCCAGACAAGGAGCTTCATCTAGAGGGGAGGAAGATGCGCTGATAGAACAAGGTGGGGAGCTGACACCCATCATTGAACTAACAACTGCTAAAGGATCCCCAACAGTGATGGCTCCTATAGAAACTGAAACGCCAGAGGTTGATGCTTTGGAATTTTGTAAGTTTCATCACCTAGACACCTATATTTATCATCAGAGAGGTCAGCTGATCAGGGTGTTCATTGTTTTTCCAGTAATCACAGCCTTGGAGGCTCGTCAGGCTGCCGAATCCATGCCATCGGGGAATGCCTCGATGGCGAACGCACCGAACCACTCGGGACCCACTTGTCAAGCCGAGCTAGCCTGGGAAATTGGTGAGAAAAGAGCTATGGATACTGGAGATATCAATACCGGAGCGAGGTTTGAAGTTGGTGGGGGAAAGTTTTTGGGGCTGAGGTGAGAGAGGAAGTCCTCCCACATCTTGAGGATCCTAATCCCCTGGGAGGAGTACCAGAAGAAGACCATGGAACTAATCTCTTGGCTGATTTCCCCAACTATCAGCCTATAGACCCTGAGGAGACGGATAAATATGATTCTAAATCAGCCAATGAGATCCATATGATGCAATGTAAGGGGTGGAAGTTCATCAAATGCTTCCTCAATCATCCATAGGTAGAATGGATAAAATGGATGGGATCACTCACACCTGGTTGCGCTTTCTATGCACTAGAGGGGTTCATGCTCACCGTCTTCATCTAATAATCCATGACTACATGGCTAAGAAGATACAGGAGAACAACCAACACTCTGACATTTCCCGATGCCAAAAAGAGTCAAGGAATACCCAAGAATTCCTGAAGGCAGGGCATAAGGTCCGATTCCTTGAAGATCAAGTGAAAGAAAGGGAGGAATTCATCACAAACTGCTCCGAGCTTGTTGAAAAATTGAGGGCCCATCTGGAAGACGCCCAGGAGTAGATAGTGGAGGTGATCCACCAAATGACTAAGCTTCAAACTGAACAGGAGCGAGTACAGGTTAGGGCCAATGATCTATGCTCTGCGGCCTTTGATGAAGAGAAGGATCTTAGGGGGCGAAAATAAATGCTGGAGGCCACAAACCAGAGGTTGGAAACACTGGAGCAATTCATCCAAAATTCTGATCCTTAAGGGTCCTGTATTTTCTGAACTCATAAACTTATTTCTCTTTCCTGGAACTTGTTCTGAACTACATGTATGAATATATTATTTACTTGTTTGTTCGATTTAATGCATTCCTACCACAATCCTGAAATAAATAGAAATCCATTCCTAAGCTCACATGGGTCATGCCCAACATGAGAAACAAGGAATGATCAGACTATTACTTCATTTGAATGTAGGAGTTCCAACCATACTTCATACACTTGGGGTAGAAATGACCCATCCGAGCTTCTGAAAAGAAAGGGGAAGACCTGACTAAAGAATAAAGTCCTCTAAACAATCGAACTATCTCTTCCCTGATATGATCTAGTGCATGAGCGGGGTAATTCCAGGGGTGTTAGAATCAATCCAAATATAGGGGAGTGGAAAGTGTGAATTACGATAACCAAAATTTGGAATATTATGGGGGTGGCATGACAATAAAGGATAACTATTGATCGTGTTTGAAACACAATATCCTTATTGTATTAGCCTGATATGGGGATAATAGATGAGGTCCAGCCACTGAACATGTTCGAAACATGAGGCCTGACTCATAATGTCATTCATTAGTCTCTCGAAATACTGACTCAGGATAGTAGGCAAGACATAGGCTGAGCATCCTTACTGTTAGGGGGTTCCTTTAGATGTGAAAGGGGATGAGGGTCCAAATAAAGAGTGGTGGATTGTTTTAATGGAGTCCAACACTCTTGAAATTATGCCACCGTAGTAGAAACACATTAAGTAGACTTATCGGTCTGATTAGGGATCATTACTACTTATTGATAGGACCTCTCTGATGAGGAAGATGACACATCCCATAATTGTCGTGGGGCATCCCAAACTTGTTCAGGGTAGAGCTGTAGTTATAGGGTTCCTCAAAAGAGTTCGGGCCAAGGGGTCGAAAAAGAGGGGGAACATGATTTATGATTCTTGGGGATAGACCCAAAGGCAGAATGCCTGGGCATTCCTATGTATCCCATAAGAATGAGAATCAATCCACACATAGTTCTCGGTGTGTCATAGTAAGGTATCAGTGCTCGGGATGATAAGGTCATGCAGGTCTGGACCATGCACTAAAAGAAGTGGAATTTGATAGACCTTGTTTGTCTTTTACAATATATGTGTGTGTTTTTTTTGTGAAGTGATAAACCGAGGATCGGGGATCCCATTGTCTCCACAGGAATCAAGACAAATGCAGGAATTAACAAATGGTATGGTGGATGACCAATACCAAACATGATGTCCCCTCGGGTGAGGACATCACGATGCAACACCATTTTTCTTCATGCAACTAGGATGATAATGTCACAGTTTAGGATCATGTGATGGGACCAACCATGCACTTTAATGTTGTGCAGTATAGACATAACAGTTTAAACTCACGTGGGACTAGGCATCATATTTTAAAGTCATATGGCTCAGAAATATACAGGAGAGACGAGGTTCAAGAGAGAATGTGCATGACATGATAAAGCATACCCAACATGAAATGAGGATGAGGTCCACATCACACTGTGTGCGATTACAAGAATGAAACCTTGGGCCGAGGGGTCAGAAAAGGTTAGAGAATATGGGGTAGGAGAGACTAGCTCTCAGTTGAGATGGACCCAAATAAAAGATGTTTGGGTGTTCCTACATATCCCATGAGCATGATAATCAAGCTAAAAGTAGTTCTAGAAGATGACGTATATGTAGATCTTAGTTTAAGGACTTAGAGATCAGACCATGATGAGTAAAAACTCTTCCATGTGAGCGCATAACTCAATCTAGTCCCTAAGCCCACATGAGTCAAACTCTATGTGGGTAACAAGGGAGGAAGAGGTCTTTGAAACACATGGTATACACGTAAAGGGGAAGTCGGTGTGGAGCCCCAAATGACGCCTTACCATGGATTTGTCCTCATAACATGCAAATGTGCACTGAGGGGCAGTACCAAGAGTGTCAAAATTCCAATTGGACATAATGGGGTGGAAAATGATGTGAATCATGTAACCGACATTTAAGTCTTGATGGGGTTGGCATAACAATGGAGTATAACTGTTGAACTTGTTAGAAACACAACATCCTTATCGTGTGACCTGAAATGGGAACACAAAATGAGCATCAACCACTGACCATATTCACAACGTGGGACTTGTATCAATTTGTTTTTCAAATCCCTTGAGAACGTTGGCCCGTAATGGTAGGAGAGCCCTTGATCCAAGCATCCATTCCATTTGGGGGTCCTTTCAGATGTTAAAGACAATGAAATCCCAAATGAAGGGGAACACGAAGCCTGAAAAATGGGTGAAAGCATGTTCAGGTAGAATCTGACACTCTAGGATTTGTACCAGAATACTCCTAGGCACATTGGCGAATTACTGAAGTGGGTCAAGGGACCCAACTTAAGAGCAGCCAAATTGAAAATATGATTGTAGGGAAAGGGAGCGAAGGGCACTCAGAAGAGAGGTATGTGGCATGGTTTTTATAAACCCGACGTGAATGGGGACATAATCCCATACCACACCATATAACCTTCCTGGAAGAATGTAGGCCAAGGGGCCCAGATGATAGGGAGGTTTCTAAGAGATACGGATAGACCTGAAGGCTTAGACATTCGGGCGGTCCTACATATCCCATAAGGATTGGAATCAAGCCAAATGTAGTTTTAAAGGCCATGCAGTTTAACATCATGCGATGAGGACGATGGTGCTCTTAGTTTAAGGTCATAGGGATCAAGCCATAGATTCCTAGTTTAATTTCATATGCATGGGAAAGGTGAGTAAAGAGGGTGAATCATTGTGCCTATGGAAAACCACAAAATGGAGATGATGATAGAGGATAACTGTTGGCCATGTTCGCAACAAAATATTCGTATCTATGTGACTGGAGGTTGGGGAAAACAATTTAGCATTGAACATTGACCATATTTACAACATGGGACTTGTATCAATTTTTTATTCAAAACCCTCGAGGATGTTGGACCGTAATGGTAGGAGAGCCCTTGGGCTAATAATCTATGCAATTCTGGGGTCCTTATGAATATTGAAGATGATGGAAACCCAAATGATGGGGCTCGTGAATCATGGCGGGTCCTGTTATCATGGAAAGGATGATAAATGAAGGGGGGATATCTCAAGGGGATATGTGTGGCGTGGAAAAATACCTCAACATGAATAAGGATGTGAGTCCATACCACACCAAACAATCCTAAATGAGAACTCGATCCAAGGGGCCGAAAGGGTTGGGGGACCTGAGGTTGGGCGTCCCAACCAACTGTAGACAAATGAATACTCATACGGGTATTGCCTTACCTCAGATTCTAAGCCCACATAAGCAATGCTCGCTGTGGGAAACAAGGAGTAGGACTAGGCTCTCCCCATCACATCAGGGTCTGACAGCTAGAATCACACCCCTACCTAAGATAGACCAAGGATTGAAGAGACAACGGGGCTAAATGAACCACTACACTCCATGTTTAGGACATATGGGGGTGGTGATAATGAAAAAGGATAACTGTTGACCAAATTAGAAACACATTATCCATATCATGTTACCTAAAATGGGAACAACAAACAAGAATTGACTACTGATCATATTTGCAACATAGGACTTGTATCAATTTTTTGTTTGAAACCCTCAAGGACGTTGGCTCGTAATGGTAGGAAAGCCCTTGGGCCAAGCATCCATACCGTTTGGGGGCCCTTTCAGATGTGAAAGATAATGGAAACCCGAATGATAGAGCATAAATGTGCCTGTGCAACTTAAAGTCAAGCTGGACAATAGAAGAGGTGGGGATATTCAGGGAGGAGGGATACACGGTATGGTCATGATGAACTCAATGTGAATGAGGGTGAAAGCCTACACCACACCATGTTCTTTGACCTAATGGGAGGTCCATAAATTTGGGGTTGGGCCTACAGATGAAATTTCCGGGCATTCCTACATATCCCATAAGGATGGGAATCAATCCATACGTAGTTCTGAAGGCCATGCAGTTTAACGTCGTACGGTGAGGATGTGGGAGGAGAGAAGAACAAGGGAGGGAACATAGTGCAATCATCGTAATCTTGAAATGAGCGTTGCCAAAGAAGCATACATGACACCATGTGGGATAATCCAAGATAACCATACCTAGAGGGGATAGTCAAAGAGGGAACTTGGGGCTGGACTCAAGATGAAGCATCTGAGCGTTCCTAAATATCCCATGAGGATAAGAATCAATCCATATGTAGTTCTTGTGGTTTAACGTCTTGTAGGATGACACACAGTTTAACATCATGTGGGACGACATACAATTTAACATTATGCAGGACACTATACAGTTTAACATCACATAGGAAGACATACATTTTAAGGTCACGTAGTACTAGATAATTTAAGGTCATGTAAGACCCAACAGTTTAAGGTCATGTAGGACCCGACAGTTTAATGTTGTGTAGGACCAGATAGTTTAAGGCCATGTAGGACCCAATAGTTTAAGGTCGTGTAGGACCCGATAGTTTAAGGTCATCTAGGACCCGACAGTTTAAGGTCATGTAGGACCATAAAACTTAGGAAAAGTATTTCTTGAGGAACTTGGCATTTGTGGGAGGAGTTATACGCTCACCATCTATGGTAACCAGGAAGTATGCACCATTGGAGTAAACCTTGTGAACAATGTACGATCCTTCCCATTTGGGATCCAAATTGGGTTGTTTCATTCCATGTATCATTGGTGTTCTCAGGGACAACACCATGTTTCCTTGAAATAAGGAAAGAAGGTGAAATTTCTTGTTGAAAGCTCTAGCTATCTTGTTCTGATGCCTTTCCAGATTATGTAGGGCATGAAGCCTATTCTCATTGTGTGCTTCCAACTTAGCCAGATGGATTTTAGTTACTTTATCCAGTGCTTGCTAATCATATATAGCTATGCACAATGAGAGAAACTGAATCTAGATGGGCAGGATGACCTCTATTCTGTACAGTAGGGAATACAGGGTCACATGGGTGGAATTACGAGTCGTCGTCCGATAATCCCAGAGGGCATTGGGGAGCTTTTCCGGCTAACTCTTCTTGTTATGAACAACAATTTTCCACAGAATGTTAGAGAGAGTTTTGTTTAATGCCTTGATCTGTCCATTTTATTGCACATGATAATGGGAGGTATGGTTAGAATGGATGTTGTACTTAGCATACATTTTCTTCATCTCAACTGCCTGAAAGTTCATGCCATTATCGGTGAGGACGATGTGAGGGACTCCAAATTGGTAGATGATGTTAGAGCTCACGAAGAAAATGATGGAATGAGCCTTGACCTCCTTGAGTGGGACTACCTCTTCCCACTTGGAGAAGAAATCTATAGCAGTCTGGATGAACTTGCACTGGCGAGCTGTCACTGGTGGATATGGTCCCATGAAATCAAGTCCCCATACCGTAAATGGACAAGAATACTTGGTGGAGTGGAGAGTCTATTGTGACCGATGCATAAAGTTGGCATGAATTTGGCACGCATGGAACCTTTTGGTGAACTCGATGCTGTCATAGATCATGGAGTTCCAGAAATACCCTAGTCTATGAATCTGGTGAGATAGTTTAGGCTCGGTCTGATGAGCCTCATAGGAACCGGCATGAACCTCCTGCATGACTTGGGAAATCCTGACTCCTTGAAGGAAACAGAGGAGAACCCCATCAAACCTGTGCTTGTAGAGGATATGTTCACGAACAGGACCATCCTGGAGGGTAAAATGTAACTCACAACATCGAATTCTCTCACATTCGGCCTAATATGCCAGGAGATTACCATTTTGGAGGTACTCAATAAAGGAGGTTCTCTAGTCAGGACTCACTTTAATCACTACATCCGAGGGACATGGGGGTACTGACGTGGAGGTGCTGGTGATAAAGAGGATTAACTGCGGGCTATCACCATCATCTGGAGTGACGGGAGCAATGAATCTCCAGTGTGCCATGTGGATAATCAAATCATCCTTTTCGGTCTCTACAAGTGATGCAGCAAGGCTGTCTAGGGCATCAGCTCAACCGTTTTGATATTGAGGGACATGAGTGACTTTTGGCCGAGATGAGAACTAGGCCATTAGATGGAGAGTGTGTTCCAAAAATAGTACGAGCTCTGTATTTCTGACAACATAGTCATTTTTGATCTTCTTGATGACTAGTTCTGAGTCCCCTTTCACATGAAAATGGGGGACGCTAATCTTAGGGCAATCTCGAGACCAATAATGAGAGCCTGATACTCTGCCTCATTGTTGGTGCATCCTTTTGACAACAAGAATGAATAAAACAGAATGGATTGTTCTAGGGTAATGAAGACAATACCCAGGCATACTCTATTGAGTCTGGGGTCATTAAGCCTTCTGTCGATGAGGCTCTAGGAAGCACCATCGAAGTACATTTTTCAGCATGACATGAATTGGTCTACCAAGAGAATCGCTTCATCAGGGAAATTGAGGTCCAGGGACTGGTCCGTAGGAGTTGGATGGGTAGAAAGAAAGTTTTCCAACACTTTTACCTTAATATCCTTCTGAGGGACAAACCTGATGTCGAACTGCTGGATAATAACTTCCCACCGAGCTAGATGACCTATCAATATAGGGCAGTTCAGGATGTACTTTAGCGGATCTACTCGGGACACCAGCTGTACCTCATGGTGCTGTAAGTAATGTCACAATTACTATACTGCAAATACCAGTTCAAGACATCTCTTCTCAATAGGGATTATCTGGTCTCTATATCAAGGAGCATGCATCTGAGGTAGTAAAGACTATTCTGTATCCCCTCGTTATTCTTTTGGGTGAGAAGGGTGCTGAGACACCATTATAGGGAAGTCACATAAAGGACTAGTGGATTTCTAGAGATAGGTGGCATTAATACTGGAGACTGGAGATGGTACTTCTTGATTTACTCAAAAGCATTTTGACATTATTCGTACCACTCATAGATAGTGCCTTTCTTCATGAGCCGTGAAAAGGGTTTACACTTTCCATCCAGATTTACGATGAATCAGTGTATGTAGGCCAATTGGCCTTGGAAACCATGAATTTTCTGGAGGTTGCTTAGGGGGGGGGGGAATCTGGTTAATGGACTTGATCTTCTCTGGGACGATCTCAATGCCCCTCTATCTGACAATGAAGCCGAGAAACTTTCAAGAGGTGACCCCAAAGGTGAACTTCAATGGATTCATATTCAGGTGTCAGGAATAGAGGAAGTCGAAAAATTTATCAAGGTCTTTAAGATGGTCCAGACACTGGCAAGATTTGACCACCAGATTATCCACATAACATTCCACCAATGTTCCAAGGATTGGATTAAATATGAGATGCATATCCCGTTGATAGGTGGAAACTACATTCTTTAAACTGAATGGCATGACTTGGTAACAAAAATTACCTTGTGGTGCCCTAAAGGCTGTAGACTCCTCATACTTGAGGTCCATTCAAATATGGTTATAATCGGAGTACCCATCCATGGAGGAGAGGGATTGGAACCCAACTGTAGCATCGATCAACAATTCCATCACAGGAATGGAAAAGTCATCCTTTGGAAAGTGACAATTGAGATTAAGAAATTCGATGCAGACTTTGATCTATCCGTTCTTCTTCTTAACTGGCATAATGTTGGACAACCATTTGGGGTACTGGAACTCCTTAAAAAAATTGGATTTGATGAGCTTATCAACTTCTGCCTCAACCATGGCACTGTGAGAAGGGTGCATCTTTCTAGGAGGCTGCTTGAACCCACGATGATTTTCCGGGAGACCAAGGTGGTGGACAGATACCTAAGGATCTAGTCCTAGAATATCATCATAACTCTAGGATAATACATCACGATGTTGTTTAAGGAAGTCTATGTATTGCTGTTTCTCCTTGAGGGGCACATAAGCACTGATCAGTGTGGGTTTCGGGTCCGCCTCGCTACCGAGGTTCACTTGCAGCAACTCGTCGATCATGGTGAAGAAGCCCTCTTCAAAGGTAGGGGAGCATCCTCTAAATCCTATTTTTCACTTATGGAGGGATCCTCAGTGGGAGGAGTTTCCTCTAAGTTGACAGGTCCCGATGGGAGGCCGATACCAGCTTGAATAGCAGTGGATACTGCATTGGGGAGCTCCTGTGCTGCCAAAACCATAGCGATGAAGGCTGTTGATCTGACCCCATCCGGTATTTGGCCCAAATGACCAAGCTTGATGATATCCAAGAAATAGTGGTGTATCATTTTGAGCCAGTTAATTACAGCACAATAAAACAATAAAGTATGACATATTACCGTTGCCATGGGGAAGACATCTCGATACCTTATGGGAGTATGAGGCTCCGTGATCATCTGAGCCTGATTTGTATAGGAGTATGAGGTGATCTTCTGATGTTTCTTAGACTTGAGAATGTGTTACCCCCTCATTCTAGAAACAACGAAGCATTGTACCATGTACGGAGTTGTAGCATCCAATCGGTGGATTGGAAATATGTAGGCGTCATCTAGATATGTCCATGGGCCGGTCGCAACTATGGCATGTTCAACCTCGTTAGCCTGAATCTGCTTGTCTTTTCTCTTTTAGTAGTCAAAATCCAGATAGCGAGCTTCAAAAGAGGCAAAGGGAGACGCGTCACCTTGGAGAATTCCCACTCAACCATTAAGGGAGTACTTGAGGCACTGGTGATATGATGAGGGAACCACCGCATACAGGTGGAGCCATGACCTACTCATCAACGCATTGTAGGTGATGTCCTGGGAGACAACCATAAACTCAGTGCTGGTGACTAGGACACTAAACTGGGTCTTCAAGTGGATCTTGCTGACTGGTGTATGCTCCGTCCTGTCATAACCTTGGATTATTAGGTCAGAGGGACTTAGATCATCCTAGAACAACCCCAGTTTTCACAGTGCCTGAGTCAGAATTAGGTTGATCCCAGATCCTGTATCGACAAGACAGTGGCGATCCACCACACCATTAAACTGGATGGTGATGTACAGTGGGAAAATGTTCCCCTGTATGGGAGAGACTTCATCTTATATAGAGAACAAGATGATGAATTGGAATTCAGCATGCTCGACCACCTCAGCATGGAAGGCTTTTGTGGCTGCTACCTCCATCTCAAACTAGAGAAGGCCTATTAAATCCTCATCGAGGGCCTCATGCATATCCAATGATAGGTAAAGGGACTTAAGGATAGATAGATTTGTCGGAATTCTAGAAAGATACTTTAGGAAATCATACTTCCCTGCAAGGCATGAACTTCTTCTTACAGGAGGTCTCTCTATGAAAGGAGGTATGGTGGGCCCTACTGACTAGACCGATGATTGACTGGTGCTAGGAATATCCTGCTGCTCACTAGTTGAAGCCTGTGGAGTGACTACTGGATGGGGCCCCGATAAATGAGACTGGTCCATAGAAATGTGTGGATGATCACGACACTGTCGAGGTGGTTGTACCTGATCCAACAACACGAGAAATGATGAAGGCAGACCTGATGTCACCATTTAATAAGGATGCGCATGCTGAGATCTGTGATGGGAATGCTACCTAGTTTTGGTAGCATGAACAGCCTGGCTGGAAGTACTGACCGAGGCACTCCCACGACCCATATAGCTACGACCCCGCCGATGCTGGAAACAACTAGGGACATTGGTAGGATCCGCCTGGAGCTCCTCATCATCATGAATTATGTAAGGGTTTACCAGCTCTACGACATTAACCACAACCTGGATGGAAGTACTGACCGAGGCACTCTGATGACCCATATAGCTACGGCCCCACCGATGCTGGAAAAAGCTAGGGACATTGGGAGGATCTACCTGGCTCTCCTCAGCATCATGAATTATGTAAGGGTTTAGCATCTCTACGACATTAACCAAGGCTTACCCTTAACCATCACTCGAAGAGTCATCCTATACTAGATGAATTCTGGGAGGAATCACCATCTTCGAGGGAATGAAATTTCCAAGAGTATGGGATGGCGATGAAATTGGAGGGGGACTTTGTTCTCCCTTGTGCCACCGATGTTTTCTCTTCTGAGAAGGGGAATACTGAGACAAAGATACAGAAGTAGTAGATGAGGCTTCTAATGGTCGATTTAGATGTGTACAGATTACACCATGCGTCGAGAAACTATTTTACGAGCCATCTAGTTGTCATACTTCTCAGACCCATGGGTAGAAACCTAACGCCACTCGCCTTCGCTGTCACTGATGCTATATAGCCTCACAAAGACACATTCCACCTATGCCAGAGCAAGGCTTAACCAGACTATGATTTTATCCACCTGGTCTTGAAGCCAGTCTTTAAACACATAACACTATTTGAGGGTGTGCCCCGGGATCTGGTGATAGGAGTAGTAATTAGGGTGATCAGTGAGGTTCACCTCTTCTGGCCTCCTATACTTATGAAAACATACAATCCCCTACTCCAAGGCACTACAGAAGTAATCAGGGACTTGAGACTCGTTGAACGAGTAGGTCAGATTCCTCTTATCCAGGAAGGGGACCCTTAGAGCTTGATTCTGATGAAGGTTTAGAGGATCCTATCAAGGAGGTGGGGCATGGTTATCTCGCCTAGGCGGTGGTGTTGCATTGCACGGGGGCACCTAATGATTCTGAGGCAGGCACTGCTGGGCTGAAGGTTGTGCCTGTGGTGGTGGGACCCTGTGGGGTTGTGGAGGTGGATCCACTGGTAACAACTCTAGTTACTTGGGGGCCTCTATTTGGGCCCCTGCGGTAGGCTCATCCCTAGCGGTCCTTCTCGCAGGGATTTCAGGTGGCAATGGATGTGCCTGCTTAGCCTACTGTAAGGCTTCCTCTAGGCACTGGGTCTTATCAGAGAAGTTTTGGAATCCCCTATTGTAGTTTTGGGTGATCAAAGTGGGGACTGGTTCTGTCTTGACATTCCCTAAGCACATTGTCAGTAGTTTCTTCTGAGTCAGTGGCATGTTAAGGGAGTATGTGAGCCCTTTCCACTGGGCGAAAAAGTATGCAACGCGCTCATTAGGTCTCTACTTGCACTTGAAGAGGTCTCCAATACTCTTCTTTCGAGTGGTGGAACTAAACTGGTAGAGGAATTTCCTACGAAGGTCTTCCCAGCCAGCTACAGATCTAATGGGGAGCTGGTTGTACCAGGCGAACACCGAACCCTCCAATGTCTGTACAAAACACCAGAGTTTGGTGGCTTCTTGCTGCATTGGAGTTCATAAAATGGGCCCAAACCTTGAGATAAAGTGGGCTAGGTGCTGTGGCGGGTCCCCTGTCCCACTGAAGGGGGAAAAGGTGGGATTTTTGAAACTCGAGGGTGCTGGTATATCATCCACCCACACCGAATATGGCTTGCCATCAGGCGGGATTGCCACCTGTTGCATCTCTAACACCATGAGGAGGGTAATGAGTGCCGCCATTGGATCATCTGGGTGGGGGTTCTTGTCTTGATGGGGATCCCTGACCACCAGCGCATTGGAAGGTTCTTTAACACGATAAGCAGGCCCAATGACTCATGGAGTGGTTGGTGGAATGATGTGTAGAGAAGCTAGGGGAATCTGAGATGAGTCCCGAGGATTGTCACGCCACTTAAGTGGATTTGGTGACTCATATCGTGCCCTCTTTCCATATGTTCCTGCCTCAAACCTGTCTATGTGGGCAGGATGGTCAGGGTTACCTAGCGGCAATTCGCCGAGGGGAAGTTGTGCCTGCCCCTGGTGCCCCGACCGAGGATCACTGTAGTCTTGCCGTCGCTCCCCAGTGTGTTCATAAAGTAATTCTTCAACCATATTCTTGTGTTCGGAGAGTTTCTAACGCAACGTGGATTTTTCAGGATCATCTTTCACCTTATGCACTGACCCAGATGGGTTGGAGGGTTTGACGGCTCCAAGGTGCTCCTTACCCTTGTTGGGATTTTGGATGAGGACCAATGCCTTGGCGGGTACCAGGAGACCCAATATATTCCTCTATTGATGAGTAATCCTTCCCAAAGGATATAAGAGGTGTGAAAATGCCTTGGGGGGTAGGTCCTCTTCAAGATTCTCTAGCTCGTTCTCACCCCCGGTAGGTCGGCCATGTTAACCACAACCCTACCTGGAGGCATATCCTCTATGTTGCCTGAAAAATCGGGCTAGCGCCAGATGGAACTAAAATGGAGGGCTGCATAATACCCCCAACCACGGATTTTCATGTGGGGAGAAGCCTACTTGATTATCCTGCGAAGCACTTTAAAGTTCTGGACGTATCATTGTTGGAGGGTCCTATGGTGACTGGGGACTCAGGGTGTTGGGCCACGAGGAGTGCAGTAATATCAACTAAAAAACATTTTTGGTCAATATATTTGAAGTAATCCTAACTCTTGGGGTAGGCCAGTAGTCAATGATGAAGATAGAAATGAGTCACATAGAGGTTCTGGTGAAAACACTCGACCTCTTCCTGGGTGAGCAATTCTGGCGCACTGAAATTCGGTACTACAACTAGCCAAAACATCTTAGGGAAATGGTCTGCTACGAGAATATCCCACAAGATCCTTAGTACAGATTCAGGATTTATCCCTTAATTTCCCCACTCGTCAACCAGAGGAAGCTGGGGAACCAGTAGCGGTACTGAGGTAGACCGCTGGGATGGTGGGCTGGATGGTGGAGAATACAGCAAGCGAGCTGAAAAACCACTGCATCTTCGGATATCCTCCGAAAAATGTAGCGACTTAGCCCCCACATCATGATAAGATGGGATGATGACCACAGTTTCTAGCGTAGGGACTGCAAATACCGGTGATGGACCATGCTGTTGCTCGTCCACCCTTGGTCCTCAGAATAGCTCTCCATGATCTCTAGTTGAGGTAGAGAGTGATTCTGGTGGTGATGGTGGCAATTTCATGTCCATAACCTATGGAGTTTCCAAATTTTTATCCTCCTGGATATACCTACAGAGGGAGGCAGGAATAAGATGGAATTCACATTCTAGAAGTATGAGTCTTATGCGCCTTATTCCTGCCCCGACCCTTGACACAGAGGATCTAGACGAGGGTTCCATCGCTGAATCGTATTCCGCCTTAGAATCTTAGATGCATACTAGTTTTATCTCAGTCTGAATCTTCTCGGAATTCTTTTTATAGTGGCGATGACCCGCCCTCCTACCCCAGGATGGTTCTTTGGGACATGGTAGATTTCTAGCACGAGGAGGAACTTCGGCCATATTGGTGCTGGGGCGGAGAGGATTTCTACCTGTGTGAGATGGGGTGCGAGGAGCACCTGGAGAAATATTAAAGAGAACATGGGGGAGCCTCTGTGTCCACTAGCTTATGTGTGGAGATGATCCCTTATATAGGTTCTGTAGCAGGTAGGACCTCCACTGATGCTGGTAGAAGCATGGGTAGGGCCTCCATGCTTATTTCCCCTAAAAGCATCAGCATGAGGAGGGTCCTCGTACTGGTCAAGATGAACATGAGTAGGACCTTCATGCTGGGTGCTGGTGAAGAGAAGCTAACCTTCACTCCAATGATTGCTGAGGCAAGGAGGACCTTCGCTAACTGCTGCAAGGACACGGGGAGGCCCCCCAAGCTTGAGATTGACCAAATGTGTAACGACCCCACACTAGTAGTATGCGATAGGAGGGAAAACTCCATAATCGATGTAATGAGCATGGGAGAGGCTTTTGTACTGAGTGTCTCTACTGTGGAGAGGACCCTCATTTGGATTGAAGTTAGCACGGGGAAAACCTCCATGTCGAGATTGGAAGCGGGGAGGACCTGTGTTCTCTATGGCGGCGATAAGGGGAGGACCTCTGTACTGGGTGTCGTTGCCACGAGTCAGTCCGAGGTGGCCACTAGCTGCACCGGTGACCAAGAGAGTTGACCCAACCTACCTGTGGGGTGGTTGGGGCCTCGATCTGGGTTGGGTATATAACTCCCCCTACTTAGAATACACCTGGGGCTGATGATACACGCCGGCAGTGGCGCAGGCCATAGTAGTTGTTGATGTTGATGCCCCTTGGTGGGCGTCCTCCTCGGCCTGCGCCCGACGCTGGCGTTGGGTCAACTGGACTGGGACTGGTGGTGCAGGTGCATGGATTACCAGCTCCTCAACTAATGGGACTGGGTGGCGGCATTGGTGCGGCCTAGTGGGAGCCCTCCTTGGGAGTCCCTGAAATGGGATCCCAGCCGGGCTGGCCCAGACATCCCCTACCTCATTGGCGTAGGGGAGGTAATCATTGAGGCGTTATAGGGAGAGGCTCATGAAATGATTGTACGTTGGAGTGGGGAGCAGTGGTGCCCTAAGTGGCCCTTGGGGGTGGCGGTGATGATGAGGCACAGATGCCTCTAAATCCTGGCAGACCATATCCTGAGTTGGGATAATTCCTTCCTCCTCGTATCATCATATGAGGTCATTTATTAACATTTATTGAACTAATTAATAAGGGGAGATGGGGCGTGGGTGCCCATCATCTATGGTTTTGGAAGCTGTCATAGAAGTGGTGGAGCCACACAGGATTGTCGCATTGGCACTGCCCCTACCCCTGTGTCGGTGGGTGGGTGGTGATTAGATTCCTGATGCAACAACTTGGTTTCTAAAAATTAGGGAGATTAAACCATTAGTGATGAAACAAGGAAATTGACGTCCAATGACCCAACACCATTCCATCTTCCATGGCTGGTAAGAAGGATCCATGCTGACAATGTCACAGACCAAGATTTCCAATGTTTTAACTACCTCAAATTCAAGTGAGTTTCACATAGGGCCTACTATTTTCTTGGTGGGACCTGATGCTGGAGTATTGGATCCAGTGACATGATAATCCACTGATATATCGAATGATACTAATCTTCACATTAAGAAGAAGAAATTTCATGTCTGGTTCACCATTTCTATTTCCGACACTTTCGATGGGGTGTGTGCATCCGTCTGTTTGAGGATGATGTGGACATGCTGGCTATTGCCCCTCATTCCCGCTTTACAAAGGTGGGTGGCATCTGTCTCTTATTCAGGGACATTTGATCCTTGATCTAAATGGGATAACGATATGTAATTTCTTCTTTCCGTGGATTCCTCCTCAGAACTTGTTACCTAGTCCGTCTCTCCCTTATAGATTAAGATGTTGTTCGTGAAACTCTTATTAGTACCATTTCTTCATAGACTTCGGATAATTACACTACTTCTATTGGGACATTCTAAGGGATCCAGTCAGGGAAGCAACCTTTGGTCGGGGGAGTAGTCATTTTAGACATCACTAGCGTGTCTGGACACTAGAACACTAACACATCTGGGTTTCTTCCCCTTATTATAAGGCTTCTCAAGGGCATAGAAGCCCGATGCATCTCACATTGAATGCGGGGAATTATATGCCATATGAATTTCTATGAGGTTTTCCTCAGTTTTCCATGATTAAAAAAGGGTATGTTGTAGGTTTAACATCTAGCAGAGACGGACCAGACTGATCGAAACACCGACTAGAGTGGATCAGATGGATGCAACCCATGGAGTGAACACTGATGCTAAGAGGTGAATTGGAATGATCTCACCGGGATGTGGCAGCCTGGGTAAGAATCAAGATGGATAATAGATGGTTAAATGAAGTGGATGAAGAATGATATGGAGTCTACTTGAGGGTGATGGTGATGTTGGGATTGAGCCTCGAAGAGACTTCCTACGTATCCTCGAGGCAGGGAATCAAAGTCCATGTAGTTCAGGATGGGGTATAGGATCGGGGTGTGCATAGAGAATAGAGACCCGATGATATATTGGGAGGATCAAAGTCCACGTAGTTTGGGAATGGTGTTTGGGGCTTACACTCTAGGCTTCCCAGGGACGATTTCATGGTCGATGCTTACTATAAGCCCACGTGAGTCATGCTCGGTGTGAGAAATAAGAGGTAGCGAAGACTTGACGATCACTTCATGAAAGGTGCATCCATGGGAAGTGGAGTGGGGTTTACATGTGGTTAGTATCCTAAAATGGAAACAGGTGCTTATGCGTGGTTAGCATCCCAAAGAGGAAACAAGGGATTACACGCGATCCACAACCCATGGAGATGGAGATTGGGACTTACTTCAGGGTGGAGTCTTGGTGGTGAAAATCCCAAAGGGAGATGGATTTGGCACTGAAGAAAGGAGGGCTCCGATGCCCATCCCCCCTCTCTGGTCTTTGTCCAGGAAGAATATAGGAGGAGCAGTGATGCTGCCTCCCACAAGAAAGAATAGGGTCTTACACCAAGGCGGTTTCCCTTTCCCTACAGACAGACGCCGCTCCGATAAAGAGGATCTCATTCAATGTGAGGAATGATCTCACTCCCGTGGAGACTAGTGGGCGTATAGAATGTCTGAGATAGAGAACCCCATGTATAATGCATGGGGAGAGGCCACAATTTAACATCATGTGCTGAGGACGATGGTGCTTGGTAGTTTAACATCCTACAGCTTGGATGAGGTGGGTTCACTCCACACCCCAAGGTCTTACATAACTAATACCCATCCCCCCTTAAATAAGGGAAGGCATCAATAATGCCCTAGTAAAGGGGTGTTATGGAGTGATCTATTGAGGGGTCCACGTTAGTGTGGCTATGTGAAGAATCAATAGTCATTAGCATGCTTATGAGAAGAAGCATGAGGCAAAGCAATGCAATGAGAAGAACCACCCAAGGGACTTTGAAGTCACTTCGTACAAACCTGGAGGGTTGTATGGGAGAAGGGTGTGTAACGTAGATGTTTTGGGCGTAAGAAGCACCTGAAGGTGATGTCCCGAAGAGGGACATCAAAGTGAAAGAGTACACACAAGGAGGGTGGCTTGCGTGCAAATGAAGTAGCTGCGCAGAAAAGGCCACAATGAGCAGACCCGGAGGTTTGCGCATAATAGGAGGGGATTGCGTGCAATTGGCACACAATTGGAACAGCTACGCGTAAAAGGTCAGGTGTGCGCACAATTGAGGATGTTTTCATGAAAAAGGTGACTGAGATTTTTCACGCAAGTCAGAGGAGTCGTGCCCAAGGAATGCTCGAGGTTTTGCGCGCAAGGAGAAGGGATTGCGCGCAAGGAGAAGGGATTGCGCGCAAGGGATATGCCTTTTAGGGACTTAGGTGAGGGTCAAGCCAGAGTGGTCCCACACGAAGATGGACCCTTGGGAGGTCTGTCATAGAAAATCCTATACCTTAAAACTGTATTTTTTGCACGGGAGAGGAGGATTTCGCATGGAGGAGACGGTTTGGGTTCTTCAACCGTCAGAATTTGAAGAGTTGTCCCTCTATTTATAGGCACTCAGGGTCACTGGGTCCATGAAGAAGTTGATCGGCGTGGAAAAATCCGGGCCCGGTGTCGGCAGCGCAAAATATTCCACACCCGGTGTCAGCAGTGCACAAGTTTCCACACCCGGTTTCAGTGGCGCACAAGATTCCATGCTCGGTGTCGGCTGCATGCAAGTTTCCTTGACCACGTGAAAAACTTCTTCAAATACCGCGGTTTGTCACACAAGAGTGGTGTTTTTCGTGCGCCCTTTTTGTTTCGCGCGACACTTCTGTTCACCCTAGACTTGATCACCGAGTCGAAATATGTCTTCGTTTTATCCACAACTACCCTCTATAGGCTTTATGCACATTTCGGTGTATACAATGGTACCATCAAATAATTTGTTCATGATCAGGCCGATACTTCTTTAATTGAGATACACGAAACATATTGTGCATATAATTGAACCTTGTAGGTAGATCCAACCATTTAGAAACATCACTAACATGTTAAAGTATCTCAAAAGGTAAAATTTACCAATGAGAAAACCTAATTTTCTTACCAAAATGATGATTCCATAGGCTTGGGATGATTCCTAAGAAAACATGGTTACTTACCTTGAAGGATAAATGTTGATAAAGATGATCCACATGTAATTTATGATGACTCTAAACTGTAACCATTTTATTTATTCTCAAATGAATATTATCTATTGTCTCATGCAAATTGATAGATATAATAAATGAAGCCTCACCTATTTACACCTAAAAAGTTATAGAAAGATAAAGAAAAGTATAAAATGTTTCAAAAGGTTCTATTTTTTTCAAGGCCTAATAACAGTTATTGTATGATAACTCCACTAATGGTATATTCTCCTCCAATGAGCCTCCAAAATCCATTACGCAAGCTCTCAACATATCTTCCAATGATTGGATCATTTATTCAAATTGTCCATCCATTTGAAGATTATAATGTGTGCTTATGGTTAATTTCATAAGAAAGGGTTTCTCTAAGGATTTCAAAATCTATGATGTGAACCTGGGGTCTTGTTCAAAAATAGTTAAAAAATCAAAACTATGAATCGTTATGATTTACTGAATGTAGATTTTGGAAAACTATTCTACCATATTGGATTTATAAATTGGTGAAGATAAAAAATACCAGTTGTATGTGGGTTCCCTACCTTGACACACTGATAGGTGAGGCTTATCAGGATAAACCCTACCACAACTCTTTTCATGAAAACCCATAAAAAATGTACTTTCATAACTTTATACATATTCTGTATTTCAGGATGAACAAATCATCTCAAATTGTGGTATTCTGAAATAATTTGTTTCCAATAGGTTTATGGAACCATAATATGATCTCTAAATCATATTATAGATCTCCTATCTAGCTTCAAACCTCAATTGGTTTCCCAATATTGATTTTTGACCTCATTATAACACATACATGATCAGATTCCTATGCCTTATTAACATGTTTAACCATGTCAAGAATCAGAGATTAAAAAAAAGAAAAATTCAACATCACCTTATTCCACACAATCAATATACATGTCGTCTATAACTGGAATTAGTTTCCATAGATATGAAACCTCATTAGCTAAATGATTATATGTCTTTCTTCTTAATGAATCAGCCAAAAATTTACCTTTAACTTGTTTATACATCATGTTAAAGTAAAAAATTTAAAGATATTCCATCAATCATCATTGTATTTTATTTAAATCTCTTTATGATAAAATCTGTTTCAAAATCTTACCATCTATACACATTGTAAATTTATCTTCTAAAAGGTATTGATTATAAGTATTTAAGGAGTGAACAATAGTTTTTAATTCCAAATAATGTGTTTTGTAGTTATTATTATGTACCTGTAATTAAATTAATCCATAATAAATGAAATGATTTCCATGCATGAGAACACAACCCAAACCAGATTCTGATGCTTTATAATTGATCACATACCCATGTTATGACTTTGTAAATCTAAGGATAGGTGATGATGTAATAAGAACCTTATGTTCTTAGAAATATTTATGATAGTTGTTGCTCAATTTTTATGGGACTCAATTCCTTGTTAAAGATTTTATTGATGAGTTAAGACATGAAAAATCCCAAATGACGATTTTTTAGTATCCTAATTATCCAAGGAAACTATGTATCTCAAAATCATTATTTGGTGGTATCAATGAGAAAAAAGATTAAATATGTTTAAGGGAATAATGAAACTCATTTTTTAGAAATTACATGACTAAGGAAATGTACATCCTTTATCTAGAAATCACACATTGAATCATTAGCATAAAGATGATGTTCCCACAAGGCACTCAACACTATAGCTATGTGTTCCTCATGACCTAATTTAGTCATAGAATATAAAATAATATCATAAAAGAACACAACTATACAGGAATCTAGATACCTATGAAATATATAATTCATCAATTTAATAAATATTGCTGGAGAATTTTTTTGAACAATAGGAATAACCACATATTCATAATGGACATAACGACTCTTGAACGATGTTATCACAATATATTCCTTCTAAAAATGAAGTTTATGATACCATCGTCACAAATACACTTAAAAAAACTACTAGGATCACCTTAATTATTAAAATAGTTTTTCGTTTCAGGGAAGAGGATATCAGTTCACTATCTTAACTTGGATAATATTATAATAATACACCCAAATCCTAAGATATCCATATTTATTCATTACAAAAGAAATGGTGCTACCCATGGGAACATGCTAAGTCAAATGAAACCTTTAATATCCAAATCTTTTAGTTTTTTTTCAGTTATATCAACTCTGTTAATTTAATCCTATATGGGGGAAGGAAAATAATTCTATTCTATAGTAAGAGATCAGTCATAAAATACACTTTTATTTTGGGTGAAAACCACAAGAAGTTTTCAAGAAAAAAACCCGGAAAATGGTAAATTATGGTTAGAGAATATATATTTCCGATCTCATCCACCAATGATAAAGTAATTGCTTCCAATTGGTAAGAGAATGTTTTAACCACTAGTACCAATGGTCCCAATATAATTTTATTCTCTAAAAAATCAATATTAAAGATATTAAAAACACCATATGAAGATATGAAACTCACTTTACTGGAATAAATGTCAGTATGGGATTTGGATGTCAGTGACCAATCCATTCCTTAAATCAAATCATAGATGTCCATATAAATAATAGAGAATTCCCTTACTAATTCAACCTTATCTATATTCATCATACATGTTGCACACTTAAAATCATTACACTTCCATTAACCAAGAGGAATTTAATATTTCAAAACATAATGCATCATCTTGAAATGAAAACCCATAAGATCATTGACACATGATAAAATTAAGTAGTGGGATACAACCATATCAAAAAAGGCATACAAAAGTTTATAATTCACAATAATCATACCACATTCTATTGAAGGAAATAATTGATCATGCATGATCACCTTCTCAGCAACATATAATTCCTTACTCACCATTCCGCACTCTTTATTGTCATATTGGGATTATATATCCTAAGGATCCATGATGTTTGTAGAATCAACCAAGGCTCAATCAGTTTTGAGGATGAGATTTATTATGATGACATCTTCCAGTCAAAGCAAAAGAAGTTTGAGAGACATATATTATATTTCCATCACTAGGCTTTGGAATTAGATGTAAATAATGATAGAGATAGCCATTTTTTACAAATTTTAATTTATATAGGTGGTTCCATAAAATCTTATTTTATATATTGAAAATAACCACATTGGAAACATCCCTGCTTACTTTTTCAATGAGAAGTGAAGTTGGATGATCCCATGGTCCGATTATGATATATACCAACACTTTAGAAGTGGTTTTACCTATTATTATTATTATTAGGATTTGGTATCCCTCCTATTACCACAGGGATAAACACAATCCATCTTATCTTATTTATTGAGATATCCATTTATACCACAATAGATCTATTTACCATCACTGTATAGTTTTTAACTCAAAGGAAAAGAATATTAGAGAAAATTTAAAATCATATAACATACTCAAAAGTGTGTTCTTTTAAGGATATAATTGTAGATACTTTTGGTTAAAAGTTAACTAAGTTCATAAACATAGACTTATGTTCTATCATTTAGATATTATATTGCATTAATCAAAATAGATTCATTCCTCTATAGATTTGAAAGGTGTGAGGATATTATTTCTTATTAAACAATTATTCAAAGTCCTCCCATATAATTCTCGATTCAACTATTCCTCCAATAGATAAATCCCTCAATTAGACTGCCAGATTCTAAAGCTTGTATGTTGATAAATTAATCTTCAACACATCTGGTGTTTGAAGGATCTAAAAAAGTTTGTTTTATCCAATTCAGCTACAAGTTAATTTATTTGGGCTTAGAATCCCTCTGAAAGATGGATGGATTAAACATCGGAAACTGAACCAAGTGGTAAACCTATTGAGGATCATCATTCCTATTCAATATATCAATAGATTTAAAATAAACAATTATTTTTTAGACTAACTTTTGGTTCTCCTATAGCTCAAGGTAACTAAATTTTCAACAGATTCATCTTATAGATTCTTATGATGTCTAACTAGTTCCATTCTATATAACCAAAACAAAATTTAATTTAGTCACACTCACTATAAATTGATGGCTTAGAAATTCCAAATTTCCATGTAAATGAATATTAAAACTATTCTTTTTAAAATCCAAGAATTGTGATGCATTTAATAATATTTAATAAATCATGAAACCAAATACGATTATGGTAATAATATTGAGATGTCTCCCCACCCATGAATGATATTAAATCATCATTAGTTAAACATATAATGACGAGATTTCTAATCTAAAACTGTCTTAAAAACAGGTGTACCTAAACCATCTTGGTAACTTGATGTTCAATATGAAAAGGATAAATACGCCTTTTTAAAATATACATTTCATGTTTTGAAATATCTATCTCTTTGATAATATCTAAAAGGAAAGATTAACTAACCAAAACTGATGCCATTTGTAACATCCCACCACTCCTCATTGAATTGATAAGTGACAGGGTGCCACTAGACTTAGGTAACATACCAAAGATGGATAAGGTTGGAAATAAATGATAATGTCCTAGAAACATGTTGGGGGATGTTTTCATATTTAAGATAAAAAAATATATCAAAACTAATCAATAATTATCCAATCCTCCTATATAATTCATGGGTAGAAATAATACATCGAAAATCAAAGACAATAAAATGAAAACATTAGAGTTAAAATAGAAATAATGAAAAAAATTGTGAAGAAAGAAAGGTGAAAATTCCCAAATACACTAACGTAGTTTCCTCCCAAGTAAATCTAGAACTTTATCTTAGCTAAAACTCCATATACCCTACCCATGATATCAAATTGAATCACTAGATAGGTATGATACCTTTCCCATTCTTATGTTTTGATAGGTAACATATGAAAATTCAACGATGTTTCCTATTAGGGGGTTATTATAAACTAAATATGAATTCCATAAATACTTTCCCACTCATTCCAATAGGATAAGAACCAGTTAACAAATTTTATATGAAATAGATTAGAAGTAGTTACAATTATTTATATCAAAACTATAAATAGTGGGAAATAATAATCTAGCCTTAAAAATATTTTCCTAATTTTTGGTATACCCATTATTATGTTTCAACACACACACAAAAATCCATGCATGTCAAGTGAGAGTTCCATACTCATGATTGGTCTCTTACCAATCCACAAATTGATCACAAGGTGGAAAATATTTTGGTTCCCCAATAGAACATGCCCATTCCTCAATGTCACATATATAAATTAACTCACACCAACCATGTATGGAAAATTACATGGAAAATACCATTCCACATAAAAGTTAATATTTTATAAAAAAATTCAATCAAAAAACTTGTGTGAATGAAATAAACACCAAAATTTTAAAACTAACATTTTAAAACTATAGAGAAAGATGGGTTTTTCAAAGACAATAAAATTCCCAAATTTCCAAAACATAAAGAAAAAATGATTTACTTCAATAATCAGACAATTTTTTCATAATAATTTGATGAAAAACATTTAACAAAAACTAAGACTTCATGTTCATGAATGGTATAGTTGAGAGAGAAGCCACATATTTTTCCATAGATGGCGATAATGAAGAACAACACTAGGATTTTCTTGCTCTGGGATCACCACAAATTTACTTAGTCATAAACCATCCTAGAGGGGATAGTGCCATGACTACCCCAAGACTTCCTCCTATAGGATAGGGGATGGTGACTAGAACTTAGTAGGTATATCCCACAAATGGGAGAAATTTTTCAAAGTACGTACTCACACACACACATCTCCAAGGCCAAAATTTTGAAATGTAAAAACACTAAGTAAAAAATTCATGAATACACTAAGATACTAACCATAGAGAATGATAGTAGGTAAATTGGAAAGTAAATTGGGCTAGAATACAAGCCCACTAATAGAAAGAGTCTGTCAAGTGAATGAACAAGTTTCTAAAACTTGTTCGTAGAAAACCCTACCTGAAGGGTAGGTGTAGGATAGCTGTCTGAAGCCATAGGAGCACCATATGTTCTTATGATCACTCTAAGAACCACCTGGTCTTATTCAACCTAGAACACCATCAATGCATCAATTTTCTGTACAACACACGATACTTGTGGGAAAAGCCTGTGCAGGGGTGAGTAAAACATTACTCAGTAGGAAACCCTAAAACCAAAAAGCTAATACCAATAAGAAAAACATAAAGTATACCACAAAAGAAACACATGAATTACACCAAAAATGAAACACACAAATTACAACACAAAGGAAACACACAAGGTATAATCAATATGGTCAGCTCACACATGTATAAGTCTAAAGCATGATGAGAAGAATTTACAGTTCTAGTCTACAAATCTACCAGTCTCCATGCCTCTAGACTTTTCTATGGTGTACGAAGTCTCTATGGTTCATAGATCATCGATGGAGCATGGAAAGTCGATGGCGCCTGAAGCGGTGATGGCGCACGGAGCAGCGATGGCGTATAGAGCACCGATAGAACACATAGCATTGATGTCACATAGAGAGTCGATGCTGCATGGAGCGTCCATGGCACATGGAGTGTCAATGGTGTATAGAGCGTCGATGGAACAAGGAGAATCGACGGTGAATGAAGCATTGATGCCACACAGAGCATCTATGGGACATGGGGCATCGATGGGTCATGCAGCCCCCCAAGTCTTTTAGTCACCTAGATCACATAGTCACATCCAACCACAACATTCTGGTCATAGTGCGCTTGTTCAGGGAGGACATAATCCTCAATCCATTTGTTTGTAAACCAAATACCACAAAAACTCACTTATAGAATCCCCAAAGGAACTTATCATCACAAGGGTCATAACAGTGTAGATGGATCGTCAAACAAACCTCCAGTTTGGAAGATATGACCAATTTACTAAAAAGGGGTCGGTTCGGCCTGGGTCCGACCCGACATGGTCTAGACAACTTGACCTAAACTAGTTCAAAATACCTGATCCAACCCAACCGGTTTTGGCTGACCTGAACCATCCCAACCCACTAGGCTACATGGTCCAGCCCGTTGGGCTGCCAGAGCGACTCAGTTATCCAGCCCAACCCGGGTCACGCGGGTGGGCATTGTTCCATCGGACGCAGCCCACACTAGCCAGATACCTCTAGTCCGTGCAGTCACCCAAAATAATGGGAAACTGACTACCCTAGTCAAAACTACATTGGACTACATTTCATGTGGCTAGCTCGCCTCCTCCAGCTAGTCTCGCAGCCTCACCGCCACCACGAGGTCCTCCATCCGACACAGCTCCGAGCCACATCCTAGCTGCTGCTGCCGCAACCTTTTGTTGTGGCCCCTGGTTTTCACTCATGCCCTGTTTCTCCATGGTTCCCCTCATCAATGTGGTCCATCCTTGACTGCGTCCCATCACCGCCACCTGCCGCGGTGCAGATGGCCCATTTCTGCCGTGCCCTGCTCTGCCCAACCACCCCTACCAGGCCAGTGTTGCCTCTGCCACCATCCACCTTGCTGTTCGTCATGACCTCCACCTGAATCTATCTGGATTCACTAAATCTACCACCATTGTGTGCCACCTTCTTTAACCACCACAACCCACTGCCTCGGGCGATTCGTGCCGCGCCTTTTTCATCACATTCTTTTGATGTCGGATCCCAGGTCTTGGATCATTGAGCCATGGATCAAAGGTGAAATAATACTATGATCATATTTTTTTCAATAATGAGTAATGTAGTGAGATTTCTTGAAAATAGATAAATCAAATTAATTCCCAAATAATATATATTTTCCTTGTTCTTATCAGCCTTGATCCATTCATGTCTGATGGATTATGAAGAACCATCCAACATACAAATCTAATCCCCTTTCAAAACCCTGCAAGTAGTTATCCATCCTACAAGAACAGGCAAACCATGGATCAACCTATTCGTGGGTTGGTTCTTTTTCTTCATTTGAAATCTACGAGTGGAAAGGAAAATTACAAAGATATTAACATCCTACCTAGAGGTTGGATCTATCATTGATAAAGAATGGTGGTCTCTGTCATTGTCAATCTTCGATCCACTAGTGATTATCGTCATTTGTCAGAGAGGTTTCCATATCATTGCCTCAAAGTAATTTCTATAGTTATGGTTATATCTATGGATACTTGACAATAGGCCTTAATTAATAGAAACCAATTTAGCAATAAATAAAATATTTTTATTAAAATATTTTAATTGTGGTTATGTCCAATTTATACCTTTCATAGTCAAACCACACTGGTCTATGTTAGGCCCTACCTAAGGTAAAGTCACTACTTTGAATGCAACAGTGCCCTCAGATTTCTAATCTGAGAACCCATAGAAAATATATTCCCATTTTAAATAAAACCAGCCCCCACACATTATTAAAAACATAACATTTTTCACTGTATCATTCCATCCACACCAGACCACAGAATCTCATGCCATATCAACACTTGGACTCATAATTTTCCCAATTAATTTATAAAAACAATAAAACTAGATAAAATCATAGTCATTACATACATTAATGTATTAAATCACATCTCATCAAGAATACCATAATATAACATTGATATGTCCATAACAGACTAGATCCATTGTTCTGAGAGAGAGGATAATACTATATCTAAGAATAACATGGAATACCAATGAATTATTGATGATGATAAAAATATAACATGCTTTGATTAGAAAAAATTTGTCTTTTGATTGAAAGGAAACACATTGGGAGCATAGAGAGGAATATAAATTCAAGAACCTAAAATAATTGGGAAAAAAATAAGAGTTTTAGGGCCCAAATATATATATTAGACAAAAAATTTAGGGGTTCTAACTGTACATCACATGGTTTTTCGAATTGTACACCAACTATGCATATTCTACTATACAAGACAAGTAGCCATAAAATTTGGGCCACACGGTTTGGAAAACTGTATACTAATAGTTAAGTCCTTCTATCATTTCCCCATACCCTAAATTGTTTTCTTTTACAGTTATATAGATCATGCTCTAATTTTTTTTTCTTATGTGTTCCTTTTCATGGTTTCCCCTAAGCACTCTCTCTATTTAACCAAGCCGTGTGACAACCGTGGGATTGTCTAGTGACCCCTAAAAAATGTTTCATAGCTTAATTCAGGAAGAAAATGGTTTCTCATAACCTTTCACAAACTATGAACCTCCTAAAACACCTCTAAAACATGCAAAAACCTTTTTAAACCACCAAAAACTCAACCCAAGCATTATATAAACTCAAAACAAACAAATAAGGGTCATGTTCTTGAAACTGAGGTGTCACAAAGTGCACTCATTAAAAAATATGGAAATTATTATTAAAATTATGGATTCTTTTTTTTTTCAAATTTATATTCTATAAGTGCTAGAAAATAATATAAAAAACCCTGAAGAATGCGATAAAAAATTGTTTACATAAAAAATTCATTTCCAAATATAAAAATTACTTTTTAGAAAAATAAATTATAATTATTATTTTAATGAAATTAATTTAATTATTTTTATCAATTAATACTTATTTTTCATTAAAAATAAACCAAAACTGATTATAACCTTATAAATAATTTATTAAAATAGATGAACTAAAAACAAATTTTATTTGAAAAAAAATAATTACTTATATTTCCAAAATGTTAAGAATAAATATCTAAGTTCAATATAATATTTTTATATTCATTGTATTATTTCTAAAAAAATATATTTTCTATAATAAAGGGTTCATAATCTTTTTATTTTTCTATTATATTATTATAATATTCAAAAAGTGACTTTTTTTGTTAAAATTTTTATTTTAACTATTCATAAAAAAATCAACAATTTATAGAAAATCTCAAAAACCAACCCTATAATAAATTTTCCATTTATAATTTAAAAATTAAATTCATTTCATCACAATAAATTTATAAATATTTAAAATTTAGGTTTTATTCAAATTATTGAGTAATACTGCGTGTATTGTCATATTGTTTCTCTAGAAAGAAAAGATTACAAAAAATGAATCTCACGTGTAACATATAATCCTATATATGACATTAAAATAAAAAGTTAAAGGTAAATTATCATCCCATATTCCATTGGAATTTATTCCATGGAAATATGAATGAAAAAAATTGAAAGACTCTATGTAGATATATCATTGGAATCATTAATTCATGAATCATTTCATAAATTTTAATATTAATAATTAGGGAAAAAGACTAAAGAACCTTTTTTGGAATAATTTAAATGGATAATGGACTATTGTATCTTATACATGGAGATATATGAGGAATAATGATTATTCAATAATATAGTGGTATTAGGTACTTCATAACCTTTACTAATGAATTTAGTCTGTAAGGTTATGTGTTATAAATGACATACTAGTTTGAAAATTTTTAAAATATTAAATTTTTTCAATATCATGTATTTAATCAAATAGGTATAATTATAAATAATCTACAATATTATCATGCTGGTAAATTCCTAATGTTGGAATTTATTGAACATTTGAAAGATTACATAATTATTTTCAAACTCACTTCTCTAGGAAAACCACATTGGTATTTGAGATAAGGAATATTACCTTGTTATATATCATTTGACCAATGATGAGTTAGTGTGACCTTCCTATTTTATTCTAGGGATACTATCTTGAAACTAATACATGTATACTTAATTTAATTCCATTTAGAAAAGTCATGAAGACAACTTGTTATATATATGGGAAATAAAGAAGTTTTTCTTTTATGACATTTTTTTCCAATGAAGAAAATGTGTGACATTTTTATTCTAATAAACATAAACCAATGTATGAAAAGTTATCACATGTTGGTCATCCTAGGGAAACTAAGGAAAATTATTTTGATATTCAATTTGATATTTTTTATAGATAAAGTTTCTAAAATTCTTGAGAAGGAATATATCAATCAAAGTATCAATGGGAGAAATGACAAACATAGAGAAATTCAAGAGTAATAAAGATACAATTTTCCAGTGGTGGAAGTTATGTAGGTTCCAAAAAGATTTGTGGAAGAAGAACCAAATTAGGTTACACAAGAACCTTTATTATATGGTATGATTTTTTAGGAATATGAGAGATATGAATTTGTGATATAAAGTGTTGTTAGATATACATGTATCCCAAAATATTTTTTAAATTAGAATTTATTTTGATTCCCATAAAACAAAATTATATGTTTTAATAATGAAGCTACATTATGTGAATTTCAAGATTATATTCAATGGATTATTTATTTATAAAATTTTTAGAATTTCTTTGATTATATTTTTTTAGGTTTTTATTTTCTAAGTATTCTAGTTGTTTCAAAGTATTCTAGGATTATTTTTTTATATTATATGTTTTAAACAAAATGTTAGGTTTGGGAACCTAACTTTAAGTAAGGAAATATTATTTTCTAAAATACATCTAAAGTATAAGTAAGTATCATGAACCCTAATTTTCTGAATAACCCTATATTTTCACACATTATTTATGGTAAGTTAATCAAATTTTTAAAACCAACGATATGTTTTCAACTGTATTTTTGAAGATTATTTCAACATAGTGAAACCCTATGTCTGACTCATTTATCTATGAGATTTAAATTATAGATTATTTTTAGTTATTTCTATAATGAGTTTTTTAATAAAAATAACTCTTTAATGATTGTTAAATAATGAATTAATTGACCATTTTAACAGATTAAATAACTCTTATTTTTGTGGGAAGTTATTATTTTCCCTAGGAATTTAAATTCAAAATTTAAAAACAATTTTTTTATTTTAAAAATGATCACATTTTATTTGGTGATATTTATGGATCTATTTGAATTTATTTAAATAAATATTTTTGTTAAATACTACGAGTTGGATCTTGTAAAAAAACATGTTATATCTAGTTTTTTAAAGAGCTACACTTTGAGTACATAAATGTTTTGATCTATTTCTATTTTTTCATCATGTTGCTGCTATTGTATCCATTTACAATTTTTTCTATAGTTCATTGATGTAATTATCTAAGATACACTATGGATACATACATGTCTATCATCTTATGATTATTTTCTCTAATAATCTTTAAATAATAAGGAAGCCTACATGAAATTAAAGATTATTTTCATGATATTTTTCTTTATTGAAAATCATATACATTTATCAGTTTCATCTACCACAGTTAGATAAACTAGTGTTCAAATTATTCATCTCATATATTTTCTTTTAGAGTGTCATATACCTTTTCTCAATCATGGTGGAGTTTCAAATTTTCATTCAAAACTATGGAAAACTAAGTTCCCTAAAAAGAAACCGAAGGCCCCACAATATCCCTATTGTAAGGTGGAATATACCTTTACTTAGTTATAAAGATCCCCATGAAAAGCAAATGCATAGTGAAAATCACAATGGTTGCAAAGATTGTTTGTGGAGTGGAATATGGGATTTTTGTTCCCCAAACCACTATATATTACAATGAATTTCCTTTATTTATTTCTAGTTTATTATGTATCTTTAAGAGATAAAGATAAAATTTCCTAAATTCAAGAGGGATATATCAAATTATTCAATTTTTTTGTCAAAGGACACAATTCACCCTATCCTATGTCTTCACCATCACCATTCAGACATTTTTTTTCATAAAAGGTCAATTTCTAGGGGACATATTTCTTTTGTATCTAAGATTATTGAGTCAAATATCTAGATAAAGACATAATTAAATGTTGGATCTTAGATAAAGTATGTTTATAATTGGTGCTACTTATTTTAATAGTGAGAATTATAGTTTCTAAAACCATACACGATTATTTATTTAAATAATATAGTAATAATAGTTTATTTGAAAGTTGTTATGCCATATGATATTCTAAAACAAGGGCTAGATTAGTGTAATTAAAATCAAGATATTGATTATGATCATAATTCAAAATCTATGAATTCTATTATTGGTATATTAGAAACTATTTAATTTAGTTTATTTTCTAAATATTCAACAACTTATGAAATTTTGAAAACCATTACATTTTCATATTAAGGAACTGATAATATTATCTAATAAAGGTATAACACAAAAAAATTAAAACTTGATACATTCACATTGTATGAAGATGAAAGAATTACTCAGATGAATTGGATATTGAAAGATGTTACCAAATATGTTTTTATGTCTGGAACTCCAATTCTAGAACTAGATTAAGAATTAAAGGTAATTATAGTTTTTACTTTATGGTAGGATGAAATATATTCTCATATTCATAAATCAAAACTAATTAAATAATTAATGAATAAAAAATCAATCATAACCTTGATGATGTTTGAATTTGAGATGCATGAAGAAGCTAAAAATCATATTTCTATAAAAAAAGAAAATGCTACACTCAATGTTTGTATGGATTAATTTTATAATTCTATTAATTTTGGTTCAAGAGACGAGATATCAAATCATTATAGAAAATTTGTTATGATGTGTAAAATTTTAATGGAAAAATTAAAGAAGAATAAAGAGAAATAAATTAGATGCTAAAGATGTAAGAAGAAATATCATATGCAACCTGAATATCCTGTACTCAAAGATCAATGAAAAGATAATTATAAAATAAATGAGAATGATGTCATGAAGTCTACTTGGACTGATTATGAATATTCAAGCAATAAATCTACTACAAACATTGAACCTGATCATGAAAATCAAAACTTAAATATATTTCATATGGCATACACTGATGAGGTATAATCATCTTTATTGCTCAAATTCTGAAAGTATTTCTTATGAAAAATATAATAAATATTTTTTTATACTCAAAGATAAATTTTAATACTTAAAGAAATAGTATTGAAAAATTATAAAATCTTATGATTATATTTCTACTCAAAAAGAATGTTTGGATATCTAGATTTTAGATTTAAGATATAATCCTTCCAAACTACTTTCGATTCATCTAAAAATAAACTTATGTAATTATTGAAAGAAGTTGACACTTTAAAACATATTTTATTATTAAAATCAAAGGATATAATTATCAAAAATAAATTATTGTTAAGAATAAAATTACTTAAGGGAAACTTGTTATTAGTAGTAATGGATAAATCCAAAATTATATAGAAATTATTTTTCCCCTAGTTCTAAAAGAAAAAAGATGTCTACTTTTAAATTTTTTCATTTTGGTATTAATGGAATCTATGCTATTGATTTATATTTTATAAATTTTAAATTTTTTGGTTTCATGAATATTTATTATTCAAAATATTTATCTTAATCTATTTTTTAAAAATATACTCAAACTAAATAAATTCGGTTACCTAATTCATTAATTGTTAACACTAGTGGAACTAAAAGAACATGGGTACCAAAAGGCCATTGTATATGATATTTTGGAGATGTGATCCAGTAAGCTTATTTGTCATATAAATAAGTGTCCGGTTGAAAAATATATAATGGTTTATTTTGATGAAATTATTAAATATTTAACAAATATTGACCAACAATGAATTAGTTTGTTATCTAAAAGGAAATATCCTTAGGGTTGGAACTATTATAATCCTAGAAGTGTTTAATTTATAATTTAATTTTAAATACACATACTATTTTATTAAAGGGGATTTTTTTTAAATATTTTATCTTTTATTCCTCTATATTGGATTATTATTATGACCGAACAATTAAATATTTTCTCACTCTATTATTTTATGTGATTAATTAATTCTTGAATTATTTCGTTTATATCTTGCACGCTTATTAAAATTTTATTTTTGTAATTTGTTCATTTATTGAAGGTTATTTTTCTTATAAGCATGTAATTCCATTACATGAGCTTAATTATTCTAGTATGGAATGTGATAAATTATTTTTAATAGATTAAAATTCTTGGATTATTTATGACATGTACACATGTTTTTTAAATTATTTGATTTTTTAATTCCTTGACCATATTAAATATACATTCTTATTCATTGGGGGATATATTTCTAAATTTTATCTTATGTTTATATATTTTATTATTATCAAATGAATGAATTAATTTTATTCATTTTTAAATTCATTGAAAATATTTTTTTATTCATTAAATAACATTTTACATGTTTTTGTAGATCTTAATTTATATTTTTTTATCTTTTTAAAGAAAACTCAAATTAAGGGTGAGTTTATAATTCTAAATGTATTGAGAATCTAATTTAAATTCTTTAACTCAAAATATTTTCTTTATTTAATGATAAGGTAAGTAAAATTTATTAAATTTCATATAAAACATGTAATTTCTTCAACTGATCTCTATATTATTTTAACTCTCCCAATTTTATTTTTTTAAAATATTATTTTCATTAAATTATTTAAATTAATTAAAAAATTGAAAAATTAAATTTTAAAAAAAATTTATATTCAAGTTTACAACCCAAATGATTACCCTATAATTTTGACATGAGAAACTAAAACACTTCCTGATAATAGTTTGAGTAAAAACCTTCCCCCTCTTCTCTCGAACATTCACCCTTTCAATATCTCAAGCTCTCTAAAACCATATATCTTATTTCCTTACTACATCAAATTAAAATACCCGTAATGAATTCTATCTGAGTAGAATGAAAATAAAATAATATCCCTAGTTCTGAAAGATGTCTACCTCATTTGATAGGCTTCCAGGGTCTATAACGTTTGTTTAATAATGATTTTCAGAGTATATAAATGGTAAAGAGATAAAAGAAATCTAAAAGTTTGGTATTTATTTTATTTAAACTTTAACAGGTCTATTTTGGAAATATTTAGTTTATTAAGTTGATAATCCATAGATAAGTACTTTAGAAAAGATATAGAAATTCTAGGCCATGAAGAACCAGAAGTTTAATCATGTCAAATGGTTGAATATGTAAAGAATTCTATAAGGTGTCAAACAGATCCATTAGATGCTGATGAGTAGTTTTATTGAGAGTGTTATCATTTCAATAATATTGAAATTTTATATATTTTTAATCTTTTAAAAGGGGAAGCATTAAGGTTTCATGAAGATCTTGAAAGATTTTAGAAATGTAATGAGGAGATAAAAAATTTATTAGTTTCGAAAAAATAATTTGAATAACTTAATGAATAGTGTAAAAGTCTATAGAAAAATTCCATCTCAAGAATATATTTTGGATTATTTAAAATTGAAATATTTGATCAAGTGGGGAATATAAAAATAGAATCTATTTCTAAATCATATTTTAGTTAATGGAAAGAATTCGTAGCAAGAAAATTATGTTCTAAAAAAGAAAGTTATTGTTATTAATAAGATTATAATTTAAATTGAAAAATATTTAAGGATATTATAAGAAGAATATAATGGTTAACATATGTTTTAGATGCAATAAGTTAATGAGTTCTGAGCATAGAATCTAAAGATGAATCTCCTATCACTTCGGTTGAGAATTAGATAGATAATGGTGTTCAGTCTTTAGTTGAGTAACTAGGTGGGACAATGGCTCAGTTTCTTCGGTATCTTGAAACTATTCATAGTGATTTGAAGATGAATTTTTTTGAGGGTTTTATGATATTCCAACATTCTAGAGATTTTTTGATGGGTGGGTCTAGACAATTAAATCAAAATTCTTAAAATTTCTCGATGAGTTAAAAGTAGTGCATCAGACTATTCACGATTTCTTGGCCTCCAAATCTTCATCCTCATAAAATCTTGATCCGAATCTATTTTCTCATTTTTTACCATATTCTATCCAAAACCTTGAGCCCAAAATATATTTCTAATCATGGATGTTTGATAAAACATCTTACATTTCTTCATCTTTATTTCCTATTTTCTATTTTGTAGTGTTTTTTTATCCAAACATATTTAGTATTTAGAATATATTTATTGTTAACTAAAAAAAAGCATTACCAATAGTTTTTTACTATATTGAATGTGTTTTAATCAATTTCATAATTTCTTTTTTGATATTATAAAAAGGGTTATAAATAATAATAAACACAATATTTGTTAAAATATTGGTCATTATTATTATCATTTTTAGGGAGAAATATAAATAAACATGAAATTTTTAGAATTCATTATTTTAGAATAAATATGTTTATTAGTTTAATAATCAAATCCCATATTTTTTTGTTTATATTTCTATACTTTTTTTGAGGTTTTGATCATTAAAAATGGAGATATTTTTGGGAATATAATGTTCCAAAAATATTCTTTAAATTATCATTGATTTTTATGCTCTCAAAACATTATCATATGTTTTTATAATGAAGGGACATTAATTGAATTTCAAGATTATATTTGTTTGAAAATTTATTTTTTTGGAATTTTGGATTCTCTTTGAATGTATTTTGGCTTACGTTTTGTTTTCTAAAGTATTTTATTTGTTTCAAAGTAGAATAACTTTTATGTACCCTTTGTATTAAGAAGAATTTTAGGTTTCAAAACCTAAATTTTGGTATGGATATCTATTTTTGTACACTATGTCAAGAGTAAAAGTATGGACAAGGAACACTGATTTGTGAAGAACCCTACTTTCTCATACTTAACCTATGGGTTGTCAACCCTACTTTTTTAAATCAACTATATATTTTCAACCATACCTTTAAAGATTATTATTATGAATTTCCACCCTACATTCAACAATGACATTTATTATATTTAAATTATAGAATATTTTCTATGATATATACAATTGGTTATTTAGAGTAAATATCTCTTCAATTTTATTTAAATACCAATTCAATGGACCTTTTTTAATGGATTAAAAATTTCAAATTTAGAAGGGATGTTATGATTTTGCTAGGGAGTTCAAATTAAAATTTCAAACATGTTGTGTGTTTTCAAAATGATCACATTTTATCTGGAAATATTTAAAGATCTGTTTAACTTTAAGTAAATTAATCTTCTTATTAAATACCTTGATTTGGATCATCTATAAAAAGATATTTTCTATAGTTTTATCAAGAGATACACTTTTGAGACATAATTTTTATGATATGTTATTATTTTATCATCATGATGTTAATGATATATCTATTTTCAGTCTCTTTATATAGTTAAATAAATCAATTATCAGTGTTACACTTTGGATATATACATTTCTATTGTCTACTAAGTATTTTCTCTACTTAACTTTAAATAATAAGGAATCCTTCATTTTAACACCTCGACCCTAGAAGCCCAGAGTTGGTGCATTATTTCATTACATTGGCATGATTACAAGGAAGTCGTACCTCAAAGAACCAAATAGTTTAGTAGTTTTGGAAAACCAGATACATACATATGTTTAACATTACAAATTGAAATGAAAAAAACATATAAGTTTTTTTTGGAATGTCCACAACTCTAAGTTTATTCCTACAATTAATTCATAATACACCTCTTCGCATACTTGGGAAAAATAATACATAAGAAAATGGGTGAGCTTAGATGCTCAGTAAGGGTAAGTAATACAATAGAAAATATCATAAACATAAACATTAGTCATGGTGAATAACTAAAAACACATTCCCTTAAAAATAAATTTCTACATACTATGGTGGGAATAAGGGTTGAATAAATAATTCCATAATAAAACATAATCATGGATGTTATACTTGTCAAATAACCACATGAACTTAAAATTACAAGATTATTAATGAGATAATTCATAATATGGGACATCATAACTATACTATCAAAGCCTCGTGCTAAGATTATAAATCATCATACTATCAAGGCCTCATTCCCAGACCATTGTGTGTCCCATGAGTCCTTCTGATGCATCGAAGGGCTATAATGGCCCCCAACCAATAATTACTAAGTCAAATTCATTCCTCATATTAATTTTTATTAACATAAACAACATAAACATTCATTTTGAAACTAATATATGAAATTTAAATAACTTTCCCCAATCATTAAACATAAACACTAACCATTCAGAGTAATAAGGTGAATGGTTTCAAGATAGCACATCCATAGTAAAAATAATCATAAAACACTCAATAACACATTGGGGATGATATCATAGGAGATAAAACGAAATTAAGTACAAGATCCAAAAAAGGATGTTGACATAGAGGAAGATAATTTTAAACGAGACCATTGAAAAATCATTGAATAAATAATCATTAAATATTCAAAAGTGTCCCATACCACCTTGAAACATTGAAATAAAAATCCCTTAGAATGTCATGATAATAAGGAAACTCTTTATATGATATAAAAAATGTAAGTAAATATACCAAAATCAAGAAATAAGTGGTGAACAAGTCATATATCTCATAAAAGTCAAAGTGAGATGAGAAAACCTATTTTTACTTTGGAAGGAAAAGTTCTTTTGGAAAATAATTTGTATTTGTCATGAAATCATATTGTAAACATGTATATCCCAGAAAATAAAGATTAAGGTCATTGGAATTATATTTTATGATTAAATAAAGTCTTATGGAGGTGAAATCATTTAAAAATATTTTATTAAATAATCATTATAAATAAAACATTTTAGTACAGTTTAAGGAAAATATTGAAGGATTTTAAAGAAAAAAAGGCATGTTTTCTTTCCGAAAACCAGAAATGAACCAAAATATGGTTTTCATGTTAAAATTTGTGATTTTTAAAGATAAATATGGATTAAAACAGATTATATATTGAACTTAGAAATATGTAAGAATTCAATAAGTTCCTTTAATCGAGATTTCATTTCAGAAAAATCTTTTAAAAGATTATTTAAAAAAATGTAAATCGCCATAAAATAAAGAAGGATTATTATTTTAATAAATATATAGAACATTAAAACATAATTTATGAAGAGTAAACATGAATAAATAATAATTTCGTTGAGGAGAGTAGAGAATAAGAACAACCCGAATGAAAATATAGGTTCAGGTAGAAAATACATAAAACATTATAATAAATTGAATCATAATACCCAAAATTAATATTAATAAAATGATACATTGAATATCATGAAAATAAATATATTCATGATTTGAAACATCAATGGTTTCTATACATACATTATACACAAGTAGTAGTAGTGAATACAAAATATCTCACAAAAATGGAAGTGAGATGAAGAAACCCTTACCATAAGTCTGAAGGTGTTCTCCACTTGATTTTAATGGCCTAAATAATCAAATTTAAGTTCATTAATTAATAATTACAGAACCTACCCATTATAAAATTGATTTATTATAACCTTATTAGGTTAATTCATGGGCTTTTTGATGGGTTAATAAGTTCAATTTCATTATTCTGGTTCATTTGTTTCATCATTGGTAAACTTATATACATGAATCAAGAATCATGTTAAATAATTATGGTTGTATAGAATTAAAGTTATATTTAATTAGTTAAAATAAAAAAGGTTACATGGATGTAAATTTCATTTGGTTACTTGGAGTGAAGAATAATCATTGTATAAATTATTTAATGATAACCGTTTGGGTTAATTAGCGTGTTTTGAACACAACGAACTCATTGTTCATTATAAATCAAAACCGTGTGTACAAAAAGATTCAAGAACCATATATGAGACCTAATAAATATTTTATAGTATGGTTAAACCATAATAATTGTGTCATGGATAAAATTGAAGATGATAATAGAAATTGAAAACCCACCATCCTTGAATATGGTAAATTAGCACATCTCAGATGGTGTTTTTTTACTACTAGCATAAAAGAAGGGTAAAGGAGAGATGATAATAAATTATTCCATCATCAAAAAAAAAATTATAGAACATTTAATTTACTGGAGTTTTCATAACATTTGGGTGGGGATAGGTGAGAATAGAAAATAAAACAAAGGAACTTGAAAACAATGTAAAAGAATTGAAAAGAGAAATTTACCTCTTAAATTAATCTTCCTTGAGAGACTCTTTAGGGGAGAGGATTTGGTATTTTTATGAGAACAAGGGATAAAGTACGTGGGAGAGGATCTTGGGAGGATATTTGGGTGGAATTTAAACAAGGAACAATGTTTGAGAGGAGTGAAGAGAAGAGGTAAGGAGGTGTGGTATTTATAGTGGAGGAGAGGAGGGGGTTCTCATTATTTTAATCACTAGTTTAATATTTTTGCTAAGGATTATGAGAATTATTGATTCATGGGACCAAAAATAGTAATAATTGCATGTTTGTTCGAACCAAGTGTGCCTAAATCAGCCTTACATCATCTATGACTCAATAAACCATGTATTTAGCATTTATCGTAAATTATTGTATTTTACTATTCATAAACAATTCAGGTATTTTAGAAAAATCCCAAAAATTCACCCTAACCATTATTTGAAATTTATAATAAAAAAATGAGATCCATTTTATCAAAATAATTTTCTAAATATGTGAAATTTTATTTTTGAATAAAATCATTATTTACTTGAAAAATAATGATCTTATATTTTAAACTACTTTTATAATACTTTCAAAAATTAACTATGGTCTCATAAATTTATACAAAAATAATTGGAAAAAAAATATTTATTTAGGAACAAATGTTATAGAAATTAATTAATTTATTAATCTAAAATTGTAATTAAATATTTTATCACTCACAAAAATACAAATAGTTAATAAATAATTTATAAATCATTCTACTTCATTTGTAAGGTGCCTAAATTTTATTTTACTTACATGGGTGAGGTTACTATTCATAAGGGTTATATTAATATTCATAAGGGTAGGTTACTACTCAGTAGGGTATATTACTATTCATAAGGGTAGGTTAATATTCACCAAAAATTAATTTTGTTCTATCAGAATCCAAAAATCAACCTGAACGCAACCGTGTATATCATATTTTCGAAATTCAAATCATAGAAGTGGGAAAATTATGTTTATTGGATTGGTTATAAAAAAGTGTGTTTTTTAGAGACACATTGCTTCATGCATTCAATGTTAAATTTATTTTTAAATCCTTGGGGTGTTACATTATACCCTCCTTACAAAAATATCATCCTTTAAATTTTGAAATTAAAATTTAAAATTTAATGGTTGATACTTGAAAATCACATTTTGGTAAACCCACATCATAAATATGGTTAAAATATCCTCTTAATAAGAGGGAAAGAAAAATTCATCATTTACTATAAAACTCAGCATTCTAATTAGATAACATGGTCATGGATGAATAATCAAACCATCATGTTTTGATGGAATGTGATAGAGAACATTCTTAGAAAAAAAGATCTTTACTATAAAACCATAAACTATAGTTATGAAAAAGATTATAATAGGAATTTTTTTTGTTTAATACTCTTTTCCTAGAGTTGAGGAATTATTTCACTCTATATGAGTATAAATATAAATTTCTATTTCATAAACAAAATCTTATCCATTATTTGTGCCTTGAACTATCTAAAAATCATCTTTTAGAAAATGTTGCATCATGTGGTGACATTAAACTATAAATTCTCATACAATGATCAACCTAAACCATTTCATAAATGGTTTAACTTTACAAAAGATCATGATACGACACTTTAGAATCATTCCCATATCCATGTACATGGGGTCCTTGGAAATACTCATTTTGTTTAGAAATCCATGATCCATCCCACTCATTGCATCTGCTACCTTATTTTCCTTTAATCAATAAAAAGAAACCCCAAATTATCACATTCCAAACATATGAATATATTCATCATGTATCCTCTTGAAATATGGTAATAACTCAAATTAACATAACACCTTATTGAAAACATGCACTCATACTTACACATGCTATTGGATATATTACTTATATCCATAAATGTTGTAAACTCCATCAATGATAGAATAGACCACATATAGATAAGTCAATAATCAGTTTTGAGGAAGTGAGTACTAATCCAAATCATTCATTTATTCTCCATTTTCATGATAATCATGAATATATTTAGGGTTTTATTTCCCTCATCAATATACTTTCCCAAGATATTAAATTTCAACTGAGTCACTTATCCATGGTACAATTCATCATACAACCTCTAATTATTAATAAAATAGAACTGTAGTAAAATCCTTACATATTAGAAAATTCTTATAACCAGTACATTGTTGATAAAATATTCAAATGAAACGATTCTTGATGATGCATATTAATCAACCAACTTAATCTATGAAATTATCATGACTTGATCATTATAGAGTAACATCATTTGGGGAATATTCCTTTGATGCTTGGGATATTGATTCACATAGTGTCCCATTTCCTTACAATTGAAGCACTATAAATTGAAAACCATTTTCTTACCCTTGTATTCATAAACTTTTTGGCCCTTTTCTCTACACTTTTAACAGACTCCTTTTCCATTTAATCATTCTCCATGGTGTTTCCTTACACAAGTACCACATGTTTGAAAACTACCCTTTTTATTCTTCCCTTTATCTATTATTTCCCCTGCAACCCTATTATCCTATTGCTTCCCTTCAAATCCATATGACTCATAGAATTCATGATATACCTTTTTAAAACATGATATTATCTCCTCATATGATGAGGATACTTTGGATACTATCTTCCTTCGAAATGATGTCTTAAGACCATAAGAGATATGATCCTTCTTACTCTTTTCATCTTGTGAATTGACGAAGCTCTCATTCCTTCTAATAGGTTCCATTTCTAATCAATTCCATATACTAAATTAGGTCATAAAATTATGAACTCTATATAACCCTAAACATGGTATAGTATATAACATAAATTTATGCATCACAAATCGTAAAACCATATACTTTGAATACTTTAGGGGTATAAATCCTTCATAATGGATTATAGAAAAAATGTGAAGTATCCTAAACATATACCCCTGGAGTTTCAAAAAAGGTATGTAGTAAGGCTTGTTTTCATGTACCAGGTTACCCCAGTTCAATCCTGAAACACCTTGTCAGGTTTGTTACTTCTAGGTACATCTGTTCCAGAACCACACCCACTTATAGTATCCAAAGATTGATTTATTTTCTTGTAATATCCAAATAATCTATTCCTTACCAAAATACTAGGATGTTCTTGTATGTGTATCTTCAAGTCTATCTTAGTGGTTTTTTTCCTTAATCTACATTTTCTAAATATAGTTTTTAAGTTTTCTACTAAACTTTCTCTGAAACCAACTGTAATGCCCCGACCCTAGAAGCCTGGAGTAGTGCATTATTTCAATACATTGACCTGATTATAAGGAATTATTATCCTAAAAGACCAAATATTTTTATAGTTTTGGAATACCAAATAAATACATAGGTATAACATTACAAATTGAAATGAAAAACAACATATAAGTTTTATTGGGAACATCCACAACTATAAGTTTATCCCGCAATTCATTCATAATACACCTCTTCGCATCCGAAGGAAAAATAAAACATAAAAAAATGGATGAGCTTAGATGATTAGAAGGATAATAAATACAACATAAGATATCAAAAACATAAACATTATACATGGAGAATAACTAGAAACACACACCATTAAAAATAAACTTGTACATACTATGGAAAAAAAGAGCTGAATAAATAATGCCATAATAAAATATAATCATGGGTATTGTAATAGTCGAATAACCACATGAACATTCAATTAATATCTTCATAATGAGATAATTCATAATATGGGACATCATAAACATATCTTTAAGGCCTCTTTCTAAGACCACAAATCATCATACTATCAAGACCTCGTGCCAAGACCATAGTTTGTCTCATGAGACCTACCAATGCACCAAGGGGCTATATTAGGCCCCACTTAGAACTTACTAACTCCAATGAATTCATCATATGAATGGGAAGAAACATATATAACATAAAAATTCATATTGAAACTAACATATTAAATGTAAATAACTTTCCCCAATCATTAAACAGAAACACCAACCATTGAGAGTAATATAGTGAATGGTTTCAAGATAGCACATCCACAATCAATCTAATCATAAAACATTCAATAAAAATTGGTGTATGATATCATAGGAGATAAAACTCAATGAATTACAATATTAAAAAAAGTATTTTGAAATATATCAAGATAATTTTAAATGAGACCATTGAAAAATCCATGAGGACATAATCCTTAAATATCCCGCAGTGTCCCATACCACCTTGAAACATTCAAATCATAATACCTTAGAATATCATGAGAACATGGAGACTATTGATATCATATACCAAAGGGTATTACATAAACCAAATGTAAGAAATAAGTGGTGAACAAGGCATATATATCATAAAAGTTAAAGTGAGATGAGAAAAATCCTTTTTTACTTTGGAAATAAGAGTTCTTTTGGAAAATCATTTATATTTTTCATGAAATCAGATTATAAAACTACATATCCCAGAATATAAAAAGTTAATTTCATTGAAATTATATTTGATACTTAAATACAGTTTTATTGAGGTGAAATACTTTACAAAGATTTTTTTAAAGAAATTTTAGAAATAAAATATTTTAGTTCAGTTTAAGGAAAATATTAAAGGATTTGAAAGTGAAAATGAATTTTTTCATTCATAAAACCAGAAATAAAAAAATAGATTTTTATTGTTAAATTTTTTGGTTTTATAATTATAAATATTTCTTAAAATATATTATAGATTGAACTTCAAAATTGGTAACAATTTGGGAAGTTCCTTGAATCGAGCCAGCATTTCAAAACAATTTTTTGAAAGATTCTTTTAAAAAATGAAACTCTCCATAGAATATAAAATGATTATGATTGGTAAAAATATAAAAAACATTCAATCATAATTTATGAGGATTAAATAGGAATAAATAATAATTTCATTGAGGTGAGTAGAGAATAAGAGAAACCTGAATGGAAATGGATGTTCGTGTATAAAATACTTAAAACTTTGTAATCAATAGAATCATACTCCAAAAAATTAATAATCATAAAATTATACATTTAATATCATGAAAATAAATAGATTAATGATAAGAAATATAAATTCATAGTATAGATACACCATACACAAGTATTAGTAGTGAATACAGAATATCTGACAAAAATGGAAGTGAGATGAAGAAACCCTTACCTTAAGTCCGAAGGGGTTCTCCACATGATCTTAATGACCTGAATAATAAAATTTAGGTTCATTAATTAATAATTAAAAAACCTCATCTTCATGAAATTTATTTATTATAACCATATTATGTTCATTCATGGCATTTTTTATGGGTTAAGAGGTTCAATTTCATTGTTCGGGTTCGTTTGTTTCATGATCGGTATACTTATATACATGAATGGAGAATTGCATAAAAATTTGAAGTTTTTATAGAATTGAAGTTATATTTAATTAGTTGAAATAGAGAAGGTTACATGGTTGTAAATTTTATTTGGTAAATTGGAGTGGAGATGAATTATTATATAAATTATTTAATGATAACCATTTGGGTTAATTAGCGGTTTTTGAAAACAACATACCCATTTTTATTTATAAATAAAATTTATGTATACAAAATGAATAACGAACCATATATAAAAAATAATAAATATATTATATCCTGGATCAACCATATTAATGGTTTTATGACCAGAATTGAAGACGATAATAGAAATTGAAAACCCATTGTTCTTCAATGTGGTAAATTAACACATCCCAAATGTTGTTTTTTACTACTATCATAAAATAAGGGTAAAAAAGAGATGATAATAAATTATTCCATCATAAAAAAATTAAAGTAGATTTAATTTATTGGATTTTCCATAACATTTGGGAAAGGATAGGTGAGGATAGAAAATAAAACCATGGAACTTGAAAACAAAGTAAAATAATTGAAAAGGGGGATTTACCCCTTGTATTAATATTTCTTGAGAGCCTCTTTAGGGGAAAGAGTTTGGTCTTTTTAGGAGAAAAAGTGATGATGGAAATGAGGGAGGATCTTGTGAGGATATTTGGGCAGAATTTAGACAAGTAACAAGGCTTGATATGAGTTAAGAGAAGAGGTAAGGAGGGATGATTTTTATAGTGGAGGAGAGAAAGGTTTTCTCATTATTTTAATAATTAGTTTAATATTTTTGCTTAAGACTATGAATATTATTGATTCATGTGACCAGAAATTGTAATAAGTGCATGTGAGTTCTAACCAAGTTTACCTACATCTTCCTTACATCACCTATGACTCAATAAACCTTGTATTTAGCTTTTATCATAAATTATCGTATTTTACTATTAATAAAAATTCATGTATTTTAGAAAAATCCCAAAAATTCAGCATAACAATTTTTTATATGTAGAATAAAAAAATGGACACCATTTTTTCAATATAATTTTATAAATATATGAAATTTAACTTTTAAATAATATCTTTATTTACATAAAAATATAGAATTTATATTTAATACATCTTTTATAATACTTTCAAAAAATAAATATAGTCTCAAAAAATTATTGATTGTACCACGATTCACTGTTTTATTCCACCCTTACACCGCAGTTTTAAACTAGTTTTGTAATGAATATTCCAAATATAATAATAAATTTCACTTCATGTTTGAATAAATCAATTAATTTTAATCAATATTATAATGGGCAATGTTACTTGTTTTTATTGTTTCAATGTAGGTGGAGGTGATTTGGAGAGCCTTTGATGAAGTGGAAGAAAAATGGGCCAAAATTGCATGGATCCATGGACATCTGTCTACTGTTTTGCATAGTACACGATATCTGTGCATCACAATGGGCTGAAATTGTTTTCTCCTGTCCAAAACTTAATAGGATACATTTCATATTAAGAAACCCAATGCTGATTCGGCTTCTATGGGGCCCATCCGAACTGATCTGTCCAAGACACCGAATTTGGACCAAGTCAAATGCGGTGTTCGGTATTTTATCAATATCTTGAGATGTAGTTGTCCAAAGGGTGCCAAACGTTCGGTGAAGATATTAAAGATGTAGGGGTACAAATTTTATATTTTCTACAAAGAGAGATAAGACTATCTAAAGGCCTAAACGCGTGGTACAAGTGGATTGAAGAAATCTGTGTGCCTAAAACCACCTTCCAATTTTCCTATAAAATGGCACCTTGGGCTCCCCATTTGCAAGTTCGGCCAGGAGGCAAGGTTATGCCATTTTTGAATCCCCAAGGAGTCTTTTCAACATCCCTATAGGTTATGGAGGATATGGGAGGTGCTACTTCAACATCTTTCTCTTCCTCCTCTCCCATGGGTTTCTAAACCCCTTGTGATCACCCGGGGAGGAACGTGATGTACATCCCGAGCTTCATGTTTGTAATATTTGAATGATATTTTAAATTAAAGATTGTTGTGTTGTTTTTCATCATCCTCTATTATTATTTTATTGATTTATGTACTGGTATGTCATGCTCAACTCATATGATCATGTTTGGGGGTACCCATTCATGTGATGTTTCACACACCGTTCACCACTTTCTTTCCCCCTTTCAATTGCGGTGTTTGTGTGGTTTATATTGGTAAATTGAACTCACAAAAGCACTTTAAAGGCTATGTACATTTATTTCATGGTATCACAAAGAAATAAAATACAAATCTGGACAGCGCATCGAGTTTTTCGTGTGTTCCCTTAGTGAGTTTTGGTTATGAAGTCAAACACAATTCACCCAATCATCGGCGGTGTCCGATGAATCATTGTGTGTTTTTGACTGAACCCTATGAGGCATCCTAGTATAAACTCAGTAAAATTCTATTTCTAGGTGTTACAAACCAGGTATTAAAATATCATAACCCCATACCTTGAAGCGATGAAGGATGAGCATCACGAGACTTCCCCAGGTTGATCACGTTTAATCAATCTTGTTCATTTCTATTTTGTTTTATCACTTCATTTTCTATTTTCATAATTAATCATAAAACCCCCAATTTTCGCAAAACCTAATTCAACTTCTACTTTAATAATCAGAACCCTATTTTTAAATTAATGATCTAAGTCTCCGTCGAGAGACAACCTAGGGTTGCTGCTATACTGCAGAAATTCTAGTTAAAAATAAACATCTAATTTGACGCACTCGACAACGCGATCAAATTTTGGCGCTGTTGCCGAGGAGCCAAGATCATTTTCTTTCTTTATTTACTTTTATTAGGTTATTTTACTTCTTGATTAGTACTCCTCTAAATACCCCACCCCCATTTGATTTTTTTTTTGTTTTGGGTTTTGTCTTTATTTTTTTTTCTTGTTTTTGGTGTGTTCTCTCTCTCTCTCTCTCTCTCTCTCTCTTTCTCTATCTATCTCTCTCTATTCTTCTCCATCTACCTCTCTAATTCTATAGTATAACATTATATTCTTCTTTCACCCTTCTTAAGTTTTTTATATCCATCTCAAATAAAAAAAAACACAAAAAAAAATCAATCAATCAAACTAGACATCATTGTTGCATGACAAGATCTGGTAAAGGAACTCTACTTGAATTTGATCCTGAAATTGAAAAGTCACTTCACACACAAATCAAGGAATATATAGAAGTTCAATCAAGTAACATTGTGGAACCTCAAGTGGTCCTAAACCAATACAAAATTGAACCAAATCAAACCCCAGAGATCATGGCTGCAAATAACAGAACATTAAAAGAACTGACCACCACGGATGTTGAGTACCAACCTGCGTACATCCAATATCCTGAGGAAGCGGCCAATTTTGAGCTAAGATCAGGCCTCATTCATCTCCTTCCAAAATTCCATGGTCTTCCCAGAGAGGACCCTCACAAACATCTAAAGGAGTTTCACATAGTGTGCTCCACCATGAAACCCCAAAATGTGTCTGAGGACCTCATTAAGTTTTGGGCCTTCCCTTTCTCCCTTGATGGTGTAGCCAAAGATTTGCTATACTATTAGCCTTCCAAAATTTGGGGCTAGAATGACCTAAAAAGACTTTTTCTAGGGAAGTTCTTCCCTGCCTCCCGAACTGCATCAATTAGGAAAGAAATCTGTGGAATTAGGCAATCACCAGGAGAGACCCTTCATGAATACTGGGAGAGATTCAAGAGACTTTGCTCAAGCTTCCCCCACCACCAGATCAGTGAAACACTTTTAATTCAATAATTATATGAGGGACTTGTCCCCATGGATCGTGGAATGATTGATGCTGCGGCTGGTGGTGCCCTAGTTGACAAAACTTCTTCTGCCGCTCGTGACTTAATAGCCAATATGGCTCAAAATGCACAACAATTTGGTACACGAGCTATTGCACCAACCCGATAAGTTCATGAGGTAAGTCATTCAGACCTAGAACAAAAGGTAGATACTAAACTTGATGATATGCATACCCTTATAAGGCAATTAGCTCAAGCACAAGGTAACTCACTCTCTACTTCTATTCCATTACATTGTGGGATTTGTTCTGATAAAACTCATTTTTCTGACCAGTGCCCACAACTTCAAGATTCATCTGAGTCCTGTGCAGCTGTGTTCCCAGGGCGTCCATTCCAACAAGTGCCTACCTTCAAGAAAGAATAATTCAGGACAAATCCAAACCCCGGGTGGCAAGCACAACCACAATACCGACAAGGAGGAAACTCAAGCTACCCAAAGCAGAATTGGTATCAACAAGGCCAAGGTAAGAAAACTTCTTATCATTCAACTTCTCAAAACAATAATCCTCCTCCTCCTCCCAAATCTGAACCAATCCTCGAGGACATGGTGAAAAAAATGACAAACCAGAACCTTCAGTTCCAACAGACCACACAATCGACAATTCAAGACCTACGAACTCAAGTTGGACAATTGGTGAACACCATCGGTGAGCTTAAGATGCAATGTTCTAGACAACTGCCATCCCAAACCATTGCCAATCCAAAGGATAAAGGTAATTTATGTGCAATTATACTTCATAGTTGTAAAGAATCTTCTCCTTCTACTGATTCTATGAAAAAGGTATGTCCCCCTCTTGAAAACACTCCTTCCCAACCCTCAAAAATTTCATGTAATGAAAAACAAAACAAAAAGGGCAATCAAATTATCATTGATGATTCAAATGAATACTCAATTCCTCTTCCTTTCCCTCAAAGACTATCTAAATATAAGAAAAACTTTGATAATGAGATTGAAAATGAAATAATGGATACATTTAGAAAAGTTCAAGTTAATATTCCATTGTTGGATGCAGTCAAGCAAATTCCCTGTTATGCCAAATTTCTTAAAGATCTTTGAACCCATAGAAGGAGGTTGAAGGGGAATGAGAGAGTCAACCTAGGGAGGAATGTCTCGGCCTTGATTCAACCAACAATGCTAACCGAATGCAAGGATCCGGGCACATTCATGATACCGTGTACCATAGGGGAGACCTTCTTTTCTAATGCTATGCTAGATTTAGGTGCTTCCATTAATGTGATGCCTCACTCCGTATATAATTCTCTACAGGTTGGAGAGCTTCAACCAACAGGAATTATCGTGCAACTTGCCAATCGGAGTACAACGCATCCAAAAGGAGTGATTGAGGATGTCCTTGTTAGAGTGAAGAATCTCATCTTCCCCACTGATTTCTACATTCTTGAGATGGAAGATACTCGAACCCAAGGACATGCCCCTCTCATACTTGGGAAGACATTCCTCAAAACAGAAAAGACGATCATCAATGTTCACAATGGTACATTGTCCATGGAATTCAGAGGAGAAAAGGTAACTTTTAACATCCTTGAGGCTATGAAACACCCTGTTGAAGAGCACTCCAATCTTCCTGTCTATTCGATGGAAGTTCTCTCAAACGATGCACACACACACAATTCCCTCCTCAACCCAAAATATGATTCTTTTTTGTTTTCTTCACACATGGATGATTTGAGTTTTGGTTATTCTTTTGAATGTTGTGTGGGTTCAGAAAAATGTAAATTTTGTGCTTTAATTTATGAGTGTGTTTATTCTGAGGTACCCATGACTATCGATGATTATGCAAATCTCATTTCAATAGATTCTCTTTCCTTTGAGAATAAACATGAGAAGATAGATAGTTTCATGGAACTCACTCCCCCTAAATCCCCTCCCTCAATCCAGAAACAACCAGTGTTTGAACTTAAACAACTTCCTTATAATTTAAAATATGCATATCTTGAGGGTATTGACTGATTGCCCGTCATTATTGCCAATAATCTCTCTCCACAACAGGAATTGAAACTGCTCAAACTTTTGAGAGAGTGTAAAAAGGCAATAGGATGGACATTGGCTGATATTCCCAGGATTAGCCCATCTATTTGAATGCACCATATACTTTTGGATGATGAGGCTAAACCCATAAGACAATCTCAACGCTGATTGAATCCCACTCTCCTTGAAGTGGTAAAATTGGAAGTCAGTAAATTACTTGCTGCAAGGATCATTTATCCTATATCTAACAGTAAATGGGTTAGCCTAGTGAAAATTGTGCCTAAAGAAAACAGGAGTAACAGTTGTGTCAAATGAAAGGAATGAATTGGTTCCAACATGTGTGTAAAATAGTTGGAGAGTCTGTATTGACTACCGTCGACTGAATCAAGCCACGCGGAAGGACCACTTTCCTTTACCTTTCATTGACCAAATGTTAGAACGATTGGCTGGTAAGTCTCATTAATGTTTCCTTGATGGCTATTCAGGTTATTTCCAAATCCATATAGCCCCTGAGGATCAAGAAAAGACAACATTTACCTTTCCATTTGGCACATTTGCATACAGAAGGATGCCATTCGGTCTATGTAATGCTCCTGGTACTTTTCAGCGATGTATGTTGAGTATTTTTTCTGAGTACCTTGAGAGTTGTATGGAAGTCTTTATGGATGATTTCACGGTTTATGGTTCTTCTTTTAATGATTTTTTGGAAAACCTAGGTTCTATCCTCCACCGCTGCATTGAAAAAGATCTTGTTTTGAATTATGAAAAATGTCATTTCATGGTTGAGCGGGGGATAGTTCTTGGGCATATCATTTCAAATAAGGGAATTAAGGTTGATAAATATAAAATTGAATTAATTTCATCCCTTCCTTTTCCAAAATGTGTTCGTGAGGTGCGGCCTTTCTTGGGTCATGCTGGTTTTTACCGACGATTCATTAAAGACTTTAGTAAGATCGCACTTCCCTTATCTCAGTTATTACAAAAGGATTCTGAGTTTGTGTTTGATAAAATTTTTTAGGATGCATTCAATTCACTAAAAAAGAGTCTCACATCACCTCCCATAATCCAACCACCTAGGTGGGATCTCCCCTTCGAGCTTATGTGCGATGCCTCTAACTTTGCAGTTGGGGAAGTTTTATCACAAAGGGTTGAAAAGGCTCCTCATGTCATTGCGTATGCCTCGTGTACCCTTGACCCTGCCCAGGTAAACTACACAACCACAGAAAAAGAACTACTTTCTATTGTGTTTGCCTTGGAAAAATTCCACTCATATCTTCTTGGGTCAAAAGTGATTGTGTTTTCTGACCATGCTGCCCTTCGTTTCCTCCTAAAGAAACCTGAAGCCAAGCCCCACCTCATTCGGTGGATTATCCTCCTCTAAGAGTTTGACCTTAAGATTAGAGATAAGAGAGGGGTGGAGAATGTTGTAGCTGACCACATTAGTAGGATTTCCCCACCATCGGACCATCATGTTGAGTCACCCCTACCCATTGGAGAATTCTTCCCTCATGAGAACCTTTGTAATGTTGTGGACCTTACCCCCTGGTATGCGGACATTGTGAATTTTCTAGCAACATCTAGACCCCCCTGATTTTAGCACTTCACAATCCCAAAGACTTAAGCATGATTCTCGTTGGTACATTTGGGATGAACCATACTTGTGGAGAATTTGTAGTGACCAAGTAGTTCGTCGGTGTGTCCCTGACCATGAGTTCACCTCTGTTTTGACCTTCTGCTGCACTTTGGCCTATGGGGGCCACTTCGGCTCTCAACATATAGCTCGAAAGGTCCTTGACTCAGGACATTATTGGCCAACATTGTATAGGGATGCCCATAGATTTTACAAGTCATGTAGTCGTTGTCAATTCACAGGGAATATCTCCAAGAGGAATGAAATGCCCCAACAACCCATGTTATTTTGTGAGATCTTCGATGCATGGGGCATTGACTTCATGGGGCCTTTTCCAAATTTATTTGGCTTTGTGTACATCTTATTGGATGTTGACTATGTATCTAAATGGGTGGAAGAAAAGGCCACGAGGACCGATGACTCTCGAGTGGTTGTTGATTTTGTGAGGTCTCAGATTTTCAATAGGTTTGGTCTACCAAGATTCATCATTAGTGATCAGGGTTCACATTTTTGCAATCATAACATGAAAAACTTGCTTCGTAAGTATGGGGTTGTTCATAAAGTCTCCACTTCATATCATCCCCAAACTAACAGACAAGCAAAAGTTTCAAATCAGGAAGTTAAGAGAATCTTGGAGAAAACTGTACAACCCAATAGGAAAGATTGGAGTTTGCGCTTGGATGATGCACTTTGGGCATACCGTACTGCTTTTAAAACATCGATCGTAATGTCACCATATAGGATTGTGTTTGGAAAATCTTGTCACCTCCCAGTGGAGGTAGAACACCGTGTATATTGGGCTATTAAACAATGTAATATGAACCTTTCAGATGCAGGTGAGGAAAGAAAGCTACAGATTCAAGAGTTGGAAGAAATTCGATGTGATGCATATGAAAAATCCCGAATATATAAAGAGAAGACAAAGGCTATTCATGATAGCATGATTCACTAGTGGAAGTTCCATATTGGTGAGAAGGTCCTCATGTACAATTCCAGGCTTAAGATCCACCCAGGTAAGCTTCGTTCCCGATGGCTCGGTCCTTATACTATTACTAATGTTTACCCTTTTGGTGCAATACAGGTTTTTCATGAGCAGAGTGGACGAAGTCTTACCGTCAATGGGAAGCGACTTAAACAATTCTATGAGGATTTTCCAAAGAATCCGGTGGAGGAAATCCACCTTCTCGACGCATCATACCAATAAAACACACCAGGTTTTATCCTTCCTTCTCACATTTTCAATTATTTCAGTGAGGACACTGCACATTCTAGGTGTGGGGGGGTGGATACATTCTTGGGTTAGTTAGGATTTTTCATCATTTTCACCTTTTGTTTTCTATTTTTGGCCTTCTTTATGGTATTTTTATTTTTCCCCATCAACAATTTAAAAATTCCATGATGTGGCGACCATAAAGTGGGGAAAGTAAAAATACCATAACGAAGGCTAAAAATAATTTGTATATGAGTTTACCATCAAGGAGTGATTTTTAGTGAATTGGTTTTCTGTCAATGATATAAATGGTTGTATCTATGTGAAACCTTTGGGATGATTGATGCCCTTTGTGTGAGTAGTTTTTTTTGGGAAAAATGTGTCACTAATATCTCCACAATATTTTTCACCAAACCACAAAGTGTGATTATTTCTTACTTAATATAAGGTAAATATATGTTGGGTTAATATTTTTCAGCTTTAAATGATATTTCCATACATTCGTTCCTTATCCGATCTGTTTCATTACTGTACCAGATTGACCTATGCGTGTGTACCTAATGTCCGACTGTGGTATGCCCTCAAAAAAAATTGTTGTGTCTTGGGTAGGTCAAAAACCACTCTTCCTCAACCTTTGATCTTGTTATAATAGTTTTAATTAGTGTTATGAGGAGATCAAACAAGGTTTGAGAGATGAGTGTGAGATTTGTTCCAATTGCAACTTCAAAAAAAATATAATAAATGAGGGGAGTGATGAAATGTGAAACATATGGGGATATCTAGGTCGGGAGCTTATGGTTTGACTTCTGGGAATGCTTAAATGAGTGGGTCTTGAAATATGATTGCAAAGGATGTAGGACAGGTTCGGTGACAAAATAATTTAAATTGAAAAATGTTAAAATAACATATATTTATTGGATAGAAAGTGGAAGGAATAGCATGGAATGGTTTTCACACACACACATGAAGATTTAGTGTCATGGTTTAATTATTAATTCCTTTCTCAATTGGGTATCATGAATCTTTTTGAATTTCTCTATGATATGATTTATGAGACATCTTTTTCTATTTTCACTAGGAAGAACTTCTTGGTGTGGTTCGTGCATTGATGACTTTACTTTAAATAAAATTTCCTCAAATGATAAATCTTCAGGATTTTGGAAATATATATATATGAATCATTGTATTTGGATATGTGACTTTTCCTAGGAGTGAAAATGTTTAGGTGTGGGGGTGTGATCGTACCACGATTCACTGTTTTATTCCACCCTTACATCGTAGTTTTAAACTAGTTTTGTAATGAATATTCCAAATATAATAATAAATTGCACTTCATGTTTGAATAAATCAATTAATGTTAATCAATATTATAATGGTAAATGTTACTTGTTTTTATTATTTTAATGTAGGTGGAGGTGATTTGGAGGGCCTTTGATGAAGTGGAAGAAAAATGGGCCAAAATTGCATGGATCCATAGACATCTGTCTACGTTTTTGCATAGTACACTAAATCCTTGCATCAAAATGGGCTGCAATTTTGTGGGCCTGTCCAAAACTTAATAGGATACATTTCTTATTAAGGAACCCAACGCTGATTCGGATTCTATGGGGCCCATCCGAACTGATCTGTCCAAGCCACCGAATTTGGACCAAGTCAAATGCGGTGTTCTGTATTTTATCAATATCTTGAGCTATAGTTGTCCAAAGGGAACTAAACTTTCAGTGGAGATAGTCAAGAGGTAGGTCTAAAACTTTTAGATTTTATCCAAAGTTAGATAAGACCTTTTGAAGGCCTAAACACGTGGTACAAGTGGATTGAAGAAATCTGTGTGCCTAAAACCACCTTCCAATTTTCCTATAAAATGGTACCTTGGGCTCCCCATTTGAAAGTTCGGCCAAGAGGCAAGGTTCTGCCATTTTGGAGTACCCAATGAGTCTTGTCAACATCCCTAGAGGTTATGGAGGCTATGGGAGTTTCTACTTCAACATCTTTCTCTTCCTCCTCTCCCATGGGTTTCTAAACCCCTTGTGATCACCCGGGGAGGAACGTGATGTACATCCCGAGCTTCATGTTTGTAATATTTGAATGATATTTTAAATTCCAGATTGTTGTGTTGTTTTTCATCATGCTATATTCTTATTTTATTTAGTTATGTACTGTTATGTCATGCTCAACTCATATGATCATGTTTGGGGGTACCCATTCATGTGATGTTTCACACACCGGTCACCACTTTCTTTCCCCTTTTCAATTGCGGTGTTTGTGTGGTTTATATTGGCCAATTTAACTCACACAAGCACTTTCAAGGCTATGTACATTTATTTCATGGTATCACAAAGAAATAACATAAAAATATGGACAGCGCATCGAGTTTTTCGTGTGTTGCCTTGGTGAGTTTTGGTTATGAAGTCAAACACAATTCACCCAATCATCGGCGGTGTCCGATGAATCATTGTGTTTTTTTAACTGAACCCTAGGAGGTATCCTAGTATAAAATCAGTAACATTCTAGTTCTAGGTGTTACAAACCAGGGATTAAAAGATCATAACCCCATCCCTTGAAGCGATGAAGGATGAGCATAACGAGACTTCCCCGGGTTGATCATGTTAAATCAATCTTGTTCATTTCTATTTTGTGTTATCGCTTCATTTTCTATTTTCATCATTAATAATAAAACCCCCAAGTCTCAAAAAACCTAATTCATATTCTACTTTCATAATCAGAACCCTCTTTTTAAATTAATGATCTAAGGCTCCGTCGAGAGATGACCTAGGGTTGCTGCTATACTGCAGAAATTCTAGTTAAAAATAAACATCTAATTTGACGCGCTCGACAACGCGATAAATTATCCTAAATTAATAGGAAACATAATGTTTATATATGAACCAATTTTTTGAATATGAATTAATTTATTAATTTAAAATTTTAATTAAATATTTATCACTCACAAAATTATGAATACTTAATTAAAAATTTATAAAATATTTCTCCTCATTTATAAGGTGCCTAAATTTTATTTGAACTTTCATGGGTGATGTTACTATTCATAAGGGTCATATTACTATTCATAAGGGTTGGTTACTATTAATAAGGGTATATTACTATTTATAGGGGTATGTTAATATTCATAAGGGTAGGTTAATATTCACTAAAAATTATGTTTGTTCTATCCGACTTTGAAAATCACCCTGAATGCAACTGTGTATGAATTTTTTTCAAAATTAAAATCATAGAAGTTGAAAAAATATGTTTATTGGATCAGTTATAAAAAATTAATGTTTTGTAGAGACTCAGTGTTTCATTCATTCAATATTATATTTATATTTAAATCCTTAGGGTGTTGCATTCGTGACATTGACTAATATTTTTATACTATTGTTCTTTACTGAATATTTTCTATAACAATTAGGTTATGATATAACTAGGAGTTGAAACTATATTAAAGGTCTATATGTTATTAATCTTCTATAGGAGTGAATACTTCTTGTACTCAGTAATGGTGGAGTTTGAGATTCTATTACTACACTATGGATAACTTGGTTTCATGTAAAATAACCAGATGGAATTGTAAAATACTTATTTTAATGTGCCAACCTCCTATAATTAGTTATATAGGTCTAAATAAAAAGGTAATATTTTTTGAAAATCATTAAGCTTGTGAATATAGTGTTGGTTATAACGACCCATACTTTACATACATGGTTATTACTTCAAAATTGAAGTACACTTATTACAACATATAACAAAACCATGAAAGGACCGTATAGGTATAGTGTGTTTAGAAACTGGGAAACATAAACAACTGGTTCATAAAGCATCTACGTTGTCTCCCATTTATTTCATCATATCTAGAGTCCCTTTTTTGGCATATCTTACTTAATAACCTTCTTCCAGACCTGGGGAAAGAAAACATACAAAGGGGTGAGCTCAAATGATCAATAAAGGTAAACAAAATAAATATCAATCACATCATATTCATAAGAACATAATATTTTGGAAATCTTAACCTGCAAAAGAGATCATAATTTCATAACATCGGATAAATCATAGTAGTGAAATGTAATCCCAATAATCATAACTTAAAACATGAATCTTTGTGGAATACACAAATAATCATAGAAAATCATTTCTTAGTAGTCAAGACTTATTGCCAAGACTATCTTAGTGGACAATGTCCATTTCTGAACCGAGTTCACTCCTCATTTCAGTCCTCTTTCACTGAACCGGTTTAACCTTCCATTCCAGCCATGTCTATCTTATGAGATAGACATATTTACCCAATGCATTTGAGGGAGATATAGGTCCCACCCATCTCATAATGATACCATTCTTATGTGTGCCACAAATACATAAATCATACATCATTGCATAACCCATGTAATAAAAATGGGATTCTTAAACATCGTGACATCATAAAACAATTCATATAAGATAAAGGAATTCATAAAAATAATTCCATCACAACATAATCAAATCAATGTAATAATAGGGATAGAAACAGAACCCTATATTATCTTAGATGGAAAATAATTTTGATAAAACACTTGAACTCCATTCTTGAGGAAACTATCCTTTCTACTTCAAAAACATTTTCCTTTCTTAACATGTCATATAATTTTAAACTAAAATAATTTGATTAAAAATAAAATTGAAAACTTGTAAAGGAAGATTCTTGGAAATAATGTTTTAAAAATCCATTCATGCCGTATAAGTTTAAAAAACATTCTTCTCGTACTTATGTCGGAAAAGTCAAAAAGTACCTCGTACGGAAAACGACAAAAGATTCCTTTCATATCTTTTACTAAAAACTCACCGAAGGATAAAATTAGATTTAAAAAATTGTATAAGGATATAAATATTACATATTGAGGAAACATGGATGTGGATGATAAATATTCCCCAGTAAATTCTGAAGTATAAACAATCTCGGATGAAAATGAGATTGCGAGATTTTCCCTTACCTTAGGTTCGATTTGCTTCGTAAGTGTCCTAAACTCCTTTATAATGATTTAAATAATGTTATTGACTTATTAAAGAATCATACTTTTTGTTATTATATCATATATGGTCATATTCTTAGATTCTTATTAGTAATATTTCATTGCTACTTGTTATTAGGATGTGTATTACGTTTTGTTCTTATGCGTGTTTTGTCGAATAAATTCTTATTATTCTTTTTAGGTTATATATACCTCATTTACAGAATGGTATTAGTGTAATAAATATCATATTTATTAACTCAATTCATTTATGTAACCATTATGCAATGAAAATCATATAGAACGAGTCGCATCACATCGTGGAGACGGTATTCCGTACGTACGTACGAGCGATGATATCATTCCCATGATCATGGAATTGTATTGGAGTGTATGTATACTATTTCAGAATCAATATCAATTTACAATAATCATATATAGTTATTATTTACACCATTATAACCATCCAAGTAAGGTGATGGTGAAAAATAGATTACACCACGACGTGGAGACGATATTCCGTATGTACGCACGCGTGGTGATTTCGTTTTCCGTAGGATGGATAGATGGTGAAATAGGTTTGTTTAATACTTATAATAACATATCAGTATATTAGTGATACTTATGTTATTACTTCATAATGAAACAACTAATGAAGAAGAAGTGGTAGAAGAAATAGAGTTGAAAGAATCAGTAATGGACATTACCTCTTCTTTGAAGCGCCTCTTTGAGACCTCCTCTTAGGTCACTAAAATTGGTCTTTGAAGAAGAAAAATACATCTAAAATGTTTCTAGGGAAGTGTAGAAGATAATTTTTCAGGGGTTGACCGACCTTTATGGCTCAAAGTGGTGTGAGGAAGAGAGGGAGGAGGTTCCATTTTATAAGGGAGGAGAGGGGCACCTTTGAAATAACTAAAACTATTATTTTATTATAAAGTCATATTCGATTTTTAATAGCTCCAAATTGATTTATTTCGATGATAAGGTTGGGATGGGTCGAAATACTCTCATACAATAAAATTTAGACAAGTTTAGGTACCTATTTTAACCTTATCATTTAGATTTAACTTTAGGTTAGATAATTTAACTTTTACCGTGTCTTCTTGTTTTGTTACACTATAAGGTTAATAAACTTACTATAACAAGAAAAAGAACCCCAAGTTGTTTATTATTAATATATATAACCTTATCTAAGTCATTTTGCCTAACCTTATATTTTTAGGAATAAAATAACAACTAATAATATAATATTTGTTTTAAAAACTATTTTATGTCAATTTTGACACCATTTGGTAATTGATTTTTGTGAAAATCATAACAGAATGATTAGTTAGAAAAAAGTTAACTAAATAAATAATAACATGTCATATTAACATAGAAAATTATTAAAATTTATAAAAAGTCTCAAATTACATTTATTTGGGTATTTATAACATCAATTATGTCAATATTTCATTAATAAGATAATTAATGCATCATCATTGTGTCATAAATAAATTAAATTATTTAAAGTATAAAAATTATACATAAAATACCATTATGTAGGAAATATTTTTATCTTTATAATGAATATTTATAGTCTAATTTATCTTATGCATAACCCTATATTAAAAATGATTTAGTTATTAAACATTGATTTTAACTATTTTAACCCTTCTTTAAATAAATTAATAATAAATGTCCTAATCTAATCCATGTGGGCCTAAATGGTCATATATTATTCCTAAGGTTGTTTTTGGTCGAATTATACTTATCCAATAGAATCAGTACATGTTTTAGGGTAATAATAATATCATTTGTACCCTTAGTTACCCTATTTACTTTTAACAGTGGTAAAAAAGGTAAAAAGTTACTATTCACCAAAAATTATTTTCATCTCATTGAACCAAATTTTAATCTTTGATATTAACCTTTTCGCTCGTATTTTTTAAATTCCACTCACAGAAGTGGTAAAATTAAGTTTTATGTGAATTTGAAAATTCTCATAGGAGGTGGGTAAAAGACGGTGAAAAGTTCAATAAAATTTTTATATATCTAAAATTATTATAAAATGACTCCAATGAATTGCATTGAACTTATATAGGTATTATGTATCAATTTTGACCTAAAATAAATTTAAATAAAATAAATAATTATTTAAATAAAAAGTCGGTTTTTAAATAGTAACCCAGTGTTTTCACTATTCATCAAAAATTGAAAGTTTTAAGAAAAATACCAAAATTTCACCCTAGGATAATTTCGATATTCCAAATCCAAAAATGAAGTCCATTTTGAAAAATAAAATTTAAAAAATTTCAAAAAGTGGGTATTACTATTCATAACGGCTAGTTTTAGTAATATTTTAATAGCATATCGTTGTTTAGTAAACTCAGTATTGCGTACGACGCAAGCTATCGAGGAAGGTCGCGATTGCATGTAAAGAAAGAAAAGATAGTGTTGTGTGTAGTGAAATATTCCTTTGATGATTTATATAACATAAAAACAAAATATTTCTCATAAAAGTCTCGGGTGTTACATTCTACCCCCCTTAAAATGAATTTTTCCCTCAAAATTCGTCACTTTGTAAAAAACAGATGAGGATACCTCTCCCTTATCATATCCTCAAGCTCCCATGTAGCTTCTTCTAAGTGGTGGTTCCTCCATAAAACTTTCACCAAGCGAGTGTTCTTGTTCCATAGGACCTTTTCACTACGATCGAGAATCTCTATCGGCTGTTCTTCATAAGAAAGATCTTGCTCCAGCGGTACAACTTTTGAGCTGAGTACATGTGAAGGATCAGGTATGTACTTTCTCAGGAGAGATACATGGAACACATCGTGAACTTGAGAGTGATTCGGTGGAAGTTCCAATCGATAAGCTACCTTCCCAACACAATCCAGTATTTTGAAATGACCGATATATCTAGGGCTCAACTTTCCTTTCTTTCAAAATCTCATGACCCTCTTCCAGGGAGATATCCGTAAGAACACTTTATCACCCACTTCAAACTCTAGGTCTTTTCTTCAGTTGTCGGCATAACTTTTTGTCGACTCTGAGCTGCTCTTATGTGTTGTTGAATAGATCTGACCTTTTCTGCCATCTCATCAACAAGATCAGGTCCTAATAGCTTTCTTTCCCCAACTTCATCCCAACAAGTTGGAGTCCTGCATTTCTTTTCATAGAGAGCTTCATAAGGAGCCATATGAATACTGGAGTGAAAGCTATTATTATAAGAAAATTCCACCAAAGGTAGGTGTTGATCCCAACCACCTTTTAAATCCATAGAGAATTCTCTCAACATATCTTCTAGAGTTTGAATTGTCTTCTCAGACTGGCCGTCTGTCTGAGGATGATAAGCAGTGCTGAAACTCAACTCTATATCCAGAGTATGCTAAAGACTTCACCAGAACTTCGAGGTAAATCTCGGATCCCTATCAGATATAATGGAAAGTGGTACTCCATTCAATATTATTACTTCCTTTACATATATCATGGCAAGCTGATCTAGAGAGAAATCCTCTCTAATAGCAATGAAGTGTGCAGACTTTGTAAGATGATCAACTATGGCCTAGATAGAATTATTTCCTTTGGATGTTTTAGGAAGTCTAGTGACAAATTCTATAGTGATGTTTTCCCATTTCCATTCGGGTATGGGTAATGGTTGTAACATCCCCTTAGACTTCTGTCTCTCTACTTTAACTTGCTGACAAACCAAGCATCGAGAGACATATTCAGCAACATCTATTTTCATTCCATCCCACCAGAAGTACTCTTTCAGGTCCCTATACATCTTCGTGCTTCCAGGATGAATAGAGAATGAAGAACTATGAGCTTCATCCAGTAGCTCCTTCTTTAATTATGGGATGGAAGGAACAAAAACCCGATTCCTAAACATTATTATCCCATCACAATCAAGGTTGAATTCAAGAATATTTCTCAACTTCTTTTGTAACTCTACATCTTCTTTCTGCACCTCTTTAATCTTCACATGTATAGATGGTTGAACATTCATTTTAGAAAGATACGATTTTCCCCTTCCATTATAATTCCAAGATCCATCCTTTGTAAATCCATAAATATTAGATCTTTTGTGATCCTAATCATGGATAAGCTAGCATGGTCTTGTCGACTTAATGCATCTGCCACCTTGTTTGCTTTCCCGGGGTGGTAATGAATTGAGAAGTCGTAATCCTTAATCAGCTCCAACCATCTTCTTTGGGGCATATTCATCTCCTTTTGTGTGAAAATATACTTTAAACTTTTATGATCAGTATAAATATCAAACCTTTCTCCATAAAGATAATGCCTCCAAATATTTAATGCATAGATTACCGAAGCTAACTCCAAATCATGAGTTGGGTAATTTTGCTCATGGATTTTCAACTATCCTGAGGCATAAGCTATAACCATATCATTCTGTATAAGAACAAACCCCATCCCCTTCTTGGATGCATCACTTTAGATCACAAACCTTTATCCACTACAAGGAAGTGTGAGTACAAGTGCACTGGATAACCTTCTTTTCAACTCCTTGAAATTCTCTTCACATTCCTCTGTCAAAACAAACTTAACTCCTTTTCGAGTCAACCTGGTGAGTGGATTAGATAATCGTGAAAAATCATTCACAAAACGTCGATAATATCCAGAAAAATCAAGAAAAATTCAGATCTCAGTTACTGTTGTTGGTCTCGACCATCTTTCGATAACCTCTATTTTTGCTGGATCCACAGATGTCCCCTCTTTTGAGATTATGTGACCCAAAAATGCAACTTTTTGACGCCAAAATTCACACTTGGTAAATTTGGCATAATGCTTCTCCTTTCTTAGGGTTTCAATACAATTCTCAAGTGATCTTCGTATTCTTCCTTGCTCTTTGAATAGACAAGAATATCATCTATAAAGACTACCAAAAACTGATCAAGATAGTCTCTAAAGAATCTATTCATCAGATCCATGAAGATAGTGGGGGAATTAGTAAGACCAAATGGAATCAATATAAATTCATAGTGTCCATACATTGTACGGAAAGCCGTCTTTGGTATATCCTCCCTTTTGACCCTTAATTGATGATACCCTGAACGAAGATCAATCTTGGAAAAGTATTGAGCTCCACGTAGTTGGTCAAATAAGTTATCAATGTGCGGGAGAGGATATTTTTTCTTGATAGTGATCTTGTTAAGTTCTTTATAATCAATGCAGAGTCTCATTGATCCATCTTTTTTCTTAACAAAAAGAACAGGTACTCCCTAAGGTGATGCACTAGGGCGTATGAATCCTTTATCAAGATTCTATTGGAGTTGCTTCTTCAATTCCTGCAACGCAATTGGGGCCATTCTATAAGGTGTCTTTGAAATAGTAAAAGCACCCGGTACAAGTTCTATTGAAAAATCAACTTCACAATTTGGTGGAAGACCCGAAAATTCCTCTGGAAAGACATCATAAAACTCTCGTACAATGGTCATATTCTTAATCATGAGTTTCTCACCAACCATTTGAGATAAATAACCTTCATTTAGTGGAATCAAGACCCATAAGATGGAAGAAATTTCCACTGGAAGGTTATGTTCATCCTTGCATCGATATACGATCATAGATTGATTTGGAATATGAAATGTGACTTCCCTTATTTGGAAATTGATATGAGCTCCATATAGAGAAAGCCAATCCATGCCAAGAATCACATCAAATTCCACTATAGGAAGGATCACAAGATTTGAAGGAAGCACTTTCCCACAAACTTCAATTGGAGAAGAATTATAAACTTTTGATGCGACTGTTGTGCCATTAGGGGTTGTCACAGCTAACTCAACATCTAATTGTTGAGGTAATATAGTGAAACCCTTAGAAAATTCTTCAGAAAAAAAAGAGTGGGTGGATCCAGAATCAAATAAAAAATTTGCTACTTTAGAGTGGATAGTAAGTGTACCTTTCACCACTTCGTTATCGTACTCCACACCACTGATATAAATTGCATGTGGCTTTCCTTTTTCTTTAGCCTTAAGAGTTTTTTGACGTCGATCATCATAAAAAACCCTTGGATTAGGGCATTTATTGGCATAATTCCCTATCTCCTTGCACTTGAAACATTGAAGTGTAGTAGGTTCATTCTGTTTTTCCCTTCCTTTGTTTGCATCATTAGACATCTTCTTCCCATAATTGTGGCATTCAAATGCCCGATGACCTTCCTTTCCACATTTGAAACATTTACTTGTCCCTTTAAGACAACTCCCTCCATGTTTCTTTCCACACTTTGAGCATAAAGGAAAGCTCATATTCTTTTCAGTGTGCTCTTTAGATTTTCATTTGAATTCCATTTTACTCTTCTTATCAAACCCATATGACTGATGGGTTACTCCAATCTCCATCTCAACTTTGAGAGCACATCGAACAATTTCCTCGTATCTATTGAAGTCCCTTATGGATAACGCCCTTCGAAGACTTGGTTTTAAGCCACTAAAGAATCGATCGATCTTACTCTCAGGTTGGATAATAATACCAGAAGCATACCTTGAAAGTCTTGTAAAATTTGCTTCATAGGTACCAATAGATTAATTTTCCTTTTGATTTAGTTCAAGAAACTCCTTCTCCATCTTTGTTCGAAGAATACGAGGGAAGTACTTATTGAAAAATAAGTTCTTGTACCCGTCCCATTCCATGGACTCAATTTCATCTCTTTGACTCATATTATTGATAATATTCCACCATTGACCAGTGTATCCTTCCAAACGATATACTGCTAAGATGACCTTATCATGTTCAGAACATTGAAGAACTGAAAATATCTTTTCAGTGGTACTAATCCATTGTTCAGACACTAATGGATCAGAAGACCCGCTGAATGAAGGTGGATGCTGCCTCATGAAGGATTCAACAGAATGTTGCTCCTTCATTTTATCATTTGGAAGTCCTTCATGATTCATATCTTGAGAAAGTTGTGTGAGCATTGCTACAAGATTTTGAATTCCAGCTCCCATAACGTTTGGTTGCTTAGGGTGGCAATCATTGAATTGCCCGTCGCATTCCGCATTAACACGGTTCCTTCGGGTTCCAGCCATTGACTAAAACCAAGAAGAATACTATGAGAACACTAATTATAATAGAAAAAACACATAATCAAGAATAAAATTTCACACTTAAGTTCTTATCATAGGTTATTCATGGCCATTTTTAAAACACTAAGATCGTGTTCTATGCTTAGAATTATCCTTAGGGTTCTTACTAAGGCTTTTACATCCTAGTTTCCAAAGGTTGACTATAACCTTCCTCTGATACCAACTATAACGACCCATACATTACATACATGGTTATTACTTCAAAATTGAAGTACACTTATTAAAACATATATCAAAACCATGAAAGGACCGTATAGGTATAGTGTCTTTAGAAACTGGGAAACATAAACAACAGGTTCATAAAGCATCTAAATTGTCTCCCATTTATTTCATCATATCTAGAGTCCCTTTTTTGGAATATCTTACTTAATAACCTTATTCCTAACATGGGGAAAGAAAACATACAAAGGGGTGAGCTCAAATGCTCAGTAAGGGTAAAAAAAAGAAATATCAATCACATCATATTCATAAGAACATAATATTTTGGAAATCTTAACCTGCAAAAGAGATCATAATTTCATAACATGGGATAAATCATAGTAGTGAAATGTAATCCCAATAATCATAAATTAAAACATGAAGATTTGTTTCATACACACATAATCATATAAAATCATTTCTTAGTAGTCAAGACTCATTGCGAAGACTATCTTAGTGGACAATGTCCATTTCTGAACCGAGTTCACTCCTCATTTCAGTCCTGTTTCACTGAACCGGTTTAACCTGCCGTTCCAGCCATGTCTATCTCATGAGATATAAATATTTACCCAATGCATTGGAGGGAGATATAGGTACCACCCATCTCATAATGATACCATTCTTATGTGTGCCACAAAATCCTAAATCATACATCATTGCATAACCCATGTAATAAAAATGGTATTCTTAAACATCGTGACATCATAAAACAATTCATATAAGATAAAGGAATTCATAAAAATAATTCCATCACAAAATAATAAAATAAATGTAATAACAGGGATAGAAACCTAACCCTATATTATCTTATATGGAAAATAATTTTGATAAAACACTTGAACTCCATTTTTCAAGAAAATATCCTTTCTACTTCAAAAAAATTTTCCTTTCATAACATGTCATATAATTTTAAACTAAAAGAATTTGATTAAAAATAAACTTGAAAACTTGTAAAGGAATATTCTTGGAAATAATGTTTTAAAAATCCATTCAGGCCATATAAGTTAAAAAAAACATTCTTCTCGTACTTATGTCCGAAAAGTCAAAAAGTACCTCGTCTGAAAAACGACAAAAGATTCCTTTCATATCTTTTACTAAAAAATCACCGAAGGGTAAAATTGGATTTAAAAAATTGTATAAGGATATAAATATTACATATTGAGGAAACATGGATGTGGATGATAAATATTCCATAGTAAATTCTAAAGTATAAACAATCTCGGATAAAAATGAGATTGCGAGATTTTCCCTTACCTTAGGTCTGATTTGTTTCGTAAGTGTCCGAACCTCCTGTATAATGATTTAAATAATGTCATTTACTTATTCCAGAATCATACTCTTTGTTATGATATCATATATGGTCATATTCTTAGCTTCTTATTAGTAATATTTCATTGCTACTTGTTATTCGGATGTTTATTACTTTTTGTTCTTATGTGTGTTTTGTTGAATAAATTATTATTCTTCTTTTTAGGTTATAGATACCTCATTTATAGAATGGTATTAGTGTAATACATATCATATTTATTCACTCAAATCATTTATGTAACCATTATGCAATGAAAATCATGTAGAACGAGTCACATCACATCGTGGAGACGGTATTCCGTATGTACGCACGAGCGATGATATCATTCTCATGATCGTGGAATTATATTGGAGTGTATGTATACTATTTCAGAATCAATATCAATTTAAAATAATAATATATAGTTATTATTTACACCATTATACCCATCCAAGTAAGGTGGTGGTGGAAAATAGATTACACCACGGCGTGGAGACGGTATTCCGTATGTACGCACGCGTGGTGATTTCGTTTTCCGTAGGATGGATAGATGGTGAAATAGGGTTGTCTAATAATTATAATAACATATCAGTATATGAGTGATACTGATGTTATTACTTCATAATGAAACAACCAAAGAAGAAGAAGTGGAAGAAGAAATAGAGTTGAAAGAATCGGTAATAGACATTACCTCTTCTTTGCAGAGCCTCTTTGAGAGCTCCTCTTAGGGAACTAAAATTGGTCTTTGAAGAATAACAGGACCTCTAGGATGTTTCTAGGGAAGTTTAGAAGAGAATTTGGTAGGGGTTGTCCGAGATTGAAGCCTCAAAGTGGTGTGAGTAAGAGAGGGAGGAGGTTCCCTTTTATAAGGGAGGAGAGGGGCACCTTTGGAAAAACTAAAAATATTATTTTATTATAAAGTCATATTCGATTTTTAATAGCTCCAAATTGATTTATTTCGATGATAAGGTGGGAATGGGTAGAAATAATCTCATCGAATAGAATTTATACAAGTTTAGGTATCTATTTTAACATTATCATTTATATTTAACTTTAAGTTAGATAATTTAACTTTTACCGTGTCTTCTTGTTTTGTTACACTATAAGGTTCATAAACTTACTATAACAAGACAAACGAACACCAATTTGTTTATTATTAATATATATAACCTTATCTGAGTCATTTTTCTGAACCTTAGATTTTTAAAAATAAAATAACAATTAATAATATAATATTTGTTTTAAAAACTATTTTATGTCTATTTTGACACTATTTGGTAATTGATTTTTGTGAAAATCATAACAGAATGATTAGTTCGAAAAAATTTAATTAAATCAATACTAACATGTCATATTAACATATAAAATTATTGTAATTCATAAAAAATCTCAAATGACATTTATTTTGGTATTTATAACATCAATTATGTCAATATTTCATTAATAAGATAATTACTGCATCATCATTGTGTCATAAATTAATTAAATTATTTAAAGTCCAAAAATTATAAATAAAATACCATTATGTAGGAAATATTTTTATCTTTCTAATGAATATTTATAGTCGAATTTATCTTATGTATAACCCTATATTAAAAATGATTTAGTTATTAAACTTTGATTTTAACTATTTTAACCCTTCTTTAAATAAATTAATAATAAATGTCCTAATCTAATCCATGTGGGACTAAATGGTCATATATTATTCCTAAGGTTGTTTTTTGTCGAATTATACTTATCCAATAGAATTAGGACCTGTGTTAGGGTAATAATAATTTCATTTTTACCCTTAGTTACCCTATTTACTTTTAACCGTGGTAAAAATATGTAAAAAGTTACTATTCACCAAAAATTATTTTCATCTCATTGAACCACAATTTAGTCCTTGATATTAACTGTGTCTCTCGAATTTTCAAAATTCCACTCACAGAAGTGGTAAAATTATGTTTTATGTGAATTTGAAAATTCTCCTAGGAGGTGGGTAAAAGACGGTGAAAAGTTCAATAAAATTTTTATATATCTAAAATTATTATAAAATGAATCCAATGAATTTCATTGAACTTATATAGGTATTATTTATAAATTTTGACCTAAGATAAATTTAAATAAAATAAATAACTATTTAAATAAAAAGTCGGTTTTTAAATAGTAACCTAGTGTTTTCACTATTCATCAAAAATTGAAAGTTTTAAGAAAAATACCAAAATTTCACCCTAGGCTAATTTTGATATTACGAATCCAAAAATTAAAGCCATTTTGAAAAATAAAATTCACAAAATTTCAAAAAGTGGGTATTACTATTCATAACAGCTAGTTTTAGTAATATTTTAATAGCATATCGTTGTTTAGTAAAACTCGGTTTTGTGTACGACGCAAGCTATAGAGGAAGGTCACGATTACGTGTAAAGCAAGACAAGATAGTGTTGTGTGTAGTGAAAGATTCCTTTGATGATTTATATAACATAAAAACAAAATATTTCTCATAAAAGTCTCTGGTGTTACATCGGTTGAGCGGGATGAGATATTTCTGTGCCCCGAACCACTATACATCATCATGTATTATTCTTTTCTTTATTTATTTTCCCCTACATTACTCAAATTTAAGACATAATTAATGAATAACTTTAATTAAATATGGGTATTTCAAATTATTATTATTTTTAAAAGGAAACAAAACACCCCCATCTTGTGTCTTTGTCAACATCATTTGGACACACCAAATGATAACAAGGTTATGTTCATTAATGATGAACCCACTACTTAAAGAGATGTTATTTGGTGTTTTGATTCCAAGTATTGGTTTAATAACCTAGAATCTGAAATGGATTACTTGTATACAATTTTTTTTATAAAAAGTGGATTCACCTAACGGGGTATGAACTATAGGATTTCATTGGATTTTATACAAGAAAATAGACATGGATAATAGAGTTTTTACCAATAATGTCTCCAAGTGGAAAAGGGGTTCAAATAGATTCATGGGGTTTATTGTGAATAAATGTTTTATCCATTTTACTAATAGTTTCCATTCCAAAATTTAATTCCATATCTTCTCATTATTATTATGATATTTATCAAATAGATATTAGACTCGCTTTCAATGATATGGATTTATTTGAGGATTCTTATATGATACAACCTAACGGTTTTGAATTTTGAAATGATCCTTATACTTTTTTCAAGCGATAATAATAAATTTATAGATTAATACAAGATTCTTTATTTGGGAATATCTTGTCTAATGATGTAATAAAATAGTTTGGTTTCATTAAAAAAATAGATCATTTTTTAATAAAATAGGATTAGAGGGGGTGTTGTGGTATTTTTGATATTTTATGTGAATAATGTAATCCTTCTCTAAAATGGTTTCCTAAATTTCCATTTTATAATGGTATGGTTGGTAATATTCTTCTCAATGAGCTTTAAATGATAGATAATATTTATTTTGTGTCTAATATAGGATCTTCAAGTATTCCATATTATGCACATGACCTAATATAACCTCTGATTTTAGTGTAGATGGTAGATACCAATCTAATATCTATGAGAGTCACTGAATTTAAATCAATAAAATCCTTAAGTACTTAATAAGAAGTAATCATATGTTCTTGGTCATTAGTGAATAGGATTCAATAATTTTGATGGTTTACAATGATTTCAGTTTCCAATAAAAATTGATTATTCGAGACCAGAATTTGGTTTTATTGGTTTCTTAAATTGTTAATGAATTAGTTTGAATAGTTAAGGAAAATATAATACAGAGGGCTTGAAAATATATAAATAATAAATTTATATATTAGATGTTATGATGGAATCTGTTTGCCTCAAAAAATTCATCACTGAACATGGGGTGCTTCCTAGAATTCAGGATAAAATTGAGTAATAATATGGAAATAATAGAGATATTACTCTTTTCAAGGAACCCCATTATCTCCCAAGGAATAAACACATCCTTCATAAGTCCAATATCAACAGAGATATCATTGAGAGGGAAACTTTAAAGATATATTGGGTGGATACAAATTAAAAATAAGTAGAACCTTTGAGAAAACCATTAGCATAGAAAAATCATGATATCTATGTTGATTATATTGATATTATAACATTATATATTTTATGTAATGGTTGTTAAATTTACCATGGTTTTATAATAAAGGCAATCTCTATTTTTCATTCATTCACGTGTACTATAGTTTATTAAATGAAAAATAGAATAGTAGTATCCCCTCGAAGTAAAAATTTGTGTACTCCAAAATTGATGATCATAAAAAAATTATGTGATGTGATGATATGATATGATTAACATGAGTAAAATCTATTGATCGATAAAATGAGTTCTATATGGTATATAGTGAATAAAATTGTGAGATAATAAGTCAAAATCTATTATCTTGATCGATACTGTAAACTATGTCACATGAAATTTCATACATACATCAATATACTTCGGGTGTATACTTATTATAAATACCCATTAAATGATTTTAGTGACATACATAGAAATATAACCTTTAATCTTTGATACATTTCTTACGAAATCATTGAGGTTATTCTAATAAGTTGATGGTATGGTATGTTTCTAGTAATTTCTTTAATGGAAGATCAACCGAGATTGGATTAGTATGCTCAAATGATGAGAAAAGATATATGATATTCTGATTGAATTATAATGAATAAATACATGGCCATTCTTAGTTGATTAACAAGTAATGTACTCAACAACTTCAATGGATGTAATGTGATGTATTCATTCCTGATGGCTGGTCTATTTCAAGAGTAATGAATATATGAGATGGCCTATACTAGATTTATATATTCCTCATCTATTTTCCACTTTATGTAAAATAGAAAGGTATTATAAACATACATATATGATGTAAATGATGCATTTTGTAGTGGAAATATTTATATAGAGATACATTTATGTTTGAGTGAGATCACACATGACACCTTTATAGCTTGAGTATGACTGATTCTTTTCTAGAGGACTCTATTTTCTTACACCTATGAAATCATGATTTTATATTTATATTCAATGATAAAAATTCCCATAGTTCCACATATTTAGGTATTTTATTAAGGTTTAATTTTTTTCAAAAAATCATCTTCTTCAAAAAATAATCATGTTTTATAAATAGTATCTATAAGAGTTTAGATGGATTCATAATGATTTGTGATGTTTTTCATAAATTCATTATATTTTTTTAGTTTAAGTGGGATATTTTTTGAAATACACTAAAATAAATATATTTTTTTATATGTTATACACTGAGTTGTATCTTTTGATACCCATGAAACAAAAATTGTAGTTTTCGCTATCACAATATACAATAGAAAGACATGATTACAATTTATTGTCCACTATCATGTCTTCCACATGGTATATCATATATTATGAATCAAAATATCGATTCATTTAAGTCTTTAAAAATAAATTTTTATTATTGAAATGCTTCAGGATCACAATCAACAACAAGAATATGTTATGGGTAATACTTTTCCCCTACCATGTGATAACAACCAACCCAGAACATCCTTCATGCATGAAGGGTGTCTATATAATGGAAATGGTTACTTATATATGGATACTTGATTAAGTTAATCCATATTTAAAGATTTTTTCATTGATAATCTATTGTTTTTAATGAGTAATGGGTTAACATGCCTTTGGAGATCATGGGACCTCTCCTAGACTATATTGATTCTAATGGTCGATGTCATCCCTATGGAGGAAATAATTCATTGGATATTTCCATGTAATCATGATTAATATTACTCCATTTAGTTTATAATATATGGATCACAATGAAATATAGGTATGTTTATTGATATTTCAGTTTCTTCAGAATCCGTTATTTCGATGATGGTAGTATAGGTTATATAATGATATTCATCAACCGCATTAATCAATCGAGGATCTTACTATATCCATAAATATGCACATGTGTGTGTATTATGTTTTATATTATATATATTATATATTTATAAAGATTAAATTATATATATATTTTATATAAATTTTTTATATGTTTTAAAATAATACATCTGTTTCTATTTATAAATATTATTTATTCAAATATGTATATATTCTGTTATGTCATATATAATATATATATATATTGTAGTGGAACATATATTTCACTATTAATTTATAAAATAATAAAAAACTAATACCATTTATGCATATTATATAAAAAATTTCATTCTTGTATACTTATTATTATTATTTTTGTTTTTATTTTTTCATTTTTATTATCACTATTATTATTATAACAATTAATATAATCAGGTGCTGGGGTAGACATGGAAAATGAATCTCCCTATACACAAACATACATAGAGAGATCCGAATATGAGACCTCCCAGATGCTTTATGTTGTGGTGATCGAACATGATATATCCTAGATGAAATAAATTGAAATGAACAAATATCCTTTTACCTTATTTAGAAATTACAATATTTTGTAATTTTAATAAAATGATAATAATTATAATAAAAATTTCTTTCTTATTGTATTTTTTTAAAAATGTATCATATTATTTATGATATATAAAAGGTTTTATTTTTTTAGTTGTTTTTAAGATGATAATGAGTCATAATTAGCTTAGTTAATGGATAATAACTGATGAATATGAAAAATGTGTTGACCAAATCATCAAATTTACTATATAATATGTTTTAGTTAAGGAAGTATTCTTATATTCACCTTTGATGTGTTTGAATGTGTAAAAATTATGATATCAAGATATCAAAGATCATTTAATTTATTATGGATTTAATGTGACATTATTGACCCCCCATTAAAGATGCAATTCAAAACTTTTAAAGGGATCATATGGAAAGAGAATATGGAAGAATGGAATAATAGAAAAGTATAAAATTAGTTTTTGAATAATTCATTACAATTGGGAAGTCTCTTTGTTTGTGGTGAGATTACCACATATGGATACATGGTTGAAACACTTTGTGAATGTTTAAATGATCCACTATGAGGCATCATTCATGAAAAATATAAAATATTCCATGCTTACTATTTATAAATCTAATGTAAGGTGTCCATTATGGTAGTTGGTTGAGATTCTATTATGTATGTATAAGAAGCTAGTGGTAGTCATCATTTATGGTAGTGTATAGTTAATTATTTTGGATATCATAACTGATTCCTTTGAATACACATGACTCATATGTGACCAATGCTGTTTAGGGAGATGGTTTCACTAATATTATGAGAACTGTTATGCAGTTGGCTGATAAATACCAAATTTATACTCACTTCAAGAACAAATCATTTCCTCTTGACACGAGGTATATGAAAAATCACACTATTTTTAAGATATTTCATGGTGAAATCCTTTGAAAAATCTACCATGTAGTTTTTTGATTGAATTAAAGAGAATAGAGAAGGATCCTAGATAAAAATTTTTTATAGTGAAACCTCCCACATATAAAAACTTCATGATTCTACCAATGTAAAACCTTTGTAATGTATTCCCACGTAACTTCTTCCTAGAGGATTACCAAAAAAATTATTATGTGGTAAAAAACCTTTAAACACTCATAAATTTTTCAAAACCTACCAACACACATATAAATCCATTATCATATGAACAATAGGATCCATAAAGTAAATTTTTCTTCTTTCTGATGCTTTATCATAGAAAAATATCAGACCTATGGTTAGTTACTATATGAAGGATTCCTGTTTTAAATATTAGGGCACCCTTAACATCAAATATTTTTCTCAAATCATCTACCTAGGTTGATTTAATAAACATATCCTCCTAGAAATCATTATTCAATGGTTAAAATGAAAAAAAATCCTTTTATATCAATTTCTCCTCCAAATTTTATAGAATTTTTGGATCACATTAATATGCATGTCTATATTCCACCTTTACATCTTTCATTCCATTGGGAAAGGGAAACAAGAATCCTATAAAATATTTTCCCCAATTTTCCTCCATGAATAATAAAAGACTCTATATAAAATCAATCATGTAATTTAGTGATAAAATGATATTATTTATTATATTATCATTATAATCTTCTCTAAACCAAACATCTCAGGCCTATTTGAATTTATTTTTTAGGTAGCCTCATTGTTCACAAATCACATGGTCCATTTATGAAACAAAAATCTAAGTCTAATTAATTATCCATGAATATGAAAGGGCTTATTATAGGGTGTAATACCCAACCATAACATTATTCATTATTTATCAAAAAAATAAAAAACCATAAAGGGCCCCTCATGCGAGAGTCCAACATTGACCATAGATAAGTTTCATTTTGATGGTATTCTATTTGTATGATGTTAAACTACACTGAATAGGTCATATATATATAACCTTAAAATATAAGACACCTTAGTTCTAGTTTAATGAATGTAAAAGGTGAATAAATGGTCTTGAAACATGAACTTAAATAGTATATAATGCATGAACTCAAAGTTTACTTCTATAGTCCTAGATACACAAACATAAAAATTTATATCTATGTCCATCATTACATGAAATTAAAGGGAACTTGAGTATTCTATATCACAGAAACATTGGGGGTATGATGTTTTCATTTACATGGAACCAAAAAATTTGGGTTTTGATTCCCATTATAGGGGATACGCAAGAAGCCCCTCTCAAGGGATATATGAAAACTCTAAAACACATATTGGGTACCTAGATAGAGATAAGTCCCCAAGTTCCCAAATATGTGTATTTAAGTCATAATATAACAAATAAATGACGGAAAAGAGGGATAAACTCTTATACATAGTGTTTATCACATCGATTCATGGTACTTATTTATCACTCTAACAACCGAAGTAAATGGTATTTTTTATTGGAAAGATTTCATGAGTACATATTAAATCAATAAGATAATTCCATAATAGGAAATAAAACATTTAATGGGATGAGTTTTCCCCTAATCATCTTTAAATCTATATATATTTTGATGATTCATTTTTTCACCCTAATGAATTCCATCCTTTGAAAATAAAGTCTATGAAATAATGACACAATTTTCATGAATGTGTGGGGTAATAAAATGTTAAACCTAATATGAAAAAATTTAGTTAGAAAGGGGATCAATTGATCATTCATTTTTCTTGTACTATTGAACTACTAGGTTACCTATTTGTGGCATTCCATTTTAGGATATACTTTCAATCCATATAGATGAATAACTCAATGTAATGACCAATGTATGATTCCCCAAATTGTATTTGGGGAGAAAAAATTTAACTTATGTATCTGAACATCAATAGAAGGTAGTAACCATGACAAATGCCTTGACCATAATGACAGATGTGGCCCCAAGGTCTCAAAGAACACTATCACTAACTGAAATATTCTAGAATTTTGTAGTGTGCACCCTCATATAGGAGTATAACCTCGAAGAATCCATATTAACTTTAGAGGGAATATGTGTGAACCTCTCAGAGATACATCCCCACTAGCCATCTCATTAGAAATAGTTGTTGGGAAACATGTGGCCCCACTTTCCAAGACCAATCATTTTAGATGTATATACCTACAGAAACAAAATCCCATCTTAGTTACCATAGGGAGTTTTTATAGTAATTTAAATATGTCTTGAACACTATTCAAAACATTCATTGGAGGTATCTTGTCTATCATCGCCTTCCATAGTTTTATATGGCCCAAATCCCTTGATAATACAGTGAGGATTATCTTAGGGACATCCTTACCCATTTTATTCAATATTGGATGCTCATGAGGAGGGATCACTAACGGAAGTTGACTACTAAAGCTCAAAAGTATTTCCATACCCTTGTTCACATCAATATGTAGAAATCTCATCCTCATATTTTGATGATAACCGAATAACCACCAAGGAGGGTTTCTATTAAAAAAGGAAACTTCCAAAATTTCCCATCCCCAGTAATGATTGAGGTTCCAAGTAACACCCTGATTTTTTTTGACTTTTTTTGAATAAATTCAATTTCTTCAATAGCTTTCATTTCATGCAACATCGAGGTTTAACAAACCATGATAAAATATTAATATTTTAATTTGAATATTATCAATATAATCAATACCTTAAACGTGGATGTATGAATTAGAATAAATACATTTTAATTTTTTTATAATTATTTTATATAAAGAAAACATATCGATAAAATAGTTCTTAATGTTTAGTAAATCCTTTATATACTTCAAAAATACATTATTTATTAAAATTATTTTCATAGTTTTTTGTGAAAAAATAATAAAATTAAAAATTTTCAATTTTAGTAAATTTATATTAAAAATTAAAAATAGTTTTTCCATATATAATTTAAAGAATATCTTAGGGTGATTTTTTATGAATTTTCTGAATAGATTAATTTTTTAATTAATAGTAAAAAATACTGGTTTTTATTGAGAACTTCCTTTTCATTTAAAGAATATATAAGGTTAAATTTTATTTTAAATTGGAATTAAAAGTTAAATTATTTAAATTATATGGTATTTAATAAAATATAGGTAATTTAAATAAATTTCTTAATTTTTTCTTGATATTAAAAACTTTTATACTAAAAAAAATTATCTCTGGAGAACTGCTTTTTCGTTGCACCTACGGGTTTAATTTTAAATTAAAATATGTCAATTATTTGAATGGAATTTGGAAATGTATATTATTTAGTTTTAATTAGAATAATGAATGTTATATAAAATTTTAAATTAATTTTTGATCAAAATTAATAGTAAAAATAGTAAAAATTAATTACGAGAGTTAACTTTAAAACAGGTTTATTCGGGGGATAAACTATAAAGATAATTATTAAAATAAAATAAAAACATTAAAAATTACTATTTTCATGATATATTTAGATATTAAATCATATAAGGTTTGATAATTATTCATTTTGGATCCTTTGTTAATTTTGAAATGTGGCTACACCTTTTTATATTAAAAAATTCCAAGTGTGTCATCTCTCCCACTTATAAATGGCCTCCCACACTCATCTATTCTTCACAATTCCAAATCCCATTTATTTCCATAATATCTTCCTAAAATTCATAGGCACATACTATATTTCTTATTTTAAATTTTAAACCCTCATAGTAAGGTTTTAGTTATAGACCTAAAGAGGTTCTTTGAAGAAGAGGTGGAATTATTAAAATTACATTTTTTTCATTTATTCTTCCACCTACTTCAAAATTCTATTAAAATGTGATGATATAATAAAATAAATATCATCCAAATAATTTTATTTTACTTTATTAATGAAATAAAATAAATGAATCTTCACTTCCATCAAATTGGAAATGAAAACATTGATCATGTGTATGGTGGCCTACCACCTCCCGAAACGATATAACTCATTTTCCATCTCCGACTCTCAAGAAATGATATATTAGTGGATATAAATTGTATATATTATTCTTATAAAATAATTATAATTATTATTTTTTAATATCACATATAAATTTTTAGTTTCCATTCTATGGGAATACACAAATGTCGCTAGTGTGTACGGTGGACTACCGCCTCATAAAGCGACGTGATTAGTATTTTTTTTAAATGCTCGGAAATTTTAAGGAATTTTTTTTCTTAAATACTTTGAAATTTTACGAGTCTGTGGCTTCTGACGACACTTGATTCCGAGTCTCGGTGTGCCCGAAATCAATTTTCGAAGTTTAGCTCAGGTACATTCAGTAAACGAACGAGTGGGTTTTTCTATCTTTTGAACCGTTGCTCGGAATTGAAATATGAGGGCACTGATGAACTCGCAGCGCAAGTAATTTCTTAAGGGGACCTTTACCACAATTTCATTTTAAGCAGGTTGAGAATTAATATTTGGGGAATTAGATTAAACTAAATAAAATTGGTGGAGCAAAATTTTATTTTGAGGATGGTGGTTATTTCCTCCCAAGGGGAGTTAGAGGTGGGGCCCACACCCACATAACCTCCCAGGAGAGAATATTTGTGGGGTGGGGCCCACACGTGACCTAAACCCTTGAACTTTCCATAACTCTCATAAACCCCATTAAACTCCCTTGTTTAATGTTGAAAACTCTCCCAATATTTATGAGATCTCTTCACATCCTCTCCTTCTCTTTATTAATTGACAATACATTTATTTAATGAATTCCACCTCTTCAGTTAATTAATGAAGTGGTTTGAATTTTGAATTTTAAATTTCATGTGTTAATAAAATAATAGGATTATCCTTTTATTTTATTTTTGGGGGAATTCATTGTGTTAAGGAGAATTAGGAGAGCTCTTGAATTTTTGGAAGAACACCGAACCTCTGATGAAGAATGACGTCTTCTTCAATGAAGAATGCCAGTTCCACGAAGAACGACGACACAATTTTCTTTCTCTTCTCCGCAACAAGTGAGGACACGCCATTTCCTCCTCGGACGCACTTCGACATCGTCTACGAATCCTCACCCTGCGATGCCGTCTTCCGCGATGCCCGACGTGCGACGTCAATTTTCGAGGTAGGGAATTAATTTCAATTTTAATGGATTAAAATCATGCCTCATTTGTTGTTGAAAATCTTTGTTTGTCCGACCTATTGCTATCTCTTAATGCGGAGGACGCGGGACGAACGTACACAACCCGACGACCCTCCGTTTGATCTTGTTTATTTTTGGAATCGGTGACCGGAAGCGGAACGCGAAAGAGGCCGGCGGCACAAGGGCCGCCGTCACACACGCAAAGAAAGCCGTGGCCAAGAGAGACACGACAGAGGAAACACAGTGCCGTCGCGCCGGTCTAGGAACACAAAGCTGTGGCCAGGGAATGCCGTGGTGGAGGAAGCTGGCGCCGTCGTGCCGGCTTTGCAGATGGAACCACGACCCTCTTCGCAGGCCGCTTTAGCGGAAGGGCAGGCCGACCCGTCGATTGTCCGGGAGGAGAAAAGCCGTGGTGCTTGGAGTACGCCGCGCTGGATGAGCCGCGGCCTGCTCATGCAGGCCTCTTGTGTCAGAAGGCCGACTGGCTCTAGTCGGCCGTTTAGGGAGGGCGCCGCAGCTTGGCGCCGCCGGTTCGGGCAGCCGGGGGGACTCGCCCCCCTTGGACCGCTTGGATAGCTGGCCGAACCGGGCCAAGCTCGGCCAAACTGGGCTGTGCCCTACCGGGCCGGGCCGCGCCCCATCGGGACAGGACACCCCACTTCGGGCCGGGCCGTGCCACTTCGGGCCGGGCCGCGCCCCGCCGGGCCGGGCCGTGCCACTTAGGGCTGGGTCGCGCCCTTTTCAGGCCGGGCTGCTCCCCTCAGGGCGGGCCGCACGAATATTCAGTCCAGTCCGACACCCCTACCGGGTCGGACCCGCCAAAACTGGGTGACCCGACCCACCAGCCCACTGGGCTTAACGGGTCGGGCCCGTTATTCACTTAAACGTGAATAAATTAAAGACCGCGCATCCCATCGACGCGCCGTCTGCGGCACTGGGACCCTATCGATGGGGAGGTCGTTTTGCGATACTCTAAGTGAGTTTTAAACAACTTTGGTAAATGGACGGGTTTGGAATGAGCATATTTCCAACCGGGCCCCTGGAATAAAAAAACCAATATCTCTCAGACCGGGCGTCTGATTGACGAGCCGTCTGTCACGTTGAGTTCCTTTTTATGAGACGAAACTTCAGGATAAATCAACTCTAAACTTCATGATAATTGATGTATCAACCCCATTTAATCGAGGAGCGGTCCCTCCTAGAATCGAGTATGCTGTGTGCGGGAACCCTAGAGCTGGATGCGACTGCAACGACTACCGTGCTGGGATCCTCCGTGGATTTGACAACGATGATGACTGTACTTAGATCCTACATGGGTTCGGCAGAAAGGACGACTGTACTTGGATCCTCCATGGGTTTGACAGTGATGATGACTGTACTAGGATCCTATGTGGGTTCGGCAGTGATGGTTACTGTACTTGGATCCTACGTGGGTTTGGCAGCGACGACTTCTATACTTGAATCCTACATGGGTTTGGTAGAGGAGATGATTCAGAGGCTACACCTAATCATCTCCACCCTTCTTCATGAGTAGTATACCTGTGTGAGTTGAGTCTTGTCTTTTAATCATTATCATTGATGTGATTGACTTCATTCCTGTGTGGACCGGAATGTGCTTGGGCTCGGAAGTTGGAGCCTAACTGAGATTGAAGACTTAGGTATATGTATGGGCATATACCTAAGTAGAGTTGGTTGTTACTTCGTGTTTGTATCTTTCCTTTGTGGATTATCCTTCGTGGATTCTGGGAGACATTCAGGGGTCTCGGGGTCCCTACTGAGTATCGTTATACTCACCCCTACAAGGGCAATGCCCGTACTACGTTGTGTTGGTTGCAGACGACAGACATCACTGATCGTGGTTAAGGCTTGTGGAGCTGGACAGTATCTGGAGGTGGACCACCTGACAGGACGTACACGGAGCAGATGGATGGACCCGAGGTTCCGATGAGACTATCTGTACCCACCCTTCAGGTGGGATTCCCAGAGGACGACTCAGTGGTTGATTCTTTACTTTATAGATGTTGTACTTTCTTTCTCAGTTGTACTGTACTTTTAGTTGGATTTGTATACTGGCCCATTTACTTTCTAGCACTTACTTTTGTACTCAGTTTTACTTAGTGCTTACTTCACTTGCGTACTCTGTTGTGTTTGTTTACTTTTATAAAGACAATGTGTCACGAACCAAATCTGGTCACCACTGAAACCAGTGCCAAACCTGGACCGTGACAAGGCCCGAAGGGCATTCCCGATCCCCACAGGCTGGAACAAGTGCCCGGGTATCATAAAATGAGAATTGGGAACGATTTACCCGAGTTTATAAACTTAAAACAACAAAAGAATCCAATAAAACGAATCTGGATTTTTCAAACCAAACAATCTTTTACATAAATTCAGAACTGAATTACATAGCTTAAAATAATTCAAAAATACTATACCAAAGGTACAAAACAAAAATGAAATATCCCAAGAACCCTCATGGCATGGGGCAACTCCCTCAAGCCACCTCCACAAGACTTCACCACCAAGGACCTGCTAGAAACCCGAACCACTGGAACAAAAAAATTGTACCCAACCTGCGACAAAAAAAATAACCAAGTCTACTTACACCCAAAGGTGTAAGTAGGGTGTGATCCAATGCCCAGTAGGATACCACCACTAAGAGATTCCTTGTGATAAACATTCAAAGACGAAAAGCATGCAAGTTTTCAAAAACATGTAATTTCTAGTTACAATTTCTAAAAGATGCAACTTAAAAAAAACAGTTTTCAAGTGGGCTAATTTAAAGAATCAACACTTTTAAAATAAATTAAAAAGATACTGAATTTTCCAGCCCAATATACCGTATGCCGACGGTAAGTATAAAGGATCTAATGAGCACAAGCAATAGGAAATAACCCCTAGGCACTAGCTAGCTGTGGGTCCCAGGTACCTCGTATCTCGGTGAGAGTAACCACAAAAATTATCCATTCTCGTGCACGAGCCACTAGTAGGGAACATACCCATAACCTAGTGGTCCCCAATCATCATCATCATAGTTTATTTAGAGGCGTAAGTGTCAATCCTGCTAAGTGAAACTGAGGCCAAACCCCACGGATTCACTAGCATACTAGTACACGTCCACCCACCTAGATACCCAGGTTTTCCCTTTGTTCTCAAACATGTTCAACAAGCCAAGAAATATACTTTTTCACATGAAAATATCACTTCCACATCACACATTATCCAAACAGCCCCATGCACATCACACAAGTCAGAAATTTTACATTTCATTAAAATTCATTTTGAAATGAAACTCACACCAAAATAGCCCACAACACTTTTTTTCATAACATCCACAATCCAACACATCCTTTAACAATTTTATGAAGTCCCTAAAAATATGATAAAAATCACATAACAGAACTATTCACATCTAAAATGGTTCATTTGAAAGTATAAACAATCCAAAATAGTTTTCCAATATGGTTTCACCTCTTACAAAAATCATTAAACCACTAAAAACTTTCATGAAACAATTCTAAATAGTGCACCAAAGCTTTTCAAATAAAACCCATTTCAAAACCATATTTCAAGGCCAAAATCACACCAATACAAATTCAAAACAGAATTGGAATCCCCAAAAACATTTATTAAACAACTCCCATGTGTGATACAAACACCTCAACCAATAGTACAAAAGATCCACATGAAACACACACGTTTTCAAAATCACTTTCAAGAAGTAAAATAAAGTTTTACACCTTAAACCCTTAAAAAACATCTTTAAGACCTAGTGGCACACCAATACCCCACCAAATCATAATTTTCATCCCAAACAAGATTTATTAAACAAAATTCATATGTTATAAAACAATCCCAAACAATACCCAAAGGGTTGCAAATGAAAACACCAAATTTTAAGCTAGAATGAAACTATAAAAACAAATGCTTTACTAAATTCAACATAAACAGTTCACGCACCACAAACAGCATATTAGGAACATTAATAATAAGTAATTTAAGCAAACTAACTCATCTAGAAATGTTTACACATGGAATCACCTACCTTTTATGATGAAACCCTCAAAATAAGGTGTGTAACATCAACCGCACCAACCCGGCACCACAAAGAATATAAATCTAGACCTAGACCACCAAAAATTAACCTAAAAGATACCAAATCAGACCTTAGTATAAAACCCCAACTTCTGGACATGAGGAACTTCAAGAAATAGGAAATAAAACAAAAAGAGGATGGAGGGAACCAAGAAGGAGTTTCCTTACTTGAAATATCTTAAAGAAATCGGCCCCAATCCACCCAAATATGAATCTCAAAGTACCCAAAACTGGTATGGAGGTTTGAAGGAGTAATATTAGGTCACGTGGGAACTGAAATGGGGAAAAAATGATGAAAATTGAAGGAGTTATGAAAGATTCATTTTACCTCGTCAAATCTGGTCGATTTGAGAAATAGTATGAGATATTTCCCTACTTCACGGCTCTCCTGATATCCAAAATTGCGAAACCGATAATGGGGGCCATCCTCGGGGTATTTTCTTTGAGAGGGAGGTGGAATCACGGGAAAAAAGTAAACAATGAATGAGATATGAAAATGTTAAAAAAACAATTTAAATCAGGAAATGGGCCTACGGGCAGGCCCATTACCTAAATCAAAAACCCAAATCCATCATGATTTTGGATTTATATGTGGTCCAAAGGGATATGGTGGTTTTAATATATCAGGTTATTCCAATTGGGAAGTGGAATGGGTTTAAAATAGTAAAAATTGAAGGAGTTATAGAAGAAACAAAATTAGTGTTTAAATCTGGAATTGGGCTCGCGGTTTGGCCCAAATTTTCAAAACCCACCATTTTCACCAAAATGAGTGGTAAACCCCCCCAAAAAAATCAGGAATGGAAATTAAATGAAATATTAATATATAAAAAAGTCACATGTGTGACAATTCTCCCCACCATAAAACTTTCCGCCCTCGGAAAGCCACATCAAGGAAAAAAAACACCAAACCCAACCGACAGGCAAAAAAAAAAATGGACTCATTTTCTAAGCTTTGCCCCCAAAGGCCAAAACACCTCCAGTGATCAATTAAGGAAGGAATACTTAACAACCAAAACATACACCTCATTACTGAAATTATCAAGCACATTCAATATTTTTTTTCCTAAAATAATACTCCTCAAACACTATCTGAACAAGGCTCAAGAAATTTACCCAAACAAACAAGAACATCGAACAAGGTTACACTTACCTTGATATAACTAAACCATTGAGAAATCTCCAATCCCAACGTTTACTAAAGGAAGATGTATGTGGTTATATAGCTTCGAATGAGACTGCCCACATCCAATCCAAGACCAAGTAAAAAAGTGAGTTACTGGTACAAGGATACACAAATGGGCTCCCCAACCATAAGAGACAACATAAATTTTTTTTTCAAGAAAGAATCAAGACACTAACAGGGGAGCCCCGAACAAACTCCCCAGTACAAGGGGTAGAATCCCATTAGGCATTTTCAAAATAATATACGTGAGACTCATAGTGGTTCTCCCCACCATAAGAACCATCCATCTTAACTGACCAATATGGGCCGGCATAGAAAAACCCCAAAACTTAAAGAGTTGGGGAGACAACACGGTTAGCCCGCACAGTTTGGGAAAGTATGTTCTAACCATGTGGATCCTTATACCTACATATTTTTCTAGGGAATGGTTACTAATAAGTGTTCACTCAACATGTCTAGAAATATCTAAAACCATTCCCCTGAACCGAAAGGAAACCAAAGGGGAAAAGAAAGTCATTGGGAGATAACATGGGGATGAGGCCCGCCACCTCTTTCCACCGAACGTGAACAAATGAAGCAAAATGACAACAAAAAAATGTTTGAACTATTACCATATCTCATAATAAGAATAGTTATTTGTGCAAGGTTAAAAAAACACTGGGATTTCCTCTAACTACGCACCAGATTCTCTCCGGGACCTATGCCTGGAGCTGGAATGATTGAAGCATCTTCGGCCTCGCAGTTAAGATTTGGAAACCCCCAAATAAAATTTCTTCTTCCGATGCTACAAAAAACTACATGCAATCTTAGATGGGTTAACCAGGACATAACATACCCCAGAACTCACTTTCCCCTTACTTGGGATTTCACTAAAATAAGGGTTTAGAGGATGCACTCACATCACACCTTGTTTCTTCAGGTGAGAAACAACAGAAATAAAGGACACAAATAAACACCTTCCTCTAAAATAGAGGATGTCGAGATCTCCCAAAAAGAAAAAATGTTTTGAAAAAAAAATAGACTCACATAATATTGTACAACTTCACCTTTACAATCAAACGAGCACGTGACATCACAACATGTCACCGAACAAGACCAAAGTGACTAAGAGAAATAATACAAGGAGGGGGGGCCTTATACAACATCACCAAATATCACAGCATCCCAGAAAGTGTCCATAACATCCTCTCATGTCCAGATTTCCCACACTGGTGGTTTAAAATAAACCCCTTCTTCAAAGAGACTATGAAGGACTGAGAGACCCTCTTAGACACTATCCATATTGACAACCCTAGAGAACTTCCACCTTCGAAGCATCAGGTAGCTTAAGAAACTAAGGTCTCTTTAAACCATCCACGAGCACTCTTCCGCAACAAGAGGATCCGAAAAAAAAACCAAGAAAGTAAATGGTGTAGAATCATTCTACAAATCTCAAGAAAAGATTCCTTACATTGATCAACTGGAGTATTTTCCAATGGAAAAACAATCCACGTTGCACTTCAGTTGTGCACTAAATCTTAATGGGGGCGCACCTTATCCAATGAGAGAACCCAAGGACCCAACTAAGCTGGTCCATTGGTAAAAACATGCAACAAAACATATCCAAACTCATTAATGGAACCATATTAATGGTGTCCCGAAACATATATCATAGAAGACTACTAACCAGACCTTTTACCTACCTTTCCGACCAAACACAAACCCCAAAAAAACAGTTCGAACAGGAGGGATTCTTAGACTCAAAACATCCCACAACATCAACATTTTCCAAAAATACACAATATACACCATCCCAAACAATTCATCAAGAAAACATGTTTTTCTTTAAAACCATTTCTGAAAAAAAAAACGGTTCAGCGGTGAGCGTATCCACCAATGGTACCCCATGGGCCTCACACATGCATGTTTTTGTGCCACACCACGCACCCTCCTCATATCTGTCCTGGAACTCATCCAGTCATGCCATCAACCATATATCATCCCATATAACCCCATGCATGTGGTCACTCATGGAAATAACAAAGGTCAATGCACTAATTCTTTCCACTTTTCAAAACCAAAACGGTCAACCAACACATCATTACTATCAAAACCGCTAACCAGGAGGTCGAACCCAAATTACCGCATAAAAAAAACTTTTCAGAAAGGCACAATCGTTCCAATGAAAACTCACATTCAAGTTATTTACATCAATTTCAAAACATCTCATCCCATAAAAAACATTTTAATAGTTTAGAAAACTTTAATGGGAACACTTTTTCAAAACCAACTTCAATATAGTTTCTGCTTTCAAAAGAGGTGTAAGAACACAATTTTCCATTTCAAAATAATTCTGAATATTCAGTTCCACCATTTCATAAATCAAAACATTTCATATTTATTTGAAAATAATTTCACGAAAACATTACACTTCCTAAAACCAAGTCACTTTAAAACCAAAGTTCCAAGATTTCAAAACTAAAGAACACCAGACAATGCGAGAGGAAATTAGTTTCAGTGGGTGACTTAGAAATATGGTTGGCGGCCATATTCCAATCACTTCACTGTCACAGAGAGTGTTCTAGGGAATATCCCAGGCTCCACTTGGCTTGCCAGACCCTGCGAGCTCATTGAGACCATTAACCCAACTCTCTTTTCATTTCCACTAATCATTATCAAACCAAGAAAACCAGAACACATAGACAAATCCCAACTTCCCCTGGTGACTTGAATCCTGAAATGAGGTGTGGTGATCAAGCACACTACCCATAACCAGAATTACATGTCCCAAAAATCATAACTCTATACTATCCCGACTATTTCCCAAATAACATGACTCCAATGAAGCGAACCTCCTCTGATACCATTTTGTCACGAACCAAATCTGGTCACCACCGAAACCTGTGCCAAACCTGGACCGTGACAAGGCCCGAAGGGCGTTATGGATCCCCACGGGCTGGAACAAGTGCCCGGGTATCATAAAATTAGAATTGGGAACGATTTACCCGAGTTTATAAACTTAAAACAACAAAAGAATCCAATAAAACAAATCTGGATTTTTCAAACCAAACAATCTTTTACATAAATTCAGAACTGAATTACATAGCTTAAAATAATTCAAAAAGACTATACCAAAGGTAAAAAACAAAAATGAAATAGACCAAGAACCCTCATGGCATGGGGCAACTCCCTCAAGCCACCTCCACAAGACTTCACCACCAAGGACCTGCTAGAAACCCGAACCACTGGAACAAAAAAATTGTACCCAACCTGCGACAAAAAAAAAACCAAGTCTACTTACACCCAAAGGTGTAAGTAGGGTGTGAGACAATTCCCAGTAGGATACCACCACTAAGATATTCCCTGTGATAAACATTCAAAGATGAAAAGCATGCAAGTTTTCAAAAACATGTAATTTATAGTTACAATATCTAAAAGATGCAACTTAAAAAAAACAGTTTTCAAGTGGGATAATTTAAAGAATCATCACTTTTAAAATAAATTCAAAAGCTACTGAATTTTCCAGCCCAATATACCGTATGCCGACGGTAAGTATAAAGGATCTAATGAGCACAAGCAATAGGAAATAACCCCTAGGCACTAGCTAGCTGTGGGTCCCAGGTACCTCGTATCTCGGTGAGAGTAACCACAAAAATTATCCGTTCTCGTGCACGATCCACTAGTAGGGAACATACCCATAACCTAGTGGTCCCCAATCATCATCATCATAGTTTAGTTAGAGTTGTAAGTGTCAATCCTGCTAAGTGAAACTGAGGCCAAACCCCACGGATTCACTAGCATACTAGTACACGTCCACCCACCTAGATACCCAGGTTTTCCCTTTGTGCTCAAACAAGTTCAACAAGCCAAGAAATATACTTTTCACATGAAAATATCACTTCCACATCACACATTATCCAAACAGCCCCATGCACATCACACAAGTCAGAAATTTTACATTTCATTAAAATTCATTTTGAAATGAAACTCACACCAAAATAGCCCACAACACTTTTTTTTCACAACATCCACAATCCAACACATCCTTTAACAATTTTCTAAAGTCCCTAAAAATATGATAAACATCACATAACAGAACTATTCACATCTAAAATGGTTCATTTGAAAGTATAAACAATCCAAAATAGTTTTCCAATATGGTTTCACCTCTTACAAAAATCATTAAACCACTAAAAACTTTCATGAAACAATTCTAAATAGTGCACCAAAGCTTTTCAAATAAAAACCATTTCAAAACCATATTTCAAGGCCAAAATCACACCAATACAAATTCAAAACAGAATTGGAATCCCCAAAAACATTTATTAAACAACTCCCATGTGTGATACAAACACCTCAACCAATAGTACAAAAGATCCACACGAAACACACACGTTTTCAAAATCACTTTCAAGAAGTAAAATAAAGTTTTACACCTTAAACCCTTAAAAAACATCTTTAAGACCTAGTGGCACACCAATACCCCACCAAATCATAATTTTCATCCCAAACAAGATTTATTAAACAAAATTCATATGTTATAAAACAATCCCAAACAATACTCAAAGGGTTGCAAATGAAAACACCAAATTTTAAGCTGGAATGAAACTATAAAAACAAATGCTTTACTAAATCCAACATAAACAGTTCACGCACCACAAAAATCATATTAGGAACATTAATAATAAGTAATTCAAGCAAACTAACTCATCTAGAAATGTTTACACATGGAATCACCTACCTTTTATGACGAAACCCTCAAAATAAGGTGTGTAACATCAACCGCACCAACCCGGCACCACAAGGAATATAAATCCAGACCTAGACCACCAAAAATTAACCTAAAAGATACCAAATCATACCTTAGTATAAAACCCCAACTTCTGGACATGAGGAACTTCAAGAAATAGGAAATAAAACAAAAAGAGGATGGAGGGAACCAAGAAGGAGTTCCCTTACTTGAAATATCTTGAATAAATCGGCCCCAATCTACCCAAATATGAATCTCCAAGTACCCAAAACTGGTATGGAGGTTCGAAGGAGTAATATTAGGTCATGTTGGAACTGAAATGGGGAAAAAATGATGAAAATTGAAGGAGTTATGAAAGATTCATTTTACCTCGTCAAATCTGGTCGATTTGAGAAATAGTATGAGATATTTCCCTACTTCGCGGCTCTCCTGAGCTCCAAAATTGCGAAACCGATAATGGGGGAAATCCTCGGGGTATTGTCTTTGAGAGGGAGGTGGAATCACGGGAAAAAAGTAAAAAATGAATGAGATATGAAAATTTTAAAAAATATATTTAAAGCAGGAAATTGGCCTACGGGCAGGCCCATTACCTAAATCAAAAACCCAAATCCATCATGATTTTGGATTTATATGTGGTCCAAAGGGATATGGTGGTTTTAATATATCAGGTTATTCCAATTGGGAAGTGGAATGGGTTTAAAATAGTAAAAATTGAAGGATTTATAGAAGAAACAAAATTAGTGTTTAAATCTGGAATTGGGCTCGCGGTTTGGCCCAAATTTTCAAAACCCACCATTTTCACCAAAATGAGTGGTAAACCCCCCAAAAAAAATCAGGAATGGAAATTAAATGAAATATTAATGTATAAAAAAGTCACATGTGTGACACAATGCCTTCCCTTTTACCTGGATTTACGCCTTTGGTGCTATTCGCCATCCCCTGACCCATGGAAGACGGTCTTGGGGTAGTCACGACACGGGCCCCGAGGACGGGTCGTGACATTTTTTCACTTACAATTTTAAAAAATTTAATTTGAATAATGTTAAATAATATATGTGAAATATGTGAAATCATAGTGACTATATTAAGGTTATATAATATTTACCTTCCTTTCATTCAATCCTTCAAAGAAAATGGAAAGAATGATCATGAGTAAGTACGAACTATCATCTCTATGAATGATGTAATTCATTTTCTATCTCTAAATTTTACAAATTAATATTAATACATATATAATTAATATATATATATATATATATATATATAATTTTTAACATTATGGATATGGTGGAACCATTTTCACTATAAAATGACTAAAAATACCAAAGAAAAACATACATGAAAAACAATGGAGTTATCACTCAAAATGTGACTTTAACAAGGAATTATTAATAAAAGTGTAATCTTATGACTATAAGTTTTTAATAGATTTAAAACAAAAATTTATTTATTATACATGATTTTCAATTGATTATGAATGAATCTGAGACTTATGGTAAGAGATTTCTAGTCTCTCTTATTTTAAGGAGACATAAGTAATATTCACCACTTGTTTCTTTTGTGTGGTGTATATAATGAACCTTTTACATGTTAAATCTTGAATATAATCATTTTAATGGTATTTAATGTTTCATTTGATGTTATACTTGAAAGATAATTATGATTCAAAAGTTTCTGAAGTGGATAATGATTTCCGTCTCACTTTTATCACTTGGAGGAACTATCCATATTCACTAATTTTTTATTTTATGTGGTTTATATACTACCCCTAAATTTTATTTATTATTATTATTAATTTTATAGGGATCTAAATATAAATATAAGTCTATTTATTTCTTGGGTTTTATTATTGAAAATTTATAAATGTTTTAAAAAAATTTATGTTACAATCCCAATATATTCAGGACCATTTATTTTATGTTTCCAAAGATTAAATATTATGATATATCCATGAATTTTCTTATAATAAATTTATTTTTTGAGAATACTTAGATTTATTTAAATTTATTTTATTTAATAACTTAAGATAATGAAAGAATATTTTTAAGAAAAATTGACATTATTTCTCTATTCGTTCAAAAATATTTTTTCGTTCATGTCCTTGTTTTATAAAGATGTTTTAAAGAAATATTTTAACATTCTCATATTATTGTTCAAAGACATTTTTAAACTCATTTTTTCCATTTTAAAAATTGTTTAAAAGTAATTTTCATGTTTTTTTACAAACAAGGACCTTTTGACTTTAACTGGAAATTTGAAAGGAATATTTGTTTTAATGTGTATGGAAGGAACTCCATTTCCTACCATCATGACTACTTAATGATTTAAGGATTCTGTTACCATTTTTAAATTTTATTTTAAAATAAAATTCTTTCCATAATTATTAGTAAATTTTATGTTTTATAAATCTTATGTAAATGTGAAAAAGATATTTTCCTCAATAAATGTTCCACACGATCTTTCAAAATCATTTTCCACTAAAGATGACATGATTTGATGTTATATAAGATTTAATGTGGATATGATCCAAGGATACATTCCATATTATTTATCTGGTTGGTTTATTTTTATTATGAATATATTTTTATGAAAACCATTCCTTTTATATGTGTTATGTTATGATTAAATGATGAAATTATTATTGATGTTGTTTCTTTTCCACAAGTTATGCAATGATGATAGGTTTATGAAACCTATTTATTTTCAATTATTCTGATATGATGAATATTTTATGATCTTGTTGCATAAAAATGTATTTATTATGTGATGGGTGGGACCTATATATCCCTTTAATGCAATGGGTAATGTTTTATATCTCGAGAGATAATTATGGGAAACATGTTGATGTTCTCGATCCATTATGGGAAACATGTGATGATGCCTAATCTGTTATAAAAAAGGAATTAGGTGACGATTATTGATCCATTATGAAATGGTAATAGGTTTTGATTACTGATCTATTATTATTTTATGGTATTATATGTAAACCTTGTCATAATAAATGTTTTATATAGTTATGATGGTTCCACACTTATATGACATGAATATATGGTTCATGATTGAGTTATGATCATTTCTCACTGTTACAATTCATGTATTTTAAAATGATACTTTTTTTATTTCATGGATATTTTTGATAAACCATGATATATTTTTATGAAATTTGTAAGTTATATTCATAATATCATAAAATTATTCTTATCTTATGCTTTCATATGATCATTAGTTAATATATTCGATGTTTTCTCCTATTGAGAATATGAGCTCACCCTTTCTTATGTTTCCTTTCCCCAGGTTATGAAGAAATGTTTAAGTATATCATGCCTATTAATTTAAATGAATTTTAATATTTTAAGGGTAATATTGATGATATTTTAAGAAATAAGAGGAATGTGTATCTAGTCTCCAAAAATCTAAACTTTTATGGTCCTTGGGCATGTATTTGTGAAATGTATTGAATATTCATCCATTAAGATGTAATATATATTTATAAAAAGAATTGGTCATTATAGTTTGTATCAGGATGAAAGGTTTAGTTATCCTTTTGAATCTAGGTTGATAAAAATTTAGTGAGATCCCAAGGTATATTTCTAAGGATAAGACAGTATATAGGAAAATGCCATGGAATTTTGGTGAAAGATAGTGATAATGGTTTTTGATAAATTACATCCCTACTTCAATGCTATAGTATATGTGGAATTGATATAGTTGTACAAAGGTATAATAACTCCAAAATGAGAACATTGAGATAAAATAGATCATCAACTAATGAATGACAACAGACCTTTCTACACACCTAGTTTGAGATTCCCAGGAGATATTATTTGGAAATTCACATCCTATTTGTGAACCCTCATAACGGGATTGAATAATGACCATGAATGAACAAGGATAAGCTTAAGGCACCATAGTTTGAAAACAAGTTTTCATTATTTATACATACTATAAGTTATTATCCATGATTATGTGGTTCCCACTAGGATTTTTGTTGATCACACTATGATTTTTGGTTTTAGTCAATGGTATGAACACAATTTTTTTTGTTAAGGATCAATGTGATGGATAGTGAATTGATTTTCCTATTGATAAACTAAATGATATGTGATATAGAATTTAAATTCTCATTGATATGATCATAAAATTTCTCAAGCTATGAATCATGGTAAAATTTCGGACAACTAAATGAGGAAACAATATTCTATTGAGTACTTTAGGAGAAAAATCCCTCCTTTTAGTGGTTCCACTAAGCCACTAGCTACTAAGAAGTGGATCAGTACCACTAAAAATATATTTTCCATTATCTAATGTTAGAATAATGAGAAGTTTATTTTTTCTATTTATCATTTGGAAGGAGATATATATCAGTGGTGGAATGTGTTCAAGAACCTAAGGGAACAAGAATAAATTGACTATATGGTGTGGGATGAGTTTAAGAGATTATTTTTCAGAACATACATTCCTCATAATGAATATATTGGTACCTATGAGGAAGTTTTCACAATAATTATGATGTATGATTACGGTATTATCATCAAACATTAATATAAGGTTTAGAGATTATTTGATTACAAAAAAATAAGTCTATAAATGGAGTTATCCATAACATAATTTATTATATATAGAGAATTTTTTTGATGTGCACTAAATTTGGAAATGAAAATTAAAGATTCCCACCTTTCCCATAGTTTTGATTGAAAAAAATAAGATCAAGTCTAATTAAATATTAAATAAATCACATGATAGAAATAAGTTTCATCCATCTACATTTCAAAAATGTGCAATGAAATATCGAGGGATATTCATGAATGGGACTGAAAGGTTATTTAAATGTAAATGGGTGGGTTATAAATCCCATGAATGCTGAAACATAATGAATGCGTTAGTTAAAATAATAAAAGAGAAGAAAATGCTAACTAAGACACCACCCATGTTCCAATTATTTAAATTAATAGAGTATGGGATCATGATAATAATGATAAAATATAAAGGATAATGAATATGATCAATGTTAGTAACCACTTAAGATGAGGAAAAATGGAAAATATCATGTGATAAATATTTTTGACAAGGTATATGGTAAAATCATGGTGAAAGGTACAATTACCATCCAATCTAGAACTGATAATATATTATTTGAGTATGTATCTTCCCAATATTTTATATTTGAATAATTTTTTAAGGGTATAAAAATTATTTTCCAATCATTAGAAGTTTAATTATAAATGAAAACCCCTAATGGTACAATAATCACATCTCTCATATAGGATTCTTATTTGGTTGGAGTTTGTGGGAATTGTCTTATAGAAAATCTTATTATCTGCAATCTGGATAAATTTTAATTTATCTTATGAATGGATTAGATTTTTAAATATAAATACAACATCAATTAATGATAAATAAAATTAAAATTTGATATTCTAAACAAACCTATAATAATTTACAAGGTGATGATAGATATGAATTTCTAATGGAAAACCTCTATTTTATGAGTCTTGATTTCTATTCAAAAGGAGTGTCTATCTCAGATGGTTAGGGAGAAACTCAACATAAATGATACACCAATTTTTTGGGAGATTTATTGATTTCTATCTGGAATACATTCATAGTCTTCCACTGAATCATAGAGTTGAGTTCTCAATAGAAATCATAACCGGTTCCTTATCTATACCAAATATTCCTTACAAAATATCCTCAATAGAGTTGCAATAATTAAAGAAGAAACTCTAAGAAAACCATGACAAGGGGTTTATTTAGTCAAGTGTTTCACCTTAAGGTGCACTAGTTCTTTTTTGTTTTAACTAATGATATAATAATGATACAGTGAGTTGATTATATAGAACAGAACAATATCACAATCAAGAACAAGTATCATCTACCCAATATTGATTACTTATTTGATCAACTATATGAATCTCAATAATTTTAAAAGACTAAAGTTTATTACATATATCATAAATTGAGAGTTTATAATGAGGAAATAACTAAGACAAAATTATTTGTAAATTATGGACACTATGAATATATATTGATTCAATTTGGCCTTACTATTACAACCACTATCATCATGGATTTAATGAATAGAGTATTTATAGATTACCTTGATTAGATTTTAGTAGTCATTATAGATTATATTTTTATTTATTCAAAGAAGAATTAAGATCAAGAATATCACTTGAGAAATGTGCTGAATATTCTATGGAAGGAGAAACTATATAAAGAAATTATAATGTATGAATTTTGGCTACAAAAGTTTCCATTTTTCGGTTATATAATCTCAAGTGAGGGTGTATTGGTGGATCCATCAAAGAAAGAATTTGTTGAATGTTGGACCAAACCAACCATTATGATTGATATATGAAATTATATTAGTGTTTATAGATATTATTGATAGTTTATAAAGAATGTACCAGAAATATCTAATTCACTCATAAACTTAACTTGGAAGGGAGACAAGTTCCTCTGGATGGATGAATGTGAGGAAAAATTCAAGGAATTGAAGAGAATATTAGTTTGTGTACCTTTTCATAAAGTAACTTATAGTGGAGAAGGGTTTATAATATATAGTAATGTATACAAGAATATATTAATATAAGTTTTCATGCATAATGGCATAATTACAACTTATACATCACAAAAATTGATGGTTCATGAGATTTGTTTTCCAAGTCATGATTTGGAGTTACCATTGGTAAAATTATCATTAACGATATGGATAAATTATATTTATGTAGAAAAGTTTGATATATATATATACTTATCACAAAAGGTTAAAGTATATATTCCAATATATGGATTTTAATAGGTTCTAGGGAAGATATTTAAAGCTAATTAAATATCATGACTACTCAATACATTACTACAATGGGAAAGAGAACCTGGTGGTATATGATTTGAGTCATAATTATCATGATAGATTATCCATGATGAAAAATATACAATATTTATGGATTTTAGGAAATTGGATCTTGATATCTTGAAGTAAGGGGATAAATATTATCTTTCTAAAATAAGTGTTCATCCAACTATCCATGCGAGGATAAAAGAGGAACCGAAAAATGCTATGGAGGTGAAAAAGAAGTCGATGAATGTTATTAAGTCCAACTTTGAATGTGATTGAATGATATGGTTCATGAACAATGACTTTTTTCCATCCATTATATATTTATAGAAGGATATGTTTGGAAAGTCTCATAGTTCCTCAGTCTCTATTCCTCCTGGAAGAATGAATATGTATAACGATTTGAAGGAGTATTTTTGGTGGGATGGAATGAAGTGAGATATCATAGAGTGTGTATATATGTTCTTGGTATGTTAACAAGTTACAGATATGATAAAAAATTCTATGAGGATGTTACAATCATTAAACATACCAAAATGGATATGGGAAAACATCACCCTATATTTTTTCATCAGACTCCCTAAAACATCTAAAGGGAATGATACTGTATGGGTTGTAGTTGATCATATTATGAATTCAAAATAATTCATTACTATAAAGTAATATTTATATCTAGATCAAATTTCCAGGATATACATTAAATAAGTAGTATGTTTTCATTGTGTATCCCATTATATTGTGTCTGATCGGGATCTGATGTTTACCTAGAAGTTCTAGTGAAGTCTTCATTAGGATTTGGACATGGAGTATAGTTTCATCACTGTGTATCATCATAAAATAAAGGGTAAATCCATGAGAAAAAATCAGATCCTAGAGGATATGTTTTGAACTTTTTCAACGGATTTCAAAGGTTGTTTTGGATCAACACATTCCTTTGGTTAATATTTTAGACAAAAATAACTTTCACTTAAGCGTTTAGATGAATCATTACAAAGATGTAATGACCCAATTTTTTTAGTGAAATCTACCTTATTAAAATTATTCCATATTTTATAAATAACATAAAATCACATCAAGGAAATAATATAATATTTATAAATTAATAATTAATTGAATTAGAGGTCATTCTAAAAGTAAAGGGACTTATATATGGCGAATAATAACTTGAACTTTTGAATAGTAATGTGCCCATTAGGAATAGTAATCTATCAAATTGATTAGTAACCTCACCTATAAATTTATATATGAAATTTAGGTATCTTATTAATGAATAAACTGAAATATTTATTTCATGTTATAAGTAAATAAAATTTTAGAAATTATAAATTAATTATCAGTTTTTTATAAGTTATAAATATTTAATTAAAATTTTCTAATTAAAATAAAAATTTAATAGAAAATTTATTTTTATCAAATGAATTTATAAATTATTATTATTTTTCTTATGTTTATAATATAATTTTATGAGACTTTATGTAATTTTTCAAAGTGTTATAAAACCATTTATAATATTAAAAGTGGTATTTATCTATTAAATGGCGATTTTAAAAAAAAATTATATTTTTATTATTTAGAGTATTATTTTCATAAAATGGAGTTAATGTTTTAATTTTACAGGTTAAAAAATGGTTAGGTGCTTTTATGGGATTTTTCTAAAATAGACTAATTTTTAGTGAATAGTAAAATACTGTAATTTTCTGTATATATACATTATAAGTTAAATAAACTATTTCATCAGTAATTTATGATGTAATAACCATAATATAGAATCATCCATAATTATTTTAATTTATCTAGTGATATGGTTTAAACTATTCATAGTCTTAATCCAATATGACAAACTAATTAATAAAATATTCAAAAAACACCCCTCTCCTCCTCTATAAATACCACCCACCACCTCTTCTCCTTACACATCTTAAGAGTTTAATAATTTATAATTTCTTCCCAATAACATTCCCAAGTATCTTCCCCAAATCCAGAAGATTCTAGTCTTAACCAAAGACAAAAAACAAATTCCCTAAGGTGGTTCTCAAGGACAAGAATTCATGAGCTAAAATCCCCTTTCACTTTCTCTTATTTTCTTATAATCTCCCGAAATCCTCTATAAAAACACTCAAAATAACTCTAATATCTTATATAAACAAGAATTTTATTATGTTAATGGCAAATACACAATCTATTCTCTTATCCCCTTCCTTTTATTTTAAAAATGAAAATATCATTCGTGAGGTGTTTATTTATCACCTCTGAGGATGGAAAGTTTTTCTTTTACTTTACTACCTTAAATGATGGAAATAAAACATTATAATGGTTTTTATAGATTTTAATTTTTTTATAACCCTTTTTATGTTCTGAAACCAACTTTTATACATAATAATTAATAATGAAACAAAACTAGTTTGTAATGATAAAAAAACAAAAAAAAAATAATCTAAATGATTATCACTAAGATCTTATCTAATGATTCATCGTCACCCCAAATAAACAAATTAATTAAATAAATATTTAATCTATAATATTTTCATTAATAACATATAAATTCAATTCTATATATCTAATACCATTTTACACAATCTTTTATACATTTATTCAAGTGAACCAATCATGAAAACTGAGGAAACGACACTCTCAAATAATGAAATTTTATCTTATAACTCATAAAAAAGTTCATAAATGAATTTAATATACTTATAATAAATATAATAAATCTATAAATGGTTTTAATTTATCTGATTAATGGATTTAATTTTATTATATAGGACATTAAGATCAATTGTAGAACACTTTTGGACATAAAATATTCTTCCAGAATTTTCATTTTTTCCTTCGGGTTACACTTTCTCTATTTTTATCCCAATTTAATTATTAATTATTCTTATGAAATCATCCTAAATTCAGTTTTTATGTTTTATAAATATGTTCTTATCCCTATTATTATTTCTTTAATGGGGAAAAACCTATTTTATAAGGTTTCCTTCTAATTTCCTCCTGATAAGAAAGCCCGATTAAAGACAAATTATCAAATTATTTCTCATTTTCACGTACCATAAATAGTATGATTTAACCCAAAATTAATTTTATAAAATCACTCATATTATAATGAAATAAAATCATGGTTAATTTCTAGTTATATACAAAGAATTATTACTTTTACATTTTAACAGCTCTTTAATGTTTTACCTTAAACTGCACTAAAGTGGCTCATTTATAATGTTCTATAAACACTCTTTTTAAACGTTTTCAAATAATTTAGAAATAAATTTTCATTAAATATTACTATTTTAATTTATGAATTTCCATTTACGATTTAAATCAATTCTTTTATGAACACTTTTTTGATACGCCCTTTAGTTATGTCTTATGACATGTTTATGACACCCAATTATTTCCTTGGGTAACCCTTATGTTTCTACCTCATGTTTGATTCTTCTTATAGAAAAAATATGCATGAAAATTTTATTATTGGTGTGAATAGATAGAAATACAATGCATTGGGTACTGTTTAGTCTTCTGAGAGGTTATGTTGGGACATGGAGAAAACCTGATTCGTTTATGGAACTTTATCTGCCATGTGTAATGGTCTTGGCAGTTATCATTGACTCATGATTATGTCATGTTTTGTGCTGTTTTAAAATTCCTATTATTCCATGATTACATTTCCCCATTCCCTACATTTTATGATTCTTTATGTTTATTCATGATCCATGACTTTCTATGTCATCATGTTATTCCTTCTAACCCATGCACTTTGCTTTAATACTATGTTTATACCCTTATTAGGATTTTTAGATAATACCGTTTGTTCATATTTTCCCCTAGTTATCATATGTTGATGTAGGATATTAATGGAAGATAAGAGATCATTATGGATAATTAAAATAAATATGTTTTATTACATTTCCATGTTTTCAGTTTTATGTACCTAATCATCCAAAGATACTATACTTTACGATCCTTGGATTGTAAATTTATGGTTAATTATGATTAAAATCATGTAAAAATATGTTTAAAAGGATAAGTCACTATATTTGGTACTAAAGAAAGAAATAGTAATTTTTGGGTACTAGGGCTAGAGAACTTTAGTAAGAACCCTTGGGATAATTATATCACCATAGATAACCGATATTGAAACTTACATATTCCCAAGTTAGGACATTCTTTTCATTTACATGTTTATATTTCTATGTTCAATGTTTTATTTTTATGTTTTTATTAGATAAATATTCAAGCCTCATAATTTTACATTATTATTATTAGTTAATTAATGGAAATAGATGAACTTGTTCCAATAATAAATGTGATAGGATATGTGATGATTTACTTAATGATATGATAAATGTGATGGGAATAATTTCTCAAAAATTTATGATAATACTTGGTCAACTGGCGCAGGTTATGAATAATAAATTGAATCATTTGGAATTAAGACCTTCTCCCAAATAAGAGAAATTTTGTGGTCAGATACTTCATGCGACAAAGTCTTCCAATAATTAGTGGATATTTCAATATCTTCATTACATAATAATGGGTTAAATCCATTGAAAATTAAGTCCATACAATTTAGTTCTAATAAGAATATAAAGTTTTGATGGTGGTATATCATTTTGATAGGGAATCTAGTCAGTGGTGGACATTGATGATGAAAACAAGTCCATGGAGAAAATTGATTCCATGGAATGGGATGATTTTTAGAATATATTTTTCAATAAATAATTTTTCTAAACCCTCATTCTTAACAAATAAATAGAGTTCCTTGGGCTTAAGAAAAAAAAGATGATTCTGTTGGAGCGTACATGAAAAACTTCACTAGACTTTCATAATATGCATCTGACTTTGTCATGAACACATAAATCATGGTGTATCAGGTATTTAGTGGACTAAAGTCAAGTCCATGAAAAGTGTTGGTGATTTAAGACTTCAAAAGTTATGATGATATTTTATATTGTTCCCTTAAGTTTGAAATGGAGATAAGATACTCTCAGTGGTCTCATGGTCCTCGTGAAAAAAGAGGAAAATATAGTTTAGTATTGGTGGATCAATAGATAAATCCCATGATCGAAAGAATACCCAACATCGCATATGTCAAAAGTGTGGGAAGCAGCATCATGAAAAATTATTAAATGGACCCAAGATATTCTTCTAATATGGAAGAAAGGGGAATATGGATAATAAATACTAAATGGATATGAATAATCCCACTAATGAAGACGAATAAAATATGTTTCCAATCAACAGTAATATTGTAGTACAGTTTTCAACTGCAAGGGACATGTGAATTATGCAAGACATTTCCCTAATCCAAGGTTTGTTAAAGAAAATCAACAAAAACAACCTTCAAGGAAAAAATAAGGTAATATTCTATCATTACTGCTAAGGTGGAACCCAAAAATGATGTGGTGACAGCTACTCTAGTTATTTATTCAATAATAGAGAATGTATTATTTGATTCTGGTTCTATGCATTTTTTTATATATTTTATGTTTAGTAGAACTATTGACACACCACATTAAAACATGGATGTTAAGTTATCTTTGAGAATAGAAAATGTAGAATTATTACATCCAAAGTATATAACTCCTCCCTAATTAATGTTTGTGTACTATACCTCCAAAAAAATATTTTCTTACTTCCTTTGGTGGATTTAAATGGTATATTGGGAATGTATTAACAATATTTATACAAATATAACATCAATTGTTGGTAGAGGAAGATCATTCTTCACATCCCAAGTAATCCTCCAATTATATAAAAGTGTAAAGAGGAAGATAAACCTACTTCAGAATCATCATCTTAATTGTGGATATTATTTCCTTATTAGAAATAGTATCTATCTGAAATGATTGATACAAAAGAGAGAATCATGTTCGAATACATGACCATTGCGAGGGACTACATTAATGTGTTACCTGAAGAATCTCTTGGTCCTCCTCATGACTGATAGGTTAATTTATCAATATAACTTAATCCTAGATCTCTACTAATATCAAAATAACCTTATAGAATATCCACCATTGAGTGGGAGGAACTAACACGATTATTACAATATAATTAAAATAAGGGTTTTATATGCTTGAGTGCTTCACAATGGCATTCTCTAGTATGCTTCTTCATGAAGATGGTTGGAAAAATTCACCTATGTGTTTTTTATCGTTTTCTCAAAAAATTCATGATAAAGAACATGTATCCCCTTCTACGAATAGATGACTTGTTCTATCAACTACACAGGGACTTGTATTTCTTTAAGGTGGATCTTTTGATGGGATATCACCAATTAAAGGTGAAGATGAAATATCTTTAAAATATGCCTTTTAAATTAGGTATGGACACTATGAGTTCATTGTGATGCCCTTAAAAATCACTAATTATCTAGTAATAACCATGGACATAATGAATAGAGTCTTTAAAGATCACCTAGATAAATTTTTGGAAGTCTTTATTGATGATATTATGATATAATAAAAGATAAAAGAGGAACATGAGGAGCTTTTGATCATTGTTCTAAATACATGGAAACTGGAGAATCATTATACAATGTATAGTAAATGTGTTATCTAGATGGAGTAAGTTTAATTCATGTAGAATGTTATCACCAGCAAAGGAATATCTATAGACCCTTTTATGACAATGGAAATTGGAGAGTGGCCTAGGGAAACATTTGTTATAGAGATCCATACATTACTTGTTCAATATGGGTATTACAGATGATTTGTGAATAACATTACATGATTTTAAAACACAATAAAAAAGATGAATCAGAAGGGAGTGAAGTTTTTCTGGATTAGTGAATGTGAAGTCTCCTTCACAGAGTTAAAAAGGAGGCTTATCAATGAATTAATGCTCACACTACTGAAAAGTTGTGTACTATTTGTGGTGTACAAGGATGCATCATGGAAGGAATTAGGTTGTATAATATTGATAATGTTATATCCTATACCTCAAGGAAGTTTAAATTTAATGAGAAATACTATACCAAGAATGATATGAAGTTATTGGATTTGATCTTCACATTGAAAATCTGACGACATTATATTTGTGGGGGTGATGTGTGAAATATATAATAATCATCAGATCCTCAAATATATATTAACACAAAATGATCTTAATATGAACAAGTGAAGATGTATAGATATTATCAAGAATTATGAATGCTCAATATGCTACCATCATGGTAAGGCAAATAAAGTTCCGGATGCTCTATGTATAAAGGATCCTGCAACATTATCAACAATGGGAATTGAGAAGGATGCAATATTATTAGATTTTGGAAGGATGAAAATGGGAATCCTTAAGAAAGGAAAATCATAAATCCTTTATAAAATGATTGAAGAACCATACCACTTGGATAAAATAAAGGATGGTCAAAGAAATGATGTAGAAATTCAAAAAAAGGTGGTAGCTTTATAAAATGGGAAATCCTCATAGTTAAAAATTGATGAGGATGGATTTGTAAGATTTGGGTCATATGTATGTGAACTATATGATCTGGATATAAAGAAATCTCTTATGAGTGACACACATATATCAACCTTCACTATTTACCCAGGGAAAACAAAGATGTATCAAGCTCTCAAAGATAACTATTTGTGGGACCATATGAAGAAAGAGATCGATGAGTACACATCAACGTGCCAGGTATGTCAGCAAGTGAAGGATAAAATAAAACGTCTAAGGGTATGATGTAACCATTACCTATACCAACATGGAAATGAGAAAACATCACCATGGAAGTTTTCACTAGACTTCCAAAGACATTCAAAGGAAGAAATTCTGTATGTGTTATTGTGGATCACCTTACAAAGACATCTCACTCTATCTCAATTTGAGAGGACTTCTCACTAGATCAACTTACAAAAATATACATCATAGAAGTGGTAAGGATGTATGGACTAACACTACTGACTGTATCTGATTGGGATCCAAAATTCACCTCCATGTTATGGAAAAGCCTCCAATATGCTATAAACATTGAATGAACTTTAGTATAAATTTCATCCTCAAACTGACAGATTTTATAAGCTAACTATTCAGACACTAGAATACATGTTGATATCATGTTATATGGATTTTAAGGTAGGAGGGGACCAACATCCACCTCTAGTTGAGTTCAACTATAACAATTGTTCCCAATAGAGCATCCAAATGGATATATATGAATACCTTTACAGGAAAAGATATAGAATGCTGACATGCTAGGATGAATTCAGTGAATTTAAGATGCTAGGACCTAAAATGGTCGAATAAATAATGGAAAAGGTGAAAACCATCCAGCATCACATCAAGGCATCCCAAATTCAACAGAATATCCAAACAAAAAATCATCGACAAGACATAGGGTTTGAGTTCAGATACATGGTATTCCTCTACAGATCTCCATGGGATAAGAACATGAGATTTTGGAAGAAGGGAAAGAAAAGTCCCAGGTATATCAAACCCTTCAAGATTCTTGATCGTGTTACAGCTATTGCTTATTGGATAACACTTCCACATAACATCTCTCAAGTACATAATATATTCCATGTAACTCTATTGAGGAAGTATATACCGGATCTCTCACATGTACCGAATCAATATGTGGTACATTTGGAAACTGATCTCTCTTATGTGGAGTAGAAAATGAATATCTTGGACTATAAAGTTAAAACTTATACGTAATATGACTAATAACCTGGTCAAAGTAATATAGAGAAACCATAAATTTGAAGAGGAAAAATGGGAACTAGAGGAAGTGGGGAAGGAGTAGTACACTCACATGTTTTCAACTTAGAATAAAATGAAATTTTTAGGGAGAAATTTCATAATGGGGGAAGAACGTAACAATCCAATTTTTTTTCAATATAGATTAAAATATTATAGTTGTGCAATATATTATATATCACATAAAATTAAATTTAATAAATAATATAAACTTCATAAATGATGAATGAATGGAATAAGAGGTATTTCTAGAAGTTAAGGAACCTATACCAATGGAATAGTAACTTGCCTTTGGAATAGTAATGTGACCATTAAGAATAGTAATCCAAAAAATAGAGAAGTAACCTCACCTATAAAAGAATAAATAAAATTTAGGTATCTTATGAATGATTAAATTATTATTTATTTCATGCTATAAGTAAATAAACATTTCAGAAATGAAAAATTAAGTGTTGGTATTTTTATAAGTCACACACACACACACACACACACATATATATATTTAATTTTAAATTTTAAATTAATATAAAGATTTAAAATAAAATTTATTTTCATAAAATTTATTAAAAATTTATTATTTTATTGTCTTATTATTATAAGATAATTTTATGAGATCTTAAGTAAGTTTTCAAAGTGTTATAAAATCAGTTATAATTTTAAAATTAGTATTTTTCTAATTAATGATGATTTTAATTGAAAATTAAATTTCTCATATTTATATTTTTTTTTTCATAAAATGGAGTTTGTTTTTGAATTATAAACATCAAAAAATTGTTAGGGTTCTTATTTTGGATTTTTTACAAATAGTTGAATTTTTGGTAAATACTAAAATACGTTAATTTACGGTATATATGCATTATAAGTAAAATACATTATTCCATTATTCATTGATGAAATAATCACAATAATCACAAAATATGATTAATTATTTTAATATATTTAGTCATATTTTTCCAACTATTCATATTCTTAATCCAAAATAATAAACTAATGAATAAAGTAATAAAAAAGTACCCCTCTCCTCTACTATAAATACCACCCTTCACCACCTCTTCTCCTCACACATCTTAAGCTGTGATGCTTGTAAAATTTATTCCCAACACTCTTACCAATTATCTACCCCACCTCTATGAGGTTTGTTTCTCAATAAAAGACCATAACCAATTTTTTTATGGAGGTTCTCAAGGAGAAGAATTCAATCGGTAAAATCCTTATTCACTTTCTTTATTTTCTTTTCAATTTCATTTATTTTCTTATACTCTTATCACCCAATCTGTCAAAACATGAATGATAACTATAATATCTTATATCTACTGTAAAGTTATTATTTTAAAGTAAAATCCTCCATCAAGTCTCTTATCCTCATCGTTTTGTTCAAAAAATGAAAATATTGTCTGTGAGGTATTGATTTATCGTTTTGAGGATGACAAGTTTTCATTTTTATCTACCGATTTAAATGATGGAAATAAAACAATTATAATGGTTGGTAAAATTTGTAAAAGTTAATTTATAACCATTTTTATCTTTTGAAACTAAATGTTATTCAAAATAATTAATAATTAAACAAAACCAGTTTGTAATGATTAAAAAACTACCAAAAAAATTTAAATGATTATCACTAACGTCTTATATAATGAATCATCCTCACACCTAATAACCAAAAGAGTTTTATAAAAATTTAATATTATATATTTTAATTAATAACATATAACATCAATTCTAGATATCTATCCCCATTTACTGGATCATTCATACATTTATTCAAGTGAACCAATCATGAAAACCAAGGAAACCGAGACTCCTGCATGATGATATTGTATCTTATAACTCATAAAAAAGGCCATAAATGAAATTAATAAAATAATAATAAATAAAATAAATGTAGAAAAAGTTTCTAATTAATTAATTAATTGATTTAATTTTATTATCTAGGACATTAAGATCAAGTTCAGAACACTTTCAGGGATAAGGTAAGAGATTCTTTATGAATTTTTATTTTTCCTTTGGATAATGATTTCTCTCTATTTTTACAAATTTAATTCATAATATTTATTATTTAATAATCATAAATTATTTTTTTATGTTCCAAAAAATATGTTCATATCCCTATTATTATTACTTTTATGGGTAAATAAATGTTTTATAAGGTTCCTTTACCATTTATTCTCATTATGAAAGCCCAATTAAAGGGAAATTATCAAATTCATACTCATTTTCAAGTACTGTAAATAATATATTTTAAGGAACCATTAATTTTCTAAAATAAGTAATTGTATCATGAAATAAAATAATGGTTATTTTATGCTTTTATACAAAAAATTATCAGTTTTATGTTTTATTGAATCTTTAATGTTTTATCTTAAACTACACTAAAGTGGATCATTTCTAAAGTTTCTTAAACCCTATTTTCAAATCCTTTTCACATAATTGGGAAATAATTTATCATTATCTATTTTTATTTTCATTTATGAATTCACATTTATGATTTTAATCCATTATTTCATGAACTCTTTTTTGACACGTTCTTTTTTTATACCTTATGACATGTTTATGATACCAAATTCTTTATTTGGGTTACAATTATGTTTATACCTCATGTTTTATTTTTCTTATGGAAAAAATATTCATGAAAATGTTATGATCAGTGTTTAAAGATATCACTATAATGCATTGGGTAATTTATATTATCATGAGACATCATGTTGGGGCATGTAGTGAACCTAATTTCTTTATTGGACTTTGTCCTCCATGTGCAATGGTCATGGAAGGTAGCCTTAGATCATGCTTATGCCAGGTTGGGTGTAGTTTCTACATTCCTATGATTCCATGATTACATGTACCCATTCTATACATGTTATGATTCTTTTTGTTTATTCATGATCCATTCCTATTTATGTCATCATGTTATTCCTTGTAACCCATGTGCTTCACTTTACTACTATATTTATAACCTTACTAATCTTTTTAGCTCATCTGTTTTTTTCATGTATTTTATAGATTATCCTATGAAGATTACTTGTTCCATTCTAATTCCATGTTTTTATGCACCAAATCATCAAAAGACTCTAGACTTTACAATCCTTGTATTGTAAATTGATGGTTAATTAATATTAAAATTATGTAATAATATATGTAAAAGGATAGGGTCACTACATAATAACTCTATGAAAATAATTTTTTAACTAACTTTTACGGGGATTATTTTTGAGAATTAAATATATTGGTACATGATCTAGAAGAATAAATGGAATATAAGGTTATATCCATTCAGTAACACACAATTGCAGCAAAAATTTGGTAAAAAAGTTTTGTTTAATATCACTGATATAATCTAAAATTTTATGTTGGTGACAAGGTGTTTCTAAGAATTTATCCATGGAATAAGGTAATGATATTTGGAAATAAGGGAATAATAATCCCTAGGTATATTGGCCTCTTTTAAATTATTAATCGTATTAAGAAGGTAGCTTATTGATTATCTCTTACCCAAATCCTCTCTCATGTCCATGATGTGTTTCAAATATCTCTACTGAGGAAGTACATACCTGACCATTCACTTATAATGAAATCAAAAGGTCTGACCTCTAGATAAATATCACTATTATGAGGAATAACCTGTTGATATTATGGATCATATATATAATGTTTTGTGAAAAAATACCACTCACCTGGTCAATGTTTTGAAATGAAACCACCAATTTGATAAAGATATGTGGGAACCTGAGGATAGATGTTGTAGATGTATCCTCATTTGTTTGTATCAAATTTATTAATTTTAAGGATAAATTAATTTTAATGGGGGTATGATTTAACTCCTTCATATTTTATGAATTTTTTTTTCAAATAATATTAATTTATTCGACATCTTATATGACACGCAATACTGAGTTTTAACGAACTGCGATATACTTTTAATGTTATTTTTTAAACATGAATGTTATCACCTAGCTGTAAAAATTGGTAGTATTAATATGAATAAAATAATTTTTAAAATTAATTATAATTGGTTTATTTAAATAAAACCTATTTATAAAATTGTTCTTAATTTTTACTATAGCCTTTATATACTTCTAAAATACATTTATTCTAAAAAATGAATGTCGTTTATTTTTTTAAACAAATAATAAAATTAATTTTTTATAGATTTATAAAATATATTTAATGAAATAATATTTATTTTTGAAATCATCATATCAAAATTATATTTCGGTTATGTTTTGGGAATTTTTTGGAAAGATTATTTTTTCAATGAATTGTGAAAAATATTAGTTTTTATTAAAAACTACCTTTTCATTTTACAAATTTATAAGAATAAATTTTGTTTTAAAATATTTTTAAAAGGTAAATTATTTCCATTTTATATTTATTAAACCAATTTATTTCATTTTAATCAATTTAATATTTAATTTTTATATGAAGATGCTCTATACTTATGAAAACTTTCTATTTGGAAAATCGCTTTCTCGTTGTGTCTGCAGTTTTAATTTTAAATTAAAGTTTTATAGATCTGTTTATGGAATTTGGAATAATGGTTTAATTATTTTTAATAATAATTTATTAATAGTTTATAATAATGTGAAATTAAATTTTGGTCAAAATGAGTAGTAAAAATAGTAAAAATTAGTTACTATGAATACAGTTAAAATGGGTTTACTAAAAGTTTAAACTAAAAATACAAGGGATAAAATGAAATAAAAAAATTTAAAATTAATATTTTATGGAAATAGTTCCATATTAAATAATATTATGTTCATTAATGATGTATTTTGAGACATTTTCATGTTTTAAACATGGGTAAAACTTTTTATTTTCAAACATTCGATGTCTATCCTATCCCCCACTAATAAAAGGCCACCCGACTCATCTCCTATTCACACATCCATATCCATTTGATTTATATAATACCTACCCAAATATATTACTCACTTACCTACCCATTATTTTGATGCCTTATTTATTATTAAATTACTCTAAACAGAATTTAGAAATAAAACTAAAGAGTTTCTCTGGATAAGTGGTAAAATTTTCAACCTTGTGTTTTTATTTGATTTATCATTCCTAATACTTCAAATCCCATTCAATGAGGATGATATAAATACATAATATTATAAATTATAAATATATTTTATTATTTTTATGGACTAAACTACATATATATAATCTTCCATCGAATGGAAAACAAAACCGTCAATCGTGTTTATGGTAGACTACTGCCTCACGAACCAATCTAATTCATTTTCCATAACCGCCTATAAAGAAATTTCATAATGATGGATCTAATTTATTTATATTATATTCATAACATAATTATACTTCTATGGTTATAATATCACATATTCCTTCTTACTATCTATTCCATAGGAATATGATAATGTCCCTTGTGTGTACGGTGGACAACTACTCTTAAAGCAATGCAATTCATTTTTTTCACTTACTATATAGATGGAAGGTAATAAGGATAAAGTTAAGTTTTATATATGAAATAATAATGAATATTTAAATGTGATATATATTTTTATCTTCCTTTGTTTTTATCCATTGTAGGAAATTGAAACTACATTCAAGCATACATACAACCCACCGTCTCAATGAATGGTTTAATTTATTTTGTATCTCTAGAATTAATGGATTAATATAAATAAATTTATAATGAATATATATAATTTTTAACATTATTAATATTATTTAACCATTATAAAATTATAATTACTGAAAATACCAATCCAAAAAATACATGACAAATGAAGCTGTTATTTCCCGAAACATGATTTTCACAAAGAATTATTAGTAGACAGGTAATAAAAGTACATAATTAAATAATATATGGTATTATATATATGATTATTTTTCTAGAATATATTTATAATAAAACTATAATTATTAAAATGGAGGTATGAATGAGTATGAAGGAAGTCGATACTTAAGGTTAAGGATTTCTCATTTCTGTTATTTCTAGGATACATATTCCATATTCCCCACTAATTTATTTTCTGTGGTGTATATAATTACCCAATAACATGTTATATCATGAAACTTCTTATATTCATTTTATTTAACATTTAAATTTCTTTTATACATTAATGGGGCTTAGGATTCAAATATTTTAATAGTTGATAAGGGATTTCCGTCTCACTTTAATCTCTATGAGGCACATGACATATTCACTAATTGCTTATTTTGTGTTGTGTATATAATACCCATGAATGTATTTTGTGGTAATTATTTTTACTTTTATGATTATTTACATAACAAACTATAGTTATATATTTTATGGGGACTATGATTCAACTATTTTAATGATGAAATGATTTTTATTTTAAAACCCCATTTTGTATCAAGATTGTATATGATTATGCTTATAATGATGAAATATTATGATCAACCTCTCATGAAACACATATATTTTCTTATCCTATGGTTATTTTTTTAGAATAAATATTTTAATATTATTTTCCTCTCTTTAATAATTCGAGAGACTAAATTAATAGTTTTTACAAAAAAATGACTGTATTTATCTATTAACTCAGAATGCTTTTTTCTTACATGTCGATGTTTTATAAAAATGTATTATAAAAAGTTTATAATATTTTACAATATTTTTTAAATAAATTTTAACCCTTATTTAGTTTTTTTATATTTTTTAAATTAATCTTCACGTCTTTTTTCCAAATAGGACCCTTTTGGCATTAACTGAAAATGTGAATGGAATATTAGTTTTAACATATATGACATAAACAATATTTCCCCCCATCATGATTTATCAACAATTTTAAGACTCCTTTACCGGGTTTGAAGTATATTTTCAGTGAAAATGAATTCCATAATAATTGTTAAATTTTTATTATTTGAAAAAGTTATTTCAAAGTGAAAATGATATTTTCAATATGAAATGTTCCAATTTATATTTCAAAATCATTTTACATATAAGATTACATCACTTTATGTTATATATGTTTTACTGGGGATGGGAGCCAAGGATACCATCCATATTATTTCTTTTTATTCTTTATTTTTATTACATAATTATGTTTATAAAACCCATTCCTTTTCCATAGGTCATGTTATGATGAAATGATTAAATTTTTATTGATCTCATTTTATTTCCATGAGTTATACTATGATGAAATATTTATGAAGCCTATTTATTTTCATGGATTCTAAAATGAAATATTTTTTATGATTCTAAGTCACAAAAATATATGGATAATTATAATGGTGGGACTTATATCTACCTCCAATGCTTTGGGTAATTTTTTTTTATCTCATGAGATAATGATTGGAAATAAGTCAATCTCTTTGATCCACTATAGGAAACAAGTGATGATTCCTAGTATGTTATAAAATGGGATACATGTGATGATTCTTGATCAATTATGATTTTATGGTCTCTAATGTTAACCTTGACAAATGACATGGTTTCTATACTTATGATGGTGCCACATTTATATGACATGAACATAAGGTTCATGATTGATTTAGGATGATTTCTATCTCGTATTGTTTATGTATTTTGAAATGATAGTGTTTTAGAACATGGATATTTATTACTATCAAGATAGACTAGGTATAATCTTTGTATGTCATACTCATAATATTAAACCTTATTCTTAACTTAATATTTTTTATGATCAAGAGTTTATATCTTCAATTTTCACATTTACTGAGTATCAAAGATCACCCTTTACTATGTTTTCCTTCCCTAGGTTACGAATAAAGGGTTAAGTTGGGTATTTATTTTAATTATACTAAATATGGAGGTATATAGAGAATACTATGAATACAATTAATGAAATAATATTATTGTGTATCTAGTATCCAAACACACTGAATATTTTGGATCCTCAGGCATGTATTTTTGGAAATTTATTGAATATTAATCTTTTAATATGTAATATCTACATATGAAAAGCATGGTTCATTATATTAAAACCATATTTTCCTGATAAAATTCATATATATATATATATATAAGGATAATCTTGAGAAATATACAGTTAAAATTCAGGAGAATATCTAGGCCCCTATAGACACAGAAATATATGAGCCACATCAACCTACATCCAGTGTGGATCAAGGATTATGCCAACTCACTCCTGTCAAGAATAATCAAATGTTAATGAACTAGATAAATGTGACTTTATTAACCAAATACATATATTTATGATATGGTTATCATAGTTGTGGAGGTCCTCTCTATGTCACCATAAGATATGAATTTGGAGGTCCTCCATAAAGTACCCATCGTGAAGGTCCTATAGGAATCATTGAGCATATCAAACATGAAGATTCTATCAATGGTATAAAATAGGTAATTATCAGCTATATTAGAACCACCCATGGTATGATGAAATAAGAAATCTCTGATGGGTTTCACCCATGTATCTACCTTGGTTGTCCTCTGGGTAGCAAGCTAATGATTGACCCTGAATATTATCCCTATGACATGAGTTGTATATGACCCCACCATAGAAAAATGATTGATAGAAAAGGAATACCTCCCCTCACTGGCCCATTAATGATAAATTTTCAAGAATACTTTCATAAAGTAAATAATGATAATAACTCTAGTTGTCCTCCTAATAGAATATTTTATGTAATTATTCTCCATGAAAAAGAAAAAAATCGACATTGAGTTCCTCCTAATAAAGAAAACCAAAAAATTATTAACTATATTGGTCATCACCATTGAAAATAAACACATAATTTTTAAGGTAATCCCCAAGATATAAGTCCATGAAGTCCACCCTACCCATGGAATTCTCTATACAGTACCTCCTTAAAAAGAGACATCACCTAAGAATTAAAGACCTCCCAATGTTAAGGATACTTATATGTTTCCCTTATATTGATATTCATTATAGAAAGTGTTGAAAAATACACAACTTTACTCATTAAATATTAGTAGTGTCACATTCTAGTAAATATAAAATAATAATAAATGACCATCATCTACACCTTCCCCAAACCATTTATCCCTTGATATACTCTCTGATATTTATAATGATCCAAATTTTGTTTATAAAATATAATAGGAATAAATTTTATAGTCAGATTCGTTTGATGAACCACTCAACGAGGATGAATAAATCTATTTAGTCATATGGAAATAATTAGTTGAAAAGAATACCAGTTATGTTCTATCCCATGGCCACTTCCTAGTATGAAATTCTAAAGATATTAAATAAGGATTTAATACCTCACATTTATAAAAAATAATAGGGAAATATCTATCATATAAAGTTTAGATTCCTACCATATTTTTAGAATTATGAACTTTATAATATGGTTGATGATCATGACCTTTATATTGACCCGAACTCTCTTTTAGTAGCCCAAAATAATGAACCAGGAAAATATAACTAGTATTTGTATCACACATTTCTTAAAAGTTTAATGGAGATTTACTAAATAGTTATTGATACCCCACATGAATTGAAAATGATAGGGTGGGTTTAATAAAAAGTTTATTATTTGACATCCACTATGGGATAACATGTGTCATTTTTGAAAGAATATAAAAACATCATAACTTCCATCGAAGTATTAGTTTGTAGATTTATATATTCTAGTTGGACCATACAATGAGGTTCCATAATTCTAAAATTCCAAAAAAGTTATAATAGATAGGATAAATCGATTAAGATATTTTGGAATCAGGATACTAATAAAGTAAAACATTTATATTGTTTGATGATTAAAAAACTAAAAAATTATAGATAAAACTTTGATATCAAGGAAATATTTCCTAGAAAATAATCTAAACATAGCTAAATCTTGGATAAAATAATAAAAATAAAATAAGACCACTATAGTAGCACCATAGATAGTATAAAAGTAGCCCCAACCCATAAGGTTAGGTGAATTTTTTCCTCACCCCCACCCTTGGAAAAACTCAATCCACTATGGATCATGAATTTGATAGTATAAGATCGATGTCTACCCCATCCCCAAGAACAAGGGACACTCTCACCTCCGCCACCTCAAAGGTGTGTGACAATTTCTATACCTGTAGAAACATCACAATAAGTGCATCCATTGTCTCCTCTACTTATGTTTTGGAATTCATATACATTATCAGAGGTACATTTAGTAAAATCCATTGGGGAATCTTTAAATATAGTGGATAATAAAATATTTTCATACATTTTGGCTTATGTTTCAATAGTTTTATGCCCACTATTTTGAGTAATTTGGGTATAAATTTAACATTTATTTTATTTTTGAATAATATGATGTTTAATTTTAAAATAGATTAAAAGATAATTTTTAATTATTTATTTCATATTTGAAATAACTATAATAATATATAAACTTCACTTTAGGTGTTTAATGCTATTACAGGATGTCTGAAGTTGATTTTCAAAGCTTCCAATTTATTTCAAAATTTTTAGAGTTTAATGTAATAAGTTATTGAAACATTATTTTGTAGTAAATAATAAGGCTAAAGAAATATTCTCATGATTCCCTCACAGGATAATATTTTATCTGCATAGGAGTGTTCTTCTATACATAGGATAATTTGGACACATGTATCAGAATTAATATATGTGTAATACATTTGAGAAGACTGGAATATATATTTAGTTTCTTGAAATTTGTAAGGGAAGAAATCATATGTTTAATGAATATGACCTCCAATATAACATTTTTAGTAGAAACATATGAAACTTTAAAATAATGTATAGTATTTTGTGGAGGCCGTATAATGTTATAGAAATATTGAATCTTCAAAATGAAAAATTCATTTAATTAAGAGTTTTTGGGTAATCTTATAATATTTCACCTATGCATAAAATAATTATCTTATGTTAATGACATTTTTTTCTTGCATAAGATAATTTACATTATGAAAAATCATCTAAATGATTATTATAAAAAATATTGTGAATTTAAATTTTCTTCAAACTGACACATGTGTATTCCACTTCATCATGAATAAAACAAGTAGAGTATATTTATTGGATTATAGAATAAAGAATATTTAGATCATGTGTTGGGAAAAAATCCCTCAAGTCATCATTGAAGCATTTTTGAGGTGATCCTGTTTGTTGAAAAATCAGGCCTCCGTGTTGTGTTTGTTCACAAAGTAGACCACGGTGTATAATTTGTTGAAAAATGGGTTTACATGGTGATTTGTCAGGTTTAAGAGATGGTGTTGGCTATTCATGTTTGATTTAAGAGCCTCGACAATGGAATGGATGATCTGGAGGTGGTAAAAAAAGAGTAGATACAAGGAGGTGCCATTTTCCAGTGTTTACCAAATTTTTGAGCCTAAAAATTGGAGAATTGAGAGATGCGTTTTTGGAAAAGGGAGGTGCGCGAAAAATTTGAGTGGTTCACAAAAAATAAAGCATTGAATGAAATATCAGCATTGTGCGTGAAAAATTAAGTGTTGGGTATAATATCATCATGGTGCATGAAAAATTAAGTGTTGTGCGAAATATCAGCACGGTGCATGAGAAAGGAAAGTGGTGCATGAAATATTTTCATGGTGCATGAAAAATAAAATGGTGCATGAAATATTATTGGGTGCACGAAATATAGAATTGGCCTTTTTCGTGCAAGAGGTGTTTCGTGATCAGAAGCTCGAAAATTGGAAAAGGCATGAGGTGCACGAAATATTGGAGTAGTGCGTGAAAAACGATGTCGAACAAAAGATGTGTTTTTCGTTCTTGAAGAGGATTACCAGCAGAAGAAGGTTTTATTCGTGCGAGGGTCGATTTTTACAATAAATATGAAGCGACCCCTCTCATATGGAAGAGCTCAAGACTTAGAAAGTATCTGAGCTCCAGCATGCGAAATTGGAGTTCATAAGAAAGATGCACGAAAATAGTAAGTTTGCACGTAAAAGATGATTGCACGAAAAGCAGAGGGTGCGCAGAAAGGAAGACTATTGCATGAAAAGTGGATTGCATGGAAAAGAAGAAGATCACACACAAGGAATTGTAGAGGATGCGCATAAAAGAAGTGGCTGCATGTAAAAGTAGTGGTTGTTCATAAAAGGGGTGCTTCACGTAAAGAGGATTTCGTGAAAGTCAAGGGAATTACACACTAGGTGCAGTAAGGGCTACGTGTAAAAATTGTGCTTGCCCGGTGCAAAGTGAGATTCATCTGTGAGTGAAAGTTGTGCATCAAAAGAGCATCTATCAATGTTAAGGATATAGAATTCATTAAAGAAAATGAAGAGACCTACATGTCTATAAACTGTGAGTGGATATTCTAATGAAGCAGTGATCTCACTTCAGTTGAGAGAGCAGTGAGTTTTCAAATTGTGAGTGGTTGTAAAAAAGGAGGGATAGTGAGTCCGCTTCGAACATGTAATCATCAGTACACTTATAGTGGAATTGGTTCATCGGAACACCACCGGTGTATGTACCTTGGACGTAGCCCAGTGAGGGTGAACCAAGTAAAAATTACTGTATCCTGTGCATGCTTTAAGGTTTACTCATACTCTGCAATGGGAAGGAGAGAGAAGAGAGTTTTTTCTAACATAAAAACATGATCAAAAGGGGTAGTTGTTTTAATTTGTTACACCCAGATTCACCCCCCTCTCAGGGTATCTAGCCTAGTGGACCTAACATTTGGTATCAAAGTGAAAGGTTAATATCAGTAATTCTCTCTCAAATGGAGGTTACCAATCATAAAGGGATTTCGATCTTCGATAGGAACAATTTTTATCTATGGAAGAATCAGATGCAGCACTACTTCTGATCTTTGGGAATGGATGTGTTTACAGTAGAAATGCATTGTATAACTACCGATATTAAAAGTTGTGCATTATCAGAAGCCGAGCAAAGATGATTAGATGCTAACGCCAAGGGAATCAATTATTTAGGGGGATCCCTATACAGTGTAATCTATATGAAGGTGATGTCATGGAAAAAATCACATGCCATGTGGGAAAAGCTATTAAATATATATGAAGGAGATACAAAAGTTAGAGAAGTAAAGCTGCAAGTGTTGTGGAACAAGTATGAATATCTGAGAATGAACCCGAATGAATATGTAGATGCATTATTTGATAGGGTAAATTTTGTAGTTGAAGACATGCGAGGTCTTGGTGAAGTTATTGAAGGCATAAATACTGTGAAGCACATCTTGAGGAAACTTCCACCTCGGTTCAATCTGAGAGTTTCAGTTTTGGAAGATAAAGACCCGAAAAAGATGACATTGGATAACCTGCACAACACCCTTGTTGCATATGAAATGAGAAATGATGATAATGATGCTGTGGAAAAGGGGAAATCCAAAGAGGTGGAATTAAAGGCCATAAAGAATCCCACCATTGAATATTCTCAAGACGAAGAAGAGACCGATGAGGTGATGTCTTTCCTCTCCTGAAACCTTCAAAGAGGAAAAGGAATCTTTAAAGAGAAACTTCCAATTGCTTGTTTTTGATGTGGAAAGGTTGGAAATCTTGAGGCAAGATGCCCCAAAAAGTTCCAAGAGGATGATGATGTCGATGAAATTGAAATTCCCAAGAAGAAGTCTTAAACCTATGGGAATGGCAAGAAACTGTTCAAGAAAAATTTCTTTAAGAAGAAGAACCTTCTTTCAAAAGAATGTGACAGTTCAGATGAGTCTGAGGTTGAGGAGGTTGAAGAAATAGAGAATTGCATAGATCATGGAGAAAATGATATAGTAGCAGTTGTCGGTAGTTCTCAGAAGAAGAATGAAACCAAAGATGATGAAGAAGAATAAGAATAAGTTGAGGGAATAGTTGATATTCAAGCAGAGTTAGATTCTTCTCTTGAGGATATAGATGTTTGGAGAGCCAAAATAAAGAAATCCGACAAAGTTGTTCATGATGCAAAACTCTATATGCAGTAGTAGGAAGAATAAAAGTCTTAATTGTTGGAAGAAATTGAGAAACTCAAGTCATCAACACTAGAGGACTCAGAATTAGTTAGTGAGTATAAAAGCAATATTGAATAAAGTAAAAGGGAGATCGATGGCTTACATAACATAAGGAAAGATCAAATCTAGCATATTGAAGAACTTGAAGGAGAAGTTGTCCGTTTTTTGGAAAAAGATTAAGGAACATGAAGAAATCTCGACTCCTACTGGAACATCAGGAATGAAAATCATTCCGAAAACCAAGAAGCTAAAAGTGGAGCATAGTGGTTTAGTAGAAAAGAAGATATGTGCTTTCTATCAAGAGAGAAAGGAAATAAGTAGCGGCATAAATGATTTGGTCATCTATGTCAACCATCCCTAGAAGATCTGGTAAAGTGTGAAGTTGCAAGAGATCTCCCTAATCTATCACGTGATCATACTCACATGTGCGATGCATGCCAACAAGGGAATCTCATCAGAAAGACGTATAAGGAAAAGGGAAAGAAGTCAACAAGAGTGCTCGAATTAGTGCATACTGATGTTTATGGGCCTATCACACCATGATAAATTGACAGAAAGAGGTACTACATTATTTTTATTGATGACTATAGAAGAATGGCATGGGTATTTGTTATTTCCAATAAGCCCAATGTATTAAGATACTTAAAACAGTACCAGAGAGAGTGCGAAAGGATGCTTGGACAGAAAATTCTGATGTTTCGTACTGATAATGGTACTAAATTCACAAACAGTCAGGTAGAGGACTATCTTGAGAAACATGGGATAAGGCATCAAGTTTCCTTAGTGATAACTCCCCAATAGAATGGAGTTATTGGAAGGAGAAATCAGATCATCAAAAAAATGGCTAGAATGATGCTCATAGAAAAGGACCGACCTGAGAAATTTTGTAAGGAGCCAATATTGACATCGGTCTACATTTCTAACAGGGCTCTATTATGTCCAAAAGAAGGAAAGACTCTGTATGAGATGTGGTATGGAAAAAAGCCAACAGTGAAATACTTTCAAATTTTTGGAAGTAAGTGCTTTATCCTCAACAAGTAAAAACATAAGAAATATGAGTCATGAGGAGATGAGGGGATATTCCTTAGCTAATAAGGAAAAAAGAATAGCATACAAATGCTTTACCAAAATGCTAGGAAAAGTAGTTGAGAGTAATGATGTCACTGTAGTGGATAATGAGGAGATTATTCAATAGCATAGTGAACAATTTCCTGATTAAAGTGATGAGGGGGAAAGCAAGACAGGGGGAGAAGAAGTGGCTGATGTTGATTTAGAAGAAGATACTGATGATGAGCACAAGGAAGAAAAATCCATATCTACACAAAAGCCAAAGAGTCGAGCTGAAATTGATAGACAGGATGTCATTGGTGATCAGTCAGCTCCATTTTAGACAAGGATAATGAAATCACTACAGTAGACAACTTTTCTATCTCAGGTTGAGCCGAAGTGCTTCACTGATGCAGCTAAAGATGAAAACTGGCTTCAAGAAATTAATGAATAGATTGATCAAATTGAGAAAAATTAGACGTGAGAGATTCTTTGGAGGCCAGAAAATAATAATGTCATCGGGACTAAATGGGTCAATCACAACAAGATGAATGAAGATGGAATAATGATTCAGAACAAAGTATGGTTATTATGAAAAGGATACTACCATAATAAGGGAATAGATGTTGATGTGACATTTTCACCAGTTGTGAGAATAGAGAAAATCAGATTATTCCTAGCCATTGCAGTGCAACAGAAGTTCAAAGTTTTCTAGATGGACATAAAATCTACATTAATGGGGTTCTGGAGGAAGAGGTGTATATTGAGTAGCCAAATGGTTTTCTCATTCATGAGGATGAGAACAAGGTTTGTAGACTGAAGAAGGCATTGTATGAGTTGAAACAATCACAAAGAGAATGATACTCAAGGCTTGATCAATACTTTATGAAGCTTGGTTTCCAGCATAGGGGATTTGATTACAATCTCTATTTCAAAAACAACAGTAATCAAAGGATGATGGTCCTGGTTTATGTCAATGACATAATATTTAGAGGATCAGATGAAGCTCAATGTAGACAGTTCTCCGAATTCATGAAAAGTGAGTTCAAAATGTCAATGATTGGAGAGCTAACATTTTTCCTTGTTCTGTAGGTGACACAAGGAAGGAATTGAGCATTCATTTCCCAATCCAAATATGTGAAGGTGGTTTTGAGAAGATTTGGAATGGAAAATTACAAGGAGATGAAGACTCCGGTTGCTACCTGGATGAAATTATCAAAAGATGAAAATGGAAAGGTAGTTGATATCACTGAATACAGGAAGATTATTGGGAGTTTACTATATTTGAAAACAACGAGACCTGATATTGTTTTTTCCACATGTCAAGCAATGATATATCAAAGTATTTCACCAGAAATCCACATGCTTATAGTGAAAATAAAACTTTGGTATATCAAGGGAACGATGGATTTCGGCTTGATGTATAATGAAAAATCTCAGTCAGAGTTATTGGGATATATTTATGCAGATTGGGCTGGTTCAGCTGATGACAGGAAATCAACGTTAGGAGGTGCATTCTATATTGGTGGAATATGTATTGCTTGGATAAGCAAGAAGTAAGATCTAATTGCATTAAGCACCTCATAAGCTGAGTATATTGAGGCCACTCATGCATGCACATAGTTATTGTGGATGAAGAAACATATTGAAGATATGGGTGTAGAAGTGAAGTCTCTGATTAGAATCCAGTGCAATAACTCAAGTGCTATAAATCTCAACAAAAATCCTATCCATCACTCCAGGACACAGAACATTGAGATAAAATATCATTTTATCAAGGAGAAGGTTGAGCAGAGAATCGTGAAGTTGTAGTATGTGACTATAAATCTACAGGTTGTAGATATTCTGATAAAGAACTTACATAAGGAAGATTTTGAGATGCATCGACTAGCTTTGGGAGTTCAGTCGACTCCTTGCACTATAAATAGTGTAGTTTTGGGATCACCCTCCTCCCCCTCTCTCCCCAAGGTATGGTGTTTTTTTCCCTAAAGTACTGATATGATTTCTCTACTCTTTTGCAGACCACAAAGAAGTTACCTTTGGGTTCAATGACACATGGGGAGAAATAGTGACTCCTCTAGTAGTAGAAACTGTGGATAAGGAAGGGAGAAAATGTATTAGTCAAAGACACGAGGATAAGCAGATAGGTGAAGCAGCGAGATATGAGGAGAGAAATGAGAAAGGGGGAGTATGAGTATTAAATTTGACAATGATAGAAGTGATCGGTCAAAGAATAGATATCATGGCAGATGAGGATCATGATAATAGTAGAAGAGTGGTGTTGGAATGGTGTTAGGAGATTTATAGCTATCACCAATTGGTTTTCAGAATGGTATCATCAATTGGTATCAGTTTACAAATTGGTATCAGTCGGGTGTCAACAGTTGGTGTCAGAAATGAAGTGATTCATTGATGAAATTTTCATTTACTATTGTTTCTCATGCCAAGAATTGCTCATGTGGGCTTAGAGTATGTGTTGAGTGAATCCTTGATCGCTATCAGAATCGAAAGAGGCGAATGGTGGTAAAAATTGGAAGAAGTGTTAATGTGGTATCAAAGTGCAGAGAATATTTATGAGAAGAGTTGTCAACAAAATCTAAAGGTAAATATTGTTGGGAAAAAATCCATCAAGGCATCATTGAACCATTTTTGAGGTAATTTTGTTTGTTGAAAAAGCGGGCGTCTGTGTTGTGTTTGTTCAAAAAGAATACCATGATGTATCATTTGTTGACAAAAGGGTTTACATGGTGATTTTTCAGGTTCAAGAGATGGAGTTGGCTATTCATGTTTGATTTAAGAACCTCGATAATGGAATGGGAAATCTGGAGGCGGTAAAAAAAGGGCAGATACGAGGTGGCTTCGTTTTTCAGTGTTTGCCAAATTTTTGGGTCGGAAAATCTGAAAATTAAGAGATGCATTTTTGGAAAAGGGAGGTGTGTGAAAAATTTGAGTGGTGCATGAAAAATAAAGTTTTGCGCAAAATATCAGCATGGTGCATAAAAAATTAAGTGTTTCATAAAATATCAGCATGGTGCGCAAAAAATTAAGTGTTGCGCGAAATACCAGCATGATGCGTGAAAAAGGAAAGTGGTGCATGAAATATTTTTGCGGTGTGTGAAAAAGAAAATGCTGTGAGAAATATTAGCGGGTGTACGAAATAGAGAATTGATGTTTTTCATGCAAGAGGTGTTTCATGATAAGAAGCTCAAAAATTGGAAAAGGTATAAGGTGCGCGAAATATTGGAGCAGTGCGCAAAAAACTATGTTGCGCGAAAGATGTGTTTTTCACGCTAGAAGAGGATTACGCGCGGAAGAAGGGTTTTCTCACACGGGGGGTTGATTTGGCCTATAAATATGAAGTGACCCCTCTTATTCAGAAGATCTCAAGACTTATAGAGTATTCGATCTCCATCACATGAAATTGGAGTTCATAAGAAAGATGTGTGAAAACAATAAGTTTGCATGTAAAAGACTGTTGCACGAAAAGTAGAGGGTGCGTGGAAAAGAAGACTGTTTTGTGAAAATTGGATTGCACGCAAAAGAAGAAAATTACGGGCAAGGAAATATAGAGGTTACACATAAAAGAAGTGGCTACACATAAAATATGTTTCTGCACGTAAAAGTAGTGATTGCGCATAAAAGGGGTGTTTCATGTAAAGAGGATTTTGCGCAAGTCAAGGGAATTACATGCAATGTGCAGTAAGGGCTACGTGTAAAAATTGGGGTTGCCCGGTACACCCGGTGCAAAGTAAGATTCATATGTGGGTGAAAGTTGAGCATCAACAGAACATCTATCAATAGTTAAGGATGTATAATTCATTAAAGATAATGAAGAGATCTATAGGTCTATAAATTGTGAGTGGATATTCTGTAGAAGAAGTGAGCTCGCTTTAGTTGAGAGAGTAGTGAGTTCTCAAATTGTGAGTGGTTGTAAACCAGGAGGGACAATGAGTCCACTCCGAACTTGTAATCAGCAGCACACTTATAGTGGAATTGGTACGTCGGCACACCACCGATGTATGATCATTAGACGTAGCCGAGTGAGGGTGAACCAAGTAAAAATTTCTATGTCCTATGCATGCTATATGGTTTATTCATACTCTACAATGGGAAGGAGAGAGAAGAGGGTTTTGTATAATAGAAAAACAAGATAAAAAGGGGTAGTCATTTTAATATGTTACACCCTAATTCACCCCCCTCTCAGGGTATCTATCCTAGTGCACCTAACATCAAGAATATTGGAAGGAAGCCATAAATTTTTAGTGAGAGAGGATTGTGTGATGTTTTTTTGATTTGAGGAAGAAGGAAACATTATATAACTTCAAAAGAAAGTATCTTATATGTTTTAAAATATCCTCAGAGGAATGAAAATGAAACACATAGAATGGAATGTGAGGCCGAATATGAGAGGGATTTCAAAATTAGGAGTCATGAGTTCATTCTAAAGGCTATTGCAATTATTGATGTTTTTATTTACAATTTCATTTATTTTTATAATTATTTATCCAGACCTATTATTTTCAAATACCCTTTTAATACAAGGGTAATTATTGAGTGATTGGTGAAGGGAAGGTTCAAAATTTAAAATAATTGAGTCCCCACACAATGTTGATTAAAATTATCTTTATTTTATTAGCTGGTTTTCATATTTAGTATCATTACTTGATACCAGGTGTAATTTTATTTGATTCTAATTATTTCAATTATTTATTTACTTGATAAATATTCTATAATATCCCTCAGCATTGTTATAGTCTATATGTAATGGAATGGGTGAGTACTAAATGTTGAATTTCTTTGTGATTTTCATCATGTATGGATGGGGCAGTTGAAACTCTTGATTATTTAGGGAGAACCAGACTATATTTGGTATTTCCAAATTTAATTAAATGTGACTTTCTAAAAATCCAAAACACATATAAAATAAGGGTAGACCAAACTGATAACTCAGTTGGAGAAATCCTCTACAACACCATTCAACTATGTGTGATATGGGAAGAAATTATGGATAATCTCACTGATTAATTTTGTATAAGAAGATTTTAATAATTTAATAAACATACTTAACACTTCAATTGAAAAAAAAACCTCACTCAATCACCATTCTCTTAATATTTTGTCTAATAACTTGTTTTCACATTATTTTCAAATTCAAACAAGTTCAAAATAACCATTTATCTAACACTAAAGAGATGTGAGAAAGAATTTTATACAATACTCTATGGAGAATACACTAGGGTCACCACTAGAACTATATTTTACCTTGGAGAAATAATTTATTTTTGATACACCCATGGCAGTTTTCATTAAAAACAAAGAACTATTCTTAAAGAGGTAGTTCAAACAATTAAGCCATTAATTTTTATTACTACAACCTCTGATAAATAATTATTTGATTTAGACCAAAAAACTGAATGAACCTTACTACCTAACATGAGATATCTAAATATGGAAACTAAATTTCTAGATATTTCTCTTTTATACTAAAGTAAAAATTATTGTGTTCACCTCAAACTTTCACAAATGGTTTTAAATCCCAAAAAACCTTATGATATCTATGTTTCCTATAATGAAAAAACTAATAAAATAAAATTTCTAGGAATTATAAGAGAAGATCTGAAAAGATATTCAACTAATTCACTCTTTTATATTCCACATTAAAACCCCAACGAGGGGATAAAGAATAAGTGCAATGGAAGGAATTATCCATACAACTTAATAGAACAACCAAGGAGTGGCTATATAGATTACAACTAGAAGAGGTTCATAACTAGGATTAAATATAGATATGTTTTCTCAAAATATTTTTCCTTACCTCCAAGAGTAAATCCAAAATGAATGAGATCTCCACCATTAAAAAATATTTTGGAAAAAATTCTTATGATTACAGGGAGACATTTAATAAGTGATGCACCTATTAGCCACATCAACTATCATAGAGGATCATATCCTTGTTTACTTTTAGAAAGGAATGTTGAATAATGATATTAAATTTTCAGATTCCTCATTTGGAGGATCTAACATAGAAAAATAAATAATAGAAACCAAGGGACCGATCTAGACAATTCTTCAGAACTCACAATTATTTAGCACCAGAGGTATAGGAAAAATAGGTATCCACAAGGTATATTTTTTGATCCATCACCTTTTTTTAATCTAAAATTGAAGAGTTAATTTTCATTACTCAATAATTTTCATTGAAATATACAAGTGAATATAAATTACCCGCCAAGGTATGTGGTTTTTTTATCTTAAACCAATTTTATCAACTAGTGAACTGATCTATATGGCCTTGCGATTTGTGAAGAAAACTTCCTTTGAAATAAATTTCAACAAAACAATTTGTTATATAAGAATATTATTTCTTCCAATATGGATTATTAAATTTGGTGAACCAGGTTAGGAACTATATTTAAAACTAATAACAATAATAACTACTTTACCAACAACAAAACTAAAAATTCCATAATCCACCAACTTTCCAAAAATCTTACAAGAAATATTTTAACCAAAAATCTTACCAACCTTAAATATTTTAATATAAGAGACCATTAAGAAATACCTAAACTACTATGGGATTTATTGTATTAATAAAACATGAGGATTATGTTGGGAAACCTCTGAATTATGTTAGAGAGTTAAGAAACTACATTATAATTCTTATAGAGATAACACCTAAAAAATAAAGTAAATAACTTTCCTAATCAGTTCCAAATTATAAAAATAATTTAACTATGATTGAAACTGTAAGTGTAATAGATCTATAACCACCATTATCATTTGATCCTAAACTGAAAAAAAATTAATGTGAAGAAAGTGAAGCTACAAATTCTAGATAGATTCCTGAAAAATATTCCTGGTAAGAAAAAAAGAATGAGGAAGAAAAAAAATGATCTGATAATGTTGAAGTAAGAAACACCCATACAAATGCATAAAATGGAGAGGAAATATCTTATACTCTCTCTCCCCTTAAGAAAGATCCAATCTAAAAATATTTTATAGGAATAATTTTAAAAAAATCATATTCTAAATGTTCCCAAAAGACGAGATTAAAAAAATCCATTCATTAAAATTTCAAACAAATCCACAAGTTTTCCAAAATTTTCAAGGATAATTTCATAAAAATATAGGATAATTCAACGGAAAAAAGGGAAAAATTATGAAAAAGTGTCTCAACTTTATTCACACTACTACTTTCAACAAAATTGCAAGATATGTGGAAATTTTTTATTCCTTTCATTATTGGTTCCATGATGTATCTTGATAGTTTATGTGACCTTGGTACATAAATTCATATTATGATTTAATATATATTTTTTATTTGTATATGTGAGAATTTAATTCCATGATTTTGGTTTTACAACATGAAAACATATTAAGTTATTTTCTAGGAGTCCTGGGTGATGTGCTCATTAGAGTTCATGACATGATATTTCTAGAATAATTCTATATACTCTACATAGATGAAGATAGAGAACTATTTCACTCGCCCATCATTTTAGATGACCATTATAGATAGTAGACATTAAAACCACCAATGTGAAAGAAGGAACCCCCACTATGGTGTTTGGGGACAACACTGCCCAATTCAAAATCATTGACTTTATAAGTCACCAATCAGATTCCCATTTACTATTTATAATTACCCATAAAAAATTCACTATACTAGTTGAATAAATAATTATATTAAAATATGTTTTAGATATGGGGAAATTTTTTTTGATTGAATAACCCATAGAAAATGAATCCATCAAATTTTGTATGAAATATATTTTTATATCAGAGGGATTGGAAGATTTTGAATTTTTTGACAGATTATATTTTCTATTCCATGAATAATAATCTAATTTTTCATCCTATATATCGAAAATTAATGATTTCTTGGTTATTAATATCTTTAGAAAAATCCATAAATTAGAATATTAACCTTTACCCACTAATTTTAAGTATGCACACCTTATGGAAGAAGATAAACTATATATGAAAATTACTATTATACTTTCATAAAATCAAGGAAAATAAATTTATTGATATTATTTGAATTTGTGTGACATTAATACATTAGATTTTATGTGATATTTTGGGAATTTGTTCAAAAATATGAATGCATATTATTTTTTTTGAGGAATTTTCCCAACCTATTAGATAGTATCATAAGAGGTCGAATCTCCCCCATGATGGATGTTTTTAATATTGAGATTAAGAATCTATTAGATATCGGGAAAAATTATCCCATTTCAAACTCACATGGGTTAGCTACATGAATATAGTCCCTAAGAAAACATGTTTGACTATTTTCATAAATGACCAAAATTAGTTAATCATTGGGAGAATTCTGAACTTTTAAAGAGTTTTTATTGCGCATAAGAAGTAAAATTAGGTTAATAGTAAGGATTATTTTACTATTTAATTATTTGAACAAATACTGAAGAGGAAATTAGGATGAACACATTATTATTTTAGGAAGGATCTTCCAGATACTTCCACATGCCCATAGATCCAGACATATAAGAGAAGACTAAATTTACAAGTCTCTTTGGTAACTTTTCTTACAAAAGGATTCCATTTGAATTGTGTAGTAGTCCGTGTTCATTTCATAGGTGTACGGTAATTGTAAGGTCATAAAATTATATATTAAATATTCTAGAAATTTAAAACTAGAATTCACTTTATTATATTCCCGATGATCTTTTAGGTTTATAGTCTTAGAGAGTTAGGTCATAAGTCTTACATAACAAAACCCTATATTACAAATGTACACTTCTATTTAGTATCCATTTTCCCATAATAAACATTCTAAAAAGAAACATGTTTTCTTTTAAGGACACATCTAAATTTTTTTATCTTGACATTTTCCATGCCACTACTCATTCAATGAAAAATATTTTATAATGTTTGATAAGTAATGTTTTTTAAAAATGGATATAAAAACAATGAAATAAAACATTAGTTCATTAATAAATATAAAAATTTACCTTTTTCAAAATAAAATCTAGGCTAAAAATAAAAAGTTTATTATCCAACAAATTAATAAATATTCAAAAATATTTTCATAAAACCTTTTATATAAAATAAAAAGGGTGAACTAAATCTCATTAATGTTTCATTAAAATCAGGAATAACATAGGAATAAAATTTCACCAAGTTATAATTATCAATTGTAAAAAGTGGAACATAATTCCACTTACCATGAGTAGTCGTAAGATTTCAATAAAAACCCATAGTAAGAATAGATAAATCATATAGTAACTTACGGAAATTTTTTCATAACTTTTAAAATGTGGATATCTTTCATTGTAAAACATAGAATAAGCATCATTGTTACACATAAAATAACCATTATGATTACAATTGGAATAACCATCACACTATATTCCAATAATCTTGTTAGAGAAACCTAATCATTTAACTCAATCCCATTACCCAACACATTGGAGAGATATAATTGCCTCACCCATTCTATTTTTATAATGAAACCAACCATACTAATAAAAAATTCCCAAATACCATAATAGAATCATGAAATCTTGTGTCATAAAAATGTTCTTTACACCCACAAAAAAACATTTTCAGATATTGATATATCTCTTTCCTTAAAATCCCATTTTAGGAAACCAAAATTCCCTTATAAAAGGGGATGATGTGTTTTCTTTGAATAAAATATAAATGCTTCTAATTTAATCCAAACATCAAATAATGGTTATGGTGGTTGGAAAATTCATTTTTATTGTATATGTTAAAATAGTACATTCCTTTTTTCTTTTGTAAAGAATGTCCAAAACTTACAAATATTACTTTTGGAAAACCATTGAAATTAACCTAAAATTTAGTGTATATTTCATTTATTACCATATAAATACATCCATAAATTTTTTTTTCAAAAAATATGGATATGGTAGAAAATGAGTTAGAAGGAAAATATTAAAAAGGGAATTTTTAAAATAAATTCCCTTACCTTGAGTCCGACTCATCACATATATTCTTTATATTTCTGAATAATAAAATTATGTAAATTATTTACTTTCTTTAGAATAATTTTCAAGTTTATTATTGATTTTATATACCTTATTACCATTTTATATAAAATTAATTAATCAATTAAGTTCACATTAGACACTTTAATGATATTTGGTGCAGAAGTCCAAAATGACTTTGTTAGGCCGACTATGGTGAAAGAGGTCATTATTTGATAATATAAATAATAATAATTAAATAATGGTCATTTATATATAAAATTTATACTTTTAAAACCAATCATGAAATATAATTATGAAAAATTTACTATTTTACAATCATGGAGACAGTAGATCGTACGTATGCATTACTAACTTCTCCACTTTTCAACAATCATTATGGAAAGAAGGTATGTATCATTATAACATTACATAATGATCATGATATAATAAATAAAAAATTATTTCTTTAAAATAATTATATATATACCATCAATGTAATGTGGTTATGAAAAATGAATCACATCGTTTCCTAGAGGTGGTAGTCTAGACGTACACATGATCGAAATTTTAATTTGTAGTGAATGAAAAGTTAAGAGTAAATAATATATTATCTTTTTGTAATGATAAATATTTCATGAATAAAATATATATAAAATAAATTCTTTATTATAAGAATCCATTATAGATGTGTATGTAAAAAAAATTATATTAGTTTTCTAGGCGGTTGTCCGCCGTATACATAAATCATGATTTCTTATCCAATTTGATGAAGGTTGTAAATTGATATATGATATACCAAAAAATAAAAAAATACCAGTAAATGGAGTGTAATGGTTTTATTATTTTAGGATGGTTAGAAAATATTTTTAGTATATGGATGAATAAATAAAACCAAAACATTCAGTTAAAAACTATACCTCTTCTTCAGAAAGTCTCCTTTAATTAATAGTGTAATCCATATAAGGTTGTTATTATTACAATTAAATGACCTTTAGAATGAAACTTGGGATTATAAAAAGTTATTTGGGTAGGTATTTTATGAAATAAAAGGCTTTTTTAAGTATGAATAAGTGATAATAAGAGACCCACTTTTATAAGAGAGGGGAGGGAAGATCATGAACTCTTAAAAAAATTAAATTAATTTAAATTTAATTTAATTTCTAAATCACTAAAATTGATAATTTTAACAGTTAATTGTATATGAGAAGAAATAATATTATAGAATAAAATATAGACATTTTTTATCACATTTTTAACAAATTTGTTTTGTTTTAACCCTTCATTATCCCTTTTGGAAATTACCTCAATATTAAAGTTTTATACCATTTAAGGGTTAATAATGTGAATATAAAATGAGAAAAATCCCATAAATGGGAAATGGATGAATTAATTAACCATATAATATTAATTATCTCAAATAAATGATTTTTAAAAAATTTAAATCATTTAATACAATATTATTTATTATAAAATACCATTAATCAAAATTTTACAACTATTCATTTTAATTGACTTTAATAACATAAAGAAAACAAAGAAATTAAAACAAAATTATTAAAAACCCATAAAATATCTCTTGTTTACCTGAAAAATAAGGGAACACAATTATTCATTCAAATAATTTTATTTTTAATATTTTGAAATAATTTATTTTATTTTTATATCAATTGAATAATTATTACATCAATGTTGCGTATTCTTTTAATTTGACTATTTGTTCTCTAAAAATAAAAAATAAATTTCCATGATAAAAATAATCCAATTTTCTTTAAAATTTATATTTATAACCGAAAATAACCTTTGCTTATATCTATGATAAAAATATTATAGTTATTAAAAAAAGAGTGTAACTTTTTTGTTTTTATATTCACTTAAACATTATAACAGTAAAAATGTCGTAAAAATGGAAAAAAGTACATATAATTGAATTTTGATGATTATGGAAAAGTTATACTCATCCAATAAAATGGATACAACTATTATGGTCATTTTGTATTCCTCATAATTCCATTTTTAACCTTAATTACCCGATTTACTATTTACTGAGGTAATAAAAATTATAAAAGTGTCTATTTATATTGAATAAAAAATAAAAAGGAAACATTTACTAAATTTAGACCACCAAATTTAAAATATGAAATTAATTTTAAAAAATTCAATGTAAATAAGTAGTATATTTTAAATTAAAACTAAATTGCTATAATAGAATAAATATTAGTTTATTAGAAAATGACCCAATTTAAGTATAAAATGTTTTTATACTAAATTCAGGTATAAAATTAGTTTTAGAAATAATAAATTATTATATTAAATAAAAATTACCCAGATAAACATAAATAATAATTTTAAATATATTTTTTTTAAATAATTCAAATGAAAATAAAATTTTCAATAAAATCCGTATTTTTCCCAATTAATTGAAAAAATAGTGTTTCAAAAAAAATAAAAATATAATCCTAAGATAATAATGATATGATAACTTCCAAAAATGAAGTATATTTTGTCAAATTAAAATTATATAATTTTGAAATAAATATTTCATATAAATCCATATAACACATGAAAATTTAATTTTGTTAGAAATTATGCATTTTTCCTTTTGACAAAAAAGTTTTCTAATATTTTTATAATGATTTTTACTCTATAAAATATAACTAATTAATATATAAATATGTTTTATAACAACATTATGTAGGATTTTACATTTATCTCCCTTTTGGAAATTTCATCCTCACAATTTTATTCACCTTTTGAACATGTGGGGATATCTTTCCCTCATAGAATTTTCAGATTGACATGTTTATTCTCCAACCGTATGATTTCTCCATAAAACCTTAAACTTGTGAATTAAAATATTCCATAATACATTCTTTCCACAGTTTAGAATTTGAACGTGGATTTTTTCAAAATAAAATTATCTTCCAACAGAACTACCATATGGCTCAAAATATGGGATAAATACAAAAACATATTTTTATAACATAGAAAGTTGAAAAAATTGTGTATTAGTGATAAAATTTAAAGAAAGTTCTATCAGTATGAAATTGATCCAACTTTCTCCAATATTTTATTTGTTCCATTAATCCTCAAACATAGCTTCCCATTTTATGAAAATTTATAACACTTTTCCATGGATATAATTTAAGAAAAAAACGATCACTATCGAAAAAGAATGATATTTTATATAGTTATCTAAATCAATTTTCTATGAACTCTGATCTAAAATATATTTTTATTGAATCACCTTTAACTTCTCCACCATTTACACTACCTATTTTGGTCTAATAAACTTTATTTCTCCTACTTTATCCAAATAAGGTGGAGTTCGACACCGCTTTTCCATATAATTCTTTAAAAGGGACCATATGTATAATGGAATGGAAACAGTTGTTATAATAAAATGTGACTAATGAAAGATAAAACTCCTCACTTCCTTTTTAATCCCTTACGTATGTATGAATCATGTCCTCCAAATTTTGAATCAGTCACTCGAAATATCTATCATATCAGGGATGAAAATCCATAATGAAATTTAATATAGTACCCAATAAATTCTAAAGTCCCTTCCAAAAATTATAAGTAAACCTAGGATAATGATTTAGTAAACTAGAGAGATAAAGTCCATTTACTATTAATATTTACTTGAGATATAATTGAAATAGTTGATCTAAAAACATTGTATCTCGAATGGGAAATAAATGTAAAAATTTAGTTAATCGACCCATAATAACCCAAATCATATTATTACCTCATGAAGTCTTTGAAAATACCACTATGAAATCCACCTATATATTTTAACATTTTCATTATGGTTCTTTCAAAGGATAAATCACCCCCTTTGTCTATTGTAATTTTAATTTTTACCTATTGAAAAGTCAATCATTTCATAGTAAATTCAGTAATGTCTATTTTCATTATATCCCACTAGTAATACTCCCAAAGGTCTCTCTATATCTTAGTACTACCATGATTAATGAAAAAAATGGAACTATGAGATCCACTCTAGAATTATATCTTCATTTGGAAACCAAAAGACACATATAATCTCTTTAAAGATCTCAATACACAATATTTATCAATGTTAAATTTAGGAAACATTACATTCATAACTAATTATACCTTTTCTTATTACTCACAATTTTTTTTTGAGATTTCTTAATACTTTCAAACCAAGGAAATTATACTAACACCTAAAATAAAATATGGGAAGTTCTTCCATGAAAAATTTCGAGCTCAAAATTTGTCCAATCATTAACCAAAAGTCCATGCTCCAAATGTAACATGGTTAATGTATCATTACTGTTCTGACTCAAAGAATCATCTACTTCGTTTTCTTTTTCTAGGTGATAATGACTTGTGTTTTCATAATCCCGTATCAATTTTAGCCATATCATCTATCTAATATTGAACTCTTTCTGAGTAAATATATACTTCAATATTTTATGATCATTATATATTTAACACTTGGATCAATATAAATGGTATCTATACATTTTTAAAGAAAAAAATACAACTTATAGTTCAAGATTTTGTATAGCATAATCCATATCATATTGTTTTAGTTAATGTGAAGCTTAATAAATCACTTGATAATTATAATTTAGGATACAATCATGCCACTTTAAATAATAATTACTATATATAAAAAATTTACGAATTATAGAGGGAAGATCCTAAATTGGAGGATTTTTAATCTTATTTGAAGTTCATAGAAACATTATTGACATTATTTTTTCTAGATTAATTTAGCTCCTTTTCAAGTAAACTTAGTTAGTGGGATAAAATACTGAGCAAAGTCTTCCATAAACCGCTAGTAATATACTATCAATAAAAGGAAAATACAAATCTTAGTAACATTTATAGGTTTTTTAGATTCATAAACCACTTTATTTTTACATGGTTTATCTATTATTGTATCTCTATTTATGTTGTGTCCAAGGAATTAAATCAGTTGTAACAAAAAGAAACATTTTCTAAATTATCCATATAACATCGATTCTTTTAGGGTTTTCAGAAAAAACTTTATATTTTTTTCAAGATCCTCATAAGTTTTTAAAAAAATCATGGTATTATCAATGAATGTAATAAAAAACTTAGAAACAAAATTCATGGAAACACTATTCATAATATCCATAAATATAGATAGAGAAATTTTCAACACAAATTGAAAAATGAAAAACTCATAATTATCGCATCTAGTCCAAAACACTTTTTTTGTAATTTTATCTTGCATCACATTTAACTGATAGTACATAGATTTTAGTTAAACATTCAAAAAATAGAAATATCCCTAGATGAAGTCAAAAAAATCATCAATATGATGAATTGGATACTTTTTCTTTCACCATTCATTTTATTCAAAGATTTATAATCAATGAAAATCCTCTAGGAACCAACATTATTTTTATAAAAAAAATCATAGAACTATGCGATTATGTACTAGGATGAATGAAACCTTTATCAAGAAAGTGTTATGATAATTTTTTATATTCCATAAGTTAAACCATATATATTTAATAAACGGATTATGAAATTAGTATATCATTAGAAAATTGTTATATAGTAAATTCTACTTCTTAATCAGGTATAACACATGGAAACTCATGAGGAAAAAATATATGTATTCTTTTACTACTAAAGAATAACTAATCTGTATTGTTCCCTTATTCTGAACAACATGTGCAACATAACTTTCATTCCAACATTTTAATAGTTTCTTGGATTCTTGATATATTATCAAAGGTATGGGATTATTTTTTATAAAAACAAAAACTATATCCAAAAAAACTTCTTAACCTCTATAATATATCTAATAATGGTAAAAATAAAGTCAATCCTTACCCAGAATAACATCAATCACTACTAGTGGAATGAAAAAATTCTTTTTAGATACAATATTTCCACATACAATGATTGGAATATTATTATAATTTCTTTTTTCCCTTAATAATTCCACTGGTGTTTGTTCTATATGTTTATTTTTATTTCTTGAGGCGGGATATACAATTTACTAGAAAATTTATCACATCTAAAACAATCTGTAGACCTCAAATATAACAAGACATTAAGAAAATCTAAATAACCAAAAAATACACCTGATACCACTTTTTTTGATCACTTAACTTCTACTGATGTAGCTGAAAAATATTTCACCACCCATTTGTTCTTATAGTCAATATGTTTTCCCATTATTCAAGTTCTTATTTTTATATGTATGTTTATAATTAACCATCATGTTTCACATAAAAAAACTTTCTATGTGTTTATCAAAATTAGTTTTACCACTACCATGATATTCTTTATTGTAATTTTTGGCCATATTCCCAAACATATGACATTATATTCACTTACCAAACTTCATAACTCATTCCCCAATATGATTATTATAACTATATAAAACCGAAAACAAAATTTTATTACCATGATATTTCTTTGATCAATTATTTCATTTTTCCTACCACATAAACCTCTTTTTCTACAGGTTTTCAAGGTACACATGATCATTAAAAAAATCTATTACCACCCTAAAAACACATCAAAATCGTTTATCCTAACTTATGAATTCACAAGAATCCAATTCCATTTGATACATTGTATTCAATCTTAAGTAAAAAAGATTTATTTTTCTATCAAGAACCTAGATAAAATGTGGTGCATACCTTTCTAATGAGATGAAATTGTTTTTCCATAACTGGACCCTAAATCTTTATCATTATATTTAAATTTCAATAATTTCATTTATAAACTATAATGAAGTTTCTTAGGAAAATATTTCTCAGGGGAAATATTCTAAAATTCATACAATTCCAAAACATTAACTACCTTTATTTAATTTATTTTATTGACCATTGACCACCACTAGTAAGCTTCATCTTCAAAATAGTAAATATTAATACTTAAATTTTGATTATCTAATAATCCCATTAAATTGAAAATATTTTATATGTATTTAGACTATAATTAATTTAAAAATGGTTATAATGATCTATAGAGTACTGGATGATGTTGTCTCATAAAATTCCCCACTATCATCATGTTACTCTTTACTATATTTGGTTACTCTCTAGGATGGTCACCACCAATATTTATAGCATATTCCAACTGATATATCACTCTAAAAAGCTACTCTATTTGAATTCATACATTTTATAGTTACTAATTCATAAGGACATAATCCCCATAGTGTGTTCCTAACACCTAATGATTTCTAAACCATACTATGATATCAACCATAAGGACCCAACCATATACATTACATATTTTAATTATTGTAAAATAAAACTCACATTATTAAATTCCTAAAGATATGTATGGTTTTAAGTTTTAGAGAGTTAAATCATAACTCTTACATAAAATACTCATATATTACAAAGTGAACTGTTCCATTGAGTAACCATTTTCTGATAATTTTTTTAAAGGAAACTTGTTTTCATTTTCATGACACATTTTCACAATCTTCATATTTACCTCATATTTTTCCTTTCCCATACTTTAAAAAACATTTTAAAATATGGGATGAGAAAAAAATCACAGTAAGAGACAGAAAAAGAAATAAGGAAACCATTAGTCCATGAATAATTTTTGAAAAATACCTTTATCAAAATAAACTTTAGGCTCAAAATAAATACTTTATTACCCAAGAAATCAACTTATATTCCCAATAAATTTAATAAAACGTATTATAATAAATAATAAAGTCAAAATAATGACATAATGGTTTCATTAAAATCAAGAAAAAATTATAATAACTTTTTCATAAAGATATATTTTTTACCCTTATAAAGTTTTATATACTTTGTTTCCTTGTGAAATCAATATATTTCATAAGGAAAATACCAAAAATAGATAAATAACATAGGTAACTTGGAGAATCATTTTAAAATCACTATAAAAAGTGGTATAAACTTCACAGTTACACTTAAAATAACCATTGTAGTTACACATAAAATAACTATCCTAGTTACAATTGGAATAACCATTATAGTATATTTCTATGTTGTGTTAGGAGAAACCTAATTGGTTAACTCTGTATCATTAACCAATGCATTAGAGAGATATAATTAAATCATATATTCTTAGTTTATAATGTAACCACCCATCCTCATAAACAAAACCCAAAAACAATAAAAAATAGATAAAGTTTTGCATCATAAAAATGTTATTTTCACCCGTAAGATAACATTTTCAGATATTGATATATACATTTCATTTTAAAACAAATTTTCAAAACTAAAATTCCTAGAATAAATATATTGATGTTTTTTATTTGAATAAAACATTAAATATTATAAATTAATCCAAATATCAAATTTTGGTTACAACGGGGACAAAATTCACTATCACTATACACGCTAAAATAGATCATTCCTTTTGTATTTTTTAAAGAATTTCAACATTATAAAAATAATTCTTTTGAAAAATAATTTAAAGAGAAAGAAAATTTCATTTATAATTTATTTCTATCCATATATGTATCTCCATAAAATAATTTTAAAAAATATAGATATGGAGGAAAAAGAGCTGAACATAAATATTAAAAGAGGAATTTTCAAAGAAATCCCATTACCTTGAGTCTGACTCATCACTTAAATTATTTATCTTCTTGAATAATAAACTTCTGTTAATTATTTGATTTTAAAAAAATATTTTTAATATTTTTTTTCATTTTATATCACTTATTACAATGATATATACAATAACAAAATCATTTAAGATCAAGTATTTTGTTTTCACGATATTCAGTACATAATTCCAAAATGACTTTAATTTGTTTAATATGCTTAAATAGGTCATTATTTCATAATATATATAATAATAACAATGAAATAATTATCATATATATACATAAATTATTATTTAAAAAAAAACCATAAAAAATGATTATGGAAAATTTACTACTTTACAATCATGAAGACGATATGCTGTATGTACACATAACCAACATTTTCATTTTTTTAAATGATTATTACAAAAAGAATATTAGTATAATTTTATATTTTCTTAATGAATATTATATAATAAATAAAATACTATTTCATCAGAAGTACTTATATATACCATCAATGTAATTTAGTGATGAAAAGTAATCACATCACTTTTAGAGGGGGTAGTCCACACATACGTATGAACAATATTATCATTTTTCAGCGAATGAGAAGGTAAGAAGGTAAATTATATATTATAATTTTATATTGATAAATATTTCATTAATATAATTTTTATTCATTAAATCCTTATTTACAACTAGTGGTGATAGTAGATAATGGAAAAAAAAATTATATCGGTTTACAAGGTTGTATTATACCGTACACATGAACGATGAATTACACTCCCATTTGATGGAAATAAAAGATAGATATTGGGTATTAAATTATAATTATAACATCTGAATATATGGTGGATACTAGTGTTATTATTTTATCATGGGTAAATAATATTTTAAGTAGGTGGAAGGGGATATAAAACTAAAAATGCAGTTAAATACTTTACCTCTTCTTTAGAAAGTCTCCATTGAAATGAACCTTAATCTGTATATGGTTGTTATTATACATAAAAAAGAACTCTAGAATGAGGTGAGTGATTATAAGCTAGATTTGGGTAGTTATTGGTAGAACTAAAAGGCTTTTTAAATGTGAATAAATGATAAGAAGAGGAACCCTTTTATAAGAAAGGGGAGGGTCACTCATGGAATCAAAAAATATTAAATTAATATAAATTATTTTTGATGTAAAAAAATAATATAGATATTATTCGAAGATAAAAATCATATGAGTCGAAATAATGTCATCATATAAATTTTTTATACGCTTGGATAACATTTTTATTCTTATCTTTTTTTAACTCTTCATCAACCCATTTGAAAATTAAAGTGGTATTAATGTTTTCAACCATTATATGGTTAATAATGTTAGAATAAAACAAAAAATTACTCATTAATATATCATGGTTATTTTAAGTAACAATAAAACATCAACTGGATAAATCTAATATATTTATGAATTTTAAATCATGTAATTATATATTATTTATTATAAAATATCATTAATGTAAATTTCAGAACTATTCATTTATTATGACTTTAATAACATGAAGACAACTATGGAAATAAAATACAATTCATCCACACTCTTTAATAATTCATGTTTATCTAGAAAATCATGAAACACCAATATTTATTAAAATAAAACTATTTTTTTCATTTTAAATATCATTTATTTAATTTTTCCATTAATTGAATAAATATTGGATCATTGTTTCATAAGATTTTAAGGTCATAATATATTCACTAAAAATTAAAAATAAATTACCATGATAAAAAAATATTTTATCTTTCAAATGAATATTTTTAATCAAATATATCATCTCTTTATCACTATGTTAAAAATATTTTAGTTATTAAAATAAATCATGTGACATTTTCTTCTTTATATTCAATTAAGTTTTATAAAGGTATAAATCATCTTAAAATGGAAAAAAGTCCATATAATTGAATTTTGGATGATTATGGATGATATATACACATCTAAAAATATTTAGACAAGTGTTATCTAATGAGAGGTTCATTGAACTACTTTATATTTTGATAATTACAAAATATCATATCATGAATAATTATTATTTCCATAAATTTACTACATATTTTCTATAGTTTTTTTTATTTTTTATAATTATTAATAGGATGATAAATTTATATGTTTTAATTTCTTGATCACATGTATCAATTAACTGTTATCCATAGTTTGTTAACTTATATATTGATTGGGGTATAAATTACTTTGATTCTTATATAATATAGTTTCTATTTAGTTTTTTATCTTAGGTTTTTATTAAATTATTAATAACTTTAATTATATTATAATATTTTTTCATAAAATATCGTTAAGTTTTATGTTATTGATTTTTCATAATATGTTCTATCAGTTTTATATAGTGTTATTAGGATAAATAAGTTTTTTGGGACCTACAAATACCAATTTTACATGACTTTTACTGTTCCCACATATCCAATTCATGTATCACTTTCTCCCACATAGAAAATTCACATAGACATATCTCCCATGTAGATAATTTACTATTCACAACATAACTGATTTTCTAGATTCAATTACGTTGTATATTTCAACAATAACATTGTATAAAAAATTACAAATATAATGATTCATATTGATTCGGAAAGAAAACAAGTTATATACATATAATTTGAAGAAATAAATTATTAAATTGATTTGTATCATGCCATAAATTCAGTTATCATTCACTAAATGTTTTCAGTCATAATTTTGATGTTTTACAGATCTGGTATGCTATTGTATTTTGATGATGACTTGAGATATTGGGGAATGATTATTTTTATTTACGATTATTTTTAAAGATACATAAATTATATAAATAATAGTCCAATGAAGATAAATCTGATTCTGCTATTTAGTTGGTTTTTTTAAGTATGAAATTTCATAAGTCAAGCTATTAAAAAATATCCAAAATTAACTATGTGAAATATAATATGTGAAATGAATATATGAATTCCCTTACATGAATCACTTGTATAGATTCATCTATTTTAATTCCATTACATGAATAGACTATATAGATTTGGGTATGTTGATTATCTTATATGGATAAAATTGGATACGTGAAAATACCATACATTAATTTGCATATGTGGTTCTATGAATTTATAAAGGATATTATAAAAATAGTAAATATGATCTATTTTACATTATATTTGAAATTTAGATTTAGTTTATCTTTATTATATATATAATTAGTGTTTTATTTGTTCTATAATCACTCATTAATTATTTAGAGTCAACATAGACAAGTTTAAACTATTTTATGATGGATGAAACGATATTCACATGATATTTAGCATGTGTTGATATTCACACTAAAAGTTTGTGTATTGGAATATCAAAATAAAATATTCTATAATATGAGGGTTCAATCTTGATTATTATCTCATTGTATTCCAAGGATATTAATTCTTTTTATTTTATACTGTACTAATTGTTCTCATTAGTTCCACTATTTATATTGTCTTTGATTTATAGGATACCGAGGAAGTCTTATAGGAAATTTATTTTTCATCTATGAAATATTTACACATAGATATTTATCCATGGAATGAATTTGTAAAAATCAAAACTACTTCATTGGAAAAATAATGAATTAATGAATTTCATATTTAAAATATACAATAAAAAGAGAACTCAATTTACATAAAGTTGACAAAGCGATGGAAAAAACATGCATTTTAGGATATTCATGAACTATACAAGTGTTTCATTTATATGGTGATAAACTATTTCTCCCAATGGAAATAAAATAATTTTATCCTTTACTATTGGTTAAATTATTACTACCTCAACTCTAAAACTATAATTAATTCCTTCTAATTCTATAGATTTACTTATTCCCATTCCTTTATATTTTCTAATTTTAATTAGTAATACACAAGTGATTCATGAGTCTTATAGAAAGTGAAAGTTGGTGTAAATTTATTCTAAGAAGAATCTGAAGGTTCAATTGTGTGATGTGTAGCATGTTCTTATAGATTTGGAAGTGATATATTCACTTATTTATATAGTAAAGATGCGATGACATTTAGATCTCAAAAGTTTGGTCCTAAAGGTATGTTTTTTATGTGAGAACCCACCACCTAGTTAGGTCATTGACAATGATGATAACCTACATTTCCATGGATGTTCCTAGGCACCTATTGACATGTTAGAGGAGATGACGTGAGAATATCTTTCCTCCAAATGGTGAGTACCCCCAAAACACACCCTTATGTACCATTAATTATGCCACAACATTAGTGTCTTGGTATGAAAAGGTAAATAATGAGTTTCATTAATCAGTGTTTTACCTCTTAGTAGGTGAAGAAGGGGTACTAGAATCTTGTTTTACTTTTATAGCCATTTACCATTATGGAGTGGAATTGTGATGGCTTCACTATGGATTTTATGATGGTATTATCAAAGATACTCTTGGTGGATGAGCCTGGTATGATCTACAATGGAGACATTATACACCTTCATGGTATTCTTCATACCACTATATTAGACATGGATGGTCATTTCACATTATAGTTATGAAAGATATTGTATAAGGCTATGGGTTCAGTTTCACTTATGAGTAAAACCTATCACCCTCAAACTAATAGTCAGTCGAAGCATAATACACAGGTGTTAAAGTGCATGATTAGGGAATAACTCCTTGTGTATAGAGGCTAATAGGAAAAACACTTAGATCATGAAATGTTTTCTTATAATAAAAATATCCATGATATGATTTATATGATTACTTATAATTACTTATATGTTAGGTTATGTCCTTAAACCCTTTGCTGATTATAGGAAGGAGAAGTAGTGCTACCGAGACCTCATCTCATTCATGAAATCTCAGGGTAGGTATAGTTGATTAGGAAGTGCATGTCTACAACTCAATATAAGTATTAGTTTATGAAAATAATCACCACTAAGATATAGAGTTAGATGTGGGAGATCATGTCTTCTTGTAAGTTTTACCTACATTGTTCCATCATTGAATTTTGATGTAAGGAAAACTATCACTGATATTTTTCAGACCGTATGAGATTTTGGAGAGGGTCAGACCAATGGATTATTAGATAACACTAATTTATATATATAGGTCTATATAAGGAATATTTTATGTTTCTTAAATACTTCATTACCTTTCCAACTATTCTAATTTCCTTCATCATTGTGAGGTTGAGTTGGATATTTATGTTTATTTTGAGAACTATATTCTTTGTATTGTTCATCATAACACAAATGATCATCAAGGTAGGTCAGTTCCTATAGTATGGGGACTATAGCAGCACAAATGTGTACAATATGAGACATTTTATAAAGAGGATCATGTAAATTATTAGTTTATAATTATTCTTAGATGTTATTCAACCACCTTTGTAAGGGAAACTCAGAGATTCTTTTTTTAAGGAGGGGTGTTCATAATATTTTTTGTTTTTTGATGAGGTATAAATAGTTTAATTTATATTTTAAATCTTTTATTTTATCATAATAATGGTTCCTAAAGGATTAAGAAAGGGTTTTGGATAATATGGGGCTTGTTCAGAGCCCAATACTCTAGATTTTAAGAGAAACTCATGGAGGAACATGGTTGGCATGTGATTAGTAGTAACCATGTGGCTCAACAATGTGGCACAAAATTGAATAGAATAGTTTTAATAACTAAGTGATGGAGGTTTCATGGCCATGTAAATCTTCCATTTATTAGAGGAATGAGGTGCATAGTTTACACACAGTTTATTTTAACCAGTCACCTAGTTGTGCGATGCGCGTCACCTTAGATAGTGCGAAGTGCATGGTGTGTCCATGGGTTTTCCAACTTTCCTCATAAACCATCAATTGTGCGATGCTTAGATTGTGTGAGATGAAAGGTTGGTGCATGTTTTGGAAAACTATGTTACCAGATTGTGCACTCCTTTTAAAAGGGGAAAATGACAGATTTCTGTTCACTAATTTAACCCTTCTTCCACCTTTATTTTCATCATATTCACAATAGAGACCCACCATTAAGATCTCCAATTATCATCTCCTCTAGGCTTGGTGAAATGTCATCCATTTTAAATCCCAATCAAAATCTATCAGTAATGTTTGAGAACCCTCCATAATCTTAATATTCATATTGATTCCATTATCATTTTCTTTTACCATACTGGATGATATTTCCATGAAAGATAATATGAATTATTTTTAGGGTGTTTATCATGTTTTATGAGTTCTCTTATACTATACTGAATATGATCTAATATAGGATGAGGATTCATCTATTAGAATATGGTAGGGGGTACCATACAATCCTCTCAATATTTTTAATCTATAAAGTGTGAGGTCATGAAGTGTGTCGAGATTTCCTTTTATATCCTATAAATTGATTTTTCTTTTAATTAATTTTTTTTAGAATATGATACTTCTTTATAACCTTACACTATCAAAGGTTAATGAAATATACTCAAACTACAACTCTATGTGTGTTTATATATATTCATTTGACACTTTCACTATGTCTATATGACCAAATCACCTACTATGGTGGTTTTGGTTTGTCTCTTAAATGAAATGGGTAAATGAATTAAAATTAATTTAATGAAATTTTAAATGTTGTAGATATATTAATTCGACCTTATTAAACTGTGATTTATTCCCATGAGTAAATGAGGTTAGATGAAATTTTAAATGGTATAAATGTATTACATGGTGTTTGTTAAATGAAAAATATTTCACCTGCCTAAATGAGATTTAATGAATTGTGAAATGGCTTATACATAACTTATCTTTTATCATGTCCCTTATATACTATTATAGGATGGAATACCTTGGGAGAGTATTATATTTTCCACATGGGTATTCATTGACTCCCCAAATGATGCCACCCGATTCTTGATTGTAGTTTTTAAGTGTTGATAATCCTATTAGGCTCAATCCTTGTATTACACTGGTGAATTCCAAGACATAGTTTCTTTGACTAATTTGTTTCATCATCTTAATATTATAATGTATTAGATTATCTCCTTGGATTTGACATGATTCCCGGGGACATTGAACACCTCATATTATATCCTAGGACTCCAATTAGGTATATTCAGAGGCTACCCTTGAATAATTATAGGGGAACTCTAAAGATATATTTATAGGAATGAAATGTCGTGGGTTTATCCCCAGACTACTATCAAACCCTTATTATCCAAACTGCATGAGTTACTACTACGAGGTGGCTTGAAATTATAATGTAGTGGATTCCTTGATTACACTTTGGGTCATGTATTATTATTATTATTATTATATGGAAACTTACTCCGAGACATTTTGTATTACGATAAAGAAGGTAGGGTCAGAAAGATGTCCTTTAGAAACCCAATCCAACATGGTGTAACTTATTTTAGTTCTTTACTCATCATTCTACCTACACACTATTCATTTTTCATTTACTGACTGGATATTATTAGATGCTATTGGTGGTTTCATATTGAGTTTTACTCACAACCTATTTTGGATGTTGATCTTTACCCGGATAGGATTCCTGGATATTAGCAAGGAAAATGGGTATCTAACCACTATGAAAGCTTGATTTCCTACTCTAAGATGGAGTATGGGAGAATAGATCTAGGCTAGTACTTTTGAGGCTATGTAGTATAGGTTTTTTATCCTTTAATATATGTTAGTATAACATATTATATTGTATACCTACATCATGTTTCTTTGCTCCCCATTTTTGAATAGTACAATGACATCATCTTCTATATGTGACACTAGATATTGATTTTTCTATTATATTTATTTGGATGATTTACTTACACATCTTTTTCATTTATTTAAATTCCATTATATATATATATTATTCACCACTGTGGTACAGTCTAATTATGGGGGTATAATCTCCCCACTATACCACTATAGACCATCACATATAGTTGGTAGACTCTAGAATATGAGGAGGTAATCTCAAGGCCTTATGGCCCACTGGATTCAGTCACTTATGAGGGGAATAGGCTCGAGATATCACATCAATAAAATCAATAAATTTGATTCTTATTCTTTCTCTATTCAATAACCATGGAAATCTTGTGATGTTATCATTATTTCTATATAGGGAAAATAAAAATAAAAATTTATAAAAGTAAAAATAATTCTAACTAATTAATTTAAAATATTTTATGTGGAATGTCAAGGTCAAACATATGAGGAACACAATTTTTTTAGTGTTTTTAAAAGAAATTTTTATTTATTTATTTTATTTAAATAAAGGTTAAATTACTATATAAAGGTTTCTTTGTTTTTTTTAAAAATAGTTAAAGTGGGAGAGAAAGGCTGATCAGTTGTTTTTCAATCAAGCATGAAAGCACACCAAGGTTTTATAGCTTTAGGGTTTAAGTGAAATTGGGTTTAACAATTAAATTAATTAATACATGAATTGAATTATAGTCAAGATTATGTACACTAAATGCTTTTGAAATCCCCTCCTCAATATGAAAAACCAATTTTCCCATGGTCATTTTTTTAGGGAATTATCGAATTGATTTTTATCTATATACAAATTTTAAACCTAGTTACCAAAAATGAAAAAAATGTAATTCCTAAATTAGGATAAATAGTTGAAAAATGTAAATTTAGTTTCTATATTAATAAATCAATGATCATGAATTAAGAAAAAAAGATACTGGAATTTATTAATTGAAATCAAATTAAACCGATAGATTAATAAAATAAGGAAGAATAATCATACGACACATTAACACTTCTCCAACATCACACTAGATCATGGTGTGAGTTAGCCACATCATCCTAGTGATAAGGTATTAATGGGGAATTAAAGAATAAAAATAAAACATGGATGAAAATTTAGAGAAGAATAATGGTGAGGACCCTGCACAACACAACTTCTCTCCCCCTGATTTGGTCTCCAAAATCCATTCTAAAATAAGAACCTTGGATTTATATATATTTAAATATAGGGTATTTATTTTCATTATTTTCTCCATTAATATGTCCAATAATGATTTTGGGATCATTATCATTGCGTTAAATGGATGTCTGTGGCATGTTATTTGATTTTCCCACTAAAATATCTCGTTAAGTGGACAAAAATGGTAATAAATGGAAAATTTCATGGCCTAAAAGTTTATTTCACTCCATGTAAATATTTATCCACATATTAAAGTCATTTATTCACATCACTTATTATATTGTATTCTTTCCTTGTATTATTTACATGCCATATTATTGAATCATTATGTGAATGGATACTTTCTAGTGCCAGAATTCTTGTTTATCCTTTATTTTTCACTTTCAATATATAGAAGTGTTCTATAGGAATAATTTGTACTGGGAGTCCTTATTATACATTTTTAAAATGATTTTATTGAGTTATTCAACACTATATATATATATTTCTAGTTTACTTCCCGAGTTTCATCCTACAACACTTTGTGCAGTGGCATAAAGTTTCTTTTGCTACTCGTATTCACCTCTTCATTATTATTTTTCCAATTTTTTCTAAATCCTTGAAAAATTAACAAAACAAGTTAAATATATTGAACCCAATAGAGATTAATAAATTATTTCGTAAAAATATCTATATTTTATATCCAAAAAACATATGCACGAAATATACATATCAAATCCCCCTCACTTGAATTTATACTTGTCATTAAGGATGAAATATTAATATACAACAAAGGAATATCACCTTACCATGATTTAAATTTAATATCAATAAAAAAATTGATTAAATGAGTAATTTAATTTTTTTTGAATACAACATAAAAAACTAATCAATTGACCAGTTTTCAATGTAACAAATCAAACATGTATTTTAATTTTTCTCATTTGAAATAACCAATCTTCTACATTCATCCATTTTTATTTTTAGAATCATTATTAATATGTATTCAATTTTCAATTTATCTCACTTTAAAAATTTCTTCTCATAATCAGGGTATAATTGTATATAGAGGATAACATGTACCTCTTGAGATTTTCACTTAACATATGTTTTCATGGAATATAGAATCACCACTATATTAATATAGAAATTATACATAATCATGGAGTCTTAGTAGTTTCAGATTAAAATACTCTCTGGCTTTAGGGTATATGGGAAAATGATGTAAAAAGTAATGCTAAAAAAGGAAGTTTTACTATAAGGTATAATGAATGATATAAAAATAAAAGTTCAATGAAAAATCTATATTTACATGTTTCAACTCTCCCCCCAAAGATAAAATTGGGATCATGATACAGGTAATATTAATGAATTAATCAACATCCATTTCCTTTTTTTTAATTTTTTTATTTCTCAAAAATTATGTTTAATAAAAATCTCACATCAGTCATCTAAGCACATTAAACCAAAATATCATTGGTCTAGTAATAGTAATTTTTGATCCTCCTAGGATGAAACCCGAATATTTATTTAAATTATTTATTTATATGATATAGGAAGAGTGGTGAATAATTAAATACAATGAATAAAATCATGGAATCTCCCCAAATCACAAGATAAACCCTAACATAGTTTGATCAATTAAATATATCCTTATACCATATGGAATGTATCTCCCATAAAATTATTATTTTAAATATAATAAAATATATTTATAGGAAGGTTGGAATTAATGAATTTGGCTTTAAGATTAGTTCATTTCCTAATAAGGCTATTCATGGATTTTATGGGCTTAAAAAGGATAAATTAAAAGTGCATCAAATAGATAAAGGGATAAAAAAATAAACTGAAATCTTATAAAAAGTGATTATTTTTAGCCATAACTTTCATAACATTTCAGGAATGTTTTAAAAGAGAAGATGTCTGAGTATCACAAGAAATAAACTATATAAGAGAGTGGGAAATATTTGGATCAAAGGATGTGTTAAGAATGATAATGAAAAATTTGGGAATATTCCCATGTAAATCAATATGAATAAATAAATCAATTGATGTAAACATAATAAATTTAAATTGCAGAAAACTTAAAAAAAATCATTTACAAAATTTAACATGTTCCCCTAAAATAGGATTTACAAAAACCTAATCCAAATTATTTTCCCTACTAATTATTTTACCTATTTTTATAATTCATTTTTTTGAAAGGAAACATAAATTCATGCAATGGAAATTATCCAATGTTTTTTTGTATCCAAATTTGGTTTATTAAAGAATGAATCAAATTTGGGGCGTGCAATTTTCCATTAAATTCTCTAAAATAATTAAATTTGGGAAATATACTTGAAAAATTTAAAAATTAAAATTCTTAATATTATTTTAATGAAACATTAAAGTTGGATTCATAGGTTCTTCCATTACCTATTTCATGATCTATAATAGATTCACAATATTTATTTACTTGAATTTATGTAATGAATGGGGTTCTTGAGGCATATTGGTACTACATATTATTCTCGTGCTTCCTACTTTTTACTGCCTGCCAATGTCTTGATGGTCATGAGAGATATGAATAAATAGGTGAAAATATAAGACATTCCAAATAAATTTGAAATATTTTTGGGTGAGATTATGTAATAAAAAACACAAATAAATAAATTATAAAGGCATAGGTTTCCTCCTGAAATTTATTTTATTTACCATCGTTGGATAAACCTTAATTCCCTTAAATTCAGATCTTGTGAAAAATTATTGGAAGTATTCTACCTGGTTGGGGTCTTTGAATGGTCTCATCTGTGACTAGTCTATATTGTTAATTAATTATCCACACTCTCAAAAAATCTTTAATCTTCCTGATAGTAACCCTTTCTTGATTTCCATTGGCCTGATCCACCATTTATTCCTTAATTCTAAAAACTAAATGTAATATCACATACCATCCATATATATTATCCCTTTTCAAACTAGGTATAGTATGTCACTTTCCCGATATCTTTTTCCTGACCTCTCATATTGTCTTTAATATTTTCAGTGTCTTTATTTTGAGTGTCTTATTTCACAATATCAGCTACCTCATGCGTGTTTTAAAATTAAATGATTTATTAAAAATAGGGCACATTTCCATCTCCAAAATCATCATCTTTTATGAAATAATAGTTATTTATCTCTTTATAGATATTAAAACTCATTTTTTCATAGAATATTTTTAGATAATATTCTCTAATTTGGAAATTAATCAATTATTTCCCAGTGGCTATAAATTTTCACCCAAAATTAGTGGATTCTAGTTCTCTTCTATATACAATACTAGGAAATCAACTCATAAGTATAATTTGTCTACTTTAATTATAATGTCTTTGATGAACCCTTAGGTATAATTCACTTTTGAATACGCCAATTGTAATGAAAGTATTATGGGCTTCAATATCTCTAGTCCCAATCTCTTGTAAGTGGTGTATGATATGATGTTGACACTTGAAACTAAATCAAAAAATATTTTGAAAATTTATTTTCTCGAATAAAGATAAAAATTGAAAAAATACATGTTTTTTGTTTTTTCATAGGAAGGTCCTTTGATACCACTACTGAACAGTCTCATGTTAGTGTTATGGTTTCAATTTCCTCCAAATTACACTTATTAGTCACCATCTCTTTAATAAAATTATAACAAGTTGGAATGTTTTTGAGAGCCTATGAAAAATGGATATAATTTTGAAATTTTTTTAAGTGATCAATAAATTTACCCTTTTTTCATTGATTTATTCCTGTGTTAGTCCCTATAGAAATGAAAGTCATGGATTATGCTGTAGAGGTTCTTGTTCAAATTAATTCTCTTCAACAACTACATTTTATTTGTTCTTTTACTTATATTACTTTTTATCTTTTTTTTTCATGTGGCATCTCTCTTGAATTCGACTTGTATTCAGTTATTTTTCTACTTTACAGTTTAATGAATTTAAAATTTTCCCATTAATGAACTTTGGGGAGTCCTAGTATTACTCATCTTGGTCATTCATTGAGTTCATCAGAAAATTTTCTTAATTAGAATTTGAGTTTTCAGAGTGCAGATATTTTATCTCTTGATCCATAATTTATATTCTTTATTGATTCACTTTTATATTTTTAGTAAGCCATCAGTTTTTTGATAGTGAACCTAGTAGAGTTCATGAAGGTACCCAAAGACTCCACTATCATGTGGACTTGGATTGTCAATGAAGGATGGTGGGGTTCTTGGAATCTAAGGGATATTTGATTATATGTTCGACCTTTTTATTATGGTCAAACAAGCTGAAAATTACTTATATGATTATAATCATCATAATTTACTTCTAATATATACAAACGCACCCAGAGGTTGTTGTTCCAAGACCATCATCATGCCTATTTTCTTTATCTTCTATTCTATTTATGCCATTATCCATCTATTTGTATTGTCCATATGGATTAGTCTTCATTTCATACCATCAGTATACCATTGGAATCTAATTCTTTACATTTCATATAGTAGACTATATCTCTCCTCATACAACTTCAGAATCAATAATTCTATAACTATAGCATCTAAAATAGACCTATTTCCCTACACACGATCTTTTAAAAAATTTACATTAGTGGCTAGTTTCCTATCAAAATATGTGGTAATTTCCTAATTAAATCCTTAAAACTCTCCCATATGTTATACAATGGATTATATTCAAATTGTTTAATTTTCTTAAAATATTTACCCGAATATCTATTAATTTAGTTTGAGGAAAGAAGTAGGTGAGAAAATTTATTTCTAGGTAACTAAATATATTTATGTAATTAGTTGGAAAACATTGGACCCACTCTCAAGATCATTCACCAAATAAAAATAAGAATAGGTGAATCCTTACCAAATAAATTGAGGCATTCTAGAATTGAAATGTATCCTAGAGCAGGAGGATTTTTTATATACATGTTTGGGTCTTTGTTAGGTAGGATATATAATTTTACAATGTGTTAAATCATCTTAATGAATTCTAATTTGATCTCAAAATTATATTTTATAACTAAGGGATCTAGGATGGTCTATTTTAATCCTATGTACAAGGTTTACACATAGACAATGAGAATATGAAACCCAATATCTCTTTGAATAACCCCAATGATATAATTTATATCTACACCATATATGGTCACAAATATATTCAGTCTTTAGATATTTTATAGTTTTGGAACAAACTTGATGGTTTCATTGCTTTTAGCTCAGGTGCAGTTGTTTTGAATAATAATTAATATCCTGAAATACATATCACTAGCACAACTAATGTAAATAGATAAATTAAAATATGAAAATTGAATTAAAAATAATAAAAACCTAAAAAACATATTTAGAAACCATCCCTGAAAATAGTTCTAGTTTTTAAAATCTTTTAAGGGTTTCTTTCATTCCCTATGGGGAAAATTAAAATAAAAAATTATAAAAATTGGAACAACTGCAACTAATTTATCAAAAAATATATTATATATCAAGTCATGGTCAATACCATGAGAAAACATTGTTTTATTTTTAGTTTTATAAATAAAACAATTTTATTTAACTATTTTAATGAAATTTGAATGGATCAAAAAATATTTTTTTATTTAATGTAAGATAGAAAGAAAGAGACAAAGGAAAATAAGTTATTCCATAATCAAGTTTCAATGTCTGTTTAGTTTTTATAGATTTTATGGTATATATTAAATTAGATTTAGAAATTAAATTAATTTATCCATTTATATTGCCATAATTGAGATGGGGTAGTCTCAATGGTCATGAAATACCCTCCCTAATGTGACAATAAATCTTTTCCCATGGTTAAGTTGTTTAGGTAATTATAAAATTGAGTTTGTCTTAATTCCTTTTTTTAAACAAGGTGACCCTAAATACGAAAATGGTCATGCCTAAATTAGGGTAATTAGTTTCATTATTGAAAATTACTTTCTATATTGATCAAAAAATGATCATGTTTTATGAGGAAGAATTATGTTTTAATATTTCCTTTAAAATTTGGGAAAACCAACACATGAATAAAATAAAGAAGAATAATATGAAAATACCTTCCCCCTTTAGAAATATCACCATAAAACATGAAAGGAGTTACCCAATAATTTTAGTGATGATGGAGTAAGTGGGAAGAAAATAATAATAATAAAATATAATAGAATATATAGAGAAGAAAAAGAGGATAACCCTACATAGTTAAATTCTATTCCCATGCTTTTTTCATTGAAATACATCCAAGAGTAAGTATCTTGGACCTCTATTTTTATAAATCCCGAGGAATTGGTTTGCATCCAATTCATAAATAATATGCAGCATAATAAGTTTTGGGTTATTCCTTATGAATTAAATGGTTTTCCAAGGTAACGCTTTTGAGTCTTCTATGAAAAATTTGCATCAAAATGTGTAAAATTGGTTTGTCTAAATAATTTCATGGTGTGAAAGTTGTTTTTACAAAATTAAAGTATCAACCCCCTCTAAAATTGGTTTAATCACTTGAAGTCCTATAATATCTTCATAAACTTTAAATATTAAAAATCTTATAATTGATTTATGATGTGAAATTCTATGTTCCAGTGTTAGAATCCATGTTTCACATTAGTTCTTCAATTTTGAGCTCCAATAGTAATCCATTAGCATTCTTTGTATTTGGGTTAATTCTTCAAAATTGAGAATATGAATATATTTGGATTTATAAAATATTTATAACTCTATATCATATTTAGTTTCCTAGTTTCTAGACTTAGAACTTTGTTTCATGACATGAACTATATTTTCCAACTCATATTTACCTATTTTTTTGTTCTTTTTCTAAAAAAATTAAATTAAAAAAAAATTAGAAAAAATTTAAAATGTCAGTATATGGGAAATATTAATCAATTATTTAATAAAAATATTTGAATATTATATTAGAATAAAAATTCATTAAATAAACGTATTAAATTCACTTGGATTCCATCCACAAAGAAGATAATTAATGAATCTTGGTACCAATGAAAGACTGGACTCATGAATAAAAAAAAGTGAATTTTCAATAAAAAAGGTATGAACACATCTTCATAATGACCATAGTGAATCTTGAAATATTTATTTGGTATATTCTCTTTCTTAACCCAAATTTTGTGATACTTGTAGCATAAATCAATTTTAGATAAATATTGATCTATACTCAATTGATCAAAAGGCCATTAATTTGAGGTAGTGGATACCAATTCATTATCATACTTGATTCAAATTATGATACTCGATATAGATTCATAAATAACCATTTTAATTCATGAATAAAAGAACTGGAGTTTCCCAAGGTGACAAACTTGGTCTTATGAACCCTTTAATTTCAAATTATTCTTATTGGATCTTTAAATCCTTTAATTTCATTGGTTACATTATATATGAGGGAAATAGAATAGGTTTTTTTACTAATATGGTATCAATATAAAATTCCAATTCCCTTTATATTTAAAACTGATGAAATTTTTGGAAAACTCATATGGATAGTGATCCACAATGGTGGAAAAATTTATAATCACAATTATGTCATTTTCCTAACAAGTGAATGATTCTAATTGATAATAAATATGTTAAACACCATTTATAAAGTTCTTTGTTTTCCAATTGTCACATAAATAAATCTTTTACCAAGATTCAATGACCCATTTGGAGATGCAAAAATTACCTTCCATGTGTAATAATCGATATGTACCTTGAATGTAACTAAATAATGCATTCACTTTACCAGGTCAAAAAATCCATGTGAAAAACTAAAATTCACCAATCAAACTAGAATAAATTGATTATTATACAATAATCTCCACATTTAAATCCCCTACACTCTCATAACCCGAGAGGTTTCATGATTATAATGATGTGTGGAATCATCTTGATATACAATCGCATTTTATAAATGACATGGGATGTAATAAAAGAGTGGGATGCAACCTTATCAATATGATCATATACAAAATTTAAGCTAAGAAACATTATACCTTATATAGTTAAAGGACCTGATTAGTATTCTATGATTACTTTCTTATAACCATAAAACTATTTACTCACTTACCATTATTACTTTCTTTCTTACTTTGATTTAATTACCAGGGGAATCATGATATTCCAAGATTCACCCAGATTAACTCTATCTTGAGGAAGATAAATATTATAACATGAATATCCAATTGAATTTTAATATTTACAAGTGATAAGATATGTATTTCATACAAATAAATTCATTGTGCTATAAAAATAATGTTGAATATTTCATATATTATTATAGTTGTGACATGCTCTAGGCGGTGTTGGAAAATCTCCCTTGATATGCTCAAGTGAACAACATTGGAAACATCATGACATGCTTCTGGGTCAAATCGAAAAGTCAAGTGATTTAGTGGTCTAATTATATGATGCTCCACCACCTTGTATGTAGGTTTCCCTATTCTACTTGTTCTAAGGATTAGATCTTCCACCTAATTTTGTAGAGAAAAACATATTTCTTCAAGTTGGATTTCAAGGGATATACCCTTTTCAAATAGTATCTCTATTAACCATTACTTTATAATCTTAATTATGGAGGATATCGATCATAGAAAAAATAATGGACATAACCTAGAATGAAAGATGCTTTCCTTTAGGAACACACTAGTATCTATTTCTGAAAAAAATGAACTAAGATCATAAAAATATCTTCTTATTCCATCACTGATATATTTTATTACTTTGGGCTGAATAAATCTTTCATTCCAGCTATCTTGAAGGTGCGGGGGTAAATTTTTTTTTTAAAAAATTATTAAAATTCCTCTCATTTATGGATTATTCTATTTTATCATGGTAAATTAAATCCCACCATTGTAATGAAAGATAATCCATCATGTACCTACTAATTTTAAATTTAGGTAATCAGTTTTTCTCAAGAAATCAATGTTCTATTTCCTTCAATTAAGACAAAACTCTACATTTTTATGTTCCAAATCACCACAAAATATTTGGGGATTCTCTTTATGAAATTTCATATAAATATCCCCTATATTGTATTTTCATATTTATTTCCTTTGTAAATATCGAGAAATTATTGAAAAATTCTCTAATTTTTTTTTGGTTCACTTGTCGTTCAGGTTCAATGATGTTTCCCATATATATTTCTAGTGGGTTTCTGCTTCATCTAATTGGTTCCATTTCTCAATTAATATAACAAAGAACCACTTATTCATAACTCATTAAAATTACAATCTTAGAATATTCAAAATCATGAAAATAAACAATCATTAAATCTAATTTCCAAAAACCACAAAACATAATATGATCAATTCAGTCTTAGTGGAATGTATCATTACTAATGAATGATATGATATGCCAGTTTTTTATACCCATGAAAATGAGACGAAAACACACCTACGTGTCTCTTAGAACAATTTTCATACCTAAACCACCCCAGTAACATTAATTTTGGCATAAATAGGTTAGCTATATAGTTTTTACACTATAAATTTAAGGCTTTGATATTCATATCTCCTTGATACCATCCCAAGATGGAATAACAACATTGAATTATAACATTTGTGACTTACTAGCCAAAACTGTTGGATTTGGATTATTTGGAGGTTCCAAAAACCATTGGATACATCTCTAGGACAACAAATTCTAACAATAAATTCCAAATGAAATAGAAAAAAAGTTGGTGGAAGATTTTCATTGAAGAAAAAAGTTAATCTGACAAGATAAAATATAAGAAACCAAACCAACTATATGAAACATTATTATAAAATAAGAAACTCAAATGAAAACTACTAGGATAATTTTAATATCATAGAAACATTGAAAAATTATAAAACAATTAAGAAGAATACTTAAGGATGTGCCAAAAAACAACACAAATTTGACATGACTCCAATGAATCTAGTAGAGAACCTTCAATCTCCAACTCTCTCCTAAGGTAATAACATCAAGATGATCCACAAGAGATATATTTGACCTTTTCTTTACATCGTTCCCAGTAAAAAAAATCAAAAAAAAAAAACAATTCCTAGGCAGGGTGTGTGTGTATAACCCTTATTAGGTAATAGTAAAATACTTCCCAAAAACAGTCCACTAGTATAAGAACAAGTCAACATATTTTATATAAAACAAGTTAGAAGCATATAAACAGTTTTATAAAAATCCAAAAATGTATTATATATAATAAAATGTTATTTAAATCATACTACCAATAAAGAATAATTTTCATTACCATCCCATGTTTAGAGACACACATTCATTCCATTGAACACTCTATACTCAGGAGTGGTGAGTCATCACTTAGTTTTCCATATTTACAGTGGTAATTCATGACCATGTTCCATCCCACATTGGTTATGGTACATAAAAACCATATTCCAGTCCAATGAACACATTCCAACCATGTATTCCAGTTTATCATATAAAAAATTCCGCATAAAAAATTTCTTCATATTAAAATATTTCATCTCGTATCTTACTTACATTAAACCAGAACATTAATTTTAAAACCATACTAAAAAATTATAAAATAATGGGATTTCAAAAATCAATTCAAATGCTTATGATCCAAAATAATAATAAAAAATGGTTTATTTTAATTTATCATTCAATTTTTCCTTTTAAAATCTAAGAAAAATATTAAAATAAAAAAACCTTCAAGTTATATAATAAGTAGAGTGGGAGGGAAGCCACCTAACTCTCAATGGGTGATGATAACGATTAATGTCATAAGGAAACCTCTAGATCCATCTTTAAATCTCAACCATTCATTATATAACATGAATATCTCATCAAAATAGATTATGGACAATAGATATATTCATAACAAATTAGATATAACATTCTAGGTTAAAGGAGTTAAGAAGGTGTAAATAGAAAGAGAGAAAACAAAGACTTATAGGTGTTTCTAGAGATCCAACACTGATAGATCTGTAAAAACATGAGTTTGAAAAAAAGGAACCTTCAAGAATTCAAAAAACAAATAGGATAGTTTGAGAACCATTAGTAGGAGAATAAAAAAGAGTGTTTTAGAGATAAAAATAAAGTTAAAATCAATTTTTTGGAAGGATAATTCTTATCGAATGTTTAGGCCACATTGTTTGGGAAACCATGTACCAACCATGCACATGATAAAAACAAAACCTTGAATGGTTGTATCATATGGTTTAAAAAACCATGTGACAAATAATCTTCCACCCTTTAGCCCCACTAGCACAGTTTCCCTTCAAACCCACACAGTTTGGCTAAATTGTGCCCTAACCATACGTCGACCCAGTGACACCCAAAAAATCGTTCACTGTTTCTGGTAGATGTTTCATGGTTTCCCAAAACAATGAGAATATTGTACACAATATTTTTTTCAAAACACTAAATTCCTATCAATATTCTCCTAAAACTAAATAAATTTATATTATATAAAATTACATAATAAAAGGGAAAGGTACCTGAATTTGGATGTGTTATAATTATATCCCCAAATATGGAAGGGAAATATCTAGAAATTCCATATACATAAAGGAAAATAGATTCTTCCTAAATAAAATACACATTTAATTATATTTTTATTACTTTTTTGTATTTTGATTAGATATATTAAAATAATACTTGATTATAATTAAAGTTATACTATTTAATATCATATATTCCTTAGGTGTTTCATGAAAAAGGTTGATGTAAATCTGTTCTTATTCAGATTGATATTTTTTACTTCTAAAATTAATTTAGGAAATAAAATATAATAAATTCACTATGAACGAATTATCTGGCCTTCTAAGTAGGCTTCTCAAAACTATATAAGTTTAAATTCTATAAAAGAACCACTAAATGATAACATTCCTAGAGAGTGGTTATAATTGATTTAATGAGAAGTTATCTAGTATGCTAACATGTCTAATTATCTAGTAACTATATAGGTATCCCCTAAATTGAACATAAGCAGAATCCAAATACATAAATATGATTAAAAATTTTACATTATGGAAGGTTTGTATATATAGAAAACATATGATGCCCATGTGATGAGAATATTTTTACCTAAAAGTGAAGTAAAATATAGTTCTGAATCTTGTCACTATGTATCCTACATTAGAAAATTTAGAAATCAAAGAATAATAATGAAATTACAATGTCAGTAATTTATTGTCCATATTTTTTTATACATGCACATGAATTTTGAAAAAAATGTGATAAATGAGAATTCAACAAAAACATTTCAAACAGACACCGAAAGACAGAAAAAATCAATCAGTTATTATGATTTTTTTTAAGTATAGTGAATTAATTTTATGGGAAATTTTATCTGTTATTTTTGAAATAATTACATGTTTTGTGTAGTTGATTATTTGTCAAAATTTGTGGATGATAAGGCCACTGAATCTAATGATGGTTTTTTGTTGTGTTAATTTATCAAAGTTAACATATTATATAGGATTAGACTTCCATGAGATATTATCATCATTTAAGGGACCGACTTAGATAACAGAAACATAGAGGAATTGATGAAGAAGTATGGAATGAACCATAAGACATTAATTGAATGAAAACTGAAATAATTTATTATAAACTAATGTACAATGAGATCATGGAGGCCAAAAATGATGAAGGCTGAGGGATTCCTCTCGACTAACCTTATCACAATAAATATAAAGAGATCCATAAACAAAGAACACCATAATCCTTTTATCCTGGTTACCAATGGAAGAAGGATGATATAATAATATGTTACCAACATTCCTTGTGCGTGCAACCATCATTTTTGGATCAATAAAGTAAATGAGGTCCTCATATGATAAATGATATTCTAAGGACAATCCATATGAAATTTCAAGAAATTAAGTAAAATGGTACAATATGATTCAACTTCTAATAAAGGTATTAAACATGTCTTACTGGTTTGAAGACCTTGAAGAATTTCCAAGGTCTTATCCACAACTGAAATACCCTACCAAAAAACACTGATAATGTTATGATGATGGATCCAAGAAAATTAGGAATAACACCACCATCGTGAATAATACCTTTCACACAGAATCAATCAGTATTTTACTTTATTCCATGATAATGAGGCTTCTATATCACCCATAAACCAATATCCCTCTATCCAAAATATGACACTCATATAGAGAGACTAAGCATGATGAGGGAATGTAGAACACATTGAATACTCAAACCTTTACTATGATACACAAATTAATTAAGGAAATTCCAAAATTTGAACATGATATACTAAAGATTCATCCATATACACAGATGGAAATGGTATTCCACATTTCCCATATAGTCTAATCATTAGAATTAGTGAAAATAGACCACCCCTTGGCATGCATATGGTTTTTTACTTGTAAATCCCAACATGAATGAAAGAAAGCATCTACTAATCTAACCCTAACAATATAATCTGGAAGACCTACCACATGAAACCAAAAATGGACATACCATTAATTTTTGAATAAGTGATTAATAATAAGTTTTGACTATGATTGAGAGAGGAACTTTCATTTCAATTCTAGAGGAATGAAAATGAATTAATTATTTTCAACATTTGGAATTAAAATATTGGGAATAATCCATATAAAGATGTTGAATTTAAGAGAGATGTATTTTCACTTGATTATAGTTCCCATTCTATCTATATTAGAAGGTGTGTTAATCATATTATAAATAATAGAGTAGCTCAATTTCCCAAGAAGGAAAGAACTAATGAAAAATTGGTATAAATACACATAAAAAATAAATGCTCACATTACATCCATTTGGTCCTAATTAAGAAGAATGTATGTGAACTAAGGATGGGAACATGAATATTTAAAACTAATTTCTAGATTTTGAAAATAATGTAATAACAAGATAGATCTATCATGATTGTGCTTCTAGAGATAAATGTCACCACACCCAATAACCCCCAAGAATTATACAAAAAATATGAACAAGACTCTTCAAACTGGTCTTCTGATGGGGGACATCTAATTTTTCAGCCTAATCAAAGGAATTCATTCCATACTTCATCATAATAAAGTAAGACCAGAAAGAGTCCTATGAGATGACCCCCACACTAGTTTGACAGATAAACACCACATACTACATTCAATTACTTTGGGATTAAAAACCCACACTTGAAATGGTATTTTCTATTGATACCAAATTGACCAATGATGATGAAATTCTTAGTGAAAATACCATATAAAGAAATTGAAAATCCTTTCAATGTTCCTAGACATTACTTTGAGAGTTTTTCACATAGAAAATATGTGCATAAGGATAGAATAGAGAACACTGTTTACCATCTTAATTCTTCCCCAATGGATAGAAATTGACTTTTTCAAGCTCTATATCCTTACCAAAATCCTTCTAATAGTGTTATAAAAATGTTGAATTATAACCCTCCCTTTACATAGGGTATCACCCAAGTAATACAATAAAAATATTTGTTTAGAAATACCAATTATATCTTGAATGAGCTTGGATCTCTTGGAAGGTCACTTATTAAAGATAATAATGTCATTTTTTTTGGTATTAACACATTGATCAACTTTATTTCAATATTCATAGAGATTTATCATGATATTATGAATTAAATTTTCACTAACACTGATGAAAAATGACATGTCATATTAATAGAATATATGAGAAATACTAGAGAATACATACCACTATTTAAAAGGATGAATCAACCAATATGAAATCGCCATATTAAGATTTATACTATGTACATCCGAGGAGATAATAAAAAGGCTTGTAGATAGAGGGTCACCTTGTATCAAACCCCTCATGGATTTGAGGAAACCAAAAAATTTATCAAGAAGAAAAATAAAAAACCATGGAAAGGAGTAACACTTGAATAAAAGGTCACAAACCCACTATGAATATCTAGAAATTCTAAGAACACTAACAATGTAGGACCATTTAATTCAATCATATGATTATTACATGTCAATATTGATCATAAATATAGCTTTTATGACTCTCCCATCAATATCATCAATTATTACACTGTACAATCCCAATAGGTCCCTCAAAGAATCTTCCTTTTATATTTTTTTTTGTTTCTTTGATACCTATAGAGGAAGATAAAGGGACAATATTTTATTGAGAATATTGGTGAAAACTTTATACAAAAAATTTCCCATTATAATGGTAAGTGATTTACCAAAAAATTTTGGTTGATTAACATTTGGAATAAGAGACAAAAGGGTAGCCAATGCAAATATTGGAAAAGTTACACCCCTGAAATAATCTAGAAAATAATACACCACATCCACATTAATAATTATTGAATTATCAGAACAAAAAATCAAATAAAAATAAATCTAGGAATAAGGAACCATAGAGATTATGTTTCTTAATAGGATAAAAAATATCATCTTATTCTAGGAGTGAACCTAGCCTTTGGGTTTCTATGTAAGTAAGAGTACTATTTATTTTTTCAAATAAAGAGTCTTTAACTCCCCATTCTTTAGTTGGAACCCCTTGAAACTAAAACTGACCAGAAAGAGATTCAATTAAATTTTACAAAGCTAAAGGACCCAAAACACCTGTATCAATAGTGAAACAACGATTGTGGCTTCCATTAAACATTTTCTACATAATACAAGCAAAAAAGTAGGATGAATTTATATCCCCATACTTAAGCCATTTTTATTTTGATCTCTCTATTTCCAATTCCTCACGATGAACACAAACTTCCTCAAACCCATTTTTCTCACTGTAAAAGAGAATGTAAGTATTTTCAACTGCTTAGGTCTATAAATAATGATAAATTTGGTGTATATCTTCCTAAATGATACCTAGATTAAAATAATAATTGGGTAGAAAATAAATCCAAGTAATAATGTCACTCTTGACACATTATGGGTTTATCAGAAAACTTATATCCCCCTATTATAATGAGTCCATGTATGTTAATTTATAAAATAGGTTATCACTTACCAATGATGTTAGAACACAAATCCTTCTTGGCTACGAAATAAGTGAATCAAGACATTGATAGATCCAAGAAAGATTACATTTTTTAAGCTGTAAGAACTAGTTGAAATTAGAAGAGAATATTTTAGAAATTAGAAATTTTACATAGAGAGAACAAAAGTGGATCATGAAAATTTAATTCAAAATAACTTCTTCTATATAGGAGGCCAAGTGATGATATAAAACTTAATATTGATCACGATTCTTGTTAAACTTCATTCTAGATGGGAATATCCATTTATAGTTATAAATTTATATATTTTTATTATTAATATGACAATAAATGTTGGAGATGAAAACCTATTTACTGTTAGTTGGAATAGGTTAAACAAATTATATGGAAATATTCCCTTTGAACCAATGGAGGAGATCACAAACTATAACCTATTTTTCAATAAAGGCCTATTAGGTTATAACTATAATTAATAATTGACTATGTACATTGATTTCATTTTAATAAGTTTTTACATGAAAAATATACTTTAATACTTTGAGGAAACAAAATAATTTATGTGTAGTGGAGGGAACCTTTGTAGTTTAGGATGTTTTAATTCTTTTTGTCTTTTTTAAACTTTATATTTGTTCATTTTTCAATTTTTGTATGTTGTTGAATTATTTTTGAGAATAATTAGGATTCCCAGGAATAATTGAATCTTTATCAATGATGAGAAACTAATTCAACTCACTTAATCACCATAAATAAATATTTTTTTTCTTATATCAAGTGATGCAATTTAATGAAAGGACCTATGATTTTTTAATCCCTTTCCATGAAATAATGTATTAATTTTTGAAATCACTTAACTAAGAGGATTATGAGCCAAAATAATTATATTCATCACAATTTCATTTCTCTTAATAGAACCAATACATGTTTGAATAACCAAAAAATTTGGAATAATCTTGTTAAAACATTGATAATTTGAGTACAATGTTCTGTAAATGAATGAGATATTATTTTGATTTTAAGTTACTTTTATAAAGAAATATATTGTAAATCTAACATATAATTTTACCTTTATATCCCATATAATCCACAAATTATTATTTTTTAAGACACATTATAACGAGACATCCTTATCCACCATGATCTATAATTTGATGCATTATATAGGTTGAATTCAAGTATTGGGGAAAGATGAAAATTAGATGAAATAAGTTGCAATGAATGAAATTCTTGAGATAATTTAAGGTAGTGTTGAAACTTATATTCTACATTATTTTATCAAAAAGCAAGATTTTAGGAATGAGGAATTGTAAAAAATAACATTCAGTGATGGAAATCGAATTCTACCACTATTTGAGGGAAAAATAGTTTCTCTTTACATATGAGAAATAAAAATTTGGAAAGAATCATTCATAAAAAATGGTGGAACTAGATCTAAACACAAATATAACACAATATCACTAGAGGGATAAAAGTAATAAACAATTAATTATTGATTAAGATCTATAAGGTGGATTTTGCAAGGATTTGAAGAAGAGTTTATAGGGAAATTGGAGTTGTATAGGGGTTAAAATTCTCTGTCACGACCCGTCCTTGGGGCCCGTGCCATGACTACCCCAAGCCCACCTTCCATAGTCCATGGGATGGTGACTAGCACCAAAGGTGTAAATCCCGGTAAAAGGGAAGGCATTGCCTTTATAAAAGTAAACAAACACAATAGAGAACGCAAGTGAAGTAGCCACTAAGTAAAACTGAGTACAAAAGTAGGTGATGGAAAGTAAATGGGCCAGTATACAAACCCAACTGAAAGTACAGTACTACTGAAAAAGAAAGTACAACAACTGTAAAGTAAAGCAGCAACCACCGAGTCTTCCTCCTGGAATCCCACCTGAAGAGTGGGTATAGATAGTCTCGTCAGTACCTTAGGTCCATCCATCCTCTCTATGTACGTCCCGCCAGGTGGTCCACCTCCAGATACCATCCAGCTCCACAAGCCTCAACAACAATCAGTTCTTTCCGTCGTCTGCATCCAACACAACGTAGTGCGGGCATAGCCTGTGCATGGGTGATTATAGGATACTCAGTAGGGACCCTAAGACCCCTGAAGGTCTCCCAGAATCAACAAAGGATAAAACACAAAGGAAAGATACATTCATGAAATATCAACCGACTTTACTTAGGTATATTCCCATACATATACCTAAGTCATCAATTCAAGTCCGGCTCCAACTCTCGAGCCCAAGAACAACCCAGTCCACACAGGAAAGAAGTCAGTCACACCATTGGTTATGATTGCAAGTCAAGACTCAGCTCACACAGGTATACTACTCACAAAGAGGGGTGGAGATGATTAGATGTAGCCTCTGAATCATCTCCTCTGCCGAACCCACGTGGGATCCTAGTACATAAGTCTTCACTGCCGAACCCACATAGGATCCAAGTACAGTAACCATCACTACCAAACCCATGTAGGATCCAAGTACAGTCATAATCACTGCCGAACCCATAGAGGATCCAAGCACAGTCGTCCTCACTGCCTAACCCATGGAGGATCCAAGTACAGTCGTCATCGTCATCGAACCCACGGAGGATCCCAGTATGATAGTCGTCATAGTCACAACCAGCTCTAGGGTTCCCGCACACAGTGTACTTGATTCCGGGAGGGTACGCTCCTTGATTAAAGGGGGTAGATACATCAACTTTCACGAATTATAGAGTTGATGTATCCCGAATTTCTGTCTCGTCAAAAGGAACTCAACGTGAAAGATGACGCGTCAATCAGACGCCCGATATAAGAGATATTGGCCTTTTCGTTCCAGGGGACCGGTTAGAAATATGCTAGTGTATAACCTAGACGTTATCCAAGTCATCCAAAACTCACTTAGAGTATCGCAAAAGGACCGAATCATTGCGAGGGTCCTAGTACCGCAGACGACATGTCGATCAGACAAGCGGTCTTTAAGTTATTCACCTTTAAGTGGAAACGGCTCCGGCCCGTTAAGCCTGGTGGGCTGGTAGGTCGGGCCAATCATGTTTTCGTGGGTCTGATCCAGCAGGATGGTTGGACCGGCCTGATGAAATGCACGACCTGGCACAAGGGGGTGCGGCCCGGCCCAACGAGGCGTGGCACAGCTGGGTGCGACCCGGTTGGCTCGACCAACTGGCTGAGCGGTCCGGGGGGGGGGGGGCATTGCCCGAACCGGTGGTGCCTCCCTCCATAACCGTCCATCCAATACTGGAAGGCCTTCTTGGCACAAGTAGCTGGCATGGGCGGGCCGTGGTTCATCTGGCACGACGTCCTCCAGGCGCCGCGACTCTCCTCCTCCCGGCCGGCCGACAGGCCGACTAGTTCTTCTACCGAAGCGGCCCGCAAAGCGGCCCGCGGTTCCTTCCGCACAGCCGGTGCGATGGCACCAGCTTCCTCCATCGCGGCCTGCCCTAGCCACGACTCCACATTCCCAGCACGACGCGATGGCACCATGCTTCCACCACCACGGCCCGCTTGGCCGTAGCTTTTCTTTGCGTGTGCAACGACGACCCTTGCGTCGCCGTCCTCTTTTGAATTCTGCCTCCGGTCGCCGATTCCAAAAAGATCAGGTTCCAACAGAGGGTCGTCGGGCCATGTTCGTTCGGCCCACTCCCTCCGCGTTAGGCAGTAACACATGGCCAAATTCGTTTCAGATAAATCAACGAGGAACAAGTAAAATTTTAATCAACTAAAATTTTATATTATCCCCCAACCTCGAATATGGTTCATTTTTTGTAGACGCTGAAAGCGATGTCGGTCCGTCAACACAGGGAAAGAACCATAATCATTGGCAAGTTTCTCACAGTTCTATTTCCTCCCTTGAATTGGAGGAAGTAGAAGATTGGAGAAACGTGGAGCATTCTTCCCCGAGTAGTTCTTCGTTGAAGGTGGGTGTTATTCGTCGGAGAAGAAAACCGTTATTTTTTGAGGAGATGAATACTTCTCTCTCTTTTCTCAAGAGCTCTCTCCCAAAGTTTTTCTAACACAACAAAGCTCTCCCAAAATAAAATATTAGTCTTGGATAATATTTTATTAACACATCAAATTCAACATTTCAAAAAAATTAATTAATTAAATGAAGAGGTTCATTTCATTAATTAAGGTATGTTGGAAAAAATAAAGAGGGAGAGAGAGGGAGAGGAAGAGTCTCATTAATTAAGGGGGTTGCCAATTTATTTAAGGGAGTTTAAGGGAATTTAGGGGGAGGTGAAAGGTTGGGACTCGAGTGGGCCCCAACTCTCAAATATCCACAAACGAGAATTTGGGTGGTTGTGGGCCCCACCAAAAACTTCCCATGGGAGGGATTAACTTCCAAAGACATAAAATTGTCCCAACAATTTTATTTAACTTCTCAAATAAACCCCAATTTTTAATTTACAACCCGCATAAAACGCAACTTCGGTAAAGGTCCCCTTAAACAATTACCGGCGCTGCGAGTTCATCGGTGCCCTTAGATTTCAATTCCGAGCACTGGTTCAAAAGATAGAAAAACCGGCTCTTTCGTTCACTGAACATACCTGATCTAAACTTCAGAAATTGATTTCGGGAACACCGGCCCTCGAAATCAAGTGCCATTAGAAGCCACAGTCTCGTAAAATTCCAAGGTATTTAAGAAAAACTTTTCATTGAAATTTCTAGGTCTTTACATTACTCCCACCTCAGGGCTTTACGTCCCTGTAAAGCTACAACCTAAACTAGGGAAACAAATGAGGGTACTGAGCACACATCTGAGCCTCCCGTTCCCATGTTCTCTCCTGGAAGTTCCCATTCTATCAATGAATGGTCACTAGAGGAATTGACCGTCCACGTAGGGCCCGCTCCTGTTGATCCTCGATCTCCACTGGGACCTCCGTGAATGTCACCCCATCATCGATGTCCAGCTCCCCGTGATCGATGATGTGTGATTGGTCATGCACGTATCTCCTCAGTTGAGATACATGGAAGACGTCATGCAACAGATGCAACTGAGGTGGATGGGCCAGGCGGTAAGCCACCTTTCCTACCCTACTGAGGACCTGGAATGGTCCGATGAAGTGCGGAGATAACTTACTACCCTGGCCAAATCTCCATAATCCACGTCGAGGTGAGACCCGCAAGAAAATGTGGTCTCCATCCTCGAACTCTAGTGGTCTCTCTCTCTATAAGCATAGGAATTCTGTTTGCTCTGTGTAGTCCTCATCTGCTCCAGGATGATCTACACTTTCTCCATCATAGCCTGAACCATCTCTGGTCCTACAAGTTCTGTCTCCCCAAGGTCAGTCTAACACAGAGGTGATCTGAAAGGTCAGCCGTATAGTTCCTCGTATGGTGCCATCCCGATGGTGGAGTGGTAGATGTTGTTTTATGCAAACTCCACGAAGGGTAGGTGATCCTCCCAGCTGCGACTGAAGTCAAGGACACATGCATGGAGCATGTCCTCGAGTGGTTAAATAGTCCTCTCCATCTGGCCATCCGTCTGAGGATGGAAGGCAGTGCTCAGACGTAGCTGCATCCCAAAAGCCTCTTGTAACCCCTTCCAAAGCTGGGAAGTAATGCAATCATCCCGATCAAAGATGATAGACGATGTCACACCATGAAGTTTTATGATCCCCTGAACTTAGAGGCATCCCAAGCTCTCTACTGAGACCTTCTCTCTGATCGGTAGGAAGTGGGACGACTTGGTGAGTCAGTTGAAGATCACCCGGATAGAGTCGTGTCACCTAGATGTACATGGAATCCCCATCACAAAATCCATGGATATCATGTCCCACTTCCACTCCGGAACCACTAAGGGCTGTACCAAGCCTGCTGGTACCTAGTGCTCTGCCTTCAATTACTGGCAAGTGAGGCATCATGAAATGAACTCTGATACAACCTTCTTCATACCCGGCCAGTAGTACTGTCATCTGAGGTCCTGGTACATCTTCTCCACTCCTGGATGTACTTCTAGAGGGAAAGTTTGAAACTCCCTCAGCACTTCCTCCTACAGTGCAACTGGTACCATGGTACATCCCCTCAAGAGGATGATGTGCTCTCATCCTTTAGAAAATCCATCAGGCACCTGCCCTGTGGAAATCTGAACATGTCGCATCTCACCGTCAATGTCCCCATGCTGTGCCTCTCTGACCCGCTAAAGTAGTGGAGGAGTGACTGTGAGAGACTGAAGAAAGGCTGCCCCATCTCTATCCACGAAGGATATCTGCAACGCAGCTAGCTACTCCATCGCCTCCCCTAGCAGCTGTATGCCTAATCTCTTGCTAAGAGCATCATCTACAACATTACCTTTCCTAGGAGTATAGACTATCTCAAAGTCATAGTCCTGGATGAACTCGATCCATCGCCGCTATCTCAGGTTCAGGTCCTTCTGCGAGAAAATGTACCTAAGACTCTGGTGGTCAGAGTAGACTGTAAAGCACTCACCCATCAAATAGTGTCGCCACATCTTTAGGGAGAAGACCACTACAGCTAACTCTAGGTCCTGGGTAGCATAGTTCTACTTGTGCTTCCTCAACTTCTGTGAACCATAGGCGATCACTGCCCGCTCCTGCATCAGGACACACCCAAGTCTGGTCCCTAATGTGTCACAGTAAACTACGTGCCCTACTCCCTCCTCCGGTAGCCTCAAGATGGGTGCACTGGACAATCTCTATCTCATCTCCTGAAAGATCTGCTGAAATCTATCTGACCATATGAAGGGTTTCCCCTTCTTTGTTAAAGCTGAAAGTGGTGCTACAACTCTAGAGAAGTCTGGCACAAATCTATGATAGTACCCAGCCAGTCCTAGAGAACTCCGCACCTCCGTCATGCTCTTGGGTGGATCCCAAGCAAGTATTGTCTCGATATTCACAGGATCCACTGCAACTCCCACCTTCGAGATGAAATGCCCCAAGAAGTGAACCTCTCAAATCTTGAACTGGCACTTCGAGAGCTTACCATAAAGATGGTTCTCTCGGAGTGTGTCCAGTACAACCCACAAGTGGTAGTCATGGTCCTCCTCAGTGGTCGATTAGATCAATATTTTGTCGATGAAGACTATGAAAAACCGATCGAGGTAAGTCTGTAAGATCCTGTTCATGAGACTCATGAACACTAAAGGAGCGTTGGTCATGCCGAAGGGCATAACCAAGAACTCATAATTGCCTTACCGACACCTGAAGGCCGTCTTCTGCACATACTCATCTCGAACTCTGAGCTGGTGATAGCATAACCTGAGGTTTATCTTTGAAAACCATCGTGCTCCCTTGAGCTGATAAAAGAGGACATCAATCCTCGGGAGTGGGTACTTTTTATTTATGGTCACCTAATTCAGGAAAAGGTAGTCGACACACAGTCGTAAGCTCCCATCCTCCTTCTTGGAGAACAAAATCAGAGAAGCCCAGGGTGAAACACTGGGTCGGATGAATCCCTTTCCCTACAAGTCCTCCAGCTGTACCCCCAGCTCACAAAGCTCAGCGGGAGCCATCCGATATGATGGTGTAGATATCGGTGCTGTCCCGGGTATAGGTCTATGTATATGTCTACCTCTCTATGAGGAGGTAGTCCTAGAATATAGTCGGAAAAAACCTCCGCATACTGATCTACAACAATAGGAAAACTCTGACTCCGCACATCAACCACTCCTAGGATGAGACTAGCCAACTAATGTGTGATGGACTTCCCTCTCCTCTGCGTAAGTCCATCCTACGCTGCCATGGCTCCCTTCTCACCGGTGAAGGTGAACCTGCTCCCATCTGTGTGGACACACTGCACTTTTCACCTAATACAGTCGATCTGGGCATGGATTGTTGATAACCAGTCTATACACAGGATGACGTCGTAAGGCCTTGACACCGCAACAAGAAGATCCCAGCCTAAGATCTCACCTCTTATAGTAAGCTCACACTGCCGACACCAGTGCGTAATCGTCGAGTCTGCTCTCGTATAAGTCTCTAGCTGTAAGGATCGAGCCAACGACTCCGTTGGAATCTCCGAGCTCCGAAAAACGGTAGCAGTAATAAAATAATGACCCGCTTCTGTGTCTATAAGAACTACAACAAGGGTGGAGTAGACATAAGTAGTACCTAAAATCATCTCTGGTGCGCTGTGGTCGTAGTACTCGATTACCTGGAGTTGAGCCTTCCCCTGTCTTCCAGCTTCCTGTGGTCAGGGTGGTCCTCTTGGTGGTGCTGGTGGTAGAGCCTCGAAGTGTTGTCCACCACCCGCTGCTCGGCCAGCTCCTCTGACTCGTCCGCCTGATCCCTACAGACCGCCACAGTCGAACCTCTGCCGCTACCTGGGAGGTCCATCTATTGTCTGCTGCTCATCTTCATGGTGGGTCGGGCAGTCACGAGCCATGTGGCCCTGCCCGCCGCATGCATAGCACTACCTGCCCCTTGTATGGCTGGCTCTACTTTGTGTGCCCCACACATCCGAACCAGTATCCTGAGGTCGCCCACCTAATGGCCTAGTCCGCTTGGACCTCTGCGACATTTGTCTACTGCCGGCTGCATTAGGCTCCGGTAAATGTCGCCCTGTGGTGGGTCTCGCTGCTGGTGTCGGCTCAGTAACAAAATCTCTCCACAAGAAGGGCTCTCTCCAGCACTCCTGCCTGTGTCAGAATACTGAGGGAGATCATCAAAGCCCTGATCTCATGCCACATTCCCTGCTCAAAGGTTCTGGCCCCAAAGAATGGGTCTCGTACCATGTTCGTGGAGTAGTGCGAGAGGTCAGGAAATCTCTCCGAGTACTGGGCTACTGTCATACTACCTTTCCGCAGATGAAGTAACTCCTGGATGCACACCACACAGAGGGTGGATGGAAAAAACTCCAAGCAGAAGAGACTCTAGAAGTTTGTCCAAAGTAGAGATGCCTCATCGTGCACCTGGAGCATCAGGATCCACCATCTACCTGCTTCTACGTGTAGTAGAATCGCGACAAAGATCACCATAAGGTCAGCTGATATCCCTACTAATCTGAAGACTCTGATGATAGACTCCATCCAATACTCGGTTTCCTGAGGGTCTGTCTCTCCATGAAACCTGGGAAACCTCTTTCACCGAAACTCATGCAACGCACTCAGGCGGCGTGCACTCTCTGCTTCTGGGGTTGGTGGTATCGGTGGCCCAGCGGGTAGTGGTACAGTTGGTGCCTTTTTTGTAATGGGGCCCTTTACTAAGGCCTCGCCGCTCTGTGGGCTTCCATATTGCACATAACTAGGAACCAGAGCTGGCTACCTTCGTGGGGCCATACTGAAAAGAAACAGTTTCCCCACAGTCAAACAATATACCTGGTGAGCTGACACAAAGTAATCACAAAGAAAACATTTGAAACACACATCCAATAAATGTTTTCATGCACTGAGTCGGAAATTAAAAGTTAGTGTCCTGGCGTATGGATACGTCGGCCACCGCACCAACACTAGACACCCTAGACTAATAACCACACTCAATACTCTTTTCACTATTTCTTCACTGAGAAGAAATTATCAGAGTCCTGAGTTCCGTGGTAGAACCGAATCCTCTGATACCAATTTGTCACGACCCATCCTCGAGGCCCGTGCTGTGAATACCCCAAGCCTCCCTTCCATAGGCCAGGGGCTGGAGACTAGCACCAAAGGCGTAAATCCGGGTAAAAGGGAAGGCATTGCCTTTATAAAAGTAAACAAACACAATAGAAAACACAAGTGAAGTTGGAAGTAAGTAAAACTGAGTACAAAAGTAAGTGATGGAAAGTAAATGAGCCAGTATACAAACCGAACTGAAAGTACAGTACAACTGGTAAAGAAAGTACAACAGATGTAAAGTAAAGCAGCAACCACTGAGTCGTCCTCCAGGAATCCCACCTGAAGGGTGGGTATAGATAGTCTCGTCAGTACCTCGGGTCCGTCCTTCCGCTCCGTGTATGTCCCACCAGGTGGTCCACCTCCGGATACAATCCAGCTCCACAAGCCTCAACCAAGATCAGTGCTGTCCGTCGTTTGCATCCAACACAACATAGTGCAGGCATAGCCCGGGCAGGGGTGAGTATACGATACTCAGTAGGGACCCTGAGACCCCTAAAGGTATCCCAGAATCCAAAAAGGATAAACCAAAAAGGAAAGATACATTCAAGAAATATCAACCGACTTTACTTAGGTATATCCCCACACATATAACTAAGTCATCAAATCAAGTCTGGCTCCAACTCTCGAGCCCGAGAACAACCCAGTCCACACAGGAAAGAAGTCAATCACACCGTTGGTAATGATTGCAAGTCAAGACTCAGCTCACACAGGTATACTACTCATGAAGAAGGGTGGAGATGATTAGATATAGCCTCTGAATCATCTCCTCTTCCAAACCCACGTAGGATCCAAGTACAGTCGTCATCACTACTGAACCCACATAGGATCCAAGTACAGTCGTCCTCACTTCCAAACCCATGGAGGATCCAAGTATAGTTGTCATCGTCGTCGAAGCCACAGAGGATCCCAAAACGGTAGTCGTCGTAGTCGCATCCGGCTCTAGGGTTCTCGCACACAACATACTCGATTCCGGGAGGGTCCGCTCCTCGAGTAAAGGGGGTCGATACATCAAATTTCATGAAGTCAAGATTTGATGTATCCCAAAGTTCTGTCTCGTCAAAAGGAACTCAACGTGACAGACGACACGCCAATCAGACGCCCGGTCTGAGAGATATTGTCCTTTTCATTCCCAGGGCCCAGTTAGAAATATGTTAATATCTAACTCAGAAGTTATCCAAGTCATCCAAAACCCACTTAAAGTATTGTAAAAGGACCGTCTCGTCACGAGGGTCCTAGTGCCGTAGACGGCGCGTCGATCGGACGCGCGGTCTTTAAGTTATTCACCTTTAAGTGGAAATGGGCCCAGCCCGTTAAGCCCAATGGGCTAGTAGGTCGGGTCAATCCTATTTTGGCGAGTTCGACCCGGCAGGAGGGTCGGACCAGCCTAATGAAACCCTCGAACCGGCCCGAGGGGGTGCAGCCCGGTGGGTCGCGACCCGGCTGGCTCGGCCAACAGGTCGTGCGGCTCGACCCAAAGGCCGAGCAGTCCGAGGGGGGGGGGGGATACCCAAAGCGGCGGCGCTGCCCTCCCTAACCGGCTGACCGATACTGGCCGGCCTTCTTGGTGCAAGAGGCCCGCATGGGCGGGTCGCGGTTCGTCTAGCGTGGCGCCATCCTAGCGCCGCGGCTTTGCTCCACCCGACCGGCCAACGGGCCGACCGGTTCTCCTGTCGAAGCGGCCCGCAAAGCAGGCCGCAGTTCCTTCCGCACAGCCAGCGTGATGGCGCTAGCTTCCTCCACTGCGGCCTGCCCTGGCCGCGGCTCCGCATTCCGGGCATGATGATATGGAACCGTGCTTCCTCCACCGTGGGCCGCTTGGCCGCAGCTTTTCTTTGCGTGTGCGACGACAACCCTTGCACCGGCGGCCTCTTCCGCTTTCTGCCTCCGGTCACCGGTTCCAAAAAGATCAATTTCCAGCGGAGGGTCATCAGGCCGTGTTTGTTCGGCCCGCACCCTCTGCTTTAGGCGATAACATATGGACAAATTCATTTCATAGAAATCAACAAGGAACAAGTACAATTTTAATCAACGAAAATTGTATATAATCCCCCTACCTTGAATATGGTTCGTTCGTCATAGACACGGAAAGAGATGTCACTCCGTCAACACCGGGAAAGAACCATCATTGTTGGCGAGTTCCCCGCTGTTGTATTTCCTCCCTTGATGTAGAGGAATTAGAAAATTGGGGAAACATGGATCCTTCATCGCCGAGTCGTTCTTCGTTGAAGGTGGGCGTTCTTCTTCAGAGAAGAAAACCATTCTTCGTTGAGGAGATGGATACTTCTCTCTCCCAAAGTTTTTTCAACACAATAAAGCTCTCCCAAAATAAAATATTAGGCTTGGATAATATTTTATTAACACATCCAATTAAAAATTTCAAAACACTTAATTAATTAAATGAAGAGGTTCATTTTATTAATTAAGGTAGGTTGGAAAAAATAAAGAGGGAGAGAGAGGGAGAGGAAGAGTCTCATTAATTAAGGGGGTTACCAATTTATTTAAGGGAGTTTAATGGAGTTTAGGGGTAGGTGAAAGGTTGGGGCTCGTGTGGGCCCCACCTCTCAAATATCCACACATGGGAAGTTGGGTGGTTCTGGGCCCCACCAATAACTTCCCATGGGAGGGATTAACTTCCAAACACATAAAAATGTACCAAAAATTTTATTTAAGTTCATAACTAATCCTAAATTTTTAATTTACAACCCGCATAAAACGCAATTGTGGTAAAGGTACCCTTAAGCAATTACTAGTGCTATGAGTTCATTGGTGCCCTCCGATTTCAATTCCGATCACTGATTCAAAAGATAGAAAAACCTGCTCGTTCGTTCACTGAACGTACCTGAGAAAAACTTAGGAAATTGATTCTAGGCACACCGGGCCTCAGAATCAAGTGTCGTTAGAATCCACAGACTCGTAAAATTCCAAAGTATTTAAGAAAAAAATTTACTTGAAATTTATGAATCTTTACATCCTCTTTTAAACTTTTAAAGATAATTAAACTATTTGGAGAAGTCATTGGAAAATAATCACTAAACTTATGAGAGGAAAGGCCCCTGTACATAGATTATAGAATGAAAATACTTCTTAATTTTTAGAAAATCATTTCCCACATGTAATAAAGAAAATATAAAGTCCCTCTCCACATTCATGAATATAACCAATGTAAAATAAAAAATAATTGAAAATTAACTCGATGAAATAGGGGGAGTATTGTTAGATACTACAATAATTTTAAAAGGTGAGATATATCCAATTTAATTTAAGTGTGTGGAGAAGTATTTTTAAAATATGAAGACACATATGATTCCATACTGATGAAAACTGCAAATTGTGCTTCATGCATCAAAATGGATAAAAAAACTAAATTTTCCTCATAATTATATTAATAGAAATAACCAACCATTAATACAAATAATAACCATAAAAATACCTCATGATAAGAATAAAAATTTTATTCATTGTACAGAGATAACATAATTCATCCAGACTATAGTGTAACTTTCATGAATATGGAATGAGATGAACATTTCATGAATTTATAATTCAATGTTGAGTGAAATATTTACATGAAGGTAGGTATAAGTGTGAATTAGAGTATAAATGAATTTTAAAGTAATTTAATTAATTTAATAATGGAGTTAAGATCTAGAAGATTAAGGAGGCATGATTACTTGAGGAGCATGGTGTTGGAAATATTACTCTCATTGGCTTGTATTTGAATTATCATTTTTAATCTTTTTGTAGTTCACTTGTCTAGGAGTCCACGGGTTATGTGTGGTGGGATTAAAAAGAAAATATTTTGAGACATTTTTTCTGGTCCTCCAACGATTTTTATCCCTCCATTTTGAGTATTTTTATTATAAATACAACTTTTATTAGTTTTATAAATTATCCTAAGATAAATTGTTTAATATATTAAAACATGATTTTTAAATGTCTATTTCATCTTTTGAATTATTAGAATAAATCATATACTTGAAATATGGTGTTTTAGTCTTATTATAAGATGTATAGAAGGGATTTTGATATCTTATAATAGATTTCAGGAGGTTCAGAGTTTGATTATATATATTCTTGAAACAATATGCTCGAGTTAAAGGAATGACTAATGGAATTTTCTCATGATGCTATCGTAGGAGAATTGGGGATCTTCATAGGAAAATTTAGCAACACATAAGATGATCTCACAACAAGTATAATTATTGATCTATATTCAAGAAAATTAAGTTCTATAGATGGTATTTTAAGTGTTTAGATATTTGGTAATGTAATCCTTTTTATGAATATGACATTTAGTTCTCCATATAACATTTTGAGTATACTCGTATGAAATTTAAATAGGACATATTATATTTTTAGTAGGCCATATCACATCTAATTAATCCAAAACATTAAAAAGGAAAATGAAATTTTCATGTGAGTTTTTCACTACTCATATAAAATTTAATCTTTAAATAGTATAATTATTCAATGCATACAATACTTTGTAAAAAAATCAGTCAAATTATGATCATAAGAAAACTTCAGGGGATTTAATTATTCATCAAACCGAGACATTGGGAAGCCACATAATCAAACATGAGAATAGTTATAGTGTAAAAGGTGGATCAAAATGTCCAAAAAATCTCATAGGTTTGAAAACAACCTAAGAGGGAGGAATCATAATATCTTAAAAGGGAACATGAGGCCAAATATCAAAGGGAGTTTGAGTTAAGAGTTATGGTGCTTCATCTAATGTTTTTATTTTCATCACATTCTTTATATTTTATTTAGTTGTATAATGATTTATTGATTCATATTCATTTTTTATACCCCCATATTGGAGGTGTGTTTTCCAATTGATTAAGGAAGTGAAGGCTCTCATTTTTTATTGCTTTAGTCCCTTAACTACATTAAATTCAATTCTCACTTTTTTCATAATGATTCAATATTCAATAGTAGTCCTTAACATCATAATTTTTTATATTATGTTTTAATTATGTTATTTCATTATTTAATTATTAAATGATCCATAATATATATACATTTTATTATATTTTATATAAAATGGAATGGTCCTAAACTAATTGGTGAGGTGATTGGAAATTATCATCATATGTGGAAGGGGTAGTGGAAAATCTTTATTTTTAGGGACAACAAGACCTGATAAAGTATATAATAAGTTAATTAAAGGTAAATTTCATCAAATATTAAACACATATAATGGAATATATACCAAAAACAGTTATTAGTTACTTAAAATAATCATTAACACCACTCCCTCTAAAAGATCTTTCTTGAGGAATGAAGAATATTAATTTGATGAACTAAAATGGGATTCCAATTTTTAATTGAAAGAAATGTCATATCTTGAAAGTTAGAATAATTCCATGTATTATATAACATGGGTTTGAGGTTTTAGAATCTACTATAGATGGATTTTCTCCCCATATTGAGAATTATCCTCTTAGTTATTATGATAAGAAAAATCATGAGAATAATAGAAGTGATAAAAATTACTTACTCTCTTCTATAACTGAAAGTGAGTTTATTATAGTAAAGTGAGTCAGAACTACCAAATATATTTGGGATAAGTTGAATAATATTTATTAAGGAAATAAAAAGGTAAAGAAGTAAAATTTGAAACTCTGTAGGATGATGTATGAAGATCTGAATACAGATCAATATGAATATATTGATGACTTTTTTACAATGATTAATGAAATTTTTATCACCATAACATGTCTTGGTGTGAATTTGGATGAACCAACTATTGTTGAAAATAACTTGAGAATTACTACTGATATAATTGATACCAAATAATCACATTTGGAAGATAGAGATCCTAAAACTCTATCTTTTTATGATGTTCATAGCATTTTAATTATTTATGAAATGAGAAGTAAAGATGTTATGAAAAGTAAAGAAAATTTTGATCAAGAAATTTCCTTCAAATATTTGTTTAAATTAATAAACAATGATTAATAAATTAATGAAGAATCAAGTGATTCAGAAGAAGAGGAAGAAGATTAAGATTTCAATATAATTGTCCCCCTTCTTTATAATAAATAAATAATGACAAATTGAAAAGTAAAACTCTCAAATTTTGGAATTTTGAAGAGAAATTAAATTTTTTTAAAAAAATTTAGGTAGAATTTTCAAGAGTATATGTCTGAGGAAAATGATTATAAATCTTAGAAACCAAAATGGAAGATAAATAAGAAAAAATTTCTATATTATTAGAAGAAGAGCGATCTATGTTGAAGAAGGAAGGATGATTCCTTATACAGTGATGAACATACTCATGAACTCAAATTTATTTCTCAAGTTAGAACTGGAAGTAATTATTTAGATAGTGATGATGATTATTATGAAACTATAGAAATGGAATGGATTCTCAAATAGAATTTTGAAAAATCAAATTTAGAACAATAATGAACTCATGAAATAAATAAAGAAGCTAAAAAAATATTTTGAAGGAATAACTTTTTAGAATAATGACCTAATGATAAAAGAAGATACAAATCTCAATGATATCAAATATCCAAACTTACATGAAAGAAAACTAAAAATTTATAAAGAGAGATCAATGAGAAATTAGAACCACAACATGAAATAATCTATACTCATTGAATAAAGCACACACAACAAGTTAATGATAGTTGAATCCAAAACAATGAAAAATGTTCTAAAATATATATTGGATGAGAAATTAGAGGAGTTGTAAGAAACACAATCAATTATTCTCACAACACAAAGTGATATTATGAAGATGATAGAAAACATCACTATGGAAGTTAAAGTTAAAGGTGAAGCTTCTATAGAATGTGTAATTAGAATATTTATAAATAATTTCTGTGAGGAAAGATATTTCTCTAAGAAAGATGGGAATTATTCATGAAAGTATAATCCTTTGAAATTTAATCCAAAATTTGTGAAGAAACTACAACAACAATGTTCTAAAAAATTTCATCATCAGTTTGAAAAATTGAAATTGAGAGGTCACTATTGGTGTTGGGTGGTTTTGGGAAGCAGATATTATTCATGATAGAATAAAATTTCTCTACCAAGAAATAGGTATGAATAAAGGGGGATCTATGCTGAGAAAAGAATATAAAATATTCAAAAAAATCATGTGGAACTGAAAAAGGAAACTCAAAATATAATGATATGTGAGTATACTAAAAAATTAGATAAAAAAACATGTTGAGTATGAGAAGATGACGTGCTTAGTTATTTGGCCAAAACAAGTTGAGATGGTTATAAATTCAGATGAAGCACAATAATATATCTGAAGAAAAAGGAAAGAAAAAGGTTTTCTGAATTTGTGATCAAGGTTGATAAAATGGTGTTAACACATTATAGTTTGAATGTTTAGAAAAGATGAAAGAGATGTGAGAAAGAACAGAATGTTACTAAATGTTTTCTTAACTATCTAATCAGAATAATAGGAAGGCACGAAAGAGATATTAAAAAATTACTATAAAAAAATGTTCCAAAATGGTAAAATAATTTGAAATCCTTATTATAAGAGTTTACAGATGAAAATGAACTTTTCACAAAATCTGATAAGGTTTAAAAAAAGAAAGAAAATACATCCATTTATAAATCTATGTAGAAAAGGAAAAATGTAATCCTAAGAGAGGTCTCTCATTTCGATTATTTCTTCTAGGAAACAACTGAGGTTCCTCCTTATTACTAAATTATTTTTATTTTTACTAAATTAAATGCAATTGATGGAGTTGAAATAAGAAAGATAATATGTGGGTCTCTTACTCTTCATGTAATATAATATAATGAAACTATAATATGTGAGTTTTTGAAAGTTTTGTTTAGGAATAAGAACTTTCTAATATGTTTGTTGAGATGGGTGTAAGTCAATTTTTTCTTAAACAAATCCTTCCATGATTTCCCCAAGAAATGATAATGTTGAAAGAAACATGAAAAGGGTATTATATGAATGTTTCATAGTAGAAAAAATTTACAACATTTATTATTCATTATTTTTTTGTACATTGGGCATACCCACTTAGACTGAGAGTTTTTTAGTTAAAGTGTCTTTATTGTGAAACTCATGTGATAAATATATTGTCCTAAATAAAAAATTCAATATTTTGAGATGAAAAGTTTCAAACATTGAATTTTATTGTCAATAAGGGAGATAGAAAATATATAGGTGGAGAAACAAAGTAACGGGGGAATAAGAAGTGGTAAAAGAAAACAAGTGGTACAGTTTTGAAGTGGTTAAAGGAGGTATTTAAAACAAACAGAAAGGGGGATATTGTTAGGGAAAAGTTTTTTTGGGTTTAAATTTTTGTAAATTGATCAATATATTTATTTTGTTTAATAGAGACATTATTTTGATAAGGTAATGGAAATTTGGTTTAAATAATGATGGGTATATAATGTTTTCATTTAGATCCAGAACCATCAATATGAGAGTTAGATCTAGACCATCGACATGAAAATTAGATCTAGCACATCAACATGTGTATAGATAATCGATATAATTTGGATGTTCATAAAAAGTCAAAATCTGGTAGAAATAATATTTATCTCATAATGAAATATTTGATTGTAATGAGATTCATTGACTGCTAGGAATTGGTATCCGATGGAATCATCCTTAGAAGATTATGAGTGAGACCAAAATTTTGGGAAGTAATATAACATCCAAGTTTTGAATCTGATGATGCATTTCTATTTTGTATCTCAGAAATCATAATTTATCTCAAAAACTGCTGATGTCAGACCTATAAAAAAAATGGGAGAGATGGTGCTACCAATCTTATTGTGGATCGGTTGGAATGAAAGAATTTTCTAGAAGAAATCATGATACATGATAGATTTTGTGGAACAACATACATAGAAGTATGGAGATAATAAGTTTTTGAATCATCTACGTGTCAATAGTAGATGGCTAGAAGATTGATCATGCTGAAGAAAAGAAGTCATTACTGGAATTGATCCATCAGATATAGTATTCCACTGATCCATCATAATGGATTATGACAAAAATTTATATTATTGGTATCCCTTTTATATTGGATGGATAATCTAATTGGAGGTTTAATGATTGAGAATGTTTGGATTGTTATAAATAGTTATCCATTAGTAGGATTTAAAGACCGATCAATTTTATGATGATTAAAAATGTATTCAAATTCATTCATTATGTTGAATTCCATTCCAATTGGGTCAAGAAAAAAATGATTATTTTTTATATTGGTGTCCACTATCAGACTGGATGTGACATCGATCAATCATAGGAAGAAAGAGACTGATCCATTAGTAGAAATATAAAACAAATAACTTCATTAGAAATGTGATCATCAATTTAAGGAGTAGAACAAAATGATAAATACTTTTGGGGATATTTCAGATTTGTTTTTAAAGAGTTAATTTAGAGCATCTGTATGAGAAGACTTCCAATGTTTACATGAGATCATCATATTAGGCTATCTTAAATATTACTTAAGTTTTCAACATAATGAAAAGTAATATAGTTTTCAAATATTATCATTTGTAATGGATCAACATAATGAAGAATCTATTGTATGCCTTCATTGTAATGAAGAATCAGGATGAATAATCATAATAATGTATCATATTGAAGAAATGTTTTGTAAACATGAAGAATTAAGAAGTCCTCAGAATATTTTATAAGATCCCAGAAGTATTATGAAGAGTTAATTAAGTCAAATTTGATGACTTAATGGAATAATAAATTCCGTATTTACGGATTTAGTTTAGTGGGAAGTTCTTTTACCATTCTAGGGTTCCTATAAAAGGAGAGAAAAATACATTCTTTAAGTGTATAAAAATTGAATTGTTAATGTGCATAGAGAGATATTAATTGTTTTTTCTGGTATCGATATTCCCACTAGATTTTTTTGTTTTTGGTTGATGCTGAGGAAGTTCCATCAGAATAAGTCCATCAGAGTGAGGTTGAATCCAATCATCGAAGCAAGTTTTAATGGGAAATGCTTCTTTGGAGAAATTCCATCAGAGTAATACAACTAGAGTGCCATCCATTAGAGGAAGGTTAATATGAATGATTTACATAAATTTGAGGAATTTTGAGCTTCCAATTGAGTTCCTAATCATTTATTGAAGGAATATCACAAGAAAAATCCATCTGAGGCCAATCAAGATAGATCCCATCATATAGAGGTTACCAAACTCAGGTGGATCAGACTAACATTTGCTGATGATGTTTTCATCATAGAGTTTCTGGGGAATGTTTCAAGACCAAAAAATTCCTTATAGAATTTTTAATGTTCTTAATGATTGTACATTGGTAAATTTTGATTCATCTTAATTATGGAGGATGTGAATACAATCTAAAGTGATTCATAAAATAAGAAAGTGAACCTTATAATCGTGGATACATACCAATTACTAAATATGATTGATTTTTTTCTAGGGTGTATAACCATTTATGGGAAAGTGGATACTGAAAAGAATATTAGAGGGTGGGTATTACCAAATATATGAGGAAAGATACTACTTTTATTATATAATGGTTCATGAGTGGTTCCTTTTTATTTGAGAAAGAAGATATTGAAAGAGTCCATGTTTGTGGGACTATCCAACATATAAAGGAGCAGGTCTATGTACCAAACCAAGTAAATTTCATATAATTCCTTATATTTATATTTTTTCATACTAAATGTGAGGTTTAGAAGCTTTATTGAAGTGTATTGTAACTTTAGTAGGTTTCATAGGTTAATAAAGTTTTACTAAATATGTTAACAGACTTTCTTATAAAAGAAAAATGGCCCATTGATTCAGCCCCAATTAGTGTTATCAATCCTATTTGGGAACAAAATTATTCACTAATGACCAACCGTAGAAAGTTTTAACCCCCTTTATAATGGTGATAAACCATAAACTGAGGTGTAATTTCCTAAACATCTCTTTTTACTATTTCTTTGTACACATTTGTTCTTCTTAAAATTTAATTTTAACATTTTAAAATGATAAAATCCGAATCATAATTATTCTTTTATGTTATTATAATTAAGGTACAATAATTAACCACCCACCATTTTTCAATTGAGAAAAATGAAAGCATGAATCATGTGCTGTGCAGTCTATCGCCTCCATAACAAAACATTTCTTTCATTTTCCTTCACCAAATAACAATGATGGATCTATCTAGGATTGTAAAATATAAATTTTATAGTTTTTAAATATCTTATATTCTTAAATGATAAATCATATTACTCCTTTTCCCTAAACTATGGAAAATTAAATCATCAACCATGCATATCTGTGGACCACCTTATCCATGAGATGATTGATTTACATTTTTCATTTCATCTCCACCTTAAATGGATGGAAATGAGAATAAATTTAAAAGGTTTAATATTATTTTAATGATAATATTATGGTTTTGGTATAACAAATTAGAGTACCTATTAATGATATAATGAATGAATGAATATCATAAATTCCATTATTTCAAGAAATCATAATAAGAGAAAAATATTTAGTTAAAATTATGTAATATTTTAATATATAAAAATATTCTACTTAATCATTTATAATTCTGAAAAAATAAACTAATAAACAATAAATCACATCATTATAGTACTAGTGAAATGATATTACAACTAAATCACCTCATAATCATTTATAATCATGATAATTTCATGATTGGGTTGGGTTAACCACATACTTGAAAAATATTAATAAATTATATAAAAAATGATTATAAAATATTAATTAATGATATAGTTTGACTTAAATATGTAAATAATTATATTTTGTAAAAGGATACATCTATTTTCATCACATCAATTAGGAAAATACCCTTTATAGGTTTAAAACCACTGAAACATATTTGTTGTCAATTTCATCTTCCAAGATAAAGACTATAATACTAATTGATGTAAATTTAAACATCATGAATCATTATGTGTAATCCATTATAGTAACATTAAATTTTTTTTAAAATAAACTTATTAAGAAGAATGAATACCGACAATGCTCCTAATGAAACTACTACAAACCGTTAAAATTGTAAACACCCGATGGGGGAAAATAGAAAAAAATTATCTAATATAAATATAGTGAATTATTGTAAATGAAAGTTAGGAATCATGTTAGGTATTTTTATGGTAATGAAATAGTATATTAAGATATTTTTTATAGGATATTAGAGTGCATATTACTATGTAGGGGGACATGGCAAGGGTATCTTTGCCTCAAATTTAAATCCCATGAGACATGTTTAGGATATACAACAAGATTCCTTTTAAATAGTGTAAATATTTACATAATGATATTTTTGTATCAATATTATATTATATTCCATGATATTGATTTTTTATTTAAAATTTATACCTCTTATGGGCTTTTGATTGAAATGTTACAAATTTAATAAGGGGTTTTCATGACTCAAATAATTTCCTTGGGCCATAATCACTCTTATTTTACTATAATATTTAAATATTGATATATTATCAACTATGAAGATGTTATGTTATATTTAAAACTTAATTTATAGGGATATTATGTAATATCTTGGCTTTTTATGGAGCAATCTTGGTCATGTTTTCAGGTACTTTTATTTTTTATTAAGTAAAATTCCATTGGGGTATGACCTAGCATGTGTTTGGGTGATTTTTTAAGGATCTCGGGAAGACAGGTGGCTGTGCATGGTTTGCACACAATTTGGCCAAGCTGTGCGCAAGCTAATCGTGAAGATAGTAGAGGTTAGCATGGCTGGCGCACGATTTTCCTAACCATGCGTCATCAAGACATGTAGAATGTGTAAGACCACATGGTTGTCACACGGTTTGGCTTAACCGTGCAGCTTCCCAAGTGAAACCGTGCATGCAGATCAGTTTAATCCAAAAATTGGTTTTAAAACCACCCAAACCTCTAAAACCTCTCTAGTTCTACCTAGAATTAGGATTGAAAATTTTTGGGTGATCTCAGAGACATTTGGATGGATTCCAAGTTAATTTTAATGTCATTCATTGAGATTGAAATTCTAGTTCAATGTTTTGTTCTTTATCAGGTATGTAGATTTCTTTTTGATGTTTCTCTCATCCTTTCTCTTATCTTTTCTATATCTTTTCACAGAATATCTCCCACTTTTTATTCAATCTAAACCTATGTGTTGAGATCTAGATCTAGGATTTTGGATCGAGATCTAGGTTTATAAGATCTTGATGTTATGATCTTGATTTTTAGTTTAGGGATTTAGATCCGAAGCTTGATCGATAACGTTGTGCCACTTGTATTTTTTGGATTTTTGTTAGGCTAACTTTTGTCAATAAACTGAGGTATATTGTCTAAACGAACTCTCATAGTCATTATTTTGATATGTGAATGTGAGTTTATGATTTTTTAGTTTTTATTGGAAATTGAATGCCTAAATTAGAGTAGTTAGGAATGTGAAATTGACTTGTGATTTGCCTTGGTGATTAATAGATAATTGAATCACAGAACAAATGAAGGGGGGTTTCTCAAATCTAGATTTTTTGGAGATTTATTTTTTTATAAGATATTGTAATTGGAATATTCAATTGGTTGTGTTAAGATAATTAATTGGGTGAAATTAATTATGAAATGGGGTTTAGCTATGTAAGATAATTAATCGTGAGAATTAATTCTGTGCCATGATGTTTACAAGAGATAATTAATTGTGATAATTAATTATGTGCCATGATGTTGATAAAAGATAATTAATTGTGATAATTAATTATGACAAGTTGAGATTCGATATGGATAATTAATTTTTTTGAATTAATTATGGAAAGAGAATTGATTTGATTGATTAATTAATTGATGAATTAATTAATGGGTTATGTGAATAGTTTATTGATGAGTTAACTGATGAACTTTGAAATGTTAAACTAATTATTGTATTAGTAAAGGAATAATGTGGATGTTCTTGTGAAATAAAGAATGATTAAATGGATGAGATTTTTGTGGTTCTAGACATGGCGTTGTAGACCAATTATAAGTTAGGACTTGGACATGGTATTCCCTCCCAATAGTTATCCAATCTTGAGATTATGGGGTGGTAGTAATGAAAACCTACACCTAATGAGAAATAAAGTTATAGTCCTTGAGACCTACACTTAATGAGATTTGGGGTGATAGGAATGAAAACCTACACCAAATGAATGATAGTAATGAATGATGATTCAAATGAGATTATGGTGTTGACATGATGTTCAAAACCAAATGAATAATAATAATGAATGACAATTAAAATGGAAAACATGAGTTGATACTATGCCTAATGTGATGTTTATAGATTAAATGAGAATGTTATAACTATTTAAAATTTTCATTGTAACTATTTCTTTATAAAATTTCATACACGATCTATTGACTAGACTTCTTTTAGAAACTATTTGGGGTGGACTACTGATTTGTACTCACACACTATTCTGGCCACCAGATCAGTACCCAAGCATAATTTTTTATTATAGGATAGGATAAGGTCATGGACTTGGGATAGGTTTCTATTTGGGATTAAATAATGAGAGAGGGAACTGGACCTGGTTTTAGACCCACTTAGGAGTCTTTGTATCTTTACATTTAGTTGAATTATAGACACTTGACTTTTGTGTTGTCATATCACGGTTTACCTTTCAGTTGAGTATTTTATTTTTATGTTTTGGTTGTCATATGACATGGATTTGTTCTTGTTAATTTTACTCTTCTGCACTTTTTTATTGTTATTTTCTTATGTTGGTATTTTATTTTGATAAAATAGCATATAGTCTCCCTAAGACTGACTTACCAGACCCTCAGAACTAGTCAGAACCCTCTCGTGTACAAGGAGGTTCACATGAGGGAATGTGTCCAACCGGATCAAGGCACTATTCAGTGGCTCCTGGGTTGGGATATCACAAAGTGGTATCATATGGGTTTTCTTTTCTTTATTATTATTTTGTATTACTATTTTAGGAAAGGTAGATAGGGGATTATGAAAATATGAGGCTTTTCATGGGAGTTGCAAACCCATGTACGGGGGAAAATCTGAGTACTTAGAGTGGGATTGTTGTGATTGCTGTGTTTTGTTAAATTTGGATATTATTTCACATTGGGTGACACACTTTTTGTGTGATATGAAATTTGTTTTGATTTTTTTTGAATTTTAATGCATATCCTAAAGAAGAATGATACTTGAGTCTGCATGCATCAATATAGGAACCGAGGTTTGTTGTGACATGCATCATTCTAGGAACTCACGGGAAAATAGGTTATGGGTAAGTTTTTGAACTCGAACTGTTTTTCCATGTTGTGAGATTGAAACAATGATACAAAATAAGAATAAATGAGTGTCTAATTAGAACCTTCATTTATGAAATGAGTGAGTAATTAAATAATTGTTGAATTGATTAATTTGAGATAATGTGATTAATTAATTGTTGAATTAATTAATAAGAATGTCTATAGCCTTATAAACCAAGAACTAGGAGTACGATGGTTAAGGGTAGTGATAAGGCCTCACTATTGACAGTGGGGTGAGAAAAAGGGAAAAAGGACTTGTTGAAATTTTTTGTGTTAGTTTCTTCTCTTATATTAGTGTTTTAAGGTTGCGATATGAGACCTAAGATGTGTGTTTGACTTTGAAGAGATATTCCTCCACGACACTTGTTGAGGGAGAGACTGAGCGGTATGGCTCAGAACAACCATCTTGATAAGGATCTTGAGGCCCCATTGGTAAACGTTGTGGAGGAAGGGAAAAATTATAAGGGAAGTTTTCTCGTTTCATGGAGAGAGACCTAGGGCGGGTTCAAAAAAGCATGTTGGAGTTGGTAATGGAGTTTCAGCTACAACACCCTCCTACTTTTATAGGAGAGTACAGACCTGAGGGAGATGAATTCTAGATTGAATCCATAGAGATGATAATTGACCATTTGGATACTCTGATTGAGATGAGGGTCAAGTTGGATACTTATATGCTATGCGATTCAACAAAGAATTAGTGGGATATTCAAGTGTGATCTAGAAAGATTGGAGAGATGTTAGGGGAGGAATTTCTAGAGAAGTTCTTGGAAAAATTCTATCTAGAGACGTTGGGATAAGAAAAGTCATTAGAGTTTATGCATATGACCTAATGGAGAATTTCCATAATGGATTATTCTGAATGCTTCATATATTTACAGAGTTTTTCTCTAACTTCAGTGGAAGATGAGTTTTATTTAGAAAAATGATTCCATGATAGATTTATGTGTGAAATTAAGTCTCAGGTGAATATATTTAGGCTAAGGAAATTCTTAGAAGTGGTTAATCAGGCTCTCATTTTATAGGGGAACCTAAAGGAGGTTTCTAGTACTGTACATGTAACTGTGCGATCTAGGTGTGTGCCTTCCGAGAGCAGGAAGAGTCATCATGAGAACCTTAGTTAGGACAGTGGAAAGAAAGGTGGACAGTCAGTAGAAACAGTTGCACCAGATCTTACTAATGTGATTTTCCACCAGTGTGGTAGGTAGAGACACTATCATACACATTTTACTCACCCACCAAGGGAGTGCCAATTTTGTGGAAAAAATGGGACACCTAAAGAAGTTCTCCAGGAAGCAGTGGCAAGCTGGTATTGAGGGAGAAGCTACTCAGAGTCGGAGTGTGCTAAGGGGGTTTTTACACCATATAGGTTAGGAAACTAGAGTTCTACTGGCAGAGGTAGTAGATGCAGTGGATGTCGGGCTTCAAGGTATGAGTTCTTGTATCAGTAGAATGGTGCTACTAAAGGGAGTCAGATGACACCATAGGGAAGAGGGGAAAGATAGTTACATGCAATGCAGTCGAACCTTGTGGAGAGAGAGGCTAGTCCATAGAAAGTGAGAGGTACTATTATAGTCATTTATACTTTAGATACTGTGTTGTTTGATAATCATTCCTTTATATCTAAAAATCTTGTTAATGTTTTGATCCTAGAGGTAAAGTCTAAAGCGGGGTGATGAATATTAATACACCATTGGGAACAAATTCTATATATATCTATTTATGAAATGGATGTTCACTAGAGATCAGAGAGTATCATTTCCTTTGGGATATCTATGTCCTTGATCTAATGGGCTTTGACTTGATTATGGGTATGGACTGGCTAGTTTCACACCAAGACCACATAGATTATTACTATATGAGAGTGACCTTTGTATCTCCTAAGGGTGACCAATATGTTCTTTGTGGAGAATGTGGTATCCATGCAGGCAGAGCTGGGACAATTACTTAATAGCTAGGAGAAATAACATCCCATGTTACTAGTCTTTTCCTAGATGATGATAGTGGTACGAAAACAACCTTCCCCCAGTATTAGAACTGTTTCAGGATCTCTTTCTTTAAGAATTTTTAGGGTTTCCACCTGAGAGGGATGTGTAATTCACTATTGAGCTCATGCTGGGGGATGAGCCGGTATCTATACCACCTTAAAGAATGGAACCAACTGAGGTTGAAGAGCTCAAAACATAGTAGGAGGATTTAGTTATGACAGGTTTATCCATATGAGTACTTTTCCTTGGGGATCACCTATTTTGTTATCAAAGAAGGCTGAAGGGTGTTTACACTTATGTGTTGATTATCAGAAGTTGAATAAAATAACCATGAAGAACCGACATCCTCTTCTGCATATCGATGATCTGTTTGACCAGCTGAAGGGGTCTTGTGTGTTCACAAATATCTATCTGAGATCAGGGTATCATCAGGTGAGAGTTAGGACCTCTGATATTCCAATAACTTATTTTAGAAGTAGGTATAACCTTTATGATTCAGTTGTAATATGGTTTGTGTTGAAAAATGATTCTGTAGTGTTTATGGCCTTGACGAAAAATATATTTCATCCGTACTTATATCAGTTTGTGGTGGTGTTTGTGGATAACATCTTGGTGTACTCTATGACTCATGAAGATCATTCCCAACATCTTGACATCATCTTGGGTACACTGAGAGAGCATCACCTATATGCAAAGATATCTAAATGTCAATTTTGGATTGAAAAAGTACACTTTTTTGGGCACATCATCTTGGAAGAAGGTGTGTAAGTGGACCTAAAAAAGGTGCAGGCTGTGGTTTCTTGGGAGAAGCTGAATAATGTTTCTGATATCCAAATCATCTTGGGATTAGCTGAATATTATAGGAGGCTCATCCAGGACTTTTCCTGATTGAAAGCACCACATACAAGTTTTACAAAGAATGGGATACAATACTATTAGACAAAAGCATGAGAGAATTATTTCCAAGAGTTGAAGTAGTGCATTACATCGAAACCAATTCCAATCTTACCTGAGTTGGTTGAGGAGTACATGGTTTATTGTGATTCTTCTGGGATCAGAATCATAGATGTGTTGATGCAAGGGGATAAAGTCATTGCTTGAAGGTCTCAGTAGCTGAGGAAACATGAACAAAATTTAACTATGCATGAACTCAAGTTGGAAGCAGTGGTTTATTCTCTTAAGTGTTGGAGACACTGAATTTTGGGTGAAAATTTTATAGTTTTAAAAGATTATAAAATCTTGATGTTTATCTTTTCACAACATGACTTTAATATTCAGCAATGAAGATTTGTATAATATATGAAGTCCTATGATTTTAAACTTTAATATACACCCTGAAAGGGGAATATTATGGATGATTCCTTGATTAGGAAAACTTAGACTTAGTTGGTACATGATTCGAGTGCAGAGTAAAAGATGACGAATTTGCTGAAGGAAATGAATGTGGTAGTTATAGAGAGTTAGAAGAGGATGAATCTAGTTTCTCTAGAAGTAGAGTATACACTCTTGAGATGGATTAAGGATAGGTAGTATGAGGATCTGGTGTTTTTTTCCTTAAGGTAAAGCCTTAATGGTGGGGAGAGGCCTTTAGACTAGATAATAGATGAGGATGCGATCATCTATGTGAAAAATAGGGTTATTGTGCTGACAAGTATGTGAGAGGAACTCATGTGATAATTTCATTACTTTAAGTGGAGGGTACATATTGGGGTGAAAAAAATGTACCGTGACCTATGACGAAAATGTTGGTGGCCAGGAATGAAAAATGAGATAGCAGGGTTCATAACTAGATGTTTCACCTGTCAGTAGGAGAAGGAAGAGCATCAACAACATGAAGGCCTATTGCAGTCGTTAACTATTACAAAATGGATGTGGGATGACGTGAATATGGATTTCGTTGTAGGACTTCCAAATAATGTTAGGAAGAATGACAAAATTTGGGTTTTTGTGGATTGACTAACAAAGGTAGAAAAATTATTTCCTATCAGGGATACCTTTACTATAGAATAGTAGGGAGAACTGTAAATATGAGAGATAGTTTGTTTGCATGGGGTGCCACAGATTATAGTTTTGATCGCAACTCATGATTTACTTCATTCTTCTGACATGGCTTACAGAATGCAGTTGCGACATAGGTTTTGTTAAGTACAACCTTCTACCCATAGACATATGGGCTGTCTAAGCCTACCATACATGTGTTAAAGGATATTCTGTGAGCATGTGTGCTCGACTTTACTGGTCCTTGGGGGAATCAAATGGAATTAGTTGAGTTCACCTATAACAAAAGTTATAGTGAAACTATAAAGATGTCACTATATGTGGCACTTAATGATAGAACTTTTAGATCACCTCTATATTGGTTAGAGGCGTGTGAGTCATGTTGGAGTTGGTGGCCTAGAACCAACTACATTGTACTTTATTCATTAATAAATGCCTTATCACATCTTGATTGTTCTTTTGCATGAAAATTCACATGATAATGTCCTAAGGATAACTATTGCATTAAAGGTTCATAGAGGATATCTACTATGATGAGAACCCGGAAGTCCCATAACACTATTATTGAATATTTGTTATATGGCCAGATGATGTTATTTGAGGGACAAAAATAATACATACCATTTGGGTTCAGGAATCATTAAAAATTGTGGAATCTTCTCATGGTATACACCCTTGGTAATATTCAGGAGGATAATATGAGAACGAGACCCGCCATTAGAAAATCCACATTTCATAGTGTCATTGGATGTTTCTATATGTAGACATGTGTATTGGTACTTAGATATTAAAATTATTATTAATGGATATTATAATTTGCGTACTCAGATGTATTGATGAAAAATGTGATGACACACTATTCGTAGTGAGGTAGGATATTTTGGGTGTGTCATGAGTAATACTGCATTAATAGATAATGCGAGAAAGGATTTGTACCTTCTGTTCCATAACAGAAGTAGATATCTCAGGCCCTTTGATGGCATTGATGTAGCCTAAATAAATCCATGGCCATGGTAAGGAATGGGCGAGTTCAATTCTAGAGAGTAAAAGAAAGATTAATGAAGCAAATGGGTTGATGGCACTAGCATACAACCCGCTTGATTCGAGATATCAAGAAAAATGGATTACATTACACGGTAAGTGTTCATAAGAGGTGACACCTCATTACGACATTAATTTACTTCTCTATGGGTGCCTTGGCGTGTTTCTAGATGCTAGACTTGGACTTTAGGCAGGCTCCACCTAATTTCATGGAGAAAGAGGCTAAGAGGGTCACACACTAAGTGTGTCCAAGTATCTCTATTAAATATTAATTTAAAATTTTGAATAAATACTATTCCAAATTGTGGTTCAATAATTATTCAAGGATTCCTGATTGCATTTATTTCGACACTAGTTATTTGAGAGAATATATTGTGGGAGAAATACAATATTTATTAGTGAGTAAAGCTGTCATGACCCATCCCCTAGGGCCCGAGCTGTGAATGCCCCAAGCCCACCATCTATAGGATAGGGGTTGAGGACTAGCACCAGAAAGGAGTATCCCAAAAACAGGAAGGAATTGCCTTTAAACCTATAAAAACACACAGTCTAACAACATAACAAGATATAGCCATGAAGTAAATCTGAAGTAGTAAAGGTGTGTACTGAAAGTAAAGGGTCCAGAATACAAGTCTAACTAAAAATATAACACTATAGCTAAAAAAAGAAAACATCTCCTAAGATCATCCACTGAGGATCCTACCTGAAGTGTAGATATAACTTGTCTCCACAACTCTCTACATCAACTGTCACCACCGTCCACCGTCACGTCCTAGCTCCCCGAGGCTTAGTCAAGGCTGCTCGTCATCTGCACAAGACACAACAAGGTGTAGGTGAATCCCATGCAGGGGGAGTATAACAATATCTAGAAGGGACCTCAAGACCCCCGAAGGTCTGTCATAATTCCACAAACGAAAAACCACAAGCATGATCTCAATTAAAAATCACAAAGAAAAAGAGGTATCTCAAAAACAAGTATAACTAAAGTAAAAAAATTACATATGATTATTCATAATTCTTGATCATCTTATTCGATCAAGAGGCACTTCTCTGGACCGTATGGAGTCTGACCCTTATAGGATCGATAGGTAATAACCCCCGCTGACCCACACAGGATCTGACCAGCCCAGGATTGATAGGTACTAACCCTGCAAGATTTACACAGGATCTGACCCACATAGGATCGGTATGTCGCTAATCCACAATAGGACTCTATAAGGCTCGTCCTTGTTGGGTATCACACTGCTGATCCACATAGGGTCGCTAGAATGCTGATCCACACAGGGTCTCTAGAATGATCATCCACACAGGGTCGCAAGAATGGGGATCCACATAGGGTCTCTAGGTGATGATCCACACTAGATCGCTAGGTGTTGATCCACACATGATCGCTAGTTTCTGAGACACACATGATTACTAGGTGATGAGTGACAAATGATCTATAGGTGATGACCCACATAGGATCTGTCGGTACTAACCTCTGTATGATCTATCTCCAATATCCATCTTTTATCCAGCCAATGGATTCCTACTCATAGCACGCCTAATTACCGGGGAAAGCGCTCCTCAATCCATTATTCATTTTTCAACTGGAATAAAGTCCCATGAAGAAGATACCCAAAGTTCCAACAAAATATAAGAGTTCCAATGCAACAGACGTTGCGTCAACTGGACACCCCATCTGTATGTTATTATCATTTTAGTTCCGAGGGCCTAGTTAGATTCAGGGTCGATTGAAACCATCCATACTCTAAATTTATCCAAATCTTAAGAGGAGTATCTCAAAAGGGCCATATCACTACAAGGATCCTAGCACCATAGACGGTTCGTGAAACGGATGTCTGGATCGCAAGATACTACTTTTTAAGCGAAACTAGGGCCAAATTGGTCCGGGTTGGGTCAGGTCAGACCCGGGCCGACCCAAATCGGTCTAGGTCCGACCCGGACCAGCCCAAATCGTCATGGGCTAGCTTAGTGGGTATGGGCCTCGAACTGGCCCGGACCACCCTAGCTGGGCAGGGCCGCAGCGGCTCGGCCCGCCGGCTGGTGTGACCCGCGTGGAGATCGTGCAGTCCAAATGTTGAAGGGATCAAAGGAGCCATTCAGATCCTTGATTGGCGGTGCCAGGTGGAACCGTCTCGTCACCCATGGGACCCATAGGAAGGGGGTCACCTTGTGCCTCAACCATGGCTTTGAAGCCATGAACCATCTATCCCGAATGACTCAAAGAGCTGTTTAACTCTTTTAATTGGTGGTGCCATTAGCACCGCTTGGTCATTCATGGGACCCATAGGGAGTGGGTCCCTACCTTCACCGTGGCCTATCTCACCATGGCTCGCGACGGCGCACTGCCTCCTGTCTCCACAGTCGGCTGTTGTCAGCCTTCTGTTCAACCACTGTAGTGCCACCCTCCACCGCGGCAGGCAAGCGCCGGCCGCCGCCTTCTCATGTCAGTGTTGGATAATCTTCCACGGGACACCAGGTGAGCTCCGGTGGTCCGTTTTCATTTCTACTCACGCCTTCAGGCTTCCTAGGATGCCGCCTTCACTGCGCGGCTTCGAGATTCTATATTTTGACAGGTTGGAGGTTCTTCCCCTGAAGAACGTGACATGAACGAAGCGACGAATTGTTCATTTGACCCACACCCTCCTTTTTAGCATCATAACAAAAAGGAGATTATTCAATTCATCAAAGATAAAATTTAATAAAAAAAATAACCCATACCTCATATTTCATTGGAGATGATAGGGTGGTGTAAGGAGGATCCATGCTTGATGAATCCACTAGAGTTCCTCATTCCCGATTTGATTCCTCTAATGTTTTCATCCAAGATTTTTTTCCTTGTCAGTGGAAGGCGTCAAATCACTTCAGAAGAGGTTCCTCACTTCCTTCTCAAAAACCAAACCCTGATCCTCACTTAAATAGAGGGGGGAAAGGGTGAGTAACACATCAAGGATTTAATGAGGTTCATTAATGAATGAACCTATTAATTCCCAATGGTGCAGTTACACAACAGAAGAGTCAAGCCATTAATGGCTTGAAAAACCATTGGTCCCACCACCACTGCTAAACAGGTGGTAGAAAAAATTAAATAACAATTATTTTATTTTATTATTTCTTTAAAAGTCACAAAAATAATATTTTTCTCCCGACCTACTGAGGTCGAAGTGAATCTTTCCCTAAGTGAATCTCAGCGCTGCAGATTCAACAGTGTCCTTGAATTTCAATTCCCAGAACCGGTTCAAAAGTTAGAAAATAACGCTTTCACATTTACTGAATGTACCTTAAAAAACTTCAAAATTAAATTTTGGGCACAACGGGACTCAGAATCAAGCACCATCAATTTTCACAGAATCATAATAATCCCAAATAATTTTTAAAAAATTTACATGGATGTTTATAGGTCTTTACATTCTTCCCACCTTAGGGATTTTTGTCCCCAAAATCTACAACAAAACTAGGGAAACAAAAGGGGGTACTGAGCATGTATCTGACCATCCTGCTCCCATGTGCTCTCTTGGAGATTTCCATGCTGCCAATGAACACGCACCAGAGGAATCGATCGCGCATGAAGAACTTGATCCTGTTGATCCTCTATCTCCACCGAGAACTCCACAATCGTCTCCCCATCATAGATTTACAGCTCACCCCAGTCTGCAATGGATCATGCATGTATCTCCTTTGATGTAACACATGGAAAACATTATGCACCTGGTTCATCTATGGGGGAGAGCTAGACGATATGTGACCTTGCATGCTCTATTGAGTATCTGAAAATGTCCGATGAACCTCTGAGATAGCTTGCCACCCCGGCCGAACCTCTATAATCCTTATCGAGGTGAGACCCATAGGAATACATGGTCTCCCTCCTGAAACTACAAGGGTCTTCATCTCTTATCGGCATAAGAATTATTCATGATCTGTGTAGTCTTCATCCAATCCTGGATGATATCTATGGTATCTTGTACCAACTCTGGACCCATGAGTGCTGACTCCCCTGGTTCTGTCCAGCAAAGGGGTGATCTACTAGTTCACCCATACAGGGCCTCAAACGGAGCCATGCCTATGGTGGAGTGATAACTGTTGTTGTATATGAACTCCACTAGTGGAAGGTGATCCTCCCAACTATGGAAAACATCGAGGACACAAGCATGAAGCATGTCCTCAAGTTTCTATATGGTCCGCTCCATCTGACCATCTATCTAAGGGTGGAAGGAGGCACTCAAGCAAAGATGAGCCCTGAACGCCTCCTAAAATCCCTTCCAAAAGCGGGATGTAAAACAAGAATCACGATCTGAGATGATTGTCCATGGTACCCCGTGAATTCAAACAATCTCCTGTATTTAGAGACATCCCAAGCTTCAACTGATCCCTGCTCTCATATGGGTAAGAAGTGAGCTGACTTGGTGAGTCATTTAATGATCAACCAGATAGAATCGTTGCCCCTAGACATACTTGGTATCTACATCATGAAGTCCTTGGATATACCATCCCAATTCCACTTCGGTACCTCAAGTGTATAAGATAAGCCCGCTGGTACCTGATTCTCGGCCTCCACTTGCTGAAAAGTGAGGCATCACGATACAAAGTCTGCCATTGCCTACTTCACCCCCAAACACCAATTCTGACACTGGAGGTTTTGGTACATATTCTCCACTATAGGATGTACTGCTAAATGGGATTTATGGAACTCCCTCAACATCTCTTCTTGTAGAATCACTAATACCATGGTGCGTCCTATGAATAGGATGACATGCTCCACAACTTTATAAAATCCATCAGGAGCCTATCTTGAGGATATCTAAGCACATCAGGCCTTATAGTCTATGTCCCCAATCTGAGCCTCTAGAACTCGTTGAAGATGTGGGGAAGTAACTATCATAGAATGGATGTAAGCTGCTCCATCACTATCCTTGAAGGATAACTACAATGCAGCTAGATTCTCTGTCACCTAACTCAGCAGCTGTGGATCAGACATCCTACTGAGTGCGTCTGTTACTAAATTCTCCTTCTCAGAAGTATAGACTATCTCAAAGTCATAGTTATGGAGGAACTCTAGCCATCATCATTATCTCAGGTTCCGTCCTTCTGTGTGAATATATAACTGAGACTCTTGTGATCAGAGTAAACATTAAACTGTTTACCCATCAAGTAGAGTTTCCACATCTTCAGTATAAAGACCACTGCTGCTAACTCCAGGTCATGGGTAGCATAGTTCTGCTCATTCTGTCATAACTTCTGTGAGATGTAGATGATCACTACTCACTCCTACATCAGGACAAAACCTACTTCGATCCTTGATGTGTCACAGTAGAGTACAGACCCATCTCCCTCTTCTGGTAGCCTCAAGATGGGGGCACTCTCCAGCCTCTAACTCAGCTCCTAAAAACTCTACTGAAAATTCTCCATCCACAATAAAGGTTTCCCCTTCTTTATCAAGGCTGAAAAGGGTGACACAACCCTGGAGAATTCAGGTAAAAATCTCTATTAGTACCCAGTCGATCCTAGAAAACTCCTCACCTTAGTCGCACATCTGGGTGGCTCCCATGAAATCACTTCTTCTATCTTCACCGGATCCACTAAAACTTTAGTCTCAAAGACAATGTTCCCCAGGAAGTGGACTTCCCGTATCCAAAACTAGCACTTTGAGAGATTTCCATAAAGATGGTGCTCTCGGAGTGCATCCATAACTATATGAAGGTGAATGGTGTGCTCCTCCTCTAACAATGAGTATATCAATATGTTGTCAATGAAGACTACCAAGAAGCGATCGAGGTAAGGATGAAAGATCTTGTTCATGAGCCCCATGAACACTATTGGAGCATTGGTCTTTCTTAAGGGAATCAAAAAGAACTCATAATGGACATAACGACATCTCAAGGTTGTCTTCAGTACGTCCATGCCCAGTAACCTAAGTTGATGATAGCATGATATGAGGTTTATCTTCGAAACCCAACGAGCTCCCTTCAGCTATTCAAATAGATCATCGATCATCAGTAGAGGATACTTGTTCTTTACGATAACCTACTTCATGTGCTGAAAGTCCACACAAAGCCTTAGAATTCCATCTTCCTTCTTGACGAACAAGATTGGGGATGCACATGGAGAAACACAGGGCCTTACAAACCCCTTTCTCTACAAGACCTCTAACTATACCCCCAGCTTAAGAAGCTCCATGGGATCCATCCCATATGATGGTGTAGATATATGTGTCGTCTTGGGGTAAAGGTTGATGGGAAAGTCTACCACTATACATGGTGGTAGTCTCATAACATCATTAGGGAAGAAATTAGCATATTGGTCAACCACTACAAGATAACTCAGACTCATCATGTCAACTGCTTTGAGGGTGAGGTAATCCAACTGATGAGTAATCGACTGCACGCTTCTCCGAAATAGTCCATCCTATGCTACAAAGGTTTTTTCCTTACTGGTGAAGGTAAACCTAACCCTATCCTCATGCAAAAACCAAACATTACACCTAAAACAGTCAATCTGAGCATAGACTATGGATAGCCGATCCATACCCAAGATGACATTGTAAGACCTCGACACTGATACCAGGAGATCCCAGCCGAAGATCTCACCTCCTAGAGTGAGCTCACACTGCATTATCCATTGTGTAATAATATAATATTATCCCATAGGAGTCTCTAATCACAAGGATCCATCCAACGGATCCTTGGAATATCCATGCTCTGAACGAGTGCTATGGAAATGAAAGAGTGTCTGGAACCCGTGTCTATAAGTATTGTAGCTAGGGTGGAATAAACATAGATCATACCTCTAATCATCTTCGGAGTGCCAGGGTCGTAGGCCTCTACTACCTATAATTGTGCTTTCCCCTGTCCACCTACTCCCTATGGTTAGGGTGGACCACCTGGTGGTGGTGGTGGTAGAACCTCAAATCGCTGCCCACTACCTGTTGCACAACCTGCTCCTCTGCCGTGTCCACCACCCAGCGGACCTCCTCGCTTGAATCTCTGCCTCTGCCTAGATGTTCCCTCAAACTTTTTTTGATTATTGGTATAGAGGTTTGGGTAGTAATGAGCCATGTGACCCTCCCTACTTCACGTGAAGTAAATTTTTCCTCCCAACTGACCTCCTCTACCTTGCTTGCTCTACACCTCTGACCCTACATCCTGAGGTCAACCACCAGAGGGTCTATCCCACTTGGACCTATACGTAATCTACCCACTGCCACTTGTAGATGAATTGGATACCTATCATCCAGCGGTGTCTCTCATCGCCAGTGCCTGCTCAGCTAAGAAGCTCTCCATCAACAATGTTCGCTCGAGCACTCCATCCTGTGTCGGGATATTTAGTGATATCAATGATGCTATGATATCTCACTGGAGACCCTGATCAAAGGTCCAGGCCCCCAAGATTTGGTCCTTTACCATGTCGGTGGAGTATCATGAGAGGTTATTGAATCTCATAGAGTACTGGGCTACTATCAGGCTACCCTACTTTAAGTGCAGCAGCTCCTAAATACGCATAGAGCATAGTTTTGTTGGGACGATTTCTTCCTTAAAGATGCTCTTAAAGTATATCCAGGTGAAGTTCAACACATCATGTAACTGGAGTATCAGGATACACTATCTTCCTACCATTCCCTGGAAAAGGCTAGCAGCTAGGATCACCATCTGCTCTGCTGGTGTCTTAACTAGGTGCAAAACTCGGGCCACAACCTCCAGCCAGTCCTTAGCTTCCTGTGGATTTTTCTTGCCTCGAAACCTCAGAGGCCTCTACCACTGGAACTCATTAAACATGCTCAGTCGGCATGCACTGTCCACTAGTGGGGATGGTAGAAACTTCTACCCAATGGGTGGTGCTATTTTTGGTTCACCACCTGAAGGTGCTAACAAAGTAAGAGGGCCACGCACTGAAGCCTCATCGCTTGGTGGGCCATCATCATGTACTCTCTCAGGAATCCTAGCTAGCTATCTACATAGAGGCATCCTGAAAATAAATAGGTGAACCAAAATTGATAAGTTAAACATGGTGAGATGACTCAAAAGTGATAATGTAAATAAATTCCAAAACACACGCAATCGGTGTTTCGTGCACTGAGTCAAAAATCATAATTTCGGGTCCTGGTGTATGGATATGTTGGCCGCCACACCCACACTGGACTCCCAGAATTGAAAACCAAACTCAAAACACCTAACAAAATAGCTTCATTAAAATGATCAGAGTTATAGTTATTTGGTATAACAGACTCCTGTGACACCACTTTGTCACAACCCATCCCCTGGGGCCCGAGCCGTGACTACCCCAAGCCCACCTTCCAAAGGACAGGGGTTGACGAATAGAACTGAAAAGGTATATCCCTAAAATGGGAAGTAATTTCTTTTAAACCTGTACAAACACATAGTCCAAGAATACAACAAGATGTAACCATGAAGTAAAACTGCAGTAGTAAAGGTGTGTACTAAAAGTAAAGGGTCCAAAATACAAGCCCAACTGAAAAGATACAACTACAACTGAAAATAGAAAACATGTCCTTAGATTTTACACCAAGGATCATACCTGAAGTGTAGGTACAACTTGTCTCCATAGCTCTCCATGTCAACCATCACTACCGTCCACCTTCTTATTCTAGATCCCCAAGTCTCAATCAAGGCTGCTCATCATCTGCACAAGACACAAAAAGGTGTGGGTGAAGCCCATGCATGGGTGAGTAACACAATACTCAGTAGGGACCCTGAGACTCCAGAAGGTCTCTTAGAATTCCACAATGTAAAGACCAAAAGAATGATCTCAATAAAAAAGAACAAATAAAAAGACTCAACTAAAACCAGGTATAACTAATGTACATAAGTACATGTGATTAGTCGTAATGCTTGATCATCTTATTTTGTCAAGAGGCACTGCTTCTAACCATACAGAGTATGAACCACCCAAGATTGATGGGTACTAACTGCCACTAACCCACAGAGGATTTGAACCTCTAAGGATCAATTGGTAATAACCCCCGCAAGACCCATATAGGATCTCACCCACACAGGATCAGTATGTTGCTGATCCGCGACGGGCCGCTCTAAGGCTAGTCCTCGTCAGGCCGTGCACTATTGATCCACACAGGGTCACTAGAATGCTGATCCAAACATGGACTCTAGTATGTTTTTCAACACAGGGTCTCTAGAATGATGATCCACACATGGTCGCTAGGTTTTGATCCATATAGGATCGCTAGGTGCTGATCCACACAAGATTTCTAAGTGCTGATCCACACTGGATCTCTAGGTGCTGATCCACACAAGATTTATAGGTGCTGACCCAAACATGATTTCTTAGTACTAACCTCCGTATGATATGTCTCTAAACTCTATCTCTCAGCCAACTATTTCATTCCCGCTCATAGCACGCTTGATTCTAGTAGAAACCGCTCCTCAAGCCATCAATCTTTTTTCAACTGGCACAAAGTCCAATGAAAAAGTTAACCGAAGTTCCGTCACAATATAAGGGTTCCAATGAAATAGACGAAGTGTCAACCAGATTTTCAGTCTATATGTTATTGGCATTTTAGTGCTGAGGGCTCGGTTGGATTCAGGGTCGATCCAACATGACCATACTCCAACTTTCTCCAAAACTCAGGTGGAGTACCACAAAAGGACAGTGTCACTTCAAGGATCCCATCACTGTAGATGGTTCATCAAACAAACATCTAGATCACAAGAAACGACTCTTTAAGCAAAATTGGGCCCGAATGGGTCTGGGTCCGACCCGGCCCGACCCGAACTGGCCTGGGCCACCCCGAATGGGATGGACTATGATGGCTTGGCCCGCCGGCTGGGGAGACCTGCACGGGGGTCACACGATCCGCCTGCCAAACGTCTCAAAGGATCCATTCGACTCCTTGATTGGTGGCTACAGGTGGCGCCGCCTCATTACCAGTAGGACCCGTTGGAAGAAGGTCCCCATGCGACCCCACCGCGACTTTGAAGATGCGACCCCTCGATCCTGAATGGAACAAAGAGCCGTTCGACTCTTTTAATTGGCAATGCCACATGGTACTGCCTCGTCATCTGTGTGACCAGTATGGAGAAGATACCTGCCTTCACCCCGACTTCGAGCCATGGTCTATCTCACCGCGATTCGTGGAAATGCACCTTCTTCAATCTCTGTGGGTGGCTACCTGTTCAACTTCCATGTCGCCAAATGTTGCCGCTCTCCTCCGTGGCCAGCGAGCGCCAGACGCTGCCTTCGGCTGCAGGCACCGGTTGATGGTGTCGTGCCAACGAATCTTCTATGGGCCACCAAGTGAGCTCTAATTGTTCTTTTTTTTTCTTCTAGTGAATTTGTGCCTTTCAGGATGTTTCCATCGCTGAACGGATCCTGAATTCTAGATTCTGATGAGTTGGAAGTTATTCCCCTAAAGAATGCGACATGAATGAAGCAGTAGAAGGTATGAGCCATGTTCTTTTGGCCTGCGCACTTCACATTTGTATCATAACAAGTTGGAGATTATTCAATTCATCAAAGATAAAATTTAATAAAAAAATAACCCCCTACCTTAGATTTTGTTGGAGATGAAGCGGTGGTGGAAGGAGGATCTGCACTTGACAAATCCACCGACGTTCATCATTCCCGATTTTATTCCTCTGATGTTGCCATCCAAGCTTCCGTTCCTCATCGATGGAAGGAGTCACATCACTTAGTAAGAGTATCATCACTTCATTCTCAAAAAATAAACCTCGAGCGTCACCTAAATAGAGGGGTAAATGGTGAGTAACGCATCGAGGAATTAATGAGGTTAATTAATGAATGGTCCTCTTCATTCCCAGCAGTGCGGTTACACAATAGGAGAGTCAATACATTAATGGCTTGAAAACCCATTGGTCCCACCATCGCCACTCAACAGGTGGTAGGAAAAATAAAATAACTATTCTATTATTTTATTATTTCTTTAAAATTCACAAAAACTAACTTTTTCTCCTGACCTACTACAATCAAAGTAAATATTCCCTTAAGTGAATACCAACGCTGCAGATTAAACAGTCGTCTTATATTTCAATTCCATGCACCGGTTCAAAAGTTTGAAACCACCACCCTCATATTTACTAAACATACCTTAAAAAAGTTCAAAATTCCATTCCTGGCACACCAGGATTCAGAATCTCAAGCTGTAAATTTTCTCAAACTTGGTTCTTTCAATTATCAAGGAATTATAATTCAAAGTTTTTGGTTGACTTGACTTGGTTCACATCAAGGGTTGACTACCACAATAGGACTTGGTGTAACCAAGAGGAAAAGGTTGAGTAAATCCAAAATAAATGAATTTCAGGATTGGGGACTCCACTCAGTGGAACAAGGAGTTACGAGTTAATACAGTTGGCATTTAGAATGGCTACCTAAAAACCATCATGTTTCTTGACCAACCCTAGTTAGGGTAATGTGAAGGGTAATATGGACCCTTCCACTAGAATATCCATGAAACAGAATATTACAAAGTCAATGGTGAGGGATATTGGATTTCCATAAAATAGTGGGTGAATAATAAGTATTAAATTATTTATTTGTCTAAGTTTTATCATGATAATGGAATAAAAATTTTCTCATATTAATTTGAAGAAACAGTTAAAAAAATGGCTTCAAAAATATCATTTCAAACCATACTCAAGAAGGAAAACATTGTCACTGGAACCAATTTCCTGGAATTGCAGAGGCATTTACATGTCATCCTTCTCCACGGGGGGAAATTCTATGTGCTTGAGGAGCCTATTACCATGGAACCTAAAAAAGAGGCCAGTGATAATAAACTATCTCTCTATATGAATCATATGTATGATGCCACATATGTCCAATGTTTCATGCTATCAACCATGTACAATGATCTCTTGAAGTAACATAAAAACATGAACATGTATAACATCATGTCTCACCTTAAGGATCTATATCAAGATAAGGTGAGATAGGAGAGATATGAGATCTACAAAACTTTGTTTACAACTAATCTTGGGGAGTGTATGCCAGCTGGGCCACCTATAGTCAAGCTTATTGGCTACATTGAATGCCTGGGCATTTTAGGGATTAAGTTCCCAAATGAGTTGCATATATATCTCATCCTATCATCACTGCCCAATACCTTCTCTAGATTTATTGTCTACTACAACATGAGAAATAATGAGAAGAGTCTATCAGAACTTCTAACCTTAATTCTCCAGGTAGATAAGGACATGGTTCATGACAAAACTTCAGTCCTTATAGTGAATAAGAAAAGAAAGGACAAGGAAAAGGGTCCAAGGAATCATAAATGGTATGAATCCCCTAAGCACCGTCCCTCCAAGAAGGGGAAGATCCAGAGTCAGGGTAAGGAATGGGAGACGGTATGTTTTTCATGTGGCAAGCCAGGACACTGGAAGAGGAACTACTCCCAGTATCTTTGAGACACTAAAGGTGCATTCTTTATCGAGTGAAATCTTTCCATTTCTACACATGGGGTATTGGATACATCTTGTGGGGCTCACATATGTATTCAAATGCAAGAAACAAGTAGATTTAGAAAGATTTCTAGAGGGGTAGTGGATCTTCGAGATTCAAATCACTCAAGGATGGCTGCATTGGCCATTGGTGATTACCATCTATCATTGAAAAATGGGATGATTTTGGTCTTAAATAACTGTTTTTAGGTGCCTAGTGTTACCAAGAACATAATTTCTATATCAGGTTTGGATATGGATGGATTTATTTTTATGTTTGGAAATAAGGGTTGTTTATTTTATAATAACAACGTATGTTATGGTATGGAACATTTAAATAATGGTTTGTATGTATTAAATTATGAAAACCAAGTGTTGGCAGTTGATATCGAAACAAAATCACATGAATCATACATCACCCAATTGTGGTATCACTGTATCAGTCATGTAAATAAGAAGTGCTTGAGAAAGCTCTACCAAGTTGGTTATTTAGACTATACTAAGCTAAAACCACTTGATAGATGTCATACTTGTTTACAAATAAAATTGACCAAGATGCCTTTCAGTGGAAAGGGTGAAAGGTCCACAAAGCTTCTAGGATTATTGCACACGGATGTGTGTGGATCATTTCCAGTAGAATATGGAGGTGGATATTCTTACTTCATTACTTTTACTGATGATTTGAGTATATATGGTTATGTATACTTAATGAGGTATAAGTTAGATTCCATAGAGAAATTTAAGGAATTAGAGAATGAAGTAGAGAATTAGATTGGTAATAAGATATAGAATCTTCAATTGGATCATGGTGGAGAATATCTGAACCAAGAGTTCATTGATCTTCTAGGGGATTCTGGGATTCCATCTCATCTCACTGCTCCCTATACACCACAAAGGAATGGTGTTAGTGAAATATGGAACCATACCTTGTTGGACATGGTGAGGTTGATGATGATTCATGAAGATATTCCATTATCCTTTTGAGGATATTCAATACATATTGAAACATACACATTAAACCGAGTACCAAATAAGGCAGAAAATGGAATTCCCTCTGAGATATGGAATGAAAATAAACCCATTTTGTCGCACACACATGTATGGGGATGTGAGGAAATTTTTAAGGCCTTATAAGGCAACAAACTAGCACCCCGGGGCACATGGAATATCTTTGTAAGATATACCAAGGAAATGAAATGATATTACCAATATAACTCTTCAGACAAGAAAGTGACTGTCGCCAGACAAGCGATCTTTCGTGAGAGGGAGCACATCCTCAAAAAAGAAAGTGGGAGAAAGATTGAATTTGATGAAGTTGATGCTCAAGATACACAATATTTGTTATAGGAACATGTTCCACAGGTCCCCATGGAAAAGGTTCCAGAAACACAAGTATTTCATAGGATCTCAAGAGAGGTAAGGGAACAAGAGAGATTTTGTTTCCTAGTCACTGAGGATAGTGAATCGTTATTATTGGCCAATTATGAACCTATATCCTATAAGTAAGTAGTAGAAAGCCTAGAAGATTCAAAATGTCTAGAATCTATGAATTCTGAGATGGATTCCATGTATTAGAACCAAGTCATGGATCTGGTCGATGAGCCAATTGATGTAAAGCCTGTTGGATGAAAATGGGTATTGAAGAGAAATTTGGACATTAAAGGTCAAGTTAGAACTTATAAATCAAGGATAGTGGCTAAAGGATTCAAACATAATCAAGGAATTTAATATGATGAAACCTTATCACCGGTTTCCATTCTCAATTCCCTAAACATCATACATGCCGTAATAGCTTACCAAGACTATGGGATTTAGTAGATGGATGTAAAAACGACATTCCTTAACCAAAAACCTCTAGAAGATGTCTATGTGACACTACCTGAAGGGTTTGTGACACCAGGTGAAGACAGATAGGTTTTCACATTGTATAAATCCATTTAAGTATTAAAGACATGTCAGGGAACATTTGATTTGATAAATCCACAAAAGAATTTGGTTTCATTAAGAATGAATGTGAGCCCTGTGTTTATAAGAGGTTTAATGGGAATGAAGTTTTTATCCTAGTAGTATATGTTGAATTCATATTACTTATTGGAAATTATGTACCAGTCTCAAAGTCAGTTAAGGACTAGATGAACAAGTGTTTATACATGAAGGAATTAGGTGAACCAACCTACATTCTAGGGATCAAGATCATTCATGATAGATCCAATAGGTTTATTAGACTAAGTCCAGGTATATACATTGAAAATATACTAAAGATATTTAGTATGGAACAATTCAAGAGGGGATTGGTTCTAGTGTCACATGGCCTACATCTTTCTAAGGGAATGTTTCCTCAGACATAATAGGAGAAAGATAGGTTGAGTAAAATCCCATATACTTCGGCTATAGGATTCATCATGTATGACATGTTATGTACAATAATTGATGTTTTTTACGCACTAAGCATGGTAGGAAGATATCAACCAGATCCATGAGAACAATATTGGGCTACTGTTAGGACTATCCTTAAGTATCTAAGAAGAACTAAAGATATGTTCTTAGTGTATGGAGGAGTCGATGATCTTGTCATTAGAGGGTATTCTAATGTTGGTTTTCAGATAGATAAAAATGATCTGACATCACAATAAAGATATGTTTTTTTGTCTCAACGTAGGAGCTATGAGATGGAAGAGTCCAAAGCAGCTAGTTGTCACTGATTCTATAGTGGAGTCTGAATATATAGCGGCTTATGATGCATCCAAGGAAGCTGTCTAGATTTAGAACTTTTTCTAGGAGCTTGATGTGGTGCCTATAAGTGAATATCCTATCACATTGTATTATGATAATAATACAGTGGTGGATCTTGCAAAATAACCAAGGTCACATCAACAGACAAGCACATTCTCTTAAAGTATCACCTCTTGAGGGATTTCTATTAAAGGGATGAAGTTATAGTGAGCATATTTTCAATGGAAGAGAACGTGGTGAGCCTCATGACTAAAGGCCTATCTCAGCGAAAGCATGAATATCATGTGAGGTCTAGTGGGTTAAAGGTTGTTAGTAGTCAGCTCTAGTCCAAGTGGGAGACTGTTGGAGTTGGTCACCTAGAACCAACTACTTTGTACTTTATTCATTAATAAATACCTTATCACATCTTTATTTTTTTTCTACGTGATAATGCATGTGATAATTTCCTAAGGATAGTTATTGCATTAAAGGTTCATAGTGGATCCCTACTATGATAAGAACCCGAAAGTGACATAACACTGTTCTTGAATATATGTTCTATGACCGGTTGTTGTTATTTGAGGGACACAAATAATATAGGCCATTATGGGTGAGGACTCATAAAACATTGAGGAATCTTATCATGGTGTGTTCCCTTGGTAATATCTAGGAGGATATTATAAGAACAAGACCTGCCAGTAAGAAATCAATATTTCATAGTGTCATTAGATGTTCCTATACACAGACCTGTGTATTAGTCCTTAGACTTTAATATTATTATTAATGGGTATTAAAACTCGCACACATAGATATATTTATGAAAACTGTGATGACACACTATTAGTAGGGAGGTAGGATATGCTGGGTGTTTCATGAGTAATACTGCATTAATAGACAATGCAATAATGGATTTTTCCATTCTATTCCATAAAGGAAGTAGATATATCAAGACCTCTAATGGAATTGATATAGTCTAAATAAATCCATGGACATGGTATGAAATGGGAGAGTTCAATTTCAGAAATTCAAAGAAATAATAATCAAGCACATGGGTTGATGAAACTAGAATGCAACCCACTTGATTCAAGATATAGAGACAAAAGGGTTAACATTACATGGTAAGCATTCATAGGAGGTGAAAGTCATTGTGGCATTAACTTCTTTCTCTATGGGTGCCTTGGAGTGTTTCTAGATGCTAGCCTTGGACTTTAGGCATTCTCCGCCTATTTCCACTAAGAACGAGTCCTAGAGGGTCACACACTAAGTGTTTCCAAGTATCTCAGTTAAATATTAATTTAAAAAGTTGAATAAATATTTTTTCTGATTGTGGTTTAATAATTATTCATGCATGCCTGATCACATTTATTTTGACATTAGTTATTAGAGAGAATATATTGTGGGAGAAATAATATATTTTTTAAGAAGTAATCAAGTGATATTTATTTGAGAAATAAATATCCATTATTCATGGTCTAATAAATATGGTGGATGAAATAAAGAAAATGGAAAAATAGAAGTACACACTGGGTATATTAATATACACATCATGGAATTTTTATAGGGATTTGGGAGAAATAATAATATTTATTTAATTAAATAATATTAGGTATAATTAGTTGGGTGCATGTAAAGTAATAATAATAGTCAACTATTATTATTAGACACGTGGTCTTACCAATAATTAAATTAAATGAATAAATGATTTTAGGTAATTAATTCATTTTATTATTCTAATTCATTAAAATCACAATTATATAATTCTCATTAACCTATCCATTTTTGGTGGTTATGCACAATGGATTTATAGAATGCTCTAAAGCCAAGAGTAAATTATTTTCTTCTAATAATGCTCTCAAGATACGAGAGAGATCCTCTTCTACAAGATCAACGAGAGAACTTTCCAAGCGGCTCTCAATGCAATCAAAGGAAAACTTTACAAGCGAATAATATTCCATACTAGAAGCTATAGATCCCTTAGTCGATATCCAAAGATACGTGGAGCATGTGTGAATCACCTCTAGAGGAATCCTACACTTTCATTCTATGACACAACAAAAGATCAAATCAGATCGTGACCAGAATCATAAATGAAGAGAGAATTACATCAAGGTAATTCTTGTCTTTTAATTAAATTAATTATAACCAACATATGATAATCCTCTCTATGGTTTCTAGACTGCATTTATTTCATTATTTTTTCTATTCTGAAGATCTGAAATTTTATTATTGTGACTGATCTTTGATTGATTATTGTTAACAAAAATATTAAAGCTGAGTATACCCACCAACATGCTTTTGTAGAACCCAAAACCTACAAGTCAGAGTTTTTGGTACCAAGTCTCATTTAGGAGACATTAGAGTAGGTGAATTTGATTTGGAAACACATGTCTATGTATTAGAGTAGGAAAAAGTTGTATGATGATAGATGGATATGGCCCCTAGAGTTTACAGAGGGGTATCATTTATTCCTTTGGGTATCACCAAGATTGGGTCACCATAAGATACATAGGTAGGGAAAGTTGTCACCAAGGTTTGTATGACCATTTGAGGTGCTGGAGAGAATCAAGAAAATGGTGTACCGATCATTCCTTCCACATTAATTCATCACTATTCATGATGTTTTCATTGTGTCAAAAAAATGGTGGTATCACCCCTACCCTTCTCATGTGATTTATGTGGAAGATGTTGACCTCAAGATAGATGCATCCTTTGAGGAGCATCCAATACACGTGATGGGTCACAGTGAGAAAGTGTTATAGGGAAAGAATGTGCCATTAGTTCATGTGTTATAGAAACATGGAAGTGTTCAAGAAGAAAATTGGGAAAGAGAAGAAGACATGAGGGATTAAGGCCCCAATCTTTTCGGCTAAGAATCATAGAGAAGTTTGGGAGTACAGCTCAAGGGAGAGCTGTTATAATGTGGGGAGATTGTAAGATACCGTCCTTTTATGGAGAATTATTGGGTGTTTTTTCAGGTATGTTTTGTTGCTATTAATTACCTTTGGGTTGGGGTATGACATGGGGGTGTGTTTGGTTGATGTTTTTAATGATCTTGGGAAGATAGGGGGATGTGGATGGTTTTTGCATTGTTTGGCCAAACCATGCACTATCTAACTGTGAGGACAGTGGAGGTCGGCATGGTTGGTGCACATTTTTCCTAACCATGCTTCATCAATCCATGAGGGTAATGGAATACTGCACAGTTGGCGCTTGGTTTGGCCTAACTATGCGAATTCCTAGGTGAAACTGTGTGTGCGGAGTAGTTTAATCCAAAAATTGGGTTTTAAACCACCCGAACCTATGAAACCTCCCTAGTTCAACCTAGACTTGGGCATAACAATTTCTGGGTGATCTCAGAGCCTTCCAAATGGATTCCAATAAAATTTAAACACCATTCATCAAGATCAAAAGCCTGGACCGAATATCCGTTCTTGCTCCAGTATATAGATTTCATCCCGATGTTTCTACCATAATTTCTCTTATATTTCGTTAATATTTTCATAGAATATATCCTCTATTTTCATCGATCTATACCTATGTTTTGAGATCTATATCTTGGACTATGTATCTAGATCTAGATTCATAAGATCTTGATGTTTTGATATCGATTTGTAGTTTAGGGATTTAGATCCGAAACTTGATCAACAACATTGTGCAGCTCAGATTTTGGGGATTTCCAATGGGCTAATTTCTATCAATAAACTAAGGTTGGTGGTCTAAATATAACTCCCATATTCTATATTTTTATATGTGAATGTGTGTTTTTAATTTTATAGTTTTCCATGGTAATTGAATTCATAAATCGGAGTAGTTATAAATGTGGAATTTACTTGTGATTTTCCTTGGTGATTAATTGATAATTGAATCATGGAACAAACGAATGGGGGTTTCCTAAATTGAGATTTGTTTTGGAGATTTATTATGGGTTGAGATATTCTAATTGAGATATTGAATTGGATGTGTTAGGATAATTAATTGGTGGAAATTAATTATGAAATGGGGTTTGGCTATATAAAATAATTAATTTTGAGAATTAATTTCATGCCATGAAGTTGATCAAAGATAATTAATTATGAGAATTAATTATGGGCCATGATGTTGATAAAATATAATTAATTGTGAGAATTAATTAAGACAATTTGAGATTCAATATGGATAATTAATTATCAATAATTAATTATGGAAAGATAATTGTGTTGATTGATTAATTAATTGATGAATTAATTAACGAGTTATGTGCTTAGTCAGTTGTTGAGTTAACTAATGGCCTTTGAAATGTTAAAATAATCGTTGGATTAGTAAAGTAATAATGTGGTAATTATTGTGAAATAAATAATGATTAAATGGATGAGTATTTTTTGGTTCTAGATAAGGCACTACAGACCAATTAGAAGTTGGGACTTGGACATGGAATCCTACCCAATAGTTATCCAAGCATGAGATTTTGGGGTGGTATGCATGACGACCTACACTGAATGAGAAATAAACTGATAGGCATGGAATCATACACTAAATGAGATTTGGGGTGCAAGGCATGATAAATTAAACCAAATAAATGATAATAATGAATAATGATTCAAATGATATTGTTGTGTTGACATGACGTTCAACACCAAATGAATGATAATAATGAATAATGATCCAAATGGAAAACAAGAGTTGAAACTAGGCATAATGTGATTCTTAAATATTAAATGAAAATGTGATAACTGTTTAAATTATGAATTGTAATTGTTTCTTCATAAAACTGCAAACACTATCTTTTGACTGGACTTCTTATAGACACCATTGGTGGTGTCCAACTGAGTTGTACTCACACCCTATATGGGCCTCCTAATTATCACCTAAGAAGACATTGTTATTTCATGAAAGCATAATGCAAAGGCCCTAGGGTAGGTCTCTGTTTGGGATTAGAGCATGGGAGAGGGAACCCGAAGTGGTTCAGGATCCGATTGGGAGTCGTTGTGTCTTTACATTTAGTTACACTATAGCCCCTTGACTTTTTCATTGTCATAGCATGTTTTACCTTTTAGTTGATTATTTTATTTTCATGTTTTGGTTATCACATGACATGGACTTTTTTGGTTATTTATATTCTTCCACACTTGGTTATAGTTTTATGAATCCATTGGTGTTTTATTTTGATAAAAGAGGGTATAGTATCCCCAAGACTGACTTACCAAAACTTCACTACTAGTCAACACCCTCTGGCGTATGAGGAGGTGTGATTGAGGGCATGTGGCCAACTGGCTCAGGGAACCATTCAGTGGATCCTGGGTTAGTATATCACATATAATGATCTACACCAATGTATTCTTCATTGAGGATTCGATTGTCTCATTAAAATAAAATTATTATAAGAATAATTTCTATTTATTTTAATTTAGTTTTCATCCATGTCCATGTTTTTTACAAATGTTCTCATTTCTATAGTGAAAAATCAAACTTTTATCGCTAATGATCATTTTATTCCAATTTATTCTTTTTTTTAAAACAGAGGTTTCCCCATAATTTTTCGATGCGTGTTTTCAAAATGGTTATTTCAAAATGGTCAAAAACTTTCTATCCATTCCAAATAAATTTTTTTATCATCCAATCCACATTTTCTTTGAAAAAAATTGATGAATTTTTACAAGTCCTCATTATTAAATAATCATTTTAAAAGTAATTATTTTTAATTTACTTTAACACCACCCTTTTTAAAAGATTTTATCTTTTTCAAGTTTATATTATTTAATATTATTTTTAAAATTATATGTTTTCAAAGTAGTTTCACTTCCCCATTTTGAAAACCTTATTTTTTTTAAGTCATCATTAATAAATATTCTTTGGAAATTAATATTTTCAAACTATTTACACATTAACATTTTTAAACCATATGTATTTTCAAGGAAATATTATTGAGAACTCTTTATAATATATTTTTTTAATTTTTTTTCATTAACTAATTTTTTTAATCAAAAAAATACTTTATCTTTTTCAAAAAGGATTAAAATATGTTTTTGATAAAATTTTTATTTCTCTTTAAAATTTTTATATAGTATTTATATCCCATGAATTGATGTTTTAATCAAATTAAATATGAAACAATGTTTAAAATCATTTTGGGAAATGAGGTTTTTATTAAATATTAATTATTATTTTCATTTTATTTGGTAATTTTATGAAACCCATTCTTTTCCAATTGTTGTTTAATTTATGTGGATGATTTATTTTAAGTGGAAGACATATGTATGGATGATGATAGGAAGTTTCCTATAGATACATTCAATGAATTTGTTAAAGATAATATCCCATGACATAAACAAGTAAGGATATGATGGGTTTGTTCACAAAATAATGGGCATGATGTTTTTATCACATTTTAGGAATAAACATAATGAGTTTGTTCACATAATAACGTGAATAATGAATTTTCTGACACTGTTTTTACTAGATTTATATTTCTTGCACTATATAATTTTTACCAAGTTATGAAACATTCCCAAGTTTCTTATCATGTTATTCAAATTTTACAAGATGAATTTCATTTAAATGAAGTACTATGATTTCATAATAATGCCTTATTTTAAAAGTATTCCACACATTTATATCATGCTAACATGTTTTATGATTAATGATACGTGTTTGAGACATGTCATATATTTTATACTCCCTTAATGATCTTTTTATTATATTATGATTATTTACTAGGTTTTATGATTATCATACATGGTCTGATGATCTTTTATCCAGATAAATTTGTCTTCCTCTAATTCTCCATCTTGCTTACGATCTAACACTTTAAGATATGAAAATTCCATTACTGATTAGTTGAGATCACCCTTTCCTTATGTTTTTAATCCACTAGTTAGGAAGATGATTATGTCAAGTGATTTTTCTAGAAATGTTCTAGATGAATAGAAATATGTTTAAAAGTTTTAGTGTGTTGTAAAGTAATATTTTAACATTTCCAATCACCGAAACACTAAATATTTTGGTCATTGGGTTATGTGACTATTTTTGTTATATACTATTTAAATCATGATATTATTGTAATATATATATATATATATTTTAATTTTACAATATGTCACTATAGTTGGAATCAGATCTATATTTAGTTATTTTAAGGATAAGTTTTTTTATATATTAGTTTAGTTACCTTTGGTATAGTGGTTAATAAAAAATACTAAAAACACTATATATGATCATAATTATAGGATGATATACTTGATAATGTCTTGAGTAAATTGATTCCCTAATAAATATATGCCTATATAAATAAAAATAGTGGATTCAGGCTCTTGGATTAATGTACCTTTGAATAATAACCCCAAAATGATAGATTTGGTATTAACTCAATTTTCCCCTGGTGCATGAAAAGGAGGCCTAACTGAAGACCTGGTTTGAAACATATAGGGGATATGATTTCATTGATAACATGATATTTCTGAATCCATTTAAAGATATATTTCTTAGTTAAACTTAGTTATTATTTTAAGGAGTGTAAGATAACACATCTTAAGGTATCTTACATCAAACTATGATTGATATACGTTTAACTAAAGGAACTATATAACATCATGATAATGTAAAATAACAAGTAGTTTTATGTTTTAATTATTCATACGATTAGGATAATCTAACCATATTTTTAATGATTAATAATTCATGAAAACCCTTTTGGTTTCTATAATGGTTTTTTCTAGAAGTAAACATGGGTGCAAGGGAATGTGTGGAGATTACTTGTCGCATTATCGAGCACATCAAATTTAAAATTGTTTAAGTATTATTTATAAAGTACAATAAGAATCCTTACTCATCCCTTAAAAGAGCCAAAGATCATTAATTGAAAAAGAAGATTTTTATTATGTTTTTATGAAATGTAAAATTAGATGAATAGTTTGTTGGGTTTATGATTTTAAAACAAAAATTGAAACTAAGTTACTATGTGAGAAAAACTTTTTAGAGAAATTGTGATCAACCCGAGTGTGTGTCCTTTGATGATCGAACATCGTATCAATTAAGGTAAATCGGAAAGATAATTTATTAATTTATTTAAAAACACTAAAACCAATATTTCATGTGAGTTCTTACTGGGTTACCACCTTGGATTTGGTCTTTCTATGATGTTGATTCGCAACAACCGCTCACAGTTAATAAAATTATGTTGATGTGAAAACCGAACTCAATCAAGGAATCACATAAACAAAGTGATGATATGTACATATGTGGGTCTATTTAATTTTTTTTATCAATACATAATGATGTATAATAATGGGTTATAATTTTTTTATTTCATAAAATGATGAAATCCATAAGCACACTAATGAAAGTGAAGTAGTGTGAAAAGATACCAACACTCTCAAATCACCATAATATCCATTTTATGCATGGAAGAATAAGGATTATTATTACTTTTATTTGTAATATATCATACCAGGATAAGTAAAAAATTATAAGGTATAAATGAATTAAAATTGAAAAAAGCCCAAAATACTGAATTAAATTACAAAAATTATAAGCGTGGGGATTGTGATTACAACAAATTATATTCCCCAAATTTTACTAGTAAATGGTTTAGAAGTACACGATGTATAAGAGGAATAAATTGAATGAATAAAGGTATAAAATTCAACAAATTCTTACCCCAGTTTGTTTCAACCATGCCAATGATCCATGGAGTATTTTTAAAGTGAAAATTTTCAAGTTGGATCCATGAAAAAATGGTCTCTAGGTGTAGGTGAGCTTTTCATGACAGATTTTTCAACCATGTTGATTTAACTAATTAACCAACAAAAATGAATTCAATTGACTTGAAACTTGGTTGATTAGTGGGACATTGAGTTATCTATTCAATGCAGGTGTTATAAGACCATGTTATGTTATTAGGACTATGTTATGACCGATATACATAATGGAGTTTCAATTTATCTCAACCAAAACTTATTTACATTGTGGGCCTCTTTTGGTACTCTAAATGCATTAATTGGGCTCCATGGTATTCTAAAAAAATTTGTACTACATAGTTTTAAATTAATTATCCCATTTTCATCCCAATTGGATGCACAAATTATCCATAGTAAATATTTAATTCCACATGTGTTCTTGGACTCTTATGTATTTTGGCCCATTTTTCTTGAATTCCATTGTGGGCTCTATAAAGCACCTCCATAAATAGTGAAAGAAAAAAAAGAAAAAAAAATTAAAATCATAATTTTTATAAGTGAAAAAATTAAATTATTTAATCAAACATGATGTGATATTTTTTTTAATTTTCCATAAAAAAAAGTTTAAAATAGTAGTGTAAGAGTGGAACTGAATATTGAATATCTACGCGATCACACCCCCATACCTAAATATTTTCACTCTTCATAAAATTATCATTTAAAAAATGAAATAGAGAATTGTTATATTCTAAACTTTATTGAGATTTTACATTCAATAAAATTTTAATTTATTATATAAATTTGGTCAAATAAAAAACCACAACAAGGAGTTATTACTAGTGATCAAGGAAAAAGATGTCTCTTAAATTGTCTCAGAACAAAATTCAAGGAGGTGTATGTTACAAATATGATAAATGAAATAAAAAGATGACCATTCCACCAAATGTCCACATGTGTGCATGAAAACCATTTCATGATATTCTTAACACTTTCTATCCAATAAATATAGGTTATTTTTAAAATTTTCTTCTTACCTAGTTCTTTCCACTAAACCTATCCTACATCATTTTCAATAAAATTAAATACCCTCACACTTAAGAATTAATAGAAGAAAAAACTTCACCTCATGACCTAGATAACCACATATTTTGTACATTTCACCACTAAAATCGTTATTTTTTTTTGAGTTTTTGGTATTATTTTATTTTTATTTGAGGGAGTAAACTAGTCAGATAACAGGTACACATGCATAGGTCAATACCAAATAGTTATGAAATGATTTAGATAAGGAAAAAAATAAAGGAAAAATTAATTTTATAATAATGATAACAATTTACCTAACTTATATTTATATTCCATTTATTAAGAAATATTTACAATTCATGGTTGGGTAAAAATATGTGTGGAGATATAACGTGACAAAATTTTATAATAAACAAATAACACAAAGTGTGAAAATAATATAAATGGTTTCATAGATATACAACAATTTATTTGATCTATAGAAAAATAATTTATTAAAAATCACTCACCACTTGTATTTTCATGAAAAAAATCACATTCCATAAATGTGTAAAATTCTCATTAATTGATAACACAAAATCAAATCACGAATTTCAATATGAATTTTTAGTAATTTCCTGGAGCTGATGAGAATATGAAGAGGGAAAGGTAAAAAGACTATCCTATACATGAAAAAGAGAAGAAAAATAAAATATCATAAAAATCATATTGAACTCAACAAGGTGGGGAAAAGTAAAAATAATTTTTATCAAGTAAAATTAATAATAAATATGATGAAAATACTAATGAACGTAGGAATATAGCAACCCCATACACTAATAGTTTATAGTGTCCTCATCGTAATAAAAGGGAATGTGGGAAGGAGGGAGAAACCCTGGTGGGTTTCCCTGGTACGTTACTTCATGAAAGATTATTTACTCCACTACATGATTTGGAAAATTCTTACAGAAGTGTTTAAGTATTATTCCATTGATGGTAATCCTTCATGTAATATTCTCAGGAAAAAATTGAATTTAAGAAAAAGGTTAAATATTTGTAACTGTGTAAGGACCGATCCATCGGGAAGGATGCATACTTGAGTGAATATTTAGTATGGAATTGTACATGATAACCTTATCCAAAATATAAAAAATCCACTAATGAATAATCTCATAATGGAAATATTTTTTATTCTATTTATAGATCCAAGAGTTCTCATATGAATCATACCAAGTTTTTTCCATCTCTTGAATCTACAAAATCATATTCTCACCTAAATATGAAGGATTCATATTATATTGTTTAAAAACCCGATATGCATAGTGAACTACCTCTATTGGGAGGTGAAAAGACTTTACGAACATAATAATATCTTTTGAAATTATAATCAGTGTTTTACAATATATACGGTATGCCCAAATTGCATCATCCAAGGACAAACTGCAATATTTTTATTGAGTTGTACCATATATTACAAGATTCAATTAGCTTCATGATTTGATGTTTCTTCTTTTACATTAGTTTGGGGGTGATAATAATTGGATATTTTATAAACATACCCATACTTATAGAGAAATATTTTCATGTTTCGATTGAAAAATGTGAACCCTGATCACTAAGGATAAATGTTGGCTAACCAAACATAAAAATGTTCTAATATCTCACAAAATAAACAACCACTCAAGATTTATGAATCCTAGTATCCTTTGATTCCACACATTTAGAGACATAGTTAATAGGTGGTAATTTGTACACAAATCCAAATGCATTTTGAAAAGACCCCATAAACCCAATTCCCCATGCATAGAAGACTTCAAAAAATAACATGGGTTGTTGGGGAATTTCATTCATATCAGAGATATTCTTGGTGAAATTACATTGTGTGAATTAATTACAAAACTGATGAGCATATCTTTACAATGATTAAAAATAAAGTCCCATGTCAGGAACCTTTAGAGTTGTACGTTGAGATATAAAGTGGACCCTACAAGACCAAGTGTGGTATAAACTCAAAATAGAGGTGAAATTATGGTCAAAGAGACACCAAAAAACATTTTAATCACTAAAAATTACCTATAATTATATTTCATACCAAATTTACTATCATGAATGATGCTTAATTATATAAAATTGTGAAGTTATACAATAAATGGGGACCTTAGATACATAAAGAAAATTCATAAGGTCTTCATACTAGGGGTTAAGGTCAATCACATCATAAAGGTTCTCACAAGGGAATAATTATCTAACGGGGACGGGTGAGTCAACATGATGTTCCAATTATGGGGAAATCGGACTATGGTGGTCAGCTACCAAATTTTCAACATCTATCTATTCTCGAATCTCAATGTCACGCTCGAGGTGGTGGAGTATTCATCAAATGAGGTGGGGGAATAGATTTAGTATTCATAAGGAGAAAACCAAATGAAACATGATTTGAAAACATGATGACTTTCTACATGAGAAGAAATAAATGAATTTTTTCCACAGAAAACACAATAGTAAGAAGTTATTTTTTAGTGGTCATGTAGTTTTCACAGTAAGTTTCAAGGTTACACGAGTCATAAAAATTTACTTTAGGAGCCCTATCAACCCTTTGTGATAGAACATCCCCCACTAAAAAGTTAAAGGAATCACATTTATGTTTGAATGGAATATACTACCTTGGTGGTTAGATTATGGGAGGTTATGTGACACTCATTTTTAGTGAATTAAATGAATCATAAATTTTTTTATCAAAAATAAATTTTTAATCCTTTTCTAGTAATTAAAATAAGGGGAGTTTCATCGGTTTAAAGTCTTTAATGAATCGATGGTAAAACCATCATGATCTAAGAAATATCACACCTCATGAACAAATTTTGGATATGGATGGGATGAAATTAATTTTATTATTGAATTTTATTCTTGAATTCCATAATTTGAAATAACATTTCCATGAAGTATCCCAAAATCAACCATGAAATGGTACTCTCATTATTTAATATGAGATATTTATCAATACAATGGTGGAGGAAAAAACTTAGGTGTTCCAAATAGTCATCAAAGGAATAAATATAAACCACTAAATAATCCCTAAAAAGTCATAAATTTATAATGTTTTTTAAAAAATATACTCTACATACATTACTTAAAAGTAACATGATCATTACAGAGACCAAAATACATCCTATTTTTTAGAAAGTTTCTAAATAGATATGTAAATGTTACATTTTCTTGATCCTCGGGGGATATATATATTTGAAATTAACCTGAATAGACATCAAGGAAACAATAATGGGACTTACTAGCCAATATTTCTAACATTTGGTCAATTAAAGGTAGAGTAAAATTGTTCTTTCACATGATATGATTCATTTGATAGTATTCAATACAGAATCACCAACTGTTTTTCAAATGTTTTGGAACTAATTCATTTATTTCTTTTAAAACTACTATTATTCTAGTTTTTCAGCACAAATTTCATTAGTATAACCCTTTTAACACTAGATATGGGATATATTAACAGAGAATTTTTTTTACTAAATTTTAATTTTAAAACTTCAAGGAGAGTGAGATTCAACCAGTGTTGAGCTTGCCTTACATATTTAGCCTTATAATCTAAAAAGCATATAGTTTATGAAAATAGATGGGATAATCCCATGAATATCATACAATTTTCATCCTATAACCTTTTACCACTTTCTAAAATGTTCTAAATTTTTTGATTCCAACATTATAGAGTGATTGTTCTAAATAATAACAAGAAATTGGTTAATACCCTCAAGATAATAATATTATTATTTCAATTGAAGTGGTTTTAATTATAAAACCTGTGGTTTTTGGATTGGGGGAGGGGATTTTTGGGGAGTGAGGTCCATGAAACTATTTATCTAATCAATTTTATTATATTTAGAAAGATAATCAATGGAAATTATATTTAATAAACTATCAACAATAATAGGTACTACAAAATTAATAAACTCATCAATTAATGAACACAATATATGTTTTTATGAAACCACACAACACTGAAAACATGAATCAGAACTCAAATAATCCATGAGTAATGAATATGAAAATGAATTAGAGTATTGATCGAGGATAGAATGTCTTCTGTGTTTTTTGTTTGAGATCACTTCCATTGAATACATACTAAGAGTGGAGTTCTCTTCAACAAGGTGTTTCATAGCATCAAGGATATTGAAATACACCTTTTCTCAACCATGCTCCATAGACATCATATCATTTTGAATGGTGATTATCATTTTTTTGTTATAAATAATGGAATTATATGTATGAGATTATAATTGTGATAGGTTTGGGTATATTATATCACAAGAATATAGAAGTATATAAGGAATATGATATTTTTTACTCTTATTAGTATGTCCTCGATCAATCAGGATGGGTGTGTTTTAATCTAATTGGAGTTTTCACGATAATTCCTGTTGGTTGGATCACTCCAACTGACTGATAATTATACACAAAAGGTGGAATTTCATTAATTTAAGAACCTAAATCAAGTATTGAATTAGAGAATAAAGTCTCCCCTATGGTTTATTGTGTCATAAACGTTCGCATATCCTTGAATTTAGTTAGAATGTCTAGTTGTAACAAGGAGGAGACATTTATTCCACGGTTGAATCTCCCATTCCACTTTACTCATCGTCTATGGGTGCAATGTTATTTAAGTACATTTGTGTAGTGTGGGATTTATTTAACTATATACGATAAAAGAATGGTAACATGAACCTTTTTAAATATATCCATAAATTATTAATCAACCTTGTTATCATTTTTATGAGATTCTAAGAGTATTTGGGGGAAAGGAAGAGGAATGTATTGTTTAGGGGGTTATGAAATAATTAATTTTAACCTATTTTCTTATTCACTTGAATCTTATGTCTGTAGATAAATAGATTATTAACATGTGGGACTTACCTATATTGTAAAATAATTGGATGAAGAAACTTATTTTCCACTATGATGTGTGATTTCACATATATTTCCTTTTTTCCTTTTAATTATAAAAATTTTATGATTGTATTTATCCATACCCTTTCATCTTTATCTCATCAATGGTGTTTTCCAATTGTCCCACATGAGTTTCTAGGTTTTGAATATCTGATTGCATGGTATGTTGGAACTAGAGGTTCCCGGATTCCACTTTCTTCACCATTTCAATGAGTAATGGTTTTGATTTGTTAGGAGAAGGTTTTTTAAAGATGGTGAAGGATAAGAAGGTTTCATACCTTGGAGTTATTGATACAAGTTCTATATAGTGTAGCTAGAGTTACCTCCTTGTTGGTATTGTAGTGGTTAATGCCACTTAGGGTTTGGATTTGGCCTAAATGGTTGTTTTTTGAAAATATATTCTTGTTATATTAGATTCTACAGAAATATTACTTCTCAACTAAGATGAATTCTAAAGTTGCATGCACTAGTCTAAAAATTGAGTGTTATCAGAAAAAATACTACAATGGAATGGGATGGTTGAAGATTGTTATTTACCTTGAGCTTGATATAATTATCTTATAAGGGTACTCATCTCCTCATGTTTATTATCATAATTTTATTTATTGAAATGGACGGGATAACTGATTAACTCCTCAGGTTGGTGTAATTACCCATGTACCATTTTTTTTTATTTTGAACCATGTTGGCTATTATGTCCAGAGCATAGGTTAGGGGTTTATAAACTGGGTAACCACATGTGGGTGAATCTGTCATTCCATGATCCATTTGGACAATTCAATCATATAAGTATTGAATTATCAATTGTTCACTAATTTTGGGGTGTGAGAAACATGATCAAATCCTTTTTAATATTTCCTAATATTCATGAAGGGTATCCCATTATGATTATCTAATGACACAAATTTATTTTCTAATTGTAGAAGTTTGGGACGAATGGAATAAATTATATAGAAAGAGTCACATTAGGTCATTCCAATACCCAATTATAGTAGGAAGATAATATCTTCGGCCTTTAGCTACACCATCAGGGGAAAAATGGAATGTCCTGAACATAATGAGGTCCTGAATCATATTTTTGGGTTTCATAGTGGATAACACTATGTGAAACTCTTTTATATGTTTGTGAGTGTCCTCATAAGAAAGACCATGGAATTTTTAAAGTAGGTTGAAGAGGAATGATGTCATCTCAAATTTAGATTCTTCTTTATTATATTGGATGTTCGTAGGTTGGTACTCCACATATGTGGTTGTTAGTTCTTTTAAGGTCTGGTTGTTTGCATCCATGATTCTTGGGTGTTGATTTGGTTCACTATTTGATTGGTTTAATACTATATGAGTTTCTAAAATTTTTTCATTTGTGTTATTTTATTGGTCTACTCTAGATAAACTATTTTTTGGATTAAGGGTATTTTTAATTTCTGGGTCTATATCAAATAGTTTTTTCCTTGATCGGGTCATGAAAATAAGTTGTTAAGTTTGTTTATTTTTGTTTCTTTTTAATTTTTTGATGAAATATGGTTAAAATAAATACACATAAGAAAACTGAATGGAGAGAATAAGATTAAATTCTATATTATTGAATAGAGAGAGATAATAAGAGAGAGATAATAGATTGGAGGCACAAAAAAAAACAAAAACAAAAACAAAAAAAAGAACAAAAAATAAAATAAAAAGGGAAGGTGAAATTTTCCATGGATTAAGAAATAAAAAAAATGAAAATAAGTAAAGTAAATTTAAAAATGATTTTTCTTCTTAGACTAAAACATTGAAATTTGATCATGTTGTTGAGAACATCAAATTAAAAAATTTTTTACTAGAATTTTTGATGTATAGAAGGAACCCTAGGTTTTATCTCGATAGAGCCTTAAATAATAAATTTTAAAATACGTTTTTAATTATGTTTCTTGAAAATATATAATTGGATGAAGTTTTATGGGGTTAATGATTTTAAACCAAAAATTTAGAAGAATTTAATTAGTGATAAAAACTATGTAATTAATTCTTGATCATCCCATTTGAGTGTCCCTTGATGCCCAATAACCATCGCCCTCTGGGGAAATGGGAAGGATCATTGATTTATTGATTCATAAACTCTAAAAAAATTATTTTATTCAAGTTCATACTAGGATTCCAAGTAGGATTTTATCGATCAATGATACTGTTTACTAGCAATTGCTCATAATAAATAAAATTACATTGATGTAATAAATGAACTTAATTAAGGAATCACATCAATAAAGTGATGGTTTTTATATATTTATATCTATATAATTTTTTTAATTAATATAAATAAATAATAATGTGTTATACCTTTAAGATTTCATCAAATGAAGTAATCCAAAATCACACTCATGAAAGAGAGATAATATAAAATAGGAAAACATGCTAAAATCATCCCAATATCTAGTTTATGCATGGAAGCACAAGGTATATTTATCCTTTTATTTTTATTATATGATACTAGAAAAAAATCCAATGTTAAAATTGAAGAAATATATATTTAAAACCTAGAAATTAAATCTCATTCAATACTTTACAATCTTAGATCTAAGGATTATAATAAACCCCTCCCAAATTGATAACTATGAAGTTTAGAAGTACATGATGTTGAATATGAATAAAATGGATGAATAATGCACTACACTTACACTAAATATTACCCATGTTCGTTAAAACCATTCCAATGATCCATTGAGTGCTTTGAAAGAGGTATTTGGAATGTTGTTTCTAAGAGGATTCAATGGTCTACGGGTGTAGGTGAGATTTTCATGTAATATCCGTTCACCATGTTGATTCAGATTATTTAATTTCCAAAACAATTTAAATTGATATTAAATTTGGGAGATAAGTTGAAATTTCATCCATTTTTTCAATTGATGTCAAATAAGCCCAATTTGAGGTCCGATGCCTGGGTTATGGGCCAAATACATAAGGGAGATCCAATCTGTCTCTCCTAGAATTTCATTAAATTATGGGCCTCTTTTGGGCTTTTAATGGATGAATTTGGCTCCATGATCTTCTATAGAAATTTACCCCACATATATTTATGTTCATATACCAATTATCATCTAAATTATATTAATGTATTATGCATAGTAAATATTTAATTTCATATATGTGTTTTAGATCCTTCACAGTCTGGCATGTTTGGCATGAATTCCATCGTGGGCCCTCCAAATCACCTCCACCTTATATGAAAACATTAAAAAAGTGATATTACCATTTTTAACCATGGTAAATATTAAATTATTTAATCTAACGTGATGCATATTTTTTATTATATATTTAATTTTCAATGCAATATTAGTTTAAAATAGTTTTGTAAGGGTTGGAATGAATAATAAATCACTACGTGATCCATTTCCTTGATGAACAAACCATAAGAATGGGATATATAATGAGAAACCTTGGGATTATACCAAAACACCTATCTTTTAATATTACTAATAATGTATATATAGTTTAATCCCCAAACAAACCAATGATTAGAAAGATATAGTCTCATGAAAGATCAAGTGATAGAGATGATGTAAGAAAAATGTTCAATTTTTTATATGTAAAAAATGTCTTAAGAAACCGAGGTAATTTCATAATGGGTTCTATAATATTCATTACTTATCATAAATGAGGCCATAGGGGATCAACATATTAATGAAAAATTACTAGTTTAGTTAATAATATGAATGAAGATAGAACTCATCTAAGATAACCTCTAATTATTCAATGTCTTATGTATGGATATCATGATCATTATCAAATCCAATTCCAAAATCCACACATTTATATAGATATTAGGAATATATAATCTTATAGAAATAGGGAGTTCAAAAGAAACTATGAAATGACTATCAATGAACTGGATAATGGTAATTAAGTTTTAGTTACTCACTAGCCCAAATTAGTGGATATATTAAATTTCAATAAACCCTATTGCATCGAGAGTGTTTTCTAAGAATAAAAAATCACAAAACGAAATGTTTTTTATTTCAGGGAAAAAATTTAGTCGAAGGAGTATTATGTTTTTGAAAATAAACTTTGTAAAAATCATAATATTCTCCTCTAAAACAAATTCATTTTCTGAAAATAGAATTCCTATTATCACATTCCCCACACATTTATTTAATAAATAAGGAAAAAAATATAAATAAATAATGATAATATAGTAGTTAAAGGATAATTATAATGAAAAAAAATCCTTAACAAATTTAGTAATACCAAGTTATGAGATACATTTCTTTGAAATGGTTAGGGAAAATAATCATTTATCGTCTTACCTCTGTTATTGAAAATCGAATCCCATTTGAGATAATATCTTGAGGAATTTAATAATTTCACAACCCATAGATATGCTTATCTGTAAATTATAATTAAATTGTGGGGAAAAAATTATATATTGGGTATATAATGTAAAGACCATAGATTTGGGATCCTTTAAAATATATACACTATGCTTTATAACTTTTGTCACATGCTACCTCCAATGTAAAAAACCACAACATATTAAAAAGGAGTCATTAATAATGGTATAATAAGCACTGAGATGTTAAAACATTAATATTTATTACCTTTAGAAGGTAAGTGATTAATTTGAGTTAACACAGAAAATTTTGTTTTCATCAAAAGTTTCTTTGTTTATATTGTATTATTTCTTTTAAAAAATTAATTTCCAACATCATTAGTTTTCCTCTATATTTTTTGATTTTATTTAAATATTGAATTATTAATTATTATAAATTTAACTTTTAAAATATACACCATTTTTGTATTTTCTAGGGTCATATAAGCATAAAATGGATTTTTGTGAGTTTTAGAAAATAATCAATTTTCTGGTTAATAGTGGATATACCAATTTTATTAATGATATCACTTTTATGTTTTTATTTTTTATGAAAATATTTGTAATGTTTATGATAAATTTTGACTATATAATTATATATCATAAAGTATAATAAACAATTTAAAAATTAATTTCTTGAATTTATAAATCCATTCTCAATATTTTGAAAATTTATATAGTATTTTAATTATTTTTTTGAAGATTTTGAATAATTGATTATAACATAATGAAAGAAAGTTTTTGATTTATTTTATCTTTTAATTTTTTTTAATGATAATAATTATTTTATATTTATTTAAATCAATGGAATTGATAATTCAATTATAATCATAAGTCATTTTCAAAAAAATGTGCCTTTTTAAAAATAATGGGGTTTTAGGAATTATATGTGTTTGTGTTAAAATTAAATTTTTTTACACGTACATTTTTTTATAAATAAATTTAACTTTCTATTTATAAATAATATGTAAAAATTATCCAATAATTATCATTTTATTTTTATTCTTAAAGGGTAAATTACCTAGGTAAAAACTAGTTATAGTGGGGAGAACTAAAGTGGTAAATGTTAATAACATTTAAGTTAAAGGGTGTAACATATTTGAAACAAGTTTAATTTTGAACATTGTAGGTTTGTTTTAATTTTTTTTCCCAATACTATGTTATTTTTAAAATTTAGAGGAAATTGTATTGAGAGTGACTTCCCATTATTGAATAGTTTTGGGTATTTACAAAACATGCCACTCTATTTAGCTTATAAAAGGTTCACTGTTATCCTCAATTTTCCTAAAACAAATAACCCCAATTTTCTCACCATACTTAGAAAAAACCTATTCTACATAATAATATACAACTTAATAATGTTATATTCTTCTCATAATACCACCCCTCAAATGTTTAATCCCCTTCACAAAGGCGCTAATCCAAGAAGTGAGGTATAAGTCCTCAAACCTATCTTTATTTTTTGTTTTTTTAATATTTTTCCTCTTCATAAAAGTTAATTTAACCATATTAATATTATAAAATACTTATCATTATTTTAATGTAATAATATTAATATTATGGTTCAAGAATTAATCACCATCCCATTTTCCATTTTTAGAAATAGAAGTGCCAATCATCGGTTGTGCGGACTACTGCCTCCATAACATAATGTTTTTTTCATTTTACTTGGACACATCACAAGGATAGTTATAAAAGGTAATTTAATATTTAATTATGATATTAATGAGTTACTTTATATTAGTATATGATAAGGAATATTACTTATTTGACCAATTCTGTGGAAAATGAAATCGTCAAACATGAATACATATGGAATACCACTTTTATAAGTCTATTGATTTCTGTTTTGCATCTCACCACCACCATATATGGATGGTCATGATAATGGATTTATATGACATATATGATATCTATGATATCATTTAAGTTCTTCTATATCAAATTTTAGAACATATTAATGATAATATTAAAAAACAATTATTATAAATTAAGTCGTTTGAAACAAGTGTACTAAGTGTAAAATATTTAATTAAAACTATGTATTATTTTCACATCCGTTACATTAAATTCTTATTAATTTATAATTATTAATACTAAATAATTCATATATATCACTATAATAAACAATAAATATTATTATTATTCTATAAGTGCAATGATGTTAAAACTAAATCACATCATAATCATCAATAACCATGTCATGTTCAGGATTTGATCGGTTTGAACACCTAAAAGGAAAATACAATGAAATTATATCATTGGGGACTATGAAAACATCAATAGTATAAATTTATATAAATATGTAAATAATTTTTATTTTTTGATTCATGGAAGGATACATAAATATTTAGTCCATCAATTTAGAAAAAACAGATGTAGGTTGAAAATCACCAAAAACTATACATTGTTAATTTCATCTTATAGGATAAAGACAAAAATAATTGGGAAAAAAAATTTAAAATTAAAAAATTATTATAATTCAAAAAATATAGTAACATTATTAAACATGAAATTATGAAATTTTGGAGAATAATTAATACTGACTCCGGTCCTATGAAACTACTACAAACAGTCAAAACTATAAACACCCAATGCTATAAAATATAGAAAAATAACTAATATACAAATATAGAATTAATATGAATGAAAATTAAGATTATTTTAGGGTATTAATATGGTTTTTAAATATTATATTAGGATTGTTATTTTTTATAGGAGGTTAGATCATATCTGACTAAGTAGGGAAATAAGGCAATGATTTCTTATGTAACATTTGAATCCCTTAAGACATGATTAATCTATACAGCAAGTTTCATTTACAATGGTCTAAATATTTAATTAATTTAACGTTTTTATCAATATTTTATTATATTTCATTACATTAAATAATATTTTTAATTTTATACCTCTCATGGGAATTTTATTAAAATATAACAGAGTATGTAATTAGTTTTTGGTACTAAAATATATTCTTTGAGACATTATCACTCTTATTTGACTATAATATTTCAATAATTAACTATTATAACCTATGATGTTGTTATATTGTATTTCCACCCAATTTTAATGGGATATCATGATATAAAAAATTAACCACCATTGATTATTTTATTATTTTTTTAAAATTGATTTTTGTTATGAATAATTCCAATTTATTTAATGGATTTTTCTTCTATGCCTATGTTTTTTAATTCCAAACAATGTTATCAAACTCCAAGTGGAACATAAATTTTTTATCTCCAATAATCATTTCCCCCTTTTTTCATTTTAAAAAAAATGTTTTGTTCATGTTTCAAATGATTTGGGTTTTTTACAATGTTATTTCTAAATTTTCAAATAATTTTTCTATACATTCAAAATATATGGTTTTATCATCCACTAAAAAATATAATTTGACAAAATATATATTATTTTACTAGTTTACATTATCAAATATTATTTTTAATAATAAATATTATCAGTTTTTTAACTTCCCATTTTGGAAAAATTTATGTCATTTTCAAGTTTCCATTTTTAAAGACTCATTTTAAAAGAAAATATTTATTTTGTTATTCCCATTTTTGAAATCATTCAATATTTTTATATCTTTATTATTAATGTTTATTTTAAATGTAAAATTATCAATTAATGTTCACTCCTCCATTTTGAAACATTATTTATTTTCAAGGATCAATTACATCGAACTATTTATATTAATGTTTTAAAAAATAATTCTCTTTCAATTTTAAAAAATGTGTTATTGAAAGTAATTTACACTTTATCTTTTATAAAAATGATTAAAAAATCATTTATGATTTTTTTCATTTTAATTCACTTTTTTCTCCCTGGTTTATCAACTATAATGTTATGTTTTAATCATAATCTATATTTTAGTATGTTAGGAGTCCTTTTGGGAAATTAATTTTTTTATCCATTGATTTCAAAAGTTCATATTATGTTTTGTGTTTAAGAAACAAATTATATTTCAATGGATTATTTGAATTTGGAAGATGATTGATTTTTTGTAGCACACATGTGTATTTATAATCATTGGTGGGGTACTATATCCCTCTTCAATGTATCAGTTTTAAGCTAATATATTATGATATATTCATGAATTGAATTAATGTGTTTGATAGAACATCCATGAGTATGATGGAATTGGTCACATTTTTAGGCATGAAAAAACAATTTTATCCACATAAGCATGGGGAAAATCATTTTTTTCAGACAAATTTTCCTATGATTATGGTTCTGTCAAAATTTCAAGTTTATTAAGTTATGAAACATTACCAAGTTATTTATCATGTTATTCAAATTTAAAAGATGTATTTCATTTCCATGAACTTCCATGTTTTCATGATCATATATTATTTTTAAATTTTTCCCATTTTTATATCATGATCATATGTTTTATGATTACTTATATATGCTTGATCCATGTCCTATTTTTATACTTGCTTAATGTTCTTTAAACGATCTTATTTTTTTCTCCATATGATTTTTTTATTATATTACATTGTCTTATGAATTTTTTTAACATATTAATATATCACTCATATCACAATTTATTAATTTTATCTTACAATTTATGATATGGATTTTCCCTTATTGAGAATTTGAGCTCACGCCATCCTTATATTTCTAATCAACTAGCTGCGAAGTTGATTGTATCATGTGATATTTCCGAAAATGGTTTAGAGGTGCATGATTATGTATAGATTTTTCAAGTGTTTTAAAATAATATTATTACATAGATAATACCCAATACACTAAACCCTTTAGTATTTGTTCTTTATGACTATAGTGATGTGTATTAATTAAAGAATGATATTTTTTTACTATTTATTTTTATTTTAATTTGGAATTATATACTACCTATGTTGAACCAAATTTTATATAGGATACAACTAATATTTATTTGGTATGAAATAAATGTATCATAATTTAGGGTATCTTAAGATTTTTGTTCCTTATCACTTGATTTATTACTCCTGATATTGGTTCTTAATATGCATGCTTAGTATTTTTGTTTTAGTTTGTGAATACAGATGTAATCATGAAATTTTTATAGTGAAAGGTACACCAAATATTCAAAAAATCATACTCGATCCAATTCCTATTAATTTTTAAAAATTTTATTAAGTACCAAAAACTATTAATTAAAATAAAAAAATCCAAGATATTGATTTATTAGTAAAAAGCCTCACTGGTATGATGACTATTCTCAAGTCTCACACTCCACTCCTATAAAGGATTTTAGGAATATGCATCATACAAATATTATTATTAATTATTTAGCCAACCTTTATTTTAATTAAGGTATATATTGGATAAATCCTTATAGAAATCATATTAATTTCTTGCATAATTATGTCACACTTCAAAATAGAAAATCAATCTATGATGATCTATCAAATAAAGAATTGTAATTTCTCATCTTCTCTTGAAGATAAAAACATTGTTTTTTGACTTTGATTCCTTGGTTTGGCCCTTGAAATGTTTACTAATGGAATAAAAGAGGTTGAGGGGGGTGTATGGGGATTGTTTGAAGCTCAAATCCCATTTTTTTGGAAAATAATAATCAGCTGAATGGTTAATAGAAACCAAGTATCCCATCTCGCATAGTTTTCCTAACCTAGTTGGAGTGTGGAAGAAGGGAGGATGGGACCACATGATTTTCTATAACCATGTGACCCCAAGCACACACCCATGAACATTAAATTATGACAATGGATTCCATAGATCTTGCACATGGCTAACCAAACTATGGGACTAATCCATGTAGGGCCCCCTTTATATAGAGAGGGGGTGCATGGTTGATGAACAATTTGACAAACCATGTGGCCAAATTTAGTGGCCTATTAAATTAAGGGGAAATTATCATTTTACCCTATTATGTTTTTAATCCCTCACCCTCTTTTGTTACACCTCTAGTAGACAACCCTCATGTGTGATATTCTCTTTCATACCCATTTAGGTATTTTTCTATCTCCATTATTCTTCATCAAAATCCTTCACCATAAGATGTGTTGGAAATATTTAGGTATCCTCTATACTCCTCTTCCTTATGTTTTTCATTTTTCCTCTTCTCTGTTGTTCTATATTTGTGTGACCTAATTTTTCCCCATTTTAAGGTAATTTTATGATTTTTTAAATATCTCTCATTTTATATCAATTTAAAAGTAATCAATAGATGAGTGGTCTTCTTCATACCTAATGTAAGGGTCTAGGTTATTTCCCTCAAGTTTTATTGTGTTTATACATTGCACTGTTGTGTTGTGTGCTAGAACTTTATAAAAATGCCTATAAAATTTTACATAAACTAATTTAAATAGTTTTTCATGTTCATTGTGACCTTAGATTAAGATTAAACACATTAACAAGTTTTTATCTTCAGGTGGGATACCCCAATGGGCGTTCCTATCCTTGTTATCCTTTTTCCCACTCCCTTAATTAGTTAGAACACATATTGAGGTGTGACTCCTTGTCATAAATTACATGATTGAATCAGTAGAATATGAATATGATATGAATAACCATGAATAATGACCCATTGAAAATTACCTATGTTTCATTCTTATTTTAGAGTATCATGCATTATTATTTATGACTCATGTCTTATACTTTGTGTTTATTCCATACCATGTACCTCATACTTTAAGCTTATTTATTATTTCCTTGTGCTTATTTCCTTATTCCATAGTCATTTGTACTGGATAAAGTGTTTTGGTTATCAGGATATCCTGTTAAACATAGAACACTATGTTGATGACATGTGTTTGGGAATTTTATTCCTTATTTACTTAAGATATGGGAGAAAACATGTGTCCCAACTTAAGGATGCCATGGATGGAATCACTATGCCTGTTATTTGAACTACTTGATGTACTAAGAATGACACTTGTCTTCTCTTGTATGGGATTTCTAAGTAGTTTATTATTCCCATGAGTGACACTAGTTCCCTAGGGGAGAAACCATGGATGAGGTTGTTAGAAAGATGATTATACCATATATTGGGTTAATCTTGGTCCCCTATGTGAGGTACCTGCTACGAGATCAATGGTTTATGATTACACCATGCTGAGAGTGGTACAAGGGACCCCTTTATAGGTCTCATTGGAAAGATCTACAGTATTGGGTACTTTGGTGGATCATGAAGTGACCATAGGGATTCCTTTATGGATTTCCCTGTATGGGATCGGGATTCCTTTTGTGATTTGATGGATTCCCTTCATTGTCTACATGTTATGTTTTTTCAATTAAGAGAATACTTAATCAATACCATAAGGATGCATCCTCCATGACAAAAAAAGCATGGTGTTTGTCAACACTTGATTTCTTATTCATGATAACCCATGTACACAATTTATTTTTTATCTATTCTTTGGTTATAAAATTTAGATTAGGATAAAGTTGGTTGTAATGATCAAGTTTCCATTGAGGAAGCTGAACAGAAGTAATTATCTTTTTTTTGCATTTACTTTCATTTAACATTATTGGATCACTTTAATTTTATATTTCCCAAATTGTATTGATATACACCCTTTTTTTGGACAATTGAGTATATATCACACCCTACTTGGGATTCTTGTGGAGCCTGGGAAGAATTTATGATTGTAGTTATCGAGAAAGGGAAGTAGCCTAATTATAATTTTTGATTAACCTTTCTAGGATGAAGTAATAGAGAATAGGACTAGGCCAATTCTCTTGGTACCAGTAGCATATTCTTTTTTTTCCTTTTTTGTCTTTCTGTATACATTTGGTATATGACTGTATCCCCTGTTACCATATCTGCATTTGTTTTATTTTTACATGACATAATGATCATCATAATTTTTATTTAATTCTTATTTAGTTTCCAAAATTTATTCCATTATCTTTGATTAATTATTATTATTATTCTCTTTCTATCTATATGTTTCTATTATTTATGCAATGGTGGGTTACTGGTCCTATTACAATTGTGTATTATTCCAAAATTTCATATTGTATATTTAGATATTCCACTGTGATCCACTATGATATATGAAGGAATTATTTCTACATGGACAAACCTTAGGACCTTGATTCTTGTCAGTAGCCTCTGGCCTACATGAAGGTGCACATGAGGTCTTGTCGCCCACCATCATTATGAACGACTAACTGGCCTCTAGGGTGGGATTCTACAAAGTGGTATCAAAGATATATTTTTCTTTTGTATTACTATTTTGGTATTAGATAAGAGAATAGGAGTATTGGAATTTGGTAAAAAGATTATTCTTTTTTAGTAGCTAACCCACATTTAGGGGAAACCGAAATTACATAGGATGTGTTAATTCTATTTTTTCTTATACTATTAGAATGTCGTAGATTTCACCAATGGTCAACACACTTGTTTTTTGATATTATAAATGTTTGTATTTGTAAAATGGGTTGCTTATCCTTGAACAGATGATATGAGGGCATATCAAATCCATGCATCAAAATAGGAACAATAGGACGTAAATTCCATGTATGATTCGATGACATATATACCTTAATACTTAGATTCCTTGCATTTAATGTTCTTGTAGAGGTGAATTATCCATTTTTATACCATTATACCAATGTTTATAGCAGTAATGACATAATTGGCAAAATTAAAGTGCCAAAATCAATCTATATGGCGTCTTCCCACATAGATTTATGGTGACACCTTAATTAAAAAATTGAGCCATGTTAGTTGATTCATTGATGAATATAAATGAAATTTATAATTCAAGTACTTAAAAAAATTGGGAATGGTAGATCATATAATAAAATTACATTGCATGACATGTTATTTTATAACACTAACTGTACTGGCCTGATTCAAGTACCTAAATTTCTAATTTCAATTTAAAAAGACTAGATGCCTTTATTAATTTATATTTTTTGACACAATTAACCATATTGACATATTTATAACCAAATAAATGAGATTAATAATTAATAAATTAATTATTTAAAACAAATAGGTTACCATTAGGTGAATATTTCAAATGAAAAGTAAATGATATTTTCCTTTACATCTTTCATTTGAAACTCCATATACATGAACCTATAATATTTTATATGAGAACCTAAACCTAAATTTACCTTTTTAGTGGAATGTATTCCATCTATCATGGAGATTTAGTGACCTTTATTATCACCTAGGCCAATTTTTTGGACCATTCAGGGAGGTGTGAACTATTTATCGGAAGTTTGTTTTCATGTTACCTCTTTTACCACTTTCCCTATATATTATAGATCTTATATGAGGAGTGTGGTTAGAAATTTTAAATTAATGTAACTATGACATCCTCATACTAGATACTAAGAAATATGTGATAAACATGTTCAGGAGATGGTAGTCCCTAATCCACCCATGAAACCTATTGAAATTACACTTGAAAAACCTCCTATTGATTGTATACTGGTCACTGATTCCTAGTTCCGTGACATTTTCTCTTCTGATTCATGAGTTTTTTTAGGGTTTACCTTGGCCTACCCATACTATGGTAGAGCTGACTCATGATTTCTAACAGTACCGTCCTACCACCCTTTTAAGTGGATGGAGGACCTCATTCCACTGAGTCATGGATATAAGGCATGGAATGAATCTTTGACCATATTAGGATACCTACTGAGAAGAGGTTTGAGATCACTACATATATGCTACATGACTCTACCAAGAATTGGGGGGATGAAATTTCTCTAGTTGACAAGAATCATGGTATGGTATGGGAAGACTTTCATAAAGCCTTCTTTGATCACTTCTTTCTACATATGCCGAGAGAAGGTAGTGCCAAAGATTTTATGCATCTTCTGTAGGGTGCTATGACTTTTTTAGAGTATTATAATTGTTTCCCTATTCTCTAGCATTTTTCTTCAACTCTAACCGGTGATGAGTTGATGAATGTGAGATGATTTGAGGACGATCTTGTGTATTCCATCTGATCATAGGTGAATTCCATTCAGATTATTACCATTACATGGATAGTTAACCAAGCCCTTATTATTGAATGGAATCTCATGGATATTGGTGATGTGTTCCATGGTGATTCATTTCAAAGGCGGGGTGACAATTTATCTAGTAGTAGGTAGTATCATTTTGAGGGTGCACGTGGGGGATGTACCAGCCAGGTTACACGCATCGACAACTCTGTGGTTTGTTATCAGTATGAAAGTCCAGGACATTAAAATACTAAGTGCATGAGGAACCCAATGGAGTGATAATCTTGTGGCATAATGGGTCACCTTCATTTTGTACCTATCATTTCCTATAGCTCCAAGTTAATGAGGTATGTACTGACACCTATTCGTAGTATTGGATCACCTAATCCATGTTAGGATGGGAGTTGGTCTTCTGTTATCTAATCAGGTTATGGAAGTATCCGTGGACAAGGATGTCCAGCCTTTTAGATTCAATGTTAGTTGAGGGGACCTGCCAAGGATAGTCAGGTGGTATCTCAGGGCCGTGGTTTTTTACATGATGATGTAGTTCAACCTAGACATGAGGAGTAGAGTCTAAAGACTTATACTATATGAGATACTATTCTAGTAGCCTCTTAGTTTCTTCCATTTTTGATACAGGTGTAGCACACAATTTTATATTTTTCTGAAAATATGGGAAGTTTGGCCCTGGTGATAGATTTATCTGGTGGAATTTTGACTATAAACATGCCATTATGGCTTCAATAATAGGGAATATTTCAATGAAATGAGTTCCCCTTGAGATAGGTTGGTTCTATTGTTTTTGGAATTTATTCTTCCTATAGATAAATTGCTTCAACATCATTGTCGGTATGGATTGACTAGTTTCTTATCGATCCCATGTGGATTGATATTGTCGGTGGGAGTCATTAACATCACCCAAGGGCATCACTTATATCCATAAGTAAGGATGGGATATTCAGGATATTCATGATGGACCCAAGCATTAGGGGCTCAACATAGTAGAACCCCAAATGAAGAGTCTCTTTATGAAAAATAGGGAATGCTACTAGTGTAATTCCCTCCTATGATGGATTGTTTTCGAGATGTTTTCCCAGTCAATTTATATTGTTTACCTCTAATGAGAGAGGTTGAGTTCTCTATTTAACTTGTAACTGGTGTGGAAGCAAGGTCAATTATTCCCCATAGGATGACACCAACGGATCTCTATGAACTAAATAGGTATCTTGATGATATATAGATAGAAGGTTTTATTCAACCTATCACATAACCATGGGGTTCACCTATCCTTTCAGCTAAGAAGGTAGATATTACCAATATAATGTGTATGGATTTCTACTGAATGAACCATATTATGATGAAGAATCAGTATCAAATATCACATATAGATGACCACTTTGACCATTTCAATGGAGAAATCATTTTATCAATGATTGATTTTAGGTCATGCTATTATCAATTTCAGGTAAGGACATCAGACCTACCACATAAAACCTTCTAACAAAGGTATGGCTTATACAAGTATTTGGTTATACCATTCATAAAAATGAATGTGTCGAAAGTATTTATGGCTTTGATGAATTGGGTTTTACACCCATAATTACATTCATTTGTTGTAGTCTTCATTGATGACATCTTACTATATTATCACATTAGACATGACCATCCTAACTATCTTGAGATTGTGTTGAATACACTATGAAAGAATAATCTATATGATAGGCTCTAAAAATTCCTCTTTTGGATCAGTAAGGTTCATTTCTTGGGTTGTATCATTTCATATTAAGGAATATATGTTGACCTAGAGAAGGTGATCATCATAGTTTCCTTGTAATAGAACAATAATATGCACATTATATGAAGTTTTATAGGCTTTACTAGAAATTAAAGGAGATTCATTCAGGATTTATCATTCCTAGAAGAGACACTTACAACCTTGACTAAAAATGGTGAGAAATATTTCTAGTCATAATCATGTGGGAATGAATTTCATGGGTTATGAGGAAGCATGAATTCAATGTTGATTTTGATCCTAACAGATCCTAGAAGAAGCAATACATGGTAATTTTTTGATTCGGGGATTAGGATGAGAGTGGTTTTGATGTAAGGTGATCAGATTATAGCATATGGTTCCCAAAAAGAGAGACCACGTGATCATAATTACCCTATTCATTACCTCGATCTTGCACCCATGTTTCATGCTCTATGTTGTTGGAGACATTATCATTTGGGTGAGAGTTTTGATGATTTTACAGACCAAAAAGTCTCAAATACAACTACACATAGTGGGACATGAATTTTATATTGTAATGGTGGGGTGAATACATATAGTCTTTTAATTTTGATCTTAGAAATACACCTAGAATGGGTAACACCATGGTTGATGCCCTAAGATAAAAGACTTAGAAAGAGGCTATCCTTGAGGCTAGATACGAGTGGCAATAGATGGCTCTATTTTCTAAGAAGAACCATTCTATTTAGAAACTACACGAGAAAAATGTTTTATCAATATTAGTAGTGACATCCGATCCTCTTTAGTGATTTAGGATGTAGAAAATTTCCAACCACAATGTCTTGGTCCAAAGGGAGAGCATCTCAGGTGAGAACTCACATACTAGTTGGGTTGTTAATGAGAATGAGATCCTTCTATTCCATGGGAATGTTTTAGTGCCATCAAATATATAGGAATAGTAGATTCAGGAATCTCATGAATCTTTTTTGGAATTTACCCCTAGTATTAAAAAAATGTACCATGATTTACATTGTTATTTTTAGTGGCTAGACATAAAGAGGAATATTTTAGGCTTTATCACATGGTGCTCCACCTGTCAGTAGGTGAAGACAGAGCACTGGTGACCTACTATACTCCTAAATACTCTATTCATTCCTGATTAGAAATGGAATGATGTCACCATGGATTTCATGACAGGATTAAAAGGATCACCTTGAGGTAGTGACACTGTTTGGGTGATTGTTTATAGGTTGAACAAGGTTTTTCACTTTCTACTAATTCGGAAGACCTTTTCAGTTGATGATAATTGTGGGATATATATCTAAGGGATAGTACTTCATCCTGGAGCCCCCTATTCTATTTTATTAGACTGTGATTCTCAAATACATCATGATTCAGGAAGGGGTTGTATAAGTAAAAGGGTTTATAGGTTTTTTTAGTGAAACATATCAACCTTAGACTGGTGGGATGTACAAGACAATGATATAGGTGATAGTGTACATGCTCTGATCATGCATCCTTGATTATGGAGGTTCATGGGAAAACATATAACTCATATATTTTTTTAGTAATTACAAATTTTTTGACACAATTCATATGGTTCTGTATAAGGCCCTTTAAGTTAGTCTATGTTGTCCACGTTTGTACTGCTTAGAGGAAGGGGAGGTAGCACAACTGGGACCTCATTTCATTTAGGATACTATAGAGAAAACACAACTAATTTAGAAGTGTTTGGATATACATAAGTCCAAAAAGAGTTATTATACATATCATCACTGATGAACTATTAAGTTTATGGTGGGACATTGGGTTTTTCACTTCCAGAGATTCGTGCACATAGGTTTTTAGTTGAATTTGACTCAGACGTACCGTTAAATACATAGCATCATCCATGTATCACTACTCCATCATTATCATGCTGACCCGTCTCATTCGTTTGACCCTAATGATATAGAGATGGAGGATAAGGTTGATTTTGAGAAGTATCTAATCCCTATCATGGACCAGAGATTGAGGTCTCTCCATGGTATGTCTTTTCCACGGATCTAATTGGTTTTCCATCACATACATGTATAGGGAGAGTCCTAGGAGTGGGAGGCTGATGTACATGCACAGTTTCCCAAACACATTTATGATGTCATTCTACCACCATTGGAAGGGAATATTGGGGAAAAGATCTCTTTTGAAGGGGGGTTGTAATGTCCCATCTTCTCTCATAGGTAGAACCCATTGTTTTTTTTGACATTGATTCCTTGTTTTTTCCCTTGAAATATTTCCCAATGGAGTCATGAAGGTTGAAATTGTGTCTGAGGATTGATTAGAGCCCAAATCCCCATGTTTTTTAAAATCATATTGGGCAACAAAGTATGGAGAAATCATACCACCTAGCACGCATGGTATCCCTAACCATTCAAGAGTGTAATAGAAGGGGGCAGGGATCCACACGATTGTTTATAATCATATTTCCTAAGCACACGACTATGTGATAGGGACTATCATTTTCGACAATGGCTTATACATGGCTTTCACATGGTTAACCAAACCATGCACCTAAGCCATGCGGGGTCCCCCCAAAAATAGTGGGGGTGAATGGATAATGTATGGTTTTCTCAACCATGCTTCCAAAATATGCGACTCAATAAATTATGTGAGAATTATTGTTTTCCATTTTTATGTATTTAATACCATGCCATATTTTCAGCCTCCTTCAGTATAAACACCCATGCCTGAGATCCTCCTTTAGATATATTTCTATCTCTCTCATTCTTTATCTAAATCATTCACCCTTAGATGGGGTGTAAAGTTTGAGGTAAGATCTAGACTCCTCTTCCTTCTATTATCCATTTCACTTCTTCTCTATTACATCATTCTGGTGTGACCTCATTTTTTCCATTTGAGTAATTTGATGATTCTTATAATATAAATCATTTTATGTTGATATGAAGGCTGACAACTGATGAGTGGGATTCTATGAGTCTAGGGTAGGTGGTCTAGGATATTTCCATTAAGTTTCATTGTGTTTATACTTTACACTATTGTGACATGTGTCGACCCATTTATAATATGTGTTTAAAATGTTGAATAAATTAATGTTAAGGGTTTATCATGTCCCTTTTGACATTACGTTATGGTGAAAAAATTAAAGGTTGTTTTAATTGAGGAGGGACACCCCAATGGGTGTTCCTTTCCATGTTAATCTTTTTTGTACTACCTTAATTGGTTAGAATACCTATTATGGTGTGATGCATTGTCATAAAACATGAATGATTTAGTTTAATTGGAATAAAACTTGCACAAACATGAATTAGGCCCCTTTGGGTACTCCCTAGGATTCATGCATGTTGTAAAGTATCATGAATTGTTCTTTATGACTCATTTTTATGCTCTATGCTTATGCCATACCATGGACCTTATACTTTAATTTTGTTTCTCAATTCCTTGTTCTTATTGTTTTATGCTATAGTTGTTTCAATTGGATACAATGATTTGATTATAATTATATCTTGTTTTACATACAATGCCCTGATGAAGACTTGTGATTGTGAATGCTATGCCTAATCTGCTTATGGGACATGATAGAACACGGGTCCCTACATAAGGATGATGTGGTTGGACTCACTATGTATTCTATTAGAACTATTTGACATGCTAGGAGAGACAATTTTCTTACATTTTATGTGCTCTATGAGTTGTTTTTTATATCCACGAGGGACAACGGTTCCCTAGGGGAGTGACCATGGTTGGGCTCATTGGCATGAGGGTTATACCCTTCATTAGGTTATTATTCGTCCACATTACAAGATATCTACTGTGGTTTAGGGGTTTATGATTACATCATGCCGAGAGTGATACAAGGGAAGCCTTTATGGGTCACCTTGGAAAAGATCTGCAGTATCAGGTACTTCAGTTAATCCTATAGCAACCCTTGGGATTCCATTACTGATTGACATGGATGAGATCAAGATGCCCATATTAAATTTAATGGATTCCTTACATAGTTTACATGTGTTGGTTTATTATTTAAATAATTAAATGCTTGATCGATGTCTTAGGGACACATCAACCAATAAATTGCACAAGCATGGGGTGGGTGCAAACATGATGAGTTATTAATGTCGATGAATGTACACGACTTATTAATTTTAAATAGGTCCCTTAGTTCATACATCCAGCTTAGGTCAAAGCAGGAGGTGATAGTTGGGTCTCCATTGAGGAACCCCAACTGAAGTAACTAACTATTTATGAATTTCCATTAATTTACCCTTATTGTCACACTATCATTTTATATTATATGAATTGGGATGATCTATATGTTGTTGGTGCAACCTACAAAGTATATCTCACAACCTGATTTGGACACCATTAGTACCCAATCAGACTTTATGATTTTTGGTTAGATAGAGGGAAGTAGAACTACTACAAAATAGACCTTTAATAACACAAGCCTTTATGAGTGAATTTCTATAGCGCTCTAAAGGGTACCTTTTATTAGTGTTTTTATTGATAATAATTGGTACCCTTTGTCATCACTTTTTTTAGAGCTGATAATGGTCCTAGATAATGTGAAAAAATTTAAAAAATAAAATTGAGAATGAGTAAATTTAAAAAGTCATTAGAAATTTTATTAATTAAATAATTATTGATAAAAATGAATAATATATATATATATATTAATCTTAATTAATAGTATATGTTAAATATATAGTTATGTAAAGTGGATAAAATGAAATAATTAAAAAATAAAAATTAAAGATGTTCAAATTAAGATGAAAAGTACCCGTTTTATTAATTAAACAATTATTGACAAAAAGAATAAATTTAATATACATATATATAGATCATAAATGTTAATAATTAGTATATATTTATATGAAAGGAATGAATTTTAATAAATAAAAAAATTAAAATTGAACAAATTTAAATAATTTATCAATGAAATATTAATGAATTAATTAAGAAATTATTAAAAAATATATTACTGAAACAACTATTAATAAAAATGAATAAGTTTATATATATATATTAATTATAAATATTAGTAAATAATATATCTTATATAGAAATATTAAAAATGAACAATATATAATAATTAAAAAATATTAATATCTTACTCATTTTTAATGGTTTATATACATAATTATTTTTTAATAAATTTTATGAAGAAATATATTCATATATATTTCTATATATATATATATGAATATATAATATTTCCTAAAATATGATTTAATATAATAAAAAATATTTGTGCGAAAATGTTAAACAAGTTAAATTTAGTGAAGATTGGTTTATAATTGAAATTTAGTATTGATTAAAAACACTCACTAATTTCATCGAGCAATAGACATAATTGAATTGAATTTTATTTTATAATTAAACATATATCAAAGTTTGATACATTGATTTAAATATAGATATATATATATAATCTATTGTTATATATGATGCACACACACATATATTTATGTAATTAATGAAATATTATATATATAGAAACACATAGACATAATATTAATGTAATTTCTTCAAAATTTAGTATTCATTTTAGAATTTTATTAAAACATGACACATTTAACATATTATTTTTTTAATCGGTATATTTTATTTATTTATTTCTAATATTATTACATTTAAGTATTAATTCATTTTTAATATTTTTTATTTTTTAGTTTTTTGGGAACCTTATCATTTTCAATTATTTATTTCTATATATTTATTCACTATTTTTTTATTATTTTCAATATGTATCCATATTTATTTTAATTTATATATATATATATATTTAATAAATTATATTTAATTAATAAAAATACCCCAATTTATCAATATTTTTAATGTATACTGATTTTTAATTGATCAATTTCACTTATTTTTAACATGCATGAATTTAAGATTATATATTAATTAATAATGTTCAACATATATTTATAAATAAATATTTATAATAAAATATATTTATAAATGTGTATTTACCATATTTATAAATTTATAAATTTATAATTATAAATAAATAATATATTTTGTAAAATGTATTTATGTAATTATAAATAAATAAATAAATATTTTGAAATAATTATAAATTTATAATAAATTTATTTAAATAATGAATATATTTAATATATATTTATATATTACATAATTAATTATATAAACATATATAGTTATATAAATATATATTTTTATTTTTTAACGTATTTATATTATTATAAATAAATAATTATAAATTTGAAAAAATTATAAAATTATGATAAATATATCTAAATGATGAATATATTTACGATATTTGTATTCATATATATATATATATTTATTAAATATATATAATTAATTAAATAAATATATATATAATGATATAAATATATTTATAATTATAAAATTGTAATAAATATACTTAAATAATGAATAAATTTACTCTATTTATATTTATATATATTTATTAAATATATATAACTATATAAATATATATAATGATATAAATATATTTCTCATTATAAATAAATAATGATAATTATATTTTTAAATGTTTATGTACTATATTTATAAAAGTATATATTTATAATTGTAAATAAAAAATATAATTTTTTAATATAAAATTTTATAATTATAAATAAATAATTATATATTAAAATAGTTATAAAATTATTATAAATAAATAAATATATAAATATATTTACAAATATTTTTTAATATAATTTTATCAGCTTTTATCATTAGTAAAAAAGGTGATAAAGATATATTTTATTAGCCCTTTTTTACTTTAGCACTAATAAAAGGTATTTGTATTAGCACTTTTTTATAAGTGATGATAAAAGTTTCATGATCTATTTAAATAACCCTACAAAACGATTTTTTCAGTCACAATATGTAAATATTTCTGTAGAAGACCCAAACTACTAGTGCTCCTCTTATTTGAATTGAGGCTTAAATCAAGGCTCAAATCAAGTCTTGAACACATCCAGGGCTCAAATCCAAGTCTTGAATGAATCAAGTCTTGAACGAATACTTGTATTGAAGGAATCCATGATTTAACATGAGATATCTATACTTTCACTCAGATGAATCAAATATTGAATCCATATTGTGATATTTTCTCCACCTCGCCACTCATTGATTGGTTTTTTGGTTCCTCGTTCGGTTCTTTTGACATAGGTGGTGGTTTTTTTGAGTGAGCTTGGGATTTTTCGGACGCATGAAATTTTCTTTGATTTCACGGAATGGTTGTGCGTATTTTACCTTTATCAGGAAGCATATATCTTATGGTTTTTGAGTTACTGACCATCTTATATTATCAAAACTATGTTTATATGTTGCAATCTAGGCATAAACACCTTCATTTTAGCACATAGAGAGTTAGGAATCCTCTATTATAAAATTAATAAACTGGGTGAGATACTAATCACCGGAAGGATGTATAGTGGATTTCTTCCTTCATCCAATAACAAGAAGGATACATGAAAACTAATCCCCTATTAAGATAAATACTATTCAATGTAGAGAAAATACCAAGAATGGATCTCCATCTACATTCAATTATTCCATTTATAGAATTGGTAAATGAATTTGTGAGTTCTTCTTATGATATTTTCCATTTATCATTAAAATGAAAACAATTTAGGTTGTTACTGATGGTAATTTCTCTCATAATATTATTGATAATGTAACTTGTCTCATTACCATGCAATTGTTTGTGGTTCTCATGTTGCAGCACTCTATAGTGTATTTTCTTAAGTTCATCATAGTTAAATTAATTGTAGAAATTAATTATAATTTATTTATAATTTTGTATTTTACTATTTTAGTGATGATATATGGGCTCATGTTATTAAGGGTCTAAATAGATGGATTTCATGGAATGATAAAATTCATTCCCATATAATTAGCTTAATAAAGGTGTGGGTGGTAATAATATTATCAAGTAATGTTTAATATGTGTTTTTGTAACACCCTAAAAATTCTAAAAGAGTAACTTTTATTTGATGGCCTCTATGACATGAAACAACAAACAAAGAAAAGGAATATAACCTTTTGAGAATTTATAGTTTATTTAATAGTTTAAATATATTATATCACTTTCAATTCATGCAATATCTAGTAGGATTTTATTGCATAAAAAGATGAGTTTCTTTGATAGATTACGTTACACACAAGAGCGAGTTTTATCGAACAACAATATATAATTAAAATATAATTATTTAATATAATAATATATAACATATCCATTAAATTAAAGTTTATTAATAATATTAACTAACTTATTATATTTTTCGACTTATAATAATATAAAATGAATTTATAGGTTACCAATTAATTAGAAATGAATATAAAAACCAATTGAATATATAAATAAATATTTTGATGCTCGCAATGGGTTTTATCCCAATAAATTAAATTAAATACTATTATTGAATGGTATTAATGAGATATATATATATATATTATATTCAATAAAATAATTTTTATATTTATCTATTATATTTAATAATTATATGATAAGAATGAATCCAATTTTATGCTTAAAATTGTACATTTTCAAAAAGCCAATTTTCCACCTATTAATGGTGCACATATTTTAAAACTAAATTTTGACACATTTATAAATATTATATTTCATAATAATCTTCATTTTTTAAAGGATAAATGTCAAAACTATCTTAGGGTGATTTTTTTTATTTCTCTGCGAAGTTTCATTTTTATGAAGAGGTAAAAGTACTAAATTTTAATTGAAAATTTCTTTTTAATTTAATTTGTTTGTAAGGTTAAAATATATTTTTATTGTTTATAAATTATTATTAGATAAATTAAAACATATAAATCTATTTTAGGTAATTTTATTCAATTTCACATTCAAATTAGATATAAAAACATTCCTAACTTTTGAACATTTTTTAATTTTAAAACCCACTTTGTCGTCTAATCTATAGGATTAATTTTAAATTACATTGTTCCATCATTGTGAAAAGAATATGTATAAATTTATTCCATATTCATAATAAAAACAGTTCATAATTTTTAATAAATTCAACTTAATTTTTTTACCAAAAATATAAGTGAAAGTAATTAAAATAAATTACAATGATTAAGAGAAAAACTAGCTTAACAAGGGACTAAACCTTAAACTTAATGGAAACAATAATCTAGAAATATATAAAAAATACCTTTTCTAGAAATATTTCAACCATAAACACCATATTTTAGAATTTGGTTCATTATTGGAGTCCCTCGACATGGAAAAATCATGGGTGGAATTCCTTTTAAAAAATTTATAAGAATGCAGCTTCTCACCCACTAAAAAAATGCAGTTACCCCCCACACATTCACACCCTTAAAGAATTTTTCTCAACAAAAATCATCGAAAATAAGCTCAAAAATTCATACCCTCATCCTAGAATCCTCAAGTTGGGAATAAATAATACAAATAAAGGATTTTGGTATAAACCAAAAAGGAGTTACCAGAAAAAGAGGTAACGTTCTTGAACGACCACTTTTGTTTCATTTACTTATCCACCCATTCAATTTTTTCATATAATTCTTATATAATAAAATAAATATCTTAAATATACTGATATATTTTTATTCTCTGATATCTACCTAAAATTTCACACACATCCATCAAATTATATACAAAATTTTGGTTTATGTGTACGGTGGAATACAGCCTCACGAACTGATGTTGTCCATTCTTCCATTTACCTCTTTTCTAGGTTGTAAATAATTATGTTTTTTATAGTTTATATTATATAAATATATATTATTTATAAATTATTTATTATTATTTTATTTTTAAATAACTCATATCTTTATTCTTTCCATTTTGTGGGAATATTATATAATCGTTGGTGAACATTTGGACTACGACCTCCTCAAAGTGATGTGATTTGTTCACGCTATAATGTATTGTATAAAGGATGGTTTAAATAAAAATATGCAAAATATATGACATAAATATTTTACTAGAACAATAATATACATGTATATAATTTTTTAGTCTTTTAAATACGACAAATAAATGAAATTTGTGTTAATGCGTACGTACGACCAACCATCTCCATGAACAGTGTATTTCATTTCCTATCTCGAATTTTATGGGTTGTTATAAAAACACACACAGATATATATACATATATATATATTAAACATATATAATAATAAAAAGATTTTTCAAATTCTTTATATGATTAAATCATGATCTAAATAAGATGAAAATTATAATAACTTAAAACATACTAAAAAAACTAGGCAATTAACATCTGAAATAGTGAAAATAATGAAAGATTGATAAAAAAGATTTATAAGATACTATACTAAGATAATACATGATATTATGAAAATTAACATGATTTTATTATAACTTATTTTCATGTTTAAAACCATTATACATGATGTTAAAGGACATTTACCCGAAAGTAAACGCATAGTAATTTATTCATCTACCACTTTTTTTCTATGAGGCTTACACCAATTTTATAAATTACTTCTCCTATATGGTGTATATACTAATTATTTTTATATAATATATCCTCAATTATTTTCATGTTTGGGTATTTAAGGATTCATTTGATTCTATCTCTTTCATGGGGTTTATGATTTAAAAGTTACCAAGCGATACGTGATTTCTTATCACTTTCATTTCATTAAGGCATATTGTAATGTTATGCACTATGTTTTTTATGAATTTTATATAATATAAATTTGACATTTATTATCATGAATAACTAATTTTTCATGGTATTTTTATTTTCAATATGAATTATTTCATATAAGGGGATTTGAACTTAATGATACCAAGTAGTAATGAAATTTCATAACTCAATTCATTTACATTGGGGTTTATTAAATTTTAATTTCCATTAATATTCAATGATTATGTGTATAATAAATTAGAACATATATTAATGTATTTAAACTTCATATATGTGTATTTACAGTTGATACATAAAATCTATTCATTTATTAATTATCAATTCAACGTTATGATCATTTTAAGGGTTTATTTCACAATATCATTCTAATCAAGATTTTTAATTCTTGAAATTTCATTAAAGTAATTTATATGATTTTTGTTCAATAAACCCTTTAATTATATTCTCCAATGGTTATTCATACCATTTTTTATGCAATAGTACCACTTTCCACACTTTGGTACATAAAACCTATTGGAAAATATTTTTAGGAAAACCCAACTTCACATCTCTCTTTAGTCCAAGAACCACTTTTATGCTAAAAACCCTTATTTTATAAAATGGTTTTAAGAAATATTTTTAACCCTTTAAAAATTATTTATTAAATATATTTTTACACTTTTTTCTATTACATATTTTTTCAATGGAATCATTTTCTCGCTTTCCAAGCAATGAACTTTTCTAACCTTTTTCCTTAAAAAAGGCATGTTAATTTTACCATGTACTACATGTGAAAAATTACCCACCGTCACTTATTTGAAGAATACTTTACAAGTTTAAATGTTTAATTTTTAATTAAAATATTTTTGAATGTGATTTAAAATTAAATTTTTTTTAATTTTTTTTTCAAAATGGAAAGGGTATTTTCATCCAGAATGTTTTTATAAGAATTCATTATTGTATTTTTATTCATCAATGAAAACAAACCTTTATTTCTAAACCTATAGGGACATCTTATATTGATATCAACCTTATTCTTCATATGAATAGTTTATGATTTTTTGACAAAATATAAAATTTACATTCACTTCCTTGATTCCTTTTAGTACCCTTGAAAAATTCAATTTACTATGATCATTAGTCATTAAATTTACCCTAAATATCTTTATTTTTTTAACATGGATATTTTAATTTCCTAACCCATATAATTTTTTTACATACGATGTTTACTTTGAATGTTATTTGACTGTCTGTGGAAATATTGATAAATCAGTATTATCTATTCAATATGGATATTTTATTAGGCATATTGTTTATTAATTTAAAATGAAAAGGGTAAAATACTCAAGATTGTTTTTAAAATATATTTTTATAATATTTTCATTCATCAATGAAAATAACTGTTTATTTTTACACCACTTGGGATATGATGTATTGATACCATCCTTATTCTTCCTCTATATGGTTTATGATTCTATTGACCAAGGATAATATTTATAGTCACATATGTGATTACTTTTATCCTCATTGAAATATTTAATTTCCTATGATCATTAGACATTAAATTTCCCCTAAATATTCATATTATATATCATGGATATATTTATTTCCTAAACTGTATACCAATTTTACATATAGTGTTTACTTTTATAGTTATTTAATTATCTGGGGAAATATTTATAAATAAATATTCTTTAGTCATTATAGATATTTGATACGGTATTTTTTTATTAATTAAATTTATTTATTGATATTAGGAATGATTTGGATAGGAAATGATGTCGGGGGACCAAATATTATATAGTTCCTCAATACATTGACAAGTTGTCATGGGAAAAATTAATTTCAGAAAATTAAATAGGTTTCTACCAGTAGTTTTATAGCATATTTTGAAAGGTCTTGATGATGTAAGTTCTAATGTGCCTCATACATGACGTCCAAAAATTAAGCATTTCCTCTATTTTGATTCAATACTTTTTATCCATGAGATTTTCACTATGAAAAATTATATGGATGCATTTCATTATTATTTTATTGATTAAATGGAATGTATTTTCAATTATTTACCATGCAATATTTTTTATGAAATTCCCTCTAAGTTTAATGATTATAAGGAAAGTGTGTTTAGTTATTTACCATGCCTAAATGGTTATTATGATTGATTCATTATTGATTCCACTCTACTTAGCCCTACCTGAGAATTTTAGATTACCCTTATTTTGTTTATTTTTCCCAATATTCCTTGAACTTTACTAAGTAATATTTTAAATGATATGAAGAGGTGGAATAATGTTATCCTCAAAAGAAAAAAAATTATGTTGTAATAAGTGTATTAAGTTTTAATAAAAAACCCATTAATGTATCTAGTTTAAAAATACTATTAAACTAATTGGTCCATTAGTCTACCAATTCTTGTAATCATGCCAATGTAATGGTAGTATACATAGCTCCATGAATTATGGGGTCAAGTCTCTATAGTTGGTATTAGAGGAAGTTTAGTAGAAACTTGGGAACTCGATTTTAGAAAACATATATTACGATACATAACCCTAAGATATAATTTGAGGATTAACAGATAAGAAAATTTTTATTCTTTAACTTAATATTTATGGATACCATAAGAATATTGTAGGATTAATTTGGATCATAAATTTTAATTCTTAAACTTAACTTTTAGGTTTTATGTGACGAGATTTTACCAATATTATGGTAATTTTTTAGAAATTTATGGAAAGTATATGTTTTAGTGAAAACATTATTTGAGCAGTAATGAATTTTCATTTTATAGACATAAGTTAAAAGTTATTGAAATTTTTTTGGGTTGATATACAAATTATATTATAAGACACTGTGAATACAAGAATATGTTGTGTAGAAAACCCTAGAAAAATGATATTTAATGAGTAAAGTTTGATGTTTTCCACCATAGTCATTGTAGAAAAAATATGGTTTTAGAAAAAAGTCAACATGTACAGGAAAAAATAATAAACCGATAACCAAAGGACAATCAGGGTTTCATTCCTACTAGTAGCCCATGTGATGTCCTAGTTAAGGATTAATTATTTGTTTCCAAACATTTTTATAATAAATATTAATAATTAACCAGTATTTTCACTTTTCATGTTTATAGATTAATAAATTTACCATATTGGATTTTGATAATTTTTAGAGACAAATGGAAATAATTTTCACTCTATTATGGGACTTATAATATGTTATAAGTGCATTTTAGTGATTCAGGTATCAAAGTTAATTTTTGGAAATCTATTTCTTAATTTAACGGATAAATTATAATTTTATTCAATCACAAAAAATAGAGGAAATTATTCTTATGAAATTGAAATGTACTAAGTAATTATATTTCCATATATTCTCAGTCAATAAAATAATTTTCCACATTAAGAAAAGGATATTAAAAAAATGTAATCCCAATAGCTTCATTTTTTTGAACTGATGGTCTTTTAAATCCTCATAGATTTGTGGAATTGAGGCCCTCAACTCCACATTGATCATTCACATGTTTTTGATAAACTACCTCAATAAATAACTATAATTATTTACACATTTTATCCATTTATGTATTTTAACTGGCCACTAATTTTCTCCTACTTAGAGACCTAGTTATATGTTATTCATTGTGAACTTTGTACTTCTCAATCTCCCTTTTTAAGAGAATATTTTATCAACTATTTGATGATGTTTTATTTCAATAATTTAATTTTCAAATATCAAAAATTTTAATGACAATATCGAGTTTATATTTCAAGGATAAAATTTATTTAAGTTGGAGATAATGTAACACCCCAAAAATTCTAAAGGTGTCACTTTTATTTGATAGCGTGTATGACACACAACACCAAACATAGAAAATAAAAATAATACCTATCAAGAATTTATGGTATATTAAATATTATAAATATATTATATATCTTGAAATTAATGCAATAACAAGTTATCTTGTGTGATACGAACAATTATTTTCCTCGATAACTTACATTACATGTAATACCGAGTTTTACTGAACATCAATATATAATAAAAATATTATTATTTAATACAATAAGATATAACCAAGAATTTAAATTTGTGGATATGAATAGGATTAGCAATCATATTAAAATATATGGTTTATAAAATTTTAAATACGAATTCATAGGTTTCTAATTAATTAGAAATGAATATTTAAACCAATTGAATTTAAATGAAATGTTTATATTCTCACAATGATTTTTTATCCTAATAAATTAAGTTGATTAAAATTAGTGAATGATATTAATGAAACATTTATATTATATATTCGATAATTTTTTTTGATATTCATCCAATGTATTTAATTGGTATATGTTATGGATAAATCTAGTTTTATGCTTAAGAATTGTATTTTCTAAAAAGGAAAATTTTCCATCTTTTAGTAGTGCACCTAAATTAAAACATAATTTGAAACATTTTAAAATTTTAAATTTTTTAATAAACTTAATTTTTGAAATAGTAATTTAAAATTTATATTAGGGTGAATTTTTGGTATTTTTCTATGAAGTTTCATTTTTTTGATGAATAGTCAAAAATACTGAATTTATATTAGAAACTTTTTTTCATATAATTTAATTATAATTTTAAATTATATTTTTATTGGTTTTAATATATAACTATATGAATGTTACATCTATTAATATAATTTATGTCATTTTAGTAAATTTAAAATTTATATTTGATATAACAATATTTTATAATTTCGAATATTATTTCTTTAAAAACCTGGTTTGTCATCCCATATGTGGGATTAATTTTAAATTAATTTCTACCAATTATGATATTTTTTGGTCAGAGTAGAGTCATCAAGAGGAGGGGTGAATTGAGTATCAATAAAAATTTCTGTTTAAAAATTATTCTCAAAAAGGTTCCCCAATAAATTTAAATAAAACCCATTTAATCAAAGTAATACAGTTATGAAAGTTTGAATGTTTAAATAAATTCTGCAAAGATTGATTAATTCTCAGTAATTTTAATATCAGTAATTAACATTACTTTTTAAGTTATTTTAATAAGGAAAAAAATTATAACTTCTTTCCAAGATTAACTATCAAAGTGAGTTGAGTGATTTCTGAATTATAAAGTAAAACATATAAAACTAAATTAAACAGCACAAAAGATATAAAACAAGTGGTTCAGTCTCAAGATGAGACCTAATCCACTCCACTAAGTGATCACCTACCACCAAAAAAATTATATAAATAAACTTTATCCACACCATGGATCGGGGTTTACAACATCACACAAGACTGTCCAGGTCACACATGGGGGTTTGAAGTAACAGGCCACACGGGGACCTCATCCACACTTATCCATGTGAATACACAAGTGTAAAAATGTATGAGAAGGATATCTTGTATCCTTCAGTTTAATGTAGGATATAGTGTAAGTTTTTATAAAGACAAACACACACATCTTGAAAGATAAAAATAATACACAATAGAGAAAAAATGATGAGATAAGGTCAGAAGTGCTCTGAGTGTTAGTATACAAAGATCTAGACTTCTTGGATAAAGAAAATGTAGAAATCGAGTCCTCTTGTAGAAAACAGAGTATCGCAAGTCAGCTAGATCGAGATCATGTTATTCGTGGAGTTAATAGTGAAAAAATGTTCTCGAATATGGGATTCGAGTATTCTTTGTGTGTTCTTCAGCAGTTTCAGGTTTCATGTGTTGGTTCTTCTTTCAATAATGCTTGTGTTTCTTCATTATTGCACACACACTTGTTTCTCTGTTGTCATTATTCTCGCAGTTTTTTCCTATCCATGATGTTCTTTTTATTCATGGAATGCATGTGTTGGGGCCAAAAGGATGCTTGTATTCTGCACCACATACCTCGTACTATCAGGTGACATGTCTACAAAGAAACATTAATTATGTTAGTGCATTTAAAAGCTTCAAATATGGCAGCTAGAGATTAAATTGGAAAACGAAAAAACAGATTAAGAAATGGTCTCACAGTCTGTCTGGAAATGGTGTCTTCATGAAATGGTGTCTCCTTGAAACAATATCTCATAAAAACGGTGTCTCCTTGTTTTACTTTGAGTGGTGAGATAGTTATGATGGAACTGTTTTATATAGATCAGGAACTGGAAGCATAGATACGATGTTAGGATCACGGTGTCTAGTCACGATGTCTGGATGGTCCCGTTGTCTGGATGGTCATGGTGTCTGAATGGTCACTGTGGATTGATGGTCATGGTGTTTAGTCATGGTGTCTGGGTCCTGGTGTCTAGTTGATGGTGTATGGGTTACAGTTTTTGAGTCTTTTTTCTAGAAAAAAATAACCAATGGCAGACTCATAGTTTCTCAGACTTAGCCAAATATATATACACAGACTTAAACAATGATATTCATAGAATGGATTAAACTTAATCATTCATAAGATAATTTCATTATAGAGAAAATAGTTTACAATAATTATTTAATGCATAAAGAGACTAACCATCTGTACACATGATTTTAGATTGATTAAACTGGATTCGCAAGCTTTGCAAAATGTATAGGATTTGTGATCATTAAAACATGAATAATACATGAGGAGTCCAACAATCTCCCCCTTTTTGATGATCAAAAATCATGCCAGTTAGAGATTTATTCTTAGATATTGTTTCTATTCCTTAGTGTGCATATAGAATACATATTTATCCCCCTTTTGAGATTATCAAAAAGAGAAAATAAGAAATAGAAAATATAAGGTCACAATGTATTAGATGGATAAAAAGTGTCATTACAAACAGTAAGTAACCAAAATACAGAAATCATCACTATCAAAAGATAATAGTCACTTTTCTACAACACTGTCTCGTATTCTCTTTTCCCTTGGCAGCAACATCAGAAGAGGATGCCATAAGAATAGAGGTAGAATTGGAAGAATGGAGTGAACCAGTTGACAGAGAAGGTAAATGAAGTCCTTCAAAAACAAAAGGATATAAGGTGGGTGCAGTGGAAGACCGAGGCAACTTTTGATCAAGAATAACATGTATGATCTGAATCAGAGCCTAAGAGACATACATATATATAGAGGCAATGGAAGAGAATGAGAAGGTAGGAAAACCAGATCTCAGGGGTTCAGCTGTAGGAGCAACAATGGAAGTACACTGGAAATGAAGATAAGGCCTCAAAATCATGATGAAGTCAGTAATTATCTCACCTCCATACTGCAGGGCTTTCTAAAATTCATCCTTTTTATCCATAAACTTATCCAACAATGGAGTGAAATCTTTGAGCTTTTGGACTTGAGTTTTGAAAGATTGAGTGATCGGAGGGATTCTCCGATTCTCTACAAGGTATTTGAAATGGTTGGTCATGTCATACTTAGAGAAGATCCGATTGAAGTAGAAATCCACATTATTATCAATTTCTTGCGGATCATTATTGGAAATCTCGGAATGAATTCCCACCAAATCAATAGCTTTGTCACTGTTCTTGACAACTTCAGATAGATATTCCTTGTCAAATCTATTGAGCAAAGATTGCAGTTCTTCTTAGACTACTATTCTGACCAGATGACTATCTAAAGAGGATTGAAATGATTGTATAGAAGTATAATATGCATTAAAATTGTAATTAAGAGACTTCATTTGATTAAAAAGTTTCTGGAGACTACCCTTATACTGATCTGTTAACTTGTTTAGACCAATAACAAGCTCATGCATCTCTTGGAAAATTTTCTTGTTTCTTCCTGCTACCTTGTCAGATAAGGATGTGAGATTAGGTTGAATTAGGGAGGCTAATTCCTATGGAATCTGACTAACAACATCCTCAATAGGATAATAAACAAGTTCTGATCTTGAGTTTATCACTCTCTTCATTTCTTTAACCATACCTATGAGAGTCTTTACTTCATCACTTAATTGTTTGTTCCCAACTTTGACCTCTTGAATCTAATGAATCATCTTAGGCTGAATCTGCCATATGATATTTTACAACAATTGGGAAGAATATCTTTCAATCAAATTGGTTACATGAGCTGGTCGAGTATTCATGAGTTTGCCAACTCCAGCTAATAGGGTAACTCCAAATTCTCTCAGATCATCCTTATTCACTAAGGTAGAAGGTTGTTGTGAAGGCTCAAGAATAGGGGCTAAGAGGGGATCAGGATCTTTGATAGAGATAGATTCAGGAGTAGATTCTAGTTTCAATTGAAACATAGTAGACAAATAAATACCTTTTACTAAGACTTCATGGAATTCACTCATAGAAAAATAACTCAGGAATTTATACCATGTATCCACTAAGGTTGGATCAATCAGATTAGGTACTTCAACACTTTCCATACTGGGAGGCTTCTCGCCCTCAATAGGTACATCATTCTCAGGACTAAGATATTTATATCCTTGATCTATTTCCAAGATTTCATCCTTGATAGCCTCACCCATTTACTTTATATCCAACTGAAAGGATTTCTCCATTCTCTCTTCATCATATGGAATAATTTCAGGAAAAACTTGTTCCTATGGGTGTTCCTCAAGAGAAGCTTACTTCACAATAGAAATATCTTCTTCTATATGATATTATAAAAAATCATTTTCATTTACCTTAGCAATATATTCTTCTTCAATAGTAGGTTGTTCTTCCAAATCATCAAATTCTTAAGGAATAAGTATTTCATTCACAATTAATACTTGAGGAGCAGATTCATTGTCTTCCTCAACCATAACAGTTTCTATTGAAGGTACAATAGCCTTTTCCTCTTCTCCCTCATCAAAAAACTCAAACATTTCATCTTGTTCCAAACCAAGATCAGAAATATCTTTAGGTTTTGAAGAGTGTTCCACATGATTAAACCTTTCATAAACCCTATCATTATCTTCCACCCATGATTTTCTCCATGGATTCCAACTGATTTTCATTCTTTTTGCTGTATATTTAGAAAGAAAAAAGTCATAATCCTCAATAGATTTTTCATTTGGTCCTACCAACCCTTTTTCATGAAGCATAGCTAAGATAAGCCTTGAATAGAACAAGGAGGTTGACTTGGAGGTTTTTTTGATCAACTCACACATATAGAGTCACTACTGGAAATCCATCCTTTCCCAATGGTTCTGAACTGTTGGGAAAGGCTGCAGAACTGTTGGTATATGTTATACCAACGGTTCTGCCAACTGTGGGGAACTAAGACGTTGGGAAAGTATTTTCCCAATGGTTTACAAGGAACCGTTGGGGTAGGTTAGAAAAAATCAACCTACCCCAACGGTTGTGCCAAACCGTTGGGAAAAGCCTTTCCCAACGGTTTGGCCCACCAATTCCAAAAGCTATCCCAACGGTTTGAACCATTGGGATAGTCTGTTTTTACCAATGGTTTAATGAACCATTGGTAAAAACAGCTCCATATGGGCTATGCCAACGGTTTGAAACCGTTGGCATAGGCTTTGCTGTGCAAATTGCACAGCAGCCTGCAATTTGCACAGCAGGTCTGTTTTGGGCTCATTTTGGCACAGCAGGTCTATTTTGGGCTCATTTTCAATTCAATTTTCATTTTCAATTCAATTTTCAATCCAATTATTGTAATTGTAACACATATACAATGCATACATATAGAGAACAAACTAACACATTTAAATAATGAAAACCAACCAACCAACACATATAATGCATCCTGGAAATATACTCATCCATAATTAAATTATAATTCATAACGTAATTATAAACATACATAATTCATTTAAAATTCAATTTAAAATTTAGATGACAATCATATGTGGAATCTGGAATTCAATTCATAATTTGATTGGTTTTTTGTACACCATATATTTTTACTCGAAATCATATACAATTTAAACAAAATACATACACCAGGAATGATACCGGTCACACCGTGCCTCGGATTGAGGCGAGGTTAACTCGTACACGTCACAAATGACTCATTGATCGTTTTCCTAAAGTATCAATAAATTCTGAAATTGTTTGGTCAGTTTTCCGTATGCCAGTTGTTGTTTTCACTTAAAATGAAGTGTTTTTTAAATAAAAGAGAGACACTTTGAATGGTTCCGGCCACACCGCGCCTCGGATTGACACGGGGTTGACTCGTACACATCACACATGACCCATTCATTGTTGTGCTAAAATATAAACACAATCAGAATGCGTTTGGTTGGTTTTCCGTATGTATTTAAAATGTAGTCCATTTTAAAGAAAATAGATACACTTAGAGTGGTCTCGGCCAAACCGCGACTCATATTGAGGCGCGGTTGACTCATACACGTAACATATGACCCATGGATCGTTGTCCTAAAATTTCAACAGATTCCGAATGTGTTTGGTCGGTTTTTCGTATGTCAGTTGTTTATTTCACTTATAATCTTGTCCCTTTTAAACAATAGAGACGCAGTTAGAGTGGGACCGGCCACATCACGTTTCGGATTTAGACGGGGTTGACTCGTACACGTCTCAAATGACACATGAATCTTTGTCCTAAAGTATCAACACAATCCGAATGCGTTTGGTCGGTTTTCCGTATGTTAGTTGATGTTTTTCATTTAAAATGATGTCCTTTTGAAACAAAAGACATACACTTTGAGTTGTGCCGGCCACACCGCGCCTCGAATTGAGGCGGGGTAGACTTGTACACGTCACATATGACCCATGGATAATTTTGCTAAAGTATCAACACAATCAGAATCTGTTTGGTCGGTTTTCCGTATGTCATTTGTTGTTTTCACTAAAAATGAAGTCCATTTTAAACAAAATAGAGACACTTTGAGTGGTGACGGCCACACCGCGCCTCGGATTGAGATTGCTTTGACTCGTACACGTCACATATGACCCATGGATCGTTCTCCTAAAGTTTCAACAGATACCGAATGCGTTTGGTTGGTTTTCTGTATGTACTTAAAATACTGTCCATTTTAAACAAAAGAAAGTCACTTAGAGTGGTCCTGACCACACCGTGACTCGGATTGAGCCCATGTTGGCTCGTACACGTCACATATGACCCATGGATCGTTGTCCTAAAATTTCAACAGATTCCGAATGCGTTTGGTCGGTTTTTCATCTGTCAGTTGTTTATTTCACTTATAATCTTTTCCGTTTTAAACAAAAGAGACACATTTAGAGTGGTACCGGCCACACCGCATCTCGGATTTAGGCGGGGTTGACTCGTACACATCTCAAATGAACCATGGATCGTTGTCTTAAAGTATCAATACAATCCGAATGCATTTGCCCGGTTTTCCGTATGCCAGTTGATGTTTTTCACTTAAAATGGCGTCCTTTTGAAACAAAAGACATACACTTTGAGTTGTGCCGGCCACAACATGCCTCGGATTGAGGAGGGGTTGACTCGTACACGTCACATATGACCCATGGATCATTGTGCTAAAGTATAAACACAATCAGAATCCGTTCGGTCGGTTTTCCGTATGTCATTTTTTGTTTTCACTAAAAATGAAGTCCATTTTAAACAAAATAGAGACACTTTGAGTGGTGTCGGCCACACCGCGCCTCGGATTGAGGTGGTGTTGACTCGTACATGTCACATATGACCCATGGATCGTTCTCCTAAAGTTTCAACAGAAACCGAATGCGTTTGGTTGGTTTTCCGTATGTACTTAAAATACTGTCCATTTTAAACAAACGATAGTCACTTAGAGTGGTCCCGACCACACCGTGACTCGGATTGAGCCCGGGTTGGATTGTACACGTCACATATGACCCATGGATCGTTTTCCTAAAATTTCAATAGATTATAAATGTGTTTGGTCGGTTTTTCGTCTTCCAGTTGTTTATTTCACTTATAATCTTGTCCGTTTGAAACAAAAGAGACACAATTAGAGTGGTACCGGCCACACCGTGTCTCGGATTTAGGCGGGGTTGACTCGTACACGTCTCAAATGAACCATGGATCGTTTTCCTAAAGTATCAACACAATCCGAATGCGTTTGGCCGGTTTTCCATATGCCAGTTGATGTTTTCACTTAAAATGACGTCCTTTTGAAAACAAAGACATACACTTTGAGTTGTGCCGGCCACACCGCGCCTCGAATTGAGGTAGGGTTGACTCGTACACGTCACATATGACCCATGGATAATTGTGATAAAGTATCAACACAATCAGAATCCGTTCGTTCGGTTTTTCGTATGTCATTTGTTGTTTTCACTAAAAATGAAGTCCATTTTAAACAAAATAGAGACACTTTGAGTGGTGTCGGCCACAACGTGCCTCGGATTGAGGTGGTGTTGACTCGTACACGTCACATATGACCCATGGATCGTTCTCCTAAAGTTTCAATAGAAACCGAATGCGTTTGGTTGGTTTTCCATATGTACTTAAAATACTGTCCATTTTAAACAAAAGAAAGTCACTTAGAGTGGTCTTGACCACACCATGACTCAGATTGAGCCCGGATTGGCTCGTACACGTCACATATGAACCATGGATCGTTGTCTTAAAATTTCAACAGATTCCGAATGCGTTTGGTCGGTTTTTCGTCTGTCAGTTGTTTATTTCACTTATAATCTTTTCCGTTTTAAACAAAAGAGACACATTTAGAGTGGTACCGGCCACACAGCGTCTCGGATTTAAGCGGGGTTGACTCGTACATGTCTCAAATGAACCATGGATCGTTTTCCTAAAGTATCAACACAATCCAAATGGGTTTGGCCGGTTTTCCGTATGCCAGTTGATGTTTTTCTCTTAAAATGGCGTCCTTTTGAAACAAAAGACATACACTTTGAGTTGTGCCGGCCACACCGCGCCTTAGATTGAGGCGGGGTTGACTCGTACACGTCACATATGACCCATGGATCATTGTTCTAAAGTATCAACACAATTAGAATCCGTTCGGTCGGTTTTCCGTATGTCATTTTTTGTTTTCACTAAAAATGAAGTCCATTTTAAACAAAATAGAGACACTTTGAGTGGTTTCGGCCACACCGCACCTCGGATTGAGGTGGAGTTGACTCGTACACGTCACATATAATCCATGGATCATTCTCCTAAAGTTTCAACAGAAACCGAATGCGTTTGGTCGGTTTTCCGTATGTACTTAAAATACTGTCCATTTTAAACAAAAGAAAGTCACTTAGAGTGGTCCCGACCACACCGTGACTCGGATTGAGCCCAGGTTGGCTTGTACACGTCACATATGACCCATGTATCGTTGTCCTAAAATTTCAACAGATTCCGAATGCGTTTGGTCAGTTTTTCGTCTGCGAGTTGTTTATTTCAGTTATAATCTTGTCCGTTTGAAATAAAAGAGACAAAATTAGAGGGGTACCGGCCACACCGTGTCTCAGATTTAGGAGGGGTTGACTCTTACATGTCTCAAATGAACCATGGATCATTGTCCTAAAGTATCAACACAATCCGAATGCGTTTGGCTGGTTTTCCGTATGCCAGTTGATGTTTTTCACTTAAAATGACATCCTTTTGAAACAAAAGACATACACTCTGAGTTGTGCCGGCCACACCATGCCTCTAATTGAGGCGGGGTTGACTCGTACATTTGACATATGACCCATGTATAATTGTGCTAAAGTATCAACACAATCAGAATCCATTCGGTCGTTTTTCCGTATCTCATTTGTTGTTTTCACTAAAAATAAAGTCCATTTTAAACAAAATAGAGACACTTTGAGTGGTATCGGCCACACCACGCCTTAGATTGAGGTGGCGTTGACTCGTACACGTCACATATGACCCATGGATCGTTCTCCTAAAGTTTCAACAAAAACCGAATGCGTTTGGTTGGTTTTCCGTATGTACTTAAAATACTGTCCATTTAAAAAAAAAGTCACTTAGAGTGGTCCTGACCACATCGTGACTCGGATTAAGCCCGGGTTGGCTCGTACACATCACTTATGACCCATGGATCGTTGTACTAAAATTTCAACAGATTCCAAATGCGTTTGGTCAGTTTTTCGTCTGTCAGTTTTTTATTTCACTTATAATCTTTTCCGTTTTAAACAAAAGAGACACATTTAGAGTGGTACCAGCCACACCGCGTCTCGAATTTAGGCGGGTTTGACTCGTACATGTCTCAAATGAACCATGGATCGTTTTACTAAAGTATCAACACAATCCGAATGCGTTTGGCCGGTTTTCCGTATGCCAGTTGATGTTTTTCACTTAAAATGGCGTCCCTTTGAAAAAAAAGACATACACTTAGAGTTGTGTCGGCCACACCGCGCCTCAGATTGAGGCGGGGTTGACTCGTACACGTCACATATGACCCATGGATCATTGTGCTAAAGTATCAACACAATTATAATCCGTTCAGTCGGTTTTCCGTATGTCATTTTTTGTTTTCACTAAAAATGAAGTCTATTTTAAACAAAATAGTGACACTTTGAGTTGTGTCAGCCACACCGCGCCTCGGATTGAGGTGGGGTTGACTCGTACACATCACATATGACCCATGGATCGTTCTCCTAAAGTTTAAATAGAAACCAAATGCGTTTGATCGGTTTTCCGTATGTACTTAAAATACTGTCCATTTTAAACAAAAGAAAGTCACTTAGAGTGGTCCTGACCACACCGTGACTCGGATTGAGCCCTGGTTGGCTCGTACACGTCACATATGACCCATGGATCGTTGAACTAAAATTTCAACAGATTCCGAATGCGTTTGGTCGGTTTTTCGTCTGCCAGTTGTTTATTTCACTTATAATCTTGTCCGTTTGAAACAAAAGAGACACAATTAGAGTGGTACCAGCCACACCGTGTCTTGGATTTAGGCGGGGTTGACTCGTAAACGTCTCAAATGAACCATGGATCGTTGTCCTAAAGTATCACCACAATCCGAATGCGTTTGGCTGGTTTTCCGTATGCCAGTTGATGTTTTTCACTTAAAATGACGTCCTTTTGAAACAAAAGACATACACTTTGAGTTGTGCCGGCCACACCGCACCTCGAATTGAGGCGGGGTTGACTCATACACGTCACATATGACCCATGGATAATTGTGCTAAAGTATCAACACAATCAGAATCCATTCGGTCGGTTTTCCGTATGTCATTTGTTGTTTTCACTAAAAATGGAGTCCATTTTAAACAAAATAGAGACACTTTGGGTGGTGTCGGCCACACCGTGCCTCAGATTGAGGTCGCATTGACTCGTACACGTCACATATGTCCCATGGATCGTTATCCTAAATTTTCAACAGGAACCGAATGCGTTTGGTTGGTTTTTCGTATGTACTTAAAATACTGTCCATTTTAAACAAAAGAAAGTCACTTAGAGTGGTCCTGACCACACCGTGACTAGGATTGAGCCCGGGTTGGCTCGTACACGTCACATATGACCCATGGATCGTTGTCCTAAAATTTCAACAGATTCTGAATGCGTTTGGTCGGTTTTTCGTCTGTCAGTTGTTTATTTCACTTATAATCTTTTATGTTTTAAACAAAAGAGACACATTTAGAGTGGTACCGGCCACACCGCGTCTTGGATTTAGGCGGGGTTGACTCGTACACGTCTCAAATGAACCATGGATTGTTTTCCTAAAGTATCAACACAATCCGAATTCATTTGGCCGGTTTTCCGTATGCCAGTTGATGTCTTTCACTTAAAATGGTGTCCTTTTGAAACAAAAGACATACACTTTGAGTTGTGCCGGCCACACCACGCCTTGGATTGAGGCAGGGTTGACTCGTACACGTCACATATTACCCATGGATCATTGTGCTCAAGTATCAACACAATCAGAATCCGTTCGGTCAGTTTTCCGTATGTCATTTTTTGTTTTCACTAAAAATGAAGTCCATTTTAAACAAAATAGAGACAGTTTGAGTGGTGTCGCCCACACCGCGCCTCGGATTGAGGTGGAATTGACTCTTACAAGTCACATATGAACCATGGATCGTTCTCCTAAAGTTTCAACAGAAACCGAATGCGTTTGGTCGGTTTTCCGTATGTACTTAAAATACTGTCCATTTTAAACAAAAGAAAGTCACTTAGAGTGATCCCGACCACACCGTGACTCTGATTGAGCCCGGGTTGGCTCGTAAACGTCACATATGACCCATGGATTGTTGTCCTAAATTTTCAACAGATTCCGAATGCGTTTGGTCGGTTTTTCGTCTGCCAGTTGTTTATTTCACTTATAATCTTGTCCGTTTGAAACAAAAGAGACACAATTAGAGGGGTACCAGCCACACCGTGTCTCGGATTTAGGTGGGGTTGACTCGTACACGTCTCAGATGAAACATGGATCGTTTTCCTAAAGCATCAACACAATTCGAATGCGTTTGGATGGTTTTCCGTATGCCAGTTGATATTTTTCACTTAAAATGACGTCCTTTTGAAACAAAAGACATAAACTTTGAGTTGTGCCGGCCACACCATGCCTCGAATTGAGGCGGGGTTGACTCGTACACGTCACATATGACCCATGGATAATTGTTCTAAAGTATCAACACAATCAGAATCCGTTCGGTCGGTTTTTCGTATGTCATTTGTTGTTTTCACTAAAAATGAAGTCCATTTTAAACAAAATAGAGACACTTTGAGTGGTGTCAGCCACACCACGCCTCAGATTGAGGTGGAGTTGAGTCATACACGTCACATATGACCCATGGATCGTTCTCCTAAAGTTTCAATAGAAACCGAATGCGTTTGGTTAGGTTTCTGTATGTACTTAAAATACTGTCCATTTTAAACAAAAGAAAGTCACTTAGAGTGGTCCGGACCACACCGTGATTCGGATTGAGCCCGGGTTGGCTCGTACACGTCACATATGACCCATGGATCGTTGTCCTAAAATTTCAACAGATTCTGAATGCGTTTGGTCGGTTTTTCGTCTGTCAGTTGTTTATTTCACTTATAATCTTTTCTGTTTTAAACAAAAGAGACACATTTAGAGTGGTACTGGCCACACCGCATCTCAGATTTAGGCGGGGTTGACTCGTACACGTCTCAAAAAAACCATGTATCGTTTTCCTAAAGTATCAACACAATCCGAATGCGTTTGGCCGGTTTTCCGTATGCCAGTTGATGTTTTTCACTTAAAATGGCATCCTTTTGAAACAAAAGACAAACACTTTGAGTTGTGCCGGCCACACCGCGCCTCGGATTGAGGCAGAGTTGACTCGTACACGTCACATATGACCCATGGATCATTGTGCTAAAGTATCAACACAATCAGAATCCGTTCGGTCAGTTTTCCGTATGTCATTTGTTGTTTTCACTAAAAATGAAGTCCATTTTAAACAAAATAGAGACACTTTGAGTGGTGTCGGCCACACCGCGCCTCAGATTGAGGTGGCGTTGACTCGTACACGTCACATATGACCCATGGATCGTTCTCCTAAAGTTTCAACAGAAACCGATTGCGTTTGGTCTGTTTTCCGTATGCCAGTTGATGTTTTTCACTTAAAATGATGTCCTTTTGAAACAAAAGACATACACTTTGAGTTGTGCCGGCCACACCACACCTCGGATTGAGGCGGGGTTGAATAGTACACATCACATATTACCCATGTATCATTGTGCTAAAGTATCAACACAATCAGAATCCGTTTGGTCGGTTTTCCGTATGTCATTTGTTGTTTTTAATAAAAATGAAGTCCATTTTAAAAAAAATAGAGACACTTTGAGTGGTGTTGGTCACACCGCGCCTCGAATTGAGGTGGCATTGACTTGTACACGTCACATATGACCCATGGATCGTTCTCCTAAAGTTTCAACAGAAACCGAATGCGTTTGGTTGGTTTTCCGTATGTACTTAAAATACTGTCCATTTTAAACAAAGGAAAGTCACTTAGAGTGGTCCCGACCACACCACATCTCGGATTTAGGAGGGGTTGACTCGTATACGTCTCAAATGACCCATGGATCGTTGTCTTAAAGTATCAACACAATCCTAATGCGTTTGGCCGGTTTTCCGTATGCTAGTTGATGTTTTTCACTTAAAATGATGTCCTTTTGAAACAAAAGACATACAATTTGAGTTGTTCCGGCCACACCGCACCTCGGATTGAGGCGGGGTTGATTCGTACATGTCACATATGACCCATGGATCGTTTTACTAAAGCATCAACACATTTCGAATGCATTTGGTCAGTTTTTCGTATGTCACTTTTTGTTTTCACTTAAAATCTTATGGAAATTCATATGGAATATTTTTATATCATATTTAGTATGGATTAGATTTTAGTTGATCGTGCTATAAAACATTTCAGAGCTAATGAAATTAAGGAAGGTGGAGGGGCTGTCCGGGGGGCTGTCCGGGGGGGCTGTCCGGTGGGTGTCCGGGGGGCTGTCCGGGGACCAAGGAGGAGGGTGGGGGGGCTGTGCGGGGTCTGTCCGGGGGGTGTTTGGGGGTTGTTCAGGGGGATGTCCAGGGTTGTTCAGGGGGTTGTCTGGGGGTTGTTCAGGGGGTTGTTCAGGGTTTGTTCAGGGGTTGTTCAGGGGTTGTTCAGGGGGTTGTCTGGGGTTGTTTAGGGGGCTGTCCGGGGGGCTGTCCGGGGGGTGTTTGGGGGGTTGTCTGGGGTCCAAGGGGGAGGGTGGGGGGGTTGTCCGAGGGGCTGTCCGGGGGGCTATCCGGGGTCTAGGGTGGAGGGTGGGGGGCTGTACGGGGGGCTGTCCAGGGGGCTGTCCGCGGGGCTGTCCGAGGGGTGTTTGGGGGGTGTTCGGGGTCCAAGGGGGGGGGGGGGGGGTTGTCCAGGGTCCAAGAATGAGGGGGGTTGTCCAGGGAGTTCTCAAACACACAACCACTAAAAGACAACAAAATCCATAAAAATAGACAATATATAAAAATAACTCAACTCCAATACTATACTACGAGTCTAGATAAAACCAACAACTAGAATAGATTAAACATCAAATCTCAGTAATATAAGTCAAAAATGTAACGGATCAATATGTCCCACATCAGCATCAGCATCACCATCATCATCATCATCATCATCACCCTCGTCATCGTCCTCCTCATCATCCTCACCCTCCACAGCGCCCTCCTCCTCACCTTCTCCCTCCTCCTCGCCCTCCTCATCTCCCTCCTCTTCCGAATCAGACTCCTCGCCATCATCATCTTCAAGCTGGACATTGGCCTGACCACCACTGGAACTTCCACCTGGTGCACCATATATAGAATGTATTGACGACATGTATTCATCAATCGTTGGGCTGGCCTCTGCTGGAAGTGTTGGACGTAGAACTTCAATAAATTTCATAAATGCATTGTTTGCCCTAGCAGACTGTTCTGCTATCTCTGTGGCCCTTTTCTCAGCCTGTTCTGCCTGTGCCCTAACTTGCTGTAGCTCGGTGGCGCTAGAACTCGTACCTGAGGCAGGACAATACCTCATCGGGGCTATCCTAGGTCGGCAGCGTACTCTGCCAGAATGATCCTCCTCCAACAACTGATGTAAGTGATCAGATGGCCCAAAATTGTCTGCTTCTTGGGTATCGAGGGCCTCTAAAGAATCCTGTTACAAATATAAATATATTATTATGTTAAAAAATAGATATTAAAATATAAAATCAACAGATTAAAACTTACAATCTACTTCTGAGTCGCTTCGTTGACAGCACTTCCATCCTTTTTTCATCTACTCGAGCAAAACAGTTTTGCTCGAGGCACACGTCCTTCAATATTTTGTACTTGCCTCTACAATGACATTGAAAACAAAAGTTATATAAAAACTTTAGAAAGTGATTAAATAATTGAGGAAAAAAAAGAAAATGTAAGTCGTAAAGAAAACTTATAAACAATTGTCATACCTGCTGCCTCTCATGATCCAGCATCGTCGTGCGTCCTAGTGTATGGAGGTATTTTTTTGCATCAATGTTTTTTTTCCAGATGATTCCTAAATAAAATTCGATAATGAAAAGGATAATATTAATGAAAAAGTTGAAAGTTATTATTTAAATACCTCAAATATAATTCATACCTTAAACTGGGTACTCATCCAATGAGTAATCATCTGATGATACTGCTCTATAGGACAATCATCCACGACTGGTACCGCCTCTAACTCAGTGCCAACTCTAGCACGCCGGACAATATACATCTCATGCTTGTAGTCTCTCCAAAGCCCGCCTAAATCCTTTATACATTCTAGTCATGCACCCTCACCATCAGGAAAATTAAATCGAAGCTGAAATCAAAATATTAATTCATATAAATACAAAAATAATTCATGGAATTAAATACAACAGATTTTTTTACCCATATCTCTGCCCAATCTCTATCTTTGACCTCATGTGACAAATGTCTCCACGACAGCGGGCTTACAGGAATGATGTCGGAGTATTTGGAAAGCATCGCCAGAAAACTCCGACATTACTGCCCTGTTTTCTCAACCATCTGATTGTCTTCATTATATTCCACTATAACCTGTGTGCAACGGTTCCACACCGAACGCATGCGTGTACGGCCCCGCCCCCGCCTCCTGTCAGTAGATGTATCTGTCATGAAAGAAAAACAAATATTTTATCAAAACATGTTATAATGAAAATAAATATTGCTATAAATATTTGTTAGGGTTTTATAAATATACCTGTGCTAGTCTGATCAATGACTGGCGCCGGATCCACAGAACCTGATGGAACACCCTCTGGTGGAACAGGAGTCGAAGACGATGGAATATAAAAGCTCAGAGAGACAGAAGTAGAAGGAACATAAGATGGAACAGCTGTATGACCTAATGCTAACTGGGGAGTGGGAATCATCATGGGATGCGAAAATGATGGGGTAGAAGATGCCGAAGGTAGCGAAAATATGGGAGGCCTAAATACCCCGTGTGTCCCTAACGACACACCGGGATCAGAATGTGGGAAGGCTGAAATGTCAGTGGGAGGGGCAGGGTCTAGTCGGGCACGCTCATCTCTACGTCCACCTCTGGTACGAACCCTCCTCGTACCACCAGCCTGAGTACTAGGACCAGTACTAGGCTCCTCGTCGAATAACTGTCGACGTAACGGTGGATCCTACCAAAAAGTTTACAAAAAAATTAATCACATGACATTATATAGTCTGTAAATATATATATATATATATATATTTTAAATAAAGTACTCACTGTAGGTACTAATGGTGGAATGCCCATCTCCTCCATCCGACGATTGTTCTCCGCCATTTTTTTTCTTCGTCTCTCTTCAATTGGCTGCATTTCCTGCATTTGAAAAAAAATTTGTAATTAATTAGAAAAAGGAAATTAATGTGTAAACCAAAAAACTAAATATATGAGGGAATGAGGGGATTCATTGGTAATTTAGCTATCAATTGTTTTAGAAGATGTTGAATGAATTTAATAAAACATACAAATTGTAATGTTCACCAAGTTAGAAATATAGTTTGATTTGGTTTGAATACAGTTCAATTCCAAATTAGAAAATGCAATTCAAATAAAACAGCAACCAATAAACATTAAAAATTCACATAACGGTCAAGTCAGCTAAAACATATTTGTGATCAATACTAAATAAATATGAATATTACCAACCTTAACAACCCAAATCGAGGTAAACCAAAATAATTGAGAACATGGATGAATGATTCTATATATTTCCAACCACAACTTCAGGTTCACAATCAACTCTGACAATTGATCTATTGGAGTCATGAAAAGAAATAAATGGATTGGTTCCAATGGCAATGGGGATAGTGTCAATTCCATCATCATCATCATCAAAAATATGTCTTGGAATTACTTCAACTATGACACCAAATTCAGGTTAAAGTTGATATTTGACATAAAAAACTTTTTTATCCATTGATGCCAACACATATGGTTCTTCAGTAGCAAGAGTGCGGGTCATATTAATTACTCGAAATCCACAATCATCAATAAATGTGCCATGTCTCATCATCGAATCAAACCAATGGCATTTCATCATTGTGACTCTTCCATGAGAGTAATAATACAATATTATTATTTTCTCAACGACTCCATAATAACCCACATTTTCAAGTCACGGTCTACTATCTGATGCACTGGCATAACAATCTGTTGTGGCAGTAACCATAATACCATCATGTTGTGTTCTCATGTTTTTGGCTCGTTCAGTGACCATAAATCTGTACCCATTGATAACAATTGATTTACAGTCACGAACCACGGTATTAGGACAAAAAGACAAAGCTCTTATTTCCTCAGAGATAGAGTCAGCAGACAAACTCAATACCTGCAATATAAATGACAGTTAAACTGAAGTAAATATTGAAATAATTAATTTAAACAGTAATATTTTTACCTTTAATTTTAACCAAGCAGAAAACTCTTTGCTATGCAAAGTCTCTCTCCTTCTCAAAGAAAAAGAACGATGCTTCCTATTTATCATTGTTTTATGTTCCCTGTAGATTAAAAAATATGAATAGTTTAACAGATATATATGTAAGATATACATATTCAATTTTTTTACCTGATATAGTCATCAAACAAATCACAGTTGAACAAAACTGTGCGATGTTCCATTTCCCGCTCTTCATGGCTTAATGTCTTCAATGTATATGATCCAGGAATTCCTCCTGTTTGAGGAAGTGATGGAAAACTGGGTTCAATTTTCTCATATTGTTCTTTTTCATTTCTCATTAGTTTGTTCATTATTGTAGTAAGATCAGAAAAATACATCGAACAGAAATCCATATATTCTTGAGCTAAGTAACCGTTCACGATAGAACCTTCGGGATGATTCTTATTTCGAACATAAGACTTTAATGTGAACATATTTCTTTCAGTTGGATACATCCAATGAAAAGAAACAGGTCCTCTGAGAAGTATTTCTGTTGGAATATGGACAGTCAGATGCAGCATGCATGTGAAAAATGATGGGGGAAATATTTTCTCCAACTCACACAAAATTAATGGGGTATCTTTCAACATTTTTTGCAAGAAAGACTTGGACAACTTCTTAGCACAAATATCTCTAAACAAATGGCACAATCGAATAACACCCACCCTTACATTATTGGACAAAAGATGACGGATTGCTATTGGAAGCAACTCATGCAGTAGAACGTGATAATCACGAGTCTTCAAAGATTTTAGCTTCAACTCTCTTCTGTTGACCCGTTTAGATATGTTGCTTGAATTGCCATCAGGAACTCTAATAGTCTCTAATACTTCCAGAAATTATTTTTTTTTCAGTAGGTGTCATCACATAAGAAGCACATGGAAGTTTCCATTTATTTTCACTGATACGCACAGGATGAAATTCTGGTCTAATGCCCCAATCCACCAAGTCACGTCGAGATCGTAAATCATCTTTTTTCTTCCCCATGACATTTAGAAGAACTGAAAGCAACATTTCACATATATTCTTTTTAATATGAATTATATCTAAGCAATGACGTAGCAAATTGGTTGACCAATAAGGCAAATCAAAAAAGATACTCCTCTTCCTCCAATTGTAACAGGTTTCTGTGGAAACATTCTTTCTCTTTCTAGATTTCATTTGACCCTTCCCAAACAAAAAACTGAAATCTTTCAATTCATTAAGCACATCAGTTCCAGACATATGCTGAGGTGGATCATCGGTCTCTATAGTATTATCAAATCTTCGACGGTTCATTCTATATGGATGATCCTTTGGAAAAAATCGTCGATGTCCCATAAAACTGAAACTACAACGATGTTTCAGTCTTCTGGATCGTGTATTCTTCATACAAACTGGACATGACAGTTTTCCCTTCGTGCTCCATCCAGACATCATTGCATAAGCCGGAAAATCATTGATCGTCCACATAAGCACAACATGCATCTGAAATATGTCTTTCGAACATGCATCGTATGTGCGCACAACCACATCCCAAAGAAGTTTCAACTCTTTTATTAAAGGTTTCATGTATGCATCAATATCAATGCCGGGATCAGAAGGACCAGATATGAGTATACTCATGAAAGTGAAAGATTTTTTCATACACAACCATGGGGGAAGATTATAAATGTGTATAAAAACTGGCCATGTGCTGTGCGAAGTAAGCATCTGCCCAAACGGATTAAAACCGTCGCATGAAAGACCCAGCCTCACATTACGCACGTCAGCTGCAAAATCAGGATGTCGAGCATCAAATCTCTGCCATGCAAATCCATTTGCAGGATGGACCAACTCATCATTAGTCTTCTTTCTCTCGATATCATGCCATATCATTTTTATTGATATGTCATCATACATAAAAAGATTATGGAGTCTGGAGATCAAAGGAAAGTGCCACATTACTTTCTGTGGAACGCGGGATGGTGTTCCATCAGATTTTGACTTCCAGTGGGATGTTCCACATTTTATACTTTCATTTCATTCAGCGATTTCTTCCCAGAATAAACTGCAATCTTTCGGGGAAGCATGAATTTTGTTTCTGGAAAATCCAAGTTCTTCAACTAACTTCCATGCCATATAGTGGTTTGAGGGAATATCTGCATCATCTGGAAGTAAATCCTTCAAGAGGGTAAGAATGTAATTGATTGCTGTATTAGAAATCTCATACATAGTTTTTCCATGAAACAATCTGATTAAAAATTCCAGCTTTTTCATTTTATCGCATTGTCGATATACTGGAGTCGTGGAAGCATCATTCAATTTTTTCACCCTATCAATATAATCATTTTCACTAGATGCATCAGTTGTCCTCATATCGACGTCTTCTTGAGTCGAAATCCTTTATTTTTCATGATGACGAATAAACAGAAACCAATCATCTAACAAATTCTCCATTCCAGTCCTTTCATTTCGATCATCACCAATTTGAGATTTCATTTTCTCTCCATTGTGATACCACACAAAGTAGTTTGCTTGAAAACCATTTTTGGTTATGTGGTAGCTAACTTCTTCACGACTCAACCAAGGTCTACCAACACAATTGGAATAAGGGCATTGTATGCGACCACTATCTGAAGCATTGTGAAATGCAAAATCTATAAATCTCTCCAAATTGTTTTGAAAAGCGCTTGAGATACGATCGGTTTCATACATCCAACTTCTGTCCATTCTGTAAAAAGAATTCATATAAGTCATTTTGTCATAAACAATTCAATAGGATTGAACTTTAATAGAAAATACATTTAAGTAAATGATAAAGGAAGAAAATAATCATGGTATCAACTACACATGTGAAAAAAACATACTAATGTGTTATTGAAAAAATGTAAAACCAACAAGAACTTAATGTGTTATCACACCAGAGCATGCCTCATCCCATAACCATATTAGTAGGGTATCCTCATATGCGATTTACCTTTTTGAATTAATATGCACTTCCTCACCAGGTACCTGAGTAGATTTCATAGATATAATCATCTCACATCCTGTAAGGCTTCCATTATGTATGATCTACAGAATAATTTGAGTGATCATGAATCATGCATGGGATCTTCCCATGATCACTATAGATTATGAGAAGGAATTATGATAGGTCACGTGAAGAACATCAAACACATATTTTAGATAATTTGAGACATAATATAATAAAATAATGTATAAATCTATGGAATTTGGGATAAAAAGATGGACGAAATACTAAAATATGGGAGACTAAGGTGAAGGAAATATATGTTGACCCTAATGTTCATAACATGCATCACCTATGAAATTTTATTGCACTAGGAAATTTCATCCTGTTCACAATACATTCCATTGGAAACCTATTTTGATCATTTGATGTCCCCTTGACATGTCAAATAAAATCTGATGGCACCCATGAATATGCCACCCTTGTAATGAAAAGCCTTTAATTCTCACCATACAGACTACATGTTTTCCAATAGATATGTATCTCCTTCTATATAGGGGAATCAATACATATTATCTCAGTCTCATATAAAATGTCAGGAATGTTAGATGGCTCCCTTAACACCCTCCAAGAACACCAACTAGGTCATGTGATGTCCTCAAATCATGTCACTATGGACATACATCACCCTTCAAGACATGTCACACTGACTCTAGAGTTTCCCTCCCAGTGTGTCAAACATGTATTTTGATGAAAATGGAGAAAATCACCAAAATAAAGAGATTCCCTATAGGAATTACATCCATTATCATGAAATTGCTTCTAGGATCAACCAGTCAGGACTTGTGATGTCCTCCAAACATTCCGTCCATGATCATTAGAGAAACATCAGACAATCCATCTAGGTTAGGAAAATTCATCAAAATGTTTATAGGATCATGTAATTTCCATTGGAAATTTCCAAAAGAAACCCTCTATCATGCTAAGTAGATAGTCAAGGCATTCCATGTGGAAAACCAACACATATCCATAAGAGAAGAAATCTAAAAATAATAGAATCTATATGCATTATAAAATTTTCCACCATTGGCATGTAAGCTTATATAAAAATGGAACCATAGTGTTTATGTTTTAATTAATGGAAAAATAAATTCATTAAAACAACTACAACAACTTGATTGAGATCAATTTTTACCTGTTCGAATGGGGGGTGTACCTATTCGGACGGGGGTCGATGATGTTCGGACGAGGGGTTCGTGAGAGCACGGGAGTGGAGGATAATTAGGGCTCTGTCTCGAATGAGGGAGAGCAGATCAGGGTTTCTATTTGGGCAAAACCTTTGCCAACGGTTTGTAAAAACCGTTGGCAAAGGCAACCTTTCCCAACGGTTTGTAAAAACCGTTGGCAAAGGCAACCTTTCCCAACAGTTTCAATAAACCGTTGGGAAAGAGATAAGATTATCACCCCTTTCCCAACGGTTCTATAGAACCGTTGGGAAATGGGTCACTGGAATGCCCTTTGCCAACGGTTTCAGTAAACCGTTGGCAAAGGCTGAGTATACCAACGGTTTAATTGAACCGTTGGTATACTGCCATTGGGAAAAACCCAAATTCCAGTAGTGAGTATAACATATTTTCATAGGTTGATCTAATTTACCTTTTTCATGAGATGTATCAAAAATACATCCTAATACATTAGTGTAGAAAAATAACATTTTCTGAGGCTAATCAGATTCTGACCAAATTTAAACAGAAGTCTAGTTTTTCCATCTTGCTTAGCAGCTATGTATATTCCCTTGGTTTCATTCCCAGTTAAGTTTCCCAGTGCTTCTTCCAAAACAAATAGCTAACATGGAGGTAGAGGACCTATCTAGTATTCCTCACAAATACCCTCATGATGTATCCTAAGGAATGCATCCCATAACCTTGAATAAAAGGTACATCACTGGCCATTTATCTAGCTTCTCACAACATATCCACCTTCTATATCAAAAGAGAATTGAACATATTGGTAAAATAGTGCAACTAGTTTTGGGTAAATTGTCCTATCCTGCTTTGTGAACCAATCCAACCATCCTTTCTCTCTATGTAATTTCAATAACAAAGACTTACATTACAGAAGCCACTTAGGGCATATCTCCTTTTCGAGTACCACTATTATGTCTACCAGATTGGGATTTAGAGGACCTTCGGGTGCTAACTTCGGTGCTATTTTCGACTTCTTCTTTGAACTTTGCTTCTTAAGAGTTGAGGATGAGGGTCGTTTAATCCTAGGAATTCAAGGAAGGTTCTAGAGAGAGATAGAAAACCGAAGGGTTGATAGAGGGGTTACGATTTGAGAGAAGAGAGCTCGAGTGAAGAAAGGATTGAAAATTATTTTATTTTATCATTTAGAGATACCATGTGTCATAGGATCAAAAATATGGGAAAGTAAAAGGGTAAGATAATTAATTACTATTATACAGGTTATAATGTATAAATAAAGCAATAAAGTGTATTTACAGTGAGACCATAAATATGAAACAAAAATTATTAAGATAGTAAAATTATAGAACTGTTAGATAGTGACTTGTGAAACCGAAAACTGTGAAACAATATAATTACTACTTAAGATTTATCATTCCCAATTCATGTGTGATGCAATCTATTTTTTCTCAATTTAATGGTATGGTGAATATATTAGCAAGCTGATTTTCAGTTCTAATAAATTCCAAAGTGATGTCACCTTTTTTATAATGATCTCTCAAAAAGTGATGTCTTCTATCGATATGTTTCATCCTAGAGTGTGAAACGAGATTTCTTAAGATGTTAATATCACATGTATTATCACAATTTATAGGCACATGCCTGAATTGATATCCATAATCTAGTATTGTGTGTTTCATCCATAAAATTTGTGCACAAAAACTACCAGTATCTATGTATTCAGCTTCTATAGTAGATAATGCAACAAGGTTTTGTTTCTTACTACATCATTATACTAGTGACTTGCCTAAAAAGTGAAATATTGTAGAGGTTCTTTTTCTATCAATGTTACAACCACCAAATTTAGCATTATAATAACCCATTGACTCAAATTATTGTCCTCTGGGATAGAACGGTCCTAGATTGGGTGTATGCTTGAGGTATTTGAAAATTATTTTTATATAATTTAAATTTTATTCCTTAGAATTTTCTTGAAAATGAGCACACATAGACAAACTAAACATAATGTCGGGTTGGCTAGGAGTTAGGTAGAGAAAACATCCAATCATTCCTCTATAAGTGGTTGGATCGACAGATTTCCCATATTCATCATGATCCAACTTAGAAGTAGCACTCATTGGAGTGTCACTACTTTTACTGCTATTCAAACCAAAAAGGTTTTTGAAGATCTAAAATATATTTTATTTTATTTAAAATAATACCATTAATAATTTAAAATATTTGAAATCCAAGAAAGAATTTTAGTTCACCCATTAAACTCATTTGAAATTCATTTTGCATCATTTTAGAAAATTCAATATATAAAGAAAATTTTGAACATCCAAAGTTAATGTCATCTACATAAATTTGAACTACTAAAATGTCATTGGAAATTTATTTTATAACAGGGTAAGATCAGATATTCCTTTTGTAAAACCTTTTTAAATAACAAAAGTACTCAGTCTATCATACCAGGATCTTGGAACTTTTTTTAAACCATATAAATCTTTTGATAATTTAAAAATATGGTTTGGAAAATGAGGGTTTTTAAAAATAGGGGGTTGGTCAAAAAAACATCCTTCGCTATATAACCATTTAAAAATTCACTTTTATCATCAATTTGATATAGTTTGAAATTAATATGTGCAACATAAGAAAGCATAATTCTGAAGTCTTCAAGTATTGCTACTGGTGAAATGGTCTCTTCATAGTCAATTCCTTCTTCTTGACTATAGCCTTGTGCAACCCATCTAGCCTTGTTTCTAACTATATTACTAGCTTCTTTTACCTTATTTCTAAACACACATTTAGTGCCTATGGTAAATGTGACTTTGGGTTTTTCAATATATTTCAAAACATTGTTTCTTTCAAACTAATTAAGCTCTTCATGCATAGCCATCTCCAAAAATTCATCATTGTAGCATTATTAATGTTTTTAGGTTCACATTGTGACAAGAAGACTTTATTTTCAACCTTATTTCTAAGAGAAGCTCTAGTTTGATTTCCTTTATCTAAGTCTTCTATAACATCATCTAAAGGATGGTTCTTAGGAGTTATAACAGTTCTAAAAAAAGAAGGACAAGTGATTTCAGGTTCTTCAACATGTTTAGGTTCATTATGAATTGAATCTAAATAATTTACAGAACTGAAAGTTTTCATATATTCCGTTACATGACGGTTAGAGGATTTTTAATTAATTTATAGATTTGATACATCATCCTCCAGGTTCTCTAGAGTGGTCTTAGGATCATGTGGATCTGCTTCAGCAAATTTGACATGGACAGATTCTTCCACACATTTAGTTCTTTTGTTAAAAACTCTATAGTCTTTACTAGAGATTGAATATCCTTAAAAGATTACTTCATCACTCTTGGATGGGAATTTGTCAATATTTTCCTTAGTATTAAGGATACATACTTTGCAACAAAAAACATTGAAGTAGCTTACTATGGGTTTTCTATTGTTGCATAACTCATATGGATTTCTTTTAAGAATAGGTTTAATCAACACTCTATTGATAATATAACATGATTTATTTATAGCTTCATCCCAAAAATAAATAGGTAAGTCATATTCACTAATCATGGTTCTAGTAATCTCTTGGAAGGTTCTATTTCTTATTTCTACAACTCCATTATGTTGACGTGTTCCAGGGCCAGAGAAATTATGACTATAGCAATTTTTTGAGAAAAATGGATTCAAACTCTTGGTTTTAAAACTCACGACCATGATTACATCTTAAGGATATAATTATATGTTCACTAAGATTTAATAAAATTTTGGAATATTTGGTAAAATGAGAGTAGGATTCACTTTTGTGAGCTAAAAAGAAAGTCCAAGTATATCTAGAAAATTCATCTACAAGAACATAAACATAGTGCTTCCCATTTAAACTAGAAACTATAGATGGTCAAAAAAAATCCATGTGAAACAATTCGGGAGGTTGAGTAGTTGCCACTTGTTTCTTTGGTTTAAAGTAAATTTTGTGTTGATTTCCCCTTTGAAAAGGATTACTCACTTTATCATTTGGAAACTCAAGTTTGGGTAGGCCTTTGAATAATATTTTTCTAGTTAACTTTCATAGGGAGTGAGTATTATAGTGTTCTAGTCTCCTATGACAAATCCATGATTCTTTGTTAAATACACTTAAACATGAAGCATTTTGAGAAACTAAAGAATCTAAGTTAACTGAATATACATTTTCATTTCTTAAATAAGAAAATACTAATTTATTTTTAGAATTGAAAACATTGCAAGAATAATTTTTAAATTTAACATGAAATCCATCATAACATATTTCTGAAATACTATGCAAATTATATTTCAATCCATCAAAAAAAATTACATTGGAAATTAAAACTAAGTTAGAGTTACCGATTTCGCCAAGGCCAATAACTTTCCTTTGGCATTTTCACCCAAGGTGACATGTCCACCATCAATTTTTATTAAGTTCTTGAATCTTGAATAGTCTCCTATCATGTGTCTTGGACAACCACTGTCCAAGTACCATAAGCTTTTACATGAACTCTTTAAGCAACATTCCTATAAAAAGGTTAAATTAAAACAGATTTTGGTACCCATACCAGTTTGGGTCCTGTAATGTTAGTGACTAGTGCTTTAGGAACCCACATCTGCCACATAGGTTTCCTATATGCATTATGTAAAGTACTTGAAAAATAAACTCTATTTGGTCCAGAAAATCTTTAAACAGTAGAGAGTGTATCATAACTTGAACATGCTGAATGTTTTCTAGAACTATAAGTAAAGTTATATGTCATAGACTTAGAAACCAAAATTTTTCTTCCAAAATTTCTTTTACCAGTTTGATAGCCAATGCCAGTAGTATATTTAGGAGAAATATGTTTAGCTAGTATTTTTACCAAGGAGTATTTACCATTATTAAACCTTTTAAGATCATTTTTAATTGCTCATTATATAGTTTTAGTTAATTGTTCTCTTTTAGTAATTGAGAATTTTCTCCCTTTATATAGTGAGTTCATTTTTAATAGTATAGGTAAGAGCATGCTATTTCTTTAAACACATGTACTTATCTTTTAGTTCATTTCATGTCTCTTAAATAATATTTAAGTACTCAAACATTTTTTCATTAGGAATATTTTAAGATTCACTCTCAAATCCATAATAATAGTAATTTCATACATGAGAATCCAGAGTTACCTCAGATGTGTTTGTCATAAAAAACATATTAGATTTTTTATCTTGTTCATCATGTGAAGATTCTGAGTCTCTCGAACTATCCTCAGAAGCACTTAATGTTACTTTCATTGACTTTTTATACTTTCTATCTTTGTCCTCATAGTTATTTTTGTACATGATCTTGGGAAATTCATACTTGATATGTCCCTTTCACTTACATTCATAGCATACTATCTCATCAAACTTGCCACTTCATTTCCAATCTTTCTTTCAACTTCCTTTTTGACCGTATCTTCCCTTGAAGTTTGTCCTGATGAAAAATTTCTTCTTCTTATAAAATATCTTAAACCTTCTAGCTAACTGAGACACCTCCTCATCAAAATCAGGTGATGATTGTTCACTACTAGAACATTCTACAGGAACATCCAATTTCCATTTCTCTTTGTGATTAGAAATAGTGGTCTTAAATGTAACATAATTTCTTTTGGGATCATCCTCCTCTTCCTTGTTGACTTTAATCTCCTATTCATACATCATTAGTTTTCCAATGAGTTCTTTTAAAGGTAACTTTCGGATGTTACATGATTCTCTAATAGAGACAGAGGTTCCTCTCCATCTTCTAGGTAGTCATATAAGAATCCTCATGATCTGTTCTTTGGAAGTAATTTCTATTCCAAGAGAAATTATTGTGTTGAAAATTTTGTTGAACCTGAGATACATGTCCGAAATAGTCTCATCAGGTTTCATTTTATATTTATCATATTTAATAGTATAAGTATTAAGTCTCATTTCTTTCACACTATAAGTTCCTTCATTTGAAATAGATAAAGTACCCCAAATTTTAAGGGCAGTTGTACATGAATAAATTATATTAAAATCATCCTCTCCTAAAGAAAAATATAAAGCCATTATGGATTTACAATTGTTCTTGTAGGCAGTCTTGGTAGAGTTATCCCAAGTGATTCTATCAGTAGAAAAAATATTATATTCATCTTCAATAATCATACTCTCTAAATGCATTTTAATTTTAATTTTCCATTGAGCATATTTGGTTCCATTAAAGAATTTTGTTCTCTTTGTTGAATCACCTTACAATCTATTGTCCAGGATAAAGAAATACTTTTAAAGAGATATAAATTTAGAATTTACAGAAATTGATAGATCTTTAATGTATGACTAAAATCACAGTTGAATAAGGTAAAAACCAAGTCTTAATAGAAATAAAAAACACTCCTACAGTACCAAATGTTGGTCGAAGTAGAGTACTCAAGAGGGGGGGGGGGTGAATTGAGTATCTATAAAAATTTCTGTTTAAAAAGTATTCTTAAAAAGGTTCCCCAATAAATTTAAATATACCCCAGTTAATCAATGTAATACAGTTATGAAATTTTGACTGTTTAAATAACATATCATAAGATTTATTAATTCTCAATAATCTTAATATCAGTTATTAACATTACTTTTGAAGCTATTATAATAATGCAAAAACAATTATAACTTCTTTCCAAGATTAAATATCAAAGTGAGTTTGGTGATTTATGAATTATAAAGTAAAATAGAGAAAACTAAATTAAACAGCACAACAAATATAAAAAAAGTTTTTCAGTATCAAACCAAGACCTAATCCACTCCACTTGGTGATCACCTACCACTAAGCAGTTTATATAAATAAACTTTATCCACACTCTGGATCCGGGTTAACAATAGTACAGAGGACTGTCCCAGTCACATGACCTCTTGCATAGTTCTTCGTGGGTATAAACTAATAGTTCACACAGGGAACTATTACACACATTTCCATCAGAATACACAATTATAAAAAGATGTATGATAGGGATATCTTGTATCTATCTGTTTAATGCAAGAGATAGTGCGTGTTTTTATATAAAAACACACACACACAACTCAAAAGATAAAAATAATACACAAAAGTGAAAAATTAGGAGATAATGTTAGAAGTTCTCTAAGTATTAGTCTATGCAGTTGTGGACTTCTAGGTTGAAGGATATGTAGAAATCAAGTCCTCTTGTGGAAAACAGAGTATCACAAATCAGCTAGATCGGGATCGTGTTCTTCCTAGAGTTGATAGTGTGAAAATGTTCTTGACTGTGGGATTCAAGTATGCTTTGTGTTTTTTTTATTAGTGTCACGTTGCATTTTTCAGTTCTTATTTCAATAATTCTTGTGCCTCTTCGTCATTGACCACACACTTATTTCTCCATTGTCACTATTTTCACACTTTTTTCTTGGCCACACTGTTCTTTTTATTCTTGGAATGCATATGTTGGGGACGATAGGATGCATGTATTCTTCACCTCATACCTCAACTATCAGGTGACATGTCTGCAACAAAACATTAATTTTGTCAGTGCATTTAAAAGCTTCAAATATGACAATTAGATATTAAATTTAAAAATGAGAAAATAGATTAAGAAATAGTGTCACAGTCTGTCTGGAAACAGTGTCTTCATGAAATGGTGTCTTTTTGAAAGGATGTATCCTCGAAATTATGTCTCCTTGTCTTACTTTGAGTGGTGAGACAACTATGATGTCACAATTGTATAGAGTTCAGAAACCGGTAGCACCAATGCGGTGTTAGGATCACGGAGTCTAGTCACGGTTTCTGGATGGTCACAGTGTCTGGAAGGTCACTGTGTTTGAATGGTCATGGTGTCTATATTTTCATGGTGTCTGGATGGTCACAGTGTCTGAATGGTCACAATGTTTGGTCATGGTGTCTGGATCATGGTGTCTAGGTTATGGTGTCTGGGTCTTTTTCCAGAAAAACATAACCAGTGGCAGACTCCTGGTTTCTCAGACTTAGCCAAATATCTGTACACAAACTTTAATGGTGATATTCATAGAATGGATTAAACTCAATCATTCATAAGAGAATTTCATTATTGAAAAAATAGTTTAAAATAATTATTTAAGGCATAAGGAGACTAATCATCTTTACACATGATTTTAGATAGATTAAATAGGATTAACAAGATTTTCAAAATGTATAGGATTTGTGATCATTAAAACATGACTAACACATGAGGAGTCCAAAAATATTTTAATTTGAAAAAATAGATTATGTATTAGTAATAATAATAATTTATAATTTATATAAGGTCAACTTAGTAATTGACAAAAAATATTAGTGAAAGAAATTAAAATTAATTATAATGATTAAGAAAAAAATTATATTAACAAACTGATAAACCTTAAACTTAAGGTCTAAAATGACCTAGATAAATTCCCCAAATCCATTGGATATCTATATTTATACATTATAATATCGTGTATCTAATGTTTTTTCATTACTGGGGCCACTGAAAATGGAAGAAATGTGACTGGAATCCCATTTAAAAAAAATACAAAAAATGCCATTCCTCCTCTATTATAAAAAGGCATTCACAACCCACTTATTCACACATTTTAAGCCCTATGTATATACCATAATCAACCCAAATAAGCTCCAAAAATTACACCCCTAATTTTTTAATCCTCAATTTTCATATAAAAAATTCCAATAAAGGATATTGGTATAAATCAAAAGGAGTTACCTGAATAAGTGGTATTGTTCTTGAATGATCACTTTTCTTTCATTTACTTTTAAAACCCTTCATTTATATACATATCATGATTATATAATAAACTCAGTATCTTAAATATACAAATAGGTTTTTTATTCTATGTTTTCTACTTACAATTTTACACATATAAATCAAATGGGGCACACAATCGTCCTTCGTGTGTACAACAGACTACTGTATCACGAACCGATATCATTCGTTATTCCATTTACCACATTTAAAGGTATAAAATACTGATGTATTTATTTTTTATTTGTGATATATATAGTATCTATACTTTATTAACAATTTTGGAATTCTTACATAACTCGTACCTTCATTCTTTCAATTTTGATGGTAATATGATAAGATCGTTTGTGGCTATGTGGACTACCAACTACCCAAAGCGATGTTATTCGTTCACTCTATAAATGAAATTTATAAAGGTTTTTTTAATAAAAACATGTGACATATATGGAATAAGTATCTTAATATTATTATAATATATATATATATATCATTTTTTTCATTCTTTCATGTATGATATGGAAATTGAAGTAGCATTCATGGGTACTTATGATCTACCTTCTCCATGAATGGTGCATTTCATTTCCTATATAAAACTATTATGGGTTGTTATAAATAAATATATATTGAATATATATGATAAATAAATCATTCTTTAATTTTGGGAGATGATGAAATCATGAACAATGTACAAAGAACAAAAACAACATGTTGACATGTACTTGAAAAACTTGGCAATTAACAACCTAAATTGTGAAAATAATGAAATATTGTTAAAAAAATGTTAATGATATGATATAATAAGATGATACATGATATTGTAAATATTATTATGGTTCTATTGTAATTTTTTTACATGTTTAGTACCATTATAAAGGAGGTTAATGTATGCTCACCCAAAAGGAAATAGAAGGTAAAAGATTTTTATCTCACATTTATTTCTATAAGGCACACACCATTTTCACCACATAATTCTTTTCTACAGTGTATCTAATGACCAATATGTTTTATTATATGATAAATGCTTTTGTCTTTATAGAATTTAATGTTTCATTTCATGTTATCTATTACATGGGGCTTATGATTTAAAAGTTACCATGTGGTAAGACATTTCATCTCAATTTCATTTCATTGAGTAATATTGTAATATTATGAACCTAGTTTTTTTATATGGTATATTTTATTCACCTTTGACATTTTATATCACGAAACGTTAATTATTCAGGTTATTTGAATTTCAATTTTAATTATTTCAACAATGTGGAATTAAACTTAATTTTACAAAGAGGTAATGAAATTTTATAACTCAATTCCTTTTTAGGTTATACTACTTCCTCATAGTAATTAATATTCAATGTTTATGTGTATATTTAATTTTAATATATATTTATGTATTTAATGTTCTTATATGTGTATTTATAGTTGATAGACACAATTAATTTATCTATTAATTCTATATTCAATGTTATGATCATTTAAGGGTTTATTTTAAAATAATTGTCTAAGAGATATTGATCATTATTGAAATTAAATTAAAGGAATTTATATTGTAGTTATTAAATAAACCATTTAATTTTATTCTTAAGTGGCTATTCATGACCTTTTTCATGTCACAATACCATTTTTATACACTTTGGCACTTAAAATGTATTGGAAAATGTTTTTAATAATACATGACATAATTTCCCTCTTTATTCAGAGAAAATGTTTTATTTTAAAAACCATAATTTATAAAATGTTTTCCAATTTTGTTAACCCTCCCAAAATTATTTATTAAATAAAATTTTACAGTTTTTTCTTTTACAAATGTATCAAAAGGAATCTTCTAATATTTTTTTGAACGAGGAACTTTTCAACCCATTTGTACTTAGTAAAATGAATGTTCTTTTTACCTTGTTCGACATGTATGAAATTATATACCATCATTTCTTTGAAGCTACCATTGAAATTTTAAAAGATTAATTTTTAATGATTATTTAAAAGTTACTTTGGAAGAAAATTATTTCATTTTTTTCAAAATGAAATGTATATTTTCCTCAATAATATTTTTAAAATATGTTTTTATAGTATTTCCATTCATCAATGAAAAAAAACATTTTTACACCACTTGGTATATGTTATATTATTACCATCCATACAATTCCTTTGGATGGTTTTTGATTTCTTTGTCCAAGGATAGTATTTACATTGACTTTCTTATTTCCTTTTAGTCCCCTTTAAATATTCAATTTCCTATTATCATTAGCTATTAAATTTACTCTAAATGTTCATATTATTTATCATGGATATATTTATTTTATATCAAATATACCATTTTTTTCACACGGAGTTTACATGGAGAGTTATTTTATTATATGGGTAAGTATGGATAAATATGTATTCTCTATTCAATATGGATATTTGATAAGGCATAATGTTTATTAATAAAATCGATTACTAGATAAGAGGGATGACTTGGAAGGGAAGTGATGGGAGGGGATTGGACTTTATATAGCGTGTCCATGCATCAATATATTCTAATGATAAAAATTAGTTTCACAAACTAAACACGTTTCTACCTATAGTTTTGAACTGTCTTGTTAAAATTATTGATAGTATAAGTTTTCATGTTCCACATACATGACATATAAAAATTATGCATTGCCTTCATTTTTATTCATTATCTTTTAACCATGATATTTAAGCTATGAAAAATTCTATGGGAGAATTTTATTTTTAGTTTATTGATTAAATTGAATGTGTTTTCTGTTATTTACTTTGACATATTGTTTATGAAATTCATTCTCAGTTTATTGATTACATGGCATGTTTTGGATGTTATTTAACATTAAATAATGATTATTATAATTAATTAAATATTAGTTTAACTATACATAATCCTTAAATATCATTTGAGTTCACCAATATTTTCTTTCATTTCCCTAGGATTACTTGAAGTGTAGTATGAAAATGTGAAATATTATAGTAAGGGGAAATAATGTTATGCTCAAAATAAAAAATTATTTTGTAATTTGTTTATTATTTTGTAAAAATAAAATCATGAATGTATCTTGTTTAACAATACTACTAAACTAATCGGTCCATCTAGATACATTTATTTGTCATCATGCTAACACAATGGTAGTAGACACATGCTCTGAGATTTCTAGGGTCAGATCACTACAATTTTACAGTGGAATGTGATATGTAGGAATATGTAATCGGGGAAAGAAGACCATAGTGAGTTTTTATTTGATTTCATGATCATGATTCATAATGTGAAACATTGTTTTAGAATAAAATTATTATTCCATAATCTATGGGATGATTATATTATCACTCTATGGTTTCTTCATTTTATGATCCTTTGGTTGGATAGTTGGGAAAATCCTAAGGGATAATAAAATTTTAAATGAAGTGGGTGAACCTAGTATATTATTTTATAATTGTGTTGGAGGGACCTTTTAGAATTTATTTCATGATTGATGGTTATAAATGGTTCCTTATGGTCCATGGTTCATAAATAAGGTGAAAATGGACTTAGTACATAGGATATCACTGTGGAAGTTAATGTCTAGTAGTATGTTGGTTAGATTATGAGAGCCCTATTGAAGATAAACATGGTTAATTGAAGTATCCTATAAAGGTAGACCAATGTATGAATTTCCTTATGAGTGTTTTTCTTAGGGTAGTGATGTATGAAGAGGTGTTATATTATCACCTTAGTAGAGATTAGATATGTTCTATAAAATGGAGTATATCCCCTTGAAACCTATTGGGATAACCTGTAAAGGGTAGGGTGGATTATTTGATCATATATCTTACTTTGTATTGATATTTTAGGGGTTTGAGAGAAGAATTATGGACTATAGAATATGATATTATCTAATGAGTGATTTTTGAGAAAGATGATCAATTCCAAAGGTATCTTATCTTTTAATATCATATATTATAATAATATGGGTATTATGTGAGGGATAGGTATGGTTTTTTAGAATTATATTTACTATATATCTGTTAGAGATCCATGGAGGGATAGGGTAAGGATAATGTGACCTTTTTGGTGTTTTTTCTTCTGTATAGACATTAAAATGTAAGGTTTAGGAAATGTATTATGGCACCCATTGTGTGGTTACGTCCTAAGCGAACCAATAATGTTAAGAATTCTCCATATTTAAAATTGAATTCCAAAAAAATGTGTATGTTATATCCCTTTCATGATTTAGACTAAACAAGTAAATGTAATGGTTATCCCTAAGGGATATACTTGGATACTAGGGGCCTGAGTTAAAATATCAAGGTACCTATGATGTGGTAATTTCCAATGGGTGATAAATAATTTTCCTCTCTTGTGATTCAAATGTTAACATATTATTTGTTAACATATTAGAATTTCATGGAACAACCCTGGTAAAAAATTATGGTATTATTAGTATAATTCACTAGTATGAAAGTAAGTAGGTACATTTGATTATCATGGTGTCATAGTAAGTAAACAGACTTGAATTACATTAGTATTTTGAGTTTTAATACATTGAACATATACTCAAATATATTCATTGTTGTATATTTTAGGGTCCTTGTTAGTATTTAATTGTTGATTTTTATTCTCATAACCTACACATGAACCTCAATGGACAAAGAGAAATTATATTTGAGAAACAGGTGAGGGAAAAGGACTAGTAACATAGAATAGAGTCCGTGAATCTCAGTGGGGATGAGTTTATATTCTCATTGTAGTTTCTAAGACCTTTTAGAATTTTTAGATGATATTTTAATTTTTAAATTTATATTTAGCAATTTAAAAATATTTATGGAGATAAATTTTATCCTCATTAGATTCATCTCCTAGATAATTATTATTGAATTTTCCTTCCTAAGACTCATCCCCCTTCTCTTATATATTTCTTGAACTACTCTAAGAAGTATTCATAAAAAACAATCTTTGATACCCAATATGAGATGAATAATTCTTAGAGTAGTTCAGAAAACATATTTTCTTGTCAAAAAGAGATAGAGGATGAGTCTTAAGAAACCAAATTCAACAATAACTATTCATAAGATGAATTTGATGAGGTTGAAAGTTTTTTATAACTTTCACATTGGATGAATTCATAGGAAGACACATACCATAAAGAGTAATTATTTTATTAAATTTAATTACCCATTTCCTTCAAAATGGATGAACAATAATCATTTGAAAAGAGTATCAATATGGTGTTAATGTGTTCATCATGTTTGAAATAGATCATGCAAACAACCCTTCTAAAATAATTTTTATCTGTTTACATTGTTTTCATTCAAGAAAAATTAAATGCTTCACTAATCATGTTTAAAACGCCTTCGGAACATGATATGGTTACAAATCCTGAGGAAGGCCAAAATATTGATGACAAAATTTTAGAATTATATATGGGATCAAAAACATATTGATGAAAAAACCAAGAAGGACATATCATCACAGTGTTGAATAAAATCGTTATATCAAGAAGTAAGGGTATAAAATATGTGGTTGGTTGGAATAAACACAACCAATCTGTTGACCCCAACATGTAAATTCTTATTATTTATGTTGGTGTCACAATGAGGATAAATGTACCAATTAATTTTGATTCATTTCTCAATGTATAACCGGTAAAACAAACCATTTAGAATGATATAATTGTAATATTTATGATATATAGTCTATATTTTACTGAAATGTTTTATAAAAAAATATTTATTTAATTTTAATTATTTATTATAGATTTAATTTATTTTAGAAAATTTCCATAATAAGTTTTTCTTAATTTCCACTAGAAAATACCACAGAGGTTTCCAGACTCTTCTTACCATGTTAAATATTAGATATTCTCAGGGGAAAGTAAAGGCCCACCCACTAGTTAGTTATTCACACATTATAAACAAAAAAATGAAACGATTTCATCAGTCTTTGTAACGATAAATAATTTTAGGTTTATTTATTTCTATAATATATTATTTAAAATTATTTATTTTGTCCAATTTAATTCAAAATATTTAGTTTTATAAACAACAAAATAATGATGAAAATAATGAACTTGTATCAAAACCAATGTACCTCTTTCCAAAAGAAAGGATGGGTCATAAATCATTAAAGATGAAATTGGTATGTATTTAACATAAACAATAAATGTTTTATTTTATATGAAATATAATATATTCATTTGTTTATATACATATTGATGAGTCAAAATCTAAAGTGTCTTCTATCCCACTTTATGTGCTATGAAGGAGCCTTATGTAAATAAAGAAGGTAAACTAGTTGACGAAAACACAAAAGATGCATAAAAAATATGTGTAAGTATTAAATAATATTTTTTTATTATTTATAATAGTATTACATAAAAATATATCTTTATGTTTATATGTTTTTATATTTTTATACAAAATAATTAAGATAGACCGTATCAGAAGAAAAAATACATTCAATTTCTTTTAAGCATCCAAAACCAAATAGTTGTGTAAGAGGAGTGATTTTTGGAGTGTCTACTCAAAGATATTTAGATAATATCAAATAAAATGAAGATACATATAAGATGGCAAAGGATTTCAGGATAAAACTAGACACTTTTTAAGATATTATTTTCAGGTCTAGTTTGGAAGGCCAATATATTAGAAAAGATCAAAGGAAACCAGCGGTGGAAAAAAATGTGAAAATAAAGAACCCAATAAACCCACTATATTTGAGGTCTATAATTCCCCTAAACCACATAAATTACCACCTGTAATAAATTTTTTATTACTATTTATCCTAAATGTGAATTAAACAACATCTGATTACTTTAAGTTAATAAAATTCTGCAGTGTACAATTGTATGTGATTTCTATCTATCAACACACACACATCAGCTTTTTGCGAGGATTAAAATGTATAATATACCAGGAGACAAGGTATACCTAAAATAACTTCTAAAAATATCACATGAGTGTTGGGATTTTGGTATCTCACAAACTAAATTCTGATTTTCTTATTCCACTTGATGATATAGATATTATAAAGACCTATAATCATATTGTAACTTCTAAAGATTGGAAATATAATCAAAAAATGATTTATATGGTATGTATTTAAAAAATTTTTTCAAACAAAAAACCTATAATAGTTGATGAAAAATGATAATGAAGTGATGTAAGATATTACTAAGAGATACGAATATGGAAAAATAGAATGTTAGATCAAGGAAATCTATTGAATCAACCATGAAATCAAAAGGACATTTGGGGAGTACGTTCTCCACATCAGTTCGAGAGAAACATTTAGTATCATTACAACATCATGGAGAGACCACATTTAAAGATGAAAATATGTCTTTCATTCCTTATAGAAAAGTAACATATTGAACTTCCTTGATATACATAGTTGGTCTTGAGAGTATAAATTATGTTCTTAATCATGAATAGATTGGAGCCTCAATTTTGAAGATATACATAAGGTACATTTTCATAATACCTCTCTTCAAATAGTGAGCCAATATGTTTATTAATGTTAATAAATATTCACATTTTCTATATCAATTTATATTACTGTAATATAAAGGGAAACCGAGTAAAGAATTATTTGGATTTATAAATACCTTTATTATTTCTACAGAAAAACATAAGTTGGATAATTAAGAAATTGAGAAGAAAAGATATGATATAATCTATGAATTTGAGAAAAAAATAAAAAATAACATACTATTTTTGATTCCTGAAATTAAAAAGTAAAACTCTTCAATAAAATCATTGAAAATATATTTTAATTTTTTTCATTTATTAATTATTTTGGTTTTTTTTTGAAGCACTGGATTCAGATCAAAGTTAATATGGATACCCTAAATATTTATTTTTTGGATTTAATTCATGGATATCCAACAAACCAACTACACATGATGTGTACTATGAATTTTTAATACATTGTAATCAGCATTTTATAGATAAAAGTCAAATTATATGTTTCAATCAATGTTTAATAAAGAATTTTGTTATGATATGGAAGTATATAAATAGAGGATAAATCATGGAATAAATTAAGTGTTTGATCATATAAATCTTGTCGATTACTACCAATGGAAACAAATTAAGGTATATATTGAAATATTTATCTATCAAAACATATTTCGAAACAATTTATTTATGTTTCTAAATGTTTCTATAGTGTTTTAAGTAAGATAATGCCACATTATTTGGATATTATGTTTGAAAATTTTAGAGAGAGATCATAATCCAGGAAAAGGTAAAAAAACAAGTAATTTATATAGGTAATTAAAATTTCATTAAAAATATTTTTAATCATTTGTCTATATTTTCATAGTTCTACCAAGATTTCCAAAATCTATTATACTCAAAATGATAATAATACTTGTTTTGAGATGAGTAGGAATCATACATGGTGTTAGAATGTCTGACGAAAATAAATTTATGTGATGAACATCTATGTTTTTGATCTATTATGGTCTATTTACATAGACATATATTTTGGGTGTGAATCATTTTTGTTAGAATGATTATATATTATTTTTGTACTATTTCTCAAGGAGAAGTATAATTGAGGAAGTTAATTTTTTTAGAATCCCTATCTAGAAAACTATATAATTGTTGGGAAATGGAGGAGGTATATTAAATCATAATTTAGTTCCATAGATAGAGATATAGGTGGAGGTGGATGTAGTGGTGGAGGTAGATACAGAAGAAGAGGAAGAGTTAGAGTGGGAGACCAAGGTAGAGGAGGAGCAGGTAGAGACCATGTTGGAGGAAGAGACGATGCGCTGAACAACAAACAATAAAATTTTTGGCCAATAGAGTAGAATAGAGATCATATGAAGGTGGTGTTTGAGAATAATTATTGAAAAGTTAACACAACACAATCTCCTAGTAAAATATTCATTATTTTAGAATAATTGTTAAATAAATATGTGTGTAATAAACTACCAAATCTAGTAGGTGTATGATGGAACTATTGGAGGAAAACCATTATTGTGAGATTGTGGTCATCAAGGAGGGATGGTGTTAAATAAAGAATGGGATAAAATTAAAATAAACGAATTTATTATGAAATCCCCAAAAATTAAAAACCTACTTCAAATGAATCATGAATCACCATAAATCTTAACTAATACCACTTTGATATAGAAGCTAGTATATTGATCTAACACCTCAATAAACAAAGAAATATAAAATTTCTTTAACCAAATAAATAATTTTTTTAAAATAAAAATACATTTATTTCACTTTGGTGGGTGGTGGAATTATTTGGCCCATTCAACCATCAATTAGTTGGATGATATAACACCAAAAATGTTTGTGAAATTCATATAAGTAACATTCATTATGTAAAAGATCAATGTTTATAAACTTAAAAACTACTCATTATTTTCAATAAAAAGCACGAGAATAAGGATATTCCAATTTGGACAAACAAATATTGACGATGTTATGTTTTAGTTTATTATCACACTAAATATTAAAAAGGATATACTAATATATAACACAAAACATGAAAAATTAATGTATTCTATAGATTTTATGATCATTTGGATTCTATAATTTAATATAATGATGTTTAATACAATTAAAAGGGGTAAAAAATTTATAATGGAGTTTAGTTTCATCTAAAAATACCTAATGGGTCACAATTAATTTTTTTCCATCAAATAAGGTAAATGGTTTGTCATAGAGTTTTTACCCTCTATGATAGTGAAAAGTATAGATATATTTTATTATATTCCATAAATACTCATATTTAAATATTTATTTTTGTACAATAAATGAAATCTAATAGGGTTATAATAATGGTTAATGATTTCTGGGAATAAATGAATTAATCATAAAGGATTTTTAACTAATGTACTAGTATCTTGCACTCTATAATGATGATTCACTAATGATGAATAAATTTTATTTTCATTCTCCAATGCATTCAGTATTTTGAGTTATCAAGCCGCAATATTGGTAGATAACATAGATTTTTTAATGAATTGTTGGATAAGAAGACATGGTGGAATAAATTATTCCTCAAAGTATTACACAATGTACCTGGTATGACTCAAATTGTGGGGTTTCCATTTAAAATTTACATTTTATTAATGTATTTTTCATATTTATGTTTAATTTTTTTTCTTTATACTATTGATGATATATCATTTTTTTCTTATATAGGTGGAATCTTTTTACCATGTTGGGGTGGTTGGTTTGAAGCTACTCATGAACATGGAATATTGTTTTATAGGCTACAACTAAGATAACAATAAGGAAATGGGTAAAGAATATATACAAAAATCACGAATTGGAGAATTACCACTACTAATTATTTAAATTTTTATCCACTTTATCTAAAAATATAATATAATTTTTTATTATTTTATCAAATAATTATTTCTTTTTTAGATAATTTTGGAAGTCCAATTTTTCCTTCAATCATCAACAAAAAACTAGAATAAGAGAACATGTTGATTTTGGATGAGGTGTTTCATGCAGCACACAGTTTCTTATTCATCTAAATCGAACATTTCATTTTTTTTTCTTAGTGAGTATGGGTGAAAGAATCACACATCACATAATCAATTAGGAAAACCTCAATCTGATGCATGGTGTGACAATTATTACTCAAAGTGCATGTTTTTAGTTTATAATATACATTTTAGTAAAAAACATACAATACATACACAAAACTGAGAATAAAAACTAATAATGATATGATTGTTTAGGAAAACAATACACAAGACCTTTTTGGTGTGTAGGAATTATTTTCACCTCAATATAATGCACATTGTGCCTGATATGTCTCAATGTGTCTATTATCAGTTTAAAATTTACAATTTTGAAAAACAATCTTCACTCATTGAAAACCAAGAAAACCCAGTCATATTATGTAGATCGGTGTTTATAATGATTTATAAGTCACTTATGACATGTATGAATTAGTGACACATCAAAAAGGTTCATGATGTGACCGTTATGACACAAAGTGAGTGTTTCTAATTTAAAATGAAATTTTAGAAAAAAACACAAGTGATGGACTCAAAACCAAGATAATTCTTCCAGATCATTTTGATAATTACAAAAAAGATCCATATGTAATTGGGGATGTGTAGGAAGCTGTTGAACCTGAATCTGATGCACGGTGTGATCAGTATAACTCCAAGTGCATCATTTTATATAAAATTTTCATTAATTTTATTAAAAAAGACATCTTGCATACTTGAAAACAATTAAATACATTTTTATTTTTATTAGAAATTTTCAGAAACGCCCATAAGTCATTGTTGACATATAACAATCATCCAAACCTCAATGCAGAACATGATGTGACTGAAATTACTCAATGTGTTCATTATGAATTTAAAATTGACATTTTAGTTACCCAATTCTCACTCACTAAAAACTATGAAAACACACTCAGGTTTCATTGATAATTTTGTAATGAAATTCATATATAATTTGAGACATGGAGAAATTAGACTCACATAAAAAATACACATGATGTTACCGGTATGACTCAAAGTGCAAATTTTCAGTTTAAATTGACATGTTAGTAAAAAAGAACATATGACATACTCAAAACTCATAAAACACATTTGGATTTTTTTTTAAAAATTTATAAAAACAATTAATTAGTCATTTTGGATTTTTAGGAATTAGATTCTCCTCAATATAATGATCATTGTGACCGGTATGACTCCAAGAACTACTTTAAATACCCCTTTTATCAGTGATAAAAAAACCCCTTTTATCATGCTAGAAAAGTGTTGTTAAAGCAGGAAAAGATGGGAGGGGTCCCCTTTATGAACGATCTAAAAAAGCACTGATAAAGGACCCTTTTATCTACGATGATAAAAGGAGTCTTTTATCAGCGCTAAAACAAAGCGCTGATAAAAGGGTCCTTTATCAGTGCTTCCTTTTTATCACTGATAAAGGACCCCTTTTATCAGCACTTTTTTAAAAATACTGATAAAAGTTAAAAAAGTTAAAAAAATTAAAAAAATTAAAAAAATTAAAAAAAATTAAAAAAAATTAAAAAAATCATGCCAATCAGGGGGGATTTTATATCACTTGACCCCCCCTTTTACAGAACATTCCCGCCCCCCAACAGACCCCCATGCACCCCTCCACCCTTTATCAGTGCTAGTTCTGATATTCCCCCATGCGCGCGCACCCCTGCCTCCACCAGGATTTGAACTAGAGACCTCCCCCGTGCGCGCCTAGGCCCTTACCACTCATCTATTTTGATTTTTTTTCCATTTCATGATCTCTCTCTCTCTCTCTATATATATAATTATATTTATTTGTATAGTAATATATATTTATATTAATATATATATATATAGTTATATTAATATATATCTCTATTTATATATATATATAGTTATATTTATTCGTATAGTAATATATATTTATATTAATATATATATAAAGTTATATTAATATATATATTTATAGTGATATTAATATATATATTTATAGTGATATTAATATATATATTTATAGTTATATTAATATATATATTTATAGTTATATCAATATATATATGTAGTTATATTAATATATATATATAGTTTGATTAATATATAGGTATATAAATATTTATATATTGGTATTTTAAATAAAATGGATATTAATTATTATTTAGATAAATCTAATATATTTAATATGTAAATATATTTTATTATTTATATTTATAATTAAATTTTTATTTGTGAATATAAAAAAAATATGTATATATATTATATATTTGATTATGAATAGAAGTTCATTATAAAAAAAGATAACATTTAAAAGAAATAATATCAATATGAATGTAATGCCTTGGAATAAATTCAGTCCCCACAAAAAATCCAATAATACCCCCTTAAACGAGGTTGAAAATCCACAAAATGTTAAAAAATTGGGGTATCCCGACTAAAAACACAATTTTGGAGGCCTTCTAGGCCTCTTTTGGCCTCGAAAAATCCTTGACCGGGCACCTCCTAATCATAGTGAGGTAGATCTCGTTGCAGGCTTTGATTTGATATGTGGTAGAGCTCAAACGGACACCCGGATCAAATGTTATGGCCGTTTGAAGTTTGAGTTGCGTTTTCAACATATTTTGGATCGTTTTTTAATTTTTTTTTCAATTTTTTAGTCTTCAAATTATTATTAAATGACTATTACCCCATAATAATTGGAAAATTATTAATTATTTTTTTTATTTTTTTATAATCCATTTTCACTAGACATCTTATATATTAAGTTGTCACGACCCCCTCCCACCAAAGATACCCCTCTTGAGCTGGTAATGGTGAAAGGGAGATAATGACCCCCGAGTCCCGCCTCCAATAGACCCCAGGGTGGTGACTAGCACCAAGGGTATGAGTTTTCACAAATATGGGAGGTATTATCCTTTTTATTATTTAAGATCGGGAAACAGGACAAGTCAACCACCCAAAAAGTAAAAGAACAAGTGTATAGAAATAAACCCAAACCAATCCAACATGCATGTTTAATGAATTTCATAACAAGGTGCAAGTACAAGAAACCTCAAAGTACAATACCAAAAGAAAAAAAGAGTACAAAAACTGCAACAACTCCAACTTTCCGACTAGTAGGGTCCCGCACGGCCCTGGTAGTCCTCCTGGAAACCTGAAAAGTAAACGTAGGGTGAGCATACAAGTATAGTCAGTAGGGAAACCTAAAGCTCTCGGGCACAAGTGGGGAGACATACTAATGTCCCATGAGAACAAAAAAATAAAACTAGCAGAGAATTCTATCCACCCAACCTCACCAGCCACAATCCCCAAAAACACAATCACGACAGGTAGTAGTATGCAAGAACAAGAGTATTTGGTACCCCACACTATTTCCCACTAGTTAGCTGTTCTTCCTAACGGCGAACATCCTAACTTTACTACACTCTTCCCGCCCGCACACACCTGGGCCTCAAGAACCACATATCCCGCCTGCCCGCACCTGGTCCTCACAACCACGTATCCCACCCACACACACCTCAGCCTCACAACCACGTATCCCTCCCGCACACACCTGGGCCTCACAACCACATATCCCGCCCGCACACACCTGGGCATCACAACCACGTATCTCGCCCGCACACACCTGGGGCTCACAACCACGTATCCCGCCCGCACACACCTGGGCCTCACAACCACGTATCCCGCCCGCACACACCTGGGCCTCACAACCATGTTCATGTCCCCGCCCGAAGACACCTGTGCCTCATCCCGAAGATTCTTGGGAAAACAAACCTGCCCGAAGAGTCTTGGGCCAATCCACCCCAATCGAAACCTACCTGAAGGGTCTTAGGTGTATGGTCGCCTCAAGCCATCACATCCTAGGGAAGAAGGAGCAGGAAGGAGCAGGAAAGAGCTCGTAACTATGGGGAAACACCCTCTCCCATGAAATGGGAGTGTTCGGCACTAAGTGCTCAACATGGGTGGGGTGCGATAAAACACAAAGATATATATATATATATATATATACCAAACACTCAGCCCAACCGATGGCTTCTAATCAGAGAAAAGAGCACGTGCCTCGACACTGCTACTACGAAGCATGCATACAACAAACAACCCCAACCCCATTTAGGTTTTCACATTTCAACAGAATCAGCTTATTAGTTCCTTAACTACTGGGAAACTATCCACAACCAACCACATCAATTTTTTGTGAAACATATCCCTGCCATCCACAAATCAAGTTAGGAAAACACGAGCAGCACAACAAGTCCCTTCTTATTAACCAACCAACCCATTGGTTATTAATCCCGTTCCATTACCATGACAGACCATTCATTAACTCTTCCAATTTTTTTTTATTATTCACAACCCATAGTTCGTTCACATTCAAACCCATCCCTGCAGCCCTACTTCCAACCACCATAACCACAACCACACCGTACATCATCACCCCTTGATACCATTTATCGCAGCCCCGCTGCCCACCCGATCCACAACAACCCACAAAACAAGATTTGTGCCACATAATCACCCATTTAACATCATTTACCGTAGCCCTGCTTCCCGTTCTATTCATAACAACCCAGGATTCACCCCCCCTTTCACACACCATGTAACCAAGCCAAAACCCACATGTTCATTATTCCATTTTGTTTAACTGTGGTGATCACACAAGGGTTACAGATTTTAATCAGCGAACATTACATGATTAACCAGATTCCACATTCCACAAGGGTCCATTAAAAAAAAGGTCTAGAAGATAGGGCACCATTTAATTGAGCAAGAAAAGGCCCCCAACAACCTTGATTTTCAGTAGGCATAATCCTATTCAATTCTCAACATAAAATCACAGGATATAAGATAAACATAACAACTTTCCTATCCCTGTTCTTTAACCAGTTATTATCTTTATTTAATGGTTCAACTGTTTCTCATGAAAACAAGAGGATACCCACCCCGTACGATGAAGAAATTAGAGAGACGAAGGTAAGATCCCTACCTCAACAGGTTCTGATCACAACGCTCCCACGGATCAACCTTAGAAGACGTCCGTCGGCGTCCATCACCTCTTTCGAGTCCCGGAAAAACCTCATCAGGTGGAATTTGGAAAGGAAATGCCAAAGTAAAGACAACAGATTCAAGCTCGGAAGTTCCGCCCCATTGTTACGATCCCGTGGCCGTTGACGGATCATAAATTGGAGCTCCGATGAAGAAGTTATGGAAGAAAAGGAGCCTTCGAGTCTCTTGGGAGAGCTCTGCTCAGGGGAATGGAAAGGATAGGGGTGAGTTGAAAGGGATGAGGGGACCCTTCCTTTTATAAGAGAGAAAATAAAAAGTACACGGTGTGTACTTTATTCTACATGGTGTGTACTCGGCCGTTTCACACGGTCACCACGCGACTTCCAACATGGCCTTCAACGCGGAACACGACCATTGACTGGTCAACACACGACTTGAAGGTAACACATACGTGGGGAGGGACTACACAACATGTAGTATTGGATGCATGATGTGTACCCATTTATTTCACACGGAAAGGACACGAATCCAACACGGAACAAGTCCGTTGACTGGTCAACACACGGTTACGCGTATGCGAGGAGGGACTACACAGAATGTAGTATTGGATACACGAACTGTACCCATTTATTTCACATAGCAAGGACACATCCTTGAATACGGGGTATACCCGACGATGGGGTACACGTCATGTACTCAAACTACACGGTGTGTAGTTTCAAAATTCTGGAAAGTGTGGGAAAAGTCCATTTTACCATCCAGAACACTTCGTGACCCTCTTTTTGGCAAAGGAATGGGCTGGAGAGGTCCAAGATATTACATCAGATACCTCTTAAAACATTATCATCCTCGATAATTCAAAAACCAACCCAGAGGAAACCCAACAAGACACTCTTAGGGTTCTCGTTATAACAGGAACCCCACCAACAAACCTAATCATATGTGTTAAGAATTACTTCTCCTATGTCGAGATATTATCCACTTTAGGCGGCACTGACTCACCTTCACAGGTTTAATCGCATCCTCATTAATGCGCCTCGATCAAGAATTGGGTCTTACCACCTTCATAAATTATGATTTTTCAGCTTGAACTACCCCCAACACCACACAACCAACACACTGCCCGGACATGTGGTTTGGGGAAATTCCTTCTCCTATGTTGAGATATTATCCGCTTTAGGTGGCACTGACTCACCCGAATAGGTTCAATCGAATCCGCATTAATGCATCTTGATTAAGGATCATGTTTTTCTCTTTTCCCCACACATCCGAACATGCTACATACTTCCATATAATAAGGAATCAAAAGGTCTCACAACCAACAAGACAATCATTCCATATATCAAAGTGACAAAGTATAACATCAACACAAAGATCAGAAGAGAAAAAAGAAAAACACAAGTCAAAACAACTCCGGTTACTGAGCGTGCATCTGGGCCTCTTGCTCCCAAGTGCTCTCCTTGAGGCCACCATGCCTCCACAACACACGAACCAAGGCGATGGTTCATCCACGAAGCACCTTCTCTTTACGATCCTTGAATTTGACTGGTTGTTGCTCGAAGGTCGTGTCGCCTCCAATATCTAGCTCTCCCCAGTTAATAATGTGAGATTTGTCATGTATGTATTGACGTAGCTGGGAGACGTGGAAGACGTCATGAACCTTCTCCAACTGAGGTGGTAGGGCCAGCCGATATGCCACCTCGTCGACTCGCCTCAACACCTCGAAAGGTCCGATATACCTAGGGGAGAGTTTACTCCCCATCCCGAACCTCCGCTGCCCCCATCGAGGGGAAACCTCCAAGAACACATGGTCTCCCACCTTGAACTCAAAAGGCCTCATTCGATGATCAGCATAAGACTTCTGTCGGTCCTGAACTGCTTTCATCCTCTCACGCACAAGCTGAACCTTCTCTGTGGTGCTCTGTACTACCTCTGGCCCAAGAGCACCTGTCTCACCAACCTCTGTCCATCAAATGGGTGAACGACATGGTCTTCCATACAGAGCCTCAAATAGTTCCATGCCAATAGTAGAGTGGAAGCTATTGTTGTAGGAAAACTCTACTAAAGGAAAGTGTCGTACCCATGATCCTCTGAAATCCAAAACGCATGCCCGCAACATGTCCTCCAACGTCTAGATAATCCACTCTATCTGGCCATCTGTCTGGGGGTGGAAAGAAGTGCTAAGGCGTAGCTGTGTGCCAAAAGAATGTTGTAACCCCCTCCAGACTCATGAGGTAAACCGAGTATCCTGATCTGAGACGATAGTCTTTGGGACCCCATGAAAACGCACCACCTCATCTACATACCTCTATGCTAAGGTACTCACGGGGCCTGACTCCTTAATTTCTAAGAAGTGAGATGATTTCATCAGTCGATCCACCATTACCCAGATAGCATCATAACCACCCTGAGCTCTAGGTAGTCCTGTTACGAAGTCCATTTAGATGTAATCCCACTTCCATTCAGGGACATCTAAAGGATGAAAAAAACCACAAGGAACACGGTGTTCAACCTTCACTTGCTGACACACTAGGCATTTAGCCACAAACTCTGCCACTGCCCATTTCACCCCGGGCCACCAAAACTGTTCCCTCAGGCCTTGGTACATTTTTGAAGCTCATGGACGTACCGCCAAGGCTACGCTATGGGACTCACGAAGAACTCCGTCACGCATTGCCTCCAGAACAAACAAACTTCCATGGAAAACCATCCGATGTCGGCTGTCCTCTGACCATCCTTCTAGAGCGTTTCCCTAATCGACATGATCCCGCATTACTTCCACCTCGGAGTCCCCCCACTGAGACTCTTCCACTTGCTACAACAAGGAGGACTGCACCATCATCTGGAACAAACAGCCTCTAACACCTTTTACCCTTGCATCTAAGTGCAATGCAGCCAACTCTCCCATCGCCTTCCAAGCATCAGTGGATTCCTGAACCACTTCCTGATGCGACTTACGGCTCAGGGAATTAGCCACAACGTTGCCCTTACCTTCAGTGTAAGAGATCTCAAAGTCATAGTCTTGGAGAAACTCGACCCATTTCTGCTGCCACAGGTTGGGGTCACGCTGGGAGAAGATATGACACATGCTCTTGTGATCTGAGAAGACCAAAAATCTCTCCCCAAAGAGGTAATGTCGCCACATCATCAGTGCGAACACTACTGCTGCAATATCTAGGTCATGGGTGGCATAGTTACGCTCGTGAGGGAATAACTGCCTAGACCCATAACAGATCACTCCCTTCTTCTTCATCAGCATGCACCCCAGACCAAGGCCAGAAGCATCACAACAATCCTCATACAACAACCCTTACTCTGGAAACCCGAGTATGGGAGCACTGAACAACTTCTCTTTCAGGTAGTCGAAATCCTTCTGGCACAGCTCGCTCCATAGGTAGACCTGGTTCTTCCTAGTCAAAGATGTAAAGAGAGCAGAAACTTGAGAGAAGTCCAAAACGAACCTCTGATAGTAACCTGCTAACCCCATGAAACTATGAACTTTTTCCACGCTCTTGGGTGCTGCCCAAGAAACAACTGCCTCCACCTTCGACGGGTCCACTAACACTCCATTCCGAGACACTACGTGCCCAAGGAAGTGTAATTATTGTGTCAATAACTTACACTTCAACAACTTCCCATAAATCTAGTGGCATCGAAGGACTTCTAAGACAGCCCTGAGATGCTCAACGTGCTCCTCCTATGATCTTGAGTAGATCGGGATGTCATCAATAAACACAATGACGAACCAGCCCATAAACTCTTGGAAGAAAAAGTTCATAATCCCCATGAACATAGCTGGTGCATTTTTAACTCCAAACGGCATCACTACAAACTCGAAGTGCCCATACCTACACCTGAAAGCCATCTTCGAGATGTCACAATACTTTACCCTCAGCTGATGATATCCAGATCGTAGATCAATCTTAGAAAACCAACCTGCTACCCTCAGTTGGTCGAAGAGATCATCTATCCTTGGAAGTGGTAACGGTTCTTGATCGTTACCTGGTTCAACCTTCGGTAGTCTATGCATAGCCTGAGACCACCATCTGCCTTCTTCACGAACAAAACTGGAGCACCCCATGGTGATACGCTGGGTCGAACTAAACCCTTCTCCATCAGATCATCAATATGAATCAGCAACTCCCGTAACTCAGAAGGTTCCATCCGATAAGGGGCCATCTAAATCAGATGGGCACTAGGTTGTAAGTCTATCCTGAACTCAACATCACGTCAGGGGGGGGGGGGGGGGGGGGGGTAGAGTCACAACCTACTCAGGAAAAACATCGAGGAACTCCCCAACAACCTTTGGGATATCCATCATCTCTGTATTAGCTAGAAACACTGATAAATCGCCTAACAAGGAAAGGAGAGGCTTCACATGCCAGCTTCCTACCTGATAGCTCATCTCACCAACAAAAGATACGCACTGCCCATCCACGTCGGAGAACATGACTCTTCTCCGTAAGTAGTCGATAACGGCACTAACAGAAAAAAACCAGTCGATGCCTAGGATGACATCATATTGATGCATCTGTAACAGAAGAAGGTCCCCACTAGATCGACGTGGTCTCAACGTCATCCCACATCCCCATAAAACACAAGATACGCATGTCTGGCCTCCAACTGGTGTACTCAGCACTAGTGGTACAAAAAGTCTCTCTACGTCTAGTCCCAAAGCATGGTGTAGACCAGGTGAATCAAAGGAGTGTGAAGCTCCCGAATCAAAAAAATCAGAAACAAGAGTGTTGAACAAACAAATCGTACCTCGCACCACCTCTAGTCCTGCCGGAGTTGCCAACTATGCTACGTGCAACTGTCCACTCCCAACTCCTCTGCCTCTATGATGTCGACCAGGTGCCATAGCGGTATGGTAAACAAAGAACGCCTAAGCCCGAGTAGTAAGAAAATTTCTCAAGGTTTTATTTTATCATTTTATTTCAATTTCTTTCCTAGAACACCCAAATAAAGTAAAACACAATCATGATGATGCATGTACCTTCCCTAGGGTCTCTACCCTACAATCAATGTAGTCTCACTTGGTTGTTCGGTAGGCTCAGAGTCCTTGCATCGGATCACAGGGGGCCCTAAAATCCCGTGTCCTAGCCGGTCTTCCCTGGCCTATGTCACGACTCAATCCTATCTCTCAACCATCACCTCTGATACCATTATGTCACGACCCCCTCCCACCAAAGATGCCCCTCCTGAGCTAGAAATAGTGAAAGGGAGATAATGACCCCCGAGTCCCACCTCCAGTAGGCCCCAGGGTGGCAACTAGTACCAAGGGTACGAGTTTTCACAAATATAGGAGGCATTACGCTTTTTATTATTTATGATCGGGAAATAGGACAACTCAACCACCCAAAAATGAAAAGAACAAGTGTATAGAAATAAACCCAAACCAATCCCACATGCATTTTTAAACAATTGTATAACAAGGTGAAAGTACAAGAAATCTCAAAGTACAATACCAAAAGAAAACCAGAGTACAACAACTGCAACAACTCCAACTATCCAACTAGTGTGGTCCCGCACGACCCAGATAGTCCTCCTAGAAACCTGAAAGTAAATGTAGGGTGAGAATACAAGTATAATCAGTAGAGAAACCTAATGCTCTCATGCAAAAGTGGGGAGACATCCTAATGTCCCATGAGAACAACATAAGAAACCTATAAAGGAATTCTATCCACCCAACCTCACTAGCCACACTCACTAAAAACACAATCACGACAAGTAGTTGTATATAAGAACAAGAGTATTGGGTACCCCACACCATTTCCCACTAGTTAGCTTCTATTCTTAACGGAGAACGTCCTGATGCTACCACACTATTCCCACCCACACACACCTTGGCCTCAAGAACCACATATCCCGCCCGCACACACCTGGGCCTCACAACCAGGTATCCCGCCCGCAAACACCTCGGCCTCACAACCACGTATCCTACCCGCACACACCTGGGCCTCAAAACCACGTATCCCGCCCACACACACCTCAGCCTCACAACCACGTATCCCACCCGCACACACATGGGCCTCATAACCACGTATCCCACCCGCACACACATGGGCCTCACAACCACGTTCATGTCCCTGCCCGAAGACACCTTGGACTCATCCCGAAGATTCGTGGGAAAAAAAACTTGCCCAAAGAGTCATGGGCCAATCCACCCCAATAAAAACCTAACTGAAGGGTCTTAGGTGTAAGGTCGCCTCAAGCCATCACATCCTAGGGAAGAAGGAGCAGGAAGGAGATAGTAACTATGTGAAAACACCCTCTCCCATGAAATGGGAGTGTTCGGCACTAAGTGCTCAACATGGGTGGGGTACGATAAAATAGAAAGATACATATATATATATATATATATATATATATATACCAAACACTTTGTCGAACCTATAGCTTCTAATAAGAGAACTGAGCACGTGCCTCAACACTGCTACTACGAGGCATACATACAAAAAACAACCCCAACCCCATTTATATTTTCACGTTTCAACAGAATCAGCTTATTAGTTCCTTAACTATTGGGCAACTATCCACAACCAACCACATCAATCGTTCGTGAAACATATCCCTGCCATCCACAAATCAAGTTAGGAAAACACAAGCAGCACAACAAGTCCCTTCTTTTTAACCAACCAACCCATTGATTATTAATCCCATTCCATTACCATGCCCCACCATTCATTAACTCTTCCACATTTTATTTATTATTCAAAAACCATAGTTCACTCACATTCAAACCCATCCCTACATCCCCGCTTCCAACCACCATAACCACAACCAAACCGTACATCATTATCCCTTGATACCATTTATCGCAACCCCGCTGCCCACCCGATCCACAACAACCCACAAAACAAGAATCATGCCACTTCATCGCCCCTTTAACATCATTTACTGCAGCCCTGATACCCGTTCTATTCGTAAAAACTCATGATTCACCCCCCCTTTCACACACCACGTAACCAAGCTAAAACCCACATGTTCATTATTCTATTTTGTTTAACCGGGGTGATCACACTAGGGTTCTAGACTTTAATCAGCCAACATTATGTGATTAACCAGATTCCACATTCCAGAAGGTTCAATTCACAAAAACTGTCTAGAAGATTGGGAAACATTTAATTGCGCAAGCAAAGGCCCCCAACGACCGTTATTTTTAGTAGGCATAAGACTATTCAATTCATAACATAAAATCACAGGATATAAGATAAACATAACAACTTTCCCATCCCTGTTCTTTAACTAGTTACTATCTTTATTTAATGGCTCAACAATTTCTCATGAAAACAATAGGATACCCACCTCTAATGATGCACAAATTAGAAATACGAAGGTAAGATCCCTACCTCAACAGGTTCTGATCACAACGCTTCCCCAGATCAACCTTAGAAGACGTACGTCGGCCTCCGTCACCTCTGTCGAGTCCTAGAAAAACCTCCTCAGGTGGAAGTTGGAAATGAAAGGTCTAAGGAAAGACAATGGATCCAATCTCGGAAGTTCTTCCTCGTCGTTACAATCCCGTGGCCGCTGACAGATCGTAATTCGGAGCTCGGACGAAGAAGTTATGGAAGAAAAGGAGCCTTCAAGTCTCTTTGGAGAGCTCTGCTCAGAGGAATGGGGAGGAAAGGGGTGAGTTGAAAAGGAGGAGGGGAACCCTCCTTTTATAGGTGAGAAAAGAAAAAGTACACGGTTTCCACTTGATGGTACACGGCGTGTACTTGGCCATTTCACACAGTCACCACGCGGCTTCCAACACGGCCTTCAACGCGGAACGCGGCCGTTGACTGGTCAACACACGGCTTGAAGGTAACACATACACGGGGAGGGACTACACGGCGTGTAGTATTGGATAAATGGCGTGTACCCATTTATTTCACACGGCAAGGACACGACTCCCACACGGAACAAAACCGTTGACTGGTCAACACACGATTACGCGTACGTGGGGAGGGACTACACGGCGTGTAGTATTGGATACACGGCGTGTACCCATTTATTTCACATGGCAAGGACACGACCTTTAACACGGGGTATACCCAGGGAGTGGGTACACAACGTGTACTCAAACTACACAGCGTGTAGTTTCAAAATTCTGTAAAGTGTGTTAAAAGTCCATTTTCCCCTCCAGTACACTTCGTGACCCTCTTTTTGACAAAGGAATGGGCCGTAGAGGTCTGAGCCATTACATAAGTATATTAAGTGTAAATGTATATTTATACATATCTAAAATATATTTAAAACTTATATATTATATTTATATTAATATAAGTAAATTTATATATTTCTAAATTAATATATTATTTTTAATTTTTTTTGAAGTCAACCCTTTATCAGCGCTACTAAAAAAGCGCTCATAAAGGGGGTCCCTTTATCAGTGCTAAAAAAATCACTGATAAAGGTACACCCTTTATCAGCACTTTTTCGTTAGCGTTGATAAAATTGTGGCACCGGGAAAAACTATTTTTGTGGTAGTGAAATGCATATTTTTATTTAAAAATGATGTTAATTTTACTACAAAAGAAAACAAACATACTCAAAACCTAGATAATGTATTCATATTATTTTGATCCATTATTAAAACAATTCATAATTCATTTTCATGTGTAGGAATCAGATACACCTCAATCCAATACACGATGAGCATGGTATGACTAAAAGTGTATGTTTTCAGTTTTAAATTTACATTTTAGTTCAAAATGTGTCAATAAATGAAGACCAAGAAAACATGATTTGGTTGTCTTGACAATTTCGGAAAATTATTCATGATTCAATTATGATATGTTTGGTTTAGTAAAATTTCAAACCAACACATGATGTGATCAGTAGGCCTCAATGGTCATGTTTATGGTTTAAAATGAAATTATAGTAAAAAACACAAGTGGCATACAAAAAACAATTAAAACACATATAGATTGATTTTGCAATTGATTAAAATGATCTATAAGTAATTTATGACAAGTAGGAAGTAGAATCACCTAAATACGACACACATTGTGATGAGTATGACTCCAAGTATATCTTTTTTATTTAAAAGTGACAATAATGTTAGTAAAAAGTCAAATGACGTACTCAAAACCAAGAAAAGGAATATTTATTGTTTTTGAACATTAAGAAAATGATCAATAAAGAATTTTTGACATGTAGTAATCAAACTCACATCAATCTAATACATGATGTCCCTGGTATGACTCAAAGTATTCATTATTAGTTTAATTTTTTTTTTTAAAAAAGTGCAACTCACTGAAAACTAATAAAACACTTGGATTGTCTTTATAATTTGGGAAAATGATTTATAATCATTTTTATGTGTTGTAGTTAGTCTCAATTAAAACCAACACATGTTGTGATCAATATGAATCAATGTTTTTGTTTCCATTTTGATATTAAATATTTGTAAAAAAAGCAATGTAGTCAAAAAAATGAGAAAAAACATTCAGATTGTTTTGTTACTTTAGTAAAATTGTATATAAGTAATTTGGATGTTTAGGAGTTTTCCACACATCCATACAATGAAAAATGTGACAAATATGACTCTATGTGCATCTTTTTATTTAAAATTGGCATTTATTTAAGAAAAAATTAGAACTGGAAAACTCAGAACTAAAAAAAACACATCCAAACTATTTCAATACATTAGAAAAATGGTCCAAAGGTTATTTTTGATATGTTGGAATCAGCCTGTAAGAACCCGGATCTCTTTCAGGTATGTTTTTCCTTTTTTCAGGAGTTTTTGAAAAAAATGAATTTTCTCGAAATTTCAGAAGTACACGTTGTGCACTTTCTGAGTACATGCCGTGTAATAATTCCCCGGCTCGAAGCCGTGTGCTGGCCGTGTCCGGGACACACCCATGGTGTGTAAGGCTGAGGTGGAGGCCGGTTATTTCGGAGTACAGAAAAATTAGAAGTACACACCGTGTAATCTAAAAGTACACGCCGTGTACTTTTTTTTTCATGAAACGGACCGGGGTCACGTCTAACCCTCATATTCACCTTCTTCTCCAGTTTTTGGCCGTCCGAATCGACCCATATGGCCGGATCTTTGACGGACAACCACCTCGCTGTCCGTTCTCCGATTCGATCACGGTTAATTGCGTTGGAAGCGCAGCGGTGAGTTCTTCCTTATGCTTTGTCCTTGTTTCTTGATTCATCCTCGTTTCCAAGTTATTATGGGATGAAAGTTTTGTGTGTTTTTTCAGATCTACGTCATTCTAAGGGGAATCTGTCATTGAGGTTCACGTATATCGATCTCCTAGGATCGAGGTAGGTGGTTTGTGCCTTTTAGTTGAATGTTAATGAATATTATGTGCACATTCCACCAATACCCGTGAATGGGGTATTGCGTGTTGCCTGTTTTTCCCTTGTTGCTTGCCTGCTTTGCTTGATTGATTTATTAGAGGTTATTTCATGTGATTAGAGTATTCTATTTGTGCTCAGATTGCTTTTCCATGCTTGTTCTGCCTGTTTGGCGTTTTTGCCAACTGCCATGCCTAATCGTAGGATAGTTGAACTGTTGTTTTATTATTGATTTTGAGCCTTAGTTGATAGCCAAGTAGTTCTTGAGGTTTACTTGGACGATATACACGCGCTGAGAATGTTTAGTTATACCCAGGATTGTGAGAACCTAGAGTAGTAGACCAAAGAGAGAATTGACGGAAGAGCTTCTCCAGAGTGTCTTTTAATTACGATATACAAGCTATAGGGGGAATTGACGTTGAGTGCTTCCCCAGAGAGCCATTAGCATGACGCGGGCCATAGGGGGAATAAACTTTGAGTGCTTCCCCAGAGATCCTTTAGCACGATATGAGACTACAGGGAGAATTGACGGTGAGTGCTTCTCCAGAGAGTCTTCTTAGTTACGTAACTGAACCAGAGGGGTGAGACTGTTTATGCCACCTAGAGGGTTTCTAGTATTTACAGGTTGAACCATAGGGGTTAGGATGTGAGAGCTACCTAGAGGGTTACCCTTTTCCTTTATTACTGGTTGTTTACTAGTGCACTTCTTTTGTTAGAACTGTGGATTGTAGCTGCTTGTGCTTTTCTGTTTACTGCTTCTTGTTTTAGTACTTCCATGTATTCATTGACTGTTAGGCACAAGATATTTGGGTGATTTCCTACTAGGATTGTATCTCACAACCTGTTTGGGCCATGCTTTTGGGCACAAGAAGACTATGTAGCTGCAGGTATAGATAAGGGCAAGCATCCTTCTACTTCAAGATCTTGATTGCACCAGGAGCTGGGGAGCATGGGACCGAGCCGTGGCTCGTGATGCTGAGGAGCTTATATTGTTTTTCTTTTTCACTTGGTTTCAGTTGTATTACAGCATGTTGTGGTGTTTGCTGCTTTCCGTAGATACTTGTACCTGTTTCATTATTGTCATCATTGCTATGTATCTACATTGCTTCTGCAGTTTGGTTTCTTTTGTCATGCATATTGTTTACTGCTTCCACTGTTTATTGTTGTTTTCTTATCTTGTATACCTTACCGAATGAGAGAATAGTTTCCCCACTGACTCACCAAGGCCCTCGCTGCTAGTCAGCAACCTCTGGTGTTTGGGGAAACGTGCTTGAGGTCATGTGGCGAACCGAGTACGGGGCACCAGTGGAGGGGATCCGAACTCGGGACGTTACACAGCCAAACCTCAATCAGATACATGATGCTCCTAGTTAGATTCAAACTATCTTTTATTATTTTAAAATTGAAATTTTATTTTAAAAAAGTGTGACTCACTGAAAACCATTTAAACATTTTTGGGTTATATTGAAAAATTAAGACGATGATTCATAAGTCATTTTTTATGTGTATGAATCATTATCATTTCAAACTAAATCTCGATAAGAAATCTATAACTCAAATTGTGTGTTTCAAGTTTAAAATTAATTTTTAGTAAAAAAACATAAGTGACATACTCAAAACCAAAAAATGCATCTAGATTCTTTTTATACATTAGGAAAATTATCTACAATTCATTTGGGATGTACAGTAATTAGAAACACCTTAATCCAATATACAATATGACTAGTATGAATCCAAGTGTGTCTTTTCAATATATAAGTGTCATTTTAGTTTAAAATTCATATCACATCCCCAAAATCGAGAAAATGAGACTAGATTTTTTTTCTCACTATTCAATATTTAATTAATTAATTAATTTTCTTATTAGTTTTATATTATAATTATTTAGAAAATATTCAAAGTGATAATTCTTGAAGATGAAAAAGAAATGGTGTGACGTGTAGGAAATCAACCACAACCCAATCTGATACACAATATTCCGAGTATGAATCAAAATTTAGTTTAAAAATAACACTTTATATTTAATATATTTTCTTATATTACTACAAAAAGAATATATTTTTTCTAATGAAACTATTATTTTATCTCAACCAGGGGTGATTTTTTCTTTTACATTGGATCATTATTTTTATTTATAACATTGTATTTTTATCTTGTATTTTTGTTTTAAATTTTATTTCATTTAAATTCTCTATTTGTACCTATTTTTTGTGTTTTTTGTACTGTTTATGGTTACTTAGTGTAATGTTACAACACACTAAATTATACCCCTTTTTCAGTGTTACTAAAAGCATTGATAAATGTATCCTTTATCATTTCTTTTCTACCACATATAATAGGATAATTTATCATCAACTTTCTAAAATAGATAAAATTATAGTGGTTTTAAGAACGATCTGGTTGTCAATGATTTTTTAGCACTAATAATGGCCATTTATAGCTCTATTAATGGTGAGTTTTTTTTACTAATGAGGCCTGATTATGATTCTTGATTGAGCTCTCTATAATGGAGTATGAGTTAGAGGATTGAGCCTAGGTTTCTAATTCTAGTAGTTTTAACCTTTTTGAATTTTTATTTTTATATAGCATATAGTATATTCCTATATCACCAATTATGGTATACTCATTTTTCACAGTTATTGTACATCATGATCATCTACTTTTTTATCTATTTTTTATTCATTTTCTACAAGTTTTTTATTTATCATGGATGATTTATTATTGTTATTCTTCTACTAGTTTTCTATTGTTATTTCTTCTCTTATGACAGGTTACTAGTCCTGCTATTTTCTCTATTATTTTATATTTAGATATTAAATTATGATCTATTCTAACTGATTAGGGTATATTCCCCCCATAGACACATCCTAGGCCCTCACTACTATACAGTAGCTGTTGGCAGACAGGGAGGAACGATTGAGGTCTTATGACCCACCGTCTCAGGGAACCTCTAAGTGGAATCTTGGTCGAGATTCTACAAGACTAACTTTAAACTCATTATGGGAATCAATTCCATTATATGAGTCTTAGTACTCAATCATTATGGATATATAGTTTTAATGGATTGGTAGAAAATTAATATTGAAGATATATCTATTATTATGGAATATGTAAATGTATTTACATAGTAATTTCATGGTATTACCTTAGATCATGAATTTGGAAATTATTTAGAAGTCATACCTAGTTCAATTAATATATTTATAATTTTTATAGAATGATCCCAAATAAATTTGAGATATTAAAGAATAATCTCAAATTGAATCGAGATAATGGTTATATACACCCATGTTTTCACCATGGGGTGATATATCCATCCTTTTTAGGAATAAAAATTTATATATGCATGTTTACTTATATTATAATTAATAAAGAAATATCACGTTAAAAAAAGTATCCTTTTGATGATTTTTTCAATTAACAAAGTGTGGATAAATAAAAATCAATGATTAACCTTCGATAATTATATCATTATTTATGGTTGAAAAGAGATTCTATGAACAATTTTTTCTTTTATAAAAGATATGAACACTATGGATTCATTTTTTTCTATTCCTTCTTACAAAAACCCCAATATCATCATTGATCAATTGAATAAATGTTTACATACAATAATAAATTTGGGGTTGTATTTATATATTTTATTCTCATATATTCCAAGATCATGGAAAAACATGATTACTATTTTTGGATTATGATGATCATATTGAGAATGATGATTATGTATGAGATATTTAGAATGTGTTAATTTTATATCCATAAAGTTTCATAACGTGGTCATAAGAAAGGGAACATGTGTTGATTATTCAAATAATGTTCTAATTTATGAATGTTCCAGACCAACTACTATTAAAGCGATTTATATATTTCTTGGATTAGTTGAATAATATTGATTTTTTATGAGAAATTTCTCATGACTTTCAGATCTACTAACGATGTTAATTTGAAAGGTATTCAAGTTCATAAGGATACATGAATATGAATGTAATTTCATGGATATTAGGATACTTTAGATAATTTTAACTGTACTCACAATACCCTATAGTGAAAAATGGATTGTGTTGTACAGTGATACATCAAAGAAGGTATTAAAATGTTTCCTCAAGTTAAATATCTAGGTGATAACTTATGCATCACAACAATTAAAGCTCCATGAAAAAAATTACCTCACACATGATATGGATCTAGAATTATAAATTTCATTAATAGATTCATTATATATATAGTAAAAAGAGTGATATATATGTATACTTATTGAAATTGATTAAGAAATATATTCACACAGAAGGAGACATACATGCTTTGACGGAGATGGTTATAGTTTATCAAGGACCATGACTTCTTAATACATTAACATTCTAGGAAGGCCAAAAATGTTTTTGATTATCTGAGTAGTAAGGGTAAAAATACTTATTCCAGACATGGATTTAAAGATAACCAATATTGATGGACATGAAAAGGATGAACCAAGTAATCATAAAGTAAGGGAGGAAATAATATATTGTAGAAATAATTACTCAACCATCCATCCATAAAAATATCAAAGAGGTGAATAATCTAGATATAGAAATATAGAAGAAGTAATGGATATTCAAAAGTTTAACCTTGACATTAATTGAATTATATGTTTTTAAAAATTAATGTATGTCCCTTTGATACCATAATTTAATAAACAGATGCTGGATTATGCATATAACTCATCACTCTCTATCCATCATGGAATAACACCAATTTATGTAGTACAAAATTATTTTTATTTCCAAAATTAAATAGAGATATATTAAAGAGTATATATCTCAATTCTTTGTATGCTAGAATGTTAAGGTAGAATTATATAAGTATATGGAGATGATAAAATCATTACCCATAATTGTATGAAAGTGGGACAAAATAGCCATGCATATAGTAGTATGACTTCCATCATCTTATAAATTATATAATTTGATTTGGGATGTAGTGGATCTTCTTATGAAGTCAGTTCAGTTCATTTAAAATAATGAATATTTCTTTCTTATATGAAATTTCCATCACATACTTAATGGATGTGGTAAAGATTTAGTAATTACCACTCTATATTGTATCCGATTGATATTTGATGTTTATCTCAATGTTTTGGAAGACTGTTTTACAAGAATTGGATATTTGGATAATAATCAACATTTTTTTCATCCTCTGATTGATGGTCATTATGAAAGTCCTATTCAATCCCTGAATGAGATGACGATATAATCTTATATAGATTTTTATGGATGTTGTGATAAAAAATTCCCCTAGTAGAGTTCTCATATAAGAGTAACTCTATTCTATCATTCAAGTGGAACTAAATTAGGCTCTGTGTAGGGGTAGGTGAATAACTCTGATATATTGGCATGATGTTTGAGTGTAAGATTTGGGGAGTTAATCATTATTAATATATATTAGAGAAGATTAATTTGATGTAGAGAAATATTAAAATTGTTCGAAGCCAATAATATCTTTACATTGATAATCATCATTAGAATTAGAATCTTTATTTTATAGATAATTAATTAATTTTAATATCATAATGGATGTGATTTATAGGATTTTGGATGAACGAGATATTGAGCCGTTGATACATTGACCCGTTTAAAATCCTTTATCATGTGGGGATGCAAGCTTGTCATCTTTCAGTACCAGCGATCCTATCCCAAGTGTATGATGTGTTCCATGTATCATCCATGTGGATGTACATACCTAGATTTTCATATGTACTAATAATAGAGGCAATACAACTGGTGAATGACCTCAATTATGAGAAATAATGGTATAAATATTGAATCTAAGATATAGTGTACAATGAAATAGGATAAACGACCTGGTTGATGTTTAATGAATTATAAGTTTCAAGGATGCAAATTAGGAACCCAAAGATGTAATGAAGGAAAAGTACCCTCATTTTTTTAATAGTGTAATTCTATTTAGACAATGAAATTATTTTATATTGGTAGAATGTAATAGCTAATGATTTTAGTATTTATTTCTTGATAAATTAATACTATATTTTATGGCTTGTGATATATTGAAGACCAAAAAATGAAAAATTATTTATTTCATCATGGTAGAATATTAAAATAAAATATTTACTAAATTATGAGATATATTGTTTACAAAACTAGTAAAATTAATAAAATAATGAAAACACATGTAAATAAAAATTCTACAATATTTAAAATGTAATTATCAAAATCTTTCATGATGATAATAAGACTAATGATAACTACAAAGAGAAGAAAACATGTTTGAAATATGATAAACATGTTGAAGCTAAAATCAAATAATTCTATTAATTATCTAACAATTATTTGGAAGGATCTATGAAAAAAATGTAATTTTATAGTTATATATGTAGTCATTGTATATATGGTATTGGATATATGGATATTTTATATACTGTTATTGGATATATAATTATCTAATAATCACACTAATATTGTATAACTATAAATAAAAAATAAAAAATAATACAATTAAAAAAAATAAAAAAAATTTATAATTAAATAAGGATATAATAAATAATTAACATTCTATATTATAAAAAAGCATATATATTTATTTTTAAATATTTTTTGAAGAATAATTTATGGTGTTTTTGAATTCAAATAAAAATTCTAATACAAATAGATTAATCATATTTAGAGGTGAGAGGGTAAGTAATTAATGGGATCTGACTAAAATCACAAGATGTTAAAAGTAAAAATTTTAAAATAATTGTGGTACATATGTTTTATTTTCTATAATAAATTTAAATAATCTATCTTAATGTTTTGTTTTAATGTATTTTATATTTTCTATATACATATTTTCACTAAAATTTTAATGTATACACATTGATAATTTTTAAAAATAATATAAGAATTAATACTTAGCATGAAATTTGGAGTAAATTCATTTTTAATCTTAAAATACATATTTCTAAAAAAAGTTGTTATAAACAATGTGTTATTATGTTAAAATTAAATTTTACCTCTTTTATATATTAAATCTAATAAAATGGAATAAATATCCAGGATCATTATGTTAGACATAGGTAATAATCTCAATTTCAATTTTAAGATTAAAAATATGTTACTAATGTAAAAATTCATTTACAATAATTAATGTAAAATGTGGTAAAAGGGTTTAACTAATGGGTAAATAATTAAAACAGATTTAAACAATATTTTTAAATGACTAGATTATAGAATCATAAAATTACCCTTATCCTATCTCCATTATATTTAAACTTTTACAAGTAAAATCAAATTATTTACATGTTAAGGAATTTGTATTTTTAAAATTACATAAAATCTCAATAATAAAAGAACCCCTCCACTACCCACCTCACGACACACATTTTATTTAGTTTCTTCTTTAATATCTATCTAAATTATCTCATTATTAATCTCATATCATGTTTTGGATCCCCTCACCACAATGAGTCATAAATCCCTCATTTCAAAGAGTTTTTCTAATAAAAGACTTAATTCATCGATGTAATTGTTATCCATTTATTAATAAATATTTTTTATATTATTTTTCAAACACGTCTAAAATATAATTTAAAACTTTTATAATTTTTTTTAAAAATCATTATTTTTATATAACATTGATATTATTACTATACAATAACACATTCTTACACATTCTATATTTATATACATGTTCTAGTTTGTGTTGGTATTAAAACATATATGGACAATGTTATAATGATCAAATAATTAATGACTAAATAAACATAAATACTTGTAATATTATACAATAAAGATTTTTAACATCCCTAATATAGATTCTTTTGAAATATTTTTTAAAAAAATATTCATTTTATGTCATAATAAATCACACCCCATATCTTATAAGTATAGTGTCTTTAATGATTAGAAACAATATAAATAAATTAAAACATACATCAACATATCCTAAAAAATATATTCTCAAGTGATACCATTATAGAAAAAATACACATAATACACCACTTATGTACTTGGGGAATAGAAACATAAGAAGGATTAATATTAAACGTGATGTAAGTTATGAACATAAATGATATCAACTGAATATCATACTTTAGCATAAAATTAACATGTGGTCATGATAACATAACATAAAGAAATCATACATAATAAAACATAGATCATAAATCATGATTCATAACGTTAGTATTTTGGAATAACATTATTAATGAGTCACATGAGTATGAAAATATTAGTCATTAATCATGATCTATGAAAACATAACATTGGAATATTTCGTATCATAGTGTGGTTTTATAACATAGTGTTATGGAACATTAATTTAAAATACACATAATAATACACAATTATTTCTTATGTCAAGTATCAATTCTGTAACTATCATTAGATAATTGGTAGAGTCCCATTGTGGATTGGGAATAGTTCTCAGTTATGGACAAATTGGTACTTGAGATATAAGGCTTTACCTAATAAATTATAGGGATCTATAATTATGGGTATACCCATTAAATAGTGTAAGGAGTCCCTTAGGGTTTTTGGTTTACTCCTCATTCCATTATGAGTTAAAAATATTTACCCAACAAATTTGAAGACATAACAATTCGTAGCCCACATTACACATAATAAAAAAACCTATTCCACATGAATGTGATCAAATTCATAAATTAACAATAGCATAGTTAACCCCTAAGTACAATATTGGGTTTAAAAAAAATTTCCAATGATATGATCAGAATCCATATATGTAAAAAATTGTTCTTATATGTATATTATATCCCCATATAAGTATAATTAATGTTATCATTTGTTGGAAGTGATGAAAAACACTTTTATAAGCTCATTAGAAAATTCTATTTAAAAATATAAATAAATAACATTTACGTTATGATATAATTTATTTTTTTAGAATGATAAAATTTTAATATATTGAGAATATAAATCACTTCGGAAAAACCAGAGAAAATAGTGATTAATAGTCATAAATAAAATTTAATAAAATGGTTGGAAAATTAAATCAATTAAAAAATGTTATAAATGGATTAGTTTCACACTTTTCTCATGAAAAAACTTTCACCACCCTTGAGCCGACTCATGAAATTCTAGAAGATAATTCCCAATATATACGGAATATTAAATTGTTCTAAGGGAATCATATATACAATCATTGGAAAGATTCATTTCATTAGATAAATAAAAATTTGAATTACCTTTGGAATTACAATATTTCCATTCCATATATGCCAACCAATACATAGAATTAATATAAATAAAAAAGAAAAAATAAATATATTTGGGATATAGAAATAAACCATTTTGGGTATGGAATAAAAAATAAACAAACAACCAATTCATTGTATTGAATATAAATAAAACAACGGTTTGATATAGGAGTGGACATATTGGATTATGTAGATAAAATGAGAAACAAAAAGAAGATGAAACAACATAAAAACAAATATTTAGGTGACACTTCAAGTCACCGTCAAAAACTAAAAAAACATAGAATCTCCTTGATTCCTCAGAGATAATAGTAAAAATGAAATTGATGTGATATATATGCACCAATATAGTGTCCAGTAGTCAATCCAGAAAGAACACACCTTCTTAATTTAATTTAAATAAAATATTCCATTCATGATTATTTAAAAATACAGTTTACAAACTACTATTTTAACTTTTTCATTCAAAATAAAATAAATCATATTAACCATTTTCTATAAAAATGATTCCATTTATGACTTAGAGGTGATGCCATTTTAACGAGACAATAATTTGAATTTTCAATATAAAAAGTTCCCAAATACATTTAAGAAACATTCAAATAATCAATTCCCTATAACTCTAATGAAATAAAACAATAGAAGGAGAACAACATAATAATAATGACAATAACATGAAGAGGGAAATAAAAAATAGGAACAGATATACTATTAAAGAGATTAAAAAAATAACTTATAAAATACCACCCAAAACTAATGATCATGGGATCCTGGCTGCTCAGGGGATCATTTAAAAAAATTTAAAATATGATCCATCCAAATCAACTTGGCTGATGCAATCAAACATCCCTAATAATATGTCCTATTCAAATTGGCCTAATTTATAGGAATAATCTCTAAAATAGTTAATGATAAAAATGATGATACTTAATCTAATGTGTGATTACAAACTAGTTAAACACGTGTCCTTGAAAATTTCACAAGATACTCTTGATTTTCCATTATGTTAAAAAATTAAGGTGATCTAACAATGATAATATCAAATAATATGAAAATAAATTAATGAATAAATAATCAAGTAGAAACTATAAAAATGCATCACCTTAAATAACCCTTGATAAAACATCCCCTTAATCATAAGAACAATATTACTAGAAAAGAATCTTATAACTGGGACACTTCATCCTCTTTGAAGCCAATAATATATAGGGAATCATTCCAATAGGATTTTTCACCAAGAAATTTATCATTCAATGTGATAACCTAGACTTTCATATTTTATTTAGAAACTATTCCATAAAATAACATTCAATTTAGAAATTCAAAAAAATAATTAAAAAAGAAATTTTGAATACAAAAATACTCTTGATATCATATAAATTATTTACAATAACAATTTTTAAATTTTATCAAACATTTGGTGTGTCTATTTCAGTAAATCAGATGTGAACTATAAATATAATTTTAAAAAACCATTTAGTTTGAATAAATATCTACTAAAACCAGATTTATGATTAGGAAAATCCTCATAAATACTCATTACCATCATTTATTAATCCAATTATGAGCTTAAACATACAAGAAATCATGATTCTAAAATTTACATACTAATATAAGGGGAAACCTACCGAAAACTAATGGAATAAAATTTATTTCCACATTTGTAATTCTAATACACTAGAAGAAGGGTAGGATTACCCTTAAATACCCAAAATAAACTTTTAAAAATAGAAATTCCCAATGATAAATTGATCGAATGACTGCCCTAGGTCACTAAAACCATAATTGTGTAAGAAAAAAGAGGATGATGGAAGGAAAATGATGATATGAGTTTAAAAAGTTATTTTCTTGATGAATCAGATGTCAAACATTAAAAACTTCCACAAACCATCCAAAAGGAGGAGGATGGGACAAATGGAAGGGTATATTGAGGTCATAAAAGCTAAGATGGATATAAATATACTGGTTTTGGATTACTAATTGAGAGAGGGTAGATTAAGAATTTCTCACTATTTAAAACTTGGATAGGATTTATGGTTTAGCCAAACAATATGAAATGTTATTCACTATCCATATATTATAAAAAATTTAAATACTATAGGCTTTTATGTGGGTCACTTTATGGTTTTTACTAACCATGTTCTTTTACATTAAGTAAAAATAATTTAAAAAATTTCACTATTTGGACCTCATACTTGTGAACAAGTACATATATTAACGAATACCTAAAATAATAATTATAAGGATGTAGTTGGGGATGTTTTGATGAGAAATGGACCCTTTTTATCTTAAATCAGACCCAAGTTTAAATCCTGGTGGGAGATAATTTCCAGTAGTAGGTAGTGACGAAGGCATGACACCGACATGCGATGACACAGACATAGTTCACGAAGGTAGGGGAATAGGCATGCTATAGGCATGATGCTGCATTTCACTTTCGATAATTTTTTTTGTTTTTTTAGGATAGGTAATGGGATTCATGCCCACTATTACTTTAGGCCGAGTAATAAATAAATAAGGCTTTATGGCTGGGCTATCCCTGAGGGGGGGGGGGGGGCTATGGCCTGCCATTCCGGCCTTTGTGTGTGGTGTGTGTGTGTTTAATAAAATTTAACCCCCAAGAAATAAATAATATATAATAAGTATAAGTATAATTTAAATGTGAAAATAACCTCCATAATATATCTTCCCACCCAAAGAAATTAAATAGGATTTTTATAATGGAAAGGCAAGACATGAGTTTAATATGAATGAATAATACACCTCAAACATGGCTCCCAAACTCCATAAAAAAATCCAAAAAACTCAAAAGACACGTCTATTTGTTATTTATAGTCACACTAGATCACTACAATAAAGAGATTATGAAACGGTGACCCATATTGGGTCTCCCCACTATTTAATATCTCACTGGAATGGTAGATGTATAAGATGAGCGAATAACCAAAGGACCACTACAAGACTAGACCCAAACTTTTAATAAAAATGACTTAAACAAATAATAATAAATAATATGCGTCCAATCACACCACTCTATCACACAAACATCCCCTAAAAGTCAGAAAACCTCATAATTTCTAGTATTCAATATTCACATAATATTTAAACCATAAAGAGAGGAAATGAATCAAGGAATATTCCAAAACGGGACTATTAGGAAACACACTGACATCCTTTCAATAAGAAATTATAATTAGGAGGCATAAATAACGAGCATTACCCTTTAAGAACACATGGTCTTTATCCTTGGGTAAAAGAGAAATGAATTCTTACCATAGATTAGACATCTAACAACATAGATAACAGTTATCCCAAATCAATCAAACTCCAACCAGACTATACTCTCTACTAGTTCAAATTTATACTACTCAACCGATGTACACCACAAGGTTTAACTCATTATCAAGAAGTCATTAAATAATCTATCCTTGTAATTGACATTATAAAAAACTAAAATAAATTACACCTATAAACTGGTAATGATAACAACCCAAAAATACTATGTCTAAGAGTCCCATGTAAAAAATACACCTAAATAAATCACAAGAGTCTAAAAGAAACCATGATCAAAATAGAATGTAAATTAAAAAGGGATCTATATAAGACATCATCTAACTCACAAATGAAAATATAAAGAGTCTAAAATAACAAATATTTCCATATCTAAAAATAATATAGCATAGAACATCCAAAAGCATGTTTCCCAAAGTGAATAATGGTAAAAAAGGAACAATGAGAGAACCTTGAAAAAAGAATTTTTATCTGAAACCCTATTTAGATTATGGGTTTGATCAATAATTGGAAAGGTTACACTTGAGTTCAATGATACCTGTCTTTAATGGAATACCTATGGCACTGAATCCCTACAACTCTTTAGGGGAGTTATGGGAGTCATGGAAAAAAATAAAAAAATAAACATAAAACCTATCAAATTATCAAAAATAAAAATCTATTACGGTCAGATGAAAATATAAAAAAAAAATTAAAAAAATAAAAATGTTAAATTACAAGAACCATGAAAAAATAAAAATTTCCCATAAAAACTATACAAAACTTTCATGTAAAATAAAACACTATTTTATTCGATTGAAAACAATATGTCTTAGTTTTAAATATTATGTTCCATATTGAAAAATATAAACTTTATATTCTAGAAAGTCTATATTAAATCATTTTCATGGGTCCTACTATTTAAATAAATCCATTTTAATTCCATATAAAAGGGCCCTTATATTATTCTCCAAAACTCAGTTACAGACCAATATGTATTTTTTGAAATACCCTAATGAAATATGTATTAAAAATTTATGAAATAACAATTCTTTGGAAACATTCTTGAAATCCACTTTAATAGTTTCAAAATATTTCATTAATTATTATAATCACATATACATTTTATAAGGAAAAAAATTCATCAAGAAATTATTGAATAATATTTACAAATACACATTAGTAGCTCTAAAACAAAATCTTCTTCTTTAAAATCAAATAAAAATGCATTTTAAGTCACAATTAAATAAAACATACATCCATTTATTTATTTTCAAAATGATGGAATTATATTTTTTTAATTTCATATTTTATTTACTAAACCCCATCCAATTCAAATCATATTACATTAGTTAGAGAGGTCATATAGTTAAATATATAAAACATAAAATACACCAATAACTAAGGGTAATTAAAAAATCAAAAATAAAACAAAATTAAATTTTCAATGGATTAGTGGTTGTGCTTAGTTTTTCTGAAATTTTTTGAATCCCATGAAAAGACTATGAGAATTTTTATAGAATGGAAAATGAACCAGTCACATGGTCTCATCACAGTTTTATAGGATTTTTGAGCCAACTATAAACCTTCAGTTTATCATTCATCTTTACTACCAAATTATATTAAACTTATGGATAACCCATATAACCCAATAAAATATAAAACACCCCCAATATAAATAAAAACCAACCAAATAAAATAAAGGAAGATCATAATTAAATAATAATAAACCAATTTTTAAAGGAAACACATGTTTCATAGTCCGTAAGAGCTAGATAGACTATTACCACTCATACATTTGGAGATCTGATAGTGAAATATTTAATCTTATGGAAACATATGAATAAAAAAGGGCGACTCTATAACTTATTACCTATTATGAACCTTGTCTTTAATCACAAAGAAACTAGGGCTTACCCTTATCCAAGAACCCAAGATGGCCCAGAACATACCTGAGGGGAATTCCAGATTTCTATGGGATAAAAACTAGTTCAAAGGGAATAATATATAAAATCAATGGGATTTTTTATCCAAGTACATATATAATCATGGTACATCCCCCCAAATTTCGAGCATGATGATTTCATATATTATACTCCATATAAAGAACAAAATAAGAATATAATTGAAAAAAAGATCTAAAAAACATAATGGAATAATAAGACTTATTCATACATAAATAATTGATAATTAATAAAAAACATAACATTACACACAATGAATTAAATAGTATGATAATTGAGTGTATATCATGAATAATATATATATACCAAGAGAAAAAATATAAAACAGAACAATACCAAACCCAATATCTATGTTACTTCACAAGACACCATTATCCCCCATAACTATAGATACCCCAAGAGAAACCAAATATGATCCTGAAAATAAAATTGAATTGATTTATAGGTCAGAGTATAACACTCTCTAGACATGAAAAATAAAACCAAAACATTTTCATTTACTTTAAATAAAATATTTACTTTAAGACTGTTGTAAAATATAGTTAAAAAACATAGGTTATTATTATTTAATTCAAAATACAATAACATCAAGTTTACATTTTTTACTTTAAAATAATTATATTTAAAACATAGAGGTTAATAAATTTTAATGAGATGTTTCTTTTAGAATTTAAGATAAAATAGTAAAAAACCATTTTTAAGATATTGAAATGTCCAATTTACTATTATTCCAATCAAATAAAAATATAGTAGTGAATTATTATATTGCTAATGAAAATATCAAGATGAGGGAAATGTAAGACAAATAAATTTGTACTTTTATAGAGAAAAATAAATATAACCAATAAAATAATAAGAATTACCAAATATCATGTGTACGTAGGAGCTTAAGTGATTTTATAAATTATACTAAAGCACACACTATCCATATCATCATGCTAGATGAAATCAGAGATCCCAAACACACCATCTTTCCTAGACTGTACTATTTGAGGGGAATATTCCCAAATAAGGGAATGGTTTATAATAAGGGAAATTATCCATATATTGATTCTAAACTATAGCAACATGTGTCCATGTAAATCTTATCAGCTACTATCAAATTCCTATGATGTATAAAATGAAGGCGAAAAAAAATAATCGATAAAAAAGGAAATAAATACACGTCTAAATACTCAATAAAGAACCATAAATAGTTCTCTTCAGAAAGAGACCATTATATAAATATACTCCCTATAAAATAATATCAGTAATAAAAGGTTTTATATACCAGGGACACATCATCCACTTTGAAATAGAAAATAATGGAAAATTTCCAAGGGAGTCCTTCATTATGAATGTTCTCATTCAAAGTTCTGATCAGACCTAACAAGAATTCTTTATAAACCAATCCCTAAAATCACTTTCTAAATTATCAAGGAATCCTTTTCAAAATTTTAAAAACACATAAAATCCTATTTTAATAAAAACATATTTAATTTTTAAAAAACATTATAATGAAATTAAACATTTTATCAAACAGAAGGTGTGTTCATTTGATTAAAGTATATTTGAACTATATTTATAAATGAGAGAATACTATGAATTTAAATGAAAATAATGTGAAGTTTTAGTTTACTTTCAAATAATTATCAAAAAGAGTAAATAAAATCATTTAAGAATAACATAATAATTCTAAACATAAAATAAATCTTGATTCTAAAATTTATAGATTAATGAAAGAGGAAACCTACCTCAAACAAATAGAATGAAGTTTCCTCCACCACGTGTGATTATAGAAAACTATGAAGAGGAATTAAATAAAATTATAGAACTAAAAAATAATAAAACATGGATATATAAAATTAAAAATTTATCCCAGGGATTACTTATGTTGTTGATACTATAACTGGCCGAGAACAATGTTGAATATGGATTAAATAACGGGGAGATGAGGATCAGAGGTTATTACCCTATATAATTGGAAATGATTTAGGAATAAGTACCCTGAATCATATAATAGAGGTGTATTAAATTAAGTATAGGTATAATTTGGTTCACAAGATATGATAAAGGGAGAAAAATGAGGGTATAAGGTTAATAATTTTGGGATGGTTCATTAGAAATTTCAGACTTTTTAAAACCAAGTCAGATCAAAAAATTTAGTAGAACATTTTTTATATAATACACTAACCATGTGTGTTTCATATGTATCAATTAGAACCATACATGGTTTGGTCACAAGTTTGAAAACATGTGAGCTAACTGAGAATAACAACACTACTAAACACTATAGTCTTATGTATAGTAAACCACTTGTTTTTTTAAAAACCATGCATGAAAAGTATTCCATAATTAGAAACTCATTTTTTTTGAATCTCAAAATGGTTTTAACTAGAATATAATTAAAATGATATAAATAAATAGATACTTAAATATAAGGATATGGATGACCTTTTTTTGACAATTTTGTAAAAAACAATTGTAAAAAAGAAAATTCTCAATGTGAAAAATAATTAAATGAAATTACATTCAGAATTTAGTAAATTAATTCATGGGAAATATAAAATGAACTTAATATATCATATAATAATAGATAATTACATTTTTTTTAAATAAAAATAATAATATAAACATAGATTTAAATTATTCCTAATTGAGGAGATGAGATACAGATATACTCACTTATATAAAATATTATGGTTAAATTGTGAAAAAAATAAAAGTAAAATGGAAAGAAGAAATGTGAAACACATATATAAATATATGTAGATAATATAAATGTATTTTTAGAGTTAAATTACATGAAATTTATTAATAAAAATTCATCCAAAAACAATTTCGATTTCAAAATAATTTAATAAAGAAACCCTTAGGTCGTAAGTTTCTTTTGAGTCAAAATAGTTAAAGGAGGAAACCATTTAAGGATTTTTAATTCAAATTAACCTCATGAATATTATTATAAAATAAATTAGTTAGTAGTATATACACCCCATAAATTAAAAAAGGTGGTGTATATGAAGTGTATCACATTGAACAAAAATTGAGATGGGAAACCCTCACCTCAGATATCTACATAGTTATACAAGATCTAAACACCTATATTAAATTTTTAGTTAATTGTTAATATATATTAGAACCATATTTCTATTCAAATTACATATTAATATTCAATTAAACTTTATTATTACCCATTAATTAATTATTCATTGTTAAATTAATATTCCCATGTTAATTATCATGTTTGTTCTATGTTACCCTTGATATGGAGGTTCTAGTCCTCCATCCTTGATAAAATGTTCATCACCACTAGAATGTTAATAAATAATTATTGTATGTGATTGAAATATTTCTAAAGTACGATGGTTATTTTAGGGAATATATGATGATAGTTCCCAATGAATGATTTAAAATCCCCTTTTAAATATTTTTAAATTTATAAAGGAATTTAATTTGTTATTTAATGTAATTTTTAATATTAATACTATAAAATAATAAAAATATCATAAATTAAAAATTATAACATCATATTAAAAGAAATTAATTTTTATAATTCATTCATAATTTAAATTTTATGCCATCATTCTTTTAGGAGGTAAAACCTCCCAAAACAAGAATGCGTTATAACAACCAAATGAGAAATATCATGTTATTGAATAATAAAAATATAAAATTTATAGAATATTAAGTAATTTTTTTAATTTTCTAAATCTATTTTATGATTAGGTGGATCATAATGATAAAAAATAACGATTCAGGTGAGGAGAAAACTTACATTTAAGAGTGGAATAATTTCTTAGTTTTTCTCTTGTAAATGAATAATTTTGGACACCTTCTTGTGGACAGAGGTTCAAAAAATGCAAGAGTGTATTTTTAAATATAAAACATAGGTAGGTACTCATGTGGTAACTAAAGGAATTTTATAATTTTAGGTGGGTAAAAGGGGGGGGGGTTGGTGAACTTAAGTTGAATCTTATTATAAAACCATTAATTAATGAATAAGTAATGTAATTTAAAAAGGAAAGAGGAAAAATGAAAAAATTAATGGATATGTGATGAGAGGAGATCATGAATTCCTTCTGTCATATATTTAAAAGTAGGTTTTTATGATATTATGTGTAATTACCACACAGTTAAGACACTATTACTATATTTCACCTTTACTATAGTAAGTATCTTTATAACTTTCAACATTGTTTAAGTAAAAATGTTAAATTATACTTATTATAGAATATGGAAATGATGATTGAAAATATGAAATTAATTTAATTTGACACAATTTCTAAAAGTTATGAAAGATAATTTTAAAATAAATAATATACAATAGATATTTTGTTAGAAAAATATACTATAAATACAATAGATAAATTTATTATTATTTCCAAAAAAATATTAATCATGAGATGTATTTAATTTTATTTCATCATATATTAAAAAAAAATTCTATAAAATACTTTTTTAATAGCGATCATTTAAATTTATTAATAAAATATACCCAAAAAAAAAATCAATAAAAATGTTATCTTTTTTAAATAATTTTACTCAATTTCCATTATTTATCTTCAAACTATAAAATTTTATCAATTCAATAAAATTATTGTATTTATTTTTATTTTATAAACATACAAGATCATTTTTTAATAATAATGAAAATAATGTATAATAAATAAAAATAAAATTTTTAATAAAATAATTTAAATATTTATTATGTTTTTCTTATTTTGAGAATTAATTATTATATGTTAATTATGTTGTTTTTAGTAAACTAAAAAATAAAAACCTCAATGAACCTATTAGTTTCAAGTATATACTATAACCATATGTTCAACGACCATATCTCCAATGACAATATATGAAATGACCATATGTTCTATGGTCATATTATATTCATAGATTTATTATTACATGCAAATATAAAATATGTCATCCTTATCTTTTAATTAATTTTTGGTATTTTTATGTAAATAATATATTTAATTATTTAAATATTTATAATAATAGGTACAGTCTTTAAAGAATTCCAAGAGGATAATGATTCAATTTCCTTATCATTGAATTTTCCCGTGGTTGCATTCCTCTTGTTGTTTTCATAATGATTTTTTATTGATTTATGATACATTATTAATATTTATCATTAATTGCAACACTTTATCCAAAAAATATATCATAAGTCATTTCAGTATAGTGTTTTACATATTAAAAGTTATCAAAAAACAATATATATTTAAAGGGGAATACTTACGAAAATCGTGGGGCATTAAATTCTAGTGACTTTAAAGAGTTTTCCAATGAATGTTCATTATTAAAGAGAAAATATGTGTGTACTTATAAAATATTACATCATTAGGTTCCCACATTGTTCATCAAACTTATGAGTCCTCCATTGAACTTTAACCATGTGAGTGGTAATGTTTTATAATAATATAACCCTAAGATCCATGATTTCTACCACTTATTCCTTATAAGAGATATATCATTCCAGTGTTACTACCACTAAGTTTAGTACATGTGGTGGTTCAGGTAGGAACAACCTAAAAAGTGAGAAGTTTAACACATCATACACTTTAGAGAGATTCAGTGGATGTTCTTGGTGAATTATACCATCTATATTTTTTTTGGATTTTGAAAGGTGTATTGTTTTTTGGGGTTAAAATTACCTTCTTATCGAATCTCACTACTCTATTAAATTGTGATATTTGAATGAATAACATGTATAAATCTTTAAACATAAAATCTCTGTAATGATTATTAGTATAGATCTTCCATCAAGTTTGTCTCATTTTAATTATCCACTGATTGGTTTGATTCATCAATGAAATATCTTGAAAAAATATATTTTCCTAGTATATTATTATTTCAAACATCATCACACCATGTTTGAATTATTCACCTCTTCACATATAGATCCATGTATGGTTCCATTTGAATAAATGAATGGAAACTATTATTACTTAGGAAATCCACCATGCGATGTTCCTAAATCCAAACCCCTTTGAAATCTATTTAATTTTATCATGACATATCTTCTAGGATTTTAATAGTTTTTTTTACAATGACCATCAGTTTGAGGATGATTTGTCATACTAAATCTCCACTTTTAATCCAATTCTTTTTAAGGCTTATATAGAACTATATGTTTGTTATCAAATGTGTATCATATACAATTGAGTGTTTTACCATATAATTCCTTACAACATCTTTTGGGTATATATATTATCATATTTATGTAGTGACAAATGTAGTAAAATAAAAATGAATTGTGCCAAAATTGTAAGGATTCCTACGATAACACAAACTAACTTATGAAATCTAGAAGTATTTTTGATTCCTATAATTAAATTCAAGGTGATGTTATCCCATTACCATATAGGCATGGCTAATAAAATTACCATACCATTATTGTCTATTAAATAGGCCTTAACATTATAGCATACGAATCAAAAATACATATACTCAACAATATCTCTATCTATATTGTCCCATTATAAATTATCCATGATATATTTACAAACTTATTTTATTATAGGATGAGTAGATAATGATAATCAATGTAATCTATCCAAAAGATCATTCAATTATCAAATTATAGGAAAAAATATTCATTTCTTAAATCTTATAATTCCATCAATTTAAAGGTTGAACCATGTAATAATCCTTACCTACTTCTGTAGATCTAAATCCATCTTCTTCATATCTTTGAACTTCACACATATGGATGGGTGACTAGTCACATGGACGATAAATGATTTCTCTACATACCTTATGATTCCCAAATCCATTATTTTCAAATCCATGAGTATTGGTCCTGTTTTGATTTTTATCATAGATAACGTACAATAATCATTCATACCTAGAGAATCAACCACCTTGGTAACCTTCTTAGAGTGATATGTATTTTGAAATAATAGTCTTGGACCATATCTTTTGGAACATATCTAACTCCTTATATGTGAATATACAATTTATGATATTGTGATGTATATATATATCATAACATTATCCATATAAATAATTCCTTATCATTAACGAAATTATTAAAACTACTTAACTGATCATGGGATGGGTAATATATCTCATGAACTATTAATTGATGTGAGACATTAGGTACAACTATTCATTTTTTCATGAGGAAACATCCTAGTAACTTCTTTATGTTATCAATATATATCACAAAACCTTCACTACTGTAAGGCAGTGTAAGTATATTTTTTTACCAGGTAGGGGGAGACAACTCCTTTTTTATTGATGGAAGTAATACATATTTTAAAATTGGGTTTTAGGTAACCATTACATGACCTAAAGTCCTAGTGGATGAAGTTCCCATTAGACTTTGATGGCTCAATGGTCTAATGACTTGAAGGTCCAAACTAAGAAGCCCACCATTACATCATGACCCCAATATTCTCACTAGGATTACCCCTCACCATCAGACATTTCATTAATCTTACCCACAATGAAGACATAGTGGAGAACCCCACTATAACCGATGTTTGCATATAGGGAAAGATGATAGGTTACATTATACCCATCACCCTTTTGATATTCCCATAAAAAAACACTTTCATGTATCCATTCCATGCTAAATTTCAATATGCATAGATTCACCAATATAGTCATCACCATTCAAAGGATGCCCCACCCCCTCTTACAAGAATCATCATGATGTGATTTCCTTTACAATTCTATAGAATATAACCCATCTATCCCAAGATGTTAGTGGTCCAATTAATAGGTGATAACACACCTACAACTCTTTCAAGCTTCCAACCCTAAAATATTGTATATATCTAAGACAAATTACCTACCTGGTGTTCTACACTAATCAGTTGGTCACTTTTTATCACCTATTGATCTAGGGTGGCCTAAACGTGTTGTGGCATGAAGACCAATGGTTGGATGAAGGACATATGTCCCAAAGGCTCAAGTAAATGTCTCGTAGGCCCAAATCGGGTGAATAGTTCCACTAGTATAGTAATTCTATATTACCTCTATTTTATCCTCTATAGTACTATTAAATCCACCCCTTTAAATTTTCTTCAAAAAATGTATATATAATAACTTTATTCCCTTTTTAATTGACTTGGATATTGGATTTCACAAAATGAAAAATTTATCACAATAGGTCTATAGTATTGAACTAATTCAATAATACATCAGATCTTCATTAATGTGGATATTTTGGGATATTATATATTTAACCATATATTTAATGGACCCAAACAAATATCTTAATTTATGACTATATAACTAATTAATGATACTTTTTTTTGAAATAATTGAAACATTGTAATGTTGGTATATAACCCCTCCCTTATAAAGGTCTTCAGCCCAATCCTAAAATGAACACCATTCCCTTCATTTATATTACAATAAATGAGAATATAATCTATAATGACTGCAGAAATAGATTGATAGAGTCTATAAAGAAACAATTCATGAGATACATAAATATAAAGTAGGTGTTCATTAGTCTGAGTGAGATTACTATGAATTCATAGTGTCTATAGATTCATCAACACACAGTAGGGACTTAATCCCTACACAACCAAACCTTGTTAGCACATTCCAGATGGTAGAAGCCTTTAGTGGATATATTTGATATATTTATCAACACATAGTGGGGTCTTAATCATCGTCTAGTGGTTGGATCCCTCAAAAATCAAAATGCTGATTTTTCTCTCTAATGATGATATGGATCATGCATGGTCCAATAGATAATCCTCCCTCAAAAATTTTCATTTCATTATTCTCCTTTGTTCTTTTGATATCCAATTGAATCATGACCAAGAGAAAAAATTGATTTGTGCTCATCTTATATGTTTTTTGAACTCTTTCCAAAATGCTTCCATTTCGGGAGGCTAGGTAATCTTGTTGGACATTTCATGGTTTTGGATCTCAAGACCCAATCATTTTTTTCATCCCATAGAACACTAAATATGTGTTGAGGTTGATATATTTAAATCACCTATATATTTCTTCTAGATTTAAATTGATTGTTAATACTGATAAAAATAGCTAATAATTTATGAGTCATGGACCTACTATTTCTCCACCTCCATCCCCCAATGGCATTCAGATAAGAGATGTCATCATAGAGGAAACAATGCATTCTATTATAATATAATGGAATATTATACCTCATTGCAAAGGGAGGACACCTATGGGTAAGAGGTCTTACTTGCAGAGGGAAATCCTCGTAAGAGAATCAATAAGATTGATTTTTTCCAACATTCTATTATGGGCACAATGAGTCAACCACACCTCTTTGAAATGAGTTTGGGAGTTAATAAAAAGAAGAATGTCTTGAAGGGTCAAAGGATTTATCTCCTTCCGATATCATGACCGTGATCGATAGTAAGGTAGGGTAACTAGAGGGATTTCCAATCATTGTGACAAAAACCACAATATGGGAAAATCTAGTAAACTGTTAATCAATAATTTCAAGGGAATTAGAGGTCAGACAATATTTGTAGTGTTGGGTGTGGAAATTATCACCCTAATCAAATGATAAAATGACAATGCTGTAAGAATTGAAAGGAAAAATAACCTATGAGGAAGGCTGGATGAGAAGGAAACTGAGAAGGATTCCAACTCCAAAACCTAGTCCACTCAGAGAAAGGAAATGGAAATAGTGGAAGAGTATCTTTGGTGATAAAAAAAAAACAGAAACAAGACCCTTTTTTATTCGGATGGTTTCATTAAGCAAGTGAGTACCATACTAGAATTCAAGTTATTTGCGATGGGTTATTTGCGACGGGATCCCGTCGCAAATAAGATTTAGCGACGGGGCCCCATCGCACAAAATATTAATTGCGACGGGCTCGTCATAAATAATATTTTGTGTGATGGGAAACTTCACTGTCACAAATAAGTCTCCGATTATATACTTTATATATATATAAGCTCTTTTGTGATGGGCCTGTCGCAAATGCTTTTTGAAAATATTTTTTAGACTATTTGCGACGGGCCCGTTGCAAATAGTATTTGTGAAGGGCCCTTAATCCCGTCGCAATTATCTTTTTTAAGAAAAAATTATTTAGACTATTTGCGACGGGATCCCGTCACAACAGATCCCATCACAAATAATAAATAATTTTTTTAAAAAATAAATTTAATAAAATTATGATTATTGAAAAATTAATTTTAATATTATTAAAATAATATAAAAAAAATAAAAAATATAAAAATTCTCGATATTCACAAATAAATATAAAAAAATCATAAAATATTATTATGATTATTGAAAAATTAACTTTAATATTATTAAAATAATAAAAAAATAAAAAATATTAAAATTCTCAATATTCACAAAAAAATATAAAAAAATCAAAAAATATTATTATGATTATTGAAAAATTATTTTTTAATATTATTAAAATAATAAAAAATATTAAAATATTAAAATTCTCAATGTTCACAAAAAATATAAAAAAAATCATAAAATATTATTATTGTTATTATTATTAATAAAATAAATGAATATTATAAAATATAATACTGAAAAAATATATTTATTAAAATTATGATTAATGAAACAATAATATTAATATTATTAAAATAATAAAAATAATAAAAAATATTAAAATTCTCAATATTCACAAAAAAAATCATAAAATATTAAAAATCAAATTATGTAATAATCGTACCGATATAAAAGATAGAAAATGTAAATAGTTCATATTACAACAAATTTAAATTCAAATGTTTTTGACATAAAAAGAATCACTTGGGGGGGGTCATCTTTTGGAGGAGGTGGAGGAGCTGAAGGAGATGGTGGAGGAAACTTCATCCCTAAACTATGAGTCAGACGACGCATATACTCCATCTGATCATGATGATGCTGCTGCCATCGACGCATCTCATCCTCATGCTGCTACTACTACTACCATCGACGCCTCTCCTCCTCGTGCTGCTGCTCTACTGCTGCTGCTGATGCATCTCTTCTTGCTGCTTCTGCAAACTCTCTATAAGGTCTTTCTGAGCTCGGAACTGCTCCTGATATTGTGAGCCAGAAGATGATGCCTCTCCACGAGTTCCTCTCGAGCTGGATGCTGACATCGCATCAATACCATAACAAGTACCAGGAGTCACATGAGAGCTGATACCAACTACTCAGCCCTTCTCAAATCCATATTGAGTCGCCTATATCCATGCCGCCTCGTCGAAATGGCGGACACTAGTCTGATCAGTCGCCTCGTCCTGACCCTCACCCTGTGTTTGAGAAGTCGCAGCCTCATATGACTCCATCAATTCCAATTTGAAATTAAAATTGTGAAAATATTATATGCAGTTAATTGGCAAACTGAAAAAATAAGACTAACCACAATCTAACGCTAGCGATCACCTCTAATATCTTCGGTGGCTGGATCACTGAACATCCTCTGATAAATATCGTACTCTATAATATCGGGATGCTCGACTGCCTATATGAATATAAAATAAACTGTTTATATTTGAAGTTATATTAAATATTTAAAAAAATTACTTACCAGATTCTCTCTATGCGTAATGAATGTATGACCACCATCTCGATACGTCACCTCCTGTCTCCCCCAGTTCTACCAACCCAATGAAGACCTCCTTTGAAACCCACCGCCCAACCAGTGTGCATATAATCCATACCAAACCTGATATGAAATGTACTCTGGTCGGTGGGCTCTACAAGACTCATAAAATACTGTCACTCCTGCTTTCTTAATGGCAGTCTTTCTCAAATTTTTCAAAAACTATCGTAAACGCTCACGTATAGCCACCTCCCATGCTGCGTGGATATCGTCACGTATGATATCATCGACAACATATCATAAACCCTGAAAATAATTTATAATATCAAGTTATTAATAAAATAAATTTCAAAATAAATATTATTTAATTACATACCAGCCAATGATTTTACATGCCGAGCTACACATCAATGGGAATCTGTTCCCATGTGGTCCATGGCTAAGAAAAATAATTTCACAAGATAGCGCTCTCCTGTCCAACAGCTACATGCGCAAAACTGTGAAAAAAGAATAAATAATCAAACAATTAGTATATATATAAATAAATTAATGAAATCTAACTAAAATATACAGGTTACCACACCTCAGTGTGCGTGGATCGAAGCCAAGACTTGGACGTCGCTTGGGGATAGGGTCATGAATCATCAGTCACGCAAGACCTCGCCCCCTCTGCATACCTCTTGAACGACCAGTAGGCTGAGGGTCAGATGATCCCACATCCCCCTCATCCAAAGGTATCTCAGCCTCCTATAACTCATGCAATAGATTAGATTCCATCTGAAACAAAAAATGATTGTTGTTAGCTGATAGTTGAAAATAACTATTATATATATATATATTAGTTATGATCATAACCTAAATTTAACTATTCCAATGTTCACCTTCATCATCATCTTCATATCTAATGATGTCAATGTCTTCATATTCCTCCTCGGAATCATCAATATCCATATGAGTTTCACTTTCATAATCTCTTGTCATTTCAATTTATTTGTAACATCATTAACATCTTCGTCAACATGGACCCTTAATTATTGGGTGTCCTCATCGATATTCACGTTTCTTTGTGAAAATGATGGATTTTGATTAGTCTCTTAAAACATTTCAATTTCTTCCACTTTAGTGGAACCACATTCAGTTTGAGTAAATTGATTTTCCCGAGATTTCATTTTTATTATGCTACACCAATCACCCAGGTTTCTTGAAGTAGCAAAATACTTTGCATAATAAATTTGATGTTCCTGTTGAGCCAGTAAAAACAGGTTCATTTACTGAAAGAAGACTTTTATATTTAATATCGACGATTCCATGAGTCAGATGAACACACAAGCCTCTCTCAGTATCCAACCACCGACATTTAAACATCATTATGTAATATTTTCCAAGATAACATAACTCAATAATTTCATCCAAAATTCCATAAAAGTCAAATCCAGTTTCTCTATGATGTGATATTTTTAAACAAACTCCACCATTCATTGTTTTTTTGATTCCCCATATACACGTGTATGAAATCAAAAACCATTAACCACATATGTATTATAAGTTTTAACCATTTTGGATGGTGGGTTACTCAATATACACAGTCACTTATCAATTTTATCAGCATGTTGAGACACCTAAAAATTTCTAAAACAAATATCAATATAATAAATAGTAAACTGAATTGATATTAAACCATTAATAATTTATGTTACCAGCTTTTGAAACCATTGAGAAATTTTTTTTGTCTACATTCTTCAAGAGCAGCTGCTGTAATTTGTGGAACTTGTTTCTTGATATGATTATCATATAACATATATATAAAATAAGTTTAAATACTGTAATAGAAATTATAGAATAAGTGATAGAAGCAGTCACAGTACAAATGTTGTCATTTCGTCACAGTTTAGCAGAACATATGTATGAGCTCTATGATTTTCATCATCTGAAAGCCATCGTTCTTGAACTCCACCAAAGCCATGATTTGGATGACTAAAAACTGATAAATGATTATCCATTTCATCATTAACATTTCCCTCATTCCGTACCATGTGGTTTTGTTTTGATAGATATTCATATTCAAAATAGTGAGAGCAGAAAAAAGAAATTTCCTCTTGGAAATAAGCTTAAGCAATTGAGCCTTCAACTGATGCTTTGTTACGTAATTTTTTTTCAAATTCTACATGCATTTCTCGAATGGGTACGTCCATCAAAACTGTAATGGACCTCCACATTTAGCTTCATGTGGAAAATGTAATATCAGATGTTCCATTGAGTCAAAGAAAGCAGGTGGAAATATTTTTTCTTGTTTACATATAATTTCAGCAACATCTTCTTCCAGTTTTTTAGCACATCATTTTCAGTTGTTACTGTAAAAATGTCTCCAAAAAAATATGGCATGTCTGTTATCAAATCCCAAAACATAGAATTCAACAAACCTTTGAATCCAATCTACATAATTCTTTCCATTAAAACATGACAATCATGACTTTTTAATCCGGTAATATGACCATTCTTAACAAATCTTTCCAAATTGGAAGCATAGCCATTTGGAAGTCTCAAATCTGCAATCCATTTCCAAAATAATAAATGACTCTCTTTAGATAGTGTATAAGCTACTTTTGGCTTCATTAACCACTGTGATTTTACATTTTCAAATAGTTCATGTTTTGGTCTCCTGTAAATTTGGACAAGATCTAATCGTGATTTTACAGTATCTTTGGTCTTACCTAGTGTATCCAAAATTGTATGAAATAAATTATCAAAACAATTAATCTCAATGTGCATGACATCTAACATATGGAGGACCAATAAATCAGACCAATATGGGAGATCCCAAAAAATTCTTCGTTTTATCCAATTATGTTCTTTCCCAAATCCATGAATTTTCTTTTGGTTTTCTATTGGCCCAAATGTTATGGGAGGTAATGAAAATACAACTGATTTTAACTCTGTACTTGAGATCATTTTTGGAGGTTCATCCCTTTCAATTTTTCCTTTTCTCAAATGAGATTTGTTCCTTCAAAAAGGATGATCGGTTAGAAGAAATCTGCAATGACAGTCAAAATAGCATGGTTTTTTTCTATTGACAAGCATAAAATCTTTGTGGTCTTTCATAAAGTAAGGACATGATTTTAGACCATGTTTACTCCATCCAGATAACATTCCATATGCCGGAAAGTCACAAATTTTCCACATCAATGCAGCTTTTAATGTGAAATTTTGTTTCACAGCAACATCATATGTACTAACACCATTACTCCTCAATGAATTTAAGTCATCAATCAATGCTTTCAAATAATCATCAATATTCTTTTTTGGATGTCCTAGGATTAATAAAGTCAAAAAGATATACGGCTCCTTCATAAATATCCATGGAGGTAGATTGTACGGAGTTATAAAGACATGCCAACATGAATACTGATTACCATAAGAACCAAACAGACAGAAACCATTAGTAGAAAGACCCAACTGCACATTTCAGGCTTTTAAAGAAAAATACGGATATAGACAATCAAAATGTTTCCATGAATCATCATCAGATGGACGATTCAAGATTTCACCAGTTGAAATATTGGTTTTGTGCCATGACATCATTGATGCTGTGTCATGAGACATAAATAAACATTGCAGCCTGGGTGTACGGGGGAAATATCTCAACTGTTTTACCGGAATCGATCAAGACTTCCCTGGTTGAGATTCTTTATACCTCGATTATCCACATGTTGGACAACTATCCAACGACTCATTTTCACCAGAATATAAGATGCAATAATTTTCACATGCATGAATCTTCTGATAACTAAGGACTTGATTACGAACCATCCTCTTGCTCTCATAGTAATCTGCAGGCAACGCATTTCCTTCAGGAAATAGTGTTTTAACCAAAGAAAATATATGATCAAAATAGTTTTTTAACATTGCATTATCTGATTTAATATACATAAATTTCGCAACTACTTCTAATTTTCTTATCTTACAACCAGGATATAATGCATCCTCAGTAGACCTCAACAACTCATAAAATTCGGATAGTGCCAACTCAGGAGTTAAATCAATGTCATCGTGAGTTTTAGTTTGTTGAACAGATGGACCTGCAACATCATGTACTAAATTTTGGAACTGTGATGGATCCAGAATCAAGTTATTAGTATCTTCTTTGGAACTGCGTTCACTATGTTGATACCAAACATGAAAATTTGATTGAAAAACAAACCGCAAGAGATGTCCCCCAACCTTGTCAAATGTGGAAAACATTCTCAGAGCACATTTATTATAAGGACACTTAATTGTGCCTTCAGAAACATATTCTAGTTTTGATGATGCAAATGCTAAGAATGCATTAACACCCTCAATATATAAAATATTTAAATAATAACCATTTGGATTTCTACACTGATTTATCCAAGCGCTATTCCTAACTAGTTATTACTAATTATTATTAATTATTACTAATTAATACTATTTATTACTAATTATTTCTAATTATTCCTATTTATTACTAATTAATCTTATTTATTAATAATTATTCGTATTTATAACTAATTATTCATATTTATTACTAAATATTACTAATTATTACTAAGTATTCCTATTTATTAATATTTACTACTATTTATTACTATTTATTACCATTTATTACCATTTATTACTAATTATTACTAATTATTACAATTTATTACTAATTATTACAATTTTTTATATTTATTACTAATTATTCATAATTATTGCTAATTATTCCTAATTATTTCTAATTATTCCTAATTATTGATAATTATTGCCATTTATTTGTAATTATTACTAATTAGTTGTAATTATTCCCATTTATTCCTAATTATTACTAATTATTACAATTTATTCCTATTTATTGCTAATTATTGCTAATTATTACTAATTATTGCTAATTATTTATAATTATTCCAAATTATTGCTAATTATTCCTAATTATTCCAAATTATTAGTATTTATTAGTAGGTATTACTAATTAGTAGTATTTATTAGTAATTATTACTAATTATAACTAATTATTACTAATTATTGCTAATTATTCCTAATTATTGCTAATTATTCTTAATTATTGCTAATTATTCTGAATTATTGCTAATTATTACTAATTATTGCTAAATATTACTAATTATTGCTAAATATTACTAATTATTAGTATTTATTCCTAATTATTACTAAATATTACTAATAATTAGTATTTATTCCTAATTTTTACTAATTATTCTTATTTATAACTAATTATTCATATTTATCACTAACTATTACTATTTGTTACTAACTATTACTATTTATAACTAAGTATTACTATTAGTTAATATTTATTAATATTTATTACTATTTATTACTATTTATTACAAATTATTACTAATTATTACTATTTCTTACTAATTATGAAAATTTATTCTTATTTATTACTAATTATTCCTAATTATTGCTAATTATTCCTAATTGTTGCTAATTATTCCTAATTATTGCTAATTATTGCTCTTTATTTCAAATTATTGCTAATTAGTTCTAATTATTCCTAATTATTCATAATTATTGCTAATTATTACAATTTATTTCTAATTATTGCTAATTATTGCTAATTATTGCTAATTATTGCTAATTATTCCTAATTATTGCTAATTATTCTTAATTATTCCTAATTATTAGTATTTATTAGTAATTATTACAAATTATTAGTATTTGTTAGTAATTATTACTAATTATAGCTAATTATTACTAATTATTGCTAATTATTCCTAATTATTGCTAATTATTTATAATTATTGGAAAATATTACTAATAATTAGTATTTATTCCTAATTATTAGGAAGTATTACTAATTATTTGTATTTATTCCTAATTATTACTAATTATTTCTAATTATTACAAATTATTCCTAATTATTACTAATTATTCCTAATTATTACTAATTATTCCTATTGATTAATATTTATTGCTATATATTACTAATTATTGCTGTTTATTACTAATTATTTCTAATTATTGCTAATTACTACTAATTATTACTAATTATTCCTTATTATTGCTATTTATTTCTAATTATTTCTTATTATTGCTAATTATTGCTAATTGTTGCTAATTATTGCTAATTATTCCTATTTATTTCTAATTATGGCTAATTATTTCTAATCATTGCTAATTATTTCTAATTACTCTTATTTATTGCTAATTATTAGTATTTATTGCTAATTATTAGTATTTATTAGTAGTTATTACTAATTATTAGTATTTATTACTAATTATTACAATTTATTACTAATTATTACAATTTATTACTAATTATTATTAATTATTGCCGATTATTGCTAATTATTACTAATTATTGCTAATTATTATTAATTATTGCTAATTATTCTTAATTGTTGCTAATTATTCCCAATTATTGCTAATTATTGCTAATTATTTGTAAGTATTACTAATTATAAGTATTTATTCCTAATTATTCCTAATTATTCCTAATTATTACTAATTATTCCTAATTATAACTAATTATTCGTATTTATTAATATTTATTTTTATTTATTACTAATTATTGCTATTTATTACTAATTATTTATAATTATTGCTAATTGTTACTAATTATTCCTAATTATTGCTAATTATTGTTAATTATTGCTAATTATTAGTATTTATTGTTAATTATTAGTATTAATTAGTATTTATTACTAATTATTACAATTTATTACTAATTATTACAATTTATTACTAACTATTACAATTTATTACTAATTATTATTAATTATTCCTAATTATTATTAATTATTCCTAATTATTACTAATTATTCATATTTATTACTAATTATTCTTATTATTTATTATATATTGCTATTTATTACTAATTATTGCTATTTATTGCTAATTATTGCTAATTATTGCTAATTATTTCTAATTATTGCTAATTATTCCTAATTATAGCTAATCATTACTAATTATTGCTAATTATTACGAATTATTGCTAATTATTTCAAATTATTGCTAATTATTGCTAATTATTGCTATTTATTTTAATTATTCCTAATTATTTCTAATCATTGCTAATTATTCCTAATTATTAGTATTTATTGCTAATTATAAGTATTTATTAGTAATTATTAGTAATTATTAGTATTTATAACTAATTATTACAATTTATTAGTAAATATTAAAATTTATTACTAATTAGTATTGATTATTTCTATTTATTGCTATTTATTACTAATTATTGCTAACTATTACTAATTATTGCTAATTATTCCTAATTATTGCGAATTATTTCTAATTGTTACTAATTATTACTAATTATTACTAATTATTTCAAATTATTCCTAATTATTACTAATAATTCCTAATTATTACTAATTATTCTTATTTGTTACTATTTTTTGATATTTATTACCAATTATTATTAATTACTACAAATTAATTATATACATTACTAATTATCATTAGTAATTAATAATTACTACTAATTATTAAAAATTAATACTAAAAATTTCAATTTATTAGTACAAATAAAGACTAATGACAAAACAATTTAAATTTAATTTAATTACAACTAATCAACAATAAAAAAAATTAACGTAAAAAAATGAAATAAATAATAAATTTAAAATAACATAAATACCTTTAAGACTGATTTTCTATTGATGCAGACGGCTTCACGACTTTTTCGTGAACAAAAAAATTAACAAAGAAAAATTCTCTCTCTAAAATCACAGTTTAAAGAGAAACATGATCTAAAATTTGAGAGGAATGAGAGGAAAAATAGATTGGGGTATATATAGGTAAGATTATTTGCGATGGAATTATTTGCTACGGGTATCCCGTCGCAAATAGTATCTTTTGCGACGAGTCCCGTCGCAAATACCTACTTCCGCATTAATTACTGTCGGCGGTTAAAATGTTATTTGCGACGGGACCCGTCACAAATAGTCCCTGGCGACACACCTTTTGCGACGAGATGACATCCCGTCGCAAAAAGGTATAAACCGGCACCGGTTATTTGCGACGGGAGACGAAATCCCGTCGCAAATAGTTGGTTATTTGCTACGAGTCGTTACCCCTGTCGCAAATAAACTCTTGGTCGGACCATTTGCGACGGGATTTATCCCCATCGCAAAAGGCCTGTCGCAAAAATCCATTTTTCCTATAGTGGTAGATCATGAGCATGGAAGAACTACAAAAATTTATCCATTTGTCTAGTTAAAAGATCTTCTAGGAAAGGACCCTTCTTTCAGAAGAAATTCTCTATTTTAGTTGTTTCTCAAAAGGTGAGGGTCACAGGAAAATACCAGTAGGATAATGGAGGTAATTTGTTCAAGGTACCCAATGCAAGTGAGTCCAAGTGGGTTATGTTTTAGAAGGATGTGGGTAGTCCTCCTAGTGATGTGGTTTTGTGAACTCATGTTGATAGGGAAAGGATACCCGATCCTAAGATGAAATCAATTAGAAGAGTTATGGAGGGAGATTTTAAGGAGGAGGCTAACGTATCAAATTTACTGAAGCTTCTAATTCATTGTAATGAAGAGATGGTTGATGAGTATTTCTAAATTAATTTATCAAAGGAGTATGCTCACAAAAGTTTTCAAAGATTGGTATAAGTCATCCTTAAGGAAGAACATGCTTCTTGGATCGATAAAAAGAATTATATTTTGATATGATTCTTTAATTAGTATAAACCAAGCGTATTGGAATATGTTTAGACCTAAGAAAATATGGTCTAAAACATTGAAGACCTCACCAATGATAGTCCATACTTGGGACCGACTCTATCTAGTGGAACTTATAATGGGTAAACCATTCCAACTCTTTTAATTCTTTTTGGAATGGTATGGTTATCTTATTTATGGTTTGATGTTATTATAGCTTCATAACATATGTTCGTTTCCCTATTATTTTCTAAAATTTTAGACTTTTTAGTGACTCTCCTTTGAGTGGAAGTGTGTGTGGCTATTTTAGTATAGGTATATTGCTTGCTATTTAGGATTTGTTTTGGAGTATGGTTAGAATTTTTATGTCTTTTACTGTAGTGTTGGTTCCCACTAAACCCCTAAAAGTAGATTTAATGAAAATAAAATATTTAATTTGTAGGTAATGTTTTATGTTCATGATATTCATTATAGAAACATATTTATGCATGATTCTTCTTAAAAGAATAACAGGTACATACCATGGTGAAACAATTTGGTGTGTAAAATCCTATTTATGATTCTCTGAGTGTTCCTTCCGCCATCCCTCTAATTCAACCAGGAATATTTTATATAGAGTCCTTGATATAGGTATAACAGTATGTTTGAGTTCTATGGAAAACTCAACCTCATAATATAGGGGAAGACCATGAAACAATTCTAGAAATATATTGACATACTCTTGAACAATAGGCATATCTTCTATATTGATATTCTCCCCCATATCATTAGATAAATTTACCACATTATAAATTATTAAGACACAGATAATGGAACTAATTACCATATGGAGTTCATAGTCATCATTATAATGATAGGTGATCATAGAGTTATTTGGGGTTTGAAATATGCCTTCCCGATCCCAAAAATTAACATGGGATCATTATAGAGTGGGAAGTCATACATTCCAAAAAGACATAAAATTTGAATAAAAGGATAATTATTGGATTTTATGGAATAAAATTCGACAAGTATTTTAAAAGAGATGACTAATAGACATGGGATTCAATCCTTGTACTATTAGAAGTTTCCCTTGATAACTTGTTGTCAAATTGATGGGGTTATTAATAAATAAACAAAGAAACAATTCATGATGTTATCAAATTCAAAGAACTGGAATCAAATAATATTATTTCAATAATAATCATTCATTTCACTGACCTAAATTCCTGATTTTTTTATTCCAACCCTTATTAAAATCCAAATCACGAGGGAAAGTATTAACAAATAATAAACTATGAGGTACTAAATTTTAACAACTTCATTTCTAACTACGATAATTTATATTCATACTATATCACTCATGATTTGACATTTGATTTTTAGGCCATATCATCATCCTATTTATAACATAATCACCAAAATTGATTTCTCTAATGAAAGAGGATGGGAGAGACTCTACAAGAGACTCTACGAATGACCTTCTTCTAATATTTCTACCTGGATTATCTAAAAATCGGTAATGGTTTCTTCTAAATTCACTAGATGTACCAATACATCATGGATTCCTTCAACCCAGAATGCAAATTCTCTTTTGAAAGTCTAGTTCCCAACGAATTAGTGGAAAATGACCTATCTAATAAAGATTATAATTGTGGTCATCCTTCAATATCCAAAGAATGTTATTCTTATAGGTTATTAATGGAGAATATCTATATAAAGAGACATTCTAGAAGAATCAAAAAAAATATAGGATGGAGGTTTTTCTATAGCCACAAATCTTAAATCCCCACCAAAAAGACTCAATATGTGTATGTTTTATATTCTAGGGAGTATTACTTATCTTTTGGTGGACAATACATGGTCTGTTGTAGAACTGATGTCCCAAGTCTCCCACTTCTAGGGTAAAAACAATTGGAAACGAGTTCCAATGGGAAAATGATACTATCATATTATACATAACACCCATGATGAACTGAATTTTGTCTTGAAGACTAGAAATATTAAACTATAACTTGTATTTTTACGTTTTTTATTGGGATACTACCATTAATCACTCCACTCTATGAAATTATATGGACTGAATATGTTTTAGCTTTCATGGACTAAACTGAGTTTTGGGAACCCAAGGATTCTAAATGATAGTGCTTCTTGTATTGGTGTTCAGTTGAATACTGATCATCGTACTTTTAATGTGGATCTTGGTCTTTATGCATGAGTGATGGATGAAGATAGTCTGAAATAAAAATTGTAAGATGTCATTAGCTTCAATTATAAGGATAATAGAGTAGATATCATGGTGGGATATGAGTAAAACAATCCTTTATGTTAGGTATAAAAAATAATTTTACATTCCATCTCTAATTTTAGGGTATTTCAAAAATAGGTGATACCCCCTAAAAATAAAATCAATGATATTAAAAGATATAATAAGGGTAAGGGCCCCGTCATTGGGAAAGGTGAACCCTCAAAAAAGAATGAAATTGGTAGATTGGTGAATAATCAGAAGTTCATTTCAACCTCAAAAGATGTTTCTGAAAAATTACTTGATAAATTGGTTGACGAGGAAGAGAAAGAATACGAAGATGAGTATATTGTTGGGAAAATATCTAAGGATGTCTGGGATATTTTTAATAACACCCAAAAGGAAAACACTATTGAATATTTAAATATTATAAATTATATTAAAGTATGTGAAATATATCTTTATTAATTTTACTAATTTCTATGGTGATATATATACTAATTTAGGACCCCAATAGGTGAAAAATGAAACATAAGAGTCACATAATGAATGAGATGTGGATAATATATCTTTTAAAGAGAAAACCGAAGAGGATACACATAAATCCATACATGATAAACCTAAATAGTTCTTTCTTAATGAAAAATGAACTTCTAAAGGGACTATAAAATAGATACACTCATTATCAAAGAAATCTAGAAGATTTGAAATTCACACCTCCTCTGATGGGCTTATTGAGGTCAACATACATGGAAGTAATAAAAATTTTAATGATGATAACACTTTCATTCCTAGTACTCTCATAATATCTAAATATAAGGGGGATAATACAATACACAATACCACCTCATATTTGAATAATTTTCCAAAAATCTTATCTTCATGAATTATCCCTTGTGATAGGTATAAGAAACCTACCACTAGAAATTCAGATAGCTCTAGTATTAATGAATTTCATTATTTTTATTTTCTCAAGAATGATGAAGTCTCTTCAGATCCTAGTTCGAAAATGATTAACCAATAAGAAACTATTATCATAATAAGATCTACAAATGTAAAAAGAAGGGGGGTTCCAATTCGAAACACATGTTCAAATGAATATCCTTTTTTGGAACTGTCATGGTCTTGCAAACCTGACACTATCATTTCTATTAATTTTTTTCCACAAATAAACAAAATCATTTTTATTTTTATAGGACTCTAATTATATATTCTAATTTATATTTGGGTTTGGATCATAATTAATATGATTTTATTATTTGTTTCATAAAAATTATTTTATTTAATCTCTTTGTATTTTTGAAAATTTCCCTCTGAAAAATGTTTTTGCTTACAACATTGCTGAATAGTTTTTCACTTGTGAAGTGGTATCTCAAAATTCACAATGTTATAATCATTTTTATAATAAAAATGGGTTCCAATAGAGAAGACATATTTTTTAGAATATATCCTTGTTATATAGAAGAATGAATGAACCTTGGACCATCTTTGGGGATATTAATGTTATCCTCTATCCGAGTGAAAAATTCCCCAGATCATTACCCAATCTCTTCAAGAGAGTTTAAATCCTACATTGAGGATAACAATTTAATTGATATCAACCTAAAATGACCCATGTATACTTGGTATACATGTCACTACAATAGAGTTATATCTAGTATGATTTATAGACCCTTTTATAATGATAAAGACCATGATAAATGGGAAACTATCTATAGAATTACCCTTCATAGATTAAATTCTAACCACCTTCATTTTCTGGTCAGTCATTCTATTAATAGCTCCAAATATTTATTTCCTTTTAGATTAAATAATTAATGGTCTTTTGTTATTGAATGCAGTGATATTGATAGAGAGACTTGGAATTCTATGAATTATGTAAATGATTCATTATCTTGTATCATAAAACTAAAATTCAAAAAAAAACTAACAAGATGATTTAAAGTCAAATACAACCACATTGAAGTTGAAATTAGTTAGATAAAAGTTTCCTCTACTAACTCTGAATTTTCTTCCAATCTTCTATAAGAAATGGATTTGTCTACTAAACCTAACTCTATTCTATATATAAAAGATAAAATTAAAAAAGAGATCTTGAAAACCAATTAGATTAAATATGGAGATTGGAAAATAGTTTTACAAGTCTCTACCAAGATATAGCTAATATTTTAGGCCTCTAACCTTTATAATGGATGCAGAGAATAAAAGTAACTCTGATGAAAGACTTGCGGATCATATTGTCTATTATTCTTGAAATATTTTTAATGGAACATGTCTTAATAATGATTTAAACCCTAATATCATTATACCCATTATTAATAATGATGAGATTTTTTTCCTCACAACTATCACTCCTTCATTCAATGATCTAAGATGCAGTTTTTTCTCCGAAGTTATATTCTGTTCCTGAGACTAGTTGTTTTACTAATTCCATCCTTTAGATTTATTGTAACATGATATGAGACGCAGAGGGTGGCTCGATCTTCAGAACATAGGGAGGCAGATGAATGATTCGGTTCGGGGCTATATGGTGTATGATGGGAATGGATAGAGGATGTAAGTAGTCAATCAAATATATATGAAGAGAAACCTACTACTTAGACAATACACTGAAGGCAGGTATGTGATAGCCAATCCACAAAACAACACACTTGGGTTAAGGCATGGAATTAGGGGATTTGTGATCCTGGTTCACCAATCTTACTTGTAGAGTGATAAGGCAATAATGCATAAGATCATGTGAAAAAACTGAGAAAATCCTCACACAATAGAGTTAGACAAAGCAGAAGCTCTAAATTAAATCTTAACTACCATACAAGTGCCATGGGGGTGGTTATTTATAACCAAGGGGGAGGGACAATAGTCAAGGGACTAATACCATAAAGTCATAAAGTATAAACTACTTTTTCCCCTAAATTAAAAAAGATAAAGTTTACTAAAGACTTTTGGAAAATTATCACACAAATTTCAAACTATATCCCACCGAATTTGGCTTTGAGTGCACAGCCCACCGGATTTGACTTTGGTGCCCAAAGATGTCATTTCTAGAATCCTCCATGTGGGAAAGGCTTACAAATTCGTGAAACCATGTGGTCTAAGAATTAAAAATCATTTTTGGGATTTAATAAGTGATATTATATTCACATTTTCTCCATCCATGCAAGGAAAGATCCATTTTTCCTTTAATGATGCAATATGGGAACCCATTGCAGCATTGAGCCTCTTTAGTCTCCCTCACATCCTTGGGCATTGAAAATCCAACACCTCCTCCCACGAAATTGACTCGGTGCATTTAAAATGGTTCTTATCATCATCCCCCTCTTGAAAATGAGTCTTCTTCAACTATTCATCCTCTACACCAAAAAGAGAAGATAGATTAGAAACATTGAAAGTTGAAATTACACCATAATAACCTGTAAAATCTATCTTCTAAGAATTATTTTTAATCTTCTCGAGCACTCAGAATAGACCATTGTCTCGTGGCATGAGATTTGATTTCCTCTTTTTGGGAAATCTATCCATTCACATATGAATCCAGACCAAGTCTCTGGTCTCGAACAACACTTGTTTATGACCCTAATTTGCATGATTGACATATTTATTTGTCATCCGCTTCATATTTTTCCTTTCCTTTTCATGGAGTTGTTTGATGAATTTTGCATACCCTTTCATATCCATATTATTTGCTTCTGGAAAAAGAAAAATAACTAGATCAATAAGGGAAAGAGGGTTAAAACTATAAACATTTTTGAATGGAGAATATTGATAAGTGGAGTTCTTGGCCCTGTTATATGCGAATTCAACATGTGGAAGACACTCTTCCTAATTCTTGATATTCTTCATGACAATTGTTCATAGAATGGATGATAGTGTCGGATTCTCCACCTCCGTTTCCCATCGGTTTGTGGGTCAAAAGTAATGTAAAATAGTAACTTTGTACCCAGTTTTCTCCACAAGGTCTTCCAAAAGAAACTAAGGAATTTTGTGTCTTGATCAGATCCAATAATCCTTAAAATTCGATAGATTTTAAATAATTTCTGAAATAAACATGTTGTAATGTTAGTGGCATCATCTATTATGTGAAAAAGAATAAAATGTTCCAGTTTAGAAAACCGATTCATCATAACAAAAAATGGAATCTGTCCCCCTCTAGGTCCTTGGTAACCCCACAATACAGTCCATTGATATGTCCTCTCAAGGGTTTTTGTGGATTTGGAGAGGAAGATATAAACCATGAGAGTTCAATTTGGATTTGGATTTATGGAAAAAATGAACTTTCCCACAAAAAGTTCAACATCTCAAAGTATCCTAGGCTAATAAAAATGCTTAATAAGAACACATAAAGTTTTTTCAACTCCAAAATGTCCCATTAACCTACCAGAATGTGAATCCTTTAGTTAAAGTAAATATATAGAGAAATTGATAATATAATGTTTATCAATCTAGAATAATAATACCATATGTAAATAGAACTTTTACCAACAAAATATAGGTTTACAATGTCCGTATGGTTCACTAATATAACTATCTGTAGCAAATAAATCCTAAATGTATTCAAAACCAAGGAGTTTTGAAACCAAAAAGGATATAAGATAATATCTATGTGAAAGTTCATCTATGAGAGTATTTTATTAACCCTTTTAATAATTGATGAAATATATAAATTATTCAAATAATTTCATCCATATTTCATGTCCCATATTTATTTTATTTTGGCTCCTCGAGTACTTAAGAGACTCATGATCAGAATAGACCACAGATTCTTTAGACCAATGATAGTTCTTCCATGTCTCTAGTACTCTAAACAATGCATACAACTATTTATCATATGTAGAATAGTTTAGATATGGGACATCTGACTTCTCACTCAAATAAGAAATAGGATTAACTTTCTGCATGAGTACTCCACCAATACCAATTCCATTTTCATGGAATTAAATCTCAAAGGTCTTAATATAGTCTGGGAGTTAAATTATATGGGCATGGGTGAGTCGATCCTTTATAGTATTGAAATACTTCTCTTGAGTTGTCCCCCATTTGAAAGAAACTTTCTTCATTTTCAATTTATTCATTGAAAATACTAGTGTACTAAAGTCTTTAAAAATATCATGTAAAAACTATAAAGTCCATGAAAACTTCTTACCTTCCCAACAGAGGATAGAGTTTTCCATTCCTGTAATTCTTTGATCTTCTTGGTGTCAACTTTAACTCCATTATTGATCACAAAAAATCCATGGAAAACAATCTTATCGAGGAAATACTCACACTTATTAATGTTTCCAAAATTTTTTCTTTCCTTAAAACCTCTAGGACCTTTCTTAAGTGATCTACATGTTCATGAAAAGTCATACTATACACTAGAATATCATCAATGTAAACTAACAAAAATTTTCAAATATATTCATGTAATACATGATTCATTAACCTCATGAATGTTCTAGATGTGTTTGTGAGACAAAAGGGAACACCTAACCATTCATAAAGTCCATGTTTTTTCATAAATAACATTTTACACTCATCTCCTTCTTTCATCCTAATTTGACGACATCCACTTCTCAATTCAATTTTTGAGAAAGTATTAAATCAATTTAACTCATCTAGAAAGTCATCTAACCTTGGGATAGTATGATAGTACATGAACATGATATTATTTATGGATCTGCAATCAATGCACATTCTCCTTGTCCCATCCTTATTTGTAACTAGAATCACTTGTACCTCCCAAGGACTAAGGCTCTCTCTAACATACCCCGCATCAAATAGATCTTGAAATTTCCTTTGAATATATTTTGTCTCCTCTAGGTTTGTGCGATATGCAGGGTGGTTCGATAGTGATGATCTGGTTATGAGGTAAATTTGATTCTCAATACCTCTAATGGGTGGAAAACCAAGTGGCACCTCTTCGGGAAACACATCTTCAAATTCCCACAACAAAATCTCAACAACATGTGAAAAATGAGATGTTAAGTTATTAGTGTTGAACTTTAACTCTATAAATAAGTACTAAAATGTTTTACTGAGAAAACAAGGCTTCCTCAACCTCACTATTTTTCCAACATCATACTTTTCTATCCTCTAAAGGCGTTTCCCCTATTGATTTTTCTTTTCTCTCCATTTCTTTTATTCCCTAATATACTATTTTCCCCTTGTTATCTCCCTTTTCATTTTCTATTTTTTTTTTCTGAATCACTCTAATTTTTCTTTTCTCTAAAAATATGATCTTCCAAAATTTCCTTGGGGGACATGGAGTTGGGGTTTATAGGTTCCCCTCATAGTACAAAAGAGTGACGATTCAAGAAACCCTCATGAGTAACATGCCGATCGTACTTCCACATTCATCCCAACAACAAATGGAAATCCTTTATAGGAAAAACATCGCAAAAAACCTGATCTCTATACTTACTAGTGGTGAAAACTAACTTAACTTTCTTGGTGACCTTCAACTCACTTCATTCATTCCACCATTGAATCTAGTACATATTTTGACGCCTCAATGTTAGGAGTCCCAACTTCTCCACTAATTCGGTGCTATCAACATTACTAGAACTTCCTCCATAAATAATTACACTACATACCTTCCCATTGATCTTTCATCATGTATGGAAAAGATTATCTCTCTTCTCCTACTCTCCAATGGTCATTTTTACACTTAAAACTCTCATAGTGACAAGAATATCACTATCTTCTGAAAATTATCTACTATCAATTACTAGAGATTTTTCCTCCCCATTATCTGATCTCTCTCCATTAGTCTCCCATTATCCATACATGTTAATGGTTATGGTGCACTAATTTGGGAACTCACTAGAAATGTGACCCCTTCATTGAAATTTGTAACAACGAATATCACAATTCATGGTTTAGTTAGCCTTAAAAGTAGGTTTCTTAGGTGGAAGAATTACCTTGTCACTTTTGCGATCAACCACATCTTTTTTCCTTTGATGGTTCTCCAATATACTTTCTCAGGTTTCTCCATGGCATGATAGGGACAGTGGGTTTCCTCTTGTTGCTCTTCCTTTTGATTTTTTTCTCGAACTTGGTGGATTGATGAATAATATCTTGTATTTCCACATGGTGGTGCATCTCCACTTGATCAGAAATATCCTGATTGAGCCCATGTAAATTTTTTTCCTTGGTTACCTCTGGATCCTCCTCAACATTTACCCGAATCATGGAAATTTGCATCTATTTGTAGTAATCCTCAAAGGTCTAACTCTCTTAGGTGAGTTACTGAATATTGTTGTGGAGATCTCTATGGTAGTGTGAGGGAACAAACCTCTCCTGTATCGAAAACTTCATGTCTTTCCAAGTTTGGATATGATTTCCTCCATATTGGGATCTCTCCTTATGAACTTGATCCCACCATATTAATGCCTAATCAATGAATTCAAGGGATGAAAGTTTTAACTTTTTCTCCTCCGAATATATATGACATGAAAACACGTGCACGATACGCATCTCACACTCCAAGTATGATTCCATATTGCATTTCCATTGAAATGAAGGGAACTTCACCTTGATCCCGCCAAGTAGGTCATCATAATGTGGTCTCATTTGGTATCTTATAGGTTTTTGGTATAACCTCATCCTTTGTGGGCATCATAAATATCATCATCAAAGTTTTCCTTCTCCTCCTCCATGATGCAAGGGCGACATCATGTCATCTTGATCAGTCTGTAAACTTGCATCTACATGTCCTATGATGACTAGTTCCTCATATCCTCCATAAAACAGGAATATATCCTTTGTATACCTTAGATACTTAAAGATAATATTGACTTTCATCTAATGGAGGTATCTTGTATCACCTTGATATCTTCCTACCACACTTAATGCATAAGTGACATCTATCCTTGTATATAGCATAACATACATGACTGACCCAATCACAGATGCGTAAGGTATACTTGCCATTTTCTTTCTTTCCTCTTGTGTCTAAGGACACATTTTATTGGAAAGATGAATGCCATGTGACACTGGTAACAATCCCCTCTTGGACCGTTCCATACTGAATCACTTCAGTATATTGTCAATGTATATACTTTGACTTGGGCCTAGCATTATCTTGGATCTATCATGATGGATCTTGATCCCAAGAATATATGCTACCTCACCCAAGTATTTCCTAGAGAAGAATTTATCCAACTATACCTTAACAGACTGTAAGACAGGTATTTCCTTTCCAATTAGTAATATGTCAACAACATATACTATTAAAAAATGACTGCACTTCCTCTTAAACTTTTTTAGATACAAGGCTCACATTAATTCTTAAAAAATCCAAATTCTATTATGGCTTCATCAAAATGAATTTTCCATGACCATTATGGTTTCTTTAATCCATAAATGGATTTCACCAACTTTCATACCCTATTGGCATTATTTGGAGTCACAAACCCTTCAGGTTAGGTCATGTAGACATCTTCCTGGAAGTTCCCGTTAAGGAATGATATTTGGACATCCATTTTCCAAATTTCAAAGTAATGGTAAGCGGTAATGTCCAATATGATTCTGATGGATTTCGACATCGCAAATGGTGAAAAGGTTTCATCATAGTCAATTCCTTGATGCTGTCTAAAACCTTTTGCAACCAGTCATGCCTTATAGGTGCTGACTTGTCCCCCCCATGTCCAATTTCTTCTTGAATACCCATTTATTAAAAATAGGATTTACATCAACTGGAGGATCTACCAAAATCCAGACATGGTTTTGGTATATGGAATATATTTTAGAATTCATGGATTCTTTCCACTTGGCAACGGTTGTGCCTTCAACTACTTCCTTGTAGGTAAGAGGATCATCATTGTCAATCAATAATGAGTCACCATCCTGGTGACAAGAAAACCATATCTTTCTGGTTCCCTTACCTTTGTCGTTCTCCTACACAGTTCATGTGTCTATGGAATAGATTGTTCTTCCACAGGGCTTTGTGGAATCTATTCTTGAACCAACTCCTATTTATCTTGAGCCTCGACTTCATCGAAGTCTATCTCTCCCCCATTATCTCTTTTGGAGATGTGCTACCTCTCAAGGAATATGGGATGTCTTTACACTGTAACCTTTTTATCTAAGGGGTTGTATAGGTAATATCCCCTTTTTTCCTTGTGAAGTCTTAAAAAGGTACACTTTTTTCCTTGGGGTGCAATTTTGTTACCTGAAGAGGCCTTAACAAATGATTCTCTTCCCAACACATGTAAATTTGATAACATGGATTTACGTCCACTCCATAACTCGTTAGGAATACCATTTTTCATTTTAGTTGGTACTTGGTTTTGTATGTGTGCTTCTATTCGTAATTTATATCCCAAAAAGGATAATGGAAGACTCGCATGACTCATCATTGATCTCACCATATTCAATAGGGTGTGGTTCCTCCTTTCACTTACACCATTACAATGAGGTATGTAAGGAGGAGTGAGTTGAGATAGAATCCCAAACTCCCATAAGAAATCAATGATGTACTGATTAAGATATTCTCCTCCTCTGTCTGAGAGGAGTTTCTTAATCTTCTTACCAAGATGGTTCTCAACTTCATTCATGTATCATTTGAACTGATCAAAAGAATCTGACTTATACCTCAATAAGTAAATATATCCATATCTAATAAAATTATCTGTTAAAGTTATGAAGTACAAGAACCCACCCCTTGCTTCAATTGGAAATGGTCCACACACCACTGTGTGAACTAATTCTAGAAGAACTTTAGCCCTTTCACATTTCCCACTAAATGGGGTTTGGTCATTTTACCTTGAAGACATGAATGACATTCACAAAGTGGTTTTAGTTCAAAAAAATATAAATTCCCATCTTGATGTAATTTTGTTAAACATTTCTCATTGACATGACCTAGCCAGTGATACCAATGTTGGGTGTGGTATGAGTCATGTGAATTGACTTTTTCATCGATTTCCATTACTTGGTTTGTGTAGTCTAACACATAAAGTCCATTATATAAATGTTCCCTACCAAAATAAATGTTATATTTATAAAAGTAGCAACATTCATTTCCAAGATTGAAGATAAATCCATTAGTATCAAATCAGGATACTGAAATAATGTTTTTGGTTATAGAGGGTACATAATAATAACCTTTTAATACCAAGACCATCCTAGTAGGCAATGTGAGGTGGTAGTCTCCAACAACTACAATGGCGAGTCTGGCTTCGTTGGTTACTCGCAGATCCACCTCACCTCTGTTAATATTTTTAAATCTACTTGGTTCGAGTATTTGGATATAAATGTGAGTACAAAAAGCAGTATATAATACCAAATTGGTAGAAATAGATAGATTTAATTTGATAACCAATGCACCTGAAGCTTCCCCTTTCTTCCTGGTATGGGTACAATTTTTCTTCTAGTGGCCCTTCTTGCCACATTTGAAAAAAACAACCTCATATTCTCTTGCCTCCCCTTTGATCTTCCTTTTACTTGAAGGCCTTGAAGAATCTTTGGGCTTAAATCTCTTCGCCTTGCCTTTCCTTTTATTGACCATAAGGATAGATGGATTTTCACGATTCATATCATTGTCCACTTAGATAATGAGGATATGATGATCAGATAGATACTTCTCAATGTTGTTCATATTAAAATTTACAACACAGTTAGAGAATTTCTAGAGAAGTGATGAAAGAATGAGATCTGTACCCAGTTCTTCGGGGAGTTTAAACCCTAGAACCTCCAAGAGCTCAATGTAGCCAATGAGCTTGAATACATGAGGCCTAGCTGAGTCACCCTCTCAAATCATGCTGTGAAATAGAGCCTTGGATATCTCAAACCTTTCTTGTCTTAATCTCTCCTGGTATAGACCACAGAGTTTCTTGAGAATGCTATAGGAATCCATGTCTTCATGAGACTTCATGATCTCAATAGACATTGATGACAACATCAAACAATGAACGTCGACTGCATCATTCAAATGTTGATCATAGACCAGGAAATCTTCATCACCCGCCCCTTGGGAAGTCGAATCCGGAAGTGAGGACTCCAGAACGTAAAACTTTCATTTAGGGAATAGGATAACCAGAAGTCACCTAAACCATTCATGAAAGTTACTACCAGTGAGGATATTGTCTTTATCCATAATTGATCGCAAAGAAAATGTGGTTGATGAGTTTTTCATATTGATTCTACAAATTAAAAGAGAAGATTTATCAGTTCCTTTTGATTACATTTTATGAAAAATAATTATTGAATTTATTAATTCTCCCACTATTTTATCATGTCCCAATGGCACCCACCATTGAAATTGGAATTCCTAGTTAATATGACATTCTAATGGAAAGGATCCATATTACCCTTCGTATAACCCCAATATGGGTTGGTCAAGCTATTTAAAGGTATTTAGGTAGGCAGGTCTTTGCCAACTGCGAGCTTACAGTTCCTTGATCTGTTGAGTGGACTCCTCGATTTGGAACTCATGACTCGGATTTCCTCCACACTTGCCTCCATTTTGCAACAAGTCTAGCAAGGGTTACTCCTCTTTATGTAAAATGTTTAAGTCAACCCGAAACATTCATAAGAGATTCCTTTATAAAATTAAGTGTCCCAATAAGGGTTGGTCAAACACATAGTTTTTTGAGTCTTGTCCTTAATCAAGTAACGAAAGGCTTGGCCTGACTTAATATGGAATGTGAGGGATTTCAATCCTTTATGCATAGTTTCACAATATCACATACTTTTTAATATTAAGTGATGCTTGCTTAAGTGATTATCCATGTTCTGATAATGTTTACGCATAGTCTAGTTTTTATTTTATTCCATATTTGTATGCTTTTTTATTTCATTAACAATGTGATTGCAAAAACACATACATAATAAATAAACCATGAAATAAGATGGAAATAAAATAAGATGACATGATCATGAGCTTCTATTGGTTAGCTTATCTAGAAGTTTTGATAAGATAACCCTGACCTAGGGAAAACACATTGAACCTGATGGTTCGTGTTTTTCAGCTCCCACCTATCCACCTTCGTATCATTTTGGGCTGGTTTCACCTTAGCTTCAGATTTTGAACCATCTCCTCTGGCTTGGGAGATCCTCTATTACATGGGGTTTACATTAAAGAAACCATGGGCATGCAGGCCCAACATTTTATTAGAAGAAGGATCACAGGCCAACGAAATTAAATAAAATAAATTTAAATGAAACCACAAACACAAAAATCGTATTTGGTCTAGCTCATGATCATCCATAGCACACAACGACATTTTACACATATTCAGTATTCAAATTATTTTAATCATTCTTTTATTAAAGATAAGTCATGCTTGAATTCAATTAATTACGATCTTATAATTAATCAATTCTTTATCTTAAATTCTATTATGAATTTACTTGATATTCTTATCATCTATATTACTTGTGCGAGTCTTTGTACTTTGGATGAAACCTAGTGAAATTCCATTTCTGTAAAGTGCACGACATGTAGGATATATTACATGGTGTGTATCTATTTTCACCCTTTATCCAAAGTATAATCTAGGGGATTTTGTGTGTTTTTTCTACTTTGGAAATTTTGGAGTACACGACATGTATATTAATATAACACGGCATGTACTTCCTTGTTACGCGGTTACCGGCCTGAAAATACCATGTACGTGGTAACAAAGATTCTCCTTGTATGCAGTTTCACATAGACTGGATCAGACTACACGGTGTGTTGATTCATCATACACATTGTGTATTCCTATTTCCATACTCCGTTCAGTTATGGTCAACACGGTGTATTAAAAAACATAGGTATTCTCAATTCACACGGCGTGGTTTGGCGAACCAGTAACTGTTCATTGAACCTAAGTACACGGTGTGTAGATTTCACTACATGCCGTGTACTTCTGTGTTGTACAGACAGAATGATTGGTTCCTCCGTATGAGTTCCTAGTTTTTATTTTAATCATAATTAAAATTAAATGGTCATTTTTGTGATTTGAATCAAGAAACGAAGGAGGAAGAATAAATCTAATTCGTTCAGTTTTATAGAATGATTTATCTTGAATTGAATCAAATATAAATGCATAAATTATCAACAAAAATTAAATAACTATAATCAATGTTGTGACCCCTCTGATACCACTTGTAGGTCCTAGTCATAGGGGAAGCTCGTGGGTGGATGTGCCCACTTGACCTTTTTTCATTAGCAATGATCAATCCGGGATCAATACGATGATAAACACAAGACTCCACAGATCGAATCATAGAAATAGACAAAGAAGAAGAATAGTCCCGAAACCACAAAAGAGGATCATCACAGGTTGATTATAATTAATTTAATTAATTTAAAAGATGTACCTTTTAGGGAGTTCTTTCTACGTTGATATTTCGGATCACATTCCGATGTGATTCATCATTGCGTCATAGAATCCAAGTGTAGACTTCCTCTAGTGGTGATTCACACATGAACCACGTATCTATGGATGCTGCCAAAGGAATATCCAGGTGCTAGCATGGAGAATCCTTTGCTTGCGTTGTCCGCCCTAGATCACCTTGATCCGATGGAGGAGGATCTCTCTCGGTCTTGAGAGTGTTCATGGAGGAAGGAGTTCTTTCTTCCTTGTGAGAATTATCCATAATTTTTGTGCATAATGATTAGGGAAAAGTGTTGGGGTTGTGAGGATACTTATAATCAGGTTTGAGGTTATAGAGTTATGACAATAAATAAATGCGTTACGTGTTTTATTTATTTCATTAAATCTTTTTAAAAACCCCCATTTCGAATCATTAATTCCTTGACATGTTCCCAAGATAATTATAAGAAATACCATTTAATAAAATGATATTATTTCCTGAAAATACTTATTGGAAAAACAACATGGCGTGTAATCATTAACACACAACGTGTACTCATTTTTCATTTCCTTTCCTAAATTAAAACAACATGGCGTGTATATTCAATGTACACATCGTGTATATATTGTTTTCATTTTATTATTCCTCCAACATTAAAACTATTTAGGCTTCCTTGAATAATTATTAAACCACATAAGGGAATAATCTATATTCTAATTGGGATACTTGGATACACTTAGTGTGTTAGCCTATAGGCCTCTTTCTCATTGGCATTAAGCGGGTTTGCCTAAAGTCTAAGATTATTGTCTCGCAATGGGTCAAGGAACCCAAGAGAAAGAAGTTGGTGCCACATTGACGTGTCACCTCATTTGAACTCTTACTGTGTAATTTAATCCCTTTGTCTCAATATCTCATCAATAAGGTTCCATGGAAGTTTTATAAACCTATACGATTGATCCGTCATTCTTTGACTTTTAGAAATAAACTCGTCATGACACCATGGACATAGAATGTGGCCGAAAATTCTATTTCAATCAAAGGTCCCAAGATATCTACTTCCATAAATATGGAAGGGACAAATCCTTCCTCGACATATCCTTCAAAAACATTTCATTCAGGACGCACCCATTGTACCCTACTACCCGCCAACTGTCTTTGTGACTGTTTTTGTATGCAAGTCTAGGTGCGTGAGTCATGATATGAGTTAATGATAATATTCCAATCTAAGGACCCTTACACATACTCGTAGATAGAAATGTCTGATGACACCATGACAAGCAGAATTACTACTGGAGGGTCTGTTCTCATAATCTCTCATCTTGGAGATTACCAAGTGAGAACTCCATTAGAGTGAGTCTCGTCTTCTTATGAGTACTCACACATGACAGTCTATATACTATGTGTTCTTTCATAGTATGTCATCTAACTGTAGAACTTTATTTAAGAATATTTTTATAGCATTTCAATTTTATCATCATAGCGGGGATCTTCCATGACCTTATTAATGTAAAAAATATTCTTGGACATTATTATATTATAGTCATACAGAACAATGAACAATATATAACAAGTGTACATTCATCTAATCATAGGAAAACTAGTTGGTTCTCAGGAAACAAAATCTAACACACATAAATTCAAAAAGATAAAGTCTACCAAAGGCTTTTGGAAAAGTATCCCAAAATAATACAAATATAGACCACCAGATTTGACTTCGAGTGCATAGCCCACCAGATTTGACTTTGGTTTCCAAATATGTCATTTCTAAAATCCTCTATGTCTACAGGGTATCCAAATTCGTGTAACCATGTGGGGAATGCTTTAAAAATCATGTATTTGATTGAATAATTGATATTATATTCCCGTTATATCCATCCATGCAAGGTAATATCCATTGGGTATTTAATGAAGAAAGATGGACACCCATTGTAGCATTGAGCATATTCAATATCCCTCACATCATTGTCCCTTGAAAATCAAACTCCTCCTCCCACTCAATCAAATCAATGCCTTTAACATGGATCCCATCTGGATATTATTTAAATGGATGTATATAACTTGGTTAAATAATTTTTTTCAATGGCACTCTTCCCTATGGTTGTCCAAATCCTATCATTGATTTACAATGTGGAAAATTCCTTGGAGGTTCACCTTTTCATACAATTATCCCTTATTATCACATTATAAAAAATCATCTCCAAGATTCATGCTAATAGGATTTCTAAAATTTCTAATAAATTATTTCCTAGAATCAGTTTGGTTTTTTATGCGTAGAACCATTCATGATTGTATCTATTTGGTCTATGAAGGAATTAATATCTAAAATAAATCTAACATAGGAGGTAAAATTTCTATTAAACATGACATTATAAAGGCCTTCGATACTATGGATTAGAGTTTCATATATAAGGTTCTTCAATGATTGGTCTTCAATGATGTTTTTGTTCATATATTTAAATCAATTTTTATCCCTACCAACATTTATGTTATTGTAAATAGCTCTCTGAAGGTTTATTTTAATTTTAGATAAGATGTTAGATAGGGTGAACCCCTTTAGACTATCCTTTTTATTGTTGAGGATTATTTAACTAGGATTCTCACTATTTTGGTGAATCAAGGTAAACAAAAGCCCATATTTTCCACAATAAAATTAACTATTCATTATCACCTCCTTTATAAAGATGATATTAACTTTTTTTTAAAAATGGGAAAATGAAATATCCAAAATCATAAGGTTTCTCTCACACATTATGTAGCGGTTTCAGGGTATGATATAAACTATTGTAAATCCATTATTTTATTTGAAAAAATATTTCGGGCTTCCAAAAACGTTAATATCATTAATGATTTTTGTATCAAAGAGGTGAATTTTTAATTAACCTATCTTGATGTCACTATTTTTTGAGAAGGCTTAAATTTGGTAATTTTTATAAAAATGAAAATAAAATAAAAAATTAGCTTCTATTTTGGAAAGGAAAATCATTATATACTATTGGATGAATGTTCCTTTTGAAATACAACATTGTTTCTAAATTTTTTTATTCTTTCATGGATTAAAAATTCCCTATTGAAATTCATAAAAACAAGAAATTAATATTTTAGAAATTTATTTCGGATTGAGAGAACTCTTGAAATAAGGTTAATTACTATCCCATGTATTATTTTTTGTAAGAAACTATAAAGTGATGGTCTGAGAATCATGAATCAGAAGTTATTCAATAACGCTTTATAGGATAGTTTCCCCTATAATCTATTAAATAATAGTAATATGGATCTTAATTTCCTTAGAGGCTGGTTTCTCAACAAATTTAAGAATCTAAACATGCTTTATATAGACTCCTTGATTTGGACATCAATTAAATATTCTTTCTCCAATATTATGTATCACTAAAAATGGATGGTTAACATGGAGGATTCTCCCATTTTCTAGTTAGATAGATGGGCTAGATCTCCCCTTATCACAATGGTGGATCCACTGCATTTATCTATTGATACTAATGTTTCAATAAAATATTTCATGAACTCTCTGGGACTAGAATTACATGAAGAGATTAACTATATAGTTAACAAATTCTATTTTTCTAATACTAATGATTTTTTTAATATAGGAATCCACAGACAATGGATTTCTTAATAATAAAATTTTCTATAGTTACTATTTTATTAGAACAAAATTGATTTTTCTTGGATGAAAATATTTGATAATCCTTAGATTAAGACATTTAAGTTTACTATTGTTTGGATGATTGTTGGTAATTGAATACCCATTGATACTCATCTTTAATTATTTTGTGTTTAATTATGTTCCAAATGTATTTTGTGTAGCCAACACATAGAATATACTAACGACCTATTATTTCTTGTGATACTCCTCCAAATTAATGGAAATAAATATATGATATTTTTGAGTTTATGTGGATGGAAATGGGCTCCATTTGACCTAATATAAAACATTTTACTGATACGAACACCTTTCCACAAATTAATATCTTATTTATTATATAGTGGTAGAACTATATCATGTGATCTATTATGACATGAATTATTTTATACACCATATTAATAATTTAAATCTCTATGTAGTAGAAGTGAATATACTCACTGCTGACAAAGAACTCGGCTCAATTCAGTATGGTATTTTCCACAACTCTAATTGTGATTTCAGTATTCTGCATCACCTCGGAATTACTGGAAAGTACAACCAGCCTATGGGAACCTTTAAGGTATTCTAGAGATCCCCTCTTCCAAATTGGATAAATTTTAATGTAGATGTTTCTTCAATGGGAAACACGAGTCCCCTAGGTTGTGGATCTATGTTCATGGACCGTAATTGGAAGATTATTGGATGATTTAATGGTACATATGGAACTGATTCTTCTTTGGAAGAATAAATGTTCAATGTTATGACTACAATTATTTATAGAAGGAGGAAAGTTTTTACAAACATATGGATTTAATGTGAATCAACAAACATTGCACGAGTGGTTAGGAATGGTGTGTCACATCTTTTATGGCCTTTTATAACTTGATTTATGGGTTTCTTGAAGGTTCCAGGCACAATGGAAGCGTGTTGGTGGGTGTACCCAACATTAATTTTAACATTAACAATGATCAATACAAGATCGATCATGATAATAAAATTCCAGATCTTTGGAATAGACCGAAGAACGAAAAATAACTAGGGGAGTCCCGAAACCATAGATAAGATCATCATATGTTGGTTATAATTAATTTAATTAATTGAATAGAATTACGTTGATGGAATTCTTTCTTCGTTGATGTTTCTGGTCATGATCTGATGTGATATGTAGTTGCGTTGTAGAATCCAAGTTTAGGATTCCTCTAGCTATGATCCACACGTACTCTACGTATCTTTGGACATCGCCGAATGGATCTCCAGGTGCTAGCACGGAAGAGACTTTTCTTGTGATGTCTACCTTTGATCGCCTTGATACGATAGAGGTGGATCTCTCTCTCTCGTAGCTTGAGAGCGTTCTTGGTGAAAATGATTTCTCTCGTGGCTTGAGAGCTTTTTCAAATCCATTGTGAAAAACCACAAAAAATAGACAGGACAATGAGAAATATATAATTGGGATTTTTAATTACATAGAATAATAAAAAGAATTAATTACCTGAAAGCATTTATTCATTTAATTTAATTCATAGTAATACCCCATGTCTAATAATAATAGTTGACTATTATTATTACCTGACATGCACCCATTGAATTACACCTAATATTATTTAATTAAATAAATAATATTTATTTCTCATAAATCCCCAGAAACAAATACACGGCGTGTATATTTATTTTTCCATTTTTTTATTTCTTCCACCACATTTATTAGACATTGAATAATGGATATTTATTTCAAAAATAAATATCACTGCAATACTCACTAATAAATATATTATTTCACCGAAAATATATTCTCTCGAATAAATAGTGTTGAAATAAATGAGATCATGCATCCTTAAATAATTATTAAACCACAATCGGGAATAATATTTATTTAACTTATTAAATTAATGTTTAACTAAGATACTTGGACACACTTAGTGTGTGACCCTCTAGGCATCTTTCTCAGTGGAATTAGGCGGAGTCTGCCTAAAGTTCAAGGTTAGCATCTAGAAACACCCCAAGGCACCCATAGAGAAAGAAGTTAACACTGCAATGACGTGTTACTTACTACGAATTCCTACCATGTAATATAATCCTTTTGTGTAGATATCTTTAATCACGCTGGTTGCATGCTTGTTCCATCAACCCATGTGCTCGATTATTATTTATTTAAATTTCTAGAATTTAACATTCCCATTCCTCACCATGGACATGGATTTATTTAGGCTCTATCCATTCCATCAAAAGGCCTGAGATATCTACTTCCTTTATGGAACAGAAGGGACAAATCCTTTCTCGCATTATCAATTAATGCAATATCACTCATGACACACCCAACGTCTCCTACCTCACTATGAATAGTGTGTCGTCACAGTTTTCATCAATACAGCTATGTGCGCGAGTTGTGATACCCATTAATAATAATCTTAATGTCTAAGGACCAATATAAAATTCTACAGATAGGAACATCCAATGACACTATGAAATGAGGATTTTCTACTGGAGGGTCTCATTCTCATAATATCCTCATGGACATTACCAAGGGCACACAACATGAGAAGGTGCCTCAATGTTTTATGAGTCCTCACCTCTAATGGCATGTATTATTTTTTTCCCTCTAATAGCATCTTCCAACCATAGAACATATATTCAAGAATAGTGTTATGGCACTTCCGGGTTCTCATCATAGAAGGGATATTCTATGACCCTTTAATGAAACAACTATCCTTAGGAAATTATCACATGCATTTTCACACAGAAGAACAATCAAGATGTGATAATGTATTTATTAATGAATAAAGTACAAAGTAGTTAGTTATACGCCACCAAATCTAACAGACTCCCAATTGGACTAGAGCCAACTGCTAACAACCTTTAACCAGCTATCTCTCACATGATATTCATGCTTATGATGAGATATTCCTTTAGTCATGGGTTCCACCACGTTCTCTTCTGTGGACACTCTACTCACTGCAACTTCACCCCTTTGATAAAAATACCTCAAAAGGTGATACTTCCAGAGTATGTTCTTTGTCTGTTGACGTGACCTTGGTTCTTTTGCAAGAGCCACCACTGCAGTATTATCACAATACAATGTGATAGGATCTTTACTTCTAGGAACCACATTAATATCCTAGACAAAGTTCCTAATCCAGACTGCTTCATTGTCTACATCATAAGCCACTATATATTTGAACTCCATTGTATAATCGACGACAACTGGTTGGTTGGAACTCTTCCAGCTCACAGCTCCTCCATTGAGACATAAAACATATCCAGATTGTGACTTCATATTATTATGATCTATCGGGAAACCAGCATCAGCATACCCTCTAATGAAAAGATCCATGTCTCCTCCATACACCAGGAACATATCCTTAGTTTTTCTCAGATATTTAACAATAGTCTTAGCAGAAGTCCAATGTTGTTCTCCCGGATCTTCTTGATATCTTCCTACCATGATCAGTGCATAGGCAACATCAATCCTAGTACATAACATGGAATACATGATGGATCCTATTGCCAAAGCGTATGGGATCTTAATCATTCTATCTTTCTCTTGTTGTGTTTGAGGACACATTTTCTTAGAAAGATGTAGGAAATGTGACACTGGAACCAATACCCTCTTGGATTGTTCAATACTATATCTTTTTTGTATCTGGTCAATGTATGTACCCTAACTTAGTCCAAGTAGCCTCTTGGAACTATCATAAATGATCTTGATACCTAGCATGTAGGCTGCTTCACCCAAGTCCTTCATAGAGAAACACTTGTTCAACTAGTCCTTAACTGACTATAATACTGGTACATCATTTCCATTAAGCTATATGTTATCAATATATACAACTAGGATAATGATCACATTCCCATTAAACCTCTTATAAACACATGTCTCACATTTGGTCTTAATGAAACCAAATTACTTTATGGATTTATCAAATCGAATGTTCCACAACCTAGATGCTTGATTTAATCCATAAATGGATTTCTGCAACTTACAAACCCATTTGGTTTCTTCTGGCATACAAAACCTTCTAGTTCTGTCATATAAACACTTTCCTAAAGGTTCCCATTAAGGAATTCTATTTTCACATCCATTTTCCAAATCTCATAGTCATGGTAACCTGTTATGTCAAGTATGATTCTTATGGATTTAAACATGGAAACTGCTGAGAAGGTTTCATCATAGTCAATTCATTGACACTGTTTGAATCCTTTTACCACTAGACTTGATTTTTAGGTGCTAACTTGACCTTCCATGTCCAGTTTTCTCTTGAGTACCCATTTGCATCCAATAGGATTTACATCAACTGGCTCATCAACCAGAACCCAGACATGGTTCTGATACATGGAATCCATCTTAAAATTAATAGCTTCTAATCATCTTGAAGCTTCTGAAATTTCTACTACTTCCTTGTAGGAGAGAGTTTTATCATTGTTCAACAATATTGATTCACCATCCTCGGTGAGTAGGAAACCAAATCTCTCTGGTTCCCTTACCTCACTTGAGCTCTTACGCAGTAATTGTGTTTTTGGAACCTCTTCCACAGGTACTTGTGGAACTTTTTCCTGTACCAACTCCTATGTATCTTGAGCATCAACTTTGTCGAAGTAAATCTTGCTCCCACTATCCTTTTTTATGATGTACTCTCACTCAAGAAATAATTCTTGCCTAGTGAAAATCACTTTTTTTGTATGAAGAGTTATATAGGTAATATCCCTTCGTTTCCTTGGGATATCCTATAAAGATACACCTCGTGCCCTTGGGTTCTAGTTTTCTTCCTTAAAAGACCTTAACAAGCACCTCATATCCCTATACACGTGTGTGAGACAAAATGGGTTTCTTTCAATTCAATAACTCAGAGGGAATTCCATTTTCCCCCATAGTTGGTACTCAGTTTAATGTGTATGCTGCAGTCTACAATGTATATCCCTAAAAGTATAATGGATGATCTGCATGACTCATCATCGACCTCACCATGACCAACAAGGTGTGGTTCCTCCTTTCACTAACACCATTCAACTGTGGTGTATAAGGAGGAGTGAGTTGGGATATAATCCCAGACTCCTGTAGAAGATCGATGAACTCTTGGTTCATATATTCTTCACCTAGATCCAATTGAAGATTCTTTATCTTCTTAAAAAGATGATTCCCTACTTCATTCTAGAATTCCTTAAATTTATATAAGGATTCTAACTTATACCTCATTAAGAAGACATATACATATCTACTCAAATCATCAATAAAAGTAATGAAGTAAGAATATCCACCTCTAGATTCTACTAGAAATGGTTTAAACCCATCTATGTGCACAAATCCTAGAAGCTTTGTGGCCCTTTCACCCTTTCCACTAAAATGAGGCTTGTTCATTTTACCCTGTAAACAAGCATGACATCTATCAAGTGGTTTTTGATCAGTAGAGTCGAAATAGCCATCTTGGCAGAGATTTTTCAGTGCTTCTCATTTACATGACCGAGATGGTGATGCCACAACTGGGTGATGTATGAGTCATGTGATTATATTTCGTTATTGATTGCCAACACTTGGTTTTCATAATTTAATACATAACAACCAGTATTTAAATGAGCCATACCATAACATACATTGTTCTTATAAAAGAGACAACCATTATTTCCAAACATGAAATTAAATCCCTCCATATCTAAACAAGATAAAAAAATTATGTTCTTGGTAACACTAGGCACAATATAATAGTTATGTAAAACCAAAATCATCATAGTCGGCAATGAGAGGTGGTAATCGCCAATGGATAACATAGCCATCCTCATGCCATTGGCAGCTCGAAGATCCACCTCTCCTCTGGCAATATTTCTAAATCTACTTAGTTCCTGCATTTGAATAAAAATGTGGGACCCACAAGCTATATATAATACACAATGTTTAGAAATGGAAAGATTTCCCTCGATAAAGAACACACATTTAGCATCCCCATTCTTTTGGGTACAGTTCCTCTTGTAGTGACCTTGCTTACCACATGCAAAACATACCACCTCATGTTCCTTTCCCAACCTCTGGATCTTCCCCTTCTTGGAGGGATGACCCTCAGGGGCTTTAGACCATTTATATGTCTTTAGCCCCTTTGCCCTGTATTTCCTTTTCTTATTCACCATAATAACTGTGTGTTTTCCATGCCCCATGTCCTTATTTACTTGAAGAATTAAGGTCAGAAGTTCTGATAGACTCTTCTCATTGTGGCTCATGTTTTAGTTGACAATGAAGCTAGAGAAGGTCTTGGGTAGTGATGATAGGATTAGATCTGTATGCAACTCATCCAGGAACTTAATCCCTAAGATGTCCAGGAGTTCAATGTAGCCAATTATCTTGACTAAATGAGTCCTATATGGCATAAAATCTTCTAGCATAGTTGTAAAAAAATCTTTGGAAATCTCAAATCTCTCCTGCATTTCCTTCTATTGGTAGAGATCCTTAAGGTGAGACATCATGCTATACACGTCCTTGTTTTCACATCGCTTCAAGAGCTCATTAGAAAAGGACGATAGCATGAAACACTAGAAATCTATTCCATCATCCATGTGTTTCATATAGAGAGATAATTCCTCTTTACTGGCCTCTTTCCCATGTGCCAAAAGAATAGGATCTTCCAGCACATGCAATTTCCTCTCGTGGCGAAGGATGACATGTAAACACCGCTTCCACTCTTTGAAATTGGTGCCGGTGAGAAGGTTTTCCTTATCGAGTATGGTTCACAATGATATGTTTGAAGTCATTTTTCATGTTTTTTCTACAATTTAAGATGAGAAAAGGTTTATTACATTATTATTAAACAGAGAAAAATAAATAAATTAATACTTATTTGTCTCCCACTATTTTATTTAAATACAATAGCCCTCACCACTGACTTCAGAATATTCTGTTTCTTGAATATTCTAGTGGAAAGGATCCATATTTACCTTTGCATTACCCCAACTAGGGTTGGTCAAGAAACTTGAAGGGATTTAGGTGGGAATTCAAAATTCCAACTTCATTAATTCGTAGCTCCTTGATCCGTCGAGTGGACTCCCCAATAATGAAATCCTTTTATTTTGGATTTCCTCAACCATTGCCTCTTAGTCACACCAAGTCCTCCTCTAGAAGTCAACCCTTAATGTGAACCAAGCCAATTCAACCCAAAACCTTGAATTAGAATTCCCCTATAATTGAAAGAATCCCAACTAGGGTTGGTCAAGAACTTTGAACTACTGTTCAATTCTAACAAAGATTATGGAAGTCTATGCCGACATAATATTTATTTGATGGATTTTATATTTATACATAAATTGACACTTTATTATCTTTTATTTCATGGTTTTTAATATTAAGTGGGATATATTTAATATTAACTCATAGATCCTTGATCCGCTGAGTGGACTCCCCAATCCTGAAATCCTTTTATTTTGGATTTTTTCAACCTTTTCCTCTTGGTCACACCAAGTCCTTCTGTGGAAGTCAACCCCTAATGTGAACCATCTCAAGTCAACCTAAAAAATTGAATTAGAATTCCCCTATAATTGGAAGCACCCCACTAGGGTTGGTCAATCACTTTGAACTATGTTTCGATTCTAACCCTGATTAAGGAAGTCTATACGAACTTAATATTTATTTGAGCGATTTTATCCTTATACATAAATTGCCACTTTATTATCGTTAATTACTTTCTTGTTAATATTAATTGGGATATACTTAAGTGATTAAACATGTCTAAGATAATATTTATGCATTATTCTGTTTTATTTTAGTTATATCTCGTATACTTTTCTAATTCATTAATTGTGTGATCGTGACAACACACCCCCCAATAAAAAAACCATTTGACTGACAAAAATAAAATAAATGGTACGATCATGAGCTTGTTCTATTGGTTAGTTTATCTAGTATTTGATAATCTAACCCAATACCTAAGGGAGAAACACCTTGAACCTTTCGGGTTTATGTTTACAGCTTTATTCCTGTCCATCTTTGTATCTCTTTGGATTAGTTTCACCTTGGCTCCTGACTTGGGCTGCCTCCACTAGCTTGGGAGATCTATCCATTACATATGCATTTATCTCACATGTAGGTGAGGAGTAAAAAGGGGTATTTACATAAAAGAAACCTTGGGCCCACATGCCCTATATATTAATGAGAAGACTGCTCGTATGCCAACAAATTAAATTTAAATGAATAAATTAAAAGAAACCATTCACATAGAAAGGTCTTGGTCTAGCTCATGATCATCCATACATGCAACACTATTTACGCATAAATAAAACTTTCATTCAATTATTTAATCGTTCTTGTTTAAGATAAATCATGCTCGAATCAATTAATTATCATTAATTAATCAATCATTTTATCTTAAACACTTTTCTGAATTTCCTTGAGATTCCCTTCCATCATAATTTTAAAAAAATAAATTCATTTAAAATTATATTTGTACCTAACTTGTAACTTGGAGGCAACCTAGTGAATTCCCATTTACACAGATATTAGATTACACACATATATATAAAACATCTATCACATGTTGTGCCTCATCTTTACGCCTACCCTATGGTACATGTCTCAAGTGTTTGTATAATATAATAATAAATTTTAATAAATCAATATAATTTGGATGAGTACATGAAATTTAGTTCCATCTACACGATGTTTAGTTTTGTTCACCATCCATCTGAAGTACACGCCCGAGGACATGGTGTGTTTATGTACATCAGAAATTTTCGTAGTACACAACGTGTTCAGTGGGACACACGCCGTGTAGTAACCGCATTACACGGTTTTTAGTCGGGAAAGCCGTGTATGGGGTACATGGTCCAACCCTAACCCGAATGGACTACACACCGTGTTCCATGGGCCACATGGCATGTTATCCAGAAACCACGTGCCACCTATTCCTGGTTAATACATGGTGTCATTTATGACTAAAAAATTCTCCAATACACGACTTGATTTGGGGGATAAATTCGATGCATTGAACCTAGACTACACAACATGTAATTATGAATACAAGCCATGTATTCTGGTGTTGTACAGCCAGGAACGTTCGGCACCTCCGAATGAGATCCTCTATTTTATTTTAATCTAAATTAAAAGAAAATTTTGTTTCTGTATGGTGAATGAGAAATGAGAGGGGAGGAACAAATCTTGAGATTCAGATTTAAATAACGATTAACTTGAGTTAAAGAAACTAAATTATTAAATGTGTAGATCACCAAAAAAACTAAATAATTGTAATCAACTATATGACCCCTTTGATACCACTAGAAGGTTCCGGGCGTAGTAGAAGCGTGTTGGTGGGTGTACCCAACTTTAATTTTAGTGTTAACAACAATCATTCTGAGATCTGTCATGATAATAAGATGCTGGATCTTTGGAATAGAATGAATAACTAAAAAGAAATAGGGGAGTCTCAGAACCATAGATAGGATCATCATATGTCGGTAATAATTAATTTAATTAATTTACAATAATTTCCATGATGGAATTATTTCTTCATTGATGTTTCTGGTCATGATTCTATGTGATCCTTCGTTGCATCGTAGAATCCAAGTGTAGAATTACTCTAGTAGTGATCCACATGTGCTCTATGTATCTATGGACGTCACCGAAGGGATCTCTGGGTTCTAGTGTTGAATAGAATTCACTTGCGATGTCTGCCTTCGATCGCCTTGATTCGGTGGAGGTGGATCTCTCTCTCTCGTAGTTTGAGATCATTTTTGGTGAAAAATAATTCTCTCCTGTCTTGAGAGATTTTTCAAATCCGTCATGCACAACCACAAAAAAAAGGCAAGGCTAATGAGAAATATATAATTTGGATTTTTAATTATATAGAATAATAAAATGTATTTATTAACTTAAATCATTTATTCATTTAATTTAATTCTTAGTAATACCCCATGTCTCATAATAACAGGTGACTATTAGTATTACCGAACACGCGCCCAGATAATTACACCTAATATTATTTAATTAAATAAATAATATTTATTTTTCATAAATTCCTAGAAAAAAATACACGGCGTGTATATTTATTTTTCCATTTTTCTTTATTTCCTCAACCACATTTATTATACCTTGAATAATGGGTATTTATTAATGAAAAATGTACAAAGTAGTTGGTTCTAGGCCACAAACTCCAACACTGCTTACACTCACAATCGAGGATCAACCTTATTATCAATCATGAATTTCATGAGATGAACTTGGTGGAGGATGGGATTTCCAAAAAAGGATTCAACACCAACATCATTTGTTCAAATTACCTTCTTATAAAATTGAATATTGTTTTGGTAAATTTTGTAAGGAAATCCCATTGTTTTACTTTTTTAAGGTTTCTTTTTGAAATAAATGTTCCTTGGTCTTTTTAGACCATGGAATCACCTTAAAAACATAATCACTAAAATTAATATGAACATTATTTGATACCAAATAAGACAACTTAACCTTATCCTACATATATATTACCTCATATAAAATGAATATTCATTACAAATAAAAATTAATCACACCCTATAATCTATTAGGTCAGTTTATTTGAGTACTTGATCCATAACCAAAATATTATAAAGACAAACTCCAATATCTCCCTATAATAATCTACCCTATATTTTTCAAGTTAGTAAATGTTATGATAATTTAATAAGGGGGTGAATTTTAGTAAAACTTTAACAAGAACTTTTCAACCCTCTAAAATATACAGTTGAATGAAAATTAAAATTATTGATAAAATAAGATTTTACAATGTGAATTTTACCAAAAATTTACATATAATTTTAAATAATCAGTAGATAAAACTTACTAATTAAACTAAAATATGAAACTAAAAATAAGTTGATCAATATATTAATAGATAAACAATAAAATCAATATAAATGGGAATTAAAAAAATACAATTAGATAATTGTTAAAATATTATGACATAAAAAGTGATATTGTTTCCAAAATATTACCCAACTTATAATCTTATAAATATAGAGGTTTCAGAACATTATCCATAGTATCATTGATTTAGTAGAAATTAAATATTTAATATTGTTAGTAGAAACATAATCCAAAGTAAGAAGTACCTTGATAGAACCAACAATATGTAGCTCAGTCACCATGAACCACTTTTATATTTTTGATGAGTAAAAATTCAATGAATCATGGAATTCATCTAACTCTACCACTTTATAAGATGTAAATAACTATCCTCATAAAATCTTTGTTAATAGTGATTGATTAAACTATATTCATAACTAACATCTCATTGATCACATATATCAGAATTACTAAAAGTTAAGAAGAAAAATATTTATTTAGAAATAATAACTCACAATTGTATCTCTAAGATAATAGTAAAAATAAATTACAATCATAATTTCTCTATGATATAAGATGTTTCATGCTTCATCACAATTACAAGTCTATTATGTTATTTTGGTTTATTCCATTCATCGAATCATCCATCAAACATATAACTTATGTTTTGAGAAACTCCAAGAAAAAATTTTGAGAAATTTTTTCATTGTTACAATAACATAATATGATTCATCATTTATCACTACAAAACAATCAACATACAGAGGAAAATTTAAAATAACACAATATGGTTATGCGACAATTTCCAAAAATTGCCTCTAAAGTTTGTGACAGTAGTCAAATCACATTGGTTCCATCCATTTAGAAATAGTTTCTAGGAACCATCATAGAAAATTTGTTTAGTGGAAGGTTTTTGGGTTTTAGGGAGAGTTTGGAATCCCAAAAAATGATGAAAAGATAGCCATATTTTAAACCGTTGTGATAACTTAGGCATATTTTGGGAAGTGTAATCGCCGCTAAAACCCAAAAAAACAATTCTAAACAAAAAATTAACCTTAAAAGAGGTGGTCTAAACCTCTAATAAATATTAATTTTCAGTATATTTTTGGTTTAAATAGTCTATATATATTGAGTTTTTTCAAAAAACAATATAGCTCTAGTTTCAGAAACCCCAAAATAGTGAAACAAAATCAGATATTAAACTTTAACACCTCGCGATATCCAACTATGAAAAATCAATAAATTTTATGATATAACACATTAATAAAATTGTGTAAGTAATGAATTTATGGTAATCTAGTGCAGAAGGAACTACAAATCACCCCCAAAACTGAAAATGAGAATAAGAGAGTCAAAAGTCACATTGATTGGTGTTCTATTTTAAATAATCCATGTACCATCCCAATGAACCCTACTTGACACCCTCACAATTACTTACTACCAGCTCTTGCATGAAAATTTTGTTGAAAATAAAATAATTTTTTATATTTAAATTTAAACATAAAAGTAATAAAGTTTTTTGTACTAAATTATTTTGAAGTTGTGTGATTTACCTGCTCACAACCAAACATTGATACAATATCAATTGGGATAGATCCAACCGTTTTCTGATATAATTCAACACAATATTTATATAGAGTGATGATATTTTCATATTGAATCTTTATGTGATTCCCCTATTTTTTAATTATGCTTTATATGAAAAACAACTCCATCTATCCAAAATATCATGTAGAATCATGTGTCAGGACCTCATTATAGTCAAATGAGACAACTATATTCAGTCTATTCAGATTCCCGTCATAGGAATTGATCATATTTCACTCTATAGTAGCACTATTTCTATATTTCATGAAAAAATAATTTTTAGTATAGTTAATGTGAACTAAATTGAATCATATTAAATTTTTTACCTACAAATATTATTCTCCAATATTCCCATGAAGAAATAAGAGTAATAACCTACTCGTTCGGTGTTGAGCCTACTGAATGGGGAGGCACTGTCTCAGTTTCTGATGGGACACTGAGGAAGGGCGTGATAGAAGATGACAAAATGGAGGATGAGAAAGATTATGTTGGGGGGGTTGGAGGAAGGTGTCTTAGATATTGTAGGGATGTAGAACAATGGATTATCATATTTATGTGTGGTCGAGGGAACATCTACTGAGAGTCATATGTGGTAATAAAAAAACTTCCCCCATGGAGTTCCTATAATTTAATAAAATAAAATTAACATTAGAACATATATATCAAAAAATTCATGTAGAAAAATAATGTTAGAAATTAGAATAGATACACAGTAATGAAAATGAAAATATAACTAGACATGATAATGAATGAATACTCATATGAAATAAGAGGTTGATAAATGAATGAATAACTTCACAAATAATCATTTTTTCCTTCATTCATTTCATTTTTTGAATCCATTATTAATTCATCAACTTCGTCTACCCTAGAAAGACAAATATTTTTATATCATTACAGATAAATAATTTATCTTATTTTTATTAATTATATTGAATGTCAGAGGTCAAATATTCCACTTCTCCACCCATATCATACAAGTTGTTTTTGTTTTATATTAAAAACTACACTCCACTCATCATCCACAACGTCGTTAACATAGTATAACATTTTTTTGAGATGATAAGATATATGAATCATGAAATTCATGGTCTATAATAACCATATAGCATGGGAAGTTCACATAATTAAATTTCAAGGAATATATTTTAACATCCCTGATAATATTGACCAAATTACATTTGAATAAAACAATTGGATAATGCCTTTGGTAGATTAATTTGATAATATCAATAAATTTTACATAGTATCCCACTTTGCAAAATAGAAATATACCACTATTATTTGTTTTCAAACCCTATTCCTAATTCACTGTGGGAAATTTAAATCCAATCACATTGTAAATTTCGAATTTCATATAATGTTTTAAATAACCATGAGTTAGAAGCATCAAATATTTTGAAAAAAATCCCAAGTATCATTATTAGTGATCTAAATAACATATTATACATTATCATATTTGAAAAATATATGTTTCAACCTAATATCAGTATTGATTGAAATATTTATGAATGTAAAAATCAGGTAAAACGGTCTACAAGATCACTATTAATAGAATTTTTTGTGTATTTATCATTTCATGTTCATATTCTCATTCATCTCTTTTTTTGTATCCTGATATCTTCAATAAATGAATCAGAAATTTTAATATCTATCTTAATATATCTACGTGCCTAGAATAATTCCATTTTCATAATTGTAACATTTGAGCTCCTCAAAATTGATCATCCAAATACAAGGAATATTTTTGATTTCTCATGTAGTTAAGATTGATTCAATTTTTCATCATCACATCGAATTTGATTGAATCTTATCACAAAATCTTCCAAGTATAAAGAAAAAAGGAAAGACAATCCATTTCCAAATAGCCTTCATAAATAAATCCTTAATTTTGAGATTTATTTTTCACATATTATTTTAAATTCCCAAGATTTTTGTGTAATAAAATAAATAAAACATAATTCTGTATTTAATTAAGTTCAAATAATTTATTACATAAGAATAAAAACATATAAAGAATATACCATTCAATTGGATACATCTATCGATATTGTACAAGGCCTCTTAATTTAAATTCGTTGAACAAATTCATAGATAAATGCATCATGATATTAAAAACAATAGAGGAATGATCATCTCTATTGAAAAATGTGTCAATAAAATGTTTTACTCAGAAAACAAAGCTTCCTTAACCTCAATATTTTTTCCAAAATCATACTTTTCTCTTCTCTAAAGGATTTTCCCCTATTGATTTTTATTTTCTCTCCATTTATTTTATTCTCTAATTTACTATTTTCCCCTTGTTCTCCCCCTTTTCGTTTTCTATTTTCTTCCGAATCACTCTTATTTTTATTTTCTCTCAAAATATGATCTTCCAAAATTTTCTTGGGGTATATGGAGTTGTGGTTTATCGGTTCCCCTCAAAGTAGAAAAGAGTGACGATTCAGGAAACCCTCATGAGTAACATGTCAATCGTACTTCCACATTCGTCCCAACAACAAATGGTAATCATTTATAAGAAAAAAATCACAAAAAAACTCAACTCTGTACTTATTGGTGGTGAAAAATACCTTAACCTCCTTGGTGACCTTCAGCTCACTTCATTCATTCCACCACTGAAGCTAGTACATATTTTGACGCCTTAATGTTGGGAGTCCCAACTTCTCCACCAATTCGGTGCTCTCCACATTACTAGAACCTATTCCATCAGAAATAACACTGCATACCTTCCCATTGATCTTTAATCATGTATGGAAAAGATTATCTCTCTTCTCATACTCTCCAATGGTCATTTTTTTCACTTAAAACTCTCATAGTGACAAGAATCTCACTATCTTCTGCAAATTCTCCACTTTCAATTACTAGAGATTCTTCCTCCTATTCATCTGAGATCTATCCATCAGTCTCCCATTAGCTATACATGTTAATGGTCATGGTTCAAAAATTTGGGAACTCACTAGAAATGTGACCCCTTCATTGATATTTGTAACAACGAATATCACAATTCATGGTTTAGTTAGCCTTAAAAGTAGGTTTCTTAGGTGGAAGAATTAACTTGTCACTTTTGCGATCAAACACCTCTTTTTTCCTTTTATGGTTCTCCAATATCCTTCCTCGGGTTACTCCATGGTGTGATAGGGATAGTGGGTTTCCTATTGTTTCCCTTCCTTTTGATTTTTTTCTCGATCTTGGTGGATTGATGGATAATATCTTGTATTTCCACATGGTGGTACGTCTCCACTTGATGGGAAATATCCCGATTGAGAAAATGTAAATTTTTTTCCATGGTTGCCTCTAGATCCTCTTCAAAATTTACCTGAATCATAAAAATGTTCATCTCTTTGTAGTAATCCTCAAAGGTCTAACTCCCTTGGGTGAGTTACTGGATGTTGTTGTGGAGATCTCTATGGTAGTGTGAGGGGACAAACCTCTTCTACATGGAAAACTTCATGTCTTCCCAAGTTTGGATAAGATGTCCTCCATATTGGGATCTCTCCTTATAAAATTTATCCCACCATATTAATGCACAATCAATGAATTAAAGGGCTGAAATTTTTACCTTTTTCTCCTCCGAATATGTATGACATGAAAATGCGTTCTTGATCCGCATCTCACACTCCAAGTATGAATCCATATTTCTTTTCCATTGAAACAAAGGGACCTTAACCTTGATCCTGCCTAGTAGGTAATCACAATGTGGTCTCATTTGGCCTCATCTAGGTTGTTGGTATAACCTCATCCTTTTTGGACATCATAAAGATCATCATCAATGTTTTCCGTCTCTTCCTCCATGATGTAGGGGTGACGTGGTGCCGGAGCGTGTCATGGGTTATCATGTATCAACCTCAGACTTGATTGATTCTCCAAGTTGTCAATCCTCTAACAGAACACCTGCATCTACCTATCATAAAGCATTTCAAAATGGACCACCAAAGCGTTCATTTGGAGTAGTGAAGCTTCCGATGAAGGGGACCTACTCTGGATTCCTTCAGAACAAGTATGATCGATTTGCATCCCAGAATCATTGACCATGATATATAACACAAACACACCCAGACAAAGGGAGAAATACACACAATGCTCCACACGCTCACACACACGAATTTACACACATGTGAAAACAAACACACACACACACAAGATGTACACACACACACACATGTGATGGACATACTCATACTCACACACACATGATGTACACACAAATGCACGCATGAGATGCACACACTCACACACACAAGAATGTTTTTTTAAATATCTCTCCACTATCACACTCAATAACAAAGCTCTTTTGAAATAGAATACCTTGTTTAGGGATATCAAATTCCACCGATCCTTGCTAAAATAAGAATGTGTTGTGGGATGATTTAACACAACTCGTTTGAGTGGTAATTTCTAATGGTCAAAAAGAAGTGTAGAAAATGTTTAATGGGTGGGTGGAAAAGGTGGTCGAAAGGTGGTTTTTGGGTTTTTCATGATTGTGCAAGAGATGAAGAATTTATTAAAATATGATCCAAATATAATATTATGAAAAATAATGGAGAGTGTATTGAATAGAAATGGAAAGTTCTAATAATGAAAAGCACAAGAAAGTAATTTTATTTTCCTTTTGTTGGTCAAATCTCTCCAAAAAGTGTTTTTCTTGGAGTTTTAAATTAGAAGATGATTGAATAGAGAGTAAGATATTTTTTGGAGATCTCTCGAATAAAGGATGTGCTTAATTTTGAAAATAATAAAATTATGATCTGATAGAATTTGATTTTTTCCCGATATTTCTCCAGATAAAAATCACATATAGAGAATCAAACACACAAAGAAGATGAATAACACTTTGGAACAATTTAAAATAACTCAAGCATGTAAAAACTAGGCCAATTCAGGAGGCCCTCAAAAAAATGGATTTTTTGAATAGGTGAATAATATGGAATGATAAGGTGGGTAAGATGAAAAAGTAATATAAATGAAGGTATATATGCCTACTGTGTCAAAAAAATATCTAATACCAACTGATTTAAGAAATATGAGGTGGACCGATCTTTATGGAGTAAGGAGGTGGATGAAAGATGCAATTTGGGAATAATTGGCAGATGAAGGGTATGGATAATGGATGAAAGTAGTCAATCAATTCTATAAGGAGTGTGACATACTATGTACAAAGAAAACTCAAGGGAGTGTTCTGATAACCAATCCACAAAACAACAAACTTGGGTTGAGGTGCAGAATTGGGGGCTTTATGATCTTGGATCACCAATATAACTTATAGAGTGACAAGGCATGAATTCACAAGATCAAGGGGAAACACCAGTAAAATTCTTAAAAAATGGTGAGAAACAAATCATTATCTCTCAATTAAATCATGAATTCCATAAAAGTTCCATGGGGTGGCTATTTATCTCTAAGGGGTGGTACAATAGTCAAGGGTATAATACCATATAGTTATAAAGTATAAAATAGTTTTTCCCATTGTAGGTCCTAGGTGAGAAGAAGCTCACGAGTGGATGTGCCCATTTGAATTTTTTTCATTAACAATGATCAATTCGGGATCAATACGACAATAAATCTCGGACTCCACGTATCGAATAACAGAAATATACAAAGAAAAAGAATAGTCTCAGGTCCACAAAGGAGGATCATCATAGGTTGATTATAATTTATTTAATTAATAGATAGGAAGTAAATTTTATGGAATTATTTCTACATTGATGTTTCTGATCACGTTATAATGTGATTCATCATTTCATCGCAAAATCCAAGTGTAGACTTCCTCTAGTGGTGATCCATATGTTCACCACACATCTATGGATGTTGCTAAAGGAATCTCCAAGTGCTAGCATGGAGAAGCCTTTCCCTGCATTGTCTACCTTAGACCACCTTGATCCAATGGAGGAGGATCTCTCTTAGTCTTGAGAGAGTTTTTGGAGGAAAGAGTTCTTTCGGCCTAGAGATAATTCTTCAGAATTGTTGTGAACACGGATTAGGGAAAAGTGATGGGGTTGTGTGGATATTTATAATCAGGTTTGAGGTTATAGATTTATGACAATAAATAAACACGTTACACGTTTTATTTATTTCATTTCGTCTTGTTGAAAACCCCCATGTCGAATCATTAATTACTTGACATGCACCCACACTGATTATAATAAATATCATTTAATAAAATGATATTATTTCTCCAAGATCCCAACTAGAAAAACAACACGGAATGTAATCATTAATACATGGAGTGTACTCTTTTTTCATTTCCTTTCCAAAATGAAAACTACACAGTGTGTAAATTCAATGTACATGGCGTGTATATCTTGTTTTCATTTTCTTTCCAATGTGAAAACAACATGGCCTGTACCTTTAATGTACACAGAGTGTATATCTTGTTTTCCTTTTATTATTCCTCTAATACTAAAACAATTTATTATTCCTTGAATAATTATTAAACCACATATGAGAATAATCTTTATTCTACTTGAGATACATGGATACACTTATTGTGTGAACCTCTCGGCCTCTTTCTCATTGACATTAAGAGGGCTTTCCTGAAGTCCAAGATTACTGTCTAGCAACGAGTCAAGGAACCCAGGAGAAAGAAGTTGATTCCACATTTACATATCACCTCATATGAATGTTTACCATGTAATTTAATCCATTTTTCTCAATATGACATCTAGCAGATTTAATGGAAGTTTCATAAGCCTATATGCTTGATTCGGAATTCTTTGACTTCCAGAAATAAACTCTTCATGACACCATGGCCATAAAATTTGGGCGACAGTTCTATTTCAATCAAAGGTCCCGAGATATCTACTTCCATAAATATGGAAGGGAAAATTCCATCCTTGACTTAACCATTAACAACATGTCAATCATGACACACCCTACGTACCCTACTTCTTGCCAATTGTCTTCATGATAGTTTTCGTATGCAAATCTAAGTGTGTGTGTCATGACATGAGTTAATGATAATATTCCAGTCTAAGGACCATTACAAATGCTCATAGATAGAAATATTTGATGACACCTAGACATGAAGAATTACTACTGGTTGGTCTATTCTAATAATATCCCATCTTAGAGATTACAAAGTGTGAAATCCATGAGAGAGAGTCTCGTCTTCTCATGAGTACTCGTAGATGATGATTTGTATATTATATGTCCTATCATAGTATGTCATCCAATTGTAGAACATTATTTTAGAATATTGTTATAGAATTTGAAGGTTCTCATCATAGCAGGGATATACCATGAACTTATTAATAAAACAAATATTCTAGTACATTATTATATTATAGTCATGAAGAAAAATGAACAATATATAATAACTGTACCTTCATGTAATCAAAGGAAAACTAGTTGGTTCTCAGGAAACCAACTCTAACAAACACCCACATGGACTAGAGACAACTTCCTATGACTTTTAGTCCACTATACATCCATGATTATCATGTTTCTATTGAGTCAAATCTTTAGTCAAGGGGTCTTTCACGTTGTCTTACATAGAAATACTACTCACTGCAACTTCACCTCTCTGATAAAAATCTCTTTAGAGATGATACTTGCAAAGTATGTGCTTTGTCTTCTGTTGTGACCTTGTACCTTTTGTAACTGCCACCACTGTAGTATTATCACAATAGAGTGTGATAGGATCTTTACTACTAGGTACTACATTCATCTCTTGGAAGAAGCTTCACATCCATACTGCTTCTTTAGCTTCCTTAGAAGCTGTGATATACTCGGACTCTGCTGTAGAATCTTTGACCACACCCTGCTTTGAGGTCTTTCATCTCACTACACCTCCATTCAAACTAAAGATGTATCCAGTCTATGACTTCATGTCATCTTGATCAGTCTGTAAACTAGAATCTACATGTCCTCCGATGACTAGTTCATCATCTCCTCTATAAACCAGTTACATATCCTTAGTACACCTTAGATACTAAAGGATAGTATTGACTTCCATCTAATGGAGGTCTCTTAGATCAGCTTGATATCTTCCTACCACACTTAATGTATAAGAAACATCAAGACTTGTATATAGAAAAACATACATGACTGACCCAATTCATAGATGTGTAAGTGATCCTTTCCATTTTTTTTCTTTCCTCTTGTGCGAGGACATATTTTATTGGAAAGATGAATGCCATGTGACACTGGAAACAATCCCTTCTTGGACTGTTCCATACTAAATCACTTCAGTATGTTGTCAATGTATGTACTTTGACTCAGGGCCAGAATTCTCTTGGATCTATCACGATGGATATTGATCCCAAGATTATATGCTACCTCACACAAGTATTTCATAGAGAATAATTTATCCAACTATGCCTTAATTGACTGTAAGACAAGTACTTCTTTTCCAATTAATAATATGTCATAAACATATACTATTAGGAAAATGACTGCACTTCCTCTAAACCTTTTGTAGACACAAGGCTCACATTTATTCTTAAAAAATCCAAATTCTATTACGGCTTCTTCAAAATGAATGTTCCCTGGCCTCGATGCTTTCTTTAATCCATAAATGGATTTCAGCAACTTGCATACCTTATTGGAATCCTTTGGAGTCCCAAACCCTTCAGGTTAGGTCATATAGACATCTTCCTGGAATTTCCCGTTAAGGAATGCTATTTTTATATCCATTTTCCAAATTTCATAGTCATGGTAAGCGGTAAGGGCCAATAGGATTATCATGGATTTCAGCATCACAACTAGTGAAAAGGTTTCATCATAGTAATGCCCTTGATGTTGTCTAAAAACTTTTGCAACCAGTCATTCCTTATAGGTGCTGACTTGTCCCTCCATGTCCATTTTCTTCTTGAATACCCATTTATTACCAATAGGCTTTACATCAACTGGAGGATCTTCCAAAAACATGACTTGGTTTTGGTACATGGAATCCATTTTAGGATTCATGGATTCTTGCCACTTGGCAACGTCTGTGCCTTCAACTGCTTCCTTTTAGGTAAGAGGATCATCATTGTCAACCAATAATGAGTCACCATCTTGGTGACAAGAAAACCATATTGTTCTGGTTCTCTTACCTATGTCATGCTCTTATGCAGTTCTTGTGTCTCTGGAACAGATTTTTTTTGACGGGGTTTTGTGGAATATATTCTTGTACCAACTCCTATATATCTTGAGGCTCAACTTCATCGAAGTCTATCTCACCCCCACTATCCCTTTTGGAGATGTGATCCCTCTCAAGGAAAATGGCGGGTCTTTCCACTGTAACCTTTTTATCTGAGGGGTTGTATAGGTAATATCCCCTTGTTTCCTTGGGATGTCTTAAAAAGGTCCAATTTGTGCCTCGGGGTGCAAGTTTGTTACCTAAAGAGGCCTTAACAAATGATTCGCTACCCAACACATGTAAATTTGATAACATGGATTTACGTCCACTCCATAACCCATAAGGAATACCATTTATCATTTTAGTTGGTACTAGGTTTTTTATGTGTTCTTCTGTTTGTAATACATATCCCCAAAATGATAATGGAAGACTCACATGACTCATGAATGATCTCACCAATAGGGAATGTTTCCTCCTTTCACTTATACGATTATAATGTGGTGTGTAAGGAGGAGTGAGTTGAGATAGAATCCCAAACTCCCGTAAGAAATCAACGAAGTCCTGATTAAGATATTCTCCTCCACTGTCTGAGAAGAGTTTCTGAATCATCTTACAATGATGGTTCTCAACCTCATTCATGTATTATTTGAAACGATCAAAAGAACATGACTTATACCTCATTAAATAAATATATCCATATCTACTAAAATTATCAGTAAACGTTATGAATTACAAGAAACCACCCCTTGATTCAACTAGAAATGGTCCACAAACATCTGTGTGAACTAATTCTAGAAACACTTTAGCCCTTTCACCATTCCCACTAAATGGGGCTTTGGTCATTTTACCTTGTATACATGAATGACATTCACCAAGTGGTTTTCATTTGAAAAAATCTAAATTCCCATCTTGATGTAATTTTGTTAAACATTTCTCATTGAAATGAACTAGCCAGTGATGCCAATGTTTGGCGTGGTATGAGTAATGTGAATTGACTTTGTCATCGATTTCCATTACTTGGTTTGTGTAGTCTAACAAATAAATCACATTATATAAATTTTCCCTGTAACAATCCGAGATTTTATAAGATATATTCATTTTAATTTCTTTCATATCTTCTATTGTACGCTACATCAAGATTAACTTGCACTATACGCAACACCGTATTAGCTTTCAGTATATGCAACACTAATCTTGGATCGTGTTGCACACAATTCCATGTTTGTTTTATAGTAGTTATTATACTAAACATTGATTATATATATATATATATATTCAATGTATTTTGTTATATGAAAAAACAAAGGAGTCGTGCACTACACGCAACCCTGGCTTGGCTTGCAATACACGCAATCATGACCTTCATTGATAGCGTGTGTTGTATGCAATACTGGGTTTTACAAAACAAATATATATTATTATAATATTATAATGAACTAGCCATTATGAATAATATTAACTAAAATTTTAATTTTATAACATTATTATTCATTTTACACATTTTCAAGAACATGGTATAAGAACAAAATAAAATTTTCGGGTAAAATAAGTATTTTTCAAAAAATGCAGTTTTGCCGCCTATTGATGGTGAACCCACATTAAATCTAGTTTTTGAAATGTCTATAAGTTCAATTTTACAAAATAAAATTATTCTTTGGAATCAGGATATAAAATTTTACCTTGGATAAAATTTTCATATTATTCTGATAACTTTCATATTTTAATGAATAATAAAAACACGCTATATTTGAATTAAAAACAAATTTTTTCATCGTAATAATTTATGTGGTTAAATTATAATATTGAATGGTTTTAAAGTATAAATACAATATATTTTTACCATTTAATATAATATATGTCATTATCATTGATTTTACATTGAATTCGTAGGTTAAGTAAATTCAATCTTTTGCAATGTTTTAAACAAAAACCCATTTTCTTTCGAAAACGGGAATAATTTAAATTTAATTTCTGAAACATATTTGTATTGAATTTGGAAAAATAAATTCCATATTTGGAATCAGTGGGTTGAAATTATATTAATATACTACTTTTTATTTTTGGTGTTTATAAATAGTAACAACGGTAAATTTTATTTACCACAGTAAAAGGTATATTGGGTAATGAAGGGTAAATATAATATTATAAAATAATCCTAATACTTATTTTTATACAATTGGATGATTATATTTCGTCCAAAGTCATATTTGGGTAGAAATGGAATCCATTAGAACCCACTTGGAGGTGATTAAGACCTTTAGTTTATTTTATTTAATGGAAAGTGAAATATGTCTCACTCAACTTTAATAATTAAAGTATTTTTAATATATGTTTATACAGAATATAAATTAGGTTATAAATACTCATTTTAAAGATAAAATGTTTTTCTTTATCATAGTAATTTATTTGTAATTTTTAAGAGTTATTTAATTACCGTATTATCTTATACATTAATGATGAATAAATTATTTATTTAGTGAAAAATCAATAATATAGTTTTATTGAAATAGTAATACATATCAAAAGGCCCAAAAATCTGAAAAAAAACTTATTAGTAGTGTATATAAAAACCCTAATCATCCCCTGGATGAATATTTTACCATTTGGATTCTTATTAAGGTGATTATGACACTTATAATATTTTATTTTAAAAGATTCCAAAGTTGTCACCTTCATAATTTAATAAAGATAAAAATTTACATGTTGTAATTTTAAGATGATAAATTTGAGTAAAATTATTATTATAAAATCTTTTATATTTATATTCATCAAATGAATTTATTTTTAATTTTTATGAAATAAATGAGTATATTAAATAACTATACAAAAATGATGTACTAATTATTTTATTAAGAGATATACCAAATAAATGGTTTTAAAAATAGTAAAATAAATATTATATGAACTATTTAATGTTCTCCACGAATTTTCTAGACAAATGTGACATTTTAGGAATCTATTAAATGTTTTAGTTTGAATATATCCTCTGTATAGATTTTATTTAAATTCAAATAACTGAATAGGGTCAAAATTAACACTATTGTTATTTTATAAACATAACATATTATTAAATTGTTTAAAAATGAAAAAAATATTTAAAAATTATAAATTGAAATTTATATAGTCTAAAATGTCATAAATTATCCAATTATGGAAAACTAACAACACATAAGTGATTATTTATAACAATTTAATATTTAGAATTTTATTACCCCAAATAAACTTAAATAAATTAAATATGGATAAATCCAAATGATAAGGTTTAAAATAAAATAAAAACATGTATAAATATTATTGGTTGATTATATTACAAACCTATATCATCTAATATTATAATTGAGTCTTTTTTGGAGGTTTTTATGTGGGGTTTGAATTTATATTAAACTAATATTTTTGAGGATTCCAAAGGTGCCCCTCTCCTGCCTTATAAAAGGGAACCTCCTCCCTCTCTTCATCACACCATTTTGAGCCTTGAATATTGGAAAAACTCTGCCCATTTAACTTCCCCACTTACCTAGAAACCTTATAGAGGAACTGGTCTTCTCAAAAGGCCAACCCTAGTGCCCTAAGAAGAATTTTAAAGGAGGTGCATCGAAGAAGTGGAAATCTCTTCTACCGATTCTTTCAAGCTTATTTCTTCTTCAACTTCTTCTTCTTTAGTTGTTTCATTATAAAGTAATAACATCAGTATCAATAATAATATTTTATGTTATTATAAATATCAAACATCCCCATTTCACCTTCTATCCATCCTATGGAAAACGAAATCACTGCGCGTGTATACGTACGGAATACCGTCTCCACGCTGTGGTGTAATCTGTTTTTCCAACACCACCTTACTTGGATGGGTATAATGGTGTAACGAATAACTGTACATTGTTATTATAACGTCATACTGATTATGATATATTGTATCATCCCCTCCAATTCAATTCAATAATTATGGGAATGATATCATCCCTCATTCGTACGTACGGACTACCGTCTCCACGATGCGATGAGATTCATTATCAATGATTAACCATTCATGGATGATTATAAAGTATATATAATAAGTAATCATGAAATATATGAAATTATAATGATACTGGATTTATGTATATATATATGTATGTCATCCAATTAATTTCATTCAATTCAATGAGGAAATGAAAACAACATTCATGCGTACGTACGACCTACCGTCCCTATGAATGGTGTATTTATTTCCATTTATCGATATATTATATATATGTATATTATTAATATATATTATATATAAATCACGTTTTATATTCTGTAATTAATTAATCATGATATATGTAATCATATGAATAATTACAAGTCAAAACACGAGCGACAAATGAAATGATTTTACCCAAAACGCTCTTTAACATGGAATTTACAAAAGAACAGGTACTATAAAGTCATAAGTGAACCATATATGATATCATACCAATGAATATGATTCTGTAATAATTCAATGACATTATTTAAATCATTATACAGGAGGTTTGGATACGTACGAAACATATCAGACCCAAGGTAAGGGATAACTTTTCCAATCTCGTTTTTATCCGAGATTGTTTATTCGTAAGTATTTACTGGGGTTATATTTATCATCCACATCCCTATTTTCTAAAAATGATTTCATGTATGTTTAAAGTCCTTTTTACCCATTTTAATTTTACTACATGGTATGTAAATAATCTTTTTTTACAGGGTACTTTTTGACTTTTCCGACAATAGTATGAGGAAAATGTTTTTTTAACTTATACGGCATGAACGGATTTTGACGATTTCATAACGCCTTATTTTAATGAACCTTCCTCTACAAGATTTCATGACTATTTTCAACAAAATAATTTTCTTTTAAAATTTAATGAAAATTTTAGAAAGGAAAAATTATTTTGCGAAAGAAATGATATTTTCCTCAAGAATTCATTTCAAGTGTTTTATCACAACTATTTTCCATCTAAGATGACATTATTTCATATGTGTATGTTTCAAGTGTAATGTCTCTATTATTTACATGGTATGATTCTTATTATGATGAAATGATATTCATTTGTTTTATATAGATTATGTTATGATGGCATGATGTTTAAAAATCCAAATTTATTACATGGGTTATGCTATGATGTATGATTTATGATTTCGTGGCACAAGTAAGAATGATTTCATTATGAGATGGGTGGGACCTATATCTCCTTCCAATGCATTGGGTAAGGATTTATATCTCATGAGATAGACATGGCTGGAATGACAAGTTAAACCGGCTCAGTAATACAGGACTGGAACGAGGAGTGAACTCGATTCAGAAAGGGACTCTGTCCACTAAGATGGTCTTGGCATCAATGACTTGGATACTATGGAAATAATAACATGTGATTAATGGTTTTCCACAATTATATGTTTTATTACCATGCTATTTTATCATGATTAATGTTTTTTATGATCTATGCCTTATGTACTGCCATGATTTATGTCATTGCTCAGTATTTTTATGTTTAAATATTATGTTCATGTTTTGAAGTTCAAATGTATATGATTTGTTTTATTTTATCGATGCTTACCCTTACTTAGCATTTGAGCTCACCCTTTTTATGTTTTATTTTCCCCAGGAAATAAAGAAAGGATTTAGGTAAGGAATGAAAAAGGGGAAGATCATTATGGGTGTTGTTGAAGATCTTTCAACATGATTAGAATTTTTTATTCCAAGTTTCCAAAGACACTAAACTATTATGGTCCTTGAGTGTTGGTTGTAATTATGTATTAAGTATTATTCAAAAGTAATGTAATGCCCATGTACATCAAGCATTGGACCTCTACAGTTGGTATCAAAGGAAAGGTTTAGTCAGCTTTTGGAAACTAGGATGCGAAAATGTTAGTGAGATCCCAAGAGATATTTATAAGGTATGTCTAGGGATGTCCCTATGGGTTAGTATACATATAGGGTATAGTCCTAGAACTACGGTAATGATCTTAGAATTTAACCTAAGATGTTAGATACTGAGGGTACTCCGCCTTTACTATGTTGTTTTCCCTAGAAGATTTTTTCCTCTCACACTATTCATTTTGGGTTTTAGAAAATGGCTGGAAACAGGATGATTCACGATAATGGAGGATATGACGAACAATGGAATGATATTCTTCATGAGAAACCAAATGAAATGGGATTTGGAAGTCCAAGCATCGTTATTATGCCTAATCAGAAATCTCATAATATTATCAATAATCTCAACTTTGGTAAGTTTCCCAACTCAGATAATAAGAGAAAGATGGAGTTTCATGATGATCATAGAGGAAAGAAAGTTCAATTTCCCTCATGTAAATCATGTGGGAAGAGGCATCAGGGAGATTGTTTCAAAGTAACTGGAAGATGCTTTGGGTTTGGAAAAGAAGGACACAAAGCCAGTAAGTGCAAAGGAAAAGGTTCAGTTAAGAGCATGGACATGGATAATGTTATTGCTACAACATCAACAATGATTAGATGTTTTAAATGTGGAATGTATGGGAATTATGGAAACCAATGCCATAAGGGAAAATCTCATGAAGAGAATCATCCTGGTCATATGGGTAGTATTTATGTGGATGATGTTGAAGAGACTACAAATGAAATATGAGATGAAAGAAATTATGAAGCTCAACTAGTGGTTTAAAAAGTTAGTGGAATGATTGTATTTTTATCAAGAATAATGTATGGTACTATGGAAAAAAGAATCATCTAAGGATTGTTACACTATTGTTTTTCCTAAAGTATTTGAAAGTATATGTTGAATGGTATTGGTAACCATGAAAGGTTATTAAATTTTTTTTGGAAGGTAGCTAATATGTTCATAATGAAAGGATAAGGATATAATGAGTTGTTTGATAGTATTCATGAGCTCATGATTGCTATAAGGACTAAGTGATATCATGGTTTGAGTATATAGAATTTGAGGATTTTAGTATGTGGAAAGTGTTAACTTTTAACTGCATTCATGTTTTCACTAAGGTTAAATAGGAATTCATTTTTTTCAAGAGAATACATGATCAAGGCCTTAGAATGTTTGGAATGTGACCAACAAGACATATCTTATGATATTTGGGGATCAATGACGGTATTAACATGCTTGTTATATGAACTATCTGGCAATCATTTTCACTATAATATGAGATTGGACAACAGTATTGTGGATAAGACTAAAGATTGGAATGGATTATGTTGTACATAAGTTAGTATTGTTTAAGGATAGAACTTTTTCGATATTATTGATTGAAAGTTATAATAATATATTTTAAGAAAAAAAGGACAACCTGCAGGACGGTCGACAACCCATCACGTCGGACAAGGCTGTGGGAATTGAACCCACAACCGAAGTGAGACTGGCCTTTATCACCTACCACTGGCCTACATGAAGTTCTTCGTTAGTAGAAACTAGTTTTATTTTATTAGGTGGTATGATAGATGAAGTATAAGTCCATTTTTGGAATCATATACGATTAATCTCACTATAGATGGACTTATGTATATTTGATAACTTTTGAAAACTTTTTGTTTCAGACAGATAGAATGACCTATCATTCTATCATATGATCTGCTAATTCTTCACGAATGAAAAATTAAACTTCATTTTCTTAAGAGATGAAGTGGAAAATGTCCAAGGAATGACCGACGGTGAGATTGTACCAAAATCAAGAACATATTTCTTCTAATTCCAATTTCTTCAACTTTAGTGAAATGATCTTGAATGAAAAAAAATGTTTTCCTAGTGTCCTTATATCCGATGAATCAGATGGTACCTTAGATCATCACAAATTTATGGCTTTGTGATTGTTGGCTTTTTCGTAACCATGTTCTCTACCACATTTCATTAGAACTTGATGTTTAGATTTCTCTTCCATATCCATATTTTCACCTATGTTCTCCAATATAAAAACCCAATGATGAGTTACTTTGGTTAATCATTACGTTTCATACTTTAGTTTTTAAAATTATGTTTTAGTATTCCTTTTTACGTTGTGGGTTTCTATGAATAGTAAACGATTTATAACCCCGACAAATTTCGAGGGTGAAATTCATTTTAAGGGGGGTAGAATGTAACAACCCGAGATTTTATAAGATATATTCATTTTAATTTCTTTCATATCTTCTATTGCACGCTACACCATGATTATCTTGCGCTATGCACAACACCGTATTAGCTTGCAGTATACGCAACACTAATCTTGGATCGTGTTACACACAATTTCATGTTTTTTTGATAGTAGTTATTCTAAGAAATATTGAGTATATATATATATATTCAATGTATTTTTTTATACGCAACAACAAAGGAGACGTGCACTACAGGCAACCCTGACTTGGCATGCATTACACGCAATCGCGACATTCCTCGATAGCGTGTGTTGTACGCAATATCGGGTTTTACTAAACTACGATATATTATTATAATATTATTATGAACTAGATGTGATGAATAGTATTAACTAAATTTTGAGTTTTATAACATTATTATTCATCTTACACATTTTATAGAACATGGTATAAGAACAAAATAAATTTTTCGGGTAAAATAAGTATTTTTAAAAAAATGCAGTTTTGCCGCATTTTGATGGCACACCAACTTTAAATCTAGTTTTTGACATGTTTATAAGTTCACTTTTACAAAATATAATTATTCTTTGGAATCAGGATATAAAATTTTACCTTGGAAATTTTTTTCATATTATTCCGATAGCTTTCATATTTTAATGAATAGTAAAAACACGCTATATTTTAATTAAAAACATCTTTTTTCATCGTAATAATTTCTGTGGAAAAATTATAATATTGAATGGTTTTAAATTATAAATAGAATATATTTTTACCATTTAATATAATTTATCTCATTAGCATTGATTTTACATTGAATTCATAGGTAAAATAAATTCAATCTTTTGCAATGTTTTAAACAAAAACCCATTTTCTTTCGACAACGAGATTAAATTTAATTTAATTTCTGAAACTTCTGTGTATTGAATTTGAAAAAATGGATTCCACATTTGGAATAAGTGGGTCCAAATTATATTAATAGACTACTTTTTATTTTTGGGCTTTATGAATAGTAACAACGGTAAATTTTATTTATCATAGTAAAAGGAAAATTTGGTAATTAAGGGTAAATATAATATTATAAAATTATCCTAATACTTGTCTTAATACAATTGGATGATTATATTTTATCCTAAGTCATATTTTGGTCGAAATGGAATCCATTAGAACCCACTTGGAGGTGATTAAGACCTTTAGTTTATTTTATTTAAAGGAAAGTGAAATATGTCTCACTCAACTTTAATAATTAAAGTATTTTTAATATAAATTTATACAGAATATAAATTCAGTTATAAATACTCATTTTAATGATAAAACGTTTTTCTTTATCATGGTAATTTATTTTTAATTTTTAAGAGTTATTTAATTACCTTATTATCTTATATATTAATGATGCAGAAATTATTTATTTAGTGAAAAATCAATAATATAGTTTTTATTGAAATAGTAATACATATCAAAAGGCCCAAAAATATGAAAAAAAATTATTAGTAGTGTATATATAAACACTAATCATGCACTGGACGAATGTTCAACCATTTTTATCCTTATTAAGGAGATTATGACACTTATAATATTTTATTTTAAATTATTCCAAAGTTTTCTCCATCATAATTAAATAAAGATAACAATTTACATGTTGTTATTTTAAGATGGTAAATTCTAGTAAAATTATTATTATAAAATATATGATATTTATATTCATCAAAGGATTTTATTTTTTAATTTTTATGAAAAAAATAATTATATTAAATAATTATACAAAAATGTTGTACTAATTATTTTATTAAGAGATATACCAAATAAATGGTTTTAAAAAATTAAAATAAATATTTTATGAACTATTTAATGTGCTCCAAGAATTTTAGAGACAAATTTGACATGTTAGGAATTTATTAAATATTTTAGTTCGAATATATCCTCTATGTAGATTTTATTTAAATTCAAATAAATAAATAGTGTCAAAATTGACACTATTGTTATTTTATAAACATATCATATTATTAAATTGTTTAAAAATCACAAAAAATATTTAAAAATTATAAATTGAAATTTATATAGTCTAAAATGTTAGTAAGTATCCAATTATGGAAAATTAACAACACATAAGTGATTATTTATAACCATTTAAAATTTATAATTTTATTACCACAAATAAACTTAAATAGATTAAATAAGGATAAATCAAAATGACAAGGTTTAAAATAAGATCCAAACATTTCTAAATTTTATTGGTTGATTATATTACAACCCTATATCATTTAATCTTCTAATTGAGTAATTTTTAGAGGTTTTTATTTGGGGTTTAAATTTATATTAAACTAATATTTTTGAGGATTCCAAAGGTGCCCCTCTCCTCCCTTATAAAAGGGCCCCTCCTCCCTCTATTCCTCACACAATTTTTAGCCTTGAATCTCGGCCAAACTCTGACCATTTCACTTTCCCACTTCCCTAGAAACCATATAGAGGTACTGGTCTTCTAAAAAGACCAACCCTAGTGCCCTAAGAGGAAGTTTAAAGGAGGTGCGTCGAAGAAGAGGTAATCTCTTCTACCGATTCTTTCAAGCTTATGTCTTCTAAAATTTTTTCTTCTTTATTGGTTTCATTATAATGTAATAACATAAGTATCAATAATATACTGATATGTTATTATAAATATCAAACAATCCCATTTCACCTTCTATTTATCCTATGGAAAATGAAATCACCGCACGTGCGTACGTACGGAATACCGTCTCCACGCCGTGGTGTAATCTGTTTTTTCAATACCACCATACTTGGATAGGTATAATGGTGTAAAGAAAAACTATACATAGTTATTATAACATCATACTGATTATTATATATTGTATCATCCACTCCAATTCAATTCAATAATTATGCGAACGATATCATCCCTCGTGTGTACGTACGGACTACCATCTCCACGACGCGATGAGATTTATTCTCAATGATTAACCATTCATGAATTATTATAAAGTATATATAATAACTAATCATGAAATATATGACATAATAATAATAATTGATTTATGTATATATATATATATGTCATTCAATTAATTCCAATCAATTCAACGAGGAAACGAAAACAATGTTCATTCGTACGTACGACCTACCGTCTCCATGAACAGTGTATTTCATTCCATTTATCGATCTATTATATATATGTATATTCTGAATATATATTATATATAAATAATTTTTTATATTCTGGAATTAAGTAATCATAATCTAAGTAATCATATGAATAATTACAAGTCAAAACACGGACGACAAATGAAACGATTTAACCAAAATGCTCTTTAACATGGAATTTACAAAAGAACGGGTAATATAAAGTCATAAGTGAACCATATATGATATCATAAAAATGAATATGATTCTGTAGTAAGTCAATGACATTTTTTAAATCATTATTCAGGAGGTTCAGAAACGTACGAAGCATATCAGACCTAAGGTAAGGGATAACTTTTCCAATCTCGTTTTTATCCGAGATTGTTTATTCGTAAGTATTTAATAGGGCTATATTTATCATTCACATCCATGTTTTCTAAAAATGATTTCATGTATGTGTAATGTACCTTTTACCCATTTTGACTTTTACTAAATGGTATGTAATGAATCTTTTTTTACAAGTTACTTTTTCACTTTTCCGACAAAAGTACAAGGAGAATGTTTTTTTAACTTATACGGCATGAACGGATTTTGACGATTTCATAACGACTAATTTTCATGAATCTTACTCTACAAAATTTCATGATTACTTTCAACAAAATAATTTTCTTTTAAAATTGAATGACAATTTCAGAAAAGAAAATTATTTTCCGGAAGAAAGGAAATTTTACTCAAGAATTCATTTCAAGTGTTTTATCAAAACTATTTTCCATCTAAGATGACATTATTTCATATGTGTATGTTTCAAGTGTAATGTCTTTATTATTTACACGGTTTGATTCTTATTATGATGAAATGATATTCATTTGTTTTATATGGATTATTTTATGATGTCATGATGTTTAAGAATCCCAATTTATTACATGGGTTATGCTATGATGTATGATTTATGATTTCGTGGCACAAGTAAGAATGATTTCATTATGAGATGGGTGGGACCTATATCTCCCTCCAATGCATTGGGTAAGGATTTATATCTCATGAGATAGACATGGCTGGAACGTCAAGTTATACCGGTTCGGTAATACAAGACTAGAATGAGGAGTGAACTCGATTCAGAAAGGGACTCTGTCCACTAAGATGGTCTTTCCAGCAATGCCTTGGATACTATGGAAATCATAACATGTCCTTAATGGTTTTCCACAATTAGATGTTTTATTACCATGCTATTTTATCATGATTAATGTTTCCTTATGATCTATGCCCTACGTACTGCCATGATTTATGTCATTGCTCATGATTTTTATGTTTAAATATTATGTTCATGTTTTGAAGTTCAAATATATATGATTTTTTTTATTTTATCTATGCTTACACTTAATCAGCATTTGAGCTCACCCTTTTTATGTTTTATTTTCCCCAGGACATAATGAAATGTTTTAGGTAAGGACACAAAAGGGGATGATCATTATGGGAGTTTTTTAAGATCTTTCAACATGATTAGAAGTTTATATTCCATGTTTGCAATGACAATAAACTATTATGATCATTGAGTATTGGTTGTTATTATGTATTAAGTATTCTGCAAAATTAATGTAATGTCTATGTACATCAATCTTCGGGCCTCTACAGTTGGTATCAGAGGCAAGGTTTAGTCGGCCTTTGGAAACTAGGATTCGAAAATGTTAGTGATATACCTACAGATATTTATAAGGTATGTCTAGGGATGTCCCTAAGGATAAGTATACATATTGGATATAGTCCTAGAACTATGGTAATGATCATAGAATTTAACCTAAGGTGTTAGATATTGAGGGTACTCCCCCTTTACTATGTTGTTTTCCCTAGCATGTTTTTTGCCTCTCACACTATTCTTTTTGGGTTTTAGAAAATGGCTGGAAATGGGAATATTCTTAATAATGGAGGATATGACGGACAATGGAATGATATTCTTCATGAGAAACCAAATGAAATGGGATTTTGAAGTCCAACCATCATTATTATTCCTAATCATCAATTTCATAATATGATCAATAATCTCAACTTCGGTAGGTTTCCCGACTCAGATAATAAGAGAAAGATGAAGTTTTATGATGATCATAGAGGAAAGAAAGTTCAATTTCCCTCATGTAAATCATGTGGGAAGAGGCATCAAGGAGATTGTTTCAAAGGAACTGGAAGATGGTTTGGGTGTGGAAAAGAAGGACACAAATCCAGTAAGTGCAAAGGAAAAGGTTCAGTTCACATCATGGACAAGGATAATGGTATTTCTACGACATAAAAAATGATTAGATGTTTTAAATGTGGAATGTATGGGAATTATGCAAACCAATTCCCTAAGGGAAAATATCTTTAAGCGAATAAGCATGGTCATATCGGTAGTATTTATGTGGATGATGATGAAGAGACTACAAATGAAATATGAGATGAAAGAAATGATGAAGATCAACTAATGGTTTAAGAAGTTAGTGGAATGATTATATGTTTATCAAGAATAATGTATGGTCCTATGGAATAAAGAATCATCTAAGGATTGTTACAATATTGTTTTTCCTAAAGTATTTTAAAGTATATGTTGAATGGTACTGGTAACCATGAAAGGTTACTCAAAAAAATTTAGAAGGTAGATGATATGTGCATAATGAAAGGATAAGGATATAATGAGTTGTTTGATAGTATTCATGAGATCATGATTGATATAATGACTAAGTGATATCATGGTTCGAGTATATAGAATTTTGAGGCATTTCGTATGTGGAAAGTGTCAACTTTTAACTGCATTCATGTTTTCACTAAGGTTCAATGGGTAATAATTTTTTCCAAGAGAATACATGATTAAGGCCTTCGAATGTTTGGAATGTGACCAACAAGTGATATCTTATGATATATGGGGATCAAGGATTGTATTAACATGCTTGTTATATGAACTCTCTGGTAAACGTTTTCACTATAATATGAGATTGGAAAAAAATATTTTGGATAAGCCTAAATATTGGAATGGATTATGTTGGACATAAGTTAGTATTGTTTAAGGCTAGAAATTTTTCAATATTATTGATAGAAAGTTATAATAATGTATTTTTAGAAAAGAAAGGACAACCTGTAGGATGGGTGATAGCCCATCACATCGAACAAGGCTGTGGTAATCAAACCCACAACCGAAGTGAGACTGGCCTTTATCACCTACCACTGGCCTACGGGAAGTTCTTGGTTAGTATAAACTAGTTTTATTTTATTAAGCGGTATGATAGATGAAGTATAAGTCCATTTTTGGAATCATATACGATTAATCTCACTATAGATGGACTTATGTATATTTGATAACTTTTGAAAACTTTTTGTTTGAGACAGATGGAATGACCTGTCATTCTATCATATGATCCACTAACACTTCGCGAATGAAACATTCAACTTCATTCCTTTAAGAGATGAAGTGGAAATTGTCCAAGGAATGACCAACTGTGAGATTGTACCAAAATCAAGAACGTATTTCTTGTAATTCCAATTTTTTCAACTTTAGGGAAATGATCTTGAATACAAAAAAATGTTTTCCTAGTGTCCTTATATCCGATGAATCAGATGGTACCTTAGATCATCACAAATTTATGGCTTTGTGATTGTTGGATTTTTCGTAGGCATGTTCTCTACAACCCTTCATCAGAACATGAAGTTTAGATTTATCTTCCATATCCATATTTTCACCTATGTTCTCCTATATGGAAGCCCAATGATGAGTTACTTTGGGTAATCATTACGTTTCATACATTAGTTTTTAAAATTATGTTTTAGTATTCTTTTTTACGATGTGGGTTTCTATGAATAGTAAACGATTTATAACCCCAATGAATTTCGAGGGAGAAATTCATTTTAAGGGGGGTATAATGTAACAAACCATGATTTTATATGATATATTAGTTTTACCTTCTTTCATATCTTCTGTTTTACGCTTCACCAAGATTATCTTGCGCTATACGCAACACCGTATTAGCTTGCAGTATATGCAACACTAATCTTGGATTGTGTTACACAAAATTTCATGTTTGTTTGATAGTAGTTATTCTACTAAACATTGAGTATATATATATATTCAATGTATTTTGTTATAAACAACAACAAAGGAGTCGTGCACTACACATAACCCTGACTTGGCTTGCATTACACGCAATCACGACCTTCCTCGATAGCGTGTGTTGTACGCAATACCGGGTTTTACTAACCAATGATATATTATTATAATATTATTATGAAATAGATGTTATGAATAGTATTAAATAAATTTTAAATTTTATAACATTATTATTCATCTTACACATTTTCTATAACATGGTATAAGAACAAAATAATTTTTTGGGTAAAATAAGTATTTTTCAAAAAATGCAGTTTTGCCGCCTTTTGATGGCGCACCCAATTTAAATATAGTATTTGACATTATTATAAGTTAAATTTTAAAAAATAAAATTATTCTTTGGAATCAGGATATAAAATTTTACCTTGGATAAATTTTTCATATTATTCTGATAACTTTCAAATTTTAATGAATAGTAAAAACACGATATATTTTATTTAAAAATAACTTTTTTCATCGTAATTATTTATGTTGTTAAATTATAATATTGAATGGTTTTAAAGTATAAATTAAATATATTTTTACCATTTAATATAAATTATGTCATTATCATTGATTTTACCATGAATTCGTAGGTTAAATAAATTCAATCTTTCGCAATGTTTTAAACAAAAATCCATTTTCTTTCGACAACAGGATTAATTTTAATTTAATTTCTGAAACTTCTGTGTATTGAATTTGGAAAAATGGATTCAATATTTGGAATCATTGTGTCCAAATTATATTAAGAGACTACTTTTTATTTTGGGGTTTTATGAATAGTAACAACGGTAAATTTTATTTACCATAGTAAAATGTAAATTGAGTAATTAAGGGTAAATATAATATTATAAAATTATCCTAATACTTGTCTTAAAGAAATTGGATGATTATATTTCGTCCTAAGTCATATTTGGGTCGAAATGGAATCAATTAGAACCCATTTTGAGGTGATTAAGACCTTTAGTTTATTTTATTTAAAGGAAAGTGAAATATGTCTCACTCAACTTTAATAATTAAAGTATTTTTATTATAAGTTTATACATAATATAAATTCTGTTACAAATTCTCATTTGAAAGATAAAATGTATTTCTTTATCATGGTAATTTATTTGTAATTTTTAAGAGTTATTTAATTACCTTATTATCTTATACATTAATGATGCAGAAATTATTTATTTAGTGAAAAATCAATAATATAGTTTTTATTGAAATAGTAATTCATATCAAAAGGCCCAAAAATCTGAATAAAACTTATTAGTAGTGTATATATAAACCCTAATCATCCACTGGACGAATTGGTGACCATTTGGATCCTTATTAAGGTGATTATGACACTTATAATATTGTATTTTAAATGATTTCAAAGTTGTCACCTTCATAATTTAATAAAGATAACAATTCACATGTTGTTATTTTAAGATGATAAATTCAAGTAAAATTATTATTATAAAATATTTTATATTTCTATTTTTCAAAGGATTTTATTTTTAATATTTATCCAACAAATAAGTATATTTAATAATTATAGAACAATGTTGTACTAATTATTTTATTAAGAGATATACCAAATAAATGGTTTTAAAAATATGAAAATAAATATTATATGAACTATTTAATGTTCTCCAGGAATTTTATAGAAAAATTTAACATGTTAGGAATATTTTAAATATTTTAGTTTGAATATATCCTCTATTTAGATGTTATTTAAATTCAAATAAATAAATAGTGTCAAAATTGACACTATTGTTATTTTATAAAAATAACATATTATTAAATTGTTTAAAAATCACAAAAAATATTTAAAAATTATAAATTGAATTTTATATAGTCTAAAATGTCATAAAGTGTCCAATTATGGAAAATTAACAACGCAATAGTGATTATTTATAACCATTTAAAATTTAGAAGTTTATTACCACAAATAAACTTAAATAGATTAAATAAGGATAAATCAAAATGATAAGGTTTAAAATAAATGAAAACATGTATAAATTTTATTGGTTGATGAGATTACAACCCTATCTCATCTAAGTTTCTAATTGAGTCATTTTTAGAGGTTTTTATGTGGGGATTGAATTTATATTAAACTAATATTGTTGAGGATTCCGAAGGTGCCCCTCTCCTCCCTTATAAAAGGGAACCTCCTCCCTCTCTTCCTCGCACCATTTTCAGCCTTGAATCTCGGCCAAACTCTGACCATTTCACTTCCCCAATTCCCTACAAACCTTATAGAGGTACTGGTCTTCTAAAAAGACCAACCCTAGTGCCCTAAGAAGATGTTTAAAGGAGGTGCGTCGAAGAAGAGGTAAACTCTTCTACCGATTCTTCTTCTTTAGTTGTTTCATTATAAAGTAATAACATCAGTATCACTAATATACTGATATTTTATTATAAATATCAAACAAAACCATTTCACCTTCTATCCATCCTATGGAAAACGAAATCACCGCGCGTGCGTATGTACGAAATACCTTCTCCACGCCGTGGTTTAATCTGTTTTTCCAACACCACCTTAATTGGATGGTTATAATGGTGTAAAGAATAACTATACATAGTTATTATATCATCATAATAATTCTGATATATTTTATCATCCACTTCAATTCAGTTCAATAATTATGGGAACGATATCATCCCTCGTGTGTACGTACGGACTACCGTCTCCACGACGCGATGAGATTCATTCTCAATGATTAACCATTCATTAATGATTATAAAGTGTATATAATAAGTAATCATGAAATATATGAAATAATAATGATACTGGATTTATGTATATATATATGTATGTCATCCAATTAATTCCATTCAATTCAATGAGGAAACGAAAACAACGTTCATGCGTACATACGACCTACCGTGTCCATGAACTGTGTATTTCATTCCATTTATCGATCTATTATATATATGTATATTCTAAATATATATTATATATAAATCATGTTTTATATTCTGGAATTAAGTAATCATTATCTAAGTAATCATATGAATAATTACAAGTGAAAACACGGACAACAAATGAATCTATTTTACAAAAAACGCTCTTTAACATGGAATTTACAAAAGAACGGGTAATATAAAGTCATAAGTGAACCATATATTATATCATAACAATGAATATGATTCTTTAATAAGTCAATGACATTATTTAAATCATTATACAAGAGTTTCGGATACATACGAAGCATATCTGACCTAAGGTAAGGAATAACTTTTCCAATCTCATTTTTATCCGAGATTGTTTATTCGTAAGTATTTACTAGGGTTATATTTATCATCAACGCCCCTGTTTTCTAAAAATGATTTCATGTATGTATGAAGTCCATTTTAACCATTTTTACTTTTACTACATGGTATGCAAAGAATCTTTTTTTACAAGGTACTTTTTGACTTTTCCGACAAAAGTATGAGGATAATGTTATTTTTAACTTATACGGCATGAACAGATTTTGATGATTTAATAACGCCTTATTTTCATGAAGCTTCCTCTAGATGCTTTCATGATTATTTTAAACAAAATAATTTTCTTTTAAAATTGAATGATAATTTCAGAAAAGAAAATTATTTTCCAGAAGAAAGGATATTTTCCTCAAGAATTCATTTCAAGTGTTTTATCAAAACTATTTTCAATCTAAGATGACATTATTTCATTTGTGTACGTTTCAAGTGTAATGTCTCTATTATTTACAGGGTATGATTCTTCTTATGATGAAATGATATCCATTTGTTTTATATGGATTATGTTATAATGTCATGATGTTTAAGAATCCCAATTTATTACATGGGTTATGCTATGATGTATGATTTATGATTTCGTAAAACAAGTAAGAATGATTTCATTATGAGATGGGTGTGACCTATATCTCCCTCCAATGCATTGGGTAAAGATTTATATCTCATGAGATAGACATGGATAGAACGACAAGTTAAACCGGTTCAGTAATAAAAGACTTGAATGAGGAGTGAACTTGATTCAAAAAGGGACTTTGTCCACTAAGATGGTCTTGGTAGCAATGCATTGGCTACTATAAAAATCATAACATGTGATTAATGGTTTGCCACAATTACATGTTTTATTACCATAATATTTTTATCATGATTAATGTTTCATTATGATCTATGCCTTATGTATTTCCATGATTTATGTCATTGCTCAAGATTTTGATGTTTAAATATTATATTCATGTTTTGAAGTTCAAATGTATATGATTTGTTTTATTTTATCCATGCTTACCTTTTCTGAGCATTTGAGCTCACCCTTTTTATGTTTTATTTTCCCCAATAAATAAAGAAAGGTTTTAGGTAAGGAAACAAAAAGGGGACGATCATTATGGGAGTTGTTGAAGATATTTCAACATGATTAGAATTTTATATTCCAATTTTCAAAAGACACTAAACTATTACGGTCCTTGAGTGTTGGTTGTTATTATGTATTAAGTATTCCGCAAAAGTAATGTAATGTCCATGTACATCAAGCTTTGGGTCTTTACATGCCTACCAAAACAAATGCTATCTTTATAAAAGTAGCAACATTCATTTACAAACTTTAATATAAATCCATTAGTATCTAATCTGGATACTGAAATTTTGTTTTTGGTTATATAGGGTAAATAATAATATCGTTTTAATACCAAGACCATCCGAGTAGGTAATGTGCGGTGGTAGTCTCCAACAGCTACAACAGCGAGTCTAGCTTCGTTGGAAACTCACATATCCACCTCACCTCTGTTAATCTTTTTAAATCTACTTGGTTCCAGTATTTGTATACAAATGTGAGTACAAAAAGTAGTATCTAATACACAATTGGTAGAAATAGAAAGATTTCATTCGATAACAAATGCACCTGAAGCTTCACCTTGCTTCCTTGGATGGGTACAGTTTTTCTTCCAGTGGCCATTCTTTCCACATGTGAAAAAACACAACCTCCTATTCTCTTGCCTCCCATTTGATCTTACTTTTATTGGAAGGCCTTGAAGAATCATTGGGCTTAAATCTGTTCACCTTCCCTTTCCTTTTATTCACCATAAGGACAGAAGGATTTTCACACTTCATATCATTGTCCACTTGGCGAATGAGGAAAAGATGATTAGATAGAGACTTCCCAATGTTGTTCATGTTGAAATTTACAACAAATTTAGAGAAGCTCTGGGGAAGTGATGCAGGAATGAGATCGGTACCCAGTTCTTTTGGGAATTTAAACCCTAGAACCTCCAAGAGCCCTATGTAGCCAATGAGCTTGACTACATGAGGCCCAGCTGGTGCACCCTCTCCAAGATTGCTATGAAATATAGCCTTGGAGATCTCAAACCTTTCTTGTCTTTCTCTCTTCTGGTATAGACCATAGAGGTTCTCAAACATGCAATAGGAATCTATGTCTTCATGAGACATCATGAGCTCAATAGACACTGATGACAACATCAAACATTGAACATCGACTGCATCATTCAAATGCTGATCATAGACCAGGAAATCTTCAGCACTCGCCACTTGGGCAGTCGAATCAGGAAGTGAGGACTCCAGCACGTAAAAATTTCATTCATGGAATAGGATAACTCTAAGGCACCTAAACCATTCATGAAATTTACTTACAGTGAGGTTATTATACTTATCCAGAATCGATCGCAGAGAAAATGTGGTTGATGAGTTTTTCATATTGATTCTACAAATTAAAAGAGCAGATTTATCAGTTCCTTTTGATTACATTTTATGAAAAATAATAAATGAATTTATTAATTCTACAACTATTTCATCATGTCCCAATGGCCCCCACCATTGAACTTGGAATGCCTAGTTGTTATGACATTCTAATGTCAAGGATCCATATTCCCCTTCGTATAACCCCAACGAGGGTTGGTCAAGCTATTTATAGGTATTTAGGTAAGCAGGTCTTTGCCCAATGTGTGCTTACAGTTCCTTGATCTGTTGAGTGGAATCCCCAATTTGGAAATCCAGACTTGGATTTCCTCAACACTTGCCACTATTTTACAACAAGTCTAGCAAGGGATACTCCTCTTTATGTAAATTGTTTAAGTCAACCCAAAAATTTCATAAGAGCTTGCCTTATAAAAGTAAGTGTCCAAACAAGTGTTGGTCAAACACATAGTTTTATTGAGTCTTTCCCTTAATCAAGTAATGAAAGGCTTGGTCTGAGTTAATATGGAATTTGAGGGATTTCAATCCTTTATTCACAGTTTCGCATTGTCACATACTTGTTAATATTAAGTGATGCTTGCTTAAGTGATTAACCATGTTCTGATAATGTTTACGCATAGTCTAGTTTTTATTTTATTCCATCTTTTCATGATTGTTTATTTCATTAAATATGTGATTGCGATAACACATACATAATAAATAATCCATGAAATCAGATAGAAATAAAATAAGATTGCATGATCATGAGAGTCTATGGGTTAGATTATCTAGTGGTGTTGATAAGAGAACCCTGACCTATGGAAAAATACCTTGAACCTGATGGATTGTGTTTTTCAGCTCCCACCTATCCAACTTTGTATCTTCTTGGGATCGTTTCTCCTCAGCTTTAGATTTTGAACCATCTCCTTTGGCTTGGGAGATCATCCATTAAATGGGGTTTGCATTAAAGAAACCATGGGAATGCAGGCCTTACATTTTATTGGAAGAAGGCTCACATGACAACGAATTTAAATTAAATAAATTTAAATGAAACCATACACAAAAAAAACCGTATTTGGTCTAGATCATGATCATCCATAGCACACAATGACATTTTACACATATTTGGTATTAAAATTCTTTTAATCATTCTTTTATTCAATATAATTCGTGCTTGAAATCAATTAATTATGATCTTATAATTAATTAATTATTTATCTTAAATTCCATTCCGAATTTCCTTGAGATTCTTATCATCTATATTCCTTGTACGGGTCTTTGTACTTTGGAGGAAACCTGGTGAAATTCCATTTCTGGAAAGTGCACGGCATGTTGGATATATTACATGGCGTGTATCTGTTTTCACCCATTATACAAAGTATACACCGAGGGATTTTCCATGTTTTCTGTACTTTGGAAATTTTGGAGTACACGACATGTAGATTAATCTTACACAGTATGTACTTTATTATTATGTGGTTACTGGCCTAAAAATCCCATGTATGTGGTTACATAGCTTCTCCTTGTACACAGTTTCACCTGGATCGGATCAGACTACACGGCGTGTTGATTCAACATACATGATGTTTATTCTGTTTTCCATACGCCGTTCTATTCTGGTGAACACTGTGTATTAAAAAACTTAGGTATTCTCAATTCACACGACACGGTTTGGCAGACCAGTAACAGTTCATTGAACCTAAGTACACGACGTGTAGATTTCACTAAAAGCCTTGTATTCCTGTGTTGTACAAACAGAATGAGCGGATCCTCCAGATGAGTTACTCATTTTTATTTTAATTAAAATTAAAATTAAATGGTCTTTTTTTATGATGTGAATCGAGAAATGAAGGAGGAAGAACAAATCTCATTCATTCAGTTTTATAGAACAATTTATCATTGGTGGATGTGCCCACTTGACCTTTTTTCATTAGAAATGATCAATCTAGGATCAATACTACTATAAACACAAGACTCCATAGATCGAATCATATAAATAGACATAGAAGAAGAATAGTCCCAGAACTACAAAATAGGATCATCACAGGTTGATTATAATTAATTTAATTAATGGAAAATAAGTACCATTTATGGAGTTCTTTCTATGTTGATATTTCTGATCACATTATGATGTGATTCATCGTTGCGTCGTAGAATCCAAGTGTAGAATTCCTCTAGTGGTGATTCACACGTGCACCACGTATCTCTAGACACTGCCAAAGGAATCTATGGGTGATAGCGTGGAGAAGCCTTTGCTTGCATTGTCCGCCTTAGATCACCTTGATCCAATGGAGGAGGATCTCTCTCGGTCTTGAGATCATTCTTGGAGGAAGGAGTTCTTTCTTCCTTTAGTGAATTATCCAAAATTGTTGTCCACAATTATTAGGGAAAAGTGTTGGGGTTGTGAGGATATTTATAATCGGGTTTGAGGTTATAGAGTTATGAAAAAAATAAACACGTTACGTGTTTTATTTATTTCATTAAATATTCTTAAAAACCCCCATGTCGAATCATTAATTACATGACATGAACCCAAACTAATTACAATAAATATAATTTAATAAAATGATATTATTTCCTCAAAATCCTGATTGGAAAAACTACACGGCGTGCAATCATTAATACACAACATGTACTCGTTTTTCATTTCCTTTCCAAAATGAAAGCTACACGGAATGTATATTCAATGTACACATCCTATATATCTTGTTTTCATTTTATTCTTCCTCCAACATTAAAACGATATAGGCTTCCTTGAATAATTATTAAACCACATAAGGAAATAATCTATATTCTACTTGGGATACTTGGATACACTTTGTGTGTGACCCTCTAGGCCTATTTTTCATTGGCATTAAGCGGGTTTGCCTAAAGTCCCAGAATGTTGTCTCACAACGGGTCAAGGAACCCAAGTGAAAGAAGTTGGTGCCGCATTGACGTGTCACCTCATTTGAACTCTTACTGTGTAATTTAATTCCTTTGTCTCAATATCTCATAAAGAAGGTTTTATGGAAGTGTCATAAACCTATATGATTGATCCATCATTCTTTGACTTTTAGAAATAAACTCGTCGTGACACCATGACCATGGAATTTGGGTGAGAGTTCTATTTCAATCAAAGGGACCAAGATATCTACTTCCATAAATATGGAAGGGAAAAATCCTTCCTCGACTTATCCTTTAACAACATGTCATTCATGACACACCCATCGTACCCTACTTCCTGCCAACTATCTTCATGATGGTTTTCATCAGCAAGTATAAGTGCGTGAGTCATGATATGAGTTATTGATAATATTACAGTCTAAGGACACTTACACATTCTCATAGATAGAAATGCCTGATGAAACCAAGACATGTAAAATTACTACTAGTCGGTCTGTTCTCATAATCTCCCATCTTGGAGATTACCAAGTGAGAACTCCATGAGAGAGAGCCTCGTCTTCTTATGAGTACTCACACATGATGGTCTACATACTATGTGTTATATCACATTATGTCATCCAACCGTAGAACATTATTTATGAATATTTTTATATCATTTCAAGTTTCTCATCATAGTGGTGATCTTCCATGTCCTTATTAATGAAAAAAAATATTCCTGGACAATATTATATTATTTTCATGCACAACAATGAACAATATATAACAAGTGTATATTCACGTAATCAAAGGAAAATGAGTTGGTTCTCAGGACACCAAATCTAACTCAAATAATTTCAGAAAGATAAAGTATACCAAAGGATTTTTGAAAATTTGACCAAAACATTACAAATATAGGCCACCAGATTTGACTTCGAGTGCAAAGCCCACCATATTTGACTTTGGTGTCCAAGTATGTCATTTCTAAAATCCTCTATGTCTACAGGGTATCCAAATTCGTGTAACCATGTGGGACAAGCTTTATAAATCATTCCTGTGAATGAATAATTGATATTATATTCCCATTATATCCATCCATGCAAGGTAAGATCCATTGGGTATTTAATGAAGAAAGATGGACACCCATTGTATCATTGAGCATATCCAATATCCCTTACATCATTGTCCCTTGAAAATCCAACTCCTCCTCCCACTCAATCAACACGATTCCTTTAACACGGTTCTCATCAGGATATTATGTAACTGGATGTATATAACTTGGTGAAATCATTTTTTTAATGGAACTCTTCCCCATGGTTGGACAACTCCTATCGTTGATTTCCAATGTGGAAAATTCCTTGGAGGTTTACCTTTTCATACATTTATCCCTTATTATCATATTATACAAAATTATCTCCATGATTTTTGCTAATAGGATTTCAAAAATTTCTAATAAAATTATTTCCTAGAATCAGTTTGGTTTTTTATGCATAGAACCATTCATGATTGTATCTATTTGGTCTATGGAGGCATTAATCTCTAAAAGAAATCTACCATAGGAGGTAAAATTGCTATTAAACATGACATTATAAAGGCCTTTGATACTATGGATTAGAGTTTCATATATAAGGTTCTTCAATGTTTGGTCTTCAATGATCTTTTTGTTCATATATTTAAAACAATTTTATCCCTACTAACATTTATGTTCTTGTAAATAGATCTCTTAAGGTTTATTTTAATTATAGATAAGGTGTTAGATAAGGTGGACCCCTTTAGACCATCCATTTTATTATTGAGGATTATTTAACTACTCTTCTCACTATTTTTGTGAATCAAGGTAAATATAAGCCTATCTTTTCCACAAATATTTAACTATTCATTATCACCTCCTTTATAAAGATGATATTATCTTATTTTTAAAAATGGGAAAAAGAAATATCCAAATTCATAAGGTTTATCTCTCACATTATGTAGCGGTTTCAGGCTATGCTATAAACTGGTGTAAATCCTTTATTTTATTTGAAAAGATATTTCTGGATTCCCAAAAAGTTAATATCATTAATGATTTTGGTATCAAAGAGGTGAATTTTTAATTAACCTATCTTGCTGTCACTATTTTTTGAGAAGGCTTAAATTTATTAATTTTTATAAAAATTAAAATAAAATAAAAAATTAGCTTTCATTTTGGAACGGAAAATCATTGTATACTATTGGATGAATTTTCCTTTTGAAATAAAACATTGTTTCTAAAATTTTATATTCTTTGATGGTTAAAAAATTCCCTATTGTAATTCATAAAAACAAGAAATGTATATTTCAATTTTTTTTGGGATTGAGAGCACTCTTGAAATAATGTTAATTACTATCCCATGGATTATGTTTTGCAAGAAACATTCAACTGATGGTATGAGAATCATGAATCACAAGTTATTCAATAACGCCTTATAGACTAGTTTCTATTGTAATATATTGAATAATAATAATATGGATCTTAATTTATTTAGAGGATGGTTTCTCAAAAAATTTTAGAATGGAAACATTCTTTATATGGACTCCTCGATTTGGCCGTCAATTAAATATTCTTTCTCCAATATTATGTATCACTCAAAATGGATGGTTAACATGGAGCCTTCTCCCATTTTTTGGTTATATAGATGGGCTAGATATCCCCTTATCACAATGGTGGATCCACTACATTTAACTATTTGTACTAATGTTTCAATAAAATATTTCATGAACTCTCTGGGACTGGAATTACCTAAAGAGATTAACTATATAGTTAATAATTTCTATTTTTCTAATTCTAATGATTTTTTAATCCAGGAATCTACAGACAATGGAATTTTGAATAATAAAATTTTATATAGTTACTATTTTATTAGAACAAAAATTGATTTTTCTTGGATAAAAATATTTTATAATCCTTTAATTAAGATATTTAAATTTACTATTATTTGGAGGATTGCTGGTAATTGAATACCCATTGATACTCATCTTCAATTATTTTGTGTTCAATTATGTTCCAAATGTCTTTTGTGTAGCCAACACATAGAACGTACAAACGACCTATTATTCCTTGTGATACTCCTTCTACTTAATGGAAATACATATATGATATTTTTGAGTTTAGGTGGATGGAAATGGGCTCCATCTGACCTAATATAAAACATTTTACTGATATAAACACCTTTCTACATATTAATATCTTATTTATTATATAGTGGAAGAACTATATCATGTGATCTATTATGACATGAATTATTTTATACACCATATTAATAATTTAAATCTCTATGTATTACAAGTTAGTATTCTTACTACTAACAAAGAACATGGCTCAATTCAGTATGGTCTTTGCTGCAACTCTAATTGTGATTTCAGTATTCTGCATCACCTAGTAATTACTAGAAAGTACAACTAGCCTATGGGAACTTTTAAGGTATTCTAGAGATCCCCTCTTCCAATTTGGATAAATTTCAGTGTAGCTGTTGCTTCAATGGGAAACCCAAGTCCCCCAAGTTGTGGATATATGTTCAAGAACCGTAATTGGAATATTATTGGATGATTTAATGGTTCATATGGAACTGATTATTCTTTGGAAGAATAAATGTTCAATGTTATCACTACAATAATTTATACAAGGAGGAAAGTTTGTACAAACATATGGATTGAATTTATATCAACCAACATTGAACGAGTGGTTGGAAATGGTGTGGAACATCTTTCATGGCCTTTTAAAACTTGATAGATGGACTGCTTGAAGGTTCTAGGCGCAGTGGAAGCGCGTTGGTGGGTGTACCCAACATTAATTTTAGCGTTAACAATTATCAATCCGAGATCCATCATGATAATAAAATGATGTATCTATGGAATAGAACGAAGAATGAAAAAGAACCAGTGGAGTCCTGAAACCATAGATATGATCATCATATGTCGGTTATAATTAATTTAATTAATTAACTAGAATTACCTTGATGAAATTCTTTCTTCATTGATGTTTCTGGTCACGATCCGATGTGATACGTAGTTGTGTCATAGAATCCATGTGTAGGATTACTCTAGCTATTATCCACACATGATCCACTTATCTCTAGACATCCTTGAATGGATCTCTAGGTGCTAGCAGTGAAGTGACTTTGCTTGCGATGTCTGCCTTCGATCGCCTTGATCCGATGGAGGTGGATCTCTCTCTCGTAGCTTGAGAGCGTTCTCGGTGAAAAAGATTTCTCTCTTGGCTTGAGATATTTTTCAAATCAATTGTGTAAAACCACAAAAAATGGATAGGATAATGAGAAATATATAATTGGGATTTTTAATTACATAGAATAATAAAATGAATTAATTACCCGAAAGTATTTACTCATTTCATTTAATTCTTAGTAATACCCCATGTTTAAAAATTACAGTTGACTATTATTATTACCTGACATGAACACAGTGAATTACACCTAATATTATATAATTAATTAAATAATATTTTTATCATAAATTCCCAGAAAAAAATACACGGTGTGTATATTTATTTTTCCATTTTTTATTTCCTCCACCACATTCATTAGACCTTGAATAATGGTTATTTATTTCTAAAATAAATATCACTACAATAATCACTAATAAATATATAATTTCACCAAAACTATATTCTCGCGAATAACTAGTGTCAAAATAAATGAGATTAGGGATCCTTAAATAATTATTAAACCACAATCGGGAATAATCTTTTTTTAACTTGTTAAATTAATGTTTAACCGAGATACTTAGGCACACTTAGTGCGTGACCCTCTAGGCCTCTTTCTTAGTGGCATTAGGCGGAGCCTGCCTAAAGTCCAAGGTTAGCGACTAGCAATACACCAAGGCACCCATAGAGAAAGAAGTTAATGTTTCAATGACATTTCACCTTCTATTAATGCTTACCGTGTAATATAATCATTTTTTCTCGTTATCTTGTATCAATCTAGTTGCATGCTAGTTCCATAAACCCATGTGCTCGATTATTCTTTCTTTGACTTTACAAAATTGAACTTTCCCATTCCTCACCATGGCCATGGATTTATTTTGGATATATCAATTCCATCAAAGGTCCTGAGATATCTACTTACTTTATAGAACAAAAGGGACAAATCCTTTCTTTCATTATCTATTAATGAAATATCAATTGTGACACACCCATCGTATCCTACTTCGCTGCAAATAGTGTGTCGTCATTGTTTTTGTCAATACATCTAAGTGTGTGAGTTGTGATACCCATTAATAACAATCTTAATGTCTAAGGACCAATATACACGTATGTAGATAGGAACATCCACTGAAAATATAAAATGTGGATTTCCTACTGGCAGGTCTCGTTCTCATAATATCCTTATGGACATTACCAAGGGCGCACACCATGAGAAGGTACCTCAATGTTTTATGAGTCCTCACCTCTAATGGAATGTATTATTTTTTTCCCTCAAATAACATCATCCAACCATAAAACATATATTAAATAATAGTTTTATGGCACTTTTGGGTTCTCATCATAGTAGGGATCTCATATGAACCATTAATGCAACAGTTATCCTTAGGACATTATCACATGCATTGTCACACAGAATAACAATCAAGATGTGATAAGGTATTTATTAATGAATAAAGTACAAAGTAGTTAGTTATAAGCCACCAAATCCAACAGACTCCCACTTGGACTAGAGCCAACTGCTAACAAACTTTAACCCGATATCTCTCACATGATATTCATTCTTCTGACGAGATATTCCTTTAGTCATGGGGTCTAGCACGATCTCTTCTGTGGAAGCTCTTATCATTGCAACTTCACCCCTTTGATATAAATAACTCAAAATGTGATACTTTTGGTGTTTGTTCTTTGTCCGTTGATGTGACGTTGGTTCTTTTGCAAGATCCACAACTGTAGTATTATCACAATACAATGTGATAAGATCTTTACTGCTATGAACCACATCAAGATCCTAGACAATGTTATGAATCCAGAAGGATTCATTGGCTGCATCAGAAGCCACTATATATTCAGAATCCATTGTAGAATCGGCGAAAACTAGTTGCTTGGAACTCTTCCAGCTCAAAGCTCCTCCAATGGGACATAAAACATATCCAGATTGTGACTTTAGATCATTTGGATCTATCTAAAAACCAGTATCATCATACCCTCTGATGAAAAGATCCTCGTCTCCTCCATACACCAGGAACATATCCTTAGTTCTTCTCAGATATTTAAGGATTGTCTTAACAACATTCCAATGCTGTTCCCCAGGATCTGCTTGATATCTTCCTACCATGCTCAGTGCATAGGAAACATCAAGCCTAGTACATAACATGACATATATTATGGATCCTATATCCAAAGAATATGGGATCTTAATCATTATATCTTTCTCTTGTTGTGTCTGAGGATACATTGTCTTAGAAAGATATAGGACATGTGACACTGGAACCAATCCCCTCTTGGATTGTTCAATTCTAAATCTCTTTTGTATCTGGTCAATGTATGTAACCTAACTTAGTCCAAGTAGCCTTTTGGATCTATCACAAATGATCTTGATCCCTATAATGTAGGCTTCTTCACCAAGTCCTTCATGGAGAAACACTTGTTCAACTAGTCCTTAACTAACTATAATACTGGTACATCATTTCCATTAAGCAATATGTCATCAACAAATACTACTAGGATAATGATTGCATTCCCATTAAACCTCTTATAAACACATGGCTCACATTCGTTCTTAATGAAGCCAAATTATTTTATGGATTCATCAAATCGAATGTTCCACAACCTGGATGCTTGATTTAATCCATAAATGGATTTATTAAACTTACAAAACTGTTTGGCTTCTCCTGGCATCACAAACCCTCCTAGTTGTGTCATATAAACATCTTCTTGAAGGTTCCCATTAAGGAATTCTATCTTGAAATCCATTTTACAAATATCGTAGTCATGGTAAGCTGTTATGGAATGTATGATTCTTATGGATTTAAAAATGGTAACTGGTGAGAATGTTTCATCATAGTAAATTCTTTGATGCTTTCAGAATCCTTTTGCCACTAGACATGATTTATAGGTACTAACTTGACCTTCCATGTCCATTTTTCTCTTGAATACCCATTTTCATCCAACATGATTTACATCAACTGGCTCATCGACTAGTACCTAGACTTAGTTCTGATACAAGGATTCCATCTTAGAATTCCTAGATTCTAACCATCTTGCAGCTTCTGAACATTCTACTTCTTCCTTGTAGGAGAGAGTTTTATCATTGTCTAACAATAATTATTCACCATACTCGGTGACTAGGAATCCAAATATCTTTTGTTCCCTTACCTCACTTGAGCTCTTATGCAGTACTTGTGTTTCTGGAACCTCTTCCACAGGGACTTGTGGAACTTTTTTCTATACCAACTCATATATATCTTGAGCATCAAATTCATCAATGCCAATCTTGCTCCCACTATCATTTTTTAGTATGTACTCCCTCTCAAGAAAGACATCTTCCCTGGTGACAGTCACTTTTTTGTATGAAGGGTTATATAGGTAATATCCCTTTGTTTCCTTGGGATATCCATTAAAGATACACTTCATGCCCCGAGGTTCTAGTTTTCCTCCTTAGAATGCCTTAACAAGCACCTCACATCCCCATACATGTGTGTGAGAAAAAATGGGTTTCTTTCCATTCAATAACTCAGAGGGAATTTCATTTTCCACCATGGTTGGTACTCGGTTTATTGTGTATTATGCAGTCAGTAATTTATATACCTAAAAGGATAATAGAAGATCTACATGGCTCATCATCGAACTCACCATAACTAACAAGGTGCGGTTCCTCCTTTCAGTAACACCATTCCACTATGGTGTATAAGGAGAAGTGAGTTGAGATATAATCCTAGACTACTGTAGAATATCGATAAACTCTTGGTTCATATATTATTCACCTCGATCCAATCGAAGCATCCTTATCTTCTTACAAAGATGATTCTCTACTTCATTCTCGAATTCCTTAAATTTATATAAGGATTCTGACTTATACCTCATTAAGAAGACATAGCCATATCTACTCAAATCATCAATTAAAGTAATGAAGTAAGAATATACACCCTTAGATTCTACTTGAAATGGTTTACACCCATCCGTGTGCACCAATCCTAGAAGATATGTGGCCCTTTCACCATGTACACTAAAATGAGGCTTGGTCATTTTACCATGTAAACAAGCATGTCATCTATCAAGTGGTTTTTTCTCAGTAGAGTCAAAATAGCCATCTTGGCAGAGAATTTTCAAGTGCTTCTCAATTACATGACCGAGATGGCGATGCCACAACTGGGTGATGTATGAGTCATGTGAGTCAATTTCATTATCGATTTCCAACACTTGGTTTTCATAATTTAATACATACAAATGATTATTTAAATGCGCCATACCATAACATACATTTTTCTTATAAAAGAGACAACCCTTATTTCCAATCATGAAATTAAATCCTTCCATATCTAAAAAAGATACCAAAATTATGTTCTTGGTAACACTAGGAACATAATAATAGTTATGTAAAACCAAAATCATCCCAGTCGACAATGAGATATGGTAATCGCCAATGGATAACATAGCCCGCCATGTGCTATTGGTAGCTCGAAGATCCACCTCTCATCTGGAAATATTTCTAAATCTAATTAGTTCCTGCATTTGAATAAAAATTTGATCCCCACAAGATGTATCTAATACAAAATGTGTAGAAATTGAAAGATTTACCTCGATAAAGAACACACCTTTAGCATCCCCATGCTTCTGGGTATAGTTCCTCTTATAGTGACCTTTATTGCCACATGAAAAACATACCACCTCCTGTTCCTTTCCCTACCTCCGGATCTTCCCCTTCTTGGAGGGACGACACTCAGGGGCTTCAGACCATTTATAAGTCTTTGGACCCTTTGCCTTGTATTTCGTTTTATTATTCACCATAAGAACTGTGTGTTTGTCATGCCCCATGTCCTCATCTACATGTAGAATTATGTTCATAAGTTCTGATAGAATCTTCTCATTGTGGCTCATGTTGTAGTTGACAATGAAGCTAGATAAGGTCTTGGGTAGTGATGATAGGATGCAATCTGTACGCAACTCATCCTGGAACTTAATCCCTAAGATGTACAAGAGTTCAATGTATCCAATGATCTTGAATACATGAGGTCTAGATGGCATAGGCTCTCCTAGAATAGTTTTAAACAAAGTGTTGGAGATCTAAAATCTCTCCTGTATTTCCTTCGCTTGGTAGAGATCCTTAAGGTGAGACATCATGCTATACACGTCCACGTTTTTATGTCATTTCAAGAGATCATCAGAAAAGGAAGATAGCCTGAAACACTGGAAATCTGTGCCATCATCCATCTATTTCATATAGAGAGATAATTCCTCTTCACTGGCCTCTTTCCCAGGTGCAACAGGAATAGGGTCTTCCAGCACATACAATTTCCTCTCTTTGCGAAGGATGATGCGTAAACGCCGCTGCCCCTCTTGGAAATTGGTACCGGTGAGAAGGTTTTCCTTCTCGAGTATGGTTCACAATGATATGTTTGAAGTAATTTTTCATGCCATTTCTATAATTAAGATGAGAAAAGGTTTAGTACATTATTATTAAAAAGAGACAAATAAATAAATTAATACTTATTAGTCTCCCAATATTTTATTTAAATCCAATATCCCTCACCACTGACGTCAGAATATTCTGTTGCTTGAATATTATAGTGGAAAGGACCCATATTTCCCTTTTCATTACCCCAAATAGGGTTGGTCAAGAAACTTGAAGGGTTTTAGGTAGGAATTCCAAATGCCAACTTCATTAATTCGCATCACCTTGATCCGTTCAGTGGACTTCCCAATAATGAAATCCTTTTATTTTGGATTTCCACAACCTTTGCCTCTTGGTCCCACCAAGTCCTTCTGTGGCAGTCAACCCTTGATGCGAACCAATTCAAGTCAACCCAAAACCTTGAATTAGAATTCCCTGATAATTAAAAGTACCCCAACAAGGGTTGGTCAAGCACTTTGAACCATGGTTCGATTCTAACAAAGATTATGGAAGGCTATACCGACTTAATATTTATTTGAAGGATTTTATCCTTATACGTAAATTTCCACTTTATTATCTTTGATTTCATGATTTTTAATAGTAACTAGGATATATTTAATATTAACTCGCAGCTCCTTGATCCGCTGAGTGGACTCCCCAATCCCTAAATCCTTTTATTTTGGATTTCCCCAACCACTACCTCTTGGTCAAACCACGTCCTAATGTGGAAGTCAACCCTTGATGCAAACCATATCAAGTTATCCCAAAACCTTGAATTAGAATTCCCCAATAATTGGAAGCACCCCAACTAGGGTTAGTCAAGCACTTTGAACTGTGGTTCAATTCTTACCATGATTAAAGAATTCTATACCGACTTAATATTTATTTGAGTGATTTTATCCTTATACATAAATTTACACTTTATTTTCATTCATTACATGCTTAGTAATATTATTTGGGATATACTTAAGTGATTAACCATGTCTAAGATAATATTTATGCATAAGCTGGTTTTATTTTAGTTCTATCTCTCATGCTTTTGTAATTCATTAATTGTGTTATCGTGACATCACACCCCCAATAAACAAACATTGAAACTGACAAAAATAAAATAAATGGTATGATCATGAGCTTGTTCTATCAGTTAGTTTATCTAGTAGTTGGTAAACTAACCCAAGACCTAAGGGAGAAACACCTTTAACCTTTCGGGTTTATGTTTACCGCTTTCCTCCTGTCGACCTTTGTATCTCCTTGGATTAGTTTCACCTTGGCTCCTGACTTGGGCTTCCTCCACTAGCTTGGGAGATCCGTCCATTACATATTCATTTATCTCAAAAGTGGGTGAGGGGTCAAAAGGTGTTTTTACATAAAAGAAACCTTGGGAGCACATGGCCTATATATTAATGAGAAGAATGCTTGTAGACGAAAAAAAATTAATTTAAATGAATAAATTAAAAGAAACCATTCACATACAAAGGTCTTGGTCTAGCTCATGATCATCCATACATGCAACTATATTTACACATAAATAAAACATGCATGCACTTATTTAATCATTCTTATTTAAGATAAATCATGCTCGAATCAATTAATTATCTTTAATTAATCAATACTTTTATCTTAAACCCTTTTCTAAATTTCCTTGAGATTCCCATGCACCATAATTTTAAAAAAATAAATTCATTTAAAATTATCTATGTACTTAACTTGTACCTTGGAGGAAACTCGGTGAATTCCCATTTATGTAGATATTATATTAAACAAATATATATAAAAAATCTATCACGTGTTGTGCCGCATATTTACGCCTGCACTATGGTACACGTCTCAAGTGTTTGAATAATATAATAATAAATTTTAATAAATCTATGTAATTTGGATGAGTACACAACATGTAGTTTTGTCTACATGACATTCAGTTTTGTTCACCATCCATCAGAAGTACACGCCCGAGGACATGGAGTTTTTATGTAGTTCAGAAATTTTCGGAGTATACAACGTGTTCAATGGGAAACACGCCGTGTAGAATCCACATTACATGGTTTTTAGTCGGGAAAGTCGTGTATGGGGTACATCGTCCAACCCTCACCTGAAGGGACTACACGCCGTGTTCCATGGGCCACATGGCATGTAATCCAGAAACCATGTGCCTCCTCTTCCAGGTCAAAACATGGTGTCATTTATGATTTAGGAATACTCCAATACACGGCCTGATTTGGGGAATCAATCCGATACATTGAACCTAGACTACACAATGTGTAATTCTGAATACATGCCGTGTATTCTGGTGTTGTACGTCCAGGAATATTCAGAACCTCCTGACGAGATCCTCTATTATAGTTTAATCTAAATTAAAAGAAAAATTTGTTTCTGTAAGGTGAACGAGAAATGAGAGAGGTGGAACAAATCTTGAGATTCAGATTTAAATAATGATTACGTTGAATTAAAAAAACTAAATTATTAAATGTGTAAATATCCAAAAAAAACTAAATAGTTATAATCAACAATATAACCCCTTTGATACCACTTGAAGGTTCCAAGTGCAGTGGAAGCGCGTTGGTGGGTGTACCCAACTTTAATTTTAGCGTTAACAATGATCAATCTGAGATCTGTCATGATAATAAAATTCCATATCTTTGGAATATAATGAAGAATGAAAAATAAATAGGGGAGTCCCGAAACCATAGATAGGATCATAAAATGTTGGTAGTAATTAATTTAATTAATTTACAATAATTACCTTGATAGAATTATTTATTCATTGATGTTTTCGGTCATGATTCGATGTGATCCGTCATTGTGTCGTAGAATCCAAGTGTAGAATTCCTCTAGCGGTGATCCACACGTGCTCCACGTATCTATGGATGTCTCCGAAGGGATCTTTGGGTGCTAGCGTGGAAGAGCCTTCACTTGGAATGTCTACCTTCGATCACCTTGATCTGGGGGAGGTGGATCTCTCTCTCATAATTTGGGTGCGTTCTCAGTGAAAAAGAATTCTCTCTTGGCTTGAGAGATTTTTCAAATCTGTTGTGCACAACCAAACAAAAAATGGCTAGGCTAATGAGAAATATATAATTGGGATTTTTAATTATATAGAATAATAAAATGTATTAATTAACTGAAATCATTTATTCATTTCATTTAATTCTTAGTAATACCCCATGTATCATAATAACAGTTGACTATTATTATTACCTGACATGCGCCCAGATAATTACACCTAATATTATTTAATAAAATAAATAATATTTTATTCTCCTAAATTCCTAGAAATAAAGACACGACGTGTATATTTATTTTTAAATTTTTCTTTATTTTTTCCACCACATTTATTAGACCTTTAATAATGGCTATTTATTAATGAATAATGTACAAAGTAGTTGTTTTTGGGACACTAACTCCAACACTACTTACACTAACATTTGCGGATCAACCTTATTATCAATCATGAATTTCATGAGGTGAACTTAGTGGAGGATGGGATTTCCAAAAAAGGATTCAAAACCAACATCATTTGTTCAGATTAACTTCCTATAAAATTGATTATTTTTTGGTAAAGGTTGTAACAAAATCCCATTTTTGTACTTTTTTAAAGTTTCTTTTTGAAATAAATATTCCTTGAACTTTTTAGACCATGGAATCACTTTAAAAATCATAATCACTAAAATTAAAATGAAAATTATTTGGTACCAACTAAGACAACTTAACCTTATCCTACATATATATTACCTCATATAAAATGAATATTAATTAAAAATAAAAATTAATCACACCCTATAATCTATTAGGTCATTGTATTTGAGTACTTGATACATAACCAAAATATTATAAAGACAAACTCCAACATCTCCCTGTAATAATCTACCCTATATTTCCCAAGGTAGTAAATTCTTTGATAATTAAATGAGGTGGTGAATTGTAGTAAACATTTAACACGCACTTTTCAAATCTCTAAAATATACAATTGATTGAAAATTAAAATTATTGATAAAATAAGATTTTATAATGTAGATTTGACAAAAAATTTACTTATAATTATAAACAATCAGTAGATAAAACATACTAATTAAACTAAAATATGAAAATAAAAATAATTTGATCAATAGATTAATAGATAAACTATAAAATCAATATAAATGGAAATTAAAAAAATTCAATTAGATAATTGTTAAAATATTATGAAATAAAAAGTTCTATTCTTTCAAAAATATTACCCAACTTATAATCCTATAAATATAGAGGTTTCAGAACATGATCTAAAGTATCATTGATTCACTAGGATTACATAATTAATATTTTTAGTAGAAACATAATCTAAAGTAAGAAGTACCTTGACAGAACCAACAATATGTAGCTCATTCACCATGAACCACTTTTATATTTTTGATGAGTAAAAATTATATGAATCATTGAATTCATCTAACTATAAAACTTTATAATACGTAGATAACTATCCTAATTTTTTTTTCATTAATAGTGATTGATAACACTATATTCCTAACTAACATCCCGTCGATCACATATATCAAAATTACTAAAAGTTAAAAAGAAAAATATTTATTTATAAATAATAACTCACAATTATATCTATAAGGGAATAATAAAAATAAATTACAATCAGATGTTCTCTAAGATTTAAGATGTTGCATGCTTCAACACAATTGCATGTCTATCATGTTATTTTGGTTTATTACATTCATCGAATCATCCATCAAATTTATAACCTATGTTTTGAGAAACTCCAAGATAAAATTTTGAGAAATTTGGTCATTGTTACAATAATATAATATGATTCATCATTTATCACTACAAAACAATCAATATACAGAGGCAGTTTAAACCTGCGCCATATGGTTCTGCAATAATTTCCAAAAATTGACTCTAAAGTTGGCGACAGTAGTCAAATCGCAATGGTTACGTCCATTTAGCAGTAGTTTCTGGGAACCATCATAGAAAAGTTGTTTAGTGGATGGTTTTTAGGTTTTAGGGAGAGTTTGGAATCCCAAAAAATGATTAAAATATTAACATATTTTTAACCGTCATGATACCTTAGGCATATTTTAGGAAGTGTAACCGCTGTTAAAACCCAAAAAACTAATGCTAAAAAATGACCCTCAAAAGAGGTGGTTTAAAATTCCAATAAATATTAATTTTTCTTATATTTTGGTAGTTTAAACAGTCTCTATATATTTATATTTTTCAAAAAACAATACAGCTCTAGTTTCGAAAACCCCAAAATAGCTAAACAAAATCAGATATTCAACTTTAACACATCGAGATACCCAACTATGAAAAATCAATAAATTTCATGATATAACACATTAATAACATTATGTATGTAATGAATTTCTGGTAATCTAGTGTATAAGGAACTATAAATCACCCCCAAAACTAAAAATGAGAATAAAAGAGTCAAAGTCACATTGATTGGTGTTCCATATTAAATACTCCATATACCATCCCAATAAACCCTACATTGACACCCCAACAACTACTTACTACCAACACTTGCATTAAAATTATGTTGAAAATCAAATAATTTTAGATATTTAAATTTTGACATAAAATTAATAAATGTTTTTGTACTAAATTATTTTGAAGTTGTGTGATTTACCTGCCCACTACTAACCATTGATACAATATCACTAGGGACAGATCCAACCGTTTTTGATATAATTCAACACAATCTTTTTATAGAGTGATGATATTTTCATATTTCATCTTTATATGATTCCCTTGTTTTTTAATTATGATTTTTATGAAAAAAAACTCCATCTATCCAAAACAACATATTGAATCATGTGTCAGGACCTCATTACAGTCAAATGAGACAACTATCTTCAGTCCATTCAGATTCCAGTCATAGGAATTGATCATATTTCACTCTATAGTAGCATTGTTTCCATATTTCATGAAAAATAGTATTTAGTATAATTACTGTGAAATAAATTTAATCATATTAATTTTTTTTACCTATAAATATTATTTTCCAATATCCCCATGAAGAAATAGGAGTAACGGACTACTCCTTCGGTGTTGAGCCTACAGAATGGGGAGGCACTGTCTCAGTTTCTGATGGGACACTGATGAAGGGAGTGATAGAATATGACATAATGGAGGATGCGAAAGATGATATTGGGGGGTTGGAGGAGGGTGTCTTAGATATTGTAGGGATTCAAAACAATGGATTATCATATTTATGTGTGGTCGAGGGAACATCGACTGAGAGTCATATGTGGTAATAAAAAAACTTCCCCCATGGAATTCCTATAATTTAATCAAATAAAATTAACATTAGAACATATATTTTAAAAAATTCATGCAGAAAAATAATGTTAGAAATTAGTATAGATACACAGTAATGAAAAATAAAATATAACTAGACATGATAATGAATAAATACACACATGACATAAGTGGTTGATGAACGAATGGATAACTTCACAATAATCATTTTTTCCTTTATTCATTTCATTTTTCGAATCCATCATTAATTCATCAACTTCATCTACCCCGGAAAGAGAAATATTTTTGATATCATGATGTATAAATAATTTATCTTATTGTTGTTAATGAGATTTAATATTAGAGGGCAAATATTCCACTTCTTCACCCATATCATACAAGTATATTTTGTTTTATATTAAAAAATACACTCCACTCATCATCCATGATGTTGTCAACATAGTATACTATTTTTTTGAGATGATAAGATATATGGATCATGAAATTCAAGGTCACCGATAACCATCTAGCATGGGAATTTCACATAATTAAATTTCAAGGAATATATTTTAACATCCCTGATAATGTTGACCAAATTACATTTGAAAAAAAAACTGAATAATGCCTTTGGTAGTTTAATGTGATAATATCAATCAATTTAACAGAGTATCCCACTTTGGAAAATGGAAATATACCACTATTATGTGTTTTCAAACCCTCTTCCAAATTGACTGTGGGAAATTTAAAACCATTCATATTGTAAACGTCAAATTTTATAGAATGTTTTACATAAACTTTAGCTAGTAACATCAAATATTTTGAAAAAAAAATCTTTAGTATCATTATTCATGATCTAAAAAACATATTATACATTATTATATTTGAAAAATATATGTTTCAACCTCATATCAATATTGATTAAAATATTTATGAATGTACACATCATGTAAACCGGTCTACAAGATCACTATTAATAAATTTTTTTTCTGTATTTCTCATTTCATGGTCAAATTCTCATTCATCTCTTTGTTTGTATCCTTATATCTTCAATAAATGAATCAGAAATTTTAATATCTATCTTAATATATCTACGTGCCTAGAATAATTCCATTTTCATCAGTGTAACATTTGAGCTCCTCCAAATTTATCATCCAAATAAAAGAAATATTTTTGATTTCTCATGTAGTTAAGATGGATTCGATGTATCATCATCACATCGAATTCGATTGAATCTTATTACAAAATCATCAAAGTATCAAGAAAAAAGGAAATACAATCCATTCCCAAATAGTATTCAGAAATAAAGCCTTTAGTTTGAGATTTATTTTTCATGTATTATTTAAAATTCCCAAGATTTTTGTGTAATAAAATAAATAAAACATAATTTTTTATTTAATTAAGTTCAAAAAATTTATTACATAAGAATAATAAAATATAAAAAATATACCATTCAATTGGATACATCTATCAATATTGTACAAGGCATCTTAATTCAGCTTCCTCGACTAAATTCATAGTTAAATACATCATGATAGTAAAAACAATAGAGGAATGATCATATCTATTGAAAAATGTGTCAATAAAAATCACTCATGAAGGATGCTGAGCTCAAAATTGTTTTGACATTTCTCACATTGTTATATGAAGACTGTTCAAAAGGGGTGTACAAAAATAGTAACTTTTTCAAGAAATAATGTTTATATAGACAATAGTATAAATGATATATCAAAATATGTGAATCATGATTTTTTATTCCATGTAATCTAAAACTCCATAAATCAACACACCTTGAGATGCTATTTTAATTCCAATTAGATACCTCACATGTTATAAAATTCTAAGGAATGTATATTTATTCTTGTTTTTTATTGCAAAAAATTTCAGAGTATACTTTCCATTCTCATCTGGCCATAGACAACACTTAATATTAATTATCTATAAGTCCTTTTGATAAATAAGATGATCATTCTACTTTCCATGCTCATTGAGAATTGTGAAGATAAAATTGTAAAAAAACATTCTTCTATATATGCATAACATCAGGATTATTCCACAACAAATAAAATTCTAAATACCAATGTTTGAAGAATATATATTTTCCTTCCATCGATTTATTCCATTGTCACTTGAAGATGCACTTTGAACTCATTTCCCACTATTATTCAAATGATTCCCCTTCTCAAATTGTGGTTCAACATTTCCATGTTATTCCAATATTTCATAACCGTTCAACCAATTTGGAGGTTGACTAAGATAAATAGAACAATTTAATTTTGATTTATTTAGTGAGAATTTATGAGATGCATTGATAAATATTCTATGACACAAGAATATACAATTTTTAACTATAAGGTGGTCATCCAAGATCAAAATAAATGTTTCCAATAGGACATTCCAATCCAGTGTAAGTATTCAAACTAGATAAATTCAATAGTCGATGGATGTCACTGATTGTCCACATTATATGACATGAATTTGGAAAATTGTTCTTGAAGATTCACCACATGTCTCAACATCATTGATCCATAAATCCAATAACTCTTATATAAGAGGGTGAAAGTATGCATCAATATAAGTTTCAAATTTTTTTTCTTTGAATAATAATAAAAATGATAAAATACATTTGTCACATACACATTCATAATGGTAGATTATAAAAAGATCAAAACAACCAACCAAATCCAACAACTCATACTCAAGGTCCTAAATGGGTTGAATCCATCGATATCCAATCCCAATAACACATTCCATGGATCAAATGAGAAAAAAGGATGCAATAAATCAAATTTCATCAACTATTTTGAATATATTTGATGTCGCATTAACCCATCATTGTTATTATCTATAAAATGCCACTTCATTTCCTTGATTTTTATGACATGGTTAATTGTTAAAATCAAGGCTTTAAAACAATGTATTTTAAGAAAATTTAAGGTTCATTCCTTTTCATAATCTTTATAGTAGTATGTTGATTCCGACTTCCAAAATCGCCCATTTACTTCCATGTAGAAGAATATTTTTTTCTCTCCTTTATTTTTGAATCCTATCCCCTATAAAGAATAGAATCAATGGGACAAACATGTATTTTTTTACAATTTAATCTAATATTGTTAATTTTTTTATACCATAAAAACAACGAGGGAAAATTTCCTCCGAAAATGTATCACACAATAATTCTAATATCATTTATATTTTCTAAATTTTAATTCCACATAGGCATTTGACATGGTATATCTTCAACAGAAAAAAATGTTTTCAATATTTCAAACATTCACCCTAACAAAATTTATTTCTATCATCGACTAAACCATGAAATGCATTTGTCTTATCAATGAAGTCCTATCTTACATTAGTCTACACAAAATCAATTAGAGGTTTCAAAGATATAGTACAATATTGATGTAGTTTTTATATTGTCCCAAAAAATCACTTGTCACGATATTATTTGTATCAACCCAACTAGTTGTTCTGAAATGTTTTTATGTTTACATTTTTTTCTTACAAAAAGTAATGCATCATTTATAAGTTATTTATTTCATTTTTCATTGTCGATGAATTTGGGAGATCATTCTGTCGATTGACATCAGTTCTCAATATTTCTATAATGGCTGATTCTTTATTCCAAATCCAACAAAGATATTGAGTAGGGAATTTCTTTATTATCAAGTGTTTATGAAATTTATCTCTCTTCAACATTATTCTAAATTTACATTTAGTATATGGACATTTTATTCTCTCATCAATGGATCAAGTAGAGATTTTGGAATCTAAAAAATCATCCAAACCCTAATCATACTGAGGTTTATTCCTTGACAATGTAATTATTCTTTTATCCATATATATCACAATGTGACTACACTTTATTAAAAAATTTTAAAAAATATTATTTCACGAATATAAATAATGCAATATGGACTATGAAAGGTCATAAGAAAATAGGGAAATTTTTATATGGAATAAAAAGAAACCAACTTATATAAATAATATATATATTTTTAACATATACAACACATATTAATTTTGTTATAAATTGGATATATATATATATATATATTTATCTAAAATAAAAATACTACAAATTTTAACATGATTCACAATAAAATATATGTTTTTATATCATACACCACATGAAATATTTTTTCTTTAAATAATTCAATAACAAGATATAAAAATTTTCAAACAATACAACGCTTTTAATTTCCCCTATAGAAGAACATAACATATTTATCACAATACACATTATATTTGGTCAATAATTCTCATCATTGAAATAATAAAATTCAATACATGATAAATTACCAATAAATTTTTCACATTAACATTCTCTTCAACAAAAAATTTATGAAATGTTAATCAAAGTAATAATTTGGTAAAATCCTAAAAAAATGAAAATTTTATGATAAAAATTATAATATTATGATTCTCACATATATTATGTAAATTAACATGTATAATTTTATTTCTATATTATTATTATAAGTAAATTAATAACCTTTTTATCCCCATGTTCAAAAAAAAAACAAAAAAAAGTTCACAATGAATGTTAAACATTTAACACGGGACATAATATTCTGTTATTTAAATATTTTTCATGTAAATATTTTGCTTTATCACATTTATCGTGAGTCATCTTTTAATCCATCTAAACAAGTTCAAAAAAACCATTCAACTCAGAGAATAATTTATTTAGTATATATCAAAATTATATATTAAACAATGTAATTTCAGAAGTACAAAAATTTTATGTTTAAAAAAGACACATTTCTCCCATTAGAATCATAAATTATTAAAAACGTACATAACTAGTTAAACACATTATTATTTTTAAATAAACTTCAAAAAAATATACCAGTAACATGACATTAACTATTTCGATGTTAAATAATTTTCATTTTTTTCTAAATTACCCAAAAGTTATAAAACATGAATTCTTTGTGATTATTAATGAAGGCGTCTCGAAGAACATAGTAATGGTTCCTTATCTGACACCTTTGTTTCAAACCTATTTAGTTATAATATCATATCAATAACATATTTATATATAATAATTACTATAATTTCATGGTATTAGAATTTATTGGTTATATTATTATTAATATATTGTTAATTCCCAATCATCAATCCATTTTCATACTCCATTACGTTTTCAATTAAAATAATTCAAAACCAATTTTTTTAATTTTGATTATCCTATTTCCCATTATAATATATAAATGATAATTAAAAGGAACTATAAGAAAATAGTTGAATTATAATATAAAACATCTAGTAAATAAAGTACATATTATAGTTTACCCTTCGTAAAACAATTAAAAACAACATTCACCATGGTGGTTCTACAATACCTAAGTGTGTGATGATGTTTAAATTTAATAGAATATTTTTATGGATTTTATTCAAAATTGATTTTATTATTGAATATGATATTTATAACCAATTAATATCATATTTATAATTGTTCAATTAAAATAATTTTTTAATAATAATAATTTGGAAAGTAAACTATCAATAACATTTTTATCATTTAAAAAAATCTTATGGAAAATCAGTTTTTGATTTGGAATAGCGTTATAGAATATGTTAAACTATTGAATAATACTAACTATTAAATAAAATGAAATCAATATATTGAAACTTTTGGAGCTTATGTAACTATTTTATAGGGACTATTAATTATGATAAACATTATAGAATTTCACACAACCAACTTAATTTTAATGTTTATGTAGTCATAGAATTATTAAAGGCTATAAACCTTATTAATATACTGACAATCACATTAAACAACCTCTAAGAATAATTATACTCATAGTAAACTTTAATTATGGGAATAAATAAGGTCAACATATTCCCATATTTCTATTTTTTTTGTTTAAGTTATTAACCAATTAGTATAGGTGATCATAACAACATAATATAAATAGGAAATGTTTTTAAAATAAAATATATGAAACAAGAAGAAAAAATATACAAATAGAAAAATGGAATCATGTAAATCACATGGGAACCAACCATTTTCACTTCAATTCCATTAAATAGTATATTATCTTTGATTATATCATTTCAACCATCCAACCAATGTACGAAAAATCATGGTAAGTCAACATTCAAAAATAATTAAATAATATGAACATTATAATCCAATAACTCATTGAACCCTCAAAGTTGAGATAATACAAAATAAAGAAATTAATGATCAAGAATCACCAAAAGTGGGGTGGTAGTGAGGCTTAATGGGGGTGACGATGAGTTGAAATGGTGTATAGGGATAGGTATTGGGAATGAGTGGGGGAGGGGGGGGGGTTGTGGGAGAGATGGAGGAGTGGAGAGGGGGAATGGGGTGTAGGTGCAACAAGTGGTAGTGGTGATGTGCAATGGGGAGTGGCGGCGAGGTGAAATGGGCAATGATGAGGTGAAACATGATACAACCAGGGGGTAAAGGGAATCAGATCAAGGAGAGGATGAGGAGAAGAGAGGTGGGATCTGGGAGAAGGGCGTAGGTGATTTTTTTTAAAATTCAAAATATTTTGTAACGAATCTTAAAAAATGTCCGCTAAATATTTGAAAATAAATTAGATATGGTTTCAAAAACTGATTTTATTACCCTATTTTATTGTAGTGTACCATAGAATAAAGCTCTTAAAATACATGAGGGTATTCAAAATACCACCACAATGACATCATATTTAAGAAATAATAAATTCATATTGATTTTATCAGATCTTATGACCACCAATGTAAAAAATAAAATAAAAACTCAAGTAGAAAGATTAAATAAAATTTAATTAATCATGTGTGTATTATGATTTTAAAAGAAATTGATAAGAAAATTCTCAATCTACCATAAAATATACCCCATTTTTATAACAAGAAAACAAATAAAAATGTAATTTTAAATTATGTTTAGTTGAACTACTGCCAGAATGTTATATTACACTCTACCTATAATTCTAAATGATAAGTCATTAATTTTAATCCTTTGAAAAAACATTAAAAAATAAAATTATTAATACAAACTAAATATTCTCAAATTTATCTCTCATTTTAATTTTCAAAAAAAAAAATTTCTAGGGAAAAAATATAGTAAGTTAGAATCTCAAAAATTTAACAAATAAAAGATTAAAAAATTTCCCCCATAATATTTTCTAGATTCATCCTCTAGGATTGATCCTTTTTTATTCATGGAATAATATGTTATGATGTTTTAATCTCTGTAATTATTGATATGTTTCACATATCTATAATAAATGATGATAAATAAAAAACAATATCCTTATTTATTTGAGAAATACTAAGAATGTGAAGAAAAAACAAAGTTTCATTCATTGATTAAAGATTAATTCGTTAAATAAATTTATTAAAAAATTTAGTTAAGTCATGAATGAAATTTAGATTAATAATATTTTATGTAATAATTATAATTATTTTAAATAAAATTTTTTTTGATAGGTTTATACATAAATATCTCAATCTTTCTAAATCTATATTTTTATCGTTCGATGAAACCTTCACTTTATTCAACTATATAATTTGAAACTATAACATAAATTATTGCACATTTCACATCAAGGACCTATATTCTATATTTAGGTCCTGATTATTAATATTCTAATTGATATTTTATGTTCCGAAAATCTTATTGTAAAAATTTATATGATTCATAATCTCTTAAATGATTAAATTTTAAATTTCTGAAATTAAATTGGGGACCATATGACTGAATAAAATACATAAATTGTAATATATATAACTATTATAAATTATAATGTTATGAAATATTGAATTTAATATTCTATATTTGAAAATTTTAGATGATATATTGCCAAAGTTGAATATATAATTTCAATTATTAAAATAAATGACCCTATGATTAGAATAAATGAAGGAAACCAAGTTGAATTTATCATCTAAAACAACAGTTTGATTTTATTCTATAGAAGTTTTAATTTGGAAGAAAATAATTTTATGTTCCATTGAAGAAAATATAAATTATATAATTTTTATGTATACAGGTTTTCCAAAATAAAAAACCTCCAAATAAAAAAATTAAATTTAAAAAAAACTTTGTAAAGAGTATGTTACATAATAATACCTTACACAAGAGTAAATATTTAGACCATAATATAGAAATATTTAAATATAAGACTAAAAAATTTAATTGAATAAAATCATAAGAAGAATATATTATAGTTAATATTTTAATATAAATCAATAATTAATTTATTAGAAATTATAATTCTTTGAAAATAGTACTAAAATATTTTGGTGGTGTCTGAAAACATATATTTTGAAACCAATATTATTCATACTATTCCATATTCAGGAGGGTCAAGTTACTTCGAAACAATGTGATTCAGAATACTGAATGTCTAAACATAACCCAATGAGAAATTGTTTGTCAGGTGTCCAACCCACTAACATTTAGTGAATTATTATGAAATGGTGGACATAAAGTATTTATTCTAAAAATTATTAAATATAGTGATTTAACTTCCTAGAGGGAATTTTTTCCTCTTAGGTGTTAGTTTTGTTTTTAGTTTATCAAAAATATTCTTCTTATAGTGAATTCTGAGAGAAACACTATAGGATATCAACATCATAATTACACTTCATCACATCACTAATATATTCTAATAAAATACCAAAAATAGACATTTAAAGAGTTTCTAAAAAAATAATGAAATTTACTTATTATATATAGTAATATTCTACTTTGTATTACAAATTATAACACATAATGAATTTAGATTAGAAGTAAAACCTAATATTTCATTCTAATATTTAACTAAATATCCCTTATAATTATCAATATCAAGTTTTAGTTATATATATATTTTTTGAAGATATTCCTACAATTTTTTAATATATACAATTTAGTCAATATTCTAATCAAAATTTTCATGATATCCATCATCATAATTTGACAGAGATTAATCTTATAATGAAATAAAAAAGCACCTCTCAATGGAAAAATTATGAAAAAATCTATCGATATCATTCCTATATGGAAAATGTTCCTTGTAGTATTTTTTATATAATATCTTTTAATTATTTAGTTATTATTAAAAACTAGACTCATCACTATCAGATGAAAATACTTCTTCAATTCCAATCCATGTATCATTTTTATCCTTAAACACCTTATTTTATTTCCTCTTAGTAATTATCTTAGATTACATATCATTTTTCTTATGTTTTTTACACTTTGGTATTATATGGTCATGATTCTTACATTTATATAAGACAAAATCTAACAAATATTTATTCTCATATTTATGCATTCCATAATTTCTATCTTTTCAGAAATCTCTTCAGATTTTTTTTATTGTTCAAATAATAGTATAATATTTTTCCGGTTCACTATTAATGGTTAATATATCAGTAATATATGACTAGTCATTTGAGGTTATTTTAGATATAGTTTGATTGGATTCTTAGGCTCTTGAAAGTGAGATTATAGAAGTTGAACTGAAAAAACTCAATTTTTCTTCTTTTTTACTGATATCACTATTATTTTGGTTATCATATTTTTTTAGGGATCTAATTAAATATTAAAGAAAAATATTTTTAATGTGATTAGTATCATCTAATGATGACTTCTTGGATTTACACTCCTTAAGTAAAATATCAATATCTTTCTTAACTATTTGACCATCGGTAATTTATTATTTTTCATATATATTGAAGTTATTCATGGTATTTATAAAAAAATTTTGAATTACGAAAATGATTTCCCTGAGTATAAAAATATAAGGCCTCATAATGTTTATAAATATCTCTGTCTTCCTTTCTAGAGCCTTTTTTTGATAGAATTTGTGTTATCAAACTTCTTCCAAATTATATTAGAAGCTCAAAATGTGGAATAAAGACTAGAGATATTTAGCTAGATAGAAAATATAAACATATTCCAAATATAGAAGGAAATTTGGTATTCAAGTCACTCATCTCGAGAAAAACTAACATCCTCTTTCTCTATTGTTTTGTAATTTATAGTTAGCACAAGAAAATTTTATTCATCGGTATAAATAACATAAGTTTCTTTGGGGTATCTCTTGTATTAATAATATTTACCGTCACTGATTTTTGGTCTATTTTTGTTAATATTATCTAAAATATAAGCATTATAACATCTTACATAACAAAAAAACAAAATATATTTTCTCTTATGAATAGCTTTAATAAAGAAATATTTATTTACAAAAAAAACCATAAATAAAAAAACCATGATCCTTGGTCAAATGTATATTCTAGCTCATATATAAACTGACTTGAACTGTTAACAAATGCTGACCTAGATAGTCATTTTTATTGAAACGAAAAGTCTGTGTTTGTGGTGGGGGTGAATTATAACCAAAATATAACATTAATTTAAATACCATTCAATTATTCGTTTCATAAAAAATTAAAATTACTAATCATATCTGAATATGAAATGTAAATTTTATTGTACATGAAAAGTTGAAATTTAATAATCAGTAGATAAAACTTATTGATAAAAATATTATATGTAATGAAAAATAATTTTATTTGTAGTTAGACAGCTAACTGATAAAATAAAGATAATTTAAAAAATTTATTGAGTTATGAATAACAATGCTAAAAGTCTTAAAGGGATATTATTACTGAAATAATTACATGCTTATACTACAAAGAAAACAATGTATCTATAAGCTGATATAAGGATTCCATTTTCAACTACAATATTATCCACTAATATAGTTAGTAGTAATAAATTGTAGAGAATTACATTCAATAATAAAACGATCTACATATTTCCTTTATTCCAATAATGACTTCATCCTCCATGATTGTCAGTATAAAATTGAACCCCTAATTTTTTTTAAAAAATTCACATGTTTAAAGGATGTATAATACTATCCTTGGAGTCTTACTGATCAATTATAAAGATTATATTTTTATAATTTTAATTTCATTAATAATTTTTTTAAATCACTTATATATCATTTTATGGTAATCTCCTCATTTTTAGGATTTTGGGAAAAAAATTTCATTATTGTCTAAATTTATTATTTTTATTTTTATTCATTTTGAAAATTATTCTATAACATATTTTAAACAAATATAAATTGTGAATATTTTATTGAGGATTTATTGGGATAAATTTCATTCAACTAGGCCTAAAGAAGAATCAAACCATTGATATCCCGAATAAAGTATATAAGTGGGGACTTACAATTTTGATAAATTTTGATGATGATACATTATTTAAGAAAGTACTTCTCCAAATGAGTTACAACTTTAAAAAAGGATAGAATAGAATCTCATGGAGTTTTTCTTTTACGATATATGATTAATATTTGTATTTTTTTAATTAGATTAATGAAAGGTAATATGAACAAGTCGAATTTAAAAAATCTTTTATATATGAAATGTTTTTTCTAATGCATTGGTTGAAATTTTTTTGAAATGCGAAAAATAATAAAAAATTGTAGTGGAAGAACATGTATGACATGGAGGAACAATTTCATTACAGAACCCACTTTGAGATTCAAATATTAAAAGTGGCAGAAAAGTGAATAATATTTTACTATAGAATTATAGGGATACTAGTCACCCCTATTACCTATAAAAAATTAAGAACACTTATTTTCAAAATTGTTATCCATTTCACTATCTTATAAGGGGTTCCTTTTTTATATTGTAGTAAATTTTGTATTTATAATATATATTATTGTTCTCTTTCACTCACTATTTTATTCACTCTTTTATGTTTCTACAAAAATTCCCTTATCACATCAATAATTTATAGAGAAAAATAATTAATAATTATTTAAGTGAGAAAGTAGTTATTCAATTGAGTTTATTATGATTAAATGATTTCAACTATTCAATTATAATAGTTTAATCGAGGTTATTTTAGTTTATTGTGTGTGTTTCTTACTAACATTACTAGTAATTTAATTTTCATTTCTTATATATATTCCTTACCTTTAATATTTTTGTAAGTGATAGAGTGGAGTTTGTATCAGAGATTTATATAGAAGTGTATTGTCCTACAATCAGTGTTCTCATTTTTAGTTAATTACAATTTGAACAGAAGGTTGTATTTTGACAGGTATTGATTATTAAATTTAATGAAATAATCAGATTATTTTTAATGAATAATTAATTTTATCACTATAAACTCACATGGACTATAAATATATTCTTGATAATTTTGTTTCTTATTATTTCTTCTTTTTCAAGAATATATATATAAACCAAATCTATTTTTAAAAAATCCCTAATATACTTATTTTTTATTTAGTATTCTATTTAATTTATAATTAGTTGTTTTATTTTCCACCCAGGGAGATGGACTGTATGATACACACTATTTATTATTCTTAATAAAATAATAAAATATTAATTTAAAATTACAAAAAAAAAATAAATTATTATAATTTTTCTACATTATTATATAGGTGAAAACAATTTTATATAATATTTTTCATAAAAAAATAGAAAATAAAAAATTTCAAAAGGTAAAAAGTAAAATTTTATTCAATATAGTTTCTTTTTTTGGACAATTACATATCATTATAGTGCATTTTATGTTTATAATATTAAAAAAATAGATGATATTTGTAGAGAAGATTATTTGAGGAATCATGTCTAATAGAATTTTAGAGTTTTTGAAGAAATTATAGAAAAAGGAAATCATTGGACACTAAAATCAATAATTATATCCTTTATAGATGAAAACAATAGATTAAGATGATGTGAATCTTATTCCATAAATATTTCAAATTGATGAACATGATGAGGGAAAAAATATTTCTTCGAAGATACACTTTTATATAAAAATAATAATTTATAGTGGATATTGTTTTGGAGAAAGAGGTTAAATAATAATTTTGACAAATATTACATTTTGAGCATTCATTTTATTCAAGAATCATTTATATCTAATTTTAAACTATTCTACATGATTATAGTATTTATGTTTTTACTATAACAGTACAACCCTTAGAAGATAATATTAATAAAATTCCCAACACCAAGAAGAAAATGGTGGTGGAATTAAATAAAAAGAAGATAATAAAGAGATCATAATAATATTAATTCCTTTTAAACATCAAAATTAATATTTAATAGAAGAGGAAACCATGATAGTTGAAATTTACCCCCAACAACACTTTATGTCTCCTCCTACACTATTATTCTTTTCTCTCTATTCTCATCTGAGGATGGGGATTTTTTTAATTCCTTTTGGGGTTACCACTTTTGACATAGACTAATGGATATTGGGAGAAATAACTTGAGGTAAAACATTATATTAAAACCCCATCCACCTTTTTATTCGGGGTAAAGTGTTTCAACATCTTGACTAGGGGATGTAAAAACCTAGCACCAACTAGGGGGTCCAAACCAGGTCTTATCTCTTAAAGTTATGTTATTTCTCTTTATTTTAATTTTGATTTCAGTAAATTTGTTATGTTATTTTATTAGATTATAGTAGATTTAAATTAGAATAAGCATGGATCCTAACTAAAGGAATCCTCTTTTATAAATAAATTTGTATGTATATCTCATTCTATTATATTTTTCATCCATTATATTTTAAATCTATTGAACTAAAATTATGGGTAGTTAGTTTTATTTATGGGGATAGTGTAAAATTTATTAGGAATTTTTCTTTTTCCCTTATTTACATTCTAATATTCTTTTATTATTTTTATCTTAGATGATTTTTTTATGTTTCACTCTTTAACTGGTTTTCGTTTATGTTATATTGATTTTTGAAGAATGGATTTATAATAGTGGTTGATGTTGAACTTTTTCCTAGAGTTATTTTGATGAATTTTACTAACATAGAAATTATTTTAAAATCAATTCCCAGGATACACTGACGCAAAATATTTTTTCATTTCCCATGAATTATTATAAACAATTTTGAAAAAATTGTCATACTACCTACACTTTTATGAGTAAAAACAAATTTTTTCATGAAACATTTATCATATAATTTTTCTATTTCAATTATTTGGGTTCTATAAAATGTTTTTGAGGTGACTGAGTCATTTTTTTTATATCCACATTTTTAACATTTGAAATATCTCTATATCTATCCTTGTTTACTAATTAATATCCATGGTTCACTTTATTGTTTTTAACTAAGAAACAATTCATTTTTTTGTACCTACCATTACTCTTTATATTTCTCTTGGAAATTTAAATTTTTAGTTTGAGGGAAGGTAATTTTATTTTAGTTCTTCAGAATTCATATTAGTGTTGGATGTTTGTGGTTCATATCATTAATCTTTCAATTTGAAAAATGTTAATGATTAAATATTCATTTTACATCCTTCATTTCATCCTATTATCCAAAAAATATAAAATTAAAAATTTTGAGATGGGATTGAATTATTTATGATGCTCACTATAAGGAATCACTTCCCTATTAAATATAAAGTGCATTTATTTTCATTCATTAATTTTATTCGACTATCATATAATCCTCTATGAAAAAAATTAAAATTATTGAAATGAAAAATTTAAAAAATTTAAAAGGTATAACTAAGATGAAATCATTCATTATTTTATTGATGGACCATAACAAAAATGTGGTGTTTACATCTTATATGGGTAATGAGTGAGTTATGACCCATGTTTTTTACTTTAATATAAATGTGTAATACTTAAGAGTTTAACCTACTACTTTTAGTCTTAAACATTTAGTGTTTTTACCCAAAAAACCACATCTACAATAATTACCTTGAAACGAATACATGATTGAAATCACATTTACATTTTGTAGTGTGGATATATGAGAATATTCACAAACATATGATCACAAAAGGAATTACCAAGTATGATCATAACTATATATTAAATTTATATTGAGTGAAGGGTGGAATAAGAATTATTATATGGTATGTTTATATTAGGTCATGGATGGATTTCTGAGGTTAAAAAATATTTAATTGTGAGAAATGAAAATGAAATGGAATTTAATTTCATAGATGACATGATAAAATTTTATTGCAAAAAATATAATTGAAATATTATTAATCATGATTTTTGTGTAGTCTTTGATAAAGATACTTTGAGATTACTCAGAAGTGAAATTTTATGTATTTGGTATTTATGAAGATCATATATTTATACAGTCAATTTTATAATTCAATGTTTTAGCCCCATCAATTTAAAAATTTGAAGGTAATTGTAATATTTTTTGGGTTTTGAAATTATTTGGTATTTATCATGAGAAATTTTTAATTTTTAATTTTTATTTAGTTTGATATTTCAAGCCTAAATTTTTATTCCCCAATAAAACGATGAAATAATTTTTATATAAAATTACATGGTCATTCAGAAATTTTTTATTAAATTGTACCTAAATTTGAATCCAATCCTAATCGGGCCAAATGAAACCTATACATGGGGCCTTGAAATATGTTCATAGTTTTGATAAATTTTGATTTTTATCTAATATGTTATAATTTATTGGTCTATTTAAGATATATATGAGTCATATAAATATTTTAAAAAAAAATTAGAAGAGAGATAAATAGCCACATAGTCCATTAATGCATTGGAAAATAAAGGGTTGGAATTCAAACAGTCTAACTAGGGAAAAAGTGTTCTATAATAATAAATCTATAATATTAGAAAACAATTCCAATGAATTTGAAATTTTGTTGGTTAATTATTAAGAAATATATATACAATTACACAGAAGAACACATTTTTTATTCATTCATATAATTCTATAAACATTGGAAAACTTTCTATGGAAAAAATTAGAGATAAACCATCCAACCATCTAGACTATAAAAATTTCACCGTACATCATTTCAATAGATATATCAATTAAATTATATAAATATGAGTTTTTATAACTTTTCTGGATTTATTTTTTTATAAATATATATTATTTTTATATTCCTCTCACTCTTTCATTTTATGATTTTTTGTCTACCACTATGTCTTTCTCATCTTCATCATTCATGGGTAACTAGCCATGTCTCTTTTCCAATGATGGAAGAGGTGGTATATTTTATTTTATAGTGATTAAATTATTTATATTATTCTATTATAATATTTCAATAATGGTATTTTTTTTTATTTTTTTAGTTTATTTATTTTAAATTATTTTAATTTGTTTTCTTTATTCATCTTTATACCTTTGATTTATTATTTAAATTATTCATATAATATTGGTTGACAAAGGTATTGATGAGGAAGAGTATTATCCTACATGTAGGGGTCTCAGTGTAAGGTTACTACAATTTCAATAGGATGGTGTTTTTTGGTTATCCTTGATCACTAAATTTAATGGAATAATTATATTATTTTAAATAACAATGAAATTATCATTATGAGCTCTTAAAGAGAACAATTTTCTTCTTATTTTATTATTTTTTAGAGTTTTATATTATTTACAAATGTATTTATATATTATATTCATTTCCCATAACCACCACTAATTTCAGTTTCTATTTAGTAGTATATTTTAATTTATAAATAGTGAGAATAGAGAAATAGTAATGTGGAAGTGGCCTCCTAGAGAAATCAACCATAGGGTTATCATAATACTACATAATTATGAAAATTAAAAAATATTAAGTTATTATTCACAATAAACCTATAGTGATAGATTATATTGGATTCCCCATGAAAATATAACTGATAAAGAAGATTATAATACGATCAATTATAAGGGAAGAAAAAACATTATAAAGAATACTTGACAATGGAAGCTCTTGGTTTAAAATGAAAAATATTACAATATGATGATCTAAAATAAATAAAATGATTTATAATTTAACATGACTGAATATGTATCTGGTTATCTTGGTTATTCTTATTCATACATGCCTCTATCTAATTTATATCCATCACTATAATAAAATCAAATATACCGATTATTATATATTGGGGCATGATTTCAAGATCGTTAATGGATTGATCATCTACCGAGGAATATAACTCTCACTTTTAATGGATTCATTCAGTGGGTCATCACTATAGTAAAATTCTCTATAAATTAGACATTCTAGTTTATTTTATAATGAAAAATAATTTAAAAATAAAAATTTCACATCTAAAAGTTATATAATATAATACAATTTAATTTAGTATAATATGAATTTATTATGATTTCCAAAACATAAGACACAAAAGTTGTTAATGTTATCAATAATCACATTATACCCATCTAAAAACATTATAAATAAATCTCCTATTAATTATTTAGGGAAATGAAACATAAAAAGGGTTGATCTCAGATTCTATGTATGGGGTTTTTATAAGAGACATAAATTGAGGATCATAAGTGGGAATCATATGAACATGAAGGTATGATAACATATTCATGGTTCACAATATAACATAAAGAAATCACACACAATAAATTATATATATCATAAATCATGATTTTTGACATGAGACTTTCGTCATAACATAATAAATTAGTCATAGAAGTGTGAAAAAATGAGTAAATAATTAGAAGATATGAAAACAAAACATTGGAATTTTTCATCATATAGTGTTCTGGTTTAAGAACGTAGAATATACATAATCATATAAAATCAATCCTATTCTTGAATCTCTATTCTAAGAACATAATCACGTAGTGAAAAGAGTCCAATATTATATTGGGTTTACTATCCAATCATAAACATTTCAACTCTTGAGATATAAGGCTTTACCTAATGCATTAGGGGGATACATAATTCTTTTCCCACACTTGACATTTTGAGAAAACTAATTTAGGGGTTTTTATTAACTCCCAGTTCATAATAAACACGTAAAAGAAAATGACATACCCAATAAATCATATGGTTATATAATTTGGGGCCCACTAATCACATATTGATAGACCATATAAACATATTTTACACGAACCTGGTCACATTCATAAATCAACAATAAAACAATTAACCTACGGGAAGGAAATATGATTCATGATAATTCAACATGGTAATATAAAACTATTAAATTAGATAATTTATATAATTTATTAGAATTTTCAATAGTTGAAATAATTTTAATAAATCATTATGTGACATTGGGAAAAAACATAGAGAAGTGACCAGTAGAATTGACCTTTAGAAGTGTCATTGTGAAAAGAGAGTGGGTAAAAACATGAAAAATGCCTAATTTTTTCTTGAGAAGTGACCTTGAATAAAACTTTTAAATTTTTTAGAAGTGACCATGAATGAATTTTTTTCAATGTTTTGAAGTGATAGTGTGTTAAATTTTGACACTATTTGGAAGTGATAATGAGTCTAATTTTGACATAGTCTATAAGTTAATGTGGGCGGTATTTTAAAAAATAATAGATGAGACTATGAGTGAAATTTTTAAAAATTATAGACATGACCATTATTGAATATTTTATCATGCCTTGAAGGGAATGTATTTGAATATTTTCCTATGTATGGAAGTGAACATGAATAATATTTTGACAATGTATGGTAGTGAAAATGACTGAAATTATAAAAATTTATGTAAATTTATGAGAAAAGTTATGTGACCAGAAGTTAAAATTTGGAAATGTGTTGATCCTACCTTGTGACCTATCTATGGTCACCATACCCCTTTTCATAATTTTTCCCAAAGTATGTTATTTTTTATGTATTTTATTATTTTTAATTACTTCATGTTTCTTTCAAAAGATTTTATTGATTTACTTATTCATCAAATACAATTCATATCTTTTAATACAAAGGAATTTAATTTTGAAAATCTTTTTGAAGGATTAAACTATTATAATGAAGGTCATATTATCACACTAGTATCCAGGGTAAAAACAATTTCAAAATTCAATAATATTGTAATTTTAATAGTTTATATCTTATACTTTATTGGAGTTTTTAAAGGGAATTTAATATAGATTATAATTATTTGTTGAAACTTTAATAATTATTATAAGGTGTTATAACTATAATCCAAGATTTTAATGTTTCAAATTATCTTATTTACCCATACATGTATAAATTTCATGAATATTAAATGAATAAATATTGTGAATAATTGGGAAATCTAAATTTAAAAAGTATTTATGATTTTAATCTGTTATTCAGATAATTACTCTATATAAGTATTTCAAGAGATCTAGATAAAGACATGAGTTTGATGATATTATTGAATAGTTTAGATAAGATATAATTTAGTGATAAACTAGTACTCTACACTGAACTATAATTATTTGAAACTTTGATGCTGAAGACCTTATTACTACCTCAAATCTTAGACTATCTAGCCGTCACCTTGTTCTGTGGATTTGATTTTTATATTTCTTTATGTGTGTGTAACTCTAAAGGTTTATAAAACCCTTTAAAAGATATAATTGTGGGTTATTAATCCTATATAAAATCCATGCATTGGGTTGTACTACCTAGTTGAAAAAAGGAACAATATTCTTATTGTTCTTTCATGTATAAAAAGGATTGTCTCATTGGGTTTAATATTCAATGGAAAATAAGGATTTTATAATCGGGTTGTGAGTGATTGTCGAAAAATCCACTGTAATGTTTCCATTATAGTGGTTAGAGTGGCTTCCAAATATCATAGTTCATGAGAGTGGTGAAGAGTGGACTAAGAAATTTTAGATATGAACAACTATAAAAATAATTGTGTCTATCGATTTTAATTTTACCACTATATTAACTGAATTTTTTAACTATGATATACTAATATATTATTTAAATTAAAAAACCAATTCAAACCCTCTTGGATAATAAGAAGTATTCCCATTGGGGCCAAAAATTCGTATTATATGAGGAAACCGAGCTCAAAAAATATAAAATTTTATATTCTTGAATCATCCTGTAAACCTGATCATGAATTTTGGAAATTATGTGTGTTTAAAATCTTGGATAAGATAAGCTTATTAAAAGTAAATTGGAAATTTTAAAAGTTAAATACCAAAAATTTAAAATGGGTGAAGATGAAAATTTCAATCAAATATTTCAAATATTTTCTTGTTTTGTAAATGGAAAGAGTTCTTTAGGAGAAACTATAGAAAATATTTTTCTTTATGAAATAGTATATAGAGATATTTTTGTTAATTGGCATGATAAAATTGATTCCATATATAAAATTAAAAACATCAAGAAATACCCTATTGATGATATTATTGTATCACAATTATAATATGATTTTGATACTAAATATCATACTAAATATGATAATTTAGAGAAGAATGGAATTTATTTGATCTCAAATGTTTCAACTTACTCTTATGGTTCTATGTTAAAGAGTAGTGACATGAATGATGTTTCATATGTTACAAATGGTTGATATAGAATTAACAATGTAAACTAAAGTAGATTCAGAAAATATTATCCTAATATAATCACAAGGACAATAATAATGGAAGTTTTAATTATAATGATTCATATAATATAATTATTTATGATTATTGGAAAAAAATAACATAAACCACAATTTTTCAAGTATAAATAAGGGAAAAAATAAGAGAAATAATTCAAAAAATAAAATAAAATAAATCAAGGGATGTTGGACAGAGTTGTATTAAAACATCATTTTCTTCTAAGAACTTTTTCTCAGAAAGGGATGTGGTAGAATTGTGATAAATGGAATAATCAAATATTGTAAGTGACTCCACTTATTTTTCATTGTATGAATCTAAATATACAAAAGGATAAGGAATATTATCTTAAATTTCTTGGATAGATGATCATAAATTTGGAACGATCACTAATTTATACATTAATATTAAGATTAAAAATATTTATATTCTTATAGAAAATGAAAATATGAAGAAATTTTTATAAAATTATAAAAAATTTGGAAATATATTTATTGAAATTACTGAAGGAAATATAAAAAACCCCCATAATGAAAATGAAAAATTAAATATAGTGGTTGATATAATGGCAATGTTTCATGCTGTTGAAGTAAGGTATTTTGATGATGTTTATAAATAGAATGAAAAATTCAGAAATTTAATTGAATGTTTAATGTAAAATCCTTCCATTTTTTTCAATGTAGATAAATATTTTGTAAATTTATCAGTTTTAATAAGATGACCAAAATAGATCCTATATTAGTTCATCCCCATTAGTGGAGGAATCACATTGGTTAATAATGTCATCACTTATATTCCTATTTATGTTATTTATATACTCAAGTATCCAAAGACTATGGTGAGAATGGTTAAAAAAAATGAGTGTCCTCATTTATATGGGATTCCTAGGAAATGAAGTTATGTCGCTAGGCCCCATGGGAGTAAATGTCTAAATTAGTTAGTATTGGTTGGGGGTCGACATGAAGAACATGGTATTCTCTATACATTGCCACTACACCAAACTTGAATGGGAGTTAGTTGAGGTAATGACAATTTTTGGGTATGATCATTATTAATAAATATGGGAATGATTTATATCATCTGATTGTTTATGTATCCAGTTTATGGAAAAGATTTTTATTATATATTCCCATGATTTTAAACCACTATTGTTGGATCATTAGGTGAATTGAAATTGATTTTTAGAATCATAATATGGTTGGAATTGATCTCATCTTCCCTGGGTTCCCAACGTTTGTGCAAGATTCATGAACCCCATTCACCTATCTCTCTGTAGCTTTTTAGCTCTGTACTACCACTTGGGGATATCTCCTACAAGTATGTCCTTCTGTGTGACAAATACTACATTATATTCCCCCTCCTCATGGCCTAGGAAAATCCATTGAATTTATGATTCGAGTTGAATTTGGTCTTCCTTAGGGCCACAACCTTCAAGTATTAAGACAATAATTTAAAAAACAAAAAACATTGAAATAATCATAAATGATAAAAAAACCAAATTATGAAAACTCAAAATATTAGGGATTATGGTTGTATGATCTGTAAGAAATGAGATAGAATTAATGTCACCAAAAGGAATCCAAGATAAACTATAATAGTTAACCAAAGTTCTCATGTGATACATATGGTCAATATATGGCTCCCATGATATATTTATTGAAAAAAGCTATGATAACTTGTATACAAGGATATCTAAATTCCTGAAAGGTTCTAAAATCACAATACATGTTATCTAACATTACCACAAACACTAGACTACTAGTTCAAGTAGCCTGGTCATATCATTGTATTACTCTAAAGCTCATCTTTTCCCTGTCAAAGGCTAGAACATTCCATCTTGAATCCTCTTTCAGTATCTGATCAATATCAATTTGGAAAGGATGAGTAAAATACAATTCATTTTACATCCTCTCATAGTACTTTTGGGACCGGTCAAAAAATAAGTGATCCTATATATAAAATGTATCTCGCACTAACCCTATAATCGAGAGTTTACACACACCTTTAAGGACCCAATTTATACACACCACTATATTAGTGGTCATGTGTCCATATCTAATGCCACAATCACATTCTAGTGAACTTTTTTCATTAAAAATCTACATCATATATTCATACACATCTTCATTAGTAGATCAAATCTCTTCAAGGATTCAATCCATCCTTTCATGTAAGGGATGATATGCTGAAACCATAAGAGAATAATGTATTAAAATGGTGATTAATTTTTATTTAAAAAGTATGTTTAGAAAAACATACCCAAATTGAGAATTTCCTTCTTCATGGTCTCATCTTGGAAATTATTACGCACATTACTTGAAATATGTCTAATTTAATATTTATGATAAGCATTCAGATTCGTCCATGAAACCCCATCACTAGCCACGACCTCTATAATCACTCGATGGTGATTATATATTTGACACACACCCTTGGTTTTGTATGACATGAACATGTAAACATTCCAAAAACCAGATCCAACATTTAAACTTTTTCCTTTTCAACAATATAAAAAGCAAGTGGTATAGGGGCACGGTTACCATACTGTATGGAAGCAATGTGTGGAACACCGATAAAATTTCCATACATAAAAGTTCTATCGACCTGAATAAGTTGTTTACAGTCGGGAATGGTAGAAATTCATGGAATGAATGCCCAAAAAAGACTATTTAACTTCACCTTTGTTTGATCAACTTGGTAATTGGAGGACACATACTCAATAGTGTCCAGCTGACATACAATCTGATTCTTGAGAGACAAATCTTCCATAAGCTGTGGCAACATAGCATAATATTCATCCTAATCACCATACAAATTTACAATTTTCTTCTGTTTTCCATTCCATGATTTGGTGTATGATATAGTATAGTTATAAAACTATTGGATTATTTCATGAACAATGTAAATGGGAACATCCAAACATTTTCATATCATATCACAAATAACATTTGATATAAAATATAAATAAAGGGAAGAGTAATCCTGTGAAAATATTGGATACACACAAGTGTGTGGATATTCTAATTTGGTTATCCTCCAACATGAAAAAATTTATCAAATATTTACCTTAATTAAAAATTACATTATGGATCATATTTTTTACTACGAATGAGATATTTTATCTTCTTTGACTCATCAACCACAAATGTGAGATTTCCCTCAATGTGGTATTTCATTATCACATTTATTTTTTCTATTTTACCTTCAAAATCCTGCCTAACATAGATGGCATGATCATTTGATGAAGAAAAATTCCCTATAATACTAGGGAATTCAGAAGCCTGTGTAATGACAACCCAATCAAAATGTTGTTCACATGACATTCTTTCAACTAATGAACTCAATACTAAAGGATTCTTACCACCAACCAGTGGATTTCATTAATGCTTGTCTCTCCAAGGAACCTCAGAAGGTTCATTCCCCACATCACCCTCACCCACATAATCTCTTGATGGCTCCCAAATTATTCTTCCTTAAATAACATTTCATTCACTATATCATCACACAAAGTGATGTCATCTAAATTTCCTTCCAAATTTTGATCTTTTTATTCATAATTTTTATCTATTACTAGAATCATATGAGAATTAGGCAATGAAAAAGACTGATTTGAAGGAAAAACTTCTACAGATTTCACAAAACACAGTTCTGTAGTAGTCAGTTGCACCACATCTATATCTGAAATCACCACATACAACTACATCAAACCATTATCACACTATTGTCTGAAAAAGGAAGATGCATCCATCCAATCATCATCATCTTCCAAAGGGTACTCATGGTTCTAGAATCATTAAAGATGTTTTCGATGTTGATATGTTATTGAAGAAATAGATTGATAGAACCTTAGTTTTAAATGATTATGAATAATATTGAGAACTGAATCTAATGTCATAAAACCACGAAGATTTACCACTCTGATAGGTGTCACACTATAAATAAATCCCTTCTCTGTATAAATGGTCTCACCATTGAAATATATTTTTTGCATAAATTATTACCTATTAATACAATATTATATATGACAACAATATTTTACATTATTTAAATTGGTTTTGAATAACTGAATTTATCTGGAATCTGTTTTTATGTATTTATTTTTCACTATTGAGGTATAGTCATGGTCGTATTATTACCAAAGAAAATTTTGTATAATTTTTATTATTTTTTTTACTTATGAATAAAGAAACATGACTTGATCTTGGGACTTAAAATTATTTTATAATTATTTGATAAACTAACCAAAACTTATGGGTTGACTGCAGGAGTCTCTATTATCAAATACTTTAGCAATAATCAGTCTCCTTTCAAACAAAAAATGCCTTCTATCAAATTGTTGTTCTCAAATGCCTATTCGGGGACACCTGTTCGGGGATTCCTCTTGTTGATTTCCTTTTAATTTCAAATTTACTCACATCCATGTGAGGGGGTATAGGGGTATTAAATACATAACTTTTTTAAGTTGGCACACATGTCCTTATGTACTTAGTCAGAGATGAGTCACAGGTCAACAATATAGAAAAATATATTAAATTACTAAAAATTAAATAACCACATTCACAAAATAAGACATGAAATTTCAATTATGCATTAGTCGGTCATCTCAAGATCATTTATCCCAAATACACCATGTTTGTGGGTATAATTATAATATCAATTACTAGATGAAATATATATTAAATATGTACATATCTTTTATATTTAATATATTTAATTATAACTAATATAATTTAAAATCAATATGTATACTAAATTGTTTTTATACCATTAACAAAAATATTTTTCTATATTTTTTAATAAATTTAAATATGATAAAAATAACCAATATATTATTCATAAAATATATAACTAGTGTATACAATATTATAATTTAAATTAATATTACTTTCAAAATAAAATATTTTCTAAAATATTTAATTTTTATAAACATACAATATGAATTTATACAACATTTTAGGCAAAACATAATTAATTTTCCTAAACCTTCAATACAAATTCATACAACATACACATCATTAAAAAATTAAATCATAAAAAAGAAACTATACATATGAAATAAATAAACCATACACACAAACAATAATTTCCACATATTAAAAATCAAATAAATAAATCATAAAAATAAAAAAATAAAAACATTTAATCAATTAAAAATTTAAAAATAAATTTTACCTTCTTAAAAGTATAAAACAGTTGTTGAGAAAGAAATTCTTCATGGATTCGCAGCAAAATCCATAAGAGAATTTTAAATTGGGGGGAGGGGAGACACCTTAAATATATTATCTCAGTGAGATGCATGAACAAGGTTCATGAATCCCTTATCCCATATTTGAAGGATCCATGATCCCCATTCATGAATCTTTTTCATGGGGAGATGCATGAATGAGGTTAATACATCTTTTATCACATTTGAGCTGGATGCGTGAATCCTGTTCACGCATATCTCTGCCCCAAAGATGCATGAATAGGGTTCACACATTTTCAGATCCATTTTTAGAAATATTAGAAACCCTATACATTTTCTATAAAAAACAATAAAAAAACCCTTAAAAAACCCTCATCCGATGGTGGTTCCATGGAGTGGGTTCCAAAAATCCCCAATAGAAAGCTATATGTATCCTCATGGTAGTAGGATTTTGGTGTATTTTGAGTACTAGAAATAGGGAAAGGAATGAGGGTTTATCCATCTTGAGAGTGGATATGGTGGTCAGAGAAAGAACAATGGTAGCCTAATTGGGTTACCTAATAATGTACTGGGATATGGATTCATCACTATGGATGATAACAACTAGATGGGTCTCCTACTCCTATATTTATAACCTCTCTCTATTCAGCCTTTAGGTGCGTTGGATTTCATTGACCATGAGACTCCAGATTAATACTGATAGATCATGAAACCACAGGATCATTAGGGTGGAGGTTCCATTCATAACATAGGTGATGTGATTATTTTGGAACCCAGTTCATCCTACAATAAACTCCCTCACTGTAGAAGTTAATGCTATGCTCACCGGTTAAGATTTGTGTCACTAAAAATGTATAATCCAATCATCTGTTGAATCCTAATCCAACACAATTTACTATTCAATTATGGATCCAATTTTAACTCCTTGTTCAATCATTTACAATATATATAAATGAAAAAATATAATGGAAAGTAGGACTCTTCATCTCTACACATGGAATGAAGGGAACAAGGCCAATGACTTCCTAGGGTCTCAATTATCTTCCCACCTTCTTATGACCTTATCCACTAGTATTGGGTCCCTCTCCTAAAAGTGTGAAAATATTTTAAGGTTTGATGCACTTTTGTGGAATTATTTTATTCCCCTATGAGTTCTTTTATATTTTTTCCTAGATTCATAAAAATTATAAAAATGATTACCATTAGTTAAAAAGTGTACTTCTACTGTTATGTGTTGTTGATTTCATATGAATGATCACAATGAGAATTAATGATCCTATATATTTCCACAATATATTATATAAACTATGAAATTTATTTATATATATATTAAATATTTCCCATTAATGGTGTTTAAAAATAATTTGGGTTTCCAATAATTCATATGCTCATCCCATTATACTAAACTTTTCATAGGTACCAATGTTTTCCAAAATCCATTTTTATAGAAAATCTGTGTTTGGATCATTAAAAATGATTCTTGGTACACAGATAGTGCATTCTTATGACATATTACTTGTGATATATCAAATTTTATTTCATTCAATAAGTATGATCGAGGTAATGTTACTTTTTGTGATAATTCTAATGGAAAGGTAAAATATTTTGATGTGGTTAGAATTTCTTGTTGTGTAATTATTTTCTACTCCTTAATATATTGAATTATTGAATCAAATTTAAGACTATTTTCACACCTTTTCAATGAATAAATATTTTTTTAAATTCAAAAATGATAATTTTTTTAATGATTAATCTATTTTGTTTTATGAAAATAGAAAAGGAAAAAAATAATTCAATTAATTTTACTAAATTTACAGTTCAAAATGTAAACTATTTAAATATTGAAAATTTTTGAAAGTTTTTTGGCATAAGAGGAAGGGACATGATAATTTTATGTTGAGACACAAGACTTCCTGGAATCAAATAGTTATACCCTCACCTGAACTTAATATGGATAAATCCAATATTTATAAATCTTTTTCAAAAGGTAAAAAAAATTATGTGTCATTATAAATACGGATGTAAAAAATATAAGGCCTCATGATATTTTTCACTTATATTTTTTGGGTCCCATCAAATTGGCTCATTTTTTTGGTAAGAGATATTTTTTTATTATTGAGGATTTTACAAGATATACCTGGTTTTATTTTCATATTGTTTGATCTAAAACTTTATCTGAGTTCATAAACATTTATTTGTTAGTTCAACAAATGAAATTATATTTAATTAAATAAATTAGATTTTATCATGATGGTCTATTCCAATATCTATAATTTACTCTATTTTTTGAAGAAAGTAACTATTCTAAAAATTTTGAGCCCATAGAATACCATAACAAAATGGTGAAGCACAAAGAGAAAATATTACACATAAATTAATGGATAATACCTCATTAAATATATTTAATTTTATAATAATATTTTTGTGAATAGTATGTTGTCAAACACAATTATATTACAAATAAAACTATTTCCAGAGGATTTTTGAAAAAATACATTATGAACCTCAGAAGGAGATAAAACATAAGATTGGTTATTTTAGAGTCTTTGAATGTAATATTTTAGTATTAATACCACAAATGATTTAGATATTCTTTATGAAAAATCAGATGAAATCATTTTCTTAGGATATTCATATATTAATAAGTAATAAAGAGTACACAACAAAATTAACCTTTATTTTTGAATAATCAATTCATGTAAATTATAATGAAGGATCTTTGAACAAGAGGGATAATGATATTGATCAATGCAGGGATAAATATAAAGATTTTAATTTTGATTTGAAAAAATCTCAAGATAAAAATTCATATATTTATGGGCATAATATTTATTCTTTATATAAATCTATTCATGATAAATCATTGAATATGAATAGATATCATTCACTAAATAATGTAATTGATATCATTGAATAAAGTGTTTAATCTTGAAAATATACTAGGAATATTTTTTCATTTCACAGTTTCATTTAGGATTTTTTATTGACGAATATTGATGAATCAATAAATGATTGTAATTTGTTCATGGTTATGTAAGAAAAAATTATTAGTTTACTAGGACTTGTGTTTGGACTCTACTTGTTCCAACAATAACTATAATATTATTAAAAAAATGGATCTTTCGAAAGGAACCTAATAAATCTAGAAATATTATCAAAGATAAAGCTATATTATTTTTTCAAGGGTATTATCAAGAAATTTGAATTTATTTTGAATAATATTTCCCCTATTTTTAGAATATAATAAATTAGGATATTGTCCGCCAATTTTGAATATTTTGGATATAAAAGATTTCAAATGGATGTCAAAACTTATTTTCTAAATGGATATATTACTGATGAAGTTCATGTCATAATAACTACTATCATTGAAAATAAAAATAATCATGATCATGTATTTATATATTCCATTTCTTTATATGGTATGAAAGTGGATTGTCATGAATTTTTGGGAGGGTAAGTGGTTTTATTTTGAAAAAGGTTGAATGTGGAAAAGTTGACCAATCTTTATTTATTAATAAATGTTGTGATGATATACTGATTATGAAAATTTATGTTGATGATACTCTTCTTTATAACATCATGTGAAAAATCATTGTAATGAATCTTTAAAATGAATGAAAACTGAATTCAATAAGAGTAATATGGGGGAATTGAAAATTATCCTTGGTTTGAAAATATTTCAATAATATTATGGTATTTTTAAAATGAATTGAATTATGCTAATGAAATTGTTAAAATATTTGGTTTATAATATTTAAAAAGGGAAAATAATCCCATTGGAACTGTGTGGAAATTATATTTAGATAAATTTTGAAAATATGTTGATTTTAAAACATATTGATGCATGATTGGAAATCTATTATACACAACAAATTCTAATCCCAATTTTATGTCTTCTATTTTCTTGTGTTAAAGATTTAAAAAGTAACTATAAGGGAAGTCATAGTAAATAAATTAAAAATAATTATTTTATATGTTAATGTTTCATTATATATTGTATTATTTTACCCTAATAAAACTAATTTTGATTTGACAAGATATTATGATTCTGATATTGGTGGATGTATGAATGATAGATAACAGTTCAGGTAAGTTAATTTTTCTTTTCAAATATCTAGATTCGTAGTTGTTATAGAAAAATAATTCTATTTCCATTTCAACTACTGAATCTCAATATATAGTTGTTGTATCATGTTGTTCCCAATAATTATAGATTAAGAAACTCTATATTTTTTTTATTAATTTTGATAATATAACTAATTTGTATGAAAATAATTATACAATATGTATTTATAAAATCCAATTACAACACCCTATTAATATGAACATTGAGGTTAAATATCTTTTTCTTATGAATCATGTTCAAAATGTAAACATAAAACTTTAATTTTATTTTTTCAGAAAAATAGTTAGATTATGTATTCATTAAAAACTTTTTTTGGGTTTATTTTAAAAATATTAAATTTGAATATGGAATTATGGAAATTTAATCATTAAATATATATTTATAGACATAATATTAAATCCCAAAAATTTTAAGAAGGCATTTAAAAAACATTTCATCCAATTTTAAAAAGGGAGAGTAATTGTTTGGTATTTTCATTTATTTTGGAATTATAAAAATTATTGAGAATGTTGAAATGGATCATTGATCCAATTAATTAGTATTTTTGATAATTTTAATTATTAAAATATATTATTACACTACATTTATATGTGTACTTGAGAAGTGACTATGATAATTTACAACTAGAAGTGATATTGAGGGAAAATTTGACAATGTAAAGAAGTTACCATGCGTCAAAATTGGATAAATCATGAAACTGCCAATTCGAAATTTTTTGAAAAATGCTAGTGGATACCATAAGTGAACTTTTCATAATATCTCTATGTGATTGTGAATGAAAATTGGAAAATAATAATGAGTTAAAATGATTGCAATATTGACATTGTAATTAAGTTGTTGTGAGTGAAAGTTTTACAATTTCAATAATAGATAGTGAGTGAAATTTTGAAAAATTCTATAATTTACAATGAATAGATTTATGATATTTTTTAAAAGTCACTAGGAGTGAAATTTTGACAATGTTTGGATGTGGAGTTGAGTGAAGTTTTGTCAAAGTCTTAAAGGGAGCGTGGGTCAAATTTATAAAAATTGTATAAGGGACCATGTGTGAAATTATTATAAAGTCTAGAAATAAATGTTATTTAAAATAATACAAATTTTAGAAGTGACAATGTGTGAAATTTTTTAAAATTTTAGAAGCAATAATGACTATAAATTTTATAGTATGGATGTAACTATCAATAAAAATTTTAAAAACATTATAAGTGACCATGAGTGAATATTTGGAAAACTTTTTTAGTGTCCATGAGTGAACATTTTTAGAGTGTTTTGAGGTGAAAGTGAGTGAAAATTTTATTGTCTAGAAACAAATGGGAGTGAAAATTTGTGGTTTTTAATGTGATAGCATGGAAAAAATGAATTTATCATTTGAAAAAATGATGTGAACAGAAAAAAAAATTATTTTCCTATTAGTTGAAATTTAGAATCTTTTTCAAGCTAACTTATGACATATCTATGGTCACCTAATTCCTTTGTCATATTTTTTTCTCAAAACATGCTCTGTGTTACTTATAGTTTTATATTTTTGAATTTCTACATGTTTGCTTTACATGTTTATCACAATTTATTAATTTCATTAATATTAAATAATTAGTCTAAAAATGATTTTTATTTTGAATAATTTTATATAGGAATAATTTTTTTTTTCACATGGGTCAAAGTTTTATATTGGTTTCTTGAGAAAAATTGAGTACAAATTCCAATGTGTTTGAAACTTTAATAGTTCATCTTGCCTAATTTTTTGGTAGTTTTAGAAGATACAATAATGTTTATTATAACTATTTTTTGATATTTTTTTAATTATTTTGACATTCTATCACTGTCCCACATGATTCTAATGTTATAGATTGTCTTTGTGAACCTTGTATGTATATTTTTTCATGCACATTCAATGAATAAATCTCATGTGTCATTAGGAAATATAAACTGCACTAGGTATCATGATTCTAATCTATTATGAACTGAAAAAATCTACATAATGATTTCAATATATCTAGATCAATACATGAGGTTGAGGATATTCTTGAAGAGAAAAATATTAACATCCCATTACATTATTTTAGGTGATTTTATCCCCCTTTTATCTTAAATTATTTGAGGCATGCACCAGGCTGTTGATTGTGAAGCATGTAATATTTTGGAGGGTTTATGGGGTCTACATAGTCATCATATTATTAGAAAAAACAATGTGGTTTGGAATAAAAAATAGTTCATCATAGATTGATTCATTTGAAGGGGGAGAAAACCTTTTCCAAATCACGAGGCCACGATTATAAACCTTACACCCATGGACAATGGAGGATATCATGGTCGGTGAAAGAATAAACTAATAATGTGGAAAAACTATAAACCAAATTTCTAATCACAATAATGTTTCATGGTTAGGGTACATGGTTACTACTAACCATATGGTCAAACTAAAAAACTGTGCACACATGTTCAATACACTGAAATATCAATTAAAAATCCATGGAGCCCCAGGTTAACAAGTGATAAGCGACATTAGACCTTAATATGATTCCCTAGTAATTGGATTCTATAAAGAGGTCAAATAGACTCATTTAACCTCTACTATTTCTAAATTTAATCATTGGTGGTTGCATTCGATCTTCATCTAGTAAGTGAATATGAACTCATTTGGTTTCACTAAATCTTCCCTTCTATCATCCTTAGAGAGTGATAGATCATCTTTTTATTGAAGTATAAAATCTTTTATTTTATTGATATTGATTTTATTTTTGATTTCCTGATGCCCTTACACTTTATCCTTCATTATCGTTTCACATTGCAGGTGTTGTCTTGATTGTGTTATTAAAGGTAGTTTGTTACATAATGTTTTACCAAAAAATTGAAACCATAATTACTTTATTGTTTTGAAATGAGATTTAAATTGACTTATATTCCTATATTTGAGTATATATTTTTTATAATATTAAAAGGGCATTAAAAGTAAGAAAACCAAAATTTTGAGGGGATTGAAATTGTTGGCTGTATTTGGAAAAAAATTATAGATTGAATAGAAAGTTGATTTTGAAAAATTATTTGATGTTGAATCTTGAGGAAATTGGAATAAAATTAATGAATATTAAAAAATGAGTATATTTTAGGATAACTGGTGATTTTATTTTTTTTAATTTAAAAGGAATATTGAACTTTAAATTGAGTTATTGGATTATGAATAATGAGATAATTTTAAATGAATGATTTTCTAAAGAATAAATTAATTATTTTTTGAAACACATGTAAGACTGAGTATTAAAGTGTTGTTTGGGGTAACCATGATAGTAATTTGACTCCCTAGAAATGGATTGACATGACATAAATAAGTAACCATGTTTGGAATGATTTCCCATTATTTTTAACTAATGGGGTGTTGAATTATTATCCCAATGGATTGATCCTTAGGGAGTGTGAAAACACACTTAATGCGTGATGATGATTTGGATGTGCTAGGATCATATAGCTAGAAATTAACATCCTTTTGTGATTATGAACATCATTTTTTTTATCTTTATTAGACATGCCCTTATCAATGGAAGAGTTATTTTCATTATTTATGGTTTGAATAAATGCTTTATATAAAATGTTTATTTAATCCATGTTTTCATATATATAACTTATTTTGTTCACAAATCATATTTTAGTTTAAAATATGTAAATTATATGCCATATATTACTTTTAAAATTAAAATCAGAAGTGGTTAACTATCATGAAATTTTTTATTGAACAATGGGTGAGATCTTAATAGTATTTTTATATCACACCCTACATTTTATTCCAAACATTTTTAGATTTTTTATGCCATGCTCATGGATAGGGTGTAACGACTAAAACATTTATCAATTGAAATTATAGTTTTATAATTATTTCATATAGTATAAATAACATAAAATCACTTATAAAACAAAAAATAAAAACTCAAAAAATTAAGAATAAATTGTATAATAGTTATTTCTAGAAATTTAGGAACATATACTAATAGAATAGTAACTTGACCTTTGGAATAGTAATATGAGCCTTATGGTAAGTAAAATAACAAATATAATAGTAACCTCACCCATGAAATTATAACTATACTTTAAGCATATTAGGAATGGTAATATGATATAATTATATCATAGTATATGTAAATAAATTTATTATAAATTTTTAATTAATTGTTGTTTTTTTTGTAAGTTATAAATGTTTAATTATAATTTTATAATTAATAAAATTATTTGAATTAAATAGTATTTTAATAAAATATATTTATAAATAAATATGTTTTATTATAATTATAATATAATTTGATGATACATCAATTAATTTTTCAAAGTGTTATAAAATTAGTAATAATTTCTAAATTTTAATTTTCAAATTAAATGATGATTTTTACTGAAAAATAAATTTCTCATACGTTAATTTTTTTTATAAAATATAATTCAATTATTAATTGTACACACCAACAAATGGTTAAGGTGAATTTTTGGGATTTTTATAAAATATTGGATTTTATGGTGAATAGTAAAATATGGTAATTTACGGTATATACACATTACAAGTTAAATAAACTATTCCTTGAGTCATCACTAATATAAGAACTGTAATATACATATATACTTTTTTTTTATAATATATTCAGTGAGAATTATCAAACTATTTATAGTCTTGAGAAAAAATAATAAACTTATTAATACAATAATTAGAAAACACACCTCTCCTCCCTAATAAATACCACCCATAACCACTTCGTCTCCTCAAACCTTTAAAGCATTGATACATTCCAAAATTCTTCCCAATACTATTATCAATACCCTCCATAACGTCTAAGAGCTCTTGGTCTCCTAAAAATATGAAACCCTTTTCCCTAAGGATTTTCTTAAGGAGAAGGATTTAAGAGGTAAATTCCTTATTCTTTTCATTTAATTTCATTTCAAGTTTATTTATTTTCTTCATCTCTCCTCACCTATTATCATCCAAATGAAATGATAACTACATTACCTTAAATACATTGGAATTTTATTTTTCTAATGGAATAATCAATCATCGAACCCCTTCTCCTCTCCCTCTTATTCTTAAAATTAAATCATTGTTCATCAGGTGTTGATTTATCACCTTCAAGAACAACACATCTTAATTTTCCTTTAAAACTATTTCATATTTTCATGAAATTTTTTTAAAGGTTAAAAAATATTTTAAATATTATGTTATAACACTTTTTATGTTCTATATGTAGCATATTTACACAATAATAAATGTCAAAACAAACAAGATCATTGTGATAAAAAACAACAGTAAAAATCTAAAAGATTATCACTAAGGTATTCTCCCATAATTAATCCTCATACCATTTAATAAAATAATATATACAAACATTTAAACATGTTTATTATCACTAATAACATATAACTTCAATTCTATTAATTTTTTTTAATTTTACAGGAACTTCCATACTTGTATACAGGAGAACCGATCATGTTAAGAAAGAAAACGAGCACTCCTGAATGATGAAATTAAAAACTATAAATCCTAAAAAATCCCATATATAAACTTAATAAAACTATAATTAATCAAATTAATTTATAAAAGGTTTTTTATTTGTTATTAAATCAATTTAGTTTTATTATATAGGATATTAATGTGAAGAATCCATTGATGCATATTGTTAGGGGAATTCTAAAACCATACTCTCATTCTTTGGTTTTCCTCTCTATAAATCCATTTTCAGTATGGATATTTCTTTATTTTTCTTTAAATATCATTTCTTTAGCCCTCCCTTTTATTTTATAGTAATTAAATTTCTCTACTCTAGTTTAATGAGAAATGAAAATATAGTATCAAAAGAACTCTATATTCTTAAAAAAATCTCTTTTACTTTTCATAATATTTTATCTTCTTAAATAAAGATTTATACCAACCATATTATCCAATTTTTATATTTGGAACTTTAAATTGTATGAATTTATGATTTATAAAATTAATCCCATTATTTCTATGAATTATTTCATGTCTAATATTAATATATATACTATGTTGAACGTATGGTAGTGTAAATGTTATGAGGTTAAATTTGTTCCCAAAATTATATAGCACGTGTAAATGTTATGTAACACCCCATGATTCGTCGATACATTTCCCTTTGAATAATACAGTACCTTGCATTGTATGCAACAAAGAGTTTTAACACACCATGACAAATCAAACTAGCTGTTATGAAGAGTAATACCCACTTTTTAAAATTTTATAAATTTTATTTTTCAAAATGGACTTTATTTTTGAATTTGGAATATCAAAATTATCTTAGGGTGATTTTTTTGTATTTCTCTGAAAACTTTTAGTTTTTGGTGAATAGTGAAAAACACTGTGTTATTTTTTAAAACTGACATTTAATTTAAGTAATTAGTTATTTTAATTTATTTTATTTTATGTCAAAATAGATACATAATTCCTATATAAGTTTAATGTAATTCATTGGAGTCATTTTATAATAAGTTTAGATATATAAAATTTTATTGAACTTTTTACTGTCTTTTACCCACCTTCTAGGAGCATTTGAAAATTTGCATAAAACACAATTTTACCGCTTCTATGAGTAGAATTTCAAAACTCCAAGAGACACAGTTGAAATCAGTAAGTAAAATTTGGTTCAATAAGATGAAAATATTTTTTTGTGATTAGTAACTTTTGACTTTTATTTACCACGGTTAAAAGTAAATAGGGTAATTAAGGGTAAAAATGATAGTATAATTACCCTAACACATATCCTAATTATATTGGATAAGTTTAATTCAACCAAAAATAACCTTTGGAATAAAATATGATCCTATTTGGTTCACTTGGATTAGATTAGGACATTTATTATTATATTATTTAAAGAAGAGTTAAAAGAGTTAATTTCAAAGATTAATAAATAAACCATTTTTAATATATGGTTACACACAATATAAATTAGACTATAAATATTCATTAGAAGGATAAAAATATTTCATACATAATGGTGTTTTATTTTTAATTTTTTACATTAAGTAATATAATTTATTTATGACACAATGATGATGCAATAATTACCTTAATAATGAAATATTAAAATAATTGATATTATAAATATCTAAATAAATTTAAATTTATAATTATTATGAATTACAATAATTTTATAGGTTAATATGATTTGTTAGGTTTGATTAAATAAATTTTATTTTAAGTGATAACGTTTTTATGGCTTTCAAAAAAATTAAATACTAAATAGTGTTAAAATTGACATAATTGAGTTTTTAAAACAAATACTATTTTATTAATTGATATAATATTAATAAAAATATAAGGTTGAACCAAAGGAATTATATAAGGTTATATATTTTAATAATTAACAACTTGGGTTTCTCTTGTCTTATTATAATATTTTATTAACCATATAATATAAAAATATAAAGAGACATGGTAATTGTCAAACTATTTAACAAAGAGTTAAATCTAAAATACAAGGTTAATATTGTGACTTAAACCTATCTAAAACCTATTGGTTGAGATTTTCTCAACCCATACCCACCTTAAATTCGAAATAAATCATTTTTGAGCCATTAAAAACCGAAAATTATTTTATGATAAAATAATATTTCAAGCCTTTCCTAAAATGATCCTCACCTCTCTTATAAAAGGGTACCCCCTTCTCTTAATTTCATACCTCCAAATCCATTTCTATTGGACAAAACCTTCCAAAATATCATTTCAAATATCCCCAATTCGTCCTATAGGCCTTAATTTGATCACAAATCTAACCTATGGAGCCCTTTTGATCAACTCAAATGGAAACACCCGAAGAAGATGTAATAATTTCACCACCCTCTTTCAAGTTCTTTTCATTTTCCATTTCATATTTTTTCATTTTTTACATACCCAATTAATAAATTATGTACCTTCTAAATATTGTGATGTTATTATAAATATGGTACACCCATATTCATTATTCTATCCATCCTATAATTGAAAAATTCACCATACGTGCGTACATATGGCTTACCGTCTCCACTTCGTGGTGTAGTTTGTTATTCAAATACTTCATTATTTGTATGGGTATAATAATAAGTATAAATAATGTAAATAACAAATATAACATTTTAATGATTCTTTATATATGATATATCATTTAATTATATACAGTTTTCCCATCAATATAATGATCTTGTCGCTCGTGCGTACGTACGGATTACCTTCTCCACAAACGCGATGAGATTCATTCACCATCGTAATCATTCAAGAATAATTTTCATTTTATGAATAAAAATAATTTTTACGAACATAATATCATTATGTATATGAATCAAATATATCTTACCCATTAAATAAATTTCTTACATAACCAATAATATAGAGAAAAACGAATCAGTTAACACCTGAAATGATGATAGTGCTGAAATATTATTTAAAAAGAAATATTATAGGATCATATATGATATCATATTGATGTATATAGTTATTGAATAATTTAATAACAATTTTTTAACTATTATATAGTATGTTAACATATCATCGACTAAGGAAAATTATAAGTTAAGGGTTAATTCTACAATCTCTTTACTTATCCAAGGTTCTAAATTCATAAGTATCTAATAGGACCTCTTTATCATCTACATCTATGTTTTATTTAAAATGTAACTCAATTTTTTATCTATTTACTAGAATATGGGTTAAATTAATTTATACACTTATTTTACCACATAGGTTTTGAATGTAATCTTTTCATCATTTTTCAAACAAGTTACTTTATGACGTTGTCGATAAAATTAGGGTAAGAATGCCTTTTTTTAACTTATACGGCAGATGTGACTATTTTATGCCATTATAACATCGTCAAAGCCTCCCATAAAATCTTATAATAATATTTTCAGAATAAATTTTCTCTTTATTAAACATATGACTTTTAAATGATTTCAAAATAGAAAGAGATATTTCTCTACAAAAAGATTGATTTCATCTATGTCAACATCCATTGATGGATTTTAAGCTTGTTTGAAGTTGATTATTTTGATACAAATCAACCATATTTTATTGAAGGTTTTGTGACATGTTTGAATGTGGATGTGTTATTTTTACACCATTCGTGGTTTATGGATAACGTATTGACATTTTGTATGCTTGTTTTAATAAGAATGGTTATGTTATATTTAAACCATTTTATATGAGGAATTCATTGAACATATTAAGTGACGGGTGGAGCCTGCTATATCTTCTGGATGCATCGATTGGTCTCCTGAGACAAACAATTGTCTTGGAATAAGGCCTTGACAAAATCTTATTTGTAATCTTGGCACAAGGCCTTGAATATGTGGGTATGAAGTTTTGCATTATGCATTACTACATTATGTAATTGGATATTGATATTACATGTGATTATTCGATTAGTAGAATATACCAGTGAATAAGTAAAGGAAATTATTTGATTTATCTTTTCAATATTATGATGAAGTTTAAGTTTAAAAGTCTTGTGTTTTAGTCTTATACATTTCCTTAAATGTTTATGCTTATTCTTGAAAGTTTATCCTATATTGCCATCCTTACTGAGAATCTTTGCTCACCCATTTCTATGTTTTATTTTTTCCAGGATGCGAAGAATTATATTATGAATGAACTGTAGTAATAGTCTTGGGGATAATTGTGTTCAATGAAGACAATTATTTTTTTTGTTTTTTATTTTGTAATTAAATGTAAAACATATGAATATATCTTGTACTTCCAAGGATTCTAAACTGATTGGTCATTTGGGATTTTGATCCCTTGTGATCATACCAAGGTTATGTAATAATTCACCGACACTGGGGAACTAGGGTTGGGCTGTTACTTATTATGATGTGATAGGTGTACCCATAATTATATATCACTCTATTTAATTGATTAATGTGATTAATCTCACGAGATAAATTGAAATATGAATGAACATGATGCTATCCTTGTTCACAACTATCTGTAGTATTTGACCACTAAGACACACTGTTTCAGTTTTAGACCTTGTAACATTGAATGATTTTATACAATGTTTCCTCAAATTATTCTAGTTATGATCCTCTTTTTATATTATTATTATTATTATGATTATAATCACCCATGTTTTATGTATATTATTAATCATCTTACTAGTATTTTAGCTCACCCCTTTTTGACATATATGCTTAGGTGACTACCTGAACTATTGAGACACAAGGGCCAATAAAAAACTAGATAATAAAGAATTAAATAAATCATTAATATATAAATTTTATTTATGGTAGTAATTTTACAAATACAATAAATTTTGTAGCCTAGTTTTGATATGTTTTATTCTTTTTTATCTTTAAAATGATGTAATAGTAATGTATGAAGAAGTAGGGTCACTATTGTTGGTATTAGAGTACACTTTAGTTATATGGGGAATTCAGATTTGATAATCTTACAAAATACCCATAGTATGATGCTATGTATAAGCAAGTTCCAAAGAAGCATTGTTTTAGAAAAATGATAAACATAGGGATCATGGAATATATGTCTTCAGATTTATTTTTAAAAAGGAATAAATTATTTATTCATGAATTGTTTACTTTTTTTTTATAACATTTTCTATCTTATAAAATCATGTAAACTTGGAGAAACTAGGCTAACAACCAATATGAGGGACAATGTACTGACTGACCAAATGACATACCCACTGATTTAAGAGGTGGATTTAAAAATATCATGATGATTATTAACCAACCATATCCGGATATGAATAATAACCTGAGTAATTTTTATCATCTTCCTTAACCTAATAGGGGTAAAATATATATCTACCTTTTTATGATGCAACAACAACCGTCATTAGGTAAATATTTTTATCCACTCGTCATGGAACAATGGGGAAACTCAATAGAGAAGATATTTTATTTACTCCGATGTTATAAAATTGATAAGGAGACTCTATCCATTTATCGTCAAGATGGAGATGCCTACTGATGGTGGGCATTGATTAAGAATGACAATCTAAATAAAGAAATAAAAAATATAGAGTGGGAAGGATTTATGATAATGTTTTTAACAAGTATTTACCTCGAATAGTTTGTGAATATACATAGATAGAGTTCATAGAACATAAGAAAAAGTATTTTCAATCTATCATGGACTATAATAAAATTTCACAAGGCCTGTATGGTACACATAAAGACTTTCGATAAAAAATGATAACAATATTGATCGATTATTTAGTGCTTTAAAACCACACATTCGAAAGGTTCTAGAAATTTGATACCTTTTGAGTTATCAAGAAGTTGTTTTGTGATCTCAAATTGGAGAGAGTTCTTGGAGAATTGTCTCATGTATATGGTGATAAGAATAAGAAATGGAGTGTCAATCTAGAGGATTTAATGAGAAAGGTGGAAATTAAACTGAACCACTCACATGTCAAATATGTGGTAAGTAGTATAATGGGAATTTCCTAAAAGAGATGGGGAAATTATATATGTGTGAAAGATAAGGACACCAACCTCATGAATATCAATGATATATGAGGATCCAGGAAATTGTGGAAGAGAAAATAATAGTTCCACAATTAGTTCAATGCTTAAATTGTAGGGTGTAAGGGAACTATGCAAGACAATGAACTAACCCTCGAGTCCTCGAGGGTAAGCAGTGTCATAAACCACCAATGTAAAATGAAAATGTGAAGACTTATTCCATCACTACTAATATGGTAGACATTGATAATGATGTGGTGATGAGTACACTAGTTATTCCTTTATGAATAGTGAATTTAGTATTTGATTCTAGTCCTAGAAATTCTTTTATATCATTCATGTTTAGTAGAACTATTCAAACACCACCTAAATATATGGACATTGAGTTATTAATGAGAACAAAAACTAGAGAAATAATAGAATCTAATGTTTTTAACCCCTACCTTGTTAATGTTTATGGAATGAACCTCCATGAAAATCTTTTCATACTTCATCTAGTGGAGTCTGAGGTTATATTGTTCATGGATTGGGTATCTTTTTATGAAGATGAAATCAACATTCAAAAAAGATAGATCACATTTAAAATCCTAAATAATTCTGAAATTATATTCAATTGTAAGGGGGGTGATGATTATACCACCCAATCATCTTCTCAGGTGTGGATATTACTACCTTATGCACAAGTATATCGTTCTCAAATAATAAACACAAATAAGATAATCCTGCTCAAATACATGCCGATTGTGAGTAAGTACACTGATGTGTTTCTTGAAGATTTTCCTGGTCTTCCTCTTAATGGATAGGTTGAGTTATTCAATTGAACTTATTCTAGGATATCTTCCCATATAAAAGACACCTTATGAAATGGCCACTGTTGAGTTGGATTAACTAAAGAAGCAGTCACAAGGGAATCTGGACAAGGGTTTTATATGCCCGATTGGTTCCCCATAGAGTGAACTAGTCCTCTTAATCAAGAACAAGGATAGATAAATTCACCTCTACAATGATTATCATGAGATAAAAAAAATAATACTAAAAAACAATTAATCCCTTCCATGGATAGATTAATTTTTCTATTAATTATGTGGTTAAATATATTTCTCTAAGGCGTACCTTCGATCCGGGTATCACTAATTAAAGGTTAGGAAGGAAGATATTCCTAAGACAAACATTTGAATGATACATTGATACTATGAGTTTAAAGATATTTCCATTGGGACCACTGATGCTCCAACAATATTCATGGACATATTGAATAAAGGCTTTAGAGATTACCTACAAAAATTATGGTTGTATTTACTGATAATATTCTAATATACTCTAAGAGAAAGTAGGAACATGATGAAAATTTAAATACTATGATAATAAATTTTTATATTGAGAAAAATTATTAAAAGTATAATAATTGTGATTTCTGGATGGACGAAGTATCATTCTTAGGTTATGTTATCACCAGAAAAGGCATATTTGAGGACCCTTCCAAGACAAATGAAATAAAACAGTGGTTGAGGAAAAAATCTATAATGGAGATCCGTAGTTTCCTTGGTGTAGCTGGGTATTATAAAGTATTTGTAAATAACTTATCAACATTATAAAATCCATCAACAGAGATGACTCATAAGGGGGAAAATATTTTTTAGACCAGTGAATGTGAAGACTGCTTGCGAGAGTTAAAAAAGATTCATATCTCTATTCTATTACTCAGACTTTCGATAACTGGGGAACTATTTTCAGTATATAGTTATGATTCAAAAAATAACTTGGTATATTTATTGAAAAAAATTATAAATTGATGTTCTATTCCTCATATTAGTTGAAAATTCACGATAAAAACTATATTACACATAATTTGGAGTTGGAAGTTGTGATCTTTTCATGGAAAATATGGTGGCATTATCTATATAGTGATATTTTTGAAATAAATGCTAATTATAAGATCCTAAAATATATATTCAGACTAAAGGAGTGTAATTTTTTTCCAGTTCATATGGTTATATATCACCAAGGATTATGACTGCTCAATCAAATACAATATTAGTAGGGTGAATAAAGCGGAAGAAGATCTAAGTAAAAAGGATCCGAGAACATTATCAATGAGGAGGAATAAGAGGGATCCAATACTCTTATAGTTTAAAATTATTGACATGGGAATCATTAAGAAAGGAATATCATCAATACTTTCTCAAATTATTTCTCAACTTTACCATGTGATGAAAATAAAGGATTCTCAATGAAATGATGTAGGAATTCAGAATAAGGTGGAATCTATGAGAAAGGGTAAATCCTTAGAGTTTAAAATTGATGAGGAAAGACTTGAAATATTTGGTTCATGATTAATTTTACCATACGATCAAGAGACAGAAACGGTGCTTCTGAATGATACGCATTGCTCAACCTTCTTTATTCAACCACTGTAAAAAGAAAATGTATTAAGATCTCCTGGAGAACTATTGGTGGGGAAATATGAAAAAGTGGATTCCTAAATATACATAAAAGTTCATAGTATTTTGGAAAGTGAAGTCTAAAAAAATTTACGACAATGATTCAACTATTTCGCATACCAACATGGATATGGGAAACCGTCACCCAAGAAATTGTTAAGGGACTTATAAGGACATCCAAAGGAAAAAATGCGAAATGGGCTACCAGGGATCATCATACAGAGACATATCACATTATCATAATTTGAGAAGAATTATAATTAAATTTCTATGAATATGTATTAGATAAGTGGTAAGGCTGCATGGATTAGGACTGCCAATTCTATAAGATAAAGCTTCTATATTCTCCTCCTTGTTTTATAAACATATCTAATATTATCTAAACACTGAGCTAGACTTTAGTACGTCTTTTCATCCTCAAACTGATGTCCAATATGAAAAAACATTTCATACACTAGAAGACTTGACGATGGTATATTCTATGGGCTTAAAAGGAGAATGAGACCAACATTTTCCACTATTTTATTTCTCTTACGACAAATGTTTTTTTCTTAAGCATCAAAATGGATCTATATAAAGCCTTTATGGGACAAAATATAGAACATGAACATTCTGGGATATAGTCAGGGAACATAAGATGCTATGAACTAAAATGGATGAAGATATGATATAATAGGTGACAACCATTCTACAAACACATAAAGGTTGCTCAATGTCGATAGAAGATCTATGTAGATAATAATCAAGGAGAATATTGAGTATAGGGATGTTATTCATCCACATATCTCCATGGAAGAGGATTGTGAGATTTGGGAGGAATGTAAAGCTATGTATTAGGTACATCAACCCCTTTGAGATTCTTGATCAAGTTAGATATGTGACTTATCGACTGGCACTTCCACCAACCCTGTCTCAATCACACAATATATTCCATGCATTCCTCTTTATGATGTACTTATTTGATCCCTCAAATATACTGAACCTAGAGGTGTTACCATGATAAAATGATATCTCTTGTGAGGATAATCTAGTGAAGATCTCAGACCATATATATACAATTATACTTGACAAGACAACTCACCTAGTCAATGTATTATAGGGGAACCAGAAGTATGAAGATGCAACATGGGAGCCAAAGGAAGTGATAAAAGAGTAATCCCCTAACCTATTTTCAACTTAAAATGTAAAAAAAATTCATGGGTAAAATTTCATAATGGGGGAAGAATGTAATGACCCAAAATATTAACAATTAAAATTCCCTTATTTTAATTATTTATTATAGTATAGATCCCATAAAATCACACAGAGAACACAATACATGCTTTCTAATTTCATAATTAATGTTATAAGAGGTATTTCTAAAATTTATGGAATATATGCCGATAGAATAGTAACTTGACCTTAAGAACAGTAATATGAAACTCATAAATTGTAAACATTCCCGTAATATTGTATCCTCACACATTAAATTATAAATAAAATTTAATCATATAATTAATGTTAATGTGATATAATTAGATCATAGTATAAGAAAATAAATATATTAGAAATTTTTAATTAAGTATTGGTATTTTTCTAAGTAATAACTATTAAATTATATATTTATAATTAATATAATGATTTATGAGAAAATTTATTTTTCAAAAAACGTACTCATAAATTAATACATAGTTTTCTTATGCTAATAAGATAATTTTATGAGGCCTTAATTACATTTTAATGTGTTATAAAATCAGTTATAATTTTAAAACCAGTATTTTCCAAGTAAATAGAGATTTTATTTAAAAATTAAATTTCTTATAGTTAGATATTTATTTCCATAAAATGGAGTTCATTTATAAATTTTAAACATTGAAAATTGTTAGGGTTAATTTTTGGGATTTTTCTAAAATTATTGATTTTTTTGTAAATTATGTTAAATTACAGTATATATATATTACATGTCAAATACATTATTTTTAAATTCATTACTAATGTAATAAACATAATATCAAAATCCCCTTAATTATTTTAATATATTTGGTGATAAGTTTCAAAATATTTTTTTTAGAGCCAAAATAACAAACTAATGAATAAAGTAATGAGAAAACACCCCTATCCACCACTATAAATATCACCCTCACTACTTATTCACCTCACACCTACCAAGATTTTATCATTGACCAAATTATACCCAATAGTATTCTCGATCCCCTCCGGCACTTACATGAGCTCATTTTCTTATAAAAATACCTAACCATTTTCCCTTAGGAGGTTCTCAAGGTGAAGTGTTCCACAGGTAAAATCGTCTTACTTTTCTTTTATTTTTTTTCGAGTTCTTTTCATATCTTATTTTCACCTCAACCATATTAATTAAAATATAATTATAACTCTAGTAACTTACATACACAATAATTGTATTATTCTAATTAAATAATCCATCATCAAACCCCTTATCCTCTTCCTTTTATTCTAAAAATAAGACCATCGTTCGTGAGGTGTTGATTCATCACCTTCAAGGGTGACACATTTTCATTTTCCCTTACCTACATTAAGGAAGGACATGAAACCATTTTAATAATTAAAAAAATTGAAATTTGTTTGTTATTAACCTTTTTATGTTCTAAAATTAACATATTTACATAATACTAAATTATATTACTAAATGAGTTTGTTCCAATAAAAAACTACCGTAATAATCTAAACGATTATAAAAAATGTATTACCGAATGATTCATCCTAATAACATATAAAAAAATTATATATATAACTATTTAATCTTATTTATCTTCATTAATAACCTAAAATTTAAATTTTAGAGAATTATTCTAATAGTAAATGAACTTTCATACTTATATACAAGAAAATTGATCACGGTAACCCAGAAAATGAACACTCTCAAATGATGAAATTAAACTCTATAACTCATCAAAAATCTCATATATTAACTTAAAAAAACTAAAATGAATAAAATTAACTTAGAAAATATTATTAATTTATTAATTAATCAATTTAAATTTAGTTTATAATATATTGATGTGATGCAGGCATTCAGACACAACGTATGGGGGAATTCTCAAACACAACTCCCTATCTTTCTGGGTTTATATCTTTCACTCCATTTTTAGTATAGACATTCTTTTATTTTTCTCTAAATATAATTTATTTTTTTCCTTCCATTTTATGTCTTGGGAAATAAAATTTTCCATTAATTCTTTATGTCAAATTCAATCATTTCTCCAAAATAATTGATCTTTCAAAACAAATTGTATACTTATCAGGAGATTTTTACTTCATCAATCAAGATAGATACGAAGAATATTAAGACCTTTTTATCTTGGAAACTCCATTTTTTATAAATTTATTATTAATTAAATGAAACGCATTCCTTTACATGGTTTATTTTTTGATCAATATTGATATACATTTTATGTTTCATTTATGAGAATTTAAATGTTAATATGTGATGGGTGATACCAAAAATAAATAGCACATGTAATTGTTATGATGTGACTTGAGTTCCCAAAATTAAATAAAACTCTAATTCATTGGGTTAAGTGATCAATCTCATGATATATAGTGAAATATACATGGAAATGAGGCTAGATTTGGTCACAATTACATGTGGTATTTGACCAATAAGACATGATATTTTATTTTTATGCATTTCTACAATGTATTCCATTATATAATGTTTACCCTCATGATTATGGTTATGATCCTTTCCTTATATTATGATTATGATTTTGATTTTGATCACAATTTTTTCATGTCTCTTATTCATTCTCTTTATGGCCTTTTAGATCACCCCCTTTTGACGAATATCCATAGGTGAATATTGGTACTAAGTAAAACATGAGAGCTAATAATGAGATATAGAATAAGAAATTAAATAAATGTTTATTATGTAAAAGTTATGTATGGTCCTAATTTTACCAACACACTAAACCATTGGATCCTGGTTGTGTAACACATTTTTTATCATTAAGATGATTTAATGTTAATGTATGAAAAATAATGGTTGATATAAAGGGAATAATCAACTTAGGGGATGTTTTTGTGCTTGATCGGTGGGAATCTATAGTGACAGAGGTGACTAGTGAGGAAATGGACCTGTTGTTACATATGGACTATGAGACTTTTTATTGATGGTTGTTTTTGTTTTTTGGGTTATGTTTTACCTTGTGATGTTTATCAATCGTATAGTTATACTTTTATTGTTTAGGATCATCTTTCATACTGAATTTTAATCTTTTATCGTCCAATATTATTTATCGATGTATTTTTCTTATGGGAAAAAAAATTAATTTTATGTTTGATGTGTGTTTATCAATGTTTATTTAACTTCTTTCCTTGATGTCATTTTTTATTCTGGAATGTCGTTGTAGGTAGGGGTGGGATTATCAGTACTTTAGAGGTATTTATGTGTGAGTTATTTTCCATCTCTCATTGTAATGAACCTTGATTGACCATGTGTGTTTGGGACTGTGTATTTGTGGAAAAATTTAATCTGATTTTCATATTTCCCTACATTTTGTCTAATTATCTTGAAATATCATATTTTTTTAATAATTTTTAAAAGAATTTATATTATATTATCTCTTGATTGAGTTGATGATTTATGTATTATTAATGATTTTTTTGTGTTTCTTATTTTTTTATCAATCATCATGACCATGAGATGATGTTTGTATAGACTCAGATGAAGCTATGAGTAAATCATAGCAGTAGAATCCTCTCATTGAGTATTGTCTTATTGTGATTGTAGTAAATAACATCATTGATATTACATTGGTAGTTAAATCCATTCCCATTCTGGCTTGGATATTGTAACCTCAAAGGGATGAATATTTAGATTGTAATAAAGTGTTTCATTAATAAAAACCACAATATTTCTGAGTCCATAAGGATACTCAATATGTTTATGATTCATTAAAAAATATTGATCTATGTTTAGAGTTCTTGGAAAAACATTATTATATTAATGTTAAATATTATAAATTCAATATTAAAGGTCCAAGAAGGAGATGGTGGGATTTAATAGTTTTATTTAATAATAAAGTGACCATAGAGTGTGAAGAAATTTGATTTCATTTTACATATTAGTTCTATCTATAATATATTGTATTGGAATTTTCCATTAGGGTTCTCATCCCCAGATAGGGTGATAGGACTATAACACAATATGGTATCCATATTTCAAAAAAAATTCAATTTTCTTCTGAGGTGGTAAAGAATGAGAAACAAATTGCGCAGAGATTTCAGATCAGTCATTTATTTTGAATTCAATCCCATGTTTTCATTATTAAGATCACTTATTTTGTGGATATTTTTGATAGAGAGTTGATGGATGAATTTTAACTGGATGGTTGGTTAGGATTGATATGAGTTTTTATTACTCCATGTGGTACTTTGGATGGTTCCTTTAATGTGAAAACGATGAATAATGAGTCTCATGGTGGAGATAAATAGATGTACACAAAAAAAAAATTTTATTGTGTTAAATGAAATATCCTTGAGAATATTATAATGTGGAATATTTGGGATATTGAAGCATGTTTGTATAATAGAACTGAAGATCTGTAGTTCATGTGGCCACTCAGGCAACCTATATAAGTAGTATTATATATTTTGTATCCCATTTGGTCTAAAATCCTCATAAAAAATTGTACTTTTTTTAATTAGATGTTGAGAGAACTAAGTGTTTCTAAACATTTGAAACCAAAATTTGTCATCTTTACATGTTGGAGGAGTCTTCAGAGGATGTTGATGTGGGTCCTGTAACATTGAGAGATACTATCACTATATCATCATATTTAGTTACTAATTTACTTGATACCACTTTATCCAATTCAGTTATATGGGCAAAGATTTTTAACTTTCCAAATATTCCTTGGGATATGTTTTCTAGTCTGATTTATAATTCTACTACACTAACATCAAAGATAGGGTAGGTTCTATTTTTCCCCTCTTTTGTTTTATCTCTATTAAATATTAAGGTAACCTATAATTTTTGGGTTCCCAACATGAAAAACCATGATGCAATTATTATAATGGATCAGATTATATCACATAAGACCAAGATTGACTATTATATTCAGTGGTTCTCTTTTACTAAACTTGATGAGGTGTGTTGTGTTTTTTGGGAGAATTATACTCAATTTCTAGTAAATTAGTAACTTATTTAAGAGATTTGGGATGAGAAATATCAATATTTTATTTTGACAAAAAGTATGAATATTTGAGTTGTTATCACCTCAGGTTTTCAACAAGTTTCCCAACATGTTTTCATTTGAATTTTCTAGCATGATCCTGATAAGAGATGTAGATTTATTTATTGATTTAGTAATGGGTTCCCAACACATCTATATTAATTATTACCATATGGAGATAGATAAATCGAAATATTTTAAGATTTAGTTGGATGATCAATTAGATAAAGTCATTATACACCTGAGTGTGTCACCTTAGGTGGTCCAATTATTTTTCCAACGAAATGTGATAGGTCACTTCACATTTATGTCGGTCACTAAAAGATAGATTGTGTTATTGTAAATAATATGAATATGTATGAATGGATATATGATATATTTGATCATTTTAATGGGGAAAAGTAGTGATTGAAGATTTATATTTGGATTGCATGTCACCAATTGAGAAAAAAATAATATGACATCCACAAGAAAACATCATGGTGTTGTAATGACCATTACTAGTACATTTATATGCCTTTTTAGTTTATCCAATGATTATTCTATTTTTTATCATTAATAAACAATATTTTTCATCTTTACATTTATTTATTTGTGGTTTAATTTTTGGATGATATATTGGTTTACTCTAAAATCATGGAAGACCAATCTTGTTATTTGAGAATAGTTCTCTAAATTTTTTGGAGTCACTTAATTTATATAATTATTTCAAAATTTAGCTTCAAGATATGGGAAGTGATATTATTTGGGAAAGTAGTCTCACAATAAGGTATATAATTTGATCTTAAGAAGGTGAAGGGTTTTATGAATTGGGATAAAGTTTATAAAGTTTTTAATATTTGGAAATTGTTATTCTTGGTGGGGTATTACTTCTTTTTTGATAAATATTTAACAAAGATGGATTCTCTAATGGCCTCTCTCACATATAAAGGTGATGAAGTTCATTTATTATTTAATGTATGATAGTTAGTTTTTTTATGTGTATTTTACTTTTTTTTTATAGTGTAGACGCATCCAGATGGTGGTTAGTGCTACATGATCTTTTGTGATACATTTGATTTTTGTTTTGGATGAATTATAATATAGGGTGATCACATGGTAGCCTATAATTCCTTCTAGATTATTCTATACGAGAAGAACTATGAGACCCATGATCATGATCTCACAGTTATGATACATGTTGTAAATAGTTTTCATAATTACTTTTCTTGGTAATGGTTTACCATTAATACATACAAAAAATATCAATTCAAATATTCCCTAAAAAATATGTATATTTTCAAAAGATACATTGGTTAGAGTACCTAAAGTACATTAGCATAAACATTGCCTAAACCAATGGTAAGGAGAATTTAATTTCAAATGATTTTATCTAGAAACAACCCACCCATTCCATGAAATAATTATCAAAAGAGTGGAATATGTGGTCTCTATTTGTACAGTTTCATTTGGGAATATGAGAGGATGTGACCCAGGTTGTTCTGAAAACAATAAATTGATTTACTCTCCTATAATGATGATTATTTTGGATCTGAATATTTTATTATGAAATCCATGGATATGATAAATCTATTTATAGTGGGTAGACGGTTTATGTGTGTTATCTCTCCTCAAAGGATGTATTATGTTTCCGAAACTGGTATGTTGTAACATTCCTTGTGGGAAAGGTCGTGATGAGGGAATATATTATTCTAATTGGGCAGTTCACTCGGGTAAAATAAATATGTTTTAATATATGAATAAATGATTATTTTATATGGTTATTATACAAGACTTCAATAAATTTGTTTATTATTTTTATACTTGTCATCAGGTTAAGGCTGAACACCGAAAACCTTCAGGTTTTCTTCAACCCCTTATCATGATGACTTGAATGTAGGATGAGAATTCCCTAGAATTATTGGTTGGGTTTCCATTTAACATTTAAATGAATAAATTGATATTGGTTATGACTAACTGACTAATTGAATCACTTCACATCACACCCATTATAGATCCAAGAAAAGTTGAGAATTTATGAAATCTCTATGTGGAATAGATTTTGAAGTCTCCATATGTTCCATTTATTAAATTTTTGACAAGGATCCCTTGTGAATTTTTTATTTTTAGAGAGTAATATAATATTTCATGGGATCCTAGGATTTGTTTATTATGAAATATCATCCACATACAGTTGAAACTTCAAAACAAGCTATACAGATCTTGGAATTCATGCTATGTTCTTGTATTCTCATCTTTGGTAGATCTTCAGATTGAAACTTTATACTGGTTTATTTTCCTTAATTTTTTATATGTATTCCATTAGTGAGGATCCTTTTGAGGCCTTTTATGTCTGGCCTTATGGATATCAGTTGTGTTTGTTGAGATTTTAGAATCTTTCTTAGTGGGACCTACTTGCTTCCAAGTGATGTTAAAAAATATTCAATTGATTCAACATATAATAATGATTTATTTGAGGTTTATATCCTATAATAATCATTGAAATAGACCGTTATAATATTTTATTAGTGATATGGTTTTATTGATATTTTTTCCACAATTGGGTCGCTGACAGTTTGGAAAATGGGGAATCGTTGTATAGAGGTTTGGGAGTCATTTTGAGATTGTTTTGTGGTTTGTATTATTTATTAGTATTTATATAAGAAACATATTTTAAATAGAATTTCAATATGTTTCATATATCATATCTTAGGAAGTATCATTTAGACCCTTCTCATGTAATTAGCTAATATGATCTTGGCATTTGACTTGATTTATTCATGACTGAACATCTACTCAGGATTGCTGATTTTGAGGGAAATGTTATTCATGTAAAGATTATAACCTTATGAAATGTTATTGGGAAGTATGGTTATTATTATCATGATACCTAGAAGCATGATGCACTTATAATAGATTAGTATGCTCATCTCTTTGATATGTAATCTTTTTGATAGGCTTTCTGGGGATATGAAGTGTTTCTGATGGAGAGGTTATAACATCCTATTACATTATTTTGGGTAATTATGGATACTTTTTAATATAACATATTTTTGGATATTCATGGGTTGTATTAGAATAATTTTTATTGTTGTTAGAGGTTTTGGGAAATATTAAATGTTCTCCCATTTTTTGGAAAATCATTCAGCTTGGCCTAGAAAATTGTGTTCCCTATATTAAGCTAGTAGAATGGGGCACATGGTTTGTCCAAAATTATATCCAACCCTACAAACCATGAACCCTTGGATATTTGTGGTTTCATGGTGGGAACATGTATATACTATCCATGTTTTGAAATCATAAACCCAATTGAGAGGCCCAGTAATGGAAAATGGTTAGTGCACATAGTTTCTACTAATAGTGAGACCCAAACAGGAAACAAATTCATGGGTTTTTAGTCACATCCTTTTTTAATTAAAAATATTGATACCCATTATTTAACCCCAAATAAACATAATTATACCATAATATAATTTCTTAATCTTTTGGGGCACTTAATATGTGAACTTTATCCCTTTACATTTTCTCTTTGAGGATTAAAGCATCAGTGACTGTGTTTGGTCTCTTTTCAATTAGGGGATCTCCTCTGATTTGGATTATATAGATCATAACTTATCTCCTCTATAGGGAGTGATATAAATTGATTGATATAAAATTGATATTATGGATCTTGATTCTTGGTTTCATTACTTGATTTAATTCACCTTCAAACTTTATTATCATTTCTCATTGTGGGTGTTGTTTTGATCGTGTGAATTACTGTGGATGGTTCCATAGTGTTTTACCCAAAAATTGAAACCTGAAAGCCATGAATAATGTGAAATTAAATTTTAAATTATTTATAATCCAAATTTGAGGTGACTTAATGTCTAATTTGAAAATGGAATGAAAATTGTGAAAAAACACCCAATTTTAATGGGATTGAAATTTTTGTGTAGAATTAAAAATATGATGGAACGAATTGAAATATGATTTGATGAAATTATTTGATATTTAATATTTAGAAAATTTTCTTAAACTAAAATAAAATTTTAAGGGGAATTAATTTGGTACAAAAATATTATATGGTTTTGAATATCAAAAGGCATGCTAGACATGGAATTGGGATATTGAATTGTGAATGATGAGTTATTTTGAAATGATTTATTTCTCCAAGATTTATTTATTGATTGAATCACATGTGAGTTTTAGTAGTTAGTGGTTGAATAGAAAAATAATTATAGGACATTGAATCTGAAGAAACAAGTTTAAGTTGAAAATAGTAAAAACCATATTTAGAATGATTTCCCATGATAGGTCCCCTAATGTGGTGTTTATTGATTATCCCCATGGATTGTGCCATAGGGTGTCTTATAACAAACATGATCAATGGCGATGATTATGAATTTTGAGGATCATATAGCTAGAAAATAATATACCTTTAAGCTTATGTCCATTGTGATTTAATTTGTATTACTTAATTATACATTCCATTGTTTATATAAAATTTTCAATTCATGTCAACTACACTATCATTTTTAATCAACACCACATTAGGGAACATTGATGAAAATCACTTTTTATATTGGTATAAGAATATTTATTTAATAAATAAGAATACATATCCTTCACTTTTAATTTGTAAAATGTATTTTTAAAAAAATATAATAAAAATTTCATTATAAAAATATGAATATGGATAGGAATATTCATAAATAAAGTTGATAAACTTGGAAATAAAATGAAATTATACATAAAACATAGAAAATATATTCCATTCATTCTTTTTTTGGATAATGTTAGTGTAAATCAAGTATAACCATAGTAAAAATAATTAATATTATATTTTAATCATTACTTTGTAAATAAATCTATTAAAAATATGTAATTACATTATAAAATCCTAAAATATAGATAATAAAATTTATAAAGTTTAAAATCTAAAATGACCATGGAAAAGGAATATTAAAAATCACAAATAGAAGAACAAGTGAACTCCACCTGTAGGAATCTATTCCCTTAATTTTTGAAGAAAATAAAATAGAAATGGGTTTTTTGACCTTGTAATAAGAAATATTGAATAAAAAAAATTAATTTTTGAGACAAAGAATGTAAAATTTTATCGAAAAATAATTACTCACTAGAAAAATCGAAGTTTCAATAATAGATTATCCAGAAACCCATAAAATTTTAGCAACTTTTTAATCAAAACCTCATGAAATGGTTAACCTCATGTTTATTTATAAATTCTATAAATTGAATAAATGTTATTATAAAATTGATTGATTTGTAGTATATTCACAATAAAAAATAAAATAGTTGGTGAATATGAAACATATATCAAAGAAAGAAAATTTAGATTTTAAATCCTTACCCCAATATTCTTATTGTTAAGAAGCATTGTAATGTTATTTATAATGATTTTTTATTTACATATAACTTATATTAGAACTATGTTCAATGTTATTTTACCTAATTCCACTCATTTATAATTTCATATTACCCATTTATCTACCATTAATTATTAAAAATAATATCCACTTGTTAATTTCCTCATTCATCATATACTTTCTTCAGTATAGTGGTTCTAGTCCTTGTTCCTTGATCTTGGGTTTGAAATAACCCCAAATATCGAAACCCAGAGTCAGTGATTAATTTATTTCATTGACATAAGAAAAAAGGATCACATCACAAATGAGCAATATGTTTTGTTGTCTTAGTGAACTAGATAAATATATGTTCCCCATTTTACATTTGAAATAAAATATGCAATATATTAAGTGTAAATAATTAACTTCATTGAAACTCATCCACAGATTCCTTCTTTATATCATGGGAATAGAAAAAAATAATGGTTAGCGAAAATTCCCATAAAGAGTTTCATATAATTGAAGCTAACATGAGTAGATAATGCATAACAAATATTACAATGAAAATAACTAAAATCAAATTCTATTTACTCACGAAATTGATTAGGAAATGTATGCATTGATCAAATCAATGTAATAATCTCATGGAAATTAATAAATTAACTCTCAATGTGGAAAATTCATAATGAAGAATGTCATGATCATAGCCTTATAACAAGATATTTTCAAATGTAGGTAGGTATACACAAAAAAACCAACTAAAAATGATATCATACTAGTTTGTCTCATCTGAATAGTTTGATGCATCATGGGTCAATTTATTACTAGGCCCCACCAATAACTACATTACCAATTATTTCCTCATATATTTAATTTTTAATTTAATTCATACACAAAATTCCATATTAAAAATATAAATATCAGGTAAAGAATTTGGAATATCATTATTTCCCTTTTTAATCAAATAAATTTCATAAAAAACCATATTTATAAGTTTTATATCATTAAGAAATAATTATATCCATGATAAATTGAATATGGATATAGAAGATAAATTTAATGACCATGTTTTTTAGAAGGAATCATGTGCCTAGTGGTTGATTATAGGGGATTAAATTATGTCCTATCACTTAAATCAGGTTTAATACATCAGAATGGTCTCCAATGGGTTTTGTTCATGTATATAGGAATGACCAAAGAATATTATATGAGTGATTACTCATGGAACTAATTTACAATGGAAGACATTCATTGGGAAGAACTCACATTGGTCATGGGGATGGGATGTCGGGATCATCACAACAATTTAGTGGAAAATATTACTTATTATGTTACTCTCTTATATATATGATATGAGCATAAATACTTTGTTCATTCCCAATTATGTATACACAAATCACACTGAGGTAATGATCAATTACAAACATGCATAGGATCAGAATAATTTATATGTGTCATATGTACTTCATTGATAGGGATTTTTGATGTATCTAATGTTTTCCATCAATGTAATCCTTTTTATGGATAGATTATATATTCTTTGGTTGTTTTTTAGGATAAATCTAGTTTTAATCCATTCAGTGAGGCACTCTGAAGTTTAGTATCATATAGGGATATTACTATTTTTTTTGATGTCAGAATAGAACCCATATAATGGAATTCCTACATATCATCATGAATGGAATCAAAACCCAAGTAGTTTGATGACACTTAATGAGGAACATCACCTTTTAAGTTCACATGATGAGGACCCAAGAATGATGTTTAATGTCATCCAGAAAGGACATCCAAGAAAAATGTGCCCAGTCAACATTTGGTGTGGGAATTATGCTATAGAAGCCCGAGGAACCATGACGATATATGGTCTCCTGGGTAGATATGACCCTATAGAGAATGTATCCTAGAGAAAATTGGATTGAATTTGGGTGTTGGGTTTTGACCTCAAGGAGGATTCGTAATTACCCCTATAAGTTGGGAATAAAATCCCACATAGTTTGATATATTGGGGATTATAGATGTGAGAATTTCCATTTGAGGTGCTGCTTCATTGGGAATATGGACCATTGAAGTTTTTGTGTTCGGTATTATAGTTTTGAGGAGGATCATTTTGAATCATTAGTGCTTATACCATATAATATTCCCTTGACATGATTGGGATTATATGAATTTCGTGATTTCTGCTATCCTTTAAGCCCACGTGAGTCAGGATTTGTATGAGAAACAATAAAAAGCAGTAGACATGAAGATCACATAATCCACCTTTTTTCACTGGTCGATGATAGTAAAACCCCAAAGGGAGAGGGAATGAATGATATGTCACACCCATCTATCATCTTTCTTTCACAGACTGGGCCTGAAGGGATAGAGAGAGAGGTATTTGAAGCCTATCTCCCCCATCATTCACCCTGGGCTTGTGAAGAGTAGAAAGATTGTCACATCTTTCATAAAATACTAGGGGATTACTCATGGTTTGATTACATTGGTTAATTAGTGCATACTCTGAAAATAATTCACATTTGAATGTCTAGAAGTCATATCGTGATCAATGCATGAGGCATCGTATGATTTATTAAAAATGTATCTCATGATTTTCATAGGAGTAATCCAATGTGTTTCATATAGGGTATACTACCATTCAAATTCATATAGATAGGAAAATGGAAGAAAATTTTAATTTCATGATTTAGGGATAACGGTAACACCTTTTAACATCTTGTTGTAGTAATAATGGAATGTTTCGGAGATGAGTTCCATACAGTTTGACAACTTGTGGTTAGGAAAACTAAAAATAAGATCCCTAATAATGGCTGGTCTTGGACATACACAAGATCGACCCTTTCATCTCAATCATGTCATAGGAGTTCGGTGATGGTATTTCATGAGGTTCATGTGTAATTTTTAGACCCATGAAATTATATGGGGTTTATTTTGGGGTTATATATGGTGAAACAAAAAATGACCTTGACCCACCTAAAAGAGTTTTTAGGGCTGGAATTATAACCTGGAACTGATCCCAAGATGGGGTGTGGGGTTTTAGCCCCATCGTATATAGAAAATGGAACGAATGGTTTTACGAATGGGCATATAAAATTTTCTTTGAGGAGGTGGGGTGGGGGGTGGGATGAAGAATCATCCAAAAAGGATTCAGTGAAGTCATACAAGAAGGATCCTTCAAAAATGGAGTCCTTGAAGGGTTCTTTATGATGGGATTAGAAAAATACATTTTTGAGGTTTCTTCTGTGATGGGTTTCCTGAGAAGGGTTATACATGATGGACTGTACACAAAGGAGACATTCATGAATTAATTTATTCATTCATGAGGTTAGAAAATAACATCTAATGCAGTAAAAGACATATCCTTGGCATGAAATATTCTATGAAGGTTATTCCCTATAGGGGATTTGAAAAGGGAAATCCATATATGGTTCTTTAGACTATTTCCATGGAGGATTTTAGGTACAAATATGGTATGGTAATTTTACTACTGAGAATTATTTCTCTATCGCATTCCCTCAATGTTTCATCAAACCAAAACTCGATACACCACTAAATATTTTATAGAGTGGAAAAAATTACTACTGGGTTTAACAGTCATAGTGTCCATGGGGACAATGTTTGAAAGATCCTAGGATAAATTCACTTTTCACTGAATTCGTCTTGTCATGGTTGATGGAAAATACTTCCCTCTTGATTCACGCTCAAATTTACCCAAGAGATGAAGGTAGAACGATCCTTGTAGTTTAGCTTGGGTTATCGAATCCTCAGAGACCTAAGAAATAACCTACATACACGTAAATTATATGGATTGTTTTTAGATATGAAGTGGAAAACTTATGTTGATTTAAGATGGTTTTAAATGAACTCTAATATACTTAAGTGAATTCAATTTAAAAGAGTGAGTTGATGCTAGGTTATCAATTGGGGTGGTTTGGACGTATTTCCTTTTCAATGATTTCAATTTCTTGTATTTGAGATGGGTTCATTTAAGAAGATCAAAAAAATCATCAATTACTAGTTTAATACCTAAACCCTTTAATACTAATCACCTATACACTTTAAGGATCAATGTTTTTATCACTTCAAGGTAATGGTTTGTATGAGCACTTGAAGTGTGTGGCCTTAAATTCAACAAGGACGATAGAGTTTAAAAATCATCAAATATAAATCTCAATTAAAGAAGTGATTAGAAATTAATGGGGTGATAAATAACATCCAATAAAACCCCTTGATACTCCCTTGGATCAGCCCATAAGTGGGTTAGACCTCCATTGATGATATGGTTTCAATGGAAGCGGGAAGTAGACTCATGAGGGAGGAATTGAAGAAGTAAAGAAAAAAATAAAAATAAAATGATCACTCCACCATTGTGTGAATAATTTCACAAGGTTTGGTGTGAATAAATTCACACCATGAACCAACAGTATCAAAGAGATATTAAGAACAATAGAATAAGATGAAAAGAAGAACTTTTATTAAGAAACAAAAGTGAATTGAACAACGTACATGTGAAAGACAAACTTGAGACAACAAAATCGTAGCATAACATTACAATTGAACAAAGCACCAAATATCCTCAACTCCTCCACCACCACTAACTTAATTAGGAATTTCCAGAGGACTGGGTAGAGCTTCCAATAGTGCAAAAGATCACACTTGATTATGGTAGGCCTAGGGTGGTGGAAAGTAAGGGAGAGGAGACTTTTCCACCCTTGACCAGAGGTGGCAGCCAACTTGCTTCCACCAAACTGATGCGCCTAGAAGACCTTCTAGGTGGCCGAATTGGAGTAGGCCATATCATATGAAAATGAAGATCCAGATGTCCCCTAACCTTCTGTAAAGTGTAAGCCCAAAATAATTTATGGTTAAATAGATATTTGTAAAATGGTTGTATGTTTTTCTAGGCCTCATAATCTGGTGCATAATTTTATCTTCAATTTGGGCTGCCTGAATAACCACAATGGAGGATGAATTTGCCTTGAATCCTGAAGAATTATTTGTTCATATATATCTATTATATAATACCAAGAAATTTGGCTTTATTGGGCCTGTATTTTGGGCCCCACATTCTCATTAGTGGGCTGGTGTCCAATCTACAGTCTCCAAAATTGTATGCTAGAAATCCCATTTTGGTGGTCTTCCGATGTGAATCTTCCAACACTCCACAAGTATGAATTGTTACCAATATAATTATAAACTTGAAAATTAAATATGAAAATAAAATCATGATCATTGAAAACATTAAATGATATTAAAAAAAATTACCACATAATACTGCGTTTTAAGAAGGAATTACAATCATAATGTGAAATAATGTTCAATGTGTAAAATGCACTAAAAATGGTCTTTATGAATAATAAAGAAAATTAATATTATATATATTAAAAATGAATATTATACTCATTTAGTGGCTAATCACACCCCCCAACTTGATTTTTTCTAGTCCCGAGCAAAACGGTATCTCAAAAATATGAAATTCGAAATCCCTTTTCCAAAAACATTTTAATACACACTAATCACCAAAAACCCTTACACCAAACAATCATGAAACCCCTAAAAATATTTTAATACAAGATAGTTTCATAAGAAGATCCCAATCCCATGCCCTTTCCTTTGTTCAAATTAATCGCCATATTTCATCCATTTTCAATTAAGAGTGATGATGTGTTGTGCATCACATTAGACATGGGGGTTCATCATTATTCAAGAGGGAAATGATGGAAGCGCTAGGTGGAATCACATTTCAATATTAAGATGAGTATTCAAAAATTTTTTATTGTATTGTTTTTATTGATTATTTTTTTACTTTTATTTTTTCAATTTTTCCATGGTAATTGAAATTGCACTCAAAAGAGTCATCCCTGATAGCAAGACTTTTCCGATAACTCCCAGGCTCAAAGACCACAGGGCACCAAGTGAAACCCACATACTTAGGCATCATCTCGAGTTAACTCAATCAAAAACAAAAAAAATAGCAAAAAAGATATAAAATTTCTAACTCTGTGCCAGACAACTATGGAGTGATGATCACCAAGTGCCGAAATCCACGCATTAGGTCATTCGATTACTCTATGTGAAAATTTATTATTTTTTATTTTTTTATTTAATAGTAATACTAAAGATAAAATTATTACCAAACCCATTATATTTATTTGGGGGATCCCATGAACTCAAACTAATACACCACTATCCAAAGAACATGCATTGTGATCTTTTTTCTATTCGGATGAAAATATAAACGATGAAATATCACATTGGACAACCACACTTTCCAAAATCTATGCTCATGAAATAATACAAGGATTAAAATAAGAATTAGGGCATGCTAAATTATGTGATATTCAGTTTCAAAGATTGTAATGTGTATTACCATGTTCAAAGTTAAAGGAATTTTTCCTTCCATTTACAGACTTTTTCAAATCATTAATTGTTTTGAGACAAAAGAATTTTTTATTTTATCTCCCCCAAACTAGAAATAACACTATCCCCAGTGTTTGAAGAAATGAAAATTTAGAATGAGTAGAGGTAGGTAAGGGAATTTAAAAAAGGAAATTGAAATATGAGGATCATGGAATGAAGTCACCTGGTGGTTGACGTTGAAGTTCTTGTTGCACCAATTTAGTCCTTTGATATCTAGGTCACTTGTAAAGTTCCCTAGTAGAAAAAGGAAAAAAGAAAGAAAAAAACAAAAAAAAAAACAATATATATGTACGTATATAATAAGGAAAGTAAAATATAAATATATATATAAAAATTATAGAATAAGGATGCACAAAAAAGTCATAGGTCAGTGGTAAGCGCGCGCCCCTGTCTCCCTTCGGTCCCAGGTTTGATTCCCCGCGGATTCTCTAGTTGTGATGGGGTTTGACCCACGACCTATGCCGTACCCCCTTTTTTTATTAATATTTTTTTATATTTTTATTTTTATTTTTATTTTATCCTACAAACACATAAAAATAAAATGAACTGATGATACATTATCTTCTTTTTAAATTTCTGGGTAAGGTATTACTCAAGGATCACACCACGTGACACAGATGAATATGGTGCTCCCCTTTCATACCCATCCATACTAATAATAGAAGAACATGCCAAAAATATTTTTTTAATATCAAAATGATTAATTAATCCTATTTAAAATATAAAGTTGATTAAAACAACAAAATGATAGGAAACTTGAAAACCATGGGTTACCTCCCTTACAATGATTTGTTTAACATCGTTAGCTTGACATGGATCCCAAATCTATCAATTTTTTTCTAGTTCATAGGTTGGCTCAGTTAACTCAACATCTATTTCTTGTATATTTATTGATTCAATGAGTGTTTTTAACCTTTGACCATTGACCTTGAAAATATGACCACTAGTGGGATCTTTAATCTCTACTACCCCATGGGGGTACACATTATGCACTATGAAAGTACCTGACCATATATCCCTTAACTTTTCTAGGTGTAAATGATGTTTTGAACTATACAAGAGAAAAAATTTTCCCGGTTCAAAATGTTTGACTTTGATATTCCTTGATTGGTAGGCTTTAACTCTGGCTTTATTGATCCTTGAATTTTCATAAGTCTCCATCCTTAGTTCCTCAAGTTTATTGAGATATAATTTCCTTTTTGTTCCGACCAATGAGAGGTTATAATTTATTTTATTAATTTCCCAAAAAGACTTATTCTCAATTTCAATAGGTAAATGGCATTATTTTCCATAAACCAACCCTATGGTGACATTCCTAGGATGGTTTGTTATGCTGTACGATATACCCAATGAGCATCCGAGAGTTTCTCAGAACAATCCTTCCTAGAAGGATTAACAGTTTTTTCAAGAATATTCTTAATCTCCCTATTTTCCAACTCAGCTTGACCATTGGTTGGAGGATGGTACGCAGTGGAAACTTTATGGGAAATCTTATACTTAGACATGAGTGAAGAGAATGGATGGTTTTAGAAATGGGTTCCTCGATCACTGATTATAGCACTAAGAATTCCAAATATAGAAAATATGCACTCATTAAGAAATGGGATCACAACATGATGGTCATTAGACTTGGTGGGGATGTATTTAACCCATTTTGAGACATAATCAATAGCTAAGAGGATGTAGAGGTATTCCCTAGTGTTTGGGAAGGGATCGATGAAATCGATTCCCCAACAGTCAAAGATTTCAATCACAAAGATGGGAGTGGGTGGAATTTTATTCCATTTTTGTGATTGACCCAATTTGTTGACACTTATGACAAACTTGAAAAAATGTGTAGGAGTACCTTGAGAGGGTAGGCCAGAAGAGACCACACTAAAGAATCTTAGCAGATGTTTTCTTAGAGGAATAGTGACCTCCACATGCCTCACTATGACAGAATTTAAAGATGGACTCCTATTCAGATTTTGGGACACACATTCTAATGAATTGTTCAGGGTAGAACTTATAGAGGTGTGCATCATAAAACAAATAGTGTCTAACATATGAAAGGAATTTCCTTCGAGCTTGAGTCCCTCAGAATTTTGGAATGACTCCTATAACTAAAAAATTGGATATGTTGGAATACCAAGGGCAGTCACTCACAGATTATAGGTGTTCATTAGGAAATGAAGCAGATACAGAAAGGTGATTTGAGTTGTCTTTGAATTTCATTCTATAGAGGTGATCAAATAAATCATTTTCAATGCCCTTTTTATCCCTGATTGTGAGGTCAAATTCATGTAAGAGAAGGACCCACCTAATAAGTCTAGCCTTAGCATATTGTTTTCGAAAGAGGTATTTTAGTATAGAATGGTAAGCAAACACAGTTATGGGGGATCCTAATAGGTAGGACCTAAACTTATTTAAGGAAAAAAATAGTAAGTAACTTTTTTTCACTGGTGGTGTAGTTGATTTGGGCATCATTGAAGGATTGTCTTGCATACACAATGACGTAAGGTGTTTTATCACAACATTTTCCTAACATAGATCCTACAGCAATGTCACTGGCATCACACATAAGTTCTAAAAGAAGGTTCCAATTTGGAGATTTCATAATTGAAGGAGAGGTGAGAGAGGATATGTGGGTTGAGAATTAACCCTCACAGCTTTCTGTCAAAACAAATGGAGAATCCTTTACTAGGAGAGCACAAAGGGGATGAGAGATTGAACTAAAGTCCTTCATGAATCTTCTATATAAACCAGCATGTCCTAAGAAATACGTCACTTCCTTAATAGTTTTGGGTGATGGAAGGTGACAAATGATGTCAGCCTTGGCTTTATCAACTTCAATCCCCCTACCTGAGACTAGATGGCCTAGAACATGTCCCTCTTTAACCATGAAATGACATTTTTAATAGTTTAAGACCATATTCTTTTCTTCATATATTGACAAGACTCTCTCCACATTCCTCAGAAATCCATCAAATGTATCCCCAAACATAGAGAAGTCATCCATTAAGACCAAAAGAAAATCCCCTACCATGTCTGAGAATAATCCCACCATGCACCATTTCAAGGTTCCATGGGAATTGCCTAACCCGAAGGGCATGTGTTTGAAAGAAAAGGTGCCTAATGGAGAAGTTAATGTAGTATTCCCTTGATCCTCTAGGGAGACCATAATTTGATTGTACCCCGAGTACCCATCTAAGAAACAGTAGAAGGCATGACCTACCACCCTCTCAAGGACTTGGTCAATGAATGGTAATGGGAAATAGTCCTTCTTAGTGAATGAGTTTAGCTTCCTATATTCAATACAGACCCTCCATCCACTACTCACCCTAGTTGGAAGAATCTATCCATCCTTATTGGTTATCACTGTGATTCCTTCCTTCTTGGAAACCACTTGGATTGGGATGACCCACTCACTCTCAGCTTCGGGTTATATGACAACAACTTTTAACAATTTTCAGAAGTTCCTTCCTTACTACCTCCGTGATATTAGGACGGAGTCATCGTTGAGGTTGATGACATGACTTTGAATAAGATTCCAGAACAATCCTATGAGTCCCAATAAGTGGGCTAATCCCAGGAATATTAGACAAGGTCTAACCAATAGATTTCTTATGTTTCCTAAGGACATCTAGAAGCATCCTATCATGATTGGATTCAAGAGAAGATGAAATGACAGTAGGATGCGTTTGATTGTCCCCTAGGAAGGCATACATGAGTGCATCAGGATGTTCATTCAATTCAAGATCAGGTTGGTTTAGAATTTCAGCAGAATATTGGGACATTGGATAAAGATTAATTTTGTTTCCTAGGGTTTTAGATAGGATTGATTCCCCACATGTAGAAGTTTCAGCTACTAGATTGGATTGATCAGATTTAGGGAAGGATGTTGGAGTGGTCTCCATGAAAGTGGTTTCCTGAAAGGTTTCACTCATTTTTGGACCTAAGACTTCATTATAAGAGCAATTTGAAAATGATTCAATCCAAGGATATGAACTTCCTTCATGTAAACAAAGGAAATCAATCTCATCCTGACATAAACATCCATAAAATATTCCTTGATGTTATATGGATTCATTATCAATGATTACTATCATGTTTACTTAATGAATACCCTCATCATCCCCTATTTGTGATCTTTCATTATAGATGTTCAAGTATAGACTCATGTTTTCCAAGGTGATGGTCATGTTCCCATTTAAAACTCAGATAACAGAGTTGATTGTTGCAAGGAATGGATGACCAAGGACGATTGGGGTTGTTCCTTATTTCCTTTGTTTGGATGGTTTTCAAGGACAATTAAGTTAGTAGTGTAGATGAAGTTTTTGAGCTTTACTAGAACGTCCTTTAAAATCCCCTTCGGAACACTAATTCTATGATCAACAAGTTGAAGTGTGATAGATGTGGTTTGGAGCTCTTCTAGGCCTAATTGGCGGTACACAACATATGCTATGAGATAGACACTAGCACCTAGGTCACACAAGGCCTTGAGACATTTTCTCTCTCATAGTTCAACATTTATGTAAGGGAAACCCAAGTCTTTCAACATAGGAGGAATGGTCCCTTGAATGGTGGTACTCACATTAGTTGCCAAAAGGACTTGGTTTTTATGTGAACATTTTCTTTTAAAAGTGCAAAGGTCCTTAAGGTAACTTGAGTAGGCAGGTGTGGTTTAGATTGCATCGAGAAGAGTAATGTTATACTTGACTTCTGAGGAGATTTCCTTAAATGTTTCACTCAATTTAGGCTTGATTTCCCCCCTAATCCATTGAGGAAATGGTGCAGGTTGTGGGGTTATTTGTTGAAGAGTTGTTTCTTTCACACTGTTATCAGTTTCCTAAATTCTATCTTTTGGTTCATTTGAATTTTCATTAGATTTTGGAGATTCACATTGTTTCAGACTTATTTGTTCATGTTTCTCAATTGATTTCCCACTTCTTAAAATAATCACAACCTTTACTTTTTTATGAGTTGTTTGAGTACAAATTGACTCTCCCCATGACGTTGAGGATGGTACTACCTAGGCTGGAATGGGTTTTTTTCCAGTTTTGATGGTTTGATGTTATTTTATAAGGGAAGAGACTTCTGAGTTCATCCTTTCCATTTTTTTCACATTTGTCCTTGTAGGCTTTGTGGAATAGTTTGGGTTGGTGCTTGAGAAAATTGTTTTATCCCAAGGGGATATTTTGGAGGTGGGATGGTTTGTTGAAAATGGACCGGTGGATTTTAGTATTGGATAGGTTGGGTTTGGAACTGGTTATGGGTTTTGTAGTTCTGATGGGGGTAAGGATTTTGTCCTTGTGGCTGTCTAGGTTATTGGTTATCTTTCCAGTCGAAGCCTGGGTGGTCATTATACCTTGGGTTGAAGTTGTTTTGGAATTGAGGTTTTTGAAAGTTCAAAGCATTTACTTCCACTGGGGGTCCTCATAAAATAACATCCTTGATGGATATAATGGTTGGGAAGTTGTCTGTCTTATGGTCATGTTTGTCACAAACTGTGCAATCATGGTCTACAGTTTGGATTTCATGGACTTTCCTAAGGTCTATCTCTTCAACCTTCCTAGATAGTGCTGTGAGTTTAGTCCTAAGTCTTTCCTCGTATCTAAGTGTATGAATTAAATTTGTTCTTTATGGCTTTTCAAAATAAGGTGAAGTTCCCCATGTTTGGTTTTGTTCAGAAAGGCTTTCTAGATACTCGTAAGCATCATTTGGGGCTTTGTTTTTAAAGGTTCCATTACACATTATGTCAATGAATTGTTTGTTCCACAAACCCAACCATTTATAGAAAATTATCACTTGTTCAGGAATAGATAAACCATGGTGTGGAACCATGTTTAGAGTGTCTTTGAACCTATCCCATGTTTTATATAATGACCCTCCCTCTTGTCCAAAAAAAAGTTTGATACTCTTTTTAAGAGCATTTGTTTTGTGGTGGGGAAAGTATTTTTTGTATAATTCTCTTTTTAGTTGGTCCCAAGAGTTAATGGATGATGGTATCAAATTGTTTAGCCAATTTCTATCTTGATTCTTTAAAGAAAAATGAAATAGCCTAATCTTTGTGGATTCTAGTTGATGTGGGGGACACATGGTTTCTACAATGTCATTGAAATCCTTAATGTGAAGGTAGGGAATCTCGGACTCCATTCCATGGAATGTGGGAAGGTGGTTTATGACATGGGGTTTAAAGATGTATTTGGAATATCCCATGGAATTGTGTCTAATGCACGAGGGGGCATTGGTCCAGGAATGTGTGAGGTAGTCATTCATGGTTTGATCGACCGCATTCACCATGTTTGGGGCTAGATCATTTGGATTTCCATTTTGGTTCCCACCTGGGTTTATGAGTTGGTTTCTTTGAAGACCTTCCATTGGAATGGGCTAAATTTTGGACTCTGGAATATCAAGAGGATTAGGATATAATGTAAACAATCCCCTAGGTTCACTTGACTCCCCAACCATAGGACTTTCCACCCTAACTAGACGGTTTGATTGATCAAGGGTGTAGGAGGACATGCACCAAAAGAAAAAAACGATAAAGGGAAAAGATAAGAGATCTTGGGTGAGAATAGAAGAAATGGGGGAGAATATAATGGGTGTTGAGATTAATTACATGGGTCCCCAGCAACAGAATCAAAATTTTATTCACGCTCAAATTCACCCAAGAGATGAATGTAGAATGTTCCATGTAGTTTAGCTTGGGTTATCGAATCCTCAGAGCCCTAAGATGTAACCTATAGACACATACTTTCTATGGATTTTTTGTACCACCACGAGCTTCCATGATACGCTTCTCTTTCAATAAAGCAATACCTTGAATTGTACGTAAGTTCAAGTTCTAACACACCGCGACTAACAAAGTAGCCGTTATGAACAGTAATACCCACTTTTTGAAATTATAGAAATTTTATATTTCAAAATGGAAATTATTTTTGTATTTTTAATATCGAAATTATCCTAAGTTTAATTTTTTGTAATTTTCGGAGAACTTCCATTTTTTATGAATAATGAAAAATACATAAAACAACTTTTTTAATTAAAATAATTTATAGTGATAAATTATACTATTGAGTGGTTTTAAAGTATAATTAGAATATATTTTTACCATTTTATCCAATGGTGTTCATTATAATTAATTTCACTTTGAAATTGGACATAAAAAATTGACAATATTTTGATATATATTGTTTCTTAAAAACACGCTATTTGTTGTGACAATGGGAATTAGTTATAAAATTAATTAATGCAACTTATATGTTTGAAATTTTGTAAAATAGATATCATTTTTGAATTCGGAATATCAATTATAGCTTATGGTGAAATTTTGGCATTCTTCTGAAAAACTTCAATTTTTGATGAATAGTGAAACCACTAAGTGGTAGTTAAAAAACTGATTTTTCGTTTAAATGAAACATTACCACTTCTGAGATTTGATTTTAAAAAATCCGACATACATGGTAGTCATTAGGAAGTAAAATGTTGTTCAATGGGATTAAAATAATTTTCTGGTGAATAGTAACTTTTAAGTTTAATTAATCGTGATTAAAGGTAATTAGTAAAATTTAAGGTAAAAATGATATTATAAATATATAAAAATACCATTAAACTTGTCCTGCCTCTATTGGATGAGTCATGGCCGACCAATAAAATCCATGGGTGAACATGGGGACCCCATGGAGCCACTTTGGTAGGAAAATGACATTAAAAACTTTTTATTTAATGTTAAAATAAAAATGTCACAAACATGAGTTGTTTCACCAAAATAATTTTTTAAATGGGGTTATACAAGTCATATTTTTGACTATAAATATAAATTAGAAATCTATAAATATTTCCTACATCATGATAATTGTTTTATAATTTTTATACATTAAATAAATTAAATTATTTATGACACCATGATGATGCAGCGATTACCTCATTAATTAACGATTTAAATAAAATAAAACGATAATGTAAAATATAAGACATACACTTGTCAAAAACCTATTGGATGAGTATATTTATAACCCTTATCACCTTATCCTAGAAATATAAAAGCGTGGGACCTTTGAAATCCGAAAATCATTATATAATAAAGTAACATTTCATGACTTTCCAAGAGTGCCCCTCCTCTCCTCTTATAAAAGGCCCCCACCACTACCACCTTACTCACACCTTCAAAGCCTTTTGGATTGGCAAAAATCTTCCAAAATACTCTCTAAAAGTTCCTCTCTTACTCTTATAAGCCTCACTTTGGGAAGAATTCTTCCCAAGGAAGCCTTTGGCTCAAATAAAAAAAGAGTTACCCGATTTTAAGGTAATGTCTCCTCTTATGTTATTTTATTTTATTTTGCTTCTCCAACCCCTTAAACTCTTTTTATTACTTTATTTTGTAAAAAAAGTATCTTCAATATACTAGGATGTTTTTATTAGAAGGATTTGAGCTACAATTACACACACCTACATCTAATGGTTAAAGAACATTCTGTTTCTATGGATGGCAAATTTCTCATCACAAAACGATGATTGTTCAACACTCATATAATATCTTCAAAGGTGGACATTAAGATGTCACTATATTTATACATGATATATAATATGTTTAGTTTTTTTCTTTAATCTTCTGTATTTTTCATTTATGGCATACCTTTATGGTTTCCATTATGGGTAAACGCGATATTTTCATTTTAGGAAGTGCGGACTACCGCTCCCTCAAAGTGATTTGAATCGCTAATGCCATATGTGGGATGTATAAAGGATGGAGTAAATGGTATTATACATTATATTATACTGGAATTATATTATACCTTTATATAATTATATCTTCATTTCATTAAATACAAAATAGAAATGTAAGTAGCGTTCATGCGTACATACGGCTTACGGTCTCCATGAACGGTTCATTTCATTTCTTACCTCTAAATGTTATGTAATATTATAAATGAATTTATATGCTGGATATATATTATGTATATGATATATAAATCATGAATATAATTATGGATATAATGTATATTTTACCACATGAACAACTTGTAATTTTAAGAAGTTTATTTTTGACTCAAGTACCAAAGATCGACAAAACGGTCGTTATTAACATAAATAATTACATAATGTTCATAACATGGTAATGAGTGATATAAAAGGAATAATAAACTTTAAAAAGGTTCTTAAAAAATTATAAATTATCTCTAGTTTATTATTCAGGAGGTTAAAGAGCAGTTGAGTCAAGTCGGACACGAGGTAAGGGAATTTCTTAACCCAATTTCCATTCTTTGGGTTAATCTCCTACTTTCAAATTATGTCATGATATTATTATGTCCTATCTTGTATTTGTACTTTATTTATGTGTAATTATAGTAAATACACATAATAGATCTATTTTATTTTAAAAATGATCTTTGTAAGGACTTCATCTCAATCTCCATTCATTGAGGCATATTTAGTTTTATAAACAACTTTCATTTATACGGTGTATAAACCCCCTTTGACTTTTACTTTAATTCAAAAGGAATATTTTTATATGAAGCGTTTTTACTAAACAAAAAAAGGAATTTTTTTCTCTTACGTATAAGGCGACAACGACTTCTCCGCCGCCATGACTATTATTTGAGTTTCAGCTTCCCTTATAAGCCATAACATTTTTTAAACGAAAAATAAATACCATGTTTTTCTTTTCTTTTATTTTGGTATTGAAAATGGTTTTGATAAAGTTTTTATTATATCAATATGTTGTATTGATATCTTGTGATTGAAGTGTGGAAATCTTATGTTTCCTTTATGAATGTTTAATGTGATACAATTATGTTATGGTTTATGATATGTTTAAACCTGTTCATATGAGGAATGCATTGGACTTAATAAGTGATGGGTGGAGCCCGCTATAGCTCCTCGATGCATCGGTAGGTCTCATGAGACAAACTAGTGTCTTGGCATGAGGCCTTGACAAAATCTTATTTGTAGTCTTGGCACGAGGCCTTGGCTACGTGGTTATGATAGTATGGAATTATGCATTCCATCATTATGAAAGTGGTTATTGATATTTAATGTGATTATTCGACTAGTAGAATATCCATGTGAGTAAGTAAATGGAATTAATTAATTTTATTTTTTCCATATTATACTGAAGTTCAAGTTTAAAAAGGCTTCTGTTTTAGTTATACATTTCCTTAAATGTTAATGTTTATTTATGAAAGCTTCCACAATATTGTTATCCTTACTGAGAATTGAGCTCACCCCTTTCAATGTTTTAATATTTTCTAGGATATAAAGAAGTATTTTATGAATGACCTGCAGGGATAGTCAGAGAAGGATATGAGTGTGGACTATGGAGACTTTGTTATTGTATTTTTTCACTTTATGATGGAATGTAACATTTATGAATGTATCTAGTGTTTCCAAGGCTACTAAACTAGACGATCTTTCGAGACTTGATCTTTTGTGATCATGCCAATGTTACGCAATAATGCACCAAATCTGGGTAACTGGGGTTGGTGCATTACAGTTGGTATCAGAGGCAGTTTAGTACTAACCTTGGAAGCTAGATTTAGATAATCTCTGATTAGAGCACATAGCCCAAAGATAGACTTTGAGGATTAGTATAGAAGAACTTCCTAGAATTTTGGTATTATAGAGATTTTGTGAGTTTTCTGAGAAATACATCCTTGTCTGGATACGAGCAGGTAGAGGCGGATCTGTCACAGATGTACCTAGGGGTAAAAACCAAAAACACCGCTTTGAGCTAGACTCGAATGGGAACTGGTGCACAACAACGGGCCTTGCTGCACTCTTGGTTACGACACTCCCAGGTGATATGCTTAGGATAATTCTCATTTTCTTTACAAACCACTATGAAGGGTTATGAGTATATAATTCCTCAAAGAAAACATTTTTATGATTATGGATTATATCCACAAATAGTTCAATTTATGTTAATTATTTTACAAGTATGTAATTATGTATTTTGATTCATAAACTAATCTAGTTTATGCCATTGTTTAGAAATGGCTCCTAGTGGAAGGAATGGAAACCGTATCAATGAACGCACTCCGTATAGGGATTGCCCTCCTGCTCAAGATAAATTTTGTGGATTTGGAGATACAACTGGTGCTGATCAACTTGTTACCATACTGGGACAACTCACATAGGTTTTGAATAATAACCTTACTCGTATGGAGCACCCTGATCCGCACCGTGGGGGATCAATATTAGACCGCTTCATGAGGCAACAACCGCCAACATTTAATGGGGGTACAAATCTATTAGTATCTTAGCAATGGATAAACTCCTTATAGAAAATATTCCACACCTTGGGGAGTAGAGAAATAGAGAAGGTTGTCATGGAAGTATACCACCTCACTGGAGATGTCGATCAATGGTGGTCACTGATTCAAAACACAAAGGAAGGTGAAGAAGTTTTAAGTATGGAATGGAGGGAGTTTAAGGAAATTTTCTTAGAAAAATACTTTCCACATGACCATCGAGCAGATATGGAAAGGCAATTTCTAAGTTTGAGGAAGAAGGAGGATGAGAATGTCGCAAAGTATAAGGCTAGCTTTAAAAGGTTAGCGAGGCATGCTACAAATTATATATGTAACCCAAGAAGAAAGGTTGATTGTTTCTTTGAGGGTTTACAACTATTTCTCCATCGAGCATTAGTCTCACAAACCTTCTCATCGTACCAAGATATTGCCTCGTGTGCTACAAAGAAGGAAAATGAATTCTCTAAGTCTTATAACTTTAAAGAAAAGAAAGAAAAGAAGAGATCTTCTGATCAATCTGGAAATGTAAATAAGGGGAAGAAGGGAAAAGTTGAATATCAGTCCTGCAGTAAATGTGGGAAGAAACACCCCAGTACTTTCTTGAAGGGAATGTGAGTCTGTTATAAGTGTGGTGAAAAAGGCCACCATGCTCATGATTGCAAGGGAAAGAAAGTTTCTATAAATGTGGAATGCTATAATTGTAGAGAAATGGGACATTATGCAAATGAATGTCCTAAAGGTCAGAGGAACTTACCTCAGAAGAGGCCAAGGGATCAAGGCCAAGCTTATGCTATCACTACTGCTGAGGTTGAAGCTCTGAAAGACAAGGTGGCAGGTAATTTAATGGTTTCCTCAATTTTAGAAACTGCATTATATGATTCTGGATCATTGCATTGTTTCATATCTTCCTAGTTTTCTAAGAAAATCATATATTTGCAATTTGATTTAACAATATAATTGTCAGTCAAAACTCCTAAGGGATGTATTATTGCAACAATGTTTTGTGAATCAGTACCCATTAGAGTACATAACTGTTCTTTATCCTCTGATCTCATTGTCATACCTAGGATTGAGATTGATATTATCCTCAGTATGGATTGGATTTCAGACTATGATGAAAAGATTTATTGTAATAAGAAGAAGATTATGATTTTTTATGATGATGATAAGGAACACCTTATTTTTAGAGCAGAATCATCATCACCTAATTCTTATTTAGATCCACCCCCAGTAGCTCAACTAAATTTAATTATTGGGGAGGAATAGAATGAAATGACTAAGGGTGAGGAAAGGAATGTTCAAATAGAGGATATACCTATTTTGAAAGAATATGTAGATGTGTTTCCGGTAGATTACCTGGATATCCTCCAGAACGAGAAGTTGATTTTTCCATTGATTTAATTCCGAGATCAAGGCCTATATCAAAGACCCCTTATAGGATGGCCACCATGGAATTAGTTGAACTAAAGAAACAACTAGAGTAATTGAGTAATAATGGATTTATTCACTGTAGTGTTTCTCCATGGGGAGCCCATGTCCTTTTTGTTAAGAAGAAAGATGGATCTATGAGGTTGTGCGTTGACTACAGGGAGATCAATGCTATAATAATAAAGAACAAGTATCCCCTACCTCTCATTGATGATTTATTTGACCAATTTCATGGAGATCAATACTTTTCAAAGATTTACCTTCAACTTGGATACCATCAGTTGTGTGTGAAGAAGGATGAAATTCTGAAGACAACATTTCGAACAATATACGGGCATTACGACTTTACAATAATGCCTTTTGGATTGAATAATGCACCCTCTGTATTCATGGATATAATGAATAGAGTTTTCAAGGAGTATCTTGATGATTTTGTGGTGGTATTTATTGATGATATCTTGGTATACTCCAAAAGCTACGAAGATCATGAAAATCACTTGCGCATTATCTTGAAGACTCTTAGAAGGCATGAATTATATGGGATGTTTAGTAAGTGTGAATTCTGGATTCAGGAGATTTCTTTTCCTGGCCATATTGTCTTTAAGGATGGAATTTCCGTTGATCCTTCTATGACAAAGTCAATCCAAGAATGGCTAGCACCGATGAATATAACTGAGGTACGCAACTTTATTGGTTTGGCAGGTTATTATCGACGTTTTGCCCAGAATTTTTCCCAATTGGATAACCCATTAATGAAGCTCACACTTAAAGGGGTTAAATTTGTTTGAAAAAAAGAGCGTGAAGAATGTTTTGAAGAACTGAAGAGAAGATTAGTCAACACTCCAATATTGACTCTACCATCAGGGAATGATGGGTTTTTCATTTATAGCGATGCATCAATGAAAGGACTTGGTTGTGTCCTTATGCAGAATGATAGGGTTATTGACTATGCATCACGACAGCTAAAAATTCATGAGCACTACTATCCTACTCATGATCTCGAGTTATCTACTGTAATCTTTTCCTTGAAGATATGGAGACATTATCTCTATGGTGAAAAATGTGAGATATATACCGATCACAAGAGTTTGAAAAATATTTTCTCATAAAAAGAACTCAACATGAGGCAAAGGAGATGGCTTGAACTACTCAAGGATTATGATTGCACGATACACTACCACCTAGGGAAGGAAAATAATGTTGTAGATTCTTTGAGTAGAAAAGATCATGGTGTTTTGAACATGATGAGAGTGGAAAGGGATCCTATTTTCATGGATCTAGTAAAGATGGATATGGGAATCACCATGGAGGGTGAAACATCAAAATCATTTCAAATGGTTTCCAAACCATATTTACTAGAAAGGATAAAGTGTTCTCAGGCCAATGATGAAGAGTTAAAAAAGAAGATTAAAGCTGTGAATGATGGGCGATTGAGTGACTTTGTGTATGAAGATGGAAATTTGAAATTTTGGAGGAGACTTTGTGTTACCGATATACCTGATTTAAAGAGGGAATTTTCGGATGATTCTCATAGTTCCAATTTCTCTATACACCCTAGGAGCACCAAAATGTATAGAGATTTAAAGGGACATTTTTGGTTGGATAACATGAAGAGGGAGATTGCTGATTTTGTGTCAAGATGTATGGTTTGTCAACAAGTGAAAGCTGGACGGAAACTTCCTGGTGGAGTATTGCAACCTCTTCCCATACCTGAGTGGAAATGGGATAATATTATGACGGATTTTGTCATAGGACTACCAAATACTCCTAGAAGGAATGACACAATATGGGTCATTGTTGATCATCTCACGAAGTCAGCACATTTTCTTGCTATAAGGGAAGATCTACTACTTGAACGTCTAGAAAGACTATATATTAATGAAGTTGTGAGACTTCCTGGAGTACCTCTCTTGATTGTCTCGGATCGTGATCCCCATTTTACATCAATATTCTGGAAAAGTATTCAGAAGGCCTTGGATACTGAACTTCGTTTGAGCACTTCTTACCACCCTCAAACAGATGGACAATTAGAAAGAACTATTCAAACCTTAGAAGACATGTTGAGATCATGCTCACTTGACTTTCAAGGATTGTGGGATCAATATTTACCTCTGGTAGAATTTTCCTATAACAATAGCTTCCATTCAAGTATTCAGATGACACCATATGAAGCATTATACATAAAGAGATGTCGCACACCAATCTGTTGGGATGACGTTGGTGAAAGAAAACTTGTAGGCCCAGAACTAGTGGAAGAAACGATGGAAAAGGTGAAAGTAATCCAAAACCACATCAAAGTAGCTCAAAGTAGGTAGAAGAGATATGCCGACAACCGAAGGAAGGATTTGGAATTTCAGGTAGGAGATTATGTTTTCTTGAAGGTATATCCATGGAAGGGAGTTATACGTTTCGGTAAGAAGGGTAAATTGAGTCCCAGGTACATCGAACCCTTCGAAATTCTAGAACGAATTGGGGATGTAGCTTACCGTTTGGCAATGCCGCCAAGTCTCTCCCAAGTTCATGATGTATTCCACATATCATTGTTGAGAAAATACATTCCTGACCCAATGCATGTACTCACCTATGAGGAATTAGAACTGGAACCCGATCTATCTTATTGCGAAGAGCCCGTCAGGATTCTTGATACAAGAGAACAAGTGCTGAGAAACCGGACGACTCGTTTGGTAAAAGATCTATGGAGAAACCATAAGATGGAGGAGGAAACGTGGGAAACCGAGGAACTTATGATGAAGAATCACCCGATTATTTTTATACAGTGATATTATATGAAATTTCGAGGACGAAATTATTTGAAGGAGGGGAGAATTTAACACCCCGAGCTTCCCTGATACGCTTCTCTTTCAATAATGCAGTAGCTTGCATTGTACGTAAGTTGGAGTTCTAACACACCGCGACTAATCAAAGTAGCCATTATGAATATTAATACCCACCTTTTGAAATTATAGAAATTTTATATTTCAAAATGGACTTCGTTTTTGTATCCGTAATATCGAAATTATCTTAAGTTGAATTTTTTGTAATTTTCTGAGAACTTCCATTTTTTATGAATAGTGAAAAATACATAAAACAAATTTATTAATAAAAATAATTTATAGTGATATATTATACTATTGAGTGGTTTTAAAGTATAATTGGAATATATTTTTACCATTTTATCCAATGGTGTTCATTAGAATTAATTTAACTTTGAAATTGGACATAAACAACTGTCAATCTTTTGATATATATTGTTTCTTAAAAACACGTTATTTGTTGTGACAACAAGAATTAGTTATAAAATTAATTAATGAAACTTATATGTTTGAAATTTTTTAAAATAGGCATCATTTTTGAATTTGCAATATCAATTATAGCTTAGGGTGAAATTTTGGCATTGTTCTGAAAACCTTCAATTTTTGATGAATAGTGAAACCACTAAGTGGTAGTTAAAAAACAGATTTTTTGTTTAAATGAAACATTACCACTTCTGTGATTTGATTTTCTAAAATCCGACATACATTGTTGTCATTATGAAGTAAAATGTGGTCAATGGGATTAAAATAATTTTTGGGGGAATAGTAACTTTTAAGTTTAATTAATCGCGATTAAAGGTATTAAGTGAAATTTAAGGTAAAAATGATATTATAAAAATATGAAAATACCATTAAACTTTTTCTACCCCTATTGGATGAGTCATGGTCGACCAGGAAAATCCATGGGTCAACTTGGGGACCCCATGGAGCCACTTTGTTAGGAAAATGACATTAAAAACATTTTATTTAATGTTAAAATAAAAATGTCACAAACATGAGTTGCTTTACTAAAACAATTTTTAAATGGGGTTATACAAGTCATATTTTTAAATATAAATATTAATTATAAGTATAAAAATATTTCCTACATCATGATAATTTTTTTATAAATTTTAAATATTATATAAATTAAATTATTTATGACACCATGATGATGCATCGACTACCTCATTAATTAAAGATTTAAATAAAATAAAAAGATAATGTAAAATCTAAGACATAAACTTGTCAAAAACCTATTGGATGAGTATATTTCGAACCCTTATCACCTTATCCTAGAAATATATAAGTTTGGGACCTTTAAAATCCGAAACTCATTATATAATAAAGTAACATTTCATGACTTTCCAAGAGTGCCCCTCCTCTCCTCTTATAAAAGGACCCCACCACTACCACCTTACTCACACATTCAAAGCCTTTTGGCTCGGCCAACCTCTTCCCAAATACTCTCTCAACTTCCCTCTCTTACTCCTAGAATCCTCACTTGGTGCAGAAGTCTTCCCATGGAAGCCTTTGGCTCAAATCAAAAAAGTGTTACCCGATTTTAAGGTAATGTATCCTCTTATGTTATTTTGTTTTATTTTGCTTCTCCAACCCCTTAAACTATTCTTATTCCTTAATTTTGTAACAAAACCAGTATCTTAAATATACTAGGATGTTGTTATAAGAAGTATTGTAGCTACACTTACACACACCTACATCTAATGGTTAAAGAACATACTGTTTCTGTGGATGGAAAATTTCTGCCTCACGAAACGATGATTGTTCAACACTCATATAACACCTTCAAAGGTGGAAATTAAGATGTCACTATATTTATATATGATATATAATATGTTTATTTTTTCATTAATATTATGTATTTTTCATTTATGGCATACCTTTATGGTTTCCATTATGGGTAAACACGATATTTTCATTTTTGGAAGTGCGGACTACCGCCCCCTCAAAGTGATGTGAATCGTTAATGCCATATGTGGGATGTATAAAGGATGGAGTAAATGATATTATACATTATATAATACTGGAATTATATTATACCTTTATATAATTATAACTTCATTCCATTAAATATGAAATAGAAATGAAAGTAGCGTTCATGCTTACGTACGGCTTACCGTCTCCATGAACGGTGCATTTCATTTCTTACCTCTAAATGTTATGTAATATTATAAATGAATGTATATTATGGATATATATAATGTATATGATATATAAATCATGAATATAATTATGGATATAATGGATATTTTACCACATGAACAACTTGTAATTTTAAGAAGTTTATTTTTGACCCACGTACCAAAGATCGACAAAACAACCGTTATTAACATAAATAATTACATAATTTTCATAACATGGAAATAAGTGATATAAAAGGAATAATAAACTTTAAAAAGGTTCTTAAGAAATTATAAATTAACTTTAGTTTATTATTCAAGAGGTTAAAGAGTAGTCGAGTCATGTGGGACACGAGGTAAGGGAATTTCTTAACCAAATTTCCATTCTTTGGGTTAATCTCCTACTTTCAAATTGTGTCATGATATTATTATGTCCTATCTTGTATTTGTAATTTCTTTATGTGTAATTATAGTAAATACACATAATATATCTATTTTATTTTAAAAATTATCTTTGTAAGGACTTTGTCTCAATCTTCTTTCATTGAGGCATATTTGGTTTTATACACAACATTCATTTATACGATGTATAAACCCCCTTTGACTTTTACTTTAATTCAAAAGGAATCTTTTTATATGAAGAATGTTTACTAAATGAAAAAAGGAATGTCTTCTCTTACGTATACGATGACAACAACTTCTTCGCCACCGTGACTATTATTTTAGTTTCGGTTTCCTCTATAAGCTATAACTTTTTTTAAAAGAAAAATAAATACCATGTTTTACTTTTCTTTTATTTTGGTATTGAAAATGGTTTTGATAAAGTTTTTATTATATCAATATGTTGTATTGATATCTTGTGATTGAAGTGTGGAAATATTATGTTTCCGTTATGCATGTTTTATGTGATACAATTATGTTATGGTTTATGATATGTTTAAACCTGTTCATACGAGGAATGCATTGGACTTAATAAGTGACGGGTGGAGCCCACTATTGCTCCTAGATGCATCGGGAGGTCTCATGAGACAAACTAGTGTCTTGGCACGACGCCTTGAAAAAATCTTATTTGTAGTCATGGAACTAGGCCTTGGCTATGTGGTTATGATAGTCTAGCATTATGCATTCCATCATTATTAAAGTGGTTATTGATATTGCATGTGATTATTCGACTAGTAGAATATCCATGTGAGTAAGTAAATGACATTATTTAATTTATTTTTTGCCATATTATGCTAAAGTTAAAGTTTAAAAAGGATTTTGTTTTAGTTATACAATGCCTTAAATTTTAATGTTTGTTTATGAAAGCTTCTGTAATATTGTTATCCTTACTGAGCATCTGAGCTCACCCCTTTCAATGTTTTAATATTTTCCAGGATGTGAAGAAGTATTTTATGAATGACCTGTAGGGATAGTCAGAGGAGGATATGAGTGTTGACTATGGAGACTTTGTTATTGCAGTTTTTCACTTTATGATGTAATGTAATATTTATGAATGTATCTAGTGTTTCCAAGGCTACTAAACTATTCTGTCTTTCGAGACTTGATCTTTTGCGATCATGCCAATGTTACGCAATAATGCACCGACTCTAGGTAACTGGGGTCGGGGCGTTACATTTTTTTGGATATGAAGTTGAAAACATGGATTGATTTAAAATGTTTTTAAATTAACTCTAAGAGAATTAAGTGAATTCAATTTAAAAGAATAAGTTTATCCTAGGTTATAACTTGGGGTGGTTTGGACTTATTTATTTTTCAATGATTTCAATTTCTTGTATTTGAGATGGGTTCATTTAAGAAGATCAAACAACATCAAAACATAATGGTTAAATACCTACACCCATTAATACTAATCAACTATACACTTGAAGGATCAAATTTTGGAGTACTTCAAGGTAAAGGTTCGTATTAGGACTTGAAGTGTGTGGCCTTAAATTCAACAAGGATGATGGAGTGTAAAAATCATCAAATAAAAATATCAATTAAAGAAGTGATTAAACATTAATGGGGTGATAAATAAAATCCAATCCATCCCCTTGATACTTACTTTTATCAACCCATAAGTGGGTTATGCCTCCATTGGTGCTATGGTTTCAATGGAAGCCGGAAGTAGACTCATGAGGGAGGAATTGAAGAAGTAAATAAAACAATTAAAAGAAAATGATCACTCCACTATTGTGTGAATAATTTCACAATTTTTGGTGTGAATAAATTCACACCTTGAACCAACAGTATCAAAGAGATATTAAGAACAAAAGAATAAGAGGAAAAGAAGAACTTTTATTAAGAAACAAAAGTGAATTGAACAAATTACATGTGAAAGATAAACATGAGACAACAAAATCGCAGCATAACATTACAATTGAACAAAGCACCAAAGATCCTCAACTCCTCCACCACCACTACCTTAAATAGGAATTTCCAGAGGACTGGGTCGAGCTTCCAATAGTACAGAAGATCACACTTGATTATGGTAGGCCAAGGGTGGTGGAAAGTAAGGGATAAAAGACTATTCCACCCTTGACCCGAGGTGGAATCCATCTTGCATCCACCAAACAGATGTGCCTAGAAGACCTTCTAGATGGATGAATTGGAGTGGCCCACAGTAACCACAAATTAAGCTACTGATTTCACTTAACCTTTTGTAAAGTGTCTGCCCAAAAGTTTTTACGGTTAACGAGATATGTGTAAATTTGTGGGCTGTTTTTCTGGGCCTTAGAATCTGTCCCATTATTTTATCTTCAACTTGGGCCGCCTGTATAACCACAATGGAGGTAGAATTAGCACTAACTCCTAAAGAAATATTTGTTTCTATATATGTATTCTTGCGCCCTAAGAATGTTGGACTTCATTGGGATTGTATGTTGGGCCCCACATTCTCATCAGTGGGATGGTGTCCAATCTTCCTTCTCCAGAATTGTTTGCATGAAATCCCATTTTGGTGGTCTTCCAATGTAAATCTTCCAACAATACACAATTATGAATTGTTACCAATAATATTATAAACCGGAAAATTAAATATTAAAATAAAATCAATATCTTTAGTCACTTTAAATGATGTTAAAAAAATGTACCACATAATAGTGCATTTTAAGAAGGAATTACAATCGTAATGTAAAATGATGTTCAAAGTGTAAAATGAACAAAAAATGGTGTTTATGAATAATAAAGCACATGAATATTATATATATTAACAATTAAAATTATCCTCTTTTAGTGGCTAATAATATCTCCCTTAAATGATTTAACGTTTGTGAGGGTTTATCATTTTCAGGGGTTGAGAATCACTATCTAACCTCATAAATGATTTAGTTTAATTTGAGAGTGTCAGAGGTGGAATCTAATTATTTGAATGATTTATTTCATGAGAAAAGTATTAGAGTGGTGGAATTCCATGTAGAGTGGCAGTGTTTTTGGAATAATTTGATATGTAGTCTCATTTCTTCCTTTGTGGCTTCGCTTCCTTCAAAATTTTCTTGTACTTTTAGTTATGTATACTTTTACCATTAGAAATATCATTAATTTTTTTATATTATATGCTGAGTTTTTAGGACTCAATAGCCCAGTTAAATAAGATTAAAAAAATTATTGTTTGAAGAGAAAGTTAATGACCACAAAATTGATAAGAGATAAATAGTGACCATTGATTCTTATGAAATTCAAGTTTTATAATAAAATCATGTATTTTTTAGAATACAATAAAAAATAATTAACTAAATTAATGTAAATTATCATTAAGGAATAATCATTTTAAACCCATTAAAAACATATTGAATTAAGTAAATAGTGCAAAAATTTTACAATGATGGGAAAATTAATTAACTCCAAATATGTTAAAAATAATCATTCATTCTGAATTCTTTTACAGAAATTAAAAAAAAAATTACCATTTGAAAAAAAATTAAATGTTCATTTCGAACCTTATAAAAACAATATCTTAAAAAAATTCCTTAATAAATCATTTGGGTAAATAAAAATGTCTTCGGTAAGACAATTTTTCATAATATGGACATGGAAGAAAAATATACCCGACCAAAAAGAGAAATTAGATTGGATTTTATTTTTATAATTTATTTTCTGGATTAAAGTTTTCAATAGAAGAAATGTTGGAAGTAAACATGGGATATAATATGTTCCTATTTGCATAATAAAAGTTTTATTGTTTATGATGGATAAATTATAAAATTTATTTAATTAAAATATAAGCAACCCCAATCAATGATATTTTGAAATAAAGTATTACGTATTTGGTAAATTTGTATTCATACCCATGGAAAGATTAAATATAATTTTTAAAATTATTTAAAACAAATAAATATATATTCCTATTATATTAATCTATGAGTATATATATACACCGTATGAAATGAAATAGGTGAATAATACAAAATAAATCTCAATTGAGTCGAAATTGAGCTAAAGTATCATACCTAATGATTCAATTTCGTTGAATGTTCATTAAAATAAAGTGTAATAGTTTTAAACCTTTTAATAATTCATACCTAAACTATACTACTACTTTTATTAATTGTCATAAATTATCAATACTCAGTCATTACCCTTTTTGGGTAAAATGAATCAATATGTGTTAAATTTTGTTTTCTCATGCATGTTTCAATTGTGATGTTATAGACCTAGTATTTTGATCATGGTTATATAATATATATTATCTTAATAATGTTATAAAAATCATAAATATTCATTATAAACATATATAAAATCATTTCTAAAAATCGTCCATGAAAAATGAATCACATCATTTAGTGAAGGTGGTAACAATAATTATTTTATAAATATCATGTATATTAATTTTTTCCATTATTAATACCAACCAGGTGTAGCAATTATGGATTGAAAATTTAAATGTTTAGTGAGGCGGTGGTCCGCCATACACATGAGTAAAGGTTTTGTTTTCCATTTGATAGATAAGGAGATGGATAATTATTATGAAATTAGTATAATAACATTTATTTATATGGAATATACTATTTTATTATATTGGGATTTTTAGGATAGAAATATAGGTGGTAAATGAAGAAGAAAAATGAATATTTTTGTTTCAGATAATTGCCTCTTCATCAAAGGAGCTCCATTATATCTCCTCTTAATGACCCTTATAATGGTCCATAAGGAATTCCATATCCTCTGTAATGTGGGAATGTATATTTTATATATATATTTTGTATATTTTGGTCTATTTTAATAACTCAATAGGTATAAATATGTGATGGGATGAGGTTCACTTTAACAAGTTATGTGGGAATAAGACTTGTATATTTCAATATTTTAAAATATTATTAAGTTAAAATCCTAGAAACCGGGATCCAAATTGAGTCCATTTAAAATATAAGACAATATATAGTCAAAATATATTCCTTAACTAAAAATTATATAAGTTTTCTTTTAATTTTAACCATCATATTTATAAATTAAACTACCACTAAACATGTTTTAAACTTAATCTTGCTTACCAATTTTTTACTATGTCACTATTCATAATAATAAAAAATGAAAGAGAAATATTTGATAAATTACTAAATTATTATTCCAAATAAGGAAATAAATTTATCAAATTTAGTTTCTATAATTTTTAAAAATTAATTTTAAAATATAAATCCAAAAACGTGACAAAAAATGTTTTTTCTTGAAATTGAATTTTCTTAAAATAAGATGATCTTACATTAATTATATTAATATTAATCATAATAATATAAATATAAATTTATATATTTAGATATATAATATATACATATCATTTAGTTCTCCCTTAATGAGAGATATTTTAATTAATTAAATTGAAAAACATTTTTCACTCATGAACAATTTTTTGATAAATAACTATTTTTACCTCTAAATGATCCTATATTTATTTATATTAAATATATAATAAATACATAGTCATTTATATATATTATAAAACACGATTGTAAATAAAATGACTTTAGTTAAATATTACATTTTCAATTATTCATAAAATCTTATTTCTAGGAGAGGATTTAAAAAATTCAGTCTAGGGTTATTTTGGCATAATATATTCAAAGAACTATATTAAAATTAACAAATGGAATTTCTTGGGCAGTAAAATATTAAAATGATAATTTTTTTTCTTCAGAAAACTAAAATTTTATCCTACTATAATTGATGTTTGGATGTTACATTATTCCCACCTTTAAAAATATCATCCAAAAAAGTTTGATAAATATTAAAATTTAAAAAACATTGGTTGGTTATTCCTCATAACATCCTTAGGTTACAATGATGTATCCTATTTTTTATAATTTTCCACAAGTACCTTTACCCATCGATTCATTCTATTATGAAACTCATGTTATCATGTGCAATGAATTTGGATAGGATCTTGATATTAAGATAGATCTGATTCTAGTTATATTTCTTTAATGGTGAGTAAATGTAATGACCCAAACATTTATCAATGAAAGTTAACTTAATATAATTATGTTATATAGTATAAATCATATAAAATGACATATTTAAAAAAAAAATTAAAAAATGAATAATTAATGCAATTAGAGGTATTCATAAGAATTATGGAACGTAAACTAGTGGAATAGTAACTCGACCATTGGAATAGCTATATGACCCTTATAAATATTAAACCAAAAAATTAAATTATTATTTCATATATAAAATTTAATATAATATTTATCCATATTATAAATAAAAATATAATATAATTATATCTTGGTATATGTAATAAAAGGTTATAAAAATGATAAATTAAGTGATTGTATTTTTGTAAGTCCTTAACATTTATATACAATTTTATAATTGATATAATGTTTTAAAAGAAAATTTATTTTCATTAAATGTATTCATAAATAAATATTTTTTTCTTATGATTATAACATAATTTTATGATACCTTCATTAATTTTTAGACTACTATAAAATCTGTAATAATTCTAAAATCAATTGTTTCCAAATAAATTATGTTTTTATTTAAAAATTAAATTTATCATATTTAAAAAATTATTTTCATAAAATTTATTCCCTTTTTTAATTCTACATGTTAAAAAATTATGAGGATTAATTTTTTGTATTTTTCTAAAATACAAGAATTTTGGGTGAATAGTGAAATATAATAATTTATTGTATAAGGTAAGTAAATGCATTTTTGAAAAATGATTGAGTCATGGATGATGTAATTTACCATTGGTTTGGTATAAAATTCATTATTTAATATATATATTAACAACAATACACATTATTCCATGTCTTGAGCCCAAATAATAATCTAATGAATAAAATTATCAAAAATCACCCATCTCCTCCACTATAAATACCGCCTCTCACAAAAACTTATCCTCACAGCATTAAAACATTGATCCTTGTGAATATTATTCGAAATTATCTTCCAAATCATTACCCCCAATTCCTAGATCTATTTTTCTCAGAAAAATATGAAACACTTTTCCCTAAGGAGGTTCTCAAGAAAGAGAATTCAAGAGGTAAAACCCTCTTTCCTTTTCTTTTGATTTCATTCCAATTTCTTTTACTTTCTTATTCTCTATTCACCTCCACTGATACAAGTGGCCAGAAAAAAAAATTTATATTATATATAATATAAATTAATATTGTTAATTGAATAATATTTCCTCATTTCATTCTCCCACCCTTTTTGTTCTAAAAAAGAATACATCCCCCATGATGTGTTCATTCATCGCAAAGAAGGAAAACAAGTTTTCAACTTTAGTTTCCCCCTTGAAGTCTACTCATTAATTTTGTTTTAATTTTTTAATAAAATTACAATATAAATATATTAAAACCTATTAAATTTTCTGTAACTATTATATATACATGATATGTATTAATAAAAAAACTACTTTGTGGTGATAACCAAATGCCAAATTAATCTAAATGATTTTCATTAACATTTTATCTTACAATTCACCCTTAACTAGAATAAAAAATGAAGTATATAACCATTCAAACTTATGTAGTTTCATTAATAACATATATCTTTAATTATGGAAATATATTCCCATTTCATACAATATTTCATACATTTATTCAAGTGAATCAGTCATGAAAACCAAGTAAACAAACAATCCCAAATGATAACATTGTATCTTATAACAAATTAAAATGAAATAAATTAACATAATAAAATTATAATACATAAAATAAAGGTATAAAATTATCTTATTTAATTAAATAATGAATTTAATTTTATTATGTATGACCTTAAGATCATGTGTAAAACACTTTATGATATAATGTATGTGATTCTTCTTATACAACCATTTTTTCCTTTGGGTTACTCTTTCTCTACCTTAATCCCAATATAATGCTTCTTTATTTTTGATTAGTTATTTTAAATTTTGTTAATATGTTACAATATCATCTATCTATATCATATAATCTTTCTTTTATGGGTATATACATGTTTTCAATAGGCTTCATTCTAAACCATTCATGATAAACAAGCCTAATTAAAGGGATCTTCCCAATATCTTACCAATTTTAATGTGAACTCCATAATCTATTTGAATTCACCATTATATTTCTATAATAATAAAATTAATCATAAAAAATAAAGGTTGGTTCATTTCTGGTTTTATGTAAAATAATATTCATTTCCTACTTTAAATTATCTTTCGCAAGAAAATGTTTAATATCTATTGTTTCATAAACACTCTTTTCAAACATTTTTCACTTCCATATGAAAAAAATCAAGATTATATATTCCTATTTCCCTTATAATTTACATGAATGATTTAAATTCATTCTTTCATGGCCACCATTGTGGTACTCCATTTTTATATTCACGTTGACAAGATTTTGATACCTAATTATTTATATGGGAAACAATTATGTTTTTGCTTGATACCTTGTGTATGATTATTTATGTGGAAGAAATATTCATTAAAATGTTATAATGGGAGTTCAAATATAGATCTCCAATGAATTGGGTATTGTTTAGTCTAATGAGACGTTAAGTGTAATGGTCTTGGTGGTTAATATTGACTCATACATGATGTGCAACAGTCTTGGTGATTAGCCATGACTCATGCTCTCACATGTGAAATATGACTTGAATCATTCTTATTTCATGTTTTAGGTTCCCACAAAATTAAATTTATCCCATTATTAAATTATAACATGTTCTATACTTTATTCCCCTATATGTTTTTTCCTATTCCATTCCTTCATTATGCCATCATATTATGCCTTCTAACAAATGTGATATGATTTATTCTTATGTTTGTTACCTTATTGGGATTTATATATCATCCCTTTTTCCATTAATTACCCATGTTATCCTATGTAGATATAATATATAAATGGATGTTAGGATCTCATTAAGGATATTAAATATAATTGGTTTTTAGTTTGGTTTCATGTTTTCAAATTATGCACCTAATCATCCAAATACTTTAGGCTTTATGATCCTTGGATGTATTTATTGGTTAATTATTCTTAAAATCATGTGATAATATGTGTAAGATTCTAGGGTTTCTATAGTTTGTATTAGAGGAAAGTAGTAGTAATTTTTGAATATTTGGACTATAGAACTTATTAAGAACCATACAGATAATTCTTTGAATATGGATAACCTATATTAAAACATAGGGTATCACATGTTAGGATATACTTTTCATTTACATGTTTATCATATTATACTAATATTTTTATTTTATTTTTCGGATTATATATGTATTAAATCCCCCATAATTATACTTTTTCTCCTAGTTAATGGATTTAAATAGTAGAACCCATGCCAATAATAAATGGTATATACAATGTGAGGATTTCTCTAATGATATACAGAATATGATTGGAACAAGTGTAAAAAAACTCATGATAGAACATTCTCAATTGGATGGAGTTATGAATAATAAAATAAATAATGTGAAACATACTCTTTATCCAAAGAGATCAATTCTATCGAATCCTTTATGAATCAACAGCCTACCATGTTTGGTGGATTTTAAAATCCCATCATCATGGAGAAATGGATTAACTCAGTTGAAAATATATTCTCTATCATATAGTGATCATATGATGTGAAAGTTATATTGGTGGTCTATAATTTTGACGGGATAGCTAATTAGTGGTGGACACTAATTAAGAACACAAATTTGTATGTGGAAATGGACACCATGTAATGGGAATATTTTAGTAATTTTTTTTTCAATATATATTTTCTCTAAAATAGTTATCTTAAAATGGAAGTGGAGCTTCTCAGATTAATGTAGCAGGATGATGAATAAATCAATGTGTATGGTGAAAAATCACATGGCTTTCACAACACACATTCTTTTTTTCAAAAACATAGAATGAAATGTGCATCAATTATTTAGAAAAATAAATTCGAGTCTATGTAAAGAATTGGTGATCCAATACTTTGAAAGCTACGATGAGATTGATTGCTGTAACCTTATGGATGAAATAGAGATTGGAGACTCTCTGTTGTCTTATAGGTCTAGAGGAAAAAAGATGAAAATAATGTCTAATAAGGGAGGGTCAACCAAAAAATCCCATGACTGAAAGAAAACCCAGCCTCCCACATGTTAAATTGGTGGGAAGAATAGTACTAATAATTATCTAAAGGGAACTATGAGATGCTTCATATATAGAAGAGATATGCATTATAATATTTACTTCTAAAGGGATATGAATAATCTCAAAAATGTAGAATAATAACGGAAGGATCCGATAACCACCCAACCTATAGTGTAGTGTTTCAAAAAAAGGAACATAGGAATTATGAAAACCATTTCTCTAATCCAAAGGTTGTTGAAGGTAATCCACAATAACAACCTCCCAAGAAGTAGGGAAGGGTATATGCTATCAACACTGCTAAGGTGGAGCCCGGAAATAATTAGGTGATAAGTAAATTATTTATTCATTCTATAATAGATAATTTATTAATTGATTTTGTTTCTATGCAATATTTTTTATCATGCATTTTTTGTATAACTATTCAAAAAACACCTCAAAATATGGAGGTTATGTTATTAGTGTGAAAAAAATGGGGAAATTATTAAATCCAATGCTTTTAAATCCTCCCCAGTTAATGTTTCTAGATCGAGCATCCAAAGAAACATTTTTTTACTTCTATTGGATTTGTTCAATGTTATATTGGGAATGTATTAAATATCTTTATAAAAATACAACATTGACTATCGAGAAATGTAGACCTCTCTTCATATCATGAAGCTTCCTCCAATTCTAAACATGTGTAAGGAAGAATATGAATCTCTATTAGAATCATTGTCTCAATTATGGATATTGTCTAATTATTTGAAATCATAAATATCAGAAATTATTGAGACAAAGGATATGATCAATATCAAAGAAATTCCCATTATGAGGGACTATATTGACATATTCCCACAATACTTTTCTAGTATTCCTCTTAAGAGATATATTGAGTTATCAATTTAAATTATTATTTGATATTTTAATACATCAAAGAAACAACATATAATGGACATCGTTAAGATGGATGAACAAAATAAATAGTTACTAGAGAATTCAGACTAGTGTTTTATGCACCTGAGTGATTCATAATGGGGTTCACCAGTCCTGATAATCAAGAAGAAGGATCGATCAATTATCCTATGCAATGATTATCGTAAGCTCAAAAAAATAATTATAAATAATTAGTATCCTATAACATGGATAGATTACTTTTTCAATCAACTATGTGGGTCCATGTATTACTCTAAGTTGGACCTTCAATTGGGATATCACCAATTAAATTTTAGAATGGTTGATATTCTGATGACTTCCATTCGAATTAAATATAGAAACTAGTATTTCATAGTGATTCCCTTTGGACTCACCAATGATCTCAATATTTTCATGGATTTAATAAATAATGTGTTTAGAGAATACCCTAAAAAAATTTTGGTTGTCATTATGGAAAACGTTCTAATATAATCCAAGAGAATGGAAGAACATGGGGATAATTTGAATACGGTGGTAAAGATTTTACAATGGGAGAATATCTATGAAATTTATTCTAAATGTGAGTAATGTATGAAGGAAGTTTCATTATTGGGTAACATAATTACTAGTAAAGGGATATTTGTGGACCCATCCGAGATAACAGAAATTAAAGATTATCCTACACCAATATCTGTAACAATGATCCATAGTATTATTAGTTTAACTAGGTATGAATGAAGATTTTTGGATAACTTATAATGATGGTCACACCCATTAACCAAGTGACTCATAAAGTATAAATTTTTTTCTAGACTAGTGAATGTGAAGACTTTGTCAATGAGTTGAAAAATAGGTCTATCATGACACAGGTTCTCACACTACCAACTAGTGGGGAACTATTTGTAGTCTAAAAAGATGCTGAAAAAAGGGGTTAAGCTATGAATTGATTCCAAATGATATTGTGATATCCTATTCCAAATATAATTTTAGAATTTATCATAGAAACGATCCCATACAAGATTTGGTGTTTGCAGTCATGATCTTTACATTGAAAATATGGTGGCATTGTCTCTATAGATGGAAGTGTGAGATATATTCTTATCACAAGAGTCTCAAATATATATGCATAGAGAAGGATCATAATATACACAAGGGAATATGGTTACAGGTCATGAATTATTATGACTTCTCAATCCACTACCATCTAGGTAAAGAAAATAAGGTGGAAGATTTTCTAAGTAGAAAGAATACTATAACACTTAAAATGAAGGTAGTTTAGAAGGAAACAATATTACTATAATTGTAATGGATATAAATGGGAATCATAAATAAGGAACACAATAAATCATTTCTCTACTTATTTTTGAACCATCACTTAGGGGGAAAATAATTGATGCTCAAATAAATTAAGTGGAAATTCAGAAGAAGGTGGAATCCATGAAAAATGTAAAATCAACTAAGTTCAACACGGATGATGGAGTCATGATATTTGGGTCACAAATATATGTACCATATAATTTAGAGACAAATAAAGATCCTTTTAACAACTCACATATCTCAACCTTCTCTATTCACCTAGGGAGAAAAAAGATGTTTTGAGATCTCCTAGAAAACTATTGGTGGGACAATATGAATTGAGATATCATTTAATATACATAAATGATAACGGTATGTAAGAAAGTGAAGGGTGAAAGGAAAAATTATAATGCGATGATACAACCATTACCCATAACAAAACTGAAATGGGAAAAAAAATAACCATTGAATTTTTCGCTAGACTTCGTATGACACTTATAGGAAACAATGCTAAATGGGGTGTAGTGGATCTTCTTACAATGAAATATCATTTTATTTCAATTTGAGAGGAAATATCACCAGATGAAATCTGAAAGAAATACATCATATAAGTATTAACTCTATATGGAGTACCAATATCGAGTGTATCTGATTGATATCCACAATTCACTTCAAAGATATGGAAAAGTTTCCAACATTCTATAAACATTTACTTGAACATCAGTACAACCTATCATCGTCAAATTGATGGCTAATCAGAGAAACCTATTTGTAAACTAGATGATATGTTGAGATCATGATTTTTGGACTTCCAAGGAGGAAGGGACCGACATATGCCTCTGTTCGAATTCTCTTACAAAAAATGTCAACACCCATGTAACAAAATGTATCCATATGCATCCCATTATGGGAAAAGATGAAGAGAACCAAAATTTTGGGATGAGGTCAATGAACAGAAGCTTCTAGGACCTAAAATGGTTGAAAAAATGGTAAAAAATGTGAAAATAGTTCAGTAGTATATCCATGTATCCCCAGGTTGATATAAGAGTTATGTAAACAATTTTCAATGAGACCTAGAGTTTTTGGTTGGATACATGGTTTTCCATTGTATATCTCCACGGAAGAGGTTCATCATATTTGGGAAGAATGGAATGCTTAGTCCTAGGTACATATTCCCCTTTAAGATTCATTACCATGTTGTAGAATTGTCCTATCTACTAGCCCTTGAACCATCCATGTCTCATGTACATAGTGTATTACATGTATCTCTCTTAAGAAAGTACATACCATATCCCTCACATGTACTAAATGTTGAGGTGGTACATTTATAGAATGATATATCCTATGAAGAACAACCAGTGAGGACTTTGGGTGATAGAGATAATGTTATGCACAACAAGACCAGTATCCTAGTCACTATACTATGGGAGAATAACAAGTACGAAGAGCAAAAATAGGAACTGAAGGAAGATATAAAGGATAAGTACCCTCACCTATTTCCCCTAGAGATTGTAATAAAAAATTTTGATGGTAAAATTTCATAATAAGGGAAGAATGCAACAACCCAAAAATTTATCAATGAATATTCCCTTCTTATAATTATTTTCTATACTAAAAATCAAATAAAATTACTTATAAAACATATTAAAAACATTATAAATGTTGACTAAATTAAATAAGTATTGTTTAGATAAATTAACGAACATTAAATAATGGAATAATAAATTGAACTTTTGAATATTAATATGACCCTTATAAATAGTAAATAGGACAATTGAATAGTAAATTCACCTATGAAAGTATAAATAAACGTTATCCATATTATAAATGAATATATGATATATTTATATCTTTTTTAAGTAAATTAATTTTTTAAAAATGATAAATTAAGTGTATGTATTTTTTCAATTCATAAATATTTAATGACAATTTTATAATTAATGTAAAGAATTAAACGAAAATTTATTTTCATAAAATTTATTAATAAATCAATATTTTTTGTCTTATTATTATATGATAATTTTGTGAGACCTTTATTAATTAATTAAAGTGTCATAAAATCAATTATAATTTTATAATTTTTATTTTCCAAATAAATGATGACTTTAAATAAAAATTAATTTTCACATATTTAAAAATTTATTCATAAAATGGAGTCCATTTTTGATTTCTACATTTTAAAAAATTATTGTAGAATTTTTTTTGAATTTTTTTAAAATATATTATTTTTTGGTGAATAGTGAGACATAGTAATTTACTGTATAAGGAAAACAAATTCAATTTTTAGTCATTCATGAGTCCTGAATGATATAAGTGGACATTGGTTCAAACTCCCAAGAATTGGATATTTTATTTAGTGCAAAGAACCAACACTAGTCATAGTGTTGAGCAAAAATAATAAACTTATGAATAAAATAATGAGAAAACACCCCTCCCCTCCATTATAAATATCACCTCCACCACCCCTTCTCCTACGACCTTTCATGATTTTTTGAAAATGTCAAAATTATTCCTAATAATATTTCTAAGTCACACTCCCATGTTCTATAACCCTTGGTATCAACTAAATATCTAACCCTTTTCCCTATTTAAGTTCTCAATCAAGTGAATTCAAGAGGTAAAAACCACATTCATTTTCTTTTAATTCCATTCCAAATTGTTTTTTCTTATTTTATCCACAACTCCACATTAATGTGACATGAAAACTACAATATCTTACCTATTATTTAATTTTATATTATTAATGAAATAATCACTCATTATTTATTTCCCCTCCCCTTTTTGTTCCAAAAATGGAAATATCATCCGTGATGTGTTAATTTATCACATTTAAGGACGACGTGATTTCAATTTCCTTTACCACCTTCAAGGTTGGTCATAAAACATTTTTGAAAGTTTAAACATATTAATATATATATATATTATGTCCTATGTAATTTTAGGGGACCATTATATATACATTATACTTATTAGTAAAACAAAACTAGTTCGTGGTGATTGAATCATGACAAATTAATCTAAACAAATATCATTAACATTTTACCTAGTGATTCATCCTCCCCTAGAATAACCAAATGACTTATATAACCAATTAATTCTTTTGATTTTAATTAATAACATATGACTTAAATTCTGGATATCTATTCACATTTTATATGATCTTTCATCCATTTATTGAATCAAATCAATCATGAAAACCAAGGAAATGGATGTTCACAAAAAATAACATTGTATCCTATAGGTCATTAATAATTCCATCCATCCAACGTTACGATTTTTGTTAATGAAAAAGAGGCAACAAAAAAGATGAAGGGGGGGGGGGGGCAGAGGGCCCACCAAGGGGGGGTGAAAGTAATGTAAGCCAAGGGAATCACCCCGTACAAGGTCCTCCCCCTCTGGATTAAAATGGGACACATTATAAAAGAAACAAACTGGGGAACTCGGAGATGAAAGAGAGGACAAATGGTCAGTCACTTTGTTCCCCTCCCTACACGTGTGAGAGACTCTCACTTGGTTATTGAGCTGGAGCTTGCATTTCCTCATGGTGTAGGATATGGACTAGGGAATGGTGCCTTTACCCGTTAAGGCGTTATGGACAATCCTGGAGTCATTTTCCATCTCGCTGATGAGGAAACCTTTCTTCTTGAAAAAGATAAGGCCGGATAGGGCCGCATTAGCCTCTGCCCAAATAGGAGATCCACTTCCATAAAAGATCGAAAAAGCTAGCACTACTCTCCCCCAGGTGTCCCGCACAACCCCTCCTCCACTCATCATACCCATCCCACAGGAGCCGTCTGTGTTAAGTTTAAGGCCATCCCTAGGAGGTAACCACCGGATCCAACTCCCCAGATGGGTGGCAACGTTCTGTGCACCTGCAACCCTCAAACCGAAAAGAGCACCCAAGGATGTGGCCTCCTTCCTGATGGTACTGTGGCCAACCAAATCATGAAAAAGCCACCTTGTTTTGGCCACAACCTCCCTATCAGAGAATAGTAACCCCTCATACCTGGAACGGTTCCTAGCCTTCCATAACACCCAACACCCCATGATGAAAATGACCCCCCTCGCCTCCAGGTCAGAGCCATCTCCCAAGGCCCCCTGAACCCAATTCTCCAAGAAGACTTCGATGTTACCACCTGCATCCCCATAGTCTGGTAGAATACCGATAGATCTCAAAACCTCACGTGCCCAACCACCCGTGAAGAAGATGTGGCTTAAGCTTTCTTCACTTTTGAACACACAACATCGGCAACAGGAAGTTGTGCTGATCCCCAGCCATTTGATATTATCGTCAGATGGAAGGGCATTGTTCCGAAGCCTCCATGAAAGGAAGAAAAAGTTAGTCGGCACTCCGTTTCCCCACACCAGATCACTCCAATCATCATGATGTCCAGGGGAGGAAACCATCCTCCACAACTCCTTCGAGTTGAACAACCCCGAGGAAGAGGGGGTGAAAACACACATGTCCCGCTCATCATTCAAACAAATATAATCAAAAACCTCTTTCTGGATTGCATCCAACATATATCTGAAGAACTGGGGATATAAACTCGCCTCTCTGAACGTGATAGTGGGGGCTGGGCAACCCAGATACCCCAGTAAAGAACCTGATCAATTAGTCTGCCAGAAGAAGATTAGGCCCTCTCCAATGATCCACTGGGACAGCGGGAGAAGCATAGGGATAATATTACTCACCGATGTCCACAAAGAAGACCCAATATTCAAGGCACATGCACCCCCAGACCTGTACCATTGCATCATGAGCCTACCCCAGATGGTGCGACCCTCAACGATCTCCCATGCAAGCTTCACTCGAATGGAATGAATCGTAACCCCCAGACTCCTGACGTTTATTCCACCTTCGTCGCTGGGACACGCCATCCTGCTCCATGACACCCAGTGCCTCTTCCCTTCATCCGTGACATCCCATATAAACTGCGCAAGTACTTTATCAATGGACATGATCACTCCCTTCGGGACACTAACAGAGGCCAAGGCATGCACCAGAATTGCTGAAAGTACACTGTTCACCAATGTAATCCTCCCCCCGAAGGACAAGAAGCGATTTTTCCAGTTCATGACTCGCTCTGTGATCCCCCCGACCACCTTGTCAAAGTCCCTGGTCTTCAACCTACCTTGGGAAATAGGTGAACCGAGGTATTCCATGGGGAACGAGCCACGTCCCATACCCAAAATCCTCTCCAACCTATCCACCCTACTCAAACTACATGATCTTGATACAAAGAAGTTGCTCTTACCTTTGTTAACCGTTTGGGTTACTCTTTTTCTCTCTTTATCCAAATTTAATAATTCATTTATTTTTGTTTACTTACTAGAAATTCTGTTTATTGGTTCCAAAATCATGTATCTAGATCATGTAATCCTTCTTTTATGGGGAAATTTAAGCTTTAAAAAGTTTCCCTTCTAAAATCTCCCCGATTACAATGCCTGATTAATTAGAACTTCCCAAATTCTTAGCAATATTAAAGAGCAATACATATTTTATTTTAAATCACCGTTGTTTTTATAAAAGAAATAATTTAATAATTATAAATAATTCTTGGTTGATTTCATGTTTTATATAAAATATTATGGCTTTTCATCTTTAAATGCACATTATCGCTAAAATGTTTTATGTGTTAGGATTATTACTAAAATTATTTACACATTATCAATTTATTTTGACATAACGTATAATGGTATATTATAATTTTCTCTTATGAATGTCAATTTATGATGTAAATCCATTATTACATGGAAAACATTATGATACTTTCTTTCTATATGCCTTTTGACATGATTATGAAACCCAATTCATTCCATGGGTAACCCTTATTTTTTTTGAATAATTCCTTATATATGATTTTTATGTGGCACAAAGATTCATGAAATGTTATGATGGTTTCTCCCATATAGCACTCCAATATGGTGGGTAATGTTTAGTCTCATGAGACGTTATGTTTAACAGTCTTGGTGGTTAACATTGACTTGTTCTCCATGTGTAATTGTCTTCGTTGTTAGCCTTGACAAGTACTCCTCCATGTTAAATGAGCCCTGACTCATGCTTGTGTCATGTTTTTTTTCATGCACAATACTATGATTACATTATCCCATGTTCTATGTGTTATGTTCTCATATGTTTATTCAGGTTCCATTTCTTCTTTATGTCGTCTTGTTATTCTTTGTATCCCATGTTCTATTATTTATTCATATATTGATACCCTGACAAGGATTTTTAAATCATCATTTGTTCATGTATTACCCATTATATCCTATTTTGATGTAAGAGATTAATATAATTTAGGATCTCATTATGGAGATTAAATAATATATTTTTTTCAAATTAGGAAACTAATCATCCAAGTACACTAGACATTATGATCCTTGGTTATATTTTTTTGTTAATTATTCTTTAAATCATGTAATAATATGTGTAAAATGAAATCTTTGTTGTATTACATGTGTTGAATCTAGAATATATGTTCGTAAAAATGTAATATGGAATGCATCATATATGTTATAGAGGCTCAGTGGAATTTCTAAATGGTATAAAGAATTTCTAATTATTTCCAAAAATTTCACAAGGCCGGATGTACTTAGGGATTATTTTTCCAATATTTTAAAAACTCATGATAACCTTCCATGGAGATAATTTTATGAATATAAAATCTCCCAATTGAAAAAATAAATAATTCCTTCATTTATCAATATAATGTTTTTTTTTCATTTTCCATGTTTCTATTATATTAGTCAAAATAGTCTGTTTCTTTATAGTTTTATCATCAACTATTTATTGTAAAACAATATTCATTTTAAAAAAATCATCCCAACTTGTTGGAATACATCATATTTTTATATATAATAATTTATAGGGTTTAATTTTAATACATGAATAGAATCTATTATCATTAGAGAAATCCATCAAATGTTATTACTGATAAAACAAAACATGAATTTCTTATGATAATGATATCAACATGACTAATAATATTTGAATAGTCCTTTATGAGTGTCAATAATTTTGATTATGATATGAATCAAAAAAATGAATAATGAAATCACAATCCTTCAATTGTTTTCTAGAATTTAAATGTAAATATTTGATCAAGATCAGATATAGATGAAAATGTGCAACATGAATTTTTATAAATTATTTCATATAAATCTATATGAGGATTTCAAGAGGCCACTATTATCTTATAGAGAGATAATGTGTCAATTTGGTAAAGAGATCATCAAAAACAAACATAGATTCCTTATTTCTAGGGGAATTTGTAAAATTACTGATAATCATTAGAGTAATTTCCTTCCATTTCATTATAGGAATCGTTAGAGGCAACATGATAGCTCTGTGATGCTATCTCTTTTCCTTAACCTTTAAAAAAACCCATCATCTTGATAAAGAATAATCAATTTTCTGTTACATATTATCCCACAAAAAATGTTCCTTCATATCCCTGTACATATATGTATGACTAAGTTTTATATAGAAACTATAGCTATGAAAATTGTATAATAATACAGTTTTTGATCTGATATAGATGAAACACATAACCACTTTCAAAATTTTATAAAACCATATTCATAAATGATTTGAACCAATTTCCAATTATTCATAGATTTAATTTTTATTAAAAAACATTCATCATCAGGTTGTGAACTTTTTATTTTCTCAAACATAGATGGGTTGGAAATCCATTGAAAATAGAGTTAAGTTTCCCATTCCTTAATAATTCCTGTATCCATATTTAATAAATCCATAAACACAAGGTCTATATATATCCTCATTTTTTGAGGGATCCATGTCATTCCTTTACAAATGTACCTATGAACTTATTTTACTTTTTATGGTGGTAGTGTACTTATCAATAATAATGCTTGAGTGGAGTGATCCATACTCTTTCCCTCATGTTGTGTTGTTTTTTGTGAAATTTTTTATTTTAGAATATTATGGTTTGTTTATTTCTCTCATCCTTTTCCATAGAGGCAATGTATTCATATCTTCAATGAAAATATTATGGATACCAATTCAAGGTCATGTGTAAGATATATATTTTCAGTCATCTTTAATTTCCTGGACACATTGTCAATAACATTCTTATTTTGTGCAAGGACACAACTAATTCACTTCTTCTAAATTTCTATATATATTGGTTTTAATCCTTTTCCAATGGAAAAGTCAATACAATAATATTTTCTGATATTTTATTCAATTTTTTAAATCATTCCTTACTTTACTTCATCCTTATAAAATTAACCCCATTACATGTATGGTTGGAGAATAGTTTATCTAATTGAGTATTTTTTTGAAAATATTTCCTATAGTAAAATATACGTAAACTATATACCATGGTTATTTTTACTAGTGTAGGCCATTATTTTACTTCCATTTTGTCTTCATGATGCTTTGATAATGATCCACATGTTATTATCATGGTGATCAAAGCATTGATTTTACACCAATATATGATTAATAAATAAAACTAAAATTTTTCACCATATTCTATGAATACTATGTTCATCTAGTCCATAAAAACAGTAAGTTCATTATTCAATCCCAATAGAAATACTATAAAATCATAATGTACACATCGCATAAGAAATTCTATATTTAGAATATATTACTTCGTTTCTCACAATTTATTACACATAGAATAGATTTCAATCTTTGAAAATTATTAATATCCTTCTTGTTGATTAAATATGAAATAAATGTGATATTTATGATTATTGTTATTTACAGTAACAACATTTATTGTCCTAAAATAAATTTACAACCTAATAGATCTATATTTATTCATAACTAAATGAATTAGGGATCCCCAATATAAATAAATTGGGCATATGGATCCCTCATCACACAATTCATGTTGTTTTTTATTCAACCCCACAAATTCCCTAGTTCCTATTCTATAAGGATTATTTTATAGGTGTCTTTCATATGGGATTAAATCAATGGAGAACTAAAAACCGGACTCTAGAGTATATCTTTTTAATTCCCTAGAAAATACATTATTGTATTATTATAAAATATGTTCATCCTCAATTTTAAGATTAAACTATATATTTTTAGATTACATCTAATATTATTCCCTAAGAATATAATTTAGAATATATATAAGAGTTGTATCTTTACATGATCTAGATGATGATGTCTCCCCTCTAATGAAAAGTAATTCCACATCTCCGTTATGAATCATAATTTTATTCCATTGGAATTTTTTTAGTTATATTTTGAGATCTAGTCCATACCATTTATTATATCAAATTAAATGACAAGTATAAAAATCATGTATATTAAAATTGAATGTTTATGTGTTATAATAAAAACATACTATCACATAATTGTTGATATTAGATTTACACTACGATCCTATGAATAAATATTATCTTCATATGGTTCATGGTAAATATTCAATTTTCTTTGAAAACATAGAATATATAAAACATTGTGAAAGTCCATAATCAAAAAAATAATTGGATAAATTTTAGGCTAAAACTAAAATACCTTCTAGAAAATATTTATGAACTTCAAACCCAACTATAGTGATTAAAGAGTCTTGGATTTATCCTCATTCCCTCTTTTACGATAGGTTTCATGATTCATGGGACATTTATTTGAATAATTCCCCACTTGTAGACTATTTAAGAATATGATAAGTGAATTTTATTTCATTAACTTGAATTAATTTTCAAAATAACCCATAACTCCACACTTTTAAAAAATCTCTTCCCATCAATACTTTTCCAGGATATTTATTTCAGTAATTTACACAAGATAGAAACTACATTGTTCTCTTTTTTTACATTGTTGTTTTATTTTTTTCTTTAGTCTTATCTAACCTATTATTTTATTAACATACCTCAAAGATAAATGATATAGAAAAATTATTTTTCCCTTGTTATGGCACAAATTACTATTTCAACAAATTTTGATTTTTTTAGAAAATATTTCCCTTCTTAGGGTTGTATTAATATCTTTAATGAAATGATTAATTAGACTTTTTATATTACATATATAATCTGTAGGACACTAGGATAATATAATAAAGATTTCATCAACCCATATAACACTTTCCCCTCAATTTGATTTAATATAAGAAACAATCTCTACATTTGTTTTCATTTCACATGATAAATATATTTGTCAAATAATGCCACCTTAAAATATTTCTATTCCACATGTTTTATTTTTTCTTTCTTTATAGTATTTTAGATCTACGACTACTATTGATAAACTCTTCCTCTAATAAAATAATCCATAAGTATAACCTTTTCCATTTTATTCTATACTGTGTTAAAAAATATCATTTTAAGTGATAATCCCTTTCTCAGGTACTACTTCATTAGAAGTAACACTAAAATATAGAGTATTATATTAAGTGAAATGATCCAATATATGTATATCATGTCATAAAACCTGATGTTTCTCTGAATGGGAAAGGTTATTAGTCATATACTTGGTTATGTACCCTAGTATTGCTAGGATTTTCTCAGCACCAACATAAGTCCTATAACGTGCTCAATATGGAAATTTCCACATTGGTGTTATGTATTGATACCATTATTTCTTCCAAGTTCCATACCTGAATAATGACCTAAACTGAATTATTTCATAACATGATAAATTATGAATCATTTTATATAATTTTGGTGACTATTAACATAAATTGAAAATTTCCTCATAGATAATCTAAAAAACCTAAAATAGGTTTCATTGTTAATATCATTAAATTAAAATATATTTGAAAATATTTCAAAATGGTTTTCAAATAGATTGTGAATCGTATAAATAATATCACCTAAGAGTTTAAAATAAGGTGTTCTATAAGGGCCTATTAATGGTGAACTAGAATGATGGCCAATATATACTTAACCAATTATTTTCAGGGTTATTTCCCCTAGACACATCTATTCCAAAATTTAGTCCACCTGTAGTATCCATATATGGATGTTTATATTTAGGAAAACCAAAAAATATATATTTTACCAAAATGTAATGATATTATTCTATACTGAGACATATCCTTTTAGTTTTCTATGGGTTTTTTTTCTTTAATATATGTTTTCATAAATATATTTTCTTTGGTTTCAACTAATGTTTTTTGATACCAACTATAGAAACACCATCATCTATAAACGTGAGTCTATATCAACATTATTACAATGAAATAAGATGAAAGGTATCACATCTACAAGGATATATCTATTTAGTATTATTGAAGAACCATATATATATATATATATATGTTTTCAATTTTAGAGAGGAAATAAAATATTTTGTGTCCTTGATACTCATTAACAATTTCCCACTTCATATCCATGGGAATTTAAAACAAATAACGGTGAGATAAAATTCTTAGTAAGGTTTTCATACATTAGAATATATTATTTGTAATTAACGAGTAATCAATATTATAAGGTAAATAACTAAAAACAAATTCCATTTAATTAATAACATGAGAAAGAAATAATTCCATGGATAATATTAATGTAATAATATCAAGGATAATAATAATAATAATTGAATTCATAATGAAGGAAATACATGATTTTTAACATCATGATCAATGACTTTTGAGATTATATTTTCAATTTTTGATATATATACACTAAAAATCCATTTAATAAGTTTATTAAAGTGTTAAGTCTTATGAGACCTATCAATTCATTGGGAGACTATCCATAACTAGTTCCCACATGTAACTACATTTCAAATGATTTACCCATATATGGAATGATCAATTTAATTCATAATAAAAATACTTTATAAAAAAATTCATTATTGAGTAAAGGATAAATAATAATAAGATTTACAACGTAAATAAAATAAATTTAAAATTATTTTTTTTTAGAATTGATATATGTTATAGGAAATATAAGAACCCAAAATACTAATAGTATGGTGTAACAAACGAAACTCATTGTCTGAGGAAATATTATTACAATAAATTGGTTATTTTGATATAAAATGAATGAGAAAAAAAATAATAATAGAAAAAATATGATAAAAAATCCACCAGGAATATTAGTTTCGTAAAAAAATTAAGTAATTTTATGAATATGAAAATATTTAAGAAAAAAATTTAAAATAAACTTTCTTTAAATAATTTTCTTTTAAAACAATTTAAAATTTTCAAAATACTCTAAATAATGTAAAACTTTTATGTGAGCGGGAAAAATATTTTAACATCACATACCTTAAAAAGAAACACTTTTTATGAATTTTTCTAAAGATATAAAAAATCAACATTTTAGAAACATCTGAAAGATTCCAGTAAAACCTTCTCAAAAGTAGACGACATACAAAAATAACCTTAGGAATTTGTAGAAAATAAAATGTAATTTTGTAAGACAACATTGAAAAATATAATTTTGGAATAAAAATATATTGATAAAAAATAAAAATAAGACAATATTTTCTTTTCAACATTTCATTTAATTATTCAAATTTCAAGGATTTTAAAATTATAGAGATAACAATAAAACCATATAAATATCTATAGGATAATAAAATGTTTGATTTTATGAAATAATTATAATAAATTTATTTTAACCAAAATACAAGTTATCTTAAAAAATAGATTGTAAAATAAATTTTTATTGGAGTTTTCAAATCATGTGGGAGGGGGTGAATTGAGTTTCCAATAAAATCTATTAAGAAAAATATAAAAACAGAATCACTCAATTTAATTAAATCACCAAGTTAACAAAAAATACAGAAATAAATAATTTTATTTTTCTAATAGTTCCTCAAAAGTGAGATTAATGGTTAATTATAATTACATTGAATGTACTAAAATTTTGAATCTAATATACATAACCAAAAACATTATATAAAATAAAAATTAATATTTACCATTTGTGTTTAGTTTTGTTTAACAGTTATAAAAATTGAAACATGTTTTATTTAAAATCATGAAAAAATAGATAATGTTCAACGATATTTAATAATTGGTTCAGTCTCATGATAAGACTCAATCACCTTCAATTTTCCATCTCTTATTTACTAGATGTTTATTATAAAATAAATCTATCCACAAACTAGATTGGGTTTTACAACCAAAATTATATAAGGATGTTAAGGCACATAGCCTCTCCAACACTTATAAATGGAATAAGACATGTACAAGTAAAAAATAACCTCTTCCAATGTTGATCATAGAAATACATATGATGAAAATTGTGAAATATTTTAAGAACTCTCTAGTTTAGTATACGATACTCTGTTCTATGAAAATAAATTTTAATATAAAAACACTGATCAAAATTAACGTATGAGAAAAAAGGGAAATTATTTGAGACAATAAAATGCATTGTTTCTCAATCTGATAGGGTTTTGTCTTTATGGAGTCATTGGTGATATTCATGAGATTATTCCACTAGGTTTTCAATTATGGATCAGTAAAATAGAGAATCATAAAAATTATAAATAACCCAATATTATATTCTATATCTTTTGTAATGATATCATTTTCACATTTCCTCATATTCACCATGAAAGCCAACATATTTTATTTCCAATTTTATACATAAGAAATATCTTTTGAATATATATCATTTTAAGAGATCTAATTGTCCATTGAAAATAATAAATAAATAATCTAGGTCCTCATACTAAGAAATAATTCGAGAAATACTGACTTTGTTATTATTTCTTCCCTGCAATTTTTTAAGAATTGTCGTTGATAAATCCATGTGACTCTTTCCAACATCATATTAATAAACTAGGGACTGTTGAATTAATTTCAAAATTAATTCTAGATATCCATGGTTTTTGCACTGGCGGTAGATGCCCGATGATAGTATATCGAACTAATGGTAGTAGTCTCTAGTTTAAAATAACTGGTGGATGTACGATATGAGTATTAAGTGAATTGAATTTAGAAACACTATGGTGATTGCAGTAGTATGACCTAGAGGTAGCACAATATAGTGGCAGATCATCCAGATGGCAGCATCATTTAGCTATACCGGTACTAGTAGCCTTTCATTTATGGTATCATTGAGTGGTGGTAATAGACACTTGAAGTATAAGACTTTTATGGCAGCTGTATCTAATAGCCATTATAGAAAACATGAAAACAACATGAAACAATAGAATTTAATTATGTTTCCTTAATTATAAAGTAGTATAACCTAATGATAAATCTATGTAACTAACTTTAAGGAACTAGTTTTTTCACTCAGGTATGGGTCATTTAAATTTCAGTCTTATTGTTTTTTGGACTTGATATGTAAGTCTACTATGGTTATAGATCCTTCAGTGGTGTCTGGGGATTGTTCGAAGCATGGAGCCCCTGCCGATGGAAGAAAACAGTTGGCTGCTCGGTCAGTAGAACCTATGAAACCTATCTCTCATTGTTTCCTCTCACCATGATTGGTATTTCAGAAGAGATAGTAATGGATCATGGATTTCCAAAGCCGTGAACCAAGGGATACAAGCCTAGGCATGAAACTATTTAGTTTTTAGTAGAGGTGGCCATATGGGCAGATCACAACATGAAAAATTGTGCATGACCAATATTGTGGGGTTCGTCTTTAAACAAATAGAGGATCACAGTTGGTGTACAGTTCCCCTTACCGCACGTTGCAATAGTGGTCCCCCTTAACTTTTGGTTGTAATGACCAAATTTTAAATTATTTCTATTAAAATCTCCCCACCTCTCTTATTTTCATTTCAAGTACCATGGAGGCATTATCCTTCATTGTGGAGCTCCAAGACACCCTCTTCAAATTTTTTAGGCCTATCCTTCATCCTGTGTCCTATCACAGCTCAATTGGTCACATTGGATTCCTCTCGGTAAGATATTTAATCCTTTAGGTATGTTAATACCTTTTATTTCCCATGATAATACTATTCAGATGTAGGGTCTTATGCCCAATTTTTAGTATGTTGATAAATTCTTCAGATTCCCTCTAATCTAGGCCAAACTGAAGGATGATACAAGATTAGGAGAGTCACATGAGCTTACGGTAAGTGTTCTATGACTCATCCCTTAAGTCTCTCCATTTTGTAAATGGGTGTCATTATGTGCATGCTAATTTCCTTGGGCATTGCCTATTAAATTCATATTCAATTCTTATAATCTTTGTGATCATATTATAGATTCCATTCAATGAATTATAATTACACCATTTGAGGATGGCACATCAATGATTTCCACCATGAGAATGGGGGTTTTCTCAATTCTTCCTTGGTAGTCCATGTGGGTTTGTCTGTGACACCATTCAGGTGTGTGGATTAACCCTGAAAAAGGTTAACCTACATAAATTAAAATAATTATGAATTTTAATGGTTTGTACAAGTATATTACAACTTAAACCTTCTAAAGGTATGTGTTTAAGTGTAATAAATAATACATTAAATTTTAAATAGAATGTATAATTTGGATATTACATTGCCTTGTTGATTACAATTAAATTGTATGAGGTTTATTTTTCTTATCCCACCTTTTAATGACTATTAATGGTAAGTGAGTGAAAAAATAAATAATTTTTTAATTAATGTAATAAATGGTTTCATGTCGTATTTATCCTTTATAATTATTATGGAAGGTAATGTAATGGACCAATTGACTTATTAAAAGGTATGATTGTTACACGGTAGAAAAATATTGAATCAGGTGTATGGGGCCTATTGTATATCGACTTGTTCATCTTGATATGGTTGGTCAAACTCAATACATCCTTGGATTCCCAATGTATTTCCTTGACCACTCAAGGAAACAATTCTAATTCCAAGAGATATTTTCTAAGGGAGATAAGCACCTTATAAGATAACCCCTTTATACCAGTGGATTCCCAACATAATGATGTTGGACCCCTTCATTGTCCTTCAGATATTATGATTCCATAGAAACAATCATTGGATCTAGCTTAACATATTAGACATGTGGAAGCATGTATTCACCAATTGGGCCTTGTCATATCTTATAAAATTATTACCATTGAAAAGATCCATGGACTCAGTTAGAATCATATTATAGTGTAATTACTTGGTTTATTCCCAGTGGATTACACTAAGACCCCTTTTAACCACAATACATATTATTACTGTTTTGGATCGACCCCTGAGGTGAATAATGCCTTGGTTATTAACTCAGATTCTATTTTATTATTATAATTATATGGGATACCTTTTTATTACATCGATCATTCAATATCATTTTCATGTTGTATGTTAAGCATTAATATATCTCATTTGACATAACTATATATACTAGAACCTAAAAATTAAATTGTTATATGTTCAAAGACATTACCATCTAAGGATAAAGTGGGTATCAAGGTATTTAATTTTTTGTATCATCTTTACATTCATATATATATATATATATACACCTATAAAATTTTTTATTATAAATTTCATAGATTGGATAGTATAGAAGAATTTTGTGGGGGATTATTTACATTTATCTCAAACCCTATTTGGGTAGTCATTAGTACCAATGAAGATTACATGTATGCATGTGTTGATAAGGGGAAGCAACCTACTTTGGACACCTATTTTTTATTGCTTGCATTAGAAGGGGGATTGATAGAAAATAAACAAGCCAACACTCATGATGGTGGTTATGTTTTGTATTATTTTTAATTATTATATATATAATGTATTCCATGCTATGATGTATACTTGGTTTCCATTTTTTCAAAGACATGCAATAAATTTCATCAACTTTTGTATAAGATTTAGTTTTTAGTTTTGAGTGTTACCATCAATTTATTATATTGTTTATTATTTATATCTATTTATACTATGGTGGGTTACTGTTCTTGTAGTACAATATCTATTTCCAATATTCCATATTTTCATATTTTTATTCTTATATTTACTCAGTTATTATTTACCTTGGTGCTCCAATCTAGTAATGAGGCTATAGTGACCCCACCGACACATCCTAGTCCATTGCTTCTAGTCATATCTATATTACTGGGGTCTTGATCCAATGTGACCATCAGACTTAGGAAAAATTTATGTGGAACCAATGATCAATACATTACAAAGTGGTATTAGAGGATTTCATTTATATACTTAATATTTTGATTCAATAGTCATGAGATTAAGAATTCTTTTGAAGTTGGTTAAAAGATGTGCTTTGGTGTTACTAACCATCATTCTGGAAAAATTCCACGTTTACATATTTTAAAATTAATATCATCATCATCATAATTATTTTATTAAAATAAAACTAAGTATAGAGAACAATAAAGAATGAGAAAAAATAGGAAAAAAGAGGACAAGGGAAAAATTATGGAGGGAAAAAGTAGTGATGTCCAAAGGAATCATCTATTACTAGGTTCCACCACTCTAAAGGCAGGGAATCATAGTTGGAGAACCAAGAAATACCATTTCCTTGAGATTTCGTTGAAGAATGACATTCCGACACCTTATTACCTTCCCGCCAAGTATGAATAACATTCATGTGATGATGAATAATGATTTTTCCCCTTCAGAAAATGTAGTAAATAGACAAGGTAGTGTTACTAAAACTAATAATAGAGTTGTAAAGGGTAGATAATTCTATTTCCACTATTTCCAAGTAAATCCCAATAATATTATAAAGGTATATACTATTAATAATAGAAAGATATTATTCATTGAGGAAATGTATGAATCCAATGTGGGCTGTATATGCCTAGAAAAATTAAAAATTATTATCATGAACCACACCCCCTCTATAGATGAATCATGATCTATATGTGTTGAGTTTTTTTCCTATGGGGTGAGGATGACATATTACCCAGTTAGATTGAGTGCCTTAAAAGAGTTAAAAAATTGAGAAGTTGTTATTCATGAGAGGCATGAGAGTAAGAGCTCATTCCCAATTGTTGAAAATACTGATGATGTCTAATAGAATATTTTAATATAAATAGAAATAATATACCTCGAGTAGTGAACCCATTGAAAATTTACAAAGTTCCTCCTCTACTAGAAACACTAGCAACCTATAGATAAAACCATGAATCTATAATTTTTCATAGGACCAACAATTCCCTCCCCTTGGAACCAATGATAAATAAAGGTAAGGTCTGATGAATTTAGAGAGAAGAATCTAGTAAATTGGCCAAAGGTTCTCTAGACTAATTGAGTCAACTCACTCCTAATGAAGAGGTGATTCAAATTTTTCTTTTCGTGGTTCCTATAATATGAGCAACATGAAACAAGAGGGATGCTTATGAAGGTTATTATTATTGATGATAATTTCATCACCATTGGGTGATTCACATGTATTGTGATGGTTATTATTATTATTATTATCATTATTATCATTTAGTATTTCATTTAATACTTTTTCCAATGAGATGAAGGAAAAAAATTCTTACATGCATCATTTTAGGAATAAAGAATTAATATTCCATGCATATTTCATGAAATACATGTTCATTTAATGCTCTCAATTTTATATAATTCCTTTGATTTTTGAGTGAGCCATGCATGATATATATTCCTATGCTAATTAAATTTTATTATTGGGCATGGAATTGGTTATTTAATGTTTCAACATCAATATAAAAAGTTTTTTTCTATATATTATGATAGTAGTAACTAAAATAGATAGTTTCTACCCATGTCTGATATATACCTTTGGTTACATGAGCTTCTCTTTGGATTTGATTGATTGATTTCCATTTCAAATTGAAGGGGTGTATGGGCTATTATCGATTGTAATGTGTAGTTTACCTAGTTATGTTATTTTCTATTACCCATTACATTCAGATATAGAATGTAGATGGGGAAAAATAGAAATTATAAGGGTGTCAATTTATATCAAAAGGTGTATGTGACTTTATTCATTGGGAATGGAGATCCATTTAAATTTAAACATGATATATGTTTATAAAAAATTTAAAACATATGATATAAATATGGTCTTATAAAACTATATTGTTTCCAATAAATGAATTGGAAAAAATTGATTGTCCCTACACCTAATGGACCCCATGTATATTAAACAATAAAAATTACCAATATCATATCCTTCTAAGTGGGTAGATGGGATAATATACCATTGGTAGTGATCCTTTATTCTAATGTTATGATTTCTATAGTGTATTTATCTTTTATGAAGTCATGATATGAGTTTTGAGATTGAAATTTGTAAAGCTATAGAAACAATATGTCCTTGCATCATGTGATAAGATGGTGGAAATGACCATGCTCTAGAGATGGTGTCCCCTATGCTTCTAGTCTCACCACTAAGATTTCCTCGTGATGATTCACTTATTATACCAAATTTAAGAATTGATGCTAAAATTAGTGAGTATATCCTACATCTAATGTAGTCTATGTAGGTTTCCTCATGATTCCGATATTCACTGGTGGGATGTGATTACCTATGATGGTTATAATCAGGGAATGTTCTAGGATTATTTTCAAAATGCCTTCTATGACCAATATCCTCCTCAGATGCTGAGAGATGATAGATCCAAAGCGTTCATGCATCTCAAGCACGGGGCTATGTTAGTAATGGAATATTGAGAATGTTTTACTATATTTATGTTCTTTTCACTACTTCTATCCAGTGACTAGATATTGCGAGAACGATGTTTCAAGGATGGAATCCAATGTGCCATCCATACTCAGGTGATTTTCTTTCACCTACCAACCTTTTTGAGACAATTATTCAGTCTCTTATCACTAAGAATATCCTGAGGTAAGGTGACATTTATTTTTCTAGATGTTCAGAGACAATGAAAGAAATTAGTTTTTATATTATTAGGAATTATAACCTTGAGGATTAATGTTACAGCAGTGAAGGTGAGAGTAAATATATGGGTACCTCTATTATATTCCATCAGTGTGGATGATAGGGGCATCTGAATCCTCAGTGTGATATAGAATTTATGGAGTTTTGTGAATGCAACTGTATGGGGATTTCGAAAGAGTTTTTCATAACATTCCATTTGATTAAAATGGAAGAGTCTCCATTCTAGATCCACTTTCATGTGTAAGATCTTTTACACTATGTCTGGTGAGGATTTAGAGTTATAGAAACAGTACTTGATGAGGAGGACGTCATGGCCTGGTAGCCAAACTTATGATCATTAGCTATAGCAGAGTAGTCATGCTAAGCATACTCTTGCTATAGAAATAGGCCATATACCAGGTCAGATTCATTCTTTATAGCCAATAATAATTTATTTGAGTTCATGGATGTCTAAAGTACAATGTAATTATCTAGTAGACACAACTATTGTAATAGATTCATTTAATATAGGTCCTTCATAATACTTTATATATTTATTGACTTTGTAATGTATCAGGGAAAAAATTCAGTATTAATGTGGTGTTATGACCCTAGACACGCTATTGGGAGTGTGGTCAGATGACATAAACCAATTCAGGGACTGCCCCATGAGGTAGCTAGTTAGCTCTTCTTGTGGGTCCTCTTCAAACATGAGATTATTGGTTTTGATGTTATTCCCAAAATCCATTGGATGGAACTATATCATACTATTGGGTAAAAATATCATTGAAGGTAGTCGTTTATATCACCAGAAGGTTGTATCTATCTCCCCAATGTTGAGTGAAATGTCATGGATTATAGAGACTTAACAAAGCACGATGGGATATGTATTATGACTACCTCTAAAACTAGTATACTGATGGAGGATAATAGAGTATACATGGTAGATTTTCTTCCCATAATATATCATTTCATGAATGTATTTATAGAAATTTCTTAGGCTTTACTTTTGAGATAGTGGTAGAGTTTATGAATGATATTGATCTAGGAGAAGGTCCAGTATCCATTCCTCCATATAGGATAGAACCTACTGATCGTCTGGAGCTCAAGAGGCTGTTGGGGTATCTAAAGGCCAAGGGTTTTACACTCCCCAATACTTCCACCTCCAGTTCATCTATGATTTTCAAAAATAAGGTGGATTGTACCCTTTATTTATTTGTTCATTACAAATATTTAAACCATATTATCCTTAAGGACAAAAATCCCTTTCTTGAAAAATATTATAACTTTGAAAAGATCTAAGGAACTTGGGTGTTTTTTAAGATTGGCCTAAGATTATTTCTTCATTAGGTGTGAGTTAGGTCTTCATACATAACTTAATAATATTATCATAGAAGGTATGGTCTGTATGTATATCTCATTATGCCATTCAGTCTTATGAACATTACCTCTATTTTTATTTCTTGAATAAATAGAGTGTTCCATCTCTATTTGGATTTCTTTTCATTGTATTTTTGGATGACATATTGATGTATTTTCACACTCATAGAGACCATGATTGACATTATTTGATCATTTTAAATACATTAAGATAGGGTGATATTTATTCTAATATTTCTATGTTCCACTTCTAGATTTACATTGTTAACTTATTGAGTTATATCATATCAGAATGAGGATAATATTTTGATCCATAAAAGGTGAGTGTTTTTGTTTCGTGGGAGTATCTAAAAAAGGTGTTTTATATTCATAGTTTCTTGGGGATGGAAGGATATTAAATGTATTTCATACATGACTTATGATGGCATGTTTGACCTATTAAATTTTAGAGAAATAAGGGTGTTAAATTATTTTGGTTAGAAGTGTGTGAAAAAGTCTTTTTGGAGCTGAAGGGAAGGCCAATTTCTATACCTATTCTGATTCTTATAGATCATCGAAGAGTCCATACATCCAACATTATGATTTTTATTTCAAAAGGAAATAAATAAATATAATAAAAGGGGACTACACCAAGGGAGGCCAGAAATAATGCATTCCCAGAGCATAACTCTTAATCAGGTTCACCCACTCGAGTTTAAAAAGAGAGAAATTTGAAAAACAAACCACATGATCATATGGGACCACAAGGGAGGCCAAGTAGTCCACCACTTTGTTCCCTTAAATCCATGTATGAGTGACCCTAAATCTGTCCTAGAGGAGGGACTTATATTGTCTGATAGTATAGATGATGGACCACAGAGTGCTACCCCTCCCATGAAAGGCCTCGTTGACAATCTTTGAATCAGTTTCAATCTGAGCGATGCTGAGATTCTTCCACTTACACATGGAAGACCTTGTAAGCACTGCAAGGGCCTTCAACCGGACCGAATTGATGCTACCATAATAAGTCGAAAAAGCTAAGGCCACCCTTCCACTGTGATCACATAAGGCCCCACCACCTCGCATGACCTCCATGACGCATGACCCATCAATATTAAGCTTAAATCCTTCCCCCGGAGGTGACCCACAGATCCAGCTCCCGTGTACCCTTGAACCATTCCTCCTAGCCTTAGCTAGTTGGGATTGCAATAAAAAAACGCAGACACATCCTTCCCAATACTTGATGCTCCAACTAGGTCCAACAATAGGCATCTGGTTCTGGCCACCACCGCCCTCCCTGTGGATAGAATCCCTTCAAACATAGCATGATTTCTTTCTTGCCAAAGAATCAAGAAACCCGCGTTGAGAAAAAAGGCCCGAGCCTCAGTCTCTATAATATTATCATTACATCCTTGGAACCATTTCACCAAGAAACTCTCATAGTTACCAGCATGAGAGGAAAAACCTGCAATCCCCACAAAGAAACTCCACACCTCACAGGCCCAATCTCCATCGAAGAAAATGTGATTCATACTCTCCTCCTTCCTATGCTAACAAAAATGGAAGCAATAGAACATACTAATACCCATCCTTTTGATGCTATCATCTGATGGAATAGAATTATAATACAAGTGGCAAGTAAGAAAATTAAGCTTTACTGGAATATTCTTCCGCCAGACCACTCTTTTCCAGCTCCCGCTCTCTTGAGGACCACCAAAACCGGTGCTTCTGTGAAAAACATTGACACTGAACCTAACTGAACATGAAGGGGTATACACACACCTATCCTTTTCTGAATTAATCATGATAGAGTCAAGAACAAGCCATTGAGATGAATCCAGAATTGATCTAAAAAACAGAGGGTGCGAACTAGCCTCTCTGACACTGATAAAAGGAGTCGGGCACCCCGGATAATTCCACACCATCCCTGACCAATTCTGCTGCAAAAACAGGACTCTCCCCACCAAGATAATCCATTGAGAATGAGGAAGAAGTGTTGGAATGATATTACACACTGTGACCCATAGAGACGTCGCTCCACCAAAAGGACGAGTCGCACATGCCGAGTATTTCTTAGCTATGATTCTCCCCCACAATGTATGTTCCTCGACAATTTCCCATGAAAGCTTTGCATGAAACCCATGCACTACTTCTGCCATGCTCCTAACATTTATTCCTCCTTCCCCAAATGGCTGAGCCATCTTCCCCCACGCAACCCACATCTTTTTCTTTTTTAGAGAGGCACCTCAGATAAACCGATCCATGATTCTATACATGGTCCTGATGACCCCCTCGGGCACACTTGTGGAAGCCATAGCATCCACCAAAACCGCTGAAAACATTATGTTCACCGAGGTGATACGCCCCCCAAAGGATAAAAAATGATTCCTCCAGTCCAAAATGTGTGCCATCATCCTATCCAACACTTTGTCAAAATCCCTGGTTCACAACCTACCAGATGAAACCAGTGTACCCAGGTATTCCATAGAGAGAGAGCCCTTCCCCATTCCCAGCTCGCTGCTCAACCTGCTCAACCTCCCTACACCACGAGAACTAGCAATATAAATAATACTCATCTCCCTATTTACAAACTACCCACTCCATGGACAATACTCCTCCAAAATTTTGTTGAACTCCCGAATCGATCTTCTTCCAGCATTCATGAAGACGATAGTATCATCTGCATAAATTAAGTGGGAGATATAAAGACTTCCATGTTTCCTCCTGAAAGGTAGAATCTCCCCATTACCAATAACTTTATTAATCATCTTAATAAGAGTGTCCTGCATCAGTATGAATATACTCGGAGATATCAGATCACCCTACCAAAGACCCCGCATGGATTTGAAGAAACGATGCGTTCTCCCCACGAAAGACACCGCCAACCATGGTGAGAAAACACACCTGAAAACAGTGTCACATGCCCACTTTGAGAAACCCATCTTGGAGAGAACACTATTAATAAAACCCCATTCCAACCAGTCAAAAGCCCTGTTCATATCAATCTTGATCGCCACATTAAACCCACGAGATTTCTTTTTCAAATCCCTCTTCATCTCCTTGGACAATGCTATGGCCCCCTGTATTGATCGATCATGCATGAAACCATGTTTCTCCAAGTAGACCCACCGAGGTAGACAACATGATAGCCTCTGATTGATCACATTATCCAAAACTTTATATAATAAGTTGCACATGCCAATCGGCCGATAATGATTGATAGAAGAGGGGGCTTTAAACATCAGAAAGAGAACCAAAGAAGTAGCAACCGAAATCTGGGGGATGAGCCATCCACAAAAGAAATCCAGAATGGCTCGAAAGAGATCCCCTTTAACCACCTCCCATGTACCCCCATAGAAAGATCCTGTAAACCCGTCAGGACTAGCTGCACTATCTGGGTTCAGACTGTACATGGCCTCCTTCACCTCCTCCTCTGTGGGTATTCTTTCAAGCATCTCATTCTCCTGTACAGAGACAATATTTGGAATCAATTCCCATAAAAAAGCATCCCCAAAGGGATACCCCCTAGGCATACTAGCGCTCAGGCCTTCCAGAAAATATTTAAAAAATGATACAGCCAAGCCCCCAACTGCCTCTCTATCATCTGAAAAAGAGCCATCCTCCAGTTCCAAGTTGGGATTTACCATGCGCCGCTTCTCCTTAAGACATGCATGGAAAAAGGCATTATTCTTGTCCCCTTCCTTGAGCCACTTTATCCTTGCATAATCTCGCACCCTATTCTCTTGAGCTAGCAACCAATCTGCCAGAAATTCCTTTTTCTTGGAAAGTTCCTCAAATAGAGCATCATCCCAGCAACTCTCAAGACTGGATTCCAAAATCTCAACTTCTTGTTTAAGGGTATCAAGATATTTATCTAATGGGGGAAGAGAGACAACCCATGCCAAGAGGGCCTACTTCAACCGCCTCAGTTTATGGTAAAAATCCACCCACGAAAAACACCACGACGGTTCACTCAAGGAATGCAACACCACACTGTGGAAAGCCAGGTTTCCCACCCACTGACTATAAAAACTAAAACTTTCCGGAGCTGCCTCCAACCTACAGAGTTATAGAAGAAGTGGATAGTGATCATAAATTCTTAGTAACATATTCCTAACCTTCACGTCTGGGAAATTTTCAATGGCACGCACGTTAGACATGCACTGGTCAAGCCTGCTCCAGTTATGCCTGTCCCCCTTACGGTTGTTGCACCATGTGAAAGGGTTTCCAGAGTAACCCACGTCCATGAGAACCTTACCCAACATGCACTGAGCAAAGGAAAAACTAGATCGCCTTCAAAAATCACCATGACCCTTCCTCTCCTCGGGCCTCGAAACAATGTTAAAATCCCCACCCACCAGCCAAGGAAGATCCCCTGAGTCGAATGCATTCAAATCCCACCAGAGAACCTCCCTATAATGAGAATCAAAAATTCCATATATGAAAGACATATACCACTATACACTTTACCTCGACCCATTTTTCATAATGTGTTGGTCCCCAACCTGCACCTTAACCACTGAGATTAGCCTCCTCCAGAATATCCAGATGTTGTTATTCTCCAGGCCTCCATGCATGGCTGCATGCATACCAATCTTCTAAGTGACCTCCTACAAATTAGCATTGTTTTTCATATGCTCAACAATCTCCACCAACATGAATTTGTGATTCTTAGACTCTGAGGAAATAAAATCAGTATTCACCCTAGCCCCGATCCCACGGGCGTTCCAAATCAAGATGGGAAACATTTAAATGAGAGCATGCCTGGTTTTGGCCCCGTGAAATGTGGTGATTTTCATAGGAGATCGATATCTCTCCCTAACTTGCTGCATCATCAACATCAGCCATGTGAAAAAACCTGGGCTCGAAGAAGATCCTCTATTGCATATGCCCACGAAACCATCAGACAACAAATAAGGACCTCCAAATCCCCCTTACATTCCCCCTTAGTCGAGACACCAACCGCCATGACATCCTTACCATTCCTATTAGCGGAGCCACATGTATCGCTCCAAGGAAAGCTCCAAGAAACCTCGGGAGACAATCCTTTCGAGAGCCTGGAGCTCTTGCAAGAAACAGAGACCCCCAGAGGCTCAGAACCCACTAGCCAAATAAGAACAGGAGGACCGGAAGCCAAACCACCCACCCCTAAAACTGAAAACCTGAACCCCTAAACGTCCCAAGAGGAGTAAGAGAGTGGGGAACCAAGACAACCCTAAAACATCTCAGCAAAGAACCAATCAACTCACCGAAAGAAATCATCTTTAGGGAAGCCAAAAAGTCTAACTTTGTAGACTAAGGAGAGAAAAGAACCAAATCAGAACAGCCAACAGAGTCATCCCAACCAAATGAAACCAGTGGCCTGGAAACCAGTAGGAGGACCTACGAACATGAAGACAAGCCATCCACCGGTTGCTGAACTGAGGCTGAGGGAGGCCCAGGCCGTGCTTTGACGGGGGCAGCCCTCAAGGGCTAATCCGAGACCAAAGGAAACCTTGGGCTTGTCATAGAAGGAACAACAGAGTTACGAGAAGCCATATTAGGATGACCACCACGAGGCTCGCGACATGACTGGATTGAGTTCCCCTGAATAATGCATGAGGAGAAGTACCTAGGGAACATCGGAAACACGATTTCCTGAGGCCACTCCACTGTACCAGGCACCGAGAGAGAGATCTTCTCTGGGATTGTAAGTGTAAGGTCCAACTCTACGTATATCTGAGGCGTCGAAACATCCACACCACTAAGAGTACTATCGGCCGAACAGATGAATACCCCGAACGCATCACCAATGCCTGTGAGGAAAGCACCATTATGGAAAGGAAGGAGAATCCCAGGAAAACTAACCCACACCGCAGCTCGAGCACTCTCCTTTACCTTATGAGCCTCCGTCGACCAGTGAGATATATTGAAATGCCAGTGACCCCAAACACGGGGAGCCTTGCACCACGCCAACACAAAATCCTCTTCCGAAGAAATAACCACACAGAATGATTTCTGATGGAGCTCCGACACCCAAACATCCCCCTGTAAAATCCAAGAAGCCATGAAACCACTGAAAAACAGGCAAATAAGGATTTATTGAAGCAAACCTCGCAACGATCATCCACTTAAGACCGCCCAAATCCTTGGAAAAAGCCCGCTCCAGCGCCACCAACGAAATTTTGGAGCCATTCCTCGTGACTGAGTGGGAGAAAGGATCAATCTACGAGAAACAAGGGCACGAAATAGCCAGGCCCAAATCGTGCACCATGTCCCTGAAGGACCTCGCTGAAATATCACTCCGACGTGGAACACCGAGCCCCCGTGAAGGACGTGGGGCCACCGTCGGAGGGCCAGGCCCCGGACTAAGCTCCACTGGAGACAAAGCCGTCGGAGGAGGGAGAGACGGGAGGGGAGTAATGGGCGAAAATTTTGAAAAAGCTCTAGGCGCGTGAAGCTCGTACTCTTGAGAGAAAGAGGCATCCATTTCCCTAATTATGTCCCATGGAAGAGTCTGTACAGTGTTTTGTGATACATAAGGAGTCCAAATAGGTGTAGTGTTGATGTAGGAGGATAGATTTGTTTCATATATATCTCGACAGTAGAGGCCCCATGAGTGGGATTACCCAATGCACAACCTCGAGCTAGTATCATTTTTTCATGCCTTGTGGTGATGGTAATAATATCTAATGGGTTAGTTATATGTGGTGTATACAGACCAAAAGAGCCTCAAATTTACCTTCTCGCAACATGAATTGAATCTTAGATAATAAATATGTGTTGAATATATTTCTTATTTTGATTTTGAACTTTCTTATACACCTAGAAGAGAAATGTATTAGATGATGCATTTATCTAAAAAGAATAGGCACAAACAAAATATGAATATAGTGATGAATGGAAATCGATGGTTGTAACACTCGATGAAATTACAATACATACAATTTATAAGGAATTTATTATAATTTATAGATTTATTTAGATAGAAAACATAGTTAAGAATATGATATATACAAAACTCAGTCACATTTCATTACACACAAGAATTAATTTTTTCAATAACATGTGTTACACACAAGAGTGAGTTTTACCAAACAAAAAAAATATAATGAAAAACTAAAATTTAATATAATAATATATAAAATAGTTATGAAATTTGTGTTTATGAATAGGATTGAATAAAATGTAAATCTATTTGGATGAATTCAATGGTTACTAATTAAATATAAATTAATATAAAAACCAATTGAGTATAAAGTAAATGTTTCAATAAAAACCATTTTTATGCAGCCAATAGAATTTTGTCTTAATAAATTATATTAATTACTATACTGAATAGAATTAATGATATATATATATGTATATAAATATATATAAAATATTCAATTTTTTTTCATTCAAACAATATATTCTATAGACATAATTTAAGAACAAATCCAATTTTACACATAAAAGATGTATTTATTCTATATTTAGTTTTTCCACTATTTAATGAAGCACCCATTTTAAAACTAAATTTTGGAAATTTTATAAAATTTATAAGTCCAAATAATGTTATCTTTGGAATATTTAATATCAAAAATATTTTAGGGCAACCTTTTGGTAATTTTCTGTGATGTTTCGTATTTTGATGAATAGTGAAAATACATAATTTTAATTGAAAACTAACTTTTCATCTAAAGAAATTGTAGTTTTAAAGTATATTATCAACTTTATTGAAATTTTGATTAGATAAATTTTAAATATATTATTAAAATATAGGTTATTTTAATAATTTTTACATTTAATTTAGATAAAAACACTTAGTGAACCTCTGAACTTATTTCATTAAAAACCCACTTTTCTATCCCGTTTACAGGATTAATTTTATATTTATTTATGCCAATACTGTGATTAGAATTTAAAAAAATATATTAAATATTTGTAGTCAAAATAAATTATAATTTCTATTATGTTCACATTTTTTCCCAAAACTATTAGTGAATGTTATTAAAATTATTTACAATAATTAAGTTAAAAACGAGTTTACTTAGTTGTTAAACACTAATATTAATTGAAAAAATGACCTTGAAACATGTCAAAAGCTAATTTTATATCCATATTTAGACCATATCATCCCTTTTATTGATTTGGGTTCATTGTGGGAGGCACATGATGCAATAGAGACCTCCCAATAATGTTTACCTTTTATATCTATAAGAATGCCACTCCTACACTATAAAGATAAATTCCACCATTCACCTCATCATACTGAAAAAGAAATTTGGATATTCCATAAAACTTAAAAATAGACACCCAAAATTCATAATCTCATCCATGAAGCCTAAATATTTAGATAAATCAAACCAATGAATTTTATTGGTAATAAAAAGGTGTTACCCAAATAAGAGCTAACGTTCTTCAATAAGAACTTTTGTCTTATTTCATTTTATGATCCTTAAATTCTTTCTATATCATGAGTATGTAATGAAATATTTATCCTAAATATATTAAATTTTTTTATCTGAAGGTTACAACCTACAAATTCATACACTTCCATCAAATGGGATACACAATCATCGTTCAAGTGTATGACGAACTAACACCCCTCAAAATGATGTCATTCGTTCCTCCATTACCAAATTTCAAGGTTGGAGTAATGATCTATTTATAGTTTATATATTTTATATATGATATTCATTACTTATTTATTCTTATATAATATTTATATAACACATACCTTCATTATTTCCATTTTGTGGGAATATAATAACATCATTTGGAGATGTGTGGACAACCACCTCTTCAAAGAGATGTGATTCATTCAAACATTACAAGAAATGTGTTAATGATTGTTTTAATAAAAATATGTGATATATATATATATATATGTATAACAAAAAAATCATTTAGGAACTATAATATACATATATATCATTTACATCCCAATAATTTAATATGATAAGAAAATCAAATCAGTATTTGTGCGTACGTACTGCCAACGATCTCCATGAATGGTGCATTTCATCTCATATCTCTAAATATTATGGAATAATATAAATAAATACAATATAAAGAAATAAAATATTTAAATCCTGATTTAACTTACGTATTTGATGATATCATGATCGATGTATGAGGAAAAAAATACCAGCCAAATCATACTAAGAAAACATTACATGTAAGGCCTGAAACGATCAGAATAATGAAATATTGTCAAAAGGGTAATAATATATTATTATAAGATCATATATAAAGTTATTAAGATGAATATTTATATAGTATAAGTTAATAAAAATTTTATTATAGAATATTTTAAATTAAATTTATCTAGAAAGGAGTGTAATGTTAGAGGAATTCTAGTCTCACTTTTTTTATGAGAATTATTCCATATTCACCACTCAATTCTTTTTATTGTGTATATACTTCCCTATAAAATTTTATATCCTGAACATAATTTACTTCATGATTTTAAAATTTTCAATTGATGTTATTATTTAACATATCTCTCAGTTCAAAAGTTACTCAAGTAGTAATAGATTTCATCTCAATTTACATTTCAATTAGACTTATATGATATTATGAACAAATTCAATTTAACTTGTCGTATATATTTACAATTTTTTATTTAATATAATGATTTGATCATATTTCATGGTAAACTATGTTTCAATTTTAATTATCTTATTTAGTGATGTTAGACTGGAATATTACACTGTGGTAAAATTTATCCTTGCATTCACCATTTAATTTGTGATTTTTAACTTTATCTTGAACCAATCAATTTCTTATGACCAATTTATAATGGACATAAAATTTATATTAGATATCCATATTATTTTGTGATGGGTTTAATTATTTGCTAAAATATAGAACATGTTTACATGGGATGTGTACATGAATGTTATTTGATTAATTGAGGAATATTGGTAAATCCATGTCTTGTTCTAAACAAATAAATTTATAAGGCACATTGTTGAAGAATTAAATACATTATTTAATATGAGGGATTATTTGGATAGGTGTGAAATTTGTGGGCCTGGTTATATACATCCCATTGAATCATCAGTAGTCTCATATGACAAATCATTTGGCCATTCAGATGGGTTTTGACACAATATGTTATAAAAAATCTTTTGAAAGGTATTGATGGTAATGGTAACATGTACCAAGAAACATGGAATCCAGTAATAATGATTTTTCTTAATTTAGATTTTGTTCTTATTTATCATTGAGATTTTTTCATTCACATTATCTATATATGTAGTTCATTAATAGTTTATTGATTAAATGGAACATGTTTCACTTACATACCTTTTCATCAGTCCATCAGAATATGATTCCTTATAATCATGAAAATATAACAATGAGAGCCATTATCTTCATGATTCTAGGGTCAGTGCATTATAGTTGTTATTGAAGGAGGTTTAGTGGAAACTTTAGAATATAGATTTAGGAAAAAAATTGGATAAGATAACCCTATGGTATACTTTGAGGATAAGTATAAATAACATAGTTTAATTTTTTTAGGTAGGGATAATGTGGGTCATACTAGTAATACTTCCCTGTCAAGATACTATAAGCAGACATGGTTATGGAATAGATATACCTAGGGGAAACATCTCTAAAAATGGGTGTTTAGTCTGACTCGAGTGTATATTGGTAGACAAAAACATGCCTTATTGTGCCCCAAGGTTGACACTCTCAGGGGATACACATAAGATTATTCACATTTTAATTACAAACCAATATAATGGATTTAAATGTATATATATATTCCCAAATGACATTTTATGATCCAATGATTTTCAATGAAAAAATTTTCAATGCAAAAATTCTCACCATATTTGTAATTATAAATTATGAAAAAAATTCATGATTTTATGAGACAATTTAAAATATGATGTTGTTTAGAAATGAAATGTTGAATGAAAAATGATATCGATACTCATGGAAAATATAGATATTAGTCTGCTGAGGAAAATAATTTAGATGATATTGGAATAAAGGAAATTATGGAAATATTAAGGAAACATAACTTGGTTTTGAAACATAACCTTTCTCGAATGGAGAAACACATTCCATAATGAGATTCTATGATGCTTGATCCTTTTATATGATAAACTACCTAATTATTTAGTATAAATATTGATCAAAAGGAATATGATAAATAGATTAAGTATTTGGAGAAGATATGTATGGAATTAGGATGTAGTGAAAACGAAAATGTTACACTTATGGTGTATTATTTTAATGGATATGTTGATAAATAATGGTCATTGACAAACAATATTTGGGAGGAAGAAGAAATAGAACTCCTAGAATGAAATTTTTTTAGGAGACAATATTTGACAAATATTTCCCTCATGAGAAAAAAATAAGGTGAATAAAAAGTTTCAAATTTTAAATAAAATAGAGGACGAATTTTTTAGTAGTGTGTAGAGAAACCTTTAAAAGGTTATCAAGGTATTCTATGAATTTCATATGCAACATATAATGTAAGACTGATTGTTTATTTATAGTCCCTATGCTTTGTATCCAATGGGTGGTGGGGTCTCAATATTTTTCTTTATGTGATTAAATAAATTTATGTTATTTTAATAAATAGAATGAATTCTCCAAGTCAAATAGATTCAAAGGGAATCAAGAGAAGAAGATTATGAAAGAGAAAATAATGGATAAAGGGATGAAGGTAAAGAAGTACTTTCCCACATTCAATAACAGTAGAAAGGATCACAATGTGAAATTCGTGAAGTGTTTGGGAGTTTGTTATAAGTTTGGAGAAAAGGGTTACCATGAATATGAGTGCAATGGGAAGACAAAAATCAATGATTTTGAGTTCTAAAACTACAAGTATATGAGGCAATATGCATATGAATTCCATTTGGGTCTAGGGAATCTATCATATAAGTGGCCATGGGGAGATGTCCATGTTTATGCTATTGATATATGTGAAGTGCAATGATTAATATTATCTTATATTTGGATCCTCAACTATTTTTTTAATAGTATTTTATCAAAGATATCTGTGTTATAAGTATTATGTAATGTATAAGGATTGTACTACTAACTGTTTTCCCCAAGTATATAAAACCATGTGTTGATTGGTACCATTTACCAAGAAAAAATATTCAATGGCAAGTTGATTTTCCTTTAAATCATATTATTTGTGGAAATTAAATCATTAATATTTTTGTAATGTTTAGATAATAATTCTTGACAATATAGATGATTGCTATGGATAATGTAAATTGGATATTACTAACTACCCACGAAATGATTAATGATTTTATGACAACATTTTTTATTCTATCATTGTGGGAGTTTACAACATTTTTTGGATTTGTTGAATATAAAAAATAATCAATCTATGTTTTGGGAATAAGTAAGAATTCATGTTTTCAATATGTTTTAATGGTAATTCATGTTATTTTAATTTTTTAATAGAAAACATGATAAAGGTGTTCACATATTTGATACGAGATGACTAAGGACCTACTTTACATGGATTAAAGGCTACTGATAAGTTCATTTTAGACATTCAGTGACCTACCTTCTAAAGTGTTGGGTGATAATAATTTAGAAAAGGTATTCATTTATGAAATGGTTTTAGTTCTTATTTGGATGAGGTTCTAGAGGTTAATATATTACATAATCATTTTATGAAACCTATGCTAATAGATAATGTATAAATAGTTCACATAACAACAAATGGATAATATTTTGTATATGAAATTGAATGGTATCCAGTAAATTTATTTACTTATATTCTTAGATATTGAAATAATTTACCAACTATAAAAAAAAGGTCTTGAAAGAAACAATTGTTCATATTATCGCTACATTTCATGATATCGATGACTAGTTTTAGATATCTAGTTTATAGAATTATGGTTAAACAATTTCTGATGAACCTGTTTTATATCACAATCCATCAGAACATGATAGTTAGATTTCTCTTCCATGTCCATTTTCTCAATAATGTTCTCCTATTTGAGTTCATAGTTTTGTTGTGAACTTTTAATTTTGCTTCCCCTATTGTAGATAAGTTTGTGTTATTTACCCTATTTAGGTTGTGGGATTTTTAACAATAGTATTTTCAAATATGAAACCCTTATTTACAAATATCATGTTTTAATTATGAGGGAATAATTTATTTAATGTGGGGAGAATGTAACACCTAAGAAATTAAAATCATTAACATTTAGAATAAATTTAAATTTTCTTCTATATTTCTTTATATAAAACAACATGTTAATATTATGCTAAAACCAACAATGAGTTATCATGCATTACATGAAATGATTACTTTACTCGATAGCTTGCATGACATGCAAGAACGTGTTTTACCATAAAAATATATAATGGAAATATTATTATTTAATATAATAAGATATAAAATTGTTGTTAAATTTATTTTTATGAATAGTATTTAAAAACATATAAGAATATATGTTGTAATTCAATGGTTACCGACTATTTATAATTAAATAAAAAACAAATTTTACGTAAAGGAAATGTTTCTATAAGAAACTAGTATTATGATCGAAAAGGTGTTTTGTCATAATAAATTAAACAAATTTATATTAGAGAATTATATTAATAAAATATATATAATATATAATCTATTATATATTTTTAATTTTTATATAATAGACTTGATTTACATATTATAATAAAAAATATGATTTTAGAAATGAAAAATTATATTAATTCTGAATATAGTTTGGATTCCATTAATGGAAGAACTATTTAATTTGTTTTTGGAAACTTTATAGAAATTATAAGTAAAAATGAAATTAATTTTTTAAATATTGTTGAACAAATTATATTTTGGTGAACATTTGGTATTTTTCTGTGATGTTTAATTTTTTTAAGTATCGTGGAAAATACTGAATTTTAATTGAAAAACAACTTTTCATCTAAATAACTTATAGTGTTAAATTATAATTTTGATGAAATTTTAAGTATTATTAGATAAATTATACATATATTAATATCAAATATGGAATTTTAGTTATATTATATTGAATTTGGATATAAAAAACATAGTGAAGTTTTGAACATTTTCACTTTGAAAACTAGATTTTGAATCCCATTTGTTAGACTAATTTTTAATTACATTATGCGATTTTTATGACTATAATTTTAAAAATGTATTACATAATTAAAATAAGATCAATTTATAAGGTATAATCTGGTAAAATTAGTTGTTTACTATAAACAATATTGAAAGTAATTAAATTTAATTCCTATGATTCTTGTAAAAATGACCTTACTCAGTGGATAAAATTTAATATTAAGTCAAACAACAAGCAAGTAAAAAAAACGATTTTATATCCATATATATAACACAATATCTCTTTTCTGTAATTTAGTTCATTATCAGAGGCATGTGATATATGGGAGACATCGAAGAAGTGTTTACCTTTTTATATCTACAAGAATTTGACCCCTTCACCACTACAAAAAAGCACTCCCCCATCTAAATAATCATAACTATCAAGCCATTTATCTCATAAAAACATCCCTAAATGGATCCCATTCTTCCCTTACCTCTTCCTAGAAGACTCTTTTTGGGAATAAGTTAAACCATGAATGTATTTTTTTCATAAACCAAATGGTGTTACCCAAAGATAAGGCAATATTCTTCATCAAGAACTTCTGTTTTAATTCATTATATAATAATTTAATTATTTATATCTCATAATTATATAATCACATGAGCATAATAAATATAATGATATATTTTTATCTTAATTCAATGACCTAAACCTCCACACACTTCCATCAAATGGCATACACAATAATCGTTCGTGTGTACAAAAAACTATTACCTCACGAACCAATGTCATTTGTTCATCTATTAACACCATTAAGCTTTTTAATAATAATATATTTATACAATACATATTATATATATACGATTTATTTATTCTTCTATAATTTTTATATAACATATACCTTTAATATTTCTATTTTTTAAGAATTCGATAACTTCGTTTCTGGACGTGTGAACAAATGTCTCCTGAAAGTGACATGATTAATTCGAACATTACATGGAATGTATTAATGATAGTTTTAATAATAATAAGGGATATATATGAAAAAAAATTAAAAATTAAAAATATTATCCATATATATCATTTACTATTCTTTCTTTTAATATGTCATGAAAATGGAAACAATGTTTATGCATTCGTACAGGCTACCGTTTACTAGAATGGTACATTTCATCTCGTATCACTAAATATTATGAATTAGTATAAAAAATTTATATTAAATTGAAAAAGTAATAAAATAATTATTTAAATTTTGGATATGAATATATCAATATTGACAAAATGAGAACAAAAATAAAAAGGAAAAACATACAAGATAAAACATGACAATTTCTATGCGAAATGATGAAAATAAGGAATGATTGTTATCAAAGGGGATATAAGATATTATATAAAGAAATTATATGATATTAAAAATATTATAATGGTTATTTTATGAGTCTATAACTTTATTAAAACCGTTATACATGAGTGTAAATTGTGTGAAAATAAACTAGAGTTTAACGTAATGGGATTTATAGTCTTACTTTTGTTTCTATGTGACTTATTCCATATTTACTGTAACACCCCGAGATTTTATGGGAAATAATATTTTTAATTTAATTGATGTATTGTTTTGTATGATACTCTAATATTATATTTCACTATACGCAACACCATATTATCTTTTAGTATACGCAAACACAATTCTTGTCTTGTGTTTCACGCAAGAGAGACCTTCCTCAATAGCGTGTGTTGTACGCAATACTGAGTTTTACTAAACAATGATATATTGTTATAATATTATTATTAACTTGAAATTATGAATATTATTAACCAAAATTTTAATTTTATAACATTATAATTCATCTTACACATTTTCTAGAACATGGTATGAGAACAAAATCAATTTTTGGTATAAAGGAACTATTTAAAAAAAATGCAGTTTTTCTATCTTTTTATAGCGCACCCATTTTAAATAAAATTTTTGACAAGTTTATATGTTAAATTTTAAAAATTAAACTTATTCTTTTGAATAAGGTCATAAAAATTTATGATGGATAAATTTTTGACATTATTCTAATAACTTTCATATTTTGTTGAATAGTAAAAATACGCTAAATTTTACTTAAAAGAAACTTTTTTCATTAAGATAATTTATATGGTTAGATTATAATATTGAATGATTTTAAAGTATAAATATAATATATTATTACCATTTAATATAATTTAATTCATTATCATTAATTTTACATTGAATTCTTAGGTAAAAACATTTCAATCTTTTGCAATTTTTTAACTTTTAAAACCCATTTTCTCAACAGCGGGATTAATTTTAAATTAAATACTGAAAATTCTGTGTATTGAATTTTCAAAAATGGATTCCATATTTAGAATCATAAGGTCCAACTTATGTTAATAGGATACTTTTTAATTTTTGGCATTATGAATAGTAATTATAGTAAATTTTATTTACCACAATTAAAGGTAAATCTGGTAATTAAGGGTAAACATAATATTATAAAATTACACTAACAGTTGTCTTGATATAATTGGTTGATTATATTTCTATCTAAATCTTACTTGGATCGAAATGGAAACTTTTGGATCCCACTTGGATGAGATTAAGAACATTAATTTATTTTTAAAGGAAAGTGAAATATATCTCACTCAAACGTTATTAATTAAATTATATTTAATATAATTTTATAAAAAATATAAATTCGATTATAAATACTCATTTTAAATATAAAATGTTTTTCTTCATCAATTTAATTTATTTGTAATTTTTAAGAAATATATTTTTACCTTAATACCTTATACATTAATGATGAATAAATTACTTACCTATTGAAAAATCAATAATATTGTTTTTATTAAAATGATAATACCCTTCCAAATGACCAAAAACTTTCCCAAACCTTATTTGTAGTGTATATTTATACCCTAAACATTCTAGGGTCTTATTTCAGACCATTTGGTGCCTTATAAAACATATTAGGACATTAATATCATTTTACTTTAAATGATGTCAATGTTGTCACCTTCATAATTTAATGAATATAACAATTTACATGTTGTGATTATAAGATTATAAATAATATTAAAAGTATTATTATGTAATATATTATATTTATCTTCCTTATTTTATTTTATTTTTAATTTTTATGCAACAAATAACTATATTAAATATTTATACAAAAATGGTGTAGTATTTATTTTATCAAGCGAAATATCAAATAAATGGTTATAAAAATATTAAAATAAATATTATATGAACCAATTAATTTTATCCATGAATTTCTAGATTAATATGACATATTAGAAATCTACTAATTATTTTTTTTAATATATATTCTAGTGTGGATTTTATTTAAATTCAAATAATTGAATAGTGTCAAAAATGACACTCTTGATATTTTATAAAAATATCATATTATTAAATTGTTTAAAAATCACAAAAATATTTAACAATTACAAATTTAAAATTATATGGTCTAAAATGTAATAATATATCTAATTATGGAAAATTAACAACATATAAGTAAGTATTTTTAACAATTTAAAAATTACAATATTATTACCACAAAAAATATTAAACAGATTAAATAAGGATAAATAAAAATGATATGGTTTAAAATAAACATAAAAAAATGTATAAATTTTATTTGTTGATGACATAAAAACCCTATCTTATCTCATATTATATTTTAGTCATATTTTGATATTTTTATGTGGGGTTTAACTTTATTATTGACCAATATTTTTGAGGTTTCCAAAAGTGCACTGCTCTTCTCTTATAAAAGGGAACCTCATCCCTCTCCTCTTCACAACATTTTTAGACTCCATGATCGAAAAAAACCTATCTATTGCTATTACCCACTTCCGTATAAACACACTTGAGGTCCTGGTATTCTTAAAAGTCCAACTTTAGTGTCATAAGAGGAGGTTTAGAAGAGGTGCGTCAAAGAAGAGGTAATATCCTTTACCAATTCTTTCAAATTTATTTTTTTCTTCTACTTAAACTTATTTATTTGAATCATTATAAAGTAATAACATCAGTATCACTAATGTACTTATATGTTATTATAAATATTAAACAACCCCATTTCACCTTCTATCCATCCTACAAAAAACGAAATCACAGCACGTGCGTACGTACGACATACCGTCTCCACGCTGCGGTGTAATCGATTTTTCCACCGCCACCTTAATTGGATGGGTATAATGATGGAAATAATAACTATATATGATTATTATAAAATTATTATAATTATGAGATACTATATCATCCACTCTAATTCAATTCAATAATTATGGGAATGATATCAACGCTCGTGCGTACGTACATATTACCGTCTCCATGATTCGATGAGATTCATTCTCCATGTTAACCATTCAAAAATGATTACAATGTATATATAATAAATAATCATGAAATATATGAAATAATAATTCCACTAATTATGTATATATATATTTCATTTCTTCCATTTAATTTATCAAGGAAACGATAACAGAGTTCATGCATACGTACGGCCTACCGTCTCCATGAACGGTGTATTTCATTCCATTTATCAATATATTATATATATTCTAAATATACCTTATATATAAATCATGTTTTACATTATGGAAGTATGTAATCATGATCTATGTAATCATATGAACAATTACAAGTCAAAACACGTTCGATGACTGAACCAATTTTACCCAAAACACTACTTTAACCAGGAATTGACAAATGAAAGGGTAATATAAAGTAGTATGTGAATCATATATGATATCATAAATATTATTATGGTTTTGTAATAAGTTAATAATATGTTTAAACCCACTATAATGAAGTCTTGGACACATACATACGAAATTGTACCTAAGTCAAGGGATAATATTTCCAATCTCGTTCTTATCCGAGATAGTTTATTCCTAAGTATTTACTGGGGTTATGTTTATCATCCATGTCCATGTTTTCTGAATTTTTTTTCATAAAATGTTTACTATTCTTCTATGTTTGTTTAAAGTCATTTTACCCTTATTTTGACTTTTACCACATTTTATGGAAAAAATCTTTCTTTTTTTTACCATACGAGGTGCTTTTTGACTTTTTCGTGTAATAGTACAAGAAGAATGTTTTTTTAACTTATACGACATGAATAGATTTTTAAGGTTTCATAACAACATATTTTCATGAAGCTTCCTATAAAATATTTCATTATTTTTTTTGACAAAATCTTTTTCTTTTAAAATTCCATGGCATTTTGAGAAAAGAAAATGATTTTGAAGAAGAAAGGATATTTTTCTCAAGAATTTATTTCAAGTGTTTTATCAAAACTATTTTCCATCTAAGACGACATTATTTAGTATGTTTATGTTTCAAGTATAATTTCTCTATTATTTACATGATTTTATTTTTATTATTATTAAATGATATCCATTTGTTTTATGTGGATTATTTTATGTTCGGATGATGTTTATGGAACCCATTTTATTCTTTGGGTTATGATGAATGATGTATGTTTATTTTCTTGAAGATGTAAGAATGATTTCATTATGATATGGGTGGAACCTATATCTCCCTCCAATGCATTGGATAAAGATTTATATCTCATGATATAGACATGGATGGAAAATAATGTGAATCCAGTTCAGTAATACTGGGATGGAACGAGAAGTAAACTCTGTTCAGTAATGGACATTGTCCACTGTGATTGTCTTGGCAGCAATACCTTGGCTACTTTGGAAATCATATCATGTTCTTAATTGTTTTCCACAATTACATGTTTTATTCCAATGAAATTTTATCGTGATTAATGTTTCTTTATTTTCTATTCCTTGTGTACTTCCATGTTTCATGTCATTGCCCAAGATTTTGATGTTTAGATTTTATGTTCGTGTTTTTACGTTCAAATGTTCATTGATTGTTTTATGTTCTCCATGTTTACCCTTACTGATCATTCGAGCTCACCCTTTCTATGTTTTATGTTTTTCTTTCCCCAAGATATAAAGAAAGGTTTTAGGTAAGAATAAAATAAAGTAATATCTTTATGGGAGATGTTGATGATCATTCACCATGATTAGAAGATTGTGTTCCATGTTTCCAAAGACACTAAACTATTACAGTCCTTGGGTGTTTGTTTTTGTTATGTATTAAGTATTCCAAAAAAGTAATGTAATGTCCACATACTTCAAGCCTGGGTCTCTACAGTTGGTATCAGAAGAATGGTTTAGTTATCCTTTGGAAACTAGGATGTGGAAACTTTATAAAGATCCATAGAGATATTTCTATGGTATGTCTAAAGTTGTCTGTAAGGTTAAGTACAAGTATATGTTACACTACTATAATTATGATAACAATACTTAATAACCTAATATTAAACCTAAGATGTTAGATATTGAAATTACTCCGTCTTAATTATATTCTTTTACTAGTATGATTTTTTCCTTTCACACAATTCTTTTTGGGTTTTAGAAAATGGATGGAAATAGGATGATTCATGATAATGGAGAATATGATGGACAATGGAATAATATTCTTCATGAGCAATCAAATGAAACAGAATTTGGAAGGAAAAACATTGCTATTATTCCTAATCAAAAATCTCATAATATGATCAATAATCCCAACTTTGGTAAGTTTTCTAACTCAACTAATAATAGAAAGATGGAGTTTCATGATGATCATAGATGAAAAAAAGTTCAATTTCCCTATTTTAAATCATGTGGGAAGAGGCATCAGGTTGACTGTTTCAAATGAAATGGAAGATTCTTTTGGTGTGGAAAAGAAGGACACAAAACCAGTAATTGCAAAGGAAAAGGTTCAGTTAACACAATAGAAAATGATAATGATATTGCTAAGACATCAAAAATAGTTAAATGTTTTAAATGTGGAATGTACAAGAATTATGCAAACCAATTACCTAAGGAAAAATCTCATGGAGAGAATCAGAATGGTTGTATGGGTAGTATTGATGTTAATGATAATGAAGAAACTACAAATGATATATAAGTTGAAAGAAGTGTTGAGGAATAAAATGATGAAGCTCTGTCAATGGTTTAAGAACGTAGTGTAATGATTTCATGTTTATAAAGAGTAATGTTGTATAAGTAATGCAATGGTACTATAGAATAAAGAAACATCTAAGGATTGTTACACTATTGTTTATCCTTAAGTTATTGAAAGTATATGTTGAATGGTACTAATAACCATGAAAGGTTATTTAGATATTGTAGATACCCAAACATGACGTACATGGACATTACATTACTTTTTCAGAATACTTGATACATAACTAAAACTGACACACAAGGACCGTAATAGCTTAGACTCTTTAGAAAATCAGAAAATAATCTTCTAATCATGGTGAAAGATCTTCAACATCTCCCATAAAGATCTTCCCCTTTTTTTCTTACCTAAAACCTTTCTTTAAATCCTAGGGAAAATAAAACATATAAATGGTGAGCTCAAATGCTCATTAAGGGTAAGCGTAGAGGACATAAAACAATCCATAAACATTTGAACGCAAAAACATGAACATAAAATCTAAACATCAAAATCATGAGAAACGACATAAATCATGGAAGTACACAAGGAATAGATCAATAAGGAACATTAGTCATGATAAATTAGCATGGTAATAATACATGTAATTGTGGAATCCATTAAGCACATGTTATGATTTCCATAGTAGCCAAGGCATTGCTGCCAAGACCATCTTAGTGGACAAAGTCCCATTCTGAATCGAGTTCACTCCTCGTTCCAGTCCTGTAACACTGAACCAGATTAGCTTACCATTACAACCATGTCTATATCATGAGATATAAATCTTTACCCAATTCATTGGAGGGAGATATAGGTCTCACCCATCTCATAATGAAACCATTCTTATGTATGCCACAAAATCATAAATCATACATCATAGCATAACCCATGTAATAAAAAACGGGAATCTTAAACATCATGCCATCATAACATAAACCATATAAGATAAAAGGAAATAATTCCATAATAACATAATCAAATCAAAGTAAAAATAGGTATTGAAACATAACCATATATTATCTTAGATGGAAAATAATTTTGATAAAACACTTGAACTCCATTCTTGAGGAAAATATCCTTTCTACATCAAAAACATTTTCCTTTCATAAAATATAATTTTAAAATAAAAGAAGTTTATTAAAAATAAAATTGAAAACTTTTAAAGGAAGCTTCATGGAAATAATGTTCTAAAAATACATTCATGCCGCATAAGTTAAAAAACATTCTTCTCATACTTTGGGAAGAAAAGTCAAAAAGTACCTCATATGAAAAAGGACAAAATATTCCTTTCATATCTTTTACTAAATACTCACCGAAGGGTAAAATTGGATTTAAAAAAATATAGGAGGATATAAATAATATTACATATTGAGGAAACATGGATGTGGATGAAAAATATTCCCCAGTAAATTCTGAAGTACAAACAATCTCAGATGAAAATTGTGATTGCAAGATTTTCCCTTACCTTAGTTCTGATTTGCTTCGTACATGTCTGAAACTCCTGTATAATGATTTAAATAATGTTATTGACTTATTACTTAATCGTAATAATTGTTATGATATCATATATGGTCCTATTATTAGCATCTTATTAGTAAGATTTCATTGTTACTTGTTATTCGGGTGTTTATTGCTTTTTGTTCTTTTGTGTGTTTTGTCGAATAAATTCTTATACTTCTTTTAGGTTATAGATACCTCATTTACAGAATTCTATTTGTGTAATATATATCATATTTATTCATTCAATTCATTTATATAATCATTAAGCATTGAATATCATGTAAAACGAGTCACATCACATCGTGGAGACGGTAGGCCGTACATACGCATGAGCGATGATATCATTGCCATGATTGTGGAATTTTATTTAAGTGTATGTATACTATTTTAGAATCAATATCACTTTATAATAATCATATATTTTAATTCTTTACACCATTATACCCATCCAAGTATGGTGGTGGTGGAAAACAGATTACACCACGACGTGGAGACAGTATTCTGTACGTACGCACACGCTGTGATTTTGTTTTCCGTAGGATGGATAGAAGGTGAAATAGGGTTGTTTCATATTTATAATTACATATCAGTATATGCGTGATACTGATGTTATTACTTCATAATTAAACAACTAAACAAGAAGAAGTAGATGAATAAATAAAGTTGAAAGAATCGGTAACAGACATTACCTTTTCTTTGAAGTGCCTCTTCTTAACCTTCTCTTAGGGCACTAAAGATGGTCATTGAAGAAGACCATGACCTCTAGGATGTTTCTTGGGAATTGGAGAGGAGAAATAGGCAGGGGTTGGGCGAGCTTGAAGGCTTAAATTGTTGTGAATAAGAGAGGGACCCTTTTATAAGGGAGAAGAGGGGCACCTTAGGAAAAACATAAAATATTATTTTATAATAAAGTCATATTCAGTTTTTAAAAGCTCCAAATTGATTTATTTTGCAGATAATGTGGGGATGGGTCTAAATAATCTCATAGAATTGGTTTTAGACAATTTTAGGTTACTATTTGATCCTTATCATTTAGATTTAACTCTAAGTTAAATAATTTAACTTTTACCGTGTCTTTTTGGTTTCTTACACTATATGGTTAATAAACTTACTATAACAAGCCAAATGAACACCAAGTTGTTTATTATTAATATATATAACTTCATCTAAGTCATTTGTCTAAACCTTATATTTTTATCAATAAAATAACAACTAATAATATAATATTTGTTTTAAAAATTATTTTATGTCAATTTTGACACTATTTGGTAATTGATTTTTGTAAAAATCATAACAACATGATTAGTTAGAAAAAAGTTAACTAAATCAATACTAACATGTCATATTAACCTTAAAATTATTTTAATTCATAAAAAGTCTCAAATTACATTTACTTGGGTATTTATAACATCAATTATGTTAATATTTCATTAATAAGATAATTACTACATCATCATTGTGTCATAAATAAATTAACTTATTTAATGTCTAAAAATTATAAATAAAATACCATTAAGTAGGAAATCGTTTTTGATTTCAAATTAATATTTATAGTCGAATTTATCTTATGTATAACCCTATATGAAAAATGATTTAGTTATTAAACATTGATTTTAACTATTTGAACCCTTATTTAAATAAATTAATAATAAATGTTCTAATCTAATCCAAGTGGACCTAAATGGTCATATTTTATTCCTAAGGTTGTTTTTGGTCGAATTACACTTATAAAATAGAGTTAGGACATGTTTTAGGGTAATAATAATATCATTTTTACGCTTAATTACCATATTTACTTTTAACTGTGGTAAATAAAATTAAAAAGTTACTATTCACCAAAAATTATTTTCATCTCATTGAACCTCATTTTAGTCCTTGATATTAACCATCTATCTCGGATTTTCAAAATTCCACTCACTGAAGGGGTAAAATTATGTTTTATATGAATTTCCAAAATCTCCTAGGAGATGGGTAAAAGACGGTGAAAAGTTCAATAAAATTTTTATATAACTAAAATTATTATAAAATGACTACAATGAATTAAATTGAACTTATTTAGGTATTATGTATCAATTTTGACCTAAAATAAATTTTAATAAAATAAATAATTATTTATATAAAAGTCGGTTCTTAAATAGTAACCCAGTGTTTTCACTATTCATCGAAAATTGAATGTTTTCAGAAAAATACCAAAAATTCACCCTAGGCTAATTTCGATATTCCGAATCCAAAAATGAAGGTCATTTCGAAAGATAAAATTTATAAATTTTTAAAAAATGGGTATTACTATTCATAACGGCTAGTTTATATAACATATCGTTGTTTAGTGAAACTCGGTATTGCGTACAACACATGCTATCGTGGAATGTCGTGATTGTGTGTAATGCAAGCCAGGTCAGGGTTGCGTGTAGTGAAATCTCTCTTTGGTATTGCGTATAACATAATTCAAAACCTATTTCATCTATACATTAAACAAAATCTATACTTAATGATGCGTAGAATAATTTCTACAAAACGAACTTGAAATTGTGTGTAACACGAGCCAAGGATAGTGTTTCATATACTGCAAGATAATATGGTGTCACGTATAGCGCAAGATAATCTTGGTGTAGCGTACAGTAGAAGATATGAAATAGATTAAAAAGAATATATCTTATAAAATCTCTAGGTGTTACATTCTACCCCCCTTAAAATGAATTTCGCCCTCAAAATTCGTCGGAGTTATAAATCGGTTACTACTCGAATGTTTTAATAGAAACCCACATCATAAAAAGGAATACTAAACCTTCATTTTAAAAAGGGATGTTAGAATCATAATGGTCACCCAAAGTAACTCAGCACTGGGTTTCCACATAGGACAACATAGGTGAAAATATGGATATGGAAGATAAATATAACCATCAAGTTCTGAAGGAGAGTAGTAGAGAATATGGCTATGAAAAATCCATTAATCACAAAGCCATACAGTTGTGATGATTTAAGGTACCATCTAATTCATCGGATACTAGGACATTTGGACAACATTTTTGGTTTTCAAGATCAATCCCTTAAAGTTGATGAATAATTAAAAGAAATAATTACTTGATTTTGGTACAATCTCACTGTTTCTTGTTCCTTGAACAATTTCCACATAATCTCTTTAAGAAATGAAGTTGAATTTGTCTTCCGTGAAGTGTTAGCATATCATGAGATAGAATGATGAGTCATTCCATCTATCCCAAACAAAAGGATAACACAAGTTATCAAATATAAATAAGTCCATATATGGTGAGGTTAATCATATATGATTCCAAAAATGGACTTATACTTCAACTATCATACCACTTAATAAAATAAAACTAGTTTCTAATAACCATGGACTTCTTGTTGGCTAGTGGTAGGCGATAAAGGCCTGTCACACTTTGGTAGTGGGTTCGATTCCCACAGCCTTGTCCGACGCGACGGGTTGTCACCTGTCTTATAGGTTGTCCCTCTTTCAAAAACTACATTATAATAAAATTCCTGCAATAATTTCGAAAAGAAAGTTCTAGCCTTAAACAATATGATTTGATGTCTAACATAACCCTTTCCAATCTTTAGACTTATCCAAAATACATCTGTCCAATCTCATAGTATACAAAAAATGATTACTAGAAAGGTCAGATAAAAAGAACGTGAATAACATCATTTATCATATGATATATCTTGTTGGTCACATTATAAACATGTGAATTTCTTAATCATGTGTTCTCATGAAACAGAAATTACCATATAACCATAGTGAATACATGAATGCTATCAAAAGGTAACTCTTTCCACATACCAAAATCCCAGAATTTCTATATACTCAAACCAAGATATAACTTTTTCCTTATATCAGTCATGAGCTCATTTCATTTTCTCTTTATCCCTTCATTATGCACATATCATCTGCTTTCCAAAAATATTTCAATCACTTTCCGTGGTTACCGGTACCATAAAATTATTGAAAATCACAATAGACCAATACATAAATATTCCAATATTCCATGATACTATATACAACATTATTTTGGAATCCCATTACATAAACACTTAATCATTCCACCACATCATTGTCATATTCAACATCGTCGGTAGTGATTTCTTGTGACTTCCCTTTGTCCGTTGCCTTAAGTGGTTGCTCATGTCGATCATCATTAACCCTTTGATTAGGGAATTGATTAGCATAATTCCCCATTTCATTGCACTTGAAGCATTGAAGTGTTGGTGGAGATTTCTCTGTAGTATTTTCTCTATTCACATCATTAGCAACCTTTTTCCCATTACTCCGACAATCAACTACTCAATGACCTTCTTTTGTACTCTTAAAACATTTTCTAGTACCTTTTAGGCAATATCCACCATGCTTATTTCCACACTTTGAGAATAATGAAACATTCATCTTCTTTTCACCATTGTTCTGAGATTTCTCCTTGAACTCCATCTTTCGTTTCTTGTCAAAACCATGAGATGGATATGTAAGAACAACTTCCAGTTCTGCCTTGATAGCACAACGAAAAATTTATTCATATCTACTAATGTCTCTTATAGATAATTCCCTTTGAAGACTTGGTATTAAGCCACTAAAGAATCAATCAACTTTACTTCCAGGTTTTATGATAAATCCAGATGCATACCTTGCAAGCCTTGTAAAATTCGCCTCATATATACCAACAGATTAATCATCCTTTTGCTTAAGCTAAAGGATATCCTTTTCCATCTTTGTTCTAATAATAAGAGGGAAGTACTTATTGAAATATAAGTTCTTGAACTCATCCCATTACATGGATTCAATTTCATCTTGGGGACTTGTATTCTTAATTAGAGTCCACCACTTGTCTGCTTCACCTTATAAACGGTAAACATCCAAAATGACTTTTTCATGCTCTGAACAACGATGTATGGAAATTATATTTTTAATGGTACTGATCCATTGTTCAGCAACCAGTGGATCAGAAGACCCACTGAAAGAAGGGGGACGTTTCCTCATTAAGGATTCAATAGAATATTGTTCCCTTCTCTGCTCATCTGGAAGTCTAGAATGATTCATAGCTTTTGTAAGTATAGATATAAGATTATGTACTCCATCTCCCATCACATTTGGTTGTTCAGGAGAACAATCATTGCATAATCCATTACATTGATCAACACAGTTCCTTTGGGTTCCAGCCATCGTCTAAAACCCAAAAAGAATAGCGTGAGATGCAAAAATCATGTTTGGGAAAACAACATAATAAAGGGGAGTACCTTCAATATCGAACATCTTAGGTTTAATTCTAAGATCGTTACCGTAATTCTAGTATTATAAACTATACTTATACTTAACCCTAGGGACATCCCTAAACATACCTTAGAAATTTCTCTAGGGATCTCACTAATGTTTTCGCATCCTAGTTTCCAAATGTTAACTAAACTTTTCGTCTAATACCAACTGTAGATACCCAAATCTTGACGTACATGGCCATTACATTACTTTTACGGAATACTTGATACATAACTAAAACAGACACATAAGGACCGTAATAGTTTAGTGTCTTTGGAAACTCAGAAAATAATCTTCTAATCGTGGTGAAAGATATTCAACATATCCCATAAAGACCTACCCCTTTCGTTTTCTTACCTAAAACCTTTCTTTAAATCCTGGGGAAAAGAAAACCTATAAAGGGTGAGATCAAATGCTCAGTAAGGGTAAGCATAGAGAAAATAAATAAATCCATAAACATTTGAATGCAAAAGCTTGAACATAAAATCTAAAAATCAAAATCATGAGCAATGACATAAATCTTGGAAGTACACAAGGCATAGATTATAAAGGAACATTAGTCACGATAAACTAGCATGGTAATAAAACATGTAATTGTGGCATCCATTAAGCACATATTATGATTTCTATAATTGCCAAGGCATTGATTCCAAGACCATCTTAGTGGAAAAAGTCCCATTCTGAATTGAGTTCACTCCTCATTCCAGTCCTGTAACACTGAACCGAATTAACTAACCATTCCAGCCATGTCTATCTCATGAGATATAAATCTTTACCCAATTCATCTGAGGGAGATATAGGCCCACCCATCTCAAAATTAAAACCATTCATATGTGTGCCACAAAATCATAAATCATACAATATAGCATAAATCATGTAATAAAAATGAGATTCTTAAACATCATGCCATCATAACATAAACCATATAAGATAAAGGGACATAATTCCATAATAACATAATCAAATCAAAGTAAAAATAGGTATTTAAATAGAACCCTATATTATCTTAGATGGAAAATAATTTTTGATAAAACACTTGAACTCCATTCTTGAGGAAAATATCCTTTCAACTTCAATTTTTTTTTCCTTTCTTAAAAAATAATTTTAAACTAAAAAAAGTTGATTAAAAATAAAATTGAAAACTTGTAATGGAAGATTCATGGAAATAATGTTCTAAAAATCCATTCCTTCTGTATAAGTTAAAAAAACATTCTTCTCGTACTTTGGCAAGAAAATTCAAAAAGTACCTCGTACAAAAAACGTCAAAAGATTCCTTTCATATCTTTTAATAAAAACTGACAGAAGGGTAAAATTTAATTTAAACAATTGTAAGAGGATATAAATAATATTACATATTGAGGAAACCTGGATGTGGATGATAAATATTCCCCAGAAAATTTTGAAGTATAAATAATCTCAGATAAAAATTGAGATTGCGAGATTTTCCCTTACCTTATGCCCGATTTGCTTTGTACATGTCCGAACATCATGTATAATGATTTAAATAATTTTATTGACTTATTACAGAATTGTACTCATTGTTATGATATCATATATGGTCATATTATTAGCTTCTTAATAGTAATATTTCATTGTAAATTGTTATTCGGGTGTTTACTGCTTTTTGTTCTTATGCGTGTTTTGTCGAATAAATTCTTATTCTTAATTTAGGTTATAGATAAATCATTTCGAGAATTGTATTAGTGTAATATATATCATATTTATTCATTCATTTCATTTATATAATCATCAATCATTGAAGATCATGTAAAACGAGTCCCATCACATCGTGGAGACGGTAGGCCGTACGTACACACGAGCGATGATATCGTTCCCATGATCGTGGGATTTTATTGAAGTGTATGTATACTATTTTAGAATAAATATCACTTTATAGTAATCATATATTTGTATTCTTTACACCATTATACTCATCCACGTATGGTGGTGGTGGAAAATATATTACACCATGACGTGGAACGATATTCCGTAAGTACGCACGCATGGTGATTTCGTTTTCCGTAGGATGGATAGAAGGTGAAATATGGTTGTTTCATATTTATAATAACATATCAGTATATGAGTGATACTTATGTTATTACTTCATAATGAAAAAAATAAATATGAATATGTAGAAGAAGAAATAAATTTGAAAGAATCTGTAATTGACATTACCTCTTCTTTGAAGTGCCTCTTCTTAACATTCTCTTAGAAAACTAAAGATGGTATTTGAAGAATACCAGGACCTCTAGGATGTATCTAGGGAAGTGTAGAGGAGAAATTAGTAGGTTTTGGCCGAGCTTGAAGGGTCAACGTGGTGTGAAGAAGAGAGAGAGGAGGTGCCCTTTTAAAGGGAGGAGAGGGGAACCTTAGGAAAAACATAAAATATTATTTTATTATAATGTCATATTTAGTTTTTAATATCTCCAAATTGATTTATTTCGAAGATAAGGTGGGGATGGGTCGAAATACTCTCATACAATAGATTTTAGACAAGTTTAGGTTACTATTTTATCCTTATAATTTAGATTTAACTCTGAGTTAAATAATTTAACTTTTACTGTGTCTTTTTGTTTTCTTACACTATATGGTTAATAAAAATACTATAACAAGCCAAACGATCCCCAAGTTGTTTATTATTAATATATATGACCTTATATAAGTCATTTTGCTGAACCTTAGATTTTTAGGAAGAAAATAACAACTAATAATGTAATATTTGTTTTAACAATGATTTTATGTCAATTTTGACACTATTTGGTAATTGATTTTGGTAAAACTCATAGAAGCATGATTATTTCGAAAAAAGTTAATTAAATCAATACTAACATGTAATATTAACCTATAAAATTATTGTAATTCATAAAATGTCCCAAATTACATTTATTTGGGTATTTATAACATCAATAATGTTAATATTTCATTAATAAGATAATTATTGCATCATCATTGTGTTATAAATAAATTAAATTATTTAATATCTAAAAGTTATAAATAAAATACCATTATGTATGAAATCATTTTATATTTCTAATTAATATTTATAGTCTAATTTATCTTTTGTATAACCCTATATTAAAAATTATTTAGTTATTAAACATTGATTTTAACTATTTTAACCCTTCTTTAAATAAATTAATAATAAATGTATTACTCTAATCCAAGTGGACCTAAATGGTAAACTATTATTCCTAAGGTTTTTTTTGGTAGAATTACACTTATCCAATAGAATTAGGACATGTTTTATGGTAATAATAATATCATTTTACCCTTAATTACCCTATTTACTTTTAACCGTGGTAAATAAAAGTAAAAAGTTACTATTCACCAAAAAATATTTTCATCTCATTGAACCAGATTTTAGTCCTTGATATTAACTGTTTCTCTCAAATTTTCGAAATTGCACTCACAGAAATAGTAAAATTATGTTTTATGTGAATTTCCAAATTCTCCTAGGAGGTGGGTAAAAGAGGGTGAAAAGTTCAATAACATTTTTATATAACTAAAATTATTATAAAGTGACTCTAATGAATTACATTGAACATATATAGGTATTATGTATCAATTTTTACCTAAAATAAATTTAAATAAAATAAATAACTATTTAAATAAAAAGTCAGTTTTTAAATAGCAACCCAGTGTTTTTACTATTCATCAAAAATTGAATGTTTTCGGAAAAATACCAAAAATTCACCCTAGGCTAATTTCAATATTCCGAATCCAAAAATGAAGTCCATTGCGAAATATAAAATTTATAAAATTTTAAAAAATGGGTATTACTATTCATAACGACTAGTTTATATAACATATCGTTGTTTAGTGAACCTCGGTATTGCGTATAACACACGCTATCGTGGAAGGTCGCGATTGCATGTAATGAAAGCCAGTTCAGGGTTGCGTGTAGTGAAATCTACCTTTAGTGTTTCGTATAACATAATTCAAAACTTATTTCATTTATACATTAAAAAAAATCTATACTTAATGTTGCGTAGAATAATTTCTACAAAATGAACTTGAAATTGTGTATAACACAAGCCAAGAATAGTGTTGCGTATACTAGAAGCTAATATAGTGTCACGTATAGCACAAGATTATCTTGGTGTAGCATACAGTAGAAGATTTGAAAGAGATTAAAAAGAATATATCTTATAAAATCTCGGGGTGTTACAGATATTTTTCGAAAGCACATAATATATGCATAATGAAGGGATAAGGAGATAATGAAATGTTTGATAGTATTTATGAGCTCATGACTTATATAAGGAGAATGTGATATAATGGTTTGAGTATATAAAATTTTTGGGATTTTGGTATGTGGAAACAGTTAACTTTTGATAGTTTTCGTGTTTTCACAAATGGTTAATGGTAATTCTTATTTCAAGAATACATGATTAAAGTATCCATATATTTCTAATGTGACCAACAAGATATATCTTATGATATATGGTGGATAAATGATGGTATTCACATGGTTGTTATATGACCTTTATAAAAATTGTTTTCTTTATACGATGAGATTGGACAGAAGTATTTTTGATAAGCCAAAATGTTAAAATGGATTAAGTTGGACATTATATAGTATTGTTTAAGGCTAAAACATTTCTCTAGAATGTTATAATAGTATAGTTTTAGAAAAGGACAACTTGTAGGATGGGTGAAAACATTCATGTTGGACAAGGTTGCAGGATTCGAACCCACAACTGAAGTGCAACAAGCCTTTATCACCTACCACTCGCATACAGGAAGTCCCTGATTAGTAGAAATTGGTTTTATTTTATTAAGCGATATGGTAGATGAAGTATTAGTCAATTTTTGGAATCATATGTGATAAACCTCACCATAGATGGACTTATGTATATTTAATAACTTGTGCTAACCTTTTGGTGATAGAGACAGATGGAATGACCTATCATTCTATCACATGATTTCTAACACTTCAAGAATGAAAAATTCAACTTCATTTATTTAAATAAGATATGAAGTGTAAATTTTTCATGGAATTACCAACGATGATATTACACTGAAATCAGGAAAGTATTTATCCTTATGAAAAACATTAATCAACTTTAGGGAAATACTCTTAAAAACGAAAATTGTTGTCATGGTACCCTCATATCCGATGAATTAGATGGTACCTTAATCATAAAAAATATATGGCTTTTTTATTGTTGGATTCTACATAGCTATGTTCTCTACCACTCTTTATTAGAACATGACAGTAACATTTCTCTTCTATACCCATATTTTCTCCTATATTCTTTTATGTGGAATCCCAGTGTTGAGTTACATTGGGTGACGATTATGTTTCTAACTTTACTTTTTAAAATTATGTTTTAGTATTCCTTTTTACAATGTGGGTTTCTATGAAAGAAACATTCAAGTAGTAAATGATTTATAACCCCGAAAAAGTTCGAGGGTGACATTCATTTTAAGGGGGGTAAAATGTAACACCCCGAGATTTTAGGAGAAATAATATTTTTAATTTCATTGATGTCTTGTGTTGTACGCTACTCCAAGATTAGCTTACTCTATATGCAACACCGTATTAGCTTGTAGTATATGAAAAGACTATTCTTGGCTTGTGTTGAATGCAAGAGCGACCTTCCTCAATAGCATGTGTTGTACGCAATACCGAGTTTTACTAAAAAAAGATATTTTATTATAATATTATTATGAACTAGAAATTATTAATAGTATTAATTTTCTTTAAAATTTTATAACATTATAAATCACCTTACTCATTTTCTAGAACATTGTATGAGAACAAAATCAATTTTCCGTATAAAGGAATAATTTTTTAAAAAATGCAGTTTTGCCATCTTTTTATGGTGCACCCTTTTTAAATAAACTTTTTGACAAGTTTATATTTTAAATTTTAAATAATTAAACTCCTTCTTTGGATTATGCATTTAAAAAAATAGGTTGGAAAATTTTTGACATTATTCTGATAACTTTCATATTTTGATGAATAGTAAAAATACGCTAAATTTTAATTAAAAGAACCATTTTTTATCAAGATAATTTATATGGTTAAATTATAATATTGAATTGTTTTAAAGTATAAATATAATATATTTTTACCATTTAATATAATTTAAGTCATTATCATTAATTTTACATTGAATACATATGTAAAAATATTTCAATCTTTGGCAGTGTTTTAACTTTTAAAACCCATTTTCTCAACTGTGTGATTAATTTTAAATTAAAATATGAAAATTCTATTTATTGAATTTGGAAAAATTGATTCCATATTTGGAATCATAAGTTCCAAATTATGTTAATAGGCTACTTTTTATTTTTGGGCATTATGAATAGTAACTACGGTAAATTTTATTTACCATAGTTAAAGGTAAATTTTATTTACCATAGTTAAAGGTAAATCAGGTAATTAAGGGTAAAAATAATATTATAAAATTACACTAACACTTGTATTTATTTCATTGATTGATTATATTTCTAAATAAAACAAACTCTAGTCGAAATGGAATCTTTTGGAACCCACTTGGATTAGATTAAGATCTTTAATTTATTTTATTTAAAGGAAAGTGAAATATGTCTCACTCAAACTTTACTAATTATAATATTTTTAATATAAGGTCACACAGAATATTAATTAGATTATAAATACACATTTAGAATATTAAATTCTTTTATTCATCCTGGTAATTTATTTGTAATTTTTAAGAAATATATAATTACCTTAATAGCTTATACATTAATGATGCAGAAATTATTTATTTAGTGAAAAATCAATAATATAGTTTTTATTAAAATAATAATACCCCAAAAAAGGACCGAAAACTTTCCCAAACATTATTGGCCGAGTATATATATACCCTAATCATCCAAGGGTCTACTCGGGGACCATTTTTAGCCTTATAAAACAGATCAGAACATTTAAATTATTTTATTTTAAATGATGTCAATGTTGTCACCTTCATAATTTAATGAATATAACAATATAAATGTTGTGATTATAAGATGATAAATTCGAGTAAAAGTATTATTATGAAATATATTATATTATCTGCATTATAGTATTTTATTTTTAATTTTTATGCAACAAATAACTATATTAAATAATTATACAAAAATGTTGTGGTAATTATTTTATTATGAGAAATATCCAATAAATGGTTTTAAAAATATTAAAATAAATATAATATGAAAACATTAATGTGATTCATGAAATTTTTAAATGCATATGACATGTTAGGAATATATTAAATATTTTACTTTGAATATATATTCTATTTGGATTTTATTTAAATTCAAATAATTGAATAGTGTCAAAATTGAAAGTATTGATATTTTATAAAAATAAAATATTATTAAATTGCTTAAAAATAACTAAAATATTTAAAAATTACAAATTTAAAATGATATTGTCTAAAATTTCATAATTTATCTAATTATGGAAAATTCACAACACATAAGTTAGTATTTTTAACAATTTAAAAATTAGACTATTATTACTGTAAATAAAATTAAATAGAATAAATAAGGATAAATCAAAATGATATGGTTTAAAATAAACATAAAACTTGTCTAAATTTTATTTTTTGATAATATTACAACCCTATCATATCTAATATTCTAATTGAGTCATTTTTGGAGATTTGTTAAGTGGGGGATTGATTTTATTATTAACTAATATTTTTGAGGTTTCCAAAAATGTCCCTCTCTTCTCTTATAAAAGGGAACCTCATCCCTCTCATCTTCAAAACATTTGATCATTAATGATCTATGAAGCCATGTCCATTTCTCTTCTCCACTTCCCAAAAAACTTACTAGTGGTCCTGGTCTTCTTAAAAGACCAAATTTAGTGTCCTAAGAGGAGGTTGTGAAGAGGCGCATCAAAGAAGAGGTAATTCCCTATACCAATTCTTTCAAATTTTTTTTATTCTTCTACATTATATTATTTTTTTGTCTCATTATATTCTTATATTATTTTTTTATTCTTCTACCAGGATGGATGACCCACTGAGATTGGTGGCTATCCTACATCACCACCTTCCGCAGAGACAACGATGGTAGATGAGCTGGGCTGCTTGTATGTTCAAGAGGTGGTCAGACTTCATGGTGTTCCATCGGCAGTTGTTTCTGACAGGGACCCTGTCTTTACATCTCGGTTCTGGGGAGGCCTCCAGAAGGCTTTGGGGTCGTAGATTAAGAGGAGCATGGCATACCACCCTCAAACGGATGGCCAAAAGGAGCGAGCGAATCAGACTCTGGAAGACATTCTTCACGCCTGTGTGTTAGATTTTGGAGGTTCATGGGATAGCCATTTGGGATTGGTTGAGTTTTATTATAATAATAGTTACCAATCTTCCATCAGAATGGCACCTTTTGAGGCACTCTATGTCTGACCTTTTCGGTCTCCTTTGTGTTGGGCTGAGGTAGGTGAGACCTCACTCTTGGAACCGAGCCTTGGTCAGGAGACATCTGGGAAGGTTAAGCTGATTAGGCAGCGGTTGTTGACAGCTCAGAGTCACCACAAATATTATGCAGACCAGAGACGTCGAGATCTTGAGTTTTTAGTGGGGGACATGGTGTTCTTGAAAGTGGCCCCTCGTTTGGGTCACCGTCGTTTGGGGAAGAAGGGAAAGCTGACACCGAGGTATGTTGGGCCTTTCGAGATTACTGAGCGGATTGGAAAAGTGGAATACAGGTCAGCTTTGCCTTCATAGCTGATGTCAATTCATGAAGTATTTCATGTCTCCCAACTGAAAAAGTATAACCCTGACCCATCACATGTGTTGAATTGGGAAGAGTTGGAGATTGAGCCAGACTTATCAGTGTTTGAGCAGCCAATGCAGATAGTGGATTCTCAGGAGAAGGTGCTTCATGGAAAGTCCATTCCTTTGGTCCGTATTCTCTAGCAGCATGGGAATGACGAGCATGAGACCCGGGAGCGTAAGTCTTGGGTTGAGCAGGAGTACCCATTCCTATTCTCTGATCAGGCTTCGAATTGACTTTCCGAGGGCGGAATGTTTTCATGGTGGGGAGAATTGTCACACCTGGACTTCGCACCGAGGTATGTTTATTTATTATTTATTATTCTTATTTTTTTTACGTGAGTTTAGTTTCCTTTTTATAATGTTATTTTCATTGGAAAGTGGGCTGAGCACGAAATTAGTGTGTGCATCTGCGCTGATAAATGAACGCTGGCTTGACAAAGCCCGATGAGCGGGCATGGCACGGGCAAAGCCGTGCGGCCTACCTGGTGTGCGGGTGGACACTTTTATCATTAACATTTTTTTAAACACGTAACTTTATTCATTAATACCATTATTATTATTATTATTATTATTATTGTTATTGAACCTCCTTTATTAATGTATTTTTTTAATTTCATTTACAATTTTATTTTAATTGATTTTATTATAGGTTGTTTTTTTAGTTCCTATTCCATTTTTTAGTTTGTTTTATTTTCTATTCTTTTTCTTTTCTTCTATTTTTTTTACTTCTTCTCTCCCTTACTCTCTCCCCGTAGTGGCACTATTCACTCTCCCTCACCTTGGTCATGCACAGCCTCCACCAAACCCTAGGAGCCGCTTCCACTTCTTCCCATTCCACCCATCGACGACATCACACCCTCTCCTGTTCGGTGCAGCCTCCCGACCGACTTCTCCCCCACTGCACCGATCGGACCAAGCCTCTCCTTCCGCCATTTTTTTCCTCTTTCCCCCTGCCCGTGGCTTTCTCTCCCTCTCTCCAGATCGACTTTAGCACCACCTCGGCCAGAACCTATACCGGCGACGTCGCGCCTCCCCTGTCCAGTAGACCACCGGGCCGCACTGCCCCCTACTACCTTCCGTTTGGCCCGACCGGCCCCGCTACATCCCTCTGTCCTCCCACCCTTCCCATCCGCGCCGGACAACAGCACCCCCTCCCTCCTTCGGATAGACTTCCGACCGCAACCTCCTTTTTCCCGCATCTCCTTCCGGCGAGGGTCCAACCGGCGCAACCTCTTCCGGCATCCCCCATCTCATCCGGCCAACTTTTGGAACCCCTTGTCGGAGCACTTCAGTTGCATTTTATACCAGATTGGTGATGTTGCGAATATGATTTAGTTTTATATTGGTTTTATTTTGATGTGTTTGTGCTATGCTTTATTTTTAGGGTGTATTTGATGTGGTTTGAGCTGCGTTGATGTGTAGTGGCCCTTGCGCATCAATTTTCGAAGCTTGCGACACGTTGGTAGGTGGTTCCAAACACAAGTATTAATTTACAATCATTTGATTGCTTATCTAATTAATTGAGTGCTTTTGTCTATTTTTTGACATACTGTGGAATTTTCTTTGACTGAGTTTTATTTTTCATTTATTTATTTAGAGTTATGTTGAAGTTATTCTCGTGAATTTTGTTGTGAAAACTCACTTTGGACTGGTTATTGTTGTTTTTAAACTGTATAGTGTGTAAGTTAGAAAGTGCAGATGACGCGGTTTATACTTTGGCATGTTTCATAATATGATTTAGTTTAAAAATGGGTTTTGAGTGACTTTTTCCCTTCAAATACTTTTGCGACATGTTTGAAACTGTTTAAGAAATCTTCAAAATGACTTCGTTGAGTTATGTACCTAGTTTAATTCAATATGTAAGTAGTGTAGTTTGAGTTTCAAAAGGTTTTAGTGTGCGTGTGGTTTTCAAAAAGGATATCTGTGTGCAAGTGACATGTTATGTGAACTTTGGATTTAGGCGAGCACAAGGAGGGAAGTCGGTGTATTAGGTGGGGGGAGTAGGACTAGTGAGCTAGTGTTCCAGAGATGACTCTGCCCGATTTAACTGACAGGATTGACGATTGCAACACTGACTAAAATTATGATATCTGAGGGTCGTGGCCTTCTAAGCCATGTGTTCTGAGGGTCGTGGCCTTCTAAGACACGTTATATGAGGGTCATGGCCATCTAATCCATGTTTCACCAAGAAGCGATGTTCTAGGGTCCCACCTATTTCTAGAACCCATAGGGCCTCTCCCATCCTTTGGTGCTACCAGTTACTTTGCACGCACAATGATACGTGATATGTCACTTGAGTTACTGCCCAAAAATAGGTTTACCTTAACTTTTTTTTCTTTAAAGTCATTTTATGAAAAACCATTTTTTTACTAACATTTTTAAGCACTTCTTTATTTCTTTTATTTATCATTGAAAATGTGTTGACTTTTGATATTTGTTTGTGGAATATTTTCTTGGTGATATCCTGCTGGGCGATTGCTCACACCCTACTTACACCCTTGGGTGTAAGTAGATTTGTTCACGTCTGATACAGGCAAGGGTCCAAAATTTGGGAGCAGTGGTTCAGGTTCTTAGTAGGCCTCTCTACGTGAGGTTTTGGTGGCGGCTTGAGGGTGGTGTCCTCACTCCAGGCGATAGTTCTTATGTTGGGTTTTGGTCACCATGTTTTTAGTATTATTTGGGTTTTGGATACATGCGACTCAAAAAAACTGTTTTTGGGTAAATACACGTTGGATGCAACTTTTACTTTTGCTTGGTTTATTTTTTTGGCTTCCTTATATTTGTTTACTCAGGTAAATCATTCCCAAAGTCTATTTTGATACCCGGGCACTTCTGCCAGCCTGTGGGGATTGGGAACGCCCTTCGGGCCTTGCCACGGGCCGGGTCAGGCGTCAGTTCAGATGGCAACCCGACATGGTTCGTGACAAAACAACCCAATTTCCACTTCTATCCATCCTACGTAAAACGAAATCACTGCACATGCGTACGTATGGCTTACCGTCTCCACACCAGGGTGTAATCTGTTTTTCCACTGACACCTTACTTGGATGGGTATAGTGGTGTAAATAATAAATATATATGATTATTATAACATGATTATAATTAGGAGATATTATATCATCCACTCCAATTCCATTTAATAATTTTGGGAATGATATCATCGCTCGTGCGTACGTACGGTTTTCTGTCTCCACGATGCGATTAGATTCATTCTCAATGATAACCATTCAAGAATGATTATAAAGTATATATAATAATCAATAATGAAATATATGAAATAATGATGATATTTATTTATGTATATATATATATATATTCCATTTACTTCCATTCAATTTATTAAGGAAACCAAAATAGTGTTAATGCTTACGTACGTCCTACCGTCTCTATAAACGATGTATTTCATTCCATTTAACAATATATTATATATATTATGAATATTTATTACATATAAATCATGTTTTACATTCTGGAAGTAAGTAACCATGATCTAAGTAATCATATGAAAATTAAAAGTCAAAACTTGTACGATGAATGAAACAATTTTACCCAAAACACTGCTTTAACATGGAATCAACAAAAGAAAGGGTAATATAATGTCATATGTGAATCATATATGATATCAAAAATATTATTATGGTTATGTTATAAGTTAATAATATGTTTAAACCCACTATATAGGAGTCTCATGCACATATGATAGAAATTGGACATAAGGTAAGGGATAATTATTCCAATCTCGTTCTTATCTAAGATTGTTTACTTGTAAGTATTTACTGGGTTTATTTTTATCATTAATGTCCATGTTTTCTAAAAATGTTTTCATAAATTTTTTAAAATTCTTCCATGTATGTTTAAAGTAATTTTTACCCTTTTTGACTTTTACCACATGGTATGGAAGGAATCTTTATTTTTTTTACCATACAAGGTACTTTTTTACTTTTCTGGAAAAAGTACAAGATGAATGTTTTTTAACATATACGACATGAACAGATTTTTACGATTTCATAACAGCTTGTTTTCATGATGCTTCCTATACAAGATTTCATGATTATTTTCAAAAAAATCCTTTTCTTTTAAAATTTCATGGCATTTTGAGAAAAGAAAATGATTTTTAAGAAGAATGGATATTTTCTTCAAGAATTTTTTTCATGTGTTTTATCAAAACTATTTTCTATATAAGATAAAATTATTTAGTATGATTATGTTCCATTTATAATGCATATATTATTTACATGGTTTTATTTTTCTTATGATGAAATGATATCTATTTGTTTTATATAGATTATTTTATGATGGGATGATGTTTATGAAACCCATTTTATACATTGGGTTACGATGAATAATTTATGTTTATTTTGTAGAACATGTAAGAGTGATTTAATTATGAGATGGGTGGGACCTATATCTCCCTACCATGCATTTGGTAATGATTTTTATCTCCTGAGATATACATGGCTGGAATGGAAAGTGAAACCATTTCAGTAATACAGGGATGGAACGGAAAGTAAACCCGGTTTAGTAATGGACATTGTCCACTATGATGGTCTTGGCAGCAATACCGTGGCTAATATGAAAATTATATCATGTGCCTAATGGTTTTCAAAAATTACATGTTTTATTCCCATGATATTTTATCATGATTAATGTTTCTTTATGATCTATTTCTTGTGTACTTCCATGTTTTATGTCATTGCCCAAGATTTTGATTTTTAGATTTTATGTTCATGTTTTTACATTCAAATGTTTATTGATTATTTTATGTTCTCCATGTTTACCCTTACTGAGCATTCGAGACCACCCTTTATATGTTTTATGTTTTCATTTCCCTTGGATATAAAGAAAGGATTTTGATAAGAAAACAAAAAAATAAAGACCTTTATGGGAGATGTTGAAGATCTTCCACCATGATTAGAAGATTGTGTTCCAAGTTTCCAAAGACACTAAAATATTACGGTCCTTGGGTGTTTGTTTTTTTATATATTAATTATTCCACAAAAGTAATGCAATGTCCATGTACATCAATCTTGGGTCTCTATATTTACCATGCATTTATTTTTTGTGGTGTATATATTTCCCTATGAAATGATATATAATTAAATTCATTTATTTCCAAATATTAAATGTTTTAATTGATCTTATTAATTCACATATTTCATGATTTAAATTTCATTGTAGTAGTAAAGGATTTTTTCACAATTTTCAATACATAGAGACTTATATGTTATGAATCCCAAATTCACTTTAATGTAGTGTATATAATTCCAAATTGTCATTTTATATCATTATTTACTCATATTTTATGTTATTCTCTGTTTTAATTTAATTATCATATCGAATTTGTGTTTTCTTGAAAATTACTAAGTGGTACATGTTTTATTTTCAAGATCACTTTCTTTTGTCATTATTAACTTTATCTTGAAAGAATCACTATATTATGAAAAATGTCCATTGGAAATCATTTTAATTTTAGACAACCATAATCTAATGTGATAGGAATAATTATTTTTTATACCATATAATATTTTACATATGGTGTGTAATTGATAGTTATTTGAATATGTTGGGAAAGATTGGTAAAATTTTATATTTTACTGAATGCAGATATTTAATTATGAAAATAATTCACAAATAAAATCAATAATTAGATATAAGAATAATGATATGAAAATTTACTAGATGGGTTGGTCCTAGCTATAGATATACGTTTGATGCATCAGTAGTCTCATGAGATGAATCATTTGTCCAATCAGACCTGTTTTTACCTAATATGTTATAAACTGTACTGTGATAGGAGTTGATAGTAAAGGAACCATGTTCCTAGGGAACATGGAATCCAATATATAAAAATTTATATGATTCGAATTTAGTAATTATTTATCCATGATATTCTTTCTTTAATATTGACTATAGATGCAGTTCATTATTAGTTTATTGATTAAATTTCATGCGTTTTAGTTACATACCAAGATATATTGATTTCTTCTTAACCATTTATATATATGGAATGTGTGATTAATTATTTACCTTAAAATGTTTATTATGATAATTGATTCATTACTAATTTTATTATACTAACCCTTACTGAGCATTTGAGCTCACCCTTATTTTTTTCAATTCCACATGACATGAAGAATATATATTAGAATGATCTTTTAGGTTGTTTTTCATTTCATTTTATTACGTATCATGTTTTATATTCATCATCCATATGTAATATGGGAATATCGTATGCAATCAGGTTTTTCGAAAATGATAAACTGACCGGTCTTTGGGATTTGTTTCCTTATAATCATGTTAGGGTAATAAACTAAGGCACCAGGTCCTGGATTATGGGGTTAGGGTGTTACAATCACCATTTTTATTAGCTACATTTAGAGTTTCATAGAATCCATGATTATTTTTATCAATTATCCTTGACATTTACCTCTCCACTCCTTGATATGGTGAGGATTATATAGTTTTTAGATCCTGAATACTTGGTCCTCTAGGTGAGTATTACTAGCGGGGACCCACCTCTGGATTTTTCTATGAACATAGACAACATCGTCTTAATTCATGGTCATATCTAGTTTCCTAGAGATGTTATAGAGGAATTAAATTGATAATTACACACTTCTTAATGGGATATTTATTCTAGAATTTCTAAGATGTATCGAGATATATTACACAAGTATTTGTGGACAGGGATAAAATGTCATATAGTAGGGTATGTCAGTAGGTGTTCCACCTGTCACTAGGTAAAAGTATATAAATAGAAACAAACTACCTTGGTAAAATAGTTTCCACTCCCAGAATGAAAATAGATTGATGTTGTAAAAACTTTTATAGCCAGCTTACTAATGCTTCCTTAAGGTAGAATCATAGTCTATGTTGTCATGGATCAACTGAAAAATGTATCCTGATTTTTTCTGATCTAGGATAACTTCTTAGTTGAAGAGTTAGAAATACTGTAAGTTTACTAGAACATACAACTACATAGGATCCCTTTTACTATCATTTTTTATATGGGTTCTCATTTCACATCAAGGATCTGGCTGGGGTTATAGAGAGCTATGGGTACACAGTTAATACTGAGCACAACCTTTCACCCTCAGACCGATGGAAAATTAGAATGGAAGATACATGCTTCAGAGTACATGATCTAAGAATGTGTCCTTTACATCATTGGTTCCTGAGAGAATCATATCCCTCTCATTGAGTTATCCTACAATAATAGCTTTTTAGAATTGATTTAGATGGAACCTTATATGGAATTTTATAGAAGGCCATTCCATTCATCCATGTAATATTTAGAGGAAGGAGAAGTATTTATACAAGTTACTCATTTCATAAAAGAGTCATCAGAGTAGGTTTAACTAATTAGGAAGCATATGTATACTGCTATGTCAATACAGAAATCCCCCAGTGATCTCTCTTGATGACCTCTAGATTTTGCAGTTTGGGATCTTGATTTTCTATGACTATAACCCATATAAAAACGCTTCTCTTTATTAAACACTTAAACCTGATTCATTACATAAAATATTAACTTGATACAACATAAAATATTGATAGTTATTGTGTCTCTGGGGATTAATTACATTACATAAGGACTTAAAACATGAATCTCAACATCTTTATTAAAAAATTCCTTTACATGACCACTACATTCCACTGTAATTAGCATTGCATTAGATTACATGAGGTAATTCATAAGAAACAGGTGATCTATAAAGCCTAGTAAGGGATTAGACATGGAATAACATGAATAATACAATACAGGTTAGGCAATAGGCTTATGAACAGAACATAAAATAGACATGAACATAAAGGCATGATATAACATGATTATCATAACATGGAGATGTGGTAACAACACATTACATGGTATTAGCATGATCCATGGATAATGGAACATGGAGCATGAGTAAACTCTCATTGAACTTGAATTAGCCCGAGTAAACCCTCAATTCACTTGATGTATCATTATACTAATATTTACCCAATGCATTGGAGCACTATCAAGGCACACCCTTCTTAAACACTTCATATCATACAAAAATGTGCCACATGATCATACAACATAGATTAATTAAACATCTTAATTTATTCCAAGGTAAAATAATTTAGAATTATTACATGAATATCTTCTATCAATAATTAAAAAGGCATAAAGGTGAATACATTTGATAGAGAAATGGGCATGGTATTCACTGCACAATGATTTTGTCATGGAAAATGGAGGTGCAATTTCAACAACATAATGGAGAGACATAAGACTTCATAAAAATGGTTAATGAGAGAGAAAAGGTTGTCTCATCATACATACATGAAATGGACAATAAGGGGGTCATATAGATACATGTACCCGCATAAGTAATGGAATTTTGATTCATGATACAAAATAATTTCTTGAATGTAACTGGGGACAGAGAAATTCCTTACAGAATTTTTGCATGGTAACAAGTGTACATGGGAAGAATTAATGATAGAGAAAGGGGTCTATAATCATTCAAACATAAAGAGGGAAGTATGGGGGGCGGTGAGAAATCGTACCCCAACATTAATAATTTAAAATAAAAGGGAATAACAATATTAAGATACATGGATAAAATGAGAATGGAAGGAATCCCTTTCCTGGAAGTGTGATCCCAAAGGATTGGGAGGGGATTGAGAGAGGACTCATGGGAGGTTGGGGCACATAGGTAGGATTCTATAGAGAGTAGGATTTAGGTAGGATTAACTCCAACGTCTTTGAGTTAAGAAGAAGTGGGAGCTTGGGTGGGATTATATAGGAAAGGAGAGGGAATTCTTTATTATTTTGGTTTTAGACACCACACATTAAACTAACGAAAACCACAAACCAGCCCATGGTTTTTGCCCATGGTTTTTTCCATAGGGAAGTGGATAATATTTGTTTATTAGGAAATTTTTCTAAATTCTTAAAATATTAGGCTTTATTATGTGGAGGTGAGTCACACTCTCAAGGAAATAAATTTAAAAAGATGAAAATGTTTTATAAGTCTTGGAGGGTCTACTAAAGCATTGTAAAATAAATCAAAATAACCTAAAATCACATAATATAAATGGAAAAACATATATTGGATAGGAATAATTTTTATAATATTTTATTACATTACTATTGGGTTATTATGATGTCATAAGACACATTATATATTTAAGTGGTATTTAATTTTTACACAAAAATTCGAATGCCTAAAAAAATTATAGAAAACTCAGCTTTGGAAACTTTTGAAGTCATGATTCCAAAAATAATATAAATTTTGTCTAAATAATTTCCTAAATATGTTAATTTTTAGTTTTAAAATAAAAATTGACATTTTTTGAAAAATCATGTGTTTTGACAAAAAAAAACATTCAAACCATAAAAAAATTACAATTGTATTCATAAAAGTGTATGATAATTCATATTTAATAAAACATAATTTAGTAATAATATTCTATTAAAATATTATTTAATTCAAAAATCCATTAATTCATCAAAATATATTTCATAAAATAATATTAACCAAAAATACTATTTGTGATTTAATAAATATTTACAATGTAACAATAATAAAATGAATGTATATTATTTATACAAAATAATTTACATAATCATATTTATAGGGTCTTGTCACATAACCCCTTATAACACCCATAGAGGATGGAAGGGTAAGGTGTGTGATGGTGACAGACTCTTGGGGTGGCTTAGATAACATCGCTCGGGAGGTAATATCTATTAACTTCCACTTCTACCATAGGCGGTTCTATTTGAGGTTAATGTGTCGAAGCTTGGCTTGGGCATGGTCAAGAGTGAAACCCAATGACACCACCTCCTTTCCAAGATCTGACAAATGAAATTTTTATTGGTAAATTATAATGGATGTGGTCATCACATCCTTTGTTTGAGTAAATTGGATTTGTTAAATCCCCATATTAATACTAATCATTTGATCACTGTTTGACAACTATATTAGCAATGATCACAATTATTAATGGTATTTTAAAATCGAAAAACCTAAAACCAAAGAAGTGAATATGTTATATGCCCATTATATATAATAATACATTTAATTAGATCAATAATAATTTCCATTAAAAAATGTTTGGGTCATTATAATCTTCCCCATTAAGAAATTTCACTGTCAAAATTTCCTTTTCCCACACTAAAACAGATGTGGGTAAGTATACTTCATCACATCCCCTGATTCCCACATCGCTTCTTCAAACATGTGGTTTCACCACAACACTTTGACAAGGGGAAACGTATTATTTCATAGAACTTTTTTCGTATGATCTAATATCTTCACTGGATTCTCTTCATTAGAGAGGTCATTCAACAATGGTAGCACCTCTGGATTGAGTACATGTGATGGGTTAGGTATGTACTTCATCAAGAGTGATACAAGGAACACATAATGTACTTGAGACATATTCGGTGGGAGTGCTAGTTGATGGGCCATTTCTCTAATACAATCAAGGGTCTCAAAAGGGATGATGTACCTTGGGCTAATCTTTCCCTTCTTACCAAATATCACAACCCTCTTCCATGGTGATATGTGGAGGAATACCATGTATCTAACATCAAACTCTATGTATTGTAGACCATTATCAGCATAGCTCTTTTGTCAACTCTGATCAGCATAAATATGTTGCTGGATGGTCTTAACCTTCTATACCATTTCTTCTACAATTTTTAAACCTAGGAGTTTTCTCTCTCCAACTTCATCCCAACATGTCAGTGTTCTGCACGTCTTCCCATACAAGGATTCATAAGGTGCTATTTGGATTCTTGAGTGGAAACTATTGTTGTATAAGAACTCAAAAAGAGGTAGATTTCGATCCCATCCTCATTTCAAGTTCATTTATCACACTATAAACATGTCATCAAGTTTAGATATTCAGCTCAGATTGGACTTCAGTTTGAGGATGATTAGCCGTATTGAAATTCAGCCCAGTATCCAGAGCATGTTGAAGACTCTGAAAAACATATAGGTGAATCTTGGATCTCGATCAGATAAAATAGATAGTGATACCCCATGAATACTGACCACGTCTCTGCTGTATACCTGTTCCAATTGATCCAGTGAGAAATCCTCTCAAATTGCAATGAAGTGTGCAGTCTTTGTAAGACGATCCACAACAACCCTGATTGCATTGTTTCCTTTGGATGTCTTCAGAAGTCCAGTGACGATTTCCACGGTGATGTTATCCTATTTCCATGCAAGTATAAGTAATGGTTCCATCATCCCTTTAGAATTTTTCCTCTTAGGCTTCACTTAATGACACACCATGCACATTGATGTATATTCAGTGATCTCCTTATTCATGTTATCCCACCAACAATACTCTCAAATATCTTGATACATCTTTGTGTTTCCTGTGTGAAAGGAGAAATTCAAACTATATGCATCATCCAAAAGTTCATTCTTTAACTCCAGATTTTATGGAACATAGTGTCTTGACCCAAATATCACAATCTCTTTTTCATTCACATTGAACTCTATGGATTTACCTTTCTTAATAAATTCAATTTTCTTTTGAATTCCCATAACATCATTTTTATCATTCTTTAACATCTTCAAAATAGATGGTTGATTAATTATTTGCGAATGGATTGATGATGTTCCCTTCATTTTGATTCCCATGTTCATCTTTAACAAATCTAAGAAGATTGGATCCTTTTCAATTATCATCAATAATTTAATCACTGGGTCCTTCATACATAGATCATCTGATACCTTGTCCACCATCCTAGGGCGGTAATGGAATGAGCAGTCATAGTCTTTTATCAGATCTTACCATCTTCAATGGTGTATGTTCAAATATTTCTGTGTGAATTTATACTTTAGGATTTTGTGGTTTGTATATATTTCACACAACTCCCTAAAGAGGTAATGTCAACAAATTTTCAAAGAGAAGATTACTACAGCCAACTCCAGATCATGTGTTGGATATGTTTTCTCATGAAAATTCAATTTCCATTAGGCCTAGTGCATGGCATTGTCATTCTACCTCAACAAACAACCCAAGCCCTTCTTCTAAGAATCAATAAATGCCGCAAAAGGTTCTCCACTTGTGGGTAATGTGAGCACAAGTATAGCAATAAGCCTCCTTTACAACTCATTGAAGTTCCTTTCGCATTCATCACTCCATGAAATCATTACTCCATTTCGAGTTAAGTTGGTAAGAGGGTTTGACAATCATGAGAAATTTATCACAAATTGGTGATAATATCTTACTAACCCCATGAAGCTACAAATATCCACTACTGATGTTGGCCTCAACCATCCCTCTATTATAGCAATCTTGGAGGGATCCATAGATATCCCATTGCTTGTAATGATATGGCCCAAGAATGAGAACTCATTCAACCATAACTCACACATACTGTACCTTTCATAGAGATTCTCCTTCCAAAAGGTCTTTAGTACAATTATTATATGGTTCTCATGCCCCTCCTTTTGTAGTATATTATAATATCGTCTATAAAAACTACAAAAAATTTGTCGAGGTAATCTCTAAAGTCTCTATTCATCAAGTCTATGAAGATTTTGGAGAATTAGTGAGTCTGAAAGGCATTACTATGTATTCAGATTGCCCATACCTTGTATAAAAAGCACTCATGAGGATATCCTCTTTATTCACCCTTACATGGTAATATCCCGACCACAAATATACCTTTGAGAAGTATTGTTCTCCATGTAGCTGATCGAAAAAATAATAAATTCATGGAAGAAGATACTTTTTCTTTTTCATGATATTTTTGAGATCATGATAATCATTGAAATGGTTCATTGGCCCATCCTTCTTCTTTATGAAGAGGACTGGTGCACCCCATAGTGAAGCACTTGGGAATATAAACCCTTTATTCAAATTATCCTGTAGTTGATTCTTAGACTCCTCCAGCTCTTCACCAACAATTCTATTCAGAGTCTTAGATAGTGGAAATGCCCTAGGTATAAGGTCAATTGAGAATTCAATATCTCTTATAGGAGGAATACCACAAAATTCCTCGGGAAACACTTTACCGAATTCCCAAAAAATAGGTATGTCTTCAAGGATGGTTGTTTCCTTAGATTCAATCATCTGATCCAAATACACATGATCATAGGGAAATAACATCCATGCATGAGAAGATAATGCTATGGAAGATTCATCATCCTCCTTGAACTTGTACAATATTGGGGGTTTATTCTCCATATGGAGAGTGATTTCCCTCTCCCAAAAATTTTTGTTGGCTCTATATAAGGAATGAAAATCCAGCCCAAGAATTGCATCAAATTCCACCAGAGGGAGTATGATGAGATTCCACAGAATGTTCAATACATAGATTGTGACTAGGGATGAGTTATATTCATGAGATTCAATGATTTCACCATTTTATTTTCTCACCAACATCTTTAGTTCCATGATTTATGGTGGTGTTGGTAATATTCTACTAAAATTTCGAGATATAATATAATGTCTAGAACCGGAATCAAAATTTATGTTCACTATTCACGAATGAATAACAACCATACATTTCACCACATTGTTATCGGGGAACACTTTAGTGGTAGTGAGGGAAAAAGCTCACCATTTCTACCTTGGAGATTGTTGGTTGCCTACAAAAATACTTGGCTCATGGAACTGGATTTCAAGGAGCCTTGGTTCTTTGGAGTTGAAGCAATGAACAATGGGTTGAGGGTCGAATAGAGATTTCCTAACCTCTGTCGCAACAACAGGTTTTTCTTGTCATTAGTTAACAGCTAGGGTCATTCTCTTCAACACCCAAAGCATTTCCTCGTACCCTTCAGGCTATTTCCTGGGTTATTCTTTCTGCACCGTTGGAAAGTGGGAGCTTGATCTTCTTATAACTGTTTAATTTATCTATCAGACTACCAGAATTTAAATCCACCTTACTCTTCTTATCTTAATGAAACCCCTAAGGTTCACCGATATCTATTTCAACTTTGCGGGAAAATTAGACAATTTCCGCATAGAAATCAATGTCATGGAGCACCCGGGCTTTTCATAGGCTTGGTTTCCTCCCACTAAAAAAGAATTCAACCTTTTATTCATGGGTAACGACAAAGAAAGATGTGTATCATGCAATCATTTTGAGGTTTTCCTTGTACTCTCCAATAGATTCATCCTCTTTTTTTGCTTGAGGGCACAAAATTTCCATTCCATCTTATGTCAGAGGGTGCACAGAAAATATTTATCAAAAAATATTTTCCTAAAATCCTTCTATTCCAACGTCTCAATCTCCACCTCAGGCATTTTATTTTTGATCAATTTCTACCATTTATTAGATTCACCCTCTACATGACACACAACCAAAATAACCTTTTCTTGTTTATAACATTTATTGATGGAGAATATATTTTCAATTGAGTTGTTCCATTTTTCGGCAATTAAGGGATCAGATTATCCATTAAATGTTTTAGGCCTTTGTCTCATTAAGATCTCGATTGCTAATTTTTCTTTCTTAGGGGGGTTGAACATTCCTCCTGACCAATGTTTTTTTCAAATCATTAGTTAAATAAGTGAGTATCATTAAAAATTTCACGACTCCCTCTCCCATAGGATTGAGAATCTCATTTGAATAGTCGTCACATTGTTCTTCGCATCATTTGTTAGCCCGAGTCCTCCTATTACCGTCCATTAGCTAGAATAAAGGAATGTTATGGGTAACACATAAATGGTAATCCAAAAACAATAATAGATGACTTATAAATTACTTTTATTTCCTTAACATATGAATGTATAGGCTTCAATCTATGTTATACATGATCTACTTCGCCACATTTATTCTTAGGGGCATTTTTTACCTTAACAATGGTTCATACTAAGCTTTATAATTTACCAAATCATATCTCTTGTGAGTGTCATAACCAAGAGTGCAGAAAGGCCCATTGACATGTAACAGGATACCCTGAGTCAAGACCAACACTCCTTGTCAGAGTTTCCACTCCTAGGTACATCTATGTCAAAGTTACCTCTACCATCTCGTATCCAGACATGTATGTATTTTCTTTATAAGCTACATACTCAATACTCACCAAAATCTTGGGATGTATTTTTTATACGGATTCTTATACCTAAGGCCTTCACTAGGGTTTTCTAATCCTAATCCCAAAAATAACTAAACCAATCCTTTGATACCAACTATAACAACCCTAATATTTATTAAACACTAAAAAATGATTTATCACATAAAATATTCACTTGATACAACATATAATATAGATAGGTGTAGTGTATTTGGGGATTATAATCATTACATAACGACTTAAAACATGAAACACATCATCTTTATTAAAAACTTCCCCTACATGACCACTACATTACCTTGTACTTAGCATTCCCTAAGATAACCTCAGGACATGCATAAGAAAAGGGTGAGCTATAAAGAAAAATAAGGGACTAAATAAGGAATAACATGAAGAATACAATACATGTTATGAAATAGGAATATAAATAGAGAATAAAAGAAACATGAACATAAAGGAATGATATAGCATGATTATCATAACAAGGAGATATGACAATGACACTTAACATGGTATTAGCATGAGAAAGGGCTCATTGCACATGGATCATGAGTAAACACTCATTGCACGTGAATTAGCTTGAGTAAATCCATATTTCACTTTATATTTCATGATACTAATCACAATCAAATGCATTGGAGCACTATCATGGCACACCCTTTTTAAACATTTCATTTCATGCATAAGTGTACCACAAGATCATACCACATTGATCCATTAAACCTCATAATTTATTCCAAGGTAAAGGATTGTGAAATTAATACATGAAACTCATCCATCAATAAGTAAATGTGTATAAAGGTGAATACCTTTGATAGGGAAATGGGCATGGTATTCACTACACAATGTTTTTGGCTCGAAAAATGGTGGTGCTAGTTGGGAAGCATAACGACGTGATAGAAGACTTCATAAAAAAGGTTGATGAGAGTGAAAAGGGTGTATCATCACATGTACATTAAATGGAAAAAATGGAGTAATATAGATACATTTACCAACATAATTAATGGAATTTGGATTCATGATACAAAATAATTACTTAAATGTAAATGAGTAGAGATAAATTTCTTACAGAATTTTAGCATGGTAATAGGTTTTCATGGTAGGAATTAATGAGAGTTAAAGGGGTCTCTAATCATTAAAAAATAAATAGGTAGAAATGTAAGAGGTTAGAAATCATACCCAAATAATTATAATTGAAAATAAAAGGGCATAAAAATATTAAGAATTTTGGATAATATGGGAAAGGAAGGAATCCCCTACATAGAAGTGTGATCCCAGAGGCTTCGGAGGGGCTTGAGAGATGTTTCTTGGGAGGTTATATCACCTTGGGAGGATTCTAGAGAGATTAGGGACGAAATTGGACAAACTCAAAAGTATTTTCTTGAAAACTAAGTGGGATCTTGGGAGGGTTTATATAGGAAAGGAGAGGGGATTCTTTATTATTTTTGTTTGGGACACCACACGTTAAACTAATCAAAACCACAAACCATCCTGTGGGTTTTTCCCATGGTTTTTTCCAAAGGAGAGTGGAAAGAATTATTTTATATGTCCAATGGCCTAACTTTTTAATATATTAGTCTTTTTATGCGGAGGTGAGTAACACTATCAAATAAATCAGTTTAAAAATCTAAATATGTTTTATAAGTCTTTGAGGGTTCACTAATGCTTGGTAAAATAAATAAAAAAACATAAAATAAAATTATATTAATGGAAAAACATATATTTTCTGAACATAATATTTATAGTATTTTATTACATCACTATTGGGTCATTATGATGTCATAAGACACATTAAATATTTAAACGGTATTTAATTTTTACACAAAAATTAGAATTCCTTCGAAAATTATGAAAAATTCACCTATAAATAATTTTGACGTAATGATTCAAAAAATAATATTCATTTTATCTAAATAATTTTCTAAATATGTGCATTTTTACTTTTTTAATAAAAACATACATTTATAAAAAATTCATGTGTTTTGACAAAAACATCATTCAAACCATAATAAAAATTACAATTGTATTCATAAAAATTATACGACCATTAATTTTTAATAAAAATATATTTAGTAATAATATTTTATTAAAATAAAATTTCATTAAAAAATCTATTAATTCATCAAAATAGATTTCAAAATTGAATATTAACCAAAAATTCTATTTGTAATTTAAATACTATTTACAACATAACAATAATAAAATGAAGGTAGATTCTCTATACAAAATAATGTACATAATCATAGTGCTTGGGTGTTATTACCTAACTCCTTATATCATCTCCATAGTACCAAAGGGTAAGGTATGAAATAATGATAGAATATTATGGTGGCTCGGATAACATCGCTCGGGTGGTAATCTCTATTAACTTCCACTTCTCCCATAGGCGGTTCCACTCGAGCTTAATATGTTTAAGCTCAGATTGGGCTTAGTCAAGAGTGAAGCCCAATAACGCCACATCCTTTCCGAGATCTGACAAATGGGCTTTGTAAGAGTCAATTCTACTGGATGAGGCCATCACTTCCTTGGTCTGAGTAAATTGGATTTGTTAAAGCCCTGTATTTATAATAGTCATGTGATCACTGTTTAACGACTATATTATCAAAGGTCATAATGCATAACGGTATTTTAAAATCCAAAAATATAAAACAAAATAAGTGCATATGTTATATAACCATTCCATATAATAATAAATTTAATTAGATCAAGTGGAATTTCCATTAATAAAAGTTTTGGTCATTACAACCTAGGCTTGGGCATAGCGCGATACAAAGGAAATAGAATCTATATACTCATTATTTCGGTCCATTTGAGATCTTAGAGAGAGTCAGGCCAACAACATATATGTTTCTATTACCTCACAGGTACCATGCCATGAAATACCACTTCCACACTTTGTAGCATCGCTGATATCATGTCAACCATCTCATACTTTTAATCACAAGGAGGTGGAGTTATATTCAAATGCTTATTTTTAGGAGTATCCTATATACATCATTAACTAGTGAAAAAAGATATATGATGCCAATATGTCCCTTTAGTATAGGTTTAATGGAAATATGATCATTTACTGGATGAGACTTGGGAGTGGGAGGCTGAAAAACATTCTCAGTGGCTAGAGTTGTTATGAGAAAGTTTATTATCTCCCTTGGAAGGTGAACTTTGGGATGAGTTCCTTTAAGGGTGGAAGACTGTAAGAACCCTATTTTCTTACTCTGGTATTTATCCTTTAATTTTTTATTTTCTTTATTTTGGACCTAATATGGATCCGTAATGAGTTTAAGGATGTTTCTGGGTGATTTTGGGACTTTCTTGTTGTCCAGAACTCATATTAGTGGGAGAAACCCCTCAGCCTCATGGTTAGTAGAAACCATGAAACCAAGCCCACATTATTTCCCTTACATGTGTGAAAAATTTTATAAAGGAAATTAGGGGAACACTTCTTTCCCAACTATGTGACCGAAGATGCACGCTCGTGCGTATACCTTGACAGTTTCTAGCATAGTTCTCCACATGAGTAGAGCTTGGTTTTCAAAACAATTCTTCCCTAACAATATAGGTTACCTCTTAAAACAAAGATACATCCTCAGTTGGATAACTATTTCCTTAACAGTGTATTGAAACTGTGTGCCCCTTAAATATTGGTTCAAATGAAAATATTTCATTAATTTCTGTTATACTCACCCACCAGTAATATATTTTAATTTCCATCATCAAGGAGGATAATTTCTTCATGATGTAGATCCAGAACCCCCTCTTACATAGTTTTTATCCTATTCCTTCAACCTAAGTCCGTTATAATATCAGTTGGCCTCGTTGGATTCATCCATGTAAGATCTTCAATCCTTTATCTCAGTTTATTGATTAAATTTTCCTCCATGATGCTATTTAGATGCAGCCTCATGTTCCTTAATTTTAGGTAGTTGATCTATTATTTATGTTTATTCTAGTTTATTTCAAACTAAATAACAATACTAGATGAGGAGATTCATAAAATATTATGGTTGGCGGTCTATGAATCATCCCTCACGTCTAACCATTTTATAAACTTCCATCATTGTGTTCATGCTGATTTCATTGGGTGTTTCCTATTTAATTCATATTCTTTTCTTATAATCGTTGTGATATTATTATATAGGTACTTATATGGATTTTAATTACATTTTTTGAGATTTATACCCTAACACCTACCACCCCAGGTAGCGAGCTTCCTTAGATGTGCCTTGTTAACGCATGGGGGTTTACCTACACCACCGTTCCAGTTTTTTTCTTGACCCTACAAGTAGAATTAGATTTTAAAATTACTGAATAATGAATTTTAATGTCTTATACATGTATATTACTAAATTAAACCTCTAAGTTATGTGTTTCAAATTAATCAATGATTTCATTAAATTTTATTTAGTGAGTATATTTATGGGCATAACTTTTTTTAGTTATTTATAATGAAATAGTATATGATTGTATGTCCATGTTCCTCCTTATCACAATTATGAAAGGTGAAGTATTGATCCTAATAATTGATTTATTTAATTAGTGTAATAAACGGTTATATTCCATATTTATCCTTTCAACTTAGTAGATAAGGAAGTGGAATGAATAAATTGACTTATTAAGAGGCATGAGTATTACCAGGAGAAAACTAAATAACTAATCAAGTATATGGTAGATATTATATATGGACATTTTCTTATTTTTAAAAGTGGTCAAACACAAACCACCCTTGGATTCTTGTGGGAATTCATTCAGCACTCATAGACACCATTTCGATTCAAATAGCCGGTTACCCAGGGGGACACCCAACTTTGAACCTAACCCTTATCTACTAGTGAATTCTTAACTTGACTCCATATAATAACTTCAATATCATTTAGATATTACTATTCATTAGATACACTCTATGGATCCATCATGGTGTCTTGTACATGCAACACCATTGATACAACCATTGGGAACAGTAATTACATATCATGTGCTTAATTTTGAAAAAAATCCTTGGACTCAGTTGGAATCATATTATAATGAAATTACATGGGTGATTAACCTTTGATTACACTAAAATGACTTATAGTCAATAATCATGTTATTATTGAGTTGGATTGAATCCAGAGGTTAATGATTCCTTAGGTATTACCTTATATCATCTTCAATACTATCATTATATGGGATGCATTTTTTATATATTGGATTCTTATTTATCATTATCATGTTTTATGGACAATGATTTTATATATCACATGAATTAATAATTTAAAATTGGTTAAAAATACTTAAATGGTTACACTTTTAGAGACATTACAAGCTGAGGCTATAGAATGTATCAGGGGATTTATATTTTCGTACTCTCTTTACTTTCATATATATATATATATATATATACCTACACACTATTTCAGATTATATTTCACACATTGGATAGTATACATGACACTGGTGGTGGCATACTAATATCTACTATCTCACACCCTATGTGAGACACTATTCATACATGGGAAGATTACATTTTTATAGGTGTTATAAGGGGAACCATCTGACTTTGGAAACCTAATTTGGATTAATTTCAACAGGAGGGACCTTGGTAGTAGATGATAGATCCATCACTAGGGATAACTAATAGTTTTGGATACTTTTTTATTCGTTTTAATACCATTTATTTCCTTTTTCTAGGTATATATATTTTTTATTTTTTAGCCAAATGAAATACATTATCATCATCACTTGTATATGATTCTGTTTCTATTTAAGATTACTACTATCAGTTTCAGATGTTGTTTATTTTTTCTCTCTAAATATAGTAATGTGGGTTAAGGGTCCTATTATATAGTGTATATTTAGGTAATGAAATTTGTTTATATTCTTCTTATGAAATTTTCTATGTTATTACTTAATATATATTCCCTGCCCTTATAATGATGACATAATTGCCCCACAAAGACACACTCAAACTCACTTATAGTCAGCAGCCTATGGGGATTGAGTGGGGGTGGGTGTGCATGAATCCATGTTTCCAACCCGGACCAGGATGTCTCTATGTTGAACCCTTGATCATGAATGCACGGTAAATGTATTTCATATAAACTAATAGTAACAATAGTCTAAATTTTCAATACTTGTCCATAATATGTTTTTCCTATCATAAAACATTAAAATCCTTCTAAATTTAAAAAACATGATTAATGATATTTAGTATAAAGATTTTCTCAAAATTATACACCTTTTTTACTATAAAAAACATTGAATTTATAAACCAAATATAAAATTTGAATAGATAAATTACATAAAAATTATGATTCTTATTAACATTTCATGTCCATTTTTAATACACTCAGTTATCAATTATAGATATACAATTTATCATATGATATTTCAATAAATTTATCCCCCCTTTTGGGATTATAAAAAATATTAAAAAGAGTATAAAATAAAACTAATTGAAGAATTAATAAGAAGAGTGTTATTTAATAAATAATCCAATGGCACATTGTACATCAGAAAAAGGTTAAACAAAAAATTAATTCCTTAAACACTACTAATTTTATATTGAGTAATCACCCTCACTTCAGTGAGATGTAGGATCCAATGAATTTTTTTCTATTATAGTTACAGTACAAACATTATAAGTGACATGTGGAGCTAAATATGGATGAAATATAATTCTATGGGTTTCCACATAGAGGATATATCTCTTAGATTCAATATGTGTGAGTCTAAAGGGGATTTCTATAATAGAAGTAGTCAAAACATTTAAAGAGAGGGGGTGTAGAAGTGGATCCAGTTAGGGATACTAAATATTAAGGATATTTAGGAGATATGAAGTTTTTCTTGGTAGTATATGGAATGGTTACATCAATTTTATAAATTGAGTAATTAGTCTTCCACCATTATCATTTATTCGGGTGTAGTCTAGCTTAAGCCACATAAAGATATTGAGAATAGAAGTAAGATAGTTTAGGTGACTCACTTTCTCCTCAAAGCCCCAAGTTACAAGATTCATTCATAGGTACTCAACTAAAAATGTAAAATGAGTATTAAGTTGATGATTGTTCTAAACACTTGAAAGGTAATACTTTATAGACTTTGTGATAATATCTCTTTCACTCCTAGCCTCATTCAATAATTCTACATAAAATTTATATATATTCAAAAATTTTGATTTTATGTAATGTAGTTATTCTTGATGGTAAGAAGTAGAATAAACCATATAAACCTTAATCTCTTTCTGAAAATGTTTCTAATAAAATCAACATCTTTTGAGGAAGGATTTTCTGGTAGGTCACAAAATGTAGATTCACCAGATGTAGTCAGTGAATCTAATCTAGAAAGAAGAGATAATATCCTCTCAAAAAATCCTCCTCTCATTTCCTACATGATGGATCAATCTTCATCCATCTGATCAATTGACCACCTATTATTGGTTTCCATTTCTTTCATTTTAATCATCATCATATTTTGGATGTGGGAAATGATCATTGAGAATAAGAATTGGGTATCAACTTCACTAATTTTTCTTTCTTGAGGAGGTGTAGATCATAATATCCCATAGAGATCTATCAATATGATTGAAATAAAGGCATCTAAATACTCTATATTCACATAATTAGGAGTAGGAGTATGAGAATTATACTAAGATGAAATCATATCTTGGCTAGGCTAGGTATCATCATCATGTACAATATCCACACGAATAGAACTAGCAAGAAATTATTCCAAATACTCTTAATGATCAATCATTTTAATAATGTATTTCTCAAGATCATTATTAGTAAAAAAGATAGCATGGACGCAAAGATCAGTTGTACCAGAACTAACTTCACCATTACTGATATCATCATCAATAGAAATGTATAATCTAGAATAATCATGGTATATAATACCTACCAATATATATTTTCGATATTTCTACCCCTAAGATAGTTCCTCACCATCCGTTTTTTATGAAACAACTCGTCCAACCCTATGATTGGATTATTGGATGGATAAACCATGTTGAAAAAAACTAGGCCTCACATTTGTAATTGATTCATCAGATTAAAATATATTCTGAGATGATTTTGACTATTCATTCTTATTTCCATCATCACCACCATAAGATCCATCCTACACTTCAACTACATCTTTTATTGTCATAAAGGAATAATTCACTAATTGATTTTCTTTGGAAATAATGTTTTCTTCTAATTCATCACCATCTTTACAAATTATATCTCTAATAGGGAGATACATAAGAGGTTAAGATAATACCTAGTATACATTAGTACTTTTGACCAAATCAGTGTTATATAACTATTTTACTAAAATAGGAGCATATAATTCTCCTCAAACATAGTGTCCTCAATTTCATATTTATAAGAATACACCACCACTTCATTTATCTCCAAGATAGGTGTGACTATGTCTCTTGGTCTAGTTGGGTAATCAAGAGGGTTAAATATTCTATATAGATTATCAATATACTCTACTAATTTACCTAACCAATTATTCCAGTTTTCATTCATCCATTTATATTTTTCTTGAATCACGAAAAAACACCACAACTAGTTATCTTAACTTCCCCTTAAGGAACAAGACCTTTAGATTCTATAAGGCAGAAATGACTTTAGGATAAACCATGGAGTTTAACCTTGAGGAAGGTATACAAAGCTCCATAATATGTTCCATTAGATATCTTTATAGGTTAATATTTTTTTACAAATTTTGATAAGTAATATGAATAAAAATATTTTGATACCTTATAATGATCTAGTCCCCCTTCCAGGGACAAAGAACATTCTTGAAAAAGATAAAAAAAGCATCATTCGCCATGAAAGCTTTCTGTATATATTCTTCAAACAACCATATTCCCATTTATCTTTTGATGAAAAACCTCAAAAACTCATTAATAGTTTGTAATGAACCTTTATAATGACCATAAGACCATATCGATGGTCGTTTAATCATTTCACACACTAATTCAATGGAAAAATAACAACTCCTCTATATATCAATGTGTTGATGAAATATTTATTTTACATAATCACACACTCTGATAATTGATTGAACTGGTGAAACAAACTTATATAGAATGGTAATTCAATCCTTAAAAAATATTCAACCAATCCTTGGTCTGGGATAAATTTCTGCATATGTTACTTTCTCGAGTCTAAACATTCAGTATCCATATCCTTTTGAGTAAAAATAAAACACAACAAAAACATATAATTATTTTTATATACTAAAATATTAGATTATTTTATTGATTTCATTAATATTTGTGGATCATTAGGAAGAATATATGGATGTTTCACATGAACCATTTTTTGGATAATTCAAGGGTTGATGGACGAATTCTTAGATTTTCAAGAGAGAAGGGGTGAAGGAGAGAGGTTTTATAGACGACATGTGTGAGAATGAGATCATCATATTCTTATTGATAGAAATATATTATTTTGGGATTTTAAATCAATAATGCAAATTTTAAATAAATATAATGATGTTTTATTAAATTAATAATTTTAATTCAATGTGAGTAATGGTAGAAAAAAATAATTGTAGAACAAGAGATGGTAGGTCCCTAAAATAGTTATCAAAGTATCAGGGAATAGTTTTTTTTATTAAAAACATCTATCATTAATGACAAAGATCAACAGAAGTACATGTGCAAATCCATGAAGGGAAATTGTCCAACCAGAAATTTTTTGTATCGAATGGGCCTGAGGCCGCTAGCTGATGGGCCACGTTGTTTCCTTCCCTTTTGGTGAAAGAGAAGGTGCATAATGAGAAGCATTGGCGAAGTGAGAGAATTCTTCTGATGATGATTCCAAATGACTGGAGTCCGCCGTCGTTGTGATTAATAGCATCGAATATGGTAAGACAGTCAGACTCAATGATTATATAACCCCATCCACGTTCTATTGCAAGAATCATACCAGCAAGGATGGCCATGGATTTACAAACTGCTGGTTCCCAGAATGCCGGATGTGGTTCATATTTAGCAGCAAGGATTTTCCCCAGATGATTTCAGGAAAGGAGGCTGAGGGAAACAATCCCATCCTTTGGAAGAGATGCATCCACATTAATCTTAATAATCCCTAACACCCGGTATATAATTTCCGTTGTTTCCTTTCCAACCCTCAATCCAATAAGTGGCCCGATCTAACCAGAATATGGGGGGTTTGTGAGCTTGATGAAAAATAGCATTGTTTTTCCAGACCCAAATAATCCAAGACAAAGTGAAAAGTGAACATAAAGATTCCGAAGAGAGAGAGAGGAGCACCAACACGTCAGAAGATGATGAAGGTCAAAGGACAATGCCAGTGAATCAAATGATGTTAGGCCCCATTTATTCTAAATTTCCTTAGCTCTTGTGCAGTTAATGATAGTGTGAAAAGGAGTTTCTGGAATGATCATGAAGAAAGGGAAAAAACAGTACTGTCCATATGTTGGTAAACGAGAAGGCTCATTATTGGGAGAGTGCCTGTAAAGAACTACCACCAAAATTTGAGAATTTTTTGGGGGACGTTGAGCATCTAAATCGATTTCCATGGACCCTCATCCTAGCCGATTGAGTGGATTCTAAGAGAATGTCTGTAGCCGGATCTCACCGTGTAGTCACCTGAGATGTCATTGACCCAGAAGAGATGGTCAGAGCCTGCGTCTAGTACCCAAGGAATGATAAGGATAATTGTTTGATCTCATTCATTAAACCATTCAAGGATCTTTTCCAAACACCACCCATGTCCCTGGTTGTAAGGGAGGCAGCTGACAGTGGCGTCTTCAAGACCTGGTTGGGAAGGTGATTTAGCCCGTATACCTTCCTTATCAATAAGCCTAAAATCAGTCCAGATTTTGACAAATGAGCCAGCCCTAATCCTCCAGCCCAGTCCTTCATCCAAGAGCTTTTTATCCCCCCAAATTCTTCTCTAGAGGAAGCTAGGATGTTGACCAAGAGAGGAAGCATGAATGTCCGTGTGGGGAAAGTACTTATCTTATAGAACTCGTGCACATAGAGATGAATGATATATAATAAGGCACCATACTTGCATATCCAATAGCGCATCGTTGAAGAGAGGAAGATTATGGAACCCCATCCGACCCTCTTATTTGGGTTTGCATAGTTTCTCCTAGGACATCCAGTAGGGTTGATTCCTTCCATCATTCTTCCCCCACCAGAAATTGGTCGTACATGTGTGGATTTGGTTGAAAATGGCCACCAGGAGCTTAAATATGTACATAAAGTAGTTGAGGATAGATTGGATGACTTCTTTGATGAGGGTCTCTTTGCCAACTTTAGAAATTATTTTTGGGGTCCAGCCTTGAATTATTTTCTCAATCATGTCCACTAGAGATGCAAAAAATTTGTTTTTGGACCGGCCAATCACCGCAGGAAGCCCGATATACTTCTGATGTTTATCAACCATATGGATGCCACCTGATGCACAAGGTTCATCCCTCTTTGAAAGAGGCACCCCTTCACTAAAAGAAATTTCATATTTTACTTGATAGACTGTTTGGCTAGACACCCTCTCATATTGATGGATCACTTGGCAGATCACCCGACATTTATTAATTGTAGCTATGGAAAAATGGAGGCCATCGTCAGCGAAGAAGAGATGTGACACTAGAGGGCTAACTTGGCAGACTTTTTCCCCATAAAAATAATTAGAAGATACAACCCTGGAAATCAGATTAGAAAAAACGTCAGCCACCAGTATGAAGAGAAAAGGGGAGAGGGGTTCTCCCTAGAGAAGGCCTCAGGATGGGGATAATTCTCTGGTAATCTCCCCATTGACCTTGATTTTGAATGAGATGGTCGATACACAGTTCATGACCATATCTGTCCATTTATCACAAAACCCATTTTCAGCATAATGACTCTTAAGAAGTTCCATTCTACTCTATAATAAAATATTCCTATGTTGGTTGTATTCTGGAGGTATTCAAAAACATTTAAAAACAATTATGTGTGATTCATTTGTATGTTATTGAAAATTGTTACACATACACATAGTAAATATTAGATCATTCCTTCTATAAGTTATGTGTAAAAATATTTAAATCATACATCATTATGTGGTTTGATCAATATATTTTCTACTTTCATAAAGATAAAAATAACTTCTAGTACTCATTGGAGTATGAATACCCTTTTTACTATCCATAGATGATTTTTTAACAAATCATTAATTAAATATTTTTATTTATTCATTATAATATCATTTTTATTATAAAAATTTTTAAAACTAGGATAAAATTTATGTTATCCCATAAAACTAATTTCAAATTCAGTTTTCATCATTTTTTAAATCTCAACATGTAGATAATTAATAATGTTTTTAAAATGAATCTTTAAACTCCTTTTTATTAGTAAAATATCTTTCAAAATTTATTTAATAAATAAAATGGGTCATATATTCTTTTAGTAAAACCTTTTAAAATAAAAAATTAGCTGAATTGATCATACCTATCTCTAAGAGAATTTTTTTAACAATATAAATCTTTTTAATGTTAAACACATGATTTTTAACGAAACAATTTTGAAATCTATGAGTTTTTTCCACACAATTATCCCCAATATTATAAACATTTAAGAATAAACTCTTAACATCCATTTGATATAGTTTCAAATTAAAATTTCTATATTAGAAAGAAACAATCTAATGGATTCAAGTCTAGATGCTTTTTAAATTGTTTCCTCATATCAAATACATTCTCCTTGATTATGTACATAAGACACTGATTTGGCATTCCATCTAATTATTGATCTTGACTCATCAAACTTTCTTATAAACACCAATTTAGTTCCAATGGTTATGTAGTATTCTTTATTTTTACTAGTTCAAGAACTATAATACATTTAATCTTATTTGTTTATTATTTTAATTCTATTACACAATAATCATTATTTATTTCACCATTGATGTTTTTATTTTGAACTACGACAATGAAGATTTATGTTCAATATAATTTCAAAGAGGTTCTCTTTTTCGAGTTCCTTGTCTAGGACACTTACAACTACATCCATATGATGATATATATGAAATATAATATATTTTGGGATATAAGTACCAGATACATCATTATGTTTTATAGGATCACATTAAAATTATTTATTAGAACATGAATATTTTTACAGTGATTTGAAAATATTTTTACGATGTTTAGTATTGATAACTAAATGTGAATTGTAAACATCTATATTTTCTAAAGTGGTATTAGGCTCATGTGGATATATCTCATCAATCATGAAATGTACACATACTTGTAAAAGTATATTAATTTTGTTAAACAAACTTTAGGATTTAATAGTTATATAATATCATAGGAAAATACCTTCATCACTTTTGGATGAAAATATCTACATATTCTATTTTTGGTTGAGTATAAATACATTACGTCCAAAAATCTAAGTAATTATCCTTTAGTTATATACCATTATATTATAAATAAAGGGTGTTATTTAAAATTATTCCATTTAAAAATATATTAATTATATAAAAATCAATATTTCCAACTTCTATCGAAAAATAAAAATGAAAATAACAATTATTGATAATTGTCCTAGAAATTTATTGAAGGGTTTTATTTATTATCTCTACTACAATATAATATTGTTGTGTCATAGGTTCATAAAATACATGATTATATCCACTTTTTGTTCATATTTATTTAAAATATGGATTTTAAATATCACTCCCAAAATCACTTATCATAGTTTTAATTACAATTTTACTATTAATCTCTATAGATTTAATAGATTTGAAAAAATAGGAAAAGATCTTTAATTTTATGGGTAAGGAAAAACACCGACGTATACCACAAAAAGTCATCCACTTTGAAAAATATATAATTCATTCCTACTAAAATAGAAACTCTAATGGGTCTAAACAAGTCCATGTAAACATGATCTAAAGTTAAATATTTTAAAAAACCATTCCTTGTGTTGAATGAGATTTTATTATACATTCCATTTTTGTAGGGATCACAGAACCTTTATACTGGGAGTTATATCTTAGATAGGTCCATAAATAAACTCTTACTCTTTAGATTTCTATGTGAGTGAATATTACAATGACTTAGTCGTATATTCTAAATCCTATATTCCTTGTGAAAGATATTCAAACAAGAAACATTATGATAAAATATGGACTATAAATCAATAACATAAACATTATAATCTAACACATAAGTAAAGAAATGCCTTCCAACAAAAAGGTTTCAAGAATTAACTTAAACATTAACATGAAAAAATCCATCCTACATATCTAAAATTAAAATAATATTATATTTTAGTCCATATAAAATTAATAATTTATAAATTAAAAATGTTCTCGAGTTACCAATTTCACAAATTCCAATTTTCATCCCATTGGAATTGCCATCGAAGGTGACATTCCACCATACACATTAACTAGATTCTTCAATATTGAGTTATCACCTATCATATGTCTAGAACAGGAAAATTAAAGATACTATAGTTGTTCATGGGAACTCTTTAAGCATGTTTTTCCATAAAAAAATTTTGAAATAAAAAAATGAAACTTCTCATTGCAATTTTATCTCATACACCTTTGACCACATTGTGGTTTTCCCCTCCTTTGAGATTGGGAGGATACCTATAATGGTGAAGTCAAGGTTTTTTGGACATTCACTAATAACATTCCATTTTCTCATGTTATAGAATTATTTAACACCGTGTAATTGGGTTACACGCTATGTAATAAGTGTTGGATATATGTAGTGAAGGGAAATACCATGCTATGAACTGGTACATGTAATGAATTGTTATTACATGTTGTGTATGGTTTAAATGATGGTTTTTAATCCTAGGAGATGGGGTATTTTGGTGTATTTGGGATGTGAGAGTTACACAATGCAGAATTGGGTTATACACCATGTAAAGTCCCACATCCAATTTTTAATGTTAGAGTGAAACTATTTTTTTTCATTTCCTTTAGTGGTTCTTTGTGGCTCTTTACCTGAGGTTGTTATGGTGCATTTTCAAGAGACTCAACCCCTTATAGTTTGGTCCATTTGACATCTGATATTCCATGCGATCTTGGTGAATCCTTTTGGGTAACGTTTCCCTTGGTTTCTTCATTTTATTTATTATAGTAGTTCTTTATATTTGAATTATATGATCCTTTGGATTAATTTCGGTAACTCTTATTGGATTTATCTTGATATATTGTGTGATCTTATTCTGATGGCCTTTTCTTCCATTTTTCATGGTACAGTGGGAGTTCATATTTAAGGTATATAGATTTCCTGTCCTCTACCGACCCATCATCTCTAAAATTGAATCAATATTGAAGTGGAATTGATTATAGGGCCTTCACTGATGTTGTTGGGTTTTTGTTGATTTTGGTTTCAATTAAGGGAGAGTTTGGCCCAAGTTTTGAGGAAGGTTGTTCAGTCTCTCGCCTACGTTGATGAACCCAATTATTTTGATTTATAAACTATTTTGTATATTGAAATTGGAAGGATTATTTTGTGTGTGTTGAAAATGGTTTTTATTGAAAAAAGGGGATTCCATGGTTATTGTTAAATGGATATAAAATGGGTATTATCAAAGGCTTGAATAAAAATTGTTAAATGGATTTGAAATGGTTTTCAAATTATTTGAAGTGTATTGTGAAAAAAAGAAAAAGGGTTACTTTGGGTAATGTGGCGGAAGGTTTAGCTTGGGGCCACCATCCATTGTTTTTTGATTTATTAAGGAGTTTGTCTTGGCTATTTCCTCTATTTCATAGGCTTGTTGTTCTAGCAGACTGATATTGACATTTTTGAGGGATTACTCATGGGGTATTCCTCTTCTTCCTAGGAATATTGTTCTAGGATCAGATGTGTACATATTATTATTATGGTATATGTAGTTTTTGGCCTAGACATCTAGTATTCATTAGTGTTGTGATATATATGATTATATTTTTTATTTCATTTATTTCTGAGTTAGCCATGATATTCATGTTTACACTTGTGAAAAATGATATGGAAAATGTTCATTGAAATTGATAGACCTTATATTATTTATAACTGTGGGAAAAGGGAGATATTTAAGATGTTTTCTATAAAAATGCCTTACTGCTTACCATGCCATGTTTTTATCATAAATGAGCACACACGATTTGTTATCTAGAATATTGTTATGGATCACATATGTGGGATGCTACTGAGTCTGTTAGCTCACACCCTACGTACCTATCCGGCTGTGTGTAGAGATTTGTTGGTCTTCCAGTGTAGATAAAGGCATGGAAAGACAGTGAGGCAATGAGGTTCATGTCATCTAGTTGGGTTGATGATGGTGAAATGGTGGGAATTCATTCATTCTATCATTTGGGGGTATCTGTTTGGTTTTTAGTCCTTTTCTACTAGGCTTTTCTCAGAGTTTTGGATACTTCTTATATGGTTTGTTTTCACTGTTTCCTTACAGTTATGGAATAAATAATTTTTAGTCTTCTACTATTTATTTATTACTTTATATATGAATTCCATGTTGTTGTTTAGGTTGGAAATAATCATTCCCTATGTTGTGTTTTTTGATGCCCAAGTGCTTGTTTCCAGCCTGTGGGGATCGACAACTTCCATTGAGTATGCGATGGAACCAGCCCGGTGCTGGGTTTTATGTACCCCAAGTCGGTTTGTCACAGTTTTATATTAGATTAGGTCTACTGTTAAGATTCCATATCATGGGACATCTATTAAACAATATATAGGATTTTCAGGACTTGAGAGGTATGTTGAGATAAGTGTCTCGCCAAATCCTGTCATAACGAGACTCAAGTTGCCATGGGTTGTTTTGATGTGTGTCTCAAGTATTTGTTTTTGTTTTTAAAAACAGAGTTTTTTTTATGGGTTTTCTATTTTTAAATGATATTTTTTATTTTTTATGATCAATCTTGTGTTGTGATGTGAAACATTATGCCTCTGAGATGTATTCCCTAAGTTCCTCAGGAATGTGCAGCTAATGGTCCTCAAGTGAACCCACCTATAGATCAGAACCTCATCAAGACTAGAATACAAGAAGTATGTGCTATGAATTAGGATGTTCCATGAGTTGATAATGTAGTGGTTGAGTCACATCTAGAAGTTGGAGGAGAGAGAGATCAATTGTAGGAGTTCTCATGAGACATGACACCATCCTTTAAAGGGTTGACTGAACATCATGAGGGGGAGGATTGGATGGACATGATCAATAAAATATTCAAATTCCTAAGGACACTAGATAATATCAGGGTGATTTTTACTATGTTTAGACTCAAGTGATCCATAAAGTGATGGTGGGATTCTATAGTCCAAGATGATAGGCACATAGACTTGTATTGTAAGGGTTTTAAAACTCTTTTCTTTTAATAGTTTTTTAGATTCAGTAATGATGGTGAAGTTTATGGAGTTTTTTTCCATTACAATAGAGGGAGAATTAGGTGTCAGCGTACATCAATAATTTTGGTGATCCTATTCATTTTTATCTGGACATAGTGAAAAATTACCAGATGAGGGATCAGAATTATCGATAGGGTTTGCGACTGGATATTAGATTGCAAGAGTTTATGCAGAAACATTCTACCTATTTCGAGAAGGTAGATAGATCTATGATCATAGAAATTAATATTTCAGGAATGGTTATATTTTAAACTATTTCTCTTCTATCAAGTGGAAGCTTTAGTGGTGCACATGAGGATAAGAGGAAGTGGAAATATCATCAGAAGATTAGTGGAGGTGGGTCTCACTAGAGAGCCTCCCCTTTACCATCCGTCATAGCTGGAAGTGTCCCTATAACTTGTTATCAACGTGGAAGAGAAGGACACACTAGACATTATTGTCATGTTTCCATGAAGAAAAGTAATAGTGGAGGATGGGGTAGTCATCTATAATGCTTCAGTCAGTCTACAAATACACATTGTTATATTGAGGGTTATATAGATCTAAAGGCTAATATAGTGTATTCAAAAGCTTCAAAGACTACAAGGCTCTAGACACAGGCCTCTGGAGTGAATCATTTATTGGTATTGGATGAGTATCCAATTGATGTTGATAAAGGTCTGACCACTATGATAAGTACTATACTTATTTATTTTTTATTAGAAATTTCATTCTTGGATACAGGTTCCTCCCAGTCATTTAGATATATACATTTTTCTGACGTTTTTTAACTTCCAATAGAACATATGGCTGTTAAAATGGAGTTAGTGACACCTCTTGGAATGAGGGAAGAGTAGGGGTTTCAGTGTTCTTATTCATTGACGATAGCTAATACAGGGTTGGTATGGGATTTTGTAGTTCTTGATCTAGAGATGTTTGACTTCATCATCTCTATGGATTTTCATTTATCTCATCAAGATAAGGTTGGTTTTTATCCTCAGTGTGTTTCATTTATTGCTACTATTGGGATCCCTAATAAGTTTCAGGGGGAGTAGGACCTGAGGTCTACTCATTTAGGGACTTCCCACCCAGAGCTCAAGATTTTCCTATCTACAGTTTTGTTTAACCCTTATGACATCTCTCCTATTTTTGATTTTCCCATTGTTGTTCAAGACTTTACAGACGTTTTCATAGATGATTTATTCAGTCTTCCTCTAGAGAGAGAGAAAGAGTTAATGATTGAGCTGGTGTTAGGAATATAGCCAATATTAATACCTTTATAACATATAAAACCATCATAGCTAAAAGATATCAAGATTAATTTGGATGAACTATTAGAAAAATGTTTTGTTCACTCTAGCTTTTCACCACGGGTAGCCCCGATGCTCTTTTCCTTTAAAGTAGATGGTTCACTTCTTTAATTTGTGTAGTATCAGAATTAGAACTAGGTAAAAGTGAAGAAAAAATATCTTTTCCTAGTGTGTAGTATTTTTTGATTATTCAATGGGTGTAAAGTTGTTTTCAAATATTGATCATCACTCGGGTTATGATCGTCTCGGAGATCGAGAGTATGATATATCAAAGATATAATTTATGAGTTTGTACGGGCACTATGAATATCTTGTGATGCCTTATGGTTTGACTAATGATCCTATAGTTTTTATGGCTTTGATGAATTAGATATTCCACCAACATCTAGACACTTTTTTGGTAGTGGTTGTGGATATATTACGATTTATTCAAATCCAACAGTGAAAATGAGCACCATATGGGTTTGGTTATGGGAATTTTGAGAATTCATTGTTTGTATGGAATTATTTTAAAATCTATATTCTATATTCAAGAAGTGATGTTATTGGGGCACATAATTTCTGAGCATGGCTTATCAGTTGATCTAGATTAGGTAAATGATATTTGGTCATGGAAGGAACCACATAATGTATTTGACATCAAGAGATTCCTCGGTCATACTGGATACTACCAATGGTTCATCAATGATTTCTATAAGATGGTGTCACCTTTTAGTACCCACACCAAAAAATCTATGAAATTCATTAGGATGAAAATTTTCAGTGTTAATTCAATGAATTGAAATGACTTCTCACATCTTTTACTCTTCTGATCTTACCATAGCTCGGTTAGGGGAACATAGTATTTTTCGATGATTTAGGTTCGGTTTAAGGATTAGTTCATATGTAGAATGATCTTGTGGTGGATTACAGCTATCATCATCACTGAAAAGATATGAATATTTTCCCCACTCACGATTTAGAGAATGCTGTAGTCATGGATGTGCTTAAGTGTAGTCAGAACTATCTTTTTGGGGGAAGGTTCATGATCTTCTCCGATCATAAGAGTTTAAGATATATCTTTTCTATGAAAGAACTAAATCTCAAGAATATATGATGGTTAGAATACCTTATGAAATTTGACTTCAACATTTCATACACCCTAGGAAATGGAAATGCCATTGCAGATGCTCGTATTAGGAATGTACCATCATTGGCTATTTTGGAATTGAAGGAGGAGTGGAACCTTATGGGGCTTTTCGCTCAGTTGAATCAGGGTACATAAGAGGATATTTTGAGAATGGTTTTGACTAGTGTCCAGTTATCATCATCTCTTATTGAGTCTATTTTGTGGAGTCAACACCAAGATGATGAGTTTTAGAAGACTCGAGAAATCCATTATGGTGTGGAGACCATTTTGGCTTGGTCTCTCTCTTCATATAGTATGATTCAATTTGGGAAAAACATTTTCATATTTTAATATTTTAGGATTTATTTATTGTCTAATTTTCACAACTGTTAGAGGCCTATATATCTAGGCACTATGAATAAATATTAATTTTTTACGCTGGTAAAAATACCTAGAAAGTCAGCCAAAGGATAACCTCTGACCATTTATTAAAATAAAAGAAAAGTTCAGTATATAAGAATACAAGCTCAAAAACAACAACTATAAACCATCAGAACCATACCCGTCGCCACACCCATGATAGAAATCTTCAACTGTAGTGGATGATTCCCATTCCGAGCTTTCATAATGCTTCAGGATTTTGAAGTACTTCCCCCTCATATACAACTGCTCCAATGAAATAAATGCATTAGGAGAGTGCATACCTTTTCTTAGACCTACCCCGCCTCCCTTTATTTTCGATGACCTAGTGGACATCGGCTTTGGAAAAGTGGAGTAATCCTTTATCGTCCACCTTCATGGTGCAGAAATCCTCACATCATGGTTCTCAACTACCTTCACCTTCCCCCTGGACAATGTTTATATATGAGGGCCTCATAAATACACCATTAATTTCATTATCAATCTCAGAGACCTCCCCCCATTCCCCAGGGATAACCACATTTTTATAATGTTATGACTCATTCTAGTGAAACTGAGAATTAGCATCAATTAATGCTAATCATTGCAGCTATTCAACTATTTCATGATCTTTATACAGCACCATCCTCATTTCTTCATTTGCATCAGTAGCCTCTTGAGATCTAGTCTTGACATTGGCACTAGTATTTCCTGGGTTAGTCACCTCTGCATCCTCTTTTTCAAAACCCTGAAAATAGTTTCTTATATGAATTGTAATGAGGACCCCTCAATCATCTTTATTCTGGACACTTTTCTCAACACATCCCTCAGAAGCCCCCACAACAAGGCCATCATGCACTATAGGATCTTTTTTCTCCACTGCAACAGGTTTCACCCCCTCAACCCTACTTCTAATAGCCTGGTCATTACTTATAGCCTGGTGATCCCCCACTTCCTTACTCGGATCCAAATTAGCCTCCACCTCTTGATGATTTGGAGAAATGTCCTGGACCAGACTGGCATTAACCCCAACACTTGCTGCCACTGCATCGCGGTTTCCCAATCCATCATTCCTCCCAACTTGTAGAGAACCACCATTCTGTGAAACCCCTGTAACTTCAGTATGTCATGGAGGGCCTTCCAGGTCATGTCTCAACCTATTGAATATTTTAGTGACCCTCGGTTCATCAAGAAACACCCCAGCCTGCTTTTTCTTAGCCACTACATATACAGGACCATCATACACCGCACTTTCAAATCCCCTAACCCCATCCTTGAAATTAAGCTTCGATGACTTGCTACTCCCAACAACGGGGAAAACTGAGGCCCGAGACGCCTGAACATTCCCAGTTCCTAAGTGCCTCACACCCCTACCCCTGAAAACTTCTACATTGTGCCCCAGTTTCCAGCATAAAGAACAGAACTCGTACAATGAAACAAATAGATCTTGTCACTTGTGACGAAACTCCTCACCCATTTCAATCCAGAAGAAATAAACAGGTACTTTAGATACATCAACTTCAATACAAACCCTCAGCGAGATCGGATGGAACACTGCCCTTGTCCTACTGTCCGAACATATATACCGGCCTACCATGTTCCCAAGCATATGAATAATCGAAGGGTTTTGAAAGGGGATAGGATGATCTGGAAAACTTACCCAAACCGCCATTGTTGATGAGCCTCGTTGCATATGAAAATAATACGACCATTTCACGAGTAGAAACCACGAACCACCACAGGTCTGAGGAGTGCTCGACCAGGAATGAATCATATCTTCTTCAGAAGAAAATCGGACCATGATGTGTTTGGAATCCAACAACCCAACCATCGATCACTCTTACAGACCCTATGATTCAAAAATCCAATGATTGAAGACATCAACCGACGGTCGACAATGCTTAAATTTAGCTATTAGAGTTAGATGAAGAATAGAGGATGCCTCCGTGAATTCCAAACTTGAAATCGACAATTGTGGGAGACCGCCGAAGCGTTCGATGACTTTCAGGCTTAAACAAATGTGGGGAAAATATTGAAAGAAACCAGGATTCGAAATGGGGATGAAGGGAAATGGGAGAGCTCTAGAGAGTAGCAACGAAGGATCCTCCCCCTCCAAGAGGGGAGGGGCCGGAGCGGCCATCGCCACCTAGGGCATCACCATCGCCGCCTCAAGCACTCCCTCATGATTCATTCAATAATCACACTGGTAAAGGTAGAGAACTTGAAACCCTATGATTATTTTCAGTATCTTTTGATTAATGTTTGGAAATGTGATGAGGTATCCATATATTTTCCTGTTGTATTTCCATAGACACCCCAAAGGAAGATTGTTTTGTGGGTGGTTGTTGATTAGTTGATGATGTCTTAACATTTCATTCAGATCAAATACACCACTAAGATTAAAGATCTGGGTATGTTTTATCTGTAATAGATCACATATTTTCATGGGAATCCTTCATTCATTGTTTCACATAGGGATTTTATGTTTACATCAAGGTTCTTGAGGAGTATTTAGGAGGCACTGGGAACTGAGATCAAGTTGAGCACAACATAAAATACACAAACATATGTTCAAATAGAGGAAATAATTCAGATCCTAAAGGACATTCTTTGTGCATGATTCTTGGATTTCAGTGGATCGTGGGATATCCATCTGGGATTTTTTTGGTTTTCTACAAAAACTGTCACCTGTCTTCGATAATAATGGATATATTCAAGGAATTGTATGGTCACTCTTATAAATAAAATATTTTTTGGACATAGGTGGTTGAAGTATCTTTAGTTTATCAATGTTTGGTTCTGGAAATGTCTGTGATGATTCAGGATGTACATCATTGTCTAGTTATAGCCTTGAGTAAATAGTAATCATATGAAATTTGTTGGTGTAGACCTTTTTATTTTTCCTTAGGTGATAGGGTTTTCCTGAATGTTTCTCCTTGGCTGGGTCACCATCGACTTGGAAAGCAAGGAAAGTTGGCACTTAGATATTTTAGACCATTTGATGTCACTTAGTGACTCAAACAAGTTTCTTATAAGTTATAATTTCTGGATCAGTTTAAAGGTATTCATGATGTTTCCCATATATATTAGCTTAGGAAATATCACCCTGATCCCACTCATATTATAATTTAGGATGAAATTGAGTTAGTGATAGATGCTTTTGTTTTGGAGGAACTAGTTGAGATCATTGACTCTCAGAAGATAGTATTGTGTGGGAAGTAAATTATATTGTTTATAGATTTATTGAAACAAAGATATAATTCTCAATATACTTTGGAATATGAGTAGTTGGTAAGGGAGTAGTGGCCTCATCTATTTACAGGAATTACGTCTTCCACATAACTTCTCGAGGATAGAATCTCTTTATGGTGTGGAGTTTTTAAAACCCCATTATCATTTTATCCAGTACCCCCTAGACCTCATCATGGTTTTACACTGCTTTTAGATTGGGAGTATACCTATATTGCTGATGTTAATGATTAGTTAGAATTTCACTAAGATCTGGTCTTTTTTCCCAATGTAGAATGATTTCACACTGTGTAACTGGTTACACGCCGTATAATAAGTGATGTATGTAAGTCAGGAATGGAATAATCTTACAGTGAACTCGTAAACATTTTTATTGGTTATTAAAGGTTGTGTATGGATTAAATTACTGATTTTAATGCTAGGTGATGGGTTTTTTAGTATATATGGGCTGTCGCATTTACACATTGTGAACATGGGCTACAAATCATGTAACGACCCACAATGAGTTTTTAAAAACAACATGTATCTATTTTGATTCATTTTCTTTACTATCTTTTTATAGATCTCAAATTAAGGAAGCTTTGGAACATTTTTGAGACTCAATCGCTTTCACATCAGTCCATTCAAATCCAACCTCAATTGAGACCGCGATGCATCTCTTTGGGTAAGTTTACCTACGGTTTTATCATTTCTTTTAACCGTGGCAGTGCATTAGGGTTACGTTATTGAATCTATTGGTTTAAATTTGTTAATTCTTCGTAGTTTCTTCTAGATCTATTCTGTGATCTCATTATAAAGGGATTTTCTTCCATTTTCCATGGTGTGACATGCATTCATATTTTAGTTATGTGGGTTTCCTCTCATCCACCAACCCCCCATCTCCTAAACCGAATCAATGTTGATGTGGATTTTATTCTAGTTATTTTTTTGACGTTGTTGGGTTTTGTTGATTTTGGTTTCTATTGTGGGTATGTGTGACCCAAGTTTTGTGGTAGGTGGTTCTCTCTCTAGCCTACATCGATTAACCATATTGTTTTTATTTTTAAATTATTTTTATATTGAAATCTGTATGATTTTTTATGTCTATAAAAAATGATTTTTAGTGAAAATTTGTTTTTCCCTGGGTATTGATAAATAGAGAAAAAATAGTTATTTTCAAATCATTGTAATAGAAATTGTGAAGTGGTTTTAAATGGTTTTTAAATAATTTAAATGAATTGTGAAAAATAGCACATGGGTTACCTTTGGTACTTAGTTAGGAGGATTAACTTGGGTCCATCGTACACTTTTTTTGGTTATTTATCAAGAAGGTTTGTCTTGGGTATTTCCTATTTTCCTAGGCCCATTGTTCTAGGAGACCAAAATTTATATTTGGGGGGGGGTAACTCATGGGGTATCACTCCACTTCCAAGGCCCATTGTTGTAGGGTCATATTTGTGCACATGATTATTGTGGTATAAGTATTCTGTGGCATAGAACTGCAGTATTAATTGGTGTTGTGATACCTATGCTTTTTCTTTTTCTTGGATTTCCCAGTTAGCCTTGATATGCACGTTTACTCCTGTGGAAAATGATATGAAAAATGTGATTTCAAATTGATATAACTACTTTTGTTTATAACTAAGGAAAAAGGGAAATTTTCACCATGTTTTCTATAAAACAAGATTACTGCTTATCATGCCCTATTTGTATTTAAAATGAGAATACCAAATTTTTTATATAGAGACTTGTTATGGAACCACTAGGTGGGATCCTACTGAGCATGTTAACTGACACCATGTATACCTCTTCGGAGGTGCATAGACATTTATTTGTCTTCCAGTGCTGGGAAAGGCCAATTGCCATAGTGAGGTGGTGAGGTTCATGTCATTTAGTTGGGTAGGTGGTGGGGAGATGGTGGGAGTTCATCTATGCCATCATTTATATTAGTTTAATGGTTTATAGTTCTTTTCAATTGGAAATATCTTGGTGTTTTGGATACTTTTTTTGTGGTTTGTTTTATCTATTTACTTACAGTTATAGAATATATATTCATTAGTATTCCATTTTTTCCTTCTTGATTCATATATATATGGAATTTGGTTGTTCAGGTTGGGAGAAATCGTTCCCCCTGCTGTGTTTTTCAATGCCTGAGTTCTTGTCACCAACCAATGACGATCAGGAATGCCCATTGGGTATGTGATGGAATGGATTGGATTCCTGGTTTGAGGGAAACCTAGCTCGGTTCATCATAGTTATTATGGAAATCCAACATCGAAGAAGGAGGAGAATAATGCACCCATTTATAAGGTAGTGTGGATACCTCTCCCATCATGAGCCTTTTCTTGGAGAATTCCACAGGGACAGAGCACATGGAACCAAACATTTTCATGGCATGTCCCAAAGAGGAAAATATCATGATCATGTGATGGGTTGGGCCAATACGATTGATATCCTATCTAGTGTCCAATTGATGTTCCACTGAGGACACTAGGCCCTTCTAGGCAGGAGGATTATGACAATCCCATGTCGAAGGAGGAGGAGAACGAAGCAAACCTTTATATGGTGTTGTGTATACCTATCCCACCATGAGGCTTTTTCTAGGAGAATAACTAAGGAATAGAGCATTGGGAATGAAAAACCATGTGTAATTGGACCAAAGTGGATAATATCATAATCACAGGCTAGACTGGGCCATTACAATAAATGTATCTAGTATACATATCTTGTTGGGTCCAAAAATGTAATTATTAAGTTGTTTAGGAATCCATAATTGTTTAAAGGGTTTCATGTAATCATACATAAGTCTTTTAAAAATAAAAACCTTATTAGGTCCTATTTAATAAGAGCTAGTAACTATATTATTAGAACTAGATCATGTGATTTTTTTAATTCATCTCTATCCATGTTGATATACAATTAATGTGGTATACTTAGATGAATCTTATTTTCAATGTAAATGAGTTAATTTGTTTCCCTTCCACTAGTAAACCCCTTCAGATATTTCTTCAATTTCTTATTTTATTATTTCAGTTCATTATTTTCATTAACTAGATGAGAATTACTATACTTCTCTATTATAAAATCTATTTTAAAGTGAGAAGACATGGCATGTAGTTTCATTAAACATTTTAATTTTTCCATTAGTTCATTAAATGTGTCTTCAAACATGTTAAAATATTCATACAATTCATTACTTGGAATATTTTTATTTAATATTTTCATTATTTCAATGGGTTATAATGTGAGTCCAAGATGAAGTAAAAATATTTTCTACCTTAATTATTTTTCAATATAACACATAATGGGTATAATAGTTTTTTAATATATGATTCTAAATCTGGTGATATGTCCTTTCACCACTCTAGACGACTTTCATATCCTTTTTTATCTCCGATATTTTTAATCAAATTTTTTATTATATTTTAGATTTCTGAAATATTCTTTAATGTGTCCTTTCCTTTTGTATTCACAGAATACTACTTCATTGAATGAATCAACACTTATATAACCATTTAAATAATTCAATATATCATATTTACCTCTATAATTGGGTTTTATTAAAACCATTTTCTATTTATAGACCATCTCAAATCCTATGGATAACAGAGCTATCTCTTCATCACTTTCTATTGATGATTCACCATCACTTGATAATTCTCTCTTGATATTTTCTTTTGTCTTTGAATAAAATGTATTGAAGGGTACAAATTATTTCTTTGGTTCTTCATCATCTTCTATCTATAGTTTTGTTTCCCCCTCATACATCAAGAGCATCCCAATAATATCTTTCACTGATTGGGTACTTAGTCCACATGATTCCATGAAGGAAACTAAAGTTCCTCTCTATGTGTATAGAAAAAATACGAAAATACATTTCACATGATATATAATATCAATCACCTTTCCATGTAAATATATTGGGTTTAAGGTTTACCTGAACAAAAAATACATATAAAAAATAGGATCATTAGTTTTCATCTAAAATGTTTTATATTTTATATTATTTGTATTTAAGTGATTTTTTTAATATTAGAAGTTCCTTTATGAGAAAAAACTAGTGTATCCTAAATTTTTAAATTTCTAGTGAATAAAATATTATATTGATCTCATATTCTCTTAATACAAAATAGAAAACAATTTATATATTTAAAGTAATAATAATAGGTAGTCTTAGTTTCATCACTATAATATCATTTAGGATCTTTTGGTAATTCATATTTGTCCTCAATAATAGTCCTAATATCAAACAACATGGTCTATATATGAATTTTTATTTCAGTCCTCAATTGAAAATAGACTGTTCTATTCAAATAAGGTGGTCAATAAGTGGCATTTACTTTTTTGTTTATTGTTATCCATAATGAAATAAATTTAAATAATGTTGAAATTTATATTCTTTAAACAAAACTATATCATAGTAAATTTTTTTTTGGAAATTTCTGTAATTCAAAATATAGTTCGAAGTGGAAAAATAAAGCAGGGGGTGAATTGAGTTTCAAATAAAATTTATTTATAAAATAAATTTCCAAATTAAATACCTAAATTTACTAAAATTACCAAATTATTCAAAACTATTGAAATATATAATTTGATTTTAAAAATATTTTCTCAAAATGGGGCTCAAGTATTAGTTAAAATTACATCAAATGTACTTTATATTTTTAAACAAATTTAAAAAACCAAAAAATTTACATAAAACAAAAATTATGTTAAACTATTTTAGTTTAGTTTTTATTGACATTTATAAATACTGAAATATGTTTTATTTAAAATCATGAAAATAAAACAAATAAAGAAGAGTGACGTTTTACAAGGGTACCATCTCAAGATGAGACTTAATACCCTATACATGAAAATGAATTTCTCCTAATAATTTAATTATAAAAAAATTTCTCCATAAATAGATCAAGTTTCAAAATAAACATCCAATTTTTTTATAGTAACATATCATCATCCACACTTTTGTAAATGATAATACTAGTACAGGTCACACACTACTTATTCTAGATTCTTTCATGGGTACACCTATGAAGAAAATTTTATGGAACTACTAATAACTCTCCATTTTAGTGTTGAAGACTATCTTATATGAATATATAGAGTTATATGAAAATAAATATTTAAATTAAAGTATGAATAGAAATATAAAATATTAAATATGAGAAAAGGTGGTGTATTTTAACCCAAAAGGGTTCAGTTTCTCAAAAGTCCTTGAATATTTTCAAAAGAAGCTTCTAACAGGTTTTCCGAGAAGGTTCAATAAAATAGAGTATCATATATATTGTGGGAAATCCTGTTTTATTTTTATGTTATTTTTTCATTTTATATTTATTTAATTTTTCTTTTATTCACCATGCACATCCATATGTTTTCTTTTATCTTTTTATATTGAGGAATATTTTTAAAATATATTGAAGTTTAGGGGATACAATTATCCATCAAAAAATAATTTCTATATTATATGGATCCTCATTTTAAATATCAAATATGGAATGAATAAAATTGTATTTATGACATTAGTGGAGTTTCATTAAAATAACAGTTCATATTTGTATGTTCTTTTGTCCACTATTAAATGCATACATTTTCCACTAAACAATTAATTGTGAAATATATTCTGGATATCCATAGTAGAACCAAAATATAATGATTCCATGATAGTAGCATCATAAAATAATGATATCATTCTTTGAAGGCAGACAACTAACGATATCATAATCAGAGTGGTAGGTGAATTAATAGTATAAGCATTGTGGTAGTAGTGGTGATATAACATAACTGTAGTACAAAAAAGTGGGAGATCATCCTGAAAGTATCACCATTCAACTTTATCAGTAAATATAGGTTTTACAAGATGGTAGCATTCAGTTTTGGTAGTAGACACTAGATGTATATGTTTTTATGTCAGAATGTTTTGATAGTCATGGAATAAAACATGATGAATTACTGTGAGGCGGTTGAAATTAATAATGGTAACTTCTTTCAATTGAAGAAATAACTAGTTTTTGCTTGGTATAACTAGAATTAATTCATTTTAAACTTATTTAGATCAATAATTATCTAAATTTTCAAAACTTGGACATAATAATACTTTTTATCAGAAACCAATAAACTAATTAGAAATTTAACAAACATGATTTTGGAATATTTAAATTAGGAGGCACTGAGAAATAAATTCTTACCTCTTTGGTAGCTTTTAAATTATATCCCCATAAAAAATAAAAAAATAATTTAAACATTAATTAACATAAATAAATAAAAATTTATATTATATTCATCAAATAAACGTTATAGACAAAATATAAAATAAAATAGTTTTCTAATACAAATATTTCCCAATATAGTGGAAATTGAGATAAAATCATTTACCATATGATTCCACCATGTAGAGAATGATTTAAGATCATGTATAATGGTATAAATTTTTTATTAATTTAAAAAATAACCTTTTTCATATTTATGTAAATTTATATACAATCTTATAATCCATTCATTCTTAATTCTTAGTAAAATCATTCTTCATGTATGAATTGTTTAGTTTTATCATTCCTATTTTGATTAGACACCTATGATTCTTTTTTGTTTATCCTAGTTAAAAAAATATCAAGAAAGTTAATAATTTTTGCAATATTATAAATATTAATTAAATATATTTAATTATACTTTAAAATTGGTCATTTAAAATGAATAACATCACTTCATGGAGGTAGTTATCCACAAATAGGCACAAGCGTTTTTATAATTTTTAACTGATTGAAGGATTTAGAAGTCGATGATATATTATATTTAATAAATAATAATTACTTCATAAATATCATATAATTTTTGTTATTTTCATCATTATTACCATCCAAGTGAGGTGGTGATGGAAAATAAATTACATCTGTTCGTGAGGCGGTGGTCCGCTGTACATACGAGTGATGGTTTTGTTTCCAATTTGATAGAGAAGGAAATATATAAATATCAATCAATGAATAATATAATATCTAATTATATGTGAGATATTGGTTTCATTAAATAATAATATTTATCATATAATTTACATTGGAAAACTAAGAAGAAAAATGAAAGTGTTCAGTTATTATGATTACCTCTTCTTTGAAACCTATCCTCTAGATCTCCACTAAAGGACCATATAGATAGTATTTTTGGGAAATAATATCATATAAAAAACATATAATGATACTGAAATATTTTTTTTGAGGGTTTAGCGGAGAAAAATGAATTCATATATGTGAATAAGAGAGAGAAGGAGGTACACTTTTATAAGTGAGGTGTGTGGCATACTTGCAATTTTTCAAAGATTGTAATCATTATCAATTCATCTTAATGTAAATATTTATCCAAAATGAGTCTATTTTTATGGTTTTATAATATAGGGTCTAAATATATTAATAAATATAATTTATATATGTTTTATATACATTTAACCCTTATCTTTTTAGATTAACTATTAGTAAACCATTTTTAACCCTAACCATGGTAACCCTGTTTGTTACTATTTTTACTATTCATAATGAAAAAAATGAAGGTGACATATATAATAATTTTCCAAAGATAATTTAAAATATTGATTTTTTTTATAAATTTCAATATCAATAGGTTTCATAATTTTTTTAAAAAATTAATCCGATAAAACGTGATGAACAAATGAGTTTCCTTGAACATGATTTTTTAATCATATATGAATTTAAATCATAATTATGTGAATTTAAATTGAAATATTAGGATATACAATCCATTAAATTCATTTTAATAACTAATTATTGGTGATTATTTTACTTAATTAAAATTGAAATGACATTGTACATAGAAAAACTGTTCTCTGAATAATTCCCCTTTTTACCACCAAAGAATATTTTCTTTTCTTTTATCTAATTAGAAATAAATACAAGGTTATTTTTTTCATATTATAATATATGATTTTAAATAAAATGAGGATATTTAAATAACACATTTTCAAATATTCATAAATTATTATTTGTAAATGAAAACATCAAAAATTCAGTGTAGGCTTGTTTTGACATATTATGTTCTATATTGATATTTATTATATCAAATTTCACTATTTCCCTTGGAATATTAACATTTTAATTGTATTATAGTTTCATTAAATTAATATACTCAAATACTATAATTTAATCTGGATTTTTATTGGTTAATCACCGCCATATTGTTAATAATGATGTAGTATTTTATTTTGATATAATTTTAGATTCCCATTGTTATTTCTTGGGAGATATAGTTAAAATCTACATAAAATAATTTAACATATCATTTTCAAAGATTATTCAATAAATATAATAATTAAATTTATAGATGAATATAATTTATGATAATAAAACTCCATAATATCGTAAAATCTTAAATTATTCATTATTATATAATGTTACTATTATTTTTGTTTTAGTAGTCATTCATTTGTAAAAATTAAAAAATCATTCAAGGATATGGTAAATTTGACCAAGAAATAATGTTTGATAACAGCTGAATGAGTATGAAAATCCTATTGAATAATAATATAATAAATTTTACCGATGACTAATTATTTCATGAAATTATTATTAATGTCATTAATCCAATTTAATAATATTGATATGAATAAAATAAATATTAATGATCAAGGATACGATAAAACTTACATTAAAGAAATGAATATTTTCAAAGATATTTTTTGGAATATGGGAGATTTGGGAAACCAAATTTTTACAACAGGTTCTTAATTGTTAGAAATGATTATAGGGATTAAATTTAGTGTTGTATTATATATAAAACATAATAAATGTTTTCAGTTGAGGAGGATAGATATGAGGCCCTTTTATAGGGGATATTGAGTGGAATTTTTAATATATAAATTCATTAAATAGTAAATGTTTAAAACAAATAATCAAATAATTTATAAGGGATTAGTTAATCTCTTTAATTCCCTCATCCACTCATTCAATGATAACATTTTATGAAACTTCTTAGTAGTTCATATATTTTAAAACCATATTAAATCAGTTTTCCATTGTCTTGGTCACTAAATTTCTACACATGTCACATATTATTTTTTCTAAAAATAATGTAGAACATGTGAATTGATTTCAATATGTTTATTCCAATCATTAAATTAAATTTATTGGAATAAATTTATTGTAATATAAAAAATTACTTTTATAATAATAAATATACAATTCTTAAAAACTGTTTAATGAATAATATAATTTAAGGCATAAGAATTTTTTTTAATATTTTCAACGAATTAATAATCTATAGATGAATGTTAATTTTCTTTATTATATATATATAATATAAATTTCATAAAAAAATATTTTTCAATAGTGATTAGTTTAATTTATTAATATAAAAGTAACACAAACACTGAAAAATAATTCTCTATTAAATTTACTCTTTTAAATTAAAATTAATCACCTCTCATTATCTATCTTCTACCCATTCAAATTTATCAACCAATCTTTATTATAATCCTTGATTTAATTTTATAAACATTTCGAATCATATTGTAATAATAATAATACCATATGATGAATAAAAATGCATATAACTAATGTGCAAATGTTCAATGACCATATGTCCAATATCCATATGTACAATGAAAATATGTATACTGGTCATATTATATTACTATATATAGCCTTATATACAACTTTTAAATAATTTATCATATTATTTAATTTATTTCTAAAAATTTGTTCTATATTTTTAAATATATTCCATCTTTCCAAACTTACAATAAGAGTTCTGAGATTCTTGGAAAACCATGAGTATAATGATCTCAAGTTCGTGTATTTTTAATTTCTTATCAATTCCAGAATCCTTTTCATATTTCATTCTCAAAATATATTACTATTTATCTTTAACTATAATAATTTATTCCAAAAATATATCAGGGTTCATTTTAGTTCTATATATCATGTTTCACAATATATTGAACAAAAATAATTTAGTTAAAGGGGAATTCACCCAAATATTATGGTTTTTTATAATATTTATTTCTTTAAGATTATAATAAATTTTTACTGGTAATAAAAAAATGTATATTCTTTATTAAATTAAAATAAATTTTTAATTAAACATTGTTCAAAAATGATATTTTAAGTGTTTCTTGTCAACCCTTTCTATACATTTCATGAAATTGAAAGATTACTCTAAAACTATATCAAAAATATATACATAATACAAATTAATAATATATATATGATGAACCCATGATGAAATGGTAAATATTGGAATTTTTAAATAGGAATATGTGTGGAAAATACAGAATTATAACACTAGAAGAATAATTAAAAAATAAATAATTCATAAAGGTCTATTAATGAGGTAAAAATGAAAGTTACAAAGTTAAATATATTAGGATATGTTTATTATACAAATTTATAAATAAAATTGTTTTAAAGACATATAAAGAGAGTATATGACTACAAAAAATCTATGGTAAGGGTTTATTGGTGAATTTCACATTGATATTGAGATTGTTTTTGTTTAAATTCATAATTTGGAAACTGTATATTATTTCTATAGAAAAAATAATCTTTTTTATTATCATCTAGTTATTTCTATAGTTTACATTAATTATAATAATTTCACTTCCCTTTTTTCCCAATTCAATTGAAATCATGTTCATATGTGGATCCATCGTTATCAATGTTTTTTTGGGTTATGAATCTCTCTCTTTCATGTCCATGTTTTTCAAATTTTTTTATTGATATTATTACCCATAAATATATAATTTCATAAGTTCTTTTTCAATTGAAATTAATATTATTTAAAAAACAGTTAAAAGAACATCTTTAATGTTTTTCATATGGTTTCTTTCTTCCACAATCAATTAATATTTTTTATAATGATTACATTACATCATCTTCCACTATAAATTTTATCCACTATATATTTGTTGTTCTAAAACTATATTTTTAAAATCATGTAATTTAAAAAAAAATTATAAAAAACTAAATGATATTTATTCAAAATTTAAAAACATCAAATACATATATAATTATTACAATTATCTGTTAATATTATTTGGGGATTATCATGATTCAATGGGGATATGCTCTAATGATATTGTACCTCTATTAACTTTAAAAATCATATGATCATGTTTTGTTGAAAATTTCACCAAACTTATTTAATTATTACATGTTAGTTAATCTATTATGAAAGTAATAATTTTTCATTATATACACATCTTTATGGTTTTTATTTGTATGATATATGTGCTTGAAATTATATATCCCCCTAATGGAATAGATAAATATTTCTATCTCATGAGATGATTGAAAAATGGATGTGATCCAAAATTCATAAGGAACGTTATACACTATGTTTAAGGGTAATTGATCCCAAACCCCTAATGTACTCTCTCTTCAAGGATTTAGGTAATGGCGAGTGAACACCAACACTTAGATGACTCCTTCAATAATGTTTATAAGAATAAGGATAGAACTCAAACCCTTAAGGGAATCCATCTACTTGGATTACTTTAATGGGAAGTTATGTGAATCCCCTTTCTTATTTTCTCCACTATGATTTTTTGAATAGGGAGGGAACCCAAAATCCTATGGGTTATTAAAAATAATGTTAATGGGAATTGGTATTGATCCTAGAACCCTAATGGATTCTAGCAACTATGTATATGAGATTTAAAAGTGAATGAAACCCCCTAAAGGAATCTATCAATTATTTTTAGAAGAATGGGTAGCGATCCCAAAAATATAAGGGGCTATATACATTAGTTTTATATAATTAGAAGTGAGACCAATTCATTATGATAATCTATACACTATGTGATTGTGGCCTTGGATGTTACCCTTAATATAATAAAGTGGTTTATCTGATATTTTATAGACAAACTTCTTATACCAGAACTCTAGGTTATTAAAAATTACTATGTTATATTACAATGACTCATGATGGTTGAATAATTTATTAAAACTACTTTTAATAATGTCTTATATTATATGAAAATAATTATATCAATAATCATGATTCTAGATCAATGTTTTTTGTGTATTATTCTAAAATTGTTATATTCATCGATGATAATTATATTCTCGGACTCAGGGGTTGATATTATGATAAAAAAGAATCTTGGATTATTATCATTTATTTTTTTCCTTATATGGTGATAAATTTACAATTTTATTAGGTTTATATTCACCAGGAAATGAAGAGGATTATTATATGTGATATATATATAAGGATATACTTTATAGAGAAATTTGGGGGAAATTTTGTTTAATTATTGTATTGTAATAAGTTAATACAACTCATATCTATACACACTATGATTATTGGTTCTTTAGTAGGATTTATCGGGATATGAAATGAATATTCATGAACAATTTTGTAATATGTATGTATATTATGGTTGGTTTGTCTCAAAAAATGGGTAAAATCCCTAATTCAGTAAGTTAGAAAATGAATTACTATGTAAGTGGGAACAAATACTCCTCAACCCACCTAGGTGAATCCAACATTCAAGTTATTCAATGGTATTGGAGGATCTCAGAACTACTAAATGAATTTTTTATCTCGATGTCACTCAATGGCAAGAACTCATTAATAGTAAGAGGCGGGGGAACATAGGTGTTTCAGGAAAATAATTGAAGGAATAATATTTTGTCAGTATAAAAATCTACCAGCATGGTATATGCCTTTTTAGAAATATATTTTATGGTGTTTTGTTTTCAAATTTAGCTCCGTAATGAGAAAAATGATTTTCTATGAAAAATAAAATTATAAACAGGGTGTAAATTAGAGGGTTTCAAACTTCATATCTATGTAAATAGTAATAACTTATTCCATTAATATGCAGCTTCCATAAGAGTATTTATAGGAACTGTGGATAGAGAATCTATGAAATGTATTTAGGATGACACACATTGCCTTGAAGTACTAGATTTAACTTCAAAAGACTGGAATAATATATTAGTGGCTGAAATATTCCATTTTTTGTTGTAATTAGAAAACATGGATCATATATCTGACATTGGGGATGAAATGTAGTAGAGTAAAAAAATAAAAAAAAATAATGCTAAAACTAGCTTCAATACAGACTCCAACTCTGTATCCGACATAAAATCATGTGGTACCTCTTCCAGAATAACTACAATAATAAAAATTCCCTCCTTAGGAAATAAAGGAGAAAAATGACAAAAATTTAAATCCCAAAAAATGATTATTTATTCTATAATTTATCGGTTCTTTGAGTTTTCATCACCTCCATGAAGAAAAAATATATTATATTACAGAAAAGTAAGTGACCCAAATGAATTCAGTCTGAATGATCACCCTTATTAATACCCCTTCAATTCAATTCCAGGGAACAATATCTAATAATTTTCTTCTTTATGGAAATAATCCTAATGATGATTGAAATTAGACAAATAATCTTTTGTATACCTTAATCATAGTCGACATATGCCACTACTACACCACTAAGTGATGAAGAATGACATAATGTTTGAAATAGACTTATGAATAAATTCGAGGGTGGTATGAAAATAAAATGAATAAATAAAATATATAATCTTATTATGGAATCACTGAATAAACATCCATGTCCCAAATTAAATATATGAATCCCAAGAATAAAAATCCATCATCACAGTATTCCATGATTTGGTGTAGATGATATCAGAAAAAATTGACATAAATAATATCCTTTACGTGTACTTGACCTAATCTAATATCTTATAGATTTTTTAGCCCATCATTAGGAGTTTGGTAACCATACAACCTAAAGTAATTTTAATTTTATAAAGGGTCACAATATGAATGAATCAAATTGATCCACATAAAAGTTAATTTATATAATGTGGATGATTCATATGAACCAATTTAGCTCATTAATAATGGTGGTAATGTTTGTAGAAAACAATGAAAATGATGTCATGTGATCATTCTGATGTTATAAATCTTGTAGACCGATTTAAAATAAAATATTCAGTTAGTCAATCTAAATATGTGCTGGAATCAGTTCAACCCAAACTAGAGTGCCTAGTGAACTGTGTAAAAACGAATAAGTGGTGGTGGAGATGAATTATTTGTGGTCTAATTCTAAAAAATATATTAAACCCCCTTTGATATATGAACCCCTTATACCTATTAGTATAAAAAGGAATATTTATGACTTACCCAACAGTCCACCACCACCAAAAATGTAGATTTAAAAATGAGATATGTGCACACTATATTATGAGATTCCTCATTGATTTGTGAAACAACCTACTTAACATGTTAGCTCCGGATGAGTCATGGAATCTCCACTATAACAGAATCATAAATTTTGATGTGCTAGCTTGCGACTATCCTGAAATATGTTCTACTATACAACGCAGGTGGAGTTACCATATGACACTAAGGATAGACCACCATTATATTACAGATGTAAAGTGGAATTTATACTTTTTTCCACATCCTTCATCTCCCTCTGGTGTTCCTATTCTTTCTTCATTATGAAGCAGTTCACATTTATATATAGGGATGTCTCTATCACCTCAAAATATTATATTCTTCCTCAACTAAGATTCATCAACACACTTGATATCTAGAAATAAATGTCATAATGTAGGACCCATATAATAGTCTATATATTCTAGTTCTATAAATAATATATTTTTCTCAAATAAAATCAAATATTTATTCTTCTTTGAGACCCAAAAGGTTATTGAATATCTACACTCTCTTCTTCTTCTTCTTCTATTTCACTATAGGTTATAGTAGATCATTCTTATCTTATCCCCTTCTACCAGATGTTTTGGATTATTATTATTATTATTATTACTATTATTCAAGATCCTTAGTTATATTGGATTAAACTCAGTTCATTCAGAATATATTCTGGATTAGTAGGTATTTCATTTATTGTATGGACACATGATATTTTTCCTCTGATATCATTAAGATCTATGATTTTCTTTTGAAATTAGTAGTACATTACATGAATTTTCTTTTCAAATATAATAAATTGAATTTTTGAGATGAGAAATAATCCACTAGACTAAAACAACATAATTGAATACTCATTTTGGGTACCCAATTCTTCATGTGCACTTCTCATTCAACTCCATGTGTATTCAATGAATATACTAAAAAATGCATGTCAATTATTAGAAAACCGATGAATTAACTAACATATTTATTCTTCTATAGGAATGAATTCATATTCTTATTTAACATAATATACCCCACTATTCACTTTATTCTTCACGTATGTATAAAAATATACATCATATACAACTATGACACAAAACTGTCTTTTTTTTGGCCCAAATAATCTCCCTTTTTCATTATTATTTCTCAAAAATATTTCTTGATAAATGATTCAAGAATTATAGAGATAGAAATACTATATTATAAATAGATCATCATTATTATTGATATCTATATAAAATCATTTCCAAATATTTCATTGTTACAAAAACTATTTATGATTTTATCTTCTTCTATATTTGATTAAAGTCCAGTGAATCTGGATTATATTATATATTTTCAAAGATTTTCAATTTTAAAAATAGTAAATAACAATGTAAAAAAAAATTCATTTCATATAAATTTTTGTATTCTGGAAACTCATTTTCACCTTTCCTTTATCCCCCATTTTCATGGAACAATATGTTCTCGTTTTGTTCAAAATAAGGGACCCAAAATATTTATTAGTGTTTTTAAAGTTTATATAGTGTTAGAAATTATATTTTTTCATCATAAATCAAGTTTCTATTCACCGGGTTTTATTTATAGAACTCATGCTTATCAACGTGCAAAACATTGAACTTTTGTCTTGGTGTTGATGACATATGATGGGTACTTCAAAGAGTTATCTTAAAAAAGTCATATGATAAATATATATATATATATTCATTATATTTTAATATGTGGAAGTCATATGATATACATGAAGTCATAAAATCCACCCCTATAAAATTTATAGAAAACACAAAATTACACAAAATATGTCCAATTAATATGATTAAGGGCTATATTCATCAGTAAATACTTATGCACATAGAAGTATTCTGGTTCCAGGGACCCATATTCCCAAATCCGCTGCATAGAAAACATAAATTAAAAGAAATATTTTATACCAACTATAAATCAAAGATATTAAAATATTTAATTAAAAAAATAATAATTATTATTTCATCTCTTATATAATAAAGATAATTTCAGGTTTAGATCTTTATAGAGTTAGGTAAAATGATTAAATAATAAATCAAATGAAATGGATATTTCCCCTTGATACAAAGAACTACACACACTAAGAATCTGTTTAAATATCCAATAAATTCTCCTCAAATGTTATTCTTATAGTTATATAATGTGAAATAGTTTTTTCCATAACATGGGGAAATGGAAACATTAGAAGTCATGAGATCAAACACCCAGTAAAAGAAATCATACAAATGATGTAATCATGGCATAACTATTATGGAAATAATAAGAAATCATCATTATTCTATAATCAACTAAAATTGAGAGCATAATCTATCATTAAATATCAATGAAAATAAATATTTCACATATATATAAATAAACTAATACATTGATAGAGAAATAATAATTCAAAAAATTATGATTACACCATCAATGCCTCACCAAATACACAATTATAATCATCAAGTCAAAAACCAAGACAACAATATTACCATAAAGACTATAGTTAATACAAAAAAAAATAGGTATACACCAAATAACTAAACATTTTTTTCTCATGAGATATACCATTGCATTATATGGTTTTTAAATGTTAGTCCCCACTAGTTACTTGTTTATGTACAATTCCTTCATTATATTTGAAAATTAATAAACATCAAAAAGTATTATCAGCCAATAATAATATTTATTGGAATGATATAGAAACAATAAGAATTTTCCTTATTTATGTAAATGCAATATCATGACCATAACCCATTTTGAAACTGAAGGTGGAAAGATATAAAATATATTGTCAAGTTTCAAGACTAATTAATAAATATCCTTACTAGAATAACAAATATACATTTTTCCAAAGTTCCCCAATCAATAAAGAGAATATATTTTAATGTATGTATTCCTGAAGGTAAAACCATATTGAGTAATAGTATATGGATTATTCCATAATTTCCCAAAATAAATAGAGATATTTAATTTAGGATAATAGCCTTTAATTAAAGAAATTTACAAGTGGGTATCTTAAAAACAATGATATTTGAACAAATTTTATTCCTTTTAATGATGGATATTTAGTAAATTAAAAGCTACTAATTGATTATTTATTAGATAAATATAATATTATATAATCCCTCCAGTTAAAAAAAGTTTATAGTTGAAAAATACTATATCTCTAGTATACTAAAGGAAATTGATAAATATATTATATTATTGGAATAAAATCCTTGCCAAATAAGGCTTTGAATGATAACACATGAGATGGGATAAATAATTTAATTATTTGATACCTTGAGTTATATGAAAAAATTATAAATACATATATTTAATATAAAATAAATCATGTAAAATAAATCCAATTATATTAAATCCTTTTGAATATTAAAAGTATAATATAGTTGAATACTTAAAATTGATTTTAAAAACCCTCTCAAAAATCTATGTACTATAGATATATATACTAAAATAGAAGTTACTTTTGAAATGGTAATGTGAAATATTTTTAAAACATTTACTTTTAAGAATAATATCTAATAAAAGGTCCTTGAAAATTACAAAATTCTTTTTGGTGGAAATGTGGATCCAGATGATAAAATAGATGATTATAATAGAATCCTTTATTATACACTGAAATTATGTTTCTTGAAAAACCGATATCAAAAATTGTAATAATTTTTTTTATTATAAAATAATTTTTCCAAATGGGATTATAAAATAAAAATTAATATAATATTAGTATGGGAAAACCCAAATATTGAAGAACAAAATTCAATATAAAATTTTATAACTCAATGAAAAATATTTAACCAATCAAAATCCCTTACAAGAAACGTTTTCCATAAAAACATGAAATACGTCCAATTAATGTATGTGGTTCGATTTTAAATCCATAAAAAAATTGAGAATACAACATAATAAACATAAGGGTATACTATATATATATAGAATATATAAAATATGTTCACGAAAATAATCATAACTTATTGAGTCAAAGTTGAGATACCAGAAAACCTTACTGATGGGATAATAATAGAATCAATGTACATTTGAAGAAGAGAATACAAATTTTATTAGCATAAAAAATTAAATAAAAATAATAATTATAAAAATACATTAATGGGATGTTGATACACAAATAAAGAAAAGTACGGTGAAAAAAATGTATTATATCTCAAGTAATTAAAATTGAGGAAAAAAACCTTTTCCATTTATCCTAGATTTTAAGAACACACTATAACATCCTATATTAAAAATATATATATTAATAAATTATTTATTATCCATACACATATATTTTCCATTTATACACTACTTTAAAATTATTCATTATATGTATTATAGTTTATTATTACCAATTTTCATTATCAGGTGTATGTAATATTGATCATCTTGAACAAATTTCATGCAAGAAATATTGGTATTCACTATTGTTATAAATTTAATCTTATAGAGATCAATAAAGTTTATATAAAAGATGTTATATGACTATTATAATGTTTTGATCTCAGTCCATAGTAGTTTTGATACAATCGATAAAGATGAAATCAGAGATAATCATGTTTTGTAGAAGTGCAATGAAAAAAGTTTTTTAATTGATGAGTTTAATAATATTTATAAATTATATTAAAAAACTCATTATATATATATATATAATATTATATCATTAATTATCTTCCCATATTCAATTATGATAAATATTCCTAGCAACGTTCAAGTTGTTTGTTAAACCGAACCAAACATGAACATAGCATGATTAATGTATGATTATGTGGTGGTTTAGTTATAATATAACTTCATCAAAATAACAATTATTTTTTACTATTATTAGTGTGATATATAATAATTTTAAGGAATAATAATAATAATAAAATATGTATTTAAAAATAATTTATAATAAAACTTGAAGGTTTTTCCCCTTAGTACACGTCTATAAATCGATGGAGTAGAAAATGATCTTTTATTGACCATATAATTAATAGGTTATCAAAAATATGATATGATAATATTAATTATATTTGATAAATCACATTTATCAATTTAAATAACTCTTCAGACCTTCCAATAAAGTCTTTCATGAAAGTGGAATACACCATCCCTTGAAAGTGGTAGTCTGCACAAACACATGGATGATGATTTAGTTTTAAAATAATGAGAGAGTAGATTAACTTGTTTTAATATTTTATAATTTTATCATGTTTTAAATATCATATTCATATATTAAATTATATTTTTATGTTGTTCGATAAGAAGTAATTGAAAACAAATCTATTGCTTCATAGAGGAGGTACTTCAGACAAACACATAAATCACGTTTTTATTTTTATTAAGGGAAGATGTGAAAGGTTGTTGATGGTTCTTAATATACTATTATAAAACTATGTACATGAACAATATTAATTATAACATATATTTAATAGAAAATCATTATTGAAAATTAAGCATATGAAGTAAATAAATTATTTTAAAAGGATTACTAATGGTGGACACTTTGATATTTCCATGGAGGATTGATTATAAAAGTAGGGATTAAGATAAAATATTTGGACCAGAAGATAATTGAAAATCTATAGGACTCAAGGGGATGAAAAAAGTTTAGGGTTTTTGGAGAAAACAATTTTTAGGAGGGGTATTAAAGGGTTGGTGTGAGCCCATTTAATAAGTGAGAAGGGAATAAATTCTTGTAATAACACATCGATTTTTTAATAATGGGTTGTAAGTCATAATTTATGTGTATTAAAATGAGAAATAATGGATTTAGGAATATATAATAATATAAATGGACAAATAGAAAAATTATAAAACATATTTTTACATTTTATATCATTTTCACATGGTTAAACCCATTTAACCCATGTTTACTCTTATAATGGTAACTAATTTTTACCTAAATAATTTAACCTTTATGAATAAAAATTAAATAGTACATATAAAATAATTTATAACAAATGATTAAACATTTTAAATCTATTTTATTTAAATTAATTTACAAAAGTGATAAAAAATGATTTTTAGAATGAATAATTTATATTTTATTAAAAATAAATTTATGTGAAAAATATTTCTTTAGTTAAAAAATATAAAATATTGGTCTGTAAAATAAAAAAAATTATTTTAGATTTATAATTTCACTTATAAGAAAATATTTTCACAAATTCTTATAACATACGTACTTAATAATAATGTCATTTAATAATGGTATTTATAAAGACACTATATTTCAGTAATAAACAAAAAATCAATCTTATTGGAAAAATGAAGAAAAATCATCTTATGAAAATAACTCTTTGATGAATCTAAATATAATTATCATTTTCATAAATTTAAATTATAAAAATTGAAATCATAATATTGAAATACAATTTTTAAGAATTATTTTTATATGGAAAAATTACACTTTAGAACAAAATAAATTCTTCCACATATTTCATATCATATACTAATTAGTGATAACCAATTAATCATATTTGTGTATATAATCATTAATTAATAATATATTTTTTTAATTACCAATCCCATTAGGGATGGATTTTTGACTCCCCAAGCCCGCCTCTATAGGTTAGGGGATGTCATCTGGAGTTGAGTAGATATATCACACACATTAGAGACCATGGACGATCATACCTATATGCACACACCAATATACATATACATCAAAAGTTGCAGAGATAAAAAAACTAGAATGAAAATGAATGCATACATTTATCCCACAACCAGTGTACATGAGAATTACAGAAAGGGAAAATAGATAACCTCCAAAATCAATAAAATATCCAACCTGTTTAGATGGAGGAGGTCACTATCAAATTAAACTATTGGAAAGTTCCTCAATCAGGCTCCGATAAACTCCTCGGTCAGTATAGTATACTAAAATACATATTCTATAGGTCCTCTGGGGATTACATTTAATAATATTTAGTCTTAACAAGAAAAAATATGTACATGAAATGGCTATTGAAGTATGAGTATAACTATACCAAGTAGGCGTCCGAAATATCCAAAGTATATGGGAGAAACTGAAAGGAAATAGCCCACACAACCTAGCAAGAGGGATCCAAAATAACAGAAAATCTCTATCTTGAACATCCTCTAATATATAAAAAAATAAAATGCATACCACAAGGGATGCCCAAAAAATGTGACAAAACTGCAAGGAAGCCCATAATACACCTACATATACTCATATCAAACTCCACATTTTGTGAGGTTTTTACCTCTTACCCAACAACAATATGTCTACTCAATGATTTAAATTTAACAAAAATTATAGAGAACACACTCAAATAGAAACAATCCCACCACCCCTGATATCCCTTTTGAGAGAACATGCTATAACAAGAACTGATCTAGGTCCAAAAATAGTGTTTTGCATTAGAGGTCCTATAACTGATTCTTTATGCCCTATTTAGGATCATAGAAACCCAAGTGGAGATTCCCTCCCCTAACTAAAATACAAAAAATGTGGGATAACTACTCTAGTCTATCCCCTACATTCTCTCTTCTTTAAATAGAGGATTAGGAGGGACTTGTGCCTTTCCACAACCTAGAAGATATGGTAGTACTACATCCAAACCGGACGGGGAAACATCTGAATGACTGGTAGAGTGAGTATCACACCTCACCATTTCGAGAGAGAATTAACTCCTACTGAAGTGTTTCACAAACAATGTGCAGGGGTCCACTCATCATAAGTTTACTCCACAACTAAGGGAGACCATACTCATATATAGGAAGAAATCCTCACCACTACTTGTAGACACGGGAATACTACTCCATAGATGAGGACTAATACCCTTTTATGTCAGCGGAGTATAACCCTATGAATATAAGACATGTACGCTGGTAAAATAGCAGGTTACCAGTCAGAAAATTAGGGAATCACACCCATGTTTGATAGGGGAGTACCACTATACCTGTCTAATCATAATGCGGGACTCACAACATTACTCAGTATTGAATTAATTACCTTAGAGAAGAGGAAATATACCCTGATATTATTGGGGAGTACCACATAATAAATATAGTACCCACACCCTAACATCATTGAGGAGTAACACACTGTCTACTATTTGAGTATGTTGGGAATGCACATTGATATGAAAACGTAGACCTGTCTCCACCATCTTGAGGGTCAAGAGAAACTCACACCCTGATATAAAAGGGGAGAACCCAATCTAGTATATCATTTTGATAACCTACAGTAATATCGCCCATCGGTCTCATTCCATTCATCGAGTACCACTCACATCTTTCCTTACATAACAACATAGGCACATGTAGAGGTCCCTCACAATGGCACGATAGGCAAGCACCGATCTACTAGCATAAAGAGTTTGGGGTAAATTCATGAATAGCCTAAAGGACCTCATTTTTTATTTTCGATAATCCACCTTTCAAGGGATGAGGTGGAACCCTTACAAGTCATGATGTCTTAAGAGATAATTACATGACCTATAGGTATTAGAGGAAATAACCCAGACAAGAAAACTTGGAACTAATCCTCCCTAGAAAATGTCATGATATCTACACAACACCTTCACAATTCTACTTGGTTAGCTGTCCAATGCAGAGCAGCATAGGCCTAAACCAGATTGAAATGCCATACCCTCTCCAACTTCCAGTTCTAGCTAGCTCTTCTATAGTAAATGTGAATTCTCTAAAACCTCATCTACAGTATTGTCACTTGTAATCTAAATAGTATGAATTCATATTTCATGTGTCCCAAAGGCCTTGGAGTGGCATGAAGTCTTTTATGTGGCCCAAAGGCCTTGAGAGAAAACTGACATGAAGGCCTTGGGTGGCCTGAAATCCTTCCAGGGTCTGGGGACTAAATTTTTGTCTAGAATGCCCAGATGGATGAATAATTCTGGCTGATATAGTACTGAACAATACTTATTATAGTTCCTTCTAGAGTAAATACTAAAGTTATTACTACAGTAAAACTACTGTAACCTGAAAATATTTATCCACCCAGAATTGATCTTCTTTCTCATAGATGCACTTGTCGAGTCCTCCCCAACCAGGGTGAGGCTCATGTGCATTTAGGGGACACACATCCTGAGATGATAGGGTAAGGTACTGACCTTGATTCCAACCTAGTGATCTACCACAATCCCTATCCATGGTCAAGAACTTTTTCTGATGCTTCGTGCTTCAAACATTCATCATTGTATCTCCAAATCCACCACAAGGGATATCACATCTTTCAATGTGGAAAACTACTCATGATCGACTACTGGGAATCCTAAATGCAATCCTCAAAGAAAAAGTTATGAAAGGAAGAGGATCCTCCACGAAGGGAATGTATAGGGGGCACATGGTTCATCCCTGTACCATGACCTATACGGTATGGTCTGGCTATCTATGTGGTTGTACATGGTGTTTACAGGTAGTAAACTATGTGTCCTGCCTCACATGGGACCCCGACCATATATTTCCTCAGATGACTCATCTAGATATGTCTCACTAGCAATATGTACGCTTGATAAATGGGCTTTTCTTGGTAAAACTTACCCTTCTCCATGCCTCAGTCCCATACTCATGTCTGTCACGCCGTTTCTATGTACTCTAGTTGTGTACTATCATAGGAAAATGTCACTTGTCATGACTACTTGTCCATAACCCATTAATACGTATCCTAGGGTCACTAAATAGTCAGTAACATTGGTACATGCTATGTAGTCCTAAAAATTCATCTTCCCAAAATAGTGATAACACATGCCAAGGGACCCTACTCTATAATCTATGTGACCATAAATTTTGATGGGAATTTCCATACGTGACACCCAAATCACCCTAGTTTCCCTCAAAACCTATAGATAGACCATCACGAGAACTCTAGTAGTCATAATAGGGCTCTAAAACGTTGGATATTCATAATTAATGGAATTGGTACTTAAAACATAGATCCCACTACCTGTTTTGAAACATTAATTCTTTCACTTCATATCCATGCTATGAAGCCATGAAATCATGATCCGGGATCGATTTCCAATGTGATCGGATATTGGTGGTGCCTTATCTCCTTGGATTATAATTAATTATGTATGTTGTTCCAGGGGGGATTTAACTCTCCTATACCATTCTCACACCAAATTGGAAATGAGGGATTCCAATTTATTTAACTTCATTAAATTAACGAACCTATTTTTAACACCGTTCTAAAAACCCAACTAAAACATGACACCTGGTGTTGAAAACTTTTAGGTCATTCATCGAGAAAAAACCACATTATGAAATCAATTGATGTCTCAAAATTATTATATAATAATAGTATCAACATTTATCCCTTTTTTATTAAGAAACTAAGTTTTCATGATAAAATATATTTAGTATTTTTAATATCACCACACTGAGGCTATCCATGATTAGGAATCCCACAACGAAATAACACCAGGATTCAGAAATATTTTTACAAATATTATAAATTTTTTATGTAAAACACACCATTAAATACCCCCCCATTATTAATTATTATAATCCCCTGAAAGTAATATCATAGGTATAAGGTGTAAAACAGAGCCCTCCACTGGAACTCCCACTCCAACAAACTCATCAAGGGTTCTCGTTTTGCCTATATGCAGACACTTAGGAGAAGCATGAAGCCAAAACACTATGGACATAAAGCTAAAGTATTTTTACATCATGAAACTTAATGGGGAAATTTCACCTTAGCTGTGATAGGTGGGGAACACCGAGTATATTTTCTATATGTAGTCATAGGGTCTAGCAGTACACCACCTTTCTAACTTGATGAAGATAATTATATAATGCTACCCAAAGCACATGATTCAAAGGGACTCATCCACCAGACCTAGAAACTATATTCTTGAGAGGAACTGACTCCACATAGTGGTTTTAATCATGTCACAATAATGTGTCTTGATGAGGGATGTGTCCATCTTCTTCATGCTTTAGAATCCATGCAAAAAACGCCAACATAGGGTTCTACCAACACCATAAATCACCCTAGTAGAACCTTGAGAAATAGATGGTTAGAAAATAGTAAATCACAATAGTATTTATAAATAATATTACAAAAAGTAGAATGAAAATAAAGAGTACCTCTATTCACCCTTAGAGTCTCCAGGCTTTAGGTCCCTATGACTTGCAGCTATCCTCAAGCTTGCTAAGCCTAGTGTTGACAACTTTTGGGAGGTGGTGGAAACACCTCATACTGTATTCCATCTATCACTACCATCATTGTACCTATTCAACATCCTCAATAATCCTAAACTACATAATCTGGAAACTGCCTCCTCATGGGTGGCCCATTAACCATCTCCCTCTTAGTAGTACGATCGGTCAGAAAATCTCTTACAAGATGTCGCATGCCATGAAAAGCATTACAAAACCTCTCCTATGGCTAGTCAGTTCCTTGACAAAACTTTTTCTATGAAAAACCACATATCTAAGTCAAGGTATGTGTAAAACTCCAATTTCAAGACCCTAAAAACTACTGATCTCTACATACTTTATATGTATCAACCAAATAGTCAACACTAATGTTCATATTCTAATGACCCTTCACCAGGAAGCTCTATACCACAATAGATTACTCAAATACCCTTGAAAAAGATGAAAGAACAATGATACCACACATTATTAGTTGTATCTCTAGGGACCAAATCAATGTTATGTGATCTAGAAAATGGTTCTTGAACCATATTCAGGGAGTGTAGTGATAGTTATTTGAAACTCACTGATTACTATGCCCCAATCATTTTATCCTTTCAAATATGTAGATGTTCCATGATACAAAATGATTTCAACATGGAAAGATATAACCTTTTCCTGAAGAGAGTATCAAACTCTTCACATGTGAGTTTCCCCTTATTATGGGTCTATGTGATTATACTCCAGCATAAAACTAGGAGAACCATGTTGAATCCACTCCACTAGGACCACCATCTGATCGAGAGGTGTCATCTCTAGGTGAAAAACATGCATGACTACCTCAAGAAATATATTAATGTCCTGAGGGTTTGGATCACCCTGATATATTATAGGTTGATACCTTTAGAGATCATATAGTGAACTCATCCGAAATTCATCCCCAACCTGAACTATCAGCATATCTTACTGTTTTATGGGTGGTGGATCAACTAGAAGAAAACCTGTAGTTTCTACCTCTAGACTGATGTATTGCACTAAAGCCTCTTCACTAGGTGGATCATCATCATAATCGGGGTCATAGAACCCTATCTAGCTATCATCGTGGAGGAATCCTGAAATTAAATTAATATAAAACACCATCAAAGAGTATATTTGGAGAGATGAATCAAGAAGGACAGGAAAAACAACATCCCAGTCATATATGATGTATATAAAAAAATTTCTCTATGACCATATTCCTAGTGTACCGAGTTGAAAAGTACATTATTAGAGTCATGGTGAATGGATATGTCGACTATCACATAGAAAATTGAGTCCCTAATCAGAAAGATGAACTCGAGACACTTTAACACTATCATTATGCATCCCAAAAGAATATTCCAACTAAAAAACTACTACAATGAATTCAAATGGTGAAACCTTCACTAATACCACTATGTCATGACCTATCCCATTGGGGACCGATGCCATGTCATATCCCCATAGTCTAGGTAGTATTAGCTCCTAACCATCCAAAAAAACCTCTGAAGTACCATTAAAGTGAGGCTTTCACCTCACCATATTGAGGGAGAGATAACTTGTACGTAGTTGTTTCACAGAACAAGTAGAGGGTTCTGATCCTCATAAATACACTCCATAGTTGTGGGATCCTCGGCTCCGATGGAGGACCTGCTCCCCTAAAATACTCAATGATGTAGTTGTATTACTCAATTTATGTGGAACCACATCCTGGAATGTCACGGAAGTACAACTACAGGAATATAGGACCCACACCCTGGTACAATAGGAGAGTACCTCTCAAATTATAGGGGACCCACACCCTAGTATGACCTGTGAGTACGACACTAATTATACAATAATAAAATGAGACATATACCCTAACTTTTTAGGGGTTCTTCACTACAATATTGGGTACCCCAACCCTGGTTTGATAGGTGAGTACTTATCTATGGATAGAGGACCCACACTCTGAAATAATAAGGGATTACAACTCTTTTTATTCTATGTGTATGTAGGGACCACACCCTAATATGATAGTGGATATTTTTATACACTTGATCTATAAGAAAGCGAAAACTATGCCCTAATACAGTAGGGGATCACCCATCCCAATGTCTCTATCAGATTACCCACTATGATCACCAACATTGGTCTAGTGCCACATAAGGAGTTTTATGCTCGTCTTTCCTCATCGAATAAACAACCATTTTTACGGGTACCAACCCCTGACATGGTAGAGGAGAACATCTTTATTTTCCTAAAGAGTCTAGGTGATCCATATCCTGATATTATAGGGTATGGTACCATCCCCGATGTCATCCAATTGATCCACCATGATAACTACCCATGGTCTAATACCACTTATAACTTTTCTTGAACAAAACATGAAATATAGTATATGCCAAATAATAATAAAAAATATTCCTCAAATTTCAAGTTGGATAAATTCTCTGGATAGACTACTCGAAAGCCTGAATATGAGCCCCAAAAAAGGATATATGCAAGGTGAATTATCTTCCAAAAAAACTCCATGACATATATGAGGGGTCCACACACCATTTTCCCCACCTCAACACCAGTTTATGTTCTATTCTGTAGGTATTGGATTGCCATGTGTGTATATAAGCCATGTATAGGATTTCAATAGTGTTTCCTTCCCCTCCCGTGCCCCCAAACATGTATTTCCCCACACAGATCGGCCAGCCCTATTTTGCACATGGCATGCACCCTTTGTGTAAGGACCCAACCCCAGTTTCACAGAGCTAGTGCCTTATTTGATTACATTGGAATATAAACAAGGAATATTCATCTCTAAAGACCAATTCTTTTAGTATTATTGGAAACAAGATACATAAACTAGTTCAACTTTACATCATGAAAAAAATACAACACTAATTTATTCCATTCGAAACATCCATGCCTCCAAAAATATGCTTGAAAGTCATTCATATTTTACTTCATCATATCCTTGGAAAATGGAATATATGAAAGTGGTGAGCTCAAACTCTCTGTAAGGGTAATTAGTACAGCGAATGATATCATAAACATAAGATATGGTGAATAATTGAAAACATGTGCCTTTAAAATTAATAAACATGAACACATTATGGTAGAAATACGAGTCGAGTAAATAATACCATAATAAAACATTATCATGGGTATGGTACTAGTCGAATAACTAGATGAAAATTCAATTATTATATTCAAAATGAGGGAATGTATAATGCAAGAAATCATTACCATACTGTCAAGGCCTCGTGCCAAGATAAAAAATAATCAATTTGTAAAGGTGTTGTGCAAAGACCGTAGTTTGTGTCATGAGACCTACCGATGCACTGAGGGGATATAGTGTGCCCCAAAAAATATTTAATATGTCCAATGAGTTCCTCATATGATTATGGATAAACATAAACAACCTATAAATTCATATGGAAATTAACATATGAAATCCAAATAACATTCCCCATACATTAAGAATAAAAACTAACCATTCAGAGTAAATTGATGAATGGTTTTAACATGATACATCCATAGAAAAAATAACCATAAACCATTAAATTAAATATGTTATATGATAACATGGAATAAAAATCCCAATAATACATAATAATCAACAAGATTGTTGAAATAGATGAAGATAGTCTTACAAAATCTTCGAGTAAATCTTGGGATAAATACTCTTTTTCTTTGAAAAGAATAGTTATTTAGGAAAAGTATTTGAATAAAACCATAATTTAAGAATTAGTTTCATAATAAAATGCGTATTTTTATAAATATACAGGTTTCCAACAATATATTATAGAGTGCCGTTGAAAATAGTCAAGAATTAGAGAAATTCCCTAGGACCAGGCTTGATTTAGGAAACAATTTCGAAAGTTCCTTTTAAAAAGTGTATCCATCCGTAATATAAGTTTATAATCTGGTTAGTAAACACATATATAGCCCACAAACATAATATTTTATGAGTACATAATAATACAAAAGTGTTTGATTGATTTAATTAGACAATAAAAGTAACCCTAATGAAAATGGATATTCAGGTGGAAAAACCCTTACCTCAAGCCCGAACGTGTTCCGATCTCAAACATAAGATCATGGAATATGAAATTAGACTTATTAATAATTTATTTCAGAACATATTATAAATTTATTTAGTTTATAATATTTCATTTTATTTCATTTATTCCCTTAGTGATAAGTTTTTTATTGAATTTCATCAATCCTGAGTGTTCATTTTCTTTATTTTTGTAATAAGTTCACTTGTTCTTAAGTAATGGAGTGAAATGGATTTAAATCTATAGAATTTAGATTTCATATTATTTCGGAACATCCAGAATTGTTAATGGTAATTTCTATAATTTTTTTACATAGAAAGAGGATGAATCATTAGATGAAATATTTTTTGCATTCACTTAGATTATTTAGCAGTATTTTGATTTTTAGGAACGAGTTTGGTCAAAGGATTTAATAAAATGTAGACATAATGGTTCATGAATCTTAATTAGGATATAATACAAATATTAATATCTGGATCATGAAAAAAATGGTTTCATGACCAGTAGTTAATGAGAACATGAATAACAAAACTTCTTCATTCATAAAGGTTATAAATTGGAACCTATTGGACATTGATTTTGTTTATAAAATAACAGAGAGAGAGAGAGAGAGAGAGGATATTGATGATTATCCATAAATTCATAGGAAATAATTTTAGTATATAGATTATACTGGATCTATCATGGTCATTTATATAGAGGAGGTAAGGAGAGGATTACAAAAGTATAGAACTTGAAATGAAACTAAACGAAAAAAAGGTGCTTTACCTCTTGATATAACCTCCTTGGGAACCTCCTTAAAGGAAGGGGTTTTGGTCTTTTGGAATGAACCAGAGATTCCTAGAAGTGGGGTGTGACTAGCGAAGGCTATTTGGGAAGAACATTAAAGAGTTTCATGGCTTAAAGGTGTGAAGAGAAGATGCAGTGGTAGAGGGTTTTTATAATATAGACGATTGAATTTTGAATATTTAATTCATTATTTTATTTTTTCCCTCCAGAAAACCGATAGTGTTGTTTCATGTGTCATGTAATATTAATAAGTTCATGTGAGTTCGAACCAAGTGGCCTTACATAAACTACTATGTCATAAATATTGTATTTAACTAATAATTTGTATATATGGTATTTTACCGTATTTAAAAAATTGAAGAATTTCTAAAAAATCAAAAAAAAAATCACCCCAACCATTTATCAATGTGTAGAATTCAAAAATAAACTCCAGTTTGTAAAATTTTTTTTATAAATATTATTAATTTTATTTTTAAATAAATACATTGTTAATTCTAAAAATAACAATTTTAATGGTATAATTAGTTGTATATCATATTGAAAAATTAATTAACATCTCATTATCTTATAATCATAAGAAATTAAAATATTATCATTATTTACTATTCATAAAGGTCATATTACTCTTTATAAGGGTATATTACTATTCACCAAAAATCAAGTTTGTTCTATTAGACTCCAAATGTCTTACTGATGACAACTGTAGATGACTTTATTTATCAAAATTCAAAACATAGAAGAGGAAAAGTTATGTATAATGTACATATTATAAAATGCATTTATTTTCCAAAACTTTGGGTGTTATATTCTTCTCTCCTTACAAACAATTCACCCTCGAAATTCACAAAAAAAAAATTACATAAAATGATTCAGGTATGTATTCAACATAAGCTCCTCAGGATCCCATTTTACTTCCTCCATCTTATGGTTCTTCCTAAGAAACATTATGAGACGTGTCGTCAGATTTCTCAACACTTGTTCTCTGGTATCAAGAATCTTGATAGGCTCTTTACAATAAGGCAAATCAGGTTCAAGTTCTACTTCTTCATGGGTGAGTATATGTGTTGGTTCTGGCATGTATTTCTATAACCTTGATGCGTGGAACACATTGTAAACTTTGGAGAGACTTGGAGGTATTGACTAACGGTAAGATATGACTCCAATTTTATCTATAATTTCAAAAGGTCCGATGTACATTGGACATAATTTTCTCTTCTTACCGAATCGTATAATACCCTTTAAAGGAGATACCATTAATAAAACATGATATCCTTCTTGAAATTCCGAATCCATCCTTTGATTATCAGAATAGTTATTTTGGCTACTTTGAGCTGTTTTGATATAGTTTTAGATATTCTAAACCTTTTCTGTTGTTTCCATAACAATTTATGTGCCTATGAGATTTCATTCACAAACATCATCCCATTAAGTTAGTGTACGACATGTTTTTCCATATAACGCTTCATATGGTTCCATTTGAATACTTGAATGGAAGATATTATTATCAATAAAATTCTATGAGAGGTAAATAATGATCCCAAATGCCTTGAACGTCAAGTGACCAAGACCTCAACATGTTTTCAAAAGTTTGAATAGTTCGTTATGATTTTACATTAGTTTTTGGGTGGTTGGCAATACTCAAACGATGATCAATATATAGGGCCTTTGGAATACTCTTCTAGAATTGCAATGTAAAATGAGGATCGTAATCAGAAAAAAATTGATAAGGGTACACCATGATTTCTTACAACCTCATTATTATATAGTCTTACTAAACATTCAAGTGTTAAATCTTCTCTTATAGCACGAAAATGTGGTGATTTTGTAAAATGGCCAACAATGACCCATATCACGTTATTTATTCATGGAGTCTTTGTTAGTCCCATGAAAAAGTCCATTTTAATATCATCACATTTCAATATAGAAATATGAAGGGGTTTCGTGACTCTTCAAGGATGTTTTCTTCCAGCCTTCACCTGTTGACAAACCAATCATCTTGACACATAATCAGTAATGTCCCTCTTCATGTTTTCCCACCGAAAATGTTCTTTGAGATCTATATACATCTTTGTGACACCATGTTTTATATAGAAATTAGAGCTATAAGAAGCATCCAATAGTACCCTTTTTAGCTCAGGAAAATTGGGAACACAAATCCTCTTTCAGAATTTCAAAATTCCATCTTCTTATATGAAGTCAATCAATCTCCCATAATTCATAGCTTTAATTATCATTTGAAAACCCTCATCATAATTATGAGAACTTTTTATCCTTAAAGTAAATATGGTTTGGAAACAATTTGAAAAAATACTGAAGTTTCATCTTCCATGATTATTCCCATATCCATAATTACTAGATCTATGAACATAAGATCCCTATCAACTCTCATCTTGTTCAGAACTCTATGATCCTTTCTGCTCAATGAATATTCCACCCAATTTTACTTCCTTGTGTGGTAGTGTATAGTTCAATCATAATCCGTATATAGTTCAATCTATTTTATTTTCCTCACATGGAGTAATTTATTTGAGAAAATATACTTTAAACTATTGTGATCGGTATATATCTCAAATTTTTCACCATATAGATAGTATCTCTTTATCATCAAAGAGAATATTATAGATACCAGCTAAAGATAATGAGTTAGATACTATTGTTCATGAATTTATAGCTATCAATATATATAGGCAATCACTCCATCATTCTTCATAAAGAAACAACCAAGTCCTTTCTTTGGTGAATCTCTATAGATAACAAATCCATCATTCCCCGATGGTAGGGTTAGGATCATAGAATTCCCTAAAATCCTTCTTAATTATTTAAAACATTCATCACATTCCTATTTACATACAAACTTAACCCATTTTCTTTTGATCATGGTCCTTGGGTTGGCTAAAGGGGAAAAATTCTGAATGAAATGATGATTATAACCTACTAAACTAATACAACTATGTACCTCAGTTATATTCATTGGAGTAGGCCATTATTGCAAAAACAATGTATTTACAGGGTCTACAGATATTCCATCCTTAGAGACAATGTGTCCTAGAAGGGAAACTGATTGGAGCCAAAAATCACACATGCTAAAATTTTAATATAATGCATTTCTTCTAAGAGTCTTCAAAACAGTGCACCAATGATTTTCATGATCTTCATAGCCTTTAGAGTATACCTAGATATCATCAATAAACACCACTACAAAGTCATCAAGATATTCCTTCAAAAATCTATTCATCAGATCCATAAAAACCGATGGTTCATTAGTCAGGTCAAAAGGCATTACTGTAAACTCGTAATGCCCATACCTAGTTCGACATACTGTTTTTGGAATGTCATCCTTCCTGAAAAGTAACAAATGATATCCAAATCGAAGATCAATCATTGAAAAATAGTCGTCTCCATGAAGTTGATCATATATATCATCAATTCGTGGAAGAAGATACATAATATTTATTGTAATAGAATTGATTTCCCTATAATAAATGGAAAACTTCATTGACCCATATTTCTTCTTAATAAAGATAACAGGGGATACCCATAGAGAAACACTAGGGAGAATAAATCCTTTATCACTCAAGTCCTCTTGTTGTTTCATTTGCTCCACTATCTCCACAATGGCCATTCTATAAGGGTTCTTTGAATTGGGCATTGAACTATGGATTAAGTCAGTGTAAAACTCAATTTCATGCACTATAGGATGTCCAGGTAAATCCTTTGAAAACAAATCAAAATATTCTTGCACTACATGAACATCTTAAATTTGAATATTTCATTCCTCAACAATTGATATTGCGATATCTTACATGAAAATAATTGAATTTATTAGAGGTACTTGGGGTGGATCTTGATGAGAAACAGATAGTTATTTTTCTTCCCTAATGATAACGGATTCCACACCATTCTCAAAAATTGTAACGTCTTTATTCTTACAATATTTCTTCAAATCATAATTTGACAACCAATTCATACTGAGAATTATATCTAATTCAGTCATTGCTATGATGATATGGTCTGCAACTAAACCATTTTTATCTATTACGAGGGGATCTAATTGCCTTGACTTTGTATCAATGATATATCCACTAGGGGTTTTAATTGATAGCTCCATAATTAAATCAAATTGTATATATATAATTTTTTTGGAATGATTGGATGATATAAATGAAAGTGATAATACATAATCAAATAAATCATTGGCTTAGTTTGATGAAATTACTAATGTATCTTCCACCACTTCATTAGAAACTTTAACCTCCACTATTCTGACTACATAAGTTTGTCCTTTCTACCTTGGCCTTATTTAGGGAATATTTCCCTGAAACTTTGTACATTCATGTCCATAATGTCAGATATCACATAAATTGTATCACCTAACATTGGTAGCTTCTTTTTCCCCCTTATAATCATGAGCTTTGTGTCCTTTTTCTCCACACTTGTAACTAACTCCCATTCCCTTTAGAAAATTGCTAGGGTGTTTCTTCCCACAATTAATACAGGATGGAAATTCAACTCTTCCCTTTTTCCCCATTTCCTTATTTCCTTTTCTAGAGTTTCTAGAAGCCCTCTTCTTTTCATGTTTTCCTTTAATGTCATAATACATAGAAATTTTTTTTCTTGATATCACGTGAGACTATATCTTCATATGATGAGAAACAATACAAGACTACATCCCTTGAAAAGAATGGTTTTAAAACATAAAATTATCTATCAATTTTTATCTTAGGCTTACATATGTGGTCCATATCATGTCTCGCTAGCATTGTAAAGTTGGATTCATACTTGGAAACAATTAAATCCTCCTTCTTCCTCAGATTCAATAATTTTCTCTCCATATCATCTTACTGTTCAAGAGACAAATTTTTTTCAAGTAATATTTCATTAAAATCCCTCTATTCCATATTTTTTATTTCTTCCTACACCTTTATGTATTGGATTAATGACCACCATTGATTCACATATCCCAATTGACAATAAAAATCAATGAAAACCTTCTCTCTTTTGTTACATCCGAAAGTGAGAAATATATTCTCTAGGGATCATATCCACTGCTCTTCTACAAATAGGTTTGTAGTCCTATTTAATGAAGGAGGTTTTTGTCGCATAAATCGATCTAACATAGCTCCTTCATGTGGTACATCCGGATGCTCCATACGGGTAAGGTTATTATTCATTACTTGAGTATGTTTTCCCTGTATAATGATAAATTTCTCATCACCAGTCACAACACCAGAGCTAGAATCATTATCTTGAATCGTTGGAAAATCCCTACAGGGGACACGTGCGTTCTTTCGGTTTCCCTTCCTTCCACTAGGAACTATTTCTAAATAATGGAATACACTAGATTTGGTTATGGATCATAATGTATAATCTCAATGTAGAAAAATACATTGCATAAACCAAAATTCTATGAATAACTAATCTCTTAAAAATAAGCATGGTATCCTTGATGAAACATTTACATTTAAATCCTTCATAATGACTTGAAATGAAAATCTGAATTATCCTCAGCATATACCCTGAGATTTTAATAACCAATAGTGCAGTAAGGACTGTTTTCATGTACCAGGATACACCGGGTCATGCCCGAAACTCCTTGTCGGAGCTTTCACTCCAGAGTACATCTGTGCCTGAGCCGCCTCTACCTACTCATATCCATACATGGATTCATTTTTGAATGATCCACATAATCTATTTGTTAAAAAATACTAGGACATTCATGTATGTTTACCCTTAATGACTACCTAGGGGATTGTTTTCCGTAATTTACATTTTTGAAATCTCGTTTCCATGTTTTCTATTAAACATTCTTTATACAAACTATAAAGACCTGACCCTAGTTGTCCAGATCTAGCGCCTTATTTGATTACACTCGAATATACACAAGGAATATGTATCCCAAAGGACCAGGTAGTTTAGTAGTGTTGGAAACAATATACATAAATAATTTTATCTTTACATCAAGAAACGAAATACAATACTAATTTATTCCATTAGAAACATCCCTTCCTCCTAGATTATGCTTGAAATTAATTCATAATTTACTTCTTAATATCCTAGGAAAATGAATCATAAGAAAGGGGTGAGATAAAATGCTTAGTAAGGGTAAGAAATACATTAGAATATAGCATAAACATTTGACATGGAGAATAATTGAAAACAAAATCCTTTAAAATTAGTAAACATGAAAACATTATGGCAGAAATATGAACTGAGTAAATAATTCCCTAATAAAACATAATCATGGGTATAATAATACTCGAATACCCACATGAACATTCAATTAAAAGATAAAAACGAGGTAATGAATAATGTCAGAGGACATAACCATATTGGCAAGGCCTCATGCCAAGACAATAAATAATCAATTTTTAAGGCGTTGTGCCATGACCGTAGTTTTTCTCATGAGACCTAACGATGCACTGAGGGGATATAGATCCCCCCCTGATAATTACTTTGTCCAATTAATTCCTCATATGAACAGGGATAAACATAAGAAACCTATACATTCATATTGAAATTAATATATGAAATTTAAAAAACATTTCCTGAATATTAAGAATAAACACTAACCATTTAGAGTAAATTGGTGAATGGTTTTAAGATGAAACATCCATAGAAAAAATAATCATAAACCAAAAAATTAAATATGGTATATGATAACATGGAATAATAATTCCAATAATACATAATAATCAACCGGAGTGTTGAAATAGATGAAGATACTCTTATAAAATATTCGAGTAAATCATGAGATAAATACTCTTTTACTTTGAAAAGAAGAGTTCTTTTGGAAAAATATTTGTATAAAACTAGAAGTTAAGTTAGATAGTATTTTCATAATAAAATTAACGATTTTATAAAGATAATGGTTTCCATAAACAGATTATAGAGTTCCCTTGAAAATAGTTTGGAATTTGAGAAATTTCCTTGGACCGGGCTTGTATTTTGGAAAAACATTCAAAAGTTCTATTTAAAACATATAGAAATCCATTATATAAGGAAATATTATGATTTAGTAAAAATATATATAACCCCAAAATATAATATTTTAGGAGTAAAAAATAATACACAAGAGTTTCATTGAGGTAATTAAACAATAAAAGTAACCTGAATGAAAACAGATGTTCGGGTGAAAAATAACTCACCTTAAGCCTGAACGTGTTCCGCTCTTGAACATAATATCTTGGAATGTGAAATTAGACTTATTAATAATTTATTTAAGAATATATTATACATTTATTTTGAATATCAATTTTTTTAGTTAATTTATTCCCATAGTGGTATGTTATTATATTTAATTTCATCGTTCTAGAGTTTTCATTTTCTTTATTTTCATAATCGGTTCACTTGTTCTTAAGTAATGGAGTGGAATGGATGTAAACATAATGAATTAAAATTAAATATTATTTATGAACTTAAATAAGTGTGAATTTTAATTTCCACAATTTGGTTACATGGAAATAGTATGGCTCATTAGATGAAATATTAATGACATTCACTTAGATTATTTAGCGGCATTTTGATAATTAGAAATTCGGTATGGTCATAGGATTTAATAATATGTATTTTTACTAGTTAATTAATATTAATTAGGTTATAATAAATATTTTAATGTCTATTTAAACCACCAAAATGGATTCATGACTAGTAATGAAGGATAATTTGAAGAACAAAACTTCATCGTCCACGAAGGTTATAAATTGGAACCTCATGGGCGTTGATTTCATTTATAAAATAAGAGAGAGAGAGAGAATGTATTGATGATGGTTCTTACATTCACATGATATAATTTCTGTATATATGTAATAATAGATCAATCATTGGTATTTGTACATAGGAGGTAAGGAGAAGATTATAAAAGAAAGGATCTTGAAATGAAACTAAACAAAAAAGAAAGGTGTTTTACCTCTTGATATATCATCCTTGGGACCCTTATTAAGGGAAAGGTTTTTGGTCTTTTGGATAGAAAAATAGCATAATAGAAGTTGGGAGTGACTAGGGAAGGCTATTTGGGTAGAAATTGAGGAGATTCAAGGATTATAGGAGTGAAGAGAAGAGGGATTGGTGGGGGGGGGGGGGGTTATAGTGGAGTTGAGGAGTGATTTTTGAATAATTAATTCATTATTTAAATATTTCCCTCAAGAAAACCAATAATGGTGTTCCATGTGACCCATAATAGTAATAAGTTCATGTGAGTTTGAACCATTTTTCCTTACATCACTTATGATGTCATAAATAGTGTATTTAACTGATAATTGTTATATACAGTATTTTACCGTATTTCACTATTCATCAAACATTCAAGAATTCCAGGAAAATACCAAAAATTTACCCCTACAATTTTTTGTTGTGTATAATTAAAAAATAAACTCCATTTTTCAAAAAGAATTTTCTAAATATTATTAATTTAATTTTTAAATAAAGTCATCGATAATTCAAAAAATAACAATTTTAAGGGAATAATTAGTTTCATATTACATTGGAAAATTAATTAAGATGTCATTATCTTATTACCTTAAGAAAATAAAATATTATAATTATTTACTATTCATAAGGGTCATATTACAATTCATATTACTATTCATAATGGTATGTTACTATTCACCAAAAATCAAGTTTTTTCTATCATACTCCAAATGACTTACTGATCACAACTCGTGATGAAATTTTTTTTGAAATTAAAAAAATAGAAGAGGCCAAGTTATGTTTAATGACTAGATTATAAAATGATTTTATTTTCAAAACCACGGGGTGTTTAACTTGGTACATGACATGTCCAGGATAAATTAACCCCTTTTCATGCCTCTTTCCCATTCACCCGTCTAGAACCCCATATATATGTACTCTATTCATGTGTAGTGACATGACCATGTCACTTTCCATGAAAACGTGGATATGTCCCTTGGCCGAATGACTTTAGGTAACTACACAACATGTAACACTGGTATACGGTGTGTGGTCCCCAAAATTCATCTTTCCCCTATAGGAAGAACACATTATGTGTGATGCTTCTCAACACGCATTGGGATCCTAAATTCCGATGGGAATTTCCCGGTGAGCCACATGAATCACCCTGATTTCCCCCAAAATCGATAAATCAACCCTCATTGAAACTGTAGTTCTCATAATAGGGTTCTGTAACCTTTAAAAACACATAATTAATGTAATCACAAGAAAAAAATCAAATATTTTGACAATATGGTGAAATGACGATACTCTGAGTGTATATTCACACTCCGATGTGACTGTACCATGATCGAAGAGAGATTAATTTCATTATCGGAGATCAATGAAACCTCTCCATGTTGTATTTTCTTTAGTTCCATCCTATTCTATAGGGGGTTTCCTATCCTCTTCAATCCACACACCGATGGGGTAGGGTGAGTGTTTAATTGATTAAATTTACTCAAATCCATTAACATTATTTTTACACCTCATTCTAACTCGGTCCGACCAATACCTCATATTGAAAATTTTTATCTTGGACCTAGGAAAAAATTACAAATTTTTAACTCAACAACGTTCTAATTTTTTTATTCCATGAATCCAATCCTAAGGTTTCCCGTGTTTCCAATGAAAATGCATGGGCAATATAAAAAATATTTAATATTCCTAATATCACCGTACCGAGGCTCTCCGGGCCCCGTAATACTGCGCTGAATCTACACCTAACTTCATAGATATTTTAACAAATATTCCAAATAATAAAATGTCTAAACACTTGTTACTACAATTTACTGTGATAATCATAGTATATTAAATGGAAGTTTTTAGTAAAAATATAATTATAGGCTAAAAATGATCTTATTGGTCATTTAAGCTATACTATTTTAATTTAATTTATATTTAAAGAAGACTTTTTTTGTTTTTATAATTATTTCATAATGTGTTTGCTCATATTCATTCCTAAAAATTCAATTTATAGGTATTAATGGTTAAATATCAGTATTTTTTTAACAAAATATTTAATAGTATCATTCATGTTCATTATGGCATGTGGATGAAGATATCAGACCCATTCACTTATTTAAAGGTAATGATATATTGAATACTACGGTGTTTCATTCTACAACATTAAAAAAATTCCTCATTATTTGAATGTAATATCTTAGTATTTCTAGAAAAAGACAATATTTAATACCATATAAGATACACAACACAAAATGTAAATGAACTATACAATAATATTAATTAAGTATGACCATTATAATCATGTGGTCAAATTGATGGTTATGAATAGGATTTACTATATTATAAAATTTTAATAAATTTCTGAATTGATATATATTTTTGATTAATTATTAAGAAATAAGAACTCAATTTTGTTTAATGTAATTTTATTATTAAAAAACATGTTTTCTATAATAATAGTTTTCATTTCAATTTTATGATAGAAATTTATAAAAAATTTCTATAATTTTTACAAATATTATTTTATAAAATTTATATACTTTTTTTAAATGAGATTGTCAAAATTATCATAGAGTGATGTTTTGAGATTATTCTGAAAAAAATGACATTTCTATTAACTGTGAAAAATGTAATTTGTTCAAAACTATATTTTTCATTAAGAATTTAAAATTTTACATTTTTATAAAATAATCATTAGTTACCTTCTATTATTAATAATCTAATTAAGGTAATTTGAATTAATTTTATTTTTGAATTTTCTATAGAGAAATTTTTATCTGAAATTGTTTTAATATATTTTTGATTTTGTTCTTAAATTAGTTTATTCTAATTAAATATATTTAATCATTAAAAATGGATTCCATATTTTTAATCATGAGGAACTTTTTTTAAAATAGGTTCCTTTTGTTATTCGTCATTTTCAATAGTAACCTTAGTAAATTATTTTCACCAAGGTAAGGGTAAATCAGGTAATTATACTTATATATAATATGAAAATGATAACAAATTGACCCTAACACACTCCATTTTCCTAATATAAGAATAATGATTTTCCATTTAAATATGTGTTCCAAAAATATGTAAATTAGGTGCCACTATTATGTTATTTAACCTTGATATTATTATATGTAATGAAAAGAAAAATGCCATTCTATAGTTTTATTAACTCAATATTTTTGAAATCTGGAAAAATGAGGATATTTTTATTTCTAAAAGAGTTAATTGAATTATAAATTATTTTGTCATATTAATTTTATTTTAATTTTTAGATATGAAATAATTACCATATATTATAACCCAAATTCAACAAAATATTTATTCAATTTATAGAAAAATACTATAGTTGTTTTTAAAAATAATAATAGTATTATAATTTTGGTAAATTTTTATGTTCAATAAATTTTTTATATAAATATTATATTTATTGGATATGTGAACATATTATATTATAATTTAATTGGTTTTATATTATTTTTATTATCAAATTAAATTAATCATTGCAAAAATTATATTGATGATACATTATAATAAATAATATTTAATAAAAAGACTTACAATTTCTAAAAGCCTATAATTATCCATGTTATTGGGAATGTTTTTTATATTAACTGAGGTCCTTTTATGGTCTATTTTTCATTTTACAATTACTATAATAACCACTAAATTGAAAAAAATATTTTTATACTGATAATTATAAAAATAGTAAATAAAGGGTTAAAACAACAATAAGGATGAAAACATAAGAAATTTTTTCATTTTTTTCTTTTGTTATATTTTTTAATGACTACAAATCTTAGCTAAGAATCATATCATTTTGGGTCCACTTAAACATTAAAATTAATTTATATTAAATTAATATTTTATGAAACTATATGAATTCCCCGCCCCTCAAAAAAAAGGGAACCCCTATCTTATTATTTACAAACATTAAGGGATATATTATTATCTAATAACCACCAAAACCCCTTAATAAAATTCATTACCATGTTTTAGTAATATTTCCATAGTTGAAATACCAACCATAGTGGGACATAGGTGTTGATAAATAGGATTTTATGAATAATAGATATAGATATTAACTGAATATTTAACATTTATTTATTCATAATACTCAATAAAATATACTTCAAGCATAGATATATAATAACATAAGTACACCCCTTATAATTATATTTTAGTTTGTTACTTTCATAAACTATATCTGTCTTTTTATTCAATAAAATGGGAAACAAAACCATCATTCACGTGTACAATATACTACCACCTCACAGATTTATATATTTGGTTTTCCATAACTAATGCTCAAATATTGATATAATGATAAATATAATGTGAATATATATACAAGAAATTCATAACATATTTATCATTTTTAAAGATAATATATCCTCTTCTTTCTTACCATTCATTTTTTTGAATACAATTACATCGTTCATTTGTTTGTATGCACTAGCACCTCCACGATGTGATGTGATTTATTTTTCATCACACAATACTATTTATGAAATATTTAAGTATATTTAAATAGATATTATGATATTAATGATATAACCATTATTCTATAAATATAAAAATGTGTATACCTTATTTCAATCATGATGAAGTAATAATGGAAGAGTTACCCTACCGTACATATGCCATACCATCTCCATGATGTTAAAGTAGTTCATATTTCATAACCCACATTCATATTTGGTTTTGAACGTATAATTTATATATGGAAATGAATATTATTTAATTATTATTATTTTAGATTTTACATAATAATTAACAATTTTACTTTTTTATACACAGAGAAATGATTTTGTACAGAGCAATTGAATATTCTAAAAACATAAGACATGATCTTAGTTAATTTTAACCTGATAAAGGGAATAATAACCTTGAAAAGGCTTATTATTCACGTAAATAACAAAAATATGTTTACAATTTTGGATTAAAAGGAATGTTCTTGGGGAGTCAAAATCTTGTTAATGAATAATTTACTTTTAAAACATTGTTTTACATGTTTTTAATGATTTATTTTCAAAATCCTAATTTTCCATGATGAAATTATTAACATTAAATTATTGATGCATTTTTATAGACATAAATAAATCATTAAGGAAATTTTAGATATCTTTTTATCTTTATTTCAAATGATATCAACATAAATATTTATACATTATTTCTATGGATACTTTTTACAAAATCCAAAAGGAATTCTATATTATAACATATATGAAATGAACGAAATTTACCTCCACTAAAACCATAATTTTATTTTGGATTATGTTATTGAAAGACATTTGTTTCACCAAATAAAACCCCTCAATACCTTTATTTTTGAAATTTGGTTTTATAAAAAATTGATTTGAAGGAAAATAGGTATATGAATATCCTAAAATGATTTATTATTGGCCAAATGATTGTTTTTATAATCAATATTTCATTTATTATTTTTATGTTATAGTTCATACGAATTATATATGATGGGGGGTGTTTCTGTTATAAAATGAGGATGCAAGAGCATATTATATATCCCCAATGAATTGGGTAAATGGGAAAAGTTAATTGATTTGTTTTATCCTAATAGATTATTTCAATTAACCATGAAGGTTATTCCATTTGTATCAATAATGGTTTTCAATTTGAAACCATGAATGTTATTCCATTTGTAATAATGAATGTTGTTCAATTGATAATCATAAAAGATATCCCATTTACAATCGTGACTATAATCATTTAATGAAAAAGGTACCTTAAGTAACATATATGTATTATATTTTATTGAAATAGATTTGTTTTAAAATATTATGATTCAAAAAATGTAATAAATGAGATTATTTTTTAAAGGGTTTTATATGCGACATCTTAATTGTGAAACGTATTACTTTTTGAAAAGATTTTTTTTTCATGAATTCAATGAAAACATTATGATTTTTATTTTTTCTCTAATATTTATTATGAAATATTTTATGAATGTATTTGGGTAAGGATGTAGATTTGTTTGTTATGAGAACATTTATTTAGTGTTTTGTGTTTAATTTTTAAAAAAGTAAATTTGTATATATATTCATTGACTAATAAGTTTCTTTATTTCATTTTATCTACCTAACTGATAATTTTTTACAAATCTCACATTTTTTACGTTTTTCAAAAGATTTATGTATGAGTAAGAAAAATAAATAATTATATTTTAGAAGAATTAATCAATTTCATAAATATAATAGATATTTCATTATATAAATTTCATATTATTGAAAAATGGACACATAAGTGAAGTGTACACTTTATAATTTATTCGATTTTGTTTTTCAGATTTATGGCCTAATTATGTAATTCACTAAACCCAAATGAAAATTTAAATGGATGGAAGAAAATTCATGACTAAAACTCAAGATTATACAGTTTTAAGTCTAATTACTTATAGTTTTCATCAAGGAAAGGTTTAAATAACATTAGGGTACTTCATGCATTTGTGTTTAAGATAAAATCTATCTATAACAATAATGGTTAGTATGTTATTTAGGATTATGCATTTTTGGATAATTCACAAGAATTTAATATAACATGGATAATGATATATTATTGATTATACTCCTTATTAGATGATTTATTGTGTTTTTATTGATATGATCACAAAAACATTTTTGGTTTTGGTAAATATATTGATCAAACATTAACCAAATTAACGATGGATGTGAAGGAAAATATTGTGGTTTTATATATGTGAAACTGAAAATAATGCGAGATGTAGAGAAAAATAAAGTTGATAATACTATCCATATATGATGATACATAATTAACAATTTAAACAAGGATTCTTTTACTAACACAACAAATAAAATAAAAATGAAGCTTCATGAATGTTTAGGTGAAAAATATCATAAAGGTAAAAATAGTCAATGAAAATTATAAAAAAAAATTGAATAAAATTATTGAGGAAAATATATTAATAAATTAGAATATTTTATTTATGTGTCAAAGGATTTCATAAACAAATAATCAACCACGAAAAAAGAAGTGCTCAGTTAACCCCATGAAGGGGAATAAAGTTCTTCAAAATGGATCATTTGAATGTCTAAAATGTTTGGAGTTTGAAAGTTATTGAAATTTATTTCCTAGGGGGGAAATGAAGGGAATGGGATCTGTAAGACCATCCAAATAATGTTTTAGAAATTCATAATTCAATTATTATTGGAGATGAGAAGAACATAAATTTCAAATGGAATGTATGAATTATATATTGGATGATTGGTTGATATTTTTGGATAACAAGACATGATTAATATTTTTTATTTTATTCAAGAAGTATTATGGAATAATATATAAAATAATTATTTACAGATTGTGAATAAATTTTAATTATTAATGTTCTTAAATATAGGAATTGAAGAGTTATGATGTTGTGGCAGATTTATGGACGATTATAAGTTAAAATATTTGATACTATTTTGATATTTTATGTGATGAGATAACTTTGATATAAATTTATTACGTTTTCATAGATGGTTGAGGTATATGTAACACCTATTTTTAACATGTTAAAAACTTATTTTAGGATTAATTTTTTTTTTGGAAATATTTTTAAAGTTAGTGATGAACTCTAGGCTTTATATGATCTTTGTTGATTAAGGTTAATTTTTTAATATATTCATATTATTTCTAGGAACATTAAAAATAAAAATAATAATTAATTTTTATCAAAGGATACTGTATAGGCTAGGAGACAACACCTCTCATTCGTAAATGTCATGGGAATTGGACCTAAAATCAAAGGGAGACGAGGGATATACACTAACCACAAGCCTAAATGATGTCCAATTTAGTATTTCATTCACTAAAACACATGAAAAATTATGAATATGTAGATTTTTGGACTATATGTTTTATTGTGTAGATAAACATTGGGTAAAAAGTGATTTTTGGATTGAATAATTAATTTTATTTTGAAAGAAAATCACTAGATTTTTGGGGAACATTATATAATTAAAGTAAATTGAATCTTATGTGATTTAATTTTATGATTAAAGGTTGAAATATGTTTCATATGAATATATTATTTTAATGTGGATTTATGAGAAATTATTTCATTTATGGAAAATATTTTCATATCTTGGATATTATATATCTATAGGGTATATTTTTTTGGCATGATAGTTTAATATTAATTGATGTTATTTTCAGATAAATGTTAAATTAATCTTAGAATAATGTGTAATCAAATATTTTTAATATTTTGGATTCATCCTATGTCTGAAATATTTTGATCAATTTTAATGATTTTTATTTATTTAATGATATAGTACGGACTTTGGATATTCCTATTTAATTTTGAAGAGTAATGTATTATTTATTCCTATGAATGTGAATTAATTTTTTGGAATTAAATTATTTTGTGATGAATATTTTGTTTTTAAAATGTCTATATAAATAAGGAATATATTGATATTTTTTTGATTTTTTTGAACTATTAGTAGTATATTTTAGTACCTCACGGATAAAAATTAAAATTTAAATACTCAGCATTTAGAGAATAATATTCGATTGTGGAATTAATTTATTAATGGATGAAATGTCAAATTTTATGTAAATATATTTATTAATTTTATTATTCTTTTTGTTAAAGAAATTCATCAAATATTAGAAATGTATATTGAAATAAAAATTTTATTTTATTACCTTTATTTCTAATGAATAAATAATATTTTTTCCACCTTATAGGTTTATGATTTTGTGGTAGTTTAATTTGTATTGATTATATACTTTTTTGTAATCAATGATATATTCCATTATCCATAATTATATGGATATTAGATTTTTTTAATCAATATCCATATTTTCAATTCCCACTAATCTTCACCTACATGGAAACCTAGTATTTGTTTTTCCAAATGACCATCTTCTTTTCCATTCCCTCTATTCAAGAGGGTATATTATTAAACGTTTTCAAGATGTGGGATAAAAAAATTATTTTAAAATTGAAGTAATTTTATTACCAATTTAAAGTAAAAATATAGTGGATCAATTTTTTTACAGTGGGGATGTAATATAATTTTATTTTAATTGAAAACGAAATTCAATTGCATATATGATATACAACCTAGATCTAAAATGAACCATGAAATATTATTATCTAAATATGACCATTATAACATAGCCATTGAATTAGTGTATACAAATAATATTTACTAAGTTATGAAATATATACAAAGGTCCTAATAAATATAAATATATTGATTAATTCTTAAGAAATAAATACTCAATTTTTAGTAATGTAATTTTATTCCTCAAAAATATGATTTCTTCAATAATAGTATTTATTTATTTATATGCATGAATATTATAATTAATTTTCATAAATCATAAAAATATTATTTGATGAAATGGATCTTAATTTTTAAATTATAATTTCAAAATTATCTTAGAATTTATATTAGGGATTTTATTGAAAATATTGTTCTTCAACAAAATACTGAAAAATATGGATTTTTATAGAAAAATATATTTTTGTTTTAATATTTTTCAATGATAAATTTTATTCGAACCAATATTAATTATCTTATATTATGAATAACAAAATTATATTAATTGGAATAAATTTTATGTCTTTATTTTGTATAAAATCATTTTAATACATCACAAATGAATTTTTCCAAAATATTATATTCAGTGTATTTTGAGTTTTAATCCTAAAATAATTTTGAAATATTTAGAAATTGAATCTGAAAAAATTATCCCATATTTTTTATAATGATATCTATATTTTTTTTAATAATTCCCTTTTGATTTTTGTTTTTATAAATAGTAACCATAGTAAATAATTGTCACTATAGCATGGGTATATTGGATAATTATGGTTAAAATAATATGGTACGAAAAAAAACGACAATTACAATTTTCATTATCCTATTTGATTAGTTATGTAAATCCATTTAAATCACTTTTTAACATTTTTATTTGGTTCAGTATTTCATTGACATTTTTCTTTAAATTATATCATGGAATAAACAATCCAAAAAGTAATTCTGTTTGTTTTATTACCTCTAATGTCTTCCATAGTGATAAATAAATTTTGTGTTTTATTATAAAATGGTTATTTTGAATATAAATTTATTTTTTTTATGAAAATTTATTTTTGTTTTTACTTGTGAAATTATTAGCTTCAATATTTATGCAATGTTGACTCTCTATATATAAAAATAGAAGAAAAATAACGTAAATGATTTTAAAAATATTAGAAGTAATATAAATTACATGAATTTTTCCCCAAAAAATATTTAGAAAAGTAATTTTTTTGGGATTTGTGAAAGGATAATATTTGAAATCATTTTTTATTATTTTATTTAAATTTAAATTAAATGAACAATTCAAAAAATTAAAACAACGGATTTTTATAGTAAATAATATAGAAATATATTATTTAAAATTATTTAAAGTAGTTTCATTAGCCAAGTGAATGGGATATGGTTGAAAATATATTTCATTTTCCATTAATATACTAATTTTATTTTTATAATAATTATCTTGACCCATAAAGGGAAATTATTTTATTTCATGGTAATCATTAAAAGGGATGAGATAGGTTTATCAAAAAAATGAGAAGGGTAAAAAAATCACTTAAACATAAAAAGTTTTATTATATATGAGTTTTAATACTCATAATCTTATTCTATTATAGTAATATCAATTTCACTCAATTTTAATATTAAAATTAATTTATATTAATTTTATACTTTAATAAATTCCATGAATACCCCTTCAGTCATCAGAAAAGGTAACCAACTCTCATTTTTAATACACACTTCAAGAGTAATTTTTTAAAAATACCTTCCCAAATAAATTTCTTATGTTCCTAAATACTTTGTAGAGGTCTTGGTTTTGGGAAAATACAAATGTTAGAGGGCCTAAGGTGTAAAAAAGTTATATTTTGAAGAAGGGGTGTTGTTTTTAACCGAATGGTTTACTTTAATTTTTTCTTCTAAATCATTATCATATTGTTCAACCATGATTATATAATAACATTATGATCTCCCAAATAATCATATGTTATTATCTTAATATATTTACCTATATCTATATCATTCATCTGTCAAATTTGCTAATGAAATCATCATTCATGTGTACGTTGGACTACGACGTCGTAAACCCAAGCAATTTGTTTTCCCTCACCACCTCACACATCTTGACATAATGATTAAATTAATTTATATATATATGATATTAAAGGAATATATATTATTTTGGAAATATAATAAATCCTATAATTTCCTTTATTTCCATTCATCGAAAGCTCATAACGTCATTCTTGCGTACGTGTTAACTAACACCTCCATGAAGTGATATGATTCATTTTTCATCACCAAAACATATAAATGATATAATATTATTTAACGTGTTAATATAATAATAATGACATAATTATATTTTATTTAGGGATAGAATAATAGGCACACGCTTTGCATCATAATTGTTGAAAAATTCAAGTGTTACTCATCTGTAAGTACAACCTACCATCACTAATATTGAAATTTAGTTCATTATAAAATCCATACATAATTTTTTATTTTAAAATTATAATTTTTATATAAAGATGATAATATTAAATGAAAATTATTCTATAGATTATTATATAAGTACTTCTTTGACCATAGACAGCCTTTCGAAGTCATTCGAGACATATAAGTCGAATATTGTCAAAAACCATCCAATAAGAAGATAATTGATTAAGTAATTGGTTAGAATATACTAAAAGGAAAAATAAACATGGAAATGTTATTAATAAATAAAATCATTAAAATATTCTTATTATTAAAGATGAAAAGGAATGTACATGATGAATAAAATTATAGGTAAGGGATAACTTATTTATTAAAACCATGTTAATTTTTTTTAATGATTGATTTTCTAAATATTTATCTTTCATGTAAATATTGTAAAAATTAATTTATGGATGTATTTATATGGAAGTAAATTTATTATAAACAATGTTTTAGATAACTTTTTCTTTCATTCAATGTATTTCAATATGAATCATTTTTACATATTTTATAATGAATGTATTGAGAAAAATAAAGAAGAATGTATAAGTTAAACAAATACGATGTCAATGGGTTTTTACGCTATTGAAGCCATTATTTTAATTTGGATTCCATTATAAGAAGCCATGTATTCTTCATATAAAAACCTTGCTTCACTTTAATTTGGAAAATTTAGTAATAGTCATTTATGGAAAGGGATATAAAAATATCCAAAAAATAATTTCTTATGGGTAAAAAATATGATTCTATAATTCATGATTTAATTTATTATAATTAAATTTTGGGTCTCATGAAATAATTTTGATGAAATTTGGTTCTGTGATAAACTGTGGATAGATAAGACCATTATATATCACTAATTCTTTGGATAAATGGAAAGGCTAAACCAATTAGGTTTCTCTAAAGTGATAATTGAAATTTAACATGACGGTTATTGCATTTGTAACCTTGACGGTTTTCTATTTTTAAACATGAAGTTTATAACATTTTTTACTATAATGATTATTATATTTATAACTATGATGGTTATATCATTTGTAAGAGTGATTGTAAGAGTGATATGAAAATGTTTCCACAAGTTACATCTTTGATTTATCTATTCTTTTGACCTTGATTTTTGAAAACATTATGATTTCAAATTGTTAATAAACAACATTATTCTAGAGTGGAGGTTTATGATACTTCTTATGGGTGAAAATTATAACACTGTAAAATGTTTTCAAGTTTTCTCATGATTTAAAAGAATCCTTTTTGAGTTTTATGTTTTCCATTAAGATTTCATATGAAATGTTTTTTGAATGGATTTTGGAAGAGAAGGTTATATCTTGGGTAATAAAAAGTTTATTCGAATGATAACATTTATTTGGAAAAAGAAAAACCAAAAAACTTACTCACGGAGGGGGGCCTAGGGCCCTCCACAAAGAGTAATTCAAAATAAAATTTTTTTTATGATACTTTATACCCAACGTAAATTTTTCATAATATAGAGGTATTTGTGACGGTCCATCACAAATACCCTTGGCACACTTTTCAGTTGTTAACACTGGATGAGTATTCACAATGTGGGCTACACCCCCATCGGAAATACTCTTCTCACTTTTCGGTTATAGTAGATTAGGGAGTATTACAGTCGCAAAAAAAAAAATTCATCGGGATATTATTTGTGAAAACCTATTCCAAATAAATCTTCTCTACGATTCCATTTACGAAGGATCCCATGGTAAATACTATCTTTTATCCCATTCTCAATGAATAACAGGTATATATTTGCGATGGGTCCTATAATGAAAATAATATTTCCAATGTCCTCTCACAAATAATATTTCATGAGCATACTATATTCAATGGGACCCATCGTAAATACATTTATAACTATCACCAATAATTAATAGAGGGTTTATCATTTGCGACAGGGCCTGTCCCAAATAATACTATTAGCGACGAGAATCCCGTCGCAAATACCCCCATTTCTAAATATATAACCTATATATACCGCCATCCATTTTTTCCAATTTCACAATTCTCTGAAGACAACTCCCCGCTCTTATCTGATATCACTCTCTTTTGTTTTTTCAAAATTTTAAATTTGATTGCGTATCAATTTTCAGAACTTGCATCCAACAAAATAGTGAGTTTTAACGTTTTTTGTGGATTTTATTTTTTAGTTAATTCATTTTAATTTTAATTATTAATAATAATAATTATTAATTAGTGTAAATTATGTTAAATTAGAAGTATATAGTTTTATTTTTTATAATTTATTTATACGTATATATTGTTTCAATTTTATATAATGTTTTAATTTAAAAGAAAATAGTATTTATTTGTAATAATTTAGTTCAATTACCAATAATTAATAATAATATAGTGTAATATTTATTAATTAGTAGATATCAGTATAAATTAGTATTAACTGGTATTATTTACTAATATTCAGTATTAATTAGTATGATATATAAATAAATATTGAAAAATAGAAAAATAGTAATAAATTGAAATAATTAGTTGTAACTACTACTAATTAATAATCATTTTTAATATATAGTTTATATAGTTATAATTATGAATAAATAGTGGTAATTAATAAATATCAGCATTAATTACTAACAAATAGTAATAATTAGTAATATCTTGCGGTAATTAGTAATAATTAGTAATAATTAGCGGTAATTAACTGTAAATAGTAATAAATAGTATTAATTATTAATAAATAGAGGTTATAAGTAATTATTTGTAATAAATTGTAATAACTAGTAATAAATAGTGGTAATTAGTAATAATAAATAATAACTAGTAAAAATTAGTAATAATAGTAATAAATTGGAATAAATATTATTAATTAGTAATAATTAGTAAAAAAGTTAAAAATAATGGAAATTAGTAATAAATATTAATAACTTTATATAAATAGTAATAATGAGTAATAATTAGTAATAATAAATAATACTTAGAAATAAACAGCGATAATTAGTAATAATTAGTAAAAAGTAGTAATAAGTAGTACTAACTAGTAATAGTTCATAATAAATATCAGTAATTAATAAAAATCGGTGATAAATTGTGATAATTAGTAGTAATTGGTAATTTTTAGTAGTGATTAGTAATAATTTATAATAATTAACAGTAATTAGCAATAATTAGTTATAAATCGTAATTTAGCCGTAATTAATAAAAATTGCTAATAACTTGTGGTATTTAATAATAACTAGTAATAAATAGAAGTGATTAGTAATTAATTGTAATTAACAGTAATAATTATTAATAAATAGAAATAAATAGTAATCAACAGTAATACATAATGGTAATTTGTAATTTATCAGAATAACATGTAACAAAGAGGAGTAACAAGTAATGATTACTAATAAATAGTAATAAATAGTAATAAATGCTGGTAAATAGTAATCATTTGTATTAAATTTGAATAAATAGTAATAAATATTGACTAATAGTAATTAATATTAATATTTATTTATATTTAGCAGTAATTAGTATTAAATTGAAACTAATAGTGGTAATTAGTATAAATAACTAATAAATAGTAATAAATTGAGGTAATAAGTAATAATTAGTAATAAATAGTAACAAATAATGGTCATTAGTACAAAATATTGATAACTAGAAATAATTACTAATAATTTCTAATAAATAGTAATGAATACTCATAAATTGAAAGCGGAAGAAATAATTAGCAATAATTAGTAATAAATAGTAATGAATAGTTATAAATACTAACAAATTGTAATAAATAGTAGTAAATAGTAATAAATAGTGGTAATTAGTGTTAAATAGTAATAAATCGTAAAAAATAGTAATAATTAGTAAAAATATAGGTAATTAGTCATAAATAGTAATAAATAGAAACAAATTGAAACAAATAGTAATAAATAGTGCTAATTATTAATTAATAAAAATAAATAGTGGTAATTAGTAATAATTTTTAATATTTAGTAAAATTGGGTAATAATTAGTTCTAATTAGTAATAATTAGTCATAAATAATGGTAATTAGTAATAATTTGGAAGAATTAGTAATAAATTACTGTAATGGCTAATAAATAGTTATAATTAGTAATAAATTGTAATAATTAGTAATAATTAAAGGTAATTATTAAATATTAGTAATAACTAGCAATAAATACTAATAATTAGCCGTTATTAGTTATAATTAGTAAATCCTGGGAATAATTAACATTTTTTTAATTTTTTTGAATCGTGTTTTTCTAATATCAAATTAATTATAAAAAAATATTTAATTTATATTTTTATCAAAACATTGACCAAGGAATTCAACAACACTCATTATTAGATGATAATGATTGGATAAATCGGTGTAGGAAACCAAATGGTTCTGGTATAAATCCTAAATATATTGAGGGTGTTAAAACGTTGTTATCATTTCCAGCATCAAAACACGAATTTCTTTCAGAACAGACAATTAAGTGTCCATGTATCAAATGTGGTATGATGATGTTTCACACATTTTAAAATGTTGTGGGGGGGGGGGGGGGTCATATATTTCATTTTGGTTTTTGAATAGATTATGGTTTTCGGTATCAACATGCTGAACATAGTTCCAGATAAGATACTAATAATTTGGTTCGACATCCATCATAGTTTGAAACTTTAGTACATGATATGGAAGGTATTTATTTTCAATAGTCTGAACCTTAGGAATATATTGATTTTACTCTTATATTAGAAACATCTCAATTTATGGGTTTTTGAACTCCACTAAGGATTCCTTATATCCTAGTTGCAGGATAAGAAAATTAGAAAAGGTTGTAAAAATTGATTTCTATTAAATAATATAATGGAATTTCAAATATCTATTTTGATCATATATTCTATTTGGTTAAAATAAATTTACCCGAAAGAAATGTGTGGCCTACAAATTTCTATGAGAGAAAGAGACTGGATCATAATCTATATATTGATTATTCGAAGATTTAGGCATGTTTCAATGATTGCTTATAATATTATGGTGAAATTGGTCATTTCATATATTTCATTCATGTTGGTAATTAAGGTATGAAGAGGAAAAACTAGGGATGTCTGGATTGATTCCTATAAAATAGTTGAGGTATTTCCCACTTATTCCTAGATTTCAGCATTTACATATGTCTTAGGAAATGTCATAATTAATTTCAAGGAACAAAACCAATATTTCAAGGGGTAAAAGAAAAAATTATCCCTCTAATGGTAATTCATGGATACATTTTGTCCAGGTAAATCAGTCATTTTCCGCAGAAGCACGAAATGTAAAATTGGGTATTTCTACTGATGGTTTCTGTCAATTTGGTTTTTATGATAATTAATATGATTGTCAAAACCTCATTATAAATCTAAAAAATAATCCTCCTTCGATGTTGGTAAAAGAACCATATTTATTTTTGACCTTATTTCTTCCAGGACATCTGAAAAATATTATTGAAAATTATCTAATGCCAAGGATTGACGAGTTAATTTGTTAGTGTGAAATGGTGGTAGTATATATGACATTGATACGAAACAAAATTTCCAATTGAAAACTGCATTGATGTGGAAAATTAGTTAATTTCCATAATATGGCATGTTATCTGGCTAGAGTATAGATTTTCCAAAACAATTTCTATTATGTATGAGAGACAATAAAGCATTTATTCTGGCCAATAGAAGAAAGCCTTGTTCTTTTTGAATGTTTTCGATGATTATTTCTAATCGATCATCATTTTTATAAAAACAAATATCATTTTATAAAAAGGCACAATTGAAAGAGATGGAACTCCAAAAATGCTCTCAGATATAGATTTAAAATAAAATCACTTCATTATCTCCCATTACATTTAGACCAACTATATACTAATAGGAAATTGACGGAACTTTGAAAGAAAACAATTGGATAAAATATGTCATTTTTAAGGATATTTCTTATTTTTCTAATTTGTTGGTCGATCATATATTGAACATAATGCATATTGAGAAGAACTATTTTGATAATATATTTTATATATTTTTGGATATACCATGTAAGATCAAAGATAATGTAAAGGAACAATTAGATCTTTCTAAAATTTCCATGTGACCCAAACTCAATCTTTTTTAAAATATCTGATCTCTAAAGTTATTGAATCCAAAGAAAAGATTCTACAAATTTTCAATGAAAATAAGTTAATATTTTTTCAATGAATATTATATTTGAGACTTATAGATAGATATGTTTCCAATTATTACAAATTTTTCAGAAATGGTCATATTACTGGATAAAAAAGTCATGATAGTCATGTTATAAGAGAAAGACTTATATCAATTGTATTAAGAGGTTTGTTGAATTTTATATTTGGGATTCACTAACAGACATATCATAATTTTATGAGATATTCTTATAGCAACAACAGACTATAGTGCACTAAGTATACTACAAGAAGATATTGATTAAATTTTATGTAAACTAGAAAAAATATTAACAAAGAATTTCATTGACTCAATGGAACATTCGATATTTTTTTCAAATGAAATGGAATGCAAAGGAATAGTATAGTTTAGATAGATATACCCATTTGAGATATGCATGCAGAAATTGAACAAAAATGTATATAACAAAGCATCGGTTGAAGGATCATTGGCAGAAGCTTATTTTCATGAGGAAATTTATTTTTTCATCTCTCATTATTTCCAATATTAATATCCCTACATGAATAACCGCATTATCCATAATTATGGAAATGTTTATAATGAAACGAAAAATCAATTATTAGTTTTTAATCAGCCCGAACTTATCTTTGGTGGATATCATGAATGATGGATTTTAGATGATGAACATCATAAGGATTGTACATATGTTTTACTAAACTATGAATAAATGAAACCATTAGTACTATGAGTGGTCCTATCACTTGTTATATAATTTTTTACAACAAATTGATATTTTTTTAAGGTTGTATTTTAATCATATCAGGAAATAGTTTATACGAATTATAGAGCTCCTCTTAAAGAACATCGACAAAATATTATTTCACACTTGTTTCAAAATCTAGTCAAATAAATTATTTATGATTTAAAATATAAAATTAATTTATTATTTTTCATATTGATAACTATTTTAAATAATTTCAGGTATTTCATCATGCTGATATAATTGATAATAAATTGTTTATATTGAGTAACCCACCATATGAAATGGTAAAATATTATAATGTATATATGGTGAATGGGTTTAGATTTCATACACATGAATATAATGAATAAAAAAATAAATATTTCTATTTTCCTGATAGGATATCACCATATAGAAATTAAATTTGAATTTTATAGCATGATAAAATAAATAATAGAACTGTGTTATTTTGAAAAACAATTACGTAGTGATGTTTAAATGTCAGGGTTTGGATATTGAGAGAGGCTTTCTTGTTCATCTGAGCTACGGAATAGTTGAAATTATATATAAAAGGCTTTTTTTTCTAAAAACAAAACATTTTTATTAACACATCAAGCAAATCATGTTTATTATGAAAAATATTGTGTTACTTCAAGAGATTTGAGTGATTTATGGAGTATAATAAAAATGAAATCATAGGAAAATGTGTTTATTCTAAGTAAATGTGGTTTTGCTGAAGTGAAAGGAATTGAATTTTTCAATTGGATACTCTAAATCCATCTTTTCAATCATGATACAAGAATATCGACGATAAAAACCCATAGTTATGGTTCAATGGTGATGATGATGTCATTAATCAAACTAATGAATTGTTAATGATAATAGATGATGAGATTAAAAATACTATGAAAATTTTTATATGGTGGATGATTTGGAAGATATTAACACCGTCAGATATGAAGATGATTATGAAGATGAATTTTGACAATGTTAAATACTAGTTATAATCATATATAAGATATCTCTATATAGAATTGTAGTTTTCAAATGTTTTTTATCATTGACCATTTCATGTTTTAAATGGAATCAGATCTGGGTAATGAGTTTGTGGAGGCCGATCTACCTGATAACGAGCATGATGTAGGATCATATGACCCTCAGATTATTGTAAGTTTAGTGAGGACTCAGAGGGGTCATGGTCTTGTGAGATTGATGATTATTGAATATATTTCTGATCAACATCCACATCTTGGCTTAGATCCATGAATGCAGAGTTATATTAACATGGGTATTTTAATTAGCTCTCAATAATTATCATTAATTTATTTATATACTAATAGTTCGATTAGTTTTTCTTTTTTCATAGACTTTCTCATATAGTTATTGGACAAGGGATTTTTATTTTGGGAAATTGTTTTTCCAGAGCCTGAGTTTCATGTGATTAGATTCCCATTGATGTTCAACACCTCATTTTAGATCATTGTATGGTACATAAATAAATCATAATTATTTTGAAACTTATTTATTTATTATCTTGATATTATTAATTTGTTTTATGGATTAGGGTATCCCATTGTTGAGATCATTAGTGCCTCTATCTTCTAGAAATGTGAGGGATGTACGCAAGACTGTAGCCATCCTTTTTGGAATAATTTTAGAAGGAAAATATTGAGGAATGATGGATTCACATTGTTTGATTAGTTTTTTTTCACCCACAGACCTGATTACATTTCATCCCATGTGTGGGATGTATTATGTCCACACTGGATGGGTGGTCGTTTTCATAGGATATCATCAATAGGTCGACTAAACTAGGGATACCGACGTGGACACAATGATTTAGTACTCATACATTTATTAGGCATAAGGAACATATGGTATGTACATTTTTTCAATAAATTTATATAACTTTAAATGTAAACTATTTTTTTTATATTAATATAGGCAGTACAACAACCTGATATTATTGTTTTCGAAATTTATAGGAGGATATATAATGATTTTATCACTAGAGATATTATTGACGATCTACATCATGAGATTATGGAAATTATAATTTAATTTTTAGTTTCAAAATTAACTACAAATAATATTTTGAACTATTTTAATTTTAAATTGTAATTGAAGGGGTTATATGAGGGTGTGATTACTCAGAAACATAATGAGAGTCAGGCTATGATCGATGATCATACTAATGCAGTAATATCTAATGAGGCATCATGGATGCAAGAATTATAGTATGCCTTTAAGAAAGGCCAAGATTTTGGTATCCACTTGATTGATGCCTTAGAGTTATTTTGGTACCACTCCGATGTTGAAATGTAGCTCAGGAGGAGCTCTTGGATTGTCGTCTTAATATACTACACAGTATCAGGAGAAATTTTGAATTCAAGGGGAGCTAAAAGATAGTTTTCATGAGGTATAGGTAAAGCACCGTTGACATCAACAATAGTAGTGGGAAGAGATTTTTCAATTGCAGTAGCAGTAACATGTGCAGACAATGGAATACATGTGATGTATATCTCATAGTTTAGTGATGGAGTTCCATTCCCTAGTTCCTCCAAATCCACCATAAAAATCTCCCCCTCAAATACTAATTTAGTTATTATGAAAAACATTTGAAAGTAAATTTTTTTTGTAATATTTTTATTATTCCATATATTTATATTTCTATATAGTATATTTTTTTATATTATTGTGAATATTGGGTTTTTTATTATTTTATCATTATATCATTTATTAATTATTATTTTTATTATATTATATTATTTATTATTTTAATAGTTAAATTATACATTTATTATATATATTATTATATTATATTATTTATTATTTATTTTTTTATATTGTTGCAAATAGTGTATTTTCTATAATTTTTTAATTTTAATTATATTTTTAGTAATTTTACTAGTTTTTGTTATTTTTTAATATCACTATTTCCTTACATATATTATTATTATTATTTTATTAAATTTTATTAATATTAATTTTATTATTATTATTTAATATTTTTTTTAGCGATGGGCCCATAGTGAAATGGTTTTTTAAAAACCATGGGTAAATTATTTGCAACCCCATTTTCAATAAAAAGGCAATTATAATAGGACCTCGACACAAATGACATGTTTTTGAAGGGGTCTCGTTACAATTTCCCCATCTTAAATGGTTCAATTACATGTTTTGAAATCTTTATGATTATTGATGGACTAATAAGTTTTCTTTTTTTATGTCTGTTAACAATATTTTCTACCTATACCATGTTTTTAAATGGTATCACAAAGTTTTTAGTTAATTTAGAATTAATATGATGTCATTTTTAAGGTTATTAATTGTTTTTATTAGTTGAAAAAATCTTTCACTATTAAAGTATTATATTTAGTAAAAATGGATACTAATTAGAAGTGTCCATTTTGTAATGTATGGGTCTATTTTGTTATAGTTTTGACATAATTATATAAAAATAAAAATAAGAAATATTCTCTAAACTAATGTTAATTAATTCATGACTAAAACTAAAGATTTTATATTTTTTAAGGGTGAGTACATACATTGGTTGAAATGAATAGAGTAATTTCGATAAGGAACTCATAATTAACAAAACCAACACAGATGATCATGGTTATATTTATAATTTAGAGTGAGATTTATCTATATAAAAATTGTTATAAGAACATTATAAAGTGATATAGGCAATTAATAATTTCAAATATAAGAATACTTTATGAATAATGGATGGTAATATAAGTAATAACATCCCACAAACCTTGAAAAATATTTGATAATAATCATACCAGCATGTTTTCTTATCTTCAACTTAATATCCAAATGTTGGTGATAAATTTAATGACAAATGACTTTATAAAATTATTTTTAAAAACACACTATCTAATGAATGAGTAGTATATTCATAATCTTTTAATTGTTTGAATGGTTGTTGGTGACTTTTTATTGCATTGGCCCATTTATTTGAACATTGAGTAACCTAATACCAAGCTCCTTTATAATTTATGGTATAATGTTTTGTATAGTCTCTCATTCCTTTACACATGTGAGTCAAAAAACCAATATTTCCAGAAGTTATTTCCATTACCTACCCCTTTAAGGAATTTTTCCTCCCAATTAATTACACATATATTCCATCAATGACATTGAAACTTACTTCATTCACCATATTCCTCTTCTAATATTCCTTAATACTCCATAATTTTCTTCTTTGGTGTTATAGGTATTTCAATATGATCACATTTTAAATCATAAATTCTTATATCTGGTTTGTAATAATCATAATATTTCTCCCTCCATCACTTATAATATCAGGTTCTATGTTGGGAGAACTTTCATATTGTCCCTATAATCCAATGTTATATTGGTTCTTTCATGTTAGAACCATTACTAAATCCAAATGAGTTAATATGAGTGATGATCATAATAAGATAATCATCAAACATATCCACATGAAAATTAAACCTTATGAATTATCACATTACAACACTCTATTGTTTGGCTATATTTCATTTAATTCAACAAGTATTAGATTTTATACAACCTATATCATGTTCAGTTTAATTGTTAACTTTTAGGGTTTATCCTAGGTTACTTTGAGTTTGGTTCTGTAATAATTCTTAACATAACATTAAAAATAATGATCCCAAATTACTTTAAACATTGTTAAAATATTCTAAACCAAAAAATTATTGAAATTAGTACCCTCATAATCCAAATTATCATTTATACAGGAAAGCATATATCAATTAATAAGTCTCATAACATAAGAATATCTCTTTTTAAATGAATTATATATATGTTCAATGCTGTATTAGATTATCCAACCTAAAAAAATTCAAATACCTAATAACGGTTCTTATAATAAAAATTAATTAAAAAAGGAATACCCTATGGTGTTCTAAAGAAAACTTTTATTTATTGTTTTTGGTCATACACCAATTTTATATTGAGTTTACACCACATACATATTTTTTTAAATATTACCTCTAAGATAATTTCTTCCAGAACCATCATTTACTTGAATAATCTAGATGAATATTTTATTTCTAGGAAAACCATAAAATATATAATTTACCAAAATTTTTGGACCTTATACTCTACATATAATAATTAATATGGTTTTCACTAAAGTTATCATATTCTAATGTGTAAATAAAATTTGAATATTTTCTTAAAACTCAACCATATACTATCTCAAATGTCTTTCTACACCTTTGAAATTATGTTCAACCACAACTTATCTACATGTACATTTTCCCCAATAATCATCATAATCCCAATGGTTATCTAAAACATGATTCCAAATAAATGTAGAACCTATGTTTGGAACTCCCACATCTAGTGGGTAAGACACTTACTTTACATATTTTCTTTGATGAAAAATATAATATCCTTGATATAACAATCCCTACATAGAAAATAAATAATGAAATTTTTTTCTATTTCATCACAAATAAATTATTAGGATTATATCTTTATAATGAAAGAATACATAATTAAATAATATAGGAAATCAAGTAGTCATTTCCTCCCATGATAATAAGAGTAATTGAAACAACAAAAAGTATTCAACATATCCCAAAATTTCCTCTCATGATATTCATCAAGCCATATCAGGTGTAATACATTAATTTATAATCTGGGGATGTGGAAACATAACATGGCATGTGATCAAATGTTCTATAAGGGAAAAATTACAATTGAGGAAATAATGACACAAATAAGGAATAAATATTATTTAAGGAATATGTAATCATTATAATTCCATAATAAACTAATTATAAGGGAATAATATATCTAAGGATAGAGATACAAATTAGTATATCATATGTATAACAACAAATAAACTCATGGAGTTTGAATACATAATGTTGGGAATCATAATATTTTATTCAAGGGATTAACCAATAAAAAATTATTTCTAATAATACCACATCCATGTCATGGTTCTTTTCATCAAGACTGTAATTAGGACATCTAAATAAAATTGGAATACAAACACCAAGTACACAAACATTATCATTTCATGATTCCTACCAATTCCTTAAGAGGAAATACAATGTAAGGCCCCACCATTCACTTGTTTAACTAAAATTCATTCATTATATGAGAAAATAAATAAAAACCTTCTAATTAAATTGGCCTATAATAATGTATATTGGAATTTAAGCATAAAAAACAACACAACCATTACCATTTTTAAAAATAGGCATAACATGAGAATATGTTATCTTTATAAGGATTATTTATTTTTAAAATATATTAAGTCATGATTCTAGAGTAATTAATAAACATCCATTCCAAAATTACAAATGTACAAATTTTTTACTAGTTCTCTGATAAATAAAAGGAATATATATCTATTTTAGAATACATTATGACAAAACTATTTTGGGTGATGATATATGGTAAGTTTAATAATTTCCAAAATTAGTCAATATTTTACATATAGGTGAACACTAATGAATCAATAGAAATGAAAAAAGTTTCTTAATAAAGAAAATGAATTGGAGGAAAATATAATCTTACAAAATAAGATAAAGAATGTGGGTGGTTGTAGAATAACATATACCTAGTGTGACAAGTGGAAATATGAAGGATTTTGTCAGGGATTAAAAACAAAAATTTCAAAGAATTCATCAAATGGGATAAAATAAAAAGGGATTATGAATAAATTATTAGATCTTTTGGAATATGAAAATGTAAATGGTATTGAAATATTAAAGTATAATTTATAAATAATTCCTAATATTTCCATAAAAATAAAATTTACATGTGACTTTCAAATGTAAAATTTGAAATTATGATGTGAATTTTTTTTTAAATCCTAACCTTTTAAGAATAATATCTAATAATATGTCCTTGAAAATGAATATTCTTTTTCTAAAGGAAATGGGGATCCAAAATAAAAAAATCCTTTATTAAATCATCCTTTTTAATATATTTGAATTTAAATTGTAGAAAAACCACATTGTAAAATGAGTAATAATTTTTTGAACACCAATTTACAAAATAGGAAAATAGAATAAAATGTAATAAAATTTTATTATGGAAAAACCCAGTCATTGAAGTATAAATTAGTGACAAATTTTCATAACCCAATGAATGATGATTTGATCTATCATTATGGATTAGGGGAAACATAATCCAGAATGTTGAAAAAATTTGACATATATTTTTAATGGTGGGAATGTAAATTAATAGAAAATTATGGGATAAAATCATATAATATAATCAATGGAATATTGTATGCAACATATATGAAATAAGTTCACATTAATAATCATAACTAAATTGATGAAAGTTGAGTTACCAAAAATCCTTACTACTAAACTGAAAATTAAATTAGTATCCATTGGAATGAGGGAATATGTTTTGGATTATCATATCTAATTAAAAAATATATAATTAAAATTCTTCTATGGGATGTTAATACACGATAAAACGAAATCATGGTGTACAAAATGTATTTTTTCTAAAAGAATTATAATGGAGACCAAGAAAACCCTAACCTTTTATAATGGATTACAAAAATTCACTACGACCTATTGTATAACAAACATAGATATATTAATAACATATTTGATAAATAAAATTATATATTTTCCATTTTAAATCTATATTCAAAATTATTATCTATATTAATTTTAGTTAGTTATTACCAATTTTTAATATCAAGTGTAAGTAATCTATTCCTATTTTAACCAATATTGTAAAAAAAATAGTTTTTATTAATTATTAATCAAATTATAAACATAAATGGATCATTATAAGTACATAAAAATATTTTTTATGATATTTCTAACGGTATTATTTCATTCAAGGGCAGTTTTGGTTACACTGTATGAATATTAATTTGACAATGATCATGTTTTGGTAATTCTTAATGAATGAATGGTTTTTGATAGTAAATGAGTTTAATAATAATGTTACCATTATAAATAATAATAATAATTATTTAAATATTTATACCAAATAATTTTACTAATTAAGTCCTCATATAAATACCTGATATAAATTCATTTCTCTATTCATGTAGTTTTTCAAATCAACCCAAACGTGAATATACCATAGATAATGGATGGTTGTGTTGTCATTTAGTGTTAATATAAATTATGAAAAATACTAATGATATAATGTATCATTTATTATTTATATATATCATAATATTAAGGTAGTATAATATTAAATAATGGATATGAAAATATTGGATAATTTAAATAAAAAGGATTTCATCTTTGTACGCATGTTTTAAACAATTGATTTTTGTTGATAAATTATTGGTCATATTATTAAAGCGTTTTAATTTTTTTTAAGATCATAATGATATCAGATAAATAATATATATCTATGAAACCTAATCGTAGGATCATTGATAAAAGGATGTAATGAAATGTTAGATACATTATTCCATGGAGGTAGTAGTCCAAACACATGCATTTATGTCGATTCCATTTTCATATAAACCAAGAGTTTATTACTATGATTTATAATTTAATAACAAAAAATAGGATTAAAATATCAAAACAATATATTAATTTCAATTTTTGAAACATCGATGAAAGAAAGTTAAGTAAAATAGTCATGATTGTTTTTGGAGGTGTTAGTCCACACATATGCCTAAATCATGTTTTTGATTTTCTCAATTGATGAGAATAAAAGGTGTTAATTTTTATTAACATGAAAAAGGCATAATTTAATAAAAAAATATTTTGTTAAACATATAGGTATGATAAAAATATACTTATAATGGTAAGATAGGATGAAAAAATGATAACTAAAAATGATTACTATGGTTGAGTAATTTGAAATTTCTATGGGGAACCCCTTTTAAATAGAGGGATTATGTCCAAAAATTGTGATTATAAGATAATGAAATCATGAAATAAATCATGGGGATGTAAATATAGAATATTTTCTAGAGGAAAAATAATATTCATTGTTGTATTTAAGTGGTAGTGAGAGGCCCCTTTCCTAAGACTGAATGGTTGACATGTTTGTAAATACACATAACTTATTCATAATTGGTTGTCACCCTCACAAAAAGTTCCTACATTTTTTTAAACTTTTGAGGTGAGTAATTTATAAAATCAATATTGTCCAAAACAAAATGATAGGATACGTGTTTTAAACATATTATAACCCTTTTCACTAGTTTAAACCCATTTTAAATTAAATTTATTCTCACCGTACTAACCAATTTTTACAAAAAAATTAACAAATACACATAAAAATAAAATGGTTTTTATTACATAAAATCAACATAATGATTCAAAATATCAAATCTATTTTATTTTATTTATTCTATAAAATTGAAAAATGTAATTTAAATTTAATTAATGTATAATGTATTGAAACCAATTTTTGAAAAAAATATTAATTATGTTTTGAAATATCATATATTGGTTAGTAAATTAGAAATTGTATTTTTATATTTTAAATTCCTCTTTTGAAATAACTCTATTCAATATAAAATGTTTTTGAAAATTTATATTCCATACTGATATATTAATAAATCAATGTACGTTAAAAAATTGGAAATTTCATTAATCCCCATAAAATCACATTTTCGGAAAATCCCAAAATTTCATCATAATATAATATTTAAATGATTAATCCAAAAAAGAATATTCATTTTTTCAAATTAAAACATTAAAATTAAGAACATTAAAATTTACATAAAATTATGTAAAATATTTTATAAGGAAATCCTTTCTTAAAAAAAAATATATTCATCTTCTTATTTCAATAATGCCGTACTGTTTATGGTGGATCGACCTTGTAGACGAAACCAGATTTTGTTCAAGTCCTTACACAAAACATTTTAGACGGATAATGATGAAGCATGGGTGATAGGATGGGACCAGGAAAGGCATGGTGTAACACTGAATGATACCTTGATACTCGATATCCTTTTTTATAATTGGGGTGTACCTCATTGATAGAGCTGCCACAAGATTTTATATATATTTGGAGGATTTTTGGGTTTTAATTCATAAAAAGAAATATTTTTTAACCAATTTATTTACGGTTGTATATTAGGACAGAATAATATAATGAAAACATGATATGGGAAACAATTTGAATGGGGGATGCAAAATGTAGAACCGTAATTGTTAGTGGGGAAACTAATGATGAGCTAAGATAGAAAACTACCTCAATGATATTCATATGAGGAGGAAATGATATTTGATCAGAGTTAAGTGGAAGATGGATAATGGGGGTGCTATGAAAACTATGCTGAGTGATTGGGATGGTGTTTATCGATGGTATAGTGTGATAGAAACATGTTTGGGGAGAGGTATTATAGATAGGGCTGGTGAGGGACATATATATCATCAGGTGAATTGGGAAGAGGGTAATGTGTGCAAGAAGATCCAAAATTATTATAAGATGGTGGTCTTTTGGAATAAACAATTTTTGTCGATTACTAGACACAGAATAATTCTAGAATTAACCATTGAAAGGATTCTTTGTAAAATTCATCCATTATTTAGGCCATTAGGTTACATATGTGGAGTGTATGGACACCTCTAGTGAGATGTTGATGTATGGCCTTCATCGGGAGGTTGGTCACAACGGGGGAGGCCATATTTGAGACTACTCTAAAGGGAGAGGTTATTTTTTCAATAGGATTATTTTTAAATCCATTTTATGGAAGAAATGACCCTTTGGGACTTTAATTGTAAGTTGTTTTGTGTGTTCCAAAAACTTAGTCTACATTGACATATAAGCTAAAAAAACAAGGTTTGATAGGTGGTTTATTCCATTGGGGGGGGGTTATGACCTACACATTTGGCCCATGTTTGAGGTATTCATGTATTTATATATATTAATACCCATAAATATATAATATAAATATTAATTTATATTAAAAATAATTATTCATTTTTTTATTATAAAAACAAATCAAATAAGAAGTAATGTTTTAGAAAAAGAAAATTATAATATTAAAATGATCTTATTAGTACTTTTGGTTATACCAATTTATTTTTTTTCATTTCAAAATATTATTTTATTTTTATTCATTAAATATTACATAAATTTTTTATTGATATTATTTTGTGAAAATTAAATGTATAGGATTTATGAATCTATATAAATATTTATATTTTATCTAAATATATCATATATTCAATTTTGTTTTGTGTTTTAGGTGGATAATGTTATCAAATACATTTAATGAATTAAATGTAATAAAATATTAAAATCTTAGTGTTTCATTAGAGTCCATACCCCCCAAATATAAAAGGATTAAAATTTAAAAATAATTACATTGAACACCTGAGGTCAAATGCTCTACATCTAATACAAATGATCTGTAGGAAAGTCCTTATATTCAAGACATAGACATTATTTAGTGAAATGAAAAAAAATTATATTTCTCTTAATTGATTTGAATGGACTTATAATAACTTTAGGGATTCCCAAGATACTTTTAATACTCTGGAAACATAATAAAATTATTATTATAATTATAAAAAAAATTAATACACTTTAAAACACATGCCAAGGGATTTTAAAAAATAAATACTCGAATTAGATTATTTAAGTGAAATTTATCATATAATCTGGTGATCCCTTTCTCAAATAAATCATGATCTATCTAAGACCACTTAAATCACCTTCTAAGAGACTTAAAACACTATAATTTTAGTTACCAACATGATTGGTATCTCTATTATGGATTCTAAACTTTATCACCAATCATAGGTTATTTCTACAATCAACATTCTTTGAAAAAATTCTATAAAACATCAAATAATGTACAATATAACCTTTTTACTCTTCTTAGACAATATGATCAGCTAAACCGACCATTCTATATTTATGGTCCATGGTATATGTCCATTTAACCACTCAAATTCCCCATGTTCGTCTTCTTTTCTATGAAAACTCCTTTTCATGAACTATAACAATTACTTTGGATATATACTCAACAAGACTCCTAATATATTCTCATTGATTTATCTCATGAAATTTAATAGATATATGAAAAAATAAAACACATACAACCAATATACATAATCTTACCCGACCTATTATTTTATTTATCAATACCATTTTGGTTTACATATTTTTCATATTTTACATCATAATTTATAATAAAATCAATAAAAATGGTATTTCCCACTAACTAACATAGATTGGTTCATACTCTAGACTCTTCTTCCATTTCAATATAGGATTCCAATTCCATACCACTTTAAATTTATGTAGAGTTCCTCATAAATTTCATTTATAGATGTATTTCGTATATAACAAAAACTTATCAAATTTTAGTAATTTTTAAAAATTATTAATAACGTAGAATCATATTATTTTTTTAGAATCACTATTTTAATAGAAAATCACTATGGATAAAACAACATGATGACTACTCTGGATAAACCATTTTAAAAAATAAAGGTGATTTACCCTTGAAAATAATTCTTATATAATTTATCCAAATTTTATACCAAATATTTTTTTTATTATATTTGGTGTATACATTCACAAATGTTCAAGAAATAACATGGAAAAAACTTAGTTGAACACAAACAATATAAAAATTCAAGTGAATGTTAGACACCATTAACTAGTTTATTATAAAATCACTCCAATTTTTAGTCAATATATTCAACATAGTTGAATTGTTATGGGAAATGGAATATAAAGCCTCAATATTTAATTTCCTCAAACATATCTTAAATTCCATATTTATGTAAGGTGAATAATTTATTGCAGACTATATTCCATTGATAGTTCCTTTTTAATTAACTATCATAATTCTTGATCAAATTCAATTAACAGTTTTGGAATATAATAAAATTTTACTTGGGAATAGGGTGGATCATAAATAACTCTAAAATTTGATAAATATGGCTACAATAACTTTTCTTTTTCATAAAAATCCAATACATATTAGTCTGAAATGTATATATGTTTTCATAAAATCCTTCATTTTTCATTTTCCAAATAATTAATTCATCAGAAGCATGCCCTTAATGTCTTTTTAGCTATACTCTAGGTTATAATTGGATTCATAAAATATAAAAAAGGGTGGTTTTATTACTTTTTTGTTTCTTTAACTCCCATGATTTTCTAGATGATCTTGATAAATAGTTGTAAACTCCCTATTCACAAGGTATGAATTTAGTGGTGGAGATTTATTCTTTACAATGATAGTTTTTGTACATGAGCTAATAGGTTATTTCCTTTTTTATTTTCACTTATCTGGTAACAAATTACCAACAAATTAAATACATGTTCCATTCTCAGTTTCACATTCCACACAAAAATTTATCAATTTATACTCATCCATGTTTCTGAATCTTCTCATACTCACAATAAAGAATGCAAACTTCCAGGACGATCTGAATATATCTTTTCTATACTGAAACTATTTTTTATTATAGTTTTTTATTATTCACTTTTTCATTCATGTATATCATGGAAGTTTCTATAGAGTGGTTTATATTACAAAAATAAAAAAATTAGTCTATATCTGGTTGACATCCTTTACATCCTTCATTATTGACCATTTGGGGGTCTCTTATTTTCAAATCACCTCCACTAATTAAACTCCCAAGTAATACTTTCCATGTATTATTATTTTTTCTTAATCAATGGGGGTTCTATACTATCATTAATAGATTGACTGTACCTATAAGTTTTATATAAGAATTCAATATAAAAATTACCACTTTTGTTTTTTATCTAATAATAATTCAGTAGATATCCAAATAATTTCTTCAGAGATATATTCAACCCTATACATGAGGTTTGATTATTTATATAAGTTTTATTCATTTATATATCCTTTATACATTATTTTAACCCCTTTATAACTAGTTAATATGAACTTGTTATTCTTGAAATTGATGTCTTTATCTCTCAACCACTTGAAATAGTAACACCATATAATTATTTTAGAAAAAATTAGGTATAGGTTGTTCAACATGTTATGATTTTTATTTATGGAAAATAACCACTTATTGTTTCACTCTTTTTGGGGGAAACAAATTATGGGATATACTCACCTATTTCCAGGAAATGATGGTATATCTCATATATGTTCTAGAAATCCATATTTGGAATGAATATATACTTTTTCCTACACTTTGTGGAAAAATATATTTCGAGTATGTAGGGTTTGATGGATTTTATAGAAAAGAAAATTCAATGACGTTGAGGTTGAATCTTATCCATATGATATTATCCCCTTTTAGAAACTATATTGAGTCCTATTTGATGCATGGATCACTCATTAATTTTTATTGGTATATGATTTTATTATCAATATATTGATAATTTTATGATTCTTATTCCTCTTGATTCTTTAAATGGATTTTTATCAAATAAAATTACAGGTTGAGTGTGTTATATTAATATTAATATAATTTCATAATTTATTCCTAATAACTATAAAAATTCATAATTTAATCTTATTTAATAATCATTTTCGTTGGAAAATAAATATCTTGTCGTTTCACCCTTTTATGACTTTACTTCTTACAAGGTAGACTTAACATCCATGGATTCTTTGTGAAGTTTCTCCAATACGTGGAACACGTATTAAACATCATAATCATAACATTTATTATCCTAAAAATTTCATTGAAATTATTAAAACTAATGGAATAATATTTCATTGAAATGTAGGGAAGATTTTTCCTTATCTATCACCCCTTTTGTGAGAGTGTTTTAATTTATCAAATTCTCTGTTAATGCTTCCCCTATTTCATCTGCTTTCTATTCTAGTAGTAACATTTCATCAAATTATACATTTATATATAAGATAATATATATGAAATAAAATCATTAGGGACCCTTTTTTAGTGATACTTATCATTAGAAAAAAAATTCAACATATAAATTATTAAAATTAAATACGTAATATACTGAGAAACTGTCAATCAAATAAAAATTATCAATATTATTATCATGAGTCTTACATATCATACTACCATCTACTAGTGTTTTTCCTGCTAATTATTCAAAAAATTCATTAACTATGTATCATATTTTATCTTTCTATTTTGGAAATTATTCTACAAAACCTATAAATATTTTCTAATAGGAATGGAAATTTATTCATCCATCAGAGTCACTTCATAAAGAATATAAAATCTGCAATATATATATATATAAAATAATAAACTAGGGAAGTTTTTCTACCCTAATAATAGTTTCAATTTTCAACGATACAAATTTTAAAAATCAAATAGATACAATTATATGGAAACACTGGTTTTATACCACAATTAGTTCTCAGTTGATTGTGTAGACACACCTTGGGGGTGAATTATATGTGGACATTTTTTACAAAATATAAATAATTATTTTAAAATATTCCCTAGTAGTATATTAACCCTTGATATGTTTTTACATAAATATGATTCTTTTAGATTTTACCAAGCAGGACATAACCACATACATCATAGAAATGTAAACAACAAAGTGAGACATTGTGTTTATTTAGTGTTTATCTCTATTGTGGGAAACCTATATCATTCCTTTTCAACTTACATTTAATAATTTATTCTACGCTAAAATTGATATACAATTTAAAATGGGTTTAAAAGAGATTATCTTTAAACCTTTTCCACCATATTATGCTGGGGAGTGTATATATTACATTTGTAATGATCTTATTCTATATTACAATTGTGAAGGGTTCTTCATACGTATTTACCCATTCATTGGGTGTAAAGGGTGATGTAAATTCCACCCTCTTATGATGTACATCACACAAACCAAAAAATATATCTATGAATATATCCACTCCTAAAAATTCGAAAATTATTCCGTAATTTTGATTCGTTAAATTCCATGATGTTTTAAAATAATACTCATGTAACTCAACCTCTAAAAATCTATAAGGATTATAGGAAATTACAATATATAAATATGTAAACATAAATAAAGTCATTCCACTTTTTCGAAAACTAGTACGTTTCACATAATCTACCTTCTCGTCTTATTTATATTTTCACTGCAGGTTATAACTAATAATACTTATATGTTACCTCAAAACATATTCCAATATATTATTATTCAAATTCATCATCATCATCTTCTTATTGTTAGATTTATAACGATATTACACTCAAATTTCTATTAGTTATTCCACGCTATATTAAAAAATAGTTGTCCTTATTTTGTTGTATGGATGCAAGGATTCTTTACTTCTCCTATCATCATTATCGACACTTATCAATTTCATATATTTATCATTAAATGTATTATTTCTTTTCCAAATAAGAATAATTTTATATTGATAATGAAATGTAGCCCCTAGCCCAATATAATCCCAATAGAATACCAATTCTAGTTTCTATGATTTTTGAGGAATTTATTTTTCAACACAAAAATTATTCTTAGAATACACACATTAAATAAATAACATTTCATGAAACACAGAAGGCTAAATTAATGATTTTATTATTCTCTTGGAACCTCTTTAGAACCTTCTTCAAATTAACCCAAAACAAAAATTTATGTCCACAATTCAATAATTATAGTTGTAAAAATATAAATAACACATATTTGGGGTGTAGAAATAATTTTTTGTAAACCTCACCTCCCTTATCAATCATTCCTTAACAAAAAAACATACTTCATAAATGACAAAAATTATAGATTATTATCAATATTTTATTTGAATATATCTAAATATTTATTAAAAAATAAGATAGTTTCATTTCACTATATACGACTGTTGCAAAAATTCATTATACATTGTTATTTTTCACCGTTATATAGAAGATTGATTTATGTTGTTTGAATGATTACATTAAGAAGATTCATTAAATTATAAATTTTAAGGGATATATTCAATATCATAATATTTTATTTCATCATAAATATTGATTTATGTAAAATAACTTATATCATGATTTGATCTACCATTTTCATGGATCAAGAAAAACACTTTTTTTCTCCCATTAATGTATTTCAATCCATTCTGGTGTAAGAACCCGGTTCTTATTTTTGAGGTATGGGTTTCTTCCTTTCTCCTTTCCTTATGTTTTTTGATAAAATAATGAAAATGGGAAAATTCTAGGATTTTGGAAGTACACACCGTGTACTTTTCCACACGCCGTGTACTTCTGGCCATGTGGAATGAGTACACGGGGCGTGTGGCCATGTCGATGATGAAGGGTGTAGGAACCGACTACACTTCATGTAGTGGTCCTTTACAGGCCGTGTAGTCAGTCGACATGCAAATAGTAAGGTGGTGGCCAGCTGTGGGGCAACACATGCCATGAACTCATGAAGACATGCCATGTAGTCATGTCGATAGGTGAACAGTGCCGCGCTGGCGGGAAGCCGTCATAGGAACAATTAAAAAAGGGAAAGTACACGCCGTGTACTTGGAAATACACGTCGTGTACTTTGTTTCTTTCGGTTAAAATGGTCAGTAGCCTCCCCTGTTCATAGGGAAATAATAGAACGGTAAGAGGGATCAGGAGAGGAAGGCCAGAGCTTCGGATATCCACCAAGCACATGTCAAGAATCCGTTTCCACCTCGGACGATCTCGTTGGAATCGCACGGGTAATCCCTCCACTCTTCTTTTATCGTTCTTTCCAATTCTTCCCCTAATGGGAGTTATTTGCATTTAATAGAGAATTATTTTACCTCAGATCTACGGCGTTCTTAGACGATCTGTGGGTTGACATTCACATAAATCATTTGTTCGTGTTAAAGGTAGGTGGCTTGGTGTTTTGTTTTCCAACTGCTCTGTGTTTTGTGTTTTTTAGCGCCACGAACCCATGTTAGAGTGTCATGTGGATGAGGCCGTGGCTATTTTAACTACATATAACTGTATATGTAATTAAATAATATTATAATTTTTTTTTGGGATCAGTGCTTGGATCCAGGACCACCCCAGGGGTGCGTTCCTCTATTTAGCCATTTGGCTAGGATACCCAAGGGCATGCCTCTAAAGTAATGATTGTAGAATTTCCTTGAGAGTAATTTCTTGTGAATTTTTATTTACATGTTGGGCATGGGCCGGTTACTTTTTCCTGAGGGTAGTGTTTTACTTAGCCTATGGGCGTTGTTTTTCTTAGCTCGAGGGCAGTGGTTATCTTCGCCAGAGGGAAACTTCTTTTATGCCTGTAGGAAATAGACTCTGTGCCTGAGGGTGACACTACCTACAGTTGAGGAAAAAATCTATTATGCCTGTGGGAAATTACCTGTAGGTTGGATTCTGATTACTTGAGGGTAATTGTTTGCGTGTCTAAGGACACTAACTATTTACTTAGAAATGCATTGTGGTGTTTTTTTATATGAAATGTACTAAATTAATACTAAAATGGCAATATAACTATTAAGTTAGTTACTTCTAAGTACTGCATAGTTTATTTCATTTACTTTTGAGCACTATTGTTGCATGTTTACAGCCAGTTGGGCATGAGCCTTTGGTGGGTGCCTACTGAGATATATTTCTCACACCCTGTTTGGGTCATGCTTTTCGGCCTAAACATATTACGTCTCTACAGGTGTAGATAAGGGAAAGGGTCCTTATACAGGTACTTGATTGCTGCTGAGGAGTAGGGGAGCATGAGACCGGGCTTAGGCTAGTGATTCTATGGACTATTTCATTTTGTTTTGTTGTACTCTACAGTTTTATTTTAGTGATTGTGTAACATGTTCTCACTGTTTTCATAGAATTGAGGCATGTTGCATCGTTATTTTTATATTGGTAGGTTATATCTACTACAATTGTTCATTTCAGTTATGTATAGTTATTCGCTTCCGCTATTGTTGTAGGTTTATTTTATATTCTGCTGCGCTACACTTTTACAAATGAGGGCATAGTTTCCCCACTATCAGACTTGGCCCCTTGTTGCTAGTTGGAAGCCTCTTGCGTTTGGGGAAATGTGCTTGAGGTCATGTGGTGAACCGAGTTCGGGGCACCCGCTGAGTGGCACCCGAGTCCGAGACGTTACAAAGTGGTGTCAGAGGATGTTCTTTTCTTTGACTTACTATTTGGAGCCTTAGTCAGGGATAAGACAGAAATGGTAGTTGGTAATAAGCTGTGCTCGGGCATAGCTAACCCGTGTACATGGAGAAGCTGGTCTACCATGTATTTTTTCAATTCTCTTGATTATGAAAATTTTACAGTTGACTTGAATTCACAGTTGGGTGATGCAATTGTGATTATGTTGTTTATAATTTATCCATGGGTTCTATTTAGTTGCAACCCGATGAGATGAGGGTATCCCGTCTCATGAATCATTTAGGCACTTGATAGAAATCACATGTCATGCATAGTTTCCATTCCATGTAGGTGAATTAGAAATTGCAGGTTATTGTGATAGTTGTTGTGCTAGAAAAGCATGCTATTGTGATAGCTGCTTTGATAAATTCTTGTTATGTGATAGGGTAATTTTAATTAAGCTTCTTGATAGAATGGACTCCAAACCTTGGTGCTTGGGGAGTATGGGCCCCCATTGATCATAATTTGGTGGATCATTAGCAGTTTATTAGTTATAACATATATATGATGTCAAACTTTGATTCGTGGGGAGTATGGGCCCTAACGGGTCGGAATTTGACACTTAGGTGTTGTTTTTTGGTATTTTCTTGGTTCCGGGGGAGTTTCTGAGGCATACTATCTAGAAACCCACTATACACCCAGTGTAGTACCTTCAACACACCGTGTATGGTCTTCTATTTGGGAAGAAAAATAAATTTTTTTAGTACACGCCGTGTACCCAGAGTACATGTCGTGTAGTATCTTCCCATGTCACAAACTGTGTGGGCGTCGACATGGGTAGGGAATGTTTGGGAAATACACGTCGTGTAACGGATGTGCACGTTGTGTGGTGTTGACCCGGAGTCCGCCCATGTAACTAACAATAAGGACTGAGGAGACCTTAAGACATACACGCAGTGTACACTATGGAAAACGTCGTGAAGTCTGACATGATGACCCGATCGTGTAGCCAACAACACGAGTCGGTGTGATCCTTTTGGATACACGCAATGTGACTGTAGAACACGCCGTGTAGTGTGAGCCGTGTGTCCGGCCGTGTAACTAACAACATGGGTCGGCAGAGCTCGTCTAGTACACGTCGTGTACCTGTGGGACATGCCGTGTAGTCTGGTCCAAGGACATACCGTGTGGACCTAACCATGTGGCTGGGAAATATGGTGGTGTACACGCCATGTACGGGTGCAATACGCCATTTAGTTGCATTCCGAGTAGTCAGCAGTGTCACAAACGACATGGGCAGTCGGAAAATAACACCGTACACCCCGTGTAGATATTAGACATGTCATGTAGTTTTTTTTAATGGGAGCTGTGTGGATTAGCCGTGTTGAAGGACCTGGGTAGGGGAAGAGAAGTCAAGTACACGCCATGTAATCATTATACACGTTGTGTAGTCTTGTTTTGAAAATCATGAAATTCCATCTTCCTCTTGTTCCCTTTGTGGTTCCTTCACTTTTAGTCTTGATAAATCTTGATCTAAGGCATGTTTTTGACCTTGTAGTGTCATGCCGCCTAGATGACCACGCGTTGTTCGCTAGGAGAGCTGTGATGATTATACTCTAGAAATGGTGGGCCATGGGCTACCAGTGGATCCTCCAGCAGTGCCAGATGCAGTGCCAGCTGTTATACCGAACACAGGTGCGGAGGCGCAGTTTCGTGAAGGCTTTATGTGGTTCATGCAGACATTTCAGGGAGCACCGCAGGTTGCTACATCTATGGCCGAGCTGACACGTATCTTCCAGCAACAGCATCCGCCTATGTATTCAGGGGATAGAGAACCTCAGGCTGCGGAGTCTTGGATTGGGTCGATGCAAACCATTTTCAAGCATCTTGAGACGCCTCCCTGGAAGAGGGTCAAGCTCGTGACGTATATGCTATGTGATTCTGCCAAAAGGTGGTGGGATGTTACCACCCAGTTAGAGAATCACAGGGACATGGAGTGGAAAGCTTTTCAGGTAGTCTTTTATGACTTATTTTTCCAGAGACGCTGAGGGAAGATAGAGCTCGAGAGTTCATGAATCTGTAGCAAGGCACTATGTCAGTGATGGATTATTCTTCTCATTTCACCGAGCTTCAGTGCTTTGCACCCGTGTTTCCTGGTGATGAGACGTTGAGAGACAGGCGTTTCGAGGATGGTCTCCGATGTGACATCCGAGCACTGGTGAATTTTTTCAGGTTTCCTTCAGTATACACTATTGTGAATTAGGCACTGATTATAGAGAGGAACCTGTGGGAATCTAGTGGTGTGGGCCATGGTGGTTCAACACCAGTTACTGGTACTATTTCTGCTGACAAGAGGAAGAGGCAAATGGAATTTTCTCAGGGTGAAATTACCAGTCAGAAGAATTATTCGTGTGGTCAAGTCATGGCTATCAGTGTGGTAAGGAGGGGAACAAGAGACCTCAGTGTCCACGAGACCCAGTGTAGTTCCGATCTTGCGGCAAGATGGGTCATTTGTAGTGATTTTGTAGGGAATTTCCACCAGTGACTAGTGAGAGGAGTTCTATGCAGACTCTTCACGAGGGAGAAGGACATGTGGCTTCTTACCAGTCAGGGTACTGGAATACGTCAAGGCATACAGGCAGAGATTGTGGTTGTGGTCGTGGTAGCCAGACACCAGCATCTCAGAGGCAGCAGGGAAGGACAACTCAGGGTAGCCAGGTTGTGTCGCAGGGCCGTAACAATGGGTAGGCATATACAGTGCAACAGACCCACCAGGAGTAGGATCCCGAACCTTCTACAGTCAGAGGTACTATTCTAATACCTTCTGTTTTGTCTTCGGTACTTTTTGATACGGGTTCTACACATAGTTTCATATATGTACCCGTTGTGGAGAGCTTTGGGCTCTGTGTTTCTTCTTCTTCTAATATCATGACGCTAGACTGTAACACCCTGAGATTTTATGAAAAATATTCTTTTAATTTCATTGATGCCTTGTGTTGTAAGCTAAAACAAGATTGCCTCGCGTTATACACAACACCGTATGAGCTTAGAGTATACACAACACTATTCTTGGATCATGTTACACACAATTTTTATAGTAGTTATTCTACAAAACATTGAGTGTATATATATATATTCAATGTATAAATGAAATACGGTAGGATTCTGTTATATGAAACCAAAGAGGAGTCTTTCACAACATGCAACCCTAACTTGGCTTGCATTACACACAATCGCGACCTTCCTCGATAGCGTGTGTTGTACGAAATACCAGGTTTCACTAAAAAATGATATATTATTATAATATTATTATGGACTAGCTGTTATGAATAGTATTAACTATATTTTGAATTTTATAACATTATTATTCATTTTACACATTTTCTAGAATATGGTATGAGAACAAAATAAATTGTTTGTGTAAAATATGTATTTTTCAAAAATTGCAGTTTTCCCGCTTTTTGATGACGCACCCACCTTAAATCTTGTTTTTGAAATGTCTATAAGTTCAATTTGACAAAACAAAATTCTTATTTGGAATCAGGATATAAAAATTTACTTTGGATAAATTTTTCATATTATTCTCATAACATTCATATTTTAATGAATAGTACAAACACACTATATTTTAATTAAAAACAACTTTTTTCATCGCAATAATTTATATGGTTAGATTATATTTTTAATTGGTTTTAATGTGTAATTAGAATATATTTTAACCATTTAATCGAATTTTTTTCATTGGAATTAATTTCACTTTGAAATTGGATATAAACAAGTATCAATCTTTTGATTGTTTTTGTTTCTTAAAAACACGCTATTTTTTTTGATAACGGGAATTAAATTTAAAATTAATTAATGCCACTTAGTGGTAGTTAAAAACTGGCTTTTTTTAATTTAAATAAAATTTTACCACTTCTGTGATTTTAATTTCAAAAATCCGAGAGACACGGTTAATATCAAGGACTAAAATGTGGTTCAATGAGATGAAAATAATTTTTGGTGAATAGTAACTTTTTACTTTTATTTACCACGGTTAAAAGTAAATATGATATTTAATGGTAAAAATGATATTATTATTACCCTAACACATGTACTAATTCCAATGGATAAATTTAATTCGACCAAAAACAACCTTAGAAATAAAATATGACCATTTAGTCCCACTTGGATTAGATTAGGACATTTAATATTAATTTATTTAAAGAAGGGTTAAAATAGTTAAAATCAATGTTTAATAAGTAAATAATTTTTAATATAGAGTTATTCATTTGATAAATTCAACTATAATAATTCATTTGAAAGCTAAAAAGATATCCTAAATAATTTTATTTTATTTATAATTTTTAGACATTAAATAATATAATTTATTATGACAGAAAGATGATACAGTAATTATCTTATTAATGAAATAATGACATAATTGATGTTATAAATACCCAAATAAATGTAATTTGAGACTTTTTATGAATTAAACTAATTTTATAGGTTAATATTACATTTTAGTATTTATTTATTTAACTTTTTTCGAACTAATAATTCTTTTATGATTTTCAAAAAAATCAATTACCAAATAGTGTCAAAATTGACATAAAATAGTTTTTTAAAAAAATATTATATTATTAATTATTATTTTATTCCTAAAAATCGATGGTCCTGAAAAATGACTTAGATAGGGTTATATATATTAATAATAAACAACTTGGGGTTCGTTTGTCTTGTAATAGTATGTTTATTAACCTTATAGTGTAAGAAAACAAGAAGACACGGTAAAAGTAAAATTGTTTAACTTATGGTTAAATCTAAATGATAAGGTTAAAATATAATCCTAAACTTGTATCTATTATATTTTATGATAGTATTTTGACACATACCGACATTAGCTTAGAAATAAATCAATTTGGAGCTATTAAAAACCGAATATTACTTTATAATAAAATAATATTTTTAGTTTTTCCAAAGGTGCCCCTCTCATCCCTTATAAAAGGGCACCTCCTCCCACTCTTCCTCACACCAATTTGAGCCTTAAAGCTCGGCCAAACCCTGAAAAATTCTCTTCTCCACTTCTATATAAACATCCTAGTGGTTCTGATCTTCTTCAAATACCAATTTTAGTTCCCTAAGAGGAGGTCTCAAAGAGGCTCTTCATAGAAGAGGTAATGACCGTTACCGATTCTTTCAACTTTTTTTCTTCTTCCACTTTTCTTCATTAGTTTTTTCATTATAAAGTAATAAAATCAGTATAACTCATATAATGATATGTTATTATAAGTATGAAACAACCCTATTTCACCATCTATCCATCCTACGGAAAATAAAATCACCACGCGTGCGTACGTACGAAATACCGTCTCCACGCCGTGGTGAAATCTGTTTTTCCACCAACACCTTACATGGATGGATATAATGGTGTAAAGAAAAACTATATATGGTTATTATAACATCATAATGATTCTTATATAGTATACCATCCACTCCAATTTTATTCAATAATTTTGGGAACGATATCATCGCTCGTGCGTACGTACGGACTACCGTCTCCACGATGTGATGAGATTCATTCTCCATGTTAACCATACATGAATCATCATAAAGTTTATTTAATGAATAATAATGGAATATATGAAATATTATTTCTACTGGATTTATGCATATATATATGTATTTCATCTACTTAGTTTCATTTCATTCAATAAGGAAACGAAAACAACGTTCATGCGTATGTACGACCTACCGTCTCCATGAACGGTGTATTTCATTCCTATTATCGATCAATAATATATATATATATATATATGTATATGATCAATATATATTATATATAAATCATGTTATACATTATGGAATTATTTAAATCAGGATATAAGTAATAATATCAAGAACGACAAGTCAAAACACATACGATAAATGAAATGATTTTACCCAAAACGCTGCTTTAACATTGAATTTACAAAAGAACATGTAATATAAATTCATTAGTGAAACATATATGAAATAATAACAATTAATATGATTCTTTAATAAGTCAATGACATTATTTAAAACATTATACAGGAGGTTCGGATATGTACGAAGCATATTGGACCTAAGGTAAGGGAAAATCTCACAATCTCATTTTTATCCGAGATTGATTATACTTTTGTATTTACTGGGGTGTATTTTATCAAAAACATCCATTTTTCTTCAATATTTAATATTATTTCTATCCTCATACAATTTTTTAAATCCAATTTTACCCTTTGGTTAGTTTTTAGTAAAAGATATGAAAAGAATCTTTTGTCATTTTTCATATGAGGTACTTTTTGACTTTTCCAACGAAAGTATGAGAAGAATGTTATTTTTAACTTATACGGCATGAAAGTATTTTTACAGTTTTATAATGCATTATTTTCATGAAAAATACACCAAAATATTTCATGACTATTTTCAGAAAAAATCATTTTATTTTAAAATTTCATGACATTTTGTGAAAAGAAAATGATTTTGATGTAAAAAGGATATTTTCCTCAAGAATTCATTTCAAGTGTTTTATCAAAACCATTTTCAACTAAGATGAAATTATATCACATGTGTATGTTTCATGTATCAAGAATCTATGATTTATATGGTTTCACTTTTGTAATGATGAAATTATAACCAATTTTTTTATGGATTACATTATGATGGAATGATGTTTATGAAACCCATTTTATTCTTGGGTTATAATGAATGATTTATGTTTATATTGTGGAACATGAAAGAATGATTTCAATATGATATGGGTGGGACCTATATCTACCTCCAATGCATTGGGTAAAGATTTATATCTCATGAGATAGACATGGATGGAACAGTAAGTTAATCTGGTTCAGTGTTACATGACTGGAACGAGGAGTGAACTTGATTCAGAATGGGACTTTGTCCACTAAGATGGTCTTGGCAGCAATGCCTTGGCTACTATGGAAATAATAACATGTGCTTAATGTATTCCACAGTTTAATGTTTTATTACCATGCTAGTTTATCATGCCTAATGTTCCTTTATGATCTACGCCTTGTGTGCTTTCAAGATTTATGTCGTTGCTCATGATTTTGATATTTAGATTTTATTTTCAAGTTTTTTTCATTTAAATGTTTATGGATTGTTTTATGTTCTCAATTTTTACCCTTACTGGGCATTTGAGCTCACCCCTTTTATGTTTTCTTTTCCCTAGGATATAAATAAAGGTTTTAGGTAAGAAAAAAAGGGGGAAGATCTTTATGGGAGATGTTGAAGATCTTTCACCATGATAGGAAGATTATATTATGAGTTTCCAAAGACAATAAACTATTACGGTCCTTGTGTGTCTGTTTTTGTTATGTGCTAAGTATTCCGAAAAAGTAATTTAATGTCCATGTACTTCAAGCTTTGGGTCTCTACAGTTGGTATTAGAGGAAAGGTTTAGTCAACCTTTGGAAACTAGGATTCAATAACTTTAGTGAGATCCCTAGAGATATTTATAAGGTATGTCTAGGGATGTTAGATATTGAAGGTACTCCCCCTTTATTATGTTGTTTCCCTATCATGATTTTTGTCTCTCACGCTATTACTTTTGGGTTTTAGATGATGGCTGGAACCCGAAGGAACCGTGTTGATCAATGAAATGGACAATTCAATGATTGTCCTCCTGAACAAACAAATGTTATTGGAGATGGAGTGGAAAATATTATTGTTATACTTACACAAGCTATGAATCATTATGGACTTCCAAATGAGAAAATAAGGGAACAATATTCTGTTGAGTCCTTCATGAGGCAACATCCACCTTCTTTCAGTGGGTCTTCTGATCCACTTGTTGCTGAACAATGGATCAGTACCACTAAAAAGATATTTTCAGTTATTCAATGTTCTAAACATGATAAAGTCATCTTAGTAGTATATCATTTGGAAGGTGAAGCTAATCAATGGTGGAATCTTATCATGAATACGAGGCCTTGAGATGAAATTGAGTCCATGGAATGGGATGAGTTCAAGAACTTATTTTTCAATAAGTACTTCCCCCGCATTCTTTGAACAAAGATGGAGAAGGAGTTTCTTGAACTAAATAAAAAGGATGATGAACCTGTTGGTGTATACGAAGCTAATTGTACAAGGCTTTCAAGGTATGCATCTGGATTTATCATCCAACCTGAAAGTAAAGTTGATCGATTATTCAGTGGCTTAAAACCAAATCATTGAAGGGCATTAGCTATAAGAGACTTCAGTAGCTATGAAGAAATTGTGCATCGTGCTATCATGGTAGAAATGGAAGTTGGTGTTACTTATCCATCTCATGGTTTTGACAAGAAACAAAAGATGGAGTTCAAGGAGAAATCTCAGAATAATGGTGAAAAGAAGATGAATGTTTCCTTATGCTCAAAGTGTGGAAAAAAGCATGGTGGAGATTCCCTTAAAGGGACTAGAAAATGTGTTAAGTGTGGAAAAGAAGGTTATTAAGCAGCTGAGTGTCGAAGTAATGGAAAAAGGGTTTCTAATGATGTGAATAAAGAAAAGACTGCAGAGAACTCACCACCAACACTTCAATGCTTCAAGTGCATAGAAATGGGGAATTATGCTAATAAATGCCCTAATCCAAGGGTTACTGATGATTGAAATGAGAAACCACTTAAGGCAAATGACAAAGGGAAGTCACATACGATCACTATCGGATATGTTGAATATGACAACGATGTGGTGGAATGATTAAGTGTTTATGTAATGGGATTCCAAAATAATGTTGTATATAGTATCATGGAATATTGGAATATTTATGTATTGGTCTATTGTGGTTTTCAATAATTTTATGGTACCGGTAACCATGGAAAGTGATTGAGATATTTTTGGAAAAAAGATGATATGTGCATAATGAAGGGATAAGGAAAAAATGAAATATTTGACAGTATTCATGAGCTCATGACTGATATAAGGAAATAGTTATATCATGGTTTGAGTATAAAGAATTTTGGGGTTTTGGTATGTGGAAAGAGTTAACTTTTGACAGCACTCATATATTCACTAAGATTCAATGGGTATTCATTTTTCAAGAGAATACATGATTAAGGCCTTCGAATGTTCGGAATGTGACCAACAAGACATATCTTATGACATATGGGTATTAACGATGGTATTAACATGCTTGTTATATGAAATATATGGTAATCATTTTCACTATAATATGAGAGTGGAATGCAATATTATGGATAAGCCTAAAGATTGGAATGGATTATGTAGGACATAAGTTAGTATTGTTTAAGGATAGAACTTTTTTCGATATTATTGATGGGATGTTATAGTAATGTAGTTTTAGAAAAATGACAACATGCAGGATGGGCGACATCCCATCGTGTCAGACAAGGTTGTGGGAATCGAACCCACAACCGAAGTGCGACTGACATTTATCGCTTACCATTGGCCTACAGGAAGTCCCTGTTTAGTAGAAACAAGTTTTATTATATTAAACAGTATGATATATGAAGTATAAGTCCGTTTTAGGAACCATATATGATTAATCTCACTATAGATATACTTATGTATTTTTGATAACTTTTATAACCTTTTGTTTGAGACAGATGGAATGACCCATCATTCTATCACATGATCTACTAACACTTCACGAATGACAAATTCAACTTCATTTCTTTAAGAGATGAAGTGGAAATTGTCCAAAGAACGACCAACAGTGAGACTGTACCAAAATCATGAAAGTATTTCTTCTAATTCCAATTTCATCAACTTTAGGGAAATGATCCTGAAAACCAAAAATATTGTCCTAGTTCCCTTATATCCGATGAATCATATGGTACCTTAGATAATCACAAATCTATAGCTTTTTGATTTATGGATTTTTCATAGCCATGTTCTCTACCACTCTCCATCAGAACATGATGGTTATATTTTTCTTCCATATCCATATTTTTACCTCTGTTCTCCTATATGGAAACCCAGTGATGAGTTTCTTTGGGTAATCATTACATTTCATACTTTTTTTTAAAAAATTATTTTTTAGTATTCCTTTTTATGATGTGGGTTTCTATAAATATTAAACGATTTATAACCCCAACGAATTTTGAGGGTGAAATTTATTTTAAGGGGGGTAGAATGTAACACCCGGAGATTTAATGAAAAATATTCTTTTATTTTCATTGATGTCTTGTGTTGTAAGCTACAACAATATTTCCTTGCGCTATACGCAACACCGTATGAGCTTGCAGTATACACAACACTATTCTTGGATCATGTTACACACAATTTTGATAGTAGTTATTCTACAAAAAATTGAGTTTTTATATATATATTAAATGTATAAATGAAATATGGTTGGATTTTGTTATACTAAATAATGGAGGAGTCTTTCACAACATGCAACCTTGACTTGGCTTGCATTACACGCAATCGTGACCTTCCTCGATAGCATGTGTTGTACGCAATACCAGGTTTCACTAAACAAAGATATATTGTTATAATATTATTATGGACTAGACGTTATGAATAGTATTAACAACATTTTTAATTTTATAATATTATTATTCATCTTACACATTTTCTAGAATATGGTATGAGAACAAAATAAATTTTTCGTGTAAAATATGTATTTTTCAAAAATTGCAGTTTTCCCAGTTTTTGATGACGAACCCACCTTAAATATTGATTTTTAAATGTCTATAAGTTCAATTTGACAAAATAGAATTCTTCTTTGGAATCAGGATATAAAAATTTACTTTGGATAAAATTTTCATATTATTCTGATAACTTTCATATTTTAATGAATAGTAAAAACACACTATATTTTTATTAAAAACAACTTTTTTCATCGCAATAATTTATATGGTTAGATTATATTTTTCATTGGTTTTAAAGTGTAATTAGAATATATTTTTACCATTTAATACAATGTTTATCATTGGAATTAATTTCACTTTGAAATTGGCTATAAAAAGTATCAATCTTTTGATTGTTTTTGTTTCTTAAAGACACGCTATTTGTTTTGATAACGGGAACTAAATTTAAAATTAATTAATACCACTTATATGTTATGAATTTGGAAAAACAGATATCAATTTTGAATTCGGAATATCAAATAACGCTTAGGCTGATTTTTTGGTATTTGTCTGAAAAACATTAATTTTCGATGAATAGTGAAACCACTTAATGGTAGTTAAAAACTGACTTTTTTAATTTAAATTAAAATTTACCACTTTTGTGAATTGAATTTCAAAAATCCAAGATACATGGTTAATATCAAGGACTAAAATGTGGTTCAATGAGATGTAAATAATTTTTGGTGAATAGTAACTTTTTACTTGTATTTACCACTGTAAAAAGTAAATAGAATAATTAAGGATAAAAATGATATTATTATTACCCTAAAACATTTCCTAATTCTATTTGATAAGTTTAATTCGACCAAAAACAACCTTAGGAATAAAATATGACCATTTAGGCCCACTTGGATTAGATTTGGACATTTAATATTAATTTATTTAAAGAAGGGTTAAAATAGTTAAAATCAACGTTTAATAAGTAAATCATTTTTAATATAGAGTTATACATAAGATAAATTAGACTATAAATATTCATTAGAAATCTAAAACGAGTTCCTATATAATTGTATTTTATTTATAATTTTTAGACATTAAATAATTTAATTTATTTATGACACAAATATGATGTAGTAATTATATTATTAATGAAATATTGACACAATTGATGTTATAAATACCCAAATAAATATAATTTGAGACTTTTTATGAATTACAATAATTTTATATGTTAATATAAAATGTTATTATTGATTTAATTAACTATTTTCGAACTAATAATTCTTTTATGATTTTCACAAAAATCAATAATCAAATAGTGTCAAAATTGACATAAAATATTTCTTTTAAAAAAATATTATATTATTAATTGTTATTTTATTCCTAAAAATCTAAGGTTCAGAAAAATGACTTATATAAGGTTATATATATTAATACTAAACAACTTGGGGTTATTTTGGCTTGTTATAGTAAGTTTAGTAACCATATAGTTTAAGAAAACAAGAAGACACGGTAAAAGTAAAATTATTTAACTTAAGGTTAAATCTAAATGATAAAGTTAAAATAGAAACCTCAACTTGTCTAAATTCCATTGGATGAGAGGATTTCGACCCATCCCCACATTAGCTTAGAAATAAATAAATTTGGAGCTATTAAAAACCGAATATGACTTTATAATAGAATAATAATTTTGGTTTTTCCGAAGGTGCCCCTCTCCTCCATTATAAAAGGGCACCTCCTCCCTCTCTTCCTCACACCACTTTGAACCTTCATGCTCAGACAACCCCTGAACTATTCTCTTATAAAATTCTATAGAAACATCATAGAGGTTATGGTCTTCTTTAAAGACCAATTTTAGTGCCCTAAGAGGAGGTCTCAAAGAGGCGCTTCAAAGAAGAGGTAATGTCCGTTACCGATTCTTTCAACTTTATTTCTTCTTTCTCTTCTTCTTCATTAGTTGTTTCATTATGAAGTAATAAAATCAGTATAACTCATATACTGAAATGTTATTATAAGTATTAAACAACCCTATTTCACCATCTATCCATCCTACGGAAAATGAAATCACCACGCGTGTGTACGTACGGAATACCGTCTCCACGCTGTGGTGAAATCTGTTTTTCCACCAACACCTTAAACGGATGGGTATAATGGTGTAAATTATAACTATATATAGTTATTATAACATCATACTGATTCTGATATAGTATACCATCCACTCCAATTCTATTCAATAATTATGGGAACGATTTCATCGCTCGTGCGTACGTACAGACTATCGTCTCCACGACGCGATGAGATTCATTCTACATGTTAACCATACATGAATGATCATAAAGTTTATATAATTAATAATAATGAAATATATGAAATAATAATGCTACTGTATTTATGTATATATATATATATATATTAATTTCATCTATTTAGTTTCATTTAATTCAATAAGGAAACGAAAACAGCGTTCATGTATACGTATGGCCAACCGTCTCCATGAACGGTGTATTTCATTACACTTGTCAATCTATAATATATATATGTTTATGATGAATATATATTATATATCTATATATATCATTTTTTACATTCTGGAATTATTTAAATCAGGATATAAGTAATAATATCAAGAATGACAAGTCGAAACACATATGATAAATGAAATGATTTTACCCAAAACGCTGCTTTAACATGTAATTTACAAAAGAACAGGTAATATAAATCATAAGTGAAACATATATTTTATAATAACAATGAATATGATTCCTTAATAAGTCAATGACATTATTTAAATCATTATACAGGAAGTTCAGATACGTACGAAGCATATCAGACCTAGGGTATGGGAAAATATCACAATCTCATTTGTATCCAAGATTGATTATACATTGGAATTTACTGGGGGTGTATTTTATCATCCACATCCATGTTTCTTCAATATGTAATATTATTTCTATCCTCCTACAATTTTTTAAATCCAATTTTACCCTTCGGTCAGTTTTTAGTAAAAGATATGAAAGGAATCTTTTGTCATTTTTCGTACCAGATACTTTTTGACTTTTCCGGCCAAAGTACGAGAAGAATGTTATTTTTAACTTCTACGACATGAAAAGATTTTTACGGTTTTATAAATACTTATTTTCATGAAGCTAACTCCAAAATATTTCATCACTATTTTCAATAAAATCCTTTTCTTTTAAAATTGCATGACATTTTTTGAAAAGAAAATGATTTTGATGAAAAAGGGATATTTTCCTCAAGAATATATTTCTAGTGTTTTATCAAAACAATTTTCATATAAGATGAAATTATTTAACATGTGTATGATTCAAGTATCATGACTCTATGATTTATATGATTTCACTTTTCTAATGATGAAACGATATCCAATTTATTTGTATGGATTACATTATGATGTAATGATGTTTATGAAACCCATTTTATTCTTGGGTTATGATGAATGATTTATGTTTATATTGTGGCACACGAAAGAATGATTTCAATATGAGATGGGTGGGACCTATATCTCCCTCCAATTCATTGGGTAAATATTTATATTTCATGAGATAGACATGGCTGGAATGGTAAGTTAATCTGGTTCAGTGTTACAGGACTGGAACGGGGAGTGAAATCGATTCAGAATGGGACTTCTTCCACTAAGATGGTATTGACATAAATGCCTTGGCTACTATGGAAATCATAACATGTGCTTAATGGATACCACAGTTACATGTTTTATTACCTAGCCAGTCTATCATGACTAATGTTCCTTTATGATCTATGTCGTGTTTACTTCCAAGATATATGTCGTTGCTCATGATTTTGATGTTTAGATTTTATGTTCATGTTTTTGCATTCAAATGTTTATAGATTGTTTTATGTTCTCAATGTTTACCCTTACTGGGCATTTGAGGTCACCCCTTTTATGTTTTATTTTCCCCAGGATATAAAGAAAGGTTTTAGGTATGAAAAAAGGGGGAAGATTTTTATGGGAGATGTTGAAGATCTTTCACCACGATAAGAAGATTATATTCCGAGTTTCCAAAGACACTAAACTATTACAGTCCTTGTGTGTCTGTTTTTGTTATGTACTAAGTATTCCCCAAAAGTAATGTATTTTCCATGTACTTCACACTTTGGGTCTCTACATAGACACTCCGTTGGGGACTAGAACAGCTGGTGTGCATCAGGGCAAGGAGTGCCCCCTTGAGGTTGGTGGGTGTCAATTTCTTTGGTAACTCTATGTCAAAGATATGAAATTTTATGAAGTAATTCTCAGGATATACTGGTTGGTTCCCTTTCGAGCCATTGTAGATTGCTTTCATCATAGGGCGAGTTTCACATCACCAGAGGGAAGAGAGTTTCTATACAAGGGAGAATGGGATGTTCAGGCATGTCGAGTTGGACCAGAGCATCGTGGGTGAGGTGGAGTCACAGCCAAGATTACTAGATTATATCTAGATGATTAGGGGATGTGTCTGACAGATTTACCTCCTGTGGTTGATCATTTCAGGGATGTCTTCCTGAACGACTTTTCGGGTCTACTTCCCGAGAGAGAGGTGGATTTCTCTATTGATCTTGTTCCAGGAGCAACGCTGGTGTCCATTCCTCCTTATAGGATGGCTACACTTAAGTTGCATGAGCTCAAGAGGCAGTTAAAGGAGTTAAAGGAAAAGGGTTTTATCTGAACCAGTACTTCTCCATGGGTTTCTCTAGTCCTTTTGCAAAAATGGCGGATGGTACCCTCAGACTCTGTGTGGATTATCGGAAGTTGAACCAGTTGATGGTTAAGAACCGATATCCTTTTCCAAGTATAGTTGATAATTTTGATCAACTTCTTGGAGCACGAGTGTTCTCAATGATTGATTTGAGGTTAGGATATCATCAGTTGCGTGTGAGACCATCAGATATACCGCTTACAGCTTTTCAGAGCAGATATGGTCTGTATGAGTACTTGGTTATGCCGTTTAGAATCACGAACACACCAGCAGTTATCATGGCTCTGATGAATCGTGTGTTCCATCAATATCTGGATTCTTTTTTGGTAGTATTTGTGGATGACATCTTGGTTTACTCTCACACTAGACGCGACCATGCCACCCATCTTGGGATCATATTCAGTACACTGAGAGAGCATCGGCTATTTGCTAAGCTCTCAAAGTGCCACTCTTGGATTGGCCAGATTCACTTCCTGGGTCATATCATCTCAGAGGCATGAGTTTTCATAGACCCAGATAAGGTGGGAGCAGTAGTTTCCTAGGAGAATCCTAAGAACGTGATTGATATATAGAGTTTCTTAGGGCTGGCTGGTTACTACCGATGCTTCATATATGACTTCTCCTGCTTAGTAGTGTCGTTGATGTGTCTGACAAAGAAGGGTGTGAATTTATTTTGGTCAGAGGCTTGTGTGACAGCCTTTCAGGAACTGAAAAGAAGGTTGACATCAGTAGTAGTCCTGATACTCCCAGAGCAGGGGAGAAGCTATACAGTTTACTATAACACATCAGGTATTGGGCTGGGAGCAGTGTTGATGCATGGTGATCGAGTCGTTGCGTACGGGTCTCGGCAGTTGAGGCCACATGAGAGGAATTACCTAACACATGATCTAGAGTTAGTTGTAGTTGTTCATGTGTTGCACTGTTGGAGACATTATCTCTTGGGAAAGAATTTTTTGGTTTTCACCGATCACAAAACTCTCATGTATATCTTTACTCAGCCTGACTTGAATCTGAGAAAAAGGAGGTGGGTCGAGTACCTACAGTCCTTCAATTCTGAGCTTGCCTATACACTTGGTAAAGGTAATGCTGTAGCTAATTCACTGAGCAGGAAGACTCAGATACAGGCAATTCAGGAGGCCAGTGGTTAGTTGCAGCTTATGGCCGTGTTCTCTTAGATGCATTTGGAGGTGCACAAAAGTTAGGGGCAGACCTATCTTTTATCTATAGCTGTGAATTCTACCCTCCTGGACAGAGTGAGGATGAGACATCTATCTAATTCGGAAGCCCTAGTTCTACGGGAGTTGGTGGAAAGTGAGGACCCTCCTCATGGTTGGATGATAGGCTGTGATGAGGTACTGCGTTTCCATGGACGAGTATGGGTTCCAGGGGATATACGTGAATATCTGATGTGGGAGTATCATGCTTCATCCTGGGATGTTCATCCCGGGGTTACCAAGATGTACTCTGACTTGATACATCAGTACTGGTGGCCAGGTATGAAGAGAGAGATAGCTGGTTTTGTTACGTGGTGTTCCACCTATCAGCAGGTGAAGGTGGAGCACCAGAGGCCAGCTAGTCTGTTACAGCAGTTACCTATCCAGGAGTGGAAATGGGATGATTTCATGATGGACTTCGTGACTGGATTGCTGAGGTCACCTCAAGGAAATGATGTTGTGTGGGTTGTTGTGGATAGACTCACGAAGGTGGATCACTTTTTACTGATCAAGGAGACCTTCAGAGTTGACTAGCTCGGGAAGTTGTATATCCAAGAGATGGTATTTCTCATGGGGTCCCTCGTTCTATCATTTCAGATAGGGACTCCCGCTTTACGCTTCGTTTATGGCAGAGTTTTCAGAGGGCACTGGGTACATAGGAGCTTCTGAGCACAACTTACCACCCTCAGACCGATGGCCAGTCAGAGCGTACGATATAGATGCTTATGGAAATGCTGCGTGCATGCATCCTAGACTTTGGGGGATCTTGGGAGAAGCATATACCCCTAGTTGAGTTTTCCTACAATAATAGTTTTAAGGTAACCATCGAGATGGAACCATATAAGGCTTTATATGGTAGGCCATGCCGATCCCCTTTATGCTGGTTAGAGGGAGGTGAGGTAGCTTTACTGAGACCATGTCTCGTGCAAGAGACTTCTGAGAAGGTCCAGTTGATTAAGAGGCGGATGGCTACTAGATAGTCTCATCAGAAATTTTTTGATGATCGCCTCAGATGACCTTTGGAGTTTGTGGTCGGGGATCAGGTTTTCTTGTGTGTTTCACTGAGGCTGGTACACAAACATATCAGGAGATAGGGTAAACATTCGCCAAGGTTTGTGGGGCCATTTCATATTCTGGAGAGAGTCGAGCTGGTTGCATATCGGTTGTATTTACCATAGAGGTATTGGGCCATGCACGACGTCTTCCATGTATCTCAATTGCACCACTATCATTCAGACCTGTCTCAAACCTTTCAGCCAGAGGAGGTTGAGCTTGAGGAAGACGTGTCCTTTGAGGAGCATCTCATTCATATCATTGATAGGAGCACGAAGGATCTCCAAGGCCAGTCAGTTCCCCTAGTACGGGTGCTATGGCAGCATGGCCGAGTGCAGGATGTAACCTAGGAGCGGGAGACCGACGTACGTGCTTAGAGTCCAGAGCTATTCTGGGCTTTATCATCACCACACTTGTAAGGGCAATTCAGGGATGAATTGTTTTAAGGGGGAAGTTTTTAAGAACCCGGTTCTTATTTTTGAGGTACAAGTTTCTTCCTTTCTCCTTTCCTGAAGTGTTTTTTAGAAAATAAGGAAAATGGGAAAATTATAGGATTTTGGAAGTACATGCCGTGTACTTTTCCATACACCGTGTACTTCCGGCCATGTGGGATGACTACACGGGGTGTGTGGCCATGTTGGCGATGAAGGGTGTAGTAACTGACTACACGCCGTGTAGTGGTCCTTTACACGCCGTGTAGTCATTCGGCAGGTGAATAGTTTGGCGGTGGCCAGCTATAGGGCAACACAGGCTGTGTACTCTTGAAGACACGCTATGTAGTCATGTCGGCAGGTGAACAGTGCCGTGCTGGCGGGAAGCCGTCAGAGGAACAATTAAAAAATGGGAAGTACACGATGTGTACGGTGTTATTTTCCCACTTCTTAGATATGATGACTAGATAAAAAAATATTCTTATTTTTAGGATAAATGCAATAACTTCTAATATATTTTCAATAGACACATTTCCTTTTCCTTTTCCATGAAAATTCTATATAAGTAACTCTAAATCTTCGTTTATGTGGATAATAAATCAATTACCTCAGCTATTCTCATTGAAATAAAACAAAAAATCGATTTGTTCGTTAATATGAAATAAAAAAACATAATTAATGGATATAAAAAATAAATACACAATAAAAAGGCCATAATGTTGTTCATAGTGTAAGGATTAACTAATAATGTTATCTTCAACCCCATGCCTTACGATGGGGAGAATCTGTATCACATGAACCATAAACCTCTAGAAATAAATGTAATATATTAATGAATATATTCATCATATAAAATATATTATCAATATTTGATGTTCTTAAATTTTAAAATAATTATTAGAATTATTATTTTTTATCTATTTCATGTAATTAAGAGTTCATGAAAAGGTGGTCGACATAAAGATATAAAACACAATGAAAAGTTCCACCAAATGTTATATGAATTTTCTTTTCATAGGATATGACCTAATAAAAACCACAGTTGTCTAAATTATTCATTTTTTACAAAACATTAAAATCATGGTTCTATTAATATTTATTAAGACCATTTTATAATAGTTCTTGCCTCTACCACATCTGACTAGGGCCATTCGACATCTTGGACTTATTGAAGTTGACCTATATATATATAACAAATAACATTATGGTTTTTTAGAGTGGTGAGAGTGAATTTGGAATATTTAGTTGAAGAAGCTAATTTTTATTTATCATTTCATATTTAGTGATAATGCTGGTTCACTATGATATTGGTCTCAATGTCCTTGTAGGAGTTCCCTAGCTATATAAGAATGAATAAATCCCCTCAAAAAATCACAATTATAAAATAATTTTTTTTTTATTTTCATGTTATATTATTATATATTGGAAACTCAACATTTTATTTGTATTAATCCTCTCAAATGGAAGACAGGTTCTAAAAAATGGAACAAAAGTAGGCATTGTAAAATAAAACATAACATATTACTTCCCCTAATTCTTGAAAATTCCTCCTATATGTCAATCTATTAAACATGATTTATATTTTTCATCAAAAGTAAATAAAATTAAGGTTAAAATTTAAGATGTAGTAATTAACCTTATTATTCTTTCCAATAAATTAGTTATTCCAAAAAAAAATTATTCTCCTATGATATCATGATAAACATATATGTTAAATAACCATCATCGATGGAGGAGGGAGTCCCCATAAATCCCATTGGGATCAATATGAGCCCCAAGATTCTCTTTCCCGATTTGGATTTGATTTATGATTTATGAACATAGTTAATTATCTATGAATATATAGGTATTAAACCTAAAATACAACATGTGTGTTTGTCACATTCTTTACATCCATATAGTGTTAGATGCACCATACAAACCCATATATTTAATATAATGATGTGATATAAATGAAATTAATTATGTACCAATATCATATTATTTATATAAAAGAGTATTTTTTTTCTTCGAATAATATTGAAGATTCAGTGGTATAAATAATTGATCAATCTCTAAGATTAGGGGAAGGTGTCTCAACCTCAATTGAGACTCTAAGATATTTAAATCTGGGCATAGAATAGTATCTTCATGATATTTTTATCTTTTCCACCAAGACTTATAATTAAAATGATATATATATATATATCTTTACATAATCAAAACTTATATGTGACTTCTTATAAATAAATATAAATTAATGGGATTTATTCCTAGGTAGCTAATCATTAATTTTTATTATTATAAAATTATCATAGCTACATATAAGAACCAAGAATAATGTCTTCGACTTAAGCTACCTGAGTGAAATATGAGGTTGATAAAATAATAAATGATAGTTTTATTTGGGATGATTAACCGAAAAAATGGAGGAAAAATATCATCTCAATGATGATAAATAATTGGTAATTCCATGTAATTATGGATTTCAAAGATATGGGCCATCACTGTCTAAAAATGATTTCCTAGTATTCTTCATAAAATTGTAGATCAATGAAACAATTGGACATAAATCCCACTCCATTTTGGATTTGTAATCTAGTTATGATACACTTCGAATGGATTCTAAATTTTGAAAGGAAACTACAATTAGGGTACACCTATGTGTATATTATTACCCAACAATTCCAGTTGTCATAAATAATGAAAATGTTACTAAGCAATATTACATGAACCATATTATGGTTTCCATTATATGGAAGTCTATAAAATTCATTATGGATGATCTAGTGCCCAAACTATTACAACAATATGAAAACTATGATTATATATTCGTTATTTTTAACAAATTACATCTATATAACACAAATATTATCCCACTAAAATGTTCTTATATATTAACGTGTAGAAAATTCATTTTCATTGTCATATGAAAACATAACATCACGGTCAATATTTAAAAGACATTGGAAATACATGGTATACTACCACATATAATCCTTAAAGAATTGAGATCACTACAGTGGAACCTCAATTATATCAGAGGCTTCATGTCAAACCTTATAAAAATAATTTTCCCTTTAGAATATGTTTGATGAATGTACCCACTATGATTAGAATGACAATTTCAAGACATCCATCAATTGTCTCGATGATTACCTTCATTACCCACTAGTTATGATACAACTCATAGAACGCAATCCCATTGTCCATTAAATAGAAACCCCTAAATGATAAAATGGTTCCCTCCATTATTTGAAGAATGATATTGGAAATAATTATAGTCACTATTACCTCAATAAAATGGTATTGATTGTTATGTTCCAATATTATGTTATCATGAAGATAATCCTTGAAATGGTTTTAACTTTATAGAAGCTGAGAAACTATTTTTAACACCACAAGGCCTATATATTCTCTAAGGTTGATCCAATTAAATATATCCTCTCTATTCTTAAGATAACTGGGAACATGAAGATATTGAAAATAATTATACGTAAATTTTATATAAAACTTTTTCATTAAAATATCATAAAGAATAAATACATAACAAATTTACTCCTGGTGGACCCTATAATAGATAAACTACTATTGGAAATGAAGCTCTATTATATGGAATTATTATCCATTCATAAAAATTCCCAATATTAGGAAATGTATTTTTATGGAGATTATAGATGTCAAATATATTGAATGATGAAATATATTATGCTCTATACTAATGTCATAGGTATGGTGTTTATTTCCCCTGATGAAAGCAATATTACCATATTATTTCTTACAATCAGAGGAATTTTCCAATAATGAGTTGTAATACTAGGACTTCTATATAGGATGGGAAATAACCATGTAAATATGAGTTATATGATTAAACATTAGGGGAGAATTATAGTTGATTATATTGAAAAATGTTTATGAGTATGATATCATGATGGAAGTGTTGAGGCCCTTTTTAGATTATGTATGGGGGTTCATTGTTGAATTCCCCTAACATAAAACATCATATCATGTTTTATGTTTTCATAACACTGATGAATATGAACTATAAAATATTTCTATAAACATGAAGACGTTGATCTTTGTGAGTTTTTTTTTTCACACAGCAAATGACAATATCCCCATTTATATGAATTGATATAGAAAAAATAAATGAAATAAATTCAACCATAGACCAAAGAAATCCATTTAAATCAAATAATAATGTTGTAGATCGGTAGATGTATCCTATAGAGGGATGGAATAAAATAGGTTTATTTCATATGTAACAGATAAAAAGGAATATATCCATCATAGGGAAAAAAAGTTCCTCCATTTCAATGAAAAAAATTCAATTATATTATTCTACTAGAGAGGCTTTGATGGATTATTACTTTGGTGAATTAGAGGAGGAGATACACATGAAATTATGTAATATGTATATACTAGAATCAGTATCTCCCATATGTCTAGAACCACTATCCCCATTCAAATATGGATACTCAAATATTTTTTCCATCAATTTTATATTACTATATTAAATTCAGGAATAATTATTATTCTTGTCTGATATAATAAAACATTATTAATCACCTCTAATGTTGTTATACACCATCCAATTATCATTAAAAGATACCAATTAAGGTATATATATCACAAGGCATGTCCTCTAACCACAGAATGGTATTTAAAGAAAAATTTTACCTTCATCAAATTATTTTCAAAATGAGATGAATCCATATCATTAAAGAAACTTAGAGTTGATTATGCTCTTAATTTTAGGAATCCCAATACTAAGAACATATTTATATTCCTTCAAATAGTTATCATAGACAATAAAAAAATTATGATCTTTAAAATTTTATAATTTGTATTAGTTTTATAACATTTAGACCAGCCATTGATCTAGCTATCATATAGTTTCAAACAGAAAAATGGATTCCTTCAATATAAATATATATAATATCATACCAAATATTTGGGATGAAGAAAAGAAATTATACATATATATGATCATATATTATCAATGGTATTATTTCCACAAAACCTATAATGTCACACATGTCACCAATACTTAGTTGTTTATATTAAAGATTTATTCTTTCACAATGAAGTTCGGTTTTAATCAAATTACATAATTATCATTGATCAACTATATGAATATGTGTAGTCTTAGATTCGACTAGATAAATTTGATTGAATTGATGAAATAATGATACACATAATGAAAAACCATGATTGAAAAAAATATTTGTGTAACAGATTTCAAATTGAAGTACTTTCTAAACTAATTTTTCCGTGGATAATTAATGTTGTATATAATAAATCCCTTGATACCTAGGATCAAGTTAATTACAATTGAGTTGAAATTGGATGGAACATATGGTATACCCATGTTTAACTCTTACAAATATTTTTTCATTCATTATAATGTACAGAGATTTTATCATTTATCCAACAAATGAAAGGATTATCTAAAAATGCATTTCATAATCTCATAGTAGGGTTGTGTAAATGTTTTGTGCAGGAATTTAAATTTATTAGATATATTCCATGTAGTATGAAATATGTATAAAATTCATAGAGGCCCTCTTCATAAAACCATAAACTACGCTGTACCTGAGTCATTTTTGTGTGACACTAAACTGAATGATATATATTCTATCCCCAATGACCTTTAATCTTCTTTTACTGTTCCATTATATTTTATCTAATTTTTGTACATGAGATTCATAAAATTTTAAAATACTCCAATATATGGTTCCCTATTTATATTCTATAGTAGGATAAAATGAAAACTCTATCCTATAATCAAGTCATAGTTTTGGGAATTCATAATTTATTTGGTGATTTATATTCAATATATAAACATTAAGAGAAAATAATTAAATAGTTACAATATATATGAGTTTTGTATATGTAGAAGAAATCATATGAATTACATATATCTTGATTAATATTTTTTTAATATATATACTGATTCATAGATTTTAAATCTTGAGTCCAACCACAAATAATAAGAATATTAATCCTTAGTGTGTGGGAATTTTCTAATTAACATTGGGTTATCTAAATTATAATTACAATAAGACAATATAAAATTAATCATGGATTTACTATCATAAGTATAAACATATGGATTACATTTAAACCTCATATAATAAAAGAATAAAAAATATATATCTAAAACAACACATGTCTTGACTCTTATACTTATAGGATTTATAGTAACACTTGGAGGAATTAACCTAACTCTAGACAAAAATCCTATCAACATTCATATATCTTGAACCTAGTGTATTGGACTATACTAATTCATGCATGGTCACTAAATTTTCAAGAAATAGTATGTTACCATTCCAATTTTCCAATGTTCTAAGACTAAATTCACATCAGTGTCTTATTATAATCTCACTACAACACCCACCCATTTTACTATAATTTATAATAACCAAGTGGATGATCTATTAATAGAAATTATCTAAACTATGCATGGAATTATATAATAAATTTCATAATAATTAGTGATTTCTAAATCATCCATCTTAACCACAAACACATGTTACTTTTCCATCATAATTTTCCTCTCCATCCTAAAAGTTAGGTTCCTCAATTCACATAGGTCGTTCCATAATCAAACATTTTATTAGGATGTAAAAATGTTCAAACCATTTTGAAGTACCATGTAAGGATAGATTCTAGTACTCTTAGGATAAATAGTGACACTTGACATCCTTGAAACAATTCCATTAAAATCTCCCATAAACTTTAATCAAACTCTATAACAATGTTTTTGGATCCTACCATTCAATTTGGATTCTTTAATGGAACTATAATACAACTACTCCAGTATTGATTACTTTATTAATGATCCAGATAAATGAATAACCCTTTTAGAGGAACTATGTGTAGAATTATTTATATTATTAGAGTACGTGTATTGATTTCGATCCATATGTCATAGGCCCAATAATATATTATCACCCATTTACAGTACCCATAAATGTTTCATAATAACCCCCTTGTGGTTACGTTTTCACAAAATAGTTATATTCGCCATTAATATACAATATTTTAATAAGTTATAAATTATACCTTTATTATTTGAATCATAAAAAATATCTTGGCTATTGTTAATGAGAATATCTGAATCCAAAAATTTCTCATACATATCATGCTAACCCATTTTCATATATTTTGAAAACATATAACCAATTAGAGAAATATTTTAATCACATCATATTGATTCTCTAACATGAATAACTTGTAATGGTATTTTAGTGGAACACATCACTTGAATATAGTTCACAGTCATCCTTAGCATGCATGTTTCATGTAACCACCATCTAATTAAGATAACTTTACTCTTGACACACATTTTTCTCATTCATTATTCAACTATTTTGAATAACTAATAACATAAAATCCCCATTTGTGTTTTCCCAAACATTATATTAGTACAAGAAGTGTGACATAAAACATTCTTAATGTATCCTAAACATCATCTTTGTTAGTGGTGAGGTATGTCATTTACAACAGTTTTCCAAATCTCCCTTATCACCCCATAGGCTACATAATTTTATTTGAAGGTATATAAAATTAAAATAATTAATCCTTTATTAAAATACATATTAATATATTAATAATCTTCATGGACCAGACTTGAAATAATTTATACTACAATCCAAATTAAACGTGGTAGTCATTAGTTTCAAAACTAGAAAATGACATCCACAAATAAAAATTTGTTTCTATGATTGCAATGTCATCATATTTCATAAACAAGGATAAATTTATACCATTAAAAAATGAAAAAAAATCACTTTAGGTTGAAATTTTCAAAATGTATTAATGAGGAAAATCCTTGAATTTGGTTTATAAGCCTTCGATTTTCAATGGTTTGGTAAAATGGAGGGCTAAAAGTGAAAAGATATAATTCTTATAAGGACCACCATTAAACCATACATAATTACCTGCTATTTTTAAATTTCATTAAAAATATGAAAAAGACCACGTGATGTTATGTTACCCTCATATATTGGTTCATGTTGTATCGATATAATATAAAAATATTCCATTTTATAGTACTAGATACATTTGGAGTATTAATGTCACCATTTGTATTTCCACATAATAATTTAATCTATGATTAGTAAGTCAACATATTTTATCCAAATGGACTAATATTGGATAATAGTAAGAATATTGTATCTCTATTTTAGATAAAATTCTTAGAGTGCATGTTTTATATAAGATTTTTTATTAATTTTTCACATAGGCTAGCCCCCCAATACATTTATTTTATGTTTTTTTTTCATATCACTCTTACTTATATTTTACCAAGGGAACACACCTTCAAGATAATGTAATTTATTAAAAATTTTATCATTGAATTGGGTATTTGTAAATTCCAATTTTCAAATTCTACTTAAATTAAATGTTCATATGGATTTAGCTATTATGACATTAATATTGATTTAGTTTCACGAGTTATCATGATTTAATTGCATGAATAACTTAGAATTTTTGATATTGAATATAGATTGACAAACATTTTTTTCCTTCTAGAATAAAAATGATACGAGTTTCCACAATATAAATTCTATATCACAAGAGGAGAAAATAAAAGGATGAATTGGATAATTATTTTATGGAATTTTTAACGGATTCTGAAACATGGGGCATTACATTATCTTTGTCAATAATAGATTTATTCCAAAAAATTAATATTGTAGCTTATTCCGCTTCATTAATTTATAGTGACTCTACCCTAGTGAAAATATGCAACCCTTCATTTCTGGTTTCTTTGACTAGTTTTTACTACGACCATAATTTTTTTTCTATAGTGAAAGGCCTGAAAAATCTTCCCCATAAAGTTTCTTCCTTCTTATAACCATTCTTTCCACTCCAATTCCACTGTTCTTTGTTTGGATTCATTATAAAGTACCATGGTTCTATGTTTTTAGGAATATAACATGAAATCTTTGAAATAAATATCGATCAAATCAACCTTTTTTGACCCATGTGAAAACCACCTCATTGATACTTGCATATAATCTGCGGTAATAAATTTAATAAAAAAAAATTCAGTGAACATATATTGCTGTTGAATAATTGACAACCATGTTCCCTAAGAGGAGTTTCATAGATCATTATCCATGCCAAGAAAACCCCTTTTTGTTGTTCATTTGGATTATATTTTATTAAAAATTGAGGAATGGTGTAATGTTCATGAAATTCTTGTAGGATTAATATATAATCTCAAAATACATAATCACCAGTGTTTCAAATATATAAAATTTATTTGGGTGATGAAATCCTTGTTGTAGATGAAATCTAGGATCATAAATATTTGTTGAATGTGGAGTATGTTCCATAATATAACTGACCACACAAATGAATTGATCATGATGTGATATGTAGTAGTTTTTCAAGTAGAAACATATAGGTTTCTGTTCCAAATATATATTTTTACACCAAATAAAATTTTGTACGATGTGAGAAATAAGACCATTACCAATCAAGGCATGCACATGAGAAGCCTCAAGACAAGCTAGTGGTTGATATTAACACCAAATTTAATGTTGAATGGTAGGTACATACATGTGATAACCATTACGTATAAGAATAATTTAATATGAATAAAAGGCCTTAGTTATAGGTAACTATAGGAAGTGTTTTTATCCTCATACATGACAGTCATAAAGGGTTGTAGAAGGAAAGTACTAGCACTATTATGACTCGAATGAGCTATTGGGATGAATAAATTCTTATTGATAATTGAAATTCATTAGGAGAGATTGATGTAAGACAAGGTTATTATAGGATATATTGATTTTTGAAGGTCTACTCCATATTTAAAATTTATATGTTAACATCAAAGCCTATAAGAGATTCGAGGTTCCTTTTTCGAGGAGAATAAGCGACAGTATATATATTATGAAGAGAATATTTACAGTTCACATATACCACATTAATTAGGGAGTGTCCATATTCAATAAAATTAGACATTATTATGATCATAGTGTTTATAATTTCCAAAAAATGTATATATTATCATTCCAATGGTAATAATTAATGTTAGAAGTAATGTTAAAGATATCTTGATGAGGTCATGTGAAGATTGTGGGTTCCTAAATTGAAAAAATATTTTTTAAATTTGGTCAAATAAGGGAGAGAATATCATTGAATATGATAAAAAATGTTCCAAATTATTATTAAATATGTATTCATCTCCATTATTTAAAAAGGTATGTAGTGGTGTTTCTTTGATCATAGGATTCTATATTGTATAATTTTCACACATTCCACATCCAAACAATTAATTAAAGGGTTAAAATTAAATAGTGAAGTTATTATTTGGTTTTTTAGCATTCATATAATTTTTATGTTCCATAATAACTAAATTTGTGAAGGAATGATACATAGAATGATCATATTCTAGAAGAAGATTTTTTTACTGATTCAAATCACTAGATTAAATTAGAGAGGTTGAATTACACATAAGTTCCATAGATATATAAGGATAAAATCCCAATGTATTTTTTAGATAAGATATTATAGATGGAATACATAGATGTTTGTCGATTTCATGGAAAATTAAAATTGAAAATGGAAACGAAACTTCACCGAGCATTAACTCTGTAGAACATCAACATATTTAGTAGAACTCACATAAGAATAATAGTGTATAACGGTATTGTTATCTCATGAATAAAATCAATGTTTTATTGGAAGGATCGATGAGTGCATCCCTATGATAAGAAAAAAGTGTTCATTTAATTTTTTATAATATTGTGTTTATTGGTATAGTGAGACTACATTATTTTTTAATCCAAATAGAATATATGGGCTCTAGAATTAATCATGTATAGAAACATATCCCTTGAATACTCCTTGTATTGGACCTAATAGGGTGAACTAAATAAAATTATATGCATTCTTTACTAAATTTATTCTATCATAGAGAGAATGTAATAGAGATAATGAAGTGTTCCTCGCATTTTGATGAAAATATCATAATGAATGAGTTTATGTTTTGAAATTTGTATTACCAAAATTCACCCCAAATTATTTGGGTAATTTTTATGATTAGGGAGTAATAACTGGCATCAATGGAGTGGTTCATGGGCCCTTAATTTCACTCCAAAATCATTGAAACTATAGTGGTTCTAAACCGAAAAAAATAAAAATTTTAGAATGAAAAAATTTATAAAAATGGTTGAACATGATTCAATAATAAATTTGATCTTTTACAATGGATTTTTACATGGAGTATAATCATGGAATGATAGAAAACATATAATGAGGATATTTTTTGGAAATAGACCAAAATAGATTTGATATAAATGAAAATGAAATCAACAGACTAGGGGGTTGATAACCTTCTATATACCATGGTATTGTCACATAAAACCTCTCGTAATATATGGAAAAAGGTATTTAATATTTAATATTGTGATTCTGAAAGTTTGAGATGTTAGCATGTAACTTTATGGAATAAATATTAATGTTTGAGGATGACTCTATTCTAAACTGTTGATTTGTTCTTTGCTAAAGTAAATAATCCTTTTGAAGATATGAGTAGTGTTAGAGAAAAACCTTTGATAACATGTTTTTTAAAATAATCATCTATATACAACATCTTAGGATTAAATAAAATACATATGTTCTTGATGGTAAGGACCCATAATAAGTTTAAATCAATATAATATATAGTAAATGTTCCCTAAAAATTGAGAAATTATCATAAAGAGGATATAGTAAAGAAAATACCAATGTAGGTTTAATTAAATAAAATAAATAAATATTTTTTAATCAATATCTACATGAATATGAGGTTTATGAGGTGATAAAATTTCAATCATTTGACCTTTATAGGTGAAAAGGGAAATTCAAAGGCAAGAAATCAGTTTTTTTCTTCTAATGTGTTATGGTACGTAATCTAATTACTCATTTGTCCAAAATATATTTAACATAATGAGGATAATGAATCATTTAAGGAAAAAACTAATTTAGATTAAAGGGTATGGAAATCACAAAAAAAATCCATTAAGAGGAAATGAATATTATTTATTGTACTTTAATGTTTAGATGAGTCTAAATTAGAAGATGTTGTAGAATTTTGTCACCTTAATGATGATATATTAGTAGAGAATCATGATAGACCAACAAATGAATTTACTGATGATATAAATGATGATTTCATGGGGAGAGTTGATCATCATGAAGATCTTGAGGTATCAAATGAATAACATGATAATTTCATGACTAAAACCAAGAAGGGAAATGTTTTTGTTCATTACACAATGAAGTATATAAAACAATATGAGGAAGATAACAAGGAACACAATTTTGATAATAAAAAACTAAAATATATATTTTCTAGAAATATATAGAAATATGTAGTGATCAAAATAAAAGTGGAAGAAAATTCCAAGAGCATTGACGGCATGAGAAATATAATGAAATAAAGGGTTAAAATGACTGAATAATTTGAATAAGTAGTCAATGTTTCAAGTTGAAATGGTGGGGATAAAAAATTATCATTATACCCAATATTTTATTGGATTATTCCTTGAAAATTACACACATGAATTCATTATTGTTTAAGGTGTGAATACTAAATAATAGTTTCCAATACGATATATGTAAAAATATAATGAAAATTCGTAAGATATTATTGATAATGATCATAATAAAAAGGCACCCATGGATCCTGAAAAACCCCAAGGATTAATCTTTAAATAATATTAGACACGGTAGAATATCATAAGGTTATTGATCTAGTGAAAATTGAAGGAAAAATGAAACCATAATTTAAGTGTTATTTGTTTTGAAAAGTGGGATTCATTTAATATGTGTTACCCATTGAGAAATAAATTTTAGAGAGTATAATCAATAAAGATTAAAAAGTATTATTACATCATATACTTATAATTTTAATGCCAATTATTTTTTGGATAAGGGTTTTTAGACTAGTGAATCCCATCAAGACTCAGGCTTTCAATATGAAATGACTCACGAGACTCAAAAAGGTGGAAAAACATAGATGGGAAGACTGAAAAAAACATTAAAAAATTAAAATTGAATCATTTTTTTATGATAAAGATGAAATTATTGAACCATTGGTGTTTCAAAAATAATAATCATATATATTTTTAACAGAATAGTTAAAGAAAAAGATAGTACTGATTTAGAAAACAAATATATCGGATATTTTTATGACATAGATAGAAATGTATAATTTATGTGTATTGTATAGCTAGCCTACATTTCACATTGTACTAAATAAAGATGTTATTAATGAAATAAAATTTAAAAAAAGAAGAATAAGATGATTTTTTACATATGGGGGACTAAAAATAATTATCTCTTTATCGGCTAGGGTTATGTAATGGATCTAAAAAATGAGAAATGTGGTCTTTGAAGGACTTGTCCACAATTTTATATTTCAATACAATTATGTAACATAATAAATATAAAAAACTGACTCATTATTACCCATTAATCTAGATTTATCCCATAAAACTACACATAATACAACCCAAAATATTGATAATTTTAGTTTCATTGGGAATTAAGAACATTACATAACAACATATAACATGGGATACAAAACACTAGTGGATACATCCTTAACCTGATCATAATATTAAAAAAAACATAAAACTGTATTGAATAACCATGGTAAATACATAAGAAAAAGGTGATATATAAATCCAAAAAAGGGAATAAACATGGAATAAGTGATACATGTTATAGAATAAGTATATCAATGAGGAACAAAAGGAACATTAATAATAAAAAACAATAGAGAATGATAATAATAAATGGTAAATGTTGCATCAACTTAAATCATTGAATCATAAACATAGAAGAAGGATAAAAATCCAAGCCTTTATGGTGAAAATGTACCACAGATAAATTTTTCACACCCCATCCAAAAATTACATTGAATGATACTAATCATTACTTAAATCATTACAGTGCTATCTATCAACACCTATCACAATCATTTCATTCTCAGGTTTAAATGTGCCACATAAATCTTAAAAAATGTGATCCTTCTTCAACAAAACTTATTCCAAGATCATGAAATGAGGATATAATATATTTTATACCATAATCAATATGTATATGTGAATAAATCTGAATAACCTTGACAGAATAATGAGAATAGTATTCACTACACAATTTTTTTGGCATGGAAAATTATAGTGAAATTTCTGTAGGAAAAAAAAAATACTTAAAAGTTCAACAAAATTGGTAATGATAGTGAAAGGGGTACCTCATTATTTAGGAATAAAATGGTAAGAAATATGTTAATGGATAACCATATCCAAACATTATGAACTTAGAAATAGAAGGCGTAATATAATGAAGAAACATGAATAGAGAAAAGAATCATTATGATAGGTTGAAATGGTCACAAGTGTTCATAAGGATCATGGGAAGATTATTTATAGTGAATGGAATAACCCATAATTTTGAGATAAATTGGGAAGAAGAATAATATGGAATATTATATCCCATAATAATAAAATGAAAACTAAAAGACCTAACTTAAAAGGAGTTCTTGGTAAAAGAGGAGAGTCGATAATCCCTTACAGAATTTTAGCATGATGATGACTTAGGTAAGGGTCAAATGAGATCAAATTAATTATATATAATTCATATAAAATCAATTTTATAGTAAGTTAATGATTATAAATTAATTACCATATAACAAATTGAAATTAAGAAGACTAATTTCAATGAATGTTCTTGAATTGAAAGGAATAGAGAAAGGGTAGGATCCCTTACATGAGTGTGTGACTCCAAAGTCTTGGGAGGTTCTACTGAATGGTTTTAAGGTGTTTTCAGAGGACTATAGGTAGTGGAGGGTATAATAAGGATGTTTTCCAAAGAGTTTTAGTAAGGAAAAATTGGAGCATAAGTGGATTTATATTGGAATGAAGGGGGATTTTTTTATTATTTAGATATTGGACTCTATATAATAAAATATCCAAAACTACAATCCATGCCAACGTTTCTTCCCATTGTTTCTATATAATGGGAGTTTTTATTGTTATTTTTTAATTCTTAGGGATAAACAAATTAAAATATTACTGTTGGTGAAGTGGTGGTGAGTCACACTATTAAAGAAATGATTTTAAAATATTAAAATATATTAATGGTCTTTCAGGATTCATAATGGCAATAAAAAATAAATCAAAAAAAAATAAAAAAAACAAAATATATTAAATGTGAAATATATATTTTTTCTTGGATCCTATTTTTGTTACATATTACATCACTTTTATGTCATGACGTTGTCACAAAACAAAAGGTATTATTATGGTATTTAATTATCACTAGAAAAGTAGAGTGCCTTTTAAACTTATAAAACATTTACTATTAGATAATTTAAACACCCTAATTCAAAAAATAATTTACATTTTATCTTTATAATTTTCTAAAAATATTAATCTTGAATTTAAAAATAAAGGTCTTCATTTATTGAATATGACATGTTTTTTGAAAATATCATTTTTGAACCCTTATATAAATTACATTTTACATCATAAATATTATATGATCATTTATATTAAATTGATGTTTATTAATAATAATATTATATTAAAAAATTATTTACTTAAGGGTTCCATTAATTCATTGAAATATATTTCTTAATTGAATTTGAATATTAACCAATTATAATATTTGTGTTTTATTGAATCCAAATTAAAATAATTTATAAAAAATAATAATTGGATGAAAAATATAATAATTATTCTATAAAAAATAATTAAAGTAATCATATAACTAAGGTCTTTTTACATATCAATTTCATTCACCCACAAATAACCTAATGATAAGGTGTCTAACGATGGGACCTTCCTAGGGCAGTTTGGTGAACATGGTTTGGGCTGTCAACTCGATGAGCCTGAAATTATCCCATAAACGGTTTAGAACTTGATTAAGTTGTTGGATCTCATATTAATCTTGTTTATGTGAAATGAAAATAAATTATATCTCCCTTGGAAGCTTTTAAAAACTAGTTTCATAGGGTAAGATCCTACAGGTTGAGGTCATCACATCCTCTCTCTCTAATAATTAGATTTGATAAATTACTATATATATACAAATCATATGATCACTATTAAATTGATATATTATCAATGGTAATGATATAATACTATCTTTTAAATTCAATGGGAATTATAAGACAAACTAATTTCATGTTTTTTTTTCTATAACCATAATAATAAATGTAATGAAAATGCAAGTGGAATTTTATTTATAAATATTTGGGTGCTTAAAATCCACCCCTAATAAATTTTCTCTAATATTATTTACCATATTAAAACAGATAAGGGAAATAATTCTTTATCACTTCCTTAGGTTCCCACATTGCTTCTTCACACTTTTGGTTTTTCCCCAATACTCCGGCTAGAGGATTTTCTTATTTCATATAACATTTTATCTACAACCTAAGGACTTCATTGGATTCTTTTCAAAGTAAATTTATTTCTCCAATGTTAAAACCTACAGATTGAGTAAATGTGAGGGGTTTGTTATGTTATTTCTCAATATATATACATGGCATACATCATGTACTTGAGATAGTTTTGTTGGGAGTGATAGTATATAGGCAACTACTCTGATGTGATTAGGGAAATTAAAAGTGATGATATAATTTGGACTAATCTTTACCTTCTATTAAAATATAAAAACCTTATTCCATATTGATATGCAGAGGAATACCATGTCTCCAACATCAATCTCTAGGACTCACCGATGATTTTCAGCATTTCTCTTCTGTTAACTCTGAGTAGCTTTGATGTGCTGCTGAATGGGTTAAACATTATCCACCATTTACTCAACCATTTTCAAAACTATTTGTTTTTATTCCCCAAATTCATACCAACATGAAAGTGTTATATACCTATTCTCATAATGGTATTCATAGGGATCCCTTTGGATGCTCGAGTAGAAGCTGTTGTTGTAAGTTTACTCGACTATAGATAGATGTTTTCCCCATTCTCTTTTGAATTCAATTAATATTACTCACTACATGTCTTCAAGGGTCTGAATAGACCACCAATATTTTCAATTACCATGAGGTTGATAATCCATACTAATGTTCAACTCAGTTTTTAGAGCATGCTAAATAACTTTCAAAAACATAGAGTTGAATCTTGGATCTCAATCAGACACAAGTAGAGTTGTACTCCATCCCACCTCACAAATTATTTGATGTATATCTATGCAAGTTGATCTAGTAAGAAATACTATCTAATAAAAATGAACTCTGTATTCTTCATAATATCATCCCCAATAACCTAGATAGAAGTTTTTACAATGGATTTTTTCGGAATTCCGGTTACAAATTCAATGGTGATGATTTCTAATTTCCATGAAGGAATTGGTAATTATTTCATTATCCCTTTACAATTATTCCTTTATACCTTTATATAAAGACATACCTTGCACTTTTTATCATATTCTGTGATCTATTTGTTTATGTTTTCCCACAAATTGTGCTCTTGGTGATATCGATACAACTTTGTGTTTCCTGGGTGAATAAAGAAATTCGAACTAGTTACATCATAAACTAGTCAATTCTTTGAATTAGGATATTATAGAACAGATAGTCTTGGACCAAATATCAACATCCCCTCTTCATTAGTATTTAAATATTAGGATTTCCATTTTCAAATAGTTTCCACTTTATTTTGAATTAATGAATCAAAATTTTTAGCATTCTTTATCCTTTCAAAAAGTGAAATTTGAGAAATCATTTGTGAATGGATTGATTATGTTACTTTAAAAATCCCATGTACGTATGTTTCAATTATTCCAACATTGGATCCTTCTCAATTCCCATAAATTAAAAAAATCGGACCCTTTTTACTCCACACTTATACTACTTTATTCTCATTACTAGGATAGTAGTGAGTTGAGATTTAATATTGCTTGATCAACTATAACCATTTTCCTCGGTGCATGTTAAGATATTTCTATATTAATATATTTTTGAGGATCTTATGATGATTATTTATCTCACAGTTCTCCCTGTGATAATTTATCACACACTTCTCCCCATAAAAATTGGACCCTTTTTACTTCTCACATATACCACATTTACATTCTATTTTAAAAAACATCCCAATACCTTCTTCGAAGCGTAGCATAATACAGTGAAAATTTCTCCACTTGTGTGTAGTGTGAGCATAGGAAAAGTTTTAAGCCTCTTTTATAACTCCATTATTATTTCATCACGTTCATCATTCCATAAAAACATGAGTCCCTTATGAGTTGGGTTGGTATGGGGGTTTCACAATTGCGCCAAATTTCTAAAAACATAGTTGACAATTCCTTGCTAAACCAAAGAAACTATGAATATCTGCAACATATGTAGGCCTTATCTATCATCTGATTGATTTTTTCTTTGATGGATCGATAGATATCCCATTTATTATGATGATATTTTCTAATAATGATAATTCCTTCAACCAGAACTCACATGTTATATAGCTGGCATAAAGCTTCTTCTTTTTGAAGGTCTTTAGAAATTTGTTCAAATACACCTCATGATCCTAATTTTTTTTGGTGTATAAAAGGACAAAACTTATAAACACCTCACTATATGCACTCATAATAGTAATTTTTTGAGGATTATCCTTTCCTTAGACTCATTCATTTGATCTAGAAAAAATTTATCATAGGGCAATAATATCCATTCTTAAGATGATTGTGATAAATAATATTCAACTGCATCAAATTTTGTTTACAAATTTAGGGGTCAATTCACTATATATAGAGTGATTTCCTTCTTAAAAATATATATGGAGGCTCTATATAGAGAAATCAAATCCATTCCCATAATTTTATCAAATTCCACCAAAGGTTGTATGATATGGTTAGTAGGGAGGTTCAATCCAAATATTTTGATAGTGGAGGAGTTAGATACATGTGATGAAATAATTTATCTATTTATCATTTTAACTAACATATATACTTCTGTGATTTTTGGTGGTGTTTGATAAGTTCTAATAAACATTCATGATAGTACATAATTCATATAAATAGAATAAAAATGTAATTTTTCAATTTTTGAATGATTTAATAAAATTCATGATTACACTTCATTATTAGGATTCAATTAAATAGTAGTGGTGTATAATAATCAATTTATTTCATGGAGGTTTTCAGTTTCCATTTAAAAGAATTGGATTAGGGTATTGGTTTATAAGGAGATCTGATTTCATGATGTTGTGGTAATGGACAATGAAATAATGTTTGATGGGATAATTCCTTTCCTTTGTTGCAAAAGATGGTTTATCCTTTCATTAATTATTAGATAATATCCTTTCCTTCCCATGCACAAATAATTTCTTCACCCCCTTACGAAATTTTAAAGGTTTTTCTTTCTTCAACATTGATATGTGGGATGCTGAAATTTCATTGCCCAATAAGATTTATCCATTAGAACACCAAAATTATAATCCACTTATGGATTCTGATCACCAAAATACCATTAGGATTCTATGATCTATAATTTAACATTGAGGGAACAACATAAGATTTCCTCGTAGATATAAATGTCTGGGATCTCCCTGGATTTTCATAGACTTTTCTTTATTCCACCAAAGAAGTGGTAAACTTTTTATGTAAGTGTAAAGAAAAAGATGAAGGTGTATCATGCAAGTCCTGTACAATTTTACTTGTAAATTCCAATAGATTAAATTAAATTTTTATAGTGGGAATGGAAATCAATTTCTATTTCAAGTCAGATAGTGTGATTAAAATATTTATTGAAAAAACATTATCTTTAATTCTGACAATACATCACTTTTATATCATCCCAAGGCTTTGTATTCATGATCAATATCCACAAATTATTAATTTCTCCCACCATATGATAAACAACCATTTGAAAATTATCTTACTTAGATCATCTATGGATGGAGAATATCTTCTCAATATAGTTTATCCATTATTCTATGATTAAAGTGTCATATGATCCATTGAAAGTATGAGGCACCTGTCACCTGAAGATATTGATTGTGGCTTGTTCTCTGTTAAGGGTGTTCGAGTCCTCCTCCTGATCCAGGTTTCTGTTAGATCATCTGTCAGCAGATAGAGTATTGTGATAAGGTTTGTGTTTCCTTCTCCAATCAGATTTGGTATCTCGTTAGGGTAGTCATCACATTTCACGTAACATTGATTTTTTACATGATTTCTCATATTTCCTACCATTGGATAGAGTAAAAAGAAAATTTGGGGCGATTATTTTATACAATTGAACACATAATGTGGAATTCAATGAAATTAAATGGAAAACATATAAATTAAGTGTATCCCCTTAACATTTGAGTATTATGGCTTCAATATTTGTTTTCCAGGATCTATTTTCTAACCTATATTCCTATATGAGTTTTTTGTTCCCATAATAATTTTTTATAACGAGATTATGAATTTACTAAAGAGTACAACTAGGAGTGTCAAACCAGGTACGTAGTAAGTCTCTTTTACATGTACCTCCCTACCAGGAGTCAGGCCCAAAATTCCTTATTGGAGTTGTTAGTCCGAGGTACGTCTATTCTAGAACCACACCCACATGTATTATCCAGACAAAGAATTATTTTATTGATAAAACACTTAATAAATAATTACTAATAATTATGTATTATTTATTATAATTAGACTAATATTTAATTCATTTTATAGAGTTCTCTAATATTAATTCAAAAAATAATTAAAATTTTACTATGATACCAACTATAACATGCCTGCTCTTTACTAGACAATAATAATTGGTTTATTACATAAAATTACACTTAATATATCAAAAAAATTTATAATTATACTATATTTAGGAATTACTAACAATACATAACAACATATTACATGTGATACAAATCATTAATGAACACTCCTTTAACCTAATAATAGTATTAAACGAACATAATACTGCATGGGATTGCCTAGCGAAATACATAAGATAGGTTTGATCAATAAATCGAAGAAAGGTAATAGACATGGAAGAGGTGATAAATTTAAACAATTAATAATATTAATGAGAAACCAAAGAAACATGGATAATGAAGAATGATTGTTCATAATGATCGTATAATGGGAAACAAAGTAATAACGTAAAAGACTGAATCATTAACATTGGTCAAGGATAAACTGGAAAAAATTCATTGTGGAAAATGTCCCATAAAATAACATAGTACACCCCTTTCCCAACATTAAGTATCATGTTTCGAAAAATTACACAATGCAATGGATATCCATCTTGGAACAGGTATCATAATCATTTAATAATCATGCTTAAGTGTGTCACATAAATCATAAGACATTGATTTATTCATCATAATAATTTATTACATGAGCAAGGAATTGGGATTACATATATTAAAATCCCAAATCAATGAGTATATTTTGATAAATGTGATTACCCTTGAAAGAATAATGGGTATAGTATTCACTACCTAATTGTTTAGGTATTGGAAATATTGGTGAAATTTCATCTTCATAACAGCAATACATACAAATTAATAAAAATTGTTTATGAGAGAGAAAGGTGTATATCATTATTTGGGCCTAAAATTTTCAGTAATTGGTAAATAGAAAATCATATACTAACCTTAAAAATTTGTAAATAGAACGCATAAGGTAATGAGGAAACATGAATAGAGAAAATAATCCTTACAAATTTTCCGCTTGGTTATGGTTGTACATTAATTATCATCGGAGGCATAATTAGAGTGTATAGAAGATCACATTATTTGAAAATAAAATTTAATTTCTGGGGAATATGTAATATAATATCCCATAAAAATCAAATTTTAAAATTTTTTTACAGAACATAAAAGGAGTTCTTGATAAAAGGGGAGAGTTAAAAATCACTTACAAAATTTTGGCATACTAACGACTTATGTAAAGGTTAAAATTAGTGGGGATAAATTATTTATAACTAACATAAAATATTTTTTATAGTAAATTAATTATTATAAAAAAATTAAAATCTAAAAAATTGTAAATAAGAAGACTAATTTCATATAATGTGCTTGAATTGAAAGGATGAGAGGAAAGAGAGGATCCCTTACTTGAGTGTGTGATTCTAAAGGATTAGGAGGGACTGCATGAAATCATGGAGTTCCATTAGAAACTATTGGGAGTGGGGGAAGAGTAATTATGTCTTACATAGAGTTTTAGTTAAACAAAATTTGTGCTTCGGGGGGTTTGTATAAGGAAAGTAGTGTTATTTCATTATTATTTTTTTGGCCTCGATATAATAAAATATCAAAAAACCACAATCCAGAACATTGTTTTGAAATTTTTTTCCTCCAAATGGGATTTTTTTTTAATATTGTAAATTTTGAAACCCGTTAAAATATTTCCCTTGGTGATGTGGAGGTGATTCAGACTCTCACAGAAATGATTTTTAGATCATAAAGTATATAATTAGTTTTGGAAGATTCAGAATGGATTTACAAATTAAATAAAATAAACATAAAATTACATAATTTTAAATTAAAAACACATATTTTATCATGGATCCTATTTTTATTACTTATTACCTCACTTTTTAGTTATTGTGATGTCATAAAACATTAAGTATATTTATATGGTGTTTAATTTTTCCCAAAATATTATATAGTCATAGGAAATTATTAGAAATTAACAAAAATTTAATTTGGATGTCTTTATTTAAAATTTAATATTAATTTTATCAAAATAATTTTCTAAAAATATTAATTTTGAATTTTAAAAAAACCCGACATTTAATGAAAATGATAACGTTTTTGCCAATATCATTTTTTGAACACTTATAAAAATTACATTTGTACTCATAAAAATTATATTCTCATTTATAAATAATAATATTTAATAACTAATAATATTATAGGAAAATATTATTTATTTCATATATCCATTAATTGATGAAAATAGATTTCTTAATTGAATTTGAATATTAACCAAAAAAGTATTTGTGTTTTATTGGATCAAAATAAAAATCATTTATAACATTACAATAATAATATGAAATGAAATTAATTATTCATTAAAAAAATAAAATATATACTCATATTTATAGGTCCTTGTTACATATTAATTTAATATATCGTTAGAAATCCTAATGGTAAGGTGCACGACGTTGGGACTTTCATGCGGCGGTTAGAAAAACATGGTTTGGTCTATGATCTTGATGATCTTGGATTTATCCTATAATCATTTTATTTCATGCATAAGTTTTTAAATATCAATTTTTGATTGGTCAATTTAAAATCCTATAAATTATATCTCTCAAATAATCTCCGATAAATGGTATTTATAGGGTAGGATCATATTGGTTGAGGCCATCACATCCTTTTTCATTTATAATTGGATTTTTCAATCCCCTATATTTATGCTAATAATGTTTCTACTATTCAAAAAATATATTATCAACATTAATGATACATAAAAAATACTTTAAATCTAATCAAAACAATAAGACAAAAAATTGCATGTGTTTTATATAACCATAAAAATACATTTAATAAAACATCAAGGGGAATTTTATTTATAAATGTTAGGTTCGATACAAGAAATCTGGTGTAATTTTAAAGGAAGGGGTTCTCTTTTAGAGAAAGATGCGGTTCACTTGTTTTAGAAGGAAGATATACTAGTAAAATAAATATCTTATTAGTGAGAAAAATCATTGAATGATGTGTATGGAAGATAGAAACATGCTACGGAATAAGAGGTTCTTGCATTTGAGCTAAATATCATTGTAGAATTTTGTGAATAATTATGGAGTGCATGTGACCACCATGTTGACATATGAATAAAAACATACATGTGATTCTTATAAAAAATGGGAAGAATATTTATAAGAGTTATAATCTATAGAAAGAAGAATCATCAAGAGTACTAGATCTTGTTCATGTGGATTTTTGTGTCCTAATAACTTCAAAATATGGTTATAGAAATATTTATTATGTCTAGTATGATTATAATTTTAAAATTATTGAATGTCTGATGGTGATTACATTTAAAATTAAAATGTTCAAGTGCATTATTTAATATTAAAGAGAATATGGAAAAAGGATTGGAGCGGAAATTAAAAAGCTACAATATTATTTTAGAATAAAATTAAAAAATAAAAAGGTGGATATATAGCTCAAAAATAATTTGATATAACACCATGTGTTAGTGGCCACAATTCCTCAATAGAATGGTGTTGTAGAGAAATGAAATCATATCATAAATAACATGGGTAGGGCTATAATCATTAAAAATGTCCTATTAGAGAAGTATTGTAATTATTCTATTCTTTTCAATGTAAATATCGACAATACCACACTGTTATGTACAAATTAAGATATGACTCAATAAAACATTTAGTATTGAAGGAATCACACACTGAAGTACTTTATTGTGTTATGATTTAAATATTTTATTGTGAATAAAAATAAGAATATAGTCTTAAAATAAAGTGAATAAGAAGGGACTTTCCTTGGATATTCATCCAGGAGAAAATATTTTTTTTCACAAAGGGATGGATAAAAAGTCATAATTTCATAATATTTATATTGCTTAAAGTGAGGATAATATTTCCAAATATATGAATATGTCTTATTCAAATGAGTTGAATTCAATTCAATCCACACCATTTCATTGAAGACATATGTGATTAATAAGAAACTATATTTGGGGGAGTTAAATGTGATTATATAAACACTGATGATAGACCTAATGATTCAAGAAGTGAAATAGAAAAAATACGCACAAACCTACAGTTTATAAAACTCTAAATCACCAATAAAAACATCTTGGGTGACTGAACAGTAATAGTTTAAACATAAATGATTAATTTTGTTACCCCAACTTGTCACATTAGAGGTTTGGTTTCCCTAATTTTTCTCATCAAGAGCCTTTCCATGTTTCATTATTTGTAAGGATTATTTTTTTGGAGGTTTTCTAGGTAAAACACAATTAGATTTTAGATTTAGGATAAACCACGTAGTGCCCACTCAAAGGGGCCTCTTGTGATGAGGTTTCTTGTTTTTGACAGATTTAGTATGGATTGGAAAATCATATAGATATCCTTATAAACTGTATAATTGTTTGCCTTATAAGTATTAAGTTATTGGTTTATTCAAATTTTTTTTGTCTATGTAATTAAACTATTTGAATTTTTTTGTCCTAAGTAGTGGCCGGTGAACTACCGGTGCACAGTTTGGAAAACCATGTAGCCAAAAAATGTGAATTACTAATGGGATAAAATTCTAAGAATTTTCCAAAATTAAATTTTCAGATTAAAATTGGATTAAACTCTATTATCCCCTATTTCCAATAGCCAACCCATGGGATCCTAGGAGGAATTTCATCCTCCTTGATTATTTATTATTAGATAACCTTTGGTGATTTCCAAGAGGTTTTTAGTTAAATCATTCTATATTTATCTATTCCACCAACCTTTATCTATTTCATCATAGATTTGGATTTTCCATGACCAATAAAACTCTTGTGGTTTATTTTTGGGTTCTAGGTTGATCTTGTATTTGGGGTTTTGGGGTTTTGGGTTATTGCACAGTATCTCCGTCCCGATTTTTGTTCATTCCATTAGTAGAGATGAGTTCCAAAGAGTTTCATATTTGTTTCCAATTATTCATTGTATATATTTCAATAAAATTAATTCATTTTTTTAATATAAATTATTCTTGTGCTTTTGAAATTTCAAATTTTTTAATTTTTTAATAGATGTCATATATTTATGATGATATAAAAAGAATCATAATGTTTTGTTCTTGGAATAAAAGGTATATCATTGATGTTCATATTTTAATGTTTTAAATGGAATTATTTTTTTGTGATATGAATTTTGAATTGCATAAAGAGCTCTTTGAAATAGTTATCATAATGCATGTTGGATTATAATCAGGTTTTATTCATTGTCTAAAAAGTGTTTTATATTTGGATTATTTAAAAAGTGAGGCGTTGAATTAAAAAAAATTAAAGGGGTTATTTAATTAATTTAAAATGGTCTTTTCAATTGAGTCTATGTTTTTCCCTTTTTGATATATTCCATAAGGTATACTCTAATTTTTTGATATAAATAAGGTCTATGGAATTATTATTTATTTCAATGTTTATTAAATATGTTTTACACATGGATTTGATTATGTAATAAATAATTTTGTAATCATAATGAATTTCAAAGAGTTTTGGCAATGTCATTTTATCAAGTGTGAAAGGTCTTGGAATACTGAGACATGATTTTTAATATATTTCTAGTTTAATGTTTTCTTAAATGTTTGGTGTGAAATACACCCCTAATTTCCCATAGACTAGTTTATCCCTTCTGATGATTGTTTATGTCTATTGTATATCGTTTCTCTCATTTTAGAGTAATTTTATTTGTGGTATGGGTGAATTAGAGATATAGTGATATTCATTATAATGGTTTTGTGGTCTAGTGTAAGTCATTTCTATTGTCTTGTGTGTTAATCATTGGTTGTGTGTTATTTCACCTTACTTCTTTATTGGCCATAGGAACTCATGTACTAAGTAGGTGACAAAATTTATATATCACTAGATGGTTCACATGGCTCTAGTTGGCCCCTAATAATTCTCTATATTAGGTATTGCAGGGGGTATCATCATAATGATTCTTGTGTGGGATAGTTTGATGACATAAGGTTTGGACATAGTCATATACAGTAAGCTAGATCAAGTATAAGGACCTAACCTTATAACATTACATAATCATTAATTTTAGTTAAGAAATCTTTTTTTAAATATTGTTTATATTTTCAAGTTTATATTTTTAGAGAATTGGGATATAATACATACATAAAATTCCATATTCATATAGGGAAAATACCACAGAAACAGTATGCATTGCATCCAAAATATAAGACTCTTTAAATAAAACACGTTTTCTTTTAAAAATTTTCATAACATTTAACATGGATTCTGACTTTTTCTTACACATCCTTATAACCTGCGAAAATCATTTAATAACATGGGATGCGAACCAAAAGCTCATTAAGGGGTATAAAAAGAAGGAAAGAAAACATTATTCCATAAATACTTGTAACTTATGAAACCATTTACAAAAAAAATGCATACATGTTACATATATAAACTAAATTTTTGAAACATGAAATTTACATGAATTTTTACAAAAACATAAATAATATATATATATATAACATAAATATATCTTGGGGAATCACATTTATAATATTGTAACCCTTTCATCTACATTATAATTTATAACCATCATTTTTACTATACAATTTGTGTAGCCATCACAGTAACACTTGGCGTAACCATATGACCGACCTCCAACATACAGATAACCAATGAATTTTATATAGATACAGATCCCTACATTCATCATAAAAAATTCCCATGAACCAGAACACAATCACACAACATGAATAATTGTATAAAAGCATTGATTTAGAACATCGTAAAATTGAATTTTAAAAGAGGTTTGTAAAAGAAAAGTCTCTTGCAAATGTGATATATTTTTAAGAGAGGCTTAACATAGTGAGTGTAATATGTATTTAAATTGTAAATAAACATGATTCTTAAAAAACAATTTTAATACCACGTAAACAATGAAATAAGGGATTACTCAAAATAATGGAAATTGGGTTTAGAATTATCTTGCCTCATGTTTGTCTTACTTCAAACACGTTTAAAAAACATATATAATGGTTTTAAGAGTGTTATTAATATCTTAATGAAAAAATTTCATGTTAATGACACCTTATATTATATGTTCATATAATAATTTCACCCTTTAATTATTAGTTTCTTGATCATTCCAGTTTTTGGGTGCGTTCTTTACATGAATTCCATGGCCGGTTTGTATATGATTTTCTTGTCATATGGAAATGAAATTACAAAAGAAGAATGAGATAGAGTTAATATTATTCCATATTATATAATTATACCATGAGTCATTTTTTATCATATATGATGTTGAATAATTTTAGAAATCATAAATAATGTTGGTTTAGATCATTTTGGCAGTTCCTTGATAATGATGAACTTGTTTCATTATATAATTTAATTTCATGCATAAAATTTCATTCTAAAACATAAAATAATTTAAAAAATAAATTTTTAAATTTTGTTTAAACAATTAAAAGGGTTTTATGATACTCTTTTATGGATGTAATGAATTTTGCAAACACATTATCCAATATTTTTTGTAAATTAGCACATCATGGACATTGTTTTTATTTTTAAAATTAGAGGGAGAGGATATGAATTAAGATGAAGAATATTTTCCATGAACATTATAAAATAGAAGAATATATAATATTATTGACATTTCATACCTTCTGGATATGTGGAGGTAAAGGAGTATATGAAAAGTAGGGAATTGGAAAATAAACACATGAAAAAGGAAGAGGATTATTACCTCTTGATATCTTCTCCATGAGATCCTCATTAAGAACTTTGGTTTTGCCTTTTGGTGAGACAAGTAGTTCATGGTCATGGGGAGGATATTGGGGAGGGAATTTCGTATAACATAGAAAATTCTCATGGCTTGAGAGGTGTCAGATAAAGATGGGAATGAGGGTGGTATTTATAGTGGAGGAGAGTCGGTATTTTACATTATTTTAATCATTATTATAATATTTTTTTCAAGAATATGAATATTCATGATTAATGTGACCTAAATAGTAATAATTAAATGTGAGTTAGAACCACATGGAATGATATCATCCTTGTGTCACCCATGATGCAGAAAAAAAAGTATTTTTCAATATCATAATTTATCGTATTTTAACATTCATAAAAGATTCATTAATTTCAAAAAAAATACTAAAAATTTACGTTAACCATTTTTCGACTTGTAGAATTAAATAAATGAACTCCATTTTTTGAAAAAACGTTTCTAAATATTAATAATTTAATTTTTAAATAAAATCATAATTTATTCCAGAATAGCAATTTTAAATCTACAACTAAAATTTTAACACTATGAACAATTAATAAACATCTTATTATGATATATACGTATGAAAATAAAATAATACTATGATTTACTATTAATAAGGGTCATATTACTAATCATATTACTATTCATATGGGTATGTTACTATTCAATAAAAACAAGTTGGTTCTATCAGACTCTAAATAACATACTGATTGTAAACGTAGATGGCCATTTTTTGAAATTCAAATCATAAAAGATGAAAAATTATGTTTAAAGGGTTGTTATATTTATATACATAATGTTTTTTTCATTTTTCTCAATTTATTTTTTAAAAACATAGGGTGTTACATTATTCCCACCTTTTGGAAATGGCATCCTCGAAATATTATTTAATTATTAAAAACATTAGGGAACCTAAACCACATAGCATTTTCAGAATCCCATGTTTCTTCTTCAAACATGTGGTTTCTCCATAAAAAAGTATGTGGTGGATTACCTTATTCCACAATAAATGTTCCCTTCGATCAAGAATTTAAATAGTTTTCTCTTCATAAGAATGGTTCTCCTCCATCTGAATTACATTAGTCATCAAAACATGAGATGAATCAAGCACATACTTTTTCAACATAGAAGCAAGAAAAACATTATGTACTAGAGATAAACTGGGTGGAAAAGATACTCAGTAATAGAATGTTACAAATTTATCAAGGATTTAATAAGTTTCAGTGATCCATGGACTTAGCTTTCCATTCTTACCAAAATGCATAACACTTTTACATGGTGAGATTCTAAGAAAAACATGATCACCTACCTCCAATGAAAATTCTTTCCTCCTATCATATACATAACCATTCTTCCAACTCTGAGTTATCCTCAAGTGTTTCTAGATCATCTCCAATTTCTTATCCACTTCCTCTACTAATTATGCTCCCATCAACTTCCATTACCTGACATCATCCCAAAAATATGGAGTTCGACACAGATTCCCATACAATTCCTCAAAAAGTTCAATCTGTATACTGGAAGGAAAACTGTTATAATATGAAAACTAAAATTAAGAGATATGATGATCCCAACTTCCCTAGATGTCCATTGAATAAGCATGGAGAATATCCTCGAATGTCTGAATTGTTTATTCTGAAAGACCATCTAACTAAGTATGAGAAGTTATAGTAAAATTTAATTCTGTTCCCAATGATGTCTAAAGGCCCTTTATAATTTTAGAAGTGAACCCAGGATCTCGGTCAGATACAATGGAAATAGGGAGTCCATTTGACCTAAATATCTAATTGACTTACAATTGAAAAAGATGGTCCAATGAAATTGTGTCTCGAATAGGGATAAATTGGCAGATTTAGTCAGTCTGTTAATAATAACCCATAATGTATTGTTATCTTGAGAATTCTTTGGTAGTCCCAAAATGATGTCCACATATATATTATCCCATTTCCACTTTTGAACTAGAAAATGCTGAAGCATTCCCTTCGGTAAATTCCGCTCTTGTTTAACATGTTGACTTGTAAAACACTTCATAGTAAATCCAAAAATATATTTTTTTCATTCCATCCCACTGGTAATACTTCCAAAGCTCTTTGTATGTATTAGTATTTCTGGGAGGAAATGATAATAGAGAACTATGAGATTCACACAATAATTATCTCTTCAAATGGGAATCACAAGTAACACAAAACCTTTTATACAATCTTAAAAGACAATCTTATTTATGGTTAAATTTTGGAAACTTACCCATTTTAACAGATTCTACCTTGTTCTTTAGCTCATGGTATTACTTCTACACTTGATTAATTCTATATGACAATGATGACTACACTGAACCATTAAACAAAACAGTATTATTTCAGGCAATGATACCTTCTATGAAAAAATTCATCAATCATTAATCAAGGGATCATGTTCCAAACATAACATGGGTAACGATGCATGATCCACCCAAATCTTTTTTTAATTTTCAAAAATCCACTTTATGGGTTAGTGGTAACCGCACAATTGAAAATTCAAAATAGAAAAAATCCAAACATCAAAAAACAAGAAGAAATTAAACACCATGACCAGATTAAAAAGCCGAAGGCCACCTAAATCATATGATTCTACTGAAAAACATATTCGTTTCCATCTTCCCAGCATAGTCATCATCGATTCAACAACATCAAAGTCAAATTTCAAAATACAAAAAACAAGGAAACATCCTCATACCGCCTGAAGCACCTCAGTCATATTGCCTTAAAAACAGAACCTGAACAGTCTCACCATCGGTATAACCTTCGAAGAATACCAGAACTTTAACCAGAAGCATCCATTATAACCAAAAGAGACCATCACCTCACACATATTAGAAACAAACAGAAACAACATCCACGCCTGAGCCATTGGGAACCCCCCACTACAATGCACCACAGACCCAAAAAATCTTGCATACCATCACACCCGACCAACCTGGAAGGGGGTAGTGGTCCGGGAGTCTAGAGTGGGGCGAGCAGAGGGACTCCCACAGCAATCCACCGAACAAGAACCACCATGAAAAACCCAAATGGAGGCTCGGACTGAAAGAAGGTGAGTTGAGGAAACCCAAGGGATGAAAACGAGGATGTGAAAATAGGGACCAAATCCCTAAAAGAAAGAGAGACGCGACGCTGATAAATCCACAACCAATTATCCACTAAACCCAAAACCATAGTAACTCTATCGTTCTAGATCCGACCTGGAAAGGAGCGGTGGAGCTCAAGGTTAGAGTGCTAAGGAGACGACCTAGAAGAAAGACGAAGAACCACTTTGGGAACGCAAGCCCAGAACTATACCGTTTAACAACATCTTCTTCACTTCTGAAAAAAACAACACATTCATTTGTCCAAATAAATTTAACCCCTTTTCATGTTAACATAGCTAGTGGTATAATTAACTAGGAAATATTTTTAACCAATCAATAGTAATAATTTATTAATTCAATAAAACTACAAATCTCTCTAACATTTGTAGGTCGTTGTAATTCAACTACCACTTTTGTTTTGGAAGGATCAATTATTATTCCATTATTATTTATAATGTTCCCCAGAAAAGAAATATGTTGCAACCAAAAATCATAGTTGATGCATTTCTTGTACTGTTTCATTCTCTATAAGGTTTTAGAAACAACCCATGGAAGTTTTCCATGCATTTATTTACTCATATAAAATACTATAATTTCATAAATAAACACAAGAACTAATTTAATTAAGAAATAATGACATAATCTGTTCATAAGGTTCATGAATACAATAGGAGAAATAGTGAACCCAAATAGCATAAAAAATTTCATAATTCCCATATCTATTATGAAAAGCTTTTTTGGGAAGCCATCTTTCTTCACCTTCATCTAATGTTATCCATATCTCAAGTCACTCTTGGAATAGTACTGAGCTCCCAAGAGCTGATCAAACAAGTCATCGATTTAAGGAATGTCATATTTGTTTTTAACAGTGATGTTATTCAAATCCCTAGAATCGGTGAAAAGTCCCATGAAACCATCTTTCTTTTTAATGAAAAAATTGGAGCACCCCAGGGTGAATTTCTAAGACAAATGAAGCCCTTCTCAGGAAACTGATACATCTAAATTTTAATTCAATAAGATTCATTTCATCCATTAGATATAGGGATTTTGAAATTGGATTAGAATTAGAAACTAATTAAATTGTGAGTTCGACTCCCAAATTAGGTTTGACATCAGGTAAATAATTAGAAAAAAACATCGACGTATTCATTTACCACTAGAACATCATTAACATGACCAATTCCCTTATATTCAACAATATGAGCTAGATAACTGTAATTTACATCTTTCAAATGTTTCTTAGCTTATTGATATCTTTTCAATTGAATTGATTTGTTATAATATAGAAACAAAATCTATTTTTTTTTAAAAATATTTATCTCTGCAATCAATCTAAGCAGGATAAAGAAAAATCCAATCCATTCCTCGAATGACATCAAACACTAAAAAGGAAAAACAACATTGTTTTCAAATAAATTTGTTCCACATACAACAATATAACTTTATTTATAATTACACATTGATATAATATTTTCCATGGTGTCCTAAAAATAAGATGTTGTCTCATTTGCTGAGGTGATATTCCAAATTTACAAAAAAATCACACAGAAATAATGGAATGTGTAGACCCTGTATCAAACAAAACTTTAGAAAAATATGAGTAAACAAAAAATGTACCTAATACAACATCATTGGATCATCCATAATCTACCGACCTAGTAGTAAAGGATATAACTACACCTTTTTTTATATTGAGGCTTCATTGCATCATTTTGATCTCTCTTTGGGCCGATATTTGCATAATGACCAATCTCTCCATATTTAAAATGGTTAACGGTTTTCTTATCAGGATTAGTCTTAGGATAATTTTCCTTACATTCTCATGTCATATTTCCGAACATACCGCATAGAAAAAACTTCCTAGTTTTGGTAAGGCATTCCCCAGGGTTCTTTTTTCCCCACATTTTACAAAGTATAAACTAATATTTCTTTCCATCGAATTTATTTAGTTGACACTTACCCATCACTTTACATTTAGACCTCTTATTCTCTTTGTTTTCAAAGAGCACATGACCATCATAAAATTCCATCTATAACCTCTTATAAAACCATACTAGTTTCTCATAACTTTTCAATTTGATGGGTGGGGGAATGACCTTCTATACCTTATATTTAATCCCGAGTAAAAGCGTTTAATTTTGATATAAAGATAGTGAATAAGATATAGATCATACTTTTCTAGTTAGGTGATATTTTATTCATACAGAACCACAAAATCATTCTACTTTTCCATCAATTCAATGAATTTATTCTCCATCAAAATTCATAGCACCTTAGGAGAATATATTTCAAGGAAAAGACTTTTCGATTCATCACACTATAAGGCATTAATATCCTTCCTATCCCAAATATTTTTAAATATTGAACACCTTTCATTAGGTTCACCTTCAAAATGATTAATGAAAAGATTTACCTTTTGATTATCTAAACTTCCCATAACATCAAATATCTTCTCATGGGGTTTAATTCATCCTTTAGCTGCTATTTGGTCATAAGGTCCATTGAAACAAAGAGGGTGTTGTCTCATAAAATGTTCCACTATCGTCATGTTATGTTTTGGTACCTATGGTTTTTCTCATAGGTGAATACCACCAGCATTTATTGCCTACATTAGCTGATCCATTACTACTAAAAACTTCTCGGTTTCAATCCATACCATTCCAGGCTCCATATTTGGAAGGATATCCTTATATCTGTGCCACTCCTCTTCAGCTTCCCTGTTTCCTCTACGCAAAACCATTATGAACAAACATATCATAGTTGAAGGAACATGGTAATATTTAAATATTGTATCATTTAAAATTAACCATATATTAAAAATTATTTATGGTATTCTATTAACATCATCCTAATCCCTAAGGGTATCCAAACCATCCTCTAATACCAACTATGAGGTCCGGACCTTATTACACTACATAATCTTGAATTTTAGTCAAGAACTCACATCCTTTCATATTTAAGATCTTTTCAAATTTAGATTTTTTGTGAATTTGAAATAATACATAAATAAAATTCCACATTAATATAGAGAAGATGCCAAAAAAAATTGTCTATTTCTTTCGAAATATATGAATTTATAAATAAAACACATTTTCTTTGAAAAATTTTCATAACATTTATCTGGGATTATTTCTTTTACTTAAACAACCATATAACCTATGAAAATAATTTAAAAACTTGGTATGAGAATAAAAATCATAGTAAGGGATATTAAAAGAAGGAAAGAAAACATTATTCCATGAATACATGAAACATATTAAATGAATTAAAAAAAGTCATACTTGTTTCCCATACAAACTTACATTGTCGAACTTGATATTTCCATGAGATATCCACAAAACATAAAAAACATAAATTGAACCATAATTGTATCTGAGGACATTACATACATAAACATGTTACCATCTCATCTACCTTTTAATTTCATATCCTCATGACTACATTACAGTTTGTTTAACTATCACATTTACACTTAGAGTAACCATATGACTGACCAACAACTTACACATTCCCAATGCATTGGAGAGAGATATAGCTCCCAACATTAATCAAAAAAAATTATAATTAACCTCAAAAAATGACACAAAATTATAATTTCATAAGCACATTTCTTTTGAATTTCATAAAACATTATTTTAAAAGGCGTTTTTAAAAGAAACTTCCCTTATAAATATAATATAATTGAAGCGAGACTTAATAGAGGGGATGAAATTTGAATATACACTGTAAATTAACATAATAAATCTTAATATAAATAAATTTCATCAAACAATGAATTTTAATAACACATAAATAATGAAGTAGAAGGTTTACCCAAAGAATGGAAATTAGGTTAAGAATTCCCTTACCTCGGGTTATTCATAATTAACATTCATTTAAACCACATATATAATGGTAAAAAAGAGTTAGTATTTTCTTAAAGAAACATATTAATGTTTATAAAACCTTATGTGATCATTTAATAACATCATTTCAGCCTTTAATTATTAGTATTTTGTTCTTTCTATTGTTTTGGGTGCGTTCTTTACATGATTTACATGGATGGTTTGTATTTGATTTTATAGTTGTATAGAAATGAAAATCAATAAGTGGAATAAAATTATATATATATATATGTTTCTAGAATATATAATGATACCATGAATAATATTTTTATCATATATGATGATGGATCATTAGAAAAAACATTAATGAAATTTTTTTAAATGATTTTTGGTGGTTCCATGATAATCATGAACTTGTTTCATGATATAATTTAATGTTACAGATAAAGGTTCATTCCAAAACATAATATAAGTTAAAAAAATAAAATTTAATTTCTATTTAAATAAATTAAACGTGTTTATGATTATCTTTGAATAATTTAATTGATATTTCAAACACATCTTCCATGATTTTGCTAAATCATCACATCGTGGAATGGGTTTTTATTTTTAAAACAAGAGAGAGAGCAGACAAATAATGATGATAAATATTTTACATGAAAATGATAAAATAAAAATATATAATATTCTAGAGATTTCATACCTAGTATAAATTTGGATGGAAATAGAGTATAATAATATATGAGAATTTGAAAGAAAACACACGAAAAAGGAAGAGGATTCATACCTCTTGATCTATTATCCTTGAGATCCTCCTTAAGACCTTTGGTTTTTCCCTATTGGTGAGAAAAAAGGATATTGAAGTGGGAAAGATTATTCAGGAGGGAATTTGGAAGAAGATAGACAATAATTATACTTTGAGAAGTTTGAGAGGATGTGGGGAATGTGAGTGATATTTATAGAGGAGGAGAGGGGGGATTTTACATTATTTTAACCATTATGATAATATTTTTCTCAAGATTATGTATATTCATGATTCATGTGACCAAAAATAGTTATAATTTCATGTGATTTCGAACTATGTGGGGTTACATCATCCTTTCATAACATATGATGCAGTAAAATAAGTATTTAGCATTTATTTTAATTTATCATATTTTAATATTCATAAAAAATTCAGAAATTCCAGAAACATCCAAAAAATTCACCTTCTCCATTTTTTGACATATTTGATTCAAAAAATAAACACAATTTTTTTTTGAATGTAGTTTTCTACATATTAATAATTTATTTTTTAAAATAAAATCATAATTTATTCAAAAATAACAATTTTAATTCTATAACTCATTTTTATCAACGTGAAAAATTAGTAAACATATAATTAACTTATAACCTTAAGAAAATAAAATAAAAATATGATGTACTATTAAAAAGGGTCATATTATTATGAATATTTTTATTCATAAGGGTATGTTACTAATCACCAAAAATACAATTTGGTTCTATCAGACTTCAAATAAAATACTTCTCACAACAAAAGATGACCGTTTTTTGAGTTTCCAATAATATAAGCTACAAAATTATGTTTAAGGGCTAGTTATAACTATATAATTTAAACAACGTTTCATTTTTTTTAATTTATTTTGTTAAAAACCTAGGGTGTTACATCGTGAGTGGAAAACTTATAAAAGGATAAATGTGTCTCTTATTGGGATCCCATGTCAAGGCCATGGAATATTTAAATACATATTGATTTTTTGTAGGTTATTTCTTATCAAGTTCATGATTGTATCACCACCCCTTGGTTAAAAAATTGGATCATTAAAATATTTATTGTATTCCTGACATGCCACGGGATTTAAGGTGCCTAAAATGTGAAGATTGACACATGTGTGTCAGGTAGATTACTTTGTAAAATAATTTTTCAATGATTTTGGAAGACCTGTTTTATATTTAACGAATATTTTCAGTGTTTTTAAATTTCAATTCAATATGGGTGTTTGGATTTAAGGACAGTTTCATTTCAATACATGTTTATAAATTGAAATTTTTAATCTAACTGAAATAGTTGTTTGGATAAATGTTTAGGAGTGTGTGGTTTCAAAATATTAGGATGGAATAAATATTTTCAAAGAAATAGTTTTTTATTTTAGAAATGAAAGTGACAATTTTCAAAAGTAATTATGGATTCTTTAGGATTTCATAAGATATATTTGTAATGAGAAATTTCATATTTATTTTAAATTTAGTATTTATAAATTTCTTTATGTATCAAATTAAATAGTCTCATTGGGTTGAGGTGACCTTTCAGGATTTCAAGAAGATTCATATATCTTTTAATTTCCATGTTTAGAGAAAAATTTGGTTTAGGTTTTTAGTGTATTATGTGGGGTGAGTTGGGTGGAAATGAGAAACCAGAGGACATATAGAGATTATATTATGCTCTATTAGAGTAGGCTTATAGTTGTTTAATTATTAGTTAGTGTTGTATATGTTATTAAAATATGTATAATTATATTTATGGATGATTTTATATTTATGAAATTAGTTTGGATCACTGTGGTTGATTTTACGTTTTTGGAATATTTATTTATTTGGGTTTCCTATAATTTTAATGTTCTACTATCACTTTTTTCTATGAGTGATGAGACTTAATTCACAATGAGATTACTATGTTTTCTGTAAAATAGTTTTCAACCTGTGGGGATGAGTAACACCCTTTAGGCTATGTTTAATTCTATTTCATTTATTAAAAAGAAGGAATACAAGGTCAGTTCTCTATAATATCTTAACAAAAAAGTTATTTGTTATCATAGTGGGAACAAAAATCATTCCATGCAACTATCATTGAATCCTATTGAGTCAAATATAGGATGAAAAATCTAGACATAATTGAGGAAAAATATTTTTGAAACTGTCTCTAGGAAAAAAATAAGAATATAATCATTAAAAAATGGGGTTTTTGAAAAAACGAGTAATGAATACTTCATGAAGACAAGTAACAAGGAATTTCTATCATTAAAAGTTTATTCGTAGATTGATGGAATTGATGTTGATTGAACATTTTCACCGGTATAATGTCTTGAAACCATTACAATTTTTTCCTATGACTATGAATAAGGGTTTTAAAATTTATCAGATGAAAAAAATCAACATTACTGAATGGTGTCCATAATTAATGGTATATATCAACCATAAATATAGATTTACTATTCCTGATGATTAAGAAAAATTTTATCAATTGAAGAAAACTTTTATCAGCTAAAGTTGACACTATGACCATAGTAATCATGACCAAATTAATACATAAGGATGATAAGTTATCATTGAGGTGGGGTTGATCCCAACCTCTAAATTAAGAAAGATAAATGGAAGTTGAATGTGGTTCTTATCTATTTTTTAAGAAATTAACTATAAAATCTTGAATAACACCTAATTCAATATGTTTTTAAAAATAATTTTTTTAAATTTATATAAATCCAATTAGTGAATTATCTTATTTCTCAAAGATGATATGACTCTTTATTGGAATTTTTTTGTAGTTTTCTATAATAGACCTCCACTCACCCATACATTATCATTGAAATATGTTATGTTATTAGATACCATATTCATCCATATATAATTCATGTAAAGTCTATGAGGTTGATAATACATTATATAAACCAAAAAGAATATTCTTGGCTACATTGTCAAATAAATTTACAACTATAATTCGTGGTAAATACAAATACTAATTTATATTATTCATATTATGATGAAAGATCATATTTTATATGTATGAAAAATATTTTTTTCTCTTTTACTTCATGATAATGTAAAAAGGATTCACTGAATATCATTACGCACAACTGAGATTGATATATGTCCTGATGAATCAATGTTATAATTAGTAGATTTGGATGCATCAACTTCTTTATGATATTTTAATTAATGTTTTATATCCAATTATAATCATGTGGGAAAACTCATATGATAGAAAAATTAGAAAAAAGATACCCTTACAAATTCATGAATAAATATTTTGGAGGGTAAGACTCATTCCATAAAATAGTACATTAAACAACTAGTTGTGAAGTTTGAGTATATTCCTAGAAAAAAATATAGTATCATATATCATGAAAAATGCATTAAATAAATTAGTTTCTAATGACATAGGTTTGAACAAGGATTCCAACCGAATCCATCTCTTTAGTTGGAATTGGAAAAAATCCACCACCTCCCATGTGCAATGCTATTTGATCAAGGTATGTTTTCTTTTATCAATAATATTATAATACATTTAACACTCTCTTATGATTCATTTAGAAAGTGTTCCTTAGGTACATTGAAAAATTAGATGAATTATTCCATTATAAGAAAGAGAATAATTTATTATTGATAACAGATATAATGGAGACTCTATATAAGGTCTCAGCCATAATAATACATAATCTAGTAAATTACTTTAGAATTTAGGTCATTACATTACCAATGAACTTTTTAGTTTAGAGTTTTATAATGTTAGGATATAATTCAAACATATTCAACCACAAGCATACAATGTGTGTACTACTAATTCAACATCCATTTTTTCATAATAATATTTGTTTCTAATAAAATCACATGAAATCAATTCATTAAATGTCTTCAAAAAATTCATCTTGGCTTCTTCTTTTCTATTACCAATTATTAAACCTTTTGATTTTTTTAAAACATGGGATAAACAAAAAAATCTCAGTAAGGGATATAAAAAATAAAGATAGAAACTGTTATTACATGAATACTTATATACATATGGAATCATTTTCACAAATACTTAATTTTCAGTCAATATGTATCCTATTGTAACTTTGTGAAAACATTTAATTTCTATAAAACATAGAAAAAATAAGTAATACAATATATGTAACTTGAGGAATTAATTACAATCTAAAATACTATATGACTATTAACCTTCATGGTATTTTATAAAGTAACCCTCATAGATACCTTAAAATGAAACCCACACGACTACCTTATGGTGTTACCATCATAATTAAACTTAGAGTAACCATAAAATCTATCTCCAACATAAACATAAAAAATAAAATAAATGGAGTCATAGGTCCCACCATTCATCATAATCAATTCCCAAGTAACATAACATAATCCCAAATCATGAATAATTACATCATATAAATCAGTCCATTAAAAATGAATGTTGAAAAATTATTTTTAAGAAAAGTCCTTTAAAAATATCATATATTTGAAATGAGAGTTGATAAAAAGAATTTAGTATAAAAATAACTATAATTACAAAAAATAAAACATAATCTACCAAAATTTAATTTCATAAATAATCTTAGTAACAAAAAATTAAGGAACTAGAAGGCCAACAAAAATAACGGAAATTGAGGTAATAATTGCCTTACCAAGGGTTCATCTAACATAAAACATGTTCAAAATTCATGTATAATGCTTAAAAGAGTTTTAGTAATATATTAATAAACAATTTTCATATTTATAATTATTTATATGAAATTATCATAACATATGTTGAATGATTTATTAATAATATTTTGTTATTTTTAATGTATCAAGTGCAATTATTTCATGGTTTCCATGGTTGGCTTATTATAAATTTTATTTATCAGAAGATGGAAAAATGCCATAATAGAAATTATATTTTATTAATGAATATAGAAAATATTAAATGTTATTATATTTTTCTATATGTTATAAGGATGAATCATTTAATAAAACATCAGTGGTAAACATTAGATATTATATGTGAATTTTTATTATTAAGAAACAATTTTACCTTTTTAAATAATATTAAGTATAAACAGTTTTTCATAAACATAATTTAAAAAATTATATATATAAGAAAATATAATTTATTCAAAATAATGGTTTTATGACCAGCCTTGAATGCGGTAATGTAAAATGAAAACACATTATTCCTTATGTCGAAAAATCTATAAATCTTGGATAGTGCTTCTATTTTAACAATTAAAGTGGGAGGAGAAGAAGTTTGATGATATTTTTCCCATTAAACAGATAAAATTCTAGTATATGTAAGATAATGGAGTTTTATTTCTTATTTTATAAGGGTAGTTGAAGAGATTATAATAAGAGAAAAATAATTGAATAGATAACAAATGAAAATTAAAGAGCATTTTTACCTCTGAATACTCTTACTTGAGAATCTCATTAAGTCACTTGGTTTTCATTTTTTTGGGGCAATTAGAATATTATGGAAGTGGTGAAAATCCTTGGGAAGATATTTGGGTAAAAATTAGTCAAGATAAAAGTCTTTTTGGTGTGAGAGGAAGAGGTTGAGAGGGGAGATATTTGTAGTGGAGGTGGGGGTGTTTTCTCATTATTATATTCATCAGGATATAAATTTCGGTAAATATTTTGAATAGTTTGAGAATTATCATAAAATATACTAAAATAGTGTTTTATATTTTGAGATTAAATCATCTATGAATCAATAAATCATGTTTTTATTTTATCTCGGAAATTACAATATTTCACTATTTACCAAAAAATCATGTTTTTTCCGAAAAATACCAAAAATTCACCATAAAATTTTTTATGTATATAATTTAAAAAAACATAATTTTTCGAAAATAAATTTCTAAATATGTGAAATTTAAAATTTAATTAAAATCATTATTTATTCAAAAATCACTAGTTTTAAAACTATAAATTATTTTATAACACATAAAAAATTATTTAAAGTCTCATAAAATTATATTTTAATAAAAATAAAATAATAATAATAATTTAAGACTCTATTTTATGAAAACATATTTTATTTTAAATCAATATATTAATAATCAAATTTTAATTTTATATTTTGGACTTAGAATAATACCAACACTTAATTTATCATTTCTAAAATATTTTTTAAATTATTTCATCGTATAAAAATATCATGATTGGAAATATAAGATAGATAAATTTTATTTACAGTCTCATATGTGAGGTCACTATTATATTTTCCATATTATAATTTACATGGTCATTTTACTATTTCATTAGTATAATTTTTTAAAATTTATACTAGAAAAACTAATCTTATTATATATTCATAAATAATTTGAAAATATAATTTCAAAATGAAATGAACATATCTTATATATACCTGGGTTGTTACATTCTCCCCACCTTCTAGAAAGTGAATCTTTGAAATTTTTATTTACTTATTAAACAAGTGACAGTCACTTTCCCTCATAACATTTTAAGATTTATATACTTCTTCTTCAACCATATGGTTTCCACACAATACCATAATCTAGTGAATTTCCTTATTCTGTAATACCTTCTCTTTACGATCAGGAATCTGAACATGGTTCTCATTATAATAAATGTTCTCTTATATCTGAAGAACTTCATGGCTCAAAATAAGAGAGGCATATGGAACATATTTCTCAATTATACCTCATGAAAAACATTGTGTTCCTAATATAAACATAGTGGAAAAGTAAATTTGTAGGAAATTGGCCCAAAATTATATATAATACCATAATGACTAATGACATGTGAAACAAAATGTATTTTCATAAAAAAACACATAAAACATTTCCATGGTGAGATTTTAAGAAAAACATAATCACCAACCTCAAAAGAAACCTACTTACTTCTGTTATCTTTATAACTATTATGCCTAATCTATGATGTCCTCATGTGTTGGTGAATCAGCTTCACTTTCTCAACTACTTCCAATATAAATTATAGTCTAATGACCTTCCATTCCCTTAAATCATTCCAAAATGATAGATTTTGTCACCATATCCCCAATAATGCCACAAAACGTTCCATCTATACACTTATATGAAAACTGTTATTATAATAATTATAAACTAAATAAAGCTAATGATCCCAAATTCCCTATTAATCAATTTAAGAAGCTCAAAGCATGCCCTCATATGTCTAAATTGTTCACTCTGTCTTTTTGTCATATTGGGGATGAAAAGTAGTGATGAAATTTAATTTAGTTTTCAAGGACTTATAAAGGCCTATAAAAAAGATATAAATTAACCTAGGATCTTGGTCAAACATAATTAATAGAGGAAATCAATTTACTCTAAAAATATCTTTGAGGTACAGTCGAGAAATCCAATCCAAATAAATAATATGTTGAATATGAAAGAAATGTGAATATTTAGTTACCAGATCAACCATATACCAAGTAATTTGTTACATTGAGAAATATCTACTAGTCCCACAAGGAATTTCATAGATATACTTTCCCATTTCCACTATGTAATAGGAAAAGGATGAAGCAACCTCTTTAGTCATTGTCACTCTTCTTTAACTTGTTTACGTTTCAAACATTTCTCAGTAAAATCTACAATGTCTATTTTCATTCCATCCCACTAGTAATATTACTGAAGGTCTTTGTACATATTAGTATTTCCAAGATGAACTAAATATAGGGAACTATGTGCATAACACAATAATTATTTATTCATATGGAAATCAAAACGATCACAAATTCTCTTCCCAAATCCTAAAACACGGTCTTTATTAATATTAAATTCTTCCAACTTACCATTTTCAACCAATTATACCTATTTCAAAAACTCATGATATTCCTTCAGCGCTTTCTTAATTTAGTCTAATAGAGATGACTTTACTGACACATAAAAAATAGAGAAATTTCATACACCAAAAACTTCCTGGCCAATATTCATCAAATCATTAACCAAGGGTTCATGTTCAATATATAACATATTTATTGTAGCATGGTGTTTTTGACTTAAGGAATCCACCAATTTGTTAGTTATTCTGGGATGTTAATTGGTCCTAAAATCAAAATACATTATAATTTCAAGCCATCTTCTCTACCTCATGTATAATTCCTTTTGAGTAAATATATACATAAAACATTTATCATCAGTATATATTTCACATTTGGCATTGTATAAATGATGCCTCAAAATTTTCGAAGTAAAAAAAATAGATACTAATTACAAATCATTTGTTGGATAATTTAACTCATGATCATTTAGTGTCATTGAAGCATAATAAATTACCTAATCAATCAACATCAGAATAAAAAATGTCCCTTTAATGAATCATAATTGTAGATGAAAAATTCACTATTTCTGGGAGGCAGGTCCCAAACTAGATCATCCTACAATCTCTTCTTCAGTTCATGAAAACAGACATAAAATTATTCAATCCAAATAAAATTGACCCCTATTAATGTTAACATAGATAGAAAGCTATATGACCATGCGATGTTTTTAAAAAACTATTGGTAATAGCCTACTAACCCAAAAACAAACTACGAATCTCTATAGAATTTGTTAATCTTGGACATTCATCAAACACTTTTTTTAACATGATCAACTGTTATTCATTCCTTATTTACAATATTCCCCTGAAATAAAATCCCTTCCAACCGAAATTCACATTTTATTAATTTTCTATATGAATATATTTCATTGAGTGTTGGAATGAAAATCCAATAACGTTTTTATGGAACTCATATATTTTTTAAAATTCCAAATTATGATTATTAAAAATTATAATAATCCTATCCCAATATTCATGGAATATTCTACTCATAAGGTCTATGAATACATTAGTGTAATTTATCAAACAAAAGAGATAAAAAAACACATAATTAATATATATGGTACAAAAATGTGTGTTTGGGATTTCATCATTTTTCAACTTCACCTGACAGTACCCGGATCTCACATGAATCTTGGAAAAATATGCAGTTCTCGAGATATAATCAAACAAGTCATTGATATGAGGAAATTAATACTTATTCATTATAGTTATATTATTAAAAACTCTAAAGTCAATGAAATTCCTATTAAAAATATCTTACATATTAATAAGCAAAATATGATAACCCCATGGGGATGTTCTAGGGTGAATGAATCCTTTATAAAGTAACTCCTACAACTCATTTTTCAATTCAATAACTACCACTGGATCCATCTAATAAGGAGGTTTTGAAATTGGATTAGCATTAAAAACTAGGTTAATAGTAAATTCATCTTTCTAATCATGTATGACACTAGGTAACTCATTGAGATAAACAACCAATTATTTATTGACCATCGAAACATCCTTAATCTGAATAGTTACATTATTTTTATTAATATGAGAAAGATAATATTAATTCCCATATTTTAATAGTTTCTTAGTTTCCTAATATGTTAGCATTGGTATGGGTTCATTATTGTAAATAAACAAAAAAATATTTTTGAAAAAAACTTCTTTATCTCTATAATCATCATAGCATGATAAACAGAAAGCCAATCCATTCGTAGAATAAAATCAAACTATACTAAGAAAAAAAAGGATTACTTGTAGTTTCTTTCCATAGACAAAAAAGAAGATTTTTAGAATTCATTTTTTCTGTAATAGGTCCCATGGTGATTGAACCATAAATTTCTATCTAATTTCCTTGGGTGAAATTTCAAATTTAGTATAAAATATCTTAAAAATAATGGAATGTGTAGAACCCATATCAAACAAGACATTAGAAAAATATGAGTAAACAAAAAATTGCCTGATACCACTCTATTGGATAGCCTAAATTCTACTCACATAGTCACAAAGGATATCACTGCACCTTTCTGCTTAAAACATGGTTGTTTTCAATCATTCCGATCCATATTTGGTTTCGTATTTTCATGATGACCATCATCACCACATTTAAAACACTGAATAGGTTCCTTGTTAGAATTAATATTATGATTATTATTAATACAATATCAGGACATATGTCCAAAATTACCACATCAAAAATACTTCTTAGTTTTGTTAAGACCTTCCCTAGGGTGCTTCTTACCACACTTTTCACAAACTAGACACTATACATTCTTACCTTCATTTTTATTTGATTTATTCTTAACCATCACTTTCACCATGGACCTACTATTATTGTTGTTGTAAAAGTACATGTTATCATAATAAAACTCCATTTATATCCTCTCAAAATTATCACAAATGTTTCTCATACCTTCTGAATTAATGGGAGGACAATTACCCTCGATATATATGATTTAATCCTAAGTAGTAACGATGAATTTTTCTAACAATACCTCGAATAAGATTTGAATCATACCTTACCAATCAAGTGAAGTTTTATTTATAAATGGTGACTAAATCCTCTTCCTTTTGTTTCAATTTAAATAAATCATTTCCATAATATTTCCAAACACTCGAAGAAAATATTTTTCAAGGAATTTTTTTTAAATTCATCATATTCCACATAATCTATCTCATCACTATCCCAGATATTCTCAACCATTAACCACTAATAGATAGCTTCCGCTTAAAAATGAAAAATGGAAAGAATAAGCTTTTGATTATATAAGCACCTGATAACCTCAAATATATTTTTAGGGGATGTAATCCATCCTTTATCCACCACTAGGTCATAAGATCGACTAAAATAATGAAGGTGTTGCCTCATAAAATGGTTCACAATAGCCATGTTCCTTTATGGTAGCTATAGTTTTTCAATGAATTTGATTCCACCACTATTTATAGTATATGTCAACTAAACCATTGTTTTTAGAAACTTTTCAGTACTAATTCCCACCATTCCAAGTAGAGGATTCTGAAAGATATTATCCTCTCGGTGCCATCTTATGTCAGCATTTATATTTCTTCTATGGAAAACCGTCCTGAACATGATTATCATAGATGAAGAAACATGGTAATTGTAAAATGAAATATTATTTCAATAAAAAGATGAAGAATAAATTTTTTATAGTATTCTTTTCAAATCATCATAATCCTTAAATTTATCTAAATCGTTATTTTATTCCAACAATAAGGACCCAACTATAAACATTACACAATCTAGTAGATTCTTATAGAATTCACTTATTTATATACCAAAATATTTTTTCGATCAATAATGTTAGAAAGTTAGTACATAATTCATAAATATCAAACAAAAATCATAAATAGTGGGTAAGGATAAACAATACCCATTTCCCTATTATAATTGTTTTAATAAAAAATAGGAAATCTATTCCTGAAAATTACTCACAACATTCATATTGGCTTCTCGTTTTCTATTACCCATCCACAAACCCTCTGAAAATTTTTTAAAACTTAGGATGATCATAAAAATCATAGTAAGGGATATAAAAATTTTGAGAGAAACTATTAGTACATGAATACAAATATAAGTATGTATACTTCTTCCCAAAGACATACTTCTCACCCAATAAGTATAATATAGTTACTTTGTAAAAACATGATATTTTGCATTAAGTATAGAGAACATAAGTAGGGAAATAAAAGTAAATTTGGGAATTAATTACAAAATATTGAAACCATATTGGCTACCATATGATTTTAAATACTCATAGATACCTTAAAATGTAACTATCATGGCTACCTTACAATGTAAACCTCACAGCTTCTTTACAATGTAATCCTCCCAGGTACCTTATGGTGTAAGCATCATAGTTACACTTGGAGTAACCATACGGTTAACCTCATCAATAAACATACCAAAGGACTTAGAGGTAGATATAAGTCCCTTTATTCATCGTAAATAATTATGAATAACAATAACACAACCAAAAAAATTATTATGTACATTATAGAAATCAATAATTTATAAAAAGAAAGAAATTTAAAAGCTTATTTTGAAAGAAAATTCCCAAAAAATATTCATATATTTGAAGTGAGATTTCATAAAAAGAATGGAATATGTGTATTAACTATAAATAAACATAATAAAACATAATATAATTAAAAATAATTTCATAAATAATCTTAGTACCACATAATTAATGAAGAAGGAGGTTAACCCAAAAATGTAATTTGGGTTAAGAATTCCCTTACCTCAGGTTTTCCTTACTTCAAACAAGTTCAATCCTCTGATGAAATTGTTTAAAGAGTATTATTAATATAATAGATACTATATTCATATTTATAAATATTTATAAGATATTCTCATAAAATAATTCCACCAAATTATAAATATTAATTTTTTACTTGTATTGTTTTGAGTGCATTTATTTCTTGGTTTCCACGGTTGGTTTATTATGGATTTTCTTATAGAAAGGGAGAAGAAATTCAGAATTTAAATTACTAGTTATTAATGAAATTACAGAATATTAAATTTTATTATATATAGATATATTATATTTTTGGACTATTAATCATAAGATAAATCATTAATGATGAATATTGGATTATTTAGGTGAATTTTTATCATTATGAACCACTCTAGATTTATTAATTAATATTATGTATAAACACTAGTTCTTTTATATAATATAACATATAATTTGTATAATAAAATTTAATTGAATCGTAATTAGGCTTTCCATACTAAAATTTAAGGAAATAATGTTAAATTAAAATACATTGTCCACGATGTCAGTAAATCGACACATCAAATACAATATTTTTATTTTTAGAATAAATGTGAGAGAAGAAGAATTTTGATGATTAATTTTTCCAGTAATAATATAAAATTAGATTATATATAAGATAATAGTTTTTTTATAAATCTTGGATAATGGTAGGTGAGTCTATTATAATAAACGATAAATAATTGGAATTTAAAAAAAAGAAAAAGGTATTTGTTTTTAACCTCTTGAATTATCCTCCTTGAGAAACTAATTAAAGACCTTTTTATTGGATTTTTAGTGATCCCATAAGGACTTGGACATGTTAAGTGGCTTGGTAAGGGGTTTGGAGATAAATTAATTAATCTACATGGTTTTGAGGTGTGATTAGAAGAGGTTGTGAGGGGAGGTATTTTTAATGGAAGAGATGGGCGACTTCTCTTTATTATATTTATTACTTTATTAATTTATTTCGAAAAAATGAATAGTTTGAGAATTATAAACAAGTATATTAAAATAATAAAGGACCTTTTGAAATTTTGGGCTCACTTCATCCTTATGTCATTTATGACATAATATATCATGTATTTAGCATATATCATAAATTATAGTATTTCACAATTCACCAATGATTCATGTATTTCAGAAAAATCCCAAAAATTCACCCAAAAGAATTTTTAATGTGTATAACTCAAAAGTGAACTACATATTTTGAAAATAATTTTCTAAATATGAGAAATTTAGTTTTAAAATAATATCTTAATTTATTAAAAAAGTACTTATTTTAAAATTATGACTAGTTTTATAAAACATTAAAAAATTAATTATATATTTAAAAAATTATATAATAATTATAGAAAAAAATTATAATTTATAAATCTATGTAATGATAATATATTTTCATTTAAATAATTATATTAATTATAAAATTTTAGATAAATATTTTTTACTTAAAAAAAATACTAACAATTAATTGGCCTTTTTAAAACATTTATTTACTTATTCCATGATATATATATCTCATTTTTACACTTATAAGATAGATAAATTTTATCTACACTCTCATATGTGATTTAACTATTATATTGGATCGTTTTCTATTAATATGTCCAAGTTTCTATTTTATAAGTATAAATTCTTTAATTTCTATAAATACCCCTTATTTCATTATAAATTCTTAAGGAATTTTAATATTCAATTCTAGAATGAAATGAAAGTATTTTATAAGTACCTAGTTTTTACAATTCACAATGGGGGATAATGATGTTTTAAATTTTTTTTGTTTAATGTATACAAAAACAACAAGTTTTCTAGGTTAGTATGTTTCAACACATCTACAAAAATGTTGGAATAATTGTGTTATCAATATTTTTATTTAATTTTTTCACAAAAAATTATGTGAGATTATTGAAAAAATACATTTTGAGGTTTATTTGGAGTGATTATTTAAAAAAATGAAGATGTGTGGAATGTCTAAGTGATTCATATAAGTTCTCTGTAGATTATATAAATCCATTATCCATGGTTTTGGTTGAATAATAACTCTATCGTTTATATATAATCCTCAACATATACCATATATTCCAATATAAGGGATTGTTGAATGAGAATCCTACACTACATGAAATCTGGCCAAGTGATGGAGATGATCATGCAGGGATAGGTAAAGGGTTTTCTATTGAAAATATATATGTTTCAATGTTGTAGATGAATTTTTGAACTACAGTAAATGTTAAATAATTAAAATTAATGGATAATACTACTCAAATAAATCACCCAAATAGCGTCCAGATGAGCTGGTTGATGAGATCAGGCACTGCATATCCAATTGAACCAGTATGGTTTTCATGTTAAACCCCATGAATTCGGGAATAAGTGTGTGTGAAGGAATGAAATAATTAAAGGAGAACCATTATCTAGGGTTCTTAGACTATTATATATATGGTAGTAGGTGGAGTTTGTAGGTGAACCCCAAGTATTGATAGACTATTATTATCAACCAAGTGTCCTCTATGCTTATTAACCACTCATATTCTTGTTGAGTGACTGATGTGGTATAGGTTCTTATAAGATATGATGAAGATGAATTGACCACTCCCAAATCGATATTCATAGTTGATCTTTGTTGGAATTAAAAGGTATGTGATGACATCACTATGATGGATAAGCTATTCTGTGGCTATAATAAAGATACGATTCCCACATTGTAACCACAACTTATTTGAGGGAGTGTACAAATTCAAAAAAAAATTATAATTTGGTCATCAAAAATAGAAAAGGTTTATATATCAAAGTATATTGGATAAAACTAGAGGTATTCAAGGATGTTCAATGAAATGTTATAGAGATTATGAAGAGATTGTTCAGAGATCATTGTTACCTTGATAAATATCATATTTTGTGGATATTGGAACCTATGAGGCCAATATATAGAATAATATATTATGATTAAAAAATAGATTAACTCTTTCTTGTGTATTGTATTGTAAAATTGTACAATATGGTGTTTCTTTGAGAGGATTTCATGCAACCTTAGGTTTGGTCACAGTGTAACGTAATAATTACACTCAATACATGTTGTTTGAAAAGTAATTTATACTTGGGGTTTGAGGCATTAATGAAGTGCAAAGGGTCCTTGAACACCACATTTATGTTAAAATCATGTATAGAATGATTAACCGATTGAATTGTAATATTGTATTGATTCAAAAAATTGGATATAATTATAAAGTTTATAGTTTTTGAAACTATATATTGAAGTTCCGTAGAGATGTATAGATTGAATCCCTAAGTGTTTTATAAGAAGATAAAAGGTAAAGAATGTAGAGAAGAGATACATATTTTTGGATAATTGATAGTGAATATGTAATTTCATATTCAAAGAGATTTATTTGACTAGAACATCATCACATTGGGAAAAAGAGACATACCATTCTTGGTGTATATACCCATTGTTATATATTGAAGAATATTATGGTTTTTATGGATGGATAAATTAAATCCTCCTTATGAAAAGAGTCATTAATCATTCCAAATTGTGTGAATAGTGATTTCGGATGGTCCATGATAATGATCTGTTGCATAAATAAAATAGAAGCAACATATTCTTGGGTTTTATTGTTATTAGGTACATCACCCTAGTATTCCCCTTAGACTATCTAGGTAATAGTTAAAAAAAGTAAAATTATAGGTTTGATTTCATACATTCGGTTTCTTATAGATATAATTAAAGGAAGGATAATTGTTTCTCTACACATTAAGGATAAAATATCAGAACCTTGGGATTTTATTTTTAAAATATATATTATTTTGATTCACATATCTCTCTTGGAAATATCCCTGATAAGGGACCAACACTCCAAATAAATTCCCATTATAATTTCCAAATTTATCTTATAATGAAACATTTCTATGTTATATTTAGGGGAATAATATGAAAATAATTTTATAATCCAAGAACATTTAACTTTATGAGTGTCCAACATCAAGGAATACAAAGTGACATGATTCAATAGTATCCCATTCTTCAATGATTTATGATTTTTAGAGAATAAGAGCTATAATAAATATATATTATGAAGAATGAGTTAGGGTTGTTCAGGTTACCAATAAAGACATGTTTTCCAAAATATATGAATGTTAATATAAATAAATAAAGAAACCTACCATAACGTTTTATGACATTGACATCTTCAACCAACATTGATCCATCTGAAGGAATAACATGAAAATATTCACTTTCATTCTGAAGAATGGAATATGTCTCTTTATCTACTACCACCAAATTTATAGCATATACTAATTATGCATCATCATGTGGCAGTCCCAATTGAGGACTTCAGAACATTGGATCCACCTCAAAGGGCATTATAACCACAATTACAGAAATAAATCCATAGGGTGTCTTTAGTCAAAACCCATGAAGGTAACCATGAATGACTTCACATAAAAATTGAAAAATATTAGTATGAATGGTAAATAATCTATAAGTGATAAAGAAACACTATTTCCAAAAAAGATATATTGAATGATGCAACCTTTGATTCAGGATGGTGGAATATATTTTTGACATCCATGTGGTCATTCGGTCATCCCGAATGTACCAAAACATTATCAATAAAATTCATGTCAATATTTGACTCTATATTCTCCAAAAATATTCAATTTTATACGTATATATATTTTTTCTATTGTGTAGAGCCCATGGGTTCCAAGGTAGCCAATGTCCTTAAACCCATGTTGTATGGCTCTACATTTGATCAATATGATGGATTACAATAAATTTATAATTTCATAGGTTACCCCATAAATTCTTATATACTTTTTATACACTTTTTAACATCCCACCCCATCTTGTTATCTTGAGACGGCATCGAAATGATACTTGGCTATAAGCAATCTTCCAAAGAAAATAAATGCTGGAAATAAATGATAATGGTTTGGATAATAAACTAGAGAATGATTTTTCTTTTGAGATAAAATTAACCAAACAAACAATCCATTGTTAACAATCTGCATTATGGATGTCAACAAAGGAACCGAACCCATACATTACCATAAGACAACTAAAATATTCCATAACTATTCCCAAATGTAAATACCACCAAAAATCATTTTGAGTACAAATAGTAAGACTATGGAACAAGACCCCAAATAACAAGGACCCCATCCATAGATCCACACCAAGCTCCATGCTCTATGCACTATAATATCACCAAAGCATCATGATGAATCGCTTTCAATATGAGATGCTTTGCCCCTTACTTTATTCCCAGAATACAACACCAGAAAAAGAACCTAGTTCCAATTCAGGGTGTGAGTACAAATACTCAGTAGGATTTTTCCCAAATTAATCCCCTACAAACACCACTAGGATAAATACATTAGCATATTTATATAAAGGTGTTTATATAAAACATAAAATAGTGAAAAAATGTAAAACAAGGGAAACACTACATTACCAAGTAATTTTCACCCAAAATCTTGAAACACATAGGAATTACAAACACCCATTCCATAAGACATTTCATCCTTCACCATTAGCACAACAATTTTCATATTACATAGCAACACACACCAAGGAAATAGACATAGTGGAACTTACCATCAATACATGTTTTCTAATTTCTAAATCAAGTGGTACTTTCTGCCTAGCTATCCTTGATTGTGGACCTTCCATCCACTCTCCATCCTATTTTTATATTGGTACTCCCAACCCACTTCACATCATTACAATCAAATGAATAACATGAATAATCCAATACTTAAGCATATAATATACCAAGGCCACACCACATACAAAAAACCATTTCCATCACATGCGAACCCACTTCAATAAATGAACCATTTATTGAAAAACCCTTAAATAATTTTCAATGAAAAACCCCATTTCAATAAAACAACATATTTATTTACAACTACTTTCATCAACCATTTTCACAAATCAACCCAAGCAACTAATTTTTAAAATCTCCAATTTAAAATCCAACAACATGAACCTTACACCACAAAACCTCTTTTTCCCAAAAACCCTCAAAACATTAAAAAATATATTTTTAACCCGTTTATCACATTGAAATCACCAATTAATTTAAGATAATCAAATTAATTGGAATAATCCTTCTTGTTATAACAAACCTGAGTTGAGAGAAGAGACACCTACCTTTAGGGTTCTGGCGAATTTAACCCATAAGCAACCGCACCCCAATCCAAAAAAATGATCCACTAAAACCACCCTAGATCTCTTTACCTATCATCAAAAAACCTTAAAATCAACACTTTAAGAAACCAAACACTAAATCTACAAAAAACAGGTGTATAAATTGAAAACTGGGAGAGATAGAAATGTAGATCTAGATAAAAACACAAAAACTAATTGAGAATACTTACCGATGAAGAATCAGCACAACCATAACCATAAAAACCTTTTAATTGATTATAAAATGAGTGGGAGAGAACCCATGACCCTTGAGAATAGGAAATTCTGAGGGAGTATGGAATGGGAGGATGTTTGTGTATCTTTAGTGAAATCTTTAGTAATCATATATTAAAAAAACATTTTTACAAGCGCATGGGTTAGAAAACCCGTGCAGTAACTATGCAACTGATGCTGTGTCAAAGGGGAATCATTCATGGTCTCCTATAACGGTTAGAAAAACCCTACACAAGATGTGCATAACCACACTTCCGCCATGGTTTCATCTCACAAAATTTCCCCCAATTGTGCTCAAACCATGCAACCATAAAAAGGATTCCAAAACATTCTAAAACCCTCCCAAAATCTACCAACCTCTTACTAACTCATCCCATGAACCATAAACACATAAGAATCCATAAAAAAGGATACATAATTCAAACTGGGGGTTCTAAAATCTCCCCACCATTAGACTTTTAGTTCTTAGAAGGTAGAGAATCACAATTTTTCAGAAAGAGCTCAGGCCAATGCTCGGCCATCTCATTCTATCACTCCCATGACTCCTCCTGAATCTGACAATGCTTCCAAAAACCATGAACTGAACCAATGCTTTTACTATGTCATAAATTCTCTTTCCTATTGATAATTCACACTGGCACATACACCAATGATTCAACCCGTTCTAGCTCAACATGATCCCAATGAATTACATGGTCACGATACAACTGATACTTGTTCAACTGAAACACATGGAACACAATGTGCACTACACTAAATCAAGGTATAAAATACAACCAATAATCCAACTTTCCAATCTACTCAATTATCTCTGAAGTCCCAATATAACATGTAGATAATTTACCCTACATTCCAAACTGACGATGTCCCAACCTAAGAGATATTCTAAAAAACAGATCATCACCCACCTCAAACAACAATGATCATTGACAATGGTCTGCATAAAATTCCAGATGACTTTATTCCATCTCCATCCTATTTCTGATCAACTTGATCTTCTATATAGTCTCTTGGGTTAGGCCCTATTCGATCATTGATGTCTCACCCATTTCCACCCAATATAGTAGAGAACTACATGAATGCCCATATAATGCATCAACCAGTGCCATATGTATAGAATCCTGATAACTATTATTAAAGGATAAATCCACCAATGGTAAGTGCTTATTCCATGAACCACCAAAATCCATCGCACAAGACCTTAACATATACACCAACGTTTGTATCATCCTCTCGTATTAGCCATCCGTTTGGGGATGATAGGATGTGCTCATCTTCAACTACGTCCCAAGGGATTCCTGCAAGTATTTAAAAAAAATGATATGTGAACCTCATATCTCTATATGATACAATAGATACTAGAACCTGATTCCTCTTTACCACCACCCAGATAAAGATTTTGGATAGATCCTCCACTATGTGAGATTCACGAATCAGGATGAAATGGGATGACTTTGTGAGCCGATCCACAATCACCCATATGGAATCCTGCTTTCGGACCATTCTTGGGTGACCCGTCACAAAATCCATTATTGTTTTCTCCCATTTCCACATTGGGATATGTAAAGACTGCAACATTCTTGTTGGATGCTGATGCTCTTACATGACCTGCTGACAAGTCATGTATCTCCAAAAAACTGAGCCACATCCATTTTCATTTTATCCCACCAAATTTATTCTTTCAACACCCTTTACATCATCCAAATTATAGGAAGGATAGCCAATATAGAAATATGATAATCCATATGAAGTTCCTCCCAACATGCCACTAGTACCAAAATCAGATTCAGAAAACACAAGTCTGAATTTATACTATGTTCCTAACTCAAAAATGGTCTCCCCACCAATGATTTTTGATCTCATCACCAGACACTCGAAATCAAATGCATGTGCCTCTTTACCAAAACCATCCATGTCAGGACCCAACAAAACATGAAAGAAGACCACAACATCACCCCGACCCTCACATTCCAACCATATGTAGGCTATGGCTGACATCAACAGGCACTAAACCGATGAGGTTTTTACCACAAGGGCATAGGATTTCCAACATAATGCATCTTCCACCGAATTAAAATTACTCGATGTGTAATTTATGTGGAAATCAAACATCTAGAGATATTCCATCCAAATCTTTTCCCTCAAGTTCAAATATCTTTCTGAGATATTATTCTTTAAGATGTTATGGTCGATTAAAAATGTAAATTTCTCACCCATATTACAATGAATCAAGTTTTTTGAACCATCAACCACTACCACCAACTGAAAATCATGTGTTGGGTAGTTTATATCCTACAAGCTCAACTATTTTGATCCATATGAAACTACATGACCCCACCTCATGAGAACACACCCAAACCTCAACCCCGATGTTTCAAAATATTCCATGTACCCTTTCCCCAGTTCATGAAAAACTAATATTGGTGCTGATGTCAGGAGACCCATTAACTCTTCAAATCATATCTAACACTACTCATCCAATTGAAATCTGATATTATTCTATATAAAATCATTCATCTGTGAATCCAATCCTGAGAAATGATGAAAAAAAACATCGACAATACCGAGATAGACCCATGAAGCTCTGTATCTTGAACATGTTATTTAGAGGTTCCAATGAGGGAACAACCTCTATCAATTCTCGATTGACTGATACACCTTTCTCAAAAATAACATGTCCAAGGAAATGAACCTCCAGTATACAAAAGTAAAACTTTGATACTTTGGTATACAACTGATGATCCCTCAAGATCCTAAACACTATTGACAAGTGATGCTCATGATCTACACTTTTCCTCTATTACACCATAATGTCATTAAAATAACCACCTCAAAATAATTCAGATATCTCTGAAATATCTGATTTATAAATTCCATGAACACTACTGGAGCATTAATTAGAACAAAGGGAATGACCACATAATCTTAATGGATATATCTATTTCAATAAGATATTTTGGGAATATCCTCCTTTATGACCCATAATTAATGATATCTTGATCTCAGGTCAATCTTGGAGAACCACTTAGATCCCCTTAACTGGTAAAAAATTCAACAATGCATAGAAGTGGATATCAGTTCTTTATTGTAAACTGATTATGTCTACGGTAATAAATACAGAGTCATAGAGTTTAAACTTACTTTTTAAAAAACAAAATTGGAACTTCCCACAAAGATGTGCTAGGCCGAATGAACCCTTTGTTTTAAAACTCTTCCAACTACACCATTAATTCCAGCAATTCTGATGGAGACAATCGGTAAGATGGATGTGTGATATGAGTAGTCCCCAAAAAATGGTTAATCGTAAACCCCAATTCCCTCATGGCAAGAAACCCTAATAATTATTTAGAAAATATGTCCATAAACTGATCCACAACTACAGAAAGAACACTATGTTCAATACCTTCCACTGATTTCAATGAAAATTCCTCTAACTGATACACAGTCGTGCAAACAAGCTCTTTGAACCATAATTCTCTCTCTTCTCCTTGCTAAGGAGATGTCTAACACCATACTTCCCCACAAAACTAATCATTCATTCCTAACAATTTATGTGGGATGTAAACATCTCTATCCAATCCATTTCCAGGATTATATCATAAGCATCCATCTCAAGCACTCATAAATCCCACATCAATTCAACGTTGTCCAAAACTAATCAACACACTCTATATAAGAAGGCTCGACCCTCTCTTTGACATAGAAGAGTCTGTATCTCCAAAACAGAAGGAATCATTTCAACATTTAAACACAAAAAATCAACAATGTTAGAAGAAATAATAGGGTTGAAATTAGTCGTATCAAATAAAGCATACATCAACATGGAATTTCAAAGAATCATACATTGCACCATGGATAGTCCTGACTGGTCATCCATCACAACATGTTCAGCTGAAAACCACCACTTTGTTGCCACAATATTCTCCTTATTACCCTGATCAGGCATAATAGTATTAGAAAAATTACTATGACCTACTTTACTCTACTACTGAGGGGTATGCTGATGTCCCCATACCATCAAGGCATAAGACCCCTACAACCCCTAAGGAGTGTCACAATCACATGAACTTGGAGAATTCTGAAAATAACGCATCATATTCACAATATGCATACAATTATGACATGATCATGGTTGTTCCATAAAATCCTACGTGTTGTAGCTCATAGAGCCACAACGAAAATATCTAGGCATACTATGAGGCTTTTGATGAAGATTCACCAATCCTACCGTCGGATACTGAGCCATACACCCACCCAAGAATTAAGAGTACCTCTTTCCCTTGAACCCACCATTCAGGTTCCCACTATTCTCTATGGGATCCAACATTCTTTCTCCTCTTATACCCCCCCTAAAAGTCTCACTCATCCACCATAGATCTATTAACCATTTTTGTGAAATCATTTATACACAGTAATGGTATTCGGAAACGAATTTCATTCCTCAACCAAACATCAAAAATCTGTTCCTTCAATGATGCACTACCCACCACCTTTGGTGAAAACCACACTAAGTTCATAAGTAAAATAGCATAATCTGTTATCACCAATTTCCCTTGCTCCAAACTGAACAAATCAATTTTATACTGAATTATGACATATGAGGGAAGAATTGTTTGTTAAAAAGTTCCTCAAACCCTTCCCATGTCACACATTGGTCCGTCTCATATTGGAACACCCGCTCCCACTACATAAGGAAAGGATCTACCAACATGTATGTGGCTAGAATCACTTTATTCCCTATTTGTATTTCAAAGAGGTAAAATACCCTATTCATTCTATTCATCCACACGTCAACCCTTTCTAGCTCTGAATCACCACTAAACATGGGTGGATTCAACAATTGAAATTGAACACTGTGATCCAAATGCTTTGGTTCATTCTCTTTATTCCCACATTCCACAACTTGGAAAGAATGCACTATACCATACACTAGCTGGTTGTTCACCTAAGGCTTAAGTGCAACCACATTTTTAGTAGCTTCCTCCCGTTGGTCTATATGACGCCTAACCGGTGCCGTTTCTATCAATATAAAAACTACCATATGTCCCCTAACTTAATAAGGAAATGCATAAAATTTTCAAATTTAATTTTATAACAACTATCACCACTAGCCTTTCCACATGTTCATGTTTCCCATGTTTCATTGTTCGAAAAAATCCACCTTGTTTTGAAAATCAACTCATTTTCAAAATACCACATGTTTCCATGTTTCAAATCCATCCATTTTGAAACCCAATTCAAATATCCAAAATCCACATATTAATATCACTATATAGGTCACTATACCCCAATGAAATATGAATTGAAGAGAGAAGCCATTTTTACCATTCAAGCTATGCGCTTATCCTTGGATACACACATGACACTTTGATATCCTAAGCATATAAGGGTCTCCAAACACTTATGTACCCAACTCCTTAAAAACTTGAATTTTATAATAAAAGGGTCAACTATGTCCTTTTATGCTGTACATTCAATTCTCTGACAATCATACACCTTGATACCATCCCGACTCATGGAATAGACCATGAATGAATGTCAACACCCAGAAAAATAGGCAACGCCAAAGGACTGAAAAATTTCTATCACATAAAAGCCATGTACCGAATAATCAGATAAAACGTGTAACATCCCGCCCCATCCCATTGGCTTGAGAGGGATGAAGAATTCTACTTGGCCTTAAAAGATGTTCCCAAGACTCCAAATGCTAGAAATAAATGTCGGGGGCTTTGAGAATAAATTTTGATACAATTTTCCCTTAAGATAATATCTACCAACCAAACTATCCATTATCAAAAAGCAACATGATGCATGCAAGAAAATCAAACCAACCCATACATTACCAAAAGACGACTAAACTAATCCATAACTATTAAAAAATGTTAATACCACAAAACTAAAATCATAATACAATGTGAATTACTATGCAAAAAGACCCCAAATAACAAGGACACCATCGATATTTCCACACCATGCTCTGTGATCCAAGCACCACAATATCACCAAATCCTCATGACAAACCACTAGCCAAATGAGATGATTTAACCTTACCTGTGTACCAGAATAAAACACCTAAAAAAGAACCCAAATGACAAACTAAGGGGTGGGTAAAAGTACTTAGTAGGATTTTCCCTAAATAGAATCCCTACACATGACACTAGGATACAACCGTTAGAATAGTTATATAAAAATTTTTATATAAAACATTAAATAGTGAAACAACATACAATAAGAAAACACTATTTTACCAAGACATTTTCACCCAAAAGCCTGAATCAAATAGGACATCCCAATAACCATTACACAATCCATTTCACCCTCCCAAATTTGAATTTGTTTTTCCATATTGCATAGAAACACATAACAAGGAAGCAAACACAGTTGAACTTCTCTTCCAAATCCGTTTACTACATTAAAAATCTGGTTGTACTTCCCGCCTAGCTATCCTTTCTAGTGGACCATCTGTCCACTCTCCATACTTGTTTAATAGTGGAACTCCCTACAAACTGCACATCATTATAATAATAAGAATAACATGCACAATCCAATACCTAAGTATATAACATACCAATGCCACACCACATTCAAATAATCATTTCCATCACATCACAATCAAGATCAATAAATCACATATTTATTGAAACCCCCATAAATAATTTTCCCAAGTAAACCAAATTTGAATAAAGAAACATCCTTATTGAAAACCATTTTCATCATAAATTTTCACAATTCAACCCAAGTGATCAATTTTTAAAATCCCCATTTTAAAATCCAACAATAAGAACATTACACCACAAAACCTCTTTTACCAAAAAAATCCCCAAAACATTACCAAAGTTATTTCAAACCCATTACTCACATCAAATTCACTAATTAATTTTAGTGAAACAAATTATTTGGAACCAACCTTCTAGTTCAAACAATTTGGAGTTGGGAGAGAAACAACCAACCTTTCGGGTTCCTACGAATTCGACCCACAAGAAAACACACCATAATCAAAGAAAATGATCCACTAAAACTATTCTAGATCTCCTTCCCTATCATATAAAATCTTTTAAATCAACACTTTATGAAACCAAAACCATAGATAGACACACAATGTGTGATGATCTAGAAAGTCAAGATAGAGGGAAACATAGATCTAGAGAAAACTACCAAAAAAACTATGTGACGAGACTTAATGGAGAAGAATCAGCTCAAAAAAACCAAGAAAACCTTATATTTGTTTCCAAAATGAGTGGTAGAGAACCCCTAACCCATAAGAAGAGTGAATACTGAGTGGGGATTGAATGGGATGAATTTTGGTTGTCTTTAGAAAAGTACTGACAAATCCCATATTTTTAAAAAACCATTTTTATGGGCCACACTGTTAGCTTGCATAGTTAGACAAACTGTGCACTAACTGTGTTCCTGCAACTGCCTAAAAGGGCCATCATGCATGACCTCCATCCACGATTAGACAATCCAGGAAAAGGTCATGCGTAACCCCACTTCCCACATGGATTAATCCTGCACGGGTTCCCCTAACAATGATCAAACTTTTCAACCTTAAAAAGAAATCCAAAACATTCCAAAACCCTCCCAAACTCTTCCAGCCTCTTCCCAACTCATCCCAAGCAATTTAAAAACATTCAAAGGCATACAAAATGATCCATACCCCAAATATGGGGTACAAAATTTTTTTACAAGGATATCCATTTTATATCAAAACAATACACCCCTATAACCTATTGTCTTATTGCCTTAAAAGATTTTATATAGAACCAACTTATTGTAAATAATTTTAAATACCTCTCAAAAATATTTTTCCACATAATATCTTTATAGAAATATCATACATAATATCCCACTTCATAACTTGGGGAATATAAATATGTGAAAGGCTTATCTTAGATTATTAGTGAGCGAAAACATAAGTGATATTAATCACATGTCCTATGTGAGAAAAAGATGTGCATGTGGGTTCCAAAGAATAATCTTGGTACGTGGTCATAGAATAATATAATACGACCTAATAATAATATATAATAAATCACAAGTAATTGAGAAAACAAATTATCATAAAATAATACATGATACATATGAGAGTGAAATAATGGATCTGTAATCAAGAACTATAAGTTCATAACATAGTTACAATGCATAACATTATAATATGGAAGAAAAATGAGCTTAGAAATAATAATATATTTTACATCTAGCCACTAATACTTTCACATTATAATGGGTAAGATAATTTTCTTCCCATAATACAGTGTACTTTGTCAAATCACAACCACCCCTTAACATTATAGAATTGGTCTACCCACAGTTTTAACATATTAATTTTATGAGGAATAAAAATAAACAATTCATTAAAGGTCTAGAATTGATTCAACTATCACATAATGAAAAACCATATAAATGTGTATGACATGACTATAAAATTCATAATTATATCATATATTTATTAATGTAAGAAAATGAAATGGGTATCATGAAAAACCTATCATAACAAGATTATAATACATATAGATAAAGATGGTGGAAAGTATAATTATATTATATTTATGATGAAGTATATAAATAATTAAAGTATTTAGAAATATATAAAACACCTTTTTATAATTTAATTTTGAAATTGTATTGAAAAAAGAAGAAATATCAATTTATTTATAAGTAATTTTTTTAAAAACAATATTAATAAAATATAGATATATATTTATTTAAAAGACCATGTTGAAATTTAATTGAATAATCAATATAATTAATTGTTATAAAATAAGGAATATTTATTCATGAGAAAATCATTAAAATTGATTTTTTTTAAAACATCTTCAAAGAGAGTTGATGTTGGTGGAAAACGACCACAACAAAAATATTAAAAGAAGACTACACTAAGAAAAATATCAACAAATTGAAATTGAAATTAGTAAATAATTTATTAGTAGGAAAATATATCAATAAAAAAATTGAAGAATATAAATAGAAGACTGAAAAAGTTCCTACCAAAATGGGGAGGTATGATCAGTTTCTCTATGAAGAATCACATCAAGGGAATAGTGACACTCTTTTTATACTTCGTTAATGTTCAGTGCATGTGAAATGTCAGGAATATACTTCTTAAAAATGATATTTGTAACAAAATAATCATTTCATATAGGTAAGTTGGGATTACATGTTCATATACCAATTCTAATAGATGATCAATTATTTCAAAGGGTCCAATATATCTTGGACTCAACTTACCCTTCTAACTAAATATAATATCCTCTTAAATTGTTGTATTCTAAGGAATTCCTTATAGTTTAATCCAAACATGATATTTAATAAATGATTATAAATATCTATATTCTATAAATTCTAGAAAATTTTAATCTTCCACTAAATAATTTTATTCTTATATTGTATTTATTGAGCATGTTTTGTTACCATTTTTTTCACCCTTTAACTTCATATGAACATTATGGAATTGGTAACCACTTGATTATAGAGCCTCATACAATTCCCTTTGAATTCAAGATTATAAATGTTTTTATATGATATGTCTATTAGGTGAAGGTGTTGATCCCATCCTCTTTTAAAATACATAAAACATTATATCTATATATATTTTTAATATTGGAGGGTCCTTCCATATTAAAAATAGTCTAAGGATTATATATAGTTTTAAATTTTAACTCTCAATATATTACTTTTTAAATAATTTTCATCAAATTTTAGGTAAAACTCATATTTTTATTAGATACAATGGAAAGTGTTACTCCTTGGAACCATACCACGTCTATTCTATATATCATATAATGTTACCAAGCCATAAATCAATCAAGAAAAAATAAATGTTCAAAAATTGTGAGATGGTTGACTATATCACAAATATTATTAAATACATTATAATTTTTGGGATGAACCATGATGAAATCAATGGTTATGTTCTTATATATAAATACTAATATATGTAATGATTTCATCATGACCATTAATTTTTCAAATTCATCTTTTCATTTGGAAATACATTGAATCAAGATACATACTCTATAATCATCCTCTATATCTTCTTCTATCTAAAATATGACTTTTGATTACTATACAAATTTTTTCTTACATGATATATAGTGGATAATGAGACATGTAAAAAATTCAAAACACATTTCATCAATTCTAGAATTGATTTATATAAATTTCCAAAATATTATCACTCAATATTTATAAAATTTAACATCAAAAATATTATATATCATCTTTTATAGAACAATATCCATTTTTTATGATTTTATCATCAATTAATTGTTGAATTTTTGAGAAATAAAATAGATATTATTTTATTTCTACCCATTCCTTATTATTTAATGATCCATCTTTCTAGAATCCATGATTAATTGTGATTTTTTAATCATCATGATGGATAAGATAAAATATTACATTCTACTAGGAGAATAATCCACCATGTTTTCTTTACTATGTTTTTAAAGTATCGAGAAGTCATAGTCTTTGATAAACTACATGAATTTCCATTTAAAAATATTTAACTATTTCTATGGGAATATATACATTAAAATATTATGATATGTATACATTTTTTCCTTTTAAACATAATGATAATACGTCCATATTTTTAGTGAAAATATCATTTCTACTAGCTATAAATATGGCATAGTTTAATTTTGTCTTGAATCATTAATTGATGTGTGGAATAAGCTAAGATCATGTCATTATATATTAGGAAACATTTCTATCAATTATTTTTTGATTCAATATATATTTAAAACCCTAATCCACTGCATGGTAGTGAGTATATAGATCTAGTGACGAACTTTATCTAGAGCTCCTAAAAAGTTTTTTTTTCATTCATCTATCTAGAGGAACACAACTCACATTTGAGTTAACTTGATTAATGCATTTTAATATAATGATAAATTTAGAACTTATTTTTTATAATATCCATTCAATCCAAGAGATATATTTGTCTCTATTAAATAGTTTCATTGGGGACTTTATCCAATAATCTCAATTATTAATGGATCTACAGATATACAATCACTTGGGATTATATGACCTACAAACTATAAATTTTTATTTATAATTCACACTAGAAAATTTTATAATAAAATTTATCCCTATTCATGGAATTTTCAATAATACTGAAATGATAATTAGGATCTTCTATTAAATTTGTGTAAATGAGAATATAATATTTAAAAGTGATGAAAAATCTATTAAGGTAATCTATAAAACTATATTATCTAGATTCATGATGATAGATTTGTTATTTGTGAGTCCTTAAAGAATTATATTGAAATTAGAATACCCATATATTTTATGATTTATTTTCGGGGGTATATCATATATTTTTACCATAAATTAGGGATATCTAGATCTAAGAAAGATCTTGGAGAATTATTTTTCGCAACACACCTGAAAAAATGTTATCAATATAGGGAATATGATGATTTTCTTTATTATTATTTTGTTAATTTCTTTATAATAAATATACTGAATAATTGATCTATAATTCTTTTTTATAAAGAAAAATTGTGGGAACCAATGCTGAATATTTGGATGTATAAATTTTTTTTATGTATTCTATGGTAGTTTCTTCTTTAATTACATTAATAAAATTCTGATCATTATATAATATTATATGATATATCTATAACTCAATGTATTCTTCATTTGGAAAATAAAACCTCATTATTTGTTTCAATTTTGAAAATATATTCAGAATATAGATCAAAATATACCCCCAAAATACATATATCTTCAATGTAATGTTATTTCCCATACTTTTCAGAAAGATACCCTTCATTATTGGGTATTAGGACACATATAATTGTTGTAATTTCCATATAGAGTTCAAGGTATGCTTTTCCTCAATAAATAATCATGCACTTATTTGGGATATAAAATTTTATTTCCTTATCTAGAAAATTGAAATGTTTTTTATATACTGATATTCAATCGATTCACAAAATCATATAATATTATACTAATGGTAGGGTAATACAATTTTCGTGAAACAAATTTTCTAATTATCTATAAGATATGGGTTGTATACATGGGATTATATCATTTACCAGTTCCCTTTTTTAATAAAAAAACACAAAATTTATAAAGTGATGTGGTGAATTGTTTTCATTATAAAATTTCCTATATATCATGGAGCTAGTAAAACATGAATCAAATAAGTAATATGTAACTCTATATGGGATGATGAGTTTGCAATTAACCAATTTATTTTCATGACCAACATCAATAGTAGTTGTTTCATAACGTTTTCAATAATTTTATTTATTTTGGAGTTGATAACATAATATTTAATAATTATACTTAGGTTATCATCATGTATATCAGTTGATGTATTGGAGTGTGGTTGGTGAATTTATGAAATCTTTCCCTCTATCAATTTCATTAATTAGCCTCTTCATATACATTCAACATTAATATACATGATGTCCTTCTCATTCACATATGAAAAATTAAGCTATTATATTGACACAATAAACTCAATGCTTCTTCCATCATTTTTGGAATATAGTAATAATTATTTTTTTTACTTCATCGGTTTTATCAATTCTATTTCCTAAATATTTTTTCCACTTTCCACAAAACCATGAGATTAATGGGAGAATAGAATATATATTTATAGCTTTTTATAATATTAGAAAATATATTCATAGTCTCCAAATTCGATTATAGCTAATTCCTTTTGGAGACTTGGGTTTAATCATTGAGAGAAATGGTCAATTATTATTTTAGGGACAGTGTTGAAACCAGAAGAATATAATGATAGTCACTTAATGTTTCCTTCATAGAAACCAATGAACTCAACCTCTGTTAATTTCAACTATTTAAATTATATTTCTATATTCATGTGAATATTTTAGGAATAAAATATGTTGAAGAATATTTTCATATACTCGGTCCATTCAATTTAAATGATTTCTTTAACTTATTTTTTATTCTTAATGAGATTCCATAATTGATCCACCAAACATTCCAAATGATAAATATATAAAACTATAATTTTATTCTATTATAACTAAAAAATAAAAAATATCATTTCTATTGTGTTGATATTTTTCAATTATATATGTGGATTGGAAGATCTACTAATGGAGGGTGTTTCTTTCCACATAAAGAAATCAATAGATGGTTATTTTTTCCTTGGGTAATTGAGGAGATTTGAATTATTAATGTTATTGTACATGGGTTAAGAAATTTAATATGAAAAAAGATAATGTTTTTTATAGAAAATCACATCTTTTTTCATTACTCATTATAACAATCATTACACTACCATCCACATTAGTTTTTAAATAGATTACTCATTGTTCCATCCATTAATTAATAAAATAGTTATTTTTAGTATCATGAAATAATAAATATAGTAATTAATCATATTATAAATAAAATAAAAAATAATATTTCATAAATTATGTCACTTTCATGTAAACATATAACATTTTAGGTTCATCCTACATCACTTTTCGTTCAATATAGATTGTTTATGGTCATATTATATTATTCATCAAAACCTAAAACAAAAATCAATAAAACCATGTTTTGATACCAAATATGTTGATGCAAGTATTTTTAGACATATAAATTACATAATTTTATATGAACATATATTACTTCTAAACATAAAATAATCCTAAAAACAGAAATGATTATTTTCTTTGGATATTTGATATAAAAAATACTTATGTTACAACATTCTAATCATTTTCAAAACAATTATTCTCATTTGATTCAATTTTAGTCACATCATACATAATTCTATATTTAATAATATATGTAATTAATCCATTATAAAGGGTGAAATCAGATTCTCTATAAGGGTAAACATAATTGATATCAATGAGAAATAAAAATTGTGAATATGAATATCATATTTATATGATAAAAAAATCAATAAAATTGATCATAAAATTATATAATCATATATAATATATCATAAATCATAAAATATGATTCACAAAATAAGTATTTTAGTGTAAAAAATGATTTAAATCAAAGGACACAAAAAAAATGACTAAAAAAATCAGGATTTATGCGAAAATAATAATGGTATGTTTTGTAATATAACATGGTTGAAAAGTCATATCCATATAAATCCAAACATATGTAATGGATAACCAATAAGTGATTAACAAAATATGGGATAGTCTAACCACTTTACACTAAAATGGTGGACTTAGGATAAACACTCACATACGTTAATATAGTGTACTTTGGATAACGAAACTTATCCAAATATTGATCTAAAGAGATACAATATTACTCAATTCATTTCAGGATTATAACAGACCCACCTGTCACATAATGATAAACCATAGATATCTATTCAAGATGATCACAAAAACATAAATAATTCTAAAATATATTTTCTATCAAAAAAAATATGATTATCCCCACTAAATCATATTTAAATTTATTTTTTTATATAAATTAATGAAAAACTATTTTACAAGAGTGTAAGAAAATTTATTTGAAAAATAAATACAATTAACCACTTTAATTGATAGATTTAAAATAACAAATTAATTTTTTAAAAAAATTGAACAGATTATTCATTGGAAAATATTAAAAAATAAAAGTGGAAGTATCCATATGGAAAATAGGAATATAGTACAGAAAATGAGGTTATGTGGAAAGACACAGAAATAGAATATTACTGTATCATTTTTTTAAAGAGAGTCAATGTTGGTAGAAAACAGATAAAATTAATTATTTTATAAAAATATTAGTTTTTTGAATAAATCAAATACATTTGAAAATACCTTAGGGAATGATAATGTAGAGACATAGAAATCCATAATTAAAAATAAAAAAATTTTGTCATGGAATATAATTTTTCAACTGGTTCATAATGGAAATGGTGGTACCAGTTTCATGATGCAATGTTAATAATTTGTAGATTGTTGAAGTTAGTGGAATCATTTTGTTTCAATGATCTATATATACCCTATTGATTTGATGGAATTTATTTGTATGGTTTGAAAAAATGGAATCCATGATGAAAATATTTTGATAATTTTATCTACAACCATTATATAATTTCTGTTGTTTATTTTTTGTCATTTATAATATATTTATATCATATATTATCATTATTAATGTATTTATGCATATTTGTGGTGAAAATGGTGATTTGTATTTAAAATATTTCATATTGGTTATTGAACCGACCCATATAAGAAAAAATATACGAATGAAATAGTATGTGTATAGAGTTACATTATATATAAACATGGGTTAAATAGTTCTCCCTCAGTGATTCAAGACATTCAAAAAATGACCTACTGTGAGTCGATCACAATTTTGCATCCTGAACAAGCTTATAAATGAATCCACACAACCCAAGTAAAATAAGGTGTGTGGAGGATTCATAAGAATTTAATATATAAATTATAATTTCCATCCCCAGAATGATGGCTTCTATAGATGAGTGGGAGATAGAATAAAAATTTATCTTGTATCCAAAACAATATATTTCAAAGGATTGTGGTGATTACAGTAGGGTATAGATCCATACAAGTTATAAGAGAACATGAAAACATTAAATACCAAAGGGTAACGATGATGGGTAGATTGTTGAATCTAGTGTTGTTCAATACCCCGTTAGAGATTCATGACCTTTCCATAAATATCGAGTTGCATAATGACTGATTTATATAAAATTTTACAAGGAGAACTATAAAGCCATGCATCTTGAATATCATATGGGATATAGGGGAGTCACATAAATGGAATTTAAGTTCCATGATTTTCCCCAAATTATGATGCCTTTTCGATATGGGTGGGAGACCAAAGAAAAATAAAACTATACCAGTGGAACCATTGATTATAAAATAACATTATAGTTAGGGGAGATAATTTATCCAAAATATTGAGGAAGGTTGTGGAGATATATTATTCCTAATGGATTATTAGGATTCCTTTGTCATAATTTTATTTTTTACTTGATAAAACATCTATACCCTTAATATTTTTAGCAAAAATCTGTATTTGTAGAAAATAGAATTTGATATGTTATTCTACATTATTGTGACCCTTTAAATATGATTATTTGTGTCTTTATCTTTAGGTAATCAATATTTGATTTTTGTAAAATGATGGAATATTTTCTAATATATATTTTTAATAGTGTTTGAGTTATTTGATATAGACTACAACTGATTTAAAACATTTCCTTGTTTGAAATGAACAAAGTGTCAAAATCTTCAATGGATTGAATAAAAATGGAAAATAATTTTTTAAGATAACTTATAAGGGGTTTTTATATTAATTTGATGAAATCATAAAACTAAAAATTCATTTTTTTCATTACATAGGAATTTTTATGAATCACTTGGTTTTTTAAGTCTTTTGAATATTGTTGATTTTTTTTTGGGTTTTCTCCTCGCTCATGTTTGAACCATGGATCTTATATTCATATTTTCACTTATATATTTGGATGATCCCTCTACCATTACATAATATGGCCATTATAAATTTTATATTCCATTGGTTTAGTTTAAACATGAGGTTGATTTATGTTTATGGCCAATCCAGACGGTATGGAATATATAGAAATAATATTGACCCTTTAAAATAATATCAACATTATTAGTACATTTTTCATCTGACTTGTCCATGTATTACATTCAGTTGATATGGCCAATTAGAATCACACTCTTCCACATACTATAACTTTTATTCAGTGAATCTACTAGGAATAAAAATTAGTTTATTGAATGTTGATATTCTGATGAAATTTAATTAGATGATGATTCTACTATGTACATTATTGGTTAAAAACCACAATGAAATTATGATTCAATAATGTGGTTTAAAGATAAATGGTGTTGATTGAACAATAATAAAGAAGATAATATGTTTTAAAGAAGAGAAATCTATTACATTCAAATAATGAATCTAAGAAGAAATCAAAATACTTTATTAATGATCATAAGTATTTTGATCATTAGGCTTAGAGGCATCATAAGTATTTTGGGTCAATGTATGAAATTGGATGATAAGAAGGTTTTTAAGTGATGAACCTGAGTCTTTATCAATATAATTTCTTAAAGATTCAAATTATAAGACTTCAGATCATTTTTATCAATGGGTTCATGTCTTAAACACTACGTTAAATTTTACGGGTTATAATGTATACAAATATGTTGTGGTGAGAACCCCACTATATATAGGGTGTCAACATGAATGATACAATAGGCCATGCTTGTAAAGACTTATATTTATATTAAAAAGAAAAAAAAATTATAGTATTGGGTAAAAAGAAGAAGAATATTATTTTAGTAAACTAAATATGGAAAATTAATCATGAGAATTTAGGAGATTTAAGACAAATATTTGAACAAAAATTTTTATTGATTTTTGAATATCTTAATATCTTATGAGATATTTGATTAATAAAAAATCAATTTGTGATTCATTGAGAGAACGATTGAATCAATTTTAGGAGATTTCTAATATATTTTAATAAAAGAATATTTCTCCTATAGAAGATCATGGAATTTCAAAACAAAAATAAAACAAAAAAATTCATGGGGTATTATTCTAATAGTAATAATAATATATATGTATATAGTATAAGTATTTATTGTGGTGAAAAAACTATGAAAACCCTTAAATGTCAACTGAGTGTATTATGAGGAACTAAAAGTCCTGATACTATACATTATCTATTAGAGAAGGATCCAAATAATGAATCCAAAAAATCTCTAGGTGATTTTTAGTACATATATATATTGATGAAGGATAAATATTACCAGAGTCATAAAATTTATAGATTAATTCTGGAGATGACCATTATTGTTCATGTGATTGGGTGGTACACATGCAGACTTACTGATCCGTCTACCATTGGATGGGGACTAATATCTAACAGTAGAGATTATACAAGTAGTAGCACAATGGAATTTTTTTATAGATATTTTATTAAAAGATATATTTTATTATCCAATTAAATAAATAAATCATAAATAGTATAATTGAATCTTTTTTGTAGATAATTTTTTATTATAGTGAATATTCAATGTAGTGGGGCACAACCAACCTAGAAATTAGACTTCATTTCATCCAATCCTTATAAATTTTATTTAATTATGTCTCAATCAATATCATTGATAGTAAAGATGATGGAGAGGCTCTAAGTATTAATTTAGATAATTGAGATATTTAATAAATTGAAAATATTAGTTTAAGATGGAATAACTCATAAAATGTATATAGATAACTAATTCACCCCACCCTGACTCAATAATATAAATAGATATGTGAATATGAATTGTCATTAGATTGTTTCTATATTTTAAAAATCCAAATTATTAAATGATAAAAAATAAAATATATTAACTGAGAAATTTAATTCCTACGATGCACTAATGGACAATACTAATATATCCTATGTAATAGGTTTCAATCATACCTCCTTTAACTCATCCTAGATGTTACAGATGATGCTATAGTGTGTTTTACACACATCGCAAATAATTTTATAAGGACACAAGAATATTTTTTATATATTGAGTTAGATATAATGGTTAAAAATAATGACTCTTTATATTTATCGGATAAGGTATAGAAAACGTTTATGGGTTGTCAAACTGCAAAGGAGAAATGAGAAAAATTTAGTAATATCTTTAAATTATATATTAGTGTGAATGAACCTTAGATACTATATGAAGGAGTAGATTTTTGGATTTTAAAATGGATCATGATGAGAATATAGATGACTATCTAATGATGGTAATTGGGTGTTTTAGAAAAATTCATGGATTTGGTATGAAAACATATAATTATATCAATGTCAAAAATATTATGATAAGAATTATAGATAGATTTGATTCTAAAATTTCATCTTTTGATGAAAGGGAATATCTACCCTTGGATAAGATTTATAGAATTTTCATTCCATAAGTAATGAGAAAGGCGAAAACATTTGAAAAATGTAAAACATGATATTAACATTGAACCCATGAGAAAAATAAAACTCATAGATGAATCATCCAATGAATCCAATTATATTAATTCTATGGATGGTGAAGTATTTTACCAAATTATTACTCTTCTATAAAATATATTAAATATGGAAAAATGGAAAATAAATTTTGATCAATTATTGAGAATTTCTAATCATGATGATATTTGACCTATTGAGAAATATTTCCAAATGAGGTGGGTTGAAGAAACTGTGTCAGATAAGGAGGATGTAAAAAATATATGAATAATAAGAATCATTTTTGGAGAAAAATATTATTTTTTATAAAGTGAAATATAATTCATAATTTTTTTTAAATAATTGAATCCCAACATATTCTTGTTTTTAGAAAGTAATTTAATCATCAAGAAATTTTTATTATGGATAGTAAAGTAAAAATAATGAGTGGGAGATAAAAAAAATGAGAATATTTTCTTAGTGAAAATAGGTAACTCATTAAATACAAATGGAATCTACCGATGGATAAAAATAATAATAATGAAGGAAAATAGGATATGATAAAAAAATAAACCAACCTATGCTGATGTGGTTACGAAGCATGAGATTTGATAAGATTAACATAAAATTATTATCAGTGAACTTGAAGAGAAGTTATCACTAAGGGAAGAAGAACATAGAGAGGAAAGATAAATGTGTCTTATTATTCAAAATTAACGGAATAATACTATAGAAGACATCAAATTATTTTATCATCGTAACAGATAATCTTCCCATATTAGTGAGGTTATTAGTTCCAAATAGAAAATAGAAAAATTCAATTAATAAATCATTATATAATTATATAATTTCATATATATATATATATATATATTATAAAAATGGTTCTAAAGAGTTTTGAATCAAGAATAAGGATGATTGAAATTCTTGAAAAAAATAAGAGATAAATAATCTTAGATTATCACTTCCCCAATATCAAAAAAGTATTGGTTTAATGAAGGACATAAAAAACAAAATTTTGGACTAATTGATTATCAAAATGGATGATCTAATTTCATAGTTTTTTACTTCTGTTATGGATGGAATGGCTAAAAACCACAACTTTTATGTTTTATATAACATTAAAAATAATTTGGTAAGAACAAAGGGATATTATTGATGATAATTTAAGGGAAAAAATAAGTAAGAAACCATTGGGGACTAAAATATTACCAAATCTATCCACATAAAATAAATTTGACCATTTTGATGAATTGTGTAGAATGTATAGAAAATAATTTTAATATTTTAAGGAGTTAATTAGTAGATTACTAGTATATATTAAATATAATGTGAAATTAATAAAATTTATAAACAATCATTTATTGTTAAATATTTCAAAAAGAAAATTTTGAATTTTAAAGAAATATATAATTGAAGAATAAATGCTTCGGTATCTATCTAGACTAGTTGGAGATGATGAAAAATTAGATAATGTATATATAGATACTAAAGATAAATTAAAAGAAGTTGTTACAAAAGAAATATGTTGAAATTCATGAGACCTAATTAATAAAGACATATTTAATCTAACAATAATAATTATTTTAATTGTGTATTCAATTTGGGAATGAAACAACTAATTTCTCGTGAAATCTAAAAATATTTGAAGATATAATAAAAATTATTATGAAAGAAAAAAAATTAATCTTCAATGAATTTTTGGGAGGATAAAATTATATTAAATGAAGAAAAAATATTTGGGGGAGAGTAAATGATTTAATAAGTTGAGGTAGTTTATATGAAAAATGGTGATGCACTTGGAATGATGAAGAATATATGTTTAAAATTAAACATTAAACCTAAATTATTATTTTAAAAGTATAAAAAGGAACTCCTTTATTTTTTATAGTTTTTTTTCATCTATTATTCCTTATAGGTAATTGATGGAGGGTTATAGTGTTTATCCTCTTAAAAATTTTGAATGACTGATTCGGGATATTTAAAATTCCCTGAAGTTGATAGAGTAATTGAATGAATTATGGTGGCCAAAAAATAAATATAGAGAATATAACATATTACAAGAAATATTCATATTAAAAATCTATAAAATCATGACGTCCCAATGAAATATTGAGTAAAAGATATATCAGTCACACATATACCCCTAATTGAAGATTCTCTAAAATAAAATATATAGGGGGAGTGATAGTTGATAAAAGAATGAGACAAAAGAGTTATTTTATACATTATAATCTATTATTTTTTGATAAATTTGTTAATTTATTTATAGAATATAACATATTTTTAATGAATATATATTGGAAATACTAAAAGGAATTTTTTCATTGTTATCAAATGTATCAGATTCTAGGGATTACATAGACTTCCTTGGTAATATCTCTGTTATTTTCTACATCGATATTTTCCAACATAGAGTAAATTTTGGGTAACTAAAGGCATTTTGTAAGAGAAAAAAGTGTTATCATCATTCTATATCAATTGACATAATAACTTATTTTAATGGATTAAGTGAATAATATGATTTCCTAAAAGGTTGAGAAGAGGAATTCCCACTATCCCTTGTGTTTATTGTCAATGTGGTGGAAAAGGAATATCTAACATATTGGTATGATATTTTTTTGATGTATTGAAAATAAACAAAAAGGGGGTATTTTTTTCCCAAGGTGTCTCATTACATATGTTTTCAATTTTTTAATACTTGTTTTGGGATTGATATATATAAAACATACAACATTGTTATATATTTATGAGTTATAAATTGGTATTATACATGATAATAGAAATTTCTATATATAGTGACTGGGAAACTATCAATTGAAATAGAAAAGATAAGTTAAAATAATTTTTTGATATGGAATCCCTATTAAAGCAATGATTAGTGTTCTTATTTTCAAGAAAAACAAAGGAATGTTTTTTTCAATGAAATAAAATATTCTATTACATTTTTATGTGTTTTTGTGTTATTTTAGAAGGCCTTTATCAAGATTGAGAATAGACTAGTTTGATTCTAGTGATGTACTAAATTCCTGGTTGTATTAATTTTAATTGAGAATTCAAGATTCATATGGCTTTTGGAGGATTTTAGTATTTATTTATAGTGGTGTCTATATGAATTATATATTATAATAGATTCAATAATAATTTTTTTATCACTAAGTAATTTTTTTAAAATATTGATGGTGTCGTTTCATGAAAAAGGTTGATTCATAAACTGTTGCGTCATTAGATCACTTATATATGAAATTATCCTCTTGTAATTTCATCAAATATATGATTGAATTTTACCTTGTGGTCTATTGAATTATAACACGTTTTTTATTTTGATATGTGAAATATCAAAAATGTTTGGTCAGTGTAGATGTGTAGTCAATCCATTGATAGTAGAATCACATGGTTGACACATAATTCATTAGGTAAATACAAATTGAGTTCTTACCTGATTTTTAAGTAGGAATCATGGACAATAATTACATATAATGTTTTATTTGTGGTTCTACTGGGTGAAAATATGAGTTTCAAAAATATGTATACTCTGATGAAATTAAATTACATCATGTTTATGTTGTGTTGTTCATTAATTAAAAATAAAAATTTGATTATTTTTTAAGAATTATTGTTTAAAATAATTTTATTGTAAAATAAATAAAATGAAATTAAAAATAATAATTTAAATAATATTGAGAAAATATGGTGAAATTAATATATTCAGAAGAGATTCTAAGATTTTATGAATGAAAAAAATTTGTAACATCCCATATTTTAATATTAGGTATCCCCCCATTAAATTACTGTAAGCCTTTTTCCCATAATGGATGTGATTAAGGGGACAATGATTTTTTGGGGAGCATTTAGGGATTATTCAGAGACTGAATATTTGTATTTTTGAAAGGAAGACCGAGTCACATTGTTAGCGCATGGTTACTGCTAACTATGAAACATCGCTCTGTGGGCCTCAAAGTACAATACACAATTATTTTAAATCATGATAGGAGAGGCACGTTTCAATGCGTGGGATCTATAAAACCCATAGAAGAGTCGAGTGTATGGGTAATGGGTTTTCCAAACCACGCGTTGAGATTCAATGGTTGTCACACTTAACCAGTGGTGGCATTTACTTTGGAAAACAATACAGCCAAACCATGTGGCACTAAATAGGTAGTGAAATTATATTCCCTCCGTAACATCATTAAATTTTAACCCTAGTTTCTATTTCTATAAATACTCAATAGGATCCTCCCATGTTATAGTTATATTCCATAACTTCCACATAGTCATTAATATTTATTCTTCATCCCAACTCCAGTTCTTCCACTGTCCTACATTAGAATCATAATAGTATGTTCTTCATTCCTCAACATCCAATTTTGAGTTTATCCATCAATAAAGAATGGTACTTATAGGTGATAGAATATTATATATTGTCATGAAATTTCTATGTTTCTTATATTTCCCCCATTTCATTCTGAATTAATGGATGCAAATAGATTTTGAGAGTACTACCTAGATCTGGTAGGTGGTCTACTAAGTTTATGCTAATGTAGAGTTTTTATATATCACAATACATCATTATAGGTAATTTACACTCTGTGTGTTGCATCAAAAATATTTTTCATCCAAATTGAATTTTCAGTTATGTTATGAATTCCCTTATAGATCATCATCCTCATTGATGGATGTCCCCCTTCAAGTAGCACCACCGATTGAGGTATTATTTCAAAATGAATAATGAGTTATTGAGTATTTATATCACTAAACCAGCTTATATGTAGTATATTTTTAACCTATACCTTATAAAACTCCATTAAATTTAACAGAAGTTAGTGATATGACAACACCACCTAAATTATATGTAATTAGTGGGTCAATACCTTAGAAAAATAAGATGTATAATGGATGAAACCCATCCCTTGTATAATATTTAAGAGTGAACAATATGTTATAAATTAATGTGGACCCCTGGATTGGGGACGTCCATATACTTTTCTTACTCCTGAAGGGAGTACCAAATATATATATGTATATGTACATATATATGATCAGGGTGGATTACCATTCAATTGTGAAATTTGTGAATGGGGTCCCACATATATTTGATAAAAATTGTATAACGTCCCATATAAATATAACACCGGGGAATGACGTCCCATATACATTTGATACTCAGGAATTGAAATACATATACTTGGGATAATAAGTAGTGGAGTCCCATTCAATTATATTACCAGAGCATGGAGATCCCATATATAATTTATAATCAGGAATGATGACACATATAATTCATGATACCTGGGCGTGGTGTCCTTCATCACTCTATGAGACTCTTATTATTATCCATGGATTACTGAGTTATGCCTTGACTCTTTTCCAGTAATAGTATATATATGGATATAACTGTAACTACATAATTTAGACAATATATATAAATAAAATTTTCATTTGTAAGAATCAATATGTACATAGACACATGTTCATATATATCCCAGCCAAGGTAGAAGTAGGTAGTGTTAGCCTGGTGTCCATTAGGAAACATAGTTGACCTATTTGTAGTTGTTTTACTTCTCACTTTTTTATAGATGAACAATTTTAATTTAATATTCCATAGATGGATCATATTATATAATATTAGATGTGGACTAATGATCATATATCAAACCATTTTCTGGGACATTGATTGGTACTCTGATAGATCATATGGATACAGTTAAGGAAAAAAGGGAGGCATCCATCTTGGGAGGCATGGAATTATATAATAGGATTTATGATAGGAGAATATGACCAAACCCATTCTCTAGATTCAATTAGATATTGTTTATTTTTTTTCTTTTTGTATAGAATATTTATATGACTAAACCTCTCTATCCCATGTATTTCACCATTTTTAGTATAATTTAATGAACACCATTTTGTATATGATATTAATCCAATTTATTCCTATTAATTATTATTGGATGGTTCATGCTGTTCGAATTAATTTATTTTACTATTTCTACTATTTACAGTTATTTTATACCATTGAGATACACTCAAACTATGATAGTATAGTCTCCCCACCATACCATCGTAGACCATCTCTAATATTCAATAACTTCTTCCATACATTAAGGAATTATATGGTCCATGCGGCCAACTAGGATATGTTATATATGAATGAATCATTCCTAGGATGTTACAAAGTGGTGTCAAATCCCATTTCTTCCACAATCTTAATGATTGGTTTATTATAGATATTATTTGAATATGTTATAATTTGGTAGTGAGCATGTTCCTAGGATTAGAAAACACATATACCTGAGAAATACAAATCTTTTATGATGAGAAATAACTATTTAGGTGTTTTTAATGTTATAATTGGGTTTATTTGACTCTTGGTTGACACCCACAATTTGTGGTGTTATTATTGATATTATTATTATAATGGATCTTTTTTTAATTTTCTTAGAATGGAAATGAAGTATCATTTCATGCTTCATAGTAGGTACATGAGGATTCATATTCCATACATATGGCATACCATATCAATATTATTGTGTGAATTTCCTATTGCATGATACTAATTCCTTGACTATTATAATTGGATAGGTGCTAAAGTTTATCCTAGGGATAGAATAATGGGATTAATTAATCTATTTGCATCAACATAAAGGGTGATTTCCCATTTATCATGATGGTGTAACCACAATTAACTAGTTATTCCATGTTTGAGCCATGTACCAGTAGTCAGATGATATGAAACATTAATTGATATCTATTACATAAATACCATTGGTAGTTTATAAAGAATGTAATTATATGAATTGATAATTTTGATTCATTAAATAAAATAATATTTTATAAATGGTTACATCTTGATACATTATGTAAGGATCAATCATTAGTAACATGAAATACCAATTGCAACTTATAATGCTTATTACTTCAAAACATGTTAATGGTTACCCATACAACTAGAATGCTATATCTATATACATATAAATAATAAAATACATAAATGAACCAAAATAATTTAATAAAATGGAAACAATTTAATGTGGATTCCAATTGGATATTGAGGGTGTTTTCCTCTATACCATACAATTCAAACTTCATATACTAGGATCCCTTCTATATAATGTGATACATTGACCCTGACCAGACCTTAGTGGATGGAAGTATGAATCAACTCTTGAGAATTTTATTATCTTTCTTACACCTAGACCATGATTGAGGAGTAGGAAGGGAGGAGTGTATTTTTATAAGAATTCATGCGCCTTTCCATTACTATTATCTATGATCCAATCTAAGATAAAACATTTATGAATAATGTGTTAGTAAAATTTAGAGGGATGAAACCAAGAATTCCATGGGTCTTGTACCGGGATGATATACATGATCATACTACGTAGGTACTGGTCCATAATCCACCTATATTTCCAATAGTGGGGCCACCAGAGGAACCTAATAATGTTACTAATATAGTGACCGATTCTTAGTAACTTTATAGCTTTCTAATAATTTTAATGTGTATTCAAGGACCATCGTTATCAACCCAAACTAGAGAATAGATGACCTAATAATTCCAAAAGAAACACCCACCTAATTTATTAGGGGATGTTGTCCTTTGAACTAATGACTCGTATCTAGAGGTACAATTATCAATATAGGATAATATGGAGACCCATATGGAGGGGTTGTCCAATATCATAAATTATTTTTTGTTTGATTCAGCAAATATATTTTTTTAAATTATTACTCAGACCGATCGTTATTAGGGAATGTTTTGGGTTGAATTATATAAATACTTATATGATTAAATCTTTTTATATACTCTATGAGAAGGTTGTGCTGGGGATTTTGTGAAACAACTATAGTGTGTTATCTCTATGATGTAATATTTGCATCAATTCAACAACCCTCCTTGCTTCACATTGACTCTTGTTGGGGAAAAGTTGATGATAGTGAGGCGTATTCATGGTGGGTTGGTATATTCCATTTCATCATAGGTGAATTCATTTCAATTTAACATCATTTTAGAGATAGTGAATTGTGGCCTCGCCATTGAGTACAATTTGAGGGAAGAAGATGGTGTGGTTAAGAGAGTTTCATTTTCACGATATGGAAGTGGTTCTATTAATGGAAGGAATCATTTCATTGAGTCTTCACATGGGGTCATAGGTAGTCAGATGAAACCTATTGATAGTTACATGGTTTTTCACTAGTGAGGGGAGGTAGGGCATGAGAGGGAATAATGTGTCAAGAACCTTATTTAATGATGAGGAAGCAATAACTTGGGGCATCTATAATATTTTTATATTCAATTATCATTTATTCCGAATGGGAGAGGGTACATACCAACCACTCCTTTATGATTTGGATCATTAGCACATCACCATGATAATAGTTGTAGTAAAGCTGGTTGAACATGCAGTGGAGGTGGTTGTGCCTGAGGTATTCAAGCATTAAATTTATAGAGCCGATAGAGTGGACCTGCCCAGGGTAGTAAGATTATATCTCGAGGAAATATATTTTGTAACACATATGGAATAAATCCAACCCCAAAGGATAAGTGTCCTGATCCATCTACACTATGAGGTAAAATTATAGTATCCTCAACTTTGTTATCATCATTATTCAATAATGGATCATCACATTTTTTTATATCTATGCAAATTATTAAAGTTATGGTCCTAGAGGAGTAGTACATATACAGTGTGATGACTCTTGACACACTATTGGGGATCTAATCTGAGTAAATATGCTTATGTAATGTTTTTCCACTTGATATGGGGTGTGACACTTTTGCAAACAACCTCTTTGTGCCCACGATGATGAGTTTTGAAATCAACATGGGATGAACAAGTTAGCATCATTCCATGATCGTTATTATTAATATCCCAATAGAGATGTAATCGCATCCATCTTGGGTAGTACATATATTAACAATGAAGAAAAATATTTCCATAATAGGAGATCTGGATCAAAGCATCATGGTCTAAGTAGAGTAACTACCTAGATAGTTAGTACATTTAAGAGTGAAAATGGAAAACAAGGCCTTTAATTCCATAATGTTTTTGATCGATTTTGGTACATATTTCTTGATGAAATTTATGTATTACCTCTAATATGATAGGTGGATTTTACCATTTAGGTAGTGATAGGAGTAACACTGATATCCATTACTCTGTATCGGAACACCCCTATTGAGATCCAGGACCTCAAGAAGCATCAAGAGGATTTAGAAGGAAAGGGTTTCGTAAAACCCATTACATCACTCCCAGGATCTTCAATACATTTCCCCATGAATGTAAATTTCAACCTCATATTATTCATGGATTACTATATTATGAATCAGCTTAGGATAAAGAGCATGTATCCTATTCATTATACAACTGACTTCTCGGACCATTTTTGGGGAGTGAGTGTTTTCTCCATTATAGAATTGTGGCAGGGATACCATCTTGTATGATTTAGAACATTAGGTATACCTTGTACCACATTTCGTAGTATGTATAACCATTTTGATTATTTTTATAATTCATTTAGATTGACAAAATCCCCAATAGATTTCATGGATTAAAAAAAATGGGTTTTCTACCCATATATGTATTAATTTGTGGAGGTCTTCATTGGTGATATCTTATTGTATTCTCATACTATACATGAACATGCCAAGAATATTAATATGATGACGAATACACTAATAATGAACCATTTGTAATCTAATATCACCAAATTCCACTTTTCTATTGATGACATGCAGTTTTGAGGTCACATCATCTAACAAGAATGAGTATATTTTTACCTAGAGAAGGTGAGATCCATGGAATCATGGGAGCATCTGAAGATCAATTTTGACATAGAGAGTTTTTTTGGACTGACTAGATATTACTGGAATTCCATTAAATACATTTCAAGCCTAGAAGCACTACTTACATATTTGTTAACGACTGGAATTAAATTCATATATTCTGAATTTATTTATATAACTATTATTGATTTGAAAGGGAGATTTTCTTCAACATGGATACTAATTCTACATAATCTAGGAAGAACATATATTATTTTTTATGAAACTTTTCAAATTGGGATATGATATGTACTGATGAATAATGAGTGTGTCATAGCATATGGGTCACCTCTCTTGAGGCCTCAAGAGTAGGATTACCATAAACATAACATCGAGATAGCAGGAGAACTTCACACCTTGCGATGTTGGAGGCATAGTTTTATAGGAGAATGGTTTGTGGTGTGTATAGACCATAAATTCCTCGAATACATCTTTAAATAGTGTGTTTTATATATGAGACTATGATGGTGGGTTGAATACCTAAAATACATGTATTTTAAAATTTCATATTTTATTATTAATGGAAGTTATATAATCAATAATCTTTGTTATAAGACTCAGATGAACAGAGTTTAAGAGGCCAATAGTGAATTAATGTTGATGGAACAGTTTTTTAGATGCATATGGTGGTTTTGGAGTATCACATGTGGGAAATCAAAGTAGTCGTAGGAGTGGATTCTTACCTTCTATAATTATTAAATAAAAGATAATATCCTAATACGAAGTTCTTAGTCATATTGGACAATGTATCATGTGATGACCCACCACCTTGTAAGGTCATTAGTGGGGATGGGGTCTTGTGCATTCTTGGATGGATCTAGTTTACTTTTTAAATACAGAATTCGTTGATGTGTGAGTCTCAAAACTCTATTTTTTTGTTAAATCATAGTTTTACCATGATGTATGGTAAAATACAACACTAGTATAGGTTCCCATTGATGAGGAGGTATATAACATGTTTTATCACCAAGTTTTCCACTATTCAGAAGACGAAGGTGGAACACCAGTGACCAACATGAATTTTTAACCCATTTACTATTCATTATTGGAAATAGGAAGACAAAGATATCGAATTTCCGATGAATTTACTTAGGTCAACTTGAGGAAATGACATTTTATGGGTTATCATTGATTGTCTAACCATGTTCACCCACTTTAGGACTATTTGAGAAAAATTATTTGTGGAAAATCATGGGAGGAATTATATTTTAGAGTCTATATACATTTATGGAATTCCCCTTTCTATAATAACAGATAAAGATACATTATTTCCAGTTCTATTTTGGAAAGGGTTGCTGAATAATCTTGGTTTATAGGGTCTCATAATCATATAATTTCTCCCACAAACCATGGGGAAATCCAAGCATAAGAAATAGATATTAATGGACATACTCTGAACATGTGTCCTTGATTTTACAATCATTTAATAGAAAAACCAATATCTACCAAACATTTCTTAAAATTATAGATTTCAAGAAATAATATAGTTCGATACCTCTAAGGACCTATAAAATATTTTCTTTCATTGACCTCAATACTTCTACAAGAAGGAGAGGTAGAAATGATAGTACATCATCTAATCCTAAATAATTTGATTAATTAATATTTTAAATATAAATGTATGGATAATACTCATTCAATGAAGAAATATTATACTCATGGACACTAAAAACCTATATAGTTTTGGGGGGGTACAACATGTATTTTTGAATGTTTATCATAGGTTGGGTCATAAAGAAATTTAGAGACAAGAAAATCTATAACCTTATTACATCAGGCCTTTCATGATCCTATAAATTTCCGTGTCAGTAGCTTATCATATTTCACAACCTTAGTCTTATCAGACCAGACATGATGTATTCCATGTATCTCAATTTCACTATTATATTTCTATCCCATATCATAATATTGATAATAGGGATGTTGGATTGGAAACCAACGCTTTAATTGAATTGTATCATATAAAGATCATGGATCAGAGCATGAAGGCTTTCCAGGGAAGGTTAGTTACTCTCGTATTCGTGATATGGAAGAATGATTATGTTTAGGATGAGAACATGGAGGGAGTGGATAGAATACACGATCAATAGTCAAACATATTATCAACTAATTCATTACCCCATCGTATGGAAAAATTTGGGAAGATTTTTTAAGGGGGAGATATTGTTCAATATTGTCATTCAAAATGAGGTATGAGACCTTCAAAATTGTATAATTAAATTTTCCCCAATGGATTTTCATTTGAGTCCATGGAGTGGTTCATGATTTATAAAGTATAAATTCAATCCCAAATATCTAGATTTTATAAAGGAACATTGTGCCGCATTGTTAGCACATGGTTATCTCTAACTGTGAGAATCATTCGCACAATCCTTGAATAAGGATGCATGGATTTTTTAAACAATGTAAGGGGATCATATGGATTCGTTTGGGACTAATAGAAAACTATAGATGAGAATTATAGGTGGCACATAGGTTTCCCAAACTATGATCCAAGATACACATGTACTTCCAAAAAACACTCGTACTAAATGGTTTAGCCTCACATCTTGGAAAACCATATAGACAAACCATGTTCCTCTTAAAAGGGTGTAAAAATCGAATTTCCCCCATATTTATTTAATTTTTTTACATTATTTCTAACTCCTCTCCATGAATAAAAGATTCCTACCACATTTTAGATCTCTTCCTTGGATTTCACCATGTCTGTAATCTAGGAGACTTATATAAACTCTAATTCTACCACTATCAGTAAATTATGTTGTGTAACGATAATCTATTCATTCCCTTTACTTAACAACATCATTTTTATCACCCTCATAAAATCTATTTATTGGATATCTACTATGCAATATTTGTACAGAATTTGTATATTTTTTTATTTCTCCCATTTCATCTCAAATTAAAGGAAAAAATTGAATGAGGAGAGTACTTACAAGCTATGTAGGTGGTAAAATAATTTTCCTCGTAGATAACTTTTTTTATATCATGCACCATCATTCCACTTGCCGAACTCTTATTATATTTCCTCAAAAAATATTTTTTATCCCAAATTAAATTGTTACTCATGTTTGGAATTCCCTTATACACCTTCTTCATCAATGGAGCATGCCCCCCTTTGAGTAGTTCCACTTATTAAGGTGTTATTAGGAAATGTATAATGAATTACTGATAGTTTATATGACTATAAAACATTATATGTGGCCTATTAATGACCTATAAATTAAATGAATCCCTTTATTTAAATGGAAGTTAATGGTATGAGTATACACATGACTTATATGGATTTAGTCTATAAATAACATAGAAAAATAATATTAAAAATGGTTGAAACTATTTAATCATCTTACATTTAGGAATGAAAAGTAAATTATAATTAAATGTTGTATTTAATAATGGAGATGAATCAATAATATTGATACGAATGTGTGGGGTCCTATATATATATCCGTCTATGTGTGATGCTTGAGATTGTTGTGTCATAAACATGTGACACATGGGATGGCGTCCCATATACCTTTTATTCCCATGAATGGAATCCCACACAGCAATGATAATCATTATTGGATTCACGAATACATTTCATTCTTAAGTATAGTGACCCATATACATGTCGTAATCAAGCATATCATCCCATAAAATTGTGACTCAAGGGAATTTTGACCCCATATACTTGTAATACTTGGGAATGGTGACCTGTCTGAATCATGATACCTAGGAATGGACTCCCTTGTCACTCTTTGAGAATCCAATGACTATCCATGAATTCATGATACATGCCTCATGTTCATTCTAGCATTAGTATATATATATATATATATCGATATAAATGTTACTAAAAATATAGAATATATATCTAAATTTACACACACAAACACACACACACAATGATATATATATATATATAGTCAACTTTTCCAAGATATGATGGATTAAAGAGAAGCATGTTGTGTATGTCAGGTGTCAATTGGGAATAGAATGAAACTAATTCATATTTATTATTACTCTTATACTCTTATATACTCACACTAACCATTTTCTATAACATAAATAGATCATACTATAAATAATTGTTAGTGGAAAACTAAGGATATCTCACACCCTCTTCAGACCATCGATTCACACATGAGATGATGTTAGGGATGTAGGTAGGACATAGGAAAGAATCCATCTTTGGATTCCAGATATTATCTACTAGAATGGAGTATATGTTTGGTGGATTGAGGTTATACTTGTGATGACATAAGAGACATTTTTTGGTAATATTTCTTTTTTTATATAGTTTTCTATTTTCCTGTACCACTGTCTCTTTTTAAAATTAATTTTTTTATCAACTTTAGAAGACAATAATTTAGAATATGATATTCATCATATTTATGAATATGTATTGTAAAAATTTTATTTGTTCTTACATAGTTCATTTATTTTTCTACTTTCAGGGTTTAATATTATTGTATATCTTTATGCTTCACTCTAATCAGAACTTTATAGTCTCTACACCATTCCATAATAGGTCCTAATTTCTAGTATATAGCCTCTGTCAAATAGGGAGGATCACATTAGAACATGTTTCCAACTAGGTTTGGTTACGTATGAGATAACACTACATAAGATTTTACATAATTCATTGAATAATTATAAATTAAGGATTCATGTGTATTTTATAATAACATCACCCTTTTATTGAGTGTAATATTTTGATAATTTTAGTGTAGTTATTTCTCATAATATGAATTTATATATTAGAAATTTAAAAAATTAGTTCATGTGTTTTAATTAGAATATGTTTTCAAAACATTGATAAATATCATGTTTTCTAAGACATGATAATATAGAATGGTGATAAAGACATTAATAATAGGAGTACTATATAGAATAATCCATGAATCCATAAATGTGTAGATTTTGAATGGGTTTAAAAGAAGTATGTTTTAATGAGGATTTTAAAGAAGGAATCACCACATTATTTATTTGATTTAAATAAGGAAATTGAGTCTAATTGATTGAGAGATTTAAATGAAGTATTTGAATAGATATATTCAACGAGACTGTGATATTTGAATATGACATGAGTGAGATAATAGAATTACACATTTTTGGGGGATTTTTAGTGAGAAATATTGACTCGATTTTAGGACAATTAAATTTGATTTAAAAGAGGGATGATTCTGATTACCAATATCAATGATTTTGTAAATTCACATAGAAAAAAATTTTAATGTGGTATTATTATATGTGCCCTAATTTTTTATGAATCATAGAAAAAGGGATGTTGTGGAAATATTGAGGGAAATAAAAAAAATAATTTTTTTTGTATTTGGAAAACAAAAATCGTGATTCTAATTTTTTCAAATATAGAGAAGGATTCATAGTAAAGATCCTCTAAATGTGTAGGATTTTTATAGAGAATACGAGTATTCATAAAGGAATAGAAATATCTACATCACATATGATTAAGAGGAAGTACCAAGACTTGTAGTACTATAGATATTCTTTAGGAAGTATGCATATTGATGTACTGATCAATCATCTAATGGAGGAGGACCAAAATCCATTGGATTAATGAACTCCTATAGAAAGATAAAGTATATTATTTCATAGACGTATTTTTCAATGAGATATTATATTATTTAGTGGACTCTATATGTCCTCAAAAATAGAATTGAGTATTATTTTTTAATTATTGTTGAAGGTAGCAACAAATACATTTTTCGGTGGTATGACTAACATGGAATTGAGTATGGATTTCCACTGAACCTTGTAAATACTAAATTCTCTCCCTTTATCATGGATTGTTTCATCAAATTAATTAGAGAAAAAGAGAAATTATTGACTGTATTGAGAACATTAACATGTTAATAAGGAGGGGTTAAAATAGAATAACTCATTAAAATAAAATAGTTCACTAATCCTCCCCCTCCCCACTTAGTGATTGAATCAGATATGAGAATATCATATAATAGTAGTATAGTTTTTTCATAAGCATAATTTTGTTAATAAAATATCACTATAGTCTGTGATGATATATATAATTATAAGTGAGGAAAATTAAATTTAATATGTAAGGTAAGAACATGGATACATGATGAATTTTATCCTTCTTGATAAGGGATATTTTGGAATGAATTATTTCACCTTCCATATTAGTAGCATAATATATTAAATATCTAGTAATTATTTTTGAAATGGAAAATTGGTTGATATTTATTAGAGATTAGAGTGGTTTTAGTGGTTTAGGATGAGCATAGGATGGGTTATTATTTGGTGACTTTTTTGGGGTTTTTTCTAGAAATATTCACTTCTTATGTTGAAAGTATTCCACTTTAAATCGAATGTGGAAAAATTATAGTTAAAAATAGATTTTTATTATTTTATACACAAAATAATTAATACACATGATTAATGATAATGAATCATGATATTATATTCTTTTTGAAATTATTTTAATCTTTTTAAAACTCATATTACATTTACTTTGGTAACACAATTTTTTTATGTCAGTATTTTTTTGGCCTAGAAATGAAACTGACCAATTTGCCTCATTTTGACATGTTGATTAAAAATTTGGATTCCAATTAATCTAATTAAAATTTTCAATTTGATAAATATATATTATAAATGATAACATCTATTATATATAAATAATTTTTTTTTGAAATTTTTTTAAATCATTAAATGTTCTTAATCCTATTTCATAGTAATTATAAATTTAAATATTATTAATATATATATTAGATAATTAATTTATACTCATAATTAATTATAGATCAATTTAATTTTTTTAATTTTAAAATACAAATCATTTAAAAAATTAGTTATTTGGAAAAAAAAATTTAATAATAAATATTTTTAAACATATCCCCTTAAAATTAATTATTAACTTCATAAATATTTAATTTTATCAATACATTAATAATAAAATCATTCTATTATTTTCATAAATATATCAAATCATTTTGTCATATTTATAATACTTTATGGAACATAAAAATATATTTTCATAATTAAATATTTTATTTAATTATTAAATTGTTATTTCATTATATAATTATATTATCTTCAACTACATCACATGATAATTGGATATGACAGACAACCATATGTCCAGTTACAATATTTCCAATGGCCATTTTTTAACAGCCCTATATCCATCTACTATATATCAATTAGCCAAATATAAAGTGTCCAAATTTCATTCTTATATATATATATATATAACATTACATACATTATTCAGAAACATTCATCCTATTATTTTAATTATATATCAACATATATATTATAATTTACATCTTGTTCCATATCTCCAATGTTTAAATTGAGGTTAAAATCATAAGTAAATTGCATTGGGAAAAGGGTGATGGGCTTGTAGAATATTTTTTAATTTTTGGTTTTATTCCTCATGTGGGTTTGTAATGCTAATTAATATTGTATTTTAATAATTTATTAATATAAATATTGTATTATAATATTTTATCCCAATAAATTGTGTCATGGATTATTGGTTCATTTATGTGGGATTAATATGTGATTGGAATTTTTTTAAATTATAAAATACAGAGTAAAATATTTTAGAGATACAAAAGTACCTATAAAAAACATGTATGAAAATATAAAAATTTCTTATAGGCCTCGAGTGGAGAAAATTCTCCAAAACATATCTTAATCCCACTCCTACATTTCTTCAGAAGTTTGTATTATTGGAGGGACCACTGGAAACCACACAAGGTATGATTTTAGAGTATCATAGGCTCCCAATCAATGTTGTTACATATAGATAGGGGAAGGTTCTTCTTCATATGCATTTCATGAGTAAGAATTCAGGCTGATATGTGGTAGTCTACTATAATACTTTAAACAAAATTTTGGTGAACAAGGCTCTATATGTCACAAATTTTTTTAAATAGTAGATTAATGGAGACTCAAATTGAAGTAGAATAAGGGAAAATAATAATCTATTTTGCACCTATCTAAACGATCATTTACCAAACACTTCTTTAGAAGTTATTTGCCTTTCATTTAGAGGATCCTCATCTTCCCCTTTATACCAATATTACTTTCTGAACCACCATCATCTTCAGTACCTAAATTTATTCCAATTATCTCATATACATGAATACTTTTATAATTTTTTCATTTTAAGAATGAAAGTGATATATTAATTTTTCATAATGATAAATATTTCATTAATATAAAAATTATATCATTTAGATAATATATATTAAATAAATTTATTTTTATTTCCTTCCTTATAATACAATGTAGAAAATCAAATCACATTGGTACACGAAGTCATAGTCTGCCATACACATGAGAAATGTTATCATATCACCTACAAAATGGAAATTTTAAAAATGGAATATAATATATAATTAATCCAAAGTTATGATTAATTTTTAAATATCATTTATATACTTTCTATCAATTATCATATCCAATTGAAAGATGTGTCTTTGGAAAATGTGTCACATCGGTTCGTGAGGCAGTAGTACACCATACACATGAGGAACATTATTGTTTCCCTTTTGAGGGAACAAGATATGGATATATGTCATTATATTAACATAATAAAATCTATATATAATTATGAAAATGTGGTTTTTATATATTCATAAATGAATAATATTTAAAGGATGTAATGAAAAAATAAAACCAAAACATGTAGTTTGGATCATTACCTCTTCTCTGACCACATCTTTTGAATTCTACACAAAGTATTATTATAATCGATTTATGAACAATCCATGTATTTTAGGATTATGAGATTTAATTTGGGATTTTAATGTTAAGTGTATTGGAAAAGTAATAATTTTAAGGTGTAAAGAAGGGAGGAGAGGGGGTGGCGCTTTATAAGAGAGGTCGGTGGATGGATTCAATTTTTTTTAAACATTTGTACCCATGTGTTTAACATGAAAATTGGTATAAAATATATCATTATCAATTAATATAAATTTTATTTTCTAAATATGGTCTCAATTTATATTTTATTCATTTTTATGTAATTTTAAACATTATTTTTTTTGGTTTAACCCTGATATGTCAGCTTTTACATTAACCGTGAAAAATAATTTTGTGTGTTCTTAATATTTATTGTTTTCAATACATAATATATAATTATTAGATCATATAAAATATGACGATACAAAAACACTGGGTAAATATTTTGAAATTAAATTCAGTGGGGAGGAAAAGTTTAATTTTTATTTAATCCCATAGACATGATAATAAAGAGGGGTTTTAAAGAGAAAATGTTCAATATATTACATTTTTCTTATAAAAGAATTCTATATAAACATTATTCTAATGTACTAAATTATATTAATAGATATATAATTGAACTATTTTATTTAAAACTAATTTTATATATAATTTATGTCAATTAATAATTAAAACATGAAAGTAGTTTTAAAGCAAAATTCATTATTTTTCATTATTCATCAAAAAATGTAACTTTTCAAAAAAAATATCCCAAGACAGAACCAGAAATTAATTATTAATTTTATATTTCAAAGAAGAATATTTTTTTTAAAATACATTTCTTATACGTGGTAAAAATATATTATAAATTTTGTGCACAAAATACGACAAAACCACCTTTTAAAAAATGTAGTTTTTTAAAAAACATTTCTTTTTCTTTTAAATTTTTCTTATCTTACCTCTAATAAATAGATATCAATTTTATTTATTTATTTATTTGTGTATACCATAGAATTTTTTTAATTCAGTTATTAATATTAAAACCCCCTAGTTTTACGAATAGTTTATAACGATAATCTTAAAATAAGTACATTTTAATAGAGTATCTTGTTATATTCAAACTGAGTGTTTTGTATAATGAAATATATTGAAGTATTTGAATTAATTTAAGAATAAATATATCTTAAATTATTTTGATTTTAGATTACCTTCTATAATTTTTGTTGTGTGTCAAACACACTGTGGAATTTGATGTTCTTATTTCAAAATCCTGGGTTGTTATATTCATCCAATTATAAATGAATTCTATCCCCACAATTTAATATTATAATTTATAAAGTGTTTTTAATTTTAAAATATCCTTCTTGGATTATCACATTGTGATAAGGGTCAATAAAATATCATCTTTGTAAGAGATGATGGAAATATAAAGGTCATACAAAATAACAGATAACTAGGTTTGTATATTTGATAACATTAGTGAAAAGAAGACAATGGAAATGGTATGAAAGGTTAAATAATAATAGAGAGTTATTGTGGTTATGGAACACATGAAAGTGGATGATAAATTTAAATTCAAGGACCTAAAAACCATAAATCAATGATTATTTAAAAGATAATTGGTTCAATGTAAATGAAGTTATTAGAATAAATTTTTGTTTCATTATCCTTTTCCTATAGTCCAGGAATTCCATTACAATCTAGAATGAGAATACATGAAAGAATTATTTCTTGATACAATACTATTTCATCAGCACAATTTAATATTTTAGTTGGGTGTTGATCATCTTACAGTTCATTTCTTACAATATAAAATAAATATTGAAGGAAAATATTTTTATTCATGAAGCACTAAAATTTACCTTTAATGGTTTGTAAGATCCACAGAAGAGTGTAAAGTATTTCTATATCATTAATATTATTTTACAAAAAGAATATTTTTATAATAAGTTATCTAATATAATATGTTAATTTCCAAACATAAATAGTAACACCACTATTTCAAAATTAATATTTATCCTTCAAATATTTTGTCTAAAAACAATGAATTATTAACCAAGATATCATTTGGATAATTGGTTGGAACTAAACCCTTATTTTCCTTAGATTTTAGGTTTCAGCCCCCAAAACCTTTCTGGATGCGATGGGTTATCCCCCATCATGTGTATTGTCCTTTTTTAAAACCATAGTATTATAATTCATATAATGTTACAAAATTTTAATTACCCAAATTACCACAAAATAAAATATTAGATAAACACTAATGGTTTCATATACCTTCATATAAAAATGTTTATCATTATTATCTCAATATCAGGAACATATGAAGTGTTATCGTCCCATAATCATGTTTTTTCCAAGATGTTCTCCTTTATATTGAATCAATTTTCTTTGAACCATTCTAAATATGATTTTAAATACATTAAATAATTTTACAATAGAAAAATATGTATACAATTCATAATTATTATAACCATAACATTATATATAATATACTATTACAACCTATTTATTGGACCTATATACACAATATCAGTATTCATTCAACTTTAAATTTATCAATAGAATAGTCTTGACCTTTATCTCTTAGATTCTTATGAGTTAATTCCATTTATACTAATGGGATTAATTTCAAATTTATTCATATAATTATAGTGTAATCATTTCACTTTGGAATATTCTTTATTGGACTTTGAAATCACAATCATAGTGTCATTTACACTTCACAGGAAGAAAAATAATTCTCTTTTTAATAATATACCAATTTGTTTCTTTCAACATCTATCACATGTCTAAAAATCCTTCATTACCTTTTTCCTTTTATATATATTTTTAATTGTTTTTATATTCATGTATTATTTTCTATTGATTTCCTAATAAATCTATAATTATTTCACTATATTTATAAAAAATGATACTATAAACTTGTATGATTTGATGTTTTGGAATAATACATTCCATTAAGAGATTTTCTCAATCCACTAAGATAAATGGTCAATATTACTCTTTAGATAATGTATGATATACAAAGAATTCCTTTATATCCTCATAAAATATTCATCATACATAGATGAATTTTGTTATTTATATCTGAGTATCAAAAACTACATTTCCATATCCATTCATTTCTAAGGATAAAAATATTTTCCCATGAAGGTCACCTTGAAATATATCCATTCTATACTTCATATTTCTTATTAATTTATACTAATTTGAATCAATGACCAACATTGATAATTATCTCTTGAAATAAGAGAAGATTTAATGAAAAAATTTTATACATTCATACTTACACAGGTGAGAAATATCATATATAATTATATTATCCATTAGTCAGTTTAAAAATTATTTGTAGACCCATGAATTTATGGAGGTTGATGACCTGTGAGGTGGCCGAAAAATGTTAACCCACATAATTTATCATAAGGATGATCCATAATGGAATGGGTATTAAGAAAAACTTGGGTTAGCTTCCCCAATATGATTATAATTCTATCAGTTCTAGTTGTAGTTGTAGCTCAATATTCATTATCATTCCTAGGAGTGAAATCACAATCCAGAGTTTGTACATTGATAAAGCTTCCATTACATTAATTAGGTGAAATTTATAAACATTTTCTTAAAATAGATTACATCATTATGATATGAATGATATTGTATAATCCCAAAATGGGTTAAAAATATAACATAAATTGAAATTTTTATTCATATATAATCTCACAATCATAAGGTTTATTTCCTAAGATATATCTTTATTTTTAACTCCTTAATTATTTTTTTAAAGAATATGTTATTTATTATTAGGAATTCCAATGGGATTGTCAGTCTATGTGCGTTGTTAGTCTTTTTTACATGCACTAGGTGACGATCCATGTAACGTAACGATTCTAGAAGCCACCTAGAGGTTCCCAGTACCCAATTGGTCACATAGCATCAAGTGCATTTCCACAAATTCCAGAGGCTACAAAGTAGCATTGAGGGCCTTGGGTGTGATAGTGGGGAAACTATGTTCTCATTGGCAGAGTAACACTGTGGAAGAGAAACAGAGAACAATAGTAGAAGTAGTAATAATATCAAATAATAAGAAACATTGAAATTATGAAGAAATAAACAACTAAAGCACATATATAGAATCGAATCATGATACATATGTCTAGGAAGGCATCCAAACAAATCACAATGTTTAATAGATTAAAAAACACAATTTCAAAGTAAATATTAAACAACTCCACAACATCGCAAGCCTCGGCTTGGTCTCATGCTCTCCATATCCAAAGGAGTCATGTACCTAAAGTAGAAGGGCTCTAGCCCTTACCTATACCTGCAGTAATATAATCTGTTTATGCCCAAAAGGATGACCCAAATAGGGTTTGAGACTAAACCATAGTTGTCAACCACCAAGAGATATTTTCTTAATTGTTAGTGAATATATATGGCAGATAATAAGAAAAAGAATTAGTAAACAAGGAAGTACTCAACAGTAAACATTCCAACAGTTACAAGCCATTCAAAAATACCACACATAAAGTAAGCATATTGTTAGAAATAGGTAACCCTATTGGATTTAATCAAAGCCTATCCCCTCTAGTCATACCTAAAAAAATAGAATCAGCCTTCTTGGAAGTACTCACAGTCTAACCCATCTGGTTCAACTTTTAGTGTAGACTCTCTCGAGAAGCACTCGCCTTCAATTCGCCCTATAGTCTCATATCGGTATCTAAAGGCACTTTGAGGAATCACTTACGTCAAATTCCCCATGTGGCTCACGTCAAGGAACTACAGACACTCCGAGGAAGCACCACCATCAATTCTTCCTATGGTCTCACATCGTAACAGAAAAAATAGACACTCTGGAGAATCATGTATGTCCATTCTATCTAGGGTTTACTACACCAGGTTGTCACAGCCCTGTGTATGTAAAGATATAATGGAAATTCATATCGTCCAATGTAAACCTTATGAACTACTTGGATAATAGTCTACAACATAACAATGTGTCAGATAAACACCACTCCATCCTACAATAATAGGCATGGGAAACAAACAAGGCATCCTAACATGCTTAGAAAGAAAAATGGTAATAAATAGACATGCATGGATAAACACCTCCAAACCATAGAAATTAACCCTATTCTCATTCAATTAACCTCTATTCAAGCATTCAAGCATAAAGGGCAATCAACAGGGCTAAAATATTAAACATGAAAAACCCTGTTCAAGTGTATTGGTAAATTTTGCACATATAACTCAAATAATTCCAACAGAATGCAACAAAACACCTACCTCGGTGTTGTAGGATCATTATGCATGAAAATAAAGCCTTGAATCACCCAAGACCACCATAGATATACAAAAATGTTAAATATTTTCAACCGATGATAACTTGAGAAATATGAGGAATCATGAAACGAAGCTCTTAGAGAAGGAAGAGCTTATCAATGAAATCTCAGTGAAATCGACAGCGGTCGATTCAGAAAACAGAGGTTCGACCAGGATCATAGAGGAAGATCAGTGTCATTATCTCAATCTCGGATGAAATAAACCTAGAAGGAGGTGGTTCTTCCCATTAGATGTGACCCTAGTGCATTTAATGAAAAAAAGAAATTACACGGTGTGTACTTTATAAGTACACGACGTGTACTCCCTTTCACCATCCCACACATTAACTGGTCTCTAGGTCACGACACACAGCCGTGTGCATGGCCACTACACAGCCAACACCCAGCTACCCTTGGTAATTGAGTACATGACATGTATTCATAATGTATATGATGTGTACTTCAGAAATTTTAAAAAACTCCTCTTTTTCTCAAAAACCCCAAAAAAAGTAAAATATTCCTAAAAAGAAGATCCAGGTTCTTACAAACATCCCCCCTTAATGAAATTCATTCCCGAATTTCCCATTCAAGGTGTCATTGAAGAAGAATCATCAAACTTCTCCAGCCACTGTTATCGTATATAATTCTCCCTCTCTGAGGTCTCATCTTGTACCCAAATGTGCTACCATAACACTCATACAAGAGAAATAGACCGGCCATGGAGAACCTTCGTAATGCGATAAAAAACCAGGATATGATGCTCCTCGAACGATGCATCCACCTCTAACTCGACCTCCTCGAATTGAAAAATATGAGACGCGTCTAAGAAGTAACTTCGAAGCTGAGAAACAAGGAAAATTTAATGCATAGCCCAGTACCTCTGAGGTAACTACAGCCAATAGGCAATCAGACCAACTCTCTCCAAAACCTCAAACGGCCAGACATAACTCAATGAAATATTACCCTGTCTCCAAATCCAGTTGTGCCGCAAACTCGTTTGACACGTAGGAATATCTGATCCCCGACCTCAAACTCTAGAGGTTATCTCTTCTGATCAGCCTAAGATTTATCTCATGAATGTGCAGTAGTCGTCCTCTTCTGAATCAACTCTATTAGCTCTGTGGTCTGCTGGACAAGTCAAGGTCCTAGTATAGTTTCCCCTCCAGCCTCCAGCCAACATAACGGTGATCGGAATGACCTACCGTACAAAGACTCATAAGGTTCCATCTTAATAGTTGATTGAAAACTATTATTGTAGGAAAACTCCACAAGAGGTATGTGCTTCTCCCAAGAACCTCTAAAATCCAGGACACATTCTCGAAGCATTTCCCCAAGAACCTGAATCATACGCTTAGACAGGCCATCTGTTGGGGGGTGGTAAGCTGTACTCAGACGTACCTATGTACACAAAGCCTTCTGCAATCCCTCCCAGACCTGAGATGTAAAATGTGCATCCCTATCTAAAACAATGTTGTGTTGAACCCCAAGTAAACTTACAATCTCTCAGATGTACAACCTTCCCATCTCATCAACACTGATTTCAGCCCTTATTGTAAAGAAGTGAGCCACCTTCGTGAGTCTATCAATGAAAACCCAAACAACATTATTCCCGTGAGGTGACCTCGACAACCATGCCACAAAATCCATCGTGACATAATTCCACTTCCACTCGGAAATGGGTAACTACTGCCAAATCCCTACTGGTTGCTGATGTTCTGCCTTCACTTACTGAAAGGTAGAACACCTCATCATGAAACTATTAATGTACCTCTTCATACTTGTTCACCAATACAGATGGTGTAGATCACGATACATCTTGGTGACACCAGGATGAACTTCCCAAATTGAGGAATGAATATACTGTATCAACTCCTCGCATATGTCTACTGACACCCATAAACGCCCCTAAAAACGCAAGATCTCAATCTCACATATGGTCCATCCAGGAATATGGTCCTATCTTGACACACTTTTTTGTAGGACTAGGACTTTAGAATCTGATAGCTGCCTCATTCACACGTGATCAAGAAGAGTAGATGTAACATCTACAGAAGGAAAAAACCTTTGTCCCTGCCAGTCCTGCACCTCAAAATTAATCTCAGAGAACATAGCCATAAGTTTTCACTATCTACCGGCCTCCTGAACTGCCTATATATAAGTCCTCCTGCTCAGCGCATTAGCCACTGCGTTGCCTTTCCCTATTGTGTATGCATGCTCAAAGCCAAAGGACTGAAGGTACTCAACCCTCATTCGTTGTCTCGAATTTAATTCACAATGAGTGAAGATATACTTGAGTCTTTTGTGGTTGGTAAAAACACCAAAATTCTCTCTCAGAAGATAATATCTCCATCAATGGAAGCCATGAACAACAACAACCAACTCGAGATCGTGCATTAGGTAATTCCTCTCATGTGGACTCAACTTCTGAGACCCGTACGCCACAAATTTTTCTTCCTGCATAAGCAGAGATCCAAACCCAATACCTGAAGAATCATAGTACATTGTATAGCTCATTGTCAGCCTGGGAAAAAATTGTATCGGTGCTGATGTCATCTTCCTTTTAAGCTCTTGAAAGGATGACTCACAAGAATCTGACCACCAAAACTTTACACCCTTCTTAGTTAGGCCCATCAATGGTGCTACTAAGCATGAAAAATCCTATACGAAACATCTCTAGTATCCAGCCAGACCTATAAAACTCCCTAACTCAAAGACGTTCTTCAGCTACTCCTAAGAAATTGCTGCACTCACATTCTCCGGGTCTACTAATACTCTTATATCCAAGATAACATGACCCAAGAAGTGAATCTGATCCATCCAAAAGTGGAATTTTGAGAGCTTACTGTATAACAGATTCTCACTCAGTGTACTCAGAATGATATCAAGATAGGTATCATGGTCTTGACAAGTGTGAGAGTACACCAAGATATCATCCACAAAATCCACCACGAAAGAATCCCAAGTATGGATGGAACACTTGGTTCATCAGTGCCATTAAACTGTAAGCATTTACATGAGACTGAACGATATAACCACAAATTAGTCTAGACCATACCTACTCCTGAATGTTGTAAGAGGTATATCAGATGGTCTAACGTGAAACTAATGGTAACCGGATATCAAGTCAATCTTTGAGAACACTCGGGCTCCTCAAAGATGATCAAAGAGATCATCAATTCTTGGAATGGGATATCGGTTCTTGATCATCAATAGGTTCAACTTCTAATAATCCACACAATGTATGAGGGTACCATGCGGCTTCTTCACAAAAAAGATAGACGAACCCCATGGAGAAGTACCGGGACAGATAAAACTCTTTGCCTGAAACTCCTCCAACTACTTCTTGAGCTCTTGTAACTCTAGTGTAGTCATCCTATAATGCGGAATGGACACCGGTGCCTCTCCTGGAACGAGCACAATAGATAAGTCTACCTCTCTCTCTGGAGGCAAACATATAATTCCACTGCAAAAACATCCTTGAAAGGATCCACCACTAGAGGAAAGTCCTTCCAAGAAGTCCCCTAGTCCTTTAGAAATAGATTAGCAAGCTTTGATGTAACTCCTCTCAACCCATGATGCTCAGGTCCCTCTTTTCTCACATGGACATCCCATTCTCCCTTACAAAGAAACAATCTTCCCTTTGGTGATGTGAACTCACCCTATGAAGATAGCAATCGACAATTTACTCGAAGGGAACTAACTAGTCCATTCCGAGAATGACATCATAGCCTGTCATCTCTAGGACATAATTGTCCCATAAGTAGTGGAACCCACCATCCTCCAGAGGGAACTCCTTGAACTGACGTACACTAGCTGTTCTTGTCCCCAACGGTGTGTCCAACATCAAGACATCAACAATAGTATAGATAGAAATCCCAATTCTCTACACAACATCAACCAATATAAAGCTACGGGAACCCTCTGTATCGAAAAGAGAAGAAGAAAAAACTGAGGCAACTAAGATCGTACCTTGAATTGTAGAGGGTTCGGGATCCTGCTCATAATAGGTCTACTCCACTACAAAAGTCGTACCTGCACCACGACCCTGTGAACCTGCCTGGCCATCCTGAGCTGATCCACCCTGTTCTCGCTGAAATCCTGCTGACTGACTACTACAGCCTCAACCTTCACCTCATACTGAATGGCTAGAAGAACTCCATTTCATAGACTGATGAGAAACTGGTGGTACTACACCTGAATGAGGAGTCATAGAAGACCCTCTATCACCAGATGTTGTTGAGAAGATTTGATAGAAACACTATAGATGACCAATCTTGCCGCATGATCGACACTCCACTGGGTCTCTTGGGCAATGTGCCTTGTATGCCATGTCTTCCCACAACAGTACACACCACATGGCTACTAGAAGAAGTGTCTCACCTCCTTGGATCACCACATGATGACTCCATGCAGTGCTACCTACTGTCAGTAGGAGGGATACTTACACTAGATGTCGAGCCGCCTTGGCTTACAACTCCATAATCCCTCAGATTTAACTCCATGATCGGGGCCTGGTTGATGATAGAAGTGATGAAAGTCAACCTAAAGATGTTCACATGAGATCAAATGTTTTGACTCAAACCATCCTCAAACATCCTTTCCAACAATAACTCATCACCTCCTAGAATAGGCGTGAAGCGTTGCAGCTCTATGAAACGAGAAGAGTACTCCATGACAGAGAGAGTACCTTGATCTAGTCTGATGAACCCTTGGGATCGATCAGACCTCAAAGTCTTCAGATAGAAGTAGCCATAGAAGTCACAATAGAACTCATCCCAAGCCCTGACCTGCTGGTGTCCTGCCTATGAGATCACATCCCACCATCTCTTGGTGGAATCCCGAGGCATATACGTAGCGAGCTTGACCCTCCTCTCTGAAGGCATCTCCAGATGCTCGAAGATGGTATGTATGTCTTCTAACCATGACTTGGACACCTAGGGTCCTCCTTCCTCCGTAAAAGTGGGAGGATGTTGCAACTTAAAGACCCATGTCAGCTCTGCCCTAGGATTGGGAAGATGCGGTACTCTATGGAAAGCATGCATTAACATCATGAAGCCCTCTTAGAACTATTAATCCACACATGTGTCCGAAATGATGGTCGGTGCCAAGACTGGCATAATTGGAGGATCTGATGGTAGTCCTTGATCATTCATCTCCAGTGTCTGATAATTTCATTATAATTGGCTTACAACTGAAGGACATCTCTGTGGCATGACTCTGCAAGGTCATGAAAACACCTTAGATATATATTATCAGGGATTGAAAACTTAGAAGTGTAAGGAGGGAACCATAGAAAGAAAGAATTCATGTTTTTCAATATATGGGTACCCGGTGTGTATAATTCCTATACAACATGTTCTCTTAATCCATTCACATGGGTGTGTACCTCTACCAAAACTGGTCGTGTAACTCCCCATAAACGGAATTTTGTCCTTATACACGACTTTAACATGAATCCTCTTCCCCTGTCTGAGATCCCTTACATGGCTTGGCCACATGGTTCTCTTAGAACAAGACTGCATGGCGTGTAAGGGAAAAACATGGCGTGTACTAGAGGAACCTCAACGAACCATGTTGTTAGTCACACAGGTGAACCCACGACTGACTATATACGGCTTGTTAGTCCCAGAGACGTCATGTACCAAAAGATTTAACCGAACTGTGTTTCTCATTACATGGAAAGATACTCAAGTTACATTACTCTACATGTTCTAAATGGACATGACGTGTATTAGAAAAGACTCAACCGATCCGTGTTGTTAGTGACACAGTCGGTTACATGGTTCCATAACACCGTGTGTACATTCGGTACACGACGCGTCCTACCAAAGGTTTCCAAAACCCATGTCCCCGCCCACACAGTTTGGGACATGGGCGTGTACATACGGTACACGACGTGTATTTAATAAAAACAATTTTTTCCTGAACAGAAGAACACATGGAGTGTATTCATCAACACACTATGTCTATTCTGGGATTTTACAGATAGTAAGCCTCAAAAACAACCCTGGAGCCAAGAAAAAAACTGATACAAAAATTTAAGTGCCAGATTCTGATCCGTAAGGGCCCATACTCCCTACGAATCAAAGATTTTCATCTTATACAAGTCATAACAATTCATCAAATATCAGTGATCCACCAAAATCTGATCCATGAGGGCCCATAACACCTCAAGAATCAATTTTTGGTATTCATTCAAACAAAATATTACACAACCAATACCCTATCACACAACAAGTATTTTTTATCAAGGAATATATCACAAAATCATGCATATCTTTCACAACGTCTATAAAAAAAACATGAAATCACTAAAGTGACCTAAATGGAACGGAACGAATGCATGACATGTGACTTATAGAAAGTGCCTAATTGATGAATAAGATGGAATAACCTCATCTCAAAAGGATGAAATAGAAATAGATCCTCAATAATATCAACATTAACATCACAAAACATGTGAATCACCCAAGGTGAAATTAAATAAACTGTAATCATTGCCAAACCAGAAAAATTTCAATAAACAACGCAGATTGGATTTTCTCTGTACACTGGTTAGCTACTCTCGGGCCCAACATAATACCAAGTACCTATTCATTCCTATCCCAATCTATAGGATCCAAATAGTATGTCAAGTGAAAAGAATACCACTAATACCACTTTGTAACATCCCAGTTTTGAATGCCACCTAGAGTTACCCCATACCTGGTTGGTCACCTAGCCTCAAGCACATTTCAACTAACTTCAGAGGCTTCTGACTAGCAGTGTAGGACTTGGGTGTGATAGTGGGGAAACAATGCCCACATTTTCAGAGTAACACAGCTGAAGATAAACACATAACAATAGAAAAAGTAGTAATAATTTCAGACAACAAGAAACAACATAAGTTTGAAGAAATAAACAACTGGATCACATATATATAAATGATGCATGATACATACTTATAGGATAGCTGTAAAAAAAATGCTGAATAGAGTAAAAAACCCAAGTACAAATAAAATAGTAAATAGATCCACAATGTCGCAAGCCTCAGCTTGGTCCCATGCTCTCCAGCTCCAAAGTAGTCAAGTACCTGAAGTAAAAGGGTGCTTGCCTTTATCTATAACTGAAAAAATATATTCTGTTTTCACCCAAAAGCATAACACAAATAGGGTGTGAGACTAAATCCTGGTAGGAAACCACCAAGAGATATTTTTCTAATAGTCAGTGAATATATATTGCAGGCAATAAGAAAAAGATGTAGTAATCAAGGAAGTACTCAACAGTAAATATTCCAACAGTTACAAGGCATTCAAAAATACCACACATCATGTAAGAAGATAGTCACAAATAGGTAACCCTCTGGGATGTACTCACATCCTATCCCCTCTGGTCCTACCTAAAAAAAGAGATACCCTCTAGGTAGTACTCACATTATAACCCCTATCGTTCATATTTTAGCATTGGCTTTCTTGGGAAGAATTCGCTGTCAATTACCCCTAAATTATCTTATTGGTAACTAAAGGCGCTTTGGGGAAGTAGTTACATCACATTCCCCCTATGGCCCATTTCTAGGAACTACATACACTCAGAGGAAGAACTTACGTCAATTCCCCCTTTGTTCTTGCATCGTAATAGTAATAACAGACACTCTGGAGAAGCCCTTGCATCCATTCTCTCTATGGTCTACTACACCCGGTTCTCACGGCCCTTTGTAAGTCAAGAAATCATGGGAATGCGTATCAGCCAAAGTAAACCTCAAGAAATTGTTAGATAAAAGTCTAAAAAATAACAAAATGTAAGATAAATATCACTCAAACCTATAATACTAGGCATGGGAAAAAATAATGAAACTTAACAAGCTAAGAAAGACCAAACGGTCTTGTATAGACATGCATGAGAAAACACCTCCAAAACATAGCAATTAACCCTATTTTCATTCAATTAACCTATTTTCAAGTATAAAAGCATAGATGGCATTCAACATGGCTAAAATAGTAAACACGCAATACCCTGTTCAAGTTTATTGGGAAATGTTTCACATATAACTCAAATAATTTCAACAGAAAGGCATAAACCAGCTACCTCAGTGTTGCAAGATCATTATATGTGAACCTCAAGATTTGAATCTTAAAAAGCACTATATATCTACCAAAATGTTAAAAACAAACGACCGACGATAAATTGAGAAAGAGGAGGAATCAAGAAATGAAGATCTAGGAGAAATAAGAGCTTACTGAGGCGATCCCAATGCAATTGATGATGGTCGATTCAGATAACAGACGTTCGACCGAGATCTCAGAGGAAGATCGTCATCATTCTCTCGCTATCAGATAAACCAAACCTAGAAGGAGGTGGTTCTGTCTTTCAGACATGACCCTGGTGTGTTTAATGAAAAACAGAAAGTACATGACGTGTACTTTATAAGTACACGATGTGAACTCTCCTTCACTAGCCCCCATATGAAGAGGTCTCCAAGTCACCACACACGACCGTATACATGGCTGCTACATAGCCAACACTCTACTACCTCCTGTAACCAAGTCCATTGTGTGTAATCATAATGTACAAGGCGTGTACTTCAAAAATTTCCAGAAAATCCACTTTTTCTCAAGAACACCAGAAAAAAAACATACCTGAAAAGATGATCTAGGTTCATAAAATTGAGTCAATCTGGAATTTATATTTCCAGAGACATTACCACTAGGTAGATCAGTTTTAGAACCACTTCCACTAGTTGTATCTCAATGAGTATTTTTATAGAATAAAAAACATTCTATTCCTTTTGAAAATATTATTATGTTCTTCTATAATTATACTTAAAGGAAATCATAGGGTTTGGTTCCCATATCATTTTTTTTCTAAAATCCTTTTCCTGGGGTTTTTATAAAACTTCCTCTAAAATGAACTAAAGAATCATTAACAACAATAGCCCAAATCGAGGGTCAATATTAATAAATTGCCATAAGATACAAGGAATAAAATCCCTAAGGACCAAATAATCTATTATTATGGTATACATGATACTTATATGAAATTCACAGTATATTTTAAAACATAAATTTCACAAATAATTTTCTTTGATAATTCCACTATTCCCCTAAATGTATCCCAACATATCAATTAAAAAACACTTCCCTAAACCATGGTGATAAAAAAATAAGAACGGGGTTGTCTCAAATTCTCAGTAAGGGAAAACATATAACATATGTTATTATGAAATAATGAATAATAAAAATGGAAATATCAATAAATTAATTATATTCCATTTAATCAATAACTTGAGAATAACGTTTACTAAATAAATAATGATCAAGTAATACTATATAAAAAACACATGAACATGAAAACATTACCACATATATTTTTACTATTTAAATAATCACATGGAATATCAATAAATGATATCATATGGATGGAATTAAAAATAATGTACATCTAAAACATAAATTTGATACACTGGTCAATGAAATCTAAAATCATCTATGCCTTTTTCCTCGATATCCATATAAATGGGTCAGACCTCAGTCAAAACCCAATCTAGTTTGTCTCATGAGACCTACCGATTTATCGAGGAGTGAGGGTAGGCACCACTCATAACATATAATGTATAATTCATTTCGCATATAAAAGGGGGGAAACATAATGAACCTGAATATTCATATATAAATTAGTTTTTTATGGAAAAAAATCATTTAAAAAGGAACATGCGAACTCAAAAAATAAATATATAAATAAATTATAGTCATGATGGTAGGTAATTTCATATAATCAGTATAAGTGAAAATGAATATTACTTTTGCACTGTAAAAATGTTATAAAAGTGATTTATTTGGGAACTAATAAGAATATTCGTCTGAAAATATTTTTCAAAACATAAAACAAGGTAAAAATGTTTTGATAAATTATCTGTAAAATATTGAAAAGGTTTTAAAACAATTTTATAAAACATGGTTTTGGAAGAAAATGGATTTTCGACCAAAGATATAAATACATCTATATTTTCTTATATTAAATTTCATAATCATTTTCTGTAACATATTTGAAAAATTTTAATACAACATGACAAATTTCATGAATAATCATAATATTTAAAAATATATTTATTTTATGTTATAAATAAAAAATAATTACATCAATTTGGTCTTTATTAAAAAATAATGGTGAATAATGAAAAAAATTGTGAAATAAACCCTTACCATATTGGAAGATTTTGTATCATTAGAACGATTAAATAAATTACTTTGAATGAAACATTATATATTGTAAAGATAAATTAATTCCTGAAATATCATAAATTGTTTTTGAATATATACCATAAAAAAATAATTAGTCGGTTTGGATTATTTCTCATTGAAGTCAAGTGAGACGAGAAACCCTTACATTGATTCCAACTCACCATGTAGGTTATTTATAATCCAAAATAATAATCGTTTTTTTAATTATTTACTATTTTAATAAAACAATTTATGTTTATTATTCATTATATGTCACTAATTATGATGTTATATATGATTAATTTATCAATTATGTTAATTCCATATGTTTTTAAGATATTTGGTATTTGTGTCGAAAATGACATTGGTACGTTGACTATGGTGAAAGATTTCATGGTTTGAACATATAATTAATAATAAAAAATAAATAATTAGCATATATACACATATATTTTATTTTTATAACATATTTTATATAATTTATTGAAAAAACTAATTAAGTTAAAATAATGGAGATGATAGGCCATACTTATGCATTAGTAACATATAAATTCTCTAAATGATCATTATGAAAAGAAGATAAGTAATATTTTAAAATTACATAACAATAATAATATCATATATAAAATATTATTAATTTAAATATTATAATATATATTATCCATGTGGTGTGGTGATGAAAATAGATTCATATCACTTCATAAATGTTGTAGTCTACACATTCATGAACTACGTTACAATTTTTTAGGGTAACAATGGAGATTAAATATTATCCTTTTAAAAAAGACAAATATTTATTTAATATTATATTTATATAATTTATATCACATATATAACGAAAATTTTCTTTATTACCTTCTATTTATGGAATTTGTGAAAAATGAATCACATATCTTCATGAGGAGGAAGTTCTCCAAACACACAGGCGATGTTTTCCAATCTGTTATAGAATGAAAATAAAAGAAAAATTATAAATTTTATGATGAATATTGAGTTATAATTATGTTATATATATAATATATTTACATATCCATCATCATAGATTAACGTGAGTGGTTTTTATTGGAAACATGTATCATTGGTTCGTAGGGTTGTAGTCCTCTGTACACAAAGGCAACATTATCGTTCCACATTTGAGGGAATATGAGATGGATATAGGGAATGAAATTATAATAATGGAATCACATTATATGGGAAATACTTTTGGTTTTTATATGGGAAATACTTGTGGTTTTCACTATTCATCAAAACATTAATCTTTTTAAGAGAATCCCAAAAATTCAACCTAAGATAATTTTTATGTGTATATTTATATTTGTTTTTTTTAATATATATTTTCCAAACATGTTAAAAAAATAATAAATTATGTTCTCAAAGAATGACTAACCCATCTTTAAAAAAAGTATAGTTTTTTATAAAACAATTAATTTTCAATCAAAAGGTTAAATTTTTTTCTGAAATAAAAATATGTCTATTTAATTATTTTATATGTATATAATAAATATAATTTTAACCATTTAGTTTGTATTGTTCATTCCCCCCATTTTAATGTATAGTTTATAGGGGTATTTTTAAATATTTATTTTTAATAGGGAACCCTGTTTTTTTATAATGTTGTGTTGTGTGCATTGAAGGATATCACAGAAATTGAATTCATTTAAAAATAAATATATATTGAAGTATCAAGATCTAAAATTCACATCTATAGATAGTGCTTCTTGTCACATATTCTATCAAAAATTATGTACATATTTTAAAATATTAGAGTTGTCCAATAATGAATCCATGATTATGATATAGTGATAATGATTATAATCACCCATATACTATTGATTCATGTATCTAAGTACTTCAATGTCATATCTCCCAATACTGATATTTTATCTCACCCATTAAATTTATTTGTATCCTCGGGTGAATATATGAATGAAGGTGAACCTGGGATATTTTAGAATTATTTTGAAATTGAATTAAAATATCCTTTATGACTTATATGTATGAGATGCATGTATATAATTTTACAAAGAATCTAACCCTTTGGATCCATGAAATTATTACTATTATATTATTTATCATGTAAATGGCGTAATATTCATGTAATAAAATGTTGGTTCACTGTAGTTTTTATCAGATAAATTTTTTATCTAATTTAAGAAATTAATGTAGAAAACATAAGTGAAAACCCCTTGTATAAGTTTTTTTAAGTGAAATATCATGATTATTTGGTAATGTGTAATATAATATGGTTCAAAGTAATAATATCCTTTTTTTAGAATACTACAAGTCGATGTGTCAATAGAAGATATGAACATATGGTTAATAACCCAAAAATGGGATGTTGGTTACTAACTCTCTTGTCACATGGTGAAATAAAATGAGGCCCTATTTCAGACCGAATTTGAAACTCATTGGATATAAAATTTATTTAATTGAATGTTATATAAAAATTATTATGTTTAATTTATAGCATAATTAGTTATAATTCATAAATTTTTTTAAAAAAATTAAAATACATGATCCTTTATGTCTCATTTGAGGAAAAGGATGATGATTTGTATGTTATATTATATGAGTTCAGAATTGATTTTTAAATACGAATACTTTATTTTATCAAGATTAATGGAATTATTTATTCTTCAAACCTTTAATATTTTATAATATTATGGGATCTTGGAGAAACCAAACCGAAACACTATGTAGGGTAAAATTCTATGATTTACCAAAAAACAATCCCAATGAAATTGGAGGTAGAGTTTAAACATTAATGGAAATGATTATCTCATTATCCTTGGAAATGAATAATAAATTAATCCATGTTAAAGTTATAAATATTACCAACAAGTAGAAACTACATTTTTATTCATTTATTTAATAATTACAATCAACATTCAATGGGTATTCTGATCCACTTATCATGGAACATTTGGTGAAATTAATGGAAATGATAATCTCTACTCTGCATTTTTTTAGAAGAATAATGTTACTCTATTCATCAATAGTTTAGACGAATATAAATATCAATGTTGGTAATTTATTAAGAATATATATCCAAAAGATAAAATGGATTAAGTGAAGTGAGAATAAATTAAAAAGTTATTTCAAAACAAGGATTTCTTACAAACCATTTGAATATATATATATATATATATATATAATTACAAGATCTTAGGAAATATTAGGATGAATCCATCTCATATTATGAGGAAAATTTCACAATGTTGGAAGAAATTCCTCATGTTTTTTATGGAAATATATATATATATATATGCAATTTTTGATTAAATACGGAACTCTTAAAGGCTCCAGATATCTTAGATGTTGGGAGTTATGAATATGTAGTTTGATGTGCTCTCGTTGTAGATATAGAGTTTGGTGGTTGGTCTCATGGACATATAGATATGTATAGAAGAATAGAATCTCAATATTCAAGAACAAATGAAAAAGAAAGAAAGAGGATCTAACCTCCCACATTATAAAGGTTTGGGATGAATAATCATGGTAATTAAATCAATGGGACAACTAAATGACTCATGTGTTAGAGAAAAGGCCACAATGACCATGAATTATAGTGAAAGAAAAATAATATGGTAAATGTGATTGATGAAACTAATGAACCTCCTAATTTTCCAGACATATTTGAATGCATTAAGTGTAAGGATATGGGGATGTATGCAATATAGTTCACTAAATTATGGGTTATTGAGGGAAATAAATGTTATAAACAACTAATGCTAAAGGTGGATGTGAATGATTATGTCATCACTATCACTGAGGTGGAACATAAAAATTAATTCTAAAATGGTACACATCTTTTTAACTCAATAATGAGATATTTTTATTATGTAATTTTTCTTTTCTTCCATTTATATCATATAATATTTCTACGACACTTGAGTCATACAAATGATACCTTAAAGTATTTATATCCATAAAATCACACAATGGTGATATCCTTATAAACCAAGTGTTAGACTCTTCTCCCCCTGGTATATGTTGGGATAATCCTCAAAAAAATTCGAAATCCTTCCCTTGGTGTAATTTGATGTTATACATCAAATTTATTGGATATCATTATAAAGAGTTCACATAAAATTCAAGGAATGGTAAATCTGTTTCTATATTCCAGACTATTCCACGATCTTATTCGAATATAAGTCATATAGTTAATCTAATTTGGATAATTCATCATTAGTGTAGATGATGATACCCTTGAAAGAATAATTACTTTACTTAATAGTTATTTCAAAGGAAATAACCAACCTTGAGAGAATTACCATTTTTATGGAATATATTGATGTATTTCGATGGGAAAACATTCATTCCTTATATGAATTATAACTAATTTTTTTCCCTAAATATTTTCTTATCATTCCCCCAAATAATAATGTACTATTTCCAATAGATCTTATACATAGAGCCACTATTATCTCCCATTGTCCCTATATGATATCCATAATCATGTAGAAGGATTTAAAGGACAAAATATACTATCATTTGAAAGAAGATTTCATATTCCCCAATTCTAATTAACAAAACATTTCATACATTGATATAAAATATTAATAGATGAAAATTCATTATATAATATAATAATTCAGTTCAAAATTGTTTATTTGAGTAACATTATAAATTTAGATACATAATGAACTATTTAATAAGTTGTTAGGTCCACTAGGCTGAATACCCTGAGAGGGGGGTTGAATCAGGGTATGACTAATTAAAAATTAAAGCCCGTTCTGATCTTGTTTCGCTGTTAAGAAAAACACTCTTCTCTCTCTTTCCTGCTGCACAATATAAACAGAAAGTAAAGCAAGCACAAGACACAACAATTTTACTTGGTTCACCACTAAGGGCTACATCCAAGGAGCATATGCCGATAGGTTGCCGGTCGTACCAAGTCCACTAAACTTCACTAGCTGTGGATTACAATGTTCGGGCTAGATCACTTCTATGCCCAGGCTCACTGCCTATACAATGTTTAGGGTCAGCTCACTGCTTTCCCAAGGTTCACTCCCTGTTTCTCTCTCTCTGGCTCACTGTCGGTGGAGAGGATCACCTTCTTCCTCTTCCTAAGCTCACTGCTCTTGGAAGGAATCCACTCACAGTTTATAGACCTGTAGGTCTCTTCATTTCCATTAAGGAATGAATCTTTCTATGTATGTAGATGCTTTGTTGATGTTCAACTTTCACCCATAGATGAATACCCCTTTTTCCACTATCCACTGGGCAAACTACCTTTGGAAAGACCTTCGCAAAGCACCCTACAATGCGAGGCTCCCAATTTCACGAAGCTCAACCAAGCCTTCGCGAAGCTCTTGCCTTTTCGCGAAGCTCACTCGCGAAGCTCACTCGCGAAGCTCTTTCGCGATGCTCAAGCTGTCGCAAAGCAACGAACCTCGCAAAGCTAAGTAAGCCAACGCGGAGCGCGCAGGTTTCGCGGAGCTATAATAGCCGCCGCGAAGCACCTATTTCGCGAAGCACACTGGCTCCGCGAACCACCTTCACAAATTGAGAGCAAATAATTTTCTCTGAAAATTCACTCTGCTTCGCTCGAAGGGGTCGGCCTCTATTTATAGGCGATTCCACCGACCCTCGAACTTTCCACGCGAAGTCAACGCCACGTCATCTCAATTCGCGAAGCTCCAAAGTTTCTACCAGAAATATGTCCAAATCGCGAAGCTCCACGGAAATTATCCGTTCGCGAAGCTTGACGTAGTCGCGTAGAATCACCGTCAACTTACCTTCGCGGCCCGCACCTTCGCCGCGAAGCTCCCTCGTGAAGCCTAACATTCCTTCGCGTCTTCGCCGCGAAGCTCCCTCGCAAAGCCCTTCTCCGCCGCGATGCACTTCAGCCTCTGCTGTTCGCGAAGCTTGACGTAATCGCGAATCATCACCGCCTCCATTCTTCTAGTCTTCGCGAAATCCAATCCATACATCCTATCTTCGCGAAATTCATGCCTTTTCCATATTAAATTATGCTCTTCATGGAAATCCACTTTTCACGATGCTCACCAAACTCCAAATTTTGGACCCCAAAAATTTGGCAAACACTAGGAAACGGCGCCACCTTGTACTGCTCTTTTGTACCGCCTCCAGATCGCCCTTTCCTTTGTCATCGTTCTTTGTCAACATGGATTGTCAACAACTTCTCGGGAACTCGACAAATATCCATGAAAACCTGCTTTGTCAACAAATACAATCAACCCAAAAATACTACAATGTTACCTTGAGGGATTTTTTCCCAACATAAGTGAACTACACAATATCAATAAATTTTATCCATAACTAGAACCCTTTATCTTTATATCATTGAAAATTCCTACATTCATAACATCAGGAATGAAAACAAAAGAATGGGTGAGATCAGAATATCAGTTAGTTTATTCAAGGGACATATCAATATAACATGAGTGTAAGGGTAATATAACTAGATAGTAACACTTGAAAACCATACACTTCAAATCATTGATAATAAACTTGAGTTATTTAATATATATTGGTTGTTTATAAGACAAGGCTCAAAATGGTTTCAAATTTCACAATCCATGAAAACATAATAATGGAATAAGACATATTTCAGTGGCATAAAAATAGAAATGAAAATATTTTGTCCTGGATATCCACCATGACATTTATAAAATTATAGGATTCGGATAACCACCAATGTACATGTTTGAGCTTGAAAAAACATCATGTGTACTAATATTCAAGCATGATAGCCTATCATTTAACCTATTTTGTGACTTTGGAAGCCTCCATTGTTTGCTATTTAGATATTTGGATAACATACCATTTACCATGTTATTTTAATCTTTGGATAACATCATGTGTACCCTCTAACATCATATAAAAATAATCATTACCCAATTAATTGTATAGAGATATATATACCACCCATCACATAATCCATCAATTTTTCCCCTATATCATAAAACATTAATCATATCATATCCCTTGAAAAGGAAATGTGTTTCATAAAAAATCATTATATCATAACCTGCCAAAAATAAAAGGTTTTCATAATCATTTCGAAGATTCATCTATGAATAGACAATAGAAAAAGAATGGGATTAATATAATTTTTTATAATAATTAGAAAACATCTTGTTAATGAATAAGGATGATATTATTTGATATTATTCCTTGTAAATCGAAAGCAATAATTATTGTTTTTTAATTGCTGATTGAAAATTCCATTAAAATATTATTTAAAAAACATTGATGATAATATCCTTTGTAATTTGAAATCAAGAATTTAAAATATTGAATTGCATAAAAATTAGTAGTTTTTTGAAAACTATGGTGTATTCTATTAATGGAATATTCAAATCATTGATTATTCATGACTGTGGAATATTACTTTTAGGCCATTCACTATAAATCAATGAATCCTTTTACATTTTTTGGTAAAAAATAAAAAGAAACTATTTTTGAAAAAAATAATATACCTTTAAAAAAATTGTAAAAAATACATCATAGGTGAATATTTCTTTAAACCAACATTATATAATAGTACAAACTATCTTTAATTTTTTTTAATTCATGTACATTGAATTGATATGGTTTTTGATCAAAGAATAAAATAACAAATATTTTTGTTAAAAACATTATTTTGGTCTCTCTAATATATTAAGAGATGAGAAATAAATTTTCAAAATGTGTTATCCATAAATAAACATAGGTGAATAGAATAGATGATTTTATTGATAGCGAGATCACATGATTTCATCATATGAAACTGAATTATAAAAAATATAGATAAATAATGGCATTATAACATTAAACATATACAAATTTGTTAAATTTTGAATCATAATCCAAATGAATAAAAGAACCGTATATGGATATATTTACAGAAAATGTTTTTTTATAATAATAATAATTAATGTTTTTATTGGTCAGTATATACATGAAACAAAATAAACTAGTGGGGAATATAGCATGTGGATCATAGACATAAAAGTGATATGAAAATCCCTAACCCTATATATGAACTTTATACATACAGTTTAGAAAAACCAATATAAAATATATTGGGTTTTTATTATTTTATTACATAATAATAATCATACCATTTAATAAAATATATGATTTACTTATGACATATTGATACCCATTTATTAACAATTCTTTTTTAAAATCAAATTTTCTGTAACAACTGAATCATTATTTATGTATGTTTTGGGTTGGAATTTTGGATTATTTCAAACTGATAATGGTTACATAATGTATAGAATCTTAATGATGATAATAAAATCATATATATTAAATATATATTATTTGATAATAATCCATATAAGTTATATATGAAAAATGAATTACACGGTTCATGAAGATGGTAGGTTGTACATACGCATGACCATAGTTTCCAGTTTCACAAAGAATAGTACCAAATAATAGTGAATATTAATTCACTATTATTGAATAATTTTTATATAATATATATAAATATATATATTATATTATATAAATATATCCCTTATACCATCATTTAAAAAAATAAACCAGCAAATGAATATCATTATTTCGTAGAGGTGGTAATCCACACATACATACTAAAACACTATCATTTTTCAATAGATTAGAAATTAAGTATATATATTGGATAATATAATTAAATAAGTAAAATTATTTTATAAATATCATATATATATATATATATTTAATAAATCATTATCTATATCCCTTAGAGATGGTAATGGAAATCAAATTTCATCAATTCGTACTGCGGTAGTCCTCGGTACACACGATCAAAAGTTTCCTTCTCCATTTGACGAAATATTTCATTGATATACATTATTAAATTAATAAAATATAAATATAAATATATGTTAGATTATTATTTTATTAAATGAATATATTTGTATAATATTATAATGACATTGGAGAAGAAATAAAATAAAGTTATCGGTTAAGATCAATACCTCCTCTATGAACAACAACTTTATGGTAACCCAGAAATACATCATAGAGGGGATTCATAATAAATATAAGGACTCAAAGACAGTGGGACTAATTTTAATAAGATTTTTGGCTAGGTAGCTTCCAAATAGAAAGTCATTGTGCGTGAAAATAAGAGGGTTTATGGGGCACCCTTTTATATGTATGGAGAGGACACATTTGGAATTTTTGAAATGAAAAATATATAAAAAGAACATTAAAGTGAAAAAGGAAATGAAATAAATTATTACCAAGAATTTGATGATATGAGCTCATAATATGGCTATAAAATTGGATGTTTAAAATTTTTAGGGAATTTTAACATTTATTGTTTAAGGTTAACTTCACGTGAATCCCATTTGAACATTATCTATATTATTTATGTTTTACTGTTTTTATTATTCATTATAATAAAACATTAATTTGAACATATTATGTAATATTATTTATTTTTATTAAAGAAATGTATTCCCTTTTTTCAAAATAAATTCACAAAAGAGGAATAATGTAATTCAAAATTAAACATACAGATGCGATAGAAAATAGATTTTCCAAATTCAAAATTTTAATAAGTATAAAATGGTTTAACTAAAAATTCATTTAGAATTTGATTATACTGAAATAAATTTTATTAATTATAATATAATATAACTATATTTAATTATATCATTTTTTGAAAAAAAATGTGTCATTGATAATGAATTTAATGAAAATGTTGTTTAAATTAAATATATGTTTTTCTCATTATTCATTGAATATTTATTCCTATTAGGAAAGTCTCAAAAACTCAACCTAAGTTAATTTTTATATATTTATTCAAAAAAAATATTATTTTTTCATAATATTATAATGATATTTTAACATGTCATATTATTATTTTTTCGAAATAGAAATGAAAATTTGTTTGAGGAAAAATGAATATTAAAAGTAGATGTGAACATTACCGAAAATTAATTATTCATTTATCAATAAATATTATTTATCCAAACAACTCTATAGCTTTTTCAAAAACATTATTATTACTATTCATACCTCCATGTTTAATGGATAATTTATAATAGAAATGTTTATATTATAATATTTATAGTATACCTCTGTTCGTTTAAACTCAATATTGTGTTTAACGTACGATATCAATGAAATTAACAATTTTTTATAAAAAATTATTAACATAATTGTATCTCATTATATCCCTATAAAATGAGACCCACCCCTATAATTGTATCACCATACTGAATATTATCGATGATACTTATGCCTCATCAAATCCTTAGTTTCCCATGTCGCATTATCAAGTTCGTGGTTTGACTATAAAACTTTGACATGTGGGTGGACATGATTCATAAAACTCTATATATATGATATGGAATCCTAACATGTTTTTCATAATAGGAAATTTCCTATTATAGTGGTTATAGTTTAAATTTTTTTACTCATAAATGATCTGGTTTTTACTTCCCCTAGAGAGATACATCAAACCCAATATAAAATTGAGAGATGATTGGTGGAATCTCCAATTGATGTATAATTTTCCCTACATAGTCAAGAGTCTTTAAGGGTTTATTGTACACTGGATTCAACATTCTTTTCTAACTAAATATCACAACCTTCATCTATGGATAAATTCAAAGAGAAACATTCTCACCATCTTAAAACTCAAGATCCAACTGAATATTATCAATATAAATTTTCAATATAATTCAATATTCCTTCATGTGTTTTTGAATTGATTTTAGATTATATTTTATATAATCAGCTAGAACAAGTCAAAATTGATTTTTTTTCTCTATATTCATCCTCTATTATTTGAGTTCTAAACCCATCCTTCAAAAAGATTTTTAATGGTCCATCTTATTGATTTAATGAAAGTTATTACTGTTTAAAAAAAATATGGAGGAAGATAATTATCCCAACAACCATTTGAATCCAAAGTACAAAATCATAGAATATGTTCTAGGGTTTGAATGGTTATATAAGTCTAAAAATTTATATGAGCATGACACATAGTGATGAACATCAATTCCTTATCAAGATCTAGATGAAGACTGTTCTAGATATTTGAGTAAATCATATGATTGTCCTTTGGGATGATTGTTTTAACAAATATTCTTTTTAATTATGATATTTTTTTAAACTTTCTTAAAATAAGAAAATTTTTGTTGATTATGGATGAAACACTGGATATTCCATCAGATGATGATTTTATTATATCTTCATAAGTTGATGATAATAAAAAAAATTATACAATTATAAATTTAGTAAAATTGGAAGGTTAGGAAAATCTAAAATCTATTCAAAAAATTTGTTTCTGAATTTTCATGCTCTTAAAACACAATGATGTGGTTTTTATAATAGATAATGTTTTTTGAAGAAAAAATAAGTGAAAATTTATGGTTTTTATAATACTAATATTATTTGGATGAATATAATTAGAAAAAGAAATTTCTAAAATACTGGCAGAATTAATTTCATAATGGTAGAAGAATTGATAAGTTTCTGATTAGAAAATCCATCATATGAAAAATTAGTTTAGTAATCCAGAGTTTGTATAAGTCTTATGAAGGAAAATAAAGTTTTAAATGTTAAATATTGTACATCAAATATAGTTTCTTTTAGAAATATATAATTCCCTAGTGATGAAAAACATGGGAAACAAAGGATACTGGTTTTCTTTCATATAGATAAGTTATTATATGCATAATTTCATAGAATAAACATGACCAGAACCAATCCATCATAAAAGTATTTGGCATGTTTTTATGATTTTTCTATTTTCTCAATTCAAAGTCTTTTCAATTATGTAAATATAGAAAACAATAATATGAGGCTAGTTTGTCACATATTAATGTATAATAAAATAAAAAGTGGTACTTCATCACTATAACTAGACATGTATTATCGAGAAGAGAAATCAGAAAAATTGATGATAGAAATAATAAAGAAGATGAATAGTTGATCGAACCCATAATTAAAATGAATAGAATAATTAGATAGAGGATTTCATGAACAATATTATTAGATAGATAAATTGGATGAAAATTTAATAAGTATATATTTTTCTATTGGATATTTATTGCAAGTTTCTTTTGTCAATAGAAGATAAAAAAATTATTCAACCAATTTCAGGTTTCCTAAAGAATCCGATGGATACATAATATTTTAATTTTTTATTCAGTGGTTTGAGGGGAAAATATTTGAGTTATTTAAATTGTGTTAGGAAAATTAGACTGTGGAAATTGAATAGAAATGTTTTATTAAAGGATGAGTTTGATTATATGATGTTATAATGTTCTTTTCCATCAGAAGAGAAACATCTAAGAAAATATATCAGATATATTTTTGAATATTATAAAATTATACAAAAAGGGATGATTAGTATATTTATATACATTAAAATTAAAAAATAATTGTGAATAATCTAGAATATTTGAGAATATTTCATATGTGAGATAATGTTTTTTAAAAATCATGGATATTCCATGTTATGATTTTTGATTTAGTGGGAAAAAGAAATTGTTTTCACATTATTTCCTTTTATAGAGCACCTATAAGTAGGGGTGGAATGTAAATCAAATTTGGAAACTATTCAGCAATGCATTAAATCTTAAAAACTATATAATTTTTATCTAATTTCAGTTTGACAGCCGAACATTTTTTTATCATTTATGAGTGTTCTATGGAAAGAGTATTTGGTTACAATATCATATTGTAGATTGTTTGTCATACCATACCAAGAGGATTAGACTATGTTTTGGAGAATAAGTTTGAGAACATCAGTGCTTTTAAATAGTAATATAAAAATGTTTTGTACTAGAAAAAATTGTTTAATGGGACATCAAATGGATTCCATCAAACATAGTTCACGAGGAACATGATTCAAATAGTGTTTCAAGAGTAGATTTAATGGAGCAGATGTTTCAAATTTATTCATTTTTAATATGGAATTTTTTTCAATAAATGTTTATAAAATTAAGAGATTCAATAAAATAAAACCTATCAGGATATATATGGAGGCACATAAGAGTTTGAAAAAAAGTTGAATTAACTTATTTATAATTGTTAATTTACATAGATCCATGAGAGTGGATATTAAAATGATGTAGTTTATCACACTATGGAAGAACATTATAAATATTTTTTTTCCATGTTTAGAAAAATTAATTCTCATTCATTAGAGTTTAATAATTGTTTATAAGTAATATACTCAAATATGTTGCAGGTGTTATGTTTTTTAATGTTTAAATTATTAAAAATATAATAACTATTTCAACATTTCCTTTCACAGTGACTAGATGATCTTTAAGAACATTAGTTCTTATTAGAGAAATGTTCCCATATTGAATATTTATCAATGATAATATCAATTCCATCTGTAATAAAGTAACTAAAACATTTGATTTTAAAAATTACCTGGTCTAGAAAATTATAATGATTCCCTATATTAAGCCACCTGTCCTATAAGGGGATGATGTTGTTACAATTGGTTTTCCACCTATTGGGAATGACGATCCTGTGACATTTTCGAATATAGGAAATGTTTATATTTATGGAAAATTAATAAATTATATTCTTATGTATATGATAGAATATATATATATGAAGTAGTTTACTCTCAAAATTGCAACGACATTGTCAGAGAAGAAAAAATGTATTTTTAAATTAATTATAAAGTGAATAAGGGAAATATACAAATTTTAAATAACATCATTGGAGGTATAGAGATATGAAATAGAGAAAATTTCGATTAGTTCTTCACTAGAGTAAATGAATCTCTTTTCAACATCATGGGTTTCAAATATGTATGGAAGGATCCTAAAATTATTGTGTAACTCCTGAAAATATTTCTCACCAGGTTTGAATAAAACATCAATACATTAAAAGACATAAATGATTTATCAGAGTATGAGTTGAGTAAATTTTATTTTTATGAAATGACAAAATATCCATCAATTTAAAAAAATTGATAGAAGATGAATGGATTCTGAAGATATGAGAGTGATGAATATTAATTATGATAAATATATAGATCCTTGTGTTGATGAAGATAAAAAGTATTTTGAAGTCTCTTATCTACAATAATTATTGAAGTTGAAGAAGAAATTATAGAGGGATATTTATTCTAAAATATTTCCTGTGTGGTAGAGTCAGGATTGGTTCTATGAATTTCCCCAGAAATAACATTGATGAATTTGAAATTTGTTCTCAGGAAAAATCACGGTGTATGATGTTTGATAAAATTTCACGAAATAATGTAAGTAAATTGTTGGATAGAATAACGTCACTGTAAATAGATGAATCATGATAACTATGAAAGTATAATATGATATAGTTGATATTGTTTCATAATAAGGTTAATGTTTATAATAAATCAAGAACCTTATTTAGAAATGTTGATAAAATATAATATTCGTCAAACACTGAATAAGGAGGTGAAGAATATTTTTGGAAATTGTAAATCATATAAGAACATTTTTCATGTGTTGTGAAAAAAACACTCAAGAAGGAAATTTTAATGATGAAGAAAGATAGTGGAAACATGATTCAAGGAAGAAAGTATGTTTTTATGAAATAATAATTATAAATCCATGAGATATTTTTCTACAAAATTATAATTTATGTATATATAGATATGGTTGAATACCTTAGTAATATATTTGATGATAAGAAAGATAAAATTTTAAAAGATCAATCAAAACTCTATGATCCTAATGTACCATAATAAATATGAACGAATGCTTCCGAGAGGATTAGTAAGTAAAAGCTAAATCATCTAATGTTATTGAAAAATCACATTCATAGAATCAGATGAATTCAACACCATATAAATATAAATGTTTACTATTAATATTCTAACATTTAAGGTGGTAATAAAAGTGTTTGGAATTATGGTTATGATAAAGGAATTGACAAATTAATCCCATTAAATGATAGTGAACATTATCCCTATTATAAGGATTTCACATTACTAAAGGAATCTAGAGTATAAATATATTATGAAACGTAAAACATTTATTACATAGAATGAACATAATTTAATTAAAAACTAAGATTTTAGGGATCATATTAGTGTTTAAGAATATATGGGAAAATGGATTACATTGTTTTCCATATCTTATCATTTCTTAGAGTATGTTATTAACCAAGTTCAAGCAATAGAGGAATCAGAATGAGTATGTTTTCTGAAACCAAAAAAGTCAAAAACGATAACTCTCAATATATTAAAAATATACCAATGGAAATAATTTAAATTTTTGGATGATATATGTGGAATATGTGTCCATGTTTTCCACCATGATTATGAATGTATGATAACACTTCTAGGGAAATTTGATTTTTATTCAAATGAAAAGGAAGGAGGAAAAAATAAATATTATGAAAGAGAATCAGTTACTGAGATTGCTTTTAAAAAAATAAATCGAACAAAATATGGATTCTTGAAGTCCTATTCTCATCACATATGATGATAGGCTCTGAAATCTTGAAATGTATTTAAAATTGAGATGGATGTGTAGTTACTTTTTTTATTGATGGTTCCTTAAAATCATAGGAATTTAAAAAAATGAGATTGATGAAAACAAATAAAAAATCTAGGGAAGTTATATTCTTCTATGGGATAAACAATTAAACATTTTAATTCAATATTTTGATGATTGGAATATAGTGATCTTCAAAAAATATAATTATATCATCAAAAGAGTGAAATATAGAAAAATTTTAAATAATGGAGAATGAACCAGTACAAATATTTTCTAGATAAGAGAACTTTGTGACTCCCATTATCTATGTGTTGAGGATAGAAATAATCTGTGGAATCATATACATTGGATTCATGGGATAAAAATAAAGAAATAAATTTCATTTTTTTTTGTTTTTTTGAAAAATTACTTCATGGAAAAGAATAGAAGATGATGTTTTTATAACTTGTTAGAAATGGAAAATATCTAGTAGATTTTACAAGAATGTTTAGATTCATTCTACCAGTCCTAATAAAATTATTCATTCTGATCAGTGTCTGTTGATGAGACATATATATAAAAAAGTTTATTTTTAATTTATCACTTTTATTGAATATTTTACTTGGATGAAAAAAATAATATTTTGGAAACACATTTTTGAGGATGTTGAAAAATCCAGATTTTCAGAAGATATTATGATAGAGAAATTGGGGTTTATATAAAGAATCTGAGGGTAAATAATGGTATATAGTTTTTTTTGAAAGTATTTAGAATCTTATCTATAAAAAGGAATCACACATCATCATGGTTTTCTATACACCCCAGAACAAAATGGATAAGTATGAAGGAAAACAGAAGGTTGGTGGAAATGAGAAGATTCATGTTTGTAGAATACGAACATTCAATTTTATACCAGAGAGAATATATGAGTTATGATGTGCTTGTTAAAAATATATTTTTAATATGGTTGGAATCCATCCTGATTTCCTACAAAATGTGGTATTTAAAAACATAATTTAAATACAACATGGTTTTTGGAAGTCCCTTTTAGTTAAAAAAAATACATAGCATGGAATATTTGCTAAGAATTATGGAGATGGAATTTTAATGGGATAATAAACTTTTAAAATATGATTCAAATATATGATCAATATTTTAAAAATATATGTGGATTATTGAAATCTTATAGTTATTGAAAATCAAAATTTTGTAATAAAGGATGTTGAAAATTTTGAGGAAGGAAAATTGAAGATTTCCATCAAAATTGAAAGTGGGGACAAATAATCATATCAATAATTTTATGAATCATGTGATGAATAAAGTTAGGTAGAATGAATATATATAAAATTAAAAACTATATAGAAACATGTAATATTAGAAAATATCATGGGAAATCACAAATCTATAGTTCAAACAATAGGAAAGCTGAGATTTGAAAATCACACATAACTTATCTCATAGGTTGAACTAGTACCTGTTTCATACGTAATAAAAAAAGAATAGATGGATGAAATGAATCTATATTTGGAAAAAATTAAGGAATATAAAACACATTTACATTTTCAACATCCATAAGAAAAGTTATTGGGACATAATAGATATAGAAAATCAAGTTCAAGGAACATGGTGATGTTTTAAGAAATAAATAAATACTTCTTTATAAATGATATTCATGGGTGGGAGGTGTGCATTTTGAATTATATTTTTATCCTATTAAATGATTAAAAACTTTTATAACGTTTCTACCTATTTTTTCTAAGTTAAGTTACAAACATTATCAAATGGACGTAAAGTTAGATTTCCATAACAGTGATATCGAGTTTGGGGTTTACATTGAGAAACCTTGTGACTGTCTACATTCTGAATATGGAGAAATGTTTTTGAATTGATGAATTATTTATATCGGTCAAAATAATCTCCATAAGCATTGTATTCACATACATGATAATTTCTTGAAAATTTGATTTTTCACAAAAAAATTGTTGACAAAACCATATATGTAAATGAAGTAAACTCTACTACCCTTATTGTAATTATTTATGTGGATTGTATTATTCAAGTTTGTATTAGAGAAAATTTTTGTAAAGAGTTATCTAAAGAAATGAAATATAATTTTGAAATAGAAATTTTGGAATAATTAACATTATTCCTAAATCTACAAGTGAAAATAAAGTAAAAATAAATTTTACCTACTAAAAAAAGTTATGCATGTTAATTGATAAAAATGTTTTGTTTCGAAGAATATAAATATTTTTTACTCCAATTTCATCTGGGATGAATATGGGTAAATATTAATATTAGAAACATGTTAATTAGAAATATTTTTGAAATATGACATGAATATTTAATTATTATATAGTTTGAATACCTAGTATTGTTTATGTTGTCAAAATATGTCCTAGATATCTAAGTTATTGAAAATAATTTCATATTTGTTTGTACATATAATTTTGTTATATGTTAAAGGAAAAAATTAACATGGGATATTATACAAAATAATAATTAATATGAACTTCCATGGTTATAATGATGACTGATGGGATGAAGACTGAAATGATATAAAATCATATTTAAGAAGAACATTTTTTTGTGGGAATGTCAAATGACTTGGTATAGTAGGAAATATAGTTCAGTAATTTTGAACATAACTGAATCATGTTATGTGATATATTTTTAGGCTTGTACCCAAATTTTTTGAATGATTTTTAATAGGTATATTTATAAAAGTGATGTCTACAAATGATTGTTAATAATTTCAGATAATCCTACGCAAATTGATCTTTCCAAAATCTTGTATAATAGTCATGATTAGGAAACAATGATATTAAGTTTCACTTAATCATATAAAATGTTTTTTGTGGTGTTGTTTTGTTTTAATATATTTCAACAATTTATCCAATTATTGATATATTTACAAAAGAAATGTTAAAATAGGGATTTTTGAAATGGGGCTACAACATAATGTTCACCCTGCACTAAGGACTTCATAATGTTCTCAAGTACTAGTCCGATAGTGTAAATACACGGAAATTCTGTGGGAATTTTTTTCATAAATACGTTGGATTTTTACGAGTCCACAAAAATTTACGGCGTTTTATTCTGAGGCCCGGTGTGCCCTGAATCAATTTTTGATGTTCTGTTCAGGTATGTTCAGTAAACGTACGAGCGGGATTTTATAACTTTTGAAGCGGTGCATGGAATTGAAATGTGAGGTCACCGTGGAACTCGCAGTGCCGGTATTCGCTTAAGAAGACATTTACCTCGAAGACCAATGGTCGAGATTAAAAGTTAGTTTTTCGCTTTTTATAGAAATAATTAATTAAAGTGTTCAACACTTCAATTTATTCTACGCTATCTTGTGTGTGTTGGCTGGTAGTTTGAACCTCCCCATGGGAGTTGGTGGTGGGACCGCCACACCCTAACCACCCATGAGAGGTTATGGTTGTGGGGTCCATCTGATCATAACCACCCACTAGAAGATTAAAAGTGGTAGGGACCACCTGAGGATGAAAAGTCTCAACTCTCCATCATTAATGTGGGAGAGCCTCTTGACTCCTCTAGTATTAATTATTCCAACGCTCGTGTATTAATTTGGTGGAGACGGGTTATTAATGAGTCCAATTCAAATTTTGTACCAACAAAAGTAATAGGATTTTCACTCTATTATTTTGTTGGAATATCCTTCTGTTAGAACTTTGGGGAGAGGAAGAACACTTGGAGAACTTCTTCTTCCAACAAAGAACGCCCCTCTCCACCGAATAACGACAAACACCTTCTTCATTCTTCAACAGGAACAATAGAGGGAGATCCTTCCTTGAAGAACTCCGATGACACCATACTCAGATTCTTCATTTAAGATGTCCTCCATTTCCTCGACATCGTCAACAAATAATGAACCCGGGGTTGGGTATTTGAGTAGATTTTGTTCCCGTTATACATCGTTCAATTTATGGAATCTAAATTGCTGATTGATATCACCATAACAAGAAAACCTCGGAATGAACGAAAACGGCCCAAACCTCCCCCTTCGTTATACCTCACATAATGATGATGACGTTAGTGCAATGACACCGCCAGAAGAGTGGATCACAGTGGAGAAACAACGGCCGGCGAAGGCCAGCCATAAAGAAACCGGTGGCACAAGGCCACCGGGTCGCCAGAAGGGAACGCCATCATCATTTCGTGTGGATTAAAGGGGGGCATCAGCCAGACCGGGCCGCTGCGGAAGGGTGTGGTGTCATTGCGCTGTGTGGAGGATGTGAGACACTGCCAGGATGGGCTGCAATGACGGAGCAGGGGAATCCAGTGTTGGGTCGGCCACTAGCGGTGCAGAACTAGTTCACCGCTCATCCAGATGGACAAGGTGGGACACTCGTGGTTCCCACGGGGTACCGAACCAGCTCTTAGTGCCAGTTCCATTTGGAAGGCAAGGTGTGTGACACCCCCCCCCCCCACACGTGGCCAGCCAGGCCATACGGGCCACCAACCAGGCCACGCGGGCCGCCAGCTGGCCGGGCCACACAGGCGACCTGCCGGCTGGGCCACACGGGCTGCTTGTTGGGATGCCCTCAGGCCGGGCAGCCCTCTCAGGCTGGGTCGGAATAGTGGACTGGGTCGGACCCCAGACCGGACACGTTTTCCCGAATACACCTTTTCGCCCATAACCTGGGCTATGAGTGTCTAATCGATGAACCATCTGCGGAGATGAAAAGCTTAGAGAGAGACAGTTCTTTTGGAATATCCCACTTGATGTTTAGTCTTAGTTGGGGTATGGTCGGATTAGTTGGAACCTAAAATCCAACCGGGCCCCCTGGACGGAAATGCCAATAACTCACAGACCATGCGTCTGGTTGATGCACCATCCATTACGTTGAGATCCCTATGATGAGGCGGATCTTTGAGATACTTATAAATGGGTTTTTGTGACAGTTGGAGTATGGACTAGTATCTCATGGAGTGAATCTTTTTAGAGGCGAGCTAACAGAGTACAGAGGCCTAGTAGCTGATTAAGACCTGATGACTGCTTGACCAATTAGACTTAGAGTGACTCAATTGGCCCAGTGGGGAGCGCCTCTGTGTGACGTGGAAAACCCACGGTGTGGAGCGCCTCTATGTGAGCATGGAAGAAACACCGTACTCAATAGATGGAGTACCTCAGTAGGCTATGAGGGGAAGTGCTTCTATGTGAGTGTGGCAGACCAGTGGTGGGGAGTGCCTCTGTGTGACGCAGAAGACCCACAATACACGACAGGAGGAGCACCTCAGTAGTCCAAGGATAGTGGGTAGTGCCTCTCTGTGACGCTGCATTCCCACTGTACTCGATAGAGGAGGATTACACCATCAACTGAGGTTCCAACAGTGTCAATGGGGTTGTTCCTCGATACTACCCCCTCGAATGAAATCCAAGTTTGAGCTGAGTCATTGTCTTTTGTGTTTTTTCTCATGATAGAGATGGGTTACATGATAACTTTGGTATATGTATGGGCATATACCTATGTAATGGTTATCCATTTATTTCATAATTGTGGTCTGTCCTTGTTGGATTTTGTGAGACCTTGAGGGTCTTAGGATCCCTACTGAGTATCGCTATACTCCCCCTGGCATGGGCTTTGGCGACACCTCGTTGTTTTGGTTGCACACAACGGACAGCGCTGACTGAGGCAGAGAGTAACAAGTCTGGACGGTACCTGAAGGTGGACCACTCATCCTTATGGTGCACGGAGCTGATGGATGGATGTAGAGTGCTGAGGAGACCATCTGTACCTACCCTTCAGTTAGGAACCCCAGAGGATGACCTAGTAGTTTCTTTACTTTTCTTCAATTGTACTTTATTTTCTGTTGTACTTGTAATTTCCTGTTGGTCTTGTATTTCTGGCCCCTTTACTTTTTGGCCCTCATTAATATATAGTTTTACATAGTGTTTTAATTCTAGTTTTGTACATTGATGTGTTTGTTTTCAGTTTTAAAGGAAATTCCTTCCCAACATAGGGATTTACGCTTTTGGTGCTAGTCACCGGCCCCTGGCCTATGGAAGGCAGGATTGGGGTAGTCAAGATATGGGCCCCGATGGATGGGTCGTGACAAATTGGTATCAGAGGGGTTGGTTCTACCCTAGAACATAGGACTCTATTCAATATTTACAATTAAGAAATATTGTTAAGGGTACTAAGTGTGGTTTTTAGTTCTGGGATTCCAGTGTTGGTGCAGACGACCGACGTATCCATACACCAGGAACCTGACTACTTATTTCCGACTTAGTGCATGAAAACAATGTTGACATGCATGTCTTTAAAAGTTTTGTTAAGTCAGCTCAACCAGGTCAGCTCATGAGGTATAATCTTTTCACCGTGTCACATATGTGTCATTCAGGATGCCTTCCCATAGAGCCCCGAGAGTCGTAGGCTCTGACTGCCCAGTGAGCGACAAGGCCTCGATGCAGGGACCTTTTCCAGTAAAGGCACTAGCGGTACCGCTTCCCGTTGGGACACCGATGCCACTAGGCCCAGCAGTAGACGATGCATGCCTCTTGAGAGTGTAGGATGAGTTCCAGAACTAGATGCCACCTAGGTTCCGAGGAGAGACAGACCCACAAGCGGCTGAGGGTTGGCTGGAGACTGTGGTGAGAGTCTTCAGGATAGTAAGGACACCAGTAGACTACATGTTGATCCTTGCTACCAGCCTCCTTCAGGTAGCAGTAGGTAGATGGTGGTGTCTGATGCTCCACGTGCATGACGAGGCGACACTTCTCTGGACAGACATTGAGAGCCTATTCTGGATGGATTTTGTTCCAGCGACCCTACGTGCAGTCCAGATATTGCAGATACTTTATCTACAGGAGGGCAGCATGACAGTAGCACAGTACATAGTGAGGTTCACCGACATCTCACACTACTCAACAGATATGGTGCAAGACCCATTCTTCAGGGGTCGGACCTTCGAGAAGGGGCTCATGCGAGAGATCCGGGCATCGATGATCTGCCTCTGCATTCTGACGCATAGGGGGTGTTAGAGAGAGACCTACTAGTGGAGAGTTTCCTTGCTGAGTAGTCACTAGCAGCGTGACCCACTACTAGTCGACATGCAGTGGAGTCTTCGGCAGCTGGAAGTAGACAGATGATATAGAGGTCCAATATGACAAGGCCCATGGGTGGGAAACCGTAGGACTCATGATCTGTTGTGCGGGGAACCCAAGGTAGTGAATTACCATCCATGATTAGGAAGTGTTACTCAAGAAGTGGGAAGGGTCACATGGCTCGTGACTGTCCAACCCGCCATTCAGATGATCAGCAGCCGGATGAGGGACCTCCCAGAAAAAGGAAGAAGTTTGATTGAGGCGGTCCGCAGGGCGGAGGGGACGTGGCAGAGGAGCTGGTCGTGCAGGTGGCGGTGGAAGACGTTACGAGGTGTTACCACCACCACCACCAGGAGGACCACCCTGACCGAAGGGAGCCGATGGATTGGGGATATCTTAGCTTTATCTAGCTGAGGCATATGACCATGGCGCTCCGAATATGTTTCGAGGTACGATCTGTGTCTACTCCACCTTAGCTGCAGTTATTATAGACACAGGTTCCCGTCATTCTTTCATTTCCACTGCCGTAGTTCGGATCACAAAGATCCCAACAGAGCCATTGGATCGATCCTTATGACTAGAGACTCCTGCGGGAGCATACTCGATGATTACACATTGTTTCCATCTGTGTGAGTTTACTCTAGGTGTTGAGAGCTTCGGCTGGGATCTCCTCATAGCGGCGTCGAGGCCTTACGATGTCATCTTGGGTATGGACTTTTTATCTACAGTCCTTGCTCATATTGACTGTATTAGGTGAAAGGTGCGCTATGTTCGCATAGATGGGACCCGATTTACCTTCAACAGTGAGAAGGGAACCTTTTCAGTGTAGGAAAGACTTACTCGGAGGAGGGTGCAGCCGATCACTCATTAGTTGGCTGGGCTTACCCTCGGAGTTGTTCATATGGGGAGTCCGAGCTATCCTGTAGTGGTGGACTAGTACGTGGATATTTTCCCTGATGATGTTCCAGGACTACCTCCACACAGAGGGGTGGACTTCTAAAATAAGCATTACCCTAGTACGACACCGATATATACTTCAGAATATCGGATGGCTCCCACTATGCATCGCGAGCTGTGGGTACAACTAGAGGACTTGCAAGGAAAGGGATTCATCCGGCCTAGTGTTTCTCTATGGGCAGCCCCATTTTTGTTCGCCAAGAAGGCGGATGGGAGCTTGAGGCTTTGTGTCGACTACCGTCACTTGAACCCGGTGACCGTGAAGAACATGTACCAACTACCAAGGATTGACGACCTCTTTGACCAGCTCAAGGGAGCACGGTGGTTCTCGAAGATAGACCTCGGATTAGGCTATAACCAGCTCAAAGTTCAAGACGAGGATGCACAAAAGACAGCCTTCAGGTGTCGGTATGGCCACTATTAGTTATTAGTTATGCCTTTTGTCATAACCAAATCTCTAGCAGTGTCCATGAGTCTGATGAATAGGATATTCTATCCATACCTCAATCTATTTCTCATGGTCTTCATTGACAACATTCTGATCTACTCGACTATTGAGGTGGAGCATGCCTACCATTTGCAGGTAGTACTGGACACACTCGGAGAGCACCATCTTTATGGTAAGCTCTCGAAGTTCCAGTTTTTGATTCGAGAGGTTCACTTCTTGGGACACGTAATATCAGAGGCTGGAGTTGTAGTGGATCCAGTGAAGATCGAGGCGGTATATGCTTGGGATCCTCCCAAGAGAGTAACGGAGGTATGGACTTTCCTAGGATTGGCTGGATACTACTGGAGATTCGTTACAGATTTCTCTTGAGTTGCATCACCACTATCAGACTTGATGAAGAAGGAGAAACCCTTCATGTGGTTGGAGAGATTCTATAACATCTTTCAAGAGATGAAGTAGAGGCTGAATAGTGCCCCAATATTGAGGCTTCCAGAGGAAGGAATAGGGTACGTAGTCTATAGCGACACATTAGGGACTGGACTTGGGTGTGTCCTTATCCAGGAACAAGCTTTGATCGCGTATGGTTCTTGGAAGTAGAGACAACACGAATAGAACTATGCTACCTATGACCCAGAGATAGCAACAGTGATCTTCGCCTTGAAGATGTGGTGGCACTATCTGATGGGAGAGTGTTTCACAGTCTACTCTGATCATAAGAGTCTCAGGTATATCTTGTAGAGACCCAAACCCTAGCGTACATGGACATTACATTACATTTGAGGAATACTTAATACATGAAAAAAACAGTCGTCCAAAGACCGTATTAGTTTAGTGTCTTTGGAAACTCGGAACGTAATCTTCTAATAATGGTGAAAGATCTTCAACATCTCCCATAATGATATTCCCCTTTTTGGTTTTCTATCCTAAAACCATTCTCTATATCCTGGGGAAAAGAAAACATAAAAATGGTGAGATCAAATTCTCAATAAGGGTAAACATATATAACCTAAAACAATCCATAAACATTTGAATGGAAAAACGTGAACATAAAATCTAAACATCAAAATCATGAGAAAAGACATAAATCATGGAAGTACGTAAGGAATATATCATAAAGTAACATAAATAATGATAAAATATAATGGTAATAAAACATGTGATTGTTGAATCCATTAAGAACATGAGATTATTTTCATAGTAGCCAAGGCAATGCTTCCAAGACCATCTTGGTGGACAGAGTCCCTTTCTGAATCGAGTTCACTCCTCGTTTCAGTCCTGTAACACTGAACCAGATTAAGTTACCATTCCAGCCATGTCTATGTCATGAGATATAAATATTTTTCCAATGCATTGGAAGTAGATATAGGTCCCACCCATCTCATAATGAAATCATTCTTACTTGTGCCACAAAATAAACATAACTCATTCATCATCCCCCAAAGAATAAAATGGGTTTCATAAACATCATCCCATCATCACATAATCCAATAAATAAAAATGGATATCATTTCATCATAAGAAAAATGAAACCATGTAAATCATAGAAAAATTATACTTGAAACATACACATATAAAATATTTTCATCTTATATGGAAAATGGTTTTGATAAAACACTTGAAATGAGTTCTTGAGAAAAATATCCTTTCTTCTTCAAAATCATTTTATTTTCACAAAATCCCATTAAATTTTAAAAGAAGAATATTTCTTTAAAAATAATCATAAAATTTTGTAGAGGATGCTTCATGAAAATGAGGCATTATAAAACTGTAAAAATCTGTTCACGCTGTATAAGTTAAAAATAACATTGTCCTCGTACTTTTGTCGAAAAAGTCAAAAAGTTCTTTGTATGGTAAAAAAAAATAAAGATTACTTCCATAACATATTGTAAAATTAAAAAATGTTTAAAAAACATTAAATATAAATGAAAACATTTTTATAAAATAGGTACATGGATGATAACAAAAACTCTAGTAAATACTTACGAATAAACAGTCTCGGGAAAAGAATGAGATTGGAAAAGTCATCCCTTACCTTAGGTCTGATATGCTTCGTATGTATCCGAACCTCCTGTATAATTATTTAAATAATTTCATTGACTTATTAAATAATCATATTCATTATTATGATATCATATATGGTCCACTTATGATTTCTATTACATGTTTTTTGTAAGTTCCATGTTAAAGCAGCGTTTTGGGTAAAATCATTTTATTTATCGTACATGTTTGGACTTGTTGTTCTTGATATTATTACATATATCCTGATTTACTTAATTCCACAATGTATAACATGATTTATATGTAATATATATTTAGCATATACGTATATATATGATAGATCGATAAATGGAAGGAAATACACTGTTAATGGAGACGGTAGGCCGTACGTACGCATGAACGTTGTTTTCGTTTCCATATTGAATTGAAGTGAATTAAGTAGATGACATATATATATATATATATATAAAAATCTAGTATCATTATTAGGTCATATATATCATGATTACTTATTATATATACTTTATAATCATTCATTAATGGTTAACATGGAGAATTAATCTCATCGCGTCGTGGAGACGGTAGTCCGTACGTACGCACGAGCGATGATATCATTCCAATGATCATGGAATAGTATTGTAGTGTATGTATAATATTTCAGAATCAATATAACTTTACAATAATTATATATAGTTATTTATTTACACCATTATACCCAACCATGTAAGGTGGTGGTCGAAAACAGATTACACCACAGCATGGAGACGGTATTCTGTATGTACGGACGCGCGGTGATTTCGTTTTCTGTAGGATGGATAGAAGGTGAAATAGGGTTGTTTCATATTTATAATAACATGTCAGTATATAATTAATACTGATGTTATTACTTTATAATGATACAGCTAAATAAGAACAAGTAGAAGAAGAAAGAAACTTGAGAGAATTGGAAGAATAGATTACCTCTTCTTCGACGCACCTCCTTTAAGACTTCTCTTAAGGAAGTAGAGTTAGTCTTTTGAGAATACCAGAACCTCCAGAATGTTTCTAGGGATGTGGAGAAGTGAAATGGGAAGGGTTTTGACGATATTCAAGGCTCAACATGGTTTCAATATAAGAGGGAAGGGGTTCCCTTTTTGTAAGGGAGGAGAGGGGCACCTTTGGAATAACATAAAATATTATTTTATAATAAAGTCATATTCGGTTTATAATAGATTGAGATTGATTTTTTTCAAAGATAATGTGGTGATGGTTCTAAATCCTCTAAACCAATAGTATTTAGACAAGTTTAGGTTACTATTTTAACCTTATCGTTTACATTTTAGTGTAAGTTAAATAATTTAACTTTTACCGTGTCTTTTTTTATTACAATATATGGTTAATAAACTTACAATAAGAAGAAAAATGAACCCCAAGTGTTTCATTATTAATATATATATCATTATCTAATTCATTTGTCTGAACCTTATATTTTTAGGAATAATATAACAATTAATAATATAATATTAGTTTTAGAAACTATTTTATGTCAATTTTGACAGTATTTGGTATTTGATTTTTTTGAAAATCATGACAGCATGGTTAGTTCTAAAACATATAATTAAATCAATACTAACATGTTATTTTAACGTATAAAATTAGTTGGATTCAAAAAAAGTCTAAAATTACATTTATTTGGGTACTTATAACATCAATTATGTTAATATTTCATTAATAAAGTAATTACTGCATAATCATTGTGACATAAATAGTTTAACGTATTTAATGACTAAAAATTATAAATAAAATACCATTATGTAGGAAATATTTTTATATTTCTAATTAATATTTATAGTAAAATATATCTTATGTATAACCCTATATTAAAAATGTTTTACTTATTAAACGTTGATTTTAACTATTTTAACTCTTCTTTAAATAAAATAATAATAAATTTCCTAATCTAATCCAAGTGGACCTAAAGGGTAATATTTTATTCCTAAGGTTGTTTTTGGTCGAATTAAATTTATCCAATATAATTAGGACTTGTGTTAGGGTAATAATAATATCATTTTTACCCTTAATTATCCTATTTACTTTTTTACTATGGTAAATAAAAGTAAAAGGTAACTATTCACCAAAAATTATTTTTATCTTATTGAACCACATTTTACTCCTTTATATTAACTTTTTCTCTATTATTTTTTAAATTCCACTCATAGAATATGTAAAATTATGTTTTATGTAAATTTTCAAATTCTCCTAGGAGGTGGGTAAAATACGGTGAAAAGTTCAATAAAAATTTTATATATCTAAAATTATTATAAAATGACTCCAATGAATTACATTGAACTTATATAGGTATTATTTATCAATTATGACCTAAAGTAAATTTAAATAAAATAAATAATTATTTAAATAAAAAGTCGGTTTTAAATAGTAACCCAGTGTTTTCACTATTCATAAAAAATTGAAAGTTTTCAGAAAAATACCAAAATTTCACCCTTGGCTAATTTCGATATTCCAAATCCAAAAATGAAGTCCATTTTGGAAGATAAAATTTATAAAATTTTAAAAAATGGGTATTAATATTTATAACGTCTAGTTCATAATAATATTATAATAATATCTTGTTTAGTGGAACTTGGTATTGCATACTACACATACTATAGAGGAAGGTCTTGATTGCGTGTAATGAAAGCCAAGTCAGGGATGTGTGTAGTGAAAGCTCTTTTTGGTGTTGCGTATTACATAATCAAATTATATTTCATTTATATATTAAAAAAAATCTATATTTAGTGTTGCGTAGAATAATTTCTTCAAAATGAACTTGGATTTGTGTGTAACACAAGCCAAGAATAGTGTTGCGTATACTGCAAGATAATGTGGTGTTGTGTATAGTACAAGCTCAGCTTGGTGTTGTGTATAATAGAAGACATAAAACAACTAAAAATAATATATCTCATAAAATATCTGGGTGTTACATTCTACCCCCCTTAAAATGAATTTCTCCCTCGCAATTCGTCGGGGTTATAAATGGTTTACTACTTGAAAGTTTTTTTCATATAAACCCACATCATAAAAAGGAATACTAAAACTTCATTTTAAAAAGGAAATATAGAAATGTAATGGTTACCTAGATTAACTCATCACTGGGTTTTCACATAGGAGAACATAGGTGGAAATATGGATATGGAAGAAGAATCTAACCATCATGTTCTGATGGAGAGTGGTAGAGGACATGGCTATGAAAAATCCAACAATCACAATTCCATAAATTTGTGATGATCTAAGGTAGCATCTGATTCATCAGATATAAGAGCACTAGGAAAACATTTTTGGTTTTCAAGATCATTTCCCTAATGTTGATTAATTTTTGAATTAAAAGAAATACATACTTGATTTTGGTAAAATATCAATGTTACTTGTGCCTCAAACAATTTCCACTTTATCTCTTAAAGAAATGAAGTTAAATTTTTCTTTCGCGATGTGTTTGCAGATCATACGATAGAATGATAGGTCATTACATTTGTCTCAAACATAGGGTTAGAAAAAGTTATATACATAAGTGCATCTATGGTGAGATTAATCAGATATGGTTTCAAAATGGACTTATACTTCATCTATCATCCTGCTTAATAAAATAAAACTAGTTTCTACTAACCAGGGACTTCCTGTAAACAAGTGGTAGGCGATAAAGTCATGTCGCTCTTCGGTTGTGGGTTCGATACCCGAAACCTTGTCCGACGCGACAGGTTGTCGCCCATCCTACGAGTTGTCCTTTTTCTAAAACTATACTATTACAACATAACAAATGTTTTTTCCTTAAAGAATACTATCTGATATATAACTCAATCTATTCCAATCTTTAGATTTATCTAAATTACATCTGTCCAATCTCATAGTTTAAAGATAACCATTACATATAATTTCATATACCAAGCATGTGAATACCATCATTTATCATAGGATATATCTTTTTGGTCACATTCCAAACATGTTAATACCTTAATCATGTATTCTCGTGAAACATGAATTACCATAGAACCTTAATGAAAACATGAGTGCTGTAAAAAGTTAACTCTTTCCACATGCCAAAATCCCAAATATTTTATATACTCAAACCATGATATCACTTAGTCCTTATAAAAAACATTGAGCTCATGAGTACTATAAAACACCTCATTATCTCATTATCCCTTCATTATGCACATATCATCTACTTTCCAAAAATATCTGAATAACCTTTCATGGTTACTGGTACCATTCAATATATACTTTAAAATACTCTTGGAAAAACAATTGTTTAAAAATCCTTAGATGTGTCTTTATTCCATAGAACCATTACCTATACAACATTACTCTTGATAAACATAAATCATTCCACTACCTTCATAAACCATTGACTGAGATTCAACAATTCTTTTATCTCACATATCATTTGTAGTATCTTCATCATCATCAACATAAATACTACACATACGACCATGCTGATTCTCTTTATGAGATTTTCCCTTAGAGAATTGGTTTTCATAATGCCCATACATTCCACATTTAAAACATTTAATCATTGTTGATGTCATAGCAATACCATTATCCTTGTCCATGGTGCTAACTGAACTTTTTCCTTTGCACGTACTGGATTTGTGTCCTTTTACACACCTAAAGCATCTTCCAGTTCCATTGAAACATTCTCCTTGATGATTCTTCCCACATGAATTACATGAGGGGAATTGAACTTTCTTTACTCTATGATCATCATGAAACTCCATCTTTCTCTTATTAGATGACTTAGGAAACATACCAATGTTGAGATTATTGATCATATTATGAGATTGCTGATTTTCATAATAACTATGTTTGGACTTCCAAATCCCATTTCCTTTGGTTTCTCATGAAGAATTTCATTCCATTGTCTATCATATCCTCCATTACCGTGAATCTTCCTATTTCCATCCATTTTCTAAAACCCATAAAGAATAGTATGAGAGGAAAAAATCATACTATAAAAACAACATAATCAAGGGGGAGTAATTTCAATCTCTAACATCTTAAGTTTAATTCTATGATCGTTACTGTAATTCTAGGACTATAACTTATACGTATACTTAACCTTAGAGACATCCCAGGACATACCTTAGAAATATCTCTAGGGATTTCACTAAAGTTTCCGCATCCTAGTTTCAAAGGTTAACTAAACCTTCGCTCTGATACCAACTCTAGAGACCTAATGTCTGGCGTACATGGACATTACACTACTTTTTTGGAATACTTAATACATGACTAAAACACACGTCCAAAGACCGTATTAGTTCAGTGTCTTTGGAAACTCGGAACATAATCTTCTAATCGGGGGGAACGATCTTCAACATTCCCATAAAGATCTTCCCCTTTTTGGTTTTCTTACCTAAAACCATTCCCTATATCCTGAGTGAAAGAGAAAATAAAAAGGGTGAGCTCAAATTCTTAATAAGGGTAAACATATATGGCATAAAACAATCCATAAACATTTGAATAGAAAAACTTGAACATAAAATCTAAACATTAAAATCTTGAGAAAAGACATAAATCTTGGAAGTACGTAAGGCATATATCAAAAAGGAACATTAATCATGATAAAATAGCATGGTAATAAAACATGTGATTGTGGAATCCATTAAGCACATGATATGATTTCCGTAGTAGCCAAGGCATTCCTACCAAGACCATCTTAGTGGACAAATACCATTTTTGAATCCAGTTCACTCCTTGTTTCAGTCCTGTAACACTGAACCGGATTAAGTTACCATTCCAGCCATGTATATATCAGGAGATATAAATCTTTACCCAACTCATTAAAGGGAGATATAGGTCCCACCCATCTCATAATTAAATCATTCTTACTTGTGCCACAAAATAGACATAAATCATTCATAATAACCCAAAAAATAAAATGGGTTTCATAAACATCATCCCATCATCACACAATAAAATAAATACAAATGGATATAATTTCATCATAAGAAAAATGAAACCATGTAAATCATAGAGACATTATACTTGAAACATACATATATGAAATAATTTCATCTTATATGGAAAATGGTTTTGATAAAACACTTGAAATGAGTTCTTGATGAAAATATCATTTCTTCTTCAAAATCGTTTTCTTTTCACAATATTCCATTAAATTTTAAAAGAAAATTATTTTGTTGAAAATAATCATAAAATCTTGTAGTGGAAGATTCATAAAAATGAGGCTTTATGAAACCGTAAAAATCTGTTCACGCAGTATAAGTTAAATAAAACATTGTCCTCGTACTTTTTTCGAAAAAGTCAAAAAGTTCTTCGTGTGGTAAACAAAATAAAGATTACTCCCATAAAATGTGGTAAAAGTCAAAAATGGTTAAAAACTCCGTTAAACATAAATGAAAACATTTTTAGAAAATAGGGACATGGATGATAACAAAAACTCCAGTAAATACTTATGAATAAACAATCTCGGATAAAAAAATGAGATTAGAAAAGTTATCCCTTACCGTAGGTCCGATATGATTCGTACGTATCCGAACCTCATGTATAATTATTTATATAATGTAATTGACTTGTTAAAGAATAATATTCATTGTTATGATATCATATATGGTCTACTTATGACTTTATATTACCTGTTTTTGTAAGTTCTATCTTAAAGCAGAATTTTGGGTAAAATCGATTTATTTACCTTACATGTTTGGACTTCTTGTTCTTGATATTATTAATTATATCATTATTTACATAATTCCAGAATGTATAAAATTATTTATATGTAATATATATTCAGTATATACATATATATATATATATGATAGATCGATAAATGGAAGGAAATACACTGTTCATGGAGACTGTAGGTCGTACGTACACATGAACGTTGTTTTCGTTTCCATATTGAATTGAATTGAATTATATAGATGACACACATATATATATATATACATAAATCCCGTACCATTATTATGTCATATATTTCATTATTATATATTATATATACTTTATAATCATTCATGAATGGTTAACATGGAGAATGAGTCTCATCGCATCGTGGAGACGGTAGTCCGTACGTACGCACGAGCGATGATATAATTCCCATGATCATGGAATTGTATTGAAGTGTATGTATAATATTTCAGAATAAGTACCACCTTACAATAATCATATATAATTATTAATTTAAACCATTATACTCATCCATGTAAGGTGGTGGTCGAAAACAGATTACACTACGGCGTGGAGAGGGTATTCCGTACGTACGCACGCGCGGTGATTTTGTTTTCCGTAGGATGGATAGAAGGTGAAATAGGGTAGTTTCATATTTATAATAACGTATTAATATATAATTAATTATTATGTTATTACTTTATAATGATAAAACTAAAGAAGAATAAGTAGAAGAAGAAAGAAACTTGAGAGAATCGGAAGAAGAGATTACCTCTTCTTCGACACACCTCCTTTTAGACTTCTCTTAAGGAAGTAGATTTGGTCTTTTGAGAAGACCAGAACCTCTAGAATGTTTCTAGGGAAGTGGATAATGGAAATGGGCAGGGTTTGGCCGATATTAAAGGCTCAAGAGGGTGTGAAGAGAAGAGGGAAGGGGTGCCATTTTTGTAAGGGAGGAGAGGGGCACCTTTGGAATAACATAAAATATTATTTTATAATAAAGTCATATTCAGTTTATAATAGCTTCAAATTGATTTATTTCTAATATAAAGTGGTTATGGTTCTATTTCCTCTAAACCAATAGGTTTTAGACAAGTTTAGGTTACTATTTTAACCTTATTTCTTACATTTAACTGTAAGTAAAATAATTTAACTTTTACCGTGTCTTTTTTTTTCTTACACTATATGGTTAATAAACTTACAATAACAAGACAAAATAACCCCAAGTGTTTCATTATTATTATATATATCCTCATATAAGTCATTTTACCGAACATTATATGTTTAGAAATAAAATACCAATTAATAATATAATATTAGTTCTAAAAACTATTTTATGTCAATTTTGATAGTATTTGTTATTTGTTTTTTGTGAAAATCATAACAGCATGGTTAGTTCGAAAAAAGTAAATTACATAAATACTAACATGTTATATTAACCTATAAAATTAGTTTTATTCATAAAAAGTATAAAATTACATTTATTTGGCTACTTATAACATCAATTATGTTAATATTTCATTAATAAGGTAATTACTGCATCATCATTGTATCATTAATAAGTTAAAGTATTTAATGTCTAAAAATTATAAATAAACTACCATTATGTAGGAAATATTTTTAGCTTCCTAATTAATATTTATATTCGAATTTATATTATTTATAAGCCTATATTAAAAAAAATTAGTTATTAAACATTGATTTTAACTATTTTAACTCTTCTTTAAATAAAATAATAATAAATGTCCTAATCTAATACAAGTGGACCTAAAGGGTAATATTTTATTCCTATGGTTGTTTTTGGTCGAATTACACTTATCCAATAGAATTAGGACTTGTGTTAGGGTAATAATAATATCATTTTTCCCTTAATCACCCAATTTTCTTTTTACCGTGGTAAATAAAAGTATTAAGTTATTATTCACCAAAAAAAATTTTATCTTATCGAACTACATTTTACTCCTTGATATTAACCGTGTCTCTATTATTTTAGAAATTCAACTCACAGAAGCGATAAAATTATGTTTTATGTAAAATTTCAAATTCTCCTAGGAGGTGGGTAAAATACGGTGAAAAGTTCAATAAAATTTTTATATATCTAAAATTATTATAAAATGACCCCAATGAATTACATTGAACTTATATAGGTATTATGTATAATTTTTGACATAAAATGAATTTAAATAAAATAAATAATTATTTAAATAAAAAAGTCAGTTTTGAAATAGTAACCTAGTGTTTTCACTATTCATCAAAAATTGAAAGTTTTCAGAAAAATACCAAATTTTCACCCTTGGCTAATTTCGATATTCCAAATCCAAAAATGAAGTCAATTTTGGAAGATAAAATTTATAAAATTTCAAAAAGTGGGTATTACTATTCATAATGGCTAGTTCATAATAATATTATAATAATATCTTGTTTAGTGGAACTTGGTATTGCATACTACACACGCTATCGAGGAAGGTCTTGATTGCGTGTAATGTAAGCCAAGTCAGGGCTACGTGTAGTGAAATCTCTATTTGGTGTTGCGTATTACATAATCAAAACATATTTCATTTATACATTAAACAAAATCTATACTTAATGTTGCGTAGAATAATTTACACAAAATGAACTTGAATTTGTGTGTAACACATGCCAAGAATAGTGTTGCATATACTGAAAGCTAATGCGGTGTTGCGTATAGTACAAGCTAATATTGGTGTTGTGTATAATAGAAGACATAAAAAAACTAAAGATAATATATCTCATAAAATCTCTGGGTGTTACATTCTACCCCCCTTAAAATGAATTTCTCCCTTGAAATTCGTCGGGGTTATAAATTGTTTTCTTCTTGAAAGTTTCTTTCATTGAAACCCACATCGTAAACAGAATACCAAAACTTAATTTTAAAAAGGAAAGATAGAAATGTAACGGTTACCCAGATTAACTCGTAACTGGGTTTCCACATAGGAGAACATAGGTAGAAATATGGATATGGAAGACAAATCTAACCATCATGTTCTGATGGAGAGTGGTAGAGGACATGGTTATGAAAAATCCAACAATCACATAGCCATAAATTATTGATGATCTATGGTACCATATGATTCATCAAATATAAGAGCACTAGCACAAAATTTTTGGGTTTCAAGATCATTTCCCTAATGTTGAATAATTTTTGAATTAAAAGAAATACTTACTTGATTTTGGTAAAATATCAATGTTGCTCGTGCCTCGAACAATTTCCACTTCATCTCTTAAAGAAATGAAGATAAATTTGTCTTTCGTGATGTGTTAGAAGATCATACGATAGAATTATAGGTCATTCCATCAGTCTCAAACATAGGTTTAGCAAAAGTTATATACATAAGTCCATCTATGGTGAGATTAATCGGGTATGGTTTCAAAACGGACTTGTACTTAATCTATCATCCTACTTAATAAAATAAAACCAGTTTCTACTAACCAAGTACTTACTGTAGGCCAGTGGTAGGTGATAAAGTCTTGTCACTCTTCGGTTGTGGCTTCGATTCCCACAACCTTGTCCGATGCAACGGGTTGTCCCCCGTCCTACAAGTTGTCCTTTTTCTAAAACTATACTATTAAAACATAAAAAATGTTATAGCCTTAAAAAATATTATCTGATATCTAACTTAATCTATTCCAATCTTTAGGTTTATCTAAATTACATCTATCTAATCTCATAGTATAAAGATAACAATTACTTGAAATTTCATCTACCAATCATGTGAATACCATCATTTATCATACGATATATCTTGTTTGTCACATTCCAAACATGTGAATACCTTAATCATGTATTCTCGTGAAACATGAATTACCATAGAACCTAAAAAAAACATGAGTGCTGTAAAAAGTAAACTCTTTCCACATACCAAAATCCCAAAAATTCTATATACTCAAACCATGATATCACTTAGTCCTTATAATAATCATGAACTCATGAGTACTATCAAACACCTCATTATCTCCTTATCCCTTCATTATGTGTATATCATCTACTTTCCATAAATATCTGAATAACCTTTCATGGTTACCGGTACCATTCAATATATACATTCAAATACTCTTGGAAAAATAATAGTGTAACAATCCTTAGATGTGTCTTTATTCGATAGTACCATTACCTATACAACAATACTCTTGATAAACATAAACCATTCCACTACCTTCTTAAACCATTGACTGAGATTCAACAATTCTTTCATCTCACATATCATTTGTAGTCTCTTCATCATCATTAACATAAATACTACACATACGACCATGCTGATTCTCTTTATGAGATTTTCCCTTAGGGAATTGGTTTGCATAATGCCCATACATTCCACATTTAAAACATTTAATCGTTGTTGATGTCGTAGCAATACCATTATCCTTGTCCATGGTGTTAACTGAACCTTTTCCTTTTCACGTACTGGCTTTGTGTCCTTCTTTTACACACCCAATGAATCTTCCAATTCCTTTGAAACATTCTCCTTGATTCCTCTTCCCACATGAATTACATGAGGGAAATTTATCTTTCTTTCCTCTATAATCATCATGAAACTCCGTCATTCACTTATTATATGAGTCAAGAAACATACCAATTTTGATATTATTGATCATATTATGAGATTTCTGATTTGGCATAATAACAATGTTTGGACTTCCAAATCCCATTTCCTTTGGTTTCTCATGAATAATGTCATTCCATTGTCCATCATATCCTCCATTATCGTGAATCTTCCTATTTCCAGCCATTTTCAAAATCCCAAAAATAATAGAATGAGAGGCAAAACTCATACTAGAAAAACAACATAATCAAGGGGGAGTACTTTCAAATAACTAACATCTTATGTCTAATTATATGATTGTTACTATTATTCTAGGACTATAACATATACGTGTACTTAATCTTAGAGACATCCCTAGACATACCTTAGAAATATCTCTAGGGATTTCACTAATATTTTCACATCCTAGTTTCAAAGGTTAACAAAACCTTTGCTCTGATACCAACTTTAGAGACCCAAAGCATGGAATACATGGACATTACATTAATTTTGCGGAATACTTAATACATGACAAAAACACATGCCCAAAGACCATATTAGTTCAGTGTCTTTGTAAACTTGGAACGTAATCTTCTAATCATGGCGAAAGATCTTCAACATCTCCCATAAAGATCTTACCCTTTTTGGTTTTCTTACGTAAAACCTTTCTCTATATCCTGAGGAAAAGAGAACATAAAAAGGGTGAGCTCAAATTATCAGTAAGGGTAAACATATATAACATAAAACAATCCATACACATTTTAATGGAAAAACTGGAACATAAAATCTAAACATCAAAATCTTGAGAAAATATATAAATCTTAGAAGTACGTAAGGCATATATCATAAAGGAACATCAATCATGATAAAATATCATGGTAACAAAAAATGTTATTGTGGAAACCATTAAGCACATGATATGATTTCCGTAGTATCCAAGGAATTGCTGTCAAGACCATCTTAGTGGACAAAGTCCCTTTCTGAATTGAGTTCACTCCTTGTTTTAGTCCTGTAACACTGAACCAGATTAAGTTACTGTTCCAGCCATGTCTATATCATTAGATATAAATCTTTACCCAACTCATTGGAGGGAGATATAGTTCCCACCCATCTCATAATGAAATCATTCTTACTTGTGCCACAAAATAAACATAAATCATTCATCATAACCCAAAGAATAAAATGGGTTTCATAAAAATCCACCCATCATCACATAATCCAATAAATACAAATGGATATCATTTCATCATAATAAAAATGAAACCATGTAAATAATAGAGACATTATACTAGAAACATACATATATGAAACAATTTCAACTTATATGGAAAATGGTTTCGATAAAACACATGAAATGGGTTCTTGGGGAAAATATCCTTTTTTCTTCAAAATAATTTTATTTTCAAAATATTCCATTAAATTTTAAATGAAAAGGATTTTCTTGAAAATAATCATAAAATCTTGTAGATGAAGCTTCATAAAAATGAGTCATTATGAAACTGTAAAAATCCGTTCACGTTGTATAAGTTAAAAAGAACATTTTCCTCGTTCTTTTATCGGAAAAGTCAAAAAGTTCTTTGAATGGTAAAAAAATAATGATTCCTTCCATAACATGTGGTAAAAGTCAAAAAAGGTAAAAAATGCCATTAAACATACATGAAAATATTTTTAGAAAATAGGGACATGGATGATAACAAAAACCCCAGTAAATACTTACAAATAAACAATCTCGGATAAAAAAATGAGATTGGAAATTTTATCCCTTACCTTAGGTCCGATATGCTTCGTACGTATCCGAACCCCCTGTATAATTATTTAAATAATTTCATTGACTTGTTACATAATCATATTCATTGTTATGATATCATATATGGTTCACTTATGACTTTATATTACCTATTATTTTGCAAGTTCCATGTTAAAGCAGCGTTTTGGGTAAAATAGTTTTATTTATCGTACATGTTTGGACTTGTTGTTCTTGATATTATAACTTATATCCTGATTTACTAAATTACAGATTGTAAAAAATGATTTATATGTAATATATATTTAGAATATATATATATATGATAGATAGATAAATGGAAGGAAATACACCGTTCATGGAGATGGTAGGCCATACGTACGCATAAAAGTAGTTTCCTTTTTCATATTGAATTGAATGGAATTAAGTAGATAACATATATATATATATATATATATACGTAAATCCAGTATCATTATTATGTCATATATTTCATGATTAATTATTATATATACTGTAACACCCCAAGATTTTATGAAGAATATTGTTTTAATTTCGTCGATGTATTGTGTTGTACGCTACAACAAAGAGAGATTGCACTACATATAATCCTGACCTGGCTTGCATTACTCACAATCGCGACCTTCCTCGATAGCTTGTGTTGTACGCAATACCGGGATTCACTAAACAACGAGATATGGTTATAATATTATCACTAACTAGCCGTTATGAATAGTATTAACTATATTTTGAATTTTATAACATAATTATTCATCTTACTCATTTTCTAGAACATGGTATGAGAATAAAATAATTTTTTCGGGTAAAATAAGTATTTTTCAAAAAATGCAGTTTTGCCACCTTTTGATGGTGCACCCACCTTAAATCTTGTATTTGACATGTCTATAAGTTCAATTTTACAAAATAAAATTCTTCTTTCGAATCAGGATATAAAAATTTACGTTGGATAAATTTTTCATATTATTCTGATAACTTTCATATTTTAATGAATAGTAAAAACACGCTATATTTTAATTAAAAACAACATTTTTCATCACAATAATTTAGATGGTTAGATTATATTTTTAATTGGCTTTAATGTGTAATTTGAATATATTCTTACCATTTAATCCAATGTTGTTCATTGGAATTAATTTCACTGTGAAATTGGATATAAACAAGTATCAATCTTTTGATTGTTTTTGTTTCTTAAAAACATGCTATTTGTTTTGATAACAAGAATTAAATTTAAAATTAATTAATTCCACTTATATGTTATGAATTTGGAAAAATAGACATCAATTTTTAATTCATAATATCATATAATGCTTAGGCTGAATTTTGGGAATTTTTCTGAAAAACATCAATTTTCGATGATTAGTGAAACCACTTAATGGTAGATAAAAAACTGACTTTTTTAATTTAAACATAATTTTACCACTTCTGTGAGTGGAATTTTGAAAATCCCAGAGACACAGTTAAAATAAAGTACTAAAATGTGGTTCAATGAGATGAAAATAATTTTTTTGTGAATCGTAACTTTTTACTTTTTTACCACAGTTAAAAGTAAATAGGGTAATTAAGGGTAAATTTGATATTATTATTATCCTAAAACATGTCCTAATTATATTGGATAAGTGTAATTCGACCAAAAACAATGTTAGGAATAAAATATGACCATTTAGTCCCACTTGGATTAGATTAGGACATTTAATATTAATTTATTTAAAGAAGGGTTGAAATAGTTAAAATCAAAGTTTAATAAGTAAATCATTTTTAATACAGGGTTATCCATAAAATAAATTTGACTATAAATATTATATATAAATATAAAAAGATTTCATACATAATGGTATTTTATTTATATTTTTTAGACATTAAATAATTTAATTTATTTATGACACAATGATGATGCAGTAATTATCTTATTAATGAAATATTGACATAATTGATGTTATAAATACCCATATAAATTTAATTTTAGACTTTTTATGAATTACACTAATTTTATAGGTTAATAAGACACGTTATTATTGATTTAATTAACTTTTTTCGAACTAATCATTCTGTTATGATTTTCACAAAAAACAATTACCAAATAGTTTCAAAATTGACATAAAATAGTTTTTAAAACAAATATTATATTATTAATTGTTATTTTATTCCTAAAAATCTAATTTTTGTCAAAATGACTTAGATAATGTTATATATATTAATAATAAACAACTTGGGGTTCGTTTGTCTTGTTATAGTAAGTTTATTAACCTTATAGTGTAAGAAAACAAGAAGACACAGTAAAAGTACAATTATTTAACTTAAGGTTAAATCTAAATGATAAGGTTAAATTAGAAACTTAGTCTTGTATAAATTCTATTGGATGAGAGTATTTCGATCCATCCCCACATTATCTTCAAAATAAATCAATTTAGATCTATTAAAAACCGAATATGACTTTATAATAAAATAATATATTTTTTGTTTTTCCAAAGGTGCCCCTCTCCTCCCTTATAAAAGGGCACCTCCTCCCTCTCTTCCTCACACCAGTTTGACCCTTCAAGCTCTGAAAAACCCTGAAAAATTATCTTCTCCACTTCCATAGAAACATCCTAGAGGTTCTGAAATTCTTCAAAGACCAATTTTAGTGCCCTAAGAGGAGGTCTCAAAGAGGCGCTTCAAAGAATAGGTAATGTCTATTACCGATTCATTCAGCTTTATTTCTTCTTCCACTTCTTATTCATTAGTTGTTTCATTATGATGTAATAACATCAGTATAAATCATATAATGATATGTTATTATAAGTATGAAACAACACTATTTCAATATCTATCCATCCTACGGAAAATGAAATCACCACGTGTGTATACGTACGGAAAACGTCTCCACGCCGTGGTGAAATCTGTTTTTCCACAAACACCTTACATGGATGGGTATAATGGTGTAAATATTAAATAAATATGGTTATTATAACATCATAATGATTATTATATATTATACCATCCACTCCAATTCTATTCAATAATTATGGGAACGATATCATCGCTCGTGCGTACGTATGGACTACCGTCTCCATGACGCGATGAGAATCATTATCCATGTTAAGAATACAAGAATGATCATAATGTTTATATAATGAATAATAATGAAATATATAAAATAATAATTCTATTTGATTTATGTATATATATATGTATGTCATCTGTTTAGTTTCATTCAATTCAATAAGGAAACGAAAATAGCGTTCATGCGTATGTACGGCCTATCATCTCCATGAATGGAGTATTTCATTCCTTTTATCGATCTATAATATATATATATATGTATATGATGAATATATATTATATATAAATCATGTTTTACATTCTGGAATTATGTAAATCAGGATATAAGTAATAATATTAAGAACGACAAGTCGAAACGCATAGGATAAATGAAATGATTTTACCCAAAACGCTGCTTTAACATGTAATTTACAAAAGAACGGGTAATATAAAGTCATAAGTGAAACATATATGATATTATAACAATGAATATGATTCTATAATAAATCAATTAAATTATTGAAATCATTATACAGGAGTTTTGGATACGTACAAAGCATATCAGACCTAAGGTAAGGGATAATTTTGCAAATTTCATTTTTATCCGAGATTCCTTATTCGTAAGTATTTACTGGGGTTATTGCTATCATCCATGTCCATGTTTTATAAAATTTTATTCATGTATGTTTAAAGTACTTTTTACCCATTTTTTATTTTACCCCATGGTATTGAAGGAATATTTCTTTTATTTACCCTATAAGGTACTTTTTGACTTTTCTGACAAAATTACGAGAAGAATGTTTTTTTTAACATATAAGGCATGAAAGGATTTTTACGGTTTTATAAAGCCTTATTTTCATGAAGGTTCATCCAAAATATTTCATGATTATTTTCAACAAAATCCTTTTCTTTTAAAATTTCTTGACATTTTGTGAAAATAAATTGATTTTGAAGAAGAAATGATATTTTCCTCAAGAATTCATTTCAAGTGTTTTATCAAAACCATTTTCCATCTAAGATGAAATTATTTCATATATATATGTTTCAAGTATAATGTCTCTATGATTTATATGGTTTCACTTTTCATATTATGAAATGATATCCATTTCTTTTATATGTATTATGTGATGATGGGATTATGTTAATGAAACCAATTTTATTCGTTGGGTTATTATGAATGATGTATATTTATTTTGTGGCACAAGTAAGAATGATTTCATTAATATATGGGTGGGACCTATATCTCCCTCCAATGAATTGGGTAAAGATTTATATCTCATGAGATAGACAGGGCTTGAATGGTAAGTTAATCTGGTTCAGTGTTACAGGACTGAAACGAGGAGTGAAATCGATTCAGAAAAGGACTTTGTCCACTAAGATGGTCTTGGCAGCAATGCCTTGGATACTATAAAAATAATAACATGTATTGAATGGTTTCAACAATTACATGTTTTATTCCCATTATATTTTATCATGGTTGATGTTCCATTATGATATATGCCTTATGTACTTCCACGATTTATGTCTTTGCTCAAGATTTTGATGTTTAAATTTCATGTTCAAGATTTTTCTTTCAAATGTTTATGGATGTTTTTATGTTCTCTATGTTTTCCCTAACTAATAATTTGAGCTCAACCTATTTATGATTTATTTTCCACAGGAAATAAAGAAAGTTTTTAGGTAAGGGAACAAAAAGGGGGAGATTATTATGGGAGTTTTTGAAGATCTTTCAACATGATTAGAAGTTTATATTCCAAGTTTCCAAAGAAACTAAACTATAACGGTCCATAAGTGTTTGTTCTTATTATGTATTAAGTATTCCGAAAAAGTAATGTAACATCTATGTAAGTCAAGGTTCGGGTCTCTACAGTTGGAATCAGAGGAATGGTTTAGTCAGCCTTTAGAAACTAGGATGTGAAAACTTTAGTGAGATCCCTAGAGATATTTTTAAGGTATGTCTAGGGATGTCCCTAAGGATAAGTATACATATAGGATATAGTCCTATAACTATGGTAATGATCTTATAATTTAACCTAAGATGTTATATATTGAGGGTACTCCACCTTTACTATCTTTCCTTCCCTAGCATGATTTTCTCCTCTCACACTATTCTTTTTGGGTTTTAGAAAATGGCTGGAAACTGGAAGATTCACGATAATGGAGGATATGATGGAAAATGGAATGATATTTTTCATGAGCAACCAAATGAAATGGGGTTTGGAAGTCCAAACATTGTTATTATTCCTAATCAGCAATCTCATAATATGATCCATAATCTCATCTTTGGTAAGTAACCCGACTCACCTAAAAAGAGAAATATGGAGTTTCGTGATGATCATAGAGGAAAGAAAGTTCAATTCCCCTCATGTAAATCATGTGGGAAGAGGCATCAAGGAGAATTTCTCAAAGGAATTGGAAGATGTATTGGGTGTGGAAAATAAGGACACAAATCCAGTAAGTGCAAAGGAAAAGGTTCAGTTAACACCATGGAGAAGGATAATTGTATTGCTACGACATCAATAATGATTAGGTGTTTTAAATGTGTAATGTATGGGCATTATGAAAACCAACTCCCTAAGGGAAAATCTCATTAGGAGAATCATCATGGACATATGGGTAGTATTTATGTGGATGATGATGAGGAGACTACAAATGATATATGAGATGAAAGAAGTGTTGAAGCTCATTCAGTTTTTTAAGAAGGTAGTGGAATGATTGTATTTTTATCAAGTGTTATGTTGTATAGTTAATGGTACTATGGAATAACAAATCATCTAAGGATTGTTACACTATTTTTTTCCAAATGTATTTGAAAGTATATGGTTAATGGTACCGGTAACCATGAAAGGTTATTCAGATATTTTTGGAAAGTAGATGATATGTGCATAATGAAGGGATAAAAAGATAATGAGATGTTTGATTATATTCATTAGATCATTACTGATATAAGGTTTATGTTATATTATGGTTTGAGTATATAGAATTTTTGTGATTTTGGTATGTTGAAAGTGTTAAAATTTAACAACATTCATGTTTCACTAAGGTTGAATGGGTATTCATTCTTCAAGAGAATACAGGATTAAGGTATTCATATTTTTGTAATTTTACCAACAAGATATATCTTATGATATATGGGGGATAAATGATGACATTCATGTGATTGTTATCTGACATTTCAGGTAATAATTTTCTTTATACTATGAGCATGGACCGAAGTATTATAGATAAGCCTAAAGATTGGAATGGATTATGTTGGACATAAGTTAGTATTGTTTACGGATAGAAATTTTTTCAATATTATTGATGGGATGTTATAGTAATATAGTTTTAGAAAAAGGAAAACCTTCAGGACGGGTGACAGCCCATCGCGTCGGACAAGGATGTGGGAATCGAACCCACAACCGAAGTGCGACTGGCTTTTATCACCTACCACTGGCATACAGGAAGTCCTTGGTTAGTAGAAACTAGTTTTATTTTATTAAGAAGTATAATATATGAAGTATAAGTCCATTTTAGGAACCATATAAGATTAACCTCACCATATATGGACTTATGTATATTTGATAAATTTTTCTAACCTTTTGTTTGAAACAGATGGAATGAACCATCACTCCATCACATGATCTGTTAACACTTAACGAATAACAAATTCAACTTCATTTCTTTAAGAGATGAAGTGTAAATTGTTCAAATCACGAAAAACAGTGATATTGTACCAAAATCAAGCAAGTATTTCTTCTAATTCAAAATTTTCAACTTTGGGAAAATGTTATTGAAAACCAAAAATGTTGTCCTAGTGCTATTATATCTGATGAATCAGATGGTACCCTAGATCATCACAAATTTATGGCTTTGTGATTGTAGGGTTTTTCATAGCTATGTTTTCTACCACTCTCCATCAGAACTTGATGGGTATATTTTTCTTCCATATCCATATTTTCACCTATGTTCTCTTATATAGAACCCAGTGATGTGTTACTTTTGGTAATCGTTACATTACATACTTCAGTTTTTAAAATTAAGTTTTAGTATTCCTTTTTACGATGTGGGTTTCCATGAATAGTAAATGATTTATAACCTCGACGAATTTTGAGGACAAAATTCATTTTAAGGGTGGTAGAATGTAACACTCTGAGATTTTATGAAGAATATTGTTTTAATTTCATTGATGTACTGTGTTGTATGCTACACAAAAGAGAGATTGCACTACAAGCAACCCTGACCTGGCTTGCATTACACCCAATCGTGACCTTCCTCGATAGCTTGTGTTGTATGCAATACTTGGTTTCACTAAACAACGATATATTGTTATAATATTATCAAGAACTAGCCGTTATGAATAGTATTAACTACATTTTTAATTTTATAACATTATGATTCATCTTACTCATTTTCTAGAACATGGTATGAGAATAAAATAAATTTTTCGGGTAAAATAAGTATTTTTAAAAAAATGCAGTTTTGCTGCCTTTTGATGGCGCACCCACCATAAATCTTGTTTTAGAAATTTCAATAAGTTAAATTTGAAAAAAATAAAATTCTTCTATGGAATCAGGATATAAAAATTTACTTTGGATAAATTTTTCATATTATTCTGATAACTTTCATATTATAATGAATAGTGAAAACATGTTATATTTTAATTAAAAAAACCTTTTTCATCGCAATAATTTAGATGGATAGATTATCTTTTTATTTGGTTTTAAAGTGTAATTAGAATATACATTTACCATTTAATCCAATGTTGTTCATTGGAATTAATTTCACTCTGAAATTGGATATAAACAAGTATCAATCTTTTGGTTGTTTTTGTTTCTTAAAAACACGCTGTTAGTTTTGATAATGGGAATTAAATTTAAAATTAATTAATGCCACTTATATGTTATTAATTTGTAAAAATAGAAATAAATTTTGAATTCGGAACATCAAATAATTTTTAGGATGAATTTTTGGTATTTTTCTGAAAAACATCAATTTTCGATGAATAGTGAAACCACTTAGTGGTAGTTAAAAAACTGAAATTTTTAATTTAAACTTAAATTTAACGCTTCTATGAGTGGAATTTTGAAACTCCAAGAGACACGGTTAATATCAATGACTAAAATGTGGTTCAATGAGATTAAAATAATTTTTGGGGAATAGTATCTTTTTACTTTTTTTACCACGATTAAAAGTAAATATGGTAATTAAGGGTAAATTTAATATTATTATTACCCTAAAACATGTCCTAATTTTATTGGATAAGGGTAATTCGACCAAAAACTACCTTATAAATAATATATGAACATTTAGGCCAACATGGATTATATTAGGACATTTAATGTTAATTTATTTAAAGAAGGGTTAAAAAAGTTAAAATCAATGTTTAATAAGTAAATCATTTTTAATATAGGGTTATCCATCAAATAAATTTGACTATAAATATTCATTATAAATCTATAAAGATTTATAATGTAATGGTATTTTATTTATAATTTTTAGACATTATATAATTTAATTTATCTATGACACAAAGATAATGCAGTAATTATCTTATTAATAAAATATTAACATAATTGATGTTCCAAATACCCAAATAAATTTAATTTGAGACTTCTTATGAATTCCACTAATTTTATAGGTTAATATGACATGTTATTATTTATTTAATTAACTTTTTAGAACTAATAATTCTGTTATGATATTCATAAAAATCAATTACCAAATAGTGTCAAATTTGACATAAAGTAGTTTTTAAAACAAGTATTATATTATTAATTGTTATTTTTTTCATAAAAATATAAGGTTCTTCCAAATGACTTAGATAAGGTTATATATATTAATAATAAACAACTTGGGGTTCGTTTATCTTGTTATAGTAAGTTTATTAACCTTATAGTGTAAGAAAACAAGAAGACACGGTAAAAGTAAAATTATTTAACTTAAGGTTAAATCTAAATGATAAGGTTAAAATAGAATCCTAAACTAGTATAAATTCTATTGGATGAGAGTATTGCGACCCATCCCCACATTAGATTCTAAATAAATCAATTTGGAGCTATTAAAAACCAAATATGACTTTATAAGAAAATAATATTTTTAGTTTTTCCAATGGTGCCCCTCTCCTCCCTTATAAAAGGGAACCTCCTCCCTCTCTTCCTCACACCACATTGAGCCTTCAAGCTCGTCCCACCCATGAAACATTCTCTTCTCCACTTCCATATAAACATCCTAGAGGTTCTGGTCTTCTTCAAAGACTAATTTTAGTTTTCTAAGAGGAGGTCTCAATGAGGCGCTTCAAAGAAGAGGTAATATTTGTTACCGATTCTTTCAACTTTATTTCTTCTTCCACTTCTTCTTATTTAGTTGTTTCATTATGAAGTAATAAAATAAGTATAAATCATATACTGATATGTTATTATAAGTATGAAACAACCCTATTTCACCATCTATCCATCCTACGGAAAACGAAATCACCACGCGTGTTTATGTATGAAATACCGTCTCCACGCCGTGGTGAAATCTATTTTTCCACCAACAACTTACATGGATGGGTATAATGGTGTAAATAATAACTATATATGGTTATTATAAAATCATAATTATTCTGATATATTATACCATCTACTCCAATTCTATTCAATAATTATGGGAACGATATCATCGCTCGTGCGTACGTACGGACTACCGTCTCCACGACGCGATGAGATTCATTTTCCATGTTAGCCATACATGAATGATCATAATGTTTATATAATGAATAATAATGAAATATATGAAATAATAATGCTACTGGATTTATGTATATATATATGTATTTCATCTATTTAGTTTCATTCAATTCAATAAGGAAACGAAAACAGCGTTCATGCGTACGTACGGCCTACCGTCTCCATGAACGGTGTATTTCACTCCTTTTATAGATCTATAATATAGATATGTATATGATGAATATATATTATATATAAATCATGTTTTTAATTCTGTAATTATGTAAATCAGGATATAAGTAATAATATCAAGAACTAAAAGTCGAAACACATACGATAAATGAAATGATTTTACCCAAAACGCTGCTTTAACATGGAATTTACAAAAGAACGGGTAATATAAAGTCATAAGTGAAACGTATATGATATCATAACAATAAATATGATTCTTTAATAATTCAATGACATTATTTATTTCAATATACAGGATGTTCGGATATGTACGAAGCATATCAGACCTAAGGTAAGGGATAATTTTGCAAATCTCATTTTTATCCAAAATTTCTTATTCGTAAGTATTTACTGGGGTTATTTCTATCATCCATGTCCATGTTTTATAAAAGTGTATTCATGTATATTTAATTTCATTTTTACCCATTTTGAATTTTACCCCATGGTATGGAAGGAATCTTTCTTTTATTTACCCTACAAGGTACTTATTGACTTTTCCGACAAAAGTACGAGAAGAATGTTTTTTAACGTATACGACATGAAAGGATTTTTACGATTTTATAAAGTATTATTTTCATGAAGATTACTCCAAAATATTTCATGACTATTTTCAAAAAAATCCTTTTCTTTTAAAATTGCATGACATTTTGTGAAAAGAAAATGATTTGGAAGTAGAAATGATATTTTCCTCAAGAATTCATTTCAAGTGTTTTATCAAAACCATTTTTCATCTAAAATGAAATTATTTCATATGTGTATGTTTAAAGTATATTGTCTCTATGATTAACATGGTTTCAATTTTATTATTATGAAATGACATCCATTACTTTTATATGGATTATGTGATGATGGGATTATGTTTATGAAACCCATTTTATTCGTTGGGTTATTATAAATGATGTATTTTTATTTTGTGGCACAAGTAAGAATGATTTCATTATGAGAGGGGGGGGGGACCTATATCTCCCTCTAATTAATTGGGTAACAATTTATATCTCATGAGATAGACATGGATGGAATGGTATGTTAATCCGGTTCAGTGTTACAGTACTGAAACGAGGAGTGAACTCGATTCAGAAAGGGACTTTGTCCACTAAGATGGTCTTGGAAGCAATGCCTTGGCTACTATGGAAATCATAACATGTGATGAATGGTTGCCACAATTACATGTTTTATTCCCATTATATTTTATCATGGTTGATGTTCCATTATGATATATGCCTTACGTACTTCAGTGATTTATGTCTTTGCTCATGATTTTGATGTTTAAATTTCATGTTCAAGATTTTGCTTTCAAATGTCAATGGATTGTTTTATGTTCTCTATGTTTTCCCTTAATGAGAATTTGAACTCACCCTTTTTATGTTTTATTTTCTACAGGAAATAAAGAAAGGTATTAGGTAAGGAAACAAAAAGGGGAAGGTTGTTATGGGAGTTGTTGAAGATCTTTCAACATGATTAGAAGTTTATATTCCATGTTTCCAAAGACACTAAACTATTACGGTCCTTGAGTGTTGGTTCTTATTATGTATTAAGTATTCTGAAAAATTAATGTAATGTCCATGCATGTCAAGATGCGGGTATCTACATATAATTTATAATCATTAAGGAATGGTTAACATGGAGAATGAATCTCATCTCGCCGTAGAGACGGTAGTCCGTACGTACGCACGAGCGATGATATCATTCCCATGATCATGTAATTGTATTGAAGTGTATGTATAATATTTCAGAATCAATATAAATTTACAATAATCATATATAGTTATTTATTTACACCATTATACCCATCCATGTAAGGTGGGGGTCGAAAACAGATTACACCACGACGTTGAGACGGTATTCCAAACGTGCGCACGCGCGATGATTTTGTTTTCTGTAGGATGGATAGAAGGTGAAATAAGGTTGTTTCATATTTATAATAACATATCATTATATAATTAATACTGATGTTATTACTTTATAATGAGACAACTAAAGAAGAAGAAGTATAAGAAGAAAGAAACTTGAGAGAATCAGAAGAAGAGATTACCTCTTCTTCAATGCACCTCCTTTAAGCCTTCTATAAAAGAAGTAGAGTTGGTATTTTGAGAAGACCAGAACCTCTAGAATGTTTCTAGGGAAGTGTAGAAGATAAATGGGTAGGGTTTGGCCGAGCTTCAAGCCTTAAGAGGGTGTGAAGAGAAGAGGGAATGGGTGCCCTTTTTATAAGGGAGGAGAGTGGCACCTTTGGAATAACTTAAAATATTATTTTGTAATAATGTCATATTCAGTTTATAAAAGCTCCAAATTGATTTAGTTAGAATATAAAGTGGTGATGGGTCTAAAACCTCTCAACCAATAGGTTTTATCCAAGTATAGGTTACTATTTTAACCTTATCGTTTACATTTAACTCTAAGTTAAATAATTTATCTTTTACCGCGTCTTTTGGTTTTCTTACACTATATGGTTAATAAACATACTATAACAAGCCATAAAAACACCAATTGGTTCATTATTAATATATATATCCTTATCTAAGACATTTGGCCGAACCTTAGTTTTTTATGAATAAAATAACAATTACTAATATAATATTAAGTTTCAAAACTATTTTATGTCAATTTTGACACTATTTGGTATTTGAGTTTTTTGAAAATAATAACAGCATGGTTAGTTCGAACAAAGTTAATTAAATAAATACTATCATGTCATAATAACCTATAAAAATAGTTGGATTCATAAAAAGTCTAAAATTACATTTATTTGCGTACTTATAACATAAATTATGTTAATATTTCATTAATAAGGTAATTACTGCATCATCATTGTGTCATTAAAAAGTTAAACTATTTAAGGTCTAAAAATTATAAATAAAATAACATTATGTAGTAAATCTTTATATATTTCTAATTAATATATATAGTCGAATTTATCTTATATATAACCCTATATTAAAAAAACTTTAGTTATTAACCTCTGATTTTAACTATTTTAACTCTTCTTTAAATAAAATAATAATAAATGTTCTAATCTAATCCATGTGGACCTGAAGGGTAATATTTTATTCGTAAGGTTTTTTTGGTCGAATTATACATATCCAATAGAATTAGGACATGTTTCAGGTAATAATAATATCATTGTTACCCTTAATTACCCTATTTACTTTTTACCACGGTAAATAAATGTAAAAAGTTACTATTCATGAAAAAATTATTTTTATCTTATTGAACCACATTTTACACCTTGATATTAACAGTGTCTCTTGGATTTTCGAAATTTCACTAACAGAAGCGGTAAAATTAAGTTTTATGTAAATTTTCAAATTCTCCTAGGAGGTGGGAAAAAGACAGTGAAATGTTCAATAAAATTTTTATATATCTAAAATTATTATAAAATGACTCCAATGAATTAGATTGAAATTATATAGGTATTATTTATCAATTTTAACTAAAAATAAATTTAAATTATATAAATAATTATTTAAATAAAAATTTGGTTTTTAAATAGTAACCTAGTGTTTTCACTATTCATAAAAAATTGAATGTTTTCAAAAAAATACCAAAATTTCACCCATGGCTAGTTTCGATATTCCGAATACAAAAATGAAATCCATTTTCAAATATAAAATTTATAAAATTTCAAAAAGTGGGTATTACTATTCATAACAGCTAGTTCATTATAATATTATAATAATATATTGTTTAATGAAACTCGATATTGCATACTACACACGCTATCAAGAAAGGTCTTGATTGCATGTAATGCAAGCCATGTAAGGGTTGCGTGTAGTGAAAGCTCCGTTTGGTGTTGCGTATTACATAATCAAAACATATTTCATTTATAAATTAAACAGAATCTATACATAATGTTGAGTAGAATAATTTCCATAAACAAACTTGAATTTGTGTGTTACACAAGCCAAGAATAGTGTTGCGTATACTGCAATATAATGAGGTGTTGTGTATAGTACAAGATAATCTTGGTGTTGTGTATAATAGAATACATCAAAGAAATTAAAAATAATATATCTCATAAAATCTCGGGGTGTTACATATCTTCTCTTAGAAGGACCTAAACCTGAGACAACGATGTTGGCTTGAGTTCCTCCAGGACTATGACTTTGAGATAGTCTATACTCTTGGGAAGGGGAAAGTTGTTGCAAATGCTCTCAGCAAGAGATCTAGTATACAGCTTCTAGGAGAGGCGATTGAGCAGTTGGCTTCTATATAGATATCCTTTGTGGATAGGGATGGAGCAGCCTATTTATAGTGTCTTATAGTCACTCCTCCACATATTCAGCGATTCAAGGAGGCACAACATTGGGACACTGATTGCGAGACATGATGTGCTCAGATATCCACAAGGTGGGCACTTGATGGATTTTCGGAAGGTGGGGAGCACGTCATACTCTTCAGAGGACGTACCGTGGTACCAGTGGAATATCAGGAGGATGTGAAGTGGGAGTTCCACTTATCCTCTCTAGTGGTACATCCAGGAGTGGGGAAGATGTACCAGGACCTCCAACGACATCACTGGTGGCCAGGTATGAAGAAGTCAGTAGCAGAGTTTGTCTCACGGTGCCTCGCTTGTCAGCAAGTGAAGCTAGAGCACCAGGTACCAGCACGCTTGGTTCATCCCTTAGAGGTGCCAGAGTGGAAGTGGGATAGAATATCCATTGACTTTGTGACAGGTCTTCCATGTACATCCAGGGGTCAAGACTCGATTTGGGTGATCATCAACCGACTCACCAAGTCATCCCACATCATACCGATCAGAGAGTAGGGATTAGTAGAGAGCTTGGGATGCCTCTATGTTCAGGAGATTATGCGTTTACATGAAGTACCTTCTTCTATTGCCTCCGACCATGATGCACGGTTTACTTACCACCTATGGAAGGGGTTGCTAGAGACTTTCAGGATACAGTGTTGATTGAGAACCACCTTCCATCCTCAGACATATGGTCGGACTGAGTGGGCTATCCAGATCCTTAAGGACATGATCCGTGCTTGTGTCTTCAACTTTGGCCGCAGCTGGGAGGATCACTTACTATTGGTAGAGTTTTCCTACAACAACATCTATCACTCCACCATTGTTATGGAACCATTTGAGGCCTTGTATTGTTGACCTTGCAGATCACCACTATGCTAGACATGCCTAGGGGAGTCAGAACTAGTGGGACCAGAGATGGTACGGGTTACCACATAGAAGGTACAAATCATCCAGGAGCGAATTAAGACTGCACAGAGTAGACAGAAGTCATATGCTGAAAGGATACGGAGACCTCTGGAGTTTGAGGATGGTGACCACGGCTTTCTACATTTCTCACCTCGACGAAGTCTACAGATATTTGGTCGAGGTGGGAAGTTATCTCCACGATTCATCAGACCATTCCGGGCCCTCAGTAGGGTAGACGAGGTGGCTTAACCCTTAGCTCTTCCAGCTCAGTTGCACTGGGTGCACAATTTCTTCCACATATCTCAGATGAGGAGATACGTGCATGACCTTTCCCACATCATTGACCATGGAGAGCTAGACATCGATGATGAGGATACTTTTACGGAGGTTCCAATAAAGATTGAGGATCGATAAGAGCGGGTCCTTTGTGAGCGGTCGATACCTCTGGTGCACATTTTCTGGTATCATGGGAACCTCCAGGAGAGTACATGGGAGCGGGAGGCTCATATGCGTGCTCAGTATCCCCATTTGTTCTCTTAGTTCGAGTTGTAGCTTATGAGGACGTAAGTCTCGGAGGTGGGGAGAATTTAAAGACCTTGAAATTCTATGGGAATTTTTTCTTAAATACATGAGTTTTTTAAAAGTATGCAAAAAATTATGGCACTTGATTCCGAGGCCCGGTGTGCCTAGAATCAATTTCTGATGTTTTGTTCGAGTACATTCAGTAAACGTACGAGTGGGATTTTTTAACTTTTGAACTGGTGCTTGGAATAGAAATCTGAGGGAACCTTTGAACTCACAGCACCGGTATTCTCTTAAGAAGACTTTCACCTCGAAGGTAGATGATCGAGAATAAAAGTTAGTTTTTTGGATTTTTATAAAAATAATAAATTAAAGTTTCCAACACTTTAATTTATTCTAGATTGTCTTGTGTGTGTTGGTTGGTAGTTGGAACCTCCACATGGGAGTTAGTGGTGGGACCACCATACCCTAACCTCCCATGAGAGGTTATGGTGGTGGGGCCCACCCAAGTATTACCTATCGGGAGAGGATTAATAGTGGTGGGGACCACCCAAGGATGAAACCTCTCAACTCTCCCTCATTAATGAATGAGAGCCTCTTGACTCCTCTAGTTTTAATTATCCCAATGCTCGTGTATTAATTTGGTGGAGACGGGTTATTAATGATCCCAATTCAAATTTTGTACCAACAAAATTAATTTGATTCTCACTCTATTATTTTGTTGGCATATCCTTTTCTTGGAAATTTGGGGAGGGGAAGAACACTTGGAGAAGATCATCTTCCAATAAAGAACGCCCCTCTCCACCGAAGAACGATGAACACCTTCTTCCTTATTCAACCGGAACAAAGGAGAGAGTGTCATCCTTGAAAAATGCCGATGACTCCATACTCGGCTTCTTCATTTCCGATGTCAACAAATCTACGTCCACCCATTCCTCAACAACGTCAATGAATAACGAACCCGAGGTAGGATATTTGAGTTGATTTTGTTCTCGTTCTACGTCATTCAATTTATGGAAGGTGAATTTTTTATTAATATCACCATAAAAATGAGGGATAAGACATCACAAATATGGAACTACCCTCCCCCTTTGTTCTACCTCATTTGTTGATGACGATGACGGTGCAACGGCGCCGCCGGAAGAGTGGACCACTGTGGAGCAACGATGGCCGATGACGGGCCGACTGTAAAGAAACCGATAGCGCAAGGCCACCGGGTCACCATAAGGGTGCGACACCATCGCGTCACATGTATGAATGTGGGGAAACATCCAGTCCGGGCGACGGAAAACGAGTAGGGGTGGTCGGCGGCGGGCCGACCGACGGTGGTGCGGAACCGGCTGCCCATTCGGCCAGCAGGACAATACAGGATCCTCCTAGGTCGTGCGGGCTACCAAACCTGTTCTTACCACCAGTTATGTTCGGAATGAAGGGGGACAAGACATCCCCCCCCCCACGAGGCCAGCTGGGCCACGCTGGCCACCAGCCAGCCGGGCCATTCGGGCCGCCAGCCGGGCCACGCGGGCCGCTAGTGAGCCGGGCCTTTCGGGTTGCCAGCCAGCCGGGCTACGCAGGCTGCCAGCCAGGCCGCCATTGGGCTAGGCCGCCCTTATGGGTCGGGACGCCCTCAGGTCGGGCCACCCCCGCAAAATGTGCTGCCCTTGGGCCACGCAGCCCCCTCGGGCCAAGCCGCCACCGGGCTGGGTCGGACCCGCAGACCGGGTCGGACCCTAGTCCAGACCTGTTTGTGTGAATTCACCTTTTTGCCCATAACCTGGGCTACGAGTGTTCAATCGACGAAATGTGTACGACGATAGAAATATTAGAGTGAGATGGTTCTTTTGGCATATCTCACTTGAGTTTTGGACTCCGTTTGGGTATAGTAGGGTTTCTTTAATCCTAAAATCTAACCGGGCCCCCCGGGACAGAAATACCAAAAACTCACAGACCTAGTGTCCAATTGACGCGCCGTCTATTGTGTTGAGACCCCTATGACAAGGAAGAGCTTTTAGATAATTATAAATGGGTTTTTTTGATAGTTAGAGTATCGAACAGTAGCACGTGGAGCCAATACTTCCATAGGCGAGCGGACAGAGTATGAAGACCTTGTAGCTGACTCAGACCTGGCGACTGCTTGAGCGATTTGACTCAGAGTGACTCGACTGGCCCAGTGGAGAGTGCCTCTATGTGACGCGGTTGAACCACGGTGTGGAGGGCCTCTGTGTGAGCATGGAAGACCCATGTCACTCTATAGGAGAAGTACCTTAGTAGGCTACAAGGGGGAGGGTCTCTGTGTGAGCGCAGCAGACCTACAGTGGGGAGCGCCTCTGTGTGACGCAGCAGACACACAACACTCCAAAAGAGGAGTACCTCAGCAGTCCAAGGATAGTGGGAAGCATCTCTGTGTGATGTGGCAGGTCCACTGTACTCAGTAGAGGAGGAGTACACCATCAGCCGAGGTTCTGACAGTGTGACTGGGGTGGTTACTTGATACTACTCCTAGAATGAAATCCTAGTTTGTGTTGAGTTGATAATATTTGTGTTTTTCCTCATGATTGATATGGGTTACTTGAAAACTAAGTTATATGTATGGGTATATACCTATTTAATGGTTTTCATTTTATTTCATACTTGTGGTTTTTCCTTGTTGGATTTTGCGAGACCTTGAGGGTCTCGAGGTCCCTATTGAGTATCGTTATACTCACCCCTGCACGGGCTATGCCCGCACCTCATTGTGTTGATTGAAAATGACAGACAATGCTGACTGAGGTAGAGAGTAATAGGACTGGAGAGTACCCTGAGGTGGACCACTTGGCGTGATGGTGCATGGAGCAGAGAGACGAACATGGAGTGCTGAGGAGGCCATCTATACCTACCCTTTTGGTAGAAACCCCGTAGGACGACCCAGTATTTTCTTTGATTTTAATCACTTGTACTTGATTTTCAGTTGTACATGTACTTTCCTATTGGGCTTGTATTTCCGGCTCCTTTACTTTTCGTCACTCTTTCGTATACAGTTTTACTTACTGTTTTACTTCTAATTATGTACTCTGATGTGTTTGTTTATAGTTTTAAAGGAAATGCCTTCCCAGTTTAGGGATTTATGCCTTTGGTTCTAGTCGTTGTCCCCTGGCCTATGGAAGGCGGGCTTGGGGTAGCCACGATATGGGCCCCGGGGGATGGGTCGTGACAGATATTTCTTTGGGTTTTGTATATAATGGGGGTGTGAAGGAATATGTAAAACATTATCCAACCTAGGGGATAATGTTACGTTTATTATATAAATGATTCTGATTTTATGGTTAAGATAAAATTATGGAGACTCCCGAAACATGAGACAAAATGTTAAGAGATTATGAATTAATTTTAATACTAAAAATTAGTTTCTTATCCAATAATGATGAAATTACATTAATAATATTACTTTATCTAATTGTGTCGTGTCAAGAAAATATCTATTAAGAAAGGTTGTGTTTTGGATTAATATTAAAAATCTATAGTTGTTTCAAAATTGGGTTTTGATTATGTATGAGTGTTGAATGATGATGAATCGAAAATGATTTTATTGGGGGTTGCAAATAGAATCCCTGGGGTAGATTGAATATTCTTTATGATGTTGTTTTGTATTTTTTTGTTTTTTTAAATAAATTTTAATAAATAATATTTGGGAAAATAAAATAAATTTAAATTTATGATCCGATACACCATGATATGATCTATAGGATAATTGTTCTGTTCCAAAATCACATGTTACTAAGATTCTAACAGTAGTAAATCTAGAATGCTTGGGATGTCAGAATGAAGAGAACTATAAAAATTTAGTGAAATGATACTTTGTTGATATTTGATGTTTCTAAATCCTCATTAAGAATTCATGACACAAGAAGAATTTTGTTGATCAAATTAGAAGTTAAAAATTCATATGTCTTGAATTTTCTGTTTTCTGGGTGTAGATCATTAGATTCAAATATTTATAGAATACAAGATGTTTTCATTTTACAATTGTAGAAGGGTTTAATGTATTCGGATCAGACTATCCATCATATTTATATTCAAGTTAGTAAGTCAATGTCTTCACAAGTCATGAAATGTGAAAGAAGGTTTGAAAATATTATAATTGATGTATCCCTCAGATTATCCATTCGGCTTAGCATATATTAGAAAGGAATAACGCTCTAGATATGAATATTGTTAAAAACCAAAGATGCTAGTATTTAGTCATACTAATGTGGAATCAGATATAGTATTGCATCTGACAAATCTGATCGAACACAAATCATTATATTTTAATTTTCTTCTATATCTAGTTTTTGTGGTTTTTGAGTTCTCGGTTTTTTCTATGCTAAAAATGTGAAAGAAAATAAATGTGGATCATGATGTAGTCTTATAATATTGGAGAAATGATATAGGGGAATAAAATCTTTTTAATCGAACATGTATGATCGAACCAATAGTATAGGTGAATAGTTTATCGAACTTATAAAGTACATGTATAGTTGATCGAACTGAAATAAAAATTAACAGTATGATCAGATAAAGAAGATTATGAATATTACAATCAAATATAGAAAGAGGTTGAAAAATTGTTATATGTGGAAGTTATTACTAGATAATAATTGTACATTCCCAAAGACTTTATATTTTTCAATAATATAGTCAATAACATTGGGGTGACATTTTGTATCCTATGGAGGAATTATATATTTATATTGTTTTTGGTGGGTCAATGAAGAAATGTGTGAGTAATTTCAGTTTGGATAAGAACACAAGAAAGTGAAAGGTGAATACAAAACTCTTTTTAATGTAAGAGGTTGAATTATGAATTTTTTGAAGTGTCAATCAATTACACAACCTATCATTAATAAATTCAACCAAAAAAACTCTTTTAGAACATTTAAAATGTTATATAAATATGATTTTTTGAATATTTTCACGTATTAGGGAAACCAAAAAGATTCAGGAAGACTATATAAGTACTTATAATTATAGATAAGAATCCTAATGAAATTCAAATGAACCTGAAATTTATATATTTCAAATTTGAGTGGGTGTGAAAAATTAATTGGTCCCCGGCATTTCGTTTTTATAATAACCTAAAAATAGTGGTTAAAAGTATATCATACATCGATATTATTCACCGATGTATAAAATATAAAATGTTATAAGTATTGATTCATATGTTTATTTTCGAACAAAAGTTATTTTTTTATTCAATATGTTTTTCAAATAGAGGATTAGACCTTAACATTAGATTATAGAATATATTGATTACATGATCGAGGGGAACATGTTGATTTTTTTGCGTTGAATGTTTAGAAAAATAGCTTTTTTTAGGAATATAAAAAACATTGTACTTGTGAATAATGTAAAAAAGGGACATTGGATAAATGACCTAGAATGTAGGCCCTAATATTCCTCAATCAGACTGAGTTTTTAGAATGAATTTTTTGGAGAATATTTTGTCAAAGATGTTCATATTTGTTATGGAAGCAAAAATTCCAGAAAAAAATTTAAAATGAAGGGAATAAGTATAATAAGAACTATATGTAGATAATAGATTAATGACAGTTGGATCAAATTAATATTTTCTTCTTTCGAATAGCGATTTCCATATATCCACATGAGTGGCTATGGAGGGGATGTAGTTTCTAAAAATGATTCCAAACCATGAAAATAATTTGTTCCTTGTTTAATTTCATATGTTTGCATACATTTGAGTTTAATTAATGTAGATATTGAATAAAATATATCTTAATGTATGGTTATTAATTATTAAGGATGAAATATTTTGAAAGATAATCACTAATTCACACCCTATTAGTGATTCAATGATCCTACGGAACTTCAACCTCAAATAATGGTTAGACACAATCGAATGTTGTACTCCATGAAACATTAAAACTTCAATAATATATATTATGGAATATTTATCAAGGGATATATCTTATATAACAACAAAAAAGTATCATGAATTTTTAAATTGATCGAATTCAAACGATGAAGTGTTTTCCCTTTAGATGTTCTATGGAGTCTGATGAAAAAAATACAAGGTGATGTTTTTTTATTTCCATTCTAGTTTGAGTAATTATTATAATATCTCTTTGGTAATTTATCTCTCAACCTTAACATCCTGACCTACAAAGCACTAAGATAAAAATAATTAAATATCTCTTAGCATTCCATCCAGTAGAAATTCTCTTTCAAATCTCTATAAATATTTGTACGTCAAGAATGAATAGATACTTAAAAAATATTAGCTTCATCTGAAAACTATTTTTTTGAATCGGGTATGGATGTAACACATACACAATTTTTAAACCATATCAATCAATCATAATAACTTTAAAACTAAAGAAAATAGTTAAATATATTATGTATCTCTATAAATTCATTTTATTCATAACTAATCCTCACTTATAGAGATAGTTGAACACCTATTTGAGCTAGATAATATTTTTATCATCTCTTCATGATGTATAGATCCTCCCTTTGAAAATCAAGAAAAATGGATATTTTGTGATCCACACCATATAAAATCTAGAATGGTCATTTTGAATCAAAGCATCAACAACCTTTATCACATTCCCAATGTGTAAATGTATTGTGAATTTGTTATATTTAATCAAATACAACCATCTTTTCTATTGTATGTTTAACGCTTTATATGTGAATACATATTATAAAATTTTATGATTAGTATATATACCAAACCTTTATCGAAAATAAAATTTCTACATGTGATTAATTAAATATTATCATATCTATCTCAAAATCATGATTTTGGTAATTTTGATCATGATCATTCAATTATAATTATAAATAAGTTTCCATGATATCATTTTGGATAAGAATGAATCTCATTCCCTTAATCCATACATCACAATATATTTAGATATTTTCTCCACTATAGTGTAATGTTAGCACATATTCACTAACTAACCTTCTATTTAGTTCCATGATTTTTTTCACTATGATTCATATAGAGTTACATGGATACCTTACGAGTTAACTTAGTGAGTGAATTGGAAAACCATGATAAATTAAACACATACCATGGATAATATCCTTACAAACAAAGGAAACAATGCATCTCAGTCACAATGGTTAGTCTTGGACAATTCTTAATAGCCTCAGTCATTGGTTGATCCACTATTAAACCTTTTATTTGGATTATGTTACCAAAAATTTAGACATTTTGTAGAAATAATATATAGTTCATATTTTTTTCGTATTTTTTGTCCGTCTTCAGGATCATTAGAAAAAATATAAAATTATCTTAATGATCTAACATTCCATTTGAATTTATATGATCATCATGTATAAATGAGTACCAAACAATGATCAAGGATATATCCAAAGTCTCTATTTAATAAATCCATGTAGATAGTGTAGTACTATTCTTTCCAAATTACATCATTATATAATCATATATTCCATAACTGAAAAAAATCATTTGTATATGCTCCTTCATCACGAACAATTTATGATATCTCAGAATAATATCATGCTTTGAAAAATAATTAACACTACACATTTGATCAAACAAGTCATAAATATTTGGTAGTCAATTATTTTTCTTATTTAACACCTTGTTCATATCTTGATAATAAATGAAAAGTTTAATTGATCAATATTTTTTATTAAGAAAAGGAATTTCCCCCCACAATGTGAAACACTTTGTTGAAAAAAACTTGTGTCAAGATTATGTTGGAGTTTCTTCTTCAATTCATTCAAGTAAATCGGGGTTATTATATAGGGATTATGAGAACTAGTTACAGAACCATGTATGAGATCTATTGTGAAATAAACATGAATATTGGGTTGAAGACTAGGAATATCTTCAATAAATAAATCTACAAACTCCAATACAATAGGAATATCATCCATGTTGAGTTTCTCCCCAACCATCAGGCATAATCACCCCTTTGGAATATGTATCTTGACTCATGTAATGGGTGAAATTTATGTGGAATGTTTTTATCTATCATTGAACTGATAGATGATCAAATCTTACTTTAGACTTTAATTATTTCTTCCCTTTATGGGAATTGAAGTTGGATTTATATGGAGAAATCCAACCCATTCCTAAGATAAAATGAAATTCATCCAGAGCGAGGATAATAAAAACTTAATAAAGAATATTCCCCAAAACATCAAACAAGGAAGAATAATAGACATGAGATGTGATCATCCTTCCATTAGAGATTTTCACCCCTAATTAAATATCTAATTATTGAGTTTCTAATGTGATACCCATATAAAAGTTTCCAGATAAAAATGAGTTGGTAGATCCAGAATCAAAGAAGACATTAGCTATTATTGAGTAGATGTTATGTGTAACATTCAACAGTTCTTTATCAATCACATGATATTTCCCATTGTCGGTTGGCTTATGTGTTTTCAAAAAAATCAACATAATTGAACATCATATTTTTCCACTCGTTAGCAAAATGTCAATACTACTTGCATTTCAAACACTGGGGTGAGGGTTATTCATTCAGTTGTTCATTCTATCCATTATAATTTTTTATATTTTATTTAAATCCCATATTTATTTAAATATTATATTATCATCCTTAAATATATAATAATTTTAGAAGTCATTGGATAATAATTTCTTCCATGCCTTTTGATTTTGATTCATTATTATGGGTGGGACCTCCTTGTGTGTCTGAACATGAATTGGCATCAAATTTTGTTAGCTTATTTTAGACATCCAAACTTGATAATATTTCAAAAAATTTATCGGTGAAGTATGATCTTTGATCGAAATAGGATTATAGGATGTCACTTCCTCTTTCCATGGATTCCTCATTAGAACTCATCACCTATTATAGGCATCCCCCATTGTTTAAGTCGTGTTTATGAAACACATTCCCTGTGCCATATCATTGTTAACAATGGTCAATTAAACACTTTATGTTTGGATATTTAAAGGGGTCAAGATATGGAAACAAACTATAGTCACGAGATTATTCATGTTTGGGATCACATTCATGTATGGACTATTGGAACATTGGTCTCCAATATCTTTCTCATAAGAGGGAATCTCATGAAGGCATATCGGGCCTGGAACCCAACGAATCATGTGTCAGTTACCATGTATTTAATTTTGAAGGCACATATTACAAGGAGTTCACCTCATCAGTACCATGAATAATATGAGGTAGCCGACGATGTAGAAACATGTATTTCAATACTTTCACCTCACACTTCCCATGTTTGGTATGAGGTAGTAGTTCATGGTCAAGTGTTTAACTTCTTGTGGTGAAAGAGCGACACAGATCATAATTTCCCATGCAGATGGATCAAAACGATGTGTCCCTATGTGGTAACACATAAAAGGATTACTAATGGATGGATCAGGACACCCATGGGGATGATCAAAAAGGTATGTCAAAAAATGGGAAGATTCCACACGTTGAAGGTTTATCAGGACCCCCTAGAGGGGGAACATGGAAGTAAAATAGGAGTAGAACTATGGATTACCATTGGTCTAGATTTAACCTTAGAGAGGCATCTTGCATACCCTTCTTAGAGGAATGAGATAAAAAACCACACAGTTCAATCCCTCAGTTTAAGGTCATGATACATGAACTGTTTATGCAGTTCCAAGTAATGTGGTAAGGACACTCATGCCTTGAAAGGAGCATTAGTGAGGGATGGTATGGGGATTTTCATTGAACATTCAATTCATAAGAGGAGTTCTCATTGTTAGATTTAGAGTGGAGAATATTCATGAAAAAATACTGAGGGTACATAATTTATAGCAACCCTTGGTCAAAATACATTAACATTACAATACCGTTACAACATACATAAATCATTATACAAATAGATGACCAATGACCTTATTAGTCTACAACATTTGGAAACAAGGACACATTAAAAATGATACATTAGTGAGATACTTTATATCCAAATTGGTTCTTCTTGACTATAACATATCTTAGACACATATAACATAAGACATATCTTCATAACCCGGGGAATGAAACATGAAAAGGGGTGAGATCAAATTATCAGTTAGGGTAAAAAAGTGAGATATGTAAACTTAATACTGATCATAAGGGTAAGATAACATGATCATGAAATTAAGATATCAAAACCATTATTTCAAAGATCATATTCATGAATGACGACATAAATCTTGCTAGTTTGTAAGACATGAATAATAATGAAATAAAGATCATAAGACATGAAATCAAAAATAGGAATAAATCATTGATTCATTGAAGATGCATAAATAAATAATACGATTTTCATAGTATTCAAGGAACCAATTCCAAGAAAATATTTTTAATATTGGTTTACTCCCCATACCATATTGGTAGTCAAGTTTTACTCCCACGACCATCTTAACATCATGAGTTCACTCCTTATACCATTTTGGTAGTCATTATCCAATATCATGACCATATTAGTAGCCATTATTCATTACCAATACCATCTTAGACTATCTCAAGAGATATAAATCTTTACCCAATGAATTGTAATGAGATATAGGTCCCACCCATCTTATAATAAAACCATATATACATGTTACACTAGATCATAAACAATCATATCATAACCCATGAAATGATTGGGTATTATAAACATGAAATTATAACATAACCTATATAAAGAGAAAGGTTTCATAATAATTTCCCCTTAAAAATTACCCATGAAAATAATTGGGGTTCATAAAAATATAACCAATGAAGGATAGACAAGTTTCATCAACAGCATACCATTGAAAAATAATCCATTCAAAGAACGAATATGAATTGAAACATTGAATAATTTCCAAAAAAGTAATTAGTAATACCAATAGATGTTATCTTATATTTGAAAAAATTTGGAAAGACCTTTTAAAGACATTTCTTTAGGAAAATATCCTTTCTGTATTGATAACTATTTTTAAAACATAAAAACCTATGCAAAAACCTTTTGTTTCAAATTAAAATTTAAAACATATAAAGGAAGAAATGAAAACAATAAAATATTTTTAATATCATGTTTCCTTGAAAATTTTCTTCAATTATTATCTGAAAACATCTAAAAACATGTTTTTTAAATACATAAGATTTCTATTTGGATAGAGAGATGGAAATATTTTACTTAAAAACACGATCTAAAGGTAAAAAGAGTGAAAAAATAGTACATATAAAATTTTATATCCTGAATAAACAATTCTTGATGAAACTCATGAGTTTTCATGATTTATGGATCATAATTTTTCATCATAGAAACCTAAACATACCCAATCTCAAAAAAATGATGAGATTATCTCAATAAACTCTTGTAAATTGGAAACATGAGATCATACTATTCATGTAAAAAAATTAAAATAAATGTATCACAAAATATCATAGAAATAATTAGATTCAATATATAACAAGGAAAAAGGGATGTATATACACCTCAAAATGAATTCAGGTACATAACAAAACACAATTCTCAAGCAAGTAAGTTTGGGACAAAACCATTTCCCTGATTTGGTAACATTTGAAAATTAAACCCGTGAAATAAATATCACAAAATGGATATGTGGATAACCATATATATATATATATATATATATATATATATATATATATATGTATACGATACATAGAATAAATTCATGAGAAGTACATTTACTGCATAAATTGAATGGTTCGTGAATAAATCATGCATCTCACCGGAATAAAAAAAGTGAGAAGAAATCACATTACCTTATGTATTGACTCTCATCATACATGTTGAAACCAACAATATAATAAATATAAATATATTCAAAATATTTTACAGAACCATATTATTATATATATGGTTTTATTATGACCTTATGTTACCAACTTGTTTACAATCCAATGTTAAGGATTCACTGTGGGAAATATTTGCTTTATTCATCGCGTATGTCTTAAAGTGATGTATCTTTGGTATTCATACATTATATCATGATTTACAAAGTGTAAAGAATTATATAAATATTATTTATATATATTATACCTATATTATACTAATCCAAATAATATATAAGTTTGAAATTGAATTCACCATTCATGGAGATGTTAGGTCATACATACCTGTGAACTCTATTTCTGTTTAACTACCCATTTGAATGAATGAAATTAAAAGGAATATGTATATATTATTATATATATATATAATTATAATATTAGATTCAATATATCACATCCATAATATATATTATCTAAATCTATCCTTAATAAAATCCATGTAGTGTATAAACAAATCATATTGCTTTGATGGGGTGGTAGTCCACACTTACTCAAACCAAATAATCATATTAATAGAAAATGAAAAGTAAATATGTATGTGTTATAAGAGGAATGAACAAGATTAATGAAATAATAAATATAATATATAAAATATATAAACATATTTTCCATCATAATGTTCAACAGAATAGGCGGTAAGTATAATTGATCAATCATCGTTTAATGAGGGGGTAGTATGTTGGACACAAAAATAATATGTCAATTATCCATTAGATGGTTGTGTGTGTAATTTTAAATTGATAATATTTTATAGAAACATATTAGTATAAGGAGTATACTATTTTTATATATTCATGAAAAAAACAATATTGGAGTGGTGGAGAAAAGAAAATAAAATAAAGGACTTGAGAGAACATGTTACCTCTTAATTTGGTAACTCCTTCTGGTTTTTTTTCAAAAGACTAATGTGGATTTCCTTCTTATCATGGTAATTATTCTAGGATAAAGGCATGATTTCTGTAAATTTTATTTAGAATATATTTTCATATCTTATGTGGTTTGAGATGTTTGAGGAAGTGGGAGAGGTGCTGTCCTTTTACATGAGAGGAAATGGACTCACATGGATTTTTAGAAAAAAAGTTCGGTGTACAGGTGTTCTTACCTAACCAAAGTAATAAAAAATTATAATAATTCAACAACATATGTTTTGTATCCATATAATTTCAATAAAACGTGTTTTTACAAGTGGATGGTCATTTGGTATCATAAGATTCAGGTTGAGTCCCTAATTAATCTTAATATGACCTTAATTAATGTGATTATTTTTAATCACTTTTACAAATCATTTTGGTAAAACAAAATAAACATTATAAAATTAGAAACATAATACTATACTTATTAAAATTGTTTATTTTTTCTTTTACAATTTTAGTTCATCAAATCAGGAAAATTAAGATTAACGCTAGTCCCACAGACAGGCTGAAATTACAAGTCTTTATAGTAGAAAAATATTTAAATGATTGTTGAGTTGTATGCTAAATTTCAAAGTGAAATTGATTATAATGACCTAAATGTTTTACTATATGTATAATATATAAAATTTGACATTAAAAAAATACAAATTACAATTTAACGTAGCTATAATTTAAACAAAAGGGATGTTTTTAACCACAAAGCAGTATTTTTCAATATTCAACAAAAAATGTTGTTTCTTAGAAAAATATAAAAAATTAACCCTATGAAAAGAGAGAGGTTCTAAATTAAAAAAATGAGTATTATTTTATAAAATTAAATTAATATGTGTCAAAAATTAATTTTATTATTTTTCTCATAAGGACATTCAAAGGAGTTCATAACAGAAAATAATATTTTTAAACATAAAATGAAATGAACAAAAATCATGTAATTCATTAAAAATTTATTTTATTTATATAAATTTTTTATAAATTTTTTAAAATATTCATTACTGTAAATATAAATATGTTTAATTTCTAGGTTATAATTATCTCATTTAGACAATTATAATAATAAAATGATGTTTCGAAGAAACATCATTGATGTGTATATGATATAGCTAGTTAATGTTACGGGTAACATGAACAAAATTTTTTTTCCATGTTTTTTATTCCAAGTCTATTAAATGTTGAAATAATGTTTAACTTCGTTCATTGTAAGAAATAAATGAAATTTACATTATTTGAGGAAAAAAGGTCCATAAAAACATGAGGTGTTTCATTATACTATCAGTAAAATGATTTTCTCCCTCAAAATTAATCACTCACATAACAATATGAATATACTTTTCCATTCTCATATCTTCAAGTTACAACGTAACAATATCAACTAGTGATTTCTCATCAAAAGAGTGATCCAGTTAGTGGTCTTCTTTCATAGAACATTTTATGTACAATCCATAATTTCAATAGGTTCCTCCTAGTAAGAAAAATCCTACCCTAGAGTTATGAACTCTATGTTTAGTACATGTCAAGGATTAGGTATGTAAATCCTCATGAGGGATACTTGGAACACATCGTGGACTTGAGTGTAATTTGGAAAATGTTCCATGTGATCGGATATCGTCCTGATACGATGAAGAATATCAAAGATATCGATATACCAAGGCATTTTTTTCCTATTATCCTGAATCTCGTAACATTCTTCCACGATCAGATTCATAGAAACAATTTTTCACCATCTTCACATTCTTGATCATGATGATGGTTCTCATCATAACGTTTCAACTAACTTTGAGCTACCTTAATATTATACTAGGTGGTTCTAACTTTCATGACCATTTCATTTGAAATCTTAGTTCCCAATAGATTAATTTATGCAACTTCATCTAAACACATTGGAGATATACATTTGTTCCCATATAGGGCTTGATAAGGTTCCATATGAATGACTGAGTGAAAGGTATTGTTGTAAAAAAAACTCAACTGGAGGATGGTGTGGACCCAAACCACATTTGAAATCCAGAGCACAATATAACAACATATCCTCTATGGTTTTAATTGTCCTTTTCAGACTGACCATCTATTTGAGGATGATAAGTAGGGATGAAACTCAATTCGATGTCGAGTTCTTAATAAATAGATTTCCAAAACGTTGAGTTGAATCTCAAAAAACTATCCTACATAATGGAATGTGGTTCTCCATGAAACCATTCCACATAAGTAATTTATTTCATAGAAAACCTATCCATGAAGAAGTCCTCTATAATAGAGCTGATGTGTGGTAACTTATTACGGAAATTGACTGCCACCAACATAGAATTAAACCCTCTATAAGTTATGGGTATTTTAAATTCAAAATTCAATGTGGTGTTCTCCCCTTTCCATACAGGTATATCTAATGGATGAAACAACCCCTTTGATTATTGTCTTTCATCCATAAATTGTCGGCATACGAAGAAAGAAGATACATATTCTATTATATATCTCATCATTTCATCCAACAATATGTATTCAATAAAGTCCCTCTAAATATTCGTACTTCCAGGATGAATAGAGAATGAATAAATTTCATCTTACTCTAACATATCCTTCTTCAAATCTATTTTGGAAGGAACCCACACATGATTCATGAACCTCGTCATTCCATCCTGATTATGGTTAACGTTTGGAACTTTTCAGAAATTATTTTCAGCTCTATATCCTCCTTTTTCCCCACCATAATCTTTACTTGGTTGGAGGATTCTACATTCACGTTAGAAAGTTAAAATTTTTCCCCTTCCTTCAGAATTTATTGATCCATCCTCCATGAATCTAAATATATTGGATCTTTTGGGGCCCTAATCATGAATATGATAGAATAATCCTTTCAACACAAATAATCTACCACCTTTTTCACTTTCCCATGGTGGTAGTGTATTGAGTAGTCCTTATCCTTTATCTACTCTAACCATATTTTCTAGGTCATGTTAATATTCCTATATATGAATATATATTTATAAATTTTATGATTAGTATATATAAAACAATTTTCTCTATAATTATAATTCCTCCATATCATTAATGTAATTAAATACCACTGATAAATTAAAATAATGTTTTAGGTAATTTTTCCAATGAATCCTCTTGTGCCATGATGCATAAGAAATAACCATGTTATTCTGTAAAATAACACATCCTAATCCCTTCATCGAAGAATATCTAAATATTAAAAACTGTACAACACTATAGGGTAATGTAAGAATTGATTCACTGACCAACATTCTCTTTAGTTCCTTGAAATTTACCTGACATTCATCTTTCTAGAGTAACTTGAAACCCTTCCAAGTAAAAATTGTCTGAGGATTAGAGAGTAGTGATAAATTATTCACAAACCATCAATAATATCCATATAAACCATGAATTATATGGATCTCAATCACCATGGTTGGCCTAGTCCATAATGAAATATCCTTCATATTTTATTGATCCACTGAAATACCATATCTTGAGAATATAAGACACAAAAAACAAGAAATTTTGCATCCAAAATTTACACTTTGTAATTTTTTCATATGGATTATCCATTCGTAGGGTCTTAAATACAATTCTAATGTGATCGTAAATTCTATTACATTCAATTTTAATAGATATTAATATCATCTATAATGACTACCACAAACTAATCGAGGTAATCCATAAATAATCTTTTCATTAAATCCATGATGATAGTAGGGGAATTAGTAATACCAAAAAAAATCACTATATATTAATAGATTCAACACCCTATACAAAATTCTGTCTTGGGTATGTCCCTAAACATGACCCTCAACTGATGATATACAAGAAAATGGACAATCATAGAAAAGTATTGATCTCTCAACATATGATCAAACATGTAATCTATATGGGGAAGATGATACTTGTTCTTGATTTTTATATTTTTAAACTCCTTCTAATCAATGATGAGTCTCATTGATCCATATTTATTTTTCACATAAATAATGGGTGCATATATTGGTGATAAACTAGGATGAATCAATCCCTTATCAAGGTTTGCCTAGAGGCCCAACTTCAATTATTACAACTCAGTCATAGCCATTATTTATGGTATTTTAGTAATTGATGTGCTATTAAGTATAAGTTTTATTGAGAACTCAACATCATTTTTTTGTATGTCTAGGAAACTCTTCTAAAAATACATCCACAAAATCCCAAACAAAAGAAAAATCATCTATGTCAGTTTTATCCCCATCCATTTGAGACAAACTACTCTTTTGAATGATAATTAAGACACCTACAATGGATAAAATATCCCGAAGAGCTTTATTCTTATAATTACATGATGGATGATCATTGGAGGGATTGAAATATCAAAAGTAACTTTCCTTCCTTAAAAATACATGTGTGAATTATGAAAAGAAATAAAATCCATTCCTATGATGAAATCAAACTCAACCAAACAGAGAATGATGAGATTTAAATGAAAAACATTCCCTCAAACATCAACCAGAGAGGAATCATAGTCTTGAGATATAATCACAATCCTATTTGGGTTTTAACTACTAATTTTACATCTAATTATTTTTTTGGAATCATAAAACCCTTATAAAATTAATTATATATGAAAGTGTGGGTAGATCTAGAAACAAAAATGACATCAAAAGTTTTGGAGTGGATGGTAGGTGTACCTTTCAACATATCGTTATTACACCTGTCGTTAGAAATAGAGATTGCATGAGATTTCCCATTCTAACTAGACTTAAGAGCTTGTTGATGCTGTTCATCATCACTAACCCTTGAATTTGGTAAGTGGTTGGCATAAATCCCATTATCTATATACTTATAGCACTGAATTGCGAGAGGTGTATTCCGCACCGATTTTCCCCCACTCAAAATGTTATCTAACTTCTCCATATAACATAGTCAATCAAATTTTTTATGTCCATCCCTACAATAGTTGAAACATTTATTATACCCATTAAGTAAATTTACTCTATGCTTATTCCCACACATATATCCTTAAGGGTATCTAATCATCTTTACTTAATGGTTTTTAGATTTCCCTTTAAACTCCATCTTCCTATTCTAATCAAAACCTTTCAATTGATACATGAATACTACCATAATTTCAACATTTATTTCTGAAAGAAAATTCTATTCATAGATACTAAAGTATCATATGGAAGTCTTATTATTATAACTTCTCTTGAATCCACTGAATAACCCATCTACTTTACTTTTAGGTAGGATGATAATTCCTAAAGCATACCTCACACATCTCATAAAATTAGAGTCACAAGTATGAAAAAATTTATCATTACCTTGCATCAACTCAATGAACTGTTTTTCCACATTAGTATTAAGAATCCATGGAATGTACTTATTGAAAAATAAGTTATTGAACTCGTCCAAATCCATGGATTCAATCTAATCTTGATTCCTCATATTCTTGATTGGATTCCAAAATTGGTCTGTTTCTCCTTCTAACCAATAGAAAGTTAGAATAAATTTCTCATGATGCAAACTCTGGAGAAGAGAGAATATATTTTCATTAGTACGGATCCATTGTTCCAAAACAGGTTGATCAGAAGACACTTTGAAATACGGTGGAAATTTCTTCATGAATGACTCAATATAATGTTGTTCTCTTCATTGTCACTCAGAGGACAATAATGATTTAAATGTTTAGAAATCTACGTGAGAAAAAAAAAATATTTTTCATTCCACCTCCCATATAACTCGGTTTCTAATGAGAATGATCATTGTATACTCAATCACAATTACCATCAACATAGTTCCTTCGAGTTCCATCCATTGACTAAACCCAAAAAACATTGATTAATAAATAGTAATTATAATTAGGAAGAATACTAACTTATAATATCTCTATGTTATGACCTCATCCATAATATATGAAACATTAGGTTCATACTATTTCATTCATAGCCAAATTATTTTGAAATACATCATGTTGGTTCATGATGAGTTTGTGAATTCACAATTCATATCACCTTGTTGTGTCAAACTGTCAGTGCATCAAGGCCCATTTTCGTGTAACAGATCACCCTAAGTCAAGCCTAAAACATTTTTTCATAGTTGCTTCCCCTCGGTACATTTTTTCTAGATCCACATACACTTTTAGTATCTATATATGGATTTATTTTTACAAACCCACACAATCTATCCTTTAAAATATTTCAAGAAAAATTTCTATTATTTTCCATATCCTTCTACATATCCCAAGACCTATGCTTTGGGTTCTCACTAAGGTTGTCTCATCCTATATTCCAAATGTTAATAAAACTTTTTCTCTGATAAAAACTATGTAGACCTTCTATTTTATTACATTAACATTATATATCATTATCATAATATATAAAACATTATAAAAATGTATTCCCAAAGACCATACTACTCTAGTACCATTGGATACATGAAAACATAAATAATGTTACATAAGTGATCTACATTATCTCCCACCAGGTGCTTCTTGAAAAGAACCCATTTTAGACACATGAAACATAATACATATCTTCCTAACATCGGGATGGAAACATAAAAAGGGCTGATCTCAATTTATCAGTAAGTGTAAACAAGGGATATATGTAAGAAAAATCCTTAGAATAATGGTATAAGAATATGATCTTGAAAATAGAATATAATACCCTATATATCTGAGATCATATACATGAATCATGGCATAAATATTGGAAATTCATAAGAAATGAAGAATAATTAAATAAAGAATATATTTCATTAAAGAACAATACAGGAATAAAGAATGGAATTTTGGAGGATCCATAATCATATTATATGACTTAAATAGTAGAAAATACGTCGTTTCAAAAATAATCTTGGTAGTATAGGTTCACTAACCATGCCGTCTTTGTTGTCTTGGTTCACTCCTATTACAATCATAGTAGCATGATACAATTCATACAATATTGGTTGTCATGGTGCACTCCCATGGCCATCATAGAAGTCATGGTTCATTCCCAAGAACATCTCCATATCTCTCATGAGATATAAATCATTATCCAATGCATTAGAGGTAGATATAGGTCACAACCATCTCATAATGAAATCATACATACATGTTTCACAGGACCATAAATAATAATATCATAACCCATGAAATTAAATTGGTGTTATAAAATGTTATCATATCCTAACCTATGGAAATATGCAGTTTTCATAATCATTTCTTTATAAACATAAACCATGAAATAAAATGGGTTTCAAAAACATATAACCCATGAATGGGAAATGAGTTTCATTAACATCATGACATAAAAAAATATTCCATTTATAGAAAGAATATTAATTGAATCATTGAATAATTTCCCTAAAATGAATGAGTAACACCCACAAATGTTATCTTTGATGGGAATGAATTTGGAATGATCTTTTAAAAATATTCTATAAAGAAACTATCCGTTCTACATTGAAAATGATTTTTAATACGTAAATCCTTTTTGAAAATTTTTTTATTTGAAAATAGATTTGTAAACTTATAAAGGAATCATTTAAAACCATTAATTTTTTAAAAAATAAACTTTCATTAAAAATGGGCTTCAAATATGTTTTTAATATTTTTTTTTGAAAACTTGGTTTTTGAATAAAATACATTTACAATAGTAGAGAGAGACAATAATATCTTACCTAAAAAAATTATCCTATGTACCAAACTTTGTAAAAATGTTAAAAATACATGAGGATATCATGAATAAACAATGGATATGGAAGCTCATTAGTTTTTTTAGATGAGGATCATAATATTTCATCAAAGGAATAATACACAAACCCAATCTTGAAATTGTTTTATGATTTTCTCAATAAACCCTTATATCTTGGCAGGATGGGATCATACTATCCATGTAAGAAAAAGAAATTACATAAAGCATAAAACATAAATAAAAGAATTAGATTCATTATATTATATGTAAAATTTAAGTATATACAACTAAAAAATAATTAAGGTGCATAACAAAACATTCATCTCAAATAAGATATATTGAGACAAAACTATTTCACTGATTTGATAATTTTGAAACATAAACCTAATGAAAGAAGTACCATAAAATGGATATGTTAATACCTATAAATTTTCGTATATGGGACATATAACATATTTTTGGGTTTTACATACACCATTAAAAAGGAATGGGTGGTGAATAAAACATGTATCTCACAGAAATAAAAAATGAGATGAAATCCCCTTACCCTGTGTCTTGACTCTCATTGTACTCACTCAAAAAACCAGAATAAAAATTTTAAATTTATTTTGAATATTTAACATAAACATATTATTATATATATATTTTTATTATTACCTTATGTAACCCCCTTGTTATCAATCATATGTTAAGTTTTCACTCCAGGTAATATTCTCATTATTTTTTACATGTGTCTTAATTTTTTATATCTTGGGTATTTATTCATTATATCATGATTTATATAATTTAAAACAAGATATAAATATTATTTATATATATTATATTTTTATTATAATAATATATATAATAAATAAGTGTTAAACAGAATACACCGCTCATGGAAATGCTATGTCGTATGTACTCATGAAAATTATTTCCGTTTAATTGTCCGGTTGAATAAAAAAAAGTAAAAGAAATATATTTACATATATGAATATGTAAATCCTTATTATATTAGATTTATAATATCATATATGTCTTATATATTCAGTAAAACCATCATTAATAAAATCCATGTAGTTTATGAATGACTCGTATCACTTTGAGGGGGTGGTATTCCATACTTCCCCAAACAAAATTATTATTTTGAAACCAATTTGGAATTAAAAATATATGAATTTTAAAATTTATAAATAAGATTAAGGAAATGATAAATATATTATATAACATATATAACAATTTTTTCCATCATAATGTCTATCATGAGTGGCAGTAAGTAAAATTGAACAATCATCATTTTGTGAGGCAGTAGTTTGCCAAACACACAAACAATGTGTTAATTATCCATTAGATGAAGGTGTGTGTAAGTATAGGTTTAACAAATTACATAAAACAACCTGGTATATTTAGTATACTATTTTTTTATATGTATGGAAAAAAAATGTAGCGAGGTGTCAGAATAAAATAAAATAATGGACTTGAGAGAAGACGTTACCTCTTAATCAGGTAAATCTAATTGGTTTATACCAAAAGGATTCCATGGATTAAATTATACACAAGTTAAGGATTATAGTAGTATGGAAGGATTTATAGAATGTTTATTGGGTATATAATGGCCTATCTAAATAGGTTTCAGAGCTATGAGTAATTGGGAGATTTAGTGACCTATTATTGCAAAGGAAACAGACTCACTTGGTTTTTTGAAACAATGTTAGATATACACATGTTATTATTTAAACAATGTAAATAAAAAACCTATATAAAAATTGAAGTTTAATGGTGGAATAATGGCCATCCAATGATTTTTTGCAAGTGGATAGGTAATTTGGGCCCCTATGATTATTGTTTTTTCTTTGATTATGGTTAATTTGACATTAATCGATGTGATTAATTTTAATCACTTTTTCCAAAAATTGTGAAAAAATATAGATGATCCAATTAGAATATAAATATTATACTGAATAATATTATTTATGCCTTTTTATTCAAAATCTAGTTCATAGAAGTGGAAAAATTATGATTAATGCTAATCTTTTAGGTGGGATTAAATTACGTGTCTTTAAAGTAGAACAATTGTAAGTCCCCAACCTTATACAATACATAATATTTAATTTAGTAAATAAATCTCATTGATGATATTTTTAGGTTTAGTGTTTTATATAATTAGGTCATAACTATTACATTACATATCATAAATAGTAAAGTAGATACTTCTACTCTATCCAATTTTTCACCATAATAACAATCCTTAAATAAAATAAGAGTTCTTTTTGTGATATAAATTTTTTGTAATCCTTCATTTCTCTTACCCTTCCTTATACCCTGTGAAAAACATTTCAAAAAAATTGTATGAGAATAAAAAGAATAGTAAGGGTTATAAAACAAGGGATGAAAACAGTAGTCCATCAATACATACAAGTCAAAGAAATCATACTTTTCAATCATTAGCATACCACACATGAATATAAGATTTATGAATAAAAAATGGAAATCATAAATCATAAAGGTAAGTTCTGGCATCCATAACATACTTATGATGTAGCTATCACATCTATGTTGGGTGTTACATGTGGAATACCCATCAGAGTATATTCACTAAATCTCTTAGGATAAAAAATAATGTTTACCTCCGTCACATTACCCAATGCATTGGAGATCTATCTCGGGCTCACCCTTCCTAGGTTTAACACTGAAATAACCATATGTGTAAACAATTCCCAAGAATCATTACATAATCAGAACACATGAATAATCATAATGGAAATATAAAATTTCTACATTTCCATCACAATATAACATTTCAATATATTGAAATAATCAATCCATTCTCAAAACAATTTCAATACAAAAATACATAAAAACAATATATGGTATTTATTTTCCTTATAAAAACATTATGGTTTGTTACATAAACCATAGATCAAATAATTCTCATGGTGGTAGAAAGTACTTTTTCACTTTATATGATGAAAGAAACATTCTTTTTTTCGTTTAGTAAAACATTTCATAGAAACAGATTTCTTTTGAAAACCATTGAAAACATTTAATAAAGATATTTTATAATAAAATTTTCCCATACCACTTTGAAAATTTTATAGGAATTAAATTTTATAAGATTTAATGTCAATATAAATAAATCCTTAAAATCTTTTGGAAAATATGGACATTAATTAGAAAGATAAATATTTTAAACAATTAAAATGATGTTTTAGTTGAAAATTCCATTACCACTTGAGAAAATAATTGAATAAAAATAATTATAGAATAATATTAAAATAATAATTTAATATCGTGAAAATAAGTATATTCATGATATCATTTTTCAACAGGAAGTACTTACACATTATAGGATAATAAAGGTGTACAATATCAAGATATGCCTCAATGGAGGGATATTGAGACGTATTTCATCATGAAAATTCGGGAGCCCAATGGTGTCATATTAAAAATAAGAAAACGAGTTAATGGGAGAGATATGGGTCTCTCATAACATGGACATAGAATTTATTACAGTAATGATATATAAGATCTTATCCCAAATAATAAAATTGAAATTAAAAGACATTACAAGAAGAAGTCTTTGACTAAAAAAGGAGGGTGAAAGGTTCTCTTACAAATATCATTTTGTAAATAAAATAGATAGATTATGTATATAAACTAAAATACTCATAAATAAATTATAAATACATGATATCATATAAGAAGTTATTTATCACTTAATAATAGCATGATGTAATCAATAAGTAGATGTTTATCCCAGAGAATGAAAATTGAGTTAAGATATTCCCTTACCTCATGTTTGACTTTACTCGTTCAATGTTTAATCTCATGAATAATAAACTAAAGATAAATTGTAATTTATTAAAACATGTTTTCATGTTTATTATTATTTTTATATTTCTTATTACCTCATTATAAACATTACATAATTATTTAAGTTAATAAAGGTCATTTTTCGATATTTGGTACTTGAGTCAAAAATGAACTTCTTATAATCACAAGTTATCCATGTGGTCAAATATAAATTATCTCCAGAATGATATTCCAGATTTATATATCATATATATCATTTATATCAAGTATATCTATTTATTTATAATATTATATATCATTTTTAGATAAGAAATGAAATGCACCTCTCCTGGAGACGGTAAGCCGTACGTACACATGTATGCTACTTTAATTTATATTTATTATTTAAGGAAATGAAAAAATAATGATAAATATTTATATCAGAATTCTATTTAAATATCATATATAATGTTAGTAACTCTATAGATTATAAGTTCCACATATGGAATGAATGATTCATATCATATTGAGGGGGCAATAGTCCGCATTTCCTCAAATGAAATTATCATATTTACCCATTATGGAAACCATAAAGGTATGTTAAAAAAATAAAGAAGAGTATAGATAATATAAATATAATATATATAACATATAAATATATTTTCATATTAATTACCACCATAAGAGGTGTTAAGGGATAATTGAACAATCATCGTTTTGTGGGACCATAGTTCGTCGTCGACAGAAACAGTATGTTCATATATATTAGATGGAGGAGTGTGAAATTGTAGTTATAATACATATAATAACAAAATAATATAATTTTTAGGATACAAGTTTTGTTATAAAATTATTTAATACAGAGAGTTTAAGGGGTTGGGGAATTAAAATAAAAGAAAAGAACTTGAGAGAAGATGTTACCTTTAAATTGCGTAACTCCCTTTTGTTTGAACCAAAGGGATTTCTTGATGTACCTTAAGCCTATGTTAAGGATTATAGGTGGAAGAAAGGGATTTATGGAACTTATTTGGGTACAGGTTGGAGATCCAATGGGGAATGAGAGGTATGAGTAAGGGTTAGTGGTGATGGCTTTTTATAAGGGGGAGGAGAGGCTCTTTGGGAAAGTTTGACAATATTATTTTATTATAAACTGAATTTTGACTTGAAAAGGTCCTCATATAATTTAATTAGAATATAGGTGATTATTGTTCTAAAAACTCTTATACAATGGGTTTGATACAAGTTTAGGGAATAAAAATATCCTTATATTTTATCATTACCCTTTAGTTATTAAATTTAACTTTTATCAAGTCATCTTGTAAAATGAAACTATATGGGTAAAATATTTACTATGAAATTCTAAGAGACCCAAAAATGGATCACTAATTTAATTACTAATATAATATTTTTCATTTGGATGAATCTTATATTTTTAGGATAGTTTTATCATTTAATAAAATATTTATTGATTTAAAAACTCATTTGTGTCAATTTTAAAACTATTCATATCAATACTTGTAAAAAATATATAAAAATTTGATACATTTGAAAAAACTACATTAAATCAAGTATAAAAAGTTATAATCATCAATAACATTATTTAATGTCATAAAAATTTTCAAAATAAATTTATTTTAATATTGATAATCTCATTTATATAAAAGATTCCTTAATTAGGTAATGATAGCATCAACATTGTGTCATAAATAAATTTAGTTATATAATGTCTAAAAATTGTAAATAAAATACCATCTTATAGAAAATATTTTTATATTTCTAATGAATACTTATAGTCTAAAATAAAACTTATATAACCCATTATAAAAATTTTTTTACTAAGAGATATATGTTTATGTTATATTTTCCTTAACATTAAATAAATTTTTATAAAGTGTCATGTTTAATTACAAGTTGCTCCATGGGGTCCTAAAATCTACCCAAGGATGCCAATGGTCATAAATGAATCTGAAAATAAGGCTATAACATATGTTTGTCTAATTAAATATTATTATAATATTGATTTTTACCCTTATTTACAATATTTACCTTTTAACCACAGTAAATAAAATATTTACTGATGTTACTATTAATAATGTCTGAAAATAAAAGCTACCTGTTAACAAATTTTTTAACTCCTAATTGAAAATATGGAATCAATTTTTCCAAATACAAAATATTGAATTCATAGAAATTAATTTTAAATTAATTCCCTTTGTCAAAACCAAAATGAGGGTTTTTAAGAAATAATAACTATCAAAAGATTGATATTTTTTATGTCCAATTTCAAGATTAAATTATATACAATTCCCACATTGGATTAAATGGTAAAAGTAAAATCTAATTAAACTTTAATTACAATAAAAATAATAGTCTATTTATCTAAAAAATTAGATTAATAGGAAGTTTTGAATTAAAAATGCAGTATTTTTCACTATTCGTAAAAAAAATGAACTTTATCATAAAAATACCAATCATTCTCACAAAGTAAATTTTGATGTCCCACTTCTAAGGAAGAAGTTTATTTGGTCAAATAGAGCATATAAACGGTTAAAAAACTAGATTTAAAATGTATTCTCCTTCAAAAGGCAGTAAAACAACCATTTAAAAATATTAGAGTTTTTCATGCCTAAAATCTGACTCATTCTCATTTTAAGGCACTAAATTTTATTTGATAAATGTAAAGACCATTAATTTTTTCATAATTATATTGTAGTTATTTCATTTAATTCCCAAAAATACAATATATAGGAGTTAACTTCCATTTAAAATAATATTATATTATTATATTTCAGTATGATTCATCCTTGTCTGCAACATAAGATATTGGAGGAACCTGTTGTTGTGTGTTGGGTACACCATGAAAAAATAAAATTCCCTTTAAAGTAAAATTTATATTTAATTCACAAATACTAATAAATATAAAATTTTAATCTTCTTTGTTTACCTAGGATGTTACATTCTTCCTCCATTTTGGGAATTGTGTCCTCATAATTTTATTATTGGGATCAAAAACATCAGTAAAAGTCCTAATTTTGAAAAAGAGTAAATAAAACTATCACTTTAAAATAAATAAAGAGATGTTCAAAGGTCACTCTCAATTACATGTACTAGGATTCTATGAAAACATGGATATGTAGGAGAAAGTAAGTGTCAAGTTCTGATGGAGAGTGATTAAGAAACAAGAAGTGGAGAAAGTTAACCACCAGAATTCACGAACATGTGATAGGTTAAATAGTCTTTGATTCCACATTAGGAAAAGTGAATAGAAAATATTTTTCTCTTTGATGTTCCCTTTTGAAAAGTTTGAGAATTTATTTATAGGATTGAATATGAAAATAAGGAAAAATATTTACTTTTCAAATAAACTTTCATCCATTATATGATTATACCAAAAACTCATATTTTCTCCAAAAAATGAGTATTAAAGATTAATTGGTCACACCTAAAGTGGTAGAATCAACTTATAGAGAATCACATAAAACAAAAAATATGAACCATATATTTCTTATATCATTATACATTAACCAAAACCCAAATATTTAGTATAAGATCAGATAATCCCCAAAAGGATAATCTTTTATAAAAAAATAAATAATTCTCTTAAACTCCAAAATTTAACTAACAATACCCAAAGCTCAAAAAAATTATTAAATAAAAATTTGTCTTTAAAATTTTCCAAAATAATCCAAACTATATTTGAAACCCAAGATTCAGAAGTATTTGACCACATAGTCTTCATCAAAAATCATATCATTTATCTCCATATATCCTCATTTACTCTTAAAGTCTAATAATGAATAGTAATTAACCTTATCACATATTCTATATGATTGATTAATCATTTCCATAAATAACCCAAATCACCATATGTCTACAATAAAACCATAGATTCTACAAAAATAAAATTTCAACCATTATTCCACAAATTAAATCCCTTAATATTCTATTTTCCATAGGCATATAGGGTTTCCCCAAAAGACAGAATGTCTTCCAAACTATCCTTTATCACTTTATCACAAAATCATTTTACTATATTAAGGATATCCATTTGATAAAACATATGTTCCAAAAACCAACTTATCCATCATCCATAAAATCATTTAACTAAAAAGAATAAGTCATACTTACCAGCGGCTTCACATAGGCCAGTGGTACATGATGATCCCTTTTTCCCATTGATTTCAGATTCGATTCATGTAGCCTTTCCGGACGTGACGGGTTATCACCCATCTTGTGTTATGTCCCATTTTATAAAACTAAAAAATAACCCTAACATTTTTTAACCTCAATGGTTGTCTTATACATCTCATTTTCATCCCTACTCACACTGACCACATTATATTAATTCATGAATACTTATATGTATTGATTTTTTTACCTCAATAAAATAACAATCTTCCCAAAGAACGAACATCATATGTTGATAATGGTGTCCACATGGTTTCATATTCATATTATTCACGTAGATAGATGTTTTATGCATTGAAACAATTATTTATACATCTTTCAAAATCATATGATTCCTTTTCCCAAATACACCAAATATACTTGGGTGATGTGGGTGCTCACTAAAAAATAGTTTTCGAAAATAATCATGTATGGAATATAATTTCCAAACATCTAATAAATCATACATTTTATAAAATAGTCAGACCGAGTTTGAGTTGAAAAATTCTATCAATGCTCCTTTTAAAATACCATCAGTATGTTCTGAAATACTATAATTTAAAAGAAATTTTATATAGATTGTGCAAGGGTCTCCTTCTTCATTACCATTTTCAAAATCAGAATATGCTTAAAAATCTTCTAAAAAGGTGAAATATTCTAAAATGCCTTGATAAAATTTACCATTCTTGAAAATATTAGAATTTTGAGAAAATAGTCTTTGAATAAATATAACCCATGATCCATGATGGTATCAAGGTATAACGGAGGTGATTGATATCCCAAATAATAGCTCACAAGTATGTTATATGTTATAAAATGTTTTAGAATCATCTAGACATGACTTTGTATTAATTATTTCAAGAAATTCACCATGAAGAGAATGGAATGTCATTTGATATCCTCTTCCTTCAATTTTTAATAGACTTTCCTTGATCTAAAAAAGTTACAAAATAAGGATTTTACTTAAGGAGTAGACATAGAGGCTAACCATGGGTCTAAAAAAACTAATAATCCCAAAATTTGTCTAAACTGAAATATGATACCAACTATAAGTCTCCGGCCTTATACATTACATAATCATGAATTATGTTAATAATTCACATTGAGGATATTTTTAGTTTTTTCATTTTTGAGAATTAGGTCATAACTATTACATTACATCAAAAAAATAATAAATTAGACACTTCTACTCTATCCATTTTTTTCACAATAATAATACTCCTTAAATAAAACCGGAGTTATTTTCTTGATAAAAATTTTCTTCAATTAATCCATTCTCTTACCCATTCTTATACCCTATTAAAAAGAATTCAAAAACATGGGAATAGTATAAAAAGTTCAGTAATAGTTAAAAAACAAAGAAAGAAAAAAATTAGACCATCAATACATAATATTCAATGAAATCATTATTTTGAAACATTAACATACTACACAAGATCCTAAGATCTATGAATGGAGATTGGAAATCATAAATCATAAAGGTAACTTGTGGAATACATAACTTACTTATGTTGTAGCTTTCACAGCTATAAAGGGAGTTAATCTTAGAATATGCATCATAGTATATTCACTAAATCTCTTAGGAGAAACATTAACATTTACCTCTATCATGTTACCTAATTCATTAGAGAGTTATCTCTGAATGACCCTCCCTAAGATTGTCATGGAACCACCAGTATGCGTAAAAAATTACCAATAACCACAAAATAATCATAACACATGAAAAATAATAATGTAATGATAAAATTTCCACATTACAATCATAATATAACATTTCAATATATTTCGATAATCAATCCATTATCAGAACTGTTTTCAATAACAAAATTCATAAAAAGAGTATATGGTAGTTATTATCCTTTTAAAAACATTACATATTGTTAAGGAAGTCAGAGATCAAATAATTCTCATGGTGGCGGAATGGTCTTTTTCACCACATACGTTGAAAGAAACATTCCTTTTGTCATTTAGTAAAATTCTTCATAGAAAAATATTCCATTTGAAAACCCTTTAATACATTTAATAAAGATATATTTCAACCAAAGTGTCCCATACAACTTTGAATATTTTATAGAATCTAACATTGTAAAAAATTAATTTTCATATAAAAAAATAATTAAAAACATTTTTGAAAACATGGACATTAATGAGAAAGATAAATATTTTGAACATTGAAAATGATGTTTTAGTTGAAGTGTCCTTTACCTCTTGAGAAAATAATTGAATAAAAATAATTAAAGAATAACTTCAAAAAAATATTTATATCATGAGAATAATTTGATTCATTATATCATATGTCAATGTGAAGTTTATACACCCAATATCAAGATATTCCTAAATGGATGGAGATTGAGACGTATTTCAATATAAAAATTCGGCAGCCTAACAACATCATATTAAAACTCGGAAAATGTGTAGATGGGATAGATAATGGAATCTCCTTACATGGACATAAAATTTACTAAAATAAGGATATAGAGGAACATATACAAAAATAAGAAAATTGAAATTAAATGACATTGCAAGAAAAAATATTTGACTAAAATAGGAGTGTGAAATGTTCCCTTTCCAAGATCATTTTGTAAATAAACTGGATTGATTATGTATATTAATAATAAATACACATAAATCAAGTATAAATACAATATAGAATATCAAAAGTTATTTATCACATAATCATAGCATGACATAATCAATAAGTATAAGTTCAACCCAAAGAATGGAAATTGACTTAAGATGTTCCCTTAACTTGTGTCCAACATGACACACTCATTATTTAATCTTCTGTATAATAAAATAATGTTAAATTATAATTTTGTAAAAAAAATTCATGTTTATTATTCCTTTTATAGTACTTATTACTATGTTATAATCTTTTCGTATTCATTTATGTTATTAATGGTCATTTTGTCGATATTTGGTACTTGAGACAAAAAATGAATGTCTTATAATTACAAGTTGTCCCTGTGGTCAAAATTAAATTATTTCTAGAATTGTATTCATGATTTAGATATCATACATATCATATATATCTAATATATATATGAATTTCTAATAGTACATAACATTTGGAGAAAAGAAATGAAATACACTATTCATGGAGACGGTAAGACGTATGTATGCATGAACATTACTTTCATTTCTTTTTCATATTTAATGGAATTAAAATGTAATGATATATATTTATATAAAATTTCCAGTATAATATCATATATAATTTCTGTAACTCCATCCTGTATACTTTCCACGTATGGATTGAATGAGTCCTATCACTTTGAGGGGGTAGTAGTCTGCACTTCCTCGAATGAAATTATCATATTTATCCATTATGGAAACAATAAAGTAATTTTAAAAATGAAAATTAAATAAGAATAGATAAATTTTAAATATAATATATATCACATATAAGTAAATTTTTATATTAATGGACAACATAAGTTGATGTAGGTGATAATTGAACAATCATCATTTCGTGAGGTAGGACTTCATCATGCACAAAAACTGTATGTTCATATTCATTAGATGGAGGTGTGTGGATGTGTAGTTCAAATACTAATATTAAAAACATTATGGTATATTTAGGATACTTGTTTTTTTATAAAATAACTGAATAGTGATAGTTTAGGGGGTTGGAGAAGTAAAATATAATAAAATAACTTGAGAGAAAATGTAACCTTTAAATTGGGAAACTCATTTTATTTTGAACCAAAAGGTTTCTTGAAGTTACTTATGCCTAATTTGAGGATTATATGTAGATGATAGGGATGTTGGGATCCTATTTAGGCAGAGTTTTGATGATACATGGTGGATTGATAGGTGTGATTAAGGGTTAGAGGTTATGACTTTTTATATGGGGGTGGATGGTCTCATTTGAACACTTTGAAAATATTATTTTATTATATACTGAATTTCTATTTCAAAAGCATTAAAAATCATTTAATTCTAATATAAGTTGATTATTGTTATAAATCCTCACATACAATGGGTTTTAGACAAGTTTAGGGAATACAATTAACCTTATCTTTTAGTTTTAACCTTTAGATACCTAATTTAACTTTTACCATGTCCTCTTGTATATCCAAAAAATATGGTTAATATATTTACAATAAAATACCAAAAGATGAAAAAAAATGGATGATTAATGACATTAGTTACATCATATATGTCATTTGGACGAATATTATATTTTAGGACTATTTTACCTTTCTAGAAAATATGGATTTGTTTAAAAACTCATTTATGTCAATTTATAATCTATTCAAATCAAGAGTTTTAAAAAATCTATAACTTTATTATTTCACAAATACTAAATTAATTCAAATATAACAAGTTATATTAATCCATAAAACTCGTGGATGGAATTTAGAGATTCAAAATAAATTTAATTTAATATTTATAATCCCATTTATTTAAAACATTCATTAACAAGGTAATCATTACCTCATTATTGTGTCACAAATAAATTAATTTATATGATGTATAAAAATTAAAAATAAAATACCATGATGTATAAAATATCATTATCTTTAAATTGACTATTTAGAGTCGAAAATATCACTTATATTACCCATTTTAAATGTGTATACTAAGAGATATATGTTTATGTTATATTTTCGTTAACATTAAATTACTTTTTATAAAGTTTCATTTTTAATTACAAGTTTCTCCATGTGGTCCCAAAAGTTACCCAAGTAAGCCCATTGTCAAAAATGTATCAGGAAATAGGACTGGGGAACGTGTTAGGGTAATTAATTATTATTATAATATTGTTTTTACCCTTATTTACCAGATTTACATTTGAACCATGGTAAATAAAATATTTACTAATGTTACTATTCATAATGTCCAAAAATAAAAGTTACCTATCTTCAGAATTTGGACCTCATAATTCCATATATGGAATTTGTTTTTCCAAATTATAAATACAGATGTTTCAGAAAATAATTTAAAATTATTTCCAATTGTCAAAACCAAAAAGCATGTTTTTAAGAAATAATAACATTCAAAAGATTGACAATTATTTATGTCTAATTTTGATGTAAAATTACGTACAATGACCATAATTTTATTAAATGGTAAAAATATAATCTAATAAAAAATTAAATCTAATAAAAAGAATAGTCTATCTATAAATATAAATAAGATTAAAATGCATTTTTGTATTAAAAATGCAATATTATTCACTATTCATAAAAATTAACTTTATCATAAAAATACATGAAATTTCCCCAAAGTAAAATTTTATGTCCCGCTTCTAAATAAGATGATTATTCTATCAAATATAACATATAAAAGGGAAAAAACTAAATTTAAATGGATTCCCATCAAAAGGCTGTAAAACTTCCTTTTAAAAATTTCATTACTTTTCAAGCTAAAAATCAGATTCATTCTCATTTTATGCCTCTAAATTTTATTTAACAAATTTAAAGACATATAGAAAACTTGTATAATCATATTGTAGTTAGTTTTGTTCATTCCTTCAAATAAAATGGCTAGGAATTACCAATAATATAAAATAATATTATGTTCTTATTTTTCAGTATGACACAACCTTATGTTCAACATAAGGTTTTGGAAAAACCCATTGTTTCATGTCATGTACATAATAAAACATAGAATCACCATTAAATTAATATTAATATTTAATTCACAAATATTATTAAAAATGAAATTTTCAAATTCTTTATTTACCTGGGATGTTATAAAAATGATCAAAATCTTGTTATGTTTTTATATTCAATTTCAAATTGAAGTTGATTATAATGATATAAATCGTATTAATATCTAAATAAAATATCTAATGTAAACTTAAAACAAATTTACATTAAAATTTATCAATAATAAAAATTTAAATGGAAAGTATGTTTTATCTTAAGTATTTTTCACTATTTATCAAAAAATTATGTTTTTCAGACAAAAAAAAACAAAAAAGACTCCATACGATAATTTCAACAATATAAATTAAAAAATGGGTTTTATTTTATAAAACTTATTTTATGATTTTCTATAAAATTAATTTTATTATTTTTCACAGAATTACATGAAAATGAGTTCGTTTGAGAATGCATTATTTTTAAACAAAAATGGACTTTATCAAAAATTAGATATCTCTTTGTAAATTTTTTTTATTTATATCAAAACATTATAAATAGTATTTTATAAGTATTTATTACTATTCTTATAACTATTTTTAATGACTATGTTATAATTTTCTCATTTAAATATTTACAACTATAAAATGATGTTTCCTTGAAAGATCATTGTTGCATTTAACATAAGCCAAGTTAATTTTGTGTCTAATATATTCTACGTTCATGTGTTTGTGTTATGTATTACAAGTTCATGTCATGTGAAATAAATTTCTTCCTTAGTTAATTGAAGAAATAAATTAAAATTTACGTTATTATAGAATAAAAAAAGGTCTATAGAAATTCAGCGGTGATCTATGAAGGAGATGTGGCATTTGGGTAGGGGAATGTTTTTTCTAAGAAGAGGTTTCCTGAGTAAAGATCATGATAGATGTGTATGGAAGAGGACGGTGTAGATAGAGCCAATGGAGTGGATGGAGTGTGGGATTTGGACATCATGGGGGGATTCCTATGTATCATAGGTATTTAGGGATCAAATCCCACGTTGTTCAGATTGGTTGGGTCATCTACATTAGGAGGAGGCCCACAAAGTGGATAATGTGGTTGGGGAATACAAATTTAAGCCACCCATTTGGTTCGGGATTATGTATGATATCTACCCATTTGGTTGGTGCTTACCCACGGAAGATTCCCATGGAAGGGACATGACTAGATTACGTCATACACATAAGATTAGCCCATGGGACACATATGATTTGGGCTTAATCTATGAGGATTACCTTCAAGAGATGCATTACCATCAACTGATGGATGTCATGGTCACTAATAACTATTAATTCCACATAATTCTGGCATGGTGTGAGAAATAAGAGTAATAAGGTGAGCTAATGGTTGTGTCGTAATATATGTGTCATCAAGTGATGGTGTTGGGATTACTCATGGATGTTTCCCAATGTGGATGTCATCCCCTTTGGGTAATTTCACAGTTTAATGTTGTGTGGCATAGATGATGGTAATGTGTAGTTTTGGTTCATGCATCTATGTCATGGGAAAATCATTCCTTACCCATTATTATTACATAACTACATGTGATGAACCCTTTTTAGGGGGATGGAATTAGTAATGCCAAGGTGGAATGGTGTGGAGGATTAGATAGTCATGAATTCTAAGTTAGTGTTCTTATACTAAGATACAAGAGGAGTTAGCATAACAATAATGAGAACCAAAAAGAAAATAGGAATATAAGGCCGCAGATGAAGTGGAGAGGGAACATGAATTAGTGGCCCATGTAATATAAAGACTGGAGCTGTATTTCACCAATCACAGATGGGTACAAGAACTTTAAGAATACATCCTTTCTAAAGAGGTGTCAATATAAGGGAGGGATAATGGAGATTCCTATGAAAGGGGGATCATAAAGAATATGTCCTTGTAGTGGGGTGATTCTTGAATCTTAAGTTCTTTTCATAGGTTGTTGGATTCAAAAAAGATTAGACTTCATGAATCAAGTTAACATTGCCTCATGATGAAGTTCGAGATTAGGAAAGGAGTTGTTTACAGAAGATAAATTCTTCAGAAAGATTCAAGTACCCATAAGGGAATTCTTACTAATCATACCTCATTAAGGTAGAAAGACTTAGCAAAAGGAATCCCCACCATGGGTTGAGGATTACATGAACACACAAAAGGGGTTTTCATTAAGACCATGTATATTAGAATATCTATTTTTTGGGTTCAAGACCTTCAGGTGATTTTCGAATTGGGGGAAATTCGGAGGCTAAGAGGTTGTGGTTACTATCTTCAAAGGGTTCGTTTGAGTTGGTTATTTATAAGAAAGAGACTTCATGAAGATTGGAACTTGTTTGAAAATGATAACGTCTTTCCGTGAATAGGAGTGTATTTTCTGGACTCATAGAGTCTACATTAATTCTTTGCATAGTCATGGTGCACCATTGGAATCATTGAGGCTATCGTCAATGATTCATGCTACCATGAAGGTTCTTCTCGGCTGAGATCTTCTCAAGCTTCACGAAATAGTTAGTCTTCAAAATGTAAAATTAAAGGGTGTCATGTGGCCATTTGTTATTGGATTTCTTCTAACCTGGTCTCTTCATCTCCAAATTTTCTCATGGCATGAATTTCAGCTCTAATAAATTTCCCTTCTCATAATGGGAGCTGATGGAAAAAAAGAACCTCAGATTCTGGGGGAGAATAAAAAAAATTAAAATTGTATCCATTTCATTAAAACCATTCGTGATGATTTCTCATGATTTTAATTCAATATGGGTGTGCTACTATGTTCTTCCTGACTCTTGGGTGGGACACATTCTAATAAATAATGAAAGGGGGCCCTAAAAAAATATCCAGACTTGCGCACGAAGAAAATAATGACCTCCCTTTTCCTGGAGGTCATCATCTCCATAAAAATGCTTCAATAATGCTATTTTTAAAAATAAATTATTGGTCATTTTCTCTACAAATTATAATTAGTGAAAAAAAATTTCAAAAAAAATCTCCACTAACCGAGGACCTGTGGACTGAGGCTCAACAAATAAATGCTCCATGATATGAGACTCCAGGAACCGAAGAACCTTAAAATCGTTCTCTGTGAACCGATGTATATTACTATGATCCATGAAAAATATTCCTGTACTAGACTATAAAAAAACCAATGTATCTAAATAAATGGAATCTTGGTAAGTTTCACTAGAATTCCATGCATATGGTTCGTATATAGAAGATATAGAGAAGAATAAGAGTGCGTCTCAAGTGCCTCAGACAGAGAATAATTTCATGAAATTATATCAAAGGAAAAAATGGATTATCATTTATGAAAAATGATTCTACGATATGGATTCATCCTAAGGGATTATTTATTCATCCTTTATGTGAGTAGTTATAAGATAACCTACTAGTTTATGGGTATATAAGGAATAGAAGTTTTCTCAGTGATATTATCACCCACATCATGAAGGACCATGAACTTATCAGATCATATTGGATTTACAACCACATTAATAAGGCTTATGGGGTGAAGGTAAAGAGTGAGGTATCCCTACTATAGTATCAGATGATTCTAAAGGAAGTTCTTAGGGAAACTAATAATTGATGTAATGATGGGTGGGATATGCTCAAGGGTGGAAACATTACTGATGAAAGTGTCTGGCCATACTAGGAATGTCCATCATTCCGATAGATTGATGAATAATTGAAGTGAGTCAGACTATATGTAGCGTCATGGGGTTTATAGTTCCATGTCTAACAGCCACAAGATAATATACCTGATATGGTGAGTAGATTGTCACTCAAGATGAACACATTTTGTCTCCATCATGGGGAGGTTGGAATCATCCTTTGGGACCTTTATCAGATCATCAGGATCCTTATCATTGGAGTGATTTACAATGATTTTATCACCACAAACAATATTTGGGAACATCAAGAGATTATTTCTTCTCAATCAAAGGTGGCGATGGATCTGTTGTAGTCCACCAATGAAGAGAATCCTAGGATGATGTATATTCCCTTTAAGAAATGATTCATATAATTTTTGAAATAACTTGGGATGAGTCCCACTGAGGGGGAGAATAAATTATTTATGTTTATGAAACATCCATGCATATAACAAAGGGATATCAATGGGGTCCGAGGGATATTACTAGAGAAACCACAAATTGATCTAGTGGCATCTGTTGGGGTATAATGTCAAGGTAGAGAATCAAACCATAGTCAATATATATGGATTCATCAATGTTATTCTATTTGGTTGGATTCTCTTAGTAAGGGATTCACACATGGTAGTGAAACAAAAGAAACTTATAATGGCGGAGATTTGGGTGATGTGGAAATGTTTCAACCTCATAATAATAGGTCTAATGAAGTTTTATGATATACTTCAACCCATCTGTGATGTTCAGACACCACTTTGTTGGTGGGCCTTCCCCATTCTGTATAGTTAGTTGCACACACACATGGGGGGATATAAGTATTAAAACCCATTACATCCTCCCAGAAAACATCCAATAGTTTATTCTGAATATCACCAGATGTTTTACATTCAATGTCGGCCTACAAGAAGGTATAAATAAGTTCGGGTTGGTAGATCAGTTCACCATTCACTCGTTCATCCTACCAATAGGTATTGTGATTGGTGATATATTAGGGACATAAGAGTATTGATCATATAACCTAGCCTTTTGAGGTGGATTATTGGTATCAAGGGTCAACTTTGAGCCAGCTTTTGAGCCACAAAACCCACACAAATTTGTAGGGAAATTGAAGTGTCTATAAAGGGTGAATACAAAAGTATACTTAGAGGTATGTCAATAATTTCATCATTCGATGATAAGGAATCTTTTCAACATTTTAACATGTGAAGAAGGTAAGATTAATAATGAGTTACCACCATAAACCAGTTCATATGGTCTTACCCATGACTACATGAAAAGTCGGGAAAGAGTATATGTTGGGGTTATGTTGTGGTTTTGGGGAATTATTTCTAGTGAAGGTTGTCACCATCACCATAAGGACAAGGATGAATGGTAGCTAGATTGATTCATGGTGGTGAAGTTGGACCAAAGGGTAAGATAACACCTGCAGGTCTAATAGTTCATGGGCCCAAATATGTATGATTTATAGAGAGAGAAATAGTTTCAAGCTTGAAGCTTCTGGGGAAGAGGAAATACGTTGTAATTGGGTCATTTGAGGTGACCCCAAGGAAACACTTAAAGGTAATAGTAAATAGGTAAGTCACCCAAATGTTCCAAATGACACTGTGTATCTTAATGTTTGGGAGGTCATGATAATGAACTATAACATCACCACACCTCATTGGGTGAGGAAGTATATCACTACTAAAGTGATATTTATCACATTGTTTGTCAATGGAAATGATGTTTTACAAGCTCCTCATATTAAATCGATACAGTAAATGAATTAGTGGAATGTGTAGTCTACATCCAAGGTACCACATGTCCCTTGACTTATCAAGTGATAATGTTACTAGGAATTTTATACCCTGAAAACTCTCTTTCAAGACATGTTGATAAATGTTAATGATCAACAGACTCATGGGGGAGTTATCCATACCAGGACATAGAAATATACTTGAGTCACACCATTAAACTGATAAACTCATTGATTTTTTCATATTCTCATGAAATATTCAATATAAAATATAATTTTATGATCTACTATTAATTTGTGAAGGAATTTGAAATAATAGAAGAAGGGAAAATTCGAGATAGACCCAAAGTGGAGGGGAAGGAACCTCAACCCATGAGGGGTAAATATGGGGACCCTTCTGGATGTTATGCCTGGGGTTGATGGAACTATTTTTCCTACTATGGGGTGATGTGGCGATATAGGTGAGGTGAAAATGTTATAGGTTCCACTGGAGAGAACTGAGGAGACAACTCCCTCAATAAAGGGGACTGAGCTAAGGCCTTTGAAAAGAGTGATAGAATATGTTATGGTGGCGGAACCTATGGTGGTGCAATTACTAGAAATAGTTTCATGGACAGAAACTATTATATGGGAATTATTGGTTGAGTCAATTGATGAAAATAATTGGGAGGATGCATTGGGAATTCCCATCCTGGAATTGAAAATAGTTACAACTGAAGGGGCCAAAGCCAAGGTTGTTCCATTACAAGGAGTCTCCAAGGAAGTTATGATGAAATGTTATACCTCTATGATGCCTTATGGTGTAGTAGAGAATTATATCATATATGGAGCGGACTATATGGAATTATTCCCTTTGATGGTCACCCCGATACTCAAATTTGAATATCTACAACTGGAGGAACATGCTAAGAACTTATTTGAAATATTTCCTCCACATGGGACATCATAACCAAGGGATTTTGAGGATTATAACTAAGAATTCACTGAGTATAAATAGGATTTTTTCCTCAAGGAATAAAAAATGTGAATAATTTCATCACCAGCATTGGGGTACCTGAACCCCCATAACATTTGGGACCAGTCTACAATTTTTTGGTTAGTCTAGGGATTGGTGGTATGTATTCCATCACTTTCCATTCACTATCTTCAGACTTCCCTATCAAACGATCATGTACAAAAGGGAAGGAGCTTGACCAAGACTAGAGAGCACTTATGGATGGGGGATCCAAATAACTTTAGAAGGATGAGGAATAGATCAAACACATAGATAGAATATCATAGGAGCTCAAAATCTCAGCTTATACTCAGGATGAGATTAACATCAGACCGAGGAATCAAATGGTAGAATCTGAGGCCAACTAATATGAGATCATGAATGTGGGGGAAGATTTTCAAGAAGAGAATAAAACGAAATAGATATGGTACAACTATGTACTATAAAAGGATGATGAGGAGATGGAATACCTTATAGTTTTTTAACAGGGCTTTGTGAGTACTCAATGGAAGCTAGTGGAGTTCAATCACTCGATCGCTGAGGTGGAGCAATAATGGGACATTCGATCGATAAATAGGTTCTAATATGTAGATGAACCTCTTTAATATTTGGTGTTTTATTTCATGATCAAAAAAATTTTCTTGATTTATTTCTTATTTCAGTCACACCTTTAAGACAACAAAAAACCTATCCTAAATCACACGTGGGTCATTCCCATTTTGAAAAACAAGGGACTACCATATATAGTATTCAATTTGAACTCTCAATATATTGATTTCTGAATAATTTTCATCAAATTTTAGGTAAAAATTATATTTTTATTATATATAATGGGTAGTGTTACTAATTTAAACCATACCACATTAATTTTGTATAACATAGAATGTTTTCAAGCTATAAATCTTTCAAGAAAAATAAATGTCCTATCATTTGGAGATGGTTGACTATATCTCAAAATATAGTTAAATACATTATAATTTTTGGCATGAACCATGATGAAATAAATGTTTATGTTCTCATATATGAATACTAATATATGTAATGGTTCCATCATCACCATTATTTTTCAAGTTCTTCTTTCCATTTGGAAATACTTTGAATCAAGATACATACTCTACAATCTTCTTGTACATATTCTTCAACCTAAAATAATTCTTTAGATAACTATGCAACTTGTTTCTTACCCGATATATAGTGAATAATGAGATATGTGAAAAATTCAAAAATTCTTTTCTTCAATTCTAGAATTTATGTATCATATATAAATTTCAAAAATTTTATCATGCAATGTTTATAATGGTTCACCTCAAAAATATTATATATAATCATTTTGATAACTATATCTATTTTCTATGATTCTATCTTCAATGAATTGTTGAATTTTTGATAAGTAAAATAAATATTATTCCATTTCTCTCCATCCCGTGGAATTTCAAGATCAATATTCGGATAATCCATGGTAATGGTGATTTTTTAATCATCATGATTGATAAGAAAGAATATTACATTCTACTAAGACAATCTTCCACCTTGTTTTCCTTAATATGTTTTTAAAGTAATGAGAAGTCATAGACATTGATCAACTTCATGAATTTCAATTGGAAAATATTTAACTCTTTCTAAGAGAATATACACATTAACATATTATTATATATATATATTTAAATCTTTTAAGCATAGTGATAATACATCCATATTTTCAGTGAAAATATCATTGGTACTAGCTATAAATCTGGCATTGTTTAATTTTCTCTTGAATCATTAATTGATGTGTGAAATAAGTTAAAATCATTTCATTATGTATTAGAAATATTTTTATCAATTATTTAATAATTCTTTGTATATTCAAAACCATAATCCATTGCATGGTAGTGAGAGTATAGATGTAGAGACCAAATTTATATTGATCTCCTAAAAAGTTTTTTTATATTCATCTATCCAATGGAACAAAAATCCCCTTTGAGGTAACTTGTTTAGTGTATTTCAATTAAATTATAAATTTAACACTAATTTTTTATAATATCCATTCAATCCACGGAATATATTTTTCTCTATTATAGAGGTTTATTGGGGACATTATCCAATAATATCAATTATTAATGTATCTACATATATACAATCAATTGGGATTATATGTCCTAAAAATGATACCTTTTTACCCATAATACACACTAGAAAAATTTATAAGAAAATTTATACTTATACATGGTATTTTGAATAATCGAAAAATGAAAATTAGGATCTTTCATTAAATTTGAGTAAATGAGAATATAATCATTAAAAGAGACCAAAAATTTATTAAGGCAATGTCTAATGACTTTATTCTCCAGATTCATGAAGATAGATTTGGTATTTGTGAGTCTTAAGACAATTATTTTGAAATTAGAATACCCCTATATTATATGAATTCTTTTCTAGGGTATATCAAATATTTTTACCATAAACTATAGATATCTTGATCGAAGAAAGTTATTGGAGAAGTATTTATCCCAAAGCAGCTAAAAAAATGTTATAAATATAGGGAAAATGATAATTTTTGTGATAATTTTTTTAAATTTCATAATAATAAATATACTGAATAATTGATCTATCATTATTTTTTATAAAGAAGAATTGTGGACCCCATGGTTAAATAGTTGGATTTATAAAATTATTATATATATTCTATAATAGTTTTTTATCAATTAAAGTAATAAAATTTGGACCATTCTATAATAATAATTGATTTATGTATAACACAATGCAATATTCCTTTTGAAAATAAATCCTAATTATTTTTAGCAATTGAGGAAATATATTCAGAAAATACATCCAAATATACCCCAAAAATATATATATCTTCAATGTAATGTTATTCCGCTTACATTTCGTAAAGGTAACCTTCATTATTGGGTATTGGGAGACATATAATTGTTATAATTTCCATATAGAGTCATGGTATGCTATTCCTCGATAAATTATCATGCACTTATTTTGGATATAAAATTTTACTTCCTTATCCATAAAAGTGAAATGTTCTTTATATTCTAATATTCAATCCATTCACAAACTCATATAAATATATACCAATGGTAGGGTAATACGATTTGTATAAAACAAATTCCCTAATTATATATCATATATGGGTTGTACACAAGGGATTATATCATTTACCACTTCCCTTTTTAATAAACAAATTATTAAAGTGATGTGGTGAATTGTTTTCTTTATAAAATTTGTTATATATTTTTGAGCTGGTAATACATGAATCAAATAAGTAAAATGTAGCTCAATATGGGATGATTAGTTTACAATTAATAAATTTATTTTCATGAACGACTTCAGTAGTTGTGGTTTCATAACATTTTCCATTATTCGATATATTTTGTAGTTGATAACATAGGTTTTAATAATTAGACTTCAGTTTTCATTATGTATAACAGTTGATGCAATGGACTGTGATTGGGTTATTTATCAAATCTTTTCCTCTATCAATTTCATTAATTATCCTCTTCGTATACATTCACTATTAATATGCATGATGTCCTTCTCTTTAACATTTGAATCATTCACCTATTACATTGATACAATCTCCTTAATAACTATTCCTAAATTTTTGACATAAAATAATACTAATTTTCATTACATTATTGATTTTATCAATTATGTTTCTTAAAAAATAAGTTTTCCACTTTTCCCAAAAATGATGAGATTAATGGGGGAATATAATATCTATTTCTATCTTTTTAGAACATTAGAAAATATTTTCATTGTCACCAAATTCAATTATAGCTAATTCCTTTTGAAGACATTATATTAAGCTACTAGAGGAATGGTAAATTTTTTCATTAGGGTCAGTGTTGAAACTAGAAGAATATCATGATAGTAATGTAATGTTTCCTTCATAGAAACCAATGAACTCAACTTCATTTAATTTCAACTACAATAAATTATATTTCAATAATCATGTGTGTATTTTTGGAATAAAATTTGGTGAAGAGTATTTTCATATACTCAGCCATTTAAATTGAGATTATTTCTTTAACATGTTTTTTACTCTTAATGAGAGTCCATCATTGATGAACCAAACATTCCAAATGATAAATATCAAAAACTAAAATTTCATTTTATGATAATTAAAAATGGAAAATATCATTTCTATTATATTGATCTTTTTTCCATGATATAAGTTGATTGGAAGATCCGTTGATGGAGGGTGTTTCATTCCACATGAAGGAATCAATAGAGGGTTATTTTCCCATGTATAATTTAGGATATTTCAATTATTAATGTTATTATCCATGGATTGAGAAATTTAATAGGAATCAAGATAATGTTTTTTATATAAAATCTCATATTTTCGTTACACATTGGAACTATCATTACACTACCATCCATATTAGTTTTTAAATAGGTAACTCATTGTTTTATCCATTAATTAAAAAATTGGTTATTATGAGTATCATGAAATTATAATTAGATTAATAAATCATATTATAAATAAAATAAATAATAATATGTCATAAATTATGTTATTATCAATTAAAACTATAACAATTTAGGTTCATCCAACATCACATTTGGTTAAATATAGATGGTTTTAGGTTATATTATCTTATTCATCATAACCTAAAACCCAAAATAATAAAATCTAGTTTCGATACCAACTTTGTTGATGTGAGTCTTTTTATAAATAAAAATTACATTATTTTATATGAACATCTATTATTTATAACAATAAAACAAACCTAAAAACATAAATGGTTATTGTATTAGGATATTGGATATAAAACATACTTATTTTACAACATTATGAACATTTTCTAGAAGTTTTATTCTCATTGGATTCCATTTTAGTCACATCATACATAATACTATATTTTATAACACATGTAATTAAACTATAATAAAGGGTGAACTCAGATTCTCTATAGGGGTAAACATAATTGATATCAATTTGAAATAAAAAGTGAGAATAGAAATATCATATTTTTATGAGAATAAAATCATGAAAATGATTATAACATTATAGAATTATAACTAATGTAGCATAAATCATAAAACATGATTTACCGAATAAGTATTTTACTATAAAATATCATGTGAATCAAAGTACATTGAAAACAATGAATTAAAAATCATGAGCCATGAGAAAATAATATAGGAATGTATCGTAATATAACATTGTTAAAATGACATATCCATATAAATCCAAACATATGTAATGGATAACCAATAAGTGATTCATAACATATGTGATAGTCTAACCACTTTAACCTAAAATAGTGGACTTAGGATAAACACTCAGCACATGAGCCACAACCCAGTTGGTGATGTATCCATAAGTGTATCCACGAGACCCAGGTTCAAATCCAGGTAGAGGCATATTTCCAGGAACGGTAGCAGTACTGTAGTAGGCACTATAGCAGACTATAAATTGTGCGGATACTATATAAAAATTGTACACTGTACATGAACTGTAGCAGAACTGTACTCTGTGCGGGTACTGTAGAAGGCACAGTAGCTGTTACTGTAGCAGGTACTGTTCGGTACTATTGTAGCTGGAACTATTCACCTTGGGCCACCAGTTAGGGCATGGATTCCTTAAGGCTTTTGGGCCACCCATGCCTTCGAGTTTGTAAGGATTTCGGGCCATCGTTAAGGCCTTCGGGCCACCTCAAAGCCTTTGGGCTGCATGCAGTTTCCCCAGACAGACTCTACAAAAAAGGAGCATCCCCACAAGAGGATTTAGAGTAGGTGCACTCACCATATCAAATCCAAATAGAATTTTTCATAATGAGAGGGTATGACTATGCCATCTGGATTAGCATGTGCATGCATGAGAATCCTAGCCAGATGGCCATGCGAAGGTGGAGAGCTACTTTTATGATGCAGATGCTTGGGAGGGGTAGTTCCTTGTATAGATTCTGGTTGAATTCCCTAAGACCATTGAGTCATGTAATATTCTAATCAAATGGTCCATGTAATTTATGAGCCCATAGGGCTTGTAAGAATTCCCCCTCATCCTTTGAAAGGGTTGTTATCAAAAATCAAAAAAAAAATGAAGGCCTTCGGGCCATTTAAGTGAGGATAAACACTCACATATGTTAAAATAGTGTACTTTGGATAACCAAACATATCCAAATCCTAATCTAAAGAGATACAAAATTACCCGATTCATTCCAGGTTTATAACAGACCAACCCATCACAGAATGATAAACCATAGATATCTATTATATATGATCACAAAAAACATAAATAATTCCAAAATATATTGACTTCCAAAAAAAATATGAGTATCCCCTCTAAATCATTTTTAAATCTAATTTGTATAAAAATTAATGATAAACTATTTTACAAGAGTATAAGTAAATTTCCTTGAAAAATAATTTGAAATAACCACTTCTATTCAAATATTTAAAATAATAAAGGTTTTTAAAAAAAATGGAACATATTATTCATTATAAAATATAAAAAAAATAAAATTTCAAGTATCAGTATAGAAAACATTTATAGAAGTGAAAAAATGAGGTTATGTGGAAAGGCAGAGAAATATAATATTATTTTCTCACTTTTTTTAAAGTGAGTCAATGTTGTCATAAAAAATCTACAATGAATTATTTTAAAAAATATTAGTTATTTAAATTAATCAAATAAAATGGAAATGACCTTAGGGAAAGATAATGTAGAGATATAGAAATCCATAATTAAAATAAGATAATTTTGACATGGAAGATAATTTTTCAAATGTCTCATAATGGCAATGTTGATCCTAGTTTTATGATGCAATGTTAAAAATTTGTAGATTATTAATGTTAGTGGAATCATTTTTTTCAATGATCTGTATAGCCCCAATTAATTTTAGGGAATTTATTAGTATGGATTGTCAAAATGGAATCCATGATGAAATTATTTTGATTATTTTAACTATAACCTTGATATAATTTCTGAGTTATTTTTTGTCATTTATTACATATTTATTACATATATTATCAATATTTATTTATTTAGGCATATTTATTGTGAAATGGTGATTTTTATATAAAATCATTTATATAGGTTATTAAACTATCCCAAAAAATAAATAATATACTAAATAAATAGTATGTGTACAAAGATATATAATATATAAACATGGTTTTACTAGTTCCCCATCAGTGATTCAAGATATTTACAAAATGACTTACTATGATTCGATCACTATGTTTCATCTTGAATAAGACTATATATGAATCGAAACAACCCAATTATCACTAGGTGTGTGGAGGATTCATAAGAATATAATATATATATTGTAAGTTCCATCCCCAGAAAGAGGTATTTTTTAGATTAGTGGGTGACCAACGAAAAATATATCTTGTAACTGAAACACTATACTTGAACATATTTTGGTGATTAGGGTTGGGTAAAGATCCTAAAATGGAATAAGAGAACATGAAAAAAATTAAATCCTATTGGGGTAATGATGACTAGTAGATTGTTTAATCTAGTGTTGTTCAACAACCTGTTAGAGTTTTTTGACATTTACTTAAACATCAAGTTGAATACTGAGTGCTTTATATAATCTTTAAATAGAAGACATATAGATCCATGACTCTCGAGATTTATATGGTATTTACGGGAGTCACATGAATAAAATTTATGTTCACAGATTTTCTCAAAATTATGATTCCTTTTCCATATGGGTGGGACACCAAAGAAAAAGAAAACTATTCCAGTGGAACCATTGATTATAAAATATCATTATAGTTTGGGGTGAGAATTTATCCAACATATGGAGAGAGGTTGTGGAGCGATTTGATTCCTAATGGATTATTAAAATTCATTAGTTATAATATAATTTTCTACTTGTTAAAACATCTATACACATAATTTTTGTGAGATAAAATGTGTATTTGTAGAAAATATAATTTCATATGTTATTCTACATATATGTGACCCTATAAATATGATTATTTTTGTGTTTATCATCATATAATCAATATTTAATTTTTGGTGAATGATGGAATATTTTCTAAAATATTTTTTATTTGTGTTTGAGTTATTTAATATAGACTACAACTAATTTGAAAATTTTCATATTTGGAATTGAAAAAAGTGTCAAAATCATCAATGGATTGAATAAAAATGGAAAATGTATTCTTAAGATAACTTATTAGAGATTTTCATATGAATTTGATGATATCATATAGCTAAAAATTCATTTTATCATTACCCAAACATTCATATGACTCACTAATATTTTTTATATATTTTGAACATTGTTTAATATTTTTATGGTTTCCTTCCTGGCTCATGTTTGAACAATAGATCATATATTCATATTGTCACTAGTATCTTTGGTTTATCCCTCCACCATTACATAATATGATCATTATAGATTTTATTTTCCTTTGATTTAGTTTAAACATATTGTTGATTCAGGTTTATGGTCAATCCAGATGGTATGGTATATATAGAGATAATATCGATCCTTTACAAAAATATTGACATTATTAGTACATTTTTCATCTAACTGATCCATATAGTACATTCAGTTGACATGGCCGATTAGAATCACATTATTCTACATAATATAAATTTTATTCGCTGAGTCTACTTTGAATAAATATTATTTTATAGAATGTTGATATTCTGATAAAATTTAATTAGATGATGATTCCACTATGTATATTATTGGTTAAGAAACATAATGAAATTATGATTCAATAATTGGTTTTAACGACAGTTGATGTTATGTAGAAAATAAGAAATCAGATAAGATGTTTTAAATAAGATAAATCAATTACATTCAAATAACGAATCCAAAAGGATATCAAAATAATTTACCGATTACAATAAGTATTTTGATCATCATGCTTCAAGGAATCATAAGTATTTGGGGTAAATGTAAACCATTATATGAGAATATGGTTTTTAAGTTATTAATGTGAGTATTTCTCATTATAATTCTTTAAAGTGTCAAATTATAAGACTTCATATCATTGTTATCCATGGGTTCATGTCATAAACACTTAGTTAAATTGTATATGTTAAAATGTATACAAATATGTTGGGGTGAGAACCCCCACTATATATAGTTTGTTAACTTGAATGAGTAAAAAAGACATACAGGTGGATATTTATATTTATTTTAAAATTAGAATATTTTGTATAGTGTTTGGTAGAAAAAAGAAAATATTATTTTAGTGAACTTAATATGGAAAATTAATCATGAGAATTTCTGAGATTTAAGACAATTATTTGAACTATAATTTTTATTAATTATAGGGTATTTGAATACCATATGAGAAATTGAATTAATATAAAATCATTTGGTTATTCAGAGAGAGAACTATTGCATCAATTTTATGATATTTATAAAATATTTTAATAAAAGTATATTTCTCTTAGAGAAGATCATGGTATTTCAAAACTAAAAGGGAACCAAAATATTCATGTTGTATTATTTTGCTAGTATTAGTAATATATATATATAGTAGAATAATTTATACAGATGAAAAAACTATGAAAACATATAAAAGTAAATTAAGAGTAAAATGAGGAAGTAAAATCATGATACTATACAGTATCTAATAGAGATAAGGATCCAAATAATGAATCCAATGAATATGTGGGTGATTTTTAGTAATTATATGTATTTATGGTGGATGAAGATGAACATAGTCACAAAATTTAAAGATTAATTCTTAAGGGGACCATTATTGTTGATGTGATTGGGGGGTACACATGCGGACCTACTGATCCGTCTACCATTGGAGGGGGACTGACATCCATTAGTAGAGATTATAAAAGGAGTAACACAATGGAATTTGTTTTTTATATATTTTATTAAAAGAATTTTTTTATCATCCAATGAACAATATAAATCATATAAAGTATAATTGACTCTTTTTGTTGACAAATTTTTGATATAGTGAATATTTAATGTTGGGAGGGGGGCACAAACAACATAGAAATTAGATTTCAATTCACCCAAACCTTATAAATGTTATTTAATTATATCTCAATCACTTTCAGGGATAGTAAAGATTATGGAGAGGCTCTGAGAATTAATTGATGTAATTGAGATATTTTATAAATTGAAAATATTAGGTTATGAGGGAATAACTCATAAAAAGTACATAGATCCCTAATTCACCCCACCCTAACTCAGTGATCTAAATAGAGATGGGAATATAAAGTTGTATTATATTGTTTATCAATTTTTAAAATCAAAATTAGTAACTGATAACTATGAAAATATATTAATTGGATAATTTAATCCTTATCATGCACCAATGTATAACACTAATAATGTTTAAGTAATAGGATCCGCTCGTACCTCCTTTAACTCATCCAAGAAGTTACAGATGCCGCTATAGTGTGTTTTCCGCACATCACAAAAAATTCTATTATGACACAAGATTATTTTTGATATCTTGAGTTAGATAGAGAGGTTAAAAATGATGAATTTTTATATTTATCAAATAAGGTATAGAAAAATATTATGGGTCGTAAAACCGAAAATTAAAAATGAGAAAAATTTAGTAATAGTTATAAAGGATATATTAGGGTTTATGAACCTTATATAATGTAGAATAAGTAAATTTTTGGATTTTAAAATGGCTCATGATGAGATTATAGATGACTATTTCATGATGGTAATTGGGATTCATAGAAAATTAATGGATTTGTTAAGAAAAAATATAGTTATATCAATGTTAAAAATATTATGATAAGCATTACAGATTGATTTGATTCAAACATTTAATCTTTTCATGAATGTGTATCTCTATACTTGGAAAATATTTATAGAATTTTCATTAAATATGATACAAGACAGAATCAGACATTCGAAGGAGGTAAAACATGATTTACCATTGAAGCCTTGAGAAAAAAAAATCATTGATGAAGAATCCATTGAATCTGATTATATTAATATCATGGATGACAATGGATTATACCAAATTATTAATATTCTATCAAATATATTAAATAATGAAAAATGGAAAATCATTTTTAATCAATTATTGATAATTTCTAATCAGGATGATATTTTACCTTTTGAAAGATATTTTCGAATGAGGGGGGTTGAAGAAAATTTATCTGTTAAGGAGGTTGTAAAAAATATAACAATAATAGGAATCATTTTTGTAGAAAAAGAATATTTTTTTAATAATGTGAAAGATAATTCATCAAAAATATTTAAATAATAGAATCACTATATATTCTCATTTTTTGGAAATTATTTTAGTCATCAATAAATGATTATTATGGGTAGAAAATGAAAAATAATGAGTTAGAGATAAAACTATAATGAAAATATTTTCTTAGGAAAAGTATGTATGTCAAAAAATATAAATGGAATCTACCGAGGGATAAAAATAATGACAATGAAGGAAAATAGGATATGATAAAAAATAATCCAACCTATGATGATAAGGTCATAGTGCATGAAATTTGATTAGATGAACATAAAATGATTATTGGTGAACATGAAGAGAAGTTATCCCTAAAAGAAGAAGAACATAGGGAGACAAGAAAAATGTGTCTGATCAATCAAAATGAACCGAATAAAGTTATAGATGACATCAGCATATTTTATCTGCATAATGGTAAATTTTACAATGTTAGTGAGGTTGTTAGTTCCAAATATAAATGTGAAATAATCAATTAATAAATCATTATACAATTATATTATTTCATATATATAGGTTTGAAAAATAGTTCTAAAGTGTTTTGGATCAATAATAAGGTTGATAGGAAGTCTTGAAAAATAAAATAACAAGTAAATAGTCTTAGAGTATCACTTCCCCTATTCCAAAGGATGATTAGTTTAATGAAATACATCAATACAATAATTTCGTATTGATTGATTATCCAAATGGAAGATCAAATTTCATAGGTTTTTACTGGTGTTATGGAAGGATTGGATGAAAATTGTGACTTTTATGTTTAATATATCATTAAAAAGAATTTGGTAAAAATAAAGGGATATTATTTGTGATAATTTGAGGAAAATAATAAATATGAATCAATTTGTGACTAAACTATTACCAAATCAATCCACATAAAGTAAATTTGAGCATTTTTATTTTCTGTTTAGAATGAATGGAAATTAATTTTACTATTTTAAGTATTTTATTACGAGATTAATAGAATATATTACTTATCATTTGAAAGTAAAGAAAATTTACAAACAATATTGTATAATTAAATATTTCAAAATGATAATTTAAAAGTCTAAAGAAACATAAAATGGAAGAATAAGTTCTTTTATATCTATAAAGACTAGTTGAATATGACCATGAATATAGATAATGTACAGAGAGATAAAAAATATTAAGTAAAAGAACTATTTACACGTAAATAAGTTGTAATTTGTTAGTCTGAATTAATAAATATGTATTTAATCTATCAATAAAAATTATTTTAATTTTTTAGTAATCTTGGGAATGACACAATTAATTCCTCGGTAAATCTAAAAATATTAGAAGATAAAATGAAAAAGATAATCAAAGAAAAAATAAAATGATGTTTCCTTGAATTTGTGGGTGGAGAAAATTACACTAAAATGAAGAAACAATATTTTGGAGAGAGTTAAGGAATCAATAAGTTGAGGTAGTTGATAAGAAAAATGGTGATGCACTTGGACTGAAGAAGAATATATGTTTGATATAAAACATTAAACCTAAATTATTATTTTAAAATTTTATAAGGGACCTACTTTATTTTGTATTACTACTGTTCATCTAATATACCTTATAGGGAATTTATGGAGGGTTGTAGAGTTTGTCCTCTTGAAAAAATTGAACGATGGATTCAAGATATTTAAAATTCAATGATGTAGATAGTGTAATTGAATCAATTATATTGGCGAGAAAATAAATAAATAGAATATAACATATTTCAAGATGTATTAATATTAAAAATCTATAAAATCTGGAATTCCCCATGAAATATTGACTAAAAGATATATCAATGAAACTTATACACCCAAATTAAGGATTATATGAAATATGATATATAAAGGGAGTGATAGTGGATAAATGGACGAGACAAAGTAAGTATTTTATAAATAATAATATATATATTTTTGATGAATATGTTGATTTATTTATAGAATATAACATATTTTTAATGAATAAATATTGGAAGACCTAGAATGAAGTATCAATTTTTTCAAATGTATTGGATTTTAGTATTAATTAGAGTTTCTTAGTAATTTATCTACTATTTTCAACCCTGTTATTTTCGAATATAGAGTAAAAGTTGGGTAACTAAAGCCATTTTTAAGAGAAAAAAGTCTTATCATCATTCTATATCAAGTGAAATAAAAAAATAATTTTAAATGATGAATTGTAGAATATGATTTCCTAAAATTTTGAGAAGAGGAATTCCCACTATCCCTTGTGTTTGTTGTCACTGGGGTAGAAAAGGAATATCTCAAATATTGGTATGATATTTTTTGATGTATTGAAAATAAACACAAAGGGGGATATTGTTATGCACAAGGTGTTTAATAAAATTTGTTTTCAATTGGATAATACTTGTTTTGGTATGGATATATATGAAACATACAACAATTTTATATATTTATTATTTATCAATTGGTATCATACTTGATAATATATATTTCTATATAAAGTGAATGTGAATCTATCATTTTCAATATAAATGATAAGTTAAAATATTTTTTCACAATGGAATCCCAATTAATGTAATGATTGGTGTTCTTATTTTCAGGAAAAAATGGAATGTTTTAGTGAATGAAATGAAATATTATATTTCATTTTTATATGTTCTTGTTTTATTTCTGAAGGCCTTGATCATGATTGAGAATAGACTAGTTGAATTTTAGGAAAGTACTAAATTCATAGATGTATTAATTTAAATTGAGAACGAATGATTTATATGACTTTTTGAGTATTTTAGTATTTATTTATAGTTGTTTATATATAAATTATATATTATAATGGATTAAGTAATAATTTTTTTTCACAAATGGTTTTTTTAAAATATTCCCAGTTTTATTTCATGAAAACGGTTGATTCATAAACTGTTTCTTTATACGATCACTCATTTATGAAAATGATCTTCTTGTAATTTCATCAAATAAATTATTGAATTTTAACTTATGGTCATTTGAATTATAACATGCGGTTGATTTTGATATGTGGTATATCAAAAATGTTTGTTCGGTGTAGATGTGTAGTCAATCCTTTAATGGTAGCATCCCATGGTTGACACCTAATTCATTAGATAAGTAAAAATAGTGTGTTTACCTAATTTTCGCAATTGGAATCTTGGTCAATAATTACATATATAGTTTTTTGTGGGTCTTCTAGGTGGAAATATGAGTTTTAAAAAACTGGATACTTTCAAGAAATTGAATTACTTGCGGTTTGTGTTTGTCTTTCATTGATTAAAAATAAAAATAAAATCCATTATTGTTTAAGAATTATTGTTTAAATTAATTTTGTTTTAGACTAAATAAAATAAAAAAAATTATAATTTAAATAACCTTGACAAACACATGTGAAATTAATATATTGGGAATAGATTGTGACACTTTACGAATGACAACAAGTTGAAACATCCAATACTTTCATATTAGGTATGATCCATTTAAATTATAGCTACAAGAACCCATAATTATTACATACATAATCTTGATTTAAGTCAATTAAATACTTAATTTACATTGAGTATATTTTCATTTTTAGAGATTTAGAGAATTGGGACATAATACATTCATATCATTACACATTATTACAGACTGGATACCATAAAAAAAGTTTCCATTTTTTCAAAATATAAAACATTAAAATGTAATCATGAATCCTTGAAAATTATTCCACATTAAACATGGATTACTTCTTTTTCTTACACATCCATTAACCTGTGAAAGTCATCAAAAAACTTGGGATGAGCACAATATCTCAGTAATGGATGGAAAGGAAGGAAAGAGCAGATTAGTTCATGAATACTCGTAATATATGAAAGAATTTTCAAAAAAACATTCTTTTCAACCATATATATACTTACTTAGTGTAACATGAGATTTACACATGATCCACACAAAGAATGAGAGCCTAAATATAATCAAAATGATATCTTGGGGCATTACTTACATAATCTTGTATCCCTCTCGACTACCTTATAATTTGTAACCCTCACAGCTCCCTTACTATTTTTGTAACCATCACAGTTACACTTGGAGTAATCATACGGCCGATATCCAACATACACATACCCAATTCACTGTAGGGAGATATAGGTCCCACACTTCATTATAAACTATTCCAAATAACCATAACATAATCATATGACATGAATAATCGCATAAAAACATTGCTTTTGAATTTTGTATAACATAATTTTAAAAGAGGATTTTAAATGAAAAGACCCTTATAGATATCATAAAATTTAAGGTAGACATAAAAGAGTAGATGTGATATGTATATAAGCTTTAAATCGACATAATAAAACATAATATATGCAAAACCCATCACACAATCAATTTTAATCACCCATAAATAACGGAGTAGAAGGTTAACCAAAAGAATGGAAACTGGGTTATGAACTCCCTTACCTCAAACTTGTCTTAAATTAAACTTGATTAAAATTCTTGTATAATAGTTAAAAGTGTTTTATTAGTATTTTAATGAAACATTTTCATGTTTATAACATCTTTTATGGTTATTTAATCACATCATTTCACCCTTTAATGGTTAGTATTTTTCTCCTCGCATTGTTTTGGGTTAGTTCTTTACATGATTTCCATGATTGGTTCATGATGGATGTTCTTGTTGATTGGTAGTGAAGATACATAATTGTAATAGAAAGGTATTTAAATATTTCTAGTACTATAATTATACAATTTATAAATTTGATGTTTTATATGAGGATATACATAAGGTAAAACATTAATGATGTTTGTTTAGATCATTTTAGTTGTTCTTTGATAATAACAACCTCATTTGGACTTATAAATTAAACCATGACTACAAAATAATTCCAAAACCATTGATAAGAAATAATACATATATTATAACGTATTTAAACCATAAAAATGGATTCATGACAACACTTGAATGAATTAATGTAAATTGAAATCACATCGTCCACGATGTCGGTAATTTGACACATTACAAACAATGTTTTTATTCCATTAATAAGTGGGAGATGAGAAGAATAATCATGATGAATTTTTCATGAACATGAGAACATACATAATATACATGATTATAGAGCCTTAATGATTCTTTTTTAATTGGAGGTGAGGAAAGAAGAATAAAATAATTGAATCTAGAAATAAAAGAAAATTTGAGAAATTTATCATGAAAATTGGGCAGCCTAACAGCGTCTCTTAAAATTTCATAAAAATAGTTTGATGAGAGAAACAGATACCACATCACACATACATAATATAAAAATTTAGTGATAATATGGAAGGAAATTTTCCATCATAATCCAATGGGAATGGAATAGAATAACATAAAATGAATGAAAATAATGAAAATAAAAGAGGATGTTTACCTCATGATATCTTCTCCTTAAGATCCTTCTTAAGAGATTCGTTTTTTGTCTTTTGGTGAGACCAGAAGCTATATAACGTGGTTAAGAGCCTTGTTAGTAGTATTGGGTATAATTTAGGCATGGATAAAGGCTTGAGGGGTGTGGGAATAATAGGGGAGTGAGGGTGGTTTTTATGGTGGACGAGAGGGGGTATTTTTCATTATTTTAATCATTATTATAATATATTTGCACATGATTATGAATAGTCTTAGTTAATTTAACCTAAAATATTAATAATGGAATGTGATTTTGAACCATGTGTCCTTGAATCACTTATGATTTCATAAATAGTGAATGTTACTGATAATTTGATTATACTGTATTTTATCGTATTTCACTATTCATTGAAAGTTAATGAATTTCAGAAAAATCCCAAAAATTTACACTAAACATTTTTTGACATGTAGAATTCAAAAAATGAAGTCCATTTTTTGAAAATAATTTTCTAAATATATTTAATTTAATATTTATATAAAATCATACTTAATTCAAAAATCAACAATTCTAATTCATTAACTACTTCTATATCACGATGAAAAAATATCCAAGATGTTATTATACTAATGCATTAGGAAAATAAAATAATAATATAATTTAATATTCATTAGGGTCATATTACAATTCATATTAATATTTATAATGGTATGTTACTATTCAAAAAAACAAGTTGGTTTTATCAGACTCCAAAAAACATATTGAACACAACTGTAGATGACATTTTCTTGAAATTCAAAAAATTGTAGTGGAAAAATTATGTTTTAAAGGGCCAGTTATCAATTTCTACTTAAAACAAAGTTCCATGAATTTCTATTTATTTTTAGAAAATATTTTGGTGTTACAATAGTAAACCTTTTCCCCCTAATGAATGTGATTAAGAGGACCCTGATTCTTTTTGGGGAGCATTTAGGTCTTGTTCAGAGATTTGATAATTGTATTTTGGAAAGGAATACTGAGTCACATTGATAGTGCATGGTTACTTCTAACTGTGAAATGTAGCTACGTGGCCCTCAAATCTCAATACATAATTTGTTTAAATCTTGATTGGAGGGACACATTTCAATGTGAGGGATCTATTAATTCCATAAAAGAGTCGAATGTATGGGTAATGGGTTTTCCAAACCATGCATCGAGATTCAAAGGTTGTCCCACTTAATCAGTGGTAGAATATGGTTTTGAAACCCATACTACCAAACCAAGTCCCTGTAAAAAGGTGGTGAAATTATATTCTTCCCTTACATCACTAATTTTTAACCCTATTTTCTATTCATATAAATGCGCAATATGATCCTCCCATGTTTTAGTTATATTCATTGGATTCCACATAGTCTTTATGATATTTTCTTCATCGAAACTCCAATTCTTCCACAATCTCACATTGGAATCATACTAGAATGATCATCATTCATCGGCCTCCTATTTAGAGTTTATCTATCAATCAAGAATTATATTTATAGGTGAGAGAATAAGATATATCCTCATGAAATTTTTATATTTCTCAAATTTCTCCCATTTGATTCTAAATTAATGGATGAAAATATATTTTGAGAGTATTACCAAGATCTGGTAGGCGGTCTACTATTTTTTTGCTAATGTAGAGATTTTATGTATCACAAAACAACATTTTAGATGCTTTACAAAATTTCTATTACATCAAAAATATGATTCATCCATATTTAATTTGTAGTTATATTAATAATTATTTTATACACCGTGAACCTTAATTATGGATAACCCTCTTCAAGTAATACCACCGACGGAGGTATGATTTTAAAATGAATAATTAGTTATTGAGTATTTATATCACTAAACCACCTTCTATGTAGTCTATACTTGAACCATACATTAAAAAACTCCATTGAATTAAATGGATGTTAGTGGTATGACCACATCACTTGAATTATAAGTAATTAGTGGGTAAATCCCTCAGAAAAATAAGATGTATAATCGATAAAACCCATCCCTTGTATAATATTTAATAATGGAAAGTATTATATAAAAAAATGTGGCACTCTGGATTGTGGACCCCCATATACTTTTGTTTCTCCGGAAGGGAATACCATATATATATGAATATATGACCAGGATGGATTACCATTCAATTGTGACACTTGTGAAAGGGGTACCATATATATTTGATACTAATTATATAGCATCCCATATACTTATAACACTAGGTAATGAAGTCCCATATACATTTGATACTCTGGCATTAAAACAGATATACTTGGGGTAATAAGAAGATGAATCTGATTCAATTTTATTACCTGAGAATGGAAATCCCATAAATAATTGAAAATTATGAATGATGACACATATAAGTCATGATACCTAGGAATGGTGTCCTTCATCACTCTATGACACTCTTATTATTATCCATGGATTCCAGAGTTATGCATTGAGTGTTTTCTAGAATTAGTATAACTATATATATGGATATAAATTTAACTACATATTTAGACAATATATATACATAAATGTACATGGATAACAATCAATATATAAATATTCAAATGATTAGATATATCCCAGCTTAGGATAAAGAAGGTAGTGTTAGACGGGTGTCCATGTGGAATCATAACTGACTTGTTGGTAGTTATTTTTCTTCTTACATTTTTTAAAGATGAACAATTTAAATATTATATTCCCTAATGGATCATATTATATAATATTGGATGTAGAATAATGAACATATATAAAACCATTTTTGGGTACATTGATTAGTACTCTAATAGATCATATGGAGGAAGGTATGGAAAAGGGAGGTATCCATCTTTGAAGCATGATATTATATAATAGGATGGATGATATGAGAAGAGGACCAAACATATTTTGTTGATTATATTAGATATTGTTTATTATTTTTTCCTTTTTTAAAGAATTTTTTATATGACAATACCTCTTTATCCCATGTACTTCACCTTTTTTAGCATAATTAAATTATCATCATTATTATATGAAATTAATTAAATTTATGCATATTAACTATAATTGGATAGTTTATGCGTGAAGAAATAATTTATTTTATAGTTTTCACTATTTATAGTTATTTTATACCATTGTGCAACACTCAAACTAAGAGAGTATAGTCTCCCCATCATACCATCATGGACCCTCACTAATAGTCAATAACCACTTCTATACAATAAGGAATTATAGGGTCCATGTGATAGACTAGGTTTTGTTATATATGAATAAATCTTTCAAAGGATGTTACAAAGTGGTTTCAAATCCCATTTTTTACACTATCTTAATGATTGGTTCTTTATAGAGTGAATATGAATGTGTTAGAATTCTATAATGAGCATGTTCCTAGGAGTAGAAAACACTTATACATGGAAAATTCAAATTTTCTATGTTGAAAAATAACTATTCAGATTTTTTAATGTTATAATTGGATTGATTTGATTATTGGTTGAAAACTATGATTAGTGATATTATTGTTAATATTATTATTATAATGGATATATTTTTTTATTTTCAAAGAATGGAAATGAGGTATCATTTCATGATTCATTGTAGGCACCTGAGGATTCAGATTCTATCATATGGCATTCCATATCAATATTATTTCGTGCCTTTACTATTGTATAATACTAATTCTTTGACTATTATAAATTAAAATGTCCTAATGTTTTTCCTAGGGATATAATAATGGGATTAATTAATATATTTCCTTCAAAATAAATGGTGCTTTCCCATATATCGTGATGGTGTCACCATAATTAAGTAGTTGTTCCATGTTTTATCCATGTACCACTAGTCGAATGATTTGAAACATTAATTGATATAGATTACATGAATACCATTTTTAGTTTATGAATAATGTAATTATATGAATTGAGAAGGCTGATTCATCAACTGCAATAATATTTTACAACTATTTACATCTTGATACCATATGTAAGGTTCAATCTTTAGTAACATGACATACCAATTGTAACTTATAATGATTTTGACTTTAAAACATTTGAATGGTGTCCCATAAAACTAGAAAATGATATATATATATATATATACATATAAATATGAAAATACATAAATGAATCAAAATAATGAAATAAAATGGTAACAATTTAATATGGATTCCAATTATAAATAGAGGGTGTTTTCCTCTATACAATGAAATTAAAACATCATATACTAGGATCCATTGTATATGATGGGAGACATTGACCCTGACCTGGCCTTAGTGGTGGGAAGTAGGAATAACCTCTTGATTATTTTATGATATTTATTACACCTCGACCATGATTGAGGAGTAAGAAGTGGGGATTGAATTTTTATAAGAATACAGGAACCTATCCAATTATTTTATCTATGATCCAATCTATGATAAATCATTTATGAGTAATGTGTTAGTAAATTTTAGAGGGATGAAACCATGAATTCCTTGGGTCATGAACTAGGATGATGGACACAATCATTCTACGTAGGTGTTGGTACCTTATCCACCTGTATTTTCTATAGTGGAGCCACCTAAAGATCCTAATAATGTTACTAATTTCATAACCGATGATTAGTAACATGATAGATTCCTAATAATTTTAAATTCTATTCAATAATCTTCGTTATCAACCCCAATTATTGAATATGTGACATAATAATTCCAAAAGAAAAACCAAACTAATTTATTTAGGGATGGTTTCCCTGGAACTAATGACTCATATCTAGAGGTAAAATTATCAATATGATAATATGTAGACACATTTGGATGGGTGGTCCAAGATCATGAATTATTGTCTGCGTGATTCAGCAATAGATTGTGTTAAATTATTACTCAGACTGATCTTTATTAGGGTATGTTATGGGTTGAATTATAGACAACCTTATATGATTACATCTTTAATATACTAAAAGGGAAGGTTGTTCTAGGGATTTTGTGAAAAATATATAGTGTGTTATCTATATGTTGTAATAATTGGCACAATTCCCTAATCATGCATGCTTTACATTGACACTTATTGGGGACAAGTTGAAGAAAGTGAGGCATCTCTATGTTGGGTTGGTTTATTAGATTCGATCATAGGTGAATGTATTTCTATTTAATATCATTTCAAAGATAGTGAATTGTGACCGCTTCATTGAGTAGAATCTGAGGGAAGAAGATGGTGTGGGTAAGGGAGGTTCATTTTCATGAAATGGAAGTGGTTATTTTAATGGAAGGAATCATTTCGTAGAGTCTGCACATGGGGTCCAAGGGAGTCAAATGAAACCAATTGATAGTACATGGGTTTTCACCTGTGAGGGGAGGTAGTGCATGAGAGGGAATAGTGTCCAAATGAAATTATTGAATGATGAGGAAGAAACAACATGGTGCATATATGATATTTTTATATAAAATTATCAATTTTTCCTAATGGGATAGGTTACAGAACAACCTGTACTTTATGATTTGGATCAACAGTGCATTACCATGATGATAGTTATTGTAACACTAGTTGATCAAGCAGGGGAGGTGGTTGCGCCTGAGGAATACCAGCTTCAGATATATAGATCCAACAGAATGGAACTGCCCATGGTAGTAAGGTTATATATTAGGGAAATATATTTTGTAACACATATGGAATATAGACAACCCCAAAGGATAAGTGTCTTGATCTATCTACACTGTAAGGTACTATTATAGTATCCTCTTCTTTGTAATCATCATTATTCAATAATGGATCATCACATTATTTTATATCTATGAAAATTGTGGATGTTATAGTCTTAGAGGCACAGTAATTATATAGTTTGATGACTCTTGGAACACTATTAGGGATCCGATCTGAGACAATACGTTGATGTAAGGGGTCTCTACTTGATATGGGGTGTGACACTTTAGTATACTACCTCTATGTGCCCACAATGATGAGTTTTTCCATCAACATGGGATGAACTGGTTAGCATCATTCCATTCTTGGGATTATGAATATCCCAATAGATAAGTTATCTCATCCATTGAGGGTAGTATATATGTTAACAATTAATAAAAATATTTCCATAATAGGAGTGATGGACCAAAGCATCATAGTATAATTAGAGTAACTACCTAGACAGTCCGTATATTTAAGAGTTAAAATATAAAATGAGGAATGTAATTCCATAAAGTTGTTGATTGATTTAGGGAAATATTACCTGATGACATTAATGGATTACCTCTAACAAGATAGGTAGATTGTACCATTTAGGCAGTGATAGGAGTAACACTGATATCCATTACTCTGTATAGGATGACACCTATTGAGCTCCAGGATCTCAAGAAGCATCTAGAGGATTTAGATGGAAAGGGTTTCATAGAACCCATTACATCACTCCAAGGATCTCTAATACTTTTCCCCATGAAGGTGGATGGAACCCTCATATTATTCATAGATTACCAGAGGCTTAATAATCTTCTGATAAAGATCAAGTATCCTATTCATTATACAAATGACATCTAGGACATATTTTGGAAGTGAGGTTTTTCTCCATTGTCAATTTTTTTAGGGATACAATCATGTATGATTTTGATCATCGAGTATACTTTGTACCACATTTAGTAGTAAGTATAACCATTTTGAGTATTTTTATATTCCATTTGGATTGACAAAAACACCAACAATTTTTATGGATTTAAAAATTTGGATTTCCACCCATATATGTATTAATTTATGGAAGTCATTATGGATGATATATTGGTGCATTCTCATACTATAAATTACCATGCCAAGAATATTAATATTATGATTAATACACAAATAGTGTACTAGTTGTAATCTAACATCCCCAAATTCCACTATTTAATTGATGAGATGCAGATTTGAGGACACATCATATCAAAGGAAGGAGTATATTTTGACTAATAGAAGGTGAGATCTATTGAATCATGGGAGCATATGAAGAACAATTTTGACATAAAGAGTTTCTTAGGACTTCCTTGATTTTAATATAATTCCATTAAATAGATTTCATGCCTTGAAGCACTACTTAAAAATTTGATAAATATGGGAAAGAAAATTATATATTCAGAATTTTTTATATAACCATTCATGATTTGAAGGGGCGATTTTCTTTAACACTAATCCTAATTCTACCAAATCTTGGAATAATCGATTCCATTTTTTATGAAACTTTAGAATTAGGATATGATAAGTCCTGATGAATAATGGGTGTGTCATAGCGTATGGGTCACATTAGTTGAGGCATGAAGAGTAGGATTACCCTAAACATAACCTTGAGATTGCGGGAGTACTTCACACCATGCGATGTTGGAGGTAATATATTATGGGAGAATGGTTTGTAAAATATATAGACTGTAAAAGATTCAAATTCATCTTTAAATAGCATGTTTTATATATATGATAGTGATGGTGGGTTAAATACCTTAAATAATTTTGTTTTAAAATTTTATATTTTCTTATTAATGGAAATTATGAAATCAATAATCTTTATTAGAAGACTATGATGAATATAGTTTAGGGGGAGAAAATTGAATGAATGTTAATGGGACAGTTTTTTACGATTCATATGGTGGTTTTAGAGTATCACAAGATTACAATTTCAGTAGTCGTAGGATTGGAGTCATCCCTTCTATATTTATTAAATAAGAGATAACGTCCTTATCCAGATTTCTTAGTAATATAGGACAATGTAGCATGTGAAAATCTATCACTAGGTTGGGTCGTTAATGGGGATGAGGTATTTTGCATTCATGAATGGATATAGGTTACTTTAGAAATACAAAAGGCATTGATGTGTGACTCTCAAAACTCTATTTTTTAGTTACATCATCATTTTACCATGATGTATTGTGACTTACACTAGTAGTATTGGTGGCCCGTGATGAATAGGCATATAATATGTTTTATCACCTAGTGTTCCCCTATTCAGAAGGTGAAGGTGGAACACCATTGAACAACATAAATTTTTAACCCATTTCCCATTCCTTATTCTAAATAGGAAGACAACGATATCGAATTTGGGATAAATTTACATAAGTCACCATGAGGAAATGACATTGTATGAGTTATCATTGATTGGATGACCATGATCACCCACTTTATAACTATTTGAGAATCATTTTATGTGGAAAATTTTGGGAGGGTTTATATTTGATAGATTGTATACATTCTTGTAATTCTCCTTTCTATAATAAAAGTTTTGGACACGTGATTTCCATTTTTATTTTTGGAAAGGGTTGTAGAAAAATCTATGTTCATAGTGTTTTCTATGCATATAATTTCACCCAAAAACCAATGGGAAATCTAGGTATATTAAACAGATATTAACAGAAAAACTCTGAGCATGTATCCATGATTTATAGGTCTTTAATAGAAAAACCCATCTCTATCCAACATTCCATACAATAATAGCTTTCAACAAATAATATAGACGAATCCCTCTAAGGACCTATAAAATATTTTTTTCCATTCACCACAATACTTATAAGAGGTAGGAGGGGTAGAAATGATGGTACATCTTATCATCCTAAATAATTTGAATAATTAATATATAAAATAGAAGCGTATGGATAAATCTCATTCAATGAAGAAATTTGATACTCAGGGCCACTAAAGACCTATATAGTTTTGGGAGGGGGGTACAATAGGTATTTTTGAATGTTCCTCATAGGTTAGGTCATAGTGAAATTCAGAGAAAAGAAAATCTATAACCATGTTACATCATGCCTTTCAAGATCCTCTAAATAAATTGGTCAGTAGCTTATCATATTTCACAACCATAGTGTTATCCGACAATATATTATGTATTCCATGTATATCAATCCAGCTATTACATTTTGGACCCATCTCATACTATTGATAATGAGGATGTTGGATTGGAAACTGATGCTTCAATTGAGGAGTATCATATCAAGATCCTTGATTAGAGCCTGATGGCTTTCTAGGGCAGGTTAGTTACTCCCGTATTGGTTATATGGAAGCATGACTATGTTTAGGATGATAACATGGAGAGAGTTGATAGAATACATGATCAATGGTCAAACATATTCTTATCTAATTCAATACCCCATCATAATAAAATAGTTTGGAGGATTTGTTTTAAGGGGGAGATATTGTTCAATATTGTCATTCAAAATGATGTATGAGCCCACCAATATTCAATAAATAAATTTTACCCCAATGGATTTTCTTACGAGTCCATGGAGTCATTCATGAGTTCTAAAGAATCATTTGGATCCAAAATATATATTTTTTATAAAGGAATATTTAGCTGCATTATTTGCACATGGTTATCTACGACCGTGCAAATCATTCTCACAAGCCTTGAATGATAATGGATGGTTTTTATGCCATTCAAGGGGACCATATGGATTTTTTAGGGACCTAAAAAAAATATAGATGATAATTAAAGGTGGAACATAGGTTTCCCAAACAATGATCCAAGCTACACATGCCCTCCCACATAACCAGTGGTACTACAAGGTTTAGGCTCATAACCTGGAAAATTGTATAGACAAACCATGTTCGTCTTAAAAGGGTGTGAAATTAAAATTTTCCCCATTTTTATTTAATTTTTTAACATTATTTCCTCCTCCTATCCAGGAATAAAAGGCTCCAACCAAATTTTAGATCCCTTACTTGTATTCCACCAAGTCCTTAAGCTAGGATAATTATATAAACTCCAATTCTTCAACTATCAGTAAATTCAGTTGTGTAACGATAATCTATTCATTCCCTTTACTTAACTACCTCATTTATATCACCCCCATAAAATCAATTTCTACGAGATCATATATGAACTATTTTTAAAGAATTTTAATATTTGTTTATTTCTCATATTTATAATCAAATTAATGGAAAAAATAAATGAGGAGAGTACGTCCAAGCTATGTAGGTGGTGTAGTACATTTCCCCATAGATAACGTTTTTTATATAACACACCATCAAGAATCATCTAGAAATATAATTCTATTACCTCAAAAATATTTCTTTATCACAAATTAAATAGTTACTCATTTTAGAAATGCCCTTATACACCCTCTTCCTCGATGGAGGACGTCCCCCTTTGAGTATTTCCTCCAATTAAGGTGATGAATTATGGATGATTTATATGAGTATGACACATTATATGTGTCATATGATTGACCGATAAATTAAATTCATCCCTTAAATTAAATGGAAGTTAATGGTATGAGTATTCACGTGACATATATGTACTTAGTCTATAAATAACATAGTTAAATAATATGTTAAATGGTTGAAACCATTAAATTATATTATATTTAGGAATGAAAAGTACATCATATTAATTGTTGTAGTCAAGAATGGAGATTACCCTCTAATTGTGATACGTAATCATGGGGTCCTACACAAACACACACATATATATGTATATATATATATATATCAGTGTGTGTGGGTGTGTGTGATGCTCGGGATTGTTGTTCCAAAAACCTAAGACACATGGGCATGGCGTCCCATATACCTTTTATGCTCATGAATGGAATCCCACATAGCAATGATAATGAATCTTGGAATAACAATTACATTTTATTACCAAGTATTGCGACCGATATACATGTTTTAATCAAGCATGTCATCCCATAAAATTACGACTCAATGGAATTTTGACCCTATATACTAGTGATACTTGGGAATGGTGACACATATGAATCGTGATACCTAGGAATGGAATACCTTATAACTCATTGAAGATTTTATGACTATCCATGTATTCATAAGCCATGCATAATGTTCATTCAAGAATTAGTATATATATATATATATCAATATTAATTTCACTAAAAATATAGACTATATATATATATAAATTTATATACACAAACACACACACGCACAATGATATATATATAGTCAACTTTTCTGAGATATAATGGACTAAACTGAACCAAGCTGTGTAGGCCTGGTGTCATTTGGGAAAAGAATCCAACTAATTCATATTTATTATTATTCTTATACTATAATCTATTAACAATAACAATTTTATATACCAGAACTAGATCATACTATACTCAATTGGTAGTGGAAAACTGAAGATATCTCACACCCTGTTTAGACCATCGATTCACACTTGAGAAGATGTTAGGGATGTTTGTAAGGACATAGGAAAGAATCCATCTTTGGATTCCAGATATTCTATACTAGGATGGAGTACATGCTATTGGATTGATGTTATACATGGGATTACATAACAGACATAAATTTCTAATATTTAATTTTTTACATAGTTTTCATTTTTATTGTACCACTGTCTCTTGTGAAAATTAATTTTTTCATCAACTTTAAAAAATCATAATTTTGAATAATATATTCATTATATTTATGAATAGGTATTGTAAAAAGATTATTTATTCTTCCAAAGTTATCTTATTTTACTATTTTCAATTTTTTATATTATTGTATACCATTATGCGTTACTCTAATCATGAATGTATAGTCTCCACACCATTTCATAATAGATCCTAATTGGTAGTTTGTAGCCTCTGTCATATAGGGAAGATCACTTGAGATCATTTTTCCAACTAGGTCTGGTTACGTATGAGATGACCATACCTACGATGTTACCAAATTCATTAAATAATTATTAATTAAGGAATAATATTTATTGTATAATAACATTACCCTTTTCTTGAGTGTAATATTTTGATTAGTTTAGTGTAATTATTCCTAATCATATGAATTTATAGATTTGAAATTTAGGAATTTAGATAATGTGTTTTAATTAGATGTGTCTTAAAAAAATTGATAAATATAATTGTTTCTAATACATGATAATATAAAATGGTGATAATGACATGAATAATATGAGGACTACATGGAATCATTCATGAATCCTTGAATGTGTAGATTTTTAATGGGTTTAAAAGTAGTACATTTTAAGGAGGATATTGATAATGGAATCACCATATTATTCATTTGATTTAAATAAGAAAATTGGGACTAATTCATTGAGAGATTCAAATAAAGTATTTGATGAGAGATATTCAATGATACTATGATATTTTAATATGACATGAAGGATATAATATAAGTATACATTATATTGGGAATTTGTAGTGAGAAATTTTGACTCAATTTTAGGATAATTGAATTTGATTTAAAAGAGAGGTGATTATGATCACCAATATCAAATATTTTTTAAATTAAAAAAGAAAAAAAAATATTAATGTGGTATTATTCTAGGTGTATTAATTTATTAAGTATCATAAAAAAATAATGGTTGTGAAAATATTGAGAGAAATATAAAATATAATGTTTCTGTATTTGGAAAACTAAAAACCATGAATATGAATTTTTTCAAATAGAGAAGGATTCATAGTCAAGATTCTATAAATGTATAGGATATTTAAAGTGAATTTGAGTATTCATGAAGGAATAGGAAGATCTACATCACATATGATTAAGAGGAAGAATCAAGACTAGTAGTACAATAAATCTTCTTTAGGAAGTATATATACTGACATACTAATCAATCATCTAATGGAGGGGGGCCAAAAACCATTGTTGTAGTGAAATCCTATATAAATATGAAGTACATTATTTCATAGATGTATTATTGAATGAGATATTATATTTTTTAGTGGACTCTATATGTCCTCAAATATTGAATTGAATCCAATTTTTAGATTATTGTTGAAGGTAGTAGCAAATACATTTTTGGGTGGTATGAGTTACATGGAATAGAGTATTACTTTCAACTGAACCTTTAAAATACTTATTTCTATACCTATATCTCAGAGTGTTTGTACACATGAATTACAGGAAATCAGAAATTATTGATTATATTGAGAACATTAACCTATTAATAAGGATCGGTTAAAATTGAATAACTCATTAAAATAAAATATGCCTCTAATTCACCCCTCCCCCTCACAATGATTGAATCAGATATTAAAATATCATATAACAGTAGTATTGTTTTTTCATAAGCATAATTTTGTAAATATAATATCATTATAGTGTGTGATGATATATATAATTAAAAGCATTGAAAATTAAATTTATAATGTAATGGAAAAACATGGATACTTGAAGAATTTTATCCTTCTTGATAAGGGATATTTTGGAATGAAATATTTCACCTTCCATATTGGGAGCATAATATATTAAATATATAGGAAATATTTTAGAAAGGGTAAATTGGTTGATATTTAGTAGTGATTAGAATGATCTATGTGGTTTAGGATGAGCATAAGATGGGTTATTGTTTTGTGACTTTTGTGTGGCATTTCTAGAAATATTCATTTCTTACGCTGAGTGTATTTCATTATAAATCAAATATAGACAGAATATAGATAATAATGGATATGTATTATTTTATTCAAAAAATACTTAATACACATTCTTAATAATAATTTATCATGATATTATATTATTTTTCAACATATTTTAATCCTTTTTGAACTAACATTACATTTACTCTTGTAACTCAATTTCTTTATGTTAACATTTTTGGGCCTACAAATGAAACTGACCAATTTACCTCATTTTGAAATGTTAATTAAATATTTGGATTCCAATTAATATAATTAATATTTTCAATTTGATAAATTTATTTTATAAATGAAAACATATTATATATATATACATATTTTTTTGAAATTTTTTTAAATCATTAAATTTTCTTAATCCAATTTCATAGTAATTATAAATTTAAACATTATTAATATATATATATTATTTAATTAATTTGGACTCATAATTAATAAGTGATCAATTTAGTTTTTTAAATTTAAAATACAAATAATATTAAAAAATTGTTCTTGGAAAAATAATTTTTTTAATAATAAATAATATTACACATATCCCCATAAAATTAATTATTAACATTTTAAATATTTAATTTTATCAATCCATTTGTAATAAAATCATTCTTTTCTGTTTATAAATATATGAAATCATTTTTTAATAATTATAATAATGAATGGAATGTAAAAATATATTTTCATAATAAAATATTTTATTTAAATACTAAATAGTTATTTCATTATATAACTATATTATCTTCAATTACATCACATAATAATTTGATACGACAATGAACCATATGTACTGTTACAGTACTTCCAATGAACATCTTTCAACAGCCTTATATCCATCTACTATATTTTCATTAACTAAATATAATGTGTCCAAATGTTATTCTTATATATATATATATATCATTACATAAATTCTTTTGAATCATTCATCCTATTATTTTAATTTTTTATCAACAAATATATTATAATTTACATTTTCTTCCATATCTCCAATGATTAAGTTGAGTTTAAAATAATAAGTGAACTCCATGGGGAAAATGGTGATGAGCTTGTTAAATAGTTTTAAAATTTTGTTTTTATTCCTTCTATGGGTTTATAATGCTTATTCATATTGTATTTTAATAATTTATTAATATAAATATTTTTTTTTATATTTTATCCCAAAAAATGTTTCATGGTTTATTGGTTCATTTCAGTGGGATTAATATATGATTTGATATAATTTCTTTTCAAATAATAAAATACAGAGTAAAATCATGGGGAGTTACAAAAGTACTTATCAAAAATAAGTATGTAGATATATAATTTACTTTTAGGACTCCCAGAGAGAAAGTGCTCCAAAACATCTCTTTATCCATCTTCTTCATTTCTTCAGAAGTATGTTATATTTGAGGATCCACTAGAGATCATAGATGGAAGGATTTTAGAATATCATTGGCCCCCAATCAATGTTGATACATATTGATAGGTTAAGGATCATATTCATATGCATTTTCTGAATAATAATTCAGTCTAATCCTTGGTAGTCAACTAGAATACTCTAAACAAAACTTTAGAGGACAATGATCTATATATCACTAATTTTTTTTAAATAATAGATAAATGGTGAATCAAATAGACGTATAATTAGTGAAGATAAAAATATATTTTCCACATATCTAAAAAATATTTTCCCAACCACTTCATGAGATGTTTTTTTCCTTTCTTTTCTTTTAGAGGACCATCACCATCCCTTTTATACTAGTACTATTTTTTGAACCACCACCATCACCATCAGTACCTATATTTATTCCAATTTTATCATATACATGAATAATGTTTTCATTTTTACATTTTAAGAAATAAAATGATATATTACCTTTTTAGAATGATAAATATTTCATTAATATAAAAATTATGTCATTTATATAATATATATTAATAAAACTTATTTGTATTACCATCCATGTAATGCGCTAGATATAAAAATCACATTGGTTCAAGAGGTCGTTGTCTGCAATACACATGAGAGATGTTTTTATATCCATTATAGTATAGAAATTAAAAAATGGAATAAATGATATAATGAATGAAAAGGTATAATAAATTTTTTAATATTATTTATATACTTTATTTTCATTATCATTACCAATTAAGAGATTCATTTATGGAGAATGTGTCACATTGGTTCATGAGGTGGTAATACACAGTACACACAAGTGACATTATTGTATCCCATTTGAGGGAACAAGAGATAAATATAGGTCATTATATTAACATAATAAAATCTATATATATTTTTGATAATGGGGTTTTTATATTAACAGAAATGGATAATATTTAAAGGACGTAATGGAAAAATAAAACAAAAACATGTAGTTATGAACATTACCTCTTCTCAGACCACATCTTTTGAATTCTACACAAAGTATTCCTATAATCAATTTATGACCAAACCAAATATTATACGATTATGTGATTGAATTTTGGATTGTAATGGAAACTGTATTGAAAAAATAATAATTTTATGTTGTGAAGAAGAGAGGAGTGGGGGTGGCACTTTATAAGTGAGGTGGGTGGCATGGATTAAATGTTTTTAAAATAAAAATGTATACCCATGTATTTAACTTGAAAATGGGTATAAAATAAGTTATTTTAAATGAATATAAATTCTATTATCTAAATATGTTATCAATTTATATTTTATTCATGTTTTTATTAAATTTTAGACCTTATATTTTTTGGTTTAACCCCAAATATATCAGATTTTACCTTAATTGTGATACATAATATTTACTGTTCTTAATATTTATTATTGTCAACACATAATACATAATTATAATATAATATAAAATATTATGATACAAAACATTGAATAAATATATTTAAATTAAATTCCGAGGTGATTAAAAGTTTAATATAAAATTAATCTCATAGACATGATAACAAAGAGGGTTTTTAAAGAGGAAATGCTCAAAAGATAACATTGTTTTTATATAAGAATTATATTTGAACATTTTTTCAATGATATAAATTATATTAATATATATATAATTGAACTATTTTCTTTAAAAATAATTTTAAATGTAATTTATGCAAATGAATAATTTAAACAGGAAAGTAGTTTTAAATCAAAATTCATTATTTTTCACTATTCATAAAAAATTGTAACATTTCAATCAAATCCCAAGACAGAACCATAATGTAATTTTCAATTTTATATTTCAGAAAAGAATTTTATTTTTTAAAATACATTTTCTAAAAGTGGTAAAAATTAATTCTAAATTTTGTGGGAAAAATATTACAAACCCACCTTTTAAAAAATGATAATTTTCTAAAATAGTTTCCTTTTTTTCAAATTGTTCTCATTTAACCTCTAATTGATAGATATCCATTTTATTTATTTAATGAATTTCATATACCATATAATTTTTATAATTTGGTAATTGATATTCAACCTCCCCAGTTTTGCAAGTAGTTTATAATGGTAATGTTAAAATAATTATATTTTTAAAGAGTATCTGGTTTTGTTCAAACCTACTATTTTGTATAATGTAATAAATTGAAGGGTTTGAATTAATTAATAATAAATATGTCATATATTATTATGATTTTATATTACCTTCGACAATTTTTATTTTGTGTCAAACACACTATTGAACATGATGTTCATTTTTAAAATCCCGCGGTGTTATATTCTTACAACCATAAATGAATTCTATCCCCACAATTTAATATTATTCTAAGTTATAAGGGGTTTTTAATTTTAAAATAGCCTTCTTGGAATATCACATTGTGATCAGGGTCAATAAAATATCATCTTTGTAAGAGATGATCGAAATATAAAGGTCATACAAAATAACAGATTACTTCATTTCTATGTATGACAACATTAGTGGAAAGAAGAGAATGGAGAACATAGAAAATGTTAAATAATTTTAGAGAGTGATAGGTGTCATGAATCACATGAAAGTGAATGATAATTTAAAATTCAAGGACATGAAAACCATACATCAATGATTATTTTACGGATAATTGGTTCAATGTAAATGAAGTTGTTGGAATAAAATTTTGTCTCATTATCCTTTTCCTATAGGTAAGAAATTCCATTACAATCTAGAATAATAATATATGAAATAATTATTTCACGATACAATTTGATTTCATAAGCACAATTTTAAATTTTAGTTGGGTGTTGATCATCGTACAGTTCATTTATTACTATGTGAAATGAATATCAAGGAAAAATATTTTTATGTATGAAGAACTAAAATTAACTATTAATGTTTTATAATATCCAGAAAAGTGTGTAAATTATTTCTATATATTTATAAATATTTTACAAACCAAATATTGTTAAAATAAGTTATCCAATATAATTTATTAATTTCCAAACCTCAAGAGTAACACCACTATTTCAAAATTAATATTTATCTTTCAAATATTTTGTCTAAAAACAATGAAATATTTACCAAGATATCAAATGGATTAGTGGTTGGAACTAAACCCTTATTTTCCTTAGATTTTAGGTTGCTGCCCCCATAACCTTTCTGGATGTGGTGGGTTGTCCCCCATAATGTGTATTATCATTTTCTAAAACCATAGTATTATAATTCTTATAATTTTACAAAATTTTAATCTCCCAAATTTCCTAAAAATAAAATATTAGATAAAGATTAATGGTTTCATATACCATCACATAAACTTATTTATCATTATTATCTCAATTTCAGGAACATATGAAGTGTTATCATCCCATAATCTTGTCTTTTCCAAGATGTTATTCTTTATATTGAATCAATTTTATTTGAAACATTCTAAATATGATTTCCAATACATTAACTAATTCTATTAAAGGAAAATACATATAAAATTCATAATAATTATAATCATAAATTCATTAATAAAATTCTATTAAAACATATTTATTGGACCAAATCACATTTGAACGATAATCATTCCACTTTGAATGTATCCATAACATATTGTTGACCTTTATCTCTTTTCTTATTATAAGTTATATTCTATTGAAACTTATGGGATTAATTTTCAAATTTCTCCATATCCTTATAGTATAATTATTTCACATTTGAATAATCTTTCTTGGACTTTGAAATCAAAATCATAGTTTCCTTCTCACTACACAAGAAGTGAAATCATTTTCCTTTTCATAATATACCAATTCTTTTTGTTTCGACAAGTATGAAATGTTTGAAAATCCTTCTTTCCCTTCTTCTATATATATATATATTTCTTTCTTTCTTTCTATATTTTTATCTTCATGTCTTTTTTCCTATTGATTTCCTAATACATCTATAGTTATTTCACTATATTTGTGACACACGATACTATAAACTTGTGTGATGTGATGTTTTGGAAGAATAATTTCCTTCAGAATATTTTCTTAATCCCATCTAATAAATGGCCAATCTTACTATTTATATTTTGTTTCATGTAAATATAATTCATTTATAACCTCGTAAAAATTTCATCATACATAGATTTAATTTTTTCCTATGTATATATTAGACTCCAAAACTATATTTCCATGTCTATTCATTTCTCATGATGAATATATTTTCCCATGAAGAGTATGTGAAAATAAATCCATTATATAATTTATATTTCTTCTTAATACATACTAATTTCTTTCAATGACCACCGTTGTTAATTATCTATTGAGATATGGTAATATTTAATGAAAAAATTATAAACACTCATACTTCCCACAGTGGAAAATATCATATATAAAGATATTATCCACTACTCAGCTTAAAATATATTTGTAGTCCCACTGATTTATGGAGGTTGATGACCCATGAGGTGGTGTAAAAATGTTACACCATATAATTTATCTTAAGACTTCTCTATAATGGAATGGTTATTAAGAATAATATGTGTTATCTTCCCTAATATGATTATTATTCTATCAGTTCTACATGAAGTTGTATCTTAAGATTCATTATCTTTCCTAGGAGGGAAATCAAAACATAGATTTTTTACATTGATAAAGTTTCCATTACATTAATTTGGTGAAATTTCAAAACATTTTCATACACTAGATTACAACATTACATTATGAATGACATTTTATAATCCCATAATGGGTTTAAAATTTATCATAAATTTAAATTTTTATTCAAATATATTCTCATAATTATAAAGGTTTTTTCCAAAGATATATTTTTTTAACTCCTTAATTATGGGTTTTATAGAATATGTTGTTTATTATTAAAAAAATACCAATAGAGTGTCATCCTAAGTGAGTTGTTAAGATTCATTCCATGCATTAGGTGATAATCGAGCCAATCACAATTTTATATTTCCAGAGATATTACCACTAGATAGATCAGTTTCAGAACCACTCCCACTTGTTATATCTTGATAAAGATATATTTTAAAGAAAATAACAAATAATCTCTTAATTTTGAAACTATTATGATGTACATTTGTACTTATACTAAAAAGAAATCATATGGTTTGGTTCCCTAATCATTGATTTCCGAAAATATTTTTCTTGAGGTTTCTATAAAACATCCTCAAAAATAAACTATAGAAACCTTAACTCTAGTATCCCAGATCAAGGGTCGAAATTATTACATTGTCATAAGAAACAAGGAATAAAATCCATAAGTACAAAATTGTCTTTTAGTCATGGTATACTCATTACATATCTAAAATTTACATAACAATTTAAAACATAAACTTCACAAATAATTTTAATTGATAATCCCACTATTCCCCTCAATGTATTGCTACATATCAATCAAAAAACACTTCCCTATACCATGGTGAAAATTAAAAAAAATAGGAATGGGGTTATATAAAATTCTTTGTAAGGGTAAACATATAACATATGTTATTATGAAATAAATAATACTCAAAATGGAAAGGTCAATAAATAAAACACATTCAATTTAATCAATATCCATAGAATAACATGTACTAAATATATAACAATCAAATAATACTACATAAAAATCACATAATCATGAAAATATAAGCATAGATATTCTAAATATTTGAATAATCACATGGAATATCAATAAATGATATCATAAGGATGGAATGAAAAATATTGTAAATCTAAACCATAATTTTGATACATTGTTCCATAAAATCTAATACCATTCATGCCTTTTTCCAATATAACCATATAAATGGGTAAGACCTCGATCACAACCCAATCTAGTTTGTCTCATGAGACCTAACTATCCATCAAGCAATGAGAGTAGGCCCTGCCAATCACTTGCAATATAAAATTCATTTTTCATATGAAAGGGCTAAAAAATAATGAACCTGAATATTCATATTTAAATTCGCATAAGAAATTTAATTAATTTACCTAATAAATAAACATATTCATAAACCCTCGATTGTAAAATTAATTGTTTAAACATAGTATATTCTCAATCAAACAGATCAAAATCCATCCAAAGAAATAATAAGGATGGTATCGTGAGATGATTTCCACATTAATGCGAAATTATCATAAATGTATTTATTATTAGAAAGAAATTTATTTTTAATGATTATATGGAATAATCCTTTGGGAAACTAACCTTTCTTTTAAAATCATCCTTTTTTATTTTAAAAATAAAAAATTTGAAATCTTTTTTCAAAATATTTTTTTTGAATATATATTATAAAAAATAATAATTTATAGTATATTATGGAAAATGTTTCTTTAAAAATAAACATTTGAACAGGAAAAACATATTTAAAAAAATAATAGTCATGATGGTAGGTAATTACATATAATAAGTTAAGTGAAAATGAATATTCCTTTGGCACTATAAAAAGGTTATAAAAGTGCCTTATAAGGAAATGATAAGAATTTTCATATGAAAATATTTTCTAAATCATAATACATGGTTAAAAATGTTTTCAAAACGTTTTTGAGAATATTGAAAAAGTTTTGAAACAATTTTAGAAAACATGATTTTGGAAGAAAATGGATTTTCGGCCAAAGATAGAAATACATCCATATTTTCTTAAATTAAATTTCTTAATCATTCTATGCAATAGATAAAAATTTTTTAATATGACCGGAAAAATTTCATGAATAACCACAATAGTTAAAAATATATTTAATTTATGATATAAATAAAAAATAATTCCCTTAATGGGGTCTTAATAAAAACAATCGTGAATAATTATGAGATTGTGAAATAAACCCTTACCACATTAGTAAATTTTTTATCATTAGACATATTAAATAAATTCCTTAAATGAAACATTAAATGTTGTGAAGATAAATCAATTCATGATATATCAAATGAAATATTTGTATATATACCACATAAAATAAATACTTGGATGGTTTAGATTATTTCTCATTGAAGTAAATAGAGTTGAGAAAACATTACATTGATTGCAACTCATCATGTACGTTATTTATCTTAAAAATTCATAAAATTCTGTTAGTTAATTACTATTTTAATAAATGTTTTTATGTTTATTATTCATTTTATTTAACTTATTACTATGTTATATATAATTAATTTATCAATTATGTTTATGTCTGATGTTTTTAATATATTTTGTATTTGTGTCAAAAATGACATTGGTACATTGAATATGGTAAAAGGGTTAATTTTCTAGACAAATAATGAATAATAATAAATAAATAATTTTTATATCTATATATAAATTATATTTTTATAACCAATTGTTAAATATTTTTATGAAAAAATGAACTAAGCTTCAAGATTGGAGTTGATAGGCTATACCTATGCATTAGTAACATTTTAATTTTCTTAATGATCATTATGAAAAAATGATAAGTAATATTTTAAAATTACATAATAATAATAATATCTTATATACCATATTATTTATATAAATATTCATATATATATTATCCATGTGGTGTGGTTATTAAAAGAGATTCATATCTTTTTGTAAATATTGTATTCCACACACACATGAACAACGTTAGAATATTTTTGTGTAACAATGGAGATTATATATTATCCTCTAAGAAGGAAAAATAGTTTTTTATTTTTTATTTATATAATTTATATCACATATATTAAAAAAAATTCCTTATTACCTTCCATTTATGGCGTTAGTGAAAAAATGAACCACATAACATCGTGAGGTGGTAGTTCTCCAAACACACATGTGATGATATTCTATCCCCTATAGAATAGAAATTATAATGAATTATATATTATAATATGAATCAAGAGTTATAATTATGTTATATATATAATATATTTACATATCCATCATTGTAGCTAACTGTGAGTGGTTTGGATGTGAAACATGTAACATTGGTTTGTGGGGTCGTGGTCCTCTGTACACACAAGCAATGTTATCATTCCACATTTGAGGGAAGATGATATGGATTTAGGTAATGAAATTAAAATAATGGAATCATAGTATATGGATTGTACTTGTGATTTTTATATAATAATAAATTAATAATACTTGAAGGAGGTGAAATATGAAATAAAATTGAGATGTATAGTTAAGAATTTTTCTTTTTCTAAGACCAACTTTTTATGGGAATACATATATTATTCATGGAATGGATTTGTGAAAAAAACCAAGATTTTACGATGAGGGGAATAATGTTTTGAATTGAATTTTATAAGTATTTTATGAACTCAAATGGTTTGATGGTGTGAATATGGGAGGATAGTGGGTGGCCTTCTATCAGTTTTGTGGGTGGTACACTTGTAATTTTTTGAAAAGAAAAAGTTCTACCCCCATTTTTACAAAACAAAATGGACCAATATAGAGTATTAGAAACAATTATAAATTATATGTCCATAATAGGTCCATATAATATAATTTATATATGTTATTTTCTCTTGTAATACATTATATTTTTAGTTTCACCTCGCAAAAATTTTTTTTTTTACCTTTACTATGGTAAATAATTTATATCACATTAACAATTTATTATGGTAAAAAAATTATATGCAAATATTATATAATTTTTTTATTTATCTTAAAAATATTTAATCCATTTTTCAACATTCCATTGACCTATGTTATAAAATGTAATTTAAAATTCATCCAACAGACGCGATGAGAAAGTGAGTTTTCAAAGGGAAAACGTTCCATAGTTCACAAAGTATTTATGTATAGATTCAATATGAAAATGAATCCAAAAAAATAAATTAAATTAATATATATATATATACATATATACTCTTTTTTTAAATCAATTTAAAATAAAAAATTACCTAATTAATTTTTAAAACCAAATTGACGTTTTCAATTAAAATTCAGTATTTTCACTATTTATCAAACCATGAATCTTTTTAAAAGAATCCCAAGAATTCAAATTAAGATAATTGTTATGTGTATATTTATATTTTTTTATTTTTTAACATATATTTTCCAAATGGGTTAAAAAATAATTATAAATCTTGTTCTCAAATCGTGATTGACCCGTCTTTAAAAAAATAGTTTTTCATCAGAAAATTAATTTTCATTAAAAAGATTATAGTTTTATCTTTAATAAAATGATATCAATTTAATTATTATATATATATATATATAAGAAATATAAATATAATAATTCAGTTTTTATTGTTCATTCCCCCATTTTAATGTTTAGTTTGTAGGGTTATTTTTAAAAAATTATTTTTTAATAGAGCGCTGTGTTTTTCACAAATGATGGGTTGTGTGCATTGGAGAATATCAATGAGATTGAATTTATATAAAAATAAATATATATTGAAGTCTCATGATATAAAATTCTTATCTAGAGATTGTGTTTCATGTCAGACATTATATCAAAAATGATGTACAAAATTTAAAATAATAGGGTGGTCCAATAATGATTCCATGATTATGATATGTTGACAATGATTATAATCCCCCATATACTATTGAATCATGTATCTAATTACTTCTATGTTATATCTCACTATACTAGAATTTTATCTCACCCATTTAATTTATTTTTATCCTCAGGTTAATATATGAACTATGGTGAACATGGTAGATTTTAGAATGATTTTGAAACAGAATTGAATTATCTTTTATAATTTATATATAAGAGATATTTGTATCTAATTTTCCAAAGAAGCTAACCCTTCCGATCCATGAAATTATTACTGTCATAGTATTTATCATGTAAATGGTGTAATATTCACGTAATAAAAAGTTGGTTCATTATAGTTGTTATTATATATATAATTTATCTAATTTAGTAAATTAGTGTAGAAAAAGTTTGTGAAAACCCATGGTATAAGTTTTAGTTTTAACAGAAAAATCGTGATTATCTGGTAATGTATAATATAATATGGTTTCAAAGTAATAATATCCTTTTTATGAATATTACAAGTTTATGTGTAAATATAAGATATGAACATATGGGTAATAACCCTAAAAGGGGATGGTTGGTTATTAACTCGCTTGTCACATGGTGTAAGAAAATGAGGCCATATTTCATACATAATTTGTGTAAGAAACCAGGTCTTCTTCATGAGGTACGGGTTTCTTATTTTCCTTTTTCCTTAACTCTTTTTGAGTAAACAAGTGAAATGTGGGAAAACTCTCAAATTTATGGGTACACAATGTGAACGTTTGTACACATGCCGTGTACTCTGGCCGTGTGGGATGAGAATATTGGGCTTGTAGGATGGTCAGTGATTAATGGTGTAAAAACTAACTACACAGTTGTACTTAGTAATACACGACGTGTAATTAGTCGGTTGGAGAACTGTATGGCAGTGAATGTAGCCACCAGGGGATGATAGTACGTGCTGTGTACATAGAAATACACGCAGTGTTATCAAGTTGGTAGTTGAACAGTGAGGCGATTGAATGTAGCCTCCAGAGGAACAGTTAAAAATGGATAGGACATGCCATGTACTTGAGAAGTACATTCCTTTTTGTTATTTTTTTTCATTAATAATAGTAAATAGCCTCCTCATTCAGCAGAGGAGGCAGAGAACTCACCAGAGCTGCAAGAGAGGAGGTCGAGGCTTAGAGGAGCTCCCGATCGCTCACCAAGACTCTTATTCTTATACCGTTGATCGTGTTTGACCCGCACCGGTAAGGTCTTCCTTCTACTAGAGTCTTTCCTTCCAATTATTTCCCTAAGGGATGTTATTTAGGTTTGAATGGGTAATCGTTCATCTCAGATCTACGTCATTCTTGGTCATTTCGGGAGGCGCCTTTCACGTATATCGATCAGAGAAGATCGAGCTAGGTGGTCTTATGTTTGATTCCAAATATCAAGTTATTTTTATGTACCATTATGCCACACACCCATGTTAGGAGTGTCGTATGGATGAGACCTTGACTATTTAGATATCTATAATTGCATAAGTAATCTAATGATTAAGTATAAACTACTTTTCGAGATCGATGCTTTGATCGGGGGCCACCCCATAGGGGGGTTCCCCTTGTTTAACCATTTGGTGAGGATACATGTGGGTATGCCATGATTATTTCATGTTTTGAGTTTTCTTGAGAGGAAATATTTAATTTCTCTCTTGTGCATTGTGATCGGTCCGGTTACTTGCTTTTCATATGGAATGTATAAGGGCAGTATTTTTTTAGCCTGAGGGAAGTATTTTTCTTAGACCGAGGGTAGTGTTTGGTTTAACCCAAGGGAAACGTTTCTTGTGACTGAGGACAATGTTTGTTTAGCCTAAGGAAAAGGTTTTGGTTATCATAAGGGAAACATTTCTTATGCCTGAGGGCAGTAGCCCCCGTGCCTGAGGGAAATATCTCATATGCCAAAGGGAAATATTCGTTATGCCTGGGGGTAGTCACCCGAGGGTTTCATTTTTCTCCTAAGGCTAACGATTTTCATGTCTGAGGACAACTTTTACTTGAATATTCATTGTGCCGATTTCTTATGTTGTACCTGGAAGGCAAAAGAATATTCTCGGTATTATTATTATCTTGTACTTGTTAAATAGCCTATTGTGGTTTCTGCTGTGGTGCTGTATAAGAGATTGTTGGTCGAGGCTGAGTATCAGAAAACTCATAATTCAATTATAATGAATTGTTAAATAATTATTAAAATGGAAATGTAACTGGTAGGAATGGATACTTTTTAGTACTTCCTAGTATACTGAATTTTATTATTGCTCACTGTTGTTGCACATTTTCACAGATAGTTGGGAACAGGACTTTGGTGGTTTCCTACTGGGATTTATTTCTCACACCCTATTTGGGTCATGTCATGAGCCCAAACAGATTATATTGCTGCAGTTGTCAATAAGGAAAAGGGTTCCTACACAGGTGCATGATTGTTGTAGTGGAGTGGGAGAGCATGTGACCGAGGTTAGTCTTGCGATGCTAGTGTGTTCCTGTTGCACTACTTGGTTTTGTTTTTCTGTACTTTGTACCTTGTGCTGTATTGAATAAGATTTCAATGTATCCTGTTTTGGATACTTTTAAAGAATTATTAAAATGTAGCATCACCATATATAAGACAGTTGGTTATCTTTTACTTCAGTTCTGTTGTCCATTTTAGGTTTATATTTTTTACTGCTTCAACTTTTTTATGCTTATATTTATCTCAGCTACGCTACACTTTTAGAAATGAGGGCATAGTTCCCCTACTATCAGTCTTAGGCCCTCGCTTCTAGTTGGCAGCCTCTGGAATTTGGGGAAATGTTCTTGAGGTCAAGTTACCAATCGGGTTGGGGGCACCCATTGTGTGGCACCTGGATCTTAGAAATTACAAAGTGGTTTTAAAGGGGTTTATTTTCTCTGGGTTATTTTATTATTTGGAGATAACATAAAGCAATAGACAGTTAAGTGATTTGGTAATAAACTGTGCTCGGGAGTAGATACCCCTTGTACAGGTAAAGGAATGATCTCCTTGAACTAAATTTTGATTTTCTATTTATGATATTGATAGTTGATTTGATTTTCACTATTGGGTGACACATTTGTGGTGTGTTGTTTATCTTTGTATACTTGGGTTCTATTTAGTTGCAATGTAACACCCCGAGATTTAATGAGAAAGTATTCTTTTAATTTATTTGATGTCATGTTTATTATGCTACAACAAGATTATCTTGTGCTATACGCCACACTGTATTAGCTTGAAGTATACACAACACTATTCTTAGATTGTGTTACCCACAATTTCAAGTTCATTTTATAATAGTCATTCTACACAACATTGAGTGTGTGTGTATATATATATATATTCAATGTATAAATGAAATATGGTAGGATTCTGTTATATGAAATAATGAAGGATTCTTGCACAACACGCAACCCTGACTTGTCTTGCATTACACGCAATCGCGACCTTCCACGATAGCGTGTGTTGTACGCAATACCGGGTTTTACTAAACAACGATATATTATTATAATATTATTATGAACTAGCCGTTATGAATATTATTAACTAAATTTTGAATTTTATAACATTATTATTCATCTTACACATTTTCTAGGACATGTTATAAGAACAAAATAAATTTTTCGAGTAAAATAAGTATTTTTCAAAAAATGCAGTTTTGCCACCTTTTGATGGCACACCCACATTAAATATAGTTTTTGACATGTTTATAAGTTCAATTTTAAAAAATAAAATTATTATTTGGAATCAGGATATAAAATGTTGCCTTGGATAAATTTTTCATATTATTCTGATAACTTTCATATTTTAATGAATAGTAAAAACACACTATATTTTAATTAAAAACAAATTTTTTCATAGTAATAACTTATGTGGTTAAATTATAATATTGAATTGTTTTAAATTATAAATAGAATATATTTTTACCATTTAATATAATTTATTTCATTATCCTTGATTTTACATTCAATTCGTAGGTTAAATAAATTAAATCTTTTGCAATGTTTTAAACAAAAACTCGTTCTCTTTCGACAAAAGGATTAATTTTAATTTAATTTCTGAAACTTATGTGTATTGAATTTGGAAAAATGGATTCCATATTTGTAATCAATGGGTCCAAATTATATTAATAGAATACTTTTTATTTTTGGGCTTTATGAATAGTAACAACGGTAAATTTTATTTACCATAGTAAAAGGTAAATTGGGTAATTAAGGGTAAGTATAATATTATAAAATTATCCTAGTACTTGTATTAATACAATTGGATGATTATAATTTGTCCTAAGTCATATTTGGGTCGAAATGGAATCCATTAGAACCCACTTGTAGGTGACTAAGACCTTTAGTTTATTTTATATAAAGGAATGTGTAATATGTCTCACTCAACTTTAATAATTAATGTATTTTTTATATAAGTTTATACAGAATATAAATTCGGTTATAAATACTAATTTGAAATATAAAATATTTTTCTTTGTCATGGGAATTTATTTGTAATTTTTAAGAGTTATTTAATTACCTTATTATCCTATACATTAATGATGCAAAAATTATTTATTGAGTGAAACATCAATAATATAGTTTTTATTGAAATAGTAATACATATCAAAAGGCCCGAAAATCTGCAAAACACTTATTATTATTTTATATATATAAACCCTAGTCACCCACTGGCCGAATTGTTGACCATTTGGATACTTATTAAGGCGATTATGACACTTATATTATTTTATTTTAAATGATGCCAAAGTTGTCACCTTCAAAATTTAATAAATATAACAATTTAAGTATAGTGATTTTAAGATGATAAATTCGAGTAAATGAATTATTGTGAAAGTTAATAGAAATATATTTATCATAGGATTTTATTTTTAATTTTTATGCAATAAATAAGTATATTAAATAATTATACAAAAATGTTGTAGTAATTATTTTATTAAGAGATAATCCAAATAAATGGTTTTAAAAATAATAAAATAAATATTATATTAACTATTTAATGTTATCCATTAATTTTCTAGATACATATGAACTCTTATGAATATATTAAAGCTTTTAGTTGTAACATATCTTCTGTATATATTTTATTTAAATTCATATAAATGAATAGTATCAACATGGACACTATTATTATTTTATAAAAATAACATATTATAAAATTTTTTGAAAATCATAAAAATAATTAAAAATTTCTAAATTTAAATTTATATGGTCTAAAATGTTATAAAGTATCCAATTATGGACAATTCACAGCAAATAAGTAATTATTTGTTATAATTTAAAATTTAGAATGTTATTACCACAAATAAAATTAAATTGATTAAATAAGGATAAATCAAGTTGATAATGTTTAAAATAAATTCCCAACATGTCTAAATTTTATTTTTTGATGATATTAAAACCCTATATCATCTATGATTTGGATATGAGTCATTTTGGATGTTTTTATGTGGGTTTGGGATTTAATATAAACTAATATTTCTTATATTTTCAAAGGTGCCCCTCTCCTCCCTTATAAAAGGGCACCTCCTCCCTCTCCTCATCACACCAATTTGAGCCTTGAAGCTCGGACAAACACTGCCCATTTCACTTAAACACTTCCCTAGAAACATATTATAGGTCCCGGTCTTCTTCAAAGACCAATTTTAGTGCCCTAAGTGGAGGTCTCAAAGAGGCGCGTCAAAGAAGAGGTAATGTCCGTTACCGATTCTTTCAACATTATTTCTTCTTATACTTCTTCTTATTTATTTGTTTCATTATGAAGTAATAACATCAGTATCACTCATATACCGATATGTTATTATATGTATGAAACAACCCTATTTCACCATCTATCCATCCTATGGAAAACGAAATCACCGTGCGTGCGTACGTACGAAATACCATCTCCACGTCGTGGTGTAATCTATTTTCCACCACCACCTTACTTGGATTGGTATAATGGTGTAAATAATAACTATATATGATTATCTTAAAGTGATATTTATTCTAAAATAGTATACATACACTCCAATACAATTCCATGGGAAATATATCATCGCTCCTGCGTACGTACGGATTACCGTCTCCACGACGCGATGAGATTCATTTTCCATGATAAAAATTCAAGAATGATTATAAAGTATATATAATAAGTAATAATGAAATATATGCCATAATAATGCTACTGTATTTATGTACATATATATGTATTTCATATAGATAATTCCATTCAATTCAATAAGGAAACGATAACATCATCCATGCGTATGTAAGGCCTACCGTCTCCATGAACGGTTTATTTCTTTCCATTTATCGATCTATTATATATATGTATATTCAGAATATATATTATATATAAATAATGTTTTAAATTCTGGATGTAATTAATCACGATATATGTAATCATATGAATAATTACAAGTTAAAACACGAACGAAAAATGAAACGATTTTACCCAAAACACTACTTTAACATGGAATTTACAAAAGAATGGTTAATATAAAGTAATAAGTGAAACATATATGATATAATAACAATGAATATGATTCTGTAATAAGTCAATGACATTATTTAAATCATTATCCAGGAGGTTTGGAAACGTACGAAGCATATCGGACCTAAGGTAAGGGATAATTTTCTAAATCTCATTTTTATATGAGATTTCATATTCTTAAGTATTTACTGTGGTTATAGCTATCATCCATGTCCATGTTTTATAAAAATGTTTTCATGTATGTTTCAGATAATTTTTACCCATTTTGACTTTTACCCCATGGTATGGAAGATTTCTTTCTTTTATTTACCCTACAAGGTACTTTTTGACTTTTCCAGAAAAAATATGAGAAGAATGTTTTTTATCTTATACGGCACAAATGAACTTTTGTGTTTTTATAAATCCTTATTTTCATGAAGCTTCCTCCAAAATATTTCATGAGAATATTCAAAAAAATCCTTTTCTTTTAAAATTGCATGATATATTTTTAAAAGAGAACAATTTTGTAGAAGAAAGGATATTTTCCTCATGAATTCATTTCAAATGTTTTTTTTCAAAACCATTTTTCATCTAAGATGTCATTATTTCATATGTGTATGTTTCAAGTATCATGTCTCTATGATTTACATGGTTTCACTTTTCTTATTATTAAATGATATCCATTTCTTTTGTATGGATTATATGATGATGGGATAATGTTTATGAAATCCATTTTATTCGTTGGGTTATTATGAATGATGTGTGTTTATTTTGTGGCACAGGTAAGAATGATTTTATTATTAGATTGGTGGGACCTATATCTCCCTACAATTCATAGGGTAAAGATTTATATCTCATGAGATAGACATGGATGGAATGGTAAGTTAATCCAGTTCAGTGTTACTGGACCGAAACGAGGAGTGAACTCGATTCAGAAAGGGACTTTGTGCACTAACATGGTCTTGGCAGCAATGCCATGGCTACCATAGAAGTCATATCATGTGCTTAATGGATGCCACAATTACATGTTTTATTAACATGCTATTTTATCATGATTTATGTTACATTATGATCTATGCCTTATGTACTTCCATGATTTATGTCGTTGCTCATGATTTTGATGTTTAAACATTATGTTCATGTTCTTAAGTTCAAATGTATATGGTATGTTTTATTTTATCCATTCTTACCCTTACTGAGAATTTGATCTCACCCTTTTTATGTTTTATTTTCCCCAAGAAATAAAGAAAGGTTTTAGGTACGAAAACGAAAAGGGGAAGTTCGTTATGGGAGATGTTGAAGATATTTCAACTTGATTAGATGTTTGTATTCCGAGTTTCCAAAGACACTAAACTATTACGATCCGTGTATGTATGTTTTTGTTATGTATTAAGAATTCTGCAAAAGTAATGTATTGTCCATGTACTTCATGCTTCAGGTATCTATATTTGGTATCAGAGGAAAGGTTTAGTCAAACTTTGGAAACTAGGATGCCAAAACGTTAGGGAGATCCCTAGAGATATTTCTAAGGTGTGTCTAGGGATGTCCCTAAGGATAGGTATACGTATAGGACATAGTGCTAGAACTATGGTAAGGATCTTATAATTTAACCTAAGATGTTAGATATTGAGGTTACTCCCCCTTTACTATGTTGTTTTCCCTAGAATGATTTTTTCCTCTCACACTATTCTTTTTGGGTTTTAGAAAATGGGTGGAAATAGGAAGATTCATGATAATGGAGGATATGACGGACAATGGAATGATATTCTTCATGACAAACCAAATGAAAAGGGATTTGGAAGTCCAAAAATCATTATTATGCCTAATCAGAAATCTCATATTATGATCAATAATCTCAACTTAGGTAAGTTTCCTGACTCAGATAATAAGAGAAAGATGGAGTTTCATGATAATCATAGAGGAAAGAAAGTTCAATTTCCCTCATGTAATTCATGTGGGAAGAGGCATCGGGGAGATTGTTTCAAAGGAACTGGAAGATGCTTTGGGTGTGGAAAAGAAGGACACAAAGACAGTAAGTTTAAAGGAAATGGTTCAGTTAACAGCATGAACAAGGATAATGGTATTGCTACGACATCAACAATGATTAGATGTTTTAAATGTGGAATGTATGGGCATTATGCAAACCAATTCCCTAAGGGAAAATCTCATGAAGAGAATCAGCATGACCATATGAGTAGTATTTATGTGGATGATGATGAAGAGACTACAAATTAAATATGAGATGAAAAAAATGATGAAGCTCAACCAGTGGATTAAGAAGTTAGTGGAATGATTGTATGTTTATAAAGAATAATGTATGGTACTATGGAATAAAGAATCCTCTAAGTATTGTTACACTATTTTTTTCCTAACGTATTTGAAATTATATGTTGAATGGTAATGGTAACCATGAAAGGTTATTCCGATATTTTTGGAGAGTAGATGATATGCGCATAATGAAAGGATAAGAAGATAATGAGATGTTTGATTGTATTCATGAGCTCATGAATGATATAAGGACTAAGTGATATTATGGTTTGAGTATATAGAATTGTTTGGATTTTGGTATGTGGAAAGTGTTAAAATTTATCAACATTCATGTTCTCACTAAGGTTCAATGGGTATTCATTCTTCAAGAGAATAAATTATTAAAGTATTCACATGTTTGTAATTTTACCAACAAGATATATCTTATGATATATTTGGGATAAATGATGGCATTCACGTGATTGTTATATGACATTTCAAGTAATCATTTTCTTTATACTATGAGCATGGACCAAAGTATTTTAGATAAGTCTACATATTGGAATGGATTATGTTGGACATAAGTTAGTATTGTTTAAGCATAGAAATTTTTCTGATATTATTGATGGGATGTTATAGTAATGTAGTTTTAGAAAAAAGACAACCTGTAGGATGGGCGACAGCCCATCGCGTTAGACAAGGATGTGGGAATTGAACCCACAACCGAAGTGCGACGGGCCTTTATCACCTACGAATGGCCTACAGGAAGTCCCTATTTAGTAGAAACTAGTTTTATTATATTAATCAGTATGATATATGAAGTATAAGTCCATTTTAGGAACCATAAATGATTAATCTCACTATAGATAGACTTATGTATTTTTGATAACTTTAATAACCTTTTGTTTGAGACAGATGGAATGACCCATCATTTTATCACATGATCTGCTAAAACTTCACGAATGAAAAATTCAATTTTATTTCTTTAAGAGATGAAGTGGAAATTGTCCATAGAACAACCAACAGTAAGACTGTACCAAAATCACAAAAGTATTTCTTCTAAGTCCAATTTCATAAACTATAGGGAAATGATCTTGAAAACCAAAAATGTTGTCCCAGTGCCCTTATATCTGATGAATCAGATGGTACCTTAGATCATCACAAATCTATGTCTTTGTGATTGATGGATTTTTCATAGAAATGTTTTCTACCACTCTCCATCAGAACTTTATGGTTAGATTTTTCTTCCATATCCATATTTTCACCTATGTTCTCCTATATGGAAACCCAGTGATGAGTATCATTGGGTAATTGTTAAATTTCATACATTAGTTTTTAAAATTAAGTTTTAGTATTCCTTTTTATGATGTGGGTTTCTATAAATAGTAAACGATTTATAACCCCGACGAATTTCGAGGGAGAAATTCATTTTAAGAGGGGTAGAATGTAACACCCCGAGATTTTATGAAAAAATATTCTTTTAATTTATTTGATGTCATGTGTTTTATGCTACAAAAAGATTATCTTGTGATATACGCCACATTGTATTGGCTTGAAGTATACACAACACTATTCTTAGATTATGTTACACATAATTTCAAGATCGTTTTATAATAGTCATTATATGCAATATTTAGTGTATATATATATATATATATTCAACGTAAAAATGAAATATGGTTGGATTCTGTTATACGAAGTAATGAAGGATTCTTACACAACACCCAACCCTAACTTTTCTTGCATTACACACAATCGCGACCATCCTCGATAGCGTGTGTTGTACGCAATACCAGGTTTTACTAAACAACGATATGTTATTATAATATTATTATGAACTAGTAGTTATGAATAGTTTTAACTAAATTTTGAATTTTATAACATTATTATTCATCTTACATATTTTCTAGAACATGTTATAGGAACAAAATAAATTTTCCGGTAAAATAAGTACTTTTAAAAAAATGTAGTTTTGATACCTTTTGATGGCGCACCCGCATTAAATCTAGTTTTTGACATTTTTATAAGTTCAATTTTACAAAATAAAATTATTATTTGGAATCAGGATATAAAATATTTCCTTTGATAAATTTTTCATATTATTCTGATAACTTTCATATTTTAATGAATAGTAAAAACACGCTATATTTTAATTAAAAACAACTTTTTTCATCATGATAACTTATGTGGTTAAATTATAATATTTAATGGTTTGAAATTATAAATATAATATATTTTTACCATTTAACATAATGTATGACATTATCCTTGATTTTACATTGAATTCGTAGGTTAAATAAATTCAATCTTTTGCAATGTTTTAAACAAAAAACCATTTTCTTTCGACAACGGGATTAATTTTAATTTAATATCTGCAACTTCTATGTATTGAATTTGAAAAAATGGATTCCATATTTGGAATCAGTGGATCCAAATTATATTAATAGAATTCTTTTTATTTTTGGGCTTTATGAATAGTAACAATGGTAAATTTTATTTACCATAGTAAAAGGTAAATTGGGTAATTAAGGGTAAATATGATATTATAAAATTATTCTAATACTTGTATTAATACAATTGGCCGATTATAATTTGTCCTAAGTCATATTTGGGTCGAAATGCAATCCATTAAAACCCACATGGAGGTGATTAAGACCTTTAGTTTATTATATTTAAAGGAAAGTGAAATATGTCTCACTCAACTTTAATAATTAAAGTATTTTTAATATTAATTTATACAGAACATAAATTCGGTTATAAATACTAATTTGAAAGATAAAATGTTTTTTTTGACATGGTAATTTATTTTTAATTTTTAAGAGTTATTTAATTACCTTATTATCTTATACATTAATGATGCAAATATTATTTATGTAGTGAAAAATCAATAATATAGTTTTTATTGAAATAGTAATACATATCAAAATGCCCGAAAATCAGCACAAAACTTATTATTATTGTATATATAAACCCTAATCACCCACTGGCCAAATTTTTGACCATTTGGATCCTTACTAAGGTGATTATGACACTTATATTATTTTATTTTAAATGATGCTAAAGTTGTCAGCTTCATAATTTAATAAATATAAAATTTTAAATATTGTGATTTTAAGATGACAAATTCGAGTACACATATAATTGTGAAAGGTAATAAATGTATCTTCATCATAGGATTTTATTTTTAATTTTTATCCAATAAATAAGTATATTAAATAATTATACAATAATGTTGTAGTAATTATTTTATTAAGAGATAAACCAAATAAATGGTTTTAAAAATAATAAAATAAATATTATATGAACTATTTAATGTGATCCACTACTTTTATAGACACATATGACCATTTATGAATCTATTAAAGCTTTTATTTTGAAAATATATTCTGTATATATTTTATTCAAATTCAAATAAATAAATAGTGTCAAAATTGACACTATTGTTATTTTCAAAAAATAACATATTATAAAATTGTTTAAAAATGACACAAATATTTAAAAAATTATAAAGTTAAATTTATATGGTCTAAAATGTTATAAATTATCCAATTATGGAAAATTCAGAATAAATAAGTAATTATTTGTTATAATTTAAAATTTAAAATGTTATTACCACAAATAAAATTAATTTGATTAAATAAGGATAAGTAAAGTTGATAATGTTTAAAATAAATTACTAACATGTCTAAATTTTATTGGTTGATGATATTAAAACCCGATCTCATCTAATATTTGTATATGAGTCATTTTGGAAGTTTTTATGTGGCGTAGGATTTTATATTATCTAATGTTTCTTATATTTCCGAAGGTGCCCCTCTCCTCCCTTAAAAAAGGGCACCTCCTCCCTCTCCACCTCACACCAATTTGAGCCTTCAAGCTCAGCCAAAACCTGCCCATTTTACTTCCCCACATCCCTAGAAACATCCTAGAGGTCATGTTCTTCTTCAAACACCAATTTTAGTGCCCTGAGAGGAGGTCTGAAAGAGGCGCTTCAAAGAAAAGGTAATGTCTGTTTCCAATTTTTTCAACTTTATTTCTTCTTCTACTTCTTCTTATTTAGTTGTTTCATTATGAAGTAATAACATCAGTATCACTAAAATACTGATATGTTATTATTATTATGAAACAACCCTATTTCACCATCTATCCATCCTACGGAAAATGAAATCACCGCGCGTGCGTACGTACGGAATACCGTCTCCACGCCGTGGTGTAATCTATTTTCCACCACCACCTTACATGGATGGGTATAATGGTGTAAATAATGACTATATATGATTATTGTAAAGTTATATTGATTCTGAAATAGTATAAATACACTCCAATACAATTCCATGGGAACGATATCATCGCTCGTGCGTACGTATTGATTACCGTCTCCACGACGTGATGATATTCATTTTCCATGTTAAAAATTCAAGAATGATTATAAAGTATATATAATAAGTAATAATGACATATATGACATAATAATTCTACTGGATTTATGTACATATATATGAATGTCATATACTTAATTCCATTCAATTCAATAAGGAAACAAAAACAGCGTCCATGAGTACATACGGCCTACCGTCTCCATGAACGGTGCATTTCTTTCCATTTATCGATATATTATATATATTTATATTCTGAATATATATTATATATAAATCATGTTTTAAATTTTTGATGTAATTAATCATGATCTAAGTAATCATATGAATAATTACAAGTTAAAACACGAACGACAAAGGAAACGATTTTACCCAAAATGCTACTTTAACCTGGAATTTACAAAAGAACGGGTAATATAAAGTAATAAGTGAAACATATATGATATAATAACAATGAATATGATTCTGTAATAAGTCAATGACATTATTTAAATCATTATACAGGAGGTTCGGAAATGTACGAAGCATATCGGACCTAAGGTAATGTATAATTTTTCAAATCTCATTTTTATCTGAGATTGCTTGTTTGTAAGTATTTATTGGGGTTATTGATATCACCCATTTCCATGTTTTATAAAAAAATTTTCATGTATATTTAAGATCATGTTTACCCATTTTGACTTTTACCCCATGGTATGGAAGGAATCATTCTTTTATTTCCCCTACAAGGTACTTTTTGACTTTTTCGGAAAAAGTACGAGAAGAATGTTTTTTAACTTATACGGCACGAACGGATTTTTACATTTTTATAAATCCTTATTTTCATGAAGCTTCCTACAAAATATTTCATGACTATTTTCAACAAAATCCTTTTCTTTTAAAATTTCATGACATTTTGTGAAAAGAGAATGATTTTGAAGAATAAAGGATATTTTCCTCAAGAATTCATTTCAAATGTTTTATCAAAACCATTTTTCTTATAAGATGACATTATTTCATATGTGTATGCTTCATGTAGCATGTCTCTATGATTTACATGGTTTCACTTCTCTTATTATGAAATGATATCCATTTCTTTTGTATGGATTATGTGATGATGGGATGATGTTTATGAAATCCATTTTATTCGTTGTGTTATTATGAATGAGGTATGTTTATTTTGTGGAACAAGTAAGAATGATTTCATTATGAGATGGGTGGGACCTATATCTCCCTCCAATGTATTGGGTAAAGATTTATATCTCATGAGATAGACATGGTTGGAACGGTAAGTTTATCTGGTTCAGTGTTATAGGACTAAAACGTGGAGTGAACCCGATTCAGAAAGGGACTTTGTCCACTAAGATGGTCTTGGCAGCAATTCCTTGGCTACAATGGAAATCATATCTTGTGCTTAATGGATGCCACAATTACATGTTTTATTCCCATGATATGTTATCATGATTTATGTTCCATTATGATCTATGCCTTATGTACTTCCATGTTTTATGTCGTTGCTCATGATTCTGATGTTTAAACATTATGTTCATGTTCTTAAGTTCAAATGTATATGGTATGGTTTATTTTAACCATTCTTACCCTTACTGATCATTTTAGCTCACCCTTTTTAGGTTTTATTTTCCCCAGCAAATAAATAAAGGTATTAGGTAAGGAAACGAAAAGGGTATGATCGTTATGGGAGATGTTGAAGATCTTTCAACATGATTAGATGTTTATATTCCGAGTTTCCAAAGACACTAAACTATTACGATCCATGTGTTTCTTTTTTTGTTCTGTATTAACTATTCCGCAAAAGTAATGTATTGTCCATGTACGTCAAGCTTTGGGTCTCTACATGAAACCCAATGAGATGAGGGTATTCTATACCATGTAACATTTGGGCACATGTTAGAATCACATGCCATGCATAGTTTCCATGCCATGTAGGTGCATTAGAAATTGCATGTGGTTGTGATAGATGTATTGCTAGAAAATACATGTTGTTCTAATAGGTACCTTGATAGATATGCCTAATGTTTATATGGTATTGGTACGTGTTACAGTTGGGTTTATGGACACTAAACATTGGTTCCTGGGAAGTATTGGCTCTCTTGGACAGAAATTTAGCATATCATGATCCCACCTATTGTTCTGGTTTGTATTATAATGTGAAAGTTTAGGTGCTAATCTTTGGTTCGCGGGGAGTATGGGCCCCCACTGATCCGAATTTGGTATACCGACTCTTGAAATTAAAGAAAAAGGGACTCAAGAGTAGTTTTCAAGGCTTATTGTCCACAAAAACCCAGAATACGTGCCACGTAGTTTTGAACACACGCTGTGTACTCTTTTGTTGGGGAAGAAATGACAAACAAATCTCAGTACACTTCGTGTAATTTTACGTAAAATCTGTGTAGTATAAGGTTGTGTAACCCACTACGTGGGGTGGAACATAGGTCTTCCAGTTTTTACCAAGAACACGTCATTTACCAGTTATACACAACGTGTCAGGTTGACCTTGTGTCCGCCCGTGTGACTAACAACTTGGACAGAGAATTCCTAGCTTATACACTCCATGTCAATTCTAAACACTTAGTGTAGTTTAATCGTGGGATCCGTCCGTGTACCTAACAACACGGGTCAGTGTCTTCCTTCCAAATACATGTTCTGTCCTTTAAGAACATGTCGTATAGTGTGAGCCGTGTATCCTGTCGTGTCTCAAAAAACACAGGTTGGTGATGCTCGTCTAGTACATGTCGTTTACCTGTTGGACACACAGTGTAGTCTTGACCACTGAAAGACTATGTGGACTTGGATGTGTGGATAGGAAATAGGGTGGTGTACAAACTGTGTGTGGGTGTAACACACCGTGTAACCTTGTTGTAAGGGGAGTCGTGTAGAAGGACTTGGATAGGGGATGAAAATTCAAGTACACGTCGGGTGTAAGGACAACACACCGTGTGTATGGGGTGTTACACAACTAGTTCTGGAAGAAGTACATGCCCATGTGAAAGGCTTAAGGGAACACACTGTGTAGTTATCAAATAGACTGTGTAGTCTTGCATTGTAAAACTTGAATGTTTTCATTCTTTTGTTCACTTATTACATTTCCAGTTCTTAGTCTTTGATGATGTTGATCTAAGGTGTGGGCTCGACCTTGTAGAGTCATGTCGCTGAGATGACCTCGAGTTGTTCTCCAAGAGAGTGGCGACGATTATAATCCATAGATGGTAAGCCATGGGCTACCAATGGATCCTCCAGCAGTTCCAGATGTGGCGCCATCCATTATACCAGATGCAGGTGCATATGCGTAGTTCCATGAAAGCTTTATGCGGTTCATGAAGTCCTTCAAGGGAGCACCACCGGTTTCCACATATATGGTAGAGATGAAACATATATTCCAGAAGCAGCATCTGCATATGTTTTTAGGGGATGGGGGACCACAGGCTGTGGAGTCGTGGCTGGGTTCTATGAAGATGATCTTCGATCATCTGGAGACACCTCTTCGGAGGAGGCTCAAGATAACTACTTACATCCTGCATGATTTATCCAAGAGATGGTGGGATGTTACCACCCAGACTGAGCATTTCTGATAAATGGCGTGGGAAGTTTTTCAGGTAGTCTTCCATGACTTGTTCATTCTGGAGATGATATGGGAAGATCGAGCTCTAGAGCTCATGAATCTTCAGCAGGGCACCATGTCAGTGATGTACTATTTTTTCGGCTTCACCAAGCTACATCGTTTTGCACCTATTCTAGTGGGTGATGAGACGTTGAGGGCAGGACTCATTGAGGATGCTCTTCAGTATGACATCCGAGCACTGGAAAATGTTTTTAGGTTGCCTACAGTTCATGCTATTGTGAACCAGGTGTTGATTACTGAGTGGAACCTGCGGGAAGCTAGTGGTGCAGACCAGGGTGGTTCAGCACCGGCCTCTGGTAATATTTGTAATGGCAAGAGGAAAAGGAAGATTTATTTTTCTCACGGTGGTAGTACTAGCAAGAATAATTCTTAAGGTGGCTAGGTTATGTCCTAAAAGTGTGGTAAAGAGGGGCACAATAGACCTCGATTTCCATGTGAACCAGTGGAGTTCTTAGTTTGTGGAAAGAAGGGCCATCTTCAGTATTTTTTTAGGGAGTATCCGCTAGTGACTAGGGAGAGGGGTTCTGTGTAGACTCCACATGCAGGAGTAGGGCCAACAAATTCTACCAGTAATGGAATTGGAATGTGTTTCGACGATAATACTGAGGTGGTGGTCATGGCCATGGTATCCAGACACAAGTATCTATGAGACAATAGGGTGAGTCCGCACATTGTAGTCAGGCTATGTCGTAGGGTCGTAGTACTAGGAAGGCATAGGCAATGCAACAGACCCAACATGAGCAGGATCCCAGACCTCTGACTATCGGATTTACTATTCTAGTTGATTCTGTTTTATCTTCAGCACTTTTCGATACTTGTGTAAAGCATATCTTATTATTCCTGCCCGTTGTGGAGAGCCTTGGGCTCTGTGTTTCTTCTTCTTTGGATATCATGACGCTAGAAACTCCATTGGGAACTGGAATGGTAGGTGTGCATCATTTCAATGAGTGGCACCTTGAGGTTGTTGGGTGTTACTTTCTATTGGAACCCTATTTATTAGAGATGACAGCCTATGATGTCATTCTCGAGATGGACAGGTTGGTACCCTATTGAGATTTTGTGGATTTCTATCGTCGTAGGGTGAGTTTCACATCACCAGAGGGCAGATAGTTTCTATACCAGGGCGAATGGGATGTCTAGGCGAGTCGAGCTGGACCTGAGCATCGTGGGCGAGTTGGAGTGACAAACCAGATGGAGAGTTTATATCAAGATGACTAGGAAACTTATCAGAAGGATTTCCCTAAAATGGTGAATCATTTCCGTGATGTATTACCATATGAATTTTCAAGAATACCTCCTCAGAAAGAGGTGGATTTCTCTATTGATCTTTTTCCATGAGGGACCCCGGTTTTCATTCATCCTTATAGGATAGCTACGCCATAATTGCAGGAGCTCAAAAGCAGTTAGAGGAGTTACATGCAAAGGGTTTCATCCAACCCATTACTTCTCCTTGGGGTTCTCCTGTCCTATTTGCGAATAAGGTGGACAATACCGTCATACATTGTGTGGCTTATCGAAAGCTGAACCAATTGATAGTCAAGAAACGATATCCCTTACTGAGGATTGATGATCATTTTGATCAACTTCAAGGAGCACGAGTGTTATTGAAGATTTATTTGAGATCTAGATATCATCTTTTGTGCATTAGAACATTAGGAATATCGCTTACAGCATTTCAAATAAAATATGGTCTATACGAGAACTTGGTCATGCTGTTCGGACTCACAAATTCACCAGAAGTTTTCATGGCTATGAGGAATTGTGTTTTCCACCCATATTTGGTTTCTTTTCTGGTAGTCTCCATGGAAGATATCTTGGTGTACTCTCACACTCGACATGACCATGATACCCATCTTGATATTGTATTGAGGTCACTAAGAGAGCATCATTTAAATGTTATTCTCTCAAAGTGCCACTTTTGGATGGACCAGATTCACTTTCTGGGTCATATTATCTCAGAGGTAGGAGTTGTGGTAGACCTAGAGAACGTGAGAGCAGTAGTTTCCTCATTGTAGCTTAAGAATGTGTTTGAAGTAAATATTTTCTTGGGGTGGCTGGTTTCTATAGGTGATTTATACAATACTTCTCCCACTTAGCAGTGTCATTGATAGGTTTGACTAAGAAGGGTATGAAGTTCGTTTGATCAGAAGCTTTCAAGACAGCCTTTAAGGAGCTAAAGCGACGGTAGACATCAGCACCAATCCTGGTAAATCTAGAGAATGGGAAGAGATATATAGTTTACGATGATGCATCAGGTATTGAGATGGGAGAAGAGTTGATGCAGGGAGATCGAGTAGTTGTGTATGGGTCTCTGCAGTTGAGTCCACATGAGAGAAATTAAATGACACAAAATCTCAAGTTCACTGTAGTTGTTCATGCGTTACACAGTTAGAGGCATTACCTCTTGGGAGAACATTTTGTTGTGTTTATGAACCAAAAAATTCTTAAATACATCTTTACCCATCGTGACATAAATTTGAGACTGCGAATGTGGGTTGAATACCTTCAGTCTTTCGACTTTGATCTTGCTTATACACCTTGTAAGGGTAAAACAGTAGCTGATGCACAAAGTAGGAGGACTAAAATACATGTAGTGCAAAGGCTAGTAGTGAGTGGAAGCTTATGGATTTGTTCTATGAGATGCATTTGGAGGTGCACAATAGTCAAGAGAGAACCAATCTTTCATCCTTGCATGTTACTTCTACCCTCCGGGATAGAGTGAGGATGGGATAGCTATTAGAATCAGAAGGCCTAGTTCTACAGGAGTCAGTGGAAAGTGAGGAATCTCATCATGGTTGGACGATAGGTGAAGACGAGCTACTATGTATCGATGGATGAGTGTAGGTTCTATGGGATATATACGAAGATTTGATGCGGTAATTTCATGATTCAGCTTGGGTAGTGGATCCTGGAGTTACCAAAATGTAATGTGACTTGAGACATCAGTATTGGTGGATAGGTATGAAAAATGAGGTTGCTGGTTTTGTTACGAGTTGTTCCACCTATCATCAGGTGAAGGCAGAGCAATAGAGGCCATCCAGACTCTTACAAAAGATACCCATTCCGGATAGGAAATGGGATGATGTCTCAATGGTCTTCGTGACCGGATTGCCGAGGTCAGCTCGAGATTTTTATGTCATATGGGTTATTGTAGAAAGACTTACGAAGGTAGATCACTTTTTTCAGATCAAGGAGACATTCAGTGTTGATCAGCTCAGGAAATTATATATTCGAAAGGTAGTACATCTTCATGGGGTCCCTCATTATATCATTTCAGATAGGGACACCCATTTGACGTCTCGTTTGTGGCAGTGTTTTTAGAGGGCACTGGGTATATAGGGGATTCTGAGCACAACATACCACCCTCAGACCGATGGCCAGTCAGATCTTACAATATAGGTTATAGAGGACATGCTACATTCATGCATCCTAGACATTGGGGGCCCTTGGGAGAAGCATATACCCCTGGTCTATTTTTCCTACAATAATTGTTTTCAGGAAACTATTGATAGGTCACCTTTCGAGGATGTATTTGGTAGGCCATGCTGATCACCCTTGTACTGGTTGGAGGAAGGTGAAGTAGCTTTACTGGGAACACATCTCATGAAGGAATCTTCAGAGTAGGTCCAGTTGATTCAGAAGTGGATGGCTACTGTCCTATCTCGTCAGAAATCTTATTCTCATCGCCGCAGATGACCCTTGGAGTTCGTGGTCGGGGATCAGGTTTTCTTGAGTGTTTCGCCAAGGTTATGACACAGGCGGATCAGGAGATAGGGTAAACTCTCACCGAGGTATGTAGGGCCATATGAGATTCTAGTGAGAGTTGGGCCGATTGACTATCGGTTGGCGTTATCACAGAGGTACTGGTCCATGTACGACATCATCCACATATCTCAGATGTGCCATTATCACTCAGACCTGTCTCATGTTTTTCATCCCAAAGAGGTTGAACTTCATGTAGATGCATCCTTTGAGGAGCATCTGATTCATATTATTGATAGTAGGATGAATGTTCTCTGAGGCTGGTCAGTTCCTCTCCTACAGGTGCTATGGTAGCATGGACGAGCATAGGATAAAACCTGGGAGCGAGATACTGACGTACATTCTGAGTGGCTAGAGTTGTTATCAACTTTATCTTCATCACCCGTGGAAGGGAAATTCAGGGATGAATTGCTTTAAGGGAGAAGTTTGTAAGAAAATAGTTCTTATTCTGGAGGTATCAGTTTGTTCTTTTCATTTTTCCTTAAGGGTTTTTTATAAAACAAGGTAAATGTGGGAAAAATATCAAATTTATGGGTACACACCGTGTAATTTTATATGCACGCCATGTACCTTGGCCGTGTGGGATGAGAATACAGGGCGTGTATTCTTGTGGGTGATTTAGGGTGTAAAAAATAACTACATTCTATGTACTTAGTAATACATGCCGTGTAAGAAGTCGGTAGGTGAACAATAAGGCGGTGAATGTAGCCTCAATGAGACAATAGTACGCATTTTGTACTTAGAAATACACGTCGTGTAATCTAGTCGGAAGATGAACAGTGTGGCGGTGGAATGTAGCTAGTAGAGGAACACATAAAATGGATAGTACATGCCATGTACATGAGAATTGCATGCCGTGTAGTAATGTTTTTTTGTTAAAAATAGGCAATAGCCTCCTCATTTGGCAAAGGAGGAAAAGAACTCACCGTAGCTGTGGGAGAGGAGGCTGAGGCTTGGAGGATCTCCCGATCACCCACCAAGGCTCCGATTCTTTCACCGTTGATCACATTTGAACCGTGCAGGTAAGGACTTCCTTCTCCTTGAGTATTTCCTTCCAATTATTTACCTAATGGAAGTGGTTTTGGTTTGAACGGGTAATTATTCATCTCATATCTACGTCGTTCATGGTTTTTTCGGAAGGCACCATTAATTTATTAAAATCAGAGGAGATTGTGGTAGGTGTTATGGTGTTTGATTCCAACTGTCATGTTGTTTTTATGAACCTTTGTTCCATGCACCCATGTTCCGGGTGTCGTGTGGGAGAGACCTTGATAGTTGAGATACCTTGAATCACATCGGTAATCTAATGATAATGTATAATCTGCTATTTTAGATCGATGCTTTGATCTGGGGCCACCCCATGGGTCTGTTCCCATTGTATAGCTATTTGGCCAGGATACCCGTGGGTATGCCGTGATTATATCATTTTTCTATGTTTTCATGAGTAGAAATATATAATTTCTTTCTTATGCATTGGGATCAGCCCGATTACTTGCTTCTCCTGTGGAATGCCTGAGGTCAATGTTTGTTTAATCTGAGGGCAGTGCTTTTCTTAGCATTAGGGCAGTGTTTGGTTTAACCTAAGGGAACCATTTCTTATGCCTGAGGGCAGTTTTTTTATCCTGAGGTCAAGGTTTTGTTTAGCCTGAGGGAGAAATTTCTTATTCCCAAGGGCTATAGCTTTCGTGCCTGAGGGAAATATCTCATATGCCTGATGGAAATATTTTTTATGCCTGAGGGCAGTCACTAAAGGGTTTCATTTCTGTTTTCATGAGGGTAAGGATTTTCAAGTCTTAGGAAAATGTTTACTTAAATATTCAATATGGTGATTTCTTTTGTTGTACCTGCCAAGCTAAAGCAAAGGATTGGTATAATTATTATCTTCTACTTGTTAGATATCCTATTGTGGTTTCTACTGTGGCACTGTATAGCAGATTTTCGGTCGAGGAAGAGTCTTAGAAAACTCATAATTCAATTATATTGAATTGTTAAATAATTATTAAATCAGAAATGTAACTAGTTGGAATGGTTAATGTTGAGTACTTATTAGTTTACTGCATTTTATTATTTCACACTGCTGTTGCACATTTTCACATACAGTTGGGCAAGGACCTTTGGTGGTTGCCTACTGGGATTTATTTCTGACACCCTATATGGGTCATGTCTAGGGCCCAAAAATATTATATTATTGCAGGTATCGAAAAGGGAAATGGTCTTTACATGGATACACGATTGTTGTAGAGGAATAAAAGAGCATGGGATCGAGCTTACGCTTGCGATTCTACTGCGTTCCTATTGCACTATTTGGTTTTTTTCTATACTTTGTACCTTGTATTGTATTGTATTAAATTGCATTGTATCCTGTTTTGGATGATTTCTTAGAATTAGATACATGTTGCATCATCATATATATGACTTTTGGTTATATTTTACTTCATTTCTGTTTTCCATTTCTGGTTTATATTGTTTTCTACTTCCGCTTTTGTATGCTTATATTTATTTCCACTGCACTAATCTTTGGAAAATGAGGGCATAACTCCCCCACTATTAGTCTTAATCCCTCACTGCTAGCCAGCAGCCACTGGTATTTGGGGAAATGCGCTAGAGGTCATGTGACCAACCAGGTTCGGGGCATCTGTTTTGTGGCACCCGGATCCGGGATGTTACAATTTGAAACTCATTGGATATCTTATTTAGTTAAATGAAAATTATATAAAACTTATTATGTATAATTTATAACATAATTAGTTATAATTGATAAAATTTTAAAAAAATTAAAATACATGATCCTTTATGTTTCATTTGAGGAAAAGTATAATGATTGGGATCATATAATATATGACTTCAGAATTGAATTTTAAATACAAATAAATTATTTATACATGATTAATGGAATTATGACTTCTTCAAACCTTTTTTATTTTAGATGATTATGGGATCTAGGAGAAACCAAACCAAAACACTTTATGGGGTAAAATTATATGATTTTTTTTCAAAATCCCAATGAAATGGGAGGTAGATTTCATACATTCATAAATATGATCATCTCATTATCCTGGGAAATAAATAATAAAATAAACCAGGTTAATATTCTGAAGATTACCAATAATTTTAAAATAAAAATTTATTCCTTTATGTAATAACGAAAATCAACATTCTGTGGGTATTCTAATCCACTTATCATGGAACATTTGGTGAAATTATTGGAAATGTTATTTTCTATTCTGCATTATTTTGAGAAGGAGGATTTTACACTATTCATCTATAGTTTAGAGAGAGATCCATATCAATGGTGGGAATTGATTAGGAATATTTATCCAAAAGATGAAATGGCTGATGTGAATTGTAAAGAAATTAAAATCTTATTTCAGAACAAGGATTTATTACAAACCATTTGAAAAAATAGATAGACAATTACCTGCTCTTATGAAAAATGTGTGTAAATCAATCTCACATTATGAATAAATTTTCACAATGTTGGAATACAATTATCATGTTTTTTTAATAGAAAAAAATATATTTATTCAATTTTTTATTAAATCCAGACCTCTTAATTTCTACACATAACTTAAATGTTGGTAGTTATGAAAATTTAGTTCAATGTGCTCTCATAGTAGTTATGGAGTTTGGAGGTTGATCTCATGGACATAGAGATATGGATAGAAGAATATAATCTCAATATTGAAGAATGATTGAAAAAAAAAAGAGGAAAGAGGATCCAACCTCCCACATTATATTGGTTTGGGGTGAATAATAACGGTAATTAAATCAAATGGACAACCAAATGCTTCATGTGTTGGAGATAAGGCCACAATGCCCATGAATAACAGAGACAGAAAAAGAATATGGTCATTGTTATTGATGAAACTAATGCACCTCCCAATTTTCCACACACATTTGAATGCATCAATACTAAGAATAAGGTGATGTATGCAAAATAGTTCACTAAATCATAGATAATTTAGGGAAATAAATGTCAGATACCACCAATGATAAAATTTTATGTAAAGGATTATGTCATCACTATTGCTGAGTTGGAACATGAAAATTAATTCTAATAAGGTACACATTTTATTAACTCAATAATAAGATATTTTTTATTAATAAATGGTTATTTTCATCCATTAATATCTGATAATGTTTCTAGGGCACTTGATTCATACACATGATACCATAATGTATTTATATCCATAAAATCACCCTATGGTGAAATCCTTACAAACCATGTGTCAGACTCTTCTCCCACTAGCATCTATTGGGAGAGTCCTCTAAAAATTTCTCACAATCCTTCTCTAGGTGTAATTTTTTTAATACATCAAATTGATTGGATCTCATTATCCAGAGTTCACATAAAATTCAAGGAAAGGTAAATCTATTTATATATTCAAGACAATTCCATTATCTTATTCGAATATAAGTCATATAGTTAATCTAATTTGGATAATTGATCCTTGATGTGGATAATGATACCCTTTAAAGAAGAAATAATTTACTAAATAGTTATATAAATAGAAAGAACCAACCTTGAGAGAATTACCATTTTTATGGAATATAATGATGTATTTCCATGGGAAAATTTTCTTTCCTTATATGAATTGTAAATAAAAATATTTTTTTCCAAAATATTTTTTTTCTCATTCCCCCAAATCAAAATGTAGAATTGTCAATAGAGCTAATACATAGAGCCACTCCTATCTCCAGATCTCCCAATAGGATATCCCTAATCATGAAGATGGATTTAAAGAGGAAAATATAAGATCATTTTAATGAATAATTCATATTCTCAAATTCTAATTAACCAAACATTTCAAACATTGATATTACATCTTAATATATGAAAATTCCTTATAAAATATAATAATTCATGTCAAATTTTTTTATTTGAGTAACATTGTAAACTTTAATAAATAAAGAACTGGTTAATAAGTGAACTGTAATATCTATCTAAAAGTTATATGTATCTAGAATCCTTTATTTATATATCATGGACAATTCCTTTATTCATAACATAGAGAAAGGAAATAAAAGAATGGGTGAAATCAGTTTCTCAGTTAGGTTATAAAAGGGATATACCAATATAACATAACTATAAGTGTAGTATAAATAGATAATAACACTTTAAAACCAAACCCTTCATATCATAGATCATAAAATTGAGTAATTTAATATATATTGGTCGTTCATAAGACAAGATTCAAAATGCATTCAAATTTCACAAGCCATGAGAAAATTAAAATGGAATAAGACATGTTTCAGGGGAATACAAAAAGGAAATGATAATATTTTGTCATGGATATCCACCAAGACATTGATAAAATTATAGGATTTATTTAACCACTAATGTACATGTTTGAGCTTGAAAAACATTATATATACCAATATTCATGCCTGTTAACCTACTATTTACCCTATTTTGTGATTTTGGAAGCCTCATATGTATGTTATTTTCATATTTGAATAACATACCTTTTACGTAGTTATTTCCATCTTTGGACAGCCTCATATGTACCCTCTATCATCATAGAACCATAATCATTACCCAATTCATTATATGGACATATATTTACCTCCCATCACATAATCCATATATTTGATATCCCCTATATCATAAAACATTAATCATATCATAACCGATAAAAAGAAAATGTGTTTCATAAATAACATTATATCATAACCTATGGAAAAGAAAAGACTTTCATAATCATTTCATAGATTCAGCAGAGAATAGACAACATAAATGGAATGGGATTTATATAAATTTTTTATAATAATTAGAAAACATATTGATAAAGAATATGGATGATATTATTTGATATTATTCCTAGTAAAACAAAACAAAATAATTTTTTTTGTAATTGAAGGATGAAAATAACATTAAAATATAATTTAAAAAATTTGAGGAAAATATCCTTTTTATTTTGAAATCATGATTTTAAAATAGAGAATTGCATAGAAAATTAGTAATTTTTTTGAAAACTATGTTTTTTAATATTAATGGAATATTCAAATAATTTAGTATTCATGACGATGGAATATTCCCTTTAGTCCATTAAGTATAAATCAAAGATTCCTTTTACATTTTTTTGGTAAAAAATAAAAAGAACCATGTTTGGAAAAAAATAATATTCATTTATAAAAACATTTTCTAAAACATAAATCATGGGTGGATTTTACAATAAACCAAAATTATATAATTGTAAAAACTTTCTTTAAGTCATTTTTTTGAAATCATGTACATTGATGAGATATGGTTTTTTCTCAAAGAATAAAACAAAAAATATTTTTGTTAAAAAAATTATTTTGTTCTCTCTAATACATTAAGAGAGGATAAATAAATTTACCAAAAGTATTATCTATAAATAAACATAGGTGAGGAAAATAGACAAGTTTATTGATAGTTATATCTCATGATTTCATCATCTAAAACAAAATTATAAAAATTACTAATAAATAATGATACTATAATATTAAACATCTATAAATTTGGAAAATTTTGAATCATAATAATAATTAATGAAAGAACCTTCTATGGATATATTTACACCATAATTGTTTTGATAATAATAATAATTAATGTTTCTATAGTTTAGTATATATGTGACACAAAATAAACTAATGGGGAATATGGCATGTGGCACATAGATATATATGTGATATGAAAATTCCTGACCCCAAGTATGATCTTTATACATACACTTTAGAACCACAAATATTACATATATAGGTTTTTTTATAAATATATTACATAAAAATAATCATACATTTAATAAAATATATTATTTACTTATGAACTTTTGTTACCCATTTATTAACAATTTATTGTTAAAATCACGTTTTCTATAATAACTACATCATTATTTAGGTATGTTTTGGGTTGGTATTTTTATTTATTTTAAATTGATCATGGTTAAATAATGTAAAAAATATTAATGATGATATTAACATCATATATATTCAACATAAATGAATATCGATTAATCCATAGAATTTATATATGAAAAATGAACTACACGGTTCATGGAGATGGTAGGTTGTACATACGCATGACCATAGTTTCCATTTTCATAAAGAATGATAAAAAATAATGGTGAATATTTATTCATTATTATAGAATAATTTTTATATAATATATATAAAATATATTCATTAAATATATCCCTTATACCATAAATTAAGAAAATAAAACAGCAAAAGAATAACATTATTTCATAGAGGCGGTAATCTACATGTACGCACAAGAGACACTATCTTTTTTCAACATATTACAATTTATGTAGGTAGATAGGATAATATAATTAAATAAGTATAAAATATTTTATAAACATCATATATATATAATTTAAATATAACATCATCTATATCCCATAGAGGAGGTGATGGAAAACTAATTTCATCAATTAGTGCGGTGGTAGTCCTGTGTACGCCCGATCAATAGTTTCCTTTCCCATTAGATGAAATATTTCATTGATATAATTTATTAAGTTAATAAAATATAGTATACATATATGGAATATAATTATTTTTTTAAATGACTATATTTGAATAATATTTTAATGACGTGGAAGATGAAATAAAATAAAGAGCATGGTTAAGTTCAAAACCTCAAATATGAACAACAACTTTATGTTTACCCAAAAATACATCATAGAAGGGATTCATAATAAATATAAAGACTCTAGGATAGTGGGAAGAATGTTAATAAGATAAATTTCAAAATATAAAGTCATTGTATTTGAAAATATGATGGTAGATTGGGAACCCATTTATATGTAGGGAGAGGACACATTTACAATTTTTGAAAAAAAATATTTAAAAAGAATTTAAACATGAAAAAGGAACAAAATAAATTATTAACGATAATTAGATGATATGCGGTCATAATAAGGAAATAAAGTCAGGTGTTGGAAATTTTCAGGTCATTTTAACACTTATTGTTTAAGGTTAACTTCATGTGAATCCCATTTGAACCTTAACTGTATTATTTATGTTTTACTGTTTTTATTATTCATTATGAAAAAAAATTTATTTGAACATATTATGTAATATTATTTATCCTAATTAAAGACATGTAATCCATTTTTTCAAAATCAATTCACAAAAGTGGAAGAATGTAATTCAAAATTAAACATGAAGATGCTATAGAAAATAGATTTTCCAAAGAAATAATTTCAAAAGTATTAATGTTTAAATTTCAAAATTCATTTTTAAATTGCATATAATAAATCAAATTTTTATAATTATAATATAATATAACTAGCTTTAATTTTATCCATTTTTGGAAAGAAATGTGACATTGATAATAATTTTAATGAAAAGGATGTTTTAATTAAATATACATTTTTCTCATTGTTCATTGAATATTTATTTCTATTAGAAAATTCTCAAAAACTCACCATAAGATAGTTTTTGTGTATTTTTTCAAAAAACCAAAGCTTATTTTTTCATATATGTATAATAATAGTTTAAAATTTCGTATTATTTTTTTCTAAATAGCAATGAAAATTTATTGGTAGAAAAATATATATTCAATGTAGTTGTAAACATTACGAAAAATTAATTATTCATTTATCAATAAATATTATTTATTGAGAAAAATCTATTGAATTTTCAAAAAAATGGTTATTCCTTTTCATACAACACATTTTAATGGATAGTTTATAATGGAAATTTTTAAATAATAATTTTTATATTATACCACTATTCATTAAAACTCAACATTGTGTGCAACAAAATATATCAATGAAATTAATATTTTTTTGAAACAAATTCATAACATGATTGTATCACATTATATCCCCCATAAAATTAGATCCCCCTCATAATTATATCACCATAATAAATATTATCGATGATACTTATGCCTCATGAAATCCTTAGTTTCCCACGTAGCTCTCTCAAGTTGTTGGTTTGACAATAATACATTGACCTGTGGGTGGACTTGATTCATAGAACTCTATATCTATGATATGGAATCATCACATGTTTTTCATCATAAGAAATTTTATGTTATAGTGGTATTACACCAAATTTATGTACTTGTAATGGATCGGGTTTTTACTTCCTCTTGAGAGATACATCAAACAAAATAAATAATTGAGAGATGTTCGGTGGAATCTTCTATTAATACAACATTTTCCCTACATGGTCAAGAGTATTTAAGGGGTAATATACACTGGATTCATTTTACTATTATATCTAAATATTATAAAATTCTTCTATGGATAAATTCAAAGAGGAACTTCCTCTCCATATTAAAACTCCAGATCACGCCGAATATTGTCAGCATATATTTTCAATAGAATATAAGCTTCCTGGATGTGCGGTTGAATGGATTTTAGATCATATTTCCTATAATCAACTGGAATAGGTCACAACATCTTTTTTTCCATCTTCATCCTATAATATTTGTTTTCTAAACTCATCCTTCAAAGTGATTTATAATGGACGATATAATTTATTGAATGTATGTTATTATTTTCTAAAAAACCGTCATGCGAAAGATATTGATCCCAACCACCATTTGAATCCAAATTACAAGATTGTAGAATATGCACTAGGTTTTGAATGGTTATATCATGCTGAAAATTTATATGAGCATAAAACATAGTGATGAAACTCAATTCCTTATCAAGATCTAGATGGTGGCTATGCTAGAACTTTGAGTTAATCGAATGATTATACTTTGGATGATTGTCTTAACAAATATTAATTTTACATGTAACTATTTTTAATGATCATTCTTAAAATATATAACGTGAGGTTGATGATGGATGAAACACTAGATGTTCTATCAGATTATTCTTTTATTAGATCTTCATTTTTTATGATAATAAAAAAGTTATACATTTACAACTTAATAATATTGGAAGGATAGGAACATTCCAAATCTATTGAAAACATTGTTTTCCTAAAATTTCATGTTCCTAAAACATCATGGAGAGGTTTTGATTAAAGCTGATGTTTTTTGATGAATAGAAAGTGTACGTTTATGATTCTTATAATACTAATATTATTTTGATGAAGATTATAAGTAAATGAAAATTTTAAAATACTAGAAGAATTAGTTTCATAATGATAGATGAATTAAAATGTTTCTTATTAGAATATCCAACATATGAAAATTCAGTTTAGTAATCTAGAGTTTGTATAAGTCTTATGAAGGAAAATAAATATCGAAATGTTAGGGATTATAAATCAAATATTGTTTCTTTTAGAAATTTAGTTTTATTTAGAGATGGAAAATATAATAAATAGAGGATAATGGGTTTTAGTTAGTTAGATAAGTTAATAGATGTAGAGATTCATCGAATGAACATGATCAAACCAAAACCACCATAATTTGTTTTCATGTTTCTTATGATTTTTTATGTTTCTCTATTCGGATTCATTTCAATTATGAAAATATAGAAAAAAATAAAACAGGGTAAATTTGTCACATATTAATGACTAATAAAATACAAAGGGTTATTTTATCATTGTAATCAGACATGTATGATCAAGATGATAAATAATATAAATAGATGACAGTGCTAATAAAGAAGATGAATAGTTTATCGAACACATAAGGAAGATGAATATAGTAAGTAGATAGGGGAGTGCATGAATAATATGATTTGATAGATAAATTGGATGAACATATTATAAGTATTTATTTTTCTATTTGATATTTTTCTCCACATTTCTGGAGTCAATAGAAGTTATAAAAATTAATTCAACCATTTTTAGCTCTCTTGAAGCATCAGATAGATACATCATATTTTTATTTTCTATCTAGTAGGTTGTGGAAAAAATATGTGAGTTATTTAAATTTTTTTAGGAACATCATACTGTGGAAAGTTAATTGAAACGTTTTTATTAAAGAATGAGGTTTATTTTTTGATGTTATAATGTTTTGTTACATTAGAAGAGAAAAATTTAAGAAAATATTTTAGATATAACTATTTTCTAATATTATAAAATTATAACAAATGGGATGTTTAGTATGTTTATGTTCTTGAAAATTAGAGAACAATTGATAATAATATAGAATATTTGAGAAGATTTCAGACGTGTCCTAATGTTTTTAAAAAATTTGATATTCAATTTTATGAATTATGAGTTAGTGGGAAAAAGAAATTGGTTTCACATAATTTATTTTTATAGAGAACCTATAAGTATGGGAGGAATGTAAATTGTATTTAGACCCCATTCACCCATGCATTAAATCATAAAAACTGTATAATTTGTGTTATATTTCAGTTTGACAACTGAACTTCTTTTTCTCATTTATGAGTATTTTATTGAAAGATTATTTGGTTATAAGATTAGACTGTAGAATGTTTTTCTTACCATACCTTGGCGATTAGACTATGTTTTGGAGAATAAGTTTGTGAACATGAGTTTTTTTAAATAGGAATATTGTAATGTTTTTTACTAGAAGAAGTTGTGTAATGGTCCCTCGGATGGATTCCATCAAACATAGGCTAACAAGAAGAGAAATCAAACAGTTTTTCAAGTGTTGATTTAATGGAGGATATGTTTTAAATATAATCATTTTCATTATGGATAAATTTTTTAAATAAATGTTTATAAAATGAATATAATCAATACAATAAAACCTATCCAGATATATATATAGGCTAACAAGAGTTGGAAAAAAGTTGTATTCACTTATTTCTAATAGTTAATTTACATAGATCCATGGGAGTTGATATTAAGATTATGTAGGTTATCACACTATGGAAGAAAATTACAAATATTTTTTTTCAATTTTTATAATAATTTATTCTCAGTCATTTGAGTTTACAAATTGATGATAAGGAATATACTCAAATATGTTGCAGGGGTTATGTTTTTTAATGTTTAAATTGTCAAAAATATAATCACTAATTCCACATTTTCTTTCATAGTGACTAAATGATCCTTAAGAAAATTAGTTCTTATTAGGTAGAGGTTCTTATATTTAATCCTTATCAGTGATAATATCAATTCCATCAGTAATAATGGAATTGAAACTTTTGATTTTAAAAATTACCTAGGTTGGAATATTAGAATGATTCCCTGTATTATGCCACTTGTCCTCAAAGGGTATGATATTGTAATAATTTGTTTTTTACCTATTGAGAATGACGATCCTGTGAAATTTTATAATAAGAGAAATTTTTATATTAATGGAAAAGGACTAAATTATTTTCTTATGTGTATGTTAGAAAATGTATATATGAAGGTGTTTAATCTCAAAATTGCAATGATAATGCTGGAGAAGAAAAAATATATTTTTAAAGTAATTATAAAGTGAATTAGGGAAATATAAAAATTTGGAATAACTACATTAAAGATATAGAGATGTGATATTGGGAAAATATTGATGAGTTCTTCACCAGAGTGAATGAATCTATTTTCAATATCATAGGTTTTAAAGATGTATAGAAGGATTCTAAAATTGTTGTCTAACTCATGAAAATATTTCACGCTAGGTTTGTATAAAAAATATCTACATTAAAATATATAAATGATTTATCATAGGATGAATTGAATATTTTTTTTGGAAATGAAATGAGAAAATATCCATCATTTTAAAAAAATTGATAGAAGATGAATAGATTACAAAGCCATGATAAAGTGGAATATTCCATATGATAAATATATTGATCCTTTTGATTTTTAATATAAATAGGATGATGATGTCTCTTATCTCCAAGAATTAATAATGAGGAATAAGAAAGTATTGAGGAATATTTATTCCAAAAAATTTTTTGTGGAAGATTCATGATTTGTTCTATGAATTTCCACAAAAATAAAGTTAATGATTTGAAATTTGTTCTAAGGAAAAATCACGACGTGTGATTTTTGATACAATTTCAAGAAATAATTTAAGTACATTTCAGTATAGTATAAGTTCACGAATATAGATGAAGTATGCCGACTATGAAAGTTGAATATGATATAGAATAAGTTCGTATAGGTGGGAATTTGACTTAATGCCTTAGCAAAGGGGATGTTGATATAGAGTTTTTGGAAGATCATCATGAATTTGGAAAAATTTTGGTAAAACTTCCTTTGTTTCATCATTTCTAGAAATGGAAAGGGATGTTCATATCCTTTGATCACTTCTTAACACTTATCCTGTGGTACTTATGATTCTTTATCCTTCTCATGTCTTGGGGAATATTCCTCAGCTGCAACATCTCCACCTGAGGCCATGGACTTCTTTGATGTTGGGGAACCCTAACTCATAGTGACTTTTGACATCAGCTCCTTCCCATTGCGTAGAGTAACAAAATTTTCCTCCTCCTGTGGATTTTTCTATGTGTTTCCCAGTAGTGTACCGGGCTATCTGTGGGACAGCTATTTGAGAAGCTGCCCAATCTGGTTTTCGAGGCTTCGGATTGACCCCTCCTGGTTTTGAAATCATGTCTCAATGATTGTTATGAATTTAGACATTATTTCCTCCTTCCTCGAGGGAGGTTCCATATGAGTTTTATGGGTGAATTATGGGGGAGGTGGTTATCTCAATGGTTGGACAGGATGAGGGTTTCGATACCCTTGTTAGTTATATGTTCCCTGCTGGAATTGGTTCCTTATTGCTGCCTCGAGTACTGATTTTAGAACTGTTGTTGCCCGTCACCAGGTGGTCATTGTGGTCGGCGCTGAGGATTTTATTGTTGCTGCCCCCAGCCTGTATTTTGATTTTCATAACACCCCTAGTTTTGGTAGTGAGGGTAGTTATTGGGTCATCTGTTATGCACAACATAATTGACTTTACTGGATGAGGCTCCCACATTAGCCCCTGGGCACTCACCCAAGGTATGGTTGTCACCACAAGCACCACACACTGGGGAACTGATAGCTTGAACATGATATGAATTCTATAGATTCCAAGCATCAATCTACATTGAGACGACATCATGTTGAGTCGCAATCATGGTGGTGGAATCAATATTATCCATGCCCCTTCTCTGAGTACCTCTTTCAGAATGCCACTGAAAGCTATTGGAAGACATGTTTTCTAAAAATTCAAACATCTCTTTAGGAGACTTTCTCATGACTATCCCTCTAGTAGATACATCAATCACAGACATTGTTTTAGTAGTGAGACCACCATAAAAAGTCTGGACTTGCATCCATAATGGAAGTCCGTGTTGTACACACTTCTTAAGAATCTACTTAAATCGTTCCCATGACTCATACAAATATTCCGAGTCATGCTGCTAGAAATTATGAATTTCATTTCTTAAAGTGGCCCTCTTCTAAAGAGGAAAATATTTGGATAAAAAGGCTAGATCCAATTCCTCCTAGGTTAGAATGGATTGTTGAGGCAATCCATTGATCCAGTCCATCACCTTGTCCCTTAATGAGAAGGGAAACAGTCTCATACTGATGGCATCCTATGATATGTCGTGGTACCAGAATGTGTCACAGATCCCCTAAACATTGGAGAGGTGAGCATTGGGGTCTTCACTCTGCAAACCACCAAATTTAATGGTATTCTGAATCAACTGCTTTATTTCCAGCTTGATTTCAAAATATTGGGCCTACACCGGTGGCCTGACTATTCCGATGTCCACTCCCAGAATAGAGGGTAGTCCATATTCCATAAGAGTCTGGCGCGACGGCACCGGTTCTTGAGGTTCCTGGGGAATAAACTGTTGTTGACCTTGAGGGTAATAAGAATTCTGGTTCTGAGGCAAAAATGTGGGTTTCTCCCGCTAAATGTATTGTCTCTACGGTGGCTGCCTGAACCCTGGCACAAATTGAGCCTTTAGCCACTGTTGGTTCCTTAGCAGGTACTCCATATAAACCCGTGGTGGATTCAGATGCTTCCCTTCATCACCACCCCTTGTTTGATACCCTTCGATAACAAATGGCTGCCGAACGGCTTGGAAAATCCCCGATTCCTCCTTCTGATGGGCCAAGGGATCAACTGCGTTGTGATCACCCATAAGTGCATGACATCTCCTAGACAACGTTCTTTCGATTTCAAGGTCTATGAGGTGTTACATCAATGAATTGACAATCTTGGAATGAATGACTCGGCCACTCAAATACTACAGGCCTACACACACACACAAAACACCCAGCGTAAAAGGGAAAAAATAGTTGAAAATAGAAATGAGATGAAGAAAAGAATTTTTATAGAATTTTTTATTTTTATTTTCATGAAATAATCCCAATTAAATTATCAAATATGACCTTCTAACATCCCCATTAACAGCGCCAAAAATTACCCATTCGTTTACCTAAAATATTATTTTCAGTTAAATTAAATTCCCTAACTTTTACTAGTATAGTAAGCAAGAACGGGGTCGGTCCATAGGGAAACAGAATTGTCATTTTATGTTTCATGAATTGAAGTCACTTGGTGAAGATGCTGAATTTAAACATTATTGGTTGGTTTATTGGTGCTGGACTCAAAAGGTAACTATTTACTAGAGCTTTTCTAATTCACTACTGATTCAACTTGAAACTGAAGATTACTTAAAACCAAATATTAATGAATAATAATGAAAATGTGTCGGGGCAGGGCATTTGTGTGGGTCATTAAAACCTGATTCCCTATTGTGTTGTATTTTTTAAAATAACACACATTTCTGGGTTTCATATGTGTCGGAACTCCCTTGGTCTAGTGAGTTCCGGTCAAGTCGGTAGAAATCAATTCCTTTTTCTGGAAATTGCTTTCTACTGGATCTTAGTTTAGGAACCACCCTCTAGAAATGAAATGGATGTCCAATTGTCATTTATATTCTTGTCGTAATTCTCCCAATGATCCAGGGAAACTCCATTCTTGGTCCGATATGGATGTTTTCAGTGAGATAAAATATAGATGTGTTGGGAGAATTAGGTGTGAGATCATGAAAAAATAAAAGAATAGAGAAAATGGTTCTAGTGAACCCACATTTTTCCCAGCCCGAGCACAAGGGGGGGGTTAGAAACTCATGATTAAAAGCTTAAGAAACATACTAAAATTAATCATAAAATTCATTACAATAGAACTGAAAGAAAAATCAGAAGTACAATCATACAATAACAAAAAATGTTCCCCAAAAAATATCTCTTCCCTTTCCTCTAGTGCCCCTCCATCCCATTTCCCTAGTATTCTCCCTTGGCCCCCATTACTCCTTAGGGTCTCCTAGGTCAAAAATGGACTTTACCAGTACTCCAAAAGAAAGCATCAAAGAAAATCCTGGGTCAAGGCGTTGTTGGAAAGTGGTAAAACAAAAATAATAAAGATACAAAAGTATGCACGGTTTGGGGGCAAGGTTGGGTAAATTGTGCGCCAACCATGAAAGCTCTAGTGTCTCAAATCCTTTAGCCACACTGTTTGGGGGCATGGTTTGGTAAACATTGCACCGACTGTGCAAGAGATTCTATCTTGAATCATTTAACCGCATGGTTTGGGCACACGGTTTGAAAAACCATGCTCCAACCATGCGAGAGATTCTATCTTGAATCGTTGAACTGTATGGTTTTCTTCTTGTTAGGTCCACTAGGCAGAGTACCCTGAGAAGGGGGGTGAATCAGGGTATGACTAATTAAAAATTAAAGCCTGTTCTGATCTAGTTTCACTATTAATCAAAACACTCTTCTCTCTCTTTCCTATTTCACAATATAAACAGAAGGTAAAGTATGCATAGGACACAACAATTTTTACTTGGTTCACCGCTAAGGGCTACGTCCAAGGAGAATATGCTGACAACTTTCCGGTCGTACCAAATTCCACTATTCTTCACTAGATTTGGATTACAGGATTGGGGCTTGATCACTTCTATGCCCAAGCTCATGACCATTACAATGTTTAGGGTTTGCTCACTGCTTTCCCAAGGGTCACTCCCTGTTTCTCTCTCTCTGGCTCACTGCTGGTGAAGAGGATCACCTTCTTTCTCTTTCTTTTCTCACTACTCTGGAAGGAATCCACTCACAGTTTATAGACCTGTAGGTCTCATCATTTTCATGAAGGAATGAATCTTTCTCATTGTGCAGATTCTCTATTGAAGCCCAATTTTCACCCGTAGTTGAATCTCTCTTTGTACCGAAGGTGTGGGGAAAACTTACAGCTTCCAAGTGACCCAAATTTTCGGCCGGGGACTCAACCTTACTTGGCTCGCAAGTCAATCTTGGTGTGCAAGTATCAGCACACAAGTCACAACGGGAGCACAAGTCTACCACACACACTTGTGCGACACAAGCTTCCTCAACTCCAAACCCGCGCGACTCACCTCCTTTTACGCCCAAACCAACATTGGCGTGCAACTACCAACTGGCACGCAATTTCTCACACTGGCGCGCAACTCCTCACCCTGGCGCGCAACTCAACCTGCGCGACGACACACCACTTGCGAGACCACCACACATGCGTGATGGGTGCTCTGATTTCTCAAATTGTTGAACTCCGGTGAAGAATGGGGAGGGGTGGTCTAGTATTTATATGCAATTTGACCACCCTGCGCGATGGCGCGCAAGTCTCCCTTCGGCATGCAAGTCTCAAGGCACAGGTCTCTTCTCCTGTAAGTCACATGCACGACCTAATTCCAAACATGCATGAACCTTTTTACTGTGCCATATTTTTACCTTCTGATCTTGAAAAAAATGGCGCGCAAGTTCTCAAGTTTCTAAGGCATCAGCGCGCAAGTCTCTTTCACAACGCGCAAGTCACTTGCGTGACACTACCAATATTTGCTTGACACTTGTCCCTTTGCCAAATTTTGGTGGTCTGATCTTGAAAAACATATTGTGTGCAAGTTTCCAAGCCTTCATGTACACGGCGCACAAGTCCCTTTGCCAAAAACCAATTTTCTTCATTTGACGATTTTCAGGCCCAAAAATTTGAAAAACACTAGAAAACGGCGCCACCTTGTATTTATTCCTTTGTACTGCCTCTAGATCATCCGTTCCATTTGTCAACGTTCTTCAATCAAACATGGATCATTGACCTCAGCTCTGGAACTCAACATTCCATCATGAAATCCCCTTTGTCACCAATTTTTATGTCATTATTTTTCTTTGTCAACAATCACCACTCAGATTCACATTTTCCAACAAACACAATCACCTAAAAAATGCTTCAATGATACCTTGACGAATTTTTTCCAACACTTCTAGATGGACAACATGGTTTGGTAAACCGTGGGAAAACTATGTGGGTCATCTCTTCCATTTAAATTCCCCAATTTTCTATCCTTCATGTCAAGTGGTTGATTTGAATGAATCCTTATAGTATAATCAGGAGAATATGGTCCTTACGCCTCCAATTCCCTTCTTAATCTCCAAACATCAAAGAATCAATGCTTTATCCTTTACTGACCAAACAACCTGTCAAGATAAATTATCATTTTGAAAATATTGTAAAAACCATCCACAAAACCATTTTATAGATATTAGACCAAGTGGAAATACCTTATTCCCAGTAGTGCAACAAACTCTCCCACACTTGATTGGTCTTTTGTCCTCAAACAAAAGCATAGACAGTCATATCCAAGGTGTCAGACTAGTAGAAATATCGCAGATTATACTATTTAGGTGATTATGAATTTTGAACAAATTACCATTAAAAATTAAAACATCCATACTTCATGGATTCCAAAGTATATGAAGTTAGACAAAAAAGAAAACTTAATCCAAAATAGTTATTCATTCATTCAAAAATCAATTTTGCTTAAAAGTGAGTTTTACCTTCTTCATTAAAAGAGAGTGCCTACATCCATTTTCATCTCTTTATATAATCAGATTAGCTAAGCCCATGTTTTGTCATCACAAATTGTCAGGCTATAACTTTTATAGGTCACACACCCTCATGGACTTTCATTTCTTGGAATATTATGAAAGGTCATCAAAATTATTGGGCATGCCATTGCATATCTCAAAATATATTATTTTTCTTTGTATTGGTGTGAGATACTAGAATCAAATTTTTCCCAATATTCTCATGTCAATACATGATGTAAATGTTTGAGCAAGTCAAGAATTCATGAAATTAAGACCTCGTAATAGCCACTAATGCGGCAACAACAATTCCTAAAAACCTCAACTCTCCTTATGCACATTTCGACTTCCATTTTAAGGGGTTTCTCAATTAGAATTACTCCATCACAAAAATCATATTTAAACATAATATTTTTCTAAATGATTGGCTAAATTATCCTTTTCAAGTATTAAAAATTTTATTCACATCACAAACTAGGTTTGACAATCCAGACATACGATCCATTTTCAGATATAATTTCCAAAATTTATTTTTAGCTAATTGGTATGAACCCATGACATCTATAACAGCCCTTCAGATGCACCTAAGAAAATATGCTACCGTATGTACTTGGGCAATCAATCAACCAAATGGTGTGCCAATTTTGGGTGTACTTTGGAAGTCAATCAATCAAAATGGGGTTCCAATTAAGGGTTCCCTAACTCCCCCACACTTGATGGGTTGTTTTTACTCAAACAAATTCATAGACAGTCATAACCAAAGTGTCACCAAAGGGACAAGTAGAAATATCACAGATTATACAATTTAGGTGAATATTAATTATGAACTAATTACCACTAAAAATTATAGCAATCATACTTCATGTCTTCCCAAGTCTATGAAGTTAGCCAATGAATTAGACTTTATCCAAAACAGTTAACAATTATTTCATAAATCAATTTTTCTTAAAATTGAGTTTTCCCATATTCATCGAAAGAGAGTGCGTACCTTTATTTTCATCTCATTATACACTCAGTTTTGCTAAGCCCATGATTCTTTATCGCCAATTGGCATCACACACCCTCGTTGACTTGCATTTCTTGGAACATAATGAAATGCCATAAAAATTATTGGGCATGCCTTTGCATTTCACAAATATATTATTTTTCTTTGTAGTGGTATGAGATACTAGAGTCATATTTTTCCCAATATTATCATGTCAATACATGATGAAAATGTTTGATCATGTCAAGAGTTAATCAAATTAAGACCGCATAATAGCAACTAGTGCGGCAACAAAAATTTTCAAAACCTCACCTCTCATTATGCACAATTCGACTTCCATTTTAAGGGGTTTCTCAATTCGAATTACTTCATCACAAAAAAACATCTTTAAACAGAATTTTTTTCTAAATGATTGGCTACATTTTCCTTTTCATTTATTACAAAGTTTATTTACATCATATACTAGGTTCGACAATCCGGACATATGATCCATTTTTAGAGATAATTACCAAAATTCAGTTTTAGATAATTGGTATAAACCCATGACATCTATGAAAGCCCTTTAGACGAACCTAAGAAAATATTCTACCCTAAGTACTTAGGCAATCAATCCATTAAAATGGGGTGCCAATTAAGGTTGCCCTAACTCCCCCACACTTGATTGGTTGTTTTTCCTCAAACAAATGCATAGATAGTCATAACAAGGGGGTCACCAAAGAGACAGGTAGAAATATCACAGATTATACCATTTAGGTGAATATGAATTTTGAACTAATTTCCCTAAAAAATTACAGCATTCATACTTTATGGATTCCCATGTCTATGATGTTAGCCAGCAAAGTAGACTTAATACAAAATAGTTAAAAATTCATTCATTAATCAATTTTTCTTAAAATTGAGATTTCCCTTCTTTATTCCAAGAGAGTTCCTACCTCCATTTTCATCTCGTTATACACTCAGAGTAGCTAAGCCCAGGTTTCATCGTCACCAATGGGAGGGCTATCACTTTTATAGGTCACACACCCTCATTGAATTTCATTTCATGAAATATGATGAAAGGTCATCAAAATTATTGGGCATGCCTTTGAATATCTCAAAATATATTATTTTTCCTTGTAGTGGTGTGAGATACTAGCATCAAAATTTTCCCAATATGATCATTTCAATACATGATGAAATTTTTTGAGCACGTCAAGATTTCATGAAATTAGGACTGCATGATAGCCACTAGTGCAGCAACAACAATTCCCAAAACCTCACCTCTCCTTATGCACAATTTGACTTCTATTTTAAGGGCTTTATCAATTCAAGATACTCCATAACAAAAAAAAATCTTTAAACAGAATGTTTTTTAAATGAGTGTCTAAATGCTCCTTTTCAAGTAATACAATGTTTATTCACATCACAAAATAGGTTCGACAATCCATATATATGAGCCATTTTCAGAGATAATTTCCAAAATTCAGTTTTAGCTAATTTGTATAAACCAATGACATCTATAACAACCCTTTAGAAGAACCTAAGAAAATATGATACCCTAAGTACTTGGTCAATCAATCAATCAAAATGGGGATCCAATTAAGGGTGTACATGGGCAATCAATCAATCAAAATGGGGTGCTGATTAAGGGCGCCCAAACTCCCCCACACATGATTGGTTGCTTGTCCTCAAACAAATGCATTGACAGTCATAACCAAGGTGTCACCAAAGAGACAGGTAGAAATATCATTGATTATAAAATTTAGGTGAATATGTATTTTGAAATAATTACCATTAAAAATTACAGCATTCATACTTCATGGCTTCCCAAGTCTATGAAGTTAGCCAAAAAAAGTAAACTTAATCCAAAACATTTAACCACTCATTCAAAAATCAATTTTGATTAAAAGTGAGTTTTCCCTTCTTCATTCAAAGAGATTTCCAACCTCCATTTTCATTTCGTAATACACTCAGATTAGCTAAGTCCAGGTATCGTCGTCTCCAATTGGAGGGCTATCACTTTTATAGGTCACACACACTCATTGAATTGCATTTCTTGGAACATGATGGAAGGTCATCAAAATTATTGGGAATGACTTTGTATATCTCAAAATATACTATTTTTATTTGTAGTGGGGTGATATACTAGCATAAATTTTTTCCAATATGATCATGTCAATAAATGATGAAAATGTTTGATCAAGTCAAGAGTTCATAAAATTAAGACCGCGTAATACCCACTAGTGCGGCAACAATAATTCCCAAAACCTTACCTCTCCTTATGCACAATTTGAAATCCATTTTTAGGGGTTTCTAAATTCAAATTACTCCATCACAAAAATAATCTTTAAATATATGGTTTTTCTAAATGATTGGCTAAATTCAACTCTTCATGTATTAAAATGTTTATTCGCATCTCAAACAAGGTTAAAAAATCCAGACATATGAGCCATTTTCAGAGATAATTTCCAAAATTTAGTTTTTTCTAATTGGCATAAACCCATGAAATCTATAATAGACCTTTAGACGCACCTATGAAAATATGACACCCTATGTACTTGGGAAATAAATCAATCAAAATGGGTTTCCAATTAAGGGTGTACTTGGGCTATCAATCAATCAAAATACGGTGCCAATTAAGGGTGCCCTAACTCCCCCACACTTTATTGGTTGTTTGTCCACAAACAAATGCATAGACAGTCATAAATAAGGTGTCACCAAAGAGACAGGTAGAAATATCAAAGATTATACCATTTAGTTGAATATGAATTTCGAAATAATTACCGTAAAAAATTACAACATTCATACTTCATGGTTTCCCAAGTCAATGAAGTTATCCAACAAAGTTGACTAAATCCAAAACAGTTAACCATTCATTCATAAATCAATTTTGCTTAAAAGTGAGTTTTCCCTTCATCATTCAAAGAGAGTTCCTACCTCCATTTCCATCTAGTTATACACTCAAATTAGCTAAGCCTAGGTTTTGTCGTCACCAATTTGTGGGCCATCACTTTTATAGGTAACACACTCTCATTTACCTACATTGCTTGGGACATGAGGAAATGTCATCAAAATTATTGGGAAAGCCTTTGCATATCTCAAAATATATTATTTTTCATTTTAGTGGTGTGAGATACTAGGATCAATTTTTCCCAATATGCACATGTCAATACATGATGAAAATGTTTGAGAAAGTCAAGAGTTCATGAAATTAAGACTGCATAATAGACACTAGTGCGGCAACAACAATTCCCAAAACCTCACCTATCCTTATGTACAATTCGTTTTCCACTTTAAGGGGTTTCTCAATTTGAATTAATCCATCACAAAAATCATCTTTAAACATACTATTTTTCTAAATTATAAGATAAATGCTCATTTTCATGTATTACAATGTTTATTCACATCACAAACTATGTTCGAAAATACGGACATATGAGCCATTTTCATATATAATTTCCAAAATTCAGTTTTAGCTAATTGGTATAAACCCTTGACATCTATAATATCCCTTTAGACATACCTATGAAAATATGCTACCCTAAGTACATGGGCAATAAATCAATCAAAATGGGGTGCCAATTAAGTGCGTACTAGGGAAATCAATCAATCAACATGGGGTTCCAATAAAGGGCGCCCTAACTCCCCCACATTTGATTGGTTGTTTGTCCTCAAACAAATGCATTGACAGTCATAACCAAGGTGTCACCAAAGAGACAGGTAGAAATATCACATATTATACCATTTATGTGAATATTAATTTTAAACTAATTACCATTAAAAATTACTGCATTCTTACTTCATGGATTCCCATGTCTATGAAGATTTCCAAAAAGTAGACTTAATCCAAATAGTTAACCATTCATTCATAAATCAATTTTGCTTAAAAGTGAGTTTTCCCTTCTCCAATGAAAGAGAGTTCCTACCTCCATTTTCATCTCGTTATACAATCAGATTAGCTAATCCAAAGTTTCATCATCACCAATGGTCAGGGTATCACTTTTATAGGTCACACACCATCATTGACTTTCATTGCTTGGAACGTGATGAAAGGTCATCAAAATTATTGGGCATGCCATTGCATACCTCAAAGTATATTATTTTTCTTTGTAGTGGTGTGAGATAATTGCATCAATTTTTTTCCAATATGATCATGTCAATACATGATGAAAATGTTTGAGGAAATCATGAGTTCATGAAATTTGGACCACGTACTGGCCACTAGTGCGGCAACAACAATTCCCAAAACCTCACCTCTCCTTATGCACAATTCGACTTTAATTTTAATGGGTTTCTCAATTCAAATTACTCCATCACAAAAATCATCTTTAAACATACAATTTTCTAAATTATTGGATAAATTCTAATTTTCAAGTATTACAATGTTTATTCACATCACAAACTAGGTTTTGCAATTCAGACATATGAGCCACTTTGAAGGATAATTTCCAAAATTCAATTTTAGCTAATTGGTATGAAACCATGATATCTATAACAGCCCTTTAGACACACCTATGAAATATTCTACCCTAAGTACTTGGGAAATCAATCAATGAAAATGGGGAACCAATTAAAGGTGCCCTAACTCCCCCACACTTGGTTGGTTGTTTGTCCTCAATCAAAAGCATATAGATTCATAACCAAGGTGTCACCAAAGAGGCAGGTAGAAATATCACAGATTATACCATTTACGTGTATATAAATTTTGAACTAATTACCATTAAAAATTACAGCATTCATACTTCATGGCTTCCCAAGTCTATGAAGTTATCCAAAAAGGTAGACATAATCCACAACAGTTACCCATTCATTCATAAATCAATTTTTCATAAAACATAGTTTTCCCTTCTTCATTCAAAGAGAGTGCCTACCACCGTTTTTATCTCGTTATAAACTCAGATTTTCTAAGACCAGGTTTCAACATCTCCAATTGGTAGGCTACCACTTTTATAGGTCACACACTCTCATTGACTTGCATTGATTGGAACATGATGAATGGTCATCAAAATTATTGGGCATGCCTTTTCATATCTCAAAATATATTATTTTTCTTTTTAGTGGTATGATATACTAGCATTAAATTTTTCCAAATATTCTCATGTTAATACTTGATGAAAATGTTTGAGAAAGTCAAGAGTTCATGAAATTAAGACCGCATAATAGCCACTTGTGCGGAAACGACAATTCCAAAAACCTCATCTCTCCTTATGCACAATTCGACTTCCATTTTAATGGGTTTCCCAATTTGAATTACTCCATAAAAAATAATTATTAAAGAGACTGTTTTTCTAAATTATTGGCTAAATGCTACTTTAAAAGTATTTAAAAGTTTATTCACATCACAAACTTGGTCAACAATCTGCGCATATGATCCATTTTCAGAGATAATTTCCAAAATTCAGTTTTAGCTAATTGGTATAAACCCATGAAATCTATAATAGCCCTTTAGATTCACCAAAGAAAATATGCTACCATAAGTACTTGGGAAATATATAAATCAAAATGGTGTTCCAATTAAGGGCGTACATGGGAAATAAATCAATCAAAATGGGGTGCCAATTAAGGGTGCCCTAACTCCCCCACATTTGATTGGTTGTTTGTCCTCTAAAAAAATCATAAACAGTCATAACCAAGGTGGCACCAAAGAGACATGAAGAAATAACATAGATTATACCATTTAAGTGAATATTAATTTTGAACTAATTACCGTAAAAAATTACAGAATTCATACTTCATGGATTCCAAAGTCTATGATGTTATCCAATAAACTAGACTTAATCTAAAACATTTAACCATCCATTCATAAATCAATTTTTCTTAAAAGTGAGTTTTCCCTTATTCATTCAAAGAGAGTGCCTACCTCCATTTTCATCTCATTATACACTTATATTAGCTATGCCCATGTTTTTCCATCTCCAATTGATGGTCTATCACTTTTACGAGTCATACACCCTCATTGACTTCCATTGCTTGGAACATGATGAAAGGTCATCAAAATTATTGGGCATGCATTTTCATATCTGAAAAAATATTATTTTTCTTTGTAGTGGTGTGAGATACTAGCATAATTGTTTTCTAATATGCTCATGTAAATACATGATGAAAATATTTGAGCAAGTCAAGATTTTATGAAATTAAGACCGAGTAATAGCCACTAGTGCATAAACAACTATTCCCAAAACCTCACCTCTCCTTATGCACAATTCAACTTACATTTTAAGGGGTTTGTCAATTAGAATTACTCCATCAGAAAAAAAATCTTTAAATAGAATGTTCTTCAAAATGATTTGCTAAATGATCATTTTCAGGTATTACAAAGTTTATTCACATCACACACTAGGTTTGAAAATCTGGACATATGAGCCATTTTCATAGATAATTTCCAAAATTCAGTTTTAGCTATTTGGTATAAACCCATGACATCTATAACAGCCCTATAGACGCACCTAGTAAAATATGATACCCTATGTACTTGGGAAATCAATCAATCAAAATGGTGTGCTAGTAAAGGGAACCCTCCCCCACACTTAAAACCGAACACTGTCTCCCGTGAAGGTAATAATATAGAGAAGGGTGGGAAAAGAAGCATGAAAAGGTAGGGTAAAATAAAAATAGAAAAAGTTAAAAGGGGAAATCTCCCATGAATCATGGTACGTGTGAAAATAATGTGGTGTGCAAGAGCTCGATAAATAGAAAAATGGATGGCGTGGAACAGATGAAACGGTTGCTGGAAAAAAGAACCATACAAGTGAAGCAGGAAAAAGTAGTACCAGTAGTAGGAAAAGAAAAGAACTGCACACAAGGATACCAATGTAGGGAAAAAAGATCACACCATAGAAGATAGTACAAGATAGTTCGAAGGAAAAAACCAAAGAACAAAGTAAGATAAAATGCAACAAAATATGTTCAGGGAGCTTAGGGATCGAAAAAGAAAGCACGCACATCGGCATCCCATGTCAGATCAGCAGTAGGAAGATGCAGGTCCAAAGGATCAGTGGGAGCAGAGGTATTTTATGGCCCACTCATGGAATCGCCAGCTCCCGACATATAGTAAGATAGAAGTTGGTGGGGCAGAGCTTCATATAAGGTGGGAGGATGAAGATTGGTCAAGATAAGGCCCTCCACCTCCATCTTTGTCTTCTCCAGCTGCCAGTGGAACATTGAGTATTGGTCCTGATACCATTTCTAGAATAGGTATGGGTTAGTGTAAGGTGTTCCATGTAGTGCTGGGTAGAAAGGATAGGGCGGGTTAGATGGTGGCGGCCCGGACGGGTGAGAGGTGGCAACAAGAAAATCATGAGGCCCCTAAGGTGTGGAGTCATGGGAAGTCGTTGGCACAGCAGGGTGCTCCTCTATAGTCGGGCCCTCGTGTAGTGGTGCTATTGGGTCGGCCCCGGGAACTTCTCGCAGGTGGAGTCGCACACCGTTGGGATCCATCATTCTCATTCGGCGGAGCAGAGTAATATCAAAATAGGGCATGACTGGTAGTTCCACAAACTCTGCTGCATCATACCGAAGGCGTAGCCGATCCGCCAAAAGTGTGATGAAGGGGACACCAAAAACATTTTCCTTTGTCATGGAGAACATCTGCTGCAAATACTGAGTGAAGACGTATGCCAAATTGACGGCATTGGCAATCACCAAAGATTCCAAAATCAACAGTTCTTGTGTGCTCACTCCACCTTGGATATCTGACAAGGCCGTAAAACAAATAGTAATGATCCAATTGAGGACCCGATGGATTGAGTTTATGAATTTGGAGGCCTTGGCAGTCTGCAGGATGTAAGGGTCTCTTGTAGAAATAGTGGACCGGAAGACCCGGGCCGGGGTGGGATCCCATTCCAATGGGGATAGGAAATACACGTCACTCTGGACGTACTCTTTTTCATATAAGCCAATGAGGATAGTGAACTTAATTAATCGGAGATTGTTCTGCTGGTTCATGAGACAGAAATTGATGTCATCGGCAGCCTCAATGGTAAAACCCTGGTCAGTTTCAACGCAGCGCTCTAAACAATGGAAGGTGGCCCCAAATTCCAATATCATCTCTTTTTAAATGGGTTGGAGAACCGCCAAATCTTCAGTGATATTGCCACAATAAATATACATCTGGAGCTCCTACATTATCTCAAGGGATTCAAGATGTTCAAAAAACTCATGGTGAGGACTGACCTCACGGTTCGACAATGTATGGTATCCCATAGTTTCCACTTTTTAGTAAACTTGACCTAAGGGCCATGGGTGGAGCTTGAGCCAATGTCCCGGGATCTTTTGGAATTTGACATAGAGGTTAGGGTTGGGGTTTTTGGTTTTGGTCACCTGCAGTAGAAAACAAAAATAGAACATACATACTATCACAACAAGTAGAGATAGCAATATGAAATTTCTAAAGTGAAAAGCGTAAAAATCCTACGGCAAATCCAATTTTGAAAATTTAGGTTTTTAAAACACATGTTCAGTGAAAATCATTATGGCTCATTTGTGTGATTAAAAATAAATGGAAAAAAGAGAGAAGAGGGGGAGTGAATGGCTAAGAACAAAGAAGAAGAAAAGAAAAGAAAATGGGAGTGGGAGATTTTTCATAGCCAAACCCTAGGGAAATAGAGAGAGAATGGAAAGAAAAGTAGGAGAAAAGGGAAGAAGAATAAATAATGATGAATGAAAGAATACCTTGTAGGGGGTTCCAGCAAAGAAACATGGCTGGAGGAGATGAGGAAGAGGAGATGAGGAAGTGCAAAGCCACACGAGTTAGAGCAGGAGGAGGAGGGGCACCACACAGGTTGAAGAGATGTGGGAATCCAGTTTTCTATAAAAAATTTCGGTTTTAAGTGGATGCACGGTTTGGGTGCATGGTTCGGTAAACCATGTGCCAACCGTGCACAACCCACTGCCTGGGGGAGTCCAAGGGGCACAGTTGGATCATGGTGAGGAAAAGTTTTAATATTTCCCCCTTTTAAAATGAAAACACACCCTTTTCATTAAAATATTTATTCCCCTTTTGATGATAAAATAAATTTGGAGATTTGGAATTGAAAGTGTAATACTCGTATTAACGGAGTTCCATATGATACCCTAACTTGGAGTGAGAATCCTACACTATAACACGCAAGAATTGAAAAGCACACTAGCATGCAGTCCTAAGAACACTCAAACAAACAAAGCATTTTAATAGAAAATTGTTCAAAATGTCGGGTTACCTCCCGAGCAGTGCTACATTTTAAGTCTCGATATTGACATACCCGGGCCTTAAGTTATCCTAATTGCATGGTGGAAAATGTTCCCACCATGTCTTCCATTATATAGTAAGGTTTCAGGCACTTCCCATTAACTTTAAATGTTTTCCCATCTCTGCCATCCACTTCCATCGCTCCATTGTGGAAAACAGTAATCACCGTGAAGGGTCCTGACCATCGGGACATTAACTTTCCTAGGAAAAACATTAGACGAGAGTTAAAAATTAAGACTTTATCACCTAATTAGAAGGATTTCTGAGATATCATGCAGTCATGGACTACCTTTGTCTTCTCCTTATACAATTTCACATTCTCATAGGCCTCCCGCCTATTCTCGTCAATCTCTCTTAATTGGAATTTTCTCTTTTCCTCTCCAGCCTTGAGATCATAGTTAAGGCCCTTGATAGCCCAATAGGCTTTATGCTCTATATCCACCAGTAAGTAGTTGGGGTTTCCATAGTCTAATATATAAGGAAACATGCCCAAGGGTGTCTTTAAAGCTGTCCAGTAGGACCATAACGCATCATCCAATTTCATGGATCAATCCTTTCTTGATGCCCCCATCGTTTTCTCCAGTATTTGTTTCAGCTCGCGGTTTGACACCTCTACCTAACCACTAGATTGTCGGTGGTAGGGAGTCCCTTGTTTGTACATGACTCCATTCTTTAAGAGCACATTCCTCATAAGTGTGTTGTCAATATGAGTTTCGCGGTCTCTAATCAACACTCATGGGGTCCTAAACCGACTGAAAATATTTTTCATGAGAAAATGGACGATGACATGATCAGTATTATGAGTCGTTTCCACTTCCTCTACCCACTTGGAAACAAAGTCAAAACATACCAGAATGTACATGTGCCCAACAGATGAGGGAAAACCCCATAAAGTCGATTCCCCATTTATCAAAAATTTCAACTTCAAGTATCTGGTGTTGCGGCATCTCGGCACGACAGCGAAATTTCCTGTCCACTGGCATCGATCACAGTACGAGACAAAATGACGTGTGTCCTTATGCCTGGTTGGCCAGAGGAGACCTGATTGTAAAACCATGACAACTGTTCGATCTGGCCCACAATGTCCTCCTACCAGATAAGAGTGACAGAATTCTAAAATACATTGAATGTCATCCTCTGGGATCCAACGACGGATTATCCCATCGCCGAATGTACGGAAAAGTAGGGATATTCCCATAAATACCACCCTACCTCTGATAAAATCTGCTTCCTCTATTGAAATGAGAAGTCTGGGTGGAAAAATCCTATTTCTAAGTAGTTTGCAAGATTGACGAACCATGGACGAGGTGGGACTCCAACGAAAAATAGCTGCTCATCCTGAAAGTCTTCATTGATCTCCTGGTCTTATTCTCTCTCTAATTGTGGTAGTTCCATTTGGGAGAGATAATCAGCCACCACATTCTCACTGACCTTTTTTTCTTTAATTTCCAAGTCAAAATCTTGCAGAAGGAGCACGCAATGGATGAGTCGTGTTTTGACATCCTTCTTATTCAGAGAATAATTCAGCGCGACATGGTCCATGTAGGCTACAACATTAGAAAGCACCATGTAGGAGCAGAATCATTCAAATTCAAAAACCACAGCTAGCATTTCCTTCTCTGTGGTGGTATAATTCAACTATGCTTAATTTAATGCTCAGTTGGCATATTAGATCGGTCTGAATATACGATCTAGCCACTGTCCAAGGAATGCCCCCATAGCATAATCACTCGCGTTGCAAATAAGTTCAAACTGCTCCTCCCAATTTGGAGCGATCATGATGGGTGTGGTGGCTAATTTTTCCATCTAAATTTGGGAAGCTTTAGTGAATTTATCATAAAAATCAAAAATTGAATCTTTGGATAGTTGATTGGTTAAAGGATTAGAAATCTTGGAAAAGCCATGGACAAATCTTCTCTAAAAACCCGCATGCCCCAAAAAGATTCGAATCGCTCGAACAGATGCAGGAACGGGAAAATGCAAGATAACTTCAATTTTAGCCTAATCCACCTGAATTCCTTGCATCGAGATCAGATTACCTAGCTCAATTTCGTGTTGTACAATAAAATAGGAATTTATCCCAATTCAAAACCAAATTTGTGTTCTCACATCGCATGTGCCCCATCTCTGGATTCGTCAATAAAGTGGTAAATGACTTCCTGTATACTGAGAAGTCAACCATGAATACCTCTAAAATCTTCTCCTCCATATCAGGGAAGATGGAGAGCATGAATCTTTGAATGGTGGCTGGAGCATTGCACATTCTGAATGACATGTGGTGGTAGGTGAATGTTCCATTCAGACAAGTAAAGGTGCTCTTTTCCTGATCCTCTGGAGCGATAGAAATCTGGTTATTGTTGTACCCCACACTCTTTGATTTTCATGATCACAATCACTTTCATATTTGTCTAACCTTGTTTCAAGTGTTTTTTTTGATAGGTGAAATATTGCCAAAGGATTGGCCCAAGAAAGGACAAGAAGTGGACTGAAATTCAGTACACCGGCCAACCGGTATGATAGCACCGGCCAGCCGGTGGACCTGGCAGAGGCATTGCCCACTGCCAGGCTCCACTGGTCAGCCGGTGGCTCTGTCACCGGCCAGCCGGTGGAATCCAGCAAAACAGTGGTTGCTACTGTCTTGCCACCGGCCAGCCGGTGGCTCTGGCACCGGTCAGCCGGTGGCCCCTGGAAAAGAAGAACAACTACTGTCTTGCCACCGGCCAGCCGGTGGCTCTGGCACCGGTCAGCCGGTGGCTCCTGGACAGGAATCCTATGCCTTTTTGCAAACACCGGCCCACCGGTGGCCCTGCACCGGCCAGCCGGTGGACACAGTCAAACTAGCCGTTGGGCTGTTGACCAGCCTGTCCACTTGGCCTCCAACGGCTCTTTTAGCCTCTCCAACGGCTCTGAAGGCCCCCAATGGGTTCCATGCCTATAAATAAAGGCCAAGGAAGCCCCGGACATCCCCCGGAACTATTACGAAGCCAACGGACACATTTTCCATCATTCGGCAATCCTCCGGCGGACTTCCTCAAAGGAACCCACCTAGCTCCATCCAATTCCACATCCAAGGAGCTCCTTCAAAGAAGCTTGGAAGCGGCCTTCAACATCTCCAATCAATCAAAGGCGCCCAAGTCTTCCTCCAATACGGTTTTTCTTGTATTTATTATTTTGAGCTTTAAAATTGTGTTTGTGCCTACAAACCCCAAACCCTTTTCTCATCCCCCTTTCTTTTGGGTTTCACACCACCATTAAGGTGTGAAGAGGTTTCTTCAAGCCTTTCCTTTTAAAAGGCTTGAGTTGTCGGTGAGCTAGCCTTCACCCGTTAAAAAGGCTAGTGGGTTCTTGCTATTCCATTGAAAGCAAGTGGGTTCTTGCTTAACCACCAAAAGCAAGCTGTAATAGGTCCTAGTGCTACCTCAAAGCCTAGTGGGTTTCTTGCTAAAACCATTGAAAAGCAAGCAGTAGGAATCTCTCAACGGTTGAGTTGGGAGCGGAGACGTAGGCCGGGTTTTGGCCGAACTCCGTTATCAATTTCTTGTGTGATTGCCTCTTTATTTCCGCTGCATTTCAACTTTGATTTTTAATTTGTTAATCAATTTTTTAAAAGGCAATTCACCCCACCTCTTGCCATCATTCCTCGTTCATTCCGCCCAACAATTGGTATCAGAGCGGTAATTTGAGTAATACCTTAAACGGTTTCAAATTTAAAGATCCTTTTTGATGGCTTCTACCGCTTCTTCCTCTCAATCCCCCGAAGGATTTTCTTTGGATCGTGCTCCATTCTTTGATGGAACCGATTATAGTTTTTGGAAAACCCGCATGGCCACATTTCTTAAAAGTATTGGCTATCCAATTTATAGAATTGTTATGAAAGGATTTTCCCTCTCCTCTCCCGATGAGTCTAAATGGACCCCCAATGATATTGCAAATTTTGAGCTTGATGGCAAATCCATGAATGCTCTTCATTGTGGCTTAGACCGTAATGTTTTTGATTGTATTTCTTCTTGCACTACCTCACATGATATTTGGAAATTTTTAGAGCTAACCCATGAAGGTACTAGCAAGGCTCCAAAGCAAGAACCCGCTCAAGAGCAAGAACTCGACGAAAAATTCAAACCCGCTTGCCCACTTCACAAGAAAAGGGCCAAGAAAAAGAAGGGAAAGAAGAAGGCTTCAAAGGCAACATGGAGTGATAGCTCCTCCTTCTCCTCCTTCTCCTCGAGCGACCAAGGTAAAAAATGCCTAATGGCAAAACATGAGGTATCATCTTCCGACTCTTCTTCCGCATCCTCCTCTAGTTCTTCAAATTCTTTAAATCATTTATCTTATGAAGAACTCTCACACGCTAGAGACCAACTTGAAAATGGTTTTCACGAACTCTCGTCAAAATTTGTTGCTTTAAAAAAGTCTTTCAAAAAACTCTCCTCCGAAAAAGAACAACTTCTCAAAGAGAAGGAGGAACTCTCCCTAAAAATCCAAAATTTCCCAAATGTTGATTCCATGGAATCAACCATCAAGGACCTTAGAGAATCCTTGGCTAAGTTCACCCAAGGGGAACAAAATCTGACCAAACTCTTAGGTTCCAAACGCATTTCCCGAACCACTCAAGGACTTGGCTATACCAACCAAGCCTCCTCCTCCCATGCACCCACTGTTTTTGTAAGGGGGAGCTCCGATTACAAATTTTGTAATTATTGCAAAAAACCCGGGCACCTCATTTATGAGTGTATTGTAAAAACGCCCGGTATGGCCAACCCAAGTCTATTTACTATAGTGACGAGTTCTATAGGAGAAGACCCGCTATGAGACAAGTATGGATTGAAAAATCCCTTCTTGCGAGTCTCTCCGGGCTAAAATTTGTTTCGTCTCCCCGGTGATTGATTGTTTTTATTTAGGGGGAGTTAGGATCTTTTAAGCTTTTTTGTGTATTCAAAATTTTTCCTTTCAATTTCAACACTTGGTTTCAAAACTCTCAAATTCAAAAATTTCATTTGGTTTCAAATTTCAAATTTCAATTTTTTTTATTTCAAAACTTTCAATTCAATTTTTGGTTCAAAATTTTCATTTTAACTTTTGATTCAAAACTTTCAATTCAAATTTCAAATTTCATATTTTTCTTGATTCAAAACTTTCAATTAAATTTTTGGTTCAAAATTTTCATTTTAATTCTTGATTCAAAACTTTCAATTCAATTTTCAAAAATTCCAATTGATCTTGATTCTCAATTTTCCCTCAATCAAGTTTTATTCCCCATTCTTTTTTGATAATCACAAAGGGGGAGAAATTTCTTGATTGATTGGGGGAGAATCTTTTCTCTCATTATTAGTATTTATTTTCAATTTATCATTTCAAGCATGCCTTTCATTTAGGTTTTTACATTGCTTAGATAAGTGATTGTGATCATCAAAATAGGGGGAGATTGTTGTACCCCACACTCTTTGATTTTCATGATCACAATCACTTTCATATTTGTCTAACCTTGTTTCAAGTGTTTTTGTTGATAGGCGAAATATTGCCAAAGGATTGGCCCAAGAAAGGACAAGAAGTGGACTGAAATTCAGTACACCGGCCAACCGGTATGATAGCACCGGCCAGCCGGTGGACCTGGCAGAGGCATTGCCCATTGCCAGGCTCCACCGGTCATCCGGTGGCTCTGTCACCGGCCAGCCGGTGGAATCCATCAAAACAGTGGTTGCTACTGTCTTGCCACCGGCCAGCCGGTGGCTCTGGCACCGGTCAGCCTGTGGCCCCTGGAAAAGAAGAACAACTACTGTCTTGCCACCGGCCAGCCGGTGGCTCTGGCACCGGTCAGCCGGTGGCTCTGGCACCGGTCAGCCGGTGGCTCCTGGACAGGAATCCTATGCCTTTTTGCAAACACCGGCCAACCGGTGGCCCTGCACCGGCCAGCCGGTGGACACAGTCAAACTAGCCGTTGGGCTGTTGACCAGCCTGTCCACTTGGCCTCCAACGGCTCTTTTAGCCTCTCCAACGGCTCCGAAGGCCCCCAATGGGTTCCATGCCTATAAATAAAGGCCAAGGAAGCCCCGGACATCCCCCGGAACTATTACGAAGCCAATGGACACATTTTCCATCATTCGGCAATCCTCCGGCGGACTTCCTCAAAGGAACCCACCTAGCTCCATCCAATTCCACATCCAAGGAGCTCCTTCAAAGAAGCTTGGAAGCGGCCTTCAACATCTCCAATCAATCAAAGGCGCCCAAGTCTTCCTCCAATACGGTTTTTCTTGTATTTATTATTTTGAGCTTTAAAATTGGGTTTGTGCCTACAAACCCCAAACCCTTTTCTCATCCCCCTTTCTTTTGGGTTTCACACCACCATTAAGGTGTGAAGAGGTTTCTTCAAGCCTTTCCTTTTAAAAGGCTTGAGTTGTCGGTGAGCTAGCCTTCACCCGTTAAAAAGGCTAGTGGGTTCTTGCTATTCCATTGAAAGCAAGTGGGTTCTTGCTTAACCACCAAAAGCAAGCTGTAATAGGTCCTAGTGCTACCTCAAAGCCTAGTGGGTTTCTTGCTAAAACCATTGAAAATCAAGCAGTAGGAATCTCTCAACGGTTGAGTTGGGAGCGGAGACGTAGGCCGGGTTTTGGCCGAACTCCGTTATCAATTTCTTGTGTGATTGCCTCTTTATTTCCGCTGCATTTCAACTTTGATTTTTAATTTGTTAATCAATTTTTTAAAAGGCAATTCACCCCCCTCTTTCCATCATTCCTCGTTCATTCCGCCCAACAGTTATATCCTGAATAACCATAGAAACAATAAAATTCATGCCCTGCCAATCATTCAAGCATATGATCCATGAATGGAAGAGGGAAATGATCTTTCCTTGTGGAATCATTTAACTTCCTGTAATCGACACAAACCCGACATCTCGTGACTGTTCGAGTCGGGATGAGCTCATTCTTTTCATTGGTCACTACCGTGATGCCAGCTTTCTTTGGTACCACCAAGAGAGGACTCACCCACGGGCTGTCAGAAATGAGGTATATAATACCAACATCAAGAAATTTGATCACCTCCTTCTTGACCACTTATTTCATGGGGGGTTCAGTCTCCATTGTGGTTGGAGAGATTCTTTTTTTCCTTCCTCCTTAAGTACCTTGTGAGTGCAGATAGTGGGGCTTATACCCTTATGGTCAGCAACTGTCCAACCAATGGCATGTTTCCACCATCGGAGGACTTGTAAAAGTGCCTCTTCATGATCTTTTGAGAGTGATGCATTTAAAATCACTAGAAATGTATGTTCCTCTCCCAAGTAACCATACTTCAGAGAGGAAGGGAGATGTTTTAACTCGATCTGGGGAGCCTTGAGAATGGACGGTACGATAGGCTCAACTGCAGCTTGCTCTATCAAATCTAGAACAATTTCCCTTTTCCAGTAATGGCCTCCTTTTCCTTTAATAAATCTTACTTCTTCCCGATTTTATTTAAGGTGGTCATCATCCAGAATGTATTCTTTTCTGAAAGAATAAGATTTCATAATGCCTTCATCTAGGCCAAAGCACTCAACCGTTATTGTCAATGCACAAAAATACTCTTGCTCCATCAGCGAAACATGTTTCACCGCTTTTAAGACATTGTAGGAAACCTTCTCATCACTAACACAGAAGATAATCTCACCATGGTGCACATCTATTAACACTATTCCAGTAGCCAGAAAGTGTCTTCCAAGAATTAGGGATGCCTCTTGGCCTTCTTCCATATGGTGGATAATAAAATCTTTTGGTAGAATCAACTTCCCCAATTTAGCCAATATGTCTTCCAACAGCCCCTTGGGTATTTAATACAATGATAGACTAATTGGAGTGCCACTTAGGTTGGATTGAGATCGTTCAGCCCTTACTTATTGAATACCCCAAAGGGTATTAGACTAACACTCTCCCCCAAATCAGAAAGGGCTTTACCAAACTCACAAGGTCTGATTATACAAGGGATAATAATGCTTCATGGATCTTGGATCTTAGGAGGGAGAGTATGTTGGAAAACCACCGAACATTCCTTGGTTTGCGGAATGGTTCCCAAGTCATCCATTTTCCTTTTGTTTGAAAGAATTTCTATCATGAACTTTTTGTAGGTGGGAATTTTACTTAATGTCTCAGCAAAGGGGATACTGATATGAAGTTTCCAGGATATCTCCATGAATTTGGAAAATTGTGGGACCAACTTCCTTTGTTTCATCCTTGCTAGAAATAGAAAGGGAGGCTCATATGCTTTGATCACTTATTTACCCTTATCCAATGGGGCGTCTGGTTCTTTATTCTTCTCATGTCTTGGGGAATATTCCTCAGCTACCAATTCTCCACCTGCGGACATGGACTGCATTGATGTTGGGGCACCCTGACTCATAGTAACCTTTGGCATCAGCTCCTTCCCGCTGTGTAGTGTAACATCATTTGCGTCCTCCCATGGATTGTTTTCTCTGTTGCCTGGAAGTGTACAAGGATGTATATGGGACAACTTATTGGCAAGCTACCCAATCTAGTTTACGAGGCTTCGAATTGATGCATCCTGGTTTTGAAATCGTGTTGCAGCGGTTGTTATGAATTTGGACATCATTTCTTCCAACATTGAGGGAGGTTAATGTTTAGTTTATTGGGAGACATGTGGGGGAGGTGGATGTCTCAATGGTTGGGAAGGATGAGTGTAGAGACCCGAAGCTTGACGTACATGGACATTACATTATTTTTGCGGAATACTTAGTACATAACAAAAACACACACACAAGGATCGTAATAGTTTAGTGTCTTTGGAAACTCGGAATATAATCTTCTAATCATGGTGAAAGATCATCAAAATCTCCCATAAATATCTTCTTCTTTTTTACCTAAAACCTTTATTAATATCCTAGGGAAACGAAATCATAAAAGGGTGAGCTCAAATGCTCAGTAAGGGTAAACAAAAGAAATATCAATCACATAATATTCATAAGAACATAACATTTTGGAAATCATGACCTGCAAAAGAGAGCATAATTTCATAACATGGGATAAATCATAGTAGTGAAATGAAATACCAATAATCAAAACTTAAAACATGAAACTTTGTGGCATACACACATAATCATAGATAATCATTTCTTATTAGTCAAGACTCATTTCCAAGACTATCTTAGTGGACAAAGTCCATTTCTGAACCGAGTCACCCTTGTTTCAGTCCAGTTTCACTGAACCGGTATAACCTACCGTTCCAACAATGTCTATCTCATGAGATATAAAATCATTACCCAATGCATTGGATGGAGATATAGGTCCCACCCATCTCATAATGATACCATTCTTATGTGTGCCACAAAATCATAAACCATACATCATAGCATAACCCATATAATATAAATGGGAATCTTAAACATCATGACATCATAAAACAATTCATATAAGATAAAGGAATTCATAAAAATATAATTCCATCACAACATAATCAAATAAATGTAATAATAGGGATATAAACAGAGCCCTCTATTATCTTATATGGAAAATATTTTTGATAAAACACTTGAACTCCATTCTTGAGGAAAATATCCTTTCTGCTTCAAAAACACTTTTCCTTTCTTAACATGTCATAAAATTCTAAACTAAAATAAGTTGATTAAAAATAAACTTGAAAACTTGTAAAGGAAGATTCTTGGAAATAATGTTTTAAAAATCCATTCATGCCGTATAAGTTAAAAAAACATTTTTCTCTTATTTTTGTTGGAAAATACAAAAAGTACCTCATATGAAAAACGAAAAAAGATTCCTTTCATATCCTTTACAAAAAACTCACCGAATGATAAAAATGGATTTAAAAAATTTTAGGTGGATGGAAAAAATATTACATATTGAGGAAAAATGGATGTGGATGATAAAATACACCCCATTAAATACCAAAGTATAAACAATCTCGGATAAAAATGAGATTGTGATATTTCCCTTACCTTAGGTCCGATTTGCTTCGTATGTGTCCGAACCTCCTGTATAATTATTTAAATAATTTCATTGACTTATTCCAGAATAATACTCATTTTTATCATATATGGTTCACTTATGGCTTTATATTACCCATTCTTTTGTAAATTCCATGTTAAAGAGCGTTTTGGGTAAAATCGTTTCATTTGTCGTCCGTGTTTTGACTTTTATTTATTCATATGATTACTTAGATCATGATTACTTAATTCCAGAATATAAAACATGATTTATATATAATATATATTCATAATATATATATATATATATATATAATAGAATAGTAAATGGAAAGAAATACACCGTTCATGGAGATGGTAAACTGTACGTACACATGAACGCTGTTTTCTTTTCCTTATTGAGTTGAATGGAATTAAGTAGATGACATAAATATATATACACATAAATACATAATCATTATTATGTCATATATTTCATGATTACTTATTATATATACTTTATAATTATTCATGAATGGTTAACGTGGAGAATATATCTCATCACGTCGTGGAGACGGTAGTCCGTACGTACGCACGAGCGATGATAACGTTCTCATGATCGTGGAATTGTATTGGAGTGTATGTATACTATTTCAGAATCAATATCAATTTAATATAATAATATATAGTTATTATGTACACCATTATACCCATCCAATTAAGGTGGTGGTGGAAAATAGATTACACCACGGCGTGGAGACGGTATTCCGTACGTACGCATGCGCGGTGATTTCTTTTTCCGTAGGATGGATAGATGGTGAAATAGGGTTGTTTCATAATTATAATAAAATATAATTATATTAGTGATACTGATGTTATTACTTCATAATGAAACAACTAAATAAGAAGTGGAAGAAGAAATAAAGATGAAAGAATCGGTAACGGACATTACCTCTTCTTTGAAGTGCTTCTTTGAGACCTTCTTTTAGGGAACTAAAATTGGTCTTTGAAGAGGGAAAGGACCTCTAGGATGTATCTAGGGATGTGGAGAGGAGAAAGTGAATGGGTGTTTCTGAGATTGAAGGCCCAAAGTGGTGTGAGGAAGATAGGGAGTAGGTGCCCTTTTATAAGGGAGGAGAGGGGCACCTTTGGAATAACTAAAAATATTATTTTATTATAAAGTCAAGTTAGGTTTTAAATAGGTCCAAATTGAGTAATTTATAAGATAAGGTGGCTAAGGGTCTAAATAATCTCATAAAATAGAATTTAGACAAGTTTTGGTCATTATATTAACCTTATTTTTAGTTTTAACTCTTAGTTAATTAGATTGACATTTACCATGTCACTTTGTATTTTTATATTATATAGTTAATAAACATTCCATATACATCCAAGAGACCCCCAAGTTGTTTTTTATTAATATATATAACCTTATCTAAGTCCTTTTAATGAACCTTAGATTTTTAGGAATAAAATAACAATTAATAATATAATATTTGTTTTAAAAACTATTTTATGTCAATTTTGACACTATTCAATAGTTGATTTTTTTTGAAACTCATAACAGAATGATTACTTCGACCAAAGTTAATTACATCAATCCTAACATGTCATATTAACCTATAAAAGTTTTTTAATTCATAAAAAGTCTCAAATTATACTTATTTAGGTATTTATAATATCAATTATTCTAATATTTCACTATCATGGTAATTACTGCATCATCATTGTGTCATAAATAAATTAAATTATTTAATTTTTAAAAATTAAAAATAAAATACCATTATGTAGGAAATCTTTTTAGCTTTCTAATGAGTATTTATAGTCGAATTTAACTTATGTATAACCCCATATTAAAAATGATTTACTTATTAAACTTTGATTTTAACTATTTTAACCCTTCTTTAAATAAATTAATAATAAATGTCCAAATCTAATCCAAGTGGGCCTAAATGGTCATATTTTATTACTAAGGTTGTTTTTGGTTGAATTACACTTGTCCAATAGAATTAGGACATGTGTTAGGGTAATAATAATATCATTTTTACCCTTAATTACCCTATTTACTTTTAACCGTGGTAAAAAAAGTAAACAGTTACTATTCACCCAAAAAAAATTCATCTCATTGACCACATTTTACTTACTGACATCAACCGTGTCTCTCAGATTTTCAAAATTCCACTCACAGAAGCGGTAAAACTATGTTTTATGAAAAATTCTGTTTTTTAACTACCACTTAGTGGTTTCACTATTCATCAAAAAATGAAAGTTTCCAGAAAAATACCAAAAATTAGATCTAAGCTATATTTGATATTTTGAATTCAAAAATGATTTCTATTTTATCAAATTTAAAACATATCAGTTTCATTAATTAATTTAAAAATTAATTCCCATCGTTAAAACAAATAGCGTGTTCTTAAGAGATAATAACTATCAAAAGATTAACACTTGTTTATGACTGGTTTAAATGTGAAATTACATCCAATGACCAACATTATATTAAATTGTAAAAATATATTCTAAATATACTTTAAAACCACTCAAATTAATAATTTATCACTATTAATTATTTCGATTAAAAAAGTTGTTTTTAATTATAATTTAGTAATTTTCACTATTCATCAGAATATGAAAGTTATCCGAAAAGTAACAAAATTTCACCTTAGGCTAAATTCGACACTCCGAATCAAAAAATGAAGTCCATTTTGAGAGAAAAAATTTCTATAATTTTAAAAAGTTGTTATTACTATTCATAATGGCTAGTAGTAATAATATTTTAATAGCATATCGTTGTTTAGTAAAACTCGGTATTGCGTACTACACACGCTATCGAGAAAGGTTGTGATTGCGTGTAATGCATGGAAAGTCAAGGATGCGTGTTGAGCAAGCTCCTTTTGGTGTAGTGTACAAAACAAGACATTAATGAAATTAAAAAGAATATTTTTTTTATAAAATCTCGGGCTGTTACATTCTACCTCCCTTAAAATGAATTTCGCCCTTGAAATTCATCGGGGTTATAAATGGTTTACTACTCGAAAGTTTCTTTAATAGAATCCCACATCGTAAAAGGAATACCAAAACTCGGCTTTAAAAACTAATGTATGAAATGTAACGATTACCCAAATAAAATAATCATTGGGTTTCCGCATAGGTGAAAATATAGATATGGAAGAGAAATCTAACCATCATGTTCTGATGGAGAGTGGTAGAGAACATGGCTATGGAAAATCTAGCAATCACAAAGCCATAAATTTGTGACGATCTAAGGTACCATCTGATTCATCAGATATAAGAGCACCTGGATAACATTTTTGGTTTTCAAGATCATTTCCCTAAAGTTGATGAAATTGGAATTAGACGAAATACTTTCCTGATTTTGGTATAGTATCACTGTTTGTCGTTATTGGGAAAATTTCCACTTCATCTCTTAATGAAATGAAGTTGAATTTGTCATTCGTGATGTGTTAGCAGATCATGTGATAGAATGATGGGTCATTCCATCTGTCTCAAACAAAAGGTTAGAAAAGTTATCAAAAAAAATACATAAGTCTATCTATAGTGAGATTAATAATATATAGTTCCAAAAATGGACTTATACTTTATATATCATACTTCATAATATAATAAAACTAGTTTCTACTAAACAAGGACTTCCTGTAGGCCAGTGGTAGGCGATAAAGGCCAGTCGCACTTCGGTTGTGGGTTCGATTCCCACAGCCTTGTCCGACGCGATGGGTTGTCACTCGTCCTGCTGGTTGTCCTTTTTCTAAAACTACATTACTATAACATCACATAAATAATATCAAAAAAAGTTCTATCGTTAAACAATACTAACTTATGGTTAACATAATCCATTCCAATCTTTAGGATTATATAAATACTTCGGTCCAAGTTCATAGTATAAAGAAAATGATAACTTGAAATGTCGTCAACCAAGAATGTGAATACTATCATTTATCCCCCATATATCTTGTTGGTCACATTCCAATCATGTGAATACCTTAATGATGTATTCTCTTGAAAAATGAATACCCATTAAACCTTAGTGAAAACATGAATGCTGTCAAAAGTTAACTCTTTCCACATACCAATATCCAAAAATTCTATATACTCAAACCATGATATAACCTTCTCCTTATTTTAGTCATGAGATCCTGAACACTATCAAACATTTAATTTTCTTCTTATCCCCTCATTATGCGCATATCATCTACATTCCAAAAATATCTGAATAACCTTTCATGGATACTGGTAACATTAATCAGACACTTTCAAAACTCAAGGAAAGACAACAGTGTAACAATCCTTAGATGTCTCTTTATTCCATAGTACCATGAGATTATTTATACAACATTACACATGATAAACATGTAATCATTCCACTATATTCTTAAACCATTGACCGAGATTCAACAAGTCTTTCATCTCACATATCATTTGTAGTCTCTTCAGCATCATCCACATGAATACTACCCATACGACCATACTGATTCTCTTCATGAGACTTTCCCTTTGGGAATTGGTTTGCATAATTCCCGTACATTCTACATTTTAAACATGTAACCATTGTTGATGTCGTAGCAATACCATTATCCTCATCCCTGGTGTTAACTACACCTTTTCCTTTTCACTTACTGGATTTTTGTGCTTTTTTTTCCACACCCAAAGCATCTTCCAGTTCCTTTGAAACATTATCCTTGATACCTCTTCCCACATGATTTACATAGGGAAATTGAACTGTCTTTCCGCTATGATCATCATGAAACTCCATGTTTCTCTTATTAGCCGAGTCAGGAAACTTACCAAATTTTACGTTATTGATCATATTATGAGATTTCTGATTCGGCATAATAATGATTTTTGGAATTGCAAATCCCATTTCATTTGGTTTCTCATGAAGATTATCATTCCATTGTCCATCATATCCTCCATTATCGTGAATCATCTAGTTTCTAGCCATTTTCTAAAACCCAAAAAGAATAGTGTGAGATGAAAAAATCATAATAAAGGGGTAGTAACTTCAATATCTAACATCTTTGGTTTAATCTAATATCGTTACCATAGTTCTAGGACTATATCCTATACATATACTTGTCCTTAGAGACATCCCTAGACATACCTTAGAAATATCTCAAGGGATCTCACTAACGTTTTCGCATCCTATTTTCCAAAGGTTGACTAAACCTTTCCTCTCATACCAACTGTAGAGACCTGAAGCTTGACGTACATGGACATTACATTACTTTTGCAGAATACTTAGTACATAACAAAAACACACACACAAGGATCGTAATAGTTTAGTGTCTTTGGAAACTCGGAATATAATTTTCTAGTCATGGTGAAAGATCTTCAACATATCCCATAAAGATCTTCTTTTTTTACCAAAAACCTTTCTTTATATCCTGGGAAAAGAAATCATAAAAGGGTGAGCTCAAATGCTCAGTAAGGGTAAACAAAATAAATATCAATCACATCATATTCATAAGAACATAACATTTTGGAAATCTTAACCTGCAAAAGAGAGCATAATTTCATAACATGGTATAAATCATAGTAGTGAAATGAAATCCCAATAATCATAACTTAAAACATGAAACTTTGTGGCATACACACATAATCATAGATAACCATTTCCAAGACTATCTTAGTGGACAAAGTCCATTTCTGAACTGAGTCACCCTCGTTTCAGTCTTGTTTCATTGAACCGGTATAACCTACCATTCCATCCATGTCTATCTCATGAGATATAAAATCTTTACCCAATGCATTGGAGGTAGATATAGGTCCCTCCCATCTCATAATGATACCATTCTTATGTGTTCCACAAAATCATAAACCATACATCATAGCATAACCCATATAATAAAAATGGGAATCTTAAACATCGTGACATCATAAACAATTCATATAAGATAAATGAATTCATAAAAATATAATTCCATCAAAACATAATCAAATCAATGTAATAATAGGGATAGAAACATAGCCATTTATTATCTTAGATGGAAAGTATTTTTGACAAAACACTTGAACTCCATTCTTGAGGAAAATATCCTTTCTGCTTCACAAACACTTTTCTTTCTTAACATGTCGTACAATTCTAAAATAAAAGAAGTTGATTAAAAAAAACTTGAAAACTTGTAAAGGAAGCTTCTTGGAAACAATTTTTTAAAAATCCATTCATTCCGTATAAGTTAAAAAAACATTCTTCTCGTACTTTTGTTGGAAAAGTAAAAAAGTACCTCGTACGAAAAAAGACAAAATATTCCTTTCATATCCTTTACTAAAAACTCACCGAATGATAAAATTGGATTTAAACTATTTTTGGTGGATAGAAAAAATATTACATATTTAGGAAACATGGATGTGGATGATAAAATACACCCCAGTAAATACCAAAGTATAAACAATCTCGGATGAAAATGAGATTGTGATATTTCCCTTACCTTTGGTCTGATTTTCTTCGTATGTTTCTGAAACTCCTGTATAATGATTTAAATAATGTCATTGACTTATTCCAGAATCATACTCATTGTTATCATATATGGTTCACTTATGGCTTTATATTACCCGTTCTTTTGTAAATTCCATGTTAAAAAGCGTTTTGGGTAAAATCGTTTGATTTTTTGTCCGTGTTTTGACTTGTAATTATTAATATGATTACTTAGATCATGATTACTTAATTCCAGAATATAAAACATGATTTATATATAATATATATTCAGAATATATATATATATATAATAGAACAATAAATGGAAAGAAATACACCGTTCATGGAGACGGTAGACCGTACGTACGCATGAACGCTATTTTCTTTTCCTTATTGAGTTGAATGAAATTAAGTAGATGACATACATATATAAAAACATAAATCCAGAATCATTATTATGTCATATATTTCATGATTACTTATTATATATACTTTATAATTATTCATGAATGGTTAACGTGGAGAATGAATCTCATCGCGTCGTGGAGACGGTAGTCTGTACGTACGCGCGAGCGATGATATCATTCTCATGATCGTGGAATTGTATTGGAGTGTATGTATACTATTTCAGAATCAATATCACTTTACAATAATCATATATAGTTATTATATACACCATTATACCCATCCAAGTAAGGTGGTGGTGGAAAATAGATTACACCACGGCATGGAGACGGTATTTTGTACGTACGCACGCGCGGTGATTTCTTTTTCCGTAGGATGGATAGATGGTGAAATAGGGTTGTTTCATACATATAAGAATATATCATTATATGAGTGATACTGGTGTTATTACTTCATAATTAAACAACTAAAGAAGAAGAAGTGGAAGAATAAATAAAGATGAAAGAATCGGTAATGGACATTACCTCTTCTTTGATGTGCTTCTTTGAGACCTTCTTTTAGGGCACTAAATATGGTCTTTCAAGAAGTCCAGGACCTCTAGGATGTCTCTAGGGAAGTTTAGAGGAGAAAGTGGCAGGGGTTGGCCGAGCTTTAAGGCTCAAAGTGGTGTGAGGAAGAGAGGGAGGAGTTGCCCTTTTATAAGGGAGGAGAGGGGCACCTTTGGAATAACTAAAAATATTATTTTATAATAAAGTCAAGTTCAGTTTTAAATAGCTCCAAATTTGTGTTATTTTGATGATAAGGTGTGGATGGGTCGAAAGCCTCTCATCCAATATAATTTAGACAATTTTAGGTCATTATATTAACTTTATCTTTTAGTTTTAACTCTTAGTTAATTAGATTGACATTTACCATGCCACTTTATATTTTTATATTATATAGTTAAGAAACCTACCATATACATCCACGAGACCCCCAAGTTGTGTTTTATTAATATATATAACCTTATCTAAGTCATTTAGCTGAACCTTAGATTTTGAGGAATAAAATAACAATTAATAATATAATATTTGTTTTAAAAACTATTTTATGTCAATTTTGACACTATTAAATAGATGATTTTTTTAAAACTCATAACAGAATGATTACTTAGACCAAAGTTAATTAAATAAATCCTAACATGTCATAGTAACCTAGTAAATTAGTTTAATTCATAAAAAGTCTCAAATTATACTTATTTAGGTATTTATAATATCAATTATTCTAATTTTTCACTATTATGGTAATTACTGCATCATCATTGTGTCATAAATAAATTAAATTATTTAATGTCTAAAAATTACAGATAAAATACCATTATGTAGGAAATTGTTTTAGCGTTCTAATAAATATTTATAGTCGAATTTATCTTATATATAACCCCATATTAAAAATGATTTACTTATTAAACTTTGATTTTAACTATTTTAACCCTTCTTTAAATAAAATAATAATAAATGTCCTAATCTAATCCAAGTGGGCCTAAATGGTCATATTTTATTCCTAAGGTTGTTTTTGGTCGAATGACACATGTCCAATAGAATTAGGACATGTGTTAGGGTAATAATATTATTATTTTTACCCTTAATTACCCTATTTACTTTTAACCGTGGTAAAAAAAGTAAAAACTTACTATTCACCAAAAAATTATTTTCATCTCATTGAACCACATTTTACTTACTGATATCAACTGTGTCTCTCGGATTTTCGAAATTCCACTCACAGAAGCGGTAAAATTAAGTTTTATGAAAAATTCAGTTTTTTAACTACCACTTAGTGGTTTCACTATTCATCAAAAAATGAAAGTTTCCAGAAAAATACCAAAAATTAGATCTAAGCTATGTTTGATATTGTGAATTCAAAAATGATGTCTATTTTATCAAATTCAAAACATATCAGTTTCATTAATTAATTTAAAAATTAATTCCCGTCGTCAAAACAAATAGCGTGTTCTTAAGAGATAATAACTATAAAAAGATTGACAGTTGTTTATGACTTGTTTAAATGTGAAATTACATCCAATGACCAAAATTGTATTAAATTGTAAGAATATATTCTAAATATACTTTTAAACCACTCAAATTAATAATTTATCACTATTAATTATTTCGATTAAAAAAGTTGTTTTTAATTATAATTTAGTAATTTTCACTATTCATTAGAATATGAAAGTTTTCCGAAAAGTACCAAAATTTCACCTTAGGCTAAATTCGACACTCCGAATCCAAAAATGAAGTCCATTTTGAGAGCTAAAATTTCTAAAATTTTAAAAGGTGGTTATTACTATTCATGATGGCTACTTTTAATAATATTTTAATAGCATATCGTTGTTTACTGAAACTCGGTATTGCGTACTACACACGTTATCGAGGAAGGTCGCGATTGCGTGTAATGTAAGGCAAGTCAAGGATTCGTGTTGATCAAGCTCCTTTTGGTGTAGCGTACAACACATGACATTAATGAAATTAAAAATAATATTTATTTTATAAAATCTCGGGCTGTTACAATGAGGGTTTTGATACCCTTGTTTTTGATATGTGACGTGATGGAATTGGTTACATTGTTGCAACCTCAGGCACTAATTTTGAAACTGCTATTTCCCATAACCAGGTGGTCTTTGTGGTCGGGGATGAGGATTTTGTTGTTGTTTCCCTAGAGTGTATTTTAATTTTCCTGCCACCCCTAGTTCTGGTAGTGAGGTAAGCTGTTGGGTCCTCTGTTTTGCGCAACAAAATTAACCTCATTGGTTGAGGCTCCCACATTATCCCCCAGGAACTCTCCTATGGTATGGTTTTCACCACAATCCCCACGTGCTGGTGAACTGATAACTTGAACTTAAGATGAATGCTTTATATTCCAAGCATCAATCTTCTTTGAGACGACATCGAGTTGAGCCACAAGAATGGTGGAGGAATCAATACTATACATGCCACTTTTCTAATTACCTCTTTTAGAATTCCACTGATGGCTATTGGCTGACATGTCTTCTAACAACTCAAACAGCTCTTCAGGAGACTTTCTCATGACTGTCCCTCCAGCAGCTTCACCAACCACATATGTTGTGTTACTAGTGAGACCACTATAAAAAGACTGGACTTGCCTCCATAATGGCAGTCTGTGTTGTGGGAACTTTCTAATAATCTCTTTAAATCATTCCCATGACTCATAAAAAGATTCCAAGTCATGATACTGTAAATTAGGAATTTCATTTCTTAATGTTACCCTCTTCAAAGGAGGGAAATATTTTGATAAAAAGGCTTGATCGAATGCCTCCTAGGTTAGAATGGATCATTGAGGAAATCCCTTGATCCTGTCCTATGCCTTTTCCATTAATGAGAAGGGAAAGAGTCTACGGCGGTTGGCATCCTCTGAAACGCTGTGGTACCAGAAAGTGTCATAGATCTCCAAAAATTTGGAGAGGTGAGCATTGGGGTCTTCACTCGGAAAACCACCAAATTGAACGGTATTCTGAGTCAACTACATTAAAGTCTTCTTGATTTCAAAATGTTGGGCCTGCACTGGTGGGTAACTATTCTGGTGTCCGCTCCCTGAATGGAGGGTTTTCCATATTCCATAAGAGTCTGGCTTGGCGGCATTGGTTCCTAAGGTTCCTGGGGAATAAACTGTTGTTGACCTTGAGGGTAATAAGCCTACTGGTTCTGAAGAAAAAAGGGGTGTTTCTCCCACTGAATGTATTTTCTCTGCGGTGGCTGCCCGAAACCTAACAAAAATTGATCCTGTGGCCATTGTTGGTTCCTTGGAAGGTACTCCATATAAACCCCTGGTGGATTCAGATTCTGCTCTTCATCGCCACCCCTTGGTGGATTCCCTTACATAAGAAATGGCTGCCCAACAGCTTGGATAACCCATGTTTCCTCCTCCTGATGTGCCAAGGGATCATCTCCGTTGTGATCACCCATAAGTGCATGAAGTCTCCTAGACAATGTTATTTCGACTTCAGGGTCTATCGGGTATAACTATGAAGACTCGTCAATCTGGGAATAAGTGACTCGGCCACTCATATACCACATGTTTGCACACACAGACAAAAAACCCAGCGTAAAATGGAAAAAATAGTAGAAAAATAGAACTGAGATGAAGAAAAGAAATTATTGAGAATTTTTTTGTTTTATTTTCATGAAATAATCCCAACTAAATTAAAAAAAATACCGGCTGACATCCCTGTCAACGGCGCCAAAATTTGGCCGGTCATTTACCTGAAATACTATGTTCAGCCAAATTAAATTCCCTAACTTGTACTAGTATAGTGAGAATGTACGGGTACAGTCCACAGATAAACAGAATTAGCATTCTAGGTTTCTTGAATTGACGTCACTTGGTGAAGATGATGAATTTAAACACGTTTGGTTGGTTCATTGGTATTGGCCTCAAAAGATAACTAATTACTAGATCTTTTCTAATTCACAACCAATTAAACTTAAAACTGAAGATTACTTAAAACCAAATTTTAATAAATAATAATGAAAATGTGTCGGGGCTGGGCATTCATGTGGTACATTAAAACCTTATACCCTATTGTGTTGTATTGGTCTTAATAACCCACATTTCTGGTTTTCATATGTTTCGAAACTCCCTTGGTCCGGTGAGTTCTGATCAAGTCGGTAGAAAACAATTCCTTGGTCTGGAAATTTCTTTCTACTGACTCTTAGTGTAGGAACCACCCTCTAAAAATGACAAGGATATCGAATGGTCATGGATATTCTTGTCATAATTCTTCAAAAGATCCCTAGAAACTCTATTCTTGGTCTGATATGGATGTTTCCAGCGAAATAAATTATAGAAGTGTCAGGAGAATTAGGTGAGAGATCATGAAGAAATACAAGAATAGAGAAAATGGTTCGAGCGAACCCACATTTTTTCCAGCCCCAACACAAGGGGGGGGGGGGTTAGCTACTTAGGATTGAAAGAGTAAGAAACTTACTAAAATTAATTAGAGAATTTGTTACAATAGAACTGGAATGAAAAACATAATTAATTTCATAAAAGAATAAATCTAGTTCCCCAAAAAATATCTCTTCCCTTTCCTCTAGTGTCCTTCTATCCCCTTTCTCTAGTATTATCCCTAGGTCCCCTTTGACCCTCAGGGTCTCCCATGTCAAAAAGGGATTTTCCCAGTTGTCAAAAAGAATGTACCAAATAAAATATTAGGTCAAGGATTTTTTGGAATGATGTAATGAAAAAAGAATAATGTTTCATTGGTATTCATAGTTTGGGCAGACGGTTTGGTAAACCAAGCGCCAACTGTGCAAGAGCTACTATCTCAAATCCTTCGGTCGCACCGTTTGGGCGCATGGTTTGTGCACACAGTTTGGTAAACCGTGCGCCAACCGTGCAAGATCTACTATCTCAAATCCTTCAGTCGCACCATTTGGGCGCACTGTTTAGTAAATTGTGCGCCAACTGTGCGAGATATTTTTTCTTGAATCCTTAAACCGCACCATTTGGGTGCATGGTTTGATAAACCGTGTGCCAAACATGCAGAAGCTTCTGTCTTGAATCATTAAACCGCATAGTTTTCTTTTAGATGGACTGCATGGTTTGGTAAACCGTCTGACAACCGTGTGGGTCATCTCTACCTTTTAAATTCCTCAATTATTCGTCCTTCGTGTTAATTGGTTGATCCGAATGACTCCCTTCTAGTATAATTAGGGGAAAAATGTCCTTACTCCCCCAATTCCCATCTAAATCTCCAAACTTCCAAGAATCCATTCTTTATCCACTGGTGAAAGAAAAACATATCATGATACATTATCATTGTTAAGATCAGGTAAAAACCATCCACAAAACTATTTAATAGATGTTAGAGAAAGTGGAAATTCCTTATTCACAGCTGTGTATCCATGTGTATTTACATTTTGTATTGACGACTCCATAAAATCATAGGAATTTGAAAAAATGAGATTGAAGGAAATAGATAAAATCTAGGGAAGTTCTATTATTCTATGGGATAAGAATATAAAAATTTTAAGTCAACATTGTAATGATTGGAATAAAGTGATCTTCAGAAAATATAAGTATGTCATCAAAAGTGTGAAAGAAGGGAAATTTTTAACTAATGGAGAATGAACCAGTGGAAATAATTTCTTGATAGGAGAACATTTTAACTCCCATAATCTATGTGTTAATGATGGAAATAATTTTTGGTATCATAAACATGGGATTAATGGGTTAAAAGAACGAAATTAATTTCTAATGTTTATGTTTTTTAAAAAATTACTTCATGTAAAAGAATAAAAGATGATGTTTTAATAACATGTTTGAAATGGAAAATAACTAGTAGATTTTATAAGAAAGTTGAGATTCATTCTACCAATCCTATTGGAATTATTCATTCCAATCATTGTGTGTTGATGAGACATCTATATAAAAAATTATATTTTTAATTTATCACTTTTATTGAATATTTTACTTGTATTGAAAAAATAATTTTTAGGAAACACATATCTGAGGATGTAGAAATATCCATATTTTCAGAAGAGAAGGAGATAGAGAAATTGGGGTTTATATAAATAATTTTAGGATAAACAATGGTATAGAGTTTAGTTTAATGTATTTATAATCTTATCCAAAAAAATAATCACACAACATTATTATTCTCAATACACCCCACAACAAAATGGATAAGGAGGAAGAAAAATAGAAGATTTGTGGAAATTAAAATATCTGTGTTAGTAGAATACAAAAATTCAATTTTATACTAGTGTTATTCATTGAGTTATGATGTTCATGTTCAAAATATATCTTTTATATGGTTGGAATACATCATGAATTCCTAAAAAATATTTTATTTAAAAGCGTAATTAAATTACAACATTGGTTTTTTTGAAGTCCCTTTTAGTTAAAAATAAAACATCAAGACCATGGAATATATATAAGAAATATAGAGAAGGAATTTTAATAGGATATTAACCATTTAAAATATAATTCAAATATAGGATCATCCTTTTTAAAATGGTGGTGTATTCTTATAATTTTATAGCTATTGAAAATCAAAATTCAGTAACAATGTATGTTGAAAATGTTGTGGAAGACAAATTGAAGATTTGCATCAAAATTTAATGTGAGGAAAAATAATGATATCAAAAATTTTATGAATCATGTGATGAATACAGATAGTTAGAGTGAATATATCTAAAAATTTAATAGTCTATAGAAACATGTAGTATTAGAAAATATCATCAGAAATCACAAATCTATAGTTCAAACCCTAGGAAAGATGAGATTAGAAAATCACACATAACTTATATCATTGGTTGAACAAGTATTAGTATCTTAAGTAATAAAAAAGAATAGATGAATAAGATAGAATCATTAGTTGGATAATATTATGAAAAATAAAACACATCAAAATTTTCCACACCCATCAGATAAAAATTTATTGGGATACAATAGATTTAAGGAAACAAGTTCAATAAACATGGTAATGTTTCATGAAATAAATAAAGTCTTGGTTTTAAATGCCAATCATTGGTGGGAGGAGTGTATTTTGAAGAATATTTTCCCTTATTAAATTAATATAAATTATTATACCTTTTAACATATTTATTCAATGTGAAGTTACAAACATTATCAAATGGTTGTAAAGTGAGATTTCCATAACAGTGATATTAAATTAGGGGTTTACATGGAGAAACCAAATGGGTGTCTACTTTCTGAATATGGATAAATGTTTTTGATTTGAAGAAATAATTATATCGGTAAAAAAAAGCTCCAAATGCATTGTATTGACATACAAGATAATTTCTTAAAAATATTAATTTTCATCATGATATTATTGTCAAAAACTTATTTGTAAATGAAGTAAACTCCTCTACCCTAATTGTAATTGCTTACGTGGATGATATTATTTATATTGGTAATATAGAAAATTTGTGTAAACATTTTAATAAATAAATTACATATAATTTAGAAATAGAAATTTTGGAATAATTAACATTTTTCCTCAGTGGAGAAGTGAAAATAAAGGAGAAATACATTTTACTAACTCAAAAAAGGAATGTATAGTAATTGATAAAAATATTTTAATTTAAAGAATCTAAAGATGTTTTACTCCTATTTTAGTTGGGATAAATAGGGGTAAATATGAATATGGGAAACAAGTTAATCAAAAATATTTTTGAAATATGATATGAATATTTAATTATCATATAGATTAATGACCTCGTATAATTTATGTTGTGAATTTATGTCCTAGATATCATAGTGATCGAAGATAATTTCATTTGGTTTATGTAAATATAATTTTAGTATATGTTAATGGAACTATTCACCTAGGATATTATACAATATAATTTTTAATATGAACATCCAAGGTTATTATGATGACTTATGGGATGAAGACTAGAATGATAGAAAAGCATAATTAGGAAGACCATTTTTTTGTGAGAATTTCACATGACTTGGTATATTAGGAAATATAGTTGAATAATTTTGAACATAACCGAAACATGTTTTCTGAGAGATTTCTAGGATTATACCCAAATTTTTTGGTTGACTTTTTATTTGGTATATTTATAAAGTTTTTGTCTATAAATTATTGATAATAATTTCTGATAATCCATGAGAAATTGATCTTTCTAAAATCATGTCCAATAGTCATTATCAAGACAAAATGATAATAAGTTTCACTTCATCATATTAAATGTTAATGGTGGTGTTGTTTTTTTAATATATTTCAAAAAAGTATCAAATTATTGATATATTAACAAAAGAAATGTTTAAATAGTGATTTTTTGAATTGGGGATACAACATCATGTTCACCCTCCACTAATTATTTCTTAACATTCCCATGTAATACTCCCATAGTACAATGGGTTTTGTTGATAATGGGTGCGTGCGGGAATATGTAAAACTTTATCCGACCTAGGGGAGAAAATTAGGTTTTTTATATAAATGAATCTGATGTTGTGGTTAACATAAAATTGTAGAGACTCTAAAAACATGAGAGATAATGTCAAGAGATATTGAATTTTTTTTAATACTAATAAATATTTTCTTATCCATGAGGGATGAAATTATTTAAATAATAGTACTATATCCAATAGTGTTGTGTCAAGAAAATATCTATTAAGAAAGGTTTTGTTTTGGATGAATATTAATAATTTATAGTTATTTCATAAATGAGTTTTGATAAAGTATGGGTGTCGAATGATGATGAGTTAAAAATGATTTTTTTAGGGGATGCAAATAAAATCCAAGGATTAGATTTAAGATCCTTTATAATGTTTTTTTATATTTTTTTCAAATAATTTTTTTTAAATAATATTTTGGAAAATAAAATAAAATTAAATTGATGACCTGATACACCATGAAATTATTTATAGGATAATTGTTCTGTTACAAAAAACATATGTTACGGAGATTATGATAGTAATAATGCTAGAATTCCTGGAATATTTGGAAGATTAGAATTATAAAAAAAATTGGGATGATAATTTGATGATATTTGATGTTTCTAAATATTTATGTGGAATTCATGACACAAGAAGAATTATTTTTATGAAACAATAAGTGAAAATTTCATATGTTTTGAATCATCCATTTTCTAGGTGTAGATCTTTAGATTAAGACATTTCTAGAATTCAAGATGTTTTCATTTTACGATGTTAGAAGAGTTTAAAGTATTCGGATCAGACTATCCATAAGATGAACATTCAAGTTAGTAAGTCAATTTTTTCACAAGTCGTAAAAAGTCAAAGAAGGTTTAAAATTAGTATAATCAATGTATCCATCAGATTATCCATTCTACTTATCATATATTAGAAAGTATTAATGCTCTGGATATGAATAATGTTAAAAACCAATGATGCTAGTATTTAGTCAAACAGATTTGGAATCAGATATAATATTCCATCAAACAAACCTAATCGAACAAAAATCATCATACTTTTTTTTTCAATATATGGTTTTTGAGGTTTTTGAGTTTTCAAATTTTTTCATGCAATAACTTTTCAAGAAAATTAATGTAGATCAATATGAGGTCTTAGAATATTTTAAAAATCATATATGGATAAAATATTTGTAATCGAACATGTTTGATCGAACTAATAATATTGATGAAAATTGATTGAACTAATAATTTAGGTGAATAGTTGATCTAACTGATAGAGAAAATGAATAGTACAATTAGATAAAGAAGTGTATGAATATTACAATCAAATATAGAAAGTGGTTGAAAAATTGTTATATATGGAAGTTACTACTGCATAATAATTGTATTTTCCCAATTTCATTATATTTTTCAATAATATAGTCCATCACTTTTCGATGACATTTTGTATCGTATGGAGAAATTATATATTTACATTGTTTCTAGCGGGTCAATGGAGGAATATGAGAGTCATTTCAATTTGGATAAGAACACCAGAATGTTGAACATGAAGACATAACTATTTTTAATGTATAAGGGTGAATTAAGATTTTTTTGAACTGTCAAACCATTAGACACCCAATTTTTAAAAACATCCATTAGAAAAACATTTTTGAACATTCAAAATGATTTAGAAATTAAATTTTTTTGAAAAATTTCATGTATTGGAAAAATCAAGAAGATTTAGGAAGACTATAGAACTACTTATAATCATTGAGAAGAATCCTAATGAAATTCAAATGTTCATGAAATTGGTATTTTTTAAATTTGATTGGGTGGGAAAAATAAATTGGTTCCCCAAAATTACCTTTTTGGGATAACCTATAAATAGTGGTTAAAAGTATATCATACATCAATACTAGTGGCTCATAAAATATAAAATGTTTTAAACTTGAATTTATATATTAATTGTCCAAAAAAATTATTCTTTTATTTATAATGTTTTTCAGGTAGAGGATTCTACCATAACATTAGATTGTAGAATATTTTGATTACTCGATCCCGGGGAACATGATGAGTTTTTGAGTTGAATGTTGAGAAATATATATTTTTTGGAATATCAAAAAATTTGGACTTTTGAATAATGTAAAAGGGTCATTGGATAGAGTCCCTCAGATGTAGGACCTAAAATACATGCATTAAACTGAGTTTTTTGAATGGATTTTTTGGAGATGATTTTGTTAAAGATGATCATATTTATCATGGAAAAAACAACAGAATAAATTGAAAATTAAAGGGAATAAGTATAATAATACCTATCAGTAGATAAGACATTAACAAAAGTTTGCTCAAAGCTATATTCACTTATTTTTAATTGTGATTTCCATATATCCACATGAGTGGCTATGGAAGGGATGTAGTTTTACAAAATGATTCCAAACCATGAAAATCATTTGTGTCTTGTTTAATTTATTATGTTTTCATACATTTGAGTTTAATTAATGTTGATAGGGAATAAAATCTATCTTTATGTAGGTTTAACAGTTCTTAAAGATGAAATTTATTGAATGTGAATTACTAATTAACCCACCCTTAATGATTCAATGATCCTACAGAACTTCAACCTCAAATAATGGTTAGATGCAATCGAATGTGGTACTCCATGAAACATTACAAATTCATCAATGTATATTATGGAATTTTTATCAAGGGAGATATCTTATATGACAACGAAAAAGTATCATGAATTTGTAAATCGATTGACTTCAAACGATGTATAATTTTCCCTTTAGATGTTTTGTGGAGTATGATGAAAAAATACAAGTTGATGTTTTTTGATTTCCATTCTAGTTTGAGTAATTATTATACAGTACATTTGGTAATTTATCTCTCAACCTTAACTTCCTGACCTACAAAGCACTATGTTAAAAACAATTCAATATCTCTCATCATTCCATCCTGTATAAATTCTCTTTCAAATATCTATAAATACTTGTATGTCAAGGATGAATAGATACTGAAAAAATATGAGCTTCATCTACAAACTATTGTTTCGAATTAGGTATGGATGTAACATATACACAGTTGTCTAAACCTCATCAATCTATCATATTAATTTTCAAACTCAAGAACATAGTTTAAAATACTATGTAGCTCGATAACATCATTTTGTTCCTCTCTAATCCTCACTTGTAGAGATGTTTGAACACCTATTTGAGCTAGATATAATTTTTAACCTTTCTTCTTGATCTCTAGATCTACCCTTTGAAATTCATGAAATATTGGATATTTTATGATCCACACCATAGAAAATATAGAATGGTCATTTTGATAAAATGAATCAACATTAATTTTTACATTTTGAAGGTGTAAATGTATTGTGAAGTCGTAATCTTTAATCAAACCCAACAATCTTTTATGGTGTATGATTAACACTTTATATGTGAATAAATTCTTTAAAATTTTGTGATTTGTACATATACCAATCCTTTATCGAAAAGATAATTTCTATAAATAATAAATTAAATAAATATTATATCTATCTGAAAATGATGATTTGGGTAATTTTGATCATTATCATTCAATTGTAATTATAAATAATCTGTCACCATATCATGTTAGATAAGAATGAATCTCGTCCCCTTAATCCATATATCAATATATATTTAGATTTTTTCTCCCCTATAGGGTAATGTAAGCACATATTCACTAACTAACATTCTATTTTGTTCCATGAAAATTTCCTCACAGTGATCCATATAGTGTAACATTGATTCCTTGTGAGTTAACTTAGTGCGTGAATTGGAAACCATGAGAAATTAAACACAAACCATTGATAATATCGTACAAAACAAAGGGAACATTGCATCTAAGTCACAATGGTTGGTGTATTCCAATTCTTAATAGTATCAGTCATTGGTTGGTCCACTAATATACCATTCATTTGGATTATAATAAAAAAATAGACTTTTTGTTGAAAAAAACTGATAGTTCATAATTTTTTCATATTTCATCCCCGTTTTTAGGATCATTAGAAAAAATATTAAATTATCTTAACGATCTAACATTACCTTTTAATTTATATGAACATAATATATAAATGATTACAACAAACAGATCAAAGATATATCTAAAGACTCTATTTAATAAATCCATGTATATAGTTTGGTATTTTTCATTTCAAATTCCATAATTATATAATCATATATTCCTTAACTTGTATAGATGTTTTTTCACGGATATATACACTTTTGTCACCAATTATTGATGATATCTCAAAATAAGATCATTCTTGGAAAAATAATGAACACAACATAGCTGATCAAACAAGTCATCAATATGGGGTAGTCGATACATTTTCTTATTTTAGGAATTTTTATGATCTTGATAAACAATGAAATGTTTAATTAGTAAATATTATTTTATTAAGAAAATGATGTTTTCCCCCAAAGTTGACACACTATTATGAAAAAAACTTGTGTCAAGATTAAGTTGGAGTTTCTTCTTCAATTCATTAAACTAAATCAGGGTTATTCTATAGCGAGTCTATGAAATAATGGTAGAACCATGTATGATATATATTGAGAAATAAACATGAATATTTGGATTAAAACTAGGAATATCTTCTAGAAATAAATCTAAAAACTCCCATACAATAGGAATATCATCCATGTTGAGTTTCTCCCCAACCATCTGGCATAAACATCCATTTCGAATATGAATCATGACCCATGTAATGGGTGAAATTTAAATTAAATTTTCTTATCTATCATTGAACTGATAAACAATCATATATTGGTTTGTAATATCCAATATTACTTCTATTCATTGGAATTTATTTTGGATTTATTTAGGGAAATCCAATTTATTCCTAAGATAAAATCAAATACATCCTGAGTGAGGATAATAAGAACATAATGAAGAATATTTCCCAAAACATCAACTGGGAAAGAATCATAGACATGAGATGTGATCCTCATTCCATTATGTATTTTCACCCCTAATTCAATATCTAATTGTTAAGGTTCTAATGTGATACCCTTATAAAATTCTCCAGAAAAAATGAGTTGGTAGATCTAGAATCAAATAAGACATTAGCTATTATAGAGTAGATGTTATGTGTAACTTTCACCAGTTCATTATCATACCCCAATTAATATATAGTTATCACATGATATTTCACATTATCTCTTGGATTAAGAGTTTTCAAAAAAATCAACATAATTAAACATCAGATTTTAACACTCATTAGAATATTGTCAATACAACTTCCATTTCAATCACTGGGGTGAGGGTTCTACATTCAGGGGTTCATTTTCTCCATTATAATTTTTTATAACTAATTAAATACCATATTAATTTAGAAACTATATTAACATCCTTATATATATATATATATAATTTTATATGTCATTGGAAGAAAATTTCTTCCATGCTTTTTTATTCTGATTCTTTATCTAGGGCGTGACCGCCTTGAGTGTTAGAACCTGAATTGGCATCACATTTTGTTGCCTGCTTTTCAACATCCAAAAGAGATAGTATTTCGTAAATGTAATCATTTATTTATAATCCTAGATCAAAATAGGATTATGGGATGTTGGATCCTCTTTCCATGGATTCCTCATTAAAACTCTTCACCTATTCTGGGTTTCCCTTGTAGATTATGTCATGATAATGAAACTCATTCCCAGTGCCATATCATTGTGGACAATGGTTAATTAATTAACTTCAATCTGGATATATCAAGGGTTATTGATCAGGAAACAACCTTTATTCATGATATTATTCATGTTTGAAATCAAATTCATGTATGGAAACTTGGAAAATTGGTCCTCAATATCTTTCTCATAGGATGGAATCTCATGAATGGCATATCGGGCCTGAAACCCAAGGAATCATGTTCCGGTCAATAGGTACATAATTTCTAAGGCACATATTACAAGGATTTCACCGCCTAAGTACCAAGAATAATTTGAGGTATCTGACTATGTACAATCATGTATTCCAATGCTTTCACCTCATACTTCCTATTTTTGTATGGGGTAGTAGTTCATGGTCATATGTTTAATTTCATATGGTGTCAGAGAGAGACTGGTCGTAATTTCTAATGGATTTGGATCAAAATGGTGTGTCCCAATGTGGTAACACCTAAAAGGTTTACCAATGGAGGGATCAGGACACCCATGGAGATGATCCAAAAGGAGTGTCCCCAAAATGTAAGATTCCACACATTGAAGGTTTATCCAGACCACCTAGAGGGGGATTAGGGAAGTGAAATCCTTTGAGGGGGTAACAATGGATTACCATTGGTTAGGATTAAACCTCAGACAGGCATCCTGCATACCATTCTTAAAATATTGAGATAAAAAACTAAATAGTTAAATCCCTCAGTTTGAGGTTGTGATACATGATGGGTTTATGAAGTTACAAATCATGTTGTATTGAAATTAATGTCTTGAAAGGAGAATTAGTGAGGGATGGTATTTGGATTTTTCATTGAATATTCCCTTAACAAGTGGAGTCCTCATTGTTGGATTTGGAGTAGAGAATATCAATGAAAACTTACCTAGGGGACATGAAGTATATCAACCCTTGATCATAATACATTAACATTACACAACCGTTGCAGAATACATAAAACATTATACAAACATATGACCAATGACCATACTACTCTAGTATATTTGGAAACATTTAAACCTAAAAAATGATACATAAGTGAGATATATTATATCCTAATTGGTTATTCCTGACTATAACCCTTCTTAGTCACATCAAAAATAATAAATATCTTCACAACCAGTGGAAGGAAACATAAAAATGGGTGAGATCAAATGATCAGTAAGGATAAACAAGAGAGATATGTAAACATAATACTGGGCATAAGGGTATTATAACATGATCATGAATTTATGATATCATAACCATTATATAAAAGATCATATTCATGAATTAAAACATAAATCTTTGTAGTTCATAAGACATAAATCATAATGAATTAAAGATCATAAGACATGAAATCGAAATATAGTAATAAATCATGGATTTTTGGAAGATGCATAGGTATAAAATATGATTTTCGGAGTATCCAAGGAATAACTTCCAAGAACATCTTGGTAGAATTGGTTCACTCCCCATAAGATATTGGTAGTCATGGTTTACTCCCATGACCATCTTAGCAGCATGAGTTCACTCCTCATACCATATTGGTAGTCATTGTTCACTCCAATGACCATCTTAGCAGTCATGATTCATTACCAATAGCATCCAATACTATATCATGATATATAAATCCTTAGCCAATGTATTGGAGTGAGATATAGGTCCCACCCATATCATAATGAAACCATATATACATGTTCTACTAGATCATTAATAATCATGTCATAACCCCTGAAATGAAATGGGTATTATAAACATTAAATAATATTATAACCAATATAAAGATAGAGGTTTCATAATAATTTCACCATAAAAATTACCTGTGAAGAGAATGGGGATTCAAAAACATATAACCTCGGAAAGATAAACAAGTTTCATCAACATCATACCGTCGAAAAATAATCCATTCAAAGAATGAATATTAATTGAAAGATTAAATAATTTACCCAAAAGTAATGGGAAATACCAATTTACATTATCTAAGATTTAAACCATTTTGGAAATATCTTTTATAAAAATTTCTTTAGGAATGTATCGTTTCATCATTGATAACTCTTTTTAAAACATAAAAAATGCTTCAAAAACAACTTCTTTGAAAATAAAATTGAAAACATATATATGAATCATTGCAAACCATAAAACATGTTTAAAATTTTTTTTACCTGAAAATGGGCTTCAATTATCTTTTTAAAACATTTATAAAAACATGTTTTAAGAATAATATAGATTTATAACATGATAGATAGATAGTTATATTTTACTTTATAACATGGTATAAAGTAACAAAGAGTGAAAAAATTGTACATATACATGTGTATTTCATGAATAAACAATGGTTAATTAATCTCATGAATTTTCTTGATATACTGATCATAATTCTTCATCAATGAAACATAAATATAAACAATATCGTAAAAACAATGATATTATTTCATCAAAATCTTGTAAATTGGAAACATGGGATCATACTATTAATGTATGAAAATGAAATTAAATGTAACATAAGATATGAAGAAAATAATTAGACTCAATATATAATATGTAAAAGGGGAAGTATATACACCTCAAAATAAATTCAGGTGCATAAAAAAACATGATTCTCAAGGAAGTAAAATTGAGAGAAAACCATTTCATTGATTTGGTAACATTTAAAACATAAAACCCATGAAATAAATATCATAAAGTTGATATCTGTATAACCATATATATATAGGTATAAGATACATATAATAAATTCATGGTAAGTACATATACCACATAAATTGAATGGGTGGGGAATAAATCATGTATCTCCCCAGAATAAAATGTGAGATGAAATAACATTACATTATGTCTTGACTCTCATCATACTTATTCAAACAAAAAATTTAATAAATATATATTTATTATAAATATTTTATAGAACCATATTTTTATATATATTATTTTATTATGAAATTATGTTACCAACTTGTTTACAATCATATGTTCAGGTTTCACTATGGGTAATATTCTTTTTATTCATCGCATATGTTTTAATTTGATTAAACTTTGTTATTTATACATTATATCATGATTTGCAGAGTGTAAAAAATAATATAAATAATATATATATATATATATTATCTATATTTTAATAATCCATATAATATATAAGTATGAAATATAATTCACCATTCATGAAGATGTTAGGTCATACGTACACCTGAACGTTATTTCCGTTTAATAGACCTGTTGAAAGAATGAAATTAAAATTCATATATGCACATATGTGTATATATAGCATTATTATATTAGATTTAATATATCATATCCATCTTATATATTAACTAAATCCATCATTAATACAGTCGATATATTGTATAAAGTAATCATATTTCTTTGATGGGGTGGTAGTCCACACTTCCTGAAACCAAATAATCATATTAATAGAAAATGGAATGTAAGAAATGTATCTTTTGTAAAAGGAAAAAACAAGATTAATGAAATAATATATATAATATATAACTTATATAAACTTATTTTCCATCATAATGTTCACCATAATATGTGGTAAATATAATTGATCAATCATCATTTAAAGAGGGGGTAGTGTGTTGTACACATAAAGAGTATGTTCGTTATTCATTAGATGGAGGTGTGTGTAAGTGTCAGTTGATAACATTATATAGAAACATCCCCATTTATGGAGTATAATTTTTTACACATTAATGTAAAAAATTATAGTAGAGGGTTTGAATAATAAAACAAAATAAAGGACTTGAGTGAACATGTTACCTCTTAATTGGGTAACTCATTTTGGTTTTTCAAAAATTATGACATAGATTTTCTTATTACCATGGTAATTATTATATGATTAAAGAATGATTTTTGAAAATTATATTGGGAATATATGTTCTTAACTTGAGTGGTTTGTGATGTTTGAGTAAGTGGGAGAGGTGGTGTCCTTTTACAGCTAAGGAAATGGACTCACTAGGTATTTCTGATAACAAGTTAGGTGTACATATGTTATTAACAAACCAAAATAACAAAAAAAAAACATCATAATTAATTTATGGAAGTTTTATGGACATTAAAATTGTTTTATGACAAGCAGATAGGTCATTTGGGCCCATAAGATTAAGGTTGAGTCTCTAATTAAACTTAATAAGACCTTAATTGACGTGATTAATTTTTATCACTATTACTAATAATTTTGGTAAAATAAAAAACATTATAACATTATAAACTTAATATTATTCTTATTAAAATTTTTTATGTTGTATTTTTTTTGAGTTCATCAATTCAGGAAAAGAAAGATTAATGCTAAGCTTGCAGACAAGATAAAATAATGAGTCTTTAAAGTAGAAAAATGTTTAAAAGTTTGTGGGGTTTTATATTAAATTTCATAGTGAAACTGTTTCTAATGACATAAATTTTATTACTAGATGTATCATTTACACAATTTGTCCTTTAAAAAATTTAAATTACAATTTAACATAGTTATAATTTAATCAAAGAGGAACTTGTTAAACAAAAAGCATAATTTTTCACTATTCATCAAAAAATATTGTTTCTTAGAAAAATGCAAAAATTTACCCTATGATAATATAGAGGTTATAAATTAATAAGTGAGGTTTATATTATAAAATTAAATTTATATATGTTTTTAAAATTAGTTTTATTATTTTTCACATAAGAACAATAAAAGGAGTTCATAAAAGGAATCAATATTTTTAAACATAAAAGGACATGACCAGAAATCACGTAATTCATGAAAAATATGTTTTATTTATATAAAATATTTATAAAAAAATTTAAAAGTTGTTTTTAAAATTAATATATCTATGTATAATGTCTAGGTTATAATTATCTCATTGAAATAGTTATATTAATTAAATGAGGTTTCGTAGAACCATCCGTGTTTCGTGTAAGATATGATAAGTTAATGTTATGTGTAACATGAACAAAATTTGTGTACCATGTTATGTACGCAAAGTCTATTCCATGTTAAAAGAATTGGTAACTTAGTTAATTGTATGAAATAAATGAAAATTTACATTATTTGAGGATGAAAGGTCCATAAAAACATGAGTTGTTACATTCTACCACCATTAAAATTATTTTATCACTCAAAATTCATCACTCATGTAACAAGATGAACATACTTTTTCTTTTTCATATCCTCAAGTTACAACATAACAATATCAACCCGTGATTTCTCTTAAAAAGTTTGATCAGGTGAGTGGTCTTGTTTCATAGAACTTTCTCTTTATGGTCTATAATTACTACAGGTTTATCCTTTTAAGAAAGATCCTACACAATAGTTATGACCACTATGTTTAGTACAAGTTATGGATTAGGTTTTTAAATTCTAATGAGAGATACCTGGAACACATCATGGACATGAGAGTGATTTGATAAATGTTCCTAGTGATCGGCTAGCATCCTGATATGATCAAGAATTTCAAACCCGCCAATATACATAGGGATTTGTTTCCCATTATCCCAAATCTCAAAACTTTTTTACAGTTTATGATTTGAAGAAACACTTTTTCACCATTTTTAAATTCAATATCCTATTGATGGATATCAGCATAATGTTTCAACCAAATTTGAGAAACCTTGACATTCTCCTAGGTGATTATAAAATTCATGAAAATTTATTTTGAAATATTAGGTCCCAATAAATTTATTTCTCCAACTTCATCTGAACACAGTGGAGTTATTTATTTCTTCTCATATAGGGCTTGATAATGTGCCATATTAATTATTTAGTGAAATCTATTTTTTTATGAAAACTCTAATAGTGGATGGTGTTGATGCCAACCACATTTAAAATCCAGAGAACATCATCACAACATATCCTCTAGGGTATTAATTGTTGTTTTTAGACTGACCATATATTTGAGGATGATAAGTAGGGATGGATCTCAATTCAATGTCAATTCCTTTCTAAATAAATTTCCAAAACGTTGAGTTGAAGATCAAATAACTATCCGACAGAATGGAATGCGATTCTCCATTAAACAATACCACTTTCTTATTGTATGTCATGGAAAACCGATTTAAAGAATAAGTCCTCTCAAATAGAGGTTTTGAGTGATAACATATTAAGTAATTCATCTTCCAAAAATATAGTATTAAACCCTTTATAGGTTATGGGAATTTTAACTTCAAAATTCACAGTGGTGTTCCCCCATTTCCATTCTGGTATAACTAATGGATGTAACATCCCCTTTGACTTTTTTCTTTCATCCATAACTAATTTCCATACGAAGCACCAAGATACATATTCTATGATAACTCTCTTAATTTCTTCCAACAATAGGTATTCTTTGAAGTCCCTATACTTATTATTAATTCCATGATGAATAGAGAATGTAGAACCTTAAACATTATCTAACATATCCTTCTTCAAATCTATTATAGAAGGAACAGATACATGATTCTGGAACCTCATCATTCCTTATGATTTAGGCTAACCTCTAGAACATTTCTGTAAATATTTTTCAGCTCTATATCTTCTTTCTTCCCCTCCTTAATCTTCACTTGGATAGAAGATTTTACATTCACTTTGAAAGGATAATAATTTCCCCATCCTTCAAAAATTATAGATCCATTCTCTATGAATCTAGAAATATTGGATATTTTTTAATCCTAATAATTGTGAATATAGAATGATCCCTTCAACACAAAGCATCAAACACCTTGTTTGCTTTCCCAGGGTGGTAATGTATTGGGCAGTCATAATCCTTTATCAACTCTAACGATCTTCTCTAGTTCATGTCCATCTTTCTATATATGAATATATATTTATAAATTTTATGATCAGTACATATAATACACTTTTCTCCATAATTTTAATGACTCCATATTTTTTAATGTAAAAAAATACAACTAATAACTCAAAATAATGTTTTGGGTAACTTTTCTCATGAATCTTCAGCTTCAATGAGGCATAAAAAATAACCATGTTATTCAGTATAATAACACATCCCAATCCCTTCATCGATGAATCTATAAATATTACAGACCATAATTCACTATAGGGTAATGTATGAATAGGTGAACTGACTAACATTCTCTTTAGATACATGAAATTTACATCAAATTCATCTATCCAAAGTAACATGACACTTGTCCCTGTAAACATTGTTAGAGGATTATAGAATCATGATAAAGCTTCCACAATCCATCGATAATAACCATCTAAATCATGAATTATATGGATATTAATCACCGTGATTAGCCTAGGACATCATCAAATAGCCTCCATCTTTTATGGATCCATTGTAATACAATCTCTTGATATTTTACGAAAGAAAAAACGAAACGTTTTGCATCCTAAATTCACCCTTTTTTATTTTTCAAAATGGATTCTCCTTTTTTAGGGTCTTAAGTAAAATTATAAAATGATCTTAAAATATATTCCATTTAATTCTTGTTAATAATAATATCATTTATAATGACTACCACAAACTAATCAAGGAAATATCAAAATAATCTATTCTTAAATCCATGAAGTTAGTAGGGGCATTAGTAATACCAAAAGGAATCACTATAGATTAATAGATTCATAACCTTGTACAGAATATTGACTTGGGTATATCCTCTAACATGACCCTCCACTAGTGATATCCAAGAAATGATCTATCATTGAAAATTATTGAGCTCTCCACATATAATCAAACATGTAATCTATATAGGGAAGACAATACTTGTTCTTGATTGTTATCTTGTTCAACTCCTACTAATCAATGAAGAGTCTCATTTATCCAACTTTATTTTTCACATAAATAATGGTTGCATTGATAGGTGACACACTCGGATGAATGAGTCCCTTATCAAGGTTTTCTTTGTGGTACTACTTCAATTATTGAAACTCAATCATAGACATTATTTATGGAGTCTTAGAAATTGATGTGGAATTAAGTATAAGTTCAATTGATAACTCAACTTCATGGTTTTTCGAAGGCTTGGAAACTCCTCCAAAAATACATCCACAAAATCCCAAACAAAGGAAATATTATCTTTGTCAGTTTTCTCCCCAACCATTTGAGACAAACTACCCTATCAAATGAAAATTTTGTCACATATAATGGATGTAGTATCCATAGGAATATCAGGCTTATAATAACATGTTCAATGATCATTGGAGGGTTTGAAATATCAAAAGAAACTTTCCTTCCTCATCAATTGATGTGAGAATTATAATAATAATAAAAATTCATTCTTATGATGAAATCAAACTCAACCAAAGGAAGAATGATGATATTTTAAGGAAAAAATTTCCCACAAACATCAAATAGGGAAGAATCCTAGTCTTGAAATAGAATCACATTCCCATTTGGGTTTTAACTTCTAATTTGACATTAAATTGTTTTGGTGGAATCATAACACCCTTATAAAATTATTTTGAAATTAAATTTTTGGATGATATGGAATCAAATATGACAAAATAAGATCTTTAGAGGATGGTAAGTGTACATTTCATCATTTCGTTATTGTACCCATTGTCAAAAATAGAGATTGCATGATATTTCCATTTCTAAGTCGACTAAAGAGGTTATTGATGTTGATCATCATCACTTGCCCTTTAGTTTGGGAAGTGGTTGGAATAAATCCTGTTCTCCATGGACTTATATCACTGAATTGAGAGAGGTGTATTACGTGCCAATTTTTCCCCATTCCTAATGTTATCTAACTTCTCCCCATTACATAGGCCAAAAAATTATTGACATCTTTCACTACCACAATTGAAACATTTATTATAACACTTATGGAAATTTATTCCATTATTATTCCCACACATATATCCTTTTGGAAATCTCATCACGTTCACTTTATGGTTTTTAGATTTCCCTTTAAACTCCGTCTTTATATTCTTATGGAATCCAAGATAAGGATACATGACCCCAACCTCCATTTCATCCTTGATTTCACAAAGAAAAATCTATTCATAAAGTCTAAAGTATCTTATGGACATATCCCTTTCATAATGTTTCATTAATCCACTAAATAACCTATCTACTTTACTTTTAGGTTTGATGATAATTCCAAATGAATACCTCACAGGTTTTATAAAATTAGAATCCCAATTCCAAAAAAATTATCATCCCCTTGAATCAACTCAATGAACTCTTTCTCTACACTAGTATGAAGAATCCAAAAAAAGTAATTATTGAAAAGTAATTTATCGAACTCATCCAAATCCATGGATTCAATCTAATCATGAATCCTCATATTCTTGATTAGAGTCTACAACTGGTCTGATTCCCATTCTAACCAATAGATTGTTAGAATAAATTTCTCATTCTATAAACTCTGGAAAACAGTGAATATCTTTTTATTAGTACTGATCCATTGTTCGGAAACAGGTGGATCAGAAGACACTATGAAATAAGGTGGACATTTCCTCATGAATAACTCAATTAATTTTGTTCTCTTCATCATCATTTAGAAGAACATAATGATTACTTGATTGAGAAATCTACGTGAGAAAATAAAAAAAAAATCATTCCGTCTCCATAATAACTCAGTTTCTGACGAAAATGATCATTGAAAATTCTCTCACAATCACCATCAACGCAGTTCCTTCAAGTTCCATCTGTTAACTAAACAGAAAAAATGGTTATGAAATAGTTATTATAATGAGTAACCACATAATCAAGAAAACTCGCTTAAAGGATGTCTATGTTATAAAATCATCCATACTCTAATAAAACATAGGTTTATCCTACGTTATTCATATCCTATTTATTTTTAAATACTTCATGTTGATTCATGAATTTTTTGTGAATTTCCAATGCATATCCCCCTGTTAGGTCAACTTATGTGTGCATTAAGGCCCATTTTCATGTACCATATTACCCATAGTCTGTCCTGAATCATTTTTTAGAGTTTCTACCCCTCGGTATATTTGTTCCAGATCCACATACAATTTTAGTATATATATATGGATTTATTACTACAAACACACTCACTCTATCCTTTACAGATATTTCAGTAAAATTTTATATTATTTTTCATATCCTTATACATATCCCATGACATGTACTTTAGGTTCTCACTAATGTTGTCTCGTCCTATATTCCAAAGGTAAACAAAACCTTTTCTCTGATACAAACTATGTAGACCCTCTCTTTTAATACATTAAAATTTCATAACATTTTCATAGTACAAAAACATTATAAAAATGGATGCCTAAAGACCATATTACCCTAGTTCCTTTGTAAACACAGAAACATAAACAATGATACATAAGTGAGCTACATTATATCCTACCAGGTGCTTCTTGAAAGCACCGTTTTTAGACACATGAAACATAATACATATCTTCATAAATTGAGGAAAGAAAAAAATGAAGAGATGAGCTCAAATTCTCAGTAAGGGTAATCAATAGAGATATGTAATAATAATCCTCAGCATAACGATATAAGAATATGATCCTGAAAATTGAAGATCATACCCAACATATCAGAGATCATATACATGAATCATGGTATAAATCATGGAAGTTCATAAGAAAATAATCATAAGGAAATAAAGAATATAATTCATGAAAGATAAATAAAGGAATAAAAATGGAATTTTGGAGGACCCTTAAGCATATAATATGACTTACATAGCAGCCAATGCATCATTTCCAAGACAATCTCAGTAGTATAGGATCACTCCATATGCCATCTTTGTTGTCTTGGTTCACTCCCATGAAAATGACTATAGCATTACACCCCTCCTCATAGAATATTGGTAGTCCTGCTTCACTCCCATGGCCATCATAGAAGTCAAGGTTCATTCCTACGAACATCTCAGTCTATCTCATGAGATATAAATCATTATTCAATGCATTGGACGTAGATATAGGTCCCACCCATATCATAATTAAATCATACATACATGTTTCACAAGACCATAAATAATCATATCATAACCCTTGAAATTAAATGGGTATTATAAAATGTTATCAAATCATAACCTATGGAAATATGTAGATTTGATAATCATTTAATGACAAACATAAAGAATGAAATGAAATGGGTTTAAAAAACATATAACTCGCGAATGGGAAATGAGTTTCATCAACATCATGCCATAAAAACATATTCCACTCAGATATATAATATTAATCAAATCATTGAATAATATCCCTAAATGGAATGAGTTACACCAATGAATGTTATCTTTGATGGGAAATAAGTTTGAAAGATCTTTTATAAAATTTCTGTAAGGCAACTATCTTTTCTACATTGAAAATACTTTTTAATAAATAAAACCTTTTTGAAAAACATTTTCATTGAAAATAGATTTGGAAACTTATAAAAAAATAATTGAAAACCATGATTTTTTTAAAAATAATTGTTCCTTGAAAATGGGTTTGAAATATCTTTTTAATTTTTTTTGAAAACTTGGTTTTTGACTACAATACATTTACGACCGGAGATAGAGAGAGAGAGGATAATATTTTACCTAAAAAATTATCTTAACTCCATAGTGTGTAAAAATGTTAAAAATACATGAGGATATCATGAATTAACAATGGATAAGGAATCTCATAAATTTTGTTGAGATATTGATCATAATATTTCATCAAAGTAAGAATACACAAACCCAATCTTGAAAAAATGGAATGATTTTCTCAATAGACAAGTACTACATGGAATCTTGGGATCTTAAAATCCATTTAAGAAAAAGAAATTACATAAAGAATAAAACATAATGAAAAGAATTAGATTCATGATATTATATGTAAAATTTATATATATAAACCTGAAAAATAATTTAGGTGCATAAAAAACCATGAGTCTCCAAGAAGATAAATTGCGAAAAAACTATTTCACTAATTTGGTAAATTTTGAAACATAAACTCAATGAAATAGTAATCATGAAATGGTTTTGTTAATACCCATAAATTTACGTATATGGGAAATATAACACATTTTTGGGAAATAGATACACCATAAAAAGGAATGGGTGCCGAATAAAACATATATCTCATTAAAATAAATAATGAGTTGAAATTTCCTTTACCCTATGTCTTGACACTCATCGTACTCACTCAAAAAAACTGTAAAAAATTAATTTTATTTATCATATTTTATAGAACCATATTATTATACAAATGTTTTTATTATTACCTTATGTTACCCCCTTGTTATCAATCATATGTTAAGGTTTCACTTCATGTAATATTCGCTTTATTTTTCTAATCATTCAAAAAAAATTATATCATTTGTATTTATACTTTATATCATGATTTATAGAATTTTAACCAATATATATATATTATTTATATATAGTATATGTGTATTATAATAATCTATATAATATATATGAATAAAACAGATTATACCACTCATGGAAATGGTAGGTTGTACGCACGCATGAAAATCAGTTTTGTTAAATTGTCATGCTGAATGAATGAATGTAAAATTAATATATTTACATATATATATATATATATATATATTATCATTATTATATAGAATTTATTATATCATATATGTCTTATATATTCACTAAAACCATCTTTTATAAAATCCATGTAGTTTATGAAGGACTCATGTTGCTTTGAGGGGGTGGTAGTCCACACTTCCCCAAACGTAATTATCATATTTAAACCCAATGGGAAGTGCAAATATATGAATTTTAAAATTAATAAATAATATTAAATTTAATACTAAATATAAAATATTACATATATAAACAGTTTTTTAATCATAACATACATCATGAGTGGTGGTAAGGAATATTTAACAATCATCATTTAGTGAATCAGTAGTTTTCCACACACATAAACAGTATGCCAATTATCCATTAAATGGATGTTTATGTAAGTATAGGTTTAAAAAATTCCCTAAAAACAACAGATCATATTTAGGATTCAATTTGTTTTATACAAGTATGGGAAAACAATGTAGATAGGTGTCAAAAGAAAATAAAATAATGGACTTGAGAGAAGACGTTACCTCTTAATCAGGTAACACTTTTTCATTTTTGCCAAAAGGATTCCTTGAATTTAATTATACACATGTTAAGGATTATATTATCAAGGGATTATTTATTGAAAGTTTCTTGGTTTGATCATAGATATTTGAATATATTTTAGATCTATGAGTAATTGAGTTATTTGGTGGCCTATTATAGGAAATGAAACCGAGTCACTATGATTTTTGAAAAAATGTTAGATATTCACATGTTCTTATTCAAAAAATGTAATTAAAAATAAAACTATATAAAAATGGAAGTTTTATAGTGGAATAATGGCCATCCAATGGGTTTTGTGTAAGTGGATTGGTAATTTAGGCCACTAAGATTATTGTTTATTCCCTAATTATGCATAATTTGACATTAAACGATGTGATTAATTATAATCACTTCTATGAATAATTTCAGAAAAAATAAACATTATCCAATTATAATATACATATTATACTAAATAAAATGATTTATGTATTTTTTTCAAAATTTAGTTCACAAAAGTGGAAAAATTATGATTAATTCTAATCCCGCAGATGTGATTAAATTACAGGAATTGAATGTAGAACAATTGTAAGGCCCCACCCTTATACATTACATAATCTTTTATCTAGTTAATTATTGTAATTTAGGACCATTTCAAGTTTAGAATTTTAGAGAATTAGGACATAACTATTACATTACATTTCAAAAAAAAATAAAGTATACCCTTCTACTCTATCCAAAATTTTCTCAATAATAATACTCCATTAATAAAACAGTGGTTCTTTTGGTGATATAAATATTCTTGATCTCTTAATTTCTCTTACCCTTCCTTATAACCTATGAAAAATATTTCAAAAACATGGGATGTGAATGAAAATCCCAATAATTTTTATAAGTCAAGGAAAGATAAAATTAGTCTATCAATACATACAAGTTAATGTAATCACATTTTTCCATCTTCAACATACCACACATGAACAAAATATTTATGAACAAAAAATTGAAATCATAAATCATAAAGTTAAGTTGAGGCATCCATAACATACTAACGTTGTAGCTTTCACAGCTTCGTAGGGAGTTACACATTGAATACCCATCATGATATATTCATTAAATCTCTTTTGCGAAACAATAATATTTACCTCCTTCACAATAACCAATGAATTAGAGATCTATCTAGGGCTCACCCTCCCTAGGTTTATCTCAGAAACACCCATATGCATAAATAATACCTAATAACCATAACATAATCATAACACATTAAAGAGAATAATGGAAAGATAATATTTTCACATTGCAATCACAGTATAACATTTCAATATATTGACATAATCAACCCACTCTTAAAACCACTTCAATACCAAAATATGTGAAGAGAGTATATGGTATTTATTTTCCTTTTTAAAATATTATGGCTTGTTACAGAATCAAAAGATCAAATAATTATCACGGTGGTGAAAAGGTCATTGTCACCACATATGATGAAAGAAACATTCCTTCTTTTGTTTTGTAAAACGTCTCGTAGAAAAATATTTCATTTGAAAACCTTTTAAAAAATTTAATAAAGACATTTTTGAATCAAAGTGTCCCATACCACTTCTAAAATTTTGTAGGAATTAATATTTTAAAAAATTAATGTCAATATAATTAAATCCTTAAAAACAATTTGAAAATATGGGCATTAATTTGAAAGATAAATATTTTTAACATTTAAAATGATGATTTAGTTGAAGAGTCCTTTACCACATGAGAAAATAATTGAATAAAAATTATTATAGAATGACATTAAAAAAGAACATCAATTTCATGAGCATATGGAGATTCATGATTACATATGTCAAAGGGAATCATTTACACCTTATAGGATAATAAAGGTTCACAATATCAAGGAATACCTCAATGGAAGGAGATTTAGACGAATTTCATTATGAAAATTCGGCAGCCAAACATCATCATATTAAAATTATAAAAATGAATTGATGGGAGAGATAAGGGTCTCTCATCAGAAGGAAAAAAAATGTACTACAATAAGGATATATAAGAACTTATCCCAAAATAATAAAATTTAAATTAAAAGACATTATAAGAAAAAGTCTTTGACTAAAAGAGGAGGGTGAAAGTTTACCATAGAAAGATAATTTTGTAAATAAAATAGATATATTTTATATATTATCTATAAATAAACAAAAATATTTTATAAATAAATGATATCATATAAACTTTTATTTATCATATAATCATATCATGACGTAATCAATAAATATATGTTTACCCAAAGAATGGAAATTGAGTAATGAAGTTTCCTTACCTCATGTCCAACTTAAATCGTTGATTATTTAATCCCCTGAATAATAAATTAATGATAATTTATTATTTCTTGAGAACCTTTTTCATGATTATTATTCCTTTTATATTACTTATTATATCATTATAAACATTACATAATCTATTATGTTAATAACGGTCATTTTGACTATTTTTGGTACTTGAGTAAAAAATAAACATCTTATAATTACAAGTTATCCATGTGGTCACAAGTAAATTATCTCCATAATGATATTTAAGATTTATATATAATATATATGATATATATATCATGTATATATATGTATTTATAATAGTACATAACATTTGGAGATAAGAAATGAAATGCACAGTTCCTGAAGACTATAGGTCGTACGTACGCAGGAATGATACTTTCAATTCTATTTTCTATTTAATGGAATGAAAACATAATGATACATATGTATATTATAATTCCATTGTAATATAAAATATAATTTCAGTAAATCTGTACTTTATACTTTCCAAGTATGGAATGAACGATTCAGATCACTTTGAGGGGGTTGTAGTCCGAATTTCCTGAAATGAAATTATCGTATTTACCCATTATGGAAACCATAAACATAAGATAAAAATTAAAAACAATGATTAATAGAGTTAATATAAATATAATAAATATATAATATAAACACATTGTCATATTAATTTCCACCATAAGAGGTGGTAGAAGATAATTGAACAATCATCATTTCACGAGACAGTAGTTAGTCATCCACAGAAACAGTAAGTTTGAATCTATTAGATGGAGGTGTGGGGAATTTCTATTTGAATAATTATTATTAAAAAGTCCTAATATATTTATTATATTAGTTTTTTTATAAAATAATTGAATAATGGGTTTTTAATGAGTTGGGTAAGAAAAATTAACAAAAAGAACTTGAGAGAAGATGTTACCTTTAAATTTGGTAACTCCCTTTGGTTTGAACCAAAAGGCTTTCTCGATGTAACTTATTCCAATGTGAAGTCTTATAAGAGGAATAAAAGGAATTAAGGAACTTATTTAGTCAGAGTTTGGACAAGCCAATGGGGAATGAGAAGTGTGAGTAATGGTTAGAGGTGATGGATTTTTATAAGGGGGAAAAGAGACTCTTTTGGAAATATTGGCAATATTATTTTATTATGAACTTAATTTAGATTTAAAAGGGTATCAAAATAATTTAATTAGAATATAGGTAATTATATTTCTACATAATCTCATTAAATGGGTTTTATATTAGTTTAGGGAATAAAATTAACCTTATCTTTTAGTTGTACCTGTTAGTTAACTATTTTAACTTTTACCATGTCATCTTGTATATTCAAATTATATGGTTAAAATATTTACTATTAAATTCCATGTGACCGAAAAATGGATCATTAATTAATTTAATAACATAATATTTTTAATTTGGATGAATCATATAATTTTAAGACTGTTTTATCATTTAATAAAATATTGATTTATTTAAAAACTCATTTATGTCAATTTTTAAACAAATCATATCAATACTTTTAAAAAATCTATAACAACATGACACTTCTAAAAAAACTACTGTAATAAAAATATAAAAAGTTATAACAATCCATAAAATTATTTTATGGAAAAAAATGTTTCAAAATTAATTAATTTTAATATTTATAATCTCATTTATTTAAGACATTCATTAATGAAAAAATAATTTCCTCATTATTGTGTCATAAATTTTTTTTATATGATGTTTAAAAATTCAAAATAAAATACGACCTTATAGAAAATCCTTTTATATTTCTAATTACAATTTATAGTATAAAATATAACTTATATAACCCATTTTAAAAATAGTTTATCTATAATATATATGTTTATGTTATATTTTCTGAAACTTTAAATTAATTTTTATAAAGTGTCATTTTCACCTACAACTGTCTCAATGGGGTCCTAAAATTGACCCAAGGATGAACATGGTCATACCTGTATAATTCAATAGGTTTTGGACATGTGTTCGGTTATTTAAATATTATTATAATATTTTTGTTGACACTTATTTACCAGATTTACCTTTTAACCATAGTAAATAAAATATTTACAAAAGATACTACTCATAATGTCTAAATATAAAAGTAACTGGTTTACAAAATTTTGACCTCCAGAACCAAATAATGGAATCCATTTTTCTAAATTTGAAATACATATTTTTTAGAAAATAATTTTAAATTAATTCCCATTTTCGAAACCAAAAAAGCGTGTTTTTATGAAATAATAACTATCAAAATAGCGACAATTGTTTATGACCAATTTCAATGGAAAATTACTTCCAATGATCAAAATTGTATTAAATGGTAAAAATATAATCCTATTAAACATTAAAACCAATAAAAATAACAGTCTATTTATATGAAAAAATTAGATTAAAATAAAGTTTTGAATTAGAAATGCAATATTTTTTATTGTTCATAAAAATTATCTTTATCATAAAAATACCAAAAATTATCCCAAAGTAAATTTTTATATCCAAATTCTAAAGAATAATTTTTTTCCAAATAGAACAAATAAATGTGTAATAAACTATATTTAAAAGGGGTTCTCTATAAAAAGGTTGTAAAACAACCTTTTAAAAATATTAGAGTTTTTCATGCCTAAAATCTGATTCATTCTCATTTTTAGGCTCTAAATTTTATTTGATAAATGTAAAGATATTTAAAAAAGATTCATAATAATATTTTATTTAGTTCTGTTCTTTCCCACCAATAAATTATCTATGCATTAACTACCATTTAAAATAATATTATGTTATTATTTTTCAGTATGACTTAGCCTTGTGTGCAACATAAAATATTGGAGAAACTCGTTGTTGTGTGTCAGGTATGCCATCAAACATAGAATCCCCCTTAAATTCAAATTAATATTTAATTAAAAAATATTAATAAATATTAAAATTACATATTCTTTATTTTCTAAGGATGTTACATTCTTCCCCATTTTGGGAATTTCATCCTTGCAGTTTTAAAATTGGGCTCAAAGACATCAGTAAAAGTCTAAATTTAGAAAAGGCGTAAATAAAAATATCAAATTAAAATAAAGAAAGAGAAGTAAAAAACTTCACTTGATATAACACGTAGTAGGATTCCATGAAATCATGGATCTAGTGGAGGAATTAAGTGTCAAGTTCTGATGCGGAGTTATTAGGAAACATGATCTGGAGAAAGTTGACCACTAGAAAACAACAAACATGGGATAGGTTAAATGATCTTTGATTCCCCAGTTGGAAACATAAATGGACAATGTATTTTTTTAAGTTCACTTTAATAAATTTGGAGAATTAATTTATGAGATTGACAATGAAAATAAGAAAATTTATAACTTTTCAAGTACAGTTTCATCCTTTATAAGTTTCTACCAAAACCCATATTTTCTCCAAACAATGAGTATTAATGTAGTGTTGGTCACACCTAAAGTGTAAGAATCAACTTATATTGAATCACATAAAATAAAAAATATTAACCAAATATTTCCCATATCATTAGATATTAACAAAAACCAAATTGGTTAGTACAAGATCAGTTAATCTCCAAAAATAATAATCTTTTATAAAAATCAAATACTACACTTCATTTAAAAAATTGAACGAAAAATACCCAAATCTCAATAAACACCATTCAATAAAAAATTGTCTTTAATATTCTACAACATAGTCCAAGTTAAGTTTGAAACCCAAAATTCAGAAGTATTTAAACACATAGTCTTCCTCAAAAATCATATCATTTATCCTCATATAACATCAGTTACTCTTAATATCTAATACTAGAATGTAATTAATTTTATCAAATATTCTATATGATAGGTTATTAATTTCTATAAATAACCTTGAATCACCATTTGTCCACTATAAAAACATAGATCATGCTGAAATAAAATTTCTACCATTATTCCACAAATGAAATCCCATAGTATTTGATTTTCCAAATGCATATAGGGTTTCCCCAAAAAGAGAGAACGTCTTCTAAAAAACCATTATCAGTCAATCACAAAATCATTTTCTTATACTTAGGATATGAATTTGATAAAACATAAGTTCCCAAAAACATCTAATTTGTGATTCATAAAATCATTTAACTAAATGAAATTAGTCATACTATCTAGCAGTTTCACGTAGGCTAGTGGTAGGTGATGTTCCCTTTTTTACCGTCAGTTGTGGGTTCGAAACCTATGGACTTGCCGGACGCGATGTGTTATCACCCATCTTGTGTTATGTCCCTTTTTATAAAACTAAAAAATAACCCTAACATTAATAAACATCAATGGTTTTATTATAGATATAATTTTCATCCCAACTCATTATGACCTCAATATCTTAATTCATAATGACTTATATATATAGAATTTTTTTACCCCTATAAAATTACATTATTCTCAAGGAAAAAATATTGTACCTTGATAATGGTGTCCACCTAGTTTCATCATCCTATTGTTCACATAAATATATGGTTTATGCATTCAAAAAATGATTTAGATATCCTTAAAAATCATATGATTCCATTACCCAAATACACCTCGTACACTTGGGTCATATGGGTGCTCACAGAAAAATAGTTTCAAAACAAATCAGGTATAGAATATAATTTTTAAACATCTGATAAAACATTATTTTTATAAAATAGTCATATTGATATTGAGTTGAAATATTCAATCGATGTTCCTTTTAAAATAACATAAGTATGTGTTGAAATACTATAATTTAAAAGAAAATCTAAATAGGTTTCGCAAGGGTATACTTCTTCTGTACCTTTTTCAAAATCAGAATATGTATCAAAATCTTGTGATAAGGTAAAATATATGAAAATTACTTGATAAAATTTACTAATCATGAAAATATTAGAATATTGAGAAAATTTTATTTGCTTATATACAACCCATGATCCACGATTGTATCATGTTATAGAGGAGGTGACTGATATCTCAAACAATTTCTTGCAACTGAGTTGTATGTTAGAAAATGTTTCAAAATTGTATGAACATGACTTTGGAATAATTATTGAAAGAATGTTATCTGGAAGATATTGAAATGTAATTTGATATCCTCTTCCTTCCATTTGTAACAAAATATCCTTGATTTAAAAAATTTAAAAAATAAGGATTTTACGTAAGGAGTAGACATAGAGACTGACCATTTGTCTAAAAAAACTTATAATCCCTAAATTTTTCTAAACTGTCCACTAATACCAACTATAAGGCTCCTAAATTATACATTAAATAATATTTAATTAAGTTTATAATTCACATTGAGGATATTTTTAGGTTTATATTTTTAGAGAATTAGGTCATAACTATTAATTTACATCTCAAAAATAACAAATTAAATAGTTCTACTCTATCCAATTTTTTCACAATAATAATACTCCTTATATAAAACAAGAGCTCTTTTCTTGATATAAATATTCGTGAATTCGTCCATTTTTTATCCATCCTTATACCCTATGAAAACAATTCAAAAACTTGGGATGAGCTTAAAAAGTCCTCAATGGTTATAAAATAAGGGAAAAAACATTAGACCATCACTACATATAATTAAATGGAATCATTCTATTGAAACATTAATATACTACACAAGATTATAATATTAATGAACAAAATATGGAAATAATAAATCATAAAGGTAACCTATGGCATCCATAACTTACTTATGATGTGGTTTTCCCAGCTACGTAAGGAGTTACACATAGAATACCCACAATAGTATATTTCATAGATCTCTTAGGAGAAACATTAACTTTTACATCTGTCATGTTACCCAATGAATTAGAGAGATATCTCTGGATAAACCTTCATAAGTTTATCAAAGATCCACCTGTATGCATAAACAATTCCCCAAAACTATAACATAATCATAACAAATGAACAAGCATAATGGAAAGATAAAATTCCAACATTTCAATAACAATATAACATTTCAATATATTTCGATAATCAATCCATTTTCAGAACTATTTTCTATACCAAAATACATAAAAAGAGTATATTGTATTTATTTTCCATTTAAAAACATTATGAATTATTAAGGAAGCCAAAGATCAAATAATTCTCACGGTGGAGGAATGGTCCTTGTCATCGCGTACGTTCAAAGAAACATTTCTTTTGTCGTTTAGTAAAATGCTTCATAGAAAAAGATTTATTTTGAAAACCATTTAAAACATTTAATAACGATATTTTTGAATCAATGTGTCCCATAGCACTTTGAAACTTTTGTAGGAGATAACATTTTAAAACATTAATTTCCATATAAATAAATCCATAAAAACATTTTGAAAACATTGAAATTATTGAGAAAGATAAACATTTGAAATGATGTTTTTGTTGAAGAGTCCTTTACCACATAAGAAAATAATTGAATAAAAATAATTAAAGAATAAAATTTAAAAAACATTAATATCATGATAATATGAATATTCATTATATAATATGTCAAGGTGAAGTATATACACCTTATAGGATAATAATGGTGCACAATATCAAGATATGCCTTAACGAATAGAGATTGAGACATATTTCATTACAAAAATTCGACAGCCTAACGACGTCATATTAAAATTCAGAAAAAGAGTTGATGGGAGAGATAATGGTCTCTCATCACTTGGACATAAAATTTACTAAAATAAGGATATTGAATAAAATATCCTAACATGATAAAATAGAAATTAAAATACATTGCCTGAAGAAGTATTTGACTAAAAGAGGAGGGTGAAAGGTTCCCACACCAAGATCATTTGGTAAATAAAGTAGATTGATTATGTATATAAAATATAAATATACATAAATCAAGTACATATACACGATAGTATATTAAATGTTATTTATCACATAATCATAGCTTGACATAATCAATATGTAGAAGTTTAACCCAAAGAATGGAAATTGAGTTAAGAAGTTCCCTTACCTCATGTCTAACGTGACTCGTTCATTATTTAATCTTCTAAATAATAAAATAAAGTTAATTTAAAAAATTTTGTGAAATTTTTTCAAGTTCATTATTCCTTTTATAATAATTATTTCCACGTTATAAACAGTACGTAGTCTTTTATGTTATTAATGGTCGTTTTGTCGATATTTGGTACTTGAGTCAATAAATGAACTTATAATTACAATTTGTCCATGTGTTCAAAATTCAATTATCTCCAGAATTATATTCATGATTTATATATCATATATATCATATATATTCAGTAGATATATGTATTTATAATAGTACTTAAAATATGGAGATAAGAAATGAAATGCGCCGTTCATTGAAACGGTAAGCTGTACGTACGCATGAACACCACGTTCATTTCTATTTTATATTTTATGGAAAGAAAAAATAATGATACATAGGTATATTATAATTACATTATAAAATAATATATATTTTCAGTAAATCCATCATTTATATGTTCCATGTATGGTTTAAACGAGTCATATCACTTTGAGGGGGTGGTAGTCTGCACTTCCTCAAATGAAATTATCGCATTTACCCATTATGGAAACCTTAAAGGTATGCTATAAATTAAAAATAAATAAGCACCGAGAAAATATAAATATAATATATATCACATATAAATAATTTTCCATATTAATGGACACCATAAGAGGCAGTAGAAGATAATTGAACAATCATCCTTTGGTGAGGCAGTAGTTCATCGTCCACAGAAATAGTATGTTTGTATCCATTAGAGGTAGGTGTGTGGAAGTGTAGTTAGAACCCATATCATAAAAACATTATAGTATATTTAGGATAGTAGTTTTTTAGTAAAATAATTTAATAAATATAGTTTTTGGGGTTGGATAAGTAAAATAAAATAAAAGAACTTGAGAGAAAATGTTACCTTTAAATTGGGTAACACCCTTTGGTTTGAACCTGTAGGCTTTCCTAAAGTGCCTTATGCCTAATTTAAGTATTCTAGGTGGATGATAGGGAACTTTTTAGCTTATTTAAATAGAGGTTAGATGAGCCAATGGGTATTGAGATGTGTGAGAAAGTGTTAGAGGTGATGGATTTTTATATGGGGAAGGAGGGGCTCTTTATGAAAGTTTGAAAATATTATTTTATTATATACTGAATATCCATTTCATAAGGTTTGAAACTCAATAAATTTGAATATAAGGTGCGCATGGATTGAAATATTATTAAAAAATGGGGTTTAGACATGTTTAGTGCATAAAATTAATCTTATATTTTATATTTATCCTTTAGTTAACTAATTTAACTTTTATCATGTCCTCTTGTATATTCAAACTATATAGTTAATATATTTACTATAAAATTACCACAAACCAAAAAATTTATCATTAATGAAATTAGAAACATTCTATATGTCATTTGGATGAATATTATATTTTATGACTATTTTATCTTTCAATAAAATATTGATTGATTTAAAAACGCATTTTTTTCAATTTATAAACTATTCATATCAATAATTTTAAGAAATCTATAAAAATTTGTTATTCTAAAAATACTTAATAAGTTCAAATATAACAATTTATAAACATCCATAAAATTCGTGGAAGGAATAAAAAGTTTCAAAATAAATTTATTTTAATATTTATAATCTCATTTGTTTAAAAAATTTATGAATGAGGTAATCATTACCTCATAATTGAGTCCTAAATAAAATAATTAATATGATGTCTAACAATTATAAATAAAATACAAAGAAGTATAAGATATATTTAGATTTCTAATTACTCTTTATATTGGAAAATAGCACTTATATAACCAATTATTTTTTTACTATGAGATATATGTTTATGTTATATTTTCCTTAACATTAAATAAATTTTATTAAAGTGTAATTTTTAATCACAAGTGGCTCCATGGGGTTAGAAAATCAAACCAAGGATGCCAATGGTAAGTCATGTATCAATAAATAGGTTTAAGACATGGTTTAGGGTAATTAAATATTATTATAATATTATTTTTTACCATTATTTACCAGATTTACCTTTTAACCATGGTAAATAAAATATTCAATGATGTTACTATTCATAATCTCTAAAAATTAAAGTTTTATATTTATAGAATTTGGACCTCTAAATTCCATAAATGGAATCCATTTCTCCAATTTCAAAATACATACGTTTCTGATATTAATTTAAAATTATTTCCCATTGTCAAAACTAAAAAGAGTGTTTTTAAGAAATAATAACTATCAAAATATTGAAATTGTTTAGGACCTATTTCAAAGTGAAATTACATCCAACGGCAAAAATTGGAATAAATGGTAAATATATAATCTAATTACTCTTTAAAACCAATAAAAATTATAGTCTAACTATATATATATTAGATTAAAAGGCAGTTTTTATTAAAAATGCATTATTTTTCACTATTCATAAATAATGAACTTTATCATAAAAATACCAATCTTTTATCCAAATATAATTTTGATGTCCCAATTCTAAATAAAACTTTTATATTGTCAAATATAACATATAAAAGTGACAAAAACTAGATTTAAAAGGGTTCCCATCAAAAGACGTTATAACGTCCTTTTAAAAATATTAGTGTTTTCATGCTAAAAATCATGTTCATTCTGAGTTTAAGATTATAAATTTTATTTAATATTTTTAAATACATTTAAAAAATATGTATAGTCATATTTTAGTAATTTTAATTCATTCCTACCAATACAATGGCTAGGCATTAACTACCATTTAAAATAATATTATGTTCTTAATTTTCATTATGTCTCAACCTTATGTGCAACATAAGATTTAAGAAAAACCCATTGTTTCATTTCAGTACACCATAAAACATATAATTCAAATTAAATTAAAATTAATATTTCATTTCAAAATATTAATAAATATTAAAATTTCAAATTCTTTATTTACGTGGGATGTTACAAAAATGAACAAAATCTTGTAAGGTTTTTATATTCAATTTCAAAGTGAAATTGATTATAATGACATAAATTGTATTAATATATATATATAATATCTAATGTGACATTAAAAATATAATACATTAAAATTTAACTATAATAATTATTTAAACAAAAAGGATTTTTTTTATCCTAAATATAGTATTTTTCACAATTTATCATAAAATTAATTTTTTCTGAAAAAAACAAACAATTCTCCCTAAGATTATTTCTACAGTATAAATTAAAAAATGGGTTTTATTTTATAAAACTTATATTCTAAATTTTTCTAAAATTATTTATATTATTTCTCACAGAATGACATTAAAATGAGTTCATTCTAGAAAGCATAAATTTTAATCAGAAAAGGACTTTACCAAAAACTAGATATCTCTTATTAAATGTGTTTATTTATATCAAAAAATTATAAAAAGTATTTTATAAGTATTTATTACTATTCTTATAACTATTTTTAATTAATATGTTATAATTATCGCATTTAAATAATTATAACAATAAAATGATGGTTCCTTGAAAGATTGAGGTTGCTTGTAACATACGCCAAGTCAACTTTCTCTGTACGATACTCTATATTCATGTATTTATGATATGTATTACATGTTCATGTCATGTGAATGAAACTTCTTCCTTTTTTAACTGATGAAAAAAATTAAAATTTACCTTCTTAGAGAATAAAAAAGGTTCATCAAAATTCAGGGGTTATCTATGAATGAGATGTGACATATGGGTAAGGGAATGATCTTTCTACGGAGTGGTGGCCCGAGTGAAGATTAAGATAGGTGTGTATGGATGAGGAAGAAGTAGATGAAGTCAATGGAGTGGATGGAGTGTTGGGTTTGGAACTCATGTGGGATTCTTATATATCCTTCTAGATGGGAATCAAAGCCCATGTAGTTCAAAATGGTGGGGTCATATAACTTATGAAGAGGTCCATGGAAGTGAAGAATGTGGTTGGGGAATAAACATGTAATTGACACATTTGGTTGGGGATTACGCTTGATATCTTCCCATTTGGTAGGGGATTACACATAGAAGCTTTCCAAGGAATGGATATGACATTATTACCTCTTACATATAAGAGTATCCCATGGGACATGTAAGATTTGGGCTTACTGCATGATGGATTCCCCATCAAGAGAGGGATTACTACAAACAGATGGATGTCATGGTCAATAATAACTATTAATTCCACATTATTCAGGCCTGGTATGAGAAACAAGAGGAACCAAGTGATATAATGTTTAGGTGGTAAAATATGTTCCATCATGTGATGGTGTGGGGCTTACTCATGGAAGTTTCCCAATGAGGATGTCATCCCCTATAGGGAGGATGTATTTCTGTGTGGGGAGAGATTAATTCCATGTTAGGAGGATATAATCCCATGTGAGAATAGGTGTTCTGAATACCAACCCATACCACTATTACGTGGATCATCATGTACCTATTTAATGGGGTAATTTCATAGTTTAATGTTGTGTTCCATGGATGATGGTAATGGGTAGTTCGGGGTCATGCATCTATGTCATGTGAAAATCACTCCTTACTACTTATTATTACATAACTGCATATCATGAACCCATTGGAGGGGGATAGAATTAGTAATTCCAAGGTAAAATGGTGTGGAGGATTGGTCGATACTGAAGTCTAAGTTATTATTCTTATACTAAGAAACAAGTGGCGTTAGCATACCAATAATGAGAACCAAAAGGAAAATAGGAATCTAAGGCAACACATGAAGTAGAGTGGACCACATGATTTGGTGGCTCATGTATCATAAAGACTATAGATGTATTTGACCAATAACGTATGGGTACAATTTCTTTAATTAATCATCCTTTGTGAATAGGTGTCAATATAAGGGAGGGAGCATGGAGAGGCCTATGAAAGGGGGTTCATGAATAATATATCCTTATTGTGGGGTAATTCATGAAGCTTCTGTTATTTTTGAAGTTCGGTGGATTTGAAAAAGATGAGACTTCATGAAACATGTTAACATTGCCTTGGGATGAAGTTTTAGATTATGAATAGAGTGCTTTACGAAAGATAGATTCTTCAGAAAGAATAAAGTAACCATGAGGGAATTCTTCCTCCATGAAGGTTGAAGGACTTTCCAAATGGAATCCCCACCATGAGTTGAAAATTTCATGAACACAAATAAGGGTTTTCATGAAGACCATGTAGAATAGATGATAGATATATTTATGGTTCATGACCTTCAGGTGATTCACGAATTGGCAGAAATTCGAAGGTTAAAAGGTTGTGGTTACTATCTTCCAAATATTCGTTTTTGTTGGGTATTTTTAGTTAAGAGACATCATGACGATTGGATGTGGTTGGAAAATTATAATGGTTCTTCTTGAATAGGAGTATATTTTTAGGACTCTACGAGTCTACATTATTTCTTTGCATAGTCGTGAAGCACTATTGGAATCACAGAGGCTATCGTCAATTCTTCATGCTGCCATGAAGGTGCTTATCGACTAAGATCTTCACGAGCTTCACGAAATAGATAGTCTTCACAATGTAGAATTAATGGGGGGTCTTGTGACTATTTCTTATAGGATTTATCTTGAATTGGTTTCTTTTTCTTTATCTATTCACATGGAATTCATTTCAGCATTAATAAATTTCCCTTCTCAGAATGAGAGTTGATGGAAAAATAGAATCTCGGATTATGGGGGGAGAATCACAAAAAATTAGAAGTTTATCCATTTCATTAAAACCATTCATGACAATTTCTCATGATTGTTATTCAAGGTTGTTGTGGTACAATGTTCATCAGGAAGCCTGGGTGGGACACAAGCTAATAAATAGTGAATGGGGCCCTAAAAAAGAACGAGACTTGCGCATGAAGAAAATTTTGATCTCCCTTTTCCTAGAGGTCATCATCTACATAAAAATGATTCAATAATTATATATTGAAACCTAAATTCATGGACATTTTCTCTAAAAATTATAATTAGTGAAAAAAAATTTACAAACTAATTCTCCATTAACCAAGGACCTGTGAACTGATGCTCAATAAACAAATTCTCCATGAAACAAGAATCTAGGAACAAAGGAACTATAAAAACGGTCTCTGTTAACCCATGTTTTAGAAATATGATCCTTGAAAAATATTCATGAACCAGAATATAATAAAATCCATGTCTCAAAATAAATGGCCTCTTAGGAAATTTCACTAGAAGTATATGTATATGGTTAGTATAGGGAAGATATTGAGAAGAATATGAGTCCATCTGAAGTTCCTCAGACCTAGAATAATTTATTGAAATTAAATGAGAGGAATAAAGGGTGTATCCTTTATGAAAAATGATTCGATTATATGGATTCAACCTAAGGGATGATGACTTTATCCTATAGGTGATTAGGTACGAGATATCCAAGTAGTTTATGGGTACACTAGGTAATAGAAATTAGCACATGATATTGCTACCCACATCCTGAAGGACCATGCACTTATCCAACCATATTGGCTTTACAACCACATTAGTAATGTCTATGGGGTGAATTTGGAAAATGAGGTATCTGACCATATTGGCTTTACAACCACATTAGTAATTTCAATGGTGTGAATTTGGAAAATGAGGTATCCCTATTTCAGTATCAAATGATTCTCAATGAAATTCTTAGATACATAAAAAATTGATTTAATGATGGGTGGGATCTTCTCTAGGGCGGAAAAATTACTGATGAAAGTGTCTTGGAGTACTGGGCATGTGATTCATGCTGATAGTTTGATGCATGGTTTAAGAGAGTAGGAATAAATCTAGAGACATGTGGTTCATAGTTCCATGTCTAACAGCCACAAGAGAACATACCAGAGACGGTGAGTAGATGGTCACTTAGGACCAACACATTCTGTCTGCATCATGGGGAGGTTGGAATCATCTTTTGGGACCTTCATCGGATCATCGGGATCCTGATCCTGAGAGTGATTTACAATGTGTTTCTCAGAAAAAATAATGTTTTGGAAGATCATGATATTATTTCTTCTCTATTGAAGGTGCTGATTGATCTAGTGAAGGGCACTAATGAGGAGAATCCGAGGATGGTGTACATTCCATTCAAGAAATGGTTCATATACTTTTTGAAATAAATAGGGATTATTTTTGCTGATGTGGAGAATAAATTATTGATGTTTATGAATCATCCATGCTTGGTCACTAGGTATATCTATGGGGCAAGGTGGGATATTACTAGAGAAACCTCAAATGGATTTGTTGGAATCTGTTGGAATACAATGTAATGATATAGAATCAAACCTTATTCAAGATGGATGGATTCATCATTGTATTTCTATGTTTTTTGATTCTCTTAGTAAGGGATGCACACATTGTAGTGAAATAATGATAACTTATAATGGCCGTGATCTGGGTGTTTTGGAAATGTTTCAACCTTAGAATCCTAGGGCTCTTGAAGTTTTATTATGTACGTCAACACATCTGTGATGTTAAGACACCACATTGTGTGTGGTCCATCCCGATTTTGTATAGTTGGGTGGACAAACACCTGGTATTTATTAGTATTCAAACCCAATCCCTCCTACCAGAAAATATCCAACCATAAATTATGAATATCGCAAGATGTTTTCCATTCAATGATGGACTATAGGAATATATAGATAAGTTAGGGATGGTAGATTATTTTACCATTCACTCGTTCTTCCTACCAATAAGGGTGGTGACTGGTGATAGAGTAGGGACATAAGAGCATCAATCATATATCCAAGCCTTTTGAGGTGGATTATAGTTATTAAATGTCATATTTTAGCCATCTTGTGAGCCAGAAAACCCACAAAATTTATAGGGATATTCAAGTGTCTGTAGAGGGTGAATACAAAAGTATACATAATGGTATGTCATGAATTTCATCATTTAGTGATTAGAAATCATTTCATCATGTTCACATGGGATGAAGGAATGATTAATAATGAGTTTCCACCATCAACTACTACACATGGGATTACCCTTTAATACATTAATTGTTGGGAAATAGTATATGTTTGGGTCATGTTGTGGTAGCGGGGAATTCATTCAAATAAAGGGTGTAACCTTCACTACAAGGGTGGAGAAGAATGGTATCTAGAGAGATTCATTGTGGTGAAGATATTCCAAAATGTAAGATAACACCTGTGGGTATAACTCTTCATGGTAAAAATGAAGTAGGAGCTATAGAGAGAGAAATAGTTTCAGGCTTGAAGCTCTTGGGGAAGATACAACATGCTGTAATTGGGTCATATGAAGTGACCCTGAGGGTACACGTTCAAGGGACTAGGAAATAGGTACGTCACCCAAATGTTCCTAATGACACTAAGTATCTTAATTTATGGGAGGCCAAGGGAATGAACTAGAACATCACCCCACCTCATTGTTTGAGTAATTATATCACAATTGAAGTGATATTTATAACATTTTTTTCAATGGAAATGAAGGTGTATAAGACCCTCATATTAAATCGATGCAGTACATGAATGAGTGGAAGATGTAGCCTACACCCGAGGTACCATGTGTCCCTTGACTGATCAGGTGAGGTTGTTAATGAGAATTTCCTCCCCTCCAAAGTCACATTCAAGACATGTGGATATGTTAATGATCGGAAGACTCTTGGGTGGGTTATCCCTACGTGGACTTATAAGTATACTAGAGTCTCAATACTAACTGGGTAAAATCACTATTTTTTTTATATTCCCAAGAAACATTCAATCTAATATATAATTTCCTAATCCGATCTTAATTTTTTAAGGAATTGTAAATTGTCCATGAAAGGAAAATCTGAGATAGACCCAAAGTGGAGGTGAGGAAACCTCAACGCATGAGGGGTGAATATGGGGAACCATCTAGATATTGTACATTGGGTTGATTGACCTACTCTACCTTCTATGGGGGGATGTGGCTACAGAGGTGAGGTGAAAATGGTATAGGATCCACTAGGGAGAACTGATGATACCACTCCCCCGATAAAGGAGACTAAGGTAAGTCTTTCTAAAAGAGTGGCTGAATATGTTGTGGTGGTGGAACCTATGTGGTGGAATTACTAGAAATAGTTTCATGGACCGAAACTATGATATTAGAAGTGATGGTAGAGTTAATTGATGATATTAGTAGGGAGGATGCATTGGGAATCCCCATCCTAAAATTTAAAATAGTTACAAGTGAAGGGTCCAAAGCCAAGGTCATTCCATCAAAAAGAGTCTCCATGGAAGTTGAGATAAAATCTTCTACCTCTGTGAATCCTTATGGTGTAGTGGAGAATTCTTTCATATATATGGAGGAATATAAGGAATTATTTACTTGGATATTCATTTGGCTACTCACATTGGAATATATACAACTGGAGGACCCATCAATGAACATATTTAAAATATTTCGTCCATATGAGCCATCACAAACGGTATATTTTGAGGATTATAACTCAGAATTCACCTAGGGTAAACATGATGTTTGACAAAAAGAATACAATAATGTGAATAATTTATCCACCAGAATTTGGGTAGCTTGACTACCATAATAGGTTTTATCAGTCTACAATTGGTTGGTTAGTCTAGGGATTGGTGGTATGTATTCTATCACTTTCCATGCATTGGATCGAGACTTCCTCATTGAATGGGCATGTTAAGAAGGTAGGGAGATTGACCAGGACTATAGAACACACAAGGATGGGGGCTCCAAACCACATTAAAATTATGAGGAAGAGATCAAACACCTAGATAAAATATCATAGGAGATCAAAATCTCAGGTGATTCTCAGGATGAGATCAATAGCAGTCTGAGGGATTAAATTGTAGAATTTGAGGCTAACTAATAAGAGATCATGAAAGTGGTGGTAGAGTGACAATAAGATAATAACATAAAGTATATATGGTCTAATTATGTTCTCTCCAATGATGAAGAGGATATATAATACCTAATAGTGAGGTAACAGGACTTCGTGAGCACTCAGTGGAAGCTAGTGGCCTTCAATTGCTCGATCGCTGAGGTGGAGCAGTAGAGGGACATTTTGTTGATATTGTAGTTCTAATATGTGGATGAGCCTCTGAAATATTGGGTGTTTTATTTTATGGTCAAAAAAGTTTCCTTGGTTTATTTATTATTTCAGAAATACCATTAAGACAACAAAAAACCAATCCTAAAGCTCACGTGGTTCATGCCCATTATGACAAACAAGGGACTACCATATGAATATTCATTGTACTAGTGTAATGGATAATCACCGAACACCTCAGCTGATAAACTCAATGGCTTGAGAATAGGGATTTAAAATATCGATCATGATTTTATGATTTGAGCTAGTGCAAGAATGGTATAACACTATGTGCGTTGATTTCTATCTGAATAAAGGGAATGAAAAGTGTGAGTCATGACTCCTAAAATCTTGAATCAAAGGAATACTTCCCAGAGATATAGGATAACTGCTAATGATGATTGAAACATAGCATCTATACCATTTGAATGAAATGGGAAAAAACAGATGAGGATCATCCCTTGACCGTGTTTTAAATAGGGATCGTGTATTATAATGTCATCCAATGTCTTTTCGGATGTTTTCCCAGTATTGTTGGTGAGATAATATGTTATGATGCCAGTCCGTTAGGGGTCCCTTCAGATGTGGAAGATGATGAGGATCAAAATGAGGGGAATTCAAAGCATGGAAATGGAGTTATGGAATTCACAAATGGACTCTAACACTATCAATATTATACAACCATGGAATAGAGAATGCTGATGTCAGTCTATTGTTATAAACAATGATTATACCCATCTACCAGGTATGTGGTATATTATATTTCAATTGGTATTGGAAAATGTAAATAATGTGGTAGGTGACCAACACATGGGAAGATAACCTCTTTTGAAATAGATTTGGTTATTTTAATGTTTTAGATCATGAAACTATATATAATTCATGGTATCTTTTAATGCAATGTAATCAAGATTCATCCCATAGTTTAAAATCATATAACTAGGATTTCTCTCAAAATATTTGGTTGTATGATCTAGAACATGACCGTCAATAAAATGATGTGTTCCATGCACCATAGAAATGTTTGTTCCAAGTGTATCTGTGTGGAATGAAGGAAATAAACCCAATGTGAATAATCCAAAAATTGTCTTGTTTGCCACACATATATCAAGAAATCGATGGATGTTAATGAGAATTAGGATCAAAGGTCCCATGCCACACCACACATCCCAAGAGGATTCACATGTGGTTTAAAGTCTTCCATGGAAATAGACACCTTGTTTAATGGTCATAGATCTTGGACTTATTTCAAAATAGTTTAAGGTTATGAGACATGGATCATAGTCACTTTGTTTAAGGTCATAGATTATAGAAAAAGGGAAGGAGTATTCCAAATAAAGGCCTATGGAATAGAGGAGTGGCACAAAAAACATGGACAGGGACCTAGGAGGGCCAGATCAGTGACACAAATTTCTAATAAAGATCACACATAGTTTGAAAATCATGATTCTTGAACTGTGCCTATTGGTTGATAGTAACAGAGTGTGGACCTAGGGGTATCTTAGTTTGTGGTCATAGTGTTTGGACATAGATTTTCAAGTACAGTTGGACTACATCAATACACACTCCACCTGACCTCTAGATCCCACCTAATCCATGATCAGTGTAGGAATCAATGATTGGTGTAGGGGATATTCATGACATTTGGAATCACGCATTGAGGGTGACACAAAATTATCAAAATTACTCTATGATTAATAGGAGTTGAACGGAGGAAAATTGGCACTTTATAGATCTGGATAAAGAGAGACTAGTGAGTAGGGATATATTTTTTACCATACTAAAAACAAAGGGACCACAACCATACCAGTAATGAATGGGGTGGGAAAATAAAGGACCAGATATTGACAATATTAGGAACCTAGGATCTACTATTTTATTCTAGAGATCCATTATGACATTGGATCAACATAAGAGGTGATCCAAAATGGAATGCGACCATTACCATTAGGACGTCTATTTGGATTTCAAATGTGATGGAAATCCAGAATGATAAGGAATAGAGGTGTTGAATGGGATATATTAGAAGGTATGATTTGAACCTCAGCTCTACAAATAGTTCAAGTTGATATTATATGGACATTCAAGAAGGTAAAACACATAGTTTAAGGTCATATGGTTTGAACCATAGTAATTATTTTAACATTAGGTTACTTGGAATGAATGGGAAGAGTTTCTATAATGATATATAAAGGGAACAAAATAGGTTAATCCTGATATGAATGGAGCCAAGGAGGCTCATGTACCACATAAACACATTAAGATGAACTATATATAGTTTAATGTCATTCTTATTGGACCATAGCTAAGGAAAAGGGGTATAAAGAATAATGAACCTATATATGATCCCAATGATGAGAAATCTATGTGTATCTATATATCCCATGAGGATTCGAATCAATGTATACATAGTTCTAGAACACATTATGGTGCTAGACTAACACCTGTCGAAATGATCCTATTTGGAATAGGAATCTTGAGAATCCCTAGTTTAAAATGGTGTGAAGTCATTGTTTGATGTCATTTTTGAGGATGTTTTCATAAATAGTTTAAAGTTGTGAAAATCATGGTATATGAGTTAAAAATATTATATTTTCATAATGAATGGAGCCAATGAAAATTGTATATGGTAAAATTTCATGTATCGAAGATGAGTGACAAAAAGGAAAATGTGTAGTGCGACATTATGATAGACCCAGTGCGAATGTGGTCTTAAGGGGTCAAACATCACAAAACATTCCCTAAGGGAACTCACATATAGTTTAAAGTCATTATGATTTGAATTTCTATAAATTAATTAAGTTCATATTTTTGGGACCATGGGATCTTAGTTTAAGGTCATATTATTTAGACCAGGGGGAAAGAGATCATTAATGGATGTCTGTTGAGCGTTAGAGTTATCACCCATCTAGAATAATGACCTAGGTGGTTTTTCACCATGTGAAACAATCATGAAACTTGTTTCACATAGTTTAAATTTATATAGGCTAGACCTTAGGGGTGATCATTTCAAATTCATGACTGTGGAATTAGAAACGTTTATTTCCTAGGCATCAATGTGGTAAAGAAGAAATATTTGAGCTATAAGGGCTCATGTACCACATATATTCCTTGAATATTATTTCAAATCGTTTAGGTTCATATTTAGTGGATTGAAACCATGACCATGGGGCCCATATGTTAATGAAATTTTGGTTGGGCATAAATAAAATTCATCTGGGCATTACTATATATCCCATAAAGATGGCAATCAAGCTACAAGTAGTTTTAGAATACTAATTGGTGAGAGACCAACATTGTTGTCGGGAATCCTATCTAGTAAGGAATCTGAGGCATCACATGATTATCATATGGAATCCCAAATGTGTTAGAAGTGGGATCAGAGTATAAAATCATTTCTTGTGATGTTAGATCTTAGTTTAAGTCCATAATGTTTGAATATGTGAGAAGAATTCCACAAGGGATATGTATATCATGGAAACATAAAAAAATTGTGAATGAGAACCTAGGTGGCCCAAACACCACATAAACATTCCTATGGAGGCTTTCATATACTATTAATTTGTGATGCTTAGAATATGTTGAGTGAAAGGGACAAAGGTTAGATGGATTTGTAGCTATCCCTAGAGATGAGGAGCCCAGGCTGCATTATGTATTCCATGAGTATGGGAATAAATACATACATATATCATGATTAAAGTATACTGGCATAGGGTTGACCCACACAAAGGGAAGTGGAATCTCACATTTCGGGATGTTGGACTGGGATATAAAAATCCAATTGTTTCTACGTATCCTATATGGAATGTAATCAACACACATGTTATTATCAAATAAATTCATGGTTGATTACCAATTACAGGGTGATTTCCCCACATATGGGAAAAATATGGCGCAATTTCATTTATCTTCATGTTGTTAGGATGACAATTGCTATGTGGTTTATCACCATGCAACTAGAAAATTTGTTATTAAATAGTATAATAACATGAAACTCGTTTATAAGATTGAAATTGTTCCAAAGGGAATGTTCATGGTGCATAAGCTATAACCTGATGTGAATGATGACCTAAGATGCCCAACATCATACCACAATATTCGATGGAATACTTTAACAAAGATTAATTTCATGATGTTTGGACTTGAATTTTTAGGTTATGTTCGTAGTGATCAGACGAAGTGATCAGTTTAACAACATGTTCCTGGGATGTTGGTTGTTAAAAAGATTAACACCATGAAAATATGATGTAGGTGTGTTAATTTTATGGTCTTTCAAAGTGGACCACAAATTCTACACAGTTTAACATTTTGAATCTATGTAGTTGAAACCATTCATTTTAGTTTTTTATAGACCAGCCTATAACGACAAAATGTTTCATTAATGGAAATTCCTCTTTATCTAATTAAATATGTTATTATGGCTATATAAAATGTGAACATCATTGGTTTAATATTTTTTTATTATAAAATAATATTAAGAATTGTGACCGTTGCTAATATAGTCATTGAATAATGATCCCCTGATTTGTATAAATATATGGATTTAACAAATCCAATTTACTCAGACAAAGGATGTGATGGCCTCATCTAGTAGACTTTCCCTATATGAAGCCCATTTTTTGGATCTAATAATGTAGGTAGAGTCATTGAAATTCACTCTTGACCAAGCCCAAGCTGATCTTGAACATGTTAAACTTCAGTGGAACTGACTATAAGAGAATTGGAAGTTAGTAGAGATTACCACCTGAGCGATGTTATTCGAGCCACCCCAAGAGTATGTCACCATCTCACACCTTACCCTTCGGTCATATGCTGGTGTTATAAGGTGTTATGTAACAAGACCTTATCACTATTATTATGTGCATTATTAATTTATAAAATAATGAATATACATTCATTTTATTATTGTTTCTTTGTAAATAGTTTTTAAAGAGAAAATAGTATTTTTAGTTAATATTTAGCTATGAAATCAATTTTGATAAATTAAGGGATTTTTAAATTAAATAATATTTTAATAAAATATTTATAAATTAATTTTGATAAATATAAATTAACGTTCAATTTTTATGAATGCAATGGTAATTTTTATTAAGGTTTGAAAGCTATTTCGTTCAAAACCCATGAATTTTTGGTAATTGTCGGTTTTAAAATTAAAAGTAAATATTCATATATTTATACAATAATTTTGATAAAATTAATATTATTTTTTCAATCAGGATTTCAAAAATATCCAACGGTTAATTTTTCATAATTTTCATAGACATTCGATTTATTAGGTAAAAAGTAAATACAATTTAAATATATAATGTGTTTTATGACATCCAAATGACCTAATAGTGATGTAATAATATAATATAAACATAAATTTCTGTCAATAAATGTTTTACCAATAAAATAATGTGATATTTGTTTAGTTTTATTTATTTTAAAAAGCATTAGTTGACCCTTCAAGGCTTAAAAAACTTTTTGTCTTTTTATATTGTTTTCCTTGAGAGTGTGACTCACCTCCACATAAGCAACTATATTATTTTTTGATTTTAGGTCATTGGCTTCAAAAAAAATATTTTTTTAAAATCACCTTTTGAAAAAACCATGGGAAGAATCCAAGGGTTAGTTTTTTGTTTTGATCAGTTTAATGTGAGGTGTCCCAAACCTAAATAATAATGAATTATTTTTGTTTTCTTATATAAACCCACTCAAGATCCCACTTCCTCTTCACTCCAAGCCTTTGGAGTTCTTCCAACCCCTTACCTCCTCTCTCTAGAATCCTCCCAAGGTTCCCCAATCTCCCAAAAATCATCTCTCATGCCACTACCTAGCCTTTGGGATCACACTTCGAAGTAAGGGATTACTTCCTTTCTCATTTTTGTCAAACATTCTTTAATATTTTATTCCCTTTTGTTTTCAATTAAAAATTTTAAGGCAGGATTTTTCACCTCCCAATACTTCCCTCTCTATGTTTGGATGACATTTGATCCATTTTTATCTATTTAATGAGTCCCATGTACACTTGTTAGCATGCCGAAATTATGTGAGAGATTTTTCTCTCCTCTTTTACATCCAAGCAATTATTTGGTATTATGCATCTCAATGACTTTATTTTTATTGGTACATGTATCTATATGAAACCCTCACTGTCCATTTAATTTATATATTATGATACACCCCTTTCTCTCTCATCAACTGTTTTTCATGAATCTTTATGTCACGCCGTTATGCTTCTGAAATTACAACGAATTTTTTCAAGCCAATATCATTGTGTAGTGAATACCATACCCGTGTCTCTATCAAGGGTATTCACCTTTATGCACATATAAATATTTAATGGTACATTAATGTATTTATTCCACATTAATTAATCATGGAATAACTTATGATGTTGACTGATTCCATGTTATATGATCCATGTGGCACACTTATGCATGAAATGAAATGTTTAATAAGGGTGAACCATGATAGCGCTCCAATGCATTGGGTAATGTATAGTATCATGATATGTCATGTGCAATGAGTGTTGACTCATGCTAATTAATTTGAAACAATGGTTTACTCATGCTTCATGTGCAATGAGGGTTTACACATGCTCAGTGTGCAATGAGCCTTGGATCTTTCTAATTCCATGTTATGTGTTGTTGCCACATTTCCATGTTATGATTATAATATTTTATCATTCCTTTAAATTCATATTTCTGTTGTTCTACATTGATATTCCAATTTTCTAACATTCATTTTATCCCTCATGTTATTCGATGTTTATTCCCCTATTGGGATTTATAGCTCACCCCTTTCTTATGAATGTCCTCAAGTTATCCCATGAAATGCTAAGTACATGGGAATGTAGTGGTCATGTAATGGATGTTTTCAATAACAATATTGTATTTCATGTTTTAAGTTGTTATGTAATGATTTTAATCCAAAAGACAGAGGATCTATCTATCTTCTATGTTGTATCATGTTAATTTTATGTAATAAATCATGTTTAAGTACGAAATAAAGACCAATGTTGTCATAGTTGGTATTAGAGGATAGGTTAAGTTATTTTTGGGATTAGGATTACAACACCCTAGTGAAAACATAGAGACAATTCTATGTATAAAAAAAACATTACTATGTTTTGGTGGGTATTCAGTAAGTGGTTCATTATGAAAATAAATCCATGTCCGGATATGAGCAGGTAGAGGCGGCTCTGGCACAGATGTACCTAGGGGTGAAAACCCCGACAAGGAGTTTCAGGCTTGACCTAGGGTATCTTGTTACACGAAAACGGGACTTTCTACACTCTTGGTTGTGACACTCCTAAGGGATACACATTGGTTTATTCACAAGCTTAGTATGGACCATTATTAGGGGAGTAAAAAAATTCCACTAAGATTATATGTTAGAAAGTATATTTTAAGCCTATAGATTCATAAGTTAAGGAAATAAAAGTTATTTATGTGTCATCAGTTTTGTCCATGTATTACCCTTTATGTGTTACCCCTATCTTTCCTTTTATTCCATCCAATGGTCAGTAATTGGAGGACTCGAGATATCAACCGATGTGAAGATCAATGTGATGATTGTGTTAATGAGATGTCGAATCCGATGGGAGCGGGAATTGTGAACTTAGTCATGTTTCTATCTCAGTTAACTCATGCTTTGAATAGAAACATGGGTCAATAGGAACATCCACCCCCCCAGAATGAACAAGTAGCTATCGAGAGATTAATGAGACAAAGGCCTCCTACAGTTAATGGATCATCTGATCCCCGAATCGCCGAACAATGAATAAACTCCATTGAAAAGATCTTATACATAATTCAATGTTCTGAACAAGATAAGGTTCTCCTGGATGCTTATCATATGAAGGGTGAAGCTGATTAGTGGTGGACATTGAAAAAAAATACGAAGCCTGAGGAGGAGATCGAGGCGTTGGAATGGATGGATTTTCTGGAAGATGTTTTTCAATAAATATTTTCCACGCACCCTATGACTTTAAATGGAAAGATACTACCTTGCACTCAAGAAAAAAAAGGCGACAAATAAATGAGATCATACAAGGAAAACTTCAAAATTCTTGCACGATACGCCTCCATATTTTTCGTTACCCTCGAAAGCTAGGATGACCACTTCTTTGGTGGGATGAAACATGGACTACAGAAAGCGCTGTCGATCCGTGACTTCGATAGCTATAAGTAAATTGTATAATGTTCCCTAAATGTTGAAATGAAGATTATAGAATCTTAGGGGTATCATGGGGATAATAAGGTTAAGGTGGACTTCAATGTTGGCCGTCCGATGGATAAATCCAATGGTGCTAAGAAGATCCAGCACCCCACTTGCCAAAGGTGTTGAAAGAAGCACCCATGAAATTTCTTGAAGGGGACAAGGAAATGCTTTTGGTGTGGAAGAGAAGGGAACCTAGATGTTAACTGTAGGTAAGAAAGCCTATAGCTACGATAGAGGATAGGATCACTCTGTTCGACTCTAAATGAGTTGTTCATTTCTTCAACTTCAAAGAACATTGGCATCTTGAATATCGGTTAACAAAGCCATGGTTTTTCAGAGGCAACTAACAACCTACAAGGAAGCAAGGGAGAGCTTTTGACATCACTATTGTCGAAGTGAACCATGAAAATTAAGTGGTGACATGTTCACTAGTTATTCATTCAAGAATAGAAAATGTACCTTTTTATTCTAGTTCTACGCATTCTTTTATATCTCGATGGTTTAGTAGAAGAATTACAGCACCACCACAAATCATGGAAGTGAAGATGTCTGTGAGTTCAGAAAATGCAGCAATCATTACATCCCATGAATATGACTCCTCCCCTGTCATAATATGGTTTTTGAACTTCCAAGAAAACTTTATCATACTCCCTCTGCTGGAATTTGATGAAATTCTTTTCATGGTTTGGATTTCATTATATAGAGCCAACACAAATTTCCTTGAGAGGGAAATCAATCTTCATGTGGAGAATTGACCCCTGATTTTCTACATGTGAAAGGAGTAAGATGAATCTTCCTTAACTCTATCATCTCATGTGTGGATATTACTGACCTATGAGAACCTGTATCTGGTTCAGATGATTGAGTCTAAGGAGGCAACCATTCTAGATGACATGCCTATTGTGACGAAATTCCCTGAAGAGTTTCCCAAGGAATTTCCTGGTATTCCCCCTAGAAGAGATGTTGAATTCTCAATTGATCATATACCTCGGTCATTAACAATATCTAAGACTCCATGTAGAATGATTGTTTATGAGATTTAGGAGTTGAAGAATCAACTACAAGAGAATCTGGATAAAGGGTTTACATGCCCAAGTGCATCACCATGGGGTCCACAAGTCCTCTTCATCAAGAAGAAATATGTGTCAATGCGCCTTTTCATCGATTATTATGAGCTTAGAAAAAACACGATAATGAACAAGTATCCTCTCCCATGAATCGATGAATTGTTTGATTAGCTATGTGGATCACAATATTTCTCCAAGGTGGATTTGCGGTCAGGATATTAACAAGTAAGGGTGAAGAAGGAAGATATCCCCAAGACTGCTTTTCATACATGATACAGGCACTATGAATTCATAGTAATGCCTTTTGAACTCAATAATTCTCTAGAAATATTCTTGAATTTGATGAATAGAGACTTTAGAGATTACCTCGAAAAATTTGTGGTAGTACTTATAGATGATATTCTCATATACTACAAAACCAAGGAGGATCATGAGGAACCTCTAATAATAGTACTAGAGACCTTGCGGAAGGAGAATATCTATGAAATGTATATCTTGTGTTTGTTTTGATTGAAGGAGGTCTCATTCTTGGGACATATCATCACATGTAATGGATTATTTGTGGATCCCTCTAAAGAAAATGCAATCGAGGGATGCATGAGGCCAACATCGGTAACAAATATCTGTAGCTTCTTGGGGTTAGGTAGATATCAACAATGCTTTATGAGAAATTTTTTATGATTTTCCAACCCTATTACCAAGCTAACTCAGAAGGGAATAAAGTTTTTTTTGAGTGATGAATGTGAAGAAAGATTCAAGGAGTTAAAAAAGAGTCTTATCCCTGTGCCCATTCTCACTTTACCCACAAGTGTATAACTTTTTTTGGTATTCAGTGATGCATAGAAGAAGTTCCTAGGCTATGTGTTGATGAAAAATGACAAAGTCATTGCCTATGATGCAACCCAATTGAATGTTCTTGAGCATAATTATCCAACACATGATTTGGAGTTGGCTGCGGTGATCTTAGCTTTAAAACTTTGGTGGCATTATATCTATGGGGAGCAGTGTGAAATAAATATGGACCAAAAAAGCCCCAAGTATATATTCACCTAGAAATATCTAAACATGCGCTAATGAAGATGGTTAGAGCTGATAAAAGACTATAACTACTCAACCAATTACTACCCTGGGAAAGCGAACAAGGTGGAAGATGCTCTAAGTTGATAGGACACAGTGATTCTATCAATGATGAGAATTGAGAAGGATAAAATCTTCTAAGATTATATAAATATAGGCATGGGAATCAAAAATAAATGAAAATCAACAATCCTTTTAGAAATTATTGCTCAATTATCTCTTTTGGAAAGGATAAAGGATGCTCAAAGGGATGATGTGGGAATTCAGAAGAAACGGGAAGCTATCAGAAGAGGGAAATCCTCGGAGTTCAATATTAATGAAGAAGTAATTAAGATATTTGTGAAAAGGCTACGTGTTACACCAATTTCAGTGCTGATGAAGGAAATTTTGTATGATGCACATAGTTCAAATTTCACTATTCACCTCAGAAACACAATGATGTATTGAGATCTCAGAGAGCATTATTAGTGGGATAATATGAAGAAGGAGATCGCTGAGTATACATCAATGTTTAGGGTGTGTCAACAAGTGAATGAAGAGAGGAATATGTCTAAGGGGATTATGCAACCATTTCACATTCATGCATGGAAATGGGAGTACATCACCATGGAATTTTTCACTGGACTTCTGAAGACATCCAAAGGCCACAATGCAATATGGGTTGTTGTGGATCATCTTACAAAGTAAGAACACATTATTTCAATTGGTGAGGATTTCTCATTGTATCAACTATCATAGATATATATATATATATATATGTTTCCCTCGGAATTCAGGGATGACCTCCTTGATTCAAGGTTCAAACATTCCAATTGGTTTCTAACGGGTTTGTTCGTAGAACCAGAAACATCCAATGATTCACATCCATTTGGACCTACTTTCCAAAGGTAGGCGCTCATTATTTTGTGGACTGATGAGGCTTAGTAATTTTCATTGGTCGAGAGGATGGGAGGTCGGACTCACCACACCTCTTTTAGGGGAATTATTATCTACTTCGGGACTCTCTTTATAGATTTACGTTATGTTCGTGAATCCTTATTACATTAACAAGTATAAAATGAGTTTTCCATTAGATCTAACAATCAATGATCGATATGTAGGAAATTTATAGAATCTTTTATATGTATTCGTGGTTCTTCATTGATAGAGAATCATCTGTACTTGTTAGATATTCTTAGTCAATGGTATCCTTTGATACGTAAATGTATCTTGGTCATTATGATGACCATGCAGGTTTTAAAGCCACTCAGTGGGGCACTTGATGTTTTTTGTCTTTCAGAAGGACATGGATTATTTCAGAGTTGGGATCGAACCCTTAGATGGGCTACCTATGTATCCTTTGTTTAGAAAAGGAATCAAAACCCACGTAGTTCGAGTAAGGGAGTATGATGTTTATGATTGATGGCTCAAAGAAGTATGTTATAATTACTTTTACACTCTAAGCTCATGTGAGTCATGTTTGGTGTGAGAAACAAGAGGTATTGGTAAAAATCCGACAATTGTGTCATCAAATATGCAATCATAAGAAATAAGGTGGGACTTATGTATGTATGACTGCCCAGATAAATGAAGATTTGGATTTACTTCAGGGAAGAAATCCCGAAACAGGGTCCATAAAGGTATATGTGCTTCATGGAGATTTGAATACTCTAACTTGGGGATTACTCCTGAAAAGGAGGCCCAAATTAGGAGAGGACTTATGATTGGGTTTTACTCCTGAGAAGTAATCCCAGATCAAAGGTAAATTAGGACTGGTTAAGAGGAATTAAGACTGGGGATTACTCCTGAAAAGGAGGCCCAGGTTAAGAGACTTGAAAAATTAAGGGACTTGGGGATTAATCTTGAAGAGGATTCCCATATTTGAGACAGGGGATTATTCCTGAAAAGGAGGCCCGAGTTAAGGATTATGACTGGGGATTATTCCTGAAAAGGAGGCCCATGTTAAGGGAACTAAGGTTTGGTGATTACTCCTGAGGAGGATGCCCAAATTAGGGGATTGCGGCATACTCCTAAGGAGGATGCCCAGGTTAAGAATTATGACTGGGACTTACTCCTGAAAAGGAGGCCCATGTTAAGGATTATGATGGGGGCCTATTCCTGAAAAGGAGGCCTAGGTTAAGGGAATTAATGTTTGGGGATTACTCCTGAGGAGGATGCCCAAATTAGGGCACTGGGGCTTACTCCTAAGGAGGATTCCCAGATTTGGGAACTTTAAGAATTGGGGCTTACTCCTGAGGAGGATACCAAAATTAGGGGACTGGGGATTACTCCTAAGGAGGAATCCCAAATTAAGGGACTTGGGGATAACTCCTAAGGAGGATGCCCAGATTTGAGACTACGGATTATCCCTGAAAAGGAGGCCCAGTTTAAGGGAATTATGATTTGGAGCTTACTCCTAAGGAGGATGCCCAGATTTGAGACTGGGGATTATTCCTGAAAAGGAGGCCCAGGTTAAGGGAATTAAGATTTGGGGATTACTCCTAAGGAGGATGCCCAGATTTGAGAATTATCGTTGCAGCTTACTTCTGAGGAGGATACCCAGATTAGGGGCTCTCTCATCTTAAAGGATGAGGTTGAATTAATGAAATCTCAATCTTTAGTGACATAAAGATATGTAAATCACTAGATTTTGAGAGATATTCCACAAAATTCTTTTTAGATAAGGATGTAAAATCAAGAAATCATGCCATAAATAGCTTTGAAGAGTGTCTTGAAGACTGAATCTTGAAGAGGAGAGGTGGAATGGCATAAGAGGGGTGAAATGGGCCAGAAGGGCACCCAAAAAGGTAGGGGTGCGCAAGTCCTGGCAGGCGCGCAGGTACTGCGTGGGCGCGCAAGTCCTGGTCGCGCAGGTATACCTACGCGACACATGGGTACTTGCACGATGGTTAACCAGCAGGTAATACTTGAGCAACTCTTTTTTAACTCCTTTAGAATCATCTTTAGGTTCTTCCAGAAGAGAGGTGCATAAGTTCCATTGAAGGAGTAAGGCGGAATGCATGTGTGGCCATTTCCCTCAAGGGCTGGCCACTCAGGCACGCAAGGGTTGATGATTTTCAACAATTAGGCCTTCCTCCTCCTCTTTAGATCATCCGTTATAGGTATGAAATTACCTTAGAAGTGTTTTAGAAGCTTTGAGAAGAGACTAGGGCACCAGGAGATCAAATCTAAGTTTCTGGAAAAAATCCATCCTTGAATGGGGGGCCCACAGGGTATTTTATAGGCAGGAGAAGACCCCGGGCGGTTATCACTTAGGTCGCACAAGTCACTTGCGCGGCCACTAGACGTCACACAAGTGGACTTGCGCGACAATGAGGGAACTTGCCCAACCTATGGGAAATGTTCTCCTTGTTCATCCCTTTTCCGATTTTTGATATTTTCTTCAAAGGATGAATCAATTTGTGAGAATTCATTTCCCTTTATATTTCTCTGGACTCTGTGATGAAAAGAAGCGTCAACAAAAGTCCCCCCTCAGAGTTGGATCCAGAGAGAAATGAGGATGTGACTATGAAGAAAAGAAGAAATCCAAAGGGAAGGTGGCACACAAGTGGACTTTGGGCACGAAGGGTATGGAACGCAGGGGTACGGCCTTTGATCACGCAGGGTACGGGGCGTAGGGTTCTTGCCGCGTCAATAAATAGAGGGCCTCACTTCCGTATAAAGCATCTGGATTTCCGGATTTCAAACCTTCGAGCTCTCGCCGCGCTGGTCCCCTCTACCATGCTGGTTGCTCTGTTTTCTATTGTTTCTTTGATGTCGCACTGCTTTCAAGGTATCTGGACCTGTGTGGCGATACTTACACGTCAAATACTTGCGCGGCACATCCATACTTGTGCGCCAAGTTTAGACTTGCGCGCCTTAATGCCTTAGCCCTTTTTCTGAATTCCTTCACAAATTTTATGACAGATAAACCCATTTATGAGTTAGCAATTCACCCTTTGTGCCGATTCAATGGCTCCTAATAGAATCAGAACGATTGATGAAATTGCTAGAAAGTGGATTGATGACATGATAAACATTGTTGGCCATGATTACTATGATATATGCAACAACACTCTCCCAGATTTGGCTAAGTCCTTGAAGAAATATCATCTTAATTTCCCACAGAGCATCTAACTGCCTTTATATGGTCATGGTCTTCTACAAGGATTCAATGTTCCAGATGCATATAATTATATGCCTGAAATGCAGCTGCACTGCTACTCCTCTATTTCAATTATGTTGTGCATTAAGAGTAACAACAATGGTGTGAACTTCCAAATTCTTCTTCCATGTCATTTCCTTTCATATATGAAAATTCCAAACCCATGGGATGAAATATTTTCCATTTCTGGTTGGTGGAGAGAAGACAAATATGTCATTAGAGCAATATCTAGAAGGAGTAATCTCTCCAAATGGCTCGGTACTTCCAATGCTTCATTATCAAATCCATGTATCCATCTTCCAAGTCTCTTAGACAGAAACAGAGTCACATTTTGATCAGCAGAGAATTTTCTCAAACCGCACTCGAGAAAATTATTTTACAATTACTCCAAGAAGAGCTGGTATCACTGCATTTCTTATTGTATCCAGTTGAATGAATGAATTCCAGGTGGATGCTGATGAAGCTCAGGATGCTGTGAATCAAATGAAGGGTTATGTTGAAAGTCTTTTGTAATTATTTGGAAAAGAGAAGAGACTCTCATCTCTGGATGCCTTCTAAATCTTGTGCATCAATGAAAAAAACACTTTCACCTTCAATCATTTGTACCTGCATTCTTGCTACCTACTTTAAATTTTACCTAAGCCAATGGGCCTAGTAAGAATAGTTTGATTTTTACAAGGATCAATGTAAATAACCCAACAAACTTCAAACCATTTAATTGCTCCATATTACCTAAATCATACAAACTGTATGTTTAGTGAGCTGGAACTTGGCTTTTATTCAGAGTTCCATTCTCTTTTGTGGGCAGTTTAAAGTCATGCACGTCGGACATAAAAAGGATAATGTTTAAGGTCAAAATAGCTTTGACCAAATGAATTATAATTGACTCAATTCCATGAAAATTCATCTGAAAACATATTAGAATACTCATGTATGAAGGAAAATATGTAATCTATGACTTAAGAATATTTGAATCTGAGGAATGACATGAAAAAGAGCCAAAAGTTATTAGAAGAAGTAGTTCCCAAGAATGAAGTTTCCATTATTTAAAAAACCCATTAGGGGGTTGAATTATGCAGGGACACATAAGGGCATTGGCTGTAAGTTAAATAAATAGTATCTTTTGGATAACAAGTCTGTTATGTAGACTGTTTATCCAAGGCCACCTATGGGCACGTGCTACATAGTTAGGAAAAAGAACTCTCATAAATTTACCTTTCTACTGCTAAAAGCCAGTGAAAGTTTATGGAGATTCTAATCTTCCAAAGTATAGAGTTTGCTGTATGGAAAGAGTTACTTGAATATGGAGAAGATATTTTCAAACAAGATTATCGATGAACTGTACGGATATTACTCCTATGAAGGTCTGGCCCAAATGTAGGGAAGAAGAATATAAACCATATACTTGAATACTTTCAGATCATGAAAAAGGATATGGAACAAATATGTTAAGGATGGCTATTTTTGAGGATCCCTACATACATTCATTTAAGTCAAATAATGACAAAAGAGGCATTCTTCCCAAGAATGAAGTTACCACTATCCGAAAAACCCATTCTTGGGTTGAATTATGCAGGGCCACCAAAGGGAATTTGATGCATAGTCAAATAACAATATCTTATGGCTGACAAATCTGTTATGTAGACTGTTTATACAAGTCCGCCTATGGGCACATGCTGCATAGTCAGGCAAAAGAACTCTTAGAAGTTTGACATTTTTGTGACTAGAAGTCATGAAAAGGGTTATGAAGATCTGAAAATATTTAAGGTTAGGATTATGAAACATAAAGATGGGTATTTTCCAATGTATACAGAGATACACAGATCAATGCTAACCATAATCATGTTGTGGGTGGGTCCTGAATTGAAATGTTGGACTTCACTACGTATCCCATAAGGATGAGAATCAAGCCATACGTAGTTCTTAAACTACAGTTTAATGTCATGTGGGGAAAAAGGATTAAAGATCTTAGTTTAGGGTCATAGAGCCTGGACCATTGTAAGAAATACCCAGTGTGTGTTTTCATGGGGACTTTTCAACCAGGGGACTGAAAGTGGAATTTGGAGTTAGGCCCAAAGACTTGGGGCTAGATTCGAGGGACACTCGAACGTTCCTACATATCCCATAAGGATGGGAATCAAGCCCACATAGATCTAGAAATACCCTCTGTACAAATTTGGTTTGTACCTGTGAAGGGTGAAAGGGGATTTTAGTACAATGATGGTTTAACCCAAGATAAAAGGTTTGGGAGTTGCATGTATTCATGTAGTCTTTGAAACGAAACATGATTGAAAAATCTTTGTAAATAATTGTTCCCTCTCAGGTGAGGGTATCAAAGAATATTGTAGTTTATTTTCATACTAGAAAAAAGTGTTGTATAGTTTAAGGTCATATAGCAAGGAATAAAGTGAACCAATGTAAAGATATTGATTCTAGGGGCGGTTTCACGAATGAATGTCATATGGTATGGAGGTGAACCGATGTGAAGAAATTGGTTTTGAGATTGAACCTTGGGAGGTTGCCTACGTGCCTAGCCTGGAAGGCAAGGATCAAAGTCTGTGTAGTTCAATTAATGAATGAATTAATGATCATGTTTTTATTGGTGACAACGACCTAAAAATGATGTTGGGACTTACTCATGGTTAGTATCCCAGAAAGAGTGTTATGGTTGAGGTTTACTCTAAGCTCACATGATTCATACTCGGTGTGAGAAACATGAGGTAACAACAACCTTAACGATGCAGAGTTTAATGTCATGTATGACATATGAAGGGACTATGCAGTTTAATGTCTTGCAGTTAGGACTATTGGTGCTGCACAGTTTAATGTCATGTAGCAGGGACAAAGTACACTTTAATTTCATGTAGGACATATCAAGGACTTTTTGTATAGTTTAGCGTCATGTAGTTAGGATGATGGGGACAATATAGTTTATCGTCATGTTGGATGAAAGGGGGACTGTGTAGTTTAATGTCATGCAGTGAGGACAAAAGAGTACACCATTTAACGTCATTTTGAACGTATTGGGGATTTTTCCACAGTTTAACGTCACGTTTGACGAATTAGGGACGATACAGTTTAGCGTCATGTTGGACGAAACTGCGAATAGTTCAAGGTCATATGCATGGACCGTGGATGGTGCAGTTTAATGTCTTGCTCGATAGTGGTGTAGTTTATGGTCATACAGGACCTTTGATGATTATGTAGTTTAACGTCTTTCCGGACGTAAGGGAATTCTATACAGTTTAGCGTCATGTAGTTAGGACGTCACAGTTTAACGTCTTGCTGGACGTAAGGGACTTGAAAATAATTTAGGGTCAAATGCATGGACCATTGATGATGCAGTTTAAGGTCATACTAAACCATTTAGGGAACCTTTTCACAGTTTAACGTCATGTGGGATGAAAGTAAAAATAGTTTAAGGTCATATGTATCGACCATTGGTGTATAGATTAATGTCATATAGCAAGGACGATGAAGGGGATACATTTTAACGTCGTGTGGGATGAAAGTACAAATAGTTTAAGGTCATATGTATGGACCATTGGTGTATAGTTTAACGTCATATAGAAAGGACGATGAAGGGGACACAGTTTAACGTCATGTGGTATGAAAGTACAAATAGTTTAAGGTCATATGTATGGACCATTGGTGTAAAGTTTAACGTCATATAGTAAGGACGATGAAGGGGACACAGTTTAACGTCGTGTGGGGTGAAAGTATAAATAGTTTAAGGTCATATGTATGGACCATTGGTGTATAGTTTAACGTCATATAGAAAGGACGATGAACGAGACATAGTTTAACGTCGTGTGGGACGAAAGTACAAATAGTTTAAGGTCTTATGTATGGACCATTGGTGTATAGTTTAACGTCATATAGAAAGGATGATGAAGGGGACACAGTTTAACGTCGTGTGGGATGAAAGTACAAATAGTTTAAGGTCATATGTATGGACCATTGGTGTATATTTTAACATCATATAGAAAGGACGATGAAGGGGACACAGTTTAACGTCGTGTGGGACGAAAGTACAAATAGTTTAAGGTCATATGCATGGACCATTGGTGTATATTTTAACGTCATATAGCAAGGACGATGAAGGTTCTGTGTTTATAAAAAATACTTCTTCAAAAATATAGCATTGGATGGAGTAGTGATGAGTTCTCCATCCATCGAGATTAATGATTAAGCTCCATTGGAGTAGACCCTATGTATTGAGTAAGGTCCTTCCCATTTTGGATCCAGCATGGGAGGTTTCTTTCCTGGTGTCATTGGAGTTCTGAGAACTAATACCAATTCTCCCTGAGTGAACGAATGAAGACGAAATTTTTTGTTAAAAGCTCATGCTATTCGATTCTGATAGACTTTCAAGTGGTGCAAAGTTTACAATCTTTTCTCTTCTAACCGTTCCAATTCATTTAATCTCTTTTGATATTGTTCATATTTAGATGACTGATCACAAATGACTACTCTAAGCGAAGGAAATTGAACTTCAATGGGAAAGACGACTTTCATTCCATATACCAGTGAATATGGAGTAGACCGAGTTGCATTGCAGGTGGTAGTCCGATAAGCCCATAAATCATGAAAGAGTTTATCAGGCCATGACTTCTTATCATTATCCACCATCTTTTGCAGTATATTTGAAAGAGTCTTATTAAAGGCTTCTATCTAGTCGTTGGCTGCTACATGATACCGAGATGAATGGTTGGATTTGATGTTGTATTCTTGATACAACTTCTTCACCTCGGATGAACAGAAGTTGGTGCCATTTTCTGTCAATATGGTATGAGGGAAACCAAATCTGGTAATGATGTTAGACTTGATGAAGCTAACAACTCATTTAAATCTGACTTCCTTGAGAGGTATTGCCTCTGCCCATCTGGAAAAGAATTCAGTAGCAGTAAGAATGTACTTAAACTGCTTGGCTGTAGCCGATGGGTAAGGTCTCACCACATTCATTCCCCATGTGGAAAATGGCCATGAGTATTTAGTTATATGAAGAAACTCTAGAGGTTAATGAATGATGTTGGCATGTACTTGGCATGAATTACCGTTCTTTGTGAAATCAACACAATCTTGTATCATTGAAGGCCAAAAGTATCCAAGCCTTCGAATCTAATCCGACAGTCCATGTCCAGACTAGTGGGCACCATAGACTCTTGCATGCACTTCTTTCATGACAGCCATTATCTCTTCACCATCAATGCATCTGAAGAGAACTCCATCAAAACCACTTTTGTAGAGAATTCTCTCTAGGTGATCTGGGCTATCATAAAGAGTAAAATTGACCACACATCGCTGAATTTGTTCTTTCTCAGCTGTATCAGGTGGAAGTGTTCCATTTTGAAGGTATTTCCTAATAGGTGACATCCATCCTGTAGTATGACCATACTGTTCAAGAATGGGACTAATTTCATTAATTCCCTCTATTCTGATTCGAACATAAGGTGAAATTGCACGAAGGTGGGCAATAATGATGGTTGTCTCGTCCCGATTTGGATCTTCCAGAGCTGTGGCGATATTAGCCGGTGCATCAGCTTGAGCATTTTATGATCTTGGGACATAAAAAAATGTCGGTTCCAAAAGGAATTCCGCCATTAACTCTCTGACATAATCATACAAAGGGATTAGTTCTTCTTTTCTAATGGCATAATCCTCATTTACATGTTTGATTACCAGGGCTGAATCACCTTTCACCTTTAAGTGATTCACTTGTGCTTGATGTGCTAATTCCAATCCTACGATGAGAGCTTGGTATTCTGCTTCATTATTGGTACCACCTTCCCACAATAAGAAGGAATAAGGTAACACTGCCTTTTCTGGAGAAATGAGCACAATTCCTAAGCCAACTTTGTTGAATTTAGGATTTTCCTTTTTCCTCTCTATTGGACTTCTGGAAGCACCATCAAAATACATTTCCAATGCCAGAGGACTTTCATTAACAGAGAACACTTCCTCATCAAGGAGTTCAATATCTGAAGATGTTTCTTCCACTGAAGGTGTTCAGCCAGGAAATCAGACAGAGCTTGGCCCTTTATTGCCTTTTGAGACACATACTGAATGTCGAATTGCTGCAAAATAACTGCACATCTTTCCAGAGGTCTTGTAAGCATTGGACGACTAAGGATGAATTTGAGCAGGTTATTGCGAGATACCAATTGGACCTCGTGATATTGCAGGTAATGTCTCAACTTCTTAACTGCAAAGATTAATGCCAGGAATCACTTCTCAATACTTTTATACTGGGTTTCTTCTTCAAGCATAGTTTGACTGAGATAGTAGAGGCTGTTTTCATTCCCAGCATCATTCTTCTGAGCCAGAAAGGCACCCAATGATCTCTATAGAGCTGTCATGTAGAGGATAAGTGGTCTTCCTTCAACAGGTGGCATGTTTATCAGTGGACTCAAGAGTTATTTCTTGAGAATATAGAATTCTTCTTGACATTATTCAGTCCACTAGTAAGTGACTCCCTTCGTCATAAATTTGGTGAAGGGTAAACTTTTTCCTGCTAAATTGGTGATGAAACGCCGAATATAGGCTAAGTTCCCATGAAGTCCTCTTAATTCTTTCAAATTTTTAGGAGGTGACATACCAAGGATTGACTTGGTCTTCTTAGGATCGATTTCAATACCATGATGGTGTATGACAAAGCTGAGAAATTTTCCTGAGGTTACGCCAAAAGCACATTTTAAGGGGTTCATCTTCAAATTATGTTGTCGAAGCTTGAGGAATATGACATCAAAAGTAGCCAAGTGATTAGAACGTTGTTTGGATTTAACCACCAAATAATCTACATATAATTAAACAAACTTCCTTAATAAGGGTTTGAAGATATGATGCATGGCATGCTGATATGTTTCACCTGCATTCTTTAAGCCAATGGGCATTACCCGGTAGCAAAACACAACTTTAGGAGATCTGAAGGCTGTGGATTCCTCATCTTATATGGCCATTCAGATCTGATTATATACAGAATATCCATCCATGAAGGAATGTTCTTCATAGCCAACTGTTGCATCAATTAAAAGTTCTATAATTGGAACTAGGAAATCGTCCTTAGGACAATGCCGATTAAGATCTCTAAAATTGATGAAATCACTAATTTGTCTGTTCTTCTTCATTACAGGGACAATATTAGCCAACCACTTGGGATATTGAACTTCTCTGAAAAAGTTATCTTTGATAAGATTATCCACTTTAGCTTCAATTTTGGAATCATAAGTTGGGTGTGTTCTTCTCGCAGATTTCATAAATCCACGTTGTTCTTATGGTAAACCCAAATGATGAGTAGCAACATCAGGATCAAGCCCGAGCATTTCGGTATAGTTCCAAGCAAGTATATATTTATTTTTCTTTAGAGGAAAAATATACATCTCTTGCTCTTCAAGAGTCATAGCCGCACTGATTAAAGTGGGGCATGGATCTTCTTTTGTACCCAGATTTATTTCTCTAAGTTCATCCACAGTGGTAGAGATACCCTCTTCAAATGCTGAAGGAGCATCTCTGAGATCTTCATCTTCTTCTTTATCATGTATTATTTATTCCGTTTCTACTTGCATAGTAGATGATAAAGTATAATTTTCATGATCAGAAGAGATGTCAAAATTTTCATATCTTGAAGAAGAAGCTTCCATTTCCACTTCGATTGATGATGAAGGGTCTTCTTTGGGTAATAAAGAGGAGATGATGGATTGAGAATCGACATCATTTTTCACCTCCAATGTTGCTATAACTTCTTCTGGCCTAACAGGAAAAGAATATACTTGTTGGATTTCAGCAGATTACATGAAGACGTCACCATTTGTGCTTTCCTCACTGCTTGGTAGACTACCAATTTCTCCCACGTTGTCCGGCTCGATTTCCGTAATTGACATTATGGATCTTTCCATAAGAGTATTTTGATTTAGGTCTATCTTGTCAATTTGACTGATAGGTAACACATAATCTGTACTCACATGTGTAAATGGATTTACAAGAATTTTCTCCAAACCATATGGAGCATTAACTTTGGTAATCTCTTTTGTTGTGGATTTCTCCCTTCCCTTCATGTGATAGAATTCTGCCTCAGTGTATTGAGACTCACATGTCTTGAATGGGGCCTTATCACCATAAAATGTCCCAAATTGACCATAGAAACAATATTTGAGAATTGATGGTAGGATGAAGGGATATTCGCATGTTGATGTAGCCAGGGTCTTCCAAGAAATATGTTGAAGGCTCAGTCTTGATCAACAACCATGAAATCTGAATTAGATACAAGATATCCAAACTGAGATCTGATTGTAACTTCACCCAGTGGTTCTTGTTCATTCTTATCATATCCTCGTAACATCATGGTAGAAGGAGATAAATCAGATTCTGTGAGGCCCAATCGACAAAGTGTACGAATGGGCATGAGGTTGACTCCCGAACCATTGTCAATGAAAGATCTCCGGACATCTACGCCATTGACCTTTCTAGATAAGTACAAAGGTATAATGTGCCCATGCACAAAATCATATTCATCTTCATCAGTAAAATATATTATTACATGGGATTCTGCAGGATTATTCTCTATGTGATAGACTTAAGCTACAGCAATTTCAGTTTCAAACTCCTGAGGACTTGACAAAGCCTCGATGAGTGCTTACCGAAGATCTTTTGACAGATTCAGAGCATCCAGAATTGATAACTTCGCTGGTACATGGGCTAAGTGTTTCAATATGTCATACTTTTGATCTAAAGGTCTACGTTTCACAACAGGAATATGTGGTTTAGCAGGTACCTTAGAAGCAGATGCTTTGGATGTTGATGCATCTTGTATCAGGATAGAAGTTGGAAATATTCCTGGTTTTGGATGATTAGACCGATTAGATCCATTTACTAGCTGAGAGGAAGCAGATGGAACTTTCAACCGGTCATCCAAAATAACTGTTCCATGACTGAATTTTCTATTGGTAGAAGAACATGCTTGTTATTTCTGAGCTCGCTGAAGGGCTCTACCACGAGTTTCTGTTGCGTACACAGTTCTATCTGGGGTAGAATTGGAGTAGTGGCTTCTGAAAGATCCACATCATCCCCTTTATCCTGAGCCTCTGGAATTTCCTATGATTCCCTTGTTTGATACAGGGAATTCAGGCTCATCGAAATTGAAACTGATACTAGCATATGGATCTGTTAATTGAATCATATTAAAAGAATTGAAGATTAACTCTTCGTCTGATGAAGACACAACATGATTACCTTGTTTAGGCTATTCTATTTGGTGGGGCGGTGCCCGTGGATTTGAAGTAGATGGCATGAAGTCTGCTAGAGTCAATGACAATTTAGGTTTTGACACATACTCATCTTCTTCTGATTCTTTTTCTTTCTTTGAATCATGTCGTTTCTTTGAGGACATTCCCTCAGACGAAGAGGGTTTTTCCGCAACATTCACGGAAGAAGACAGAATCAGTTTCTTTTATTGTGTTAGAAAAATAGCATGAGTTCAGTTGATTGTCTTTCTGGCCATCTAATCATCATACTTTTGTGCATTTTTGCTTTTTGACTTCTTGCGATTCACCTTCCTCCTCTGCAACGGTAGCAGTAACACATGCTACCTGAGCTGAAGAACCTTTCAGTTTGACTTGTCCCGAGTCGAACATCTTTTGCAGGAGGTCTATGAAGACAAAACACTCCTAGATGGGATGCCCTAACATTTGATGAAAAGGGAAATAATTGGGACGGTCTTCATCTCCTTTCTTATTTGGCCTCTTGGGCATTGGAAATTGAACCAAATTATTTTCCAGAGCTGAAATGAAATAACCAGGAACATGTTCATTTAGTAAAGAGTATGTTTTTCTCTTCATATCCTCAAATTGTTTTCATCTTTGATAAATTTTATCATCTAGATGAGACGGCCTTTGTTGTTGGAGCTCAGGAGGTGGAGCCCTTCGAGAAGATGAAGGTTTTGTAGTAGAAACGGGTACAGCTGCTTGTTTAAGCATAACTATAGCAGTTTCTGTTTTACCCATTCTCCTTCCTAGAGTTGATGGAATTACATAAGATTTAGCCTTAGCCTATATGAGGGAGTCTTCAATCTGCTGAGCGATTGAAGTAAGGTCTCGAAACCCACTTGTGTATTTCACAGGGATTAACGGCGTGCGTAATTCATCACACAAACTTTCCACATAGATTGGCAACAATTCTTATTGAGGGAGTGCTAATCTTATGGAATATGTTAATCCCTTCCAATGAGCAATGAAATCAGAGACCCTTTCATTCTCCCTTTGCTTAATGTTTGTAAGATCGAAAAATGTTGTCTTTGGAAAAGTTGAGCTGAAATAAAGAATGAATTTTTGGAGAAGATCCTCCCATCCAGTAATTGACTGGGATTACAGGCTTGTATTCCAGAGAAAGGCTGGTCCTTGCAAGGTCCGTACGAAGCATTAGCGTTTTACTGCTTCTTGCTGCTCCGGAGTTCCCATCATAGGATCACAACAAGACACGTAATGCGTCAAATGTTGTTCAGGGTCACCTGATACATTGAAAATAGGGAATACAGGGTTTCTAAAACTGGATGGAGGAGAGATTGAATCTACCCATTCAGGGTGAAATTTCTTTTCTAGTTGAACATGTGCACATTTCCCTTCCATAGATTTTAATAGAGCTTTTAATGACTCAATGGTAGTTATTAACATTTGAGAAACATCCTATTGAACTTGGACTTGGGTAGGTGCAATGACTGGAGCTTGGACAGATGTGGTGGTTAGTGCTGCAACTGATGGTAGCATTGCCAACTGTTGTTGCACATGACCCGTAGGATTAGACTTTTGAGGGTGTACTAATAGAGGAGGATATTCTAGATCCATCTCAATAGCTGAAACAAATTCCTTTAGCTAACTACCTCCAGCACACTTAAGAAAAATACTACTTTGAAGTATTTATGCATTTAATCATCTTAATTCCTTCATTTATTCTTCCTGTTTTGTAAACCTTTGCTCTAGTGAGAGCGATTTTCGTTCTCCAGAGGAAGGATATGTAACCTGATTCTTTCCCCTCCCTTTGTTGGATCCTTTTCGGAGATGGGGAAGTGGGTTACTCGAAGGATTAACTAGGTTCTGAGTAACCCTTTGATTTCATGTATGCACACCTTCTTTATTTGTGTCGGTGCGTACATATTCTTGAGCAGGAAACTCTTCATTTGAGCCCCCTGAGTGAGCCTCATCTAGTGGATTAGAAACAACGACATTGATGACATTGATTGATGCATAACTCATCGCATCCCTTCTATCAACATTTCTGTGATATTGTCTTCTTCCATTTTTTTGATGAGACATTTCCATTTGTTGATTCGATCCCTCAGGAACTTCTTGATGAACCGTAATTTGGAGGGAATCTCCTGCTAATTTGGGTCTTCGTTCCTCTTGAGGCTTCTTCCCCAATCAAGAAAAGACCAAATTTCTCTGAGGAGGGGATTGATGATTTGAAAAAGTCCCCAGTCCGGTGGACTAGGGCTGTTCCAGCTATTCCCGCTCAACTCCTTGAATCCTATTTTTTGATTCCGAGGGTTGGGTTAAAAGAGTCCCAAGCCTAGCGAGCTGGGTTGGCTCTTGACATGCTATGTCTGAGACTTTCTTAAAAGATCTTCTAATCATGGGAACCTTAGTCTAGAAATTAGCTGGATGCATTAACCTGTATCCACTTTTATCACTTGGTTCAAAAGACCATTGGATGATTTCTGGCACTTCTGTCACTTTATGATGTGTTTGCTCCATACGAGAGGCCTGTTCAATATTCTTGTTTTCTTGATGTAGGAGTAATTCAACAACGTTTTCTATGTATTATTGATTTTGAGAGGAACTAGTTGAGGCATGTTCTTGGGAAATATTTTGATTACAAACAAAGCCTGGTATTTGTGGCCGGCCATGGGCAATAACATTGCATGATACCATTTGCAGCGGGATTTGTTGACTGGAGAGCACCGTGAAATGTAGTGCTCCGTGAACACCCCATCCTCTATCTTGAATACCAGATGGGGAATTGGCAATTAACTGACGCAATCTTCTTAGTGCGCCAAGTCATGAACATTGAAGGGCTCTCTAATGCTTTTCAGCCTTCGGATATCGAGAGACAGATAGAGATGACAAATAAATCTGACGTTGTAACCCTTCTATTATCTTAAGATGATTTTCATATTCATCATAAGATAATACTTTCTTTTTCAACTGACAAAGAGTTTTCCATATGTTGAGATGAATATCATGAATTTCATCTTCTTTCAACATTTTTGGAATGTCATACTAAGAGTCAGCTAGAGGCCAAAACATGACTGGCACTTCACCTTTCGCCAGTTTTTTTCTCATCTTCAGCATTTCCTCTTTATCATTTGATGATGATTCTTCTACTAGATTTGACCAGAGTTTGTGTTTCCTTGTTTCTTCCTCAGATTCAACAATATTGGTAGAGAAATCATTGATCAAACTAGAAGATGCATGACTTAGGGGTGGTTCAGAGAATGACCTACACCCTGGGCTATCTTCTTATTGAGTAAGTATTTCACTTTCTCTTGATGAAGCATCATACATGACTGGTTTCGCATTTTCAAGTGCCTCAAGATAATAGGTCGTTCTCAGCACTACATTGTCCACTGGAGCATTTTCCGGGAAATGTGCATCACTACTACAGAGAGCACTTTCGCAGCGAAATTCATCATCATGGGGAGGACCACCATAATGGGTTACAGAAAAAGATGATATCTCTTGCTCCTTGGTCTTCTGACCACACAGAGGATTCCTGGGGATCTCATCTGAAGATGAAATTTTGAGATCAACCGAATTTTCAGGAATAATGCCTTCATGAGGAAGTTTCTATTGAAAACCTTTGTAATTAATGTTCCCACTATTGGGAAATGAGGGAGTAGAATCTTGAATTCCAAAAGATAACTGTCTGAGGGCTTCAAGAACTCAAGCATCGAGCAAGACCTTGTCACAGATTGGCTCTTGACCTCCTGACTGTGCTAGGTGGGTCTTTTTCTTAGACGCCTTCTTACTCTCTTTGGAAACCACTTGTTGATGAAAGTGGCTCCTCTGAGAATGTGTATGTGCCTGATCAGGAATGATATCCAGGTTAGGATGACGATCTCCACTCAAATCAGGTGTATGTGCATGACTTGGTTGTCCGTATGATATGGGGGAGTATGCCTCACAACACTCTTGGACTGGAACAGATGTGTGTGTCTGTTCCGGAGTGAATTGTTGACGTGTAACTCCACTGGTTGGGATAGATTTATGTGTATTTCTCTGAGATGCTGCTGAAGCTGTTATAATATCTTTACAGGCATTTAGAATATGAACAGGGATTTTCTTCTGCTCTTTCACCATTGATAGAATATGCTTCATGACATCAGCTGCCGGAATGGGGATATACATCCATTCTGGGCATGGAGTAGGTGTATGTGCCTGCTTCTGTCCTCATTTTCCTGTCATTGAATCCTGATAGTACTCAAGTGTGGGGGCAGAGAGTTGATTCTGCCTCCTATTTTTCGCCAGAGCTTTCCAACTGACTTCTCCGAATGCTACCAAGAGAAAGTGTTGGTAGGATTGATTAATACTAGAAGGTGTATGTGCCTGATAAATGCACTTCGCCAAACGTGGTTGAAGAGATCCAGCAAATGTAGTTAGACGATCTTGCTGACTAGCTGATGATGTATAAACAAGTGTATGTTCCTGCCTATAGTACTCCACCAGAATGGCCTGGCGGGATTGGCGTGATGCTGCCAGACGAGTCTTCTCGACAGCGGAATTAAAACGGGCAGGTGTGTGTGCCCGCTCGTTTCTTGCCACCAATTTAGGTTGGTGGACTTCTCCAGAGATGGCAGAGATGAGAACCCACTCGCTGTTGACTGGATTCCACTACTGGCAGTTCATATTGCCTGCTCGGGTTTGAGGAACCTGAGCCGAATGCCTGGAGTCAGTACCCTCATCATGTTGAGGGCACACTGTTACACGAGTCTACCGACGATTGTTGATAGTATCCCTCAGTAAGGACTCCTACTTCTTTGAATTAAGGCACTGAGGGAATTATTCATTCTCCTCCTCATAATATGGGAGTGAATGGTGGTTGTGTTCTGGGGCTAACAACCCGAAACGGTGGGAGACGGTAGTCAGCACCGCCTGCTTCTTGATCACTGGTCGTCATTGTCCGGATGACGAGTGTGAGTTGTTCACTTGGAGGGATTTTCGGCCAGCCTCCAGAGTTTGGATGGTACCGTGTTGACGGTACTCATTAATCTGTGCATTTGATACCCTGCATTGAAGATGCTGATAAGGTGATATCATCCTCAGAGTGGACGATGATCCAGCAGGAGTAGCAGTAGTGGCATTTGCAACAGCAGTATTCACAGTTGTGAACTTGAGAGAAGCCATTTTGGAAATGCATAAGATCTTGGAAAAGGGTGCATGTTTGATATAACAGACGTAATCAAGATAAATTCAGCCACTACATCTTTTCGATGAGCACATATGTTAATGATTGTTTTTTTGGCCCTCTCATTGAGTTTTAATTAGGGGCCTAACAAATAGGTAAAACATCATTTTAACTTGGTTAAGGATTCACATCGGGTTCACCATTTTTGATTCCCTCGGAAGTCGAGGATGACTCTTGGATTGATGGATCAAACATTCCATTCGGTTTCTAACGGGTTTTTCTGTAGAAACGGAAATATCAAATGATTCCACATACATTTGGACCTAATTTCCAAAGGTAGGCTCTCATTAGTTTATAGACTGATGGGGCTTAGGAATCTTCATTGGTCGAGAGGATGGGAGGTCAGACTCATCACACCTTTTTGAGGGGAATTATTGTCAACTCCGGGACTCTCTTTATAGATTTAAGTTATGTTCGTGAATCCTTATTAAATTACCAAGTGTAAAATGAGTTTTACTTTAGATCTGACAATCAATGATTGATATGTAGGAAATTTATAGGATCTTTTATATGTATTAGGGGTTCTTCATTGATAGAGAATCATATGTACTTCTTATAGATTCTTAGTCAATGGTATCCTTTGATATGTAAAAGTCTCTTGGTCATTATGATGACCATGCTGGTTTTAAAGCCACTCAGTGGGGCACTTGAAGTTTATTGTATTTCATAATTACATCGATTATTTCAGAGTTGGGATCGAACCTGCAGATGGGCTACCTACGTATCCTTTGTTTAGAAAATGAATCAGAACCCACGTAGTTCGAGTAAGGGGGTATGATGTTTATGATTGATGGATCAAATAAGGATGTCATAATTAATTTTACACTCTAAGATCATGTGAGTCATGATCGTTGTGAGAAACAAGAGGTATTGGTAAAAAGAAAACAATTGTGTCATGAAAGATGCAATCATAAGAAATAAGGTGGGAATTATGTATGTACGACTGCCCAGATAAATGAATATTTGGATTTACATCAGGGAAAAAATCCAGTAACAGGGTCCATAAAGGTATATGTGCTTAATGGAGATTTGAATACTCTAACTTGGGGCTTACTCCTGAAATGGAGGCCCAAATTAAGAGGGGACTTATGATTGGGTTTTACTCCTGAGAACGAATCCCAGATCAAAGGTAAATTAGGACTGGTTAAGAGGAATTAAGACTGGGGATTACTCCTGAAAAGGAGGCCCAAGTTAAGAGACTTGAAAAATTAAGGGACTTGGGGCTTACTCCTGAAGAGGATGCCCATATTTGAGACTGGGGATTATTCTTGAAAAGGAGGACCAGGTTAAGGATTATGACTGGGGATTATTCCAGGAAAAGAGGCCCAGGTTAAGGGAATTAAGGTTTGGGGCTTACTCCTGAAGAGGATGCCAAAATTAGGGGACTGGGGCTTACTCCTAAGGAGGATGCCCGAGTTAAGAATTATGTCTGGGACTTACTACTGAAAAGGTGGCCCGGGTTAAGGATTATGACTAGGGCTTATTCCTGAAAAGGAGGCCCAGGTTAAGGGAATTAAGGTTTGGGGATTAATCCTGGGGAGGATTCCCAAATTAGGTGATTGGGGCTTACTCCAAAGGAGGATGCCCATATTTTGGAACTTTAAGAATTGGGGCTTACTCCTGAGGAGGATGCCCAAATTAGGGTACTGGGGCTTACTCCTAATGAGGATTCCCAAATTAAGGGACTTGGGGCTTACTCCTAAGGAGGATGCCCAGATTTGGGACTGGGGCTTATTCCTGAAAAGGAGGCCCAGGTTAAGGGAATTAAGGTTTGGGGCTTACTCCTAAGTAGGATGCCCAGATTTGAGACTAGGGCTTATTTCTTAAAAGGAGGCCTAGGTTAAGGGAATAATGATTTGGGGCTTACTCCTAAGGATGATTCCCATATTTGAGAATTATGGTTGAGGCTTACTCCTGAGGGGGATGCCAAGATTAGGGGTTCTCTCATCATAAAGGATGAGGTTGAATGAATGAAATCACAATCTTTATTGACATAAATATATGTAAATCACTAGATTTTGAGAGATATTCCACAGAATTGCTTTCAGATAAAGATGTCAAATCAAGAAATAATGCCATAAATGGCTTTGAAGAGTGTCTTGAAGATTGAATCTTGAAGAGGAGAGGTGGAATGGCATAAGAGGGGTAAAATGGGCTATAAGGGCACCCAAAAAGGAAGGGGCGACCAAGTCCTGGTAGGCGCACAGGTACTGCGTGGGCGCGCAAGTCCTGGTCGCGTAGGTATACCTGCACGACACATGAGTACTTGCGCGTTGGTTAACCAGCAGGGTAATACTTAAGAGACTCTAGTTTATAGACTTTAGAATCATCTTAACGTTCTTCCAGAAGAGGGGTGTGCAAGTTCTATTGAAGGAGTAAGGCGGCGCGCAAGTGTGGCCATTTCCCTCAAGGGCTTGCCACTAAGGCACGCAAGTTTTGATGAGTTTCAACACTTAGGCTGTAACACCCGATACTTTTATGAGAAATATTTTGTTTTTATGTTTTATAAATCATCAAATGAATCTTTCACTACACACAACACTACCTTGCCTTGCTTTATACGCAATCTCAACCTTCCTCGACAGCTTGTGTCGTACGCAATACTGAGTTTCACTAAGCAACGATATTCTATTAAAATATTATTAAAAATAGCCATTATAAAAACTAATACCTACTTTTTGAAATTTTGTAAATTTTATTTTTCAAAATGGACTCCATTTTTTGGATTCGGAATATCAAAATTAGCCTAGGGTGAAATTTTGTTATTTTTCTGAAAACATTCAATTTTTGATTAATAGTGAAAACACTGGGTTACTATTTAAAAGCCGACTTTTTATTTAAATAATTATTTATTTTAGTTAAATTTATTTTAGGTCAAAATTGATACATAATACCTATATAAGTTCAATGCAACTCATTGAAGTCATTCTATAATAATTTTAGATATATAAAAATTTTATAGAACTTTTCACCGTCTTTTACCCACCTCCTAAGAGAATTTGCAAATTTATATAAAACATGATTTTACCGCTTCTGTGAGTGGAATTTCAAAAATCCGAGAGACATGGTTAATATCAAGGACTAAATTGTGGTTCAATGAGACGAAAATAATTTTTGGTGAATAGTAACTTTTTACCCATTTTTACAACGGTTAATAGTAAATAGGGAAACTAAGCGTAAAAATGAAATTATTATTACCCTAAAACATGTCCTAATTCTATTGGATAAGTATAATTCGACCAAAAACAACCATATAAATAATATATGACCATTTAGGCCCACATGGATTAGATTTGGACATTTATTATTAATTTATTTAAAGAAGGGTTAAAACAGTAAAAATAAAAGTTTAATAAGTAATTCATTTTTATTATAGGGTTATACATAAGATAAATTCAACTATAAATATTAACTAGAAATATAAAAAGATTTCCTACATAATTGTATTTTATTTATAATTTTTAGATATTAAATAATTTAATTTATTTATGACACAATGATGATGCATTAATTATATTATTAATGAAATATTGACATAATTGATGTTATAAATACTCAAATAAATGTAATTTGAGACTTTTTATGAATTCCAATAATTTTCTATGGTAATATGACATGTTATTATTGATTTAAATAACTTTTTTCGAACTAATCATTCTGTTATAATTTTCACAAAAATCAATTACCAAATAGTGTCAAAAATGACATAAAATAGTTTTTAAAACAAATATTATTTTTTTAATTGTTATTTTATTTCTAAAAATCTAAGGTTTGGCCAAATGACTTAGATAAGGATATATATAATAATAATAAACAACTTGGGGTTCGTTTGTCTGGTTATAGTAAGTTTATTAACCTTATAGTGTAACAAAACAAGAAGACACGGTAAAAGATAAATTATCTAACTTAAAGTTAAATCTAAATGATAATGCTAAAATAGATACCTAAATTTTTTTAATTTCTATTGGATGAGAGGATTTCGACCCATCCCCACCTTAGCTTCGAAATAAATCAATTTTAAGCTATTAAAAACTGAATATGACTTTATAATAAAATAATATTTTTATTTTTTTCTAAGGTGCCCCACTCCTCCCTTATAAAAGGGCACCTCCTCCCTCTCTTCCTCACACCACTTTGAGCCTTCATGCTCATCCAAACCCTGCTAAATTCTCTTCTACACTTCCCTATAAACATCCTAGAGGTCTTGGTATTCTTCAAATACCAATTTTAGTGCCCTAAGCAGAGTTCTCAAAGAGGCGCTTCAAAGAAGAGGAGGTTCAGACACTTACGAAGCAAATCAGACCTAAGGTAAGGGAAAATCTTGCAATCTCATTTTTATCCGAGATTTTTTATACTTCAAAATTTACTGGGGAATATTTATCATCCACATCCTTGTTTCCTAGATATGTAATATTTATATCCTTATACAATTTTTTAAATCCAATTTTACCCTTCGGTGAGATTTTAGTAAATGATATGAAACGAATCTTTTGTCGTTTTTCATACGATGTACTTTCTGACTTTTCTGACATAAGTACAGAAGAATGTTTTTTTAACATATACGGGATGAATGGATTTTTAAAACATTATTTCCAAGATTATTCCTTTACAAGTTTTCATTTTATTTTTAATCAACTTATTTTAGTTTAAAATTATATTACATGTTAAGAAAGGAAAATGTTATTGAAGTAGAAAGGATATTTTCCTCAAGAATGGAGTTCAAGTGTTTTATCAAAATTATTTTCCATCTATGATAATATAGGGTTCTGTTTTTTATCCCTATTATTACTTTGATTTTATTATGTTGTGATGGAATTATTTTTATGAATTCCTTTATTTTATATGAATTGTTTTATGATGTCACGATGTTTGAGAATCCCATTTTTATTACATGGGTTATATAATGATGGATGATTTATGATTTTGTGGCACACATAAGAATGGTATTATTATGAGATGGGTGGAACCTATATCTCCCTCCAATTCATTGGGTAAAGATTAATATCTCATGAGATAGACATGGCTGGAACAACAGGTTAAACCGTTTCAGTGAAACAGGACTGAAACGAGGAGTGAACTCAGTTCAGAAATGGACATTGTCCACTAAGATAGTCTTGGAAATGAGTCTTGACTACTAAGAAATTATTTTCTATGATTATGTGTGTATTCCACAAAGCTTCATTTTTAATTTATGATTATTGGGATTACATTTCACTACTATGATTTATCCCATGTTATGAAATTATGACCTCTTTTCTAGGTTAATATTTCCAAAATATTATGTTCTTATGAATATGATGTTACTGATATTTCTTTTGTTTACCCTTTATGAGCATTTGAGATCACCCTTTTGTATGTTTTCTTTACCCAAGTCAGGAAGAAGTTTATTAAGTAAGATATGCCAAAAATGGGACTCTAGATATGATGAAATAAATGGGAGACAATGTAGATGATTTATGAACCAGTTCCTTATGTTTCCCAGTTTCTAAAGACATTGTACCTATACAGTCCTTTCATGGTTTTGTTATATGTTGTAATAATTGTACTTAAATTTTGAAGTAATAACCATGTATGTGAAGTATGGGTCATTATATTTGGTATCAGAGGAAAGGTATAGTCAACCTTTCGAAACTAGGATGTGAAAGCCTTAGTGAGAACCCTAAGGATAAGTCTAAGCATAGAACACGATTTTAGTGTTTTAAAAATGGCCATTAAAAACATATGATTAGACCTTAAGTGTAAAATTATATTCTTGATTATGTGTTTTTCCTATTATAATTATTGTTTATCACACTATTCTTCTTGTATTTAGTCAATGGATGGAACCCGAAGGAACCGTGTTAATAGAGAATGTGACGGGCAATGCAATGATTGTCCCCTTTAGCAACCAAACATTGTGGGAGATGGAATGAAAAATCTTGTAGCCATGCTCACACAACTTTCTCAAGCTATGAATCATGCAGGACTTCCAAATGAGCAAAGGAAGGAGCAACATTCTGTTGAATCCTTCATGAGGTAGCGTCCACCTTCATTCAGTGGGTCTTCTGATCCATTAGTGGCTGAATAATGGATCAGTACCACTAAAAAGATATTTTCAGTTCTTCAATGTTCTGAACATGATAAGGTCATCTTAGTAGTATATCGTTTGGAAGTAGATGTTGATTAATGGTGGAATATTATCAAGAATATGAGGCAAAGAGATGAAATTGAGTCCATGGAATGGGATGAGTTCAAGAACTTATTTTTCAATAAGTACTTCCCTCTTATTATTCGAACAAAGATGGAGATGGAGTTTCTTGAACTAAAGCAAAAGGATGATGAATCTGTTGGTACCTATGAATCAAATTTTACAAGACTTTCAAGGTATGCTTTTGGTATTATTATCCAACCTGAGAGTAAGATCGATCGATTCTTTAGTGGCTTAAAACCAATTCTTCGAAAGGTGTTATCCAAAAGGTACTTCAATAGCTATGAGGGAATCGTTCGATGTGCTCTCAAAGTTGACATGGAGATTGGACTAACCCCTCAGTCATATGGGTTTGAAAAGAAGAGGAAAATGGAATTCAAAGGAAAATCTAAAGAGAACACTGAGAAGAAGATGAGATTTCCTTTATGCTCAATGTGTGGAAAGAAACATGGAGGGAGTTGTCTTAAAGGGACAATTAAATGTTTATAATGTGTAAAGGAAGGTCATCAGGCATTTGAATGCCGTAATGATGGGAAGAAGATTTCTTCTGATGCAAACAAAGGAAGGGATACATAGAATGAACCTACTACACTTTATTGATTCAAGTGAAATGAGATGGGGCATTATGCCAATAAATTCCCTAATCCAAGGGTTGTTGATGATGATCGATTTCCACAAACTCTTAAGGCTAAAGACAAAGGAAAGTCACATGCAATTTCTATCAGTGATGTGGAGTACGATATCGAAGTGGTGAAAGGTACACATACCATCCACTCTAAAGTAGCAAATGTTTTATTTGATTTTGGATCCACCCACGCTTCTATTTCTAAATAATTTTTAAGGGTATCACCATAGTACCTCCACAATTAGATGTTGAGTTAGCAGTGAAAACCCCTAATGGCACAAAAGTCACATCAAAAGTTTATAATTCTTATCTGATTGATGTTCGTGGGAAAGTGCTTCCTGCAAATCTTGTTATCCTTCCTATAGTGGTATTTGATGTGATTCTTGGAATGGATTTTCTTTCTATATATGGAGCTCATATCAATTTCCAAAGAAGGGAAGTAACATTTCATATTCCAGACCAATCTATGATCGTCTATCGATGCAAGGATGAACATAACCTTCCTGTGGAACTTTCTTCCATCTTTTGGGTCTTGATTTTACTAAATGAAGGTTATTTATCTCAAATGGTTGTTGAGAAACTCGTGATTAAGAATATTCCCATTGTACGATAGTTTGATGATGACTTTATAGAGGAATTGCTGGGTCTTCCACCAAATTGTGAAGTTGAGTTTTCAATAGAACTCGTATCAGTTGTATTGCCTATTTCAAAGAAACCTTATAGAATGGCCCCAATTGATTTGCAGGAATTGAAGAAGAAACTCCAAGAGAATCTTGGTAAGGGATTCATACTCCCTAGTGCATCACCTTGGGGATCACCTGTTCTGTTTGTTAAGAAAAAATATGGATCAATGAGTCTCTGCATTGATTATTGAGAACATAACAAGATCACTATCAAGAACATATATCCTATCCCGCGTATGGATGACTTATTTGACCAACTATGTGGAGCATAATAATTTTCCAAGATTGATCTTCATTCAGGGTATCATCAATTAAGGTTCAAAAGGGAGGATATACCAAATAGGGCATTCCGTACAAGGTATGGACACTATGAATTTATAGTGATGCCAATTGGTCTTACTAATGCCGCTGTTATCTTCATGGATCTGATGAATAGACTCTTTAGAGACTATCTTGATCAGTTTGTGGTAGTCTTTATAGATGATATTCTTGTATATTCAAAGAGAAAGGAAGAACATGAAGATCCCTTGAGAATTATATTGAAGACCCTAAGAAAGGAGAAGATTTATGCCAAATTTACCAAGTGTGAATTTTGGCTTCAAAAAGTTGCATTTTTGGGTCACATAATCTCAAAAGAGGGGATATCTGTGGATCCAGCAAAAACAATGGTTATCGAAAGATGGTCGAGACCAACAACAGTAACCGAGATCTGATGTTTTCTTGGTTTGGCAGGATATTTTCGACGTTTTGTGAATTATTTTTCATGATTATCTAATCCACTCACCAGGTTGACTCGAAAAAGAGTTAAGTTTGTTTGGACAAAGGAATGTTAAGAGAATTTCAAGGAGTTGAAAAAAGGTTATCCAGTGCACCTGTACTCACACTTCCTGGTAGTGAAGAAAGGTTTTTGATCTACAATGATGCATCCATGAAGGGGATGGGTTGTGTTCTTATGCAGAATGATATGGTGATAGCTTATGCCTCACGACAGTTGAAAATCCATGAGAAAAATTACCCAACTCATGATTTAGAGTTAGCTGCTGTAATCTTTGCATTAAATATTTGGAGACATTATCTTTATAGAGAAAGGTGTGATATTTATACTGATCATAAAAGTTTAAAGTATATTTTCAAACAAAAGGAGCTGAATATGCACCCCAAGAAGATGGTTGGCGCTAATTAAGGATTACGACTTCTCAATTCATTACCTCCCAGGGAAAGAAAACAAGGTGGCAGATGCATTAAGTCGACATGACCATGCTAGCTTATCCACAATGAGGATCACAAAAGATCCAATATTTATGGATTTATAAAGGATGGATCTTGGAATTATAATGGAAGGGGAAAATCGTATCTTTCTCAAATGAATGTTCAACCATCTATACATGTGAAGATTAAAGAGGCGCAGAAAGAAGATGTAGAGTTAAAAAAAGGTGAGAAATATTCCTGAATTCAACCTTGATTATGATGGGATAATAAAGTTCAAGAATCGAGTTTGTGTTCCTCCCATCCCAGAATTAAAGAAGGAGATGCTAGATGAGGCTCATAGTTCTTCATTCTATATTCATCCGGGAAGCACAAAGATGTATAGGGGCCTAAAAGAGTACTTCTGGTGGGATGGCATGAAAAGAGATGTTGCTGAATATGTCTCTCGATGCTTGGTTTTTCAGCAAGTTAAAACAGAGAGACAGAAGTCTAAGGGGATGTTACAACCATTACCCATACCTGAATGGAAATGGGAAAACATCACTATGGACATTGTCACTGGACTTCCTAAAACATCCAAAGGAAATAATGATATCTGGGTCATAGTTGATCGTCTTACAAAGTCTGCACACTTCATTGCTATTAGAGAGTATTTCACTCTAGATCAGCTTGCCAGGATATATGTAAAGGAAGTAGTAAGATTGCATGGAGTACCACTTTCCATTATATCTGATCGGGATCTGAGATTTACCTTGAAGTTCTAGCAAATTCTTCCGCATACTCTGGATACAGAGTTGAGTTTCAGCATTGCTTATCATCCTCATATAGACGGTCAGTCTGAGAGAATAATTCAAACTCTAGAAGATATGTTGAGAGCTTTCTCTATGGATTTAAAAGGTGGGTGGGATCAATACCTACCTTCAGTGGAATTTTCATATAAAAATAGCTTTCACTCCAGTATTCATATGGCTCCTTATGAAGCTCTCTATGGAAAGAAATGCAGGACTCCAACTTGCTGGGATGAAGTTAGGGAAAGAAAGCTATTAGGACCTGATCTTATTGATGAGATGGCAGAAAATTTCAGATCTATTCAACAACACATAAGAGTAGCTCAGAGTCGACAAAAAAGTTATGCGGCAACAGAAGAAAAGACCTAGAGTTTGAAGTGGGTGAGAATGTGTTCTTACAAATATCTCCCAGGAAGAGGGTGATGAGATTTGGAAAGAAGGGAATGTTTAGCCCTAGATATATCAGTCCTTTCGAAATACTGGATCGTGTTGGGAAGGTAGCTTACCGATTGAATCTTCCACCAAATCTCTCCCAAGATCATGATGTGTTCCATATATCTCTCCTGAGAAAGTACATACATGATCCTTCACATGTACTCAGCTCAGATGTTGTACCGCTGGAACAAGATCTTTCTTATGAAGAATAGCCAATAGAGATTCTGGATCGTAGTGAAAAAGTCCTACGGACAACACCACTGTCTTGGTGATAGTTTTATAGAGGAACCACCAATTAGAATAAGTTACATGGGAGCTTGAGGATATGATGAGTGAGAGTTATCCTCATCTATTTGTTACAAAGTGACGAATTTCGAGGGCGAAATTCATTTTAAGGGGGGTAGAATGTAACACCCGAGACTTTTATGAGAAATATTTTGTTTTTATGTTATATAAATCATCAAAGGAATCTTTCACTACACACAACACTAGCTTGGCTTTCTTTACACGCAATTGCGACCTTCCTCGATAGCTTGCGTCGTATACAATACCGAGTTTCACTAAGCAACGATATGCTATTAAAATATTATTAAAAACAGCCATTATGAATAGTGATACCCACTTTTTGAAATTTTGTAAATTTTATTTTTCAAAATGGACTTTATTTTTGGATTCATAATATCGAAATTAGCCTAGGGTGAAATTTTGTTATTTTTCTGGAAACTTTCAATTTTTGATGAATAGTGAAAACACTGGGTTACTATTTAAAAACCGACTTTTTATTTAAATAATTATTTATTTTAATTAAATTTATTTTAGGTCAAAATTGATACATAATACCTATATAAGTTCAATGCAATTCATTGGAGTCATTTTATAATAATTTTAGATATATAAAAATTTTATTGAACTTTTCACCGTCTTTTACCCACCGCCTAGGAGAATTTGAAAATTTACATAATACTTAATTTTACCGCTTCTGTGAGTGGAATTTCGAAAATCCGAGAGACACAGTTAATATCAAGGACTAAAATGTGGTTCAATGAGATGAAAATAATTTTTGGTTTATAGTAACTTTTTACCTATGTTTACCACGGTTAAAAGTAAATAGGGTAACTAAGGGTAAATATGATATTATTATTACCCTAACACATGTCCTAATTTTATTGGATAAGTAAAATTCGACCAAAAACACCCTTAGGAATAATATATGACCATTTAGGCCCACATGGATTAGATTAGGACATTTATTATTAATTTATTTAAAGAAAGGTTAAAATGGTTAAAATCAAAGTTTAATAAGTCAATAATTTTTGATATATGGTTATACATAAGATAAATTAGACTATAAATATTCATTAGAAATCTAAAAATATTTCCTAAATAATGGTATTTTATTTATAATTTTTATACTTTAAATAATTTAATTTATTTATGACACAATGATGATGCAGTAATTATCTTATTAATGAAATATTTACATAATTGATGTTATAAATACCCAAATAAATGTAATTTGAGACTTTTTATAAATTAAAAAAAAATTATATGTTAATATGACATGTTAGTATTAATTTAATTAACATTTTCTGAACTAATCATTCTGTTATGTTTTTCAAAAAAATCAATTACCAAATACTATCAAAATTGACATAAAATAGTTTTTTAAACAAATATTATATTATAAATTGTTATTTTCTTCCTAGAAATCTACGGTTCGGCCAAATGACTTAGATAAGGTTATAAATATTAATAATAAACAACTTGGGGTTCGTTTGTCTGGTTATTGTATGTTTATTAACCTTATAGTGTAACAAAAAAAGAAGACACGGTAAAAGTTAAATTATCTAACTTAAAGTTAAATCTAAATCATAAGGTTAAAATAGATACCTAAACTTGTCTAAATTATATTGGATGAGTTAATTTCGACCCATCCCCACCTCAGCTTCGAAATAAATCAATTTGGAGCTATTAAAAACTGAATATGACTTTATAATAAAATAATTTGTTTAGTTTTTTCTAAGGTGCCCCTCTCCTCCCATATAAAAGGGCACCTCCTCCCTCACTTGCTCACACCACATTAAGCCTCCAAGCTCAGCAAACCCCTACCAAATTCTCTTCTCCACTTCCCTAGAAACATCCTATAGGTCCTGGTCTCCTTCAAAGACCAATTTTAGTACCCTAAGAGGAGGTCTCAAAGAGGCGCTTCAAAGAAGAGGAGGTTCGGACACTTACGAAGCAAATCAGACCTAAGGTAAGGGAAAATCTCACAATCTCATTTTTTTCTGAGATTTTTTATACTTCATAATTTACTGGGGAATATTAATCATCCACATCCATGTTTCCTAAATATGTAATATTTATATACTTATACAATTGTTTAAACCCAATTTTACCCATCGGTGAGTTTTTAGTAAAAGATATGAAAGAAATCTTTTGTCATTTTCCATACGTGGTACTTTTTGACTTTTACGACATAAGTATGAGAAGAATGTTTTTTTATCTTATACGGCATGAATAGATTTTTAAAACATTATTTCCAAGAATCTTCCTTTACAAGTTTTCAAGTTTATTTTTAATCAACATCTTTTAGTTTAAAATTATATGACATGTTAAGAAAGGAAAATGTTTTTGAAGTAGAAAGGATATTTTCCTCAAGAATGGAGTTCAAGTGTTTTATCAAAATTATTTTCCATCTAAGATAATATAGGGTTCTGTTTCTATCCCTATTATTACATTTGTTTGATTATGTTGTGATGGAATTATTTTTGTGAATTCCTTTATCTTATATGAATTGTTTTATGATGTCACGATGTTTGAGAATCCCATTTTTATTACATGGGTTATGAAATGATGTATGATTTATGATTTAGTGGAACACATAACAATGGTATCATTATGAGATGTGTGGGACCTATATCTCCCTCCAATTCATTGGGTAAAGATTTATATCTCATGAGATAGACATGGCTGGAACGGCAGGTTAAACCAGTTCAATGAAACAGGACTAAAACGAGGAGTGAACTCGGTCCAGATATGGAAATTGTGCACTAATATAGTCTTGGAAATGAGTCTTGACTACTAAGAAATGATTTTCTATGATTATTTGTGTATTGCACAAATCTTCATATTTTAATTTATGATTATTGGGAATACATTTCACTACTATGATTTATCCCATGTTATGAAATTATGATCTCTTTTGCAGGTTATGATTTCCAAAATATTATGTTCTTATGAATATGATGTGATTGATATTTCTTTTGTTTACCCTTACTGAGCATTTGAGCTCACCCTTTTGTATGTTTTCATTCCCCAGGTCAGGAAGAAGGTTATTAAGTAAGATATGCCAAAAAAGGGACTCTAGATATGATGAAATAAATGGGAGACAATGTAGATGATTTATGAACCAGTTCTTTATATTTCCCATTTTCTAAAGACACTCTACCTATACGGTCCTTTCATGGTTTTGTTATACGTTTTAATAAGTGTACTTCAATTCTGAATTAATAACCATGTATGTAAAGTGTTGGTCATTATATAGGCCTTACGCCCCATCATTAGATCTGCTGTTATAGGTATGAAATCACCTTAGAAGTGTTTCGAAAGTTTTGAGAAGATACTAGGGCGCTGGGAGCTCAAATATGAGTTTCTGGAAAAAAATCCCTCCTCGAATGGGGGGCCCACTGGGTCTATTTATAGGCAGGAGAAGACCCCGGGTGGTTATCACTTAGGTCGCGCAAGTCACTTGTGTGACCATTAGACGTCGCGGAAGTGGACTTGCACGACTATGAGGGAACTTACGTGACCTATGGGCAATGTTATCCTTGTTCATCCCTTTGTTGATTTTTTATATTTTCTTCAAAGGATGAATCAATTTATGCTAATTCATTTCCCTTTACATTCCTTTGGACTCTTTGATGAAAAGGAGCGTCAAAAATATATCAGGGAAGTGGTAAGGATGCATGGAGTACCATTATATATTGTATCTGATCAAGTTCCAAGATTCACCTCTATGTTTTGGAAGAGTCTTCAACATGCTCTGTATATTGAACTGAACTTTTGTTCAGCCCATCATACACAAACTAATGGACAGTATGATCAAACTATTCAGACACTGGAGGATAAGTTATGATCAAATTCTATGGACTTAAAAGGAGGGTGGGACAAATATCTTCTACTGTTTGAATTCTCCTACAATAACAGTTTCCAAATGAGCATCTGAATGGTACCTTATAAAGCCTTATATGGGAAGAGGTGCAGAACACTAGCATGTTGGGATGAAGTTGGTGAGCATAAGCTGCTAGGACTAGAAATGGTCGACAAATTTGTGGAGAAAGTGAAACCATTCAGCATCATATCAAGGTAGCCCAGAGTTGATAGAAGAGTTATGTAGATAACCATAGATGATACCTTGAGTTTAAAGTTGGATAAATGGTATTTGTATGTATATATCCATGAAATAAGGTCATGTGGTTTAGAAATAAAGGGAAGTTAAGTCATAGGTATATTGGCCCCTTGGAGATTCTTGATCGTGTTGGGGTTGTGACCTATCGTGTAGCACTTCTACCTACCATGGACAAACTACATGATGTCTTTCATGTATCTATCTTAATGAAGTACATACCAGACCCTTCAAAAGTATTCTCTTCAGAGGTAGTATATCTAGAGGATGATCTATCTAATGAGGATAAACTAGTGAAGATATTAGATTGTAGAGAAAATGTTCTACAAAATAAGACAATGCCCATCATCTAGGTGTTGTGGAAAAATAATAAGTTTGAAGAAGTGACATGCGAATCAGAGGAATTGATGAAGAAAAGTTACTCACATTTGTTTTAGAGTGGGAAATGAAATTTCAAGTGTAAAATTTCTTAATGGGGAAGATTGTAACGACCCAAACATTCATTAATGGACATTCTTCTTTATCCAATTAAATGTATTATTATGGTTATATAAAATGTGAACTTCATTGGTTTTATGTTTTTGTATTTTAAAATACTGTTATAAATTATGACCATTTCTAATATACTCGTTGAACAGTGATCACCTGATTAGTATAAATATAGGGCATTAACAAATCTAATTTACTCACACAAATGAATAGATGGCCTCATCCAGTAGAGTATCCCCATATGAAGCCCATTTGTCATAGCTCTGAAAGAAGGTGGCATCATTGGGATTCACTCTTGAACAAGCCCATGTTGAGCATGAACATGTTAAGCATGATCGGAACCGGTTAGGGGAGAAGTGAAAGTTAATAGAGATTACCACCCGTGCGATGTTATCCGAGCCACCCCAATAGTCTGTCACCATCAAACACCTTACCCATTGGTCTTATGTAGGTGTTATAAGGGGTTATGTAACAATACCATAGAACTATTATTATGTGAATTAATTTTGTAAATAATAATGGATATACATTCAATTTATTATCGTTACTTCTTAAATAGTTTTTAAAGCATAAATAGTATATTTAGTTAATGTTAAACTAGGAAATAAATTTTAATGAATTAAGGGATTTTTATGTTAAATAATAATTTAATAAAATATTAATAAATTACATTTGTTCAATTTAAATGATCCTTTAGTTTTTATGAATGTAATTGTAATTTTTATTATGGTTTGAAAGCTGTTTGGGTCAAAACCCCTGAATTTTGTGTAAATGTCAGTTTTTATTTTTAAAGTAAAAATTCACATATTTATAAAATTATTTAGATTAAAATTATAAAATTTTTGTAATCATTATTTCTAATTTATCCAACAGTGAATTGTTCATTATTTTCCGAGACAGTCAAATTTTTGGCAAAAAATTAAATATCATTTAAATATATAATGTTTTTATGACATCATAATGAACCAATAGTGATGTAATAAAATAATAAAAACATTATTTTCGTCCATTATATGTTTTATGATTAATATAATGTGATTTTCTGTTTGTTTTATTTATTTTACAAAGCTTTAGTGGACCCTTTAAGGCTTATAAAACATTTTTAATTTTTAAATTGATTTCCTTGAGTGTGTGACTCACCTCCACAAATGCAACCCTGTTATTTTAAAAAGTTCGGCCATTGGCCTCATAAAATAATGTTTTCCACTCCAATTTTTCAAAAAACATGGGCAAAATCCATGGGTTGTTTTATGGTTTTCATTAGTTTAATATGAGGTGTCCCAAACCTAAATAATTAAGAATTCTCTCTCCTTTCCTATATAAACCCACCCAAGATCCCACTTCCTCTTCTCTCAAGGACATTGTAGTTCGACCAACCCCTTCCCTTATCTCTCTATAATCCTCCCAATGTGCCCTAATCTCCACATAAACCTCTCTCATGCCTCTCCCAAGCCTCTGGGATAACACTTCCAAGTAATGGATTTATTCCTTTCTCTTTTTTTGTCATACATTATTCAAGTTGTTAGGCCCATTTTTTTAAATTACAAATGTTGGGGTATTTTTTCACAGATCCCCCATACATCCCTATTTGTGTTTGGATTATTGCATACCCCTTTCTCCCTCATTATTGTGTCCCATGTACACCTGTTACCATGCCGAAATTCCGTGAGATATTTCTCTCTCATCTTTTACTTCCAAGTAATTCTTTTGTATTATGCATCTAAATTCCATTATGTTTTTTGGGACATGTATCTATATGACCCAATTGATATACATTTCATATAAATATGATGATACACCCCTTTCCCTCCAATAAAACATTTTTCATGAATCCTTATGTCATGTCGTTAAGCTGCCGAAATTGCACTGCATTTTTCCAAGCCAAGATCATTGTGTAGTGAATACCATACCCATTTCTCTATCAAGGGTATTCCCCTTTATGAAAATATACATATTGAATGGTATATTAATGTATTTATTCCTCATTACTTAATGGTGTAATAACTTTTTATGTTGATTGATTCCATGTTATACGATCTATGTGGCACACTTATGCATGAAATGAAATGTTTAAGAAGGGTGTGCCCTGATAGAACACCAATTCATTGGGTAAAGTATAGTATCATGATACGTCATGTGCAATGAGTTTTTACTCATTCTAATTCCAGTGAAACGAGGGTTTACTCATGCTTCATTTGCAATGATGTTTTACTCATTCTCCATGTGCAATGAGTCTTGGCTCATGTTAATTCCATGTTAAGTGTGGTTGCCACATTTCCATGTTATGATTATCATGTTTTATCATGCCTTTATATTCATGTTTCTCTTGTGATACATTGATATAAAAATTTTCTAACATGTATGGTATTCCTCATGTTATTCCATGTTTATTCCCTTATTGGGCTTTATGGCTCACCCTTTTCTTATGCATGTCCCATGGTTATCCCATGAAATGCTAAGTACGGGGTAATGTAGGAGTCATGTAAAGGTTTTTTTCAATAAAGATATTGTATTTCATGTTCTATGTTGTTTTGTAATGATCCTAAGCCCCAAATATAGTATACATATCGATTTTCTATGTTGTATCAAGAGAATGTTATGTAATAAATCTTGTTTATGTATGAAATAAATACCAGGGTTGTCATACGGACTATTGGGGATCTTAGTTTAGGGTTATAAACATCAGAAAAATGTGGGGATTTTCATTAGTGGAATGAATATTGGGATTCAGAGTAATAAAAAATCGATGTTACTGAGGGACTATGAGGCATACTAACATACAACACATCCCCATGAAAACCCACATATAGTTTAAAGTTGTGAAAATTGGACTAAGGATACATTGTTCAATTTCTTAAAATTCTAACTATTGGATATTCACATGATATATGACATGCGAGACTTATAATTGGCTAGTGAAGTGATATGATCTCTATCCATGGTGATCAAAGATTACGCACCATTGGGATTGACCATGTGAATATCTTAAGATCCATCCCACTTGGGATCCATCATTGGGCATTTTTTGGGTATTGTCAGTTTTCTAATAGATAGTAATGTATCACCACTAAAGATGGAGGGGAGGTGATCTTTCTTATTGAATTACCTGATTATTATATTTTAGTGCCTCTCTATATTGATCAAGTATTGGAACATTTTTGGTGTTGTATTCCAATAATACACGCAAGGTCTTATTAGGGAAAATAGAAGACCACACTCAATTTAAGGAAACATGTTTAGAATTCCATGGTAGGTGCATTAAAGTTATATATTTTTAATGAATGATCAAAATTGGTGCAAAAGGATCTTTCAAACCCAATGTGACGTATGTATATACTTCTTCAAAGAGGCTAGAAGAGGTGTCCAACGAAGGTTCATGCATGAGTTCTTCTTTTCTTATAATATCTATCACTCCATGTAAGGATATTACAAACCTAATGTGATGTCAAAGATGCCTTTATGTGATTTTCAAGGATAGCATGTATGGAACTCCTCTTCCACATCACCAATCTTATGTGATGTCTCCAATAATTTTGCCTATATATTTAAGGGATCTTTCTTCATTAGGTCGATGATCAGGATGTTTAACATACTACTTTCTACGCATATGACTACTCGTTTGCAAAAAAACACATGCTATGAAACCCTCAAGGTATAGGATCTTACACAACTGGTTCCCTACGGGTTTTCCTTTGTGTGGGCCCATAGTGGATTGACACAAAATTGTTTCTTCTAATCCCATGGAAAGTGTTCCGAAAATTACCTTATTGCACACACTTCCTTTCCATATGCACTACCCAATATTTCCCTTTAACTATCCATTTGGGAAAAAACCTCCAATTTTGTATGCATGTCTTCCTTAAAGCTCCATGGGTTTCTATTACTCTAAAGCACCAGGTTCAATCCCCTATTGTGTTAAAAACCCAATTTCATGCATGTACTTCCTCTGTGTAGGCCTCCAAGCTTATGCACAATGATTTCACGGTCTCTGATGAGGTTTCCAATATTCTGGTTCCCTGAAACTTTTTTAGAATAGTTATGCTAATGGATATCCTTTTAGAAAAGATACACTAACATAAACCCCATGAATGGCCACTCCTCAACACCCACACCTCCTAGAATTGCTGATGCTTTTTCTTTCCCAAGGCCTGATAAGAGCCATTTATATAATCCTAATGGGTAAGGAGTGAGTCTCGTCTTTCTGTGCTTCAGGATGTAAAACTGGACAACGTCATCATCATCATCACATGATGTTAAACTATAACTTAGCCCCATGAAACTCACATAGGGTTCCCACATTGTTCATTTTACGCATCCAAATCATCACCATGGGAGTGATATCTTACTAACATGGAATTATATATTATTTAAATGTAATTAGGTTCTCTCTGACTACTTCCAATCATAAGAACCACACCTTTTCTTTCTAACAAAACATTCGTGAAGCAATAGTTAGGTAAAATTCTTCCTCTTATTTCTCACATTGAGATTGAATCATATGGGATTAGAAAATAGTAGTGAAAATGACATCCACCCGCACCCAAAAGGGAATTACCCCTTGGATTAAGCCCCATTTTCGTTTTCCATGGGCCTCATCATTGTGTATAATCACCTCACCTCAACAAAAATATGTGGACTTTGGTTCTAAACCAACTGAGATATGTTGGAAACCTCATTGAGGTACAATCCCATAATCGTTACCCATCCTAACTTTTCATGGGACACATCCCAAGAAGGTCATTCCCCTCTACTAGGAGACCTCATATCTTCAAGGCCCATCAGTCAGATCTATGCATAATCCCCAAACCATACGCTCAACGGTCCTCCTCCATAGGTGTAAGTGTAATTTTTCCTTTTGAGACCTACTCAAACTTTGATTCCCAACCATCATGGATATGTAAAAAACCTCCATGATGTTCAAGAACAACACACATAACAACCCGTCCAATTCATCCATTCCACCCCAAAACATCATCCATATCTATCTTGATACATACCCATTCCACCATATCCCACTGAGATCATGCCATCTATTTAGTCCGCTCTTATATGTAAAATCCATCCACATCATTATTTCTCCTAGAATCCCCATGGTTATCACACATAAATAACCCCCCCCCCCCATAATACACACTATCCATCCAAGATAAATCCTCTTTTGAATGGAAGTTTCAATGCATAAGCCCCAAAACATCCAAATCAAAGTATGTGGGGTTTGATCCCAATCTCTTAAATAAATTATGTAAGATTCATTCTAGAGGTTCAATCCTGACCAATGGTAAATATTTGTTCCTCCAACCTATGTATGTACCCACTCAAAGTTTTATATATTCCACTTAAGGGAAAACCCCCTATGTGTTACCTCAATGGGAGTTCTAACCTAACCAATGGTAGACATTGGTGACTCTCTCCTAGGGATGTACCCAATCATGGTGTGACATATTATCTTTATGGAACATTCCACCTCGGGTCTACCCTCATTGAGATTTCCGACCCAACCAATTGTAAAAAAATGGTCTCTCCATCCTAGGTTGGTACCTCTTCATGGTGAGACATATTTCCTTTATGGGACACAATACCATAGGGAATCCCTCATTGGGAATTATTACCTGAACAATGGTAATCCTTGGTTCCTACTTCATAGGGACACACCCCTTACTGGTGTGAGAGGTTCCCTTTATGGTACATGACACCCCGGGTCTTCCCTTATTAAAAGTTTTGACCCACCCAATATTAAACCTTGGTACCTTCATCCAAGGTACGTACCCCTTCATGGTTTGAATCCTTCTATTAATGATATTTATCAACTAGGATCTACATGCATCATTGTTTCGATTGATCCATCTAGAAATACATTCAAGTCTCCTACTTGGGATCCACCTCTCAGATCTACCACCATCAGGCATTCTGATAATCCTCTCTCTATCTCCAATAGATGTTAAATTCACTACTAACATTACGTTGAATAAGGAATAACTGGAGAAAAAATAAAAAGGAATTCCATTGGCATAATATGTCCCACTATCATCATGTAATTCTTTGGGTTATACACTCCTAACAATCCCTCTTATGAGGAAGAATATAGGTGACCAATGTTCTAGTGTGCAGAAATTCCAGTAATGCCCAACGTGACTACACTCTTGAATGACTGTTTCATCCCTATCAGTACCTCATGAAATATACTAACATAACCAGTGTGATTAACTATTACCCAAAAGGAGATGGAATTGATAACGATTTACACAAATCATGTCTCAATCTATGAGGGATAACCAGACTAAGGGATGAATAATGAAAATGAATCCATATAAGGGGGGACCAAAATAACATCATACCATTTTGATCAAGGTGAAGGCATCGTCGAGATAGTGATGAATGTCATATTCCATTAGAAGGCGATAATGTGGTAAACAAATGTGCAATAACAAAAGATAACACGCAAGGTGGAGCATCCCATATAAAGCATAATAAACAGAAATGGTTCACCCGAAGTGAAAATCATCACATCTTCATAGGGATTTGTAGCAATCAAGACATCCATTGATTATTGAGTCATCATATCCATATATCTAGTGTCAGGTCCTACCATGAAAATAGTGGTCTTGGAGTGGAAGTCACCAGAAATTGTGGTATATTATTAACGGTAATTCCATTCTGTGACACTATCTGTGGGTATTTCACTGTTATTCCATGGAAGATTAGACTATACTGAAGAATTGGGAATTCCTTTCCTAATATTTGTATATATGGATAATTCCACCTAAATTGCAGCACCCAATCCATAGGAAATCAATAACCACACCCATATATGTTGGGTTAGGAGACAAGTAAATGATGTATTCCTATAGTAAACTAACTTCGCTACTACTTCATCCATGACTATGGTTACTGGGTGACCATGCCCCATATCACCCCCATATATCATTCATAGAAGGTTGATATAATCCATCCTAAAATGGTACAAGTACTAGAGAAATACCAGAAGGTTCATGGAACGTCGAGACCTGGATTCTTCTAAACCTCATCAACAGCACCCCCTATGGATAACACTTGGAGCCGTTGCTCCCTACTTCAACATCAAACCACTTCAGGGGACTTCCCCATATTGATATAATAATGCTCTCTTCTATGTGGAAAATATTGGATACACTAGTGACAACTCGGATATGAACACTTCCTCAGAACCACTATGGATGGATACCACCAGGTCATATAAATTTCTCTAATGAGATGTCTTCCAGGATGTGGATAGGTGGAGTAAACCCTTGCGCCACCATTACCAATTTGAATGAAAAAACACCAAGTATGGGCTCAATATCATTATGATTCCCATAATGGGGAATCATAATACATATATTCAGTAGCCTATACTGCCCTTGATGCGTTCCACAAGTTCCCTACCACTACAAAGCAAGGACTTAGCAAGGGCCAATTAGAATCAATATCTCATATTCCTCATGAGAAGGCAGGGTTGAAAATTCTGGTTGTAAACACCTGCAATATCCATTAAGGTAAGACTAATGATGATGAGAGCTTTTATGGAGGCCCTCCCCATACCATCTCCAGCCATAGTTGTGGTCTTCCAAGCTCTCGCACCCAGCATAGAGGTCCTCCACACGTTCTCATCATTGATCAATGTAGAGGCCCAAATCAATTTGTTGAAATCCTGAATTAATTTCCTACCCAGGACAACAATTGTTGATATAGAGGTCCTCTTCATGTCAAATACTATCAATGTAATGTTCCTCCTTGTGCCATTCCCATTTGAAGTGGAGGTCCTCCCAAAAATATCATCGACCAAAGATATGTCCCACCCCACTTTGTCATCAGCAAGTCTGGAGGTCATACTCATTCTATAGGAAAAAATATTGGGTTCCTCCACATTCTATCAGATGTCAGGATGGAGGTCCTCCACATGTCTCCACCAGCACGGGAAGAGGTCCTCCCCACTACAAAATTGATAATTGTGGTGGCCCTCCACACTTCATCGATGATGAGTAAAAATTACTCCATGTGTAATGAATACCAACAGATATGGAGGTTGTCTTCATTCTATTAGTATCCAATTGGGTTCCCCCCCCCCAGTCTAGCACTCTCCACCAAAGAGGCTCTCCCTGCACATCCAACAAAAAATAAATAAGTCCTCCCTGTATCATGTGTTAGAGCATGAACATCCTCCTCATGTAACATTTGATATAGGTGAGGTTCATACTCACAAATCATGTAACAAAATAAGTGGGCATACATTCTATACAGGCACCTAGAGTTAAGGTCCTCCATAATCTCATAGTATTCCAAGAGGAGGTATTACTCTCTTCGAGTCCAATAAACATGTATTTCGTCCCCGTATACAAGATATCTCAAGCGCTATCCCTCCCTACTATAGAACACACATAAATGAAGGTCCTTCTTATGTAGAGGTACTTCTCTACACAAACAAACCATCCTGGGGTAAAAGGGTGTAACGTTTTTTCTTGATGGTATAACCTTGGGAAGAACCATGTCATTCTCAATACCATTAAATTATCAGATTCTCATGACGAGGTTGACTCAATAAGGGAGCCCTTCCACTAGTATTCTATATGAGATTATAGGGCAGGAGCCGTACGGTTCAGATGCATCATAATACAAGGTGAAGTTCACAAGAACCTAGAATATATTCATTGTTATATATAAGAGGAGGAAGACTGTGTTCCCATATGTGGTGTCACTGTGAAGTTGTATCTATCATCACCACCTTCATTTTCTACTTCTACACAACATCATGGAGAATATTTCTGGGATATGATACACTGTGAGTACCCATTGGATCCCCTGATGATCAACTTTAACCTCACACATGAATTAGTGGTCAGTATCCTATCCTAATGGAATGTGATTATGTGGTTGGCACTGCCTCTGAGAGACATATCAACATGAAGTAATTAGTTTTTTTGTGCAATAGTCTCTCCAATGGATATTAAACTAAAAGAGTGGTTCACATACTTTTCGTTCATATTTTCTCATCGATTGAAGATTGGATCATTGGGTAGAAAATAGTTTAGTCTCAATTCCAAGAAGGAGAGTTTGTGGGACAATCTGGATACTGAAAAAATTTCAATGGTTTTATGGACGAATAGGGTTCCTGACATCAATATTACTTAGACCCTCACTCAGGTTAATATTTCATGCTTTTTTACACCTTATGGGGTATGAATTTAAACCTCCATCATAATCAGTTGGTCTACCTAAAGAGTCGAGATCATTTTAGGGACATCATCCAATAATTATTTATGGTTGAGTTGGTAGAACTTCTAGTGTTGTAGTATCCTACGTGAACCTATTACAACAAGACCATTTCACAATGAAGCTTTCAGATCTTCACAGTTCAGTCCAAAATATTTGAAGAAGCATCTCCATTGGTGTATATCCATGGCTGGTGGAAATACCCTAAAATACATTTTAGTCTCATCTAGTGACAACTCAACTTAGCCAGTGACAGCTAGGATATATAGTTTGGTGTAATCATAGTGAATATGGATGATCATAATTCACTCAAGAAGAATGACAATGAGTTATAGATTGACAAAGACTAATTTCCTCCTGGGAAACTGCAATACTAGGAGAAGAATCATCTGGGAATCCCTACTTATTAGAAAATGAAGGATCATGGCCTTAAATATAACAATACACCATTCCTCAGAAGTAAGAACACTGATAAGGGTAATGGACATATCAAAACCACTAATACATTAGACTCATCCAATGATACCCAAGAGATAAAGGTTGATCTCACCATGGATTCCTTTCTCCATAATATTGAAGATAAAATCGGTCTCATTGATGAGATATATATTTAGTGACTGGAATGTTGATGTACAGACTATGGTGCTCCTCGAATTTTTTTCCCTTTTCTATTGGGTAGTAGGGGTAGCTGCATGTCCTTCTCAGCTAGTTGACTCCCATCAATATCAAAAACACTAAGAATTTATATTATTTAGAGACTATAGAATTTGGAAAATTTGTATTTTATGTGTCATTGAATCTACCAAAGAAGCATGATAATCACCTGTAGGATACATATCATGACGCTCCTCAAGAGTCTCTACAGGCCACTCCAGACATTCCTCTAACTTTCCTTCCAGCCACTCCATGAGCTTATAAATTCACCTATCATGTTTTGGATCATGTAATCACACTATTTTTTTGGAATACTAAAAAACACAAGAATTACCACCAAGATGATCTTATCAATCCTCTCCCGGCTCACATTGATTCCCTATAAATGTGATAGGAGGAAATACCTCTTGATGGAAATAATTATCTAGCATGGGTGGATGACATACAAGAACTCCTAGATTTCAATAATCCTACCTTCATCCCCTTAAATGAGATAGGGCTCCAAATAAAGCTTCTATCCCACATCATATATGGGTGAAGACCAATATTAGGAACCCCAGAGTATGAGGAAGCATCCAAGCTCTGATTTTTTGTATAGATATTAGAAAGGCCATCATTTTTTAGGTAAAACCAATTACCCAATTCATAGATATTTTCCATATATATTCAAATTGACCCTCCTCATGACAAGTATTAATGGCCACTTCATGTGAAATAAATGACCAGATGAGTGAGTCACAGACATCATCACATGGTGGAAATGAGTAATATATTCTCTAGATATGCAGATGACTTAAGATAACTATAAAAAATTGTGCATGGTGAATTTCAAGACAAAATTTTTTCCATCCATCATCACTTATATTTTTCTATGTGGATTTATTGGTCTTTTAAATAAGGTTTACTAGTTTGAGGAAGCCTTACAACAAGATATGAAGGTGCATCTGTTGCCTCCTCTAGATTTTGTAAGAAGATCCTCCATGGTAGAGGCTGCATCCATTGTGTAGATTGAGGAACCCAGGCTACTAGAGTAGTTACAAGTAGAGCCTCATCCATAGTCTCTCCAAGGGAACAAACATAGGTCCATCCATACGATAAGCAATGAAAAAAAAATATTTAGTAGGTTACCCCACCTATTGCACCACCACCAACTAGGTGATAGAATAAGGCTCCAAACCATCATCAAACCTAGGATCCAAAATCTCCCTTTCTAGAATAGAGAAAATCGGCCTACTCATTCCATGAGGATTAGGTCAGTGGTTATTTCTGATATGACATGGATAATGGGGTTCTGAGTCTTCCATAATACAGGAAGCCCTAAAAATCTTAGTTCACTGATTTCCCTAACTATTTCACTTCTCACTGAATCCTTGTACATACCATCATGTAGTGATACATGGTCATACATTGCATCTAGGAGAAAGATGATAATAATTTAATCAGGTCAGGCCCTACACTAGTGCAGGAGGTATGCATCTCTACTAATCCTGGAACTAATATCGAAGGGGAATAATAGTATATTTATAGCAGTGGAACTCATAAGTATGATGATTGGTTGTCTTTTAAAGGATTCACTCACCCCGTGTTGTCATTCATGCCCGTTTGAATTGTCCTGAACCTATTAAAGTTTCTAAACTTCACCTAGCTACCCCTTTGGCATCCACTACTTAGCCTTATTCTTATGAAAAGAGTTGGCACCGAAGAAACAAGGGAAAGAAAATTCTCCCACTTGTGTCGAAGCTATCTATCACTCTAGGTGATTTCATGCTGCCAAATATGAGAATTACTTCCAAATTATAATAATAACTAGAATAATCCATTGATTATGACCATTAGTATTACTCTATAAATACCTTCAAGATGGTGGATCTGATTGTGGTTATCGAAAATAGGGAGTATCAGTAAATTCCTCCCAGTTTCCCAAGTTGACTCCATAGTCAACAAATGCATGGATATATGGATTGTATGAATTGAAATAATTTCATTTGAAGAAAATATGCACATGAAAATGAGACAAGAAAGTAGATACAATGTAGCGATTATTAGGCATAATCCTCTCATCCCGTCTTGTCATATTTTCTACCACCATCGATCATGCTACTCTACCAGGTGGTGCAGTTGTGATCGTGTCATGATTAGTAATATCTAGTAGTGTCGAGGCCTCATCCATATGGTAGTCTTCTGGTAGTGATCTTGCATGGTTCATTTGATGAGAACTAGGTTATTTTTTGTACTTTACATAATATATGGATACAACCTATAACACCCATCATACCCCCTGCAATAGAGAAACCACATAGGGTAGAAATGTGAACCGCGGACATAAGTATAATGTTCTTAATAACTCCAATAATAATTTCCAGAAAATATATCAATTCATGAGGACCTATTCTTATCATAATATATTCATTAATCCATCTTAGAGGACTTGAAGAGAATCTACCAAATGAGGGTATAAGTAGCAGTCGTAAAATCCTTTTATGTTGAGGATGTCGAGCGAGAAATATTTTAGACCTCCATTTCATCATTAGATGAAGATGAAGGATCTACCATATTGGGAACATAAGTTTGTTGTATATCGCTATCAAGTTCAATGTCATGGAAGTCCATCATTATCTTGTTAACATAGGTTCCGAGATCAATATTACCCTAACCTGAATATTCCGCATTATAGGACTAACTGAATAAGATCTTATCCCTTTTAACCATATGATTCATGGTAATGAAATGACTAAGAAAAGGATATGTGTAAGAAGATTCTTGAAGTCCCAGTTCAATGGAATTATTTGAAACACTGAATTCATGGTTGTATCTTTTAATAACACAAAACAATAAATGATGGAATGATTGTTTCTCTATATGCATGTAGTGGTTCCCCCCTCATATCACCAATTTCTCAATTACTCCATGAATGGTTGAATGGGTATCATAAAAGTTGATTCATCTACCTTCACCTATTGGTAATCCCACTATCAAGATAGTGACTACAACAGGTGTAATGAAAAATGGGTTCAGACCAATGAGGTTGAGTACACTACCACTATGGATGAACCATGGATAGATCAAAATGACACATTTGTCCTCTCAATTCACCATTTGGAGGCTACAATGAAATAACATGGGGAATAATTTATCATCTCTTAGAGAAATGGGGTCAATTTCTCTAGGTTCAAGAAATGATGGAAGAATACCTCTTATTCAGACATGGATTAGAATAGAGTGATACCATAACCTATAACACCTATGAGGTATCAGAATGATAACCCCTAGGCTAAGATTGTACACCAAACTTTTTAGTTTTTTTATGACAGGTTGAACTGATACAAACTAACCCATCAAGAACCGATACTTGTTCCAACTGGGGGATGTCGGTCCAACGCGGTCGACACCCTATGGTAGGCATATATTCCTACCAAAACTCAAAATTCCCATCATCGTATCTTGGTGACGTCATGAGACCCACCAATAGAGGTTCTTGTATATGAAGTCCATTACCAACAACAGATGGCCCCGATTACCCGCAAGAGAGAACCCAAAAATGAAAAGCACCAAAGGCAACTAGAAATGAAGAGACCATACATGATACTTCTATATGTAAAGATATGGTTCCTGAAGAAATAAAACATATATAAATAATGTCTAAAGACCATAACAATTCATTACCAAATTATGGATGTGGTAGTAGCAGTTGCGAAGTCCCTCCCTGCAATGTCAATACCAGCAGCTCTGAAGGTCCTCCACAGAGCACCCACGGGGTCTCACCCCATGGTCCACAAATGATCGATCGTGACATACAATATCTTGATGCACGTAGGGGTATCCCTCCCCTCGACCTTAATATCATAAAATAAGAATGTCCTCTCCTTATTTTCATTCATGTTGATGGGCCTCCGCAGGGTATACACTGCTGATGTTCTTCTCCCTGTAGTCAGACATCAAGTCATGATGGTTGTCCTCACCATGATGATAGTCAAATGAGAAGCCCCCACCCCCACAATAAAATTATCATTGAAGTTCCACCCCCTCAGTGACATTAAGTAGCTAGAAGGTCTTCCCCTTGCTGTAGAACTCCCAGAAGCTCCTCTCTAGGGTATACACTGCAAAGACATTTCCTGCGGTCAGATGTCAAGTGGCAATAGTATCCCTTTCCATTTCACACCAATTGCGAATGTCCTCCCTACAAACAAAATTGATACTGATAAGAAGTTCATCCCCTTTCGAGAACAAATGTGAGAAATCCATCTTATGTAGTGGCACTCAGAAAGGAGTCAAATACATTTGGCACTCCATCTACAATGAGTTATATTCTTTCTTGACTAGAGTATGGTCTGGGTCCATGCTCATCTTCTGGGCCACCCCCACACCGTTCACATATAAATAATGATCCCACCGTCACAATACATTATAATTAAATTATTAACCAGAAATCTGAGCTGGGCATATCAAGTAGAAAAGCCTCCATAAGAACAACAACAGGATATGTTCATTGTGAGAAGACAAATAGCTAAGGATAATATTCCAGGGATGTATTAAACTATGACCACTTGTCACATTGACATACCATGAGTGTTTTCTAGGGAATGCAAACATGGAATTATCCTCAATATATGGACAACCCATCACCAGCTGAAAGAAAAAATTCCAACCCTGTGAAGGGTATGCAGACCATGTCAACACGTTGGGCGATATTCCCCATTTAATTGAACCAGAATCCCTCCAATCTTCATGGCATCCACAATCCGAATGGAAAAAATTAAAACATTGAACTAGCATTCCTCCATGCACTAAAAATGTTTCATTACATCATTGGTAACGCCCCATCTATATATCACACTTAGGGATGGGGAGAACATGGAGCACTACACTTCACCCCACATCCTCATCTAGCAAACCCCATTGGAAATGACAACCTGTAATGTCATCACATAGGTGGATCAATCATGTGAAACCCCTACTCAAAAAGAATGAGATAATAAACAAAAATCATCCTGGGGTAAGTCTCAAAAGAATTAGGAACGAAGAGATCAAGCCATTGAAATGATTTACAGTCAAGAAACCAAGAACATAAAGTACGGTTCCTTCCAAAGGGAAGCAAACTAGGAAGCAGTGTTCGTGTCTTCAACAGACCATAGACTCCACGTAGAACCAATCCCATACTCATACCACACCCATACGAGAGTATGTGAAAATGAAAAGGTGGCAATAGTGGTTGATACAACTGAAATACAAGAACAACGACGGCCCACAAGGATGGGGTCATTTTTAAATCAAAATTCCCCGGTAAGACCAAAACAATCCAGGTCTTAGTGCATCAATAGAAGAATGAAAACAACCTCAGCATGAAGTACTAGGGGAATTTTTACCTCAAATTCCTTAACATTGGACATCTACCAACCATCGTCTAGGAAGAACAATGAAAAGAGGAGTTACCCATCCCACCACTTCTCGCGGTTTACACCATCATAGACAAGGGTGTGTTAAAAAGTCATACCATGGCTCCCTCCAAGACAATATTTTCCAAAAACCGATGAATAAAACAGAATGGAGGGATAAAGTCCAATAAATGGGTTGAAAAATAATTCCTACCATTCAGCACTGGTAACATCACCCCCAATACAACATGCCACAATGAACGTGGTAAACATCAAATCCATAGATCTCACAATAAATTAATAGAAGGGAGAGGATGTAAAGGAATACCTTTCTCTCCCAGAGGCATACCAAGCTGATCCTGATGGTGTGCATACCCAGAACCTGAGAGCGGTCCTAAATCTGGGTTCCCCTCAGCTAATCTGTCACTACCTCCCTCGGGAAACCCCAACAAGGAGAAGAATAAATACAAGTTCATCTATGACCTAACTCATCCTCCCACTGAGGAAGAATCCATCACTCTCATGGAATGGTCCGCCAAGAAGGAGGAATACATGAAATAGCTCAGGAAAATTAATGTTGAGCTACGTCGAGGCAGCTACCTTGTAGAATGTGTTCCCCCTAAGGAACGTTAGCATGTTCTCATAGAAGAGGTTCCAATACTACATGAACCTATCCCGGTGAATGAATCCAAGATTGGAAGACTATACCACCTGGAACGAGAAGGAAAATAAGACTTCCCATCGTAGGTAAGGCAACTAAGATATTTCAAGGTAAACCCACAAATGATACCACGACTGGGTATCATCCCAAAATTCCAGTTGCATCGACACAACCAAGTTTTTCCACCACTGCACCAGCTCATTCTCATTCCCGAAAAGATACACATCAGGGGATCTTGAACACCGTTGTGAAATTAGAAGCTCGACTTGATTCCATGGAGGGTTGGAATGCTCCAATGAAACTAGAGCGCAAACCCTCCCCTGATTGGGTGATAAATATTCCGCCACCACCAAACTTCAGAACCGCGTATTCCTATTATTCAACGACTCAGGGGACCCTGATAAACATTTAATGTGACCCAATTTTGGGAACTCTAGAGTAGCTAGATGTAGTAAAACTCAGAATCATCATAAAAACACTACAGGGCTCATCATTGGTATGGTATACTAGCCTTCCAACCTAATCAATCCTAGGTTGGGAGGATCTATGGTGATAGTTTTTATTCCAGTTCAGTTCAACACTTTATAAGACAATGGTTAGTGACCTCGTGAACTAAAAACATTGATAGAATGAAAGAGTCTTAGAATTAATTTCCAAATGGAAAGTCTTGACATTTTCCCTGAACCGACATCTCCCAAGGATGAGATGCTCTCCATGTGAATCAATAAACATTGAGGAGTATTGTGAACATCTCTCATCCCAGTGAAGTGCACAAGTGGGTTTTGATACTTCTATTTCATTTCCTAAAGGATAGAGGAATCCATGAAAAGGACCAATATTAATTCTCAAGTGGAACCATCAGTCCCTAGAAAGATAATGGGAAATGTTGAAGCAGATTCGGTCATGATTAAGCCACCCACAACACCAGCTCCAATTGTGAGGCCCCCAAAAAACCATGAATGACCCCATTGACGCTAATAAATACCCCCACCTAGGAAATATGAGAGACATGGTGAAAAATGAAATCCATTTGAAGAAAGAAGAAATAAATTTTACGTGGTCCAAGACATGCAGATTTGTGGCTATTTCATATCTTCCATGAGTTTCAACTGTCTCCTTCTACAAGATCCAAAGCGGGCCAATGAAGAGGGTCTCTTAGACCATCAAAATTATTGTCACAATCACTGGGTTCTGGGACACACCATCCAAAAATACTTCGTTTTCAAGTATCTCCTTAAAATGATGGTGGATTTTGGGGCACGAAATGTGGGTCCCATTTCCAGCACAAGTGGCATATGTTTCGACCTTAGAATAAATAGAGGAAGAAGAATGTAAAAAAGTATCCAGTAAGAAGAAGAAAAATATTGAATACTAGATTACCCGGAATACCATCAGTCGAGGTCATGACATCCTCCAGGAAAAGTTGAAACAACCAAATCCACCCCCCCAAAAAAAATCTTATGATACAATGCAACTATCCTCCCCTGCCCCACAGCCCTATAAAGTCTAGAAGAGTAGAAAGAAAGAGCAACAAGAAGGGCTGAAACTGCAGATAAAGTTAGTGTTGATACTTTCAGACTTCATAACAGTAGACTTAGTACGAGGGGCCCTACCCCCCAAATGGTATAATAGTCACTATCCTTCCATATGGAACCATCATAAGGAGATAGAAAAAAATTTCTGATCATGAACAAATATTCATCTCCATAAATGTAATTCACTTGATGGACCTCTTTTCAGATGGAAACTATCACCCCGAACCTAAATTCCCCACGCCCAACCGAAGTGCTGGAGGATGAGGCTGTAGAAGATGGAGGTTTCTTGGAAGGCATGATCATGGAAGGATCCCAATTCCCATCCACAACATGATTCAAACCATTAACATCGTGGAAACTCACTTAAGGACCCTCTAATATACACAACAAGAACCGAAATGCATCTTCACCCCCACTAGATGAAACCCAATCCTAATTATCATGGAATATCCATCAGAGGAAGGAAAAATATCAAATCTCCCAAGGCATACAGCTGGACCAGTTTGACTGAACATGGAAAGCACCGCAGCCCCACAATCCCCTATAATAGAGGTTGAACCCTCTACGTCCAAATCTCAAATCCCAAAAGTGTCTATGAAAGAGAAAACCCAAGCCAAAAAATGTTGATCATTAGATAAAATGTATTATATTCTAAATTAGTTGGATTTAGTACCAACAATGCTATAAATCCTGGATGCACTAATACTATCTGTAGATCATAGAGAGGAACTCATCGAAGGCTCATTATGTCTCTAGAAGTTTGAGGTTGATTTAGCAGCATTTGATTTCTATCAGACAATGACTAATCCCAAAGAATTTCATGTCGTCATCTCTTTTATATACAAGGATGGTGACACCATCATGAAAGGGTACATCAAAACCATATATTTGTCCAGAAAGTTAAACAGAATTCTTGTCGGAGGATTTTCATCGACAATAGCTTTGGAGTTTACCTCTTCCCGATGTGGAAACTTATTCTATTATGCTATGAAGAAGACAGCTTGACACCCAACACTACAACTCCACTGGGATATGAAAAAAACAAGCAAAAACCATTATGATGAGTCAAGAATAAAACTAGGATCGAAGAACATCAATCATATTCAAAGTTCATGATAGTAAGGAAAAATACGGCCTTCAATGTCCAATTACGAGAGGCCTTGTCTACATCAGCATGCTATAATTTTTTCATAATACCATCAGTGCATCAAATATTTCACTAATGGGAAAAAACGGGACATTGCATGCTGATAAATCCATATTTGGGTCTTGTGAGTCACATTATATTGACACAGTGTTCTATGAATTAGAAGAAAAGAATCTTTTGACTGAAGACATTGGTTGTATCAATTCCCAGAATGGATTTTAAATGGCACCCACTGACCCCCTCCAGCTACTTGGAGAAGAGTATGTACTAACCACAAACCATGTTAAATGCACAAGTGCAAGTATTGATGCAAGCTCAATCGTCTTCATACTCTGTATTGCGGCCCCCCAAGTCCAAAGGAAAATAAAAGCAGACTAACTCCAATGATATTAGGTAAATCCCTATTAAAGATGCTCTTGGCCCATCCACAGGTCCTAAAAGTACCCTAGTCTCACTCACTAAGTCAAAATATGATCTCTCTCCTAAAATTGGAGAGTATATATCCAAAATCCTCTCTCCATAAGAATTAAATGAAGGGGAAGATGATGATGATGATGATGATGATTATGAACTCAAATATGCTCCTCATACATTCAAAGAATCTGTCTCCACCATAACTGATGATCTTAAAGAGATAAATCTGGGCACCGAAAATGACCCACATCCCATTTTGATCAGTGTGGTTAGGCCTGTCAAGGCGTAGGATGAATATACATCCTTCCCAATGAAGAATTGAGATTTTTTTTCTTGAATGTAAACCCAAATGAGAGGCCTTGATCTTATGGTTTCCACTCATCAATTGGGATTATACAAGACCATCTGGGCTATAATCAGGAAGCCAGAAAGACCCACCCGACGCATGCTGCCAAAATAGATGCTGAAGATGACATGATAATCAAAGAAAACATCATACATGAGGTCCAATATCTGATCTATCTAGTGAACATAGTCCCTATCAAAAATAATAATAGAAATATTGGAATCTGCATTATCTTTAGGGAACATAATTGAAATTTCCAAAAAGATGATTTCTGGTCTCGATCACAAATTTTTTTAAAAATGAAACAGCTTGATTTGAGGATCTCTCATTCATGTAAGGCAATTCTAGAGATAATAAAATCTATATGTACCAAGGATATGAAGAAGATACTTCTTTTAGGGCCCATTCAAGAATGTTCTGTTATAATGTAATTCCCTTTGGTCTAAAAAATGTTGGTGCCACATATCAGCGCGCCATGAATCGCATATTCAAACCCTTCTTGGGAATGATTGTCAAGTGTTATGTAGACGACCTGGTGATTAAATCATGAATGTTCTTGAACCACCTGGCTGACCATGAAGTAGTCTTCAACAAATTGATACATCACAATTTAATGATGCATCCCTTAAAATTCACCTTTCCCATTACCTAGGAACAATTCATCATCTACGTCGCATGCCATCATGGAATCAAAGTAGAACCTAAGAAGATGAACGCTATCATTTTCATGTCCTCACCTTGAATCCTTATAGAGTTGAGAGGTCTCCCGGGGCACCTCACCTACATGTGGAACTTTATAGCCAACCAAGAAGGTAAATTTTTACCTTTCCCCATGCTCATGAAGAAAGGAGTTATGTATGAGTGGGATAAAGATTTCCAAGAATCATTCAACAATATTAAAATATATCTTCTAAGCCTACTGGTGATGATTTCAACAGTTGAGGGGATACCTCTCAGTTTGTACATAACTTCCCTTGAACGATCATTAGGAACCTTCCTCGTGCAAAAGAATGATGCCTACTATGAGAACAACCTCTATTACCTGATCTGAACAACTATTGATGCTGAAACTCATTATAAAAAATTGAAAAGAACTATTATCCTTAATATTACAACTTCAAGATCATAGGCATTACCTGTATTTCCCTGAGGTCCTCCTGGTTTCCTGCTGAAAACCACTCAAATATATCCTCAAACATCTCATTCTAAATGGAAGCAATTCCTGAAGGGATATCATCCCACAATAGTTTGATATATGGTATGTTCCCTGGAAGGCCATCAAAGTCCATGAGTTAGCAGAATTTCTACAAGAGAACCCCTCATAGGAAACAACACAGTTGGATGCCAAACCTTCAAATAAAGAAGTGTTTTCCCCCTAGGAGGACCCCCAGACATGGGAAATGTACTTCGATGGTGCTTCTTGAAGCCCTATATGAAAAACAATGGAGGATCCCAAGATCAAAAATATAGGATAGGGAATTTTACTCGTATCCCTTGAAAATGAAATCTTTCTTTACTGTATCCTTATTTTTGAATGATGTACACAAAATGATGTGGGATATGAGGCCCTCTTCACTGGCCTAGAATTGGAACTTCATGTGTGCGACAAACACATAAAATTAAAGGGTGATTCAAAGTTAGTCATAAAATAGGTAAGCAATGACTATGCCATCAAGATAGAAGTACTGGTTCCCTTGTTGAACCATGTTTGAGAACAGATAGTCAAAGTACCATCAGAACCAATGTTTAATTATGTTCTTCGGTCACAAAATGTCCAATCTGATGCTTTGTAAAATGCAGCCACAACATCGTAGAATCCAAACTGTGATGAATCATTCATCAACATTTCCCATCTCGAGATGTTATTGCCATTCATCTATAACAATATGAAGGAGATTTATGAAATTATCCCTGTTTCTAAGCCTCATGGTCACACCACTGGCTGGATGATGCCCATTGAAAATTACCTTTTGAATGGGGAACTTCCAACGGATAGGGTTGGAATGGATCAAGTCCGATGACAGACTGTAAAATTTGTCTTGTACAATGGGGTAAACCAAGAAAAGATTCTCTACAGATGACACCTTCATAGAGTCATTCATAGGTGCATTAGTAGAGAAGAGACTACTACCATAATGAATGAAGTGCATGTTGGAGCATGTGGAGTGCACCAAACAGTAACCAAGCACACTCATCAAATTTGAAGGCTGGGGTATTACTGGACCACTATGATACAGGATTGTTCCATATTCAACAAGAAGTTTCATTCCACCCATTTTCATGCTGATTTCATGCACCGCCCCCAGTGTAACAACATACTGCTATGTACTCCTGGCCATTCTATTCCTAGGGTATGGATGTTGGGGGCCATATCCTCCTACCATATCCATACAATTCAAGTATATACTCACAATGACCGGATTCTTTTGCAAATGAGCCGAAGCCATACCCCTTAAATAAGTCGGGGTGAAAATTATTGTTTGCTTTGTGAAGGCCAACATCATTACCACATTTCTTGTCCCCCATACCTTACTGATGGACAACGACACAAACATATGATTTTCTATATTAGAAAAGTTCTACTAGAAGTATAAAATTAAAGCCAACCATTCATCCTGCTACCACGTGGTGACCAATTGGTTGATGAAGTCTTTCGTTAATACTTTTTACCACATACAATAAAATATGGTCGATAAGGATAAGTAATCCTACCCAGATAAGATACTTCTTACTTTCTAGGTTTACCAGACCACGATCTTCACCTCCACCAAGAAAACCATGTACCCACTAGTATACGGGGAAGAGGTAGTTTTGCCTATCAATAACCAAGTCCCATCACTTCATGGGGCCATTTGTGATAAACTGTTCATGGAAGAGAAATTCCATAGATGATTTGATGAGTTGGATTAGATAGATGAAAAAATGTTGTACAATCGAAACTATTTGGAAATCTACCAAAATTGGATTGCACAAGACTTCGACAAAAGGGTTCTCCTTTGATATTTCCATGAAGGAGAAATGGTTTAGTCCCCGGAACCCCAATAATACTCGGGAAGAAACCCCCAAGGAGTGATACAAAGTGGGAGTGACCATATGTCAGACATAAGTTCTATTAAAATGATCTATATTCCCTAATATAAATGGATTGAAATCTCATCATGACTACCAAAAACACAATGTTATTGATGGAGTATTTCACATTGTAATATGAAATTCCATGGTCTAAACTCTATGATCCCAAACTAAGAGTTATAATACCCAGATTCCATGGTCCAAACTTTATGACCCTAAAATGTGAATTATAATACGTTAATGCCATGGTCCAAACTCTAAGACCCTAAACTAAGAGCCATTGTCCAGACCACAAGACATTAAAATATGAAACATGAAATTGAACCCTGATGCTATGGTTGAATCTCTAAGACCTTAGACTATGAGTAGAAATCCCGGGAAATACCCAGGCGGTCATCCAAATTCTATGACCTTATACTATTAGTCAGTGTATTTTCCACATAAAATTAAACTGTAAGGAACTCATCACTAACATATTACATTAAACTATGAATTATATCCCCGATGTAAGACATTAAACTATGTGGAAGAAAGCATCCTAATCACATGATAATTGACTTCATGATCTCTCACATAACTATGTACGACTTTATTCCTAATCTCGTAGAATACATAGCGATGCCTCGATCCTCAATCTTGGACCATCCCCCCAAAAAAATCCCCCATAAAATTCTCTACTATTCCACACATACAAAGGAGACCCTAAGTCCACTATATGTTTTTTACATCGAGTATAACTCACATGGGATTTGGGTCAATGGTAACTAATCTCTAACAAAAACAAATTATAGGGTGATATGGTTGAACCGACACCCATAGATAGTTAATCAAACATGTACCTACTTATAGACCGATCCATATCGGTACAGGGAACATTCAGTACTATGTTCTTCTTGATTCCTATCCTCGCATGATACATAGTGACACCAAGATTTGGAATCGTGGCCCATCTATCAAAAAACAAATGCCCTCAAATGTCCATACACATCAAGTAATAATTTTTAGGGAACATTAAGAACAATGTGTGGCTTGATTCCTGCCCTCGCATAATATGTAGTGACACCTGAATCTGGAATCCCGACCATCCACTATAAACAAATTCCCCCTTTCCCCCATACATAGGTATAACTTTTATGGGGGGGGGGTATGAATGGTCTTAATCGCATGACAAATAACTACGAAATTGTTCAAGAGTTATATGTGGTCCGGTCCTCGGTGTTATGAGATCCCGCTCATACCCCCCACTCGTGAGAAGTCAAAAGAACCTGGTTTCTCCTATTCCTATGAGTCAGACCTATGTGGAAGCTCTAGTAGTTCACAAATAATCACAATCTGGACATTTCTCACATTCCCAGGCACATCCCTCCAATTTTTCAAACTACATTCCTCGAGAAAACTTGGATACCCATAATCATTGAAGGTCATATAAGACAGAAGGCCAGTGTCCTACGGACACAATTGATTTACTATTCACTTCATGTCCCAGAAGCTCTGCATATGTTTCCCACCAAAATGACTGTCAATCAAACAAAAATCCATCCCCAGGTGTGTCCTCTCCTATATCAGCACACCAAATGGCTTCCAAGCCCCATGTCATCACTCATCAATCATGTTTCCTTTGGGACTATGGATTACACCTTATATTTTCACTCACATCTAGGGAATACCAGATCATCTTCATTGTGATTAACTCAACCTTTTTAAAGATCTTTATTATAGAATTATTTCCCTCACTAGAAGACTCAAAATAGAACAATTGTTTGTCCTCCCTGTACAACATTAAACTATGAGGAAAATATTATCTTTATTGTATGACATTAGACATTATATCAATGTTTTAATCCCAATGTTATATTTTATATTTATTTTTCTATTCCTAGGTAATGACTCATATTCCTCGTAATCCATAGTTTCTCACACCAAGCATAGCTCACATGAACTTAGGGATCTTGGTGAGAGATCCACCATGACATTATAGAGAAACAGTGAAGAATTTGATCCTAGAATAATGACCCTAATTGGAAGGTCATAGATTCCTTCCCTGAGTGGAACACCACGTCCTGTCCATACAATGCTAAATGATTAGGTACCCTAGAGATGGTATGAATACCTCAATATACTTGTGAGTCATATCAATGTAAGGGATAACTAATTCCACTAGTAAATCACAGCCAAAATGTCCCCAATATGTCTGAACACACCCTTACCTTACTCCAAACTCCAGGATATGAGTGATCATGAATCTACATAACCCTCGAAGGCCATCTGAGATAGAAGGATATTATAATGTGGACACCTTTGATTGACTATGCACATCATGCCCTAAAGGCTCTACATATGTTTCCCACAAAATGCCTATCAATAAAAGGAAAATTCATCCCTAGGAAAGTCCTCTATTAACTCAGTATTCCAAATGACTTAAATGTTTCGTTCGATACCTCCTGGTTCAAGGACCCTCGAATTCATGGATTACATATTTCTCCCTACACACATCCCAGATATATCATAACATGCAGGAACGATTAATCTATGGTCCTTTTGAGTTTTTTAAAGATACCCCAATCTATATGTGTGAATTTGATCCGCATAAAAAAGAACAATGCCGTATTAATTTTCAGGTTTCCCCAAATATGTTTAGTTAAAATTCCCATTTTTGTGTTCTGATGCATCCCTTGTCGATGGTCACAAACTGTATTCAGAAAGTTCCAAATCTTTTAAATCCTTCATATAAATCAAAGAAAGAAGGCCAATGTCTGATGGACACATTTTATTGACTATTCACATCATGTACCAATGGTTCTGTATATGTTTTCCACAGAAATGGTCATAAATCAAAGGAAAATTCGTCCTCGGGGGAGTCTTTTACAGCTTTTGTATGCTCAAATGACATTCATGTCTTTTCACACCAAATATTAGGAAACATTCTGAATAAATGATTACATACCTTCTTCTATTCAAATTCCCATGACAGAAAAATGAATTCAAACAGAACTACCCATTCACCAGTTCTCCCTTACGTGAGTAAGAAGTATGATGGAATAGTTACCTATTCAAAGTAGACATGAATTTACCTATTATTTTCAGACCCCACTACTCAAGACAACCACACATCATTGCTCCAAACATTATATTAAATTAAAAATGTTTCTAAACCCTACTATTCCATAAAAAATGGAAGTCTAGTATCCTTCGATGACCATTGTTTTACTATTGACATGATTCACCATTGGTTCTGTATATGTTTCCCACAAAAATAGTATCCAATCAATGGAAATTCATCCCCAAGATAGTCATCTTCTACTTTCATATGAAATAAGTATCTTTTTCCTCAAGAGATTCCAAAATCACAAATGTAGGGTCAAAAAAAATTTGTAGTCTATATCTGATAGATATTAAAATGTTCTCAGCTAATGGTACCAAGTCAGGCCCCTACCACATTAAGTTTGGTCAAAGCGTTCGACCTGAAACATAAGTAATGTGTTTGATTGGAAGGACTGTGAAATGCTAGGGAAAAAGAAAACATACTTTCCAGAGGTAAAATCCAAAGAAGGAACCTCTCATAAAAATTTGTGTATTGGTTTTTTAATCAAATGTTGAGCCACTAAAAAATGTGTACTGCTCATTAGGTCGAAAACCCAATAAAAGGTTTCCTAAAAAATGTCAAGTTATTCCTACTAGGCTTATGCCAAAATTTCTTATGAATAAATTTGGGTAATAATGTAATATATGTAAAGGTTCGTGAGGAATCCCACAAAACCTCAAAAATAGTCAAACTACACTCATAGAGTCCCATAACTTAGGCAAAAATTAGAGCCCGGTTTAATTATTTTATTTTCACTACTTTCAAATCATGTTTTAAAATAAATACCTGATTGAAATTATTTTATTTGATTTATTATGATCAATTGAAATGACAATAAAATGTAAAGAAATAAGATTTAAAGTAAAATTTTTATCATTTAGTTCAAAAAAATAGAGGATCATCCACATTTCAGAGTCTCTCTAAACTATCAAAATAAAATAAGGGGAATAATACATATCCTGAGTTGGGTTGTAAGTGCAACAAGTTTTGATTTTCTATTTTGAGAAGGGTGCAAAGTGATCACCACTAGTCGTCATTAGTTTTATCCAAAGAATCTCTCTCCTCCATTCTGGCCTTGATAGTCAGACAGACCGGCTCCAGAACAAATTTAAGGTCATTCCCCTTCTTCTAGACAACTTTATAATTAGAATGTGAAGAGGCTAGTTTATCCCTCAACCATAACACACAAGAATCAAACTCCAACAGATATTTTTTTGGTTGACCAAAAAATCATGATCCTTCACCTCCTCAGCTGTTAGATGATAAAAATTTTCCAAAACTTCTCAGATCATCACCACCTGGTGATGTGATGAATTGAACATGGCTAGACTATCCTCAGAGGAGGCGAGTTCTTCCTAGTAAATGGATATTTGGTAGATAAGGGGGTGTATGTGCCAATAATTCAGGCCTCTAGAACCCATATTCGTGAATAATTGTTGAATGGTTTTACCCTCATCCGCAAAACTGGCCGTAGGTGTTTCTACATAAAGAGAACATAACTGGTACCATACTTGCTTTTACACTGCCTGATGCCTCGCCACAGCACTAGTGGTTTTCCCCTCTTCCATGGGCATGTGTCTATAAGTTGGAAGCGTTGTGACATGAGTGGGAGGGGACCTAAGATGGTTCATCCAAGATTGGAGACTATATGTTCCCTCTGATGGTTCAAACATTGGATCCAGATGCGGAGGACTAGCCATGGCTTCAGGGGTGATTGGTGATTCTATGCTGTTTCCAACCACATTACGGTCTTGGGTAGTATCCATGAGATGGGAGAAGTCTAAATCACATTCCAATGAGATTGGTTGAACTAATGATCCCCTCTAATATGTTTCTAACAATGAACTCAGCGTCGTCTTACCACAAGGGTAGGAACAAATGTTTTATCCATCATGGCTACTGCATGAACAGAAGTAGAAGGTGTTGCTATTTCACTAATCATAGTAGATGGAATGTGTTTAATTTTCATTGGGTAATGGATGAGGTAGGATATGGTTAAAGATTTTTTCAACCACCAAACTGGTTCTTTCATCAGCTCTTTGGGGTAAAAATCCATCCACAGTTGGGCATACTCTAGAGACAATAATGTGGATTATGTCATGTTAGGAATGATAGAATCTATATCAACACCTTCATGAATCATCATGAGCCATAATTGGTGAATAAATACGGGGTTAGATTCTCCACTTAATTGAACTACCAGTTGCAGTGTAGTCTGTTGAAGGCATCTGAATTTAATGGAATCCCGGTAGTGGAGGTATGGATAAAAAATGAATACTTGATCAATATGAGCAATGATAATCCTGTCCCGAAGTGCAATGTGATATGAACATTCCTCTAAAGAACCATTATTGTTACCTCTCAATGTCCCATGAGTTGTAGGATTTAGTGAAAACGATAAATGAGAAGCTTCATTAAACAACCCAACCACATAAATAATGCTTAGAGTATTAGGAAAAACATTAAAAATGTTGAGAATCACTCGTTGAAAGTTAGAATGAGGAACCTTTGTAGTATGTCTGTATCCATAATAGCAGAAGTGGTATGCCATCCAAATGTATAGAAATTGAAATGTTGTGATAAGGCATGGTGGAGGAATGCACTACTGTATTTTTTTCCAATAATTCATATTGTTGGGAGAGGGCATGAAGGGCCAAATTAAAGGGAGGACATTATGCCTGAGTTTCCTCCATTATCAATGTATAGTCCCAATCTCTAGTATATATATCACAGGATGGGAAAATCCATCCACTAAAAAACATGGAAAAGGAACCTACTAGTCTAATAGTAGGTGATATGTCTGATTAGAAGCACATATACCAATGTGGTATATCATCACGCTTCATGGGTAGAATAATATGACTTTGGAGTCTAGTAGGAATGATAGGATGGATGAGTTCATAAATTGTGACGCCTTGTCTTGGGTCTATTCACCTCGAAGAATGACCATATCCACACCTTGAATGGGATGAGCCAACAATCCTGGAGGAGATGATTGAGTAATCCCACTTCCATGACTAATTAACTAATTGTAATAGGTGACACATGGTCAGTGTCATTCAAGGTAGTGGCTGTAGAGAGGAGTCCTCCATGCTGGTGGATATCCCATAAGCTAATTACCAACTCCTCATGAAATAAGTGGAAGGTGTTGTGGATTTTAAACTAGTGAATCAGTAATTCAAAAATTATATCTCCAGGGGAGAATACTACAAACTCAAAAACCCAGGCTTCCTAATACAATATCACTGCCTCCAATTGGTTAGGGGACTCCAAATTGGTCTGATGTGCCCAGAACACCCAAACCCACTCATCATAGAAACATCCTCTAGCCCGCATATCTGACTTGGTTCTTCACCCACCATTAGGATTTTCTTGGGAGATGTTGATAATGGATGGTTACTCTAAGGAACTTAGTCTCAGGATAGCATCAAGACACCCATGGTCACCCTGAGTCCATGCCAAGACTCCTAGTTTGAATACATTCCCTTAAATCATAATGTTGAAGACTTCTCCTACTAGGAAAATGATGGCCATGTCATGTCCTTGCAGTGCCTCTAAGAGAATGAATGGGGTATCAGGGTCGGCAAATGGTAGTGGAACGTCGCTCGGGAGACCAAAGCTATAAAGTAGAAACTACACCGATATTGGATATTCTAGATGTTCTGGAGTCATGATATTCCTTATTAAGCTATCATGAGAAATGATGTGGGTTCAAAGACAGTACTCACTATTACCTACAATGATCACCCTTGTCTTCATCAATTTTATCACAGACTACGAAGGAGCCATTGTAACATGCATCTAGAAAGTAGAAAAAAGTCAGTCCAATAAATGTTGTTGGATGAAGGTTATGTAAGAATAGCTAGAAGACTAAAAATATGTGTACATAAGGCTCTACATACTATTTTAAGAGGCGGTACGAGGAAGGAACATTCCACATACTGTACAGTTTTTAGAATAAACCCTTCCTACTTCTATGGTATGCAGAGGCATATAACCGCATATATCCATGGTATGTGAACCATCTGCAAGACGTTGGCCTGCGGATCATTGTCCAGTGAATAGAAAGGTTCGCAGAAGGTGGATACCATGAACCTAGGCCTTGAGTAAGTTTATTTTCAATAGAGGTAGATTAATGTTTAAGATAATATTATTAATTCTTAATGTTTAGTTCACCAATCCAAATTCGTTATGCAGACAAACCATCCACATAATATCCTCCTATGCAGAATTTGGATTATAGTCTTTAAATTCTACAGTGATTTTCGCAAAACCTAAAAAAATGGTACACAGACAGAGAAATAGTGAGATGATCGGTTCACAGTATGTATAAAGATGTTCACGATCTAGTTTTTGGCAAGGATCATGATACGTGAGATATGAGGAAGGTGGGGAAGTCGATAACACTTTTCTCTTGAGAAACGGTAAACGATAAATAACATGGGGCCCTATATATAGGTGTGGTACCCTCCTACCAGGCACATCTATTATAATACGAACAATTTTAGTTTAGAACTACTTTTAAATTGGAATATTCCCATTTTCTTTCCTAACGGACCCCATTCCGATGGAGGGTTTTTTTTAGGGTTTTGAAAATTCCGTCAAGGGAGGAAAATACACCAAAAATCACTTTACAGATGGAATCAAGAACTCTTAAAAGTCTAGAAAGGTGAATGGACTCAAATAAAGTATAAAATTTCTTAAGAAACATAATGATATTCATGTTTTCCTAGAAATTCATGTGGCCTACTTACCATCACCTGGAAAGGATCACAGACCACATGGATCTTGAAACAACATGTATGCAAAATGATTTGTGAGACATTGGGCCGCATGAGTGATGGTCAACAAACCAAGGTGGATGGCCAATGAACCAAGGAATATCATGGACTACGTTTCCCAAATACTCATGCATGTGAAACCCATCCACTTACCATCCAACGAACTTATCAGTTCATAGAAAAAGATAATGAGAATGGTTTCGAGAACCATTATTGTGAACTGAGTCCTCTGCAAAGCCCGAATGACCGAGTCTTTTGTGGGTTAGGATATCTCTTCAGGGCCCACCGAAAATGTTTTTTCATTCCCAATAGATACAATTTACAGGATGTTCTATAAATGGAGCATAGTAGTAAGGAAAAAAAGGGATGAAGAAAGAATTAGGGGGACTCCGAGGTTGGAAGAAAGAGTTAAGAGAAGATTCCAGCTTTAGTCTTGATTCATCAGCGAAGCACGAATTGCAAACCACTCTCTCTGTAGGTACAACCGGCTACTAACAATAAAACAGTGGAGTTGATTAATAATAATAGAACCACGAATCAAATTGGTGAACTGTGAAACACATACATCTCGCAGATGAATTCCCCGTGAAGGATAATCCACTGGATCCTCCTTCAAAATGGTGATCTACATAGTGTACCACTACACAGACTGAGTTTGGTACCACGTACTACATCAGTACCTGGATGGAACCCAAAGTAGTGTGATGGCCTACGTACCACTATGGTACACAGTGATCTATACCCATGTATGCGTACCACATCGGTATGCAGACAACCCTTCTTCTCACATACCACTATGGTATGTGGATCCTCTGCCATCTTGCATAATAATTCCGTGTGCAGAATTGGGTATTTTTTGTATTATTTACTCTAGTTCTATCCTCACCCCTCAATTACCATCCCATCATCCCTGATCGCTATTAGGTCCCCAAGGCTAGATACACTGAGAGGGTGGATATCAGGGTATGATAAATTAAAACTACTTCCCATTTTGATCTTGTTTTTTTTTTGACAAAACACAATTCTCTCTCTCCTTCCCATTGAAGAGTATGAATGAATCATAAAGAGTGCACATGACACATAAATTTTCCTTGGATCACCCAAACTGGGCTATTTCTAGGGAGAATACACCGACAATTTTTGGATGTAGTGAATCTACTATAAGACCACTGCTGTTTACAAGTTCGAATTGGACTCACTATTCCTCATGGTTTAAAACCATTCCCAAATTTAGAACTCACTACTCTCTTAACTGAATTTTTGTTACTACTTATTAGAAGATCCACTGATAGTTTAAAGACATTTAGGTTCTTTCATTATCTCTAATGAGTGAATCCTTAACTATATATAGATGCTATATTGGAGTCTAAATTTCATCCACTGATGAATACACCTTTTCCACTGATTACTGGGAAAAAAATTCGAAATAACATCACAAATCACCCTACTACATGAAACTCCCGATTTTAAGATGCTCAAACAATCCTTCACCATGTACCTACCTCTTTGCAAATCACACACCTTTATAGATCTTACCACTTCGTAGATCTCACTATACCGCGGAGCTCAAGCTATCGCCAAGAATACGACATCACAACGCTCAAGTCATCGCAATGTGACTTTCTTCATGCATTTCATTGAGTCAATGCAAAACACTTTTCCATCACAGAGAAAGATTAGCCTCCACGAAACTCCTATCTTCCATGAAGGAAACTACCAGCACAAAACTCCTTCGTGATTTGAGAGAAACAAATTTTTCTTAGAAAACTCTCTACTACTCTTGAGGGGGATGGGGCCTATTTAGAGGAAATTCGCCTGATATGAGAACATTCCACATGAATTCAGTTCCATGTTAGATGAAATCGCGAGGCTCTGAAATTCCGGCCTAAATTTTTTCAATTTCGTGAAGCACCAGGGAAATTTTCGGATCCGAGAGATCTTGATAATCATGGATTATTTGACCAATTCCTTTGCACCACCACTAAAAATCTCCCTCTCAATGCCCTTAATCTCTGCCATTCATGAAGATCATAGTTTTTAGGGGGCACACCATCAACATTCTTCATGTCATTACGAAATCCACTTCAAAGGGCTCATCTTTTCGAAACTCATACCTTTTCCATATTTTGATGAGATCTTTAAAGAAATCCACTTTTCATGAGGATTGGTTAATTGAAAACATGGATTGTTGACAACATATCTGGAACTCAAAAATTCATTATAAAAACCTGAATTGTCAACAAAAACAACCAACCCAAAAATGCTTCTATGTTACCTTGTGGGAATTTTTCCAAACAATCCCTCAGTTTAATAGTCATCTATCATCTTGAACAGTCCTCATCAAAAGCCACCAGACCCGTATGATCAAACCATCAGGTGCGTAAGTGCACCCCTTTGAGTCTACATTCCCATGGTAAGCAGAGTCACGAAGGCTCTCCCCACAACGATTTAGGCTTCGAAAATGCATTTGGGTCTACATTCCAATGGCAACCTATATTCCATCAATTGGATAAAGACATGAACCTCTCCATTCTAGAGATTATGGGTGATCACTTTTTTTCCATTCATTGAGGAATAGTGATCAGTTAATGGAGTAATGTTCGCTTCTCCTTTGGTTTGGAAGAAATTATTTCCCTTCCCAAAACGTATTATGAGTCCCTCCCACTGAGGTAATTTCACAATATTTTGAGGTTGGGTGAGATGACCATTAATTCCATTTCACATTGAATGGTTCATCGCTCTGCACCCTCACCCACCATCACCCCAACCTCTTCCTCTGTAGGATCTTCCTCTCTTACAAATAGGGGAGTAAGACCATTCTTTGTAGAATATTTGAAATCCAATTATTTCTCACACTGAGAATGAATATTGTGGGATTAGAGGTCTCGGATAATTACAACATCCACATGGATATGAACTATGAGAACTCTAATTTCTGACTAATATGGGTTGTGTAGGATGCCTACCAGAAGGCCTGACGTCAAAAGGGTTCCCATAAAAAGGGTTCACCCATTCATGTTTCTCTCAAATGGACTACTTCCATGCCTAATCCCCACATAATCTAAAATAGGAGAACAATGATACTGGATCAAACTAGGATATATAGGATGCCTACTAGAAGGACCAAGCTCAAAAGGGTGCCCATCCAAATGCGTTTGAACAATCATGTTTCTCTCAAATGGGAAGCTTCCATGCATAAGCTCCACACAATCTGAAATAAGATAACTCTGATTCCTGATAAAACTAGGACACACAAGAAGAATTCTTGAAGGCCCATGCTCAAAAGGGTTCCCATCCAAAAGGGTCCACCCAAAAATGTACCCTCAATGGGATGATACCATGAGTAAGTCCCAACAAATACGAACAATGTGGGATCTAATTTATTTCTTGAGGATATGTTTCAAAACCATCTTATGGGTCTGATCCTAAAATTAGGTTGCCTTCCGCCCCCTTTGATGATGATAAACTCTAGAGCACCTCATTATATTTCTCAAGTCAGCATCACCTCTATAGCATCAAGTATATGCATGCCTACGACGATCTTGAAAATCAAGGGTAGCCCGTGGAAAAACTCTTCAGGAATGAACCACGGATTCACAAACATATGACATGACTCAAATATATGATATTATCCCAAAATAGATGATAATACTCCCCCAGAATGGTGCAGTGAGTATGAATTCCCATCCTCTTGACCAATGGAGTCCTTAAGTGTCATTGGAAGAATCATCAATCAATGAGAGCCTACATTTTTAGAGAATGTACATGAATCATGGATACCATGTCCGTTGGGAATTCCTGGATCAACGAATAAACCCTTTGGAGACCATATGAGGAAGTTATATTTGTTGAGGACCTATTGTGCAAGTACATGACCCCACGCTATCACCCGTTGGGATTTTTTGACTATAGCACCTCCTTCACAATACGAAAGGGAGTGGATTGTGAAGTCCCCACATGGTCAATCCGACATTATATAAGGATAATGACATAGAAAAGGTCAAAACAAAAGGAATGGTTAACTTGATAGGAAACCATATCTAGAAAATGGAACGGGAGATGATCCTCATTGTACCATTTCAACTTCACCTAAAACACACCACCTTATAGGCATAATTGACTTACAAAAATAACAATACATTTAATATTGTCATATTATGACTTATAATATGCCTAAATTTTATTTATACATTGATGGGTGAGGATAATATTCTTTTGGATGATTTACAATTCATAATGGCCATATTACTATTCATAAGGGTAACATTACTATCCATAAGGGTCAATTACTATTCACTAAAAATTAAGTTTGCCTTATCATACTCCAATCATCATACTGATTGCAACTGTGTATAACAGATTTTCAAAATTCCAATCACAAAAGTGATGATATTATGATTAATGGTCACATAGTACTTATTAGTTCATTGTGTTGTGATTTCATGTGATTATATGTAATAATATTAAGAAGGGTATTACCATTAATAAAACTTTGTGTTGTTACAAGAACTCCCCTACTACTTGTTCATTCCCAGTGATGGTTCGTCTACACCCATTTAGGGAATAAACTAAAATGTTTCTATGATCTCTATTGACATTGTCATGTGACTTATTGTTGAGGAATGGGAGATCCTCTTTCCAACTGAACCACGATAAAGGGACATAAACTACGGTTGTTGGGATTGTGGCTTCCCAAATAGTATGATGTTACACATCGACAATGACTCACTAAATAGATAGTCTTTATTTGTCTACATAAAAATCCCCATCAACATTTGGTTGTATAAAATAACCCTCAAGGCATGCATATCCTTAGGGTTTCCTCCCACATAATCCCTTCAAGAAGGTCTAAAAGCATCAATTTGAGCAGTGTCATGTGGGTTTTTCATTTCAAATGGTTTGGAAGGTTCTACGTCAGTTGCATGGATGGTCTGAAGAGTTCTCAAATGACAAGAAGATTCACAAAAGGTCAAGTAAGGAACTCAAAAGGGTGTAGATCTGGAAAAGTCAGGTGCATGGAAGAGATGTCTGTTATTTGAAATTGTAGCTGATGACTGGGTTTACATGAAAAATATATTCTCTTCTATTCCACCCACATATTTATATGGTTGGACCCACAAATTAATGATTGTAATGTTTCCAATGCACATGATGAAGTATTTTTCATGAAACTCTATGAATAGACCAATTTCTTCAGCTTTTTCCTCATAACATGACATCTTGGTCCCCTTTTAGCTCAGATTTCATGGGTGAATTTTTTTTCCAGAATTCCAAAGAAGACAAGAAAGGTACTCATTGGGAAAATTGAAATAATTATTTGATATAAGGAAACATGACGAGAATCCCAAGTGAGGTTCATGCATGTTCTATGGTTTACATGAATGATTGAAATTGGCGCGCACGTCTCTTGTGATCCCAACATGGTGTATGTATATCCTTTTCTATGGAGGCCAGGAGAAGAATCCAAGGAAGGAACCCACAAGAGTTCTCCACTGTGAGAATGATTTGTCCTTGCAGGTATTGTTTTTAAACTCCCAATGAAACATCAGACATGCCTTTTTTCACTCATAAAGGATCACCTATGGAGAATACCTCTTCTGCAAAACAAGACTTTTTATATAGTTCCAATGATTATTCATATACATTGAAGGGTACCCCCTTCTTCTGGATGATTATCCAAAAGATGAACTGATGCTCTAATGCATGTATTACTCCTCTTCCACAACATCGTGAAAACCATGAAGACCTTAAGGAACAAGATCTTGAACAATTGGTTCCCTCTAAGTTTTCCTTCACATGGGAACATATTGGTGTGACCCTTTACAATTTCTTTTAACCCTAGGGAAAATTCGTGTTAAATGACCTTCTTTCTCACACTTCCTTCATTTACATGCAACCCAATATTATTATCAACATCTCCTTTTGCACTCAAACCATTAATATTTTGTGCATTCCATCCTTCAATAACCATGGGTTTCCTTTACACCAATGAACCACGTTTGATCCCCTCTTTCATGAATATACCATTCCTAGAATGCACCTCATCCATGAAGCCTTCTATTATTATGTGATGTAATTTCATGGTCCCTCATGAGGTGTCCCTTATTGCGGTTTCCTACCTCATTATTTTATGGATAGGTACGCTAATGGATTTTTCATATCATGAAATATACACATACATGGACCCCATTATTGACCCCTCATCTACACCCTCACCTCCTAGAATTACTGATGCCTTCTGTTAACTAAAGTATTAATTAGCATGTGTTAGGTAATCACAATGGTTAAAAAGTTAGTCCCATCCATATGTGATGTAGGATGTAAAAATACCCAACACCATCATCCTATGAACATGTTGTTAAAATAAAACCTCACCTCATGAAATGAACATCAGGTGCACCCCTCGAGATTTTTTCAAACCAACTTTTCACTATGGGGGTGAGATATTACATTTAGAGAGTTAGAACATCCTCATTGTGAATGAGTTTCTCTCGAGTCAATTCCATGCGTAATACCCAAACCATCTCTCACTGATGCACCATTCTCAACATGATTATTAGGTCTATTACATCCTTTTGTTTCACACATCGATAATGAATCATGTGTTATTAGAGGATACTGGTGACTATGACATGCATCCATACCCAAAAGGGAATCCCCCTAGATTAATCCCAAGTTTCTATCTTAATGGGATTCCTATTTTGGTATAATCCCCTCACCTATGTCGAACTATATGGAAAATGATACCCAACCAACTGGGATTTTTAGGAAATGTATCTGATGTTCCTGCACATCATTTGAACCCATATTGATCTTTCATGGGCCACATCTATAGAATCTCATTCCCCTCACCCAGGAGACCAGATCATCTCTAGGCCCACTATGGATTTTTTCTGCATAAGCCCGGTACCATATGATCAACGGGCCTCCACCACTGGTGTAAGACCCAATTCACTTTTATAACTATGTGAACATCAATTTCCATAAAAATAGGATATGTTGTAAACCACCTTACGGTTGGATCCTAACACCCCTAACAAACCATCCAATTTATCCATTCCACCCCAACAATTCATCCATATCCATACAGATTCTTTATCAGGCTGCCACATCCCAATGAGATCATGACATCAATCTGGGATGCTATTATGTGTAAGCCCCTTCAACATCATATTTTTTTCTTAAAGCCACATGGGAAGCTCCCATACATATTCCCCCCACAATCTACAACTCCTAACAAGATAAATTGTCTTATGAAGGAATGTTACAATGCATAATCCCCACACCATCTACATTAAACTATATGAATTTCAATCCATATATCATATATAGGGAATGCAAGACACCTCATTCAGCTTCAATCTAGACCAATGGTAAACCTTTGTGCCACCCACCTATGGATATAACCAACCACGGTGTGAAGTATCCCCATTATGGGAAATTTGACCCTGGTTCCACCTTTATTTGGTGTTTTGACCCGACCCATGGTAATCCTTTGTTCCTTACTCTAATGGAAGTTACCCTCATGTAGTGAAAAATTCACTTTATGGGACATTCCCCCTGGTCCATCCTCATTTTTTATTCTCACCTGAGCAATGGAAAATGATGGTGCCTCCCTTCCAAGACTTCCCTTTATGGGACAAAACACCCTAGGTTCTCTATTATTAGTTGTTCAGACCATAATAATGGTAAAACATTGTATCTCCCTCCTAGGGGTGTACCCATTCACTGTGTGAAAAATTCCCTATATGGGAAACACTACCCGGGACTTCCCTCAGTGGATGTTAAAACCTACCCATATGGTATAGCTTGGTAACTACCCCCTTGATATTTACTCCTTCAAGGTGTGTTACCTTCTCTTTATGATAAATACGACCAAGGGTTCACCATTATAGGAATATTAATACATACAACTAGTAAACCATTTAGGACTCCCACCTAGGGTTGCTTCTCTATAATCCCACTCCATCTGGAAATTTGATCAGACTCTCTACATCAATGAAATATGATTAACTTACGATATACCTCATGTTAATGATAGGATGCATAAGGAAACCCTCTAGAATACATGCCTCTGGAATACAATACACTGTGATCGATGTGGGATGACTCAGGTTCCACACCCTTGAGATGCCATATTATGAGGAAGACTACATTTGAACAATGTTCTAGTATCCGGACGTTCCAACAATATCCAAAATGAATAATTTAATGAAAAAATGATGTATCCTAGTAAAGGAACCTTGTAATGTTTAGATAGAAGTTATGTATTTTTCTAGAATTCACAAAGTGATGGAACTAAGAAAAAGTTTTAAAAACTACATCTTAATATATGAGGGAGACCCATTTCAATCAAATAATTAAGAGGAGAAATCCACTGATGGAGGGACCAACTTCCCATCACACAATTTCGATCAAGGAGAATACCTCACTAAGAAATATATGAATTATGCATGCCATATGAAAGTGGGAATGAAGGGAAAAAACTCAAGCCAGTTGGAAAAAACATGTGAGGTGGCATGCCTCATAAAAAGCATTGGAAACAAGTCTGTTCTCTTTGAGAGATTCCAACATAGCTAGACATACCCCTCCCATAATTTATCATGGATGATGGTCCTAGATAGAAGTTAAGAGAATTGGAAGATGAATATTTATGGGAAATACTACCTTTGTTCCATACACAAAAGACTATGGAACCACCTGGGTGAAATTGCCAGTCATCATCAAATAATACCATAGATTATTGGGGAACATATCCAACCATATTTTCATATTTCAACCAACCATATCCTACATAATATAGGATAGGGTCTTTCTAAAATCCTTGATATTTCTATTCTCCTATGCATGTTTGTGAGAATTATGGATGGACTGGATGATATAACAGGTGTACATCTTCTTCATCTCATCAGTGCAGAAGTTGGTCCATAGTTAGTGGGAATTATGTGAGGAAATCTGAATTGGAGAATGATATGAGTGATCATGAATTAAAACAATGACCATGTGTCAACATTCAAAAGTGTAATCCCGTCTACCCACCTAGAAATGAATCCATTCATGGACAGAATGTACCATCATCTATGAGATGTTACTATTTGATACAGTACAATGATATCAGGTCTCTATACTGAAAAGGGAAAAGAATCCTAGGTCATTTTGTGGGGACCTAGTGGTCAATGCACAATGTATCCAAGAATATAACACACATGAATCCTATTGGAGAACTTGATGTAGTCACCGACCATTGTGGTCTAAATGTATCCCATCTATAAAATATGGTGAGAAAACATCAACCCTACCTGATGAGAACAACAAGAACCAACATGAAATTACTTATTATAAATGGTATCTTCATATACATGAATTAAATGAAGGATAATTCAAAAAACCTACATCTATAGAGAGTTTTCTCAAGGTTGGACCAACCATAGTTAGTGAAATGTTCTTCATACTGACATATTTTCATGAGTTTGGCACTGTTCGACCGAAGGGTGCCACAATTGAGATACTCAACAAAGTTGGTCATCCAATCAAAAATTTTATTCAGTCATGGGGGGATCCAGGGGTCCCAATATAAAATTACTGTAAGTCAGGTATTTTACCTATGGTATTTTGTCATCATATGAATTTTTTTTAGCTATTAATCTTTGATATGCCACAAAAATGAATTGATTATCCAGTTTAGGCTCTAAAAGAGATGCAACTAAACTAATCTAGAATCCATTGTTCAACAAGGGAACATGATTCCCTAATTTCTAATAATGTAACTGGTCCATCATCTGGAAAGTACACTCACGAATGGGAAGAATATCAAGGGTTCTAATTATATATTATTCTTTTATTTTTTTGATGAATAATTTGAAGTTCCCCTTAACTTGAAAGATGGGGAAATCAATCTTGAGAGCCGGTTCAAGACCTATAAGGAGAGAATGATACCCTAACTTAATTTGCTTAAATCATCCTAACAACATGATTGGGTATAATATGACAACCCATATTGGGTGAAAAAGATGATCCCCAGGACTACACTTTTAATATTGGGTTCATTTATCCTTCTTCTAGTTGGGATTAGAGAGGGACCATAAAAATGAACATTTTAGCATGGAATCTCCTAATATATAGTGAGGATATTCTGGAATAAAAAATAAGCATCTATAGGTATCTCTATAATAGAAATATGCATAGAGAGAAGGTTTTCCAATTCCTAACCCTTGATGTATTTCTACATAATGAACCTGATTTAAATATAATAAAGGATCACTTCACAAACTTCATGATTCCCTGTCTACATCTGAAAATTAGGGATATTATATAGTAAATATAAATGATACACCATTTGTATCTCATGATGTTTCAAATAATGTTGCAACTTTTATATTGGGAAAACCTATGCATGGAAGCACAACTCGATTTGGGACTATCTAGTGTCTATGATGAGGAGAATGCAATAGAGATAGTATACACTTTTTTCTCTACCTTTTTTGATCTCTTGAGAGAGTAGGTCATAGAGTAGAAATTATAGGGAAGTCATGTAGTGGACCAGAGGATTCCCTATGTCTAGAAACATCATAACTAGATGATTTAGTATATACTTCATAGTTTCCAGGAATGAATCTTGTCACTACAAATCACATTGACTGAAAATGAATTTTTTATGTCTTGGAAATGGCCTTACACATACCATACAAGTTCCTAATGAATCCGTATATATAGGCTAACTTTCCTTGAACCCCTCAGAGAACTCATAGGTTTCTTAGAGGAGACATTTAGATGATGGACTTGATCTTATCTATAGTGATCTTGATGAATCTATATCTGAAAAAGAAGCAAATAAACATCAAAGAGGTAATCTTGAGGACACACGTAATTCGGTTAATATTGATATGTCAAGAGAGGAGGAAGCCAAAAACATTCTCAAGATCTCCAAGATGTTCTATACTCCATTGGTAATTTACAAGCAATTTATCCACATATCATTCAACTATCATACAAAGGATTTATTTAAAGATGCGGTGCATGGACCGCTAAAAAGTGGATATTTTTTTCTTCTGACCAAAAAGAAATTACCTAACAATAAATTATTCATTGAGGAGATCTCAAGGCGGTATAATACTCATCCTAGAATCCATAAAAATAAAATTACATCTATTGTATCCATCCATGAATAAGAGATCATAAACCTTTTTGTGGCATCGATCGAAAACATTTTCAGTGTAAGGGAAAACAATACTCTAGAAAATGATTTTTAAGGTCCTAAATGTCGATATAGACACAGATTTTACAATTCTACATCATGACTGGGATGATGTTGACTATCCATTTAGGGTATTCAAATTCATTTACAATACTGTATTTGATAATCTTATCAACTTCTTCATCGACTATGGAACCATGATAAAGGTGCATTTTTTTTGAGGTTACATGAACCCATTATGATTTACATGGATAAAATGAAGGTGGGTTGTCAACTAAGGGTGTAGTCCTAGCATCTCAACACTACAAGACATTTGGTCTATAATAAAAGATTTATAGCAACAATTTATAATGACTATAGCTATATCTAACCTAAATCCATGGTGCTAAGGATGAACGTGGCTATACCTCTATACCTCATGCTTACTCCTCCCCAAACCCTCCATCTGTCGCGATGCATATCATATAGTCCCTCACTCGCGGTCCATCCTTTTAGATTCCTCATACCACTCCTCTCCTAATCTGAAATAGCCTCCCCAGATGTCACGAACCGTCCTCGGGACCCATGTCGTGACTACCCCAGGCTCGCCTCCCATAGGCCAGGGGCTGGCGAATAGAACCAAGGAGTAAATCCTGGCAAAAGGGGGAAGGAATTTCCTTTATAATGTACACAAACACCACTGAGTAAGCAAGCAGAAGTAAACACTATGTAAAACTGGGTACAATAGTAAGTGCCAAAAGTAAATGGGCCAGAATACAAACCTAAACTGAAAGTGAAGTACTACTGGAAGGAAAGTACAACAACTGAAAGTAAAGCAGCAACGTTGAGCCGTCCACTGAAAGTCCCACATGAAGGGTGGGTACAGATAGCCTCCCCATCTCCTCGGGTCCAACCGTCCGCTCCGTGTACGTCCCGCCCAGTGGTCCACCTCCAGGTACCAACTTTCTCCATAATCCTCAACCACGATCAGTGCTGTCCTTTGTCTGCATCCAACACAACGTAGTGCGGGCATAGCCCGTGTATGGGTGAGTACACACTACTCAGTAGGGACCCCAAGACCCCCGAAGGTCTCCCAGAATCCACAAAGGATAATCCACAAATGAAAGATACAATCATGAAATAACATCCAACACTACTTTGGTATATGCCCATACATATACCTAGTTCATCAATTCCAGTTCGGATCCAACATCCGAGCACAAGTTCGACCACGTCCACACAGGATAGTACAAACCAATCCATATAGGAAAGCACAACCTAATCCACATAGGAAAGCAAGTCAATCATATCGAAGATAATAATTGAAAGTCAAGACTCAGCTCACACAGGTATACCTCTTTGTAAGGTGATTGAGATGACCAGATGTAGCGACTGATTCATCTAAGATAGGACCCACATAGGATACTAGACTAGTTAAGCTGTCGGACCCACATAGGATACAGAACAACTACTCTTCCAGACCCACGTAGGATAAAAGAACATAGTCAAACACTGCCAGACCCACGTAGGATACAAGAACAGTAGTCATCACCATCGAACCCATGGAGGATTTAAGTACAGTCATCTTCACTGCCGAACCCACAGAGGATTTCAGTGCAGTCGTCATCACTGCCGAACCCACGGAGGATTTCAGTGCAGCCGTCATCGTCATCACAGTCGCAGCCAGCTCTAGGGCTCCCACACACAACATGCTCGATTCTGGGAGGGTCCACTCCACGAGCCAAGGGGGTCGATAAATCAACTGACATGTAGTCTGGAGTTGATGTATCCCAAAGTTTCTTCTCGACAAAAGGAACTCAAAGCGACAGATGTCGCGTCAATCAGACGCCCGCTCTGAGATTTAGTGGCTTTTTCGTTCTAGGGGCCCGGTTTATTTTTAAGTCAAACCAACCCGCACACACTCCAAATACGTCCAAACCTCGAGCGGAGTAAGCCAAAACGTCTGTCTCACTAAGAGGAATCCAACAAAGTCGACGACACGTCATTCAGACGTCCGGAGCTCAAGTTATAAGTGTTTCCGCTCTGAGGGCCCAATTGGTTTCGTGTTTGAACCAACCCTGTCGTACAAGAATTTCTCCGAAACCTTACGTGTAATATACCGAAACGACCGTCTAGATCCAATGATCGCCTCACAACTGGCGGCTAATCGATCGGAGGTCTGTAGTCCAAGATATGGGCATTTGAATGGAACTGTCTGTAAAGAGGGGGTTTTGGGCCCAGACCGACCCGACCCAAGACCCCATGGGTCGTCCCGAACCGAGGCGACCTGACCTGGGTCCGGGTCAGGCCCCTTAGGGCGCGGCCCAGCTTGGTGGGCCCGGCCCGGCCCAACCTGCGCGGCCAGGCCCGGCCTGGGTGGCCCATCCTGGTGCGGCCTGTCCGGCCTGAGCGGCTAGTTGGCCTGGCGTGGGCACGACCCGCATGGCCAGACAGCTCGGCCACCTGAGCTGTCGCGGAAAGGGGGGTTGTGCAGCCCCCCTGTTTTGAAACCGCAGCCCCCCCCACATGGGGGGTCACTCCCTTTCCAGCCGGGGGTTACGACCCCCGGCTCCTCTGATCGGCCAGCTCGGCTGGCCGGCCAGCGCCGCCGCCGCGGGACCCCACGGTCCCGCTCCTCCAATGCGCAGGCATCTGGTGGTTCCAGCCAACGCCCCCTGCTCTGCCGCGGCCACAGGCCGCGGCCTTGGTCCGATCGGCGCTGCACGATGGTGTCGCGCCCCTTCACTTCGACTCGACTCCGGCTGCAGCTTCGTTTGGCATCAACGGTGCGGCACGACGGTGTCGCGCTTCTTCACTTGTTCCGCTTGCTTCCGCATGGTGTCGTTGCACCGTGCTGCCTTTTCTCGTGCCGCAACATGTACAACATGTTGGGGGGGGGAGGGTCGGTGGTGTTCATCCGGTCTGATCTCCTCCTGTTATAATGTTAATAGGTGGCCCCAAAATAAAAGTCGATGAACGAAAAAGAATTCACGAACAAAAAAAAATTAACCCCTACCTCAAGGAGTTGTCGAACGATGGTCGTCGCGGAGAAAAGAACGTCACGGAAGACGGCATCGTGGAAGACGACATCATAAGCGTCATCGGCGTTCACCCGATGAAGGATGCGGCGCATCGTTGTTCTCCAATGAATGTGTCTATCACCGGCTACGTAGAGGTGAGGAGATGGCACAGCGTTTCTCTTGCGGTGATTTCATTCTTCATCGTAGACTCGTCATTCTTCGTGTTCTTCGACGAGGATGAAGATATTACTCCAGAGCGCAAGAGTCCTCTCCTTTTTTCGGCACAATGTATCAACCCCCCCCCCCCCCCCAATAAAATAATTAATGTCTTCTTTTATTATCACGCACGGATGCCATTAATTTTAAATACAAAAAGAAACTCATTCAATTAATTCACTTAATTGAAGAGCGTTTAATAAACCAAATTAAATTCAAGGGTTGACTTGCCATTTAAAAAAGGGGTTGCGGGTGAGTTACAAAATTAAATGCACGTGGGAGGTTTTAAGGGATTTGAAGGCACGAGCTCTTGTGGCCCCCACTTCACTAATATCCTACCTAGGGAGTTAGGATATTATTGGGTCCCACTCCAACCACCATGCATAAGTTATACTACTTAGAATAGAAAATAAAAATTATTGCAGAAATTTTTATTTCATTCCTTAGTTAACCCACTTATTTAATAACCTCACCCGAGCAAATGAAACTCCAGAAAAGGTGTTCCTAAGCAATTATCGGTGCTACGGTTCAATCGGTGCCCTCGAATTTCGATTCTGAGCACCGGTTCAAATGTTAGAAAAACCCACTCATTCATTAACTGAACGTACCCAAGCTAAACTTCAGAAATTTATTTCGGGCACACCGGGCCTCAGAATCAGGTGCCATTAGAAACTACGTACTCGTAACATCCCAATGAAAATTAAGAAAAAAAGTTTCCCTTGAAATTTATGGATCTTTAAATTACTTCATCCTCAGGACTTTACGTCCTCGTAAAGATACATCACAATCTAGGGAGACAAATGAGCATACTATGCATGCATCTAAGCCTCCCACTCCTAAGTGCTCTCCTGGAGGTTCCCATGCTTCCACCTGATGCGCACTGGAGGAATCGACCGCCCACATATAACCCGCTCCTGTCGATCCTCGATCTCCATCGGGACCTCCACAAATGATGCCCCATCGTCAATGTCCAACTCCCCATGGTCGATGATATGCGTCGGGTCATGCACGTATCTCCTCAACTGAGATACGTGGAAGACGTCGTGCACCCGGTGTAACTGAGGTGGTAGAGCCAGGTGGAAAGCCACCTTGCCTATCCTACTGAGCACCTGGAAAGGTCCAATGAGGCGCAGGGATAACTTGCTGCCTCAGCCAAATCTCTGTAATCCATGTCGAGATGAGACCCACAAGAAGACGTGGTCGCCATCCTCATACTCTAGTGGTCTCTGCCTCCTGTCAGCATAAGACTTCAGTCGACTCTGAGCTGTCCTCATCCGCTCCTGGGGTGCCTGGAACTTCTCTGTTATGGCCTGGACCATCTCTGGTTCCACAAGTGCTGACTCCCCAGGGTCTTTCTCGCACAAATTTTATATGCAAAGTCGTCCGTACAATGCCTCGTATGGTGCCATCCCGATGGTGGTGTGGTAGCTGTCATTGTATGCAAACTCCACCAAGGGTAGGTGGTCCTCCCAGCTGCGACCAAAGTCGAGGACACATGCACAGAGCATGTCCTCGAGAGTCTGAATGGTCCTCTCCATCTGACCATCCGTCTGAGGGTGAAAGGTGGTGATCAGACGTAGCTGCATCCTGAATGCCTCCTGCAACCCCTTCCAAATCCAGGAAGTAAGCGAGCATCTTGATCAGAGATGATAGATGATGCCACACCATGAAGCCGTACAATCTCCTGAACGTAGAGACGTCCCAAGCTCTCTACGGATCCCTCCTCTCTAATGGGTAAAAAGTGGGCCGACTTTGTGAATCACTCGACAATCACCCAAATGGAGTCGTGACCTCTGGAAGTAAGTGGAAGTCCAGTCATGAAGTCCATAGATATACCGTACCACTTCCACTCTGGGACCTCCAAGGGATGCACCAAGCCTGCTGGTACCTGGTGCTCCATCTTCACCTGCTGACAGGTTAGTCATCGAGAAACGAACTCAGCTACAACCTTCTTCATACCCAGCCACCAGTACCATCGTCTAAGATTCTGGTACATCTTCGCCACTCCTGGATGTACCACTAAAGGGGAAGTGTGAAACTCCCACATCACCTCCTCCTGTAAATTAGCTGGTACCATGGTAAGTCCTCTGAAAAGGATGTCGTGCTCTCCTCCTGTAGAGAATCCATTAGGTGCATGTCCTGAGGATATCTACGCACACCACGTCTCATAGTCAACGTCTCCACACTGTGCCTCTCTGACCTGCTGCAGTAGTGGAGGAGTGAATGCGAGTGACTGAAGAAAGGCTGCTTCATCTCTATCCATGAAGTATATCTGCAAAAAAGATAGCTTCTTTGTCGCCTCCCCATGTAGATGAATACTCGTCCTCCTGCTGAGAGCATCGGCTACTACATTTCCCTTTCTAGGAGTATAGACTATCTCAAAGTCATAGTCCTGGAGGAAATCGAGCCATTGCCACTGTCTGAAGTTCAGGTCCTTCTGTGAGAATATGTACCTGAGACTCTGGTGGTCAGAATAGACTATAAAGTGCTCTCCCATAAGATAGTGTCGCTACATATTCAGAGCGAAAACAACTACTGCCAACACTAGGTCATGGGTAGTGTAGTTCTGCTCATGATGCCTCAATTGACGTGATCCATAGGCGATCATTGCTCGCTCATGCATCAGGACACATCCAAGTCTAGTCCCTGATGCATCACAGTAGACAACGTACCCCACTCCCTCCTCTGGTAGCCTCAAGATAGGTGCGCCGGTCGATCTCTGTCCAAGCTCTTGGAAGCTCTGCTGACATCTATCTGACCACAGGAAGGGTATCCCCTTCTTCGTCAAAGCTGAGAGTGGTTCCACACCTCTCAAAAAGTCTGGAAAAAATCTCTGGTAGTACCCAGCTGGACAAAAGAAACTCCTCACCTCAGTCACGCTCCTGGGTGGCTCCCATGCTAGCACTTCCTCGATCTTCGCAAGATCCACAACAACTCCCACCTCAGAGATGACATGTCCCAAGAAGTGGACCTCGCGCATCCAGAACTGACACTTTGAGAGCTTACCATAAAACTGGTGCTCTCGGAGTGTGTCTAGTACAAACCACAAGTGATAGGCGTGCTCATCCTCAGTGGTCGAGTATATCAAAATGTCGTCGATAAATACCACCAGAAATCGATCGAGGTATGGCTAAAAGATCCTATTCATGAGACTCATGAACACCGTTGGAGCATTGGTTACGCCGAAAGGAATAACCAAGAACTCATAGTGGCCATAATGAAATATGAAGGCCATCTTCTGCACGTCCTCGTCCCAAACTCTGAGCTGATGATAGCCTGACCTGAGGTCTATCTTCGAGAACCACGATGCTCCCTTGTGCTTATCGAAGAGGTCGTCAACTCTCGGAAGTGGATACTTGTTCTTCACAGTGACTTGGATCTGGTGACAGTAATCGAAACACAGTCGCAAGCTCCGGTCTGCCTTCTTGGTGAACAAAATCGGGGGAGCCCAGGATGAAACACTGGGTCGGATGAATCCCTTGCTCTGCAAGTCCTCCAGCTGTACCCACATCTCTCGAAGCTTAGTGGGAGCCATCCGATATGCTGGAGGACTTGTAGAGAAAGGGATTCATCCGACCTAGTGTTTCACCCTGTGATTCCACGATTTTGTTCACCAAGAAGGCAGATGGGAGCTAGCGACTGTGTGTCGATTACTGTCTCCTGAACCAGGTGACTGTGAAGAACAAGTATCCACTTCCGAGAATTGACGACCTCTTCGATCAGCTTAAGGGAGCACGGTGGTTCTCAAAGATAGACCTCAGGTTAGACTATCATCAGCTCATAGTTTGGAATGAGGACGTGTAGAAGATGGCCTTCAGATATCAGTGTGGCCACTATGAGTTCTTGGTTATGACTTTCGGTGTAACCAATGCCCCAGAGGTGTTCATGAGTCTCATGAACAGGATCTTTCAGCCATACCTCGATCGATTTGTCATGGTCTTTATCAATGAAATTTTGATATACTCAACCACTAAGTAGGAGAACACCTATCAATTGTGGGTTATACTAGACACACTCCGGGTGCACCAGCTTTACGGTAAGCTCTCAAAGTGTCAGTTCTGGATACGCGAGGTCCACCTCTTGGGACACGTCATCTTTGAGGTGGGAGTTGCTGTGGATCCTGTGAAGATCGAGGCAGTGCTAGCTTTGGAGCCACCCAGGAGCGTGACAGAGGTGCAGAGTTTCTTGGGTCTAGCTGGGTACTACCAGATATTTGTACCAGACTTTAAAAGAGTTGCGGCTCCACTTTCAGCTTTGACGAAGAAGGGTAAACCCTTTGTGTGGTAATATAGATGTCAGCAGAGCTTCCAGGAGCTGAGACAGAGATTGAATAGCGCACCTATCTTGAGGCTACCGGAGGAGGGAGTGGGGTACGTAGTCTACTACGATGCATTAGGGACCGAACATGGATGTGTCCTGATGCAGGAGCAAGCAGTGATCACCTATGGATCACATCAGTTGAGGCAGCATGAGCAGAACTATGATACCCATATCCTAGAGTTGGCAGCAGTGGTCTTCACTTTGAAGATATGGCGACACTATCTGATGGGAGAGCACTTTACAGTCTATTCTGACCACCAGAGTCTCAGGTATATCTTCTCATAGAAGGACCTGATCCTGAGATAGTGGTGATGGCTCGAGTTCCTCCAGGACTATGACTTTGAGATAATCTATACTCCTAGAAAGGGAAATGTAGTAGCCGATGCTCTCAGCAGGAGGAAGAGCATTCAACTACTCGGGGAGGCGACAGAGCAACTAGCCGCTTTACAGATATCCTTCATGGATAGAGATGAAGCAGCCTTTCTTCAGTCACTCACAGTCACTCCTCGACTACTGCAGCGGGTCAGAGAGGCACAACGTGGGGATGTTGACTATGAGACGCAGCGTGCGTAGATATCCTCAAGACAGGAACCTGATGGATTCTCTATAGGAGGAGAGCACGACGTCCTATTCAGAGGACATACTGTGGTACCAGCTACTTTACAGGAGGAGGTGCTAAGAGAGTTTCACACTTCCCCTTTAGCGGTACATCCAGGAGTGGCGAAGATGTACCAGGATCTCAGATGACATCACTGGTGGCCTGGTATGTAGAAGGCTATAGCTGAGTTCGTTTCTCGATGCCTCACCTGTCAGCAGGTGAAGATGGAGCACCAGGTACCAGTAGGCTTGGTGTAACCCTTGTACATCCCGGAGTGGAAGTGGGATGGGATATCCATGGACTTTGTGACTGGACTTCCACATACTTCCAGAGGTCATGACGCTATTTGGGTGATTGTCAACCGACTCAGCAAGTCAGCCCACTTTCTACCCATCAGAGAGCAGGGCTCTGTAGAGAGCTTGGGATGTATCTATGTTCCAGAGATTATACGGATTCATGGTGTGACATCATCTATCATCTCTGATCAAGATGCTCTCTTTACTTCCCGACTTTGGAAGGGGTTGCAGGAGACATTCGGGACACATCTACGTCTAAGCACCGCCTTTCACCCTCAGACAGATGGTCAGATGGAGAGGACCATTCAGACTCTTGAGGACATGCTCCGTGCATGTGTCCTCGACTTTGGTCGCAGTTGGGAGGACCACCTACCCTTGGTGAAGTTCGCGTACAACAACAGCTACCACTCCACCATCAGGAAGGCACCATATGAGGAATTGTGTGGCTGACCTTGCATATCACCTCTGTACTGGACATACCCTGGGGAGTCTGCACTTATGGGACCAGAGATGGTCCAGGCCACAACAGAGAAGGTACAGGTCATCCAGGAGTGGATGAGGATAGCTCAGAGCCGACAGAAGTCTTATGATGACAGGAGGCGGAGACCACTAGAGTTCGAGGATGGCGACCACGTCTTCTTGTGGGTCTCACCTCGACGTGGATTATGGAGATTTGGACGAGGCGGCAAGTTATCTCTGTGTTTCATCTGAACATTCCAGGTGCTCAGCAGGATAGGCGAGGTGGCTTACCGCCTAGCTCTACCACCTCAGTTGCACCGGGTGCACGACGACTTCCACGTATCACAACTGAGGAGCTACATGCATGACCCGACGAATATCATCGACCATGGGGAGTTGGACATTGACTATGGGGCAATTTTTTTGAAGGCCTTGGTGGAGATCGATGATTGACTAGAGTGGGTCCTACGTGGGTGGTTGATTCCTCTAGTGTGCATCAGGTGGAAGCACGGGAACCTCCAGGAGAGCACTTCAGAGCGTGAAACTCAGATGAGTGCTCAGTACCCTCATTTGTTTCCCTAGAATGTGATGTATCTTTATGGGGACATAAAGCCCTGAGGTGGGAGTAATTTAAATACCCTTAATTTTTAAGGGAATTTTTTTTCATAATTTTCTTTGAGATTTTACGAGTACGCAGTTTCTGAATACACCTGATTCTGAGGCCCGGTGTTCTCGGAATCAATTTCCTAAGTTTAGCTCGGGTACGTTCAGTGAACGAATGAGCAGGTTTTTCTAACTTTTGAACCAGTTCTTGGAATCTAAATCCGAGGGCACCAATGGAACCACAACGCCGGAAATTTCTTAGGAACACATTTTCTGGAGTTTCGTTTTATCAGGTGAGGTTATTAAATAAGTGGGTTAACTAAGGAATGAAATAAAAATTTGTGCAATAATTTTTATTTTCTATTATAAGTAGTATAATTTATGCATGGTGGTTGGAGTGGGACCCGCTAATATCATAACTCCCTAGGTAGGATATTAGTGAAGTGGGGCCCACACGATCCCCACCCCTTCAAATCCCTTAAAACCTCCCACGTGCATTTAATTTTGTAACTCACCTGCAACCCCTTTTTTTAAATGGCAGGTCAACCCTTGAATTTAATTTGAAATTTAAGGGTCATTACACCACATCCCCGCTGACACGGCTCTAGAACACCCATGAAACCTCCACACCTACATGACCTTACTACCTCTATATATACAGAGCTCTGATGACCCCCACCTAACCAATATCATTCTCCTCCATTGTGGCTCACCACTGCTCAACACTGCTCTAATGTGGCTACACCACCTACATAGTCCTCCTCAGATGTGACCACCCCACCTCCCTTAGATCCTTCTCCTTAGACATGGCCACTCCACCACCATACAATTGCTTCTATAGGGTTTCTTTGATTTCAAATTGTTGTCCTCTCCAATTTTCATAGGTATAATTTATTTTTCTTGATTTATTATTTTTTTAAGCCCTATAATAACTGATCCTATCTTGAATCTATGAAATATCAAATTGAGATGTAGGATATGAATCAATAGTTCCAAAATATCATAAATAATAATATATTATAAATTATGTTTTGGATGTTTTGTGAGGGATATCAACATCCTATTAGAACCAATCCATCATCTGGATATTGATATTCATGAAGGGATTTAGAATATTCAAAATAATATGATATGTGTCTGAAATATAAAAGATAAATCAAAATTTGATAAATAAAACAACTAGAATATGCTTTATTATTATATAATTTATCACTATAAATATTGATATTACAAGGATGATGTAAATGAAGTTGATGTTATATATTCACTAGTTTTTTAAGAGATTTAGTTAAGGACATATATCTATTTTTGTGATGTAGTGACATCTGGATACATATGAAACATTTTGTGCACTATTAAGGATTTTTGGACCATTTTCAATTTGAATGATGTGATGTAAATAACCTATCAAGAGAAAACTAAATATCTAGATATTCTTTTCAGTTATGGATGATATGTCCCCACATAGTGTAAGTGTTGAGTTAGAGATGACACATGCTCACCTATTATAATAACAATTTTATACATGTGATAAATGTTTTTTCAGATTCTTAACATGAACATAATAATAATTTTGTCACCCAAATTGGGGTGTAATACAATAAAAATATTATTTGGTTTTATATCATTACTTTAGGCCACACATACTTTCTGAATGTTGCAATTTATGTGTACAAGATCAATTAATCATAATATGTGAGTTGGATTAAATAATTAAAATCAAAAATAATTTTTAAAACATTACTTGAGATAATTTAACATCCCCCTCATAGTATGACTGTAATTTATCACATGAAACATTAATTGGTATTAGAAAGTAATGTAACACCTCTGATTTGTTCTATTTTTTAGAAAATTATTTTTATCAACTATTATGGATGTGAATATTTGAAAAAGTCAGTGATATGACCTTCAATATATAGGCAATTAAAGATTTTAATGTTAATTGGAAAAAAGGATAAGTTAAATGTTATGAAAACATTACAGGAATATAAGAAATCCATTGTGGAGTAATTTTATTTCTATCTTTCTCCCTCATTAAATTTTTTTTAGTTATATCCAATATGATGGAGGTGGATAGAGTTTACCCTGATAGGTTTAATTTGAGACTGAACAAACAACATATATCAACATGACATATAAATCTATTTTGTTAGAACATGATAGAATTTTTGATTATAACAATTTATTAATAAGAGTTGAATGAATCGACATTATAGAAAATTAGAGAGTATATGTCCTTCATGTTGTACTTGTAGGTGATGAGATTTAAGATGTTAAATTTTTTGAGAGTCCATGTCGTCATTAAGGACGTGATAATTTGAATATATTTTAACAAATTCTTGAATGCATATTTTTGACTTGGTATCACATGTTTAATTTTTTATGTATAAAATTAATTTATAGATTAATATTTCTAATTTTATACCGAGAACGTTTCTCACATATATGTAGATTAGTTTAATTTGTATCACATTAACATATGATATGTTAGGTCAGCCTCATACCAATAGAAATGAGTTTTACCCTTAAAAATATTGAAGATAAAGGGGATAATATGAAATTTAAAATAACAATAAAATAATAAAGTTAGTGTCACTTTCCAATACCAAATAACCTTAAACAATGAAGATAAAAGTGACTTTGTACATATTTTCAAAATTGGGCAGAGAAAATGGGAATAATATTGGCTTTAAAATAAATATAGGAATTGATAAAAATCCAATGTTGGGGAATGAAGTAGATAAATGAATTTTAATAATAATTATTTTAATTTGCTTTTAATATAAGTAAATTAAATATAATCATAATTTAATTTGATGAATGAACAATGGAAAACTAAAAATGGAATAATTTCACCCTTATGGTTATTTCCTTAAATAAATATTCAAATATTAGTTGTCCCACTTGGATGATGATAATATGATGATCTAAAATATAATCCAAATGTTTCGAAAGCTATCATTCTGACTCAATCAAAGTACTATTCTAATTTCAAAAGTTAACATTGATGTATATTGTGATGCCAAATGGATAATATATAAAATGGAAGATAATTCTTTCAAAATGTAATAATGTTGATTAAATATTTAATATTATGTGGTTACTATTTTGTTGAGGAAAAAAATTATATATTTGATTCTTTTTTGGATAGATATTAATAGGAACCAATGAAAAGTGTGTATGGTTAAGGTGACCAATATGTGATAAATGTTCCTATTGGGGTTTAAGTGAATCAATCCTTGTCCTTATAAAGTATGAAAGTTAATGTTGAAAATTATACTACACTTGGATGATGTCAAAGAAGATTATTTAGAATAAAATGTTATTTTGGATGTTTCAATTATGAAAGAAACATTATCGATATAAAAATGTGTTTATCTATATGTTAATCTAGAAAATATATTTATAGAGGATGACATTTAAAGAATGGAATAATGATCTAAAGGTATTAGTTCTAGAAGAAAGAATTATTGAGAGGATGTACATTGTTAAAAGATGATTCATGGATTCAAATTGAGGTGTATTAGTAAGATGAGGTTATGAGAGGATTGTTAGACATTTTGAGAAAAATATTAAATGCATAAAATTCTCTACGGGGATGTATTAGAGTCATGTATTATTTACAAAGTAAATTTTACACATCAATCACATATATTTAAGAAGTATGTATATCTAACTTATTTTTCCATTATTTCCTTATTCGTGGTTTCTTATGATGATGACTATCATATCCACCTCTAACAAAGGCAGTGAGTTTGACATCATATTCTGGTAAGGGTTCATCTGTTTTTATTCTTTGGATCAATTTTAAATAGGGATTTTATGATTTTTGGGTATCATATATTTTTGTAGTGTGTTTTGGATCTCGTTGAGGTGGATTAAAGCTACTTTCCGAAGGTGACTCACTGCGTATGCACAGGTAAGTATGTATAAAATATGTTCTCCCATTATTTTTATGTCCACCCATGGTAGCATTATTATGTATATGGGGCTAGGACTGATTATGTATATATATGTAAAATGCCTATGTGTGTGGGTGATAACAAGCTTATGCATGTAAGAATATATATACAGATCCTATTGTGCATGTTCAAGGCCATGCAAACACATAGATAGGGGTTAGGGAGTCCTTATTTATATTCAAAGGTGAAAATTTATAGAGTATGGATTGATCATCTTAGTGTTTTGACTAAAAAAAGTTTCCAGTGTTGAGTGTGGCTTGACTCCTTTAAGGTAGGGTCCCTCTCCAAGCCTCTTTAATTCAAGAATATTTTAAATTGCATTAAGATACCTTATTAATTATTATTGTTTATATTAAATTAAAATTCACGAATATGTTTTCATTAAGAATATTTTTTGATTTCATAAACAAGTCATGGTTTTGTAATAAAACCACTTCAACAGAGGTGCGCTGTTTGTGAAAACTCACAGTGGTAGGTTATGCTTATATAGCTTGCTTGACATTATTGCATTGATGTTTTTTTATAGAGAAAATATTTTCAATTATTTTATATTTAATATAATTGTTTTAAACCAACAAAAGTGTTCCTCAAAGATGAATTGTTTCATTTTTATGATAATGGTGTTATTTTGAGCGGAATAGTAAAAATTGGCCATTTTGGATTTTTTATAGTTTTAAATTATTTATATAGTTTGGACATAACATTATCTACACTAATCCAAATTGAAAAATTATTACTTTTACAGATTCTACACATCCAGGGATTCATTTACTATTTTTGTGCTAAAAGCTGAATCGGTCATATGGAAGCTCAAAATAAGCTCAGAAGTGGGAGAAAGAAAACTATTTGTAGTTCTGCCTAGTTTTGGTGTGGGATCCCTAACTCATCCATGGTGGGCCCCAATGTTGTGAACTTCGGTGGGAGGATGCGCAAGTGGTTTTGGAGCATCTTTTATGAAGGAAGAACTGAGTGAATTGGCCGTTTATGGGGTCATTAAATCACTCTAATCTAGAGGATTGCGTTTTGGAGAGTCGGACTGGACTGAATAAATTCTCATAGTAAAATAGTCATAACCCTTGGAATACATGTCCACATCTGCTGCGATTTTGAGGGGACACGGCCAAAGTAATTTTGAACAATATTCAAGAAGGGATCAATGCATGAAGATGTCATTTAATGGGGCTACAACACGTCAACATCTAGGGGATAAATTCTGGCTATAGAAGGAGGAGAGCTCCACCCTCTCAAATCATCCCATTCTCCATCCCATTCCATCCGGGACACCAAGAAGATGTTCTTTTCGGCTTTCTCTTTTATTTCTTTTCTTTTTCATGTGTTTTTAATGCCTTCTACTTCCCCAATCATTCCGATTACCCCATCCATGGACGGGTAGTTTCATTTGAGTGATCAGAAAGAGGGGAGGCTGGACCTATGTGTTGTGTCTGAGTTTTTGTGCTTGAAATGAATAAATTTTCTTCTTCTTTCTTATAATGGTTTCAATTATTAATTAAGTATTAAATTCCAAATGTAGTAGTGTTTTGTTTTTGATTCTGAAATTATAAATTTCTTTGGTAGATGATCACATCTCCCTCCACCCAATTCTAATCTGTATACGGTGGAACAAGATTAGAGTTGGGTGGTGATTGCTCGGCGGTTGTCAAGAACGTGTGTAGGATTGTATGTCGAAATCATGGTTTATTAGGGAACAACAATACCATGTTTAGGATTTCTCTAATTAATCAAGATACCTTCTACAACCCTAAGAACATTGGAAGGAGGATAGACCAATCTAAGGTTTTAGAAAGGAAAATTCTCATCACATCTATCTGACTAAGGGAGAGAGAGGACTCGGTAGATGAACCTCTCTCTTACCACTTTAAGGAAGAAGAAGAGCTAAATTTGGAAATCATGATGGCAAAACACTAGGTCTAGCCAAACCCAATCCGACCACCATCTTTATCATTTGTTAAAATCAATCAATTTCTATTGTTTGTTTCTATCATAGTCATTCAAATTGATTTAAACCAATCTTTTTAAGAAAACCAACAAAATGTGACAACCATGTTTTGTGTGAACTCCTCTTCGGGATACTACCTAGAATCAACTGCTATACTATACTTAGGTAAATAAAATATTGTTTTTCCACGCCCCAATACAGGCATGCGTCAAACTTGGCACCGTTTCCGGGGAGGAAGTGCCAAAACCTATTTGTAAATATTTGACATTTTCAAATATAAAAATAAATTTTAAAAAAAATTATTTTTTCCCATGATGTATTAAAATTCAAATTTTTATGCATGGGAAGATTACTCGCAGTTGCAATATCAAGAACCAGAAATTGATTATTGTGATCTCAATTAACGGGTTAAAAGGATTAGTAATAATTCGGAAGATTTGGGTAGAAAAATGGAATGGGTATTGGACTATGTTCATCCATTGATGGTGCAACCCGACCTGATCTGGAGTAAGAACCTGAGATAGTGGTGGAAGAAATTTCACCACTCATCATTGAAGAACTAGAGGAGTTAAATGTTGAGGTACCTAAAGACTCATTCATCATCACTCAACCAATTCTACCCGAGATTGATGAAAAAAAAGATGACATCCCTACTGATCTATATGTGGGAGATCAAAAAGAACTTGATGAATTTTGTAATGAATGTGAGGAACTTTTTGATCTTCCCAAGACTTGAAAAAAAGAATATCCAGCACCACGGAAGGAAGTCACCACCCAATTGGTGGAATTTGAAGTCATGATGGAGGAGCCCGACTACCTCCCTCCATCCGGTTATAATCAAATCCAAGAGGCACATTCAACTGAAGAAGTGATTGAACTAGACCCAACACAGGGAGATAATCCTTCCATGAACTCTACCTTTTCTGATTTCATTCAATCTGATTTGAGCATCACTCTTTATAATTTTGAATTTTCAGATTTGGTTAATCCCTACATTGCCTTAGATGGAGATGAAAAAGAATATGCACCTGTTGAGGAACACTTGGAGCTCCCTGAAGATATTGATCATCTACTTGAGGAAGTCTATGAAGAGATACAAGTGGCTATGCATGAAGAACCAAATCTAAAAGCTGCCTACCTTAAAAGAGAAGATTTTGAAATTAATATTTCAAATTTAAATATTGAATCTCCCTTTGATTATTCTTTTCATGTAGCACATCTGGAGAAACCACTATATTTTGAAGAAGACATTGCACAAGTAGCAACTGAAGAGGAGGTGGTTCCATACTTCATCCTACCCCCACCATGCAATAGGATTATAATTGTGAAGGGGGAAGATCCGGTGTACTCTATACATGGAATTATCCTCAGAAAAGAAAAATTACATGCTAGAAAGAAAAATTTTTGTTAGTTCATGAGCATGAAACCTCCCCCACCATCAGATTGGGGATAACTGATTAGAACTGTCCCTCTGGAGGAAGTCAAAACCTAGGGCCCACTTGGGGGATTAAACCAAGATTTATCCTTATTTTCTTATTCAATTTCCATTTTCATTTCTTTTAATAAATTTCTTATGTTAACTTTTTTACTTTTTAGGTTTTCAAAGAGCAACACTTAGGAGCATAACTTAATGTTACATTGCCAATAAGTCAGGTCGTACCTATCCTTTATACTTTCTTGTTATTGTGATTCATTTTAAAATTAGTATACATGTTAAATACACTTGAATTCATTGAGGACATTGCATCATTTAAGTGTGAGGGAGGTAACCATTGTAGTTTAGTATTTTCATTTTGTGTATGTTTTTCAGAAAATAAAAAAAAATTGTGGGTTTTCAAATTTTTGTGTTTTTTTTTAAATTTTTGGTGTGTTTCTGAAACTTTTGAGATGAAATTATTATCAATACCATTTTTGAAACTCATTTCAATGAGTGAACCTATCTATTTCATGAAACTGAGCTTAAATGTATGCTGAAATTACATTTGTTTCAAGTTCAAATCTTCTAGAATTTCATGAAAAATACACTGATTTTTGGAAATCATGCCATATTTCACTGTCTATATCATTGAAATCACTTTCTTGTGAGGCTTATGAACCATTTTTGTCATATTATTTTCATTCACCTCATTTCTTGAGAGAACAAAACCATGATTTATTAAACCAGAATTTGATTTATTTCTTTCAAAACATGAGGGTTTGGGGTACGTGTGTTTTAAATGATTGAGGCATTTATTTGGTTTGAATCCCCATTTTCAAAATAATCCTTTTCATTATGGACCACCATTATATTTATCCTTCATTGTAGCCCCTAGTAGCCATGAATTTCCTGTTAGGTTAGCCACATTACAAGCCAATTTTCCCTATCCTACCTGCTCTTGAAGTGAAATTGCATGATCTATTTGAACTTAGGTGTGGGGGATAATGTCCTGTGGTGTAATACCTAATTTGGAAATACTTTGGGTGGAAAATAAATTGTTGAAGAGATGCATGTGATGCTGAAAAATTATTCTGTTGAAAGTTGTGCCTATTCTGGAGCTTTCATGATAAGAGAAGTTGTCCCTTTCTAGAGCTTTCAATGTAAACATGAAAGTTGTGCCTATCTGGAGCTTTAAAAAAAATCATGTTTGATAAGATTGAATTTTTTGCTGCTGGGCTGATTGAATGATGATGGAGCCTATTTTCAACAAAGGGGAAGTGAAGGAGACCATATTTGAGTGAAAATTAGATTCTTGCAATTTTGCTTCAATAAGATCCAAGCCTTCCTTTTTCAACCTCATAACCTTTAAACATCTAAATCCTACCAATAGGAAGCCACAGAACAACCATGAAAATTCCTCATGGGAAAAACATGTTCTTGACTCACATCGGGTGGAGATGTAGAAATTTATCAAGCCTATGGTGACTCTCTTATGAGTTTGGATGAGAAAAGCCTTGTTCAGCATTAACATTTGTGAGATGAGAGAAAATTCATTTGAGGTAAGTGTTTTGTGTGCATGGGATAAGAAATGAAGTGGAAATATATTAAAATCTAAAATGGAGAACTTGAATTAATTGTTTTTGATGAGGCATGATATCTTTTTTGCTTCTTGTAATTGATTTGATATGTCTCATTGATATGTGTTTTGGATTTGATTTGATTTGTATTTTACTTGTCCAGGAATCCAAGTGCTGAGTGTGGGGGAATTGATAGAGAAAATATTTTAAATTAATTTATATTGAATATAATTGTTTTAAACCAACTAAAGTGTTCCTCTATGATGAATTATTTCATTTTTATGATAATGGTGTTATTTTGAGCTGAATAGTAAAAATTTGTCATTTTGGATTTTTAATAGTTTTAAATTATTTCTGTAGTTTGGCCATTGCATTATCTACACTGATCCAAATTTCAAAATTATTTCTTTTCTAGATTCTACACATCTAGGTATTTATTTAGTATTTTTGGACTAAAAGATGAATCGACTATATGGAAGCTCAAAATAAGCTCAGAAGTGGGAGAAAGAAAACAATTTTCAGTTCTGCCTAGTTTTTGTGTGGACTCTATAACTCATCCATGGTGGGCCCAAATGTCGTGAAATTAGGTGGGTGGATGCTCAAGGAATTTTTAATCATCTTTTATGAAGTAAGTATCGAGTGAATTGGCCGTTAATGGGGACATTAAATCACCCTAATCCGGAGGATTTCGTTTTGGAGAGTCCAACTGGACAGAATAAATGCTCATAGTAAAACGGCCATAACTCTTGGAATACATGTCCAAATCCACTGAGATTTTGAGGGGACACATCCCTGGAAATTATGAACAACATTAAAGAAGGGATTAATGCATTAATATGTAATTTAATGGGGCTACAATGTGTCAACATCCGGGGGAAATATTTTGGCTATAAAAGGAGTAGAGCTCCACCCTCTCAAATCATCCCATTCTCCATCCCATTCCTTCTGGGACACCAAGAAGATGATCTTTTCGTCTTTCACTTTTATTTATTTTCTTTTTCATAGTTTTTTAATGCCTTCTTCTTCCCCAATCATCTCTCTTACCCCATCCATGGAGGGGTAGTTTCATTTGAGTGATCGGAAAGAGGGGAGGCTGGACCTGTGTGTTGTGTTTGAGTTTTTGTTCTTGAAATGAATAAATTTTCTTCTTATTTCTTGTAATGGTTTCAATTATTAATTCAGTATTAAATTCAAAATGCGGTAGTGTTAAGTTTTTGATTCTGAAATTATAAATTTCTTTGGTCGATGATCACATCTCCCTCAACCCAATTCTAATCTGTATACAGTGGAAAAAGATTAGGGTTGGGTGGTGATTGATTGACGGTTATCAAGAACGTGTGTAAGACTGTATGTCGAAATCTTTGTGTATTAGGGAACAAAAATTCTAGTTCTTGGATTTCTCTAATTAATCAAGACATCTTCTACAACCCTAAGCACCTTGGAAGGAGGATAGACCAATCTAAGGTTTTAGAAAGGAAAATTCTCATCACATCTATCGGACTAAGGGAGAGAGAGGACTCGGTAGATGAATCTCTCTCTTACGAGTTTAAGGAATAAGAAGAGATAAATTTGGAAACCATGATGGTACAACACTATGTCTATCTGAACCCAATCCGACCCCCATCTTTATCATTTGTTAAAATAAATCAATTTCTATTGTTTGTTTCTATCATAGTTCTTCAAATTGATTTAAACCAATCTTTTTAAGAAAACCAAAAAAAGTGACAACCTTTTTTGGTGTGCACTCCTCATCGAGAGACTACATAAGATCAACTGCTATACTATACTTAGGTAAATAAATTATTGTTTTGCCATGCCCCATGACAGGCGTGCGTCAGTTTTTTATTTTAATCTATACCCTAACTTCTCTAATTTGATACACTATGAGTATTTGTAAAGATTTTTTGGACTCATAGTTTCTCATAAAAAAATTATAAAATTATCATAATCACCAAAACACCCCTGAGTAATTAACTACGTTGTGGTTGCATTTTCATTTCATAGCACCATAATAAATTGTTTTCATCTATTCACCATGGATTAAAATTTCTTTCATAGAATTGGTGTGATCCCAAAGTTACCTTTATATAGTTATTTTAAATCATTTATGACCATAACATATCCATCATCTATATAATTTGACATTTACATAGGTTATGAATTTCCTTCATATAGTCCCCTTTTTTATTTTTTTCCATTATGTATGTCTTGAAAAACATTTATGTAGCTTAGTATCAGCTTAACGAGCCCACGTATTATTTCCGGACCATTATATAGTTCATAGAATACCTTATGTGGGTGGTGAAATCTCAAAATTACTTTTATTCATTGTGAGTTTCCCTTTACATGTGTCTCTAATTACTTTTTTTCTGTACCGAATTTCATTGAAATAGTTCTATTGAGCTAAAATTATGTTTTTATATCTATCAAATCCATATATAAAATTTATAAAATATTCATTATACTTTTAGAAAAGTAGTTAACTTCAAGTATTACCTTTGTTTAGTAAAAATACAACACAATTTAACTTTAAAAAGGTATCAATTTCAACTCAAAATTAATTCATACAATTCTATGACAATCCCATGGACTTCAATGTTATATCAAATGATGTAGACATGGTTTCTTCACACATTAAAAGTTTTATTTTTATTGATGATTCAGAAATATATTTATAACGTCTTCTTGAACCTCTTTACTTGAGTTCATCATGTTTTAGCCTTAAATCACATATTAATTTAACTCTACTTCATCAAACCCTTACTGAAGATGAAAAAACATTATTGATATGGGAACATCAATATACCACTTTTTCGTTTTGATCTATACCCTTTTAAAATTCTCTGATGTAAGAAAAATTCATGTCCCCCTTATTTCTTTCAATTTCCCTCAAGTTAGTAAAAATAAAACAAAGGGAATAATGATAGGTAACTATTCCCTTTAGTATGATCACGAAGGTTGATTTGTATGTGATTTTTGATGTGTGAGTCCGGACAAGAATTTGAAAATGACTTTAGATGAAACTGGATTGCATTTCTTCATGTTTAATGATTGAAATTATAATTATAGGGTTGTTAGAGGTCCTTTTGGTGATGTGTTTTACAGAATTACCATATATAACCATGTACATAATTTAAAACATTATAGAATTATGTATTGATTACTTAAGTGGGGTTTCCATTCATATTTTTGACATATTAGACCTTGTAATGTTCCCTTGAGTTCCCCTTGATGATGTAGAACTCTTATATGTGAGAGGTTAACATGGGTCTTACCTCATTGTATGATTTTTTCTATGATAAATCAATCGATTGATTATATGTTTTTCTAGATTAAGGGTTTCTAATATTTGGTGCTTCTATTTTTTCGTACAAATGTTTTTTTATTTAAATATTTTGATTCCAAAAATAGTTTTGCGGTCATGTTTGTAAAGTATTTTGAATATCATGTATAATATTTTCAATAGTAGTAAGGTTTAAATATAATGTGGGAAATGATTTAAAGTGAAAGTATATTTCATGAGGTGTATTAATTTAAAAAATATTCAAGGATTAATTTAAAAATAGGGCTCATAGATGTTTTGGATTAAAAAAAGTTTTATGATTTTTTTACTTTCGCAAGATGAATTGAAAGTCTTAATTTACATTATATAATTTGGGAAATTAATTTAATATGATATGGGATTTCAGGAATTTTATTGTCTTATAATGAAATTCATGAGGTTTTTTGAGAATAGAGGAGTCCTTTATGAATTTTGAGTGTGATTTTAATTTAAATAAGTTCATGATTATCAAATCTGGTGTTAAATTTTTTAAAAATTGTATTCAAGGAATTTTTTTATTTTACTATATGAAATAGATTTTTTATTTTTTAAGGAGGTGTTATTCTTTTCAATGTTCATTTCTTTTTTAAATGAGTTTTCATACTTTTTTTTAAAATGTTGGTATTTTTAAGAAACATGTTTTCACAGTTTGGTCATATTTATGTGATTTTAGTAAATCCAATATTTATAAATGATATTTTTGTTTTTGGAGGTATAAATCATATATGGTTTGGAACCATGGCTTGTGATATTTAAATAAATTCGCCTATAAAGGTCTTAGATGAAAGTATATAGTGTGTCTCCTTGGACGACCATGAGGATAATTCTTATAATCATTGGGTGTAGCTATTCTAATTATAATCAATGCCTATTCATTGAATGAAGTAGTAATGTTGAACCATTCCAAATTTTTGGGTTTCTTGAATCATTGTCCCCTCTTTCACGGTGATTGAGGTTTACTGTAGGTAAAAGATTCATTTGAATTTGACTCGACATTTTGGAAAGAAATTTTCAAGCCCTTTTATTTTTTATGGTTATCTTGATTTGAGTGATCAACTATGTTAGTTATTATTATGGTCTTTACATTAGATATAACCTGAGAGGGGGGGGGGGGGTCACAATATGCCATTCAAAATAAATTTAAACACTTTACCTTATAAATCTCACCGACATGTTTGGATATTGACCTAATAAACAAAATGATCACTCTTTTTTATTTTGATTAAATTTATCCCCTTACCAATTCACATGACCCCTCAATACTATATATTCCTCATGTTTTCTTAACTCAATTTTTGTGTGCGTGAAGTGGCCCATGTAGTCCATGGATTCCTAAGGTGATACTTCTCAAAGACAATACGTAGATATCGGGGGACAATTGTGGCACAAAATTGATATGTTATGAATCTTTATAAATATTACATATCCTTAGATCATGTTTAAAAAATAATTCTTGTGTATTATCGATTCTTGAGTATCCATAAATGGACTGTGTGCAAGGATTGGTGTAGGGGTGAATGGGGGGGTGTGCAGTGGAGGGGTGTTGGGGGTGTGCAGGGGGAGGGTAAATGGTGTGTGAAAGGGGCGTAAAGGGCATAGAGTATGGTGCTGGGGAAGGGGGCTGTGCAGTGGGAGGGGGAGGGGTAGGGGTGGGTGTGCAGGTAGGTGGGAAGGGAAAGTGTGGGTGTGTTGGGGGTAGAGGGCATGCTGAGGGTAGGGGGAGGAGTTGGCCAGGTGGGGGTGATGGGGGAAGAGGGAATGGATTATAAATAGATACAGTTGCCATAAAACCATTATTATACCTACTAGGCTGATAAACCAACAATTAATTACTTAACACCATTGCCTCCAGTTTCCAAAACAAATCCTAATATAAATATAAACTCTAATATACATACCTAGGACTCATAATACATTGATTCCATTCTGACATGACCCAAACCACTAACACCCAATATTGCAGGTGATGTTTTGGGTGTTCAACCCTTATACATCCTCACATTTCTCTAGGAATTTTGTTTTGTATGGTTGTAGATGATTTGAAAATGCAGGAGACATGGTTTTTTGGAATACATAGGATGTTGAAGGGGGTGTCTAGGAGGAAGGGGGTAAGGAGAGGTGAGAGGGAAGGAGGTGTGTAGGGGGAAGGGGTCGTAGGGTGTAGGTGTGGAGGTGTTGTCTAGGAGGGAGGTTGGGGTGTCCTAGAGGGAGGGTGGAGGTGTCCACTGTCTAAGGGGGGAGGGGGAAGGGTGTCCAGGGGGTATATGTAGGGTGGGGGTCCATGAGGGAGGGGTGTCTTGGAGGGAGGGGTCTGTATGGGGGGATATGGTGTCTAGGAGGGAGGGTACTACTTGAGGGGGGAGGGGGTCGACCAGGAGGGGGCATGAAGGGGGGTAATGGGGTATGCATGGGGGAAGGGTGGGGGTGTCCAATGTATAGGAGGGAGGGGAGGAGTGTCCGGGGGGTGGGGGTGTTGTCCAAGGGGGTGGGGGCTATCTAGGGGGAGTTGGGGGGGGGGATTTTTAGGTGGATAATACAAGGTGTTGGGAGTGTCCAACAGGGAGGGAGGGGGTGTCTCAGAGGGGGAGGGGGTTTCCAATGGGAGTGGTGTCCAGGAGGGATGGTGGAGGGTGTTCAGTGTCCATGGGGAGGTGTTTAATGGTGGTGGTGGGGGGGGGGTGGTTCTCTCCATGAAGGGGGTGTCCAGTGTCCTGGGGGTGGGTGTCCGAGAGGGGGGTGATGTCAAGGAAGATGGTGGGTGTCCAGTGTCCAGGGAGAGGTGTGTCAAAGAGGGGGTGTTATCCAGGAGGGGGGTGTACAGGGGTTGGCCTACTACAAGTGGATTGGGGGGGGGGTGTCTAGTGTCTAAGGGAGGGTGTCTAAGAGTGGGGGTGCTATGGGGGGGGGGGGAATAACACATTAGATGATTAGTTCATTCCATTCAGAATAACATTTTAACTACACATATTTATTATTGTACAATTATGGTTGACTGACTTAAAATATCTCTTCATTAAACATCAATCAATACATAAATTTTTTTAGTAACCATAGTTTTACTAAGATCCACCATAACTTTAATATCATTATAAATTGAACTTTGTACTACCACTCATTTCATAAGGTGATTAAACTATCATTACATGGGGGTGTAAGTGGAGGGGGCTATCTAGTGGGGCTTGGTAGGGGGAGGGGGTTGTCCAAGGGAGGCTTCCTAGGGGGGAGGGTGATGTAGGGGTGGGGCAACTACATGGGGGTGTCTAGGGGAGAGGGTGGGGGATATTACTTTGGGGGGAGGATGTATAGGAATGGGGGATATCTAGTAGAGAGGGTTGGGTCTATTTTTTGGGGAGTGGTTGGGATGTCATGAAAGGGGTGGGGGTTTTCTTGGGGGATATTTTTAAGGGGGGCCATCCATGGGGGATCTGTAGGGTGAGGGTGCAGCGGGGGGGGGGGGGGGGGGTACTTCAAGGGCGTGGGGGGGGGGAATATTTTTATGGAATTTCATACCCTAAAGCCACATATTCTTTACATGGATATAGGTATATATCCATGGTTACTAACTATGGATTTAGGTCTAATTAAATGGTTAGAAACCCTGGAAATAAATTGGGTCCATCCTCTAGTATTTCCACGGTTCTAAACCATGGATATAGTGATCTTACCATGGTTTGAACCAAGGATATTGTTCTAGGCCAATAACCTCGCCAAACATAGCCATGATTACTCAAACTATTGGTATTACCTATATCCTCAATTTTAGGACCTATAACCATGGTTTTAAAATGTGGATGTAGCCTGAATTTCATGAAGTGCATCATAATTCAACGAAAGTACAACCTCATTTTTCTTCAGAAAGTCAATGTACTAATTTTTTTCCACTACAGTCATAGTTTCACCAATTAGAATTGGCCATAAATCATTCAAATAACTGAGGTACACCGAAAGAAACTCATAAATGGTGGTGGAGACACCCTCTATGAATGTAGGATGAATTTATTTGAAATTCTATTCGTCGTGTAAGGATGGGGAATCAGTGGGAGGAGATGGTTCATCCAAGATGATTGATTTTGGGAGAAAACTTGTTCAAAACTGGGTAGATTCAGAATCATGATTACGGTCTCTTTCCTTGTTGATACCATGGTAGTAAAATATTTAATGAATATTCCATCAGGTCATCAATAACGAGGTACATGATTGAAATCAATGAAATGGTGTTGGGATAGTTTGTAGTGGTTCCACCCTACTCGGTGAAATAGGTGTGTATAACATACAATAGTAGTAATGGGGAGAACCTATTGAAATGTTACAAGGGTAGTGGTTTCTGATATCACTTGAGAATTGACTATGTAAGATTATGATGTAGTCTTCTAATTCCCTTTATACTTTTTATGGTGTGTCCTTTCCTTCCAGATGTGACAAAGGAATTTTCTATTTGTGATACCAAATCTTCCAACTAATGAATTAGTAGGTTAGAAGTATCATCAAAATCTATCATAGGATAGTTGAAATGATGTTGTGATCACCCTGGATTGTATATACATGTATTTGTTTTCAATTGTAATATTTAGTATCCTGATAGTAGGCTTCACATTATACAAAGGGAGATTCCTCCCCATAGAGAATTCCCAATTGAACATTGAGGGTGTAATTTTGTCATTGGAGATACAAGGAGGGGACTAAATCATGCAGGTGAAGATGGGGCATCCCCAACAGTGTATTTTATGTGGTTCCGTATGAGATATCCAAGAAATCAATGTATTTATCAATCCTAAAAAATGGGTCTTCAACCATATTCTAGATCATGGTCTCTACTCAATTCAATCATAACCCTATTTGGATAGGTCATATGGACACATATATTATTCTGCCAATGTTGTACTATGGAGAATTTGGGACAGGAAGAGGTTGATCTTGAAACCTATATCGACAGTATATTGACTAGATTCCACATTGATGAACTCAATGGTGATGTACAATGGTTGAAGGTTCCAATACAAAAATAAGACATCATCTTCCCCATTGAATGAGATTGTGGGTTGGTGTTCATCCTACTTGAATTCCTCATCATAGAATTTTTCTTCATCCCCTACCTCTATTTTGAACTTAAGGTAGATCCTCAAAGCTCTATGAGAGCCTCACTCATCTATTCTGATAGGTGGAGGGACTCAAGGATTGATAGTTTTGTAGGGATGATAGAGAGGATAATCCACACCCTATAATTCTATGATAGATGCACATGTATGATTATAGGGGGTGAATATTTGGTTGGATGCATGATGGGTGTTTCTGGAAGAACAAATGGAATTTGGATGGGGAAGGAAATATCCTACTGCATTTCTAGTAAATTTTACAGAAATATTAATGGTTAATTTTCAGCATGCTATGACAAAACAATAGGTGGACTTGGATGATCATGGTTTGTCTATTATACCATATCAATTAGAATAGTCATATGTGGTTGTGTACATGATGTAGTCTCCTGGGAAGATTTTGTCTCTTGATATCTACACAGAACCGACGATCCACCATTAGTCGCATTCACAACTTGTCTTAGAACACTTTCCTGATCATTTTGATGGTTTATATGTCCTCTAAATCTTCTATGATGTTGTATTCTGGGATATCTTGGGGGGATTAACTGGTATACCTCTTAATCATGAAACATAAAGCGATCCCAAAGTTTGACAGTATTCATGGAGTCATACTCCTGGTAACCATCATTGGAGAGGTATTCTAATGATGGGCGGACCTTTGGTGTGATTTCCATCACTCGGGGCATGATGAAACCAATAGAGAGGAATGGATTTGAAATTTATATGGGGGTTTATTTTACCTTGATCCATCAGTGCCTACTATTCTGGGATAATAAAGGCTATGAGGTGGAAGCAGAAGTGGTAGTCGGAGAAGATATTATGATTTAAGAATGTTCAGGCTTACATATATAGGTAATAATGCAACCATGGGTGCGAATGATTACCGAGAGAGCCAAAATATCATCAATGTTCTGAGTTCTTTGGTTGGAATCCATCTTCCAGTCACCATCATTTTTAGTATTAGGATCAACAAAGATGTTTTCCAATAGTTCTGGGATGCGGCCAAACATGACCACACCAATGTCCCATTCTTTCATGAGCTAATCCTTGAACACATATAATTTTTTCATGGTTTGTCCAAGGATCATATGGTAAGGGATTTGGTCAAGGAGACCAATTATATCTACTTTATGGTCCTCTTTTCACTTTGGAAGTTTTAAAATCCCTTAATCTTGGGAACTTCTGAAATAACCCAAAAATTGTGCATCGTAATTTAGATTCAGTTTATTTTATTTTGAAAGAGATATCTAAGAGACATACCATTAAGAGGGGATAAATCCTGATGGGGGGGGGGGTTATGGCCACATTGTATCATATAGGAAGATGTACATGGAGGGGTGGTTCCTATGGTCTCTGCACTGGTTGAGGTTGAGCTTATTATGGCTGCAACACTCAGTGAGGCTGCACTTGGAACAGATCTACTGGAAACAGTTCTAGCTGATTGGGGGCCTCTAACTATACATTGGTAGTAGTATCTACCCAAAATAATCTTCTTGAAGGAGTGTTATGAGGTAGTGGATTTTATTGCTTCATTCTTTCCGCTACGTTTTGTTATTTTTCATTGAAATCTCAGAATCCACCATTGAATTTTTGAGTGAATACTGTAGGGAAAAACTCAATCTTGATATTCCCCACCCAAATCATCAGCAGCTACAATGGGTCCAGGGTCATATTGATTGAATAAATGAGGCCCCTCCATTAAGAGGAAGAGTGTATTACATAATCATCTGGAAATGTTTTTCACATGAAAAGTTCATCAATTGTTTTCTAGGATAGAGTGTGGTTTAATTGGTAGATTAAATACATGCATAGGTCATCTGAACTACTGAGAGACCTAATGGATTACTGTATTTATATTAATAATGAAAGTCTTTCTAATTTCTGTAAAAAAATCATATCATGTTTTCTACCTACTTTTCTATGGTTCCCAACATAGGCACAGACCATGAGATGAAGTTGGTCAGATGCTGCAGTGGGTCTCCCATCCCATTAAAGGGTGAGAAGGTTTGATTCCCAAAATTGGGGGGGGGGGGGGTCATCACATTCCATCGACCCATGCAGGGTCCAACTTTCCATCAAGTGCACATTCCACCTATAATGTCTCCTTCTATTCTATGAGAGTATTGAGGGAAGTTATCAGTTAAACTTCATGAGGGTTTCTATCATAACGAATATCCTAGATCACCCATCCATTAATGTTCTCTACAACAAGATAAGTAGTATTAGAAGCTCGTGCAACATCCAGTGGAGCGACTTGATATGGGTCCCAAGAAAGGTCACTTCACTTCTCAAGTGTATTTAGAGACACATACCATCATTGTTTTCTATAAAATGTTTCCTCTTACCTATCATGATGTGTATAATTTCCATGATTGATGTGGAGAAAATAGATGAGAAGGATATGTGGTTTCCCCTATTACACTAGTGTAGGAGGGAAATGATCATCTTGAGGAGCACTATAATCTAGCCCCTGCACATGAAAGATCTCATCCATAATCCTTTTTTATATGCAACCTACTTAAGAAAATTATTTAATACAATATCATCCTCTAGATTCTACACAAAAACTAATGTATTAGAATGAATTAAGGAATTATAAGTCCCAATCTGGTATGTACCCATTATGGTATCCCAATTAGTGGGAAATTATGTAGAGGGATCACCATGTCCAGGTACCATCCTTTGAAATATATTCTGGACACCTGTCTGGGGGCCCACCTCATACTACACTTCCAGAGGGAGAAGGTTTTCATTGTTGTACCCTATGACATGATACCTATAATTATAAAACCTGAGATCCACCACATTCACCGTAAAAATACCTAGAGTCATATCCTCAATATTAATAAGTATTTACGGTTGTCGCATTATAGGGATGAAATGGATATTTTTGTACATTCTCATTATTATATATTTATGTGTGGATGTGCCTCATTCATGATTCTATGGTGAACTATGATTCCAAATATGCATCATTTTTGGAGGGTCTAGTGGTATCCAGTTGAAATAGAGTTTTGATCCACTTAGAGTGCTTCCAAATCAACCATATGAAACTACTGATCAATGTTAGAAAAATCCTTAGGGATCATTGGGTAGACCAACTATCGGTCATATATGTGAAAACATGTCATCCAAAAAGTTTGGGGGAAGCACGGAAGGTGGTCTTCAATGATGGACTCTGGGATGCCAAAGTGAGATGTCACATTCAGCGAAAAAATTCTAAAAACTGATTGTAACCCAGAATATTCTACATAATTTCTTATTTAGAATTGAGTCCCTATGCTTGTTTGTCTAATGATTTTATTATCAGTTGACAAAAGACTGGTAGAGGCACTGATGTAGATAAGTACAGTTTTGTACTAGATGGTGGAGGAGCCACTGCGTGAGCTAGCTAATCATGAAAATAGGGGTCCTCACTTGAGGGAGGTATCGACCACATCATTGAATCCATGTAGAACAATTTTTTTACTTCTTACACATGTGTGATCGAAGTGGAATTAGTCGGTGAGAATACTGGATGATCTTATACAATAAAATTTAAGAATAACACTCTATGATCTTGGGTTGAAGTAGAGAATGATATTGGGGAAGATAGAGATTAATTCATCTTGAGACCCTGGAAGGGAGACAAATATTTCTCCACCTACATGTACATATTAGGGGATTTAGAAATTTTGTGAATATAAAATTATAGGATGATGAACCTCACTTCCTGGGATCATTCTCCAAACTCTGATAGAGATGAATATGAGGAATGTTCCACCATTCAATCACATTAGGATTCGAAATCTGAAGAGAGAACAAGATTGGAAATTATTTAGTGCTTCACAACATTTTTTTCTTCAGTGAAGGTTATTTATTCTTATTCCAGGGAGTTTTTCACTGGGAATGGTATGTTCATTGAAAAGGGGATTACCTCCATGATTGTGGGTGCGATTGCGGGGAGGAACTTGACTTTTATTGGTTGGGATATGGGGATGTCATCTGTATCACTTTTCATTGTATTCGGGAGTCCGTATTCATTAACTACTATAGAAGTATGAAGGACCTACACATAGACTGTTGACGTATTAGGTAGTACATCATCTTTTTTCGGTGGTAAAATGAGTATTACATCCATTTTGGATGTGATGGTAGGGAGGGAATCCGATATGGTGGGTTGAAGTGTGAGGAGGGTCTTCACACTAATCAAAATAGACACAGGGAGGACCTCAATTTGGAGAATCATGAGTATGTAGTGGAACTCTATACTAGTTGGTGGATGTGAAACGTGGACCGATTTTACAATTGATAGAAACATGGAGAGGCATACATAATGACTAGTCAAAGAGTGGGTATGACATCCGCCTTAGTTAGATGTGAAATAGGGATGAAATATTATTTGGTCAGTGGTGATAGCACATAGATGTATCCCGTAATGATCATTGATGAAGCGAGAGTGACCTCTATGTTAATCAGTACTAGAGTAGACATGGACTCTTATTGAAATATAAATTTCATGAGTAGGAACATTGAGCTGATGGAAAGAAGAATGGGGATGAACTCCATTCCATGAACCAAAAGTATGGGGATGACCACCATATTAGATGTTGATGAAGCAGTGAGGGCCTCTACTCTGACTGATTTTTGGAACATGGGGAGGACCACCAAGTTGATTGCTGGAGTAGGAATGACATCAACTATGGTCACCATTCACATGGGAAGGGCCATCGTACTAGAGATCATTGTCAGGGAAAAGTCCATAATGATTTATTATGATGCCAATAGTTGAAAGAGTCTACCCAAACTGTATAAAGTGTAGATAAGGTCTCTATCACAAATAGACTTTGATGGTTCTCTGTTCTGCAGTGGCAGGGATATGGAAAAATGCTTTGGTGGTTAAAGGATCCACTAGAGCTATGGAAAACAATTCCCCTTATCAAGAATCCTCTCAATATAGTGACCAACATTGAATTTCGGTCACTCATATCCAGGCCAACATTGTTGGGGAATAGTACATTTATTCCTCATCATGGTGTACCAGTCACTATTTTTGTTGACGAGGCCACGTGGGAGCCCTCCTAGGTGGAACCCGAGCTATACCATGGCCATTATGACTCAATCATCCTCCACCTACCCGACATCTGGGATAGATTGGTAGGATCATCCCGGGGAGAGGCTCTCATAGCTATGCACTGTTGGAGTGGGGGAGTTGTGGCTCTATGTGCATCCCATGGCGTTGGTATCATCTCTGAGGCACGAAATCCACTTAGTGTTACAAACCAAACTTTTATCAATTTAAATTACCTTCTTATAATTATTTCATATATTAAAAATCACATAAAGGCAAAAATAGAAAACAATACAAAATTTATAAATGAAGAATTAATAAAATAAGACGTATTTATAGTTGTTAATGAGTATATACTAATGGAAAATTAAATAACCATTATGAGTAGTAACATGACCATAAAAAATGTAAATCATCCAATAATATAGCATCTTAATCCATAAAAGTATAAAATATTAGCAATCTTATTAACGATAATATTACATAAGTATATCACAATATAAATAAATAAATGCTTTAAAATTACTATATATTTTCTGGTATTTTTTTAAAACAAAAATTTCGATTTAAATTTTTATAATATTTATATATATAATTTCATAAAAGAGAATTTATTTTCATAAAATTAATTAATAAAATATTTTTTTGTTTTGTTTTATAGAGCTACTATCATGAGTCAGATGCTGGGGAGGGGTAGTTCCTTATAGATAGTCTTGTTGAATTCCCCAAGACCTTTGGGTCATGTAATCTCTTAAGTGTACGGGTCAAGTAATCTCCGAGCCTATGGGCCTTATAAGGGTTCCCCCTCATCGCTTGAAAGGGGAGGGGGTATCAAAATTCAATAAAAATGAAGGCCTTCGGGCCATTCGGATTCAGGCATTATGTAATTTTTAATAGTTTCATTAAAATCAGTTATAATTATAGAGTCAGAATTTTTAAAATAATTGTTTCTATTTATTAAATATTAAAATTAATAGATTTAGAAAATTATTTTGATAACATTCAGTTTATTTTTTGATTCAATATGCCAAAAAATTGTTCAGGTGAAGTTTTTGGAATTTTTTCTACAATAGTTAATTTTTTTAGGTGAATAGTAAAATATGATAATTTTTGGTTTATTTACAACATAAGTTCAATTAAATATTACTTCAGTCATTGGCGATTTAATAACCATAATCTCTGTCTCTCATTCATTACATTAATATATTTACTGGTAATGTTAAAACTATTCTTAGTGTTGATAGAAACAATAAACTAAGGAATAAAATAATGACAAAACGCCCATATCTTACTATATAAATTCTACCCCTCACCACATATTCCCTATACTATTCCTAGGACAATACCACTTGACCGTGATCACTTGGTATAATCCAATGACAAAACCCTTTTCCCAAAATAGGTTCTCAAGTATGAGAAAATCCATATTTAAAATCATCTTTATTGTCTGGTTAATTTCTTTTCATATCCTCTATTAACATCAACTTTCACAAGGATAATGATAAATCTATTATAATTTATATATATTAATTTTATTAAGTGAATGTAGTGATTCATCATCAAATATCTTACCTTTCCTGTTTATTCTAAAAACTTATGAATCTTCTGAGTTGGGAGGTTTTACATCCACTATGGATGATCTCTTTCAATTTTCATTATTTCCTTAAAGGATAGTAATAAAATCATTATTATAGTTAAATATGATTAACATTTTTTACTACCTCCTTCATTGATTCTTATAACTAGTATGTTATTCCATTTTTATTTTGGGAACCCCAATTTTTACTCATGAATATATTTTTTAGGAAATTCTGATGAAACAAATTTCTTTTCCATGGGTTATTTTATAGGAAATATTGTTTTATGTTCTATGTGGAATGAATGATTATGTAAATTTTGTGATGTCATTTGGGAACCCATAATTATATAGTGCTCTTGTGCACTGGGTGTTGTTATGTGTCTCATGAGATAATGTGAAAAATGTGTGACAATGATGTTTTCTTCATTCACAATGATAATGTTGTGATTATTCACAGATTTAATGTATGATCATGATGATAGATTTATTCACATATATGTGTGGTAGTTGAACACTAAGACATGTTGTTTCAATTTTATGCATTTCCATATTCCATTTCTTTATATATAATTACTCTTATGAATATGATGATGATCACATGGTTATGTTATGATGATGATGATAATTACCCTCACCACATATTCTATTGATTCATGTTATTATCTATCCTCTTATAGGGATTTTATCTCACCCATTTCATTGATGTATAATCTTAGGTGACTACCTATACTATGTATTACATGAGTGACACTATGAATCCTGATAATAAAGAGTTAAATAATGATTATATTTTATTACGTAAATGTTATGTTTGGCCCTAACTTTCCCAAGACACTAAACAATTGGACCCTGGTTTTCTAACACTATTATATTATTTATCATTAAAATGATTAAATAGTAATGTAATAAAAGAATGATATATATATTGAATTATAGAATAGTTTAATTAATTATTAAATTAGGGTTTGAGAAAATTAATTAACAGCCTCATAATGAGACTAAGTATATGCACAAACCCAAGAAGCATTATTTTATACAAATTATATACATAGGGATCCCATAAGAAATATTTTTGGAGTTGATTTCACATTGGAATAAATTATTCATGATATTTTGAATTATGTTCTATTAAATAATTTTTTATTTTATAAACTGATAGGATCAAATATAAATTAAGACACTAACCTATGTGAGGGACATTCCAGAGATTGCACAAATAACGTCCACAATTCCTTAATAGGTGGAGTTCAAAATTCCATGTAAATTATTAACATGTTGTCTCAGGATATGAAGAATTAACTGAATAATATGGAACTTCCTACTTTAATGAATATGAGGAAAATGGATATTGAGTCTTTTATGTGGCAACGACCACTGAAATTTAGTGGATCATTCGGTCCACTAGCTGCAGAATAGTTGGTCAACTCAATGGATACGATCTTTTATGTGATTTACTATTCTACGATATAGAAGGTGAATCCGTTCATTTATCATTTATATGTATAGACCTATAAATTGTTGTAATTTTTTAAGAACAAGATACTCAAGGATTAATCAGAAGCGATGGATTGAAAAGACATTACAAAAATATTTCTTAATTGGTATTTCTGTTGAACTCTTCATATGAAGATTTACATGGAATTTATAGATGTGAAAAAATAATTGTGAATCTTTCATGGATTAAGAATAAAATTTCACATGGATTTCATGTTATTCCATGAGTTTTGTTACCATCAATGATATAAAAATAGATAGATTCTTTAGTGTTTTAGAACTACACCATTAAAAGGCTCTAGATATTAAATAGTTTGGGAGTTATGAAGAAGATGTACAATGTCACATAAAAGTAGAGATAGAGTTTAGAGAATGGTCCCATGGATATAGAGACGAGAAAAAAAGGATGGAGTTACTACTAGGAGGATCTAATATAAAGTTTGAAGAAAATATCAACCAATCACACATAAAAAATGTGTGAAGAAGCATCACGGGGATTTCCTCAAAGGGATGAGGAAATCAATCAGGTGTGGGAGATATGAAAAACGGGATCAATAATGTCTAAGATAAATTTGGAAGTTGTACAATGTGGTGGAAAATTCTGGGAACCACCTATGTTTCTATGCTTCAAATATAGGAAGAAATAGCAACATGAAACTTAGTTCACTATACCTCGAGTCCTCAAGCGTAATCAGGGCCAGAAACCACCATATCCAATGGTTCAAGGGAAATTAAATCCCTTCACTACTACTAATGTGGATCTTGAAAATGATGTGGTGGGAGGTATTCTTGTTATTCATTTACGTATAGTAAACCTACTACTTTATTATGGTTCAACACATTCATTCATATCTTTTAAGGTTTGCATAACATTTAAAACACCACCTAAAAATATAGAGGTTGTGTTATCTCTATGAATATAACATGGTGAGTGTTTTGCATCAAAATTATTTAAATCCTCCCCAGTTAATGATATTGGGATAAAACTACCAATAAATATTGTCTTATTTCCTTTGATGGAGTTTTTTGGTATATTAGGCATGGATTGTGTGTCGTTATACAATTCCCTCATTATCTTTTTGGAAATATCGATCACTATTTACTTCCCAAGGCATCCTCCAATTATTTACAAGTTTATTAATGATGAATAATCTTATTAAAATCCATCATATCTGGTGTGGGTATTATTTTCTTAATATAATTCATATTGAGCTCAAATGATTGTGATAAAGGAAAAAATCAAGATTGAAGACATTCCCATTATGTTGGACTAAACTGATGTGTTCCCAAATGAATAACCTTGTCTTACTTCTAAATAAGAGGTTTAGTTTAAAAATGAACATATTCCTAAATAATTTCCTATATCCAAGACACATTTCATAATTTTTACCATTGGGATAGAGGAACTAAAGAAGTAGTTGCAATAGAATATATAAAGGGGTTGTATTCATCAGAGTGCATCACCATGGGGTTAATCAATACTATTCATCAAAAATAATTATGGATAAATGCACCTCTACATTGATTATAATGATCTCACAAAAATCAGAATAGAAAACTAGTTTCACTTTCCATGGATAAATGAATCCTCAGATCAATTGCATGGAGCCTTGTATTTCTTTAAAGAGGTCCTTTGGTCAGGATATCACCAATTAAAGGTCCAAGGGGAAGATAATCCAAATACTTCCATTCAAATATGGAATGGATAGAATGTGTTCATAGTGATTCGCTTCATACATCTAAATTCTCCAGTAACATTCACAGATTTAATGAATATAATCTTCAAATATTAACTTGGAAATTTTGTGGTATTCTTTATTGATGATATTATAATATACTCCAAGTGAATGTATGAACCTGAAGATAATTTGAATACTAATTTAATGAATTCATGAAGGGATAAAATTTATGAAATGTATAGTAAAAATGATTTTTTATGGATGATGTATAATTCTTGGTATATGTATTCAAAGTCAAAGAAATATATATGGACACTTCTATAACAAATGTAATTGAAAAGTGGCCCAAGAAAACATCTTTGATAGAGATCCCTATTTTCCCATTTCAATCTGGGTTTTATGGGTTATTTTTGAAGAAATTATAATTATTATAAATCCGACTAAGAATGAAAACAAGTAAGGGATAAAATTTGGTTTGGATCAGTGAATCTGATGACTGCTTAAAGAAGTTGATAAAGAGGCTTTTCACCGCACCCGTAATCATACTAACGAAAAATGGGGAAGTATTTTTGGTATAAAAATATGTTTCAAATAAGTAATTTGGTTGTGTACTAAATAAAAATGATAATATGATATAATATACCTGAATGGAGTTGAATATCAATCATAAAAACTATATTAGACATGATTTGGAGTTGGTGGTTTTGTGCATTGCATTGAAATCTAATGGTATTGATTGTAAGGGTATAATTTTAAAATATATAAAAACCATAATATGATTAAATATTTATATTCAGATAAAAGGAGCTTAATATTTCCCAAAAATGATATTTAGATCTCATCAACAATTATGACTACTCAATCCACTGCCATCCTGGTATGGAAAAAATGTGATGAATGCTCTCTGTGGAAGGGATCCTGCAACATTATTAATGATGATAATTGAGAATGATCCATTATAAATATATTTAAATTGGGTGATTGTGGGAATAAATAAGGGAGAAAAATCATAAATCCATTTTCAGTTGATTTCTCAACAATCCCTCATGGAGAAAATGATTAATGATGAAAGAACTGATGTGAAAATTAAGAAAAAGGTGGAAGCTATTCAAAAGGGGAAATCCTCAGAGATCCAAACTGATGAGGAAGGAGTCATATGATTTTGTTCACAATCTTGGGTACCATCTAATCCAGAGATGAATAAAAATATTTTTACTAATGCACATAGCTCAACAATCTCTATTTACCATGGTAGAACAAATATGTATTGTGATCTTTGGAAAATCTATTTGTGGGGAAATATAAGAAATTATATAGCTTAATATACATGAATGTGGCTCAAATTTTATAAAGTGAAGGATAAAAAAGAAGAATTCAAAGAGTATTACGTAACCATTTTCCACAAAAACCTAGAAATGGTAAAACACCACCATGGACATTATTTCCAGACATCTAAAGATTTTTAGAGGAAACAAGGGAATATTGTTTATTGTGGATTTTATTCCAATGATAGCTCAATTTTTTGAAATATGGTAGGACTAATCATTAGGTAAAGTAAAACAGATATATATTATATAATTAGTTAGGCTCTATGGTGTAAAAATATTGATTGTATCTAATAAATATGTTAGATCCACCTTGATGTGATGTAAATGTTTCCAACGTACTCAAAACAATGAATTGAAATTTAGAAATAATTATTATCCTCAAACGATGACCAATATGGTTAGACTATTAAGACACTAGATGACATGAAGAAATCATGTTCTATGGACATAAATGGAGGACATGAATAACATATGAGTATGGATGATTTCAATTATAATAATAGTTTCACTCAAGAATCCAAATCGCTCCATATTAACACCTCTTTGGGAATATATGAGGAACACTATCATGTTGGGATAAATTCGGTGATCGTAAGCTATGAGGGGCTAAAATGGTCTATGAAAGGGTAGAAAAGGTGAATACCATTCAACAACACATAATGGAAGCCCAAATTCAAAAAATTATCTATGTAAACAATCATTAATGAGACTTGAATTTTAAGTCTAGAGGCATTTTATTTCTCCACATACGTTCATGGAGGAGGATCATGAGATTTTGGAAGGAATGAAAGCTAATCCCCAAGTACATCGACCCCTTCTATATTCTTGATCCTGTCAGAGCTATGACATATACAGTAGAAAATAAACCTATGATGTCTCAATTATATCATTAATTCAATGTATCCCGATTTAGGAAGTACATACAATACCATTAACATGCATTGAATCAAAAGGTGGTACAATTGGAAAATGTTATCTCCTACGGGGACCACCTAGTGATGATCTTGGACAATAGAGATAATGTTTTATGCAAAAAATAGTACTCACTAGGTAAATACACATTAGAGAGTCCAAACTTATGAAGGAGTAGCATTGGAACAAGACTAAGTGATGAAGGATAAATACCCTCACATTTTTATGTAAAAATAACTTTTGTGGGAGAAATTTTATAAGAGGGAAAGAGTGTAATGACCCAACATTTAATAATTTGAATATCACTTCTCATAATTCATTAATATTTTATAAATTTTATAAAATATTATAGATAATAAAATAAAAACATTATAAAGTAACAATGAATGAAATAAGAGGATTATCTTAATGGTAAGGAACCTAAACCACTGAAATAGAAACACGACCTTTGGAATAATAACATGAAAATTTGGAATAATAATTTTTCTAATAGAATAGTAACCTGATCTATCAATGTAAAACTAAAATTTAGGCATCTAATAAATGATAATATGATATAATTACATCATTGTATAAGTAAATAAATGTTTTAAAATTTGTAAATCAAGTGTTGGTATTTTTATAAAAAATCATTGTTTATTTAAAATATATAGTAAATATAACGATTCAAATGAATATTGATTTTCAAAAAATTAATTCATAATATAATAGTTTTTTCTCTTATGATTATAAGATAATTTACAAAGCCTTAAGTAATTTTTCAATGTGCCAAAGAATTGATAATAATTTTGAAGTCATTAATTTTATAATAAATTATTATTTTAATTGAAAATTAAATTTCTCAAATTCAAAATATCAATTTCATATACATGAGTTCATTATTTATATCTAATGGTTTAAAAATCATTTGGGTGAATTTTGGGTATTTTTCTAATATAGTCAAATTTTTTGTGAATACAAAAGTGTAGTAATTTATTATTATATAAATATTATTATTTAAAAAACTATTCCTAAAGTATTTTTTAATGTTATCACCATAATCAGAAAGTCCATATCATTATTTTAATATATTTATTGATAATTTTTAAACTATTCGTTGTCTTGATCCAAAAAATAATCTAATGAATAAAATAATGAGATAACACCCACGTCCTCCCCTATAAATACCCCCCTCACCAGCTATTATCCTCACATATTCCAAGATAAGAATCCTATCAATGAACAACCCAATAATATTCTCAATACTCTCCCCCAGGACTTGTATCCCTTAATATCATAAAAATACAAACAACTTTTCACGAAGGAGGTTCTCATGGAGAATAAAATCAAGAGGCAAAATCATATTTCATTTTCTTCTAATTTATTTTCAATTTAATTTCATTTACATTATTCTCCTCATATATACTAATACATCTAGCAGGATAACTCTAGTATTCTTTTTATACTATAATATTTTTTGGTTAATGTAATAATTTATCTTCAAATTTCTTCCCATTTAGTTTTATTAAAAAATGAAATTATTGTCTATAGTGTATCAATTTACTACCACCATGGATGATGTGTTTTATTTTTTAGCACCACCTCCAAGGATGGTATTAAATAACTATTATAGTTAAATAATATTTAATTATTCATATTATAACTCAGATAATTTGATGGATCCTACATATATAAACATGATGATATAATATCACAATGGTTGTAAAATCCTCCAAAATAAATTTAATCATTTTTATTAACTATTTGTCTATTAAACCATCAACATATCATATAACCAAGTGATATATCAGATAATTTAATATAATTTATTTTCATTAATATAATATAATTTCAATTTTGGATAATTACCCCCATTTTACATAAACTAACTTGTATGCAGGAGAACCGATCAGTAAAAAAATAAAACAAACTCATCTTAATGATGAAATTAATCTTTATAGCTCATAAAAATGGATATTAATGAACTAACTAAAATAAAAGTGAATGAAATAAATGTATACTTGGTTATTTAATTATTATTTAATTAATATAATTTTATTATATTGGATATTAATGTGATGAAATCATTCAGACATAAGGTATAGGAATTCTTGAACCCAATTTTCATTCTTTGGTTTATTCCTCTTTCGTGCAAAATTTCTATATGTAAGTTACATTAATAATAATGACATATAATTATAAATAATTTTTCATTTTTGGGATATGAATTCATAGATTCATTTTTAATGATAATGAATATAATTTTCCAAAAGAAGTCATCCTTCAAAAAACTAGTGTTTTTCTTCTCTTAAGAGTGTTTATACTTTACTCACGATTAAGGATTCTGATAACAATAATGTTTTTACATTTTTTGGGAACCCCAATTGGTTGGTCATGAAATTATTTTTTATCTAATTCTCATAAAACACATTTCCATTCCATGGGTAATTTTATGGAAATATCTTTTATACGTTTTATGTGGCATGCATGATTATGTAACTGTTATGATAAGATAGATGTGGACAGAATTATATGGTGCCCAAATCCATTAGTTAATGAGATTTATCTCATGATATGATGTCTAATATGTGTTACCATGATTCTATATATGTTCATAGTGATGAATTTATGATTATTCAAATATGTTATATGTGAACATGACACTGGTGTTGTTCACAACATTGGGTGGTAGTTGACCACGAAAACATGATGCTTCATTTTTTTTCATTTCCACATTATATAAAATATTTAATGGTTACTCTTATGATTATTATTATTATTATATGATTATTATTTTATGATGATGATGATTCTAACCAAATTTTATATTGTTTCATGTTCTTATCTATCCTTTTACTGGGGTTTTAGATCACCCATTTCATTGATGTATATCATTAGGTGACTACTTATAATAAAGAGTATATTTGGGAAAATAATAATCTAGAGAAGAAATAAGTAAATATTATTTATGTTTTATTATAAAAATTTAATATTTTGTCTTAATTTAACAAAGGAAATTTTCCTTTGAATCCATGTTTTGTTACAATATTATATTATTTATCTTTAAAATGATGAAATAGTATTGTAATGAATGTAGGTTATCTATACCAAGTCTTGGTGGGTCGTGTCCCTAATAGAAATAATCTACTCATACTCATATCGTTATATGAGGTTGTCTATCACCCTCCTCTAAATGACCTCTAAGGGTGAGATGGGGTGTGGGTGCCCGGTAGCTGTGGACATAGTTGGGGTTTCAGTGGAGGTGGAGCCATGAAAAAATATTTTCTTTTATATTTCTATAGAACAAGTATTTTTGGGAATTGGGGGGTCAGTTTCCTACTTCTTGGGTCCTACAAAGTATGCAAATTCAGATGATATCAGGGATAGAATGAATGAAATTACTAATTCCCTCATCATCGTCCAATATTCCATTGAATGTGATAAAGATACATTCTAATGATGTCACAGACCAGAATTCACAATGATTAAATTTCCCAATCAGAGTTGAGTTCCATGCAGAGCACACTATTTTCATGGTGGTTCATGGAATTATATTTATGGATCTGATGACATGTTAATACACTGATTTATCAAATAGCACTAGTCCACATTTTTAGGATAAAATATTCACATTGGGTTTACCATTTTTATTGGTATCCCGATGTCTACAACATCTAATTACAATCCTTCATTTGATAGAAAAAATGAAAAATCCTTGTGGTTGAATGAGAAAATATTTAATTTGGGTTCACCATTTTAGTTTCTAAAGATTTTTTCCCAAGTGTGACAACAACATGTTCCTGAACATACTCTATCACCACATTCAGTTTCCCTACATTCCAGAAATCCAAAGAAGCGAGACATTCAACACTTTTATCAGTGATGCATGCTACTTGATCTAAACAATTTGATGGGATTTCAATTCATACTTCCAAATATTCCACCTTTGAAGTCATCACCAAGTTAGGGTTTCCCCCATTGGTTCTCTAACATCATAATTGGTTTTCAATATTTCCTTCATTACAAATGAGGGAATCATTCACCACTTTTATTAGTGATGTATACTCTTATATCTAAATAAGATGATGAGATATTATTTCTCCGTTCCTTGGATTCTTCCGTGGAATTCATCACCTAGTCTATGTCTCCCACAATGATTATGTCATGTTCTTGAAACTCATTGCTAGTTCCATATCTTTATTGACACATGTTAATTATTCTGATTTTTTCTAGAGATTTGGATGGTTCATGAATGCATGATAACATTTTACTAGGTGACTAGTCACATTGTGAATTGCTGGCATGTCTGTATCCAAGGAACATTAGTCATTTAATTTTCCTCATCAGAGGAATTTTCATGGAGACATTTGTATCATGGAACCCAAGGAATCCCATATCAGTCAGGATGTTTTTAATGATGAAATAATATCTTTTAATTATTTCTATTAAGGCATACAATGCATAACATGAGGTAACTAATTGAACAATTACATATCATCCATGAATTCCACCTTCAGAATAAATTATTTAGAAATTGTTAGTAGTTTGTGGTCTTAAGTTTAACAGCATGTAGAGATGGAGTGGGACTGATTAGAATTACCCATATAGGTGGATCAAGATGTTGTGTCTCTAAGATGAAATAGCTGAAAGGTTTTCTGATGGATGGATAAAGATGAATGTGGGGGAAGATCCAGAAGGTGTTTCCCATAAAGGGAATATGTAACACCATGTAGGTTTCTATGGAAACTCATGTAGGTGGATCATGGTGGTTCCCCACATGGGGAGGGGATAGGGCCTTGGTTTACCATTGTTCTGGATTAAACCTCAAAGAGGCATCCTACATACCATACATAGAAGACATGTATCAATACCCACATAGTTTTTCATCACAGCTGATGGTCATGTGACAATACTATTATATGATGTTTAACATCATGGGTTAAGGATTATCACATCCAAAAAGGAGTGTAAACAAGTGATGGTATGTGGAATGAACTAGAATATTCCCTTCACCAGAGGATTAGTCCAAGATGTATTTGGTATAAGGATAACACTTGAATGATCTCATAGGGGACCAAAAAGAGATGTGGCCTCTTGGTAGGGGCATGATATTACTATGATGTGGTGGATTGTGTAAAGATTATAATGGATTTGGATGAATTCAATGGAGTAGATGGAGTATATGGGGAGTTCAGTATAGACATTAGGGAGGCCTCCTAAATATACCAATTCGATGAAAATCAAAGCTGGTGTAATTCAAAATGTTTCAGCCTCTTACATGAGGATGAGGCCCGTGGAAGTGTAGAATATCGTTGGTGGATGCACATGAGATCCCCCCATTTTGTTGATCCTTACATGTGGAAATGTACTATATGGTTTGGGCATACACATGGAAGCTTCCCACGGAGGAGACACTTTTGGATTGGGTCTTATGTGTAGGTACATCCCATAAAGCTTGAATGGTTGGGGATTACTCCATGAGGGATTCCCATTAGAAGATAGATTTAGCAGTTCCTAATAACCTCATATCCAATGTTTTTCACAATCAGTTTGTGAAGAAAGATGAAGTTAAAGACCTGAAGACAATGCCAAAAAATATGTCCAATTGACTGATTGTATGAGGACTACACAAGGAAGCTTCTTATGGAGGATATAATTCTCTATGAAATGGATTTCCTTCAATGTGGTGAGGATATTATTCCATGTGAGGAGGATATCATTCCATGTGATCAAAGGCATTGTGAAGACCATCCCATTCCACTCACACATGGGGAGTCTTGCACCTCATTCATTGTTAAATACTACAATTTATCAAAATGTCTCAATGAATATGGTACTTTCTAGTTTTGCATCATGAAACCTAGAAGTGTGGGACCCACTTCTAACCCATTGGGATTACATAGCCATATATCCTTCACACTTTTGATGTGAGTTTCTTTAGTAACTATAGGGTTTATTAGTGTTTGGGAGTGGTTTAAAATGTGATCCACATTAGTGTTCCAATACTGCAAAGTAAAAGTGATTATCATACCATTTCTGAGAATAAAATGCTATATGGGAATATTAGGCAGAACATGATGTCGGTGGGGGGGGGGTATGAACTAGTGGAATGGGTCACATAAATACTAGAGTTTTAGTTGAACAAATCCAAATGTGGTATGGGGGATTCGGACACACAACCTTTTTGTAGAGGTTCCAATATAATGTAGGAAGCATAGAGAGGCCCCAGAGAGGGGAATCTGGAATCATAGGGCCTCATAGGGGGTGATTTTCAAAGATCAGTTTCATCGTAGAAGTCATGGTATTTTCAAAGTATGGTCTTCATGAAATTGGTTGATGAAACCTCACAATAAACTCCTAGCTCAAGAAAGGGGTTATTTAAGATGCCTTAATGCTTCGTGAATCCTCAAGTACCCCCAATGGACTTCTTCATTCATGAATGGTTAAGGACTTCAGAAATGGAATCCCCACCATGGTTGGAGTTTTCCAAATACACACAAAAAACGTTATCATGAATCCCATGTACCTTGGATGATCCATTTTTGTCTAGTTTGCGATGAGAAGGTGTTTTCAAATTACAACCTATTTAGCAGCTGAAAAGTCATGGTAACCATTGAACTAATGGTTGAATGAGATGGGTATTTATAGGAAAGGGGAATCATTAATCCTGGAATCAGTTCATGAAGAATAATATGTATTCTTAATTGGACATTGCTCGATTGGACTCATGGAGGATACCGTCAATGCTTCATATGGTTATGAAGCACTATCAAACTCGTGGAGGATACTATCAACACATTGTGGGGTTATGGATGATCTTCTTGACTAGTATATCCAAGAGATTAATGAACAAATAAATATTAAAAAATTGACTTCAATTGGGGCCTTGGGGATAATTTTTCATTGAATTTCCCTACACCGGTTTCTTATTCAATAGCTTTTCTCGTGGAATGAATTTTGATTCCAACACATCATTCTATAACTCAACTATAAATGAAAACTTGACTTATTTACACAATTTTTTTTAGAGTTTCCTTGGATTTCAATATTTCTTTTCTTATCAAAACTATAAAATAGACGGTTATCACAAATATCCATTCCCACCTTCATAGTCTATCGAATAGTTTATTAATTTCTACCAAAGTATATTATATATAATTCTTAACATATAAATTGTTTTAAGAATATAAATAATGGATCTACCATACATTCAGGATAGATGGTAATACCATAAGAATACATAAAATGTCCTATAAATTTATATATAGGAACTAATAAACTTATGATCCTTCTTCTTAAGCCCAAGTAATTAAATCTCTATTTTCATACGAAGAATATGTTGCATGTACTTATTAGAAAATATTATCTTAAACTCATCCCATTAAATGTAGTAAATTTATTCATATGTCCCCATATTATTTATGAGATTATATCCTCAAAGAAGATATCCATTCAAATGATATATAAAATAATATTTTTAGTGGTCTAATCAATAGAGAACAGATAATACCTTTTTATATGGACTTAAACGTTTCATAAAAAATAGTGTATCATTTGAACCACTAAATGATGGTGGAAATTTCCTCTTGAATAACTCTATATAAATTTTTAACAAATAATTCTAGTACTTATGTTAATAATGATTCATATCCAAATACTATAATGTTTAGTTTCTCTGGCTGAAAATAATTTCATTATCTTCCACATTCATTGTTACATTATTCCTTCAAGCTCCATCCATTTCATAAAAATAAAAATCATACTGAATGAAACAATAATCATATTAGGGAATAACATAATTAAAAAATCACTTATAGGATATAAAATCATTATACCATATTTTGAGTCTAATAAACCTTATGTTTAATAATTTACATTCATGGTAATCATCAATTATAATATTTCATTATGGTTTATAAAAAGTTTGGGAATTTCCAAAACATAACCATTATGAGTGTCAAACTAGTTGTCTAGTAAGGCTCATTGTCATGAGTAGGGTGATGATCATGTCAAATACCTCTACACCTTTTTCATAGTAATTTCTCCTATTTAGAACTGTGTTAGAGCCACATCCTCATATAGTATCTAGACAGTTATGTAATTTCATGGAATCCAATTTCAATGTACTTCACCAAAATATGAAGATATGTTGTAATTTTAAATATCCTTTGCATTAACAATTGGTATCACACAAATACCTCTCATAATAGTTTCTAAAGGGTAAATAAATCTTTCTCTGATACCATGTGATGTGATCCAATCATCTCATACATAGATATTACATCTTAATTGATGAATATTCATTAAATAACATAATTATCTATGACTAAAGAAAAAAGTTCTAGTGTTTTTGGAATTTGGATACCTAATAAACTGGATCATAATTTAACTGAATCTAATCCCTCTACATTGTCAATGCTTAATACCTTTCATTGATATATCATACAAAATACATTTTTTCATTTCCTAGATAATGGAGGCATAAAAATGTGTGATCTTAAATTCCCCATAAGGAAAACCAAGGTGTATATAAAAATTAAATGATTATAATGGTATGTGAATAACAGAATATCATTTTGAAACCATACAGTTCATATTACAGATCATAAACAAGGGTCATGAAATAAATCTTGGAATATCATAATACCTTAATAATAATGGAATCAATGGAATTAAGCTATGATGATGAAATATTGAAATAAAAAATATATTTTTGAATATAAAAATAATATAAAATATTTTTCCATGGTTAAACAGTAATAGAATCATTTCATGTTTTTCTTGAGAAAAGCACTGATGTACTTAATTCTGGCTTGCGAGAACCTAAATATACCCTCTATTTTGATATGAATGACCTCCCATGCACCATCATTCAGTTTTGGGACAATTTAAAATGTATCATATTTTTTTCTTGGGATAATATTATATATAAATTATTATATTGTGCTGTGTATAACCTCCCATGAATCATATTTTGGGCTTGGTATAACCTAATTTTTACTCTCTATTGGGCTTGGGATAACCTCGAGTGAAATATTTTATATCATAGAACATTAATCATTACCCAATAGATTATAAAAAGATATAGTTCCCAAAAATCTCATAATCCCTAAAGTTATTTTCCAAAAGATCATAAAACATTCATCCAATCATAAACTAGGAAAAAGAAATCAAGTTTCCCCAAACAAACCATGAAATCATAACCAATGTAAAAGAAACAATTTTTAAAATTATTTCTATAATTCAACACGAAATTACCCACGTAGAAAAAAAATGTTTCATAAAAATATTCGAATAATATTCATAAAATATAAATAGAAAGAATAAAAATGGTAAAAATTTTTCATATCCCCATTAAATCAATAGAAACACAAATGTTTTTTGTCTTTGATGATTATAAATTCTTTATAACAATCATTAAAAATATTTTCTAGGAAAATCTACTTCTCATTTTCAAATCATTTATTTTAAATCATCATATTTATTATATTTTGAATAAATACATTTCTTCAAAAATAAAATTGTAAACAATTACATGAGTCTTTAGATCATTTAGTTTTCTTGAAAGTAAAAAACTATGTTCATGCCTTGTATAGTAAAAGAATGATTCCTTTCACATTTTTGTGAAAAATTATAATGTCCCTTTCTCACAAAGTGACAAAAAAATTCATTTAAAATCATTTATAAAATGTATGTTTTTTTAAAAATGTCTTTTAAAAAGTTTTAGATGATTGAAACTGATCTTCATAACATTTTTAGAAATCATGGCCATTGATGAAAAAGGGTTTCGATCAAAGTGGGAAATAATGATGGTTTTTATTGAAACGCCATTTGGTATCCCTTATCCATCAACAAAAAAATGAAATGAAAACACGTATTAGATAGAAAAAAATATATTAGAATAATGGATATTTATTTCGTGATAGGTATATCAAAAAATTTCATCAATAGAAACATAATAATAAATAATCCCATTAAACAAGAAGATTATGACACAAATATTTTACAACATTGGAAATGTTTGAATCAAAATCCCCATAATATTGAAATTCCAATTAGGATATTTATATCCTATAATATTCATTAAATAATAATAAAATTTATTCAAGGGTAGTATATACACCACAAAAAATAGAAAAGTGGTTAATAACTTATGTGTTCCATAAGAAATAAGTGTTAGATAAAAATATCTTACCTAAAGTATATAATTTATTCAGACACATTAGAAAATAATATTTAATAAATATATTTAAATTTTTTATCTATTATAAAACAATAATTATATATTTAATTCATATATGTTTTTATTATGTCTTTTTTACAAGTTTATCAACAACACCATCCAAAAATAATTTCCCGGGTAGTAACTACTTCATTTTCCATGTATGGTTCTATTTAGTAATTTCATTCCTTACGATTTTCCCATGGTTGTATCATATCCTGAATATTAAAATTGACATAAATATCATATAATTTAATTATATTTTTATTTAGAGTAATTATTAAATTTTGAGATAATGAATGAATTTCACTATTCACGGATACAATAGGTCATATGTACACCTGAATGATATATCCAATTTCTCAATTGATATAATGGAGTATAAATAAATAATAATTAAACATTAAAAAATATTTTTTATAACATAAATATGTTATATATATTATAAATCTATTTATTTTGACTATGGATTTAAAAATAATATAAAAAACACATCACTTTGTGCAGGCGGTAGTCTACATTTATGCATGAAGACATTATGATTTATCAATGAAATGAAAGGTATGAAGATATAAATGATATTATAATTACAAAATTATGATTATTTCACACATATAATATATATACTTTAATAGAATTATTAAATACATCCGTGGGAGTTGGTTTTGGAAAAAATATATATATTTGTCCGCGAGGTGGTAGTCCACCATACACAATATTGACAGTTTGGTTTTCTATTTTATGGAAGAGGATATAGATATAGGTTATTTAAATAATATAATGAAATTTAATAATATGAGAGAAAATTATTTTATTATATAATACTATTTTAAGAATTATTGATCAAAGTGTAAGAGTAGGGATTAGTAATAAAACTATGTCCATTAGGAAATGTAGAGTAATGTAAGGAATATATTAGGGAAGGGATTAGATAAAAAATGGATTTGTAAGTGTCATTATAATTGGATATGGTGTTCCATATTTGAGTGGGGGTGAAGAAATTGTTTTATTTTTTTAATAGAGTAATTTATACCCTCATTTAATCAATTAATCATGGCACCAGAAGTTATCATTCTCAAAAAATATATTAGATAATTTAAAAACACATCTATAAAATTGAATATAGATAAGTTTTTTGGTCTATTAATACCTTATATTTTTTTTTAACCCAATGGTTAAACCATTTTAACCTTAAAAATTCACTTATTTTTGAATATTTTTAGTATTAATTATTTTAACACCCCTATATTTTATGGTTTTTATACTCTTAATTAAATTCAATTTCCCCAATGGTGTATATTTTACCAAACACTAAGCTTAAACAAACGATTAAATATTATTATTTAAATATGACAGTTATAACCTAGTTGTTGTAATTGTGTCAATTAATGAGAATAACAAATTTATAAAAATAATGTTTAAAAATTTTGGTAAAATTTACTCATTTCTTTCCAATAAATTAGAAATATTAAATGATAATCAATTGATCATAAAAGATTTGTTTTTATAAAGAAATATTTTTTCACACAATGGAATTTTATATGAACAAATCAAATTAATCAATATTATTGAAATGTATAAAGAAAATTTCTATTTTAAATATTCAATAAAATGTTTTTAAATTCACACAATATGATTTGTAGTATTAATATAAGATTAAATCCAATTTTATGTGTAAAAAACTATATATTTCTAAATGAGGTTTTCCATCTTTTCATGGCGCACCTATTTTTAATATAAATTTTTACAATTTTATAAGCCTTATTTTAAAAAATAATTTTCATTTTGGAATTCTATAAATAAAAATTTTCTTAAAGTAATAATTTTTTTTAATTTTTGAGTGGAGTTTCATTTTTTCATGAATAGTGAAAAATATCGAATATTAATTGTATAATGCCTTTTCATCTAATATATATATTTAGATAAATTATATTTAAAATTTTCTAAAATAATAAAATATTTATTAATACATCAATAAAAAGTATATAGGTCATTATAACAAATTTTACATTAAATTTGGATATACAATTTTATTATTCTTTTGAATTTTTAACTTTAAAAACCTGCTTTTTGTTGTGTCTATAAGAATAAATTTGAATATTTTTTTATAATTCTTTGGAATTGAAATTTTAAATTGGATTCTATTTTTTTAATCATATGGTAATAATTATATTATATTTTCAATTTTATTTGTTTGTAATAAAAATGATACCATGGTAAAAATATTATTTATTGTAGTATAGGTTAAATAATGTAAATGGTTAATATTAAAAGGTAATGGATTAATATACCTATAAAAATAAATATTTAGTGATTTATTGTGGTAATTATAAACTATAAATATATTCTAAAATATTTAATTCTAGATAAATTTATGGAAATTAACTCCTCTCAATATGGTTGACTTTAAATATAAAATAATCATGACTTTAATCACCTAAACCCACCTTTTCTCATGTATAAATAACACCAATCACAACCAAATTTCAACTCATAGGACTTCAATATCCTCAAATATATACCCAAACCACACCTCATCACACTCCCCACTCTCATGTTCTTCTTCTATGATCAAAATAAGAAATCCATGATCCTGAATGGCCTTTCAATGATGTGATATTCAAGTGGTAATTTTCTCAAAACACCTCTCTAAATTTCTATTCTTCTTGGACTTTCTCCTCAACTCCATCAAAAAAAAAGAAATGATAAATCCATAATAATGTATATTCTAGATTTTTATGTTTTTAATAGAGTATATTATATATGAATTTTTTATTATATCCTATTATTAAATGAAATGAATCTATTGTAAAAAATATTCCATTTAATTACCTATATAAATAATAATTTTTTTTATTTTTTATTACTTCCTACATGGCTAGCCATAAAACTATTTTTCTGGTAAAATAAAATTTTAATATTTATATAATATCTAATTTCATGTCATTTTTATAATATATAGTAATAATTGTAAATAAAATGAAACTGGTTCTCGATGTATGTAAAAACCCCAAGAATTAACAACTGAACAATTGTCATTAACATTTTATCTGATGAATAATCCTCATACAAGAATTAAAATGATATATGGAAACATTTATAATACAAAAAGTTAATTAATACTATTTCACTCCACTTAAATAGTTTTAATATCATTTTATAATATTATCCATAATTTTAATCAAATAAATTGATCATGAAACCATGAAACAAACTTACTTGAAACAATGTGAATAATTAAATATTATTAATGAATGGATTCTAATATGTTATAAATGTAACATAGAAGTTATTATAAATATTAGTATATTAATTTAATTAATAAATATCATTCATTAAACCATTATAATTGTGGTTAATGTTTGTGACAATAAAGGTAAGCATGAGGTAAGGGTTTTCTTGTGTCACCTATAATTCTATTATATATATATATATGTCTTATTAATTATTTAATAATTTTTTGTGGTTTATGTACTTCCCTTTGATATATCATGACATGAATCTCATTACCTTCATGGTATTAAATTTTTCTTCTTATAATTACTATTTTATTGGGCATACAATTGGACTGATTTCATGTTTTATGGGATTTCATTGAACAATTTTCATTCATTAGGGTAAACTACTATTTCATCAATTATTTCATGATATGGTTATGTTTGAAATTTAATTGTATAAACTATTATTTTATTTAAATTTTTATATTTATTTTCATAGTGTACACATAATCAATATATTTTGTTGATTAATTGATCTTTGTAAGGGACTTCATCTCAATCTCTTTTCATTGAGGCATATTTTGATGTTTTACACCCACCATATTTTATGAGGTTTATATACATCAACTTTGAGATATCATATAATGAAATTATTTTTATCAATTTATTTAATGTTTTTTCTATTGTTACTCTGTCATTTAAATTTTGATTCAAATTTTTAAAATTGTTTTTTCTCAGTTTAATTATTATTTGGTATTTTAGTAATGATTTGGACATACAGGCATGTGTGGGGAATGGATATAGATAGACCCTCAATTCATTGATAGTATCATGAGATAATAAGGTTGGAAAAAATATATGGGGTTTTGCTAACAATTTTTAAAATATCTTTTGAATTGTATTAAAGCTAGAGGTACCATGATTCTTGAAAACATGGTATCCAATTAATTAAGCATTTCCTTCTTTAAGTATTAGTTTATCATTATCTAGAGGATTTTCCCAATGAAAATAATATATGGATGAATTTTCATTCTTAGTGAATTTATTAGAAATAATGTGTGTTTACTAATTTACATTTTTGTGATTATTATCCTTTATATATTTATGATAGATTAAACTTTACATAGCCCTTGCTGAGTATTTGGGATCTCCATTTTTTTTATCATTTCCAATGTTTTCCAATAGGTTAATTTTGATTGATATCCTTGGTTAAGATAAATAGTAAAATTTCGTTCTCATGGAAAATAATTTTTAAATATAATCTTCAAAATATAGTCTAAATTTCAAATATATATTTATTTCCTCAAGACAACTAAACCATATATACCTTTGGGATTTTAATATTTTATATTGTACCAATTTAATAAAGGCATTTACTCTGGGCTACTGGGGTCAATGTTGTTTTATTATGTACATATTTTATAACATTATGTATACTAATTAAAAATATAGAATCCATTTTTACAAATTCATTTAATTGAAGCGGAAGAATATAAATTAAAAATAAAACCATTAATGAGATGGAAAATTTGTTCTACAAAAGGAAAAATATTAACAAGTATTAAAAGATTTAATATAAAAATTCAATATTGAATTTATTATAATTGACTAAAAATTATTAATTATAATTTTAATGATCTAAATTTTATTTAAACCATTTTATATAAAATAGTATTTTTATTTTTTAATGAAAATTAAGTTTAAAAAACATGTATTTTTTAATATTCATGGATACTTTTATCATTGTAGAAAATTATCAAAAATTAAACCTAAGATATATTTGACTTATTTATTCAAAAAATGATGTTCATTTTTGAAAATAAATTTCATAAAGAAAAAATATGTTTTCAAATTAAATCATGATAATACGAAAGGTCAAGATTTTATTTACCAATATAATTTATTTATCAAATAAATTTATATTTAATTTTCAAAATGTGGTAATTTTTATTCATATCAATATGATTAACCACTAGGTAAAATGTTTCTTGTTTATATAAAAATATTAATAGTATATAATAGTTTGTTAAAACATGGGCTTCTTGTAGAACATGTTATCAATGAAAAAAATTAATTTGGAAACAAATATTCCGTAATATTTCATGGTGCCACATAAATGCATTTTATTGGGGTTTTTTGGAACTCTTTTTTTAATATAATATATAGATCAATGAAGGTTTGTATCAGTTAAAAGGAGCTCAATATGATGACCATAATGAAATGAATCCCCTAAAAATTATTGATGACTTGTCAGACTAAAGTGAAGGAGCCTTGTAATTATCATAGGAAAATATTCATTATATATTTCATTAATTTAAGGTGTAGAAGAAATATATTTTGAATAAATACTTCCTTATTTATTATGGAAGCTATGAGTTTATAGTGACTCCCATAAAACATGATAATTCCCATTAAAACTTCATGGATTTTAATGATAGATTCCATAAAACAATCATGATTTTTTTTAGTATTTATTGGTGATATTCTCATTTACTCAAAGAGAAAGAAGGAAGACAGTGAGCATCATAGGTATGTAATAGAGACGTTATGAAAGGTAAGAGTATAACCTATGTGTTGAAACAGTTACTTTTATACATAGAACGTCAAATTCATGGGGTCATGTATTCATAAGTGATGAAATATATGTGAACACTTCAATGTTAATTGGAATTGAGGAATTTCATAGACCCTCAAGAGACTTATAAATCCATATATTTTATTGAATTGTAGGGAAATACCAATTATTTTTTAAACATTTTTTAAAATTGTATGTTCCACAAAATATGTTAATATTTAAAGCGTTAAAGTGTTATAGGGAATAATAATGTGAGGAAATATTTATTAGAGATCTTAAATAGGCTAATCACTATGGATGTACTCGCATTAAAATCAAATGGAGAATATTTTGTGGCCTGTATTGATTCATAATAGAAATTCACTGGTTGTGTACATAAGTATAATGATATAGGGATACCCTATCACTACTAGAAAAATTATCTGTAGCGCCAGAACTATGATAATGGATTTATAGTTCCATGCATTTAAATTAATTTATATTCAATGTTTAATCAAAATAGTGGTTATATGGTTATTTGAAGCCATGATTTAATAAATATTGTGGTTATTTGGTTTATTCAATCACGTCAAATTTCTCCCCTCTAAGACCCCCTCCCATTACCATCAAGAGACACTCCTCTTAGAGAACCTCCTCCTCAAACCCTACACATCACGAGATTTAAACTTCATGACACCCCGATACATACACCAAAAAAATCCACCCCACCATGATCTATCATAGCTGAAACCCTCTTTCCTTGATGCTGCAACCCGACATGACCTCCACACCCCATGAAAATGGTTATACTAGGAATACTACCCAAATCCTCATTCGACACTCCTTTGATGCATCCACCCCACCTCTTGGTGATAATACTCCACTTCATAGATCCCGACTAGAAAAACTTGCTGAATATGATAACCCACCAAAGGAATTTAGTATCATTCATTTTGTAGTTGTTGAAATAAGTTCATACTCTTCTTCACATCACAACATCACTTCAATCTACTACATAGGCATTGATTTAGGATTTCTCATGGTGGGTGAATTTCATAATTTTCTTATGGTATGTTCTTTTTTTTACAACACCTCTTATGTTAATAAATGTTTGGACCATTTGTATTCAGAATTTTAAAACTCGACTACATTAAATGGGTCCCTATAAATTATTTCACATAATTTAGAAATTATAATCTATTTTTACCAAGTCCATTATATCATTGTAGTGTTAGAAATTTTTATGTGGTACTATGGAGGCATGATTTCCTAAAATTAATTGAAATTTATTATTCATTATTTTATTATTTCTTCTACAAAAATATGTATTAAATATTAAATAAATTTTATTCCATATACTTGGAAACCTTGATATATGCATTATATAGATCTCCTGGAATTATGTTGTCATTGAAATTCAACTTGTTGTGAAATTAGTTTCATTTAAAATGATGGTTCTTCATCTTATATATTTATTCCTAGTTTTTATTGCTGAGTACAATATTTTTTAACTCCTCAATAGTTTTATAATTTATATCTCATATAAAAGACTAATCTATTATGGTTTTCATTTATGGGGTGAAATTTTTATTAAATGCGTATTTGAGAAATTATTCAAAACATTGAGAGATATTACACTACATGATTAAACCTTGAATAATTCATATGTGTTATAGAATAATATTACCTCACCTAGAAATAATATAATAATTTTATGTCTTATCAATGTATTCCATTAAAAAGTGATAGAATATACCCACAAAATAATTGAACAATTGGTATCATCATTCGAAAATCACGTCATCCATTTTATAAAACCAAATACAAGAATTTACATTACTGAAAATTAGGGAAACACTCAGTTTTATTTTAACTTCAACAATCACCTGATTTTTTTATAATCCACACTATATAATTAAATAATTTATTTAGGAGAGTGTTCATTAGCTAATAGATTGTAAGTTATATTCCTCTCCTTCTGAAGGGGTTACACAACTCATTTGATTGGTTCAATGATCACCGTAAGGTCCTCATAAAAGATGTCTTGATCATACCAAGCCCCTCATACATGTTTTCTTGACCATTAAATATCTATTAGGCCTGTCCACATTGATAATGAGAATCGTCAGTGTAAATTTTTTGGAAAATCACCAAAGGGATCATACAAAAAACAATAAATGAATGAACATTTATGAAATGGAAGTTAATTTTTTTCATGGAAAGGGGACACACAAGTTATATGATATTATCATTGATAAAATATTGGAACTTATACTGTTTATCTAGATCACAGGATGGTCCTTAACATTGTCTTCATGATCACATTTTGATCACTATATATGTCATCCTGATCACATGAAGGCCCATATACATATCAAAATTAATCATACAATGGACCTAAGACATATTAGTACTGATCACATGATGATCCTCGGACATGTTTGTGTAGATCATTAAGTTATTCTCCCCAAATTCTCATGATCCACAACATTCCTATAAGGACATTTGATATTAATACATGATTGATGAGGCTAGTAATGAATTATCTATTATGAACTCATTAAATCAAATCATAAGTGGAGGACATCACAAATTATGTCTGTCTTGGTCATGAAATGAATGGAAGATGATACATGATTTTTTAGATGGTACTTATGTACAATTAAGTATAAGTATACAGATTGATCAACATGTAACGAGGTATATATATAGATATAATTATTAATGTAAAACTTCCCATTTATAGAGGAAAAATATGACACACACATGATAAAGTTTTCCGAAGAAGGGGGATCAAATTATCACATGATATGTATTCTTAAAAATCTGATGAGTAACATAAGGAACATAATGCAATAATCTTTGTGAGGGTCTACATTGTGATAGCCTCCTAGTCTTATAATATACATGAAATTACAAGAAAACCTTTTTATCCTAAGACTAGGCATACAACCACCTTCCCCCCTTTTCACTCATGTGATCACATGCCTTCACATCCTTGATGGTTCATGTGACATCGAAGGGATCACATGAATAAAGATTCTTCCATAGCTTGAACAAATTTTCATGAATATGCTAGCATTATGTTATTTGATTCCCTATTTCATAACATGTCCATGTGGATTAAAAACCCTCAAAAAAGATTCATTTTCGAGAACATTTTCCCTTCAATGGGACTCAAACGTTATTACCTGAAGTGAATGATTTAATATAGATCATGTGAATTTCTTTACTCTATATGGATCACATGAAGCACATGACCACAATTCCATCATAAGGAGAACATGAATTCATGATTATTTTTGGGTGTCACTTAATCCTTAAAAATATATCATCCTCTTATAATGTTCATAATCATTTAAATAACCTCAAATACTCTCTAACCCAGATATCAATGTTTTCTACAATACCATCCATGAATCCCCGATAATCACCATGAAATATACTTACAATATACGAGGACATTTATTCCTATCAAAACAAGCTACATATGAAACCTCTCTTTGTATCAAGATCCATACTAAAAGGATCCATCAACATATAATTGTTAAACCTAAATGAGATGCATCTGATCATTGGATTTCTCTTAATTTTGACATCAAGTATAACTCACATTGTCTAGAGACTTGATATGATATTATTGTTAAAATAATAAATGTCATCCAATATGGGAATCCATTCAAGTTATAATCCCCAAAAATACACTTCTCCTATAAGATTCATCTCCCCAATAAAAAGGAGTATCAAGGAATCCTAATTGCATATGATCACACTCCCATACTATGGTGACCTCAGTTTGTAAGGCCCATTCATAGACATCACCAAATTGGAATTCTTTATAGGTTTAAGCCCAATCCAATTTCCTATCATCCTCAAAAAAATATATTCCCAATGAAACATATCCGGGTCCCCTCATTGTGTATGTCCGATACAATTAAATTTTAAACTATCATGAGATTTGTATACTCTTTCATCACCTCTTGTTTTCCAAAGTAATTATTTCCCACAAGGTCTTAGATACCAGTAACAATTATGCCATAAGAAAAATTTAGATGTCCCAATATGGGCCTCCTATCATGTGGATGTATGATTATATATTTTCTTCCTTTCAAGGATCATATTAACCCAGGTATGATCCCATATAACTAAACTCTGATGAATCTGATTGTTGTAATAAAAATGAAACCTAAGATGCCTTCTTAATACATGAGATTTGATACAAATATTCGGATTCCCTCATATTCATCCTTATTGTTTGATGTTCATAAATAGAGTATCATACAATTTATATTGGGTTATATTCACATTCATTTTGGATATATTAGATCCATCCTCAAGGTTCAATCCCAATTCAAAAAAAGTAATCCCATCCTTGGATGGAAATAAACTATATACTACCTAGTCATATGGATTATGATAATAGTAGTTTATATATACATTTTAACTATTAAGTTTCACATAAAAATGATTCGTACATTGACTCATTGGTTTGTATTGGTCTTATAGGATTTTTGAGACATTAATAAAAAACATGAGTTCAAAAAATGTACATCATTTTAAACATTTTATAACATAACAAAATGTTTTGGATGTAAATTCATTAAGATGGAAAAACAATAAAACATGATGTAAGATCAATTTTGTTCGTAAAAAGTTAGTGATGAAGAAGATAGATGGTTTATGAACTATTCATACGCAATAAAAACCATCAGGTTTGTAGACCCCATCAATATCATTCAAGTTGTAAATATTGGATATGTAAATTCACTAGAGGTTATAGGGATGTCATTTAATGTGTAAAGCGAACAGGTAATGTGAATAATTTTAGGATGACTGAAATTCAAGAAGAGTTATGGTAGAAACCTCATTTACACGATAATGTATTATTCATATATAAATTTTACATACTGGATGAAAGTGGTTTGTTCACTATTTTCTTTATGTTTATATAATTTCATAAGATACTTATTAGTTTTCATTGTGGAGAGTTTTACTATGAGTTTCTTCAAAGTAGAATCAATTACATTTTTTTGTCGGATTTTTTATTTTCATTCCACTTCATTTCATCGAACATTGTATATTTTTTTCCCACATTATTGGTTTTTATCATTATTATGACCAAGAAACTATAATATTCTAAAATTTCATGTTTCATTATTTGTCTCCCTCAATTCCTATTTAAACTACACTAAATATTTTCAATTTTTATTGTTATTTTTCTATGTGCTAATAAAATACCTACGGATAAGGATCAAAAGCAGTGTAAAATGATTTATTGAAATTTTAAATCAAAATATTGGAAACTTATTGGCTAAGGAATTGTTTTTTATGAAATAATATCACATTACCATTTATGATAAAAACCAACACATTTTAAGGAAAGGAACAACATTTTATTGGAATTAACAAAATTGTGAAAAATAATATTAATTTTTTCATACTTTTGAATTTTTATCTAATGTTTGTATATTGGAATTAATACATAAACCAGAGAGTGTTTGCATATATGGTAGATCCAGTTTATAAGACCAATGTAAAATTGATGATTTTTTAAAGACAATATTTTATAAGCCAATAGAACCTTCATTGTTGGATTTAGTGATTTATTTTATATAAGCACCATAAAATTGGTCCATTACCCTTTTATCCTTCAACTACAACTTCAATTTAATTTATTAGTTTAACAATTATATCCTAGAATCATGTTAGTAACCCACTGATAGGTTCCAATTGCTTCTTTACAATACATTTCAAACCATTCCATATTGCTTTGAACCTATACATCCAATATTATACCTTTCTTCTTATTATTTCTAGTTTTTATCTGAATTTATTATAATATTAAATCCTCATGTAATCAACGATGCTTCCAATATTTTTAGCATCATAATAGAAGAATTCCCTCATTTTTATGTAATAATTAGTGTCATTATGGAGAACCTATAATACATACATATGAGTTCACTGATAGAAATCCATATTTCCCGTATAAGGATTCAATTCTAGATTGTTTTTTGGGTAACCATTACCATATCAAAATCTGGAAATGATTCAAGAACATAACTAAAATATATAGGTCTGTCTTAATGTAGGTAATAGTTTCCCCCAAAATTTTGTGATTGTATTGACCTCCCATCAATTCGGACAATGTTATTTTCTACGTGGTGTTGGTATGAAACTCCAAAACCACTATCAATTGAAAAAATTTCCCATATCTTATTACATATGTGAGATTTGTCTGGTATTTAAACTTGTAAATCCTATTGACATGATTGATTTCGAAACTATATTCAATCTCCCATAACCAATTGTTTACCCATTCATATCCATATGCAACAAAAATGATGAAAATGACCTGAATATTTCAATAATTATATGTGATACGGTTTTCCATGGTATGACCCATTTCATTTTTTATTCTATAAAATTAGAATAGTCAAACTGAAAATAAAATTAAAACAATAAATATTCAAAATTCGTATTTAATTTTGAACATTTCCCACATGAAACACAATAAAAATCAGTGACTATGTTCATTATTGTCCATTTGATTAGATATACCATACTCAAAAAATTACCCTTGACCAAAATTGATGGCTTCATTAGGAAAATGTTATGGAAAATCTAATATAGAATTGACCTTCTAGGACCATGAAACAAAGTCAGGGACCTGAGGCGTTCATGATCAGGTGTAAAAAATGAATGTTCGGGAGAACCACCCACACTATATGATATTGACCATTAAGGACACATAAAGAGTTCTCCATGGCCTAGAATGTATTAGTCTACCTCACTCGGGGATGGATACAATGATGTTTCAAAAATCAATACACAGTGAAACTAGCTTTGGGAGTGTATTATTTGAGCATTAAAATCAATATCTTCATAACCTTATCAAGGTAGATTGAGGAGTCAAATATGGATCCATACAGGTGTAGGAGATACTTAAGAGTGCTCCTATAAACCATTTATATTTGCATCATATCTCTAATTACCCTTATTCACATTTTTGGGGAACTACATGGTAGGTCTCTATCCTGGGTGATTATACCTAGGAACCAATGTTTTCTCATCAGGAACAACAAGCAGTTAACAAGGGGGGGGGGGGGTTGTCTCATATCCTTACCACCACCAATGAATCCTACTCAAATATTCTGGAGGTATCCTGTGAGCTTGCTTATATCCTTGTACACCCAAAATAATTATACCCATATATCCCAATAGATAGCATGGGGGAGACACATATCTCCATCCCAAAACATGATGACCATTAAGACATTTTGAAGGGAAATTGTGAGAATAGTGGGTGTATATCCCCACATCAATAATATTAGTATGTAGGTAGATCATCGATAATGAGAACATATAATCCTATGTACCTATATACACTTTTATTATGTTTTGATACATTTTCATAGAAATTATGGTTCCTCCTGATAATATTCAAAAAATGATGTAGGGACTTGGAAAAATTATTAGACTAGTAAAAACATAAGAGTATTAACATGGTCAAAATGAACTAATTGTTACTCTAGAAATTATTAAATAGTTATCCTATATTGGATGATTATCAACATATCCTAAAAAAGTATAATCATTTTGGAGAAGATCATATTCCAATTCTGATTGGGGTTTGTCGATATAGTTTGGAAATCACCTCAAAACTTGCATATATTCATGTCAAATAATGTGAGTGACATACTCCAAAAGAACATGATTGGGCCCATATTGTTATTCTAATTGGGGCTCATCAACTCATTTTGATAATAATCGTAGTAAATGCACATATCTTTACCACAAAATCTACCTAGATCATTCCATCATCCTACAATAACCGATGGCATATCCATAATCCTAATGATGAAATACTATACTAGAATAATTTAGTGGAAATATAGGAGGATGAACATATCCATTCTCCAATTACATATGAATTTAAACATATTTCAATAGGAAATTCAAAATCAAAATATTCTCATAGCCATACATCTACCATGTTTGAATATCATATATTAAAAACTACAAAAATATAGGATAATATTCTTGATTGAAATACAAAATACCACATAAATTCCCAAAAAAACACCATGGAAGAAGGATCATATTCCCACTAATACAAGTGGTAATCAGAATAATCTATCCACTACCATGAAGTAAGACCATATTCAATAGAAAACCCTAATGGTAGGTTGGTATGGTTCGATAACCACACATGACGATGCACGAATTCTTACTCTACTCAATGCCAATTTTTTTAGGCTATATAACACATATTTGAAAAAAATAAAGGTTTATCTAACTCTTCATCCATGTTTTATCATGAGAACTAATATTATATAACACCTTGAGATAGTATATAAATTGATTCTCTTGATTAGAACACTTATTTATGATGTGGATGACCCCTCCCCCAGCCTAGAGGGATTTCTCACAAAAAATGAAATTATCCAATTATAATGGCACATTCTTATTGATATAAATGTAAACATGAGGGATAACTGCACAAAATGATCAATAATCCCATAGAAATAACTTTACATAGTAATTAAGTTAACTATAGAAGTATCATCTAGTGTATAACTGGTTATATTAATATACCTTATATTAAAAAGATTATATAATGGATATATGGATGTAGATGGCCGAAAAAACCTATTTAGAATGTTTTTTACCATTGAAATTTCCATTTATGACATCCTAAAATGAGATAAATGATAGGTTCATTCTTTACCCAAGACAAAAAATATAGATTACCATTCAATAGTTACATGATAGACAGATAAGTTATTTGGTATATGAGAGTAAAAATAGGGACTTAAATACAGTATACAGATAGATAAATCAAGCCTCTTTATCTTTATCAAAATATATGAGATCCAAAATCCATAGTAAAAGCCTACACCATGTATTCATCCTTGATATGATGGATCTATAATGAATTACCATTTAATTCCTACCAGGAAATCATATACATGGATGGGGTGTGTATAAGGAATTTCACTTCGCCACCTCACTAGTGCATCAATGATCCATAGACCAATCATCTATAAATTACATAGACACAAGATATTTTATGGGACTATGTAGAGTATATTCTAATTGGTCTGTCTGAGGAATATTCATCATTTTGAAAAAAAATGTTGATTGTTGAGGGAAAATTAAATTAATAGGATCTTAAGACATCTATCACAAAAAAATGAAACATGTCACACATAATTATGCAAATGAATCAGAATTACCATCTACCCCCTATTAAATGTATCTTCCATCATGATAAGGCATTGCACTCGATCCATGTGCAAAAAAAATTATGCCAACTCAAGATGATCAAAGTGGACATCTTCCCAGAATCCCTCTGGGAGATGACTGATCCGATAGAGCTACAGTAATTTGTTTCCATCACCACTACCCATTTAGTTATAAAAACCTATGAGGGTTATTATGTAACAATAATCTAAACTATAAGAATCCATCCCACAGGTATGGGGGAATTCTTATATTTACAACCATTCTAGGGGCCATTAAGTCCTCATAAAATAGATCATAATTACCAATAGTATCACAAAATTTATCATAGACAATTAGGATGGATGTTTTTATCATATCCCATAAGGAATCCTTTTATATACATTATAATTACCAACCACCGATTGCTGATACTCTAACTATTTATCCCTCAACATTACATACACATGAAATTAAAGGACACCTAGACAATCAATGGTTTAAACTCCACCATGGTCAAAATTGAAGGACTGGAACGAGGGGAATTTCCGGGAAAAAAATTAATCCCCACTTGTTTGAGAAGGTAAAATGACCCCACAATGAAAATTGCTAGAGAAAATATGTAACACCACGACCCCAGAAGCCTAAAGCTGGTGCATTATTTTAATTCATTGGCATGATTACAAGGAATCAAGTCCCTAAGGGATCATTAGTTCATTCATCTAGGAAAATAGAATACATATATGAACATTACAATACAATTTCAAAATAAAATACAACGTAGATAATTTATTGAGAATTGAATTATTCTTCGAGATTAATCCCATATATAAATCACAATACACTTCTTGGAATCCTGGGAAAATAAAACATAAGAAATGGGTGATCTCTGATACTCAATAAGGATAAAAAATATAGCCAAATCTATCATATATAATAATAAACTTTCATGGAAAGGTATAAAATTGAAACACAATCCCATTAAACATAAAATTAAGAATAACATATAAAAGCTAAATCGAATAATTCCAATAAATAATTCACATGGATATTCTAATAGTAAAATAATAACATTTAACATTAATAAGTAATCTCATAATGATGGAATGAATAATTCCAGAAATCTTAAGGAAAAAGTCATGGCCTGAAGCCAAGACCCTAAATAAAAATTTCATCAAGTCATTCTTCTACGACAATAGTTTTCTCTTTATACCTACCGATTCATAGAGGGGTTCTAGTGGGCCCCACCCATCACATACTTTGTACAATTCATTCCTCAAATTAAAGGGGTGAAACGTAACATTATAATTTGTATTAAAACTAGCACGCGAAAGGTCAATACTTAACCATAAACCATAAATGTTATAAAAATAGCACATCCATTATAAAACATATCATAACTCATTCAATACAATATAGAATATTGTATTATAATAAATCAACTGCAATAAATAATAATTCCCAGTAAAGGATGCTGACATAATTGAAAATGATAAGTAAAACTCTTGGAATGAAATATCTATTTTTTCATGAAATCATTTAAAAGTCACTAAATTTAAAAATAAAGTCATTTTAAATATATTTTTGAATACAAGTTTCCCATAACACTTTGTTACCATTGAATGAAAATAACATTTTAAAACAATCATGACCATATAAATAAATCTTAAAAATTATTTTGAAAACATGTACATTAATTAAAAAGATTTAGAAACATAAATAATTAAAATATTTAAAATGATGATCTTGATAAATATACCCATCCAAAAAACCATAAAATATTGCTTTTCAATAAATTTTTATGTAAAATGGACATGGATGATAAATATTTCCAAGTAAATACTTACATATAAACAGTCACAGATAATAATGAGATTGAGAAATTATCTCTTACCTTGTACATTCCTTTGGTCGACGGTATATTTAACCTCTTATATAATGACCATAGTGTGTTATTAAATTATAACGGAAACATATTCATTTATATTATATCATACTTGATTAATTTTTAGCATTATAAAACCCATTTAATAATAATTTCCATGATAAAATTACATTTCGGGAAATAATCACTTTCTTTATCGTAAGGGTTTTAACTTGTTATTCTTGAACACATCACTTATATAATGATTTAGTTTCATCCATAAAAAAATATTTATTTATAATACATATTCAGAATATAAATTTGTATAAATGACATATATATTAAATGGAAAACACCGTTTTTGGAGAGGGTAGGCCGTACATACGCTTAAATGTTGTATCTATTTTTATATCATATTAAACAGAAGTAAGAGAATGTGATATATGTAAATACACACACACACACAACCAAATAGATATATATATTTATATTGGAATTATTATTTCATATATTATATACTTATTAATAATATATATTTTTATAATCATTTTTGAATGGTGAATGTGGAAATGAAACTCATCGCATCGTAGAGAGGGTAATCCGTGCGTAGGAATGAGTGAGGATATCAATCTATTGATGGTGAAATTGTGTGAAATTGGATGGTATATTATATATATTGAATCATTAAAATGTTATATTTATTATTTACATCAATTATACTGATTACTATACCCATCCAAATAATGAAGTATTGAATAACAAACAACACCATGATGTGGAGATGGTAAGCCGTACATACACACTTATGATTACTTTTTCATTCATAGGATGGATAGATTAATGAATATGTGTGTAAAATATTTATAATAACAACTCATTATATAGAACATACTATAATTTTTATTTTTTTTGGAAATAACAAAGAAAGATTTAGTAGAAGAAGAAAAGAACTTTGAAAGAGGTGATGGAATAATTACCTCTTTTTCAGGCGCTACCTCTTGATTTTAACTAAAGGGATCCTTAGGATGGAATTATGATCTATTTAATGCCTCTAGGTTGAATTGAGGGTTTTTGAGAGGGTATTTGAGCAAGGGATGGCTGAGCCAAATGGCTTTGGAGGTGTGAAGTTTAGTGAAGGGGAAGTACCCTTTTATTAGAGAGGTGAGAGGATCATTTGGAAGAGCTTGAAATATTATTTTATTATAATTTTTATTTTCAGTTTCTAATAGCTACAAATAGATTTATTTCTAGGAAAAGGTGTGTATGGGTCAAAAGCCTTCCAACCAATAGGTTTTAGACATGTTTAAATTACCATATTAACCTTATCATTAAAATTTAACCATTAGATAAATAGTTTAACATTTACCATGTCGTCTTGTATTTTTTTATTTCATGGTTAACAAACATTCTATATAATGTAAAGAGTACCTATTTTTTCAGTAATGACATATCTATCCAAATCTATTAACTTTTTTAGAATCTTAGATTTTTTGGAATATTATATCATTTAATAAAATTGTATTTGTTTTAAAAACTAATTTATGTCAATTTTGACACTATTTAGTAATTGTTTATTATTAATGTCATAAAAAGTAGATTACTTGGGAAAAAAAATTAATCAACACTAACATGTCATATTCAAATATAATGTTCGTGTATGGAATCAAAAGTTTATCTTTAAATTTATTTTAATATTTATAATTTCAATTATTTTAATCTTTCAGTAATTAGCTAATTAATACATCATCATTGTGGCATATATAAATTTAATTATTTGATGCCTAAAAAATGTAAATAAAATATTATGATATAGGAAAACATTTTATATTTCTACTTATTATTAATAGTTGAATTTATTTTATGAATAACCAAATATTAAAAATGGTTTAGTTAATAAAGTTTGAATTTAACCCTTTTAGTACTTCTTTAAGTAAATAATAATAAATGTCATAATATAACCCAAATGGATAAAAAAGGATATTAGTTTTTTCCAAATGTTTATTTTTGTCAAAATACATATATCCAATAGAATTAGGACACGTGTTTGGGTAACTGTAATATTATTTTTACCTTCAATTACCTTATTTACTTTTAACCGTGGTAAATAAAATTCAAAAGATACTATACATCAAAAGATATTTTCATCCCATTGAACCACATTTTACTTAAGTATGAAAGCCATGTCTATATTATTTTTGAAATTGAATTCATATAAGAAGTAAAATCACAATTTATGTGAATTTGAAAATGTAATTAGAAGGTGGGTAAATGTGCCTAGAATGTGGGTAACAAGATATTAAAAAAAGTTCAATGAATTTTTATATATAATAATATTATAAAATGTCACAATTGACATAAATTGGGCTAATATATTTATTATCTACATATTTTTACTTTAAGAAAACTATTAATTACAAATATTTATTTAAATGAAAAAGTCATTTTTTGTGTACTATGCAGTAATTTTCACTATTCATAAAATATTTGAGGATTTCAAAAAAATACAAAAAATTCACCTTAAGATATTTTTTACATTTTTAATTCATAAATAAAATTTATTTTACCAAATTAAATTTGTTTTCATTTCTAAAATTAATATTATTATTGTTCACAATAGAACATAAAAAGTAGTTATTTTAAGAACGTAGATTTGAAAAATATATATCTATTTTAACAAATCATATACATTTAATTATAAATATGTTTTAATTATTTGAAAAAATTATAAATAACATTTAAAATATATTTTTTAGAATAAATATTACAATATTTAATTGATAAATAAATATATCTGTTAAGTAATTATAATACTAATGTGTTGTTTCGCAGAAACTCAATCTTGCATATAACGCAAGCCAAGTCGTTGTTGTGTGAAATATAAAATATGTAATTAAAATAAATATATAACATACTATGAATTCGTGGGGTATTTCATTCTCCCCTCCTTCAATAAATTTTTTCCGCACAATTTTTAATTGTTCTTCAAAAATAAAATGTTGAAAATAGAAAATACCTTTGTAAAAAACCCACATTGGAAATAGGGTAAAGAAAATTTATTCTTAATAAGATGGAAATGAAAATTAAAAAATCCCCACCAAATTAGGACTTCAAATAGGGAAATCAGAGACAAATAATTGGTGGAAAACATAAATATTTATAGGGAGAGATTGAGCTCATTAATAACAAACAAGTGAACAATAAATGGAAAATTGAGGTCCACAAAGCCATAAATCAATGATGATGATTTAAAATATCATCGGTTCAACAAAACATAAGGTATTAGGACAACACATTTTTGGATTTAAGTTCCTTTCATAAATTCTACGGTAAAAAATAATACATGAAATGTATATTCCCATTCATTAACTAATTTCGAACACAAAATCATCTTTCAATATAAATGAAAATAGAACTGAAATATTATATTTATCCTAATCATATAGGGTTCACAAAAGAATGAATTTATAATTAATATATTAGTTAATTTAAAAAACTACATTATAAAAATTAGGACATCACGTTGGCCAGTGGTAAGTGATTGTTGACACTCCTTTACGCCACAGAGTCTAAATGACTAAGAAAAGGGAATACCTTTTCCCAAAAAGATTCATCCTTTGAAGAAACATAACAATTTGACAAAGGAATGAAAAAGGATTTCATCCCACTAGGGTCGCGCAAGTTTCCTTATGGTCGAGCAAGTATACGTGTGTTCCGCATAGTGGTCATGCAGGTGACTTGCGGGTCCTCTTTGATTCTCGCTTGGGGTCTTTAGCAGCCTATAAAAAACCTCGGTGGGACCCCCATTTTAGGAAAAAAAAATCCAGAAACTCAGATTTGAGCTCCCGGCACCCTAGTCTCTTCTCGAAGCTTCCAAACACTTCTAAGGTAATTTCTTACATAGAACGGAAGCTCTAAAGAGGGAAAACAAGGCCTAAGTGTTGGAATTCACCAACACCTACACGCCTAGGTGTTTAACCCTTAAGGGAAATGAACCCACTTGCGCGCCGCCTTACCCCTTTAATAGAACTTGTGAGCCACCCCTTTAGAAGCCTTTAGGGATAATACTAAGGTATTTAGCCATGTATCGCCCATGTATTACCCTATTGGTTGACCGTCACACAAGTACCCATGTGTCACGCAGGTACACTTGAACGACTAGGACTTGTGTGCCCAGGTAAGACTTGCACACCTCCCACTTTTTTGGGTGCCCCTCCAGCCTATTCACCTCTCTTATACCTATCCACCTCTCCTATTCAAGATTCAGCCTTAAAATCCCTCTTCAAATCCATTTCTTTTGGCATGGTTCCCCTGTTGGATTCTTTATATGAAAGGAATTATGTGGAACATCTCTCAAAACCCAGTGATTTACATATCATTAAGTAACTAAGGTTATATATTTAATTCATTCAACCTCATCCTTTAAGATGAGAGAATCATTAGCCTGGGCCTCCTTTTCAAGAGGAAGCCCCAGTCCGAGTTCTCTTAATTTGGGAATCCTCTTTAGGAGTAAGCCCCAAGTCCCCAAACTTGGGCATCCTCCTTAGGAGTAAGCCCTAGTCATAATTTCCCAAATCTGGGCATCCTCCTAAGGAGTAAGCCCCAAGTTTCCAAATTCTAAATTCACTTAAACTGGGCCTCCTCCTTAGGAGTATGTCCCAGTAATAATTCCCCTCAACCTGGGCTTCCTTTTCAAGAGTAAGCCCCTGTTCTCAAATCTCTTTAACCTGGGCCACCTTTTTCGGAGTAAGTCCCAGTCATAATTCCCCTTAACCTGAGCTTCCTTTTTAAGAGTATGCCCCAGTTCTCAAGTCCCTTTAACTTGGTCCTCCTTCTCAGGAATAAGCCCCAGTCATAATTTCTATTAACCAGTCTTAATTTCTTTTGATTTGGGTATCCTCCTTAGGATTAAATCACCAAGACCCTTCCTAATTTGGGCATCTTCCTCAGGAGTATGCCCCAAGTTAGAGTATCAAAATCTCCATAAAAGCACAAATACCATTATGGACCCAGTTCCTGGACATCTTCTCAGAAATAATTCCCTAATCTCTATCTATTTGGGAAGTCATACATACATATGCCCCACATCATTTCTTATTATTGCATCTTTCATGGAACAATTTTCCAGTTTTTACCAATACCTCTTGTTTCTCACACCAAGAATGACTCACATGAGCTTAGAGTGTAAAAGTAATTATGACATCTTTCTTTGATCCATCAATCATGGATAAACCTCATACTTCATTACTCAAACTACATGGGTTCTGATTCCTTTTCTAAAACAAAGGATACGTAGGTAGCCCATCTCTGGGTACAATCACAACTCTAAAATAATCTATGTCCTTCTGAATGACAATAACCAACAAGTTCCCCACTGAGTGGCTTTAAAACTTGTATGGTTATTATAATGACCAAGAGATTTCTATATAATGTGTCGAAGGATACCAGTGACTAATAATCTCTAAACAAATACAGATGATTCACTATTGATGAAGAACCTCGAATACATATAAATGATTCTCTAAATCTCCTACATACTAATCATTGATTGTCAGATCTAAAGGAAATATCATTTTCATACTTGGAAATTTAATAAGAATTCACAAATATAACTTAAATATATAAAGAGAGCCCCAGATTAGACAATAATTCCCCTCATAAAGGTTTGATGAGTCTGACCTCCCATCCTCTCGACCAATGAAAATTATTAACCCTTATTTTTTCACAATTAATGAGCATCTACCTTTGGAAAGTATTTCTAAATGGATATAGAATCATTGGATGTTTTTGGTTCTATGAACAATCCTATTGAAACTTCATGGAATGATTGAACCTTAAATCAATGAGGTCATCCCCATTTCCAGAGGAAACAAAAAAATGGTGAACCTGACGTGAATATTTAACCAAGTTAAATGATGTTTTACTTATTTGTTAGGCCCATATTAAATTCAATGAGATGGAAAAAACAACAATCAATAACATATGTGCTTATCCAAAAGATGTAGTGGCCGAACTTATCTGGATTACGTCTTTTATATCAAACATGGACTCTTTTCCAAGATCTTCTGCATTACAGAAATGTCTTCTCTTAAGTTCACACCTGTGAATACCTCTGCTGTGAATACTTCGGCTGTGAATGCCTCTGCTGCTATTCCTGTTGGATCATCGTCCGCTCTAAGGACGACATCACCTACTCAGCGCCTTCAACGTTGGGTATCAAATGCGCTGGTTAAAGAATACCGTCAAAATGGAACTATTATGACTTTAGAGGCCTCTCGACAAGCCCTCCACATCAATAATTTACCATGGTCATCCATACAGCGATGACCAGCGATCAAGTAGCTGGTGGTACCAACCACAGTCTCCAACCGTTTTGTGTCATTATCCCCAAAACACAATCACCATTCCCTCTAATATTCTGGGGAGGTGAATGTACAGGTCCCTTAGGGCCTTAACTTAAAGAGATAGGAGCACTTCCTGAGGGCTCCCATCAACAATCGCTGCCAGACTCGTGCGGCAGTGCACCCTCAACATGATGAGGGTATCGTCTCCAGGCGTTCGGCTCAGGTTCCTCGAACCCGAGTAGGCAAGAAAAACCTCCATAGAAAAAATATGGTCAACAGTGAGAAGGTTCATATCTCTTCCATCTCTGGAGAAGTCCACCAACCTAACTTGGTGGCAAGTAACGAGCGGGCACACACACCCGCCCGTTTAAATTCCTCTTTCTAGAAGAATCGTCTGGCAGAAGCACGCCAATATCATCAGGAAATTTCAGAAGAGTACTATAGATAGGAATATAAACCTATTTATAAATCATCAGCTAGTTGGAAATCTCGTCTAACTACATATGATGAAGCCCGCCAACCCAATGTGTTGACAACAGGTAAACAGGCACATACACCTGCCTACACTCATCAATACTGCCAGTAGCCTCATCTGTCAGTATTGAAGGAAGCTCATCAACTACGTTCGGCGGAGTGCAATACGTAGGCACATACACCTGCTAGTATTGATCAAGCCTACCAAAAATCTCATTTGGTAGCTTTTGGAGAATTCAGTCGGAAAGCTCCGACAACAAACAGGAGGCAAACTCAACTCTCTTCCCCCACACTTGAGTACTGTCAGAATTCACTGATTGGAAAAGGAGGACAGGGGAAAGCACATACACCTACTCCAAGCACGAAATGGATGTATATCCCCATTTCATTAGTTGAAGTCACCAATCACATTATTCCAATGGTGAAAGAGAATAAGAAAATCCCTGCTCATATTCTGGATGCATGCCAGGATATTATAACAGCTTCAGCAGCATCACAGGGAAAGACACACAAATCTATCCCTACCAGTGGAGTGACACATCAACATATCACTCTGAAATAGACACACACCTCTGTTCCTGTCCAAGAGGGTTGTGGGGCGTACTCCCCCATATCATATGTACAACCAAGTCAGGCACATACACCTGATTTGTGTAGAGATAATCAGCCTACCCTGTTCATTTCTCCTGAGCAGGCACATACACCAGCCCATAATGACCACTTTCATCAACAAGTGGTTTCTAAAGTGAGTAAGAAGGCGTCGATGAAGAAGACCCACCCAACACAGTCATGAAATCAAGAGCCAATCTGTAATAAGACCTTGCCCAATGATGGAGTTCTTGAAGCCCCCAGACAATTATCTGTTGGAATTCAAGATTTTACTCCCTCATTTCCCATTAGTGGGAATGATAATTCTGAAGGTCTTCATCAGACACTTCCTCATGAAGGCTTGCTTCATGACAGTTCGGTCTATCTCGAAGTTTCGTCTTCATATGAGAGCCACAAGAACCCTATGTGTGGCCATGAGACCAGGGAGAAATTTTTTTCATCTTTTGCTGTAACCAACCATGGTGGTCCTCCCCATGATGATGAATTTAGCTGTAAAATTCCTCTATGCAGTAGTAATTCCCATTTCCCTCCAATGGAAAATCTAGTGAAGAGAAAAATCTCTTATCTTGAGGCACATGGAAATGGGAAGCCAATCATGTCTGATGCATTATCATTAGCAGGTGAAATACTTTCTCAATCAGAAGATATCCCGGGGTGTAATTCATTTTTCAAACCACCCCTGGGTGGTTCATCTTCTAGTTTGATCATTGAATTCTCTACCAATATCATTGAATCTGATGAAGAAACACAAAATCACCATCTCTAGTCTAATCAGGTAGAAGAATCTTCATTAAATGATAAAGAGGAAGTACTGAATATGAGAAAACAGCTTGTGAAAGGTGAAGTGCCAGTCATGTTTTGTCCTTTGGCTGACTCTCAGTATGACATTCCAATGATTTTGATGGAAGATGGAATTCATGATATTCGTCTCAACATATGGAAAACTCTTTGTCAGTTGAAAAAGAAAATATTATCATATGATGAATATGAAAATCATGTGAAGATAATAGAAGGGTTACAACGCAAAATTGACTTGGCCTCACTCTATGTTTCTCAATATCTGAAGGCTGAAAAGTAGCAGAGAGCCCATCAGTATTCATGCCTTGGATCACTAAGAAGATTTCACTAGTTAATTGCCAATGCCCCATCTGGTATCTAGTCAGCAAAGCCCACCGAAAATGGTCTCCTGCAATGTTATTTCCCATGGCTGGCCACAACCAATTGTCATTGTTTGTAATCAAAGGCTTGCTCAAGAATAGGTCTCAACTAGTTCTTCTCAAAATCAATCATACAGAGATCAAGTTGTTGAATTACTCCTACATCAAGAAAATGAGAATATTGAACAGGCCTCTCGTTTGGATCAAGAACATCATCAAGTGATAGAAATGTCAGAAATCATCCAACGGTCTTTTGAGTTGGGTGATAAAAGTGGATGCAGGTTGATGCATCCATCCAATTTCCGGACTAAAGTCTACAATATCAAGAGAGATTTCAAGAAATTATCATATATAGCATTTCAAGAACCACCCCATCTTGATAGACTGGGGACTCTCTTAACCCAGCCCTCAGAATCAATAAATAGGATTTGAGGAGTTGAGCAGGAACAACGGGAACTGCCCCAGTCCACTGGACTGGGGACTTTTTCAAATCATCAATCTCTTCCCTAGAGAAAGTCAGTCTTCCCTCGATTAGGGAAAAATATCCAAGAAGAACGAAGAGCCAAATTTTCAGGAGATTCCCTCCAAATTATGGTTCGTTAAGAAGTTCCTGAGGTATCAAATGAACAAAAGGAAATGTCTCATCAGAGACCTAGAAGAAGACAAGATCACAGAAATTCCGATAGAAGGTATGTAATTCATTATGCATCAATTAATGTCATCAATGACGTTGTTTCTGATCCACCAGATGAGGCTCACATAAAGGGATCAGATTAAGAGGTTCCCACTCAAGAGGTTGTACACAAAGACCGAAATGAAGAAAGTGTGCATACATGAAATCAAATGCCTACCCAAGAATATGGGTGTTTCTTCAAATAACCCACTTACCACTCTCCAAAAGGGATCCAACAAGGGAAAAGGAAAGAATAAGGTTACATAACCTTCCTCTGAAGAAGGGAAATCACTCTCAATAGAGCAAATATTTTTACAATAGGATGAAGAAATGAAGGAATTGAGGAGGATGAATACATAACTACATCAGGGAAGTCTTCCTCCTAAGCATGCTGGAGTTAGTCAGCCAAGGGAATTTGTTGCAGCTACTGAGATGGATCAAGAATATCCCCCTCTATCAGTACACCCTCACAAGTCTAATCCTATGGGTTAGGTGCAACAACAATCGGTGGTGCTACCATCAGTTGTAGTACCAGCCACCACATCTGTCCAATCTACAGTCAGTGCACCTGTTCAAGTACAAGCTCAACCGAATGTTTCTCAAAAGTTAATAACTACTATTGAGTCATTAATAGCTCAGTTAGAAGCTATGGAGGGAAAACGAGCTCAAATTCAACCAGAAAAGAGGGCTTATCCTGAAATGGTTGATTCAATTCATCCCCTATCAAATTTTTCAAGTACCACATTCCCAATATTTAATGGTTAGGGAGACCCAGAGAAACACATAACACATTTTGTTTCTCATTGTGATCCTATGATGGGAACACCTCAGCAACCAGAAGTTGTTATGCTCAGGTGTTTTGTATAGTCATTACAAGGGACTGCTTTTGTTTAGTACACAAGCTTGCAATCCCGATCAATTACCGGGTGGGAAGATCTCCGTCAACAATTCCTTATTCAATTCAGCTCAACATTACAAAAAACAATAGTTACTGATCTTAAAAATTGTATGAAAAGGAAGAATGAAAGGGTTTCATATTTCATTGCTCGCTGGAAGAGGTTAACATATTCCCTAAGCTTAGCACTCCCTCAAGAGTAATTGTTGCCCATATGTGTGGAAAATATGCATGATGAGTTAAGCATGTCATTGATCACTGTGAAATACATAGCAGGGTTTTGAGACCTTACTGCAATCGCTCAACATATTGAATATTCTCTTATGAAGACTAAGGATAAAACTCATGTAATTCCATCAGCTCCAGGAAATAGAATGGGTAGAGAAGAGACTGCTACAGTTATGCTTAAACAAACACCTGTACTGCTTCTACTTCAAATCCTTCATCTTCCCTCAGAGCTCTACATCCTGATAATCACCAAAAGAGGCCATTTTTTCAAGATGATCAAACAGATCAATGAAGATAACAATTTGAGGATCTGAAGAGGAAAGTTTACTCTATCCTAAATGAACATGTTCTTGGTTACTTCATTTTGGCTCTAGAAAATAATTTGGTTCAATTGCTAAGGCCCAAAAGGCCGAACAAGGAAGGATATGCAGACCTTCCCGACTATTTCCTATTTCATCAGATTTTGGGGCATCCCATTCAGGAGTGTTTTTTCTTCAAGGACCTCTTGTAAAAAATGGCGGACATAGGACAAGTCAAATTGAAAGGTTCTTCATCTCAGGTAGCATGTGTTACTACTACAAATCTAGAGGAAGAAGGTGCGTGACATGAAGTCAAAATCAAAAATGCGCAGAAGTATAATGATTGGATGGTCATAAAAACGATCAACCAAACTCATGACATTTTGTGAATGCAATTGAATAAACCAATTGTGTCTACTTCTATGAATGCCACAGCAAACCCCCCTTCATCAGAGGGGAAATCCTCAAAGAAATAGCATCATTAAAAGAAAGAGAAACAATCAGAAGATGTTGAAATCGTGTCACATCACAAGTTGTCTTTGAGTCTGGCAGATTTTATGCCATCGAATTTGAAGACACGGGCATAGCCCCACCAAACAGCACAACCTAAATTGGATAATTAGGCAGAGTCTTCATCAGATGAAAAATTAATCTTTTGTTCTGTTAACATGATTCACATAACAGATCCTTATGCCAGTCACAGTTTCAATTTTGATGAACCTGAGTTCCCTATATCAAACAATGGAATCAGAGGGAGATCCAGTGTTCTGGGATACAGAGGAAGATGTGGATATCCTAGAAGCCACTATTCCAATTCTACCCCTTCAAGAACTGTGTATGGAGTAGAAACTCATGGAATAGACCTTCAGAATTCTCAACAAGAACAAGCAAATTCTTCCAAAAATAGTCGATTCAGTCTTGGCACAATTATTCTGTAAGATTGGTTGGATGTTCCACCTTCTTTCTCTCAGCAAGTAAATAGACCCATTCGGTCTAATCTTCGAAAGCCATGAGTATTTACAACTCCTACCCCGATACAGGAAGCATCTACATCCAAAGCATCAACTTATATGGTGTAAGAACCCGGTTCTTATTTTGAGGTACGAGCTTCTTCTTTTTCCTTTTCCTTATGTGTTTTTGAGAAAATATGGAAAATGGAGAAAAATACGAAATTTTGGAACTACACGCCATGTAATTTTCCACACGCCATTTAATTTTGGCCTTGTAGAATGGATATATGGGCATGTAGCCTTGTCGGTGACGAAGGGTGTAGGAACCGACTACACACCGTGTGGTGGTACCTTACACGCCATGTAGTCAGTCGGCAGGCTTAAACAGTAAGGTGGTGGAGCATCTACCAGCTGGGCAACAGTACACACCGTGTACTCGAGAGTACATGCCTTGTAATCTTGTCGATGGATGAACAGTGCGGCGGTGCCACCAAATGAACAGTTAAATGATAGAAGTACACACCCTGTACTCAGAAGTACACAATGTGTTCTTTGTTTTTTCGGAGTAATATAGTCAGTAGCCTCCTCATTTGGTAGAAGAGACACTTTATCCATTTTGGAGCCAAGGAGGACGACCGATCCTTTGAAGATCCACTGGGTGTTCGTCTAGAATCGATTTCCACCTTGGACGATCCCGCTGGAACCGCACGGGTAAGGGCTTCCACCTCCTTGGCCGCATCTCAGCAATTATTCTCCCAACATAAGTTATTTACGTTTGAATGGGTTTTGTTCTTCGTCAGATCTACACCGTTATTGGGCATTTCTTGAGTCAGCATTCAGGTATAGCGTTCGTTGGCGTATAAGGTAGGTGTCTTGGTGTAAATTTCCAACTATCGTGTGTTTTTGTGCGCTTTCGTGCCATGAACCCATGTTGGGGTGTCATGTGTCTGATTCTGTTGCTATATTTAATTCCTAGAATTGCATAGGTGATTAAATTGTGATAATAAAATGCTGGTTGGGATCGTTTCTTGGATCCGGAACCACCCCGGGGGTGTGTTCCACTATTTAGCTATTTGGCCAGGATACCCGAGGGTATGCCTTTAATGTAGTAATTAAAGAATTACCTTGAGAGGAATTTCTTGTTTACTACATTTTTACATGTTGGGAATGGACCGTTTACCTGTTCAGCCTGAGGGCATTGTCGTGATTAGCCTGTGGGCACTGCACTATTTTTCCCGGTGCTGTAGATATTTTCGGCCTGAGGGAAACTTCTTCTATGCCTGAGGGAAATAGACTCTATGCCTGAGGGAGACACTACCTATGCCTGAGGGAAAAACTCTGTTATTCCTGAGGGCAGATTCTGTGTTGGATACTCGTTACCCGAGGGTAGAAGTTTACGTGTCTGAGGACACTAGTTGGTTACTTAGAAATGCACTGTGGTGATTTATTGTATTAAATGGATTAAATAAATATTAAAAATGGAAATATAACTGATAGTTGTTACCTTTGATTTCTGCTTACATTATTGCACTTTATTACTGCACACTATTGTTGCATGCTTACACGCAGTTGGGCACGGGCCTTTGGTGGGTTCCTATTGAGATATATTTCTCACACCCTGTTTGGGTCACTTTTTCAGCCCAAAAAGATTACGTTGCTGCAGGTGTAGATAGGGGAAAGAGTCCCTATAAAGGTACTTGACTATCGCTGAGGAGTATGAGGGCATAGGACTGAGCCTAGGCTCGTGATGATGCTGCCAGCTGTTTTTCTTGTTTTGTTGTACTCTATATTTTCTTGTACTGTATTGATGTATAACATGTTCTGGCTGTTTTCATAGAACTTGAAACATATAGCATCATCATTTGTAGACTGTTGGTTATATCCACTGTAGTAGTTTATTCCAGTTGAGTATGTTTACTGCTTCCACTGTCGTTGTATGTTTTATTTGTATTCTGCTGCGCTGCACTTTGACAAATGAGGGCATAGTTTATCCACTATCAGACCTGGGCCCTCGCTTCTTGTCAGCAACCTCTTGTGTTTGGGGAAATGTGCTTGAGTTCACGTGGCGAACTGAGTTCGGGGCACCTGTTGAGTGGCACCTGGAACTGGGATGTTACAAATTGGTATCAAAGGAGTTTCTTTTCTTTGACTTACTATTTGGAGTCGTAGTTAGGGATAGGACGAACGGTAGTTTGTAATAAGCTGTGTCCGGGTGTAGCTGGCCCGTGTACAGGGAAACGCCAGTCTACCTCGTATTTTTCATTCTTTTGATTTTTCAATTTTACGGTTGATATGTTTTCACCGTTGGGTGATGCACTTTGAGATTGAGTAGTTTTTTATTTTATCTATAGGTTCAATTTAGTTGCAACCCGATGAGACTAGGGTATGTCGTCTCATGCATCATATAGGCACATGTTAGAAATCACATGCCATGCATAGTTTCCATGCCATGTAGGTGCATTAGAATTTGCATGTTGTTGTGATAGTTGTTGTGCTAATAAAGCATACTATTGTGATAGATTCTTGATAAATACCTGCCTTGTAATATGGTATTTTTGTTGATCTTGTTTATAGAATGGATTCCAAACTTTGGTTTTTGGGGAGTATGGGCCCCCATTGACCAGAAATTGGTGGATCATTGACTGTTTGTTGGTTATAACACATATAAGATGTCAAACTTTGATTCGTGGGGAGTATGGGCCCCCACGGGTCGGAATACGACACTTAGGTGTTGTTTTTCTGTATTTTCTAGATTTAGGGGATGTTTCTGAGGCATACTGTCCAGAAACCCAGAATACACGATGTGTATTATTTTTATACACGCCGTGTATGCTTTTCTATTCGGGAAGGAAAACAAACATTTTGAGTACACGCCGTGTACCCAGAGTACATGTAGTGTAGTCTCTTCCCGTGTCACAAACCATGTGGGCGGTGACACGGGGTAGGGAAAGGCTTGGGTAAAACATGTCGTGTAGTTTTTGTACACTTCGTGCAGTGTGACCCGGTGTCCGGCCATGTAACTAACAACACGGCTCGGTGAACTCCTTGACAGAACACACTGTGTCAATTATAGACACGCCGTGTAGTGTGACCTAGGGAATCGGTCGTGTAACTAATAACACGGGATGGTGTCTCCTCTCCTTGAACACGCCATGTACCTGTGGGACACGCCGTGTAATATTTTTTGAGGAAAAACCGTGTGGAGTTAGTCGTGTGGCTGGGAAACGGGGTGATGTACACACCGTGTACGGGTGTAACACGCCGTGTAGTGACAAGCCAAGTAGTCAGCTGTGTCATAGACGACACGAGTAGTTGGAAAATAACACCATACACACCGTGTAGATATTATACACACCGTGTAGTTTTGTTCGACGGAAGCTCTGTGGATTAGCCATGTAGAAGGACCCGGGTAGGGGAAGGGAAGTCAAGTACACGACGTGTAGTAATTGTACACGTTGTGTAGTCTTGTTTTACAAATTTTTAATTCCTTCTTCCTCTTGTTTCCTTTGTGGTTCCTTCGCTTTCCGATCATAATAATCTTGAATCTGAGGTGTTCTTTTGACCTTGTAGAGTCATGGCACCTAGAAGACCATGAGTTTTCTGCCAGGAGAGTGGCGACGATTATACTCTAGAGATGGTGGGCTAGGGGCTACCAGTGGATCCTCTAGTAGAGACTGATGCGGACCAAACTATTATACCGGACACAAGCGCAGAGGAGCAGTTCCGTGAAGGCTTCATGCGGTTCATGAAGACCTTTCAGGGAGCACCGCATGCTGCCACATCTATGGCCGAGCTGACACGCACCTTTCAGCAGCAGCATCTGCCTATGTTTTTAGGGGATGATGGACTGCAGGCTGCGAAGTCTTGGTTGGGGTTAATGTAGACTATTTTATGAGCATCTTGAGATGCCTCCATGGCGGAGGGTCAAGCTCGCGACTTACATTCTATGTGATTCCCCCAAGAGGTGGTGGGATGTTACCACCCAGTCAGATCATCACAGGGAAATGGTGTGGGAAGATTTTCAGGCAGTCTATTATGACTTATTCTTTCCCGAGACACTGAGGGAAGATAGAGCTCGAGAGTTCATGAATCTGAAGCAGGGCGCTATGTTGGTGATGGACTATTCTACTCGTTTTACAGAGCTTTAGCGTTTTTCACCTGTGCTGCTGGGTGATGAGATGTTGAGAGCCAGACATTTTGAGGATGGTCTTTGTTATGACATCCGAGCACTGGTGAATGTTTTCAGGTTTCCTACTGTACACGCGATAGTGAAGCAGGCGCTAATTACACAGAGTAACCTGTGGGAATCTAGTGGTGTGGGTTAGGGCGGTTCAGCACCAGTTACTGGTACTATTTCTTCTGGAAAGAGGAAGAGACAGATGGACTTCTCTCAGGGTGACAGTACCAGCCAGGAAACTTCTTCAGGTGGTCCGGTCATGTGCCACCAGTGTGGTAGAGAGGGGCTCAAGAGACAGTAGTGTCCAAGAGACCCAGTGGAGTGCCGAGCTTGTGGCAAGATGGGTCATCTGCAGCGCTTTTGTAGGGTGTTTCTACAAGTGGCTAGTGAGAGGGGTTCTGGGCAGACTCCGTGTGCGGGAGCAGGACCAGTGGATTCTTACTAGTCGGGGAACTGGAATACGTCAGGGCATGTAGGCAGAGATGGTGGTCATGGTCGTGGTTTCCAGACACCAGGATCGCAGAGGCAGTAGGGTGAGACAACTCAGGGTATCAAGGCTGTGTCGTAGGGTTGTGGCACTGGGTAGGCATATGCAGTGCAACAGACCCAGCAGAAGTAGGATCCCAGACCTTCAACAGTCATAGGTACTATTCTAGTAGCTTCTGTCTTATCTTCAGCACTTTTTTATACGAGTTCTACACATAGTTTCATATCTGTACCCGTTGCGGAGAGCCTTGGGCTTAGTGTTTCTACTTCTTCCGATATCATGACGCTATAAACTTTGTTGGGGACTAGGGTAGCTGGTGTGCGTTAGTGCAAGGAGTTCCCCCTTTAGGTTGGTGGGTGTTACTTCTTTTGGGACCTCTATGTCTTGGAGATGACGAGCTATGATGTCATTCTCAGGATGGACTGGTTGGTTCCCTTCAGAGCCTTCGTAGACAGCTACCGTCGTAGGGTTTTTTTTATGTCACCAGAGGGAGGGGAGTTTCTATACAAGGGGGAGTGGGATGTTCATGTGAGTCGAGCTAGACCAGAGCATCATGGGCGAGGTGGAGTCACAGCCTAGATAGCGAGCTTATATCTGGATGATCAGGGGACTGTTCAGATGGATTTCCCTCCATTTGTCGATCGTTTCAGGAATGTCTTGCCAAATGACTTTTTAGGTCTACCTATGGTGCATTAGGTGGATTTCTCTATTGAGCTTGTGCCAGGAGCAGCACTGTGTCCATTACTCTTTTTAGGATGGCCATGCCTGAGTTTCAGGAGCTCAAGAGGCAGTTAGAGGAGCTACAGGCGAATGGTTTTATCTGACCCAGTACTTTTCCTTGGGGTTCTCCAGTCCTTTTTGCGAAAAAGGCTGACAGTACCCTCATAATTTGCGTGGATTATCGGAAGCTGAACCAGGTGACGGTTATGAACCGATATCCCTTGCCGAGGATAGATGATCTGTTTGATCAGCTTTGTGGAGCACGAGTGTTCTCGAAGATTCACTTGAGATCATGATATCATCAACTGCGTGTTAGAGCATCTGATATACCTCTTAGAACGTTTCGGAGCATATATGGCCAGTATGAGTACTTGGTTATGTCGTTCGGACTCATGAACGCGCTAGGGGTTTTCATGGCTATAATGAATTGTGTGTTCCATATGTATCTTGATTCTTTTGTGGTGGTATTTGTGGATGAAATCTTGGTGTACTCTCACACTGGACACGACCATGCCACCCATCTTGAGATCTTATTGAGTACACTGAGAGAGCATCATCTATATGGTAAGCTCTCGAAGTGCCACTTTTTGATGGACCAGATTCACTTCCTGGGTCATATCATCTCACAGGAAAGAGTTACAGTAGACCCAGAGAAGGTGAGAGTAGTATTTTCCTTGGAGAAGCCTATGAATGTGTTTGAGATTCAAAGTTTCTTAGGGATGGATGGTTACTAGAGACGCTTCATACAATACATCCCCTGCTTAGCAGCACCGTTGATAGGTCTGACTAAGAAGGGTGTGAAGTCTATTTCGTCAGAAGCTTGCGAGAAAGCAATTCCGGACCTGAGGGGAAGGTTGAAATCTGTACCGATCCTGATACTCCCAGAGCAGGGGAAGAGTTATACGGTTTATTGTGATGCATCAGAGATTGGGATGGGGTCTGTTTTGATGCAGGGCGACCGAGTTGTTGCGTACGGGTCTTGGTAGTTGAGGCCACATGAGAGGAATTACCTGATGCATGATCTCAAGTTGGCTGTAGTTGTGCATGCGTTGTTCTATTGGAGAAATTATTTGTTCATAGAGCATTTTGTGGTTTTCACCAACCAAAAAAGCCTCAGGTGTATCTTTACTCAGTGTGACCTGAATCTGAGGCAGCGAAGGTGGGTCGAGTACCTACAGTCCTTCGATTTTGAGATTTCATATACACCTGGAAAAGGCAATGCAGTAGCTGATGCAATGATTAGGAAGACTCAGATACAGGCAGTGCAGGAGGCCAGTGGTGAGTGGTAGCTCATGGATTTGTTATCTGAGATGCATCTGGAGGTGCACGCCAGTTAGGGGCAGACTTATCTTTCTTCTTTGGCTGTGACATCTACCCTCTTGGAGAGAGTGAGGATGAGACAACTATCAGATTCAGAAGGCCTAGTTCTACGGGAGTCAGTGGAAAGTGAGGAACCTACTCCCAGTTGGACGATAGACGATGATGAGGTTTTGCATTTCCGTGGATGTGTATGTGTTCCAGGGGATATACGCGAGGAGCTGATGTGGGATTTTCATGCTTCAGCTTGGGCAGTTCATCCTGGGGTTACCAAGATGTACCGTGACTTGAGGCGTCAGTACTGGTGGCTGGGTATGAAGAGAGAGACAGCTAGTTTTGTTACATGGTGTTCCACCTGTCAGCAGGTAATGGTAGAGCACCAGAGTCCAGCTGGGCTATTACAGCAGTTTCCCATTCCAGAGTGGAAATGGAATGATGTCGTGATGGATTTCGTGACGAGGTTGTCGAGGACACCTCGAGGAAATGACACCGTGTGGGTTGTTGTGGATAGACTCACAAAGGTAGCTAACTTTTTTCCGATCAAGGAGACCTTTTCTGTTGACAAGCTCAGAAGGTTGTATATCCGAGAGATCGTACGTCTTCATGGGGTCCCTCGTTCTATCATTTCTGATAGGGACGCCCACTTTAAGTCTTGTTTCTGGCAGAGTTTTCAGAGGGCCCTGGGTACACAGTTTCTTCTGAGCACAACATACAACCCTCAGATAGATGGCCAGTCAGAGCGGATGATACAGGTGTTATAGGACAGGCTACGTGCATGAGTCCTAGACATTTGGTGCTCTTGGGAGAATCATATACCCTTAGTCAAGTTTTCCTATAACAATAGTTTTCAGGAAACTATTGAGATGGAACCATACGAGGATTTATATGGTAGGCCATGATGATCACCATTGTACTGTTTAGTGGCAGGTGAGGTAGCTTTACTGGGGCCACAACTCATTCAGGAGACATCTGAGTAGGTCCAGCTGATTTGGAAGTGGATGACTACTACACAGTCACATTAGAAGTCTTATGCTGATCGCTGCAGACGACCTTTGGAGTTCATGGTCGGGGATCAGGTATTCTTGCGTGTTTCACTGAGGCTGGGACAGAAGTGGATCATGAGACAGGGTAAGCTTTCACTGAGGTATGTGAGACCATTTGAGATTCTGGAGGGAGTCGGACTGCATTCCTATCGGTTGCAGTTACCGCAACAGTACCAAGCCATTCACGACATCTTCCACGTGTCTCAGTTGCGTCGCTACCATTCAGACTCGTCTCACACCTTTCATCCTGAGGAGGTTGATCTGGAAGCAGATGCGTCCTTTGAGGAGCATCCGATTCATATCGTAGACAGGAGCACGAAGGTTCTACGAGGCCATTCAGTTCCTCTCATATGGGTGCTATGGCAGTATGGCCGAGTGCTGGACGAGACCTGGGAGCGGGATGCCGACGTACATGCTTAGTGGCCAGAGCTATTCTGATCTTATTCCTCACCACCCTGGGAAAGGCAATTTGGGGACGAATTTCTATAAGGGTGGAATTTTGTAAGAACCCAGTTCTTATTTTGAGGTAGTAGCTTCTTCTTTTTCTTTTCCCTTATGTTTTTTTGAGAAAATATGGGAAATGGGGAAAAATCCTAAATTTTGGAACTACACACCGTGTACTTTCCCATACACCGTGTACTTTTGGCCGTGTGGAATGGGTACATGTGGCATGTAGCCTTGTCGGCGACGAAGGGTGTAGGAACTGACTACATGCTGTGTAGTGGTACCTTACATGCTGTGTAGTTAGTCGGCAGGCTTAAACAGTAAGGCAGTGGAGCAGCTACCAGCTGGGTGACAGTACACACCGTGTACTCGGGAGTACATGCCGTGTAATCTTGTCGACGAATGAACAGTGCGGCGGTTCCTCCAAATGAATAGTTAAATTAAAAAAGTACACACCGCTTACTCAGAAGTACACGCCCTGTACATTTTTTCTTCGGCTTAAAAAAGGCAGTAGACTCTTCATTTGGAAGAGGAGACACTTGAGCCGTTTTGAAGCCAAGGAGGACAACCGACCCTTTGAAGATCCGCCGGGTGTTTGTCTGGAATCGGTTTCCACCTCAGACGATCCCGCTGGAACCGCCCGGGTAAGGGCTTCCACCTCCTTAGCCGCTTCTGACCAATTATTCTCCCAACTGAAGTTATTTACATTTGAATGGATTTTTTTCTTCATCAGATCTACTCTGTTCATGGGCGTTTTTGTAATCGATGTTCGGGTATAGCATTTTTTGGCGTATAATGTAGGTGGCTTGGTGTAAATATCCAACTGTCTTGTGTTTTTGTGTGTTTTCATGCCACAAACCCATGATGGTGTGTCGTGTGGATGAGGCCGTTGCTATATTTAATGCCTATAATTTCATAGGTGATTAAATTGTGATAATAAAATGCTGGTTGGGATCATTTCTTGGATCTGGAACCACACCGGGGGTTTGTTCCACTATTTAGCCATTGTCCAGGATATCCGAGGGTATGCCTTCAATGTAGTAATTGTAGAATTTCCTTGAGAGTAATAGCTTGTTTATTGCATTTTGACATGTTGGTCATGGACCGGTTACAAGTTTAGCCTGAGGGCGTTGCTGTGATTAGCCTGTGGGCACTGCACTATTTAGCCCGAGGGCTGTAGATATTTTTGGCCTGAGGGAATCTTCTTCTGTGCCTGAGGGAAATAGACTATGTTCCTGAGGGCAACACTACCTACGCATGATGGAAAAACTCTTTTATTCCTGAGGTCAGATTCTGTGTTTGACAGTCGTTACCTAAGGGTATGATTTTACGTGTCTGAGGGCACTAGTTGGTTACTTAGAAATTCACTGTGGTGATTTCTTTTATTAAATGGATTAAATGAATATTAAAAATGGCAATATAACTGATAGTTGTTACCTTTGAGTACTGCTTACTTTATTGTATTTTGTTACTGCACTCTATTGTTGCATGCTTACACGCAGTTGGGCACGGCCATTGGTGGGTGCCTACTGAGATATATTTCTCACACCTAGTTTGGGTCATTCCTTTTGTCCCAAACAGATTACGTTATTGCAGGTGTAGATAGGGTCAAGATTCCCTATACAGGTACTTGATTGTTGCTGAGGAGTAGGAGGGCATGGGACCAAGCCTAGGCTCGCGATGCCGCTGCCCGCTGTTTTGCTTGTTTTGTTGTACACTGTATTTTGTTGTACTGTATTGATGTATAACATGTTCTGGCCATTTTATTAGAACTTGAAACATGTAGCATCATCATTTATATATTGTTTGTTATATCCACTACTGCAGTTTATTTCAGTTGTGTATGTTTACTTCTTCCGCTGTCGTTGTATGTTTTATTTGTATTCTGCTGCGCTACACTTTGACAAATGAGGGCACAATTTCCCCACTATCAGACCTGGGCCCTCGTTTCAAGATGGAAGCCTCTAGCATTTGGGGAAATTCGCTTGATGTCACGTGGCGAACCGGGTTCGGGGCACCTATTGAGTGGCACCCAGAATAGGGATGTTACATAAGGAACCTATGAAACCACATGATCTTGTTGGGAAACGCAGACCTTTGGATCAAATGTATGATTTATTGAAACACCTGGCCCAAGTACCTGCCAATTTATCAATTCTGGATGCATTGAATCTATCAAAGGATCTTTGGGAGGCACTCATTGAGGCCTTTTCAAGTCCTCAAGAGTTTGAAACTGAAATTGCTACAGCTGAACTCTACCATGTAGAGAATAATCTGCAGAATGCCATGTAGTGATATCTTTTACTTATGAAGATGAATATGATGTCGTGCATGGACATATTATACCTTTGTACTTATTTGGAATGTTCAATGGTGTAGACATCCGAAGAGTTTTTATTGATAATGGTTCAGGAGTCAACCTCATCCCCATTCTTAAACATAGTCGATTGGGCCTCACATGAAATAATTTATCTCCTTCTACTTTGATGTTGGAAGGGTATGATATAAATGAACAAGAACCACTGGGTGAGATTACACTCAAAACTTAGTTTAGAGACCTTGTATCCAATTCATATTTCATGGTTGATGATCATGATACAGCCTTCAACATCTTTCTTGGAAGACCTTGGCAACATCAACATGCAGATATCCCTTTGTCATACCATCAATGCCTCAAATATTGTTTCGAAGGTGAAATTGGGACATTGTATAGTGATAAGGCCCCCATCAAACCATGTGAATCTCAATACATTGAATCGGTATTCTATCACATGAATGTAAAGGATAAATCCACACAAGGGATGTTACCAAGGTTAATGCTCCATTTGGTTTAGAAAAGATTCCAGTAAATCCATTTTCAAATGTGAGTACAGATTATGTGTGGCCTATCAGTCAAATTGAAAAGATAGACAGAAATCATAATACTCTTATGGAAACATCCATAATGTCAATTATGAAAATCAAGCCAGACATAATGGGAGAAATTGGTGATTCCCCAAACAATGATGAAAGCTCAAATGGGGATGTCTTCATTTCATCTATTGAAATCCAGCAAGTCTATACTTCGCCAACCAGGGCAGAAGAAGTTATAGAAATGCCAGAGGTCAACGATGATGTCGATTCTAAATCCATGATCTCCTCATTATTACCCAAGGAAGACCCTTCATCATCAATCAGGTCAGAAGTGGAAGCTTCTTCTTTAAGATGTTCAAATTTTAACATCTCTTCTGTTCATGGAAATTCTACTTCATCATCTACTACGCAAGTAGAAACAGAAGAAATAACACATGTTGAAGAAGAAGAGGAAGATCTCCGGGATGCTCCTTCAGCATTTGAAGAGGGTATCTCTACCACCATTGATGAACATAGAGAAATAAATCTAGGTACAAAAGAAGATCCACACCCCACTTAAATTAGTGCGGCCATGACTCTTGAAGAGAAAGAGATGTATGTTTCATTTTTAAAGAAAAATCGAGATATATTTTCTTGGAACTATACAGAGATTCCCAGGCTTGATTTTGATGTTACTACTCATCGTTTGGGTTTACCTGAAGAACATCGAGGTTTCAAGAAAGCTACAAGAAGAACACACCAAACTTATGCTTCCAAAATTGAAGCTGAAGTGGATAAGATTATCAAAGCTAACTTCATCAGAGAAGTTAAATATACCAAATGGTTGGATAATATAGTCCCTGTGTAGAAGAAGAATATAAAAATTAGAGTTTTCATTGATTTCAGAGATCTTAATCGGCATTTTCCTAAGGATGATTTTTCATTTCCGATCACATAACTCTTAATTGATGCAACAGCTAGCTATGAAGAGATTTCCATCATGGATGGATATTCCTGGTATAATCAAATCTGAATGCCTCTATAAGATGAATAATCTATAGCATTCAGAGCCCCTCAGGGTGTTTTCTGCTATCGGGTAATGCCCTTTGGCCTAAAAAATGCAGGCGCAACATATCAGCGTGCTATGCATTGTATCTTCAAACCCTTCTAGGGAAGTTTGTTGAATGTTATGTGGACGATGTGGTGGTTAAATCCAGAAAAGTTCTAATCACTTGGATGATTTGGAAGTCATATTCCACAGAAATCGACAACACAATTTGAAGATGAACCCCTTAAAATGTGCTTTTGGGTTAACCTCAGGAAAATTTCTCGCCTTTTTTGTACGCCATCATGGTATCGAAGTCGATCCTGAGAAGACAAAGTCAATCCTTTGTATGTCACCTCCTCCATATTTGAAAGAATTGAGAGGACTTCAAGGGAACTAAGCCTATATTCGGCATTTCATCGCCAATTTGGTAGGAAATAGATTACCCTTCACCAAATTAATGAATAAGTGAGTCACTTAATAGTAGAATAAATAATGTCAAGAAGCATTTGATATTCTCAAGAAATGTATCTTGATTCCACCATTATTAATTCCACTTGTTGAATGAAGACCACTTATCCTCTATGTGATAGCTTTAGAGCGATCATTGGGAGACTTTCTTTCTCAGAAAAATGATGCTGGGAATGAAAACAACCTCTACTATCTTAGTCGGACAATGCTTGAAGTAGAAACCCAATATTCAAGTATTGAGAAGTGTTTCCTAGCATTAATATTTTCTGTTCAGAAGTTTATTCACTACCTACAACATCACGAGGTCCAATTGGTATCTCATAATAATCCTCTCAAATTCATCCTTAGTCGTCCAATGCTTATAGGACGTCTGGAAAGGTGGGAAGTTATTTTGCAACAATTTGATGTTTAGTATGAGTCTCAAAAGGAAATAAATGGCCATGATCTGGTTGATTTCCTTGCTGAACACCCTTTAGTAGAAGATACATCTTCAGATATTTAACTCACTGATGAGGAAGTCTTCTCTATTCAAGATAGTCCTCAAGTATGGGAAATGTACTTTGATGGTGCTTCTAGAAGTCCAACATGGAAAGAAATGGAGGATCCTAAATTCAACAATGTTGGGTTAGGAATTGTGCTCATTTCCCCGAAAAATGAATTGTTACCTTATTCCTTCTCATTTTTGGGAGGTGGTACAAACAATGAAGCAGAATACCAAGCTCTTATCACAGGCTTGGATTTGGCGCTTCAAGCACAAGTGAATCACATAAAGGGGAAATGTGATTAAGACCTGGTAGTCAAACAATTCAATGGGGATTATTCCATCAGAAAAGAATAACTAATCCCTTTGTATGATTACATCAGATAGTTAATGGAAGAATTTCCAATGGAACTGACATTTTCTTATGTCCCACGATCACAACATGCCCAAGCTGATGCACTGGCTAATATAGCCACAGCTCTGGCAGATCCAAATTGGGATGAGACAACCATCAGTATTTCCCACCGTCGTTCAATTTCACCTTATGTTCAAAATAGAACATATGAAATCAATGAAATTAGTCCCATATCTGAACCATATGGTTTTGCTAGAGGATGGATGACACAGATCAGGGAATACCTTCAAAATGGAACACTTCCACCTGATAGAGCCTGGATAGAACAAGTCCGGAGATGTGTGGTCAATTTTACTCTTTATGACAGCCCAGATAACCTACAGAAAATTCAATACAAGCGTGGTTTTGATGGAGTTATCTTTAGATGCATTGATAGTTAAGAGAAAATGGCTATCATGAAAGAAGTGCATGCAGGAGTCTGTGGTGCCCATCACTCTGGACATAGACTATCTGATCAAATTCGAAGGCTTGGATACTTTTGTCCTTCAATGATACAAGATTATGTTGATTTCACAAAGAAGTGTAATTCATGCCTAGTATGTGCCAACATCATTCATCATCCCCCAGAGTTGCTTCATACATCTAAATACTCATGTCTATTTGCCACATGAGGAATGGATGTGGTGGGACCTTACCCTTCAGCTACAGCCAAGCAGTTTAAGTATATTCTTACTACTACGAACTTCTTTTCCAAATGGGAAAAGGTAATACCTCTCAATGAAGTTAGTTCAAAAAGAATTTTTAGCTTCATCAAGTCTAGCATTATTACCATATTTGGTTTCCCTCATACTATATTGACAGAAAATGGAACCAACTTCTGTTCATCTGAGGTGTGGAAGTTGTATCCAGAATACAACATCAAAACCAATCATTCATCTCGATATCATGCAGTGGCCAATGGCCAGATAGAAGCCTTCACCAAGACTCTTTCAAATATACTGCAAAATATGGTGGATAAAGATAAGAAATCACGGCCTAATAAACTCTTTCATGCTTTATGGGCTTATCAGACCACCACCCGCACTGCAACGGGGTCAACTCCATATTCACTGGTATATGGATCAAAAGATGTCTTTCCCATTGAAGTTCAACTACCCTTGCTCAGATTAGCCATTTTTGATCATTCATCTACAGATGAACAATCTCAAAATCGATTGGATGAATTGGAACAGTTTGATGAAAAAATATTGTGCACCCTACATCACTTGGAAGTCTATCAGAATCGAATAGCACGAGCTTTCAACAAAGAAGTTCATCTTCGTTCATTCATTCAGGGAGAATTGGTATTGTTTAATATAACTCCAATGATACCAGGAAAGAAACCACCCATGATTGAACCAAAATGGGAAGGACCTTACTCATTACATAAGGTTTACTCCAATGGAGCATATTCCTTAATCTAAATGGATGGAGAACTCATCACTACTCCAACCAATGCCAGATTTCTGAAGAATTATTTTGTATAAACACAAATATATCAGTTACGGTCCATGCATATGAGCTTAAAATATTTGAATCCCTCACATACAACATGATATTAAACTGCATATCCATCGGTCCATGCATAAGACCTTAAACTATTTGCATTTCTCTTGTCCATTATGACGTTAAACTGTGTTGTCCATGCTACAAGACTTTAAACTGTATAGTAATTTATGTCCAGCAAGACGTTAAACTGCACCATCACTGGTCTATGCATATGACTTAAAATATTCACACCATCGTCCAAAATGACGATAAAATGTGAAAAAATTCCTAATACATCCAACATGAGGTTAAAATGTGTACTCTATTGTCCTTATTGCATGACATTTAACTGCACAGTCCCCCTTTCGTCCAACATGATGTTAAACTGTAATTGTCCCCATCATCCTAGCTACAAGACCCTAAACTATACAGAATTCTTTTAATATGTCCTACATGACGTTAAAATATATTTTTTCCCTACTACATGACATTAAACTATGAAGAACCAATAGTCCTCACTACAAGACTTTAAACTGCACAGTTCCTTCATATGTCATACATGAAATTAAACTGTGCATCGTTAGGGTTGCTGCTACCTCTTGTTTCTCACACGAAATATGACTCAAGTAATTGTAGAGTAAACTTCAACCATAACACCCTCTCTGGGCCACTAACCATGCGTAAGTCCCAACACCATTTTAAGGTTGTTGTCCCTAAGAACAACATGATCACTAATTCATTTTTTTAATTGAACTACATGGACTTTGATCCTTGCCTTCTAGGTTGGGTACGTAGGAAACCCCCCAAGGTCTAATCCCAAAACAAATCTCTTCACATTAGTTCATCTTCATCTCATATGATGTTGATTCATGAAACCGCCCCCAGAACCAATATTTTTTACATTGGTTCACCTTTGTCCTTTCTATATGACGTTAAACTGTACAACACTTTTGTCTTGTACGAAAATAAACTACAAAATTCTTTGACACCCTCAACTAAGAGGGAATTAATATTTACATTGATCTCCAATGATGTTATATTCCAAAGACTACATGCATACATGGCAATGCCCGAATCTTTTATCTTGGGTCAAACCATCATTGCACAAAAGTCCCCTTTCACCCTTCACTTGTACAAACCAAATCTGTATAGAGGGTATTTATAAAAATACCTGGGATTGATTCCCATCCTTATGGGATACGAAGGAACATTCGATCATCCCTCAAATCCATCCTCAAGTCTTTGGGCCTAACCCCAAATTCCACATTCAGTCCCCTGGCAGAAAATTTCCTGTGAAAACAAACTGTGTATTTATTATTATGGTCTGAGCTCTATATCCCTAAACTAAGACTTATTATACTCCCATACCACATGACGTTAAACTATATTTCAAGAACTACATACGGATTGACTCCCATACTTATGGGATACGTAGTGAAGTCCAACATTTCAATTCAGGACCCAGCCACAACATGATTATTGTTAGCATTGATCTGTGTATCTCAAAATACAATGGAAAATACCCATTTTTTATGTGTCATTATCCTATCCTTAAATATTTTCATATAATCATAACCCTTTTCTTGACTTCTAGTCACAAAATGTCCAATTTCTGAGAGTTCTTTTGCCTGACTATGCAGCACGTGCCCTTAGGCGGCCTTGCATAACCCATCTACATAACAGATATGTCAGCCAAAATATACTATTATTTGACTATGCAGACAATTCCCTTAGGTGGAAATGAAAAATTCAACCCCCTAATGGGTTTGTTAAATAATGGTAACTTCATTATTTGGAAGAAAACCTCTTGTGTCCTTTGTTGTCTTAAAGACAATATGTAGGGATCCGCAAAAATAGTAATTCTTAACATATTTGTCCAATAATATTTTTCATGATCTGAAAGTATTCAAGTATATGGTTTACATTGAACTTCCCTACATTTGGGTCAGAACTTCATAGGAGTGACACTCATCCAGTTCTTAAACAATCTTTTTTGGAAATATCCTCTCCATATTCAAGTACCTCTTTCCATATAGCAAACTCTTTGCTTCGGAAACATTGAATCTCTCTATACTTCCATTGGTTTTTTAGTAGTAGAAAAGTAAATTTCTGAGAGTTCTTTTTCCTGACTATGAAGCATGTGCCCTTAGGCAGCCTTTCATAAGTAGTCTATATAACAGACTTGTCAGCAAAAAGATGTTATTATATGACTATGCAACCAATTCCCTTAAGAGGCCCTTTATAATTCAACCCCCTAACAGGTTTGTTAAATATTGGTAACTTAATTCATGGAAACTGCTTCTTCTAATTTCTTTTAGCCCTTTTTCGTGTCATTCCTTGGATTCAAAATTTTATAAGTCATCGTTTACATATTTTCCCTCATACTTGAGTGTGGTGATATGTCTTCAGATAAATTGTCAAGGTATTAAGTCAATTTTAATTCATTTGTTCGAAGCTATTTTGACCTTAAACATTAGCCTTTTTTTCTGATATGCATGACTTTAAACTACCCACAAAAGACAAGGGAAATCTTAATTCAAGTCCCAGCTCACTAAACATACATTTCGTATGATTTAGGTAATATTGAGCCATAAAAAGATTCAAAGTTTGTAGGGTTATTTATAATAATCCTAGAAAAAATCAAACTATGCTTACTAGTCCCATTGGCTTAGGTAAAAATCTAAAGTAGGTATTAGGAAAATTCATGCACAAATGATTGAATATGAATGTGTTTTTTCATTTGATGCACAAGAATTGGAAGGACATCCACAGACTGGAGTCGCTTCTCTTTTACAAGAATTACAAAAGGTTGTCAACATAAATCTTTATTTGATTTACAGCATCCTGAGCTTCATCAGTAGCCACTTGAAGCTCATGTATGCGACCAACATCAATCTTTTCATCTTAATGGAGTGATTTCATGGCATATTCATTATCTTTAATACCATTCGTTTGAGCTCCTTCCAGTGAATTATTAAGTTGGTCATGTTCCCCAGTAACAGCATCTAACTGTTGTTGAAGGTGCATCTGCTGGATGAATTTATCTTTGATCTTATGATTCATCTCCTTTAACATGGCAGCATAATCAGCCTTATCATGGGATACCGCAGCCTCAAATTTGCTGATATTGGATGATAGCCTCACCCTAGTTAAATCTTGATAGTATTTCTGCTCCTTCTCCCTTCTTAAGATAACTTGTTTTACAATGGCATGGATATTTTGATATCCAAAACCGCCAAGTCCCAACATGACGAACATGGATGACATTCAGGGAATCTTTGATGACAACTCTTCTAGAGCCATTTCAGATATTATTTTCCATATGTTCTGCAATTCCTTACGGTGGGAAAATTGGAGCACCTTCTGTATCTCCGGATCTGATTCGGCATCACTGTCACAGGGGGGAATATAATTGTGGATTAACGCACTTAGGGAAGTTCCCTGCTCTACTTCTTCCCCCCTGACCCATGTTTCTTCACTATCTATTCCATTTGGGGCAGAGGCTAAGGTTTCACCTCTAGATCTAGCCACTGAAATTTATGGCTCTGCATAATCAATTGAATGCTTTTGTTAGTTTCAAAGGATTAAAAAAGATGATTGGTTGTCTTTCAAATTAAGTACAGTTGTCAAAATTGTTATCCCTTACCCAACGGTAGATTGGTAACTTGAGAAGGCTCCTCCCCGTCTTTCCTAGATTAAATAGGATTTTCAATGCGAGTTTTAGGAATCTCTACTAGGTTCAGCTCGAATTGCGCTAATGTCTCTCCTATAGTAGGGTTCTCTGTACCCCCTTCAGGCATTGGCAGTTCAGTAGCTTGCTCAGATAGTACTACACATTTCAACTGATCATGATTAGACATGTAATAAGAAGTTATTTTTAACAGGACGAAGGATAACACTCACGTCCGTAATCTTGTAAATTACATGGTAATTTAACATGATATAAAAAATCTTCAAAATATGTGCCATGATCTATAATTTCATTCAATGTAATTGCAGAATCCTAGTTATTCTCACCACTCGGAGCATTTGATATGTCTTCTTGGCGACCTTCATCCTACAGCCTCTGACTCTGGACATCGTCTTTAGATAAAATAGCACCATTAGTTGCAATGGCTGCCAAAATCTCTTGTGCAGGGGTTGAACCTAAAGTATCATAGAATGGAAGTCAGTTGATGTTTCATTCAACATTTTATGAAGCATTGTTAACATACCAGAAGAAAGTTCTTCTCTCATTGCAGTTGTAGTATGAGTGATACTGGGAACAGACGTTGGCTCTTCTCCAGGAGCATCCAAGTCATCCTAAACATTCAATTGTTCACCAGTACCCTTTTTGGTCCACAAAGTAGGGTCAGTCCTCTCCCTCATAGGGGAAATTTAAGAAGCCCCTGCAATCCAAAGAAGTATGAGCTACCTTTTCATGGGTTAAGACTCATGATTATCCGAAGGACTTACCACTACTTACGATGCGTTTATTTGTGGACTTCTTCTTTCGATTCCTTTGTCTCTTTGGTTTTTTGGGAGTGTCAATAGTCTCCTTTACAGGTACATGAATTGGATAATAGAAAGCCATGTACAACTCCTCATCCCTGGCTTGTTGTCTGAAAGATATATCTCCCGACTCGTGAAGATATTCATTATCTCCAATGGCAGTACCACCAGAGCTATACTGTGGCAAAGGATCCTCAGCAGTTCATTTCTTTGTAAGCTGCAGGATGAAGAAAATAATTTCCTTGAGTAAAAAAGCTTTCACTGAAATCAAGTTTCAAAGAAAATAAGTAAAGAGACTTGAATCATTAGAAGCCATGTAATCTTACCACTCCTCATCTCCGGAACCACCTGTCCCCTCAGTGGTGCCACGATCTATCATTTCCTTCACCCGCTTAGTGACAGTAATGGAATCATCGATAGCATATATGAGCATTTCCAGCTCTATAATGTAAGCCCGCACTTCATCGGGGTTATCCTTGAAACAGATATCTGTAGAATCCAGAAGATTCCCTATTCCCGGGTGGTATAGCCCCTCGCACAAATCCAACCAGGCAGTTTCAGCACTGCAGTATAAACTCTGCCATGTCTGGACAACCTCTAGTCGTAGATATTCAGTATTTGTACCAGAAGGCTGAAAGGATGATCCTACAATCTTGGAATTTATATTCTTCTCAGCTCCTACAACTAAAGATAGAGAATAAGAAAATAATACTTGTTTCTCTATAATGTGTAATGCCCCGACCCCAGCTACCCAGAGTCGGTGCATTACTTCGTAACATTGGAATGATCACAAAAGATCAAGTCTCAAAATACCGATTAGTTTAGTAGCCTTGGAAACACTAGATACATTCATAAATGTTACATTACATCATAAAGTGAAAAACTAATAACAAAGTCTTCATAGTCCACACTCATATCCTCTTCTGACTATCCCTACAGGTCATTCCTAAAATAATTCTTCACATCCTGGAAAATATTAAAACATTGAAAGGGGTGAGCTTAGATGCTCAGTAAGGATAACAATATTGCGGAAGCTTTCATAAATAAACATTAACATTTAAGGCAATGTACAACTAAAACAAAAGCCTTTTTAAACTTGAACTTCAGCATAATATGGAAAAAATAAAATTTAATAATGCCATTTACGTACTCACATGGACATTCTACTGGTCGAATAATCACATGCAATATCAATAACCACTTTCATAATTATGGAATGCATAATGCCAGACTATCATAACCACGTAGCCAAGGCCTCGTGCCAAGACCACAAATAAGATTTTGTCAAGGCTTGTGCCAAGACACTAGTTTGTCTCATGAGACCTGCCGATGCATCGAGGAGCTATAGTGGTCTCCACCCGTTACTTACTAAGTCCAATGCATTCCTCATATGAATGGGTTTAAACATATCATAAACCATAACATAATCGTATCACATAAAACATGCATAAAGGAAACATAACATTTCCACATTTCAATCACAAGATTTCAATAAAAAACATTGATATAATAAAAATGCTTTCAAAACCATTTTCAATACCAAAATAAAAGAAAGTTAAAACATTGTATTTATTTTTCATTAAAAAAATAGTGATGGCTTGTAGAGGAAGCCGAAACTCAAATAATGGTCATGGAGGCGGAGAAGTCATTGTCTCCACATATGTACAGAAAGAAAAACATTCCCTTTTGTCATTTAGTAAAACGTTTCGTATAAAAAATATTCCTTTTGAATAAACGTAAAAGTCAAAGGGGTTTATACACCGTATAAAACAAATTGTGTATAAAACCAAATATGCCTCAATGATAGAAGATTGAGACGAGGTCCTTAAAAAGATCATTTTTAAAATAAAATAGATCTATTATGTGTATTCACTATAGGTACACATAAAGAACGTAAAAATACAAAATAGGACATAATAATATCATGACATAATTTGAAAGTAGGAGATTAACCCAAAGAATGGAAGTTGGGTTAAGAAATTCCCTTACCTCGTGTCCGACTTGACTCAACCGTTCTTTAACCTCCTGAATAATAAACTAGAGTTAATATCTACCTTATTAAGAACCAGTTTCAATTTCATTATCCTTTTTATCTCACTTATTAAAATGTTATGAACATTATGTAATTATTAAAGTTAATAACGGTCGTTTTGTCGATCTTTGGTACTTGAGTCAACAATAAACTTCTTATAATTACAAGTTGTTCATGTGGTGAAATATCCATTATATGTAGAATTATATTCATGATTTAGATATCATATATATCATATATATCCAGTATATACATTCATTCATAATATTACATAACATTTAGAGGTAAAAATGAAATGCACCATTCATGGAGACGGTAATCCGTACGTACGCATGAACGCTACTTTCATTTCTATTTCGTATTTAATGGAATGAAATCATAATTATATAAATTTATAATATAATTACAGTATAATATAGTGTATAATACCATTTACTCCATCCTTTATACATCCCACATATGGTATTAATGATTCAAATCACGTTGAGGGGGCGGTAGTCCGCACTTCGTAAAATGAAAATATCGTGTTTACCCATAATGGAAACCATAAAGGTATGCCATAAATGAAAAATAAAAAATCATAAGAAAAACAAAAACATAATATATATTATATATAAAAATAGTGTCATCATAATGGCCACCATTAGAGGTGTTATATGAGTGTTGAACAATCATCATTTCGTGAGGCAAAAATTCGCCATCCACAGAAACAGTATGTTCTTTAACCATTAGATGTAGGTGTGTGTAAGTGTAAACCAAATCCTTATCATAAAAACATCCTAGTATATTTTAGATACTGGTTTTGTTACAAAATAAAGGAATAAAAACAGTTTAAGGGGTTGGAGAAGCTAAATAAAACAAAACAACATTAGAGAAGACATTACCTAAAAATCGGGTAACTCTTTTTGATTTGAGACAAAGGCTTCCTTGGGAAGAATTCTGCCCAAAGTGAGGCTTCTAGGAGTAATTTAGGGATGTTGGGCGAGCCAAATGGCTTGAAGGTGTGAATAATGTGGGAGTGGTGGGGGCCTTTTATAAGTGGAGAGGAGGGGTACTTTTGGAAAGTAATGAAAGTTTACATTATTATACAATGGTTTTCGGATTCTAAAGGTCCCACACTTATATAATGAGTGGCTAAGGTGATAAGGGTTCTGAATATACCCATAAAATAGTCATTTGTACAAGTGTAAGCCTTGGATGTTACATTATCTTTTCATTTTATTAAAATTGTTAAATAATGAGGTCATCGCCGCATCATAATGATGTCATAAATAATTTTATTTATTTAATGTCTAAAAATTATAAAACAAATACTATGATTTAGGAAATCTTTTTAGATTTCCAATTACTATTTATAGTCAAATATATGACTTGTATAACCCCATGTAAAAATTGTTTTAGTAAAACATTTCATGTTTGTGTCATTTTTTACTTTAACATTAAATAAAAGGTATTTATGTCATTTTCCAACTAAAGTGGCTCCATGGGGTCCCCAAGTTGACCCATGGATTTTCTTGGTCGTCCATGGCACATCCAATGAGGGTAGGACATGTGTCAAGCTAATCTCATATTATTAAAACATTATTTTTACCTTAAACTACACTAATTACCTCTAATCGTGATTAAGAACTTAAAAGTTACTATTCACCAAAAATTATTTTAATATCATTGAACCACATTTTACTTCTTAATGACAACCATGTATGTCGGATTTTTAAAAATCAAATCATAGAAGTGGTAATATTTCATTTAAACGAAAAATCAGTTATTTAACTACCACTTAGTGGTTTCACTATTCATCAAAAATTGAAGTTTTTCAGAACAATGTCACATTTTCACCCTAAGATATAATTGATATTCTGAATTCAAAAATGATGTCTATTTTACAAAATTACAAACATATAAGTTTCATTAATTAATTTTATAATTAATTCCCGTTGTCACAACAAATAGCGTATTTTTAAGAAACAATTTATATCAAAAGATTGGCAATTGTTTATGTCCAATATCATTGTTAAATTAATTCTAATGACCACCATTGGATAAAAAGGTAAAAATATATTCTAATTATACTTTAAAACCACTAAATAGTATAATTTATCACTATAAATTTTTTTGATTAAAAAAGTTGTTTTTAAGTATTTTTCACTATTCATAAAAAATTAGAAGTTCTCAGAAAAATACCAAAAAATCAACATAGGAAAATTTCGATATTCCTAATCCAAAAATGAAGTCCATTTTGAAATATAAAATTTCTATAATTTAAAAAGTGGTTATTACTATTCATAACGGCTACTTTGATTAGTCGCGGTGTTTTAAAAATCGAAGTTGCGTACAATGCAAGCTATTGCATTATTAAATGAGAAGCGTATTGTGGAAGCTCGGGGTGTTACATTCTCCCCTCCTTCAATAAATTGCGTCCTCGCAATTTGAAATTTTTCTTGGAAAATAAAAGGTTGAATATAGAAAATACCTTTTTGGAAAACCCACATCAGAAATAAGGTTAATAAAATTTAGTCTTAATAAGAGGGAAATAGAAATAAGAAAGTCACCACCAAATTATGATCTAGATAAGGAGAACATTGGTGGAAATTAGAGACATATAATTGGAGGAAAAACGTAAATATTTTTGGGGAGTGATTGAGGTCATCAATCACAATCAACTGTCAAATTGAGGGCATCGAAGCCTTCAATCTATGTTGATTTAAAATATCATCAGTCCAACAAGACATAAGGTATTAGGATAACACATTTTTTTGTTTTAATATCCCTTTACTAATGTTTAAGAATTAATTTATTCATTGAATAAGAGATAGGTATATATATTTATGCTTGACAATTAGAGTTTCAACCTTCAACTCATCTTTCACTCAAAAAGATAATAGAACTCAAAAATATTATACTTATCCTAATTGTATAAGGTTACAAATTTTAACACATACCATTTAGATTATAAAAACTATTTTGTAATAACCAGGGACTTCACGTAGTCCATTGGTAGGCGATTCATCCCAATAGCACTATGGTTGTGGGTTCGATTCCCACAGCTTTGTCCGACGCGATGGGTTGTCACTCGGTCTGCGTGTTGTCCTTTTTATAAATATCCAAAAATAACCTTAACAATAGTATCCAATGTAAAATATAATCCATTAAAACCTTTATAGTTATCCAAAATACTTCTGTCCAACTCACAGTCCAGATTTTATGAGGAAGGTAAACATAATGAAGCTCCTTTTTTTTCTGCGTAACAACATGTGAACACCTTCATCATGTATTATTTTAAAACACTGCAACATAATGTATTACCATAAATACTTATTGATTACATTCATGATCCCTTAATCCTTATAGAAAACTAGATATACTCCTTCTATCCAGAAATGTATGCAAATCATTAATCAGTTTCAAGGATGTTAAGAATATCCAACATAATTTATCTGAATCAATCATGTCTTATTCCAAAATCACTATCTCGGTATCAGAACCATATTATGGTTTATCTTTCTCTCAACCATATATATTTCCAAAAATTTAACCTACTGTGGAGTCACTTTTCTTGGTTCCACACAATCTCAAGTCCTAGATGAAATAGTACTGCAGTACAATCCTTATATACTCCATAATTATTATAACCAGTACATCATTGATACAACACTCAAATTACAAAATTCTTTAATAACAACATAAGAACTCTAATCATTCCATCTCATATGTGGTAGTATCATAAAATTATTATTATCCAATAACATCATTTGGGGTATACTCTGATGATTTGAACATTGGTTTGCGTAGTGTCCCCACTCCTTGCAGATGAATCATTGTACATTTGAAACCTTTTTCTTACCCTTGCAGTCACGCACTTGGTGTCCTTTTTCTCCACACTTATAAAAAACTCCCATTTCCTTCAGGGAAATTCCATGGTGTTTCTTCCCACAGTTATCACATATTGGAAAATTCTTCTTTTCCCTCATCCCTTTATCCATCATTCTCTCTTCCATCCTTTTCTTCTCTTTCATCCCTTCAAATCGATAAGACTCAGAGAATTATCTACTTATCTTATTAACACATGATACTATTTCTTCATATGTTGATAACACATGGGAGAATATTTCCCTTCTAAATGTTGTCTTAATACCATGAAAGATATGATCCTTCTTACTCTTTGGATCATACGTATTGATGGAGTTCACATTCCTTCTACTGGGCGCCATTTCTATACAATGCCGTAAACTAGGTTAGTTTATGAATCGAAATACATAATAACAAACTTGAAAACACATATAATAAATTGAACTATTTATGGATATAATCCATAATCATAAAAAATGTTTTCTTTTAAGAAGTATATACTCATAACCCTTCATAGTGGTTTGTAAAGAAAATGTGAATTATCCTAATCATATCCCCCAGGAGTGTCGTAACCAAGAGTGCAGCAAGGCCCGTTGTCGTGCACCAGTTCCCGTTCGAGTCTAGCTCAAAGTAGTGTTTTCGGGTTTTATCCCTAGGTACATCTATGCCAGAGCCGCCTCTACCTGCTCGTATCCAGACAGGGATGTATTGCTCGGGAAACTCACAAAATCTCTATAACACCAAAATTCTAGGAAGTTCTTCTATACTAATCTTTAAAGTCTATCTTTGGGCTATGTTCTCTAATCAGAGTTTATCTAAATCTAGCTTCCAAAGTTAGTACTAAACTGCCTCTCATACCAACTGTAACGCCGTGACCCCAGCTACCCAGAGTCGGTGCATTACTTCGTAACATTGGCATGATCACAAAAGATCATGTCTCGAAAGACCGATTAGTTTAGTAGCCTTGGAAACACTAGATACATTCATAAATGTTACATTACTTCATAAAGTGAAAAAATAATAACAAAGTCTTCATATTCTACACTCATATCCTCTTCTGACAATCCCTGCATGTCATTCCTAAAATACTTCTTCACATCCTGGAAAATATTAAAACATTGAAAGGGGTGAGCTCAGATGCTCAGTAAGGATAACAATATTGCAGAAGCTTTCATAAATAAACATTAACATTTAAGGAAATGTATAACTAAAACAAAAGCCTTTTTAAACTTGAACTTCAGCATAATATGGAAAAAAAATAAAATTTAATAATACCATTTACTTACTCAGATGGATATTCTACTCGTCGAATAATCACATGCAATATCAATAACAACATTCATAATGATGGAATGCATAATGCCAGACTATCATAACCATGTAGAGAAGGCCTCGTGCTAAGACCACAAATAAGATTTTGTCAAGGCCTCGTGCCAAGACACTAGTTTGTCTCATGAGACCTGTCGATGCATCGAGGAGCTATAGTGGGCTCCACCCGTCACTTACTAAGTCCAATGCATTCCTCATATGAATGGGTTTAATCATATCATAAACCATAACATAATCGTATCACATAAAACATACATAAAGGAAACATAACATTTCCACATTTCAATCACAATATTTCAATACAACACATTGATATAATAAAAACGCTTTCAAAACCATTTTCAATACCAAAATAAAAAAAAAAGTTAAAACTTTGTATTTATTTTTCATTAAAAAATATTGATGGCTTGTAGAGGAAGCCGAAAATCAAATAATGGTAACAGCGGTGAAGAATTCATTTTCTCCACATATGTACAGAAAGAAAAACATTCCCTTTTGTCATTTAGTAAAACGCTTCGTATAAAAAAGATTCCTTTTGAATAAACGTAAAATTCAAAGGGGTTTATACACCGTATAAAAGAAAATTGTGTATAAAACCCAATATGCCTCAATGAAAGGAGATTGAGACGAAGTCCTTAAAAAGATCATTTTTAAAATAAAATAGATCTATTATGTGTATTCACTATAGTTACACATAAAGAACGTTAAAATACAAAATAGGACATAATAATATCATGACATAATTTGAATGTAGGAGATTAACCCAAAATTGGAAGTTGGGTTAAGAAATTCCCTTACCTCGTGTCCGACTTGACTCAACCATTCTTTAAACTCCTGAATAATAAACTAGAGTTAATATCTACCTTATTAAGAACCATTTTCAATTTCATTATCCTTTTTATATCACTTATTACATTGTTATGAACGTTATGTAATTATTTAAGTTAATAACGGTCGTTTTGTCGATCTTTGGTATTTGAGTCAACAATAAACTTCTTATAATTACAAGTTGTTCATGTGGTGAAATATCCATTATATCTAGAATTATATTCATGATATAGATATCATATATATCATATATATCCAGTATATACATTCATTCATAATATTACGTAACATTTAGAGGTAAGAAATGAAATGCACCGTTCATGGAGACGGTAAGCCGTACGTACGCATGAACGCTACTTTCATTTATATTTCGTATTTAATGGAGTGAAATAATAATTATATAAAGGTATAATATAATTCCAGTATAATATAGTTTATAATACCATTTACTCCATCCTTTATACTTCCCACATATGGTATTAACGATTCAAATCACGTTGAGGGGGCGGTAGTCCGCACTTCCTAAAATGAAAATATCGCGTTTACCCATAATGAAAACCATAAAGTTATGCCATAAATTAAAAATACAAAATCATAAGGAAAACGAAAACATAATATATATCATATATAAAAATATTGTCATCATAGTGGCCACCATTATAGGTGTTATACGAGTGTTGAACAATCATCGTTTCATGAGGCAAAAATTCGCCATCCATAGAAACAGTATGTTATTTAACCATTAGATGTAGGTGTGTGTAAGTATAAACCAAATACTTATCATAACAACATCCTAGTATATTTTAGATACTGGTGTTGTTACAAAAGAAAGTAATAAAAAGAGTTTAATGGGTTGGAGAAGCTAAACAAAACAAAACAACATTAGAGAAGACATTACCTAAAAATCGGGTAACTCTTTTTGATTTGAGACAAAGGCTTCCTTGGGAAGAATTATGACCAAAGTGAGGCTTCTAGGAGTAATTGAGGGATTTTGGGAGAGTATTTGGGCAGATTTTGGCCAAGAAAAATGGCTTGAAGGTGTGAATAAGGTGGGAGTGGTGGGGGGCCTTTTATAAGTGGAGAGGAGGGGCACTTTTGGAAAGTAATGCAATTTTACATTATTATACAATGATTTTCGGATTCTAAAGGTCCCACACTTATATAATTTGTGGATAAGGTGATAAGGGTTCTAAATCTACCCATCCAATAGTCTTTGGACAAGTTTATGCCTTGGAGTTTACATTATCTTTTCATTTTATTAAAATCATTAAATAATGAGGTCTTTGCCGCATCATAATGATGTCATAAATAATTTAATTTATATAATGTATAAAAATTATAAAAAAACTACTATGATGTAGGAAATCTTTTTAGCTTTCCAATGACTAATTATAGTCAAAAAATATGACTTGTATAACCCCATGTAAAAATTGGTTTAGTAAAACATTTCATGTTTGTGTCATTTTTTACTTTAACATTAAATAAAAGGTATTTATGTCTTGTTCCAACTAAAGTGGCTCCATGGGTTCCCCAAGTTGACCCATGGATTGTCTTGGTCGGTCATGGAACATCCAATAAGGTTAGGACATGTGTCAAGCTCATCTCATATTATTAAAACATTATTTTTACCTTAAACTACACTAATTACCTCTAATCGTGCTTAAGAACTTAAAAGTTACTATTCACCAAAAATTATTTTAATCTCATTGAACCACATTTTACTTCTTAATGACAACCATGTATGTCGGATTTTTGAAAATCAAATCACAGAAGTGGTAATATTTCATTTAAACGAAAAATCAGTTATTTAACTACCACTTAGTGGTTTCACTATTCATCAAAAATTGAAGTTTTTCAGAACAATGCCAAAATTTCACCCTAAGATATAATTGATATTCCGAATTCAAAAATGATTTCTATTTTACAAAATTACAATCATATAAGTTGCATTAATTAATTTTATAATTAATTCCCGCTGTCACAACAAATAGCGTGTTTTTAAGAAACAATTTATATCAAAATATTGGCAATTGTTTATTTCCAATTTCAATGTTAAATTAATTTTAATGACCACTATTGGATAAAATGGTAAAAATATATTCTAATTATACTTTAAAACCACTAAATAGTATAATTTATCACTATAAATTATTTGGATTAAAAAATTTGTTTTTAAGTATTTTTCATTATTCATAAAAAATTAGAAGTTCTCAGAAAAATACCAAAAATTCAATATAGGATAATTTCGATATTCCAAATCCAAAAATGAAGTCCATTTTGAAATATAAAATTTATATAATTTAAAAAGTGGTTATTACTATTCATAACGACTACTTTGATTAGTCGCGGTGTTTTAGAACTCGAAGTTGCGTACAATGCAAGCTATTGCATTATTGAATGAGAAGGGTATTGTGGAAGCTCGGGGTTTTACATAATATAATAATGATTAATGTGACCCAATGAAGTAACTCACTAGGAGTTGATAGAGTGGGTCTTTTGATTCTGACAAGAGTTTTATATTGGGCATGAGGCCACTTTGCCGCATGTTGTGCCTCGTCATCCCCATCCTGGGAATCCGGTGAATCAGCTTCGGGTGGTGTAGAAGAATCACCTTCGAGATGAAGGGTTTCTTTCTCTACGGTTCTTTTCCTTTTCCCCAACTGATAAATCGGGTGATTCAACACCCCTCCAGGGTATGATGCTATCCATTTCTCATCATACCATGTAGTCAAGTTACTTGCCGCTTTATCAACTGGTAGATCAAACACTACCCCGATCCTCTCCATAGATGTCAGCAACCATAGTTATTAGGAAACCATCCGATGATGCTCTGACCTGACATGCATAGGGGGAGATACAACATTCTGCTGCAAACACTTGAATTGATGTGCAAATCTCTATGGAGCATAGGCCTTGCATATAATCTCTCTGTCAATCCTGGTGGGCAGTACACCATCTCGACAGGCCAGCATGTATGCCCTCAATTCCAGTTTGGTTTTTCCATCATCAACTAACCACCCGGTTAGAGGATTTCCATAAGTAATGAAATTGAATTCCTTGTACATGCTCAATCTCATCTTTATATAATAGGGGTTAAGGGATAACAGTGCAATTCCAGAAAATGCCTGCACTGATGGCCTGAAGGAACTTCCAGGAACCTGTACTTCGTTATGTACATTGTATGTTCTGAAGTGAGTGGGGATCCATCCCCACCAAACCTGGAATGGTCCCGCTATTCTCAAAGGATACATACCCATAAAAACATGGAGTAAGATCCTACGAATCTACGCCAAATGGGGGTGGCCAACCCAACCATTTTCTCCTCATCCAACTTGGCTGCCACAACGAAGGTCCCTATCCTGACGCCTCCCTTCGAATCCCTAACTGGAAAAAGATAAACACTGAGCCACAAGGCCAACAAGCCCGCCAGACGAGTCTTTTATGGGATTATCTGATTCACTTCATATCCCCACTTCTCAAATTCTCCTGCTTCTAGAGTCTTCCAGAATGTTCCAGGAGCACCCCTCTTCTCTGTTTTGAGGCATGTGGTAGGACGAGTACAGGTGGGAAACTTCTCCTTCAACACCTTTTCCTTCGACCCTTTCTCTTTCAGTTCCTTCTCCAGCTTCTTGGTAAGAAACATATTCATCCACTCTTCTGGATGAATATCCTTTCTATAATGAGTTAAGGAGGTCTTTGAATTCCTGAGCTTGTGAAATATTTTCAATAATTCCTGATCCAAAGTCGGGGTCTTCTCTGAATCATTCCAAGTCGCCTTGGGAGAAATAATTCATCACACATATCGCCTAGAATTGGATCCCCCGAGATCTTGTGGACATCCCACATACAGATGCCTACTTCTCCATGATTCAGATGGAAAGAATTGGTTTTGGGCTCCAGCGGCTGATTATCTCTGGCACAATCTCATCATTTCTGTAGACATATGTCTGCCCAACCCAGGCAGCTTCATATATCGCAGTTCCTTTCAAATCCTCAACAAACTCTACACAGGTTTGTCTCACCCAGTATGACGACATCCAAGTTGGAATCACACCTCCTCCAAGACAGAAGTCCCAACTCTTCTTCCAGCCTTTGGATTGATCTATCTGAGAATTTCATAACATTGAAGGATAACAATGTGGTTGCAGCTCGGACTTGTGAGGTTTCAGATCTGGCGCACAAGGACTATGACGCATTATATAGGCCTTCTCCACTATTCCAGTATTTAATAAAACTCCTCCACTTGATATATTTGATGAAGCAAAATTGGTGTAATTCTGAAACAAAGAAATTGGATGATAGTTCTTTGCCTCTGGAATGCTGATGTCTTGCAGATGACCATAGCCATACAGAGGCATGTAGGTGCTCTCTGGAATGTTACAATGATACTTCTTCAAATACTTAGCCAAATCTGGGAGAGTGATGTTGCAGATAGTATAATAATCATGGCCAAAAAAATTCACCATGTCATTAATTCGCTTGCTATCCAATTCATCAGCAGTTCTGATTCTTCCAGGATCCATTGAATCTATACAAAGGTTGAATAATTAACTCTTATGTATGTTTATTTTTCATTAAATTTTTGAATAAAAGTGAAAAAATCACTAAGGAATTAATGAACACAAGTCCCAAAGTTAGTGCGCAAGTATAAGTGTGTCGCGCAAGTTAGGGTGCACAGGTATCACCGTGCAAGTCCAAATACCTCTACAGCAGCGCGACACAAAAGGAAGTAGTGGAAAATTGAGTAACTTGTGCGGAAAAGGCAACTTGCGTGACGAGAGATCGGAAGCATTTAGATTTGGTTCTATAAAAAAAGAATGACAGCATATATATAGGCAAGGTCGCACCCCTGCGCGGATCGCACCTGCGTGACTTCATCTACACTCTCAACACTTGCGCGCCGAATGTTCCTTGGATTTATTCATTACCTCATAGTCACATCCTCATTTTCTTTTTAGATCCAACTCTGATGGGGGACTTTTTTTGACAGTCCTTTCCGTCACAGAGTCTAAATGACTGAAAAGGGGATAGCTTAGCCCAAAGTGATTCATCCTTTGAAGAAACATCAAAATTCTAACAAAGGCATGAAAAATGATTTCTTCCCACTTGGGTCGCACAAGTTTTGTTATGGTCGTGCAAGTATAATTGCGCACCACATAGTGGTTTCACACGTGACTTGCGAATCCTATTTGATTCTCGCTCGGAGTCTTCAGCATCCTATAAATACCCCCGGTGGGCCCCCCATTTTACGAATAAAATTCCAAAAACTCATATTTGAGCTCCTGGTTCCCTAGTCTCTTCTCGAAGCTTCCAAAAACTTCTAAGGCAATTTCTTACCTAGAACGGAATCTCTAAAGAGGGGAAACAATGACTAAGTGTTGAAATTCACCAACACCTGCGCGCCTAGGTATTTAACCATTAAGGGAAATGAGCACACTTACGCGATGCCTTACCCCTTCAACAGAACTTGCGCGCCACCCCTTTGGAAGCCTTTAGGGATAATAATAAGGGTTTGAGCCAAGTCTCGCCCAAGTATTACCCCATGGGTTGACCATCGTGCAAGTAACCATGTGTCGCTCAGGTACACCTACGTGACCAAGACTTGCGTGGCCACACAGGACTTGTGTGCCTCTCTCTTTTGGGGTGCCCCTCCTACCTATTCACCTCTCTTATGCCTATCCACCTCTCCTATTCAAGATTACACTTTCAAAACCCTCTTTAAATCCATTGTTTTGGCATGCTTCCCTTGTTGGATTCCTTATCTGAAAGGAATTATATGGAACATCCCTCAAAACCCATCGATTTACATATCTTTATGTCACTAAGGATAGAGATTTAATTCATTCTACCTCATCCTTTAAGATTAGAGAATCATTAACATGGGCCTCCTTTTCAGGAGTAAGCCCCAGTCCGAGTTCTCTTAATTTTGGAATCCTCCTTAAGAGTAATCCCCAAGTCCCCTAACCTGGGCATCCCCCTAATGAGTAAGTCCCAGTCATAATTTCCCAAATCTGGGCATCCTCCTTAGAAGTAATCCCCATGTTCCCAAATTTTAAATTCCCTTAAACTGGACCTCCTCCTTAGGATTAAGTCTCAGTCATAATTCCCCTTAACATGGGCTTCCCTTTCAGGAGTAAGCCCCAGTTCTCAAATCCCTTTAACCCGGGCCTCCTCCTTAGGAATAAGTCCTAGTCATAATTCTCCTTAACCTGTGCTTCCTTTTCAAGAGTAAGCCCCAGTTCTCAAGTCCCTTTAACCTGGGCCTCCTTCTCATGAATAAGCCCCAGTCATAATTTCTCTTAACTAGTGTTAATTTCTTTTGATTTGGGCATCCCCCTTAGGTGTAAATCCCCAAGTACCATCCTAATTTGGGCATCTTCCTTAGGATTAATACCTAATTTAGAGTATCCAAATCTACATAAAATCACATATACCTTTATGGACACTATTCTTGCACTTATTCTGTGAAATAAGTCCATAATCTCTATCTATTTGGGCAGTCATACATACATAATCCCCACAACATTTCTTAAGATTGCATCTTTCATGGAACAATAATATGGTTTTACCAATACCTCTTGTTTCTCACACCGAGCATGAATCATGTGAGTTTAGAGTGTAAAAGTAATTATGAAATATTTCAATGATCCATCAATCATGCATAAACCTCATACATCTTTACTCGAACTATGTGGGTTCTGATTCCTTTTCTAAAACAATGGATACGTAGGTAGCCCATCTGCGGGTATGTTCCCAACTATGAAATAATCTATGTCATTCTGAATTACAATAAACATAAAGTGCCCCACTGAGTGGCTTTAAAACCAGTATGGTTTTCATAATGACCAAGAGATTTCTAATCATGTGTTGAAGGATACCATTGACTAAGAATATCTAAACAAATACAAATGATTATCTATTGATGAATAACCTCAAATACATATAAATGTTTCTCTAAATATCCTACATACTAATTATTGACTATCAGATCTAAAGGAAAGATCATTTTCATACTTGGTAATTTAATAATTATTCATGAACATAACTTAAATTTATAAATAGAGTCCCGAAGTAGACAATAATTTCCCTAAAAAAATATATGATGAGTCCGACCTCCCATCCTCTCGACCAATGAAAATTCTTAAGCCTTATCAATTGAAAACTAATGAGAACCTACCATTGGGAAGTAGGTCCAAATGGATATAGAATCATTGGATTTTCCGGTTCTACGAAAAAACCTATTAGAAACTGCTTTGAATGATTTAACCTTAAAGAAATGAGGTCATCCCCATTTCTAAAGGAAACAGTAATTCACCCTTGTCGCCCTTCGGTTGCGGTTTCAAGTCTCGCGGCCTTTCCAGATGCGACAGGTTGTCGCCCGACCTCCAAGTTTTCCTTTATACAACAATCCAAAAATAATGTTAATAAATTTCATAACCTCAAATAATAGTATCCAATTTCCACTGTAATGCATTCAAACTTTTATACTTATCCAAAATACTTCTATCCAAACTCAGATTCCAAAATTTATTAGGAATGTAAACATAATGAAGATCTCTTTTTTTCCATATAATAACATGTTAATTCCTTTATCATGTATTCTCTTAAAAATGGTAACACCTTCTATTACCATAAAACCTTATTTATTACATTCATTCTCCCTTATTACTTATAGAATACTAGATATACTCCTTATATCAAAAAAAATTGAATACTCCAACAATGATGTAATAAACAAACAATTAATCACTTTCATGGTAGTCAAGAGTATCCAATATAATTTATCCAAATCATTAATATCTTATTCTGAAATCATTATATCAGTTTCATAAAAATATTATGGGTTATATTTCCCACAACAATATATTTTCCAAAATGATTAACTTGAAACTATGTCACTTTACGGGTTTCCATACAATCTCAAATCCATAATGAAATAGTACTGCGGTACAATCATTATATACTATTTAATACTTATAACATGTAAATCATTAATACCATACTCAAATGACACCATTCTTTAATAATAATATAAAAAAACTAATCATTCCTCTTCATTTACAGTAGTATCACCAATTTATTATTATCTAATAGCATCATGTGGGGTATATTATGATGATTGGGACATTAATTCATTTAGTGTCCCAACTTCTTGAAGATGAATCATTGTAAATTTGAATCCTTTTTCTTACCCTTTCAATCGTGAAATTGGATTACTTTTTATCCACACTTATAAAGAACTCTCATTTATTTCTAGCACTTCCCAGGGTTATTCCTTCAACAATTATAACATATTTGATATTCAATCTTTCCCTTCTTCCCTTTAACCATATTTTTCTCTACTATCCTCTTCTTCTCTGGATTCCCTTCAAAGACAAATGACAAAATGAATTATTTAATTATTTTATAAGCACATGATATTATTACTTCATATGATGAGAATACGTTGGAAACTAATTCCCTTATAATTTTTCTCTTATGACCATGAATGATATGATGCATTATACTATTTGGGTCATGTGTATTACTATAGTTCTTATTCATAATACTAGGCACCATTTATAAATGATGACATACACTAGGTCAGATCAGATCATAATTTATAATTTTAAAAACTAGAAAAATTCTCAAAATTAATTTAATATTTTCACACATCTAGTATCATTATAAAAAATGGTTTCATTTCTAATATATTTACTCCTAAATCTTTCTTAATAGTTTAAATGAAAATGTAAATTTTCCTAAGAATATCCCCGGGAGTGTAAAATGAGGTGCACAGTAAGGCCTGTTGTCATATACTAGGATACCCCGGGTCATGCCCGAAATTCATTGTAAGAGTTTTCACTCCTAGGTACATCTGTGCCAAAACAGAGTCCACATGTATTATCCCTAAAGGGATTTATTTCTTAAAAAACCCACATTAAATCGATAGTAACAATTTTTTTTGGATGTTCTTATATACTAATCCTCAAATCCTATAAAGGGGTAATGTTTTATAATTAGGGTTTTTCTGAATCCAGTTTCCAAGGTTATTTAAAAACTTTAAATGATACCAATTGTAATGCCCCGACCCCAGAATCCGAGAACTTGTGCATAATTTTAATACATTTTCATCATTACTTGGAATCAAGACCCAAAGGACCGATCTGTTTTGCAGTACTGGAAAATATATTACATACATGATATTCACATTAAAATTTCAAACATAAAATAAAAAGTAGAAAATAATTTGAGAATTTTATTATTATTCTAGCTAAAACCTGAATATAATTAATAATACACTTATTAATATGTTGGGAAAACAAAACATAAGTAATTGGTGAGCTCATATGATTAGTAAAGATATACAATATAGCAGAAGCTATCATAAATAATCATAAACATCTATAGAAAGTATAAAATTGAAACAAAAGCCTTTTAAACATAAACTTCAGCTTAATATGGAAAATATAAGTCAAATAAATCCATTAAATTATTCACATGGATATTCTACTAGTTGAATAATCACATGTAACATTAATAACTAATTTCATAATGATGGAATGCATAATGCTGGACATCTTAACCACAATGTCAAGGCCTTGTTCCAAGACCCAAAATATAAATTTTTCAAGGCCTTGTTCCAAGACACAGGTGTGCCTAAAAATACCTAATGATGCATTTAGAAGCTATTACGGGCCCCACACATCACTTACTATGTCAAATTCATTACTCATATGAAAAGGGTGAAACATAAATTTATCATTAGTATTAAAACTAGAATATGAAACGTCAATACTTTAACTATAAACCATGAATGGTATAAAAATCGCACATCTATAGTGAAATATATAATAACATATTCAACACAATATGGAAAATTTTGTTTTAATAAATCAACCTCGATCAAAAATAATACACGGTAAATGATGTTGACATGGTTTAAAATGATTAGTAAAACTCTCTGAGAAAATTTTCCCTTTTTCATGAAATCATTTAAAAGTAAAACAATTTATTATACAATTCATTTAAAATTGAGTGATGAATCAAAGTGTCCCATACCACTTTGATACTATTGAAAGGAATTAACATTTTAAAACAATCTTTTTCCATATAAATAAATCATTAAAATCAATTTGAAAACATAGATATTAATTAAAAATATTTGGAAAAATAAATCATTAAAACATTTAAAATGATGATATTGATAAAGATTCCCTTAGAAAAAACCATAAAATATTCATTTTAAAAATATATATATGAAAAATTGACATGGATGATAAATATTTCCTAGTAAATAATTACACATATACAGCTGTGAATAATAATGAGATTAAAAAGGTAACCCTTACTTTATACTTTCCTTTGGTTATGACTATGTTTAACATCATGTATAATAACTATATTATATTATTAAATTATACCAGAACCATAATTAAATGTATTATATCATACATGATTCATTTTTGGCTTTATAATACACATTTAATACTAATTTTAATGTTAAAATACAATTTCAGGTAATAATCACTTTCTTTATCATATAACTTTTAACATGTTATTCTTGATCGTATCACATATATAAAGCTTTAATTGCTTCCAGAATATTAAAAATTATTTATTTATCATATATATTTAGAATATGAATATGAATAATAGATATATATATGAAATATAAAACACCATTTATGGAGATTGTAGGTTGTGCGTACGCATAAACACTGTTTCCATTTTCATATTGTATTGAATGGAAGTAAGTGAATGAGATATATGCAAAAAAATGTATATATATATATATATTTATTGTAGAATTATTATTTCATATATTAATTTATTATTATTAATATATATTTTTATATTCATTGTTGAATAGTGAACGTGGAAATGAATCTCATCACATCATAGAGACGGTAAGTCGTACTTACGCATGAGGGGCGATATCATCCTATTGACGGTTGAATCATATGTTATTGGATGGTATATTATATATAAATAATAATTAAAATTTTATATTTATTATTTACATCTATTATACTCGTTATTATACCCATCAAAATAATGATGTATTGAAAAAAAACTACACCACGACGTGGAGATGGTAAGCCGTATGTACACACGTATGGTGAATTTTTCATTTTAAGGATGGATAGAATAATGAAAATGGTTGCAACATATTTATAGTAAAATATTCGAATATATAAGGTACTATAGTTATTATTTTATTATGGAAACAAAAAATAAAGAGGATGTAGTAGATGAAATGAACATTGAAATAGGTGATGGAATAATTACTTCTTCTTCGAGTGCTTCCGTCTTATTTAAAAAAAGGGATCCTTAGATTGCCTTTATGATAAATTTACGGACACTGGGTTTATTTTTGGGTTTTATTGAGGATATTTGAGCAGGATTTAGTTGAGAAAAATGGAATTGTAGGTGTGAATTTGAGAGAAGAGGAAGTACCCTTTTGTAAGGGATGTGAGGGGCACATTCGAAAGAGCTTGAAATATTATTTTATTATTAAATTATTTTCACTTTATAATAACTCAAAATATTTTTATATCAATGATAAGGTGGGGTTTGTTCTAATTTATTTCAACCAATAGGTTTTAGACATGTTTAGGTCACCATATTAGCATTATCTTTTAGATTTAACCCTTGGTTAAATAGTTTAACATTTATCAAGTCTTCTTGTATTTTTATATTACATGGTTCATAAACATAATATAAAAGGCCAAGAGAACCTAATATGGTTCATTAATAACATATATAACCTTATATAAGTCCTTTGAAAAAATCATATATTTTTAGGAATATTATATAATTTATTAATATAATATTTTATTTGAAAACTCATTTATGTCAAATTTGACACTATTCAATAATTGTTTTTTCTAAAGTCGTTCTAACTTTATTACTTATAAAAAAATACATTAAATCAACCCAAACATGTCATATTAACCTAGAAAATTTGGTTATGGCATGAAAATTTTAGATTTAAATTTATTTTAATATTTATAATATCAATTATATTAATTTTCATTAATAAGTTAATTACTACATCATCATTATGTCATATATAAATATTATTATGTAATTTCTAAAAATTATATATAAAATACTATTATTTTGGAAATATTTTTATATTTTTAATTAAAATTTATATTCCAATTTATCTTATGTATAACTCTATATTAAAAATGGTTTAGTTAATAAAATTTGAATTTAACTCTTTTAACATTTCTTTAAATAAAATAAAATAAATGTCAAAATCTGACCCAAAATGATCAAAAAGGATCTTACTTTTTTCCAAAGTTTGATTTTGGTCAAAATTAACTTATCCAATAGAATTAGGATATGTGTTGGGGTAATTTTAATATTATGTTTTCCTTTATTTACATTATTTAATTTTAAAAGTGTGAAATAAAATTCAAAAGTAAGAATTTTAAAAAAAATTATTTCTATCCTTTTGAACCACATTTTACATACAGATGATAACCATGTCTGTCGAATTTTTGAAATTCAATTCAAAACAGTGGTGAAATAATGTTTTATGAAAATTTGAAAATGTACCTAGTAGGTGGATAAAAAGATGATAATAAAAGTTCAATGAATTTTTATATCTAATTATTTTTTAAGAAGTCTGAAATGACTTATATTGGGATACTATATTTATTATTTATCTATTTTAACTTTATGAAAAATTTTAATTATTAATAATTTATTAAATTAATATGTCGGTTTTTATGTACTATGCGGCATTTTTCCATATTCATCATAAATTATATGTTTTAAGAAAAATACCAAAAATGAACCCTATGATAATTTTGATATTCTGAATTCAAAAATGAAATATATTTTAACAAATTAAAATTTTATGAGTGTCTAAAACATTATTATTGTTCACTAAATGACATAAAAATTTGTTCTTTTAAGAAAATAGTTTTTCAAAATATATAACTGTTTTGAAAAAACATGTACACTTCATTATAAAAATGTTATCTTTATGTGAAAACATTATAAATAACATTTAAAATTTATTTTTTAATAATCATATTACAATATTTAATTGATAAATATATGTATCTTTTAAATAATTATTATACTAATGTGTTATTTTGTAGAAACTCAATATTACATAGAACACAATCCATATCGGTGTTACATGTAGTATAAGCTATTGAATTACTTTAAAGATATAACTTAAGTTTAAATTTTTGGGTGTTACAATAGACACCAATGTGATAATTGAAATAGAAATAGGTGGTATGAAGTTGTCCTAATATATGGTCAATGACATGTCATAAATGTTCACCCATTATTCATCCGTGAATTTCTTCACCATTAATCTAGAAAGAAATACATTCCATAAAACATATATAGAGTCAGAAATGTGGAAATGGTACCTATAGTGGTAAGTGTCATTTATGAAAAAATAAGGCTCAATGTACACCAAATAATAGGTGTAACAAGAGTCCATCAAACCCAAATGATGAGTTTCCACCTCCTTAGAAACATTACACCAAGTATAAAGGGAAAAATGAATACTTAATAAACTCTACTAAGAAGGTATGAAATTTCATCCATGGAATAATGACTGTCAAACAATGAGAGTGAGATATAAAACATCAAACTACTCAATGAGAAATTACTATGGGAAAATATTCCCACTAGGTTCTATATTCATAAAGAAACACAAGACATACCTCTCACCCATCACAGGAAAGATAATCGACATACAAGGGAAATATATGAGCCTAAAATATTCTCTATATCCATACAAAAAGTATACATAAATGTGGAAATTGATGATGATCTTGGAGTTCTGAAATTATTGAGAAAAAATCCTCTTTTTTGGGTGATAATTTTTCCTAAAGAATAATTTGACATTAATAGGATATAAAATTAGGGTAACCATGATAGTCCTTGAACACTCCCCATGTAGGGGTGGTGGTCTAGATGACAGTACATTCTAAAATTATAAACATCATCAAGTTCATATATTCTCATATGGAATTTATTGGGTTGGTGATCCCCCAAATATCAAGAAATGAATCCATATCCCAAAATTCTAGATGAAACGTTTCCTCCACCCTATTTCAATAATGTTATCTTTTTTAATTTTCAGGAAATACGGGTTCTAGAAAATCATTTCACACACAAAGTGTCCTTATACGGGTCTATGAATTTCCCATTAGACCAGAAATAGGTTAAAAAACTGAGATATATTTTTTAGTCAATAGCGGGGATTTTTTGTGTACATCATTCTTCCAATGGGATTATTTACTTTTTGTGACGACACTCATCATCAATTGATCAAAGAATTATTATCCTCATTAAGGAAAATGAAGATCATAGACCAATAAAAGTAAAACTATATGATAATGAGAGGGTATATCAAATTATATCAATATGGAATGTTCTAATTTACTCGATCAACATCCCACTCCCACGTGAGTATTTTGGATCATTTTTTGGAGAACCATTATGAAGATCTACAAAAATGATTGATCTTGGTAATATTAATGTTGGGATTTTGTGAGTTCACAATATTAGAATAGTGCCTAGAAGTTGACATTATAATATTTATGGGAAATGTTTATCCAATTGACATGGCATAAAAAATTATTTTTCAATGAAGAAATTACCAATGCCGCACTCAAAACTAAAACTGTTCCGAACATAACACCCAAGAAGGCCTCAGTTGTCCAATTCCACTTACCAAGCAGTAACAAAACATAAACCACCCCTAATTAGAGTTAAAAAGAGAGCCTGGATACTTTAGATTTGATGAATAGAAGATTATATCATTTTTTTTCAATTTATAGGTTCTAAGTAATTTTCAAATAGTACTATAAAATAATCTCTACATGTTAATAGAACCTAGGAAACCTAATGAGGCTAGTCTCAGTGACAACCCAGGCTATATTCCATTTGATATGGTATTGTTTTAAACCATCCAAACTAAATTATCTTCAATGCCATTCTATATGGTATGTATGACTATTGAAAATTCATAATTGTAAAATTGTCAATGTAGGTGACCTATGTGACCACTACCAATCTATATGAAGGAAGTGACTATAAAAAAGTTCAATCTATGCTTGAATATATGTTCAATGACAATATAACTTGAAATAAAATTTTACTATGCTCATTTTACCTTCATAGTGTGAATTCATAAAGCATTCATGATCCTTACAACCAATGAGAATCCATTGTACTGACCTCATAGATATATACATAATTTTTAGAAGTATGAATATTTGTTAGGGAAAGAGTCTCATCCAAAAACCACACTAGAATAGAAAACATCAGAATTATTTCCTCCATCATAATGAATTTGCGAACCATCCCACAAAATTGAATCCTTGTCATATTAATAGTTATTTTATTTTCTATTTTTACATTATTAAATGAGTAAGACATTTCTACAATGATGAATACACCCATTAATATGTTTTTATTCTACCTGATATAGGAGATACAAGTCAAGGCCGATGTATCCCAAGGATCATGGAAAGGCATAATCACAATTGAACCTAATAACATTTCAATACCTACTCCAAATCCATATATGTGATGGATACCTATAGGTGATAGCTTTATCAAGAACAACCTGAGCACAAATATGTTTCATAATCATTTAGTGGTCATTAGAACACACTTTTTTTATGATTGGCTAGTGGGTATCTAATTATCTTATTGAGAAAAAATGTGTTGACCGTTATTTCATGAACAATCAGTAATAAATATAAAATTGACCTCCATCCAAGAAATAGTTCCATCTAAAACAATCTCATTCTACCCTAAAACACATGAAATGAAAAAAATATATGTTAGTTAGAAACAAACACATGGATATAAATATAAAATTTTAATGTAATTTTAGACTACCCATCCATTCCCTATAAACTAAATTCTCACTTTCATTAAAATTACAATAATTTGTCAAATAGAATGTACCTTTACTGTCCCTATAATATTAGGTAACAATTTACTGCAACCAATATTTATTGAGTATAAACTACCTTCATGGAATGTCATACCACAATCATGTTTATAGTGAATGATCGAGGTGGTAATGGTTATTAACTTCCTGAACCATTATACTTTCATTTGGGAAGTTGGATCCATTGATATGATATCTATAGGGATTAGTGTAGCTCGAGATATATGTTTACCTCAGGAGGTGGCTCTTGGTGTGAACCAGATTCACATCCAGAATTTTTGATTCATGAATTGTTTTGATGACCATTTCTCGTCTTATATGTTGATAAGGGGGATTCCATGAAAAGGAATCATGTTGTGAATGTAAAATTAATAAAGTGTAGTTAAATTAGGTTAAGGTGATTTTATTCTCAATAAATGTTGCACGAAATTTGAATTCACATCCTAAATGTGTTACATTACACGATAGTGTGGGGCCCCATGTAATTTTATTACTATTTTAGTGGATTTAATTTCATTCAATTATACCTCTATGTTTTTCATTCTTGATGAACCCTATGAACACCTAGGAGACCTTTCATCCCTCTTCCACCTAATAGTGATTTGATTTTTAGAGAACATATATTCGGCTCACAAACTATTTTATCCTAGATTTTGGTTTTTAAGATATTACACAAGTTATATAAATATTTAATTTGTAAATTCCCTAGAATAAGTATGGGTACTAGTTTTTTTGTTGTGTGTTTGTGCTTTTAATGTTTTCCCTACATGGTTTTGGTTATTATGTGGTGACATTTTTGACCAAATTGGTATTTTAGAATATTAGGTAGTGGTACAGTTCATTTTTATCATGGATTTGATGTGGGAAGTTTTTTGATGTAGTTTGATGAGGTTCTGGAATAGTTGGTTTGTCATAGTGGGTGTAGAATATTTTTTTTGGTACAATGGTTGGGGTGATGTGGTTGGTGGACAATGTTTGTGCTGATGTTGTTATGACATAGTGGTTGGTGACACATTATTTAGAGAAAAGATATTTTGACATAGTGGTTTTGGGATACTAGTTGTGGCATAATGGTTAAGGTCCATGGAGGTTGTGTTTGTGCAATGCATGATATGTTTGGTTGTGTAATGAGAATTATTGGGAAATGTGACAAGATAATGATGGTGGATGTTTGGTTTTGGGGAAATGGTTTTGTGAGTTGATATATTTTTTGTGTGGCACAGTTCCATAGGTTTCTAGTTTACCCATTGAATAAAATTAGATGATATAAGGAAAATTTTAGTTGGTAGATAAATGAGAAGAAATGGAAATTGAAGTTTCATAATGGGGTAACCAAATTGAATGAAATAATTAGTAGTTTGAATTTTAGTGAAATGACTAATGAATCAATGTGGAGATTCATGTATATAGAAACTTGAATGTGTATGGTTTTTGTGGGGGTGTTTCATAGAGTGGAAGCATCGGTTGAGATGATTGTTATGTGGTTTGTTGTGGATATGTTCTACGTGATAGTATTTTCTATGTGAATCTAGAGGTTGGGTTTTTATTCAATTAATAACATGTATGTTTTTGTTATTTTATATACTCCCCACACAAGTTGGATAACCATACTGATACCATGAGGTGCTGAGTTATGGGGGTGTTCCTTAATGTCCATTATGGTAGAAACACGGTAGTCTAGGTATCCTATCTTTCTCCAATTTCCATTAGTATTAGTGATATAGGTTTGTGTTGGGGATTACGCAATAGTGATATGGTGGACCTAATATTATCGGGTGCAATATGAAGAGTTAGAACAGATGTCTATGACTATGATGTGATGTGGTGAAATGTTTTATATAGTGAGGTTAATATGTGGTAGGAGTGGGGAACAAGGTTAATTTCATTCACATTGATGATACGATACTGCTCAGGTTTGTGTTGTGATATGATGTGGGGTGATGTGTGTCCATGGTGTCTACGGGAGGGTTGTGATGTGTTGTGATGTGATGGGTGGCCAATGTTTTTGTCGATTAGATATAATGTGATGTGATATGTGTATTAGAGATGAAAACACAAGCCACTCAGTTTAGGAGAATGAGAGTGGATAAACAGTGGGGAAGTTATAGTGGGTATCCTTTCATTTTTATGATCTCAATAATATATTATTATACTGGATACAATATTTAGTGACTGATCCTGGGTGAGGATTGGTTTGATTATATGGATTATTTATGTTCTTGTTGGTTCTGTTATTTTTTCAGTTGCACATTATCCTTCTCTTTTCACATGTACCCATGTGGCATTGCTCATGTCCCAATTGAGTGTACCTTTTATTCTCACCGTATCATTATAAACTAATTTTTAGATTAAATGGGTTACCTTGGTGACCCAGTAGAAAATTACTAGGTGGGATAGAGATTCTATTGATTCTCTATGATAAACCCATCTTTTGGTAATTATAAGGGTTTCTTTTATATGAATTAGTTAAACATTATTCATGGAGTTTGAGATGGGGTTTTTTACCTTCATATTTTATTTTATATTTTTTTTGGTTGTTTTTAATCCTATCTTCTGATCCTATTTCACTTATAGATTGCAATCCCTCCTATACTGTAATATTTTTAATCCTTCGATGCTAGTCACCAACCCGATACCTACTGAATGTGTGATTTGGTGCCATCATCTCCCTCTCCCCTACATCATTGTGGTATATTAAATTGGATGGGATTGTGAAAAGTGTAATTAGAGTTTATTGTTGAGAGATATGATTATATCTTGAGTTAGGAACTACGAGTCCTTCATTGGTTGGTGTGTTAGTAGTTTCAATTGTCCGCGAGTCATGGAATGGGCTAGGCAGACTATATATGAAATAGTATTTTTGGGCTCTCATGATCCAGTGAGCATATTCAAACCTTATTGAAAAATAAATTGTGGTGGGACTATTTTTTGGGTAGATACTAAGGAGAGGTAGAAGTATCACAATGACTTATGTTCTTATTTTTCATGGGTATTAATGAAAAATATAATGATTTAATAAATAACATTTGATAAACGTTTATGCTATCATGCTTATGATGTTATTATTTTCTTCTAGAATGGAACATGTTTATCATCCATGAGTTTCTCAGGATGTTGAGGTTCATTATGCTAACCCAATTGATCATCAGATGGTTGAGATTAAAGAAGAGGATGATTCATGGAAATAGGATTTTCGTGCCATTCTGTGACAATGGATTGAGGAGGTTAATATCTCTTTCTATCTGATCTAACAGTGATATGATTTTTGGATATCGTTTTCAATTAGGAAAATGTAGGGAGCTATGCGTCAGGGGTAGACATTTCTTCTTGGAGACCGCAAGGAGGAAGATGTGTTGTGGCTAGACATTCATAGGGAGTTCCCTAAAAAGATTCTGTCATTGACAATGAGAGAGTCTATGAGGTATGATATCCTATTCCATTAGCAATGGAGATTGAGAGTTTGGGAACATGGGATCAACATTATGTACTTCCTTCAATTTACTCTTTAAATTGGCTGGGTAGGCCCATTTTCAGTATCATTAGTCATCTATGTGGTAGTTACAATGGTGTGGACCACACGTTCTAGCATAGAATCCTATAAAAAGTGGGGTTGGGGGAGCTAATCCTTGTTATAGTTCTAATTCATAGGTACTATGTCCAGAGAATGGTCACTGAGGCTGAAAACAAAGCTGTAGTGGAGATGAGCATGGTTAGAGACACATGTTATAGGTAGATGCACAAACATGGCCATGAGTTTTTTTTGATGTATGATTAGTTCATCAGCTACCCTTATGTGATATTTGTGTGATTCAAAAGCCTTAAACTCATTTTTTTGTTCTTTATTTTTAACATATTTGGAAAATATATGGATAGGCTTCTAGTAAATCTGGTTTTTTCTCTGATTGTTGGATCCTAGGATCCATTGTTTGTTATGTGGTGTGAATATATACATGTGATGGGACAATAATGTTCAGTGGGGTTCTTCTATGTATTTTTTATAAAACCATATTATTTTATACGGGGTAGTAATTGGCTGTATTCTATGCGTTTAGTCATCGACTACTTTTAGAGAAGAGTTTTTTCTAATATTGTAACGCCCCGACCCCAGTTGCCCAGAGTCGGTGCATTAATTACATAACATTGGCATGATCACAAGAAAGATCAAAACTCGAAAGGTCGATTGGTTTAGTAGCCTTGGAAACACTAGATATATTCATAAAGTCTTACATTACATTTCAGAGTAAAAACAACTACTACAACAACATGGTCTTCATATCCACACTATTAACCCCTCATAATATCCCTGCAGGTCATTCATAAATTACTTCTTCACTACCTGGGAAAAATAAAACATAGAAAAGGGGTGAGCTCAAATGCCCAGTAAGGATAACAATATAGCGGAATATTCAAAATAAGCATAAACATTTAAGGCAATGAATTACTAAAACAAAAGCCCTTTAAAATTGAACTTCAACATAGTATGGCAAAAATAAAAATGAAATAATGCCATTTACTTATTCACATGGATATTCTACTAATCGAATAATCACATGCAATATCAATAACCACTTTCATAATGTTGGAATGCATAATGCCAGACTATCATAACCACATAGCCAAGGCCTCGTGCCAAGACTACAAATAAGATTTTGTCAAGGCCTTGTGCCAAGACACTAGTTTGTCTCATGAGACCTACCGATGCATCGAGGAGCTATAGCGGGCTCCACCCGTCACTTATTAAGTCCAATGCATTCCCATATGAAAAGGTTTAAACATAACATAAACATTCGTATTAAAACTAGCATACGAAATGTCAATAATTTCACCATAAACTATGAATGGTATAAAAATAGCACATCCACAGTCAAACATATCACAAAACCTTCAATACAATATAGAAGTTTTGTATCATAATAAATCAACTTCAAATAATCTTAAAATCCATCAAAGGATGTTGACATAGATGAAATCAAAATTCTTTTTAAAGAAATATCTCCTTTCATTTTGAAACCATTTAAGATCCATATAAAATAAAACATTTTCTTTGAAAATATTCTTATAAGCTTGTAAGGAAATCTTTGAAGATTTTATAACGGCGTAAAATAACCGCACTCGCCGTATAAGTTAAAAAAAACATTCTTACCTCAATTCAGTCGAAAAGGTTAAAAAGGACCTTGTTTTGAAAACGACGGAAAGATTCCTTTATAAACCTCTTATAAAAAGTCAAACAAGGGTATAAATGACTTTAACCCATATTTTTGTAAATAGTAAAAATGTTTTGAAATACATTTCGAAGAAACATGGATGTGGATGATAAAGAGATCCCAGTAGATTATTACGTATAATACAACCTCGGATAATGAAGAGATTGTGAAATAACCATTACCTTGTACTTTTCCTTGGTTGGGGTAGGTTAACCTCCTGTATAATGGTGAAATAATTGTTATTAAATTATAAAAGAATCATATACCTTAATATAATATCATATATGATCTTTTAATATTGATTTGATAATAATATCTTAGTATTATCATTATATCGGGTGTTAACATACTTGTTTTCTTTTATATGTTTTGTTACGTAAGACATGTTTGTAAAGGATAGGTTGTATATTATTCATATCCAGAATGGTATCAAGTCCTTAAACATCATTTTTAAATCATAAAATGATAATTATACTTGAATGGATACGATGGAGAATGAATCTCATCGCGTTCGTGGAGACGGTAGTCCGTACGTACGCACGAGCGACAATATCATTCTTTTGATATTAAAATAATATATAAATGGATGGTATATTATATATACAGAATCATTAACATGTTATATTTATTATTTACATGAGTTACACATCATTATTATACCCATCCAAATAATAAAATATTGAATAACAATTACACCACGACGTGGAGACGATAAGCTGTACGTACGCACGTATGGTGACATGTTATTCAAAGGGTGGATAGAATACTGAATATGGTTGTACCATATTTATAATAACATCACAGTATATGTAAGATACTGGATTTATTATTTTAGAATGGTAAGAACAAAGAAAGAGGAAGTGGAAGAAGAAAGGAACTTAGAAAAGGGTGGTGAAATCATTACCTCTTCTTCGGGTTCTTCCTTTTGATTTGATCAAAAGGGATCCTTAGGTTGGCTTTCTGATCAAACTAAGGCCTCTAGGTTGTAGTGAGGGATGTTGGGAGAGTATTTGGGCAGAGTTTGGACGAACCAAAAGGCTTTGAATGTGTGAAGAAATGAGAAGGAGGAGTGCCCTTTTTATAAGAGGGGTGAGGGGCACCTTTGGAAAAGCTAGAAATATTAATTTATAATAAATTCATATTCGGTTTCTAATGGCTCCAAAGCTTATTATTCAAAGTATGAGGTGGGGATAGGTCGAAAACAACTCATCCAATAGAATTTAGACAGGTTTGGGTACTTATATTAACCTTATCTTTAAGTATTAACTCTAAGTTAATTAGTTTCACTTTTACAATGTCTCTTTGTATTTTTATATAATATGGTTAATAAACTTACTATATACATCCAAGCGACCCCCAAGTGGTCCATTAATGATTAACCTATCCTAATATAAGTCTCTTGGCCGAACCTTAGATTTTTAGGAATTTAATATCAATTAATAATATAATATTTGTTTTAAGAACTCTTTTATGTCAATTTTGACACTATTCAATAGTTGATTTTTGTGAAACTCATAACAGATTGATTACTTCTAACAAAGTCAATTAAATCAATCCTAATATATCATATTATCCTAGAAAATTAGTGTAATTCATTAAAAGTTTCATATTATATTTATTTGGGTATTTATAATATCAATTATGTTAATTTTTTACTATTTTAGTAATTACTGCATCATCATCGTGTCATAAATAAAATAAATTATTTAATGTCTAAAAATTATAAATAAAACATAATTATGTAGGAAATCTTTTTAGATTTCTAATTAATATTTATAATCGAAAATCCAACATGTATAACCCTATGTAAAAATTGTTCTTCTAAAAGATGTAATCTTATGCCATTTTTATTTTTATTTTAACTTTATTAATATAATGTGTCCCTACCACATACAAGTGGCTCCAAGGGGTCCCCAAATTGACCCAAGGATGCCCATGGTCGGGTATGTGTCCACCAATAAGGTTAGGACACGTTTTAGGGTAATTTTGTATTATTATAATATTATTTTTAACCCTTATTTACCGGATTTACCCTTTAACCATGGTAAATAAAATATTTACCGCAGTAATTATTCAAAATGTCTAAAAATAAAAGTTACCTATTTACACAATTTGAACATCCTGATTCCAAATATGTAATCCATTTTCCTAAATTCAAAACACAGAAGTGGCAGAAATTAATTTAAAATTAAATCCCGCTGTCAAAACAAAAAGCGTGTTTTTAAGAGATAATAACTATCAAAAGATTGACACTTGTTTATGTTCGGTTTAATTGTAAAATTATGTCCAATGACCAAAATTATGTTAAATGGTAAAAACCACTCAAATTCACAATTTATCACTATTAATTATTTTGATTAAAAAAGTTGTTTTTAATTAAAATTTAGTAATTTTCACTATTCATCAAAATATGAAAGTTATCCAAAAAGTACCAAAATTTCACCTTAGGCTAAATTCGATATTCCGAATCCAAAAATGAAGTCCATTTTCAAATATAAAATATATATAATTTCAAAAATTAGGTATTACTATTCATAACGGCTAGTTTAATTAGTTGTGTGTGTGTTAGAACTCGAGGTTGCGTACAACACACGCTATTGCATTATTCGAAGGGAAACGTACCATAGAAGCTTGGGGTGTTACATTCTCCCCTCCTTCAAATAATTGCATCCTCGCAATTTCTAGGGTATTACTGCATAAAAAGACTCGGGTGGTTCTTCATCATAAGTTCCTCGGGTTCCCACGTTGCCTCTTCCATCTTATGGTTTCTCCACAAAACTTTTACCAGACGCGTCGTCCGGTTTCTCAGTACTTGTTCTCTTGTATCAAGAATCCTGACGGGCTCTTCGCAATAAGACAGATCGGGTTCCAGTTCTAATTCTTCATAGGTGAGTACATGCGTTGGGTCAGGCATGTATTTTCTCAACAGAGATACGTGGAACACATCGTGAACTTTGGAGAGACTTGGCGGCATTGCCAATCGGTAAGCTACAGCCCCAATTCGTTCTAGAATTTCGAAAGGTCCGATGTACCTGGGACTCAATTTACCTTTCTTTCCAAAACGTATGACTCCCTTCCATGGAGATACCTTTAGGAAAACATGATTACCAACTTGAAATTCCAAATCCTTCCTTCGATTATCGGCATAGCTCTTCTGCCTACTTTGAGCTGCTTTGATGTGATTTTGGATTACTTTCACCTTTTCCACCGTTTCCTCCACCAGCTCTGGGCCTACAAGTTTTCTTTCACCAACGTCATCCCAACAGGTTGGTGTACGACATCTCTTTCCGTATAACGCTTCATATGGTGCCATTTGTATACTCGAATGGAAGCTATTGTTGTAGGAAAATTCTACCAGTGGTAAATATTGATCCCACATACCCTGAAAGTCAAGTGAGCAAGATCTCAACATGTCTTCTAAGGTCTGAATAGTCCGTTCTGATTGTCCATCTGTCTGAGGGTGGTAAGCAGTGCTCAAATGAAGTTCAGTATCCAGGGATTTCTGAAGACTTTTCCAAAATCTTGAAGTAAAACGGGGATCACGATCAGAAACAATCGATAGGGGAACTCCATGAAGTCTTACAACTTCATTAATGTATAGTCTTTCTAGACGTTCCAGGGGTAGATCTTCTCTTATAGCAAGAAAATGTGCTGACTTGGTAAGACTATAAACAATAACCCATATTGCATCGTTCCTTCTAGGAGTCTTTGGTAGCCCCATGACAAAGTCCATCGTAATATTGTCCCATTTCCACTCCGGTATGGGAAGAGGTTGCATGACTCCTCCAGGCTGTTGCCTTCCAGCTTTCACTTGTTGACAAACCATACATCTTGACACAAAATCAGCAATCTCCCTCTTCATGTTGTCCCACCAAAAATGTTCTTTCAAATCTCTATACATTTTGGTGCTCCCAGGGTGTATAGAGAAATTGGAACTATGAGAATCATCCAGCAATTCCCTTTTTAGATCAGGTATATTGGGAACACAAAGTCTCTTCCCGAATTTCAAAATTCCATCTTCATACACAAAGTCTCTCAATCTCCCATCATTCACAGCTTTAATCTTCTCTTGAAATTCTTCATCATCGGTCTGAGAACTCTTAATCCTTTCTAGTAAAGATGGTTTGGCAACCATTTGAAAAAGCATTGATGTTTCACCTTCCCTGGTTATTCCCATGTCCATCTTCACTAGATCCATGAAAATTGGATCCCTTTCAATTCTCATCATGTTCAGAACTCCATGGTCTTTTCTGCTCAAAGCATCTGCTACTTTGTTTTCTTTCCCCAGGTGGTAGTGTATCGTGCAATCATAATCCTTGAGTAATTCAAGCCATCTCCTTTGCCTCATGTTGAGTTCTTTTTGTGAGAAAATATACTTCAAACTCTTGTGATCAGTATAAATCTCACATTTTTCACCATAGAGGTAGTGCCTCCATATCTTCAAAGCAAATATTACAGCTGCTAACTCGAGATCATGATTAGGATAGTTTTGTTCATGAATTTTCAACTGTTGTGATGCATAGGCAATAACTCTATCATTCTGCATAAGGACACAACCAAGTCCTTTCTTCGATGCATCACTATAAATAACGAACCCATCATTCCCCGATGGTAGAGTCAATATAGGAGCATTGACTAATCTTTTCTTCAGTTCTTCGAAACATTCTTCACACTCTTTTGTCCAAACAAATTTAACCCCTTTACGTGTGAGCTTCGTTAATGGGTTAGCCAATCGGGCAAAATTCTGGACGAAACGTCGATAATAACCTGCCAAACTAATAAAACTACATACCTCAGTTATACTCGTAGGTGCTGGCCATTCTTGGATTGCCTTGGTCTTAGAAGGATCAACAGAGATTCCATCTTTTGAGACAATATGGCCAAGAAAAGAAATCTCCTGAAGCCAGAATTCACACTTGCTAAACTTCCCATATAATTCATGCCTCCTCAGAGTCTTCAAGATAATGCGCAAGTGATTTTCATGATCTTCGTAGGTTTTGGAGTATACCAATATATCATCAATAAATACCACCACAAATTCATCGAGATACTCCTTGAAAACACTATTCATCAGATCCATGAATACAGATGGTGCATTAGTCAATCCAAACGGCATTACAGTAAACTCGTAATTCTCGTACCTGGTTCGAAATGCTGTCTTCGGAATGTCTTCCTTCTTTACACACAACTGATGGTATCCAGATCGAAGGTCAATCTTTGAAAAGTACTGAGCTCCATGCAGTTGGTCAAATAAATCATCAATACGAGGTAGGGGATACTTGTTCTTTATCGTTATAGCATTGATCTCCCTGTAGTCGATACATAACCTCATAGATCCATCTTTAATTTTAACAAAAAGAACAGGGGCTCCCCATGGAGAAACACTAGGGCAAATAAATCCCTTATTACTCAATTCCTCTAGTTGTTTCTTTAGTTCGACTAACTCTACAGTGGCCATTCTATAAGGGGTCTTCGATATAGGCCTTGATCCAGGAATCAAATCAATAGAAAACTCAACTTCTCGTTCTGGAGGATGTCCAGGTAAATCTTCCGGAAATACATCCACAAATTCTTTCACAACAGGTACATCCTCTATTTGAACATTCCTTTCCTCACCGATAGTTACTTCATTCTCTTCCTCCCCAATAATTGAATTTAGTTGAGCTACTGGGGGTGGATCTAAATAAGAATTAGGTGGTGACGATTCTGCTCTAAAAATAAGGTGCTCCTTATCATTATCATCAAGAATCGTAACCTCTTTCTTCTTACAATAAATCTTCGCATCATAGTCCGAAATCCAGTCCATACCGAGGATTATATCAAACTCAATCATAGGTATGACGATGAGATCAGCAGATAAAGAAAATTTATGTGCTCTAATGGGGACTGATTCACAAAACTTTGTTGCAACGATACTTCCCTTAGGAGTTTTAACCGACAACTCCCTTATTAAATAAAATTGGAAATATCTAATTTTCTTAGCAAACTGGGAAGATATGAAACAATGCGATGATCCAGAATCAAATAATGCATTTGCTAAACATGAGGAAACCATTAAATTACCTGCCACCACGTCTTTCGGAGCTTCTACCTCAGCAGTAGTGATAGCATAAGCCTGGCCTTGATCCCTTGGCCTTTTCTGAGGTAAGTTCTCCTGACGCTTAGGACATGCATTTTCATAATGCCCCATCTCCCTGCAATTGTAGCACTGAACGTTGGTAGCTTCCTTATTCCCCTTGTAATCATGAGCTTGGTGGCCTTTTTCACCACACTTGTGACAGACTCCCATTCCCTTCAGGCAAGCACCGGGGTGTTTCTTCCCGCACTTACCACAAGATGGATATTCAACCTTTACCTTCTTCCCCTTATTTCCATTCCCAGATTGATCAGCAGGTCTCTTCCTCTCTTGCTTTGCTTTAAAGTCATAAGACTTAGAGAATTCCTTTTCGGTCTTGATAGCACATGAGACAATGTCTTCGTACGATGAAAAGAATTGTGAGACTAATGCTCGACGGAGAAATGGTTTTAACCCATCAAAGAAACGACCAATCTTACTTCTTGGGTTGCGAATATAATCACCAGCGTACCTCGCTAACCTTGTAATGTTAGCCTCATACTTTGTGACATTCTCATCCTCCTTTTGTCTCAGACTCAGAAATTGTCTTTCCATATCTGCTCGATGGTCGCGAGGAAAGTATTTTTCTAAAAACAGATCTTTGAACTCCCTCCATTCCATATTTGATACTTCATCATATTCCTTCGTATTTTGAATCAATGACCACCATTGATCAGCATCTCCAGTGAGGCGGTAAACTGCCATGGTAACTTTTTCCCTTTCACTACTCCCCAAAGCCTGAAATATTTTCTCTAGGGAAAATATCCATTGCTCAGCTACTAAGGGATTTGTACTCCCATTGAACGTTGGTGGTTGTTGTCTCATGAATCGATCTAACATTGATCCTCCATGCTGCGGATCAGGGTGCTCCATACGGGTAAGGTTATTATTCATAACCTGAGTAAGTTGTCCCAGTATGGTGATTAGCTGATCGGCACCAGTTGCGTCACCAGCCCCACTATAATTATCTTGAGCAGGAGGGAAATCCCTACATGGAGTGCGCGCATTGATACGGTTTCCATTTCTTCCACTAGGCGCCATTTCTAAACAATGGCATAAACAAGATCAGTTTATGAATCAAAATACATAATCCCATACTTATAAAACACTTAACATAAATTGAACTATTTATGGATATAATCCATAATCATAAAAATGTTTTCTTTGAGGAAGTATATACTCATAAACCCTTCATAATGATTTGTAAAGAAAATGAGAGTTATCCTAAGCATATCCCCCGGGAGTGTCGTAACCAAGAGTGCAGCAAGGCCCGTTGTCGTGCACCAGTTCCCGTTCGAGTCTAGATCAAAGCGGTGTTTTCGGGTTTTACCCCTAGGTACATCTGTGCCAGAGCCGCCTCTACCTGCTCGTATCCAGACAGGGATGTATTGCTCGGAAAACTCACAAAGTCTCTACAATACCAAAATTCTAGGAAATTCTTCTATACTAATCCTCAAATTTCATCTTAGGTCTACGTGCTCTAATCAGAGTTTATCTAAATCTAGTTTCCAAGGTTTGTACTAAACTTCCTCTGATACCAACTGTAACGCCCCGACCCCAGTTGCCCAGAGTCGGTGCATTAATTACATAACATTGGCATGATCACAAGAAAGATCAAAACTCGAAAGATCGATTGGTTTAGTAGCCTTGGAAACACTAGATATATTCATAAAGTTTTACATTACATTTCAGAGTAAAAACAACTACTACAACAACATGGTCGTCATATCCACACTATTAACCCCTCATAATATCCCTGCAGGTCATTCATAAATTACTTCTTCACTACCTGGGAAAAATAAAATATAGAAAAGGGGTGATCTCAAATGCCCAGTAAGGATAACAATATAGCGGAACATTCAAAATAAGCATAAACATTTAAGGCAATGAATTACTAAAACAAAAGCCTTTTAAAATTGAACTTCAACATAGTATGGCAAAAATAAAAATGAAATAATGCCATTTACTTATTCACATGGATATTCTACTAATCGAATAATCACATGCAATATCAATAACCACTTTCATAATGTTGGAATGCATAATGCCAGACTATCATAACCACATAGCCAAGGCCTCGTGCCAAGACTACAAATAAGATTTTGTCAAGGCCTTGTGCCAAGACACTAGTTTGTCTCATGAGACCTACAGATGCATCGAGGAGCTATAGCGGGCTCCACCCGTCACTTATTAAGTCCAATGCATTCCCATATGAAAAGGTTTAAACATAACATAAACATTCGTATTAAAACTAGCATACGAAATGTCAATAATTTCACCATAAACTATGAATGGTATAAAAATAGCACATCCATAGTCAAACATATCACAAAACCTTCAATACAATATAGAAGTTTTGTATCATAATAAATCAACTTCAAATAATCTTAAAATCCATCAAAGGATGTTGACATAGATGAAATCAAAATTCTTTTTAAAGAAATATCTCCTTTCATTTTGAAACCATTTAAGATCCATATAAAATAAAACATTTTCTTTGAAAATATTCTTATAAGCTTGTAAGGAAATCTTTGAAGATTTTATAACGGCGTAAAATAACCGCACTCGCCGTATAAGTTAAAAAAAACATTCTTACCTCAATTCAGTCGAAAAGGTTAAAAAGGACCTTGTTTTGAAAACGACGGAAAGATTCCTTTATAAACCTCTTATAAAAAGTCAAACAAGTGTATAAATGACTTTAACACATATTCTTGTAAATAGTAAAAATGTTTTGAAATACATTTCGAAGAAACATGGATGTGGATGATAAAGAGATCCCAGTAGATTATTACGTATAATACAACCTCGGATAATGAAGAGATTGTGAAATAACCCTTACCTTGTACTTTTCCTTGGTTGGGGTAGGTTAACCTCCTGTATAATGGTGAAATAATTGTTATTAAATTATACAAGAATCATATACCTTAATATGATATCATATATTATCTTTTAATATTGATTTGATAATAATATCTTAGTATTATCATTATATCGGGTGTTAACATACTTGTTTTCTTTTATATGTTTTGTTATGTAAGACATGTTTGTAAATGATAGGTTGTATATTATTCATATCCAGAATGGTATCAAGTCCTTAAACATCATTTTTAAATCATAAAATGATAATTATACTTGAATGGATACGATGGAGAATGAATCTCATCGCGTTCGTGGAGACGGTAGTCCGTACGTACGCACGAGCGACAATATCATTCTTTTGATATTAAAATAATATATAAATGGATGGTATATTATATATACAGAATCATTAACATGTTATATTTATTATTTACATGAGTTACACATCATTATTATACCCATCCAAATAATAAAATATTGAATAACAATTACACCACGACGTGGAGACGATAAGCCGTACGTACGCACGTATGGTGACATGTTATTCAAAGGGTGGATAGAATACTGAATATGGTTGTACCATATTTATAATAACATCACAGTATATTTAAGATACTGGAGTTATTATTTTAGAATGGTAAGAACAAAGAAAGAGGAAGTGGAAGAAGAAAGGAACTTAGAAAAGGGTGGTGAAATCATTACCTCTTCTTCGGGTTCTTCCTTTTGATTTGATAAAAAGGGCTCCTTAGGTTGGCTTTCCGATCAAACTAAGGCCTCTAGGTTGTAGTGAGGGATGTTGGGAGAGTATTTGGGCAGAGTTTGGCCGAACCAAAAGGCTTTTAAGGTGTGAAGAAATGAGAAGGAGGAGTGCCCTTTTTATAAGAGGGGTGAGGGGCACCTTTGGAAAAGCTAGAAATATTAATTTATAATAAATTCATATTCGGTTTCTAATGGCTCCAAAGCTTATTATTCAAAGGATGAGGTGGGGATAGGTCTAAAACAACTCATCCAATAGAATTTAGACAGGTTTGGGTACTTATATTAACCTTATCTTTAAGTATTAACTCTAAGTTAATTAGTTTCACTTTTACAATGTCTCTTTGTATTTTTATATATTATGGTTAATAAACTTACTATATACATCCAAGAGACCCCCAAGTGGTCCATTAATTATTAACCTATCATAATATAAGTCTCTTGGCCGAACCTTAGATTTTTAGGAATTTAATATCAATTAATAATATAATATTTGTTTTAAGAACTCTTTTATGTCAATTTTGACACTATTCAATAGTTGATTTTTGTGAAACTCATAACAGATTGATTACTTCGAACAAAGTCAATTAAATCAATCCTAATATATCATATTATCCTAGAAAATTAGTGTAATTCATTAAAAGTTTCATATTATATTTATTTGGGTATTTATAATATCAATTATGTTAATTTTTTACTATTTTAGTAATTACTGCATCATCATTGTGTCATAAATAAAATAAATTATTTAATGTCTAAAAATTATAAATAAAACATCATTATGTAGGAAATCGTTTTAGATTTCTAATGAATATTTATAATCGAAAATCAAACATGTATAACCCTATGTAAAAATTGTTCTTCTACAAGATGTAATCTTATGCCATTTTTATTTTTATTTTAACTTTATTAATATAATGTGTCCCTACCACATACAAGTGGCTCCAAGGGGTCCCCAAATTGACCCAAGGATGCCCATGGTCGGGTATGTGTACCCAAATAAGGTTAGGACACGTTTTAGGGTAATTTTGTATTATTATAATATTATTTTTAACCCTTATTTACCGGATTTACCCTTTAACCATGGTAAATAAAATAATTACCGCAGTAATTATTCAAAATGTCTAAAAATAAAAGTTACCTATTTACACAATTTGAACATCCTGATTCCAAATATGTAATCCATTTTCCTAAATTCAAAACACAGAAGTGGCAGAAATTAATTTAAAATTAAATCCCGCTGTCAAAACAAAAAGCGTGTTTTTAAGAGATAATAACTATCAAAAGATTGACACTTGTTTATGTTCGGTTTAATTGTAAAATTATGTCCAATGACCAACATTATATTAAATGGTAAAAACCACTCAAATTCACAATTTATCACTATTAATTATTTTGATTAAAAAAGTTGTTTTTAATTAAAATTTAGTAATTTTCACTATTCATCAAAATATGAAAGTTATCCAAAAAGTACCAAAATTTCACCTTAGGCTAAATTCGATATTCCGAATCAAAAAATGAAGTCCATTTTCAAATATAAAATATATATAATTTCAAAAAGTAGGTATTACTATTCATAACAGCGAGTTTAATTAGTTGTGTGTGTGTTAGAACTCGAGGTTGCGTACAACACACGCTATTGCATTATTAGAAGGGAAACGTACCATAGAAGCTTGGGGTGTTACAAATATAAAGGGCCAATGAGGGGCGTTCAATGTGAAGAGAGGATATCAGTTTGGTGGTAGGCAGGGGGATCCTCTCTTGTATTAGTTAGTGGAAATATATTTACAATATTAGGTTTTTTATGTTACGAGGGATGTATTGGTGTTCCTATGTGTTTTCCCATATGAGGTTATGAAACTACCCACTTGTCGTGATATTATGTTTGGGATAGAGTTTAAGTTTAATGTTCTTGTAATATTGATATAAACATATCAAATGGGACCCATAGAGTTGAATTATTTTAGGATTCTAGTTGATAATCTAATGAATTGGGGTTTCATTCGACCTAGTGTATCACCATGAGGTACTCCAGTGTTGTTCTTAAGGAAGGCAGACTGTAATCTGAGGTTGGGTATAGACTACCAGAGTTTAAATCATGTAACCATTATGAATCATTACCCTCTTCCAAGGACCGAAATCCATCAATCTAATTTATAGTAGTTATTAGGTTTTCAATTATTGGTCGGTCATTTGGATATCACCTATTGATGGTGAAATAAGAGGATGTTCAGAAGGTTGCCTTTATATTAAAATATGAGAAAATTTTGTTTTGAGTAATTATATTTGGTGTGAGAACACTCTAGCCATGTTCATGGGCCTATTAACCTTGTATTCCAAGAGTTATTGGATCGGTTCAACATCATATTCGTCGATGATATATTTTTCCACCAAAATTCATCGGAGGATCATTTCAACCACCTAAAAGTTGTTTTACCGGTCCATGGACAATAATAGAATTATGGTATGTTTTCGAATTGTTTATTTTGGAAGTTAGAGGTTCATTTTCTTTGAAATTTTGTTCCTTAGAGGTGTTTTGAAGTTAAATTATCAATTTTCAAATCATTCGTTTCATGGAATCACTTAAGAATGTTGTATAGAGTTTTATTTTTCTTATCCTCATGAGATTTTTCTGAGGTTTGTACCTGATTTATTTCATGTTCCTACATCACTATAAGAATTTACTTGGATGAACTGGGTTTTTTTATAGAGAAACCCCAAAAAGTCTTCGGTTTCCTAAAGGAGATGTTGTTTATCGCTCTAGTGAATCACTTTCCAAATGAGTGTATGTTTATGGGGGTTTTTTGTGAAAAGTTCAAACATGTATTGGGATGTTTTTTAATGTAGTAGAGATTGGGGATATTTTATGCTGTAGTTAGTTAAATACCTAGGAAAAAACAAATTCCACTCATGATTTTGTTTTTGAATCCTTTGTGTTCTCACTAAATTTGTTGTGGAATTACCTCATTAGATATAATTTTTCGTTCATCATGAACTATAAAATCCTAACAAATGTTTTTCATTATCGATATTTAAATATAAACAAGTGGAGGTGGACGAAGTTCTTTTGGGATTCAGAATTTATTATTCTTTCCACCATAGGGAATGGTAATTTTCTTACATATACATTGATTCAAAAGACCAAAGAGGATATTTTTTGGGAATCTATTGATTTTGGTAAAGGATTGGAGGAGAATTCAACGATGCATATTGATGTCGTGGTGATAAGTGGACATCATTTTATCAATAATATGATAGTGGAGTCATCTTTATTACAAAATTTGGAGGTGTCTCACTGGGGATACATAGAAGTATAGGTGATGTCTGATCATACTGAATATGGTGACACATATGATGGATGTTCATAGGACTATCTGTTCTTGGTGTTGTTCCAGGGGAGGTAGTTTTTATTGAAAACGATAAATGGGAGATGTCATTATGACTTTCATATATATATATATATCCTTTATAGGTTAATCATGGTTTAAAAAGAGTTTTATCTTGTCTTGAAGATATTCCATTATTGGTCATGGATGAAACAGTTAGTGGTGGATTTCGGGGAAAATGCTTAGTTTTTCAGTAGGTGAATGTCAAATACTATGTCCTAGAAGGTTTGTTACAGTCATTGGATATTAAAAAATGGAAATTGGAGGACCTATTGATGGATTTATTCATAGGTTTACCATTATAATCTGGTTTTTATGATTATTTTTGGATGATAGTGGATGGAATTATGAAAGAAGCTCACTTCTTAGTAATTTGTGAGTTGAGTGTCAGGAAAGTTTTAGAAGTCTGTTACATGAATGACGTTGTTGGTGTTCACAAGGTATTGAGGATCATCATATAAAATTATGAACCTCATTTTACCTAGGGATTCTAGAGGGGATAATATCATTTCTTTAGCTTTAGGTTGCACCTTATGATTTTTTTCATCCTTAGATAGATGGGAAGAAAAAGGCAACCATGTAGATGCTGGTGGATATGTTACTAGAATGAATATTTGAATATGGGAGTTCCCTTGGGTATGATATCTGAATTTGGTCATCCTTTCATACAATAATAGAGAAAAATCATCCAAACAAAAGGATCCAATTGAGGTGTTGTACATGCGACCAATTCATTTTCTATTGTGTTTGATAAAGGCCAGGGTGCTGGCAGTTCTTTAACTTAATGTGTTTTAGATAATTAATGGGATGATCCATTTGGTATATGGTAATATGATGGTGGTGTGGGATTTTATAAAGGTGTATACATGACATAGGTGGTGGTCACTATAGTCCAAGGATAGATACCATGTGTTTTTAGGGTCCCCTTATTATGAGAATCATAGATTCGGTGAGGGGATTAAGTTTTTCCAATGTTTGTTTTTCACATTATGGTGTTAGTGAGAGTTGGATATGCCGAATGTAAGTTTAAATTTACACTACAGTTGAAGAGGATCCACAGTTTATTTCTTTTGTATCAGCTTTATAAGTATCTTCATTTTGAATCCCGCATTTTTGGTTGTGTAGAATTGATTATCAAAGACCAAATGACATTCATGAAGCAACCGTTAGAGATCCAAGATTATGGAAAAAAGGTGATGCGTGGGTAGAATAGTCACATGGTTTATATGTTATAGATGAATGGTGGCCTAGAGTATAGTATACAGGAGAAAGATAATCATATGTGTTCCCAATTACTAGTGTTTTATTGTTTTTTCTTCGTGGTTCTATTTTTCATGCCATGTGATGTTTGGATCTATCTACGTTATGATATGTGTTGTTTCCCTAGATGTGTGTTGTGTAAAAATCCATCAAAATATGAACAATAGGGAACCTGAATCCTAATAGATATTCCTTATAATATGATGCAAAATAAACAAATGAGGGCGAGTTAGTGCCACCCAAAGTAGATAGTATCTTTAAATGGAGGAAATACATTTGTGATTTACATACTCAGTACATAGATGTGTGTGGGTTTTTGTAGTGGTTGGTTTTAGTTATGCAAGTTTTTTTGAGGTTACATGGAAATTTAGTGGCATTGGATGGTACATAATTATGCATTGTGGTTCATGATGAGAGGTGGTTACATAATTTTGTTTTTTATTTCATGGGAATTGTTATTGGTTTTTTAGGATGGTGTGAGTATTGAGAAGTAATGAGACCTTTTGGAGGTATCAGGGAGGGGGTTTATCCAGAACCCTGTGATCCTAGGATTGGTTCTGGATTCTCAGGGGTGAAAATCAATTGAGGGATATCTAATGTAATGTTATATACCTTCTTACCCTAATACATTTTTATTTGGGAAGTTGAAGATTTTTAGTGGAGGTCTGGAGGGCTCGGTGGAGCTCTGGATATAGGTGCTGGTTCACAATGTGAACTAGGATCGCATTGTGAATTAGTAATTTATGGATTCTATAGTTGAAATTTTTTATGACTTTCATGTGGTGAAGGGAGGATTCCATGAAATGGATTCAAGTAATCAATGGTTAATTAATGATGTGTAATTAAATTAGGCATAAATGATGTGAATTTTGGTTGATGTTTGAGAAAATGGCAACACATGTCATGAATGGGTTACATGACATGAGAGTGTTATGTTATATGTTATTTTATAACCCATTAAAACTATTTTCATTCATTTATCCATAACCCTTTACCTATCATTTCAGAAAAAACCAAGGTTCCATGAGGATATATTCTACACCTCTTCCACCTACATAGATATATTATGGATTCTAGATGCATGTGGTAGATCTAAAGAATGTTCTCCTCTACACCCCATGTGGTTCTCCTTCTGATATTCTTCAGTGTTCAGTTATAGTGGTCTATTTTTGGTTTTTTGTGTGTAGGGTTTGAATTTTTAATACCCATTAGTACACCGTAGATTTATCCATGATTTCCTTATCTGGTAGAGGTTTCTAGAATTTAATTCTTATCCTAGTGGTGCACATCATGAGCAGAAAGATTTCTTGAGGTTGGGAATCCTTGTTCTCACATATTTATGTTTCTTGTGTAAGATATTGATTGTTTTTTTCTTTGGGGGTATATTAAGGATCAATACAATGTGATAATTAATTAGCATGTATAAAATTTATGGTTATGTTGGGTTGTCCCATTATTTACTATTTTATTATATGTTGTTGATGTTATAATGAATTATTATATCCAATTTTGAAAAAATGACTATTTTGATCTTTTTTTGTGATTTAGTTGTTCTGTTGTGATGAATATTTCTTTGTTGTCGTGTTATTACACCTTGAATATATGTTTAATGAACATATATTTTGGTAAAAAATGAAATTCCATTTATTTTTTGTGTGTTATGATAACAATTTTAAATAAATATTAACATTAATATTACCATAAATTAAATATGTTAGTCCATTTGTGTTCCAATTGTGTATTTGTGTGTTTTTTGATTTACCTAAATGTTATTGGATATTCTGTAGTGATGTTTGTGATCATCTAGGTTGTGTAGTACATAGATTGTGATGAAGTGGTTAGATAGAATTAATGCAATGAGGGATGTTGTATAATGTAGTGAGATGAGGTTGTGGAATTGTTGTTATGGAATATTGGTTGTGCCATTGTGGTTGTGGTTTAGTGGTTTTGGAATAGTGGTTGTGGAATAGTGGTTGTGCTGCAATGGTTCCAGAATGGTGGTTGCACTACAGTAGTTGTGGCATAGTGGTTGTGGCATCGTGGTTGTGGTCCCAATGGATGAGGTGCATGGAAGTTGAGGTTGTGCGATGGTTGAGATGTACAGTTGTGTTTTGTGATTTCTTTAATGATGTAACATGATGATGACGGTTGATATATAGTGATGTTGAGTTGTTTATATGAGTTGGGATAATTATTGGGTGGCTTGGTTATGTCTGTTTCCTATTTATCCATGTGATCAAATCTGATGACATAAAAAACAAAATAGGCTGGTAGATAAAAAAATGGACTAGAAACACATCTATGGTAATTAGATAACAGAATTGAATGAAATAATTAGTTTATTTAAGTGAAATGAAATTACCAATGGATACAATTATTGAATCATGTAAGTGTATAGGGGAATGTTTTATGTCTTGTGAGGTGGTTTTGGGGTGTGTTGTATATAGTAGTAGTTTCATTTGAGACAATTGATGTGTGGTACGTGGTTGTAATGTTTAATGTGATAGTGTTTTCCAAATTAATCCATAGTTTGGGTTTTTTTCTATATAAATCATATATTTTAGGTTATTTTATACAAACTCTAACCAATTTAAATAACCTTAAAAACGCTTAGAGGTGCTGAGTTATGAGTGTTTTACTCAACATATAGGATGGTATTGATATGGATGGGTGGATTCCCCCTCTCTTCCTCTCCTCTTTAAATAGTACTGATACAGGTTGCTGTTGGATATTACCCAAAAAGTGTAGTGATGGAACATGAGACATTGGGAGGGATGCAATGTGTTGGATCTGATTTTACTATTGATATGTGATGTGGTGTTAAATTGTAAATATTAGGGGTCATGAATGGAATGAGGAAGGAACATGTTTTCTGTCATTCACATACACGATACCCTACTACTATATTTTTGGTAGTGATGTGATGTTGTGTGACATATATCCCATGTGTCAGCAGGTGGGTTGTGATATGATTTGATGTGATGTGTGGATCGAATGTCTACGAGAGTGATGCGATGTGATGGGATATGTGCGGAAAGAATGGGAGTATACGATGTTCAAATGTTGTGGTGTGGGAGTAGAAAATTAGTGGGGAACTGGCAGTGTCGATCCTTTCACAGTTTTGATCTCAATACTGTATTTTTAAATTGGAAGTGTAGTTTGGTGAGTGATCCATGGTGAGGATGGGAGTTATAAGATGAACATTATAGGTGGTTGTTTGTTATTATGTTTGTTCACAAGCAACTAAGGGTTCTCTTTTCACATTCTCACTTGAGGACATGGTTATGTCCCTACAAAGAATTCCTATTTTGGTTACCCTATATATAATCTAATTTTCAGGTATCTATGAGAATTTTGGGGACCTAGCCATAAATTACAACTGGGTTAGCGTTTCTGTTGAGTTACTTTCATAGAACAAACTTTTTTATTATTACAATGGATACATTTATATGTACAATTTCTACTTTATTCAATCATTTTGGGTTGTTTTTTATATCTTTACACTCTATTATCATGATAGTTGGTGATTTTTATCCAATATCCCGATACTATTTCATTTATATTTGGTAATGCCTCCCATACCGTGAATTTTTATACCCTTGGTGCAAGTCACCATGTCGAGGCATACTAATGGGGGGACTTAGGGTTTATCATTTGTCTCTCCTCATGATAATATTTTTAAGTATAGTGGTTCTGATAGGGTAGATTCTACTCATATACTTATCACCCCATGTAGGTTTCAAGAATGATAAACAAATATTGCATTATATAGTCTGTGGTAGTCAAAATATTTTGGAAGCTCCTCATCATATCGTAAACCCACAGAAATTTGGTATATATCGCGGATACCTTTCTCCAATGATGAAGAATATTCAAGGGTATGAAAAAATGGATCAAATTAGCCATTGAAAAAATAAGAAGAAGGACCATTTCAAGGGCCTCATATCTAATTTTATGGTTATGGTTATCCAATAGGACATGACAATCAATTTCTTACATAGAAGACCCTGGGCTCGTAGTCACATTGTGATACCATCAATAATTCATCAATTTTTGAAATAACCCATCAAATGAATGGTTTGAGAACAATATGGTGATAGTTCCCTACGTGAATCTCATCATTCCCAATACATAATGTTGAGTTTATATAACAGGGATGAAATAAAAAATAATGATAGAGGATGATATGAATTTTTAGGCTTCGAATAGAATAGGAACCCACTTGGTACTCCCTTGGAGATTTCCCAATAGTAATTATGTGCTTCCCTCAATCTGGATTAGAGCATAAAATTTAGACCCAATAGGTGATTTTGATCCAAAAATTCATTATCTAATTCCTATGTAGTAACTATAATTCATTCAAATATAGGCCCATGATAATAGAAATAGGTAAATGCTAAAAATTTGTTTTTTTAAAATTATATTTTTTTCAATAGAAATTATGAATCCCCATAAAAAATTAATTGCAAATCAGTATGTCTATTACTCCCCTTCCTCGGACGAAAGTAGAAAGGGATGACAACATATCTACAATACCCCATCTATAACACTAGCAATTTTGGGTGTTGATACTTCTTATTGTATACACTCATCCTTTATGAAGGACTGAGGTGTAACAAATTTATCATCTACTTTATAGCGTAATCCTACTGACCCCAAGATAGAAGAGGAATATTTTTACCTCTAGGATTCACCTTCAGAATGTGAGGAAGGTATTTACACCACCATCAATGACCTCACGAAGTCAAATTTTAGATCATAAGAAGATAGATTGAATATTTTGATCAGTGATTCCATTCCTCTTAAGGATCCATTGAGTTAATTTTTTTTTGAAATTTCATTGATACACCCTGATGTGGAATTATATATTGATTACTATCATAAAACATTACATGGAAACTCATCACCTGGTCATAATTTTGGACCATTTTTGTTTCTAGAATGAGGCCAGGAGGATACACAACTCTCCTGCAAAAAAGTAGAATTTGATGTTGAAAAGTTAAAAAATGTCCTTTTTAGAATATGTGAAGTACCCAAGATGGATTCTTAAGATCATTCCCATTAACATATTAATAGGTATATTTGTGATTACATCAGTTTTTATAACATAATAAACAATTTACAAAGGATGATTTTGTAGCATCAATCAAAAACATTAGATCGACGAAACAACCAAATTCCAAGCCATTTATTTTATGGCTGATTATGCATGGTGTAACGAGATTAAGAAGGCACCAAAATAAATAGAATAATGTTCTTTAAATTAATCCTAACAAATAATTTTATAACACATAATTCCCATGATTATAAATACTTCTAGTGATATATATCAACATGTCATGAATCAAAATGTTGAAATCATTAGGGTACATATCATGTATTTCAACATCGATGAGTTGAAGGTAAAATATCGACCTCATTTTGATTTATGTGACCCATAACCCTGTAACCTAAATCTAGTGTCTACATTAATACAGTCTAATGTCATATATGGAAAGGAATACTAATGGAAAAAATAGTTTGGCAGTCTGGGAAAAATATATACATACTTGAGACTATTATTAAATATGAAAAAAAATTACAATATAATTTTTTTTAAGAATATCAATATTATCGATATAATATCCAAGAATATACATCATATTATATTTTATGAATTATAGGGTAAAGGAAAAAACTAATGGAATGTTCATGTGCTCAGTAAGGGTTATGTTTAATAGAGAAATAATGAATCCTTAAGAATAATATATATGGTAAGGTATATATGGTTTCCTACAAACATAAGACATTTACCGTCAGTATATATCCTCAAGATAGTTTATGACATATAAGGTACAAACTGATCCGATTCAGTCTAATATTGTTTGTAAATACCATTGAACAATATCTTATAATCATTCTCTATCCTATAGATAGTTTGAAACATACCGGTTATAATCCCAACAGTGATTTGGAAAACTGATTTGGTCTCATGAGACTATCGATGCATCAATGGGTTCCTATAAATAGTATACAAAACATGGTTTTCATTACCAAATCATTTGAGATATATTGAATAGTATATTTATGTCTTGAATAATGTTCCTTGACATAATGTATTTATACTGAGTAACAGAAAAATATTTTTCAACATTTCCACAGCTTATCAAATAACATTCATATTTAACACTATACAAAAAATGTATGATAGTTAGGGAATAATCATACATGACAAAATATTATATGGATATTTAAGTTAAAATTAATTTACAATGAAAAATGATCAAAATAAATTGATTATTTCAAGAGCAACCTGAAAATCACAAAAGAAAGTGAGATTGCACTACTGCTTTTTAAACATTGTAATTTTCAAATAAAATATCCATGGATGAGATAATGTAATGAGAAATATAAAATAAAATGAGGTATGATTTATTCATTATACTACATGTCAAAGGGGAATGATATACTACACTTAAAAGTTAATTAGTTTATAATAACATATAACAATTCAAGGAATGTAAATTGAGATAAGTTACCTTACCTCATTCTTTCTTTTGTTTAAGCATGATTTAAAATCTTTTATAGTGGTTGGAAACATGTTATTAAATTATTATTGAACCATTATGATATTTATAATGTCATATATGATCCTTTTATGACATTTTATCACCATTTAACAAATAACCATTCATTATTTTTATTGTTTCATCTGTTAATTTATTATTTTTATCATGTGTGGTTCATCCTAAATGATCTAGTTCATGCAAATATTATATTGATATATCATACCTATATCAATAATTATGACATTATTAAAAAAATTTATATCAATTTTACCTTTAAAAGCATTAATTAATGATGGTTATGAAAAATGGATCATGCTACAATCATAATGATTGTAGGATATATGTAGGCATTAGTAACATTTCTTTTTTAAAATGATAAATATTGAATTAAGTTATTAAATATATTAAATATCCATATCAATTGTAATATAATATATATCAAAAAATTTCATTAAATATAAATATATATTTATATCATCAATGTGAAGTGGTGACGAAAAGGTATTCACAATATTTCAGGAAGGTGGTAGCCCACATATACACTAATGATGTTATCATCTTTCATTGAGAGAAAGTGTAAGACAAAAAATGATGTATACTATTTCTTTAAATTAAAATTATGTAATGAATATGATAATTTTTTCATTTATATAAAATATTATAATTAACATTATTCTTATTTTATTCCACATTGAACATTAGGTAAGTACAAAACACATCTCTTTGTGAGGTGAAACTCTGCTGAACACAGGAGCCGCGATATCATATCTATTATGAAATGGAATGTATAATGATATATATGAAATAATTAATAAAAATTTATAGATATATTTTATATAATATATATATATATACACATTATATCAATCATCAGTCACAAAATTTAGGTGTGGCAATGGAAGAATGAATGACATCGATTCATGAGGTAGTAATATAATGTACAAATGAATGATTATTTCCTTACACATTTTATGGAAGTGTGGATAGTTTTTGGTCACTAAATAATAATAATATGACATTTTAATATGGGAGATACAAATTTTAGTGTGTAATAGTAGTTTAGTAATAATTTTATGATATGTAGAAAGATATAAAAGAAGAATTCTCATTGAATAATGATACATATTCTTCAGGTATATTACTTAGGGTTTTACTAAAGTCATTCCAAGGAAGTATTTTTCCCTAAATAAGGCTTCAAGGATGAGTGATATTAATTTGGGAAGTTATTTTTGTAGGTCTTGGCCAAACCAATGTGTTTTGAAGGTGTGAAGAATGGAGAAGAGTGAGTTCCCTTTTATAGAGTAAGAGGAGTGTCATTTTTTATATAACCAAATGTATTCACTATTGGGAGATCCATATCACCACATATTGCTACATAATTGATAATAACTAATCTAATAGGGAAAAATGGTATAAAAAAACATCCATAACAGAATAAAATAACTTTTTAAAAAACAATGTTTTTTAACTTCTATGTTTTATTATTTTTAACATTTTGGGTTTTCACTATTATATGTTGGTTTTTGAACCTAGGTAATTTTACCTTTATGACAAAACTAAATGGGTATTTTTTTTAATTTGTATCTAATGATTATAAATTTTAAAAACAATTTATGAATTAAAAATCCATTGCGTTCTGAAAATTTATTTTCACACATGCACAAGTATGTGAAAAAAACAATTTAAACCCTAACCACATTAAATACATTTTTACTATTTAATGGTCAATATAGACCATATAATTAGAAATTGGTCAAAAAATTGTCCATAAGAGATATTCAGTAATATTTTATAATATATTTTAATAAGATAATATTTTTAGTAATTTCAAAAATAATTAGAAATATATAATTTATTATAAAATCATATTAAAGTTAATTTTTTAACCTAGTCTATTTAATTTTAATTTAAAAATATCAAGAATATGATGAGATTAAAATTTATAATTTTAAAATTTATTTAATTTGATATATTGATGTAGAAAAAATAATTAAACATAAAAGTTCATTGAATTTACTTAACTTTTAATATTTTTTGTATAAATTATTTTATTTTATTTTTCTCATAAGTGATTACATCATTTTCATTTCGAAAGCATTTAATGTAATTATTTCATTATTTAAAATTTAAGTAAATTATTTTCATAAATAAATTAATATTTATTTCAAAATATTATATATAACTGGACGTATTTTATTTTTGTCTCTTTCACAAAATTTTATAGATACTAAGAGCATGAAATGCTTATTTTATTAACTTTCTCTTTACGTAACTTTTTATATAAGTAAAATTCATCAAAATGTGTAAATAAAACTAATAAAAATATAGTATATGGGAATAAGGGTTTAAATATGGCCATAAAATTGTATTTGGACAATTTAGTATGTCATTATAACTATTTTAATAATAGTTTAACCCCTTTTAAACCCATTTTACCATAACAATGTTAATTAATATATATTTTTATCCCGACACATATAGGTGAAAAAATAATTTTAAATAATTTGAAATTATAAATTATAATGATTAATAATGTGGAATAAATTTTTTCAAATTAAAATCAAATAAGTGAAAAATTAAAATATAATATAAATCCCAATGACGAAATAAGAAAGATTGGTTTTTATGAAAAAAATTCTCAAAAGTTTTCAATTTTCCCTCAAAAGTCAATATTAAAATGATTAAAATTTACTATATTGGATTTTTTATATAATTTAACTATTTTTACATATAAAATAAATCAAAATATAAATTATAATTAAAAAAATTTTCAATGAAAAGTCAGTTTTTAATTAAAAATCAGTATTTCGGACTATTCATCAAAAATTATACTTTTCAGAAAAAAAAATATTCACACTCTAATAATTTTACTATTTTGATTTATAAAATTGTAACATCCCATGTAAATAAAGAATAATTAATTTTAATTTTTATTAATATTTTATGAATTAAATATTAATTTTACTTTCAACGGTTTCCTATGTTCGATGGCTTACCCGATACGCAACAACAGGTTTGTTTTAAATCTTACATTAAGCAATATGAATATAATAAAATTATTTTAAATGGTAGTTGATGCCTTTCTGTTGTATTGGAAGGAATGAATATAACTAACAACATTATGATTATTCATTTTTGTTAAATATTTTTACATTTATCCAACAAAAGTTAGAGGCTTAAAATTTGAATTAATCTAATTTCTAGCATAATTTACCATAAAGGTTGATTTACCGCCTTTTGATGGTGAACCCTATTTAAATATACTTTTGGTCACTTTTATATGTTCTATTTGACCAAATAAAAGTATTCTTAAGAATATGGAAATAAAAATTCACTATGGGAAATATTTTGGAATTTTTCTGATAAAACTCAAATTCTGATGAATAGTGAAAAATATAGTATTTTAATTCAAAACTTAGATTTCAAAATAATTTATTTATATGGTTAGATTATATTTTTAATTAGTTTTAAAGTGTAATTATATTATATTATTACCATTTATATATTTTTTGTAATTGGAAATAATTTTACATTGAAATTGGTCATAAACAAGTGGCAATATTTTGTTAGTTAAAACACGCTTTATTGTTTTGACTACGGGAATTAATTTTAAATTAATTTCTACCACTTCTATGTTCTGAATTTGAAAAAATGTAATTAATATTTTGAATCATTAGGAAAAAATTGTTTAAATATGTATCTTTCATTTTAAGACAATATAAATATTTACTTCAGTAAAAAGTTTATTTACCATGTTTAATGGGTAAAACTGGTAAACAAGGGTAAACAAATATTATTATAATATACTAAAATTACCCGAAAATGTGTCCTAATCCTATTTGTTGACATATATCCGACTGTGGTCATCTTTGGGATGATTTTGGTACCCCATGGGGCCACATGGGGGCGATAATGACACTTTATTTTAATTATCATAAAGTAAAGACAAAAATGACATAAACAAATATATTTTAGTGATATAATTTTTACATCGGGTTATATGGGATATATTTTCAACTATAAATATTATTTGGAAATATAATAAGATTTCATACATCATGGAATTTTTTTATAATTTTTATACATCATATAAATTAAATTATTTATGACACAATAATGATGCAATGTTTATCTCAGAAATAAATGATTTAAATAAATAAAATTATAATGATTAAAATAATATCCAAAACCTGTACTATTCTAATTTTATGATTTTATATCAACCATGAGTCAATGTATCATTTATTTTAATATGTTTTGGATCTTTTGAAACCGAAAATCATTATATAATAATATAATATTTTTAAACACTCTAAAAAAGCCCGTCCTCCCATTATAAAAGGACACCACTTCTAACCCATTCCTCACACCTCTCAAGCCCTTTGGATAATCAAATATCTTCCCAATTAAGATCCATACATCCCTCTACTTCTCTTATAAGCCTTAACTTTAGCAGAAGGCACTTAAAGAAGTCATTTTGGTTCAAACCAATAGGAGTTAGCCGATTTTAAGGTAACGTCTTCTCTTATGTTCTTTTGTTTTATTTTACATCTCCAACCCCGAAACACTTTTTTTGTCCTTTGTTTCATAACAACCCAATTTTCCTAAATATACTATGATGATTTTATGAGAAGGATTCTAACTACACATACACACACCTCCATCTAATGGTTAAAGAAGATATAGTTTCTTTGTATGAAAAAATAACGCCTCACGAAACAATGACTGTTCACTTTTATCCTACCGCCTCTCATGGTGTCTATTATGATGGCACTATATTTATATATGAAATATATTATTTTTATGTTTTCTTTATTCTTATGTATTTCCCATTTATAAAATGGCTTTATTGTTTCCATTATGCTTAAAAGCGATAATTTCATTTGAGGAATTGCGGACTACCGTCCTCTCAAATTGACATGACTCGTTAATGCCATATCTGGGACATATAAAGGATAATGTTAGAGAAATTATATATTATATTGAAATGTAATTATAATATAACTATGAATCATTATGTTTTAATTCCATTTAAAAGAAGAAATAGTAATTAATGTAGCGTTCATGAGTATGTACGACTTACCATATCCAAGAACAGTGCATTTAATTTCTAATAATTAAATGTTATATACTACTATAAATACATACATATAACAGATATATATTATATATATTATATCTACATCAGGAATATAATTTTGGATATAATAAATATTTGACCACGTGGACAAATTGTAATTATAAGAGGTTTATTTTTGACTCAAGTACCAAATATCGACAAAACGACCATTATCAACATAAATGATTACATAATGCTTATAAAATTGCAATAAGTGATATTAAAGAAATAATAAACTTGAAAACGGATCTTAATCATGTAGAAATTAACTTTAGTTTATTATTCATGAGATTAAAGAACGAATGGGTCTAGTCGGACATGAGTTTAGGAACTTTGTCTCAATCTCCTTTCATTGAGGCATATTTTTCTTTAATATGCGACTTTATTTTATTGGTTGTATAAACACCATTTCCTTTTCATTTCCTTAAAAGGTAATCTTTTTATATGAATCATTTTTTTAAATGAAAAAAATAATGAATGTTTCTTTTTTAACGTAAGGGGTGAAAGTTACCTTTCCGCCGCCGTGAGTATTATTTGATCTTTGGATTCCTTAACAAACTGTATCTTTTTTAAAGGAAAATATATACTATATACCATTTTTACATATCTTGGTATTGAAAATGGTTTTGAGAAAGAATTGATTATTTTAATATCTTTAAATGATATATTCTGATTGAAATGTGGAATTGTTATTTTTTTCATTATTCTTTTTTATGAGTTATGGTTATTGGGAATTGTTTATGTATACGGGTGTTTCTGTGATAAAAATTCTAGTGGGTGAGCCCGAGATAGCGCTCCAATGAATTTGGAGACATGATAGAGGTAAACGTGAATGTTTCTCCTAAGATATTTAGGGAATATACTATGATGGGTATTCCAAATGTAACTCTCTATGTATCTGTGATAGTTACAATGTTAGTATGATATATATGCCACAAGTTACCTTTATGATTTATGATTTCTATGTGTTATTCAAAAATATTATGATTTCATGAGGCATGTTAAAGATCATAAGTTATTTATGTAATGATGAACTAAGGTTTTCTTTCTTTGTTTTATAACTGTTAATTTTCTTTTTATACTTATCCATATTTTGAAATGTTTTTTTCACAAGACCAAAATATGAATAGGGTCAAGGATGGGATCAAGGAAAAGTCATGATGTAAAAAACATGGGACTAGACATGACCCCTTTTTTCAAGATTATTTATTTTATGAAAATAATGGAAACTGAGTAGAAGTGTCTACCATGTAATTTTGAAGATTTAATGTAATAGTTATATCCTAATTATCTAAAACTCTAAACCTAAAAAGATGTTCAATGTGAATTATACATTTAATTCAATATTATGCAATGTTTAATGTCAGGTCCTTATGGTTAACATAAGAGGTCAGTATAGATATCTTTAGATGTTAGGATATTTTTAAATTAATGTCCATAAATTAATTTATAGTAAGATTGAAGTGATAATGAATTTACAGATTACCGTGTTGCTTCTCCGAACATATTTCTGTGTTCAAAATGGTTTTTCGTAGGGGAAACAGGGCAGCTATGTTGGGAAGAAATCAGGAGGAAGACAACCTTCTAAATCAGAAACCTGATATGGTCGGAATCAGAACTGAATAGTTTGTTGCAGTGATTTAACAGTTGACTCAAGCTATAAATTATGGTGGTATCTATGCACGAGATCAGCCAGATCAACCACGAAGTAACATGTTAGTTGTGGAGCATTTCATAAGGCAACATCCCCCATCATTTAGAGGATTATATGAACCTGTTCCAGTAGAAGGCTGGACTAAATCACTAGAATATATTTTTTATTTCATCGGTTGTTGAGAACATCCAAAGGATAGTCTCTATGTTTATCGTTTTGATGATGAAGCTGCTCAGTGGAGGTTGATAGTGAAGAATATCATGGATAGTGAGGATATTGATGCTCTTGATTGGGATGAATACAAAGGTATGTTTCTTGAAAAATATTTTCTTATGTTGGATCATCTTAGGATGGAAAAACAATTCCTGGAATTGAGGTAGGCGGATGACTCAGTGCCTACTTATAATGAAAAGTTCACACAACAGGAAAGGTATGCTCTAAATTTCATACAAGATATTGATAGTAAAATCAACCTTTTTTTACTTATGATTAAATACAAATTATCAATGTTCATTAGATTCTCATGAGTTAAAGAGTTTTTATAAACTTGTTTGATATGCAGTCAAAGTGAAAATGGAGTTTTCCGATGACTAGGTGTTCTTTGAAAAACAACAGAATAAGAGGTCAATGTGGCAGGCGAAAGAGAAAAACACTTTAAAAAAGTATGATGGTAAGAAATATATGTTTACAGTTTGTGAAAATTATGGTAAAAATAAAGTTTGGGAATTTCATTTGAATTATGGAAGTGCTACAAATGTTGTAAAATGGGACATAAGGCTCATAATTGCACTGAAAAAGAGCATGGTTATGGTAAGATAAAATCTGATTTACAATAAGTAAAATGTATTATGTGAAATGAAATGGGTTATTAGGGAAATGAGTTTCCAATGAAGAACTCAACCAAGGGAAAGAAACCATACTACTAGAAGAAATGGGTGGTGAAGTCTCTTGCAACTACTTCATCAGAAGTTGGGTCATCAAAGGAATTAGTATCAGGTAAACTATTTGTTTGTTCAGATTATGCCAATGTGTTGTTTGATTCCGAGAATACACATTCATTCATTTCTGATAAGTTTTATACTAAATTTTCAATTCCATATCAAGATATGAATCTTGAACTTATGGTAAAAACACCTGGATGAAATGTTGAATAAAAAAGAAATTATAATAACCTTCATGTCCTGGTTTGTGGAATGAATCTACCTGAAAACCATATTATTTTTCTTCTAGTAGTGTTTGATGTCATGATTGGTATGGATTGGATTTCTATTTATCCTAATAATATTGACTACAGAGCTAAAGAGGTTTCCTTTTAGAGAGGTTTTTAGTTTGTGTAAGAACCCTTAATTTTGATAATATATCAAGAAGCTGAGAAACTAGAAAAAAATTTAAATTAATGTTACTTACACATATTGTTGAAAATAAAGGAACAATAAAAATTAATCATGTTCCAGTGGTAAATGAACACCTTGATGTTTTTCCTGATGAGTTTCCTTGTATTATAACTAATCCGAAAATGAATTTACTTTTTTACATAGTTCCTGAAGTTAATCCAATTTAAAACCCCCCTTATCAGATGGATCAGATTGAACATTTAGAGTTAAAGAAACAATTTTTGGAGTTATTAGATAAAAATTTCATTTGACCTAGCACATCACTGTGGGGTTCCCCTATTTTATTTCATTAAATTAAATATGGATCAATGAGACTTTTCATTGATTATAGAGACTTAAATAACATCACTATTAAGAATAAGTATCATTTTCCTCATATCGATGATTTTTCTGATTAGCTCTAGGGAGTTCATTACTTTTCAAATATTGACTTGAGGTTGGGGTACCGTCAATTGAAATTAAAATAATAAGACATTCTGAATACCTCATTTCATACTAGATATGGACATTATGAATTTGTAGTTATTCATTTTTTTAACAAATGCACCTACTGTATTCATGGATCTTATAAATATAATTTTCCATTATTTCATGTATAAGTTTGTGGTTGTGTTCATTGATGATATTTTGGTTTATTTCAAAAGTAAATAGGAACATGAATTTCATTTAAGGGTTGAATTTCAAATATTCAACGAAAAGAATCTATTTGGGAAATTCATTATGTGGGCATTTTGGTTACATAAAATTTCTTTCCTTGGTCACATTGTTTCAATAAATGGAATAACTATTGATCCTACTAAAAAATTGTTGTTAAATAATGGAAAATACCCTTAAATATAACCGAGATTCATAGTTTTCTTGGTTTGGAAGGTTATTATCAGAGGTTTGTTGAAAATTTGTACTGTTATCTAGTCCAATGACTAAGTTAACATGAAAAGGTATTATGTTCCTTTGGAAAAACGAATGTGGTGATTTTTTTTCAGAATTGAAAACAATATTGGTGAATGCTCCAGTTTTGGAACTACCATCTAGAAATGGTGAGTTTGTTATCTACAGTGACGCTTCATTGAAAGGACCTGGTTATGTCCTTATGCAGAATGATCAGGTAATTTCTTATTCTTCACGTCAGTTGAAACTTCATTAGCTAAATTTCCCATCACATGATATGGAATTAGCAGCTGTTATTTTTTACTTTAAAAATTTGGAGGCATCATCGATATAGTGTAAAATGTGAAATATACACTAAAAACCAAAGTTCAGTGTATATACTCACTTAGAAATAATTGAACATAAGACTGAAGAGATGGCTGGAATTAATCAAGGATTATGATTTCACAATTCATTATCATCCAAGAAAGGCAAATAAAATGCTAGATGCTTTGAGTTTTCAAAGTAATTATTCATTGACTATGATACGTTTGGAATGAGATCCTTTGGTATTTGATTTGATGAACTATGGAATAGAAGTTTTTAGTGTAGGAAATATTTCTGATTTGATTCAGGTGTCAGTGAAATCATCTCTAACAGAAAGAATAAAGCAAGCATAGAAGGGAGACAGTTAGTTGTATAAAAAGGTAGAGTTGGTTCATAAGGGTATATTGCCTAAATTTAACATAGATAATGATTGTGTTTTGAGATTTTGAAAGAGATTATGTGTGCTTTGTGATTCAAAATTCAATAATAAGTTCTTATGTGAAGCTCATAGTACCCCATTTTTAGTTCATCCTGACAATAGTAAGATGTACAAAGATCTTCAGGAGTATTACTGGTGGGATGGAATGAAAATAGATATTACTAGATTTACTGTGATGTGTTTGACATGTCAGCTTGTTAAAGCATAGCGGTAGTTACCGAAAGGGATTCTTTGGTCTTTACCAGTTCCATAGTAGAAATAGGAAAATATATACATTGACTTCATTGTGGGATTATAGAATACATCTCAAGGTAATAATGCAATCTGGGTTATTGTTGATGGATTGATGAAATCTTCTCATTTCCTTCTTATTCGAGATAATTTTTCTCTATATCAACTTTATCGGTTGTATGTTAAAGATATAGATAGTATTCATGGTGTTACCCTCTCTATTTTATATGATCCTAATCCATGGTATACTTCTATCGTTTGGAAACGCTTTCAGAAGTCGTTGGGTACATAATTAAATTTTAGTATATCTTTTCATCCACAATCTGATGGGAAGTTAGAATGAACAATTTGGACCATGGATTATGTGAAACATTCTTGTTCACTGGATTACCAAGGAAGTTGAGACCAACATATTTCTTTGGATGAATTTTATTATAATAGAAATTTCCATTCTAGTATGCAGATGGCTCTATTTGAAGCATTATATGGAAAGCATTATCGAACTCCCAATTTTTGGGATGAAGTAAGTGAAAGGAAGCTGATGGGACCAAAATTGGTAGAAGAGATGATGAAAAAAGTTTAGTTGATTTAGAATCATATGATAACAACTCAGAGTTGGCAGAAAAGTTATGCAGATAACCAGAGAAATGATCTTTTTTTTTGTGGTAGGTGATCATATCTTTTTCAAGGTTTCTCCATGGAAACGTGTGATGCGTTTTGGTAAGAAGGGAAAGTTGATTCTAGGGTTCATTGGAACTTTTGAAATCCTATAGAATGTTAGATCAGTTTAATATAGAGTGGATTTATTCCCATGTTTATCCCAGGTACATAATGGTTTTCATGTTTAAATGTTGAGAAAATAAATGACATATCCATCTAATTTTTTGAGCCTAGAGATAGTTTAGTTGAAAGAGAATCTCTCTTATGAGGAACAACCAGTCCAGATTTTTGATCATAGTGAGCAAGTGTTACGGAATACAAAAATTCACTAGGTAATGTTTTTGTGGTAAACCCATTTGGTTGAGGAGGAAAAGTTGGAATCTTAAAATGCTATGAGGGATAAATACCCCCACTTATTTGATAAGTAAATAAAAATTGCGAGGACACAATTTCTAAGGGGGGGATGTAACATCCCATATAAATAAAGAATAATAAATTCTCATTTTAATTAACATTTTGTGAATTAAATATTAATTTTACTTTAATGGTGTTGTGATGTTTGATGGCTTACCTGATAAGTAACAATGTGTTTCTTTGAAATCATACATTTCACACTAATAATATAATAATGTTATTTAAAATGGTAGTTAACGCCTAGGTTTTTTATTGGAAGGAATGAATAGAACAAAATAAAATATGATTATACATATTTGTTAATTTTTTTTACATTTATCCAATAATTATTAGAGGCTTAAAATGTTAATTAATCTAATTTTAAGCATAATTTACCTTAAAGGATGATTTACCGCCTTTTGATGTAAGACCCTCATTAAATATATTTTTGGTCACATTTATATTTACTATTTGACCAAATAAAATTATTCTTTAGAATGAGGGCATCAAAAATCACTTTGGGAAATTTTTTTAATTTTTCTGATAAAATTCAATTTTTGATGAATATTGCAAAATACTATATTTTAATTCAAAAAAACACTTTTTAATCTAATTTATTTATATGGTTAGATTATCTTTTAAATTTTTTTATTGTGTAATGGGATTATATTTTTACCATTTAATCCAATGCTGGTCATTGGAATTAATTTTACTTTAAAATTGGACAGAAACAAGTGTCAATCTTTTGACAGTTAATATTTCTAAAAAACACTCTTTTCATTTTGACATCGGGAATTAATTTTAAATTAATTTATGCCACATATGTGTTTTTAATCTGGAAAAATGGATTTAATATTTGGAATTAGGGGACAAAATGGTATAAATAGATAGCATTTATTTTTAGACATTATGTATATTTACTTCAGTAAAAATTTTATTTACAATGGTTAATGGGTAAATCTAGTAAATAATGGTAAATATTTTTTATAATTCAATAAAATATTCATAACATGAACCCTAATCCAATTGGTTGATACATATCCAACCATGGTCATCTTTGGGTCGATTTTGGGACCCCATGGGGCCACGTGGGATTGATATTGACACTTTATTTTAATTAACATAAAGTAAAGACAAAAATGACATAAGGAAATATCTTTTAGTAAATTAACTTTTACAAATGGTTATATAAGTTATCATTTCTAATATAAATATTATTTTTTAAGAAAAAACTATTTCCTATATCATGGTATTTTTTAATAATTTTTAGTCATCAAATATATTAAAAATTCATGACACAATAATGATGTAGTGTTTACATCATTAATAAACTATTTAAATAAATAAGATTATAATGATTAAAATAATATCCAAAACCTATCCAATTCTAATTGGATAATTTTATTTAGACCATGAGTCATATTATCTTAGACGTTAATAAGTTTTGAACCTTTATAAACCAAAATACATTATATAAGAAAATAATATTTTTAAACATTCCTAAAAGCCCCTCCTTCCCCTTATAAATGGGTACCATATATAAACCATTACTCACACCTCTCAAGACACTTGTATCATCCAAACTCTACCCAATTATTGTCCCTACACCCCTATACTCCTATTAGAATCCTTACCTTAGGCATAAGGCACATCAAGGATTCCTTTTGGTTTAAACCCAAGGGAGTTACCTGATTTAATGGTAATGTCTTCTCTTATGCTCTTTTTTTATTTAACTTATCCAACCCCCTAAAATATTTTTATTCCTTTATTTTATAACAAAAAAAGTATCATATATACACTAGTATGTTTTTATGAGGATGATTCTAACTACACTTACCCAAACCTCCATCTAATGGGTAAAGAACATAATGATTCTATGGGTGGAAAAATAACGCGCCACAAAACGATGATTGTTCAATTATCTCCTACCACCAATCATGTTGGACATTGTGATAGATTTATATTTATATATGATATATTTTATTGTTGCAAATTTTTATTCTTCGGTATTTTCCATTTATAGAACGCCTTTATGTTTCCATTATTGGAAAACATGATAGTTTCATTTGAGGAAGTCCGTACTACCACCCCATCAATGTTATATAAATCATTAATTCCATATGTGGGATGTATAAAGGATGTATTTAATGATATTATATATTTTATTATAATTTAATAATAATATACCAATGTATCATTATATTTTAATTCCATTTAAAATAATAAATAGATATGAAAATAGTGTTCATGCGTATGTACGGCTTACCATCTCCATGAATAGTGCATTTCATTTCCTATATCTAAATGTTAAATAATATTATAAATACATACATATACTGGATATATATGATATATATTTTTTAAACATCATGAATATCATTCAGTATATAATGGATATTTGACCATGTGAAAAAATTGTAATTATAAGAAGATCATTTTTAACTCAAGTACCAAATATCGAAAAAATGACCGTTATTAAATAAAATGATTATATAATGTTTATAACATTGTAATAAGTGATATAAAATGAATAATTAACTTGAAAAGGTACCTCAATCAAGTATAATCTAACTTTATTATTTTATTCGGGAGATTAAAGAACAAATGGGTCAAGTCGGACACGATGTAAGGGACTTCGTCTCGATCTCCTTTCATTAAGGAATTTTTTATTTTAATACATGAATTTCTTTTATACAATGTATAAACTCTTAATACTTTTCATTTCATTCAAATGGAATATTTTTCTATGAGGAATTTTACTAAATGACCAAAAAAATTATTTTGATCATAATCGGTGACAACGCCCTTTCCGCCGCTGCGAGTATTATTTGATCTTTGGATTCCAGAACAAGCTAGGGTGTTTTTTAAGGAAAATAAATACTATATACCCATTTTATGTATTTTGGTTTTGAAAATGGTTTGGAGAAATAATTGATTATTTCAATATCTTGAAATAATATATTGTGATTGAAATGTGGAAATGTTATTTTTCCATTATACTTGTTTTGGGTGTTATGGTTCTTTGGAATTGTTTACATATACGAGTTGTTCTATGATAACCCTATCGATGGTGAGCCTGAGATAGTTGTCCAATGCATCAGGTAATGTGATGGAGGTAAACATGAATTTTTCTTCTTTTAGATTTAGAGAAAATATTTTGATGGGTATTCCAAAAGTAACTCCCTACGTAGATAAGATAGCTAAAATGATAGTATGATATGGATGCCACAAGTTACAGTTATGATTTATGATTTCTATATATTATTCATAAATCTTATGATTTCATGAGGTATGTTAAAGAGTTTATGTTATGTACGTAATGATGAACTATGGTTTTCATTCTTCGTTTTATAACCCTTATAGAGCTTTTTATGCTCATCAAATGTTATGAAATGTTTTTTACATAGGACCTAAATATGAATAGGGTCAAGCATGGGATAAAGGAAAATTCTTGCTATCTAAAACATGAGACTAGACATTACTCTTTTTTTCAAGAGTATTTATTTTATGAAAAAATGGAAACTGAGTACAAGTGTCTACCTTGTAATTTTTTAGATGTAATGTAATAGTTTTTGCCTAATTCTCATAAAATCTAAACCAGAAAAGATCCAAAATGTGAATTATTCATTTAATTCAAGATTATTTAAGGTTTAAGGCCACGTCTATATAAAAATGGTGTTTATTTTTAAAAATAAATTTTCTAAAATTGGTAAAATAAATAAATTTTGTTGTCAATGCTCGAGTAAACCCTCATTTAAAAAAGTGTTTTTTAAAAACCATTTCTTTTTATTCTAAATTATTTTTATTTCTTATGAATTTATATAAAAATTATATTTCATAACTAAATTTTTTTATATGTTACTTAAATAAATTACTAAATTCCATTCCAATTGATAAATAAAAATATTCATATTACATTATAATATTAATAGTATATTTTTGATCTATATGACCCAGTCTTCCATGTAACAGGTGTTTTAGAAGAAATTTATTCTTTTATGTAAAAAATATAAACTTGGTGATGTATTTTTCCTATTATATCTAATAAAATTATATTATTTTTCAAATTTTTAGGATTATAGTGATAAACTCACTTATATTTATGAAGTCATTAAAAATTGTTGTATAATTTTGCGGTGGGGATTCCTCTAAAGAGTGATTTTTGAGTAACAATGAAAAAATTTCAAAATTCTGTGCAATGCCACCATGGTAGCAAGGATGATACAAAAAATACAAGTTAAATTATAATGATTCATTCTCCTAGGAATCTTCAATAATTTAGAGGATTCCGAGGGTATCACTCTTATATTAGACATTTCATAGCAAAATTAGCTCGCACGTGTGTCCCATTTACTATGTTGATAAAGAAAGGAATCACCTAAAAATTAGATAAGACTACCAAAAGGATTTTGATAATATAAAAAAGTATCTATTTCATCCATCAGTCTTAATGCCTCTAGTATAAGGAAATACAATTATCCTACACATTAAAGTCATGGAATGAACTATTGATACCCTCCACATGTAGACAAATGAAATGGTGAATGCAAACCGTATCTAATAGCATATATTAATGGTACTAGATACTGAGAATAAATATTATATTATATAGAAGAACTACCCCACTCTCATATTTACATTGTAAAAGATGATTTATTACTTTTAGAATCATGAATTCTACATTGTTAATCTTATAGACCATAAAATGTATATTTTATCCACTTTATACTAACTGGATTTTTGGTCTGATAAAAAGTTATTCTTCTACAATATAGAAATGAATTCATTCCATATATGTAAAAACATTCAAACCCTAGTTTATTTCCATTCGAAACATCTTTCCCTAGAAAAAATACCATTGAACTTAAAACATCTTGATGAAGGGGTATTCCACGCATATGAGACCCCTAAATTTGGTATATTTTTAAGGATTCTTGATGTTTGATTAGAATGAATATATCCCTCAACTACAACTATAATTTTTATTTGTATCCAAAATAATATCAATTTCCTTTCGAAATGGGTCAAGGATATACCCATCAAGAATTTAAGAAAAAATTGAATCCTTAAAATCATGAAAAATAGTATTATTACCATATTTGGTGTCCCTCACAAAATATGGAAAGACAAAGACACCAACATTTGTTCATCTTTGTTGAAGAGGATATATCAGGAGTATTACATCATGTCTAATAATTATCCTCTCTATCTTGAAATGAAAAACAGAAAATAAGATAATTTCTAAAAGGAATTGACAAATATACTCATAAAATGGTGGAAATATAAAATAGGACTTAACAAGAGTAGCTCTGACACAATTCATGGGCCTATCAGACCACAACCTTCAATGTCACTCATGTGACCTCATATGAACTAGCCGATATAATATAGGCAATATTACCTATATAAATATAGTTTCATTTACTATGAACACCTATCTATGGAAAACTCTCATATGATAAACAATAATATATGATGACAGATGATTTTTACAGACTCAATGAAACAATTATTCATATATTGCACAACCATGAAGCCCTAGAGAAATGGATTGTTTGAAAATTCAACAAAAAAAGTTTTCATTTTATGGGTTTTCCTAGAATAATTGGTATTGGTTCTCAAGACGAGGATGGTATGACGTAATAATCCCTGAATGTTGGAACAAATGTGGGAAAGGTAATACATCCTATATAAAGTCTATTCCAACAAAGACTACTAATTGGACACAATTTATGGTCAATTAATCACCCCCACCATTGATAGGATTCTGATTAATTACATTTTTTAACTATCACCATAAACAACTCTACATGGAATGTCTTCAAACTACATTGAACTTTCACACACACAACATATGTAATTAAACTACACAAAACATGTATTTGTACAATGATGTTAAATAATGAATCATATTCAACATTTCCTGAAAGGAATAAAATTCCAAAATATCTAATGTCCTTTTTGAATCACATTAAACTATAACACACATGTTTCTTAGCCTCATGGAGTTCATCTACATTAAAAAACCCTTGATGCATAATGATAATCAACATGGTAACCTTCCAGGTCATATCGTATTAATTATCTAGATATATGGTCACCTAGTGATTCCTAACCCTTTATAATTCATGACCTCGATCTACACAAACAAATTCATTGTTATGGTATTACATGCTCTTGATATGTATTATATGACCACCCATCAAAAGGAAAATTTAATCCCACCTTCATCCTAGTATCAAAACATTATCCAATTCTGGTGTCCCCTTTTTTATCAACCTATGAAATTACTCCCCCACAATTTACTATACATGAGAAAAATATTTTTGTAACAAAAATCCCAAATCTCTATGTGGAGATAGATTTTCATAGTGGGGCACAATATGAGAACTATGTGTGGATTGATTACCATTACTACAGTATATATAGTTATTTCTGAATCCAAAATCCTATTCATAGACACAATTTTTAAACATGTTTCTTTCTCTGTACATATTAATTAGACCTCTATAGTGTGTTTTTTGGGTGGATTCACTCAATTATTCATGTGATACATAGATATTCCTAGATTATTTACTTCAGGACCATCCACATATCCTTTTAACTATTTACATTCTTCCTCTATGAGAATGAGATTCTTATGATGATTCATACGGTTATTGAATTCTGAATTCCACCACATATATCCTATCACGCACTCTCATGAATTTTAATCAACATCATAAGCATTTTTTTTCTCATGTTGGGTATGCATATTGTAATTTTAGAGAATGTGGTGACCTCCTATAACAATTTTAATAGAGATTAATATTATTCAATAACATGAAACTATTTCTCTATAACTTGATGTTAAAATACTTGATATAAGGCTTTCATGACATGTAAATCACCCCATTTTATTTTTTACTGATAAGTTATATGTGTGGTTAGTTTTCCAAAAAAAATTGCTAATTAAATAGTAGATATTCATTTAGTTTTCTAATACCCTTCATGAATACTATATTCTCCCTAAACAAACATCATACCACCCTAGTACCTGTTAATTATAAACCGTTACATGAGTTGATACCCTTTTAATGGAACACTAATAACCTTGATTCCAATTACTCATGGTTCTCTATGGTATTTAATTAGTAACTATGACATATTGATCTATATATACCCCTATAGGATTCATTGGTGAAAATTGAAACACCTAAGTGCTTGTGTATAGGATATTTTTTTGGTCATACGGGAGATGTCACACTTAAGTAGATGATATAATTTCATGAATATGTGCGACACATGCTTCTTACATTAAAAATGGTTAAACAATATGTAATATTCTCAAAATTCTATTAACTTTGATATTCATGGGATATGATTTATATTTCCTATAACAAAACTGTTCAAGAGGATTTAGATACCTTTGATGTTATGTAGCTATTTAGCATATATATTTTCAATGAAATGTTATAAAATCATATTCTTGTACCCTTTCATTTTAGGGTATCTATCTACTGCAACGTCCCAAATTTTTTGAGTTTCTAAATCCTTTTGGATACCCATTTTCCAAGAAACAAGATTCATGCCTAAAGAACATGTATGAATCACATTATTTTTTAAGTAGATATTCACTTGTAATTTCATGGATATTTAACCCACATTCTCTATGTCTCCCCTTATATAAAAATGGTAATAATGAAATAATGATCTCGAGGGACCATTATAGGATTTATAGGTAAATAACATAATATCTAAGAGACTGTTCCTAGTGGATGTCTTGGTCTAAGAGGAAAGGCCCCCCTTAACATTGACAACTTTTTTTCTATTGGTGTGACATTGGTCCCCCCGATCATCAAACAATCATCCATGATATGTTAATTTAATGAATTTATTTACTTTATCTATTTCACCACATTCAACAGTGATCAAGATTATATTATTATTTTATGACTGTATTCCAATGTAGTTGTGGAATATCTAAATATTATTGTTTTTGGGTCCTCATCACATGAATTTAATCTCTCAAACCTATGTCATAGTCTCATGATATTAAATTTTAAGATAATTTATTCGAAACATGACTTTAAACTACATGAAATATGGTTCTTCTTGGTAGACCTTAAATTTTATAGAGTTTTATCTCCCATTAAGTCCATGACTAGCACAAAATCTAGTTTTTCAGAATGTTGATAAATAATTGTTTCTCTCTATATATGAGTTTGATTCGTTCAGGGGGTTTTCTATATAAGAACTATATGTGGCATGATTTCTGTTCACAAGTGATATGTGTTGAGGCCTATACCTCTTATACTAGGCCCATACACAATTATAGAAGAAAATTAAACACCCCTTCCCTATGTGAGAGTCATATTTACACAGATAACTTATATAAGAACTATGTATACTTTGATTCCCATCTTTATGGAATACATAGTGATTCCTATATCAATAAATTCTAGTCCATAAACAAATATATTTTAATTTTTTCCATGTTCTTAAATTTTATTTTGATCATTTTGGGGATTCCATCTCATTTCCAAATATTATTGAAGCCAAATATTTCTTATCATGAACTCTCATCCAGCTTAATTGTAATCCCATTAATTTATAGTTTCTCATGCCATGTGTGTCTCCTTCGAGATTAGGTAACTAAGGGAAATACAATAAATATTTTCATAAATATATATATTATTAAAAAATAAGAATCCACTTCCCTGTCACATCAACTAAAGTACATGCCATCAGGGATTCTGGTTGGGAAGATAAACCCATTTTATTATTTCTTACCGTGGAGTTAAATGATTTATCCCTTCACCCCATAACATATTCAATTAACACTAGAACTACATTTAGGGTTATAAATATGTTCCTGGATATTTTTTCACTTGGGAAAAACGCCATACCATATATATATGAGTTAGTAATAATAAGTTACTATATTTGGTACACTTCCCCAGGAAATCCATGGTCCTTAATCCCACATACTATTTCCTCTCCCTAATATGAAATTGGAATCAATGATTTATTAATATGAATGGACAATGTGAGGATATTCTTGTGAATAAAATAATTACTAATTTCTTGTATATTGGGGATGTTCAGTCATATAGGAAAGGCTTCCTATAAATTTAAGATCAATTGTACATACAATTTTTGATACACGCTTCCACTATTAACAATGGTCGACTCGAACTAACCAGTCTAAACCTCCCCATGACTCAAATATTACTATAATATGATTTAAACATCCCATAACCCAACCATTCAACTGGTTTAATATAAATTCGATGTTACTCATGTGTTTATTATTACCTTTATCATATAGAAATTGTAACATCATATTCCAATACCCTTTCATTTTAGAGGATGAATCTCTTACAAAGAACCGAATTCCCAGAGTTAGTCATTCCTATTAGAAATTCCATTTTTTTCATCCCACAAAACCGTATGATTATTATATTGGGATGTCCAATAAGACCCACTACCTACATTAGATCTTGATCCATGTACTGATATGAATCACCTCTCCATAATTCTGTAATAGGTATGAATGATTCATCCCTATACCCATATTGAATATAGATATACTATTTCCTTATTTATGACCTTGATATATATAGAGGAATATTTATACTATAATTATTTAAAGTCTCACCAAGCGAAGATGAAAAATTCAACCTCTCAATATATGATCTATATCTACGCATTGTGACATTATAAAAACATTATGATTCATGTTTCCGGTTAGCACTTGAAACATATTGTTTCCCAAGTGCTCAACCCTGGGCCCATCTATAATATTTAAAATAATAACTACCCACCTCACTATTCATAAACCTGATCTATCTAATGAAATTTTTCTTATATGCCCAACATGTGGCAGGTTCCTAAACCCCTAAGAATCATAGGGATTTCAATTTATATTATCCAAGACACAAAACAAGGTTAGACAATATCACAAACATTTTCAGTGGTTTATCCATATTATAGATGTCAACCTTGTTTGGTTATTAGACTATAAAGATTCATCTATTTTATATGAATTTTAGAATGTGAGAGAAATTATCCATAAAAGTATCACCGTCATTTTGAGATCAGGAACCTAGGAGATAGTTGATGAACTCTTCTTCGGGGAGTATCATTACCTTATACCCTACATATGATTTAGATCCATATATGGAATACGTTAGCTTCACTATAAATAGTTATTGATTTACTCTCATACATATGGTATACATAGTGTCTCTAGGACCACCTATCCACAGGGAAAAACATAAATTTTAGAAAAAAATCACATACCCCCACCTACCATAATCTTTGAACCTTTACAGTGATAAACCACTCCCCAGATTGTTTTTTAGTAACATAGGTCTTAATTCTCATTTCCAACACAAGACATATATCTAAGAAGATGAATCCTAAAAAGTATTATGTATGAAAAAAATTAATCCTCCCCCCATAGTATCTCGATCTATGTGCGGTTCCACATGGAAACTACGTGAAACTTGATTCCTATTGACACATGATACACAATGAATCATGGATCCTTCAAATATTTTCCAATGAACACATGAAAAAGGAAATTAACTCCATCAATTTTCATATATTCATGACATAAATGAACGGTTACCATTGAAAGGGATATTTTTTATTGGGTTCCTACCCTATAAATATGAATAGAGAATCCTAGAGAACCCATATAATAGAAATTTATTATTTCTATAGCTCTATTCCACTATCCAAGACCCTAAAATTTTAAAAAAAAATAAAGAGAAATTTTAACCCAATAAAATGGTTTTTACACTCCAGTATATGAAATGATGAATATTAATCCCATATTTGAATTACCCTATTCAAGACAGGGTATCCAAAAGGATACATTACATAATTTGAAATTGATTACCATTTTTTCACAACAGGAAGTTAATATATATGGAAACATTCATGGACTGACGATATTACACTACTAAATAATTATGTAATAGTTTCATGCCATTATGTTTCTTGTTATTCACACCCCGTTACATGAGATAAAACTATGCATAAGGTAATTACTGAGACTCTAGTAACCCAAATACGGTGGATACAGTATTAAATTAGAAGAGATACAAGGGTTCTAATCTCAAAAGACCAATAAATTTAGTTGTGTTAAATATCTTGATAGATACATGATACCCAATTTATATTGGTATTAAAATATAAATTATAACAATATAAAACATTCTTAATCCTTCAAACTCAATCAAATACATCATCTTCATAAAATGGGTAATGGATAAAAAATGGGAGAGTTCAAAATCACAAAAGGGGTTATGGAAAATAGATTTTATCATTAATAAATAATAAATAATAAATATTAAAAGGAAAATCACATAAAACAAATTCTATTTAGTCAAATACAAGATAACAAAACGAATCTACGAATTATATCAATGAGAAACCTTCATGTATAATAATACCTAAATTATCATGAATAGAAAGGCATATTACTGGAAATTATGATATAAGAAATCATGATATATATACCATCAAATCAATGTTCCATTATAGATTAGTCAATCAGAAGGAATACACTAGATATCCATTTAATCTAGAAAATTGATTTGTCTCAGGAGACATGTTGATGTATCGAGGTGTTACCTATAAATTGTCCCCACACATCAATAAGGATCAATAAATTCCTCATATATTTATGTATAAAAAATTTCATAAACAATATTTCTTATAAATAAATATATTTATTGATTTATCAATACTCATTTATCACGATTTCCCCCAGTCAATAAAACAATATTCACTGTAAGATACCATATGTTAAAATTTTATATGATTTAGGAAATAATAATATCCATGATATAATTAATATGTATATTTAAAATAAATGTAATTTCCAATAATCATACATAAGTGAATGTTTCATGTTAAATAAGTAGTCCCCAAAATTATAAAGAGATAATAGATCTCCATCAATTCATTAAAAATATATGCATTGTAATAAAATTAGGTCTATTTAAAAAATAATGAAAGTGGAAGATTGATATTAAAATAATATTTCATTAAATACATTTATTTTTAAAATAATTTGAATATATATATATATGAAAATAAATATCATAAAATGGTAATGGTGTTGGTGAAGGGAATTAAGGATAAATAAGTTAAAAACATTTCTTTTTGACTTTTGTAATGAAATTTAAAAACATTTCATAAACAATTATGAAGATTAAAAATTGAAGAATTTAAGGATAACATAAAATTTCTATAATAAATAATTTGATTAATAAATTGTACTTTTCTAAAAAAATTATAATTTAATGGACATGGTTGAAAATATATCTTATTTACAGAGAAATAAAATCAGTTTTTATTTTATGAATTTAATGCCTTGTTTTTTGTTACAAAGAGAGGAAAATATATAGGTTAATATAGAAACTACATAAATATCTAGAGGATAATAAAAATAATGATTTTTATATATTATGGGTTATATTATTCTTTCAAATAATTATGGTATTCCCAAAAAAAATGAGATTTTAAAAATATTGTTACCTCTTTGGTAAATTTTAAATTGTTACACATAGGAATAATAATCATGAATTAAAACATTAATCAAAATGAATAATATTTTATTCATGTTAAATATATAAAATCAGAAATATATACACTACATAAATGTTAATTAGTGAATAATATAAAATTTGCCTCAATGGAATGGAATTGGAGAAGACATCCTTTAATTTAATACACACTTCCATTTTGTTGAACATGATTAATCCTCAATTACATTAGATTTAAAATTTTATTAATTTATACCAGAACCATATTTATATTTATAGTTTCATATTATATCTTTTTTGACATCTTATTAACAATTTTTTAATAATATTTCATTATTACCATTGTTTCAAGTGTAAACTATTTCATTTTCTCAAGAATATTTTTTTGTATAAGTTCTGATTATTATTAATAGGATATAATTACAATATTTATAGAGTGATATTAATATTATGTTTTTAGTATTTAATTATTATATAAATTTTTATTATCGTTTAAAAAAAATTCCATTAAAAATGAATCACATACCTTCATAGAGATGGTAGGTCGTTTATATGCACCAGAGACATTATCATTTTTAATGTCGGTGAAATGGTAAATAAGTAAATTAAATATTAAACTTATATATTCAATACTATATCACAATTATCATATATATACAGTATGTATATCTATGCTATTCAGTGATGGAAAATAAATTTCCTTGGTTCCTAAGGTGGTAGTTTATCATACAGACGTGTAATTGTTTTCTTTACCATTTGATGGAATTGTAGATGGTTAATTATTTTTATCTAATCATAATAAAATCTATATATATATATATTATATAATTAAATTATCATATTCTAATTATTATGAAATTATTGAAGTTTATGAAGGATGAATGAAAAAAACTGCTTGTTGAAGATGATTAGCATTACTTAGAAAAAACCTCAATTGGATCTATTATTAAGGACCATATGATTGGTGTTTTGGGAAGAAACATAGCTATAAAAAATATATTAGGATGTTGGGGAGACATTTTTAGGGTTATTTGAATATAAATTTCATAATGGTTGAGATGAATTGATGGAAGGAGGTTGAATTAATAATTTATGTCGGTGGAACACTTGTATTTTTTTTAAAATGTTAAAATACTTTATTGTAACTTTTCTGGGAAAAGGAAAAAAAAATTTCATTTTCAAAGGAAGTAGTGTAAGAATTTTTTTAAACAAACAATGGTGTTTACAAAATATATTATGTCATATGAAACCTTATAGTTTTAGGTTAACCACCGATAATGCTGTTTTTTACATAATTATAGAAATTTTTTTTTCTGTCTTCACATTTCAGTTTGAGAAAACCGTATTTTCAACTTATTAAATAATAGTATTTATGGTGGTTCCAAATATGATAACCATTTTATCATATTAAATTAGTATCGATGAAATAAATTCATTTAAAAATATATCTCAAAACGTGTCAAAATTTTGTTTTCAAGACTTTTTTTTGAAGCATAAAATGAACTTATGTAAATTATTTAAAAAGTAATAATAATTACAAAATTTAATATGTACATAATTAGATATATAATATATAAATTTATTTTAAATAATTCATCATAAATTATTATTTTAATTGATTATAATTTAATGATAATATGATTTAGAAAAATAGTTATCTGAAAAATATCCATTATTAACTCTAAATGATATTATTTTTATTTTTATCAAATTTATTGACAATACATATTAGAAAAAAAATATTAAAATAAAATGTAGAATATTTATATATAACATTTTCAATTATTCATAAAAGAATATTTCTCAAGGAAACTTTAAAAAATGCATTATTGGATTATTGTAAAGAAGTAATCTCAAAATAGAAATGAATCCAATAAAATTAGATTTTTCCCTAGAAACATTAATTTTTTTATTGAATAATTATTTTGTTAAAATATTGTGTTCACTTATTAAAATTAATGTTCATGTGTTACCTGCATTCCTTATTTAAAAATTTCATCCCCAATATTTTCATTGTTATTACAATCTTAACCATTGAGTGTGGTTCTTTTTCATTACGTTATTTGATTCCCATGTTTCTACCCACATTTTTTTGAGTCACTAATATACCATTACTAGTTATGTAATCTATTTACTCTATAAATGATATCTTTTTTAACAAATCTAGATAGGAACATCACGTAAGATAGATCATGTAACGTCCTGGTTCTAGAAGCCACCCAGAGGCGCCCCGTACCAAGTTGGTTACATGGCCTCACGTACATTTCCCCAAATGCCAGAGGATGCCGACTAATAGTGAGGGCCTTGGGTGTGATAGTGGGTAAACTATGCCCTCATTGGATGAGTACACAATGGAAAAGAATAACGTGCAATAGCGGAAGCAGTAAATACCCAATCAATAATAAACAACAGAATACTGAATCGACAAACTCGAGCGCATATGTATTTATAAAATGATGCAAGAGACATAACTAGTTAAACATACAAACAAGTCACAATACTGGATAACACCACAGTACCAAAACAAGTACAATTGGAAAGAAAAACAGCTCCTCAGCATCACAAGCCAATGCTTGGTCCCTTTCTCTCCTGCTCCAAGCAATCAAGTACTAGAAGTCGAAGGTCGCTTGCGCTTGTTTATACCTTCAAACAGATAGTCTGTTTGGGCCGAAAAGCATGACCCAAATAGGGTGTGAGACTAAATCCCAGAAGAAATTCCCCCAAAGATCTATGCTTAGTATTCAGGGAGTATATGGCAGATAAAATTACAGTAAGTAGTAAATAACAACAGCAAAGCATCAGACAGTAAACAGGATGCTACACAACAACAATCAACCCAAAAAAAATTGTAGCAGTGAAGAAAATCAGCTAACACAAACAAGAAACCCTCTAGGAAGTACCTGCAGCCATCCCCTCTAGTCCTAACCAAGAATATCCACAACCCTCTAGGTACTGCACTTATCCTATCCCCTCTGAATTGTTCATATGAAATTAAAGAATCTCTGGGGAAGCTCACTCGGTCAATTCCCCTTATAGTCTAGGGTAGTCAGGAACTCTATGAGGAAGATCACATGGTCTAACCCTCTTATCCCCAAGGTCTAGAGACTCTCTTAGGAAGCTATCTCAGTCAATTCCTCCTATAGCCTTAGGTATACCACCGACTCTCTGAGGAATCTCACTCGGTCAATTCCTCCTCTTACCTGGGAAGGTTCTTAAAGATAATACAAACAAGGTAAGACTCTCTGAGGAAGTGCACTATGTCTACCCTCATGTATTCTATAAAAATCCAAGTCTCTCTGGGAGCTCACTCTGTCCATCCCCTGTAGTCTAATTGTCAAGACTCTATGAGGAAGCTCTCTCAGTCTACCCTCCTGTAGTCTATAATGTCTGAGACTCTTTGGGAAGCTCAATCGGTCTATCCCTTATAGTCTATAGCACCAGGTTCTCTCAGTCTCATGCTAGACAGTGCATAATAATGATATATGGCCAAAGTACACCAATAGAGCTACTTGGATAACCAAAGTAAACCTATAGATCTACTTGGATAACAGTCTACATGGCAACAAACATATTATACAAAAACACTCCATCCTATAGACACAAGGAATGAAAACAAGTGTAATATCCAAGGAAATGAAGACCCAAAGGTCAATAATAGAAAAACCATGGAAAGACATCCAAGGGAAACAAATTATCTTCTAACATGACCAAATTACCTCTACACCAGCATATAAGAAAAGAAGGAAAACAATAGGGGTAAAAAGGAAATCATGCAATACCCCGTTCACAGGTATTGGTGGAATTTGAGCATAAAACTCAAAGACTTTAAAGAGTAAGGCACAAGCCACCTACCGCGATCCTAGGAGATCGATATACGTGAACCAAGATGACTGATTCTCCTTATAACATCGAAGATCTATGAAAACGCCCAAAACATCCAACCCACAATATCTTGAGAAGGAGGAGGAATTGGAAAACAAGGCTCAAACATAAGGGAGAACTCATCGCTGCGATTCGAACATAATCGATAGTGCTAAAATCAGAGAATGGATGGAGGAATGGTGGCTCATCGAAGATCCGCAGATTCCCGATGCTCTCAGATGAACAAGACCTAGAAGAAGAAATTTATGGTGATCTGACGCGACCCTGGTCCATTTAAGAAAAAACTAAGAAATTACACATTGTGTAATTTTAGATTACACGGCGTGCACTAGGTTTTTCCATACTCTGTTCAAATTCGCCTCCACATCACCCCTACACACTGTGTGTGTGGCCCGGACACGGCCAGCACATGGCTTTGAGCGGAAAAAGAGTACATGGTGTGTACTCAGAAAGTGCACGACGTGTACTTCAAAAATTTATAGAAACTCCAATTTTTTCAAAAACTCCAGAAAAAGTAAGGCATACCTAAAAACAAAGATCCGGGTTCTTACAAACTTCTCCTCTAAAATAAATTAATCCCTGAATTTCCCTAGAGAGGCAAAGAGAAAGAAACCCAGAACAGCTCTGGCCACTATGATCGTTCATCAGCATCCCTCTCCCAGGTGTCGTCTTATACTCGCCCATGCTTCCATAACACCCATACTAGAGGAACTGACCACCACCGAGAACCTTCATACTACGACCGACAATTCGGATATGATGCCTATCAAACGACGCATCCGCTTTGAGCTCAACCTCCTCAGGCTTAAAGGCATGAGACGAGTCTGAAAAGTAGTGTCGGAGCAGAGAGACATGGAAGATGTCGTGCATGGCCCGGTACCTCTGAGATATCTGCAACCGATAGGCAACTGGCCCAACTCTCTCCAAAACCTCAAAAGTCCTGACGTACCGCAGTGAAAGCATACCCTCTCTCTGAATCCTCTTGAGTCCCAACCTCGGTGCGACACACAAGAAAACCTAATCCCCGACCTGAAACTCCAAAGGATATCTCCGCTGATCAGCATAAGACTTCTGTCGAGACTGTGTTGTAGCCATCCTCTTCTAAATCAACTCTAACTACTTAGAGGTCTCCTGAACAAAACGAGGTCCCAGCAATGCTGCCTCTCTTGCCTCCAGCCAGCATAATTTTGATCGACATTGGCTACCATACAGAGCCTCGTATGGTTCCATCTAAATGGTCACCTGAAAAGTATTGTTGTAGCCGAACTCCACAAGAGGTATATGTTTATCCCCTGAATCGCCAAAGTCTAGAATGAAATCTCAGAGAATATCCTCAAGCACTTTGATCATGCACTTGGACTGGCCGTCAGTCTGGGGTTGGTATGTTGTACTCAAAATTACCGGTGTACCCAATGCCTTCTAAAGTCCCTGTCGGAACCAAGAAGTAAAGCACACATCCTATTCTGAAATAATGGAGTGTGTAACTCCATGTAGACGTATAATCTCCAAGATGGACAACCGTCCCAGATCATTAACAATGATGGTCTCCATGATCAGAAAGAAGTGTGCAACCTTTGTGAGTTTTTCGACAACAACCCAAACAACATCATTTCCCTGAGGTGACCTCGACAACCCGGTCATGAAGTCTATCGTGACATTGTTCCACTTCTACTCTAGAATGGGTAACTGCTGTAAAATCCCTGCTGGTCGTCGATCCTCTGCTTTCACCTGCTGTCAAGTAGAACATCTCGTGAAAAAACCTGTAGCATCTCCTTTCATACCTGGTCACCAGTACTGGCGATGAAGATCCCAATACATCTTGGGGTAGCCATGGTGAACTGCCCAAACTGAGGAATGAAAATCCCGCATCTGATCCTCACGTATGTCTAGTGGAACCCATACGAATCCCTATAAACACAAGATCTCATCCTCACGCACTATCCATCCAGGATGAGGGTCCCCTCCTGACACACTCTCTCGTAGGACTAAGGCCTCTGAATCTGATAGATGCCTCTTCTGTACCTAATCATTAAGTGTAGAGGTAACAGCTACAGAAGAAAGAACGGTATGTCCCTATCTATCGTGCACCTCCAAGTGCATCTCAGAGAACATAGTCATAAGCTTCCACTCAATGCTGGACTCCTTAATTGCATGAATGTATGTTCTTCTGCTCAATTAATTGACCACTGCATTGCCCTTTCCCGGCATATAGGCAAGATCGAAGTCAAAGGACTGAAGAAACTCAACCCACCTATGTTGTCTCAGATTCAGATCATGCTGAGTGAAGATATACTTGAGACTCTTCTAGTCGGTGAAAACCAAAAAGTGCTCTCCCGGAAGGTAGTGTCTCCAACAACATAAGGCTTGAACAATAACTTACAACTCCAGATCATGCATAGGGTAATTCCTCTCGTGTGGCCTCAACTGCCGAGACCCGTACGCAACGACTCCATCTCCCTGCATAAGCATCGCTCCTAGCTCGATACCTGAAGGATCACAATAAACAGTGTATCTCTTGCCTGGCTCTGTCAAGACTAGTATCGGTGCTGACGTCAACCTCCCCTTCAGCTCCTGAAAGGTGGAATCACAAGAATATGACAATAAAAACATTTCCCCCTTCTTGGTCAGACCAATCAATGGTGCTTCTAGGCGCGAGAGTTCATTAAAAAAGCATCTATATCATCTAGCCAGCTCTAGGAAACTCCATACCTAAAAGACGTTCTTTGGATGCTCCGAGGAAACTACACCTCTCACTTTCTATGGGTCCACAGATACTCTATCCTCTGAGATTACGTGACCCAAGTAGTGAATCTGATCTATCCAAAACTGGAACTTCGAGAGTTTAGCATAAAGTTGATGCTCTGTCAGTGTACTCAGAATGATCTAAAGATGGGTAGCATGGTCATGTCGAGTACAAGAGTACACCAAGATATCGTCCATGAAGACCACAATGAAGGAGTCCAAGTAAGGATGGAACACTCGGTTCATTAGTGCCACGAAAAATGCTGATGCATTCATCAGACCAAACGGCATGACTGTATACTCTTATAGAACATACCTACTCCTAAAGGCTGTTAGAGGTATATCTGATGGTCTAACATGCAACTGATGATAACCGGACCACAAATAGATCTTCAAGAACACCTGGGATCCTCGAAGCTGATCAAAGAGGTCATCAATGCTTGGAAAGGGATATCGGTTCTTGATCGTCAATTGGTTCAGCTTCCGATAATCAACAACTAGCCGAATGGGTGACGTCTTCCATCTTCGAAAACAAGACATGCGAACCCCAAGGAGATGTACTGGGTCGGATGAAGCCCTTTTCCTGCAACTCCTCCAACTACTTCTTGAGCTCCTGCAACTCAGGTGTAGCCATCCTATAAGGAGGAATAGACACTGGTGTCGCTCCTGGACCAAGTTCAATAGAAAATTATACCTCACGCTCTGGAGGCAAACTCAAAAAGTCCTCTGGAAAGATGTCTCTGAAACGATCCACCCATGGAGGAAAGTCTAACTGCGAAGTCCCATGATCATCCAGATAAAGACTGGAAATCTGGGCTGTAACTTCCCCTTTCCCATGATGCTCTGGTCTAGCTCTACCCACCTGGACATCCCAATCACCCCGATGAAGGAAAGATCTGCCCTCTGGCGATACGAAACTCAACCTACGGCAATAGCAATCGACGACTGCCTGGAAGGGAACCAACCAGTCCATATCAAGAATGACGTCATAGCTGGTCATCTCTAGGGCACAGAGGTCCCATAAGAAATGAAACCTTGCTACATCAAGAGGGAACTCTCTGCACTGATGTACGCTAGATGTCCTCATTCCCAATGGTGTTCCATGAGTCAACAAGTCAGTGGACGAAAAGATACAGATCCCCAGGCTCTCCACAATAGCAACAGAGATAAAGCTATGGGAAGCACCAGTATTGAAAAGAGATGAAGATAAAATTGAGGCTACTAAGATCATACCTTGAACTGATGAAGGTCCTAGATCCTGCTCCTGATAGGTCTGCTCTATGGTGAAAGACTGGCCTACACTGTGGATCTGCGACCCTGGCTGACCTCTTTGAGCTGATCCACTCTGCAGTCACTGATGACCTGGTGACTGACCACCATGGTCGTGCCCTCCAACTCGGACTGAACGGTTGGAAGAACTCTAGTTCCTAGACTGGTGGGAAACTGGCGAAGCATCTCCAGAACGTGGGGTTATAGAGGAACTCCTACCACTAGTTGAAGGTGAGAAGATCTGAAAGAAGCGCTAAAGATGGCCTATCTTGCTGCAAGATCGGCACTCCATCAGATCTCTCTGGCACTGATGCCTAGTATTCCCGCTCCTACCGCACTGGTAGAATACAACATGGCTTACAGAATATAAATCCTAAGAACCCTGATTACCTCTAGAAGACTCTCTACGACGCTTCCTACTGTCCATAGGATGAACACCAGCTCTGGATGTCGAACCGCCCTGGATCACTGTCCCGAATCTCTCAGATTGCGCTCAGTGATAAGCTCCTGGTAGACGATGGAGCATATAGAAATCAATGGGAAGACATTCACCTGAGAACGGATCTCCTTCCTAAGACCATCCTCAAACTTCCTAGCAAGGAACAACTCATCACCTGCTGGGTTTGGTGTGAAACACTGCAGATCAGTAAAACAGGACGAGTACTCCATGACAGAAAGAGTACCCTGCTGTAGGCTCATAAATTCCGGGCTCGATGGGACCTCAGGGTCTCCGAATAGAAGTAGTCATAGAAAGTACGCCGAAACTGATCCCATGACATACCCTGCTGGCGCCCTGACTGTGAGATCACCTCCCACCACCTCTTGGCGGTGTCTCGAAGCATATATGTAGCCAGCTTTACCCTTTTCTCCAGAGGTATCTCTCGGTGCTCAAAGATAGTCAGGGTGGCCTCGAACCATGACTCTACAGCCTGGGGTCCTCCATCCCCTATGAAAGTAGGAGGATGATGCTGCTGAAAACCCCTCGTCAACTCATCCATCGATGGGGCAGTAGGCGGCGCTCCCTGAAAAGTTTTCATCATCCTCAGGAAATCCTCCCTGAACTACATATCGGCGCCTGCGATGGGTATAATTGTTGGTTCCAAGGCTGGCACAGCAGGAGGATCTACAAGAGGATCAACGAGAGGTCCCTGATCGTCCATATCCGGTTTCGGATCACCGTCTGGAAACTGACGTACAACAGGAGGAAGTCATGGAGGCATAACTCTGAAAGATCAAAAGCACACCTTAGATAAGAATTAACAAGGGCTGAAAACATAGGAGTACCAAACGGGAACAGGGGGAAGAAACATTCATGATTTACGAAACATGACTACACGGCGTGTATAAAAACTACACCACGTGTCCATTAAATCCATTAACATGGGCGTGTACTCTTGCCACTACTGGCCGTGTAACACCCCAAACTACACGGCATGTATAAAAACTACATGGCATGAACTTGAACTCTATTCCCTTGCCTGAGTCTCCCTACACGGCTAACCCACATGGTCCAAACTAACCCCAGACTACATGGCGTGTTCCCTAGGGACACAACGTGTACTAGAAAACGTCTTGGTGGCCCGTGTAGTTATTTACACAGATGTCTACACGGCTGACCCTTACACGGCGTGTTCCTAACAAACACGCCCTGTATAAGAGAAGTTAACACCGACCCGTGTTGTTCGTGACATGGCCTGGTACCTGGGACAAGACTACACGATGTGTTCTTTACCCACACAGTGTGTATGGAAGATGGTAACACCGACTCGTGTTGTTCGTGACATGGTCGGGTACCTGAACAAAACTACATTGCATGATCCTCACCAACACGGTGTGTTCTACTCGAGCTTCCCCATCCCGTGTTGTTAGTGACATGGTCGGGTAAATGGCTTGAAACTACATGGCATGCACCTACCGTACACAACGTGTTCCTGAAGGCATTTCTACAATAGCGTGTCCCTGCTCACACGGTCAGTGACACGGTCTAAAAACTACATGGCGTGTAGTCAAAAAGTACACACCATGTATTCTGGGTTTTACTGGGCAGTAGCACAAAAACTGCATAGAAGCCCATAAAACAGAGAAAACGAGGCAATGTGGTGCCAAATTCCGATCCGCGATGGCCCATACTCCCCATGAATCAAAGCTTGACATCTCCTATAGTTATAGACAAGAGAAAACATGATCATGATCCACCAATTTTCGATTCAAGAGGCACCATAACACCTCAAGAATAAAAATTTGGCGTTCATTTATTCAAAGTACAATACAAACAATCATCTAACAAAGAAGCAAAGATTCTATAAATCATCTATCACAATAGCTTGCATAATCTACACAAATTATATCACAACAGCATGAAATCACTATTTCACCCTAGATGGCATGGAAAGAATGCATGACATGTGATTTCTACAAGTTACTATTTGATGCATGAGATGGAATACCATCATCTCATCGTGTTGTGATAGAAATAGAACCTCAGTAGTCAAAACAATAACAACACAAAGCATGTGAATCACTCTAGGTGAGATCATATCAACTGTAAAATCTCCAACCCAGAAAACTACAATAAACGAGGTTGTATGGATTTTCCCTGTACATGGTTTAGCTACTCCTGAGCATAGCTTAATACCAAGTACCAAAATCCTTCCTATAACTGGATAAAGGCTACAAACAGTAAATCAAGAGAAAATAACTCCTTTGATACCACTTTGTAACATCCCGGTTCCAGAAGCCACCCAGAGGCGCCCAATACCCGGTTTCTCACATGACCTCAAGTGCATTTCCCCAAATGCCAGAGGCTGCCGACTCGCAGAAAGGGAATTGGGTGTGATATTAGAGAATCTATGCCCTCATTGGAAGAGTACGCAGCAAAACAGAATAACGTGGAATAGCGGAAGTAGTAAATAACCAATCAATATTAAATAGTGGAATACTGAATCGAAAACTGGAGCGCATATGTATGTATAAAATGATGCAAGAGACATAACTAGGAAAACATCCAAAAAATTCACAGTGATGGATAACACCAGAGTACCAAAACAAGTACAATATGAAAAAAAACTGCTCCTCAGAATCACAAGCCAATGCATGGTCCCTTGCTCTCCTGCTCCAAGAAATAAAGTACCAGAAGTCGAAGGGCGCTTTCCCTTGTCTATACCTACAACAACATAGTCTGTTTGGGCCCACAAGCATGACCCAAAAAGGGTGCGAGACTAAATACCAGTAGGCATTCACCCGAAGAACTGTGCCTAACAGTCAGTGAGTGTATGGAATGTAAAAGTACAGTAAGTAGTAAACAACAAAACTAAAGCAACAGGTAGTAAACAGGATGATACACAATAGTAATCAACCCACAAACTACAGCAGCAGTGAAGAAAATCAGCTGACACAAACAGGAAACCCTCTGGGAAGTACCCGCATCCATCCCCTCAGGTCCTAACCAAGAATTACCACAACCCTCTAGGAAGTGCACTCAGCCTAACACCTCTGGCTTGGTCATATGAAATTATAAGACTCTCTGGGGAATCTCACTCGGTCAATTCTCCTTATAGTTTAGGGTAGTCAGGAACTCTCTGAGGAATATCACGTAGTCTAACCCTCTTAGCCCCAAGGTCTAGAGACTCTCTGAGGAATCTATCTTAGTCAATTTCTCTTATAGCCTTAGGTATACCAAAGACTCTCGGAGGAAGCTCACTCGGTCAATTCCTCCTCTATCCTGGGAAGGTTCTTAAAGAGAATTCAAACAAGGTAAGACTCTCTAAGGATTAACACTCGGTCTACCCTCCTATAGTCTATAAAAATCCAGGACTCTCTGGCAGCTCATTCAGTCCCTCCCCTGTAGTCTAATGTCCAAGACTCTCTAAGGAAGCTCTATCAGTCTACCCTCCCTGTAGTCTATAATGTCTAAGACTCTCTAGGAAGCTCACTCGGTCTATCCCTTATAGTCTATAGCACCGGGTTCTCTCAGTCTCATGCCAGTCAGTGACTAATAATGCTATAAGGCCAAAGTACACCTATAGAGCTACATGGCTAACCAAAGTACACCTATAGAGATACTTGGATAATAGTCTACAGGTAAAAAATCATGTTATCCAAAAACACTCCATCTTATAGACATAAGGCATGGAAATAGGTGTAATTTCCAAGGAAATGAAGACCCAAAGGTCACTAACAGAACAAGAATGGAGAGACATCCAAGCACAAAAAAAGTATCCTATAACATGAACAAATTACCTCTAAACCAGCATACAAGCATGGCAGGAAAACAATAGAGGTAAAAATGTAATCACGCATTACCCCGTTCATGGGTATTGGTAGAATTTGCGAATAAAACACAATAAATTTGAACAGTAAGGCACAAACCACCTACCTATATCCTAGGAGATCGATATACGTGAACCAAGATGACTGATTATCTTTAGAAAATTGAAGATATGAGAAAACTACCAAAACGACCAACCCATGATATCTTTATAAGGTGGAGGAATTGGAAAACAAGGCTCAAGCAGAAGGGATAACTCACTACTAAGATTCCAATGCAATCGACAGTGCTCGAATTGTAGAATGGACGGAGTAACAGTGGATCATTGAAAAACCGCAGATTCCCGGTGCTCTTGGACAAACATGACCTTGAAGAAGATGTTTATGGCGATCTGACATGACCACGGTCCGTTTAACGAAAAAAAGAAAGTACAGGACATGTACTTTTATATTACACGATGTGTACTAGGATTTTCCATACTTCTATTAAATCGGGCTCCACATCACCCCTACATAATGTGTGTGTGGACCGGACACGGCCAACAAACGCCTTCGAGTGGGAAATGATTACACGACATGTACTCAGAAAGTACACAGCATGTACTTCAAAAATTTCCATAAACTCCATTTTTTCTGAAAAACTCCAAAAAAAGGAAGGCATACCTGAAAACGAAGATCAGGGTTCTTACAATTCAGGTCCCAATATTATTTCTTCAATTGTGAGAACATGCCTTGGGTCTGGAATGTACTTCAGTGAAAATGATACAAGGAAGAAATCATATAATTTAGAAATAATTAATGGAATTTTAAAATTTTTAATCCTCAGTAAATATTATTTATATGAATTTAAATAGTGTTATATAATAAGGTTTTATTTTAACTTTTTTAATTTGCCTTATAAAATCTTTCCATGAAGATTGATTAATGAAAATATGATCACAAAACTGAAATTTAAAATATTTCCTCCATTTATAAAAAATCTAGTTTTTCTTACATTTAGATTAATTAATATGAATCTGAATTAACCTTAACACTATCATTTTATCTTTATAATGACTTTCCAACATGTTTCTTTTCACCAATATCAACCTAATATGTTTTATTATGAAAACTGTATCAATATAATTTATCAAATAATGCGACATTAATACATGAATGAAACTGATTATTATAGAAAAACTCTATAAAGGGTCAGTAATGATCCCATAGACCATGAATGTGAAGTGAGAATGATCTCATGAAATATTATAACATTATAATAGTCCTTTAATAATTTAAATCAGTTTGATGGTGATAAATGATACTAAAATGAAGCATACTATGAAGTTCTATCCAATAATTTTACAAATTTTAATGAAAATAAGGGATCAATATAAGCAAACATTGAATGAGGTACCACATGAAGACTCACAACATCATTATTATAGATTCAAACAGGGTTCTCTAGTGTTAAACCTTATGTTATAAAAAATAATTGTATAGATTTTGTTAGGTGATCAATGATAACACATATTACATCATTATTTCTTAGATTATTTGGTAATCTAGTGTATAATTCTATTATAATGTCATACCATATCCAGAAATGAATTGGTATAGGTTTCATTACTCCTCTAAGAACCTCTCTATCCACTATCACCAATTGAGAAACCAATAATATTGACACAAAATTTTAAGTCATATTATTCATATTATACCCGCAAAAGGATCCCTAAAATCCCTTCAAAAAATGTTCCGACTAAGGTGTATAGATAAATTCGAGCTGTGAGATTCATCTAATAATTACTTTTTAGTTCAGGTATAGATTGAACAAATAACCTCTTTCCAAATTCCAGAACTATATCTACATGTTTTTATTTTTCCAATTTCCCATCATTCATGGATTTAAATTTTACGTGAAGATTATTATCATTATTGTGAGAATGTTTTGTCTTTTCCTATAAATATTGTTTGGAAATCACTTGAAAATGTAGTGTTGTAACACATTATTTTATAATTTTCATATCCATACTCACTAAATTCATCAACATAATATGTTTATTAATTATATTTTTTAAGACCATATCATCATTACTTATCTATGCATCTACTACCTTATTTTCCTTCCATAGGTGACAGTGTATTGAGAAACCATAATCCTTAAGTAACTCTATCCATTCCCATTTTTTCATGTTGAAATAATTTAGTGAAAATGTGTATTTTTATCTATTATAGTAGGTGTATATCTAAAATTTTGAACATATAAATAATTACTCTATATCATCAATGAAATTATTACAATTTACCACATAATATAAAGACATTTATAGTTTTGTTCATGAGTCTTTAACTTACATCATCCATGGAGAATAACATTATAATTCTATATATAGAAACACTTGATACCCATCTACGATGTATAAATTTATATAAAAGATACAATATTTCATCATGGTATAACCAAATTAGGACCACTGAACAATCTTCACTTTAATTATTTTGAACATTCTTCACATTCATTTTCTCATAGAAACATAATCACTTTCTATGAAATCATTGTTATTTTGATAGCTAATGAGGGAAATTTTTTAAAAATATCACCTATAGTACCTACCAAATCAATGAAACTATATTCTTAGATTATGTTCATTATTGTTATAAAATCGTAACCTACCTATGACTTTACAGGATCAAATAATATTACATCCATACTGATAATATTACAAAGAAAAGAATATAATTTATACTATAATTCACACTTGCGAAATTTCCCATATAACACTTTTATTTTTAGTGTGTTATTAATTATCTGTATGTTATTTACATAGTCCCCATAGTTTTAACAATACAAAAAGATATCACTAATAAATATCACAACAAAATCATCATGATATTTGTTGAATAAACTATTGATTTTGATACATTAAAATAGAGTGTGTTTAAATAAAAAAATGGAATAACTATAAACTCATAATGTCTACATATCATTTCAAATGATGTTTGTTGAATATCGTCCTTCATTCCTCAAAATTGATGATTCCAAAAACAGAGGTCAATATTTGTAAAATATTGAACACCATGATGTTGATTGAATAAGTAATCAAATCAATGTACATGATATTATTTATTTATTATAGTAGTATTGATTTCTCAATAATCAATAAAATACCCCTTAGACAAACTTTTCTTCATATAGAGAGGAACCTGGGCTCTCTAAGGTGAAACACTAAGGAACCTAAATTCCTTAAAGAAAATACATTCATTATTTATTCAACTAAAATAATTCCATAGTTTCCATTATTTAATAAGTCAATGATATAGGTCTTGCATCATTGAATAAATCAATTAAATACTGAACTTCATGATCTGGTAAATTTCTATGTAATTTGTAATTAAATACATCAATTAAATCGTGTACAATAGGTATGTCCTAAATTTCATGATTACATTTTATATCATTACATTTTTTATTATATAATTTCCCATGAATCTCCATGAGAAGACATACTTTGAACAGATCTAGACATGACATAGATGATGAAGCCTCCACATTGAAGATGGGTAATTACAAATTGTTACCATTAATTGTTATTTCCTTATCATTGAAATAAATTATCTACATAATAATTTGAAACACATTACACAAGAAAGAATAAATAAATTAAACTATAGTAATAATAATTATGTCATAAAATAGATAATGATTCTCCGTCATAATCATAATTTTCTGACACGTCTTTTATGTAGTGAGATTTCCATAGTGAGTTTTTAATAAAAAGTCCCTTACTATGTTTCTATAAAAATTATATAATTTTAATTTAAAACATGGATGAAATATAATAGTGTGAGGTTCATGAAGAATGTAATGATTTAAATAAATTTTGGAATATGACTTAAGTACCCACCATAACATTTTTTGGAATCTCAACATCAATAGTACTGATCATATAAGCATTAATTTTTCCTCTCATCATCTTTTTGGGTAGATTCCCTTTCTACATGGAATATTGGATCAAATAATATCTCATTTAATTATAGTTAGAGAATAAAATAGTAGTGGTCACTTTTTTTCACATACCCTCATTATCTAGGAGAAGGTTATATCCACACATGTAACAAAATCCACTTACCTTCCAAAAATTTACAAGATACAAATTTTCACAATTTTCACATGATGACAATTTAATTATCAAAATATTCATTGTTGGCAAGTTCCATTTTTATTGGTCTTCATCTGAAACTTATTCTCATGATAATATTGAAAAATAGAAGAAAACAAATAGATCGACAAGACATACAATTTCTGGACGAATAGGGAAAACCAAAAAGATAAAAGAAAAAATTATGAAAATGTCCTAGTGTGAAAATCCATCAATACAAAAACATCAGTCCATAAAGATGATTATATAAAGAAAAACGAACATGATAAAGAATTACATTCCATTTTACTAATCTATATAATAAATATCTACAACCACCAAAAGGAAAAATTAGAATATGAGCACAAATCCTTGTAGGATACCACCAAATAATCTATACATTTCATAGTATGATGAATGCATCAATTCAAGATTTACAACAAAAATAGAAAAAAAATTATTTTCACATTGTTAAACAATTTCAAACATTTGGATTTTGGTTTTTATAAATGAATACAATATTCTACAAATCCAGAAATAAGTCTCATATGAAAGATAACTAGAACGAAACCATGAATACACCAAAGGATAATTGTAATAGAAAATAACCATGAAAATACTATAATGTGACTAAAAAATATTAAATGAAAAACAACACCATTAGGCCATGCACCAATGAGTATATGTGGAAGAAAAGAAATATAGTTCCCCAATCATCATTTATAGTGGATCCAACCAATATAACATCTATAGAAATTATATACACTAAAGTGATATAAGACCTATCATGGAATAAAAAAAAGGGTGTCATGCCTATTCCTGAGTTACCAAAGGTTACCAAATGTGCTATGTTTATAAAAATGAACTTTAAAACCCTTATCACATTTAATAAATCATTTTTATATCAATGAAAATTCACTTCTATTCTTGAAACCCCATCTTTAAAGTTTAACCCACTAGTTAAAAATTTCATAAAACACATGGTGTGTGAAAATATTTTTTTTAAAGAAAACCCCTTTAAAAGCATTAATCCCCTACAAAAGTTTCATTCAAAAGAAAAATGAAAAATTTCCTTGAGTAAAACAATAGAAATGAAAATGACAAAAAGAAATTAAATAATTTACCCCTTATATAGAGACTCATACTTACAGAATGAAGTAAACCTGATTTACATTGATAACGTAGATTAGAAATATGTAGATTAGTCCCAGAAATACAATGAATTAAGTAAAAATGAATATAATCAATAAATATACAAACCTATTGACTATACCATGAAAGAAACAACACAATCTATTTGTAAACATAGAAATAAAAATAAAAACATGGATGAGTATATTTAATATACTTGATAGAAGTCAACCCACAATAGTGAGGATCAATGTCCCCGATGAATTTTGAAGGAGGGAATGAAACTCTCAAAATTCCCCTTGGAGAGACATAGGGATCAATGCAGATTATTGTAACATGAAATAAGAGATAGTTACGAAAGAACTGAATAAAAAATTGGGAATAATGGGATTTAGATTAAATCAATGTATTACTCCCTAAATTTAACTTATCACAAGTACACCAAAAAACATCACATCTAGTTAAATTATCATGAATGATGACTTTACTTTATAAGGATGGGGTCAATAGATGAAACTAACTTTATAAACTAAAAGGTTTTATAGCCCAATGATTTTTCATGGCTTGTGACTAGTACAAAACATACACTGTTATCAAGATATTCACGTTATAAAACCCTCCACCATATAGTACCAAATACAGAACCCTATAAGATCCTCTATTAAAAATCATTCTTTCCCAAAAAATAATCTAACACATTTATATATAGACGTCATATTTAAACAAATATACATCCCTGATCATTTTATCACTTCACCTAAAAGGATATTTGCATCTAACAAAGGCCCAAAGCACACCCAAACATAAATGGAAAAAAAATAAGTGTCAAGATTTACCTGAAACAAGGTTACAAAATGTTAGAATATCCCCACCAAAAACACATTTTATTCCCCAAAAAATACTCAAAATCATGGACATTCAAAAATGGGAGGCCCCTAGAACCTCTTAAAAAAATTCTAGTCCAATGTATCATGGATATACCATCATTAATCCCAAAGTACAATGACCAAGGGAATTATTTTACCACACCATACATTCTAATGGTGATACATTATCTGCTATGTTTACTCAACCCTTGTAGTGTGGGTCTCAAGATTAATATATTCCCACTCAATCACATGGGAAGGATCCATTTGATTCTTTTTTATCTGGTATTCATGAAACATGGAAGGGTTATAAGTAATTGGAGTCATAATTTAAAATCGATATAACAACATTCCGAGATTCTCTACAATCTCACTGATACCAACATGATTTAGGTAAATATTTCTATGTATTTCAATGAAATGGTGTCTGATGTGAGGGTGAAATAAAAAAAACCACACACTGAGCTGAAAATATTGTGGATAATGATGAAGGTAAGCATCATATTTATGACTATTCTATACAATGAATAAATTACCCATATCAATTGCACCCTTTCATTCATTTCATGAAAAACACTCATCTTAGCCGAGATGCACTCTCTCAAATCTACCCAGCACAAGGGAGATCTACAATTCTACACATACAAATCCTCAATGGATACCCTCTTAATAGATCATTGATAAAACTTTTCAAGGGATTTTTTTCTAGATAAATATGATTTTCCCAAAAACCATCCAAATCAAGGACACATGATTGAAAAATATCCTCAAGAACCTGGATATTCATACTTATCTATCCATTCATATGAAGAAGATATTTTTATCTCGATTTCAACTGGGAAACCATATACAGATGAAAACCATTACCAAACCGAGATGTAAAACTAGGTCCCCTTTTAAAGAGAATCAAAAAGGAAACACCATGAAGTCTCATGATCACTTGGATATAGAAGTCCTCATGTAATAACATTTTCACCAAATCCATAATAGGGTCGAAATTAAATAGATTCATTATTGGATCAATGATAACCAAAATCACATCATTTACACCATGAATTCATGGTAATCCAATGTTGAAGTCCATGAAAATATAATCACAAATATATCCCAGAATGGATAATGATTGTAAAATAATAGAAAATATACAATATTGTTCATTAATTATCTTATTTTTATAACAAAATGAGATAAAATATATAGTTGACCATCTGATCCCTACATAACTATAAGGACCCGGACATAAAATAGTACTTAATATTGAATTAAATTGACTAATTCAAATTGATGATCTTTTCAGGTTTAGAGATTTAGAGAATTAGGACATAACTATTACATCTCAAAGATTACAAAGTAGACACATATACTCAGTTTCCATTTTTTTCACAAAATAAAAACTCTTGAACAAAAGAGTCATGTCTAGTTCCTTGTTTTAGACAGCCTGTGTAACACCCCGAGATTTTATAAGATATATTATTTTTAATTTCTTTGATATCTTCTATTATACTCAACACCAAGATTAGCTTGTACTATACACAACACTACATTAGCTTGCAGTATAGGCAACACTATTCTTGGATTGTGTTACACACAAATTCAAGTTCGTTTTGTGGAAATTATTCTATGCAACATTACGTATAGATTTTGTTTAATATATAAATGAAATATGTTTTGATTATGTAATACGCAACACCAAACGGAGCTTTAACTACACGCAGCCCTTACTTGGCTTGCTTTACACTCAATCAAGACCATCCTCGATTGCGTGTGTAGTACACAATACCGAGTTTCACTAAACAAGATATAATTATAATATTATTATGAACTAGCCGTTATGAATAGTAATACCCACTTTTTGAAAGTTTATAAATTTTATCTTTCAAAATGGACTTAATTTTTGGATTTGGAATATTGAAATTAGCCTAGGGTGAAATTTTGGTATTTTTCAGAAAAATTAAATTTTTGATGAATAGTGAAAACACTAGGTTACTATTTAAAAACATACTTTTTATTTAAATAATTATTTATTTTATTTAAATTTATTTTAGGTTAAAATTGATACATAATTCCTATATAAGTTCAATGTAATTCATTGGAGTCATTTTATAAAAATTTTAGATATATAAAAATTTTATTGAACTTTTCACCGTCTTTTACCCACCTCCTAGGAGAATTTGATAATTTACATAAAACATAATTTTACTGCTTCTATGAGTGGAATTTAGAAAATCCGAGAGACGCAATTAATATCAAGGAGTAAAATGTGGTTCAATAAGATAAAAATAATTTTTGGTGAATAGTAACGTTTTACTTTTATTTATCACGGTAAAAAGTAAATAGGGAAATTAAGGGTAAAAATTATATTATTATTACCCTAACACGTATACTAATTCTATTGGATAAGTGTTATTCGACCAAAAACAAACTTAGTAATAAAATATTACCCTTTAGGTCCACATGGATTAGATTAGGACATCTATTATTATTTTATTTAAAGAAGAGTTAAAATAGTTAAAATCAATGTTTTATAACTAAGACACTTTTAATACAGGGTTAAACATAAGATAAATTAGACTATAAATATTAATTATAAATATAAAAATATTTCCTACATAATGGTATTTTATTTATAATTTTTAGACATTAAATTATTTAACTTATTTATGACACAATGATATTGCAGTAATTACCTTATTAATTAAATATTAACATAATTGATGTTATATGTACCCAAATAAATTTAATTTTAGTCTTTTTATGAATAAAAATAATTTTATAGGTTAATATGACATGTTAGTATTGATTTAATGAATGTTTTTCGAACTAAACATGTTGTTATGATTTTCACAAAAATCTAATACCAAATAGTGTCAAAATTGACATAAAATAGTTTCTAAAACTATTGTTATTTTATTAATTTTTATTTTATTCATAAAAATCTATGGTTCGGTAAAATGACTTATATAAGGATATATATATTAATAATGAACCACTTGGGGTTCTTTTGGCCATTTATAGTATGTTTATTAACCATATAGTGTAAGAAAACAAAAAGACACAGTAAAGTAAAATTATTTAACTTAGAGTTAAATGTAAACGATAAGGTCAAAATAGTAATCTAAACTTGTATAAAAACTATTGGTAGAGATTATTTATACCCATAACCACTTTAGCTTCTAAATAAATCAATTTGGAGCTATTATAAACCGAATATGACTTTATTATTAAATAATATTTTAAGTTATTCCAATGGTGCCCCTCTCCTCCCTTATAAAAAGGGCACCCCTTCCCTCTTCTCTTCACACCCTCATGAGCCATGAAGCTCAGCCAAACCCTGTCCGTTTCTTTTCTCCACTTCCCTAGAAACATTCTGGAGGTTCTCATCTTCTCAAAAGACCAACTCAACTTCCTTAAGAGAAGTCTTAAAGGAGGTGCGTCGAAGAAGAGGTAATCTCTTCTTCTGATTCTCTCAAGTTTCTTTCTTCTTCTACTTCTTCTTCTTTAGTTGTCTCATTATAAAGTAATAACATCAGTATTACTTATATAATGATATGTCATTATAAATATGAAACAAATCTATTTCACCTTCTATCCATCCAATGGAAAATGGTATCACCGCGCGTGCGTATGTATGGAATACCGTCTCCACGTCGTGGTGTAATCTGTTTTCGACCACCACCATTCATGGACGGGTATAATGTTGTAAATAAATAACTATATATGATTATTTTAAAGTGATATTGATTCTGAAATATTATACATACACTTCAATACAATTCCACGATCATGGGAATGATATCATCGCTCATGCGTACGTACGGACTACCGTCTCCATGACGCGATGAGATTTATTCTCCATGTTAACCATTCATGAATGATTATAAAGTATATATAATAATTAATCATGAAATATGTGAAATAATAATGATTCTGTATTGATGTATATATATATGTATGTCATCTACTTAATTCCATTCAATTCAATATGGAAACGAAAACAACATTTATGTCTACGCACGGCCTACCGTCTCCCTGAATGGTGTATTTCCTTCCATTTATCGATCTATCATATATATATATGTATATGATGAATATATATTACATATAAATCATGTTTTAAATTCGGGAATTAATTAAATCAGGATATAAGAAATAATATCAAGAATAACAAGTCCAAACATGTACGATAAATAAAACGATTTTACCCAAAACACTGCTTTAACATGGATCTTAAAAAAGAATGGGTAATATAAAGTCATAAGTGAACCATATATGATATCATAACAATGAATATGATTCTGTAAAAATTCAATGAAATTATTTAAATAATTATACAGGAGGTTCTGATACATATGAAGCATATCAGATCTAATGTAAAGGATAACTTTTCCAATCTTGTTTTTTATCTGAGATTGTTTATTCGTAAGTATTTACTAGGGTTTTGGTTATCATCCATGTCCCTATTTTATAAAACTTTTCATGTATTTTAATGGTATTTTAACCCATTTTTTTTTCTTTTACTACATTTTATGGAAGGAATCTTTATTTTGTTAACCATACGATGAACTTTTTTACTTTTTCGAGAAAAGTACGAGGAAAATGTGATTTTTAACTTATACAGCGTGAACAGATTTTTATGGTTTCATAATGCCCCATTTTCTTGTAGCTTACACTACAATATTTTATGATTATTTTCAACAAAATCCTTTTCTTTTAAAATTTAATTGCATTTTTTCAAAAGAAAATGATATTGGAGAAGAAAGGATATTTTCCTAAAGAACTCATTTCAAGTGTTTTATTAAAACCAATTTCCATATAAGATGAAATTATTTCATATGTGTATGTTTTACGTATAATGTCTCTATGATTTACATGGTTTCATTTTTCTTATGATGAAATGATATCCAATTGTATTAATTGGATTATGTGATGATGGGATGATGTTTATGAAACCCATTCTATTCTTTGGGTTATGATGAATGATTTATGTTTATTTTGTGGAACAAGTAATAATGATTTCATTATGAGAGGGGTGTGACATATATCTCCCTCTAATGCATTGGGTAAAGATTTATATCTCATGAGAAATAAATGGCTAGAATGGTAAGTTAATCTGGTTCCGTGTTATAGGACTAAAACGAGGAGTAAACTCGATTCAGAAAGGGACTTTGTCCACTAAGATGGTCTTGGCAGCAATGTCATGGCTACTATTGAAATCATATCATGTGATTAATGGTTTCCACAATCACATATTTTATTACCATCATATTTTATCATTAATAATGTTCCTTTATGATATATTCCTCACGTACATCCATGATTTATGTCTTTGCTCATGATTTTGATGTTTAGATTTTATGTTCAAGTTTTTCCATTCAAATGTTTATAGATTGTTTTATTTTATATATGTTTACCCTTAATGAGAATTTGAGCTCAACCTTTTTATGTTTTATTTTTCCCAGGATATAGAGAAAGGTTTTAGGTAAGAAAACCAAAAAGCTGAAGATCTTTATGGGAGATGTTGAAGATCTTTCACCATGATTAAAAGATTACGTTCTGAGTTTCCAAAGACACTAAACTAATACGGTCTTTGGGCATCTGTTTTTTTCTTGTATTAAGAATTCCGAAAATGTAATGTAATGTCCATGTATGCCAAGCTATGGGTCTCTACAGTTTGTATCAAAGGGAAGGTTTTGTTAACCTTTAGAAGCTAGGATGCAAAAACAATAGTGAAAACCCTAGAGATATTTCTAAGGTATGTCTAGGGATGTCTCTAAGGTTAAGTACACATATAGGTTATAGTCCTAAAATTACAATAACGATCATAGAATTAAACCTAAGATGTTAGAGATTGAAAGTACTCACCATTGATTATGTTGTTTTTTTAATACGAGTTTTTCCTCTCATATTATTCTTTTTGGGTTTTAGAAAATGGATAGAAATGGGAATATTCACGATAATGAAGGATATGATGGACAATGGAATGACATTCTTCATGATAAATCAAAGGAAACAGGATTTGGAAGTCCAAATATCGTTATTATTCCAAATTAGTAATCTCATAATATGATCAATAATCTTAACTTTGGTATGTTTCATGACTCATCTAATAAGATAAAGATGAAGTTTCATGATGATTATAGAGGAAAGAAAGTTCAATTTCCCTCATGTAATTCATGTGGGAAGAGGCATCAAGGAGAATATTTCAAATGAACTGGAAGATTCTTTGGGTGTGGAAAAGAAGGACAGAAAGCCAGTACGTGAAAAGGAAAAGGTTCAATTAACACCATGGACAAGGATAATGGTATTTCTAAGACATCAACTATTATTAAATGTTTTAAATGTGGAATGTATGGGCATTATGCAAACCAACGCCCTAAGGGAAAATCTCATAAAGAGAATCAGCATGGTCGTATGGGCAGTATTTATGTTGATGATGATGAAGAGAAAATAAATGATATGTGAGATGAATGAATTGTTGAATCTCAATAAATGGTTTAAGAAGGTAGTGGAATGATTTATGTTTATCAAGAGTAATGTTGCATAGGTAATGGTACTATGGAATAAAGACACTTCTAAGGATTGTTACACTATTGTTTTTCATAGAGTATTTGAAAGTATATATTGAATGGTACTGGTAACCATGAAAGGTTATTTAGATATTTTTGGAAAGTAGATGATATGCACATAATGAAGGGATTAGGAGATAATGAGGTGTTTGATAATATTCATGAGCTCATGATTATTATAAGAACTAAGTGATATCATGGTTTGAGTATATAGAATTTTTGGGATTTTGGTATGTGGAAAGAGTTAACTTTTGACAGAACTCATGTTTTCACTAAGGTTCTATGGTAATTCATGTTTCATGAGAATACATTATTAAGGTATTCACATGTTTGGAATGTGACCCACAAGATATATTGTATGATAAATGATGGTATTCACATGCCCAGTAGATGACATTTCAAGTAATCATTATCTTTATACTATGAGATTGGACAGATGTAATTTGGATAAACCTAAAGATTGGAATAGATTAAGTTAGATATCAGATAGTATTGTTTAAGGCTAGAACTTTTTTTAGGTTATAATATTATAGTTTTAGAGAAAGGACAACTCGTATGACGGGTTTTAACCACTCGCGTCAGACGAGGTTGCGGGAATCGAACCCACAACTGAAGTGCGACAGTCCTTTATCGCCTACCACTAGCCTACAGAAAGTCCCTTGTTGGTAGAAACTTGTTTTATTTTATTAATCAGGATGATAGATGAAGTATAAGTCCATTTTGAAACCATATCCGATTAATCTCACCATAGATGGACTTTTGTAAATAACTTTTGCTAACCCTATGTTTGAGACAGATAGAATGACCTATCATTCTATCTCATGATCTACTAACACTTCACAAAAGACAAATCTAACTTCATTTATTTAAGAGATGAAGTGGAAATTGTTCGAGGCATGAGCAAAATTGATATTGTACCAAAATCAAGAAAGAATTTCTTTTAATTCAAAAATTAATCAACATTAGCGAAATGATCTTAAAAACCAAAAATGTTGTCCTAGTGCTCTTATATCTGATAATCAGATGGTACCTTATATCATCACAAATTTATGGCTTTGTGATTATTGGATTTTTCATAGCCATGTCCTCTACCACTCTCCATCAGAACATGATGGTTAGATTTTTCTTTCATATCCATATTTCCACCAATGTTCTCCTATGTGGAAACCCAATGATGAGTTAATCTGGGAAACCATTACATTTCTAACTTTCCTTTTTAAAATGAAGTTTTAGTGTTCCTTTTTACGATGTGGGTTTATATAAATGAAACATTCAAGTAGTAAACCATTTATAACTCCAAAGAATTTCGAGGGCGAAATTCATTTTAAGGGCGGTAGAATGTAACACCCCGAGATTTTATGAGATATATTATTTTAAATTTCATTGATGTCTTCTATTATACACAACACCAACATTAGTTTTTACTATACGCAACACCGTATTAGCTTGAAGTATACTCCACACTATTCTTGGCTTGTGTTACACACAAATACAAGTTCGTTTTGTGGAAATTATTCTATGCAACATTAAGTATAGATTTTTTTAATATATAAATGAAATATGTTTTAATAATGTAATACACAACACCAAATGGAGATTTCAATACACGTAGCCCTGACATGGCATGCATTAAATGAAATAAATTCCTTCCTCGATAGTGTGTGTAGTACGCAATACCGAGTTTCACTAAACCAGATATTATTATAATATTATTATGAACTATTCATTATGAATAGTGATACCAACTTTTTTTAATTTGATAAATTTTATCTTTCAAAATGGACTTCATTTTTGGATTCGGAATATCGAAATTAGCCTAGGGTGAAATTTTGGTATTTTTCTGAAAACGTTCAATTTTTGATGAATAGTGAAAACACTGGGTGACAATTTAAAAACCGACTTTTTATTTAAATAATTATTTATTTTATTTAAATTTATTTTAGGTAAAATTTGATACATAATACCTATATAAGATCAATTTAATTCATTGGATTCATTTTATAATAATTTTAGATATATAAAAATTTTATTGAACTTTTCACCATCTTTTACCCACCTCCTATGAGAATTTGAAAATCTACATAAAACATAATTTTACCGCTTCTGTGAGTGGAATTTCAAAAATCCGAGAGACACGGTTAATATCAAGGAGTAAAATTTGGTTCAATAATGTAAAAATAATTTTTGGTGAATAGTAACTTTTTACTTTTATTTACCACGGTAAAAAGTAAATAGGGTAATTAAGGGTAAAATGATATTATTATTACCCTAACACATGTAATAATTCTATTGGATACGTGTAATTCGACCAAAAAAACCTTAGGAATAAAATATTACCCTTTAGATCAACTTGGATTAGATTAGGACATTTATTATTATTTTATTTAAAGAAGAGTTAAAATAGTTAAAATCATAGTTTAATAATTAAAACATTTTTATATGTGTTTATACATAAGATAAATTAGACTATAAATTTTAATTAGAAATATAAAATTATTTCCTACATAATGGTATTTTATTTATAATTTTTAGACATTATATTATTTAACTTATTTTTGACACAATGATGATGTAGTAATTACTTTATTAATGAAATATTAACATAATCGATGTTATAACTACCCAAATAAATGTGATTTTAGACTTTTTATGATTCCATATAATTTTATAGGTTAATATAACATGTTTGTATTGATTTAATTAACTTTTTTAGAACTAAACATGCTGTTATTAATTTCTCAAAAATAAAATACCAAATAGTGTCAAAATTGACAGAAAATAGTTTTTTAAAATAATATTATATTATTAATTGTTATTTTATTCCTAAAAATATAAGGTTTGGCCAAATGACTTATATAAGGATATGTATATTAATAATGAATCCCTTGGGGTTCGTTTAGATTGTTATAGTATGTTTATTAACCATATAGTGTAAGAAAACAAAAAGACACGGTAGAAGTTAAATTATTTAACTTAGAGTTAAATGTAAACGATAAGGTTAAAATAGTAACCTAAACTTGTCTAAAACCTATTGGTTGAGAGAATTTCGACCCATTGCCACATTATCTTAAAAATAAATCAATTTGGAGATATTATAAACTGAATATGGCTTTATTATAAAATAATATTTTAAGTTATTTTAAAGGTACCCCTCTCCTCCCTTATAAAAAGGTCACCCCTTCCATCTTCTCTTCAAAAAATCTTGAGACTTGAAGCTCATACAACCCATGCCCATTTCTCTTCTCCACTTCCCTATAAACATTCTGGAGGTTCTTGTCTTCTCAAAATATCAAATCTACTTCCTTAAGAGAGGGCTTAAAGGAGGTGCGTCGAAGAAGAGGTAATCTCTTCTTCCGATTTTCTCAAGTATCTTTCTTGTTATACTTCTTATTATTTAGTTGTCTCATTATAAAGTAATTACATAAGTATTAATTATATACTGATATGTTATTATAAATAATAAACAACCCTATTTCACCTTCTATCCATCCTATGTAAAACGAAATCACCGCGAGTGTGTACGTACGGAATACCGTCTCCACGCCGTGGGGTAATCTATTTTCGACCACCACCATTCATGGATGGGTATAATGGTGTAAATAAATAACAATATATTATTATTGTAATGTGATATTGATAATGCAATATTATACATACACTTAGATACAGTTCCACAATCATGGGAATGATATCATCACTCGTGCGTACGTACGGACTACCGTCTCCACGACGCGATGAGATTCATTCTGCATGTTAACCATTCATGAATGATTATAAAGTATATATAATAAGTAATCATGAAATATATTACATAATAATGATATTGGATTTATGTATATATATATGTATGGCATCTACTTAATTCCATTCAATTCAATATCGAAACGAAAACATCGTTCATGCGTACGTACGACACACCGTCTCCACGAATGGTGTATTTCCATCCATTTATAGATATATCATATATATATATATATGTTGAATATATATTACATATAAATCATGTTTGACATTCATTAATTAATTAAATCCGGATATAAGTAATACTATCAAGAAAAACAAGTCCAAACATGTACGTTAAATAAAACGATTTTCCCCAAAACGCTGCATTAACTTGGAACTTACAAAAGAATGGGTAATATAAAGTCATAAGTGAACCATATATGATATCATACCAATGACTGCGATTCTATAAAAAGTCAATTACATTATTTAAATAATTATACAGGAGGTTCAGATACGTATGAAGCATATCGGACCTAAGGTAAGGGATAATTTTTTCAATCTCTTTTTTTTATCCGAGATTGTTTATTCGTAAGTATTTAATAGGGTTTTTGTTATCATCCATGTCCCAATTTTATAAAATGTTTTTCATGTATGTTTACTGGCCTTTTTCCCAGTTTTGACTTTTACCACATGTTATGGAAGTAATCTTTATTTTTTTTACCATACGAAGAACTTTTTTAATTTTCCGACAAAATTACGAGGAAAATGTTATTTTTAACATATACGACATGAACGTATTTTTACAGTTTCATAACACCTCATTTTCATGAAGCTTCCTCTAAAATATTTTATAATTATTTTCACCAAAATCATTTTCTTTAAAAATTTAAGGGCATTTTTTGGAAAGAAAATGATTTTTAAGAAGAAAGGATATTTTCCTCAAGAACTCATTTCAAGTGTTTTATCAAAACCATTTTCCATATAAGATGAAATTATTTCATATGTGTCTATTTCAAGAATAATGTCTCTATGATTTACATGGTTTCATTTTTCTTATGATGAAATGATATCCATTTATATTTATTGGATTATGTGATGATGGGATGATGTTTATGAAACCCATTTTATTCTTTGGGTTATGATGAATGATTTATGTTTATTTTTTGGAACAAGTAATAATGATTTCATTATGAGATGTGTGGGACCTATATCTCCCTCTAATGCATTGGGTAAATATTTATATCTCATGATATAGGCATGGTTGGAACAGTTAGTTAATAGTGTTCAATGTTACAGGACTGAAACGAGGAGTGAACTCGATTGAGAAAGGAACTATGTCCACTAAGATGGTCTTGGCAGTAATGCCTTGGATACTATGGAAATAATATCATGTGCTTAATGGTTACAACAATAACATGTTTTATTACCATGCTATTTTATCATGATTGATGTTACTTTATGATATATGTCTTACGTACTTCCATGATTTATGACTTTGCTGAAGATTTTGATGTTTAGATTTTATGTTCATGTTTTTCCATTCAAATGTTTATGGATTGTTTTATGTTATACATGTTTACCCTTACTGAGAATTTGAGCTCACCCTTTTTATGTTTTCTTTTCCCCAGGATATAGAGAAAGGTTTTAGGTAAGAAAACCAAAAATGGGAAGATATTTATGGAATATGTTGAAGATCATTCACCATGATTAGAAGATTATGTTCCAAGTTTCTAATGACACTAAAATAATACGGTCTTTGGGCGTCTGTTTTTGTCATGTATTAAGTATTCTGAAAAAGTAATGTAATGTCCATGTACACCATTCTTTGGGTCTCTACAGCCTGACATTTCCTTGATCCCATCCATGACCCTATTCCACTTTATGTCATGTGAAAAACATTTCAAAACCCTGGTATGAGCATAAAAATCCCAGTAAAGGATACATAATGAAAGAAAACCGTTAGTTTTTCAAAACAACAAGTAAACCATGAATATTTTATCAAAGTAATACTTTCACCTTTACGAAGTAGTGAACACTCTTCACTGAATAAAATATCATTACATACCCTTTAGTAACTAAAATATTACTATAAAACCCATATAAAGAACACATAACATATAAAGGTAACTTGGGACATAAACATACCTAAATGGAATAACCATACAGTCGACTTCCACACATATCACTAAATGGAATATCCATTCGGCCAAATTCCATACCCAATGCATTGGAGTTTTTAACGTAACCACCCGTCCTGGTATTCATGGAACCACCCGTCATATGGTTTATCACGTAACCACCCGTTAAATGTCCAAGTACCATTATAAAATCATAACACTTAAAAAAATTATAAAGTAAAGAAAACATTTACACATTTCAGTCACAATATATCACTTAAATATATTGACACAAAAAATACATTATAAAAACTATTTTCAATACCAAAAAACATAAAAGAGTATATGGTATTTATTTACTTTTAAAAACATTACGACTTGTTGAGGAAGCCAAAGATCAAATAATACTCACGGCGGTGAAAAGGTCATTGTCACCGTGTACGTTAAAAAGAAACATACTTTTTGTCATTTAGTAAAACACTTTGTATAGAAAATATTACTTTTGAACAAATGTAAAAGTCAAAGGGGTTTATACACTGTATAAATGAAAGTTGTGTATAAAACAAAATACACCACAATTAAAGGATATTGAGATGAAGTCCCTTACAAAGATGGTATCCTTAGATTAAGGATAAATCAATTACATAATTATGTGTGAAAAATATAAATAAAATCAATATAAGGGGACATGAAGTGTCAAAAAATCAGATTAATTCACACATATTCATAGAATGACATATTCAAGGAGTACAATTTAAACCCAAAGAATTGAAATTGAGTTAAGAAGTTCCCTTGCAAAAATTCTACAGCATAACAGCGTCACATTAAAATTCTTAAAATGAGTTGATGAGAGAGAAAATGGTATCTTATCACTTGGAAATAAAATTTACATCAATAAGGATATATGATAACATATCCCAACATAATAATATATAAATTAAAAGGCCCAAAAAAAGAAGTCTTTTAACAAGAGGATGGTGAAAGGATCTCATATTGATTTGGGTATCCAATGAAACGTACACCCCATGAAAGAAGGGTCATACAATGAAAATGTAAATACCAATATATTAATGTATATTACACAATTCATACAATCATGGGCAGTACATACACCACACAAAAGGAAATAGTGGCTAATGCAGCATGAATCTCAAAGGAACAAAAAGTGAGATAAAAACGCCTTACCTCGTTGGGATCAATTGAGTCGTAAAAACCAAATGAATCACATAATACCATGAATATAAATAGAATCATGATAATATATTTTAAAGGGCAATACAAAATACACCACATGTAATAAATATGTGGCGAACTATGGAAATCTCACAGAATTAAAAGTGAGATAAGAAATCCCTTATGAAAATTCGGCAGCCTAACGGCGCCACAGAAAACTTCCAAAAATGGATTGACGATATAAAATAGGGTCTTTCATCATATTAACATAAATTTTACAGAAAGAGGAATATTAAAGAACATCCCCAAACATAAGAAAGATGAGATTAAATGAAATGACATAAAAGAGAGTACTTAAAAAGAAAGAGAGAGGTAGGATCCCTTACTTGAAGTTCGAATTGTCTTGTTCATTTCTTTATATTACTGAATAATAAACATTGGACAATTTATAATCGCATAAAGACATTATTTAATGTTTATTATTCAATTAATATCATATATTATCATGTTATACTAATTAGTTAATTATGTGAGTTCATATCTTACGTTTTGTCGATATTCGGTACATGAGTCAAAAATGATCTTGTTTGAAAAGAATTGTCAATGTAGTTGTAAGTAAATCATATCCAGAATAGTATTAATGATGTAAATATCATATATATCCAGTATATATTCGTTTTATACTAATTACATAATATTTGGAGATAAAAAGAAATGAAATGCACCGTTCATGGAGACGGTAGGCCGTACGTACACATGAACTCTACTTTCATTGCCTTGGCACATTAATGGAATTAAAACTAGATGATATATATATATATATATATATTATAATACCAGTATAATATATATGTTATATGGGTAACATAAGTTCATTAATTTCATTCTTTATACATTCCATGTATTGCATGAACGAGTAACATCACTTGAGGGGGCGGTAGTCCACACTTCCTCAAATGAAATTATCATATTTGCACAACATGGATAGCATGAAGGTATGTTTTAAATATAAAATACATAATAATATAGAGAAAATAAATATAATATATATCATATACAAAAATAATTCCATCATAATGGCCACCATGAGAGGTGGTAGGAGAATATAGAACAATCATCGTTTCGTGAGGTAGTAATTCGCCATCCACGAAAACAATATGTTCTTTAACCATTAGATGGAGGTGTGTGTAAGTGTAGCTCGAAGAAATCTCACAAAAACAGCCAAGTATGTTTCAGATACTGGTTTTGTTACCAAAGAATAAAATAAAAAGAGTTTAGGGGGTCGGAGAAAATAAAACAAAAGAACATTAGGGAAGAATTTACCTTTAAATCGGGTAACTCCTCTTGGTTTGAACCAAAAGGGTTTCTTGAAAATCATTCTGACTAAGGTAAGGATTCTGGTATAAAGATAGAGACATGGAGAGATAAAATTAGCAGAGTTTGGTTGAGAAAAAGGCTTGAGAGGTGTGGGTAAGGGGGTAGAGGTGGGGGCCTTTTATAAGATGGAGGAGGGGCACTCTTGGACAGTCATGGAAATTTACTTTATTGTAAAATAATGTTCAAATATCAAAGGTCCCACAATTATATATTTCTAGGATAAGGTGATAAGGGTTCGAAATACACCCATCCAATAGGTTTTTTTACAAGTGTAAGTCTTAGATTTTACATTATCTTTTCATTTTATTTAAATCATTCATTAATGAGGTAATTGCTGCATCATCATAGTGTCATAACTAAATTAATTTAGTTAATGTCTAAAAATTATAAAAAAAATACAATGATGTGTGAAATATTTTTAGGTTTACAATGAATATTTATAGTCAAAAATATGACTTGTATAACCCCATGTAATTTTTTTTAGTAAAACAATACATGTTTGTGACATTTTTATTTTAACTTTAAATGAAAAGTTATTAACGTCATTTTCTTACACATGTGGCTCCATGGGGTCCCCAAGTTAACCCATGGATTTTTTTTGTTTCCCATGACTCATCCAATAAGGGTAGGACATGTTTCAAGGTAATTTCATATTATTATAACATTATTCTAACCTTAAATTACACTAATTACCTTTAATCGCGACTAATAGAACTTAAAAGTTACTATTCACCCAAAATTATTTTAATACCACTGAACCACATTTTACTTCCTAATGACAACCATGTATGTCAGGTTTTGAAAATCAAATCACAGAAGTGGTAAAGTTTCATTTAAACAAAAAATCAGTTTTCTAACAACCACTTAGTGGTTTCACTATTCATCAAAAATTGATGTTTTTTCAGAAAAATACCAAAAATTCACCCTATGTTATATTTGATTTTCTGAATTAAAAAATGATGTCAATTTTAAATAATTCAAAACATTGAAGTTCCATTAATTAATTTAATAATTAATTCCCGCTAACAAAACATATAGCGTGTTTTTAAGAAACAATATCTATTAAAAGATTGACAGTAGTTTAAGTCCAATTTCAAAGTGAAATTAATTCCAGTGACCACCAGTGGATTAAATTGTAAAAATATACATTAAATACACTTTACACCCAATTAAAATGATAATCTATCTATATAAATAAATTTGATTAAAAGGATGTTTTGAATTAAAATTCAACATATTCACTAAAAATGATCTTTATTGGAAAAATGACAAAAATTTACACATAGTAGATTTTGATGTCCAGATTGTAAAGAAGGATTTTATTTGGTCCAATATAACATATAAAATTTTCAAAATTTGGATTTAAAAAGGGTTCACCATCAAAAGGATGTTAATCGACCTTTTAAAGAATATTCGAATATTTAGGCTTAAAATTGGATTCATTCTCATTTTAAGCCTCTAAAATTTATTGGATAGAAGTGAAAATATTTGACAAACATATATAATCATTTTGTAGTTAGTTCTGTTCATTACCTCCATTACAATGGCTAGGCGTTAACTACCATTTAAAATAATATTATTTTATTATTAGAGTGCAACGTAAGATTTCAAAGAAACTCATTGTTGTGTGTTGGGTACGCCTTCGAACATTGCATCCTATTTAAAGTAATATTGATATTTTATTCAAAAATATTAATAAATATGAAAATTTCATATCCTTTATTTACCTGGGGTGTTACATCCTTCCCCCTTTTTGGGAATTGCGTCCTCAAAATTTTAAAATTGGGCTTGGAAACTTTATTGAAAGTCCCACATTTGAACAAGAGTCAATAAAAATATTACTTTAAAATAAAGAGAGAGAAGTACAAAGGTCACCCGAGTTAACCCATATTAGGATTCCATGTAGGAAAACATGGAAATGGAAGAGAAAACAAAGGGTCATGTTCTGATGGAGAGTGATAGAAAACATGTTTAGGAGAAAATTAACCACCAAAAAACCACAAACCTGTGATGGGTTAAATGGTATTTGATTCCCCAGTAATAAAAAGTAAAAGAAAACATTTTTGTTTTAAGTTACTTTATATTGAGTAATTTATTTATGAGCTTAACTAAAACATAAGGAAACATAATTACTTGTCATGTTGACTTTGAAATTTTACTAGATTTCTGACACAAACACATATTTTCTCCAAAAGACGAGTATTTAGGAATACTTTCTCACATTAAGATTACTACAATCAACTTCATGAGAATCACCCAACTCACAAAAGATAACTATATATTTTCCATTTCTTTAGACCTTAACCAAAACCAAAATTGTTTTTATGAGATCAGATAATACCAAAAAGGATAATCTTTTATAAAAAGAAATACTACTCTTAATCTCCAATATTTTTCAAACTATACCCAAAGATCAATAAGGTCCATTCAATAAACAGTTATCCATAAAATTTTTCAAAGATAAACCAAACTATGATTGAAACCCAAATATTTGAAGGATTTAATCACATAGTCTTCCAAGGTAAAAATTAAAATTTTTCTCCAAGTAACATCAGTTGCTCTTAAAGTCTCATATTGAAAAGTAATTAACCTAATCATATATCCTCCATAATAGGTCAATATTTTCTTATATAACCCAAAATCAACTTATTATTGATTCATAAAATCACCTAAATAAATATAATTTGTCATACTAACCAGGGACTTCACGTAGTCCAGTGGTATGCGATAAATACCAGTCACACTTTGGTTGTGGGTTTGATTCCCACAGCTTCGTCCGACGTGACTGGTTGTCACACGGTCTACATGATGTCCTTTTTCCTAAACTATATAATTCTTAAAACATTCCCCAAAAGAGATAAAATATTCAAAAATAACCATACCATAATTTAACCTCAATTTTATCTCACGCCTTTCATTTCCCATCATAACATATAGTAACCCATAATTACCTCAAAAGTAAGGATTTTATAAACCCAAATGGCTACCTTTATATTTTTTACCTGAACATCTACATCAAGTTGGTTCTCTCGTACATTATGAATCAGAGAAATAACTAAGGTTCAAGTGGTTAATCATCACTCCTTGATAGTTGGTTTAGAATAACAACAAGTTTCCTCATTGAATCCCCCATTTCATCCAGTCTCTTAATCAGAGAACCACCAGAGTTTCCTTCAAACCCATTTTTACTTTGGTGCCTGCTAGATCCAACCATTTACTAAAACCAAATATGTCAGTGTGAGTATATCAACAAAATCATCATGTACTAATGAGGAATATAGACACTAATATATACATACTCATTCACTTTATCGAAAAACAATGACTCTTTCTGATATCCTATCCATTATGCTAATGTCACATATGCTTAAAGAATACCCTAACCTCTAAAGTTATCTAAACTGACCTTTGATACCAACTATAAGGATCTAGACTTAAAAAAACTAATTAATATTTAATTAAATTTAATAATTCACATTTAGGATCTTTTTAGGTCTAGAGTTTTAGAGAATCAGGACATAACTATTACCTCTCAAAGATTACAATGTAGACACATCTACTCAGTTTCCATTTTTTCAAAATATAAAAACTCTTGAAGAAAAGAGTCAGGTCTTGTTCCTTGTTTTAGACAGCCCGACATTTTATTGATCCCTTCCATGACCCTATTCCACTTTATGTCCTGTGAAAAACATTTAAAAAACGTGATATGAGCATAAAAATCCTAGTAAAGGATACATAAAGAAGGAAAACCGTTAGTTTTTCAAAACAAAAATAAAACCATGAATATTTTATCAAAGTAATAATTTTCACCTTTATGAAGTAGTAAACACTCTTAACTAAATAAAATATCATTAATTACCCTTTTGTAACCAAAATATTACTATAAAACCCATATAAAGGACACATAACATATAAAGGTAACTTGGGACATAAACATACATAAATGGAATAACCATACGGTTGACTTCCACACATATCACTAAATGGAATAGCCATTCAGATAACTTACATACCCAATGCATTAGAGGTTATAACGTAACCACCCATCCTGGTATTCACAGCACCACCCTTCATATGTTTTATCATGTAACCACCCGTCAAATGTCCATGTATCATTATATAATCATAACACTTAAAACAATTATAAAGGAAAGAAAACATTTCCACATTTCAATCACAATATATCACATAAATATATTGACATAAATAATCCATTATCAAAACCATTTTCAATACCAAAATAAATAAAAGATTATATGGTATGTATTTACTTTTAAAAACATTACGGCCTGTTGAGGAAGCCAAAGATCAAACAATACTCACGGTGGCGGAAAGGTCGTTGTCACCACGTACATTAAAAAGAAACATACTTTTTGTCGTTTAGTAAAACACTTCATATAGAAAATATTCCTTTTGAATAAAATTAAAAGTCAAAGGGGTTTATACACTGTATAAATGAAAGTTGCATATAAAACAAAATATACCTCAAGGAGAGGAGATTGAGACGAAGTCCCTTACAATGACAGTATCCTTAGATTAAGGATAAATCAATGACATAATTATGTGTGACAAATATAAATACACCAAATATAAGTGGATATTAAGTGTAAAACAGTCAGATTAATTCACACATATTCATAGAATGACATATTCAAGGAGTACAATTTAAACCCAAAGAATTGAAATTGAGTTAAGAAGTTCCCTTGCAAAAATCTGACAGCCTAACAACGTCACATTAAAATTCATAAAATGAGTTGATGAGAGAGAAAATGGTATATCATCACTTGGAAATAAAATTTACATCAATAAGGATATATAATAAAATATCCCAACATAACAATATGTAAATTAAAAGACCCAACAAAAAGAAGTCTTTTAACAAGACGATGGTGAAAGGTTCCTTTACCGATTTGGGTAACATTCAAAACGTACAACCCATGAAATAAGGGACATACAATGAAAATATAAATACCCATAAATTAAATTATATTTCACAATGAATACAATCATGGGTATTACATACACCACACAAAAGGAAATAGTGGAAAATATAGCATGAATCTCACAGGAACAAAAAGTGAGATAAAAACCCCTTACCTCGTTGTGATCAATCGAGACCTAAACACCAAATGAATTACATAATACCATAAATATAAATAGAATCATGATAATATATATGAAATGTTAGTACAAAATACACCACATTCAATAAATAAGTTGTGAACAATGGAAATCTCACTGAATTAAAAGTGAGATAAGAAATCCCTTACAAAAATTTGGTAGCCTAACGACAACACTTAAACCTTCCAAAAATGGATTGACGAGATAAAATATGGTCTCTCATCATATGAACATAAAATTTACAGTAAGAGTAATATAAAATAACATCTCCCAACATAAGAAATATGAGATTAAAAGAAATGACATTAAAGAGAGTACTTAAAAATAAAGAGAGAGGTAGGATCCCTTACCTCAAATCCGACTTGTCTTGTTCATTTATTTATATTCCTGAATAATAAACAGTGGTCAATTTTTAATTGAATAAGGAAATAAATTAAATTTTATTATCCAATTAATATCATATATTATAATGTTATAATAATTAGTTAATTATGTGAGTTCATATCATACATTTTGTCGATGTTTGGTACATGAGTCAAATATGATCTTGTTTGAAAATCATTGTCAATGTAGTTGTAAGTAAATCAAATAAAGATTATTATTAATGATGTAAATATTATATATATCCACTATATATTCGTTTTATACTTATTCCATAATATTTGGAGATAAAAAATAAATTAAATGCATCGTTCATGGAGACGGTATGACGTACGTACGCATGAACGCTACTTTCTTTTCTTTGGCACATTAATGGAATTAAAAATAGATGAGGGATATATATATTATAATTACATTATAATATATATGTTATATGGGTCACATAGGTTCATTAATTTCATTCTTTATACATTCGATGTATTGCATGAACGAGTCACATCACTTGAGGGGGCGGTAGTCCACACTTCCTCAAATGAAATTATCGCATTTGCACAACATACAAATAATAAAGGTATGTTTTAAATATAAAATACAGAAGAATATAGAGGACAAAAATATAATATATATCATATATAAAAATAGTGCCATCATAATGGCCACCATGAGATGTGTTAGGAGAAGATAGAACAATCATCGTTTCGTGAGGCAGTAATTCGCCATCCACGGAAACAGTATGTTCCTTAACCATTAGAAGAAGGTGTGTGTAAGTGTAGCTCGAATAATTCTCATAAAAACATCCTAGTATGTTGAAGATACTGTTTTTGTTACAAAATAAATTAATAAAAAGAGTATAGGGGGTTGGAGAAGAAAAATAAAACAAAAGAAAATTTGGGAAGACTTTACCTTTAAATCGGATAACTCCACTTGGTTTGAACCAAAAGGGTTTCGTGAAAATCCTTCTGCCTAAGGTAAGGCTTCTAGGATGAATAGAGTAATGTGTAGAGATAAAAGGAGAAGTTTTTGGTCAAGCCAAAGGCTTGAGAGGTGTGGGTATGGGGGTAGAGGTGGGGGCCTTTTATAAGAGGGAGGAGGGGCACACATGGACAGTCAAGAAAATTTACTTTATTATAAAATGCTTTTCGGATATCAAAGGTCCCACAATTATATATTTCGAGTATAAGTTGATAAGGGTTCAAAATACACCCATAAAATAGGTTTTTGACAAGTTTAAGTTTTATATTTTACATGATATTGTAATTTTATTTAAATCATTCATTAATGAGGTAATCGCTGCATCATCATAGTGTCATAAATAAATTGCTTTATTTAATGTCTAAAAATTATAAAAAAAATACTATGATGTGAGAAATCGTTTTAGCTTTCCAATTAATACTTTTAGTCAAAACTATGACTTGTATAACCCCATGTAAAAATTGTTTTAGTAAAACAATAAACGTTTGTGACATTTTCATTTTAACTTTAAATAAAAAGTTATTAATGTCATTTTCTTACCCATGTGGTTCCATGGGGTCCCCAAGTTCAGCCATGGATTTTCTAGGTCGGCCATGACTCATCCAATATGGTTAGGACATGTTTCAAGGTAATTTTATATTATTATAACATTATTTTTACCTTAAATTACACTAATTACCTTTTATCACAATTAATAGAACTTAAAAGTTACTATTCACCAAAATATATTTTAATCCAATTGAACCACATTTTACTTCCTAATTACAACCATGTATGTTGGATTTTTGAAAATAAAATCAAAGAAGTGGTAAAGTTACATTTAAAAAAAAATCAGTTTTATAACTACCACTTAGTGGTTTCACTATTCATCAAAAATTGATGTTTTTCAGAAAAATACCAAAAATTCACCCTAAGTTATATTTGATATTACGAATTAAAAAATGATATATATTTTAAAAAATTCAAAATATAAAAGTTCCATTAATTTATTTAATGATTAATTCCCGCTATCAAAACAAATATCATGTTTTTAAGAAACAATATCTATTCAAAGTTTGACACTAGTTTAAGTCCAATTTCAAAGTGAAATTAATTCCAATGACCACCATTGTATTCAATGGTAAAAATATATTTTAAATAAACTTTAAACCCAATTAAAAAAGAAATATATCCATATAAATAAATCATATTAAAAGGCAGTTTTGAATTAAAATACTACTTTTTCACTAAAAATAATCTTTTTTGAATAAATAACAAAAATTGACACAAAGTAAATTTTGATGTCCATATTCTAAAAAATGATTTTATTTTGTACAATATAACATATTAAATTTTCAAAAAGTGGATTTAAAAAGGGTTCTCCGTCAAAAGGCAGTTAATCGACCTTTTAAAGAATATTTGAATATTTACTCTTAAAATTGGATTCATTCGCATTTTAAGCCTCTAAAATTTATTGGATAAAAGTGAAAATATTTGACAAACATATATAATCATTTTGTAGTTAGTTATATTCATTCCCACCATTACAATGGCTAGGCGTTAACTACCATTTAAAATAATATTATTTTTTTATTAGAGTGCAATGTAAGATTTCAAAGAAACTCGTTGTTGCATGTTGGGTACGCCATCGAACATAGCATCCCCTTTAAAGTAATATTGATATTTTATTCACAAATATTAATAAATATGAAAATTTCATAACCATTATTTACCTGGGGTGTTATAATAACAATATAGATATATCACATCTAGATATATATTGGTTGTCTTATTTTAATTTGAACAAAAATAATGGTGTCAATTGTCTATTAATTCTAGCTGCTGAGTAAATGGAACAGTCAACCTTATTTGGAATCATAAATTTCCAAAGAGATATTAAGACCACTCACTGTTAGTCTCACCCCCATTTGATATTTAACAAATGTGATAACACTCAGTGATCGGGACTTGGTCGGGATGAACCCAATCATAAAATGATGTGTCTTCCTTTATTGAATATATGTATGCTTTCCCACCAAATTCATGCACTCCCGATATCATATCATTAAAAAACTCATCAGAGACCACTTGTCTATTGATTCCTTCACTGCATGGGTCGATCTTTTCTACTCAGTGCATTGGAGACCACATTACCTTTCTTGAGTGTATAAGAAATATAAAAATAAAAATATAGGAGTAAATAAACTTATCTTCTGTATCTCAGAACTAGATCTATCTATGAGAAATTATAAATCTGGATTTTATTTTAAAAATATATTGTATTTCACTTACCGAAGAGGTAGTTATTTCACATTTCGAGTGTAAGAATAACCACCGCCAACTATAGATCTTGGGTTGGGTTGTTCTACTCATGAGAACATAACTAGATATATATAAGTGACCACCTTTTTATCCTATATCAATATACTCCAATAAACCAATAGAAAAGAATCACAAAAACAATTATAAAAAAATCACTGTCTCCGAAGAATCAAAACTAGAGTTGAATTCAATAACTTCTTTAGTTTCACAAATGATATAAAAAATTTTCATTTTACACTCCAACATTATACAATTTTGTATTAACACTGTTATCTTAGACGCACGATTGGAGAAATCTAGAATGAACTACCAATAATAATCAACAAATAATAAGATTCTTCATATCTTTTTAAAAAATTGGACTTCTATCTAGACATAACCACCGTTTTATTCCCAAGATCAACTAATAATCCCCTATTATAAATAACGAGCCCCAAAAACATCACTTCCTGGATTCAAAACTCAAATTTGGAAATATTAACATACAAATGATGTTCTCTCAAGTTTATAATAATTAAATTAAAATGGTACATGTCATCATCCTTTGACTTTGAGTACACCAAAATATTATCCATGAACACTAAAACTAAAGAGTAATATAATAAATGGAATATTGGGTTTATCAATGTCATAAATACTATATTAGTGAGAATGAATAGAATAACTAGAAAATAAAAATTCCCGCAAATTATTCTCAATGATTTTCTAGTTTAATCCTCTTATTAGCCACTCAATTGGATTAACCATGAATGATATCCAATAATTTTAAACCAAATGACCATATAATATAATTAAGGATATAAAAATATATGTAAACCTATATTTGTTTCCTGAATTTCACAAAAAAGTTTTTTCTTATAATAAAAAAATATTTTGAGGATATTATATTCCTTTGTACAAAATATAAATAAAGAACATGGAGGTACACTAGGAAGAATAAATACCTTTTAATCAAAGAAAAAAATATGGAACATAAATTCATCCAACTCATTTATCTCCACATGGTAATATGAGAGAGTAATGGACATCATCCTCAGATGTATTTAAATAGTAAACCCGACCTCTCTCTATAGATATAAACTAGAAAAATCATTCTGAATGTCCTTGGGGCATGAATAAACAACAAAAGGATGTTTATTGTTTATACTAGGATCAAAAACATCATGATATATATCTATAAACTAACTTCAGAACAACCCATCACATAAAACAAAATTTTTTTCTCTCCAGAATCAAGAATCCCATTCAACCAGAAAGACGTGAGGGATAACATAAGAAGATAAAAACATAAAACAATGATGCTAATTTTCAATATAGTCTCTAACATAAATAATAAAATTCATTCCAATAATATAATAAATTATATAATGATCAGGAACCAAGAAGTCCCACTACACTTAGAAGTCTATTAGATTCACTCAATAAGAAGACTACTTGAAACCTTGTTCGTTCCTATTTACAGAAAGTGTGGATAAATCCAATACGAATAAAATAATATTCAAATGAAACCCCAAAATAGAAATAAATAATGATTATATAATAGAATTATTAACATTGATATTATAAATATAACACTATAGAAGATGAAATAAACACTGTACTTCTAATAGAAGCTGACCATATGTTAAATTCATCAAGTGATAACTCTACCAAATAAATACTCCTAGTCGTAGAACATCCCAAATATTTCAAAGCTACATTAAAATCCCCTTACCTAAGATACAATAAAACCCACAACCCTTGGAGAAATTGGTATGAATCGATGTGATGCTGGTGAGAGTGGATCCAACCTTTTAATATGAGATATCCTTTCACAAAAACAACATTTATGGTAAGATTGCCTCCAATGATGATGATTCATGGGAAACACCATGCAATATGAATTGGAATGACTAGGAATTCCACACCAAAAAAATAAACTAAATTTATCATGATGATGACCTGGAAATTGGTTCTGAAGGAATCTTACCAACCCATTTCTTCAATTTATAGATATAATAATCATCCTGGATAACAACATCACCAACAAGAGCTCCTCCCAAACCTATTTCCCCAGTTATATCATCCCCTACAAAAGTTTCCTTCACAACCACCTCCATAAATATTAGAAGGAACATCAGAAATATTATCAAATAAATTCATTACCGTAATTCCAACTAAAAAACATTTCCATTAGGTAAACATTGGTGACTAGATCCTGTGACAAATGCACCTACTCACAAAAATGGGTGGAATGTCTCATACAAAACCCACCCCTTTTCTTTAGTTCAGAAACTCATAAATATTCTCTCCAATAATATATCAAGATAATATTATTAGGAGATGACTTTATTGAAGGATTATAAGGTAGGAATATCATGAAACATAACATTGAAGACACATTCCCTCGTATTCTTGTATGTTTCCACAAATATATACATGGAAAAAACCACATTAAAGTTATCACGAGTCTAAAGTTTTTTTAGATCCTCCCAATATTCTATAGAAATGCTTCAGATTCTTGGGGTCCTTTATATAATTCCCTAACACTAGTTAACCTGATTTGGTGCATTAGTACATAACATTGGAAGGATATAAGGAATCATGTCCCAAAGGAAGGATCGTTTTAGTAACCTTGGCAGTATTAGATGCATAAATAAGTATTACATTACATCAGGAAAAAAACATTGTGTCCCCTTTGAACACTATTATATCCCTTAGTCTATTCCTATAGATTAATCAAAATATATTTCTTCACATCCTGGGAAAAATAAAATATAGAAAGAGGTGATCTCAGGTGCTCAGTAAGGATAAAAATATAGAGGAAACATTCATTAATAAGAATAAAAATTTAAGAAAATTTATACGACTAAAAATAACCTTTTAAACATAATCTTTATTATATTATGGAAAAGATAAATCAAATAATTCCATTTATTTACTCACATGGATATTCTACTAGTCAAATAATAACATTTAACATCAATAGCCAATTTTATAATGATGGAATGCATAATTCCAGATATCATAACCACATAGTCATGGTCTTGTGCCAAGACTACAGATAAGATTTTATAAAGGCCTTATTCCAAGACACTATTTTTTCCCATGATACCTACCGATGCATCAAAACATTGTAGCGGGCTCCACCCATCACTAACTATGTCAAATTCATTCCTCGTATGATAAGGATGGTACCAAAAATAAACATTCGTATTAAAATTAGCAAATAAAATATGAATACTTTAAATAAAAACTAAAAATGGTATATAAATATCACATCCAAATTCAAACATATTATAATACATTCAATACAATATGGATGATTATATCATAATAAATCAACTTCAATCAATAGTAAAATTCAACAAAGGATGTTGACATCAACGAAATCATAATTATTTGAGAGAAATATCTCTTTCTATTTTGAAATCATTTAAATGTCATGTAATATTAGAAGAGAACATTTATTTTGAAAATATTTGTATAATATTGAACAGGATGTTTTGAAGGTGTTATAATGGTGGAAAATAGACTCACCCATGGAATAAGTTAAAAAATATTCTTTCTTTAATTTTTTCGAAAAGGTCATAAATGAACTTTTTTGGAAAACAACATAAATATTTATTTATAAACATCATATAAAAAGTAAAATAAGTTTATAAATGACTTTAACCCATAGTAAAAGTAATATTTAAAATGTTTTGAAATATATTATTATACAACACAAAAGTGGATGAAAAAGAGGTCCCAGTAGATACTCACATATAAACAACCTAAGATAATGATGAGATTGTAGAATTGACCCTTACCTTGTACTTTTACTTAATCGAGGGTACATTAAAAACATTTATACCTGTTAAATAATTTTTATTAAATTATACAAGAACCACATAAATAAATATGATATCACATATGATCTTTTGATATTTTTTGTTAATAATATTACAGTAGTATTATAGTTTTAGGTGTTAACAGATTCATTTTCATTTATATGCTTGGTTACATAAGTAATTTTTTATATGGATTTGATTTATTTGATTCTTATAAAAAATTATTATAAGTTCAGAAAACTTATTTTTAATCATAAAATGAAAATTACTCTTTAATGGTTATGATGGGGATTGAATTTAAATGCGTTCGTGGAGATGGTAATCCGTACATAAGCACGGGCGTCAATATCATTATATTGATGATGATATCATATGTAATTGGATGGTATATAATATATACACAATACTTGACATGTAATATTTATTATTTACATATTTTATATTAATTTTTATACGCATCCATGTAATTAAGTGTTTGAATAGCAAACTACACCACGACGTGGAGACGGCAAGTCGTACATACACACGTATGGTGACTTGTCATTAATAAGATAGAAAGAATAATGAATATGGTTGTACCATATTTATAACAACATCATTGTATGTTTAAAGGACTGGATATATTATTTTTTTATGGAAACAAAAATTAAAGAGGAAGTGGAAGAAGAAAAGAACTTTGAAGGTGGTGAAATTATTACCTCTTCTTCGGGTGTTTCATTTCTAGTTGATCAAAAAGGCTCCTTAGGTTAGATTTATGCTCAAATTAAGGATTCTTGGTATAAGTTAGGGTAGTTGGTAGGATATTTGAGCAGGTATTTTACAATAAAAATGCCATTGGAGGTGTGATTTTGAGAGATGGGAAGTAGCCTTTTATAAGAGAGGATAGGGTCGCCTTAGGAAAGATTGAAATAATATTATAATATACAATCATATTCATTTTATAATGGAACCAATATTATTTATTTCACGTATAAGGATGATATTGGTCCCCAAAATATCAACCAATAGGTGTTATATATGTTTAGGTCATCGTATTAACCTTATCATTTATATTTAACTCTTAGTTAAATAGTTTATCTTTTACTAGGTATTCATGTATTATTATAATAAAGGGTTAATAAACATACCATAAAAGGCAAAGAGAACCCCACGTGGTTCCTTATTGATATATATAACCTTATATATGTATTTTGGTTGATCCGTTGTTTTTTAGTAATATTATATCAATTTATAATATTGTATTTATTTTAAAAACTCATTTATGTCAATTTTGACACTATTAGGTATCTTGTTTTTGTGAAAATCATAACTACATTAACACTTGGACAAAATTTATTTAATCAACCATAACATGTCATATTGTCCTATAAAATTGGTGTAATTAATCTAAAGACTAAATTTATATTTAATTGGATATTTATATTATCAAATATTTTAATCTTTCATTAATAAGGTAATTACTCCATCATCATTGTATCCTAAATAAATTTAATTATTAATGTATAAAAATTATAAATAAAATACCATTTTATAGGTAATATTTTTATATATCTATGGAATATTTATAGTTTAATTTATCTTATGAATAAACCTATATTAAAATTTGGTTATTTATTAAACATTGAATTTATCACATTTAACTATTCTTTAAATAAAATAATAATAGATGTCATAATCTAATACATGTTGAAAAAGGATAATATTTTATTCCAAAGGATGATTTTGGTCTAAATAAAATTATCCAATAGAATTAGGATAAGTTTTAGGGTAATTATAATATCATTTTTTACCATTAATTACCCTATTTACTTTTAACTGTGGAAAATAAAAGTAAAACGTTATTATTCACAAAATATTATTTTCATCTTATTGAAAGAAATTTTACTTATTTATGTCAACTGTATCTCTCAGAATTCTAAAATTCAATTCAAAGAAGTGGTAAAATAACGTTTTATGCCAATTTTCAAATGTGCATAAAAGGTGGGTAAAAGACAGTAAAAGTTCAATAAAATTTTATATATCTAATATTGTTATTAAATGACTACAATGAATTAAATTTAACATATATAGTTATTATGAATATATTATTACCTAATATTAATTTATATAAAATAAATAAATATTTAAATTAAATGTCAGTTTTAAATAAAAACCCAGTGTAGTTCATTTTTCATCAAAAATTGAAATTTTTAGAAAAATACTAAAAATTTACCCTAAAATAATTTTGATATTCCGAATCCAAAAATGAAGTCCATTTTGAAAAATAAAATTTATAAAATTTCAGAAATTGTGTATTACTATTCATAATGGCTAGTTTGATTTGCCATGTTGTGTTAGAACTCAACGTTGCGTACATCACAAGTTGTTGTATTATTCAAAAAGAAGCTTACTGTGGATTTTTGGGGTGTAGAACTTTATCATCATGGAAGACAAATGTATTTTTTATATTAAATTCAAAGACAAGATCAACCACTCATCCCGAGTTCCCAATGAGTTATTGACATATTGTATGAACATTACTGATTACTGTTTCCACTAAATAATAGTGTTATGTACTATTCGCCTTCGGAAACTATCTCAAATAATTATCAATCAAATTCATAGATGATAGTAAAAGAGAAATTATATAAAAACCATAAGATAATGGAAAGTCAATTTAAAATAAAATTCCAATTTCATTAGACCAATAGATGGTATCCATATCAATGCTTTTATAGGGAATGAATTTATAACTACTGTATATATATTTTAATATAAGGCTCATAAAAAGTAAGGTACAAGTTAGTTTTTTTAAAAAAATATCTAGTTTATTAAAATGATCTCGACCACCAAGTCCCAAACATTGAAAATATCACTCACCACCCATTATAAATCACTATTTGTCACAAAAGTGGGTAGTCCAGGATCCTTCACTATACATACTATCTAAATTCTAATGGGAATATGTCATGTCTACCAAGACACTAAACCAATCCCAAGAAGTGTAACGACACATTAGTATTGGTATTGGATATGATATGAATTTTTAGAGATCCAACAATGGGGAACTAGATTATTATCCTAGTGTGGTCCACCACATGGTAGAGGACAACAAAACAGACGAAACACGTGTAAGGATAATAGTATAAAAGAAAAACAAATATGGTAAAAAACAAAATAAATAGAACATATTTTTGGGACATAAAATGTAATTACAAATAGTCTGAATAAAAAATATAACATAATACAAGTCTAAACAAGTTCTTATCTGACCATTTATCGCCACCAAACCATCCCTTTATAAAGAAAATGATAAAACGAAAAAACATAATGCTACAAATACCTATGAATTTACCTTAGTAATTTAACAAAACATACACAACCACACAAATTAAAAAATATTGTGTGATAGAAAGTCCTACTTAGATAACACAGAAAAATCTATTCATGTTCTACTACCAGGAATGGATAAATTATACCCTTAATACAAATCTTGTTTACAAATAATTTTCATACTGTAAAACTACTTTGTAAATTAGTCTATTTGTTTTTATATAAGAATACGATATTCATTAAATATTGTATTATATCCAGTATTAATGATAATTGGTAAGAAACTATGGATACATCATAAAATAAGAATGGGACAAAATTACATTGAAATTACCATAATGGGATAAACAAATCAAAAGTGGAGAATTACCCCAGACGGTCTCTAACCAAGGTTTACATATGATAAACATGAATGAAAAATCACAAATCTCATCCTATGGTGGATCCATCCATTATTATATATAGTAGAATTACAAAACACTAATGTAACATAAAACTGCTCTTAAAAGTAAACAAACTGACAATGAAAATTCTATTCCTAATGTCACCAAGGATTACCAAAATTCTATGTTTGTACAAACCCACAATTAAAACCATTATCATATTTATTAAAACCTTTGTATATCTAATCATGTTTTTATGGGATTGAAAACATATCATTGAGATCAAACCTATCATTTAAAAATTTCCTCAAACTCTTTGTTTTAACACGTATATTTTTAAAGAACCCCATTTAAAAACATAAATCTAATTCATAAATTACATTATAATTAAAATCCTTGATTTTTCAATGAATAATTCTAAATTATTTATAATAATGAAGAATAATTCATGAATTAATAGGTCATATAGTGTCTCTTACCTAATGAACTATGACAATCTAATCACCATCGGCGATAGAGATTGGAATCATGGATATTGATCCCCAAAAGATATAGAATGAGAGAAAAAGATAATTTATCAATAATGATCATAAACTGGTAATTAGACCTTAAAAAAATTAGTACACCCTATTTCCAAACCATAATCAACAAAGATAAATTGGGAGAGGGAGATAACACATACCTAAGGAAAGAAAACTCACCGCACTAGCGATCAATAGCAGTTAGAGAAATAATCCTGAGTGAATGAAACTCTCCATGAAAACCTGGGAGAGACCTATAACTTGAGGACGATAGTTACACCAATAAATATAATAAAAATATCTGAGTGGTGAATAAAACCGACTAGCCATGAGAGTTTAATGAAATAAATCTCTGTCTTTCACCAATGTGTTCAAATTTATAATGAAATCTAAAAAACAATGATTCATAATAAAATATTTAAAGTGAATACTTTATAATTTATAATGGGTTTTGTTGCTGAAAATGAGCTATGGACTAAAGGGATTCAAATGATTGTCTGTAGTTCTATTATTATACTATTTTCCATAAATTTTTTATGTAAATATATCCTACCAGAATTTTAAAAAAAATACCCCATAGGAAACTACCATCAAAATCCATGAACCCTACAAATCCATTACCACATTTATAACTAGACCATATCATTACAAAAAAAACATAAGTCCGCATACTTATTGTAATTTACCTTTACATGTTGTCCAAATATTTACATGGCCTAAAAGACATCCAATAAAGGGAAAAGAGACTTGACTGAACAAGTACATCAAATAAGGTAATGAGATGTTATAATAACAAAGTTAGGTTTTAGTATTTGTTATAAAATGAATCAAAAAAACAATATGTGAATCATATGTATCTAGGAACCTCTATATCTTATAACTGAATAAGGGAGAATATATAACATGTAAAAAATCTTGGTATATGGATGTTATGATGGAAAATGTGTGTTTCTTAGTCCTTCAAATCAAATATAGGTCCACATTATAATATAAATTAATTCATTATATTATAATTATTTTTTTCTAGTGCGTGATACTTATTTTTAATATTATATTATATTCTAAAATTTTTGAGATTATATAGAAAATATAATTATTTTTCACTAATAATTTATTAACAAATATTAAACATTAATTAAATGGTATTAATCACCTTGAATTTGTTTATTGCACATTAATATTTTAGGGATAAAAATAAGAGAAAAAATAATTGATTTATTGAAAACTATATGGTTTTATATTTCATAGATGTGGAAGTAATTAACGGTTGACTAATTTTGACAAAATTTTGTTATATGATATTTATATCCAGGGAATGTTTTATTTATTTTATGAAAAAAGGATCCATGATTTTTTTAATTTTTATCTTGCTTTGGGAATATAATATATATTTATTATTTTTTGAATTTAAAAAATACTAATTAATAAATTAAATGTTTAAAGATATAAATAATTTATGGAGTAATATAAAATATTTTAAGGACTAATGTCTTTGAGATTCATATTTCTTTTGGATGAGTATGTTAGTATTATGATAGATAAAAACATCCGTATATGACTATATGAATAGATATTTTTTTTGAATAAATACAAGACACATCATATAACCCATGAGATTATGTTATATGTCATATGTGATGTTATATCCCAATCTATGTTTATGTTAATATTAATTTAACTTACTTTCATCAGGGTCTAATTGTAATAATTTTCCGATGTAATTCATTTAATGTGTGTAAGGGGAAATATAATGTCCTAATAATTTTCATTATATTTTTCTCAAATTAAAAATATTTTAATATCTTGTTTTACATGAAATAATATTCCCAAATGGGAAAAAACTTTATAAACATAAACAAATATTGAAAATTGTATGGTTATTATTGAATAAGTAGGTACAAATAGTTATAAGCAACTAATGAAAAAAATATCCTTTTAATTTTTTTTCAAAAAGGGCAGCTAGAGAGCTATGATAATATTTTTTAAATTAAAATTTATTTTATAAAATGGATATTTCTACTTTTTGATATATTTAAGAATATAACTAATCGAGTAAGAATATATAATATACTGAAAAATATTTTCGATAAATATAATTTTTTAAGAATATGTTATTAGTTTATTTAAATTCTATATTTTTTACATTATATAACTTAAATTTCATAAAATTATATTAAATTAAAAATTTTCAAATAATAGGAAGTAAAGATCATTTTGTTGGCATTTTCCTAGAACAAATTTAGTTGAGTAGATAATAATACCATTTGTTCGAATATTAACATTTTTATGTCATTATTATAATATAATAATGAATTGGAAATTCAAGAAACCTTATCCTATGAAAGAAAAAACATTTTAAATGTGAGTTTATAAAAAATAATTATCTTAATTTACCCACCCACATTTCATATTTTAGAACAAAAGTTGCACTTTACAAAATAATAACACCCCATTATGCCTGTAGAATTTTAAAATATTTTTTATAAATTTTAGATAAATAATATAATTAAATATATATCAAATTTTGTTTCATTTGGTTGAAATGATTTAATATGGACTAATATATTTTCAAAGAAGAAAGTATAGTTTACAATTTTTAAAACTAGTCACATTGATAAAAAATATAGAGGGAAAAAAGGATTTATCCAAGAGAGAAAGACCACAATTTTTTTGAAAACATGTATAAATATGTGTGTTTGAGGCCTTTATAGAATGAATCTATCATCATATACACATTTTTACAAAAATAACCCATTTTTCGTAAGTGCGAAAACCCTTTATTGAATAGTTTTGAGTATTTACAAAACTTTTATCCCTTTTAAATTATAAATGGATAAATCATACCACCAAATTACATCAACAAAAAAATCCTGTAGTTGGGGCTAAAATATCTTCAAAATACTACTTTTAATTATTTCCCACCTTCTAGAGGTTCTGTTCTTCTCCAATTGTGATAATGTATAACAACTTTTACAAAGTAGATAATTCATGAAGTGAGGTATAAATTTCATACCACACATTTTTCATTTTTATATTAATATGTTAAACTATAATCCTAAAATTATCCTCCCACTATATAAATTTTATAATTTATGTATAAATAGTATAATGGTATTTCATTTTAATTATTTTATAAGAATTAAACTATATTCTATTTTATGTTATGAAAAGTGAAATTTTTACTCAAGTGTTGTGAGAACTACCATATGCATAATGCAATGTATTTTATTTTCATTCACTAACTTATAGAAATGATAATTATAGGTAATTAAATATATTATTATTAAATTAATTAATTATTTTATATTTTGAAATATTTAATCATATTACGGCTTTACTGCATTCTATTGAAAATGAAATTGTCATCCATGCATACTTGTGGAGAACCACCACAATGGAAAGATTGATCTATATTTTTATTTTAATAACTACTATCCTGGATATCCATGAAGAAGGGATTAATGGAAAAATTATAATTTTTTTCTTTAGAATGATAAACTTTGTAACCTATATACAATAGGAGACGTAAAATACGTGCTGAATTCAATCATCAAAAATAGTGTTCTAATAGAAAAATTATTTCTTTATAGAAAGAAATAAACTTTTATAAACTATATTTTTCTTATAATTAATTAAAATTATAATATAACAAACTAATAAACAATATATATGGTCATTTGGATTCTAGTATCATGATTTTAATGATAAATCACATTATAAAAATCCATTAATTATGGAATGTTATTGTTTTGGTTCCTTAACTAACATACTTGGAAAACCATATAAATTTATGTCTAAGATGGATATTGGAATTTAGATTCTTTTAATATATTTAATAAATAAGTTAATAATTATTTGTTTTTAGTTCATTATTGGTAATATAAATATTAAACAAGTTAGTTAAGAAGAAAAAATTGGTTTTCTAAAAATCATTGAAACTTTCTCTTTTCCAAATTCATTTTTATGTATCCTGAAAAAATACCATTAAATGAAATTTTATTGATATTGATATTTAAATAACAAGAATTAAATTGTGTTTTATGTTCTAATAATGATTATATTTATGGGAATAATTAAGAACAACACTTGCATTAAGAAACAAGTTTACAATGATCACAATTATTCACATAAGATGATGAAAATAGATAATAAAGAAAATACAGAGTGATATTAATTATAAATGATTTATATAAAAGTTTATATATAGTATAATTGTAAAAAAATTGATGAAAAATATAGATAAATTTTACATTTGATGTTGGAGTGCATTTCAACTATGTAGTAATTGAGGCCAGGGTTTCTTTTTTAATATTTTCACCCCTTGAGACATATTTCGTATTATGCACCATTTTTCTATGGGATATTGTATATAATTAATTATTAATGTGTTATACCATATTCATTTGGGTTTTTAATATCCACATAATTATTTATTTAAATATAAAATTTACTAATGATGAATGGGGGTTTGGATTAAAATGTTATACCAACAATAATGATTTATTATCTCAAATTTTCACTACTTGAGAAATAATAATTATTATACTCGATGATGTTTGAAAGAATTTATCTAAAAAGAATATAATTTTTTTAATCATTATTATCTCCTTATTTATTATATTTTATGTTTAATTTGAAATTATTTATTTCTTGGGCGTTTTCAATCAATAATTTCTAATGTCGTAATGGTTTCATCGACTAAATTTCTCAAAACATTCGATTAGAGTATTTCATATGTGAGTATAATTTTCAGAATATTTTTTATCCTAAATTTCATTAATTTTAAATATTATTTTATTTTATATACTTATGAAATTACATTTGATAATAAATAACCAATAATTTTTTCAAACTATATGGAAAATAGAAGTATGTCATTTGTATGAATAACCCCCATTCATTCAAACAAACATCTCCTCTCTTGTCCATGATTTCCTTCCAGTTAATCATCTATAACATTTTAGGAAATATAATATTAATTATTATGAATTATTATCATTATTACCATTAATTATATTTAAATTTAATATTTGAGACTCCTTTTTACAATTTGGGTTTTGAAATAAATGTATTTAAAACATTTAAAATGGGTTTCCGTCATTTTAAGGTAACATGTTTTTTCATTAAACCCAATTTTATTTTGAAAAAAATTATTCATTTTATAATATCAATTAATGTGATTTATTTTTCAAAAGTAAATATTTTCATTGTTGTCTTTCTTCCATTATTTAAAATTTTATTTTAATGTGACTGTTATCATTATATTTTTATGATAAGGATAATATGGTTTTAAAAAATATCTTTTTATGTTTCCTTCCATGTGAAGACATAATCCCACAATCTTTTCATTATCTATGAAACTTCAACCCTACATGTTATCAAAAATAAATTATTCTACTCCATTTAAATAAAAAATATATATCATTTTATTTATTTCAAAAGGTAACAAATATTTATTATTTGAAAAGTAGTTATTCTAAAACATCTAAAAAGGTATTTTAATCTATGTACTTGTTCATTAATGTATCTATGATTTATTGAGGATATTATTCAATATATAAAATATACTTTCTTGAATTTTATTTCTAATGAATATAATTTTCGGTTATCGAAATGATCAATCACATCATTTTCTTGCCTTTTCATTGATGTTTTATGAAAATTATTTTTCATCAAATATCATCACATATTGAATACCATATTTTTTATTCCCTTTACTGAAGGGGGTTCATGTAGATTCTATACACCAATTAATTGTGTAAATTATTATCTTTCACTTATACCCTTTTCCATTATTTTATAAATATTATATTTTTATTATATTTAGTGAATAGTACACAATTAGGTTTTTTTGTGATTTTATTTCATCAAAATTTATTATCCATGATTTTATCATGTTATTATTTTTAAATGAATTATGGATTTTGTTTTTGTAATTATAATTGAAACTGATATGGGACTCAATTTATGTTATTATAATGAAGTGGTTTAATTTTATGCCTCTTGATCTTAGAAGGTTATAATTAAGAATTTATCCAATAAAAAACTATAAAAAGATGATTTTTCAAGCTAGGGGTACATGAGAGGATTTCACCCATGCCAAAGGGGTATAAAATAATATTTTTTTGAAGATCAAGATTACATAGGAATATTATCCCAACCCTAAGAAGGTACATTGGCGGTTAAATTAAAACAATATTTGATGAATTTCATAATAGGCATCCATGATGTTTGTTGAGAGGTTAATGTTTGTGAGATAATTGAATGATTCCACAATTTGTTTCCTATTATTTTGGCCATATTATGATCTCATGTATAATATTTATTAACACATATTTACACACTCTATTGATTCATGTATTATATTATTTATTGTCTCATTAAATGATACATGATATATAAATTTTTGGGTATAGTATTTTTGACTTTACCTATTTTATTATCTTATTCTCTTTTATGATATTTGTTTTTATCACTTATGTTTATCCTTATTGATCATATATGATTTCCGCATTCTTTTGTTTCTATCATACAAGGATATGAAGGGATTACATTTATAATATATATATAGATAGACATATAAGAGTATTGGGTATGGATAATTTGTGGGATATTTTTAAGAACTACTATGGATTATTTAGTTTCTTATAAGGTGGTAAAACATTTATTAATTGAAAAACACATGGGGTTTTTAAATAAATTTTTATTGTAATCCTCTAAAATAATAATCCCAACAGATATTAGAAATATATTACTATACAATATTTGAATTTTTTTCATGTGGCTAATATGTCCATGTTTATTGGCTTCTATAACTCTGGATTACTTCCACTTACGTCTTATCTCACCTAAAAAATTAAATGGTGTACGTGGAAGTGTAGGATTTGTGGTAAAACATTCAACGACACCAACAATTGTGTTTGAAATTATATCTTATTAGTTCATAAAACTTATACGTGTACCATTACACATAAGATTATTCATTCCATATATTTTCATCTTGAACGTATTGTATTAATTATATAAATAACTTCAAAAGTGCCTTGTTTCTTCTATTAAAATAGGATAATTTTTCTACCCATTATATTTTGGTTATTCATGGCCAAATTTTGAGTTACAACTTGAATTGTTATTGAAAAATTAATATATAAATGATTTTAAATTTATAGTTTTCAATATATCTTTTCTAAAAGTTCAATAAAATAATTTATATGATTTATCATTACAATATATGTATAGTTTTTTAATTCATACCTCTTATTATTCATCTAAATATATGATTCAATGTATATAGTATATATATTAGATAAATATTCTTATTTATAAACCTATATTTCTCTTATACCATTTAACATTTTCTCACATTAAATCAAAATAAAACTTAATTTTTTATCTTATAGAAAAGGATTTATCTGTTCATTTAAAACTAAATATGCCCTTCTACGTTTTTATTATTATCTTTTAGTAGATTTTTTATTTCATTAAAATGGTATTCTAATCAATAATTTATTAATGTTCATCCTTTAATACATATTCCATTACAATTATATTTCAATAACCCTATTATTTTCCTTGTGAATTGAAATGGTTATCAAAACCAAACAAGAAATTTGTAAATCAATCACCTGATTCACATTTATAATCATCAATATGGAAATAACTACTTCTTATCTTCTCAAAAAGTTTTACCTTATGTAAAAAAATGTCTTCTTTCTTCTTCTAAATCTAGATGACTTTTTGACATTTTATTGTAGTTTTATTTTTATGGTTTTTTAAAATATTTATATTTAGAATTACGTTCTTCCTTTTTTAGAAATTAATATAATGTTTTCCAATTGTATTTCATTTTTGTCATCATAAAGATCCTTAGTTTCTCCCCTTTTTAATTCCCTTCATGAATATCATTGAAATATGTTAATTGATTCTTTTTTCATCTCCATTATCCCCTTTTTTATGAGTCACATGAATATTAATTGATGATATTTTATTTAACTTAAAAATTTGATATAGACTCAAAATCCATTGATATTTTTCTTTTATCCGGAAGGATAGAATGTTTACCATTTTAAAAGCACCTGAAAATGTTATGAAATCCATCCTTTTAAATATCCTCTATATCATCTAGAGATGATATCATTTGATAAAAGATATTTGAAAATGTACTTATGTTATTCTTAATATATTCTTATTTCTTCCAATTTTCCCAAAAACATCAAGATATTATAAATAAATCATTTAACATAGTGAATTATTCATTGATATTATCATAATTAGATATCTCCATTTCTCCAAACATCCATGTCTAAATCTATAATTTATCCCATTTGACGTCGAAATTGACTCTGTTGCTATTATTTAAATTGTACCATATTTAATTATCCTATTAATGTCCCAAAAATTCTTCAAGATCTTTTATAATAGCGATTATATAATGGAATATTTTCCCTGTATTTGGACTTATTAATTTTATCTACCATGTTTTCCAAAGAATTCATATTAGTGGGATAAAACCAATATAAAAATAATCACTAACTTCAATAAAAAGTAAACAAATATATTACAAAAATATTTTTTCCAACAATGTAACCATTTTACTACAAAAACAAAAACACCCTTACTAGTAAGATAATTTATACTTGAAAATTTTGGAATAAACTTGTATGTCAAAAATTATAACAATAATAAAACAATAAAGAGAATTACGGTGGGGGGGGGGTCATACAAACATTGATTACGTCGTGCTAATTGAAACCATATATAATGATCAAGGATCACAGTCAAACTAAAAAGAAATATTATAATTACTATAAATTAAGAGTCATACATTAAGGGACTAGGGGACGACATAACCATTGTTGGATTAAAAAATGAGGAATATTTCCATTGTCTTTTTTCATGGGAGGAAAAGGTTCAAAACCTTCAGCATCCACAACAATATTTATCCCTTTGGATAAATACTGATCATAATATTTATTTTTTAATGGAATCATCCAATATATCCTCCCAATATCTATGGTTACCATGGTTTTCAATTAATTAAATATTTTTATCTTAAATACTTGAATGGATCTCTACATTATTGGGATTTTGATTCCCCTTGGTTGTGGGATAATAACTCTACAAACACTGATTCATTTAAAAAATTAGTAATGTTTTCAGGACACCATCATCCAATTGGGAATGGTCTATAACCACATAGACTAATGTCGTTGACATATCATGCCTATCACCCTTAACCACCTGAGTCTCCTACACTAATTCACTAGAAATAACTTCCATCTTTTTTAATCACAAAAAATATTTTCCTTTACCCTACAAAGATTCTAATTTTACCAATAAAATTTATCATTATTATTCTTTATGTGCCTCCTCATATTCTTCCTATAAGAAGCCTCATGATTCCATTTTATTAGAAAAATATATGAAAACCCTCTTACAACATTTAACATTTACTTGAATAATAACTTTAATATCCAGAAAAAATTTAGGTAATTTATCATATTCTACAATAAGAGAGATATCATCACCCAATATTGATAAAACTATATTTTAATTAAGAATGATCAAATGTACACCTCCCAAAAGACCCTAGAAATATGGAAAATTTCACAACATCAAATGTCTTATCAATTTTTATCAGAATTCTCATTATAAAGGATAAATGATAAAGAATAATTGGATGCGCAATAATCATGTTAATAAAATTAATTTTAATCCAGACATGATCCCTTTTATTTTTATAGAAGATAGATTTAATAAAAAATCCAACTCTTAAAAAAAGTCAGACTTTTCTTAAATACAATTAATCCATTCCTTGAAACTCTTCACATTAGTTACTCTGATGGGAAAATTATAGAATGAAATCCCTGAATATATAAGTTAATATCTCCATTCAGAAACATCCTTATAGATTTTATCTTTTGAACTAAGTCATGGATCTTCAAAAATATTCTTCTAATAAGAACAAAATTTCTGGAAATAATGTGATGATCTCAAATAATTAATCAACAAATGATATACTACCAATAATAAATCACCTAGGTAGTTTCAAACATTCAAGCATTATGCTTAGTAGAATATCCCAATAGATATGTGAAGTGCCTTCAATTAGAAAGAATTTCGAAACCCACATCTATGAGATTACAAAATCAAATCAATGAATTATAAGAACCTGGATGACCCAAATGATGCTCTACGATGACATTAACTAGAAACTAGATTCATTCCTCATAGATCACCAGGATCCCCTCATTTCGGTCACCACCGGATGACCGACACCATCTACAAAATCCATAAATGAAGAAATCATCATTGTTATGTTCATATTGGAAAACACAACAACTGGAGATCTAGAACACAGTCCATTGACTTACATAGAATTTTGTAAAAGATCCAACTCAACCACCATTGAAAAGTAAACAAACATAGGGTCACTCTATCTTCCCATCTCATAAACATTATCCATCACCACATATATATTTAAAACAACAACCAGATCACTATGATATCATAAATTTTTTTTTACCACTATTGAGGTCCTTCGAAGATCCCTACAACCCCAATATAAGGGTTGGAAAACAAATATCTTCTTCATATACGCATCTCAGTAGAACCAGGGACTAATTTTTTTTTGTTTTTATACCACCATAGAAACCAATCGATGATCCCGATCACGGGTCTTTCCTCTTGCAATTAGGGTGGATCTATGAAAGTGAAGAAATTTGATGTTGGAGAAAAAATAACCTAGATGGAGGCCTAGATCACTGATATCCCCATGAGGAAGATACTCCTGATCCCATTCCATATCTTCTAATTTTTTATAGAATCTAAACCATATATTCTATGTTCATGATTTAATCAAAAGAAGATGCCAAGATAAGATACCAGTTGATGCCCCTAGGAATGAATTAATCCACAAATAAGTGGGTGGGGAATAAATATATTGATAATAGGTTTAACAATACAATCATAATTAAATCAGCACCAATAAACTATAAATATTCGATACACTAAAGAATACAATTTTATCCACAATAATGTATGATAAAAATAATGTGAGTGTCGACACTTGAAGTTTTACATGGTTTGGATGCTTCAAGGGTAACATACTCCTTCTGTTATTTAGATGGGATTACTAAAAATAGATTCATATATATATATATATATGAAATAAAAAGATAATGGTATTGATATTTTGAAATAGATTCCTTCAATTACATTCTATATTCACATTAGACTAAGCATATACACAATGCCTTCATAGAGAATATCAAACACATTTGAGAAATATATTCATGAGAGCATGCTTAATTCAATAAAAATAGATGTAAGTATCAATTGATGAACCTTAAAAAATATCAAAAAAAATACAACTCAATTCATAAAGATATTATTTATAATTACTTCTCAATCCCATTTGATGTCACCGAATTATTGTGCTCCACCTGTTGAGAATGCTGATTATAGTGATTCATCTTGAAACCAACTCTATAAAAAACATGATTTTTTTTCAATTTATTTAATATCCATGAAACACCACACCATTCTTTGAAAACTCACAAAATTATGGAAGCATGGAATAATAATGAAAAATAATTACCAATAAATAATTTTCTAAATCAGTATCCTTAATTAATCTCCCAAAAAAAACCAACGACATAATACATGTTCATTTCCTAATTCAGTTGGGATAAAAAACATGATCTATGGTATCATGATTATTAATAACTTTTAATAAATTCATTTCTACAATGACAAACCACTTAATCATTTTTTTTCAGTATCTCAATAAAAACCAATTCATGATTCTTCTCAATCCCCACATAATATTGATAATAATTCAAAAATAGTAATTTTGTTAATTCCAAATATCCCCATGTATTATTCTTTACTTATTTAATCTCAATCTCTATATTCCTTATACAATAATATATTTTTAGGGATATATATCATAAAATTTAAAAATAACTCATCGAATTTACATCATTCTTGATGATGTCATCATGAATTGATTAATAATAGAACTCCATTAATTATTTGATATTATAAGAAGTGATGTATCTTCATAAATATTTAATATATTTAAAATATATATAGTCATAAAAAATACAAGTTAAAAAAACAATTTTTGGTAAACTAGTATAGAGTATATATCAATGGGTTTCTAGGGTTATCTCTATCTATGAGAGTATTTATTCAATCACATCACACTCCTAATAAGTCATTGTATGTATTTGGATTATTATGTTTTTTTAATATAATAAATAATATAAAATAAGAATTTTAATGTAACACAATATTATTAATATTTAATACAATATGCAATGAAATTCATTGATGTTTGAAAGAAATAATTTAGACATAGGCTTGGTTAATGTAGATCCATCATTGTTCCTTACTATTGTACAATTATTTTCATAATTCAATCAATTTTACATGATCTAAAAACCTAATATTTTATTGTGATGTTTATTATAACAATTAGATTGTATTGGAAAAAAAACTTTACCTCCCCTAGTTGTAAATTATTGTGAAGAGACCTCAGTCGAGATTGAAACACATTATATTTCTAAGCCCCATCATATTCCATTTAATCCCTCAAAGTTAATCAACTCCATCATATAAAGAGTATTCAAATGTTAGTGTGGGAATGGTGATTTGGTAGATTATATAATGAATTTAATAGTCCTTCAATATATTTGGTAGGTTTTTTCTACATCAATATATAACACATCTCTCGTCCAAACCAGAAATAGAAAATAAACATGATGAATTGTTATATAATAATTCAGGAAAAAATCCAAAATCCTCATATATAGAAAATATATGGGACAATCACTCACCATAATGAGTTTAATAGTATATTATGTATAGATCAAGAAATGAATACAATTAATGAAAAAATATATATTTTAAGTGATGAATTTTTAATATAAATAATTAATTGAATAATGATAAACAAAAGAATAAAAATATTACAAGTTTCTACAAAACTGAACATCATGTGAATATCATGAGTGAAACATAGCTAGAAGAATATGAATAAAAAATATTTTATAGAGTGTAGGGGATAATAGTTTTACAATACTTTTATAAATGGAATGTAAAAAATGATTGAAAATAAATCCTAAAATTTATGTCATGTATTTGAGATTTTTAATGATGAGAATAAATAATATGTGGTTGAATTAAAATTTTGATATTAAATATTCTATTTCATGTAAAAAATATATCCCATTCAATGAATGGATTAGAATTTTATTTCCAAAATGAAGAGGTATGGTACAATCATTTGAATCTAACTCCTCATTGAGATTAAGAAAAATGTATTCCATAAAAAACAATTTCCATAAATGAGTACATCATATAGAATATGTAGCCTAAAATGTATAAACATATGTAAAATAATAGAATTTAAAATCCAATAGAAAGAATATTTTCTAAAAATAATATTAGAGTTCATATGAAATTAAAAAACTAGAATTTCTATGAAATATCCAAATTTATGCAAAAATTAAAACTTTATATCAAATATTCACATTAAAAATGTCCTTATAAATAAATATAAGATATAAAAAAATACTTAAAAATAAACAAGCTATCCATTTTAACAATTTAAAATAATTTTTTATTGTAATATAATAATTAATCAATATCACATAAATAATAAAATAGTAATAATTTAAATTTTAGAAATTTAATGTAAAATTAATTTAAATAATAGTTATATCAACCATCCATTAGTGATTTACAATAATCCTAAACAATAACAATGTTTTTTTTGCGTAGGAAAACTCTAGTTACATCCTTTCTGTGACTCTTGAATATTAGACATGATGAAAAGTTCATCCCAAATGTATATGTTGATGTTTTCCCATTCTTTATAAATCTTGGATATGATGTTCCTTAATAATTGAAAAAAAAATTATGTAGATGAGTCATTTAAATTTTATCCAATATATAATGTATATGGATGAACATAGAGTATATATCCCCTAAAACAAGATCCCCAAAAATAATCGAAATACCCCAATGGTATATCATGGGTTATTTGTGTATTATGTTTAACTTTTTTATATATGGGATCCATCTATGGATAATATATTGGATTATTTCCTTGTTACAATATGATAATTATTCTGAAATCAGGAATAATTTATCAAAATATACTTACATTAACTCATGTTAAATATTCTGTTACATTGATTAAAATTAAATTTCTATCCTTAATCTAGGTTATAAACACATATCCTATTAGGGTCCCAACTGAGATTCCATAATTTTCAATATGAAATTAAAGCTCTACATAGATTAAATTTATAATTATTTAATTTGAGATCTATATTCTATGGTTCCTCTTTTGAGGGAAAACTGTATAACCAATGAGAAAACCATTTGAATAATGTAACCTTTAAGGATACATCCAATTAGTGAAATATTTTCCAAATCGATCTTATAGTGGTGGTTCATCCAAGGAGATAGAAGGTTATTACCTGATTATGGTTTATGAAAGGGTAGGTAATTAAAAAGTCCAAAATCATAAAGGGGTATCACCTATGATTCTTTATAATATTTAATTTTCTCCCTAATTAGATCTAAAATAAGATAATACATCACTCAGTTACATTGATATTGACTATCTTCCACAATTTCAATAACTTTTTTCTCCTCCTAGGGGAAAATCATGAAATTTATTCTAGGTTTATTTTTTAAAAAGGGATAAATGACATCAGACAAAGGTATAATTTTATTTATAGAAGGTGTAATATGGAAGAAAATAAAATAATTAACAATGTATACAGTATCTCATAGAAACAATGTAGTTCTTCCATTGTATAAATACCATGTGTTTAAATTCAATCCACATGAATTGTTTTCAAAGGGAACTTGTACATATATAATATTTTATGAAAACAATGTATGGATTTTAATGATTCTTAATTTATAGATATTTTATTAGGGATTATTTAATTTTAGAAGAGAAATGATACAAAATCTTAAATGTCCAAGATTTTAACGAACCAACCCTGGGTGACACTAAACCGGTCACCCGAGCAGGTCAACAACTTTTCCTGAATGATGTTCATTATCCCCATAGGTTGATGACTTGTTTCGAGCATCTAAAAAACTAGTTAGGAACTATTTGGACCATAAAAAAGAAAAATCATAAATCATAAACTAATAAAAAAATAAATAAATAAAAATAATCCAAAAAAGGTGAAAGCGGAAAATAGAATAAACGAAGCAAGGATACATACCAAAAGTGACCTCATGGGTCACAATGGAAAATAAACTACACTCTTTCCTAGATAAATCATATAATAGATGAACCTGAAACATAAAATTAAAGTTGATGTGAGCACCGAGATGCTCAGTAGGAATGAAAAGATACAATAACACCCTATACCCTTTCCTTTTATAATAAATACAAAACATGCTAGTTTGAAAATGGGACTTGATTAAATAATGGTTTTCATTCTTTTCAAATTCATGTAACAAGTTTTCATTTTTTTGTAAATCATTTATCTCCAACTACATTTTCAATATACATTCCATGAATGCATTAACATTTTAAATGTAATGGAAACCAATTTAGGTCAAAATATACTTTTCACTAATAAGACATAAATTATGAAATGACTAAAATAGAAATCACATGACAAGCAACATGGGAAATCCTTAAGCATTTAGTTGTAGTTAAGGACCATGGATCCTCATACCGCAGATAAACATGGAATATGACCCACAATGATATATGTTCTCATGTATAAGCCAATGGTAGGTAATAATCCCATAACCTAGTAGTCTCTAACCATTAAAAATATTTAGTTAGTGTTGTCATGTCAATACTACTAGAAGAAACAGGGATAACCAAATTTTTATCATCTAGTGTACTAGACCTAACCTACCCACCTAGATACCCTATCTTCCCATTGCACTCCATTTCAATTGGTGGTGAGATTTTATCAGGAAAACATATTTGTACATATAATTTTAGTTGCATAAAAACACATCTATCCCCTCACCTCTGATCTCCTACCTTGTGTTCATACCCCCTTTTTCAGTTACACAAAAATGCATAAGCCTCTCTTCTAGGCACCAATATCAAATCAAAAATTCAATAAACACATCATTTTTTTAAAAAAATATGGCATGTCTTAAGAGATGTTCTTATATTTCTTAAAGAATTTTTAAGTTTCAAAACAAGATTTTTGACATAAAAGAAAAAATTTAATAATTTAATATCTCAAAGTCAAAACACCTATGGAATTATTCATTTCTAATTCAAAACCCCATAACAAATTACATTTCAAGGAAAGTATCTTAAGACAAATGGGCATTAGAAATACATTTCAATTTCCAAAAACAAAAAATAATCGTTTCTTTCCACCAAAACTAGGTTTCATTTCATGTGTATATAGTATAAATATAAAAAATATTTTTAAAAAGATCAAGAAATTATGGAATTCAAATTAAAAGGATAGTCTTAGGGGACCTACCTCAAGGTGGATCCAAGCCATCCACTTCAAATCGTGGTGATTTCGAACTAAAATCTACATATCCAACACTAAGAATATGCATCTTCACATATATGTATGGATACATATCCCATATGAACACAATCACATGGACCATGAACACGTGAAATGAGATCCTTAATGGTATACTCATGCGCATATACCAGTCTCCACTCACTTACTTTTTAATTTTTTTATACATACATGGGAACACCTAGTCCCATACTTGTATAATCAGTGCCATGGAAGATTATACATTTAATGTGGGAACCCACCCACCCACATACTTAAATATATAAATATATTTATATACCTACATACAGACTTATGCACATACAGAAGAGTTGCCTTACACCCAATGACTCGAAACCACCAAGCAGGGACCACACACTACCCATATTATTTAAAAAATCGATAAAACAATTTATGAAATACATCAATGTTAGAACCAAAAATATTTACACCAAAAACACTCTTTTTACCCAATCTCACCCCAATTGTCTAACTATATAGTTAAAAAGACCATTTCTATGACCAAACTATCACTATAAATTTTATTAAAATTTATCAAAATGTGAGACATGAATGAAAATGTGAAGACTTACTCTAAACATTTTTTATAACTAAATTTTAATTGATATCATGGGAAAACACAAACTCTCTCTCTTACACTTTTTAACAAACTCACACTACATCTTATAAAACACCAAGAACGGATCAACATGTATTTTCATGGAAATTTCATAATAAAATCATTTACACATAGAACTAAACACATCAAAAAATATTAAACCACATGTAAGATAAAATTCACACCAAACAAACTATGTGATAAACATGCTAAATAATTTAAATAAGAAAATGAGTTCATAAATTAATACTCATACACTGAAAAAACTATCTTATCATAAATAAAACATTCCAAATACTGAATTACACTCACGCCACTTGAAATTCCCACCGATAATGACCCAAATTTACCTTAAAAACAATATTTTTAGAAAATTGCGTCAAAATTGAACTAATATCCCTATGAAACCCTATCTGCAAATTGTATAACTGAAGAGATTACCAAACTGGAGACCATTAAACCCACATAAAATGTTCAGAATTCTATTAGGAGAAGAAAGAGTGCTGATGTTGTTGTGTCTTTCTAGAAAATCTGATCAAAAGAAGGGGAGGCATATGTTTGTGTTGTGCGAGGCAGCGAGGAAGCACTGACACGATGCGAGGTGGGAGGGGTAGCGTGTGACTTGCATGGAAGACCGAAAGAGGTGTCGAAGGGGGTCTTCGGTTCGTTCTGCCAGAGTGATGATGGATGGGTCCCATCTAGGTTTAGGAGTAGGGGAAGTTATTGCATGAACTAAGGGTAATGGGGGGGTCTACACGATGGAATAAAGAGAGGTTGAGGAAGAAGATAGGAATAAAAAAAGAACAAAAATAAAAAAAATGAAAAAAAGATAAAATAAAACATTAAAAAACTCTAAATTAACATAGAATAATAATAATAAAAATAATAATAATAATAACATTGGTAATATTAGTGGTAAAAAACATGATGTTAAAAAATTTATAAAAATAACATAATTATAATTATAAAAAAATAGACTTAATGAAATTAATAATAATAGTAATAATGTTAATATAAACATGCTGGTTATTTTAGAACTATTATAATAGTTTAATATTAATAACTTAATTAAAATATTAACAATAATAATAATAATAATAATCTCTATATTATTATTATTATTACTTTTAATAGAACTTTAACATTATTTTAATCTATTTCTTATTTTTTCACTTTCTTATCATGTTTATTTTATTAATTAACTTACCACACATTGGGAATTGGAAAGAAGACATTATCATTTATCATAGAATGTTCATGGATTTCAATAGAGCTTAGCCCATGCCTTGGAAAAAAAATTAAATCCATGTAAAAATTATAAATTAATAATGATTTTTTTATAGATGCCCGAGTGTGACTATTCATTCCACCATGACACTTTATTCCCCAAGAAAGTTACAAAACACTTGGTCAACCCAAGATTACTAGTAATATAGTGAATACACTTTAACCAAAATCTCAATTCCCAATGAATAAGCAACCAAAACACCCATAATCTGAAACACTAATTATATTAAAACTAGAATCACCAGGAAACATAACCAATAATAAGGAATTAAAATTCAACCCAACTTAAACATGGAACACTCCCAACCATAACTAAGAACAAACTAGCACATTCTTGTGACCTCCAAAAACTCTCGTAAAGAAACCCTTAACTTGAGCTAACCAATTACCCAATTTATGGTTGGGTGGAGTAGAATCAAGGAATTGACCCACCAGACACTCTTTGAAGGAATGGTTTTCTAAATTTTTTTTGTAATTTACCGATATTTGATGAATAAATTCCCTTTTATTTTAATCATGTTTGGATATAGAAAAATAATGCACTATTTTTTATACTTTTATTTAAATGAAAATTATATAACATTACCATTGAAAATAGAGCCACTGGGCAATGATCATATGAATGATATAAATATAAAGATGTAAAAAATAATTATGACACTGACAAAATGGAGATAATGGAATCATCTATTAGACACATGCCATAGGAATCTCATTTTTTAAAGCTCATAAAGGAGGTCTTGTCACCAGGATTTGATCTTGACCAATCCCAAGTAGAGATTCGACACGTTAAGCATGAACAGAATTGCCTATGGTAGAAGTTCATGACAATAGTGACTACCACATTGGCGATGTTATCTGCGCCACCCCAAGAGTCATTCACCTTCACACACCTAACAGTTAGGTCTTATGTTGGTCTTATAAGGGGTTTAGTAAAAATTTATTAGTTACATGTTATGGAATAACTTTGTATAAATGAAAATATTATTCCATCACTTCCATTAGGATAATAGTAATTCATAAAGAATTGATGAATTTAAAAAATTGATTTTTAAGGTAAAAATCGCAATTTTCAAAAATATATATATTATTATATTAAACTAAAGTTTTTATTAAAATTTCTATAAAAAATATTATTATTAATGATGATTATATCAATTCCTTATCTATAAATGTTCTGAAAAATCAGTTTGATAAGAGTTACATTTTTATGCGATAAAATATAATGTTTATTTTTTTAATTAATGAATTTTTTTTAAGGAATTATTTCAATTTTCAAATTATTAAGATTTTAATAAAATATTATTATCAAATTAATTTTATTAGTAATAATTTATTAAATAATTTTCATGAAATTAAATGTAATTTTTATATATGTTTGAAAACTATTTTTATCAAAACCCGTGAATTCTTAATAAATGTTGGTTTTCAATTTAAAAGTGAAAATTCAAGTTTTTAGATAATTATTTAGATAAAATAAATATTATTTTTGGAATTAAAAAATTTATATTATCCATCATCAAATTATTCATAATTTTCTAAGACATTCGAATTTTTGGGTAAAAATTAACTACCCTAGAAATAAAATATGTGTTTTATGACATCATAATGACCCCAAAATGATGTAGTAAATAATAAAAGGGGTATTATAGGACCAATATATTTTTCCCCAATAAAATTATGTGATTTTATATTTTTTTTAATTTATTTTATAAATGATTAGTTAATCCTCCCAGACATATACAATATTTTACGATTTTAAAATCATTTCCTTAAAAGTATGACTCACCTCCACATAATAAATGGATAAATATTAATATATTAGGACAAATTCCTTATAATATAATTTTTCCACTACTCTTTTCACAAAAATATTTGAAAACTATGGGTTGTTATGTGGTTTTGAATACTTATTTATATAAATCCCAAAACCCATGTTTCGGAAATATTAAAGAATTCCCCTCTCACTTTCAATATAAACCCTCCCATGATCCCAAATCTCAACACTAAAAATCCTTGGATGACATACCAACTATGCCCTCCCCTCTCTATAACCCTCCCAAGATTCCTCAAGCTCTCATGAATCCCCTCTTCGTTCTTTTTATGTAACACACTCATGTAAGGTTTCCATTCCATTATCATTTCTATCCATGTTCCCTTATATTGTTTCACCCTTTTATTTTAAATTATAAATGATGGGATATGTTTATCACCTCAATAATAATTCCATTGTTAGTTTTTACAATTTTATACCTTTCTCTCTCTCATTAATCCATCCCATGTACACCCCTTACCATGCCAAAATTTCATAAGAGTTTTTCCATTTCTCCACTGTCTTCAAGTTTCATTATTATGTTACGCATAATATTTCCAAATTCCTTATGTTGTAAAATGTATCCATATAATAACATACACTAAATTTCATTTATATATGATTAGAAATCACTTTCTCTCTCATTAACATGATTTAGTAATTTTTTGTCACGTAGTTAGGCTGCTGAATTTTCACCGTGATTTTCCATGCCAAATCATCATGTATTGAATACCAAATCCATTTTTATATCAAGGGTATTCAACTTTATGAAAATATATTTATTGATAATATAAATTCATGTATGTCTTCCACATAAATTTATAATATAATAAATTATAATGTTGAATGAATCCTTTTTATATGATCTTTGTGGAACACATAAGCATGAGATTGGAATGATTATGAAGCATGAACCATAATAGTACTACAATGCATTGGGTAATGTTTTGTATCATGATATGCTACATGAAATGAGTTTTTAGTTATGATAATTAATGTTTAATTATGGTTTACTTATTCTAATACATGGGTAATGATCCTTTTCTCTTGCTAATATGATGTTGTTTGTTGTTTCCATATTTCAATGTTATGATAACCATGATATATCATGCCTTTATGTTAATTTCTACCATCTTCTCCATTGATATGCCTATTTTCTAACATTTATTATATTCTTCATGTTATTCATTATTTACTCCATTTATGGGAATTATATCTCATCCCTTTATTATGTATTTCCTCAGGTTATCCCATGTAGAGTTATGTATGAAGAATTGAGTCAGTCCTATAAAACATTTCTGAAATAATTATGTTGTATTTCATGACATAATATGTTATTTAATGTTTCTAATTTCCCAAGAAAGTATACCTATCGATCCATGGATATGTATTACATTCCATTTCATGTAATAAATGATGTTTAAATATGAAATAAAGATCATAGTTGCTATAGTTGGAATTAAAGGATAGGTTTTGAAATTTTTAGGACAGTGGTTAAAAAACTCTAGTGACAGCTAAAGGGATTTGAATCTATATAAAATATTAATCCCTAAATTTTGGTGAGTATACAGTAAGTGGTTTATCAAGAAAATACATCACTATCTAGATATGATAAATTAGAGGTGCCTCTAGAAAATATATATCTAGGGGTGAAACAAGAAAACACCTCTCTGATCTTTACTTGAACGTGAACATATGCATGGCAATGAGACTTGATTCACTATTGGTTAAACACTATAAAGGGATATTATTTGGGAAAATCATAATAATAGTATGTACCATATTTAGGGGATAATGAAAATCCTTTAGATTATACATTATGAAATATATCAGGGATAACATATATTGAATCCTAGAAATTCATAAGTTAAGGAAATAAATGTAATTGATAAGTTAACCTTTTTTCATTAGATTCCCCTATATATGTGTAATAATTATCATCCCAATGTTTGTTATGGATAATGTAAATGAGTATAACTAGAATAAAAAATTTAAATCTAGGGCTATCGTCCATTGTTCTACGCATTTGTTTTTTTCAAAAGATTAGTAGAACAATTCAAACATCACTACTACCAATGGAAGTAGCGATGTTAGTGGGAATGACAAATGGTTTAATTATTTCTTCCAATGAATATAACTCCTCCCCTATAAAAATTTGAGTATTGAACTTCCCAAAAAAACTTTTCATACCTTATATGGTAGTATTTGATGAAATTCTTGGCATGGATTGGATTTCCCTATATAAAGACAAAAAAAATTATCTTGGGAATGAAATCAATCTCTATATAGAGAATCAACCCCAGATTATATACAAGTGAAAGGGGTACGATGAATATGTTTAGCACCATCATCTCAAGCGTGTATATTACTACCCTATGAGCACAAATAACTTTCTTAAATGAATGATTCTAAGGAATGAACCATACTCAAAGACATTGTTGTTGAGAGAAAAATTCATTGATGTGTTTCCCATGAAAATTCAAGTTCTTCCTCCTAGAAGAGATGTTGAATTATTGATTGATCTTATACCTGGGGAATTTCCAATATCTATGACTTTATATAGAATGACTGTTGTGGAGATTAAAGAGGTAAAGAAAGAACTACGAGATAATATGGATAATGGGTTTAAACATTAAATTGCTTCACTATGGGGTGCACCAGTACTCTTAGTCGAGAATAAGGATTGGTGATTGTTCCTTTGCATTAATTATAGACAGCTCAATAAAATCATGATGAAGAACACTAATCCTTTTCCATGTAATGATGGATGTTTTGATTAGCTATGAGGAGAAAAATAAATATCCATGGTGGATCTACGGTTTGGATATATCTAGGTAAGGATGAAGAAAGAATACATTACCATGACTGCACTTTGTACAAGGTACGTGCACTATAAATTCATAGTAATACCTTTGAGACTCACTAATGCTCTAGAAATCCACATGGACATAATTAATTGAGTCTTTAGTGATTACCTTGAAAAACTTGTGGTAGTATTTATAGATGATACTCTAATATACTCCCAACCCAAGGAGGAACAAGAGGATCATCTAAGCACTACATTAGAGACCTAGAAAAAGGAGAAGCTCTATGAAATGTATATAAAGTGTAATTTATAGTTGAATGAAGTCTCATTATTTGGGAATATCATCATTAGAAAGGGGATATCTATGGATACTTCCAAAAGAAATGAAATTGATGGATGGACGAGGCCGACATCTGTGATGGGTATATGTATTATAAGGCCCCAGCCTTAAACCTTACTTAATCTTGAGTTATTACAAGATTACACATTGAGGATCTTTTCGGGTTTAGAGTTTTAGAGAATTAGATCATAAAACTTGAATTACATTCCACATATAAACAAAGTGGTTACAGAAATATAGTATTCTTCATTCCCATCAATGGAAACACGTTTAAAATAAAACATGGATTATTTCTTGACACATCCTTGACTCTATCATCTTATCATGTACCTTTCACTTGACCTGTGAAAAACATTTCAAAAACTTGGGATGAGCATAAAAACTCAGTATGGGTTAAAAAAAACAAGGAAAGGAAACATGAGTTCATACATACATAAGAATGAAATCATACTTTACCCATAAAACATAGGCACTTTAACATACCTCATAAAATCACGAATAAATCATATAAATCATAAGACATAAAGGTAACTTGAGGCATTCATATCATTCTTACGTAGGGAGTAACCCTCTTGGTTACGTTTGGAATACCCATCACAGTATATTCCCTAAAATCTCTTCGGAGAAACCTTAACGTTTCACTCCTTCGCGTTACCCAATGCATTGGAGAGCTATAACGGGCTCACCCGCCCTTAGTTTATCACAGAACCACCCGTCTTCATAATAATGCCCAAGAACCATAACATAATCATATCACATAAAACATGCATAAAGGAAACATAAAATTTCCACATTTCAATCATGAGATATCAATACAACACATTGATATAAAAACATTATGAAAACCATTTTCAATACTAAAATAAAAGAAAAGTAAAACATGGTATTTATTTTTCTTTTAAAAAAAAGGTATGGCTTGTAAAGGAAGCCGAAACTCAAATAACGGTCACGATGGCGGAGAAGTCGTTGTCGCCGCATACGTACGACAAAAACATTCCCTTTTGTTGTTTAGTAAACGCTTCGTATAAAAAAGATTCATTTTGAATAAATGAAAAAGTCAAAGGGTTTTATACACCATATAAAAGAAAGTTGTGTATAAAATAAAATATGCCTCAACGAAAGGAGATTGAGACGAAGTCCCATACCTCGTATCCGACTTGACCCGACCGTTCTTTAATCTACTGAATAATAAACATGAGTTAATATCTACTTTATTATGAACATTTTTCAAGTTCATTATTCCTTTTATACCATGTTATGAACATCATTTAATCAGTTAAGTTAATAATGTTCATTTTGTCGGTATTTGGTTCTTAAGTCAAAAATAGACTTCTTACACTTACATGTTGTTAACTTGGTCAAAGGTTAATTATATCCAGAATGGTATTCATGATGTAGATATCATATATGTCATATATATCCAGTACATACATTCATTTATAATATTACATAATCATTTAGAGGTAAGAAATGAAATGCACCGTTCATGGAGACGGTAAGCCGTACGTACGCATGAACGCTACTTTCATTTCTATTTCGTATTTTATAGAATGGAATCATAATGATATAAAGGTATATTATAATTCCAGTATAATATCATATATAATATCATAGTTCCATCCTTTATATGTCCCACATATGGTATTTAACGAATCAAATCACTTTGAGGGGGCGGTAGTCCGCACTTCCTAAAATGAAGATATCGTGTTTACCCATAATGGAAACCATAAAGGTATGCCCAAAATGAAAAACACAGAAGCTTAAGGAAAACATAAACATATTATATATCATATATAAAAATAGTTACATCATAATGTCCACCATTGAAGGTGTTAAATTAGTGTTGAACAATCATCGTTTCGGGAGGCAGAATTTCGCCATCCACGGAAACTGTATGTTCTTTAACCACTTTATGTAGTTGTGTGAGAGTGTAGATCAAATAAATCATATAAAAACATCCTAGTATATTGAAGATACTGGTGTTGTTACAAAATAAGTAAATAAAAGTAGTTTAGGGGGTTAGAGAAGCAAAATAAAACAAATGAACATGAGAGAAAGAATTACCTTTAAAAGTGTAACTCCTTTTCATTTGAGCCTAAAGGCTTCCTTTGAAAGGATTCTGCCCAAACGGAATCCTCTAGGATGAGGAGAGGGATGTGGAGAGAGAAAATGGGCAGGGGTTGGCCGAGCCAAAGGCTTGAGGAGTGTGTGAAATGAGGTAGAGGTGGGGGCTTTTTATAAGAGGAGAGGAGGGGCACTTTTGGAAAGTAAAGAAATATTACATTATTTGAAAATGTGTTTCGGTTTTAAAAGGTCCCACATTGATATACTTCGTGGATAAGGTAATAAGGGTTCGAAATCCACTCATCCAATTGGTTTTTGCCATGTGTAGTTCATAGATTTTACATTATCTTCTCATTTTATTTAAATCGTCAAATAATGATGTCATCGCTGCATCATTATTATGTCATAAATAATTTAATTTATTTAATGTCTAAAAATCAAAAAAAAACTACTATGATGTAGGAAATATATTTATCTTTCCAATGACTATTTATAATCAAAATTTGGACTTGTATAACCCCACTTAAAAATTGTTTTTGTAAAACATATTATGTTTGTGTCATTTTCACTTTAACATTTAATAAAAAGTAATTTATGTCATTTCCCAACAAAAGTGGATCCATGGGGTCCCCAAGTTGACCCATGGCATGTCATGGTCGGCCATGACACAAACAATGAGGTTGGGACATGTGTATAGGTCATTTATTTTTATTAAAGTATTATTTATACCTTAAACTACCCTAATTACCACTAATCGCGATTAAGAACTTAATAAGTTACTATTCACCAAAAAATTATTATAATCTCATTGAACCAAATTTTACTTCTTAATGACAACCATGTATGTAGGATTTTCAAAATTCAATACACATTAGTGGTAAACTTTCATTTAACTGAAAAATCAGTTTGCTTGATTACCACTTAGTGGTTTCACTATTCATCAAAAATTGAAGTTTTTCAGAAAATTACCAAAAATTCACCCTAAGCTATATTTGATATTCCAAATTCAAAAATGAAGTCCATTTTACAAAATTCAAATCATATAAGTCACATTAATTAATTCAATAATTAATTCCCTCTGCCAGAGCAAATAGCGTGTTTTTACAAAACAATAAGTATCAAAAGATTGACACCAGTTTAAGTCTAATTTCAAAGTGAAATTGATTCCAATGACCACAATTGGATAAAATGGTAAAAATATATTCTAATTTCACTTCAAAAGAAATTAAAAACATAATCTAATCATATAAATAAATTAGATTAAAAATAAGTTTTGATGTAAAATGCAGTATTTTTCACTATTCATTAAAAAATGAATATTGTCAGAAAAATACCAAAAATTCACACAAGGTAAATTTTGATGTCCCAATCATAAAGGATAAGTTTATTTTGACAAACATAGTTTATAAAATTGTCAAAATATAGATTCAAAAATGGTTTTCCATCAAAAGGAAGTAAAACAATATTTTAAGAATATTAGTTTATTCCATGCATAAGATTGTATTTATTTTCATTTTAAGCCTCTATAACACTATCTTAATCATTAATATACATAGATAAAAATATATATTATTCATTACTTACTTGGGATGTTACATCCTTCCCCCCTTTAGAAAATTGCGTCCCCGCAATTTATTTACTTATCGAATAAATGGGGGTACTTATCCCTCATTGCATTTTCAGATTCCCATGTTGCCTCTTCAATCATGTGGTTTTTCCACAAAACCTTTACCTGATGAATCACCTTATTCCGTAACACTTGCTCCCTGTGGTCAAGAATCTGGACCGGTTGTTCCTCATAAGATAGGTTCTCTTCCAGCTGAACTACCTCTGGACTCAAAACATGAGATGGATCTGGCATATACATTCTCAACATCGAAATGTGAAAAACATTGTGTACCTGAGATAAACTCGGAGGTAAAGCCACTCGGTATGCAACTGATCCAACTGTTTCCAGAATTTCGTATGGTCAAATGAACCTTGGACTCAACTTTCCTTTCTTACCAAATCTCATCACACTTTTCCAAGGAGAAACCTTGAGAAAAACATGATCACCTACCTCGAAAGATAGATCCTTCCTCCGGTTATCCGCATAACTCTTCTGCCTGCTCTGAGCTGTTCTCATGTGTTTCTGAATCAGCTGAACTTTTTCTGCCATCTCTTCTACCAATTCTGGTCCCATCAACTTCCTTTCACCCACTTCATCCCAGAAAGATGGAGTTCGACACCGCTTCCCATATAATGCCTGAAATGGTGCCATCTGTATACTGGAATGAAAACCGTTATTATATGAAAACTCAACCAAAGAAAGATGTTGGTCCCAACTTCCCTGATAATCCATAGAACAAGCTCGTAGCATATCCTCCAATGTCTGAATTGTTCGTTCTGACTGCCCATCTGATTGAGGGTGAAAAGATGTACTAAAATTTAACTCAGTACCCAAAGACTTCTGAAGGCCTTTCCAAAAGTTAGAAGTAAACCTAGGATCACGATCCGATACAATGGAGAGAGGAACTCCATGTATCCTGACTATCTCTTTAAGATACAAACGGGAAAGTTGATCAAGAGAGAAAGTATCTCGTATAGCAAGGAAATGAGCAGATTTGGTCAAGCGATCAACAATAACCCAGATTGCATTATTACCTCGAGATGTCTTCGGTAATCCAACAAAAAAGTCCATGGATATATTCTCCCATTTCCACTTTGGTACTGGTAAAGGCTGAAGCATCCCTTTCGGTAACTGCCGCTCTGCTTTAACCTGCTGACAAGTCAAACACTTCACAGTAAAATCAGCAATGTCTCTTTTCATTCCATCCCACCAGTAATACTCCCGCAGATCTCTATACATCTTAGTACTGCCCGGATGAACTGAAAACGGAGAACTATGAGCTTTACATAACAACTCTCTCTTAAACTGTGAATCACAAGGCACACACAATCTCTTCCCAAATCTCAAAACGCAATCATTATCAATGTTGAATTCAGGAAACTTACCTTTCTGAACCAGCTCTACCCTTTTCTGCAACTCACTGTCTTGCTTCTGTGCTTGCTTGATTCTATCTGATAGAGAAGATCTCACTGATACCTGAAACAAAATAGAAGGACTTCCTGCACCAACAACTTCTATGCCAAAGTTCATCAAATCGTTAACCAAAGGATCACGTTCCAACCACAACATTGTTAATGAAGCATTACTTTTTCGACTCAAAGCATCAGCCACTTTATTTGCTTTTCCCAGATGGTAATGAATTGTACAATCATAATCCTTGATTAATTCCATCCATCTCCTTTGTCTCATGTTTAACTCTTTCTGAGTGAATATATACTTTAAACTTTTGTGATCGGTATATATTTCACACTTTACTCCATACAAATGATGCCTCCAAATTTTTAAAGCAAAAACAACAGCAGCTAATTCCAAATCATGTGTAGGGTAATTTACCTCATGAGTTTTCAACTGTCGTGAAGCATAAGCAATTACCTGATCATTCTGCATTAGGACGCAACCAAGTCCTTTCAATGAAGCATCACTGTATATAACAAACTCACCATTCCTGGAAGGTAGTGCCAAAACTGGAGCATTCACCAATCTTCTTTTCAATTCCTGAAAACAATCATCACATTCTTTTGTCCAGATAAACTTAACACCCTTCCGAGTTAGCTTAGTCATTAGACTAGATAACCGTGAAAAATTTCTAACAAACCTTCGGTAATAGCCCGCCAAACCAAGGAAGCTACGAATCTCGGTTACATTTGTGGGTCTTGGCCATTCTTCCACAACTTTTGTTTTTGCAGGATCAACAGTTATTCCATCTTTAGAAACAATGTGACCAAGGAAAGAAATTTGTTGCAACCAAAACTCACACTTACTGAATTTCCCATACAGTTTCTTTTCATTTAAGGTTTGCAATATAACCCTTAAATGTTTTTCATGCTCCTCTTTACTTTTAGAAAACACCAAAATATCATCAATGAAAACCACCACAAACTTATCCAAGAACTCATGGAAAATTCTATTCATTAAGTCCATGAATACAGCAGGTGCATTGGTTAGCCCAAAAGGCCTTACTACAAATTCATAATGGCCATATCTCGTACGGAACGCGGTCTTCGGAATATCTTCCTCCTTGACTTTCAGCTGATGGTACCCCGATCTCAAGTCAATCTTTTGAAAAAAACTGAGCTCCCTGGAGCTGATCAAACAAATCATCGATATGAGGCAAAGGATATTTGTTCTTAACAGTGATGTTATTCAAGGCTCTATAATCAATGCAAAGTCTCATAGAACCATCTTTCTTTTTAACAAATAAAACAGGAGCACCCCATGGTGATGTGCTAGGTCTAATGAAACCTTTCTCTAATAAATCATGCAATTTCTCCTTCAACTCTAAAAGTTCAATTTGTGCCATTCGATAAGGGGGTTTTGAAATTGGCTTAGCATCAGGAACTAAGTCAACAGTAAACTCAACTTCCTGATCTGGTATTATTCCAGGCAACTCATCAGGAAAAACATCAGGATACTCATTTACCACCGGCACATCATTAATCTGAACAGTTCCTTTATTTTCAACGACATGTGCAAGGTAACATTCATTTACATCTTTTACAAGTTTCTCGGCCTCTTGATATGTTATCAAAAGTAAGGGTTCATTCTTGTAAACAAACTGAAAGTCTTTCTGAAAAGAAACTTATTTAGCTCTACAGTCAATCTTAGCATGGTAAATAGAGAGCCAATCTATACCCAGGATAACATCAAACTCTACTAGAGGTAGAACAATAAGGTTTGCAAGTAGGTTCTTTCCACAGATAAGGATAGAAAGATTCTTATAAATTCTTTTTGCCTCGACATTTCCCCCAGGTGTTTTTACCAAAAGTTCAGGAGTCATTTCTTGAGATGGTATTCCCATTTTACTAGAAAAGGTTTCAGAGATGAAAGAATGTGTAGACCCCGAATCAAACAACACACTGGCATAATCTGAAAAAACAAACAAAGTACCTGATACAACATCATTTGATGGCCCGACATCTGCTGAAGTAGTTGCAAAGGATTTCACCACCCCTTTCTGCTTGTATTCTAACTGCTTCCCATCACTCAAGATCCTTTTCGGACACTCGTTTGCATAGTGACCCATCTCATTGCACTTATAACATTTCACTAACTGTAAATCAAATTTGTTATTACCTTCACCTTGATCCTTTTCAGTGCAATCACGAGCCTTATGTACCATCTTACCACATCGGTAGCACTTCCCAGAATTCAGAAGACATTCCCCAGCATGCCTTTTGCCACATTAATCACAAACTGGAAACTTAGTTCTCTTACCATCAGACTTTTTTGAAGAATTCTTACCTTTCTCCTGCCACCCCAGTCTCTTCTTCTGCTGGTTGTTATAGAAAACTTGGTCATCGGAAAACTCCATTTCCACCTTCTCAGCACACCGAACAAGCTTTTCATAACTTTTAAACTCACGATAAGCTAATTCCCTTCGATACTTTGGCTTTAATCCTGAGTAAAAATGATTGATTTTACTATCAAGGTCCCGGATAAAATTTGGAGCATACCTTTCCAATCGAGTGAACCTTTCTTCATAGGCAGCCACTGAGCCTTCCTCTTTCCTTAATTCCAAGAATTGATTTTCCATCCTATGTCGAACAGCCTTAGGAAAATACTTCTCAAGAAACATACCTTTGAATTCATCCCAGTCAAGAGCATCAATCTCATCGGCGTCCCTGATATTTTTAACCATAGACCACCACTGATCTGCTTCACCCTCCAAACGGTAAACAGCAAGACTAACCTTTTGATTGTCTGAACACCCCATGACATCAAAAATCTTCTCCAGTGCTTTAATCCACCGTTCAGCTAGCACAGGGTCAGATGATCCTCAAAATGATGGTGGATGTTGCCTCATGAAATGTTCCACCACTGACATGTTCCTCTGCGGTTAATCTGGCTGATCTCGTGCATGGATACCACCGCCATTTATCGCTTGAGTCAACTGCGCCATTACTGCAACAAACTGTTCAGTTCCAATTCCGACCATTTCTGGATGCTTATTCGGAAGGTTATTTCCTTCTGTATGCCTTCCTAGAACTGCTTCCCTGTTTCCTCTGCGGAAAACCATTCTGAACAAACATGTCTTAGATGAAGCAACATGGTAATATTTAAATGCTATATCATTTCAAAAAAAATATTTTTGGATAATCATTTAATAGAATTATAACTCCTAAAGTTATCTAAACCGACCTTTGATACCAACTATAAGGCACCAGCCTTAAACCTTACTTAATCTTGAGTTATTACAAGATTACACATTGAGGATCTTTTCGGGTTTAGAGTTTTAGCGAATTAGATCATAAAACTTGCATTACATTCCACATATAAACAAAGTGGTTACAGAAAGATAGTATTCTTCATTCCCATCAATGGAAACATGTTTAAAATAAAACATGGATTATTTCTTGACACATCCTTGACTCTATCATCTTATCATGTACCTTTCCCTTGACCTGTGAAAAACATTTCAAAAACATGGGATGAGCATAAAAACTCAGTATGGGTTAAAAAAACATGGAAAGGAAACATGAGTTCATACATACATAAGAATGAAATCATACTTTACCCATAAAACATAGGCACTTTAACATACCTCATAAAATCACGAATAAATCATAGAAATCATAAGACATAAAGGTAACTTGAGGCATTCATATCATTCTTACGTAGGGAGTAACCCTCTTGGTTACGTTTGGAATACCCATCACAGTATATTCCCTAAAATCTATTCGGAGAAACCTTAACGTTTCACTCCTTCGCGTTACCCAATGCATTGGAGAGTTATAACGGGCTCACCCGCCCTTAGTTTATCACGGAACCACCCGTCTTCATAATAATGCCCAAGAACCATAACATAATCATATCACATAAAACATGCATAAAGGAAACATAAAATTTCCACATTTCAATCATGAGATATCAATACAACACATTGATATAAAAACATTATGAAAACCATTTTCAATACTAAAATAAAAGAAAAGTAAAACATGTTATTTATTTTTCTTTTAAAAAAAAGGCATGGCTTGTAGAGGAAGCCGAAACTCAAATAACGGTCACGACGGCGGAGAAGTCGTTGTCGCCGCATACGTACGACAAAAACATTCGCTTTTGTCGTTTAGTAAACGCTTAGTATAAAAAAGATTCCTTTTGAATAAATTAAAAGTCAAAGGGGTTTATACACCATACAAAATAAAGTTGTGTATAAAATAAAATATGCCTCAACGAAAGGAGATTGAGACGAAGTCCCATACCTCGTATCCGACTTGACCCGACCGTTCTTTAATCTCCTGAATAATAAACTTGACTTAATATCTACTTTATTATGAACCTTTTTCAAGTTCATTATTCCTTTTATACCATGTTATGAACATCATGTAATCAGTTAAGTTAATAATGTTCATTTTGTCGGTATTTGGTTCTTAAGTCAAAAATAGACTTCTTACACTTATATGTTGTTAATTTGGTCAAAGGTTCATTATATCCAGAATGGTATTAATGATGTAGATATCATATATGTCATATATATCCAGTACATACATGCATTTATAATATTACATAATCATTTAGAGGTAAGAAATGAAATGCACCGTTCATGGAGACGGTAAGCCGTACGTACGCATGAACGCTACTTTCATTTCTTTTTCATATTTTATAGAATGGAATCATAATGATATAAAGGTATATTATAATTACAGTATAATATCATATATAATATCATATTTCCATCCTTTATATGTCCCACATATGATATTTAACGAATCAAATCACTTTGAGGGGGCGGTAGTCCGCACTTCCTAAAATGATGATATCGTGTTTACCCATAATGGAAACCATAAAGGTATGCCCAAAATGAAAAAAACAGAAGCTTAAGGAAAACATAAACATATTATATATCATATATAAAAATAGTGACATCATAATGTCCACCTTTGAAGGTGTTAAATGAGTGTTGAACAATCATCGTTTCGGGAGGCAGAATTTCGCCATCCACGGAAACTGTATGTTCTTTAACCACTTGATGTAGTTGTGTGAGCGTGTAGCTCAAATAAATCATATAAAAACATCCTATTATATTGAATATACTGGTGTTGTTACAAAATAAGTAAATAAAAAGAGTTTAGGGGGTTAGATAAGCAAAATAAAACAAATGAACATGAGAGAAAGAATTACCTTTAAAAGTGTAACTCCTTTTGATTTGAGCCTAAAGGCTTCCTTTGAAAGGATTCTGCCCAAATGGAATCCTCTAGGATGAGGAGAGGGATGTGGAGAGAGCAAATGGGCAGGGGTTGGCCGAGCCAAAGGCTTGAAGAGTGTGTGAAATGAGGTAGAGGTGGGGGCCTTTTATAAGAGGAGAGGAGGGGCACTTTTGGAAAGTAAAGAAATATTACATTATTTGAAAATGTGTTTCGGTTTTAAAAGGTCCAACATTGATATAATTCGTGTATAAGGTGATAAGGGTTCGAAATCCACTCATCCAATTGGTTTTTGCCATCTGTAGTTCATATAGTTTACATTATCTTCTCATTTTATTTAAATCGTCATATAATGATGTCATCGCTGCATCATTATTATGTCATAAATAATTTAATTTATTTAATTTCTAAAAATCATAAAAAATATACTATGATGTAGGAAATCTATTTATCTTTCCAATGACTATTTATAATCAAAATTGGGACTTGTATAACCCCACTCAAAAATTGTTTTCGTAAAACATATTATGTTTGTGTCATTTTCACTTTAACATTTAATAAAAAGTAATTTATGTCATTTCCCAACAAAAGTGGATCCATGGGGTCCCCAAGTTGACCCATGGCATGTCATGGTCGGCCATGACACAACCAATGAGGTTGGGACATGTGTCTAGGTCATTTCATTTTATTAAATTATTATTTATACCTTAAACTACCCTAATTACCACTAATCGCGATTAAGAACTTAATAAGTTACTATTCACCAAAAAATTATTATAATCTCATTGTTCCACATTTTACTTCTTAATGACAACCATGTATGTCGGATTTTCAAAATTCAATACACATTAGTGGTAAACTTTCATTTAACTGAAAAATCAGTTTGCTTGATTACCACTTAGTGGTTTCACTATTCATCAAAAATTGAAGTTTTTCAGAAAATTACCAAAAATCCACCCTAAGCTATATTTGATATTCCGAATTCAAAAATGAAGTCCATTTTACAAAATTCAAATCATATAAGTCACATTAATTAATTCAATAATTAATTCCCGCTGCCAGAGCAAATAGCGTGTTTTTATAAAACAATAAGTATCAAAAGATTGACACCAGTTTAAGTCTAATTTCAATGTGAAATTGATTCCAATGACCACAATTGGATAAAATGGTAAAAATATATTCTAATTTCACTTCAAAATCAATTCAAAACATAATCTAATCATATAAATAAATTAGATTAAAAATTAGTTTTGATGTAAAATGCAGTATTTTTCACTATTCATTAAAAAATGAATATTGTCAGAAAAATACCAAAAATTCACACAAGGTAAATTTTGATGTCCCAATCATAAAGGATAAGTTTATTTTGACAAAAATAGTTTATAAAATTGTCAAAATATACATTCAAAAATGGTTTTCCATCAAAAGGCAGTAAAACAATCTTTTAAGAATATTAGTTTATTCCATGCATAAGATTGTATTTATTTTCATTTTAAGCCTCTATAACACTATCTTAATCATTAATATACATAGATTAAAATATATATTATTCATTACGTACTTGGGATGTTACATGTATCTTCCTTGGGTTGGTAGTATATTATCCCCAATTTGTGATAGATTCATCATGATTTAAAAACCCTCTTACCAGGCTAACCTAGAAGTGGTCATGTTTTCTTGGAATGATTAATGTGAAGAAAACTTCATGTAGTTGATGAAGAGTCTTATCACTGGCACAATTTTTACACAGACCACATGTGCAGAGATTTCTGTAATCTCCTACAATGAATTGAATAATAAATTGGTATGTGTGTTGACTTAGAATGAAAAATTCATTGCATATGCCTCAAAGAAGTTGAAAATTCAAGAGAAAAACTATACCACAAATTATCTGGATATGGCAGCTGTGATCATTGAATTAAAAATATAGTGGGATTATCTCATTGGGAAAAAGTATAAAACATATACGGATCACAAAAATCTAAAATAAATATTCACATAGAAAGAGAAGAAAATGTACCAATGAAGTTTTTTATATCTCTTAGATAATTATAAAATCTAAATACATCACCACCATGGGAAAGAGAACATGGTTAATGATTCTCTAAGTAGAAAGGACACAATGATTCTATCATTAATAATAATTGAAAAGGATCCAATATTATTCAATTGAATGAATATGGACAAGGGAATTGAAAAGAAAGGGACATCATCAATCCTTTCACAAATGAATTATCAATAGTCTCTTTTGGAATGGTTAAATGATTCTAAAAAATAATACGGTAAAATTCAGAAGAAATTTGATACTATCCAAAAAAGGAAATCTTTATATCTTAATGATAATTAAGAAAGAATTTTTGGAATTGTGTCATGACTATGTGTCCCATCAATTTCAGAGTTAATGGATGAACCTTTGGTTTATTCACATAGTTAGAATTTCTCCTTTATCCTAGGAAACAAAAATATGTATTGGGATCTCTGAGAGCATTATAAAGAAAAAGATTACCGAAAATACTTCAATGTTCCTAGTATGTCAACATGTGAAGGATTAGAGGAAAAAGACTAAGAGTATGATGCAACCATTACCTATAAAAACATGGAAATGGGAAAAATCATCCTGGACATAGTCATCGGACATATAAATACATCCAAAGGAATAAATACTATTTGGTTTGTTGTGTATAGTCTTATAAAGATTGAAAACCTCATTTCAATTTTGGAGGATTTCTCATTGGATAAACTAACACTAATATAAATAAAACAATTGTTAAGGATGCATGGTGTACCACTATTGACTGTAACTGATCATGTTCCAAGATTCACAACTATGTTATAGAAGAGTCTCCATCATGCTTTGAATACTGAGCTGAACTTTAGTACATTTAATCATTCTAAAATTGATGTCCAATCTAATTGGACTATCCAATAACTTGAGTACATGTTGAGATCATGCTTTTTGGACTTTAATAAAGGATGGTATCAACATCTTCTTCTACTTAACTTCTCTTACAATAACAGTTTCCTATCAAGAATCCAAATTTCTACTTATGAATCCCTTTATGGGAAGAGTAGAAGAACACCGAAATGTTGTGATTAAGTTAGTAAGTTAAAACTTCTAGGTACATAAATGATTAATGAAATATCGGATAATTTTAATACCATCCAGTGAAAAATCAAAGTTGTTCGAAGTCTCAATAAGTGTTATGATGTCAATCATCGATGAGACCTAGATTTTGATGTTGGAGACATGGTTTTCCTATTCATATCTCCATTTAAGATAATTGATAAATTTGGTAAGAATTTAATGATTTGTCCATGTTATATCGTCCATTTTTAGATCTCTGACTGCATCGAAGCTGTGGAATCTGGACTATTAATACCACCAAACATGTCTGATATACATGATTTGTTCTATTTATCACTCTTAAGGATGTACATTCCAAACCCATCACATGTACTCAATCCAGAGGTGGTACTATTAGAGAATGAAATATCTTATGAAGAGAAGACAATAATGATCTTAAATAGTACAGAAAATGTTTTAAAAAATAAGATGATTCCCCTCATCTATGTGTTGGGGAGAAACCACAAGTTTGAAGAAGCAACATGGGAACATGAGGAATTGATTGGGATGTTTTATCCACAACTATTTTAGTGTGGAAAATTGAAATTTCTATGGTGAAATTTCTTAAAGGGGGAATGTTGTAATGAACCGATCTTTTAGGAATAAAATTCACATTATTTTAATATCTTGTTGATTTATAAAACAAATTAAATCTTTCTTTTATATTTGGGTTCAAATGATTGTTATCTTTCATTACCGTTGAAAATGTAGCCATTGAATAGTGATCACATGACTTATATAAATATATTGTTTTAACAAATACTTTCGACACTGAAAAAGTATATAATGGCCTCATCCAGTAGTCTTAGGCCATATGAAGATAATTTGTCAGAGCTTAGAAAGGATGTAGCATCAATGGGCTTCGCTCTTGACCATGCCCAAGATAACCTTCAACTTGATAATCAATAACAAAAACACCTATGGGATAAGTTCAAGTTAATATATATTACCACTTGTGTGATGTTTTCCAAGACTCCCTAAGAGTCTGTCACAATCGAACACCTTATACTTAGGTATTATGTTGCTGTTATATGGGGTAATATAAAAAGTAATTGGTTACATACTGTGTTATCTATTTTTATAAATAAAAGACTTATTCCATCAATTACAATATGATAAATGTCATTCTTAAAAAAATGATGAATTTGAAAATTTTATTCTTCAAGTAAAAATGTTACTTTTGAGAAATATATAAATTATTATTATTGACTAATGATTTCATTAATAATTCTATAAAAACCATTCTTATATATGATGATTCAATCAATTTCTTATCAATAAATAATTAGGAAATCTATTTGAATAGAGTTATATTATTATATGATAAAACAGAAAGAGAATATTTTTATTAAATAATTTATTTTAAGGAATTACTAAATTTTTTAAATTATTATTTTTTTTACAAAATATTATTTTAAAATTATTTTTATTTAAAATAAATGCTTTTAGAATTTTTATAATGTCAAATGTAATTTTTATTATTGTTTGAAAACTGTTTTTTCTAACACCCTTTTAATTTTCAATAAATATTGGACTTCATATTAAAAGTGAAAATTCATATATTTAGAAAAGTATTTAGATTAAATGAATATTATTTTTGGTATCAGTATGTTGGATGTTTATAGTGGTGAACGTTTCATAATGTTTTGAGACAATCAAATTATTGGGTGAAAATTAAATACTTTATAAATGAAATATGAGTTTTATAACATCATAATGACCAAAATGAAGTAATAAAGGCTACATTTTTATTTTTGGCACAAGATATGTTTTCCCATAAAAAAATTTAATTTTTATTTTTTTTATTTAATTTATAAATTAGTAGTGAATTTTCCAAGACAAATACTAAATTTTAAAATTTTAAAATCATTTCTTTAGAAGTGTGATTCACATCCACATACGCAAGGGAAATATTTTAATATATTTGACCCTTTGGATTATAAAATACATTTATCCACTCTTATAGTAAAAAAACATGAGAAAACTAATGGGAGGATTTTTTTGAATATTTAATTATATAGATTCCAAAACCTATGTTTGTGAAATATTAATGAATTCCCCACTCATTTCATATATAAATGGAGTCAATCTCCCATTTATCTTCCTGAAAAATTATTGTATCATGTCAATAATATTTCATCTCATCTGTGGAATCTTCCAATGGTTCCCCAATCTCTCAAGAATCCCCTCTAAATGCTTTTGAAGTCACACACTCAAGTAAGGGTTTCCTTCCTTTCTCATTTTTATCCAAGTTTCTTTATATTGTTACAAACATTCCATTTCAATTAAAAATGATGGGGTATATATTCACACCTCTCAAATACTACCCTAATGATTTTTTTAGCGACTGGAGACCTCTTTATATCTTATTAATCCTTCCCATGTACACCTGTTACCATGCCGATATTTTGTAAGAGTTATTCCATTTCTCCTCATACTTCATGTTTATTTATTATGTTATTCCTTATATTTAAAAATTAATTAGGTATGAAATTTTATATATAAGACCCCATTACATTCTATTTGATGTATATTTTATGAGATACCCATTTCTCTCATATCAAACATTTTTATGATTTTTTATGTGACGCTGTTTGACTGCTAAAATTCCACAGTGATTTTCTAGGACAAAATCATCATTTACTGAATACCATAACCATTTAACTATCAATGGTATTCACCTTTATTCACATATACTAAATGATCATAGAGACTAATGTATTAATTACACATTCCAATATTATAGAATAAATCATGAAGTTGAATTAATCCATGTTATACGATCTATGTGGTACACTTAAGCATGATATCGAAAACAATATGGAGGGTGTTCCCTGATAGAACTCTATTGAATTGGGTAATGTTTAGTATAATGATAAACTATGTGTAATGACGGTTTAATCATGATAATTCATGTAAAATTAGGATTTAATCATGATAATCCATATTAAATAATCCTTGGTTCATGCAAGTATCATGTTTTATGTTGTTTCCACAATTCAATGTCCTGATAACCATGTTATATCCTGACCTTATGTTAATATTTCTCTTATGCTTCAGTGATATGCCTATTGCCTAACATGTATTGTATTCTTCATGTTATTGCTTCTTTACTTCTTTAATGGGATTTATATCTCATCACTTTCATATGTATGGACTCAAGTTATCCCATGGAGAGTTCTGTATGATGGAATGAGTAGGTCATGCAAAAAAAGTTTAAAATAAAGAAGTTGTATTTCATATTTTGAGTTGTTATGTAATATTCATAATCACACAAGATAGTATAAATCTCAATCCACGGTGGTGTCTTATGTGAATTTTTATGTAATTAATAATTCTTAAATATGATATAAAGATCAGGGTTGTTATATTCATCCTATGTTGGTCTCCTTAGCATATTGGGATTCTTGTTAAACATTGGTTCTTTAGACAACAAAACTCACAAATCCAGACAAACCTCTGACGCAGGTTAGACCATCCGAGCTCCCTATGTTAAACCAAACTAATAGAAAATGATACGCTAGAGAGACCTGATGTGGATCTCCCCACCATTTTAGAATTATCCCAACACAATGATGATCACAAAGGAATTCCTAGTTTACTCTGAGTGAAAAAGACTAATATCTTCACCAGAAACCCAAAAACATGGGGTGAACAACATAAAATATTCTCACAATAGATAATACTCTACCACATGGGAGGGTTTTGAAATTGGAAACCGCTAACCAAGTGTAAAACTAGACAGGCACGCTTTTATCCCACAAGACATGGGCATCTACAAAAGAAGTACAATTCTATTTCTAAACCGACCCACAAGAATGTAAACTATTCAAGATTATGCATTCACAGAGCGCACTAAATAGATTTAAAAGAATATGGGTTCTTCGAACAACCTCAATGTCGTAGAGGAACTCCCAAAAGCTAATACAACCATAATGAGTCACATATTTTATTCCCCTCAAAATAAATAGGATGGATTCAGAGATGATAAAGTAATAGTGAAACATAATCCATCCCCGTCCTGACATTGCGGACATACGTCAGACATAAACCATCCCATGTACTATGAATTATGACTGCATGGAAGCTTCACACCTAGACCTATGACCGGGGCTCTAATTTTTGAAGCATCTACCACCACGTATCTCTGACTATAACTTACACTACAGGAAAATCAATCCACATACTTCTCCACATGTCACAAGAAGCCACTCCATCAAAAAACCATCTGAAAATTGTGTTGAATGACACAGAGTGCCCTACTTACCATTCTAGAGATAGGAGATTGAGTGGTATTTCAGACATGAAAGATGAACTGATGGATGGAGAACTTGAAAAATAGGTCCATTCGGTTCGCACTCCTCCTCTGATAAGGAACTGTCACTTACCACAATATGAAAAAGACCAAAAACTATTAAGAGCTTTAATTTGTTTGCTCTACACCACATTTGGGGAACATGAAATTTGGCTCATATAAGGGTCAACATAACTCCTTCACCATCTATTTACTTGTCGATCACCTACGTTCTCCACCACTTTCCCTCACCTTCCCATTCTTTGATACAAAAACTAGATGAAGATAGTCTAAGGGATCTCTCAAGACATCCCCATTCATAACTCAAAATGGTATGGTCAACGTTTATTGTTTTAGTCCCACTCCTCCAAACATAAATGAGACAACTTACAACCACGCAAAATTTGGGGTCCTAAAGAAACCAGAGACTCCCCAAACTTTCCCAATCACTCAATAATATTCAACCGACCTGAACAACTATAGAAAACTAACACAACTGAGAAAAACCAAACAATGTAACTCCAATGAGAGTATGGGCTAAGCATAGATCTGATAGGGACCTCTTAGAAACCCATGGAACCTTTCTAGGGGGTGTATTCAAATAAGAAACACAAAACCATCATTCAACAAGACCAAATTCCTCACAAAATAAACATCCATACTTCTAACAAAAATCCATAAAATTGAAACATAATACAACTATTAATTCTCAATAAGAAACACCAAATTTAAAAACCAAGAACTATTCCCCAAGTCCCAAAATATATTTTGAAAAAAATATTTTCCATCTGGACTCAAAACTATTTTACAATTCCAGATTCCTTTAAGCACAAAAATCCATTTTAGAGAGAAACCCATTGTTCATATCAGGTCCTCTCTGAAAAAATAATCCCAACACTCCCAACATATTAAAGAAACAAAGGAAAACATTGAGAAGTTTTATGTAGATGTCTTTTAATAAACTTTTCATGAAACATGGTGGAGCCACATAAATGAATCTCCCACCACTAATAATCCTCGATGCCTTGAAGATATGAATTTTCGTGCCACTCATGCACCCATCCAAATGATTCAACAACTATCCATTAATCACGACCACATGAACACGTGATCACCTATATGAATACCAATAGACAGTAAATGTCTCTTCCATTTTCAAAACAAAAAATTTCCAAAATAAAACAAATCAATTTCAAAAAACACAAGATGTTGTTTTAGAAATATGATTTCAACAGATGAAACACCAAATTCCAGAAACATAGTCCACGGGAAACACACAAAAAATAATGCCAAACACACACCATGGAAAAACATGAGCAACCCCAAAGTCTTATTTACTTTTAAAAACCCCATCACACTAACCAATAATTGAACCCAGACACCACCAACACTAAAGAACTTAGACAGAGAACTAGTGGTTGTGCCTAACCCTGCTCCATGGTTTAGAAGACCATGCACTAGGAAAGCACCAACCGCCACGAGTGTCAAAACAGAATCATGGGCATCACATGGTTCAATACTCCATGTGATACCGCACATATAACTGATTTACTCTTACTCTCAACCCTCATCCACATCGACCAAATAGAAAAACATAAATCATGAACCACCCCTGGTTACTTGAGGAATAGAATGATCAAGAGTTCACGATGCTCTTCCTGCACCAACCACAAGAGTACCAACAGTCTTATCTATGATCTACTTGACACCCCAACTAACAAGAAAAAACACACCTTTTATACCATTTTTTCATGAAAAAACCAAGGTCAACCCTGAACCAATCACCCATGTCAGTCCACAACATGGACTAAAGGGCATTACTGATTCCCAAGGTCTGGAAACTAGTATCAGTCATCAAAATAAACCAGTTGGGAATGATTTGGACCATAAAAACATATAAATAAACATAAATGAAACAAATTGATAAATAATATCAAATGAACCGATCAAACATGCAACAGAAAAGGAATAAACGAAGGTACAAGACATACCTCAATGACCCATTGGGTTACCACAGAATATAAACTACACTCTCTCCATTGGAGATCCAAAAAATAGAGGATCCTAAAAGTGACAATGAAATTATGCATGAGCATCGAGATTCTCAATAGGAATGCCAATAAAAAACAACACCATATTCCCTTTCCTTTAGAAAGAAAAAACATGCCAGTTTGAAAAAGGACATAATAAAACAGGGATTTTTTTTCTTCTAAAATTAAATTAACAAGTTTTCATTTTCATGTAACGAATTTCTCTTCAAATACATTTTCAAAATAGGTTCTAAACATGAGTTATCATTTCAAAATGAAAGGACAGCAATTTAGATTAAAATATAGTTTTACCAAATGATATATCAAGTATGAAATGACTAAAATGGAAATCACATCAAAATCACCATGAGAAATACCTAAGCATATACTATTAGTTGGGGACCAAGGATCTAAAAACCACAGTGGAACGTTGCTTGGGAACCACAACGATCTATGTTCTCATGCATGATCCACATGTACAGAACACACCAATAACCTAGTGGTCTCCATCCATTGCCAATATTTAGTTAGTTTTGTAGCATCAATCCTTCTATAATACACTAGGATGAACCACTTATGTATTATCTAGCATTATAGTCCTAGTCCACCCACCTAGATACCCATGTTTCCCATTGTTCTGCATTTCAAGTTGTGGTGAGTTTTTCCCAAGAAAACATATATCTACATATCATTTTCCGTACATAAAAACACCTCGAACCTCTCAAAACTAATCTCCCTCCTTTAGCACATCCCACCGTTTTGTCACACTTAAAATGAACAAGCCTCTTTACAGGGAACATAACACAAATCACACATTGAACACACACACAATTTTCTAAAACAAGGAGGAATGCCTCAAGAGAGGATATTATTTTTCATAAACAATTACTATGATGCCAAACTGGCATCATTACATTCAAGGAACATTTTTTATAAATATCTAGTTGAAAAGAAAAATTTGTTTGGAAATATTCATTACCAATCCAAAACCAATTAGGAAAAAAATTTCAAGATATGTCACATAAGAACAATGGGAATTATAAATACATTTCAATTTCCAAAACAAATGCATAATCATTTATAGAAACCAAAACTAGATTTCATAACATTTTTATATAGAAGAAATATAAAACATATTTTTAAAACAAGAAACCAATTATAGAAATAAAAATAAATTAATATTTGTAGGGGACCTACCTCAATGTGGAACCAAGCCGTCCACTTCAGATCTTGGAACATTCTAACTAAATGTTGTTACTCCCATAGTAAGCATATGCTTCTTTGCATACATGAAAGGACACCCAGCCCCTATGCACATATTTTCATGACCGATGAACAAGTGCAAGGGGATCCTTAAACGTATTCTCATACACATATACCTGTCTCAAATCACCTACACATGTATTTTTATACATAGACTTGGTAGAAACTATCCCCCTACACGTAAAATAACATACATGGATGATTATACACGTATTAGGGGAATCTACACACACACACTCACACTCTCACACACACACACACACATATATATATACTTACCTATGCACATGCAGGTGAGTCTCCTTAGGACTAGAGACTCAAAACCACCAGGTAAGGACAACACACGCCACATACAATTGAATTAATCGACAAATAAATTTATGAAACAATTCAAAATCATCACCAAAAAAATAAAACCAAAAACACTCCATTAACCCAAACACACACCAAAAATATAACAACATCGTTAAAAGGACTATTTCCAAAACTAAATAACAAATTGAAAATTTGTCAAAAAAATTAAAAATGTGCCATGTGAATGAAAATACCAAAACCCCCTCTAAACTTATTTTATTACTAAATTAACTTTCACACCATACCAAAACACCAACTTCATGCTTTACACATTTCAATAAACCAACAAAACATCTTATAAAACCCCACAGATGGATCAATATGGGTTTTCATTGAAAAACCATACCCAAATCATATGAATGCAATACTAAACACATCAAAAAATATTAAAACTTAAATTAAATAAAAATCACTCATAACAAACTAAGTAATAAACATGATTAATTATGTTAATAAAAAATGAATTTATAAATTAATACTCAAATGTAAAACCACATAACTTTTTGTAAGAACAACACTAAAAATTTGTCCAGAAACTCTGGCAGCACAATAATCACCCCACTAATGAACTAAATTGTGTTTAAAAACATGTTATCAAAAACAATCACCCAAAACGATCCAAAATCCCTACGAAATCATAACAAAAAACATTCCAACAGATTAAATTTCTTAACTGGGGATAATTTCACCCACGAAGAAGATGCTGGAAGATAATATAGTAAGTGGGAGTGATGGAAACAGCTTATAGCGCGGGAAAATATGATTAGAAGAATGGGAGGTGTGGGTTAGGGTGGTGTGAGGCAGTAAGGTGTTGTTGGATCAATGTAAGGTAGACCGGGAAGCATGAGTCAGTGTAAGGTAGACCAGAAGGGGTGTGGAGGGGGGTCACCGGTATGTGAATTCATAGGGAATAAGGAGGGGCTCTGGCTAGAGTCAAGAGGAGGGGAGGGTGCGACACGAAGCTAAGGGTAGGGGGTTTGCTGCATGATATAATAAAGGGAGGTGGAGAATAAAGAGAAAATGAAAAAAAATGAAAAATAAATAAAATAAATTATAAAATAAAACCTTAAAAAACTTTAAATTAACATAGATTATTATTTTTATTATTATTAATGGTAATATTAGTGAAAAAAGATATTATTTTTTAATTTTATAACAATAACATAATAATAGTTATAAACTAATTAAAATAATAACAAAATTAATAATAATAGTACTAATATTTTTAAAAACTGGAAGATTTTTATATCAATTAAAATAATTTAATCTTATTTACCAAATTAAGAAATTTACTAAAATAATCTAAATAATAATAATAATCACAATATAATTATTATTATTATTATTAAAACTCTTAAATTATCATATTATTTTTCATATTTTATTTTTTGACATGATTTACTTGTTTATTTTCTTTATTAACTGATTGTGCACTGGTCATTGAACACCAAACACACTCATTTATTAGCAAACGAGAAAAATTTTCATTTTTCCATATCCCACACCTTGCCAAAAAAAATTAAATCCATACAAAATTTATAAATTAATAAACACTATTATTATAGATGTTTGGGTGTGATAGAGATAAATTTTTAGAGGATTCAATCATAACGTATTGTACTGAGTAGACATTGTTTCAGTTGATGGACTAAAACTAATGACAATACAATTTACATTTATTTAATATTAAATTAAACAAATAATAATAAATACATTATCAGAAAATGATTGTAATTTTTCATAAAAATATGGTCATAATGATCTAGAGAATCCAAGACATTAAATTAGGTAATAATAATTCCCCGCTATGATGAAAGCCTTCAGATTCTATACAGATATCTCTTAATTAAAAAGTCCTACAATTTTGGGAAAATTATATGATAGGGCACATAGTATGTTAAATTTCAAGGTTGATTTTTCAATTGTGGATTATACTTCTCCTCATATTTTTTTCACATAATGATCCATAAAACTCGAGGGCCATGACGACATACTTACTAATAGGAATTCTACAATTTTGCATGTCTCTGGAATTTATTTGTATGATCATGTGGATTGATACAAATACATTAATATTATTTGTAATTCAAATCATGAGCCACAAAATTATATGTATTTAATAAATCTAAAAAAATATATGTTCATAATGAATTTAGAAATGTTGTTTATTTCATTGAGTCTATGATATTAATTATCATGTCATGAAATGATTCAACACATCCTTAATTAGATAATTTGATTGAACAGAATTTACATGGGAATTAAATTATTAAAAAAAGTATATTTACATGGTATGTGGATGAGTAGATTTCAGGAGGTCAAAGAATAATGTATCAAGCATAAAGGATGATGACACAAGAATAATATTTATGAGGGAAAATATTTACAAATGGTGGAGTGAATTGTATTGTAAAAGTTATAAGAGACTTAAGCTGGAAATATTTAGTTAAAACCATTTCAATATAATTGTTTTTGGTGAAATTAAATGATTATCTGATTATTGATGAGTTGGATTAGAGATAAAAACCATAATATCAAATTTACGAGATAAAGGATCGAATAAAATTTATAAAAGAGTGTTAATATATAATATGTTATATAATGAATAAATATTTAGATAGTTAAAAACCAATTGATAATTAGTTCAAAAATACATTTATGTGAGACCCTACAACCCCCCTCATATATTGAGTTCAAAAGTCAAAATACCTCTATCATATCAGTGATTATGAATGTTGTCCCTCATAATTTCTATTTGCGAGCACCAAGATGAGTTTAACTAGTAGTCAAGGAACCTATCACTAAATTTTTAATTTTTGTGAGATAATTATGAATAATTAAGATAATAAGAGTTAATTTTTCCATAGTAACACATAGTACAATGATGATATTAATTATCTTTAATAGATGAATATAAATTTTGGATTATATAGTTGAGATAATAGATGAGATACTTGAAATATTGAGATATAGGATTATATCATTGAGTGGGTTTGATAATTATTGAAATTCATCATCGATTTGATCTTGAGTGTCTCATTAGTAGATTTTCTGTCATAGAAAGGGTCCAATGGACAAAGGGAGTACTTTTATAGTCTTCAAGATAACCAAGAAGGTTTTGTAATTTCATGTGGTTCATGAATCCATAAAAGAATCCCTTTATAGAAAAATGGATTTCAATAAATTTATGATTAGACTGGATGGCTCAATGCCACCTGATACACAGTGGACACCATTGGTAAATGGTGTATCACCTGTTGGAATCCTAAGTTTTACAATTGAAAATGACTTTCTAGTGATCTTCAACCATCTTTCTAGTGTAATTTTTATATATTAAAATTTCTATAACATCACCACTATTTATCCAGTGGGCATTCTTCTCACCAAACATTCATGGAAAAGTGAAACAACTAGGTGGTGAACATCACTATGTGGCTGGTGTGGTCTATATATCGATATAATTAAGTGGATCATCCCGAAATTCGTTCAATCAATATAGAATGACCATCAATAAACATTCTAATATCTAGATACATGAAAATAGAAATGAAAAATACATCAAATAGTCATTATTAAGTTTTGAATTCCATCACATGATGTCCAATAATAATACATAGACTCACATATATGAATTTTTTTGAATATATGTGTGTTTTTATGATCATGAATAAACTATGAGATATATTACTACCACAACATCCTATATTTTCTGATAAAAAAATAACATAAAAATTTACATGTAAGACAATTCAAGAGTTAAGGTGATCATGACAATATCAAGACTTAAATGAGATTTTAAATGTAATTAATATGTAAAAATGTCAACCATTATGTATTCATGTTTGAGTATGAGGGAAAAAACAATACACAAACTTATAACTCCCAATTTTTAAAATTATCCAGCGATAATATTTTTGGATAAACCACTAATTCTAGAGTTCAAATTAAACCATTCTCCCGGCATAAAATATTAAATTTCAAAACAATTCTCCCCTTCTAAAGTCAAATAATAAAACATTATCACACATTGAATAAAAATATTCATAAATTTCCACCCATTGTGATTATAAAAAAATTAAAAACTATAGGAAGTACAAATTAAATAATTTTTTAAATATAATTTATTAGAGGAAATAAAAAAGTGATTTTAAAACAATAATATAATAAAAACAAAATAGATTTTTAAAACTCTTATTAAATGTCAAAGACAATTTAATATGATTATTTGAAAGCTATATGATTGAAATAAAGAATAAAAATAAAAAAATGGTAAATAACTTTACCAAGAATCTCAATTCATTAAAGGAAAATATTTTTATCATTGATAGGGTTTAAGTGATGGAAATCCTTTGTATGTGAAACAATGCATCCAAATTATCCTTTTAATGGTGTTTCATCTATGGAATCTCACGAATATTGGATAAATAGATAAATTTATAATTTTATTTACAACTTATTAATCTCACATTAAGTGAGATAAAAATATATTTTTTAACTTTATTAAATACTTTTATATGTTTTGATTTTTTTCCAAAACATACATTAATAAAAAATAATTAATTTTATAATATATATTAGTCATTTTGAAAAATAGATCATTTATAGAATATAATAATAAATATTTAAAGCTAAATATATCCCTTAATAAAAATTCATTATCAGAATAGAGATTAGGCTCCCACTCAAATGATTGTGCATAAATGATAAAGGGACCACAATGAAGATAATATAGAAATGTTAAATCAAGAAATAAATATTTAAAAAATATTTTAAATAAGGTAATGTGTTTTTTAAATATAATAAATATAAATCAAGATATCCATAGGTCAAATGAATATTATAACCATTAAAAAATTCATACATAACCCTTGATGAATTAGAAAATATGAATGGGTATATTTATAGTTAAAATATGAACGAGTTTATTTATTTCGAACCAAATTCCCTTGAGATATAAATTTTTTACAGGAGTGTTTAATAAAAGGCAATTAATGTTAGTGGTTTTGGTTCAAGTGTGAAGGATATGATTTTAATGTTGTTCATGTTATGAATTTTTTAAAACATAATATAGATATTATCAAATATGACCTCACATTTTAAGATATTTTATTATATCAGTTTTATTTCAGAATAATAGATATATTTTACTATGTATTCTTATTTAGCTATACAAAGAGAATTTTTTCATTTGTAATAGTAAATTAAATAATCAGATTTATAAGTAGGTTACAAGTATCACTTGTACATTTCTTATCAAATTAGCTTGCCAAAAAAATTTCATCAATAAATATTTTATTTCAAAATAGGATACTTTTGGATAAAATAAAAAATGATTTTTAAATCCATTTAATTACAAAAAAATAATTCTAAATATTTAATATGATATTATATCAGATTTGATTCAAAATGAGATCAAATAAAAACTCCACATATGATATCTTGCTGGGATGTACTATGTTCAGGTAGACTGTTAATCATAATTCTATATTCCTTGTTGTTGACCACCATATTGGAGTTATCTAATTTAATCTCACATGTTGTTCATATTAGATTACAAATTTTTGTATCACAATCCATGCCCAATTGGTTTAAAATTTCAATGGTATAGTTGAATTTATTTAATAATTAACCATTATTTTGTTGAGAATTTTTAAATACCATGAAATAATATGAGTTCACCCATAAAGAACATTTAAAATTAAAATTTAATTAAATATAAATATTCAAAATGGAGTTATTCATTGGTATTGTAGAAAATAACATCATCAACATGAATCTGAATAATTAGATAATCATTTGAGGTGTGTTTTATAAATATAATTGATTCATATTATCCCATTTTAAAACTATTTGATAAAATATAATTTAAATGAAATTTACCCCAAGATTGAGAGGCTATTTTTAAATTTAAAATAGTTTTTTATTTTTTAAAAATATAGTTGGAAATATTGAATTTTCCAAACATTTTTGGATTCTCTACAACAATGTTAAAGAAATTAATTCCATTTTAAAAACTATTTTTTACATCAATTTTAATGAGTTTGAAATTAAAAAAAGGGAATATCAAAAAACATATTCTAATAGACTCTAACTAAGTGATGAAAGATAATGTTTTACCATATTTTACTCCCTCTTCCAAGTTATTGAATATAGTATCTAAAGGAGAATTCGTTCGATTTAAATTATGAATATCTTCATGATTATTATTTAATCCCCATTTATATCCTATATCAGTATAGTCATCATGTAATTCCATGAGTGTCCATAAATTATTTCATGTCAATTATTTTAGCTCTATTTTTAATTAATGTAACAAAATTTCATCATTAAAGGCATACTTATGGTTTTGGGGATCAAGGGGGTAGGAAACACTAAGGTGTTAAAAAATATTTACGACCAATCTACGAATAATAGTTTCAAAAAATAAATATCAAACGATATTTTCTAGGGGATAATGTTTATATTTTTTTAAATATTTTGGTAAATAATTGTAAGGATATTCTAATTCATTTAAATGATCTCGATTCTAAAAGGTTTATATAAAACATCCATTAAAAGTCTGAGAATTATTTTTGGTTAAATCTTAAAAAATGACTTCTACTCATTGTTCCACCATTATAGTCCATTTTTTAATGATTAAGAATGCCTTATTTGATTAGGGTACATAAAAAACATACCATCCGTGGTTTTGAATCAAATATTCTAATAATATTGTTGGTGTATAAAATAAAAAACTGTAACCAAATACAATAAAATTTTATATTGATATTTTTTTTTCAAATATTCATATGTGGTATTTTAAGGAAAGGGAATTATGAGAACATGATTTATGATATATCATGCAATATTCTAGTCCTAAATTAAAAAATATTTTCAAAAATAAAGGTTGTCTAAATTATTTTATTTGATTTGATGAATTGTTCAATTTCATCTTCTACTAACCAATTTTGTTATGGGGTTGGAGGTGAAAATAAATTTATTATAGTATTTAAAAAAACATAAATTAATAAATTAATTATTATCAAAATATACTCAATGATCAATTTGAATTGAAATAATTTTGAAACCCTTTAAAATTTCTACTATTTTATTAAACATTATAAAGGTTTTTACTGATTTAGTTTTATGACATAATAAGTATTCTAATGTGAATATTGTTAATTCATCAAAAATTAAAAAAGTATAGTATTTACATAGAAGAAATGTTTTTGGAAGTGGTTTAAATAGAAATAGTTTAATTAATTCATTATAAAATTAAAAGGAAATAGATTTTTTTAGATAAAAAGAATGAGTTGTCATTCATACCGTGTTGTAATGCTTTACAAACAATATTATTTTGAAATTACATTACGTAAGGTCTCATAATGGTTGAGTTTTTTATTTAGTGTGTTGTATAATGAATAAGGTTTTTATGTGATATCTGTGACTCACTAACATGATCACTCAACCATTTGATGTTTTTACTATGAAGATATTTTTTAATTTAATATCTTCTATTATGAAATCAAGATTTCTTAAATAAAGTTTTTAGTTTTTAATTGAAATAGAGAAGAAATATTATATGACTAATATTTTAAAATATTTAGCACTAAATTTTATGGTTAATGGATTATATTATTCAATTATTTAATGAATAAAACATTTTTTATTAGAGTATAATTTGACAAATGGATGATACCTTTTATTATTATCATTCCCTTATATTTTTCAATGAATGTAACTTAACCACATTCCAGGTTATCTATTCTATTGAATATAAATGGGACATCAAAAATATATCCTGAGAACCCACTATCTATATATAATAATGATACTTCTATTTTTCATGGAAGACATCATTCCTATTTAATTAATTGAATAATGTTTTTGGAACCCAAATGAACATAGGTCCACCAATTGCAACCTATTATGATTTATGAATCTTTTTAATTTTGGAATTATGATTTCTTTGGAAAAAATTGGAAGAATATGGATTGAAATGAGTCTCTAAAAATATGATTCTTTATAATACAATTTATAAATTCTTGGAAATTCCATTTTGAAAAATTATAAAAATTATGCTCATAGTTACCTTTAACAAATGGTATTATTTATGAAATTTTTTAGTTGGATGCATAATTAATTAAAATAAGAGAAACAAATTTTTCCCATGACTATAAGATCATAAAATTTCTATTTAATTATTTTCAGGTTGGATGATTTTGAAATATATAATTTGAATTCCATGATGATTGATTCAATTTTAAGGACACCTGGTTGATTTTGGAATATATTCGATAATAAATTATTTTATATGAAGACAATAACATTTTCATTTTCAATAAAATAAATTTAATGAATTATTTTCTTATATTTCCTTTTTATTTATTTATATACTTGGTAAATTTGATGAACACCATTATGAATTTTGTCATAAGAATATTTTATGTCTATATAATCAAGTCAAATGTATTAGAATGAAGAAGATGTTGGGAGAGAAGAAATTAAAGAGGATGAAGAAGATTAACAGACTTGAACATGGGTGCAAACCACTATGTACTAATCAAAAGGTTCCCCAAATCACTTGTCAATAGAGTCACTAGAAGAGGATAAGAATGTTTAATCCATAAAGACCTCACTTTCACACCACGATGTGACCACAAATGATTTCTTACAGTTTTGCATTTCTTTTACATTCATCATAAATATATGCCTCCCTGAATTGATGTTTACATTATTTTATATATTAATATGCTTTTAAAATGTTTTCCAACATTGGAATTAACTTTTCTGAATTCTTATAAAATTTCTTTTTTTGAAAGAAATTGGTCATCTTCGTAGAGTGTTAAGAATTTTCTTAAACTTAACCTATGTATGGTTCATTATTGAAATATTTTTAAGAGATAGTTATCTTTTTATTTTTGAAATTAATGGGCCAAATTTTCTAATTTTCTACTCAATTTAATTTAATAATTATTTTTGGATATGATTAGTTCCTTGACTTCAATCATTTTTACAATGTTATCTTATTGAATAATTTGGGAAATAGGAGCTCATTAATGTTGTATAGAGTATATGATTTTATTTATGATAATTTATATAGATGAATCCTTACTTTCGTAATTTATAAATTATTACATATCAGTAAACCTCATAAATAGACTAGTAACAGATTCACTAGGATGTATATGAAAACATATAGCATCTTTACCTTTTTGGTTCATTCATGTGTAAAATATAATAATTTACGGATTTCATTATTTCTATTTAATATAGAAACCTGATTAAACTGAATTTCATCAATAAAAAAATAAAAAAATTGTTATAATTTCTATAATGTTAATCATTCATAACATCCTATACAGTCTATTTTTCATTAAAAAAAATTTTGGAACACACTCATGCATCACCATTTCAATAAAAGGTTATTAATACTTCAAATAAAAGATGACATATAATTATTCAAATTGGATTATTCCATGAAAACAAAATAGTATAATTTTACAATGAATTAGATTCCATAATTAAAAGATATATCTTTAAAATTGGACAAGATTTCAAAAAATAAAAATAATGTTTTAAAAAAAAGTATTTTCATAAAAGCACAAAGCATGAAATTCATTTCAAATAGTTTTCAGAGAAAATTTTTCACTTGTGGATGGATTTAATTTGACTAATTAAAGTAGATTATAAAGAAAAAATAAAAAAAGTATTTAGATACAATGAAACAATATATATATATAAATAAATTAAACATTATATGATAAATTGAATCTGAGTGAAAATGATTAATAATAATGATAAGGAAAGAAAAAATACGACAAAATTTATAAAAATATAAAAATCAATAATAATTAGGTCAATTTGGAAAAGTAATTATATGTAAAATTGTAAGGATTTCAACTATACATCAATGTGATCCCCCACATTCGTATACCTAAACTCAAGGGGATAATAGAATAAATCCCATGATTTTAGTGGGTATCAAGTAACAAGTCTCTTAGAAATATTGTTTTTTAGGACCCCTTTAATATTTAAAGGTATCCAAGGAATCCTTACGCAACTTTTAGGGATTCAGAACCCAATATAGAAAGGTTATGATAAGAGAGATGATTTCTTCAATCAAACCAGTCATAATGCCTCTCAAATTAATCATTAATCAATTAATATAATTTATAATAAAATGTTTTGGAGAAAGGATCTGGACTAAGAGATATTGAGAGATGTAATTTTCTATTTTAGAGGATTTTATAATTTTAGTACTTCTTTATTAACTCGAGCATGGGAGAATAATAGGAAAAATGTCTATTAAGGAATGGTTCGAAAGGACCAAGGGTGCCCATTTATATTTTATAAGAGGACTGAGAATATTCTAGAATTCATTTAGGGAAATTATGATATAGAATAAAACAATAATATAATAATTTACACAATTAAATAAACTCTCAGATTGGCTACCATGATGCCCCAAAATATCAGTTAGACACCACAAGGTTTCTAGTGTCCTACTTGGAGGCATCCTTGGTTCTTTAAATAGCATGTATTAGCAAGTAAAAAACCAAAATCTAGGTAGAATAATGATACTATATGACCATGAGTCTTCTTGGATTAGTGGTTTGCTGTTGGATATTCTTATCACCAGGAATTCTACAAACTTTTCACTAGCTAGTCGAATCCTTTAAACATGTATTAGATGTAATCAAAACAAAAATTACATCAGGAGGTGTATTCCATGTTTCCTTATAAATAATTTACCAAATAATAAATGAGATTCATAGATCCAAATACATGCAATGATACATTATTAGTAGATCAAATAATCATTACTAAGTCATTGATTCGATAACATAATCCTTAATAAAAACAATGAAATTAATGTTAATGAATTTTTCGGAACATAATTGACTATTTTTTATCAAGAAAATAGTATGAGAGAGACATTTTGAAAATATAGCGAACCATTATGATGATATATCGAGATTGATAGATCACATAACATGATAATCATCCATATGTTATTGATATCATTAAAATGAAAAATTCATCCTCTTGGGATCATTTTTATGAAACTAAATACCTATATTGGATATTATGCCAACTTTACAAATTCTACTAAGGAATCATCCTAGAGGGTCCCACCAATAGTTCTTTCCGTAATCTCAATTAATTATTATTATATATTTAATAGTAGGAATAAATATCATATTTTGGACTAATAAATAATATTTGTATTTTATTTTGATGATCAAATTTTTTGAATAAATATAAAATTTAGTAGGAAATGAATATAATATTTGGTTATTCATTTGATGAAGGAATGGTTTTTATTTATATATTTATTCATTTTTCAACAAATTTATAGGCGGATTATTTGACTAATTATTGAGTCTATATATAATGATTTACTAGACTGTAAAATAAAATGTATCATTTTTTGTGTTATCATATGCCATGAATGAAAATAATAATAATATTACCTTATAAGGAATAAAGTACAACATGGGATTGATATATTTTAATGGTTTTTTTAATGAATACATATTCTATCCCTATACCATGTGATATAAATAGCATGTTATAATAATTGTTGATAACTATTATTTATGAAATCTATTTTATATAAAAAACCATATATATATAAAAAAATTAGATTCAAACCACTAGTTATATAGAGCATTGTAGATAAAATTCATTATTGATAAAACAAATTGTTGATTATAGCCTTTGTAAATACAATCTATTGTAGATATAAGTAATTTTATATATAATGTTTCGTTAAATAAATCATGGTACAAAAAATTCCATGCCATGAGAATTATTTTTCAATGTTGAATTTTTTGTAATATTTGATTGAGCTTCATAGATCTAATTAGTAATACTATATCCATCTAAAGACCCTGAATAATAATAGATATTCCTTCATCACTAATGTAACATGATGATATCAGGGAGTAAAAAAAAGATCATAAATCCACCACGACTGTCTCAATGTTTCATCGAAATTGTTTAATGACCGAAATAACATCCATGGATCACTATAAGAGGGGATTTAATTTTGGTCCTATTGATGTAATAATGTATCCCCAAAAATAATTTGAAATATCATCAACATAAATGATATAGGAACTCATGTTTTAGGTAATATTTTTTCTTTTATTTTAAATTAATTATAAATTTTACACAAAAGTTCATATTAGTTTCAAAAACATTCATTAATTTGATTAGAAATATTACATTGTACATATTGTTAAACGTCATGTTATATTTGGTTTATCCCTTGAATATTATGAATCGTGAGATTTACTTGAATATTGTTGGTGAATCTTTTAAATAAAAAACTAGAAAATGGTATATGTGTGATCATTTAGAAATTTAGTATTATTAAATGTTTTTTTATCATTTACATTATTAAAGGTATATATTATTTCATGAAGATAATTTGTATATTTAAATTATTGAGATAATTTTTTAATATCTTAAATTATCAATCATTTAACCTATATTTGATAATCAATAAATTAATAAAAAAATAGCAATGATCCTATCAAGAGGATTCAGAAATTTGAGATAGATAGAAAGCATAAAACAACATATATCTCAATGGTATTTTCTATACTTCATAGTACATTAATGCAGGTTGATATAATGATTTTGTTGGTGGTTGCGCAATAAATAAAAAGTTATTTGTTGAGAATAATCCTTATATTGACATGAAAACACTAACACTTGAATTTTTATAATAAAGTATATGCATCTATTTTAAAATTCATTTAGTCTATGGGTTTACATGGAGGAAAATTCATAGTCAAAAACACACCATCTTTGAGTTTCAATACATCTAATGAAAAACATCCATGTAACAAGGTTGTTACACTATGTATACAAGTTGTAATTTTTCTATACATTAGAAATGTATATGTAAATATACATTTCTATTATTTGGTATTTTTTGTGGGAATATAGTGTGTAATATACTTGCTGTGTAGTTGGATTTACAAATAAAGTGGAAAACATGATTACAAATAACATTATAAAATATTTTACTATTCTAATAAAAATTATTATTATATAACATCATGTCATTATTATACAATACATTCCATATGATAGGTTCTATTAGATATAATCTTATTATTTTCTTTCAAGGAAATCTTCAGAACTATAAGTCATGTATCGTCATTAAATACTACATACTCAATGGTTATTAAACTGGTATATGATACATAATTTATTGGCATTCAATGTTTTTTTACAATTAATACACATAATAAGTACCATGGTGACTAGTTCGAATTGGTACTCAGTGAGTACAATTATAGTAAATGTATTGTATGAATTTAATTTAGTTTTAAATAACAAAAATTTATTTGGTATACTTGAAACCATTATGGATGAGTGTCTTTAAGAATTGGTTTTTAAAGATTAATATAAATTGAATTAATTAATTAATTAGATAGCTAAAAAGATTAACTCATTCATGTTATACCATAATGGAGACGAAATTAAATTTTTTGCAAGAAGCAAATATTAAATGAATTTTTTATAAATATATATGACACATCATGATCATAGAATATACCTATTTATATAATAATTTTAATTAATTTAAAATTTGCTACATGTGGTTTTTAATTATTTGTTTTGAAATTATATTTAATGTCTTTGATTTCATCGCTATCTCCATCTTTATATATGAATATATGTTCATGGTTTTCTTATGTAAACTCTGTTTATCCAATACTTCGGTTCATATGACATATGATTGAGTATAGAGATCATGTAATGGATGAAATATCAAGTGGAATAGATTAATTCATGTGTGTTTTATCATAATGAAGAAAAAATTGAAATGATTGCAATTCAGTTATATTATGTGCATAGTTTTTACATGTATGTGACCCATCATGTGTTTAGACTAGACCAGTGTATGTCTTAATTTTATTTAATTTAAGATCAATTCCTGGTGTTTTATAAGTAATTAATCTTAAATTTTCTATTATATTTTTTGTCAAGACTACATCCATCCTTATATAAGACAAAATTTTAACAGTTATTTTATTTTATTTTTCCTTAACCAATATAGTAGTACCATAGACCATTGTGTGAGTATAAATCACATATAATGGATGATGTATCAAGAAGAATAGTGGTAGACCATGATAGAGCAGAGTTGAGACCATCAAATGTGATATATAAGAGTATGGATGGAAGGATACAACTCATGCCTAGATGGACACAAATATATCCACCCATTGGGTTATAGGTTGATTTATTTATTGAAAAAGAAATCATGTTACCAATATTCTGAAGATAATGTCATTTATTTATCTTATTTCCAAATTTTTCATGGTTTATATTATGGAATCTAGACAGTGATCACATAATAATAAATGGATTAACATGCACATGTGGAAGGATTAAACCTACAATTTTTTATTATTAAATGATAAATAATGTCTTTTAAATATCATTAATATTAAGATTATATTTAAAATAAAAACTAATTCTATTATCCATAATGAAAAAAATATATTAATGACATGTTATATTAGAATATGCCAACAAATTTATGAGTATGGATGTACCCATAGTTAAAGTATCAGTTTGATCTCTACAAGGTTGATATATAATTCTAGAGAAATAATAACAGTTATTTTTAGTTCACATAACCAAATTATTTTCAGGTTTAATGGGTTAGGAATATCCATCCTAAGCTTATAGTGATGTGGTAAAAAATATAAAATAATGATTTTAGGATTAAGGAGTCCGCTCAACTAATTAAAGAACTAAAATTATGTAGTTGGGTAGTCCATATACATAAATAATTTATTATAATTTTCACAGAAACTATCAAAATTATTACAATGAAAATATAGATAATTTCATCAAGAATGTTTTCATCATTGGATATTTTGAGTCTAATGATAATAATTATTGAAAAATGATAATATATATTGAGACTTGAAAGAATATTAAAATTACTTTTTTATCCCATATTTAAAAGAAATATAATGTATTAGTTATCTTATTTTACATTTATTAATAAAATAAAAAGGATATCATCAATGTTATTTATATGATCAGTTCTATGGAAAGGTTATCTTCATAAAGTAAAACATCCAATAATTTTATGGGATGTTTTTCATTGCGTTAACCCCTGAATTATATCTTTATATGATAAAATTTCCAATCCATTCTCTACCTATAACGGATTAATGCAATTTGAAGTTAAGGATCTATGAGAAAAAACATGAATAATGAAATAAATTTTAATTATTTTATGTTATCATACATGTACAAGGGATCATGATGTATCTGGGGGACAAATTAGAATATATATTACTCAATCGTCTCTATGATAATTAGATGGAGTGATTTGGTTAGAAACAAGTTGATATCTCCAATGAAATACTTTTGAGTATGTATTTATAATGTGTGCTACATGGAACTCATATTCTCATACTCATTATCTATATTTACATTAATGGTATTCATAGGTATCCACAACCCGATGAATTATTAAATGATAAAATTTATGAATCGTTGAATCAATGTTTCTCAAAAGATGTTTTCAATTTCAATGAAATATATTGAGAAGTATTTCACAGATTATATCTATTTGGTTTTCCAAGTATATATGGAGACAAATAATGATAAATCATTTTTTACATATAGTAAATTTTATTAAAGGAAACATGAATGAACCAACAAATTACTCATACTCTATTTCATTAACCAAACACCCAACTAAGAGAGATATAGGACAATGGGGAAGAAAATGATGAAGTAACCTTTTTTACTTCTCATGTGGAAAGAATGGTTTTTTAATGTAAAATTGAAAACATGGTGCTGAAATTTCTACTCCATGAATACTCATCGAATATAATTTTTTTAATTACTTCTCTTAAATAATATATGATGTTTTTATATATAAATATTGACACAAAAGACCTATATTTGTTTAGAAATATTACTAGAAGAGTTATGAATTCTATAAAATCAAAATAAGGGTGATTCCAATAATAATGTATTATAGTTCTTGGATGATCAATTTTTTAGTCGATTCATTTTGATCTATTATTTACTATTATAACCATATTATTTTATAGATTCCATTTTTACATAATGGGAACTTATTTCCGAATGTAATAGTTTTTATTGAATATTCATCTAAAATTTATTGATATGTAAATCTAAAATAATATTTATTTCAAATAATAAATAAATAATAAATATTAATATAATACAAACAATACATTAGTGAGGAAAGATAATTTTTAGTCATATAAAACATAGAGTATTTGACAAGTTTTTATCAAGAGCAGTGTTCTAGTATCATTTGTGCTACAACACTAGGATACTAACTAACTCAATATTATGTTTTTTACAAATAAACAATTAGAGATAAAGGTTTTCCTTAAATATGCTATATTTATTTCATATAAATAGATCAACCTATTCTAAAGTTTTATACAATAATAATGTTCACATACTTAAGAAGAAAAATTTAAGATATTTTTTGAATTATCTATTTTAAATTGAATACACTTGGAAAAAGATTCATGAAGATATCAGTTTTCTTATTATTGTGTTCCATAAACCTGTATTCATCGATCGTTAATATATACAGGGAAGTTAAACCCAAACACACATTACCCAATACATGAATGTTTTTATGGTTCTTAAATGGGACTGATTAGATAACACATATATATTTAATATATTCTACAATTTATTCCAATGCATGTATTGAAAAAAACCCAATCACTAACAATGTGAAAACATTATTAACTACTAGAAAATATATTGACAAGAATAGGTTATTGAGTCCATTAGATATAATTACTACTATATAATGGGAATAATTTATTAAATGTGGAAATTTTCTATATATTATGATCAAAAAATAATAAATGCTACACTATTTTTTATCTTATCTCCATTATGGGTTTTCCAATATAAATATATACTAGATATCATTCATTATGATAGAAGACCACTTTTTTGGGATATTTAGGGTCAGATATCATTCGAATAAATCTAATATCGAGATTCAAATAAGTTTTCATAACATTTTAAACTACAATAAAATTATTAGGAGCCGTGGTTAGAAGGTCATCAATGCTATATAAAATTGAAACCGATGAAGTGGTTTATATTAACTATGGTCTGTAATATATAACTATATTATTTATTGATAATGAATCATACAATAATGTAGTTAATGATAACATTTATATGTTGGAAATTATATATGAATTGTGAAATGGAATTCTTATAGAAAAATAATGGGGAACTATATTTTAAACATTTCATGAGATTATATTTCTAGTTTGTTTTCAATGGTAACTATACATGGATATTAAAATTCAATAATAAGAAGAAATTATTTATTTTTAATGGATGTGTAAGATATACATTTAGAAAATACTCTTACATCATTAATTATAATAAAATATATTAGAATATTTAATTTTCCAAGATGTTTACTATATTCATTATATTGGGAAGTCATATATTAATGTCGCTTTCCATACTATAAAAAATTGAAATATATCTATATAACAAAACCAAACTGGTTTGAGGAATCTAATTTATTTTTTAATGTATGAAAGATGTATATATCTATATAAGGATATCAGTGATAATAATGATAAAATATTCTTTTTGTATGATATATAGACATGTGTCTATATGAAGATAATGGGATCCCTACTTTTTGGATATATATGTTTTCAATATGGTATAATAGATATAAAGTCATTATAGTTTGTTAATACTAATATTTATTATCAATCAATATTTTAAAATAGAAACCCTATTTAATGAAACATGGTAAATTGATATGAATATATGAGGTTTATTATTATTATAATTGAATAAATTTTAACCATTTATATAAACTTTTAAGTAAATATTTTAAAATAATTTTTTATGTCACATGGAATAAAGACTCTCTATGAAAATGTGTGTGGCCATTTAATGATATTATGGATAAAATATAACATTATTGATTGTAATAATTTTATACTATATGGAATGATAAATAGAAATGTTTTAAATTACATATGAAGGAGTTAAAATTTAAAAATAAAACTAGATTAGCTAAAAAATGTTTTAGTTAGAACTATCAGACTCTATGTGGGAATATATATCATTATGAGTTTCTTGAAAATGATGATACCTGAATAATTATGCTTAAGGGGAATAAATCCATTATTATTTCAGATAATTTATGATCTTGGACCATTAGTGGAATATGGTAAAAAAATAATCATTTTACATATTACAGTTTCAGTAAACATATTTCAAAAATATTGTTTAAAAATTTATGTAGCTTAGAAAGGTGTTTAGATGTCATTTCAAAAATAATATTTTATACCATAGAGTAAGAGTAATATCATCATCATGATTACATTTTAATATGGTACTGTCTAATATGATAGTTTTGTTAAATTTTAACAAGAAGTGGACGCATTGGTATATTACTAATTGAGGGATTTTCTCAAGATAATGATATCATTGTTAAAAAATTCACTATAGATATGTGTGTTTATAATATCCCAAGCTATATATGTATATATGATAAGACAATTAATTATTTACATACTCTATAAAATCATGTTTAACATGTGATAACTAAAGAGTTATTTACTAATTGGATTTAATACATGTGGGTGTCTGTTGAAGTTAGTGAACAATGAAAAACTAATTTAGATTATATATTGAATAATTATTCATAAAATTTTATTATAATAATTATATTGAAATATGATTATTTTTTTTATGAAAAATGATATTAGGATAATGTAATGGAATCTAAGTAACATAAAAAATCATAATAATTCTATGATATGGTGATATCCTTGAGATTCTATAATGATTCCTTGCAAAAAAAACCAATCTGATGATCACAGTTAAATTATAATTTGTGGAAAATATAAATATAACAATCAGGTTAGAGTAAACATCAAAGGATGATCCTTTTTCTTATGACATGCATAATTTTTGATATGTATGTTGGGTGGATCATGAGAGCAAACCCTCTAATAGGAAGTTATCTGGTAGGTGTATAATTATAATTCCTATAAAAATAATGTTGAATGAAAAAAATGAATTTATTATTATTGTTAATCAATATCACGAGTCATCACCATAGAAGTACTTCCATTAATCATTTTTCAATATTTTCAAAGTGAAGTTTGGTAAATTGGGTGTGATACATGTTTTAAAAAATTAATGAATACATTGAGAATGTTATTTCCTCATTGATATAGTCTTAATTTGATATCTTAAACCTTTCGTTGAAATAAAATTGTCAAACTAAATCCCATTTATATGTTTAGTGGTTTGTTTAAAATAAATAAGTAAAAGAAATATAGAAAGAACACATATTTTTTAAAAAAAGGTATGAAACCTTCTTGATGGGATATCTAGTCTAAGGGTTGATATTATACCATAGTAGTTTTCATGTAATTTTAACCATCCTGAAATTCACTTATTCCTCTTTAGTGAATTTAAATATCAGAAGATGTTGATATTGGAATTTAAGAAATCATTCCAAATTTTATAAAGGATTTGTAATAAAGGGACATGTACTTTGTTATTAGATAGATCATTTTTATATATTGTTTTTATTTAACAGGTGGAATAACTATTATTTTCTATACTAAATAAATAATATTTATTTAAAATTTTATTAGTAAACAAAATATCAAATAAATATTCAATTTATAGCCATTGAATGTGATACTTAGTTTTATATTTATTGAATGAATAATATTTATTATAAATTTTTTTCTAGGTATAATAAATATTTAGTTTCATAAGTAGACCAATTATCATGTTTAATGATAATTTTTTTTGCCAATATATAAAATAATATTTATAATTTCATTTTTTAGAGAACATCATAAATGGAAATAATAATAAGATTAATATTAATGGAATGAGGTAATTTATGTTTATAATATTTTATCATTGTACAAGTTTCAATAAATAAATATTTCAAAGATATCCATAGACCTGTAAATAACATATGATAATCATTGTAGAAGAAAAAAAATTTATATAAATAATATTTTTTAAATACAAACCAATTTAGAGAAAAACTATTTTAGATACAAAATATTGTAGAAATTAATAAATATAGATTAAATCCTTTGATTATTCAATTAATTGTAGATATAATCCATTACAGACCCAATTTTTTTACAATATTTTCTTCCAAGGGAATTATCTCCCAATAAATAATTTTACTATGGTATCTTTAAAGATATTGAGAACATATTCCCCCTCATCAGTTCTTCTCAACATTAAGAAGAATATCAGATATCCCATATGGATATAATGAATAGTAAGTTATTAATGGGAGTAATTAAATACCAACAACAACTAATATAGATTACTTAACTACCATATAACATGTGAAATCTATGAAAAACCCCAAATGGAATTCTCGATTCCCATGGGCTAGTGAAACATTTTTCGATGTTAAGAACTACTATTTTGGAATTTTTTTTCTAGACACCAGATACTAATTTGAAAAAATAAATGTAGTTTCTATAATCCTAATTCAAAATTTAAATGAGTCACAAATGTTGAAAAACATGTTTCAAACCAAATAGAAAATTGAGGTACACAATTATAAATACAACTTATCACCATGTGACATGTATACAATTTCATACTCCCACAGAGTATTAAATAATAATTATTCTTCTACCCTATAGTGACTACAATTTACTTATTTTAAATAAAATAATATCTAAATACACCTTATTGTGTATGCAGGGTGTGAGAAAAACCAACTCAGTAAGGTCATGTTGAGTGTTTCTTAAGAAATATTTATTATATAACCTATTTATACTGAATGAAAAAAAGTCTAAGAATTAAATTTAGATATTTTAATTTTAGTTCAAAAACCTGTAAATATACCCTCTTTCATAATTTAAAAAAAATCAACATTATCTCATTTTTAAATCTTTTAAAAAACTTCTTTATCAAAACATTCCATGTAAACATTCAAAGGGAGAACAATTTATTGGTATGGGATTATTATGTCCCTATTATTATTTACATAATAAAATTCCACTTTTTGTTTAAATTATTCTAGAATAATTGGAATAGGTGGTTACATGTATACATATACATGAATCATTATAAATAAAATCCAATATTGTTTGAAATCAAATTTCCTCAATTGATCTTAAGGGGAAATAAATTTATTAAAAAATTACTATGAAGAATGTATTTTATAGATCATACTTCTAGAATAATTTCAAATACATCTTCAATATAACTAAATAATTATTTTTTCTAACCAATTTAATGAATAATTTCTAATAAAGTTTCATGGGAAGTTCATAATCCAATTATTTCATCGATTTTATAAACAAGTTTTGATGATAAAAAATATAATTTAATGATAATAATATATTTTTATGAAACAAAATCATCGAAAAACACTACATTTCAACTTCTATCATGGATCCATAAATGAATGAAAAATTGGAATGAGAAGACATGGGAATTGTAGAATCGATTGACAATAAAATATTCTATGAATTTGAGTTGGAAGAGATGATCTCATCCAAAAAGAGAACCCAAAATTATAAATGCAGAGTTTAGATCATGGGACTATGAAGGATGAATAAAACATGGGATTGAAATAAAAATATGATATTAACATTAAATTTATCATCTATATCAACATCACTGACAAACTTCTGGACCTCCTTGGATAGTTGGTAGTTAATGGAATAATTATTATATCCCCGTATTTTTTACTGACAATCAGATTCCTAGTCACTAGTAAGACTATGGTTAAAAGATGAATTATTGTTTCCCCAAAACATCCCATCACTATTCAGTGGACTTCCTATAGATCATGATAGAGATGGGGTAGTCAATTTGTTGGTTTATGTACCTCATCTATAAGTTGGTGGACCTCTGATAGCTTTTAAAGATATAGTACCATGTTCAAATTTTCACCAATTCTCTTTATTATCCCCCAATCCTTAGGAAAGATAAAAAATATAGTAAACATTGGAAATAAGAAGAAATGATTTAAAAAAACAAAAGTAATCGTACCTTAATGAATTTCTGTTTTATAATAATTATCTTTGACTGATTTATTTGTACCCCTAGATATATAAGTTGAAAAGTGTTGATAACAAATATATGAGAAAAATTATCCCTCATTAAAGAACCTGCCTCCCATGTTGCATCATTATCTGGTCCATGATACTCCAGAATGTGGACTGAATATATAGACTTCATATCTAGAACATGTACATTAGAATCATCAATTAAACATGGCTTCAAAGTCACTAAAAAAATTAGTTTCTTTATTTAGGTTTTCGATTCGTATTTCATTATATGGATCAGGTTGATATATATTTATTTTAAACACATGGATGATGTTACATATTGAATACATATGAGGTTGTAATTACTAGTGAATATATCAACATTTCAATATATTACATGATATAAAATTGGGCCACATACATTAAATAAAACTTCTCATCCCACAAAATTCCTTGGTGACCTATCCAATGAAGTAATGTTTTGAAATCATGATCCGTAAATGAAAACATCAATGAATGATGATTTAAAATTATATAATATTTTTACTAAATTTGACCATAAAAAACTAGAAACATCAATAGGAACATCACTATAGGCTATAAATAAAATCATAGTCCAACCAATAAGCATCCCAACAACAGGCCAATAGGGAGGTGAGGTACATAGTCGTTAATATAAATATTCAAAATGTGCCATATTGATGGATTATTCATACCTATTAATATAAGAATCTAAACATTCCCCATGTGGTTTTCCCAAATAAATTTTTTTTCTAGAAAACATTATCAGAGCATATCTTCTAGAATATATATTACTTGTTCTTTCCTCCTATCCATTATAGGATAATATGATGAACACAACCTACCATGGGAACCAATAACCTATTAGAGGCTCTTCCAAAAAATTGATATAATATTATGACCATTATATTATACAATGGATATTGGAGTACCATTTATCTTTATGGTTTAATATACATTAAAATATCCCAAGTCCTCTACACTGATGCTTTCATGAGGCAAATTTAATTGAGCACAGTTGGTTAACCGATCAATCATCACATTAGTGGAATTCTAACCCAAATATGTATAGGGTAATTTAAAATGAAATGCATAGATATCTCACTATATTTCAATGGTTTCATATCAATATTTTGAATAAACCCCAAAGGAATTTTGTTATCATCATTAATATACAGGAATTTGTTACATTAATATTTGAATTCAGTTATGTCTCATATCATACTAGGATACCAAAATTGAAAAATTATGTCATAAAACTTATTTTTAGTGATAGGGTGGAAAACTGATTGAGAATTAAGAACCCCCCCCCCCAAATACAACCTCTCATAGGGATGACGTTGTGATATAAAAATTCATAAATCAAGGAATTCATTATGTGAATAGAGAACACCTCAAAACACTCTCCCAGCATTATAAAGAAGCACTGGTATTATGAAACATTTTATATTCTTAATGATTATAGACAATCATATCAAGAAAAGAGATTGTCTACTAAACACGCACAAAAATGTTATCTGACTATTCTTCCTAGATTCCAAATTAAATCTTTTAAAATAATCCCATAATAGGTCATTTAAGTATATTTTAATTCATACTTAGTTCATTTAAATCCACAATAAACATTCCTAGATTATAGGAAATGTAAAAGTTGAATGATTGTAAGTATTCCTCCCATCAACTCTATTATATGTTTAAATCATTCAAAGAGAAGTTATATCCAAAAAATTTATGGTTATATTAAATTATTATGTTTTCCTTGAAAATTTCATTAATACAAATATTTAGGATTTTCAAAATAGAATTTGAGTTCTAAATCATTAGCAGGATAATTATATTCATGAGGTCAAAGATGATAAGATCAATAAGACACCTGATGATTTATTTAGATATTTATACATCCTTAAATTTGACATCAATCATCATAATAAATAAGGATGCCCATTACAGAATCTTGAAAATTAATATAAGTCACAATGGTCAAATTTCACTTCATATAATCAAAGTTTATATATTATTTTGTGTCCAATATGAATGAAAAAATTTTATAGGTTGGAGTAGTAAATGGTGAAGCATGTTTTAAGAAATAATTTTTAACCCATTTATGATGTCCAACCCAAAAATGGATTCATCAAATATTAATTAGCATATATGGTTTATTTTATGATTTGATAGGTATCACCAGTTCAAGATCAACTGAGATACCATGTTCTAATATCACTTATTTTTACCATGTTTTGGCTATTTCATTTTTCGGTTAAAAATACTATATATCATTATAGAAAAAATACATAAGAAACAAGGGTAATTTTGAATGATTTCTGTCTAATATGTTTTATAAAACAAAAAAAAATCTATTCAATTATTTTTAAAATTCAAGTTCTTATCATTATTAAATTATGGATTATATTATTTGTGTTTTTATGAATGTGGAGAAAGGGGAAAAGTCAATTATAAGACTGAGATGACCGAATCTTGTACTGTCATACTGAATATGACATTATAAATGTTTTAAGATGTGACTATAAGAAGATTGATATATGAAGTTGATATTTTAAAATGATTGATTTAAAAAAATAGATTCTGTAAAATATGTTTAATGTGCATATATTATGGGTTTGTTGATAAATATTATAATCACATATAGATTCAAATAGTATTATGTTCAATGTTATTAAGTCTTAAAAAATATACAAAAAGATATTAAATATCTATTATATATAGGAAATAATTTTTCTGCTATCAGATAGAGGAAACTAGTACATAACACTTGATCTATAAATAAGAATATGTACAATACATAGAAATGTTTAAAATATTTAAATAATTAGCTGAGTAAAAGAATATAGGGAAATATTAACATTAAAAAAGTTTCAAAAAACAGATGTAAACTTGATAGTGTGAATTACTAACTGGTTTACTACTCTATTGATGTACAATGGATCAGATAAAAGAGAACTGGATAGATATGTTTCATAAAGGAAATCATATAAAATAAATTAGTTATTAGATCATCAAAATGAAAGTCACTAGATATTATGAATCACTAATAATACAAAATATCAAGGATTACCAGACATAGTGCATCAAACATTGTACACATGACGAAAGATAAATAGATGAAGTATACTAGAAAATATACTTCTTCTTTGAAGTAAATTTTCCTAGAATTGTTTTTAAAAGGTCATTTTGAGATTGAATTTTACCTTTTATGATTAGGAATAACATTTAAAACCATTTGACTCTTAAGATAAATATTGAAGATCTAATATAAATTTTACATAGTATATGGATATATAATATGCTTTTGAAAAAAGATCAATTTGAAAATAATATTATTCTTTAGAAGATCAAAAATGAAGAAGCAATATCTTGTTATTGAGGTGTAATAGTAGTTTCTAAAATGAATTTTGGAAATGGGATATTAAAACCTCATGAATATAGTGGATATAAGATGGAAATATGTCAATATCTCTAACTACAACATAAAACATTAATCCAAGTGTGCAAAATAGTGGTTACCTATAAGATTGATTTGTGGGTTTTATAACTTTTTGTTATCATTAGTATGTAATAGTGGAATAATTTAGAGAAATAATACTATTGGGGGAATAACTAATATTTTAATGATTATTTATTGATATCGGTATTTATAAATAACATGTGATGATATGTCCTTATATTTTCTACATATTAATTTAGGCTGAGCGATATATTTATGTGGATAAAAGCTCCAAGAAATTTCATAGGTTGAATTCATGAGAGAAACTTTCTTCAAAGATATAGATCAATAATTCATCACCGCACCCTCTCAGTGACCCCACACTAATCGTAGATCCTCATTTTCTTACATGATACATGGACCCCTTTGAAAGGTATGATTATCCAACGATTATGGAGAATATAAATTTATTAATGAACATGGCTATAAAAAATGAAAATTAATTTTTTATCATGTTATTTTAATGGAAATGTAAGAAACCCAAGATCAACCAAAAATGAAATAACATAGACATTAAAATAGAAATTAATCTTACAAGAATTACACTACTCAAATAATTTCTATGAGATATTGTTTACCTAGATTTTTGGTTCATCTATTATAAGATATTCAAACTGAAAGGCCATCATATGATAGGAGAGGATGTATTCCTCCAAACTAATCATCTCACCATTGAATCACCTTAATAAAAACATATACTACCTATTAATCCTAGTATATTTCTCCTCATTGAGATTAATCCTTAAATATCTTTATATCATTTTAAGGGCTCCTTCTTCTATAAAATTTATATACAAAACTTTTTTAGCCCCAAAATCTTCCATGAACAAGAGAAATTACAAGGATTGCTTTATCGTATCATCATACAATAACAGGTTGTCCTCGAAACCATATTCATCAACAATTTCCCATTCTGATTTAGGGTTACCTTGATTGAAGTACCTGAACTCCTTAGCCTCAAACTTTATTAACATCATGGATCTGGTAGTCATGATCCTTGTTGTATTAGAGTAGTCATTCAACAACCTTTTCTTCGGGTGGTCAGATATGAAGCGTTCACTGTCAATAAATTTCAGCATCCCTTTAGAGACAATAACATTAAATGAAGATTTATTTGATTTAATGGCCTTTGTTGGATTGTAGCCGATCTCATTTCCATGATTCTCATCCCTCAAATCCTGTACGGCCATCACTGATCTAGCTGGCTGCACAAATCCATGCCTCATGATATGTGGTTGGTAATAGTATCCTCAAAAACAAAACATTGAGATTCTACATCCTTGTTTTGACCTTCATGAGTATTGGCTTTAGACTTCTAGGTGGATATAGTTTCCACTAGAAGTTGTAAATGAGTGTAATATTTTTCCCATTATTATTTCTTTTATGGATTTTCATCCTCCAAGGAGTGGGTATATTGCTTTCACGAAAGTAATCAGCACCTTCAACAAAAGTGAGAACAAGATACACCTCATCGGGCATATTTTTGGGGACTCCTTTCTCATCCAAGGGTACTACCTAAGCTATTTCCTACTCCAGAGATGGTTCTTCATTCACTTGTCCCATGAATCAATTTATATGATCAATACTTAGAATATCATTCCCTCACCTCAAGCCTATCTTATTTGTAGCCTTCACTCGCTAGCAGCTACCTCCATTTGAGCCACCTTCCCCATGAAACCACAAGGATTTCCCCACCTATTCATTATAACATGAAGTAACTGCAACATCTTGGGGTACCACCACACCTTCATTTTTAACACTAGTATCCACTATATTATACTTGTTTAAAATTTCCCCCAGATTGGATGCCTCCAGGTTACAATTCAATCTACCAAGCACATCAAAAACTCTCAAATTCGATGGTGTAACCAATATCTTTCACAATGATTCCTATGCTGCTTCACCAAGACCAAGACTATACCCTTGAATATCCCATCTAATGAGGCATTGAATTATATATTGATGACCAGAACCGAATGCCACACTTTTTTGAAATCCCTCAGCCAAATTCAAGTTCATCTTCCTACAGCTGCACATTTCCCGCTCATTACCCATTTTCAAGCACCGTGAGTAGTAGTCAATGAATGATTCAAACACAACCTACTCTTTAATCCTAAAATCCAAAAAATATTAATGATAAATTATTTCACCATTGGTATAGATACATCATTTTCCACGCATATTCTTTGTGAAATTGGGTGACAAATTTCTCTAGTTCTACTCTTAGTGTATATGTACCATAATACAATATTTCCATGTATACAGATAATAGATGGATTCTAAAAGGGAAGATTTTGTTCTAGGAATCATAGGCATATTTTTGTTCCAAAAGAACCATGTATCATGTGGTAGTTTTATGACCATCTGAAGAAGAAAAGTCTAGGAAACATCATTAGATCAAGGATCGGTCAACCATGACCAAACTAGATATTATTTTCAGGAAAAATAGATCATGATGTTCCTGGAGTAGAGGAAACTAATAGTAGAACAATCCTATATACCCAAAAAAACCATATATTAATCGTTAAAAGAAAACCACAAACATATATTTTTCTTGAATCATTATATAAATGTCATATTCAATAAGTAAGAAGCATCTAAAATTCTTGGGATGAAATTGAATGTTGTAGAATCCCATCAAAAAGTCCAGGAACATTGGGATAATGGTAGACCTATGGTAAAGATGTAAAAAAGACAAGATCCGAAAAGGGGGAGAAGAATGAGTGCTAATATCTAGCAAGATTTGTCGAAGATACCTCCCCCGCCAAGGGGGGATGGGCCTGCTAGGAGGTCATCAATGTCTACCATGGAGAAGATTATCAACATCAGTAAAGAACCATTCTCATCAGCACAAACCCTTGGTCCTATGTAACATGGCGGTTCTATTATTCAAATATAAAAACTATGAAATTTTAAATAATATGAAGTTACCATATTTTATATATCTTAGAATTGAAGTCATATATGTTGCACTAGTTGGATTTCCCCTAATTAATATTGTTTCCATTATAACAACAAATAATTGAAATGTTTCGTTAATTGAATATATCGAAATATAATTTTTTTTAGTCTCAAAATGAAAATTTTAATATGAACATAATGGAATTTATGAATACCAACCACATTTGGAATATGTTTAGTTGATTTAGAATGAAATTGATAATGTTAAGGATAAAAATTTACAAATATAGGGGATCATAGTTGAATATATCAAGATGGATAATCAAAAATGTATTGATGAATAATTTTCAGGGTTCAACGACATTTTCAATAATATTAGAGGATATGGTTAGAAAAAAAATATTATAAGATCATATGTAAATCAATGAGATCCTTTCTAGAAATATTTTAAGTTAAGGTGTTTTCTCTAGAATACCACGAATATTTATATCTTATCGATATTTAGAATATTCAAATAGAATATGAAATATGAAAATATACTATCTTCAAGAGGAAATTTATGGAATAAATTTCATTTAAATATTTGTTTAAAGTAATGATTTGAGATAATTAAATTAATGAAATGTTAGGTACTTTAAATGATATAGAGTTTGTAGCGGATTTCAAAAAACATATTTATTTTCTTTTTAAGAGAAACAAAAAAGGGTTATAGTAAAGTAGTAGTGAATCGTTATCTTAAAAATTGAAATTGTAATGATAATTTCCATTTTAAGGGATGTTTCCTAATATAAGGATAGATGATTCTGAATTTGAATAAGGTGATGGAAAGGATCAAAAATTGAAGTGGATGAACAAATATAATGGTTTCATAAAAAGACAATAAATAGTCTGTTGAGGGGAAGGGATAATAAGGATTCATCAATAATTAATGAATCAGTTTATATATAAGCTTTTTAACTCATGTTATAATGATATGTGCTTTATCCTATTGTGTTGATGTTTGAGAATTCAGAATAGAACATGAGTTGATTAAAAAATTAAATTTAGAAGTAGATAATGTGAAAATTAAACAACTCTATATGGAAATGGAAAAGTTGAAGAAATAAATTATTATGAATTTTTTTAAATGATGAGAATATTGAAATGGAGTAAAAAACATACTGAGGTTTGAGGTCAAAAAATTATGGTTCGTGAGTTAGAAACAAAAACAAGAGTTCTTAATGGAAAATTAACTAGATAAGAAAATATTGTCCAGAAATAAATTACCCCTATTAATGAATGTAAAATAGAAGATATTGATAGTAACTAAATTCAAAAGTAAGGATCATTAATTAAAGGAGAGATTGAATTAGAAATATAATTTATTTTCTGATACATAATCAATATTTTTTATAGAAACATTTATGTTAAATAAGATTATTGAAAACATCACCAATGTTTTTTATGTTAAAGGTGAGCGTTATCCAGCTCGTTAAAATAATGTTCCATAGAGTCATGTTTCTTTTAATTATAATAAATCTCAAGAAAAATCTACTTTTATTATTAATGAAGGTGTAATATATAGGATTAAATTAGTGATGGCCCAAGAGAATAGTATTAAATTATTTTCAATGAATAAATTTTTGAATACTATATGATGTTTTCAATTTAGAAAATATTTCCACGGTTTGTAAGGCGACATTTTCTTTTAGAGAACTGCTACTTTTAGTATGAAAGATAATGATTATGAGGTGAATAATGGTGTAATGGGGTATATTGGTATAAATAATACTCTTTATTTTGAAATATATATTTATAAGGAATGCGTAATGATTCAAGGGTGATATATGAGAAGATGAGCAGAATTAAATTCTCAAAAAGGAAATGTTATGAATAAATTAATTATTAGAATGTGAAGAATGTAAAATTTTCATGTTTGGATTATGAGAAGATTAAAAATTTTGAGAATGGAATGGATCTCATGAAAATAGGATTGCAATTAAAGAGTACTTAGTTCACTAACTATAATAAATATCCATTGACTGAAAGATAGTATAATCAAAGATGTTTGATGAAAAAAGGAGGAAATAGGCTCATAAAAATGTGAACAAAGTTGATAGAATGTTTTTAGGAAATGGTGTTTTGAGAATCGTAAAAAATGTAAAATTGTTGATCAATATGAATAGAACACTAAATATGTATTGCAAATATTACCATCTCAATAACAAATATTAATGGAATGTCACAAATTAAAATATATGAAGATAATCTATTAACTGAAAAGGAGATAGCGGTTTCATCCTAATATTTAACAAGTGAGATAAAATCCATCTCAAAATATGTTAATTATTATTATATATAATCAACCACATTCTATTTAAATATATAAATAATAGGAAAAATTAATGATTATAACAATAATATAATACTAAATTAAACTTCTAGGGAATACTATTTTTCCTCCTTATTCACATTATTCTTCTCTTTTTGAACTAATTTATTGTGAATTAATGGATAAGAAGTAGAAAATATGAATAATAGGTATAGTGGGTTGATATTAGGAAAAAAGAATCCATCTTGTGAACATTATGTTCACCATTGTGAGGATTATAATTATACTATTTGGTGGTGGGGTAAATGATGTTGATGGATGAATATATCACTATTTTTAAATAAAAAATTAACTATTTTTAAGAAATATAAGACCCAAGGTTATTTGTTTTTACAATTCATCTATGTTGATATGTTTTTCAATATGGGTGAAATTTTTACCTTAATAAACTCACTCTGATTGTGCCTAAACAATATGATGGATTGACCTTGATATATGATTCCCATTGAAGAAATGTTATGGAAAACATTCCCCGCATTAATTTTACAATCATGTTGTCTACATCAGTCTGACCAATATTGAATTATTGCTATCTAGATAAGGGTAATTTGTTAATAATCTCATGTGATATTAATATTATATTGAACAAGTTCATGAAAATTCTATAAGTATTGAAGATGATTTTTGATAATCCATATGATTACCTTTTCATTCGACTATAAATAATGGGAGAATGAATACATGGGGACAAAATAAAATGAAATCATAGTATAGGAGAGAACGATTTTAGAACAGATATTTAGATAAAAGAATAAGGAGGTAGTTTTTGAATATTGACAACGTACAAATAGTGGTATATTTTCTAGATAAGATTCTGAGAATTTTGAGAGATGTTTTGTTTATTACTTAAGATATAATCTACAATTTATATGATTCATTATTGATAATAAATTATTTATCATCAAAAATATATTTTGTATCATAGATTAGATTTTATGATTTTTTATAAAGGGAAAATATAAGGTTTTCATAATGAGTTTGGATGAATGAGTTCCATCAAAAAAAAATTTAAGTAACAATGTTTAAATATTTTACTGTATAAATATTTATCTATTGATTTTTTTATATTAAAATGCTAAGTTAGAGATAATTGATGAGATATACTATGTTTAGTGGATATAGATTTTTTATACATCACTCATGATTATAAGGTGATGAATATTTAGAGATTATAAATATCAAAATGATGAATTTTGTAAAAGTTCTTTGATAATGAATTGTAAGAATCACTAAATAGAGGATAATGTGGATACGATTTTAGATGGAGGGAATCCATATAGATCCTCAAAAAAAGAAATATTATCTTTTTCTGTATATAGAAATGATAGAAAATGTTTTTGATAGAGTAGAGTTGTACTATACAAGGAATGTGGATGATCTATTGAGGTTTAATAAACCCATGTAAAAAAGATAGATAAATATGGTGTTGTATTGAACATGGAGGAATGAGAAAATCATGTGACAGATGTCAATCTAATATAGACATATCATGTTTCATCAGATAAAGGGGATTATGTCTTCAAAATACAAATAATTCCAATTTCATTATACAGCATAATGTTTATCCCAAAAGAAATAGTTTCTAAAAAGTGAACTAGTATGATGGAATATCAAGCTGAGTATTGAATTGAGTCCAAAAAAATAATATATGTTGACAGTGTATCATAATATAAATGAGATTTTATGATTAGTTTTTATACATGGTTCCCTAAATGTTCATACAGATGAAACATGTCTTCAGGTTCACCACAAATAATTTTAGTGATCATAAAAATGTAATGAAGTGAGATATTATTCAATATTAATAATTCTTTTCATATGCTATGCTTGTTTGAGTAAATATTTGATGTTGTGTTTTAAGTAATATTTGTTAACTAATACTATCTCCAGAATTCAGAATGGTTCGAATTCAGTGAAATTATATAGAGTTGAGAGGAAAAAATCAGAAATTGAATTTTTGGATCCCATGAATTCACGAATAAGTAAAACTATATAAAGATTTGAATGTGTAGTAAAAATGTAAAATCATTTATTTTTGAATGATTAGATTTTCTGAAGGTTTATATGGAATATTGTGAGTGTATGAACATATTCCTACCCAATTAATGAAGAGTGGATCTAAGATATGAGTTTTTGAAATTTAACCAATGTATGGAGCATCTAATGACGAAGAAGCATTAGAGAGAGGCAATTGGATAGATAGGAATTGCACCAAGGATCCTTGGATGGTGTGTATCACATAAAGAAAAATGTACTGAGGATTACCAGGAATAGTAAAATGGAAGGATAACATTAAATGGAAGATAAATAGATTGATCATATGAGACATACTTCTACCAGATATTCTTCTTCTTATAATTTGTTTTTGATAATGATCTGCAAGTGTGAGTTTTTTTCTTTTTCCATCTATTTTATTGATTGTAATAATATTTTAGAACCAATTGCCTCTTAAAAGTATTTTTATGATATTAAAGAGGATTTATATTGGTTGAGGTGATCCAACAAGATTTCATGTAAATAATATCAATATAAGAGTACTATTCTTGAGTATATAAGAAAATAAGTAGGATGATGATGAAACTATATTGAATTACCTGTTTTTTAAATGTGTTATGGATGGGTGTATAATCAAAAATGATGGGAGTGAAAATGTGAATGAATATTTTCAGGCATAACTAATTGTGATAGAATATTTTATTGTAGGAATATATAACTTGGTTTAGATGGGTGGGAAATTACTAGGTTGTAGAACATTTCATTTCATTTTCCTTTGTGAATTGAAAATATATTTGTTATGGAATCCATGGTTGATGGATAAATAACATTGTAATGGGTAGGTATTTGAACCGAACATTGAAAAAACCATGTGTTGATCTACTATTATATTTATTACATAGGAATTCATTTTGAAATATCTCATGGAGTTTTCAAGATCTCTAATACGTTTCCAGGAATAGACTCTTAGGAGAATAATTTGTAAAACAACGTCATCACCGATTCACTCCCTCCCCCTATATGTAATCTCACAATGATATGAGAACTTCAATGTGTCCTAGGAACATAACTTATAATATTAGTAATTAATATTTTATTAATTTCTCATATAGGTGATGATCATATATGATTTCTAAAACATGTCTTATGTGATTCACAAGTCTCCTTCACCCATTGTGTAAAAAATATTTCAATCCATAAAAACAATGAATAATGATTTCATTTTCAGCTGGAACATATTGTTCATAAAATCTACAAATATTGTGGGAATTTTATTTTAGACTATAAAAATCATGATGTACACAATATGTACATACTGGATCTTGATGAAAATTACTGAAATATCAGAGTCCTTCATTCTGAGATTGTGACCCCATAACTAGAGTTCAATTTTTAAAATGCAATATTCCCTTCCAACATATAAAATAAAACATCCAAATGAGGCAACAATAACTTTAAATTGATGGTTACTAGTGTGATTTTGCAATAAAAAATAGATAATTATAATGATTCATCATATTTCATGGAAAATAGTATAGGTTCCGCCCCTGGTGACAAGCATAAGAATATGAATCCCCTATCTCTCAAATCATCCAACTAAATTTTTAGATCTCTCAACACATATGTATCCATATGGTGTTAGGGAATTGATATTTATTATTCCCAACATAATTTTAAGTGAGAACTATATTTCGATATGAATTGTAAAACAATATAATTTATCGGTAAACACATTTTGGAATTCTATAACTATAAGAGGAATCATAACTATGATGAATTATGTTCACAACTCAACTATACTTAAGGATATCAATATAAAAATAATTCAATGCTGGTTCGAGGATCAACTAGACTTCAACTCCCATTATCTTTGAAACACAAGATATCTACCATTAGGGTTATTAATGGATACCCACCAAAGAAAACAATAGATTCAATATTTGAGAGAAATAAACAAATCCATATGGATAATAATATCCTGGAAGATCAAATCTTGTACAAATAAATTCTATGATATCTAAACATTAATCCTAAATTAACTACATGTGGGGAATCCAAAACCCAGCTTCTTCTTACATCCTATAGGTGTATTTAATTCCATAATTAATGGAAAGTGGTCCATTGGATGTTCTAAATAATATAAAATATGTTTTATCATGAAATAATTAGAGGAATCTATATCAAATAATATTGTCAGAAATGTCAATTCAACAAAAGTAGTACCTCTCGTAGTCATCAAACCCACATGGAATTACATCATAAACTATTATATTATGTGAAAATATTTTGATTCAATTCCCAATGGCAATAAAATACTTATTTGTGAAGCATTTCACTACACCAAAAATCATATATTTTCTAACAAACCTATACCAAGGCATGGAAACAAATTTTCATAATATGATGTTTTTAAGTGAACACTATATAGAAATTTGTTTTATATTTTTTATGTATGGGTAAAGAACCATTCATCAAACCTACATAATCAAATTGATAAAAAGTTGCCCAAATAACTACTTATGATTTATTAAAATAGGACTTATGTTAAACACCACTACGTTTTACACTATGATACCCACTATGCTTCATCATCCCCTTATAATAACCGATAATGATAAAACTATAGGTATATATAACTTAGTTTACAGTAGTAATTCTACCTAGGTTAAACTCCTCCATCAATACCCTATCCCCAACATCAGTATTGTAAAAATGTTGTAACATGAAAAACTGAGGCCATATATCTAATACAATAACCATTTTAACCTATGAGACTTCATCTTATCATTTAAAAAATCCCTATATTAAAATAGAGAAATATAGGATAAGTGAATAGTGTATTACATCTCTGTTTAATTACCTTTCTTCATGGTTGTTGTAGACATCATGAAATTTGTTCAATTCACTTCTCTGTGAAATTTCCTAACCAGGCTTGAAAATTTCATTATGCGACTCTAAATTTTTCATGGGAGTCAGTACCTTGTTGGAGGTTATTGAAGTATTTATTTTGGATAAGTCCTCAAAGTGCCTCCTTAGACTTCCCAAAACACTGTTGGCATGCAAGGTACTTGCGCGCCACATTTTGGTGTGCAAGTCACTTGGGCACCCAATCTCCTTTCACCCATGATCTTACTTTTGCAGATAATTAGACCCTTGGATCCAACATTTGTAGAGAATAATTACCATGAATCCCAACGGATGCTTTGGTTTCCCTATTTCATCTCCCACGTCCTCTTAACACATTCAAGGTAGTTATATAACACCTAAAGAGGAGGAATTTTTGGAGGATCAAAGGACATATTTCCTTTTAGTGTTAGAAATATGTAACACTTGTGGGCCTAAAGATCCCTACATCCAAAAATCAGATACACTTGTGTGCCACCTATTCCTTTCATAGGAACTTCATTGCCCACTTCTAGGAACACCTTTGTGTACTTCTAATGGATTGATCCCGGTCTCTCCCAAGTATTAACATACAGGTTTTTCGTCACTTAAGTGATCATTAGGTCGCCCAAGCATACTTACGCGCCCATACATGCACTATCTTCTCTACTTGGGTACACTGATTTGATTCACATACTATCTTTAGTCTAAAAGACCTCAATCCATCTTAAAATTGATTCATGTATAAGATTATTCTTCGTTACATCCCTTGTTTGAAAGGGATTTTGTTGAGACTTTCTCCTAATCCTCCAATCTTATCAAACCTTTAGGAACGAAACATCATTGTGTCTCCTATTGGGGTTTGTATAACCACCGTCAAAGGCTTCCCATAATTGTTTCTTAATGGGTTTAGGATTTATGGTTTTATATGGGTGATTATATCCATAGAAAAATGTATGTTTCTCCCATGAATAGTTCTATGAAATTCTAAGTTTTGAGATATAGGGTTTAGGTCCCAACCTCTCCATTCTCAAAGAGATCGAACGTCAGATATCTGGTAGGGAAGGTTAAGTTCTTGCCTTTTTCACACAAGAAAATGAGATGTCCCCTTCTCCTACCATAATCTATTTTATGGAATCCATACTAGTTTAATCCCCAATCCTTAATCCCTTCTTCAATTTAGTTCGACCATTTTCCAATGTAAAGTGAATAGAGGGAGGTCTTGTCTCCTCACCATAATTCATCAACATATCACCCTAATCCATCATAGTTGTCGTGGGATCTCCCTCCACCACCATCAGAGGAGGAAAAGTGTATGTGGAACTATTAAATCATTCAAATACTCTTGTTTCCCACACCATGCATGGCTTCTGTGGGATTATAGATTCTTGATGATTACATCATGTTCACAAAAACTCACATTAATCGAACTATGAGAACTCGGATTCCAAAACTAATCAGGATACATAGGAAACCATCTCAGGGTTCAGGCTAACTGGATATCCGTTTAAAGAATCCAACTATAATTCAACTAATATGGGCATTATAAATATTAATAAGCCCCGAATTCAACTCCCAAATACATCAAGGCATCCTTTTCTAGATGTAATCTCGAACACATTTCTCTTGAAAGACTATACTCTCCTATGATATATAATGAACTATGTGGGATTTGATTACCATTCACATGGGATATGTAGGAAGCCACTTTTAGGTTCAAACCAAATATTTCAAAATCCACCATGTTATCCTTCGGCCATATTCCAAACAGGGTCTAATCATAGTTGGAAACCCTTATTCATTCCATGTTCCTCGGTCTTCTTAATGATGCATCCCACACCAATCACTGACAAAGTCACTTTTTCTTGTAGGACATTATCACATGACCTTAAAATGTCTTCTGTGTCCCATTAATCGTCATCAAAACTATGAGAGCTCTAATTACACTTACTAGGATACATAGGTAACCCATTTCTAGGGTACGATCCCAATATAAAAACAAACCATCATCTCCATCATTGAAATTAATTTCTAGAGTGCCCCACTAAGTGGCATAAAAACTAGTATGATCATAAAAATGATTAAAAGAATATCTAAATTGTATATGAGAGGATAAAATTCATGGAGAATTTCAAATAAATACAGATATCTCTGTTAATGACGAACCTTGATTACATACTGATGTTTTTAAATTTTACTCATGTTAATAAGTGATTGAAATTCCAAGTGGAATTTATTTTATGCTTGGTGAATTAACAAGGATTCATGAAAATATCTTAAATTTACCAAGAGATTGCCAGAGTATACAATAACCCTCCCAAAAGGATGTGATGAGTTCGACCTTCCATCCTCTCGACCAATGAACGTTCTTAAGTATCATAATTTACAAACATAATGAATGAATGACTTTGGAAAGCTGGTCCCTTTTCGATAAAGAACTATTGAAGTTTCTAGTTCTGTGAATAAATACAATGGAAACCTCCTGGATGTAGTGATTCTTATAACTAGAACAAACATTTCTAGGAACCACGAAACAAAAATTGTGAACCTAACATGAATCCACAGCCATGTTAATAATGTTACCCACCTCTCTGGCCCCTATCAATTGATAAAGTATGGACATACAATGGAATCAATCAGGAATTTATCCATTTAACATATTTCTCTTTAATGTAGTTTATTTTTGTTTGTATTTTTACTCAAAACACCCTTTAGTCCAAAATGGATTTCTTCAAGACGACATATACGAACATCCTAACTTCTACTCAAGCTGTATCTTCATCCACATGAAGGAGTTCATTTCCCACCCAGCATCTTCAATGGAGGGTCTCCAACCTTTTGGTAAAAAAATATCTCCAACACTGTACAATCCCGACTTTGGAGGATGCTGAAAGGCCCTCCTAGTCAATAACAATCCTCGATCATCTGGAAAATTACAACTGATGATCAATACACAGATGGTAACAACCACCATTTTGAACTGATTTTGGTATTTATCCCTAGAACTCCACAACCAGTTCCTCCCATACTATAGGGAGGTAGATAAAGATATCACTTAGGGCCTCAATTCAAGGATACATGGATCCTTCATGAGGAATTCGACCAATAATCACCACCAGTAGAATTGTGTATTAGTGAACCCCCAACATGAGAGGGGTATTTCCTCTAGACAAATGGCCAAGCTCTCACAGACCCGGACACACAAGACGAACGATCAGGGAATTTTCTGGTCAATAGGGAGCAGGATCTTGCCTCTGTCCCCTCCAGAGATGTCCATCGTCCTATCTTGATGGAAAACAATGGGCAGGCATATATTCATGTCTGTACTGATTTTTATGTCCAGAAGACTCTTCTAGAAGCAACCCACCAATCCCACCAAATAAATCTAGTGGAGTACTGCTAATAGGAACATACACCTTCTTACAAGTTATCATCTAGTCGCTAGGCTTGTTTGACTGCATTTATAGAATCCCATAAATCCATGGTGGTGACAACTGGTAAACTGGAACATACACCTGCTTAAAATCACCAATTCTTCCAACAGTATTGTTTTCTAGTGTTGAAGGAAGTATGTCAACCATACATGATGGCAAACAGTGATAAGGCACATACAACTTCCATCATTCATCTATCCATCCCACAGTCTTGTTTGGAAGCACACTGAGAAGATAGTCAGAAAGCTCCTATTACAAATCCAGTGCAAACCCACCTCTCTACCACCATTCCTGGGTACTATCAATACCCGTTAATAGTAAAATGTTGACATGAGTAGTCACATACATATAATCCTAATACATAATGGACATATATTCCAGTTTAATTTTCTAATGTCACCAAACACATCTTATCACTGGTGAAATGGAAGACAAAAATTCCTGCCCATATTTCGGAAGTATGCCAGGATATTATAACAACTAATTCAACAGTACTATGGGAATAGAAAATTAAATCTACCCCACACATGATATGACCCATCGACATGCCATCCCGCAAGAGATACACACCTCTATTCTAGTAAAGGAGTTTAATGGTGAATACTCCCTCATATCATAAAGACAATATGATCAGGAACATAAACCCTTTTTAATTGGAGGTAATTGGTTCGTTATGGTGGCGGATCAAAGGTAATCATATACACCTACCCATGATAACAACTTCTCCCAAAAAGTTGTCCCAACTACGTGTAAGAAAACATCTGATAACATGTTTTTTCAAACTCGGTAGGAAAATAAAGAGTCAAACATCAAATTGGATTCTCTTAATGCTAGAATTCATGAAGCCATAAGACATTTATCTTTTACAGCTCAAGATCATATCCTCTCATTACCAAATTAAGGGGGTTGTAGTAGTAATTATGAATTTACCCATAAATCATTCATCATAAAGGCTTACGTTATGAAAATTAACACTATCCAGAGAGTTTATCTCTCGATGAGAGCAAGGATAACCCTTCGTGTGGCCTGAAGACGATGGAGGAAGAGGATTCATCCCATGGTGTAATCCACCATTGTGGTCCTTCCCATTATGGTATTCAAAATATATGTCCTTTCCACAGTAGTATTTCTCATTGCCACGATAATTATATAATTGATAATATTGCTATGAGACAACCCTCCTATCTCGAGGAACCTGCAAACACAAGGTAATTTCTTAGGTCCACTAGGCTAGATACCCTGAGATGGTGGTGAATAAGGGTATGATAGATTTAAAAAACTACCCCGTTTTGATCTTGTTTTTCTGTTATAAAAAACCCTCTTTTCTCTCCTTCCCGATGCTGATTATGAATAAACATTAAAGCATGCATATGACACATGAATTTTTACTTGGTTCACCCTCACTGGGCTACGTCCAAGGAGCATACATCGACAGTGTGCCAGTGTAACAATTCCACTATAAGCACAATATTGTTTAAAAGTTTGAAGAAAACTCACTTTTCCTCCTGGTTTACAACCACTCACAATTTGAGAACACACTGCTCTCTCAATTGGTTTATGATCATTGCTTCTTCAAAAGACCCCTCAAAGTTTATAGACCAATAGGTCTCTTCGTTACCACTAATGAACGCATCCTCCACTCTATGTTGACTCTCTATTGAAGTCCAAATTTCATCCACTGTTGAATCCCCCTTTTCCCATGAACACTGGCCAATTCTATTGAAAAAACCCTCACAAATCACCATACTTCACGAGGCTCCCAATTTCGCAAAGCTCAAACAAGATTTCACGAAGATCCTTCTTTTTCAAGAAGCACTATCGCAAAGCTCAAGTCATCTCAATGATTAGGCCGTCACTAAGATCAAGTCATCGCAGAGAAACTTCCCTCACAAAGCTCACTGAGCCAATGCGGATCACACAACTTTCGCAGGCTAGAATAGCTATCGCGAAGCTTATTCCTTTCGCGAAGCACACTGCCTTTGTGAACTACCTTCACGAAATGAGAGCATAATGTTTTCTCTAAACAACTATCTATACTTCGCTCGAGGGGGTCAAGGTCTATTTATATGTGATTCCACCTACCCTTGAACCCTTTTCATGAAGTAAATGTCGCGTCATCTCAAATCGTGAAGCTCCGAAGTTCTCACCGAAATTCTCAAAAAATCGTGAAGCACCAGTTCAATTTTCCAATCGCAGAGCTCGTCGTAATCGTGGAGCATTCCATCATTTACATCGTGCCTTCACTAAGAATTTCCACTCTCATACCGCAAATCTCCACTCATAATGCCCTTCGCCACCGCAATGCTCTTCAACTCTGCCATTCGCAAAGCTCTTCGTAATTGTGAAGCATCACCTTCATTATTCTTACGCTTTTCGTGAAATCCAATCCATGAAGCCTATCTTCGAAAAATTCATGCCTTTTCCATATTTTTATGAGATATTCATGGAAATCCAACATTCACAATCCTAAAAAAACTCCAAATTTTGGACTCCAATAATTTGGAAAACACTGGGAAATGGTGCCACATAGTTTTTTTTCTTTTTTACCACCTCAAGATCTTCTATTCCTTTATATTTGTTATTTTTCAACATGTTCTGTCAACAACATCTCTAGAACATGACAATTCACCATGGAAACTAGCTTTTTCAACAAACACAATCAAACCCAAAAATGATGCATTATTACATTGAGGAATTTTTCCCAAACAATCACCCCCTTTGGGTTTGTTGACAACTCTTCTCAGAATGATTTTCTACAAGTTGATACCTCACTGAGTCTCCTTACATCATCAACCTTCCTTAACCTCTTGTGATTCATATAGAGACCAAAGATTCACTCACCACATACTATAAGCCCACATGAGAAATTCTTGGCACAAGAAACATGAGTTGTAGGAAATGTTCAACAATGAATCACTTCATTTCAGACACCATCCGTTGACACCAAACTAATACTAATTCCCAAACTGATACCAATTATTGAATCCTCACATATACAAATTGGTGATAGTTGGGAACCTTCTCTCACCTTCCCAACATCATTGTTTTTCTTTTATCACAATCCTCAGCTATCATGCTATCTATGATTTGATCGATCACTTCTAGCATCGTCAGATTTAAAACACCCCCTATCTCATTTCTCTCCCCCGATCTCACTGCACCTACTATCATCTTCTCCCCATGCCTTCGACAAAGACCTTTCTTCCATTAATTAGCCCCAGTTTTCCCCCATGAGGAGTCACTATTTTACCCCCTTTGCCAACAAACCCAAAAGGGAACTCCTCTGTTTTCTGAGACATTTGAAAGAAAACATATTAGCAGAGTAGAGAAAAAAACACTATACCTCGAGGAGAGGTGGTGCCACATCCACACTCTTTGAAGTGAGGGGAATCGAATGAACTCACATAGCCAGTTGATGCCTTTCAAACGCTTCTTTGGGTAAGGCCATTGTTAGAATTTCTAGAACATGTAGTTCTATAGGCACATACTCTAACTTCATGATTCCCTGCTCAACCTTCTCTTTGATAAAACTATACTTTACCTCAATGTAATTTTTCCTTTAGTGATGGATGAGATTTTTTTGAAGATTTATAGAACATGGGTTATCGAACTGGATTCCGATTCAAGATTTCACTTCAAAGCCCATATCATCAAGCTACTGCTTCATCCAAAATAACTGTGTGCAAGATTGAGTGGCGGTAATATACTCATCTTCTGCGGTGATCAATGAAATTCAGCCTTTCTTCCAGATAATCCAAGAAACACACAAGACATCATGATAGAATGCACCTTATAACGTAGATTTACTATCATCTTCTGAACAGGCCCAATATGCATCAATATATCCCAATAATTCAGACTGAGATTTGTCACTATATATCTACCCAAAACCCACTATTCCCTTGATATACTGAAGAATTATTTTCACTATAAGGATGCAGTTTTACTTGGGATTACTCTTCTATCTCGCTTCTCGGCATGTCGCGAAAACAAGGTCAGTCTTTGTCACAGTTATGTACAACAGACTTCCAATGATTTTCACGTACTCTATGATATTAACTACCTTACCGTCCTCATCTTTGGGAAGTTTTATCCAGGTAGCGACTAGAGATTTCATCTACCTAGAATTTTACTTTCCAAATTTTATCAACACCTACATGGAATATTTGGATTGAGAAATGAATGTCCCAGTCATTCCTTGTTTCACCAATATATTAAGGAAAAAATGTCAACTCTCCAATCATTGACACTTCTAACTCATATTTCATGAATTCGGAAAACTATCTTCACTAAGCTTCATCTGATTCGCCAAATATTATGTCATCGACATAAACTATGACCATCATCCTTTGATTACAATTGTTGTTGAAATAGAGATTGTAATCAACTCCCCCACTATAAAACCATGCTTCTTCAAGTACTGATCAAAGCTTGAGTACCTTGATCTTGGTGCTTATTTTAGTCCATACAATGCCTTCTTCAGTTTCCAAACCAAGATATCATCCACATGAATGAGAAAACCATATGACTGCTCGATATTCACTTCTTTCTCTGGAATCTCAATCTAGAATGCAGATTTGACATCCACATGGAAAACATTGAAATTCTGTTGCATTGCAATGACTAGGAATAATATGATTTTCTATAGTCTCGCAACCAGTGAAAATGTCTCATCAACATCTATTCCCTCTATCTAGGAGTATCCTTAGCACAATAGTAGTTCATTGTTCCAAATAATTGTGACATCTTTATTCATCTTGTTGTGATAGACCCATTTAGTTCGGATGTCATTCATATCTATCAGCAATGAAACAATCTCCCAAGTCTGATTTTTTTTGATTTCATCAAGCTCTTCATTCATTGCCTGAAGATATTTTTCAACTTCAGCTACATCAATGAAGCACATAGGCTTAACCTGAGATAAAAAAGATGTCTGATCTAGTGATTTCATTCTCCTTGTCTGAACTGGAGCTGACTGATCACCAATGATATTATTCCTATCAATTTCAGCTCGACTCAATATCTTTTGTGAAGATACAGACTTTACTTCCTCAGGATCTTCATCATTATTTTCATCGGAATCAACATCAACCACTTATTCTCCCCTGCATTTCTTTCCTCCTCATCACATTCATCCGGAAATTTTTCACTACGTTGTTGAATAATCTCCTCATTCTCCACTACAGTGACATCATTGCTCTAAAATACCTTTCCCTGCCTTTTGTTAAAGCATTTTATTTTCTTTGCTTTTTCCAGAGTATCCTAAGAATATCCCCTCATCTTTGTGTTAGTCATATTTCCTATGTATTTACTTGTTGAGGATGAAGCACCTGCCTCTAAATATTCCCAAGTATTTCAATGTTGTCTTCTTTCAATACCACATCTCGTACGTAGTCTTTCCATCCTTCAGACACAAAAAAGCTCTATTAGATATGCAGACTGATGTCAAAACTGCTTCCTTCCAAAATTTCTCTGGTAGATATTTTTCTATGAGAATCATTCTGGAAATGTTGTTGATGATCTGATTTCTCCTTTAAACCACTCCATTATGTTGTTGAGTTCCCACTGGGGAAACTTGATGCATTATCCGGCATTTCTCAAGATAGTCTTCCACTTGACTGTTTGTGAATTCTGTACCATTATCAGTACCAAAAATTAGAATTTTCTATCCAAGAATCATTTCGCACTCCCTCCAGTACTACATTAAACAGCTGAACACATCAGAATATGCACAATAACAAATACCCATACCATTATGTTGTAGTCAACAATGAAAAAAACATAGTACCACATTATTCCAATTTCTCTTGGTGTGATAGGCCCACATACATCAACATACACCAATTCGAGAACTCTTGTTGACCTCTTTTCCTTTTCATTATATGTCTTTCTGATAATCTTCCATTGCTGGCATGCGTTGCACATGTGAGTACGATCATGTGATTGATTAGGGAGGTCTCTTTCTACATCACACATTACCTGATCTTCTAGGGATGGTTGGCCTAGATGACCAAGTCATTTATGCCTCAACTAGTTTTCTTCCACTCTAGACAGAAATCACCTATCTTCTTCTACACTAACCAGGTAGATATTTACCTTTGTCCTTTTTCCCTATAGAACCACTTCCTTGTCTCTTCCTATGACGATACAAACCTTATTAGAAAACCTTATTGAATGTCCCGAGTCACAGAGTTGACATACACTGAGAAAATTGTGACTGAGGCATTCTACTAATAAGACATCAGCACATCTCATCTCTTTTCCCCCAAACATGGCCTTTCTTGAGCCAATAATCTTCAGGTCTTCATCATTTCCAAACATGATAACTCCTTCTTTGTCATATTTTATGCATGTAACAAGATCCTTATAACCTATCATGTGATATGTGAAACCACTATCAAGGATCCACACACCAGAGCGATCAGATGCTTTAACGAAAATATCTTCTACCACTACCTTCTCATCCTTTTTCTGCTTGGTCAATATTTTTGTCTTCACACTTGGTATGGATTGAGACTTTTGATCTGTCTCAGACTATGATGGACCAGCTTCATCTTGCAAAGCTGCAAATAAAGTTTTCATTTTCAACTCAACGGTTGTTTCATTGATCTGTTGCTTGGCAAAATTTTAATTCTAATTTCGCACGTTCCTCTGTATGGTCTATGTACAGTACTTAGCCATGTGTCCAAATCCTCCGCACCAAAAATAGTGTCCTTCGAATCATGTTCTGAAGAACTTTTCTCTATTTGGATATCACCTATGTTATTTTTCCCTTTGATATATCTTGTCTATGGAACACACATATTATGAATATCCCATCTTTCCTCAGCATTAAAACATGATATAAGGTGCATTCCTTCATGTCACTTCTGCACTTCTAGTTTCCCCTTGGGATCTCTAAAAATTCTGATTCTGCTTTGTGCCCAAATCAACCTTCAATTTTGGAATGGGTCATTGCGGTTTGAATTTAATTTTCACAACTTTTTGTTTCTAATTAATCCCCCCATCGGGCATAGAATTTGATCATAATTGACACTTCCTTTCTACTGAACCACTATGCTCCACTTTTATCTTCTCGGTTATAAGAGTTATTTGCATTCCTAATTTCACAGCATGAGTCAAGAGTTTTTCATGATCCTTAACCTTTTTCTGCAAACTGACAACTTCTACTTCAAGTTCTTAAATACGATTGATTTGATCTTTCCTTATGTTATTCAAGCCATCGATCCCCCTTTTCTATTCATCAATCATGATTTTATACTCACTAACTAATTCTAAGTCCTCTAGTGTTGATGACTTGAGTTTCTAAACTTCTTCCATCAACACTGACTTCTCTTCTTCCTACTACTGCATATTGAGTTTGGCATCACGGACAACTTTGTTGGATTTCTTTGTTCTAGCTCTCCAAACATCTATCTCCCCAATATTAGCCTCTAAATCCGGTTTCATATCAACTATTCCCTAAACTTCTTCGTATTCTTCATTATCTTTGGTTTCATTATTCTTCTGAGAACAACCGATAACTTCCACCATAAAAATTTCTCCACGCTCTCTACATTTCTCTATTTCATCAACCTCCTCAACCTCAGACTCATCTAAACTATCATATTCTATTGAAAGAAGGTTCTTCTTCTTAAAAAAATATCACTTGAACTATTTCAGGACTTTCCCATAGGCTGAAGGATTCTTCATGGGAATTTCCATTTCATTGAAATCATCCTCATCTTGAAACGTCTTGGCACATCTTTCTACAAGATTTCTAACATTTCCACATCAAAAACAATCAAGTGGAAGTTTTCTTTTAATCATTCCATTTCCTATTTGAAGGATTGAGGATAGGAAAGACACCACCTCATCAATCTCTTCTTCTTCTTGAGAGTCTTCAATGGTGAGGTTCTTCATGCCCTTAAAAGTCACATCGTTTGATTTCCCCTTTTCCACAGCATCATTATCATCATTTCTCATTTCATAAGAAACAAGGGTGCTGGCCCAGTTATCCAATGTCATCTCTTTCAGGTCTTTATCTTCCAATACTGAAACATTTTGATTGAACCGAGGTGTAGGTTTCCTCAAGATGCACATCACAATATTTATGTCTTCAATAACTTCTCCAAGACCTCGCATGTCCTCCACTACAACATTTAACCTGTCAAATAATCCATCGGCAGATTTATTTGGGTTCATTATCAGATCTTCATACTTGTTCCATAAGACATGATGCTTCGATTCTCGGACCGTTGTATCTCCTTTATATATATTTAATAGCTTTTCCCACATGGATTGTCAGTTTTTTCATGACATCACCTTTGAAAAGGTATCATTGTATAGGGATACCCCTAAAGCATTGATTTCCTTTTCCTCAGCATCCCATTCTCTTCAATCAGCTTCTGATAATGCACCACTATTAATATCAGTTGTGACACCATACATTGTTGCTATAAACACATCCATTTCCAATGATCGGAAGTAGTGTTGCATCCGATTCTTCCATAGCTAAAAATTGATCCCATCAAAGATCAGAATACCATTATGATTTATAAACTCCATTTGAGATAGAAAATGATATCAACCTTTCCCTCAGATACCAATTGTTAGTTCTTCTAAGCTAGATACCCTAGGGGGGGTAATGAGGGTATGAAAAATTAAAACAACTACCCCTTTTGATCTTGTTTTTATATTAGAAAAAACCCTCTTTTCTCTCCTTCCCGATGCAGAGTATGAATAAACCTTAAAGCCTGCACTTGACACTTCAATTTTTACTTGGTTCACCCACACTGGGCTACATCCAAGGAGCATACACCGGCAGTGTGCCAATGTACCAATTCCACTATAATCGCACTGCTATTTAGATGGTCAAAGTTGACTCAATGTCCCTCCTGGTTTAAAACCACTCAAAATATGAGAACACAATGCTCTCTCAACTAAAGTGAGCTCACTACTTCTTCAGAAGATCCACTCATAGTTTATAGACCTGTAGGTCTTTATATGACCACTAATGAATGTATCCTCCACGGAATGTAGATGCTCTATTGAAGTCCAAATTTATTCCACTGATGAATACCCTTTTTCCCCTGGACACTTGTAATTTCCTTTTAAAAAACCTTCACGTAGAATCCTACTTCGTGAGGCTCCCAATTTCGCAAAGCTCAAACATTCCATCGTTAAGCTCTTTCCTTTTCATGAAGAACTCTCACAAAGTACTTTCGAAATTCTCAGACCTTTGAAATGATTAGGTCATTGTTGAGCTCATGTAATTGTAGAGAAACTTACCTCATGAATCAAATAGATCCAATGAGGAGCAAACGACTTTCGCGGGGCTAGTATAGCCGCCGCAGAGCTCCTTCTTTTCGCAAAGCACACTGCCTTCGCGAACAACCTTCATGAACCAAGAGAATATCATTTTCTCTGAAAAAAACACTCCACTTCACCTGAGGGGGTTGTGGTCCATTTATAGGTTATTCCACCGATCCTCGAACCTTTCAGGTGAAGTCAACACCACGTCATCTCAAATCGCGATGCTCTGAGGTTCTCACCAATATTCTCCGAAAATCACGAATCACCACAGAAATTTTCCGATCACGGAGCTCGTCGTAATCGCGGAGCATTCCGTCATTTACTTCGCACCTTCTCTGTGAATCTCTAGCCGCATTCTAAAAAACTCCACTCACAATTCCTTTCGCCTCCACAATGCTATTCAACTCTGTTGTTCGCGAAGCTTGTCGTAATCTTGAAGAATCACAGTCAACATTCTCCAGTTCTTCACGAAATCCAATCCATGAATCCTATCTTCACGAAATTCATTCCTTTTTCATATTTTGATGAGATATTCAAGGAAATCCATATTTCTTGATGCTATCCAAATGCCAAATTTTTGACCTCAATAATTTAGAAAACAATGGGAAACGGTTCGACCTTGTATCTGTTCTTTTGTACCGCCTCCGGATCTTTTATTCCTTTTTCATGGTTCTTTTTCCACATGGATTTTCAAAAACATCTCTGGAACATGACAATTCACCATGGAAACCTACTTTTTCAACAAAAACAATCATACCCCAAAATGATGCAATGTTACCATGATAGATTTTTACCCAACACTAGTCTTGTCTGATGCCTTGTCATTAATGAGTGAAATACTTCCTCAACCAGAAGAAGTCGTAAGGGAACAATCACTCTTTGAACCTCCCTTGGGTCATTTTTCATCTAATGAAAAGAATCCACATTGTTTAGAAAAAGTGGAGGAACCTCTAGTGAAAGAAGATTAAGATATGTTAACACATGAGAAAACAATCGATAAAAGGAGAAATAATAGTCATGTTCTGGCCTTTGGCTAATTTTCAGTACAGCATTCCAGAATTTATGGAAAAGATTGCATTAATGATATATGCCTAAACTTATAGATGACTCTTCATCATTTTAATTTCAATTAATTACCATGTGATGAATATCAAAATCATGTAAAGGTAATAAAAGGGTGGCAACACCCAATTGACTTGGAAACTCTCTTAGTTTCCCGAGATCCAAAGGATGAAAAATAGTAGAAATACCTTCAGTGTGAATGACTTAATATTATAAAAATGCTACACAAGATAATTTATAACACCCCATCCATTTTTTGTATCAGAGGATGGGGTGCACATGGACAATTGAATTTCACTGCACTCTATAATCAACAACATCTACCCAACTTGGTCTCATGCAATGTTATTTCCCATGAATGGAAACAATCAATATATTTTGTATGTAATAAAATGTATGCTGAATAACAAGCTAAAACTAACTCTCATCTGAGTCAAGCCCAAATAAATAACGTTTTTGAGTTACTTTTACATCAAGCATCTAAGAACCTTGAGCAGGCGTCCCGCTTAGAGGATGACAACCCTTAGATAATGAAAATGTCTGGAATAGCACAACGACCTTCCGAAACACGTGATTTGTGTGGTTGTTGGATGACTCACCCAGCTAATGTCTGAACCAAAATTCAAAAAATCCTAAGAGAATATTTTCGAATCTTAGTCAAAACAGTTCATGAACCAACATATATTGTGAGGCCGGGGGCTCATTTAATTCAAACTTCAAATTCATTAATCAAAGTTCAATGATTTGAAGAAGTAGAAGAATGAGAATATCCATAGCCTACAGGGATGGGGGATTTTTTACAACAATAATCCCCTCCTCTACAAATGTCATTTTTCAACGAATTAGGGAAGAAGCAACAAGAAACCATGCAACTGATCTATCAAAGGATTCCATTCAGTTCACTATTTTCCAAACAGCTCCAGGGGATTCATCATACAAGGTAACAATGTCTCATGGAAGATACAAAGAGAGAAGATCTAACAATGACACTGAAAAAATGACATAAATATATTATGCGTCAGTAAATTCCATTAACACCATTGATGAAGATCCTACCAAAAATGAGTATAGTTCAGGGGAATCAGAAGATGATATTCTTATCCATAATATAGTACACACTGATGAAAATGAAGATCGTGTAAATACCCAAAATCAGAGGCTTAACCATAATCCAGGTATGCTTTCAAATAAGAAACACCCCCCTCCGAAGCAAATATAATAAGGGGAATGGTATAAGTCAGGTTAAATCTCACTTTTCCATTGGAGAAGGTAAATGTTTTTCAATTGAAGAGAGATTTTTACAGTATGAATTAGAGATGATAGATTTGAAAATTCTCAATATGGAGTTAATTAAAAATGTCATTTATTCAAGATTTACTCCCCAGGAAGAGGCTCAACATGAATATCCTATTGGAGCTCCTCAACAAATAGTATTTTTGGTCACTACTGATGCAGGTAATCAATTCCCTCCATTAGGTACACAACCAAGCCAGAATAAAAAATATCCCGATAAACCTGTTCCTGTGAGTTATCCAAGGAAAATACCAACACCATTACTATTGGTTTTTCAGGTCATTTCCCAAGGCCAAGATCTAGTTTTTGTACCTTCATAGGTTCCAACTCATTCAGATATTCCCCAAATGCTTATGAACACAATTGATGTATTAAAGACTCTATTGGAATCTATGGAGCAATGACGTGCAACTTTTCTTCTGGAAAATAATGCTTACCCATAATGGGTGGGTACAATTCCACCCCCATGATATTTTTTAAATACCACATTTCCAATATTTAATTGTTCATAAGATATAGAAAAACACAGAACACATTTTGTTTTTCATTGTGATCCCATGATGGGAACTCCACAACAACAAGAAAAAGTAATGCTTAGTTGTTTTGTGCAGTCATTACAGGGACCAGCTTTTATCTGGTATACAATTTTACAATCTCAATCAATTATTTTATTGGAATATATCTACCAGAAATTACTTCTTCAATTTGGCCCAATGCTACCAAAGACATAAATTTTTTATCATATAAATAGTAAACAAAGGGAGAATGAATGTGTTTTATATTTCATTGCATGATGGAAAGGATTAACAAATTCTTTAAGTCTGGTACCCCATCAAGAATATTTTCTTCCAATTTGTGAAGAAAATATATGTGATGACTTACACACACATATGATTCCAGTAAAATACACTATAGGGTTTCGATAAATTACCTTAATTTCTCAAAATATAGATGATTATATTATAGAAACTAAGGCTAAAACTCATGTAATTCTATCATCTCTGGGAAGGGGAACAGGTAAAGAAGTGGTTATTACAGTTACACTCAACAATGAACCTATACCTTCTTCCACTTCAAAACATTAATCATATCAAAGGTCTCTACCTCAAAAGAAGCAATGAGTGCCTCATTATGATGATCAATGAGATCAAAGGTGGAAACAGTTTAAGAAAATAAAAAGAAATGTTTATTCCTTCCTAAACAAACATGTTCCTGGTTACTTAATATCAGATCTAGAAATAAATCTGGTTCAGTTTCCAAGGCCAAAGAAACCCCCAAAATATGGAGATTAAGATATTCTGAATTATTCTCCCTTTAACAAGATTTTGGGACATCCCATTAAATAATGTTTTGATTTCATGGACCTCCTGCTACAAATTGTTGACATTGTACAAGTGAAACTGAATAGTTATTCAGCTATAGTGGAATGTGTTACTACTACTGATCCAGAGGAAGACGATGAATGGTAGGAAGTTAAAAGTAAAAATGGGTAAAAATATGATTCTTTTATGATTAGGAAAATGGCCAACCAAACTCATGCCATTTTATGAAAAAAGTTGAAAAAAAAATGATTGTGTTTTTCATCACTTATGCCATAGTAAAACCATCTTCATCAAATGGTTTATCCTCAATGAAACAAGGTGATAAGGAAGACAAGGTGCAGTAAGATGAAGACGAGCTCATGTCAAGCCCAATGTTTTCCATGACCCTGGAAGATTTCATGCCATCTGTTTCAATTGAATGAGAACTATCTCACCCAACGATAAAATCGTAACTCACCTACCGGGTAGAATCTTTATCATATGAAGAAGTTAACTTTGGTTCTTTCAATGTTATCCACATAACAGATCATTATGGAAATGGTGATTTTGATTATAATGAGCTAGAATTCCTGGTACCTAATTTGGGAACTAAAGGAAGAGGCCAAGGTTGAGGATAAAGGGGAAGACATGAGAATTCTAGAAACCACCAATTTAACTATACCCATGCTCGATCCATATATGCCACACAAACTCAGGGAAGAGACCTTCAGCAGGCACAACAAGAACGAGTAATTTCTTCCATGAAAGACTTGTTTGGGTCTGACATGATTATTTTTTAGGACTGATTTGAAGTCAAACCATCTACCTCTTGGAAAGTAGATATACCTTTTCAGTCTAATCTTCCAAGGCCATGAGTATTTTTATCTTCTGTTTCGACACAAGGAACATCAACATCAGAATCACCAACTTCTATGATGCCTGCAAAATCGCATTTCCATATTGGAAAAAATATACCTCTATAAAAAAAGTATGATCTTTTGAAACAACTGTCCAATGTACCAGCCCTGTTATCGCATTTTGAAGCCTTGAATATATTAAAAGATCTTCGAGAAGCCCTTATTGAGGTTTTTTCAAGTCCTCCAAAGGTGGAATCTAAAGTTGTTGCTGCTAATGTTTACTATATAGAGAATAAACAAACGTAATGTCATGTAGTCATATATTTTACAGATGAAAATGATGATAATGATGTACATGGACATATAAGACCGTTGTATTTATCTGGAAAGATCAATGAAATAGACATCCGACGAGCCATCATTGATAATGGCTTCGGAGTCAACCTCATTCTCATTCGTACACTTCATTGATTTGGTATGACTGAATCTGACTTATCTCCTTCCATGTTAATGTTTCAAGGATATGAAAAGGATTATAAAGAACCTCTGGGTGAGATTACACACACAAGTCAATTTGGAGATCTTGTATCTAACTTATATTTCTGGGTTGTTCGTCCTGGAACAACATTCAACATTCTACTTGGATGGACTTGGATACATCAACATGCAGCCATACATTCATTATACCACCAATGTATTAAGTACTGTATCAATGGTCATATCAGGACATTTTATACTGACAAGTATACATTCTTAACATGTGAATCCCAATATATTGAGGCATAATTTTATCACACAAAAGCAACATGGTCCATGAAAAACAACAAAACTAGAGTAAATTCTCTGAATGGAATGGAAAAGATCCCAAAAATCCTATTCATACATTTGAGTAAAGATTATTTGCTACCCATCAATCAAATTTAAAGTGTAAAACCAAATCCAAGCACTCATCCAATAACTTCGATAATGACAATTTCGGCAACTGAGCGTAATATAATGGGAGAAATTATTGATTCACAAAGTAGGGATGGAAGCCTAAATGGAGATGTCTTCATATCATCTTCCAATCAACAACAAGATTATACAAAGTCAATAATAGTATAATATGTTTTATAAATTCAACAAGTAGACAAAGGTGTTGATTCCCAATCCATAATATCCTCTTTATTAAAACATGAAGACCCTTAATCATCAATATGGTTAGATATGGTGGCCTCTTCTTTAAGATGTTCAAATACTGACTCCTCCCCTAACTCTGAAATTGTTTCCTCATAATCTACTATGCATGTAGAAAGAGAAGAGGTACCACATAATGAAGAAGAAGTACAAGATCTGAGAGATGCTCCTCCAGTATTTGAAGAAGGTTTCTCTACCACTGTGGATGAGCTCAGAGAAATAAATCTGCATATAGAAGAAGATCCAGACCCCACTCTATTTAGTGAATCAATAAACTATGAAGACAAATAGGTCTATACTTCATTTCAAAAGAAACATCGAGATATATTTTCATTGATTTATACAGAAATGCAATGTTGTAATCCCGATGTAGCCACTGACCATTTGGGTTTTCCTGAAGAACTTCCAGGATTCAGGAAGGCAGCAAGAAGAACTCACCTAAATCATGCCTCTAAAACTGAATCTCGAGTCAATAAGCTTAAAAAGTCAAAATGTTTCTGGGAGGATAAATATCCCAAATTGCTAGATAACATTGTCCAAGTGAAAATGAATAATGGTCAAATCATATATTTCATTGATTTCAGAGATCTTAACTGGAATTGTCCTAAATATGATTTTCCATTTCCAACCATGAAGATTTTAATTGATGCAACAACTGGATATAAATCTATTTCCATGATTAAAGGATACTCTAGGTATAATTAGATCCATATGGCCTCATAGGCTAAAGAATATACAGCCTTCAGAGCCACTCAGGGTGTGTTTTTTTTATCGTGTAATGACCTCCGAATTAAATAATCTAGGTGAAACATACCAGTGTACCATGAACCATATCTTCAATAATTTCGTTGGGAAATTTTTTGAATGTTTTGTGGATGATTTGGTGGTCAAATCCAGGAAAAGTTCCAATAAATTGGCTGATCTGGATATCACATTCAATAAACTTCAGCAACATTGTTTGAAGATGAACGCCTTGAAATGTGCTTTTAGGGTAACCTCATGAATGTTACATGGATTCGTTGTATGTCATCATGGTATCGAAGTTGATCTATAGAAAATAAAATCAATCCTTAGTATGTCACCTCCTCGAAATTGTAATAAATTAAGAGGAATTCAAGGACACATGACCTATATTCGGTTCTTTATTAAGAATTTGTAAGGCAATTATTTTCCATTCACAAGATAAAAAAAGAATGGAGTCACCTATCAATGGACTGAAGTGTTCTAATAACCATTTGATACCCACAGAAAATATCTCTTGAGTCCATTGGTATTAATGCCACCTGTTGAAGGAAGACTACTTATTCCCTATGTGTCATATTTAGAGTGACCATCGGGTTCCTTCCTTTCCCAAAAGAACGATGTTGGGAATGTTGTTGACGCTCCTTTCGTCACAGAATCTAAAGATCGGAAAAGGGAATATCTGAGCTCAAAGTGATTAATCCTTTGAAGAAACATCAAAAATCGACAAAGGGATGGAAAAGGAGAACATTGCCCATAGGTCGCGCAAGTTCCCTCTTGGTCGCGCAAGTACACTTGCGCGCCGCCTCAACACTTGCGCGACCCCTCATGATCGTGCAAGGGACTTGCGCGACATATCTGGTAACCGCCCAGTAACCGCCCGGGGTCTTCTTTTTCCTATAAATAGACCCTGTGGGCCCCCCATTCGAGAGGATCTCTTCCCAGAAACTCGGATCAAAGCTCCCGACGCCCAAGTCTCTTCTCAAAGCTTCCAGAACACTTCTAAGGTAATTTCTTACCTAGAATGGAAGATCTAAAGGGAAGAAGGAAGGCCTAAGTGTTGAAACTTATCAAACACTTGCGCGCCGACTTAATTCCTTCAATATAACTTGCGCGTCCCTCTTCTGGAAAAACCTCAAGAGGATGGGAAAGGGTTTAATAAAGAGTCGCTCAAGTAATTCAACCCTGGTTGAAAATCGCGCAAGTATCCCTTATGTCGCGCAAGTATACTTGCGCGACCAATACTTGCGCGCCGCCGTAGGACTTGCGCGACCTTCAATACTTGCGCGCCCCTATCTTTTTGGGTGCCCATCTTGCCCTTTTTCACCCCTCTTAAGCCATTTTCACCCTTCCTATTCAAGATTCAGTCTTCAAGATACTTTTCAAAGCCATTTATGGCATGATTTCTTGATTTGACATCCTTATCTGAAAGGAATTATGTGAAATATCTCTCAAAACCTAATGATTTAAACATCTTTATATCACCAAAGATTGAGAGTTCATTCATTCAACCTCATCCTTTAAAATGAGAGAATCCTAACCTGGGTCTCCTTTTCAGGAATAAAGACTCAGTCATAAATCTTGGGCATCTTTCTTAAGAATAAGCCCCAATCAAATCCTTCAATCTTGGGCATCCTCCTCAGGAGTAAGCCCCAAACCTTAATCCCTAACCTGGGTCTCCTTTTCAGGAATAAAGACTCAGTCATAACCTTGGGCTTCCTCTTCAGGAGTAAGCCCCAAGTCCCCTAACCTGGGTCTCCTTTTCAGGAATAAGACTCAGTCATAACCTTGGGCATCCTTCTTAAGAGTAAGCCCCAAGTCTCTTAAAATTTCTCTTAACCAGTCATAAACTTCCCTTTGATTTTGGTTTCCTTTTTAGGAATAAAACCCAATCATAAGTCCCCTCCTAATTTGGGCATCCTCCTTAGGAGTAAGCCCCAAGATTAGAGTATTCAAATCTCCATGAAGCACATATAACTTTGTGGACCCTGTTCATGGATTTTTCTTCCTAAAAGTAAATCCTAAACCTTCACCTATCTGGGCAGTCATCTATACATAAGCCCCAAAACAAATTCTTATGATTGCATCTTTTATGGCACAATTGTCTAAATTTTACCAATACCTCTTGTTTCTCACACCGAGCATGACTCACGTGAGCATAGAGTGTAAAAGTAATTATGACATTCATCTTTGAGCCATCAATCATAAAACATCATATCCCATTCCTCGAACTACGTGGGTTCTGATTCCTTTTTTAAAACAAAGGATACGTAGGTAGCCCATTTATGGGTTCGATCCCAACATTGAAATAATCTCTGTCCTTCTGAATGACGATAAACTTCAAGTGCCCCACTGAGTGGCTTTAAAACCAGCCTGGTCATCAAAATGACCAAGAGACTTTTATATAAATGTTTTGAAGGATACCATTGACCAAGAATCTCTAAACAAATATAGATGATTCTATATTGATGAAGAACCTCGAATACATATAAAAGATTCTCTAAATTTCTTGCATATTTAATCATTGATTGTTAAAACTAAAGGAAAGCTCATTTTATACTTGGTAATGTAATAAGGATTCACGAACTTAACTTAAATCTATAAAGAGAGTCCCGGAGTAGACAATAATTCCCCTCAAAAAGGTGTGATGAGTCCGACCTCCCATCCTCTCGACCAATGCAAATTCCTAAGCCTCATTAGCCCACAAGCTAATGAGCGCCTGCCTTTGGAAAGTAGGTCCAAACGGATGTGGAATCATTGGATGTTTCCGGTTCTACGAACAAACCCGTTAGAAACCGATCGGAACGTTTGAATCTCCCGTCCAGGAGGTCATCCCCGGATTCCGCGCGAAACAAAAAATGGTGAACCCGACGTGAATCCTTAACCAAGTTAAAGTGATGTTCTTCTTAGATGTTAGGCCCCTTGGGCCAACAAGGCAATCATTGACATATGATCATCCAAAAGATGCAGTGGCCGGATTCATCTTGATTATGTCTGTTATATGGAACAGGCACTCTTTTTTCAAGATCTTCTACAAAAAATGGCTTTCCTTAAATTCACCCCTGTGAATACTGCTGCTGGGAACACCTCTACTGTGAGGTCTGCTGCCGTGAAAACCAATGCTGCTACTCCTGCTGGAACGTCATCCGCTCTGAGGTTGACATCACCAACTCAGCGTCTTCAACGCTGTGTGTCAAATGCACTGGTTAAGGAGTACCGTCGTAACGGTACTATCCCAACTCTGGAGGCCGCTCGTCAAGCCCTCCAAATTTACAATTCTACCTGGTCGTCCGGACAACGGCGACCAGCAATCAAGAAGCAGACGGTGCTGACTACCGTCTCCAACAGTTTTGGGTCGTTATCCCCGGAACGCAGTTTCCACTCACTCCCTTACTCCGAGGAAGTGAATGAGCAGGTCCCGCAGGACCTTAATTCAAAAAGACAGGAGTCCTTCTCAAGGGCTCCCATCAACAATCGCCGCCAGACTCGTGCGGTAGTGCGCCCTCAACATGATGAGGGTACCGGCTCCAGGCATTCAGCTCAGGTTCCTCGAACCCGAGCAGGCAAGATGAATAACCAGAGACGGAATCCGGTTAATAATAGGCAGGTTGTCATCCCTGCCATCTCCGGAGAAGTCCACCAACCTAACTTGGTGGCAAATAACGAGCAGGCATACACACCTGTTCGTTTTAATCCCGCTGTCCAGCAGACTCGTCTGGCAGCATCAAGCCGATCCCGCCAGGCAATTCCGGCGGAGTACCATAGGCAGGAAAATACACCTGCTTATACATCAGCAGTTAGTCAGCAGGCTCGTCTGACTACATATGATGGATCTCGTCAACCGCGTTTGGCGAAGTGTAATCAGCAGGCACATACACCTGCTGATACTAATCAAGTCTACCAACAGTCTCGCTTGGTAGCACCCGGAGAAGTCAGTCGGAAAGTCCCGACGACAAACAGGAGGCAGACTAAACTCTCTACCTCCACACTTGAGTACTGTCAGGATTCACTGACAGGAAAAGGAGGACAGGAGCAGGCACATACACCTACTCCAAGCCCGGAATGGACGTATATCCCTGTTCCGGCGGCTGAAGTCACCAAACATATTTTGTCAATGGTGAAAGAGCAGAAGCAAATTCCTGCTCATATTCTGGATGCTTGCCAAGATATCATAACAGCTTCAGCTTCATCTCAGGGACAGACACATAAATCTATCCCTAGCAGTGGAGTGACACATCAACAATTCACTCCGGAACAGACACACACATCTGTTCCAGTCCAAGAGGGTTGTGGGGCCTACTCCCCCATATCATATGGACAACCAAGTCAGGCACATACATCTGATTTGAGCGATGATCGTCAGCCTAACCTGACCATCTTTCCTGATCAGGCATATACACCTGCTCAGAGCAATCACTTTCGTCATCAAGTGATTTCTAAAGCGAGTAAGAAGGCATCTAAGAAAAAGATCCGCCCAGCACAGTCAGGAGATCAAAGGCCAATCTGTAACAAGGCCTTGCTCGATGCTGGAGTTCTTGAAGCCCTCAGACATTTATCTGTCGGAATTCAAGATTCTACTCCCTCAGTTCCCAATAACAGGAACATTAATCCCGAAGGTCTTCAACAGACACTTCCTCATGAAGACTTGCTTCATGAAAATTCGGTCAATCTTGAAGTTTCTTCTTCAGATGAGAACCACAGGAACCCTCTGTGTGGTCAGAAGACCAAGGAGCAAGAGATATCATCTTTTGCTGTAACCCATCATGAAGGTCCTCCTCATGGTGATGAACTTCGCTGCGAAAGTCCTCTCCGCAGTAGTGATTCACATTGTCTCGAAAATTCTTCAGAAGGCAATGTAGTGACGAGAAAGCCCTCCTATCTCGAGGCACTTGCAAACGTAAAACCAGTCATGTCTGAAGTTTTACTATCGGCAGGTGAAACTCTTTCTCCATCAGAAGATAGCTTGGGGTTCAGGTTATTCTCCGAACCTTCCCTAGGTCATTCATCTTCCAGCATGAATAGTGATTCCTCTACCAATCTTGTTGAATCCGATGAAGCAACAAGGAAACACCAACTCTGGTCCAAACAGGTAGAAGAATCTTCATTTAATGATAAAGAGGAAATGCTGAACATGAGGAAAAAACTGGCAAAAGGTGAAGTACCAGTCATGTTTTGGCCTTTGGCTGATTCACAGTATGACATTCCAAAGATGTTGACGGATGATGGAATCCATGATATTCGTCTTAACATATGGAAAACTCTTTGTCAATTAAAGAAGAAGGTATTATCTTACGATGAATATGAAAATCATCTTAAGATAATAGAAGGGTTACAACGCCAGATTGATTTGGCATCTCTATCAGTCTCTCGGTATCCGAAGGCCGAAAAGCAACAGAGAACCCTTCAACGTTCATGCCTTGGCGCGCTGAGAAAATTGCGTCAGTTAATTTCCAATGCTCCATCTAATGTTCATATCAGAGGATGGGGTATTCACGGAGCACTACATTTCACAGTGCTTTCCGGTCAGCAAAACCCGCCGAAAATGGTCTCATGCAATGTTATTGCCCATGGCCGGCCACAGTCAATGGGCTTTGTTCATAATCAAAATCTTGCTCGAGATCAAGCTTCAACTAGTTCCTCTCAAAATCAAGTATATAGAGAACAGGTTGTTGAATTGCTCCTACATCAAGCAGGCGAGAATATTGCGCAAGCCTCTCGTCTGGAGCAAACACGTCATCAAATGACAGAAGTTTCGGAAATCATCCAACGGTCTGTTGAACCAGGTGATAAAAGTGGATACAGGTTAATGCATCCAGCTAATTTCCGAACTAAGATCCGCAAGATCAAGAGAGATTTCAAGAAGATCTCAGACATAGCATGTCAAGAGACACCCCAGCTTGCCAGACTGGGGACTTCTCTAACCCAACCCTCAGAATCAACGAATGGGATTCGAGGAGTTGAGCAGAAGCAACAGGAACACCCCCAGTCCACCGGACTGGGGACTTTTTCAAATCTTCAATCCCTCTCTCAGAGAAAGTCAGTATTCTCTCGATTAGGGAATAAGCCTCAAGAGGAACGAAGAGCCAAGATGTCAGGAGATTCTCTCCAAGTGACGGTTCACAAAGAAATTCCTGAGGGGTCAAGTCAAGGGAATGCCATGTCTTATCATGGACATAAAAGGAGACAATATCATAGAAATGCTGATAGAAAGGATTTCATGAAATATGCATCCATTAATGTCATCACTGCCGTTGCTGCTGATTCACCAGATGAGGCTCAATCAGAGGGATCAGATGAAGAGGTTCCTGCTCAAGAAGTTGCGCACACAGACCTAAATGAAGAAGGTGTGCGCACACGTAATCAAAGGCTTACCCAAAATTTGGGTATTCCTTCAAGTAACCCACTTCCCCCTCTCCGAAAAGGATCCAATAAGGGGAAAGGAAAGAATCAGGTTACTTCTCACCCTTCCTCTGAAGGAGGTCAATCGCTCTCATTAGAGCAAAGGCTTGCACAACAGGAGGAAGAAATGAAAGAGTTAAGAAGGTTGAATGCAGAACTACTTCAGAGTAGTCTTCTTCTTAAGAATGCTGAAGTCCGACAGCCGAAGGAATTTGTTGTAACTACTGAGATGGATCAGGAATATCCTCCTTTATCAGTACACCCACAGAGGTCTAATCCTACGGGTCAAACGCAACAACGGTTGGCAGCACTACCATTAGTTGCAGCACCAACCTCCACGGCTGTCCAAGCTCCATTCATTGCACCTACCCAAAACCAAGTTCAACCTGACGTTTCTCAAAAGTTAATAACTACTATTGAGTCATTAACAGCTCGGTTAGAAACTATGGAAGGGAAACGGGCGGAAGTTCAACCTGAAAAGAAAGTTTACCCTGAATGGGTAGATTCAATTTCTCCTCCATCCAGTTTTGGAAACCCTATTTTCCCTACTTTCAATGGATCAGGCGACCCTGAACAACATTTGACGCATTACGTGTCTTGTTGTGATCCTATGATGGGAACTCCAGAACAACAAGAAGCAGTGAAACTCAGATGCTTCGTGCGAACCTTGCAAGGACCAGCTTTTGTCTGGTATACAAGCTTGAAATCCCGGTCAGTCATCGGATGGGAGGATCTTCGTCAAAAATTCCTTCTTCAGTTCAGCTCAACTTTGCCAAAAACGACAGTTTTCGATCTTACAAACTGCAAGCAAAGGGAGAATGAAAGAGTCTCTGATTTCATTGCTCGTTGGAAGGGATTAACGTATTCCTTGAGTTTATCACTCCCTCAGGAGGAATTATTGCCAATCTGTGTGGCAAATTTGCGTGACGAATTACGCACGCCATTGATCCCTGTGAAATACACAGGAGGGTTTCGAGACCTTACTTCAATCGCTCAACAGATTGAAGATTCCCTTATACAGGCTAAGGTTAAATCTCGTGTAATTCCATCAGCTCCAGGAAGAAGAATGGGTAAAGCAGAAACTGCTACAGTTATGCTTAAACAGGCACCTGTACCTATTTCTACTTCAAAACCTTCATCTTCTCGAAGGGCTCCACCTCCTGAACGCCAACAACAAAGGCTGTTTCGTCCAAATGATCAAAAAGATCAACGACGAAAACAATTTGAGGATATGAAGAGTAAAACATACTCTTTCCGAAGTGAGCAAGTTCCTGGTTACTTCATTTCAGCTCTGGAAAATAATTTGGTTCAATTACCAGTGCCGAAGAGACCAAACAAGGAAGGAGATGAAGACCGTCCCAATTATTGTCCCTTTCATCAAATGTTGGGACATCCCATCCAGGAGTGTTTTGTCTTTAAAGACCTCCTACAAAAGATGGTTGACTTGGGACAAGTCAAATTGAAGGGTTCTTCAGCTCATGTAGCGTGTATTACCGCTACAGATCCAGAGGAAGGAGGCGAGTGGCAGGAAGTCAAAAGCAAAACTGCGAAAAAATATGATGATTGGATGGTCAGAAAGACAATCAATCGGACCCATTCCATTTTGCGAACACAATTGAAGAAGCCAATTGTGTCTCCTACAAAAGCTGCAGTAAAGCCTCCATCAAAGGACAAATCCTCAAAAGGGCAGCGTAATTCAAAGAAGAAAGAGGAATCAGAAGAAGATGAGTATGCATCAAAGCCTAAATTGTCTTTGACTCTGGCAGATTTCATGCCATCTACTTCAAAGTCACGGGCACCGTCCCACCAAACGGCACAGCCTAAACAGGCCAACCAGGCAGAGTCTTTATCAGACGAAGAATTGATCTTTGGTTCTGTTAATATGATTCAATTAACAGATTCATATTCCAGTCTTGATGAGCCTGAATTCCCTGTATCAAATAAAGGAACCCGAGGAAGTTTTAGAGGTTCAGGATATAGGGGAAGACGTGGATCTTTCCGAAGCCACTACTCTAATTCTACCCCTGCTAGCACTGTATATGCAGCAGAAACTCGTGGTAGAGCCCTTCATCGAGCTCAAAATGAACAAGCAAGTTCTTCTGCTAATGGCCAACTCAGCTTCGGCACAATTATTTTGGAAGACCGATTAAAGGTTCCATCTTCTTTATCTCAGCAAGCAAATGGATCTAATCAGTCTAAATTTCCAAAACCAAAGATGTTGCCAACTTCAATACAAGATGCATCAGCTTCCAAAGCATCTGCTTCCAAGATACCTGCTAAACCACATATTCCTATTGGGAAACGCAGGCCTCTAGATCAAAAGTATGATATATTGAAACACTTGGCCCAAGTACCAGCCAAATTATCAATTTTGGATGCTTTGAATCTATCAAGAGATCTTCGGGAAGCACTCATCGAAGCTTTGTCAAGTCCTCAAGAGTTTGAAGCTGAGATTGCTGCAGCTGAAATTTATCACATAGAGAATAATCCTGCAGAATGCCATGCAGTGATATCTTTTACTGATAAAGATGAGGATGATGTTGTGCATGGGCACATAAAACCTTTGTACTTATCTGGCAAAGTCAATGGTATAGATGTTCGAAGAGCTTTCATTGACAATGGTTCAGGAGTCAACCTCATGCCCATTCGCACACTTCGTCGATTGGGCCTCACAGAATCTGATTTATCTCCTTCTACCATGATGTTGCAAGGATATGATAAAAATGAACAAGAACCACTGGGAGAAGTTACGCTCAGAACTCAGTTTGGAGATCTTGTTTCCAATTCAGATTTCATGATTGTTGATCAAGACTCAGCTTTCAATATCTTGCTTGGAAGACCCTGGTTACATCAGCATGCAGCTATTCCGTCATCATACCATCAATGTCTCAAATACTGTTTCGATGGTCAAGTTGGAACATTATATGGTGATAAGACCCCGTTCAAAACATGTGAGTCTCAATACATTGAGGCGGAATTTTATCACATGAAGGGAAGAGAAAAATCTACAATGAAGGAAATTACCAAAGTTAATGCTCCATATGGTTTGGAAAAAATTCCAATAAATCCATTTTCACATGTGAGTACAGATTATGTGTTACCTATCAGTCAAATTGACAAAATAGGCCCAAATCAAAATACTCTTATGGAAAGATCCATAATGTCAATTACGGCAATCGAGCCAGACAACATGGGAGAAATTGGTAACTTACCAAGCAATGATGAAAGCATAAGTGGTGACGTTTTCATTTCGTCTGCTGAAATCCAACAAGTCTATACTTCGCTAATCAGGCCAGAAGAAGTTATAGCAACACCAGAGGTAAATGTTGATGTCGATTCTCAATCCATCATCTCCTCTTTATTTCCCAAAGAAGACCCTTGTTCATCAATAGGGACGGAAATGGAAGCTTCTTCTTCAAAATGTGAAAATTTTGACATCTCTTATGATCATGAGAATTTCGTTTTTTCATCTACTTTGCAAGTAGAAACGGAAGATATAACACATGATGAAGAGGAAGAGGAAGATCTTAGAGATGCTCCTCCAGCATTTGAAGAGGGTATCTCTACCACTGTGGATGAACTCAGAGAAGTAAATCTGGGTACAGAGAAAGATCCACGCCCCACTTTAATTAGTGCGGCCATGACCCTTGAAGAACAAGAGATGTATATTTCTTTTCTAAAGCAAAATAAAGATATCTTTGCTTGGAATTATACAGAGATGCCTGGACTTGATCCTGATGTTGCCACCCATCATTTGGGTTTGCCAAAAGAACATCGAGGATTCAAGCAAGCCGCGAGAAGAACACACCCAACCTATGCTTCCAAAATCGAGGCTGAAGTGGATAAGCTTATCAAAGCTAACTTCGTCAGAGAAGTTCAATATCCCAAGTGGTTGGCTAATATTGTCCCAGTAAAGAAAAAGAACGGACAAATTAGGGTTTGCATCGATTTCAGAGATCTTAATCGGTATTGTCCCAAAGATGATTTTCCAGTTCCGATTACAGAACTCTTAATTGATGCGACGGCTGGCTATGAAGTACTTTCTTTCATGGATGGATATTCTGGATATAATCAGATCCGAATGGCCCCAGAAGATGAGGAATATACAGCCTTCAGAGCTCCTCAAGGTGTGTTTTGTTACCGGGTGATGCCCTTTGGTTTAAAGAATGCAGGTGCAACATATCAACGCGCCATGCATCGTATCTTCAAACCTTTTCTAGGGAAATTTGTTGAATGCTATGTAGATGATTTGGTGGTTAAATCCAAACAACGTTTTGATCACTTGGCTGATTTGAAAATCATATTCCACAAGCTTCGACAACATAATTTGAAGATGAACCCCTTAAAATGTGCTTTTGGGGTAACCTCAGGAAAATTCCTCGGCTTTGTTGTACGCCATCGTGGTATTGAAGTCGATCCTGAGAAGACCAAATCAATCCTTGGTATGTCACCTCCTCAGAATTTGAAAGAATTAAGAGGACTTCAAGGACACTTAGCCTATATTCGGCGTTTCATCGCCAATTTGGCAGGCAAAAGTTTACCTTTTACCAAATTATTGAAGAAAGGAGTCACTTACCAGTGGACTAAAGAATGTCAAGAAGCATTTGATATTCTCAAGAAATACCTCTTAAAGTCCACCAGTACTCATGCCACCTGTTGAGGGTAGACCTCTTATCCTCTATGTGACAGCTTTAGAGCGATCATTGGGTGCCTTTCTCGCTCAAAAGAATGATGCTGGGAATGAAAATAGTCTCTACTATCTCAGTAGAACTATGCTTGAAGCAGAAACCCGGTATTCAAGTATTGAAAAATGCTGCCTAGCATTAATCTTTGCAGTTCAGAAACTGAGACACTACCTGCAACATCACGAGGTCCAATTGGTATCTCGTAATAATCCACTCAAATTCATCCTTAGTCGTCCAATGCTTACAGGACGTCTGGCAAGGTGGGCGGTTATTCTACAGCAGTTCGACATTCAATATGTGTCTCAAAAGGCAATTAAGGGCCAAGCTCTGGCTGATTTCCTGGCTGAACACCCTTCAGTGGAAGACACATATTCAGATATCGAACTCCCTGATGAGGAAGTTTTTTCTATTCAAGAGAATCCTCAAACATGGGAAATGTATTTTGATGGTGCTTCTAGAAGTCCAACAGGGAAGAAAATGGAAAATCCTAAATTCAACAAAGTTGGTTTAGGAATTGTGCTCATTTCTCCAGATAAGGCAGTGTTACCTTATTCCTTTTTGTTGTGGGAAGGTGGTACCAATAATGAAGCTGAATACCAAGCTCTCATTGCAGGCTTGGAGTTAGCGCTTCAAGCACAAGTGAATCACTTAAAGGTAAAAGGTGATTCAGACCTGGTAATCAAACAAATCAATGGGGATTATGCCATCAGAAAAGAAGAATTAATCCCTTTGTATGATTACGTCAGAGAGTTAATGTCGGAATTCCCTTCAGAACCGACATTTTCTTATGTCCCAAGATCACAAAATGCTCAAGCTGATGCACTGGCTAATATAGCCACAGCTTTAGCAGATCCAAATCGGGACGAGACAACCATCGGTATTGCCCACCGTCGTGCAATTTCACCTTATGTTCAAGTCAGAACAGAGGAAATTAATGAAATTAGTCCCATTCCTGAACCATATGGTCATACTACAGGATGGATGTCACCTATCAGGGAATACCTTCAAAATGGAACACTTCCACCTGATAGAGCCAAGAGAGAACAAATTCGGCGACGTGTGGTCAATTTTACTCTTTATGATGGTCCAAACCACCTCGAGAAAATTCTCTACAAACGTGGTTTTGATGGAGTTCTCTTCAGATGTATTGATGGTGAAGAGACAATGGCTGTCATAAAAGAAGTGCATGCAGGAGTCTGTGGTGCCCACCAGTCTGGACATAGATTGTCTGATCAAATTCGAAGACTTGGATACTTCTGGCCTTCAATGATACAAGATTGTGTTAATTTCACAAAGAAGTGTCATTCATGCCAAGTATATGCCAATTTCATTCATCAACCTCCAGAGTTGCTTCATACAGCTAAATACTCATGGCCATTTTCCACATGGGGAATGGATGTGGTGGGACCTTACCCTTCAGCTACGGCCAAGCAGTTTAAGTACATTCTTACTGCTACTGATTTCTTTTCCAAATGGGCAGAGGCAGTACCTCTCAAAGAAGTCAGTTCTAAATGCATTGTTAGCTTCATCAAGTCTAACATCATTACTAGATTTGGTGTCCCTCATACCATATTGACAGACAACGGCACCAACTTCTGCTCTTCTGAGGTAAAGAGATTGTATCAAGAATACAACATTAAGTCCAACCATTCATCTCGATATCATGCAGCGGCTAATGGCCAGATAGAGGCCTTCAACAAGACTCTTTCAAATATACTGCAAAAGATGGTGGATAAAGATAAGAGGTCATGGCCTGATAAACTCTATCATGCTTTATGGGCTTATCGGACTACCACTCGCAATGCAACGCGGTCTACTCCATATTCATTGGTATATGGAACAGAAGCAGTCTTGCCAATTGAAGTCCAATTGCCCTCACTCAGAATAGCCATTTGTGATCAGTTATCAACAGATGAGCAATCCCAAAAGCGGATGAATGAATTGGAACAGTTAGATGAGAAAAGATTGTGCACTTTGCACCACTTGGAAATCTATCAGAATCGAATAGCACGAGCTTTTAACAAAAAGGTTCGTCTTCGTTCATTCATTCAGGGAGAATTGGTATTGGTTCTCAGAACACCAATGATACCAGGAAAGAAACCTCCCAAGCTTGAACCAAAATGGGAAGGACCTTATTCAGTACATAAGGTCTACTCCAATGGAGCGTATTCTCTGATTTCAATGGATGGAGAACACATCACGACTCCAACTAATGCCAGATTTCTGAAGAAGTATTTTGTATAAACACAAAATATTGTTCCCAAAACCAAGACTCTTACATTTGGTTTATACAGCAATGGTCCAGTATGACCTTAAACTACAACTACGTCCAGCATGACGATAAACTGTATGGTCCGTGCATATGACCTTAAAACTATTCGCACTTATGTCCCTGCAACATGACACTAAACTGTGCAGCACCAATAGTCCTAACTGCAAGACTTTAAACTGCATAGTCCCTGATTTTGTCCTACATGACAATAAACCGTATAGAAGTTCCTATATTTTGTCCGAGATGACATTAAACTATATTTTGTCCTAGCGACATGACATTAAACTGTGTGGCACTTTCATCGTCCAGCATGACGTTAAACTGTGTTAAGTCCCTTATTGTCCTACATGACACTAAACTGTATTCTGTCCGAGATGACATTAAACTATATTGTGTCCTAACAACATGACATTAAACTGTGTGGCACTTCCAACGTCCAGCATGACGATAAACTGTAAAAAAGATCAGAACTGATATCCTCATATTGATTCACCTTAGTCTTAGCTACATGACTTTAAACTGTACAGCATCAGTTCGTCCTTTCTATATGACGCTAAAACTATACAGCAATGGTCCAGTATGACTTTAAACTGCAACTTCGTCCCACACGACATTAAACTGTGAAAAAGTTCCATAAACAGTCCAGCATGACCTTAAAACTGCATCATTCCTGGTCCATGTATACGACCATAAACTATTTGCAAATATGTCCAGCAAGACGTTAAACTGTGACGTCCTAACTACATGACGCTAAACTGTATAAAAGTCCCTCACGTCCGGAAAGACGTTAAACTATATAATCATCAAAAGTCCAGCATGACATTAAAACTGCACAATCCCCCTTTCGTCCAATATGACGTTAAACTGTATTGTCCCCATCGTCCTAACTACATGACGCTAAACTGTACAGAAAATCCTTGATATGTCCTACATGACATTAAACTGTGCATCGTTAAGGTTGTTATTACCTCTTGTTTCTCACACCGAGTATGACTCACGTGAGCTTAGAGCAAACATCAACCATAACACTCCCTTTGGGCCACTAACCATGTGTAAGTCCCAACAACATTTTTTTTTTAGATCATTATCCACAAGAACAATTTGATCATTAATTCATTCTTTAATTGAACTACACAGACTTTGATCCTTGCCCTCCAGGCTGGGTATGTAGGCAACCTCCCAAAGGTTCAAGCCCAAAAACAATCTCTTCACATTGGTTCACCACAATCTCATATGATGATGATTTGTGAAACCACCCTTGGAATCAATATCTTTACATTGATTCACTTTCGTCCTTGTTATATGACGTTAAACTATACAACACTTTTGTCCAGTACGACAATAAACTACAATATTCTTTGATTTCCTCATTTGAGAAGGAACCATTATTAAACATTGATTCTTTTTCAATCATGGTTTTCATTTTCAAAAAGACTACGTACATACATGGTAATGCCTAAACTTTTTATCTTAGGTTAAAACCATCATTGCACTAAAGTCCCTTTTCACCCTTCACATGTACGAACCAAATTTGTACAAAGGGTAGTTTCTAGAACTACGTGGACTTGATTCCCATCTTTATGGGATACGTAGGAACATTCGAGTGTCCCTCGAATCCAGTCCCAAGTCTTTTGGGCCTAACCCCAAATTTCACTTTCAGTCCCTTGGCTGAAAAGTCCTCATGAAAACACACACTGTGCATTCATTATTATGGTCCGAATTCTATGACCCCAAAAACTAAGATCACTCATCCTTTCGTCCTGCACGACGTTAAACTGCATTTCAAGAACTACGTATGGCTTGATTCTCATTCTTATGAGATACGTAGTGAAGTCCAAGTTTCAATTCAGGACCCAGCCACAACATGATTATGGTTTTCATTGACCTATGTATCTCTATATACATTGGAAAATACCCATCTTTATGTATTATAATCCTAACCTTAAATATTTTCAGATCTTCATAACCCTTTTCATGACTTATGATCACAAAAATGTCAAACTTCTGAGAATTCTTTTGCCTGACTATGCAGCACGTGCCCATAGGTGGCCTTGCATAAACAGTCCACATAACAGACTTGTCATCCAAGAGATGCTATTTATTTGACCATGCAGCCAATGCCCATAGGTGGCCCTGCATGTTGTCAACCCCCTAACGGGTTTGTTAAATAATAGTAACTTCATTCTTGGGAAGAATGCCTCTTTTGTCCTTATTTGTCTTAAACGACAGTATGTAGGGATCCGCAAAAAATAGCCATCCTTAACGTATTTGTCCCATATCCTTTTTCATGATCTGAAAGTATTCAAGTCTATGGTTTATTCTTCTTCCCTACGTTTGGGTCAGACCTTCGTAGGAGTGATATTCATCCAGTTCTTCGATATTCTTGTTTGAAAATATCTTCTCCATATTCAAGTACCTCTTTCCATATAACAAACTCTATGCTTTAGAAAATTTGAATCTCCATAAACTTTCACTGGCTTTTAGCACTAGGAAAGTAAATTTCTGAGAGTTCTTTTGCCTAACTATGCAGCACGTGCCCATAGGTGGCCTTGCATAAACAGTCCACATAACAGACTTGTCAGCCAAAAGATGCTATTTTATTTGACTATGCAGCCAATGCCCATAGGTGGCCCTGCATATTTCAACCCCCTAACGGGTTTTGTTAAATAATAGTAACTTCATTCTTGGAAACTACTTCTTCTAATGCTATTTAGCTCTTTTTCATATCATTCCTCAGATTCAAATATTCTTAAGTCATAGTTTACATATTTTCTCTCATACTTGAGTATGGTAATTTGTTTTCAGATAAATTATCAAGGAATTGAATCCATTTTAATCCATTTTTCGGTCAAAGCTATTTCGACCTTAAACATTAGCCCCTTTATGTCCGGCTTGCATGACTTTAAACTGCCCGCACAAAAGACAGAGGAACTCTGAATAAAAGTCAAGTTCCAGCTCACTAAATATACATTTTTTTGTATGATTTAGGTAATATTGAGCAGTTAAAAGATTCAAAGTTTGTAGGGTTATTTGTAATAATCCTAGTAAAAATCAAACTATGCTTACTAAGCCCATTGGCTTAAGTAAATTTGAAGCAGGTAATAGAAGAATGCAAGCACAAATGATTGAAGACGAAAGTGTTTTTCATTGATACACAAGAGTTAGAAGGACATCCACAGATTGGAATCTCTTCTCTTTTTTAAGAAATTACAGGAGATTGTCAACAAAAGTCTTCATTTGATGTATAGCATCCTGAGCCTTATCAACAGTTGCTTGAAGCTCGTGCACTTGACCAGCTTCACTCTTTTCAGCTTGCTGAAGTGCCTTCTTAGCATCTGCAATGGCTTTCATGCAATTTACATGAGTTTCATCCAATGATTCATTAAGCTGATCAAGTTCCCCAGTAACAGCATCTAACTGTTGCTGGAGTTGCACCTGCTGGACGACCTTTTCTTTGATTTTTTGTTTCAGATCCTTCATCTTGACAACATAATCAGCTTCAGCCTGGGATATCGCAGCCTCAAATTCGCCTAAGTTGACTGACGATTTCACTCTGGTCAAATCTTCGCGACTTGTTTGCATTTGCTCCCTCCTGAAGATAATCTGTTTCACTGTAGCATGGATCTTTTCATACCCAAAACCACCAAGTCCCATTATAACAAATTGGGATGACAATCGGGAAATTTTTGATGGTAGCTCTTCTAAGGGCACCCCCGATATGATGTTCCATATATTGTTCCACGCCTTACGTCGTGAAAAGCTGAACGCTTTGAGCATCTCTGGATCTGATTCAACATCTTCGTCAGAAGGGGGTATGTAATCTGGAATTAACATGCTTAAAGAAGTGCCTCGTTCTGCTCTTTCCCCTCTGACTTGGGCTTCTTCACTTTCAATTCCCATTGGGGCAGAGGCTGAAGCCTCATCTCCGGATCTAGCCATTACAGTTGATGACCCTACATGATCAATTGAAAGATTTTAGTTGAATCTTAAAGAATAACAAAAGAATGGATTGTCTTGCAAATAAAGTACAATCACAAATATTGTTATCCCTTACCCAATGGTGGTTCAGCAACATGAGAAGACTTCTCCCCATCTTTCCCGGTTTCAACAGGATTTTCAAAATGGGTCTCAGGAGAGTTTATTGGATTTAGCTCCACTTGAGCTAATGTTTCTGCAATGATAGGGTTGACATCAGTGTCCACACCCTCTTCAGGCATTGGCAGTTCAGCAGCTTCTACGGAAGAAACTGCATATTATTTTACATCATGATTAGAAATATTTTTCTTTTAAAAGAAAAATTTGGGCGAAGGGTAACACTCACGCCCAAGGTCTTCTAAATCACATGACAATCTAGCATGATCATAAAATTCTTCAAAAGTCATTCCTTGATTCATCATTTCATCCAATGATACTTCAGAATCTTGGTTAGTCTCACCAGTGGGAGCATTTGCTATGTCTTCTTGCTGACTTATGTCCTGCAACCCCTGACCCTGGACATCATCTTCAGTAGTAGGAGGGATACTGGGAATGGATGGCAGCTCTTCTCCAGGAGCTACCAAGTCAGCTTGAGTTTGTGGTTGTTCTACAGCACCCTCCACGGCCTTTGAAGAAGGATCAGTCCCTTCCCTCAAGGGGGAAATTGAAGAAGCCCCTGCAATCCTCAGAAATATGAGTAACCATATGATTATGGGTATAAACTCATGATTGTTCGAAGGACTTACCACTGCTAATGAAACGTTTAGCTAAGGATTTCCTCCTTCGTTGCCTTGGCTTCTTTTGCTTTTTTGGAGTTTCAGCTGTCTCCTTTATTGGCACTTGGATTGGCGAATGAAAGGCTATGTCCAGTGCCTCATTCATGGCCTGCTGGCCTGGAGATATCTCGCCTGGTTCGCGAGGAGAATCAGCAGCAGCCCCAACAGCGGTACCACCAGGGCTATATTGTGGCGAAGGAACCCCGGTCCCTTTCTTTGCAAGCTGCAAGATGAAGAAAATAACTTTCTTAAGAAACAAAGCTTCAACTGAAATCAAGTTGCAAATAAGGAAAGAAAACTTACATCTTCAGGAGCCACGTACTCTTGCCACTCCTCATCTCCAGAACCACCAGCCCCCTTAGTGGTGCCACGATCAATCATTTCCTTCACCCGCCTGGTGATAGGAGTTGAATTATCGGTGGCATATATGAGCATTTCCAGCTCTCTGATGTAAGCCCGCACTTCATTGGGGTTATCTCCGTATTGAAGGTCTTTTGAGGCTAGAAGATATCCTATCCCAGGAAGTTGTAGACCCTCAGACAAATCCAGCCAGGCGGTTTCAGTATCACAGTATAAGCTCTGCCATAGCTGAACAGCCTCTGGTCTTAGATATAAAGGCTGTGAGGAAGGTCCTACAATTTTTGATTTTAATTTCTTCCCAACTCCTGCAACTACAGATAGAGAATAAGAAAGTGAGACTTATTACTTTATAAAGTATCAGTGATTGAAGTTATTACAATCAAATAACTCACCAGGAGCTGATGGAGTGGGTCTTTTGACTCTGGCCGGAGGATTATATCGGGCACGAAACCGCTTTGTTGCCGGTTGTGCCTCATCATCCCCATCATGATAATCCGAGGAATCAGTTCTAGAGGAGGAGTCTGTTGAACCTATTTCAGGAGGAGAAGCAGCACCTTCATGAGGAAGAGTTTCTTTCTCTACAGTCCTCTTCCTCTTTCCCACTTGATATACAGGGTGATTCAATATCCCTTTAGGGTATGATGCTATCCAGTGTTCGGCATAAAAAGTAGTCAGATAATGTGCCGCTTTTTCAACTGGTAGATCAAATACTGCTCCAGTCTTCTCTCTTGACGTCAGCAACCATAGTTGTCGAGCAACCATCGGATGTTGCTCTAACCTGACGTGTACTGGAGGGGATACAACAATCTGTTGTAAACATTTGAATTGGCGTGCAAATCTATATGGAGCATAGGCCTCGCATATGATTTCTCCATCAACCCTGGCTACTAATACGCCATCCCTGCAAGCTAGCATGTATGCCCTCAAATCCAAAGGGGCTTTCCCATCATCAACAAACCGCCCAGATGGCGGACTTCCATAAGGAAAGAAGTTGAATTCCTTATACATGCTTAGTCTTACTTTTATGTCATAACCATTGACATCTAATGGAGCAATTCCAGAGAATGCTTGCACTGACGGTCTGAAGGAGCTTCCAGGAATTTGTAACCCATTCTGTACATTGTAAGTCCTGAAGTGAGTGGCAATCCATCCCCACAAAACCTGGAATGGTCCCACTATTCTTAAAGGAGATTTACCCTGGAAGACATGAAGTAAACTCCTGTGAATCTTTGCTAAAATGGGGGTAGCTAACCCAACCATTTTTCCCTCAGCTAACTTAGCCGCAATGACGAAGGTCCCTGGCCTAACGCCTCCCTTCGAATCTCTGACCGGCAAGAGGTAAATACTGAGCCACATTGCCAAGAAACCCGCCAGACGAGTTTTCTTTGGAATTCTTTGATTCACTTCATAGCCCCATTTTTCAAACTCTCCTGCTTCTAGAGTTGGCCAGAATGTGCCAGGAGCTCCTCTCTTCTCAGGTTTTGGGCAAGTGGTAGGACGTCTGGGCCGGGTATCCTTGGATTTCTTTTTCTTGGATCCTTTTTCCTTTAGCTCCATCCCTTTCTTCTCAGTAAGAAACACCTTCATCCATTCTTCCGGATGGATATCTTTTCTGAAATGAGTTAATGAGGTCTCTGAACTCTTGAGCTTATGAAAGATTTTGAATAATTCTCGAGCCAAAACAGGAGTCTTCTCTGGATCATTCCAAGTCACCTTGGGAGGAATGAATTCATCATACATATCGCCCAAGATTGGAGCTCCTGAAATCTTGTGGACATCCCACAAACTGATACCTACTTCTCCATGAGTCAAGTGGAAAGAATTAGTCGCTGGACTCCAGTGACTGAGTATCTCTGGCACGAAGATATCATGTCTGTAAATATATGTCTGCCCAACCCAAACAGCTTCATATATTGCAGCTCTCTTCAGATCCTCAATAAACTCTGCGCAAGTCTGTCGCACCCAGTATGCCCACATCCAAGTTGGCTTCACACCTCCCCCAGGGCGGAAATCCCAACTTTTCTTCCAGCCTTTGGACTGATCCATCTGAGCATCTCGGAAGATTGAAGGATGGCAATGTGGTTGAAGCTCAGGTGTATGTTTTTTCAGATCTGGTGTGCAAGGGCTATGATGCATCACATACGCCTTCTCTACTGTTCCAGCAGTTTGAAATACTCCTCCGCCTGAGATATTTGCTGAAGCAAAATTGGTATAATTCTGAAACCAAGAAAATGGAAGATAATTCTTTACTTCTGGAATAATGACTTCTTGCAGATGACCATGACCATACAAAGGTAGATAAGTGCAGTGAGGAAAGTCGTGATGATATTTCTTCAGATACTTAGCCAAATCTGGAAGAGTGCTGTTTTTGACAGTATAGTAATCAGGGCCAATGATATTCATCATATCATCTATCCGCTTGCTAGCCAGTTCATCAAGGAATCCAGGTCTAAGAGCCATTGAATCTGCACAGGAGTTGAATAAATTAAACTCTTAAATGGGTTTTAATTTTTCATAAAATTTGTGAGAAAATCTGAAAAAAATGGCTAAGGCATTAAGGCGCGCAAGTATGGAGATGTCGCGCAAGTGGTACATTTGTCGCGCAAGTATTTGTCGCGCAAGTGTTTGCCGCGCAAGCCTTATTACCTTGAGAGTAGCGCGGCAGCGAGGAAACAGCCAAAATAAGAGACTTGCGCGGCGACAAAGACTTGCGCGGCGAGAGCTCGAGAGAATTCGGGGTCGGATACCATTTACGGCCGGAAGCAGCATATTTATAGGCCAGGAGGCCTACCTGCGCGCCATACCATAGGGTTTAAGGCCTGCGCGACGCAGACTTGCGCGCCTCCCTCTGCACCGACTGGAGACTTGCGCGCCGCCCTTTTCCTTTAGAGGGATTCGATTTCCTCAGAGTCAAATCCTCATTTTTTCTCCGGATCCAACTCTGAGGGGGGACTTTTGTTGACGCTCCTTTCGTCACAGAATCTAAAGATCGGAAAAGGGAATATCTGAGCTCAAAGTGATTAATCCTTTGAAGAAACATCAAAAATCGACAAAGGGATGGAAAAGGAGAACATTGCCCATAGGTCGCGCAAGTTCCCTCTTGGTCGCGCAAGTACACTTGCGCGCCGCCTCAACACTTGCGCGACCCCTCATGATCGTGCAAGGGACTTGCGCGACATATCTGGTAACCGCCCAGTAACCGCCCGGGGTCTTCTTTTTCCTATAAATAGACCCTGTGGGCCCCCCATTCGAGAGGATCTCTTCCCAGAAACTCGGATCAAAGCTCCCGACGCCCAAGTCTCTTCTCAAAGCTTCCAGAACACTTCTAAGGTAATTTCTTACCTAGAATGGAAGATCTAAAGGGAAGAAGGAAGGCCTAAGTGTTGAAACTTATCAAACACTTGCGCGCCGACTTAATTCCTTCAATATAACTTGCGCGTCCCTCTTCTGGAAAAACCTCAAGAGGATGGGAAAGGGTTTAATAAAGAGTCGCTCAAGTAATTCAACCCTGGTTGAAAATCGCGCAAGTATCCCTTATGTCGCGCAAGTATACTTGCGCGACCAATACTTGCGCGCCGCCGTAGGACTTGCGCGACCTTCAATACTTGCGCGCCCCTATCTTTTTGGGTGCCCATCTTGCCCTTTTTCACCCCTCTTAAGCCATTTTCACCCTTCCTATTCAAGATTCAGTCTTCAAGATACTTTTCAAAGCCATTTATGGCATGATTTCTTGATTTGACATCCTTATCTGAAAGGAATTATGTGAAATATCTCTCAAAACCTAATGATTTAAACATCTTTATATCACCAAAGATTGAGAGTTCATTCATTCAACCTCATCCTTTAAAATGAGAGAATCCTAACCTGGGTCTCCTTTTCAGGAATAAAGACTCAGTCATAAATCTTGGGCATCTTTCTTAAGAATAAGCCCCAATCAAATCCTTCAATCTTGGGCATCCTCCTCAGGAGTAAGCCCCAAACCTTAATCCCTAACCTGGGTCTCCTTTTCAGGAATAAAGACTCAGTCATAACCTTGGGCTTCCTCTTCAGGAGTAAGCCCCAAGTCCCCTAACCTGGGTCTCCTTTTCAGGAATAAGACTCAGTCATAACCTTGGGCATCCTTCTTAAGAGTAAGCCCCAAGTCTCTTAAAATTTCTCTTAACCAGTCATAAACTTCCCTTTGATTTTGGTTTCCTTTTTAGGAATAAAACCCAATCATAAGTCCCCTCCTAATTTGGGCATCCTCCTTAGGAGTAAGCCCCAAGATTAGAGTATTCAAATCTCCATGAAGCACATATAACTTTGTGGACCCTGTTCATGGATTTTTCTTCCTAAAAGTAAATCCTAAACCTTCACCTATCTGGGCAGTCATCTATACATAAGCCCCAAAACAAATTCTTATGATTGCATCTTTTATGGCACAATTGTCTAAATTTTACCAATACCTCTTGTTTCTCACACCGAGCATGACTCACGTGAGCATAGAGTGTAAAAGTAATTATGACATTCATCTTTGAGCCATCAATCATAAAACATCATATCCCATTCCTCGAACTACGTGGGTTCTGATTCCTTTTTTAAAACAAAGGATACGTAGGTAGCCCATTTATGGGTTCGATCCCAACATTGAAATAATCTCTGTCCTTCTGAATGACGATAAACTTCAAGTGCCCCACTGAGTGGCTTTAAAACCAGCCTGGTCATCAAAATGACCAAGAGACTTTTATATAAATGTTTTGAAGGATACCATTGACCAAGAATCTCTAAACAAATATAGATGATTCTATATTGATGAAGAACCTCGAATACATATAAAAGATTCTCTAAATTTCTTGCATATTTAATCATTGATTGTTAAAACTAAAGGAAAGCTCATTTTATACTTGGTAATGTAATAAGGATTCACGAACTTAACTTAAATCTATAAAGAGAGTCCCGGAGTAGACAATAATTCCCCTCAAAAAGGTGTGATGAGTCCGACCTCCCATCCTCTCGACCAATGCAAATTCCTAAGCCTCATTAGCCCACAAGCTAATGAGCGCCTGCCTTTGGAAAGTAGGTCCAAACGGATGTGGAATCATTGGATGTTTCCGGTTCTACGAACAAACCCGTTAGAAACCGATCGGAACGTTTGAATCTCCCGTCCAGGAGGTCATCCCCGGATTCCGCGCGAAACAAATGTGAACAACCTTTAATATCTCGGTCGAACTATGATTGATGCCAAAACTCGATATTCAAGCATTGATAATTTCTATCAAGAATTAATCTTTGCAGTTCAAAAATTAAGGCACTGCCTGCAACATCGTGAGTTCCAATTGGTATATCACAATAACTTGCTCAAATTTATACTTAGTCATCCTATGTTTACAGGGAATCTGGCATGGTGGGAAGTTATTTTCAAATATTTAGATATCCTGTTTGTTCCACATAAGGCAATAAAAAGGCTAGCTTTGGCCGAAATCCTTGAAAAACATCTATATACTGAAGATACATCATTGAATGCTGAACTTCCTAATGAAGAGGTCTTCTCTATTAAGGATAATTTCCAAACATGGGAGATGTACTTTGATGGTGCCTCCAGAAGTCCAATAGGAATGAGAATGGAAAACCCTAAACTGAATAATGTTGGGTTAGGAATTGTTCTTATCTCCCTAGAAAAGGAAATATTTCCTTATTCCATCTTATTATCTGAAGGTGGTACTAACAATGAGGTAGATTATCATGCTCTGATTGTAGGTTTGGAATTGGAACTTCAAGTACAAGTGAATAACTATAAAGTGAATGGAGTTTCTGAATTGGAAATCAATCAAATGAATAGGTAATATTCTATCATCAAGGAAGAGTTAATCCCTTTGTGTGACTATGTCATAGGGTTAATGGCTGAATTTTCCCCAAAGCCAACATTGTATTATGTCCCGTGATCAAAAAATGCCATAGCAGATACACAGGCTAATGCACCTAAATCCTTGTAAGATCCAAATCAAGATGATATTGTCACCAGTATAGCCCATGGTCATGTGCTCTCACCTTTTTAAAATTTGGAATGGAGGAAATTATTGAAATTAGTCCTATTTCTGAGACGTGTGGTCATACCACACAATAGATAACACCCATCATGGAATATATCCAAAATGGCGTACTTCCATTATATATGGCTTTAAAAATAATAGATCTGACAGTGAGTAGTAAATATTACTCTTAATGATAGTACAGATCACCAAAAGATCCACTACAAATGAGGATTTGATTGAATCCTCTACAAATGTATTGATGGAGAAGAAACTGCATTTGTCTTGAATGAAGTTAATTCAAGAGATTGTGGTTCTCACCAGTCTGGGCTTAGGCATTCTGATCAAATATGAAGGTTTGGATACTTTTGGTCATAATTGATGTTGGATTGCACATATTTCACTATGAAATTGCATCCCTACTAGATGCATTCCAGCATCATTCATCAATGACTAGAGTTAATACAAACAAATAAATACTCATGACCATTTTCCACATGGGGAATAGATGTAGTAGGACCTTATCCTCCATCTACTGCTAAGCAGTTAATGTAGTTCCTTACGGTTACCGACTTATTTTTTAAATGGTTCAATGTAATACCTCTGAAAGATGTCACAACCAAGATCATTGTTATTTTTTTTCAAAACTAACATCGTCACCAGATTGGGTGTCCCTTATACTATATTGATTGACAATGGAAACAACATTTTCTTGATTGAGGTAATGAATTTATATCAAGATAAAAATATCATGTCCAACCATTCATCACACTATCATGAGGTGGACAATGGATCGATGGGGGCTTTCAATAAAACCTTATAAAATATACTCTAGAAGATGGTGGATAATGATAAGAAATATTGTCCTAATAAAATATTTCATTCAAGTGGTCTTATCGGACTACTACCCATACTTCCACCCAAGAAACCCCTTATTCATTGGTGTAAAAAATAGAAATAGTTTTTATAATTGAAATTCAATTTCCTTCAATTAGAGTTACAATATGTGATAAATTGTCTACATATGAGATGTCTCAGAGATGGTTTCTTGAGATGGAACAATTAGATGATAGAAGATTACATAGATTGCATCATGCAGAAGTCTATCAAAACCAAATAGTGAGAGATTTTAAGAAGAAAGTTATCGAACATTCATTTCTTCAAATATAATTGGTATTTATCCTCATGACTCTAATAATACCTAGGAAAAAACCTCCAAATCCTGATTCGATTTGGGAAGGAACCTATTCCATACATAAGTCATACTCAAATAGAGCTTATGCCTTAATCTTAATGGATGGAGAGATTTTTACAACTCCAACCAATGAGAGATTCTTGATGAAATACTTCATGTAGTTGCACATGCCATCCTTTCTACAAGACATAAAACTAAACTGCTCCTAAGTCCTTACTGCAAGTCATAAAACATCATAGTACAAATTCCTTGCTGCCAGACAATAAATTTCATGACAACCATAAGCATCCAGGTTGCAAGGCATTAAAATGCGTAGCACCATTTGTCCTTGTTACATGACATTAAAATATACGACTAACATATTCTATACTTAACGTTAAGATAATACATAAGAAAACATCATGGAAATCATTTCTACTCCTTAGTGGAATATGAGTCCCTCCCTTCCCTTTGTCTGAGTCAGATCTTCATAGGGACCTTGTTTCAAGAACTACATGTGTCTTGGCTCTCATCTATTTTAGATAGGTAGAGATACCTGGATCTCTAATATTAGGGCCAACCACAATTGAAAAAAAAATATTTCCCTTTTTATTCTCTTGTATATGAGATAGATCTATACAATGTTCTCTTTTAAGATACATGATTTTATTTTCATACCATCTTGTGTCTTAAATTTAATCAATCTTTTAAAATATGTTAAATCCCTCGTCTCCCATTTCAAACTCAATCGGTGCGAGAAATGAATGTTTAATGAACTACACATGGATTTATTATCATATATATGAGATACATAGAGACACCTAGATATTAAATATTGTCCCTATCCATGATAAAAAAATAAAAACCCCTCTTTATTATTAATATATGAATAAAAAATACATAGTGAATGTTTAAGGACTAAGTCTGGCATGATTCATTCCCCCAACAAGACACATAGTGACACTTGGGTTTTATCCCATAGTCAAGTTACAATATGTCTTTCCTTTCACATCATTTCATCTTTTTTCATTACCACATAACGTTAAACTGCATGGAAATCGAACAACCATATTCTTCACTTGTGTTACCTTTGTGTTATAGAATAATCCTTTTCTTCTCCTCGTTTCTCACACTGAGAATAGATCACATGGTCTTAGGAATTGTGTAAAAATATTTTTTTTATAAATAATGTGTCTAAATTTCTTTTGGGGCTATAAATTTCTTCACTTCATGTCTTAAAACTGCACAATATAATGTCCTCCCTACATGAGTTCAAACTACACATCACAATGCAAATTCAAAGGGAAAGAAATAAAGTATCCATTTTACATATGAGTTAGATCAATGTAAAAGATTAAAAATTTTGTCCAATATTGATTAAAATATTTTTTATGTGCATTTCACATAACCCCCTTCTATATTTCACACTCTTAATCTTGAATATTTTTAGATCTTCGTAATATTTCTTATGGTTTCGGGTGACATAATTTCTAAAACATGAGAACTCTTTTTCATAACTATACAGTATGGGCACTTAGGGGGCCTTGAATAAGTTTCCTATATATTGGGCCTATCTGTCAAAAGGTTCCATTATTTGTTCAGGAATCATATTCCCCAATTGGCCCCGCATAATATAGCCCCCATTACGGGGTTTTTCAATTGATGGTAATTTTGTTCAAGGTTATAGTATCTTTTTCCCCATCAAACCTTGATGAGAATATAAAAGAGTATGTATTTTAAAACAGCCATTTAGGTATATTTTTTCCATTATCTTTCTCTTAATATGAAAATCTTTCTGACTATGGTTTACACATTTCCCTCTCTATGTGTTAAAATCAATATTAAATAACCTTGGAATCACATGGCCACATATCATATATTGTTTCCATTTCTTGTCTTATTTGTATGACCTATATCTATAGAAACCAGACCACCTAAATTTGGTTGAGGCCTTCATAGAGTAATATTCCTCCAATTATTTAAAAATATTTGTTGGAAATTCCCTCTCTATATTCAGGTACCATTATCTCTAAATAAAACTATGTGCTTCTGAAAATCTGAATCCCTATAAAATTTATTTGGATTTTAGAAATAGTAAAATGTCAAACTTCTTAGAGCTCTTTTCCCTGACTAAGTAGTACGTGACCTTAGGTGTCCTTGCATAAGTTGCCTACATAATAGGAATGTTAGTCAAAGGATGTCACTATTTGTTTATGCATCATATGCCTCTATTGGCCCTTCATAATACAACCCCCATAACGGGTCTGTCAAATAATGGTAACTTAATTCTTTGAAAGAATTATTCTAATACTATTAGCCCTTTTCCCATATCATTCATCAGATTCATAAATTCACAAATCCCATTTTATAATTTTCTATTCTATACTTGAATATTGTGATATGTTTCCAAATAAATTATCAAAAAAATTGGGCGAGTCCCATACCTTTGGTCAGAGAAAATGTTCTTAAATTTATGCCACACAATGTTCTCACTGCATGAATTAAAACTGCACAGTATAATATCCTCACTTCACAACATAAAACTACACAACAGAATGTTCTCTCTACATGAATTAAAACTACATTGTATAATGTACTCATTGGATGACTTAAAACTGCATAGTATAATGTTCTCATTGCATGAATTAAAACTTCCAAGTACAATGTCCTCACTCCATGAATTAAAACTACACAGTAGAATGTCCTCACTATAAGACATAAAATAGCACTATATAATGTCCTTACTGCATAACCAAAAACTATACAATTTTCTATACAAAATTTTCCTTTATGATATATTTTTACCAATATCCATACACCAAATTTTTATAGATGAGGTTTTCCTATTATTTACATATTTTTTCATAAAATATCCCATTATTCTTCAAATCCCATTGCGTGGAAAAACCACCAATTGTGGTCTTGAGTCACCCAAATCTTATTTTCCTGTGTCTATTTATAGTATAATGTTATATTCCTAGGAGCACGTTTTCATGAATATACAATATGTTCCCTTATGGGGCCTTGAATATGCTTCCTACATAACATCCAGGTCAGTCAAAAGATTCCACTATTTGGTTGTGAAACACATTCCCTAGTCGGCCCTGCAAAACAAAACTCCTATAATGAGTTTTTCGAATAATGGTAACATCATTCATGGAGGAGACAACTCTTATTTTGATACAAGTTTTAAATTTTGTAACCATAAAACTCATGGCTCAAGATTCCCCTTGGAAATATTTAAAAGAATATTAAAGAAATTTTTAGTCACTGAGTCTAGTTTGGGACAAAATTTCAAATTTATAGCCAAATCTAATCAACCTTAAACATTATCCCTTTATAGTCCAACAAAGATGACTCTAAACTGACAACAAAAAAATACATAATACCCACTAGATCAAGAACCCGCAAAGGGAACTCTGGAAAAAAAGTCATGTCCTAGCTCACTAAACGTATATTTCATATGATTTTGGTAAATTGGGAAATACATGTCCAAAGATACTTTGTTTGTGGAGTTTTCTGTGTAACCCTTGAAATAAAAAAACTATTCTCGCTAGGGCCCATGGATGAGGAAAAAATTAGAGAATCCTTCTAAACATGACGTAGCTCCAATTTTAACCAAATTATGTTAGAGTGTGTCAATGTGCTCTTCATATACCTTAGAACAAGATTCATTTCATTCTTAACAAATCGAAATCTATGGGGTCATTTGTAAAGACCATGAAATGTGTTCCATTCAATTCTCCACAAATCGTTTTCAACCATGATTAAAATGTTCATAGAGAGACTCTACATTTTTCATTTGGGTCAGTGATGCTAGCGAAGGCACTAGCCCGAAGGGCTGGGACCTCATCCCAGCCATGATCCCAAAGAGGCGCTCAAGATACCTACACACAAACACCTGTGCTCCCCTATGCTGATGATGATTGAAGTATTTTTTTTTGTGTCCTCAAAGTGTTGCCTTAGTCCAGCCAAAACACCATAGGCATGCAAGGTACTTGTGTACCATATTTTGGCACACATACCACTTGCTCTCCTAATCTCATTTCACCCAAGGTCCTTTTTTGCCTATAAATTGACCCTTGAAGCCATCATTTGTATGGAAAAATTTTATTGAAGCCCAAATGATTCACTGGTTACCCTAGTGCTTATCCCAAGTCCCCCAAAACGTTTAAGGTAGTTATTTAACACCTAATGAGGAGGAATTTAAGGAGGATCATATGAATTAAGTCCTTCTAGTGTTTGAAATCCTTAACACCGGTGTGCTTAAAGTTATCCTAAAAACACCAATAATTTATCGAAACTAAATTTTTATGTCTCGATTAAAAATAAGAAGTTTATTTTTGTCAAATTGAATATACAAAAGTGTAAAATATTGGATTTAAAAAGGTTTCTCCATTAAAAGGCTGTAAAACTGCATTTTTTTAAAAAATACTTCTTTTATCTAAAAAAATTTAATTTTTCATTATATTATGTCTATGAAACCCAAAATATGAATGTTAAAATTATATGGGAAATATATAAAATTTAAAATGAGGTTATTACTATTCATAAAAACTTTTTAAATGTCTATTTTGATAGGTCATGGTGCGGTTGAACATGGTGTTGCGTACATCATAGACAATTGTATTATTTAAAGAGTAACGTACTATAGAAGCTCAGGGTGTTAAAATCTTCCCTCCTTCAATAAATTTCAACCTCGAAATTTGAAAAAAAATCTAAAATACAAGGTCAAAAATATAAAATACCATTGTGGAAAACCCACATCGGAAATAGGGATAATAATATCTAGTCTTAATTAAAGGGAATGGGAAATGAAAAAGTCCCCAGAGAATTATGATATCAATTAAGAGAACATTGGTGGCAATTAGAGACACATAATTTGAGGAAAAACATATATATCAAAAGGGAGTGATTGAGGTCATAAATCATAAATAAGTGTAAATTTGAGGGCCTAAAATCCATCAATGATGATTTAAAATATCATCAGTTTAACAAAAAATAAGGTATTAGGATTACAATTTTTTGGTTTTAAGATCCCTTCCTTAATGTTTAAAAATTTATTTCATCATAGAATAAGAGAGAGAGAAAAATATAATTGACATGTAGAGTTAAATCTTTTAACTGATTTGGACCAAAATCGTATCTTTCACTCAAAAAGATAATAGAACGCAAAAATATTTCATTTAACCTAATCGTATAAGGTTACAAACATATAACATGAATGAAACTAATTTATAATAACCAGGTACTTCTTATAGGCTAGTGGTTGGTCATAAAGCCTTATCGCACTTTGGTTATGGGTTCGATTACTGCACCTTTGTCTGACGCGATGGGTTATCGCCCGACCTACAGTTTTTTCTTTTTTCTAAAACTATAATATTATAAAATTCCAAAAAAATATTTAGAAATAATATCCAAATTTCAAATTAATCCATTCCAACCATTATAGTTATCCAAAATACTTTTGTACAAATTCTCTATAAAATGTCTCTAAATTCCAAAATCAATTGTAACATTATATTCCACATAAAACTTAATGTTTCTCTTATTTTCACATACTTAAAATAGGATTACCTTCATTATATAAAAACCTTAATGAAAACCAAAATTACTGTACTACAGTCCTTTTATATATCACATTCTTCTTATTTCTCAAAAAATAATTCTTGAATCCAAAAATACAAATACATTAAATATCCCACATCAACAATAGTAACAACATAAGCATGGCCTTACACCCTTGGACCTTTATACGGTATGTTTCCTCGGCTTCTTGGAAATTCATTTGCATAATGAATCATTTCTCTAAAATTATAACATTCAACATTGACAACCTCTTTCTTTCTCATACATTCACCATCAATATGGATTTTATGTCCTAATTTGTAGAATACTCCTTTTCATTTTAGACGGGGGCCAAGGTGCTTCCTTAAATAATTATCACAGGGTGGAAACTTAACTCTTCCCTTCATCCCTATATCATTATTTCCATTCCCAGAGTGTTCAACAGATCTCTTTTTTTATTTCTTTTCTATAATGTCATAAGACTTAGAGAATTCCTTTTCTGTCTTGACTGCACATTAATGAATATCTTCGTACAATCTAAAGGATTGTGAGACTAATGATCGACGAATAAATGGTTTTAACCCATAAAATAACCTCTCAATAATTCTCCTTGGGTTACGTATATAATCAGCAATATGTCGTGATAACCTTGTAAAGTTAGCTAAATACTTTTCGACATTCTCAACAACTTTTTGGCTCAGACTCAGAAATTGTCTTTCCATATTTGCTCAATGTTCCAAATGAATGAATTTTTCTAAGAAAATCTCTTTAAACTCCCCCTATTCAATACATGATACATCTTACTCCTCCTTTGTGTTTTGAATTAATGACCACCACTGATCTGTATCCACCGTGAGGTGATAAACAGCCGTGACAACTTTTTCCCATTCTCTACTCCCAAAAGCCTGAAATATTTTCTCTACGAAATTTATATATTGATCAAATACAAGTGGATTTTTATTCCCATTGAATGTTAGTGGTTGTTGCATCATGAATCATCCTAACATTGATCCTCATTATTGTGGATCATGGTGCTTTATACGGGTAAGGTTATTATTCATAACCTGAGTGAGTTGTCCCAATATGGTGACAAGAGAATCCGAACTAGTTTCATCACCAACTCTACAATAATTATTTTGCGTAGGAGGTAAATTACTACATGGATTATTGGAATTGATATAGTTTTCATTCCTTTGACTAGGCTCTATTTCTAAATAATGACATACACTATATTAGTTTATGAATCGAAATACATAATTCTAAACTTGTAAAACACTTAACATAAATTAACCAGTGTATGGAAATAATCTATAATCATAAAAATGTTATCTTTGATCAGGTATATACTCATAAATCCTTCATAATGGTTTGTAATGAAAATTTGAATTATCCAAAGCATATCCCCCATGAGTGTTGTAACCAAGAGTGCAGCAAAGACTATTTTCATGTACCAGGATACCTCGGGTCTTACCTAAACTTCTTATTGGAGATTTCACTCGTAGGTAAATCTATTACAGAGCCGCCTATACCTGTTCGTATCCAGACATTGATGTATTACTCGGAAAATACACAAAATCTCTACATTACCAAAACTCTAGGAAGTTCATCTATACTAATCATCAATGTCTATCTTGGGGTTACGTGCTCTAATCAGAGTTTATCTAAATATAGTTTCCATGGTTGGTACTAAATATCCTTTTATACCATCTGTAATTCCCTAAACCTAGTTACCAAGAGTCAGTGCATTATTACATAATATTTCCATGATCACAAGGGATCAAATCCTGAAATATAGATTAATTTAATAGTCTTGGAAACAAGATACCTGCAAAAGTTCAACATTACAACTTCAAAATAAATACATCATGAATTTATTCCATTAGAAACATCCAATACTCCTAGATTATGCCTGAAAGTCACTCATAACTAACTTATTCATGTCCTGGGAAAATGAAACATATGAATGGGGTGAGCTCAAACACTTAGTAAGGGTAAGCAGTACAGCGGGAGATAACATAAACATTAGGCATGGTGAATAATTGAAAACACATGCCTTTACAAATAATAAACATTATCACTTTATGGTAAAAACATGAGCTCAGTAAATAATACCAAAATAAAACATATTCATATGTATTCTACTAGTCGAATAACCACATAACCATCAATATTATTTTCATAATGAGGGAATGTATAATTTCAGACATTCTAAAACATCTTGTCCAGGCCTCGACCAAGACGTCTAAGAATGATTTAGTCTGCTGAAAAAACCATATATCAAATTGGGAAAGGTCTTGTCCAATTCCATGTCTAATTGTCTCATTAGACTTACTGATGAATCGAGGAGCTATATCAGGCTCCACCCACCACATACTAAGTCCAATACATTCCTCATATGAACATGTTGAAACATAACATAAACATTCATATTAAAACTAGCATATAAAATGTGAATATATTAACCATAAACCATGAATGGTATTAAAATAACACATCCATAGTCAAATACATCATAACTTATTCAAAAAAATATGTAAGGTTGCAACATAACAAATCAACTTTCAAACTAGTGTAAAATCAATCAAAGGATATTTACATAGATGAAATCAAAACTACTTGAGAGAAATATCCCTTTCTATTTTAAAAGTAACATAATTATAGAAGAAAACATTTATTTTAAAAATATTCTTATAAGTTTGTAAGGTAAGCTTTGACGATGTTAAAAATATTCTTATAAGCTTGTCGAAAAGGTCATAATGTACCTTGTTTGGAAAACAACGGAATGATTCCTTTGAAACCAATTTATAAATAGTCAAACAATGGTATAAATGAATTTAATCCATAGTCTAGTAAATAGTAAAAATATTTTAAAATACACTTTTAAAATTCATATATGTGGATGATAAAGAGGTCCTTGTAGATGCTTACATAAAAACAACCTCAGATAAAAAAGAGATTGTGAAATTAACTTATACCTAGTGTCCGACATGACCCATTCATTCTCTAATATCCTGAATAATAAAATAAATTTAATTTCTACTTGCTCTAGAACAGTTTACAAATTTATTATTCATTTTATATCACTTATTAGTACATTATAAACATTATGAAATCATTTAAGTTAATAATGGTCGTTCTGTTGATATTTAGTACTCGAGTCATAAGTAAACATCTAATAAATACATGTTGTCTATGTGGTAAAAAGTAATTTATATACAAAATGATATTAATGATTTAGATATTATATATATATATATATATATATTATACCCAGTATATATATGAATTAATAACAATACATAACATTTGGAGATAAGAAATGAAATACACCGTTCATTGAGACGGTAAGCTGTACGTACGCATGAACACTACTTTCATTTCTATTTTGTATTTTAATGGACTTAAAACATAATTATACATAGGTATATTATAATTACAATATAATATCATATATAATATAATTAACTCCATCCTTAATACATCCCACATAAGGCATTAACGAGTCTTATCACTTTGAGGGGGCAGTAGTCCCCACTTCCTCAAATGAAATTATTGCGTTTATCCATAATGGAAAACATAATGGAATTCTACAAATGGAAAATAAAGAATAATAAAAAAATAAACATAATATATGTCAAATATAAATACAGTTCCATCTTAATGTCCACCATGAGAGGCGGGAGGAGATAATTGAACAATCATCGTTTCGGGAGGCGTTAGTTTTCCATCAACAGAAATTGTGTATTCTTTATGCATTAGATGGAGGTGTGTGTATGTGTAGTTTGAATACTTATAATAACAAGATCCTAGTATATTAATTATACTGGTGTTGTTATAAAATAAATGAATAAAAATAGTTTAGGGGTTGAAGAAGTAAAATAAATGAAAAGAAGTTAAGATAAACCATTACCTTTAATTTGGGTAACCCCCTTCAGTTTGAAAAAAAAAGACTTCTTGAAGAGACTTCTTGAAGAGACTTCTTCTTAAAGTAAGGATTCTATGTGGAATATATGGATCTTGAGCGCTTATTTGGATAGGTTTGGGCAAGACAAGGGGCTTGAGAGGTGTGAGGAATGGGTATGAAATGGTGTCCATTTATAACAGAGAAGATGGGATCTTTAGGAATGTTTGAAACTGTTATTTTATTATAAATTTATATTCGGTTTCAAAAGGTCCAAAACTCATTAATGTCAACGAAAAGATGACCCATGTTCAAAATAAAATCATCCAATAATAATTGGATTTGTTTTGGATATTGTTTTAATATTAATAGTCTTATTTATTTAAATCATTTATTAATTAGTTGAATACTGCATCATTATTGTATCATAAATAATAAAATTTCTTTGATGACTAAAAATTATAAAAAAATCCATAATATATCTAATAGTTTTAGATTTCCAATGAATATTTATAGTTGAAATTATGACTTATATAACCCCATTTAAAAATTTATATACTAAATGATATTTGTGGATGTCATTTTTTTCTTTAATTTAAGTTAATTAAAATAAAGTGTCATTATCACACTTAAGTGGCTACATGGGGTCCCTAAATCGACCCATGTATTCCCATGGTTTTCAATTACTCCTAAAATAAGTTTATTACTAGTGTTAAGGTAATATTTTGTTATTATAATATTCTTTTTACCTTGAATTTCCATATTTAACTTTAACCGCGGTAAATAAAAGTCAAAAGTCACTATTCACCAAAAATTATTTTCATCTTATAGAACAAAATTTTACTTAATTATAACAACCTTTTATGTAATATTTTTGGAATTCAATTCACAGAAGCGGTAAAATTTCATTTAAATGAAAAAGTCTCTTTTTAAGTATTACTAAGTGGTCTTAATATTCATCTAAAAATAAAAGTTTTTTAGAAAAATACCAAAAATTCAGCCAAAGTTATATATGATATTCTAAATTCAAAAATGATTTCTATTTTATCAAATTCAAAACATATATGTTGCATTAATAATTAAAAAATTAATTTCCGTTGTCAAAACAAATAACGTATTTTTAAGAAACAATAACTATCAAAATTTTGATAATTGGTAATGTATAATTTAAAAGTGAATTTAATTCTAATGAAAAAAATTGGATTAAATGGTAAAAATATAATCTAATTATACTTACAATCCATTAAAAAGTATAAAGGATCACTGTCAATTATTTTTATTAAAAAAGTTGTTTTCAATTAATATTTTGAATTTTTCACTATTCTCCCAAATATAAACGTTATCAGAAAAACACCAAAAATTTATCGAAACTAAATTTTTATTCCCAATTCTAAATAAGAAGTTTATTTTGTCCACTTGAATATATAAAAGTGTCGAATATTGAATTTAAAAATGGTTCTCCATTAAAAGACGTTAAAACCACATTCATTGAAAAAATACTTCTTTTATCTAAATGGTTTTTATTTTTCCTTATATTATGTCTAAGAAACACAAAATATGAATGTTAAAATTATATGGGATATATATATAATTCAAAATGTGGTTATTACTATTCATAACAGCATTTTAAATGGCCAGTTTGATAGGTCGTGGTGCGCTTGAACTAGGTGTTGTGTACATCGCACACTATTGTGTTATTTAAAGAGGAACATATTGTGGATGCTCGGGGTGTTACACTAATTCAGGGGAATTTATATTTAGATATTTCAATCGTAACAAATATGATAATATATATATAATAAGTAATAAAATAAATGAACATAATGTCAGATATCATAATAAAAGGAAATTGAGAGAAGAATCTGCATACCTCATCTCCTGAAAATCCACATAGGATCTATAACAACCTCTACATTATAATTATTAATTATTTATTTCATTCAGAACCATTTTCATTATTATAATACTTTTTTATTTAATATCATGGATCGATAATTTTGTAAATTTACTTTTACTATATCAGTTATTTTTAGGTTTTCTATTATGTAATTCCAAAACAAATTATTTATAAAGTGACATATAGAATATATTAATCCAATATTTATAAGGTCTATAGTGGGTCAAATTATTATTCTATGAATAAATTTTTATTTAAAATAGAAAATTAAATTTTTTATAGATACATATCAGAAACATTTAATCAATAAACTGGTTTTGGATGCTTAAAAATAACAGTGATTGTTTTATTTTAATTTCGTAACTAGAATTATTATTGTATCATTATATAATAATATATTAACCATTATTTTATGAATATATTTCATATTCAATCATGAAATATATTTTGGAACAATCCAATAAAGGATTAACTAAAAATAACTCATCATTTAATGGGTTTCTCTAAAATTACCGTGGGTGAATAGTGGTTTTAAAAGAGTTTAGATGGAAATTATAACTACACATAACATGAACTCCTAGATCCTATCAAGACTTCATAAATTCTAAATATCCATCTATTATTCTAATAATATTGACCCACTATTTATCTATCTACCATTATTAAATAAAAAGTTAAACACTGAACACTTTCCACCAGGAGGACCATTTAGATTTAGAGATTATGATATAAAGGAAAAAAACTCACATAAACAACTCATATCAACTTTGACTCATAAACTAATGGTAAATAAATTTTATCATCATGTCCTTAATACCAATAATTTTTTATTTCACATAATGTCATCAACATTATCCTTATGAAATTATTTATATACATAAATCATTCAATATCTTTCCTTATAACCTTGTGAAAATTAACCATAAAAAGTGTGACCTAAAATGCTTAGTATCATAAAAAATAAACACAAAAAATATTAATTTCATCAATGAATATATTAATAAAAAATAATTGTATGAAATAATCAATATTCATGAGTATATAGTATATTTCTCTATATTGATCAATAGCTCGAAAATAAATCATCAAACCAAGGGAAAGGAAATATTAATTACAATCAATAATCATGAGATGTGTGATATCATTATCGATCATGATAATCATTATAAACTCATATGAAACATAGATAAGACATTTGGTTATCTTTGAACATCATCTCATTGAACCTCTACAAAACACATAAAATATGGAATAATATTATGGTTGACTTCCAATATAATTCTCTATATATAATAATTATTAGCCAATACATCAGATTACTATTTGGGATCATGCATCATATAATCTATAATAGGCTCACCTAGTGCTATTTTCCCCACCAGTCATTCTTAATGTCCAACAACCGAATAAACAGAGAATTCATAAAAAATCATTGGAAAATATTATAATTTTCAAAATATGATTAACCCATGGAAGAGATATTTGTTTTATAACAATATCTTTTAAAAATGGTTAACTCATGGAAAGGAAATAATATCTATTAATATATATTTTAAACATGTTTATCATATGGAAAAGAGATGGGATAAATGAAAATCCCATTAAAATTTGATTAATCCCTAGAAAAATGGGTTCCAAAATAATATATCAGAATTGTGGTTAACAGGTGGGAAGAAAATGGGTTCCATAACAACCTCTTGGAAAAATGGTCAACTTGTAGAAAATAAATGGGGTTTATAACAATATCATTAAAACATGAATAACCATTGGAAATGAAATGGGTTCTTCACAATCTCATTGAAACATGAATAACCCATTAAAATTGAAAATGGATAAAAAAAATTATATTTGAAACCAGAATAGCCCATGTAATGGAAATTGGTTCCATAAAATCAAATTTGATAATTGAATAACCATGAGATTGGAAATGGGTTCCCAAAAAATCTCTCTGAAACATGGTTAACTCATATAAAATAAATGGGATGTAGAATAATCTATTTGAAACAATATTAACCCATACATAAGAAAATGAGGATTTTATCAATAAAAATTATACCCAATGGCAGATAAATAACAATAATTTTTATTAAATTTGATGAATGTAAATTCAATTAAATGATCATAATAATAATTAATGATGAAAATAATCATTAAAAATTTCAAATTGTCTAATACCACATTTAAGCAATTAAATCATAATGCACATTAAGGTGTAATATTAAATTTCATTTATAATTTCCTAAAAAATATTGACATTCATAAAATATAATGTCAAAGGAGAAGTAAACACACCCCATGATTGTATATAAGTGTATAACAAACATCTAAATGAAGGATAAATGTGACAAAAATCCATAATTGTTGTGGTAACAATGAAACTCTAAACCCTTCCATTTGGTGTTAATAAAAGGATATTTAAAATCTTGTAAATATAAGGATAATAATAATCAAATAAATTCATGGGAAGTATATACACAATAAAGAATAAAGTTGTGAATATAGAATATATCTCTCCAAAATAAAAGTGAGATGAGAAAAACCCTTTTAAAGACTATATCATTTTAGTGAAAATAAATCAATGATATGACAATGGCTGAAAATTTTAAATCCAAAAAATAATTATATAAATACATTATAATAAAATACATGGTTATTTCACACATATTCTTGGAAAAACACAACCAATGAAGAAGTTTTTTAAATCAATGAGTTGAAATTGATTTAATAAATCCCTCACATTGAGTTTGATTTTCCATAATATTTCTATCCTTCCTAAATGATAATATTTTTTTGATTATTTACATGATTAAAAATATTTTACATGTCTATTATTTCTTTTATTTACCTTATATATAGGTTATATACAATTACTTATTCAATAATATTTATGTGGTATGTATTGAAAATATATAGCTAATGTGTCAAAACAAACATAGATTGGTTGACTATGGTCAATGTGGTTATTATTTAATATTATATCGAATAATAACCATTAAATATTTTTCACATTTTAAAATAAATTTCACTTTTAATATAAAACATAAAACATGGTTATGAAAAAATATCCAACATTATGATCATGGAGACAATTGGTCATATGTACACATAAATAACATTCTCATTTTTCATTGATCATTATATAAATAAGGTAACTCATGTTTACCATTATTGAATGAACATAATATCCTAAATACAATTTTATTTAATTATATATATATATATATATCATGTTATGTTGTGATTAAAAAAGGTGAATCGCATTGCTTTGAGGAGGCGTTAGTCCAAACATCCATGAATGACGATATCAATTTTTAGTGTGTGAAAATGATAGAATAAAATGACATATTAAATTTAATGATTAAAAATAATTCAATGAATATAAAAAATAATTCATCAGTGAAACATATTTTTGTGTACCCCATCCTTATTACATTACATGTAAAGGGTGAACATATAACATCGCGTTAAGGAGGCGATAGTCCACACGTCCACAAACAATGTTATCATCTTCCTGAAATATCAAAATCTTGAAGTTAGGTGTTATATACAAATTATATAAGCAATAATGCATAATAAATATCATCTATATTATATAAAATCAACAATAATATCATTATTACTAATCTTAAATATTTGAAAATTAACGAGCTAATTATATAAGTTCACGGGTTGGTAGTCTGTCATACACACGAACAATGGTTGTGTATTTCATCTGATAGAAGTGTGTGAAGGTGTTGTATAAAAAAATATAAAATATATAAGATTATTTATTATTATTGTGTTATTATATATTCTTGGAATAATATTGATTGATGTGTTTTGGGATAGAAGTAAAACAAAATTTACAATTGAATAATATTACCTCTTTTTTGGGAAACATTGTTTTGTTTACACAGAAGGACTAACTTGGTACACTTAATACCACAATGGATGCTTCTAGTACAATAGTATGGATTTTGGGAGATAACTTATCTACTGTTTGGATGGTACAAAAATTTTGATAATTTTGAACAAAGGGGGAGAGTGAGTTCCTTTTTTATAGTGGAGGAGGATTGACATTCCTGTCAATATAAACATGTAATGAATATTGATAGGTATTCCGTAAATATTTTTCCAAACATACTAATCAAAATTGGTTAAAATAGGTTACATGGTTTATTAATGTCTATTATATGTGTTTTGGACTTGTGTTTATGTCAGTTTTCTATATAAGATTAATGTTTAACCAAAAAGTAGTTTTTTTAACATAATCATAGTAAAAAAAATTAATTGATTAGAGGGAATCATTTTTTTCAAAAACAATGTTAACCATTTTATAAATTATTAATAAAAAAGATTCCTAATATTGAATCATTTTTTCATAATTCCAATATCATTAGTTAAAAACGTTTTTATAAAATTAACCACGTAGATGGGAGGAGACATCATGTTCTTCAAGAGAAAAGTTCAATTGTTTGAAATGTATTTATATACAATTTCAAATTAAAATTTGTTCCAATTTCCTAAATTGGTTAATATGATATTAAATATTTCTATGATACATTAAAACCATTGAATAATATAATTTCACGCAATTAATTATTTAGAAGAAAAGGTATTTTTCAATTAAAATTCAGTGTCATTCAATACTCCTCAAAATATTATTGTTCTCATCAAAATACCAAAGAAAATCACCCAATGTAAATTTTGAAATTAAAATATAAAAAAGTAATTTTTTTAATATAATATTTATAAAATTATAAAAAATTATTTTTAAAATTATACATCCATTAAGAGGCTGTAAAACTGCCCTTTAGAAATCTGGTTCTTTTTAAGCATAAAATTGGTACATAATTTGATTATGCCCATCCAATATATTAGATAAATTTAAAATAATTTTATTGAATATAAAACATATAAATTTCATTAAAATAATTCCCTAAGAGTTATTAATTTAATTTATTGTGATAAATAACCATTGTGTACAAAAAAAAATATATTTTTCGTACAAAACATCTTTTATACTAAATTATTTTCAATTTTAATTTATAATTACATGGTCACCAAAGGATTAATTATATATTTGTGTGTAAATTATATATTACTAATCTATTTAATAATAATCATTATCTTCATTCCAATAACTAGGTCAAAAATATTATTTTAAATATATAGTATTAATATTATATTGTTGTTTAGTAAGACTCGACCTTTCTTGTAACACAATATTTCCAAGAAACTAAATGTTACATGAAATTTAAGATTAATTTGGTTTTGTATATAATGAAAAATAAAATTTGAATTTTATGTAACCCAATCTATCAATGAATCTCAATTAATTTTTATGAATATATTTTATTTTTTTTAAAAAAGTGGTGCCTTAGTCAAAGACCAAAGCCCATTTTATTGAATAAAAAAGTCGAAATGATTACAAAATATGGAAAGAAGGGATTTTTTTACTATCTTTACCATATATCTGAAGTTAATCTAGAGAGAGGGTGTCCATCCAAGTCATGGTCTGATGAACACCCTTGTTGTAAAGGGCATCAGCAACATCGTTAACCTCTCTGAAAGTATGCGTGAAAATGTATTCTATATCATATAGAGAGTCAAGGCACTGCATCCAAAGATTGATCATAGGCCAGGAAAGGTGAGTCACACCATTCAAGATTTCCTCGATAATGGTGGTAGAATCACTTTCAATCCATATTTTATTCCATTATTTTTGAATGGAAAACTTGAAAGCATGAATTACTCCCATCATTTCATCCTATAATGATGAAGCTATGCCACAATTTCAAATGAAACACCCATGACACTTGCCAGCATAATCTCTGAAAATGGCTCTGCACCTGGAAGGTCCAGTATTTCCCTTTGAGGCACCATCAACGTTGACTTTGATCCATCTCGGCATTGGTTTTTTCCCGAAAACATCAAAGGTGTGAAGATGTTGACGATATATTCCATCAACCTGAATCCTGTGAAAAATCTCCCAGTCACCAACCGAGTTGTTGCAGTGAGCTTTCTGAATCGAGGAAGCTTCTCGAATCGGAATGAGGATTTGTGATTTCCCTACATTATGATTTAATAGGCATTTATTGTGTACAATATCATTTCTATCATACCATATCACATTCAGGAGATCAGTAACATCAGCTAGAAAAATGTTCCTAATTAGCTGAGAGGCTTGGTGTTGCACACAACATTTAAGATGAGTGAGAATTATATTGGGGGTATGCCATCTTTAATCAAAATTGTCAAAAATATATTTCCAAAGAGTAGAGGCTGTGGAAAAATATAAAAATATATGGTTAGTGTCCTCCTTATGTTGATTACATATGTGACATTTAGAGCATAGTTGGATACCAAAAGATTGAAGGCATGCCTTAGTGGGAATTCTATTATGAGTAATGCACCAAATTAGAGTTATCCTAGTAGGTTTAAACTAAGTCATGTTGAAAAAATTAATCCATTGAAAGGTAGATTCAGATCCAAGAAAGGTGTCCATATATGAATTTTTTGAGTCAAGAATACCATTCGAAGCCGGTTCCGAGACAAGAAAATCATCACAGTTAATAAAAGGATAGTTATCAATGATCTGAGCAACATTGTCATGGATATTTTCCCTATGGGAATGGAGAACATCTAAAATAGTGTGACTAGTGTCTACCAGAGTAGAATTAGGGGAAATCATCGAGGCCAGTGGAACACCAGTCCAATCGCAAGCCAAAAAATTATAATAGAGTCAGTGATCTCTATCCATCTAGAGTTTTCCATGAATTTATGATAAGTTTACCTAATATAATGCCATATCGAGGTAGAGATTTAATTAAATTCCCCCTTCCTATGTTTGGAGATGAATCTGTGTTTAAGTAAGTCAATAGAATTCGAGTCAGTATTGACAAGTCTCCAAGTAAGTCTAGCTTGAAGAGCATCATTAAACAACTTTATGTTTTTAATACCAATACCCCCTTTTTCTAATGGTTTGCAACAGGTTTCTCAGGGAATGATGACAAGTTTTTTTGATATATACATCCTGTCCAGATGAAGTTCTAAACATATTTGTTAATTATATTAAATATACCAGCAGGCCATTTATAAATCATAAGGGAGTGAACCATTTTTGGAGACAATGGTCAATTTCACCAAACATATTCTTCCATCCATGGAGAGGGACTTGCCTTTCAAATTAAGGAGTTTATTAACAATTTAATCCACTATGTTAGAAATGTAAATAGTTTTAGGTCTTCCAAAAAAAATAGGTACCCCCAAATAAGTGAAGGCAAAGAAACCTTCTTTAATACCAAGATCATTGGTAATAGTGATTTTCCTCAGTGTGGAGACGTTTTTACCTAACAAATGTGCGAATTCTGCCAAGAAATGGCCTGACATGAGACATTATCATAGTGAGTAAGGGCCTATTTAAGAACTTGAATATTCTTTTGGTCCCCTTCAAGAAACAAGATGATGTCATCAGCATATAAGAGATGAGTAGGGACTATAAGATTTATGGCCGCATGTATAGGTTTCAGTTTGTTTTGATTTACCAAATGATTGAGAAGCCTGCTGAGGTAATCTTCGGCAATTACAAATAAAATTTTCGAGAGCGGGTCTCCTTGTCTGACCCCTTTTTTGTATTTAATGAATCCCCTGGTGGTGCCATTGACCAAGATGGATATAGATTTAGAGTTGAACAATTTTTTTATCATCTTCATAAATGTATTATTAAATCCAAATCCTTTTAGATCCAAAAAAAGAAAGCTCCAATCAATAGTATCAATGGCCTTCATAATGTCAATTTTTATATCAACATTTCCTCCTCTTGTAACATTATTTAAATTGTTGTTGCATTCAGATGCAAGGCAAATATCAAATAAAAAATTTAGTTTGACAAATTATTATGATAAATATTTTAATTTTTAAAAATTATTAATAAATTTTACCCATTTTATGGAAGTGGTAATTGGATAATAGAAAATAAAAAAAAACTGTTTTCAAATCCATAATTCAACATTTTAATGGATTATAGACAATTTTTTACGTGAGAGAATGAGCAATATCACTTATATTACTAACCAAATATGAGTTTATAAGATGGGAATATAATAGTTATATAAAAAAATATTACATTAAAAATATATTTATTTCAAATTATACATAAGTAAGAGTGGATAGAGTGAATTGAGAACCATTACATTTCTATATAAGTCAATTACATTGGATGGAGTTTAATGCCTTCGGAGGATATATTTTTGGCTAAACAATATTTCTATAAATCTAGATAGGGATGTTTTGAGGGTGATGATTTTAAAATATATAGGTAATTATAAATTATAAATGTTTTCTTTAAAGGTTATACTAAGTCCACTTTTATCAGGAAAATTGAATGAAAATTTCACATTTCTTCATTTTTAGGGGTGAAAATATAATTTTAATATGGAAGGTGGATTAGTATTGGGAAAACAAAATTAAATTTAGTCCATCCAAAATACACATAAGCATAAATATGAGGTATTATAATTTTAAATTATATTGATAAATAAATTATAATTTTCAATGTCTTTTTAAATAATTTCTTGATGTAAATCATGTATTGTGACTTTAAAAATATCTAAATAATAAATTAATTAGACATAAAATATTTCAATATTATATATATATATCATATTTATCCTATATAATAATGAAATATTGTAATTAATCAAATAAATAAAAAAATATTTTTTTATAACATATATTTATGACTTCCCTCATGATTGAAGAAGAGTTCCACTGGCACTTCATATATGTTATTGTTAATTCTCCAAATATTATTTATATAATTATATATTAATAACATAAAAATTAATTATTATTCATCCTTATTGACTCAAAACAAATTTTTAAATATTTTTATTTCCATTGATATAATGAAAACTAATTTCAATTATATTTGTTTTACATTTCTTATATTTTTTAAGCACACGGTAAGCATTTGGATTGACAACGTGTTATATAATTTCATAATTTATGAATATATATCGAAATATTTTAGTATTACTCCTATATAAATTTTTTAAAAAATAATTCCATTATTATTTTCATTAATATTAGAAAATCTATCAATATTGAATTTTTTTATGTAGTGCAAGCATGAAATCAATAGTAATAAATGGTTTCATATTTATATTTAATTAAATTATGATTTCTAATAGTTAAAAAGTATTAATATTATATTGGGATTATATTATCGTTTAATGTGAACTTCATATAATTCTATAATATAATAAAATATTTTAGGTAAAAATAAAACAACAATAAGTTGAAGAAAATATAAAATGAATTTTATTTTTATTTTTTTACATAAAATTAAGTACAGTAAATATAAACCCTTTGAATTTGAGTAGTTAAAAAAATACATTAGAACTTATAAAACCCATGTTTAAATTACAATATAATTTATAATTATTTACTATAAGCTTTAATATATTTGTTGAATATATAATCAATTTTACAATTATATGTAGTATTTAATTAACTAAATTTTTTTTAAAAACAATTTCCGATAATTTTCGCATGAAGACTCAAAATATAATATAAAATATATTAAACTAATTGTATAATTATTAAATATTAATATTTTTAAATAATTTATGATTATATATTAAAATCATAATTCTTTAAAACATTGGATTATTTTCCAAATAAAAAACATATTCATCATTCAGTCATGGATAAAATAATTCATAAAATTATCATAAAAATTAATATCAATATAAATATATATAAATAACATATTTATCTAATTATATAATATTATATAGAGAAACAATTCTTTAAATAGATTAATATTTTAAATCATATTGATAATATATATTTTAAATAAAATTTATAAATAAGTTTCTCATAAATAAGGACAAAAAAGAAAATGTACACTGGTTGTCTAATTATTAATATTAAATATATTATAAAATAAAATAATCATTTAAATATTATAAAATTAATATATTTCTTAGTAAATATAAATCCCTTAATAAAATAGTCATAAAATATAATAATGACATATTGTTAAAAAAATATAATGGTCGTCACATTCTCCCCCCTCATTTTAATTGTATGATTAAAAGTTTCCTCAAATATAGAAAAATAAAATCCAAATATAATCATAAATAATATTTAAAATTAATATCACAAGGAACCGAAGTTTCTTTGGTTCACTTGGATTCCAAATGACCCATAAGATCGAGTCGATGAGATGACAAGATGCCTCACATAGTTTCTAAATTCAATAATGCCTCATGTAAATGAATAAATCTAGTATATTGTTAGAAATTGATTTCATAAATGAAGTATAATTATATATAATTTGGTAATTTTAACTTTTTATTTTGAAATTTCTTTTCTAATTTTTTTTCATAAAATCAACCTATAATATTAGAGTTATTTGTTTAAAAAATAGTTGGTTAAAATAGTATAAGGAACATCAACTAATTTTCAAATTAAGATATATATATATGTATCCTTGAGATCACCCTAAACTACAGTAGTATAATCAAATATAAGAGAAATTTTTTATTGTTACATTATGAAGAACTAAAAAAATAAATTTTGTTAACTCCCAAATTTCCAAATATGTGAATGTTTTCATTTTCAAGTATATAATAAATATTTTAGTATCACAAATTAATATTAATGAATATAAATTGAATTAAAGAAGAGGTAATTTTGTTTTGAATTAAAATAAATGTTAGAGAAATGGGCTAAATCACTTGTGAAATTCTCAAAAATAAATGGAAGTGAATGTGATTTGTTAAAGATGATCATCCATCCATTTTAATATATAAAAATTGGTATTTTGAAAATTTATAATAAAAAATGAAATTAATTATCTTGTATCAACATTATAAAATGATTATTTATTATTTTATTATAAATATTTTTTATTTTAATATTCATAAACACAATTTTTTAAAAAAATTATACTAATTTCTAATTGGTTCTATCTATTCATATCCATAAACAAAAAACAATGTAATAAGAATGAGCAAGGATAGTATCCAAAATAAATATAAATAAATAAATATATAAAATAATATTCTCATGATATCCATACCTTTTAATCTTTTAATTACAAAAAATAATCAACTCAGTCAACCTAGGCTACCATTGACACGTGCCAAATGAGCCTTGGAAAATTAAAAAAATGAGGTGATATCTAAATATTGATATTATTTTCCCCATCAATGGAAAGGAATAAGCATATAGAGGAGATCTGTGGATTGCAAGATCAATCAAAGTAATCAAATGATCCCTTAGGGGATTATAGATTTCATGACCATATGAAGGTCACATGAGGACACCATATATTGTGAATAACCTACAATGGATCCCATAGAACCCCTTTCAAAAGTCCATCTGTATTTATATATGGTGATCTGAACAACCAGTGACACTGTAGGGGATACTGGATAATCCCCCATAGTTCATGTAGTTTCTTAGAAGCAACCCAATGAAACTGTATCCTAAAAATACATTGAAAATAAGGAGGAAAATATCCAGAAGGTTGAGACACATAGTTTTCAAAATGTTCACAATACATATCATTGATGATAAGGATAATTCCCCTTTCCAAAATCTAAAAAAATAACACAAACCTCAATATGTTTTATAATTAATGAAATGAAAAAATTTAGGAGGATGGAGTTGATTGTGGGTAAAAATATCGTCTTGCATTCCCCCAGTAGTCTGTAAGACACTGCATGTACTTGGAAAAATATCTGCCCCTTCTCACAAAATCCATTTGAATTTTCAACCCCATTTAATGAAGTGACATGGGTATATCCTGGAATGCATGTCCATTCATTTTTTCTCTATAATGAAAAAAATGGATTTCTCCATTAAATAATCACAAATCCTCATAGGACCATTGTTGGTCATGATATGCGTAACCAAAAAATAGAGTATTATTTTAATTTTTTTAATGTAATATTGCATGAAACATGACCTTTGGAACATAAAACAATGAATATTAATGTGGGAGGAGGCAGAAGCCTCTCAGGGTTGTAAAATTCTTCTGACACACTAAGGACAATCACAATATAGTCTCGCGCGACTCCTTTACAATCTTCCCTGATATTGAAGAAACACTCAGACATGCCACCAATTCCCCAAAAAGTGTCACAGGCTAGGTATTTAGAATATCATGAATGCCTTTCAATATTCACATAGGTCTTTTGACTTCCATGAGACATATTAATGTTAAAATATGGAATTCACTCACGATAAACTCAAGATCAATAAAATCACAATTAATTAAATATAATACAATAAATGAGGTATTGATAGGGTTGATGCACTATCACTAAAAATTAGGAGTCACCCTCGGATTTGTCCACAGAAGAGGTTTGCGAAGTTGTGTGGTTCCCAAACCTATCACTAACACTAGAGTATATCTACACTAGATACACTATAAAAATTAGAAAACAGTCGGGGTGGAGAGGGCAATAAACACACCACCCCACTATGAAAAATTAACCCCTGATTATCATGATTAAGATGATGTCATCTAGAAATTTATCATTGGAACCACAATAGATTCCACATAGAGGCTAATATCGGGACCATCATGTATTTCATTATGTAACATGCTAGATAATAACTAGAGTGATTGTGCACTATGGATAATGAAATTCCTTTTATCATTGATAGATCTTATGAAGGAATTCAGGCTTGATATGTGAAGATCATACTGCACATCATAATGGTCATGAAATACTAAAAATAAATTGATATATAATAAAAATAATGGATTTTAAATATAAGATATAGAATAAAGACTAATGGTGAGAGAAATAATAAAAAACAAGTCTTATGACCCCTGTGTGCTTCATGTGAGTAGTCCAAGACAAGTGATAACATGGATTTATGTCATTTAATCTCATGAAGAATATTGAGTATTCTACCCAGGATATGTGATGTCTTTTATGAATGTCAAAGAATGACACACAGTTCCCCATGGCCACACCACTTTAGTCCCATGAAGCCCTCTAGGCCGGTCACCCATGCCTCACAATGTTCTTCAAATACATCACATGACTAATATAATGACATTTTCTCATGTCATATAAGTCTCATAGATGCATTTTCAAATATCAACTAACACCTAGATACACCCTTTAGGAAGGTTAACTGAGACTCAGTCCACCCTTCAAACATGTTGTCTAGGGATCACGATTACCTATAGGGAAGGTATCAAATACATGAAACACCCCCTGATACATATCGTATTAACTCTCGTAGAACTATACATATTAATCAATACAACTCTTGGTAATGAAGTAAGCGAATGTTAGTTGGATCACATGTCACCCACTAGAAAATACGGCCAGGTTATACGATGACTTCCCTGTCATAGAACTAGTATCATGTGATGTCCCCTAGAAAATTAATCTCTGATCATGAAACAACCTTTATATATGATACCTGATTTATTATAATCATAATATAATTACCAACTATCAAATCTAGCTTTGTTCATATGTTCTAGGTAGATACACTCTTACATATTAGAGAATGAGGATTGTCGATTCATGTCATGCATGCAAGAATGTCTCAAGCTAAACCATAGAATGTCCTGGACCAGTGAGATACCATTATATGTCTTATAATATTGGGGAAACCTCAGAGTGTAGTTCCTAAATAATGGAACTATGATGAAAAAAACTCATACCATATTTTGGATACATATACCCCAACTTCATGTTTTGAGCTCCATATGGATATCCCAATACATAAGTCCCTCATTCTAAAAGTCACGATATTGATATTTATACATCCATTATTTTACACAATGAGCATAGATCACAAGAGATTAGGGTTTCTCAATAATCATATATTTCACATCTTGATTCTCTACAAATTTTGGAAACATTTTTATGTGAATTTACAATGCGTGGCATGTCACATTAGCTTTAACACAAGGGAATCTACCTTGGGGACATTGCCAAGGAGTGATTGAACTATAAGAACTATGATTAAAATAATAACTGTAATACATAGGATGACTTAAAAAGGCTTGAGAATAAATAAACATCTCTTTTTATGTATGCCTTATATTGACATCGTTTCAACAATCGGGACCTAATCATTCCCATGGGCAGATTACTCGACATCATCCAATAGTAGACTGAGAAATAAAAGGAACTATGATGAATCTAATTCCAACCATTACCATGATACGTAGGAAATATCTCTAGGAACTTATATAATTAATAAATATTATCACGCTGGTCTAGATATAAAATTCGCATACCATAACAAATGAAAAAAATTATTATATTCTATCAATTTTTTCTCACACCGAGCATAACTCAAGTGGGATTAGAGAACAGTAATAGTCATGTTATCTGAATCATAAGTCACTATAATTTTAGGAGAATCCTCATAATATATAACACCAATAAAAAAACTATGAGAACTCTGATTCTCTCCATAATAGATAGATATTTTATGTCCCTTCCGGACTTGATCATGAACACACAGTATCCTAGATCTCCCCTATTAGTCATTTCCTCATGATGTTCAACTACATAGTTACAAAAAACTACGTGGGTTATAATTCATATAATAACCTAGATATATAGTGTTATACTCCTCACTTGTCAATCATTTTTTAATGACCACATATCCTATTCAGTCTATAAAACATGTCAACTTTGTCTATTATATCTCACATCATAAGTACAAATGATTAGTATCATTATACTTTAAATAAAGATGTCCAATATCCTAATTTCTATACATTTAGTTTGATTAATATAAACCATATTCATTTTAAATTATAATTATTTCTTAGATAAATGATTAATTATAATAAATTCTATGAATATCACTACTTATGTCTGAATATAGATTTTTGGATAAGTCTGAGACACCATGAGTCTGCCCCTAGTTATGTTTTACATGCTAAGGAACCCGACACCATGTCCAGACACTGTAACCAAATAGGTACTGTAACCATATTGACACAGTAATCATTTAAACACCATAACCATCCATACATCGTAACCCCTCAGACACCGTAACCATCCAGACATTGTAACCATCCAGACACTATAACCATCCAGACAATGTATGCCTCCTGACACCATTACCATCCAGAAACCATAACCATCCAGACACTATAACCATCCAAACACAATTTTAGGGAGACACTGATTCATGGAGACACTATTCCATGGGTACACCATTTGAAGAAGAGAATATTTCCTATCATATAGTGACACCATTTCTTAATGTAATTTTTCATTTTCAATTTAATGTCTAATGGTCATATATGAATATTTTAAATGTACTAACAAAATTAATGTCATTTTATAGACATGTCATCTGACAGTATGAGGTATGAGGTTCTGAATACATGAATCATGTCAGAATCAACACATGCAATTTATAATAAAAGAGAAGTGTGGCCTAAAAAAAGTATGCATACAAGAAGCTGTGAGCACCGCAACGAAGAAACACTCAGATATTTTTGAAAATATAACAAACCCATGAAACTCAAAACTAATAAAAAACACATTAAACATACTTAAATCCCAGACTTGAGGACATATTCTCACTATTTACTACATGAAGAAAACATGCCAAATCTACATGAGTTGTGATCCTCTGTTATTGATATAAGAACTCTATTTCTACATTTTCTTGTTCCTAGAAGTCTAGAGCTGCATTGAAAACCACCAAAAGCATTTCTAACCTGGTCTCATAATTTCTACTATGTTGTGTATCATTTTATTATCTTTAGAGTGGTTTGTGTATCTTTATAAAAATACACTATGTCTCTTATATTAAACTAACAGATACATGATATCCTTCTCAAACATTTTTTCACTTGTTTACACCCAGAGATAATTGTGATAGAGGTCCTTGTGTGGCATTGTAGTTTTTACCCACGAAAAATGGCGGAAGAGGTCATGTGACCTGATAGTATTGTGAAATATTGTTAACCACGATCTAAGGTGTAGATCAAGTTTATCTATATAAAATACTTAGTGGTAGGTGATCACTAAGTGGAGTGGATTAGGTCTCATCATGTGACTAACCCACTTGTTTTATATCCATTGTGATTCTTAATTTAGTCTTCTATGTTTTACAATATTACTATATAATTCTGGAATCACTAAATGTTCATTGATAGTTAATCTTGTAATGAAGTTATAATTGTTTTTCCTTACTATAATAGCTTCAAAAGAAATATTAATAACTGATATTAAGTTTAATGAGAATTAATCAATCTTTTGAGTAGTTATTTAAAAATTCAAACATTAATAACCATATTAATTTGATTAACTGTGATGTATATAACATTGGGGAAATATTCTAGGAATAATTTTTAAATAGAAATTTTGAATTAATACTCAATTCACCCCCCCCCCCTCTTGAGTACTATACCCTGACCAACATTTGGTATTAAAGGCTTGTTTATTAAGACTCTTCTTTTAACATTATTCAACTGTGATTATAGTGGTACTTTAAAGATCTGTAATTTTTTTTAATTCTAAATTTCTATATCTTTCAATCTATTTCGTTGTTATGAATAATAGATTGGAAGGTATTGCTACTAACTGACCATTGTTCGTTAATGGAACCAATTATTCTCAATGTAAAATCCAAATGATAATGTATTTTTAAGGTATGGGTTTTGAAATTTGGTCTTCCATAATAGTTGAATATAGGATTCCTGCTACTTATAAAGTCACTTGGGATGAACCTGCCAAAACTGTAAATAATATCAATTGAAAAGCTATGAATGATGTATAATTATCTTTTGGAGAAGAGAAATATAATAGAATATCCGCTTGTAAAATTACCCATAAAAATTGGGATACCTTGTGTGTTTCACATGAATGAACTTATAGTGTGAAAGAGATGAGATGTAATACATATACTATCAAATATTATAACATTTTAATGAAACTGTATGGGACTATTTTTGACATGTATCAAAGGTTCAACGAAATTTTCAACACCATGATTTCTATTAGATGAGAAGTCACTGCCAAGGAACAAATCATGAAATTTATCAGATGTCTGCCTAAATGATGGAGAGTAACATCTGTATCTATTAGAGAATCATTCGACATTATAATGCTACATTTAAATGAACTCATATGAAAAACAATGATGTTTGAAGAGGATTCAAAAGTGAACAATGAGGAGGAGGATGAACCCAAATGAAAAATAATTGCATCCAAAACCACCACCTCTAAAGAAATAGACAATGGGAAATTGAAAGCATATGTTGAGATTTAAAGTAGTGAAAATTCATCACCTAAAAGTGAGGAGAAGATGGATTATTTATCCAAAGATTCAAGAGATTTTACAAGAATACAAATTTTTTTATAAAATCCTAACATCAAGGAAAAATATGATCAGAAAAGAAGTTGGTTGAAATATTGGGAAAGAAGTGACAAGACTAATGATATTGTACGCTATAAATGTAATATCAAAGAAAAAATCAAGGCTAAATATACAAAGATCAAATACAAATATATATATATATATATATATGATTACAAAGAAAGAAAGTATAAAAAGGAAATGCAAGCAACATTCAGTGCTTTTGACGATAGCTAAAGTGACTCAGAATCATCACATGATGAACAGGCTAACGAAGACAATATGTGTTTTATGAAAAAAAAAATATCTAAGGTAACACTGGACTCCCCTGTAAATAATTCATACTATTCTGGAGATGTGGGTGATCTTGAAAATATGTCCAATGAAGTAATTTTTGAATACTACAATATTCTTGAAGAAACACGAAATGAACTAAAATATAAATATAAATCATTGAAGAAACAACATGTCCTTACTATGATTGTTAAATCGAAATTCACAACTAAAATTGAGAAAAATTCTCAACTGATCAAGATAACAATGAATTAAAAATTCCTATTGAGAAATTGATGAAAAACTTAGAGAATCTTATTAATAGGAAAAATACACTTACTCAAATAATAGGTCAAAATATTGCTCTTAAATATACTACAGGCATTGGATATCAACCTGGTAAAAGAAATTTTCTATGAACAAAATTTGTTTCTACATCTAGGTCATACAGCTTTACTCCAAGTTCTAGAAACAAATCAACTAGTTCATGTTTGGAGACACTCTCTACTATTTCAATTTTTTCTGGACCAAATGGAGTTTATTTTTCAAATACCTTACTTAATTCTTATAATAATACTATGAGGTAGATATGGATTCTCAAAGAACTTATCAAAAATGTTACTAGACCCAAACAAGTATGGGTACCAAAATATGTTTTTACTTGATACTTTTGTAGGAAAGTTGCTTAAAGAGTTCCTATAAAATTTGATGGTACTTGGACAGTTGTTTTCCAAGACACATAAAAGAGGAATACTCATGATTCAAGAACCTAATAAAAATTGATGTAGGTTTTATCACCTTTCGTGACAATGTCAATGTTAAAAACCATTGGCCTTGACCAAATCGGTAACTATAACTCAGTTTTAATTTCCAATGTAGTTTTTTTTGATGGATTGAAATATAATTAGCTTAGTATTTCAGAATTATGTGATGTTGAGTTTCATGTTAAATTTGAAAATTATTCTTGTGATGTTTTTAATTCTAATGATGAATTAGAGTTCCTACATTATTAAATGAAAATGATTATAATGTTAACTAAGATTCTTTAGCTTCTCAAAATTCTTAATGACTAAGTGTATTTCATAAAGAGTCTTTTATTTGGCATAGGAGACTAGGACACTGTAATATTCACTCCCTTATAATGACAAATAGAAAAATCATAGTCAAAGACCTACCCAAAATTGTGTTTCCAAATGGAAAAGTGTGTAATCCATTTCAAAACGGAAAGAAACACTAAATTTCCTTCAAACCAAATAACAAAGTGTAAACATCTAAACCTGTATAATTGGTTAACATGGATTTATTTGGACCAACAATAATTTCTTGTTTAAATTTGAAACACTATTTTTATGTTATAGTAGATGATTTTTCAAGATACACATGGGTATATATTCTAGATCAGAAAATGAAGCATATTCTTACTTCATTAAATACTCCAACTCTGTCTATTGGACTTAGAACTAAAAACATTAGAAGTGTTCATTGCTGTGAGTTTGAAAAACAAGATTTTGAATCCTTTGGCTCACAAAATGGCTATAGTCACAATTTGTCTACTCCAAGAACACCTCAAAAAAATAGATTTTCCTAAAGAATAAATAAAACCTTTCATGAGATTTATAAAACCATGATTAGTGAGTATGACCTACCTATTTATTTTTGGGATGAAGGTGCAAATAAATCATGCTACATAATAAATAGATTTTTGATTAGGCATGTTCGTAAGAAAACTCTTTATGAGTTATGGAACAATAGAAAACCCAATGTTTTCTACTTAAAAGTTTCTTTTTTCATAGTCTATATCCCAATACTAAGGACAATATTGAAAAAATTTCATCCTAGAGTGATGAAGAATCCTTTTTAGGATATTCCACCTATTGTAAAGCATATAGAGTGTTTAATAAATGAACTAAATGTGTGGAATAATGTTTTCATGTTAAATTCGATGAAATGGATCAACATAAACCTAAGACCACTCTAGAGAACTTGGAGAATGATGTATTAAATCTGGACCTTATAATTCAAAATACTCTAACCATCCTATGAAGGAATCTGTGAAAACTTCCATCTCTGTAAATTTCTTAGACTGAAGTCACAATGATCAAGACCCTACTGAAGTACCTAAAATTACTTTCCTTCTTTTTCTAGAGTTTTTTGAACTCTTAAGAACCATTCCATTGATGTTGTGGTAGGAAACATAGAAAAAGGAACCCAAACTAGAGCTTCTATTAGAAAATAAATTGAACATCTTGTATTTTTTTCACAACATAAACCTAAAAACATTAATGTTTCTATCAATAATGAATTTTGGGTAAGGGATATGCAATAAGAACATAATCAGTTTGAAAGGAAAAAAGATTGGAAACTTGTAAAAAGACCAAAAGACACATTCACCATAGTCACTAAGTGGGAGTTTATAAATAAGGTAGATGAAGCCGGTAGCATAGTTAGAAAAAATGCTGGATTGTTTGCACAAGGCTATAGTCAAGAAAATGTAATTGACTATGAAGAGACCTTTGAACAAGTATCTGGACTTGAAACCATCAGAGTTCTGATTGCTTATGCCGCACATCTGAATCTCAAACCATATCAAATAAATGTTAAGAGTTAATTCCTAAATGGGTATATAGCTAAGGATGAATTTATTAACCAACAATTTGTTTTACAAACCCTCATTTTCAAAAAGAAATAATTTTTAAATTATCATAAGATTTATATGGTTTAAAACAAGCTCTTAAAACTTCGTATGATAGACTAAGTACCTTTCTTATTTCCAAAGGTTTTACAAAATGAATATATGATCCAACTATTTTTATAAAATCAATTTCCAATGATGTTTTAGTAATTAAACTTTTTGTATTTGACATTATCTTTTGATATTAATGAAATATTTATGTGTTGATTTTTCTAAAATGATGAAAACGAATTTGAAATGAGTTTAATGGGTCAAATAAAATTAATTCTTGGTTATCAAATCATTCAAAATAATGATGGTATTATTTGAAATCAAAGAATATATAGTATATATATTATAAAAAAATTTGTTTTGGATATCACTAAATGTGGTGACACTCCAATTAGTATGATGTGTATGTTGGATGTTGACGAAGATGGAAAATTGGATGATCAAACCACCTAAAGAGGAATGATCAGTATCTTACTCTACTTAACTATTTGCCGACATGATATTATATTTAGTGTGTGTGTGCTCATTTTCAAGCATATCCTATGGAATATCATTTAAATATTGTTATGATATTTTTCAAATATCTCAATCATACACACAATCTATGACTGTTCTTTCCTAGAGGAAAATAAATGAATTAGTTAGCTATTCTGATGTTGACTTTGGTGGTTGTATGTTAGATAGAAAAAGTACCTCTGAAACATGTCACTCTTTAGAAAAGTCACTAGTATCATGGTTTAGTAAGAAACAAAATTATTTGGCATTATCTAACGTGGAAGATGAGTACATAGCTTCGGGTAGTTTTTGTGCACAAATTTGTGGATGAAAGACACATTTCTAGATTATGGATATCAATTCAGGAATGTACCTATAAATTGTGACAATAAAATTCCTATTAAAATCTCCAAAAATCATGTTTCACACTCTAGGACAAATTATATTGTTGTGAGACATCACTTATCGATGGATCTTTATCGAATAGGTGATACCACTTTGGAATTCAATAAAACTGAATATGATCTTACTGATATATTCACCAAATCATCAAATTCTGAAAGAGTAAATTACATCATACATGAATTGTGAATGATAATCCTTAAGTCGATATATTACTATTTCATAACATACTGTTTCATATTTTACTGTCTCAGGACATACTGTTTCGTGTTTATGGTCTCACTGTTACTATTTATTGGCTACTGTCTGACACTTACTTTCTCAAATAATACATTCACACGGTCTAGAAATCACATTGTTATGGTCTCAACATCAATGATTGTGATGGTCTCACTATGAATATTTTTGACAGTCTCACCATGAAGGCTAGTTACAGTCCCACTGTGAAAATTGATTATGTTCTCACTGGAAAAATGCATTACAAGAATAATTTTTTATTTTATTTATAAATTAGAACTCGTATCACGGTATTTCATTATTTTACCCTATTTACATTACTGTGATTTTTTTGTTTTTATAAGAATTAGTATTTATAAATTATAAAATAAAATAATTTTCACTTGTTCTTCACTAGAGTTTTCTTCTACTCTATCAAATTATAACATCTCTTTAACGCTTCTCTCTCTCGAACAAATGGTGAATGTCCAGGATGCAACATCCTTCATTTTTGACTCATGAGAAATGCATTTCCAATAAGAAGATGAAGATAGCATTGAAGTTAGCACCCGAGGGTCCTCTGAATCCAAATCTGGTAAACCAAATATTAGTACATAAAAAGAGATATTTCCTATGTGGCTTCTGACGAGTAAGTATTTGGTGTTGAAATTGAAACAGAACAAGTTTAGAAATATTGGTTTACTATAGAGAATAGGTTTATCAACCCAAAGCTAGTAGAACAATTTTATCAATATTTAAAATATTCTTTTGATTCTGATGATTTTTATGTTGTACGAAGTTGGATAAATGGACTGATATGCACATTTTCATCGAGGATATGGGATAAATACCTTAGGATCCCTCATGATGGTATTTGTGAGGACTACCAAAGGGGACCTCCACCTGTAAGTGAATTATTTATTTTAGAACATTCTTTGAGGAGTTTAATTAGAAATAGAACCAAGAGGAGATCCATAACTACAAATCTAGATCGAGAATCTAGACATCTATTTAACTTTATTCAAAACATAATTATCCCCAGAAAAGGATATTTCATTGTACTCAAATTTCAGGATATATTTTTGATACATCTTATGAAAAATGAACATAGGATCATTCTTTGTAAGTATGTCATACAACATATGTTTGAATTGATCAATACTACCTCCAATTCAACCTCCTAATTCTATCTGTGTCTTATTTTTATTTTGCTTCGTGGAAATGGAGTGTTTGGACAAAAAGAAGAATTTATCAGGGATTATGAGTTTTTTTTGTCAATATTAATAGTAAAGAGGATGAAAATCAATTCGAATCCATGGGGAAAGGAATGGGTAGAAGATAATGATAGAGTCCATGAAATGTTTAATCTAGTGGAACACCCTTCAAGACCTAAAGGTATTTATGATTTGGGATTGGATCCCAATGATCTTGTTGAATATTTTGATTAAGACGAAGAAGGAGAGGATGTTGAACCTCAGAGAGAAACTGTTCATGATGTGGTAGATAATACACCTACTCCTCGAGTCATAATTTAGAAAGAAATACCTATTCTTCAAAAGTTGGTTTATTTGGAAGAACAACACACTTTTGAAGAAGATTCTACTGATATGGAAAGAGAAAAGGAATTTGTAGAAGAGAATATAGAATAAAATCTGTCTCTTGTGCAAGAAACTGCTGGTGAGGAACGTGTATAGGAATAATATGTTGTTAAGGTCCCCAAAAAGGATAATGTAGAAGAAAATATAGCAGAAGATCTCTGTGTTATCCAAGAAGATACACTTGAGGAACTCCCAGAGGAACAAGATATTCCTGATGTAATTCTTTCTGCGGAAGAGAGAATGAAGAAAGACTTTCAATTGGATTGAATGGAAATGGTAGAGGAAATCAGGCATGACATCACACAATAGATCAAGGATATAAACCTCCCAACCTTAAGGAATATGAAACTTTTGAGGGAGATCATCTCCCAATTTTGGAATTTGTTGAAGTGCCAAATCTAACTGATTCAAGATCAGTAGACACCTGGTATAAATTCCATAGTTATTTTGATGTGAATGATTCACCGAAAGTCTTAGTCAAAGGAATTGATCTGAATACATTGTTTCAGTTAAAAATGGAATCATCTTGTGAATCTATTTCTTCCAAAGAACCTAAACCTGTCTCAACTTCTATCTTTGAGCCTTTACAAGAACCTCCTAACTTGGTGAATAAGTTTGACATGAAAGTATTTGGGGATACCCTTTTTGATAGGTTTGAAATGCTTCTAAATACACAACCGGCTCTGGTAACTCATTTGAGTGAAAGATATGTTTCACTGTTGATAGAGAAAATTATTTAGAAGATTCAACCCAAGATGGTACATGAGATTCAAGAAACCAATATTTTTAACAAACTGCTAGTGATGAAGTAAAGGCTCTAAGATATAAGATTCAAAATATGAAAAAAGTGATGAAATTGAGAATAGATCCTACTTCCCATCCTATTGAAAATATTGTTTCTCAGACCCCATAGGACGTGGCCTCACAGATTCAACCTCATATAACCTCTTTAGCCGAAAAAGTAGATGAATGAAACAAAACTATTGGTTAAGAGATGCGTGAACTTGTTATTGGACTTAACAAGTTAACTGATTAGTATAAGGGGTGCCTTCAAGATGTTCTTAATCAACTGGAATCTGATTCCACAGCAGTCACTACTTCTAATTCCTTTGGAAAATCTTCTCATCTCTATTTAGTTAGTGATATGTTTCGAATAGTGGTCAATGAAGAACTTCAGGATGTGCATAGTGGTTTCAATAATGAATCTCTATCCGATGATATCAAGAATAGTGATAGAGTTCTTGATTTTGTACGAATCCATTCCAAGATTGATAGTGATTATCATAAACAAATTTCTTGGAAAGTCAACTTCAACTTCAACTAGATCTTCTCTAAAAATGACATGAACAACTATTTCAAGTACCTTGTAGAGAATCATAGGATTCCATGTGAAACTGAAAACTTCAAGACTGAAGTCCAAAATCTCATAGAGTTCACTCGTCTATTGGGAAAGTCCATGGAGAACAAGGATAACATTGGAAAAGAAATGAAGTATGGTGAGAGATCATTGCTGACTTTATCAAGTTTCTATGACCTTATCTTCGTGTAGAAAGTACAAAATTGTGGCTCTTACAGTTTCACCTCTAAGATCTGGTTTTTCTACCTTCACCTATCCTTCCCATGACTCTATATATCTGTATGTCTCTCAGGATCTGAATCAAATCCGACTTTTATCCTTGATCAAAAATTTCCTTAGTCTTCTACTACTCCTACCTTGTCCCCTTCTGTCATTGAAGGGCTTCTTTTACCTTCTCTGTTAACCAGTTCACTCCCTTCTTCCACTTCAACCTCTGCTCCTATGGCCTCTTCTTCTGATGATGCTGCTAAGGGCCAAGAGGAGACCAACTAGTGATGAAAAATGGTGTCTACTATCTTTTGATAGGGATCTTGTTTCATTATTTTTAATCATTGTAATGATACTCTTTTTATCTATTTCATTGTGCACTTTTATTTTCTATTTCATATTAACTTTTATTTAATAATCTCAAAAGGGGGAGAAATTATAACAGTAAAGAACTAATAGAAAAATATGTAGTTTATATATATATTAGAGAAATATACACTCTAACATCACATGATTTCTGATCATCAAAATGGGGAGATTTCTGGACTCCTCATGTGTTCATCATGTTTTAATGATCACAAATCATATTAAGTCTATAAAACTTGTAATTCTGTGTAGCCTATATCATAACATATGTACAAATGGTTGGTATCATTATACATTAAATAAAGATATCCATTATATTAATTATTATAAATTCATTTTGATTACTGTAAACTATATTTAAATTACTATATAAATATTTATTGGATAAATGATTAAGTCTAATCAATTCTATGAATATCACTTTTTAAGTATGAATACTTATTTTTTGATGAGTTTGAGACACCGTGAGTATGACACCAGTTATGTTTCTCTTGATAATGAATAATACATTGTGTCTAGACACCATACCCATCCATACATAGTAACCATCCAGACACCATAACCCTTCAGACACCGTAACCATAGAGACACTGTAACCATCCAGATGCTGTAACCATTCGGACACTGTAAAAATCCAGACACAGTAACCCTCCAGACATTGTAACCATCTAGACACAGTAACCATCTAGACCCTGTAACCATCCAGACAACATAACCATCTAGACACTGTAACCCTCTAGACACCGTAACCATCTAGACCCTGTATGCATCTAGACACTGTAACCATCCAAACACTGATTTAAGGAGACACCATTTCAAGGAGACTCCATTTCAAGGAGACATCGTTTCATAGAGACACCATTTCAACAAGACAGTGTTTCCTGGTAGATTATGACACCCTTTCTTAATCAGTTTTTTCATTTTTCAGTTTAATATCTAATTCCATATTTGAAGATTATAAATGCACTAAAATAATTAATTATTATTTGTAGACATGTCATCTGACAATACGAGGTATGAGGTGAAAAATACATGCATCTTGTCGGCTTCAACACGTGAAATCCAAAATAAAAGAGAAGTGAAGCCCAGAAAAAATTGATTGCATGTAAGAGGGTGTGAGAACAACAATGAAAAAACCCATAGATATTTTTGAGAAGAAAATAAACACATGAAACTCGACACTGCTAAAGAACACATGAAGCATAATTAAATCCCAGAGTCGAGGACATCTTCACACTCCCAATACCACAAAAAACACAAGCCAACTCTATCTTACTAGAGATACTCGGTTTTCCATAAAAGAACTCTATTCCTGCATCTACTTAATCCTAGAAGTCCAAAACCACATAGACAACCACATTGAGAACTTCTAACCTTTTCTCATCATTTCGGCTCTATTTTATATCATTTTATTAGCTTTAGATTAGTGTTTGTATATGTATAAAAAACACCATGTCCCTTATATTAAACTGAAGGATATAGGATATATTTTTCAAACCCCTTTTTGAACTTGTGTATATCCACATATAAGTGTTGAAGTGGTCCTTGTCTGGCTGGGTAGTTTGTACTCACGAAGAACTGTGGAAGAGGTTATTTGACATGACAGTTCGGTGTATAGTTGTTAACCCCGATGCGGGTTATGGGTCATGTTTATCTATAAAAACTGCTTGGTGGCAGGTGATCACCATGTGGATTTAATTAGTTCATGGAATGAGACTGAACCACTTGTTTATATCTGATGTGCTATTTAGTATAGTTTTCTCTGTTTAACTAATTTACTATGTAATTCATAAATTTCTATAATTCCATTGATAGTTAATATTGGAAGGAAGTTTAAATTGTTTTTCCTTATTATAATAGGTTCAAATGTAATTTTAATAACTGATATTATGATTACTGAGACTTAATCAATCTTTTGAGAAGTTATTTAATCATTAAAACATTCATAACCGTATTACTCTGATTAATTGGGTTGTATTTAACATTATTAAAATCTTTTAAGAATGTTTTTTAAAAATATATTTTGAATATATACTCAACACCCCCCTCTTGAATACTTTACTCCGGCAAACACATAGGAATCCTTATAAAGTCTCAATCACATCCATGGTATATTAACATTATTTATTCCTGGGAATATTTTTAGATATTGGTTATATGGATTTATCCCATGAGAAACCACCTATTATAGAAGAATAATGGAGATGCTCATATACATACAGATAGATTCAATAAAGAGTCCCAAGTCTTTAACATTTGAATTAGAATAAACCCTTGACCATTTTTCTATGGTAACCATTCAAATATCATGAATAAGAAGAGATTCACAAAAATATTTTTAATCTATAAAACAGTCCCATATTAGGAAATAATTCCCTCTAAAATAGTGTGATGAGAACGACTTCTCATCCTCTTTACCAATGCGAGTCTCAAAGACTCACTGGGCCTAGATACCTTGGTTATGACATTAAATTCGAATATAGGTATGTACTTAGTTATGGATGAGGGAAGAATTGAGGGTTTCTAGAAAATGTGACAATGGTAATACAATGTTCATGATTGTGCACAACAAAAATTACTCATGATCAAACTGTTGTGTGGATCCCATACACACCTCGAATACTAATGAATCAAAATGGTGAACCTGATGTGAATCTTTGTAATAAAAATTTATTACTATATATTCTAGAATGATATATTTAACCACACATACACAATAGAGAATGTAAAATATGGCATGAATCTCTCAAATGACAGAATAATAATGAATCATGCTACATTTTTAAAACCCTGGACCAATTATAATGTTTGACCAACTTTATCTTACAAATGATCCTCTATAACTAGGGTTCTTATATGTCCATCATCACATTAATAAGTCAATTTCATAAGAATAGGTTCATCTGGAAAACATGAAATAAAATTTAATCATGCATATCAAATTGAGAAAATAATTCCAAAAATATTTCCCTAATCGGTAACTTTTTCCTTTTTGATGTGTGATTATGGATACTCGTCTCATCGACAGTAGCCCAAACAAATTCAATGTATTAATCATATAGAATTAACTCAGGGAAATGATTTTTGGTTTCAACCCTTGAGGGAAGAAATTTAATTTCATATGATATCCAACTCATATGAAAGGTGGAAAACATGATGGTCCATACGAAACACTATCGTGTTAGAATCCCGACCATGGAAGCTACCCTTTAATTTCTCCAAACATGATAGTCAGTGATTCCAGATCACCCGAAGAAGGATGCTTCTATGCCAATGGACATCACCACTATAACCAACCAATTTGGGGGATAATACCCAGAGCATGAAATCTAAAACCATTGTTATCTGATGAAGGTGTACCATGAAGCCAAATATGGACCCCTTTTGGTTCATGTGCATTGATGATGGTACCAATCAACCTCCATCACCAACACAATCCCACTAGTACCTATCTATCTCCAACTGAGTGTACCACCCAACGAACTAATGTATATGACTCCCATGAATGGGAATAAAGGAAGTCTCATTATGGGTGAAATGCACTATATATCAAGAGGAGTGATCATTCCCTGACTCGTACTAATGATGCCTACAAACATATCATGTATGGAATTAGTAAGTATGATCATATCCACTACTGTCATAGAATAAGTATATGGTCATATTCCCATAGTAGGCATGGGGGAGGTTCATATCCCCACCCATGTATGAGAATCCCATAATCATATTTTATTGTTATAAGGAGTAAGAAAGAGGCTACATATCCCCTCTCTAATCGAATACATCATCCAATGTGTAATTGAGACACAAAATTTTAGGACTCATATCCCTGCAAACATATTTCTAAAAATTTCAATATATTTCAGCAATAATTGAAGATGTCATTGAGAATATTCTAAAACTATTGAAGATATTGGGATAGACGCATACACAAAACCACATAATTTGGGAAACTCAACACTTTTATCATTGCAAACAAGTGGTTATACTAGAGAAAGAACATAATCATCCTCGCGTCAAAGAGGATTAGATACCATTCCAATAAAGGATTAGGTGTCAACTGGGGTTATAATCCCATTCCAACTGAGACAAAATATCTTAGGGTTACACATGGCTTGTGACCGGGGCCCATTCTTGTCACAAAATTAGTGTGGTATATTCCAAAGGCCAAGGATCAAGCCCATATCCCCGTTTTAGTCAAGTATCACAATGTGATAGGGGAATAGGCCTTGGGATAGGCTCATATTCATATCAAAAAAGTTGAATAGTATAATATAAAGGCCCAAGATTTGGCATATATTTCTATTCTGGTCGGGGATGATCATGTGAGAATGGGACAACCCACGGTACATGCACATATTCCTATATACGAATCTTCTTGGCATATTCCATCTGATTATATAAGTAAGGCACATATTCTTACTTCCACCACTAAATAATAATAAAAAATCATTCCAAGGTATTAAAAGTGGTACTCATATTCATTCTCCCTTTCTAGAGGTCCATTGGCATATTCCGTAGGGGAATTCCCATTCCTTCATGGCTTCCATTATAATTCCATCTATTCTTACCAGGTGAGAGCAGCAAAACCCTTGGGTAGCCTCATAATCCATCTATGAGATACTATTGGAATATCCCAAATGACTCAGGATGTGGTTCATACGCTCATATATACCAAGTCTCACCATGTAAGAAATGAACATGCCTTAGGATTGGTCCATATTGATGTCGATAATGAAAAAAAATTGGCATTTCCCAACATATACATCATAGAGGGCACATAGTCTGAAAAAATTGGATGGTAATTTACAAGTTCCCACATTTGGAATATAATTGGTAAATATCCATGCACAATCCCAAATGGTGGGTTGGAATATTTAGACAACGATGCAGAACATGGACCATATTGCTAATTTAATAAGTTCTAGATTACATAAGGTTGTTTGAGGCACAATCAAACCACAACGAGGGTACATCAACTATTTTATCAAAGGGGAAGCAAAATATTCTTATTACCATGAAATGTTTCCTCATAGCAGTGTAAAGATAGATTATAGGGAGAATAGTAGTGGAATCCACCATGGGAATCCACGCCATAATGATACCTCCTTCAGACAAAAAAAACCTCCCATTTCCCATACACATCCATATAGAAATGTGTTCAAAACCCTAAAACCATCATATAGAGAGGTTCTGGAAACAATGGGGTAAACTACAAATTGTTTCCCATCAACATGCAATAGAAATCCACTTCCATTGGCATGAGACCATCAGAGACATATTATATGGTTAGACCAGATGGAAGAATGTACATATGATGAGTAGGTGTCCAAAATTCACATAATGATATATTTAGTCAGAAAAAACATCCCCATCATGTTTTGGACCCTCGATACTTCCATCTATGAGATCTCAAATGAGCTAAAAAATGAGTACATTCTTTTTCTATGCCAAAATATGTCAGATAATCATTTATGAATGAATGGTTGACATCTCCTTTATCGTGGATATGAATAACACCTTCAAAAAATCAAGATACTTCGTTGACACATAGATCTAGAAACTATCTTAATGGTACAAGATCCGAAACTAGAAAATCTTAGGGAAAATATATAACATTATTTCCACAACAACATTCTGACAATTTGGAAACAAATCTCAAAATCCATAGCATGTATTCGTATTAAATGATGGGAAGAGTATAAAGCATTTACATTTTCCTTACACCTAGTGAAACATTACCTCTTAGATTAAGCATCTAGTAATGTTATAGCCTATGGTAAAATTTTGGGACCGGGTAATTTCAGGTCTAGTTGGTCAAAACAACAGAGTTACTACACTCAAATGATTACCATTCATTATGAAGAAATTTAGAGGGTAGCCAATTGGATATCAAACTAAGTTCCTTGAAATAATGTGAATTCATTTCATACATGGAGACCTAAGTTGTGATGATTTGGAAAACATCCCATAAAGAATGGTTCTCTACATGGGTTACTATTATACTGAGGTCCTACATTAAAATTATTCTACAGAATCAAGGAAATCGTAATAAAAGCTACCATAGAAGCATTCCTAGACCATACTAGGACCACCTGATCCAAGAAATTATCTATCATATCCCGCACCTCTCAGGTCATCCATTCCATTAAGTATTCTCGACATATAATCAAAATTGTGAGGAAACCCTAGCCCACTGGGATGGGTACATTTATATCTCAACCACCATATCTCGGATCATCATCTACTAAGATTTCCTATAATAAAAAGTGTTTTTTCTAGATCAGTACATCTTAATAGGATGAGGGAATTTATATATTCATGTCTATCCTTTGAATCAACAAGTCTTCAACTCGAGTCATTGTTTCTTCTACCATAGGACTAATCAGTACCAATTATATCCCAAATGACCTACACCCCCATTGATTGAGGATTATCATCATAAATGTCACCATAGAGAGAAGAAGTATTCTCTAGGTTAGGAGGAAAATATATAGGGTCCCACTGATCCCTCACACTGGGAGACAATCATTTATTAGTTGTGGCCTATATAAATACCAAAATCAAAAAATTCCATAAATTCACTGTTAACATGACAAGATGGGAAGAGTGTATAGATATTTAAATCACACCCCAATGTGGTCAAAATACAAAATGGCCCAATATTTTTAATGGTTCAAATGAATAGCATAATTAAAAAATTAAAAATCATCCTATTGCGTTGAAAGTAATTGCTGAACCACTATCGGATGATATTCCTCGGTGAATGGTGTCACTGTAAACATAGTAGAAATCGATCAATACAAAAATGTAGAGGTCCAAAACATGGAAAATAAACCCCATGATTATAGTGATTAGGATGCACTAAATGACCCCCTTTCCACCAAAAACATAATAAGGATCCAAAATATGGCCCGTACAAATATTGTGTTATCAAAAAAATGAATGAACATAGTCAAGTGGATAAATATGGCTACTTCCCAGTCACCAACCCGAAGAGTTTATATTCATTTCATGTAGGTATAATTTTTATAATATGCGTGTGAAATAAAAAAATCACTAGTAACTCAATGTGGAGCTACTCATTCATTATCTTCATTAGACATAAATAAATATTGTACCCCATGTGGCCGATCTGCCAGCAATAGCAGCACCTGAGGATCAAATTGACTCCAGATCATGAAATATAATAGTCTTAAATGAGTAATTATAAAACGATCATGACTACCATCCATTGTGGTGATAGCCATTCCCTTTATAGGTATATCATTGGGTCGAAGGATGAATTGAGAATCAGTGGGAGATGAATGAGGTACAAACTCATCAGCCCCTACTCACTCCATGAGGATGGAAGTTGGCTCCGAAAGTAGTACCAATGGATTTAAACAACATCATTGATTCCATGGTACTTGAATGGAATACTTGGAAGGGAATCATACACCCATTGAGCCTGGGAGTAATCTATATCTTGAATGGTTGGATGATACACCACCTTATCCCAAATTAGGAAATCCTACATCATATTCAATTGATAGTGCATAAGACCCAAAATGAAATCTCACACACTTTGTATTCAAATGTGGGATGGTGATGGGCCCCCAAGAATAATAGGAGGCATCTAAACTGAGATTTTTTGTACAAAATCTAATACGGAAATCCTTTCTTTGGTCTAAGAATCTTTGGTTATAATCTTTTGCAAGATCGAAATACATTCATCATTAGTTCATTGACTAGTTCAACTCCACACTAATAATAATTTTTTTGACATAACTAACATCAAGAATGATGAGAATTAGAGGGTGTATAATTTAATAGAAATATTAGATGTTTTAAGATATTTACAAAGCATCCCTCTCTCATAGGGGAAACTTATGAAACAATATGAATGAAATATAAGGGATGAATTTAGGAAAACTCTGATCACCATGAAGTATCCAGGCGGTTTCTGATAGCCTTATAAAAAAAAGGAGTTGTCTATTTAGTGAATTTGATCTAAAAATAGAGTCATTCACACAACATATGGAATAAGGTCATGCAGAGAAGAAGCTATGACTGTAACCCTAAAGATAGTAGTATTTTCCATCTAGGAAACTTGGAAGGAACCAAACTACACAACACCTACTATTGAACAATGAAAACTACCAAACCACCCCCTTCAAGAATAAAATAGAAATAAGGGGTTCCTAATATTTGATGAAAAAATAAATTATTTATACTCCTTCCTAATTGAGCAAGTCTTTGGTTATTTTTTGGCTACCTCGGACAATAACCTTCTCAATCTTCCACATCATAGAAAACCTAAAAATGTCAACCTATATGAACATCCTGAATGCTTAATTTAACATAGAAGGATAGGTCATAATATGTGTTGATGATTTATAATAAAATACATTAATCAAAGAATAGTAAAATCTAAATAGGTGGTTTTAAATAGCTCCCTTCTGTAGGTGGGTTTCATAACTGTTTCCTCATTAGAAGAAGATGACGTATGAAATAATGTTCCGGCCAAGAATGTGATAAAGTTTGAAAGCTAGATGACTCATGAAATAGTTCATTGAGATCACACAACCCTAAAATAATAGTTTTGTAGCCCCTCAATTTTCCCAAATCCTATGAAAGAAACAGCTGACGTAACTGAAAAATGTTGTTGTGGCCACCAAATATAGGAAGGCACAAAATTGAAGTAAATGTATTATGCTCCACTATAATCATTAACCAATAAATTCCCCCCATACCTTCAACATTTATATCATGGGACCCTCCCCAACAAAAGGAATCCTTATTATATTAAGTGCTCATTTTTGGTTATGTCACTATGATACACTTGGAGGAACCCTTATCTGATGACGATAATGCCCATCAATATGAATTTTCCTCACATAAATAGGGAATGGGGGGACGCATGCACCTAATCTGAGCACACACGGCACAATGTGGATATTTTTAGATCCAACATCCACATCATATACCCATGGAGGACATATGTGTGGGTGAAACATGTGGGAATTTACACTAGTGGGACTCAAATATGAAAGGAGGTACCCCAGAGTCCTCCAAAAACTTCCCTTAATTTGTTTTCTTCTATGAACACCTAACATGGTATTAATATAATCAATACGTACAATGATAACATATGGTTTTACCAGAAACACTTGAATCGGATTTTCTCTCGACTTCGACATATTCACCAGTCTCACCAATTCAAAACCCTTCTCTTTTTAATGAAATATTCAGGAGAAACTCCATATAATTAATCACCCATCCTTAGAACATAATTGGGACATCCTTATACAGTTGGCGCATATACCAAACAGACTTCTAATCCTTGATGTGATCCGTCATTCAATGTCACATAAGGAGGACATCGTTGATGCCTTCAGGAGACCAATGGAGTTCAAGATAGAAGTTGGTGTAGTCTATGTCCATCGAGTGGTGACTAGTTCCTAACAATTTTAGGTTGATATCTCATTATGCGATCAAGATTAGGAAGAAACCATCCAAAGATATATCATACCACTATATGTTTTGGGAAGGCTCAATAATTTCAATGTTCAAAGGGTTCTAATTGATAATGTATTAGGGATTCATCCCATTAAAATTCAAACCCTCAAATGTTTGGGAAATGATTATAGGGATTTATCTACCACAATTCTAAGAATTAAAGGGTATGATAAGCATGAGAAATGACCCCTATGAAAGATCAAAGTCCATTACTAGTTTGAGGAACACACATATGATTCAAATTTCATGGTTATTTAGCACTAAAAAACATGTAATTATATGATTGGGAGCCACCGTCCCGATAACCACTTGGAGGTACCTTCAAATGTCCCACATGGTATGATGTATCCAGTCTATATAAATGTTGGCATAATGAATGTTGAAAATTTTCCCTTCAAGACTTTCAGATCCACATATGCTTAATCATATTTATAAAATAAGGGGGAAAGATACCTATGGTGGATGCTGATATACTGGTTTTAGTATCCAATGGCTTGGGCAATTCCCTATTTAATCCCTTGATTAAGATCAACAATGACTATGTGCTACCCATAAATCCTGTCGAGGTAGAAAATCTAATATCAAGAGTTAAAATCCCTCCCATCGTCAGAGATAATGTAAAATGAAATAAACAATGGAATATCTCAATTATTACTCAGAAATTAAGGGATGATAATGTCTCTATTAATATACTCTTTCACCCTGATTGTGATGGTGAAGCCCCTAAATTTCGTGCTTCAAATGAAAATGCCTCCACGAAACCAGAACTGGAGGAAGATGAGGGTGATCTTAGTAATTCCCCTATATAATTTTGGGAAGGTCTCTCAACTACAATACATTTTCTTAGAAAGATATATCTCATAATGAAAGAATACCTTATCCTACTGTGATTAGTTCCAGCATTCCCCTTGAAGAGACAGAGATGCACATTGAATTTATAAAGATTCACTGATATCTATTCTCTTGGAACTATATGAAAATTCCCCAAATGAAAACATATGTGGCTTCACTCCATCTCAGACCCCAAGATGAGTATCAGTGCTTCAAGAATGCATTCATGAGGATGAACATCTCTCATTCCACCAATATAGAAGCAATATTTGACATATTGATCAAATTAAACGTTATCTGAGAAGTGAAGTACCTAATATTTCTTAAAAGCTTCATCCCCATCAAGAAAAAGGACATGAGCAATAGGGTTTACCTTGATTTTAATTATCTGAATCAGTATATCTAGAAGGATGATTTCCCGTTTTAAATAACATAATTGTAGATCAATGTGACTTCTAGATTCAAATGCATTTTCAACATGTATGGATATTCAGGGTACAATTAGATCATAGTGGCCCTGAAGATTAAGAATCCACTAGATTCAGAGAATATTAAGCGATTTTCTGCAATCAGGTCAGGCCCTTAGGATTTAATAATTCTAGTATCACATAACATATCGCCACATATGCCATTATTAATCAATTTTCGGGAATGATATCTGAGTGTTATATGGATGACATGACTATAAAATCCTGATAGCAATGAGACCAGTTCCCAGATATCTAGGTAAATTTTTACAAGCTATGATAATAGAGTCTAATGATTAATTGGATAAAATTAACTTTTGGGGAAACATAAGGAATTTTCAATGGCTTTATGGTACGCCACCATGTCATTGAGGATGATCTTGAGAGAGTAGTTCCATTTTATAAATTTCATCCCCCCAATATATATGAATTGAGGGGGAAGCAAGGGAACCTCAAATACATTATGCGATTCATAGACAACATGGCCGAAAAATATCTCCCCATCAAGAGGACAATGAAGAATTGAATCTACTAATAATGAGATGGTGAAAATCAAATATCCTTCAAAATTATTAATAAGTACTCAATGCACCAACCAATTCTGATCCCTCCAGTGGAAGGTAGGAAACTCGTACTGTATGTGAAAACTATGTAGTACGCATTGGGATCCCTCTTCACATAGAAAAAAGATGATAGAACTGAGAATATTATTTACTAACTCATCCTAATTATGATAAATATCATTACAAGATATTCTGATGTCATGAAGAACTCCCTTCCACTCATCTTTGTGTTTACAAATATGATGTATTACAAGGATCACCATGAACTCCACCTGGTATCTCATATTGATCCAATCTTGTACATATTTAATTATCTTATATTGGATGTGTTCTTGGATTTATGGGAGGTATATATGCATTAATGTGACAATATTTTCATATCATAGAAGTTAGTGAAAGTATAATACCAGACTCATTTCCTCATAGCACATCCCGCTTCTGTAAATATATCTTAAGATCCCATGGTTCCATGTGTGGATGTAATCTATACCTATGACACTCACAAGACATGTGAGATGTACTTTGATGGGGACTAATAGATCTATTTCAACACAAGTATGTAAATAATGAAGCTCAATTATGTTGGTATGAGGATTTTATTTTTCTCTCCATAAAAATCAGTTTTTCCCTACTCTTTCTCACTATCTGAAGGCTACATAAATATTGAGTAATAATATTATGCCTTAATAATAGGATTGGAAGTATCCCTACAACTTCACATCACCTACCTAAATATCAATGGTTATTTGGAATTGGTTATAAATAATATTAGTGGTGAATATTCCATTAAAAAGGAAAACTAGCCCATATTACTGGTTATGTCAGGGAACATATGGTAGAGTTACCTTTGGACCCCAGATTGAATCATGTTCCCCCATCAAAAAATACTAGAAGAAACAAACGGGCTCATTCATCCCATTTCTCGGAAATCCCGGATCTAGATAAAGAAATAATCCATATCACACATTGATGAATGGTCACATTGATCATCATACATGATATAGAAGTAATCAATTAGGTCAACGTCTCTCTAGAGTGTGATAAGAAACAAAATACCTAGATGGATGGATCACGTAATTGGATATCTCCAAAATAAGATTCTCTAAATAGATCTTGAAAGAAGGGAAATAATTCATCACTGGGAAAATATTCACTCTATAGAATGGTCCAAATGAGTAGAAATTCCCCTGCAAATGTTGAATTAAAGGAATATTCCTCTAGTGCATAGTTGATTGATATATTTTTTCCATTATGGAATAAGTTTCATGCCAGATCTTGTGAGGCCAACAAATCATTAATGAGGATCTCGTACTGAATCATATGATTGGGATATTACTACAAAAACATGATATCAGATTTCATGGAATTATCCTTGATATGTAATTCATGACATATCCATGCAAACTTCATCTAATAGCCCCTATAATTGATGAAAACAACTATATATTATAGAAATTTTTTTGTATAGGGGTTAATGTGGTGGGAGAATATCCCATATCTAAAACTAATAAGTCCATGTAAATCCATACTACTATCAAATTATTTTTCTAAATGTACTGGGGAAATACCCCTCAAGGAATTTAGGATAAAGAATATCAGCAACTTCATGAAGTTCCATATCATTACCAGGTTCAAGGTCTCTCAAACAATATTGATAAAAAAACACCAAATTATGTTCTACATAATTGAAGAGACTTTACTAGTTGTATAATATCGAGTCCAGCCACTCATCTCACTATCATGTAGCTTCTAATGGATAGAAAAAGACCTTAAGCAAGACTCTATCAAATATAATCATGATGATTTTGAACGAATATATGAAGTCTTGTCCATAAAAACACCTCCATGATTTATGGGATTACTATACTACCACACATTCTACCATAAAATAAATTCCATACTCATTTTTGTATGGGATCAAGCTAGTTTTACCCATATAGATGCATCTTCCTCCACTTTGAATAGTAATTTTCAAATATAACATAGTTATTGAAGAATTGGATGGACTATTTGGAGTGGATAGATGATAATAGATTTCCCACACTGCACAACTTGGTGTTTCATCAGAATCCAATCACACGTGTCGTTAATAAAATTCGTCCCCTTCATTGATTCCTATAAGGATTACTAGTGTTGTATCATAGAACCCCAATGATACTGGGAATGAATCAACTAAAACTAGAACCCTAGTGGGAAGTGCCTTATATAATATATAAGGATGGTAATAATGGATCCTAGAAAATAGACACCATGGATTGAAATCATGTCTCAGTACACTCCAACGTGAGATTTCTCAAGAAACAAATTCAATATCTATCATCTTATGGGAATACACATCAAAGTAAGCCCCATCAATCATCCAGAACACAAGAAAATAATCTATATGCAGTTCTTCCAAGCTACATGACATCAAACTGCATGGTTCCTCAAGAACAATGTGTGGATTGCTTCCTTCAATCATAAGATACATAGTGAACAAGAACCACTAATCTTGGGTACAACTATAGGATCCATTTTACTTAACATCAGTGATCCCAAGTCTTTACCGCATATTACTAAATTTCATGAGAAATTTCCAAACTATATGAATTTAAACATTATGTAAAATGCCTTTACTACATGAAATTAAACTATAGAGTACCACAATAATGTTGTTCCTTCAAGTTAGGTGATCTATGTCTTTACTGGATGATGTAAAACAGTACAAATCCTTTATATCCATATTCATTCATGTTTAGTCACCCAAATTCTTACCGCATGATGTTAAACAACAAGAGATTCCTATAACTACGTATAGCCCGATTCTCATTTCTAATGATATACAGATGGACATCTCAATCCAATATCATGGTCCATCCAAAACATGTTAGAAAATTCAGTTGTGATATTGTTAAATGTCTTTCTACTATGAGAGGGACCCTTACCATTCATTTTTTCTCAAACAAAACATATCTCACATGGGATTAGGCATATTATTCAGTGATTCCCCACACAAACAAGGAATATGAATTTTCAACAATACCATATCAGTTCTGAATGGAAGACCATAAAAATAATACCATGAGTATTTGTTAGATGGAAATTAACCACAATGTTAATGTACCCTGAATATCATGAAACTAAACACTCTTATAAACCTCGCCTGAGAGAACCAATAGAGGTGGTGTTGGTATTTTACCACACCTCCATCCACTTTATCCCTCTTCCCATCAGTGATCCCACATCCATTTGGCGTGATGTTTTGCTTCACGGTTCATAAAGAACTACATTTTAGTTGATTATCATTTTATAAGATATGTGGTGACACTAATTATTATGTCATTGGTCAAAGTCACAATATCACAACTTTTTCGTATCTTTCCATTTTTCTCCATTAAAGATGTTTTGAAAAACCATGTTTCCTCAATAACATTGTGTGGCCTTATTTCTATCATCAAAGGATACATAATGTCACCTGGTTCATCAATCCTGGTACTAACTACAATAACTAATAGAAATAATTACCACCTCTAAGTATGGTCTAGAACAATATATAATATTTCACTCTCAAGAACTACATGTGAAATGATTCATGTTCTCATAGGATAAGTAAGGCCATCCATATTTTCAAAACTGATCCCAATCATATCAAACCCAAATTAATTCCCCCCTCTTCATGTTCCTAGAATACCTACATAAGGGAATTCATTTATAACATTGTCTGGCTCGAATCCCATCACCATGTGACATGTAGTTACACCCATAATTCCATTCATGAGCCCAGTTGTGATACAACCATTTCACTTTAGGGATCGAAATCCTCTCTACATGACGTTTAAAAACAAGATTCTTCATAAATACAAGTGGATTGATTTATGTTTTCATGTGATATATAGATACTCCTAAAATTAACCCTTGTTCCCAATCATAACATTTCTATTCATTAATTTCATATCTGATGTCCTTATCAAATGATATTAGACCTCAAAGAAAAAAATTTCTTCACATAACATTAAAAATTCATGAAAAATGTCTATACTACATGAGCTTAAACTGCATGGTACCTTAAGGACAACATGTATCCACATTCATTTAATCACTGGATATGTAGTGACACATGGGTATTAAATCCAATTAGCACTTAAAAATGTATAAATAATTTCCACCTCTATGATTGGGTTAGACTTGTGTAGAGTAATTCCCATTCTAGAACAATGTTTTCCTTGATTCCCATAACCATGGAATATATAGTGACACCAATAATTCCATTCATTAGACCATCCATGATACAACCATTTAACATCAGGGGATCCACATCTTAACTGCATGATGATAAATTCACTACTCTTCATAACAACATGTGGGTTGATTCTTATTTCCATGAGATATGTAATGATGCAAGGACAATCACCCTTGGAGACCAACTACTATATTTACATCCTTTCACATTTGTTCCCATATCATTAACCGATGAAGAAAAATTACACAAAAATACATCCTTACCACAAGAGGATAAACTACTATAAAAATTTCCTTAACTCAAGGCACAAATATTCAAAAAAAATCCCCTCTATATAATGTTAATATGTCCAGACCATCACCCATTTTCCTTTCTTGTCGAAGGACCACAAGGGATTTACATTGGTCCAAAAAGTACGAGGTTCCTTTACAATGTTCCAAAATAACATCAATTCATGCACCAAACTTCCTATCATGAGTACTTCAGGTTGACAGAAGCCTTAAATATCCTTTTTAAAAGAAAATATATCTCTAGGATCTTCCATTGTATTGATGCATAAAGGCTTGAGAGCCACCAAAATGTGACATCTTTTCCCAAAATAAATGGATTTAGAATTCATTTTAGCCTAACCTCATCAATTTATAACTCAATACCATTGAATGATTTATAAAATATCTCTTATAACTTTTCCATATCATTAATCATAACCTAAGAACCTTTCTACATTATTTAAAATGTTTCCCTCTGCCGCTCAGAAGCATGTTGGGGTTCTGTTGAACTTGGGTATCTGATTTATGATCTTGTGAATCATTTCCCCTATTATGTCCATATGATTCAGGACCTTACAATATCTATGCATTGGTGAAAGCTTCATGACCTTATGATCTAGAATATGATGGTACAAATCAAAAGACCCAAAAATTATATAAAAATATACATAAAACAATTCAATTTTAAACCATGGAAATGAAAATCTGAGAAAAATTCAACTCTTCAATTACTAAATTCCCCTTTGACATAGTTTATAGCACAAATAATGAAGGAAAAGTATATAGGATCTACTATTTATCCCTACTAAAACCCTTAATATGATTACCATACCCCCAGGTTTAAAAAAAAGATAGATAAATTATTTATAACATCACCTCACCATTAGAATATGGTCCCTTGGTAGTTACATGGCTTTAAGGATGATCAATCTCTTCCTGGATATTAAATGTTTCAAAAATCACACATCATGATTCGAGTACCTCAGATTATCAAAAACCTTGTTGTGGACCTTAGGAAACATATCCAGCTTTAAGGGACCCTTTCATTGACTATTCGTGCATTCTTACAGATCATCTATATGAAACACTGGTATCAACCAAATGTTTCACTCTGCAAAAGGGACATTCCAATCTTCATGGACCGTACCATAATTACTCTAGCACTCCTTACTGAATGGCCTGAAGGCCTTCATTTTTAATGATTTTTGATCACCCCCCTTTCAAGGGATAAGGGGGAACCCTTACAAGGCCCGTAGGCTCAGAGATTACATGGCCCGTAGGCTTAGAAGATTACATGACCCAAAAAATCCAGGATTAAATTTCCCTTATCATTATCCCAATTCGATTACATTGGAGCATGATTAAAAATATCCACACCATACTATCAAATAGGATTCGACATCACCGATATTAAGTCACCATGTTTTGTAACCCATCTTTTGGATTAAATGTGACACCCATCCTCTGAACCTTTGGTTCCCTCACCTTGGGGTTTGAAACAATAAGTCATAGGGATCAAGCTTCATGATGAAGAGGTTAACTATCATAGGGTTCTAAAACCATTCAAGGATACCTTTCCATAAATACCCAACCTCATCATACCGATGTTTCAGACTTCATAAATCATTATAGACAATGAAATGATGTTGATGTCATCTTTTTTTATTCCATGCTACAAACTCATAAGGTCCCTGACCCATAATATAAAGGAATCTATTCCTTTTCAGAATGGATATATAATCCTCATGGGCCCTATAAAAACCATAATTGAACATATCACCAAAGAGTGATATGATTCAACCTCGTAATGTCTACCCCCGCACATATTCATGGACTAAAACATTTGAATTATGATTTAAATCATCCACACTCAACTATCCCAGAGAACCTAATAACCCTATTAATTATCCATCAACTGATATTACTTCCATAAATCTCTCATAACACTTGGAAAAGAGTAGAGATTATCATTTCATGGTTATTATATCGATGAAAAAGGTATTTAAGACACCAATTAACATTATATCCTCCTCTAAATAATAGAACTCCAATACTCATGAGACCTAGCAACACAATAATATAAACTAGGACCTTAGTATGATTTCATTCATTCCAAGAAGGAAATAACCATATTATATGGTCATAAATATCAGGTTTGTTATTGAAGAACCTAAAATAAAGCGATATTAGGTATAAGCTAAATGATACAAAAAATTAAGTCATATTTGGTCCAGGATTAAAGACCATAAACAATTTGATAATTGGTCTAAGGTAAAAGACCTTAAATTAAAGATATTGAAGGTTCTATCTAAAAGAAATTAAACTAAAGAAATATATGGTCTGTGATGAATGAACCTTACATAAAAAATATATTTTTCGAGAAGATAGACCCTAATATAATGAAATATTAGTTCTGAACTAAAAGACCTGAAAATAAAGAGATATTATAGCGTATTTAAATGATTATAGACTACAGAATGTTTATGTCCATGATAAAAGGAGTTGAATTTTTGTACACTATGTTCTGACCTAGAATAAATTTAACTAAATGAAATAGAAGGTATATGCTTATATATTATAATCTAAATCATCATAATTTCACACACTATAGGATATTTTAAAGACTACTACATAGATATTGAATAATCAAGACACTCTAGAAAATTCTATCATTTACGGTAGAAGATAGATAAATCTTCCTTTGAGACATGTGTCTTACCTAATTAATCCTTCTTCAAATTTGGTGATCTCAAAATAACTAGAGAAGATCATATGTAAATAGTTTCATGTTTGCGGGAATTCATGAGTAACTCCCGATAGTAATATGTTATGATTTAAATATTAAAATCCATAAATTAGGAAAACATGATGTTATTCATAGGATTGGTAACATTAGATATTCTCATAATATCAATGAAATGAGATATAACACATAATGTGGGTAGATGAAAATTGTAAAACAAAAATAATGTTCAGTGAACGTGTTTATCAAAACCATGAAGCAATAGGAATCTCCACATATTGAAGATTCTCCTATGAATGTATGATCCCAATATAAACTGTAGGATTATGCCTCCATCACAACATATGATTGGAAGAGTCATTAAAATAAGAATTTCATTCCTCTATGGAAGCCAATGATGGGTTTAGTTGATCAGTAGGCTTAGATTGCGCCTCCACAGCATGCACTACTTATCTACTATAATGAATTCATCAAGAATGTATTTATATACTACATCATGGAATTTTTTATACTCCAAAATTGCCTTATATAATATCCAAAATAAATATTGGAACAAGGATATTCATTTATAAAGATGAATGATTCCAAATAAAAGAAGATTAATTTCAGAATTGAAGGATGAGTTTAAATATTCTTGGAATTGACTGCATCCTAGTGAGTAATAGCCTCTATCCCATGTTGGGAGGCTTCATTAATAGCTTTTTCCAAAATCTACTTCCCTGGAGAGGAATCCTCAACAGTTTTCACCCTAAATTTGAGGTCTTTGTTTTGTTCTCTCTTGGAGATGACCTACTTCTTTTGATATTGAAAGGGGGAAGTAAAAAACATCATAACCAAGGGTAGAGAATGTTAATTGAAGATGACCAAATCATTACTTCAACTCATTCAAATAGGTTTCTAATAATAAAATCCAGTTCTCCTTCCACATCAATCATTTAATTGACTAATAAAAAAATTCATACATAGGGTGTTGGTCTTGATTTTTCATGGTAATATGAATATATTTTGGGACATGTTAACACATAGATAGGGTTGTAATAATTGTTTTCGATAAGGGGGGAAGAGAGGAAACCTCAATATTGGTTGACACTATCATAGGGACCCCTAGGGAAGCAAGAACCAAAGTGTTTGGCCCTCATGCTAAAGATAATACTGTAAAGTGGATGGAATTTGTTAGTGATTGGATGAATAATATAGAATCACCAGATAATCGATGAATATAAACAATATTAAAAACACATACCTTTCTCTTTCTTGCCGCTGGAAACATATACTACCCAAACCCATCTTCGTGTGATGTTAAAAATCCTACTTATGATGAATGAAATTTCAAAACCTCTAGTTCATTCACTAAGGATGTTCTAGATTAACCAATCATCAAGACTACATGAAATGAAAATAATATCAGTCTGTGTGATGAATGAAAATAGAGTTTCCAATATAGATAAAGTATGAACATTCTCCACTGCATTATTCCATTGATGATAATATAGTAGCAGAATAGCTACCAATGAAAGCATCATCCATTAAGGAATTCACCCGCACAATATAAAACGGTACAATCACTAAAATTTATATATCATTCAATTGAAACAATTTTTTAGGCACCTCAATTTCTTACTCTTCATAATGGATCAAATCCAATAGCTATGGGTTTTCAGGAGAAACCAAATGGTCAACCACATCCTCTAATGTGAAAACAATATTTTCTAAAAAATACCAATAGGGACCTAAACATTTTCAGAAAATTATAATGTGATTTTGGAGTGATCCAAAATAAAAGAATAGTGATATTACACACTTAATTGAGGATTTAGGAGGAGAATGACCTGAAAATGGAGACCACTACCTTTTCTTCTTGTTCTTATCTTCCGAAAAAGGCATCAAAGATAGTAATTAATTATAAACAAATCATTTAGAAGAATAAATCACTGCCCTCATTAGAGCCTGTAATCTTAGGGACCCATCATCTTTGTTTCCATGGTCATCACTAGATTACTCTCCCAAAACAATCCCATGGGAGTGTATATAAGGGATAGAATCATCGAGTAATCTACATCATCCTCCCACTACATCAACATATATAAATTATATCAGCATAGTTTTAATGGATCTATGATAGTTAAAAAACTACATCAAACCCAGACATACCGCATCCTCGGTGATGGGGTAACCCTTTTAGTACATAGAAATTTTATGTTTTACTAGAAAAACTATTTAGTGAACCAATGGGGAGAAAAATTTATAACCCTTAATTCCTAACAATGGCACATCATGGTTCTGATGAAAGGCCCCAATGTTCTCACAATAGTCGTTAATGGTGACATGATGGGTTTAAATTATATAATAGAATCCTTCAATAATAACCTATGAGAATTCCAATAAACCATAGAGATCAACCAATGTACTCCTCAACTTCTGATCATCCAACAATTGAAATGTAATAAGGTGTAATGACATTGGAACATTCTCACCCATTATTGATACATTTTGTTATCCTTGGTAGTGGGTGATTATTTACAAAATGGTAAGTAGTTGACTTCCTTACAAGGTTATTCCAGGGACCTCATCCCTTTAAAATACAACTACTATCTTGGCTTAGGATTTTACTTAGTAGTCGGTGGTTAGTAATACTCAATTAACAAACTGGATAATTATCCACTCTGTTATGAGTGAATCTAAAAACCACATAACAATGAGATAATCTTATTAAGGCATGAGGAGGAGGAAGGGTTATCTCTAGACATGTATCTTCCCTGATAAACATCATCTAGTAATAGAGAAATACCATCAGGTTATCCTAATATATAACATAAATAACATTAGGACACTTTTATTGGACAAATAAGAATTTTAGGGAGAACAGTAATGTCAAATACCACTTGAAAATGAGGTCCTCGTCAATGCAGGTAGAATGAACTCCCTCATTTACTGAAATTTTCTATTCTCGTTCCTTGATTCTTCCATTACCAGCGCTGAAAAATATACGTTCGACACTGGTTCCCCTATTATGAAATAGAAATAGTAATAATGGCTCACATAATCCCAAATAACCCAATCTTTTAGTTTAACGAGTCTTACCCTATTGATACACAACTAATAATATATGAAAAGAGTATTACGAATACCAATATTATTTTAATATTTAGAACCTCCTTGGAGAGATCCCCTCGAACACCAAAAATTTATAAGGGTCCCATTATCCTGTAAGGGACATCACCCTTATAAACATGGTGCATGAGGTGAGAGAGTTTTTCTTACATTGGGACTAAATTCCTGATGAAAACAATCCTTTCCATTACATTCTCCATCATTAAACTAGGGAACCTAACTCCCCTTTTCTTCTTCATAGAATTTTGGTACCCACTTATGTACATTGGAAGATATCTATCTTGTTAGAATAACTGATCATTTCTAGGGATTATCTACTATACCAATTTTATAAACATCTCTTCTTTAACCATGAGCCAACAATCGCTAGATTCACAATAGTTATCCTTTATAATGAATGAAATTTCCTTCTTATGATCTAAATTAGATCTATTATTCATGATAACATACTCTACCAATTTCATGAAAGGGATATCATTGCCCAAAAGCACCTCCCTTTGGAAGGTCCTTCTCTACCATCTTAATCAGCTATCAGGTTAAAGGAGTGGTCCTCATCACATCATTCCCAGATGATTGTGGAAGAAATAACTTTTCATATATAACATGGTGTATTGTTAAACTAATGATCAATTCCATATCCTGAAGACCGATTCAAACCTCAAAATTTGTGAGGGTGGAAGTGTTTTTATCCTAACTTAGTTTATTGAATAAATCTTTCATCAAACCCTTGTTGTAATAGGAAGACAACTACAATATCCTAATGGCCTCATACATTCCAATTTTTAAACACTTTTGAAAATTAAGAAATAATATACTAAACAAAGTTGGGACATCCCCTGTCTTGTCCAATGATACCCCACAATCAAAATTCCATACAGTAGATCCACTCAAACATCTGATCGGAAAAAGATAATGTATTATCGATCTATACATTTGAACATCATCATCATGTGAAAAACTGTCCCCTTTGAGGACTATATGATTTAATGTTACAAGGTTACCTTTTTTACGGACCCCTTACGATATAATTTATCCCTCAGAGAGATGTTCTCTCTAAAAATGTTCCAAATCCCTTGAATGTCAAATGGGGTTATAAATGATGACTTCAACCGATAAAAAGAAACATTTTTAGTGACACTAACCCCATAAATGAGAATGAATTATGAATGAGGTTATTTTAATAATTTTAATAACATAAAATTTAAAAATATTAGTTAAGATGACCCAAAGACATGACGACAAGTAGGGTCTATGTTCTCCACAATAGTATCAGAATGGGCTATCACAACGAATCCCTCTTTCTTCGAATCACTGTGAGAAGTGTGACGTGTTCCAGAAGCCTAATGAAAATAAGTTTGTTTCATATTTCAGAAAAATTTCATATAAAATGTTTTTAAAAATAATGATAGAAAATACCAAAAGCTTTATTAACATTGCATAAATCATCAAGGAATATGTGAATCCCTATAATGGGTTCACAAATCACATATCCTCTAAAGGAATCGTAGGTTTCAATTCCCCTTCACGCATCATGTAATCACACACCCCTTTTTAGATTCTTGATTATGTGTCTTGGACGCGGTCATGTGAATCAAATTATTATCAATCAATCATATCACAGAGCCATTAGATCCCCAAAAACGAATATGAAATTCATAATCCTCCTAACTGATGTGTAGAAAATTATTGAAGTATGGTTTATATTTTAACAGAACAAGAACCTTGGGAAAAGTGGAATCATGGGGAAAGTTATCATAGAATTAAGTCTTACTATCATGTCTCATGATTAGGGATCATGATCAAGACTCGCAGAATGGTATTTTGATACAGGTATGTGACAAATGAAGGGAGAGAGGTTTGTAGAGGAATGATAAATGGTGTATAATTCCTCCCTCAATCACTATATATATTATCGTTTCCCACAGAATACCATCGATGACTCAATCGACTAAACGAAACTGCTGAAACTGATTTGCAATAGCAACAAAGACTTTGGAGTGAATTTACATTCCTCGTAATCAAGCCCCTATCCCCAAAAACGTTGCTCATTGGGGGGTGATTTATTAAAACCCATAAAATAAAAGTTGAAAATTCTACAAACAAATGAATACTAAAAAATGGGTAATATATTCACCATAAAAAGGAATGGAAGAAGAAGACGGTCGAGACCTTCAGATCTCGTGAGCCCTTTCGTGACGCAATATCATGTTACCATCATAAGGATTAGTGAGGAATCCAAAAATAGTCCATATCCTATAACAAATACACTAGAAACCCTTTCAAAAATCACTCTTGATCATACAAAGTTCCTTTATGCAACTAGTATTCATCTGGCAACAATTGAAAAATATCTCATAGGAAATCCATTTTGCAGAAGCAAGAACCTAAAAATACAAACACAAAATAATTTCAAAATAAGGAGGAAGATATAAATAAAGTAGATATCCCTATAGGATATAATATTTATGAGACATATCAATGTTGAGATGGATAATTATCCAGAATACATCTAAAAAAATAAAATGACACTAGAACCTTGTAGAATAAAAAATGGAAACAAAAGGGGATGATCCGGGAGATACTCATGGCCATAAATATCATACTATGAGTCCCTATCGGACTAAATACACCAATATTCCTTGGTGACAAACCTTCCACATTTAGTGAATTCCTATTTTCATTCAAGCCTCATTACACAATAAACCTACAGTATGTATAAGAAACCATTTGACTGCCTTTTAGATCCCTAACAAAAACATTAGGGGTTGCCATAAAATGATCATGTATTCCCATAGGGACACTTTTGGTAAAGTGGCACATCATCAAAAAATAGAGTAATTGCCTTTGATTTTTTTATTTTAATCTATCATAACCCTAGAACATTGGTATATAACTAAAAGGATATACAAGAGGGAGGAGGAAAAATCATCTTATGGTCATAAAAAATTTTCAGCATAATAAGGAGGTCTGCATCCCTATCCCATGAGAATCATAGCCTAGCTACCCAAACCCTGTCGAACCCTCATAAAAGACACCATTTCCTCATGAAGTGTCCCAAGAATGAAATTGAGCATTTCAAGAATGCCTTTTAATAAGAACTTTATTCTCATGAAATGCCATATAAATATCAATATGAAAATAAGTAATTTCTTCAGTGTAAATTCATGATCAAACAAGTCACCATTAACTAGAAAGATTCCAATAATGGTGGAATTGAATGTAGAGACTCGATGTGACTGAAAATATGGTGATGCCCACGGATCAATTCAAGGTAGAGGCTGGTGAGGATTTGTGGCGTGAGACCCCATCATTGACTAAATCCCTGGTCCACACCAATTACACCGCACAATCCAATAAAATTTGTGGTGGTGAGGCCTATAAATTCCCCACACCAGAAGGAAAAATGCACTGATAGCAATCAAGACCAAGATGACATAATCTATGAATTTGTCACATGAACTAGAGAAGATTTCTCAATGCGTATGATCATGTGACTTTAATGTTTTCGATTTGGTAATAATCCAGAGATTATCAGGAGTGATCATGTTCCATGAATATATAACTTTCCGTGGTCATCCACAGATCATGTGACAATCTTCTATAATGATATGCGAGAAACATACTGAATATATGCCAATTCATGTGAGAATAAATATAAACTGATACAATATAAATCATAGTTATTTTCAATACAATGGATGGAAAAAAAAAGTTGGTGAAATACATAAATAGAAACAAGTTCAAGGACTCTCATACACTTCATGTCATCCATTTGAGACATGCAACAAAACATGGACATGTCACCTAAAACACTCAATTCGCATTTAGTATGCCACCAATGACATTCAGAATCTTGTGGTCATGTTAGAGAAAGTCACATGGTTCCCCGTGGGAACACCACTATAGTCTTGAAAATCACTATGGGATGATCACCCAAACCTCATTATTTTCTTCAAATACCTCACCAGATTCATATATTTACACTATCTCATGTCATCAAGGTCTCGTAGAAAAGTATATGTATTTAAATTAATCCATTGAAACACTATATGGGAAAGTGGTCCATGACTCGTGATTCCCTCTATACATGTTGACCAGGACACATGATTCCCTCTAGGGTTGTTAGTGAAGACCCATAACACACATAGAGGCATGTTGTATTGACTCTGGACACACCATCTATGTGTGTCGAGGAAACCCATTTGGATGAAACTCATGAATGTTAGATTGATTATGTGAAACCCTAAATGAAATCCATCCAATGCATATGATGGCTTCCCAAATAGAACACATAGATCTAGTTATGTCCTCTCATTAAGTTAGATATTATCATGGGAAAACCTTCAGATATACCACTCAGAATATACTATGTCTTATTTAAAGACCAAATATATCATTTTATTACTTCAAATATGAATGGTATATACTCTCATATATATTATGGAAAGATGATATTCAATACATTTCAGGATGATAAGTAGTTTACAAGGTAATTTTTAGAGTGAATGCCCTACGCAACATCATGAAATCATATATTCCAAAATACTAGGAAATCCTCAATGTGAAAGCCCTGACCAGTGAAACTACAGTTACTCTGATTACTTCCATATGCAGGATTATTTGGCTACCCTTCATGGTCTGATCTCTATAAGTCATTCGCTATGTGTAATTACCTCACTCTCCCTGAAATGGAAATGATCATTTTTCTAGACATGATTCTCACACTGAGATTAGATGACGTGATATTATATATTTTAAATAATCTTATCACTCGTATTAAAAGACTCCTATAGTCATGAAACATATGAATATAAATCCCCAATAAGTGGCATGTCACATTACCATCAACACAAGGGAATCTACCATGGATATATTATGATTGAATTATTAAACTATGAGAACTTTGATTCCTGAAATTGTTATTATACATAGGATACCTTCTAATGTATCAGACTCAAATAAACATCGATTTTTATGTAGGGATTTTTCTAGTTTTTTTTAACCATTAGGACTAAATATTTTCCAAGGGATGATTAATCTGCCTAATCCATCACAAGACTAAATAAACTAAACTGTGATTGATCTGATTCCTTCCCTAACAGGGATACATCAGACATATCTCTATGGATATGTTTCTGTAATAAATCATCATAGGCTATTCTTAGATCATAAGTCTCATACCATTAACAATGAATGAATAATAATTTTGGGTAACTTGATTATCACACTAATCATAGCCCACGTGGGATTTTTGAACTACAATAATCATGACATTTGAATCATATGTCTCTAAAATTACAGGGGAAACCCCACAGTGTATACCCCAAAACAAATTAACAATGGAAAATCTAATTTTATCCATAGTTGGGATACATAAAATTTTCCTCCACGACTCTATCTGGAATATATAGTGTCCGATAGAACCACTATATATTCTCTCCAGATTATGTTAAACTGGAGAAGTCCATCAAACAACATGGGTTTTGATTCTTATAATAACCAGGATACATTGGATGCCTCATAATTTCCCAATACCATTCTCATAATATTAATGACATACTACAGTGATAGAAAATTTTCAAGCTCAGGGTTATATGACTTTGGTAAATATGAAACCTCCCATTACATGATAACGACATAGAACCTCATATACATAGAGATGGAATCACTAATGTGACCCCATTCTTTTACATATGAAATATAATTAACCCATGATCATTTTGATTGGTTAATTGGTCCCATAATGGGATTATGATGTGATTCATGAACATATATTTAATCAATAATAGGTTTCAAGAGTATAAAATAATTCCTCTAAAAAGTGTGTGATGAGGCCAACCTCGTATCCTCTCGACCAATGTAAGAACCCAAGAGTCACTAGGCCAAAACACCGAGATGACTACCTACCTTTGGAAAGGACACATGTACCTAGTTATGAATGAGATAACCATTTGGTGCTTCCCACAAGAGAGATAGTGTAATATAATGTTTATGAATTCAAAGAACACAAATTCCCAAAGATCAAACTTTTGGGTGGATCCCATCTACAACTTGAAACATCATGAAATAGGTACGTCATCTTTTTTCATAAAATTTATCTTTATTTAGTACAAATAAATATATAAACCCAAAAAATAACTAATGCATTTCATAATAAATTACAAACCCCAACATCAGAAAAAAAAATTATTATATATATTCCCATAAATATACTTTACCATTTTCTCAAAATAATGTAAATCTCATCTAAAACTAACCCATCATCATATCTATAGAATATCTCATATGATCCCACATCAAAATATAAAATCAGGATATTCTCTATATCATTTAAATTGTACTTAATAATTAACATACTATCCAATAAAGATTGATATATACTATTTTAAAAACACATTTAATTTCATGAAATTAACAATCCCGTAATCACCATATTTTGTAATAAAAATTTAAACACTTATGTTACATTTCAGATTTACGTTTATTGTTTTAGAGTATTAGGAAACTTATTTCATAATAAACCCACCATTTACCAACTTTGTTTAAATATTTTCGACTAGAAAAGGATTTTAAATGATATAATCTCATCATGTAGTATAAATAAATATAATTGGACAAAATTAATAATTTATTATTCTTAATCATCCTTAAATAAATTATAAATTATTATAATATTTAATAGGATAATTTAATTCTCAATAAGGAATATTAAAAGGAATGAAAACCTATTAGGAATTTGAAATACATGAAAGAAAATGTAAAACAATTCATAGAAAATTTAACATTGATATTGTAAAATATCAGTAATGTATATTAAAGCATTTAATAAAATACTTATACTGTGTTTTTAATAAAAAAAATCTCTTCAAAATGAATTCTGTAAATTCTATAGTCATTCCAACAACCCCAAACCCAATAAACCAAATTTGATGCCATAATTTATTACATTGATATTTATAAAATTGGATGATTATCAAAGGAACGAATAATATAGAATTTTTGGGGAACCAAATATTCACATGATACCAATTTTTAATTGGTAATAGATGATAAATACCCAATAAAAATGGAAAATGAAATGAATCATTGAAATCAGATTCTATGAATGCTTATTCAAATCGTGTAGAAAGACAAAAATGTGGGTGAGATCAAATGATCAGTAAGATTATGGAATCTATCATTAATTAATTTGTATAATCAATATAGAAATGTAAGTAATGTAACAGACATTCCTCCGAAATAACTGCATAATGCATAAAAAATATGTCCAGGTAAATTTTTGAAAACACATTCTATTTCATCAATAAAATGAGAATGATATGTATTTAGAAATAATATAATTATGAATATAACAATGATAATATTAAATAAATTATGAATGAAAGAAATAATTAACTATCAGACGTGATTATTCCCTTTCCTATGATACCATTATCATCAATAGCTTTCATAAGACAGTTTAAAACATACTGGTTAATGACCCATATGATATTTCCAACTTATTAATCTCGTGATAATATCAATGCATTGAAGGGATTTCATTTAATGGTCCCCATACCATGTCATTTTCTTGAATGTATAACACATATATCAAGTAATTAATTTAATTAATAAACAATGGGCCTTATCATAAAGTATATTTATTGTTTAATGGATATAAATTTATCAATTGTTCACTAATTTATCAAACATCCTTCAATGTGAAAATCACATAAAAAAGGTATACATTTTTGGAAATAATCAGATCCATTACATAAGAACATGGATACCAAAGTGAAATTTAATTTAAAATAAAAATTGATCATTCCAAAATTATTTTTTCAATATAATTTTTATAATCACAAATTATTGTTACATTACACATTAACTTTTACCACTTGGTTATGTTCTAGTCAAATCCCCTTGGATCAAATAATTGAAATTGAATCTATAAATATCATTAATATTTATTTATTCCATATATTACATGTCAATGTTGTAGTATATGAAACATGGGAATTTTAATTAGTTCATAATAAAAATAGAATTCTCATTGGACTGTAAATTTTGACAAAGTCCGTAACATTATGCATCATTTTCATTGAATATTCATTAAACTAATTTATAATTGTTTTAGACCTATTATTAACTTATAGAATTACAATATTAATATTTATAGTGTCATATGTTATCGTTTCGTAACTTATAATCTCTATTTTTTAAAAAATAATTCATTAAATTCATTATTTTGGTTGGTTATTGTCTTAGTTACTCTTTCATGTTTTATAATGATGTTGTGTTAATTGCAATTATTATATAGTTATTTCATATTCAATAGGAATGAAATACCTAATTATCAAATATAAATAAATTATACTTTTAATACAAATCATGAAATATGGTTAGGATAAATTAATTATATTATGATCATAGAGATTGTGTATTATACGTACACATGAGTAACATTTAAATTATTCATGGATCGTTATGGAAATGAGGTATGAAATATTTTATCATTACATAATAATAATAATTTCATAAATAAAATATTATTTCATCAAATAAATATATATATATAATCCATGGGAAGTGGTGATAAAAATAATTTCATATCTTTTTATAATGGTTTTAGTCCACACATATACAAATGATGTTATCTTGTTGCATTTAGTGAAAAGTGTTAAAAAAATTAAATATATAATCATTAACGATTGATATATTTTTCATTAATATCATAATTATTTCATTTATATCTTATATAATAATTAAATTTATTTTTATCCATATCCATTAAAACTATAACTACAAGACAAACCATATATCTTCCTAAGGCGGTAGTCTGTTGAACCCAGGAGCGACATTATCCTCCCCCTATAGAACATAAATTAAAAACATAATATATATGATTCAATGAATCCAAAGGTATTAATCTTTTTTAAATATCAAATATATAGTTTAAATCATCATAAAAAACTGTGAATGTTGTAATGGAAGAATGAATGACATCGTTTCATGAGGCGGTGGTCCACCATACACACATATGAGGACATCATAAACTATTTTATTAAAGATGAGATTATTTTGGGATAGGAACAATAAATAAAAAATCTTATTATATTTAATATATTTGGTTCTTATATAATAATGGTAAAAATAAATTAGGAGGTGGAGGAAGACATAATATAAACAATTCTCATTGAAATATTACCAACTTTTCCGATATCCTCTATAGAGTTTCCCTAATTCATTCAAAATATTGATATTTTTCTAATATATTGCTTCAATAATGATATAATTGATGTTCGGAAGTTCTTATGAAATATTTTGGTTGTGAAAAATGGACTGAGAGTTGTGAATATGTGAGAGGATAGAGTTCCCATTTATAGTTGATGATGTGTGGAATTTTTTTAAAAATAAAAAAGTATTCACTATTGGGCTGTCAATATTACCTAAAGTGGAAAACAAATTGATATTTAATGGGATTAATGGATGGTAATGATGATTAAAAAATCCACCACCCAATAAATCAGAATTATTAAACATATTATTCATTAAATTCTATTATTTATTTTTATTTAACATTCTGGTTTTCACTTAAGTAACTTGCATTTTTAAATTACGTAATTTATAAATTGATTAAAAAATTAAATGTTCTTTATTACATAATTTTTAAGATCTAATCTTAAATTTTATTTCATACTCATAATATAAAAATATCACATGTGTTGAAAATTATTTTTAAAATAAAAGCATGAAACATGGAAAACATTTTACCCATAACATCACTATAAGATTTTTGACTATTTATTGGTAAATTTATCCATTAAAATAAAAACATTAGTACAATAATTTTCCATAGTGATATTTGTTAAAATACAAAAATCACTTGGCATATGATTTGAGTATTAGTTACTTTAGTTTATTAATTAAAAAATTATTTATTATAAAATAATATTTATATCAATTTTGTCATTATTCATTTAATTTGATATTTTAAATATCAATAAATATATTTAATTTTAAGATATTTTATTATATATAGTGTAACATTATATAATAAATTAAAAAATTAATTTCACAAAATAATTATCTCAATGTCATTATTCTTTAATATTTTTAGCATCATTTAGTACATTTAATTGGTAATGAAAAATTATCGTGTTGGTGTTTCAAAAGAATTTAATGTAATAGTATGTACAAAATTAAAATAAATTTATTCTGATCCAAAAAAACCCAATTTTATTTCTTTGTAATTTCTATAACATAAATATTGTTTTTCACATTCCTAAATCATTATTGATATTAAAAATGAATAAGGTTCATGTTTTGTATTTTTCATTGGATAACATTTTATATAGGTAATTCACTAAAACATTTACCCAAAAATTAATATTAATATTTATTAAGGACAGAAGGGTCGAAATATATACATAAAATGGGTGTTATAAAAATATTTAATCCATTTAAACCATTTGATTCTCATTTAATAACCCTAGTAAACAAATTTTTACCTTAACCACATTAATTTATTTTTACCACTTTCTCAATTCATTTTGGTGACAATATTAATTATGATTATTAAAAAATCAAACGAATTTTTAAACATTAAATGCATTTATGTGTAAAATATTAATTTAAAAATAATTTGGCCAACGTGATGAAAAATATTGTTTAAAATTGATAATGCTCAAAAGAATTCAGTGTTTTCATATCTAAATTCAATATGAAAATGATTCAACTGAATTGAACTAGAATAATTTATATTAAATTGAACTAATTTTCCTTTATAAAAAATTAAAAATAAAATTTTACATTGTAAATTATTTTTAAGAGAAGGTAATTTTAAATTAAAATTTCGTATTTTTGATTATTCATCCAAAAGTGAAATTTTTCATAAAAGTCCAAAAAATTACCCTATGAAAATTTTCATATACCAATTTGAAAAAGTATGTTTATTTTTTGAAATTGAGTCACTAAAATTACTAAAAATTATTTTTAAATTATACGTTCAAGTCACAACAAAACCATCTATAGAAAAATACTTTATTTAAATGCATCATGATTTCATTTAAATGAAAACTATTTTCAATTATTATAAATAGAAGATAAAATATACAAATTTAAAATAAATATTTTCATAATTAAGTTGATTATATTATTAAACACCATTCCAACTACTAATTGATATTTTTTGTATTGAATAATATTATTAATAATTTAATTTTAATTGTAAATATCATACATGTGTGTAACACAAGATCTAGAAAAAAACCCATTGTTTTGTGTCATGAAAAATGAAACAATTATTATGTGTCACATAATATACAAAATAAATTTTTATTATTTCATAATTTTTATTTTTTATATTATCCCCAACTGAAAAAATTAAATCCGTACAACTTAAACTAGATATCATAAATCAAGGTTTGAAAATTGAAAAGACAAATATAGATAAACCCACATCGTAAAAAGAGTTAATAAAATATCCACATAATAAGATATCGTCTGTAGTAAGTAGGTCATTTGAAATAATCCAAAAAGTCTAATTCCATTTTGGAAAACAATTTTGGTAAATTAAATCATGGACATGGAAGAGAATACCAATTCCCATATACTAATGAAGAGTGATAGAGTTCATTGATTTCTTGAATGTGGGTGATCTCGTGAATGTAAATGACCAACAAAAATCAAACAAAATATGTGTGAAAATATTCTTTGATATATTTAAATATAATTTAATGGGATAAATGTTTTGTTTCATGATATTTTTTGTAGAGTTGTGGAGTGTTTTTAGTGTCTATGAATATAAATAAATGTACTTATGTGATGTATTTATATTTTAAAAGCTCAATTTCAACCATTGGTTAATATTTACAAAATTTTTAATTCCTTCCTTAATACCAGAAATTAATATAAAAAAATTATTTTCCCTTAAGGCACTATAATTCCCTATAACCAATCACGTGATCCATAATACTGTTACCAGGTGTTCCTATTTTCTTCACTAAAACTAATTATTTTTTGGAAATTCTATCCAATAAAAAATAAAGTTCAACATAATCCAGTTTATAAATAGTCATACTTAAAGATCATCTAAAACAAAAATGATCAAATTTAGAATTAATGAAAATAAATCACCATTATATTTCCAAAATAAATAATGTGGCTCTAAATCAGCACATACCAAACATGTGTCTTATTTCATTATGTATTATATTGAAACATGGTAGTGACATGAATTTATATAAATACATATTAAGAACTAGTCTTATTCATTATTCCATTACTAAAAAATAAATATTTGGATGAATTATTTAGATAAAAATGACGTTAAATCCAACAATTATTGCATACACCACTTCATAAACAAACCATTAATTAGTTATTAGTTATTCATTACTACCCAATTTACATTACCCACATGAATCATCTGTCTTTCCAAAAATCATTAAATCAACATCAGGAACATATTAAATGTTTTATTTCCCTTAATAATGTGCATTACAATATGATCATATTTCTATTAAATAATTTTTTTTAAATCATATGTATTTTTTGACATATGGTTTCAAATCCTTAATGAAATACTATTTTATTATAATTATTATATATTTCATACTTCTTATGATTACAATATTAGGGAAAAAAATATTTACAAAATATTTCATTGGTCCAAATATAAAATAATAGAAATCATTCACCTTCAGCTATATCAATAGAAAAATCATGGCTTCTCCCCTTGGCCTCTTCTGTTTTAAATTCACATGATGATTGTGGCATTCATTTTCCTAGTGCCCCATCCACTTGAATTTTAAATATTGAATCATATTTTTTCCTAATCCCTTCCCATTATTTTACTATAAGATCATTTTATCAACTTCTACAACAAACTCCCACTCCCTTCAGTAATTTCCCAGGGTGATTCATTCCATTGTCCTCAAACGATGGAAATTTTATCATCTCATTCTTATTATTTGACGAATTCCCATTTTCATGGTGTTTAGGTAAAGTCTCCTTTTTTGGGTTTCCCTTAAATATATAAGATCTATAATATTCCTTCTCAATAATGATGTACTATAAAATTGAATAATCATATGATGAAAAGTTTTGGGAGGCCAATTCTCTTAGGAGAATTGTATTATATTTTTCAAATAAGTACTCAGTCATGTACTCCATGATTCGTATTTAATCCATTGGATACCTGGATAGAAAAATAAAGGTATAATCATAATGAAGAACACATTCATTTTTTCTTTTTTTTCTTTAATCTAAAAAAAATTATAATATTATAAAAAAAATCTATTGATGGTAGTATTTATTGAAGAATATATCATTAAAGGATAAAAATTCCATCAGTTTTATTTTTTATTACTACCTAGAATAAATGACATACATTTAATAGAATTACCTTCGAGGTAATACAATACAAGTGTAACATTGTCAATTTCACTACATCCCAATTCTATTGACATTTTCTCTAGAGAATTAATACATTGTAAAATTATAATTATATTAGTAGTCCAACCAAATGATAGATGCTCTAGTCACATAAAGTGATCCAATATAGGATAATCTCACTATAGAATAGGTTGTTCCATATGGGTAAGGTTACTTTAGATGACTGGATTGAGTTTACAGAATATGTCAATAACATTATTAGTTCCAATACCATATATAATGTATTCCATAGAAGGATTATCTCTAAATTGGCCATTATTATTGATACCATTCATTATTTTAGGTGTTATTTATAAATAGGGGAATACAATAGATTAAATCATAACAATATGTAAAAAACAATATAATTCTGAAATTATTTAAATACATATAATATATTGATAAATTAATTAACTACTAGTCTCATATGTATACACATGGTTTCATTAGTTATATCTTTATTTTAAAATCCTTAATATTGATTTTTTAAATCAATTATAATAAACATATATACTTGGATTATGATCCAAGGTTTAGAGTAAGGACTTTTTCATGTACCATGTAAAAAATTAAGTCAGTATTAATGTTCATTTTTTTGGAGATTATACCCCTACAAACCTGTATTTCAAAACCACATCTACATTTAGTATCCCAATAGGGATTTATTCCTATATAAAACAGCATTATGTATTATATCCAAAAACATTATGATGTTCTTATATACTTATCGAAAAAATAAAACATAGAGTTTTGTTCTCTAATATATGTTTTCTTGAATCTATTTCCCAAGTTTTCCAAAAAACTTCACCTCATACCAACTATAATGAACCTGACCCTAGTAACCTAGAGGAAGTTACTTACATTACTATATTTTTATATATACATTATAATGAATCCCAAAGATGCAATTAGAATTGTATAATTAAAGAACTAGATAAATTCATTATAACCATTTTAGATTTAAAATAACAATTAATACATAATATAGAATAACAAAAAATAAACTACATCCATCAAAAATCATTGCAATAAATCATCTTCATATAGAAGGGAAAGAATAAACATTAGGGTGAGATCATGTTTTTTAAGGGTTAAATAATGAATAATATATCATGAATGAATAGTTATAATTAATATGTAAAGTTTAATAACTAAACCAATATACCACATAAATACTTGGATATGTAATATTCAATATGGGGTTTAAAAAATGTAACACAAGACTTTTAATTAATAAACAAAAATTAATTCCATCCAGTGATAATATCATCCAAAAAATATCATTGATAATAATAATAGAAATCTGAATACTGGAAATTCATAATTATCTATCTTAATGTATCCTAGGAATATTATACATTTACCATCAAAATCATTCAGCATCCGGTTTCAAACATTCTAGGTATAAACCCATATAATTTGGCTAACCGAATCACTTCATGAGACACCTGATGCATCGAGGGGATTTATATTAATTTTCCCCAACCCATTTAATCTCCAAATCATAACATATATTTCAAATAATCTATTTATTTCGTAAAATATTTTCCTTATAATTAATTATCTATATTCAATAGAGGATATAAATTTATTAATACTTTTCTGCATGCTAAACTATTTTAAAAGTAATAACCAACATTAATAATTACATACTATTTTGAAAATAATTTAATCCATCATAAAATAATTTTGTTATTTATTTGAAATGTAATTATCTAGGAAAAATGATCACAATAATTATATTATTTCAAGATAATATTATCGTTCAAAAAAGAATGTAATAGTTAATAATAATTTTTACTATAAGGAATTTTTCTAATGGAATCCATATGGGTAAAATTAATGTGTATGAGACATAAAATATAATGAAAAATGATGTATTTTTAATATTACATGTCAAAGGAGAAGTATTTACACCATATAAAAGTTAATTAGTGAATAATAAATAATAAGTCCTAATTGAATGTTAATTTAGATGAAATCCATGACTTAATGAATCCTTTTATTCAGACATGCTTTAACCTCACACGCAGTGTGTTTAAACATGTTATTAATTTATTAAATATCCATATTAATATTTGTAGTAGTATATATGATAATTCTATAAAATATTATCACCCATTTGTTAAAAATTTCCCAATATTTTCATTATATTTACAGTTAATTGGCATGGTTTATATAACACGTTTCATTATGAATGATCTATTCCTTGAAAAAGTATATAGTTTTACAAAAATAGATTTATACTCAAGAAATAAAAATCAAATTTTTAAATAAAATATTTTCTAAATACTACAGATGATAGACTGTTATAGTAAATGAATAATGTAATTATTATAGAGACGGTAAGTCATACATATGCATGAGTAACAATTTCATATTTCAATGATCATTATGAATGTAGGTATGTAATATTTGAACCTTCATGAATGACCACAATATCATATTATATATATATCTATGATGGGGTTTGGTAATGAAAAAGATTCACATCGCTTCTTGAAGGCAGTAGACCACACGTAAAGAAACGACATTATCATCATTCATTAAGTGAAAAGTTAAGAAAGAAAATGGAATATATTATCATTACATAAAAATGGTTATGAAATTAATATCATAGTTATATCATTTATATCATATATAATAATTAAGGTTATCTTTATCATGTTCCATGTGAATAATTTGTGAATGACTAAAAACATTGCTCCGTGATGTGGTAGTCTGTAGTTCATATGAGTGACACAGTCATATCCCATAAATAATAGAAAGTATAAAAAAAATATATGATCTAATGACTTAATTTGTTTAAATATGTTATAAATATAACATATATAATTTATAAACATCATCATAAAAACAATGATATGTTGTAATGGGATAATGAATGACATTGGTTCCCCAGCCGATAGTCCAACATACATATAAACGATGATTTTGTAACCCATTGTATTGATGTGGAGATTGTTATAGAAAATTAAATTAATATAAAAAAATTTATTTTCTTTTATAAATAGAATTTATTGTATCAGAATTATCTTATAAAAAATGAAGGATGCAAATGATGAAAAAAATGCATATTGAAGAATGTTACCACATCTTTATGTATCCACATTATCATTTCACTAAATAATTCAGAGTACAATATATTCACAATATATGGATTCTAAAATTAGATTAGGGAAGTATATATGTTATTCGAGAAGGTTTTTTGAGTCAAATGACTTTAGAGTTGTGAATATGTGAAAGGAGTTAATTTCATTTTATTGTTGAATAGAAGTAACATTTTATGTAAATACCCAAAATTATTCCTTATTGGGAGGTAAATATTACCTCAGGTGGATCCAGAAATGAGAATAAATTGTGTGGGAGGATGTTATTTTCAGATGACACCTATAGCACTGAATAATTTTTTTAAACTAATTGGTCTTTAACATCAATGTTTGGTTATTTTTACCATTTTTGAGCTTTCACTATGGCTACCAGTTTTTTTATCCTATGAAATTCAACATTTAAAAATTATTTAAATAATATATATTTGGTAATATTTATCCATAAATTTTAAATATAAAATCCAATTTATAAATAAAAAATATTACTTTCTGGGAAAATTATTTTTTACAAAACCGCATGTAACATGTAAAAGAAACATTTTAACCATAAAAATGCTAGCAGAGTTATTTTAATTCATGGTCCAATATAGTAATTATACTAGAATAATGGTCTATTAAAGGGACATAGTTTATATTCATTAATATTTTAAAATTTCTTATATGTAGGAGGATTTTTAGTAAATATAAATCATTTAATAAAATGTAATTTTTATAAAATAACCATAATGTCATTTCTGACATAATTAATTTCAAATAAATTTAAAAAAGAATAAAATGAAAAAATAAAAAACTTTTTTTCAAACGTGTGTAACATTATATATTCATCAAAAAATTAATTTAACATAATTATCCATTCAATTTATGTCAATTTTATTTATATTGTATAATTTATTTTAATTTTTGTTAAATAAAAAATTAATTTTCTATTATTTATTAATAATTTAAAGAAATTGATCCATCTCTAAAAATGAAAAATAAATTATTATGATAAAAAATCATTTTTTATTTCATAATTGTATCAATAAAAAACCTATAGGGTTTTTTATTATCCTAAATAAATATAGATATTAATAACAAGAATGTTTTTTGTATTTTTCATTAATTAACATTTTATACAAGTCACATTCATGTAATGGTGTCCCAAGAACTCATAAAAATTGTTCCTAATTTAGTATGAGTCAAATTATTACCAAAAATGGGTGTTGGAAAAAATGGGAAGTTATTTTATACATTGTCATCTTAGTTTGTCCCACAATAAAACCATTTTTTCGAAAACCATGTTATTCAATATACTATTGTGTATAACTTTCATCCTATATCCTTATTGTTTGGAATCTTATATATCCATGGCCGTAAATGTTCAAAAAGGAACCCATTGAGTAAAGCTGTATATTATCTACATTATTATGAAGTGAAACAATCTCAGTGATTAGTATACGACGACTCCTCAAACATGTCGGGAGGGTAACAATATGGTGTATAATATTTCCTTAAACATTATCCAAAATAAAATATTTGTATAGTTAATATATTTAGTACCCTTCCCCATGATATAAACAACACTATTCTAGGGGATTCCTTGGGGCTCTAAAATTTACAAACCCCTATACTATCCTTTTTCATTTTTTCCCATTCAATAATATTAAACTGTATTGTTTGTAACATAGAATATTTATTATGATCAATATAATTGTTATATGAAAATTTTAATAATAAAAGTAAATAGATATTTTAGTTAAGAAAATTAAAACATTAAGCGTATTGGATTAATGGAAAACCCTTTATAAAATTGGTATTATGTTAGTCAAAAAATTTAAATAGATAATTTGAAATTCAATTATGATTATAATGAATTGAAAAAATATAATAAAACTCATTCCCACGATATTATATTCAACATATCAACCAAAATAAATAAATATTATGAACATTGTATCATTGAATGTAAATTAATAGAACCGTCTTTTGATATTATGTCCCATCATTAATAATACGTTCCCAAAGATCTGGAATAATAATTTTTTATTAATTATTAACATTCATTATGTCCTTTAATATTAATATTTCTCATTTTTATAAATTATCATGTATTAATAATTTATCAAATTAATTCATCTTTTTTGGTATATTTGTGGTTTTTTTGGTAAAATATTTTATAAATATTGGGAATAATGGTTACTCTAAAATATATGCTTCTAAAGGATCGATAAGAATTACAAATGTTTAAAGTATATGACTAATCAAATTCTAATGGAAAATGTGTTACATTAAATTTTATATAGTTTCATTCTAGAAACTCTCCATTTGGAATCTTGTTTTATATGCTTAAAAACAATACATGTTTATTTTTAATATTAAAAATATCTTAATTACTACATTATTATGGAAAATAAAATAATTATTTATATTATAATAAGTAAAGCAATATTATTTGAATACTCATATAAGTATTACCTTGAAAATAAAACATATTCATTCATTTATATAGTTTATAACCCCATTAAGTGAACATTGTTTTAAAATAGAGTTGAAATGAAAAGAGTAACACAAAAAACGTGAAATTTCCTAAAATGTTTTACAAGAATAAAATGAATTTAAAACAAATACTTTTAATGGTATCCAATTTAATATAATGTGAAATTTGGTAATAGAAATGGAATGAAAATATATTTAAAATACATACTTCGACATTGTAATAGCTTATGAAAAGGGTTTGATGATTGGTAATGAGATATATGTAATGAATACTGATTATAAAATTTTATTTTAACATATAAATATATCAATTTTAATAAGTAATAGAAGATTTTAATTAGTTTTTATAAAATTTAATCACCAATAAGAAATTAAATTGTCTTTTATGATACCTTTATATTTCCTTTGAAGTGCCTTTGATTTTTTAAAATCATTCCTATGGGGTAGTATTTGATTGACCAATTCCCTTGGAATGTGGATATGTAATTTTATTGATGTATTTTCTAAAATTATATATTTTATAAAAGCAAATAAATTTTTATCGGTATTATTGTAATGATTCCCCTTTTTTAGGAAATATCTGATTATAGTTACATAAATATCAATTTATAAGGGTTAAAAATATAAATTTCATGTTAGATGTGGCATTTTAATTGAAAGGATAATATATATTATACAATAAATACTTAAAAATTATTTTAGGATAAGGTTGTTCATTTTTATTATATAATTTTTTTAATATTAAATAACATTTAATATAATTTGTAGGGATAATAATTTGACTTGAGAGAAAAAATGATTACATATTATTGTAATTCAACTTCAAATATATAAATAATATCATAATTATCAAATTTATCACTAAAAATAATTATATCATATACTTATTATAAATAGTATCCCATGGAATATTTTTAAAATGCTTATTTTTTAAAATAAAATTCATTCAAAATAATTGAGTGAACATTGGATAACCCTTTTGAATTATTTTTCTTTTATTAAATATTTACAAATAATATAATAGATTAAAAATATTTTTTCTATTCAAAATTGTTATCACATACAGCAAATTTTAATTTCATTTACATCTATTTATATCATTATTACATTTCGAATATAATTTTTTTTAATTTTCCACTAATACATATGAACACTGTGAGAATTGAAATAACTTAAATGTTTTATTACATTCAATTTAAGGAATATATATATCGACATCATTAATTATTAACAACATTTAACTATTAAATTATATAATCCACTTATCAATTCTAATATTTATCCCTTAAACTGTTAATTTGGATATTTTTTATTTTGGGTTAGTACTAGGCCGACTAATAAATGATTTAATATTTATCCATATATAAATTTTTTTATAAATTAGTTAATATTTATATGGTATTTTTAGTATATTATCATGTAATATATAGATCAAATGTAATTTATAATTTTTTAGATAATTTTAGTTAAAATAAAAATAATATGAAGTTGATGTCCTTTTACTAAAAACATTATTATCTTAAAATGTTATTTAATTGAAATATATTATTATACTTATAAACACACAGATTTATAATATTTAATTTCATAATAAATCCTTTTAAAAATTAAAAACTATATATTGAAATTAAAATTATTCATATTGTAGTTTCCCCGATCTTTTAACAAAAATAGTTAACATAAATTATATTTTACTATTTATATCCATATAAAATTATTTAGAACATTTATAACAAAATACAATCCACCTACATAGTAAATGGAGAATAAGAATATATTACTCATTTTTTAAAGAAAATATTGAACTAGTAAGGAATAAATATTGAAATAAAATCATAATATTTTTTTATTATAATATAACATCTCAAAAAATGATATATCATTTCCAAATGAAAAAATGCTAGTTTTATACCATAATAAAATTATTTCTATAATATTTATAATAAAAAAAATAGAAGTATAAATCATTAACATTTACATAAATATCCTTTATAAATTATCCAAAAAATTATTTTTTCAAAAAATAGATCAAATTTAAAAATCTTATTGTGAAAATATAATTTTCCTTATAATGTGAAATTTGGTTTCCTAGAAGTAAGCATAGTAACTTTAAATTTGTAATGTGTTTAATTAAATATTTCTCATATATTCTGAAATAACATATTTATAAAAATTTTATTTTTTGAAAACAATATTTCTTGGATATATATAAATTGATGATATAAATATTTATATAACATTAAATTAATATTTTATTTAAAAAGCTAAGTTTTCATGTCCTCTAAATTAGTGAACTTTTGTCCCCAAAATTATATCTTGATTTTTAAAAATAAAATGAAATATGGTCATAAATTAATATTACAATGTAGATGAATAAGTATCCCTACACTATTAACATTCCTAGATACATATTGATGCATAAGATCAAGTTTATGATTTGAATGAAATGCATTGTAAGGTTTCAAAATTAGGTCAAATATTATTAGAATTCAGGAATGTTTAAGAGATTTAATTGAAATAGATAAATTATATTTAGTTATGTTTAGTTTTCCAATTAAAACATTATATTTTTGTAATATCGACTTGACTTTTTTTATAAAAGCCATTCTGGGGATATATACAAAGGGTGTTTTTAAACATTGTAGGTTTGATATTTTTATAAAAATACAATTTTTTTAAGAAATACATACATACATATATATATATATATATCCTCCACATCAATAACCAACTTCTACAAATCGATATGTTATGAAATAGTCTTTCTCGTTTGTTATAATGTAAATACATGATCATATCCCAATTAAAAATTTCCCCACTAGTACACCACCTCACTCAGTAATAAAGGCATGAGTGTCCCTCAATGGCCACCTCCAAATGGATATTTGTTAATAAATAAAACTAAGTGTATAAAAAATGATAATATTATAGGAATATCGCTAAATTATTTTATAAATGTAAAATATTCAACCTAAAATCTCTGTAATAAAAATTAACTGATACCAATAAATAAAATATCATAAAAATAAATAATCATAAGAAAAATAATATGGGAAACTTTTTTGCAAACAATAGCCATTCACTAAAAAACTCGACAAACTATTTGAGTTAGGAAGTCACTGATCGGTCAAAACAAATCCCTCCCAATGACTAGAAAAATAGAGACAGATATATATAAATATATAAATGAATATATATATAATGGAGAGAGAGTTCGAGAAATATTAGAACCATCCTCCCAAAAAATATATTACAAATTTAGATAAAAACATGCTAAAGTAATAATGAATAAAAATGAGAGACCATCTCATTTCATTAATATGTTAAACTATATTCCAATCCTCACTAAGCTACCATAAATAGTAATCATTTAGAGAGAGGAAATATGTCAAAATAAAACAATATAAACAAACGTTACCTCTCATCCACTTTCGTAATAAATCAATTTCATTAAACCCCATTGTCACATGTTCTAGCACACCCATTATCTTGATAAGACAAACTAAATATCCATATAATCACATCCAAACAACATACAAGAATCAAATTCTCATTACCATATCATATAATAATCTCATAGTAAAACCATGATTCATTATAGGCTGTTAAATTATAGGCAAAACAGTTTTCTATTATAGCCAATATATAAATAAACATTTTATAATTGTACATCATATTATTGATATAAATGTATATAATATAATTATTCTACCATTACTCACATATATTTGTATACCATAACATTAAACCAATATTACTCAAATGTATGAACACCATATATACATAATCCAAAATCTAAGATATAGAGACATAACATACCCTATCATAAAGAGATATCTCATTTGGGGAGTGTTCAATCATTTATATCCTCAACAATATAGATTTTTTGAAATATAAATATCCCAAGATCTATCTTTTGTTATCCAAATTTGGTGTTGGAGTACATGAATTTATTAAAATTAATGAATACTTAATAATAGAATACCTTTATATTGTAAAATTTTCATACATTGGCATTAACTATAAATAATATCCTTTAAGACATCAATACATACAACACTAAACCCTAAAAAGCTAAATGTAACCTATGTATAGAACACGAATCAACACTCATAAGTCTTATTTGATATTTATTATTAACCAAATATTTTTTTAATAACCCAAAATATGTTCAAGATTAATATCCTCATTAATAATATAAATCATAGTTTCTTTTATCTGCCATCTTATTCATTGGTTACCACAACCAAAGATCATTATATCATTAAATATTTTACTCTATTAAGTCAATTAGTTACTGGTTCATCATTAAATCGTTATAATCTAGCCCCATTAATTAATTAATTATTTATTTTACCATTCAATAACTCTAGGGAGAACTATGAAAGAATAGTTCTTAATTTACAGAATAAAATAACTAGAATAATTAATAAATTACTAGCTAAATAAATACGTAAAAATAACTAATAAATTATCTAATCTCAATACAATTTCGAAAAATAACCACGAACTCCCTTCCACAATAATTGCACTATCCCAACAGTTAACCACTGCCACCAAAATATTATTTATAACCCATCCTTCATCATATAATCCAACCATACAAGGTCGGAATTATATAGTAGAGAAAGGGAAATGATTAAAAAGATATTGAAAAGTTAATTAATTTATCATGATATAACACATCGAATTTAATTTCAAACCCAAAAATAACTAGGGTAACGATATAAACAAGTAATTACTGAGAATGACCTTCCAAAAATACTAAATCAAATAATCATAATATTTACATACAACCATTTTAAATTCATTACATTATTATAATATTTTATAAAGTTATGAAAACTAATATAATAGTTACTATTATTATTTATAAACATCAATGAAATATAATAAATGAAATTCACATCTAACTTATTAAATTATAAGGATTAATGATGTCCTTGATGAATTTCTTCTTCAATATTGACCTTGTCATTCCATTTTTAATTTGTTTTTTGATGAAATGTATTTAAATGATGTAATAAATATTATGATAATATGTAATCACACTATATACATGTTTTTAGAGGTCATCTATATAACTAAATGATCCATAATATGTGAAGATATTCCACCATCCATTTTAATTTGGTTAATTTTTTATTATTAGATTTCTTAGGCTAGAATAACATATTTATACATTGAAAACTAACGAATAATAACATATCATAATTAATATAAAATATCATAGAAGTATTGAATATCCCCCTTAATATATAAATTCAACAATTACAGAACAAGATGGGAGCGTGTTTCACACATGTTGTGGGTTGGGAACAGGACAAGCATGATGTGGAACCCCCTATACCTAATTACCCAATTAACTCATTTTATTCTCTCAAACATGAGGGATGTCTCTCTGTTGATTCCTCCAACTACCATTCCCAAGGTGGCGAGGGTTACAACAATGACTCATCCGCTCTCGATGCAGGAGAGACTTTCTCCACCTCTTATTGTGGATCAATGACCTCTTTTTTCCTTTTTATAGAATCACGACTTCATCTTTTCATTCCCTTAGATCTCTTTCAGTCTGAAATTCCCCAAGTGGTTTTAAAGACCCCAAAACTATTTCTATCAGCTTTTGAGTTCAATGATACTTCTTTTCCGATTCATCCACCCATGATTGGGTGACTCAAACCTCAGCAGTTGTTGCTAGAATCCTTTGATCACATCATTTTTCATTTATAGGGTCTACAGGAGTGGGTGAGGGTAAAAATTTCTGACACCAAACATTTTAGTATTTGATTTTCAATTGAACATAATATAAACTTTTTGTTGTTGATTACACCTCATACGTGTGATGTATCCCATTTTTTATAATCATATGGTTATATGATTTTCTTTTGAATCGTGAGTCACTATAAGTGGATATTTTGGTGATATTTATAGATCTACCAGTCCCCTTGAAAAATAATTATATCCTTCCAATTCATATAAACATATTAGGGAATTATCGCATCTTTGAAAGTAGGATATGGGTATTAATTAACTCTATTTCTCGGAGGGGTTGTGTTGAAGTTAATATTTCTAAAGTTATGGTTATATCCATCTATATTAGTATGGGTGAGGATTTTAGTCATAAATAGATGGTTGTTTTTGAATCATGTACTGATTTATATTCCTCATTTAAGAAATTGGGGCTTAGCCAGGTGGCTTGAAAGCATTGGAGGTTTCTGCAGCACGGATATAGTTTGGGTGATTGGAAGAATCAGTCCCCATGTGGTTTTTATACTTATCATGTAAGGCTTACAGATATATACTTAAATGTTCAATTGAGTGTCATGAGGGTTTTCATCATACTTGTGACATGTATGTTGGTCCTGTGACTTTGAGTGAAGTAGTTATGCTAAACCAAATACACCTTCCACCTCCGGATAATATGGTCAATGGAATTTCTTATTGATTTAAACGGGACCTAAAAGTGGTAATATTTTGAAAATAATTTGTGAAATAGGGAAATGTGGTGACTATTGATTAATTTCTAGAGGGTTAGATGACTCTTATACAAATTAATGTCCTCTAGAGACAATAAGGAATCATTGGATGCACATGTTATAAAAATGAGGATGCTAATATGGATTGTCAGAATAGATCTTTTATCCAACTAGAGGTTATTGATGTGCATAAAAAAGTATTGGATAGAAATAATATTTATGATGAAACTTTAGGTAATGTGACTTAGATGAAAGACCATGGTATAGAAGTTGCATGTCTGGTTCTAGATGAATATTGTGGGAATGGGGAGAGGGAGGTCCAATTGGACCCATGCACTGAAGCTGTATTGAATGAGGTAGTAGGGGATGCTCTCAGTACTGATGATGATCCTTAATGTTTGCTTTTTAATGATAGTAATATATAACCAAAATTTATGGGACATGGTTTCTTACATTTAAATGGTTTAGATATGAAATTGCAAGACCCAATATATGGGGATAGGTGTGCTGACATACAAAATAGTAATTTCTATGTGGAGATATAAAAAAATCATAGATCTTTGAAAGTTTCTATTATGTGGGGAAATTTTATTGATGGAAAAAAGTATACTGATATTAACCCTCTTAAATCCATGAGATGTGTAAAATCCACATTAAATGGAATTTTCACACATGGGATGAAAAAGACAATTGACGGTGAGGGATTTATCTCTGTTACCTAGAAGAGAATGTTAATAAAGGATTACTCAAATTTTCCAAGGACAATGCCTACCAGGTCATCTTCTATAGTGTCATAAAGTATTGATGCTAACATATTTATGTTATTTAATAAATATAACTCTTTATATGAATGGGAAATTTATGATTTTTATGGTTTTGATAATAACATATCATATTATGATTTGTAGTGTTTATTTCACTTGATGTGGGAAAGCTGTCAGCCCCATATGATTATTTTTTTTACATTTATTTTCTTTTTAATATATGGAAGGAGGATTTTTCATATAACTCAACCTTTCTAGATATATTATATGACAACTATGTATTAGGTTAAGGTTATGTACGGAGAATATGGGATACAAATTATAAATGTAGATATATTGTATAAATGGTCATCATTTCACAGAGAAAAACACTATAGATCTCTCTAATGGGAATAGTTTCATCAAATCACATCCATATACAAAAATTATTTTTCATAAAAAGGGGAGAATATAATGAAATTGAGGGGGAACCTGAATTTATAGATGAAGATGATAAAATTTCATCATAAATTGAAAATTATTTTCATTCCATAACAAGGATATATATTAATATTAAAATGAAATAACTTCAAATGGATACTTATATTCTTCATGGTCAATGAACAATCAGTTTATGAAAGGTGGAGGATCAAAAATGTATATGGGTTTATTTATACAGTATATAAGCCACCAAAAAGTCTAGTGTAGTTCCTCACCATCTTCTTCAACCCAATAACCTCAATAAAATGGTCACTACTAATTCTTTTCAACACGACATAACATTTCCCAAATTATCAGAATGATGGAATTTAAAAAATAATGGATACATCAAACAACAAATATAATAATGGAATTATAGATCCCCATGTGAGGGAAAAACATGCATATAATTAAACCAACGACTATCAAATCATCACTCCATGACTATAATCCATAAATTGCCATGGAATCCTATTTAATTAACATAAAGGACATCACACAAAATTAAAATATTAAAATTAACTTATATAAGAATGAACCAGGAGAATCATGTTGCAACAAAAAAGATCACCCTATAACCTATAAAATCTCACAAAATAATTAATCTCTTTTCTGGTAAATTTATAACCCTATACAACCACACAACATTCTGGACACAATCTAATCTTCACAGAAAGTTATATTTTTGAAACCATAAACTCTCATACCATCACATTGAATACATACACCAATTATAATCAATATCTCTTAACACTAAAAAAATGATAAATTAATATTTCATAAAAATATAGGCCTTTGATTTAGACTCCTCTGAAAGGATTCCAATTCAAATGAATCCCACCCAAACCTAAAAAGGAACAAATGGGTTTAGAAATTAAAACCCCATGAGATACCTATTAAACAAAGTTATTTTTATAATAAATTACAAACCAACACGTCCTATGGAAAATTTATAAAATATAATAACATTTTTAATCTTTCATTTATAAACCAGTATTTATACATATCATATAAATAAAATTAATCGTCAAACAATTCATGATATTGAGTGCACATATATTACTCTTGTACCCATATACACCCATACGAGATGTCATGGAACCACACGACATAAATAAATAGATCAAAATACCAAAAAAAAACATTTTATTGAATATCCATTTTCACAATGGGGAAGTCCAAGAATGCCGTATCATCATTAATATATTAGTTACACTAGTAAATTACAAGAGTGTTATAAGGACCCGGACTTAAAACATTACTTAATCTTGAATTAAATTGAATAATTCACATTGAGGATCTGTTTAGGTTTAGAGTTTTAGAGAATTAGTACATAACAATTACATATCAAAGTTTACAAAGTAGACACATCTACTCAGTTTCCATTTTTTCACAAAATAAAATCTCTTGAACAAAAGAGTCTTGTCTAGTTCTTGTTTTAGACAGCATGACATTTCCTTGATCCCATCCTTGACCCTATTCCACTTTAGGTCCTGTGAAAAAAATGTCAAAAAACATAGGATGAGCATAAAAAGATCAGTAAAGGTTATAACAATACAGAAAGAAAACATTATTTCATGTATACATAAGAATCAATGAAATCATACTTTACTCATAAAACATAAGCAATTTAACATACCTCATGAAATCATAAGATTTTTGCATAACTTAATAGAAATCATAGGACATAAAGGTAACGTGAGGCATTCATAACATTCTTACGTAGGGAGTAACCCTCATGTTTACGTTTGGAATAGCCATCACTTTATATTCCCTAAATCTCTTCGGAGAAACCTTTGAGTTTAACTCCTTCGTGTTACCCAATGCATTGGAGAGCTATATCAGGCTCACTCGCCCTTAGTTTTCACAGAACCACCCGTCTTCATAAACAATGCCCAAGAAACATAACATAATCACAGCACATAACTTAAGCATAAATGAAAGATAACATTCCCATATTTCAATAACAATACAACATTTTAAGATATTGAAATAATGAATCCATTTTAAAAACCATTTTCATAACCATTTAAAACATTTAATAAAGCGATTTTTGAATCAAAGTGTCCCATATCAATTTGAAGCTTTTAACATTTTAAACCATTAATATCCATACAAATAAACCTTAAAACCATTTTGAAAACATAGATATTAATGAGAAACATTTATAAGAATAAATTAGTAAAACATTTAAAATGATATTTTAGTAAAAGTGTTTTAACAAAATGAGAGACACTTGAATACAAAAATTGAGGAATAACATTTAATGAGAACATTATAATATCATGAGAATAAAGGTATTCATGATATAATATTCCAAAAGACAGCATATACACCATATCATAGTGAATTGGTTCATAACAACAATGAAGTCTCAATAGAAATGTAAAATGAGATGAAATACATTATAAAGAAGGTATCTTTAAATTAAGGACAAATCAATCTCATAATTATGTGTGAAAAATATAAATAATCCCAATATAAGTGTATATTAAGTTTAAAACAATCAAAGTTCATTCACACATATTCAAAGGATGACATATTCAATAACTACATGTTGAACCCAAAGAAATCGAAATTGGGTTAAGAAGTTCCCTTGGTAAAATTCGACAGCCTAACGGTGTCACTTTAAAATTCATAAAATTATTTGATGAGAGAGAAAATGGTATCTCATAACTTGGAAATATAATTTTAAACAATAATGATATAGAAGAAAATATCCCAACATAAAAATATGTAAAATAATGACATAACAAAATAAGTCTTTTAAAAAGAGGAGGGTGAAAGGTTCCCTTACTGATTTGGGTAACTTTCGAAACGTTCATCCAATGAAAGAAGGACCGGAAAAAATTGATGTAAATACCCATAAAATATAGTATATTACACATTGATAAGAATATTTGGAAGTTCATTCACCACTCAAAATAAATAGTGGTAAATGTATTATAAATCTTATGGGAATAAAAGTGAGATGAAAAATCCCTTACGAAAACTCGGCAGCCTAAAGGCGCCACTTAAAACTTCCAAAAAAATGGATTGAAGATATAAATTAGGGTCACTCATCATATGAACATAAAAATTTCAGTAAGAGGAATATAAAAGAACATACCCCAACATAATAAAGATGAGATTAAATGAAATGACATAAAAGAGAGTACTTAAAAAGAAAGAGAGAGGTTGGATCACTTACCTCAAGTACGACTTATCTTGTTCGTTTCTTTATATTCATGAATAATAAACGTTGGTCAACTTATAATTTCTTAAGGACCTCCATTAAAGATTATTATTAAGTTCATATCACATATTAAAATGTTATAATAATTTGTTAATAATGTGAGTTCATATCAGACGTTTTTGTCGATATTTGGTACATGAGTCAAAAATGAACTTGTTTGAAAATGATTGTCCATGTAGTTATAATTAAATAATCTCTAGAATAGTGTTAATGATTTAAATATCATATATATCTAGTAAATATTCATTTTATACTATTCCATAATATTTGGAGATTAAAAGAAATGAAATGCACAATTCATGGAGACAGTAGGGCGTACGTACGCATGAAGGCTACTTTCATTTCTTTGTCATATTAATGGAATTAAAAATAAATGAGAGATATATATATTATAATTATAGTGTAATATATATTTTATATAGGTCATATATTCTCATTAATTTCATTCTTTATACATTCCATGTATTTCATGAACGAGTCACATCACTTGAGGGGGAGGTAGTCCACACTTCCTCGTATGATATTATCGCATTTTCACAACATGCAAAGAATAAAGATATGTTTTAAATATAAAATACAGAAGCATAGAGATTAAATAAATATAATATATTTCATATAAAAATAGTTCCATCCTAATTGCCACCATGAGAGGTGGTAGGAGAAGATAGAACAATCATCGTTTCGTGAGGCAGTAATTCGACATCCACAGAAACAGTATGTTATTTAAACATTAAACAGATGTGTGTGTAAGTGTAGCTCTAATACTTATTATAAAAAAATCCAAGTATATTGAAGATACTGTTTTTGTTATGAAATAAAGGAATAAAAAGATTTTAGGGGGTTGTAGAAGCAAAATAAAACAAAATAACATAAGAGAAGACATTACCTTTAAATCGGGTAACTCCCTTGGGTTTGAACCAAAAGTGTTTCTTGAAGAGATTTCTGCCTATTTTCTGGGTTCAATGATTAAGAGAGGGATTTGGAGAGATGGAATGGGCTGGGGTTGGTCGAGCCAAAGGCTTGAGAGGTGTGGGTAAGGAGGTAGAGGTGGGGACCTTTTATAAGAGAAGAGGACGGGCACTCTTGGAATGTTATAAAATATTACTTTATTATAAAATGATTTTCGGATTTTAAAGGTCCTAAAATGATATATTTATAGGATAAGGTGATAAGTTTTCTAAATCCACCCATAAAATAGGTTTGTGACAAGTTTAAGACTTAGATTTTACCCTATCTTCTCATTTTACTTAAATCTTTCATTTATGAGGTAATCACTGCATCATCACGGTGTCATAAATAAATTAATTTATTTAATGTCTAAAAATTATAAAAAAAGATATCACTATGTAGGAAATATTTTTATATTTCTAATGAATATTTATAGTCAAAAATATAACTTGTATAACCCCATGCAAAAATTGTTTTAGTAAAACAATACATGTTTGTGACATTTTAATTTTAACTTTAAATAAAAAGTTATTAATGTCATTTTCCTACCAATGTGGCTCCATGGGGGGCCCAAGTTGACCCATTGGTTGTCTTGGTCAGAATTTACTCACCCAATAATGGTAGGACATGTTTCAAGGTCATTTAATATTATTATAACATTATCTTTACCTTAAATGACACTAATTACCTTTAATCGCGATTAATAAAACTTAAAAGTTACTATTCACCAAAAAAATTATTTTAATCCCATTGAACCACATTTTACATCTTAATGACAACCATGTATGTCGGATTTTTGAAATTCAAATCACAGAAGTGGTAAAGTTTCATTTAAATGAAAAATCAGTTTTTACCTACCACTTAGTGGTTTCACTATTCATCAAAAATCGATGTTTTTCAGACAAATACCAAAAATTCTCCCTAAGATATATTTGATATTCCGAATTCAAAAATGATGTATATTTTAAAAAATTAAAAACATATAAGTTTCATTAATTAATTTAATAATTAATTCCCATTTTCAAAATAAATAGCATGTTTTTATGAAACAATACATATCAAAATATTGACACTAGTTTAAGTCCAATTTCAAAGTGAAATTAATTCCAATGACCACTATTAGATTAAATGGTCAAAATATATTATAATTAGACTTTAAAACCAATTAAAAAGATAATCTAATCATGTAAATAAATTATATTTAAAATAGGTTTTGAATTAAAATACAACATTTTTCAATATTCATTAAAAAAATGAACTTTATCTGAAAAATACCAAAAATTTACACAAAGTAAATTTTGATGTCCCGATTCTAGAGATGAATTTTATTTGGTCCAATAGAATGTATAAGAGTGAACGAAACTCTATTAAATAGTGTTCACCATTAAAATGCGATAAATCGACCTTTTAGTGAATTTTAGAGTATTTATGCTTAAAATTGAATTCTTTTCTTATTTTAAGCCTTTTTCTTTTATTGGATAATTGTAAAAACTTTTAACAAACATATATAATCATATAATAGTAATTTATATTCATTCCCTCCTATACAACGGCTAGGTGTTAACTACCATTTAAAATAATATTATTTTATTATTAGAGTGTAACGTAAGATTTCAAAGAAACTCGTTGTTGAGTATTAGGTATGCTATAGAGAATAGTATTAACTTTAAAGTAATATTAATATTTTATTCACAAATATTAATAAATAAGAAAAAGTAATATTCTTTATTTACCTGGGATGTTACAAGTGTAATCATAATGATTATATGGAAAATGTGACATTTGGAAAATGTGACATGTGAAAAATTTAATGGACTTGATATATCTATTTAGAAAATACCAATCAATAAAATATATTACAAACACTCCTACATACCTTTATTAGACCAACAAATTTGGGAAAAATATTACTCATATGACAAATCCTTCATTACTCATGAGGTAGAGATAACTTCAATCACATAAAATCTTCAATTTAAAAAATTATAGGCCTCCAAGTATATTAATCATAGGATACATTGTGATCTTAATCTACATACATCCTCTCAAAAATAACCTTCATATTCTCTATCATGATCCAAACCAGATTTCATTTTTGAATTAAACACTATCCAACCTCATTTTAATACTATAGTAATTTACCAGGTCAACTATGTTTCACATCAAATTAATCCAAACCAATTGATGTGTTAAAACTGTTATTTTATCTTAACTCATCCATGTGTAGTTCATTCAACAGTAATAAACCAAAATCTAAAATTCGTGAAACCAACATGTATTTTAATGATAGTATAGTGTTATTTATATGATCTTCCATATAAGTATAATTATTTATCTGAGGAATAAATAATAATCAAAATAATACTCTAGAAAACTCCATACTCGAGAGGTAAACCGATGACCACAATCAATGATATTCAACCTCATAACCCAGGAGATCCTCACTGTCTGTTACAAATATTTACATGATATGAAAAACATTAAGCTCCTTAGTCTAATAATTATAAAGTGGGTGGAAATTTAAACTCATATATAATCATCAATATAAGAATTATATCCATCCTAATTTTGAGAGAAAATGTATTATATTCCTTAAAATAACCTCCCACTTATATTAGGGAACATTCGTCAATTGAATCACCATAACTAGATGATGATATTATTTCGTTACATTATGAATGATCAAAATCTGGAGTACCTTCTTTGAAACTACATATTCATAACTGATTATCAAATTTTACTCCCTAGGGATTAACACCTTATAAACACACTATGTGTCCCAACTATGGGATTACTATGAAACTAAAAGAGAACCACCCCATGTATATAATGGGTAACTAAAACCCTCTACTATGAAAATACTTGATGTTGATCATCCTTTTGTAATACCGTTTGGGAATTCACATAAATAAAAAGATACCACAAAATGACTACACTAGAATCGTGAAACTTGGATTGTCCTTAAGTGGAATACTCAACATCTACATGACCCCTGTGATAGAATGGGTAATCAGTGATAAAGGCATGTTGTGTTTTCTTCTTTTAAAAAGAAATTCACATCATATTAATAAATAATGACTCTATTTAATGAAATAAACATTGACACCCATTTAAAGAAATGAATTTACCAGGTTCAGTACTCCATAAGAGTATGTAGTCCATTTCTTAATGTAGAAATAACAGGATAACCCATAATTCACTAGAAACAAATCCTTATGTTTTATAGAGGGTTTTGTATATCCATCACCTACTTTTCATCATTTTTCTCTGATAGATTTTTTTCTCCATTTATAGATGATATGATAATATAAATTTCACTATAAATTTAATTAAACATAAAAAGGATTAAAATATTCATCAATACACTTATTGATCCTTGAATTTTGGGATAATTCAAACCAGATCTACTGTTTCTTCAATTTATTTTACAATATTGAGAACAAAACTCTTCTCTTCTTTTTCTATCTCTAGTAGTCTCACATTTTTTCACACCCAAATATCTATAATAATAGTAAATAACATATCATGAAATTTTGATTACTTTCCCATGATAATCAATTTTTTTATCGATAAAAATACCACATTAACGAAATATTCTAATTTAATAAGATTAATGTAATTAAAAACACTTGGATATCATCCTTCAATATCTTCAGATATATCTATAATCATTATCATAAAATGATCTCAATTAGAATCTGTGAATACATATATGTTTTAAAACACCAATGACAATTAACATTTTCACACAACATGGTATGTTGTATGCACACAAAATTATGATTCAATAATACAATATAACTTATATGGGTTCATCATTCATGAAAATTAATCTATAATTCTGTGATAATGTGTTCATTTAAAATATAATATTTCTCTTTATTAATATTGGATTTATTATCATGTAAAACAATGCATGTTATTTCCTAAATCTTTATCCATTAGAAGTTAAATCACTTCTCAACCTTGAATAAATCTCAAATTTTCATTCCATGATGATTTTCATGATATTTTCTATAAAAAATGTTCATGCATGCATCATGGAATCTCATAAATTCATAATTAGAAATTTTCTACAATCCATTCTTATAGTTTTAATTCATTAATGAAAATACATGTAAAAAATTAAATTGGGTATCATGTTTCTATTAATTTAATTAATTTATACCCTGAATCATTTAGAATTTATGACAATCATTTATCTGGAATCCATGTTACACTACATTCATGTAAATAAAATATAATGAAGATTCAGATACACACATAAAATATATATTCTTGATTAAAATCCTCAAAAATAAAATACAGTAAATATAATGGAAGATCCATGTTATTCACATAGAACCATGAATTGTTATTACACAGAAATAACATCCGTGAATTTTCAAATTGGATTTTCATGTAGAAAGAATAATTTTGTAATCATTGATTTTCAGAAGCATGAAATGTTCTTGTTGACTATTTCTAATTTTTATGGAATATTCATATAAGTCACTCAAGGATGAATTATTTTATTGTTTAGGTTATTTGATAACAGTATCTTCACAGATAATAAAAAACACATGGTATGTCATAGCTTCATGCAGTTTATACATCAATTGGGACTTCTAACATCTTTGTTATTGTAAAACATGGGCAATGTTCCCTACTATCACATTTTGTGAATGTTTTGAACAAAATAAAGACCATTATATATAATATATATATCTACCACTACATTCAATTTCTTTTACAAAAAAATACAGCATAAATATTCATTCATTTTATTTAATTTCTTCTTGGGAAATACAAGAACAAATTTGAATCATGTTAGTCTTAGAAACCGAAACAACATTGTAATTTTCTATCAACAAGTGAAATAACATCACTGAATATATAAACATCAATATGAGGATCTCTATAACAATGTTATAATACCAGATATGTAATATATTTGTTGGAATGAAGAATTGATGAAAAATAATGTATTTTTATCCATAAAGTAGTGAACAAAAATCATGAAGAGATTATTTTTGAATCAAAACATCATCATAATATATTCAAAAAATTAAACTAACTAAAACCTATATTGTAGAGTTTAGGGACCAAGGGAAAAAACTATTAAAATAGTTCACAAATATCACTCATGCTAACATCACAACTTACCCTTTTTCAAAATCCCCCCAATTAAATGCTCTTCCTAGATAGGTAGTGTATATATAAATGGATATATTTAAATTATTATATTTTTATCCATTTGAAAATAATATCCTCATAAAACATTTGAGTGATAGGATAAAATATTAATACTTTATTCATACAATGCTTGATGTTGAAAACATATTGTCAGACTCATCCAAAATGTATCCTTTTAAAGTATATAATGAAAATGTTACCCCCTAATCAACTATTAGTATAAACTCTTTTATTACATCATTTCAGTCCATAATATCCTTATGGATTTTATATTTTATATAAATGTAATTTTTTCTTAAATATTAATCCATATCCCATAGGATATTGATAACACTTTTGATTATGAAATCCATAGAGAAGTGGAAGATTCATATTGACCAAACACTATTTTATGTATTTATCCCAATAAAATTTGTACCTTGAAATTAGCCACCAACATATATAATATAGTTCCAAGAGTTAATGATGTTTCTTTATTATTATTATTACAACAACATCATTCTCCTAGAAATAATACTCCACAAAATGTACATATTATACCCTTGACATTGTCTACCCAATGAAAATCTATATATTAAAACACATTTTACATTCCCCTGCAAATATTTTTTCTTGTAATATTTTTTTTAACCATAGTGTTTTCTAAAATTAATATTCTAATCATGAAATGGGTCATTTTTTGTTAAATAAGAAATATAGAAAAATGGATAACCCATTTAATAGGTTTGGAATATATGAGTCTAAATATAGTATACTTAAAATAAAATCCAAAATTCATTAGGCTCACAATATCTTCAAGAATCATCCCTAAAAAACCTAATTAACATTGATATAGATATGGAATAATGTTTTGAATATTTAAGAGAAATATTTCAGGTAGATCTATTTCATATTTTTCATGTGATAGGGCAGAAAGATCATTCCATAATGTTACTTAGAAGATAATAAAGTAATTAATTTCTCCAATCCTAATTTTTTTGAATAAAATGTTAATATATTTTGAAAAAAGGAATAAATTATACTATAATATTCTTCAAAAATATGATATCATTACCATATACAACCATAAAGTGAAAAAACGCTTAATTTTTATTTATCTAGTTGTTCTTGTCCACACTTCCCTTCTTGATGTTAAGATTCTTTATATAAGAATTTATCTTATAACACCAATATTATAGGTATTTCATTATCCTATAGAATGAAATATTAATATTAAAAAAATAAATTTATTATTTTTATAAAATGAATCAACTTGGATGTTTAGTATCGACTTTTTATTTAACTCCCTATTTTTGGAAGGATTGCATTACATACATATAGAGAATATCATATTTTCCTTATAAGAAATTAAAATAATTATTAAAATTGTTTAAATTAAAAAAACTACTGAACATTTCACATTAATTTCATTTCCATATACCTTTTAAACCTATTATAATCTATACATTCTTCATTTCTCACTACATATCCATTTTCATTCCACATGTTTCATAAAAATCCATGTTTTTTGAATCATAATTTAGAACTTAGAATTTGCTACTATCTTTGATGCGTCGCCGAAAGCTCAAAAACGAGTAAGTGAAGAGGAGCAGCGTAATGTAGCCGAATGACCGAGGCTTAAAGGCAATGCCACCCGCCAAGGTTTCTCCACGCTTAAAGACAACGTCACCAGCGATGGAGATGCACCACCAATTCCGGGCAAAGGGAAGAGGCTAAAGCAAGAAGATTGCACAGCAAACTTCAAAATCCCGTCACATTCATCTATCCCCATTACAAAGGAGTGAAAATACAATATAAAGACAAAATAAATAAAGAAAAATGCTCCAATTCGAGTTACAAGACATGGGGAACCCAAAAGGCACATAAAAAGCATAAAATAACACTTTCTCATGCCATTTAATGACCCCACTAGCCAAAGTAGCGGGATTCCCTCTTAATGATGCTTTTCTCCACCTTCTCTCTCCTCATTAATGTGCAGCTACGAATTTCCACCATTTGCCATGTGGATAAATTATTTTGGGTCCCAAATAAGTGTGTTTTGGCCCACCATAGTGTTAGACATCAAGAAGTGTGGGCTGGTCCAATTCGAACAACAATTGGGCTTGGAATTTTTATCAAGCCCAAAATTATTCTCCTTGTGCTGAATCTGATCCATATCATTCTCCCCCGGTTGAAGAGGATTTGCCCTCAAATCCACGACATCATCTTCTTCAATGTAAGTAGATAAGTCCCCAATGTTGAATGTTGCAGAAACGCTGCCAAAATCATCTGGTAAATCAATTTTGTAGGCATTGTTTCCCACTCGTTCAAGCACTTTGAATGGACCTTCAGCTCGTGGTGCCAGCTTGCTCTTCCTTTTGGATGGAAATCTCTCCTTGCGAAGGTGAATCCACACTTTGTCTCCAGGTTGGAAAATAGCCTGCTTCCGATTCTTGTTTGCTCGCCTCTTGTATGCCTCATTAGACTTCTCTATTTGAGCACGAATAGATTCATGGAGCTTCTTCATCTGCTTTGTCTTCTCCTCCGCATCAATATTTACCTGAAAATCAAGAGGCAAAGAGCACAATTCTATAAGAGTGATTGGATTGATTCCATAAACCACTTCGAATGGAGAATGTCGGGTGGTAGCACTGGGAGATCTATTGTATGCAAATTCAGCTTGTGCAAGTTGCAAATCCCAATCTCTCATGCTCTTGTTCACCAATGTTCTCAGAATAGTGCCCAATGTACGATTGGTAACTTCTGTTTGCCCATCCATTTGAGGGTGATGGGATGTGCTGAAAAGAAGTTTCGTACCGAATTTCCCCCATAATGTTCTCCAAAAATGGCTGAGAAATTTTGTGTCTCTATCCGAAACGATGCTGCGAGGAATTCCATGAAGGCGAACAATCTCTTTGAAAAACAATTCTGCCACTTTCACTGCATCTTCAGTCTTATGACAAGGTATGAAATGAGCCATCTTAGAAAATCGATCAACAACAACCATTATTGAATCTTTACCTCGCTGAGTCTTTGGTAAAGCCATAATGAAATCCATGCTGAGATCGTCCCATGGCTGCTCCGGAATAGGTAACGGAGTGTATAAACCAGGCTTGAAATGACTCTTTGCTCTTTGACATGTTCCACATCTTGAAAGAATAGCTTGGACATTTGATTGCATCTTCGGCCAGTAGAAATGCTCTTTTAGTATCTCCAAGGTTTTATGGATGCCAAAATGACCAGCAAGTCCCCCTTCATGTGCTTCCCGAATAAGAAAGTCCCTGTAATTACCCTTTGGAACACACAACTTGTTTCTCTTAAAGAGAAACCCATCATGTACAGAATAATCCTCCACAAATCCATCTTGACATTGGATTAAAATAGAATTAAACTCCATATCATGCTGATAATGTTCTCTCATAAGCTGAAATCCAAGAATTCGAGCATCAAGAATTGTAAGTAATGCATACCTCCGAGATAAAGCATCTGCCACTAGATTATCTTGCCCCTTCTTGTATTTTGACACAAATGAGAATGATTGTAAGAATTACACCCACTTTGCATGCCTCGAACTCAGCTTGTGTTGACCATTGATAAACCTCAAAGCCTGATGGTCAGAATGAAGAACAAACTGCTTCGGTCTCAAATAATGAGACCAATGATATAGGGCTCTTATAACCGCATAAAATTCCTTATCATAGGTGCTGTAATTCCTCCTTGAATCATTCAGTTTCTCGCTGAAATATGCAATAGGGCGCTTGCTTTGGATGAGAACAGCGCCTATCCCAACTCCACTTGCATCACATTCCACTTCAAAGACTTGATCAAAATCAGGCAACGCCAAAACCGGTGCTTCACACAACTTTTTCTTAATGATTTCAAATGATTCATTTTCTGCCTTTGACCACTCAAATTTCCCCCTTTTCAAGCATTCAGTGATAGGTGCCATAATAGTGCTGAAATTGGAAACAAAGCGATGATAAAAAGATGCCAAACCGTGGAAACTTCTTACTTCGGTAATGGATTCTGGTTGTGGCCAGGACTTGATTGCTTCCACTTTTGATTCATCCACCATGATGCCTTCTTTGGTTACCACATATCCCAAAAACACCACTTCTGTTGAAAAGAACTCGCATTTTTCAAGCTTCCCATATAGCTTTTGTTTCCGTAGAACATCAAATACCCACCGAAGATGATCCACATGGCTCTCCACATCCTTGCTGTAAATCAAAATGTCATCCAAATAAACTACCACAAATTTACCAATAAATGGTTTCAGAACTTCATTAATGAGTCGCATGAATGTGCTAGGAGCATTTGAGAGGCCGAATGGCATGACCAGCCACTCAAACAATCCGCCTTTAGTTTTGAAGGTTGTTTTCCACTCATCCCCTTCCTTCATTCGAATCTGGTGGTATCCACTACGAAGATCAACTTTTGAAAAGATTGATGAACCATGAAATTCATCAAGCATATCATCGAGTCGTGGGATGGGATACCTGTATTTGATGGTAATATTATTGATAGCTCTACTATCAATGCACATGCGATACGTACCATCTTTCTTTGGCACCAATAATGCTGGAACAGAACACGGGCTCATGCTTGGCCTTATAAAGCCTCGATCCATCAACTCATCTACTTGCTTCTGCAATTCCCTTGATTCTCCAGGATTACACCGATATTCTGGTTTATTTGGCAATTGTGCACCCGGAACGAGATCAATCTGGTGTTCAATGCCTCTAAATGGTGGTAATCCTGCTGGAAGATCATTAGGAAAAACATCATGATATTCCCCAATTAAGGAATGAGCTAAAGGATGTTGATGACTCTTCTCCTCATGGCATGACTTTTCCATCATCAATAAAGCAAAAACTGGCTTTTGCTTATTTATGGCTTTCTCCACTTGAGCTTTGCTGATAAAGAGACTACCTTTGGGTACTTCCGGAACAGATTTTTCTTGCAGAGTTTGGGACGGCTTCAAAGGAGAAAGTGTGATATTCTTTTCCCCAGATCGAAAAGAATAAGTGTTCTTCCTCCCATCATATTTCACTTCCCTGTCAAACTGCCAAGGCCTACCCAACAACAAGTGACAAGCATCCATAGGAATAACATCACACAGTACTTCATCAGCATAGTTCTTACCAATGGAGAATGAAATTAGAACCTGTTTTTTGACTTGGAGTGTGATCCCATTGTTCAACCATTGCAATTTATATGAGTGAGGATGATTCTGAGTTGGAAGCTTCAATTTCTCCACTAGTGTTGTTGAAGCCGCATTTGTACAGCTCCCACTATCAATAATCACCATACATACCCGCTGATTAATGGTGCAGCGAGTTTGGAACAAGTTTTCTCTTTGATCTTCTTCCGGGCAGATTTGAGCTTGCAAAACTCTTCGTAGCACCAGCATGTTTCCCACATCAGCTTCTTCCACAACATGTTCCTCATTTTCAGTTTCTTCACCATCATGTTCATCCTCTTTGATTGCCTCTTCAATTTCTTCAATCTCTTTAATAGTAATAATCCGGTTGTTAGGGCAATTGGCCTGAAAATGACCATACCCATGGCATTTGAAACACTTTCGATTCCCACGTTCAAAGGAGTTCGACCTCCCTTTTTTTTGTTCCATAGCCTTCTCTTTCCCTTTTTCCAGCATCTTGTTCCTTCCAAATTCCTTCTCAACAACACCAGATTTATTAGAAGAAATACCCTTATAAACAGTTGTACCTCTATTGTAGTTTTTGAGCGCCGGTGCCCTTGAGGTCCGCTTTTGCTTTTCCACCTTGATCGCTAGCTTGCAAACAACATCAAGTGAGCAGAATGATTGCAACTCCACTGAATGTGCAATTTCTTCATTTAATCCACCCAAAAACCTTGCAATTGTTTGCTCTTTATATTCTGGAACATCACTTCGCTTCAATAAACGATCAAATTCCCGAATGTACTCTTCAACAGACTTATCTCCTTGTCGTAGGCTATGCATTCGAAAATAAAGATCTTGCTTATAATTCTCAGGCAGAAATCGTCTCCTCAAAAGCTTTTTCAACTTCTCCCATGAGCGTATCTTGCCTTTATCATCACGTTCCCGCTGTTTCTTCAGATTTTCCCACCAAAGTGATGCATAATCTTTAAATTTCAGAATGGCTACCTTGCACTTCTTCTCGTCAGAACAATTCTTAAATTCGAAGAACCGTTCGATTTCCCGCATCCAATCCAGAAAATCATCCGGATTCATACTCCCATAAAAATCTGGAATGTCGATCCTCAACCCTCTTTCAATGTCTTCATCATCTCTTCTTCTTCGCATATCTACCTCTGAATCGCTGGAATCATCACCATTTGCATGATCTTCATAAAATGGTGCTGGATTGCGTCTATTATGTGGTGATGGACGTCGAGGATGTCGCTGCGGTGGAGGGGAGTCAGGTCGCCGTGCTCTCAAAAGTTGAGCAAGTTGCTCACCGATTTGAGTAATTTGTGATTGTAGCTGTGCATTAGCTATTTCCCATCGAGCAGGAGGAGTAGAAGATCCGCTCTTGCGAGACATGATGGAGAGTAATAAGAAGAATGTGATAGAACTTACTCGTTGGAACCGCGCCTCTGATACCAATTGATGCGTCGCCGGAAGCTCAAAAACGAGTAAGTGAAGAGGAGCAGCGTAATGTAGCCGAATGACCGAGGCTTAAAGGCAATGCCACCTGCCAAGGTTTCTCCACGCTTAAAGACAATGTCACCAGCGATGGAGATGCACCACCAATTCCGGGCAAAGGGAAGAGGCTAAAGCAAGAAGATTGCACAGCAAAGTTCAAAATCCCGTCACATTCATCTATCCCCATTACAAAGGAGTGAAAATACAATATGAAGACAAAATAAATAAAGAAAAATGCTCCAATTCGAGTTACAAGACATGGGGAACCCAAAAGGCACATAAAAAGCATAAAATAACACTTTCCCATGCCATTTAATGACCCCACTAGCCAAAGTAGCGGGATTCCCTCTTAATGATGCTTTTCTCCACCTTCTCTCTCCTCATTAATGTGCAGCTACGAATTTCCACCATTTGCCATGTGGATAAATGATTTTGGGTCCCAAATAAGTGTGTTGTGTCCCACCATAGTGTTAGACATCAAGAAGTGTGGGCTGGTCCAATTCGAACAACAATTGGGCTTGGAATTTTTATCAAGCCCAAAATTATTCTCCTTGTGCTGAATCTGATCCATATCAATCTTCCTTGTGTAATTTTATTAAATCTAAATTAATTCACCATTAATATAATTAATCCACTACTGACACTGTAATACTTTATCACCATCTATTGTATAAACCTATAATAAATTTTTTTGTTAAACTATACTCAATATTCTATTGGATTGAACATGTTTCCTCTATCACCAATGATTGTTTCGACCTCCACTATCTTCTTCCCCCTTCAATGAGATAAATACAATTTTCCATCACCATATAAAATAGTTATATTAACATCATTATCATATATAGCGTCTATATAATCACTTTTATTATAGACATTAACATGTTGTCTGACAAAAACGACATCATAATTAATTATATTATATCATCAACTGGATGTGAAGAATTTCTTTCATAATGTTACAAAAGATTCACATCATTGGAATAAACATTTCTTCCAGATACAATTTTATCATCTTCAATTTTGAAGGCCTATAAGGAAGATGACATCAACACCTCATTGATCAACCTTATCAAGATTATCACCTTTTTACATTGATAATTCGTCAGCATCCAAGCACTATTATATACGTTACACATAATGTTTTTTTATAATATATATAATTAGGAGAAATTTTGGAAATTATTTTGTAAATATTGACCTTTGATATATAGATTTCATAACTAATATCTTTTCTCTACTAAGATAGATAATTATTATGTTCAATCAATATGGTTTATGCAATCTCAATGAAGTATCAATCCTCTAATATGAACACACAATTATGTTTTTGGTACGGTCCACTAAACTCAAGATTCACAAAATAATTATCAAGATAACCATCAAACAAAACACTTTGGTATTCCACACCATTATCAGTTAATATATTCTTTATCGTGTACCCACGTTCCTTCTCAACACTTATCATAAAAACATTGAACAACATGAGTCCCTCTGATTTATATTTTAAAAAATAATACATTTAATATGAGGAAAATCATCAATAAAGAAAATAAAATACTTATTCCCATTTATCAATGGATTTCTTGCAAAAAAATATATTTCATAATGAATATATTCCAACAAAAAATATATATGTATCTCTACTTTATTTGGTAATTTTTTGGAACATTTTCCTTTCTTTCATAAGAAATAACTCCCATATCGATATTTTTATATATTTATAGACATTAAAAAATTATTTTAATTGTAAACATGATCATGTTTATTTAGAACATATTTGTAAGAATTATATAAAATTATCCTTTTTCATAACAATTAATAGATAATATAAATTTTGTTCATCACCAACTAGGAAGCTTTTTCCTATGATTTTATATCCTCATTAAAAATTACACTATATTTTATAATTTTAGAAATTTACCATTCAATTCTAAATATAACATCAATTTATTATTCATAATTCTATGAAATACTACGGAAATTATGTTTTGGTCCTTCCAAAAACAAGGAAATTCTAAATGTCAACTATTATGTTTTAGATATAAAAATAAAATGCCTTTAATTTTAAGAAACATGTCATTATCAAAATTCTTTATTTTTATTCATACACACTCTTCAATTAAATTAATTCTCTAATCGCATGTTAATAAAAACTATTATCTAAAAGGAAAGGTCATTCACCTTTTGTATCCTTGATAGAATTTTGACTGAAAAATTATTTTTAATTCCATTTTATTCCTTCTCCTAATTATTTTATATTAATTCATAAAAACATTATAAATTTGAGGAATCAAAAGATATAATTTGTTAATATTTATAGGATGATCTCAACTCAAACATAGAGACTCAGTATGTTGTAATCATGTATCAATCACAAAATTTGATTTTTCAAGGTGATTGAGTGTTTGTCTTCTTTGAGTGGGATGATTCCTACTAAATTGTTCCTCCAACACATGATCAGTATAATATATATTTTTATTTATCTATAGAATATTGTTTATATTTAAAAATTCTCCAATGCATTAGAAATACAAATAAAATGATTATTTGCTTTTCAAATAAACATGCTATCATGTACATTGTATTAGTTTTCCCCAACATATATACTATAAAAAGTGGATGTTATTGTGAAATGTTTTTATAACCCCAAAATATTCTTATTTTAATTGATTCTTATCCTATAAACCTATCAATATTTTAGTATCTGTTTTACAATCATTTTTATGATATTTTCTCATATTTTTTAATTTAATTTCATTAGGTATTTTATCTAATTACTCATAATTATGTCAAGATTGATGTTGAGTATTTTTCATTCAATGATTATATTCTTCAGGTTTTCAATCTATTTAAAAAATATATATTTCTATTCATCACACCAAGAGACATGATGTTGAATATACTGACAATCATTATTTAATATGTAGTTATTTTTTTCAAATATTTTAATTTCCTTGAAAATTTATATAAATTATCTTAGGAGAATTAAATCAACTTTTTAATCCTTTTATTCAACTTCAGTTTTGATAATATGATTACTACTGAATATCTCAGAATTAAACAAAAATATATTAAACATATCAATATATTTAACATTATAATTTTTAGTTTCCACTAATTTTTCCATATCATCATCTTCCAGGAATATGGGAAAAAAATTATCTTTTTATTTTTGGTGAAAATATCAATACGTCATTTTAATAAAATATTGATTTGTATAATTTATTATTTAGTGGTCTTCATAAAAATATATACTATAAATCATTGTTGTTATATGACATTTGTCTTAGAATATTTGAATTAAACTTTACCTTGGATCTATAGTAAATGTACATGAAAGTAACTTTCGATTATACTTATCTATTCATTTTTTCACATTTCCAAAAAAACAAGATGAATTTTTTGAATAGTTTACTCAAAACATCCACCAAATATAAATCACAAAACTATTTTACAATTAATGATTTATTATAATTTTCATATTTGTTCCATTAATGGATATTTCATGATTATATTTTTCCTTTATTTTGATATCATTCAATTTTATCATCTTATACCTAATGATAATATTATACAGAAAACCCGGAGATATATTTTAAGGCTCTCTATAATCTAATAACAAACCATTGACATGGAACATGTCTTGAAGAATTATAAACATATTTTCATTACTCTAAAGACTTCCGAATTTTCTCCAGGAATTATTAATGTTCTTAAAATAAAAAAAGACCTTTTGAATAACATACCAATACATTCATTATCACAAATTTACAGAATGTATGTATTTAAATATCAAAAAATTTAAGTTTTCTTTTAATGTATTTTTTTAAATTCAAAAATATTCTTAAAATAATATAAATTAACCCATCTGATCCAATACATTTAACCAACATATATTCCCATTCTGGGTGATAGTAAGGAATAGTATTTTTGAATTATCAATAATTATCTATATTATAAATACCAATTTATATTAAGGTATAAACGTTATAAGTGTAAGGGAATTCATCTAGAACAACTTCCATGAAATCATAGATAATTGATATCTAATGGGGTATCATTCTATGCTTCTAGATATGATAGGTCTTCCTATCAAAGACATGAATACTCTAAATATTAACTAAGTAATATGCATCCATTATAGTATCCTTATTCTCCAATATTTAAAAAAAACCTAAGTACTCTAAAGGTACCCCCACCCCCCTCAAATAAAAATTCATTCGACAAGAAAGGATATGTGTTACTATTTTTCTAGAGGGTTTTTGATTCCATTGTACTTTTTTATATTCTTCTTGTAAATTGATCTTCACCTTAGGGTAATTATATAAGAATCATATAGACAAAGAAAAGAACACCCTTAGAAAACCATGAATTTAAAAGCTTTACTACTCAATAAAAGTGTCTAGTTATTGAAATTTTCTAGGAACAATAATATATTACCAAAATCACAGGAAAATTTCATCATGGTTTACAGAAATTATGTTATATTCCTCACTTGTGTGGAACAATAGTCCCTTAAAAGTTCATGTAAAAAATTTATAATTCTTATTTTAACAATAATATTTTCAATAATAGAATAATTTTTCACCAATAATAATTAAAACATCATAACTATGAAATTTGGTTTGATAAAACATGTTTTTATGAAATTAAGATCTTCTTATTTATCAATTCAGTTTAAAAAATTGGAATAACCTATTCTATTAAATTTATCTCTAATTTATTATCAAGTTTCATCACACACAATGATCTAAAAACTAGATTATATATATTGTGTATTATACATCACTTATTCCAATATAAATCACTTCTATATTTATTCAACAATACCATGTGAATATAAAATTTTAAAGTTCCATGTTTTTTAGTCATTCAAAAATGTTGGGTCTCTTCCGTTATTAACCTAAAATAGATCAACAATATCTATAAGAATTGGACCTTTTCTATGATGTCTAACAATAAATTATAGGTATACATTTTACTTGATTTGAGTTCTTTTTATTGGTTTTTTCTGTTTGGGATCATTTAGTTTAAAAATCAATATTTTAGAAGGAAGTGGGAATGTTCCCGTTTTCTAAATAATATTCCCTAAATTTAAGGCCTAGCCCAATAAAAATAGAACACCCCAAGGAGGGTATTCTCATATCTGGTGCATATTATTTTAAATTGGTCCCCCTAAAATGAGAAAATGTGCACCCCCTAGAATTGGTGAATAGTTAAGGTGCACAGTTTGTGAAACTATGTTCCTCCACCCTGTAAACCATGCATATATTTTTAGTTCAATTAATTTTTTTAAATTTATTGATCCCCCATTTTAAACCCAAATTATCCATAACTCATTCCTAAAAAATATACCATGGTTTTGGGGGCTCCCAAATAGAGTCTATCGAATTATAGCCTTTGTTCCTCACAATTAAATTCCGCGATTGAAGATATGTAACCCTCATGGTAAGAGAATCTCATTCTGTGGGGTTTCATTTTCTATTCCCATTCATCTTCAATCTATTAAAGGATCATATTTACCTATTTCGGTTGGATCAAGATCTTGGATTTTATATCTTGATCTAGAATTATGGGATCCTGATTGTTTTATATTGATTTAGGGTTTAAGATCTAGATATTCTTCTATGTCTTTATTCTGTTAAAATTGGGGATTTCAATTTCACACCTACTCATCCAAAAATTATTCTAGGTGGTCTACTAATAAAAAACTAATGTTTGGATATAAATTATGTGTATGTAATTAAATAATTTCTACTCAATTGTCGTAATTTTTTGTCATAGATTGAATAAATTATTTTAGTAAATTAATTAATTGAGGGAATTGTGAAATTGGGAATATTGGGATTCAGAATTGGAATAAAAAATTGTAAAATTAATTAAATAAATATTATATTATTTAAATTAAATAATTAAATTTCAAATTAATTATTTTTATGCTGAAAAAGATGAGTTGGAATTATTAATTATTAAAATAATTATTAGATATTCTTGTGATGATGAAATTGATTGAGATTATAAATTAATTGGTAAATTAATTAATAATATTGAGGTGTTTATTTAGTTATTGAATTAATTAATGGCATTGATTTAATTAATTAATTTTTTCAATTAATTATTTAGATATATATTTTTAACTAATCATTGACATAATTAATGGGATGATGTGAAAAAGAAATGGCTATATTTGGTTAATTAATGGAAAAACTAATTAATGGGGTCTCCTGATAGATGTATTATTACATATGAATGGTAGAAATTGCATTATTTTGTATAAATATTAATGGTAAAAATAGTCTTTAGCCATTTTTTATTAGATATCGATGGTAACAATGTCATTCAATTAGTGAATAATGAATAGTAATAATGGAATTAATCATGTATTAGTAAATATTAATGGTAAAAATGACATTCAATTATGTAATTATGAATGGTAACAATAAAATTATGTCATTTATTATGAAATATGAATGGTAAAAATTGAAATAATTTATGCAATGAAGAATAATAACTAAGAAAATTTGTCTTGTATTATGAAATATGAATGGTAGTAATGGAATTCAATTATGTAATGATCAATGGAAACTGTGAAATTCAGTCATGTAGTATAAAATATAAACGGTAATAATGTAATTAGATTTTGAAATTATGAATTAAAATTTTTGGATTCAGTCATATAATGTGAAATATAAATGTTAACACATAAATATGATATATGACTAGGTTTGAGTGTCCCTAGAAACCTGAGGGTGTTATCTCATTAAATAAAGAGTAATTTAATATGAGTAAACTGTTTTAATTATTAATTTTATTTATTATTTATAAAAAATTATAAATTTTTGACAATGTATTGTTCTAGAAACCATTAGTTTGTGGCCTTATAAGTTATACTAACACCCTACTCGGGCTACCATTTTGGTACTACAATAGATTTCATGGTTACAAAAAGGTTAATGGAAAAGTCCCTATGTTAGATGGATGTGTTCAGATGGATCACGGATTGGGGAACCAAAAGGGGTTCAAGATCAGCGTAAGAGGAGTCATAGTCTTTATTATTGTATTTTTAATGTTTAAAATGATATGTACTCTAGTATAGAATATTTACAGTTCAGTTTTGGTATTTCATTCCCAACTTCTATCATCATATGATATTGGTACTCATCTTTTTATGGTTACATGTAATTCGATTATTTATTCTCTTTTTTTAATTTGTGTATTACTATAATAATATATTTAATAGTCTCCCCATGAATGATATTATACCATTACTATTATTAGTAATACTTTGGGGTACTTGGAGGCACACCTATGGTCATGGGACTTACCATGTTAGTACATCATCTTGTGACACCCAGTTCAGGGAATTACAAATTGGAATCAGAGGAGTCTTATTATATTTTTATATAGTATTATTATTTACAAAAGGTATAAATGATAATTTGGTATATTCATTCCTTGTTTGTGAGATCATGAATGGGATTAGGTAACCCATGTATGGGGGAAATCCCAAGTACCTAGTGTGGGATGATTTTTATTGAAAAATGTTGTTATAGTTGATGTTATTTCACATTGGGTGATTCACTTGTTGTGAGATGTGATAATTATTTATAAGTTTTCCTGATATTTGACTAAATAAATTATATATAACTAGATCTGAGTCTTCAGGGATCATTCTATGATTTTAGTGTTATTTTTAAACAAGCAACCTTTTGGGAATGCCTTTGAAAATGAGTTTTCATATATTATAGAAAATGAACTGTTTATTCCTTACCTATGTAATTTTAAGGAAAAAATATGCCTAATAGTAAATTGAGAAATTTTAAATGTAACAATATGAGAATACATTTATGTATAATGTGAAAAATTAATTTTAGAATAAGGTTTCACTTTTTTTAACCGCGACCTAGATGTAGGATAGATAACGGTACTAATATCACATCAGTTTTGACTATGTGGTGGGGTTTGAGGAAAAATACTCATTGTGACTTGTATTTCAATAATATGTAAATATTATAAAGTGGTATTATGTGGTTTGTTTTGAATTATAGATATATATATCCATAAAGGCACTTGTTGATAGGAATATAAGAGGACATGATTATGTATTCCCCTCTTTTGGTTGAACATGAGGCACTAGTAGTATTGGGATAGGATGTCTAAGAGTTGTTATGAGATAACTTTTCTAACATCATGAAATAAATTTAATGAGACCCAATGTGGGTTTTCTTGAGTATTTATGATATGAAAAATTATTTTTAGATAAAAACCCCTCTGAATTTGACCCGAGAGGGTGAACCTAGTTTAACATAGTTCTAGAATGATTACATCCAGACTATACTTGATAATTTTGAGAATTCTTGTGATTTTATTTTAAAATTGGATACTTATATGTTATTTGGTCATTATAATAGATTTTGGTACATCCACAATCGTGATGTAAAATATGGGGATATAGAGTGTATGTACTTTTAAAAGTTTTTCTAAGAGAACATTTATCCTAAGATGATTAGCAAGGATAGAGCAGCTGAGTTCATGTGGTTGATAAAGGGGAGTATGCCTTTGATGGATGATGTAGGATGATTTATAGATTTACAGATCTATTTTATAGTTTTGGATAGAGATGATGCTACTTTGAAAAAAAGGATTCAACATGGGATTAAATGTTAAAAAAATTCCTAGGTGAATACTATCGAGATCACGACATTTTTAGAAGTGGTGAATTAGCCTCTCATATATTAGTGGAACCTGAAGGGGCATCTAATAAAGGTAAGGCTGTTTCTTGTGGGTTATACAGAGGTATAAATTCGGAGATTAAGAATAATTTCTTTGAGGGTGTTAGTTAGGGGGATAGAACCAACATTGGACAGGAAAAATGATTAGTTACTCAGGACCTTACCCTGATTATTTATCACTAGTATAGTTAGATGGACCACTAGAATAGACATTGTACCCAACCATTAGTGGAGTAATAATCTAATGGAATTATGAGTCATTTAATGTGGTTTACCAGGAACACATGATAAAATGGTATTTGTTGAGGGGTGAGATATAACTATAGTGAAAGAATGGGATCTTCTTCACTATATCATTCTAGTAGCTTGTCTCCTACCTACTTCAATGGGAGAGGAAGTGGATGAGGCACTTCATAGAAAGAGATCCCATATCAGTAGGGTGTTTAATCATAGGGGAGTCAAATAAAATCACAATGAAGAGGAGTAGGAAAATTACATGAAATTTTTTATGCTCTTATGGATAGTGAGGCCGAACTATCAACAGTGAGAGGTACTATTTCTATAGATTCTACATTTTATAATGAATTATTTCATACTGGTGCTCTCATTCATTTTTTATATAAAACATATGTATGTTTTGAGACTAAATTTATATTTCATCAGTGGGGTTTTGATGATATATAAACCCTTGTGAGTGTGTTCTAGATACATCTTCTTGGGGATGGTATGTTCTCTCGAGGATGGCTGTATCATTTTCTACGGGATCTCTATATTCGTGATATGTCAGTATTCAACATAAATGTGCGTATGAACTCGTTTTAATCACGATGATACCCCATTGATTGTTACTAGATGAGACATAATTTTGTGTCTCCAAATGGTGAAAATTTTATACACCATGGAGAGTGGTATTTTAAGGAATGTCATGTAGGTAAAGTTAAGCTACAATTTGGAGAGATTACAACCCACGATTCTTGTTAGTTTATGGATGAAGAAGGTGTAAAAAATGATTTCCTTACACCCATAGATGACAGGTTTTATGTATTTATTCCTAATGAAGACATTGGAATACCACCTAAGGGAGATGTTAAATTTAATATTGATCTCATGCTATGGGCTGAGCTAGTTTCTATTCTACCATATATAATGGAACTAATAGATCTTCAGGTGGTCAAGTCTCAAGTTTTGTATTTCTAAGACACAGTATTCTTCTATATGAGTATGTTGTCTTAGAGACTTATAGTTTTATTTTCAATGAAGGATTATGATATTTAATTATTTTGTGTTGATTACTAGATGTTAAACCGTATGACTATGAAGATTCGATATCCTCTTCTTTATATAGGTGATCTAATAGACCAGTTGATGGGAACATGTTTTTTTATCAGGATTGAATTGAGGTTAGGGTATCATCAGTTGAGAGTTAAAGATTCTAATATAGTGAGTACTTATTTTAGAAGAATGTATTCCCAATATTATTTTATCATAATTCCATTTGGGATAATGAATGTAGAATCAAAGTTTATATCCTTGATGAATTTAATATTCTATCCACACCTAGAATTATTTTTTGGTAGTGGTTGTGGAAAACTTCTAGGTGTACTCCAATACTCATGAATATCATGCCCAACATCATGACATCATCCTGTGTAAATTGAGAGGGAAATAACTATACACCATGCTATATAAATCTCTACTTTGGATTGATCAGGTACCCTTCTTGGGGAACATCACATTGAATGAAGGTGTATATGTGGACCCATATAATGTTCAGATAGTTTTTCATTTGATAAGCTCAAGAATGTTTAAATATCTATCAAATTATGGGATTAATGGAATTTATGAAATATTCATCCCAGAAATTTTTCAGTTTGTATCACCACATTTAGGCTTCACTAAGAAGGTGGTATGGTATGAATTTTATGAAGAATGTGATACTTCTTTGCAAGAGTTAAAGAAGTGGTTTACATTAGAAGATATCTTGATCCTACCCATGTGAGGTGAGGAATATACGGTGTATATTGATTCTTCTTGGATTAGACATGGATTAGTGTTTATGTAGGGAGAATTTTTTTTGGATTATAGGTATCAATAATTGATGACACATGAACAATAATACTCTATGAATGATCTAGAGTTAGCTATAGTTGATAGTGCTTAAATGTGTTGGTGGTATTATCTGTTGGGTGAAACGTTTACAATGTATACTGATCACAATAGATTGTAGAATGTCTTTTAACAATGATATTTTAATCTTTAGCATAATAATTGGGTTGACTATATGTTGTCATTTTATTTTTCTATAGAAAATATTCCTTGATAGGAAACAATGTTGTAGACACTCTATGCCGGAAAACTCAGACTCATGCAGTTCTTGAGTCTAGTGTTGAGTGGATGATATTAGAATTTATGGTTGAGATACATGTTATCGAATAGGAGGGTCAAGAGAAGATGAATCTTGTATTAATTTTATTGGAGTTTATAAAGTTGAGGGGGATCAGATATAGGAAGTATGGGGATCCATGAATGATTATACATGAGGGACATCTTTGAAGATTGGGATTTACCTTTCTGTTGGATAATTGATGTGGATGTGTTCATATATGTCTATAATCGAGTTTTTTTTCCTAAGAGTATGTGGAACAAGCCGATGCACACATTTCATGCCTCGAATTGGGTGGATTATCTAAAATTGAAAAAGTATTCCCTAAACTATGTCGATAGTTTTGGTGGTCGAGTATGAAAAGGTAGATAACTTGGTTTGTGACATGGCGGTACACCTCTAAATAAATAAAGCCCATGCAAGATGAACTGGTGGATTTTTGTATCCATTTCCCATTCAATATTGGATGTGGTACAGTGTTACCACATATTTTGTGGTGGACCTCCATTGATTCATTGAAATAATGGATCTATTGAGGAGATTATGGATATATTAATAAAGGTATCACATTTCCTATCGGTATGGGGGACATTCTTAGTGGAGTAGTTGGGGAAGTTATATGTTTGAGAAATAGTTTGTCTCCACATGGTGAAAAAGACTATTTTTTTATATGTTGACTCGGGATTTACCTTTCTCTTATGGAACGTATTATGAAAGATTAATGATAAATATTTTTTTGAACAATGGATTTCCACCCATAGGTAGATTGGATATTAGAGTGTACTGTTCAGGTTGAAAAGTATTTTCTATGAGCATGTGTCTGGTACTTTGGTTGGAATTTTGAAAATCACCTATACTTTTAGAACATTTCTTATAAAAAAATTATCAAGCTATGATATAGTTGAATCCATACGAAGCACTTTCTGGTAGTCCATAGAGATATCCTCTCTGCTAGATGGTTTAATGTTAGTTAGAGTAGTTGGGATTGTGTCTCATACATGGGACATCATTATAGGATTAGTATATTTGTAAGCATATGGATATATCATTGAGTAGACAAAAGTCTCATGCCGATAGATGAAGATAATCCCTAGTGTTCAAAAATGGTGATCATGTATTCCTCTTTGTTTCATCATGATTGGGTCATCACAGGATACCAAGATAGGGAATGCTGGTGGAACAATTTGATGGACCGTTTGAGGTTGTGGAGTGAATTTTGAAATTGGTATACCAATTAACTTTTCCACATTTATAAAATTTTATGAACGACATTTTCCATTTGTCACAACTTCTGCAGTATCACACTGACCATTCTGATGTGATCGAGGAGTATGATTTTGAGATTTAGATAGATTCATCCTTTGAGGATAATCTAATACATGTGTTTGATCCCTAAGAGAAATTACTAAATGGAAATTCTATGTCAATAGTTTGAGTGTTGTGACAACATGGGAATGTTCAAGAAGAATAAGGGGAGAGATAAGTGGATATAAAGGCTTAGTGTCCCGATCATTTTGACTCAAACACTTAGTGATGAATGAGAGTGATGATTGACAATGATCTATCATAAGGGGTCTAGATTATAATATCTAATCCATTTTTGTATATATCTCATTCTCATTTACTGCTACTATTTTTCCCTTGAGTTCAATCTTTTTTTTTGAGTTTTACTTTGGGGTGTGTATGGGTGAAAATTGGTAATTTGTTTATGAATGAGGGAAAGTTAAAGGTTTCCACAATGTTTTGCAAAAAATTTCTCCCATGAACATATAATTGTGAGAACCCAAACAGATGGTATTCAAAAGGTAGGAACCCAGTTTTTTAAACTGTGAACCCTAAAAGGAGAAACCATGCACCCCTAGAAGAATCTCATGGTTTCGGTGAATGGATTGGCAAACCATGATTGAGTTTATAATTAATTTTTTTTTCAAATATCCTAAGCCCCCATTGTGTACTCTAATTGCCCCATGATCAATCATAATAATTCTTTCAAAAAATTTAACCCTCATGGATAGATTCCATGCAATTTTGTCCTATGTTCTTAACAATTCAATCCCTATATTGGAGATCTACCACCTCCTCGAAAGAAGATTTCGTCTTTTCTGGTTTCATTTCTCTTCTTGTTTTTCTTTGATACATTGAAGGATTTTTACTAACTTGTTTTGGCTGGATCTTAATCTAGGTTTTGGGATCTTGATCTAGAATTTTGGTATCATGATTTTTTATCATTATTTAGAGTTTAATATATTATTCTCATTATTCTTCATTATTCTATTCAAAAAGTATATTTCTGTTGGGAGATTTCCTATCAATAAATTATGGTAGATGTTTATTTAATAAAATAAATAACTATTGTTTTCATTTACATGAATGTAATTTTATAATTATTATTAGTGATTAGAAGTCAAGTTTTGTAGATTCCAAAAAGTAATTTGGGGAATTATTTAATTTAATGAACAATGATATTGGGAATATTGGTACTAAAAATTATAACAATTAATTATTATATTAATGAATGATATATTGAGATAACTATATTTGAATAATTAATTTTTTAATTACTTTATATTATGTTGAAAAAGTTAAATTGTAATAATTAGTTTTTGAAATAATTTTTGAATAATTATGTGATTACAAATTTGATTGGGATGACAAATTATATTTTCAATAAATAGAAATTTTTGATGTGATTAATTAATTGTTTAATTGATTAATTGAATTTCCATGTCTAATTAATTATTGAATGAATTATTTAGATATATTTGATTACTTATTTTTTGAATCAAGTAATGGGATGATGTAAATATGCAATTTCATGAATTTTGTTAATTTACTAGTAAAATAATTAATTTATTTTTGTGATATATGTATTATTAAATACAATTGGTAAAAATGAAATTTAATTATATTTAAAATAATGGTAACATGAAATTTATTCTTATATTATAAAAGATAAATAGTAATAATGGAATTCAATTATGTAATGATGAATGGTAAAAATGGAATTCAGTAATATGAATGGTAAAAAAGTAATTCAATTATGTATTGATGAATGGTAATACTGGAATTGAGCACATATTATGAAATATCAATTTTAAAAATGGAATCTAATTATGTAATGATGATTCGAAATAGTGAAACTAGGTCTCTTACTAAAAAATATTAATGGTATCTATGGAATTCAATTATGTAAGTATGAATGATAATAATGGAATTTATTAATGTGTTATAAACATGAATGGTTAAAATTGCATTCAATTATTAAATGATGAATGGTAACATTGGAATTTAGTCGATTAATATGAAATATGAATGGTAAAAATTGTATTTAGATATATGATATTGTTCTAGTTTCCTCCATAAACCAAGGGTGTTATATGATTAAAAAGAGTAAATAAACAAGTGTCAACTATTTAAATTTTATGTTTTATTTATTCTTTTATAAATCCATAAATTGTTCACTGGATATTGTTTTATATGTCATTACTGATGGCCAAAAAAGTTGTACTCACACACATCTTGATCATTCTAGTTGGTACCTGAATATATTTCAAGGTTGCAAGAAAGGATAATAGAAAAGGCCTATATTGGATGATTGAGTTGTGATGGAGTGTGGATGAGGGTCAAAGATATGGCATGAGATGCTCCTGTGATTTTTATTGTATTTACTATTGTGTTTTAATGTTGACACTTGACACATACTTTGGAATGGAATATTTAACATTTAGATTTGGAATTGTATTCCCCGATTTGGTCATTATATGATATTTGAACTATTTTGGTTAGGGTTATTTATAATTCTGTTATTGTTTCTTATTTTCCATTGGTTTATTACTCTGATATAAGAGGTTATAGTCTCCCCATGATCAATATTATCTCCTCACTAATATTTGGTATCCTCTATAGTATGGGGATGTGTTCCTAAGTTCATATGAGTGAATGGATTGGAAAAACAACATGGGGTACCTAGGTTGGGATGTTACAATCTACAGGCTTATCTTCTTCTCGTTTAATATAAATATACACTTGAAAATTTAAAAATCCAATGAAAACTAACATTGTCTCAAAACATGACATTTAATAACTACACAAAAAATTGTATGTTAATTTACAATAACTAATGTGGATTCATTAATAATCAAAACTTATGATTAAATCCATAATAATTCATGCTTATAAACTATATTATGAACAAATAAGAATCCTGGATTTATTATTTGGGAACATTTCTAATGGTCATTCTTCATTTTTTATAAATGATTCGTTATATTAGTACTCAACCATTCCGGAATCTCCACTGTTTATTCCAAAATGTTTTTAATGAAATGAAATGCATATAAATGTGGACGTATACATCATGGTAGCTATTACATTCCATATTAACCTCTATTCTAGAATCTATTCATTAATAGAACTAATTTGAACACATTAAATAGAGAATAATTATTATTTTCCTTAAATAAATTCAAACAAATCATTTTATTTATTTTTCAATAAATTTTCCTGAACACATCTTACACTACATTAATTAATGGTGATCATTTGGAATATTCACTCTACTCACAAGAGATACATGATCAATTAATATCACCACAAATTAATAACACTCAAAATCAAGGATGGTATATTTTATTTATGAATACACAGATATAATAATTACACTCATGGAACGTCTTTACTTCATTATACAGAAGTTTCATGGAGAATAAATATCTTCCTCACATTTTTTTATCACATGCATAATAAATAAATATTTCCAAATTCTCAAATTCAACGACTATTTATATAGTCTCCACTTTAATGATCCATGATATTCATGTTGCAACATTGTCTTGGTTCCTTCACCTATAATATGAACCTCATAGAAATACATTTCCTTCATGAAATTTATAGGTTAATAGTGAATTCACACTTCAACTTTATTGTAAACAATGTGAACTCTTCCCCACTAGAACATGTATTGATCCTTATTAATAGAATAAAAATATTTATATAAAAAAATTATTCATTATATTACTAATTTATATGTTTATTATAAAAGAAACCAATATAATAAATACTTATTCTGATTTAATATGTACTTCACCAATCCAACAATAATTTTGAAACCAATTAGTCACAATACATCTTTTTTGTGAACCAATGATTACTATATTGTTATCTGGTAGTGAAAGACCTTACCATTTACATATTCATGTTAAGATTCAATATTATTATCTCCTTTATTGCTCAAAAAATTTCTTATGATAAAAAATATAATTTCCACACAGAAAACTACTCTTGATGTTTGAACAAACATTACACTTCCCCAGTAGATGTATGATATCAAAGTCGCAGGCTTGTAAAAACAGTATCCATTATTGGTGTGAAAATTTCAAATATCATTTAAAATAGATATATATCTAACTCATGTGTTCCATTAAGATAAAAAAATATCCCATGAATGAGATAGAATCTCCATAAATTTAATGGAAACCCTACTATAGAAATATCAATATCATGGGTAATTTGGTTATATCATGGATAATTTACTATCAAGAAACATAATATGAGTGTTTTCATTAGTGAATCAGAACATAACCCATGCCATGGTGTAAAAAATTAAATAAATCGTTGAACCTAAATCCTTATTTAGATAACAAATGAACATGTTTATTTAACATGTTGTTATATAGATATTCATAAGTTACATGAGATTAGGTTGTCTATATGAAGGCATGATCCACTATTATTTATTATAGAGGATTAGTGATATAAGTGGGGTTATTAAGAAACCTACTATAAGAAATATGATTAATAGTAAAGTAAAAAATTCAAAAACAAAATTTCAATGTGTATCCAACAAACATCTTTCATTATCATTAAATGATTCATATATACATTTGTCGGGATATGAACTCACAAATTAAAATCACACTGCATGAATAAAATATAAAAATATTGAATATAAGAAATAAATCATAAATTTAGAATAATGCAAAAAATATATAATAGGTAATTGAAAAATTAATTCTTATACCTAAAAATAAATATTAATATAATCAATGATCAATACCCAAAATTGATTTGGATGAACTTGAAAAGAGTCTTCATCTGTCTAAATATTATTATTATTGTATTGATGAAACTGAAATGTGTTACTATGAACATGATTTACACATAAAAAACCTAAATAAATTCATCATATTGTGGAATTGGGGATCCTATTGAATAAGAATCTTACAGATGTCATTCAATATTTTTTCTTAGTAGGTGCCCTTCCCTTGATAGCATGTGCTACTACCTTGATCCTTATTCTGAAGTTTAAATACCCCTATTCATTGAGAATATTCAGAAGCTTGATGACTTACATCATAACTATATGCTTTACATACTTCCCAATGAAAGGGTTTATTCTGAATCTATCTATTCCCTTAACCCCAAATGCAACCACGTCCCAAATGATTTCACTGGTTGTTTCTATGTGACATTAGGGATCCTAGTGAAGAATAAGCTTGTAGAATATATTCATGATTTTTAGATGTGGTTCTCTACCCTAGATAGCGTGAAATACTTCTTTTATCATTATTTTTATGATCAAAGAAACCTCTTCTATGAGCTAGTATAGACAAATTAGTAGGTTTCATTTTTCATATATGGTTTTGAAAAACATCTTCACAAAATAGCTTTCATGGTTCATATTAATTCAGATTATGAGAAACAACATGGTTTCATCAATGGTCACTAAAGTCGAGATTTCATAGGAATTTTGCAATAAATGATTGGGGATATAAAATATAAGGCACCTTTTCCCAATGTTGGTATGAAGATATAAATGGATAAAGTATACGATAGGCTGGAATGGAACTTTATTATGAAAGTGATGTGTTTTATAGGATATTATTCATGAGATACTTAATAATTATTTAGTTATTATTGCTCCACTTGTATTTCTATCTCTTTTTTGGAAAAATAAATGGCTTTATGAAATCAGTAAGGGGGTTTGGGCAAGAGGACCCCTATCTCTAAGTATATTAATCTTGGATTAGGAAACCCTTAGTTGATAGCTTTTACACAATCTCAGTGGTGTAAAAATACACCCTATAGTGCTGAATCTTGACTTAGTGATGTCTCGAATCCAATATTTATAGATGATATGTTATTTTTTGAATAAAATTAAAAAATATATCTACGGTATCTACACGGTGATGAATGATTCTTGTAGATTTAGAATCCAAATTATAAATTATGCTCTGAGTAGTGTATATTTATCAGCTATGTTTTCAAAGGGACATTTCAAGAATATTGATGTTTCGCATAGAATCCCCCATAAAAAAATTCAAATTGATTATCTAGGAGACCAAATTTACTCATGAAACATGTCAATCCATTATTTGGGGGGGTTGATAAAATCACAAATCATATAATCAACTAGAAAAATCAGTTTCTATATTTTGGTTCTAGGATCACATAAGTGAACAATGTATTCAATTATATTCATATGCATACCCTTTATCTTTGTACGGTGTCACTGACTATTATCATAGAAATTGGGAGGCTTTAGTCTAGAATCAACTTTGATGCCTTATTAGAAGGTAGGTTTCAATTTCCATGACATGTTAGGTTCGAAAATCGCATTTAGAGTGGATTAGTCAAACTGAGGGTTGTTGTTTTCATTATGCATAGACTTCAAGATTTTATTTCATGGGATGTTATTGATATTATATCAAATTGGGGGGAAATAATTGTGATGAAGTAGGGGAAGGACCTGAGTAACCCAATGTGGATGGTTTTTAGTCTTTGGTTCCCCCTTAAATGGCACAATCCTACAATCTTATACCATTCCAAGTGGATTGTTAGTCTCAGAAATACTGTGTTCTGGGATAAAAACTCGGTTGGTGTGGAGAATGTCTTCCATATATGCCCATATTAAAATATTTTTTTGACATGCATGCACTCAACCATATTTTATTGATTAATTATTAACCTAAATCCATAAGATATATCAAATTTCATTCAAATTAATGATAATATGGAATTAAATCTCTTTATGGGTTCACCTTATGGAAATTTCACAGTGATGGCCTTCTGAAGGATTCTGCATGTGACCAAAGAGAACGACGGTTTGGGCCATTTCTCTAGTGAAAATAGCTTCCACTGAAAATTATTTATTTATTAGTATCCATAAAAACTTCATTCAAAAAAATGATGATATTAATAAGACATTCATATCACTCACCTTAAAATATTTTTGTTATTGGATTTATAATTAAGAATCACTCACACATATATTTTTTGAAGGATAATGGAATACCACGATTTGCAACGAGTTTGGTTCATTAACAAGGCTGTCAAACATGGTATAAAAACCAAATAACTTCTTTTCATAGTGGTTTAGTGGAACTGGTTTAAATTTATTTGAGTGGAAGGAGTGATATTTGGTTTTGGTTGTCAGTTGATGGTGTATTTTGGAAGTGAGGAACAAGGTCCATCACAGTGTCTCTCACTGTGTCTCATAATAATGAGGATCATGATCATGGTTGATGTAATGGATCCTCTTATAAAGGATTGGGATAATTATACCTCACCTATATTGTTTAATTGATTTCATGGGATTACTCCTTCATGGAAGATGCTTCCTAGTCAGGGTCACTAGGTTTTCTAGGTTCCATCTTCAAAAGGTTTAAAATTAAACATTGATGGTTCATGTGTTTTCAACATTATGTGTGTGGGGGGGGGGGGGTCATTCGAGACTCTAATGGCTCTATGATTCAATCATTTGGTACTTTTTATTGTAAGGGAGACTCACTCATTGTTGTGAGAAGCATGATATGGGATGTCTTAGAGGTATTTAGGGGTAATGACATTGATCATTCTATGGTAGAGACATAGTCCATAGTTATTTTTAATGTAGTTCATGGGATGATTGGAACCCCTTGGTATAACAATTACCATATTCACTCACGAATGAACTTGATATACAATAGAACTCACCATCTACATATACAAAATGAAGGATACAAGGCGTCATAACTTACGTCCTCAAATGATTGGACAACTAGGACATGTATCATGTACACTATTGTTGGCTCCCTCGCCCAAGGCTATTTCAATGTCCTTATTGGCGATTCCCATGGTTTGCACCATTTTTGAATTCCAGAATTCAACACCAATTACTATTTGTAATTTAATATATAAATATTTGATTAATTATTATTAATGTAATTATATTTAAAATAACCTTAATATTGCATATAAAAAATAATGCCTTGAGAACCATCTAGAACCCTTTAACTGATCAAATATATCCTCAATACTCATCTTTGAATAGTACTTTCCTTCCATAATATAATTCAAATAATGGTTATAATATATAGTTATAGAATAATATATGAATTAATTTTGATCAATAATAGATAACCCCAATGATATGTAATGGATTAAATAAAACTCTTCTACGAAATATCATCAATCTAAATCACTTGTATACATAATATAGAAGTAACTATATAATATTGAAACATTGAAATCACATTAACCCTCAACATTAATTCAATAAAAATATTGTGTTAATAGTAAGTGGGATGAGCTATTTATTTATGATGAAAAACATCATGGCATGACTCGAAAAATCCTGGAAACATTACCATTTTTTATGTCTCTATTTTATAATAATTACATACACCATAAATGTTAACCTGAAATATGGTAAAAATTATAAATAAGAAGTGTGATAGAATTGTTTCAACTAAAATTCACATAGAACAGACTAAGGAATTAACAGATAAGGGGTTTATGTATTATGAATCAACAAAGGAATATGCGTAGGTAAAAAAATGATACATATCATACCACACAAAATGTTCATCACCTAGTGGTAGAAATTTTATCAAAGACATATAACCCCATAATTCTTCCTAAATTTTTCATATCAGATGTGAACTGACTACAAAGTCAAACTCTATGTTATGTCCTTATCGAATATGGTCATAAAAAATTATTCCTTGTGTATCAACCATGACCCTAGTATCATGGAGACCAATCCTTATTTTATTAAACTATAACTGATACAACGGGTAGAATCTAGAAGGAAAAATCAGTATGCAGTTTTGGAGAAACAAATACATTAATGATACAAATTATAAATTTTTAATATTAAATGAAACACAATACATAATGATTTAATATATATTCAATTCATCAAAACTCATTAAAAGAATTATTTTTCATACACTGGGTAAAGGAAAAAACATGGGTTGGATCATAATATCATTAATGGTTAAGTATATTAGAAAAATCATGAATTATTTAGAAAAAACAATATGATTAGATAATTGGCTGAAAAAATTACATTTAATCAATATACTGAGAATAAAAATCACCCAGAGATAAATTCATTTTGAAAATATATTGGATAGTAATAACTATGTTATGAAGGAGTTAAATTCTTATTTAATGGAAGTTATGTATTATAAAGATGATATATTTACAATCATGTCTGTTCCGAAGATTGTTCAAATTTTCAATAATTTTTTTTATTTTGTCCAATCGATTAGTCTCATGAGACCTCCCGAGGAATCGATGTGATATATAATTTGATTCCACAACTATCAATATGGGTCCAAATCATTCCTCATATATTGAAAAGTGAATTTAATTCATAAAAATTGTTCCTTATCATCAAATATCCATATTTAATTCTATGATTAAATTATAAATATTTTCTGAGTTTTTAAAATAATTGTCAAAGTAAACACTATATGTAAAAATGTTACACAATTTCAACAATAAACATTTTAATTATACCTGAATATGGATAATCATTACAAATATTTTTTATAGTGAATAATGGTTATATGGAAGTGATATTTTCATGATAATGTTAATACTCCCATAATAAAGTGGGATTGTACAAACCCATTTATCACTTGATAATTTTCGTGTTAAATCCTTTTTGATGAAATAATTAAAATTTAAACAAATAATTGCACAATGAATGAATTAATCATGGAATTAATTGTGAAATTGATAATATATACACTATAACAAATTAATTATGTGTTATAATATAAAATAAGTGTCAATGGAATGAAAATAGAGACAAAATCTCTTAACTCAGGCTTCCTTTTGGATGTACATGATTTAACCACCTATATTGTGGTTCTAAACATATTGATAACTTATTAATGAACAATAATTGAATTTATAATATCATTAATGATACCTTTATAGTATATTATTACCATTCTTAAGTTATCATCCATTATTTTCATTATTTCATTTGTCAATTACCATGTTTTATCATGCATGTTTTTTCAGGAATAATAAATTTATTACACGTAAAATATAAGTCCATAACCTTAAACATTACATAATAATGAATTATGTAAATAATTTACATTGTGGATCTTTTCATGTTTATATTTTAAGAGAATTAGACTATAACTATTACATTACATTTCAAAAAAAATTACAATGTAGACACTTATACTCTATCCTATTATTTCACAACAATAAAACTCATTAATTTAGTCAAGATTTATTTTCATGATATAAATATTCTTGAATTATTCATTTCTCTTACCCTACCTTATAACCAGTGAAAAACATTTCAAAACATTGGATGAGTATAAAAAGCTCAGTAAGGGTTATATAACAAAGAAAAAAACATTAATCCATCAATACATGCAAATCAATGAAATCAAACTTTTTGATATTTAACATAACACAAAAAATCCTAAAATTTATTAATAAGACATGGAAATCATAAAAAATAAATGTTACTTGTGGAATCCATAACAAACATGGATTCAATATATCACAACTTGGTGGGATGTTACAATTGGAACACCCACCAAAATATATTCCATAAATTTTCTAGGGGAAACATTAACGTTTACCTCCATCATTTTACCCAATGAATAAGAATGATATATGGGGCTCACCCGCACTATGATTATAATGGAACAACCTGTATAGATAAAAAATTATCAAGAACCATATTATATTCATAACACATAAAGCAAACAGAAAAAAAAGATAACATTTCCAGTTTTCAATCATAATATATCATTTAAATATATTTACATAACCAATCCATTATCAAAACCATTTTCAATACCAAAATACATAAAAAAGTATTTGGTATTAATTTTTATTTTAAAAACATTAAATCATGTTAAATAATCAAAATATCAAATAATGCTCGTGGCGGTTAAAAGGCCATTGTCACCGCATAGGTTAAAAATACATTCCGTTTGTAATTTAGAAAAATGCTACATCGAAAAAGATTCCATTTAAAAGAAATGTAACTTCAACTGGGTTTATACACTGTATAAAATGAAGTTGTGTATAAATAAAAATATGCCTTAATGAAAAAATATTCAGACAAAGTCCCTTACCTCATGTCCGGATTGACTCATTCATTATTTATTCTAGTAAATGATAAAATAAAGATGATATCTACTTTTTAAGATAATTTTCATGTTTATTGTTCTTTTTATATTAATAATTACCACGTTATTAACATTACATAATCCTTTATGTTAATAACTGTTGTTTTGTTGATATTTTGCAATTGAGTAAAAAATTAACCTGTAATAATTACAAATTTTTCATATGGTCAAAATACCATTATCTCCAGAGTTATATTTATGATTTAGAAAAAATATAATATATATATATATATATATATTATATGTATTTATAATAGTACATAACATTTTGAGATAAGAAATGAAATTCACCATTCATGGAGACTATAAGTCATACATACACATTAACACTACTTTCATTTCTTTTTCGTATTTAATGGAATGAAAACCAAATGATACATATGTATATTATAATTTTAGTATAATATCATATATAATTTCAGTTACACCATCCATTATTTGTTCCGTGTATGGCATGAACGAGTCATATCACTTTGAGGGGGTAGTAGACTGCACTTCCACAAATGAAATTATCATATTTACCCGTTATGGAAGCCATAAAGGTACTATATAAATGAAAAATACTGAAGCATTGAGATAATATAAATATAATATATATAACATATAAATATATTTTCATTATAATTTCCACCAAGAGTGGTGGTAGGAAATAATTGAAAAATCATCGCTTTGTTTGGCAGCAATTCATCGTACATAGAAACAATATGTTCGTATCCATTAGATGGATGTGTGTGTAAGTATAGTTTGAATACATGTAATAAAAAAATATTGTATAATTATGATACTGGTGTATTTATGTAAACAAATAATAATAAGAGTGTAGGGAGTGAATAAGTAAAATAAAATAAGAGAACTTGAGGGAACACATTACCATTAAATCGGGTAACTCCCTTTGGTTGAAACCAAAAGGATTTCTTGAAGTGCCTCATGCCTAAGGTAAGGATTCTAGGAGGAATAGAAGGATATTGTAGCTTACTTGGGTAGAGGATAGAAGATCAAAGGGTCTTGTTTTTATAAGGGAGATCAGGGGTTCTTTAGGAATGTTTTAAAATATTATTTTATTATAAAACGTTTTTCTATTTCCAAAGTTCCAAAACATATTTACTTCTAAGATATAGTGCATATATGTTGAAATAAAATCATCCAATAGAAAATTGGATAGGGTTTGTATATTTTTAATCTGTATATTTCTTATTTTACCCTTTGTTAACTTATTTAACTTTTATCATGTCTTGTTGTATATTTAATGTATATGGTTAATATATTTACCTAAAAATATTATATGAAACAAAATGGACCCTTAAAAAAAATTTAACATCATACATTTCACTTGGAATAATCATATATTTCTAGGAATATTCTATCACTTAATAATATATTAATAGATTCAAAAACTCATTTATGTCAATTTTTATACTATTCATATCGTGACTTTTAAAAAACATACCAAACCACATGATTAATTCCAAAAAACATTCATTATTTCAAAGATAACAAGCTATACTCATCTCTAAAATTCATGGATGGCATAAAAAGTTTAAAAATAAATTTATTTTAATATTTATAATCTAATTTATATAAAACATTCATTAATGATGTAATCATTACATCATCATTGTTTCATAATTAAATTTATTAATTTAATTTCTAAATGTTATAAATAAAATACCATGATGTCAGAAATTATTTTATATTTCTAATGACTACTTATAGTCGAAAAGATCACTCGTATATCCACCTAAAAAAACTACTTTAGTCAAACAATTCATGTTTATTATATTTTTATTTTTACTTTAAAAAAATATTTTATTGTCATTATCTTACCCAAGTGGCTTTATAAGGAAACAAGTCTCTCCAAAGGATTTTAATGGTTGGACATTACTCAACGAATAATTTTATTACCATTGTTACGGTAATTATATATTATTATACTATTATTTTTACCTTGAATTACCTTATTTACCTTTAACTTTGGTAAATAAAAGTCCAAAGTTACTAATCACTAAAAATTATTATCATATTATTGAACCACAAATTACTTTCTGATTAAAAACATGTATGTTGTAATTTAGAAAATAAATTCACAGAACAAGTAAAATTTAATTCAAATGAAAAATTTGGGTTTAAACATCTATGTAATATTTTTCACTATTCATAAAAAATTGAACATTTTCAAAAAAAATCAAAAAATTCACCCAAAGATAATTATGATATTATGAATTAAAAAATGATATTTATTTTAAAAAATTAAATACATATAATTTTCTTTAATTACTTTAAAATTAATTTCTATTGTCAAAATTGGAAAGCGTGTTTTTATGAAATAATAACTATCTAATGACTGACATTTGTTTACATCCAATTTAAAAGTGAAATTACTTACAATGAAAAAAATTTGATTAAATGGAAAAAAATATATCCAATTACTATTTAGAACCATTTATAAAGATAATATATCAATATTAATAATTTAGATTAAAAGGTAGTTTTGAATTAAAATGCAGTATCTTTTAATATTCATTAAAAAATGAATATTATCTAAAAAATACCAAACTTTCATCCAAAGTAAGTTTTGATGTCCTAATTATAAAGAATAATTTTATTGATTTATAAATATCCTAAAAAATTCACCAAAAATATATTTAAAATATGTTCACCATCAAAAGGCAGTAAACCGATCTTTAATGAATATTAGAGTATTTAATGATTAAAATCATATTTTTTTAACTTAAGACTCTAAAATTTATTAGATAATTGTAATGACATTTAAAAAACTTGTATAATAATATTTTAGTTAGTTATATTCATTCCCTCCAATTCAATGGCAAGGAATTAACAAACATTTAAAATATTATTATATTATTATTTTTAGTATGACTCGGCCTTCTGTGAAACATGAAATTTTTGTGAAACAATTTATTGTGTGTCAGGTACTCCATAGAACATAGAATCCCATTTAATGTAAAATAAATATTTAATTCACGAATATTAATAAATATGAACATTTCATATTCTGTATTTACCAGGGATGTTACATCCTTCCTCCCTTTTGGGAATTTCTTCCTCGCAATTTTAAAATTTGCTTCTGAAAGATCATTAAAATTCACATATATGAAAAAGTGTGAATGAGAATATCACTTTAAAAAAATGAAATATAAGTTCAATGTTCAACTAAGAAAACACATACTAGGATTCCATGTTTGAAAAAATGGACTTGAAGGAGAAACTAAGTGTCATGTTCTGATGGACAGTGGTAGAAAACATGACTAGGAAAAAGTAAACAACAAAGAGAACCACAAACATTTAATAAGTTAAACAATCATTGATTCCATAGTAGGAAATATAAATGGAAAATGTTTTTTAGGGTTCCCTTTCATAATGTTAGAGAATTTATTTCTGATATTGACTTAGAACATAAGGAAATATACTTACTTTTCAGGTATATTTTCATCCTTTAATACGTTTCTACAAAAAAACTCATCTTCTCTCCAAATGATGAGTGTTAAAGAAGACATGGTCACAACTAAAGTTTTAAAGTCAACTTTAAGATAATTTCATAATCCACAAAAATTGAACTATATATTTTACCAGTCTTTAAAACATAACCAAAATAAAAAAGGATAGTACAAGATCAGATAATCCCCCAAAAGGATGATACATTATAAAAAGAAATACTCCTTTTAATCCCCAAAATTGAACAAACAATACCCAATTCTCTACAAAGACCATTCAAAAAACAATTGCCTTTAAAAGTTTTCAAAATAATAAAAACTAAGTGTGAAACCCAACATTTATAATGATTTTATCACATAGACTTCCACAGAAATCATAAATTTTACTTCCATGTAACATCAACTACTCTTAATGTATTATACTAAAGAGTATTTAACCTAATAACATATAATCTATGATAGGTTAATCATTTCCCTAAATATCCCAAATTACAATATTTCCGCAATAAACACTTTGATTCTTCCAAATTAAAATTCATCCATTACTCCACAAATGATATCCCATAGAATTATATTTTCCATAAGCATATATATTTTCGAAAAGAGAGATTATCTTCTAAAATAACCTTTATCACTTAATCCCCAAATCAATTTCTATTACTATGTATGTCCATTTGATAAAAAATAAGTTCCCAAAATCAGCTTATTATTGACCCATAAAATAATCTAAATTAAAAGATTTAGTCAAACTAACCAGGGGCTTCACGTAGTCAAGTGGTAAGTGATAAATCCAAATCACACTTTGGTTGTGGGTTCGATTCCTATAGCTTTGTCCGACACGATAGGTTGTCACATGGTTTTCTTGTTGTACTTTTTTAAAAATTATATAATTTTATAAAATTACAAAAAAATGTGATAAATTCTTCCAAAATAACCATAACATATTTTAACCACAAATGTTATCTCATACCTCAAATTTACATCCAAAAAAGTAATAACCCATAATTGACTAAAAAAATCACATGACCCCCTAACGGTATCCATTATGTCCATATAAGAAAAGATAATTCATCTTGAATAGCATTTTCATATATCCAACTTCACTGTTTCACATAATAGAAAAAGTATTCCAAAGTAATCTCATCCTCAAAAGATCCTTAATACTTTTAAGTATTTCATCATACTAAAATATATTATAACTCTTGAATCCATTATATGTAGACTTCTTACTAATTCAGTTTTCTTCATGATCCATTAACCATTATGTTACAATGTATTCCATAATACTTCATTCCTAGAATAAAATATCATGAATCATGCCCTAAGATTCAATAATATCAAAACAATAACTACAAAATAATTTATACATTTTATAGGTCATTTTCAATATCCTCATCTATAATTGGAATGTCATTAGGAATTGGTAAACATATATTTTTATGATCTAGTTGATCCCATTCCCAAAACTTGTTCGTAGAAAATATATTTGTATAATGAAAATGCACACCACATTTAAAACATTCAACAGATTCATTGGAAATAACTTCTTTCCCTTTCCTAGATTATACATGACACTTCATTTTTCCATGGTATGTTCTTACATATGAGCTTCATAACCATATCTATAGAATCTTCTTATCCCTTTGAAAAAATTTCCAAGGTGTTTTTTTCAACATCCTTGACACATAGGTTTTTGAATAGAGATACCTTTATGATTATTAGCTGAACTCCCATTAGGGTTTGTTTCTAACATATATGATGCCTTATAAAAATTCCCAAGGTTAATGTTGTCTATCAAACTCGTGATATTTTGTTAAGAATTACAAAAAGAGAGTTTATTGTATATCCCATTTCATTCAGTTGCTTATTCAGAAAACAGTAATAGTTTTCTTCACATCCATTTTTACTTTGGTACCTACTAGATCCATCAATTAAATAAATCTAGAAAGTTCAGTGTGATTTTATTTAAAAAATTATCATATAATATTTTACGAGGAGGGTAAAAACTAAGATGCACTTATTCATGTTATCTTAATCCCATTGAATTTATCTAAAATAACTATGGATCTTTCTAATATTCTTACCAATATGGTTATGTCCCTTATACAAAAATGAAACCTTAAACACTAAAGTTATATAAACCATCCACTAATACCAACTATAAGGCCCTGACACTAAACATTAAGTAATTTTGAAATAATTCAATAATTCACATTACAGATCTTTTCAATTTTAGAAATTTATAGAATTAGGTTGTAACTATTATATTACATTAAAAAAATACAATGTAGACACTTCTACTCTATCATAATTTTTCATACAAAAAATAAAACTCTTTAATTAAAACAAGAGTTCTCTTCATGATAGAAATATTCTTGAATTATTCCATTCTCTTAAACATTCTTATACCCTGTGAAATATTTTTCAAAAACATGGGATGAGCATAAAAAGATCAGTAAGGGTTATAAAACAAGGAAAGAAAACATTAGTCCAATAATACATACAAATCAATGAAATCATACTTTTCGATATTTAATATACCCCAAAAAATAATAAGATTTATGAATAACAAATGGAAATAATAAATCTTAATGGTAACTTGTTTCATCCATAACATAATAACGTTGTAGCATTCACAGCTACATGGGGAGTTACATTTGGAATACTAATAAACATATATTCCCTAAATCTCTTAGGAGAAACATTAATGTTTACCTCTGTCACGTTACCCAATTCATTGGAGATCTATCTCGGGCTCACCCGCCCTAGGATTATCACAGAACCACCAGTATATATAAACAATTACCAAGAACCATAACATGTTCATAACACATAAACAAAACTTGAAGGAAAGATAACTATTCCACATTTCAATCACAATATATCATTTAAATATATTGACATAACCAATCCATTTTCAAAACAATTTTCAATACCAAAATTTTTAAATATTTTATGGTATTTATTTTCCTTTTCAAAACATTATGACTTGTTAAGGAAGCCAAATATCAAATAACACATACGGTGGCGGAAAACACATTTTCACAGTGTACATTAAAAAGAAAAAAATCCCTTTGACATTTAGTAAAACCCTATGAAGAAAAAGATTCCATTTTAATTAAATTAAATGTAAAATGGGATAATACACCGTATAAAATAATGTTATCTATAATTTAAAATTTTCCTCAATGAAAGGAGATTGAGACAAAGTCCCTTACCTCATATCTGACATGACTCGTTCGTTCTTTAATATCTGGAAAAATAAACTAATGTTAATTTATACATTCTTAAGAACCTTTTTTAATATTACTATTATTTTTATATTACTTATTACGACATTATAAAAATTACATAATCATTTAATTGAATAATAGTTGGTTGTAGATATTTGGTACTTGAGTCAAAAATTAACTTGTCATAATTACAAATTGCTCATCTTGTCCAAAGTAAATTATCTCCAGAATTATATTCATGATTTAGATATCATATATATCATATATATCTAGTATATATCTCTTTATAATATTACATAAAATTTTTAGAAAAGAAATGAAATGAACCGTTCATGGAGACGGTAAGTCGTACGTACGCATTAACTCCACATTCGTTTATATTTAGTATTTAAAGGAATGAAAACATAATGATACATAGGTAAATTATAATTTCAGTATAATATCATATATAATTTTAGTAAATCAATCTTTTATATGTTCCACGTTAGGCATGAACGAGTCATATCACATTGAGGTGGAGGTAATATACACTTCCTCAAATGAAATAATAGTATTTACCCATTATAGAAACCATAATTGTATGATATAAATGAAAAAAAAGAAGAGAGATAATATAAATATAATATATATCACATATATATACAGTTCCCTCATAATGGACACCATGAGAGGTGGTAGGAGATAATCAAAGAATCACCATTTTGTAAGGCAGCAGTTCTCCATCCACAGAAACAGTATATTTGTATGCATTATATGGATGTGTGTGTACATGTAGTTTAAATAATACTCATAAAAACAACCTAGTATATTGGGGATTTTAGTTTTTTTATGTAAACAAAATATAAAAAGATCATAGGGAGTGATGAAGTAAAGTAAATGTAGAGAATTTTAGGTAAGATGCTACCTTTATGTCGGGTAAGTACCTTTGGATTGAACTAAAATGTAAAGACCCGTAAAATTCAAGGGAAATTTTTTTTCTTAATTTTCTTTAGAATTTTACAAGAGCGCGGTTTCAGACGGCACCTGATTCCGAGGCCCGGAGTGCCCGGAATCTTTTTCCGAAGTTTGGCTCGGGTACGTTCAGTGAACAAACGAGCGGGAATTCCTAACTTTTAATCTGGTGCTCGGAATTGAAATCTGAGGGCACCGATGAACTCGCAGCACCGATTTTCGCTTAAAGAGACCTTTTCGGAAGTTGCGTTTGTTTCGGGACGAAAGTTAGTTTTTGGGGGAAATATAAAAAGTTGAATAAAAAATGTGGAATTCTTTTTATTTAACTTTTGTAGGTTAACTCCTCTCAAAGGGAGTTAGGAGTGGGACCCACACACACTTAACCTCCCTTGAGAGGATTAAGTGTGGTGGGGCCCACACGAAACCTAAACTTTACATCTTCCCTCAAACTCCCTTAACCCCTCTTTAATTAACATGACAACTTGTTAATTAATGTGGAGTTATCTCTTATTTGAATTTCAAACCTTTGAAATTCTTTTGTGAATAAAATAAGACTTTATCTTTTTTGTTGGGTTAGAACTCTTTAGCCATCTTGGAGAGGTTGAGAGATCTTCTTCCTTCCTCAAGTTCCGACGAAGAACGCTCAAGTTCCGACGAAGAACGCTCAAGCTCCGACGAAGAACGCCGCACCTCCCTTCTTCATCTACCGTGTCAACGAAAGGGAACGCCACTTCTTCCTCGGACAACCTTCGTCGGCGTACAAGGATTCACCAACGACGTGTCTCTTCGGACATACCTCTTAGTCATCGGATTTGACGAACGACGACCGCGACGGCCGACCTCCGCGACGTTGTCTTCCGCGGGACGTTGTCAAATCTTCGAACCTATACCCGAGGTAGGGGTTGTTGTATTTTGTTTAATTATTTTATTCTTGCTCGTGGTTCGCATGACTAACATGAGGATATTGAATATTTAAGTTGTGTTTTAACGTGAGGGGGCCGGACAGCATGAACACGGCCAAACCCCCTCCTTCATTCTTGGTGTTTTATTTTGCGGATGAATCAAGGTGGCGTGGTGTCGTCGCACCACGCGGATATTCGCCGAATCTTTTTACGCGACGCTGTCGCGCGCGCGCCATGGAAGAATCATCAAGAACGCGACGTCATCGCGCCGCGTTGAAGGAAATCAAGGCGCGGCGGAGGGGCGCGGTGCCGTCGCACCGCGCCGGACGACGAACACCGCGGCCGGTTCCGGGCCGCGGCGGAACGAGAAGACCGGCGGCCGGGCCGTGGCGGAACGAGAAGACCGGCGGCCGGGCCGCCGGTGTCGGAAGCCGAAGAGGGGACCGGAATTTCCGGTCCCGTTGGAGAAAACCGGCCGGCCAGCTGGCCGGCCGGATGGTAATAAACCGGGGGAAATTAATCCCCCGGCCAGCACACAAAAACCCCCCTCTTTATGAGGGGGGGCGGTTCCTTTGAGGGGGGGCAGGCGGCCCCCTGTTTCCTGCCAATCAAGCCCCCCACGTTGGGGGGGCGGTTTTGCAAACAGGCGCGGCTAAAAAGCCACGCCGCCTTCCAATCAAGCGGGGGGCTTTGCCCCCCCGCGTGCTGCCTCCGTGCGGCGCCAGGCCTCCGCGGCCACCGCGCCGCCGGCCGGCCAGGCCGGGTCGACCCAGGGGGGTCGGGCCGGGTCGGCCCAGACCCGGACCCCCCGTTTCGAATCATTTTCGGTCTTTTGGCCATATCTTGAGCCATGGACCTCCGATCGACGAACCGTCTGCGGAAACACGATTCTTGGATCGAGACGGTCATTTCGGTATATCGCACTTAGGGTTTCGGAATACTTTGAGTTCGGCCGGGTTGGTTCGTTCACGAAACCAACCGGGCCCTCGGAGCGGAAATGCTCATATCTTGAGCTACGGACGTCCGATTGACGTGCCGTCAGCTGTGTTGTGTTCCTCATAGTGAGACAGATCTTTTGGCATACTCCGCCCGAGGTTTGGACGCAAGTGGAGTATGGTCGGGTTGGTTTTGCCTTAAAACCAACCGGGCCCCGAGGACGAAAATGCCAATAACTCTCAGACCGGGCGTCCGATCGACGCGCCGTCTGTTGCGTTGAGTTCCTGTTGACGATACGGAACTTTTGGATACATCAACTCTGGACTTTTTGACAGTTGATGTATCAGCCTCTCGGCTCGTGGAGCGGACCATCCGAACGAGCTTGCTGTGTGCGGGAACCCTAGTGCTGGCTGCGACTGTGACTGCTACTACTGCTACTGTGACTGCGACGATGACAGTACAGAGATCCTGTGTGGATTCGACGACGACGACTACAGCACTCAGCGATCCTACGTGGATCAGTGCTACAGGTCCTGTGTGGGCCCGATCCTATGTGGGTCCGATCCTGTGTGGGTCCTTGCGCTCAGCGGTCCTGTGTGAACCAGCGCCTACAGGTCCTATGTGGGCCCGATCCTGTGTGGGTCTTTTGTGGGGGTTAGTTACCTATCGATCCTTCGTGGGTCCGACGACTTAGATGGTTCAGAGATCATCTTTATCGTCTTTTGAAGAAGTATACCTGTATGAGCTGAATCCTGTTGCTTTCCTGTGTGGATTGTGTTGTGCAATCCTGTGTGGATTGCGTTTTGCTTTCCTGTGTGGAATACGTTTACTTTCCTGTGTGGACTGAGTTGTACTTGGGCTCGGAGGTTGGAGCGTATTTGAATTTGATGACTTAGGTATATGTATGGGCATATACCTAAGCAGTGTTGGTTGTTACTTCGTGATTGTTCCTTTCTTCGTGGTTTATCCTTTGTGGATTTGAGAAACCTTCAGGGGTCTCGGGGTCCCTACTGAGTAGCTTATACTCACCCCTGCACGGGATTTTCCCGCACTACGTTGTGTTGGTTGAAGACGACGGACAGCGTTGACCTTAGCTGAGGCTTGCAGAGCGGGACGGTACCCGAAGGTGGACCACTGGGCGGGACGTGCTCGGAGCGGACGGCGGGACCCGTGGAGTAGTGGAGCTATTTGTACCCACCCTTCAGGTGGGATTTCCAGTGGACAGCTCGGCGTAGCAGCTTTTACTTTTTAGTTGCTGTTTTCCCCTTTCGAGTTGTACTTTCTTTCAGTTTGGGTTTGTATACTGGCCCATTGACTTTTTCCGCACTTTCAGTTGTACTCTGCTTTTGCTTAGTGTTTACTTTCCGCTTGCTTACTCTGTGGTGTTGTTTACTTTACAAAGGCAATGCCTTCCCTTTTTACCGGGATTTACGCCTTGGTGCTAGTCGCCAGCCCCTGGCCTATGGAAGGCGGGCTTGGGGTAGTCACGGCATGGACCCCGAGGGCGGGTCGTGACAAATTGGTATCAGAGGAGTTCGGTTCTACCGTGAACTCTGATATTTTCTATGTGAAGCAATAATGTTTAGCGTATTGAGTGTGGTTATCAGTCCAGGGAGTCCAGTGTTGGTGCGGCGGCCGACGTATCCGTACACCAGGACCCTGACTTCTGATTTCCAACTTAATGCACGAAAACATTGATTGCGTGTGTGTTTCAATGTTTTCTTTGTGATTACTTATATCAGATCACCAGGTATACTGTTCTGACCGTGGCGCACCTGTTTCCTTTTCAGGATGGCCCAACGGCGGCAGCCAGCTAGGGTTCCGAGAGTCGAGCGTGACGACAGCCCACCGAGCGACGAGGCCTCAGTGCAGGGCCCTTTGTCAGCAGTGGCACCGGCGGTAGCACTACCCGCCGAGCCCCCGATGCTTCCAGCAGCAGCCGCTGACGATGCACGTCGCCTCAGCGCACTGCATGAGTTTCAGCGCCAGCGACCGCCCAGGTTTCGCGGGGAGACGGATCCCCAGGCAGCCGAGGACTGGCTGGAGGCAGTGGTACGAGTGTTTAGGTTAGTGAGGACACCAGCAGACCTCATGGTGATCCTCGCTGCGAGCCTACTACACGCAGCAGCAGGACGATGGTGGAGCTTGATGCTCCAGGTGCACGATGAGGCATCTCTACTTTATACGGACTTTGAGAGCCTTTTCCGCTTGGAGTTCGTCCCAGCCACCCTTCGTGCGGTGCGTATCCAGGAGCTTCTTCAGCTGCGGCAGGGCAGCATGACGGTCGCTCAGTACTCGGCGAGATTTACCGATCTCTCGCGCTACTCGACCGACATGGTACGGGACCCATTCTTTCAGGCCCGGACCTTCGAGGAGGGTTTGAGACACGAGATCAGGGCATCGCTGATCTCCCTCAGCATACCGACTCAGACAGGAGTACTGGAGCGGGCCCTTCTGATCGAGAGCTTCCTTGCTGAGTCTACACCAGCACAGCGACCCACCGCAGGGCGGCACGTGGCAGAGCCATCTGCAGCAGGCAGTCGATGGATGACTCAGGGGTCCAGGCAGACCAGACCTTCGGGCAGACGACCTCAGGGCTCTGGCTCAGCAGTGCGGGGCACACAGCGTGGAGCCAGTCTTTCGAGAGGCAGACAGTGCTACTCGTGCGGCGGGCAGGGCCACATGGCTCGTGACTGCCCGACCCGTCGTGCAGAGGAGCAGCAGACGGTTGAGGGACCACCAAGGCAGAGGCAGAGGGTTGACCGTGGCGGTCCGTAGGGAGGAGGCGGACGAGGCACAGAAGTTGGAAGAGCAGCCGGTGGTGGGCGACGCTTTGAGGCTCTGCCACCACCACCACCAGGAGGTCCACCCCGACCACAGGGAGCTGGAGGGAAGAGACAGGCACAGCTCCAGGCAGCATAGGCCTACGACCACGGCGCACCCGAGATGATTCGAGGTACTATCTGTGTCTATTCCACCCTTGCTGCAGTTCTTATAGACACAGGAGCGAGTCATTCTTTCATAGTCGCTGCCCTTGTTCGGAACTCGGTGATTCTGACAGAGCCGTTGGCTCGATCCTTACGTCTAGAGACTCCTACGGGAGCAGACTCGACGATTACGCACTGGTGCCGGCAGTGTGAGCTTACTCTAGGAGGAGAGAGCTTCGGCTGGGATCTTCTTGTAGCATCTTCGAGGCCTTACGACGTCATCTTGGGCATGGATTGGCTATCTACGGTCCATGCACAGATTGACTGTTTTAGGCGCAAGGTGCGATGTGTACGCACCGACGGGAGCAATTTCACCTTCACCGGCGAGAAGGGAGCCTTAGCAGCACAGGATGGACTTCCGCGGAGGAGAGGACAGCCCATCACTCATCAGTTGGCTAGCCTTATCCTTGGAGCAGTTGACGTGCGAAGTCCTGGTTTTCCTGCAGTGGTGGATCAGTTTGCGGACGTTTTTCCCGACGACGTTCCAGGGCTACCTCCTTGCAGAGAGGTAGACTATTATATTGATTTGTACCCCGGGACAGCCCCGATATCCACTCCAGCATATCGGATGGCCCCCGCCGAGCTTCGAGAGCTACGGGTACTTTTGGGGGACTTGCAGGGCAAGGGGTTCATCCGACCCAGTGTTTCACCCTGGGCTTCCCCGATATTGTTCGCCAAGAAGGCGGATGGGAGCATGCGACTTTGTGTTGAATATCGTCACCTGAACCAGGTGATAGTGAGGAACAAGTATCCTCTACCGAGGATTGATGACCTCTTCGATCAGCTCAAGGGAGCACGGTGGTTCTCGAAGATATACCTCAGGTCAGACTATCATCAGCTCAGAGTCAGAGACGAGGATGTGCAGAAGACGGACTTCAGATGTCGGTATGGCCACTATGAGTTCTTGGTTATGCCTTTCGGTGTAACCAACACTCCAGTAGTGTTCATGGCTCTCATGAACAGGATCTTTCAGCCATACCTCGATCGGTTTGTCGTGGTCTTCATCGACGACATTCTGATTTACTCTACGACAGAGGAGGAGCACGCCTATCACTTGCGAGTTATTCTAGACACACTCCGAGAGCACCAGCTTTATGGCAAGCTCTCGAAGTGCCAGTTCTGTATACGTGAGGTCCAATTCTTGGGACACGTTATCTCTGAGGCTGGAGTTGCAGTGGATCCCGCGAAGATTGAGGCTGTGTTAGCTTGGGAGCCACCCAGGAGCGTGACTGAGGTTCGGAGTTTCTTGGGACTAGCTGGATACTATCGGAGATTCGTTCTAGACTTCTCTAGAGTTGCGGCATCACTCACAGCTTTGACGAAGAAGGGGAAACCCTTCGTGTGGTCTGACAGATGTCAGCAGAGCTTCCAGGAGCTGAGACAGATATTGACCTGCGCACCTATCTTGAGGTTTCCTGAGGAGGGAGTAGGGTACGTAGTTTACTGCGATGCATCAGGGACCGGACTCGGATGTGTTCTGATGCAGGAGCGGGCAGTGATCGCCTATGGATCACGTCAGTTGAGGCCGCATGAGCAGAACTACGCTACCCATGACCTGGAGTTAGCAGTAGTGGTCTTCGCTCTGAAGACATGGCGACACTATCTGATGGGCGAGCGCTTTACAGTCTTTTATGATCATCAGAGTCTCAGGTATATCTTCTCTCAGAAGGACCTGAACCTGAGACAGCGGCGATGGCTCGAGTTCCTCCAAGACTATGACTTTGAGATAGTCTATACTCCTGGGATGGGGAACGTAGTAGCCGATGCCCTTAGCAGGAGGACGGGCATTCAGCTACTTGAGGAGGCGACGGAGCAGCTAGCCTCTTTGCAGATATCCTTCCTGGATAGAGATGGAGCATCCTTCCTTCAGTCTCTCACAGTCACTTCTCCACTACTGCAGCGAGTCAGGGAGGCACAGCGTGGGGATGCTGACTGTGAGACACGGCGTGCACAGATATCCTCGGAACAGGGACCTGATGGTTTCTCCCTTAGAGCAGAGCACGACATCCATTTCAGAGGACGTACCATGGTACCAGTCGCTTTGCGAGAGGAAGTGCTGAGAGAGTTTCACACTTCTCCTTTGGCGGTACATCCTGGAGTGGCAAAGATGTACCAGGACCTCAGACGATAGCACTGGTGGCCGGGCATGAAGAAGGCAGTAGCATAGTTCGTTTCTCGATGCCTCACCTACCAGCAGGTGAAGGCAGAGCATCAGGTACCAGCAGGCTTGGTACAGCCCTTGGAGGTTCCAGAGTGGAAGTGGGACGGCATATCTATGGACTTCGTGACTGGACTTCCACGTACTTCCAGAGGTCACGACTCCATCTGGGTGATTGTAGACCGACTCACCAAGTCGGCACACTTCTTACCCATCAGAGAGCAGGGCTCAGTGGAGAGCTTGGGACGTCTCTACGTTCAGGAGATTGTGCGGCTCCACGGTGTGCCATCATCTATCGTCTTCGATCAAGATGCTCGCTTTACTTCCCGGCTTTGGAAGGGGTTACAGGAGGCGTTCGGGACGCAGCTACGTCTGAGCACAGCCTTTCACCCTCAGACGGATGGTCAGACGGAGAGACTCTCGAGGACATGCTCCACGCATGTTTCCTCGACTTTGGTCGTAGCTAGGAGGACCACCTACCCTTGGTGGAGTTTGCGTACAAAAACAGCTGCCACTCCACCATCGGGATGGCACCGTACGAGGCGTTGTACGACCGACCTTGTAGATCTCCTTTGTGCTGGAAAGATCCTGGAGAGTCAGCACTGGTGGGACCGGAGATGGTCCAGGCCACGACAGAGAAGGTCCAGGTCATCCAGGAGCGGATGAGGACAGCTCAGAGCCGGCAGAAGTCATATGCTGACAGGAGGCGGAGGCCACTAGAGTTCGAGGATGGCGACCACGTCTTCTTGCGGGTCTCACCTCGACGTGGTATTCGGAGATTTGGCCTAGGCGACAAGTTATCTCCACGCTTCATCGGACCTTTCCAGATTCTCAATAGGATTGGTGAGGTGGCTTATCGCCTGGCTCTACCACCTCAGTTGCACCGGGTGCACGACGTCTTCCACGTGTCTCAGCTGAGAAGATACGTGCACGACCCGACGCACATCATTGACCATGGGGAGCTTGACATTGACGATGGGCCGACTTTCACGGAGGTCCCGGTGGAGATAGAGGATCGACAGGAGTGGGTCCTGCGTGGGCGATCGATTCCTCTTGTGCGCATCAGATGGCAGCACGAGAATCTCCAGGAGAGCACATGGGAGCGGGAGGCTCAGATGCGTGCTCAGTACCCTCATTTGTTTCCCTAGTTTTTGATGTATCTTTACGGGGACGTAAAGCCCTGAGGTGGGAGTAATGTAAAGACCCGTAAAATTCAAGGGAAATTTTTTTTCTTAATTTTCTTTAGAATTTTACAAGAGCGCGGTTTCAGACGGCACCTGATTCCGAGGCCCAGAGTGCCCGGAATCTTTTTCCGAAGTTTGGCTCGGGTACGTTCAGTGAACGAACGATCGGGAATTCCTAACTTTTAATCCGGTGCTCGGAATTGAAATCTGAGGGCACCGATGAACTCGCATCGCCGATTTTCGCTTAAAGAGACCTTTTCGGAAGTTGCGTTTGTTGCGGGACGAAAGTTAGTTTTTGGGGGAAATATAAAAAGTTGAATAAAAAAATGTGGAATTCTTTTTATTTAACTTTTGTAGGTTAACTCCTCTCAAAGGGAGTTAGGAGTGGGACCCACACCCACTTAACCTCCCTTGAGAGGATTAAGTGTGGTGGGGCCCACACGAAACCTAAACTTTACATCTTCCCTCAAACTCCCTTAACCCCTCTTTAATTAACATGACAACTTGTTAATTAATGTGAAGTTATCTCTTATTTGAATTTCAAACCTTTGAAATTCTTTTGTGAATAAAATAAGACTTTATCTTTTCTGTTGGGTTAGAACTCTTTAGCCATCTTGGAGAGGTTGAGAGCTCTTCTTCCTTCCTCAAGTTCCGACGAAGAACGCTCAAGTTCCGACGAAGAACACTCAAGCTCCGACGAAGAACGCCGCACCTCCCTTCTTCGTCTACCGTGTCAACGAAAGGGAACGCCACTTCTTCCTTGGACAAACTTCGTCGGCGTACAAGGATTCACCAACAACATGTCTCTTCAGACGTACCTCTTCGTCATCGGATATGACGAGCGACGACCGCGACGCCCGACCTCCGCGACGTTGTCTTCCGCGGGACGTTGTCAAATCTTCGAACCTATACCCGAGGTAGGGGTTGTTGTATTTTGTTTAATTATTTTATTCTTGCTCGTGGTTCGCATGACTAACGTAAGGATATTGAATATTTAAGTTGTGTTTTAACGTGAGGGGGCCGGACCGCATGAACACGGCCGAACCCCCTCCTTCGTTCTTGGTGTTTTATTTTGCGGATGAATCAAGGTGGCGTGGTGCCGTCGCACCACGCAGATATTCACCGAATCTTTTTACACGACGCCGTCGCGCGCGCGCCATGGAAGAATCATCAAGAACGCGACGCCGTCGCGCCGCGTTGAAGGAAATCAAGGCGCGGCGGAGGGGCGCGGTGCCGTCGTACCGCGCCGGACGACGAACACCGAGGCCGGTTCCGGGCCGCGGCGGAACGAGAAGACTGGCGGCCGGGCCGCCGGTGTCGGAAGCCGAAGAGGGGACCGTAATTTCCGGTCCCGTTGGAGAAAACCGGCCGGCCAGCTGGCCGGCCGGATGGTAATAAACCGGGAGAAATTAATCCCCCGGCCAGCACACAAAACCCCCCCTCTTTATGAGGGGGGGCAGGAGGCACCTCGTTTCCTGCCAATCAAGCCCCCCACGTTGGGGGGGGGGGGGTTTGCAAACAGGCGCGGCTAAAAAGCCGCACCGCCTTCCAATCAAGCGGGGGGCTTTGCCCCCCCGCGTGCTGCCTCCGTGCGGCGCCAGGCCGCCGCGGCCACCGCGCCGCCGCGCCGCCGGCCGGCCAGGCCGGGTCGGACCCAGGTCGGGTCGACCCGGTTCGGGCCGACCCAGGGGGGGGGGGGTCGGGCCGGGTCGGCCCCGACCCGGACCCCCCGTTTCGAATCATTTTCGGTCTTTTGGCCATATCATGAGCCACGGACCTCCGATCAACGAACCGTCTGCGGAAACGCGATCCTTGGATCGAGACGGTCGTTTTGGTATATCGCACTCAGGGTTTCGGAATACTTTGAGTTCGTCCGGGTTGGTTCGTTCACGAAACCAACCGGGCCCTCGGAGCGGAAATGCTCATATCTTGAGCTACGGACGTCCGATTGACGTGCCGTCAGCTGTGTTGTGTTCCTCTTAGTGAGACGGATCTTTTGGCATACTCCGCCCGAGGTTTGGACGCAGGTGGAGTACGGTCGGGTTGGTTTTGCCTTAAAAACCAACCGGGCCCCGGGGACGAAAATGCCAATAACTCTCAGACCGGGCGTCCGATCGACGGGCCGTCTGTTGCGTTGAGTTCCTGTTGACGATACAGAACTTTTGGATACATCAACTCTGGACTTTGTGACAGTTGATGTATCAGCCTCTCGGCTCGTGGAGCGGACCCTCCGAACGAGCTTGCTGTGTGCGGGAACCCTAGTGCTGGCTGCGACTGTGACTGCTACTACTGCTACTGTGACTGCGACAATGACAGTACAGAGATCCTGTGTGGATTCGACGACAACGACTACAGCACTCAGCGATCCTACGTGGATCAGTGCTACAGGTCCTGTGTGGGCCCGATCCTGTGTGGGTCCGATCCTGTGTGGGTCCTTGCGCTCAGCGGTCCTGTGTGAACCAGCGCCTACAGGTCCTATGTGGGCCCGATCCTGTGTGGGTCTTTTGCGGTGGTTAGTTACCTATCGATCCTTCGTGGGTCCGACGACTTAGATGGTTCAGAGATCATCTTTATCGTCTTTTGAAGAAGTATACCTGTGTGAGATGAATCCTGTTGCTTTCCTGTGTGGATTGTGTTGTGCAATCCTGCGTGGATTACGTTTTTCATTCCTGTGTGGAATACGTTTACTTTCCTGTGTGGACTGAGTTGTACTTGGGCTCGGAGGTTGGAGCGTATTTGAATTTGATGACTTAGGTATATGTATGGGCATATACCTAAGCAGTGTCGGTTGTTACTTCGTGATTGTTCCTTTCTTCGTGGTTTATCCTTTGTGGATTTGAGAGACCTTCAGGGGTCTCGGGGTCCCAACTGAGTAGCTTATACTCACCCCTGCACGGGCTTTGCCCGCACTACGATGTGTTGGTTGCAGACGACGGACAGCGTTGACCTTAGCTGTGGCTTGCAGAGCGGGACGGTACCCGGAGGTGGACCACTGGGCGGGACGTGTTCGGAGCGGACGGCGGGACCCGTGGAGCAGTGGAGCTATCTGTACCCACCCTTGAGGTGGGATTTCCAGTGGACAGCTCGGCGTAGCGGCTTTTACATTTCAGTTGATGTTTTCCCCTTTCGAGTTGTACTTTACTTTCAGTTTGGGTTTGTATACTGGCCCATTTACTTTTTCCGCACTTTCAGTTGTACTATGCTTTTGCTTAGTGTTTACTTTCCGCTTGCTTACTCTGTGGTGTTGTTTACTTTACAAAGGCAATGCCTTCCCTTTTTACCGGGATTTACGCCTTGGTGCTAGTCGCCAGCCCCTGGCCTATGGAAGGCGGGCTTGGGGTAGTCACGGCACGGACCCCGAGGGCGGGTCGTGACATAAAAGGCTTCCTGGAAGTGCCTGATACCTAAGGTATGGATTCTAGGAGGAAGAGAGGGATATTGGGAGCTTATTTGGGTAAGGGATGGATGAGAGAAGGGTATTTATAGGTGTTTTTTATGGGTTACAGGTGATAGATGTTTATAAGAGAGAGGAGGGGATCTTTAATATTTTTTGAAATATTATTTAATTATAATATGATTTTTAGCATAAAAAGGTCCAAAAAGTTTTTAATTTGAAGATAAAGTGCATATATGTATAAATAAAATCATCCAATAAGAATTGGAGTGGTTTTGGATATTTTTTAATCCTTATTTATCTTATTTAACCCTTTGTTAACTTATATAACTTTTACCATTTCTTCTTTTATATTCAAACTAAATGGTTAATATATTTACAATGAAACTTAAAGAATCCCAAAATGGATCAATATTGTCATTTGATAAAAAAAGATATTCCACCTGGCCTAATTGTATATTTTTAGAACTATTTTATCATTTAATAAAATATTAATTGATTTAAAAACTCATTTATGTCAAATTTTATACTATTCATATCATGACTTTTTAAAAAATTCTACCCAAATAGATTTATTCAGAAAAACATAATTAGATAAAAGATAACAAGTCATAGTCATCTATAAAATTATTTTTTGGCCTAAAAAGTTTCAAATTAATATTATTTTAATATTTATAATCTTATTTATTTAAAAAATTATTTATTGAGGTAATCCTTACATAATCATTGTGTCATATTTAAATTTTTTTATTTAATGTCTAAAAATAATAAATAAACTACCAAGATGTAGGAAATCTTTTTACATTTATAATGAAAATTTATAGTTGTAGAGATCACTTATATAACACCATATACTAATTGTTTTAGTACATTGATTCATGTTTTAGATATTTTTTTTTACTTTAAAAAATATTATTTATGTCATTATCTTACCCAAGTAGCTTTCAAAGTCCAAATGTCTAACCCATTGATTGTATGGGTCAGCCATTACTAATATAGTATGGTTTTGACAAGTTTTAAGGAAATTTTATATTATTATAATATTATTTTTACCTTGAATTACCATATTTACCATTAACCACAGTAAATAAAAGTCCAAAGTTAGTATTCACCAAAAATTATTTTCATCTTATTGAACCGAATTTTAATTTTTTATGAAAACAATGAATGTCATATTTCTGAAATTCAATTCACAGAAGTGGTGAAATTTCATTTAAATGAAAAAGTTGGTTTTTAACTATTATGCTTTGTTTTTTAACTGTTAATAAAAAATTGAACGTTTTTAGAAAAATTCAAATAATTCACCAAAATATAATTCTTATATTACGAATTCAAAAATGATGTTTATTTTACCACATTAAAAATATATAAGTTTCATTTATTAATTAAAAATTATTTTTCATTGTCAAAACTAGAAATTCTGTTTTTAAGAAATAAAAACCATTAAAGGATTGATATTTGTTTTTATCCAATATCAAAGTGATATTACTTACAATGACTAAAATTGGATTAAATGGTTAAAATATAATCCAATTACTCTTTAAACCCATTTAAAGATATAATATATTCATTTATATAAATTAGATTAAAAGGTAGTTGTAATTAAATTGCAGTATTTTTAAATATTCATTACAAAATGAACATTATCAGAAAAATACCAAAATTTCTTTCAAATTAAATTTTTATAACTCAATTATAAAAAAAAATTATATTTTCAAATAAAACCTATAAAAGTGAAAAAAACTAAATTTAAAATGGTATCTCCATCAAAATGTTGTCAAATGACATTTATATAATATTAGAGTTTTTCATTCATAAAATCGGCTACTTTGTTATTTTAAGTCTCTAAAATATATTGGATAAATGTAATTACATTTAATAAACAAGTATAATTATATTGTAGTTAGTTATTTTCATTCCCGCCAACACCACGGCTAGGAGTTTACTACCATTTAAAATATTATATTATTATTATTTTTCAGTATGACTCAGCCTTATGGGAAACATGAGATTTTGGATAAAACCCATTGTTGTGTATCTGGTACGTCATCAAACATAGAATCCCATTTAAGGAAAAATCAATATTTAATTCACAGACATATATAAATATGAAACTTTCATTTTCCTTATTTACTTGGGATGTTACATAAAATATCATTATATAATATCCAGAATAATAATCATGAAATATTCATCATATTTGCATATAAATTATAATTTATGACCAATACTAAATGAAGGTTTTGAGAAATGATACTTCTCATGATCGTGGAAATGGTAGATTGTACGTGCGCATGACTAATTTCCCTTTTTTCAATAACCATCATTAAAATGAGGTATGTAATAGAATTCCATTACATTATGATCATAATATCATAAATATAAAATTATATATATATATATATATCATCTATTTGGTGTGGTGATGAAAATAGAGTCACATCATTTATTGAAAGCGATAGTCCATACGTACATGAAATACATTATCACATTCTATTTAATAAATACATTTGAAACTAAAATTATATATTATCACTAAAAGATGATTAATATGCCATTAAGTTCATAATTATTTTATTAATATCACATATATTTAGTAAAATTTCCCTTATCACAAAACATTTAAACATTTCTGAAAGCCGAATCACATCGATTTGCGAGGTGATAGTGCATTGTACCCATAGGTTGCATTATTCTATTAGTTATAGAATGGAATGTAAAAAAATGTATTCATGTTACGAAGACTCCAGAGGTATAATAATATTATGAATATAATATATATATATGTTAGTTATTTCAAAATACCCAACCTTGAGAGTTGGTAATGGAATAATTAATGACATCGACTCATGAGTTGATTGTCTATTGTACACATAAACTATGATTTTATTACCCATTTAAGGAATAAGTAATGGTTTTAGGTCATGAACATAAAATAACTACATTTATTTTTATGGAATATTCAATTGTTATTATATCATCAATGACCAATAATAATTGATAGAGTATGAAAATGAAAAAAATGAAGATGTGCATTGAAGAACACTGCATCTTCTTTAGTTACCTCCCTTATGTTTTCACACAATAATTCTTAGTATGGATTGTTGTTACAAATGAGGATTTTGGGATCATTAGAGGGATGTTGTTATATAATATAGGAAGGTATTGTCTAATCCAAATCGCTTTAAATTTGTGAATAAAAGAATATAAGAGGATAACATTTAATGAGGGTGAGAGGACACACTTGGTTTTTTTGGAATGAAATGAGTTCTCCCACATTTTTCATAGGTCACAACGATGCTAAATATTCCATTATGAAACAATATAGGTTTTATGGTTTATGAATTTCCCTAAAATATTTTTTATAAGTTTTCATAGGTTGTTTTTATCCATACATTTTATGAATAACCCCTATTAAACTAATTTTTTTCATTAGTTGTAGTAATTACTTTTTACTGCATTCATTATTAATTTTGGAAAAATATTAAATTAATATTTAGATATTATAAATTATTCCCATTCCAAATATATAATATATTTTTCAAAATTCATTTCACATAAGAGGAAAATTTTAATTAAAATGTAACCCACATAGGTTACTTGGAATCAAGTTTATAATTTGAAAAAGATCAAAAGTGTACAATGAATTTATATAACGATAAAATTTGAAATGGATGAAAATTTATTAAATTTAATTAGATAATATATAATTATACTTTTCCAAAATTTGAAATATATATATATATATATATATTAACAATATAAATTATTAAAATTAAAGGGTGATTGTCAATTATTATTAATTTTATTTCACTATTCCTAAAAAATGTCACAATTCAGAAAAATTCCAAAAAATATACATTGGATAATTTTTATATTTAGAATTAAAAAATGATGTATATATTTCCATGTAAATTGTTTAGATGTGTTATGAATTGATTTAAATTCTTGTTCCCAAAGGGTGACAAAATAGTTCTTGGTTTATACCCAGTGTTTTGTGCATCAAAAGCAATTAACAAAATTGAATTCTTTTAATGAGAAATATATTATAATTTTTTGGTGTTTCACACTGTCCCTTACTATAAAATTTCATCCACAAAATTTCATGGATATTTCCTTCAAAAATATTAGGGTAGTTATTCTTTATAATATCTACTGGTTCCCATGTTTCTTCCTTCATTTTTCTTTCATTGACGAACCATTACAAAAATATCATCAAATACCACAATACACTCCCTTTAGTATCTAGAATATAGATTGGTTTTATATATTAAGACAAACTAGGATGAAAATAAATTCCACCATAGGTGATAGTATACATTTTCTATGGCATGTACTTCCTTAGTAATGTTATATAGACCAGATTATATACCATTATGATATTTAGAGACACTTCAAACTATTATGAAAATAATATAATTATTTAGAAATGTTAAAATGGTGTGATGTACATGGGGATCATTTAAAATTTATTACCATATATAATAGAACCCGTCTGTTGGGATAAGTTCAGTAAAACTTAATCTCCCACTTGGAATTCAAAATCCTTTCTCTAATTATTAGCATAACTCTTCTGCCCACTTTGGGATGGTTAATGTGATCCTGAATACCCATTAACATTGATTATATATCATTAACATGTTACAGTCCATCATATTTCCCTTTATTAACTTTAACCAAAAAATTTGAAGTATGACAACTCTTTATTTATAATTCATTATATGATGTCATTTGAATAAATGAATGAAAATTATTTTTATATACAAACTCTATAAAAGGTAAATAATGATTACACATAACTTTTAAGTGAATATATAATGACCACAACATGTATTATATTATTCTTATATTTCTTTTGGTATATATATCTATTTTAAAAGGGTATTAATTTCTCAAATGATTCTTAGTATTAAGAGTTTTATATATGATTTTCTTGAATTTGGATGTAAAATAGAGATCTCAATTAGATATAATTGAGATATTTTCACTATTAAGTATATAAAATTCATTAAAATAAAACCCTAAATGGTTCTATAGAAGTAAATATCCACTTTTATGATGGAAATGTGTAGAATTCCGAATTTATTAGTTATATCCCATATTACGTCATTCTTTTCTAGGATTATTTGTAGTCATACTGCATTGACCATAATAATGTGAAACCATTTACGTAATTTAATTGGAATAGGTAGAATGAATAATCAAGAATAATGTCAAAAGATTTAACTTGTTGAGAAACCAATCATATAGACACATAATAAACATTTTTCGACTTTATTTAATCTTATAAAAAACGTTTCCTCAAATCCCTATACATCATTGTGATACCAGTATGTATAGAGAAATTTGTTCTATTTGAGTCATCCAAAAAGACTCATTTTATATCATGTATACACATAAGACCTATACATCCAAAAATAAAATCTTCAAAAACCAATTTTAATATATTTTTATCATAAAAAACATTAATTTTCTACTAAAATTTATTATATTTAGATTGATATCATTTACATTTTCTAATAAAGATGTTTTCCAAATAATTTATAAAATGATTGATATATCCCTCTATATAATAATTACTAACTAGATACTTGAACAAATTATATCACTAATTATTCATTTTGGGTCACAACACCTTGATCATTCTAGATCAATGCAGCCATTCCATTATTTTATTTCCTACGGTTATAGTGTATGGTAAAATTATAACTCTTGAGTTTCCTGAAAAATTTGAAATTCCTTAGGTTGAGCTCAATTTTTTAAAATATTTTTTAGGATTTTTTTTGTATAACATCTCCCACAACCATGATAAAGTCTCTAAATCATTAATTACATATTATAGCTACCAATCAAGATCATGGGTTTGATAGTTTTGTCTGTGAGTATTAAATTTCATTGATTAATATGAAAAATATTTATCATTATGAATTAGTAAAATACTATATAATAGTAATATTTGTAAATAGATTATCCAATGCAATTTTGAGGAATATATTTTTGATAATAGCCTACCAAAACAATGATAGTACATACATAGATAATGTTTGTTGGTATATAAAATTATCTAAATACCTTTTTCATTCTAGGATCTACTATGATTCAATCTAGAGAGACAATATACCAATGTAAAGAAACATATGGATGAAAAATATCATAGTTACTAAGTTTCATATATAACTATTTCCTATTAAGAATACCATAAATAACAAACAATTGATTATCATTTTCCTTATATCTTTTACAAACAAAAAAACACAGCAAATGAATATAATGAAAAAATCTTCTAAATATTATAGGAATATGGTGTTCGTTATATTCATAAAATATGAGGGAGAATTTCTCAAAAAAATTGCATTATTACAAAGTAATAATATACATACCATATTTGAAAAACTATTTTTAGAACTTCTTCTTTCCTTACTCACAACTAATGATACCCCGAACAAAGGAAAATATTAGAAAAATAATGAGCATAGTTATATTGATCAAACATGTATTTAATTCAATGTAGAGGATACATGTTATTTATTATAATATAATTTATTTCATTATAATAAATTCACATCAACAAGGATCTATTTTTTTCATATAAATGAGCATAGGGGATCCCCATGGTGGACCCTATGAATAATATATATCGTATTACCCAAATATTATTAGATTTTCTTTAGCTCCACTGATTATACATTGGTAATTTCATAAAGATTATTTTATATTGGTATTTCATAAAGTATTACATCAATATAGAATACAACATCATGTTATGGGTGATTTCAAGGTAATTCATGAGGAAGTAAATCAATATATTAATATACAATATGCGACTCATCAATTCTAATATTAGCATCTACATCCATATTTTTTTTAACTTCATCCAAATGAATCTTATTCAATATTTCTATAAGGGGTGGGGATAGGTATGACTCATGTGATGATGTGTACACTCTAAAGATAGAAAATTATACATCTTCTTATCTGGTTGTAATTTCAAATTTCATAGAAATTGTTTTCTTTGTCATATTCGGAATGCCAGTCTAAACTAATGAGTACATCCATATAATCAATAGGTATAATAATAGGTTCATAAAATATAGAATGTTTATGTGTTCAAATGTGGGATTACATACACATTATTGTTTCAATGAGATAATCCTTACGAGTATTGATTGAAAAACACATTCTTAAATTATAGCAGAAATATTATATTTTTAGGGAAAACTAGGTAGATAAAATAGAGTTGGAGGATATAAAATAGAGATTGAATTATCCAAATTTCAATATGTGATTAATGTACCTACTACCATATCATTTTCTACTTCCACCTCTGTTGTAGTTATCACAAAATCTTGTATTTATCCCCTAATATTCTGTTATGGCGGATTCCATTGACGATTGGGACATTTGATTGAATAATATTCCTTTCATTAGATGTTTAAGTAGTAGACAACATTGAATTTATACTTGAAATTAAATTCATGAGATCTATTCCCCCTATTTTAATACATGTAATAAATTGTCATGCCCTTTAGGAATATTCTATGATGATTCATTCCATAGTTCCTATAAGATGGAAATTACATCAAAATATTCATCATTGATTAATTTCATGTTCAACGTGTTCTGATAAACACTTATATTCTTTTTTCTCCTCGAATATTATTGATATTTGGAATTAATTCTATGTTAAGGTGGAATAGAAAACTATTTTATCATATGATTTTTATTATGAGACTATCACATTTTAGAGATTTATCTTAATCATTTTAAAAAATTTCTAATCATTTATATTTTAATTCATATGTATTCAATAACAATCCTATATAAATTTTAAAGCTAGCTTAATACTCCAAAATAAATTCTTATTAATTTTTTCATTAAGATAATAAAAATCATCTTTATATCGGTGTCTTACTAATGTTGAAAACATTTTTCAAAAAATTTAACATAAAAAATATTTTTTTTCTTTGAGTCATATTTTATTTTCTTCTATAGTATTCTCAGTCAGCAACTACCATTGACCAACATCATTATTATGTCAGTACACTGCAAGTGAATTATTTTCTATTTCACAACATCCCAAGTCCATAAATATATTCTCCATATATTTAACCCACTAATAATAGACCATTATATTAATAATCAAACAAAATAATGGGAGATTATGTCACATGGTGTTATCCATATTATAATAATTTCACAGCTGAATATGTTTTTCCAACGAGGAAAGGTAATTTTTCAAAACCTGATGAAGGTACAGTAATATATGTAAAATTTTCCCAATTGAAATACAAGTGGAAATGGATTCCTTAGTAGGTAAATCTATACATTGACCATGAGTATATATACCCTTATTACATAAAGTCTATATTTATAAATAGTGGGATATAATGTGTTTGCTAAAAATATTAGGAATTTTAAATCATAATTTATAATTCAAAATATAGAACAACACATTACATTAATTAAATTTTAAGCATTTTTATTTGCAGAATAAAAAACATTGTAATCATTTGGGATATATTTACATTCAAATCCTTCAAAATTGTTTGTGAAGAAAATATAAATTATATTATTCAATCCCTTGTGAGTTTCAAACTAGTTGCAAAACAACACCCATTATCGGGTACTATGTATCACTCGTGTCAACATGGATAATCCTTTTTTGGAGTTAATACCCATTTTTAAAAAGTTTTCACAACCTAATCCCCTTATAATATCTTGAAAGGATTTATTTCTAATAATAAAACCAAATTAGTACTTAAAAAAGTAATATTTTTTTCTTATATACTTATCTTCATTGTCTATCATAGTTTTTTATTCTATAATAATTTTTTCTTGAATATATTAACCAATGTTTCTTAAATACTAACTATTATACTAATTATAATGACCTCACCCTTATTAACCTTGAGCCAGTGCCTTAATTTATTATATAGTAATTGATATAATGGGTTGAATACCGAATTAAAAATCATTTTAGAAGTTTTATATAACCAGATAGATAAATAATACCCATTTTTCCTTGGGAATAGAAAACCAAACATAATATATAATAATAAAAAATAAAATGACTCCTTGAAAACTAATTACAGAAAAAATTCTTCATATACAGGGGAATAGAAAAAAGTAATCATTATATGAAATTCACAATAATGGTTAATTACAATGGATTGTATCATGAATCAATTATCATAAACAATATGGAATAGTAAATGACATAATAAAAATTCCATTTAACCAATATAAAAAAAATTAAATGAATCCAAAGATAACAATATTTTGAAAATAATTATGTTATTAATAATTGAATTCTAAATAAAGGTAATGATTAATTATTAGATAAAACTTATAGTCCCCATGATGACTCTACTAGAAATTCCTTTCGCATGACATGTTAAATTATAGGTAAAAATCTATTTAATACAGAAATAATATTTATCTCATAAGACCTACTAATGCTCAAGGGGATATATAATTTCTAGTCCCACATGTAACATCATATCCAAATCATTCCTCACCTATTGAAATTTAAATTTAATTACTAAACAATGTTCCTTATCCTTAATTATTAATATTGAGTAAATGATATATATTTATCAAAATTTAAAAAGTTAATCAAGTAACTCGCAATGAAAACAATGTATATAAGAGATTCATACACTTTAAGAAATAATTATATACATTGTACTAGAATATGTATTTTTAATATAAATTCTATTTCCAATGAAAAATTGTATAATGTAAGTGGTTGATGGAAGAGAATATTAAAAATCATAATAGAAAGTGTGAATTTACAATATCTTTTACAACTTTTTAATTTTTAAGCCATATACCGTTTTATTAAATAATTTATATTGATACAAAAAATTTCATTAAGTATGAATGACACATAATATTAAATTTCATAGTTCTAGTATATAATCCCTAATAAATTGATTTTGTGCATAATAAAAAAATTAACCTTAATGTGATGAAATTTGTGACAAAATTCCATACCTCATGGTTCCTTTTGGTTAAATGGAATTTTACATTATGTATTGTTGTATTGAAATTATTATTATGTTTTAATAAAACCATATTATCATTTTCAATATCAAATATGATCCATTTATAAAAATTTATTATGAATTCATTAGTAAACATTCCTTATTTTCATTGATTCGTGTGTTAATTTCCTTGTGTTCTCATGCAGATTTCTTCATAAAATATAATTTTATTTCTCATATTATATAGTTATGTTATCTTCAAAATATTAATTATTACATATTTATCTTATTTATACATAATTTATACAATTTGACTAAATTTGAAATATGGTTTTGATAAATTAAGTGTGTTACCAACATGGAGATGGTAGGTCATACATACACACGAATACCGTCTCCATTTTCCAATGATAATTATGAAATAGAAGGTAATAAATATTTTATCATTACATAATGATAATAATATAACAAATAGATCATTATATATTTAAATATTATTTTATATAATACATGTATAATTGTGATTAAAACACGTTTACATCATTTTGTGAATGCGGTGTCAACAGGTATACGAATGACAATATCATCATTTATTTAATGAAAATGAATGTAATATAATGATACAAATTATATTTCCCAAATATAAAACATTTCATTAATATCATAATTATTTTATTTATATCCCATATATTAATTAACTCGACCAATATCACATACCATGTTAAGCCATAGTGAAAGACGAATGACATCTCTTTGTGAGGCGGTATTCCACTATACACATGTGCGACATTATCATATCTCAAATAGAATGAAATGTAAATACAGTATATATGATATAATTAAATTATAAGAATAATAATTTAATAAAAATTGTATTCTTGTATTATATATATCACAATACCCAACAATTATAGTTGGTATTTTAATAATTAATGACATTAGTTTTTGAGGCTCTAGTCTATCATACACAAAGTGGTTGATTTAATAAGCCATTATGTGGATGAGAATATGTTTATAGGTCATGAAAGTTACATTACAATATATTAAAATATTTTAGATATCATGTTTATTATAGCATCCTAATATTTTATTAATTTCAGTATGTAGAGATTTAAATAAAATAAAGACGCTCATAGAAGACCATTGCTTATTCTTCTTGTTTATTCCTTAGGTTTTCATGAAAGGCTTCATATGTAGGATTTATGAAAAAATGAATACTTTTAGAAATAGGGGGATGGAAATTGATATGTTATCTGGGAATTAATTTTCTAAACCAAATACCATTATAGGTTTTAAGAAGAGAAGAGTGGGGGTGATTTCTATAAGTGTGGGAGAGTTATGACATGGTATTTTGTAGAATAATTGATTGATCCAACGTTTTTCATATTTCATACTGGTATAAATAGGTAATTATAGTAATTTGGTGCTTAATGGTTCTAAATAAATCAATGAAATATTTTTGGACTAGTTTATAGGTCATTTGTACCCATCTATTTATAGTTTAACAAATGGAAATCCCATTTTTCCATAACCGTGATAAATAATATGTACTACATCCAATATAAATTTTGGATAAAAATAATGTTGGAAATTATATAAAACATAATCTATTATAATGAAAAACATGGAATAAAATTTTTCAAATTAAATTCATATATTTGGAAAATTTTAATTTCTAATCAAACCCACACATGTTTCCTGAAATTTGGGTTTTAATGAGAGAATATTTAACATTTATAATGTTTTTATATCAAAATTTAGTATAAAAATGATTGAAAATAACTAATTTATTTAGATTAATTTATTATTAAAGAAATTTTAATTTAAAATCAATTAAAAATACAAAAAAAACTTTATATATAATTTAATCGAAATTGTAGTTTGTATTCAAAATTATTTATTTGTTGTTATTCATAAAAAAATGAATCATTTAAGAAAAATATCAAAAATTCATCATAAGATAATTTTATGATGATTTCAAAAATTAAGTCTAGTTCTACAAAAAAATTTACTAAATAGATAAAAATAATGTTTAAATTAACTGCGAAAATCATGAGTTAACAATGTTTTGATACAACATAGTATTGCGTGCATCACAAGATAATATAGAAATTAAATTCATTATAATAGATATATATTTTAAAGACTTGTGGTGTTATATAAAACCTTAATATATATTATCTATATTGAATAAATCCCAAATAACACTTCTATAGTTTATCCAATATAGGAGAATGATAATAAGGAATGTCAGACACTAGAGTTATCAATGGCCTTGAGTTCCACATGAGAAACAAACTATGTCCGAACTCCAAATAGAAGTCCAATGACAATATTATTATGCAAAAATATAAGGTTAACTGAATCTAACTCTCTCCAATATAAATAATTTCTTAATAAGGAATTTAAGATCCTCTTACCATAGATCTGATTTTCAATATATCTCTATAACAACATTGTCGTGATGACTAGCTCTTAGCCTTCATATATGCAATATTATTTTCTATTTCCAACTGGCTATGGAATGTGGACAAAATAAATGGAGTGATGTAGAATTTGAAATCCATATTCAATTCGTCATCAAAAATATTTCCTATTGCCTATATATCTAGTATATGGTTTGGGACAATGAAAAGATGGATGGTGACCCAAATCCCAATTTCCAGCATGATAGAACATAATTGAAAATGATAATTTGACTGCCATTTATGTGAAAAATATATAGTCAATGATAGGAATATTACCTAGAATAAATTGATGATCATCTCACGAGAAGAATCTTACTCCTCAAGATCTCTAATGAGTAAAACCCATCGCTATTTAAAAGATCATTAGAATATAATATCATCCAATGTAATATTATTATTAATCCCAACACAAGGAAAACATAAAACTACCTCCACCTCCTAAAACCATTCTTCAATATCCTAATTAGAAATAAACCCACATTTTTATAATGGTATAAATGCTAGAACTCCCAAAATTTGTTCCTCCGACTGTTATACTCATTGATGCATATTCTATAGTGATCCTTTACTGTATCTTGATATACATTATCATCATGAGTCTGAAGGGGATGTCAACTGAGATCTATCTATTTAAAAGAGTAAATAAGTATATATTTTTAATCATCAATCATATAATCCTAATGTTTATTAAGATTATTCTTAATTCACATCATTTAAACAATTCAATAAAAGATATAAATAACTATTATGCATAATAATTTCATAGGTTTCTATCATAAAATCAATATAAAAATTTCTTATATATTCTATAAAATATAGGTCTAAGAGTTAACATATAAGGGTACTAGATCACTTATATCCACATTGTTCTCTATTTCTTATATCAAATAAAATGATCATTTATTATTATTTCTCAACCAACCAATGAAATAGTCAAAATTTATATCAAAAAAATCAATTATATCTCTTAAAAAATATCTACTAACATTTTTTAATTAAAATCTCCCTCTATTACCCCTAATAGATAAATGGGAAATAACATAAAAACACTTGAATCCCACCACAAATAGGGAAAAAATTAGGGACTAACACTAAGGGTATAAAACCTACATGTGGGAAGAATTCAAATTAAAATTTATAGGAATAATAATGAATCCCAAAAAACAACCATAATAAAAATAGAAAAATTCAAATTTCATTAATGTAATATAAATTTAAACACAAAGGGAAAATATGTAGAAAAACTTCCATCATAGTTATGTTAATTCCCCTCGAACCATAAATAGAATCCGAGAGCTATTAAGGAAAAAATGATCACAAAATCCCTCATAAATCAATAGAAAATTAATATATATTTATACTTAGGGGTAAAATACTATTATAATATATAATATACTCCTTCAAATGTTTCATCAAAATTTTGAAGAAGCTATAAAAATATAGAGACAATAAATAGGGAAAATAACTAGTTAAAAAATTATGTAAACAATTTCCAATCGTTAGTAATGATAAATCAATTAATATCTATTATATGAAGGTAATATAGCACAATAAAACATATATCAAATATAGGTACCCATCATTAAATTTCTCATTGAATCATTAATCCTGAAGTTCAATGTCACAAGACTTGTAGCATTAATCCCCTCCATAAGATATATGGCCAATACATATAAGGAAATCATTGACACATCTATAAATATCATCCACATAACCATCACCCACAATAATTATATTATAATACTAAGGGATATTATAGACATGATAATTGCACAATAAACATTAATATGTTACTACAAATTTATAAATTCATATTTAATAACTGTAAGTTATTACAACTTCAATACATGAATAAAATATACCGTAAGAATCCAAATTATCATTTGCATGTATTTCATTACTCTAAGAAACAATTTCCTATATATGTATGTATCATATTAAAATAACATATAATTCCTCCAAAATGAACTTACATTGTACTATTTATGGATGTTACAACTAGGTAAAGGGAGTATTTAGTCATCCATATCATCAAAAAAGTAGATATTGGGAAAACACTAAAACCCCATATCTAGATGAGGGTTAATGTCTTGTTATCATACTCATGTGGTGGATTATAAGGAATGATAGAATATAATGAATATTTAACAACACAAAACCATTCAAAGGGAATCTATCCAATATAATATAAGAACTATAAATAATTCATTCCTTGAAAACGTATTGACCAACACTAATAACTATTAAGTTAATACACTCCTAATGAAAAATCAAGCATTAAAATTCACCATATTACTTATAATTTATTATTAATTAAATGAAATTCATTTTATAGATTCCCATCATTAATTAATTATTAATATTCATGTAAATAATTTTATTCCATGGTACTTTCATTTTACATATTAATCTTTTTATACAAATAACCAATGTAATTAGACTCATTAATATTTAAATATTTCACACAATATTTTTCAAGATCATTGGTAAGTCATGAGAAATAATTGCAATTAATTAATTTTATTTTTATCACACAATTACATAAACCTGAGGAAAAAAAATATTCCAACATTATTTGAAAATAATACCAAAATTAAATGAGTGATCGGTAAAAAATTAATAAAGAACAATAGATACTATACATTAACAAATTAGTTCAACCATCACAACACCATCCACTACACCCTTCCATACTAATAAAACTATCCTACCATCAACAAACTGAATCTCTAAATCAATAATATGATGTACAAGAAAACAACTTCCATTTAGCACAACCTTACTTGGATGAAAATTAAAATTATAGAAATGGGACTAATATGAAAATATATTTACAAATATATGAAATTTATAAATATTTCATATTAATATTCATGAAACATAAATTCAATTTCTAAAAAAACATAAAAATTCCATACATTACCTGTCACTAGAACAAAGAAAAAAAACCCATTTTCTAAAAATTTTAAATAATTTATTATTGTATAAAAAAGATTCATCAATCATTGAAACCTAATATAAAAATAACTAATTGTATAATTAAATATTAAATAAATATACTTAATAAAATTTCATATCAAATTTACAAATTATAATTACTGATGATACAATTGATTAATTCCTTATTCAGCATCCTACATATATTACCCTATTTAAGTTGTTTACATAGTTTTACACATGAAAATTTAAAAATTAATCATTGTAAATTTTTTAAATAAGATATCATACTATATAAAAAATATAACTAAGTAATGACATTAATAAAACCATAACCACATGTGTATCAACACCAATATCATTTTTAATTCAACAAATTACAAAGAATTGTCTTCTCTAGGTCAAAAAAAGATCTTTATTCATTGAAAAATATATTTCTAAAAGTCCATCATTACAAAATTTAAAATATTTTATATGATTAAAATACTCTACATATATATTCTTCTTTAATATATACATAACAAGATAGAGTTTTGGATGATAAACAGCAATATCAAACCTAATAATGAGGTAAAACACCTTAAGGATGTTATTTATCATGTAATATTTTCCAACCAATATTTCGAAATCCATTAAATCAATATAAATTGGAATTTATCGAACGGAATGAAAAAAAATAAAAGAGTAATGTGTATAAAAAATATAAAAAACAGTCATCTTGGATTAGTATTTGTACTTTAATAATGAAGAAACAGATGAATGTGTCATAATTGACTATGTTTGACAAACATTATCCCACGACCACCTATTATTTGATAGTGGAATGTGGAATTCAAATTAATTTTAGAAGAACAAAAAATTTATAATTAAATTTTGTGATCTTTATACCACCAGGTAAAACTGATTTTTCATTCCATGATTAGATTTTATCGAAATTTCATAGTGCATTCTGTTCAACAAGATCCTATTTTCCTCATGTTCTATTAAGATTTTATAGTGATATATTTAGGTCCACAATGCCAATATGGGTTTCAAAAAACAATGGTCAAACCCATAAAATTATGATGGAATTAAAAATATTCAATCATAAATCGATCAACCCTATACCAAACTAATGATGTAACATTTTAAAAATGATGTATCATTTCTTTAGTGAAAATAAGTATGTGACTCGTCAATAGGAGAAACACATGACAACACCTATAATCAATTCATAATTGATCCTCTCAAGAGATTAATAAGATCCCCATGTAATATTAAACCAACACTAATCAAACATCACACCACTATATGACTCCTAGTACCAAAACCTATAACAGAAATGATTATGTCAGTAGAATTCGTATATTATTTACCCATGAAAATAACATAACAGAAGAAATATCCATGAGATCCTGAAAAACATCATCATACAGCCCAACTAATTACACCATAACCAATATAGGATAACTAAATATACAGATTTGAAACAATTCATGAGTAAAATATTTGTTTCAAGATAAACCACATAAAATAAACCAATAATCACAACATGATATATTATGATACACACAAGCTTTTTATATCACCTTCAATACTACCACCCATCATTCAAAAAATCCATTAGTACCCATGAGATGAAAATATATGGCTTCTAAAAAAACTATAACTATAATCAATTATGGAGATTCTCAAATTATTTCAAAGATGAAAATTATTATTTTTAATAAATCACTAAAATAATTTAACAATGCATCATAGAATCTAAGAAATATTGGAGAATTATATATAATTCAATAAATTTAGCAAGCATTCTAAATGATAAAAATTGGGAAATATCCCATTAACTATATTTTTTAATAACTATTATAAGTAACTCATGTAAGAGGGATAAGAGTGATGTGAATTAATTTCGTCGTTAAATATTAAAAAATAATTTAAATTATGTTAAAACTATATAACAAGGACAATAAAGAAATTATCAATTAGAAAAAAATAAGATTGATAAATCTTATTTTATCAAAAGTAATTTACATAATAAAAATGGAAATCTTGTGTATTATCTAAAATTATCCTAAATATTCTTATTTTCTCTCATATATTCATAATAATCAATTAAAACCATTGTGATTAGTGTTTTATTGGATAATGTCAAATTTAATTTTAATAAAGCATCTTATAAATATTAATCTTAATATATCTTAACCATTTAATATATCTATTCAAATAGAGAATTAATTAGATCAATATGGGTAATTTTATATATTTTCCATATATTTAACTATATTTAATCCTCATAAATAAAAAATAAAAAATATTTGATTATATATTTCCTAACAAAATTCCAATCCCAAGAAACAAAAAGAATCCCACAATAAATATGCTGCCAAAATAAAGTCAAAATTTATCCCATATAATTGCAATACAAATTACCTAATAACCCATCAGTATATATAGGTACTTTATATTATGATAAATAACTCATATATTTGTAACACCCATTGTTTTTATTATACTTTACCATGTAATTAATTCAATGCATTTGAAATTGTGAGATTAATGTGACACCAAACATGACTGAATAATGATTATTATGATAGGAAATAAAATTTATTACAATATAACTCAATGAAAAATAATTACTAATATAAATTAAATATTTATAATATTTAAAACATTAATTATTCAAGGATATCAAATATTTTCGTTATTTTTTATTTATTGTAAATTATATAAGTTTCATTTGGAAGTTAAAAATATAAAATTTAACAATTTTAATTTGAAAAAAAATGATCTTTATATTGTTATTCATCCTAAAAATATTAACATGATTTGATTTTTTGGGATTTGTCTAATGATATTGATTTTTATTTCCATTTTATATAATAATTTTTATAAATAAAATTAATTTTTTAATTTCATTATTATAAAAATATGACATATATTTTTATTAATATTTTTTATCAAAATATTTATATTTAGTAAATAATACTTCTATAAATTATATAATTAAATTATAAACTATTATTTTACATATTAAAATTGATGTTATATTTTTTGAAAATATATTTTAATCTATTATAATTTTAATATATTAAAATTAATTTATAATGAAACGTATAACTAATTAGATTTATAATTATATGAGAATGGTTTTACCAAACTAGGGTAGTATTACATTATCAAATAATGAACTTTCCATGATTCCTAGGAATATAATTTCTTTGTTATAGGATCCCAAAGATTATATTATATCTATATAAATATTCATGAAGCATTTTGTCATGGATTGTCCCATAGAATGGGGGTGTAATTGGGAAATGTGGAAAATATATGTTAACAATTTTTAAGATAGTGGAATTAATTTGGGTAATGTGAAGGATTCTATATTAGAACATTATGAAAATATTTTGGTTGATATTCTACATGGGTAGTAACATTGGACTTGAGTTATGTGATCCAATTAACAACACTATAATTTCTACTATTATCAAGAGCATGGGATGATATCATATCAATATAGTATCATGATTGATAACATTATAATCCAATTGTATATAATGATTTAGATAATTGGATGGGGTGATGTTAGTTTCCTGTGTGTTAACAAGTTTGGTAACACTCTTCTTTTCCGGTTATCCAATATTAGATTATCCCTGCAGGCGGCTATTAGTTTTCCATGGTTCTTTCATACCATGTTTAGTTGTGACCGAATTTTTTTAAAAAACTAATTTATTTTTGTTAGTAGGTACAACATTGAATGGTTTTCTTTCTATTGAAAGTTCCATTAGAATAGAAGGCCCATTTTTTAGTATTTATAGGTTTTAGTATATAAGGGATTGGTCAAGGTTGTTTTACTGAATAGTTATCCCTATAAAGTATAAATTATTTATTTGATGTATAACTAACCATGAAATAACTATTGATAAAAAGGGTGAAAAGGGAATTTATTTAGATTCAAAATGAATATTTTGGCATCTTCTCTAAATTTTTATCCATTTCACATCACTTTATTAATGGTGATTTTGTGGTTCCCATGTGTAAGATGATATTTAATTTTAATGGTTTTATATTCATTTAAATAGTATATTAGATTATTTTTATCAATTTATGCATGAACGTGGTGATTTTGGTGAATTATTCTACCTACATATTCTCAAAAAATTGAGATTATAAGTTATTTTAGAGACATAAAATAGAACAATGAAAAATTATTGTATCAAATAATATCTTGTATTCATTTTTCAAGAATGAATCCTTATTTTAGAGATAATTGTCCTTTTAGTGTGGAAGGAATGACATCATATTCTTAGATCACTTATGAAACATCAAGATTCTATCACATCTTCATTTATTTGGTGTATGGAAGAGGTATCGTTGAAAATAATTGATAATAGATGGAAGTTAAACAGTAATGATTATTGTGTGTTATAAATTATGAGAGTGGGTGGGCTTGTTTGGAACTCCCTGGGTTCTATGAAGGTTGATTTCAATTCCTTATATGATTTTGTAACTTCTCTTCTTATTGGAGATTCAGTTTATTTAAGTAGGCTTATCATATGTTTTTTTACTAAATTAGAATCAATCAGGTTAAGCTGGATTCCACATTGGTAATTAAATCCCTAACTGGTCATGTTATTATAATTTGACCATTAGTTATCATATTTGATCATAAAGTCCCAAAAAAATAATTAAATGGAAATAAAACATATGTGGAACATGTGTGTTTTAGAAATATTTATTCTGTCTTCATGAGTTTCCAAAGAGGAAACCCTCATTATTTATATATATACTATGTGTCTTCATAATGAGTTCTTGAAAATTTTAATATAATACTCCTAGGATTCTCATTATTTTTCGATACCATTATTTATGTAGTGGATCGTTTGTTAAATTTTCATATTTTTTCATAAATGTTGAAGCTATGGAGAAAATACTAAAAATACTAAAAAATTGTCAACAAATTCATATTAAATGTTTTCTAAAACCCATTCCATATAGCAATAAAATTATATTGATATTTTCTACTCATGTTCCTTGAATATTAACATTTCTTGTCTATTATTACAATAATTACACCCTCCTCACTTATTAATGGAGCATATCAGAAACACTCTTACTTTAAAAATAATAGTGTCACAACCCGTCCCCTGGGGCCCGTATCATGACGACCTCAATCCCGCCTTCCATAGACCAGGGTCTTGTAACTAGCACCAAAGGCATAAGTCCCTAAACTAGGAAGGCATTTCCTTTATAACATTAACAAACACAACAGAGTATGAAACTGGAAGTAAAACTGTATACAAAAGAGTGTGCTAAAAGTAAAGGGGCCGAAAATACAAGCCCAATAGTAAAGTACTATACAACTAAAAATCTAGTACAACTGAAGAAAGAAGTAATGCGGCTACTGGCTTGTCCTCCAGAATTCCCACCCGAAGCGTTAGTACAGATGGCCTCCTCAGCACCCGAAGTTCGTCTTTCAACTCCAGGTACGTCTCACCGAGTGGTCCACCTTTGGTCACGTCCAGTTCTGCTACTCTTTATCCCAATCAGTGTTGTTCGTCATCTACAACCAACAGAACGCGGTGTGGGCATAGCTCGTGTAGGGGTGAGTATTAACGATACTCAGTAGGGACCCTGCGACCCTCATGGTATCAAAAAAACCAACAAGGATAATCACAAAGTACGGAATCAACGGATAACCCTTAATTAGGTATATTCCCATAAATATACCTAAGTTATTTAGTAACCCATTTTAATCATAGGGAAAACACAAAATTCATTAACTCGGCTCAAACCAGGATTTTCATTATTGAATCCATGACTGTTGGGGAACTCCTCCTGTCGTGAAGTGTTACGTAGAAGAATATAAGTATATATGATTATTCACGAAGCTATATCATCTTATTCTGTCAAGAGTCATTGTATCTGACCATCTGGAGTCTGACCCACATAGGATCGATAGGTACTAACCGCCGCAATGACCAACATAGAATCTGACCCACACAGGATCAGTATGCAATGACCCATACAGGATCATCGAGCATTGACCCACATAGGATCTGACCCACACAAGATCGGTATTCGCTAATACACATAGGATCGTTGAGAACTGACACACACCGGATCTGACCCACACAAGATTGGTATGCGCTGACCCAGACATGATCGTTGAGCGCTGACCTCCATAAGATCTGTCTCCAACCTCCGCCTCACTATCAACCACTGGATTCCTCGCACCAGGTGCGCTCGAGTTTTGTAGAAACTATCCTCGAGATATCGGTCGTACCTCTACCACCACTAAACTCCATGAAGGATTACCCCAAAGGACCTCCATGTCATAAGGGTTTCAACGCGAATGACGGTGCGTCATTCAGATGCCTGATCTGTAAGTTATTGGCATTTCTATCCCAGGAGCCCAGTTGGTTACTAGGTTCAAACCAAACCAACAGTACCCCAGTTGTGTCCAAACCTCAAGTTAGTTATTCCAATAGAACAGTCTCACTCTGAGCTTTCCGTCTCCACAAAAAGTTCATCGATCAGACACTCGTAGCCAAGGATATGGGCGAAAAAGTGTAAACTGGCCATAGCGGGTCCGGTCCTAGTCCAACCTAGTTGGACTGAGTCGACCCGATCCGGGTCTGAACCAGGGTCCGACCCGGGCCGCCGATCCGACCAGGTCTGAGGAAGCGGCCTTGCCCGAGGGGGCGGCCCGGCCGACGACAGCCCGGTCCGGCAGCCAGGCAGCTCAGTGGCCTGACGACACGTGGGGTACGCCTAATCTGCGGCCAGGGGGAAATTCGCATGCCCCCTGGCTCCTCGAACGGCTTGGTCGTTCGGGTGTGAACCGAAACTGGCTCCAAGTGGCACCGGTCCATCCCAGTCGGAACCTAACGGGGTCCTTCTCCTCCCTGCTTGCCCGAGTGGCCATCCTCTCCCGCTCAACGGCGGCCGGCCCAGCCAGACGCCACTACACCTCCACTACGGAGCGACGACATCATGGTTCGACTGACCTCCGTGTGGCACAATGGCGCCACGTGTAACAACCCCAAATGATTAAGGGTTAAATGACTAAATGATATGACTCATGTCAACAAGGTGCACCTTCCTTTTCAGGAGCCTGTCTGATTAGAAATCCACAGTTAAGCATGCTTGGCTTGGAGTAAGGGTCAGGATGGGTGACCTTCTGGGAAGTTTCCCTGGGTGTGTGTGAGTGAGGACAAAGCACACTGGAAAGGACATGTGTTGTCCTGTGGGGACTATCATTAGTCAGATGACCCATTCAGGCATGTGGGTGGACCTTTGGGTGGGCCCCACATGTCTGTAGGGCAACTGGGGGTACCTGGTAGGCTAGGACCTGACGACCATGTTAAGGCGGGGTGTCTGTGCTGTCACCGGGACCCGGTTGTCACATTTGGTATCAGAGGAGGAACCCAGCCTTAAGTGTGGTGCACTGCCTGGGTTGAGATGTAGTGCCCACAACGACGACATTGTGCTCTAAAGGGGGGGTGATTGTAACATCCCCAAATGATAAAGGGTTAAATGACTAAATGATACGACTCATGTCAACATGGTGCACCTTCCTTTTCGGGAGCCTGTCTGATTATAACTCCACAGTTAAGCGTGCTTGGCTTGGAGTAGTGGTCAGGATGGGTGACCTTTTGGGAAGTTTCCAAGGGTGTGTGTCAGTGAGGACAAATCACACTGGAAAGTACATGTGTTGGCCTGTGGGGACTATCATTAGTTAGATGACCCGTTCAGGCATGTGGGTGGACCCTTGGGTTGGCCCCACATGTCTGCGGGGAATCTGGGGGTACCTGGTGGGCCAGGACCCGATAGCCATGTTAAGGTGGGGTGTATATGCTCTCACCGGGACCTGGTTGTCACGCCGTGCATCTTTCATCGCGGCCCGTCCTAGCCACGGCCCACTACTTTCCCCATGTGGCACGGCGGTGCCACTCCCTCTTGGCGATCTGGTGGCCCCTGCGCTGCCTATTTTCTTCGCGTTTGGTTTTCTTTGTGGTCAGCCTGACACCATCTTCCATCACACCACCTCCATCATCAACAAGAGAGAACAATAAAGGGGGAGGGTCGGCCTTGTTCGTGCGGTCTGATCCCTCCTCTTGGTGGTGATATCAATCGGCAACAAAGTGCTCAACAAACGGTGAAGAACAGAGGGTAAAACTCATACATAAAATAACCCCTACCTCGCTTGTCGATCATTGATAGTTAATGGAGAGGAATGGAGAATCTCGATTCATCATTCGCTGCGTTTGTCACGCACTCCCAATTCTCACGCTCGTGTGTCGGAAAGTGTTCGGAGGTGACAAAAACAATGATTGCGTTCTTCACGTTCTTCGTTGGAGAGTTCTCCTCCTTCCCCAGGCTTCACCCATGAGATTATGCCAACCAAAATAAAATAATATCATATCTTCTATTATAATGGTTGGAATGAATTCAAATGGATTAAATTAATTAATATCAAGGGATTAATTAATTAATTTTTAGGGAGTTGGAACATTAAAATAATGGGGGAAGTTGAAGAGTTGACATCCCACATAAATGGGGGGTTAAAGGGGGGTTTAATGCCCGGGTGGCCCCGACCATAATTATCCTCCCAAGGGAGGTTATGCTCTGTTGAGCCAGACCACCGTAACCTCCCATGGGAGGTTAGAGTGTAGTGGCCCCCACCCCCAACCTCCACAATAAAATTAAGTGTCACTCTTATTTTTATTTAATTTATTTTCAAACCCCAAAAACTAACTTCCAATATCGTTAGAACACAACTGCGGTGAAGGTATCACTAATAAATCACCAACATTGTGAGTTCAAAGGTGCCCTCAGATTTAAATTCTGAGCACCGGTTCAAAAGATATAAAATTTAGATCGAACGTTTACTGAACGTACCAGAAAAAATGATCAGAAAAATTAATATTAGCCACCCTCGACCTGCACTGGTTGAGGTTAGGATCTACCTAGGTGAATCACACCCCAGTAATCCCAACGGTACCCTCGTATTTTCAATCAAAGTTACCGTTTAAATGTTATTAATTTTAAATTAAAATAAGTTTCACTTAATTATTTTATTTATGGCCAAAAACTAACTTTCTCTGGTGGCCCTCACCGGACCAAGTTAGTATCATCTTAATGAAATCCTACCCTCACGAGTTCAACCGTGGTTTCATATTTTTAATCTGAGTTACCATTTGTGAGGTATAATAATTTGAAAAATAAAATATCTTTATTTAATTATTATTTTTTACTATTATTCCATTTCTGGGTTTTCTCAAAAGAGGCCCACACTGACAAAACATAAGTCATTCCTAGTGTAAACCCGCCATCTTGAGCGCAATAGTGGATTCAGATTTATGATCCAAGTAACCTTTTATGATATATTACACTTTTTCAAGAAAATCTCAAACGCATGTTAATTTAAGCTTAACAAAACTTCGACGGATCATTCTGGGCACTCCGGGCCTTGGAATCACACGCTGTTAGAAACTGCGAACTCGTAAATTTCCCATGAATTTAAGAAAAAAACATTTCCACAGAATTTATGGGTCTTTATATTCTCCCAACCTTAGGGCTTTACGACCCCGTAAGATACAACATGAACTATGGAATAAATAGGGGGTCCTGAGTAGGCATCTGAGTCTCCCGCTCCCATGTGCTCTTCTGGAGGTTCCCGTACTGCCAGTGTATGCGCACCAGAGGTAACGATCATACATGAAAGACTTGCTCCTTTAGATCCTCAATCTCCACTAGAACCTCCTTGAATGTCGCCCTATCATCGATGTCTAGCTCCTTGTGGTCGATGATGTGAGAAGGGTCATGAACATATCTCCTCAGCTGAGATACATCAAAGACATCGTGCACCCGGTGCAACTGAAGTGGAAGATCCAGGCAATGAGAGACCTCACCTACTCTACCGATGACCTAGAAAGGTCGGATGAATTGCAGAGATAACTTTCTGCCTCAGCCAAATCTTTGTAGACCTCGTCGAGGTGAGACCTGAAGGAAGATGTTGTCTCCATCCTCGAACTCCTGAGATCTCCATCTCCTGACATCATACGACTTCCGCCTCCTTTGTCCAGTCTTCATCCGGTCCTGGATGATCTGCACCTTCTCCATGGTATCACATACCATCTCTGGTCCCACTAGTGCTATCTCCACTAGGTCTGTCAAGCACAGAGGCAATCTACAAGGTTGACTATACAAGGCCTCATAAGGTTTCATCCCTATGGTGAAGTGACAGCTGTTGTTTTAGGAAAACTCCACCAACAGTAGGTGGTCCACCCAGATATGAATGAAGTCGAGGAAACAATATCACAACATATCATCGAGGGTCTGAATGGTCCGCTCTGTTTGACCTTCCATTTGAGGATGGAAGGCGGAGCTCAAACAATGTTCTGTCCCAAAAGAATCCTGAACCCCCATCCATAGTCGGGTAGTAAATATCTCATCACGATCAGAGATAATAGAAGAAATTATTCCATGAAAATTCACAATCTCCTACACATAGAGGTATCGCATGCTCTCTACTGAGCCCTTCTCTCTGATCTATAAGAAGTGGGCCGACTTGGTGAGTCGGTCAACGATCGCCCATATCAAATCGTGACTCCTGGATATACGTGGAAGACCCATCACTAAGTATATAGATATCCCATACCACTTCCACTCTGGGACCTCTAAGCGATGAACCAAGAATGTTGGTACCTGGTGCTTCGCCTTCATTTGCTAACAAGTGAGGCATCGTGAGACAATCTCTGCTACTGCATACTTCATACCTGGACACCAGTGATGTCTTCTGAGGTCCTGATACATCTTCACCACTCCTGGATGTGCCACTAGAGGAGATATGTGGAACTCCCTCAATACTTCTTCCTGAAGTTATACTGGTACCATTGTACATCTTCTGAACAGAATGACATGCTCTGCACCTTCAGAATGTCCATCATGTTCCTGCCCAGTGGATATTTGACCATGTCGCATCTCGCAGTCAACATCCCCATGTTTTGCCTCCCAGACTCGCTGAAGAAGTGGTGGTGTGACTGTAAGAGACTATAGAGAGACTGCACCATCTCTATCCAGGAAAGATATCTGGAAAGCGGCTAGATGCTCTATCGCCTCTCCTAGAAGCTGAATACTAGATATCCTACTGAGTGCATCTGCAACAAAGTTCTCCTACCTAGAATTATAGACTATCTCGAAGTCATAGTCCTGGAGGAACTCAATCCAATGCCGCTTTCTGAGGTTCAGGTCCTTCTGAGAGATGATATACCTGAGACTCTTGGGATCAGAGTAAACTGTAAACTGTTTTCTCAACAAACTATGGGTGAGACTAGACAATTTTAAATAACTCGACTACACCCTTCTTCACCTACATCCTACAAGAGATGCTAAGATTTATCCATTTCTAAAAAGATAAATATGGTCTCATCCCCTCGATGAAACACAACCTTTGACTAATACAGTCAATCGTGAAATGAAAGGTAATAATTAATGCCATGGATGATGTCATAAGGCCTCGACACTACTACCAAGAGATCCAACCATTACACTCACCTTCAAGGGTTGAGTCACACAGTTGGCATCAGTGTGTGGTCAATGGGTCTCCTCTAGTATAAATCTCGAATGTGAGGGTCAAGTCAATGGTTTTAACAGGAACCTCTCAGTATAAACCACATAAAAAGACAGGAATGAAAACATCATAAGGAAAAGTTTATTTCATTACTTTAGCTCAAATTACAAAGATACAATGCAACCAAAAACAACGATATCAATGATGCTAGAAGCATCATGAATAAAGGCCTCTATTCCTGGAGCTAGTCCTGCTCCTATCCACCTGCTCCTGGAGCTCGAAGTGAATCGTCTAGGGGTGCTGGTAGTAGTGCTTGATGACTCTGACCATCATCCACTGAATGACCTCTTACACTGTTTTTTCCACCGTTCAGCTAATTCTCAATCTCCTGTCACTGCCTCTGTATTGGTGGCTCCTCAAACACCTGCCGATCCACTATGCGGAGAGTCGGACAGTCTCGCACTCTATGACCTCGTTCCCTATAGAAAAAACAGACCATTATTCATTCAAATATCCCTCTACCAAGGGTTCCCTGTACTCCCGATGCCACATCCTGGGGTCATCTAAAAATATATCTAACTAGCTTGTTCCCCCGTGTAATCTGCCTACTACCTTCTACAGATGACTCAGCTACTGTCGGAATGCCCTACAGCTAGTGAATCGTCTTCTGAGCACGTGCAGAGTGTAGAGTCGTCGTTAAAAACTCCTCCCTGAAAAGACCCTCAAATTTCCCCTAGTTGAGGGTTTCCTCGTCGTAAAACTGGATCATTGGTATCTACCACATCTCAGTTACTCCCTGAAAGAGACTAATAGCTAGGTGCACCATCAAGACAGTGGGTGTCCCAATTGTGTGGAAAACTCATGCTACAAACACCAACCAGCACCCATCCATTAGAAAATATCTCTTTCCTCAAATCCTCGAAGGTCTCTATCACAGGGACCCATGAAATGAGCTTAAGCGGCGCTCACCCACTATTTCTAGGTCTGGTGGCAACAGTAGCCCAGTGGGTAGTGGTACCGCTGGTGCCTCCTCTGTAATAGGGCCCTACCCCAAGGCCTCGTCGCTCGGTGGGATGTCAGAGTGTACGACTCTTGGGGCTCTAACTGGTCATCCACATGGAGGCATCCTGAAATAAACAGATGTGACCCGGTCAAAAGCTTTATAGCTTGTGAGATAAACTGGTTGAGTTGATTTAATGAATAACTTTTGAAAACACTCACGCAATCATTGTTTTTGTTCACTAAGTCGGAAATTAGTATTCAGGGTCCTTGTGTATGGATATGTCATCCGCCACACCGAAACTGGACTCCCTGAAATGAAAACCCACTTAGTAAACTTACCACTATTGCTTCATATAAAAGAAAGATCAGAGTCCTGTGTTCTGTGGTATAACTGACTCCTCTGATACCAATTTTCCATGACTCGTCCCTTGGGGCCCGTATCGTTACTACCACAAGCTTTCCTTCCATAGGTCAGGGGCTGGCGACTAGCTCCAAAGGTGTAAATCCTTAAACTAGGAAGGCATTGCCTTTATAAAAGTAATGAACATAATAGAGTACGCAACTTGAAGTAAAAAACTAATTAAAACAATATACAAAATAGTGTGGTGAAAGTAAAGTGGTTGGAAATACAAGCCCAATAGTAAATTATAATACAACTGAAAAGCTAGTACAACTGAAGAACAGAAGTAAATTAGCTACTGGGTTGTCCTCTAGAAATACCAACCAAAGTGTGAGTACAGATTTCCTCCTCATCACCCCAAGTCTATCCGTCTGCTCCGTGTATGTCTCACGAGTGGTCCACCTCATGTACCATCCAGTTCTGCTACACTCTCTCCCGATTAGCATTGTCTGTCATCTGCAACCTACACAATGAGTTGCGGGTATAGCCCGTGTAGGGATGAGTATAAGGATACTCAGTAGGGACATCGAGACCCGCAAGGTCTCACAAAAACCAGCAAGGATAAACACAAATTACATAATCAATGGATAACCCTTACATAGGTATATGACCATACATATACCTATGTTATTTAGTAACCCATCTCAATCATGAGGAAAACATGAAAGTCATTGACTCAGCTCAAACCGAGATTTTCATTATTGAAACCATGGCTGCTGGAGAACTCCACCTGCCGCGAAGTGCTATGAAGAAGTATAAAAGTAAAGATGATTACTCACAAAGCTAGATCATCTTATTCTGTCAAGAGACTCTGCATCTGACCATACGGATTCTGACCCACACATGATTGATAGGTACTAACCCCCGCAATGAACCACACAGGATCTGACCCACACAGGATCGATATGCACTAACCCACACATGATCGTTGAGCGCTGACCCACATAGGATCTAACCCACACAATATCGATATGCACTGAACCACACCGGATCGTTGAGCACTGACCTCTGTATGATCTGTCTCCAACCTCCTTCTCACTATCTGCCACTAGATTACTCACACCTGGTGCACTCGAGTTCTGTAGAAACTGTCCGTAAGATATCGGTCATAACTCTACAGCCACTAAACTCCACAAAGTAGTAACCCAAAGGACTTCCATGTCGTAAGGGTTTCAACGCGACAGACGGTGCGTCAATCGGACGCCCGATCTGTGTGTTACTAGAATTTCCGTCATAGGGGCCCGGTTTGTTTCAAGGTTCAAACCAACCAAATAGTACTCCATCTGTGTCCAAACCTCATGTGGGGTATGTGAAGAGAACCACCTCTCTCTAAGCTTTCCGCCGCTGTAAACGGTTCATTGATCATAAAATCGTAGCCCATGATATGGGAGAAAAGGTGTAAACTGGCCATTGCGGGTCCGGTCTGGTCCAACCTAGTTGGATGGACCCGGCCCGATCAGGGTCTGAACTGGGGTCCGACCCGGTCCACAGGTTTGACCCAGTCTATGGAAGCGGTCGGGCCTGAGTGGATGGCCCAGCCCGAGGGAAGCCTGGCCGAGGGCGGCCTGACAGGAGGCGGCCCGGTGGCTCGTGGTGTCCGCCTAAGCAGTGGCCAGGGGGGAAAGTTGTGCCCTCTGGCTACCCCAAACAGCTTTTCCATTCGGGTGTGAGCTGAAACTAGTGCCAGGTGGTGACGGTCCAGCACACGCGGAACCTGAAGGGGTCCCACTCCTCCAGGTTGGCCCGAGAGGCCAGCCACTCCCACTCCACGGCAGGCCGGCCGGCCGGCCGGCACAACACCTCCACCGCGGCTTGACGGCGCCACGGTTCTGCTACCCTCTGCACAGTGCGACGACAATGTGCCTCTTCTGTCATGGCGCTGTAACATCATGTTACGTTTTCAGGTACTTTTGATATTTCAAGGTACCTCTGTTTTGGATTTGTGACCTGGGAGATTCTGTGGAACTTTAGATGATGTTTTGGGGAAAAGTGGAAGTTGCACGGTTGGTGGATGGGTTATATTAACTGTGTGGCCAAACCGTACATAGTTTGTCCTGGAGGCAGTAGCTTCTGCATGGGCAGCGTATAGTTTGTATAACCGTGCCACCAAACCGTGCGAGAAGGGTGGCCGAGGCAGAAGCTAACACATGGCTACCGCACGGTTTGTCAAAACGTGTGAACTAACCATGCGACCACTTAAAGGAGATCCTTAAATTGTGAATCTCACTTAGTTTTTCCTCTATATGCCACGTGTTTCCTCTAAAGTGGCCCTAACTTGGGATTTTTCTTGTCCTAATGTCAGAGAAGGGTTTCCCATCGTTCTGGAGGTGATCTAAAGGCTCCTCATGGTGAATCGAAGCCAGATTCTTATGGTATGTGATCGTTATTCATCATTCATGATCCGTTTATTAGATCTACTTAGATTTACTTCTCCTCTTATCTCGGTTTTGTTAGATCTATGCCCGTTATGGGTAGATATAAGTGTGTGGTAATAAATATGATGAGATTTGGTGTTGATATTGCAAGGATAAGAGATCTAATGAGGGTTCTTGAAGAAGAAACCCGGTTATCTGGGGCGTTCTTGACCATTGTAGTTTTGGTCAAAACCTTCGAGGTAGGTGGTTCCGTCCCGACTTTCCAAATTTATTAACATTGTATTTTCTTCATTTATTTAAATTATTGATTTCAATTCAATTGATCAAGTTTTCTTTCAATTACATTGATAAAAACACAATTCCAGTGAATCGAGATATTAGAAATGGTTTTGGAATAGAAATTTGGAAATACACTAATTCCATAGAATTGGGTGTGTTTATGGAAACTAGCCGATTTAAATTGTTGAATTTAAATTATGGATTTTATGGAATTGATTTCAATTAAAATTTTTAATTTAATTGTGGGAATAAATTGTGTAATGATGGAATTGGTTTTGAATTTATTTCAAATTGGTGAAAATGGCATAAAATGATTTGATAGAAACCCATTGGTTTTATCTAGTGAAAAAGGCATGTTTTGAATAAAACCTATTTGGTTTCAAATGTTATGAAATTGGAACTTTTGAAATGGAAGAATGGGTTTGATTGTATTTTAAGAATTCTTAAAATAGTTTTCCCATCATGTAAGAGCGCATTCAATCCTTAGTTAGTTAGTGAGTTATTTGGATACACTCTACACTTCGACAATGTTCTAAAACATACTTGTGGTGGGTCATATCCCCAACGGTTTGGTGACGAGTCTTCTTTGGCCAGTGTCATTGGGACGTGTGTATAAACATTTTTCTATGTTCACGTAGAGTGTTCGGAATCCTATAATTAGTTAATACTATCATACCTTTTGGCATATAACCATGTTGCTCGCTTGTTTATTTATATGTGAGATATAAATGTATGCCATTTCTTTTGAACTACCTTACATGCATGTGGAATGTATGTAAACTGTTTTATATAATTTGTTTTCTTAAGCCATTGTTTTAGAAATATTCCATCATTGTAAATTCTTTTTCGTAAATTGATTTTTCAATCATTTCAAAATGTATAACATGTTTTTGTTAGACTATTCTTTTGAATTTCCAAACCTGTTTATTTAAAAATTGAAAGTTTTTCATTGGATAATCTATATTTGAAATCTGTTATGGAATCTTTGGTGGTATCCTCGTGGCCTTAGGCTCACACCATAATTTTGCCTTCGGGTGTTTGTAGATTTTTTTCATCCAAGATTGAGAAAAGGGAAGGGTCCTCTTGGAGGTGGATATAGCTATTGATCTTTGGTCTTGGTGAGTTGTGTCCTTAGAAACCATGGTGCTATTTTGTTGCCTTTTTTTAGTACATTGGGTATAGTACTTTGGGATTTTTATGCCTCTTTGTATTCTGGTACAATACTCCCAGTGGAGTTTCCTTTTTTTCATATTGTCTTGTTTCTTTTTCTACCACGTTCTTGTAGGAAAAATCATTCCCAATTGAATGTTGTGTGATGCCAGGTGCTAGTTTCCAACCTGTGGGGATTGGGAACTACCCTCGGGTGATTTCACGACCAGCTCGGATATCGGGTTACCAGGGTACCCAGGATGGTTCATGACATTGTGGTATCAGAGGGCAGGTTAAGAATCTTTCCTTGATGACAATATTCATTTGAGTATTATTGTCGGTACTTAGGAGGTAGTTTTGATTGAGTGCCTCACTAGATATCACCACAATGAACCTTAAGTCACCAGGGTTGGTTAGGGAAATACGACTTGTGGATTAGTTCTAGTATTTTCCCTATTTTGATTTGGATAGAGTGGAATCCAAATCTTGTAATTACTTCTTTAAATAATAGTTTTCCTTATTACTCGGTTTGGGTGTTAATCAATGTCTATTTATGCTATTTAGCATCATTCCTTCGAGATGATGTGGAAATCATATCCAAAAAGAGGCTGTTGCTGAATCTCTACAAGTGAGTCCTATTGGGGATCCGAGTTTGGTTGAGGTGATTGTTCGCACTGTCCAAGCTCTGGGACAAGCACCACCTCTAGTTCATGTTTAGTCTCCAGCTATAGATCCTCATAGTGAGATTCTATGAAGTGGTTCTCAAGAATTTCTATGCCATAATACACTAGTTTTCAAAGGCTCCACTGACCCCCAACTTGTTGAGGAATGGTTGAGCAAGATTGAACGTCTGTTTGGGTTCTTGGAGACACCTGATGTGATCAAGGTGAAGTGTTCCACCTTCGTACTGGAGGGACAATGTAGGATATGGTGGGACATAATGGTGACGGCTGGGAAACATGAGGTTTTGGAGTGGAAAGACTTTAGGGTTCTTTTCACTAACTAGTTATATCCAGAATCAATGGTGTTGGCCAAGGATGTGGAGTTTTTCAAGCTTGAGAAGGCCAACAAAACCATGACTGACTACTAAAATCGCTTTTCTGAGCTGGTACAATTTGCTCATGAGATTGTATCTAATGAAAGGATTAAGGCTTGATGATTCGATTTGGGACTTCGATCAGATATCTGTTCTCAGGTTTTCCTACTCAAGCTACCCACTTATGATAATGTGCTGGATAGGGCGATGATGGTTGAGATGGACTTGGTAGAAATGCCAGGGTTGAAGGAAGTTCTTTTCCCTCCTAGTGGCAGTGAGGGATCCTTTAAAGGAAAACAGAAGAATGAGTTTCTCATGTTAGTTCATGACAGCAGAGTCATACCAGACCTTCGGTAGCACCAAGAGGAAATTGTTTGACTTTCTATCAGTGTGGGAAGCCAGAACATTATAAGAGGGTTTGCACAAAGGCACCCAAGAATTGTAGCTCATGCGAACGTTTAGGGAACTTACAGAGATTCTGCCATCACTTCTCTACTCCACGTAGTGGAACATGATCATCATCACCTCCAGAAACTACGGGGAAATCAACTACTTCACGTACAATAGGGTTCTAGCCACAGGAATCCCGAACAAAGCTTCTTCACGCAGTGGAAGTGTTGCCAGAGGTATCTGATGCAGGTCCTGCAACAGTGAGAGGTACAATTACTATAGCTTCATCTTTAGTGGTAGCTATTTTTCATATTGGTTCATCTCACACTTTTATTTCAACCCATCTTGTTAATCTGCTTAATCTACCTATGGGACTTTTATCTTGTGCGATGGATATTACTACACCCCATTGTACAATGAGAGAGAAGGTTCTCCATAGTCTTTCTTTTGTCTTCTCTCTATGAGATGTTGATCATGCATGGAGATTCTTAGTTCTCGACATGAAATTTTTTGACATTATATTTGGGATGGATTGGCACATTTCCAATAAATCCCGGATCAATTGTTATCTTCAACAGGTCTACCTTACTACACCTAGTGGTGTGCCTCTTGTTTTTCAAGGAGAATGGGACCCATGGTCATGTAGAGCTAGACCATGTTATCTAGAGTAGGGGAATGTTATATCAGTGTTTGATTTTTATCTAGAGATAGATTTAATTTTTGGTGATCTTCCTTTAGTGGTCACTAAGTTTCCCAATGTGTTTCCTTCCGATTTCTCCGGTTTTCCACCAGTAAGGGTGGCTGATTTCACTATTGACTTAATGCCTGATAATCAACCGGTTTCTATTCATTCTTAGAGAATGGCTCTAGCTAAACTAAAATAACTGAAGTATCAGTTAGAAGATCTTCTTTAGAAAGGTTTTATATGCCCAAGTGTGTCACCTTGGGAAGCACATGTTCTCTTCTCCAGGAAGGCTAATGGTTCTCTTCTCTTATGTGTTGATAATCGAAAGATCAATCGAGTTACGATAAAGAAAAAACATCTGTTACCACCAATTGATGATTTGTTTGATCAATTGAAAGGGGAAAAGTGGTTTTCAAAAATATTTCTTCGATCTGGTCACCATCAGTTGATGATAAAAGAATATGAAATTCATAAGACTTATTTTCGGAGTAGGTATGGCCATTATGAGTACCTTGTTATGCCCTTTGGCCTAACAAATGATCCTGTAGTTTTCATGGCTATGATGGACAAGGTTTTCCATGAGTATATAGATACTTGTGTGGTAGTATTTGTGGATGACATTATTGTCTACTCCAATTCTGAGGAGGATCATGTACCTCATCTAAGAAAAGTTCTGAGTCTTCTTAGGAATCATCGACATTATTCCAATCATTGAAAGTGTGATTTATGGATTCGGGAAGTGAAATTTTTGGGACATTTCAGGTTAGAACAAGGAATATCAATTGATCCTAAGAAGGTGAAGGCTGTTATGAATTGGTAACAACCACAAAATGTTTTTGAGATTCAGAGCTTCTTGGGCTTAGTAGGACATTATCGCCGGTTTGTTAAAGAATTATCAAATTTAGCTTCTCTTATGACAGCTCTGACTCGAAAGGGAGTGAATTATTCCTAGAATGATAATTGTTAGAGTTCTTTTATTGAGCTAAACTGTCTTTTGACTATTGCGTTGGTGTTAACGTTTCATGAGGATGGGATAGGTTATGTAGTCTTCTGTGATGCATAGGGTTCCGGTTTGGGATGTGTCCTTATGCAAGGTAATCATGTTGTTTCCTATAGATCTCATCATCTTAAGGCTCATGAGAAGAACTATTCTACCCAAGAACTTGAACTTGCAGTTGTAATGCATGCACTTAAGTGTTGGAGACATTACCCTTGTGGAGAAAGTTTTCTTCTGTATTCAGACCACAAGAGCTTGAGTTATATGTTCTCTCAAAAATATTTGAATCTCCGCCAAATGTGTTGGGTGGAGAACATGAAATCTTTGGACTTTTACATTTACTATACCCCGGGGAAAGGGAATTTAGTTGGAGATGCGTTATGCAGGAAACATCCATCACAGGCCGTGAAAGAATCTTCATAAGAGTGGAGTTTGATGGCTCTTTTTTCTCAGTTGCATATTGGAATTTAGTGGAAGGGGAAAGAGGTTTCTTTAGCCAGTTTCCAGTTGAAATCTTCTCTTCTCGAGTTAATTATTCAAGAAAAACAACTGGATAATGAATTCCATAGCATTAGGAACTCTTTTTATGGTGGAGAGACTGCCACCCAGTGGTCGTTCTCAAAAGAGGGTGTTCTATGTTATCGAAACCATTAAATTGTGTCATTAGAAGCAAGGAAGGATGTGATGGGGGGTTTCCATAACTCTTAGTAGAGATGTACACCCAATAACCACAAATATGTTCTATGACATGTGGCGATAGTTCTGGTGGCCAAGTATGAGACGAGACATTGCTGAGTTTGTATAACATTGTTATACATACCAGCAGCTGAAAGCTGAGCACTATAAACCTTCGGGTTTGATTCAACCACATCCAATCCCTACATGGAAGTGGGATGAAATCTCTATGGGATTTTTGGTTGGGTTACCTCAAACCCAGAGAAGGAAGAACATGATATGGGTTGTGATCGACAGACTGACCAAGTCGGCTCACTTTATACCTATTCGAGATACCACCAATGTTGAGGTGTTGGGAAATATCTATGTGAAAGAATTTGTTCGTTTGGATGGAGTTCTATCTTCTATAGACTCTGATAGGGATCCTCAGTTTACTTCTCACTTTTGGAGAGGCCTTCAAAAGGCACTGGGATCTTGGGTCCGTTTGAGCATGACCAACCATCCACAGTCAGATGTCCAGGCAGAGAGAGCTATTTAGATTCTTGAGGATATGCTCCACGCATGTGTTCTCGACATTCGTGGGTCTTGGGATGATCATATGGGGATAGTTGAGTTTTCTTATAACAATAGCTATCAGTCTGTGATCAAAATGGCTCCTTTTGAGGCTTTTTATGGTCGTCCTTATAAATATCCTTTATTTTGGTTAGAGATTGGTGAAAGGTTTTTTTAGGACTGAGTTTGGTCCAAGAGATGATAACTAAGATCTAGTTTATTTGTCAGATAATGTTGCCAGAAAAGAGTCGTTACAAGTCGTATGATGATCTTCGCTGTAAAACATTAGAGTTATTAGTTAGTGGCCAGGTGTTCTTGAAAGTTTCACCACGATTAGGTCATCAACTGGTTGGGAGGCAAGGGAAGCTTTCTCCTCATTTTGTGGGACCTTTCGTGGTTGTTGGTCTTGTAGGAAAAGTTGGTTACTATCTAGATTTACCACCATAGTTGACATTGATACATAACGTGTTCCATGTATCACAGAAGCAAAAGTATCTCTCTGATCCATCTCATGTTGTGAGTGGGAGTGATCTTGAGATTGAACCAGATTTATCTGTTACTGAATGACCAGTCAGCGTTTTTGATTCTAAGACCAAGGTACTTTGTGGGATAATGATACCTCTGGTCCGTGTACTTTGGCAGCATGGTTCTGATTCTCATGATACATGGGAAAGGGAGTCACTAATGAGAGAGCAGTGGCCTCATCTTTTTGACGTGGAGGTTTCTTCATTAGTTTTCTGGGGATAGAAAGATCATATGGTGGGGTGGTTGTAACATTATGTTACATTATCAGGTACTTATGATGTTTCTAAGTACCTATGTTTTATATTTGTGACTTGGGAGAGTCAGGAGAACATTAAATTTCGTTTTGGGGCAAAGGGGAAGTCGCACGGGTGGCACACGGATTGTCTAAACCGTGCGGCCAAACCGTTCGTAGTGGGTCTTGGAGGCAGCAGCCTACGCACAGGCAGTGTCGGGTTTGTCTAACCGTGTGGCCAAACTGTGTGAGAAGGGTGGATGAGGCAGAAGCTAACCCAGGGATAGTGAACATTTTTTCAAACCGTGTGAACTAACCGTGAAGCCACATAAATTTGACCCTTAAATTGTGGATCTTACTAGATTTTTCCTCTAAGTGCCTCGTTTTTCCTCCTAAGTGGCCCTAACATTGGATTTGTCTTCTCCTAAGGTCAAATAAGGTTCTACCAACATTCTGGAGGCAATTCAATGGCTCCTCTTGGTGAATTGAAGCAAGATTATTTAGGTATCTGATCGTTCTTGATTGATTTATTAGATCTACTTAGATCTACTTCACCTCTTCTCTTAGTTTCTTAGATCTACACCCATTATGGGTATATCTAAGTGTGTGGTAACAAATATGATGAGATTTGGTCTTGATCTTATAGGAGAATATATCTAAATATGGTTCTTGAAGAAGAAACACAGTTTTTTTAAGCGTTCTCGACCATTGTAGTTTTGGTCAAAACCTTCAAGGTAGGTGGTTCTGTCCCGACTTGCCAAATTTATTAACATTGTATTTGCTTGATTTATTTCAATTGTTGATTTAAATTAAATTGAGGAAGTTATATTTCAATTAAATTGATAAAAACTCAATTCTAGTTAATCGAGATATTTGAAATTGTTTTGGCATGGAAATTAGGAAAAAAATTCCAATTCCATTGAATTGGGTGTGTTTATGGAAACTGGCCGATTTAAATTGTTGAATTTGAATTATGGATTTGATGGAAATGATTTAAATTAAATTATTGAATTTTATTGTGGGAATAAATTTTGTAATGATGAAATCGGTTTTGAATGGATTTCCAACTACTGAAATGGCTTAAAATGATTTGATAGAAACCCATTGGTTTTATCTTGTGAAAAAGGAATTTTTTGAGTAAAACCATTTTTTCTTTCAAATAGAACAAAATTGGCACTTTTGAAATAGAAGAATGGGATTGATTGTAATTTAAGAATTCTTAAAATAGTTAGCCCATCATGTAAGAGCACATTAAAGCCTTAGGTAGTTAGAGAGTTATTTGGATACACTCTACACTACGACAACATACTAAAACATACATGCGGTGGGTCACATCCCCGATGGGTTGGTGATGAGTCTCCTTTTGATAGTGTCATAGGTATGTGTGTATACACATTTTTCTGAGTTCACATAGAGAGTACGGAATCCTATAACTAGTTAATACTATCATACCTTTTGGCAGATGACCAAGTTGCTCACTGGTTTATTTATATGAGAGATATAAATGTATGCCAATGCTTTTGAACTACCTTACATGCCTGCTAAATTTATATAAACTTTTTTATATTAATTTCTTTCTAAAGCCACTGTTTTAGAAATATTCCATCATTGTAAATCCTTTTCTTAAATTGATTTTTCCATCATTTGAAAATGTATAGCATGTTTTGTTAAAATAATATTTTGAATTGCCAAACCTGTTTATTCGAAAATTGAAAGCTTTTCTTTGTATAATCTATATTTGACATCTGTTACGGAGTAATTAGTGGTATCCTACTGGGATTAGGCTCACACCCTACTTTTGCCTTTGGGTGTTTGTAGACATTCTTCTTCTAGGATCGAGCAAATGGAAGGGTCCACTTGGAGGTGGATCCGGTTGTTGATCTTTGGTCTTGGTGAGTTGTGTCTTTAGGGACCATGGGGCTGTTCTTTCCCTTTTTTAGTTCTTGGGTTGTAATACTTTGGAATTTTTATTCCTTTTTTTATTCCGTTACAATACTCCCAATGGAGTTTCTTTTTTTGTTTTTCATATTGTCTCGTCTCTTTTACTTCTACATTCTTGTGGAAAAAATCATTCCCTGTTGCATATTGTGTGATTCTAGGTGCTATTTTCCATCATGTGGGGACCGGTAATGCCCCTCGAGCGATGTCAGGGCCGGCTTGGTTATCTGGTTACCAGGGTACCCAGGCTAGTTCGTGACAAGCAGGCTGCTTTCCCCATGCGGCGTGATGGCGCAACAACATCACCGCCGCGGCACGGCCTGGCTGCAGCCTCCTGCTCCTTCGTGCGGTGAAACAGCACCGTGCTACCTCTACAGCATCCCGGACTAGCTACGGCCCTCATTCCATGTGGCACAGTGGTTCCACACCCTCTTGGCGACCCGAAGGCCCTTGAACCATCAGTTTTCTTCGCGTTTGGTTTTCTTTGCGGTCGGCCTGACGTCGGCCGCCGTTGCACCACCTCCTTCATCAACAAAAGAGAACAAAAAAGGGGGAGGGTCATCCATGTTCATGCGGTCTGATTCCACCTCGATATAATGATATCAATCGGCAAAAAAGTTCTCAAAAAACGATGAAGAATAGAGGGTAAAACTCATACATAAAATAACCTCAAACTCTCTTGTCGATCATTAACGGTGGAAGGAAAGTAATGTTAGATGTTGATTCGCCATTCACTGCATTCATCATGCACTCCCAATTCTCACGCTCGTTCATCGGAAAGTGTTCGTAGGCGACGAAGTTGAAGATGGTGTTTTTCACATTCATCATTAGAGAGTTCCCCTCCTTCCCCAAGATCCACCCAAAAGATTATGCCAACCAAAATAAAATAATAGAATATATTCTATTATAATGTTTGGAATGAATTCAAATGGATTCAATTAATTAATTGCAAGGGTTTAATTAATTAATTGTGAGGAAGTTTTCACATTAAAATAATGGGGGAAGTTGAAGAGTTTACATCCCACATAAATGGGGGGTTAATGGAGGGTTTAAATCCCGGGTGGCCCATACCTTAATTATCATCCCATGGGAAGTTATGATCAAGTGGGCCCCACCACCATAACCTCCCATGGGAGGTTAAGGTGTGGTGTCCATCACCCCCATCCTCCACTTTGGGGTTTTAACCGCCACAATAAAAATAAGTTTCACTCTTATTTTTATTTAATTTATTTAAAACCCCCAAAAACTAACTTTCATTATCGTTAGAACACTACTGCGATGAAGGTCTCACTAAGAAATCACTGACGTAGTGAGTTCAATGATGCCCTTGGATTTCAATTCCAAGCACAGGTTTAAAAGATATAAAACTCCACTCACACATTTACTGAACGTACCCGATAAAACTTTCGGAAAAATTAATATCATCCACCCTCAACCTGCACCGGTTGAAGTTAGGATATTCCAAGGTGAATCATGCCCCAACGAACCCAACGGTACCCTCATATTTTTAATTCGAGTTACATTTTAAATGTTATGAATTTTAAAATAAAATAATTGTCACTTAATTATTTTATTTGTGTCCAATAACAAACTTTCTTTGGTGGCCCTCGCCAACCCATGTTAGTATCTTCTTAAAGAAAGACTACCCTCATGAGTTCAGTGGTGGTCTTAGATTTTTAATCTGAGTTACCATTTGTGAGTTATAAGAATTTGAAAAATAAAATAATTTTATTTAATTATTTTATTTACGGTATTTCCATTTTCAGGTTTTCTCACAGGAGGCCCGTGTTGACTAAACAAAAGTCACGCCTAGGGTAAACCCGCCATCCTGATCGCAATAGTGGCCTCATGATTCTGATATGAGTAACTGTTTAAGATTTATTCCAAATTTTTAGAAAAACTTCATATGAGCATTAATTTGAGCTTAAGAAAACTTCGATGGCTCATTCCTGGCACTTCGGTCCTTGGAATCGCGTGCCGTCAGAATTTTCGAACTCGTAAAATTCCCATGAATTTAAGAAAAAAAATTCCATGGAATTTCGGGTCTTTACAAAATGACATTAGTACAAAAAATAATCTGAAATAATTCCAATAAAAATTATTATCCATTTCATACTGTTTATCATATCCTAAAAATACAAAATATAAATGGCTTAATAAAATTTTAAATATTCATTCAACGTAATATAGTAAATATTCCAAAAATTAATATGTTTTATTTTCATTAATTTAGGTATTATAAATCTTCTTCAATTTATATTATAAAATCATAAAATAAATAATTATTAATATTTTTATATATATATATGTAATTATATTTTTGGGAAAAACACTATCGTTTACCCTTCTATTAAAAAAAATTATAACGCGATTCATGGATTATTATAACTACATCCTCCATGAGAAATTTGTATTGATTTTCATAACATAAATACATGGAATGTTATACAAGGTTATTTAATAAATATATATTATATTTCATATATATTTATTATTCTGCGACTATGACATAAAAATTAAATTTATAATTTCATTCGTAATAAAAAATTAGTTCCACTCGTGCCCATGTGCAGACGATCACCTCTATGAGAGAAATGTTTTAATTTAATAAATTCCATATATTAATAGATAAGAAATATATATGAAGAATATATATTATTTTATAGATTAATATATTTCAATAATATATTATTGATTTATATTACAAAAATTATTTATTATTATAATTTAATTCATTAATATATGAAAATCACTAGAAAAATGGTCTTAATGAATCCCGTTATTATGCACCATGCCTATTATTTATCTTAAATGAACATGGGAATTCATAAAAAAATAAAGAAAAATTATATAAATATCTTTTATAATATACATAATATGATATTCTTATCAATTAATGTGGTTTGATGTCTCTATTATAAAATGTTGACAAACAAATAAAATTAACTTACATGTAACGATGAAAATATTCATTAACTAAATAATAAATGTGTAAAAAATGATTCTAATAGAAAAACTTATATGGTAGTAGATATGAATATGTTTGTAGAATAAGATAATAATGTCATTATGTTTTTAAAAAAAGAGTTTAAAAACGTATCAAAAATTTTCAGTGAAAAAGGTATAGTTTACTTTCCAATTTCACATTTTAATAAACATTATTATGAATGAATTTACTTCTATGGAAAACATGTGAGAACAATATATCTAATAACCCCATAATTTTATTCCCCAATGGATACTCTTTATATTTTACGTCACTTCTCTCGATGTAATTTCCCAAGATAAATAATTTTCATGATGCGATTCTTGTATGGTCATTTGACCCTCTCATTTTTTCTTTCATGTATCGTCCTCTTATATATCCATATTTATTTTATAGATAACATATCCACAATTAAATAATTTTTTATTTTTTTCTAATATATTCAATCCGTTCAATATTTTTTCAAAATAAAGTTTTATCACTACCCATACATGTAGTTTTTAAAAATCAAATTATTTTAACATATTCAATGTGAACAGATTATTTTAATGGTGTGATAATTATTATTTACCAATATTAAATTTTAATTATTAAATGTTTTTTCAGATAATTTTATTTCACAATAGTTTTTTAAAATAAACATCATATTTTCTCTTGTTCTACAATGTTATTTATCCTATAATATTAAAAAGTTGTTTTTTTCTATGTAAATATAAATTTGTGTTCCCAATCATATATCCTCTGTTGAAATTTTACTCCTCCTCTCTATGGATCATTTATAAATGATTCTATAATTGTATTGATGAATCAAACATTTATCATTCGGTTAATTATGTGATGTTGACTCTACATTTTTTTTGTTCCCAAGGTGGGAAAATGTAACGTTTTCATTATATAATGGGTGGTAATATAATTATATAACCCTCGATCAAATTATAAAAACGTTATATCTAATTAAATAACATTATAATGAATTGCATGTGATCCCAATCTACTATGGGACTCTGTGCACTATTTTTAATGGAATGGGGAGTGTATAGAATCAAATATTTTATTATGTTTACCATGAATGTGATGGTCTTTTTCATTGACTATGTAAATTATTTTTTATGATAATGCACATGGGAAAAATATTTTCATGTACGTATTATATGATCTCATGGGTCATATCTTATTATTGATGATTCCTCACTCTTGAAAATAATGTAATTTATTTTTAAAAAGTATTATTACTTGAATCATGATACGTGTCCTCTAACTTACTAAGTTTGAATTTCATAATTCAGCATCATCTTCTCATAAATTCTTTTAATCTTATACTAACTTATGATCTATTGTTTTTATCTATTATAATTACCATTATTGATATTTTGATATCACCCTCTTTATGATTCCTTTTCCATATGTTATATGGAATGATATTATGTATTATATTTCTATAAGGGTACCATTTGAGATGAAACATTATGGGGATTTTTTAATATAGTTATTTAATAAGTTGATTACGTATCTAGTCTCAAAATAAAATTATGATTTACAGTTCTCAATCATGTACTATAGTGATACATATTTAACAGTGATGTAAAATGATGTAATATTAATTTAAATCATTATTTGGTCACCACCGATAGAATAAAAGTATATTATAGTTAATTTTGTTTTATTATTATAATAGAATGGTAAAACCCTTAGGGATGAGTCTAAATATAAAAAATATCATATTTTGTTTTTTAAACTTTTTGATTATGTAGAATCCTATAAATAATATCTCTACAAATATTGAAATAAGTGTATGATAGCTATAGAATATATAAACCTATGTGTAATAATCATGAGAAGGACAGTTAGTTATTATCAATGTCATTACCTCATCCATGACGTAAAAGAAAAACTACACACTTTTTTGTGACACTAAAGTGGGATATTATTTCATTAATTAACCTTTTTTTTATAAACTATTATTTGGTTATTATATATATAATATATTGAAACATTCAATGTATCAGGTTAATAGGATGTTTTAAATATTTAAGACATTATACAAATTATTTTGGTTCTATCCTACTTTTCAATATGATTATTGATGCATGAAATTCATACTGGGGTTTTTTAAATGGTAATAGATGAAACTAGGTAAATCGAATCAAGAACTTATTTAAAGTATAATATGGTTATATTTCCAATAAAGTTCCAAATGGGAGGATATTGGGGGTCAAAAAAATAAAGAATATTCAAAGGAAACATTTTCAAGATATGGATGATAAATTTTCCCAAAATAATTCCCAAACTCATCATGGAAGGATAAATATGTTACATATAGTTGTATATACAAATTTTCACCTTCCCATTATGTGTACCCAATTCCACATAATACTTAGATATAGATTAACACAATATAAAGGATATTTTTTATTCCCTAGTGATTATAAAATGAGATTGTTTTTTTAGATATTTATTGTTTTGAATGCTAGGTAAAAAAATAGAGGACTTTTAAAAAGCATACGAGGAAAGAGGATGATACTAAATTTCTGAAATGGGAAGAATTTAAAAATATATTATCCTATTTCATTTTTACTCAATATATTTATGAAAAAATGGAGTTTTAATATTTGGAATGAAATAAAAGGGATCATTAAGGAATTGGTATATATGAGTTAAATTTCAAAATACTTAAACAATATGGTTATATCTATATTAATTTCATATTATCAAAAACTACTCTATTCATTAATGTTTTAAGACCATATTTCTGAATTTTATTGGCTATAAGAGACTTGTATTATTGTGAAGAAAAGGTTAGATGTTTTTTTAAGGTAGAGATAATGATTTAATACTCACATTATAATTTGGGTTCTAGGGAAAATAAAAGAATGATTAATATTCAATGAAATTCAAATAATAAAAAGAAAGAGGAAGTAATTTTAATTTACCATCATACCAAAAATGTTAAAAGTTGTATAAAGGTAATTTCAATAAGAGAACAGATAGATGATTATTGTGTGGATGATAAATCCATTATGGAATTGAATTTCGAAGGGATATGAATAAGCTGATTAATGATGAGAAGGATTATTATTCAAACATTCCACCAATAATATGACACCATAATTACAAGGATTATTTTAATTTTGAAAATTATTTCATGAATCATAGGTTAATGATGAAAAAATGTATCAATAACTTCTTATTAAAATGTGAAAAGTTAATTATTATACATTAATGAATAAAAACATGGGCCATGATAATGATGTGGTGATTTGTACATGGATATTATAATTTAGAACTAAATTTATATTAGTTGGTTCTGGTACTAAAAATTATTTTTTATAAAAATAATTTTCTTATGGGTATAACATTACTACCACATTAATATGATACTGGTCAAACGATGAAAAAAGATGAATGTTGTGATGAATTAATCTCAACTATATAACAGCTCTCTAATCAACATTTTTGTAAATGTTCTTCCTATAACTCTTACAATTCTTTTTATTGTAGGATTTTCTGTGATTTTTCCCATGTATAAGATATCTCTATTTAAATACCATATGAATTTTAAATTAATTAAATAAATATTATATATCCTAAATCCAGGAATGGTAATCTAACAATGTTTTGCTAAATGTGTTCTTCCTATAGTTTTTACATTTATTATATTGTTCTTACTACATATTTATCCCAAAATTGTTTTGATGAATCTCATAATTTAATATACGCCTGTTTTATAAGAATATGACATTGTATTTTCAAAACATTTTCTCATTCATTCCATGAATAATGAATTTATTTTTTCAATTGAAATCCAACCTATTAGTACACTTATTTATAATACTCTTTATAGAGTAACCCCAATTGAGTTCCTGTGTGTAGAGAAAAAACTACAAAAGAAACTAGGAAATGGATTCATACACCCTATTACATATCCATGGGGTGTTAGTTTTCTTTATTAATGAATAATTATGAGTTAACAATTCATTTAATTGTTTATCAAGATAACAAAAAAATAAAAATCAATATAAATTATCTTTTACCCAATAGTGATGACTTTATTGAACAACTATGTGGAGATCAATTTTTTTAAATATGAGACTTCGACATTAATTCAATCTATAATGTGTCAATAGGGAATATATACCCAATAAAACATTCAAAATTAAATATAAATTTTAAAATTTAAGGGTAAACCATTTTGACATACCAATTCTCCTACTATCACGATGGATCTAACAAAAATATTACTTAATAATGACATTATTGAATTTTTGTGGTATTTATAAATTATATTCTTATATATTACAAGTGAAATGTAGTGAATTAATATCAAACAAGGATTGTTTTAAATACAGTGGGTTGGGGAAAACTTATACCATATTTAGAAAATGATAATTCTTTACAGAAAACATCACATTCATGGATCATGTAATTACCCACAAGGGTATATTAGTGGATCCATTAAGGAAAATTTTTATTTTAAAATGTCCCATAACATCCATGATGATTGAAATCAAAATTTGTCTATAATTTTCTCGATACTATTGATTTTATATGATAATATTACCTTATATATAATCCCTCATAACATATTTAATATACCCAACATCTATATTCCATTAGATAAATTTATTTTTTGAGAATTCTATGTATACGAAGAGACGGTCAGCTGGTAAACTATTGTTACACTATCCAATAGTGGATAATTATTTACGACCTATAGTAATGATATAATGAATAGATTGGGTTTTGTTCTAATGAAAAATGAAAATGAGTTAGAATATTACTATCCAATTAATTATTCATGGGAAACATTACCGACATCATTATATGGAGTGGGTTATAGTAATTTTTAGGACTGAAAATATAGATCCATTTTCATTATGGTGAAAGTAGTGATATATATATAATGATCATAAATGGTTGAATTGTATATAAATTTAAAATAAAGAAATAGACCTCATAGGATACTTTTTTATTCTATTAAATATTACTATTTATCGAGACATTACCACCATAGGAAGGGTAATAAGGTGATTCATGCTTTTAGTTGGAAAGATCAAACTAGTTTTTTCCCAGATAGTAGTAAATGAGATCAAATAAATGTATTTAATGAGATGGAATTTGAAATAATATGTAAGGGGGAATATTATTACTTACTCCAAATAAATAATAACCATAAATCCATTTGAATATCAAATATTCATATAAGTAAGATGTGAATTTACAGTACAAATAGATGGATTGATTTAGATTTCAACAATGACCATGATGCAATGATATGATAGAAGTCCCCAATGAGTGTACATATAATTAAAATTTTTATATTTACATCATTATTTTATATACATCAAGTATGTAATATATATATATATATATATATATATATATTTGAATAGATTATCTAATGGGACAAAAAGATAATTGATATTGTAGAGTATTTATCTTAAGGCATGGTATATTTGAATGTGAATACAAGATTTCAAATATATATATAGTAAAGTTGAAAAAATTACCCATACTAATATTAACGTTATATAAAATAAATATAGATTCAATCATAGGATATCTATGGTGTGTAATACATATTTTTTACATCAATCAATAATTCTTACCTTATAAATTTATTTTAATGGTGGCTATGAATATATCACATAAGGAGGTTATAAGAAAAGTAAAAAATCATCAAAATTTTAATTTGTTATTATATAAGAGATATTTTCAGTATTATTGGAAAATAATACATCAATTTAACATAACAAAAATAATATTATGAATATTGATTAATTTTATATGTTATATATTATATGGAAGGCTTATTTCTAAATAAATTATAGAGATAACATAAGAAAGATTGTTTTGATCCTCGATCACTATCACTTTTTTTATTCAAATAAATCTTTTATAATATTTATTAATGATCTACTAAATACATTTAAGGGAACACCATGGTTTAATAGAAAACATATTGGTTACTCAGATAGGTATGTTTATACCAAAATTAATTTGTTACAATTACAAGAAATCCTTTAAGAAATTGAAATTAATTGAACTTTTTTTTCAAAGGGGAGACATCACCCAAATATTTCAAATCCCTAAAAAATTATTTTGTTGTAACCATTTGACACATTATATAGAAAAATGAATAATGATAATTTATGAGATATATACACCTCATTCAAATGTGAAACCATGTTATAGATATACAAAAAATGATATTATGATGAAAACCTCATAACTCAAATGGGAAATGACTATGGATCTAAACAATCCACCGCTACTTAGATTCCATCAACAAATGAGTATATTATCATAATTAAAACTCTTAGTACCTATCATAACCTCTCTTTCAAACCCTATTCCTCTCTAACCATCATTTTTATATGGATTTTAAGACTATTATTTATAGGTTAATGGTTTGTAAAATCTTTTTAATGATTTTCCCTATATATTGAATACATTATTTGACGTAAATGGTATGGCTAGAAAAGTGTTTTTTAATTAAACTGGTGATATTAATTGGTCTTCCAATTCATGGCCCAAATAAATTTATTAATAGAAGAGTTTTCATCACAAGAATGGGGTGTAAAGAGATTTTACTAGTATGGATTGAGGGGAAAGCATGTTGAGATTACAAAGAATAAATCAATAAAAAAATTTCAAGTAGAAAAAATGATCAAAATGATCTATAATCATCTCACCCATGATCTCCATAAGCAGTTTCATGGATGTCACTATCCAAGAATCTAGTAGGTATCCATAAGATCATCATATTTCAATTTTAAATAAATAAACGGTTGACCTACTAATAAAATGAATTCATATTGATTAGAATAAGTCGCATTTCATCAACTACAGAGTTTATATCCTAGTTCTAAATTAAATATCAGTGCTATCATAATATTGAATTCCCAAATGACATCATGATTAAAAAAAATAAAGCATCATCATATTGTTTTCAACCTCTAGAATCAATTTGAACCAATGGGATCCAGTGTAGTGGAAAAATCTCCACTTACAAAAGTGACTGAATCATAAGAACATACTCCAGTCCATTCATCCAAACATAATAGTCAATGAGACACAAACCATAAATAGATCAATTCCAATGGATCTAAAAGTAGAAAAACAATGAGAAAAAAATCTAACATAAATATCACCATCAAATATAACCTTCATATAGTATATATTATCCCCATGGTATGTCTTTAAAATATATATAATGATTATTCTTCTATTCATCAACTATCGTGATGAGCATCAGTTTCCGGATTTGATGTTACATATTGAATGAAATACCCTCATTGTAGTATTTATGGATTATAATTTCATTGTGTTTATCGATACATGCACTAATTTCATCACTCCAATCATCCATCTCAACTATATAATATGTAACCTCCCCAAATGAAAATTAGTTAAAAGACTAAATTATATGACTCATATCAACAAGGTGAACCTTCTTTTTCAAAATCATGTTTGATTAGAACTCCACATTTAAACATGCTTGGCCTCGAGTAGTGATCAGGATAAGTGACCTTCTGGGAAGTTTCCTAGGGTGTGTTCAAGTGAATAAAAAGCACAATGTAAAGGACATGTGTTGTCCTGTGGGGACTGCAATTATTCAAATGACTCGTTCGGGCATGTGGGTGGGACCTAGGGTGGGGCCCATGTGTCTATGGGGAAACTGGTGGGTGGGGCCCAGTTTTCACATTTCGTATCAAAGGAGGAACTCAGCCTTAAGTGCGGTGAACTGACTAGGTTGAGATGTAGGCCCACAATGAGGGCGTTGTCCTCTAATGGGGGGTGATTTTAACATCCCCAAAAGATAAAGGGTTAAATGAGTAAATGATATGACTCATGTCAACAAGGTGGACCTTCCTTTTAAAACCTATAAACACCCACAACAGATATGATCATGAGTAAAATAAATATCCAACATGTGAGTACAGTAAGTAAAAAGTGGTCAGAATACAAGCCCAACTGGAGAGTACAAGAAACTGAATATAAAAATACAACTGAGGAAATAGGAAAAACAGCCACTAGGTCATCCTACGAGGTTCTTACCTTAAGGGTAGGTACAGATAACCTCATCATCACTTCATGTCCGTTCATCTTCTCCGTGTACTGACACGCCGTAAGGTCCACCTCTGGGTACCATCCAGTCATGGTACTCTCAGCCTCGGTCAATGATGTCTGTCATCTACATCCAACACAACATGGTGCTGGAATAGCCCATGCATGTGTGAGTATACCGATAGTCAGTAGGGGCCCCGAGACCCTCAATGTCTCACAAAATCCAACAAGGATAAACCAAAAAGTATGAAATCAACATATAACCCCACTTTGGTATATGCGCATACATATACCTAAGTTATAAAGTAATCCATCTTAATCATGAGGAAAACAAAAAAATTACTAACTCTGCTCAACCATGATTTTTATTCAAATTATCGAAATCATGTCTACTAGAGAACTCCTCCTATGTCAAGTACAGTGGGCCTGTTGTGACAACAAGGTGCTTTCCACTAACCTTGGACTGCTGAGTTACTCCACCTTTCGAGTATTATAGGTCTGCTGTGTCACCAAAGAACTCCCCACTGTGGGTATTCCACGTCACCATGGAGCTCCCCCTCGTAGCTTGTTGAGGTAATCCTCCTATCGAGTACCGTGGGTCTACCAAGACACAATGGAACTCCCTACTGTGGGTCTTCCAAGACACCAAGGCACTCCCCACTGGGCTAGTCGAGTCACTCTGAGTCGAATCGGTCAGTAGTCCTCCGATCTCAGCTAGCTATTAGGTCTCTGCACTCTGCTCGCTCAATATTGGAAGGATCTTCTCTATGAGCTATTGGTCGATACTCCAAATGTCACGAAGTCCCACATAGAAATATCTCAAAGGTCTTCCACGTCATAGGGGTCCCAACTCAATAGACGGAATGTCAATCAGACGGCCGGTCTATGATTTATTAATCTTTTAGTCCTGGTGGCCCGATTGGATTTGTGCATGATCCAACCAAATCATAACTCCACAATTCCATGAACATCAGTGGGGTATACTCAATGGTAGAGTAATGCTCCATGATTACTACTGTCGTTAATAGTTCGTCAAACGGACGTCTGATGCCAAGGATATGGGGAAAAATGTAAAGGTATGGTAGTGGGCCGCGGTCCGGTCTGACCTGGTCGGACTGATCCAGCCCCACATAGTCGGGGCTGACCTGGTCTGGGTCGACCTGGTCAGACCTGTTGGGTCTGGCTTGACCCATTGGGTGGGCCAGCCTGTTAGGTTTGGCCCGACCCACTGGGCCTTACCCAGCAGGCCGCATGGGCGGTTCAGCCTGAGCTTGGGGCCGGTTCGGCCTAGAGCGTGTTGGGTGCATCTCTTCGTCTCGGCCCGGATGGTCGAGACCGGTTCCGTCAGTGACACAAGGGGCGCATCTCAGGCGACATGGGGTGTTCTGGGCATGCGGTCCAGCACGGTTTTGCCGGGCACACGGGAGGTGGTCGTGCAGGCCGGCGGGCCGGCCAGCAGGGCACGGCCAGGCCGGAAGGTGGCCAGGCAGACCGGTAGGCATGCTGGCGAGCGGTAGGGCAGGGCGCGGCCAGGCCAGCGGGTGGGCGGGTAGGGCGCCAAGCGGGCCAGTGGGCAGCCGGGTAGGGCACTAGGAGGGGCAGCGGGTGGGAGGCAGACCGACTGGCGGCTGTGAGGCAGCCGGGCGGGCCAGTGGGGCGCGGACTAGCTCGGGACAATGGCTCGGCTCTACGAGTGGCATGGCCGGCGGGGGCTCGACCGAGGTCAGTTAGGCCGATGGTGGGGCGGAGCACCGTGGGTGATGTGTGGGTCACGGAGGCTGCAGGTAGCTCGACCTTTGTCGTCGCCACCATATTCACCTTGTTTTATTCGTCGCCATGCCGAAGATCATCATAAACAAGAACGACGGAGGGGTTGGGCCATGTTGGTTTGGCCTGCACCCTCCGCGTTTAGGGTGGTAACATTCGGCTCATCAAGAAGTAAGAAAGATGAACTTCAATTGTTTTACAACCTCCGCAATGATTTCTTTCCAACCAATGAAGAGAAAAATAATGGTAATATTATTCAAATTAACCCCTACCTTGTTCGTTGTTTACCGACTGTGTCACGGGGAAGAAGACAGATCATTGGGAAAAGAGGAATGTCGGTGTTGTCAGCGTTTTCCTCGATCATCGTTTGTGCTCTGACTCATTGTAGTCGAATATGTCTTACATCAGAAGATGTCCCAAGGAAGAAGGTTTAAGTCGAGGTAATTTTTCATCGGGAGAACACCTTCTTCGTTTGAGAGCGTAATTCTCCAAGTGTTGGGCATCGTGTCACTTTACTAGTGCTTCGTCGCTTGTTGAAGGCGTCCCAAATCCTCCTCCCAAGCTCCATATATATAAAAGAGGGTGGAGGTAGGTAACGATTGTTGGAATTTATGACACTTCATTTATTAGGAACCTTCCTAAATTACAACGACGTTGTTACTTAATTTAAAAGGGGGCAATCCAATTAATTTACGCTCGCGCAATGATGCAATGCGTTGGCAAGATTAATGGTATGTGTGTTGGCACAATGAAGGTGGAGGAGGTCAGGAGTCTCTCCCTCACTAATTGTGGGAGTTGAGGGTTTCTCCAAATTAAAGGGGGGTTTCAAGGGGGATTAATCCTCGGTGGTCCCCACCACCATAACCTCTCGTGGGAGGTTATGGTTTGTGTGGTCCCCACCACCTGAACCTCTCATGGGAGGTTAAGGAATGGTGGTACCCACTTCCAACGTCCACATGAAGGTTTATTTATGGTGGACCCGACCTGAAATATCCAAATATAAGCTCAAAATAAAATAAAATGAATTTTATTTTATTTTATTATTTCCATGAAAAACCCAAAAACTAACTTTCTCCCACATCCATCTGTCGTCAAGGTTAATGTCTCCTTAAGCGAATATCGGTGCTGCGAGTTCAACAGTTCCCTTAGATCTCAGTTCCGAGAACCAGTTCAAAAGTTATAAAATTCCGCTCACGCGTTTATAGAACATACCTGAAAAAATTTCAGAAAATTAGAATAACCCCCCCCCCTTTAAAGCATAATGCCCTCGTTTTAGGACCTATATCTCAACCCGAGCAGTGCACCAAACTTAAGGATGGGTTCTTCCTCTGATACCAAATGTGAAAAATGGGCCCCGCACACTAGTTGCCCTATTCGGGCATGTGGGATGGACCTAGGGTGGGGCCCACATGTCTACGGGTCAACTGGTGGGTGGGGTCCAATTTTCACATTTGGTATCAGAGGAAGAACCCAGCCTTACGTGCAGTGCACTACCTGGGATGAGACGTAGGGCCCACAATGAGGGCATTGTTCTCTAAAGGGGGGGGGGGGTGATTATAACAACCCCAAAGGATAAAATCCTAAATGACTAAATTATATGTCTCATTTTAGCAAGGTGCACCTTCCTTTTCAAGAGCCAGTTTGATTAGAACTCCATAGTTAAGTATTCTTGGCATGTGGCAGTGATCATGATAGGTGACCATCTGGGAAGTTTCCTAGGTTCTTCTCAATTGTGGAAAAAGCACACTAGAAAGGAAATTTTTATCCATGTGGAGACTGTCATTAGTGAGATGACCCGTTTGGGCATGTGGGTGGGACCTAGGGTGGGCCCCACATGTCTGTCGGGAAACTGGTGGGCCTGGCCCATTTGTCACATTATAGGAATCTATGTACACATTGAAATTATTTCCATATTATTCCTCATCATCTAAAGTAGTTATTGCAATAGATTCAACAACTATCATTTATTTGGGATGGTCATTTTTTCCTTCCTAACAGCATTGATTGATCTCGTAACTATTTTAGCTTAAAGAGTATAATATTACCTATGCTTCTTGGATATTTTTAATAATTTGGGTAATGTATAAATCAATATAACCCAACAAATTTTTTAGTTTCCTAGAAGATTAATTGAAATAGGATTCTTTAATTGGATTTCAATTATCATCATCCTCCTATAGCAAATCACTATAATCAAGGAGGTAACCCTGCTCTTTATCATGTGTCACATTGGAATATAAATGTACATCATGTTCATCCCCTATATTAGGAGGGGCCATACTGGTATATGTGGTAGTAGGCTAGGTATCAATAAGGTCTATCATTCCTTTATTTTAAGAAGGTTTTTTTTATTTACAAAATTATCTTTGTTCAAATAATCCTTCAACCCATCATTATATATCTTAGGGGGCCCACATAAACCATGAAACTATAAAAGTCTCCTCTAGTACATTAATGTTTTTCATCCCAAGTTGTTTTCTAGCCTCAAGACGCACAGACTTGTAACCACATTCATTTGAAGTGATTTTATGATTGAGGGAATGATGAAAATAATCTAGAATCCCTTCCTAAATAACCTCATGAATGAATACATAATCCCCATTCTAGATCCAAATATAAAAGGGGATATATATTAAGAGATATCATTTTAAATATAAATTTTAGAAACATATGGTCTTGAGAATTTCTTCATCATTGAATCCTTATTAAATGGATTTCTAATGACCATGGAGAGAAGAAATAAAAAATTTGTTTAAAAAAATGTAACCATACCATGGGGATTACTATCCAAATCGGAACAATGGTATATTCTAAAGAGGGTTCAATGTTGGAGGTATATTTGGAAAAGTTCGTGTAGTATCCCATAATGAACCATGACCATTTTTTCCATAGATGATAATATTCATGCTCATAAGAAATATGAAAACCAATGTAGGGGGAGTTAAATAGGCCTATAGGAACACCCTTAATTCTTATTGATTTAGTAGAGGTTCTTAAGAATTTCAATCAAGGTTTATGATAAGAAAATCCCCACAATAACAAAGCATAGATATAAGGATAGAAGGGTTACATTATATGTTGCTAAGGAATTCACACGTAGGCCATGGTGATGAAAATTATTATAATTAATTGAAATATCAGGATTCAAGGAATATTTTTTTTCAATCTCTAGTGTTTTGAGTTGATCTTCAAGCGATCACATCTGGGAGGGATCTTGAATCTGAAGTAGGGTTCTTCTCTTAGATTGTCATGTTTCCCTCTACGATCTGTGTCGGCCTCTCCACCATTCACCTTTATTAGATGAATTATTTTTAGTTTAGTTGTTATTTATTGGGTTATATTTAATTTCTAATATCTATGTTCAATATTCCATGCTTAAAAGGCGTTATATTATATTTACCAAGGGAGACTTTTTCTGGATGAAAGGACTCTTCATATTCCACCACATGATTCCCACACAAGAAAACATAAAGAAAGAATTACTACATGAAAATTATTGTTCATGTACAAATAAAATAATTTTATAAATTATATTAATAATCACTATAGTGTGAGTTGTATAGATATAGATATGAAACATTTAGTGAGGTGTAGAAAAAACATTTCACCAAAAATATTTTCCAAAGGGAGTATTCTATTTGGACCACTTATAGATTGAATCACCCATTATATTAGTTAGTGAAATTGAATGTTACTAATACTAGATTCTTAATTGAATAATTTTCCATGTTAGATAATTATGGAATATGTAATGGAAGAAATTTGAGTGTGATAAAAACTATAAAAATACATAATTAAGAATTTTTTACATTTTTTATCAACATTATTATAAATTCCAAAAACGATACAATAGTACTCAAATTGTATTTTTTTTATAAAAACATTTTAGTAAATATTAAAATTATTGAATATGTCACCTTTATTAGATCCCCAAAACATAAAACATGGACTACTATTTCTGTAATCATCAAAAACTCATGAAACATAATTTTATGTAACAACAAATTGTGATCATCCAATTTAACACCAATTAATCTAATGTTACCACGAATCATTAAAGAAGTATTAATTTTTTTACCCATTAAGTGTATTGAATTAACTCCCACATCATGTGCTCTCTCATGCACACAAAAAAACCATCCTCTGGTGAATTTTTTCCATTACAGAAACATTGATAAAAACATATCATTTATCCTCAAAACACTTAAAAGTGTCACCATACGCTCAATAAATTTATCTATATGAACCTGATATGAGTTAATACATTTGGATTATTAGGGATTTTATAATTCATAGTGTATGTAAGATTTAAATGTCTAAAATAGCAATGAATAATAATGAGGGTCACCCACTTTTTTATAAAAAATGAATGAATAAATTTAAACTCAATAATGGGTCCTCAATGATCCAACTAATGAAAAATAATCTCAATTTATTGCTATACTATTCCATAATATCCCAGAGCTTCATAATTTCAGTATAAAATGTAATGTCGTCATATTCCAGTAAAATAATTCTATTTTTTATTTATGATCAAATGTCATGAACACTTTAATTTTTTTAAGAAAGAAAGGGGTCCATGATTATTAGAATAGTGGAGTGACATATCTCCCCTTAAATTTAATTATAATACTTATTTTCATCTCTAAAAATTAGATATTTCTTTTTTAAAATCATTTTTATTGATATATGTTCCATTTATTTTTAAATATCTTCTAAAAAGATTGTTTTACAGAATAACATTAATCACAATCACGTTGTTTATATTTAATAATAACTCATGATCCATATAATTTCCACTTGAACTTCTCCAAATAATGTTTCACAGACTAAGACCTTTCCCCAATAGTTTTTCTAAATTAGATCTTGTACTTCACATCATAGAGGTGCTTGAAGTGGGAAGGTGACATGTGCTGTTTCCAACTAAAATATCATTCATGAATGCCATAGTTTTCAATGATAATTTCAATTTAAAGAGAAAATAAATTTTTTTCACATAATTGGATAAATTTATAAAACCAATAACATTTTAATGATTTAATTAATTATTTAGTGCATAATGTCATAACTGATAAAATCCGAATAGAATGTGAGTCCTAGTGTATTTGTGTGAATAAATAAATATAATAATTACATGAAACATTAGAATAATTAATCTTTTTAAAAACATAAAACATTCCCTTTGATTTTACTAAACTTCTATTTATTTAAGGGATAAGCTATGAACATTCTAAAGAAATGGGTGAGATATAATTACTAGTATGGGAATAATAAAATATTAACAGGATGAATGTAACACATGTTAGTCCATATGAATATCATGGTGAAATAAAAAGTTTTGGAATCCTAAACATGAACATGGTATATTGATATAAGGTGATAACATTAAGAGAAAATTTTAATGTATAATCAACATAAAAAATGTCATCATAACTAATATCACAGTATTCTTATAGAGATATCATGACATAATGTTCACAGGATAGCCTACTGTGAACTATAAATGGTATATAAAGATATAAAACCATTACCCAATGCATTGAAGGGATATAAAATTCTAGGTAAACCCTTCACATTCATATATTGTATATGAATTTCTATTTCACATAAATCATACACAATAAGGACTCCATTCATCACTTTAAGATCCTAATTAAGGGTTGTTGGTTAAATTAATTTATTTACCCAATATGTAAAGGAATGTTATATATAATTGTATAACCATGATTGTAAATTGGGATAGGTGTTCACTATATGAAAGTTTGACATAAAAATAACATGATTATTTACGATGTATTACATGTAAAATTAATGGTTTAAGTGTGGGATTAATGAAAATGAATAATGGAATATAATTACTCAGGAATGATAAGAATATTATTAGGATTTTTGAAAATATGATACCACAAGAAAATTATTAATCAAAAGGATTTGAACAAATAATTTTTTTGGAAGAAAAGGATTTGGAAAGGATCTCATTCCCAGGGAGTTTTTATAAAAAATATTGGGAGGAGCCACTGAAGATATTGGGAACACCTTGGGATAGATTTATAGAGGAAAAGATATTTTAACATCATGATCAATGTGTCTAGAGTGATGATTATTTTTAGGATGTAAGAGTATTTATATAAAAATAGAGTGTGATGCCTTATTATTTTCAAAATAGGGTTTTTTGACATGATATGATAGACTAAAAAACCCCAATCCATTCCTTGTGTTTTCCTGTGTATTTTCTCCAAATAGGAGTGGTTTTATTTATTTTATTAGAATAGTAACCGAAATACTTATACTAATACAATAGGTAATTCATAAGTGATTCATGTTCATAAATAAGGGATTTTTAAAATATTAAATATAAATTTGATATTAAAGATTCTTTAATGAGTTATAAAAAAAATAATATAAAAATTTATTTAATGTAGAAATATATTTTTTGTTAATGATTCCTTTTATGGAATTTATTACATAACTTTTGGGATTTTTTAATTTATTAATACTATCCATGTCTTCATACCATATATAATTCATACAAAAAAAATTATTAGATAGTAATGAAATATATATCATTTTATAATTTCAACATGATGAATGAAAAATTAATATTTATTTTTTCATCATTTTAAATATGATAATTGGAAATTTTTAATAACATTTTCTATTTACTATTAAATACTTGTTTCCACATTATAACCCTTATTATAATTATATAGAATTTAATTATATTATCATTTAGGTAATGAATCATACCCTAATAATCCAATGTATATACCTTACTTTATAATATTGGAATAGAAACAATTGGATGAATTTCAAAGGACCAATTAGTTTAGTAGTTTTTCGGAGAACCAGATACACACCAAATACCCATTTCAGATTGGTAAAATTAAATTCTAAATAATACATAATAAAATAAAATAAAATAAATCCATGAAAAAACATTCCATCAATTCTTATTCATATCAAGGGGAATGAAAAAACATTGTGGGTGATATAAAATTATTATCAAGGGATGAGTATAATGAATTATATCTGGATTTAATAAGTATACCCAATATGGGAAGTAAAATAACTTAACACTTACTCAACCAAATCCATTTAATAAATTATAAGATATACAGAAAGGTAAATAACATAAAAATACATACCATTTAATCAATAAAATGAGAATGAAATGCATCTATTTATAATATCACTTTGAATGTGCCAGAAATATTATTATAAATCTTGAATGATGGAAATGATTAACTGTTAGAATTTATTTTTTTCCCAAAAGATGATACCTTTTTTATTAAGACCTTTCACAATATGGAATAAAACATATAGTTGAATAAAAATTTACACTAATAAAAGATCACAATAATGTGATTATTATTTACGAAAATTAACGATCAAAAAAGAAAGCCAGGTCAAATAGTATCTTTTAACACCTTTTAATATTCAAGTCGAATCTGCATTGATGAAATAATTAAATTAAAACTTTAAATACCATGAATAATGATTGGTTCCAGATATTTTATGTAAAATGGATAATATAGACACCACATAAAAGTTAATTGGTTAATTATAAATAAATATGTCTCAATAAAGTGTATATTGAGAGGAAATTCCAAAACTTATGCTTCTTTTTTGTTTATCGTGATTTAAACCCATGTATAATTATTTTACAGATGTTAATAATTTCTTAAATAACCATATTAATATTATAATATCTTATAATATTTTTTCTAAAAAATAATTTAACTCATTCATTAATAATATATCATTATTTTCACTATTTCATATGATAATTGCCTTATTTTCTCATGAGTGTTTCATCATGAATGATGCATAACATGTTAATATTAAATAGCTATATCATATATGTGATGATAATCATGAAAAAAAATCATATTTATACCTAAATAATAATTTTAAAAAAAATTATTGAATATAGTTATAAGAAATGAATTTGTTTTATTATCATGGATATGGAAGAACATATGTAGGCATTAGTAATTCTTTCATTTTTCAATGACCATTAGGGAATGTAGGTATGTAATAGTTTATCATTAAAAATGATCATATTATCATAAATAACATATTATTTATTTTCATATTCATATATATATATATATATAATACTTATGGTGTGGTGATGAAAATGGGGTAACATCGATTCATCAAAGCGGTTGTCCACACATATTAGAATGACATTGTAAAGTTTCATTTAGTGAAAAGGTATGAAATAAAATGATATATAATATCATTATAGAATTATAGTTATTTCATTACTATTTTAATTGTCTCATGTATCTAGTATATAATCATTAAATCTCTTCTTATCGATTTCCATTAATGTGTTAGTGAAGGAAAAATAACATCGCTTAACAAGGTATTAGTCCTCCATACACACGACCGACATTATCATATACCATAGAGAATGGAATTCCAATAATATATATATATATATATTATTTAATGGATATAGTGGTGGAAATATTTTATAAATATAATATATATCATTTTGGTCAATAATCACACATATTCAAAAAATGTGGTAATGTAAGGACAAATGACATCAGTTCATGAGATGGTAGTCTGCCATACACATGAATGATGATTTATTATCCCATTGGATATATTTGAAGATGGTTTTAGGTATTGATATTACACTAACAACATATTGCTTTATTTAATATTTATAAGATATTATATTAGCATGGAATTAAAATAATTAAAAGTATTGGAAGAAGAAATAAACTCAAAAAAAGCTCATCGAAACATGTTGCATATTATTTGTGTAGAATCCATAGTTTTCACTACAACATTCATAGGATTAATCTATTATAAATATTATAATTATAAAATTATAGGGATGTTAGAAAGTGATCTAGGTTTGGGTTTTTTATTCCAAATGGACTGAGAGGTGTGAGTAAGTCAGGGGACTGAGTTCCCTTCTATAATTGAGGACGTGTGGCCTTTTAAAAAATAACAAAATTTATTCATTTCTGGAAGGTCAATAATATATCAAGATGCTCCCAAAAATTACAATTAATGGGATGGAGGGATGGAATGTTCATGTAAAACCTCCAAATGGAAATAAAACAAATGTTTCAAACTTATTTATCCATAACTTCTATGTTTACTTATTCGTATTATTTTGGATTTTCACATTGGTAATAAGTCCTTTTAGACATGATAATTTAATACTTAAGACTAAAATGAAATAATTCATATCAGATAATATGTAACCACTTATTATCATCATTATATTGAATTTATATAATTAAAAACATGTTTTTATTGAAAATTATTTTTAACACAAGAAGATCTAACATGAAAAAACACAGTTTCAAATATAATGATGCTAACAATGGTTTTATTCATTAGGGTTTAATATTGTAATTATAATTGAATAATTGGTCCATGAATGGTTCATGGTTTATATTTATCCATTTTTAAAAATTATATTTATGAATATATTATTTTTATTGATATTTAATCATTTCATAAAATATCATTTATTACAAAATAACATTATTTGGAATTTGGACATTTTTAATTAAATTTGATTTTAATAATATTAGTACAAAGATTTTAATTTTTATATATATTTATAGAACTAGTGTATAATTATATATTAATTTAAATAGTTAATCTAACATGATAATTTATTAAATGTAATTCCCTTTTCTTTTTTTAGTATCATATATATTATTTAATTTCAAACTAGTTAATTAATGTGTTGGTGGTTATTTTGCATTTAATGTAATTATTACAGATATGTGAAATTATAATAAATAAATTTGTTAAATAAATTGTTTTTAATTTCATAATAATATATATAAAGTAAAATATTTTTTCCATTTTCTAAATTATTATTGATATTATAAAAAAAGACGGTTACCTTTTTGTATTTTTCTTTATATAACCTATTATATAGGTCGTATTCCTGATAAAGTGTACCAATAACACCAAAACTAATTATCCTAATTATATAAGGCTATAAATATGGCCATACCATTGTTTTTTGAAAAATTGGTTGGTTACTTAATTCATCTTTCTCCTAATTTATTCTCCTGATAAATCCATTTTTAACTTAATCGTGGTTAATATTTATTATATTTTTTCACTACTATTTTGGAAAAAAATTAATTTCACCTTTTGATAGTTAATTAATAATTATAATTCTAAATAATGAATCCATTATTGAAATAAAAACTCACATAAGTATAAAAATATTAATTAAAATATAATCACATAGATGTGAGGTGAAATTCTAGTTTTGAAGTAATAATATTCAAAAGCATACAAATTTTCTATACTTAAATTGAAAATGGTTGTAATTAAAATGGAATAAAATAGATAAATTGATATATAATTTGACTATATCCAATTTTAACTCAATTTAAAATACAATGTTTCAATAAGAATTATTTAAAGATATAGACAGTTCGGAATTAAAATTTAGTATTATTTAGTATTCAAAAAAAAGAAACTATTTAGAAAAACACAAAAGCATCACCCTATGAAAGTTTTGTAATTATTATTTCAAAAAATAATTTTAATTCCTGATTTTTTTCTAAAAATTTGTAGAGATTAATTTTATGTTATCTGCCTAAGGTGATATTAAACTTTCTTTTAGAAAAATATTTATTTTCAGAAAAAAAATATTTTAATTGATTTTTATTTTAATTTATTATTAGTTTATTGAAAATGTACAAATTTAAAATATATATTTTCAGAAATTAGTTAATTCCATTTATAATTTCTATTCCAATGATTACGTGATAATTTTCATATTACATAATAATATTAATTGTATATTTTTGTTCAATGAAACTCAGTCTTTCTTGTAACACAGTCATTCAAATATTTTTTTTTTGTTTTTCACCAAAGCTAAAATAAGTGTTGAATGGCACATAAAGTATCAAAAATATGTTATTATATCAGGAATTCAAGTTTTTATAATTTTTATTAAAATATTAATTATATTACTATAATATTATTTAGGATATTAATTATTTTATTAATATATTATTTATAAAAAATATGTTTTGATTAAAATCATATATTTGACACGAATAAAATTTTAGTTTATCCTAATCAAAATACCTTTTTAATCATATCAATTAAAATTTTAATAATGAAAAGGGAAAAATATAATAATTATTTTATTTAAAATGATAATATTCAATTTCATACAACTACGTTCTGTAAACATATCCTCTTATTACTCCAACACATTCCATAATGGTATGGTGTGTGATGGTGGGGATTTCAACGGGTTGTTTATTGAACATGGGATGGGTCATGATCTTGATAAGAATGAAATTATTCAGTTAATTATTTTCTTGGGCATCAGTTTTTGGATATAAACATGGTATTAGTGGAGGGAAATTACTAATAATTTCATCTCCCATAGAATATCTAATATATGGTATTTATTGTGTACAATACTAATATTCAAGGATATCACTTCATCCGACTAATTCAATTAGGGATTCTATTAACAATTTAAATATATTAATCATAATCGACATTATACAATGAATATATTATCAATTATTAATATATAAAATATATTTATTTTCATCATGATATATTTTATAATGGTCCTAAATAACTAAAATAGTGGATTTATTATCTATAAAAAATTTATTCATTCAAAATGGAATTTAATTATAAAAGTTTGGGTCCTTATAGATTTTATACCTATAAAATTATCCAATCATCTAAAAACCTAGTACCTCGACCTCTTAAGCATTGGATTAAATATATATTGTCTTGTTTAATCAAGCATCATTTTGGTCCCTAATTTTTTGAAATGTAATTAATACGTTAAAATGTTACAGATGAATCATAAAACGATTTTAAAAATTATTTTATTGACATGTTTTTTGGGATACAAAATTATGAGATCTTTTAATTAATTTTAAAATAATTTTAGCTAAATATAATTTCATTTTTCCATTAATTTAATCTTCGATTATATGGAAAAATTGGTTCATAGATTGAAATGAGTTTCAAAAATTACAATGATAACAATTAATGATCATTTGTTTAAAAACCCTAATTCTGAAAGAAAATCACAATAATTCTAGAAAATATTTATAAAATAATAATTCAAGTAGAAAAGAAAAAAAATACATACCAACAACTTTCATACAATATAATTATTGTATATAATGTCCTTATTATATAAAAATTATAGGTGATGTGTAAAAAGTATATAATAAATGTAAAAAACGTGAGGGGAAGAATGAAGAAACATACTTCTTTAAATCAGAGGAATCATTTATCCAATATATCATAGTCTACAAATAATGACCTATCAAAAAAATAATAAATAGAACATATAATAGTTTTTGAAAAAATGTAAATAAAAATAAAATGAAAAATAAATAGAAAAATAATTATTTATTGAAATCAGAATTGTATAGTTGGAATTATTTCTTATAATCATGAAATTCTTAAAAATCATCTGAAATATGATGGTTGATGTGGTCTGTGAAGAATGAACCCCAAAAATATGTGTTCCATTCAATGCTTATAAAATACCCTGATGGGATTATTTTTATACACCCCTCCATGAAAATAATACAATCATGATATATGGGAAGGGAGAGAAATTTAGGGAAACATCTCTGATAGTATAACTAAAAAAATATATCTACCAGTTACTAAATTTATTTTTATGTTTTCATTTGAATTAAAAAAAAATTTATGAAATTATTTATTCATTGAATGACTATTTGGTATCTCAATCCTTATGTAAACCTTTATAATATTTAATAAAAATATATATTTTGTATTCAATTGCATCCATTACATCATCTCTATTAAAAACATTTGACCACACAAAATATGTTGGCATAAAATATCCACAGGGAGAATCCTTAAATAATACATTCTCAAAATATTATGAAAAGGGTAGTAAAAAATTGAGGTGTATCCATGTTTACTTTTGGATTTTATATTTTTTTTAAGGATTGTAGATCAATTGAAAATATTTCATTCTTATAGAGTAAAGATCATGTTTTTACATGTGTTCTTTAATGTATAATGGTTCTGGTTCATATTCCCATTGGATAAATATTTATACACATGTTATTGTTTTTCATATTCAAAATATTGTATCTCCTAGAAAATATAATTTTCAGAATTGTTAACACATATATTTTTAAAATAAATCTGATTTCATATAGTTACATAACTTTTAAAATTTGTGATGAATTGTTCACTGGAATATTAAAAGTAATATCAAACTAATTTTTTCTTTTAATTCAAAAAACATTCTTCTCTATAAATTTTTTTTTCGGATTTGATTTTATATTCCCTTTAATTTTTTGGTTGTAAAAATCATTAATATAATTCCTAAAATTGTAAATAATTTATATTTTTTTCATACGATATTAAAACATGACAGATTTTTGTTTCACTAGTTTTTCAAAATATCTTTTGTATTATGGTGTTCATATTTTTAGTAATTAAAAAATTCATAGAAGTAGTTATGGTGAAAAATGCATTTTTCAAAATTCAATATTTATTTTTTTACCAAATGGATGAAAAAATCAATATTGGTAACCTACCACACAAATAAAAAGATTTTTTTTATGAGGATTTAGTTGTGTTACCTCAATCGATAAAATCATCCTAAAAAATATAGTTGTGTGGTGACCACAATGTTGGGTAATGAGATGCTTGTAAGATAAGTTAACAAATGAAAAACATTTATTTATTTATTTATCTAGAGTCAAATGTTGGGACTATTACAAAAAATATATAATATGACAATGATAACATAATTATATTAACATAAGGAATTAATGTTATATTATATAATTTATAATCAATACCTATTGAAAAGACAAAAAATATAATAATAGAGGTGAACATGTTTTAACCCCCAGAATAACTCATTATCATCATATATAAATATAATTATATAATTACATTTCTAAAATATCACCTAGTGACAACAATGTTTATACTATTTTTTTCTATACACAATATTGGTAACTCAAATATTTTTTTTAATCCCCTAGTAAAAGTGATTATATTACCTGATGACAACCAAGTAACATAAACTAATTGAACATTGTTTTTTCTCAATTGGGATATGTTACACACACGTTTTTATACAATATGAAAATTATTTTCATAAAAATAGTTTGTAAAAATATCAAAAAATTGAAAAATAGATTTACTTTGTGGAAATGAAACTTATTTAATCCAAAAAATAGATTCCAAGGTAATATAAAAATAAATTAAAATGAGAATATCAAAAATTAAAAAAGAAAAAAATGAAAAATTTATGCCTCCAAGTCCACTAGGATTAAATCCCAATATTACAATACTTTCTCAATTAGAGATAATATTACCCATTATATTCTTTATTTTCATTCCTCTACCTCACAAAATATCAATTGAAATATATTTTTAAACTCTTATTTATAGGGAATGGGTTAAACATATTTTATTTTTATTTAATCCTCTTTTAGTTTATGAGTTCTAGGGATTGTAAATGGATTAATATATAATCACTATCACAATGGTTTTTTATAATTTTAGTTTCCTTCCTTCTTAAGTAAATTATATCAATATTAAAATAATATTATTAGTTATCTTCTTCTAATAGTTCAATATTATTTATGGATGAAAATAATTTTATCTACCTCCAATATGAAAAATTCATAATATACCTTAATGATATAATATTTATAATATATTTTTTTATTCTAATATATGATTCCTTTATATGTGAAAACATTAATTACCTCATTTTTAGTGTATAGATAAAAATATTTATCAACTAGTGAGCTGTTAAAAATTTTATCATCGAAAACAAATGTCAGAATTTCATTATTTATTTGGGCCACTAAAGTTTTAAATTAGGACATGGTCTACTGGATGATTTGGAATCCCACTAATAATTGAATCATAAAAAGTGATATTTCAATTTTATAAAAAGGTAAAAAGTGATGACTAAAATTAAAATGTGCTAAAAAGAAATTAAATTACAAAATTAATCCATTTTAAAATACATGGTTAAAAATAACAAACCTAAATTTTCTATTAATTTAACGTAAAAATAGATATATGTTGGGATTAACAAATTTCAAAATTTATATAAATTTCTAAATATATTATATCTATAAATTCCAACAAACCCTAAACTAGGTCTCCTGGACATGTAAGAATCAAAATCACATCTAGGACAGTTTCAAAACATAGGATCATGGGATCCAAAAAATATAAAACAGGTAAAAATTTAGAGTGACTCAATATTGTTTTCAAACATATATATTAATTTTATTTTTTACATTAACACTTGATTTTTGTTATCTCAAGACAAAATAATTACCCGACATGGATATTCATTCATTATAGAAATAAATATATTAAATAAACATTTTATCATTCAAACATATGCAATGGTTTCCATTTCCATGAAAAATATATAAAACATAATGAATTATGATTCAATGTATTATGATTATGATGAGGTCTTATTTTTTATTATCTAAGGCTAAGGAATAATAGGATTTAAATGAAAAAAAATATTCTAATAAATTTTAGGTAGTCTCTCATAAAATTAGAATCCCAATTCATCAACCGACATACCCTAATGAATGGGTTCCTCTGACACCCATAGATTTAAAACAATCTAAAAAAATATTAGAAACATTAAAGTATTTTATGTTAATCATGTATGTATCTAAATTTCCAAGAACACCAAACTATTCTATCCACCATGTTTTGATTCATTTTAACTAATTCGAATATAATAATTTAAGCACTATATTGGGTCAACTACTGTAGGGGTATCTACTTTTGGTATCCAGGAATGTTTAATAGAAACTACGGGTTGTAGATTTATGAAAACATAGTATAATGAAAATAATCCTATGATAGAATTTTAGGATAAATATATAATAGAAAATATAAATATATAGGTAAGGTATAGAAAATGAGTATTTCCTCAAAAAATGTCCATATCTAGAACTACAAGTGGATATAGATCTATCCTAGAGGTACCTAGGGGAAATAACATTTAAAATGGTTTATTTGGATTGACGTGATGATAAATTAGTGAAATAAAATGGGTCATATAATAAACCTAATTTGAAACTCCCATGGGATATAATTAGGATAACTCACATTTTCATTACAACCTATTATAAAGGATTTCAATAAATAATGGAAATGAATGGTCTAGGCTAAAAAATTTATCATTATATTGAAACAAAAGTGACTAAAATGTATGATAAAATGTTATATGATTATAAAAGATGAGAATAAAGGAAATAATTTTCCAAGAAAAATAATGTGTAATATAGAATCCAATAAATATTATTATAGGGATACATTTATATATTGTTGTCTGGAATTTTGGGAACCTAGGAATTATAAATTTAAATTTCTAGTTATAAAGGATGAAATGGAGTCCATGGAAGAAACATTGTCAAAATTAAAAGGATTAATTATTTATGAAATTTTATTTAGGGATCAATTTGGGGAAGTATTTTAATAGTTGTATTTTTCATAGATGAATATTGAAACATCATTTTGTTAATTTTTTGTAGAATACATTTCTTCATTATATTAATACTTATGGATAACACCATGGGATTATTATTTTTAGATTTTTTATATATTAAATATATTGGAAAATATTTATTAGGTATTATGAGACGGGAACTAATAATCATTATAGGTAATTTAAATTTAATTTATAGAAGGTAATGTTTTAGTGGAAATTTTATTTGAGGATTAATACATTTACATTTTAATGAAGGAATTAAAAAATTAAAGTTATCCTTTATAGTTAATATGATCATTAATGACATGGTAATAATAGTCAAATAATATAATAAGAACTTTTCAAGCATTATAATCTAAAATAATAATCGTTGTAAATGCTTATTTTGTGATTTCTATTATTTCATTGATGCCCATAACATTTTGGAATGTTATGGGAATTATATTTATAATATTTTCAAAAATAAATACCATCATAGTTGGTGAAAACATTTTTTACAGCAAGGTGACAAGGAATGATCAAATTGATGAATAATGTTAAGGGTTTGGTGCCTACCACTAGCCTACATGATGTCCTACTTAATATGTCATTAGTTAAAAAAATTTGAAAAATAAAAATTAATGATGAACCAGTGGGGTTATATTTTTGGTTTAGAGATTAAATTATTATATTAGATATTTAATTCTATCCATGTGGATGTTGGATTATTGATAGAGAAAAAATGAAATAATTTTCACTACTATATGGATTATACGATATTTTAGAATTAAATATTATTTATTCAATAATTCAATATCATTTTTTATTTTTATTTCAATGGGTATTAAATCAATGTGAAAATGATTGAATCACAACCAAAGGATGAAATTTTTCATAAAAATAAATTTATTAATTATGTATATTTCATTATATTCTGAGATAATAATAGAATTCATGAAAACAAAAATAATGATCTTCAAATACAAATTTTATCTTTTTATATTAATATATGAGTAATAAAATAGTCTGTTTAATCTTCATAGATGTAGGGTTTTAGGAACTTAACATTACATTGATCACTAAAATTATAATTATTAAATGGTCTTTATAACTCTCTATAATTATACATGTTTTTATTCCATGTCTAAATATTCCATTTTCTAAAATATTCTCTTACTTAGAGACCGGGTTATGTGTTATTTCCACATGACTATAGTACCACACTACGAATCTTATTAATATTATTTTTATAAAATATTTTTTATGTTTTCGGTTTTCGAAAGAATGAATTTTGAAATATCAAACCCTTTATTATGATGATCTAGTTTATTTTTTTGGAAACAATTTATTTAAGGTGGGGTGAATGTAACACCCTGAAATTATAAAAAATGTTATTTTATTGAGAAGAATACGTGACATGAAAAAAAAAATTAAAAGATAATATAATAGCAAAATAATTTTTAATATATCTATTTTTTATAACATTAATATTTTCAATATCCTATGATACATGAAACAACGAATTTATTCGATATTGTGCGTCACACACATCATCTTGTTTTACAAAACAAAAAAATACTATAAATAAAATTATTTAATATGATAGTTAACTCTATAATACATTTGAATTAATTATATAGATATGATTAAAAACAATGAAATTATATTCATTAAACATTTTTATTAGTAATTTATTTATTAAAAGTAAAATAATTATTATTCAAAATAAAAAGAAAAGTTTTCTAAAATACAGTATTTTTAAGAAAAATATGAACTAATAATATTATTTTTTCAACTTTTAGAAAATTAATTTGATAAAATAGTCCTCAATTTTTAAATCATAAAAAAAATTATTACTGAGATAATTTTTTTATTTTTATATGAAAGATCATTTTTTTAATATTGAAAATACAAAATTTTAATTGATAACTACTTTTTGTCTTAAATATGTTATAATAAAAAATAATATTTTTATGAGATTTTAAATTATAAATAGTTAAATTTTATATCATTTAATGAGATGTATCTCATTTTAATTAATTTAATATTTATTTTAGAGAAAAAATAAACGAAAACATTAAAATAATTTCACATTAAAACATTATTGTTTGTAATTTTTTTGTACAAATTTTAAATTACATGATTCCACTTTTGTAAATTGAATTTATAACAATGTATTACATATTTTGAATAATAATAATTAATAATTTCTAATAAGTTCTAATTTTTTTTACACAACTGGATCATGAAAACATAAACATGTATTTACCATGGTTTAGGTAAAAATTGGTTGTGCAGGGGTTAAACATTGAAGATAATTTTCACAATAATGATATGATCATTGTAAGGGTTTATTTCATAATCTTATTATAATCAGGATTTTTTATTCACAAATTTTAGATTAAGTATATTATTTGACCTTGTACGAATAAAAAAATTTCATAGTATTCTTCTATAGTTCTCAAAACATTTAAAATAAGTGTAGCATTATAAAATATTTTCTATTTAGAACTATTTAGACTATTTTTTTAATAAAACCTAATATCATTTTTCTCTTTTGATGAAAATTAATTTCATAACAAAATAAAATTTTGTAAAAATTTATTTATACGTTTTTGAAACATAGAAAGATTATATATGAAATAATTATTTTCCCATTTATACCTATTTAGTTTTTTCAATGTAATCCTTATAAAAATTTTAAAATAACTCCAATTTGGTTTTTACTGAAATTGTGAATTTAATGTCGTTATCAATTATTAAAGAATGGACTTTTATAATATTTTTACAATGAAAATGGAATGTCATTTCAACTTGTATGAAATTTATGGATTTATTAACATCCTGAATTTCTTTCATTGAATCATAATATTCATGCATATAATTATCATTTTAAATAACTATTTTTTCTTTTTAGGAGAAATTATTAGTTTTTAAATGTTATTTTTTAAAAAATGCATTTTAAAAATAATTTCTTTTTAAAAATTTAATTTTCAAATTTAAAAGGTCATTTTCCTCAAGAATGTTTTTAATGAAATTTTTACGGTATTTTAATTCATTAAAATCAACAACCCTTCAATATTACTCTAATTAGTATGAATTTAACATATTCATTACTTATTAATTTTATAGATGGATTATGATTATTTTGGATAAAGTGAGTATTGAAATATTCATCCATAATTCTTTATTATAGTAATTAATTTCACATAAAATTATTTACTTTTATGTGATCATTGAACATTAACATTCCCATAAATATCCATTTTATTTATCATTCATAAGTTTATTTTTCAAACAGTATATAATTTTTATATATGGTGATGTATATTTTATGTTATATAATTTTTTGGGGAAATTTTGAAAAATACAAACTAATTGATCAATACATATATTTTATGGTAAAGAATATTGTTTTTTGAATAGAATCATTTTTTTCATTATTTTAGGAATACATTAGAAAAGGAAAACATGGGTGTGACCCCGTTAATGATAGACCCTTGATGAATCATTATTCTCATGTGACTTATTAGTTGGATTCACATAGTTAAATGGATTTCTACCAATTAGTTATAAACTACCATTAGGATGTATCTTGACATTAAATCGATCATTTTCCTAGAAAAATTTCCATACCATAATAATGAATTACCATCATTTAGAATTTAGTAATATATATATATATATATATGTGTGTGTGTGTGTGTGTGATTTACTTGATGATAATATCTCAAGATAAATTATACTTACATTTTTTAATTAATGGTATGACATCTATATATTTATCTTTACATATATATAAGTCATTATCAAAGTATGACAGTCTTGTTATTGATTAAATTTAATATTTATTCTGTTATTTATCATTCAATATTAGTTATTATAAATGATATTTTTTGCATTGATATTATATATGGATTCATTTCCTTCTTAGTTTGTTCGTTACATGGATTTCTTGTTCATTTATTTACCTTGACATTTAGTTTATGATTTTTATTTCTTAATTTTATCTATTATAATTAACCTTTGTTGAGCATTTAAACTCAGGAATATTTTGTTTCAATTACCAAGAACCCATGAATTTAACTATGAATTATAAGATATAATATGTGAGTTGGAATAATGATATCTGTAAAAAAATGATTTTGTGAATATTGTATTGAAATTTAAAATGTGAAGCATGTTTGTTTCAATATTACAAACTCTACGAAACTATTTTCTCTTTGAGATGTGAATCCATGTATCTTATTCCAATATAATAAACATGCACATGCTTTGGGATATTGGGGCCAGGTTCACTAAAGTACAATAGAATTTGATACACACAACACTGAATATAAGAAAATAACGTTTTCATATAATACCAACTTACATATTTTTGAATATAATTTAATTGAACCTAAATAATTATTCAGTTTGGTTAATATATTATGTAATAATATAATTAATCTTGTTTAAAAGAAGTTGTTCTTGAAACAAAATTTTTTAAACTAATATATATGTTATTTTGAGAATATATATTTCTTAAATTTTAAACAATTAATTTGAGAAAATATACCTAATTTATTGATTTAGTATAACAATATTATATCAGGAAGAATTGTTAGTATTTTTTAAAAATTATTCATTTTTATATGAATAATAAAAACTATTATTTGGACAATTTTAGGGTATATTATGAAATAATTACAATATTAAAAGATCCTAAAAATTTATTGAAATATATTATGAAAAATTATTTATTTTATATGTAAAATTATATCTTTAAAAATATGCATCCTACTTCTCAAACCATTTTAAATATTTTAAAATTAAATTTTTATTATTATTTATCTAATTTTTATATTATACATTAATTATATTAAAATTATTTTCTATAAATTCAAAAATTATTAAATAATTAAATGTTTTTCATATTGTGAATTTAAATATTAAAATTATATAACAAAGATAATTTTTTTACATTTATAAATTAGTTTCCATAGATAAATTGTGAGTTATCATGGAAAAGATAATTTGAATAATGTTTTAAATTATTGAGAAAGGGAAATAAATTTCTTAAATGTTATAATTTTTTTTTTCAAGAAGGTTTTTATGAACCTAATCCACAAAAAAAGTTCAATATTATCAAATTTTGGACCCACATGCCTTTATTAGTGAGTTCTCATTTTATATTGTTATAAAAATGTGACTCTGGATACTTATAAAATGTGTCATTTTTCACAAATATTATTGTCACACTACATGCCCCATTTATTGAATAAAAACTATAGAAATAACACCCAAAAATTCATATTATAGTTATATAAATTCTTTTATACTAAAAATTCCTACCCTTACAGGTTTAATATAAATTTCATAGGAGTTATTCCAAGGAGTCATGTTGAATTCATAAATCAATATATTTATTTTTATTATATATATGTTCAAAATGATATTAATTTTTTAATATTATAATAAATTCATAATTTTCATCAATATAAGTAAATTTGATTATAATTATGGAATATATATTATATATATTCCTCCAACCCATTAAGAAATATGAGAATATCATTCGTGCTATGTGAAGACTCATACCTCTACAAACAATATGATCTATTTTTATTAACTCCCTCATATTGGTGTTTTAAAGGGAACAAATATGTAATAAGTATTTTATTTAATACATAACTACTAATTTATAAATATTAAATGATATTTATATTAATATTATTATTCTTTAGAGAATGAAAATGTCACATGTTCATATGTACAGAATACAACATCCATGGATGACGTATTTTCTATTCATAAAAAATACATGGTTGTATATAAAATTCCATTTTAGTAATATATATGATATTAATGAATAATATATATCAAGAATATGCTTCTGAAAGGATTAGAAAAAAAATAATGATTGTTATTATGTAATATTTTAATACCAATAAATTACCTGAAAGAAGTTCATTATATTTCCCATTTCCCTACACCACACCCTCATTTTCAATTATATGAATTTTTGGATTTAAACTTATAATAAAGAAAATGATTTAATTATATTTTATATAATTTTAATGAAGAACTTGGTAACAAATACTATTTTTTGACATCTATATCGCAAAACATGTGTGAAATAATCAAAATCTACAACATTTGATGTAAAAATAATAATTAACTGACTAATACGTGTGAAGTGAATGATTATAATAGATTAACATAAAAATTAATATTTAATAATAATGTTAATATATAATTTACAAGGATGTTTATGCTCATTATACATGTTCATAATCACATTTCTTGATATTTTGATGAAAAATGTAAGAGTCCAAGACCAGTCTCATTTTCTAGTCAAGAATGCTTTGATTTATTTTTAATTTTGGATAATATTTTAGAAATAATATCCCTCATAACATAACTATTTTCATATCATTTGGTTATTGTTAATATTTTACATGTTTATGATGAATTCATTAATCGTGGAAAGTAATTTATATGATGCAATGTTGATAAATGAAACAAATCCGACTTCTTATTATCAATAAATAATATTTATTCTTTATGTCTATAAACATTTTATATATTTCCATACCCATTTGTAAATAAGTTTTATAGTAATTTTAAAATATGTTATGTTTTTTAAATGGAATGCTCTATTTCTTTCAAACGTTTTTTCCAAAAAAGCATCTAATTTTAAAATTTACCCTCAAACAACCATGTTTTATCATTTAGATAATTTACTTTACAATTACACATAAAATAATTTAATTTTTTAACAAATATATTTAAATAAAAAATACAGAAATAATGGAATGTTACATTTTATATTTTTCTAAATTATATTTACCTAATAATAACAATAAATTATATTTTATATATTTCAACATCAGTTCATGATCCTCATGAGAGGTTATATTATTCCACTCTCCAACATGTTTATCTTGATTGATTATGAAATGTTATTTGGATTGCTTTGTGAACCAATCACTTATATTTAGGTTAATTAATATATGAGTAAATGTGATTTATTTCAAATTTTTATTGAACAGAACTATAAAATTTTCATTATGTGATTAGTTGGACCGTAATTATATATACCTCCAATTCACTAGGAAAATCATGATACCTATTTATATAAAATAAAAAATAAATAATAACTATACCCAATAAAAAATGGGAATCTTTCCCCAATTATTATTGTAATGTGGAGTGATACCATTGTAATATGGAAATTTTCAACTCTGATAGTCATTCTAATAAGATTTATCTAGTGAAATTATTTCTTGTGATTAAATGTAAAAAACATATTTCTAATTTTATTTATATTATCTCATGGATCATTGATAATTATTTAAAATTTAATATCTTTTGAATCCTATCATTTATTATGAAATAAAGTAAAATTGTAAACCATTTTCATGATTTATAACTGGTTTGGTTAGAATTATATAAATTATGATGATGATATCATAACTATATTCTTATTGTAAATTATTTTATGAATTTTATTTTATATCACTTATTTTCCATTACAAATCATCTATGTTCACCCTTTAATGTTTAATTTTCTCCATGTTATGATGATTTTAATTAAATATAATATGTCTAAAATTTTAGTATAGGAGAATAAATTATGTGGTATATGTTGAAGATTGTTCACATATATGTTTATCATGTATCTAGTATAAAAATACTAAACCATTATCATTATTTAGATAGTAATACATGGTGATGTATTTAATATCCATTTAAAATGATGTATTTTTATTGATAGAATTATATAATTTCGTCAATATTAACTCCAAGAATATTTTAAATATTTTAAATTATAGGTTTCACATAAATTCATGAAGCCTAATGTTATAAAATCCATATTCTTAATTGAAAACTAGTATCCCAAATATAACTATTCCATAATTACATGATTATATAAAAATATTACATCACTCACATTTCATAGAACATATAGGTTTAGAATATTAGAGAATTATGAATTAATTAATATGAATAACAATATTGTTATTCATTTAGATGAAATTAATTACAACAAAATCAAACTCCTAATTGAGACTATTATTTCAATCTAGAAAATTAAAAAGGAGTAGAAAAATTACATCATTTTTATTTCTACTCATCCTTAAATAAATTATAAATATTTAGAAAACATAGTATTATAGTGAAATTCTTAGTAAGTGTTATAAAAATGAGAAAACCTATGTTAATAAATTTAAATACATGAAGAATCATGGAAATTTTTCTAATAAATAATAATATTTTAGTGTGAAAATAATCATAAATATAAGTAAATCCTGGATTTTTTATAAAATATTATAACAAAAGTAACTTATTTGAAATCAAAAATGAAATTATATAATCAGGATCATATCCTAGGTCATCACATTCATAATCAATCTAACAATGTAATAACATGATCAATTACATATAATATATATTCTCAAGATAATAAATAACATTCCAATGAATTGGAGTGCTATATACCAGGACCACACCCAATCGTATTTATTCTTAATTAATTAAAGAAGAATAAATCCCAAAATATTATACATTTTTACCCATAACAAAAATCATTGTTTTTATCACATTAAAATTGATTTTAAAAAAATGGATTAAAATATTTCTTATTAATATGAAAAGGCAAGTGAAGTAATGAGTATTAAAAATATAAATAACATAATGATAAGGGAAATTCTACAAAAACAATAGGGAATAATTATAGATTAAAATAGTAATACATTTTTTACACAAAATAAATAAATAAAACACTATATAAACTTATTTGTATATGATTAAAATAAAACAAAAGAAAAAATATAACAATCGAAATTTTATTTCAATTAAATGAATAAAAATATATTAAAATTCAATCATGGGAATATTTAGACATCATATATAAAAAATAAAATAATTGTATAAAATTCTACCCAATGGATGGAAATTAAGATAATATTAACCTTAACTCATGTCCCAAATTTCTTCATATATCATTTTACTTCTTAAATAATAATAAATAATAATTTTTTTTATTTTTTTATTTTTTAAAAAATAATTATTATTGATAATCATATTATAATAATTTTTTGATAAATATTTCTTGTTTCATTATTTAGAGGCATTCCAATTTATAGTTCCAAAATAATTTCAATATAACAATAACAGATAATGATCATTGTTAAATATTAATATAACCACTAGAAGATTCCAAGAATATGTTTCATTTAATTTAAAATTTAATATATGATAATATCATTATTGACTGTTACCATTTATAAAATAATCCCTGAAAACTTTATTTTAGATGATGAAAAATGTTATTGAATAATTTAATTTAATATTTGAATGATAATGATTATTTTATCTATATAGAACCATATAAAAATATTATTTAATTATTAATTTAATATTGTGTCATTAAATATATGTTTTCTATAATATTCATCAATCAATTAATTTAATATAAATACATCATTATTTACGTTGGTAGCACAAAAAATTTACATGTTAATGATATTTTATATAAATGTTTTAAAGAAAAAAGAAAAATTAATTTTTGAGAATAATATAATGATTTAAGATTAATTTTACTTCAATTTTAAACTAATTACAATGGTTATTCATATTATTGAAATGGTCAATGAAAAATTGAGATTGAACAAAATATAATTTTAAATCAATATTTAGATGTAGTAATGACTTATGATAAAGACTTGATGATTTTATTTCTAAACATCCCAAAACGAATAGATCAAAATGGTTTTTTAATATTAGAAAATAATAATTTACAAAAAATTGATATGACTAAAATATGTTTAATGAAAAAATTTCTTAAATTAAAATAATATTGTGACTTAAGAAATGTTACCTTTTTCTTTAAATCAGGTCCATTAGATTTGGTTTTACTCTATCCCATGAGGTTATTTTAGTTAGATTAAATCCTTATTAAAATTTATATATATTTTTAATGATGTATTTGAATAATAATAAATACTTAATTTGTTTTGGAATGTGTATAATGAGTCCTCAAATTATAAGAAATATTGGATGTATGTTTCCCAATTTATTATTTTGTAATTTGTAATAATGTAGTTTTTATTTGAATAGTATCACATAAATGAGAAGCATATGAAATATTAGATTATTCATTATCCAAATATGTGTTAATATAAGTTTTTTTGATTTAATTAAAAAATATAAAATAATATCATTAAACACAATTCTATGTCATTTTATGTTTAATATTCTAATTTCACTATAAAACATATTGACAAATATGAAACTCAACATTAAATTTTAAAATAATTAGATACCTATAGAATTTATTATAAAACTTTTTCGTAACTGTGAATCTTATTAACCATATCACATTATATAGTTTGAGTCCAATATTTTTTTAATGATTAACATGTTTGCATGAGAACTTCATTAATACTTTATAATTGTTTTTTATAATCCTACCATTATTATATTTAAAGAAAAATCTTAACCTAAAAATTGTTTTTAATTTAAATTATATTCATATAAATAAATTCATAAAATCATCTATTTCCATTTTTACGTAATAACATTTTAAATATAATAATTATCGCATTTTATCTATTGAAAAACAGTATGAAAGAATTTCAATAATCCACCTCTGATAAAATATTAAAATTCATGATAATAAATCAACATAAATTTTTAACCATCATATTGGGAAATAATTTCAAGAATAACCTTATCTAATTTTCTATCATATCAATTAAGTTATCAATATTGACTTTTCTTATGGTGCACACACTCTATAATATCAGTAATAAATATTATCAAGTTGATATTTACCTTAGAATATATATATATATATATATATATATATATATATATTAATTGGATAATATTTATATGATATTTATATTCTATTAAAATGTAAAACACATTTCATACGAATCAATAATTTTATACATCATTCTTTATAGAAATCAAAAAATAAGAAGTTGAAGTCCATTTAATCTCAAATTCTTGTTTTAAAATAGATTTTAATTAAATGTACAACTAAATTCATAACAAAATTTAATTAGTACATTTACTTTAGAAATGAATAATTTAAAACATAAAATGAAAATAAAATAAAATATATATACTTTTAGGAACTATTTTAATGAAAATATTAAATATTAATTAAATTTATTATTTATTATCAAATTTAATAAATTTTAACTTTCCTGAAAAATTCCATTCTCTAAATTTCTACATATAGAATAAAAATATATTATCAATTTCATAAAAATTAATGTAATTTTTTAAATTTATCATTTTAAATATAAAATCACCATATATTAAAATATTTTTTCAACCAAAAGGTAAGTTATTCGCGAGAAGGTTCATGAAATCATTGTGAGTAATTCTGGTGGGCGGGGTGGTGAATCTATGGGACTAATTTTACAAAATTATTTTATCTTTCCATTTATATTCTCAATATATAAATCTCTATGTCATTCATGATGATTGCATACATGTACTACTACCCTATTAATAAGACCTCATACCAAGAAATAAATGCATATGACATTCACACATAAATTTTCTCACAGTTCTAATATAATTTTGGAATTTACTACCCAATCTATTGGGTTTTACATTAATACTTATAAATAAAATATATTATTTAAATTAATTAATATAGGCTATCACTTGAAAATCCAAAAATGTATCTTAATGTGTTTTCAATATCTTGATTATATCATTTATAATGACTATTATATTTCAAAAAGGATTCATAATATAGAATCTTGAAATAGATATTTGTGTTTCCATAGGATGTCAATTCATAAAAATAGTAACCTATTATTCCTCAATATAAAATCTTCATCTACTCTAAGTTAATTGCACCCATATCCATGCATGTCAGTATCTATATATATATAATAAAACTAAATCTTTAAGGAAATGATCACTAATAAATGATCAATAATATTTCTTACAAATTGGTATTTTTCAAAAAAATTAATGTTTTCTCATAAGGATATAATGATTTCATTTGGACTTATTTCATTATTAATTGTCCTTTTACTTTCGTATTCCATTTAGTCTTTGTCAATAATTGATATGCAGTATCAATACCACCATTGTTTTTATCCTATATAACGGAATTTTATACATCATCTCTGATATATATGTTGTTATATAAAATATAGTTTAATATTTCTAAACATTCTCAATAATTTTGATACATCGGTTGTTCAATAATGTTATTGAATAGATCTATCATCTCACCCAACAATTTCTCGATACCTATTAACAGTGAAAAAAATTTAAATTCTATATTTATAATATAGAAATTCAACGACTTATGACATAATGATTATATAAATATTCTTTATGTCAATATGTATTATATGAAAATACATATTCTCATTTATACTCGATTAAAATATCCCCATAAAATAGTAAATCATTCATCATAGTTATTTCTTTTAAAATCAGTAAATTTTAATACTAAAGAATAATGGAGGAGTGATTTTTTAAATATCTTCTAATTCTATCAATTAATACTCTAGGATTGAATAAATACTATATCAATAAATATATCATTATTCTTTAATCTAGAAGTAAAATATCAACAAAATTTGATTTAAAACAAAATAATATTCAAATTTATAAAAAAAATGAAAAAACATTATGTGACATATATGGACATAAAACACCCTTGGTCACGACCCGTCCCCCTGGGCCCATGCCGTGACTACCCCATGCCCTCCTTCCATAGGCTAGGGCATGGCTACTAGTACTAGAAATACATATCCCTTTAACGGGAAGGCATTACCTTTAAACTTGTACAAACACACAGACTAGAATGCAATAAGGTGCAACCACTTAGTAAAATGTTATAATAAAAGACCATGCTTAAAGTAAAAAGGGGTCGGAATACAAGCCCAACTGAAAATGTATAAGTACAATAAAAAAGTACAAATACAACTAAAATGTACAAAACAACTTTTAGATCACCCACCGAGGATCCTACCAGAATGGTAAGTACATCTCACCATCAATAGTTCCTACGTTACGTCACGCCAAATGGTCCACCTATGAGTACCATCTAGTCCTAGATCTCTCCCCCTCGATCAATAACGTCTTTCATCTGGAATAGACACAACAATGTGCGGGCATTTCCTATATAGGGATGATTATAACGATACTCAGTAGGGACCCCGGTTCCCCATTGGTCTCCCATAGTTCCACCAAGGAAAAACCACAAAGAAAGATGTCAACTATACTTAGGAATATTCCCATACATATACCTAGGATATCAAGATATATTTATCTCATACATGAGGGAAGAATACAACCAAGGTAACACCACGAAGGTAGAAATACCACAGAGGTAACAACATTGGGATAGAAGTTCCACAAAGGTATCAGCATGAAGACATCACCACAAATATAGAAGTACCCTATAAGAAACATGACTAAGATAACACTATGAAGGTAGAATCACCACACAGGAAACAATATGAAGATAAAAGTACCATATAAGAAAACACCATGAATATTGAAGTACCACACTGGTCACCCCAGGAATATAGAAATACAACATAGGTAACACAATGAATATAACACCACATAGGGGAATAGACTCAGCTCACAATCAGGTATAACTTATGTACATTAGAAAAAATGATTACTCGTAAGCTAGATCAAGTTATTCTATTAAGAGGAACTGCTTCTGACCCACAAAGGATTTATAGGTACAAACCCCAACTAACCCACACCTGATCTGACCCACACAGGATCAGTTTTTAATGAGCCACACAGGATCACTGGGCACTAACCCACACATTATCTGATTGAATGTGACCCAAAAAAGATTGATAGATGTTGACCCACAAAGGATCGATAGATGCTGACCCACACAAGATCGATGTTCTTTCTTCATGTTATATCCTGCCACTGGATTCCTCACACCCGGTGCGCTCGATTTCTATAAAATCTACCACTCAAGATATCATTCATACCTTGACCACCATAAATCTCAACAAAAGAGTAAACCAAAGGAGAGTAATTTCTTATGGGTGCCAATGCGTCAGTTGGTGCGTCAATCGGACGCACAGCCTCTGAGTTATATGCATTTTAGTTCTGAGGGACCAGTTGGAATCAGGTTCGATCCAACAAATTCGTACCACAGCATTCCCCAAAAATAAAGTGGAGTATATAAAAAGGACTGTCTTGATCCAAGGATCCCAACACTATAGATGTTTCATCAAATGGATGTCTGGTTCTCCTGATATGACCCATTAAGTGTTTTTGTGTCTGGTAGGGCCCGGGTCTTGTCCGACCTGGTCATGGCCGAACTGACCCATTTCGGGTCGACCATACCCAGTCGATGTTTGACCTGGTTAGGTTGGGTCGTGGAGGGCTCATCTCGCCAGGCAAACACCCGACCCGGCACATAAGGGGTGGTCCAGCCCGCATGGGGTGGCCCGGCACAGATGGGGGTGCGGCCCGCTGGTCGTGTGGCCCAGCCGTGTGAGGCATGGCCCATGGTGGGGTCTTCCATAGTAGGTGTGGGGGGGGGGTGTGAGTCACCTGGTCCCCCGAACAGCCCGAAAACTATTCGGTTTGTCAAAATGGCAGCGCCCCATGGGTGCTGCCCGGTCACCGCGGATCCTGCGTGACAGGTTCATCCTTCTCCATTGCTTCAGTTGCGGCACCTTTCTCACCAGCGGGGCATCGGTCATGCCTCCCTTCCCTTCTTGGGGCAACTGATGTGCCTGCCACCTCCTCGGACTGTCACAGTTGACGAGCGGCTATCGGTTCCTCCATCGGCGCAGGTGTGCCGCCTCATTCCTCACGGCCATCCAGTGTGCCGACGGCCACCTTTATCCACTGCAGCTTCAGTCACGAACCCTGGCTCACTGGCGGCGCGTGATGGTGCGCCGCACCTCCTCCACTGCTAGCCGATGCTGGTTGCTTCCATAACATGTCACCCTAGGGCTCATCCAACCTGAATACAAAGCGATTGAAGAACACAACAAATTTCAACAAAATGGAGGAAGGACATAACCATGTTCATTTGGCCTGTGCCTTCCACGTTTGGTGGATAGAAATAGGGTAGCAAGGATTTAAATAACTCTTGAAAAACAAATCAATATAAATCACTACCCCAAGAACAATGAATAAATCCACATGGTTGAGGAAGTGGGTCGGTGTTCACCATCCCTATAGCAGGCCTCCAATGACATTGATTGATCGTCGATCATTGGTTTGGGGTATCAGTGTCGCTCGACAATGCTCGGTGGAACCAGCTCCATCATCAATGGTTTTGGTGTCTCGGCAATTTCTCATCACTTCGTTGAATGGTGAAACAATGTCGATACCTCTCCCCAAGTTCCATATAAATATTAGAGGGGGGGGGGTAAGTAACGATGTTGGGAATTAATGGGGGCTCATTAATTAGGAATCTTTTTAATTTTCCAATATTGTTGTTACTTAGGAGTGAAAGGTCAAGCCATTTATTGGCATGACACGTCGCTGGTCCCACATTGTCACTTGTCCGTTAAACAAAAATAAAGAAATTAAAAATTAACTATTTTATTTTTATTATTCTTTTAAAAGTCCCAAAAACAATCATTTTTTCTGGAACTACTACGGTCTAAGCTAAGATTCCCTTAAGTGAATTTGAACGCTGTTGATTCAACTGTGCCGTCCGATTTTTAATCTGAGCACCGGTTCAAAAGTTATAAAATCCTGCCCACATGTTTACTAGACATAGATTAAATAATTTTCAAAAATTCATTCCAGGCACACCGGGTCTCGGAATCACATGTTTTCAATTTTCAAAGACTCATAATAATTCCATATAATCTAAAAAATTCACGGAAAATCTGGGTATTTACATTCTCCCCGTTATAGGGGTTTCATCCCCGAAATCCATAACATAGACTAAGAAAACAAATGGGGGTACTAAGCATGAATATGATCCTCCCTCTCCCATGAGCTCTCAAAGAGGGTCTAGTGCTTCCAGTAAATGCAAACCAGAGGTATCGACCTCCCCCGAACCACTCTCTCCTATCGATCCTCAATCTCTACAGGAACCTCCATAAATGTTTCCCCATCATCAAAATCTAGCTCGATGTGGTCGATGAAGGGAGATGGGTTATGAACTTATCTCGTATGCTTGGATATTTGGATGATTTCGTGCACTCTATCCAACTATGGTGGAAGTGCCAAGCTGTATGCCACCTCGCCAATCCTCTGAAGTATCAGAAATGGTCAGATAAACCTCACTGATAACTTGTCGCCTTGAAAAAATATTTGTACTCTCTGTCTAGGAGAGACTCGCAAGAATATGTAGTCCCCATCCTAGAACTCCAAAGGTCTCCGCCTATAGTCATTAGATGACTTCTATCTACTCTATGTAGTCTTCATTCACTCCAATATTACCTTCAACTACTCATGGGTAGCTCGTACCAACTCTGGACACATAAGTACTGACTCCCCTAGGTCCGTCCAACATAGAGACGATCTATAATGTCAATGGTATAGAGATTTCAATGGTTCCATACCGATGGTGGGGTGATAAATTTTTTTGTATGTGAACTCCACCAAGGCCTAGTGATCCTCCCAACTACTTCTAAAATCTAGGACGCAAGAACGAAGCATGTCCTCCATTTTTTAAATGGTCCGCTCTGTCTGACCATCCGTTTGGGGATGAAAGGCAGTGCTTAATTTTAGCTAATTCCCAAAGGCATCCTACAATCCCTTCCACAGATAAGAATTAAAACATTTTTCATGGTCAAAGATTATCGTTGATGTCACCCCTTGAAGTTGCATAATATTCTTTACCTAGAGGTGTCCCAATCCATTTACTAATCCCTACTCTCAGATATGTAGGAAGTGGACTGACATGGTGAGTCGGTCAACAATCACCTAGATAGAAGCATGTCCCCTGGACATACGTAGATGCCCTGCCATAAAGTCCATAGAGATTCAATCCAACTTCCACACCGGCACCCGTTGTGGATATTCTGAGTCTACTAGAACCTGATGCTCGACCTTAACTTTCTGAGAAGTGAGGCATCGAGAAACAAACTCTGCAACTTCTTTCTTCATCCCTGGACACTAGTACTAACGACGGTGGTCCTGGTACATATTCCCCATAGCCGGACGTACCGTCAGAGGGGACGTATGGAAATCCCTCAACACCTCCCCCCATAGCTCCACTAGTACCAAGGTACGTCCTATGAAGAGGATGATGTGATCTCCGCCTTCATAAAATTCATATATTGCATGTCCTGAGGATATCTGAGCACGTCAATCATTGTAGTCAATGTCACCAATCTCCATATCTATGAATCAATGATGCAGTGGAAGAGTTAAAACCATATACTAGAGGTATAATGTTCTATCTCTATCCACAAATGATGTCTACAATGCAGCTATCTACTCTGTCGTCTCACTCAGCAACTGCAGACCAGCCCTCCTTCTGAGTGCATCTTCTTCCATGTTCCACTTCCCAGGAGAATATGCTATCTCAAAGTCATAGACCTGGAGGAAACTCTTTCCATCACTAATGTCCTTGGATCAGGTACTTCTGATAGAACACATACCTATGACTATTGAGATCAGAGTAGACTTTAAAACGTTCTCCCATCAAGTAAATTCGACACATCTTCTGGGTCAAGACCACTACTTCGAACTATAGGTCGTGTGTAGCATAGTTCTACTAATTTTTCCTCATCTATCTTGAGTTGTAAGAGATAACTTCTATCTCCTGCATCCGGACACACCCATGTCTGGTCCCTGATGTGTCACAGTAGACTACATACCCAATACCCTCTTATGGTATCCTCAATATGTGGTCACCTTTCAGTATCTTCCTCAACACCTGAAAACTCTCCTTGTATCTCTCCTTCCATATGAACGGTTTTTCCTTCATCATCAATGATGAATAGGGTGTTGCAACTCTGGAAAGGTTAGGCATGAATATTTGGTTGTATTCAGCCAACCCCAAAAAACATCGTACCTCGATCACACTACCGGGTGGCTCCCAAGAAAGTATAGACTCTATCTTCTCTGGATCCAATGCATCTCTAGCATCCAAGATAATGAGTACCTTAAATTAGATCTCTCATATCTAGAACTGCACTTCGAGAGCTTACCATAAATTTGGTGCCCTTGGAGTTTATCCAGAACTATTTGATGATGATAGGCACGCTCCTCCTCCGTCACTGATTATATCAAGATGTTGTCGATGAAGACCACCAAAAATCCAAAGATTTATTGCTAAAATATCATGTCCATGGGTCCGATGAACACTGATGGGGAATTGTTCATGCCAAAAGGCATAACCGTGAACTCATAGTGGCCATACCGACATCTTAATTCTATCTTCTTCACATCATCATCTCGTACTCTATGTTGATGATATCATGATCTGAGGTCTATCTTCGAAATCCAATGAGCTCCCTTCAGCTAATCAAAAAGATCATCCATCCTCAGAAGTGGATAATTGTTCTTCACAGTCACCTGGTTCAGGCGATGGTATTCCACACAGAGTCTAGAACTCCCATCTGCCTTCATGGCGAACAAAATCGGGGCCGCTCTTGGAGAAACACTAGTCTTTATAAATCCCTTACCTTGCAAGTCCTCCAACTGTACCTATAACTCACAAAGCTCCATGGGAGACATCTGATATACTGGTGTGGATATCAATGTCGTCCTGATGTAGAGGTCGATGTAAAATATTACTTCTCTATGATGATGTAGTCCTAGAACATCATCATGGAAGACATCATCATATTGGTCCACCACTACAGGATTTCTCAAACTCTCAATATCAACAAACCTTAGGGTAATGATGGAAAATTGATGTGTGATCTGTAGTACCCTTCTCTGGGTAACTCCATTCTACACTGAATGGGTTCTCATCTCACTGGTGAATGAAATCCAGGTCTCATCCTCAAGGAAACACTGAACAAACATCCTAATATATTCAATCTGAGCTTGGACTGTAGATAACCCATCAATACCCAAGAAGACAACATAAGGCCTCAACGCCTCTACTAGGAGATCCCAACTGATGTTCTTGCCTCCTAGAGTAATCCCACACTATAGACAGTAGTGTGTAATTGTTAAATCCACTCTCGTAGGAGTGTCCATCCATTAGGGTCTAACTAACGGCTCAACCAGAATCTCTAAGATCAAATGAGGTTCATGGTAATTAAATATTGACAGGCACCTTTGTTTATATATTTTGAATCTAATGTGGAGTAGACACAAATCGTACCTCTAATAATCTCCAGATTTATAGGATTATAGGCCTCAGTTTCCAAGAGCTAAGATCATCTATGTCCACCAACTCCCTATGATCAGGGTGGGCCACCTGGAGGTGGTGGCGGTAGGACCTCGAATCGCCGCCCACTGCTTGCTGCACAACTAGCACCTCTGCCACGTTCTATTGTTACCTGCGGACCTCCCTGATCAAATCTTGGCCTCTGCCTCAGCGATACCTCGACCATTTACTGGTTGTCCATATGATAGGTCAGGAAATCATGTGCAATGTTACCCTGCCTACCGCACGAGTAGCACTGCCTACTCCTCAGTTGTACCCCTTTGTCATGTTTCCCCACACCACCAACCCTATATCCTTTGGTTTCCCACCTGGTGGACAGGCTCGGTTGGGCCCCTACGTCATCCAACAACTTCCTGGATCAGATGACTCTGCTACCTGATGTCTTTTGGTGTCTCTCACTATCAGGGTCAGCTCAGCTAGGAAACACCCCACCAAAATTGCTCACTATAGCACCCTAGCCTGCATCAGAAAGCGAAGCGATATCATCGATGATCTGATCTCCCATCGGAGACACTGCTCAATGATTCAGGCCCTAATGAAAGTGTCCCATACCATTTTGGTGGAGTAGTGGGATATATCATTAAACCTCACCGTGTACTGGGTCACCGTCATGATGCCCTACTGTAAGTGAAGCTGCTCTTGTATATGAACTGAGCATAGAGTCTCCAGGAAAAACTCTTCCGAAAATAGGCTCTCAATGTCTTCCCAGATGAGGGACCCCTCAACGAGTATCGGGAGCATCATGCACTACTATCTTTATGATACTACCTAAAATAGACAATCCACTAGGATCTCCATAAAGTCAGCTAGTGTCCCCACCAGGCGGAAAACTCTGACAACAAGTTCTAGCCAGACCTCAGCTGCCTGTGGGTCTGTCATGCCTTGGAACCTTTGAGGCCTCTCCCCCTGAAACTCTTAAAATGAACTCAGTCGACATGTATCCTTTGCTGGTGGGGCTAGTGGAAACGTCTTACCAACAGGTTGGGGTGCTGCTGGTACACCACCTAAAGGTGCTCACACTGTTAGAGGGCTCTATACCGAGGCCACATCGCTCGGTGGGCTGTCATCATGTACTCTCTCAGAAATAATGGCTTATTGTCTATTTGGTAGCATAGTAAAAGAAGACAGGTGTTCCCTTGTCAATAATTTATACCTTGTCAGATGAGTCTAAGAGATCATAATTAAAATATTTTAAAACACACACAATCAGTGTTTTCATGCACTGAGTCGGAAATTAGAAGTCTGGGTCCTGGTGTATTGATACGTCAGTTGTCGCAGCATCCCTGGATTCCCCAACCTGAAAACCACACTCATAACACATTACATTATTTCCCAATAGAAAAGATCACAGTTCATGTCCTTTGGAGAACAGACTCCTCTGATACAACATAGTCACGACCCATCCCCAGGGGCTCGTGTCCTGACTACCCCAAGCTAGCCTTCTATAGGCCATTGGCTGACGACTAGCACCAAAAATGCATACCCCTTTAATGGGAAGGCATTTCCTTTAAACTTATACTAATACACAAACTAGAATGCAACAAGGTACAACTACGTAGTAGACTTCTATAGTAAATGAGCATTCTAAAAGTAAAAAGGGCCTAGAATACAAGCCCAACTGAAAAAGTATTACTACAACAGAAAAGTAAAAATTAAACTAAAAAGTACAAAATAGATCATAGATCATACTCCATGGATCCTACTAGAAGGGTAGGTAAAACTCACGATCAGTAGTCCATGCATCACATCACGAAAAATGGTCCACATCCAAGTACCATCAAGTCCTGGCTCCCTCAGCCTCGATCAATTTTGTCCATCATATGCACTAGACAAAATAGGGAGTGGGCATAGCCCTTACAGGGGTGAGTATAATGATACTTAGTAGGGACCCTGAGACCCCGTGAGTCTCCCAGAGTTCCACAAAGGAAAAACCAGATAGCAAGAATTAACTCTACTTAGGTATATTCCCATACATATAACTATATTATCATGCTATACTCATCACGTACATGGGTGATGAATACCAGAAAGGTAACACCATAGTGGTAGAAATACGACACAGGTAGCACCATTGAGATTGAAGTACCACATAGGTAAAATCACAAAGACAAAACCAAAAATGTAGAAGTGCCTAATAGGTAACACAACTAAGACAACACCATGAAGGTAGAAGTACCATACAGGTAACACCACGAAGATAGAAGTACCACATAGGTAACACCATAACAAATGAAGTACCATATAGTTTACACCATGAAGATACAAGTACCACATAGGTAACACCATGAAGATTACACCACGAAGGTGAATAGACCCAACTCACAATTAGGTATAACATAACTCCAAAAGTATAGATTATTAATCGTAATCTATATCATCTTATTTCGTTAAGACGCACTAATTATGACCCACACAAGATCAAAAAGTACTAACCCCCTACTGATCTACACAAGAGCTGACCCAAATATGATTGGTATGAGCTGACATACACAGGATCATTGAGCGCTGACCCACAAAGGATATAATAGAAGCTGATCCACACAGGATTGATAGATGCTCACCCAATCATGATCAAAGTTTTTTATTCACGTTACAGCCTACCACAGGATTCCTCGCACCCGGTGCGCTCAACTTCCATAAAATCTGACCCTCGAGATATTGGTCATACCTCGATTGCCACAAATCATAAAAAAAGGAGTAACCAGAAGGACCATTATTTCATAATGGTTCCAATGCAACGGATGGTGCATCATCCAGACTCATGTTCTGTGAGTTTTAAGTGTTTTAGTTCCGAAGGCCCGATTGGATTTGGGATTGATAAAACCCGTCTATACTGAAACATTTTTCTAAATTCATGTAGATTATAATAAAAGTACCATCTTGATCCAAGGATCCCAATTCCATATATGGTTCACTAAATGGACATCCAATTCTCAACATATGGCCCTCTCAGTTTTCTTGGTTCGGTTGGGCCTGGGTCCGGTCCGCCCGACTAGGCCGAGGTCCAGCCCGGCTCTCATGGGGTGGCCCGACCTACCCGGGGGCACAGTCTGCTGGGCATGCGGCTTGGATGCTTTAGGTGAGGGTCGAAGGGGGGTTTTCTCGAGCTGAAATGGGGTGTGTAATTCACCCAGTCTCCCGAATGGTACGGAGGCCATTCGGCTTGTGAAACAGAGATGCCCTGTGGGTGCCAACCTATCACCGCAGATCCCGTGTGGAGGGTTTCTAATCTTACATGACTTCATCCATGGCCCATTTCTCACCGGCGACACGATGTTCATGAAACCCTTCCCTTCTGTGGAAGTCTGATGTGTATGCCACCACCTCTGACCGCTTTGGTTCATGAGCCACGGGTGGTTCCTCCAGCGGTGCTGGTGCGCCGCCTCCTTCCTCACTGCCGGCCAGTGTGCACAAAAACCTTCATCATACGTGGCTTAGGCCACAACCCCTTGCTCACTGGTGGTGCCCGACCGCACGCTGCACCTCCTCTGTTGACGGCCGGTGCCAGTCGTGGCCATCACTTACTGCCCCGGGGCTTGTCCAACCCGATGGAAACATTAGCGAAGAACTCTCTATCATTTAACAAAAGGGTGGAGGGATCATGCCTTGTTCATTTTGATCCACCCTCCACATTAGGTGGATAAAAAGAGGGTTCAAAAGATTCAAATAACTCTTTAAAAACAAATCTGTATAAAACCCTACCTCAAGAATGATTGAGAAACGCCTGAAGTTAAGGAAGTGGGTAAGTGTTTGTTGTCCCCAAAACAAGTCTCAAATGATGTTTATCGATCACCGATCATTGGTTTAGGGTTTCAGTTTCACTCGTCACTGCTCGTTGGAACTGAATCGATCCTCAAAGGGTATGGCATCTTACCACTTTATCAGTACTTTGTTTCTGGGTAAAGTAGTGTTGATACCTCCTCCCAAGAACCATATTAATAAGAGAGGGGCGTAAGTAACGATGTTGGGAATTAATTTGGGTTTCATTAGTTAAGAACCTTTCTAATTTCTCAATATCTTCATTAGTTATGATTGATGGGTTAGTCTATTTATTGGATGGTCAGGTTGTTAGCCCTACATTGTCACTTGTCTGTTGGAGAAAAAGAAAGAAAATAAAAATTAACTTACTTATTTTTATAATTCATTTAAAAGTCCCAAAGTCTCTCTTTTTTTTCTAGACCTACTACGGATGAAGTGATTCCTTCCTTATGCATATCCCGGTGCTACGGAATCAATGGTTCCCTCATATTTTTAATCTGACCACTAGTTCAAATGTTTGGGAATGCCGCTGGCCCATTAACTGAACCTATCTTAAATAATTCCAAAAATTCAATCTTAGCACACTGATCCTTAGAATCACGCACCATAAATTTTCACAGACATGTTATAATTCCATATAATTAAAAATATTTAATGGAAAATCTGAGTCATTACACCCTTGGGAGGTGAATCAGTTTGTAAGATTCATTATACATTTCTTAATATAATTTTCATAAAAATAGTGTTCCCTAGTAAGAAGGAAGTGGATATAATCATAATTTAAATTCTCGATCAACCTTGACATATCACTAAAATGAATATATAAATGTAAATTCATGACAACAATATATTTTACATTATTCCTATACAAAAGGATATTATAAGGATCTTACAATTATCATTGTATTGGTGTACTTTGATACTATATATCTCACATTTTATGTGGATAAATTATTTAGATAATATAAACCTCAACAAGTATCATTTCTAATATATGTTTTTATAAGGACACCTCATATTCATTGTCACTCTCACTTCGTCCCATATTCCCTCTACTTTAGTAAGGAATAGATTTATAAAATTGTCGTTCTTATTCATAGTTTAATGTAAGTTTGTTCATGATAAATTATGTATGCAAATTTTATATCATTTGTCTCTATATGTGATAATTCAATGAATTTAAGATGATTCTTATAAATTTTCATTGAGATTTCTTCATCAATTGTATCTCCCTTAATTTATTTTACTCTATATATCTTAGATAATCAGTTAAATATAAGTAAAAATAACTTCTAAAATTATATATATATACAAAACCATTTTAGTTCTATCAAATAATATTATTCACATGTTCCAATGTAGAATTATGTTTTGCAGCATAAAAAGTTAGTTCTAATGTAATTTATCAAAAAGGCGAAGACAATTATGGAGGAAATCAATAAATTATGATTTAAAACTCTTTAAATTATTATAAAATATTATTTATCATATATTTAGTGGGTGTATTTCCAAAAGTCTCCAAAACAATCGTATCGTGACTAATCATTCTTTTTGTGAATAATTTTTAGTGTATAGAAATATTGCTTTAGGACTCGCATGAAAAATATTTAAAGCATGGATTATTCTTTATAGTGTATATGTATTCAAAAACAACGTTTAAAAAAACTAATCACAAAACATATATTGTGAAATAAATAACTATATTTAATAGCATCTAAATATTTCTATAATCACATAACGCAACTCATTTCCTTCAAAAATTTCATCCATAAATTTGAAAATTTATGTATATCATCAAACAAATAAATTTATTCAATTTTGTAGTGACATTATTTTACTAATTGTATCAATCAAGATAGATGAAACACATAGAAACCTATAGAAGTGTATGTTTTTTTCATGATTGAAGTACCACACATCAAGAGAATGAAGATAACTTAAACAAAACCATTCCATTTAAATACCATGCATTTTAATGAGTGATTGGACTATGTAGATCTTGATTCCAATATTTATTATACTATCAACTCCAGTTTGGTTTAATAGATAGAATTAGATATGTGAGGATTGATAAATCGTATATTCCATCTCCTTGGATGGAAATTCACAAATCATATCCACTAGACTCTTCAATATTACGTTCCACCCATTGTATATGCATTCTTTCAAAAGATACACTGTCAACCATAAATATTTCTCACCCGCACCTCCAACTTGAGATACAATTGTCATGACTGACCCTCCCCTAAGGGAATCTTCCTACCCCATTTGTTTCCTTGGTTTACTAATAATATTTCACTAATTCCATTCAAACCTGTTACCAAATAATAACAAAAATTTATAATTAGTGTATATGGAATTTAAATATTTCTTTTTTATTTTATTCTAATTTTTTTAAGATATATATATTTATATATGTATTCATAGAAATTATTATGTAACTAATATACATCAAGAAGTATCATGAATCTTTTTGAATCCTTTAAGCAACACAATTAATCCATAACATTCAACTATAACTGAAATACATTTCTCACAATCCATATATATACATTATAATTTCAAACAATATATCAACATTTTTCTTCTACAATTCATGAAAAACTATCAACTAAAAAACATAATTGATGAATTATTTTATTAAAATATCTGTTTTTAAAAAATCATACCAACAATATAGTTTCATTAGTATATCAATTTATCTTTTAAAAAAAATATCTTATATAGTATAATATTCCTCCTCATTTCTAGAAAAATATAATGGTTCCTTTATCCATATCATGGGATAAAAACACTGAATTTTATCTTTCCCTTTTCCAACACACTATTTTCACAATGTATTTCATGATAATTCATTACCATATCAAACCATTAGAAGTAATAGATTTATAGAAAAAGATAAACCCTTATAATTATCACCTCATGAAATATTTTAGAGTAATATAGACACCCTAATGTAGTTTTGTCCAAATTTATTAAAACTTTATAAATAATATAGAAATCATTAATCTCAATTAATAATTCTTCATTTACAATAATTAAATGTTATATTCCCCATTTAATAAATGTTAGAAATCAAGTCCTATAATCTTAATATGTTTTTTATTAGTGTAGGAAATAAAAGAAAAAGATAAAAATATCAAATTTACCCATGTTAATAATGAAATCTCATTGAATTTTATGTAGCATGAGAATGAAAATCACAGGTGATTTAAACTAATTCCAACAAAATAGTTATATCACAAATAGTAAATCAAATGGGTGACAATAATAACACTTTTGAACAAATTTATGCAACATATTTTAACCCACTAAGTGATACCCCCTGAAAAAACATCTTTTCCAATTATTCACTTAATTATTACCTTTTATTAAATGATACTAAAAATCCTTTTTATGTTTACCATAATCTTCTCCATGCATCAACTCAACATGATAACACGTGATTCATTGGCATATATCTTAGCTGACAACTAATGCATACAACGTGTTGTTTTTTTCAGACATGTAGTTTTATGTATCTATCAAGTTAATCCAATTATAATATATTATTTTTTTATAATATATAATCATGATATATTACATGTTTAATCATATTTATATATATTATCTACGAACTATGAAGGGAATTCATATGTTTACAATAAGACTAAAATCCTTATGTAAAACCCAAAAATATATATTAAAATACTGGATAAAATATAAAATGACTTTAAAAACTATTATATTATAAATTAATAAATATACCCATTTAATTTAATCATTTTAGTGAGACTAGATAATATTGTATTAATGTAATCTATGATTGGTATCGTACATCACAAGGAAGACCAAGAAAAACAATCCCAAATATATTATTATTTAAAAATGATCATTATAAACTTTATATTAAATTGGATATTTTGAGTATTAGTAACTAATTTAAGAAATATAGATACATATTTTAAAAATAAATAAATTTTATTTATAAATTTTATTTTAATAATCAAACATATTTTATTAAAAAAATTCTTAATAAAAATATGTTTTCTTGATAAATAGTTTTTTTGTGCATTTTATTAGAAAATATTATAATTAATTTATATATATCTCTGATAATTTATTTGAAAAAATTAAATTCATTTTTTAATCAGAATAAAATAATTAAAATTGGTTGAAATATTGGGTTTTTTTATGAAAATGTTGATTTTTTGTGAATAGTTAAGGATAATGATTTTTTAAAAATTTCATTTATTTCAAATAGATTATGTAATTTTAAAAATGTTTGATTTTAATATTATTTAAACTAATATATATATGTATATACATTATATATATTTATTCCACTTAATGAAATTTGAAATATATTTATATTTTAATTTAATACATTTTTATTTTTGGGATTAATTTTTTTTTGTGACAATTGTTTTAATGTGCAAAATATTTTTTCATTTTAATTATTTAAAAAACCCTAATAAATAAATTATTTTATAGAAATTATAATATTATAAGTAAATTTATATACATTTATATTCATACGTTGATTTTTACTAGTCATGGTGTTAAAATGAAGAAACTATTGATTGAAAAATAAATTTCATGAAAAACAATATTTTTGTCATATCTAAATGGTTTATTTTAAGTTTAATTCTTCTAAATATGTGAATTTAATTTTATAAAAGGAATTCAATATTTATAATTAGAATATTTTTTATTATATAATATGATATACATAATTTTTGTATATAATGAATAGTGAATATTTTAGTAATCTTTTACCAATATTAATGTCAAAATGGATTTATTTGGGTTTAAACAGAAATAATAAGGATTAATATGACTTTAATATATTTATAAATTTTATTTTCATGGAATAATTAGACATTTTAAAATATATGTCTAAAAATGGTGTATTTTAGATCTTTTTTAGGTGTGAAAAATATGTGTATCTATTTTAGTTTTTAACAATTACAATTGGGAAAATCACATAACTAATGAAAGGGAACCATATACCTTCCCCTAATCATACCATAAATACTTTTTGGATAATAAAATACCCAAAGATACCAAAATTAAAATACTCCACCTAACCATGAAACATTGTTTTGATTATAAATAAATTCAATTAATACTTCTAGTGCTACCATTTAAAGGTTGTAAGGAGAATATGTGATATTATTTATCAATCATTTTATTATTATTTAATCTTCCACATCCATCAAATAATATTAAAAAATGATGATATAAAAAATGGATATTAAATATAATAACATATTATTATTATAATATTATATAATAAATACAGATCTTCTTTTATCATACAGAAAAAATATCATTCTTGTGTATGGTGAACGACCGCCTCATGAACCAAGATAATTCAATCTTTATCATCTCAAATCATGTAATGTTATAATAATGGATTGAATATATATATATTTATGTTATTTGTTACATAATATAATTTATTTATTTTTAATATCAAATATGAATCCTAATTTCCTTTTTCATTTAGGGATACAATAGAATCATTCAGGTGTACGGATTACTAATGCCTCATGAAGTCATGTGATTTATTTTTTAAAAATAATATAAAAGGATGTTAATAATGATATAATTAATGAATAAATTTCATATATATTATATAATAAATATATTAATGAAATATTTAACATAATTTAGAGATAATATATCACATTCTTTCATTCTTTTATCTCCAAAACAAATGGTAACATCATTTATGAGTACATGTGAACTAAAGTCTCTATGAAGTGATGTATGTTTTTTATCACCAAATAACATGAGTGATATATAATATTATTTAATTAATTAATATGGAATATATGATATTATTATAATTAGATATATATATATATATAATATTTTTCGTTGTTTTCATAAGTATTGTTGGTAAATGGAAACGTTACTCATGTGTATGTATGGACTAACATCAACATGATTTACATATATTTCATTTTTAATAATAAACCATCATAATTGGTTTTAAATGTATAATTCATAAAGTGAAATAATAATTATTTCATTATTATTATTATTGAGAAGCATAAATAATGAACTCTTTGACTATATATAACCTACAAAATTAATTCTAGACATATTAGTATCATACCATCAAAACATATTTCATAAAAATTTTAGATTATATAATTTTATATAAATGGTAACAAGTTAAATAAAAAATAACAATATACATGAAATAAGTACTTTATAAATTAAATAATTGAAATTAATTAATTATTAAGGATGACAAATGATGTATGTGAAAAATGGTACTTAAGGTAAGAAAACAATTAACTACAACTAATGTAAAATGTTTCTATGTTTTATATTAAAAATTAATCTCCTACAAATCAATTATTGAATTAAAAATGATTACATTAATATATTTATATTGACATGAATTATTTATCAATAGAATTATTTAAATTTTTTCTATTGAATGTAGAAAAGTTATATGTTTAGTAATTTTTCTACAATCATTACAAATAAAAAAATAGATGTTAAATTTAAACATATATGGTGAAAATAATATTGTTTCGACCGTAACCATTATATGATGTTTTGATTCCATTAGAAGATTTTATATTTTATTAAAATAAAAAAACATATTCTTTATTTCTCACTATTTTATAATTTTAATTAGATATAACTAAATGTTTTATAATTTTATAAAGTAATAACCATACAATATTGCATAAATGTATTAAAATAGTTATATTATTAAGATAAGTAAAAATAAATTTATTAATTATGATATGGTATTAATTAAATAATTATGTCTAATGTGTTATCTTGATATATATTATATCTCAGGTTAAGATCCATTATATCTTATAGGTGACCCTGATATAGATTATATGATAGATATTCCATAGATTAAACTCTAATTATTTAGGTAATGGTTCTTGTATTTTCAGGAATGAAAAATGTTGCAATATAAGGTTTTCTCATATGGATTTAACTGGGTTCTAGTTATTTTTTACTACAGTTTAAGTTTTTTTATTTGATGCTCTTTGGTTTCAAAATGGGTTTTCATTTTCCTTCTGTGATTTTTAATTATTTTATTTGAGGAAAACTTTTCATGGTTTTATCATGTTGAAATTATTTATTAAATTCTCTCAAATAACATGGAGATTATGGTGTACATTAATTAGGGTTTTATTTTTTTCACAAATATAACATATTTCATTCTATTTTATATCCCTTACTGAGATACTTGTGCTTATACAACTATTTAAAATACTTTTCTCATAAATTGTGAATTTTTTGGCGAAAGGAATAGGTGATGTTGAATGTCATAAATGTTTTCCTGGAAAAATTCTTGTTTGTTTTAAAATAAATACATCATGGTAAAAATGATGTGTATCAAAAGTGTTTAATTACTATTATTTGTTTTCATTTATATACAAATTATGACCAAAGTCTCTGAAAAAAACCTTAAATGATCCTTAGGATTTATAGAATGAATTAATGACATAAAACTCAATATTATATAATCTTTAAGGATGGTTCCTTATATTTGGAATCATTGTAATTTTTTATGGAACTTTTTGGTTTATGATATTATTTGAGAATATTTAAAAGACACTTATAACCCTAATATATAATATGTTATGGGGAATTATGGTTTTTTTCATTATATCTATACTGTTTAAGACAATATGGTTAAGGATATCATAGTGTTTATAATCCTTATAATATGGTTTATTATGATTTTATTTTTATAATCACATATAGTTTTTCAGTTTTATTAAATTTATCAATCTAGAAGGATCTAAATTAACTAAGGATGTGAGGGAAAATGAGGTGGTTTGTTAACTACGAAACAGAATGAAATGGGTAATATATTGAAATCTATTGTTGTTATTATTAACTAGCTTTCCTTAGTTATGAATAAAAAACATGAAACATGTTGAGTTTCCTAACATAATAAATATTAATGATAGAAGATCCAAAAAAAATTATGAGATAATAGTCATAAATATAAAAATATTAAATGACCTAAATGTCATGAATTTCAGAAAAAGCACATGATAAAATGTTTCAAAAGGAAATAACAATGTTTTGTATATTTAAAAGGAGGGAATAAATTAATAATATGTCTTAGATGAAGGATGAGTAAAATTAACATTATGTTGGGTAATAAATTTATTTTCAAGGTATAATTTAAATTTTTTAAATTTTTGGTGTATGGGTGTTATGAAAATAAATGTCTTGGGTGAATTCTCATGAAAAATAACTACATGACTATATAGATGAATGATTAGTTATTCATAGTACCATTAATGTAGAATTTGATGAAACTAAAAATGATTCGTAAAAGGTAGGGATTATATATTAGAATTTTTTATATTGTTGAATCTTAAGAGACAATTCATATATTATATGATGTTTTAGGGAATGATAAGTAAAAGCTAGTTTAATAGATAATGTAAAACAATTATTTATTAAGGGGTCTAAATATTGAGAATAAACAGTTATTAATTATTTTTAGATTTTAGTATGATAAAATATTTAAAATAATTAGTATAATTTTTTTTTATGTGATATATTTACTATAAGATAGAATTATAAATATTTATTGATGTTTATGGTATATGTTATCATTAGTTTTAATATGGGAAAAACTAGTTTTTGGAAGATTTATCTTTTAAATTTTTCTACATATGCTTAAAAATATAATAAAAATTCCGTTTTATATAATCATTGATGGTTATGTATATTTTTGAGGATGTTTGTCTGTTTATTGGAAATATAATATGAATTATATGGACATATTTTGAGTAAAAACAGTAAATCCATCAAGGTTGTGGTACTTCGACCCAAAACTAAATTGTCAAATGGCTTTAATGCCTTCCAATAACCTATGTTATGTCTCGTTTCATATGAATTTTCAATTTTCAATGATTTTAAAAAATAAATAATATGTTTAACTTGGGATCATGCATTTTTTCATATAGAAATCCATGGAATTTAAATATGATTTTTTGTTCCGGTGTATAAATGTTTTGATAAATATTACATTCAGGGGAGTCAAATATGATTATGGTAAACATAATATTATGATATTTTACTTGAAGAATAAATAATTAATTATATTGTGAGATAATATACTATTTTAGTTTAATTTTATAGTGATTTTGGACATTTATGGTAATGATTATCATATCATTTTGATAATATAACATTACAATAAATTTTTTTATGAGACTCTATGAGTGACTATTATTAATCAGAGATAAATGTCTCATTAATCATTGATGAATTTCTAATAAAATAGTTTTATGCTTAATTTTATAATCTCAGTAAAGAATAATTCTTATAAATTAATGAAATGTTTTTATGGAATTATTTATTTTGAACCTTTCGTTTTTATTGAATTATATTGATTAGTATATTATATATTCATATTTGGGTTAATTAATTTCCTAGAATTATCTAACCTTGTTCTTACCTATATGGTTTGATAAAATGTATAATGATTGTTGGAATAAATTGTTATACCTTTCTTGATTTTGTGTTCTGTTAGAAGATTATTATATTGTTGTCGGCATAAAAAAGAATTCTTGAATGCTCATCATTTTGAGGAATGGATAATATTATGGTGGGAATTGGTCAAATTATGAAAAATAGTCATCCTGTAAGTATATTTTTTTACTAATGTTGATAATAAAAGGGTCCCTCAAATTTTGGAAAATGATCAGAAATTAGAAATTTAATTCATTTCAATAAATTGATTGTTCCATATAAAATAAAAAATGTATAATATTACCTTTTAAATAGATATTATTTCTGAAATAATGTTTTTAATTTCCACAAATGTTATCATATTAAAAATCATAGTATTTGTAATTCTATATGACCTTCTTATATCCATTTCCCACATACATAGACGGAGTTTTAGTAACCATTTTTATTATGTGGGTTTCCTACAATGTTATTTATAAATATATAAACACTGATGGATAAGATGAATTCAAAATACCAAGGATTAAATTTATTAAATAGGGGATGTGGGGTTTAGATTCTGGTTTGTTTTCTTTTTTTCTTTAATAAAAATTGAAATGATGATGATGATATCGTAAAAATGGAATATATGCTTGATAGTTTATAAGTCCTACAATTGTCAGCTTAAACAAACCATGATTTTTTAACATTGTCAATTATAGCCTCACTGTTAAATTGGATGTTTTGAATAATATAAACTTAAATATGAAAATTTTATATAAATATCCTAATCAATATAAATTTATTAATAAATTATTTGTAAACAATCATGTGATTTTTAGTAAAGTGATTTTATTCTTCAAATGTGTATTTTTTAAAAAGGGATTATATTTGAATTCTATGAGAAATTATTATAATTAATATATTGAACTGTTAGAAACTATATTTCAAAAATTATTATTTTTATAAACCATCAAATAATAAGTATCTTGTGGTGATTTGTTTATATTTGTTTGTAAAATATGGATTTTCAGGAAATATTAAAAATACATATTCCTTTAAATTTTTATTTATTTCAAATAAAATAATTAATTTAAATTCCCCATTGTGCATTGAATATTTTTAATTTAAAATTATTATTATTTATTTATATTTAATTCCATTAATTCATTTGAATTATTAGGTAATTTTATTTTATAATAAATTTTTTTGTTAGTTTTAAATTAATTTATTTACTAAACATTGATTTAAATTGCATAATGATTATCCATTTTAGTTATTTTAGAAAACCCCTAATCAGTAATTATTTATATAAAAATATAATTATTTATATGAAAAAACACTATTTAAATTCATACTAATATGATTACTAGTAATTGAGTAATTATGAAACCATCTTATTATAGAAAAAACATTTCTCAAAAAACACATTATCATTATTCTAGTAGGTTTTATTTGAAACTCAATTAAAAAGATTATTTTAATTGAAATTCGTAAAATGGATTCAATAATAATAATACGTTAAATTTTATAATATGGTTAACATAATTTGTGGTCAAATCAATTGGGACAATAGTTACAATCTTTTGTAATTGTTAAGGTGAAAATGGGATAAAAATGCATTAAATTAAAAAAATAATAGTTAATCTGATATAAACACTTATCTAAATCTTATTTTTTGCTAATATTATTTTATATATATCATAAAATTCTGGTGAACTGTCAAATTAGTTTTCTATTAGCATGAGAAAAACTCTTATATCAATTTTTAAATAGTTTTGTACAACCATCAAATGATGGATCACTCACGCTACTAGTACAACCCACAAAGAAAATGGCTTGAGGAATCGACCCCATGACTGGTACCCAATACCCGAACATACCACCCATCAGAGTTGCATGTGAGGGTAACATGTGTAGTACATTTTATTATAAAAAATTATAATTATACCACATATATTATATATAAAAGGAAAACCAATCTCTTTTAATAATCACACCATCAAAGTCATTTTCAATGTAATGACTTCCCATATTCTGTCCATAATTTCATCCCAATTATCTAGAATAACATGTTTTATCATAAATCCACCACAATAAATTTTTAAGTGAAAATATATGGATGTTTTCCAAAGAAGAAGTATCATGCCTAACTGAGCATCATTTTTATTTCTTCTTCGACCACTAACATATATGTATTAATTAGTATGAGCAAAATAACAATAGTATGTAGAATAAACTAAGATGTTAATATTATAATTGAATAACAATGAGTCATATCCACTTCCATCAAATCAGAAATAGAAACCACAATCATGTTCTTAGTGGATTGTCACCCCATGAACAGATGGAATTCAATTTCAATCAGCACCCCGATCATATTAATAAAATATGGATTTGAAGTATATATATATATATATTATATTTTTAACTAAATTATATTATTTTGAAATTTTATACCACATATAAATTCTTAATTTAAATTCAATGGTGTTTATGATAATGTAGTTTGTATTTATGGTTAACTACCGCATCGTGAATCCATATGATTCATTTTTCACTAACACATTACTTGTATGGTAATTTAGACAAAAATAATTAATATATGTGTTATATATATCATTATTATGATTTCCATGAAATATATATTATTCACAAGGGATAATAAATAAATTTTTTCTTTTAGTTCCAATAATTTAAAGGTGATAATATCATCTCTGCATTCATGGGGACCACAACCACCACGAATTCATGTGATTAGCTCTCATCCCCTAATCACTATGAATATATATATATATATATATATATATATATATGTGTGTGTTAAATGTAATTATATGGTATTTATTGAATGATTAAAAGTCTAAAAATATAAAATATTTCATACCTTCTTTCAACAATTATTTTTGAGAAATGGAATCATTACTCATGTGTGTGTATGACCTACATTGTTGATGATTATTTCAAAGAACATTTTTTATAACCAAAATTAATTAATTTTTTAAAAATACAGTTTTATCTATATTATAGATAATTATTTAATTATTATTATTCTAGATATATTGAAATAATGACCTCATTGATCATAGTCAACCTACAAAAGTAATTTTGTACATATAAGCCAAATATTATCGAAACACCCAACATACAATTAATTAATTAATTAATTGTATATGAAATGGATATAATTCAAATAAATCTAAAATTAAACTTTTATATGTTTCTTAATCAAGTTAATAACTAATATAAATTTATCATTGAGTATGGTAAATAATGTACATTATGAATTATACACAATGTAAGGGATACTATAACTTTAGATATCATTTTAAATATTTTAATGATTTTTTTTTCAAAATACTTCTCTTTAATGTAGATGATATTCATAAATTGATTTTATTAATGTATTTTTATAGTAATTGATTTTTTAAAGTACATTTAGGATTTTTTAATGGGTTTCAAAAAAGAAAATTATATTTGAAATATTTGTCTTTGTTTAAAAAAACTAGAATGTTAAATGTTTACATATACAATCACAGTGACTATTCTCACCACCATTAAAATTATCTGGTGTTTGGATTCCATTAAATTAGACAATGTTTAATTAAATGGATAATATTCATTCACATTTTATGGGTATTTTTTAATTGAAAAAGCGTTTTAAAAAATGGGGTATTTTGATATCTGGAAATGATTATCAAATAAGCATAATAGTGTATTTTAAATTTATATTGAACAAATGTGAAAGTATAAAATGTTTCAGTCATGGTATAGTACATGTGTATAATAAAGGAGAAAAAATTACTCCTAATATAAATTATTCAATGTGTTAATCACCATTATAGATTATGGGTGAGACTGATACAACTCGTAAGAAGAGATAAGACCAATTATAAATCATTGGTGTGCTATATATAGATTATACAATGAGATTTATCAATTTTTTTAAAGGTTGGGTCTGAAGCCTCATTTTATTATTAAATCAATGCAAAGAACTATTTTAACTAGGTATAGAGAGACCCATTACATAGCCCGAAGGCCCAGTGGGATTGTAGCCCATTACATATCCCACATGCCCAAATTTTTAGCCCAATACCAATTCTGTGAATAATAATCTGTCTGCTACAGTATCGTACAGTACCACCACTACTATAGTGACCTGCATCCACTACATTACCTATCGATCTACAGTACACCGCTACTAGAGTACCACTACAGTACTTCTACAATACCTTCTCCCAATGGGTTTTGAACCACCATTTATCATGTAGGATTACTGGGTGCTTACCACTAAGCTAAACCCCAACTTCAATGATATTTATCAGATAGTAATTCAATGCATTAGATAATATTCCTATTATTTTAGGGAAATATGTTGTGAGTAACTAGTGGTTTTCTACTTTGGATTTAACTTGTATCGTTTTATTTCTAATCAAGATTTACAATAGGTTAAGAATGTGTTTATCTTCCTTTAAGAAAAGTGTACTTATTTTATTTCAATGTGTTTTACTATGTTTATTTTATAAAAATTTAAAGTGTCTATTCTTGTACAAAATATTTTTTCATTATTTCATAGAACATTGGGATAATGGTTAACATTTCTTGGATTATCTTATTTTTTATTAAACTATCAGTTTTATTTCTTTTTTATCTTACATATTGAAATATTTTTTCTCATCCCAAATTTTAAAATCCGTTTCATAGAGTTTATTTATGTGTATAAGAAATTAAGAATCCATGTTGAAATCCATGATGTTTTATCATGATAAAAATTTATTTTATCTAAATGTTTTATATTATGGTAAAAATAGTTACTATTCATAAGTTTCCATATTTGTTATATAGTATTGATATATATGAACTGTGACCTAAAATTATAAAATTATAAACCTAAAAAGATTTCTAAAATTAAATAGAATGAATTGTTTAATTATAACTCAAAATTCCTATATGTTCTAAGATAAATCCTTATATAAATAATTATTATATATATTCAAAAATTTATAGTCAGATTCATATTGGTTTCATTATGGTAGTAGTTTCACTAAAACTCTTATACATGGTTTACCACATCACTTATTTCAAATAAAATCTTGTATATACACATTAACCTGAAGCCTCCAACAAAATAGATTTCAGTCATTCCAGATTTGACTTGAGACTCATTTTTACCATTTATATCATAATTTATACAAATATTTTCCCACATGGAACATTTATCATATTTATTATTGGAATCATAATAAATTTAAAATTTTAAAAGTACAACCTAATTAGCAATAAATCAATATCAATTTAATGTTTACAACCCATAGTCCAAATAATAACAATAATCTAATAGTATTCTATTATTAATATGTTTAAACATAGTACAAGGGGACAAGGGTACCTCTATGAACCCCCATATAATGTATGTTGGTTACCCTTGACAATCCAACTAATTCCTTTAATCATACTTAGAACCCAACAATGTGATTTTGCATTCAAAGAAACATGTTATTCATAATTCATCCTAAAACTATTATATATTATTTTTATTATCTATTGTCAATGTGAAAATACATTTTGGGGTAATCTTCTTAATGACACCACTAATGAAATCATTCATCATATTGATTTCAGGACATCCTAAATTCTTCAAACATTGCAATTTATTTATTTCTGTAGTGATATTCATCTCACTTATTTATGTTTCCAACATTAATTCATAAAATTATTCATTATTTTTTAGGATTATATCTTCATATAAGGTAAAATATAACAAAATTTTCATCATGCTTTCTAGTTTATTGAAAAAAACGTACTTAATTAAAGATCAATCTATTTCTAAATGTTTATGAGATAAATATATTCATTCCTTATTACTATTCATACTTTATTCCACTATGTTGTGGATGAATGATTTTAATAATCATCATTTATCTATTATACACATTTTTTTTCTCTTCCATCAGTATTTAATTTCACAATTATTAATTTAATCTTTATTGAAACATATTTCTCAGTCTTATATGTTCAATGATTATTTTTATTCATTGGATTTTTGAACATATCCATACAATGTCAAATACTTCCAAAAAAATTATATATACTCCTCCATGTCTATGAATAATTTCATTTATTAACCATCAACGATACTTGATTTATTCTCCTTTACCTTCCCCACTACATAATCATATAAGATCATGAATATGTCTATGAATCATAGAGATATATCTTTATTCATATTATGAGAAATTTTTATTAAATGAGGGGTAATATCAATTTCTTACATACATAACCATTATTTTTACAATTTATTTACAAGAGAGTAATATCAAGAGAAATTTCATATCATAAGATTGAAAATTAAAATCTATCAATTCAATTCATAGTGTGTAGAACATGAGAAGGTAATATCCGATTGAACAAGTTCAATTTTATCTTTTACACATCCATTATATATCCCTTAAACATAAAAAAGTACAAAATCTAAAAAAAATAGTTTGAGCGTTTTTACTTTCAATTCATACATTATGTTAATTATTTTCAACTAAATCAAAAGAATTATTCTCTATTATTATTGATGTTTCCCTGTGTGAAGTTATATTTTTTAAAAACTATATTAAACCATGTATTATTCCATCAATTATCCATACAATATATTCCTTTTCTATTGCTATAGTTTTAATTTCCCCGAGTTATATTCTTTTTATCATATGTGAATGTCTTCTTTTCCCTATAGTCATCCCTGATGGTAGATATTGATTATTCATGAAATTTCTCCTTTACCATGATTACCTATAATTTATTAATAATTAAATCAGTAAAATAAATTTTTTATATTATTTTCATGTTTATTATTATAATAATGTTCATTAAATACATTAATAAATACATTAGAATTATATTTTATTCATAAAAATGTTAAATATAATTTTTTCACTGTTAGCTATCAATATTTATACTTAAATCTTCAATTCTTCGTAATCCACCTATTTTTCTCCCATACAATACGAAAAAGATACTATTAGGGATTAGGTTTCTATATAATAATCTTTTTAGCATCTATATGACATGGAACTTACATCCATAGATTCACAATTAATTTATGATGTAAAATTATTATTATTTTTAAAAATAGAGATGATATTTAAAAAAAATCCATTTCCTGTTATTTAAATGGATTATATTATAAACTATTTCAATAAATTGAGTTTTATTTTCTTTACATATATTCTTCAACTTATCAATATTCTTACATCATCAATATATATTTATCTTTCATATATTATTCTTCCATTATAAATATATATCCATTTTAGGAATAAATTATTTCTTTATTTATAAATAAATAAATATATTGTTTCCATTGACCCATATCGTATAAAATTCCATGATCTGTAATGAAAATAAATCCAATTCCAAAAAATATCATTGGGGATTCCATCATGTTCATACAAATGTGAAACAAACTACTTATGGTTTTAAAAGTAAATTAAATTATATAGAATAATAGTAATTCATATACTGATGACATGATTAATATTATCTAATTTGATATATGACGATGAATTAACAGTGTAATCAATTATATCTAATACATCATTTATTTAACAGGGAAACACTAAAGCTAGGTGATCAAGGTGTCAAGATAGTTAATCAATTTATTCTAATGTTTTCTAAAACACCATGTTCCCTTTTCAGAAGTAACTTTATTAAACCATAATTTTATTTAATGATCATTCTCCCAAATATAAATAAAAATATATTTAAAATTAAATGCTATAAATGAAATTAATTTACATAGTTTTCCTATGATGGTCTATAATAAATAGAATACATTCAATATTTTTCTAGTTTAGAAAACTTCCACTATAACTCTCTGATGGTGTAGATAAAATATTTTGGAAAGTTGTTTCTTCACTTAGGCTCGTTTCTTGTTCTTTTTTATTAATGTCTCCCCTAGTAAAGGATAACTAGAACATATTATTTTATCTGATTTTATTTAGTGAAGGAATCAGTTTATAAAAATTTAGGTGATCATATTTTATTAATTTCACATATTATATTCCAAATTCCATACATAATGTTTTTTATCATTTCATTCCATATGTAATACTCCAATGAATAGCAAAAGAAACATATACATTCTTAAATTGATGTGATCAAATCCTTTTTATAATATTTAAAACACATTTCTTAAAAAAATATTTTCATTGAAACAAAAAATACACACCATATTCAATAATTCTACCAGAGTAAATATTCTTTTATAAATTAAGATGTTATTCAATTAATTGAAAAAATAAATTACCCGAATAACATTTCCTATATTATCATTACACTATATATAGTACTGAAATCATACCATTATACCCATCCAAAAGTAACTTTTTCATCATAAAAAATAAAACATCAACGAATTCATTATTTCAATGTCATTTTTCCTGTAATAGAAAATTTCAAACTTTGCAGCTACCTTTTCTTTTTTTAACACTATATATATATCTATCAATGTTCGCATTAAATAATATAAACCCAATAGATTTTTTTTGAATGGAAATAATATCATAAATCTTATCAGTTATAGTACTATATTATTTGTTACTTAGTTTACTCACCAAAATAGAATAAAAATATTAAATTAATTCAAGGTATTAGTGAATACATAACATTTTATAAATAAATATATAATATGAGTAAAATATAATGTATTTATCACTTTTTTTACTGTGTTAAAATGTTTATAGTATAGTGGATTGGTTCTAATGAAACTAATATCAACTGCATAGACTAATGAAAGATGATGTAATTCATTTAATCAGAATCATCTCTTGCCCATTAAATATATCATTGAAATTAATATTTGCAGCATTGAAGTATTTAATTTTTTATCACCAATATATTTTGACTGATATTTCATTACAACACTACCATTTTTCATATGATGTAGTTTTAATTAATTACTCATTGGAAAATTACATACACCGTTGTCCAATAGTTATGGTGTAGATTTAATCATTATTCATGATAAACAATAAAATATTTCCATAATTTTGAAATGGAATAAATAATGATGTAGTATATCTTCTGATATTTGATAAACTCTTATATATTGACACATTTAATTCTAATATTTATTACATAATTTTTCTCACAACATCAAAACAATCTTATGATAAAATTGATTCTATGGTTTGGTGATATTTGTTCAGTGTTTCATTGATGGAGAATATTGTGTCACTCAGAAACATGGTGTGGTGTAATATTCTCTCATGCATATAAGAGAATCCATTTAGAGGATTAGGAATACAATAATCAAAATGTTTATTTAAATATAGTGTTTTAAATTTGGGAATAGTGCCCAAATATCTCAATTACAATATATATATTCCTTATGATACGACATGGTTTATGAGATAAAACCGTTAATAGATCTTTGATGAATCTGTTAGACCTTCTTGTTAACCAAAAGGTCACAAAACCACTTCTACAATTACTTATCTATCATGCAAATCTATAAACATAATCATGGATTCACATGATCTAATGATAACCAACACAGGTTATCACCTTTAATAATTCTTTATGCCAGTATTGTCATGCGTGTCCTTCTCCAATTAGAATGTACTTATGTTAAAGTTTTGTTTTATAGTATGGTATTTTGGTTCATTGACTCTCATAATGAACATGTATAATTAAATCATGAAATACAAAAAATATATTAAAATTATTTTAATTAAATTTTTACTTTTACTTATCTCATTGTATGCACATATATTGAAGGACATACTCAAATACTGTTAGGTACACCATGTGTTATTAATAATCTTATAGTCGTCATCGCAAATCTCAAACTATACTATAAGAAGTAAATCCAATGCCTATAAACCATATATATTTGTCCAAATTTCATATAACATATAATCTCTTATATGAAACACATCATGAATCAAAATCACATCAATGAAACAAAATTAATTAAATCTATTCATAATACATAACTTTTATAAATCCAACACAAACTTATCATTTCATCATAATAAATATGTTACATATAATATAAGATGGTATTCCTACATTCTAATTTTCAATTTCGCAGAATCATATGCATCCAAGAAAAGAATAATGATCATGATAAACACATTACATATCACAATACTGTTTTCACATTTTGGTTTTTCATTATAACTTTTGATGTATCTATCAAATAAATGTATAGATGATTATTTTTTCATTATTTAGTATGAACTGTTTCAAGTATCTAATGTATGATCCTATTAACTATTATGTACAAACCAAATGTTTTGTACCTATCTTTTTAATGATTTTTTTCATTTTAGATTACAGTCTAATGTCTATAAAACCCGAAAATATTGGAATAATGTGTTTCTATTTAAAATAGTTATATTGTCACATAAAAAAGTATCATATATATGCTCTAATGAAATATTTCATAATAACATAATGATTTATTCATTTTAGGTATTTTATTGTAATGTTATACAAATATATTATGTAATATTTAAATACGTATCATGTATCACAATTCCAAACATTCTTGTACATATTCCTATATGAATTGAATATTATATATATCCTATAATATATCTAATATTATAATTATATTATACATCATTGATTTCTTCCATCTAATTGGGCATTATAACACTTATGCATGGTTTTTTTCCCAATTTATGACATATAGTTTATAAAATATATTCTATATTCACTAAGATATATCATTCATCATAAAAAATGTTACATAATATATTTAATATGTTACTTAACATAATTTGATCTATCTATGAGTTTTCTAAATTTTCAATTCTCTTAATATCAGGATACTTCACCGTCTTCAATCAATGTAAGCACTATACTTTTTATAAATCATGGTATTGTCCCAGATTTTTATGATGTTTGTTTCCATTAATGGACATCACACCATCATCAAATTTATCATCCCTTCCATTCATATGTTATAATTTATAGCTTTTTATTGTACCATATCATCATGATATAGTCTATTTGTTACTTTTATCAATCAACATAACATCATAAAATTTATCATTTGAAGAATTCATTATGTCAATACATTTCTTGTTTCTCAAGCACCAAATCTTCCAGATAATATCTAAACTAGAATCTGAATCTCAACGTGTATATTTAATGCAATAACATCGAGAATTAATTCTAAATGATCATAAATTTATATGTCCCCTTGAAATTATAATACTTGAGAATCAATTATAGTGTCTATAAATATTATTTTAATATAACTATAATTAAAAGATAATTTAAAATTTTTATGAAAAAAATATAATTTTATTTGATGAATATCAGTTTTGAACTTACGTGGTCAAAATAATCTGAGATTCAGTCTTATAAATATTCAATTTGAAATAATCAATAATAAATAATTGAAAATATAGTAAATAACTATTGGAAAAATTATTTATATTAATTTATATTCATATATGTATCGAAAAAGTTGTTACCTATAAATTTTAGATAAATAGATATTTGATTATTTTGTTGTTACATTGGGTACTTTTCAGAAAACTATTTATTTTTCATTAGAGAACTATATTTTTTAATGAAAGATAATGTATATCAATTTTAAATAATTCTAAAAATATTTAATGATTAATTATTTAAAAATAATTTATGTGTCATATATATATATGAATTTGAAAACATAAAACTATGGTTAGAAGTTATATAGTTAAAATACGACCATTTTCATCCTGAAAAATTTGTATCTTGAAAACCACTTTTTTGGTATGATTTTCAGTTTTTTTAGATAATATTATAAAACCATTATGATATAAGTTTATTAAAATGGATTAAATATTTTTAAATAGGATAATTAATAAAATTTACCTTTTTCTCAAAATAAATAATAGAACCTTAAAAATTAATTAACATGGCTAATGAAAATTAGGGTATTGAGAGTTACTTGGACTTTTTCTAAAATTGATTTTACAACAAAATATTTTTTTAAAAAAAATTTATTTAATATTTAAGGTAATTGGGTTATGATTAACTATTATTTCGCAATTTTTTACAATTAAAAGGAAAATTACCTTCTTTTAAATACTAGTTACCTTGGAAAAAACTGAAATGTTAAAAGTTATTAACTCTGTAGGTAAAATATTTTTCATGTTTAAAACACGTTTTTTAGTTTTGTAGATTGGGATCGACTTTATCATCCCTCATCTATTTTTATCAAATATTATAAATAATGGGGACTGAGTGATGTCCCATTGTTAAATAGTGATGGGTATTAAAAAATACACTCCTCAATTATAAAATAGAAACCCCCCCCCCAATTTTATAACTCAACATAAGAAATTAAGTTCTATCAAACACTAAAAAAATATATTCCCAAAATTAATATCCTCCATATATGGTTCATTCTCTCCCCAAAATACTAACACTAGAGTCCCTAATAATATATCTAAATGAGGTTCTTCTAGATGATGATACTTATCTTCTATATGATTTTAATTTGTTACATCAAATTTTTATACCTTCCCTTACTTCTTAAAATATTTCTATAAAATAACACCGATATGTGCCATATTTTAAATTTCTATTATTATTATTGAATGATTAATAACCATATAATGTTCCATCAAATGGAAAAAATTACATTTCTCATGTCTATAGTTGACTACCTCCTAGTGAACCCATGAAATTTTTTCCAACACTAATTATTGTGGATTTAAAAAATGATTGATATAATGAATATATATGAATCATATGATGTGATATTAATTCTTTGAAAGTAATATATCACCCAATTCCTAACCCTTTCACCCATTAAGGGAATTATATCATCACTTGTTCTTATGTACAACATACCATATCTTCAAAGCGATGAGATTAATTTTGTGTCTAAAATATTCAAGAATGGCTATAAAATTGTATTTAATGAGAAATATGATATTTCTAACATTAAATATAATTCTTATGTATATTTATCTTAATCTAATGATAAAGAACAATAAAATACATAAATAAACCTACATGATAAAATGACAGAGACAACACTAAAAAATAGTAATAATGAAATACTATTAAGGAAAATTTGATAAGATGTTATAAGAGGATCATATATTATAATGTTAATATGAACGTGGTTCAAGTAAAATTTAATGATATCTTTAAGACCATTATAAAATGTGTTAAATCATTTTCCACTAATGGTATGTGTTCGGTAATGGGTTTTATCTCAATTTACAATCCATTGAGACATATTTTTTATTGTATATATCTATTCAATTTATAATTGTGTAAATACAGAGAATTTGATGTATTTTAAAACAATACTAACTTTTTTCCTGATTATTATTATTTCAATTAAATCCCATTACATCTAGGGGTTCAAATTCTATTATTACCCTAAAGTTAAGAATATATTTTATAGTATCATATTATTTAGGGGTTTCATTCATTTTCATTGAAGGAATCATATCATTTATTTGATATGATCAGATAATTATCTTATAAAATGGGATTTTTATGTGATTTAATATTTTATTCAGAATATTACTCTCCATGGTTCATGAATCAATAAAATAAACATCAAAATTAAATTCTATTTTTATTTATCTTTAGATAAGATATATTTTCTTCCATGTCGATATATTCCAAAATTATTTTACAAAATTACTTTTATTTACAAAGATGATTTATTTTCGGTGTTTTATTGAATACATGGGATTTAATATATCATTTCATGTAATATTAATAATAATTTTTAAATTAAAGATTTATAATTTCATTAAAAAATTTCATATAATTTTTTTTAACTTATACGGTTATTTTATACTTCCCCTACACCATAAAAATTTTGTTATATTTAAATTAATCAACATGTTTAATTGGTTTTAGAAAGAAATAAATTAGACATATTATTTTAATATTTAACAAACATACCCTTTAGTCCTCCAAGGTAGATGACTTTCTTATGAAGTACTATATTCCTAATGAACTAATTATCACCACCTGTATCTTGATTAACATTTGGATTATTAATAGTATTTTGAAGTAATTAATTTCTTGTGATCAACTTCATTGGAAAATAAATTTATTTTAATTATCTATATTCAATGTAACATGTATTTAACTATTTCTGAAACTGTATATAATCATTACATACAATGTTTAAATTGAAAGTTAGTTTATTAACTTCAGAAATATTGATAAATTTTGATTCTTTACTAAATATTGATATTTTTAGATAAGGAATATTGAAAATGAGATAAATTGATCATTATATATATATAATGTTTTTGGGAAATACAATTATCAGTGGGGAAAATTATATAACCCCTAAAAGGATTGATAAGACTCATAAGAAAAATTATTTTTTCAAATTAATTACTCTTTTCCCAAATTTTTAATCTATCTTTTCACTTTGACATGATAATGTGGATATTATGATTTCTGAGATCATACCATTAAATTATATTGATTTTTATAATTTATAATTCTATTATTACTATCATTGAGATTATCATATTGGTTCCGTCCAATGGTTGTTTTTTGGTCTGTATTTATTGATTAAATTACTTCTGTTTATAGTTATTTATCATACCATATTGTTTATTCCATATGTAATAAATATTTTTTATTTTTATGATGAAATGAAATGTGTTTTTAGTTTTTTAATAGTTCATATATTTTATGTCTTATCTAATAATCATATATTTTTCTATATATAACCCTTATTGAGCATTATATATCACTCTTATATTTTTTATTCCTATATTTATGAGGATTAATTATGTGAGTGAGTTTAAGGATTTTGAATTTTTTACAATAATAATTTTTTTATTACATTCTCAATTTAAAATTTCTATCATTTATATATCTTGTTTCCAATGATTTTAAACTAGTCAATCATTCTATATTTGAACCCTTTTATCTATTCTAATTAAACATTATTAACATTACGTCAAGGATTATGGTATTGAGGTTGTCATAGGTGGTATCATATAATGTTAAGTAGAAACATAGGGATTTATATTCAGGGAATCTTATATTAGGTAACATACACATATAATAAACTATAAGGATATGTCAAATTTTGGAATAATTTAATAAATTTATGGTAATTTATGGATTATGTGTTGTTTCTAAGTAATACATCCATGTATGGATACTACATGTTTTCCTGGGACTAGTATTAATATACCTAGGGGTAAAAACATTGAGGAAGTGACATTGGGTGTTGACATGATCAAACCATGGTGCATGATAATGGGGATTTTTTCTCGCCTATTTTAACACTTGAGAGGGATTATCATAGGATAATTAAAAATTCTATTATGAACCATTATGAACGATTTTAAAATATTCATATGTTTTAATGACCACTACGTAACACTTTTTTTTAGAAGACACTTTTGGTTTAGTTAGAACCTTACATAATCATCCATATAAGTCACACAAACACCCAAAATATCAAATTTCACATCAAATATTCAAATTCAATAAGATCCCATCATCACAGCCTTCGGCCTCAAATAACCACACATAACACACAGAGAGAAAATTCAAAACCATATTTGAAACATGTTTAGTCTTGAAAAACACTTTCTAGAATCCATCCTATCCACAAAAAATACCCCATCATTGAATATGAAGAATAATAGTAGATGAATATCCTTAATTTCCAAGAATATCAAGCCACGTGGTGACATAAAATATTGATATGAAGAAAACATGATATAATACACCCATAACAACAATAAAAACCCAAATTAAACATATAAATATTCTTTAAAAAGAATATATATTGTTTTTCTGGGAGAGGAGTAGTCAAATTTATGATCCAGATCATGGTATGGAGTGGGAAAAGGCCTTTCCAAACATAAAAAAACCATCTTCATAAGACAAAAACTATACCATTATAACCACCACCAAGTTTATTTTGGAAGAAAACCAGTATAATTATTGTATAATAATCTCCAAATACAATTATCCATGCATTAAATCAATGGAACAACAACCATAGGAAAAAATTAGACAGAAATAAATGATACAATCCTTAAAGGTAAACACATTTCATCAATAGAAATGGATAAAATAGAGAAAATTATATTTTGAACACCTTTAACCTAACCAATGTCCCCATTAAAAACATCCCTAAAGCACCACATCAATTTACTAATGATGAGGTATTCAATGCTGGGTATGGAAAAAATTATAGAGGTGAAAATCTAATGAGTAAGAACAGTAAAGGGTTAGTGTCACAAGATTCCACCACCAAATTCCACATTATCAGAGATCCAATGAGTTAAAATATGATTGTGTTTATTCATGTTGTTTCCAATAATAATAATAATAATAATTGTCTAATATCATTAAGAAGTAATTAAACCCATCATATCAAGATAAGATGGTAGAGAATGATGATAATAAGGAAGGAGATGAAAATTCATTATGAATAGAATAATGGGAACTTGTGATAGAGAAGTAGAAGAACACCATAGAAGAACCACTAACCATGTGGGGTTATGATAGGGAGGGATAAAAATTGATTTGAAGAAACCATAAAACCCTTATAATTAAATCAAATTCCTAGAGAAACCTATGTTGTCGTCTTTAGGACAATAATACATAATATATTTTTTAAAAAAATTTGATACACCAGATTTAATACTATATGACATTATTTAAAAATTAAATTTTCATTAGATAATACATTATGTTCCATTTTTTTTAAATAAAACCAAGATGAATGGATTTAATCAACATTCATGGTCAACGTATAAATTTTTATGTTGATCAATCCAATAAAAATGTTTATTGAACTTATAAAAACATGGATATATTAATATAGCCTAATTAGGTTATGACAAATAGCCTAACCTATATAGAGAAACCTGTTTTTATAATGAGTGAATCACTTATATTATATCATTTCAAAAGATAAAAACCTCTAACAAAATTGGTAATACTAATCATGTTTTAGATGATTAATGAATTAAGGCCCTTGAAAATATATTTTTACCCTTATTATGTGACGTAGATGTAATTTTTTGATAGATTGTATATTTTCTCAATAGAAATGTTGATTAATGGTGATCATCGATCCAGAATACTAAATATAGATAAGAAATATAAACCATAGAATAGATAGATTCTAATGAAACATTAGTGAACAAATATTCTCGTAATAAGAAATGAAAATTAATGGAAAAATATTTTAAAAAATTTAAAAATAAATATTAATGTGTATGATTTTATGTGGATACCATTATAAGAATATATGTGTATAATAATTATTAAATACACAATAGAGAATGTAATATTGACCATTTAATTTATGGTATTAATCCATGTATCAAAAGGGAACAAGTTTATAAAACAAACTCAATAAATGATGAAATTATTTTATCCACCGTAAAAAAGGGTTGGAATATTTATGATCCTATATATTTAATAGAAAAGTAAGGATAAAAATTTCATATAAACTCTATGAAAATGAAAATACATTCAATAAGAAGAGGAAAAAAAGTTAATTAATGTGAATATTGTTGGAATCAACATCTAAGAAAAAAATTTCATTTGCATGAGAGTTAATTACATTTGCAGTAATAGGGTTCAACAGGATAATGAATGTAATAGTAATATATATATCATTGATTTAAATTTCTTTAACTATTTTTATTTGGGTCATTAATCATTCCAATTACTTAAGCATCATGGGATAAAACTACAGAAGATGATGATGGGAGAAGTATAATATTGTGTGATCACTTCAAGTGAGGTTTATAAACCCAATTACTGATGATAAGTTCATTAGTCATACAATCAAAATTTTACCACAATTTATTTAATTATTTATCTTCTTCATCTTCTATATCATCCATAATTTCCAATAATTATTGTTTTATTTCCCTAGAACTATAAGAATGGATTTTTTTCATTCACAAATCATAGTGTAAATATAACTATAATAGTTATGTGTCATATAGTTCCCATTATAAAACATAATAAAACCCTATTTCTAGAATTTATTATGATAACATTGGAAAAAAATTTATATAAACCATTATATAAACAAGATTTCAAAATATGATGAAAATATTTATTACAATGAGAATAAAATTATGATTCATGATAATGATTTGACATTACATATATTTATATTACATTACTCATACTCATAATAATATCTATATCCTCCCCCAGAAGCAATTATGCATGATATTCCTGGGGAAGGATAGAAAAAAATATACTGAAGGTTAAATTAATCATTAAATTAAGTATGTATCAATTGTACATGAATACACTATTCTATTTCATGGTAACTGCATGGATATACACCAATTTATGAAGTCAATATTTCTATTGATTTAAACCCTGATGAAATTAAAATATCAAAGTCTTCCTATAGAATGGAGAGTCACGAATAAATTGTATTAAAGAAAAAAATATAGTATTTCTATGATAATGGATTTATAAATCCTCATATTTCACCATGTAATGCCACTTTTCCCTTTATTAAGAAGAAATATGGATCTACGATGTAGTGGAATGATTATAGGAAATTAAATTCCCTTAATAAAATAATGTGTACCATCTACATCACATTGATGTAATATATGATCATTAAAATATTTTTAATGTATTGAACGTCATTTTGGGTATCATCAATTATGAGTAAATAAGGAATATATTCTGATGAAAAGATTTTAAGCAATGTATGGTCACTATAACTTTATAATAATCCAATTTGTATAGACTAATTTAAAAACTATTGTTATTGTCATAATAAATAGATTATTCAAGTTTTACCTTGATAATATATTTCTAATATTCATTGATTATATATTGGAGTATTATAAGATCTATAAAGAAATATAAAACAACTTGTAGATCATTATTAAGACAATTAATAGAGATGTGTTATATTTTAATTTATAAAATGTTATTTTTGGGTATAGAATATTTATTTTCATGGTATATTTTCTCAAAATAATGAATAATAATTGATCATATAATTAAAAATTCTTCAAATGTAGGTAATGTGACAATGAACATAATAAAGGTGAATTGATTCATTATATTATTAGGTTACTATTAGTGATTCATTTATAAAATTTTCTAATTGGATCACCCATTAACCATGATCACACATAATATTTTATATTCATATATACATATTAGTGTGAATAATTTTTTATACATTCTTTAAAAGACCATTAATGCTTCAATTTTCATCCCACCATAGTAAAATAATGGTCTTGTGATGAATTATGATGCATCGAAGGAGGGAATAGGTTTTGTACTTATATATAATGATAAATTCATTGAATACTAATAAAGGATATTAATGAATCATGAATAGAACTATCTAAACATTTATCTTGAGTTAACAACTAAAATAATTTCATTGATGGTATAGAGAAAATATCTCAATGGTGGAGTTTGGGAGATATATATATTCTATAAAATCTAAAAAAATATACTCATTAAAAGGGATAAACATAAAGCAAATATGATGGATCGAGTTACCCACAAATTATATATTCTCAATACACTAACTCTATGTATTGAAACATAAGGTAGTGGGTGCATTATTTATGAATGATTATAGAGTTCTCTCCAAATGATGAATAAAAAGGATCTAATAATCACGGATCATGTAATTATGGATATAAAAATTATTAATAAAGGGTATGTGTCACTTTATTTGGAAATGATAGGAAAAAATCATTATTAGAAAATGGAAAATGTTCAAAAATTGATGATAATAATTTTATGAAGAATATATAATAAATTAATGATGGGAAATTGGAGGAGTTGGTTTGTGAATATGGAATGTATAAATTAGATAATCCACTATGTTTTCCATTTAAACCAGACTATAAAAGGGAATTTTTTGATGATTCGCATATCTCAAATTTCTCAATACACCATTGATACACCATGATATATATGTATTTATGGGATAATTGTTTTTTCGGATATCATGATGCAAAAAATTAATTTTTTTTGTGTCAAGATTCCCAGTTTTACAATAGGTGAGGGATGAGAGAAAACAACCTGGAGGAATAATGCAACCTCAACATGTTCCTATGAAGACATGAGATGTCATCATCATAGACTATGCCATTAGATTACTAAAGACATCATGAATGATTGATTTAATATATATTTTTATTTATTTCATATCCAAATAAGCACATTTAGATGCTATAATTGAAGATTAACCAATTGAGGAACTATAAATAATCTATATTAAAGAACTTGTAAGATTTAATAGAAAACAGATTTGAATATTTTGTATCCATAATACCCATTTTACATAAATAATATTGATGTGTCTTACGAAGTATATAGATACTAAGCATTATTTGAGCACCCCCTAACATCCTAAAACATATATAATGCTAAAATATATATTAAAACATTAGAATATATGTTAACGCCATTCTCTCATAAACATTAATGTTTTTGGGATATATATTTTCCTTTGGTATATTCTTCCTATAATAATAGTTTCCATTCATGTTGTATAACAGCATTGAATGAATCATTATATGGAAAGAGTTAAAATACACTAACTATTTGGGTTGTATTTGATCAAAGGAATCTTATATGACTATAAAATAATAAGGAAACATTGGAAATGAAAAATACTATTTTGTAATATTTTATTAATTTCAAATCAAAAAAAATATTTATTCCAATGACTTGTGGAAATATTAATTATTTTATATAGGATATAATTTTTATTTAATTTATCTTTAGAGAATTGTGTTATAAGGTTCAACAAGAAGTGGAAACTATGCCCCAGGTAAATAAAACCCTTTATAATTTTGAATTTTATAGGATATATTGATTATATATTCTTAATTTCACAAAACCACTTCAACATAAATGATGTTATATATATATATAATTGTTAAGGAAATATATTATGGACCCAATGAATGTTCTTAAAACTAATGAAATATAATTGGAACTCGATAAATCATATTGTAAAGAGCCTATAATGATTTCTAGTACTAGAGTGAATGTATTGAGGAATCAATGACTCAACTAGTAATAATACATTGGAGAAATCAAAAAATTAAGGATGCAACATGGGAACTAGATGATGTAATGAAGGAAAACAAACATCATTTGTTTAAAAGGTAATATTGATGAATATTTAAGTGGTGAAATTTTTGTTTGATGGATGAATAAAATACATGACCATAAAGTCTGGTGTATAAAACTCACATATTAAAAAATATAATATAACTAATATTTAAATGTTTCATGGAAAAAATTACAATTCAATATAATGAATACCAATTATTATCTTTGTCAAAATTAGAAAATAGAGGATTTATGGTATTTTATAATACATTAATATATATTGAATATTAAATGTATTAATTATCAAATACTATAAAGACCCTAAAATTCCATGGAAATTGTTTTTTATTAAATACATGGGAATTTTATGAGTTTGTGAAAATTGACGGCGCATAATTCTGAGGCCCAGTGTGCCCGGAATCCATTTCTGAAATTTTGTTTAGGTACGTTCAGTAAACGTACAAGCAGGTTTTTATTAATTTTGAACAGGTGCTCAGAATAGAAATCTGAAGACACCATTGAACTCACAGTGTCGATATTCTCTTAGGCAGACATTCACTTTGATGGTAGTGGGACGAGAATAAAAGTTAGTATTTCTGTTTTCTTGGAAAATAATAAAATAAAGTGAGCTTCACTTTATTTTTATATGAGCCAATGCATAATTTATTATGCCAAATCCTTCACATTAATTCGGTGGAGTGAATTAAATTATATCATCCAATTTTAATATTGTTCCAACGAATTAATAATATATCACAATATCTTATTATTTTAGTTGGTATTGCTCTTTTGGTGGAACTAGAGAGAAGAGAGAAATGATCCCAAAAAAGAATGAAGAACAAAGAATACTGGTGAGGAGAGACTTCGACTTCCTTCCTCAAATCCTACCGATGTGGAGCATCTTCCACAATCGACGTGTGAGGTCAGGATTGGAAGTGTGTGGTGGACGCGACGAATGGCGACAACACCGTCTTCTTCCCCGCGACTCCGTCGATGAATGACGAACAAATGTAGGTGTTAATTTGAGTAATATTACCTTTCTTATTCTATTTTTCGATTGGAAAGGAATTTTTGTGAAGGTTGTGAAACAATTGAATTTAATATTTCTTACTTCATGATGAGCCAAATGTTACCACCCTAAATGCGGAGGGTGTGGCCCAAACCAACATGGCCCGACCCCTCCTTCGTTCTTTTTTATGTCGATATTCAGTATGACGATGAAGCAACAAGGTGGAAAAAGCGGTGAATACAATGGAAGTGTTACCCATGACCTCTGGGATCTATGCCGCCCCTGTGGCATTCCACACCGCCACAGGCCGAACTGGCCCCGACCGAGACCCCACCGGTCGTGCCGCTCGCAGATCCGAGCCACTGCCCTGAGACGGCCTGCGTTCTGTCGGCCTGCCCAGCCACCCGCCGGCCTGCTTGGTGCCCTGCCCGACTGCCTGCTGGCCTGCCTTGCGTCTTTCCCAGCCACCTGACGGCCCTCCTGGTGCCCTGCCCGGCCGCATGTCAGTGTGGTCGTGCCCTTCCTGGCTCGCCAGCTGGCTAGGATGCGCCCCACCAGCCTACCCACCAGCCTACCTGACCGTCTCCCATGCACCTCGTAGAACCGTACCGTCCCGTGAGCCCCGTTTACCCCGTTATACCTGAGCTTCACCCCTCGTGGAGTTGGCCAAAATGGTCTCGGCCATGAGGGCCGAGAAGCTGAGCTGCACCCTCGCAGAGCTCCGGGCCGAACCGGCCCCGAGCCTGGGCTGAACAGCCCACACGGCCTACTAGGATGGGCCTACCGGGTTGGGCCGAACCTAACAGGCAGGACCCTCCAATGGGCTAGGCCAGATTCAATACGTATCACCGGGTAGACCCAGACCGGGTCGGTCCGACTAGGTTGAACCGGAACCGGGACCACTCCCAACCCATTACATTCATTGGCCATATCTTGGCACCAGACGTCTATTTGAAGAACCGTTAGCAACGCTGGTAATCTTGGAGTGTGACGCTCACTTTGAGTATACCCCACTAGAGTTCGGGGTATAGTTGTGTTACGGTCAGGTTGGATCGTGCACAAATCCAATCGGGCCCTCAGGACTAGAAGAAAAATAACTCACATACCGGGCATCTGATTGATGTGTCGTCAATTTTTTTGAGACCACTATGACATGGCAGACCTTTGAGATACTTTTACATGGGACTTCATGACATTTTTAGTATCACCTAGTATCTTGTCGAGAAGATCCTTTCAATGAAGAGCGAGCATAGTAAGGATACCTAGTAGCTGGCTGAGACTTGACGACTGCTGACCGTTTTGAATCGAAGTGACTCAAAAAGCCCAACGGGGAGTGCCTTGGTGTCACAGAAGACCCACAGTGGGGAGCGCCTTGGGGTCGCGGAAGACCAACGGTACTTGACGGGAGGAGTACCATAGCTGGCTACAAGGGGGATCACCTTGGTGATGTGGCATTCCCATAGTGGGGAGAGCCTTTGTGACGCAACAGACCCACGGGACTCGATAGGAGTATTACCTATGTAGTCCAAGGTTAGTGGGAATCACCTTGGTGTCACGGCAGGCCTACTGTACTCGATAGGGGAGGAGTTCTCCATCATTCGTGGTTTCGATAATGTGAACAAAAATCCTAGTTGAGCAGAGTTAGTAACTTTTGTGTTTACCTCATGATTGAGATGGATTACTTGATAACTTAGTTATATGTATGGGCATATACCTACGTAGGGTTATCTGTTGATTTCATACTTTTTGGTTTATCATTGTTGGATTATGTGAGACCTTGAGGGTCTCGGGGTACCTACTGAGTATCGTTATACTCACCCCTGTACGGGCTATGGCTGCACCTCTTTCTGTTGGTTGTAGTCAATGAACAGTGCTGACTGAGGCTTAGTGTACCAGGACTGCACGATACCTGGAGGTGGACCACACGATGTGACTGTACATGGAGGATACAGACGGACTTGGAGTGATGTGGAGTCTATCTGTACCTACCATTCAGGTAGGATCCATGGTGGATGATCCAGGAGCTGTTTTTCAACTTTCATTTGTTTTTCCCCATTCATTTATACTTGTACATTATAGTTGGGCATATATTTTCGGCCCATTTACTTTCAACAATATCATGTTATATAGTTTTACTTAGTGTTTTGTATCTAGATGTTTGAGCTATTGGGTGTTTTATCAAGTTATAAACGCAATGCCTTACCAGTTTTGAGATTTATGCCTTTGGTGGTAGTCGCCAGCCCCTGGCCGATGGAAGGAGGGATTGGGGTAGTCACGGCACGGGCCTCAGGGGATGGGTCATGACAAATTGGTATCATAGGAGTCGGTTCTACAACAAAAAAATTGGACTCTGATTTTTCTGTGAAGCAATAGTGTTAAGGGTACTGAGTGTGGTTTTTAGTTCAGGGAGTACAGTGTTGGTGCAGCGGCCAATGTATCCATACACCAGGACCCCGACTACTGATTTCTGACTCAGTGCACGAAAAGACTAATTGTGTGTTTGTTTTCAAAAAAATCATTAAGTCATAACAACCAGGTCATCTCACCTAGTATAATCTTTGACTGTGTCCCATCTGTTTCTTTCGGGATGCCTCCCTGCAGATGACCAACTTGAGCCCTGAGATTTTTACACGCAGATAGCCCACCAAGCTAAGAGGCCTCAATGCAGGGTTCTCTTCTAGCAGAATAACTATTGGTACCACTTCCCATTGGGCCACTGATGCCACCAGCCCCAGCAGCAGACGATGCATGCCGCTTGATCGTGTTTCATGAGTTCCATTGCCAGAGGGCACCTAGGTTCAAGGGAGTGATAGACCCGCAGGTAGCTGAGAATTGGCTGAAGTCTATAGTGAGAGTTTTCAGACTGGTAGGGACAGCAGCCGACCTCATAGTGATCCTTGTCGTGAGCCTCCTTCCGGATACACCAGGAAGATGGTGGAGCCTGATGCCCCAGGTGCATGACGAGGCGACAGTACTCATGGAAGACTTTGAGAGGCTGTTTCGGGTGGAGTTTGTCCCAGCCACCCTACGTGCAGTGCATATACAGGAGCAACATCACCTGCAGCAGGGAAACATGATAGTGACATAGTACTTAGAGAGATTCATTGTCCTCTCATGCTACTCCACAGGTATGGTACAAGAACCATTCTTCAGGGCCCATACCTTCAAGTAGAGTATCAGGAGAGATATCAGGGCTTCAATGATCTCCCTCAGTATCCCGACGCATGCATGGGTGTTGGAATGAGCCCTCTTTATGGAGAGTTTCTTTGCTGAGCATTCTCCCGCAGTGAGACCCATCCCTAGTCCACATGCAGCAGAGTCTTTTGTAGCTGGAAGTAGACAGATGTGATAGAGGTACAAGAGTACTAGATCCATGGGTGAATGTATGCATGACTCGGGATCAGTTGTGCGGGGTACTCGGGGTAGAGAAATACATTCCAGCAGCGGGAATTGTTTCACATGCTATGGGCGGGGTCACATGGCTCGTGACTATCCGACCCATCGTTGAGATGATCAGTAGATGGTTGAAGAACCGCACAGGAAGAGATGGAGATTCGATCAAGGAGGTCCGAAATGAGGAAGCAGACGTGGGGGAGGAGTTATTCGTGCATCTGGCGGTGGACGACGTTTTGAGGTGTTACCACCACAACCACTAGGAGGTCCACCCCTGACTGCATGGAGGAGGTGGACCGGCGAGAGCTCAACTCTAGGCAGTTGAGGCTTATGATCATGGTGCTCTGGAGATGATTTGAGGTACGGTCTATGACTACTCCACCTTATCTATAGTACTTATGGACATAGGTTCCAGTCACTCTTTCATTTCCACTGCCCTCGTTTGGAGCTCAGAGATTCTGATAGAGCCGTTGGCTCGATCCTTACAGTGAGAGACTCCTACGAGAGCAGACTCGATGATTATGCACTGGTTCTGGTAATGTGAGCTTACTCTCAGAGGTGAGAGCTTCATCTAGAATCTCTTAGTAGTGGCGTCGAGGCCTTACGACATCATCTTTGTTATGGAGTGGTAATCTAAACACCATATTTTGATCGACTGTATTAGGAGGAAAGTGTGGTGGGTCCACGCGGATGGGACCAGGTTTACCTTCACCGGCGAGAAGGGAGCCTTTTCAGCATAGGACAGACATACTCGGAGGAGGGTGTAGTTGATCACTCATTAGTTGGCTTGACATACCCTTGGAGCAGTGGATGAGGAGAGTCTGATCTATCCTATAGTGGTGGACCAGTAAATGGATGTTTTCCTTGACGATGTTCTAGGACTACCTCCTCGTAGATAGGTGGACTTCTAGATTGACCTATACCCCGAGATGGCATCAATATCTACACCAGCGTATCAGATGGCTCCCATGGTGCTTTGCGAGCTGCGAGTATAGTTAGAGGACTTTCAAGAGAAGGGATTCATATGGCCCAATGTTTCTCCCAGGGTATCCCTGATTATGTTCGCCAAGAAGGTCGATGGGATCTTGTAGCTTTGTGTTGACTACTTTTTACAAATCCAGCAGACTGTAAAAAATAAGTACCCACTCCCTAGGATTGAACACCTCTTTGATCAGTTGAAGGGAGCACGGTGGTTCTGGAAGATAGAACTCAGATCAGGCTATCACCCGCTCAGATTTCGAGATGAGGATGTGCAGAAGACACCTTTCATATGTCGGTACAACCACTAAAAGTTATTGGTTATGAATTTCGGCATAACCAGCGCTCTAGCAGTGTTCAGGGGAATAATGAACATGATTTTCCAGTCTTACCTCAATTTCTTTATCATAGTCTTCATCGATGAAATTTTGATCTATTCGACTACTAAGGAGGTGCATGCCTACTATTTGCAGGTAGTACTGGACACACTCCAAGAGCACCATCATTATGGTAAGCTCTCGAAGTGCGTGTTTTGGATCCAATAGTTTTAGTTCTTATGACATGTCATCTCAGAGGCTAGAGTTTCCATGGATCCAAATAAGATTGAGTCTATAGTTTCTTGGGAGCCACCCAAGCGTGTGATAGAGGTACAATGTTTCCTGGGTTTGGCTTGTTACTATCAAAGGTTCGTTCCAGACTTCTCCAGAGTTGCAGCACCACTATCGGCCTTGATGATGAAGGGAAAACCGTTCATGCGGTTAGAGATATTCCAGCAGCGCTTTCACAAACTAAGTCATAGGCTGACTAGTACCCCCATCATGAGGCTTCTAGAGGATGGCATAGGGTACGTAGTTTTCTGTGACGCATCAAGGACCAGACTCTGGTGTTTACAAATGCAGGAGCGAGTAGTGAACACGTATGGTTTTCATTAGCTGATATAACATGAGCAGAACTATGCTACCCATGACCTGGAGTTAGCAGCAGTGGTCTTCGCCTTTAATATGTGGTGACACAATCTGATGGGCGAACGTTTTACCGTGTACTCTGACCACAAGAGTCTCAGGTATATCTTATCTTAGAAGGACTTGATCCTAATACAGTGGCGATGGCTTGAGTTCTTCTAGGACTATGACTTCAAGATAGTCTATACTCTGAAAAAGGGGGATGTTTTAGCAGATGCACTCAGCAAGAGATCTAGTATAGAGCTTTTAGGTGAGGTGATGGAGCAGTTTCCACTTTGCAAATTTCCTTTGTGGATAGAGATGGAGCAGCTTTCCTTCAGTCCCTTATAGTCACTCCACCACTTCTTTAGCGAGTCTGGGAGGCACAACATTGGGACGCTGATTGCGAGACACGACGTGCAGATATCCACAAGGCAGGCAATAGATGGATTTTCTGAAGGTGGGGAGCATTTCTTCCTCTTTCGAGGATTTATTATGGTACCAGTGTCACATCAGGAGGAATTTTTGAGGGAGTTCCACACATCCCATTTTTTGGTACACCCAAGAGTGGCGAAGATCTACCAGGACCTTTGATGATAGCACTGGTGACCGGGAATGAAGAAGGCAGTAGCGGAGTTTGTCTCTTAATGCCTCACTTTTCATCAAGTGAGGGTGAAGCACCAGGTACTAGTTGGATTAGTTCATCATTTAGTGGTCCCAGTGTGGAAGTGGGATGGAAAATATGTGGATGTCATGATAGGACTTTCACCTACATTCAGGGGTCACAAATCGATTTTGGTGATCGTTGATTGACACACCAAGTCGGCCCACTTCATACCGATCAGAGTTTAGGGTTCAGTAGAGAGCTTTGGACGCCTCTACGTGAAAGAGATTGTGTGTCTACATGGATTACCATCATCTATTATCTCCAATTGTGAAACATTGTTTATTTCCCATCAATGGAAGGGGTTGTAGGAGGCTTTTGGAATGCATCTTTTTCTGAGAACCGCCTTCCATCCTCAGAAGTATGGCCAGACTGAGTAGAACATTTAGACCCTAGAGGACATGCTACGTTCTTGTGTCCTCGACTTCAGTCCTAGGTGGAAGGATCACTCACCTTTGGTGGATATTTCATACAACAACAAAAATCACTCCACCATTGGGATGGAACCTTTTGAGGAATTATACGGGTGACCTTGTAGATCACCCTTGTGCAAGACTGACCCTGGGTAGTCAGCACTAGTGGGACCGGTGATGGTACGAGCTAGTGCGAAGGAGGTGCCGATCATCCAGGAGCAGATGAAGACTGCACAAAGGAGACATTAATTGTATGCTGACAGGAGACAAAGACATCTGGAATTTGAGGATTGTGACCACGTCTTTCTAGGAGTCCCACCTCGATGAGGACAACAGGGATTTGTCCAAGGTGGAAAGTTATCTATGAGATTCATCGGACCATTCCAGGTCCTCATTACAGTAGTTTAGGTGGCTTACCACTTAGCTCTTCCACCTCAGTTGCACTGGGTGCACGATATCTTCCTTGTATCCCATCCGAAGAGGTACGTGCATGACCATTCTCACATCATCAACCATAGATATTTGGATGTCGATGATGGGGTGACTTTTATGGAGGTTCTAGTGGAGATTGAGGATCAACAAGAGCGGGTCCTACGTGGACGGTAAATAGCTCTGGTGTGCATTCGTTGGCAGCACGGGAACTTCCAAGAGATCACTTGGGAGCGGGAGGCTCAGATGCATGCTCAGTACCCCCACTTGTTCCCTTAGTTCGAGTTGTAGCTGATGGAGATGTAAATCCCTGAGGTGGGGAGAATGTAAAGTCCTAGAAATTCAGTGGAAATTTTTTTTTTCATAAATACTTAAGAATTTTACGAGTACGAGAAAATTGATGGCGCATGATTTTGAGGGCCGGTGTGACTGGAATCTATTTCGGAAGTTTTGTTCGGGTTTGTTCAGTAAACATACGAGCAAGTTTTTATAACTTTTGAACCGGTGCTCAGAATTGAAATCTGAGGACATCGTTGAACTCACAGCGCCGGTATTCTCCTAAGGAGACTTTCACTTCGACGACAGTGGCTCGAGAATAAAAGTTAGTTTTTGGGTTTTCGTGGAAAATAATAAAATAATGTGAGCTTCACTTTATTTTTGTTTGAGAAAATTCATAATTTATTATGTCAAATTCTTCAAATTAATAAGGTGGATTCAATTAAATTATATCATCCAATTTTAATATTGTACCAATGAATTAATATGATATCACGATCTCTTATTATTTTGGTTGGCATTGCTCTTTTGGTGGAACATGGGAGAAGGGAGAAAAGCCCCCAAGGAAGAATGAAGAACAACGAACACCGTCGAGGAGTGAATTCGACTTCCTTCCTCAGATCCTATCGACGTGGAGCGTCTTCCAAAACTGACGCGTGAGCTTGGGATAGGAAGTGTGCGGCGGATGCGACGAATGGTGACAACACCATCTTCTTCCTTGTGACTCTGTCAACGAACGAATAATAATGGTTGGGGTTAATTTGAATAATATTAACTTCATTATTCTCTTCCTCGGTTGGAAATGATTCGTTGCGAAGGTAGTGAAACAATTGAAGTTCATAATTCTTACTTCTTGATGAGCCAAATGTTACCACCCTAAACGTGGATGGTGTGGGCCAAAACAATATGGCACAAACCCTCCGCCATTCTGGTTTATGATAATCTTCATCATGGAGACGAAGCAACGTAGTGACGGAAGGTGGTGAAGACAAAGGCCGCATTACCCACAGCCTCCATGATCTGTGCTGCCAACGCGGCGTTCCTCACCACTGTCGGCTGAACTGGCCCCAGACGAGCCCCCACTGACCATGCCCCTCGTAGAGCCGAGCTGCTACCATATGCCCGCCCACGTCCTGCTGGCCGGCCTGGCCGCCCGCCTAGCGCCATGACCGGATCCCCTCCAGCCTAGCCGCGCCCTCCCCCACTGCCTGCTGGCCTGCCCGACACCCTGCCTGACCACCTCTCGTGAACCTGGTCGAATCGTGCCAGCCCACACACCCCGCACTCCCCGTGCCACCAAAGCTGCACCTCTCATGCTGCTGGCTGAATCAGTATTGGAAATCCAGGATGAGATGTCGAGCCACACTCTCACGGTGCTCCGGGCCGAACCACCCATGTGGCCTGCTAGGTTGGGCCTAGCGTGACGGGTCTAACCTAATAGGTTGGCCGTCCCAATGGGCCAAGACAGAGCCCATAGGTCTGACCGGGTTTACCCAGACCGGGTCGGACCAGGTCGGTCCGACCAGGTAGTACCGGACCCTGGCCCACAACCGACCCTTTACATTCTTTGGCCATATCTTTGCATCGGATGTCCATTTGACGAACTGTCAGTGGTTCTAGTAATCATGGAGCGTGAATCTGCCTTTGAGTATACCCTACTAGAGTTCGGTGTATAGTTGAGTTATGGTCAGGTTGGATAATGCATGAATCCAACCGGGCCCCGGGACTAAAAGACTAATAACTCACAGACCGGGCATCTGATTGACGCATCGTCTATATAATTGAGACCACTATGAAGTGGAAGACCTTTGAGATACCTCAATGTGGGACTTCCTGAATGTTGGAGTATCACCCAGTAGCTCATGGAGCGGATCCTTCCGATGACAAGTAAGTAGAGTACGGAGACCTAGTAGCTCACTGAGACCTAACGACTGCTGACCGTTTCAACTCGAAGTGACCCGACTTGCCCAGTGGGGAGCACCTTGGTGTCGCAGCAGACCCATAGTGGGAAGCACCTTGGTGTCATGACAGACCCAAGATACTCGACAGGAGGAGTACCTCAGTAGGCTATGAGGGGGAGCGCCTTGATGATGCGGAAGACCCACAATGGGGAGCGCCTTGGTGATGTAGAGGACCCACGATACTTGATAGGAGGAGTACCTCAGTAGTCCAAGGTTAGTAGGAAGCACCTTGGTGTAACTACAGGCCCATATTACTCAACATTGGAGGAGTTCTCCAGCATCCATGGTTTCAATAATTTGAATAAAAATCCTCGTTGAGTTGAGTTAGTAACATTTGTGTATAACTCATAATTGAACAGGATTACTATATAACTTAGGTATATATATGGGTATATACCTAAGTAGGGTTATCTGTTGATTTCATAATTTGTGGTTTATACTTGATGGATTTTGTGAGACCTTGAGGGTCTCAAGGTCCCTACTGAGTATCATTATACTCACCCCTGCATGGGCTATGCCCGCACTCGTTGTGTTGGATGCAGACAACAGACAACGCAGATTGAGGCTGAGTGTACCAGGACTGGGTTGTACACGGAGGTGGACCACACGGTGTGACGGTTCACGGTGGAGACGGAAAGACATGGAGTCATGTAGAGGATATCTATACCTACCCATATGGTAGGATCTGTGGTGGATGATCCATGAGCTTCTTTTCACCTTTCAGCTATTTTTCCCTTTTCAGTTGTACTTGTACATTACAGTTGGGCTTGTATTTCTGGACCCTTTACTTTCAGCAATCTCTTGTTATACTGCTATACATAGTGTTTTTTATCCATCTGTGTTCCATGTTGTGTGTGTTATCCATTTATAATGGAAATGCCTTCCCAGTTTAAGGATTTACGCCTTTGGTGTTAGTCTCCATCCTCTGGCCTATGGATGGTGGGCTTGGGGTAGTCACAGCACGGGCCTCGGGGGATGAGTCATGACAATTACATCTTCTATTTACTATAATTTTTTGTAATAGTAATATTAAATAATTTATTAACAATCAATTTGATAAAAATAGAGGTACCATAAGTGGTAAATGGTCTGTTTTCCGAAAATTGTTTGTTTAAAAAAACTACTTTTGTTTAAAAAGTGATAATGATTATCTTTTTTAATGATGTAAATTAACTAGTAATGTATAAAATATTAAAACGAAATATATATATTATGTATCAAAATTTATAAATTTCAATACATCAAATAACTATTACTACTCATATAATTAGTATGAAATCATATTATTCATTATATATAAATTATTTAATACTTTTTTACATGAATTGTGATATTGTTTTTAAACTATTAGATGTTACAATTTTTTATCTAAATTATAAAAAAATATTCCTAATTTTTTTCATAAAAATATTAATTAGAAAATATAGTCAATATAATTTTCTTCATAACCAATAGTAAAATATTAAAAATTAATATCCAGGATTACATTGAAAACTTGGTTTTCCTCCTAACACTTGTTCATTTTATATTTTAATATCAAGAACCGTATTATTATTTTTTATTTAGAAATATTATTTATTATTTATTATAATTGGTTAAAAAGGACATAATATGGATAAATTTATTTTATACTAATGGAAACCATACATATTTTAAACAACTATTTACCATATGGAAAACTAAAATAGTAAATGTGAGTAAAATCCATGTTAAAAGAAAATAAAATTATTAAAACATGTGTATAAATATATTTTGGATGTTTTTGTAGACCATATAATCTGTAAAATACATTATTTATCAACTTTGGGGGTACATTTCTGAGTTTAACTTATCATAACTAAATATGATTTCGTATTAAAAAAATTGAACTCCTCAGTTTTAAAAGTGCAAGCCAGTACTATCATCTTTTCACAAATCCAAATCCATTTTTATAAACAAAAACGCCCATAATATATAATTATATTATTTATAAATGATCTAGAGGTGATATTATTCACAAAATACAATACCTATGGTACTAAATAGTATATCGAACAAATTTTCTTCTTGGTGAAAAAAAATTTATTCACTAAGATCATTATTATTTAATTATTATTTTTCCACCTTCAATTATATATAAAATATTTAAATATTATATCCATAGTATCTCAAATATATTTATATGTTTTTATGTTTACATAATAATATTTATTCATCACCTTATTAATTAAATGGGAACCAAGTCCATCACCCAAATGCATAGTGGGAAATTGTCTCGTAAACTAATGTAATGTTTTCCATAACCTACTAACATAGATTGGCCAAATAATATAAATAATGATACTATATGATATAGGTTACATGATATAAATTCTGTAATAATAAAATATCGTTCATATCTTCATCCTTTCCCCGTTAAGGGAATAATATCGTCACAAATTCATAAATACGATCTATCGTCTCCATGAAGCGGTGTGCTCCATTTTCCAGGTACAACATTAATGAATTATTTTAAAAATGTATATAATAAAATAAATGATAATTAAAATATTAAATATATTTATAAATATGATGGATATATATTCTATTCATAAAAATAAGAACATTTGTTAGAAAATATACACGACAAGATGAATCAGTTAACAACCTCAATAATGGAAATAATGATATAATAGTAATGAATGGATTGTTGTATGCTATAAAAAGATCATATATGATATTATAAATATCAATCTATTACTTTTATAAATTAATAAAATGACTTATACAATTATTAATGAGGATAAGTCATATTAAATTAATGGAAATTGCGAGGTAATGAATTCCATCTCAATTTACTCTCCATTAAGGCATATTGGATATTATGAAGCTATTCACTTATATATCATCTATACAATTCCCATTTGTTGTATTGAACATATTTTACTCTTTCTAATTATTATTAAAGTTTCATTTGTAGTCTATTCTTTAAATTGGATAGAATTTTAATATTACTCAAGTGATTTTAATCTATAGAACAATATCACTTTATTTTGGGGTTGCTTTCATTATAGCTACAGGAATATTATTATTTTCCTTCATATTCCAAAGGAATATTTTACTCAAACAAATATTTTAAGGTTTTAATTATTCTCTTCCAAATATCAAATTATTTATTACTCGATAAAATAAAATAAATGTTTAAACTAAATTAGATCTTATTTTTACATAATGTAGATATATTTTTTATTTATGAAGATGTTTTTTTGAAAATAGTTTACCAAAGTCCCCTTATTTAATCAATATGTGTAATATGTATATTTTATTTTTCTCATTAAATTTATAAAATGTTATTTTAATGAATTATTCCATTTTTTCGGAATGGATATTTTTTTTGGATTCATTGAAATAACTAAAAAATGATTTTAATGTAAATCATGAAAACGGATATCCCCTCCACTATAACCATTTTATAGAATTTATCTTCTTTTAAATGTATTTAATAGATTTATAAATAAACATATTTCCACAAAAACTATTTTAATATAAAACTTTTATTCTACTTATTCATATTGAGGACATGAATATATTTTAAAAATAAATATTCCTTATGAATTGATGGTCACCTCTAATATCTTGGTTAATTTTGTGATTGTAATATTTATCTATAGAAAATAACTTTATTATTAAAATTTTCAATTTAAATTAAATTTATATTAAATATCTATATTTTTTAATCATAGATATGTTTATCTCTTCAAACATACATCATATTTACATATAGAGTTTACTTTGAATGTTGTTTGATTTACTAGGGAAATATTGATAAATAAAAAATCATTAAAAATTAATTATATTTTTTAATATGGAATATTGATCAAGAAAAAAATATATCATTTGATATGTGAAGAAATTAATAAACATTCAAGGATTGTTTGGGGGGAAATATTTTACAGCACCTTGATGCATCGATAGGTCTCATGCGACAAATCTCTTGGGAAAAATTAATGGGGTTTACCCATAGTTTCTAAATATATTAGTTTTATTGGATAAATTTTTTGATGGTATAGATATCATGTTAACTTTGATCATGACATACATTAATATGAAATAACATTATTAGTAAATTACATATCATTAACTATGACATTTTTTCATTTACATTATCCATGGATGAATTTTGTGCTCATGTTATTTATTAAATGAAATTTGGTTACATTTAATTACCTATACATTTTGATTATGTTATATCTTATCATGCTCATCATGTTATTGGACAAAATAAATTTGGGTTTGTTTAATTTATTCTTCAGAACGATTACTTATTATACAAAATGATACATATTTCTATACACAACCCTTATTAGGAATTTTAAATCACCATATTTTATTTCATTCACATTGATATAAAGAATAATTCATTCAATGAGCTTATGGATTCTTATTTTTTCTATTATTATTTTTACCAGATAGTAAAACCCATTGGTATTACATGATTATAACCCCTGTATTTATTCTAATGTTACAATTTAGAAACATGGTATGGTTTAACGAACATGGGATTTTTAAAAAATGAGGGTTTCTAGAATTTTTCAACTTAGAAGAATCTATTCTTAATTAATATTAAATAATTTTATCTTCTATAATCATAAAAACATTCCCTATAACATAAATTCAAATTTGGATGAACCCATTCTTGATTAGTAGCACTAGCGTTGAATTAGAGAAAAATAACACTTCATTTTACTTTTTTGATTTCATATAGAATCATCCTATGTAACTTGTTAGATAGATAAATCTAAATCCTTATGGATAACACTCTAATATAGTTAAAAAATTAATCCTAAAAAATATGGTCATTTCTAAAAAAGAATAAAAAATTCATGTAATTATATAGGATATCAAATGACTATAAAACCCAGAAGAATCTCCATGGTGGACAAAAAAATGTTGGGTATATTTTTTACACATAATATAATAATATAACAAATCTATCACCAAAATACAGTCTTGTTATATTTTTTTGAAACATTTCAAGGATATTTTTTATCTTTCTTCAACCTTTTATTATCTCCAAAAAATACTACTATGATTCCAAAATTATTTATTTAAATGAACACATTTGAATTAATCCCATACTAACAATGTAATAAAATTATTAAATCATAAAAGAAAAAACTTATCATTCTCTTCTACACCATCTACATGTAGTACTACATGCTTTCCCTTCCACTTCGATATTGTGTACTTTCAACTACAAAAACATCCTTTACACAATACATTTTCTCTATCTATTCCAATAAAAACAAATAATATTCATGAATTAAAGGCGATTATCTATTTTATATTTCACTATCATGACATCTACATTTTGTATGAATTTTAATTTGAAATAAAAAATTCAAATTATTTACTTCTGTTAACAGCTTCCCATTATTTATCACATTTTCCCAACTTCATATCCCTTATTATGAACCTTATATTAAAATAGTTGGATAATTCTTAAAACTCAATAAATCACTGTGAAATTAAAATTTATCACACCTCATGTTATTCAAAAACATCTTCAGATCATGGTGTTAAATTAACCATTCATGGCATAATATTTATCTTCATATTTATTTTGTTTTATTTGTCTCAAGACAAAAATATATCTGTTATTTTGAGAAATAAAGAAAATTAAAATCATAAGAATCAGGAATTATCATAATGTAATGAAAAATTATGCAACAACCAGACATTTAGTGAAATGTTTTTGAATAAATTTAATCTATTTTATTTTTTTCATACATCACTAATAGTAGATTTTTTTATAACAAAGCACCATTTTTGGCTATGATTATACGCCAAAAATTGTTTTCATTTTACTAAAAATTTACATAGATTATCTATTAATGCACAAAATTCTATGATTTTCCCATATTACATACTATAATGAGTCCCATTGATAAATGGGGTTATACACTATTCTTTGTTTTACCGAAGAGAAATATCATAATAATATTAAAATTAATATTAATATATTATTATAAATATCACCTAGATATTATTATATAATATATGAATGATATTTAATAAATTACGAACCTATATTTTAAATACGTGTATAAAATTATTCAATTTGTTATGAACTCGTATCAAATGAAATTAAGATTTATTTTAGTATAATGAAATTAATTTTTTAAGACGAATACATTTTTTACAACAAACCCCAATATATAACAATTAATTAAACAAAATTCGATTGATGAATTATTTAAAATAAATTATATATTACGTATTCAATTATATTTTTCGACACTACTCTGTTAAATTTTGTAGGAATAAGATAAGAAATATCTAATTTTATGAAATAATGATATATTTTTCAAAAGCGTATTTTTACCATCATTTAATAGAAGAAATATTTAAATATAATTATTGAAACCTTTATAATTTTTATATGAAAAAAAATTTGATATTTGAAATGGTAATATCAAAATTTACTTTTGTTGAATTTTTGGTATTTTTCTTACAAGTTTCATGTTTTATGGAATAGTTTAAAATGTAAAATTTCGATGGAAAACTACTTTAACATTTAATTTATTTTATAGATAAATTTAATTATAATTTGTTTTTAAATTTTAATTTCATCAATTATACCTAAAATAATCCAATTAATATTATTAGAACTAATTTTTCCTTGAAATTGGACATGACATCATTTTTTACTATTGGAATTTTGTCACTTTAGAAACCCATCATCTAATACCATTTGTGGGAATAATTTTAAAGTAATATTATTCTCTTATGTGATTAAATTTGGGAAAAATTAATTCTATATTTAGGATAAGAATAATATATAATACCTTATAAATTCAACATATGTTTTACCATTAATACCAATGACGATAAATAAAATTATTTATATTGATTTGGAGAAAATGATCTTAATTAATAACTAAATTTAGAAACATATTGTTTAGAAATGACCCTACAAATTTTTAGAAATTAGTTATGTCAATATTCATACTTTTATTAATCTATGGATAAATAATGGTTGATTTATAACCCATTTGGGACAAGTAAAATGTTGGGAGAACCCAAATAATTTTAATAATAACCAATGTGTGATTTTCTCCACTTATAAAAGGCATCATATCCTCCCAGTATCTTTACACATCACTAAGCGTTTTGACTTGAAATAAATCTAAGAAAATATCCCATAATCTCAAATAAATTCTACCTAGAATCCTGAATTTGGGGGAAATCCAACCAATGAATCCCTTTGGGGAAATCTGAGAAGTGTTTCCCATAGAAGAGGTAACACCATTCAGTAATAACTTTTATATTATTTCATTAGGTGACCCTTATATCACTTTATTCCATGGTTACACAACATAATATGTATCGTAAATTTACTTATATGTTATTAAATTTATTTTTTACCTTCACTCACACACTATTCCATTAAATGAAACCTACATTCATTATTTGTGTGTATGACAAACTAACACCTTGTGAACTGATGTCGTTCACTCTTCCATTTCCACCATTCAGTGTTGCGAATAAGGATGGAATTTATGTTTTAATATAATATTAATAAATATTTCATTTATTTATTTTTTTTATTTTTTATATAACACATAACATCATGATTTCATTTTTTTTAAAATATGATAAATCAATTTGATGACATGTGGTCTACCACCTCCTCAAAGAGAAGTGATTCATTTAGACTATACATTGAATGTATTGAGGATGAGATTAGTGAAATTAAACAATATAAATGAAATAATAATTATATGGTAAATATAAAATATATATAAACAAATATATTTCACTTATTTTTTTCAACATGATAGTAAATAGTTATAATGTCCATGGGTTGGAAGAGCCTACAATCTCCATGAACAATTTATTTTCAGTCCTATTTCAATATTTTATATATTATTTTAACTATTTATATAATGATTTCATATTATATACAAATTTTATTTTAACATTCTTAAATAATTATAGAATGATCAATGTATGGTGGTCAATACTAAAAAATCTAAACGCATAAGAAAATAAAAGAGGATATTAACTGAAACATAATGTTAAATTAAAATTATTAATAAATTATTAATATAAACTCCTAATAAAATATTATAGGTTATTATATATGATAATTTTACTTTTTTTTGTATTTATAGAAAACATATTCTTATTATGCAGTATGACTGAATGTGTACGAAGAATGTCAATACCAAATGTAAGTGTTTTGTCGTTTTATTTTTTATTTCCTTGAGATAAATTCCATATTCACCAATCATTTATTTTTTGTGGGGTATATAATTCCCAAGAATTTATTCAGTGAAACATATAATTAAATATATGGTTATTTATATATCTATTTTATGATCACCATTTCATGGGGTTTATGGTTCAAATGTTATGAAATCGGTAAGACAATTTTTTTTCATGGTGCCTTCTTTGAGAAACATATTATGTCATGCATCTATATTATTATATGACATATATATGAATCATTATTACATGTTATATCCTGAATATTATTCTTTTCATTATTTTATAAGACTCATTTATTGTTATTCATTGTTAGGGTGTATGGATTAATGTAACCAAAGGAGTAATAGTTTATTGCTACATTCTCATAGTTTATCAGTGTTGTTTGTGATTATGCATCCATTAATGAAATTTTATGATACATATATCTATAATTTTCAGGAATAATAATAACCTATGATTATTCATTTCATATCCATGTAATGGTATACTTTTATACTCTTTGGTACTTAATATAATTATGAAAATGATTCAGTGAAAATATAATTTTATTTAACCTTTCTGTCAGAGACCTATGTTCATTCAAAATCATGTTTTCTAAAAATTCATTATAAAATTTATTAATACTTTCCTATGATATATAAAATAAATTTTTATGGATTGTATACCATTACAAAATTAAATGTAATATTCTTTTTATTTTATAAAAATGCCGCATTTCTAGTCTTGTGAAGGTGAAAAATAGGAATGTTTGACTTATACAGACCTAGCCACCCTCACGACCATTATATCCTTAAAGGTTTCATTGTATATTAAGAAGGTTATTATTAATGATATTTTCTCCAAATTATTGAAATTTATTATTTTTAATGTTTTTTTTAAAAAAGGTTTTAAAAAAGGTCTTATTTTAATAGTGTTTTAAATTATATTCAATGATTTCATTATGTGCTTATAAATGAGTATTTTCAAGGGAAAGGATTCCAATTATTTCAACATTTATATATCGATTTTTAAATAAATTTTTTTGATAATTTGTTTTAAAATTACTTGAATCTTAATTTTTGAGATTTATATATTTTTTACAATTAAAATGGTTTTTAAAATATCTTCATGGTTCTGTTATATTTTTTCAATGCAATTATATAACAAAAAGGTTCTTATAATTCAGGATTTTTTTAAATAGAATTTTTTTATAAAAAAAACATATTCCTATATAAAAGATTTAAATGAGTTTTTACATATTTTTTTTATTAAAATAGTGTTTTTGAAATTGTTTTAGGAAATAGATTTTCTATGAAAGGAAAATGTACTCTAGAATTGTTCCACGTGTTCATTCAAAATAATTGTCTATAAAATATTAAATACATTATTATAATTTATGTATTTTTAGAGATTTGATCCATGATTAAAATTTTAATCTTTCTAAAATGGTTTATGTTTGAATGAATCTTGTTTATGGGACTCGTATCTCTTCCAACAACTATATGCTATTAAAACCAGTTAATTTTCATATGTTTTTATATAATTAAATGTTTATGAGACATATCTCGTATCCATATAAAATGATATGATCTAATATTTATGATACCCATTTTATTTACTGGGTTATGATTTTATTTTTATAATACCCATCCCTTTGTATGGGTCATGATATAATTAAATTTGTATTAACTCATGTAACGTGTATGTATAATTTTATTTTTTAACGTGTGGGACCCATATCTCATTCCAATGCATTGGATAAAGATTTATATTTTATTAGATAATGGTGGTAATCATTTTTAACAGACAGATACATTGTGGAATATGGGAAATATGATCCACTTTAATATCGTGATATTTCATAAGGAATGTATATGTTTCACAATGTATAAGATACACAACCACGACCTTAAACAAATTATTAAATATTATTATTTAAATGTTTTCATTATGACCTAGAAGTAAAATACTTAGGAATTAATAATATTTTGATATATATAAAAATAAAATGGTAATACTAATTTATAATATATTAATTATTTATAAATCATTATTATATTTTTATTAATCTCATTTTATTCATCAAAAACATGTTTTCTTCTATATAAATTATATTAAATTAAATATACAAAATATATAAAAAATATATAGAACATTTATAAAATTTATTTTATTATATGAACCTTAATTTTTGCATCACAATAAAAATATTCTTAAAGTGAAATTTATATAATTTTTTAAAATTTTTTATTTTTAAATGAATTTTAAAGAATAATGATTGTTATGTATAAATGTATTTTATTTGATGTATTTAAACATAAAATAATGATATAATTATTTTTATTATTTAATTAGTTGGATTTTAATTAAAATAATCCAATTATGTTTTATGAAATGGATTTTATACTTTAATTTAATATAAAAACAATTTAAATTTAAAAATAGAATTTTTCAAGAAAGAAGTCGTTTGTTCCATTTTGAATGTTTTATTTAAAATTAAATTCTGACCCTTCTGTGATATTAGATTTTAAAAATTTATTCCATATTTGGATTCATAATTTAATTTTTTTTTCAATCGTTCCTTTTGATTTTTGTTCAATTTGAATAGTAAATTTGGAAAAACCAATTGTTCCCACATTTAAGGTTAAGTCTTGTAATTAATGGAAAAAATAATGCTATAATTATTACACAACTACCCTAAAACATTGAAAAATGTAATTTTATTAATTTAATTCTATCACAATGATATAAGTTTCTAAATAGAATTATTTAATTGATACTTTTCCATGAAAATTACTTATATAATGTTAAAATCAATGAAATTCCAAGAATTTTACTTTAATTTTCTTAAATGTGTCTTATGTGTATAGATAAGTACATAATTAGGTTATTAATGAATATTAATGATTATATCGGTGTTAAATTATTTATTTATATTGTAATATTTTAGATATAATATTTATATGTGAAATAACAACCACTAATTTTTATGCAACACTAATGGAGTTCCTGTTCAACAAGATGAAAATTTAATAAAATGAATTTAATTAAGATTATAAGAACTAAAAAAATACCAATTCACTTGAATAAATAATATTATTTGAGTATATCTCATATATAATCATCCAAATTTATAATTAATGAACATTTTGATCCACTTGAATATTATTATAACCATTGCAATAATTAATTTAATGGTAAGTCAAACAAGTCTCTCTTATTCTTAATAATTATAATATTCGTAATATGGAGTTTAAAATTATATATTCCTGACTATAGATATTATTTGTATATATAAAAATATCTATTTACAACATGTAAATTTATTTATAATATTTATTCATTAAATAACTACATAAATAATTAAACAACGATGAATGTGTAATTATTAATCTAATGGAAGGATCAAAAAATGATATTATAAATATTAATGAAAATAAAACTATAATTAATTAAGGATCCAATATAATTTTATACATTAATATGACTTATTGTGGTTGTGTTAATTTATTTTTTTCAAATTTATCTTTCTATTTTTATTTTTATAATGTCAATTTAATAAATACTTTCATAGTAGACCATAATGTTGTTTTCTGAGAATAATATTAAATTAAATTATTGAAAAATCATAAGAATCAATAAAAATTAAATATTAATAATGATATTTTATAAAATTTAATAAATTTATTATTTATTGAAAATTAACAACATATAACTAATTTGTAAATTCATTTAATATTAAAAAATTAACATTTACGATAGCAATAATTAAAATGATTTAACTAAGGGTTAATCAAAATGATAAGTTCTAAAATATCAATTAATAATTTATAATATATATTAGTTGATGATATTGGAATACAATTTCATTATATATTAAAATTCTTAACATTTTGATTGTATTTTTATTGAGATTTAATTATTTATTAATTAATATGTTGGGAAATTCTAAAATTTTCTCTCAAGAAAATTTGAAAAGGACACCTCATCCCTCACTTCATTTCAATTCGTCGAACCATATATCTTGAGCACAATATACAAAATTAACTTCAACATTTCCCTAAAACATTAAATATATGATGGTATTCTCAAAACACAGAACCTATATCCCATTATAGAAGATCTAAATGAACTATTTCGATGAAGAGGTAATCACTCTAACAGATAACTTTCTTTTTATAATCTTCCATAATTTCTCTAAATATATGATGATAATGATAAAATAACTAAATTCGTGTCTTGAATATGATTATATGTAATTATTATTCTTAAAATACCATCATACACTCTATTTTTCATCAAAATAGAAGGGAAAATATTGCTTAAGTTTAGAAATGGCATACCGTCCCAATAGAGCGATACAATTAATTTTTGGTCACCATATTTTATTGATGGGTATTATGATTGGTTTAATGAGTATATATATATATATATGTGAAATAATAATTATTCTGGAATATATCATATACTATTTAATTTTATCCTATTTGATCAATTGAAAAAATGAAAACATCGTTCAGGCTTACGTATGGCCAAAAGTCTACCTAAACTATTGATTACATTTCAAATTTCAGTTATTTATATATTATTATAAATACATATATACTAAATATATATTATATTTATAAAACAAATTAAATTCTTAATATCATCATATATTTAATCGGACATAAAATAAAACATATCAAAACATATATGAAAAAGCACGTGATTATTACCCCAAACATAACTTTATGATGAAATTTTTAATAAACCATTAATATAATTTCATAATCAAATCATATATGAATTTATATATAAATTATTGTTCATTGGTAGATGGATAAAAACTGTTATACTTATTATACACTAGTATTGAATGTGTCCAACAAAATTTAAGACATAAGGTATGTGTTTTATTGTCTCACTTTTATTTCTGATCGATATATGCTATATTCACTAATAATTATTCATGTATAATTTATATACTAACTTATGGAATGTGATAAAATGATTTTATTTTATTTCATGATATTCAATGATTCAATTATTATTACACTTTCATTAGGCTCATGATTCCATAGTAATTTTAGTTAGGGATTTGGTCCCAGTTTTATTACCATAAGATACATATCTTATACATTACTTGATTCATTTGTGTACTGTATATAGAAAATTTAAAGGTATTTTATAATAAATATCTATAATATTACGGTGTTTTAATATTTATATATTTTTCCTTCATTCAAGGGAAATATGATTCAACAGTTTAAAAATTTGTAAATTATAATTTCAGAATCTCATTATTATTCGGGATTATTTTTAAATCTGTATATTATAAGGAATAATTATCTAACTTGTCAATTTTTAGGAAAATGGGTTTTAGAAGAAAAATACCTCTAATTTTATACATTTTTTAATGTCATTTTCACCCTTATGTGAATTATTACCAAAAGGTTTGAAATGAATCTTTTTTTCATTTTCCAAATAAGATAATTTGTAACTTTTCTAACAAAAGTATGAAAGAAATCAGTTTTTATCATATACAGCATGAATTTATTTTTTGAAATTCTTGAAACCATAATACCTTAATACCTTCCTTAAAATATTATAATTTATTTTCAATGAATTTGTTTTTCTTAAAATTGTACTGCATTTTTGTTAAAGAACACATTTTCAAAGATGAAAGGATATTTCTCTCAATAACTATATTCATGTTATATATCAAAATTAATTTCAAATGATAACATTAATTTATTTAATGTATTCTTTTTGGAATATATTTCTAAAATATATTATCCATATTCTTTATTTTTCTGGTTTCTATTCAACACTAAATGATATTTATGAAACCCATTGCATTTATATGGGTTATGTTAGGATGGAATGATTTTTATAAAACCCATTATTTATGTATTTTGATATGATGAATGATTTTTCTCTTCTATAATATATATATATATATATTAATAATTTTGTGATTTTTGATACATATAACACCCATCAATATATTTAGTAAATATTTTTGTCTCTTGTGATCATTATTCACTTCTTATTAATTTCATACCTACTTCCAATTTTTTTGACGTGACTAAAATATATGATCTCTTATTTAAATGATATGATCTTTTAATATTACTATCATGTTATTATACCCTTATGTCCATGATTATTCTTATTTATCTCCCTTTTTATCCTTATTGATCATCTGATCTAACTCTTTATTTGGTTTCCTTTCTATAGGTTTTGAAAAGTGTTTTTAAGAAGGATATATATACAGTGGGTTCTATAAATAATGAAAATTTGGGAGATAATATTTTTTTTTTGGGCCAATTGTTTATCTTTCTATTATATTTAGTATTTTTTACTAATTTTCTAAAACTATAAATATAAAATCTACTCAGTTATATAACTCATAAATTAATATTTTTTGTTGTTTTATGATTTAATGGAAAAAATTGTGTCACATTGTAAAATTTTTTGTTCTTTCACCATATCGGGATCTGCAAATACTGGTCTATTACATTTTTTATACGTGTAAGTTTCAGATAATTTTAAGATTTGGATATTTTCAAGAGAAGTTATCTTAATAGTTATAGACAATATCAAAGTTGTATAATACAGTAACTGTAGTGTATTAGAAACCCCATTTTTAGATATTTTTATATGAAATTTTAGGGATACTAATTATAATTTTGGAGACATTTATTTTCTTAGGGGTTATTTCATTTTAAGTGGAAAAATGGAAGGTATGAGATAACATTTCATGTTAAAAACATCTTTAATGATGAATACACTAAAAATATTTTTCATTATTTTCATATTGTTTCTATATATTTATTAAGATTGAATTAATATTGTTATAGAAAAAATAAAAACATCAGGATGGGTGACAACCCCTCAAGTCAAGAAAATCTATAGGGCTTGAACCCATAACTGAATAGTGAAAGGGGTGTATCACCTAACACTAGCCAATGTCATGTCCTCATTAGTATTTAGTTTCCTTTTTTAGTTTATAATATGATGTTTAAATTTTATGTTCATGATGGAAATATAATATCTACTATATATAAAATCGTTGAATTAGAAATTTATTTGGTGTTAATTGATTCATGTTATTTTGGAAGACATTCATTATTTTTGGAACCCAATAAGATTTTGTCAAATAGAACGTTGTGATATATTATTGGAGGAATAAATGATGAATTATATATAAAAATATTATACGAGTTTTTTGTATATTTAACGCGATTCATTTTATTTCTGAAAATTCTTTTCATATCTTGAAGATTATTATAGAAATTACAATTTCGTATGGGCCATAATGAGTGAGTATTTTTATTTAGTGATAAATTAAAATATTTATCATAGAATATTATGTGACCAAATCATTATTATTCATGTTTTACAATTCTATTTTTGAATATTTTTGGGGATTTTTATGGTTAGATATTTTTTGAATAGTCCAAGTTCAAATTTCAGTATTACTATTGAATTTTGGAGAATAAAATATTTTTTTCCACTAATATGTTATAATTTTAAAGAATTGTCATATATTCTACTAACTATTTTTATTTTCATTAATGTTTCAAGACATGATAACTATATAGTTAATCTTAAATGTATTAAGTTATTCATTAGATGTTAATTCCAGATCATTAGGGTTGAAAAATTCATTTGGTATACTTAATTTATAGAAAAATATATATATTTTTTATATTGAAAATGACTAAATTATGAAACTATAATTTTAATATAATTAGGTTTTCTTATGTTATTAATATATATGAGAATGTAATTCCTCAACATTAGGAAAATAATATTTAAATAGAAATTGTAAAACAGAATTATCCATTTACATGCCATGTTATGAAATCTAGGGCCTTTTCCCCATCATTGATTTACCATTTTGTGATGGTTTATTATATAATGACCATGTTATCCTTTAATTTCCATCTAAATATGACATTTATTTGTCTCTTCAATGTCCTTGTTTTCCTTAATGGGATCCTATCATGTGTTATGGCATGTGACCTTTTTTTATTATCTTTCTCTATTTTAAAATGGAATTTTCACTGCCTCTTTTATTGATGTTGGATTTCAGCAATGGTATATTGAAATGAGAAAACCTTTCTAACCAAGAAAAAGATAAAATCACGAGGGTTAATTTTTAATGTGGTAATAATTTAATTTTAAACACCCAAAACATCCGTGGAATTTTTTTTCTTAAATACATGGGAATTTTACAAGTCTACGAAAATTGTCAGCGCGTAAATTCTGAGGCCCAGTGTGCCCGAAATCAATTATTTATGGTTTTTTTGGGTATATTCAGTAAACGTACGAGTGATTTTTTATAACTTTTGTACCGGTGCTCTGAATTGAAATCATAGGGAACCATTTAACTCGCAGTGCCGGTATTCACTTAAGAAGACTTTCACCTCGACAGCAGTGGGTTGAGATTAAAAGATAGTTTTTTGGTTTCTAATGAATGAATTAAATAAAAATAATGTTGTGGAATTATTTTTATTTTGGTTTTTTGAAGCCTCCATGTGGAAGTTGGAGGTGGGGACCACCACACCTTCACCTCCCATGAGAGGTTATGGTGGTGGGGCCCACCCGATCCTAACCACATCTGTATATTAAATATGGTGGGGACTACCTGATGTTAAAACCTCTTGAACTCCCCATAAATTGGGAGAAACATTTTGAGCTCCCTAATTAATGGTTCCAACACCCATCCATATTAATTTTATGCGAACCTATAGAATTAATTAATTGGAGATAACCTAATTAATTAACCCATTTGTATTTTTTTCCATGATTAAATAATAGATAAAAATAATATATTATTATGGGTTGGAATTTTTCTTTTGGTGGAACTTGGGAGAGGAGAGAAATATTAGGGAGAAATATTCTCTCCAATGAAGAATGAAAATTCGTTCTTCCAACGAAGAACACCGGCGAGGATCATCTTCGACTTCCTTCTTTGGAACCTCCATCGACGTAAGACGTGTTCGTCTACAATGAATCGACGTCCTCCTTCTAATAAAAACATCAAAGATCAACGAAAAATGGTAGGGGAGTGTTTTATTTGATCAATGTTGTTCTTGTTTTTCATATTTTGTTTTATTCCCTTGAACCACTTACTATCAAACTAATGCGGAGGGACCGGGCCAAACTAACACGGCCTGATTTTTCTGTCGTACTTAATGTGGTGTGTTCTTTGTGTTCATATTTTCTGAGGAACAATGGATCATTGTGGGTTTGTTGGGTGATGTAAAGATCAAAAATTAAAGACCCAACAACACGAAGACCTAGAGGAGGTGCAACGACAATAGCAGGTGATGGATAGTATCGGACCGGGAAGACCGTTCTTTGACCGTTCTTCGAGTGGGTGAATCAAAACTCGTTTTCAGAGCCGACTAGTGGCTCGAAAATGCCGGTAATGATTTTGTAACATTGGGGAAACCTAGTGTCTTCATTTCATGGTGTTCAGACTGTTAGAATGAAGAATGGGAATCGTGGGAGGCGCACTGGCCAGAAGCATCATTTCTTGAAAATTCCAGAATAAACAGCATGTACTTCCGAAGAATATGTAGTGTATTACGGGCATGTTGCGGCTGGGGTTTCGAGTGTCAGACTTGTATCACATGGCGTGTGACCCTGGTCATGTGGCATGTACTCTCTACGTATCTTGGAAGAGGCAGATTCGCGAGACTCAGTGTGTATTTAGAGAAATACATGGACACAGGAAGAATTAAACGACCTAGAGACACGATGTGTACTCTTCAAATAGCTTGGAAGAGGCAGCTATGCCAGACTCGGTGTGTATCCCGGGGATACACGGACAAGGGGTGAAGTTCACGGGCATGTACCCCTCCACATGGCCAGGGAAGGCCTGTGACATGGGCTACCCCGTGTACTAGTTACAAGGGTTGGAGAACACGAGTTGAGGCCATGTACGGGCACATGACCACAGTACACGGTGTCAACCCCAGTTTCTTGGACACGTCATGTAACCATACCATATGCCATGTACTTAAATTTCTAAATGACTAGCTTTTAACACAGGCTGTTGGACACGGGAAGTGCCCAAGGTCTGACTACATGGCATGTACCTTATTCCAACATGTCGTGTGCTTTTGGTAAATGGCTTGGTCATCTCATCCTTTATGCCTTGCACATATATTGTTTGGTTTTTTCCTCTATGATATGGAAGGACCTTTGAGATACTTCTTTTAGGGACATCGTGACAGTTGGAGTATCGACCAGTAGCTTATGGAGAGGATCCTCAAGGAGACGAGCGAGCATAGTGCGGAGACCTAGAAGTTAGTTGTGACCTGACAACTGTTGAACGATTCGACTCCGAGTGACTCGACTAGCCCTGTGGAGAGATCTTTGTTGTAACGGAAAACCCACAATGGGGAGCACCTTTATGTCATGGCAGACCCATGGTACTCGACAAGAGGATTACCTCGGCAGGTTTCGAGGGGGAGCGCCTTGGTGACACGATAGACCCACTATGGGGAGTGCCTTGGTGATGCGGCAGACCTATGGTACTCAACATGATGAGTACCTCAACAGTCCAAGATTAGTGGGAAGCACCTTTGTGTCACAGAATGCCCACTTTACTCGATAGAGGAGGAGTTCTCCATTATCCGAGGTTTCGACAATGTGACCGGGGATATAATCTGATACTACCCTGAGAATAAAATTGTGGTTTGAGATGAGTCAGTTTATCTATGTTTTTCACGTGATTGAGATGGATTACTTAATAACTTAGTTATATATATGGGCATATAACTAAATGGGGTAATCTGTTGATATCATACTTTGTAGCTTATCATTTTTTTACTTTGTGAGAACTTGAGGGTCTCGAGGTCCCTAATTAGTATCGTTATATTCAACCCTACATGGGATATTCCCACACCACATTGTGTTTGATGTAGATGAAGGACATCGCTAACTGAGGCTGAGAGAACCAGGTCTGGACGGTACCCGAAGAGGGACCTTACGATGAGCCGATACATGGAGGAGACTGACGTACATGGAGTGCTGAGGAGGCTATCTTTACTAACCCTTCAGGTAGGAATCTCGGAGGACGACCCAACAATTTTTGACATTCCTTTCATAAGTTTCACTTGTATTTCCAGTACCTTGTACTTTATAGTTTGGCTTATATTTCTGACCCTTTTACTTTTCAGCACTCTTTTGTTATACAGTTTACCTAGTGTTTTGTATCAAGATGTGTGCTCTTTTGTGTTGATTACAGTTTGTAAAGGAAATTCCTTCCTAATTTTAGGGAATTACACATTCGGTGCTAGTCGCCAGCCCCAGGACTATGGGAGTTTGGCTTGGGTTAGTCACGACATGGGCCCGGGGTATGGGTCGTGACAAATTGGTATCAAAGGAGTCGGTTTTACCACAGAACATAGGACTCTGATCTATCATTTTTATGAATCCATAGTGATATGTTCACTGAGTGTGGTTTTCAGTTCAAGTAGTCCAGTGTTAGTGAGGCAGACGATGTATCCATACACAAGGACCTCGACTACTGATTTTTGACTTAGTGCCTGAAAAAACTGATTGCGTGTGTGTTTTAAAAAGTTTCCTTTATGTCATCTCAACTAGGTCAGCTCACCAGGTATAATATTTTGACTTGGTCACGTCTGTTTCTTTCAGGATGTCTCCCCATGGAAGACCTGTGAGAGTTCTGAGAGTTATGGAGATGGCAGCCCACCAAGCGAAGAGGACTCAATGCAAGTCCCGATCACAGCAAAGGCACTAGTGGTACCACTACCCGTTGGGCCATCGATGCTACCATCCCCAGTAGTAGTGAGTGCACTCCTCCTGAGCGCATTGCATGAGTTCCAGTGCCAGAGGATGCCTAGGTTCTAGGGTGAGATTGACCCGCAGGCAGCTAAGGATTGGTTGGAGGCTGTGGTGAGAGTCTTCAGACTGGAAGGGCACCATTCGACCTTATTTTGATCCTCTCTGTGAGTCTCTATCAAGGATCAGCAGGCAGATGTTGGAACCTAAAGCTCCAGGTGGATTATGAGATGACACTTCTCTGGGAAGACTTCGAGAGCCTGTTTCAGGTGGAGTTTGTTCCAGCCACCCTATGGGAATTGCAGATACATATTCTACTTGATCTGCAGCAGGGCAACATGATGGTGGGAAAGTACTCAGTGAGGTTCACCGACCACTCGTGCTACTCCACTGATATGGTGTGGGACCCATTCTTCAAGGTCCAGACATTCAATCAAGGGCTCAGGCAAGAGACATGGCTTCAATGATCTCACTCATCATTCTGATATAGGTGGGGGTGCTATAGAGAGACCTCCTAGTGAAGAGTTTCCTTGCTGAGTAGTCACCAGCAACGAGACAGACCACCGGGCGTCGCGTAGTGGAGTCTTCTATAGCTGGTAGCAGACAGATGTCTTTGAGGTCCAAGAGGCCAAGACCTACAGGTGGATGACTGCATGACTCATGGTCTATTTTGCGGGGCATAAGAGACAGAGCTAGATATTCCAGGAGTGGGAAGTGTTACACATGTGGCGGGTAGAATCCCAAGGCTCGTGACTATTAGAACCTCTATTCGGATGACCAGAATACGGTCGAAGGAACTCCCAGGTAGAGGTAGAGGTTCGATCGATGTGGTCTGTAGGGAGTAGGCGGATGTGGCCGAGGAGCTGGTCGTGCAGATGGCGGTGGATGACGTTTTTAGCTGTTACAGCCACCACCACTAGAAGGTCCACCCTGGCCGCAAGGAGCAGGTGGACATGGGAGAGATCATCTCCAGGCAGTTGAGGCTTACAATCATGGTGCTCCAGATATGATTCGATGTACAATATGTGTCTACTTCACATAATTTTCCGTTCCTATAGACACAGGTTCCGGTCACCCTTTCATTACCACTACCCTCGTTCAGAGCTCATAGATTCTGATGGAGCCTTTGGCTCGATACATACGACTAGAGACTCCTACGGGAGTAGACTCGATAATCACACATTAGTTCCAGTAGTGTGAGCTTACTCTAGGAGGTGAGAGCTCTTACTGGGATCTCCTAGTAGAGGCATTGAGGCCTTATGACTCCATCTTGGGTATGGACTGGTTATCTAATGTCCTTGCTCAGAAAGACTGTATTAGGCACAAAGTGTGGTGTGTCTTCATTGATGGAACACGGTTTACCTTGACCAGTGAGAAGGGAGCCTTTTCATCACTCAATGGTCTTACTCAGAGGAGGGTTCATGCGATCACTCATCTGTTGGCTTGCCTTACCCTCAGAGCAGTTGACGTGAAGAGTCCATGTTATCCCGTAGTGGTGGACCAGTACAAGGATGTTTTCCCTGATTATGTCCTAGGTATACCTCCTCGCAGATAAGTGGACTTCTACATTGAACTGTACCCCCCGATATGGCACAGATATCTACACTAGCATATCGGATGGCTCCCGTAGAGCATCGTGGGATGCAGGTATAGCTAGAGGAATTGCAGGGGAAGGGATTCATTCGACCCAGTGTTTCTCTGGGGGCAGCCCTGATTCTATTTGCTAAGATGGAAAAGGGTACCTTGAGGCTTTGTGTCGACTACTGTCGCCTGAACCAGGTGACCGTGAAGAACAAGTACCCACTCCCGAGAATTTATGACCTCTTTGATCAGCTGAAGGGAGCACGATGGTTCTCGAATATAGACCTCAGATCAGGCTATCACCAGCTCACAGTTCGAGATGAGGATGTGTAGAAGACGACCTTCAAATGTCGGTATGACCACTACGAGTTCTTGGTTATTCCATCTGGCGTAACCAATGCTCCAGTAGAGTTCATGGGACTCAGTAACATGGTTTTTTCAGCCATACCTTGATCGCATTGTCATAGTCTTCATCGACGACATTCTGATCTACCCGACTACCAAGGAGGAGCAGGCCTACCATTTGCAGGTAGTACTGGATACACTTCGAGAGCACCAAATTTATGGTAATCTCTTGATGTGTGAGTTGAAGAACTGAGTGGTTCACTTTTTGGGACATGTAATCTCGGAGGCTGGAGTTGTAGTGGATCCAGCGAAGATTTAGGTGGTACATGCTTGGGAGCCACCAAAGAGTGTGATGGAGGTGTGTAGTTTCCTGGGTTTGGATGGTTACTACCGTACACTCGTTCTAGACTTCTTTAGAGTTGCAGCACCACTATCAGGCTTGATGAAGAAGGGGAAACCCTTTATGTGGTCAAATAGATGCCACCAGAGCTTTCAGGAGCTAAGGAAGTTGATGACTAGTGCCCCTATCTTGAGGCTTCCAGAGGAGGGTGTAGGGTATGTAGTTTACTATGACGCATCAGGGACCGGACTCGAATGTCTCCTAATGCCAGAGCGAGTAGTGATCGCATATTGTTCTCGTCAGCTGAGACAGCATGAGAAGAACTATGCCACCCATGACCTGGATTTATCCGCAATGCTCTTTGCCTTGAAGATGTGGTGACATTATCTGACGGTAGAGCTTTTCATAGTTTACTCTGACCTTCAGAGTCTCAAGTATATCTTCTCTCAGAAGGACCATAACCTGAGACAGAGGCGATGGATTGAGTTCCTCCAAGACTATGACTTCGAGATAATCTATACACCTGTGAAGGGAAACATTATAGTAGATGCACTTTACTGGAGATTTGGTATAAAACTGCTTGGAGAGGCGACAGAGCAGCTGGATGCTTTACAGATATCCATTGTGGATAAAGATGGAGAAGCCTTCCATCATTCTCTTACAGTCACTCTCCCACTTCTTCAAAGAGTTAGGGAGGAACAGTGTCGAGACGCTGACTGCGAGACACGACATGCTCAAATATCCATAGGGTAGGCACCTGTTGGATTTTATGAAGGTGGGGAGCACCTCATCCTCTTCAGAGGAAGTACTTTGGTACTAGTGGAACTTCAATTGGATGTGTTGAGGGAGTTCCACACTTCCCCTCTATTGGTACATCCTAGATTGGAAAATATGTATCAGGACCTCAGACGACAACACTGGTGGCCATGTTTGATGAAATAAGTATCAGAGTTTGTCTCTAGATGCCTCACTTGTTAGAAAGTGAAGGCAGAACACCAGGTACCAGCAGGCTTGGTGCAGCCTTTAGTGGTCCCAGAGTGAAATTGGGATGGAATATCCACGGACTTCGTGACAGGACTTCCACGTACATCTATGGGACATGACTGTATCTGGTTAATCATCGACCAACTCACCATGTCATCCAACTTCCTACTGATTAGAGAGTAGGGTAGAATAGAGAGCATAAGAATCCTTTATGTGTGGGAGGGTTGTGAATTTACAGGTATACCCTTGAAGATTTTCTCTGATCGTGATACATGATTTACTTCCCGGCTATGGAAAGGGTTGAAGGAGGCTTTTGGGACGCAACCTTGTTTGAGCACAGCCTTCCATCCTCACATGGATTGTCAGACTGAGTGGACCATTTAGACCCTAAAGGACATGCTCTGTGCCTGTGTTCACGAATTTGGTCGCAATTGGGAGGACCATATACCTTTTGTGGAGTTTGTCTACAACAACAGCTATCACTCCACCATAGGGATGGCACCTTTTGAGGTGTTGTACGGGCGACTTTGCAGATCACCTTATTGCTAGACTAACCCAAGGAAGTCAACACTATTAGGACCAAAGATGGTACTGGCAACCATAGCAATGGTGAAGATCATTCAGGAGCGGATGAAGACTGCATAGAGCAAGAAGAAGTCATATGCTAACAGGAGATGGAGACCTCTAGAGTTCAAGGACGGCTACCATGTATTTCTACGGTTCTCATCCCAATGATGTCTATAGAGATATGGTTGAGGCGGAAAGTTATCTCAGAGATTCATTGATCATTTTCAGGTCTTCAGCAGAGTTGGCGTGGTGGCTTACCCCTTATCTCTTCACCCTCAGTTACACTGGGTGCATGACGTTTTTCATGTGTCTCTGCTGAGGAGATACGTGAATGATCTACTCACATCATCAACAATGGAGATCTGGATGTCCACAATGGGGAGAATTTTATGGAGGTTCCAGAGGAGATTTTGGATCTATAGGAGTGGTTCCTTTGTGGATGGTCAATAACTCTGGTGCGCGTTCACTGGCAGCACAAGAACCTCCTAGAGAGCACATGGGAGCGGGAGTCTCAGATGAGTGCTCAGTACCCCCACATGTTCCCTTAGTTCGAGTTGTAGCTTACAGGGACTTAAAGCCCTGAGGTGGGGAGATTGTAAAGACCCACAATTTCAGTGGAAATTGTTTATCTTAAATACTTGGGAATTTTACGAGTCTGCGAAAATTGTCAGTGCCTAAATTCTGAGGCCCGGTGTGCCCGTATTCTATTAATGATTTTTTTTCGGGTACGTTTAGCAAGTATAAGAGCGGGTTTTTATAACTTTTGAAATGGCGATCGAAATTGAAATCTAAGGGCACCGTTAAACTCGTTGAGCCAGTATTTTCTTAAGAAGACTTTCACCTCGACGACAGTGGGTCGAGAATAAAAGATAGTTTTTGGGTTTTTAATGAATGAATTAAATAAAAAAAATTGTATCTTTATATTTATTTTGGATGTTTGTAGCCTCCATGTGGAAGTTGTAGGTGGGGACCACCACACCATAACTTCCCATGAGAGTTTATGGTGGTGGGGCCCACCCGAACATAACCTCCTATTCATGTTTACTATTATGGGGACCACCCAAGGTTAAAACCTATTGAACTACCCATTAAGTGGGGAGAAACCACTAGAGCTACCCAATTAATGATTTCTCAACCCCTCCACATTAATTTTGTTCCAACCTCTTGAATTAATTTGTTGGAGCTAACCTAATTAATTAACCCATTTCAATTTTGTGCCAACGATTAAATAATAGATAAACATAATCAATTATTTTTTGTTGGCATTGGTCTTTTGGTGGAACTTGGGAGAGGATATAGAGGTTAGGGAGAAATTATCTGGCCAACGAAGAATGAAGAACCTGTTCTTCCAACAAAAAACACCAGTGAGGATTGTGTTTGACATCCTTCTTCAGAACCTCCTTCGACGTAAGATGTGTTCGTCTACAACTAATCGACATCCACCTTCTCTTGCGAAGATCGAAGATAAAAGAAACAAAGTAGGGGAATGTTTGATTTTATCAACACTGTTCTTGTTTATCAATGTTTTTTTATTCCCTTGAACCGCTTGCTATCAAACTAATGCGGAGGGACCGAGCCAAACTAACACGACCCGATTTCTCCGTCGTACTTATTTTGGTGTGTTCTTTTCATTATTCTTAGGTGATTAACAATGGAACGTTGCAGGTTCATTGGGTGACGCAATGATCCCAAATTGAATTCCCAACAACACGATGACTTAGTAGAGGTGCAGTGATGATAGAAAAAAACTGATCAGACCAGATCGGGATGACCGTTCTTTGACCATTCTTCGATCGGGTGACTCAAAACGTGTTTTCAGAGCTGACTGGCGGCCCAAAAATTCTGGTAATGTTTTCAAAACATTGGGGCGATCTACAGTCTACAGTTTTGTGGTTATCGGACCATCAGAATGAATAATGGGCGTCATGGGAGGCACACTATCTAGAAGCGTATTTTCTAAAAAATTCTAGAATACACGATGTGAACATCCGAAGAACACGCCGTGTATTATAGACGTACTGCGACTAGGGTTTCAGGTGTCAGACGTGTATCACACGGTGTGTTACCCAGGTCACACAGTGTGTACTCTCTATGTATCTTGGAAGAGGAGGATTTGTGAAACTCGGCATGTATTATGAGAAATACACGGACACGAGAAGAATTACACAGCCTGGCAACACGACATGTACTCTTCACACAGCTTGGTAGAAGCAGCTATGTGAGACTCAGTGTGTATCCCTGGGATACATAGACATAAGGTGAAGTACATGGGCATGTACTCCACCACATGGCCAGGCAAGGCCAGTGTCACGGGCTACACCGTGTACCAGTTACATGGGTTGGAGAACATGGGTTGAGGCCGTGTACGGGCACATGGCCAGTGTACACGGAGTCGACCCCAGTTTCTTGGACATGGTGTGTAACCATACCACATGCCGTGAACATACTTTTCTACATGACTGGAATTTCAACACAGGCTATTGCACATGAGCAGTACTCGAGGTCTGACAACACTGCGTGTACCTTATTCAAACACGCCGTGTACTTTTGGTAAATGGTTTGTTAATCTTGTCCTCTATGTCTTGGACATGAATTGTTTTGTTTTTTCCTCTATGGCCTGACAGGACCTTTGAGTTACTTCTTCGAGGGAATTTGTAATTGTTGGAGTATCGAACAGTAGCTCGTGGAGTGGATCTCCCGGAGAAGAGACGGCATAGTGCAGAGACCTAAAAGATGGATGAAACCCGACGACTGCTAACCGATTTGACTCGGAGTGACTCGACTTGCCCCTTGGGGAGATACTTGTTATCATGGAAGACCCACAGTACTCAACCGTAGGAGTACCTCAGCAGGCTATGAGGGGGAGCACCTTAGCGATGCGGCAGACCCACTGTGGCAATTTCCTTGGTAACGCAGCAGACCCACGATACTTGACAGGAGGAGTACCTCCGTATTCCAAGGTCAGTCGGAAGCGCCTTGGTGTAATGGCAGGCCCACTGTACTCGATAGAGGAGGTTTTATCTAGTACCTGAGGTGTTGACAATGTGACTGGGGATGTTATTTGATACTTCCACAAGAATAAAATCTTGGTTTGAGATGAGTCTGTTTTTCTGTGTTTTCCTAATGATTGAGATGGATTTCTTGATAACTTAGGTATATTTATGGGAATGTACCTATGTGGAGTTATTTCTTGACTTCATAATGTGTGGAATATACTTGTGGGATTTTGTGAGACCTTGTGGTTTTTAGGGTCCCTACTGAGTATCATTATACTTTCCCTTGCACGAGCAATACTCGCACCGCGTTGTATTAGATGTGGACGACATATAGCGCTGACTGAGGCTGAGAGTACCAGGGCTATATGGTACCAGGATGCGGACATTATGACGAGCCGGTAACCGGAGGAGACTGACGGACGTGGAGTGTTGAGGAGGTTATCTGTACCAACCCTTCAGGTCGGAATCTCGGAGGATGACAAAGTAGTTGTTGAATTTCCTTTTTCAGTTGTACTTGTATTTCTAGTTCCTTGTACATTACAGTTGGGATAATATTTCCAGCCCCTTTTACTTTTCAGCACTATTTTTTTATACAGTTTACCTAGTGTTTTGTATCCAACTGTGTGCTCTGTTGTGTTGTTTACAGTTTGTAAAGGCAATGCCTTCCCAGCTTTAGGGAATTACTCCTTTGGTGCTAGTCATCATCCCCTGGCCTAAGGAAGGCTGGCGTGGGCTAGTCACGGTATAGGCCCGATGGATGGGTCATGATATTAATATCCCTTGATCTTAAAAATATTGACCATGTTTGACGGTGTAATGGATACTAAAAACCAAACATAAAAAATTAACAAAATATTAATATTTAAAAGTGATCATCAATATCTAACAGTTAAATAGGCGGGAATTAATTATGTTATTAAATATACACAATGGTCACACTCATTTCTAATTAATTAAACAATTATAATTAATTATAATATTTTTAGTAAAAAAAATTCATTGAAAACATATTTTCTTCAAAAAAAGTGATTTCAATTTATTTTGATGTAAAAAAAGTATATTTAATTTTTGAAATTATAATATAAGTTATTTTTTTATATTTAATTCATTTTTTAAATCAAATATCATAAAAATAATAGAGTGAAATTTTGATGCAATTTTGATTAGTTTAATGATTCAATGATTAGAAAACAATTCCGAATTTTTGTTGAAAACATTGCATTTGTTTAATGTACATAAAAGTAGAATATTTTTTTATTAATTTTATAATAAAACTAGTTAAATTTAATTTAATATAATATAATTACAAATTATAGAAAGGATTTTTTTGATTAATTTAATGTAAAATAATTTTAAATTTTAGAGTATCATTTTTCTAAAAAACTGTCCTTAATTATCTTTTTTAGTTTTATTTTAAATTACAATTAACAAAATATATGATATAAACTATATAATATGGAGGATATATTTTTATTCATAAGGTCCAAATTTGGTAAATAATTCCTTTATATTTTTCTAATATTTGAATCGTAATTATGTAAAAAAAATTGGTTCCACAGTTAAGTGTAAATAAGTTAATTAAGGGTAAATATAATATTATAAATATTATAAATTCAATTAAAAACCTATGAAGATGTCATTGGATAAGTTAATTTTTTCTTTAACCCATATGGTTTGATATTTAATTATTTAATGGACACTTTTACATGGAAATGACTTATGTAATATTTAAATCAATTAAAATCCCAAAATGTCACTTTATTACTTTAAATATCTCTTTTGTGTCCACTGAGGTAAAAGAATAGCTTATGATAGAATAAAAATGATTAAATTTAGATATAAATTTTTATGGTATTAACTTGTTTTAAATTAGTAAATTTGAAATAACTACCTTTAATTCTTATGTAACAATAATGCAATATGTGCGAAAAGAGATGAAAATTTAGTAAAATAATTTTTATTAAAATGATAAGAACCATTAAATAGGAAAAAACGAGTCTAGATATTATTTAATGAGTATATATCGAATAAAATCATCCAATTGGGGATTTAATAACCATTTAGAGCCACTTTAAAATGATTATGACATTTATAATATTTAATTTAATGACTATTCAAACATATCACACTCTTTTTTTAATTAAGTATAAAACTTTTAATATGGGGTGAAGAAGAATAAATTCATGACTAGAAAAATTATTTTGAAATGTAAAATATTTTTCTACAACATTGAAATTTATCTAAATTTTTAATATCTTAAATAATTACCTTAAATAATAACCCGATGATGAGGTAATAACTAATCCACTAATGAAAAAATAAAAAAATCATATTAAAAGTACTAATTTAGAAATTATTTCAAATAATTATTATGAAAATAAAAATTTATAGTAGATTATGACATAATAGGTCTGTATTAATAGATTTTTTCAATGCATTCTGGCTTTTTGGATTATCTTAATTCCAATTTAATGAATATTTTAAAAATTAACACCAATTATATTTTAGGAAACAATTATTTTATTAAATTATTTAAAAATCATACGAATAATTAAAAAGTAAATGTGATTATTATATGTTCTAAAATATAATAAATTTGAAAATTTTATGGAAAATTAAAACCATATAAGTTAAAATAATAATGTTTTAATCCTAAAATAATTTGTTACCATAGATAAAATTAAAATGGGTTAACTACTGGTTAATCAAAATGAAAAGTTTTAAAAAGATAGAAAAACATGTATGTTATTTATTTGTTGATAATATTAAAAACCTATATTATTTTAGATTTATATTTATTTGTTTTGGAGTTATTTGGATTAAAATATAATATATTATAAATTTTACTTTTAATAAAAATATAGAAGTTCCCCTAGCATCAATTATAAAAGGACACATCTTCCCTCACTTATTATCAACCCCTTATTATTTATTTATCAAACATAATAATTCCAAATATCTGATAAAAATTCCTATTTAAATTTTATAGGGTCTTGAATTATCAAACTACTAATCATGAAGATCAATAGTGGAGATCAAATAGAGTCATTTTGTAGAACATGACATCCCTCAAACTGATCACTTACTTTTTATAAACTTACTTTACTCCTATAAATATGTGATAATTATCATAAAATAATAACAATAGTATACTTAGTGTTATTAAATTTTATTATGATAATGAAAGAACTATCATACACCCTCATTATAATCCAATAAGATGTGAAAGTATTGCTTATGCGTAAGTAAGGATTTACGTTTCCACGTAGCGAAACAATTCGTTTTTTATCACCATATTTTATGTACGATTATTGTTATGGGTTTAATGAATTTTTATTTATATGATACAATAGTGAAAATGTAAAAGTTGATTTATTATCTTCAATTTCCTCATTGTACCAATCAAAAATGAAAATATCATTTCGGCGTACATAGAGACTATTGTGTCTATGAACGGGGAATTCCATCTCATATATCTATTGTTTATATATTATTATAAATATATATATATATAGAATTTGCATGATATTTATTTAATGGATTTCGTTATAGAGATCATTATATAAGTAAGTAGATCAAAAATATTATAAATAAAATTATGTTTAAATACAAATCGGTTTTTACCCAAAGAAAAAATATATCATTAAATAGAAAATAAACAAGAAATATAAATTCATAGTTAAATTAGATATGGTTTGATATAAAAAAATATATATTTTTATAGAAGATGAGAAAATAAATTACCATTTTTATACATATTTTTTGAATGTGTACAAAAGGAGTCAATACTTAATTGATGGGTTCTCTCATCTCACTTTTATTTGTTTGAGATATATGTTATACTAACCACTTATTCTTATTATGTTGTATGTATATTCAGTTATGACATTTTATGCCATTAATATCATTTATTTAATGATAAAATAAATTTTAATGCTTTTTACTCTTTCAAGAGCCACATTATTCAAATGTTACATCTGTATTATTGGATTTTAGTGTAAAATTTATTTTTATGGGACACAAGCCTTAAAAAATTCTTGTTTTATCGCAATATTTTACATAATACCCAATAATGTATTTTATGAGTAGTATCATAAACATTATGGTATTATAATATCTATATTATTTTTTTCATTGGTATTACAATTTTAATTATTATAAATTATCTCGAGAAAATTTCACATTCTCATTATTAGTCTGGATTGATTATATGTAAGTATCTACTAGAGAATATTTTTCATCCATGTCACTTTTTTATAATATTAATTTCATTATTCTTATAATATTTTTTAATTTAATTTTTAAAAATGTGCGAATTTTTACCAAATGGGTTGAAATTAATTTTTTTTATTTTTCTAATGAGGTACTAAGTGACTTTTATAAAACAAAGTATTAAAGTAATGTTTTTAACACATACAGAATGAACGTATTATTCCACTTTCATGAGGAATTAATGAAATCATTCTTCACTTACATCTTTAAATTTTAATTTTCAGTGAAATAATTTCATTTCTTACTTTCACTATATTTTATGAAAATAAAACATTTTTCTAGAAGAAAATATATTTTTCTCATGAATTATATTTGTTTTATCTTTCAAAATAATTTTTTACTTACAAGAATATTATCTTTTTTACTTAATCCCTTTTGGGGGTATTTTTGAAGGAAATAATCCATATTATTCATATGATTGGCTTATGTTTATGATATAATGATATTTTTGAGACCCATTTTGATTCCATGAGGTTTCTTATGATGTAATTATGTTTATAAATCCCATTTTATTTAATGTGTTCTAATATGATGAATGAGTTATATTATTATATAACGCATATATATGGTTATCATTATTTGAAGGCTAGGACTTATATATCCCTTAAATTCATTGGGTAAATTTTTATATATCATGACATAATCATGGAAAACATTTCGATAAGAATGAACCACAATTGGAATAAGGGGAAACCTGATCCCTCAAAAGGAAAGGAATGTTATTGGGGATGATGTTGTGTCCCACCCAATCAGTGCATCCATGATGAAGTGACATATTATGTTTTGGAAATGATCCATGTCTTATTGGTAATGATATTACTTGTTATCTATCTATTAAAAATTCCATGTCTTATTCTTATATAATGTTTTATGAATTATTCTCATGATTACCTCGTGATTGATATCTTATTGACAACAAATATCTATTCTATGAATCTTGCATATGATCTTTAATAAGTTGGGTATGTTTATGTAATGTTATCCTCATGTTTCAATACCCTTATGGCCATGATTTTGATAATTTATCTCTCTTGTTTATCCATACTAAAAATAGAAGGACACTCTTTCTTATGATTCTTTTCCCCAGGTTATGAAGAATGGTTTTAAAAAAGATATATCTACCAAGGGTGGTAGCTTTGATGATATTTTTGTTGATAATTTAGATTTTTATATCCAGTTTTTTAAAATTCTGTGATATATAATAGTCCTTATAAGTTCTCAGAAACACTTATCCTAAAAGGTACATCGATATGTATGTGATACATTTTTTTATTCTTATGTTATATTATTTTAAGGAAAAAATTAGGGAACATTTTTAATGTTTATATAATTTTCAATAGACTTAGATGTCCAGATTCTAGGCTATAACATCCACTATATCATAATAGAGAAAACTGATCCAATATGGTAAGACGGGGAAGCCGAATCCAAAATGAGAAGATATGGAAACGTGATATACTATTGGAATATGGGGAAATTCTATCAATTATAAATATTAGAAAATGAATAGGTATGGGGGTGTGTCCCTCCGAGTAGGAGTAGTCCCATGAATTTCACTAATAATTTGTTTGAATGATTATTTACTTCCAGGGAATGATTTTTACATGTGAACCTGTTTTCATTGTTCACAATGTTTTGAATGGACCTATTTTCATTTCTATAAGTTTATGTGAGGGACTTATATCTTGTACATAACTAAATGAGGGAACATGTTTCTATTTACACATATTCATATATATATATATATATATATATTTGATACAATCCTATGTATAATGGCTTTAATATGTTATCATTTTATCATTTCTATAAATTACTTATGATTTATGTCTTATGAACAAACAATGATTATTTCATAACCCTGTATTATATTCATTTATATACATTGTATGATCATAAAATTTTATATTTATGTTGTCAAACCCTTCTACAAATGATACGTTTACAAATATTTTTTTTACCTATATAGCACATCTGAGCTCACCCCTTTCTTATTATTATTTTCCATGGGTTAGAAAAATGGATTTAATTTAGTGTAACAAAATAGGAATATATTTAGGGAATATTTTGAATATCTTTCACAAAGTCTGAATAATGTTGTCCTAGATTCCAAAGGCCATAAACTATTATGGTCCTTGGACAATTTAATTTTTTTTGTTTTGAATATTCATTAAAAATATATCTAACATCCATATATGGTAATCCCTGGTTGTTGTAGTTGGAATCAAAGGGGAGTTTTGTTAAAAAATTAGAAACTAGGATGAGAAAACATTATGGAGAACCCTAGGGATATGTATGGATTTGTCTAGGGATTTCTCTAATGATAATCATGAAGTGTGATATATTTAAAATAATGTGGAATAATTCAGGCATCCTTTAAGTGATTTTTCAGTTCTATGTGGCTTTATACAATGATATGCACTGCTCAGATTATTATTTACGGTTTTAGTTAATGAAGGGAACAAGAAAGAACTATTTTAACCTAGAATGTGATCAAAAATATTCTGATCATATCTGAAATTTGATTATCCTTAGAGTGAAGTATTTTGAGATCATACATAAGAATTTCTTTACAAAAATGATCAATAACATATAACTTAACAAATTATCAGACTCCCCAAATAAAAGGAGGAATGATTTTACTGAGAGTTTTGGGAATGGATACTATAGAGGAATAAATATTCAGTTGCCTATTGATCGAGAATGTGGAATAAAGATAAAAAATGAATATCGAAGCGAAACATGATGTTGTTTTAACTTTGGAAAATGTGGACACAAATTAGGCAACACAAAGGGAAAAATAAAAAGTTTAGGTAAAAAATTTGATTTATATATTGGAATACCTAATATATTATCAATAGATTAATGTTTTAAATGTGGAATGCATGGGAATTAGGAAAATTTATTTATGGAGTGGAAACATCCCAATGAGAATGATCAATGTGGTACGAGTAATGGTAATATTTTTTATTCTGATGAGACTGCATATGAAATCTGAAATTAAATAGTTATTATGTAATTATAAGTGATAACCATATTAATAGATCAATGATTATGTTTAATAATCAAAGTAGTTATTTATTTGTATTCATGAATTTTGAATTGTGAAATAAATAATTATTTTTTAGTTTATACTTTTACCAAGGGACTTACAAGACTATGTTGAATGGTTTTAAGGGACTAGAAATACAATTAAATAGAAAGGTTTTATATTCATGGGAAACACTTGACTAAGGGAAAGATAACCCTTAATAAGCTCTAGATTTTATGATATTGTTGTTTTGATGAATTTTATTGAATGATACTAAATACCATGGAACTAATAAAGAATTTATAGAAAATTTAGTTTTTTCTAACATGTATGATGTTTAAAAATAAATGATATTTATTGAACATATCCCATTAAAATATGAATAAGGAAACAAATAGAGTTTTAATAAATAATTATGTTCATTACTATATTTTAATAAAAAACTTGATGAAGGAATTCATATTTATGGTATGTAAAAAACAAGACATTATTGTTTATAAAAATTGTATCTATGTTGAGAACTTTTTTAGATACGTTATTCATATGGTTTTAAACATTAGTCTTTTATAATTGTTATAATGTTTAAGGTTGGGTAAATGGTGTATGTTAATCATCGAATGAGGTTTGGTAGATTCATGCATCATCTCATCATGTGAGGATTTATACATATTGAATAACCAATTCTATGGATTTTTCTATGATTTTATCTAAATGAAGAAGGAATGAATTATCATTCTATTTACGGATCTCATGAAATTTATATTCTTTATGAATAATAAATTCATATTCATTCCCTTAGGTAAGAGAAGTTTTTGGAATTGATCAGTGAACAACTAATTGCTGAGACTATGCATGTGAAATGGAATTAAATCTTGAAAGTATATATTCTTTAAAGAAAATTCTCTTACAATATAAAAAATGGTGTTGAAATAAAATTTGGTACTACTATCATTATTTTTTTATATCAATGAACCCTTTCATGCTTTTTCACATAATAGTTTTGTGATTTTAAACATTCCAGGAATCACCTACTTTATTGTGATCAATAATATTTTTAAATATCGATAATTATTTATTCCTTTATTCCATGTCCTTTTATTCACTTTACACATATTGTTCCATATGTGGAAACCTAGTTATGAGTTACATTGGGTAACCATTATAGTTCAAACAATATTTTCTTTATGGAGTTATTAATATTCATTTTTACGGTGGGGGTTTCTATGAATGGAACATTTAAATATTAAAACATTGATAACCTAGAATAAATTCATATGATAAATTCCTGTTTTTGGGGGAATAATTTAACACCCTGGGATTTTGAGAAATATTTTTTCAATTTAATTTAATTGTATTTATATTTTTCATTTCACATAACATTTAATATAAGTCTTTTTATAAAAAAGTAAAATGTTTAGATTGAGTTATACATACAACCAATATAATCATTCCCTATATATAAACCTATTTTTAGACTATGTCTCACACAATAATGAGTCCCTTTGTTAACTATTCTTACATGAAGGATCACGTTTTAGAGAAATATAATATTATTAAAATATAATTATGAATATAATTTTATAATTATCCACTAGTTATTAAGATGTGATGTATTATTGATATTGAAAATATTATGAAAATATTTTTTAGTGATGTATATAAAAATAATCCTTGGTTATCAAATAGTAATAAATGAAAGTAGGAAATTTTTGTGAATAATGAAATTTCTTTTATAAGAAAACTAATTTTTTATGTAAATAATTTATTTTATATAAAAAAATAAAAAACCAAATTAATATAATTGTTTTTAATTAAATTTATATATTAAATTTTATTTTTATAACTCATTTAATATATTTGATAGGCATAATATAATAAGAATTCTCATTTTATGAATAAAAAATGCATTTTTCAAAAAGGTAATATTATCTCAATTTTATGGAGGACCCATTTTAAATATAATTTATGAAACATTATTAATCATTATTTAAAATAATGAACATAATTTTTGAAATGGTTATATTGAAATTTACTTTTGTATATTGTTTTGTATTTTTATGGGAATTTTAATTTTTTGATGTATAATGAAAAATACAAAAATTTAATTATAAATCAGTTTCATCTAATTTATTTTTATAGCTATAATATATTTTAAGTTGGTTTTAATGTATAATTATATCAATTAGACATAAATTAATCATATTTATTTCATTATAAAAATATAAATTTTATTTAGATATAAAATCACTTCATTATTTTGGACTTTTCACTTTAAAAAATGATCTTCTAAACTCGTCTCTGGAAATAATTTTAAATTAATTTATTCCAGTTTTGTGATAATTATTTTGAATCATGAATTTATTATTTCTAAATATAATTATTTATAATTTATAATATTTTTTTATTAATTTTTACTAAAATTATGTGTGATGGTAGTTAAATTAATTAAAGTTATTAATGGAAAATATGATACATTAATTATTAAACTCATAAAATGTTGTTTAAATTTTCACTACACTTTTTTGAAAATTATTTTATGAAATTATTTAGACTATTAAAACTATAAGGATACAAAATAGTAAAATTTTAACACTTTCGGTACAATTAAAATGTTTGGATAACTCAAATTGATTCAAAACAGCGAATGTGTCCTTCTCCCAACTTATTAACGGCCTCACCCAATTTTTTACTCATCTAAATCCCTTTTGAATCAACCAAAATCTACCCAATTATCATTAAGACTCCACTACCATTATCATATAAGTATTTATATTGAAATAAATCTATCCATGGAATAACATTATGGAAACCCAAAAAGAGTTACCCAAAGAAGACGTAAAATCATTCACCAAGTACTTTTATTTGGTTCCATTCTCATTCCCACACTAATATTCATATAACATGATTAAAGAATAACCTCAGTGTCCAAATACATAATATTATTTTTATATATTACGTTTTATAACAAAAATAACACACACTTCCATAAAATGGGATACACATCCATCATTCATGTGTGAGAAAAACTAATCTCTTGCAAACTGTTGTGGTTCATTCTTCCATTTCAAACATTCAGCGTTGGGAATAATTTTGTAATTTCATTTTTTATATAATATAGTTTATATTTAATATTTATTTATTCTTCTATATTTACTCTATTATACAAACCTTTTTTAGTTACATTTAAAAAAACTTATTTTGTGCGCGTGTGGACAACCACATCCTCAAATAGATGTGATTACTTAAAACATTACATGGAATATATTAAAGATCTGTTTAGTGAGAATATATGATATATTTGACAAAATAATAAACTATAATGAATATATATATATATATAATTTATATTAATTAATTTAAAACAATAATAAAACAAAAACAACGTTAATGCGTACGTATGATCTACCATCTCTATAAACAGTGTATTCCATTGTATATTTATATATTGTACAGATTGTTATATATATATATATATATATTTAATATATATCTTATTTAAATATAATTTTTCATAATGAAAATAATTTTTTAATTATCTATATATGTGTCTAATGAATAAAAAGTCAAAACATATGTGAAAAAAGAAGATATTATTGAAATTTTAACGTTGATGTGAAATTGTAAATAAATGAGTAATATAAAGTCATTAAAAAATAATATATCACATAATATATGATAAAATTGTTTTTGGTGGATTTATAATGAAATTATACTTCTTATATTGGAGGTTTGAATGTGTGTGATGAAATCCAAGGCTTGTGCTAAGAGTTTTCTCATATTAAGGTTCATATATTAGAGATACATGACATGTTCACCAATCATTTCATCAGTGGGGTGTATATACTAATCAAGAATGTATTCAATGATAATTAAAATAAAATTTATAGGTATTTAAATATCTATTTTATTATCTCTCTTTCATGGTGTTTATGATTAAAATGTTTCCTAATTAGTAATAAAATTTTTTCTCAGGTTTCCATATTTTAGATACATGTGATGTCATGGACTTATATTCTTATACGAGTTGTATATACATTCAATTTAATTTTTTTTATAATGAATATTACCCTTTTAAAGATATTATAATATTAATGTAATTTTATATTCTAATGGTTATTATGATTTAAACTGACCAAAGTAGAAAGAGTTTATTTCTATAATCTCATCATTTATTAAGAGTGTTTATGATTATTCATCCATTGGTGGAATATTTTGATCCACATCTAATGATATATCCTGAATAATCATAAAAATTAATTATTTTTATTATATCCATGTAATGTAACCATTTTCTACTCTTCAGAAGATAAGATAATTAGTAAAATTCATTTATGAAAATATGATTTTATTTATCCAATTGGATTGTGATACATGTTCTATTAAATTCATATTTTATTAAAAAAATTTAAAAAGGTTTTCCTATTATACTATTATCTTAACAATACATTTTTACTAATATTTTACTTTTAAAAAAATGTTTTAATAGAATGTTTCTTTTCATTTTCCGATCAAGGCACTTTTCTAAACATTTTAATGCGTATAAAATAATGTTCTACATGTTCGGACATACCCTATATCATAATAATCATTTTATAGATACATACTATGTAATATTTCAATTATATTAATTTAAAAAAAATTCAAAATATTTAGGATTTTCTAAAATTGGTTTTCAATGAAAATTATTTTCAAATAGGTTTAATATTTAAAAGTTTTTAATTGATTTTCTAATATTCCATTTTATTTTTTGAAATTTTTATTTTCAAAGAAAAGTAGTTAAATTTTATCTTGATTTAATTATAATTAATTACATAATTGTTTTGATAAAATTATTTTAAAATCATTGAAGGATTGTTTCTGGGATTTAAAATTATTTTCAATTAAATTTATTTTCAAAATATTTTCACGATTACATTATAATTTTTCAAAGGATTTTTATAAGAAACTGTTTTTCACTATTCATGTTGTTTTTAAAAGGGTGTCTTTGAAATGATAAAGATATATATTCATATTAAAAAAACTTAACAAAAATTTTAAATCATTATTTATATTAAATGGGGTTTTGAAATTGTTTTATTAAACTGAATTTTTAAGAAATGAAATTTTACATAAGAAATGTTACATTTTATCTTTAAAAACAAATCTCCATACAAGATGACATATATTTTTATAGTGTATTATTTACTACAGATATAATAAAAGAATACCTTTTATATTATTTCTTGAATGGTTTATTTATTTTTGGAATGATGTTTTTGATACCTATTTCTCTTCCATAGGTTATTTGATTTTGAAGCCTACTTCTTTTGTCAGGTTATGATTTGATTAAATTATAATGATACCTATCTATTTTCCATAGATAATGATATATTTAAATTTTTATGATATATATTTCGTTTCAAGGGTTTTGTAATGATGTTTATAAACACCATATATTTTTAAGGGTCTTGAAATGATGAATATTTTATTATCTTATTGTACCTGAATATATGATTTTATTAGTTGTTAGGTGTGACCTATATCCAAATAAAATTTATTAGTAATTATTTATATCTCATTATATAATGATGATAATGAATTTTATAGGATTAATACACTATACAATATCTGGAATACCTATAAACTATGGGAAAATTGGGAAACCCAATCAACTATAGGACAATAATAAAACATGATCCACTAGGGGAAGATAGGGAAACTTAATCCAAAATGGGAAGATACTGAATCTCAAGCCATTATGGTATGAAGGGTTAGTTTATCCTTTAAAAGGAATGAATTAACCTTATGTATGGTGGTGTGTTTCTTCTCAGTAGGTTTAGTCCCCATGAAGTTTCCAAATATGTTTTCGGAATCTTTATTGACATACATGGATTTTTTTTGTTCAAGAACATGATTACAAGTTCACAATGTTATGTGTGGACCAGGTAGAATGACCATAACAATATTATAGGGCATAATTTCACCTCAATAACTAAATGATTGAAAATATTTTTATTGAAATATATTAATAATTTTATTAAAAAAATTTATGGAATAAGAAATTATTTAATCCCTTAGTTATGTTGTCCTGAATTAAGATCCTTTATTGTCTTATAATTAATGTTTTTTTAACTACCAATATTTATTCCATTTCCCTTTATTATGATCTTTGATATGTAGGGTATGATTTTCTAATGTTACAATCATGTTATCATACCCTTCTACTCATGTTATGATTACATATCTTCCATTGTTACCTGAAATGAACATATGAGATCCCCAATTTTTCAGGATTACATTCACAATGTTATAAAGAAAGGCTGTAAGTAAGAGTGCCAAAAGAAAGATATATATTGCAAATGTTCAAGATATGTCATCATATTAGAAGATTTTGTTCCATATTTCTTAAGACACTGATCTACTACAGTCTTCAAGCATTTACTTTTTAATTTTATGAATATTCATAGAAAAATTTATAATATTCTTGTATTTTATGCAAATTATGTTACAAATTCCATAATGAACCAGAACTTCACATCATTTTTCTTTAAGGTTGTATGTCCTGGCATAGCAGTATACATAATAAAGTTTGTATATTCTCTCTATTTCTAAAAAAGTATGAAACCTCACATTAAGGATAATAATTTTCCAGATATATTTATAAATAAGGACTATTAAAAATTATTAATGTCTTACATAATATCATTTCTCATATCATAATAGAATGGACCTCCAATCTTTTTAGTATTCTAATATCGAAGTACTTATATTTTTCTATTAAAATCATATTTTTGGAATTTCCTTTAATCTCCGATAGGATATTTCACATTTTACTTATGATATATTTATTCTGTAAAAAATATCTTCAACATTATAATGTTAAAATACATAATTTTAATCAATTTCTTGAAATAATTATTATAAATTCTCTCAAATAAGTTTTAATTTTTTAATATCTTGAAACAAAAAATTGGAATTTGTATAGAACACTTATGTATCACTATAAAACAATCTTATGCATTCACCTCATAATAAATTAATTTTTAAAACTTGTAGTCCAGTATCTAAAATTACCCTACTATAAAAGTAATATAATTCTTCCATGTACTTTAAGGATTAATAATTTTAATAATGAAAAATTCAGCACAATGAATTAATTTTTTGTCAAATAGTATCAAGACCAAAATGGTGTGAATTAGTTATAAATTATTGTTCATATAAGAGTGTCTCTTAACATGTTTAGTAAACATTCTTCACAGAGTAAACATATTAATTCTATGATCCGCTAAAAATTAACCTTGAAATATTATTATTATATTAAAAAATATAAATAGAAGGTTGAAAATGATATTGATAAGTTTGGGTATAAGGACATACTTCATTCAATGTTTTATATTCCCACAAATATAGATTTTTTCGCTATATTTTTTCCAGAATGGAAAGGCCAAAGTAGTGATCAAATATTGAATCCTAGAAGAATAATTTCACCTATAGTTAGTCACAACCCCCTAACTATCCATTTTGTTTCCACTTACAACAATAGTTTACACATCCAGAAAACAAAAAACCATTTAAGGAAAATTAAATATATCAACAATTATAAACCAAAATTTACATATTCTTTTATGTCCCACATTAGAATGTTCGTCAACTAACACACAAGTAAGTTCAACCACGATTTACCAATGTAAAATATTCATTATCTTCAACAATTACTAGAGACACTTGTTTCTCTGAAATTATCTTCTAGAGTATATATATAGAAAACCCCATTATAAAAATTAAGTCTTAATTTTATTCTTCCACTAACCTCAGTCTAATGGTCATTGTTTTGTTTTCCTCCTTCTGATTATACTTCTAATCACTTTTCTTAAACTTAGTAGAAGATCCATTGGTATTACAAAATTTTTTCTCCTGATATAACTCTAGCCAATGGGACTCACTCTGATGGATCTAGATTTGAGGAAACATATTATTATGGAGTCATTTTGATAGACCTTACACTAGTTTAAGTAGATAAAAATGTTTGATTGGAATTTAAATACAACTTACAGTAATGTATATGATTCATCTTTATGAACATGTGAGCAATAATTATATATTAATGTCTTTTTATACTTATTTATAAATATACTAGAATGTTTAATGTGGGAAATCTAATTCCTCTTCCACCTCAATGAAATTTTAAATTATCAAATTTCTCACACATTTACGTCATAATATTTGACTTATTAAACCTTTATCAATGAATCTTGGAGCTTCCCAAATATTTTATAATATTCTAACTTCTATATACTGCATTGAATTTACAAAAAAAATATTTATTTTGATTTAATTGATTATGGTCATCCTAGTTTTATTACCCCTATGGCTTTTCATACCTCAGTCGTAGTCTGAAGGCATTTCTTATAGAAAATGTGTTTGATGGTATTTCTTATAGAAATATCATCCAATGAAACAAATATGTATCAATTCAAACTATAATACCTTATATTATGAAAAAATTGAAGTAATAAAAATATTATTTCCTATTTTGATTATCTGTACGCGATGAAATATTAAAAAAAGTATTCCATTTACAATGTTTCATCATCTAGAGCATTCAAAAAACACTTCAAAAATTTCAAACATTACCTAATAACATGGAATGATGATCTTTCTTATGATTATATACCATTTTCATCATCAATTTGCTGGATATGTATCTATATCATTATGATGATTTAATTTTAGTGATTATATAATTCATTTTAACCATATATTGTTTGGTGACTCTAGATACAATTTGAGAAAAATATAACTTAATAAAAAATTTTGATTATAAAGGTGATCATCATCTCGTTGATCAGTCCAAGACATTTATACAAAAACATAACCTCTAAATTCTTCCTTTGACTACACACTATATCCAATGCTATAATGATCTCAAGAATTCATAAAATAAATTGGTTTCACGATTTATTATGATGGATCAGTGCAACACAACATTAGGAGGACCTGTGTCGATAGTTATTTCATTAATTAAGCATGATCAATTAGTGATTGATCATTTAGATTTTAATTCATTATATAAGATATTCTATTGAATTAGTTAATATAATGAATCATTCAATCAACACTACAACAAAACAATAACTCAATTCATCTTCCACAAACACTTACATGAATAATAAGCATGTAAGATTACATCTAATATTAGAGAACTATATAAAGAAAAGAAATAGTAGATTTACATAGGGACGATAAATGAAATCCTATCCTTACATCACCTTCTATATTTCAAACCCATACTCATTCAGATGGTATGTATCATTTTCCTCAATTCATGGAATGATTAATCTTCCTCATATATATTGCCTAGGTCCAATTTTATGTGTATTATTTTTGTGTTGGGCATCCCTTTTACTATGTTAAGTTCATTTTCATGGTTTGTCAGATAAAGTGTGTCTGGAAACCAAAACTCATACTTTTCAAAACTACAAACATATATCATCTATTAACATTAAATAAAATAAAAAATCAACTTGGGACAAAAAATCTCACATCCATGTGTGTGTTTTCAATACTTAATTCAAAAAACATATCCCTTTTTTATTTGTTTTCTCAACATTTTATCTCCCCCTACATGTCTTATCCATGTATAATCCATATTTTCTTCACCTAAACTCACAATCCCCCTTCATATTTTATAACCATATTATTATTTCTTTGTGATCCTATCTAACCCCCTTATAGAAAATAAAATTTAAATGTTTTATCATCATAGTTTTAACCATTATAGAAAAATTCAATCATTTCAAACGGTTTGAACATTTCATCTCCAAATCTAGAATCGGTGGGGACATACTCAATGCTTCTACATGGGGTTTTATAAGAGAATATTCAGTTTCCATGGTCCATCGCATATCATTCATAAAAAATGCCATTTTCATTAGGGGTGGGAATCTTGCATATATAGAATGTGGGGAATAAAGTGGTGGATGGTTTCACCTATTGGGTGGATAATGAGTATCATTTATCTATTTTTTCTATCATGGGATGTCTTATTTCTTTATAAAAAATCATTTTGTGGGTCGATGCACTTAGCCACCACTATTTTTTTTGCCCTCTTTAACGTGTTCTTTATGGGAAAATATCAGATTGGAATAAAAAATTTATTTATAGTAGAACATGAGTATCACATGACTTCCATAACATATAGACTTTATCTAAAAAAATATAATTATATCTAGGAGAATATGGTGTCAATAAAAATATTTGATTATCAAGGATATAAATGTTTTCCAAATCAAAACAACCATACAATGAATTTTCATACTCCTTTAAGAATTATTATTTTAATGAAATCATAAGTGGATATATCAAGATAAATATTATATAGAACCTTCTTAACAATCATATCTGAATGTTTATGGAAATAAACACAACATTCCAATAACTCATATTTTGAAACCTAATTACAATCTTTTTCATGAATAGTAGGAGACATAAATAGAAAATTTATTATTTAAAATCCTTTATTTCTATTAAAAATAGCACAAATAATAATATTTTTAAAATAAAAAAGAATCTCTATTGTTTCTTTGAAGAATATTTTGGATTTAGAGTCCTCTATCAATCTTTAAATTTTTCTTATTCCTCTTATATTTATCATTGGATGTATTTTCTTCCTTATTTTCATCATTCATTGATTTTTTTTTTGACTTGTCTTCTTTCTTAAATTGAAATTTTTGATAATAATGTCAAATTCATTTTAAATTTTGTAACATTTTTTTTGTAAGGTGTTTGTAAAAACTCTTTCATTATTTCTAATAATTTTTTATAGATTTTAAAAGAACATTTAGTAACATTTTTATCCTTCACACGTCTCTTGTATGTTTTGTGAAACTTCAGAATCACGATATGAAAATATCATATTATCAACATTTATCTCAAATTCAAAAACCTTTTTCCAAATATTTTAATTTATTTTTTGTATTAATTCAATTTTTTTTCAATGAAAACATTTTTTTGGAAAACAACTAAGTACACATTTTTTTACATTTAGAAATTTTGTTTCCCATCTTTCTTAACATACTCAAATTTCAATAGCTTCTCATATGTATTTATTTGTTATTCAACATTATTTACATGTTGAGTTTTATTTTATGTTTCCAAAAACTGTTTAGAAAAAATTTATTTTCATTTCCTCATTATAATTCATCCATATCTCATACACATTACATATTAGAGACATGTCATACAATCATGATTAAAGTACGTGTTTTAAAATACAACATCACCAATAGTGACCTCTACATCATTAATTTTCGGGATTATAGTAATATTATTTATAATTTTTTTACTATTATATTTTATCTACAAGTTATGGACCCCATTTTATAGTGAGTTTCATTATTGAATTATTCCTATAATAATTAATAAAAAATGATCTCACAAACATAGGTTTTTAAACCATTATTTACACCATCTATAGTAGAATATCCTTTAACATTATCTGAAATGGTTAATTATTCTATCATCATCCTTATCTCACATTATATTATAAAAATAATCAATTTTTTCCTAAAATCCTCTTATTTTTCTTCCATACTATCTTTTACCACATAAATAGTAAATTTTATATTTACATATATTCCACTTGAACTAATGTTTTCTTAAAACATGAATAGATTTTTTCATGATGATTTTTTAATTTCTAGCGATATTACTTCACTACTTTTCTATTTTCATTCCCTCTTAAAAATTAATATTTTATAATCTATAATCAAAATTATATATGTACCATATTTCTTCATATGATAACCATTCTCCAAAGTTATATATTCAACAACATTCTTAAAATTCCTTCATTAATTCTTGATTTGATTCTTCTACTAAATATCTTTTCACTTATTTTTTTAATAATCTAATAAATTTCACTAATATCTTCATTATCATCATCACTATCTAAAGAATTACTCCCATTTATAACTTAAGAAATTATATTTATTTAAGGATGAAATTCATTACCAAATAAGAAATCATCATTCATTCTTCTACTTATATAAATTAACTCCTTCTTAGCATAAGGAAATAATTCATTATGTTCATTCAACTATTGTTTCTAAAATTTATTAACATCTTCCTTGGACTCATATTATTCAACTCTAATTTGAGGACAATTCTATGAAAATTTCCCATTACCATCATAATTTAATTTTTTAGGGTCTTACTTTATGACATTCCCTTACTGTTTTTATTATAATAGAGGTAAAAAATTGTGTTTAAATCTTAATCTGCATCCTTTTCCCTTACTGTTTTTTATTATAATAGAGGTACTCATATGACGTTACTGACAATATTATTTACCCTTATAAAGAAACCAACAATAATTTGACCATAAACCTTTTTAATGTTCTTAAATATACTTATCTATATTTTTTAACATGGATTCCTTTAATTTTTCATTTTCTTCATTACTAATAGTCATCTTATCCCACATTTGTTTTCCTGTTTGAAACCCCTTAATCATTGAATAAAAATTATTAGTAAGATTTATCTTCAAATCATTTTGAGATTTGATATTATGTTCTATACTTATATTATCACCATCAATCATATTATATTCTCCGATTATAGAATGTCCAACTATTGTTCCATCCCTAACTTCAATTCTATTAGAATAAAGATATGCTAGGATCTTATTCTTCCAAATGTGATAGTTATTTTAAAAAAAATAGGAACACCCCAATTCATCAAAAGATTTAAATTACTAATTAATAGAGATGATTCATTCATTGGGAACCTAATATGATTCCAATTTTAGTTCCCAAATATTTTTGAGACCATATAGTGAGTGGGAGTTGGTGAATTAATGGTACCTTTTTGTTTTTATAATAAGGTTTCAAAACTAGTTTAGTAATATTTCAAAACATATAAAACATGTTAATATTACAATATTATCTAATATAACTTCTCATACATCCTATTTTTATTTCAAAAATAAAAATTTAAGGAATCACATGTTATTTATATGGTATAGTACAATGAAATACTCCATTCCATGTTTTATAGTCTGATTAACATGGATTTTTTCACTATCTTTTTTCCAGAAATATAATGGAAAAATATTAAATAATTTTACAACCCTAGTAGAAGCATTCCTGGCATAGTTTTTATAACCCAATCAATCATTTTCATATCAACTTCTCATAGTTGGTTTTACACCACAAACAAAAAAAACTTCTTTAGAAATAGATATGTATCAACATTTACAAGATACATATTCCTTGTTATTTTTTGATCCACATTAGAGTCTTCTTAAAATTCACCATAAGTTATTTGAATCATATTTTATGTATGAAAAATATTTAATATATTTATAGAATCTCTATTGATGTATTTTGTCATGAACATTTATACAGTACCTCTATATGAAAAAATTCAACAGAAAAAGTTGGTTTGATCTCCCCTGATCAAAAAACATCATTTTGACGATCTTTTTCCTATTCTCCTACAAAATATTTTCTTATTATATTTCTTATTTAATGGTATAAAATCGAAATTAAAAACTTATAATTATTCTTCATGATGGAAATCGATATGATGGGGCTCACCCTGATGGATCTGGATCTAATATAACTTACACTGATGGACTCATTATGATGGATCATTCCCATCTTAAACCTAAAAGTTGGTTTAGAATCTCAATACCAATCCTAAAAATTTCAATTCATCAGCTTTGTGTAAAAGTAAATAGTTTTTATGTAAGAATTTATATTCTAAACTATTTATTAGTTTCCCATAATGTAAATGGATAGAAAAATAATTTTTATTCCCATTTAATGAAATTCACATTTCCAATATTTTTATGTACTCTATGTCTTCATCATTGAATTATTTAAATATACCAAATAGTTCTAAGAGCATCTCAAAATATATCGAGTCATCTAAAAACATTACAAATCATTGAACTTGAAAATAATTATTTACTCAAATTAACATGAGTTCAATCATCCATTATTTTATGACTCTAATTGATTTTTATACTTCTGCTTTAGTCAAATGGAATTTATAATTGAAAATGAAAATAATTGAAATTATTGCAGAATTATTGTAAGATAGAACATTTATTTACAAATTCATTAGCCTTTATTCATTTCACAATAATCAATTGATGTTATAAAAAAATAAATTATTTCGATATTTGGTTCTCTGTACTAGATAAGACATTAAAATCATTCAACCATAAAAAAGTTTCGCAACAAATATACCATTAAAAAACACTACAAAAATATTCACCATTTATTAGATTAATAAGAATTGCGATCCTACATCCAAAAACATATCAGTGTCATTATCAGTTTAAAGGATCGATCATTTTTTCATTTGGATGATTCATTGTAAATGCATGTCCGATTTATCGGCACCATATATTTTCAAATGAATAGTGATGCAATTGAAGAACAATACACATATATGAAACTATTTCATTACCTTAATTATCATAATATGGTTGATAGGCCTCTAACATTCATAAATTAATCTTTTATAACATCATATGAAATCAATTAAACATTCCATAACACTCTGTATCTGATGATTTAAATATATCAACATTTCATAGAATGAATCAATGTCATAATTCATTGTGATGGAATGACGACATTCCATTTCATATGGACCAATGATGAAATTAATTTATTTTCATCACGAACATCTATTGGTGAAATAAATATTTGATAATCATTCAGAATATTGGATAGTATGATGAATCCATCCAACCATTGGATCAGTCGATCAACACTCCAGTAAAAGAGAAAAATCCATTCTTCTTTTGCAAATTCTTTTTTATATGAAAAGTATTTTATATTACTTATATTATTAAATACTTATAGAGTATAAATTCATCATATGATCTACATTGGTATTTTTTATGACCTACTATCCTTCTAACACCTTTTTTCTTTCAAACCGAGACTTATTCTAATGTCCTTGATCTGTTGTCTCATGTAGATAGTCTGAGACCGATTTCTCATAACGATGTTCTAGGTCTGATGATCTGTTACTCTTTTTTAGTGTATCTGATTCACTTTGCTGGTGAATATTATTTCTCATTTTTGGGTAGTGTATCATGAATCTTAAATTACACATTTTCTGAATGTCAAAAATATATAATCTATTTAGCAAAAAAGATAACCAAAACTCAACTTAGGTCTTACAATTTCATAAATATATTAAATTTTTCGATCATTATACATTTTTACTTTCTAATTTTCAGTCCTAGAAGAATGGTCCATTTTAATTGTTAATATGTAATATTATATAACCATGGAATCATTTCATTAATATTATAATCTAAAACTACATTCTTATATTCAATCAAAATTTTCAGTAAGGTTACTAATATTTATTTTATGAATTACTATATTTTCCATGGTCAATATATATTTATATTTACACATACATGGAAGTTTGTTTTCCTTTATATGTATTATTTGTTATTATAATAGCTAATATAAATATAGATTAGGAGTTATCAAATTTAATGAAGGCATAGATTTCATACCCAATCAGCAATACACCAAAACAATTGGAAATGGAAAAAATGTCTTTAGAATTCATTCGCATTACTTTAAACATACAAAAAACCTCTAATAAACATAAAATAAAATTAAAGACATTATAAAATTTTATAATGAACTTGATTTATTTATTTAAATTAAAACTATACTTATAAAGACAAATATTCCAACATTGGACATTCTTTAATCACTTTTACAAAATTTATCTAATAAGATTCATCATGAACTATTAATTTTTGAAAAGATTCATTGTATTTCAATATAATCACTAAGGTAATAACTACCATTACATCTTATCTTCTTATTTAGGATATCAAAAATCCTCCATTAATATATCATCTTCACCATTTTAATATTTTATGAAACCAATTACTAAAAATTAAATTTAAATTCAATAGGAAAAGTAATGATTCTTCATTAAATTATTCTAATCACATGTGAGATAAATAAATGTACTAAATAAGAACATATTACAATATAATCACATTCTCTATAATAATTACATACTCCATTTATACATATGTTTTAAATCCCTTTGATTCTATATAAGAATCAAACTTATATTGAGTTACAAAAACATCTCATTAACCTACAAATTGTATTTCACATCATAAATTATCATGAATAATTTTATGAAAGTTCTCATATTCATTTAATAACATATCCCTTTTAATAACTCTATAAAAATACATTCTCTACCTAACCCACAGACATCTCCCAAACTATACTAAACATATATAATTGAATAATCTATAATTTAAATAAACTATAGAACAACAAAATGAAACTATTATGTTTTCATTCCACTTTTAAAATTATATTCCCTTGATTATGTGTGGTCAATAACAAAATTTAAATACCTAATCCTTTTATAAATAAAGGGTGGGAATAATGTTCCAACATCTATAGCCAGGTGTTAAACTCTCTAATTAAAAAAACCCCAATTTTTCAGTAATATTTATCTTCAAATAAAATTTGAAATTGGGTGAAAAAATATTGTTATTGCCTTACTCTATATGGAATGATAATTTTTATTTGTATTTACTACTCTTCACATAGTTATTTATATAAAATTTAAATTTTATTCCTTAAATACAAGAACTTTTTCTTCATTATTTTCATAATATCGTCTTATTTAGATAATACATGAATCATTATTTTTTATTATACGTGTTTAGACACTTTTTACAGATTCCAACCTCACGAATGGGTTTTTAATATCATCAATTTCATTCTTATGATGAATGGTCTTTCTCCCGTCATTTTTCTCTTATCTATAATATGATAGTATTTTTCAATTTTTGTTAATGTTTTTAAACCTCAAGGATTATGTTACACTATATAGTGATAAGACCTTTTTTCATGTCCCTCATACTTTGTGAAATCCATCAATGAATTCATTTAACATGCCAGATGTTTCTTGAATAAAATCCTAAATAAATTTTTTTTCTAGTGTTGTCTCCCACTAAATGATTTAATTACATCGTTATTAATGGGATGAAATAGTACTCTTCTAAAACATAAATATTTCATGATAATACCAAATCTATTATTGTAATTTAAAGACTCGTAAATTTCAATGAAAATTATTTCTTAATTTATTTTGGATTTTATGAGTACGCAGTTTCTAACGGCACCGGATTCTGAGGCCCGGTGTGCCCGAATTGAATTTCCGAAGTTTATCTCGGGTATGTTCAGTGAAGGAATGAGTTGGATTTATCTTTTGAACTGGTGCTCGGAATTGAAATCAGAATGCACCGATGAAACCACAGTGTTGGAAATTTCATAAGAAGACCTTTACTGGAGGTGTGTTTACTCAGGAGGAGTTGTTAAAAAATTTATAATTAAATGTGAAGAAAATAAAATTTCGGTACAATTTTATTTTCTACTTCTAAGTGGTTGGGTCCTATGTGTGGGAGTTGGGGTGGGACCCACTAAATCCTAACTCTTCTTTTTAAGATATCTGTGAGGTGGGGACCACACGAGCCCCACCCCTTCAAATTCCTTTAACTCCCTTAGTCCACCGTTAAGTTGGAAACTACCAATTAATTTGTGGCTCTTCCCTCTCTCCTCTTTAAAAATGACAACTCAAGTTAAATCAATGAAGTGAGTTATGTGTTGAATTATAAAAATTGAAATTTTTACATGAGTAAATAAAATATGGCAAAGCATTATTTTATTTTGGTTGGATTTTGTTGTCGGAAGAAAAGGGGAGAGAGCTCTTGAGTTATTTCTGACGAAATTCATTTTTTTCGTTGCAGAATGTCAAGACTTCGACGAAGAATGCTGACACCATGGAGGCACGATGTGCTGTTCTTTACCCTCTCCGCAGCCGGTGTGAGACGGTGTCCCCTCTTTGGACGGATGCCAACGCCGCCATCAAAACTTCACCATGGGATGCCAACTTTTGTCATCGTTGTTGAGGTAGGGGTTTTTCTTTGATTAAGTTATGTTCATCATCTTCATGATTTAAAATTAAGACCGCCTGTTATCGTTATAACGGGAGGAGGTCGGACTGTACAAACACGACCAATCCTCCTCCCCTTTTCTTCCGGGTATTCATGGACCGTTGTGGCGAAGACGGTGCGGTGCCATTGCACTGTGCGAGAACAAGAGAAATGCGGCCAGGGCAGGCCGCGTCGGAGGTGCGCGGTGCCGTCGCGCTGGGCCGGTGAAGCCGAAGGAACCGCGGCCGGAGCGGGCTACGGCGGCGGTGCACGGCGTTGTCGCGCCGCGCCAGAGGACCCGAGGGAGGCCGTGGCCAGAGTGGGCTGCGGCGGAGGGGCACGGAGCCATCGCACCGCGCCGGTCGGGGACAATCAGCCGCCTTTGGCTGCGGCGATTCAACAGGAGGCGCCTGGCCAAGCTGGCCGCCAGCGCTCAAGGAGGCGGGACCCCCCCCCCCCCCCACGGGTCCCGCATGGCACACCTGTCGGCCATAATGGATAGTCGTTTCCATGAAGACCGGGGGTTTGAAACCCCCAGAAAGCTCAGCTAGGTCGGACTCCACGGGTCCACCGTTTCCTCAATTAAGGGGGGCAGTGCCTCCCCCCTTCGCGTCCCGCTCGGCCACGCGGGTCGGGACAGCCGCGCCGGTCCGGGCCACGCCATCCATGCTGGGTCATGCCAGCTCGGCTGGGCCTCACCCCACTGGGCCGGACCCGGATCCGGGTCGGGTCGATTTAGTTCGGGCCAACCCTGGGGGTATTGGGCCAGGTCGGACCTGGCCCAAACCCCCTATTTCCGGGCAGTTTCGTTCAAACGCCCATAGCATGGGATACGGACCTCTGATCGATGCATTGTCAGTTTCATTGGGATCCTTGGATCTATACGGTCATTTTAGTATATTACACTCAAGGTTTCTGAGAACTTTGGGTACGGACGGGTTGGTTCGAACATGAAACTAATCGGGCCCTCGGAGTGGAAACGCTTATAACTTGAGCTTCGGACATCTGATTGACGTGTCGTTGACTTTGTTGGATTCCTCTTAGTGAGAAGGTTATTTTGGCTTACTCTGCTCGAGGTTTAGACGCAGCTGGAGTACATTCGGGTTGGTATTAGCTTTAAAACTAACCGGGCCTCTAGGATGAAAAAGTCAATAACTCTAAGACCGGGCGTCCGATTGGCGCACCGTCTGTCACGTTGAGTTCCTGTTGACGAGACAGAACTTTGTGATACATCAAATCAGGACTTCATGACAGTTGATGTATCAACCCCTTGGCTCGTGGAACGGACCATCCCGAAATTGAGCGTGCTTTGTGTGGGAACCCTAGAGCTGGTTGTGACTGCGACGATGATGACGACTGTACTTGGATCCTACGTGGGTTCGGAAGCGAGGACAACTGTACTTGGATCCTCCATGGGTTTGGCAGGGACGACGACTGTACTTGGATCCTATCTGGGTTCGACAGCAATGGTTACTGTACTTGGATCATACGTTGCTTTGGCAGCGACGACATCTGTACATGGATCCTATGTGGGTTCAGCAGAGGAGATGATTCAGAGGCTACATCAATCATCTCCACCCCTCTTCGTGAATTGTATACCTATGTGAGATGATTCTTTACTTTCAATCTATATCTTCGATATGATTGACTTACATTCCTGTGTGGATTGGGACGTAATTTCCTGTGTGGATTGAGTTATACTTTCCTGTGAGGACTGTGTTGTACTTGAGCTTGTGATTTTGAGTAGAACCGAAAATGATGACTTAGTTATATGTATGGGCATATACCTAAGTAGTGTTGGTTCATACTTGTAATCGTATCTTTCCTTTTTGGTTTATCCTTTGTGGATTCTGGGAGACCTTCGGGAGTCTCGGGGTCCCTACTGAGTATCGTATACTCACCCCTGCACGGGCTACGCCCGCACTACGTTGTGTTGGTTGCAGACGACGGAGAACACTGATCGTAGTTGAGGCTTGAGGAGCGGGACGGTACACGGAGGTGGAATATCAGGCGGGACGTACATGGAGAGGACGGCTGAACTCGAGGAGCTGATGAGACTATATATACCCTTCAGGTGGGAGATCCGGAGGATGACTTCGTGGTTGCTGCTTTACTTTTCAGTTGTTGTACTTTTTTTTCAGTTGTACTGCACTTCTAGTTGGGTTTGTATACTGTCCCATTTACTTTCTAGTACTTACTTGTGCATTCAGTTTACTTAGTGTTTACTTCAGTTTGCATACTTTGTGGTGATTATTTTCTTTAATAAAGGAAATTCCTTTCCTTTAATCGGGATTTACGCATTTGGTGCTAGTCGCCAGCCCCTGGCATATGGAAGGCGGGTGTGGGGTAGTCATGGCACGGGCCCCAGGGATGGGTCGTGAGAAATTGGCATCAGATTAGTTCATTTCTACCGCAGAACTCATGACTCTGACAATTTCTTCTATTTGAATCAATAGTGTTAAGGGTATTTGAGTGCGGTTGTCAATCCAGGGAGTCCATTGTTGGTGCGGCGGCCAACGTATACATACACCAGGACCCTGAATTCTGATTTCAGACTCAGTGCATGAAAAAATTGATTGCATGTGTGATTCAATGATTTCTTTGTGATTACTTGTGTCATCTCACCAGGTATACTGTATTGACCGTGGCGCACCTGTTTCTTTTCAGGATGGCCCCACGACGACAGCCAGCTAGGGTTCCGAGCTTTGTGTGAGATGGAATCCCACCGAGCGACGAGGCCTCGGTGCAGGGACCCATTACAGCGGAGGCTCCGGTGGTACCTCTACCCACCGAGCCACCGATGCCACCAGCCCCAGCTGTTGAGAGTGCACATCACCTGAGTGCAATGCACGAGTTTCAGCATCAGTGACCGCCCAGGTTCATCTGGGAGACGGATCCTCAGGCAGGTGAGGATTGGATGGAGGCTATTGTTTGAGTTTTCAGGTTAGTAGGGACACCATCAGACCTCATAGTGATCCTTACGGCGAGTCTCTTGCACGCAACAGTAGGTAGATGATGGTGCATGATGCTCTAGGTTCACGACGAGGCATCTCTTCATTGGACGGACTTTGGGAGCCTCTTCCATTCGGAGTTCATTCCTTCCACCCTCTGTGCGGTGTGCATTCATAAGATACTACAACTACGACAAGGCAGCATGACACTAGACCAATACTCAGCAAGATTTACAGATCTCTCGCGCTACTCCACGGATATGGTACGGGACCCATTCTTCCGGGCCTGGACCTTCGATCAGGGACTGAAGCATGAGATCAGGGCTTCGATGATCTCCCTGATTATACCGACGCATGCAGGAGTGCTGGAGCGAGCACTTCTTGTGGAGAGCTTCCTTGTTGAGCCTACACCAGCAGTGAGACCTACCACAGGGCGGCATGTAGTAGAGTCTTCTGTAGCAGGTAGTCGACGGATGTCACAGGTGTCCAAGCGGACCAGACCTTCTGGTGGGTGACCTCAGAACACTACCTCGGAGGTGTGGGGCACACGCAGTAGATCCAGTCATACGAGAGGCATAGAGTGCTATGCATGCGGCGGGCGAGGCCACATGGCTCGTGACTGCCCGACCCACCATGCAGAGGAGCAGCAGACGGTTGGGGGACCACCCAGGCAGAGGCATAGGTTCGACCGTGGTGGTCCGTAGGAAGCAGGCGGATGAGGCAGTGGATCTAGACGAGAGTCAGGTGGTGGACGACGTTTTAAGGCTCTACCATAACCACCACTAGGAGGTCCACTTCGACCACAGGGAGCTGGCGGACAAAGGCAGGCTCAGCTTCAGGCCTTGGATGCCTATGACCATGGCACACCTGAGATGATTCGAGTTACTATCTGTGTCTACTCCACCCATTCTGCATTTCTTATAGACACAGGAGCGAGTCATTCTTTCATTTTCTCTGCCCTTTTTCGGAGCTCAGAGATTTCGATGGAGCCGTTGGCTCGATCCTTACGGCTAGAGACTCCTACGAGAGTAGATTCGATGATTACGCACTGGTGTCAGCAGTGTGAGCTTACTCTAGGAGTTTAGAGCTTCGGATGGGATCTTCTTGTAGTGGCGTTGAGGCCTTATGATGTCATCTTGGGCGTGGATTGGTTATCTACGGTCCATGCTTAGATCGACTGTATTAGGCGCAAGGTGCGGTGTGTCCGCACCAATGGGAAAAGGTTCACCTTCACCGCGCGAGAAGGGAGCCTTTGTAGTACCGGACAGACTCACATAGAGGAGAGGATATCTGATCACTCATCAGTTGTCTAGCCTCATCCTAGGAGTAGTTGACGTGTGGAGTCTGAGTTTTCCCTGTTGTGGTGGATCAGTATGCGGACATTTTTCCTGAAGACGTTCCATGACTACCTCCTCATAGAGAGGTAGACTTCTACATCGACCTGTACCCCGAGACAACATTGATATCTATCCTAGCATATCGGATGGCTCCTGCTGATCTATGTGAGCTGCGGGTACAGCTGAAGGACTTGCAGGGCAAGGGGTTCATCCGACCAAGTGTTTCACGCTGGGCTTCCCCGATTTTGTTCGCCCAGAAGGCGGACGGGAGCTTGCGAATGTGTGTTGATTACCCTCGCCTGAACCAGGTGACTGTGAAGAACAGGTATCCGTTTCCAAGGATTGATGACCTCTTCAATCAACTCAAAGGAGCAAGATGGTTTTTGAAGATAGACCTCATGTCGGGATATCATCAGCTTAGAGTTAGAGATGGGGTTGTGCAGAAGACGACCTTCATATGTCGGTACGGCCACAATGAGTTCTTGGTTATGCCTTTTGGTGTAACCAAAGCTCCAGCAGTGTTCATGAGTCTCATGAACAGGATCTTCAAGCTTTACCTCGATCGGTTTATCGTAGTCTTCATCGATGACATATTGATTTACTCGACTACTGAGGAGGAACATGCCTACCACTTGCGTGTTGTTCTGGATACACTTCAAGAGCACCAGCATTATGGTAATATTTCGATGTGTCAGTTCTGGATTCAAGAGGTCCACTTCATGGGGCACATCATCTCTAAGGTGAGAGTTGCGGTGGATCCTACGAAGATCGAGGCAGTACTAGCTTGGGAGCCTCCTAGGAGCATGATGGAGGTGCGGATTTTCCTTGGTCTGGCTGGGTACTATCGGAGATTTGTGCCAGACTTGTCCAGAGTTGCAGCACCACTCACGGCTTTGAAGAAGAAGAGGAAACCCTTCATGTGGTCGGATAGATGTCAGCAGAGCTTCCTAGAGCTGAGATAGAGATTGACTAGTGCACTCATCTTGAGGATACCAGAGGAGGGCGTAGGGTACGTAGTTTACTGCGACGAATCAGAGACAAGACTCGGGAGTGTCCTGATGCCGGAGCGGGTAGTGATCGCCTATGGATCACGATAGTTGAGGCAGCATGAGTATAACAACACTACCCATGACCTGGAGTTAGTAGCAGTGCTCCTCACTCTGAATATGTGGCGGCACTATCTGATGGGAAAGCGCTTTACAGTCTACTCTGACCACCAGAGTCTCAGTTACATCTTCTCACAGAAGGACTTGAACCTGAGACAATGGTGATGGATCGAGTTCCTCCAGGACTATGACTTTGAGATAGTCTATACCCTAGAAAGGGGAACGTAATAGCTGATGCTCTCAGCAGGAGGACGGGAATCCAACTACTTGGAGAGGCGACGGAGCAGCTAGCCACGTTGCAGACATCCTTTGTGGATAGAGATGAGGAAGCCTTCCTACAGTTGCTCACAGTCACTACTCGACTTCTTCAGTAGTTCAGAGAGTCACAGTGTGGGGACGTTGACTGTGATATATGGCCTGTACAAATTTCTACAGGATAGGCACCTAATGGATTTTCTGTTGGAGGAGAGCACGTTGTCATTTTCAGAGGACATACCATGGTACCAGGTGCATTACAGGAGGAGGTACTGAGAGTGTTTCACACTTCCCCTTTGGTTGTACATCCAGGAGTAGTGAAGATGTACCAGGATATTAGACGATAGCACTGGTGGCTGGGTATGAAGAAGGTTGTGGCAGAGTTCGTTTCACAATGCCTCACCTGCCAGCAGGTGAATGCAGAGCACCAGGTACCAGCAGGCTTGGTCCAGCCCTTGGAGGTCATAGAGTGGAAGTGGAATGGGATATCTATGGATTTGGTGACTGGGCTTCCACGTAATTTCAAAGGACATGACTCCATTTGGGTGATTGTAGACCGACTCACCAAGTTGGCCCACTTTCTACCTATCAGAGAGCAGGGTTCAGTGGAGAGTTTGGGACACCTCTGCTTTAAGGTGATGATATGGCCTCATAGTGTGCCATCATCTATCGTCTCTGATCGATATGCTCACTTTACTTCCCTACTTTAGAAGGGGTTACAGGAGTCATTTGGGACGTAGCTACGCCTGAGCACCACTTTTTACCCGCAGACGGATGGTCAGACGGAGAGGACCATTCAGACTCTCGAGGACATGCTCTGAGCTTGTGTCCTCGACTTTGGTCATAGCTGGGAGGGTCACCTACCCTTGGTGGAGTTTTCATACAACAACAGCTACCACTCCACCATCGATATGGCACCATACGAGGCATTGAATGACCGACCTTGCAGATCACCTCTATGCTGGACTGACCCTTGGGAGTCAGCACTCGTAGGACCAGAGATGGTCCATGCCATGACAGCGAAGGTACAGGTCATCCAGGAGTGGATGAGGATAGGTCAGAGCTGACAGAAGTCCTATACTGATAGGAGGTGGAGACCACTAGAGTTCGAGGATGGCGACCACGTTTTCTTATGGGTCTCACCTCAACGTGGATTACATAGATTTGGTCGGGGTGACAAGTTATCTCGGCGCTTCATTGGACCATTCCAGGTTCTTAGCAGGATAGCGGAGGTGGCTTATCGCCTGGCTCTTCCACCTCAGTTGCACCGGGTGCACAACGTCTTCCATGTATCTCAGCCGAGGAGATACGTGCATGACTCGACGCATATCATTGATCATGGGGAGCTGGATATCGATGACGGGGTGACTTTTGCAGAGGTCCCGATGGATATCGAGGATCGACAGGAGAAGGACCTACATGGATGGTCAATTCCTCTAGTGCGCATTAGGTGGCAACACGGGAACCTCCAGGAGAGCACATGGAAGCGTGAGGCTCAGATTTTTGCTCATTACCCTCATTTGTTTCCCTAGTTTGTGATGTAACTTTACAGGGACGTAAAGCCCAGAGGTGGTAGTAATGTAAATACCCATAAAATTCAAAAAAAAAATTTCTTAATTTCTTTGGGATTTTATGAGTATTTAGTTTCTAACGGCACGTGATTCCGAGGCCCGGTGTGCCCGGAATCAATTTCCGAATTTTAGCTCAGGTACGTTCATTGACCGAACGAGCAGGGTTTTCTATCTTTTGAACCGGTCCTCGGAATCGAAATCTGAGGGCACCGATGAATTCGCAGAACCAGTAATTTCTTAAGAAGACCTTTACTAGAGGTGTGTGTGCTCTGGAGGAGTTTTTAAAAACTTGAGGATTAAATGTGAAGAAAATAAAATTTCGGTACAATTTTATTTTATACTTCTAAGTGGTTTAATCCTATATGTGGGAGTTGGGGTGGGACCCACTAAATCCTAACTCCTCTTGTTAGGATATTTGTGAGGTGGGGACCACACGAGCCCCACCACTTCAAATTCCTTTAACTCCTTTAATCCCCTTTAAGTTGGAAATTCCCCATTAATTTGTGACTCTTCACTCTCTCCTCTTTAAACATGACAACTCAAGTTAAATCAATGAAGTGAGTTATGTGTTGAATTTTTAAAATTGAAATGTTGACATGAGTAAATAAAATAAGGCAAAGCCTTATTTTATTTTGGTTGGCTTTTGTTGTGGGAAGAAAAGGGGAGGAGATATTGAGTTATTTTTGAAGAACTTATTCTTCTTCGTTGAAGAACGCCATGACTTCGACGAAGAACGCCGACACCAAGGAGAGAAGATGTGTCGTTCTTTCACCTCTCCATAGCCGGTGTGAGACGACATCCCCTCCTTGGATGGACGCCAACACCTTCATCAAAACCACACCACGTGACACCGAATTTTTCATCGTTGTTGAGGTTGGGGTTTTTCTTCGATCAAGTTTTGTTCATCATCTTTGTGATTTAAAATTAAGACCGCTTGTTATCATTATAACGGGAGGAGGTCGGACTGCACAAACACAGCCGATCCTCCTCCCATTTTCTTCATGGGCTTTGTGGATTGTTGTGGCGAAGACGGCGCGGTGTCGTTGCACCATGCGGGAACAAGAGAAACACGGCCAGAGAGGGCCATGGTGGAGGTGCGCAGCGCCGTCGTGCCGCGCCAGTGAAGCCGAAGGAACCACGGCCGGAGCGGTCCACGGTGGCAGTGCGCGGCACCGTCGCGCTGCGCCGGAGGACCGGATTGAGTCAGTGGCCATTGGCCATGGTGGTTCAATAGGAGGCGGTCTTCCAAGCTGGATGGTGGTGCTCAAGGAGGTGGGACCCCCCCCCCCCCCCCCGTGGATCCCTCGTGGCACACCGACCGCCCATAATGGTCGGCCGTTTCCAGGAAGAATGGGGGTTTAAAACCCCCATCTAGATCTTCTAGGGAGGACCCCATGGGTCTTCCGTTTCCATAATCAAGGGGGGGCAACGCCACACCCCTTCGCATCCCGCTCAGCCGAGAGTTGAGCCGCCGGCCAAACGGGCCGGGTCGCCCGCGCCGGGTCGGTCCAGTCGCGCCAGGCCGGGCCACCAACACCGGGCCAGGCCGGGCCGTGCATTCTGGGTCGGGACACACCCAACTCGGCCGAACCCAAACTCGGGTCGGGTCATCCCGGTTCGGGCCGACCCATGGGGTATTGGACCAGGTCGGACTGGGCCCAAACCCCCTATTTCCAGGTAGTTTCATTCAAACGCACATAGCGTGGGATACGGAACTATAATCAATGCCCCATCATTTGTGTTGGGATCCCTAGATCGAGCGGGTCGTTTTGGTATATTAAACTCAAGTATTCAGAGAACATTAGGTACGGCTGGGTTGGTTCGATCACGAAACCAATCGGGCCCTCCGAGCAGAAATTCTTATAACTTGAGCTCCGGACGTCTGATTGACGTGCTGTCGACCTTGTTAGATTCCTCTTAGTGAGAAGGCTCTTTTGGATTAATCTTCTTGAGTTTTGGACGCAGCTACAGTACGGTCGGGTTGGTTTTAGCTTAAAAACCAACCGGGCCCCTGGGACGAAAAAGCCAATAACTCTCAGACCGGGCATCCGATTGACGCATTGTCTGTCACGTTGAGTTCATGTTGATGAGACAGAACTTTGTGATACATCAACTTTGGCCTATGTGACAGTTGATGTATCAACCCCTTGGCTAATAGAGAGGACCCTCCCAGAATCGAGCGTGTTATGCGCATGAACCCTAGAGATGGCTGTGACTGTGACGACGATGATGACTATACATGGATCCTACGTGGGTTTGGCAGCGAGGACGAATGTAATTGGATCCTCCGTGGGTTTGGCAGCGATGACGACTGTACTTGGATCCTACATGGGTTCGGAAGTGATGGTTACTGTACTTGGATCCTACATGGGTTCGGTAGAGTCGACATCTGTACTTGGATCCAACGTGGGTTCGGTAGAGGATATGATTCAGAGGCAACATCAATCATCTCCACCCCTCTTCGTGAATAGTATACCTATGTGAGCTGAGCCCTGACTTTCAATCTATATCTTCGATATGACTGACTTAAATTTCTTTGTAGATTGGGATGTACTTTTTTGTGTGGATTGAGTTATAATTTCCTGTGTGGACTGGGTTTTACTTGAGCTCGTGAGTTGGAGTAGAACCAGAAATGATGACTTAGGTATATGTATGGGCATATAACTAAGTAGTGCTGGTTGATACTTGTAATCATATATTTCCTTTTTGGTTTATCCTTTTTAGATTCTGGGAGACCTTCTAGAGTCTCTGGGTCCCTATTGAGTATCGTATTGTCCCCCCTGCATGGGCTACGCCCGCACTACATTGTGTTGGTTGCAGACGACGGACAACACTGATCGTAGTTGAGTCTTGAGGAGTGGGATGTTACATAGAGGTGGCCTATCAGGCGGGATGTACATGAAGAGGACGGCCAGACTCGAGGAGCTGACGAGATTATCTTTACACACCCTTCAGGTGGGAGTTCTGGAGGACGACTTCGTGGTTGCTACTTTACTTTTCAGTTGTTGTACTTTCGTTTCAGTTGTACTGCACTTCCAGTAGGGTTTGTATACCGGCACATTTACTTTCTAGCACTTACTTTTGTAGTCAGTTTACTTAGTGTTTACTTCAGTTTGCGTACTTTGTGGTGGTTATTTTTTTTAATAAAGGAAATTCCTTCCCTTTAATTGGAATTTACGCCTTTGGTGTTAGTCGCCAGCCCCTGGCCTATAGAAGGAGGGCTTGGGTTAGTCACGGAACGGGCCCCGAGGATGGGTCGTGACAAGTAATATCAGTGCTATAAGTGGTCAATAATCATCCTTAATAATTAATCTATCTGGAAGGAGTATTTTTCTAAAATTCACTACATTTATATAATTATTGACCTCGGTTTGAGGAATGAAAACTATATGATATTGTAAACATGTTACTATTAATTATATATAACTTTTTTTCTAATTTTTTTCATAATAAATAGAATATTTTCATTCTAAGTTCAACATTATAGAATAAAGTAAATTCATAATTTTCTTAACTAGTGTAATTCTATTCAAATTTCTCACCTTCTTTTCAGATTTAGTAATTTAATTTTTTACTCTATTATTTTTTGGAAACATAGTCTTCCATCAATTTGTATTAAAAAAACACTTATTTTCATAAACCCTAACACCTTTAAACTAAATTTGAAATATAATATAATATGATGGGAATTTAAAAATAAATATCATAATTTTATATTTCGAGGAAATCATATTTATCATGAGAATCACTCTTGGGATATTCAAAATTTTGTTAATGTGAAACACAATTCTCTATTTCAAATTAATTATTTTCATTCCTACTATGTAAGCCTTTTACATCCTAAACACATTGGATAAAATCATTCAAATTATTATGAAATTCAAGGAAATTGGACACAATCTCATTTTGTTCACTATTTATTCTTCTTTTCTATTTCATAGAATTATTAATCATAGGGATGATACTACTCAATTATTTCATATACATAAATTCCAATTTATATTCCTGAATAATTTCATTACTTAATTATAAAATTTATTCTTTTATCAAATCATTTTAACTTCTAGACTTTTCATCCTAAAATTATTAAATGATTGTATTTCCTATTACAATACATTGTGAACAATCACCCTCACAGCCATCAAAGATGTTTTATTTTTTTATTATATAAATAAATATTGTGATTCATATATGATGTGTTAGTCAAAAAATATATTATGTCAAATTATCTCTTCTTAATATCATTTAATTATTCATTTAAAAATCCTTATATTTATCATTTATATCTCTACTTACATATTTTCCTATCATTAGAAATTTTTTAGTGAAATATCCAATACCCCCATAGATTAAAAACATAAACTCAAACATACCATGATATTTACCCTATCATATTTAGAAATATCTTTAGATATGTGAAATTATCTATTAAAACATCACATCAGCATCATTAATTTAATCGAAAAAATTAAATTGATCTTCATATTCATTATCTTCAACATTTTTCATTAAGTCCCTTTCATTATTCACAACAATATAAAATATCTTCTTCTAAACCAAACACATCTTCTTTTATGTGAATTCATTTATTAGATCATATTCGTAAACGATTATATAAATATTTTTAAAATTAATAGAATGAAGATCACAATCAAAATTGAGTTTAAAAATTTGAATAAAATATATTTAATAATATAGAATGTATATTCTATACAACTATTTAATATTTATGAGTTTCACTAAATACAATAACAGTAATATGTTCCTTATTTAACATTTTATTTAATAAATAAATATATTCTCTTTCATGCACTCTCATATCTTCACAAATCAATCGCCCAAATTTTAATTTATCTCAATTATCGTTGATAATTATTTCTGTTATATTTTTAGGATTTTAATAATTTCCATTTTTAGTATTTATCCTCATAATATATTATAATTACTTCAATGAATTTGCATATTTTATGTATTTTATTTTACACCATTAAATCAATAAATTTAATTTTTCACCCTATGTCAATGGTTATCCTATTATACTATATAATAACCATTAGTTATAATATCTTGATCCTCTATTCCTAACAAAAATATGTTGGGTAACATTCATTCCATTAAATTATTAAAACATTTCCCCTTGAATATTAGAGTTACACATTGATTCATTGATTAAATAATAGTCATAAAAATAAAAAATAAAAATATCATAATAAAAATGCACTAAACTCCTTAAATTAATAATTTTAAGTCTATCTCAATTATAAAAGGGAGAATGAAATAGAATTACTAATCATGTATTGAAACAATAACATCTTTTAATATTTCATAATCATGTGAAAAAATATTAAATTTTATGATTCTAATACTATTGTCCCCATGAATGTTGATGTTCCTTGAGTGGGGGAGGTGAGTAATTAATAAATAATAATTCATCTTAAATATATGATTCATCATGAAACAAACTATTTTCCATTTTTATGGATACTAAAAAAACAATCAAATTCACACAAAAAAATGAAAAAGAGAATAATATACCCTTGAGATAAAAGTCTTGCTAGATAAAATCAGTAGAAAATCCATGGCATATCAAAAATCACAAATGACAACAAGATATACTTGAATTAAAATTTTCAAAAAAAAAACTATCATATTTAATATTCACTTTCCTTTAAAAATAATACGACAAAAATATGAATTTATGGATAGTTAAACAAATTAAAAACTCCTCAATTATACGAGAAGTCTTCCACCATCTCCATTTCTTTAACTATAAAAATATAAATTCATAATAAATCTTCTCCCCAAATTATTTTCCAATTCCTCAAGGTTCAACTATACTAATAAGATCACACATCATAGTGAAACATTATGGAGTTTAAATAATTTTTGATCGTTTTGGTTGAAAAGGAAAGCGGTTTCTTCATATCTATTTTTCTTCATTGTGATTTTCTTCATATTATTTCATTATTCTATTTTTTGTTTATATATCCTAATATGAAATTTTAATATACATATTATTTAATTAATGAAATTGAAGAATCCATTTTATTTTCATCCTTTCAAGGGATATTATTTTTAAATGTAACAATGTATTTAGTTTTTCTTTATTATCTCAATTTCAAATTGTTAATCATATGAATGAATTTTCATATGAAAATAATTATCTGAATTCTATCTCTAAAAACCAAACTAAAATATTTTATTCTAGATATTATTTTAGATTTTCATACCATATTTTAATTTCATTTCCCTTAATATATAATTTACCTAATGTGACACCATTAGGTGTAATTGAACACACTTATTTATTTATTTTGGAATCATCGACCTTTTTTCTATATTAATGTATGGTTTTACTTTTCCATGGGTCAATAAATTATAACAGCCCCTTTATACTATTATAACAATATTTATATATTTTATTTAAATGTTTTCCTTATGTGTTATTTTGAAAAATTAAATCCCATTTAATTTTTTTTAATGTGGACACATTCTCTCACCATTAAGAGAATTCATTTTTTATATATCATTCATTACATTTTTTAAATGGGGTTATAAATAAATATAATTCATACTTGTTTTGAAAAGGAAAAGGGATATATTATACTGTATCAGACCCTCACATCCAGATTTATTGTGAATAATCACCTTGTTTACATACTATCTTAAAAAGAACTAAGATGACTAAATTTGAGTAGCCAATAATTATAAAATCCATAATAAATATTGAGTTAGTTACATTAAAAGGAAATTTTTGGTTTATAGTTATATATAGCTATATGAAAATTATACTTAAAAAATATAATTTATATCTCATATAATGGAAATTTATTCCAATATATAAGACACTACATAATCTATAGTAATTATTCATTATCACTCATAAATTCTCTAAACATGATACATTTTTCTAGACATATCATATATAATACTTTTTTTCATATCATTCTAAAATTTAAACATAAGATTGGTGATATAAAATTATTAGTTAGGTTAAAGGAATATCAAATGATATCTGGGAATGAATAATATGGATGGAGTAAATAACAGTCAAATAAATCCATATAACAGAATACATGATCTAGAAATAAATCCATAGATTACATAACATTATAAACAATCCAATGGAAAACACGAATATTTTTATGGTGATGTAATTAAAAATGCTAAACATATTTTACTATCTAGTACTCATCCATGATATCATTCATGTAATCAAAGATGCAACCAAGATGTCATTATTTTCATTTAGGGACCAAAAAATCCGTCATACTTTCATTGGGATGGAATACACCAAATTAAAAAACCAGTGGACTCGAGACACAAACTAATGGATTGAGGGGATATATATTGGTGGGACACACCAGTCACTAATTATTTCCAATTAATTCACTATATGAGAAAATAAATAAAAAAATACATAATAAAAATTTATAAACCTGTCTATATTGGAATAAATACAAGTGGAACCTAAATAATTTCCCCCCTTTCAGATAAAGGGAAAAAATATCATAAATTAACCACATAATGAATATGAATCATCAAAAAATATACAATAAAAATTCATAAATAATAAATAAAATAATATCAAAATATCATGTAAAAATATATTCAATATTTCCCCAAGAAACCAATGATTGGTGTATAGGTAATCACCATTAAAACAAAAGAAGGAAACCTATATTTTTCACTGAGGAAACAAATAAGTAGAAACAATATTCCAATAACAGGGGAGGATTTGGACAGGAAAAGGTAGTGATAGATTTTAACGTGTATAATAACTCAATTGAGAATAGAACTAGAGATTTAGTAACCAATATATGGTCAAAATTTAAAACACAAAAGGGAGTCATGTTTTGAATACAAATTATATATCAACGAAGGAAATTTGTGGTAGAAAACCGCATACAATAATGGAATCATATGAAAAAATTACAAGAGTTAAAATACATGAAACTAAAATACAACGAAAGGAAATATATACATTATTAATGAAGGAAACATTATATAAAAATTCCATATAAACTAATATATGGTGAATAGTATCGAACATGTGTAATGGAATTGAATACATATATACATGACACTTAATGATTTCGAATTATTGGATTCAAATCCCCTTGAAGGATTAAATTAAAGATGGTATATAAAAAACCTAGATTAATGAGAGAGTAATTATATAAAATATAAATGGAGTGGATAGAACACAATAAAATTGAATATATGGAGTTTTTTAGAGTTATGTCTAGATGAATTGATGTTTGAGGCAAAGATCCCTTATAGATTTTGTAATTTTAGATTCAATCCACATGAGAGAAAGAAAAAATAATATAATAATTAATTTCATGAAATATGTTATAATATTGATAAAAATATTATTAGGGATTAATAATATAGTTGCAAATAAAAAGTGATTTATAATAAGAAATTTTTCTCCAAGGGTGGTAATTGAGATAAGAAATCCATATATGTTTACTCATTTGTAAACATCATGAACAAAAATACATGAATTATTAAATTAAATTTATTACATAAATTATTCAGAATAATATTATTATAAATTTAATTTAATATAGATCATATTTTATCATATATATATATCCCTATATTTCTATTAAAATTGAATAAATGCCGGCTAATTTGGTAGTTTTATTTTTCAATCTTGATATTAAAATTATCAGTTAATTACTTAATATAACAATTATATATACATAAAAAATATTATATTTCTTAATATTTTGTTAAAATGTTATTATTTATGATAATAATATAATCAATGATATATTTTTTTACTATTATTTATGTCAGTGGTTGGAAAACCCCAAATAAGAACATACAATAATTTGATGGGTATGTATTGTTTTGAAATTTTGTATATTTTGATGTAATTTCATTTATATAAATGAATAATGAAATTATTTATATTTTGATGATTTTTTGAATTATACCTAATGGGTTTAAAAAAATAATTACAATTAAGTAAAAAATGAAAAAAATAGCATTCTGCAATGGAGGTTATAGTCCACAAAACACATGATCGATGTAATTTTTTTCTATAGTGAATGATGAGGTATAAATAATTTATTATTTATTAATATAATAAATATTTAAAAAAATTATTTTACATATATTATTTTATTACTATGTTTTTGAATGGTTAGGAAGAGAGATAAGAGGATTAATAATAGAAGGATCATGTGATACTTATGTTGGGACATAAATCTTTCTCTTAGATGTTTCGTTTCGTAATTAACATAATACTAAATCATTTATTGACCATAGGAAAATTTAATTATGATATCATTATATGAAGAAAAATATTATTGATTTTTGGGAATAAATTCAATGTAATGGGTGTGGAATGAAGCAGTTGACATTGTCCCCATTTTTTAGTGAAGAAGGGATTTATAAGAACACCAATTATTTTTAACCAATAGAATTAGATTATTAAATATTAAATCGTAAAAATGAATAATAATAGTTTCGGGGAGATATTGTGTCAATCAAGACTCATCCATCAAATTCTAGACAAGCTTCGACCAAGATTGAATGCTTTTTTTCTTATATTTTTACTCATACATTTTTTATTTTTATTAGGGTAACTAGTTTTGAAAGAATTATGTTATGTTTTCAAAAAATATTATATACCATATATTACCAAATTTATATTGATAAACCCATATTATTTAATCTTTTAATTTAATTGAATTTAATTTTAATATTAACAATTTTTACAATTTTTTCATTTTAAATATAGAAACATTATTTGTTAGAAAACTTTTTTCATCATGATTAAGTGTTACTAATCATACTATATATTTATTACTAATTGAATGAGTTATATTTAATTTAAATTATAGGTGAAAATTATTTTAAATTCACTTTTTATAATATATTAATTTAAATTTTCAGATAAAAATTACAAAATATTAATAAATAAATTCATTTAGAATTATAGATTTACAATTATTGTGATCATTATCATATTTTTTTAAATCAGGTTTTTATTACTAAATTTGAAATCTCTTTAATTAAATAATACAATAATATTTATTAGAAATGTTAATTCCATTTTATGTATTTAAATTCTATAAGTGATGAAAAAATATTTTTTAATATATGTGAACTAAAATAGATTCTATAGTAATGTATTTTTTTATGTTTCCAAAATATTAAGCGCAAATTTTATAAATTCAACATAGTTTTAATAAATTATTTATATTCATTATAGAAATATATTTTTATATAAATTTTTTTAAAAATACTTTGAATTAAAAAAATGAAACTGTATTTGAAAAATAATTATTTTTTCGATTCAGCAAAATATCAATTATTATAGAAAATATAAAAAAATTAAACAAAATTTGAAATTTACAGTATACGTTAAAAAAGAATTTATTTATATGATATTAAATTTTTAAAATTTATATATTTCATGTAATATAATGTAAATGGATACTATTATAATAAAAATAATATTAATATGTTTTACTGAAAATTAATTTTTTTTAATGTTGTTTTTTTCCAATTTTAATTTTATGAATTTTAACATATTACTGAATATAATAAAAAACCAATATTATTATTATAATAATTAGAAAGTGTTGAATTTAATTTTTTTTAGAATATCTAAAACAATATATTAAAATAGAAGTAATTTTTAAAAAAAAATAACTTTTTAATAATATTAATTTATCTTTTATGTATAAGAATTATAAATTGATTAATATTAGTTTTCTATTTTTCTTATAATTCATTTATTTTATTACATAATATTCATGTAGTATATTGTAACTAGATTTATTTTCTTTTTATTCATGAAAACAATTATCCAATATAGTGTTAATTAAATTGATCCAAAACTTTATGCTTTTAATTATCAACTTTGTAAATTAATTTCATCTTTTTTATATTTAAATATTAATTATAGATGAATATATGTAATGGTATTCATAATATATTCATCATTAGGAAGTAACTTATAATATTATTTATATGTTACTCTTCTTGGAAATAACATTTGACTTTTCTTTCCTTAAACAAAATTATTAAGTCATATAATCATATACACATGTCTGCATATAGAAAAATCATAAAGTATAAAAACATCATTTCGAAAAACCATTTGAATCTTCAAAACATTAAACCATAATAAAATCATATATTATAATAAAAAATAACACTTTCAATATTTTTAAAATGTTTTAAACACTACTTAAAAAAGTCATATATTAGTGCATATATATAATTACCCAAATAATGAGAATAACTTCAAAAAAATCATCTGGATAAATTTTATATTAAATCTCATTGAATTAAATTTTATCAGAACTAAATAACTGACCATTCTAAAAAAAACCCTTAATTACTTTATCATCATTAATATTTTAAACCTTGGGGTCATTCCTACCACAAACATGTGTTCTTAATTAATTATCTTTATAAATAAAATCCTTTTCTAAAATAACATTTCATGGTTTTTGATATAATTTAATATATATTTTCAATCCATTAATGAAAAATTATGAATATAAATCCATATATTTTTTTCTTATAATCTATGTTTCTTTTAGAATATACAACAATATCATCTTTAAATATCATCCATTAATGAATATATATTAGAAAATATAAATTTAATTTCTATTAATATTTCAAAATATTTATCTGAGGAATGACAAGGAAACTCACCATATCCATAATAATAGCAATATATTAAAATTTAAAACTATTTATTTATAATGTATTTTTTGATAGTAACACATAGTGGTTTCTAGATAGATACTTTTCCAAACATGATTTTCAAGTTCGTATTTCAACCAAATACTAAAACATAAATTATTTTGGTAATATAAAAAATATGAGAACGAAAAAATTAATCTAAGGATGAATTATATAATAACTCCATCATTTCATCCTTTGAAATTATTTTCAAGATCTAATTTAATTTATTTAATATATCTTATACTTCTCATAATAATCCAAAAAAATGTCGCACCATTATCATGAATATTCATTCAGAATACAAAATTTAAAAATCACTGATATATGTGATATCTATTTTTTACGAACACATAATCCATAAAAAAATATCAATTAACATGTACCTTAACTCAATAATACCTACATACAATTCCCATTTTTATGTTGGAATTATATATTATGACCTAAAAACTAATGAGTGTAAACACCTTTCTAATAGTTCATAATGGGAATGGTAATTAACTAATGAATATCCCCTGGAATTTATATAATGGGGTCAATCGTAGGAAGACACTTTATGCACCAATTTATTATTGTGTTTAATATGAACCAACCAATTTCTTGGTTTTTACCCTAGGTGAATTAGCGCCACAACCACATCCTCTATCCATTATCTAGATAGGGATATATTTTCATGTAAAATCATAATATATACTTTACCAAACCATCAATGAGTCACCGTATACATAGAAATACCCCTTATACTTATTTTAAGTATTTTTATACATATACTCTCATCATATTACCCAAACATCATTAAATATTCAATATTTTCTCTACAAAGAGAAAAAATTATCTATTCATATAAATTCATTATCATCTGTATCTTATCAATCCTTTAAAAAATTTATAACTCTTAAATAGTCTTGAATTCATTTCATTGTAATCTCAAATTATCTTTATACCTTCTCATTATAACAACTAAACCTCCCTATACCCTCCCTCTAGCATATAGTAAAAATATAAATCTTGTTTTCATAGCAACATCAAATTAACTAAAGTAACCAAAAAGTAACCATCTATAATTAAAATATCAAATTAAAATATTGAATTTCAGGCATTAAAATGACCTTTTAGGTTCAATGTTTTATAGAGTTTGGAAATAATTACAACTAAAAAAGAATATGAATATCTCATCAAATAAATATTCTCCCATGCTTTAATAAAATAATTTTTCTATAATACATTTTAAACTCTCCAAATATTTCTCCACATATGTTTTTTCTTATATACATATCATGTGTAATACATTTCCAATGAAAAAATTTAAATATAAATATATAGAGGTTGACCTCAAATGATTAATAATTGAAAAATTATATCTAAATCCATTACGGAATGATTAAATTGGAAATAATAAATAATACAAAGACAATTCAATATAACTGATCTAATTATATTCAAATAATTCCTTTGACGATATAAATATATAACCAATTAAATGGATAAAAATAAATATATTCATGGTTATTCAATTCATAATGTCATTCCCCATTTACCATTAGGGCCTCATCTACAATATATTTTAATCCATCATGTTGATTCTAGGACATATTTTTTGCCTTCAAGGACGGAAACAAAATATCATAACTTTTTTGGGTATAAATAAACTAAATATTCCAACATTTTGTCTCATGATACCTACATATACATCAAGGGGATATCTATAACAATTCCCTAACCATCACTAATTAATTCAAGCAAAACATTATTTAATGAAAATTAACCAAAAATAGATATTAATCTTTTCCAATAATCATTCTTATTATAATGAAAATATATAAAACTCCAATAGTATTACACAAGTCAATAAAATGGATAACATGATAATAGTTCCTATAGTAATTAATATGGACACCTAACAAATACAAACTAAAAAAATTATTAATCATTAAACATCAGTATTAAAATAAATATAATACTGATTTTTAACATTTGTATAAATCAATCATGTTGTGTAATCTTGGTGAAGACCTGACAATCATATGATGGAAACATAGAGAGTTAATATGGTAAAGAGAGTTTAGGAGAAATTATAATTATAATAGATGAGGATATAGAATGATGAATTTCAAGATGAATTTTAATTAGTTTAATACCACAAAGGAATGCAATATTATATGATTTAGAATGTTTCCCTAGGAATATATATAAATAGAATAATGAATCAGGTGGAAAATATGAATGATATTTCAATGAAGAAATATTGATATGAAAAGACCCTAACGAAAATCATAACATAACAATGGAAAGAGAATAAGAGTGATTCCACGAGGTTATAATATAATGAAATGAAAGATATTCATCAAACTCAATGAAAATTTGGTAGAGAATACCCCATATAAAATTAAATATGATATTCTATATCAAATCTGTGTCATAGAATATAAAATTTAAAGAAAAGACTCCAAACAGTTTTAGAAATGTTCAATTCAATAACCTTAAAAGATAGAGTTCCAAAAAAACATTAAATACCATGCTTAATGAGATAATAATTATATAAATTACATATAAAAAATATTTACACCATAAAATTGAATTTATGGTGTATAATTGTGTTTCCCATGATGAACATTTTGTCACCCTATGAGGGAGAGGTTGGACTAATTGTGAATAATTTTTTACTTATGATATTAAACAAAAAATATCTCTTAAATAATTCTTATAAAATATATCATATTATTAAATATATATGGATCATTATAAATTATTCCTCCAAAATTATATTTTTATAATATGTATATGATATAAATATAAAAACACATGCATTATTATAAGTATTAGAATTAGTGTTAGAACCTATATGCTTCCCATAGAAAATCTGATTTTTCTGTTGATTCATAAAAAAATATCTTTTTCAAAAATTACATGTGGGGTTTTTATATTGAATTTTATAACTGATATATATCTAAAAAACATCAATATTATCATGATAAGATATTATGTTGATTCCCTATAATTGAGGTATCTCATAAAATGATCTACATATATCCAAATATGATATTTTATTGACTCCTATAGTTATAAAAATTAATATCATTGGAGACAATATTAGAGGAAAAAATTTGCACATCTCATGAAAAAAAATAATGAAAATATATGTTCAATAACTCAATCTGGTGTTACTCCATTATATGCACAATGCATTAATCCGATGTGATGGGGTTTGATAATCCTCACTCTACATATGATGCACCTCAATCTATTTTTGGTATGTTTATTTCTGGAAAAACTCAAAATTGTGAACCTCAATTTTAAATGACTTAATTTCTATCTAGTATCCTTGAATCTAGAAAGCATTGAGTTAGTTCCCCTCTGACTAGAACATTTTTCTAATAAAACTATATAAGTTATAACTTTTAACAGAAATCCTTTCTTGGATATCTCTGATCAAACCCCCAAGCATGTAAACCTCTTATCAATAAAAATTTATATTTATTAATCTTTAAATAAGATATTACATTGTTAAAACACCACACATACATTGAATTTTCAAATATTATCACCACACAAACATATTATTTATGATAATTTCTCCCAAAATATGTTGTACTTACATCTCCTTTTTATACTTATTAAACAAGTTAAAAGGGATGAGACTAAAATATTGTTCCCCGCTCAAATAAAATTCAAATTTTGATATTCCCCCTCATCTAAAATTCACTAGATTCATGTTTAATATTATTTAATATTCATTATGTATTACTAATAATCCAACATCCATAACCTTCTCCAAACTTCCTTTTTATCATACTTATGATACATCTTCATAAAACCTAATATTATTATAGTGAACATAACTTTTCGAACATTACCATTACATATTATTTGAGTAATACCTAAAAAAATAAAAAAAATGAAAAAGAAAGACCATACTAGTCTTGTTCCTTTGGAATCATGGAAATATAAACAATGATACATAAGTGAGATTTATTATCTCCCAATAGGTTCTTCATAAGTAGTACCCTTCATATGCACATCAATGATAATACATATCATCATAACATGGGATGGAAACATAAAAATTGGTGAGATAAAATGAAAAATAAGTGTTAACAACGGATATATGTAAATATAATCAATAGCATAAGGTTCTGAGAACATGATCATGAGAATATAATATCAAACCCAGCCTATCAAGGATCATAAACATGAATCATGGATTAAATCATGGTAGTTCCCAAGGTGTGAATCATAAAAAAAAATAAAGAAAATAATCCATTAAAGTATAAAATAGGAATAAAATAGATGATTTTTTAAAACACATAATCATATATAATTATTTTTATTGTAGTCAGGGAATTGATGCCAAGACCATCGTAGCGGAAAAAATATTTTACTAAACAAGGTTCACACCACATTCCAGCCCGGTGTTTCTAAACCGATTCCACCCCTCATTTCATCCCTATATTAATGAAACCAATGCATTTATCATTCTATCCCTATAATACTATACTGAGTTCATTTTTCATTCCATTCATGTCTATCTAATGAAAAATATATCTTTTCCCAATTCATTGGAGAGAGATATAGGTACCCCAAATCTCATAGTGAAATTATATATATATTTTCTACGATATCATAAATATCCATATCATAAAAAATGAAATTAAATGGGAATTATAAACTAGTAATCATATAATAAATTTTGTAATGTGATACATTTAATTATAATTTCATCATGAACATAACCTGTGAAAAGTATAGGGTTTGAAAATAATATAAATGTTGATATAGAAATGGGTTTTATAATCCTAATTCAATTAAAAAATAATCCATTCAGAGGATGAATATGAATGTATGTTTAAAATAATTTCCTCATAAAGTTAGGAGTAACACACATTTATGTTATATTATATGAGAACTAATTTTTAATATCTTTTAAAAACTTTTCTTGAGGTAAATATTGTTCATTTACTGAAAATTTTTTAAAACCTAAAACCTTTTTAAAAATTCTTTTCTTTGAAATTAGATTTGAATAAATATAATAGAAGCTTATAAAAAATAATTTAAATCCTTTTTCTTTGAAAATTGATTTCAAATATCTTTTCCTAACTTTTATGAAAACATTTTTTAATGAATTTATTAAAACAAGGTTTTTTAAAACAATAGATTTCTGAAAGGAGATAGTGACAATCAAATTTTATATACAAACATTATCTTATCTTCCAATGAATTTAAAATGGTACTAATACATGGATATATATTTAATAGATAGGTCATAAGGAAACTAAATACTGTTAATGAAGGATGATTAATAAGATTTTATCCATGGAACCATGAACATAAACAATCTCAAAATGCATTGAGATTATCCAAATAAACTCTTATAACTGGGTAACATGGGATCATACTGTCCATGTATGAAAAATAAATGACATGAAGAATAAAATTTCATTAAAGAAATAAAATTCATGATATATCATGTAAAATTTAAGTCTATACACATCAAAAAACAATATTAATTTAGTTCCATAAGAAAAACATGAATCTTGAGTAATGTAAAATGAGGCAATTTTTTTACCAATTCAATTTCCTTTGAAAAATATACCCTATCCAAGAAATATCAAAATATGGATATGTTAAAAAAATTATATTTATTATATTATACATATAATATAATCATGGGAAGTATATACCCCACACAAAAATAATTGGGAACAAAGCGTGTATCTCATAGAAAAAAAGTGATATGAAATCCACATACATTGTGTATTGACTCTCATCATACTAGTTCAAAAAACATGTATAATAAATATAAAAGTTTTATACATATTTTACAGAACCATATTCTTAAATATATTGTATCTTTATGGCCATATATATCCTACTGGTTAACAATAATATAATAAGGCTTCAGTTCAGGAAATATTCTCTTTATTCTACACATGTATCTTAGTTTGTTCTATCATTTGTATTTATATATTATGTCATTATTTAACGAAATTAAGCCATTATATAAATGTAATGTATATATTTGTTTTATAATAACTTGTATAATATATAATTAATAAATGTAATACACCATTCTTAGAGATAGTAGACCGTACATACACATGAATGCTATTTCCATTTAATTGTTATGTTTAAAGAATGATAGTTATATATATATATATATGTTTGTATATATATCATTGTTAAAATATATTTATGATAACATATATGTATTATATATAAAATAATTCCATCCTTAATAGGATTCATGTAGTGTTTGACCGAATCATATCTCATTGAGTCGGCGGTAGTCCACACTTCCTCAAACAAAATTATCACATTTTCAAAAAATGAAATGTAAAAAGATATTGGTTGTAAAAGTAATAAATAATATTAAGGAAATATTAAATATAATATATGAAATATATAAATAGTGTTTTCATCATAATTTCCTCTATGATAGCCGGTAATAAAAATTGAACAATCATCATTTAGTGAGGTGGTAGTTAGTCTTACACATAAACTGAATGTTCATTATCTATTAGATAAGGGTGTAAGTAATTATATGTTGAATAATTCGAAAAAATAAATCCAGGTATATTTATAATACAGGTGTAGTTATATAATAATTGAATACATATAATGGAAGGGGTGAAGAAATAAAATAAAGGAGATGACTTGAGAGACAACATTACATCTTAATCGGGTAACTCCTTTTGGTTTGTGACCTAAGGTTTCCATTGATTGCCTAATGTCCCATGGAATGATTCTAGGAGGAAGGGTAGATTTTTTTAAGTGTATAGGGTATTTACTAGCCAATATTATGAGGTTTTTGATGTGTGAATAAGATAAAGAGGTGATGTCCTTTAATAGGGATGTGAAAGGAGTCACTTTGTATTCTTGAAAACAATTTATGTGTACTCACATTTTTTCATAAAAAATGTAATAGAACACATATAAACTCAATAATGGAAGGTTAATTGAAAATAAATGGATATAAAATCTGGTTTGGAAATGTGGATTGGTCATTCGTGCAACAAATATTAATATTTAGTTCCCAATGCAGCTTAATTTGACGTTAATCAAGGTGGATAATTTTATTCATTTTTACAAATCATTTTGGTAAAAACATTAAATTTATATTATTAGAAAATAACTATTATACTGATTAAAAATAATTATGTTGTTATTATTGACATTAAATTCATAGAATCATAAAAATTATGATTAATCCTATTCTCGTAGATAGGATAAAACTATGGGTTTTTAATGTAGAAAGAAGATCAAAAGATTATTATGTCATTATATTCAATTATAAATAAAAATTCATTATAATGAACTCAATTTTATTTTTAGATGTATAATTGATCTATTTTTACCATAAAAAATATTTAAAATATAATAATACATTAATAATTACATAAATGAAAAAGGCAGTTTTTAACAAAAAATATTTTGTTTTTGTATTCATAAAAAATGATGTTAATCAGAAAAATCCAAAAATTTCAACATAATCTAATTTTAAAATTTTAATTTCAAAAATAAATATTATTTTAAAAAATTTAATTTCTAAATGTGCCTAAAATTAATTATATTATTTTTCACAGAAGGACATTAAATGTAGTTAAATATAGAAAATGGTGTATTTAAACAATAAGGTCTTTACCAGAAACCATATATTTGATTATCAATATGGTTTATTTATATAAAACAATTATACACAATAATTTAAAATTATTTATTAAAATTCCTAATACTATGTTTAATGTATATGTTATAATTATCTCTTCTAAATTATTATTACAGTAAAATTAAGTTTCGTAGAAACAACAGTGTTATGTGTAACATAAACCAAGTTGGTATTGCTTATAACATAAACCCAGTAGATGTTGTTGGTAACATAAACCTTTCAAATATTTCATGTAACATATTCAATTTTGTTTTTATGTGAGAGTAATTTTTAACTTATTTCATTACATGATATAAATGAAAATTTAATTTTTTCCATAAAAGTTCCACAAAAACCCAAGGTGTAACATTATACACCATTAAAAATGAATTTCTACCTCATATTACATAACTATAGTAAGAAAATGAGGATTATTATGCTTCATTATCTTCTCAAGATCCAATTTATATTCCTCTAATCATTTATTTTTTAACAAAACATTGACCTGGTGAGTGGTCTTATTCTGTAGAAAATTCTCTGTATGATCCATAATTCGAATTGGTTTCTCCTCCTAAGAATGATCTGGATTCTGTTATATGACCATTGAATTCATTAATTGTGATGGATCAGGTATGTACTTCTTATGTAGTGATACAGGTAATACTTCATTAACTTCATAGATATTTGGAGTATCTTCAATGATATATGCTATTTTCCTGATACATTCGATAATCTCAATGGGATCAATATACAGAGTGCTTTCTTTACCTTTCTTCATGAATCTCACAACCTTATTCTTGGGAGACATTCATAGAAACTCATTTTCCCCAACATCAATTTCTATTCCATTTCTGTGGTTGTCTTGATAACATTTCAATCGTCTTTGAGTTTCCTTGATATGATACTTTGTGGTTCAAAACATCATGGCCATTTTATCAGTAATCATAGTTTCGAATAGCTTCATATATCTTACATCATCCAATCACGTTAGATCTCTTAATTTCTTCTTATAGTAGGCCTCATATGATGTTATATGAATTCATGAGTGAATGTTATTTCTTGTAAGAAAACATAATTAGAGGAAGGTGTTGATTATAACAACCTTTGTAATCTAGAGAACATGATCTCAACATTTCATCTATGGTTGGAATTTTTCATTCAATATAACCATATATATAAGGATGATAAGTATTTATAAAACTAAATTCTATATCATTTTATTGCTGAAGACATCACAAAAACATTTATGTAAACCTGGGATCCCAATTTCATACAATAGAATGTCATACTCCATGCAGCATTGCAACTTCCATAATTTATATCCCAAAAAGATGATCCATGGATAAAAATTCTCTAATAATAATGAATTTTGCTAACATAGTAAGGCATTTTACTACCACCCATATAGCATTAAACCTTTTAGAGGTTTTTGGTATTCACATGAAAAAAAATCAATAGTGATGTTCTCCCATTTTTATCCTAGATTGGGTAATGGATGAAACATTCCCTTTGAATTTTTTATTTCATCCTTATCATATTGGAATACCAAGAATCAAGAAAAAAACTATGTGACGTATATCTTCATTAAATCATGCTAGATGTATTCATTCAATTCCTTATAAATATTCATACATCAAACATTGATAAAGAATGAACAACTATTAGGTTCCTCTAATAGGTCCTTCTTCAACTCTGGTATAGAAGGAACACATACACTTTTCAAGAACCTTTTCACTCCATCCTGATGAAGTTTAACCAATGGGATTTCAAAAATTAGATTTTATCTATTATTCATCCATATGATCCTCCAAAATCATAACATGGATACAGGTATGAACATCAATTTGATAAAGATAATATTTTACACTTCCTAGAGGATTTCTAGATCTATCCTATGTAAATCCAGAGATATTAGAATGTTGTTTACCCATATAATGGATTAGACAGAAAGATCCCACTGACTCAAAGAATCAACAAACATTGTTCTCTTTCCCAAGAAGGTAATGTATTGAGAATTCATAACCCTTTATCAACTCAGACCGTCTTCTCTGATTCATGTTCAACTCTATGATTGTAAATATATATATCAGAATTTCAGGATTAGAATAGATTGTAACACCCCATGGTTTTTTTAAAATAAATTGAAATTCATGAAACTTTGGTTTAAGAAGATATTTATAACTATGTTTTAAACTTAATTTTTAACCTTATATTTTTTGAATTTCGATTAATGGGCATCTATATTTGTGTTCAGTGAGGTATTTGCAGTCTGATGGAAAAAACATGTTTTTTTTGGTGAATCGTAACATACACTTATGAATTGTAATATTAATAGTATTATGACCCAAATTAATAGTAACTTGTGATATTATTTTATTTTTATTAATGCTTTATGATAATTACATTTTAGATAATTTTACATTGTGATATTAATGCAATTATAGAATTAAAATTATTAATTTTTAATTAAGTATGATTTTATTTAAAAATTAATTTAGAAATATTTAGAAAATCATTTTCCAAAAAATAGAATTAAATTTTAAATTCTACACATCGAAAAATGTTAAGGGATAATTTTGGGGATTTTACTGAAATTATTGAATTTTTTATTAATAGTTCCATATGGTAAAATACTGTATATTAAAATTAATAGTTAAATACACTATTTATGTCATTATTAGTGATGTAATACCACTTGGTTTGAAATCACCAACCATTATTACTATTTGGTGTCACATAAATGGAAATTATTTATAGTCTTGTGGAAAAATATAATAATAATGATTTAAACACAATAAGATCACTCCCCTACTCCACTGTAAATACCACACATTTCCACATCTTCCTCCCACACCTCTCAACCATTGAGAATTGACTAATTTACACCACATTCTTTACCCAATATCATTCCCCATGTCCAATACCTACTGGTCTAAGCCAATGGTCAAAATCAAATGGATTAAGGAGGATATCAAGGAGAAGAGATCAATATGTAAGAAATATTATTCCTATTCATGTATTTTCTGTTCCATTCATTTGCTTTTATAGTCTCTTCTGCTCATCCAATTCAAGAGGAATAAAATCTCTAGAAATCTTGTATATTTGATCTTTTCTCTTGTTCATAGAAAATTAATCATCATTCTTCCTCTCCACTCCCACATAACTAAGGAATAAAAACATTTTCCATGGTGGGCCAAATTACTAAAATCATAGACGATGTTATTTCAATTTGACTTAATTCTTTCATGTCTGGACATGAAACCAGTTTTTTATTGTTAAACTAGGATATAATATATTTATTATTTCTCATACATGATTCTTGAATTATTTTACACACATCATTTTAATTTATGAAACAAAATGAGGTCATTGTTATCAAGAACCACTAAAATGATCTAAACAAACATCATTAATGTTTTAACATATGAATCATACTAATTTCATAATTAAAAATGTTAAATTGAAAAATTTATGGTTTATTAAATATGTAACTACCATTCCATTCAATTCGATAGTTTCACTTCCAATCGTTTAGAGAATCCATCAAGAACCGGTCATGGAAAACATTTAAAGAATGCGTCCAAATCAATAGAAGGAAGACAATAATAATAATTAAATGGTGGAATGATGTTATGAAATGATCATATAAGGTTTTATAAACATGAATATATTTTTAATGATATTAATAACACTCTTTTAATAATTATACAGTAGGGTTAAACACATTTTAATTAAGAATAACCCAAGGTAAGAGAATTATTAAACCAATTTCCATTCGGTGGGTTAACCTTATTCTTTATTCATTTTTTGGAATTAAGATTATTTGTGAGACGATTTATTTATTCATATTATGTTACACTATGTTAATTTACAGTGTATACACATATCAATACAATTCTATTAATTATCATTCCAATTAGATTTTAAGGGACTTTAATTTTAAAATCCTTTAAAAACTCTCTTCAATAAATTTCAAAAAGGATTGTTCATTATATATATATATATATATATATATGGAATTAGTAGTTTATCCATATTTCAAGATAATTTATTTCCCTGATATGTCCCATTGAAAATATTTATTTTTGGTGAAGCACATTATAGCTCAAGATATGTTTGGTTGAACCCATTATACCTCAAGATATGTTTGGTTGAGCCCATTATAGGTCAAGATGTGATGGGAGATACCCAATATAGCTCAAGATATGACTAGTGAGCCTCATTATATCTCTCCAATGAATTGGTTAATTTGTAGATGGATGTTGACCAAAAGGTTATTCCAGGTGTATGAGTGAATGTAATAGTGATTTTGTCAATATTTCCAAAGAAAACTAAATGTTGTATCTATGAATTTGATTTATTATGATTATGGGTTTGATTAGTTCTTATGTTATAACGAGTCTAACTATTTCTTTCCTTATATCCCTTAAAATGTTTTAATCTCATCAGAAGTTTTAAAAATATTTTTCAATGGTTATAAGGATTGGTAAAATAAATAATGGATTCATTATATTTGATATGGAGTTTTTCAAAAGAAATCATTTTTTAAGTTTTAATGTTTTATATTTTGAAAAAAAATGGAAACTATTTTTTATAGTATCATCTCATATGATTGTGGTATGTTATGTATGTAAGGTATCCTAATTCTCGAAAAATATAAACTCAAAAAGAATATTAATGTCTAATAATTTATATTCTAGATAGAAATTCAAGATTTAATAACGTTTTATGGTCCCTTCCTTGAGGTTGGTATCAGAGGATAGTTTAGATAGCTTTATGATCTGGGATGATATTAAAAAAACATAACTGATTTTTACAATATGTTAATTTAAAATATTATATAATTTTAGGGTTACCATATTCCTTGATCTAGGTTTTATTTTTATAGAATTTGTTTCTGCATAAGAAAGAGGGAAACTGATGTTGGAAGGCTCCAAAAGGCTGATTTCTATCTGAATCTATTTCCTGAAATAGTTGGAATCAGAACTGTGCAGTTTGTGACAAAAATTGATCAGTTGAATCAATAAATAAATGGTGGATGTATACACCCTATAGAGAAACATGATCATCAACTAAAAAATATGACTTTTGTGTCGCATTTTATTTGGAAACATCCTCCAGCATTCAGTTGAAGTGCAGATCTAGTGATAGGCGAAGGATGGACCAATGATCTAGAAAAGATATTTAATGGTCTGCGATGTTCTAAATGTAAAATGTTAATACAATCCATTTATTATTTGGAAGTTTAATCTGATAAATGGAGTAATTTTTCTAATAATAGGATAGAAGGAGATGATCTTGACAGTTTGGAATGAGATGATTTTAAGAGTCTTTTTCTAGAAAATTGTTTTCCCAAAAATATTATACTCAGAATAGAGAAACCATTTTTGTAACTGAAGCAGAACGGTGATGATTCTTTGGTATCATATGAAGCCAATTTTACAAGACTGTATAAGTATGTATCGTATTTTACACATAATTTTGAATGTAAAATTAATAGATTTTAATTTTTATTGAATCTATTTTTGCGAAGAACTTTTTCCTCAAGAGAGTTTAAAAGAAATGATAATATTGTTAATTGTGCTGAAAAAGTTTAGATGGTGTTTTCTGAAACATATATTCTCTATGATGACAAGAATAAGATGCAGTTAGGTTCGACAGAAATGGTGAATAACTTGTCAAAGAATTTTTGAGGTAAGAAAATGAATTTTCTTTCTTATGAAAATTCTGATAAAAGGAATACTGGTAAATGTGTTGTAAATTATGGGAAATTATACTAACTTGTAAAATTGTGAAAAATGCCTCATGACTGTAAGAAAAATTATTCTAAAATTAATGATAAGTTGAATGTCTTGTAAATTATGGGAAATTCTACTCGTGGTGAAAATTTTGACACATGTCTCGTGACTACAAGGAAAATGATTCAAAAATTAATGAGAATCTAATGGTGAGATTCTTTAAATGTAAGTAATTAGGTCATTTTTCTAATGTTTATCAGAAGCTATTTACACAAGCATGGAATCAGCTAGATTGGAAGTATAAGGGTTTGTTTAAATTTTTTGCAACCACTTCAGCATTTGATGAGCCAATAAATGAGGCTGTATTAGGAAAATTTTAATTTTTTAATAGATTTTGAAAATGTGTTGTTTGATTCAGGGTATACACATTCCTTAATTTTTGATAAATTTTTGGAATAATTTTGAATTCAACCTCATAAAATGAAGCTAGATCTCATTTTAAAGACACCTTAAGGAAATATTTTGGCAATTATAAATTATAAGAAACTTTCTATCATTTTCAATTGAATGAGTTTACCTAAAATCATTGTTTCTTTTCATCTAGTAGAGTATGATGTTATTCTTGGGTATGAACTAGCTTTCTTTTTATCAGGATATGATAAATTCCATAGAAAAAAGAATTTTTTTCAGAATGAATTTTAGTTTGTGTACATGAATGAACCCGTACCATTAAAAACATATCAGGAAGCTAAGAAAATGCTGAAGTATGGAAATGAATGTTATCTTGTCCATATTGTTGACGATATGGGAACGATCCAGATTTATGATGTACCGGTGGTAAATTAATACATGGGTTTTTTCCCAATTATTATCCTGGTGTTATTCCTAATATAGAAATTGATTTTACTATTTACTTAGTTCATGATGTTAAGATGATTTATAAACCTCCTTATCAAATTTCCCAAATGGAACTTCTGGAATTAAAATATCCGTAGAATGAATTATTAAATAAAGGCTTCATCTGACCCAGCACTTCAACATGGGGTGCTCCTATCTTGATTGATATAAAAAAAGATGGTTCAATGATATTTTTCATCAATTATAGAGTGTTGAATAAAATTAATTTTGAAAACAAATATTTGATTCCTCATATCGATTATTTGTTTGATCAACAACAGGGAGTGAAATTTTTTTGATGTTTGACATGAGTTGGGGGTACCATCAGTTGAATGTAATGGATGAAGACATCCCAAAGACTGTGTTCCATACTAGATATGGTCATTATGTATTTGTAGTTATGCCTATGGGTTATCTAATGAACCTGTTTTATTCATGGATATTATGAATTTACTATTTAATGAGTTCTTGGACAAGTTTGTGGTTGTATTTATTGATGACATATTGGAATATTCTAGACATAAAGCATGATCATGAAAAATAACAACAGGTTGTTTTGAAAACCTTAAAAGAAAAGAAACTGTAAGGAATATTCAGAATGTATAATTTTTGGTTGCAACTGATTTCTTTTCACAGGAACGTATTATGTAATGATGGGAAATTTTTTATTCTTCCTAAAAAAAGTGGTTGTTGAATTCCCAAGACCTAAAAATGTTACACAGATTTGTAGTTTTCTTGGATTAGAATGTTATTACTGATGGGTTTTTAAAATCATTGCACTGTTATCTAGGCCGCTAACTAAGTTAACATGAAAAGGGGTTAAATTTGTTTGGATGGAATAATTTGATATCCATTTTCAATAACTAGAAATGAGATTGGTGAATGCTCCAGTTTTGGCCTTGCTTTCTCGAAATGGTCAATTTTTTTATCTACAGTGATGCTTCATTGAATGGACTTGGTTGTGTTATAATGTAGAATGATCAGGTAATAGAATATTATATAATACAAGTAAAACATCATGATTTAAATTATCCCACACATGATTGGGAATTGGAAGTTGTGGTTTTTTTCATTGAAAATTTGGTGGCACCATTTATACATAGCCAAATGTCAATATATACTGACCATAAATGTTTGAAGTATAAATTCACATAAAAATAATTAAACATGAGGTAGAGAAGATAGATTTAACTGATAAAGAATTATAACTTCATGATCAATTACTATCCCGGAAAATTAAAAAAAGTGGTGGAAGCCTTGAGTCCAAACCATCACGGATCATTAACCATGATACATTTGGAACATGATCCCTTGATTAATGAATTTATGAATTTTGTCTCAAAAGTTATTGGTGTAAGGAATACATTTGTTTTGTATCAGGTTATAGTGAAGTCAATGTTATGAGATAGAATTAAGTAGGCATAGAAGTAAGACCTTGAGCTACAGAAAAAGAAAGAATTTGTCAAAATGGTTATGTTGTTATAATTTATACTTGATAAAGAATGTGTTTTATGATTTGGAAAAAGGATGTTTCTATCATGTGATTCCAAGTTGAAGAAATAATTTTTGTGTGAATCTCATAGTTCTCCATTTTCAGTTCATCCAGGTAGTACTATGATGTATGGAGACCTTCAAGAGTATTACAGGTGGGATAGGATAAAAAATGATATTTCATAATTTACTGTGAAATGTTTGACATGTCAATAGGTCAAAGATGAGAGGTAGTTACTAAAGGGGATGATTCAACATTTTCTAGTTCCATAGTGGAAATGAGAGAATATATCCATCGAAATCGTGGTGTGACTACCTAAGACTTCTTGAGGTAAAATTATTATTTGGGTTATTGTTGATCGGCAGAAAAAATCAATACATTTCCTTTCTAATTAACAAACAATGTCATTGGATCAGCTTTCTCTACTTTACCTCAAAGATATTTTTAGGTTACATTCTGATACACGTTCCATTTTATCTGACTGGGATCGTAGGTTCATTTCTATCTTTTGGAAGGCCCTTCAAAATTCATTGTGCACATAATTAAATATTTTTACAACTTCTCATCCTCAATCATATGGGAATTCAGAAAGGAAAATTCATAACATGGAGGATATTTTTTGAGTTGTTTTAGTGTACTACTAGGGATGTTTGGATCAACATATCTCTTTAGATGATTTTTCATATAATGATTGTTTTTATTCTTGTATACTAATGTCACCTATTAAGGAATTTTAATGGAAGCAGTGTAGGACTCTAGAAATTTTGGATGAAGTCAGTGAAAGAATGTTTATGGGGCTAGAATTTGTGGAGTAAGTAGCTAAGAATGTAAAGATGATCTAATAGCTCATGAGAACAACTCAGAGTAGGAAGAAAACTTATACAGAAAACAAAATCAATGACTTAGCTTTCATGGTAGGTGACAATTATTTCCTTAAAATCTCTCATTGTAAAAGGGTGATGAGTTTTTGTATTAAAGGAATGTTATGTTTGCGATTCATCCGTCCTTTTAAATCATAGATAATGTTGGACCAGTTTCATACTAAGTAAATTGGTCTCTGAATTTATCTCAGGTACATGTGGTTTTTCATGTTTCAATGTTGAGAAAGTTTGTGCCAAATTAATCACATGTCTTGAGCCTATAAGCACATCAACTGGAAGAGAACATTTCATATGATGAGAAAATAGTTCAAATTCCTGATCAAAGGGAACATGTATTACTGAATAAGTTAATCCACAAGTTATAGGTTTTTTGTAGAAACCACATGGTTGAAGAAGTAACATGGGAATCTTAAAATGCTATGATGGAATGGTACCCTCACTTCTTTATTGTGTAAATAAACTTGCGAGGGAGCAATTTTTAGAAAGTTGGGATAATGTAACACACAATGGTTTTTAAAAATAATTTTAAATTAATGAATAATTATTTTATGTAGGTGTTTATAACTATCCCATAAACATAATTTGTGAGCTACTATCTTTTTAATTTCTAAAAATTGCAATCTACATTTGTCTTACATAAGTTATTTCGTGTTTGATGGAAGCAACTTGTTTTTTTGTTGAATAGTAAAGTACCCGTATGAATAGTAATATGAATAGTATTATGACCCTAGTTAATATTAAATTGTATTTTTATTTTATTTTTCATAAGGATTTGAGATAATGATATCTTCGTTAATTTTTCAATGTGATATAAAATCAGTTATAGAGTTAAAATTGTTAATTTTTGAATTAAATGTGATTCTATTTAAAAAATAAATTAATAATATTTAGAAAACTATTTTCCAAAAATAGAGTTCATTTTATAATTATACATGTCGAAAAATGGTAAGGGTTAATTTTTGGGATTTTTCTAAAATTCATGAATTTTGGATGAATATTTGAATATGATATAATATTGTATACTCAAATTATCAGTTAAATACACTATTTACGACATCATAAAGGATGAAAGACCACTTATATCTAACTCACAAACCATTATTACTATTTGGGGTCACATTAATTGATATTATTCATAGTCTTGAGAAAAAATATTATAATAATGATTTAAATAATGTAAAATGCCTCCCCTCCTCCACTATAAATACCACCAATTTCCCCCTCTTCCTCCCACACCTCTCAAGCCTTTATCATTGTATAATTTATTCCAAATTTTCTCCCCAATCACCTTCCCCAATCCCAAAAACATTTCGTCTCACCCAAAGGCCAAAATCAAAGGTCTTCAGGAGGATCTCAGGGAGAAGATATCAAGCGGTAAAAAATCCTCTTCATTTTCATGTGTTTTTTATTACCTTTCATTTTCTTTTTTAGTCTCATCCACTCAAATTATCCAAGAAGCATGAGACCTCCATAAATCATGTATTTTTTTGTTTTCTTAATGTTCATGGAATATTAATAATCATTCTTCTTGTCCTCTCCCACATATCCAAAGAATAAAAAAATTGTCCGTGATTTTTGAATTATCGACATCATGGATGATGTGAATTAAATTTTCATTAATTTATTCATGTCTAGTCATGAAACACTTTTCAAAGGTTTAAGAATGTTATAATATATGTATTATATCTCTTCCATGGTTCTTTAATTCTTTTGTACACATGGTCTTAATTTATAATACAAAATGAATCTGTTATTATCAAGAACCACAAAAATGATCTAAATGAACATCATTAATGTTTCAACTTATGAATCATCCTCATTTAAGAATTCAAAATGATAAGTGGAATAATTAATATTTCTTTAAATATGTATCTACCATTCCTTTTCAATTTTGTTTCTTCATTTAAAATCAACAAGAGAATCAATCATGAATCAATCATGGAATACATGTAAAAGAAGAATCCAAAACAATGGAAGGAACAAAATGATAATAATTAAATGGTGAAATGATGTAATGAAATGATCATATAAGGTGATATAAACATGAATTTGTTTCTGTATGATATTAATTACACTCATTTAATAATTTTTCATGCAGTTTAAACAAATTTTAAGTAAGAATAACCCTATTTAAGGGAATTATTAACCAAATTTCAATTCTTTGGGGCATCCTTATTCTTTAATCATTATGTGGTATTAATATTATTGGGTTGATTATTTCATTGGTTTTATTATGTTTCACTATGTGTATTTAAAGTGTATACAAATATCCATTCCATTCTAATAATTCTCACTCCAATTTTATTTTAAGGGACTTTATTTTTAAATTCCTTTCAAAACTCTCTTTAATGAATTTCAAAAATGATTGTTCTTTGTATATGTATATGGAATTAGTAGTTTATCTAGATTTCATGATATTTATAACCATTATATGTTCCTTGGAAATTATTTACATTGGTTTAAGACCATTATATCTCAAGATATGTTGTTTGAGACTATATAACTCAAAATATGTTGGGTTGAGGCCATTATAGCTCAAGATATAATGGGTGAGCCCCATTATAGCTCATGATATAAAGGGTGAGCCCCATTATAGATCTCTAATGAATTAGGTACTCCAGAGATGGATGTTGAATAAAAGTTTATTCTATGTGTAAGTTTGAATATAAGAGTGATATGGTAAATATGTCTGAAGGTAACTACATGATGTTTTTATGCAATTTAGTTTTTATGATTATTGGTTTTATTGGTTTTTATGTTATAAATTGATGAACACATACTTTATTTATATCCTTTATAGAGTTTTATAATCATACCATGCTTAAAAAAATTACATAGGATATAAGGACGGGATAGAGAATAAATTGAGTCGTGATGTTTGATATAGAATGTTGTTAAGGATATCATGTTTTAAGTTTTAATGTTTTATATTTTGAGAAAAATGGAAACTGTTTTTAGTAGTATCCTCTTGTATTATTGTGGTATGTTATGTATGTAAGGTAACCTAATTATTTAATACTATAAACTCAAAAAGATCCTAAATGTGTAATAATGTATATTCTTGACTAAAATTCATGATTAAGATACATTTTAAGACTGGGTCCTTATATAGATATCATATATTCTATTTAAAGATAATGCCTCTATGTCATTAATGCCAAAATTACCATTGTTAACTACAAATAATTACTTTGGTAATATTTATCATTAATTACTTAAAAACATGAGGCATAAGTTATAACCATGTTATTATTCATAATAATACATACGAATGATTTATTGGATGCATCACTATAGATTACAAACCTTTATTCACAATAGGTTTATCAAAGCACAAGTACAGTGACTAATCTTCTATATAGTTCCTTTAAATTTTCCTCACATTGATCTATTCAGAGGAACTAGACAACATTCTGATTTAACTTTTTCAAAGGATTTGATCATCCGGAAAAATTATAAACAAACAATCTGTAATATAAAATTAATCATGAAATATATAGATCCAATTCACAATGGATGGTCTAGGGTGGCATTCAATAGACTTCATCACTGAACGATCCACTTATATACCATCTCTAGAGATTATGTGACCAAAAAATGAATCCATTTGGTGAAAAAATTCACAAAATGTTAATTATGCATATTTATTTTCTTTCCTTGGGGTCTTTAGTACATTTATCAAGTTATCTTCATGATCTTCCTTGAATTTAAAATAGATAATAATATCATCTATAATGAATACCCCAAACAGATTAAGGCAATCTCTAATAACTCAATTCATTAAATTCAGGAAGATTAAATGGGTATTTGTAATACCAAAAGACATATCTATATATTCATAGCTTCCATACCTTTTATGTAATATTTTGTTAGGTATTTCCTCTTTATTGACCCTAAATTGATGATATCTAGAATGATGTTCATGTAGGTTCTGGGCGCAGTAGAAGCGCATTGGTGGGATTTCCCAACAATAATTTTAGAGTTAACAACTATCAATATGAGATCCATCACAATACTAAAATGACTGATCTTCAGAATAGAATTAAGAACGGAAAAAAGAAATAGGGAGTCCCAAAACCGTAAAAACAGGATCATCATATGTTGGTTATAAATAATTTAATTAATTGACAAGAATTACCTTGATGGAAATTATTTCTTCATTGATGTCTCTGATCACAATCTGATGTAATTCGTTGTTGCATCATAGAAGCCATGTGTAGACATCCTCTAGCAGTGATCCACACATGAATCACTTATCTATAGACATCGCCAAATGAATCTCCAGGTGCTAGAATGGAGAATCCTTTGATTGAGTTGGTCACCTTAGATCTCCTAGATCCGTTGGAGGAGGATCTCTCTCAGTCTTGATAGAGTTCATGGAGGAAGAAGTTATTTAGGCCTTGAGATAATTCTCTAAAATTGCTCTACACTTCTCTATAGAAACGTGTTGGGGTTGTAAGGATATTTATAATCAGGTTTGAGATTATAGAGTTTTTAAAAAAAACACATTATGAATTTTATTTATTCATTTAACTCTTATTTAAAACCCCCATGTCGAATGATTAATTCCTTGACATGAACCCATGCTGATTACAATAAATATCATTTAATAAAATGATATTATTTCTTCAAAATCCAGACTGAAAAAACAACACGGTGTTTAATCATTAATAGAAGGCGTGTACTCGTTTTCCATGAAAACTACTTGGCATGTCCATTCAATGTACACGAAATGTTTATCTTGTTTTCATTTTTCTTTATATCCTCCAAAACATTTATTAGACCTTGAGTAATGTCTATTTAATTCTTAAATAAATGTAATTGCATTACTCGCTAATAAATATAAATTATTTTTCCCACAATATATTCTCTTGAATAACAAGTGTCGAAATAAATGTGCTCAAGCATTATTAAATAACTATTAAACTGTAGTCAGGAATAATCTTTATTTATCTTATTAAATTAATATTTAATTGAGAAACATGGACACACTTAGTGTGTGACCCTCTAGGCCTATTTTTTAGTGGAATTAGGCAGAGACTGCCTAATGTCCAAGGATAGTGTCTAGCAACATGCCAAGGCTCTCATAGAGAAATAAGTTAACACTGCAATGATGTGTAACCTCATACGAATTCTTATCGTGTAATATAATCCATTTTCAATAATATATCGAATCAAGCGGGTTGCACGCTAATTCCATCAACCCATGTGGTCGATTATTTTTCTTTAAATTTCCAGAATTGAACTCGCCCATTCCATACCATGTCCATGGATTTGTATAGGCTATATCAATCCAATGAAAGGGCCTGAGATATCTACTTTTGTTATGTAATAGAAGGGACAAATACTTTCTTGCATTATCTATTAATGCTTTATTACTTGCAATACACCCAATGTATCCAAACTCACTGTGAATAGTGTATCGTCACTTTTTTCATCAATACATCTAAGTGAACAAGTTTTAATTCCCATTAATAATAATATTAATGTCCAAGGACTAATACACTCCTCTGCAGATAGGAATATTCAATGACACTATGAAATGTGGATTTCCTACTGGCGGGTCTCGTTCTCATAATATCCTCTTAGATATTACCTAGGGTGCACACCATGTGAAGGTGCCTCAAAGTTTTATGATTCCTTACCCCTACTGGACGTTATTATTTGTATCCCTCAAATAACATCATCCGGCCATAGAATATATATTCAAGAACAATGTTATGGAACTTCCGGTTCTCATCATAGCAGGGATCTTCTATGACCCTTTTATGAAACAGTCGTCCTTAGGACATTATCACATGCATTGTCACGCAGAATAATAATCAAGATGTGATAAGGTATTTTTTTAACGAATAAAGTACAAAGTAGTTGGTTCTAGGCCACCAACTCCAACTGACTCGCACTTGTACTAAAGCCAACTACTAACAACTTTTAACCTTCTAGTTCTCACATGATGTTCATATTTTTGGTGAGATTGGCCTTTAGCCATGGGGTCCAACATGTCCTCTTTTGTGGATACTCTGATCACTTTAAAATCACCACTTTGATAGAAATCCCTCAAGAGGTGATAATTCTGGTATATGTGCCTTGTCCATTGATGTGACCTCGGTTATTTTACAAAGAGCCATCGCTACAGTATTATCACAATACAATATGATAGGATCTTTATTTCTAACCACCACATAAATCTCCTAGATAATGTTCAGAATCCAGTAGACTTCCTTGGTTCCATCTGAAGCTGCTATATATTCGGAATCCACTGTAGAATCGGAAACAACTGGATGCTTTGAACTCTTACACCACACAACTCCTCCATTGAGATAGAAAACATATCCTGATTTCAACTTCAGATCGTTCTGATCTATCTGAAAGCCAGCATCAACATACCCTCTGATGACATGTTCTTCGTCTCCTCTATACACCAGGAACATATCCTTAGTTCTTCTCAGATACTTAAGGATAGTCTTAACATCAGTCCAATGATGTCCTCTTAGATATGCTTGATATCTTCCTACCATGCTCAGTGCATAGGCAAAATCAATCCTGGTACATAACATGGCATACATGATGTTTCCTATAGCCGAAGCGTATGAGATCTTACCCATTCTATATTTCTCTTATTGTGTCTGAAGAAACATTTTCTTGGAATGATGTAGGACAAGTGACACTGGAACCAACCCCCTATTTGATTGTTTTATACTAAATATCTTTAGTATCTGGTCAATATATGTACCCTGACTTAGTCCAAGCATCCTCTGGGATCTATCATGAATGATCTAGATCCCTAAAATGTAGGCGGCATCACCCAAGTCCTTTATGGAGAAACGTTAGTTGAACCACTCCTTAATGAACTGTAATACCGGTACATTATTTCCAATAAGTAATATGTCGTCAACATATACTACTACGATAATGATCGCAATCCCATTAAACTTCTTATAAACACATGGCTCACATTCGTTCTTAATGAAACCAAATTCCTTTATGGCTTCATCAAATTGAATGTTACATGACCTGGATGCTTGTATTAATACAATAATAGATTTCTACTACTTGAAAACCTATTTGGCTTCACCTGGTATCACAAACCCTTCTGGTTGTGTAATATAGACATCTTCCTAAAGGTTCCCATTAAGGAATATTATTTTGACATCCATTTTCCAAATCATTTAGCCATGGTAAGCTGCTATGGAAAGTAAGATTCTTATGGATTTAAACCTGGAGACTGGTGAGAAGGTTTCATCATAGTCAATTCCTTGATGCTTTCAGAATACTTTAGATACTGGCCTTGATTTATAGGTGCTAACTTGACCATCCATGTCCAGTTTTCGCTTGAATAACCATTTGCATCCAACGGGCTTTTCATCAACAGGATCATCGACCAAAACCCAGACATTGTTCTGATACATGGAATCTATCTCAGAATTCATAGCTTCTAGATATCAAGAATATTTTTGAGCTTTATATTGCTTTCTTGTAGGAGAGAGGTTCATCCTTTTCCAACAATAATGATTCACTATCCTTGTTGACTAGGAAACCAAATCTCTCTTGTTCCCTTACCTTTATTGTGCTCCTACGTAGTACTTATGTTTCTAGAACCTCTTCCACAGGGACCAGTGGAACTTGTTCTTATACCAACTCCTGTGTACCTTGAGAATCAACTTTTTCAAATTCAATCGTTCTCTCACTATCCCTTGTGAGGATGTTCTCCCTCTCAATAAATACGGCTTGTCTCATGGAAATCAATTTCTTATCATGAGGGTTATATAAGAAATATCCTTTTGTTTCCTTGGGATATCCTATTAAGATACACCTCATTCCCCAGGGTTCTAGTTTGTTTCCTAAGAAGGCCTTAACAAAAGCCTCACATCCCCATACACGTGAATGAGTAAAAATGGGTTTCGTTCCATTACATTACTCGGATGGAATTCCATTTTCCTTTTTATTTGGTACTCAGTTTAATATGTATGTTTTAGTTTGTTATGCATATCCCTAAAAGGATAATGAAAAATCTGCATGAATCATCATCGACCTCACCTTGACCAACAAGGTACGGTTCCTCCTTTCACTAACACCATTCCACTGTGCTGTATAAGGTGGAGTGAGCTGGGATAGAATCCCAAACTCCTGTAGAAGATCTATGAACTCTTGGTTCAGATATTATCTACCTCAATCCGATCAAAGATTCATTATCTTCTTACAAAGATGATTCTCTACTTCATTCATGAATTCCTTATATTACTCTAAGGATTCTGACTTATACCTTATTAAGTAGACATAGCCATATCTACTCAAATCATTAGTAAAGGTAATGAAAAAAGGATATCCACCTCTAGCTTCTACTGGAAATGGTCCACACACATCCATGTGCACCAATCCTAAAGGCTATGTAGCCCTTCCACCTTTTCCACCAAGGGGTGGTTTGGTCATTTTTCCGTGTAAACAATCATGACATCTATCAAGTGGTTTTAGCTCAGTGGAGTCAAAATAACCATCTTGGCATAGCTTTGTCAAGCACTTCTCATTTACATGACCGAGATGGTGATTCCACAACTGGGTGATGTATGAGTCATGTGAGTTTGTTTTGTTATCGATTTCCAACACTTTTTTTTCTTTATTTAATACATTCAAACAATTATTTAAATTTTTTATACCATAATATACGTTGTTCTTATAAAAGAGACAACCCTTATTTCCAAACATGAAAATAAATCATTCCATATCCAAAAAAGATACAGAAATAATGTTCTTGGTTACAATAGGCACATAATAAAAGTTATGTAAAACCTAAATCATCTCATTTGGCAATGATAGGTGGTAATCGCCAATATCCAACATAGCCAGGCTTGCGCCATTTACCGCTCGAAGATCCACCTCTCCTCTAAAAATATTTCTAAATATGCTTGGTTCCTACATTTGAATACAGATGTGATCCACACAAGATGTATCTAATACCCAATGTATAGAAATGGAAATATTACACACAATAAAAAACTCACCTTTAGCATCCTCATGCTTCTGAGTGCAGTTCCTCTTCCTGTGGCCCTACTTTCCACATTCAAAACATACTACCTCTCGTTCCTTGCCCGGCCTCTGGATATTCCCCTTCGTGGAGGGACAATGCTCGGGGGCTTCAGACCATTTAAAAGTCTTTGGCCCCTTTTGCTTTTCCTTTTCTTATTCACAATAAGTTCTGCGGGTTTGTCACGCCCTATGTCATTATCTTCCTGGAAATTCAAGGTCTGAATTTATCACACCCAGTTATACATGTCATTGTTTTGCTCCGGTTCATTTGAAATCCTGATACTTTTCTTGGGTCTTGTTTGAGATTAATTTTTACTTTTTAAGTATCATCTAAGTATATTCACCTTAATTTGGGATACCCATTGTTTGTTTACTAGTTTTTTGGAGAAAGGGTGGTTACTTCATGATTTGGGTGAACCGTGAGCCCATTTCCAGTTTTAAAAACAAAATTGTTTTCTTTTATAACTCATTTTTTGTCAACCTTTTTCACCCATTACACTTCCCACCTAGTATATACTGATATTTTAAAACTTTAATACCCTTTTTCACCCTATAGAAATTCATAATGATTGTTAAATTGGGTCACTTATTTAGGCATTTGGCCATCCCATGGGCCCATTTCCAGTTTTAAAGAAATAATTTGTTTATTTTATATATAATTAAATATTTAATATTTTTAGTGATTCCACCTCCCACCCGAATCCAATATCCCTCCCCTAACCCAAAGTATAGATTTATCCTCTTTGGATTTCGTAGGAGTCGCGGATTAGGGAAGACGTTCTCAATGTCTCTCAAATCATCTAGAATTGCGAAGGTAAATTGTTTCATGAATAAATCATTCCATTTTTACTATTTTTCCAACAATTTGTCATTAACTGGTTCTTCCAGATCTTTTGGGACTCTCGAAGACGTTTCAGGCCATTCTATTTCCTCTAAGGGTGCAGATATAATGGAAGACGAAGAGTTTTCTAGTTGAAAATGTGAGATTCCTTCTCCTTTCTCTTTCCTTTTCTTCCTTCATTCATTATATCTTGATTTTATAATCCACTATAGTCATGATAGAAATATGGTTCTATTATCCCATGGTTTATGATGGATTTTATATTCATTTATGTCTTTTCTTCATAGTTTTAGGGTTTATAATCCCGTGGCGGGTGATTTTGGGTGTGTGTTTCCATTATGCCAAGGATTTGAGGTAGGATGTACCTTGCACAAGACATTATAATTTAAGTTTCATCGTTCTCATACTATTTTAATCTTATTTATACAGTATTTTCTGATGTTAAAACTTGTTCTTAAAGGTTTTGTGTGCAAATTAGTTTTTATGACTTATTTTGTTAAAAATATAGTTCTTTTGGAATAAATGTGCACTCCTCTCGTGTGATAAATTATTCCATGAGCTTTTGCGCCTGTTTTATGGTATTTTGAATATTTTTCAGTATATTTAATAACTTTATGTTATGGAAATGGTATTTTATCCCTTTTATATGCTTAACATAAGTTGTTTTGTTAAAGAGTTCATGTCACGTGTTCGGTAAATTTCCTGGTTGGTTTTTATGTGTCTGGTGAAATTTCAAATGATTTTTTTGGATTTATAAATACATTGGCAGCATGTAAAAAAAATTATTTTTGGAACATTTTATGGATTTCCAATTTGTATTTGGTTTGATAAAGAAATAGGCTTTGGTTGACATCATGTTTTAGACCGAGTTGCCGGAAAATGGTATGTTTCAAATTCTTATGAAAATGGTTGTGTTTTGAATATGTAACCTAAGTGTTTTTTGGGATTTTTGAATGTGGTTTGATTCTTTATATGGTGTGTATCCACCTATTTAAAAAAAATTAAATGCATAACTTTTTCAAATGATAGTTTTGAGAAAAAATTTCAACGCATGTTTGGCCTTTCCTAAAAATTAAGAATGAGTGTTTTACTTGTATATACCAGGTTGTGTCAATTGGAATTGTTTTATCATCCATGAAATGATTTCCTTAAATGTTTTTAGGGCTTTAAAATATAGTTGGGTATAGTCTTGGTTTGTGTTTATAATTCAAATAGTGTTTTTGAATGAGTTTTATGTGAAAATCCTCAATACACTCCTTGAAATTCTTTTACAAAAAATTGTAGTGGTTTACTGATTTGTGAAAGAAATGTGGTGAACTTTTATGGGATGCTTGTGTTTTTATTATTTGGTAATAGAATTTGTATATGAAATGTGTATTTGATAATATGTGTAACTTTATTGAAAACTAATGGGAATCCTTGGTATCTAGGTGGGCGGACGTGTACTAGTATGCTAGTGATTCCGTGGGGATTGGCCCCTGTTTCACGAAGCAAGTTTGACGATGACAAACTAACTATACTATGATGATGGTGATTTTGGGGTACCACTAGGTTATTTTATTATACCAACTAGTGGATCGTGTTCATGAGAACAGATATTTATAATGGTTACTTTCACCGAGATACGAGGTACCTGGGGCTAATAACAAAATAGTTCCTAGGGGTGTTCTTGTGACTGGTGCCCATTGGCTATTTTTTAATCACCATAGCCATATGGTGTGTTTGGTTGGTAAATTCCTTAGTGTCTATGATTTATTTAAAAGTTTAAACTCTTTAAAACAACCCTATTGAAAACTATTTTCATTTTGAAATTGCACCTCTATGAAAATTGTTACAAGTATCCTTGTTTATAAAAAATCCAAGTTTTTTGTCTGGTAATTTTTTTATATATCATAGGAAATCATTTAGAAGACATAACGTTATATCTTTTATTTTAAATCATGAAATTTATATTTCTTTTACTTGAATGGATGTGCATTGGGAATAGAATATCGGGCTAACTGACTGAGTTTTAATACTCACACCTAAAGTCTTCTTCTGTTTTTAGCCATTGTGCAGGTTTCGTCTTTTGTTTGATCACCTTGGGTGATGTGTGTTCATTTTGTTGGAGAGTAATCAGCGGAATCACATGGAGTTAGTTGGTTAACTGGTTTGGTCAGTTGAGTTTTTGTTTTAGTTGTACTTTCAGTTTCTTTTACAAATAATGTTCAGTTCAATTTTGATATAAATGTATTTTCGTCTATCCATTTCTTTCTTTTGTTTGTTTGATTATTTATATATGGGTTAAATAGTTCCCTTGTGTAATCTTTTGATGCCCTTGGTGCTTTTTTCCATCTCGGTAGGATTGGGAATTCCTCTCGAGACTTGTCGTGGGCTGGCTTGGGTGACCGGGTCAGGGTCGACTCGGGATGGTTCTTCATAGAATTTCTGATATACTCTACTCATTATTGCTCATGTTGTGGTTGAAAATAATGCTTGATAAGGTCTTGGGTAGTGATGATAGGATGAGATATGTACCCAACTCATATAGGAATTTAATCCCTAAGATGTACAAGCGTTCGATGTATCCAATAAGCTTGACTACATGAGGCCCAGCTGACGCAGACTCTCCATGCTTAGTTGTAAACAAAGCATTGGAGATCTCATATCTCTCTTGTCTCTCCTTCTCTTGGTAGAGATCTTTAAGGTGATACATCATGATATATACGTCCATGTTTTCATGTTACTTCAAGATCTCATTATACATGGTGAATAGCATGAAACATTGGACATCTGTGGCATCATCCATATGTTTCTTATAGAGTGATTTTTCCACATCACTGGCCTCTTTTCCATGAGCAACTGGAACATGATCTTCCAGTACATACTATTTCCCTTCTTGGCGGAGGATGATGCGTACACACCTCATCCACTCTTGGAAATTGGTGCATGTGAGAAGGTTTTCCTTCTCGATTATGGTTCATAATGATATGTTTGAAGCCATTTTTCATTCTGTTTCTACAAATTATGATGAGAAAAGGTTTTGTACTTTATTAAAAAATTGAGACAAATAATAAAATTAATACATATTAGTCTCCCACTATTATATCGAAATCCAATATCCCTCGCCATTGACTTATGAATATTCTTTTTCCTGAATATTATGGTGTCAGGGATCCATATTGTCCTTCTCATTACCCCAACTGGGGTTTTTAATGCAGCTTGAAGGGTTTTAAGTAGGAATTTCAAATGCCAACTACATTAACTCAAAGCTCCATGATTCGCTGAGTGGACTCCCTTATCTTGAAATCCTTTTATTTTGTATTTACTCAACCTTTTCCGCTATGTCACACCAAGTTCTTTTGTGGTGGTCAACCCTTTATGCGAACCAAGTTATGTAAAGCCAAAACATTTAATTAAAATTACCTCAGTAATTGAAAGCACCCCAACTTGTGTTGGTCAATCACTTTGAACTATGGTTTGATTCTAACCAAGATTATGGAAGGCTATACCAACTAAATATTTCATTGAGGGATTTTATCTATATACATAAGTTCCCATTTTAATATATTTGATTACATGCTTGTTAATATTAAGTGGGATTTACATAAGTGATTAACCATGTCTAATATAATATTTAATCATAAGCTGGTCATATTTTAGTTCTATCTTGCATGCTTGTTTAATTAATTAATTTTCTGATCGTGAAAACACTCCCACAATAAATAAACCATGCAACTGAAAGAATTAAAATAAATGGTATGATCATGAGCTTGTTATATTGGTTAGTTTATCTAGTGGTTGATAAACTAACCCAATACCTAGGGGAGAAACACATTAAACCTTTTTTGTTCGTGTTTACAGCATTACACCTAACCACCTTTGTATCTGCTTGGATCGGTTTAACCTTGGATCCTGACTTGAGCCACCTCCACTAGATTGGGAGATCTATCCACTATATATGCATTTATCTCACATGTAGGTGAGGGGTAAAGAGTGGTTTTTACATAAAAGAAACTTTGGGCGTGCAGGCCTTACAAATTAAATTGGAGAAGGCTCACATGCCAACTAATTTAATTTAAATAAATTAATTAAAATAAAGCATTCACATAAAAAGGTCTTTGTCTAGATCATGATCATCCATGCATTTAACTAAATTACGCATTAATAAAACTAGCATTCAATTCTCCAATCATTCATGTTTATGATAAGTCACGCTTGAATCAATTAATTATCTTTAATTAATCAATCCTTTTATCTTAAACCCTTTTTCAGAATTAATTTGAGATTCTCATCCATCATTATTTAAATCAAATAAATTCATTTAAAATTATCTTTGTATGTAAATTGTACTTTGGAGGAAACCCGGTGAATTCCCATTCATCACACAGATGTTAAATTAAACACATATATATAAACTGCTTATCACGTGTTGTTCCTCAGCTTTACACCTGCACTGTGGTAAACATCTCAACGGTTTTTATAATATAATAATACAAATAAATCCTCGTAATTTGAATGAGTACACGACGTGTAGTTCTGCTTACATGGAGTGTACTTTTGTTCACCGTCCATCCGAAGTACATTCCTATGGAGATGGCGTGTAGATGTACATAGGAAATTTTTGGAGTACATAGTTTGTTAAATTGGACATAAGTCATGTAGTATCTGTGTTACATGGTTTCCAGCAGGGCAGGCTGTGTACGGGGTACATAGTCCAACCCTATCCCGAATGGACTATACGTCGTGTTCAGTTGGACCACATGGCGTGTAATCTGGAAACCATGTGCCACATGTTCCTAGTCAATACATTGTGTCATAAATAACTTAGATAGATCCAATAAAGGGCCTGATTTGATAGATTAGTCAATGCATTGAACCTAGAATACGTAGTGTGTAATACTGAATACACACCGTGTATTATGGTGTTGTATGGCCAAGAGAATTTGGAACCTTCGGATGAGTTACACTATTTTATTTTAATCAAAATAAAATAAAAATTCATTTCTATAAGTGGAATGAGAAACGACAGTGGCGGAACAAATATCAAGATTCATATTTTAAAGAAAGATTAACTTGAATTGAAACAACTAAATTATTAATTATGTAAATCACCAACAAAAACTAAATAATTATAATCAACGATATGACCCCTGTGATTCCACTTGTAGGTTCCGAGTGCAGTGGAAGCGTGTTGGTAGGTTTTCCCAAATTTAATTTTAGTGTTGAAAACGATCAATACAAGATATATCACAATAATAAAACACCGGATCTTCGGAATAGAACAAAGAATAGAAAAAGAAAAATGGAGTCCTAGAACCCTAAAGACAGGATCATCATATGTTGGTTATAATTAATTTATTTAATTGACAAGAATTTCCTTGATGTAAATTCTTTCATCATTGGTTTCTCTGATCACAATCCGATGTGATTCATCGTTTTGTCGTAGAAGCCAAGTATAGGCTTCCCCTAGCGGTGATCCACACATGCACCACATATCTCTAGAGGTAACCAAAGGAATCTCTGTGTTCTAGTGTAGAGAAGTGTTTCCATGCATTGTATGCCATAGATCACCTAGATCCGATAGAAGAGGATATTTCTCGTACTTGAGAGCGTTCTTTGAGGATGGTGTTCTCTCAGCCTTGAGAGAATTATCCAGAATTATTGTTAACAACGATTCTCGATAGAAAAGTGTTGGGGTTGTGAGTATATTTTTAATCGGGTTTGAGGTTATAGTGTTATGACAATATATAAACATGTTACAAGTTTTAATTATTTCATTAACTCTTATTTAAACCCCCCTTATTGAATGAATAATTCTTTGGCATGTGCCCATGCTGATTATAATAAATATCATTAATAAAACGATATTATTTCCACAAAATCTAGATTGGAAAAACTATACGGCGTGTAATCATTATTACACAGTGTGTACTTGTTTTCCAAGAAAACTAAATGGCATGTACATTCAATGTACACGATTTGTTTATCTTGTTTTCAATTTTCTTTATTTCCTCCTCCACATTTAATAGACATTGAATAATTTCTATTTATTTCATAAATAAATGCAACTGCATTACTCACTAATAAATATATATTATTTCACCCACAATATATTCTCTTGAATAACTAGTGTCGAAATAAATGTGATCGAGCATCCTTAAATAATTATTAAACCACATTCGGGAATAATCATTATTTAACTTGTTAAATTAATATTTAACTGAGACACATGGACACACTTAGGGTGTGACCCTCTAGGCATCTTTCTCAGTGAAATTAGGCGGAGCCTACCTAAATTCCAAGGTTAGAGTCTAGGAACACACCATGAAACCCATAGAGAATGAAGTTAACTCCACAATGATGTGTCACCTTCTATGAATTCTTAACATGTAATATAATCCCATTGTCATGATATCTCGAATCATGTGGGTTTCATTCTAGTGTCGTCAACCCATGTGCTCAATTATTCTTTCTTTGAATTTCTAGAATTGAACTAGCCCATTCCATTCCATGGACATGGATTTATTTAGGATATATCAATTCTATAAAAAGGCATGAGATACCAACATCAGTTAAGTAATAGAAGGGAGTAATCCTTTTTTTCATTATCTATTAATGTAGTATTACTCATGAAACACCCAATGTATCCTACCTCGCTGCGAATAGTGTGTCATCAGATTTTTCGTCAATACATCTAAGTGTGTGAGTTGTAATACCCATTAATAATAATCTTAAAGTCCAAGGACTAAAACACAGATCAGTGGATAGGAACATCCAATGAAAATATGAAATGTGGATTTCCTATTGGCTGGTCTCGTTCTCATAATATCATCCTGGATATTACCAAGGGCACACACCATGAGGAGGTGCCTCAAAGTTTTATGAGTCGTCGCCCCTATTGGAATTTATTATTTATGTCCCTCAAATAACATCATCTGGCCATATAACATATATTAAAGTACAATGTTATGGATCTTCTGGGTTCTCATCATAGCTGGGTTCCACTATGACCATTTAATGCAATACTTGTCCTTAGGACATTATCAGATGCATTGTCAAAAAGAAGAATAATCATGATGTGATAAGGTATTTATTTAATGAATAAAGTACAAAGTAGTTGATTCTAGGCCACCAACTCCAACAGTTCAGTCTTGGAAAATTACTAATCTCGAAACAGTTTATCAAACATGTCAGAAATACGGTGGTGAAAATACTTATTCTTTATCATGATCTTCTTTGACTATCGATAATCAATGCAGAGTCTCATAGATCCATATTTATTTTGTCACAAATGAACCGGTGCACGCGAAGGTGAAAAAAATTGCTAAATGAATACATTATCATGGTTTTTCCGGAGTTTCTTCTTTAATTCGTCCAACTCCCTCAGATTCATTTTTTTGGGATTTTTTTAATGTTGTGTGATACTCGGTATTTTTTCTACTAATAACACAACATCACGTTTTTGTGGAAGACTGGGAAACAATTCTAGAAAGTCATTCAGAAAATCTGGATTAATAGTTATATCATTGATGTTAATTTTACCCCAAACCATTTTAGATAAACAACAATTTTGAATGGTAATTAAAAACCATACAATCGATTTAATGTCCACGTGAATTTTATATATATCATCTCATTGATGAATGATCATATGAGGGTATCAATTATCAAAAATCAATTCCCTTCTTTAACAATTGATGTAGGATTTACAAAGACAAATCCAATCCATGCCTAATATGACATCAAATTCAAAAAAAGGATGATTGAAAAAAAACATTAGTAATATGATCCTTGTAATCATCAATCATATGGGAGTTATAAACATCAGATGAAAACATGATATAATTATGGTTTTTCACTACTAATTCCACATCTAATTGTTTTGGTTGAATATTAAAAACCTTAGAAAATTATTTAAATATGAATGTGTGGGGAGATCCAGAATAAAATATTATATAGGAAATTATAGAGTGGATGATATGTGTATCCTTCATCACATCATTTCAAAACCCCTCATCATAAATACCAATTACATGATCATCCCTCTTCTCATATGGCTTAAGTGGATTTTTACATTGATCATCATCACCACCCCCTAGGGTGGGGAAGTGGGCTCCATAATTCCCATTGTCATAACAATTGTAGCATTGCATCGTGGGAGATTAATTTTGTGAAGTTTAATATCCATTAGGATGTTTTACTAAATTATTCCCATCATTTAGAAAATCATCTACCTAGTGACATTCCCTAAAAAATTTAAAATAATTATTACACTACTGATGAAAAATTTATCCATGTTTTTTCCCATATTTAGAACATAATGGAAAGCATATCTTCTTTTGTCACTAGTTTTTTGTTTTTTTTACTCAATATTTCTAATCTTTTCGAACTCATATTATTGGAACATGACTCTAACAACTATTTCAACCATTATTGATCAAAAAAATCTCATAGATTCTACTAAAGTCTCTTAGCTCTAGTTCCCTTCAGAGACTTGGATTTAAGCCACTGAAGAACCTATCGACTATACATTCTGGTTGGGTGATAATTCATGAATCATACCTTAAAATTCTCCTTAAATTAGCCTTATAGGTATGAAAAAATTCATCATCACTTTTCTTCAACTCAAAAAACTATTACGCCATCATGGTATGAAGAATATGGGGGATGTAATTATTGAATAACAAGATCTATAACTATTCCATATATTCAATTTCATCATTCTACCTTATATTATTGATTGGAGTGCAGGATTTGTCTCATTCTTCATCAAACTGATAGACATCTAGTATGAATTTATCATGCTATAAATTCTAGATAATAGTGAATATCTTTCAGAAGTAAATATCCATTATTCATAAATAATTTTATCAGAAATCCCTATAAATGTAAGTACATGTTTCCTCATGTTAGACTCACCATAATGTTGTTCCATCCTTTTATCAATTGGAAGTCCACCAGTATTCATATCTTGAGAATATTGTGTGATCATAGAAATGATGTTTTTCAATTCATATACCATTTAATTTAGTTTCTCAGGAGGAGAATCATTTCATTATCCTTCATAATATCAAATAATGTCGATCCTTTGGTTTCTTGACCATTGAATATAACAAACAACACAGATCATAAAATATTCATCATATTGAAGAACCACATAATCATGAAATTTAACTTGTAGTTTTTCAAAATACTATAACATTACTTGATTTATGACACCTTTGATTTATCCATCATTATACAATGAATATAGATGTGCATGAAGGCCCTTTTTCAGGAACTAGATGACCCTAAGTCTGTCCTGAAACCAAATGTTAGAGTAGTTACCCCTTTTAGTGTCTTTTTGAGAGACATACCCACTTTTAGTATCCATACAATGATGTCTTTCTAGAAAGCCACTCATTATATCCTTTAAAAAATTTCAATGACACTTTCTTATACTTTCCCTTATCCTTATACATATCCTTAGACATGTTATTTTGATTATCACTATGGTTTTTCCTCTAATATTCAAATGGTTAACTAAACCTTTGATCAAATACCAACTATAGAGTCCCTCTCTTTTTATAAATAAACATTACATATAATTTTTAAATATGATAAAACAATATAAAAACACACTCCAAAAGTCCACACTATCCTACTATATTTGGAAACATGGAATCATAATCAATGATACATAAGTAAGCTACATTATATCCCATTGGGTTCTTCATGCCTATATCCCTTCTTATACCATTTATATATAATAAATATAATCATAATATTTGGAATGGAACATTAAAAGAAGTGAGATCAATTTCTCAGTATATAAAAATCATTGGGTATTTTCATGCATGAGGATATGAGAACACAGTCATGAAAATATAATTTCATACCCTACATATCAATGATCACATACATAAATCATGGAATAAATCTTAGTAGTTTATATGAAATGAATCATGAAGAAATAATTAACATAATCCAGGAATGTATAATATAGGGATAAAACATGGAATTAGGGAAGACACATTACAATATATAATGATATCCGTAGAAGTGAAGGCATTGATTCCAAGACCATATTAGAGGAAAAAGTCCATTTTTATGCTGGGTTCTCACCTCATTCCAGCCCTTTATTACTTAACAAAGTTCACCCATCATTCCAGCCATATATCACAAAACTGAGCTCATTTTTTATTCCATCCATATAATACTATATTGATTTTATTTCGTGTTCCAGAAATGTCTGTTTCCTAAGATATAATTATTTACCCATTGCATTTAAGGTATAAATACTTCCGACCCATATCATAGTGAAATTATACATATATGTTCCACAAGATAAAAAATAATTGTATCATAACACGTGGAATTAATTGGGTATTATAAACTAGTAATCACAACTAAAATGTGGAAAGGTATATGATTTCTAATAATTTCATCATGAACGTAATGTGTGAAAAGATGATTATTTCAAAATCATATAAACCATGAAATAGAAACCTATTTCATAAACATCATGCAATCAAAACATCTCCCTTTTTGAAGAATAATATTTATATAAATTGTGAATAATTTTATCTGAAATGAATTAGTAACACCAATGGATATAATCCAAGATGGGAAATAATAATTATAGATATGTTAGAAAAATCCTTAGGAATGTTTACTTTATGTGTTGAAAATATTTTTTAAAACATAAATATTTTTTGAAATCATTTTTATTTGGATATAATTTGAATAAACAGAGGGAAAGGAAAATGATTAATGTTCTTGAGAAATGGGTCATAATATTTACTTAATGGAATCATAAACATAAATATTCTCAAAAATAATTGATATTGTCTCAATAAACTCTTATTACTTATTAGCATGGGATAATACACTCCATATAGGAAACAAAAATTAAATGACGTTTAAAATATCACTGACCAATGGAAAATAATAATATATCATGTAAAATTGAAGTATATATACCTCAAAAAAATTATTTTGGTGCATAACAAAACATGAGTCTCAATGAGGGGAAATTGAGACAAGAATATTTTACAAAATTAGTAACATTGAAAATATAAACCACATGAATTAAAGATCATAAAACTTATATTTAAATACCTTTAAATTTAAGAATAATATATATATATATAATACAATCATTTTCAGTATATACAGACAAAACAAGTGTTTCTAACATAGCTTTTATCTCATGGAAATAAATTTTTTGACGAAATCCCCTTAATTTGTGTCTTGAATATCATTATTCTAATTCAAAAAACCTGTATAATAAATATATATTTATTATAAATATTTTAAATATCCATATTCCTATATATATATTTTTATTATGACAATATATTACCCCCTTGTTAACAATCCTATTTTATGCTTTCATTTTTGGTAATATTTGTTTCTTTATTCGCATGTATCTTAATTTGTTATATCTTATGTATTTATACTTCATATATTGATATAAATAATGTAAAATATAATAAAAATATAATGTATATACAGTATATTTTTATTATAGTAATCTATATAATATATAAGTATGAAATGTGATACATCATTCATGGAGACTCTAGGTCGTACGTATGCATGAATTCTATTTCCGTTTAATTGTCATCTTGTATGAAAGAAAGTAAAAGACAAATATGTATACATAGATATGTATGTATAAATATATATAAATATATATTTATTATATTATATTTATCATATAATATATGTCATATATATTCACTAAATCCACACTTAATACATTCCATGAAGTGTGTGAATCGATCATATTTATTTGAGTGGTAGTAGACCACACTTCCTCAAATGAAATTATCATATTAACACCAAATGGAATGTAAAAAATGATATTTATTGTAAAAGTAATATATAATAATAAATATTAAATAAATAAAGTATTATATATATATATCCATCATAATGTCTATCATGGGAGGTGCTACGAAAAATTGAACAACCACTGTTTAGTGATGTGGTAGTTCATCGTACACATAATCAACATGTTTTTTATCCATTATATAGAGGTGTGTGTAAGAGTAAGTTGAAACCATAACATAAAAAATACTATTATATTTTAGATACTGTTTTTTAAAAAATAATTTCAAAAATATAGTAATGGGTTGACAATGAAAATAAATGAAAGGACCTTAAAGTATTTGTTGCCAGTTAATCAGGTAACTCTTTTTGGTTTGTAAAAAAAGGAAACCATGTGATTCCTTATACATAAGGGATGATTTATAAAAGGATGATTAGATATATAATAAGTTTATTGGGAAGATATTTTATGATCATAAGTGTTTTTATTGGTGTGAAGAATTGGGAGAGGGTGTGGGATTCTATAGGGAAGGCTAAGGACTCCCTACGTATTTTTTAAAACAAGTTTGGTGTACCCACGTTTTTACCTAAAAAATATAATAAAAACCAGTATAAACATAATATTGGAAGTTTGATGGAATAATAATTCATATAAAATGATTTTTGGACATGTTTCTATGTCGTTTGGGCCATTAAAATTACAGTTTTGTCCCTTATTATGTATAATTTGATCTTAATCGTTGTGATTAATTTAATCACTTTTAATAATTTTTTTGGTAAAAAATAAGTTAATACTATTATATTATAAATATTATATAGATTATAATGGTGTATAAATGTTTTTTTAAATTCAATTCATATTAATGTACATTTGATGAAGAATTTTATCCACGCATACAAGATGAAATTATGAATTTTTAATATAGAAAAATGATCAAATGTTATTCCATTTTTTATTTTCAAGTTCAAAGTGAAATTGATTATAATGACCAAAATTGTATTAATATATGTTTAAATGATCAAATGTGACCTTAAAACAAATTAAAAATATAATTTTAACTTAATAAATATATAAACTAAAAGGGGGTTTTCAACAAAAAATAGTATTTGTCACTATACATAAAAAATTATGTTTCTCTGAAAAATCCAAAAAGTTTACTATAAGATAATATCAACATTCTATATTCAAAAATTAGGTTTATTTTTCTAAATTAATTATTTATATCTGTCTAGATGTTTTTATTACTTTTTATAGATTCACATTAAAAGGATTTCATTTGATAAAATAGTATTTTAAATCATATAAGTACATTTACAGAAATAATATATTTCATTATCAAAATGTATTTTTAATATTGAACAAATATAAAAAAATATTGGAAAAATTGGTATTAAATTTTTTATAAATATGATTAATGTCTTCGTTTTAATTATATTATTTCATTAATTACAACAATAAAATTGTTTTTTTTAGAAACATCAGTGTTGTGTGTAATGTATGTTATGTTTGGGTTGCAAGTAACATTCACATAGTCAGTATTGCACTTAATGTACACCAAGTCTATATTCTATATAATATAATCTAACTTAGTGTCCTGTGAGAGGAATTTTTAATTACTGTGTTGCAAGACATAAATGGAAATATAATTTATTCGAAAAAATTCAAATATAAAATCGAGGTGTTGCAATTATCATGATAATATACATTCAATTATTAGATCAACTACATCATATAAGGAAGTGAAATTCCTCGTAAATATTTTTTGTATTCCATCAGACATATTTTTTATTTGATGAAATATTTAAGATCTCTTTAATATGGTGGTGGATCCTTCATAAGGTGAAGTTGATGTTTCTCACTACATTAAATCAGCAACTAAAAAAATAATTGACCATCTTAATCAGTTTGATGAACATAGATTCCATTCAACTGATGCTCGTCAAATACTTCCTCAGAATGATGAACATTTATTCATCCATTGAAATTTTTCTATACATTGAGTCATCGCCTATCTATCTAGTGGTCTAAGAATGGTTTTACCAATTATCTTCATCATACTCAATATAAAATAATACATTATGTTCTTTATATATGAAAAAAAATATTGTAATCATTGGATTTGTTAATATTTGAGCAAAGACAACAATACATGAAGTTAACATCACAATTTTCTTTGACTGATGTACAAACTTGTATTTTTCCTAAATGATCTATTTGATGTTATAGTATAAGGAATCCATATGTAATGAAAATGATATACCTAATTAAAATAAATTATATATATATTTATTTATTGTTTCTGAATGTTTTCGTCATCATCTTTCACTATGTAATGCTCATCCATTCAAGGCCTCGTTGATTGATGTTGTTGGGTTAAAAAGCTCAAAATATTTTTAGATAAATAATTCATCCATTTTCTACAAATTATGCTCATCCTATTATTATAATCAATAGGGCATGATATATGACATACATATGGAACATTTGAAAACTGAACAACTTTTTTTATTCGTTTTACTTCTTAAGAAGCATTTGTAAATGTGTTTATCCACTGAACAATGTAATGGTTTGTATATACATTACTCTAATACCAGAGAGAACATCTATACCACATTAAACATGGTTCTATTATTTTTATCCAGCAGACTCAATCTAGTATCCTCCAATCCATATACAAATCATATACATATTAAAATTAAAAAACATAATGATATTAATTATATTTTTTGTTAATAATAAAAAATTTATATCTTCAATATATGAGTTGTTAGACTTCGTTTATGTATTTTTAATTTATGTTAATAACATCAATACATCAAGGCTTTTATTTTTTTACATAGATGGTAACATTGTTTCTTGTATATTTATATTTTTCTCTTTTTATAAACACATAATACTATACTCTCTAAATCCCATCTTCTAACTACTATTGATATAGTGAAATCATTCCTGATTAATCAGATAAAATTGTGATAATAAATCCCCATATAACTAAAGCAACATTATGTGATCACATATTCATATTGACTTTCTTATACTATATTTGATCTATTATTCTTAGTAAATTAATGGGGACACCCACTTAGACTAATGCTTGAATCATAACATTCTTCGTGATGTTAGGAACTTATAGAATGAAATACCATTGTTTGGAATTGTAATAATATTTTAAAACATGTTTTTGTATGATTTATTTACATGATTTTACACTTCCTATGGAATCATTCTTAGCTTCATGGTGAAATTTTCTTAATCATATCCAACAATACACATACTACGCTTGAAAATATTTATAAATATTTATCCATCTTGATTATCTTGGTTATCTTCACTCTAGTTATTTTCATGGATTTACATACAGAAAAATATTCTTCAATTGATATAATTTCTACTTCTTTGCTAGAACTTACCTCTTCAACTTCATCGTTAATTTTTCAAATCAATTTTTTGACAACATATACAATATATCACCAAAAACATACAATAAGAACTCTTTTATCACCCAATTTGTTTTTTGTTAATATAATTTTTTAAAATTCAATGAGATCCATTTCCACTATATTGATAATTAATTCAAAGGAACTTTATTCTTAGAATATTATCTGAGAGAACAATTCTTTATCCCCCTTTGTGATTAGAGTTTTGAATATATTTTGTTCAAATAGTTTTATGATGGAGGATGATTCTCAACAAATTTTATTTTCCCTTATATTCATTTATAGATCCAAGAATAAAATTTTTTCATCTTGAATGATTGAAATCATAAACTTTCAGAATTAATAATCTTAAAATAAATTTATTCTATGTATATGTTATCCAAACAATGTGTAGAAAACAATAGATATTAACAAAGAAATTAAAATTGTTAACAATTATTTTGGATGTCATTACATCTTTTCGAAAACATATTTAAAAAGAAAGTCACTAGATTTTCATTAAAATGTATTTCATGAAGACATATTAGTAATAATATATAAATATTCAAGTAAAAATAGTGTGGTTTTTTCCCACCTTTATAGGGTAATGCATACTTTTTCCTTAAAAACACGTTATCCTCCATTTACATTTGTCCCTTATATTTTTTTATTAATGTGTGATTATTGAAATAATACCTTTTGGTTATTAAAAAATAATAATATAATAGATTTTTGGGGTATGGTTTTAGAAAACGTCATTTGACTATAGTGGCTTTATATTACACCATGTAATGATTCTTTAAAAACTATATTTATCATTCTATATCAAGACTCCCCCATAATTCCATCACCATCAATATCATTTCTCATATTATAATTGTAGAAATAAATGCTTGAATAATGAGTATCTATCATTCATTTCGTAGAAAGTGAAATAGATGTAATAATTTCTTCCCAAACAGTAATCTATCTTTTATTTTAATTTATTAATGCATGAACCTCTAATTTTATAGAAATTCTTAATTAAAATATCTATAAGTTTTTTCTCTTTGCATTCTATTTCAGAATAATATGGTATATTCTTCATCAAATCATCAAAAATGTATAATTTATTTTCTAATTTTATTATTCTTTCAATCTCTTTTATTCCTCAAACTATTACCTCCATAAAACCATCCAAAACATCAGAATGTATTCTATATTATTCTTGGGATCAACTTTTTTAAAAAAACATTCTCCTTCACTTATATTACTATTTAAAAATTAATTTTATATAGTTTAAATTATCATGAAATATTTTTGACTATGATAGGACAACTAACAAATTAAAAATTACTATTTATCTTTTAGTGAGTAACACATTAGAAATAAAAATAATTGGTATTATAATACTTAATTAGAGATATATTCCACATTTACAATGTGACGCCCTGGACCCGGCTACCCCTCAACCCAAGCCCCGAGCCCGATTGGCCACATGACCCCTGGCTCGTCTCCCCATAGGCTAGGGGCTACCGACTAGCAGCGGGGGTGTAATGGTAAGTTAGTGGGGAGACTACATCCCCATTTCAGAGTACACAACAGAATAGTAGCAAAGTAATAAAAATAGCGGAATCACAACCAATTGACAAATAGAAGAAAAGGGGAAACATACAACTAAACAACAGAAGTAAGGAAAACCCTGATAAATATACAAAATCCACATAGGTAGTGTCTGATACAAAAATATTGCATGGCATCCTGAAACAATATAAATAGAAGAAAAACTTTCAATACAATAATACAGAAAGAGAACAAAAGTAGTCCATGAGCATCTCTAGCCAAGATCGGTCCTCTTCTCTGGAACTCCAGCAAGAACATACATGTATCAACAACCAAAAGCTAGGCATTTTCCCCTACTAGTACCTGTAGCAGTAAAGTCTACCCAGGTGCCCATGAGGCTGCCCGGGTAGGGTGTGAGACAATTCTCAGTAGGCCACCACCAACGATGTCTACATGTAATCCAAATAGGTTTTCGTAAGAAACGTCTGTAATAGATTCAAAGTACGGAAAAAATTAAATAAACAACCCTCCCGCTCAGGTTCTTAAAGGACACCTGGAGGGTCTACCTACTTCAGCTCATGGCTGATAAACTGAACAATCACTAGAGGTATAAGTACATAGATATAGGTTATCACTAGAATGAGGTAAACAAGCCTCACGTCCATATATCTCACATCTTTAATAATCATCTCTGGCCCGAGGTATGAATGCCTCTCGTCCACAAGCATTGTAACTGGCGTGGGGTAGAAATTCCTCCCACCCGTAAAGGTTATATGGGCATGAGGTATAAATGCCTCTCGTTCTCAAGCACTGTAGCTGGCGTGGGATAGAAATTCCTCCCACCCGTAAAGGTTATATGGGAATGAGGTACAAATGCCTCTCATACTCAAGCCCTGTAACTAGCGTGGGGTAGAAATTCCTCCAAGCCATAAAGGTTATATGTCAATGAGGTATAAATGTATCTCATCCTCAAACACTGTAGTTTTCGTGGGGTAGAAATGCCACCCACCCATAAAGGTTATTTGGGCAGGAGGAATAAATTCCTCTTGTCCTCAATCACTGTAGCTGGAATGGGGTAAAAATGCATCCCACCCGTAAAGGTTATATGGGCTTGAGGTAAGAATGCCTCTCGTCCTCAATCACTGTAGCTGTCATGGAGTAGAAATTCTTCCCACCCGTAAAGGTTATATGGGAACGAGGTACAAATGATTCCCGTCCCATTACACAAATATTCAGCTGGCATGGGGTAACAATGCCTCCCGCCCACACACGAAGATTCATACGGCACGGGGTAAGAATGCCTCCCTCCCACACACGGGTTATCACAAGCATGTCAACATGGCAAAGAATAACCATTCACATCACATTATATAAGGAAAACCATATTATATCATCACGTAAGAAAGGGATGGAATATCCATCTTATAGAATCTTATAAGCAAAGCATGGCATACATACATTTTATGTTCATTCAAGGGTTTAGGCTATCTCATCCTAACCAACCTCTAATCAAGTCATCTCATTTTCCTAACATGGAAAGATTCTTTTCAAGACATATCGTTAAGGTTCAAAGGTCAAAAAGTGCCAAATATTAAAGAATATCAACTATGGTTGACCATTCTCGGTCCATACCAAATCTAAACACCCTAATAAGGTTAGATTCATCAATCTCATACCACATGGGTCATTTAGACATAAAGAGATCAATATAAATAAGGGTTTTGGAGAAATTCAAACCATGACACGATGATAATAACTCAAAAAGGCAAAACCCAAAATGGAAACCACGTAACCACCGACCATAGAGTTGTAGGCATAGGATCGCTTGATATCAACCTCAGATTTGCAGTAGGTTGGAAGAGATCTAAGTTCCAGTCCAATGACCTGAAAATAGGGCATATGACCCTGCATCAAAATAGTGAAATGAAAGGCAAGATTCAACGATAAAAAGGGGTGTGTGAGGTAAGCCTTACCGAGGGTGATCCAATTCCTTCAATGGATCAATATTCGGACACCAGATGAAGAAACAGTAAGAAAAAGAGAGAGCAGAGGGTTTGGATCTCAAAAGAGGGCTCCCTTCTTGTACTGTCTATAGGAAGAAGAAAGAAAAAGGATTAATCTTTTAAAACAATTTAAGGGAAGTTTTTTTATTTTACCCAAAATAGGGTCGCACGGTTTAGGCGCACAGTTTACCAAACCGTGTGCAAACCGTGCGCACCTCACTACCCCTAGAACAAGGTCGCATGGTTTAGGTACACGGTTTACTCAAACCGTGAGAAAACCATGTGCACATTCCTTCCTCAAGACTAAAGGCCGCAGGGTTTTTCTGAAACTGTGCGCAAGTTGTGTGCAGGCTGTGTGCCACTGTCTGCAAGTCCATTTCTCAAACTCTCGATCTTTGAATAAACCCCAGACACTCCCCTAACCTTACTTAGGATGTTACACATATTATAAAAGATTAAAGAAAGGTTCGAAAGAAAAAATAATGATCTGTACCTTTTCCAAAGAGTCGGGTAGTTACAACCTCCCCTCCTTAAAGCAACTCGTCCCCGAGTTGGCCTTCCGAGGGTACTGAGGTCTCATCAACGAAAATCTCTGGCCATTGAGAATGTATATCAGCCTCCCACTCCCCGGTGTTTTCATGTATCTGGGCTTGATGCCATAGCACCCGTACAAGAGGAACAGACCTGCCACTGAGTGTCTTCACACTCTGGTCAACAATTTGAATCGGATACTCCTTGAAGGAATCATCCATATCCAGTTTAACCTCATCATGCTGAAAAACATGAGTCAGATCTGAAAAGTACGGGAATAGCTGAGATACATGAAAAGCAACGTGCATGGCCTAATATCTCTACAGAAGTGCAATTTGGTAAGAAACTTGTCCGATCTTTTTCATCACCTCAAAGGGTCCTACGAAACAGGGTGAAAGCTTACCCTGCTTCCGTATACGTCTTTGCCCCAACCTGGGTGAGACCTTCAAGAAAACCCGGTTCCCAACCACGAAATCAAGAGGTCGTTGGTGCTTGTTAGCATAGGACTGCTGTCTAGACTATGCTATCTACATACACTTCCTAATAATCTGTATCTGCTCTGTAGTCTCCTGCACAGGACGTGGTCCTAGAACATCTACCTCACATAATTTAAGCCAACACAATGGAGAGCAACAAGGCCTACCATATAAGGCTTCTTAGGGAGCCATCTCAATGGTAGCATGGAATATATTGTTATAAAAAAACTTGACAATAGGAATGTGTTTCTCCCATGAACCTCCAAAATCGAGAACATAGGCACGTAACATATCCTCTAGTACCTATATTGTCCGCTCAGTCTGTCCATCAGTCGGTGAGTGATAGGCCGTTCTCAAAAGTACCTGTGTACCAAAGGCCTTCTGTAAACCTTGCTAGAACCAAGATGTAAAATAAGGATCTCTGTCCGAGAAAACAGATCGAGGTGCTCCATAAAGGCACACTATTTTCTTGACATACAGTATTCCCAAGTAATCAAATGTGAAGGTCTCCCGCAGAGGCAAGAAATGCGTGACCATTGGTCAGACGGTCGAGGATAACCCATACTGCATAATTTCCATGAGGTGACCTGGGTAAACTAGTTACAATTTCCATAGAAACATCGTCCCATTTCCACTCCGGAATGGACAACGTCTGAAAAAGCCCTGTCGGACACTGATGTTCGGCCTTCACCAGCTGACAGGGGGAACAACGCGTTATAAAACTGACTATCTCCCGCTTCATGCTAGGCCACCAGTACTGTCATCGCAAATCATGATACATTTTGGTGATCCCTAGGTGAACTGTCCATGCTGAGGCATGGAAACCCCGCATCAGCTCCTCTCTAATGTCTGATGTGACCCGTACACACCCATGGAACAATAAAGTATCACATTCATCCACGGTTCATTCTATAGATGCATCATCAGCAACACTTTCTCGTAGAACAAGGGCTTCCAGATCTGATATTTGTCAATCCCTGACCCATTCCAAAAGAGTAGATGTCACTGCTAAGGCTGAGAGAATAGTTTGAACATGACCTTCCTGAACCTCAACGTTCATCTCCAAAAATAGGGCCATCATCTTCCACTCTTCATTAGATTCCCGAACCACTTGTGACTGAGTTTTCTGACTCAACACATCGGCTACTGAATTTCCTTTCCCAGCATTGTAAGCCAGCTCAAAATCAAAGGATTTCAGGTACTCGACCCACATGTGTTGCCTGAGATTTACATCCCGCTGAGTGAAGATATATTTGAGGCTTTTGTGGTAAGTGCATACCAAAAAATTTTCTCCCAACAAATAGTTTCTCCTAAAACATAAGGCATGTACAACCGTCGCGAACTCGAGGTCGTGCATTAGATAATTTCATTCATGAGGCTTTAACTGACGAGAACCATATGCAACGACTCGCTCATCATGCATCAAGACAGCTCCAAGACCGATACCTGATGAGTCACAAAAGACCGTATAATCTCTGCCTGGATCTGGAAAGATCAGTATCGGTGCTGAACTTATCCTACCCTTCAGTTCCTAAAAAGCTACTTCATAAGGTTCTGACCAATCAAATCTCACCCACCCCCCTTTTTGGTCAAAGCTTCATGCGGTGATTCTAGGCTTTAAAAGTCGTAAATTAGCCACCTATAATATCCAGCAATCCCCAATAAACTCCTGATATCAAAGACGTTCATGGTATGCTCCCAAGAAACTGCAACACTCACCTTCTCAGGGTCAACTGAAACTCCAGACTCAGAAATAATGTGACCTAATAAGTGAACCATATTTATCCAAATGTGGCATTTACTGAGCTTAGCATAAAGATGATGCTCTCTTAGTGTATTCAGCATGATCTCAAGATGGGTTTCATGGTCTTGTCTCGAGCGTGAATAGACTAAGATACCATCCAAAAATACAACCACAAAAGAATCAAGTTAAGGGTGAAAAATCCTATTCATAAAATCCATAAACACTACAGGTGCATTCGTAAGCCCAAACGGCATGACTAGGTACTCATAGAGACCATATCTTCTCCTGAACGTTTTGTGAGGTATGTCCAAAGTCCTAACATGCACCTGGTGATATCCCGACATCAAATATATATTTGAAAACACCTTTGCTCCTCGAATCTGATCGAAGAGGTGGTCAATTAGAGGTAAAGGATAACGATTCTTAATAGTCGACTTATTTAACATATGATAATCCATGCAAAGATTTAGGGTAACATCCTCCTTATTGGAAAAGAGAATCTGTGATCCCCAAGGATAAGTACTAGGATGTATAAATCCTTTTGATTCCAGGTCCTCTAACTGACTCTTGAGCTCCATAAGTTCCTTAGGTGCCATCCTATAAGGAGGAATGGTCAATGGTGTTTCTCCTGGTATAAGATCAATAGTAAAATACACCTCTCGCACTAGTGGAAGACCAAAGAAATCATCAGGAAAGACATCACTGAAATGATCCACCACGGGAGGATAAGAAGTGGGTTGTAACCCTTGGTCATCGATATAAAGACTGGCAACCTGTGTCGTGACACCACCTAAACTCTAGTGTTCTGGTCCCGCTCGTGTCGCACTAAGATCCCATTCTCCCTGATGCAGATTCATGTTGCCCTCTGGTGATGTAAATGCCACCCTCTAACGATAGCAGTCAATCTAGGCTCTATACGGAACTAAAAAGTCCATCCTGACTATTACATCAAAACATGTCATATCCAAAACATACAGGTTCCACATGAAAAGGTAATCGCCCACCTCGAGGGGAAAATTCTGACAACAACGAATTCCCTCTTAACAGAGACCTAATGGGGTATCTAACATGATCATTTCATGATATGACTCAACGCCGAGGCCCAAACTTCCAATAATCACCTCCGATATAAAATATTGAGAAGCACCTGTGTCAAAAAAAGAAAACACTGACGTAGAGGCAACTAGAATCATACCTTGTATAGTAGATGGTCTGGCGTAGTGCTCCTGCGGCGTGTGGTCGACTGCGTATAATTGAACAGTACCACGGACCTGAGTCATAGCCTGGATTCCTTGAGCAGACCCACCCTGCTAGTGCTAAGAGTCATTCACCTGATTACCTCTGCCTCGACCGCCGCCACGGACTGATCGGATGGAGGTATTCCACCTGCCTGACTGGCGTGATCCTACCAATCCTACGCCATATCGTGGAGTAAGTACAGATCCCTGCTCCCTGGACCCTGGGGGAAAAGTCCTGCAGAAGCGGTGGAGATGACCCAACCTACCACAACCTCTGCACTCCACTAGGTGTCACGTTCACTGCCTCTTCATATGTCCTGGTACCCCACATTGGTGACAGATATGAGTACCACCTGAGAAAACTTTCTGGCCACCACTAACACCAAGAGAGTCCTCAAAGAACTGCTTCTTCCCAGAAGCATATCCACGATAACCCTTAGGTGCCAAACCTCCCTGGTTCAAACTGTTTGATTCTCTCAAGTTCCTCTCTGTGATCAAATCCTGATTGAAAATTTCTAAAATGATCATCAACCTGAACACGTTAACCTGCGACCGGATGGCGTAATACAGCCCATCCTCAAAATGCCTAGTGGCCTTGAGATCATCAGCAGCTAGTGTAGGAGAAAAATGCTGTAATTCAGTGAAACGAGACGAATATTCCATGACTGTCATAGTCCCTTGATGCAGATTAATAATCTCCCTAGCTCTTTCAACCCTCAAAGTCTGGGGAAAGAAGTAATCGTAGAAGACAGTCTGGAAATCAGTCCAGATCATATCTCTCTGTTGTCTAGACTGGGTGATGACATCCCACCACGTCCTGGCTGACCCACGTAGCATATAAGCTATGAGATTGACCCTCTGATCTGGAGGTGTCTCAAGGTGCTCGAAGAAGGTCATAATAGCATCCAACCAGGACTCTAAAGCAAGTGGTCCTCCATCTCATGTAAAAGTAGGAGGATGCTACGACTGAAACTCACAGGTCAACTCTGCCAGACTTGGGTCAGGTCGCACTCCACCTTTCACACTATGCATCATATGCAATATGCTCTCACTGAACTGGGCATCAATGCCCTTCTATGGAATAGCAAGAGGAGCCACATGTGGCTCGAGGGGAAGATCAACTGGTGGCTCAGAGCCCGCCACCTCAGGAACGTAATCGTCACCGCCTTCAGCACGCGCGACTCGAGGACGTCTCGGAGGCATAGTGCTACAATGCCAAATGAATGTCTCAAAAGAAGAAACCAAAAAATTAAAGGTTTAACTCTAGAATCTAGGACATGTACTAAGCCTTCCTACCCCTAAGATCACTTATCCACACTCATAGTAATTCTTAGTAAGGCCTACAACTTTTCCAATTTAACTCAGTCCGGTGATATGGAATTTTCTACCCCATAAGGGCCCATACTCCCCCTGAACTGAAAGATGACACACACTTGGATGTCATTCCCCATTTACTGGTGCTAATAAGTATTTTAATTACCTTTTAAGCAAATGATTGGTTTAGTTGGAATGTCATTTTCCTATTCATAAGGGCCCATACACCTTATGAACCAAAGAGTGACACCCACCAAAACCACATTATTTCTCAATTCAACACCTTCAAGAAGGGTTAGCACAGCTTCACACATATTAACAAGGTGTGGAAATAAAAAACAGAAAATGCTCACAGAAAATTTAAACGTGGCATGGCCAGATGCATGGCCTAATCATATTGTTCCTATCGTGATGCATGTTCTAATGCATAACCCTCATTTCATCGGGTTGAACCCTGAAATCCAAATTCCAACATTGCAATCTCAATAACATCACAAAACATTTGAACCACCCAATGGTGAAAGGGTATCAATAGTAAATAGATGAATCAATAACAACATAAAATAGGAAACTTGGCCCATACCCCGTACATGGGTTCGCGACGTCCAAGCACGACTCATGGCTAAGTCCCTAAACGTTCCCAACCTCCAAGTCTATCATCGCCAAATAGTAAAGAAAGAAAGAAATAAAATCCTTTGATACCACTTTGTGACGTCCTAGACCCAGTTGCCCCTCAATCCGAGCCCCGAGCCTTGTTGGCCACATGACCCCTGGCTCATCTCTCCATAGGCCAGGGGCTACCGACTAGCAGCATGGGTGTAATGGTAAGTCAGTGGGGAGAATGTACCCTCATGTCAGAGTACACAGCAGAATAGAACCAAAGTAATACAAATAGTATAAGCACAACCAACGGAAAAACAGGAAAAAAGGGGAAACATATAGTAAAACAACAGAAGTAAGGAAAACCTTGATAAATATACTAAAGCCACATAGGAAGTGTATGATACAAAAAGGATGCACGGTATGCTGATACAATGGAAATGGAAGACAAACATGCTATACAATAATACAGAAAGAGAACCAAAGTAGTCCAAGATCATCTCTATCCATGATCGGTCCTTTGATCTGGAACTCCAGCTAGAACATACATATATCAACAACCTGAAGCTGGTCCTTTGCCCCTACTCGTACTCACATCAGTAAAGTCTACACGGGTTCCCAGGAGGTCGCCCGAGTAGGGTGTGAGACAAGTATCAGTAGGCCACCACCAACGATGTATGTGTGTAATCCAAATATTTTATCACAAGCAAAGTGTGAAATAGACTGCAAGAAAGGAAAACAAAGTAAATAAACAACCCTCCCATTCAGGTTTCAGAAGGACACCTGGTGGGTCTACCTGCTTCAGGTCATGCCTGGTAAACTGAACAATCACCAGAGGTATAAGTACATAGATATAGGTTATCACTGGCACGAGGTAAACATTCCTCTCATCCATAATTCTCACATTTGTAATAATCATCTCTGGGCTGAGGGATGAATGCCTCTCGTCCACAAGAACTGTAACTGACATGGGGTAGAAATGCATCCAACCTGTAAAGGTTATATGGGCATGAGGTATAAATGCCTCTCATCCTCAAGCACTGTATCTGGTGTGGGGTAGAAATGCCTCCCACCTGTAAAGGTTATATGGGCATGAGGTATAAATTCATCTCATCCTCAAGCACTATAACTGACATGGGATAAAAATGACTCCCACCCGTAAAGGTTATATGGGAACGAGGTATAAATGCCTCTCATCCCCAAGCACTATAGCTGGAATGGGGTAAAAATTCCTCCCACCCATAAATTTTATATGGGAACGAGGTATAAATGCCTCACGTCCTCAATCGTTGTAGCTGGCATGGGGTAGAAATGCCTCCCACCTGTAAAGGTTATATGGGCACAAGGTATGAATGCCTCTCATCCTCAATCACTTTAGCTGGTGTGGGGTATAAATTTCTCCAACCCATAAAGGTTATATGGGCACGAGGTACGAATGATTCCCGTCCCATTCCACAAATATTCAACTAGCACGGGGTAACAATGCTTCCCGCCCACACACGAATATTCATAAGACACGGGGTAAGAATGCCTCCCGCCCACACACGAAGATTCATACAGCACGGGGTAAGAATTCCTTCTGCACACACATGGTTTATCACAAGCATGTCAACACAGCAATGCATAATAATTCACATCACATTATGTAAGGAAAACCATCTTATATCATCACATAAGCAAAGAATGGCATATCCATCTTATAGTATCTTATAGGAAAAGCATAGCATGAATACATTTTATGTTCATTCAAGGGTTCAGGATATCTCATCCAAACCAACCTCTAACCAAGTCATCTCATTTACCTAACATGGAAAAATCCCTTTCAAGACATATCGTTAAGGTTCAAAGGTGAAAAAGTGCCAAATCTTAAGGCATATCACCTATGGTTGACTACTCCCAGTCCATACCAAATCTAAACACCGTAACAAGGTTAGATTCGTCAATCTCATACCACACAGGTCATTTAGACATAAGTAGGTCAATATGAAAAAGGGGTTTGGTGAAAGTCAAACCATGACATGAAGATAATAACTCAAAAAGTCGAAAACCCAAAACAGAAACCATGTGACCACCTACCTTAGAGCTATAGGCGTCGGCTCCCTTAATATCAACCTCATATTCACAGTAGGTTGGAAGAGATCTGAGTTCCAGTACAATGCCTTAAAAAAGGTCATATGATCTTGCATAAAAATAGTGAAACGAAAGGCAATATTCACCAAGAAAAAAGGGTTGTGTGAGCTAAGACTTACTGAGGGTGATCCAACACCTTCAACAGATCAAGATTTGGACACCTGGTGAAGAAACAACAAGGAAAAGGGAGGGCAGAGGGTTTGGAGCTCAAAAGAGGGATCCCCTATGGTTCTATTCGGGGGAAGAAGAAATAAAGAGGCTTCGGGTTTTAAAACAATTTAAGGGAAAAATGGTAATTTTACCCAGAACAGGGTCGCACGGTCTAAGCGCATGGTTTACCAAACAGTGCACAAACTGTTCACACCTCACTACCCCTAGAACAAGGTCGCATAGTTTAGGCACAAGGTTTACCCAAATTGTGTACAAACCATGTGCACCTTCCTACCTCCAGACCAAAGGGCACACGGTTTGTCTGAAACCGTGCACAAGCTGTGTGCAGGCTGTGCGCCAGTTTCTGCAAGTCCATTTCTCAAACTCTCAGGCTCCGAACAAACCACGAACACTCCTCGGACCTTCCATAGGATGTTACACACATTAAAAAACCTTAAAGGAATGGTTCTAAAGAAAAACCAATGATATGTACCTTTTCCATAGATTCAGGTCATTACATCCAATCTACCTATGGAATTCATAGATTTATTAACATTCATTTTTGATATTCCTTTAATTGTATGCAACATTATTTAAAATATTATAGCTATCAGTGAATTGTAAATTTCTTCCATTATATTAACATAATTTTATTGGTAGGAATTATTCTTAATCCTTATTCCAAGGTGTAAGATTATTATTTACATGTTGTTTATTCCACCATATGGTAGTATATATCTATTACATTTTCCTTAAAATTTTGTAGAATCATTATTTTAGTATAACTATTATTGTGACTGTTAGAATTAAAGAATCAAATTTCTTCATAATTAGTTTTTCTTAAAAAACTCTCACAAAAAGGATCAATGTATTTAAATATTTTAAATGTTTATTGATCTTTATTTTTCTATAAATGCTTGTTGAACATAAACATTTTTGAAACTTGTTTCCCATTTATATCCTTTAACACTTTTTTTAAATATTTTTATACCTTTTAAAATTATCCTAATAATATAAAACCATGTGTTTGAGATTTCCAAAACACTTATAGCTACTAATGAATGAGGAAAAATTCATATGGGTCCATTTTGATAGTAGAAGCTACGTTATTTGGGACATTATAGGGGATGATATTTCAATTTTAATTTATAAAATTCATCTTCTTACAAGAGGTTGTTTTCAAAATATTATTTTTCTACATCTTTCTATATTTATAACACACACTAATTAACTAGGAGTTAGTTTGAATAGATTCATCAGAACATGGGAATATTTTTTTCATCATCTTATCTGGAGTTGATTCCTATAATTATTTCACACTTTTCCAAACATTTAATATTGTAATTTATTAAGTAATACATTCCATAGAAACATAAGAAATTATTCATATATTATAATTATACAGAGACTCATATTTAGTGGCATCCATGTTTTATAATCTCACCGAATTATTAATATAAAACATATTTAATGATTTATAACATTTACTAAAGACTCCCAACATTTTTTAACATAATACTAATAATATTTGTATCTTTTCCTCATGGACATCACATAAAACATTCAATGAAATATGATGTCACTTAACATGATTTTACATGATCAGTATTTGTGAATTCTTGAACACAAAACTCTTCTTTTGACTTTCATCTAGTGAATGTGGAATTATGATAAGAACATTTGTAAACACATATTATTCACATGAAATCCAATATATTAAAACTTAAGAAAATTTAAAATCTTATTCATATATAAAATACTCATATTCATTATGCAAGATAGGTTTTATGATGGATTCACAGATGTTTTTATTAAGAATACTTCATTTAAATTTTAATCTCTATCAGGTTAAATATTTCAAGATTTTATGTTCTTTTTTATTTATCAGCAAACCAAGAATTTTGGAATTTAATAATATATTCCAAATCATGGTATATTTCATTATGTATATCCATAAAAATAGAATTAAAAAAACTATAAAATATTTCCTCTAAAAGGATTCATTTTCTATTTGGTCATATCATAGTCTAATCCCTAACATCTAAGTGTTTTGTAAAAGATTTACCTTTTGAGAGATCCTTTCATAATTTATTATCCATGTTATCAATTTACACATTCCACTATCAGATTTTTTCCCCTGATATGTATATTTTAATATGTAGAAATTTTACAATGTACATTGTTCATAAATTATTTAATTTCAAAAATCATATTGAACAATTAATGTATCATAATATTCTTCATATCTTGATAAATATATTCCTAGAGGATTAACTTTTTTATTTTAAAAATATTTATTACCACACATCATAATATTCGGTAGTGATGAATCATCCTTCTATTGGTTATGAGAGGCTGACTTCTTATGATTTTTTGGTGATCTTTCTTATTCTAATTTATAGGATTTTTTTATGAAACCGATATCATTCTAAAGCTAAAAAAATTATTTATTCTTCTTTTGAGACATACAATTATTTTATTCAAGATAAAAAGTAACATTAACATAAAATAATGAAATGATCACATGTCATATTTAAAGAAAATAGGTAACATAAACCTATAGATTAAAATAGATGAATCAGTTTCATTGATACCAATTGTGATTCCCAGGTGGATTGTGTTATTATCATAAGAGGGAAGAGGTGGTGAATTAGTAGTGACCATTATTTATTGATAAGGTTAAACATAAAAAATAACCTTATTTTATGTTGATTGAATCTCTACTATAAAATAATATTTCTATAAAATTTCACTTCCTCACTAATTTACCCTTATGATATATAGATGATATAAGAAAACTGTAACACATATATTTTTATATGTTGGATCATTTTTTTGAAGACCCACATCCTTTCCAAGGATACTCTCATTATTCCAGGGATTCTCAGACTTATAATATATTCAAAAGTTATAAGTGAGTGGTATTCATATAGTAACCCAAAGTTGAGCTATATCCTGAAAAGATCGACTAGTCTACCAAAAAGAAATTCTATTAACACCAATTTTTTGAGTGATCTCTCTAAAATGTCCATCTCACTTCTAATTGGGTTTTATACTAAATATCATCAATTAAAAAATGGATATATTTATATTAAACATAATTTAAAGAAATATTAGTATATCATGAATCTATATAGAGAAAATATCTAACTGATAAATCTATTTTCTGTAAATCCATAAGGTTCACCTCTGGATTGGTCTGGTATGACTCTATCTGATGTCCCTCACTCTTCATCTGATTCTTCTCATGATCTTTCATGAATTCCTCCATATATCGTTCCTTTAAACTGTGTTCCATGATATTATATTCCTTGTCATCTCTTCTTTATTCCACTATAGTTTAAACTTGAATTAATTCCCATATGGCTGGTACCATTATTTGATAAATATTTATACATTATACTTTTTATAATCAAACCATGTTATTATCCCTCTGATAATAACCACTAGCAATTACACCACAAATCGATACCTCTATCACCCAACACATATTTAATATTGAGTTTATTTGATTGTAACATCATTCTAAATTGAATTCATAAAAAATTTAGTTCCCTTATGCATATGAATAATGTAATTTTCTCAAATATTATATTAACATTTAAACCCATTTATTGGTGTTCTATTCGTGTAATAATATGAAATATAAATATTTTTTATTTCCTAACAAAATTATAATTTCATTCTTACCAATCATAAAAAATTCACTCTATGCTTATAAACTCTTATTGAATATTTATAATGCTTAATGAAAACCCTAGCATCCAAAACATTGATCAATCATCCTTAATCTTGACATTAAGTATCATCTTCAAAATCGTTTATATTATCTAGGAAACATACATTAAAAAATAAATTCAAAATAATTTTGATATGTATATCACAATGTCTTATAAATATCCTTAGTACTCCATCTGCTAATTTTTTTTCAGGTTAATCATACTGAACCCCCTATGTTTGTTAACTTTTCCTTTGTCCAGTGAAGTTGATGTTTCTTCATTTAGTAAACAACCTCCCAAAAAAACTTTGATTAGAAAAATGTATTAGATAAAATCATATTTTTGTAGACCACTGCTGTTGAGAAGCTTACACTGATTAATGGACGTATGTTCATTCACAATTATTTTTATATCTGAAGAGTTTCCATCTCACTATATCTTGGTAATCGAAATTTTCGACTTATACTCTTCCTATATAACAACATACAATAATAAATAATATTCAATATAGGTGTAAAAAACTCTATTGCATATATGGATAGGAAAATTAATTTTCGATTAAATCAAAACCTCTGAATGATCATCAAATTACTTCTATGACTGATGGAATCACAATAGTTAATCCAACATGATCTATACGATGTATTACCTATTATATCATTCTATAGGTAAAACATTAAACATGTTTATAACCCATACGTGTAGTATATCTTTATAGAATCAGTTATCTAATGAAATAATTTTTGACTACCTAAATTAAATCATTTCCATGGGTAACATAGTATGATTTTAGAAAATATTATTTAAATAAATTTGATTTATTTAATAGCATTCAGTACATACTGCACCATGTTCTAACGAACAACAATATGCTATCTATACAATTATTTAGATTTGATTTTATTACCAATATATTAAAATACAAAATATGATAATGAAAAACCTAAATTTAAATATTATGTATTCTGGTTGTATATAAATATTACATATTTATAAAACATTACATAAATTTTTTTCAAGCATTTACATGTATGAAAATTTTTATTTTCTAAAAAAACAAAATTATTTCTTTCTTTAAGGAAATAATTTATTTAATTTTTGAATCATTTATAAAATATATTTAACAAAAAACCCTAAATTTTTGTATCAATATTTGGAAATTACCATTGGGTTGGTTTTTGTAATTTTTCTAAAAATAGTAATTTTTCAATGAACAATGAAAAATAAAAGTTTTTAATGAAAATATGATTTTATTTTAAATAATTTAAAAGGTAATTTTTCAGTGAATTTAAAAGTAAAATAATCAAACTAATATAATAAATATTACATTATTGGAAATTGTATTCAATTTAATATTTAACTATAATATAAATACATTTGAATTATTAGAATATTTTCTCTTCAAAACCTAGTTTTATTATTGCGACTATGGGTTTAATTTAAAATTAAATTCTATAAATTATATGAATTTAATTTAAAAAAATGTAATATAAATTTAGTTATAGAATAATAAATATTTTATAAGAATTCCTACTTGTTTTTTACCAAAATGAATTGTAGAAACATTAAAATATAATTACTCTAATTCATGTAAAAATGGATTTACTATGGGGGTTAAACTAAAACGACAAGCAGTAAAATGACATATAAACATTTCAAAGTCTAATTTAATAGAAATATTTATACCTTATCACTAATAAGATTCATGAATAACCCATGTTCATTATTTTTATTTTTAATAACATGGTTGAACTATATACAATTGAAAAATCAACAATGTGTCCTCTCCCCCATATAAAATTTGACACCTCTATCCTCTCCCATTCACACTAACAAAAAAATTGGTTCAAAATATACCTTACCAGTTGAATTCAAAAATTCCATAACCTCTATTTAGGATATGTTTTTTGATGATAAATACATCCTACAAATAATTTTTGTTCAATCATATAATAGTTTTTGGAAGTTGCGGTAACGTTCTTAACCAAGCGTTTTAATGTATTACTTCTTCAAACTCTTTAAAATATTTTTAAACCATGGTTACAAAATAACATCAGTATAAAATTGAATATTATATTTTCTTATGTTATGTTCATCATATAAAAATTTCTCCACCTCTTTAAATGGGAATCAAAACCGTTGATTTTGTGTATTATGTATTACCGCCCCATGAACTGACATAATTCATTTTCCATATACAATGATTACTGATGGATATAAAGAAATTATATATAATTATTTCATATTATATTTATGATATTATTTTAATTTTTTTAGTTGTAGTATAATATATACCTTCTATCATTTCTCTCCATAGGGAACACGATAACATTGCTTGTGTGTACAACAGACCACCACCTTCCAAAATGATGTGATACATTTATCCAATCTGATTTAAATGGAAGTTAATAAGGATAAATTTAATCTTGATATAAGATATTAATTTAATATTAATCATTATTGAAAATAAATATATGAAATATTTTCTTACCATACCATCCATTGAATAAATGATAACATCGTCCTTGTGTACTACATACTACCGCCTGATGAAGCAATGTGATTTGATTTTAACTAACACATTACTTAGAAGGTAATAATGGATAAATTTAATTAATTTATGGGATATATTTTAAATCATAATGACACTATAAAGGTGATATATTATTTATCTTCCTTTAATTCTATCTATAAAAAATGAAAACAACATTCATGTGTAGGCATAAATTACTATCTCAATGAATGATATCACACCCAAACGTTTAAATTTACTTTTATTTTATTATTTCTGGCATTTGGTTACTCGTTTCAACATTCTAGTTGGGTCCTTATTGAAAAATTTTGTTGTTTAATAACTTCAGTGGGTTTCACACTATTGTGCGGTCACTGAAAAATTGGCGGTAGCTGTACGGTCAGCCCCAATGCATGTGTCGATATCTATCATTTGAAACTAATAATGTTTTATGCAAATGAAATATGGCAGATGTTTAAAATGCGTTAATAATAATAATATTGTTTAAATAATAATATTTTTACTATTAATATTTAAATTTTATTTTTATTATTTAAAATTACAATTTTTTAATTTTTGTTAATATATTTATTATTTAAAATGAAATGAATGAAAATATTTATATTTTTAAACATTTGATTATTATCTTAATATTGAAATTGTATTATTTTTTATAATTATTGTTATTGTTAAGAATATTTTTACTATTATTTTAGTATAATAATTATTATAACTTTTTAATTTTATTTCTAGTTTACACTAATATAAATAGCACCCCCTCCTCCATAACAGGTTCTTCAGCGGCCCCCTCCCCTAGTTCTCCTCCTCACCGTTATGGCCCATAACCTCACCCTCAATGCTATTTTCCAATTGTGTAACCTTCAACTCGGCCCATCAGCACTCCTCCCCTACTCATTTTGTTTCCGGCTAGAGGTGAACTCGACCCACAGTTGACCTCCCAAACCCCTTCACTCTGGACAGGAGTTACATTCCATCATTGGATTCTTTATGGGTAACACGGATGCCTCTAGCATTTACCCTCTGATTATCCCTTTCCCCTCCGTGCTCTGGTAAGCCCTCGCCCCACTTATTTATACACCCTTCTTAGGCTGAACTCCTTCCTGGGGTGACCCATCCCGACTAAAACCTCCCCTTCTCTAGTTCGTGCATATTTTTCTTTTTTCTTTTTGGGTTTTTATCTTAATTTCTAACAAACCATAATGCAGTGTTTGGTTATTTTTCCATGTTTGTAATTCTGATGGGTGCACAGATAGTCCGTGAAGTATTTTTCTACCTTCCTAGAAGTTTTGTCACTTCCATGAAAGATTTGATATAGGTTAATCCATAATTTCTCCATTCTTATACATTTTAGTGGTTCTTCGTTCTTTTAATTATTATTATTATTATTTGATTATTTGATTATTTGATTTCCAATATCGCAATATCTTTAATTATACATGCATGGAAATTATATGTTTTTATAATTTGATTCAAAAATGGATTTTTATGTGAATATTCATTTATTCCTTTGTAGTAGTACATTTAGTGTGTTTGATTTAAATTCATATATGTGGCCACACTGAATTTTTCTATTTAGGTGAAAAAATCACTATTTAATTTTTTTTTAAAGATGATTCACACCTTTATAATTTATGAAACTAATTTTTTGTGGTGTTTTCTATATTTTTGGATTTTTAAAAAATAGGTTCTAATTATTTTCATGTGTCATGTTTAGCACATTAGCTCATAGGGTGTTCTTTTTAACTGATATTGTTATTTTGAAGAGACATTTAGGGTTCTAATGAAATTATAGTCACTCCATATGTTTTTGAAATGTTTATAACATCGTAAAATTTGGTCTAGAGTGTATAATTTTCAAATGATATGGTATGTTATTTGTGATAAAAATTTTTAGTAATAGTATAATGATTACCAAGGGGATGGTTTTATGATTTCTAAATAAGGTGGGTAGATGGACATGGTTAACAAGGATATGGGTGTTTTATGGAAATGGTATTTAAGTGTCTTATTAATTATTGGTGAATCACCAAATGTTGGTGCATCCATGGATGCACTAGTTTTATTCCCAACAAGTGATGGTGATGTCGTATATAGATGTTTTCTTGAATTATTGGTTTTATGAAGGGTTCTTGTTATGTTTGTAAATGATTTTGGGGATTTGTGTCGGTTCTAAGAAATAAATTTAAAGGTATTCCATGGGTTTGGAGCATTTGGACTTAAATCATAATTTGGAGTGAGATAAAATTGTAAAGGCCATTTTCCAATTGTGAAGAGACTTCTTGTGTTCTTTGCATCATATGGTCTCATTTGGCTTTGTAAATCTAAAAGTTATGTTTTTAAAATGTTCTTATTAAATGAATTAGACCTATTGATGTAAGGGCCTATTTTGAACTTCTATATCTAGTTTAATGCTTGTGTTGACTCTTTGAAATGATTATGTTTTGGAGATTGGGTGCCTATTTGGCAACCTCAAGGTTTTGTAAAAAGTTTTAAGTGGTTATATCTAAGTCGGCATAGTTAGAACCTTGGATGTTGTAGCACATAAAAGTTTGTATATATGTATATATATAGTGGTCACTACTATATGAGGGATATCCCTTTTGGGTTATCATATAGGGTGTTCGTGTTAGAGGTAGGCAAGTGCAGTGATGACATGTAAGATAAGTCATCCGTGCATAGGTCTCCTACTTACACATAATTGCTACAACAACCATGGGTTTCTAGGGATATTTTAAATGATTGAGTGACTTTTTTTTTGTCAATCCATATTTGATGGGTTGGTACCCCATGGATTTTTTGTTTGGAATATTGGGCATAACCATTGTATTTGGTCAATTTTGGGTATCTAGTTGGATATATATTTGAGAGATTCACTATACAACGACGGTTGGTTTAGAACTAAGTAAATCTTAAGGTATTATAGGGATATTTAGGATCCCCCATTTTTATTAAAATTGTATGTTTATTTATATTTATAAGTTCTTCATTTTATTTTATCTTTTTTAGTTTATTTACATCTTATAATGATTACACGTTTTATTTTAGCACAGCCTTGATTTTACCTACCTGGTTTTGTTAAAATGGAAAAATCTTTTGCAAATGTTATGTGGTGTGTTTTGTCTTTCAATGTGGGAACAATGAAATTGTTTTATTATAAATGTGAAAATAATATTTTCATGTAACTATATTTTTTAACATGTGTCTTTTGACTGTTCTAGATAATGATCTTTTTTTGGATCAGTTGTTTACAACTGGAATTCATACAATGAATTTTAGTGATCATGCTTATTTTATCATTTCACTTACAGGTTCCCATTTCTCTGGTTCTTCTAGATGATTTTTATATTATTAGATAAAAGTTAGTATTTTGTTGGGTGGTGGCATGGAATGTCACATTGCGGCATGTGCGGTTTTATTTTCATTCTGGTGATAGTTTTTATTTATTTTATTATCTTTTTTTTCATGTGTCAAATCATTACCAAAAGTTAAATTTTGATGCCAAGCACTAGTTGAAAACATATGGGGATTGGGAACACCCCTCAGGACATGCTGCAGACCAACTCTGGTGATCGGTTCAGGGTCAACCTGGGATGGTTCATGAAAAAATGTTATCAAAGGGAGGTTCTTGTTATATGGGTTATCTAATAGAGGGAGATTAGGACTGTTGGGACTCGGGAGTTAGGTATAGGAATGGTGCAATGAAACATCACTTAATCCAATCATCGAGTCACATGGGGTTGTCAAGGAATTGAATCCTTGTCTTGTTATGGTTCTCTAGATTGAGAGATGAAAATAGAGGTGATTCAGTGTCATGTTGTGATTTCACATGGATTCATAATCCATGTGATTATCAATTCCCATTTCAAGTTCATTTTAGTTTTATTCCCTACATGGGGCATGACTCACAAAAATGTCACCGAGTTAGGAAAAAACACTAGTCCCTCTCAGTATTTGTTTTGTGTATGTGGTGTACTTTCATTGTTCTCATTGGTTTAAGTTTGTTTTTGGAAATGAAAAATTATTTTATAAATGATGACGCTTCCTTTAAAATGGTTTTTATTTTGGTAATATTTGGGTTTAATGGAATAATATTTGGTTTGAAAATTTGGTAATAGTTTAAAATTTGTGAATATATGTAATGGATGGACACAGATGTGACAGTTCATGGGTGTTTATTTGAAATTAATGGTTTGATATTTTTAAGGGTAATTTCTGAATGGGATGTTTCTGGATGTGTTTATATTTGTTTGATTTTTGATCCAGCTGTTTTTTATGAATGTGCTTCAATTGATGTTTCCTCAGCGTGATATTTGTTTTGTTTTTTTTTCTATATACTATTCAGAAAATACATCCTAGAAAAGTACCCATGGTTTTCTCATAACACTTTCCTAGTTTTTGGTCCTTCTCTTACATTGCATGTCTTTCACAGTGATTGAGGTTTGTTAGAGGCTGTGGAGTGGATTTAATAGGATGAGTGCATCATCAGGGTACTGGGAACTCTTGGAACTATTGGAGTGTGATCCATTTTGGGTCTATTTGAAGGTCCAACTCTGGAAGAATTGGATTTGTTTGCCTTGCTATCAATGCATTTTGGGATGACATGGATTGTATTTAAATATGTCTTTATCTAATGGTTCATGCCTATAGAGGTGAAGATGGTGAAAAGGGAAGAAATTGTGTGCATTCAACAAGGAAAAAAGATGATGAAGACATATTTTGACCATTTCAAGGATCATGGGTTGTTTTCCCTAGAGGAATCGTTCCATGATTTGATGAAGTCTTCGCCCTTAATCGAGGGTATTTGTCCCAAAATCATTATATTGGTTATCCTCTCTAAGGAATATATTTTCAAGAAGCTGGTGAATGAGATGTTTCTATATGAGATTGTCTCTTGAGCACAAATGGTTTGCAATACAACGTCTCTAGTTTCTCATGAATGATCCCCATTGGTGGGGCATAGTGTTCTAGAGAGACCTATTTCAATAGTGTCCTCTATAGTGGTTCTAGTTTCCAGTTCTCAGACTGTTCAATGTTTTTCCTTTAGTGAGGATGTTTAGGGTACATGAAACCATTGTGTTGCATCCCTCTAAATACTTGTCATTATTGCGGGGGTCTGGGTCATCTAGAAAAGTTTCGTATGAAGCATCTCTTCAAGAAGATGTAGTGACTGGAGGATTCTTGTGCCTGACTATGAGGTAGGAGATGCTTCATCAATCAGATCCACATCCATAGGTCTTGGGTTGGAGCTCTTGCACAGGCAAAAGTTAATGGGGGTAAGGATACTCATTCCAGGTTTTGTGCCTCATGTTATGATTGGAATTTTTGATGTATTTGTATTATGATTTCACTAATATTGATGTTTTTTGGCATGGTAAGATCGTTATTTCATCATGAATTAATGATGGACTATTTCTATTATTATCTAACATTTCTGTTTTTCTAATTATGGTTTTCTAAATTGTTCATTTTTTTATGGTGTGTTTGATATTTATATGGGTTGATCTTTGTTTAGATATGATACTTTTGACATGTTAGTGCATGTGGGAGAATCCATCTTTGTAGTTTTTCTCGGGTTCAATTCTTGGGGTATGTTCTACTTGGAAGTTTTTTTGTAGTGTGGGAGGTTTTGGTCTAGGTCACGAATTCCATGTTTTAATAGATTAGTTGTTTCTCTTGTGGTATAGAAGTTAGATTGGATCATTGGGGAGTTCCCATGTCATCCCCCCTTACATGGATGGTATGTTTGGGTGTAAAATTTTCTTTCTAGTTTAGTTTTGGTGGCGGGGAGAACTCCCTCGTCTAGTCCAGTTCTCTTATGTTGTGGTTCCTTTGGGATTCAATCAAGAATGGGTTTATGTTCTTTATATCATTCAGCTGGGTGACTTTATGGGGGTAGAAAGTTTTTGTGGTGGGGAGAAGTGTCACACCCCAAATTTTGAATATATTTTTATTTTATAATTTGTTGTATTTGGTAACTAATTCTATGGTTTGGTCTGGGTCCCTGTTTTAATGTTTTAATGTTTAATGACTTCAATGGGTTTTGGATGGGTTCCCGGGCACCACACAGTTGGCAAAAGTCTCGTGGTTGGCCCATGCTACCATGCTAATGTATATTTCTCTAAATAAATAAGGTTTTATATAAAAAAGTTAAATGTTTAAATTTTAATAGTAATAATATTATCGTATAGATAACAATATTGTTTCCATTAAGAATTTTTAAAATTATTTTTATTATTTAAAATTATTATTAATATAATTATTAAAAAATTTATGTTAATTATTTTATTATTTAAAATATAATGCATGAAAATATTACTATTAGTATTCTTCTAATTATTATTCTTAAAATTAAAAATATATTTGTTATTATTATTATTATTATAACTATTATTGTATTATAATTATCATTATTATTATAACTTTTTTTAGTTTACCCAAACCTACTCAGCACTCCTCCACCTAAGTCACTACATGATGACCCCATCCTATATTTCTCATCCCCAGTGCTATGGCTCACTATCGCACCCTCTCTATTATTCCCCTCTCGTATGACCATCTACCCATCTCTACAGTGCTCTTCCCCAGCTCTTTGTTGATCCATCAAGAGGCGCACCTGACCCAGGTCAACCTCCCTCACCCATTCGCTCCATCTAGTAGCCATGTTCCCTCCATGGATTCATTTTGATGCACCAGTCCACCTCCGACCATTCCCTTATACGCTTTAGCATTCCCTCTCCATAGATGGCCTAGAGGCCTTCTCCGGCCAAACCCATTCCTAGTGTGAGCCATCACGGTGAAAACCTCCCCATCTCTAGTTCATGTATTTTTTTCCATTTCATTTTTATGTATTTCTTTAATTCAACCAAATCCTAAGGAATCGGTTTGTAACTCATGTATTTTTATCATTTTTTAAGGTATGGGGTTAGTCCATAGTGTATTGTTATACCTTCGTTGATGTTTTGTCACTTCTGCACCTAATTTGAGGTAGGAAAATCCTAATTTTTTCCTTTCTAATGAATTAATATTGTGCGTGGTTCTTTCAATTATTATTATTTTTATTTGATTATTTTATTTTCACCATCTTAGTATCTTTAATTATACCAATATATCATTAATTTGTTTTTAGAATTTGTTTAAATTTTTTTTTGGATGTGCCACTTCAGTTATGCCATTATATTGGTATATTATGTGTGTTTTATTTAAATACATGTATGTGGCCATGATGAATGTTTTTTTTAGGTTCTACATCTTATTTTAAAAAATTTGAAAATATGATTCACACCTTTCTAATGCAGACAATTAATTTTTTGTGGTGTTTTTTGGATGATTTAATTTATTAAAAATATTTTTTAATGATCTTTTTGTTTAATGTTTAGGACTTTGGAACCTTGGGTGTTATTTTTAATTGATAGAGTTTCTTTATTGTGAAATGTTTCATTCTTATGAAAATCTTAACACTCATGTTATTGTTGAAATGTTTATTTTTCCATAAAATATGTTCTAGAGTGTATGGTTTTTATATGGTATGTTTTGTTAAATGTGTAAAAATGTTTTACGTAGAGTTTAATTATTCTCAAGGGGATGGTATTATGTTTCTTAAATAAGGTAGGTAGTTGGACATGGTTTTCAAGGAAATGGGTGTTTTATAGAAATATGTTTTATGTGACTTATTGGTTTTGTGCATATCATTAGATATTGGTACATCTATGAATGCACTAGTTACACACATGGATGTGTCAACACATGAATGTTATGCCTTAAGTGGGGGTTTTAATGAAGTATCGGTTAAATAAAGGGTTATTTTTTTGTATTATAAATGACGTTAGGTCATTGTATAGGTTATAAGAAACGTATTTAGAGGTGTTCCTTAGGTTTGTAACATTTGTACATAAAGAATAATTTGGTGTGAATAAATAGAGTAATGGTCGTTTGAAAATTGGGAAGAGAATTCATGTATGATTCTCAACATAAGGTTTGGTTTGGCTTCGTAAATCGAAAAGTGGTGTTTTTAAAATGTTCTTTGTAAACGAATTGGACATTTTAACTTAATTTCTTGTTTGGAACTTCTAAATCAAGTGTAATTTTCATGTTGACTCATTGAAATGATTCTGTTTTAAAAATTGGGTTCCTGTTTGGAAACCCCATGGTTTGGTAAAAAGTATTAAATAGTTATATGTATGTTTTCATGGTTGGAACCTTGGATGATGTGGCATATAAAAGTTTATATATATATATAACCACTATATGAGGGATATGCCTTTATGGTTTATCATATAAGTTGTTTGTGTTTCATGTAAGGATGTGTGGTGAATGCATGTAAGATAAGTCACACGTGCGAGGTCCTCCTACCTACTGAACATTACTACAAACACAATGGGTTCATGTCCATCATTTCGATGATCAGGTGATGGTTTTTGATCATCCCGAATTAGATGAGATGGAATGCCTGGATTTCGTATTTGGCCTGGTGGGCTTTTCCATTGAATTTGGTATTTTTTCAGCAGCAAGTTAGTTATAGAATTTGAAACTTCACCATACACCAACAATTGGTTTCAAACCGATTACATCAAGTGGATTTCTTGGGTTTTTTAGGATCACCCATGGTTATTATCTTCAGTTTTTTGTTTATATTTACATGTTCTTGATCCTATGTTTACCTTGTTAGTTTATTTTCAACTTGTATTTTTTATCCATTTTATTGTAGCACATCCATGGGGTTACATAGTTGTTTTTTTATAAAATGGAATACTATTCGAGAAATATTATGTGGAGTGTGTTGGATTTTAAATAGGGTAATATGGTATAGTTTTATTTAAAAAGTTGAAATCTGATTTTTCGTAACTATTTTTTAATCTTGTGTCTTTAGACTATTTTGGGAAAAGAACTTTTTTTTGTATTCAGTAATTTAGATTAGGCATTACTAGTGATAATTTCAGTGCACACATCTATTTTATCATTTCAGATGAAAGTTCCCATTGTTTAGGTTGTTGTAGCTGAGTTTCTCATTATTGGAGCAAGGTTGGTCTTTGGTTTGGTGGTTACCTTAAAGGTCACATGGATGTATGTGTAGTTTTATTTTACTTTTGCTACTCATTTTTATTTTTATCATGAGTCGTTATTTATATTTCTATATTATTTTACATGGGAAAAATAATTCCCAATAGGTAAATTTTTATTCGCGACACTATTTTCCATCCCATGGGGATTGGGAACACCCCTCGGGACATGTCACAGACTGGATCGTGTGACCGGTTCAGGTTCGAACTAGGTTGGTTCGTGACAAATGATATACCTATTTTTATATATAACTTTATTGGACTAATATAAATGTATATATAATAAATATATGTTATATTTATATCATGTTTAATATTTTGTATATGATGGAAGTATGATTATTGTAAGATGGTCAAAAATAAATAAAAAACATACATTAAAATGATGTAGTTATTACCCGAAACATGATTCTAACAATGAGTTATTGATAAATATAAAATATATGGTATGATAAAAATGGTTATGGATTTGTAATATATGTATAATAAACATATATTTATGATAAATTATTCAAGAATGTGTATCATGGATGTTGAGACTTATAATAAATATTCATTCCAACATTTATTTTTTGTGAGTCTCATTCCATATTGACCATGTATTCCATTCATGTGGCACATATAAAACCCATAAATGTATTTTATAATTTCAATCATGAACATATAATTTGTTTACATAAACATTTAAAGATCTGCCTTTAATAGTGTATGCAGTTCAAAAGTTACCAATGCGGTAAGGGATAATATCCCAATTTGTAGTCATTGAGATACATGTTTGATAATGAATATGTCTTATTTTATGTGTTGTATATACAACAGCATATAATTTTAATATAATTAATCAATTTAATCCCATGATAATTTATTTATCCTTTAATATTATTATTTTATGGGGCTTATGATTTAATGATACCAAAGTGGTACGTGTTTTATGAAACGATGTCATCATTTATCAGGATTGTTTATGTTTATGATTATGATAATGAAATATTATGATTCATATCTAAAAGACTCATAAAATTTATTCTACTATGGTAATTTTATGAAAATAAATGTTTTCCAATCATTTACTCTATTTATTCCCTCAAGAGTTCAATGTAATTTTAAAAGAAAATTCATCTATATTTCTCTCTTTTGATGAAACCCCATTTTACCTCATGTATATGAGTTTTTATAAATGTTTTAACAATTTTCAAAGGATTTATAAATATAATTTTTACCCAAATAGTAATTTTAATACAATTTTTTGTAAAACTAATTCATGTCAATTTCTAGAAAATCATCATTTGGTTTTTATAGAAAATGGAGAAGGAATCGTTATTTTAAAATGTAATACATGAATGGAATTTACTGCCAGTATGGCCTCAAAATTTATAAAATATTCCATCAAATTATTCAACTGTTATTTTAGAGGAAAATTATTTCCACCATATTTTATGTATTTCTATTAAAAATTTGATTTGGAATGAATTTTTATTTACAAAAAGGAATTTATTTATTTAATAATACTTATTAATATTATATTTTAAATGATATAATTTGATGTAACTTATTATATATTGGGATATAATCCATGGATAAGATTCAGATTATTTCCTTGAATTATTAATGTTTTTTTGGAAATGATGTTTTTGAATCCTATTTCTCTTCCATAGGATAAACTAATATAAAATTTATGTGAAACCATATTATTTCCATTGGTTATGATATGATGAAATGATTATGAAACATGTTTAATTTCATTTCTTTATGCTTTTATAAAATGTTTATAGAACCCATTTATTTTTATTATTTTTGATATGCTGACTATTTATGATCTAATGTCAGATATATTTATGATTTTCATCTTGTGAGGGGTGGGACCTATATCTCCCTAAAATATATTTTATAATTATCATAATATAATGAGGTATAAAAGTGTATAATGGGGAGTCAACCCAGTTTAGCATGAGTCGTTTTCCATTATAATAGTATTTGGAGTTACCATGGCTAATATGATTGTTTGGGGAGTTAACACATTCCACCTTGATAGGCTAAAAATGTGAATTTAGAACTATAGAAATTATTTTCTATTCTCCCCTGTATTACACATTTTTATATCTTATGTTAATGTTATTCTCCAATCACTCATATTCCTTGATTTCATTATAAATCATTTCTTAAGAAGATCCAGTCATTATTCAATAACATAATATTTTGAAATTTTATATACATGGAATGGTTTTCATATGTTATAATCATGTTTACATTCCCATAGTATAATCTTATGTTCACATATATTCCATGATTACGCTTTGAATTTGAGCTCCCTATTTATTATGTTTATTTTTACCAGTTTATAATGATAGGTTTTATGTGTAAAGTTTATTGTAAGGATTATAGTAAGGAGGAATTATGTGGGAGAAAAGAAAGAAATAATATTAACCAGCTATTAATATTCCCTATATTTTAGAGGCACTATACATTTACAATCCATAGGAATGAGTTTGTGTAATTCATTGAATTTTCATAAAAAAATTATTATTTATGAATGAATAACCAGGGCCTCTATATTTCACAACAGGTGATATTTTTAGGTAACCATTGGAAATAATGATTGGAAATCCTTTTAAATATTCCTAAGTATTGTCTTATATATAGGATAATATCTTACAGTTTAGTTATGGAAGATATTATGTGGTTTACGATGGAATACATCATTCCCTGAATAATACATGTGGTTTTGGTTCTAGGAAAGATGATCAAAGGGGTTATAATTCTGAAAAGGTACATTATGCTGCAATCAATAATTTCATGCTACATGACAATGATCCTTTCTAAGAACCTGGTATAACACTCATATGTGATATAATTTGGTTGATTTTCATTTTTTTTATGAACCATCATAAAAATTGTGAATAAATTATGGTCGTGAATAACCTAGGATAAATACAAGGCCTTGTGGATTGAAATGATTGTGTTCTGATTTATACGCCCTATAAATAATTTTTTTTTAGAACTTTTTGTTTTCCCAGACTTAGTATTATTGATCACAATATTACTTTTATTTTAGTAAAAGGTTCCGACCAAATGGAATTGTGTTAAGCATAAATTGAAGAGACAATACAATGATTATTATCATGATGAACCAAATGTTTTTGAATATGGAATGAAAAATATCATTCCAATGATCACACAACATTCTCAATCTATAAATCATGATAAAATTACCAATGAGAAAACTAGGGAACAAAAATATATTGATTCCTTCATGAGGAAACTACCACCGTCATTTAGTTTTTAACTAATCTACTTGTCTTTGAATAATTGGTTAGTACAAAAAAGGTAATTTCCATTCTAAAATAACAATAACATTAAGGAGTATTTTCATTTTCCATTCATTTTTAATGATAAGTGGATTAATGGTCGACTATCCTCATTAATTTAATGGAAAAATCTAAAATCCACTAAAAGCAGTGGAATGAGTTTAAGAGATTATTTTTCTATCAATATTTTCGTCTTTTTCTTCATATAAAAATGGATATGTCAGTTATTGATTTAACGTAGATGGTTGATGTTTTTTTTGAATCTATGAGTAAAATTTTACAAGATATATCTTGTATCCTTCTAGAATTCTCATCCAACATGAAGGTACGTGGGAATTATTATTATTAGGCTATAACTAATTATATTAATGGTTTTATCCACAAGGTACTATAGTTTATATAATGAAATCATATTAAATTCTATTAAGGTGTAAATTTATATTGGGTTTACCCAAAAATCACATTGTTTGGATATGAAAACAAATACCATGTTCTTAGGAAACCCAAATAACTATTGATAATGGATGTTGATATTTCCTTCTTACTCGATGTGTGGCATTAAACATAGAAAAAGAGTATAATGGGGACCGGAAAATATTTCATGTGTGTAAGTGACAGTCAAATTGAAATCAAATACTAAATGTATGGGAATAATTTAACTAATTATGAAAATGGATATAATGATAAATATAATTAACCACACACAGTCCAGTGTATCAAATGAAATTAGTATGTCCATAATGAAAATAATTTCCCAAATCCAAAGTATAATGATGATGATTAATTTAAAAATATTCTCAAATTGATGGAAAATGAAAAATCTCATGAGATCATTATTTTGAATGAGTGGTGTGACAACTATGTAATCAAATATACACATACCATCTACAATATAAATTATAATGTCTTATTTGACAATATAACTTCCCATTTAAACATATATGATGAATTTTATAAGGGTGTTAAGATTCAACCAATGTGGATAGATATAGGATTAGAAGTGAAACACAAAATGATATGATTATTATATCTCCATTATATTATTCATCTATATATGATATTTTTGGAATGTAATTCTGGAAAACCATTTCCTTCTTCATCCAGTAGAATTTGATTTTATTTTAGGCATGTTGTGACACTCTATACATAAAAACCACATCAATTATCATGGAAGGGAAGTCACATTTTATATTTAAAACAAATATATTTTTTCTCATTTCAATAATAAAAATGAATTTATTATGTAAATTAAATCCATTTTATGGGTTTTGATACTTATAAAAAGGTGAATTTTTCTAAGATGGTTCTTGAGTAACTCAACATCAAAGACATGAGTATTGATTGGATGATATTTTTTATTTCATTTTATATGATTTCCTAATATTCCAAAAAACATTTAGCTTGAGATTTCAATAGAACTCATAATTTACTCCACGTCTATGTAATAATATAACAAATGAAATTCATTGATTGATTTGTAGGAATTCAATAATCAACTATAAGAGACTCTTGATAGTGATTCATTCTGCCAACTCTGTCACATTGGGGTGAACCCATTTTCTTTTTAAAATTGATAGATGGATCGATATGAAATTTCATTGATTATAAAGATTTTAACAAGATCATAATCAAGAATAGGTATTATATAGCCCCTATAGAACATATTTTTGATAAACTATAAAGATATAAATAATTTTCTCATATTTACCATAAATATATATATATCATCGATTGATGGTCAAAAATGATGGTATAACCAAAACATCATCTTATACATTGTATGGAAATTATGAGTATATAGTAATTTAATTTGGAATTACATATCCCCTACCGTCATCATGGATTTAATGATTGGAGTATAGAGATTTCATTTATCTGTTTGTATTTGACATTATAGATGAAATTATTATCTATTCAAAGAGCACAGAAGAGAATAATTATAACTTGATAACTACAATCAAGACCCTAGTAAATAACATCTATGAAAAATTTCCTTTTTTTCAAATGGTCTCATTTTTTGTCATATAATATCATGTGAAATATTATTAGTGTATCCATCATCGATGGAGGATATTGAATGATAGCACAGAACAACAATAGTGACTAAGGTATGATGGTTTAGAGGGTTTTAATAGATATTTTCAATGCATTGTGGATGTATTATGATGAGTATGTAACAAACTAAAAAAGTTAACCAATAAGGGAACCATGTTCAATTGGACCTATAAATGATAGAACAATTTCAAGGAAACAAAAACAAAATTACTCACTTCACCTATAATAACAATAACATGAAATTGATAAGGATTTAAAACCTTTACTGATGAACCCAATAAGGTATTGGGGTGTTTTATAATGAAAAATGACATGGTTGTAACTTATTCCACATTATAATTGAATTTTAGTGAAAAAATTATAATTATCATGCATTTGAGTTAGTTTCTTAATTATTTTCATCTATGATATGTTTGAATAGTATTTTTGGAGAAATGTGTCATATATAAAATAACCCAAAATTGTTTAAATATATTTTAAAAAATAGAGAGTTGGACATCATCTATAGTAGATTTTTAGTGATGATAAAGATTATAACTTGTCAATATATATCAAAATAGGTATACATAACAAGGTGGACGATGATTTGTATTGAATGTATCATCAAGTCTTATCTATGATGAGCAATAGAAAAAGATCCAATATTTTTTTAATAGTAATTGATGGGTCTGTAAATCATGAAGGAATGTGATAATTCTTATAAATCTTAAATAATTGTTCAATAATCCATCCATTTGATGTATAAAAGGCATAAATGGATGGTAGAGAGCTATATAATAATATTAGAAATATTCATAAAAATATCTTCAATTAGGATGGAATGATAAGGTTCATGATATGTTTATGTGTTACACTAATACTATATTTGATAACGAAATTATCAACTGATTCTCAAAATTCAGAAATATCTATTCAACATTGATGTAAAAAGGAACTATTTGGATTTTAAAGTGTATTTATGGAGGGATGTACCAAACAGAGTTATCATAGGATGTATATCTTGATACTCGATATGCCAAAAAATTTTAGAAGAGAGACAAAATTTTAGGAATATGTTATATCCCTTACCCATACTATAATAGAAATGGGAGAACATCACCTTGGATTTTTTCATCAGAGTCGTTATAAAATATTATGGGAAAAATTATATGTGGGATATAGCCAATCAACATAAAAATTCATATTAATTCATCACTATAAAATAATATTTATAATTATTTCATATTTCAAGTTTATAAATTATTGATGTGTTAAGGTTGAATGTAATACCACATCTCTTTTTGTCTAATTGGGTTTGTAGGATTACCTCAATATTTTGGAAATTCCTTTAGTAAGACCTTGATATAGAGTTTAGCTTCAATGCATTGAAAAATATTTAGATAGATGCCCAATTTAGGGAAACATTTAAAACAATGTGTATATGTAGATATCATTTTCTCTGAATTTCAAATTTGGTAGGGATCAACAAAATTCTATAGTTGAGATTTAATACAACAATAGAAGTTACATGATTATTTAAATGGATCTATAGGAATTGCTCTATATATTAGTCTATCGATATCAAATGTTAATGATGGAGGCTGGGGAAATAAATATATTAGGACATAATATATCTTATGAAAAATAGAATTTGTTTATATATATATTAATAAATATATATGGGAAGCACAAAGTTGACATAAAAGTAATTTTGATAATCATGGATGTGATTTTGAATTTGATGATGCTGAAAACATGTTTCTATAATTTTCTCAATGGAAGAATTTTTCCTATGTATAATGAAGGGAAAACTATGCCTTAAATAAATTGAACCATTTTAATAGTATATCATATCTGAATGGTAGCCTATCGGTTGGAACTTACACCAAACCTCTCTCAATCCCATGATATGTTTTCTGTATCTATCATGATAATGTACATACCAAAAAATTCACATGTACTAAACATGGAAGTTATATCAATATAGTATGATCATTCATATAAGGAACAAATCATTGATATTATGTATTGTTATTATTGTGTTCTACGAAACAAGACCACTTTCCTGGTCAATGTTTGGTGATAATCATACCAGTTTGAGGAGGCTATAAGGGATCCATAGGATGATGTGATTGAAAACATAATTAGAAATTTATATCAAAGTGACTATATTTTAGGGGTGAAAATCATTTTAGTGTTTTTAATATGTAACACAATTATATTTTACAAAAATGTTTTCGGAATAAATTATATTTATTTTATAGGTTGTGAAAAAATGAAACACAAACATCTAAAAAGCATGAATATAATATTTATATTAAGGATAAACCTGATCATTTTGACCTAGAAATTAATCCTAGTTGTATGAGTTTGGAAAAAATCATTTTATATATTACATAAAATGTTTTGATATAATAAAAGTACACTGATAAAAAATTACTTATTTCTTGGTAAAGACTTTATATGTTTTGAAAATTATATTGTCTCAAAAAATAATTATTTTCATTCTTGTGAAAAAAATATTAAAATCCATATTATAAAATTTTATTTAATTTATTTGTTAAAATTAATGTTTTTTAATTCATCATGTCAAAATTAATATATGTATATTTTTTTAGATTTTCTAAAAAGATTAATTTTATAATGAATACTGAAAATACTAGATTTATTGAAAAATACTATCATATTTAGAGAAGTTATAATGTAAACATTTATTAATAATTTTTTAAAATTAAAATAAATACCATAATATTATATTAAAATAATTTTTTTTCATTGGGTTCAATTTTATATTTAATTTCAATAATAAATATTTCTAATCTTATAAAAAATGATTTTTTTTGGAAACTACTTTTACCTATCATATGAGAATATACTTTTAAATTATATTATAAAACTTATTTTAAATTTAATTTATTAAAATTTATTATATATTTTTAATATTTATAATAATCATTATCTTAAATGTTCAACTTAGTTTTTTACAATAATGAATAAGGAAAATTATAAAAAATTATTTACCATAGTTTTAGATAAATTCAGTTTACTTACAGATAATCATGAAGGATAAATAGTAAAATGACATTTAAACCTATTAAAACCCAATTTTATATCCTTATTTTTTTTTTAGTATCTATAGTTTCATAAAAAACCATTTTGATCATTTTTTTCATTTTAAAAATGTCGGGACACTTTATGTTTTTCAAATCCAACATTTATGCCATCACCCCAACTTGTAAAATGTCACCCATCTCATTTCCACTCCATACATTAAAAAAAATTAAATACAAATATAAATACCCAAATCAATTACCTACTCCCCTTAAACCATAATTTAATAATATTATTGATCATAATGTCATCCTAGAAAGTATTTTTGTGTGATCCTACAAAATTTGATCGAAGAAGTAGAATCATCCTTAACCTAGAATTATATTTTATTACTCCAACACATCCATAAAATATGATTATTACATGATTATATAATAAATCATGTTTTATACATATAAATATTTGTTCTTATGTCATGATCATGATCTAAAACCATCACCTCCTCCCTCAAATGGGAAACATAACCCATAATAGTGTGTATGACGGACTATCTCCTCATGGATAAACTTAATTAATTTTCCATAACAACTTATTGTGGATGGTAATAATTATTTATATAATTGTAATATTATAGATTTAAAATATAATTATTATTGTATTATTATAATATCAAATATAACATCTTACATTTTATTCTGTAGGAATATGATTGTGTCCCTCGTGTGTATGTCGTACTACTGCCTTGTTAAGTGAAGTGATTAAGTATTTACTTACGGTTTAAATTGAATATAATATGGATTTATGTTAATTTTATATATTAAATTAATTTAAAATTAATAAATCTTGGAAATTAATATATCATTAACTTTCTTTTCATACAATCCATTGAATAAATGATAACGTTATTCATATGTATAGTAGACTACTGCCTCAAGAAGTTATGTCATTCTTTCTTCACTAACACACACATTATATAACTTTTTGTAAAAGTTAAATTTAATAAATATATGGTTTATATATGAAATATTTATTTCATCCGAGAAGTGATATATAATTTATATTTAATTTTTTCTGTCCATCATGAAAATGAATACATTTTTCATGTGTACGTATGATTTTCCATCTCCATGAACGATGTAAATACTTATATATATAATATTAATAGATTATTATAAATACATATTTATATAATATATATAGTTTTATATTTTGGAAGTATTTATGGACATCATTTAGCCATAAAACTTGAAAAATAATAAAAAATACTATACCAAAACATACACAAAAAATGAAGAAGTTATTACCAAAAAATTTATTTCAATAATGTATTATTGATAAATGAATTATTAAAATTCGTAAATAAATAATATATGGTGTGACATATTTGATTTTGATTCTATAATATATGTAAAATAATTATATATTTATTATAAATCAGGTTTTATTGTGTGTGAAGGATGTTGATACTTTAAGTAAGGGATTTCAATTAAAATTATACTTTTAAGGAGACACATGTTATATTCCCCATGGGTTTATTTTTATGTGGTGCATGTACATAAAATGAATTTAATTATGATTAAAATCCTGAAAATAATGGGTGTTTTCAAATGTATTTTTGGATCTATCATTCATGGGGTTTATGGTACAAAATCTACAAATGCGATAATAAATTTTTACATCCATTTTTCTTCTTTAGTAAATATGTTATGTTATACACCTATCTTCATTTATGAGATGTATATATAGACCCATTGAAATGTAATATTATGAATTTATTTATTCTCATTTCATTTTATAATTCATTTAATTTTATATTATAATGGGTCTTATGATTCAATGTTACAAAAGTTTTAAGGGTTTTATGATAAAAACTAATCATTTATTGGTATTGGTTGTGCAAATCAGTATATTGAAGAAATATCACAATAAATATATAAATAAAATAATCATTTTCATTATACTCTAGTAATGTCAAAAGAATACCTTTTTCGCTTTATTTTACTCTCTTTATTTACTAAAGTGTTCAAAAAATGTTTCAAATAAATTTTTTCATTATTTTTCTATTCGTTCAAAAACCTACTAACTTCCATATCCATATTTTATAAACATATTTCAATTTTTTAAATAACTCACCAAAAGAGTTATTAAATATATTTTACCCGTGTTTTAATTATCTTTCAATTTTTTTAAATAAAACATCATATTTTTTCAAGAAAATACTATTTGTATTTTACCAAAAATGTTAAATTAATCATTGTAATAAAATGTATGATATGAATATAATTTATTATATTCATTATTGGAAAATGAATAAAAATTTTCATTATATGTTTTAATGATTATTTTCAAGGAAATTGTTTTAGGCAGTATAATATTCTAATGAATCAGAGCATTATTTACATAGCCATTACTTTACATTTTTGGAATACTTAATATAAGAAAAAAATACATTCCTTAGAGACCATATTAGTTTAGTGTCTTTGGAAATTGTAACCCATTATTCTAAATTGGTGAATGATCTTTAACATCTCCCATATAGATCTTCTCCTTTAGTTATCATACCTAAAATCATTCTTTATATCATGTGGAAAATAAAATATAAAAATGGTGAGATCAAATCCCTAGTAAGGGTAAACATGGATAACATAAAAAAAATAAACATAATAATGAAAAAACAAGAACATAAATTTTTTATATCAAAATATTGAGCCACGAAAAAAAATATTAGAAGTTTGTAAGGCATAAATCTTAACAAAAAAATAAACCATGAGAGATTATCATTTGCATAAAACATGGAATTGTGGAAAACACATAATCATAGAAAATCATATACATATTATCCAGGTCTCATTGCATCCATTATTGAAGCAGGTTCACTCCTTATTCATCCCATGTATTACAAAATTGGATTTACATGTTGTTCTGGCCATAAATTACTGAACAATATTTACTTTTTGTTTAAGTCATGTTTATATCATGAGGTATCCCAATTAATTATTGAGGGATTTAGGTCACACCCTTATCATAATGAAATCATTCTTATGTGTGACATAAAAACATAAATCATTCATCATAGTATAACCAAAATAACAAAATTTGTTTCAAGAATATCATTCCATCGTAACATAATCCATATATAAAAAATGATTTCAATTAAACATTTCATCATAAAAACAATCAAACCATATAAATAATAGGGTTATTATACTTTAAACATAACCTAATTAAATAATATAATCTTACATGGAAACTAATTTAGATACAATACTTGAAATTAATTCTTGGGTAAAATATCCTTTATTAATCAAAACGTTTTCCATTCTTAAAATAAAACAAAATATTAATGGAAATTAATTTCCTTGAAATTAAACATAAAATATTATAAAGAAATATTCATGTAAATAAGGTGTTATGAAATTTTAAAAATCCATTCATGTCGTATTAGTTAAAAGAGTCATTTTTATTTTTCTTTTGCCGGAAAGTGAAAAAGAACCTTATATGGAAAGAGACAAATGATTCTTTTCTAACCATTTCATAAAAATTAATAAATTGTTAAAATGGAAATTAAGAAATATTAGAATAATATGTACAATATTTTTAAATAATACTAATAAAACATGGGCATGGATGATAAATATATTCTAATAATCTCTTACGTATAAAAAATCTCTGATAAAAATGAGATTGTAGAATTATCCCTTATATTATTTCTTATATCCTTTGTATGTATAAGTACCTCCAATATAGTAATTTAAATGATGTGATTATATTATTTTCTATCATAGGAATTTTTATTCTATTATTTTTTATCATATTGTCATCCTTTTGGTAATAGTATTTCATTATTACTTGGTATTTGGGTATTAACAGCTTCATTTTATTATGCATGTTTTGTCAAGTAATTTATAGTTATCCTTATTAAGTTATAGTTAAATCATTTACAAATTTATATTAACATAATATATCTCATATTTATTTATTTTTTACATTAAAATAATAATTCTTTATTATATATCATGTATAAGGAATCTCATCGCATCGTGGAGATGGTAGGTCGTATATAGGCACGAGCGATGATATCATTCCCTTAATATTGAAATGGAATCGAATTGGATGGAATATATATTTCTTCATAATAAATAACTTGTTATAAGTTTAAAATAGCTTTATTATTTCCATCATAATACTAATAAATGTCATGTGGTGTTGAAAAACAAATCACCCCATGATGTTGAGACGTTAATTAGTACGTACGCACGCGTGTCGATTTTGTTTTTTACAAGATGGGTAGAAGGTAGAATATGGTTTTTGTCACAACCCGACTTCACCAAAAGGAGGGAAGGGTCAGCAGATTGTCAGGCCCTTCCTTCTTCAAGTTGATGGAGAGATAATGAACCCCGAAACCCGCCTTCAATAGGTCCTGGAGTGGCGACCAGCGCCAAGGGTATAGACTCACTCACTAAATGGATCGCACTACCCTTTTTCTTTTAATAGGATCAGGAGATAAGATAGTAAATCTCACAACACAAAAACTAGAAGTTCAAGAAAAACTAAAACAACCATACCCATATGCATGTTCCAAAATTAAATACCACAAAGTACAAAGTGACTACAAAGGTAAAGTACCAAAGAAATAAAAACAGCAACTGCAACTGCCCCAAAGGTCTGAGCTAGTATGGTGGCACGCGATCCCTGAAGTCCTATTGGAAACATGAAAGTAGTTTTATATACATAGGGTGAGCATACAAGTATACTCAATAGGGAGAAACCAAAGACTCTCGTGCACAAGTGGGGAGACATACTAAAGTCCCGTGAGAAACAGACAACCAACACTATCGAGGAGTTCATCCATCCCACTCACAGGCCACACTCACCAAATAACACAAGCAAGTAATATATAATAAGAGAACATCAATGTTTGGGTACCCCACGCCACTTTCCCACTGGTTATTGATGGCATCCTACGTGTCGAACCAATACTGCCATTCTCACCGCAGTCCCACTGCCACACCCCGCCTGCACACACCTAAGCCATATCCCCACGCAGTACCACTGCCCGACCCTACCCGTAAACACCTGGCCCACAACCACAATCCTTCCTGCAGACACCTGGGCCACAACTGTCACACGTAACCACACCCTCAAACACCTAGTCCAGAACAACCACCACCATGCCTGAAGACACCTGGGCTAGAAGATCTACTGCCACGCCCGAAGACACCTGGGCCTCATCCTGAAGACACTTGGGAAACCACCTTCCCGCACACACCTGGGCCATAACCACCACACTACCCCGCCCGAAGGTTCTTGGGATAATAATGGACTTCCGACCATCACATCCTGCCCGAAGATACTTGGGCTATCCAGGAAAGGGAGCATAAAAGAGCTAATAACCAGCCACTAAAGAATTGTTGGGAAAAACACCCTCCCCCATGAAATGGGGGTGTTTGGCACTAAGTACTCAACTTGGGTGGGGCGCGAATAAGAAACACAAAACTAAAAATATATGTATTGGTAAAAAGCACTCACCCAAGTTTAGGTTTTTCTTCAGCCAGCCTAAAGAACACAAACATTACCCCTGTCCATGTCACAACTCACACCAAACAAAAACCCATTTGTCCCATCCTTGTTTTCATGTTCATTAATGATGTTTAAATAAGTTTCTACACCTACTTAGGAAACTAATAATCATAAGCACATGTCAAGGAAAGAAAACAGTCAAGCATCAACTACCACATCCACACCTGGTTCTCTTGTAAAGTCACAACAACAAAAGGGATAAGTGAGATCCCTAGAAGTACTGGAACTAAAAGAAAAACCCAAGGTACAACCCCATGTTCCCAAAATCCCAAAGCCTATGGATTCTCAACAATACAGGATCCCACCCCAATTCGTGATATAATCAAGGTAACCACCCAACATTAAAATTCACAACCACTGAATCCAAATAAACAGGGGATCGCATCCCCACCCACATCACCCAGCAAACAGCCCGTGAAGGAAAAACAAACAGACCATCACCACCAACACAAATCAGGCCCATGCGGGTATTTTTAGATTTATAAGATTTAACACACTCCATGATTTCAATTTCTGTTCCTTAACCGGGGTTATCACATAAGGGATTGATCCTGGTGCTTTCAATTTATTTATCTGGATATACGTGATTACCCAAATTCCTTTTCACAGCACGAGTTCACAAACAATCCATTTAAAACATCAACAGAGGTTCATTAGTGGATAGAGAAAGACCACCAACGGCCATCATTTTCAGTAGGTGAAAGCCCGCACAATTCACAAAGAAGATCATAAAACAAAGCAGCATCATCAATCATAGCCCCCCCTTCATTCATTAGAGTCTGTTCATTATCTTCATTAATTTTTGGTTAATCCAATTATACAGAATCAAAAGCATTCCCACCCCGCATGATACACAAAAGGGAGAGACGAAGGAGAAATTCCCTACTTGCTAATCAATGATCGAAGTTTATCTTTACACGGTCAGGAACAGGGGACGCGCAAAACTGTAGGGTTGGGAACTCAAGCACGAGCAGATGAACAGACGAATCGATCAGAGAGTGATCAAGAAAAAGAAGAAACACATGGAGAACCTTTACTTTATAAGGTCCGAGGACAATTGAGATAAGAACGTGAAACCGAGTAAGGGTCGGGGGTCGTGGGTTGACCATATGGCCCCACATGTCATTAAAGGGGTCCTTGCCTTTAGGGGTGGTTTAAACCGGCGCACCCAAGGCATCTCTTTTAATTAAAACGCCATTAATTGGCGTTAATGGGCTTTAAAACAGGCTTAATGGGGTCAAAATAGGGTTTAAACCCCAATTTAGAGGTGTTGCTGGAAAAACCCGTGGGGGCTAGGTCCACCGGTTAGTCGAGCTACAAGTAGACCGAGCTACCAGTAGGCAGAGCTACCGGTAGGCTGCAGCTACCGGTAGACTGAGATACTGGTAGGCAGAGCTACCGGTAGGCTATAGCTACCGGTAGACAGAGCTACCGGTAGACTGAGCTACTGGTAGGCCTGCTACCGGTAGGCTATGGCTATAAGTAGGTCGACCGTTAGGGGTCAAAACTAAACTGAGAACCTTGATAACTTTCCCAGACTACTCGGAACACCCAACTTCAGATTTTTCACTAAGTAATGGACCTCCAAGAACCTAGGCCATTACATTAGATACCTCTCAAAATATTCTCACCCTCTAGAATCAAAACAAACCATAAGGAAAGAGAGGGTCCGAACAACAACCCTGAAACTACCTCTCAAGAGTTAACATCGTCGTTAACTAAAAACACCTCCCTCTAAGAACCAAGCGACATACCATGTCAAACTGCCCAGTCATGTGGGTTGGGGAGTCTCTTCCCCCATGTCAGGATACTATCCTCTTTGGGTGGCACTGATTCTCCTGCACGGGTTTAATCGCATCCACCTTAATGTGTCTTTATTAGGGGTCTGATTCTCCCCTCCCTATAGCCAGGACATTTCACACACATTTATAGGGGAAAGAAAAACCACATATTTCATAGACAACATGGTAAAACGATCCACCACAACAAGTATGAACAGAACAACACAAAACTCAAAACAACTCTGGGTACTGGGAACGCATATGTGCTTTCATCTCCCACGTACTCTCCTCAAGCCCACCGTGTATCCATAACACACGAACCCGGGGAATGGTTCAACCACGAAGCACCTTCTCCTTACAATCGTATATCATCACTGGTCTTTCCACAAAGGTCATGTTGTCCTCTATGTCTAGATCTCCCTAGTCAAGGATGTGTGAATCGTGGTGCAGATAACGACGGAGCTTGGACACATCGGAGATTCCATGTATCCTCAGTAGCGGCGATGGTAACGCTAGTTGATAAGCCACTTCTCCAACCCGCCGCAACACTTCGAAGGGTCCAATGAACCTGGGAGAAAGCTTACTCCCCTTACCGAACCTTCATTGTCCATGCCGAGGGGAGACCTTCAGGAACACATGGTCTAAAACCTCAAACTTTTGTGATCTTTGAAGACCACAAAGAAATCTTCGATGAGGTAATGCCTCCATAACTTTAGCGCAAAAACGACCGTTGCAAGCTCTAGGTCATGGGTGGCATAATTACGCTCATGAGGGCGTAGCTACCTAGACCTGTAAGAGGTCACCCCTTTTCGCTGCATCAGAACACATCCCAGGACTTGCCCTGAAGCATCACAGAACAGTCGTACGCCGCCCCTTCTTCTGGTAGCCTCAAAAATGGGGCACTAACCAACTTCCCCTTCAGATAGCTGAAGGCTTCCTCACACTACTCACTCCACATGAAAACCTGGTCCTTCTTGGTCAAGGTAGTCAAAGGGGCTGCAACTTGAGAGAAGTTGGGTATGAACCTATGATAGTAACCTTCCAGCCAGAGGATACTATGAACTTCTACCACATTCTTGGGTGCTGCCCAAGAAACAACTGTTTCAACCTTTGATGGTTCCATCGCTACCCCCTGCTCGGACACTACGTGCCCAAGGAAGTTCACTTCTCACGTCTAGAACTTGCATTTCGACAACTTCCCATAGAGATGGAGCTGTCGTAGGACCTCCAAAACCTTCCTCAGGTGCTCCGTGTGATCCTCCTCTGATATTGAATAGATCAGGATATCGTCGATGAACACAACTACGAACCGATCCAGGTACTCCTGGAAGATAGAGTTCATAAGCCCCATGAACACGGTCGGGGCGTTCGTAACACCGAAGTGCATGACTACAAACTCTAAGTGTCTATATCTGCACCTGAACGTCATCTTCGGGATGTCGCCCTCTTTCACCCTCAACTGGTGATACCCAGACCGCAGGTCGATCTTCGAGAACCATCCAGCGCCTTTCACCTGGTCGAAAAGATCATCTATCCTCAGAAGAGGTTAGTGATTCTTGATCGTCACCTGATTCAGCCTCCTGTAGTCTATGCACAACCTGAGACCACCATCTGAATTCCTTGCGAACAAGACTAAAGCACCCCACGGTGACACACTTGGTGGAACATAACCCCTCTTCATCAGATCATCAATCTGAATCCGCAACTCCCGTAGCTTCGAAGGTGACATCCGTTAAGGAGCCATCGAAATGGGGTGAGCATCAGGCTGCAAGTCTATCCCAAACTCAATATCACGTCGAGGGGGTAGAGTCATTACCTCCTCAGGAAAGAATTCCATAAACTCACTAATGATTCCTCGCACCTCCACCATCTCAGCATCCACTGACCCTACTGACAGCTCGGCCAACAAGGAGAGGAGGGGTTCCTCCTGCCTGCTTCCCTTCTGACTGCTCCGCTCGCCGGTGAAGGTAACATGACGGCCTCCCATGTCTAAGAACACAACCCTTCCTCAAAAGCAGTCGAAGACAACACACATAGAGAATAGCCAGTCGATGCCTAGGATGACATCGTATGGATGTATCTGTAGTAGTAGTTGATCTCTTATTGACTGATGTGGCCCTATCATCAGTCTCCATCCTCGAAAAACATATAACAAGTCGGTCTGACCTCTGACTATTGTGCTCAAAACCAGGGGAACTGGAATTCTCTCGGCATATAGTCCCAAAGAATGGGCTAGATTGGGTGCAAAAAAGGAGTGACAAGCTCCGGTATCGAACAAGGCATAAGCAAGGGTTCCAAACAAACCGATCGTACCTCGAACGACCTCCGACCCTACTGGAACTACTGCCTCTGCGACATGAAATTTTCCACACCCACCTCCTCTAACCCTCGGCTATCGTCCACCTCCCCGACCACACCTCGGTCGAGGTCCCTAAGGAGCGCCCTGAGGTCGGCCTCCTCCTGCAACATCTATTCTCACAGGAGCGGGAGCTCGCAGTCCCTACTTCTGCTACTGGAAGGACCTGGCTGGAGGCTACTGCTAGGTCGAGTGTTGGTCCTGTCCACCACCGCCGTACTGTACTCGGCCCGGGCACTGATTCGGGAGATGTCCATGGATCCCACAGATGAAGTACCTCGGTCCTGGGCCCGAAGGAAAAGGGTGAGGACCGGGGGACCAGAACTGGAACTGCTACGGTCAGCTCCCTGCTGGTCAGAACCTGGAGGGTCTCGACACTGGAGGCCTGGTGCTGACGGCCTTCCCCTTAGATTATCCCAGCTTTATCCCCTCTCGCGACACACCTCCAAGAGCTTGCATCCTCTCTACCACTTTGGCCTTCTTCTGGACCTCCAAGTACATCGGCAGGGTAAAGGGGGTAACAACATACTGGGGGGAGGGACGAAACGCCTCCTCTAAATGTCTTTACCGAGACTCCTTATCTGGGAAGTGGTCCGGAGCAAAACGTATGAGGTCCTTGAACTTGATTCCTAGCTCCCTTACTGACATACTCCTATGCTGGTGGGAGAGTAGCTCCTGCCTCTTTTCCTCCTTCATCGTAGAAGAGAGTAATTCCGCTCGGAACTCCTTCTCAAAATCAGCCCATGCCACCTCAGCTTCTCTCCTCTCTCCCAGGTAAAGCGTCCACCACTGACGTGCCACTCCCCACATCTGGCTGACATCCAAAGGAACTCAGTACTCATTCGGATCCCGGATCAGGCCGAAGGCTATCACCAGCTCTTCTATCCAGCTCTTCGTCTTCATGTCAGAGGTGTTACCCTCATACTTCTCTAAGGTTTGTCGCCGGAAGGCCCGAAGTGTCTTCTTCCACTGGTCGTCCTCCTCAACTCGATCAGCTCTTTGAAGATTGGACAAGGTAGTCTTTGGGGCCTCGATCGCCTGCACCCCACGTGGTCATCTCCCAGGTTCCATAGTTGCAAGGTAAACAATGAATGCCTAATCCCAAGTAGAGCAGAATATTTTACATAAAATTTCTTAAACTTCTTATTGATTTCAATTCCAAAACACCCATGAAACATGAGAAAAAAAGTCATTATGATGCATGTACCTTTACTAGGGTCTCTACCCTATAATTAGTGTGGCCTCACTTGGTAATTTGTTAGGTCCAGAGTCCTTGCATCGGATCACGGGGGCCCCTAAAATCTCGTGTCCTAGCCGGTCTTCCCTGGCCTAATTCACGCACCAAGGTCAGCCAAAACTTTTTCCCTACCATCCCATACAGTCCTTACTATGCCTAACTCCATACTTTATCTTATCTCTCAACCATTTCCTCTAATACCATTCTATCATGACCCGCCTTCACTAAAAGGAGGGAAGGGTCAGCAGATTGCCAGGCCCCTCCTTCTACAAGTTGAAGGAGAGATAATGACCCCCGATACCCGCCTTCAATAGATCCCAGAGTGGCGACCAGTTCCAAGGGTATAGAATTTCTCACTAAATGGAAGGCATTTCCCTTTTTATTTTAATAGGATTGGGAGATAAGATAGTCAATCTCACAACCCCAAAACTATAAGTGCAAGAAAAACCAAAACAACCATTCCCATATGCATGTTCCAAAAGTAAATACCACAAAGTACAAAGTGACTACAAAGGTAAATTACCAAAGAAAGAAAAACAGCAAATGCAACTACCCTAAAGGTCTGAGATAGTATGGTCCTGCGCAATCCCCGAAATCCTCCTGGAAACCTGAAAGCAGTTTTATATATGTAGGGTGAGCATAAAATTATACTCAGTAGGGAGAAACCAAAGACTCTCGTGCACAAGTGGGGAGACATACTAAAGTCCAGTGAGAAACAGAAAACCAACTCTATAGAGGAGTTCATCCGTCCCACTCACTGGCCACACTCACCAAATAATGCTAGAAAGTATTATATAATAAGATCACATCGATGTTTGGGTACCCCGTGCCACTTTCCCACTAGTTATTGAAGACATCCTATGCATAGAACCAATCCCGCCATTCTCACTGCAGTCCCACTGCCACACCCAGCCTGCACACACCTGGGCCATATCCCCATGTAGTCCCACTGCTCGACCCTTCCCGCAAACACCTGGGCCACAACCACTATCTCGCCTGTAGACACTTGGGCCAAAAATGTCCCACGTAACCACTCCCGCAAACACCTAGTCTAGAACAACCACTGCTACGCCCAAAAACACCTGGGCTAGAAGATCACTGCAACGCCCGAAGACACCTAGGCCTCATCTCTAAGACACTTGGGAAACCACCTGCCCTCACACACCTAGGCCATAACCACCACACTACCCCGCCCGAAGGTTCTTGGGAAAATAATGGACTTTAGGCCATCACAGCCTACCTGATGATACTTGGTCTCTCTGGGAAAGGGATTAGAAAGGAGCTAATAACCAGCCACTAATAGAAGTGTTCGGAAAAACACCCTCCCCCATGAAATGGGGGTGTTCGGAACTAAGTTCTCAACTTGGGTGGGGTGCGAATAAGAAACACAAAACTGAAAATATATGTATAGGTAACAAGCACTCACCCAAGTTTAGGTTTTTCTTCGGCCAACCTAAAGAACACAAACATTACCCCTGTCGACGTCACAACTCTCACAAAAAAAACCATTTGTCCCATCCTTGTTTTCATGTTCTGTAATGATGTTTAAATAAGTTTTGGCACCTACTTGGGCAACAAATAATCATAAGCACAAGTTAATGAAAGAAAATAGTCAAGCATCAACTACCACATCCACACCTGGTTCTCTTGTAAAGTCACAACAAAAAAAGGGATAAGTGAGATCCCTTGAAGTACTATAAACAAAAGAAAAACCCCAAGGTACAGCCCCATGTTCCCAAAATCCTGAAGCCAATGGCTTCTAAACAACAGAGGATCCCACCCCAATTCGTGATATAGTTAAGGTAACCACCCGGCCTTAAAATTCACAACCACTGAATCCATATCAATAGTGGATCCCATGCCCACCCACATCACCCAGCAAATGGATCATGATGGAAAAACAACCAGACCACCACCACCAACACAAATCAGGCCCATGTCGGTATTTTCATATTTATAAGATTTAACACACTCCATGATTTAAATTTTTGTGCCTTAACCGGGGTTATCACAGAAGGGATTGATCCCGGTTCATTCAATTTATTTATCCAGATATACGTGATTAAACAAATTCCTTTTCATAGAACGAGTTCACAACTAAAAAATAAGCCATTTAAAACATCACCAGGGGTTCATTAGTGCACAGAGAAAGACCACCAATGGCCATGATTTTCAGTAGGTTCAAGCCCTCATAATTCAGAAAGAAGATCATAAAACAAAGCAACTTCATCGATCACATCCCCCCTTCTTTCCATAGATTCCATTCATTATCTCTATTAAGGTTTGTTTATTCCAATTCTACAGAATCAAAAGCATGCCCACCCCACATGATACACAAAAGGGAGAGACGAAGGAGAAATTCCCTACTTGTTGATCAACGATATAAGTTTATATTTATGCATCCAGGAATAGGGGATGCGCAAAACTGCAGGGTCGGGAACTCAAGCACGAGAAAATGAACAGAAGAATCAATTGGAGGGTGATCGAGAAAAAGAAGAATCCCATGGAGAACCTTTACTTTATAAGGGTCGGGGGCGGTTGAGTTAAGAACGTAAAACCGTGTAAGGAGCAGGGGTCGTGGGTTGATCATGCGGCCCCACATGTCATTAAAGGGGTCCTCGCCTTTAGGGGCAGTTTAAACCAGCACACCCAGGGAATCTCTCTTCATTAAAACGACATTAATTGGCATTAATGGGCTTTAAAACAGGATTAAAGGGGTCAAAATAGGGTTTAAACCCAATTTGGAGGTGCTGTTGGAAAAACTCGGGGGGGCTAGGTCCATAGGTTAGCCGAGCTACCAGTAGACCGAGCTACCGGTAGGCAGAGCTACCAGTAGGCTGCAGCTATAGGTAGCCAGAGCTACCGGTAGGCAGAGCTACCGGTAGGCTGCAGCTACTGGTAGACCGAGCTATCGGTAGGCAGAGCTACTGGTAGGCTGCAACTACTGGTAGACAGAGCTACCGGTAGACTGAGCTACCGGTAGGCCTACCGTTAAGGGTCAAAACTTCACCGAGAACCTTGATAACTTTCCCAGACTACCCAGAACACCCAACTTCATATTTTTCACTAAGTAATGGACCTCCAAGAACCAGGGCCATTATAGTTGTTACATAATCTAAATAATATATTATAATACAACTTACACTTGAGTAACTAATGTATAATTGAATAAACTCATGAAGTGGATTTTTAAGAAGATATAATTTGGAAATATTTGTTGAGGAGATTTCCTCTTCTTCGATAAGATCCCTCTAGATCTCCTCTTAAAAGTATATTTAGTCTTTTGAGAATACAAAAACCTATATAATGTGAATAAATATGTTTTGTAGGATAATGGTGAGGGTATTTTTGATCTTGAATTCTCAAATTGAAATATAATTTTGTGGGAGGATATTCCCTTTTATTATTGAGGAGAGGGGCACATTTGGAATGTCCAAAAATATTAATTTCTAAAAAAATAAAACAACACCCCAAAACATAAAAAATGTCATAATAATAAAAATTATTTTTTATAAGTGTGTAACATCATCAATTAATATATTATAGACAATTTTAATATCAATTTACACCATATCATTTTAATTTAAAACATTGTTACTCTATATCATTTTTATAAGGGTAATTTTTTCAATATTTAAATATTGAAATATTTACTTATATAATGTAAATTAAATAATTAATAATTAATTTCGTTACACTATACCTAATAATAATTATTATATATTTTTAATAAATGTTTCTTGATTTTTATATAAATTAATAAACAATTTTTTTGACAAAACTACATTAGTTTCAATTTCGACACTATTCAATTTCTGTATTATTTAAAAAATCAATATAAGATATTATCAAAGAAAAATATTTTATTATATCCATAATTTATTTAGTTCATCTATAAAATTCATTTTAAATATTAATTATCTTTTATTATATTCATTTTCATATTTTTAATGACGTTAATTTGATATTTCCATTATTAAAATAATTATTATATCAGCATTGTGTAATTATTTAACATACCTTTTTTCTGGTAAAAATTTAAAATGAAATTATTTGATGAAGATAAATATGCTATATTTATTATTATTAATTGTATCCAAAAATATCTTTTGGAAAATAAATCATTAAAAATGTTTTACATATTAAAATATTAATGTGACAAGATTAACATCCCATTAAATAAAATAATATAATTGTAATAATATCTTCTATAATGATCCAAATGCATAATAACTCAATGTTTTGAATATTATGGTCGAGATATACTCGACCAAAAAGATTTGGGAATTATTTTTAGTATTTCAATATTTATTATCATCTTTAAAAATTATTTTATTGGTTTTTCATTGATTAAATAATTCCTCAATCTTGAATTTATAATCCTTGAAAGAAATTATTTGTTACAAAAAATATTATAAAAAATTACCATTATAACTAAAATTGTTTTATTTAAAAAAATTGTATTTATAGTTGAATATATCTTCTATATAACCTTATTTTAAAAATGATATATTATTTAAAACATGAATGTGACATCTTTAAATTTTCATTAATTAAAATATTGTAAATACCATAATATATCCTAAACAGCCACAAAAAATCGACAATAAATTTATATTAGGGATATATATTTATTAATTTAAACATTTATATTTTTATTCCTTAATACTGTCCACTATTTTAAATGTGGACTGATAATAGATATTATAGACAAAGAAAATGACACTTTGTGTCTTTTTTCATTTAAATATTTTTTAAGTGATTTTCATATAAACTTGTACATTAAATGAATTAATTTAGATCATTATGTGTCAAGGGTCAAATTATCTTCCCAAAATAAATTTTTTATCATTTTTTTGTCATTTTTTAGTCAATTTAATTTAATTTTTAAAATAAATTAGCTAATATACCATTTAGCATGGTTACAAAATTTAACATGGTAACTATTCGTATTGGTCAAAAATAAAAGAGACATACATACCAAATTTGTATCTCCAAAATCCAAATTTGAAATCCAGTATTCAAAATATAAAAAATAGATGTTTCAAAAAAATTGGTAAAATGTCATGAGAAATTGTTTTTAATGCCTCTTTTTAAATGGAAATCATTTTTATCACAAATTCATGTTTACAATTATTTTAAAACACCATAATTGGATAAAAATAAACTATTTAAAATTTAAAACTAATAGAAAACTTAATTTTACTATATAATTAAATGAAATGAAATAATTTTTTAATAATATTGGTATTTTGACAATTAATCAAAAATTAAACTTATCAGAAAAATATAAAAAATTCAACAAAAGTAAATTTTTATATTCCACATTAAATAAAGTCTATTTTTAAAATTTGATATAAAAAAATTGAAAACTATATTTATAATGGGTAATCCATCAAAAGTTGGAAAACATTATTTTTAAAAAAATACTCTTTTATCCAAAAAAAATGAATTTGTTTTTATATCATGACTAGAAGACATTAAAGATGAATTTTAAAATTTATATTTAGTCTATCAAGAAAGATTTTATTATTTTATAGACTCACTTATTTTCATTTAAATATTTTTTTAGAAATAAGTCAACACAATTCATACTCAGCATTATAATAACTAGACTATAAAATTTTGTTGTTAGTATATACTCGGTCTTTTGTGAATTGAATTTTATAAAATGAATTTGGAATGGTTTGTAACAGAAACCATGAATAGTTTGTACTATACCACAAGCTATGATGGTGTGGCATATACTAAAAAATTATCTTGGTGTAGTGTAAAACATAACACATCAATGAAATTAAATAAATCTATACCATAGAAATATCATGGTGTTACATTCTAAACCCCTCAAAATGAATTTCTCCCTCAAAATCCTTTTGGGTAATAGAAGGATTAATACAAGGGATTTTATTTCAGAAAATCCCAAATTATAAAATTGATGTCTAAAATTCCCTTTTAAATATGAATATTTAGAAAATTATAGTTTCCCAAAGTAAATCATAACTATATCTTTACAAAGAAGAAAACATGAGCTGATTTGGGAATGGGGAAAACGTGTAAATAATCACAGATATTGATAAATATCATTTATCATAAATAATTGTCTGATCTATATAATGTTACCAATCACAAAATCATAAACTTAACAAGCATGATATATGTCATTGATATCATCAAAATGATCATAATATGACACTCATTTACATTATAGTACCTTTTCCTAATGTTGAATAATTTTCTTTAGAAGTTATACTTAATTTATTTCTGCATAAGCTCACCATTGGTAGTGTCCTGAACAATTTAAACATCATCTTTTATTCAAATAAATGATTTTCAATTTTCGATTCCTGAAGTGTTAACATATCATGTGATACATAAATTGAATGATTGGTCATTTCATATGTCTTTATCACAATAAAACACATCTTTTTAAAGATGCATAATTCCACATATTGTGAAATGAGATGTTATTATAAAAATATCAACAAAATTTTAACATATAATGTCCATATATTTATAACCCTATAATCCATTTAATATATGAAAATATGAAACAATAGGCATAGGTGAAACAAAGTGTATTAACGTTTATCTCTCGTATCTTATAAGGGAATTATTGGTTGTCACCTTCCAAACATGTGAATACCCTAATAATGTATTCTCTTGAAACATGGTAACAAAATGAATTATCATAAAACCTTATTGAAAACATTTTTTCTTTCAAAAATTAACTATGTCCAAAACAAAATTATATAAACCATGATATCACTTTGTCCTCATATGAGTCATGATGTCATTTATACTATCAAACATCTCATTATATCCTTAACCCACTATAATGCACATATCATGTGTCTTCCAAAAATATTTTAATCAGTTTTCATGTTCACTAGTACTATATACTTATGGAAAAACACAATAGACTGAAACGTATATATTTAAATATTACATAATACAATAAAATTGACTCTACAACATTATTATGGAATCCCCTTACAAAAATACTCAATCATTCCACCACATCATTTTCATACTCAACATCCCTAATAGTGATCAGATGTGATTTTCCTTTTCTCTTTGTCCTTAAGAGGATGTTGATGTTGATCATCATAAATAACCCTTAGATTAATGATTTGATTGTTATAAATTCTTATTTCCTTAAACTTTTAACTATAAAGTGTGGGTCAGGCATTCTCTATAGCCATTTCAAAATTATCTACCTTTTCCCATTACATCGGTACTCAACTTCCAAATGAACTTCATCTCTAAACATAGAAAATTTTATAGTCAATTTAATACAATCTCCACCATGCTTTATTAAACAAATTGAAGATAAGGAAGTACTCAAACATGTTTCACCATTGTTCAAATATTTTCCCTAGAACTCCATCATTCGTTTCTTGTCAAAACCATGACATTGAAATCTAACAAAAAATTACATTTATACCTTGATAACAAAACTCAAAATCTCATCATTTCCACTAAAGTCTCCTATTGATAATACCCTTTGACAACATGGATTTATGCAACTGAAAAATAAATGAAATATATATTCAATTTGGATCATAAAGACTATAGAATACATTTCATTTCTTGTAAAATTTTCCTAGTATGTTCCAATAGATTCATCATCCTTTTTATATTATCAAGGAAATCATCTCTCATATCTGTTTGAATATTATGGGGAATTTACTTAATGAATTATAAGTTCTCTATCACATCCCATTCCATGGAATAAATTTTATCTTACGGCATTGTATTCTTCAGTATAGACCACCACTTTTTAGCTTCACCTTCTAAATTATAAACAACTAAAATGAGTATTTCATGTTCTAAATTGTGAAGGATGGAAAATATATTTTCCATGGTACTAATCCATTATTTATCTACAAATATATCATAAGACCCCCTGAAATAATGTGTAAATTTCCTCATGAAGGACTCAAAGGAATGTTGTTCCCCTCTCTACTCATTTGAAAGTTTATAATGATTCATAGATTGTGTATGTATGGTGATAAGATTTTTCATTATAAAAAACATAAAATTATGTTGTTCATGAGGATATTACTTATATTTCTCATTTCATTGATCATTAATATGGCTGATTTGGGTTCTATGTGATATCTAAAACCCAAAAAGAATAGTGTGAGGGGAAAATTCATATTATAAAAAAAACATAATCAAGTGGGAGTACAATATCCCTCTAACAACTTATGATTAATACAAGGTTATTCATTATAATGACCAAAATTATAGGATTATAAAATATAGTTAGACGTACCCTTAGGGACATTCCTAGAAAAATCCTTGGAAATTTCTCTTGGGATCTCAAAAATGTTCTTGAATCCTAGTTTCCAACGATAAACTAAACATTTACTCTAATACCAACTCTAACGACCCAATACCTATCCTACATCGAAAGTACATTAATTTTTCATAATACTTAATATCGGACCTCATACATACCCTAAAAGACCATATTAGTTTAGTCTATTTGGAAAATAGAACACTTTATTCTAACTTGGTGAAAGGTATTCAACATCTCCAATAAAGAAATTTTCCTTTAGTTTTCCAACCTAAAACACTTATTTTTATAAAGGGGAAAAATAAAACAGAAAATGGGTGAGGTAAAATGATCAGTAAGGGTAAAAATGGATAACATCAAAATAATCATAAAAATAAGAATCTAAACAGATGAACATAAATTTTCAATATCAAAATCCCGAGTCATGATATAATTCTTGGAAGTTCGTAAGGCATCAGTCCTAATGAATCTTGAACCATTAGAAAATATCATTCGAATAAATCAAGAAATTTTTGGAAACAAATAAGAATTTTAAAATAATTTCCTATTAGATAGTGCTCATTCACAAGACTATCATAGTGTATAAATTCCATTACAGAAATGAGTTCACTCCTCCTGACATCCCTATATTACTGAACAGGATTTACTTGTCGTTCCAGCCCTGAATTACTAAACTACATTTACTTTACATTTTAATAATGTCTATCCCATGAGATATAAATCATTACCCAGTAAATTGGAATGAGATATAGGTCCCACACATCTCATAATGAAAACTATATTATGTTTCCAAAAGAACATAAACCATTCATCATACCATAACATAGAGAATAAAATGGGTTTCAAAAATGTTATTCCATCATAACAAAATCCAGATACAAAAATTGATTTCCTAAATAACATTCCATCCTAATAGTAATATAACTATAGAAATAATAGGTATAGTATAATTGAAACATATTCCTAATAAATAATGTCATCTTAGTTGGAAATTAATTTGGCTAATAATAGTTGAAATTAATTTTTGAGGAAAATATCCTATATTCATCAAATCCATTTTATTTTGGAAAATTTCCACCATATTTTGAGTAAAATAATTTTCATTAAAATAAAAATGAAATATTTTAAAGAAATATTCATTTCAATAATGAATTTTGATAATGGGAAAAAAATGTTCATTCCATATAATTTAAAAGAAATCATTCTTCTCATACTTTTATTGGAAAGATAAAAAGTACCTCATATCAAAAGAGTATAAAGATCCTATTTACATTGTTTCGTAAAAATAATAAAATGGGTAAATTTGTCTTCAAAAAATATATAATGAATATGTATTATATTTTTTAATGCCTAGAAATAAAACATGGACATGGATGATAAATATACACTAGTATATACTTATATATACACAATGTTGAATAAAAATGTTATTGTGAAATTACCCCTTAACATAGGTCCACAATCCTCTGTATGTATCTAAACCAACTATATAATGATTTATATGATTTCATTAACTTATTACAGAATCATTGTTATTTTGATGATATTATATATGGTCATATTATATTTAGTTTGGTAGTAATATTTGATTATCACTCATTATTCACGTATTAACTGCTTCATGTTCGTATGCATGTTTTATCGAAAAAGTTCCATTTAAAATTTTTAAATCATTAAAAATTATAATAAAATAATAAATATCAAATTTATTTATTCTATACATTTATATCATCATGATTTAATGTATATCATGTAGAATTAATCGAATCACATCATGGAGATGGTAGGCCATACATATGCACAAGTGATGATATCATTCCTATAATTATGAAATGGTATCCAAGTGAACAGTATATATATTGTTCAATAAATAATTTAATTTTTTTAATAATAATTTATCATTATTATTTTCATCATTATACCCATCCAATACAAGTGGTGGTGAAAAAAAATTAGAACATATCATGGAGATGGTAGGTTATAAGTATGCAGGCATGGTGATTTTGTTTTTTGTATGATGGATAGAATATAGATAATGGTTTTTCCATAATCTAAATTAAATATTGGTATATAAGTGATATTTTATAAATTAAATTATAATTTTAACATCTCAGAAATAGAAAGTAGAAGAATAAATAATTAGAAATAATTTGTAGAAGAGATTACCCATTCTTCAACAATCTCCCTCTAGGTTTCCGCTTAAAGGCACAACAGTTTGTATTTTTATGAAACAAAAAACACAAAAATGTGACTAAGGATGTTTAAAAGGTAAATGGTGATGGAAGGGATGATCTATAAGTATCAATGTGAATTTAAATTGTGAATGATGATGTTCCCTTTTAAAATTTATGTGTGGGGGACATTTGGAATCTCCGAAATTATTAATTTATAATAAAGTAAATACACACTCAAAACCCAAAAAAATAATTGTTTAGAATATGAGGGGATATAATGTTGTAATATAATATAAAAATAAATTTTTTACATGGTTTTATGTCAATTTAATCCTTATTATTTTTATTTAACACTTAGTTATTCTATTTCATTTTAACAAGGGTAAAACAAATTGCAATGTTAGAAGTATGCAATATTTACCTATTTGAAGAAAATTAAACATAAATAAATAACATAGATCTTTTATAACCATATAATAATTATTATATATTTTTTAAAATATTTTTTTATTTAAATAATTTAAATTAAATCTTGTTTAGAAAAACAACATTCGTTTCAATTTTGACACAACTAAATTTATGGATTTTTAACATTATCAAGATAAGATTCTATCCAAGAAAACGATATTTTTTTGTCCATAATTTTCCTATATATTCAATAAAAATAATATAAAATATTAATTACCTAAAAATATATTTATTTTAATATTTTTTATATCATTAATTTGTTATTTCTATTAATAAAATAGTTAATTTATCTGTATTGTGTAATTATTTTATATACTTATTTATTGGGTAAAAATTTAAAATAAAATTCTTTAATGAATAAAAATATAATATATTTTAGTATAATACTTGTAGTAGAATATAGTTTCTAATAAATCAACCTTTAAAATGATAAAATTATTAAAATATGAACGTGATAAGTTCAACATCACTTAAAATAAAACAATATAAGTGTCATAATCTCATCGATATGGCCCCAACTGCTGAATAACTCAACCTTTAGATGATTATGGTCTATATATACTCCAAAAATAACATTGGGGAATGTTTTTAGTCATTTAAATTTTATTATCATTTTAATAAAATTATTTTATTGATTTTTCAGCAATTTATATTTTCTACGCATCAATTTATAATCCTCTATGGTAATTATTTATTTTTTTAGAATGAAAAATATATTACCAGGATAAATAATAACATTTCATATTTAAAATTTATAATTATTTTTGAATATATCTTCAACGTAACATTATTTTAAAAATGATATATTGTTTAAAACAAGAATGTGACATCTTTAAATTTTCATTAAATAAAATATTATAAATACATTAATATCTCCCAAATGGCCCCAAAATATCAAAAATAAATTTATATTAGGGAACTATGTCTATTAATCTAAAACATGAAAATTATATTCATTGATACAACTAATCGGTCCATATGTGGTCACATAATAGATATTATAGACAAAGAAAATGAATCATTGTGTCTTTATTTGATTTAAATATTATAAAAGTCATTTTTATGAGTGTCCATTCAATGAAATAATTTTGATACTTATGTTTTAAGTATCAACTAAAATTCATCAAATGCAATATTTTTATTCTTTTTCGCCATTTTATTGTCATTATATTTTTTTTAAACCAAAATTACCTAATTTACCCATTAACGTGGTATCAAAATTTAACATGGTTAATATTTATATATGTAAAAAATAAAAGGGACCTACTTATTTAAATTGGATCTACTAAATAAAAATATTCCATACATTTTTCAAAATTGAAAAAACTTATGTTTTACAATTAAATTAAAAATAAAATCTGTAAAATGTCATACAAATAGTTTTTTGGAAGAAATTCACCTTTTTAAATGGAAAAGGTTTTAGTAATAAATTCATGTGTAAAATCATTTTAAAAAATCATAATTGGGTAAAAATTTATCCAACTGATACATGAAGCTAATATAGAATATAATTTTCCTATATAATAAATTTAAATCAAAAAATTATATAAAATTCATTATAATCACTGTTTATCAAAAATTGAAACTTAATATAAAAATACCAAAAATTAAACCAATGTAAATTTTTTTATTATTTATTAAAATATGAATTTTATTTTTTAAAATTGAATTTATATAAATGTAAAAAACACGATGTAAAATCAGTTCACAATCCATAGGTGGAAAAATACATTTTTTTAAAAAAAATTGAATTTGTTTTCATGTCATGTCAAGATAACATATAAGATAAATTTTAAACATTAAATTGAATCCATAAAGAATAATTTTATTTTTTTATAGACTCACTTATTTTTATTTAAATTTTTTTGGAGTTTAATATTATTCACAAACTCCATTAAAATGACTTGGTTATAATATTTAGTCATTCACTTATAATTGGTCTTGACTGAACTAAATAGTATCAAAAGAACATGAAATTGTGTCTAAAAGAAGCCAAAAATAATGTCTTGTATACAGAATGTTAATCATGTATTGCATATAGAACAATATTATTTTGGAGTAGTGTACAACTTAAGTAATAAAAAAATAAAAAAATCTATATCCAAAAAATCTCAAGGTGTTACATTATACCCCTCCTAATATGAATTTCACCTAAAAAATACATCTTGGTTATAGAAGTATTAATACAAGGGAGTTGATTTCATAGAAACATTCAACATAAAAATGAATCCTAAAAATAACATTTAAAATGTAATAGTTGTAAAATAATAATTAGCCAATGTAATTCATTACATGGTCCATACATATGAGAACATAGGTGGATATCTTAAAATGGAGGAAAATCATAAATAGTCAAAAATATTTATAAAGATCACTGATCACAACGAATTCGGTGATTTAGAGAACATCATAAATCACAAAACTATAAACTAAAGAGGCCTGAAAGAAGTTTTGATATCATCATAATAATGATAATAAGACACTCTTTTACATCCTGATCACTTTTCCTAATGTTGAATAAATTACATGAGAAGAAATACTTACTTTATTTCATCCTAATCTCACCACTGGTCATGTCTTGAAAAATTTCCACATCTTCACTTATAAAATGAAATGAATATGTATTTTTCATTTCTGATGTGTTAGAAGATCATGTGATTCATACATAGAAAGATAGTTCAATCCATATGTCTTTATAAAAATAATTGTTTTACATGTTATCAAATATCAATAAGTACACCTATGGTGAGAAAAACATTATTCTAACAAATGACACCTAAAGTTTAACTGAAACTTTCCATAAATTTATAACCCTGCATACGTTCTAAAAGCTAAAATAAAAAACATTATATTGATTTGAACTAAATAATATTTATATTTATCTCAAATAACTTATAAGGATGTTCATTTTTATCACATTCCAAACATTTGAGAATCATAATCATGTATTATCAAACATCCCATTATCTCCTTAACCCATCATTATGCAAATATCATGTGTTTTCTAAAAATATTTTAATCCCTTTTCATGGGTACTGGTACCATATACTTATGGTAAACAAAAATGGACCAATACATATATATGTCAATATTTTATAATACTATAAAAGAGATTCTAAAACATTATTCTAGAATTATATTACATAAACACTCAATTATTTAACCACTTCATTATCATAATTAACCTCCCAAGAGTGATCACATGGGATTTTCCTTTATATTTGGACTTATGAGGTTGTTGAGGGTGATATCATTAACTAAACATGGATTTAGGAATTCATTAGAATAATGTCACATTTCCTAGAACTTGTACCACTCAATTATTGGGGGAACATTCCCTATAGTATTTTCTCTATTGGATACATTTATTTATTACATCAACACTCAACTACTCGATTACCTTTTTTTAAAACATAAAATATTATATATTCCCATTAATATAATCTCCATCATGCTTATTTCCACACTTTTACCATAAAAAACACTCAAATTAGTTTTCACTATTTTATTTCAATTTTACCTTGAACTTTGTCTTTCATTTCATGTCAAAACCATGAGATTGTATGTAACACCAATATCAATTTCTTACTTGATATAACAACACACAATATCTTCAAAATTATTAATGTCAAAAATGGATAACTCACATAGAAGAATTGGTTTTAAGACACATAATAATCAATCAACATTACTTTTAGGTTGGATGATTAAGCCAGATGCATAATTATCTTGTCATATAAAATTTTCTGTGTATGCGCTAAAGGATTTATCATAATTTTTCATAAAATCAAGGAAATGTCTTTCCAACTTCATTCAAAGAATATAAAGAAAGTAATTCTAAAATATATTTTCTTGAACTAGACACATTCTATGGACTGAATTTAACCTTGCTGCTTTGCATTATTGATTAGAATCCACCACTAATCTACTTTTCCTTCTAAACAATAAACATCTAAAAAGACTTTTTCATGTTATGAACAATGAATTATTGAAAATATCTTCTTAATGATTCTTATCCATTTCTCAACATCAAGAGGATCAGAAGAACCATTGAAAAATGGTGTATGTGGCCTCATGAAGGACACAATAGAATGTCCCTCCCTTCTTTTCTCATTTGTATGTCCATAATGATTTGTATCTTGTGTAAGTATAGCGATAAAGATTTTTCAATCCATCTCCCATAAAAATTTTTTCTTCAAGAGTTAAAGTTTTTCATTTCATATTTAATTGAATATTAACATGGATTTTTTTGGTTCTCACCATTATCTAGACCCCAAAAATAATATAGTGAGAGGATAAAGTCATACAAGGAAAACAACATAATAAAGGGGATGTACATTCACACTACAACATCTTAGTTTTAATCATTGATTCTTTATGATCGCTACCATAATTCATGGATAGTAACCTATATTTAGAATTATCCTTTTTGACATCCCAGGACAAATCTTTATAAATAACTCTATAGATCTTACTAAAGTTTTCGCATCTTAGCTTACAAATTTTAAATAATCCTTCACTCTTATACCAACTCTTTCTACCCAAAGCATGATGTATATAAAAATTACATTACTATTTTTGGAATAACTAATAAATTTCACAAATACACACCCAAAATACATTATTACATTAGTGTCATTGGAAATGAGAACTCATTATTTAATCATGTTGAATGAACTTGAACATCTCACATAACGATCATCCACTTTCGTTGTCCTACCTAAAACATTTATTTATATACAGGTAAAAACATAAAAATAGTTAGATAAAAATCTAAATAAGGGTAATAATATAAAACATCAAACAAAACATGAACATAAGAAAATAAAAACATGAAAATTAATTTTGAAGATCAAAATATTGTGTCATGAAATAAATCTTAGCAGTTCGTAAGGCATAAATAATAGTATATCATGAAACATTAGAAAAAATATGTAACACCCCAGGTAAATAAAGAATATGACATTTTCTTATTTGTGAATAAAATATTTATATGACTTTAAAGGGGACGCTATGCTCGATGGCGTACCCAACACACAACAACGAGTTTCTTGGGAATCTTACGTTGCACTCTAATAATAAAATAATATTATTTTAAATGGTAGTTAACATGTAGCCATTGTAATGGCGGGAATGGATAGAAATAACTAAAATATGATTATATATGTTTTTAAATGTTTTTACATTTATCCAATAAAGGATAGAGGCTTAAAATACGGAAAGAATTCAATTTTAGGCGTATATGCCCTAGTTTTCACTAAAGGTTCACTTATCACCTTTTGATGTTAAACCATCATTAAATATAGTTTTTTTCACTCTTAAACATTCTTTTGGACCAAATAAAACTCTTATTAAGAATCGGGACATCAAAATTTACATTGTGTAAATTTTTGGTATCTTTCCGATAAAGTTCATTTTTTTTATGAATAGTGTAAAATGATGTATTTTAATTCAAAACATCTTTTTAATCTAATTTATTTATATGATTAGATTATCTTTTGAATTTGTTTTAAAGTGAAATTACAATATATTTTTACCATTAAATCCAATAGTGGTCGTTGGAATTAATTTCACTTTGAAATCAGACTTAAACTAGTGTCAATCTTTCGATACTTATTGTTTTATAAAAACACGCTATTTGTTCTGACAGCGGGAATTAATTATTAAATTAATTAATGTGACTTATATGTTTTGAATTTTTAAAAATGGACTTCATTTTTGAATTCTGAATATCAAATATACCTTAGGGGGAATTTTTGGGATTTTTCTGAAAAACTTCAATTTTTTATGAATAGTGAAACCACTAAGTGGTACTTATAAAAACTGATTTTTCCGTTTAAATGAAATTTTGACATCTTTGTGTTTTGAATTTCAAAAATCCGACATACATGGTTTTCATTAAGAATTAAAATGTTGTTCAATGGGATAAAAATAATTTTTTGGTGAATAGTAAATTATTAAGTTTTTAATCGCGATTATAGGTAATTAGTGTAGTTTAAGGTAAAAATAATGTTTTAATAATATGAAATGAACTTGACACATGTCCTAACCTCATTTGATGTGTAATGGCCGACCAAGATAATCCATGGGTCAACTTGGGGACCCCATGAAGCCACTTTGGTTGGGAAATGACATAAATAACTTTTTATTTAATGTAAAAGTAAAAATGACACAAACATGATATGTTTTACTAAAAAAAATTTTAAGTGGTTCTATACAAGTCAGATATTTTATTATAAATAGTAATTGGAAATATAAAAATATTTCCTACATCATAGTAATTTTTTTATAATTTTTAGACATTAAATAAATTAAATTATTTATGACATCATAATGATGCAGCGATGACATCATTATCTGACGATTTAAATAAAATGAGAAGATAATGTAAACTCTATGACCTACACATGTCCAAAACTTATTGTATGGGTGGATTTAGAACCCTTATCACCTTATCCACGAATTATATCAATTTGGGACCTTTTGAAACCGAAAAACATTTTCAAATAAAGTAATATTTCTTACTTTCCAAAAGTGCCCCTCCTCTCCTCTTATAAAAGGCCCCCACCTCTACCTCATTTCACACACTCCTCAAGCCATTGGCTCAGCCAACCCCTGCCCATTTACTCTCTCCAAATCCCTCTACTCATCCTAGAGGATTCCCTTTGGGAAGAATCCTTTCAAAGGAAGCCTTTAGGCTCAAATCAAAAGGAGTTACACTTTTAAAGGTAATTCATTCTCTCATGTTCATTTGTTTTATTTTGCTTCTACAACCCCCTAAACTCTTTTTATTTACTTCTTTTGCAGAAACACCAGTATATACAATATACTAGGATGTTGTTATAATATTTATTCGAGCTACACTCACACACAACTACATCAAATGGTTAAAGAACATACGATTTTCGTGGATGGCGAAATTCTGCCTCCCGAAACGATGATTGTTCAATACTCATTTAAAACCTTCAAAGGTGGCCATTATGATGTCACTATTTTTATATATGATATATAATATGTTTATTGTTTCCTTAAGCTTCTGTTTTTTTTTTCATTTTTGGCATACCTTTATGGTTTCTATTATGGGTAAACGTGATATCTTCATTTAAGGAAGTGCGGACTACCGCCCCCTCAAAGTGATTTGATTCGTTAAATACCATATGTGGGACGTATAAAGGATGGAACTATGATATTATATATGATATTATTCTGGAATTATAATATAAATTTATATCATTATGATTCCATTCTATAAAATACGAAATAGAAATGAAAGTAGCGTTCATGCTTACGTACGTCTTACCGTCTCCATGAACGGTGCATTTCATTTCTTACCTATAAATAATTATGGAATGTTATAAATGAATGCATGTACTGGATATATATGACATATATGATATCAAAATCAGGAATTTCATTCTGGATATAAAGAACCTTTGACCACACGAACAACACGTAATTGTAAGAAGTCCACTTTCGACTTAAGAACCAAATATCGACAAAACAAACATTATTAACTTAAATGATTAAATAATGTTTATAACATTGAAATAAGTGATCTAAAAGGAATAATGAACTAGAAAATGTTCTTAATAAAGTGTAAATTAACTCAAGTTTATTATTCAGGACGTTAAAGAATGATCGAGTCAAGTCGGACCCGAGGTAAGGGATCCTACTCCTCTCTATCTTTTTAAGTACACACTTTTATGTCATTCCTTTTAAAGCTCATCTTTATTGTTATTGGGGTGATATTTTATATTACATTTACTGTAATTTTTATTTTCATGTGATGAGAGACCCTATTCTCTCTCATCAATCCATTTTGGATGTTTTGAGTGGCGCCGTTAGGCTGCCGAACTTTCGTAATAGATCTAACCTCTCTCTTTCTTTTTAAGTACTCTCCTTTATGTCACTTCTTTTAAGCTCCTCTTTGTAATGTTGGGGGATGTTCTTTTATATTCATATTTCTTTAAATTTTATTGTAATGTGATTAGATACCCTATGTGATCTCATCAATCCATATTCGGAAGTTTGATGTGGCGCCATTAGGCTGTCGAGTTTTCGTAAGGGATTTTTCATCTCACTTTTATTCACGTGAGATTTATGCTACATTTTCCACAAATTCCATTGAGTGGTGTATGTACTTCCCATTATTCTACTCTTTGTGTAATATACTTTCGTTTATGAGTATTTACATCAATGATCTATTTTCCTTCTTTCATGGGGTGTATGTTTTGAAAGATACCCAAGTCGGTAAGGGAACCTTTCACCCTCCTCTTTTTTAAAAGACTTCTTTTGTTGGGTATTTTAATTTAAATATTTTTATGTTGGGATATGTTCTAATATATCATTATTGATTTAAATTGTATGTCCAAGTGATGAGATACACTTTTTATCTCTCATCAACTCATTTTGATGTGATGCCGTTAGGCTGTCAAGGGAACTTTTTAACCCAATTTCGATTTCTTTGGGTTCAACATGTAGTCATTGAATATGTCATCCATTGAATATGTGTGAATGACCTATTATTGTTTTACAATTAATATCCACTTATATTGGGTGTAATTATATTTCTCACACATATTTTTGAGATTGATTTGTCCTTAATTTAAGGATACCTTCTTTATAAGGGATTTCATCACATTTGACATTTCTACTGAGGGTTCAATTGTTGTTATGAACCAATTCACTCTTATATTGTGTATATACTGTCCTTTTGAATATTATATCATGAATACATTTATTCTCATGATATTATAAAGTTTTGACTAAATGTTATTTCTCAATTATTGTATTCAAGTGTCTCTAATTTTGGTAAAACCCCTTTAACCAAAATATCGTTTTAAATGTTTTAATTATTTGTTCTTATTAATATCCATATTTTTCAAAATGGTTTTAAGGATTTATTTATATGGATATTAATGGTTTAAAATTTTAAGCTTCAAGGTGGTATGTGACACTTTGATTCAAAATTCTCCTTATTAAATGTTTTAAATGGTTCTGGAAATGGTTTCTTTTTCTATCGATTCATTATTTCAAAATACTAAAATGTAATATTGTGATTGAAATGTGGAAATGTTTTGCTTCCTTTATGCATGTTTTATGTGATACGTTTATGTTATGGATCTTGGGCATTATTATGAAGACGGGTGGTTCTGTGATAAACTAAGGGCGGGTGAGCCCGATATAGCTCTCCAATGCATTGGGTAACGTGAAGGAGTGAAACGTTAAGGTTTCTCCGAAGAGATTTAGGGAATATACTGTGATGGGTATTACAAACGTAACCAAGAGGGTTACTCCCTACATAATAATGTTATGAATTCCTCACGTTACCTTTATGTCTTATGTTTTCTATGATTTATTCATGATTTGATATGCCTATGTTTTATGGGTAAAGTGTGATTTCATTATAATGTATATATGAACTCATGTTTCCTTTCCATATTTTTATAACCCTTACTGAGTTTTTTATGCTCATCCCAAGTTTTTGAAATGTTTTTCACAGGTCAAGGGAAAGGTACATGATGTGGTGATAGTGTCAAGGATGTGTCAAGAAAGAATCCATGTTTTATTTTCAATATGTTTCTGTTGATGGGAAGAATGAATATTGTATTTTATGTAACCAATTTGTTTAAATGTGGAATGTAATGCAAGTTTCATGATCTAATTCTCTAAAACTCTAAACCTGAAAAGATCCTCAATGTGTAATCTTGTAATAACTCAAGATTAAGTAAGGTTTAAGGCTGGGGCCTTATAAAATCAATGATATTAAACAAGGAATTGTTGAAAAACAAGTGCATAGAAAACAATTTTCATATTAACCAAGGTTCTTCACCAAGACCAACATAGTTGAAAAGAAAATTACTAAACTGAGTTCACTACTCATTCTAGCCTTGTATTACAGAACCAGATTTATATGTTGTTCTATCCCTGAATTTTTGAACCCTATTTACCTATATTCTTATTCATGTCTAAATCATGATATATATATATCATTATGATATTCATTGTAGGGATATATATGTCCCAACTATATCATAATGAAATCATTTTTCCGTGTTCAACAAAAACATAAATCATTCATCATAGCATAACCCAAAGAATAAAATGGGTTTCATAATCATCATTACATCATAACATTATCAATATAAATCAAATAGATCTCATAAATAACACTACATCATAAAAACATCAAAATATAGAAATAATAAGTATAATGTTTTTAAAACATAGCCCTATTAAAGAATTTTTTCTTATATTAAAATTACTTTTGATAAAACACTTGATATTAATTCATAAGGAAAATAACCATTATAGTTAAAAAATGTTTTATTTTTCAAAAATTCAATGTAATTTTAAAATAAAATAATTACTTCAAAATAAACATGAAATAATTTAAAGTAGGTTTCAGGGAAATAAGGCTTTATGAAAGTGTAATCATTTTTTCATGTTGTATATGTAAAACTAAAACATTATTCTCATAATTTTATCAGGATTTTAAAATGTAACCCATATCGAAAATGAAAAAGGATTCTATTCTAACTAATTTTTAAAAATTCTCAAATTGGTAACATTTACATTAAACAATTTTTGATTAATATGGAGTATATATAAACATCAATACTAATAAAACATGGATATGGATAATAAATATACCACAGTAAATACATACATATAAATAATCTCAGATAAAAATGTGATTGTAAAAACATCCCTTACATTAGGTATGTTATCGTTTGTATGTATATGGACATCCAATATAATGATTTAAATGATTCCAATTCCTAATACTAGAATCAATGTTATTTTTTAGGATATTAAATATGATTATATTATCATGTGTTTGGAAATAATATTTCATTATTACTCATCATTCTGGTATTAACTACATTTTCTTATGCATGTTTTATCGAATAAGTTTTGTTTAACCTTCTTAGGTCTTAGTTATATCATTCCAGAAAATATATTAACATAATATATATCTTATTTTTTGATTCTGTAAATTTATATAATCATGATTTAATATATATATCATGTAGAATTAATTTCAATGCATCATGGAGATGGTAGGATGTAGGTAGGATCGAGTGATTATATTATTTGATTAATTATGAAATTGTATCAATGTGGATGGTATGTATATTGTTCCAAAATAAATGCCTTTTTATAATAATCATATATAGTTATTATTTTCATCATTAAATCCAGCAATGTCAAGTGGTGGTGAAAAATAGATAACACCATCATGTGAAGACGGTGAGTCGTACATATGCACGCATGGTGTTTTGGTTTTTTATAGGATGGATAGAAGGTGGAATATAGTTGTTCCATAACAGTAATTTGATATTTACCATAATAAAATAGTTACTACATAGGTATTATGTAATTATTTAATATTTTAATTTATTGTGTAAAATTAAAAAGAAAATTATATGATAAAGATAAATCTACTATATTTTGTTAGAATAATTGTAGTCAAATATATCCTCTATAAAATCAATAAATAAAGAATGTTATACTTGTTAAATTATGAATGTGACTTGTTTAACATCTCTTTAAATAATATAATATATGTTTCAAAATCTCTTCTATAATGATCCAAATGCTCAATAACTATACCGTGAGATGATTATGGTCAAGATATACTCAACCAATAAGACGAGGAATGTTATTTAGTCTAGTAATATTTATTATCATTTTATTATAATTATTTTATATATTTCTCATCAATTAAATAATTTATACATCATCAATTTATAATCATTTAATGTAATTATTTATATAATAAAAATTAAAAATAAATTACCACGATAAGGAAAAAAAATTAGATTTCAAATGAGTATTTATAATCAAATATAGATTATGTATAACTGTATTTTAAAATTGTATATTATTTAAAACTAGAATATTATATCATTAAATTTTAATTAAATAATATATTATAATTACCATAATATCTCACAAATGGCCCAAAAATGACATAAATAAATTTATTTTAGGTAAATTAGTTTTATTAAGTTAAAAAGTAACATTTATATTCAGTGATACCACCCATTTATTCATATGTGGTCACATATAAATATTATAGAAATAGAAAATGTCATTGTGTCTTTCTTTGATTTATATATTATTTAAGTCATTTTCCTGGAAAAGTGTCCATTAAATGAAAAAATTTTGATACTTAAGGGTTATAGGTCGAATTACAATCATAATATAAAATATTTTCATTTGTTTTTGTCATTTTATAGTCATTGTAATTTTATTTTTAACCTAAAATACCTAATTTACCCTTTATCGTGGTAACAAAATTTACCATGGTTACTATTCATATTAGTCAAAAATAAAAGTGGCTTACTAATCAAATTTGGACTTCCTAAATCCAAATTTTACATCCATTTTTTTAAAATTAAGATCAAAAATGTTGCAAAATTATATTAAAAAATCAATAAAATGTCATGAAAAACTGTTTTTTTTGGGAAAAATGCGCCATTTAAATGGAAAATGTTTTTAAAACAAATTCATGTTTAAAATCATTTTCAAAATAATAAATTGAAAAAAAAAATAAAATAATTAAAATTTAAAACTAATACAAAACATTATTTTACTATTCAATTAACTTAAAAGAAAAAAATGTTATCAATAAAAATCGATATTTTCACTGTTCATTAAAAAATGAAAATTATTAGAAAAATACCAAAAATTCAACAAGAATAAATTTTTTATATACTGCATTAAAAAAATATTTTTATTTTATCCCATTGAATATAAAAAATGTCAAAACTATATTTAAATTGGGTGCGCTATCAAAAGAAGAAAAAACTGCATATATTGAAAAATACTTATTTTGTCCAAAAAAATAAAAATTGTTTTTATATCATCTCTAGAAAAGATATTAAATAAATTTTAAAAATTAGATTGAATCCAAAAAGTGTAATTTTATTATTTAATAGAATAACTTATTATCATTTAAATATATTTTTAAAATAATTTTAATTATATTCATACAGGCCATTATAATGACTGTTATAATATTAAGTTGTTCACTTATACTCAGTCTTGTGTGATATGAATTTTATCCAAAGAACATGAAATTGTTTGTAACAAAAACCCATCATCGTGTTGAATATACTGAAATCTATGATAATGTATAATATAACACAAACTTATCATGGTTTAGTATACACCATAAGACAATATGGAAATTAAAACTAGTCTATCTCATAAAATAATCAGGGTGTTACCATTATGAATTTATTTTTATGAAAAAGTTATTTTTAATGAATTCAAATTTTTACCATGTATTGTTCCAAGTGATATATAAAAATCATTTCACAATAGATACAATAATTTGATATCACTTATTTAATACAAATTATATGATCTAAAGACATCATTCTAATACATTATATAAATGGTTTATGTTTGTGATGACAAGAGTTTTATGAAATCTATTTCTATTCCATTAGTTATACCATAATAAAATAAATATGATACATTATTATTTATTCCAAAGTTAATGCAATGATGAAATAATTGAATAATTATGAAATCTTTTTCTTTTTCATATGTTTTTCTATAATGAAATATTTATAAATCATATTTCTTTTCATGGATTATAATATGTTGAATGTTTTATGATATTAAGGAACACATTGTATGATTTTCATAATATTATAGTTAGGATTTATATATATTTCCAATTCATTGGGTAATAATTGATATACCCTGAGATAAAAATGATTATAATGGGAAGTGAACCTAGTTTAATAAATATATTGTTCCACTATAATAGTATTGGGAGAGACCCCTGACTATTATGATGGTTTGTAGAGTGATCTAAATTCCCAATGATAATCCTTGTAAACTATGGAAATGATTTTATATTCTTATGTGTATGTCAAAATTCAATGTACTTGGTTAATGTTATCCTCTCACGGATCATGATCATTTATTTCCCCATGATTCATGTATTATGAACTGCCAATATCTATGCCATGGATTGGGATTATAATTTTTTATATGTAGGGTATGGTTTTCACATGATATGCTCGTGTTATAATATCCTTATTCTCATATTATAATTATATATTTTCCTTTTTTATCCTTAAGGATCATCGGTGTTCACAATTTTTTATGATTCTTTTCTATAGGAAAAGATCACAGGAATTATATGTGATATTTTTCTAATAAGTGTTTCTATTATAATAAACTAAGTTGGAGATGACATAGAAAAATTATTAACCAGTTGTTTATGTTCCCATGTTTCTAAAGGAGCAATAACTTTTTTATCCACAGGAATGATTTTTCTTAATATAATGGATGTTCATTCAAAAAAATTAATATCTATTTATGAAAATCATGTGTTGTTATAATATTTATCTTTTTCCAACTATTTTGAATGTAATTATGGAAATGGTGATATTATTTATGTTTACTTTTATATAAAATTAATTTTTTACACTTGAATTGATTATATATTAAGGAATTTTTTTTTGAGGAACGATGTAGAATTTGATAATAAAAAAATATGTGATGAATAAGGTAAACCAAACACATCGCACTATGAGAGGAATTGATGTTTCATGACAAAATATTAAGATAGATTGACTCTATACTAAGGTTATGGAATAAGAAAATGTATTTCAAGTGAATAATAAGAAAGAAACTAGGAAACATCTTCGGTAATTTGACAACACCAGTCATGAATTTCATTCACCATATGTAACATGAAGGGTTAAAATATTTGAAAATAATAAATTAAACTTTTTTCCCCATGCATTACAAATAATAAATCCACTATTCTAGAATTAAATTATTCCTGAAATGAGAAGTACATTCCTGCATGTTACACTACATGTAATAGGTAGACATTGTAAAAATCTTGATACAGATGTAGAAACAGTTGTTTATTATAATATTTAATAAATTTTTTAATAATTAATGACCCCCGTATACTCATAACTGGATCCCATGACATTTGAAATATTTATTACACATCATTGATACACTTTATCTCTATAAATAATGTTTCTTGGGGACTAAAAGTTGATTGGTAAGTGAGGATAATCTCTAGACAACGACCTAATGCATATTTATTTATCTCTTTTTTATTTACTTTTCTTGATTTTGAAATTTCTCCACTCCATGAAATCATCTTGAATTCCCCATCTAGGGAGGGATATTTCTTGTTAGTGATCTGGAATGGTGGAGGCATTCCAAGTACTATTTTTTAGTTTTTTTGTTTAATAGAATAAAACATATTTCTTTTTATGCACATTGATTCCAATTTAATATTACATTTTTAATTACAAAGTAATCTACAGTAGGTGGAGATTATTGTTATTTTAATTACCTTGGTCGTCGATCCATATATCCATCCACCCAATTCCTATTTGTATTCTATAGGATAAATTTGGGTTGGGTGGTGAGTTCTTTGCACTCCCATGAAGAATTGTTACTGGAATTGTTGTTAAAATAGTAATCAAAATATCCATTTGTTAATTCACCTAACATATCAACAAACCCTATTAAAAACCACAAACACATTGGAAATAAGGTTCAACAATTTATACTTGATTAGAAATTCCCAGACCCTCATTATCTTTCCAAGGGTGAGAGAAGATTCAAATATAGAATCAATCTCTTACCAGCTAGTAGAAGTAGAATTTGTAAAAATGGGGAGAATGATAGAGTAACAATATGTTTTAAAAAACCCCTTTTACTCACCATATTTTATCAATTACTTTTTGAAAAACAATTTAATAATAATCTCTTTTTTATCACATTAACAACCGATTATCATAAGTCATTTTTTCATAAAATTACTAAAAAAGATAAAAATAATTTTTTTCCACCCCACATTTGGATAATACCAATGTTTACTGGTATATTATAATTAGAGTTACAACTTTTTTTACTCCTCACAATATAGTTGTGTGTCATCAATTGTGTTTTTGTTTAGGATTATGTTCGTAAAGTCACTAAAAACTAGTAATTTGAATGACATATAGTTTAATAGACTATTTAATTGAATTTGATCCCATAATTGAGTGAACACTAACCCGATTTGGAAACATAAATTTAAAAATATTTTTAAGAACTACACCTATTATAATAATGTGACATATTTATTTATCACTTGGTACCTACAATAATGGATGTATATCCCATCAACACATTTGTTGATCTATGTGAACCTTAATTCTATAATAGTTAAAATCAACTTGATATCCCGGAATTAGAGAATTATATTAAGTTAATAATTAAAATGATTCTAACTATAGAGGAATTTCATGCTCTTGAAAAAGAAGACATAAAAAGGCTTGTTCGTGAATCAAAAAATTTACACTCCTGTTTCAAACCCTAGGGATTCATAGATGTGCAATAAAAGTGGATTGAATTACCCATATAACATGAGGGAGTGGGAAATAATTAGATTTAAAATATGAAATTAGTAGAGGTCCTTGACAGGGAAGATATCCAAGTACGCTTCATGCATTTATTTTTCCAACATCATGGATAAAATATATCAAAAATATAATCTATAGTATTTGTTGATCAAACTAAGAAACACTATTTTATTACTATGAGTGATTCAATATGCATAGTAATGGATTCAAAAATTAGTCTACAGATGAAGAAAATATCATTGTTTTATTATATAAAGGACTAATAAAAATTATTATAAAATTCTCGACCCCTCATATGGAGGATCCTTAATTGAAAAGTCCCTAATAGAATCCTGAATTTTGATAGTGAAGATATATTATAACTCAAATAAATTTGGCACTAGAGGTTAATGCATAAGGGGAGTCCATGAGATGATAAATATGATTCAACAGATTGAAATAGAAACCAAATAAAAAATCTGCAGTTTAGGGAAAAATGGATTTCAACAAAGTGTAGGAACAAAAAGGACTAACTAATGTATGTGGCTTATTTTATTTAACTATTCATTAAAAATATTTGTGTCAAATTGTTTACATGAATGATTTTTTTGTTGGAACTTATTAGGCAAAATAATTCCAACAAAGTAAGTCACACCAACCCCATACCTAAAAAAGAAATTGATTTCAAAATAACTTGTATAGACATCATTTTTATAATCAATTTCAAAATCAACATGTTTTTTAACAACAGAAAAAAGGGAACCACCCACCATTCAAAAATCCCAATATGAATCTGTACCAACTGAAATCATATAAGAAACTATAAAATTTTACTGCAAAAAGCCTCTGTGAAATAGATATTTATGATATATGTAATATAGTAAAATATGTGGAAATTAATTTTTAAAGACATATAGACATGTGTCCATGAATTTAGGAAAAATAAAAGAAAACATAGTTCTAAATGAAAATAAAATCATTTTAATTATATAAAAACAAAGGAGAAAACAAATTATGCAACCCGCACAATGTAAGCTTGATGATTCTGAGATATAATATAATTTATATCATGTTCATCCAAATGGGGAAGATAAAATCAAAGGAACATGAACCAGATTATAAAATTAATGTCTACATACACCTACGATGTAATAAAAAATGTCTAAAATTGAAATCCTAGTACCATTTCCATCTTATTTACTTGAGAAAAATATGGATGAGGTAGGGAGCTGTTAATGTAAAATTTGAAAAAAACCTTTATAGAATTTTAAAATAAACATCCAAATTCTATAGGTCTAATAGTAAATACCAAAATAAATAAAAAAATAAGTTTATTTCCACAAAAAGAAAAAAGCAGGATTAAAATGAGATAATCACATAATGTATAAACATATCACTAATTATCACACCTCGAATAGCATAATATTTTTCAAGATACTAGTATATTATCTATTCTATAAAATAATGGATCTTAATATGTTCATGATGTGATAGGTGAACTATGTGTTTCATTAAATATCATACTCATCTTGTTATTTTCCAATTTAAAAATTTTAGTATTGAATACTACATGATTGGTGATATAGTTACAAAACATATCATTAACTTTTTTCATATAATGTTAGAGAATAAGTACTCATAAGATAAATCAGACTATTTTTTCACAAAGAATTTTATAAATGTACAATGGGATAAGACAGAGAACCTAGTTACCCAAAAATCATCATGGGGAGACCATTCTTCATAATAGAAAATGATATTATTATTGAACATGAAGGAACACTCTAAATGGAACTTAGATATAGTACAAATAACTTTAACATTCCTGACACGATTAATCATACTTCTAGATATCAGTCACATTAAGTGATATCCCTTGAACAAGGTATTGATCCAATTAAATATTATGGTATACATCATGAATTCATCACTTTAGGAGAATAATTTCGGTTTAAATGTTATATTACATTTAAATTTAAAAAATATTGTCTCCTATTTTAATGAAACCAACTTAAAATTTTTATATTATTCATTAAGATTAGAGGACCTGGTCTAGGAGACCCAAGATTTACATGTAAAAAGCATTAGTTCAACATTATAATTTGAACATACCCCAAGTATGGATTTAAATCCATTTACAAGTGATTTCAATTATGATTACCCTATAAATGTATTGAAATTATAGTAGATCATTTCCAATTACTGATAAAATTACCATGAACTGAATATGATTTATGTTATCAAAATAAATTTTCAATCCATATGACACATTTGGGGTGATATACCCAGAATCTAGCTCAATGTCTACTTTGATAGAATCTTTTTATAATGTGATTCCAAAATAGTTTGACAACATTCGAGAATAATCAATCCCACCATTATAGATGTGGTTATAAAAGAGATAAGAAAATTTATAGCATCTAATATCATTCACCCAATATAGATTTCATAGTGTGACTGACAATTTCATTTCATCCCAAAAGAAAATAGTTATATCCACTAAAAAAATTCTCACATTGAATTGAACTTCATGAGAGTGAAAAAAAGATGGAAAATTAATATATATTATTTAATTCTGAAACAAGTTTTCTAAAAGAACACTTCCCAATCCCATTTATTAATAAATTTCATTGATTACTATCTTGAAAATCTCATTAATTTTTTCTATATAGTTTCTCAAGTTACTTATATGTACCAATTTATCTTAATTACAAGGATATGACAACATTCACCAATCATTATTGGAACATTAACAAATAATAGAATTTAATTTTTGAATGAAAAACCCCCAGTAAATGTCAATAATGTATGGTGAGTATTTTAAAAGATCATAAGGAGCACTTTTTAATTGTATTTAATGATGATTTCAATATTTCAGTAATTATTTTGATCACTACATATGTAATTTTTAAAATGGTTTAAGAATGTTTATTATGAAATACATTTTTAAAACATAAATAAAATGAAATTTAATTATTGACAAAAGAATAATATTCATCCTCATAATCTAATAGAAAATAATTGAGGTAGAGAACTCATGGGATTAAGTAATAAATTCATTGTAATATCTATGTTTTCATAAGAGTGACAGATTTTTTTTCAACACACATGTTTATAAAGATGATTTATCATAGATTTAAGTAGTAATATATAACCTCTTCCAAGATTAATGTTAAAGGAATATGATTTTAATGTCAACATTTTTGAAATAAATAGCATTATGAGTAGAAGAAATGGAAAATTACACCACCACTAATGTAACAAATAACATGGACTATTCATTTTAGATCTTCTATAATGAACCAAAAAAAATTTGGGATACACACTCTCACAAATCATTTAAATAATGGCTCGGTTTATCACCTGCACATTATGGAAATAGGATGAAACATACATTAAGTTAAAAACAACATAAAAGAAGTTTATGTTGATCAAATTATCCCTAGATAAATTCAGATAATAAAAAATATGAATTAGTATTTTTTTAAATTATAATGTTGCACTCAAGTATCTAATATAGGAGGACGATCCTAATAAAATACTATTGGGATGGATATTTTTCTTATAGTAATTCCATTTTAATATTATGTAGAGAAAATTCTTCAAAAATACACTGGTTGATCATCTCAGCATACTATATCACTCTACTGAAGTTGAGATTCCATGACAACACCCACTTAATGATCAATTACCATGTGTAAAACATTATATCAAAGAAGTAAATGAACTATATTATTTGAACATGGTATATTATATACCATGTCTTATCTTGTACCATATAGTTTAAAATATCATCAGAATGAAAAAATTAATTCTTACTCAAGTTGTTATAATTGGGATGACCAATTTCTCTAATAATATTCACCAATCAATTAATTAGAATATGTTTACATGAAAGTGAAATTGAGTCAATTTTTAAATTTTATCACACATTATACAATAAAGTAAATTTCATATATGAAAAGGTATCTATATTTGTATTAGAATATAGAATTTATTTGTCTTCATTACTTAAATATTCAAATGTTTTTTATTAAAAATGTAAAAAATGAAATTTTTTTGAATCACCTCAAAAAGAGAAGAAAATCCCGCCCAACATTTTTCTTCTATGAAATTTTTGATGTTTAAGGTATATACCTCATGGTAGAAATATAAATTCCACTTTTTTATTAAAATATTCTATTAATTTTGGAATTTTTCTAAAAATAGGTGGAATAAAAAGGAACCATGATTGATGATTCTAAATTTGCCTATGTGTTTTTCAAGAATAACATATTTTTCAGGTTTTGTGTACCACATGCTATCATTAGTGGTCAGGTTACATACTTCTAAAATAGGAAAATAGAGTAATTTATAAAATTACATGTTGTTCTCTATAAAATATCAACCATGTATCATCCATATACAAATGTATAAGAATATGTATTCAATAGAGAAATGAAAGGAATTATTGAGAAAATCTAAAACCAATTATATAAACTTGATCCAAAAGATGAAGGATAACCTATGTGATTATAGTACATCTTATAAGAAAACCATATTAATTATCCCATGTAGATTAATTTTTTGGAAGAGGTGCACCAACCTAGTGAAATTGGAAAATATATTCCACTAGGTAAGGATATTGATAAATATGGACCATGATAGAGATTGTAAAGAAATTATATTGAAACAATAAGAGATAGTGAAAATAATGAGAGAATATTTTGGAGAATAAAATTTTTAAAAATAATGACCAATTGTTTTCAAATAAAAGATGATACAACCAAAAACCATCATCCCGGGAGAAAATGTAATTTTATACAACTCCAAACAAAAATCGATGCTAGATGAATTTCATTTTAGATTGGATTGACCTTTTATATTATTTATTTATACACTTTGGGTTATGTTAATATTTTAAAGGAAGATGTATAAAAATGATTCTCTATAAATTAGAATATGGTGAGGAAATATGTGGGGAACATACCCTATGAAAATTGGATCATATTACACTCCTCCACCCTGATTACAAATGATAACCAATAAGGTTTTATCTACCCTTTTCATTTGAGTAAATTTTTTAATTCCATCTCAAATATATTTTCATGAAATAAACATAATTCATTGAGCACACAAAATAAATTTAGTGTGATGGATGGAATCCTCTAGTCAAGGATTTTTCAAAAAAAAAATTGAGTGGATTTAATGATGTTAAATAAAATCAATTCCTAGAGGCTTAAAAATTTTATTTCCAAAGTATACTCATTCCCTAAGTTATACTTTATCATTGTTTAATAAGCCTTAATAATAATTTTATATAATTAGTACATTAATTTTATTTTAATAGTGATGATTCAATGCGGGAGAATAGATAAAATAATTAGAATACACTTCATAAAGGTGATATAGAACTGAAGGAACATGACTTAGGAAACCCTAATGAGTCATAACTGGTAAATGTAGTTTTCAGTTATATTTAAAATGTTGTAAATTTCCATTATTTTTGTTCCAAGATCATATTTTTTTCCATAATGAAAAATTTCATACACACAGTTAGATATTCGATTTTATTTAACTGATGTACGAGACCTGAAGTTATTATAAATTTTATGATTCCATATTTTATTTTATAAATTTACTAAAATTTAATAATTAAATTATGTAATGGAATTTTTATGATGAGGCATGTATATTGAATTAATTGCTTGTGATTTTATGGAATTAGTTGATTCATGCAAATGAAATTTCCCTAACATTTAAAAATAATGAATTTCTGAAATTTAATAAGATGGATTTTTTATTGTAATCTCCAACCATGATTAATTTCTCCAAATTTTATATACCATTCATGAGAGGATTTCTATACCATATATATACTATTTATATATCGAGCATATTTAATGAGTGATCTTTGGGAATTCCCTCTTCAATAACATGAGTTGGAACATTTAAAAACTATATATTTTATAAATCTCATTTAAAAGGATGGGGAAATTTTTTCATCCAATATACATGGATCCACCGTTTAATTAATACTTATTTATCCCATATCATCCATGAATTACCTCAATAGAATGAGGCACATTATATGTTGTTTTATCAATTCCTACACTGTTCTATTTATATTGCATAATATTTTAAAGCTAAAGTGTGGGGAATGTGTTATTTAAATAAAGAAGGTATATTCTATTTTGTATATAAAAAGTGTGGGGTGTTCTATTTTGGGTATTGGTTGGGTATCAGGTTTCATCTAATATACATAGTTTTTCCCTTCTTAAGAAATGATGAGTTATATTTTAGAAAAATTAAAAATCACCATTAAAAAGAAGATGATCTATGGATCATATGTGTTTATGTGGTCTATTTAGGAATTCATAAATGCCTCATATTTTATAAATACATAAACATAAAAATATAGAATTTCCAACTCTTTCCTTATAATTACCCAAAATAAGAACTTACTCCGAGTTTTAGGGGTAATGACTATTCATTTTATAGAGGATATTTTCATTTCACATTACATTTGAAATCATGTTTTATTATATAGAGATAACATGTAATTCATTAAATAATATTTTATCCATATATCCAACCAACCTTGAGAATCAATTTCATCAGTTCCTTTATAGAAATGACCTTGTGATATTATATGAATTGTATGTACATGGTAGATAAAGTATCTCAATTGCCAGCCTATGGAGTTGGATCGTGTAATCATGATATGAGAATAACTATACATGTATTTTTATCATGATTTATAAGTGAGTTTAATATATTGTGAGTTGAAACATCACATGTAATGAATAATAAGAATAAATTATGATTTATGAATGAATGATAGAGTTAGAACACCAGTTATCGTTGGGAAAAATAAATATCATTGTTGGAATAGTTTCATTGATTTTTATAAAGTGGAATTGAATTTCTAAGTGAATCTTGAGAGGTTTAATACACATTAACATTAATTTTATTAAATTTATTTGGAATTTGAATATTGATAATGTGCTTTCCCCTTTTATATAGGTTGAGATTAGATGCTTGAGGAAGCTGATATTCTTAGTGTGGGGGAATTCTAGAGTAATCTGTTTCATGTTTATTTTAAAATAAAATTATTTATTAAAGTTTAATTGGATGAATTGGTTAGTTATAAATTTTTTTAATTTTCTATTAAAATATATGGTGATTCATAAAAAACAAACAATGTGAAGAATATTGGGAACCACAGACAGTTCCTATCATTCCTTGATATGATGCGTTGTGAAACAAGATGTTTTCGACAGATTGCTGCTATGTCAGTGTAAGATAAAAAGACAATGTATTTTATTTGAGGAATCAATATGAAAGTCAAGATTTTTTTTAATTACACTTTACAGAAAATTAATTTAAATTCACTATGTGTAACATGAGGTATTACTGACCATTAAAACATTACATTAAAAGTTTACCCCACAAATTACATATTAAAAATCCATTATTCATGAATTCATATCGTTTAGAAACCAAATGTATATCCACACACACTACGCATCATAAAAATAGTACATGATATGAATATCTTACTACTGATATTGAAATTAAATTTTTTAATGATATTTAATGACACATACAGTATCTTAGGACCAATAAAAACCCAGGATTGACTCAAGTGACATTTTGACCTATTTATTATTCCTATTGTGTACCCTTAATCTATATAAACATATGGTCTAGTGGATTAAAAGAGGGTGGGTCGGTGAAGAGAATTTCACAAAGAGGGTATGTAGTAACTTTATTTCCATTAACCTTTTTTTATTTTTATCAATAATTAGTGTCTCATTTATCATGAAACAATATCACTTCCCCAACCCTAGAGGGGTAGTCCTGTGATTTATTATGAAAACGGGAGGCTTTACCAAATACAATGTTTTATTTTCTATGTTTAATTGAATAAAAATTATTTGATACCTCTAAAAACACATTTCAATTGTTAATTATTTTTTTAATTCCAAATTCACTCTATTAGGGTTACTTATTTTTTATTGTATTTAACATGGTCGATGATCCATATCTTCCTCCACTAATGTTTTCTCTAACAAATTCGGGTCAACATCTAAACTGGTGCCTGACGTGGTCCGTGGCATGGCCAGAAGGGTGTTCCTGATCCCCACGGGCTAACACAAGTTCCCAGGTAAAATTTTGGCAACTAATAATTCTTTACCTGAATATAAATACATAAAACAATAGAAATTAAAATGTAAACCAAAGTTGGAAGTCACAAATAATGAAACCATTAAATTTATTTAATATTCAATAACCTGGACCACCATCACCAAAAGTTATATATTTACCATTACCAAACATAACCAAGTCTTCTTACACTGAAGGGTGTAAATAGAGTGTGATCATTTTCCCAATAGGATACCACCCAAAAGTATTCCATGCTCTAAACATTAAATGATGAATAAACTTTCATGTTTAATAAATGAAAGGGAGGCTCATGAAAAATTTATAAGAATGAATATTTAATGAAAATGGCTTTAATGGAATGTAACATTAATTAAAAAAGAACATTTAGATTTGAAGTAACCCAAGTTCCACAATTTATACTGACAGTGAGTGCCAAATTGCTAAAAAACACTAACCATGGGGGGTCATTTTGGTACTAGAACATAATAGGACCCTCAAACCTCTTGTATCAGTGAAAAGTGGTATATGAACAAAACACATATTTTCTAATGCATGAGACACTAGTAGGGGACATCCTCATAACCTTAGTGGTCTCCAATCATCATCTAAATATTTTGTTGGTGTTGTAGTCATCAATCCCACTAAGGAAAACTGGGATGAAGCCACAGTTGTATCACTAGAACACTGGTCCTAGTCTGCCCATGTCACATCCATGATCATATTTTCATATATTTTTCTATTTTTTGGCCTTTATTTTTCTCTTGTTTATATTATTAATTTTGGTGAAAAATACTGGATTTTTAGGAGGACAAGACCCTTCTCACCGTTGGAACAGGATTAGTAGTAACCATTATGACACCTAGGAAACTATACGGAAGGAGATAGAACCTACCACACGGCCTCCACATGACCATGCGTCTCGGCCTTTATAATCCTAAAGTGATCTTTTTTGGGATAGAATGGTTTGTAAGGATACTACATAGTTTCCCTAACTGTGCCGCCTAACCATATGAATCATCCACTACATTAAATTTGTTTCTCTATTTCTCCCTCCTCTTTATATTAACCCCCAAAACACCCCATTTATCTCCTCCCTATGGATTTTTCACCCTAGGAATGCCTCTCTGTACTTCCACCTCCCGTAGTTCTCCATTTTATGCTGGATTTCGTGTGATTACTCCTAAATTATTCATGTAAGTGTGTCCTCTCCTTGATTTCACAACTAATATAGGGTTTTGTCTATTCTTAAGGGGTTTCATCTTCTCCACCCTTAGGTGTTAGGTCCAATATGGTAGGTACCCTCAGGGGGGGATGAATCAGGGTATCACAAATTAGAACAACTTCCCCTTTTGATCTTGCTTTTTTTATTGAAAAAACCCTCTTATCTATCAACTTATAATTATAGTGTATAAAATAATCTTAAATAATACATAGGAAAATGAAATATTACTTGGTTCACCCTCACTGGGCTACATCCAAGGATCATACATCGGTGATGTGCCAATGTACCAAATCTACTATAAGTGAATAGCTATTTACATGTATAGAGTGGACTCATTGTCCCTCCTGGTTTACAACCACTAAAAATTTGAGAAATCATTGCTCTCTCAATTGAAGTGATATCTCTACTTCTTCAGAAGATCCATTCACAATTAATAGACATGTAGGTTACTTTAATATCACCAATGAATGCATCCTATACTGTATGTAGATGCTCCATTAAAATAAAAATTTCATCCACTGCTGAAAACCCCTTTGCCCATGACAATTGGGAAATAACCTTTAGGATATAACTTCTCAAATCAGTCTATTTTGTGAAGCTCCCAATTTTTCAAATCTCAAACATGCATTCTCGAAGCCCCTACCTCTTTATAATGCACACACCTACGCAGATCTTGTTTCCTTGTGGAGAAAATTGCTTCATAGAGCTCATAACTTCTCAAAGCTGAGGAATTTGTAGAGAATAGTTCATCGCATAGATCATGCCATTACAAAGTGACTTCCATTGCTAACTCAATGAGGCAACACAGAACACCCCTCTTTCGCTAAGCTAGACTAGCTGTCGTGAAGCTCCTTGTTTTTCGAAGCACACTACATCTATGAACCTCCTTCACAATTTGAGAGTAGCAAATTTTTCTTTAGAAACACTCTACTTCTCTCAGTGGGGTTGAGGTCTATTTATAGTTGATTCCACTGACCCTTGATCCTTTCACGCAAAGTCATTGCCATGTCAGCTCAAATCGCAAAGCATCAAAATTTCCATCAAATTTCTCACGATATCATGATTCACCATGAAATTTTTGGATTGAGAATCTCTTCGTAATCATAGAGCATTACCTCAATTCCATTTCTCCTTTTCTACAAATCTCCACTCGCAATTCTCTTTATCACCATAATTATTTCATCTTCTGCCATTCGCAAAGATTGTCATAATCATGAAGAACGCTATTGAAATTTCTTCATGTCTTCAAGACATCCTCATCAAGAATCCCATATTCCCAAAACTCATACCTTTTCCAAATTTTCATGATATCTTCGAGGAAATCCAAATTTCAGGATGCACACTAAACTCCAAATTTTGGACCCCAAATATTTGACAAACATTGGAAAACAGAACCACCTTCTTTTTACTCTATCTGTATCACCACAAGATTTTCCATTCTATTATCATGGTAACATGTCAACATGGATTGTTAACAACATCTCTGGAACATGAAAATTCACTAAGGAAACATGAAATTTCAAAAAAAAACCCAAATATGATACAATGTTTCCTTAATGTATTTTTTCCCCAAAATATCCCACTTTGGGTTTGTTGAAAATTCAACTCAAAATGGTTTCTTGCACATTGAATTTTCACTTACACTCCTTCCATCATTTACCATCCTTTCCCTCTAGGGATTCAGATAGAGACCAATGATTCACTCACTATATAATCAAATACCACAAAATCAATGCTTGATGTGAGAAATAAGTGTTGTATAAAAGGATTAAAAATGAATCACTTAATTTATCACCCCAATTTTTGATACCATACTAATTCCAATTTCTGATCACTAAAAAACCTTTTAACACCATTCCAACATCACTCTTCTACTTTATCACGATCCTTGGTTGTTGTGATATATATTATTTAATCGATTACATCTAGAATCTTCAAATCTATAACTCTCCCCATATTTCATTTCTCCACCTATCTCACTACCCCACTTGTCAGCTTCTCTGCGTTTCTTTGACTAAGACATTTTCTCCCTTCCATAGCCACAGTTTCTCTCCCTTCTGCATTCACAATTTCTCCCACTTTTTCAAAGAACCCAAAGTCCAGTCCTCTCTGGTATGAGACATTGGAATGAATAAAAATCAACACATTATAGAAAAATACACAATACCTGGGGGTCCATAGCCACACATTTTCATGTGTGGGTAGTCGACTAAACTCCTAGAGCTAGTTGATGCCTCTTGATAGATTCATTGGGTAAGACCGTTGTTAGAATGACTATACCCTATTATTCTATAGGCACATATGCCAACTTCATTATTACCTACTCATCCTTCTCCTTGATAAAATGATACTTTATTAAAAAGTTCTTTGTCCTTGAATTATGGACATGATTTTTTCTGAGATTTATATAACTTGAGTCATCACACAATATTCCGGTCGAAGACATCACTTAAACTCCAATATCATCAAGAGGCTTCTTCAACCATAATAACTGAGCGCATGATTGAGTGAACACAATATACTCAGCTTATATGATGATCAATGAAATGAAATATCACTTATATCTCAGCCAAACAATATATAGTCCCCAAGATAGAAGGCACCTCCGGATGTTGATTTCCTATCATCTGTTGAACTAGCCCAATCTGTATCAGCATGTTCTAATAACTCTGACAGAGATTTTTCAATATATATTTAGAGAAATTCATTTTTCCCTTGATATACCAATTTATTCTCTTCATTGCAGGCATGCAGCTTTCCTTTGGATTGCATTGATATCATACTTCTCGGCATGTGGGGAAAACAATATCAGCTCTTGTACCTGTCAGGAATAGTAAACTCCCAATAATCGTCCTATATTCTATGATATTAACTGCCTTGTCATTGTCATATTTCGATAATATCATTTTGGTTGAAACCAGAGTCTTTATATCCTTGTAATTTTCTATTCCAAATATTCTCAGAACCTCCATTCCATATTTGGTTTGAGGAATTAATGTTCTATTACTTCCTTGTGTCACATGTAAACCAAGAAAAAATGTCATCTCTTCAATCATATACATTTCAAACTCATGTTTCGTGAATTCTGAAAACTGTTTACATGGTTCTTCATCTGATCTAACAAATATTATGTCATTGACATTAATTAGCACCATCATCCTTTGATTTTTATTATTATTTAAATTGAGAGTGTAATCAACTCATCTATTCTAGAATCCAAACTTATTCAAGTACTGATCAATCCTTTAGTACCATGATCTTGGTGCTTATTTCATCCCTTAAAACACCTTCTTCAGCCAAAAAACCATGATCTCATCCTCATGAATGAGAAAATAATCCAGTTTCTTAATATACACTTCTTCCTCCAGAATCTCATTCATGAATTAAAATTTTTCATCTATCTAGAACACTTTGATCATCTCTTTCACTACAATGTCTAGGAATAATCTGATTGTATCCTGCCTTGCATCCTTTGAAAATGTCTCATCAACATATATCCCCTCTATATGGGGGTATCCTTTACACAGTAGTTATTATTTGTCTCAAATCACTATTTTATCAGCATTTATCTTGTTGTGGTATAGCCATTTAATATCAATGAAATTTTTATCTGTAGGCATCAAAACAATATCCCACATCTAATTATTCTCAATCTAATCTATCTCTACATTCATTGCTTGAACCTAGTTTTTATCTTCATCTATATCAACAAAGAATTATGGCTATACCTGAGATACGTCAGATGTCGACTGAAGGGATTTCATTCTTCTTGACTGAACTAGGGCTGACTAATTACCAATGAGAATCTGTCTATCAATTTCATATTGACTCCTTGGATTGTGTGAAGATAAAAATTTTTCTTCTTTCATGATCTTCATCGTTATCTTCTTCAGAATCAGCATCTGCCACTTCTACTCCTCCTACATTTCTTTCATCCTCATAGATTTCATCATGAAAATTTTCACTATACTTTAAATATTCTCATCATTTTCCACAACAGCGACATCATTGCTCTAAACTACTTTTCCCATCCTTTTATTAAATCATTTATATGCATTGATTTTTTTGAGTATCCAAGTAATATTCCCTCATCTCCATGTTCCTCAAATTTCGTATGTTTTCTTTGTTGAGTATAAATAACTTAATCCCAAAGATTAAAAAGTACTTCACAATTGGATTCATCCCATTCTACATCTCATATAGAGTCTTTCCTTCCTTCTGACACAAAAGAGACCTGTTAGAAATGTATACCTACGTTAGTACTGCTTCCTTCCAAAATTATTTACTAGACAATTTTAAATAAGCACAGTTCTGGCCATGTTGTTGATGATCTGATTTCTCCTTTCAACAACTCCATTCAGTTGGGGGGTTCTTTATAAATAAACATGATGTCTTATCCCATGTTTTATCAAGATATTCTTTCACCGAACTATTTTTAAATTTCGTACCATTATCAATACAAAACATCATAATTTTCTATCCAATCATCTTTTCACACTCCATCTGGTATTGTTTTAAGAATCTAAACACATTGGACTAATGGAAAATAAAAAATACTCATTCCATTCTGCTATATTCACCAATAAAAATAACATAGTACCACTTTCTGTCAATTACTCTTCGAGTGATATGCCAACAAACATCAACATGGACCAATTCAAACACTCTATTTGACTTATATTCCATTCACTTATACATATTTATGATGAGTTACCCATGTTTTCATGAATCAAATGTGTGAGTAAGATCACGTGATAGCTTAGGGAGAACTCTTGCTACATCACACTTTACCAGATCATCCGGGGATGGTTGGTATAGATGACCAATTCATTTTTTCCACAGCTTGTTTTCTTCTTCTCTGGATAGAAACCACATTCCGTCTTCACCACTTACCATGTAGAGATTTCCCTTTGTTATTTTTCCTAGTATAACCATGTCCCTGACTCTTCCATTGAAGATAGAAATCTTCTTAGTAATACTTATTGAATTTCATAAGTCATATAGTTGGTATACATTGAGAAAATTTTGTTAGAGGCTTTTTACTACTACGACATAAGCATGTCTCATCACTTTGCCCCCAAAACTGGGATTTCCGTAGCCAATAAACATCCAGCCTTCATCATTTCCATCTTGACAATGCCTTATTTTTGATAATTTTTTGACTATAACATGATCCTTATTACATGTCATCTGAGATGTGAAACCCTATCAAGGATCAACACACCAGAACAGTATGATGCTTTAAGGGAAATTTCTTCAACCAGTGTCTTCTCATCTTTTATCATCATGGTCCATATTTTTTCCCTTCATATATGGAATAGATTGAGACATATAATCATTCTCAGAGTATGATGGACCAGCTTCATCTTGTAAAGATTCAAATATGTGTTTCATATTCAACTCACCTATTGGTCCATTGATCTCCTACATGAGAACATTTTGATTATGCTTTGGCACATTCCTCTATATGGTCGATGTATAGTATCAAGAAATATTCCCAAATCCTCTATACCAAAATAGTGTCATTTGAAATGTGATTAGAGAACCATTCTCTATTTTTCTAACACCTCCATTATTGTACCCTTTGATATCTATTTGCTATGAAACTCACATATAGTGAGTGTACCACCTTTTCCCATCAATAAAACCTGATTTAAGGTGCATTTCTTTGTTTCATTTCTTCTCTTCTAGTTTCCCCTTAGGATCTCTGATTATTATGACTCTTATTTATTCCCAACTCATCCTTCAATATTGGATTGTGTACTTATGTCCTAACATCAATTTTCATAGTTTTTTTTCAATAAATCCCTCATCGCCCTTAGAATCTGAACATAATGGATTCTTCCTTTCTTATGAACCACTATTCTCTACTTTTAGGTTCTCAGTTTTCTAAGTGATATTCTTTCCTGATTTCCTACCATTAATAAAGAATGTTTCTTGATCCTTAAACTTTTTTCAGAAACGAACAAATTCCCCTTCAAGTTCTATAATATGATTGATTTGATCCTTATTTATGTTATTCAATTCATTGATATCCCTTTTCTATTATTCAACCCAATGTAAATATTCATCAACATTTTCTGATATCCCTATCCTAGAAGTCTTATGGTTTTCAATTTATTTTAGCAACTCAGACATCACTTCTTCCCTCTATTTCTTATAGAGTTTGGAACCACATACAACCTTGACGGGTTTCTTTGTTTTTTGGTTCCAAACATCTATCTCTTCAAGAGATTCTTCTAATTTTTCTTCCTTGTCAACTCTTCCTTCAATTTCTTCCTCTTCTTCATCAACGTCTATTTTTTTCCTTTTTATGAGAGCTACTGAAAACTACAACTTTATAAATTTCTCCCTAACCTGTTTAGTTATATATCTCTTCATCATATTCAATAATTGAATCATCTGAACTACCAAACTCATGTGTGGGAAGATTCTTTTTATTAATGAAATTTCTATTGAACTGTTTCTTTCCTTTAACATAGGCTGAAGTCTTCTTCTTGGAAATTATTATTTTTTCCTCTGCATCTTCATGATACTTCTTTGGACACCTTGTGACAAATTGACCCACTTTTCCACTTCTAAAGCAAGCAAGAGGAAGTTTCTCTTTGAACATTCATTTTCCTCTATAAAGATTCAGGGAAAAAAATGTCATAACCTCATATGTCTCTTCTTCTTCCTAATAATATTCAATGGTGAGCTTTTTCATTTCCTTGAATGCCACCTCCTTGGATTTACCCATTTCCACAACATCATTATCTTCATTTCTCATTTCATATGCTATAGGGGTGTTGTGCAAGTTATCCAATGTCATCAATTTCAGGTCTTTATAATCCAAAACTAAAATATTAATATTGAATCGAGGTGGAAGTTTCAAAAATATGTGATTCACTATATTTATATCTTTAATAACTTCTTCAAGGCATCCCATGTCTTCCACAACAAAATTTACCTTGTCGAATAATGTATCAATAGGATCATTCGAGATCGTTCTCAGATTCTCATACTTGTTCCACAATACTTTCAGTTTTGCCTCTATGTCCTTTGAATCTCCTTCATATATGTTCAATAGCTTTTCCAACATTTCATGTGATGTTTTTCATGCCATAACCTTCATATAGATAGCATTGGATAAGGCTCTTCATAGAGCATTGATTCCCTTGCCATCAATAACTAATTCTCTTTTCTCAGCTTCTGATAATGTACCACTATTAATATCAGTTTTTATACCAAGCATTATAGCTATGAACACATACATTCCTAAATATTGAAAGTAGTGTAGAATCCAATTCTTCAATAGCTGAAAATTTTTCCCAATAAAGATCGGAATCCCTTTGTGAATGGCGAACTTTATTAGAGAGAGAAACACTAATATCAACCTTTCTATATGATACCAATTTTTTGGTCTAATAGGCTAGATACCCTGAGGGGTTGGTGAATCTATGTATTAAAAATTAGAACAACTGGCCATTTTGATCTTGTTTTATTGTTAGACAAAACCCTCTTCTCTCTCTCCTTCCTATTGTAGAGTATAAAAGAATATTAAAGCATGCATAGGACACAAAAATTATAATAGATTCAAACTCATTGGGCTATGTCCAAAGAGTATACACCGGCGATGTTCGGATGTACCAAATCCACTATAAGCGCACTACTATTTACATGTTTGGAGTGGACTCACTCTCCCTCCTGGTTTACAACCACTAACAATTTGAAAACTCGCTACTCTCTCAACAGATGTGATCTCATTTCTTCTTCAGAAGATCCACTCTCCGTTTATAGACCTATAGGTCTCTTCATTATCACTAATGACTGCATCCCCCATTTTATATAGATATTATATTGAAATCGAAATTTCATCCCCTGATGAAAACACTGTTTTCCCTGACCACTGGGAAATAACCATTGGGAAATTCGTTCACAAAGCACCCTACATCATGAAGCTCCAAATTTCATGAAGCGCAAACAAGCCTTTGTGTAGTCCGTGCCTCTTCACAAATCACACACCTCAGTAGATCTCATTCCCTCGCAAATCACACTACTTCATAGATCTCATACCATCGCAAATCTCATGCCTTCACGGAGCATAGGCCATCAGAGATCTCAATCCATCAAAAAGTGACTTTCTTCACGATGCTCACTGAGCCAACGTAGAACACACATCTTTCGTGGATCAGGATTACCCGCCACGAAGCTCCTACTTTCACGATGCCCACTTCCTCGGAAAACCTGCTTCCAGATTTAAGACCAAAAAATTTTTCATGCAAAACTCTCTACTTCTCTTCAGGGGGTCAAGGTCTATTTATAGGATTTTCAATAGACCCTCGATACTTCCACACGAATTCAGTGCCACATCATCTCAAATTGAAATGCTTAGAAATTTCAGACGAAATTCTCTCTATATTGCAATGCACCATGGAAATTTTCGGATCGCGGAGCTCATCATAATTACAGAGCATTTTTTCAATTCCTTTGTGCATTCTTCTCAAAAATCCACTCACAATGCTCTTCACCGCTATATTATCTCTTATTCTTTTGTTTGGGAACATCATCATAATCACAAAGAACTCCGTCAACATTTTCATGTATTCACGAAATCCCCATAAAGAATCACATCTTCGTAAAACGCAATAATTCACCAAGGGAACATTCATTTTCAAAAAATACAAGAATCCAAAAAATGATGAAATGTTACCTTTAGGTATATTTTCACAACACTAGGGTTCTAATATTATGGGTGAATCTTGATCCTTGAGGATAAATCTTGTGTTTTAGGGCTCGATCCTGCTTCCTCGTGGTGCAGTTGTGGGGAGTTGGTAATTTTGCACCCGATTTTGGGGGTTCCCATATTAATGGTTGGTGATTACATGCATAAACATTTCTTGATAGAATTTTTGTTCTTTATCCTATTCTATAACATGTTTTATGAATTTTTAATGTGGTTCTAATATAGTATTTGAAGAGGTTTTATATGTAGTTGATTATGAAATTGAACTTCACTAGTGGAAAAAACCCATATCACGTCATCATTTTCCTTGTCGGTTCTATATAACTGATGTGAAAAGCTATAAAATTCAATTTATCACATCGGTTATTGTATAACCAACATAATAAATCAATGAAAATAAATATTTTTACATCGGTTATAAAATAACTGATGTAATAAAAACTGAGATTAGCTTTATCATGTAGGTTATTTTATAACCGAACTGCTAAAGAAAATATTCACAATTTATCACATCGGTTATAAAATTACCGATGTGATAAAGTTCCATTTATAATGTCGGTTATAAAATAACCGAAGTTATAAATAATTTTCTACATCGGTTATGAAATAACTGGAGTAATAAATAAAAAAAATATTTTATCACTTCGGTTATTAAATAACAAACGTGATAAAGATTTAAAATGATTTATCATGCCCCGTATTCAGTCATTCTATTTTCTTCTATCGGGAAACCTGTGACTCATCTCTCTCACATGGAAATCCTAGAAATAATTATCCATAGTATTTCCATCCAGCCTCATTTTTCACATAGCATTAATCATCTTTATTATCACCAGATCTATCAAGTCGACTTATAACACTCATGTAAGCCTCACACAGCTCAGTTTCTTATTTTTTTCTCAATTCCCTAAACTAATTTGTTGAGATGTTATTTTTCTATATTTGTTCTTACTATCATGGTATGTTTCATAGTGTTCATTTAAACCATGATAAATTCATTATTGGTAAAATAAACCCTGGAAGTGATATCATGCAAGTTTACTATTTTTGTCTGTTCAATCATGTGTGTGTGAATGTAGAGGGGGATTCCAAGGGGGTGGGGATGTCCAAGTTGGTGGGGGTGTCCAGTGGTGGGGGTTTTCCAGGGGGTGAGGGTGTCCAAAGTGTGTCATAGGGGGTGGGGTGGTGTCTAGTGGGTGTGGGAGCTGTCCAAGGGGGTTGGGGGTGTCTAAGGAGGTGGGGGTGTCTATGGGTGAGGGGATGTCCATGGGGGTAGGGGTGTCCATGGTGTGGGGGTGGAGTCCATGGGGGTGAGTGGGCTATCCAAGGGTGTAGGGAGTGTCTAGGGGGTGGTGTGTCATGGGGGGCTGGGGGATATCCATATGGGTGGGGTCTCTAGGGGGATAGGGGTTGTCTAGAGGGGTGGGGGGCTGTCCAGGGGGTGGGGTCTCTAGGGGGATAGGGGTTGTCTAGAGGGGTGGGGGCTGTCCAGGGGGTGGGGGCTGTCCAGAGGATTGGGGGGAGAGGGTTGTCTAGGGTTTGGGGGATATCTAGAGGGGTGGGGGCTATCCAAAGGGGTGGTGGTGTCTAGGGGGTGTCTAAGGGTGTGGGGGTGGTGTCCAGGTTGGAGGGAGGGTATTTCCAAGGGGTTATGGGTGTTCAGGGGCGTGGGGTGGTCTTGATGGGGGTGAAAGGATTGTCCCGGGGGTGGGGTGTCTAGGGGTGTCCAAGGGGGTAGGGGTGGGGGTGTCCATGGGGGTGGTGCTGGTTTCCCTAGGGTGAGGAGGTTTTCCAAGTTTTTATGGGGTTTCTAGGGGGTGGGAGTGTCCCAGGGGGGTTTCTAGAGGGGTTGGGGGTTTTCCAGGGGGTGGGTGTGGGGGGATTTCGAAGGGTGTGGTGGTATCCTTGTGGTTTCCAATGTTTTGGCGGTGCTGTCAAGGGGGGAGGGATGAGGGGGCTTTCCAATGGGGTGGGAAGTCCAGGGTTTGGGGGTGGAGTCCAAGGGGGTGAGGGGGTTGTCTAGGGGGTGGGGGTGTCCAGGGGTTGGGGTCTATCCAGTGGGGTTGGGGGGATGTCCAGGGGGTGGGGGAATATCCAAGGCAGTGGTGGTGTCCATGGGTGTCTAAGGGGGTGGAGGTGGTGTCCAGGGGGTGAGGGGGCTTTCCAAGAGGGTGGGGGTATCCAGGGGTGAGGGGTTATCCAGGGGGTGGTGGTGTCCAGGTGGTGGGGGCTGTGTAGAGGGGTTGTGGGGCTATCCAGGGGGTGGCGGTGGTGTCCAGGGGTGAGGGAGTTGTCCGGGGGGTCGGTGTTTCCAAGGCGTATGGGGGTGTCCAGGGGGTGTGGGGGATTTCTTAGGGGGTAGGGGTGTCTATGGGGTGGGTGAGGTGTCTAGGTGTGAGGGGGTTTTCTAGGGGGTGGGGGTGTCTAGGGGGTGTCCAAAGGGGTAGGGTGGGGGTGGTGTCTAGTGGGGTGGGGGTGTCCAAGGGGTAGGGGTGGTGTATAGGGGGTGAGTGGGATGGCTAAGGGGGTAGGGGGTATCTAGAGGATTGGGGTGTCTATGGGGTGGGGGTGTCAAGATGGGTGGGATGTTGTTTAGGTGATGAGGGCTGTCCAAGGGTGTGTTGTTGTCTAGGGGTGTCCAAGGGGATTGGGGTGGCTTCCAATGGGTTGGGCGGTCAGATATATCCCTCACCCCCATGGACACCACTCCCCCACCCCTTGGACACCCCCACCCCCATAGACACACCCAACCCCGGGACAGGCTCCTACCCCCTGGACACCACCTACCCCCATGGACACCCTGGACAACCCCGTACCCCTGTGGACAACCCCCACCCCCTTGGACAGCCCCCCCCCCCCCTGTATAGCCCCAACCCATTGGATACCCCCTTGATATATATATATATATATATATATATATCCCTATGGTTTCATTTAATCCCTTGGAATATTTTAACATTATGTTGTTTATACCAATGATTCCTATATAATCGTAGGTATAGGGATATTTCAACAACCATTGTGCCAACAGTGTGTGAAACCGTTGGGGTATTCTATCCTAATAGTTTTAGGGGATGTCTTAATGGATTAAAATCATTGGGATATGTGTAATTTTCAGTAGGGAATGTATACATATTTTAATATTTATACATCATATTTATTTTATGGAAGGGTGAATTTGGTATCAAGGTGAACCATGATGTATTATTTGTGTACCGTAAGAAGAAAAAATCCAAGATGAATTTAAAATTGTTATATCTAACTAATTTTTTAAAAAAATCAATTTCATTCATATTTTTTCCAATATGCATTGTTTTTTTTATATTTCAAAATTTGTTTACATTAAAATTATAATAGTTTTCATATAAATATAAATTTTTCTTATCTTAACAAGATGTATAATTTTTCTATTTGTTATAATTGATAATGATTTGATGTTGGATTTTGAAAAATAGAATGAGTAATGAATATGAAGAAGGTGTTGATTCCTTTTTGGAATTTCCATAAGTAAATGTTCCAAGTAGTGAAATTATTTTCTGTCCATGCCTGAAATGAATGAATATGAAGAATATTAAATGTATAGATCACAAAGATCAACTGATTTTTCATTGTTTGAGTCTATGTTACTGCCCTGGGATTTGGCATGGTGAAAATGGACAAAATGTCAGATACACTAATGATGATGATTTTCATGATGGTAACTCTGATGGAATTGAAGTAATGATTCGTGATATTGTAGTAGAAAAAATTCAGATTGAATCGACTGTTGCATGTCTATATGGTGATGCTAAAAAACCATTGTATAGTGGTTTTATGGATTTTATAGTTTTGTCGGAGGTGTTAAGATTGATTTACCTGAAGGTTAAAAATGGATGGAGTGACAGATGTTTTACAATGTTACTTCAATTAATGAAATACATTCTTCTAAAGGTAAATGATCTTAAAGATTCACATTATAAGGCCAAAAAAGTATTATTCCCGATGGGATTGGGATACATGAAAATACATGTCTGTCTGAATGACTGCATGATATATAGGAAAGAATACAAATTTCTATTAGAGTTCCCTAAATGTGGGACAACACTGTATAAGTTTAAAAAAAAATCATAGGCTTATATAGAGATTACAAAGATCTCATCCATGTTATTTTGGTATTTTCTTATATTTCATCATTTGGAACGTTTATATGCTAATTAAAATGATTCAAAAAGGTTAAGATGGAATGATGATGAGTGGATAAGTGATGGAAAAAATATGTCATCCAGATGATCGTCCACAATGGAAGAAAATTGATGAGAAGTATCAAACATTTTGAAGTGGAATTAGAAATCACATACTAGGGTTGTGCACAGATGGAATCAATCCATATCGAACCCTCAGTACAACACAAATTTCTTGGACTGTTTTATAGGTAATTTAAAACCTCTCTCTTGAAGTTTGTATGAAGAACAAATATGTCATGTTGAGTATAATGATCTCTGGTCCGAAGAAACCCAGAAATTATATTGATGATTTCTTCTCACCATTGATTGATTATTTGAATCTTTTATTGGAGGATGGTTTTTGAGTGTATGATTATTATAAAATGGAATATTTTCAACTACGTGCAGTGCTTATGTTTACTATAAATGAATTTTGAACATAATGAAATTTTTCTGCATATAGTGTTGAGGGGTATAAATCATATCCAATTTGGGAACATCAGACTTCATATTGTCAGGTCCATCATGGGAGGAAAATAGTATACATGGATCATCGAATGTTTTTTTTCTATGGATCACTCTTATAGAAGAATAAAAAAGGAATTAAATGGCTCATAATAATTTGATATAACTCCAAAACATTTATCCCCTAATGTATATTTTGAGAGGGTGGAAAACCTTGATGTGACATTGGGAAAGGCACATAAATAAGGTAATGATAGAAATAATTGGAAGAAAATGTAAATATTTTTGGAGCTACCATATTAGAGATATCATGAAGTGAAACATAATATTGATATCATGCTCATGGAGAAGACTATCTATGATAGTCTTATTAGAACATTTTTAGATATTCAAGGCAGGAAAAATGATGGTTTGAATTCAAGATTAGATAAAATATCAATGGTAATACGTTTGGAGTAAGCTCCAACTCCTAATGAAAGACTAACATTTCTTCCCTTGGCTTGTCATACATTATCTTAGAGGGGGAAAATTAGATTTTTCATTGTATTCATGATATCAATGTTCCTCAATATAACACTTAAAATGTAAAATTTTTTATCTCTTTTAAGGGTTTGAAGTTGATAGGTATGAAATCTCATGATTGTCACATCATGAGGTAACAACTTCTTCTAGTTTCATTTTGTTGAATATTTCCCATTCATTTTTGAAATACTATAATAAAGTTGTGTTATTTTTTAAATTAAATTTTTAATAAGGTGATTGATGTGTATTCTTTGAAAATTTTGGAAAAGGATGATATTCTTTATACATTTTCAATTGGAAATGTATTTTCCTCCATCTTAATTTGATATAAGTTTCCATTTAACGATATATATGGTTTGAGAAATAAAGCTTTGTAGACCCGTATATCGTCATTAGATGTATCCTTTTGAATGACATATGAAAATATTAAAGGAGGTATGTGAAGAATCCATATCAACCTGGAGCCTCCATTATTGAAAAGTATATTTATTAGGCGGTTGTGGAGTTTTTTACGAGCTACTTTCTATAGAGGATTACATAGATTTGCCTCCATCTCACCATGAATGAATTAATATTGAGGGAAAGGGGATTCATGGATTGAATGTCCAATCATTGTCAGGTGAACAAATAAAGAATTTAGAATTATATATCATGAATAACATATATAATTCTCAACTGTATATCAAATTTCTTATTTATGAGTTGAAATAATGTAATCCAAAGAAGAAAGAAATGTTGATTTTGAATGAACACAACAAAACATTTTTGTCATGGTTTAAAAAGACCATGCTTGGTAGATCAGATGTATCATATAAATTAATATGGTTAGTGGGTGTTCCATGTTTAAATGTAATAACATGGTCTAGGTATGACATTAATGGATATACATTACAAATGAAATCTCAGGACAACAGAAGTGCAGTTCAGAATATTGGTGTATTGGTGTTTGCAGAAGCAATGCATTTTTTGAACTCTAAAGAAAAAACCCCAATTTCAACTTCATGTGCATATTATGGAGTCATTGAAGAAATATGGGAGGTTGATTACATTAATATTAATGTTCATTTTTTAAATTGTAAATTGTTTATCTGTCAAAATAGTGTCAGACACAATGAATTTGCATTGGGAGTTGTTAATCTGGATAGATTGGAAGACACATCAGATTCTTTTATAATGGAAACACATGAAAAACAGATTTTCTATGTATTTGATCTATCATATTTATAATGGTCTATTGTTTTACAAGAGAAAATACAATATGTTGGTAAGGATGAACTTGATGAAGATGCGGATTTATGTGAGATCCCCACTTTAATGGAAAGATTAGCAGAACATAATGATGAGCATGTTGAAGACATTGTTTGTGCCACAAGAAACGATCATGATGAAAGAATTTGAAAAAAAATACATTTGTTAATTCCAAATATTGTAGGTAACATATGTTTATTTCATGTTTACATTTTTTATTTTCATAAATTTTGAGATATTTTATTTTTTTTAGTTATTAAAACGTTTATTAAAACTAATAAGTATAATTTTTTGTTTATTTTAATTTTGTTTAGTTAATTTTATCATGTTTACCATTATGTAAATTATATATCTATTATTTTTGTTGAATGACATTTACTTTACCATGTTTTACTTGTTTACCATGTTTACCATGTTTACCATATCTACCATGTTTACCATGTTTACCATGTTCACCATGTTAATCATGTTTACTGTGTTTACCGTGTTTATCATGTTTTCCATTGTTTACCATAGTTTGCCTTTACGTAACATATATATTTATTGATTTTTATGAATGAAAATTTCACAACCATGTTTACCATGTTTACCATGTTTACCATTTTTTAACATGATTACCATATTATCCATGATTACTATTACATAACTTAGTTCAATTTTCCATTTTATGTTTACATTATTATTATAATATTTGAATTTGTATATTTTTGAACTAATGATTGTTTTTTATATGAAAGATAATGACAGATGAATCAACTGATGAACCACATGATTATGTAGATGATCATAACGATCAGAACTGTGTGGAGGAAAATTCACATGCTCATCTAGATGTTCCCCAATCTTCCTCACGTGCTCCCATAATGAAACAGAAGAGTTCAAGAGTTGTTAAATGTGGGTACACACGTATAAAAATTATCACTTTCATGTACGTAGGACCAGAGGATACATATTGAGTTTGATGAGAATTATATTCCTAAAGGTATGAATGAAAAATATTTTAGGAGTTTTGTATCAACTTAGGGTAAGAGAAAAGTAATCATTTTGTTTGATTATTGTAAAAGTGTGGGCAATGAGATAATATCTCAGTTCTGGTAGACAATTTTGGTAAGGTCTTTTTCTATATATTTACAATACTTTAAATTTTTCTAGAATAATATGTTTTACCTCTTCTTTATCATATTACATTTGAAATTCCTGACACTGGAGGAGTCAAGAAGAAATTATTATCAATGGATACTTGGAGATTGAGGGATTTCAGATCTACCATCACATCTGATTACATTTTATTCCATAGGAGTTATGATAATCCATGTCATATATACCATTTCATTGATGAAGACATATGGAGACAGATTGTGGAAAGTAGAAGAAAAGATTCATTTTTTGTAAGGGAAATGTAAACTATTATTAGGTTTCTTATATAAATGGTCTTATTAATGCTTTTTTAATGATTTCTTATAATTAATTTAAAGAAAACTACAACATATCATTAGGAGATCCAATCTAAAAATGTATACCCTTATAGTTTATTTCAGGTAGGGTATACATTATTAGGTGAAAAAAAGGTGGCAGAAAAATTTATAAAACTAAGATCTAAGTCATTCAGCTCTGGATAGGTTACCTCTCCATCCCCTCTATCAGGAGATTAAAAATAGAATAGATCTCAGATGGGAATTAAAAGGAATATATTTCAGTTGATTTGAAAATCGTAGTTGAGAGGATTGTATGATATTTATTTTATTTATTTATGTAAATTATATTCTTTATATAATATGAATCATTACATAAATGTTAAATTAATTAATACTAGATTCTATTTTGGAGCAGAGCTCACATGGGGGTATTTACAGCTACTGGGAGGCAAGATATTTTATCTGCAGCATTGGGTAAACCCGAACATCCTGGTCGTGTACGAGGATATCTAACGGTTGTATCGGTAAGAAAAGTGTTGCCACATTAATCAAATTCATCCATTGAGGGTGTTTATAAAAAAATAGAATCCATAGAGGATAATGTTAATAATATTAATGAGACGATGGATGAAAATACTAGAGCGTTGTTACAGTCTTTGTTTGCAGATATGTAAATAAAATTTCAGACTATGGCTCCCAGTCCTCCACCTCCCCTACAGACCCCATTATTTATCCTCCACCTCCTCTAGAAGCTCCCATTCCCTACCTCAGCCTGCATACCCCATTTTTTATATTACTCTTCTACCACAACTTCATACTTGAGTACCATTACTTATAGATGAGGTGACAATTTCCGACTGCGGCTCCCACTCCTCCACCTCCCCTTGCAGACCCCATTATTTATCCTCCACCTCCTCTAGAAGCTCCCATTACCTACCTTAGCCTGCATACCCCATTTTTTATCCTACTCTGCTGCCACAACTTCATACTTGAGTACCATTACTTATAGATGAGGTGACAATTTTTTGATAGAGTATCGGCTATTTTTTAATTTAGCCATCCATACTTCTATGAATCATTACCATAGAGGTATGTATTTTATACATTCTATTTTATTTATTTATTAATGTTTTTTTTACATTTGAAAACTAATATATTTTTATTTATTTTTATATGTTTTCTTCAAAGGTAAATAAATACTGTATAGAAAACAGTATAGAAAAATGGCTATGACATCAAATACAGATTCTCAAAGTCTTGACAGATTTTGAAGATATTAATATTTATTGGTGGACCATTATGAGTTTCAAATGAAAGCCCATGTTTGTGGATGTGCAATAAACGTGGGGATTGTGAAAAAGTCATAGAATGGATCTTGTTACTAGAGATAAGTCTGGCAACAATGAGGTGTAAATTTTTTCAATATAAGTCTTAACATATTTTCCCTGCATTATATTTATAAAAAGTGTATACTAATTCCTATTTTGTATTAGGTATCTTTATAACATTTTTTATAAGAATGAGAGGATTGATTTATATTGATTCATGGCCCCACATTTGATTTCCCCTGAAGCACATGAATTGGATGAGGAACAAAGAATTCATTAAATTACTGAATTATTGGAACAGAATATAATCACATAGTGTTAGATAAGGCATTTTTGTGAGTGGTATGACTCATATCCCTGGAAAAGATTTCCTTTCCTTTTATCACAAAAAAACCACTATCCTAAAATTTTCTTTTATCAGTGATCATTGGATGTTAGGTGTTTTTTACCAAGGGAGAAAAAATGTATTGGATATGATCAATCCATGGTGATGTGCGGGAATGTTTTATGAAAATGTTGGAAAAGTAAGTTTCAATTTCTTAATAGTAGTGTATATTATAATGAATTTTAAATTTATCCCATTTGTATTATTTTCTAACAGGGTATGGGTATACTTTTGAAAAAATAGAAAGAAAATTTGTTCAATATCAAATACGTAAAACTAAAGGTAAATATGCATTTATAATTTGTAATTTTTGTTGTATTATATAAAAATAATATTTTTAATTTACACTCATTTAAATAGAATGGTAATGAACAAAAATCCATCGTTGAGTGCAGATATTATATGTTATAATTTATGTATGAAATAATAACAGCTATAACACTTTTGAACTTTTACCTGGTAAGATTTTTTTTTTAACATTTCCATAATATTTCATATGATTTATTAATTACACATGTTAACTACAATCATTTTAATTTGTAGATATTTGATGACCCTCAACCCTATAGTGTTGTAGAGGTCAAACACTTACAAGTGGAATGGTCAAATTATTTTACATGTTTTATTGCATTTCAGTTTGTTTATAATGTAAAATGTAATTTTGAATATAATCATTAAAATTGTGTATTTTCTAGTCGTTTTGTTTGGGTTTAAGTTTTTTTATGTTGACATTGTATGTTATGAATGTTATATATGTGAATGTTTAATTTTTCTCATCTTCTTGTTTTGGTCTAGTTCGAATTCTTTCTCAGGTATGGATCTTATTCTTGGGGGGGTGGGTTCAGGGGTGTGGGGGTGTCCAGGGTGTCAATGGATGTGGGAGGGTGTCTAGGTGGTCGGGAGGTCTCTCTTGAGGGGTGGGGGGTAATCCACGAGGGTTGGTGGATGTCTAGTGGTGTCTAGGGGTTTGGGGGTTTCTAGTGGGGTGGGGGTTTCCAGGGGTTTGGTTGAGATATCTAGTGGGGTGGGGTGTCTAGAGTGTCTATAGGAGTGGGAGGGTGTCTAGGAGGATGGGAGGGTTGTCCAGGGGAGTGGGGGCTATCCCAGAGTGTCGAGGGGGGTGTCGAGGGGGGTGTCTCGGGGGTGTTCAGGGATGTGGCAGTGTCTATAGGGGTAGGGGGATACCAGGTGTGTGGGCGGGATGTCGGGAGGGTGTCAAGGAGTGTGTCCAGGAGGGCGGGAGGGTTTTCCATGGGGTTGGGGTTTTCATGGATTGTGGGGATTTCTAGGGGTGTGGGAGGGTTTTCCAGTGGGGTGGGGGAGTCCAGTGGGGTGGAGGGTTACTAGAGTTGTGGGAGGGATGTCTAGTATGGTGGGGGTGTCCATGGTGCCCATGGGGATGGGAGGGGTGTTCAGAAGGGTGGGAGGGAGGTCCACGGGAGTGGGGGCTACCCAGGAGGGTGTGGGATGTCCAGGGGGTATCCAGGAGTGTTGGGGTTTCTAGTGGGGTGGGAGGTTTCCATGGGTGTGGGAGGATTGTCTAGTGCGGTGGGGGTGTCCAGGGTGTCCTTGGGTGTGGGAGGGTGTCCATGAGTGTGGGAGCACTGTCCAGGGGGTGGGGCTATATAGGAGGGTGGGGCTATGCAGAATGTGTCTAGGGGTGTGGGGGGGGGGGTTCCAAGGGTGTGGTAGGTCTATCCAGTGGGGTGGGGGTGTCCAGGGTGTCCATGGGTGTGGGAGGGTGTTCATGAGGGTTGTAGGACTGTCCAGTGGAGTGTGGTTGTCTAGGAGGGTGGGCGTTGTCCAGGGGGTATCCAAGGGTGTGGGGGTGTCCAGTGGGGTGGCGTGTGTGGGGGGGCGGGGGGGTTCTAGTGGTGTGGGGGGGTTGTCTAATGGGGTGGGGGTTTCCAGGGTGTCCATGTGGGTGGGAGGGTTTTCCAAGGGGTGGGGACTGCCCAAGAGTGTGGGTGGGGTGGAGGGGCTATCCCGGGGGTGCCCAGATGTGTGTTTGTGGGGGGGGGGGGTCCGGTGGGGTGGGGATTTCTAGGGGTGTGGGAGGGATGTCTAGAGGGGTGGAGGTGTCTTGGCAGTCTGTGGCAGTGGGAGGGTGTTTGGGAGGGTGGGAGGCATGTCCAGTGGGGTTGGGGTGTCCATGGTGTCCTTGGGGTGGGAGGGTGTCCAAGAGGGTGGGAGGGTTGTCCAGAGGGTGGGGCCTGTCCAGGGGGTGTCCAAGGGTGTGGGGGTATCTAGTGGGGGGTTCCAAGGGTTTGAGAGGGCGTTCCGGTGAGGTGGGGGTGTCCAGGGTGTCCATGGGGGAGGGAGGGTATCCAAGAGGGTCGGAGGGCTGTCCAGGGGAGTAGTGGCTACCCAGGAGGTTTGGGGGTTGTCCAAGGGTGTGGGGGTTTCCGGGTGAGTGGGGGGGGGGGTTCTAGGGGTGTGGGATGGATTTCTTGTGGGGTGGGGGTGTCAAAGGTGTCCATGGGGTTTTGAGGGTGTCCAGGAGGGTGGGAGGGCTATCCAGGTGGGTGGGGGCTATCCAAGAGGGGAGGGGGCTGTCTAGGGGGTGTTCAGGGGTGGGGATGTCTAGTGGGGTGGGGGATTTACATGGGTGTGTAAGGGTTGTCCAGTGGGGTAGGGGTGGGGTGTTCAGGGTGTCCATGAGGGGGGTGTCTAGGGTTTGGGAGGGTTGTCCGAGGGAGTGGGTGTTATCCATGATTGTGGGGGCAGTCTAGGGGTGTCCAGGGGTGTGGGGAGGTGTCCAGGGGGGCTTCCAGTAGTGTGGGAGGGCTGTCTAGGGGGGTGGGGGCTCTCCAGGAGGGTGGGGATGTCTAGGGGTGGGGGTGTCTAGTGGGGTGGGGGTTTCTAGGGGTATGAGCGGGATGTTCAGTGGGGGGGGGGGGGGGGTTGGTCTGTTTTTGGCCTGTTTTTTGTCAGTTAAAGGTCATCATTGGCTGGGCATAGTTTTGGTTGAACGGTTTTATTCAAAAAAAATTGGTTTTTACGTTTGTTATTTTATTACCAATGTCCAAAATGCAAGGGAATGTGTTTTAACATTGATTATTTGAAAAATGATGTAACAAAATAATGGGAATGGGTTTTTACGTTTGTTATTTCATAACCAATTTAATAAATTGAATTGAATAGTTTTCTACGTTGGTTATTTTATAACTGATGTAGTATATATGTGTTCACATCAGTTATTATATATCAGATGTGAAAAATGCTTGGAAGACTAGTTTATCACGTTGGTTATGAAAATAACTAATGTTATAAATGCTTCAGAGGCATACTTTATTAAATCTATTATTATATAACCGACATGGAAAATTATATACCATGTCATTAATTTAAAACCCGACGTAATAAATCATGACTATGATGCATTTTCCAAGTCATTTTTTGGGGAACCGGCATGAAAAATGCATAGTATTTTTTTTATGTTGGTTTTAAAATAACCGGTATAAAACAGATGTTTTTAATGTATCTTGTAATAACATTGGCCAAAATATAATGTAAAAATTAAAAAAAACCACAGTAAAAAAAAATCTGCACTAGTGTTTTCATGTGAAATTGGTCTATTCTTAAAGTAAGTCCTTATTGTTTGCATTGGAAAATTATAATATATTTTATAAATGTTTTATTATGTTATGTTTTGATATTTAATCATGATTGAAACTGTTTTGGAAATATTTTGATTTTTAGAAGAGTATTTAGGTGTGAAAACAGTAGTTTTGGGGCTGTGTAATGGCATGTTGGGCTTGTGTGTGTGAATGTGGAGTATCTTCTTTCTTATGAAAATTGATTTTTCACTAAGGGAACCCTATGTATCTAGAAGGGTGTACTAGGAAAAGTGTTCAAGTGATATGGAAGTGGGAACAAACTAGTTTTACTTAGTGGGACTGGTGATGCCAACACTAACAAACATTTTTTATGATCGTAGACCACTAGAATATTGGATGCTTCTCCTCTAAACTATGACATGCATGAGAACATGGATGGTTGTCACTATTATACAAAACTACACTGAGACACTAGGTTCTAGGGTCCCATTCTCTACGTAATACCCATAGGGCCTCTCCCATGTAAGTGTTCTTTGACAATGTAACACTCAATGTCGGTATACGGTGTGGTGTTTGAGGTTACATAAATGTAAAGGTGTTTTTATTATAAATCACATTCTTTTATGTGTTTTTTCATTTAAACTAGTTTCAGTTAATTTTTTCTACCATTTAATTTCATTTACAAATCATCAAACATTATTCTTCATTTAAATTTTGGAGTATAGAATCTTTTTTTGGTGGGACCCTTCATGGAAATGGCTCACACCCTAAAAAAAATTTGGGAATAAGAATATATGGTTATGTTATATATGGGTAATGGTAATGATTTTGGTGATGGTAGTTTGGGATGCTAGTGGTCTTCATGGGTGGTGTTTTTGTGATGGAATTTGGGAGATGACCCCTTTCCTTATAGTGGTTTTTGGGGAGATGTTTTTTGGTTCCCTTTTGTTGTATCCCTCTTTTGGTTTTTTATAAACATGTAGAATAAAATATAAAACCTTGAAAATGATTGCTTGGATTGGTTTTCCAAATTCAATTTATTTATTTATTATAATTTTTTTATAATTGTAATTTTCAGTAAAAATTTTCCCATAATTTTAAATTGATGCCCAAGAACATTTTCCAACCCGTGGGGATTCAGAAGGCCCTCCATGCCTTTCCGCGGGCAAGGTTGGTTTCCATTTTGGATGCAAGCCCAGATCGGTTCATGAAAAAAGGTATCAATGAATTTTATTCTATTATGATTATGATATTTGGGATGAGTTTGGACAGAGAAGAGCAACAACTCTCGGGAATCGATGTTCTGTTTTCAAGTAGGGTTCTTGGCCAGAAAACCCTGTGACAGACCTCATATTTCCATGGGATGTTGGAATGTTGGGATGTTGATTTTTCTTCTCTTTCTGGTGCCTTCATGGAGGAAATATATTGTACGTGGAAACTACATGGGGGAGATGTTGATTGGACATTGTGTTTATTTTTCATGTTTAATTTATGATTTTTTCATTTATTACATAAAATTTTCAGATATGTTGTGTTAATTATTTTATCATGTGAATTTTTCTTTTTTTAGAAATGCATCCCTAAAATTGTCTCCTAATACAATAGAAAGATTCTATAGAGATTCATCCCTCTCCACTTGATCATTTTTTGGAATATTCCATGGTTTGAGGTATCTAGTCTCTAGGATAGTTTACATGTCATATTATGTCTCCATCTTGGGACATTTATCATTGATCTCAGAAGGATAAAACCTAAGTGTTCCAAAAAATTAATCCTCTTTCATTATGTGGTAGCTCAAAACCTCAGGAAGTGGAGTAATGGATCGATAAGATAGAGTAAAAGTTTGAGTTCCATGATACACATGACAATATGACTTTTAAATTTTCCTCATTTCTGCTAGAAGTTCCCAACCAAATATGATGGGACTCTATGATTCAGGCAAGGAGGAATTAGCAAATGAGATGGAAGGATTTCAAGGCTCTCTTCAAGGACCAGTACTACCCTGAGATCCTCAAATATGATAGATCTGGGGAGCTCAAGGAACATATTTACGGGACCTATTTGTTATAGGGAATGCCTACTATTTTTCTTCAACTGGTATGATATTCCCCCAAAATAGTCTCTAATAACAAGATCAAACCTCAAGGGTTTGAGAAAGGGTTGTAGCAAGAGATATAATCTTAGGTATTCCTATTCATGTTGAAGACTTAAGATGAAGTGGTTGACTGAGCATGTATATTTGATATTGACTATAAGGGTTGGTCAAGATCCTATAGGGCCATATCCGCAATGGGTATTGGTAGTTTATTTGAAATGAATTAGAAATTTGTTGAGAAATAGAAGAAGGGTGGTGGTAGCTGAGGTCATCCTTCAAATAAGCCTTTTTCTATTGTTTCTTTTGTCAAGTCCATCATGTGTCACCAATGTGGGAAGGTTTGAGACACTCGAATAGTTTTTACATCTCCTAAAAATTAATTCCATTAGTGTAGAGAATTGGGGAAGTTTTAGTGATTTTATAGAGCTACACATTCTTATCAAGTAGGTACTGGCTCAGTGGATTCTAGAGGCACAACATCTCATCCAGAGCCATCTAGGATGTGTGATATGGTTTTGGTGGTCGAGGTGGTATGGTTAGATCTTCTACTTGTCATAGACTGCTCCTGACAGAGACACATGCAAGTGGTCATGGTCAGACTTTGATATATACCAGGAATAATCTTGTTTTTGATTAGGCACTAGTGGGATAAGATGTGGGGCCCTCAACTGTTTGTGGTACTATAGTGATTGCATATTATTTAGCTTATACTATATTTTATACTGGTTTGTCTGTGAATTTTATATATTCCCATCTTCTAATCCTATATTTCTAATCAAATGGGTTGTTTTCTTTTTCGATGGAGTTGGTGATGACATTGTGTTAGTGGAAAGAGCATGGCCTCAGGTGACAATTGTGTGTTATTTTCTTGTAAGGGGCTGATATTGAGTGTGATTTCATGGTCCTAGATATAGAATTGTTTGATTTGATCCTTATAATGTATTTTATGGTGCGTTTCCATGTGCACATTTAATGTTATTGGTGGAAGGTATGTTTCATGGAACTCGATGGTAGTACTTAGGTTTTCCTTGGGGAATGGTATCCTTAGTCTGGGCATCTCGAACCTCCACTCAGGGAGTTGGGTAATATTTAAATTCAATTATCATAAATATTATTGGAGGATGATGGTAGTGTTCATGGGGGTTGTCTACCTCCTTTATTGGATAAATTCTTAAAGGTATTCCTGTGTTATTTTTTTGGTTACCCCCCATACAGGATGTGGATTTTTCTATTGATTTTTCACCAGTAAAAAGGTGATATCTCTTCCTTCATATAATAAGTACCACACCCAATTTAGTGAATTAATGATATATCTGGATGATTTGGAATCCAATCGGTTCATTCACACCAGCGTGTCTCCTTCTTCCACCACTATTTGTTTCATGAACAAGGTTGACAGATCACTTCAGTTGTGCATTGAATGCAAGAAGATAAATAAGGTAACCATTAATAACAAATAACCCATTCCCCTAATCGATTATTTGTTAGACCAGACTAATGTGAAAAAGTGGTTCTCCAAGATCGATTTGAATTTTTGTTACCACCAAGTTAGGGTGAAAGATGTAGATATCCCAAAACATCTTTCCAAATCAGGTACATCAACTTTGTGTATTTATTCATGCCTTTTAGAATGAAAAATGCTCCATTAGTTTTTATAGTGTGCATGAATAGGGTGTTCCACCAATATCTCGACGCCTTCTTTGTAATATTGGTGTATTAAATCCATGTTTACTCCAAATATGAAGAGGAACACTAGAATAATTTGAAAATTTTACTAGGCACCTTACGATATCATTTCCTATATGAACATATTATGAAATTCATTTTCTGGATCAGGGAAGTAATGATTATAGAATACATTATCTCAGATAAAAGGGTTTCTATTGACCCAAGAAGTTCAGTGTAGTTATTTAATGGGAGTAGCTAAAGAGCTTGTTCAAGATCCGGAGCTTCCATGGCCCGGTGGGTTACTACTTGCGGTTTGTTCAGGATTTCTTATGGATTGCCGCCTCTATAACTTCACAAACCCTAAATGGGGTGAATTTTGAATAAATCATAGAAATGAAGGTGTATGTTGATGAGTTAAAGTTTTATTTGACTACCTGACCAGTGTTGATCTTTCTAGATTTAGGAAAGGGGTATGTTGTTTACTGAAACGCTTCAAGCATGGGTCTCATGTGTGTTCTTATTTAGTATGACCAAGTTTTGGAGCATGGTTCATGCCAACTAAGACTGAATGAAAAGAATTATCCAACCCAGGACTTTATGATAGATGTAGTGATGCGTTCATTGGAGACATGGTTTCACTATATCATTGGGTATAAGTTTTTGGATTACTCTAGTCATAAGGGCTTGGCCTACATATTGTCACAGAAGGATCTTTGTTTGAGGAAACACAGTTGGATCAAATATTTGTTAGGGTTGGACTTTGATATCGTCTATACCTCGGGAAAGAGTAATGTGGTGTTGGAATCCATGTGTATGAAAGCACCAACCTATGCATTGATAAAGTATAGTGATGTGTGTACGTTGATGGGTCTCTTTTCCCAGATGCACATAGATATTACTTAGTGGAGTGTTGTTTCATTCTGGGCGAGTGTGTGGTTAGTTCATTATCTTCATGATACACTTCAGAAGGAAAATACTAGTGATAAGTTGTGTCAGAAGTATATGTTTTTCATCATAGTGGGAAGACATCCTCTAAATGTCAATGTCTCCCATGGTAATTCTATGTTTCTAGGGCCGTTTTGTGGTCTACTTATCTTTGAGGAAGGTGGTGGTGTAGGATAACCACCAGTCTCAATGGGTCATTCATCCTAGTGATACTAAGATTCATTTTGTTGTGAATCTGTAGATATGGTGTCTATGTATGAGAAGATATTTAGAAGTCTTTTTATATAGATTCTATACATGTAATAGGATGACCTATAAGACTACCATTAGTATGTCCCCATTTTGTATTTTTTTTTGGAAAGTATTTCATCTCCCTATCGAGGTCGAGCATTGGATATATTGGGTTTTAAGGAAATTTAAAATGAATTTATCCAAAGCAGGAGATCAATAAATTCTTCAAATTAAAGATCTTGAGAATATTCAATTTTAATAACATTAGAACTAAAGGATCTATATGAAAAGTACAAAATAATCTCATTATAAAATGATCCAAAAGTAAGTTTCTTATAGAAGACAAAATTCGAATCTATAGTTTTCGATTGAAGTTGATTCCTAGTAACTTGTGTTCAAGATGGTCAGAACTTTATATAGTATATAATGTATTTTCTTATAGTTCATTGGAGATATCAAAATAGTAAATATGAAGGAGATTTATATTCAATGGGAAGTGGTTTAAGAAATACATTAAGGTATTACCAACATAAGCAGTTGATATCATCATATTGAAAGACCCTATCATCACTCGAAATCATCTGGTTATCCCTCACCCTCTCACTTTTATATTATTTTTCAAAATTTTAATTGTTCATTTCATTGGAATTTTATCAATTCATTAGAGTCATATTGAGGACAATGTAACATTTTAAGTGTGATGGAGGGGATGTAAATTTTGGTAAATCCATTAGGATTTTTCTATTTGAGTGTTTATTTTTTTAATCATTTTATTTAAAATACATCCTTCCAAAAAAACCTTTAAAAATTAAAAAAAATAATTTCACATGGTCATTTTATCAATGGAAATAATTTAGATTTCATGTATTATTTTTCAATACTCAACGGAAGAATGTTAATCATGGGAAATTTTTCATTATTGACTGTCGTTTTTCTGTGAAAATGGGAGTTGGTCAATGATATGTTTGATTTAGTATTTCTGTATCCTTTAATATTTTTGACATAATTTAATGTGGGAAATTTTTGGGAAATTTTTTCATTTAATCTCTTTATTCACATCACACAAAATCATGATTTGATAGTTTCTCCTACCCAATTTAAGGTAATGTGTGGGAAAGTAATCCTTTAAATCTTATCACATGGTATTTCCATATGATCATTTCTCCTCCAATATTTTAAATTTCTATATAAGATCGACCTACGATTTTTTACCTAGTATTAAAAGTTTTTACACCCAAAAAAACAAAAAATAATCCATAAAAAGCATTTAAAATCAATGGGGGGGATCCTCTTGGTTGGTGACATATTCCTCTAGGGTTTGCAGCTTTTTTATATGTTCCTTGGGGTTTTTTGGTTGTTTTCTCTATTTTAGATGATGTTTTCTATGGCCCTTTCTTGGATATTTCTTTTGGCATTGAGATTGATTTTTTTTCATGATAGTCTGATGATGACTTGTTATGTGGGATTGATGGTGTTGGCTTCATCGTGGATCACTTTGCAGTTCCTGTTTTCTCTCACACTGCTCTGGCTTCCAGGTACATTGCTCCATTCTAGGATGGCTGGGTAGGATGGATTATATAGAGATTTAGGGTTGTGTTTGTGTGAGATGTAGGGGATTACAAGAGGCATGATGGGTGACTATCTTCCCTTTTATGGTTCCCTCGAAATTATTTGTCGGTATGTGTTGCTTCTAAGGAATAGTGATCCGGGTTCTTCTTGGGTGTAGAAGAAAATGGTTCTGTTTCAATTTGGCTTTCATGCCTATTCTATACAAGTTTCTAGGGTTTAGAATGGTTTCTAGTGGATGTTTATCAATAGTGATCTTATTTCTGAGAGTTTTAGTTTGTTTTAGGGTGTGCATCACGAGGCTGTAGGTTTGAGGTGGTTATGAAGAATATTTTCATTCATTTACTTCATTAGTTTTTGCGATAAAATTATTTTTTGATAATCTTTTTATGCTCATATTTCCATCCTGGATTGTGAAATTTTAACATGCATCATTTTATGGGTTAAATGACGTTAGGTTTTTCCCATCACGGTAAAAAGGTATGCGTGGGGGGTTATCAAAAGGGTTGGGGTCAAGCCCCTTTATTAATAAAAGAAAAACACAACACAAACCCCATTTTAAATTGGGTATATGTGGGGGAGTTAATTATTCATATTTTTGAGGAATATTATTTTGATAATAATTGAAATAATTTCCCCCCATTATAATTATTTTGATAATTTAATGGAAAATGTTTTTTGGGATATAATTTAGAATTTTCATGGAAAATATGTTTCTACCATTTAAATATTACATTTATATTTATATAAAAAATTATATATAAAGAATTATGACCTAAAAATTTACAATGATATTCAGATAAAATTTTTATAAATTTTTTATTCAGACCATGTCAGCTAGATCTCAAATTTTTCAGTCTGAAAATGGGAATTAATCACGTAATAAACATAATTAACCAGACAAGACCCCAACTCAATAAATTTGGCCTAACTTCTTCATTACTGATTGGATGTGGGTTTAGTGTTGTGAGGTGTTAAATGACTAAATTTAAGGAATATAATTATACTGGAGTGACACTTGGATCGCATGGGATAGTGGTCAATAGAGACAATTAATATGAATTAAATTATTAAGGCCAACAGATGCATGTTACCATTTATTTTATTTGAGAACCTCGCACTCCAAAACTCTATTTAAATGAGATTTTCACTCATTGGGAGGATTGGTTAGGATTTGGATTGTTTTTGCCTTATAGTTGGCTTCTAGAAACATCTCACACCTCTTTGAATAAGTATGTCTTTCTGAATATATATCTTCCAAGAGGGCTCTCCTCTCCCACCTCCACATTATGTTTCTTTGTTTTCATGTTTGTAGGATGAATTTTTATTCAATAAATATTTTGTGTTCTAATCTTATCAAATTCATGTTTTTTGTCATGTAAATTCAATACAATAGTAGGGATTATATTTTGTGTTTCCCTTTCAATACATTGCTTATTCAAAATTTATCGAGAATGGATAATCCACCCAAGGAAGTGTGATTTCATTTGTTGTTCATCTAATACTTAATCCCATGATTTATTTATTTTTCATCCCTAAATATACTATAACTCCTAAATTTTGATCAATTAGTTGTGTTTTATTTTATAAGTAACTCGATTTACTTTCACTTGACTGCATGTTAGACTTGTGTGAATCAAGTGAGTGAAACTACAATCGAAAAATACAATCAACATGGGATAGAATTGTAGTGTTAAAGTCTCATCCCAAAATTCAATTGAATCTCAAATCCCGAGAGTATATTCTTCCATAATTTTACAATGACCAAAACATGGATTTTGTATGAAAATAAATCCATGGTGTTGTGATTCGATGTCCTGATGTAGACCAAGGGCTCATTTTTCCACTATTTTTGGTCGTGTTAATTTCCATAGGGTTCATGAATTGAAAATAAAAGGGAATAAAAATTGAATAAGTTATAATCATATGGAATAATGATATATTAATGGTTATTTGTGTGAATTATATTGACTATGTCTTCTCATATTTTTTTATTCAAATAAGTTACGTTTTTTATTATTTCTGTTTCTTTCGTTGTTTTTTTTATTATCTAACAAATAAAAACAAAAACCCAAAAAATTTGGTCATATTTTTAGCTTTTTTTCTTTTTTTCTTCAAGTGTATTGAGGGTTGTTTAATTCACTTTCTCCTTGATAGAAAAACCTATTTCATCCATTGTGTTGCACTAGGTAAAATCAAAAATACGTTTTGGGAGCATATACAAAAACATTCATCAATTCGATATGTGTGTTTGGGTATAGTTACTTAGAGAAAATTCATCCCATTATTGGGAAATTCCTTCTTGTAACTAGTCATCATCCCATTACATATTGGAGGTGTTCTTGAGGTAGTTGTTTCTCAAGACCTGTTGGGTGGGATGATGACATAATTTTATCAATGGTGTACCTAGCCTAAAGTGTGAGAAAACGTCAAGTGTATAGTATTAGAGTTTCTTGTTTTCTTTTGTCAAACATTTTATTTTGGTTTATAATCTAGGGAAAAATTATAAATATGTATCATGTTTTGATCTTATTCCAGAGTGTCCAATGTTTGTGTGATGTAAAACTTATCCATTCACTCAGACCATGAAAATATTCTTGTTTACTCGGCATGTGTAAAAACATGATTCAGGGAAATCATTGGTACATGAATCATATGTGAAAATGTTTTTGTTTCTTTGTACATCTTCAATCATCTCTTCACATATACTCATTGACCATGGTATATATAAAAAATCATTAAGATTTTTCTATGATGATGGCTGCCTAGGATTTCAAGACTATTTCATGATAATGTCAAGATGAGTGGTGAGGTTTTGGACAGGAGACCCACTCACGAGGTGTTTCTATCTTGGTAGTGGATGAGTAGTAAACCATATTGACCCTATCTATTAATAAATTAACATTATTTAAAAAATTTATAATACTTAAAACATTATAAAAATAGACTCACATAGTCTATAAAAGTCTACTGACATTGGAAACATGGAAACATAAACACTAATACATGAGTGAGCTACATTATCCCTTACTTTCACCCTTCTTTGAAACATCCTACATTATACCTATCTTCATAACCTAGGGAAGGAGACATAAAAAGGGGTGATTTCAAATTCATAGTATGGGTAATCAAGGGAGATATGTAATCATTATAATTACCATAAGGTAATGAGAACATTATCTAAAAAATAGATGATCATACCCTAATTATGAAATATCACATACATGAACCATGGTATAAAGCATAGTAGTTCCTAAGACATTAATCATATGTAAAAAAAATAACATAAGACATGAAATCATAACATAGGAATAAAACTTGGAATTTTGGTAGACACATAATCATATAATATGATTTCCATAGTAGACAAGTCATCACTTCCAATAACATATTGGTATTATATGTTCACACCCCATACCATCTTGGTAGTCGTGGTTCACTCTCATGGACATCATAGTAGCATGAGTTCACTCCTCAAACCATCTAGGTATTCATGGATCACCCTCATTTCCATATTAGTAGTTAAGGTTCATTAAAAAGACCATTTTAGTCTATCTCGTGATATAAAAAACTATAACTAATTCATTTGAGGGAGATATATGTCCCACAAATCTCAAAATGAAAAAAAATGCATGTTTTAAAATGTTATAAATAATAATATCCTAACCCAAGAAATTAAATGGTTATAATGAACATTTAATCATATCATAACCAATGAAAATAGATAGGTTTCATAATCAATTTAACAAAAACATATCCTATGAAAAGAAGGGGGTTTCTTAATCACATAACCAGGGAAAGAGAAATAGGTTTCATCAACAACATGCCTTACAAACATAATCCATTCAGATAAATAATATTAATGGTAACATTTATTAATTTCCCCCAAAAATTAATGAGTAAAACCAATGGATTATATCTTATATGGGAAATAATTTTGAAAGATGATTTAAAAACATTTATAGAGGAAAATTTCATTTCTTCATTTAAAATGATTTTTAAAACATAAAACCTAAATGAAAACGTTTTTATTTAAAAATAGTTTTGAGAACATATAAAATAATCATTGAGCACCATAATACATTTTTAAAATCCTTTTTCCTCAAAAATGTTATTCAAATATATTTTGAAAATATTTTTTAAATCATTTTTGAAAACATGGATTTTGAATATAATAGATTCCTGACCGGAGAGAGATGGGGTCATATTTTACATAGAAACATTATCTTAAGTACCAATGAGTAGGAAAATTTTAATAATACCTGTATATATCTAGAATAAACTAGGGATAATGAAACACATGGTTTTTCATGGGAAGAGTATCAGAATACTTCATCAATGGAAGCATGATACTAAACAATCTCATAACATTGATGAGATTGTCTCGATAAACACTTATCACTTTATTACATGGGATCCTACTCTCCAAGAAAGAATATTAAATTAAATAATGATTAAAATGTCATTAATAGAATTAATTTTATGATATAACTTGTAAAATTTATGTATATCAACCTCAAAAAAGAATTTAGGTGCATAACAGAACACGGGTCTCAAAGAAGGAAATTGAGTGAAACCTATTTTATAGATTTGGTACCTTTTGAAACATAAACACTATGAAATAATGGCAATAAAATGGATCTTTGAATTCCCATAAATTTAATTATAAGATATATAAAAGATAATAATTGGAGTTACATACAACACACGAATGGAAATAGTAGCTTACAGAGGATGTATCTCATGGAAATAAAGTGTGATATAATATCCCTTTACATTGTGCCTTGACTCTCATCATACTAAATAAAACCAAATGTATAATAAATATAAATTTTATATAAATATTTTCAATACATATATTATTATATGAACTACCATATATTTATTTATGATGACCTTATATTTTCTGCTTGATAACCATCCTATGTAAAAGTTTCACTTTGGATAATATTCATTTTGCTCTTTGTGTGTGTATTAATTTTTTAATACCTTTGGTATTTATAATTTATATCATGATTTAAAAAATTTAAAACATTATATAAATATAATTTATATACATTATATTTTATTTTACTAATCTATAGAATATATATATGCATTAAACTGGATACCCCATTCATGGAGACGGTAGGTCGTACGTAAGCACGAATGTTGTTTCTGTTTAATTTTCATATTGAATGAAAGAAATTAAAAGACGTATATGTATATATATAATTATTAAATTATATTTATGATATCATATATGTCTTATATAATCACTGCAACCTTCCTTAATAAAATCCATGTAGTGTATGAATGAATCATATCGCATTGAGGGGCAGTAGTCCACACTTCCTCAAACTGAATTATCGTATTAACATCAAGTGGAAAGTAAAACCATAAATGTTTTAAAAGGAATAAAAAGATTAAATAAATAAAAAATATTATATATAACATATATATAGAGAGTTTTTATAATAGTTTTCACCATGAGATGTGGTACTGAAAATTGAACAATGATCACTTAGTGAGGCTATAGTTTGACATACAAATAAACTATTTGTTTATTACTCGTTACATGTAGGTGTTTGTATGTGTAGGTTGAATATTTTTCATAAAAAATAATTGTATGTTTAGGATTATATTTTTCACAATAATGTATAAATAATTGTGGACGGGTGTGGAAATAAAATAAAATAAAGGACTTTGGAGAAGACGTTACCTCTTAATCGATAATCTCATTTTTGTTTGTTCCAGAATACTTCATGGATTTTCTTTTTACAAAAAGAATTAATATATTATAAAGTTAGTATTTAAGGTAACTATATTGGGAATATCTTGGTTAGTGTTATGAGTTTTAATAGTTTTGAATATGTGGGACTAGTGGTGGCCTTTTATTGGGAAGGAAATGTACTAACTTGGAATTTTTTAAAATAAGTTAGGTTTACACCTCTGATTACCTAAATAAATTCATAAAAAACCATCAAAAATAAATAATTTATGTTTACTGATCTTATAATTTCTGAAAAATAGGTTTTTTATAATTTTCTTGTTAATTTGGGAACTTAATATTAGGTTTCAGTCCCTAAATAAGATTAATTTGATCTTAATCGATGAGATTAATTTCAATCATTTTTAATAATAATTTTTTTAAAAAATAAACATTATATAATTAGAATATTTTTATTATACTAATTAAATTTTTTTTGTTGGTTTTTAAAAATTCAGTTCATAGAAGTGGAAATATTTGGACTAATGTCAATCTAATAGATGGGATGAAATTATGGGTCTTTAAAGCAGAAGAAGATCAAAAGTTTATTAAGTTTTAATATTAAATTTCAAAGTGTAAATGATTATAATTTTCTATATTGAATTAATAGATATATAATTTATCTAATATAACCTAAAAAAATATAATACAATTTCCTTTTAATAGTTTTAAATGAAAAAATATTTTTAACCAAAATGCATTATTTTTCATTATTTATCAAAAAATGATGTTCCTCTGAAAAATCCAAAAATTTACCCTAAGAAAATTCTAAAATTAAAAATTCAAAAAATGTGGTTTATTTTATAAAATTAAATTTCTAAATGTGTTTAAAATGAATTTAATAGTTTTTCATAGAAGGACAATAAAAGTATCTCATTCGAGAAAGCATTATTTTTAAACCTATAAGGTCATTACCAAAAAAATCTTTCATTATAAATATGTTGTATTTATATTAAGAAATCATAAAATTATTTGTTACTATTCATATTTTTAATCATAATGGATTGGTTATAATTATCACATTTAAATAATTATAAATTTAAATTAGTTTTTTATGGAAACATCATTGTTGTGTGTAACATACACCATGTAAATGTTTCTTGTAACATATGCCAGGTTCATGTTTCATGTTATGTATTCCATATTTGTGATATATGAAAGGAATTTTTTACTTTGTTCATAACAAGAAATAAATGAAAATATACTTTTTAAAAAAATATTCGATAATATCTCAGAGTGTTACATTATACCCCCCCATAAATTGACTTTTTCCCTCAAAATTCCTCACTCAGGTAAAAACAAAAGTGGATATTTTACTTAAACATATCATGATGATCTCACATAATATAATCTAACTGGTTATTTCATCACAAAACATTTACTATTTGAGTTTTTTATTTTATAGAACTTTATATGTATGATCCATAATCTTAATAGGTTTATCTTCATATAAATGGTCCTTCTTTAGAGGTATGGCCTTTGAATCTAGTACATCTGAAGGGTAATGTATTAATTCCGCAGGAGACATACATGGAACACATCATGGACTTGAGAGATATTTAAAGGATGTTCCATTTGATAGGATGTCGTCCTGATATGATCTAGAATATCAGAGGGACCGATTTACATAGCTTATAATATCCATTTCTTCCTTAATCTCATAACTTTCTACTAGGTTGAGATTCCTAGAGACACTTTTTCACAAAATTCAAATTCCAGATCATGCTGATGGTTATTAGTGTATCATTTCATCTGACATTGAGCTACCTTGATATTATGTTGAATGATTATAACCTTACTGACTATTTATTTAGAAATATTAAGTATCAATAGCTTTCATTCTCCAACTTCATATATACATGTTGGCACTCTATAGTTCTTCTTATAAAGAGATTCATACGGTGAAAATAGAATATTTGAGTAAAAGTTACTTTTTTATGATAAATAAACTAAGGGAAGGTGTTGATCTTGTCCACCATTGAAAAATACAGAATAAGATCTCAATATATCCTCTATGGTTTGAATTATTCTTTCATATTGACTATGTAACTAAGGAAGAAATGAAGTGCAGAAACTCAATTTTGTATCAATTTCATTTTAAATAATTCTACTTAATGTTGAGGTAAACATGAAACCCTGATATGATATTATGGAATATAGTACATCATGAAACCTTAAAACTTCCTAATTTTATATCCAAGGAATTTGATCTAAATAGATGTATTCTATAATAATGATGAAGTGTGTTATCATAGTAAGTTGATCAACTAAGAACCATATAGAATTAAAACCTTTAAAAGTTTTGGGTATTCTAATAAAACAATTTATAGTGATGTTCTTCCATTTTTTCTGGTATGGGTAATGGATGAAACATCCCCTTTGAATTTTGTCTTCCTTCATTAAATTTTTTGCATACCAAGAGCCGAGATACAAACTCTATGATACCTCTCTTAATTCCATCCCACCATAAGTATTATTTAATGTCACCAATCATCATCGTACTTTCAGTATGAATAGAGATGATGAACTATGATATTCCTCTAATAGATCATTCTTCAAATCTGGTATAAAAGGAATACATACATAGTTCCTGAAACTCATAATTCCATCCTGAACAAGGTTAACCTCTAGAACATTTTTAACATTATTTTGTAGCTCTAAACCATCCTTATGTGCCTCTTTGATCTTCACTTAGATAGAGGGTTGAACATTCATTTCAAAAAGATAATATTCTTCCTATTCCATCTGTATTTTTGATCCATCCATAGAAAATCATGATATATTGGATATTTATTGATCCTAATCATGGATAATCTAGCATGATCCTTGAGACTGAAATCAAAGGTCACATTGTTTGCTTTCCCAGGGTGGTATTGTATTAATCCATCGTATTCCATTATAAACTCTAACCAAATTTTCTAGTGTATATTCAACTCCTTCTATGTGAATATATATTTCAAACATTTATGGTTTGTATATATAGAACACTTTTCCACATAATGATAATGCCTCAATATTTTTAAGGAAAACATTTCCACTGCTAACTACAAATAATGAGTTCATTAATTTTCTCATGAATCATAAATTGCAATGAAGAATAATAGATAACCATGTTATTATTCATAGGAACACATCCAATACCTTCTTTGATTCATCACTATATATTACAAACCATTTGCAACTAGAGCGTAATTTTTTCACATGGGCACTAACTAACATTCTCTTCAGTTAATAGAAATTTATCTCATATTCATCCTTCTAGAAGAACTTGACACCCTTCTGAGTTAACTTGTTTAGAATATTAGATATTCATGAGAAATTTTCCACATACCATCAACAATATCTGTTTAATCCATGAAAATATATAAATATCAGCCACTATGGTCGATCTATGGAAAAATTCAATAACCGTCATGTTTTATGGATCTAATGTTATACAATCTCTTGAGATTATGTGACCCAAAAATGAAACCATTTGCATAGAAAGATTGTAGTTTTTATATTTTTTTCATATATATTCTCCTTCCTTAAGGTCTTTACAACAATTATCATGTGATCTTGGTGATCTTCCATCCACTTTTAATAGATATGAATATCATCTATAAAGACTTCCAAAAACTGATCCATGAAATCTCTAAATAATCTATTCATTTTACACATTAATATAGCAGGAGAATTAGAAAAGACAAAAGGAATCAATATATATTCATAGTTTCCATACTGTATACATAATTTTTTATTGGGTATATCTTCTTTATAGATCCATAATTTCTGATATCCAAAATGAAGATAAATCTTAAAAATGTACTCATATCTACATAGTTGATCAATCATGTCATATATACGTGGATGGGGATAATTGTTCTTGATTGTGATCTTGTTCAACTCAAGATAATCAATATATAGTCTCATTGATCCATATTTATTTTACATAAAAATAATGGGTGAACCTAAAGGGGACACACTAGGCCAAATGAATCCCTTATTAATGTTTTATTTTATTTTTTATTCAATTCCTAAAACACAATTAGAGCCATAATATAAGGATACATTGAAATTTATGTGGAACCAGGTATATGATCTATTGAGTATTCAACATCAAATTTTATTGGAAGAATAGGAAAGTCTTCCATTAAGAATGAAATAAAATTCCAAATAATATCCAAATCATCAATGTCGATTTTTTCGCAACCATTTGCGATAAAAAACCCTTTGGATAAAAATTAAGACCCATACACTGAATGTAATATCTAAAAGAAGTTAATGTTTAACATAACATTGATGGACTATCATAGGAAGGTTTTAAATATCATAAATAACTTCCCTTATATGATAATTGATGTAATATTTATGTAGATAAATCTAATACATTCCTAGAATTACATCAAATTCCACTAAAAGAAGAATAAAAAGATTGTAAGGAAGAACATTCCCACAAACATCAATATGGGAGAAATCATATACTTGATATGAAATCATCATACTTTTAGAGGTTTTCACTACTAATTGCACATATAATAGTTTTTTTCGAATCTTAACACCCTCAGAAAATTATTTAGATTTGAATGAGTGGGTAGATCAAGAATCAAATATGGAATTGTCAGTTCTAGAGTAGATGGTATCTATACCATTCATTATGTTATTATCACACCCCTCATTAGAAATATTGATTGCAAGAAATTTTCCTTCGTACCTAAGGTTAATAGGTTTTTTACATCGTTCAACATAACTAGAGCTTGGGTTTAGGAAATGGTTATCATAATGCATGTTCTTCTAATAATTGTAGCACTGAATTAGGGGAGGTGAATTTTGGGCCCCTTTTTCCCTATTTATAACATTGGCTAACTTCTTTCCATTACTTTAGTAATCAGATGAATGATGGATTTCCCTTCCAAACATAAAACATTTATTATGCCCATTCAGGAAATTTCCTCTATGATTCTTCCCACCGTTAGAGATTAAAGCGAATATCATCTTCTACTCTTCATGGTTTCTATATTTTTTATATACTCCATCATCCACTTCTTGTTAAAATCATGGGATTGATACATGACTCCAACCTCCATTTCAACCTTGATTTAACAACACACAATATCAACATATCTACTAAATCCTCTTATGGACAACACCCTTCTAAGTCTTATCTTTAAGCCACTAAAGAACCTATCTTATTTACATTTGGGTTGGATGATAATTCCTGAAGTGTATCTCACATGTCTCGTGAAATTATCCTCGTATGTACCAATGGATTAATTATCCCTTTTTTATACACAATGAACTATTTCTCCAACAAGGTAAGAATAATTCATGGTATGTACATATTGAAAAAATATGTTCTATAACTCTTCTGAATCCATGGACTCAATATCTTCTTATTTCCTCACATTCTTGATTAGAGTACACCACTAGTTTGATTCACCTTCTCATTGATTGAAAGCCTGAATGACTTTCTCATACTCCGAACACTATATAATGGATAATATATTTTCTCTAGTAATGATCTATTTTTCAGCAACAAGTGGATCAAAAGACCCTCTAAAGGAATGGGGATGTTTCCTCCAGAAATACTCATTAGTATATTGTCCCCTTCTTTGTTCATTAGGAATTATACCATGATTCATAGCCTGAGAAGGTTTTATGATATCATCAATGAGATTTTTATTTCCATTTCCCATATAATTACTTTCCTTGGTAGTATAATAATTACATTATTAACCAAAATAACTATTAACGTGTTTCCTTCAGGTTCCAACCATTGATAAAAACCAAAATAATAGAGTAATAAATAGTAATCATATTAAGGAACCACATAATCATAAAAAGTCAATTATAAAATATCAATGATATAAAATCTTCATTAATCTATTAAAAATTATTCTTATCCTTATTTTTTCATAGCCAACTTATATTTAAATCATTCATAATGGTTTTTGAAGAGTTTTTGAATTTGAAAAGCATATCCCCTAGGAGTTCCAAACCAGGTATGCAGCAAGGCCCATTGTCATGTACTAGAATAACCCTAGTCAGGCTCGGAACATATTATCAGAGTTTTTACCCCTACGTAAATCTATTATAGATCCAAATCCACTTTTATTATCTAGATATTGATTTATTTCTATTAAACCACTCAAATTATCTTTTACCAAAATTCTCAAACATTTTCTTATTCTTTTCCTTATCCTTATACATATCCCTATTGTAAAGACCCATAAAATTCAAGGAAATTTTTTTTATTAATTTTCTTTGTGATTTTATAGGAACATAGTTTCTGATGGCACCTGATTCCGAGTCCCGGTGTTCCCGGAATCATTTTCTGAAGTTTAGCTCGGGTACGTTCAGTGAACGAACGGGAGGGTTTTTCTAACTTTTTAACCGGTGCTCGGAATCAAATTCTGAGGGCACCGATGGAATTGCAGTGCCGGTAATTTCTTAGAAACACCTTTTCCGGAGTTGCATTTTCTCGGGTGTGGTTTTTAAATTTTTGGGTTAAGTAAAGGAATAAAATAAAAATGGTGCGACCAATTTTTATTTTCCTTAAAGTTGTTTAACCTAAGCTAAGTGTTTGGAGTGGGACCCACAATATCCTACCCACTAGGTAGGATATTTGTGAGGTGGGGCCCACACGAGCCCCACCGTTTCTTTCAACTTCCTCAACCCCCTTTTAATTAAGGTAATGCACATACACCCCTATTAAGTAGAAGTCAACCCTTGTGTTTTTCTGTTTATGAAACGCCTCAATTAATTTGGGTGGTTTAAACGTTGCAATTAATTCTTTTAATTGATTGTTTCGTTTTTTATTTTCAAAATTGATGGATTGAGAAATAAAATAAGGCAAACTCTTATTTTATTAAGGGTCGATTGGGTTGTGAGAGGCTTGGGAGAATTTGCTCAAGTTCTTGAAGTTCTTCTTCCTCGACGAAGAACGCGCAGAATACCGAACAACGACGAAGGTCAACAAGAACACCGGATCCTCGGAGATCGATGACGTGACACCGATGAATCTTTTCTCCACAATGTGACGATCCTCCTTCCGCGATGCCTCCTTCCGCGACGTGCAATCCCGTGACGAGCCTTCATTCAACTACGCTCGAGGTAGGGGTTTCTTTTAATTGTTTGTTCGTGAATACTTCCTCCGCCATTCTTCATTTCAATTTGAGCCACCTGATATCGCAATAAAGGGAGGAGGTCAGACCGCACGAACACAGCTGACCTTCGTCCCCCTTGTTTGTTTGATTTTTTTGTGGCACATGTGAGGCGGCGCGGTGTCGTTGCACCGCACGGAAGCTGTGAGTTTTGGGCGAAGAAGCGCGGCATCGTCGCACTGCGCCGTTGAAGTAAAACAAGGCGTGGCACCATCACGCCACTCCGGAGAACCAAAAAAGCATCGCGGCCGGAGTGGGGCAGCGGCGGAGGGATGCGGCGCCGTCGCGCCGCGCCTGACGGACCAAGGTCGCGGCCATAGGCCGTAGCGGAGCAGGGAACGGCAGCCGGTTTCCGGCCGCTGGCGTCGGATCAGGGGGACGGGACCGCCCCAGTCCCGTGGTGGCAGCAGCCGGTCGGCCGGAGTGGGCCGACCGGTCAGGGGGAAGCACCGGGGGTCGTAACCCCCGGCTGGCTAGCTGGAGCGGCCCCCCACATAGGGTCCGCGGTTTCACAACGCGGGGGGGCAGCCCCCCCCCCCCCTTCATCGCTCCGCCGTTACGGCCGAGCCGCCTGGCTGAGTTGGCCAGGCCGCGCCCAGGCTGGGCCGCAGCTTAACGGGCCGGACCTGGGTCGGGTCGACCCGGTTCGGGCCGACCCAGGGTGTACCGGGCCGGGTCGGACCAGGCCCGAACCCCCTAATACCGGACCTCTCACGTTCTTTTCCCCATAACATGGGCTGCGAACCTCTGATCAATGGACCATCAGTTGCGATGCGATCCTTGGATTGAGGTGGTCGTTTTGGTATATTACACTCAAGGTTTTGAAGAACTTTGGCTTCGGCCGGGTTGGTTCGTACACGAAACCAACCGGGCCCTCCGAGCGGAAACGCTTATAACTTGAGCTCTGGATGTCTGATTGACGTGTCGTCGACTTTGATGGTTTCCTCTAAGTGAGACAGACGTTTTGGCTTACTCCTCTAGAGTTTTGGATGTAGTTGAAGTATGGTCAGGTTGGTTTTGACTTAAAAAACCAACTGGGCCCCTGGGACGAAAAAGCCAACAACTCTCAGACCGGGCGTCCGATTGACGCGTCGTCTGTGATGCTGAGTTCCTGTTGACGATACGGAACTTTTGGATACATCAACTCCAGACTATGTGTCAGTTAATGTATCAGCCCCTCGGCTCATGGATCGGACCCTCCTGAACGAGCTTGCTGTGTGTGGGGACACTAGAGCTGGCTGCGACTGCGACGACGATGAAGACTGTACAGAAATCCTCCGTGGATTCGACGGTAACAACTACATCACTTAGCGACCCTACATGGATCAGTGTTACCGATCTTGTGTGGGTTAGATCCTGTGTGGGTCAGCAACCAGCGGTCCTGTGTGGGCCAGGGCCTACAGATCTTGTGTGGGTCCGATCCTGTGTTGGTCATTGCGGGGGTTAGTTACCCATAGATCCTTTGTGGGTCATTGCGGGGGTTAGTTACCTATCGATCTTTTGTGGCTCATTGCGGGGGTTAGTACCTATAGATCCTATGTGGGTATGGTGGCTTAGATGAATCAGTGGCTACATATAATCATCTTTATCGTCTTATGAAGAAGTATACCTGTGTGAGCTGAATCTTGACTTTCAATCATTATCTTCAATATGATTGACTTGCTTTCCTGTGTGGATTGTGTTATGCTATCCTGTGTGGACGTGATCGAACTTGGGCTCAGATGTTGGAGCCGAACTGGAATTGATGACTTAGGTATATGTATGGGCATATACCTAAGTAGTGTTAGTTGTTACTTCGTGATTGTATCTTTCCTTTGTGGATTATCCTTTGTGGATTCTGGGAGACCTTCAGGGGTCTCGGGGTCCCTACTGAGTATCTTATACTCACCCCTGCATGGGCTATGCCCGTGCTACGTTGTGTTGGTTGCAGAATACGGACAGAGCTGATCGTGGTTGAGGCACGAGGAGCAGGTTGGTACCCGGAGGTGGACCACTGGGCAGGGTGTAATCGGAGCGGACGGCTGGACCCAAGGAGCTGTGGAGGCTATCTGTACCCACCCTTCAAGTGGGACTACCAGTGGACAGCTCGATGTTGCATCTTTACTTTTTAGTTGTTGTACTTCCTTTTTCAGTTGTACTTTACTTTCAGTTTGGGTTTTGTATTCTGGCCCACTTACATTTCCGAACTTACTATTGTACCCAGTTTTTACTTAGTGTTTACTTCTGCTTGCTTGCTCTGTGGTGTTTGTTTACTTTACAAAGGAAATGCCTTCCCTTTTTACTGGGAATTATGAGTTGGTGCTAGTCTCCATCCCCTGGCCTATGGAAGGCGGGCTTGGAGTAGTCACGGCACGGGCCTCGAGGATGGGTCGTGACAAATTGGTATCATAGGAGTTCGGTTCAACCGCAGAACTCAGGACTCTGATATTTTTCTATGTGAAGCAATAGTGTTAAGAGTATTGAGTGTGGTTATCAGTCCAGGGAGTCCAGTGTTGGTGCGGTGGCCGACGTATCTGTATACCAGGACCCTGACTTATGATTTCCAACTTAATGCACGAAAACATTGATTTCTTGTGTGTTTCCAGTTTTCTTTGTGATTACTTTGTGTCAGCTCACCAGGTATACTGTTTGAACATGGTGCACGTGCTTCATTTCAGGATGGCCCCATGATGGCAGCCAGTTAGGGTTCTGAGCGTTGTGTGTGACAATAGCCCACCAAGCGACGAGGCCTCGGTATAGGGCCCTTTGACAGCAGAGGCACCGACAGTACCTCTACCTGCCGAGCCACCGATGCTACCAGCCCCAGCCACTGACGATGCACGTCACCTTAGTGCACTGCATGAGTTTCAGTGTCAGCGAACGCCCAGGTTCCGCAGGGAGACAGACCCTCAGGTAGCCGAGGATTGGATGTAGGTAGTTGTATGAGTTTTCAGGTTAGTGAGGACACTAGCAGACCTCATGGTGATCCTCGCAGTGAGCCTCCTGCGCGTGACAGCAGGAAGATGGTGGATCTTGATGCTCCAGGTGCACGACGAGGAATCTATTATCTGGATGGACTTTGAGAGCCTCTTCTGCTCAGAGTTCGTCCCAGCCACCCTCTGTGCGGTGCGCGTCCAGGAGATTCTACAGCTGCGGCAGGGCAGCTTGACGGTCGCCCAGTACTCGGCGAGATTTACCGACCTCTCATTCTATTCAACGGACATGGTACGGGACCCATTCTTCTGGGCCCGGACCTTCGAGCAGGGATTGAGGCAGGAGATTAGGGCATCGCTGATCTCCCTCAGAATTATGACACAGGCAGGGGTACTGGAGCGATCCCTTCTCATCGAGATCTTACTTGCTGAGTCTACACCAGCGGTGAGACCTACCACAGGGCGGCACGTTGCAGAGTCTTCTGCAATTGGCAGTCGACAGATGACACATGGGACCCGATGGACCAGACCCTCAGGCGGACGACCTCAGGACACTGGCTCAGTGGTGCGGGGAACAAATCGAGGAGCCAGTCATTCGAGAGGTAGACCGTGCTACGCATGCGGTGAGCATGCCACATGGCTCGTGACTGCCTGACCCGCTGTACCGAGGAGCAGCAGACGGTTGAGGGACCACCTAGGCAGCGGAAGAGGGTCAACCGTGGCGGTCCGCAGGGAGTAGGCGGACGAGGCAGAGGAGTTGGCCGAGCAGAAAGTGGTGGTCGACGCTTTCAGGCTCCACCACCACCACCACCAGGAGGCCCACCCCAACCACAGGGAGCGGGCGGGTAGAGACATGCACAGCTTCAGGCAGCGGAGGCCTATGACCATGGCACGCCAGAGATGATTCAAGGTACTATCTATGTCTATTCCACCCTTACTGTAGTTCTTATAGACATAGGAGTGACTCATTCTTTCATAGCCACTGCCCTTGTTCGGAGCTCAGAGATTCCGACAGAGCCGTTGGCTCGATCCATACGGCAACAGACTCCTACGGAAGTAGACTCAATGATTACGCATTGGTGCTGGTAGTGTGAGCTTACTCTAGGAGGCGAGAGCTTCGGCTGGGATCTTCTTGTAATGGCGTAGAGGCCTTACGACGTCATCATGGTCATGGATTGGTTATCTACATTCCATGATCATATTGACTGTATTAGGCGCAAGGTGTTGTGTGTACGCACCAACGGGAGCAGGTTCACCTTCACCAGCGAGAAGGGACCCTTTGCAGCACAGGATGGACTCTCGTAGAGGAGAGGAAATCCCATCACTCATCAGTTTGCTAGCCTCATCCTAGGAGCAGTTGACGTGTGGAGTCCTGGTTTTCCTGCAGTGGTGGATCAGTATGCAGATGTTTTCCCCGATGACGTTCCAAGACTACCTCCTCGCAGAGAGAAAGAGTTTTATATTGATCTGTACCCCGGGACAGCCCCAATATCCACCCCAGCATATCGGATGGCTCCCGCCGAGCTTTGAGAGCTATGGGTACAGTTGGAGTACTTTAAGGGCAAGGGATTCATTTGACCCAACCTTTCACCCTGGGTTTCCCTGATATTGTTCGCCAAGAAGGCGGACGGGAGCTTGTGACTTTGTGTCGACTATCGTTTCCTGAACCAGGTGACAGTGAGGAACAAGTATTCGCTACCAAGGATTGACGAACTCTTCGATCAACTCAAGGGAGCACAGTGGTTCACAAAGATAGACCTTAGATCAGGCTATCATTAGCTCAGAGTTCGGGATGAGGACGTGCAGAAGACGGCCTTCAGATGTCGGTATGGCCACTATGAGTTCTTGGTTATTCCATTCGGCGTAACCAATGCTCCAGAAGTGTTCATGGGCCTCATGAACAAGATATTTCATCCATACCTCGATCGATTTGTTGTGGTCTTCATCGACGACATTTTGATATACTCGATGATTGAGGAGGAGCACGCCTACCCTTGTGGGTTGTACTGGACACACTCCAAGAGCACCAGATTTATGGTAAGATCTCGAAGTGTCAGTTCTGGATACGTGAGGTCCACTTCTTAGGACACGTCATCTCTAAGGCGAGAGTTTCGTTGGATCCTGTGAAGATTGAGGCAGTGTTAGCTTGGGATCCACCCAGGAGCGTGACGAAGGTGCGGAGTTTCTTGGGACTAGCTGGGTACTATCAGAGATTTGTGCCAGACTTCTCCAGAGTTGCGGCACTACTCTCAGCTTTGACGAAGAATGGGAGACCCTTTGTGTGGTCAGACAGATGTCAGCAGAGCTTCCAGGAGCTCAGATAGAGATTGACCAGCGTGCCTATCTTGAGGCTACCGGAGGAGGAAGTTGGGTACGTAGTTTACTGCGATGCATCAGGGACCAGACTTGAATGTGTCCTGATGCAGGAGCGGGCCGTGATCACCTATGGATCATGTCAGTTGAGGCAGTATGAGCAGAACTACACTACCCATGACCTGGAGTTAGCAGAAGTGGTCTTCGCTCTGAAGATGTGGTGACACTATCTGATGGGCGAACGCTTTACAGTATATTCTGACCATCAGAGTCTCAGGTACATCTTCTCGCATAAGGACCTGAACCTGAGACAGCGGCGATGGATCGAGTTCCTCTAGGACTATGACTTTGAGATAGTCTATACTCCTAGAAAGGGGAAAGTAGTAGCCGATGCACTCAGCAGGAGGACGGGCATTCAGCTACTTGGGGAGACGACAGCGCAGCTAGCCGCTTTGCAGATATCCTTCGTGGATAGCGAAGGAGTAGCCTTTCTTCAGTCACTCACAGTCACTCCTACACTACTACAGCGAGTCAGAGAGGCACGAACTGTGAGATGCGGTGTGCGCAGATATCCTCAGGACAGGCACCTGATGGTTTCTCTTTAGGAGGAGAGCATGACGTCCTTTTCAGAGGACGTACCTTGGTACCAATTTCTTTACGGGAGGAGGTTCTGAGAGAGTTTGACACTTCCCATTTGGTGGTACATCCTGGAGTGGCGAAGATGTACCAGGATCTCAGACGACAGCACTGGTGGCCGGGCATGAAGAAGTTTGTGGCTGAGTTCGTTTCTCGATGCCTCACCTACCAGCAGGTAAAGGCAGAGCACTAGGTACCAGAAGGCTTGGTACATCCCTTGGAGGTCCCAGAGTGGAAGTGGGACGACATATCTATGGACTTAATGACTGGACTTCCACGCACTTCCAGAGGTCACGACTCCATTTGGGTGATTGTCGACCGACTCAACAAGTCAGCTCACTTCTTACCCATCAAAGTGCAGGGATCAGTGGAGAGCTTGGGATGCCTCTACATTTAGGATATTGTACAGCTTCATGGTGTTCCATCATCTATCATCTCCGATCGATATGCTCGCTTTAATTCCCAGCTTTGGAAGGGGTTGCAGGAGGTGTTCGGGACGCAGCTACGTCTGAGCACCGCCTTTCACCCTCAGACGGATGGTCAGACGGAGAGGACCATTCAGACTCTTGAGGACATGCTCCGTGCATGTGTCCTTGACTTTGGTCGTAGCTGGGAGGACCACCTACACTTGGTGGAGTTCGCGTACAACAACAGCTACCACTCCACCATCGGGATGGCACCATACGAGGCGTTGTACGACCGACCTTGCAGATCTCCTCTGTGTTGGACCAACCCTGGGGAGTCAGCACTTGTGGGACCGGAGATGGTCCAGGCCACAACAGAGAAGGTCCAGGTCATCCAGGAGCAGATGAGGATAGCTCAGAGCCGGCATAAGTCTTATGATGATAGGAGGCAGAGGCCACTAGAGTTCGAGTATGGCGACCACGTCTTCTTGCAGGTCTCACCTCGACGTGGATTACGAAGATTTGGACGAGGCGGCAAGTTGTCTCCACGCTTCATCGGACCATTCCAAGCCCTCAGCAGGATTGGAGAGGTAGCTTATCACCTGGCTCTACCACCTCAGTTGCATCGGGTGCACGACATCTTCCACGTATCTCAGCTGAGGAGGTACGTGCATGACCTAACGCATATCATTGACCATGGGGAGTTGGAAGTTGATGATGGGGCGACTTTTGCGGAGGTCCCGGTGGAGATTGAGGATCGACAGGAGCGGGTCCTACATGGATGGTCAAATCCACTAGTGCGCATCAGATGGCAGCATGGGAACCTCTAGGAGAGCACTTGGGAGCGGGAGGCTCAGATGCATTCTCAGTACCCACATTTGTTTCCCTAGTTTATGATGTATCTTTACAGGGACATAAAGCCCTGAGGTGGGAGTAATGTAACGACTCGTAAAAATCAAGGTAAATTGTTTTCTTATTTTTCTTTGATATTTTACAGGAATATATTTTCTGACGGCACCTGATTCTGAGGCCCGGTGTGCCCGAAATCATTTTCTGATGTTTAGCTCAGGTACGTTCAGTGAACGAATGGGAGGGTTTTTATAACATTTGAACCGGTGCTCGGAATCAAATTCTGAGGGCACCAATGGAATCACAACGCCGGTAATTTCTTAGAAACACCTTTTTCGGAGATTCTTTTTCTCATGTGTGGTTTTTAAATTTTTGGGTTAAGTAAAGGAATAAAATAAAAATGGTGCGACCAATATTTATTTTACTTAAAGTTGTTTAACCTAAGCTAAGTGTTTGGAGTGGGACCCAAAATATCCTACCCACTAGGTAGGATATTTTTTAGGTGGGGCCCACATGAGCCCCACCATTTCTTTCAACTTCCTCAACCCCCTTTTAATTAAGGTAACGCACCCGCACCCCTATTAAGTGGAATTCAACCCTTTCATTTTTCTGTTTATGAAATGCCTCAATTAATTTGGGCGGTTTTAAACTTTTCAATTAATTCTTTTAATTGATTTTTTTGTTTTTGATTTTCAAAACACATGGCTTGAGAAATAAAATAAGGAAAACTCTTATTTTATTAAGGGTTTATTGGGTTGTGAGAGGCTTGGGAGAATTTGCTCAAGTTCTTGAAGTTTGTCTTCCTCGACGAAGAATGCGAAGAACACCGACCACCGACGAATGTCAACAAGAACACCGGATCCTCGGAGATCGGAGACGTGACGCCGATGAATCTTTTCTCTGCGACGTGACGATCCCCCTTCCGCGACACCTCCTTCTGTGACGTGCAATCCCGCGATGAGCCTTCGTTCAACTACGCTTGAGGTAGGGGTTTATTTTAATTGTTTGTTCTTGAATACTTCCACCGACATTCTTTATTTCAATTTGAGATGCCTGATATCGCAATAACGGGAGGAGGTCGGACCGCACGAACACGGCCGACCCACCTCCCCCTTGTTTGTTTTATTTTTTTATGGAAAGTGTGCGGTGGCGCGGTGCCATTGCACCGCGCAGAAGCTATGAGTTTTGGGTGAAGAAGCACAGTGTCGTCGCGCCACGCCGTTGAAGTCGAACAAGGCACAGCGTCGTCGCGCTGCGCCGGAGAACCACAAATGCACCGCGGATGGACGGACCAAGGCCGCGGCGGAGCAGGGAACGGCGGCCGATTTCCGGCCGCCAGCGTCGGAGCAGGGGGACGGGACCGCCCCGGTCCTGTGGCGGCAGCAGCCTGCCGGCCTGAGCGGGCCGACCGGTCAGGGGGAAGCACCGGGGGTTGTAACCCCCGGTTGGCCAACTGGAGCGGCCCCCCACATGGGGCCCGCAGTTTCACAACGCGGGGGGGGGGGGGGGGGGGGATGCCCCCCCCCCCCTTCATCGCTCAATCGTTATGGCCAAGACGCCTGGCCAGGCTGCGCCCTAATGGGCCGGACCCGGACCCGAGTCAGGTAGACCCGTTTCGGGCTGAACCAGGGGGTACCGGGTTGGGTCGGACCGGGCCCGAACCCCCTAATATCGGACCTCTCATGGTATTTTGCTCATAACTTGGGCTGCGGACCTCCGATCAATGCATCGTCAGTTGAGATACGATCCCTGGATGGAGACGGTGGTTTCGGTATATTACACTCAAGGTGTTAGGGAACTTTGGGTTCGGCCGGGTTGGTTCGTACACGAAACCAACTGGGCCCTCGGAGCAGAAACGCTTATAACTTGAGCTCTGGACGTCCGATTGACGTGTATTCGACTTTGATGGTTTCCTCTAAGTGAGACGGACCTTTTGGATTACTCCGATCGAGGTTTTGACGTAGTTTGAGTACGATCAGGTTGGTTTTGACTTAAAAAACCAACCGGGGCCTTGTGACAAAAAAGCCAATAACTCTCAGACCAGGCGTCCGATTGACGTGTCGTCTGTGACGTTGAGTTCCTGTTGACAATACGGAACTTTTGGATACATCAACTTTGGACTATGTGTCAGTTGATGTATCAGCCCCTCGGCTCATGGAGTGGACCCTCCCGAACGAGCTTCCTGTGTGGGGGAACCCTAGAGCTGGCTCCGACTGCGACAACGATGATGACTTTACAGAAATCCTCTGTGGATTCGACGGTGATGACTACAGCACTCAGAGATCCTACGTGGATCAGTGCTACTGATCCTGTGTGGGTCAGATCCTGTGTGGGTTAGCACTCAGCGGTCCTGTGGGGGCCAGCGCCTTAGATCCTGTGTGGGTCCGATCCTGTGTGGGTCATTGCGGGGGGTAAGTTACCTATAGATTCTTTGTGGGTCATTGCGGGGGTTATTTACCTATAGATCCTTTGTGGTTCATTGCGGGGGTTAGTTACCTATGGATCCTTTTTGGGTCATTGCGGGGGTTAGTTACCTATCGATCCTTTGTGGGCCATTGCGGGGGTTAATACTTATCAATCTTGTGTGGGTCCGATAGCTTAGATGAATCAGTGGCAACATCTGATCATCTCTATCGTCTTACGAAGAAGTATACCTATGTGAGCTGAATCTTGACTTTCTATCATTATCTTCGATATGATTGACTTGATTTCCTATGTGGATTGTGTTGTGCTATCATGTGTGGACGTGATCGAACTTGGGATTAGTTGTTGGAGCCGAACTGGAATTGATGACTTAGGTATATGTATGGGCATATACCTAAGTAGTGTCTGATGTTACTTCGTGATTGTATCTTTCTTTTGTGGATTATCTTTTGTGGATTATGGGATACCTTAGGGGGTCTCGGGGTCCCTACTAAGTAGGTTATACCCACCCCTGCACAGGCTATGACCGCACTACGTTGTGTTGGTTGCAGACGACGGACAGCGCTGATCGTGGTTGAGGCACGAGGAGCAGGTCGGTACCCGGAGGTGGACCACTGGGCGGGGCATACTCGGAGCGGACGGCTGGACCCGAGGAGCTGTGGAGGATATATGTACCCACCCTTCAGGTTACACTACCAGTGGACAGCTCGATGTTGCAGCTTTACTTTTCAGTTGTTGTACTTCCTTTTTCAGTTGTACTTTTCTTTCAGTTTGGGTTTGTATTCTGGCCCACTTACTTTTCTGCACTTACTATTGTACCGAGTTTTTACTTAGTGTTTACTTCTGCTTGCTTGCTCTGTGGTGTTTGTTTACTTTACAAAGGCAATGCCTTCCCTTTTTACCGGGAATTACGCCTTGGTTCTAGTCGACAGCCTCTGGCCTATGGAAGTTGGGCTTGTGGTAGTCACGGAACGGGCCCCGAGGATAGGTCGTGACACCTATACATGTCCTTTGGGTTCTCACTATGGTTTTTACATTATATCTTCCAAAGTTTAACTAAACTTTTTCTCTTATACCAACTATAGCGACCCTCTATTTTAATACATTAACATTACATAACATTTTTGGAATCCTTAAAACATTTTACAAACAGGTGCCCAAAGAAAATACTAGTATAGTGACTTTGGAAACATGGAAATAGAAACAATTATTCATAAGTTAGCAATATTATATCGTAATATGTTCTTATTCACTAGAAACCTTTTTAAAAACATCAAACATAATAGATATCTTAATAACCTAGAGAAGGAAATATAACAATCGATTAGCCAAAATACATACTAAGGGTAAATAAAGGAGAAATATACAAATAATCATGAGAATAAGGGTATGAGAACAATACCATTAAAATATTAAATCATACCATGCATATCAAATATCATATAAATGAATCATGTCATTAATATGGATATTTCATAAGACATGAATCAAATGAAAATAAAGAACCTGAAACATGAAAGCATAACAGAGGAATGAAACATAGAACTCTGTATAAAAATAAGCATATAATATGATTTCCCTAGTATTCAAGGCATAATTTCCATGAAAATCTTGGTAGTATGGGTTCACACCCCATGTCATCTTAGTAGTCATGTATCACTCCAATGGACATATTTAAAGCATGATTTCACTCATCATACCATCTTGGAAGCCATGGTTCACTCCCATGGTCATCATATATGTCAAGGTTCATTCCCAAGACCATCTTTGTCTATATCATTAGATATGCATCATTTACCAATGCATTAGAAGTATATATGGGTCCCACCCATCTCATAATTAAACCATACATCTATGTTTCAAAATCTGATAAATAATCATATAACAACACATGAAATGAAATGGGCATTATAAACATTTCATCATATCATAACCTATGGAAATAAGCATGTTTCATAATAATTTCATCATAACCATATTCCATGAAAATAATTGGGTTTCCAAATCATTTAACTTATTATAGATAAATATGTTTCATTAATATCATGTCATTCAAACATAATTCATTTAGAGAAAGAATACAAATGGAAACATTGAATTATTTCCCCAAAAAGTCATGAGTAACTCCAATAGATCTTTTCTTAGATGATAAATAATTTTAAAAGCCCTTTTAAAAAATATTAATTGAGGTAAATATCCTTTATTCATTTAAAAAAAATTTAAAAAATAAATTCTGTCTGAACACCATTTTCTTTGAAAATGGCATTGAAAACATATAATGGAAGAATGGAAAACCCCAAGACGTTTTTTAAATCCTTTTTTCACTGAAAAAGAGATTAAAATATCTTTAAAAATTATTTTTTAAAACATTTTTTAATTTTCTTTTGAAATAATTGTTTTCAAATACAATAGATTTCCGACCGGAGAGGGAGACATACATATTGCAAATAAAAACATTATCTTAAGTACGAAAGAGTCGAAAAATGGTAATAAAAAATATATATATTTAACAAACTGAGGAGAATGAAAATCAATAGTTGTATTGATATATGGATCTTATGATTTCATCAATGGATTCATGAACATAGACAATCTCGAAAAGATGATGATATTGTCTCAATAAACACTTATAACATGGTAGCATGGGATAATACTCTCTATGTAAGATAAATAAATTACATGAAACATAAAATATCATGAATAGTTGTTTTTAATATAAACCATTTAAAAGGTAATTATATACAATCATGAGAAGTACATGCACACAAAAAATAAAAGAGTGGTAGACATAGCATGTACCTCATGGAAACAAAAAGTGAGTTTTTATCCCTTTACCCTATATCTTAAATCACATATTACTCCTTAAAAAACTATATAATAAAAATAAATTTCTTATAAAACTATATTTCTATACATAATACCATATATTGTTTGATTATGACCTTAAATTACCTTCTTTTTAACCATTCTATGTTAATGATTCACTTTAGATAATAATTTCCCAGTTCTTCGTGTGTGTATTAATTGTTTAAAATATTAGGTATTTATAAATTATATCTGGATTTGTAGAATGTAAAAAATGATATAAATATCAATTAAATATAGTATATTTTATTATATTAATCTATATAATATATAATTATCAAACATAATACACCATTCTTGGAGATGGTATATCGTACACATGCATGAATGCTTTTTCCATTTAATTGTCATGTTGAATTAAAGAATGGAAAATAAAAATATTTATATGTGTGTATATATATCATTAGTACAATATATTTATGATATCATATATTTCTTATATATTCACCAAAACCATCCTTAGTAAAATCTATGTAGTGTATGAATGGATCATATAGCTTTTAGGGGCGGTAAAGCATACTTCCTCAAACGAAATTATCATATTAAAAAACGGAATGTAAAAAAAGTATGTATTGTAAAAGTAATTCATAAGAATAAAGAAATAATAAATATAATTTATAACATATATAATAACTGTTTTTATCATATTTACCACCATGAGAGAAGGTAGAGAAAATTAATCAATTATCATTTAGTGAGGCAGTACGTTCTCATACACATAAACAGTAAGTTCATTATATATTATAAGGTGGTGTGTGTAACTGTAGGTTGAAACCATTTCATAACAATATACTAGTGTATTTATGATACTGGTGTTGTTATATGAGCATCGAAAAAAATTATGTGTAGGGGTTGTGAAGGAAAAAAATGAACTGACTTGAGAGAAGATGTTGCCTCTTGACCAAGTAACTGCTTTCAGTTTGTGCCAAAAGGATTCCGAAGATTGACTTCTGACCAGGGGAAGAGTTATAAGAGGAAGTTAGGATTTCTGGGATGTGTATTGGGAATATATTTTCTGGTTTTAATAGGTTTTAGTTGTTTTGGGATGTGTGATAGGTGGTGTCCTTTAATAGGGAAGGTAAATGACTCACTGGGGATTTATAAAATAATGTTAGGTATACACATGTTCGTACCTAAAAACTAATTCATAACAAACCAACCTGAATCATGAATGTAATGTCAATGGATAAATAATTTCCATTCAATGGGTTTTTTAACATGTTTCAAGGTCATTTGAACCCTAACATTATTTTTTTTTCCTAATAAGGTATTCTTTGACCTTAATTACTGAAATAATTTTAAATCAATTTTACTAAGGATTTTGGACATAAATAAACATGATCTTATTAGAATATAAATATTATATATATTAAAAAAAAATTATTTTTATTTATTAAATTCAATTCATAGAAGATCAAAATTTTGGATTTATGATAATCCCGTAGATGGGATGAAATTGCGAGTCTTTAATGTATAATGATGTTTAAAAGTTTATTCAATTTTTAAATTCAATTTCACAGTGAAATTTATTCTAATGAATTAAATTTTATTTATAAAGTTATAAATAATCTAACGGGATCTTAAAATAGAATTAAAATATAATTTATCCTTAATAATTAAGTATACCAAAATCCAGTTTTTAACCTAAAAGTATTATTTTAACTATTCTTCAAAAATGAAGTTTCTCATAAAATTAAAAACAATTAACCCTATGAAAATTTTGACATTATAAATTATAAATCGATATTTATTTTTTTCAAATTAAATTTCTAAATTTGCCTAATATTAATTTAATTATATTTTACGAAAGGACATTAAAATTAGTCCATTTGAGAAAATAGTATTTTTAAACATATAAGGACCTTACCAAAAAAACATATAATTCATTAAAATATTTTTTATTTGTATAGAATAATTTAAAACAATATTTTAAAAGTAGTTATTTATTTGCATATTACTATTTTTAATATCTAGGTAATAAATATCTATTTTAAAAAAATGTAACTATAAAATGATGATTCATAGAAACATCAATGTTTCGTGTAACATACACCATGTCGATATTGTGTGTAATGTACAACATGTTCATGCACTTCATTTTGAAAAAACAAGTATTTTATTTGTGTAATTAATGCTTGACTTAGTGCATTAATATAAATAAATGAAAAATTACTTTATTCAGATAAAAAGCTTCAATAAAAACTTGGGGTGTTACAACAATAACCTATTGATAAACACATGGATCCATCTATTAATTAGAAATATGATCATCCTCATGTTGAGAAGTCCATATCCCTATTAGGATACAAATATGGTATGTAATGGTTTGTTGTGTTATGCTAGTTCCATCGATGGGGGTTTATGTGGTTTTTTTTACGAGATAGAACCTCAGCTTATAGAGGTTAGACTAAAAGAAGTGGTCTAGGTTTCCAATGTGTATGGACCCCGACCAATTGAATTGTTTCACTTGTGACCCATTTTATCAATGAAGAAGCAGTTGGCTCTAGTGGAAGGATCATATGGAAGACAAATTTGTATTATTCATCATGAGTTAGAATGCTACAGATAACCCACATTACACTATTGGATAAACCCCCATCTTTGGTGGGGCAGGAATAGTGTGAAACTATGTTATGAATGTCCCACTTGGATAAGACCCCTCCCTAATGGTATACGAGGTTGAGAGACATATCCAATATGATGTAAGAAATCCATTGTTCATTTTTTGGTGATGATATTCTCTAAATTCTGTGGTTTAGTATGTTGATGGACTATGGTCTCAGAGAAATCCCCAGTCATTATAAATAGATGTGATCAGAAAATGATGAGTATTAAGTAGTGGGATTTCATAGAGGATTTAATGATCGAGGTATGAAATGTCTCTTCAATACCCCACTTTCATCTTTAAAATGAATTTATGATCCCCTTCTCTCTAAGTATTTCTCCATTTGATTAGTCAATACACATTGATTCTTTAAGTTCCTAAGTATGACTGACATGGGAATATTGGTTTTAAGATGTTACAAGACCAAATATCCATAGGATTAATCTCAGATGAAAATTCCTTAATGGAGAGAATCACATTATCCTTTTTCTAGGGGCAGATGGTGATTTCGATTATGATACGAGAAGAGGTGATAAGGGGGTTGTTTTCCAATATCCATATATCTAGAAGAGTTGAGGATGTACCTGGATATTTTGGAATCTGTTGGGTAGCCAATGGAGTTGCAGTGAGTTTTCAAGTTAATATTTTTGTTGTATATCATATCTGAGAGTGATTCCCAATAGGTCTCTGTGGATAGTTCATGAAACATATGATTTAATGAAGTAGTAATGATTTGTGTAATTCCACAAATAGTCATTGTAGACAATGATTTTTAAATAACGACATGATTAGCGAGAGGTTGTCGGAATCCTTTGGGGGATCCGTTGTAGTTGGGAATAGTGTTTTTCCCAACCAGCTGGCTAGGTAGAATAGAATGTTGATGTTCCGGTGAACATGATTTGTTTTTCATGTCCATTTTGATCAACATATTTGACGATCATCAACTATTAATGGGGTTTTTATATCATCATTATTACCACTACAACACTATATTATCACCTTTTCCTAGACATTTATGTGGGACCTTATAGAACACAATTATACTGGTTAGATTCAGTGGGATATATTTCTCGGGTACTAGTTTTTGGGCTACTGTTATTATAAAAGGGTTATGTTCATCCAAGGGAGGATGAGGACTTCCTATTAATTATTAGGAGATCCTAGTAGACTGGTAATAGAGGACATTGGTGATAGATAGTCACAGAGTTTTATCTAGGGTGGTAGGATATCCCCTTGAATCGGAGGCCCTTTATTTTCATTCTTATGTGTCATGTTACTGAGGTGTTGTAGTACATAAAGTTATGGAACCAATAGTTTTGGTTTCATAGTTTTATACACATGTCACATCTAAGGTGGTATGTAATTGACTTTGTGTGGTACGAACTAGGGTGAGATGGTCTGTAAGAGTGTAGTTTCCTTTTTAAGGATCCAAAATTATAAGATCTTGTAGCATAAATACCCTTTTGGGGAGTGATTTATTGGGATTCGATCTTTTAGACATCACATGAAATCACTGAGAGAGCTTTTGGGAGTGGGAGACTCAATTGAGAGTTCATCATCCTTACCTTTTTCATATTTGTGATTTTCATGGATGAAATGCATTGATGTAGGGAATAATGTAATGTCCCAATTTTTTCTATGTAATACATTGGAATATTTATATCAATATTTTTGGATCCATGACTGAAGATGATGTCAGATTCTATGGACCAGAGCACCCAAAATTTGTTTTCAAAATATATTAACATTATTAAAAACTTTTCAATGCATTTTGTTTTGAAATGTGGAATAAATCTTAAACAAAGTACCATATAAGAAATATAAGGGTACCATTAAGTTGTAAATGTTCTTTTAATATAGGAGTGACATAACCTTTTTGAAACTAGCCATTTTTTAAATGATATCATGGAAGCAATTAATTAAATAAATTTAATTAATTCATATAATCTATTTTGTTGGCATAGTGACCTATTTTCCTCTATAAATGGTCCATTAGAACTAAGTTGATGGTTTATCCTCATAACCCAGAGAATTCAGTTGAGAGTGGGGAGGAACATTAGCGGATGTAGGGATTACGGATCAATGATTGGAGTATTATATGGAATTTCAATAATAACACTGATTACGGATATCCTCAACAAATATGAAGCATAATCTTTATTTGTAAGTGATTGATCCAAATCGATGTTTGAAATTTGCTTAATGGATTTCATCCCAGTTTGAATATCCCATGCCCAATGTCATTCAATCTTTTCAGTAAGATTGATTTTCATATTCATGGTTAATTTTTGAATTATGTTTTATCTTCAATAGTTGGGAATTGATAATAATTTTTTGTCTATTTTTTGATCTCCATTCATCATTCTAATGACAACGGATTGAGTCCAACTCAAACAATGGGTGAGTCCACTTCCTCGACATTTTTACCTTGTTTTAAACTATTATTCTATTATTCATTGTGAGTATTTATTTTGGTTAGTTCTCTGATAAATATCCAAAAAAATATTTTAAAATATTTTAATCCCACCTATTCGATTTCAAGATCTGTGATGGGGAAGGGATGAATTCAAATGAAAGAATACAAAAAATAGATCAGTTGCATTTTGGGAGCATGAAAATGGCTCGACTCGATGTGGGTGTGATTAAAATTGATCAAAGTCCATGAGTCATCACATAGGTATTGATGATGTCTAATATAAGTTATATCTATAGTTTTCATCCTAATTAGTGGTTTTCGGTCACTAGAGGAGATGGTGGGGCTGGCTAGGAGTAGTGGCTGGTTGTGAACAATGGGGGAAGAATGATTTTTGGATGCCACATGCATGCTTTTCGGATTCGTCATGTGAAGGAGAGGTGATATAGGTGTGGGAATCCACTATAAGAATGAACCACCATATTTGCTCATATATATTATAATGTGTATAATAATAATAATAATATTATTATTATTATTTATCAAACCTTATTTTGGATAAATCATTGTATTTGTACATCAAAATTGATGATATTTATGTGGTATCACGGCCCTCGAATTGAGGTGACTAATTGAAGAACTATTTTTTTTACCTTCATTGGACTCAGGGATAGAGTCCACTAAGTTCACCTAAATATTATTATTATTATTATTATTATTATTATTATTATTATTATTATTATTATTATTATTTTGGAATCTTGTATCTAATATTTCATCATCGTAAGGTATCTACTTGATGAGAAATTTGCGATATCGTAACCCTGATATTGATGTGAAAATTTTGATTCCAATATCATGTATTTAATTTAGAAACGTGGTAGGGGACCATGACTAACCATTCATTTGTTATATGGTGAAATGTGTCTTTATTACTTAGTGCCTTTTTTTAGGAAAGTGAATAGCCTATCTAAATAATTTTTTCAATTGGATCTTAACAATGTGATCTATTTGGTTATTGAAGTATGTTTTGGTCGAATTTTGAAGGATTTATGTTACTAAACATTTGTATCCCTGAATTTCCCAACATGATCATCAATCTTTATCTAGACCAAGACACATGTAATAATAGATTTTTTGAGACAAACCGTGTACCCTAGGGTCACGTCATGTACTCTTTTGAAGCCTCATTAGGGACTAATTTCTCTTTAGTTTAGTTATTTCTTGATCTTGTTTGATAGTCCTTGGAATTGTATCATTTGAGTGTGTTCCATTGTTCCATTTCTTCTAGGTTGCAGTGTTTTATTTCATAATCATCATAGAAGGTTCCCCCTCTACAGTTTTGTGATGATATGTATAGTGAGTGAGATCTCCATTATTCTGGTGCTTATAGAATCAGACCACATTGATTACTAACTCAATAAAATGTATCTTGTATCCCTCCAATAGACCCAAAGTGATGCTCATTTCCCTTTATGATACCATAGAGAAGGTTTTTTGCAATTTACATGACCAAAGCTAGATTGTCGTGCATCCCCTATCCAAACGGATGTTTCTAGAAGGGCTATTATTCCTCGAGTGATCCCTAGGAATTTTCCCCTTATCTGTATATTGAGATTCAATATTTACATTGAGGTATAGTGTGACCGAGTTTCTATCATGGATGAACCGTCAAATTTTCCATTGTTTCAAGTCCTGATGACTGTGACCTCTAGGATGAGTTCCATCAGTGGAATTATATCTCTTGGTGTGTCATCTCCCAAACATGTGGTATCTTATAATTGCAAAAGAAACAAAAAAAGGGCTTCAAGAGTAATAGTCAGCTCTACACATGTATAAGTCTACAGTACATGAAAAAGTATATCCAAGGTGTGTATTGGTGTTTCATCTGATAGAAGATCATTCCTTCTGACTAGTGTAAAAAAACATTTCGGTTTTTGTTGGGTATGTATTTTTTCCTTTTTATTCTTTAGAGTACATTCTTTCATACTATGGTTATGGGATTATATATTTATTCATGTATTATTTCAGTTGATTTACATTTCATAAATTTATAGTAATGAATATGATTTTATGTGTACATTTACTTAAGGAAAATGCCTCCCTTATGGGTGATATGCCTTATTGTCACTAGTCGTTATCCCTACGCATATAGGAGGCATTCATAGGGTAGTTTCATCTGAATCTCTATCGGATCTAGATGTCTCAAGTGGATAATATGATATATAGTGAGCCTAGATAATTATAAGGATTTTTTTCTCACTCTGTGGAATAAACCTCTTACCTCAAATATTCATTGTCTATTTTTTTCAATTGGTGAATTTTTATGATTCACTAAGATCACTAACTCTAAAAAGTGAATGATAATGATTTCGAATGAAACCATAAAAATAAATAAAATGCTAGTAATCACTAATTCGACCCATCCTTATGAATCCTCACTATTCGTTGTGAAACCAAAATTATTTTTAGATAATTAAATTTGAATAAGGTTTTGTATTAAGGGACGCACTAAATCACCAACCCTCCCGTATAACCTTCACAATTTACTAGTAAGTTGAATAGATATAAATTATAATCTAGGATCCCTATAATTAATGTTTTTTCTACTAGTTTGTTTTAGATAGATAAAATGTCATTAAAAATTATATTATGGTTTTTAATTTCCATTGATTATAAATAATGATTCATCCCTATCAATACCAATATGGTTGATTCATCAAAAACCATAAACAACATGAAGATAAATATGAAATGGTGTTAATGAAGATTTTACAGAAAAAAGAGGGTTGAAAACTAATTATAGGTTGTCTAAAATATAGTTTATTTTTTAAATATATTTAAAATCAATCTCTTGAATAATCGGATTAATAAAGTTATGAGGAAATACCTAACAAATTACTTAAGGGCTAATATACTGAGGATTTGGATTACATGATGAATTTAATTTTTGAATTTCTATCTTATATATTTGTTTTATCTAGGAACATTGTCATGGATAATATTTGTTTATTATTGGTGAAAAAAACTATGTTGAATTAATTGACAAAAAACATTCATGATTCATACACTCTCATAATAATGTTTGAATCCAGTGACCAACATAAAATGTTATTTAAATAGAAATATTCCCTAAAGAATTTTAAATTTTAAAAATAATGTGATGAGAAATCCAAGTAAAAAAAATTTCATGTTAAGATAAATTATTTAAAATGAATTCATAAATATAATATTAGATCAAAGGATTCCATACAAGAGACCATTTAAAAATGAAATATGGATACTTTTATTTTTTTCAATAATGTATCATGATGAATAAGGATCAGATTCAAATGGGAAAAATTAATATGGAAAAATAAATTAAATACAATGAGGATGTAAGAATTACTGTAACACCCCAAGATTTTATGATATGGATTATTTTTCATTTCTTTGATGTCTTTTTTTGTACACTACATCATTATTATCTTTCGCTAAACACAACAACATATTAGTTTGCAGTATACACAACATTATTCTTGGCTTGTGTTGAACACAATTTCATGTTCCTTTGATTGTATTAATTTCATGTCACACTGAGTATATATTTTGTTCAATATATAAATTAAATAAGTTTGAATTATGTTATACATAACACTAAAATAATATTTCATTATAGACAACACTGACATGACATGCGTTACACGCAAGATCGACCTTCCTCGATAGCTTTCGTTGTATGCAATACCAAGTTTCACTAAACAATGATATATTAATACAATATTATATAAATATCCATTATGAATAGTATTAACCCCATTTTTAATATTATATTACATTATAATTTATATTAAACATTTTCTAAAATATGATATGAGAGAAAAATTAATTTTCTCAGATAAAAGAAGTATTTTTATAAAAATAAAGTTTTACCGCCTTTTGATAAAGCATCGATTTTAAATCTTGTTGTTGACTCATTTATAATTTATATATGACAAAACATTGTTCTTCGTTGTAATATGGATATAAAAATTTAATTTTGTTGAATTATTTATATTTTCTAATGAATATAAAATTTTAATGAATAGTTTAAAATATGACATTTTAATTCGAAACTTCCTTTTTATTTAATTTATTTATACTATTATATTATAATTTTAATTTCTTTTAAAATGTAATTGGATTATATTTTTATCATGTAATACAATTTTTTTCATTTGAAGTAATTTCTATTTTAAATTTTACATAAACACATTTCAATCTTTTGATGGTTATTACTTCTTAAAAACCCTCTTTTTGGTTTTGAAAAAAGGAATTAATTTTACCTCAATTACTGAAAATTCTAAGATTTGAATTTTGAAAAATGAATTTCATATTGGGAATCATATGTTTCAAATTTTTTATATAAGTACCTTTTATTTTTAGACATTATGAATCGTAATTTCGGTATTTATGTTATTTACCCTGGATAAATGGTAAATCTGGTAAATAATGGGTAAAAATATTATAATAATAATATTAAACAATCGTAACACAAGTACTAATCCTATTTGAAGAGATATTTCCAACCATGGGAATCCTTCGTCGATTTTGGAACCCCATGGATTCATTTGGATGTGAAAATTACATTTTATATGAATTAATATAATGTGAAGATAATTGTAACCAAAACATATAACCTTTACTAATTTTATTTAAATATATGATTATACAACTGATCTATATTTCTCTAGTTAGTAATTATAAATATTAAACTATTTCTTACATCATGATATTTTATTTATAATTTATATACATTATATATATATATATATATTTATATTTATGACACAATTATGAGGTACTGATTACATCATTAATGAAAGATTCAAATAAATGAATTTATAAATATTAAAATAAATTTAATTTAATGATTTTGATGCCATAAAATTCTTTCATAGATGAAATTGACATATTTGGGATGTGTTAATTCCTTTGGTTCAAAGCAATCATCTTTTTATGATTTTTTTAAAAATTCATGTAAGAATAGTGTCCAAAATTGAAATAATTCACAACTTTAAATAAAAAATAGTCTATTAAATGATATTAAATTTTTAAAAATCAAAAATTCGTCAAAATATTTAATATAAGTCCACATAATTCATACATACCTTTTTTTGGGTCTTTTTAATTTATATGGTAATTACATTAACCCAAAATATGTAAATAACATGATATCATAGTAAAATTTAAAAGGGGAAAATAAGGGTTAAACTAAAAATATAAGGATAAAAAATATTAAAAACTTATATAAAAATTATTTTATTATAGTTATTAGAACCAAAATCATATTATATTTGAATTAAATAAATATTGTAATTTTATTAATAGAAATTAAATTTATAATAAGTTAATATTTTGAGAGTTTTCTAAAGTGCCCATCTCCTCTCTTATAAAAGGGCACACTCTCCCTCTCCTCTTCACTCTATTTTGAGTCTTCAAGCTCTACCAAAACCAAACCATTTATCCTATAAACTTTCCTATTTACTTTTTAGAGTTTTTTTCTTCTATAAAGACCAACACTAGTACCCTATCTGTAAATTTAATATAGCCATGTCGAGGAAAGGTAATATCTTCTACTGATTCATTCACATTTATTTCTTATTCTACTACCTCTTCTTTAGTTGTTTCATTATAAAATAATAATATCAATGTCAATAATATACTTATATATTATTATAAATATGAAACAACCCAATTTCACCTTCTATCCATCCTACGAAAAACAAAATCATCACGCGTGCGTACGTATGATATATCGTCTCTATGCTGTGGTGTAATCTTTTTTTCACCACCGCCTTACTTGGATGGGTATAATGGTAGAAATAATAACTATATATGATTATTATAACATTATACAAATTCTGAGATATTATACACCATCCAATTCAACACCTTTCAACAATTATGGGTATATCATTACTCGTTCGTACGTGCACCTTACCTACTCCACGACCCGATTAAATTCTTCCCCCATGTTAACCACTCAAGAATGATTATAAAGTATATATAAAAAATAATAATTAAATGTATGACATAATAATAATACTTTATTTATGTGTATATATATATATATCATTTACTTCCTTTCAATTTAATAAGGAAACGAAAAAAGTGTTAATACATACATATGACCTACATTCTCTATTAATGATGTATTCCATTTCCTTTATCTATCAATTATATATATATATAATAAAAATATATAATATATAAATAGTTTTTTACATTTTTAAATTAATTAAATCATGATATAATTAATAATATCAAGAATAACAATTCAAAACACATATGATAAATAAAACGATTATTACCCAAAATGTTACTTTAACATGGAATTGACAAATGAACAGGTAATATGAAGTCGTAAGTGAATCATATATGATATCATAAATATTATTATCGTACTGTTACAAGTTAATAATATTTTTAAACCCACTATACTGGGTTTTTGGACATGTTTGGAATAAATTGGACCTAAGTTGAGGGATAATTTTCGAATCTCATTTTTTATCCGATATTGTTTATATGTCATAATATACTGGGGATATATTTATCATACATGTCCAAGTTTAATAAAAAAAATTCATAAAATTTTAAATTTTCATCTATGAATTTTTAAATCATTTTTTACCCATTTTTTGCTTTTACTACATGGTATAAAATTAATCTTTCTTTTTTTTACCATATGAGGTACTTTTTGACATTTTGAAAAAAGTACAAGGATAATGTTTTTCTAACATATAAGACCTGAACGGATTTTTACTCCTTCATAACGCATTATTTCCATGAAGATTCCTTTACAATATTTCATGTTTAATTTCAATTACATTCTTTTCTTTCAAAATTTCACAACATTTGGAGAAAAAAAATGTTTTAAAAGAAGAAATGATATTTTCCTCAAGAATTAAGTTCATGTGTTTTATCAAAATTATTTTCCATCTTAGATGATGCTTATTAAATATGGTTATGTTTTTATACCTATTTTCACAATGATATCATTATTTTAATGATTGAATATTATTCTGTATGGATTAGTTTATGGTGTAATGATGTTTAAGAAACCCATTCAATTTCATGGGTTATGCTATGATGAATTATTTACGTTTTGTGGAAAATGGAAAGTTGATTTCATTATGATATGGTTGGGACCTATATCACCCTACAATTAATTGGGAAAAGATTTATATATCATGAGATATACATTATTGGAATGTCAAGTAAATTGGGATTAGTATTTTAATGAAGGAACAAAAAGTAAATCTAGTTCAGTAATACATGGCCAAAATGGCTTGTAAACTATGTTTAGTAAAGGAATATGTCTATTATGACTGTCTTGGCAGAAATGATGTGGATACAATGGAAATTATTTTGTGTTCATATAAGTTTTCCATAATTACATTTTTTATGACAATGCTATTTTATCATGGTTAAAGTTCTTTTATGATCCCTTCCATACGTACTACCATGATTTTTTTCATGACTCACGATTTTGATGTTTAAAATTTATGTTCATGTTTTTATGTTAAAATTTTTATGGTTTGTTTTATTTCTTCTATTATTACCTTTACTGATCATTAAATCAAACCCTTTTTATGTTTTTCCCCTTTTATATAAAGAATGGTTTTAGTTAGGAAATTAAAAGGGGAAGATAATTATGGGAGATATTAGAGATCTTTCACAAAATTATATGATTATGTTCCATGTTTCAAAAGACACTAAACTATTATAGCCTTTGGTAATCTATTTGAGACATGTATTAATTATTCCGGAAAATAAATGTAATTTCCATGTATGCTAAGCTTGGGTCTCTACAGTTGGTATCAGAGTGAAGGTTTAGTTAACCTTTAAATTGTAGGATGTTAAAACATTATAGAGATCCCTATAGATATTTCTATGGTATTTATAGGTATGTACCTTAGGATAAGTATAAGTATAGGTTACAATCCTAGAATTATGATAACGATCATGAATAACCTAGGATTAAACCTAAGATGTTAGAGATTGAAAGTACTCCCCCTTGATTATGTTGTTTTCCTAGTATGATTTTTTCCTCTCACACTATTTGTTTGGGTTTTAAAAAATGGTTAGAAATAGGGGGATTCATGTTAATGGAGAATATGATAGAAAATGGAATTATATTCTTCTTGAGAAACCAAATGAAACGATATTTGGAAGGTGAAACATCGTTATTATTCTAAATCAGCAATATAATAATATGTTCAATAATATCAACTTTGGTAAGTTTCATAATCAATATAATAAGAGAAAGATGGAGTTTCATGATGATCATAGAAGAAGGAATGTTCAATTTTCCTCATATAAATCATGTGGGAATAGGCATCAAGGAGAATGTTTCAAAGGAACTGGATGATTCTTTGGGTGTGGAAAAGAAGTATCCAAATACAGTAATTGAAAATGGAAAGGTTCAATTAACACAAAGGAAAAGGATAATGGTATTTCTAAGACAACAACGATGGTTAATTTTTTTAAATGTGGAATGTATGGGCATTATTAAATAGATTCCCAAAGGGAAAATATCATAATGAGAATCAACATGGTCGTATGGATAGTATTTATGTTGCTGATGATGAAGATACTACAAATGATGTGTTAGATAAAATAAGTGTTAAGGAATAAAATGATGAACATTAGTTAATGGTTTAAGAAGGTAGTGAAATGATTGAATGTTTTTGAAGAGTGATTTTGTATAAGTAATATAATCGTACTATGGAATAAATAAACATCTAAGGATTGTTACAATATTTTTTCCCCTTAAGTATTTGAAAGTATATGTAGAATGGTACTGGTAACGAACCAAAGTTATATCGATGGAATTCCCTTCTTATAATTATGCGATATAGTATAATCCCATTAAGAATAAAAAAGAAATAATATGATACTAAATATTATGTGATCATTAAACATAATTTTTCCACTTCTATGTTTTGAATTTCGAAAATCTGACATACGTGGTTATGATTAGTAAGATGTTTGGAGTCTTATAGGAAAACATTAATTTTTAGTGAATAGTAACCCACCCTTATGAATAGTAACCTACCCTTTTGAATAATAATATGACCTTTATGAATATTAAATCTTCCAAAATAATAGTAACCTTACCCATGAATAATGAAATAAAATTTAGGTATCGTATAAGTGACAGTTTGACCATAGTAAAGGTAATTTTATTTTTATTTGTCATAAATATTTAATTATAATTAAGTAATTAATTTAAAAGAAAATTTATTTTCTTAAAATGTGTTCATAAATTAAAAAATATGTGTCTTATCATTTTAACATTATTTTATAAGACCTTACTTAATTTTTTAAAGCATTATAAAATCAGATTTAATTTTTAAAAACAGAATATTTCAAGTAAATTATGATTTTAATGAAAAATTAAATTAATCATTTTTAGAATATTATTTTTGGAGAATAGACCTCATTTTTTTGGATTCTACTCCTCAATAAATGGTTGGGGTGAATTTTTTGAAATTATCTGAAATACTTGAATTTTTTATGAATAGTGAAATTTCATAATTTACAAAATATGCTAAATAATATTATTATAGAGTCATGCATGATGTTCTTGTGATTTAAGACAAATTGGTTCGGATTCACATGATAACATTTAAATTCATGGTAATTTAAGACTCAATGTTTCTTTTCGTGTGGTGAAATAATAAATTAATGAATTTTATATTCAGAAATCCCATCTCCCTTCCTCTATAAATACCACTCTTCACACCGTCATTTCCTCACACCTCTCAAGCTTCAAGCCTTATCTAAAATCTTCCGATTAATATTCCCTAGACCCTACCCCATGACCAATAGCTTCTGTTATCATCAAAATACCAATCCAATCATCTTTAAGGATGATCTCAAAAGAAGGATTGAAGAGGTAATTCCTATATCTCTCTTTTTCCTTTAAATTCATTTCAAATTCAAGTTCATTTCTTAATCTATACTCACCTATATTCATCCACATGGTATGGTTACTCAATTATTATACATATAATTTAATTTTATTATAAAAATGGGTTATTATATCATTCAACCCCCTTCTATTATTTTTTTTACTTTATAAAATAGAACGTTGTTCGTGAGGCGTTAATTTTTCACCTTCAAGAACAACGTGTTTTCAATTTCCTTTATAGCTTTAAGATATGGTCAGTAAACCATTTTTATGGTTTAATGAGATTATATTATATGTATTATATCATTTTTCATGTTCTTTAACTAACTTATGTATATATTACTAAATGATTAAACAAAATATGTTTGTTGTGGTCAAAAAACCACAAAAATTAACCCAGACAATCAACATTAAATTTTTATCTAATGATTCATCCACATGGTATATAATATAATTCATTGTAAGATAATTTAAAATATAGTAAATTCATTAATAAATTAAAATATCAGTTTGGTATGTTTATCCATGTTCTACATGAACTTTCATTTAAGAATACATGTTAACGGCTCAAGAAATCCAAATAAATGAACATTCCCAAACAATGGTTTTAAACTCTATAACTCATCAAATGGCCCATAAAATAACATAATGAAACCATAATGAACTATATAAATTTACACATGGTCCTGTAACTATAAATTAATGAATTTAATGTGGTTATACATGAATTTAATGTGAATAAAGCATTGAGATACAAGGTAAGGGGAAAATATCGAACCCAAATTTCGTTCTTCGGGTTCTCCCTATTTCCCTTTATTTTTTGTATGGTCATTCCTTAAAAATAATTTTTTCATAATTATATTTCCTTTTCTGGGATATACATATTTTCTAATAAATTTTATCAAAAAAAAGTTTTCCAAAACAACACTTCTTTTAAAAACACACATTTTACTTCTCACTCAAGGTCGATGGTTATCGTATCATGTATGTTGTTCCCACTTAATTTTGGGAACCCAATGTTTATGAATGTGTTCTTATGAGATGAAATCATATCCTTTACATCGGTTAGTTATGTTCATTTTTTATATATTTTCATTGTGTCATGCATGATAATGGTTAAAATTCTGATGTGATGGGTGATCCTGGAATTATATAGTGCAATATGATTGTTTCAATGTGATGGGTGTGCCAGGAATTATACATCACTCCAATGAATTGTGTAAAGTGATTAATTTAATGAGTTAATGTTAAATTATGTGTTAAAAATATTATATCTTATTTCACATGTATTTTTGGTAGTTAACCACCAAGACATTATGTTTCATTTTTTTTTGCATTGCCACATTTCAAGTCTCTTATTAATGTTTCCTCTCATGTTCATGATCCTTTTCCTATGTTATGGTTATGCTCACCGAATGTTATATTTTCATTATCTATCCTATTAATTTTATTTTAGATCCACCCTTTTTATGTATATCCTTAGGTGACTACATGTACTAATGATAGGTCATGTTCCAATAATAAGCTAGAGAAGAAGGAATTAAATAAATGTTTATGCTTGAGGTTGTAATTGTTATATATGGTCCTAGTTTTCCTAAAACACTAAAACTTTGGATCCTCTATGTGTAATACTATTATGTTTTTTATCATTAAAATAATTAAATAGTAATGTAAAAATGTATGGGCTACTATAGTTGGTATCAAAGGAAAGGTTTAGTTAATTTGGGAATTCAGATTAGTGAACCTTAGAGAAAACATCTAGCATGAGACTAAGTAAAAATATGCACAAAAGAATCATTACATAGGGATCCCATATTTCATGTTTTTATTAAAAATCTTATTAATAAAAAAGTTATTCATGACTTTTTGACTTATGTTTTGTTCTAACCTTTTCTATTTTATAAAATTTTTGGAACTAGGAGAAACCAAGACAAAAACTCATGTGAGGGCCAATGCAACGATTGCCCAAACGACATCCCCAATTATTTGGGAGGTGGAGGTCAAAAATTCATGGCAATGCTTACCCAAATATGTCAGGTTATTAACAATAAAAATAATAATGGACAACACCCTACTTCACTAAAGTGAGGGAAACTGGTTACTGAGTGTTTTATGAGGCAACAACCATCGACGTTTAGTCGATCTTCAGATACAGTAGTTGCGGAGCAGTGGGTCAACTCCATGGAGACGATCTTTTATGTGCATCACTGTTCTAATATAGAAAAAGCGACACTGTCCATTTATCATCTAGATATAGAATCCGATCAATGGTGGTCATTGATTAAGAACACCAATCCAAGGGAGGAAATTAAAAAGATGGAATGGGAAGAAATTAAGATAATGTTTCTTAACAAGTATTTCCCAAGAAGTCATAACATGATGATGGAGAGAGAATTCATAAAGCTCAAGAAAAAAAATGATAATGTTTTACAACCAATGATGAGAATTTCACAAGGGTTTCATGGTACGCTTTGGGTTTTGTTATCAACAATGATATCAAAATTGATAGATTATTTAGTTGATTAATACCAAACCTTCAAAAGGATATTGAAATTCATGAAATTAGGAGTAATGAAGATGTTTTTTGATGTTCTATAAAAGTGGAGATGGATTTTGTAAAATAGTCCCATAGATATGGTGATATGACACGAAAGATGGAGTTTAATGCTAGTGGAACCCATGATAATGGTGGGAAGAAATATCAACAACCCACATGCCAAAAATGTGGGATGTTGTACCTTGAGAACTACCTCAATGGGATGTAGAAGTGCTTCATGTGTGGGAAAGAAGGACACCATGCTCAAGAGTGTAAAAAGACATGATAAAGAAGGAGAATGTGGTGCAAGAAAAGAGAGAACCTCCCATGGTTCAATGCTATAATTGTATGGATCAAGGGAACTAATGCAAGACAATGCACTAATCCTTGAGTTCACGAGGGTAATCATCTTCCGCAGCCTCCAAAGAAAAAATAACATGGGAAGTCTTATTCAATCACTACAGCATATGAGGAGTAAGATAATGAAGTTGTACAAGGTACACTTCTTATTCACTAAAGAAATGTAAATGTATTATTTTATTCTGGTTCTACTCATTCTTTTATATCTTTCAAGATTGCTAGAACTATAGAATCGAAGCCCTAAATCCATGAAGTAGAGATATATGTAAAAACACCAACTATTGAAATCATTTCTACCCAAGTGTTTTACTCTACTCCTATTAGCGTATGTGGGAATATTCTTCCAGAAAATCTTGAAATTAATTCCTTGGTGGAATTTAATGCTATAATGGGAATGGATTGGATCTAGTAATATAGAGCACAAATACACTAGCGGGAAAAAGAAATAACTTTTCATATTCTGAACCATCCCATGCTGCTCTAAAAATGCAAGGAAGATTCTGATTCTCCTTTGAAAATATTTAAATGGTATGGGTGTTGATTCCCTATGAAGAATTATACCTCTCCCAAATCATTGAGTAAATGGATAGTATCAACCTTGTGGGAATCCCCATCATGAGTGAATATGGTAATGTATTTCCAAAAGAGTAACCAAGAATTCCCCCAGATGTTAATGTAGAATTTTCAATAGAACTCATACCCAAAGCTACTCCTATCTCAATGTATCCTTATAGGATGGCTCCTATCGAACTGAAGGAGTTAAAGAAGAATCTACAAGAGCAACTGGACAAAGAAATCATATGCCCTAGTGCATCACCTTTGGTGAGCTAGTTCTCTTTGTGAACAAAAAGGATGGTAAAATGCAGTTGTGTATCGATTATCGAGAACTCAACAAGATCACCATAAGGAAAATGTATCCTCATTCAAGGATTAAAAACTTGTTTGTTCAGTTAAGAAGAGATCAAAACTTCTCAAAGGTGGATATTCATTCTAGATATCATCAGCTAAAGGTGAAGAAGGAATATATTTAGATGACTGCCTTCCATAAAAGGTATGGCCATCATGGGTTTCTGGTGATGCCCTTCGAACATACTAATGCCATTTTAATCTTCATGGATTTGATGAATAGTGTATTTTGATATTACCTTGAAAATTTTGTGGTAGTGGTTATTGATGATATTCTCATCTACTTCATGATCAAGGATAAACATGAAAAAAATATATAAGATTTGAGTTGGAGACATTGAGAAAGGAGAAGTTGTATGCCATGTTCATCAAGTGTGACTTTTGGATGAATCAAGAAAAATTTATAGGAAATGTGATCTCAAGTGAGGGAATTTCTGTAGAACTTTCAAAAAAGGTAATTTAATATTTTTTGAGGCCCTCTAGTGTCATAGAAATGCATTGATTTCTTGTATTAGCTGGGTAATACAGACGTTTTGTGAGACATTTATCATAGTCTTTAATCCCACTAACTATGTTAACAAGGAAAGGGGTAAAGTATCTATGGACGGAATAATGTGAGGGAATCTACAAGGAGCTAAAGAAATGTCTTATCACTGCCCATGTACTCACACAACCGAAAAGTGGAGAAAGTTTTGTGATATAGAGTGATGATTCAAAGAAAGGATTGGGTTCTATACTCCTGCAAAATGACAATGTGATATCTTACGCCTCATGACACTTGAAGATCCATGAGTAGAACTACCTATCGCATGATCTAGAGCTATCAGCCATGATTTTTACATTGAAAATCCGGCGGCACTACCTTTATGGAAAGAATTGTGATGTATACACTGGCCACATAATCCTAAATTATAAATTTCAAAAAATGAGCTCCACATGCGTCAATGGAGATTGTTAGAGATAATCAAGGATTAGGATTTATCTAATCACTATCATCCTGGAAACGTTAACAATGTAGCTCATGCTCTAAGAAGAAAAAAACATCTTACTCTATGCATGTTATAGATTGAGAAAGAACCTATCTTCTCGGATATGGAAAGGATAGATTTAGAAATCATAAGGTCAGGGGATGCATCCTACCTTTCCCAAATGATTGTGCAACCATCCCTCCAAGAGAAGAATAAGGAAGCACATAGGGATGATATGGAGATACAAAATACGGTGAATGTAGTAAAGGACAGGAAGCTGCAAGAGTTCCATATAGATTATGATGGTGTGATTTAGTTTGGAATGTAGATTTGTGTACCTTCCTCACCCGGGTAAAGATGGATCTATGGGACATTTCACATAGCTCAAAATTCTCTATCCATCCTAGGAGTACCACAATGTACCATGATCTCCAAGAACACTTATGGAGGGATAACATGATGATAGAGATTACAGAATATATATCAAGGTTCTTGGTATGTCAATAAGTTAAAGCAGAGCGACAAAAGTCAAAAGAGATAATGCATCCATTGTCAATACCCATGTGGAAATGGTAGAATGTCACATTGAAATTTTTTAGGGGTCTCCTGAAGACGTCGAATGGAAATAATGTGATATGGGTTGTGGTTGATCGACTCGCCAAGACTGTCCATTTTATCACTAATTGGTAAGACATCTCACTTGAAGAACTTGCAAAGATATTTGTGAAGGAAGTAGTGAGACTGTATGGAGTTCCACTCTTGATTATCTCTGACCATGATCCAAGTTTCACATATAAATTCTATAGGATTCTTTAATATTCTTTGAGTACTAAATTAACTTTCAACAAGGTCTATCACACCCAAACTGATGGAAAATCTTAAAGAACTATTCAGATGCTTGAAGATATGAAATGATCTTGATCTCAATAATTCAAAGGTGGATGGGATCAACATCTACCATTAATTTATTTCTCATACAATAATATATTCTACTCGAGTATTCAAGTGGATCCGTATGAATCTTTGTATGGAAAGATATTTAGAACTCCAACTTGTTGGAATGATGTTTGAGAAAGAAAGATACTTGGACCCGATCTTCTAAAAGGGATGATAGAGAATGTTCATGTCATCCAGAAACACATCAAAGCTGCTTAGAGTCGAAAAAAGAGCTACTTTGGCAACCATTGAAGGGACATGGAGTTCGATGTTGGAGATAAAGACATCCTTCGAATGTCACTATAGAAGAGAGTCATGCGGTTTGGATAGAAATGGAAGCTAAGCCCAAGGTACATTTGACCCTTTGATATCCTGGACCGTATAGGAGTTGTGGCCTATCGTCTTGCACTTCCACCAAATATGTCTCACGATCATGATGTGTTTGACATATCTCTCTTGAGGAAGTAATTACCAGATCCCACACATGTACTGAACTCAAGGGTGGTACAGCTGGAAGATGATCTCTCCTGTAAGGAGAAGCCTATAGAGAGTTCTTCGAATTGAGAGATAAGGTACTACAAAACAAGACAACACACCATGTCAATGTGTTGTGGAGTAAACAGATGTTTAAAGAAGAAACTTGGGGACCGGAATAGGGAATGAAATAGATGTACCCTCACCTATTTATGTAAAGTGAAATTTCGAGGTGGAAATTTCATAAGGGGGGATGGATGTCATGATCCAATGTTTTATCAATATAATTGACTTCATATTGTTAGAACTTATAGTATAATAAAATTTGGAAGAAAATGAAATATTATGATACTAAATACTATGTGATCATTAAAAATAATTTTCCACTTCTATGTTTTGAATTTTGAAAATCTGACATACACGGCTGTGATCAGTAAGATGTTTGCAGTCCGATAGGAAAAACATATTTTTTGGTGAATAGAAACCTACCCTTATGAAGAGTAACCTACCCTTATGAATAGTAACCTACCCTTATAAATAGTAATTGGAAACTAATGAATAGCAAATCTTAAAAAATAAGAGTAACCATACCCATGAATAATTAAATAAAATTTAAGCATCTTATAAGTGACAATTTTACCTTAGTGATGGTATTGGTATTTTCGTAAGTCATAAATAATTAATAATTAATAATTAATTAATTTATAAGAATATTTACTTCTTTAAAATGTGTTCATAAATTAAAAAATCTTTGTCTTATATTTTTAATATAGGTTTATAGAACCTTATGTAATTTTTTAAAGCATTATAAAATCAGTTTTTTTTAAACTACATTTTTCAAGTAAATTATGATTTTAATTAAAAATAAAATTATTCATATTTGTATTTTTTTTTTGAAAAATGGAATTCATTTTTGGATTCTACATGTCAATAAATTGGTGGGGTGATGTTTTTGGGATTTTTCAGAAATACTTTAATTTCTTATGAATAGTGAAATACCATAATTTACAAAATATGCTTAATAAGATAATTATATAGTCAAGCATGATGTATTGATGATGTAAGCCCAATTGGTTCGGTTTTACATGATAAAATTAATATTATTGTCCATGGAAGACTCACTATTCCTTTTCTTGTGGGGAAATAATAAATTAATTAATTTTATATTGAAAAATCCCCCTACCCTCCAATATAAATACCAACCATCGCACCCTCATTTCCTCGCACCACTCAAGATTCAATCTGTGTCTAAACTCTTCCCAAACATATTCTCTAGACCCTAACCCACGACCTAGAGCTTCTAGCCTTATCAAAATGACATTCCTATATTCCTTATGGAGGATCGCAAGAGGAGTATTCAAGAGGTAATTTCTCCCTCTATCTTTTTCCTTTAAATTCCTTTCTATTTCGGGTTCATTTATTAATCTATCCCCACCTATTTTTAACCACATTGTATGGTAACTCTATAATAATACATATACTTAAATCATATGATTATAATGGTATATTATATCATCCAACAACCTTCTCATATTTTTATTTTATAAAAGAGAACGTTGTTCGTGAGGTATTTATTTATCATCTTCAAGAACGACATGTTTTCAATTGACTTTACAGCATTCAGATCTTGTCCTGAAACCATTTTTATTGTTCATTGCGATTATATTATATTAATTATATCATATTTCATGTTCTATAATGAACATTGGTACATATTACTATATGATTAAACAAAACATGTTCGTTGTGGTCAAAAAACCTCCTAAATTAACCAAAACAATCATCTTTAAATTCTTATCTAATTATTCATCCACATGGTATATAATATAATCAATATAATATAATTTAAACATATTTAATATCATTAATAACATGAGATATCAGTTTTTTATGTTTACCCATGTTTACATTAACTTCTATTTATGAATACATGTGAACTGCTCAAGAAAACCATAAAAACAATCATTCTGGAACAATGTTTTTTAAAATCTATACCTCATCAAAAGCCTCAGAAAATAACATACTGATACCATAATAAACCATATTAATTTAAAAAAGGTTCTGTAATTTTCAATTAATGAATCTTATATGGTTATGAAAGACCTAAAATTGAAGAAATAATCCGGATACAAGGTAAGGGGAAAATCTCAAACACAACTTTCTTTCTTCGAGTTCTCCCACTTTCACTCCATTTTTGGAATGTTCAAAACTTTAAAATCATTTGTTAAACATTATAAAACCTTTTCTGGGATATAAATTTCTTCTAATGAAGTTTAATTCAAACAAATATTTTCTAAAAGAACACATCTTTCAAAAACTCACCGTTTACTTCTCACTCAAGGTTGATGGTTATCATCTCAAGTATGTTATTCTCACTTAATTTTGGGAAACCAATGGTTATGAATGTGATATTATGAGATGAAAAAAATTCCTTTCCATGGGATAGTTATGTTTATTTTTTTTTATATTTTTATTTTGGAATGCATGATAAATTATAATGTTATAATGTGACGGCTGCGCCCGGAATTATATAGTGAAATATGAATGTTTCAATGTGACGTGTGAGCCAAGAATTATATAGTGCTCTAATGAATTGGTTGAAGTGAATAATCATGTAGATTAATGTAAAATGATTTGTGAAAAAATTGATATTGTTGTTCATATGCATGTGTGGTAGTTCACCACTAAGACATGATGTTTCATTTGTTTATGCATTTCCACATTTCAAGTCTCTTGTTAATTATTCCTCTCATGTTCATGATAATTTTCCTATGTTATGGTTTTTATAACCTATTGTTATGTTCTTATTATCTATCCTATTACTTGTCTTTTAAATAAACTATTCTGATGTATATCCTCAGGTAATTACATGTACTAAGGAGAGGTCATGTGCCAATAAGAAGCTAGAGAATAAGAAATTAAATAAATGTTTATGCTTGATGTTGTAATTTGTATGTATGGTCCTAGTTTTACAAAAATACTAAAACTTTGGATCCTCTATGTGTAATACTATTAAGTTGTTTGTATTTAAAATGATGTAATAGTAATGTAAGAAAAGGTTGGGTTGCTATAGTAATGGTAACCATAAAATGTTATTCAGATATTTTTGGAAAGCACATGATATGTGCATAATGAAGGGTTAAAGAGATAACGAGATATTTGATATTATTAATGAGATCATGACTAATATAAAGACAAAGTGATATCAGGGTTTGATTATATATAATTATTGGGATTTTTTTATTCGGAAAGAGTTAACTTTTGGCAGCATTCATGTTTTCACTAAGGTTCTTTGGTAATTAATGTTTTAGGTGAATACATGATTAAGGTATTCACATGATTGGAATGTTACAACCAATATTTTTGAATGGATTGTAATGTTATCCATTTATGATTTATATAAGTTATTTTCCAGTTTATGTTTGATAGATTAGTGTATTATCTCACAATAGGTGGAATTATGCTTATTTGATAACATGTTCTAACCTTTTTGTTGAGGCAAATGGGATGACCTATCATTATAATGAAAGATCTACTAACACTTCTCAAATGAAACATTATACTTTATTTCTTTAAGATTTGAAGTGGAAATTGTTCAAGGCATGAAAAACTGTGAGATTGTACCAAAATAAATTATGTATTTATTCTCATGAAATGTTATTCAATTTTAGGAAAATGATATAGAAAACCCGAAATGATATCAAAGTAACTTCTTAGCTGATGAATCAGATGGTCGCTTAAATCATCGCAGATTTATTGCTTTCTGGTTGTTAACTTTCTTGAAACCTTAATCTCCATCCCTATCCATCAGAACATGATGGTTATAGTTCTCTTCCATATCCATGTTTTGACTTCCTACCTATGTTATCCTATTCGGAAACCCCATGAATAGTTAATTTGGGTAATAGTTATGTTTCTAACATTCCTGTTGGAAATATATTTTTAGTATTCCTTTTTACAACATGGGTTTTTAGGAACAAAACATTCCAATAGTAAACCATTTATAACCTCAAAGAATTTTGAGGGTGAAATTTATTTTAAGGGCGGTAAAATGTAACACCATGAGAATTTATGAGATGGAATCATTTTAATTTATTAGATGTATATAGTTTTATGAAACACCAAGATAATCTTGTGCAATAAAAAACTCAATATTAGCTTGTAGTATATGAAACACTATTTTTGTCCTGCGTTGGACCCAATTTCAACTTCAATTGAACGAATTCATTTTACGCATCCATGAGTTTATATTTTTTTAATTTATAAAGGAACTAATTTTAGATTATGTTATATGCAACAACAAAGTAATATTTCACTACACGCAACACTGATCTGGCTTGTGTTACACGCAAGAGAGACCATCCCCAATAACATGCATTTATGCAATACCGAGTTTCACAAAACAACGATGTATTATTAAAATAATATATAACTAGCTGTTATGAATAGTAGTAACCACATTTTGAATTTTATATAACATTAGTATTTATATTACACATTTTCTAGAACCTGATTTGAGAGAAAAATCAATTTTTCAGATAAAAGTAGTATATTTTTTTTAAATGTAATTTTACCGCCTTTTGATGGAGCACCCATTTTAAATCAATTTTTGACACTTTTATAAGTTATATTTGGAAAAATAATTTTCTTATTTAGAATCAGAGCATAAAATTTTATTATTGTTGAATATTTCATATTTTTTTCAAAAAATTAAAATTTTAATAAATAGTGAAAAATACTTAATTTTAATTCAAAAATGCCTTTTTATCAAATTTATTTTTATTGTTATATTATCTTCTTAATTTGATTTAAAGTTTAATGGGATTATATTTTAATAATTTAATCCAATTTTTGTTATTTGAAGTAATTTTTCTTTTAACTTGGACATAAGAAATGTCAATCTTTTGATAGCTATTAGTTCTTAAAACCCCGATTTTTGGTTTTGACAATGGGAATTAGATTTAAATTAATAAATGAAACTTATGTTTTTTGAATATGGAAAAAAGGATTCCATATTTGGAATCATAAGGTTCATAATTTTTAAATTACTACTATTTATTTTTTGGACATTATGAATAGTAATATCAGTTATTATTTTATTTACCATGTTTAAAGGTTAATCTATTAAATAACATGTAAAAATAATATTATAATAATATTAAACTTACCTAACACGTGTCTTAATCCTATTTTATGATATATTATTGACAATGGGATTCCTTGGGTAGATTTTGGGACCCCATGGATTCACTTGGATGTGAAAATGGCATTTTATAAGAATTAATTTTGAGTAAGGATAATTATAACCTAAACATATATCTTTTACTAAATTGATTTTAATATAGGTTTATATAACTGATATATATGTATATATATATTCATTATAGAGATAAAAATATTTTCTACATCATGGGTTTTTATTTATATTTTTTTGACATTAGATAAATATATTTATTTATGACAAAATTATGATGTTGCGATTAGCTCATTAATGAAAGATTAAAATAAATAAATTTATAAATATAGAATTTAATTTAATTTGAATATTTTGATGCAATAAATAAATTTTCTGGAATACATTTACATATTAGGGCTGTGTTAATTCCCTTTGTTTGAAGTAATAAGTTTTTTATGTTTTATTTATAAAAACTCATGTATGAATAGTGTCGAGAATTGACCTAATTCATAACTTAAAACATAAAATAGTTTATTAAATGACATTGAATTATTAAGAATATAATATTCATACAAATGATTAATATAAGTCCAAATACCTCATAAATTACTTTTTATGGTCAAATGATGTGATATGGTAATTACATTAACCCACAATGTGTAAATAACATGATATCACGGTAAGATTAAAAAGGGTAAAATAAGGGTTAAACAAAAAAGATAAGGGTAAACAAATATTACAAACTTCACTAAAAAATTATTTTAGGGTGTGTATTATAACCATGAATATCTAATATTACAATTAAATATATTTTGGACATTATTAATAGGAATTTAATTTATAATAAATTAATATTTTGAGAGTTTTCTAAAGTGGCCCTCTCATTTCTTTAAAAAGGGCAAACCCTCCCTCTCCTATTCCCTCTATATTGAGACTTCAAGACCTTATAAACCCTATAAATTTCACTTCTAAACATCCTTAGTTATATTATACAGTTTTTGGTATTCTCATAATACCATCTCTAGTTCCCTATGAGGATCTTTAAAGGAAGCACGTTGAGGAAGATGCAATCTCTTCTACAGATTATTTCCAATTCCATTATTCTTCTACATTATCTTCTTTAGTTGTTTGATTATAAATTAATAACATTAGTATCAATCATATAATTATCTGTTATTATAAATATCAAACAACCCTATTTCACATTTTATCCATCCTACAAAAAACGTAATCATTGTACGTGTGTACGTATGGCTTCCTTTCTCCACGTCGTGGAGTAATCTACTTTTCACCACCACCTTACATGGATGGGTATAATGGTTGAAATAATAAATATATATAATTATTATAAATTTATACAAATTATGATATATTATACACCATCCACTTCAATAATTTTCAACAATTATGGGAACGATATCATCACTCGTGCATACATACGGCTTACCGTCTCCATGATGCGATGAGATTCATTATCCTTTTTAACCATTACAGAATGATTATAAAGTATATATAATTAATAATCATGAAATATATATCATAATAATACTACTAGTCATATGTATATATATATATCATTTACGTACTTCCATTCAATTTAATAAGGAAACAGAAACGGTGTTCATGCGTACGCACGAACTACTGTCTCCATGAACTTTGTATTCCATTTCTTATATATATAATATATTTATATTTATATACTAAATATATATAATATATAAAACCTTTTTTACATTCCTTATATAAGTAAGTAATGAAATAAGTAATAATATCGCGAATATAAATTCAAAACACATACGATAAATAAAATGATTATTACCCAAAATGTAGCTTTAACACTGAATTGACAAATGAACGGGTAATATAAAGTCATAAGTGAATAATATATGACATAATAAATATTATAATAGTACTATTAAATTTTAATAACATGTTTAAAGCAACTATACTGGAGTTTTAGTCACATATGGAAGAAATTGGACCAAAGGTAAGGGATAATTTTTCAATCAAATTTTTTATATGAGATTGTTTATACGTAAGTATATACTAGGGATATACTTATCATCCATGTCAATTTTTTCTAAAAAATGTTTTAATAAAATTTTAACTATTCTTATTTTAATGTTTAAAGTCATTTTTACCCATTTTTTACTTTTACTAAATGTTATTGGAGGAATCGTTCTGTTGTTTACAATATGCTGTACTTTTTGACTTTTTAGAAAAAAGTACGAGGACAATGTTTTTTATCTTATACGGAATGAACATATTTTTACGCTTTAATAAAAAATTATATCCTTGAATATTCTTATACAATATTTCAAGTTTATTTTCAATTAAATTATTTTATTTTAAAATTTCAAAACATTTTGATAAAAGAAAATATTTTTTAAGAAGAAAAGATATTTCATCAAGAATTATGTTCAAGTGTATTATCATAATTATTTTTCATCTATGGTAACACTCTTTAAACAGGGTTATGTTTCTTTCCCTATTGTTACTATGATTTGATTATTTTTATTATGGAATGATTTTTTAGGGATTATTTTATGAGGGAATGATTTTTAAGAAACCCATTTTATTTCTTGGGTTATGCTATGATGAATGATTTCTGTTTTTTGGCACGTGCAGAGATGATTTCATTCTATGATGTGTGGGACCGATATCCCACTAAAATGAATTGGGTAAAACATTATATCTCATGATATAGACATGACTGGAATGTCAAGTAAATTTGTCTTAGTAATGCAGGGATGGAACAACAAGTAAATGTGGTTCAATAATACATGGTTAGAACCGCATATAAACTCGGTTCTGTAAAGGACTATCTCCACTTTGATGGTCTTGGTAGCAATACCTTGGCTACTATGGAAATCATTTTTTTTATTTTTCCACAATTTAATGTTTTATACCAATGCTATTATTTCATGGTTAATGTTCTTTTAGGATCCATGCCTTACGTTCTGCCATGATTTATTTCACGACTCACGATTTTGATGTTTAAACATTATTTTCATGTTTTTATGTTCATATATTTATGGTTTTTTATGTCCTATATGTTACTGTTACTAGTCATTTTAGCTCACCCTTTTTAGGTTTTCTTTTCCCCAGGATATAAAGAAAGGATTTATGTAGGAATACAAAAGTGGATGATCATTATGGGAGATATTGAAGATCTTTCACCATGTTAGAATATTATGTTCTGAGTTCCCAAATATACTAATATAATATGGTATTTGGGTATTCTTTTGTGTCATGTATTAATTAGTCCACGAAATAAATTTAAATTCTATTTACCTCAAGTATGGGTCTCTACTATTACCCATAAAATTATGTGTTTTTAATTAATTATTTAATATTTTTTAATTAATACATTAAAATAATAAAAAAACAAAATAATAAATATTTGTTGTAATGAATTTTTATTTCAATATTCATACAATAGAAAGTGTATTTCTTTAATAGGGGATAAAAATAAATCATTTCCCATTTAACTTAAATATAATTTGAAATCAAATCATTTGGAATCATATCTGTAATCAATGAAATTTATGATAATATTAATGATGTTTAATGATATTGTTGTACTACCCTATAATTGTATAAATGAAATTACCTTTTTGAATGACTAAATTCCTTATATTTAAAGAAAACACAATAATTATTTTGGTTGTTTTATAACAATATATAAAGTATAATTTTAAAAAATCAAGAATATTATCCTTTAATAATATAACCTTTTAACAGTAAACATTACGATTAGTAAAAATAAGGGTTACAATAATGTCAATTTGACACAGATTTAAGAAGCGACAACATTGAGAATTATGCTTGTACCCTATTAATCACATTTAGAGAAGCTTCTCCAATAGATAGAATAATTGGGATTTTCCCTTGATTAATTCCAATTTGAGATTAAACAAACAATGTCTGAGAGAAAATGTTTTTGAGGGTTTTTCACTTTCAATAAGATCATGGGCCAAACCATTTTTATCAAACCACAACAATAAATTACAATAATATGAAAATATAACCTTAGGAATTACATTATTGTAATAATGGGTAATGTGTATATGCCCAAGTTATATAAAATTTTATATTTCAATATAAAGGAAATTATCAATATATTTATCAATTTTTAATAACTATGTATATATTATTTTATAATGTTTTCAATAATAATTATTTTTTTACCTGAAGAAATCAAAAATATATATATTAGGAAATATTTATTTTCAATTAACATACACTTTTAATGCATTCAATATATTTTTATGTGAATCATATTTTTTAAAAATATGAATCATAGTTTAAACATATTTATATATAAATGAAAATATAAATTAATAATGTATAATTTAATTTTTAAAGATGTAAAGAAAATTAATATTGTAAAAAAACTTGTATTTTAAAATATATATTTATCTTTATTTAAAAATGAAAACTATAAAACAAAGAAATATATTTTGATAAAATAATTATTATTTATATAATTTTAATGTTGAAAAAATCCAATGGTGTATTTATCATAATATTTTAAGAAGGTTGATTTTTTTGGAAAAAACAAATACGATATAAATATATGATCTGTATATGAAATATAAATGACCGAAATGTAGTGTAATAAATACCATAAAAGGAAAAAATGAAGAAATATATTTTCCCCTTTAATATAATGAATTTTTTATGTAATTTAATTCATTTTAAAAATCCATAGTGAATCCTTCAAATCCTAAATTATATTTTATGTCATTAAATTATAATATTTATAAACATGAATCCCATCCATATCACTGAGGGATTTATTTTAAAAATTTTATTTATTAACCAAATAAAATTTTAAACCAGATGCTTCTATATATAAATAATGGGAAAATTGTTATGGTTTTTGGGATTTGTAAATTTATCATATATAGTCCAGAACATATATTTAGAAATTAATAATGAATTTTCATCTCTCTTTCTATAGATGACCATCCATCCCCCCACTAGTATTCACACAGAACCTGTTGAAAATGATGTTCTTCTCATTATACCGCTCTATGTACCCCTTGAAGTGTATCAATTATCGAAAAAATATCCTCTTAAAATTTTAGATGATCCCTCTTAAAGTAAGGGACTATCTCCCATCGACGAGATCCCGATTTGGGAGTCCAGAAAGGCTGCAAAAATCAAAAACAGCAGCAAAACATTATCCACGAAGAGGATAAGGGGACTACCTGTCGGCGGCTTCACAGGATCGTTTTGGGAATCGCTTCACATGAAGAACACAAAGGCTTAGAGAGAAGGTAGAGAGAGAATTTCTGAAATCGTTCTGATTTCTATTTCAAATCACCTCTCCGAACAAATGGGTCGGAGGTCCCTTATATAGGCCTCTAGGCTCAACTTGCCCGAGAAGCTGACTCGATACAGGACACGCAAAAGCAAAGGTAAAATCATAAGAAAAAGCAAAAGGTGGACCGCACTACCGCGAAACTTCCACCGCACACATTTACAATAAATACAAACTATATAAATGACATGTTCGATGTGATCCGCTCGTCCATGCCGGGTATGACGCGTGTCTGGATCAGCGCCTAGAATCCTTCCAAGTCGTATAGAGCATCAATCATCTCCCCAACTGAGACTTCTCTCTCTGACTCCTTCATTTTGATCAATTCTTTGATGGCGCGTTGGATTTGATCTCTGACAATAAAGATATCTTCTTTATGTCCCTTCCACGTCTTGAGTTCTTCAAGAATCGTGTCTGCCTCCACCGCGAAGTCTGTCAGATGTGTCATCTCTGCATGCTGCATGTCTCTGGAGTTGATAGAGACCAACACATTGTCTCCTGTAAAGAATATACAATCTTTGCTTGTTGATTTTGATTCAATTAGATAAATGCTCCAGGCTATTTGGATACGTTCATAATGACTTTTGTTCAAGCTGAACTCTAGCCAATCTTCATCGCTAAACTGCGAGTCTTCGAATGCTTTCTGGACAGGTCCTTTAGTCCAGTGCCCTGGGTACAAGTTCCATAGCATAACCACTCTGTCCGCTAATCTGATAGGTTCAATATGTGCAACCCACCATAACAAACTTGGATATGCATTGTTCAGAACTGTTCTGACCATCCTGGGTACCCAATTGAATGTGGAATTTATTTTCTTAAATCCCAAAAACTGTACTGCTCCCATGCTGAAAGCTCTCTGGCATTCAATGAACTCTTCTGGTTCTAATGCCGTATCTGGTATATGGAGTTTTGGAATCCCTGTTCCTGACATTCTCCAAAACCTCTTCAAAACTGGATATTCTTCCATTCCTGTTTCCTTGATTCTCCTAACTTTGTCAAGGAGTCCTGAAACTTGGACTTTCAGCCTGATCTCTTCAGTGATAATCATACTGATCATATCTCGATCAATCTTTTTATAATCCTCCATAAGATCTTCAGATTCTTCAAGAATGTCCAAAACATGGTTCAGACCTCTTTTGAATATCCGATCATCTTTACTTTTCTGGATCAGATTATACACGGCTGTGGACTTATTTCTTGAAATATTTGGAATCCTTTGCAAATATTTCCATATCTCCTTTGCTGGATTGGGCTCTTCATCTAGCTCATCATCCAGACTTTCTTGATCTTGTTCTTCCTGAACATTCTGTCGTTGAGGTTCTCTCTGAGACCTTTGATGCTTCTCAAGTTCTTCATCTACATGATCAGCCCAACTCTTAATGGTTTTCTCTCTTCCTTTAGAGATTTCATTCGTCTCAACCTTCTGGTTCTTCCGAGCCTTTCTGTTTCTCGGATTATCTACACATTGAGTGCTGTAATGGCCTTTCTGACCACATACAAAGCATTCAATATGGCTTTTATCCTTAGACTTACTGTCTAGAGGTCTCTTCGATGCATTTCCTGGTTTTTCAGCTTTTCTAGCTGAGGAACCTGTGCTTTATGATCTTTCAACCTTTCTGGATGAAGATCCCCTCTTCTGAAGGTTATTCTCTGCTAGAATCTCCTTCCTTTGTTCAAGTCGATCAACCCTTTCATTCATTGCTCTGATAACCGGGCACTCTGCCACAGAATGATTATCTATGCAAACAGGGCATCTTCTTGATTTGCTACTTTCTGCCATTGCACCTGCAAGAGTCAAAATAGCGAGTTAGTGCATCTGGAATGATATTGTCTTTTCCTTTAATATTTTCTATATTAAAGTTATAATATTGCAATTCATTCCTCCACCGTACAAGTCGTGCCTGTGTAAAACTTTTCAATTTAATTCTCATAAAATTCTTTATATAAGAACTATCTGTTCTTATAGTAAAAGGTTTTCCCAAGAAAAGCTCGTTAGCCCTAATTCCTTTAAGGACAGCCAGCAATTCTCTTTCGTGGACAGGATAATTCTTCTCTGCCTTGTTAAAACATCCACTCCAGTATCTGCTGATACTATCATTATGGTTTTTACTTATCTTTAAGATACATCCCCATGCTGAGTCTGATGCATCTGTTTCTAAGATAAGCTGATCTTCACTCCCATCTGGATACTCCAATTCTGGGAGGTTCTGTGCTTTCTGCTTCAGAATTCTGATTACTTCAGAATCCTTTTCTGTCCAATCCCAAGGTACCTTACTGGATACCTTTTTCTGTATTGGAACTGAGATTTTTGCTAAATCTCTGATATATGCTCTGGCATAACTTAGTATACCGAGAAACACCTGTATTTGCTTACGATCTGTAATCTCATCAGGGAATGTTTGTAGCTTTTCTGCAATATGCGGTTGAAGCTTTTCTCTACTTCCTTGGATCTGCAATCCCAAGAATTCTATCTTTGGTTGCATCCAAATGATCTTTCTTTCTGAAAGTATCATCTCTTATTCTCTAAACACTTCAGCCACCTGCTGCAAATGTTTTATATGTTCTTCTGTATTTTTACTAAATACGAGCACATCATCGATATAGACTGCCACAAACTGTGATAATCTATTGAATGCCTTATCCATTCTTCTCTGGAATATTCCTGGTGCATTCTTGAGTCCAAATGGCATCACTAGCCATTCAAACAAGCCAACTGGCGTTGTAAATGCTGTCAATGGTATAGCTTCTTCTTTGATCTTTATCTGCCAATATCCTGACTTGAGATCAAACTTAGAATATACCATCGGCCTTTCATTCCTAATCCTGCTTCTCAAAGCTTCTTGGTTAGGAAGATTGTAGCCATCATCCTTTGTAGCACAGTTGAGATCACGATAATCTATAACCATTCTGGCCTTACCACGCTGTTTTTCTGCATGATTCATTACCATAAATGCCGCACTCCTGTGAGGACTTTCACTGTGCTTGATTAGTCCAAGATTGATTAATTCCGGAATCTGTTTCTCAAATTCCTTAACCATCTCATCTGGATAGGCAATTCCCTTACTTCTAATCACTGTACCAGGATCCTTCAGGGTGATGGTAGCTTCTGGCATTGCCTTCTGCCATAGTTTCAGAGGATTTTCTGACCAATTTTCTGATATGTATTCTTTTATCTTGGTCAATGCCTCTTCTTCATTAATCCTCAGGACTTTTAATCCAACTAGTTCTTTCCACTGCTCAATCTTTCTGTGGTATTCTCTATCTTCATCTAGATAGACTTCCACTTTAACAGTAGATACTTTCTTATCTGGGACCATTCTGGTTTTTCCAGATACGGTTGGAATCAAATAGTTGTCAAGGATAATTCCTTCTGAAAATATCGTTACTGGTTGATACCTTCTAAGGAACCTATTTCCAATCAAGAAGTCATCTGGTAATTGAGGAATAAAGCAAAGCATCTGCTCTATATATATCCTACCATTGAGTTCAATCTGAACATCCTTGGCTACTTCTTGAATCAGAACTGTTGCATTATTACCAACTGTAACTTGCAACTCTGAAGATTCCCAGGTTACTCCTGAAAATCGAATTCTTGTACAAGAGAATGTACATCCTGTATCAACTAGGGTAATACATGTTGTTTCATTAATACTTAATTTTACTAATGTAGCCCATTCCTCTATCTTTGCACTAAGTAATGAAGATCCCATATATCCTACATGAGTTTCTTCATCCTCATAGATAGGTAGTCGAACAGTCCTATGTCCAACTATCCTTCTGGAAATTGATGTTCTAGGTGCTTCTACTGAAGTACCTTCATCTTTTCCAATTGAGATCCTTGGATCTTCCAGATGGTTCTCCATTATTTCTGATTTGAAGTCTTCTATCTTAAAATCTGATCTGTCTGATCTTGATCCTTCCGATCTAAGATCATCTTCATCATCTCTGACCTCAGAGATAACAAGTCTATTTCCAACTTGTCTAATAACATCTGGAATAAGTAGCTTCTGCCTTCTTTCTTCCTCTGGATTTGGTGAAACCCATTCTCTTGGCCAAGTTAGCCTCTTGGGGTTTATCACCTGTGGTGTCATTGCTCTAATTGATGTTCCTTCATCCTGAAAAAGATGTGTAAATCTTTCCACACCCTTCCTTAGAGCTGGCCTTCCAGTATTATAGAACTTCACATAGAGACGAGTAATTACTCTGACACATCTCCTGTCGGGTGGACATCCCAATGTCTTCTGCCAGTTCCTCGTGTTGATCTTTACTTCTAGAGTTCTACTAATACTTCTGTCCATAAGAACAACATGTAAGTCTGGTATTACCTTTACCCATGCTGCTCCTGCATGCAGATTTGCACGTGCTCCTCCTAATAATGCATTGGAGAAATTGGCTAAACTGCCATCTACAACCGCAATTAGGACATGTAGATCTTGTCCTTTTCTGACAAGAGGATCTACTCCTATCTGGATTATTCCAAAATGCACATACTTTGCATTTTTCTTGATTGCCTTGTTAACCCTTTCTGGTTTTAGCAAAGGCATTGAAAATAATCCTCTATCTGTTTTATAGACTTCAGCTGTCTCTTCATCTTCAAAGATCTTGGTCATTTCTCGATATGGTACACAAGACTTCTGGTATACCTCAGACCAATCAACTCTGGGCATCTTCCATTCTTGACAATCTCTTCCTTCTGAAGGGATTTCAGTTTCTGAAGAATGAACTAGATCTCCTTCCATCTCCTCTAGTTTTACTAGTTCTGGAGAGTCTTCTGATGCACTAGCTCCTGTTCGAATCATGGCTATTCGAAGCTGGCTCAAAATAGGGTTACTTACTTCTTCTTCATCTGAGGTAGAGTCTTCCTCTTCTGAGTACTCTGAATATAAAGAATATAAACTCTCATCATCTGAGTCTATATCATCTCCCCAGATTGGCTCAAACAATATTTCTGATGAATCTTCCATCATTATTGTTTTGAGACTACCCCTTCTTTTATCTGCATCTGGGCAACTGTCAGCTCTGTGACCTTTCTTGCCGCAAAACCAACAACAATCACAGCTGGATAGAGATTTTCCTTGAGGTCATTTGGGATACTTCCCATATTTGGCATTAAAGTTTTCTCTCATATCCTTCTGGATTCTATTTGGTCTAAGAAATCTCTTAGATTTTTCTGGCTTCCTGCCTGAAAATCTACTTGATGATTTTCTTTTTCCAAATCTCTTCCAGACCTTTTTGAATGGTTTCTTTCTTTCACACTGGCCATCCTGGCACTGTGTTTTAAATGTTCTTTGTGGAGTTTTACCAAGCTCATGCCTGGTTGGACCGCACCCATATCTTCCTGCAACACCTTCTACCTTTGGGCAACAAGAAGAACTCATATATGGCATATTTCTTACATCTTGTAAGACATGCCTCTGCATACAATAGAGTCTTATCACCTGCCTTATTGTTTCTGCTCGAACTCCTAGAGTGTCTTGCAAATCTTCACTCTGTGAAAGACGAGTCTTCAACGCTTGTTGAACAATTTCAGGCCAACTGCCTGGAAGCTTCTGGATAAAGACATCTAGAGGATATGCTTGATCTCCTGGTCCAAGAAGATAATACCAATGCTGAAACTCGCAAAGATATTCTTCAAAGTAACACATGTCACAAATTTGGATTTTGGTTAAAGCTGTTCTAGCTTTTTCTACCAATGCTCCATCCCGATCTACCAGTGAATTTCATGCAAATTCTTGTTTAAGGAAATCAGCAACTACTGGTATAACCTCAATTGGGAATGTAACATATTCCTGGATAGCTGTTCTCACTTCTGAGTGTCTCAGCAGCATATCCCAAAATTTCCCTGCATTACCTCTTAAGGTAGCTCCTGCGAAATTAAGTGCACTATCTATGGTCCATGACTGTAAACCAACTGATAGCATATAATATCTAAGGTCTAGAGCCCATTCATCTATGGCGGCTCCTGGATCCTTTTCACAGTCTAGCTTTAGGATCGTCCCATGTTGAGGAACACCTTCTGGATGTGCTTTCTTTGGCCTATATTCTTCCTGAATATGGCTGGGATATGAGGGATTGGCTTCCCTATTGATCTTCTGAAACAAATCCTTGAACGATCCTTTCTGTCGTTCCCAAGGAATTGGTTTCTGGGAGATTGTTTGCCATACTGGCTTGGCTTCCCAAGGTTTTACACCGAGTCTTTCGGTGGGAGATAACTTACTCTCTTTCTTTTTCCTCTTCTCTTCGAGTTTGGCTTGTAGGTCTTCAACTTTTTTGAGTTTTTCATTTAGGTTTTTGGAGACACGCTCTATATCCCCATGTTCCCATTTTTCCCGAGTAATAATATCATGGATCTGTCTCTGGTATTCCTGGATACTTTGAGGAATACTCGAAACTTCTTCCTGATATTCTTGAGCTTCTCCTGCTAAAGGCCATGCGTAATCTTCTGCAGTATATCGTCCTGATAAACTTGATCTCTCTGTATCTCGGTGTGGGTTTGTATCAGAGACAGTGACTCCGGGCTGATTGGAAGCTTCTCCTGAAGCTCTCCCTTCAAGCCTCTTCCAAATATCTCGGATATTTGGTCCGACACCAGATCCTCTTCCGGCCATATTTTACTGTTCAAAGCAAAATACTTCTCCTTCTGGATCTCCTAGAGTTCTTTCTAGGTTTTCGACTAACCACTTGGCCTGTCGAAGTTGAGACTCTGTACGCCTAATTTCTGCCTTTAATCCTTCAAGCTTATCACGAGTTGCCTCGCCTTTCTGCCCTAACTCGATTACTTCGGGTTCGTTCTCAAAAGCGAATCTGGCTTCTGGAATTTGACGATACTTTCTAAGCCAAATATGATTGGCTTTGTTCTCGTAATATCTTACCCTTCCTAGTGGGTGAAGGCAGACACGATTCTTGAAGACCCGTGCCACTAGTGGCACGGGTCACGAAGCTTCTCTACGGAACCTTTCCGAGCAACCTTGATCACGAATCCAATCCCCGGAAGGAGGCCATGAAGTGGGGGTCCGGCGTGCGGGGCCTCATTGAAAAGGGTCGTGACAGGGGGTTTTTGGGCTGGGTCGGGCCTAGATTTGATTTGCGACCCTAAGGTGTGTTGTGTTTCCCTGTGGTGGTTCCTTGTAAGAGAGGGGGCACTGTGGTGAAACCGGACGTCTGGGGCATCAGACTACCTATGTTTGTACCCTTTGAGGGCAGATCACCGGGCTTTTTTTTACGCTTTCCCCATCTCGCGAGCACTATTTAATGGCGGCGGATTTGGTGAACCTTGGGAAGAAGATGTCCTTGACGGATAAAGAGAAGGCGACTATCGAGGCTCACAGAAGCATGTTTGTGGAAAATATCTCAATTAACCAAGGGGGCCTCAAAAACACCCTCCAGAACCTCTGGAAATTGGAAGCTGGAGTGGAAATTCGAGAAGCGGGAAACAATCGCATAGTTTTTTAGTTCTTCAATGAGAGTGATGGAAATAAAATCCTAAAAGGTAGGTCGTGATCCTTCAACAATAAACTCCTCCTTATGGATGAATTCAAAGGGGGGATGACATCCAACACATTAAGCTCACCAGATCCCCCTTCTGGATACGTATCAAAGGAATCCCGTTTCACGCACGAACGGAATGTGTCATTAGAGAAATTGAGGACCGTATTGGCCAATTCATCGAATGGGACTGCTCGGACCCTATCCAATGGGGACTCGAGGTCCGGATTAGAGCCGAAATTGTGGTAGTGAAACCACTGATGAGGGGCATGTTTTTGAAACTCGATGGCGCAAACAATTGGATCTCATTCGAATTCGAGAAACTCCCAATCTTATGCTTCTTTTGCGGATGCCTTGGACACCTGGAAAGAGCATGTGTATCAAAGCAAGAGAAGGGATCGAGTAATATCATTCTACAATATAGCACATGGCTTCAAGCAAAAATTGTTAGATATGCCTCCATCCCTGAGTCGGAAAAACAAAAGGACCGCCAACGGCTCACGTTGGCCCACACAAGACGGGCGGAAACTGAACAGGGAACAATCATCATGCTTGGGCCACCAAACTTACCTAAAGAGAACTCAACCACTCAGAAGGAAATTAGCTGGCATCCTTCCCCACCGGAAAGACACTGTATCACCTTTTACAGAGCCGGAGAATACACCAGATATTCTTCCAGAACAAAGCTCGAGACCAAAGCATATACAAATTGAACCACCAGATCCCGACCCTGATCCTAGAAAAACCATGATAGACAGCCTAACTCATGATAAAGAATGAATGATAGAAACTTCGCCACGAGGCCCAATCACCCGTCGAACTTGGAAACGGGTGCAACAAGAAGTAAGACATGGTAAACTGGAAGATCCAAAACTCGGGGGGAGTGAAAAGACGATGTGAAACGAGATGGTTAGCAGGGGACTCCCCTAAAAGATGGAAAATAACAGGTGGAAAAACAAGTACGGAAGACTCAAAGGCGGAGGCGGGCCAGACCCAGCCCCGCCTAGATCAATGATCATCTTATGCTAGAACTGCCGTGGGCTTGGCAACCCACGCACAGTTCGCATGCTTCAGCACAATAGTGCCAAAAGTCGCCCCGATATGGTTTTCCTATCCAAGACCATACTGGAAAACAAGGACACCACAAGCATCGCTCTAAAATGCGGCTTCCAAGGCTGCCTCTCAGTTCCCCGACAAGGCCACTCCGGAGGCATCTGTCTCCTTTGGAAGGATTTTGTCGACGTCAAGATCTTGCCCTTCTCCTCACACCATGTGGCTGTGGCTATTCATGAGAACCACACCCCGACAGGGACTTTCAGGGAATTTTATGGTTGGTCGGCCCATAACGAGAAGTGGAAATCATGAGACCTCCTCTACAAGCTTCGTCACGACCTCATGATCCCTATTCTCTTTGGGGGGGGGATATCAAAGAGATTATGTATCATAAGGAAAAAAGAGGCGGAGCCGACCGAACATCCTCGTCGACGATGAATTTTAAGGATGCGGTCTCAAGGGAAGACCTGATCGACCTGGGTTACATGGGTGACCCTTTTACATGGTTTCGGGGTAACTCAGATGGAAATCGCATTGCTGAGCGACTTGAAAGATTTCTGGGATCTATAGATTGGAAAAATATATCCAGTATGTTCCACATTGGCCACCTGACGCTCAACTTCTCTGACCACTGTCCAATAGTCATTGATTGCAGTCAAGGAAAATGGAACAGTCAACCCTACAAACCCTTCAGATTTGAAAGCTTCTGGTCAAAAGAACAGGAATGCGAAGACGTTGTCTGATCAAGATGGAAGAGTACCCAAATAGATGTTGGACTCAATCTCCAACAGTTCGCATGCAATCTGAGGTCATGGAGCGAAAAAAAGTTCTGCCACCCCGATAGGCACTGTGATTTGCTGGAAAGGAAACTGCATAACCTACTCTAGCAACCCCCTTCGGACTGCAACCTCTCTTCTATCAGTGCCACTCAAAAAGATCTAGATGCAGCCCCGCGCGTCAAGGAATGCTTCTAGGCTATGCGGGCATGGGACACCCACATAAGCGAAGGAGACGCTAATTCATAGTGTTTTCACCAGAAAGCTTCAGCTACGCACCGGAAGAATTCTATTACATGCATCTCTAAACCATATGGTAGAAAACACTCCAACACCGATGGTATTCACGATGTTCTGATTGGTTATTTCCAGAACCTTTTCTTTGCAGGTACTCCTCTCATCTCTGCCAAAGTGGAGGATTGTATTCGACCACTGATCACCGATGTGATCAACCGGGAACTTTGAAAAGATGTGACGGACGAGGAGATCCGTCGGGCTCTGAAGCATACTCACCCCACTAAGGCCCCGGGCCCGGACGGTTTCCACACCCTCTTCTTCAAACAATATTGGCACATCATCGGTCCTGACATCTGCAAAATGATGAGGAATATATGGGCTGGGAAAACAAGCATTTCCTCCATCAATGAAACTGTCCTCATTTTCATTACAAAAAATGAGGAGACCTTTGGCACCCCCTGACTTCAGACCTATCAGTCTATGAAATGTATCTTACAAGATCTTCTCAAAGATCTTAGTCAATCGACTATGCCCTTGGCTACCTGACATCATCTTGGAAAATCAGAGTGCCTTCTTGGCAAAGAGACTTATTACTGATAATGAAATTGTTGCCCACGAAGTGTTTCACTCAATGAAAACACGTACCACCGCTAAAAGAGGAACCATGGCCTAGAAACTGGATATGACTAAGGCCTATGATAAAGTGGAATGGTCCTTTCTCAGAGTCGTTATGATGAAAATGGGCTTCTGCTCTAAATAGTTTGATCTGGTTATGAACTGTGTCTCGACCGTCTCGTTCCGAATCAAGGTCAATGGGGATCTCACCTGAGGAATTGTACCATTCCGGGGCCTTCGCCAGGGAGATCCTCTCTCCCCCTTCCTTTTTATCTTGGTGGTTGATGTTTTCTCCAATCTTATCTCCAGGGTTGCATCCTCTAACACCATTCACGAAGAAAAGGTTTTTCGAGCAAGCCCACCAGTATCGCGCCTCTTCTTCGCCGATGACTGCCTCCTTTTCTCCAGAGAAACCACTAATGAATGTCAGGCTATCATCCAGGCGATCCAATAGTACGAGAGGGCGTCCGGTCAGTCAATCAATCATGGCATGTTGGAAATTTCCTTCAGTGCCAGGGGTACCTCCTGCCAAGAAAGAAGAACTCTGTGAATTTGATGGCATCCATCTGGTTGAAAAGCACTAGAAGTACCTCGGGCTCCCCACAGTTTTTGGCCGCTCCAAAAAAGAAATTTTTGCATCCCTGCTGGATAGGATCGAGAAGAAAATTCAAGGCTGGACTCCAAAAAAAGTTTCCAAAGAAGGCAAAGAGATCCTCGTTAAAGTCATCATCCAGTCTATCCCCAGCTATTTTATGTCCCCGTTTAAGCTTCCAGTGGCTGTTTTCAATTAGATCCATACACACACAACCAACTTTTGGTGGGGGAAGAAAGATGGAAGAAATAGAACCCCCTGGATGGCCTGGGAGAAACTATACAAAACCAAGCCTGAGGGAGGTATGAGATTCTGAAATCTCTTTTATTTCAATGACGCTCTGCTGGCTAAGCAAGGTTGGCACCTGGTTAACCGTCCATCATCCCTCTGTGCGCGGGTTCTTCGAGCCAAATAATTTCCCCATAAGGACTTCCATGTCTCCTCTCTTGGCCCCCGTCCAAGCTTTCTCTGGAAAAGCATTTGGGGGGTCCGAAGTCTCCTGAAAAAATGGCTGGGTTGGGGGATCGGGAATGGCAAATCTGTTAATATTTGGACTGATCCCTGGTTGATTGATAAATACGGAACGCGGGCCTCATCCCCTGCCCAAACAGGTTTTGAAGATGCCACTGTCAGATGCCTCTTTTCCAACCAAGTTCCAGGATGGGTCCTTGAGAAGATCCACACATGGTTCAATGAAAGAGATAAAATAATCATCCTGAGTACCCCCTGGGTCCCTGATACTGGCCCCGACCATCTCCTCTGGACGTACGACCTTTCGGGAGCCTACACGGTGAAATCCGGATATCGACTCACCAGTGGCCATCAATCAGTCGACTGGGATGGGGAACCCTGGAAGTCAATTTGGAAACTCAACGTTCCTCAAAAAATACCCCACTTTTGGTGGCAGGTGTGCACGGGTACCCTTCCTACCATGAGCCTGCTTGTCTTCCGACATATGTCAAGTGAAGAATCTTTCCCTTTTTGCCCGAACGTCCCAGAATCTCCCTTGCATGCCATCATCCAGTGCCTAGGGGCTAAGGAAATTTGGAATGTATGGGGCGCTGCTACTGACACTTCATTGGCCATGGTCCCTGACCTCCCATCCCTCATGTTGGGATGGTTCTCCTCCTTATCGCCGGCAAAAGCAGGTTCACTTTGCACCTTAGCATGGATCATTTGGGTCCGTCACAATGAGGAAATTTTTAACCACGTTCACAGACCCCCCGTTTGTTGGACCAAACAGGCCTCTTCGTGGGTTGAGGGCTGGAATCACCACAATGGCCACAAAAATCTCGTGGGTCACCCATCCATTCCCTCCCACTGGTGTCCGCCAATAGAAGGGATTCTTAAGATTAATGTGGATGTGTCTCTCCCCAAGGATGGTCATGTCGGCCTTGGCATCCTGGCCCGGAATCATCAGGGGAAAATTGTTGCAGCCAAACATGAAGCACACTACGCCTTCTGGGAACCTGTGGTGGCTAAGGCTACTGCCATACCTGCAGGTATGATGCTCTCCATGGACTGCGGTTGGGATAAAATCAACCTCGAATCAGACTGTCTCACCATTATCAATGCTATCAACTCCAACGACAGCGACCTCTAGTCTTTTGGATCCCTCGTCAGGCGAATCCTGCTTATCCGTCAGGGCTTCTCGATCTGCACTTTCTCCTTTACTAAATGAAAAGGAAACAATGCTGCTCATCAGTTAGCGGCGTCAGGACCCTATGATGTTGACCAGCTCTAGCTGGACCATTTCCTTTCATGGATTTTCATTTGTACGTCTGCTGATTTTCGACATTAATGAACCTTTATTTCAAAAAATTAATGTATTTATATCATGAGATTATATGTGTGGTGTATGGAAGGTTATTCTGCTCATACTATTTTATGATATCAATGTGGTCTTCCCATACATATTCTTATGATTCCATGTTATATGTTATTACAATAGTCATATATTTCATTTAGGTTATCATCTTATATATTTCATCAATGTTCATGTTTATGATTATAACTTGTTTCATATCCCATTGATATGCATCTTTAGTAACAGTTATTACCATCATCATTTCATTCTTTAATTAATCGCTTATAGGGCATTATAGATCCCCCTATCTTATGTAAGTAAACATGTTATCTCATCCAATATTGGATGACCAGTGAGATAAAATGTGATGTTTTGGCTGCTTTAAATAATATCATTGTACCCATGTTTTACGTAATTTTGTAATATTCCAAATTATGAAATGGTAGTCAGACACATGATCATTTTGGATTATATTATGTATATATTTATGTAATAAATCAGGAATAAATAATTATTAAATAAATTGGTCTACATAGTTGGTCTCTAATAAAGGACTAGTTAATTTTTGGGATTATGATTTAAACACATTAGTCGTGACTTATGGATGAGGGTAAGTGTGGAAAGGCAAACCTAAATTATGTTAAAGTATTTATTTTGTGGTTCTAATGAAAAAAATCTATATCAACAAAATACAACTAGATGTGGCTCTATAACAATTACACCTTGGGGTAATAACCCAAAAAAGTCCCATTAAGCTTTGACCCTATTATCAACTCCTACCTGATAATGTGTTTGTGATAATTACATGTTTTAAAACTACTAGAGATATTATAGGTAATTTTATGTGACATTTTCAAAATTTTATGTTGGGATAAAACATCTAATAAAATATTAGGAAATATACCAGCGATAACATGATTTAAAACCTTAAAATTCAAAGGTTTATCATTGTATGAATCTTATGATTAATTCCTTAAATGTTTATATTTTTCATTTTATGTGATTGGGTGTCTAATTATTCTCACAATAAATTCTCCATTCATATCTATGGTAAAAATTATAATGAATCAATCTAGGAATAAATGTGTTGTGAAATTCCCAAACGAGGTGGCCAAAAAAATTAGAGGAGCTGAGAAGGTCATGGCAATACATACTCAATTAACTCATTTATAAAAAAACCTAAATTTTTTAGAAAATACATATCTCCCTAAGAAATATCCAGTTTTGAATGATACATTAATATGAAAAAGTAATCAACAATTTATTGTATATTATGATCATCTAAACATTGAAAATTGGTTCAAATACAATGAAAATATATTCTCAACCCTTCAATTCATATAATAAGAGAGTTTTGTGATGGTTTTTTATCATAGTTAGGTAGAAAGAGATCAATGGTTTATATATATAAATAATAAAATTCATGAAAAATTTATCAAAATTATAGAGTGGACATTGTTCCATATAAATGTTGTCAATATATATTTTCCTTGCACCCTTTAATAATTTTTTTAAGGATTTACTTTCCCTCATACCGAATAATGAAAAATACATTATCATTTATAAGGAAAATACCACATGGTGTTCATTGTATGCCACTAGGTTTTCCATTGACATGTTCTTTGGTGGGGTAATGATGATTCTCTAAAATTATTTTTCGGTTTGATTCTATGAAATATATGATGGAATTGTTTTATATGCCCTAAAATTTATTATGGAGATCCGTGAATCTCATTTGTAAAATAGGTGATGAGATAGAATGTGGATGATGGATTTTAATCCATGTTTTGTGGGTGGTATATAAGATCATGGTAAGAAATGACAATATCCAACATGTGAAAAATATTTGGAAGATGCATCCTAGAAATTTCCAGAATGGGTAAAGGAAATGCTCCATGTTTGGTAAAGAAGGACACCTATCTAGAGAATGATGATGGGGGAACCCCCAATTATGATGGAAGAAATGAATGATATACTCTAACCATAGCTTACTATATAATATTAAAACATCATGGAACAAGGATTCTACCAGAATAAATTCCCCAAAACATGGGTTTTTGATGATAAATGACACTAATAACCTCTAAATAATTTAGATAACTGGGGGAATTATTCAATCAAAACTATTGTTGTAGATTCCCAAAACAATGTAGTAAATGTTACACTAGTTATTCATTAAAGAATACAAAATATACTATTATAATTCTATGCATTCATTCATTTTAAAAATGAATAGTTGAACTATTAAAATACCACCTCCAAACATGGATTTATGTATAAATATAAAAAATAAAAATTAGGAAATTATACCATCCCAATTATAAAACTTCTCTCCAATCCATATTTACGTGATTATATTAGTAAAAAACAAATATTACTCAATTTATTATAATTTTATGAAATTCTTGTTTTCGATTTTCTTCTCTTATATCGATCCAAAATAAATTTTCTTGTCTTGGAAATCAACCTCCTCATCCTTGATTGAACTCTAAATATATATATATATATCTGTGTGTGTGTGTGTGAAAGTATGAGGACTAATTTCCTTTGGTATAATCACATAATGAATACATGTTATATAATTATTATAAATAATATCTATCTTAAGTTAATGATAATAAGGAATAGATAATCCTTGATAACATACACATTGTAATAGAATATATGGATTGGTTTTTTGGTAAACATCCAATTCATCATTCTAGTAGGGAGGTTGAGTTCATTATAAAGCTTGTAAGTAATTATTTTCCAATGTCCAAGGCTCAATATAAATTATAATATATTAAACATGATGATATGAAAAGGATAATATATGATAATCAAGATAATGGGATTATACTCCAATGTTATTCACTATGGGGTTCTCCATCCATCTTCATCAAGAAGAAGGATGGGTAAATGTTCCTCTACATTGATTATAAAAACCTAAAAAGGATCACATTAAGGATATGTCTCATATTCCATGAATTGATCCTTTTTTTTATTATCTATACAGATCATAATACTTCTCAAATGTGGTTTTTTATCACTATATTTTCATGAAATGGTGAAGAATTGGGATATCCCTAATAATTATTGGTGTACACAGTATGTGAACTATAAGTTTACAGTAATGATTTTTTAACTCAAACATATATCTTCATGGAATTAATAAATATAGTATTTTGATATTAACTTGATAAATTGGTGATGATATGTATTTATGAAATTCTTATCAACTCTAAAAGTAAAGGGGGTCATGTATAGAGTTGTAATGTTGAACTAATACCCTTGAGAATGTAAAATATTTATCAACTATTGAAAAAACGAGATTTCTAGATAGGGAATGTAACATTAAAAAATAATATTTTCACCAATGAATAGTAAACAATGGATCCTTGAAAAATAGAAGAAATTAGATTTTTTTCCCACACAAACATCTTTGTTATAGATCAATAGATTCTTTTCATTAGATGTGTTCTATAATCAATTTGTGAGAATCATATCATCATATTTAATCCAAATATATGATCTATCTCATAAGGGAGAAATGTTTTCTAGAATTCTAAATATTAAGATATGTTTAAAGTGTTAAATAAGTAGTTAACCACTAAATATGTTCTCACAATACCAACCAGTAAGGATGAATTAGTGATCTATAGTGATGTATAAAAAATGTTCTTGGTTGTGTACTCAAAAAATATTACCAACATACAGCCTCTGTATCTCTCTAATTAAGGATGAGAGACTAGAATAACCTGATACATGATATAAATTTGGATGAAATTTTCATAACGATGAATATTTATTGAAATTATCTCTAATGTGTGAAGTTTGAAATATATAAGTATAAAAAAATCTAGAAGTATATATTCTCACAAAATGATATCGATATGTTCCAATGAATATGGTTATAGATGATCAAAAAAACTATTGTTAAATACATTAACATTATTAGAATGTGAAAAAAGTGTTATATTCTCTATGTAGAACAAATTTTATAACCCCGTCTATGATGTGGATTGAGTTTGATCTAGCAGTAATTGAGAAGGAAATGATGGACATTGAAATAATAAAAGGATCATCATCCGACCTTTCTCAAAAAACTTCTCATCATTCCATTTATTATAGGATAAATAAGTAACACATAGATGAAATAAAGTTAAAATAAATGGTAATGAATGTTTTAAATATTTACATTTATAAAGTCTAAGTTATAATTTTTGGAACCCAGTAATGTATCCCTTCAAAAAATGTTTCAAGACGTAACTCTGGGATGATACACCTGATCATACTTCTCTACGCATCCAATAAGCACTATGATATATAGTGATTTGATTCTAAACATATCATGGGATAACATGATGTGTTATATTATATTATTGGTATCTTAATTCTTGCTATCATAACATTCAAAAATTAATGCAAAATGTAAAATATTATGATGAAACCATTGAACATACTAGTATAAAAAAGAAAAATGAAACATATATTTTTTTCATAATACTCTAGAAGTCATTTAAAGGGAATTACACCATCAAGATAGTAGTTGAGTTACATATAAGGTAAATTTTTTTTCAATACTTCTACTAAATATGTATGTCCTGAACAAATCACTATGATAAGCATAATATATGTGGTAATAATTCATTGAGTTACAAAAAAAAATTATATATTTTCAAGATACATGAATTATAGAGTGGCTATAGAGAATCATTTAGATAGAAATGGATAGAGATATTCATTTTTGTACTACTTATCACACTAATAATGATGGGTAGTCCACGAGACACAACTAAACTCTAGAGGATATAGTGACATCTTATTCAATTGATTTTCATGGATGTGGGGATCATTCCCTTTCCCCCATGCGAGATGTCATATAACTATAGGTTCTATTCCCAAATAAAATTGGGACTATTTTTCACCCTCTTTGGGAAGAGGGGTTCAACTCCAACATTAATTTTTGAATTTTAAAAGAGGAATCATATGGGATAAGATATTTTCCAAGATATAACATTGACTATTTGAACGATTCAATTTAATATGAAATTCGTACAAAGAATATTGAAAATCTATATGGAAAATCATCGATGATGACCAAAGATTGATTCCTTAGATAGGGTTTTCATTCTTTTATCATAGTGGAATAAAGACTCGACAGTTGGAAATAAGGTAATTATTAGTCTGTGATATGTCTAAATCCCTTAAATCCGATATATAATTGGTTTTGTGTCCTATTTAATAACAATCTAACATATCATTTCATAAGTGCATGATGTGTTTCATGTATCCCTCTTGAGGATGAATATACCATATGACTCTAATTGAATCCATATGAGTAACCCTTGTTGAAGGATGAATCATAATAGGATAATTCAGTGAATAACATCGAAATTTGAAAAAAAATCACTATGAAATAATACAATCCATAAGGTCAATGTGTTTTGGTGTAATGAAATGATTAGCGAATGAAAATGAGAACCTGAAAACGTGATGAAAGAGACATTCCATCATCTATTTTAGTGTGTTAAATTAATATTTCTGGGTGAAATTTATAAAGTGTATAATATTTTAACAACCTGAAATTTTATAATGGTATTCCTATATTGATGAAATAAATTCATTATTCTTATAAAAAACACATGCACTAATTTTTGTTTTCTAGGGAAAATTATATAATTAAATTTAAATAACCACTATGTATATTAACTATCAATAATATTCTCTTCATATTGTATACATTAAAATTATGATACATTAATGGATATTATAGAGTCAGTTTTTCAAAAATGGAAGAAGTGATGGCCTCTCCTAGTGAGATTATATCATATTAACCCCATTGATCCTAGGATCTGAGGGTGTTGGAATCAATATTACTTTCCCACAACCAATAATAATCAAAGTCTCAAAAAATAAATATGGAATTAAAATATTTATGGGAAAAGATCTAGATTATCCATGTTAATGCCCACACCAGGTTGGTTGAACAACATGATGATAGAACCAATGTCAAACACCATGCCCTTAGGGAATACACTTGCATAAAAAACATTATATGTATAGCCCTTAATAGTATGATTTTTTATACATCCATTATAATCGTATAATTATTATATTTATGCACTTTTATTACTAATTTATAAATTATTTCATGATGTGTTTATTAAGAATTATATTTTGACATGATGAAATTAGAATTTAATTTTTTTTGGAATATGTAGTTTCAATTAGGACACTCTTTTTATAAATTCAAGAATTTATAAATAAATAATATTATAAAAAAATATTCCACAATGATAATAAATATCTAAATATAAATTAAATAATAATTTAATGTAGTCCAATTTATTTTTTAAAAGTGTGAAAAGTGATTAATATCATTAAAATTGGTATTTTTTAGTAAAAATGTATTTTTAATAAAAACAAAAAAACATGTATTTTATCAATTTTTGTTGAAAAAATAAATTTATTTTCGAAATCATCACCTTGAAAATTTCCCAAGGTGAAATTTTCATTATTTTCTAAGATGGACTATTTTTTCTCTAATAAATGTTGTATAAATATACTACCAATATTATAACATAATAATGGTCCAAATATTTGGTAATAAATTCAGTTAAATTCATCCATGAACAATTATCTATTTTTTGATTCAAATATTATATTTTTTTATATTACTTTTGTAATTTTATTATTCCTTAGCGAATCTTAAAAACCTATATTTTATTTATGTTTTTTATAATCATATATTTATAAACATGAAAAAATTTAACATCCCAGAGATATTATATATATGAGTTCATTTCTTAGAATAATAAAATATATAAAACCAATCTACTTTGGTAGAAACCATGGGTATAAACCAAGTGAATGTTTTTGGTTATTATTATTTTATAATAAAGTGTCCAAAAACAATGTTTTGAAATTAATAATGAATTTATCTCACATTTTCATTAAATAACCACCCATCCTCCAACTAATCTATAATCAAATCAAATTTAAAAAAATAATAATTTCTTTATACTCTATAAATTCCACCCACGGTGTTCCAAAGGTCATATAAAGATCCCCCCAATCTTTTATATATACATTCTCTACAAAGGGGTCACTCCCAACTTTTATTAACTTCAAGTACTTTCATTTTATTAATCACTTTTAATAACAAATTTTCTATGTTATAATGTCTTTTACCCAACACATTATAATTTTAATACTTTTCATTTAATTAGAGAACACATTTCAATATAATTCATCCCTTCAAAAATCATTAATGCACACCTTTTATGTTACGTAAATTATCCATTGATTTATTATTGAAATCATTTTTACGGTGAATATCCTTTACTATTTCCCTTAAATGGTGCTGAAAAAGAATAACCTATCTATCATTGATTTGTGTATTTGTACATAGTATTTTCAAATATAGATATGAAATAAATTTGTATGAATATTAATTACAATACACAAACACATGCTTGAGGACCATAACAGTTTAGGGTATTTGGAAAAGTAAAAACACATATAATTGGTATATAGGTGAGCTACATCATATACCAATATGTTATTAAAAACATAAACCATTCTTATATGTATCATTCATAAAACACATTTTCATATCATGGGTAAAGGTAACATAAGAATGGTTGATCTTAGATGCTCAGTAATGGTAAATAGTGGAGATATGTAAGCATAACATGAACATAAGTGTATGAGAACACGAGAATAAAATTTTAAAACCATAACCATAACATAAAATATAATAATATAATGGCATTGAAAATATATTATTAGGTCATAAGATAAGAATTATAAATAAATAAAGTAACATTATCCATGAGATCATAACATTTTCAAAAGACATGGAATTTTTAGTATACACATAATTATATAAAAATATTTTATATATTATCGATGGATCACTACCACATAAATAAAATTAGAATGGGTTCACTCCAAAAACATAAAAATATTCATGTTTCACTAACAATAACATCTTAGTGGAAAATTTCCCTTACTAAACCATGTACTCTACCTATTTCATTACTATCTTAGGTAATCGGGATCACTATCTATTGATGTCCTTTTAATCTCATGAAATTTAAATATTTATCCAACAAACAAGTTTCATGAAACATAAATTAGTTTTATAATCTTTTTTATTGAAAATAACCATGTTGTATTATCAATTAGTCTTTTAATAATTGAATGGTTTTGACATTGGAATATTCACTTCATTCTATACATGTCAAAACAGCGATTTCTTTCACATTTTCAGTAAAAACAAAAAATCAATTCTTTAAAAAATGACATGAACATTACATATCTTATTTTAAAAGTAAAACAAGGGTTAAATTTGTTTTAAAAAATTTATATACAGTAAAAAAACATATTTTATTTTATTTAGAAAAAATGTGTTTAGAAGAAAATATGTTTCTAACCAAATAGATATATAAAGATAGATTTTTATAAAAACAAATACATTATTATTTTCATCACAAAATAGAGAAATAAGTGTATAATTACATGAATATATCATTAATTAAAATTTTAGAAGATAATTCAAGAAATATCATGAGATTTATATCATAATACTTCACCAATGGGGACTTTATCATAAATAATCCTGATAAATTTTGAGATCAAACAAAAAATTGTTACCCATTTGGTAACATTGAATCATAAGCCCCATGAAGGAATAACATGAAATTAAACCTAAAACATCATGATTATGAATAAATTCTTGATATTATATTACATATAGGTTATATATACACCTCATGAAATAATATAGTTACATAACATAAAGTACCTCTCAAAGATTAAACCATTGGGGAAAAACCCTTACCATAAGTCTTAACTTACATTGTACTAATTAAAACCTAATTTGTAATAAATATAAGATTATTATACATATATTACAGAATCATATTAATAAATATCATACCATATATGATTTTTTGTACCTTTTAATACCATTTTATGAGTAATTCCATGCTATAGACACATTTTGGACAATAACTACTTCATTTTCATGTATTTTTTTAGTTCTTATTTTTGTTCCGATTAAATTTATCATGGTTTAATCCAATAAAAATGTAACACATGATTAAATATCATATATATTTGGTATATATTTATTTATATTTATCCATAATGATTAGTGGTATCCAATTAAATACACTATTCATGGAGAAGGAAGGCCATGCATATGCATTAATGATGTTTCGATATTCATGGTGGATTGAAAGAATTGAAATTTTATGATATATATTATCATTACATGATAATGTTTTTAATATATATATATATATCAAATATTTTTATTAAACCCGTCCTTAACAAATTCCATGTAAAGAATTAGTGAATCACATCAATACCCGAGGCAGTAGTCTGCCTTACACACGAGCGTCATCATTAGACTACCAAAAAATGACATTATTAAGGAATTTTTCATATAATAATTCCAGAATAAATATAAAATCATTTAAATCATAATTAAATAATAAATGAATCAATATGAAGAACCTTTATAGGTATTAGTGGAAAATAATTACATAAATTTGCAAGGTGGTAGTATGTCGTACACAAGAAACAATGAGTTCTTAACCCATTTGATTGATGTAGTGATGGTTCTAAATTATTACATTAAAACAAAAATAATAATTATATGGTGGATTAATATTTTATTGTAATATAATGATGTAGTATTAATTTGAGTTTTTGGAAGAAAAAATAAAAAATATGTCATTGATGAATGTTACCACTTCTTCGGGTATCCTCGTTCAGTTTCCAAAAAAACCCTCATAGGTTTGATTTTATTCCAAAATAATATTCTAGGATGATATTTTGGAATTTTTTAATTCCTTATTCTGGGTATTGGATGAACCAAAATGGTGTTATTGTGTGAATAAGTGATTATTTGAGGTATCTTTTTATAATGGGGGTAGAGAACACAAATTGCATTTTTTAAATGAATTGAGTGGTCCCACATTTTTCAAATAGAACAGGGGTAAAAAATGGATCCAATTATAAATGTATACTATAAAAGGATGACATATAGACATATAATATTTTCTAGTCCAGTTTATATGTAAATTTGACCCTTATCTTTTTAGGTTAACCCATAGTAAACCCTTTTTTACCGCAATCATGTTAAATAATTTATACAGATTTTAGTATTAATTTTTCTAAAAAACTATGATGACATTATTAGAAATTTTAATTTATACTAATTTCAAATAATTAATCCATTTTTCCAAATTCCATTTTTAGGGGAAAAATTAATTTAAAAGTAATCTAAAATGTATGATGATAACTCATGGTCTTGAAGAAAAATGATAAAAATCTTAAACAAAGTTTATATAATATTTCAATTTTATATTAATTAAAATTACCTAAATTAGATTAATATATGTACAATTGAACAAATAATACCTTAAAAAAATTAAAATAAAATTGTTTTTAATAAATTATATGAAATTGGTGTTACCAATTAAAATTCATCATTTTCCAATATTCATTAAAAATGAAACATTTTAAATAAAAATACAAAATATTCACCCTAATATAATTTCGAAATTATAAATTCAAAAATGAGGACAATTATCCCAATTTAATTTTATATAATTTTTAAAAATTAAATTTATTATAGTTCACAAAAAATACATAAAAACATTTTGTTAGAAAATACTTGCAATACCCTAGAATTTCATGTATATATTTTGAAAATTAAATTGGATTTTTGGCTTCGAGACTAGGCTCTGAGACAGATCTAAATTATTTGGACCTGAGTGGCCAAAACATATTTTTGGGAATTTTCAAGGATTATTATATAATAATGTGAGAATGTTTTTGAAACATTCAAACTGGTGCTCGGATCAAAAATATGAGGGCACCGTTGAACTCAAAGCATCAAGATTTTCCTAAAAAGGGCCTATCATTTGTTGGCGTAGGCCAATAGTGGAAGTTAGTTTTTTAATCGTAAATAAAATAATTAAGAGATATTTATTTTATTTTCAAATCCTTATAACTCATAAATGGTAACTCCAGTTTGAAATGTTAGAATACCATTGAGCACATGAGGGTGTGTTTCCCTTAGGTGGAGCTTAACGTCGACCGTCACGGGTCGAGGGTGAATATTAATTTTTTCAGACTTTTTAGAATAAAAAAATAAAATAACTTAAGAGATAATTTTATTTGTTTCTTTCATCATTAAGTAGTGGCATGTTAGCACTGTGGTGAAGCGATGAAGTGATGTTGAATCTTAATATTGAACCCCATTAATAAAAAAGTGTAACGATGCTGCAACGAAGTGGAACAGATAGGTGTTCCCTCCTTTAATCATTTTACCAGGGGGTCTGTCATTGAGGTTGAAAAAACGTTATAGATCTTCGAAGGATCACCGTTGATGAACTTAGAATGAAGAGAAATGATCAACAATGATGTTGAGCATATCTCCCTCCTATTTGAGATATCTCTTCCTCAATGATGGACTGAGTACCTTTACGGACAAAGATACTTCAACAATGGATTCATCCTATGATCGAACTCTAATATAGTAGGGTTATAAATTCTAAATAAATTGTTTTACCCCATTCTCTCCTCTAAATGATAAACACAGATCAACTCTCTGACAAGTTGATTCCTATATGGTTAATAATTGTGGGGATGTGGAATAATTTTTTTGGGTTTATGTTGGGATTAAAATCTTAGTGGTTTTTTATATATGATTCCTCTTTCACAAATGAGAAGAAATCTGAGACGACACAAACAAAGGCTAGTTTGTTCCATTTGGCCATTTGTGTGATCCTCATGACTGAACCCTCAACACAATGGAAATCCAACCTCAAGGTTGTAGGAGGTATGGAACTAACCTGATATGTTCAATGTCTCGAATGGTTTTAGAATCGGACCACCAGATTGGACCAATTGTCCTCCAGAAGACACTGTAGGCATAGTGGTGGCACCAATGACTGGCTGCGGTGGTCTGCGGCAATGACCGTGGGCGGGAGGCGGCGTGACCCGACAGCGCGCTAGGCCGCCAAAGGCCACGGCCAGTTGTGGCCGCGACGTTGAAATAGGGCGGCACCATTTGGTATCCTCATTGGAGGGGTGGCCCACGGAAACAAGTGGAAACATTAATGGAAAGTTGTCATATCCGGACCACATGCAGAAATAGGATTCGTGCTTCAACATTCTGCATTTCTAGAGTGGAACGAAGACACAAGTCATGGAGTTTAGGTGGAACATGATCTGTTTGGGACTTTAATGGGCAGAAGGGGGTCGGCCTCAGCCAGCAACATGTAGTGAAAACCAAACACCCCGTGGAAGTCCAGGAAGATGGAAAACACGCCTCCATGTGGGTCAGGACGAAAGGTTTGAGATGGGCCATTGAGCGGCCAGTTCTATATAAGATACATTCCACCATTACAAGCCGGGCCAATGGGGTGAACTTTGCTGCTTTGCAGCCCATGTGGTGGATAGGACCAGCCCGCTAGTATGGGCCAAGCTAGATGAAACCGGGTGGATGGGAAACCCGGTGGGCTAGACCCATGATAGAACCAAGTATATTCGAGCAAGGCCAATAGGCCTTTCCACTAGGCTAGGCCAGACAGGGTCAGCTCAGACCCAACCAAGATGGGTCGGGTCGATTGGAATGGGTCTGGTCATGCAGGACCCCCGAGAAGGGTTGGTCGAGTCAGTCTGACCGAGTCATATTGGGTCCGGACATAAATAAACCCTTTTTACTAACCCACTTATATATCTTAGACCATGGGTTCTATTGACACACCGTCTATAGTGTTGGCACCCTTGCGATGAGGTAGTCCTTTTGGAATACACTAAGTGAGATTTTGTGAAAGTATTGGTGGATTTTGGAGTGGATTATCTCATAATCAAGCACACAATAGTGAGGGAATCCTATGACAGGCTGTAACATGAGGGATATAATGAGCATACATAAGTGGTTCAGTAGAATATTTACCTCAGTGATTAGCCTGATGAGCGACCTCAGTGGTCAGCCAGACGAGCGAACTCACTGGTCAGACATACGAGTGACCTCAGTGGTCCCCCAGACGAGCAACCTCAGTGGTCCCCCCTATAAGCGACCTCAGTAGTCATGAATACGAGTGACATTAGTGGTTCTCTAGATGAGTGACCTCAGTGGTCCATCTAATGAGCTACCTTAGTGGTCTAATAGATGAGCGACCTTAGCGTTTTAGCTGATGAGCGGACCTTAGTGGTCCAGTAGATGAGAAGACCTCAATGACTCATCATGGATGATTCTCTCGGTAGAATAAGATGAATAAACTCTATTACTAATAATCATACATTATATACCTTTAGTTGTACATTGTTCTAGTTGTATTTCTTTGTGATCATGCTTTGTTGTTTTGCTTTGGTTTTTACATTGTGGCCTTTTCATTGTGGTTTGGGGTGCCTCCTAAAATTTGTGTTACTCACTACTACACAGGCTTCGACTACGCATGTCAGGTCTAGTGTAGATGATCAACTCCTTGATAGAGGACATAGGGGCCTAAGACAAGGCACAGAATAGTGAGATGATGCAAGTGGTACATATTTCCATTTGGATAAACATGCATCTCACTCATTGGTTGATTTTTAGCTATGTGTTGGAATGTAAGGAATGTATCCTATAACATTCATAAGTGTTTAATTTTGATATTTGATATATATAAACATTTATATTAAACCTTATGAAGTTATTACATTGATCATGGTTTTGGATTATTCAGGTCAATAATCATTTGAGATGTCGCTGAAATCAAATAATGGGTTTTCATATTTCTTTACATGGGTTTGTTTCTCCTTTATTCTGGTATATTTAAATTATCTTGGATTATAATTGATTGATTGGTATATAATATAAAGGAATTAAATTTATTTAAACCATATACTATATATTTTTAGGAATTTTTGGTGTTTGGGGTTTTTTGGTTCAATATTGAGACAAGTATTAAGGTAATATTCGATGTCAATTAGACTTTTTTCATCATGGTTTGATTTTATACCTCAAAACATTGTTTTTTTAGTCATAGTATTATTTTATGTCACTAATTTGGTAAAAGATCATGATTTTAAGAGTTTTTAATGCTCTCTAGGGGATTATTATTTTTATGATTGTTTGGGCCTTGGTATGAGGGGTGATTTATGTGTTGTTTCAATGATTGTTCAACCATTAATATTTAGTTATATATCATTTTTTATTATGTGTTAAATAAATATGTAATTAAAATATAAAAATGGATACTTACATAAAATATTTTCATATCAATATTATAGTTAATTTAATATGATGTTTTTGAGCACTATATATTTTGTTCTATCTACTTTTCAATCAGTTCATCATGGTGTTGTTATTGCCTCCGGAGATGTTTTTGGAGTTTATAGGGGGTGAGGTTCTAAAGATTGTCTTGGTAATGATATATGGTAATATCATTATCAAATAATGGTTATATTACTCTATAAAAAATTGTGTATTGTTGTATCAACATTTACATGTTTAACTAAAGTTTAAATAGGGTTTTTTGGGATGATAGATTTATGATCCTCAAAAGAATGTTTGAAAAATACATATTGAATTGTGACTCTATCCAACATATTATAATTCCAGGAACCATTATTTTTAATATATATATATATATATATATACTATACCTATCCTCCTGGTAAACCTTCATTATGAATCTCTAATACTTGGTTTCATAGGGGATTACTATTCATATAATTGAGGAAAATTTCATGGTTCTTGGAACCTATTATTTTTTTGTTCATTTATATTTTAATTGGAGGTATGAGTAATATTATCATGGATTAGATGATTATCAACATCAATTTTATTGTTGTTTAAATTAAAATATTCTTGGATCTAAGTGATTCTAACAAATTTTTCGATCCTTGGAATAATATGTTTTCTGATATATTGTAAACCATCCTATTTGATCCCTTTTTATCTTAACATCCTCATGTTGTAATCCCCATTTGAATATAATTATTTAAACACTTCTAGTAGTCCCAAAAAACTTGTTTTCTATCATTCTCATTGATTGAACCCATCATGATGATCACTATAATAGACGACACCTATTAATATACATCATCATAATTTGATTTCATAATCTACATGGCACACTACATGTGCCATATGAAATATTACATTCATAAACTTCCCTTAAACATGGTTTAGATGGTCATTATTAGTTAAGAGGTGACTATTAACTTTATAATTGTCATTATAGGACCCTTCTCCAAGCCATGTTATTGTTTCTTAAATATATAGGAACAAGTTAATGTATTACTTATCTTCTTCCATTGATACCTTCTCATAGGTTCAACGTTTTTCATTGGTCTTGGGTAAGTTGATATATTATGATTCACCTTACAAAATTATGTTGTATATATTATTCAATTTTTTATAGTTCCTATATTTCTTACATTAATATGTAAAAAACTTTTATATATTAATTTACACGTTTATAGTTTTACCTTAGCTATTTCAATGAACGGAAGATTATGATTATGAACTAAAAGAAAAAAAATTGATCATGATGATTAACTCCCTCTTCATTCCATATAGATATTTTAATCTATAAATTTATTATTATACACACATTTTAAGTGATATAAGTACCATTATGATGGAATATGTATATAGGGTAGAAGTAAGGATAGAAATATCATTGTGTAATTTCAATCAATGTGATATAATGTTTCTTGGAAATTATATATATATATATATATATGAATGAAATTTGGAACTGATAAGGATGGATAATATAAATGACTAAAAAAATTTATTTTTTGAACCTATTGAGATGAGGTTGGGTTGACTCATGTGATGTTTAAATATCATGAAGAGATGAAAACACACCATAATCAACTACCTAGTGTGTAAACTGTCAATGAGACAACACCATGTGAAAAAATAACCATGTATTATTACTATATAGATTAATGATGGACACCCCCATGGTCATTGAATCATTATTTTCTTATAGTATATACTTTCACGACTAGACATTCACCCCATGATTATAAAAAGCATCCTACCTATATCTTAGTTCATGGAATGAATGCCCTATAATCATGAACTCTCCCCCATGTAACCTCTCATTTCATATGTTAGATAACCATATCCTTTAATATAAATACTAGGGTTTCTAGTGTGAAAATCAAAAAAAAAGTAGAGGATGGTAATAGAAGATAATATATGCGAAAGGGAAATGAATTACTCTAATGATGTCATGAAGAAACCCACACACTATTCTTGATCCCATGAATATTATGAGGTGTATCTCATGTGATGTAATATCTTTTTTGAGTTCCCTTCAATGAGGGTTTTTCCATTATCCAAGCGAGAAATGTATATATTCTGCTCACTACTTATGGTTATAATAAAAAAATGTTAATACACTCCACATGAATCCCAATAATTCATCTCAGCATCCCTCTCTGATATCATGATTAACTATATATCGCACTGATCTTATTACTCACACATGATTCATCTACAACATTCTGTGTTGATTGTTATCCTCTATATATACCTATACAATAATATCCTCCATTACAAGGTCCCTACATGGATTATCACTTTATGTAACTACCTCTCTCATGAACATCTCCAATAGAAAAAGTAGAAAAGTTGCTATTCATACACCTAATTTGTGTAATATTATTTTTTAAGTAGTTTTATCATCTTCTCTAATTAGTTCAATTGAAAAGATATTTGTTTCATCCCGTAGAATTTACAACAAGAATACTAAAATCATGTGTGGGATATACCTCTCACAAGTCATAAAATTCATTATGATTTAATCCTTGGGGAAACAGTTTCAAATATCCCTTTATAATCTTTCCAAAAATTTCAATTTCTTGAAAAAGATAAATCTAGACCTCCTTTGTGACCACATGACATGCAGGACCAATGCATGAACATCAACAAGAACTCCATCGATTATGAATTCCATTGATAAAAAGTGTCTAGGTGATTATCCTCCTTTAGAGGAAGAACCTTGGGGGGATAATAATCAAATATTCCCTTGATAAAGATGTATCATATCAAGAGGATATTTTATTTTTTAACCCTTTATCAATATACTCATCAAAAAGAAAAATTATAATTAAGGAGTTATCTGATTTTTAAATCCTTCATAGGTATATTCCCTTATCCTAATATCATTGTTGATTACATTACGAGGATTCATATGTAGATCCATATAAAGAGATTGTGATCAGTAGGATAATCTCCTCTTAATTTCATCCAATCAGTGGCATAGATACACTCTTATAAGTTTAATACCGTTTAACAATATCCTATTTTTAATGTAGAAAGAGTTGCCTTCTCCTTGGTATATTCGTAAAATCTCTCTTTACTATCACCATTGTCATTGAATAGTTATGGAATTTTTTGGAATCCTTCATGCCTAAGTACCTCTCAATACATGTTTTTACTTATTTCATGACATATACTTACTAGTCTCATAATGTAAAATTAAATTATATGATTCTTACTTTGTGATGAACAAATATATGGTATGAGTCTAATGCACAACCATAATCTATGTACCTATAACTATACAAGATTTTATTCCTTTATGCCAAGAATGTAATATGCATAATTTTTTTTCCAACCCCACATCAAAAACCTCCTATATCAACCATCATAAGGTTATATTGCACTTTATTCAACACAAATCCTTATTTATTTGTCTATATTACCCCACATTGTGCATTTAAATTCAAAATGTCTATATTTTCTATAAAACCATTCTCTTTAGGATATATTTATGTTGAGGATAAATTCTACTAAATGAGGCATATCCCCACCCAACCAATTGAACATATCATTGTGTTATATTGCTATTGAAATCAAAACCTACTAGAAGGGTGATTTTTCTTTGGTTAATCATAAAAAATCATTGAATGAACATATTCCATTTCAATGGAATCAAAAATAGAATCCCTTGTGTAAGTCCCACAATAACCCCAGATAGAAATTTTTCACCCAGTCTCCTACTTTTCATGGTCATATGGAGTTAAAATTTACTATGACAGTTCATTTATAGATACCATGTCATTTAGCATGCGTCTAATTATATTTCACCACAATATATGAGTTATAATAACTATAATTATGATACATTGAAAATCAAAATAATGGGATCATTCCCAACACCACAACCATATACCATTTTTCATAAATTTTGAAAAACTCCATAGTTCCAAGACCTGTGTCACTAAAACATAGTTCCCTGAAATAAATCATCCCTAAATAATATTAGAAAATATAGATCATATAATATATATTGACAAAACCACTGATTCTGAAATACAAGTACATTTAGATGTTCACATAAGTGAAGTAATTCTATAACATAGGAGATGTCCACATCAACATATTTATTTGATCCATCAATGATATTGGGAATATTATTCTAGTATTTATTTTTGGATGGATTCAAAAATATGAAAAATAATAATTTAAATAGTTATGACGTTATAAAAGATCCCCCAAAAATAGGTATAGATGACCACGATCTGCCATAGTATAAACTGATGTGTATTACATGGTGTCACAAGAAACCTTCTAGTATCAACCTATCATTTGAATATATGCCAATATTGACATTTATTACAAATCATCATGAGAAAAATGTATAAATGGTAATTATATTAGAAACAAATATGGTAAAAAAGATGAAAAATATATTTTTACAAAAAAGAATTGAATTTTAAATATTTTCATTCATTTTTTTCTCAACTATAGCCAAAAAATTAAATCTGAAAACAAAAATGTTGGACCATGATTTAATATTTTAAATGTTATTATCCATTCATAGTTAGGCATCATTCTATTTTTGTTTTGTGTATTTCATACAAACTGAAATAGTGTATATGAGATAAATATTTCGCAATGAATGTTTCTGATTGCACTTGGTTTTTATTTTGATTGTTATCTAATTTATTTTATTATTTTACATTTTTGATATACATAGAATATTCTAATAAAGATACCACCTTGATCCAAAATATGATATAATACACTGGAGAAAAAATGTATTGTGCATCATATTTCAATGGTTTATCCTTTATAACCTTTTAAATGTTTTCTCTTTCACGGGATCTCTAATGAATTGTTACAAATGTAATTTTCCAGAATTATACCAATAATTTCATTTTCCATATGTTACAAGTATCTCTTGAGTTCCTTTGTAAGATGAATCCCAATGGATCCCTTATCCAATAAAGAAATACCATTATTGGGATCATAGTTCTTCCCTTATCCTCAAAAGATATTTTTAGCTTGTCATATGATTGGACCACACCATCATCCCTTTTCATTGGTAGTAAGTGGAATGGGGCATCCAATAATGATACCATTATTATACAATATTATAAAAAGTAACCTAGCTTCTATTTTTTCAAACATAAATGTGCATGTTAGTTTCCTCTCCCACCAATAAATTTTCTAATATCCATATTCCCATTATAGATGAACACAAACATAAACTATCATAGGGGGAGGTGTTTGAATATATTCCTTCCTATTTCATGCTACGCTGGTAGAATATCCTATAAATAGAAGAATTACACGACCATATGAATATCGTAGTGAAAAAATGTCAAAATGACCAATATTATATCTATCCACGTGTAGTGTAACATCCCAACACAGGATCCATTTGAACTGTGTCTTGATCGGGTGGGTCACATGGCCTCCAGTGTGAATACCCATATTTTAGAGGCATTCATGTAGAAGCGATTATCTATAGTGGTGCATTGGGAAGACTATAAAAAATATATCATAGTGGAACAAAGGATACGATAAATATACATACAATTTTAGAATCAAACACTAGATCATCAGGAAAGATAACCCATATTAGAAGATATATAAGAATCATCAATAATAATCTGGAAATGACAGAAGTATATTTTCTCAATTTGAACCGAAGAAAAGAATATACTAATAACTTATTAAGCATAAATGTCCAAAAAATGAATAATAATCAAATCCTTAAATATTTAGTCTTACAAAATGATGTCATGGAATATTGATATACAAAAATAGAAATTTGGGATAGACATATAAAACATACTATAAAAAATAAAATAGTATAAATGATTTCCCTACAAGAATCAAATCAATATGCATGTTTCATATCTCCCATGAACCATTCTATAGGTAATATGAATCAATAATCTCTTGTGGGGAATTTTACCTTATTTATACCTACAGGAATGTAATCTACTTAGGTACCAAAGGTACCTGAGTAGGGTGTGAGATAAAATCCCAGCAGGCTACAACAAATAGTGTCTAGAAATAATCCAACCTGTTTATATAGTAATATAAGTGTTTTTTAATAATAATAATAGTAAATAACACTAAATTAATAAATATCATCCATCTTCGATTCTGATAGGACACCTGTATGGCTCTACCTACTTCGGCATAGGCTGGTGTAAGAGACTTATATGTGACCATATATATTATAAAATTGTATATACATAATATTTATATAATGTATATAGCTATATGAACTATGTATTTTATGATTTATTCCTGAATATAAATCAATAATAGGTGCTAGATGGACAAGTGGCATAGCCCAAGAATCCATAACTAGTATAACGAGATATAGGCTCCAACAAATGGTACGTGCCCTAAATCCGATAATGAATGTGAAACGTCAATATCATCTATTGAGAGAGGTGGGGTGAGATTTCATGCCTAACACTCCGTACGGAGTAATGTGAAACTTTATTCCCATCACTATGATAGAAGTATAATGGTGAGAGGCATCATGCTTGACACTAGATGTAAGGTAGAGTGATCCATCATGAGACACTAGTTCCTCAACCATCTTTACATATCCAATGTCAATGGTGATTTTATAATAATAATAATAATAAAACATTGGATAAACTGTTAACCCTTATAATCTTCAAGATCCAATAAAACAAAGGGAATAAAAATCCTTAAAATCCACAGTTTGTAATTATATATCAAGTGGTGTGGCCCTTCCGCCCATTTCTATTTTTATATAAATATGACATTTTTAATAAAGTCATGGATATTAATAAACTATTAAATCCATGAATTATAAAGGATTATTTTTCAACCATGTTATTATACATTAATGATAGATTCCATTTACAACCCATGTTGAACACTTAGAAGGTGTATAATTCATTTAAACTATTTTAGAATAGTGGGAAATTAACATATCACAAAAAAAAGGTGTGGAAATGAATGCAGTCATCATCATCTAATAACATAACTATGGTCCACATGAGTATAAAAATGTGTGTATATTTATTTATATTAGAAGAACACATGTCAATGAAACACACATAATTGGTCATCATGTATCATAAAGATGGAGCTGTGAAAAAAAACAAAACATTTGGGAAAGAAATATAAACCACATACCTTAAGGTAGTAGATGAATCCTTTTACAATATCAAACAAATATTTGAAGTAGATTGGATGGGAAATAAAGAACATTCTAGTACACCCAAAATACACCACATGATCTCACACAAAAATAGTGAAAAAGATAGGAAGAAAAACTAACAATAAAATAATAAAGATTTTAGTGAATACCTATATAGGACTGAAACTTATGACAACACTTTATTTAGAGTTTGTATAGTGGAGAAATAAAAAATCCCTGGTTAGGGTTTTGGAGAACTCATGGGAGGAGAAAGCGGTATCATCTTCTTGAAATGATGTTAGAAAAGAGAGGTGTGGGGTTTTAATTTCATTTAGGGAAGAATCTTAATTTTTCCCTTCAAGTCAGGTTAATATGTTTTGGCCACACAATTGTTGAAACTGTGTGGTAACAGTGGACCAAAACACTACCCAAGGATGTCACCCCATAGGATAGTCATATGGTTTGGGTAACCATGCACAACCTGTGCAAAATTCCATTGAATATTGTTTTATACAAATTAGATGAACATGAACCCATGGTCACATGATTTCAGACAATAGTCCATCCTCATTCAATCCACTAAGATTCTTACCAAGTTATGCCACATGTTTAGTACTTAGAATGCAATAAATGTGCTTCCTTCCCTATTTTTCCACATCTCAGAGATTTAGGATCCAAACAAGCACCATATGTTCTTGGATAAATCCACAAGCCATATGGAATGTATATAAAGAGAAAAAAAATTATTTGAAAAAAAAATCAAATGGGAATAAACTTCTTTAAAATATAGGTCATTAAAATTTCCCCTTGTTAATGGAACACATCCCCAAGACAGATTACTGAGGGTAAGAATATATCACAAGAGAAAGGATTTAGCCAACAAACTCATATATAAGCTTCCCACTCCCAGGTCTCATTATATAATCCATCATGTTCTCGTAGAAATGATATTAATAAAAATGGACTTACTTAGAGCATTTTCATGCTCTGATCAACAATATACTCAGAGTAATCCTCAAAATAAGAATACGTCTTTAACTCAACGTCATTAGGTTGGAAAACATTCGTATGGTCTAGAAAATATATTCCATGATGATATAAATGAAAGGAATCCTTCATATATCGGTATATTGAGAAGGTGATATAAAGTAAAGCACTGCTGTAATTATATTTACAACCTCAATGGGTCCAATGAATCATGGTGAAATATTACCCTACTTAGAAATACATTGATTGCCCAACCTGTGTGACATTTAAAATAAAACATGATTCTAACCTTAAACTAGTTAGGTCATCAGTATTTGTTTCCATATGACTATTATCTATACTAAGAATCCAAACTGTTCATACTGAATGGTTATATCTTCTCTTTAGTATAATGAATGAGACATAGTTCCAAAAAACTATGCTTCTATTTCTCCTATCTAACACAAATAAGATCAGAATGTCCTAACATATAATTCTTCATAAGGTGCCATCTAAATTGTATCCTAAAAAAATTTATTATAACCAAACCCAACAAGGGGTATTGTTTTCTCCCCTGAACCCACAAAATCATGGAAACATCCACAAATCATATCCTATAAAAACTGAATTGTAAGATCTGTCTGTCTATTGATCTTGGGTGATAGTTCATGTTCAGAATCACCTGTGTATGAAAGGCCTTCTACAACCCCTTCAAGAACCAAGATGTGAAGCAAGAATATATGTTAGATATGATAGATTGTGAAGCTTCCTGGAGAATTATGACCCCCTTTGTATAGACTCCTTATACCATCTATCAAGGAGGCCACTCGCGCATAAAAGATGTGTCATACCTTCTTCAAATAATTAATGAAACCCCAAACTATATCTTTTCCAAGAGATTATTTGGGTAAAAAAAATCATGAAATCCATAGAAACATTGTAGCATTTCCACTTAGGAATTGACAATGGTCCTAAAAGTTATAATGATCGATAATTTTCTACCTTCACTTATTGACATATGTATCATTGAGTGATAAAACCATGTATATCATATTTAATAATAGGGAACCAATACAGGAGAAATAAATATCACCACTTCATGGTTAAATAGGGATTTAATAGCCAAATAGTGGCATGAAATTCCCACATTAGTTTAACATTGATGTTTGATGGGACCCAAATAGACCCATATAAGTATAAGGTCCCATCCTCCTCCACATTTAAACAAGAAGAAGAATCATCCTTAGTGATATATTTCCTTTAGGAATAAGACATTGGTATTAAGAAAATTCTAATATTTTTACCCTCACTAGAAGGTATATTTTACTAAAAAGGCTATGAGGATAGCCTGACCATGGTCCTACGAAACCTCTACATGAATATCTGAAAATAAGGCCATGAGCTTCCACATTCCATTGGGCACAAGAACCACATTTTTTGAGGCTTTTATGTTATAGAATCAGCTAAAATGATTCCTTTACAATGAATATAGTCAAGCTAGAAATAAAAATACAATATAAACTCAACTCAATTCCAATACTTGATGTTTAGATCACATAGTATAAATATATTGTTGAGGCTGTTGTGATCATTCAATACCAAAAAATGATCTTAATGTAAATATTATTTCCAAATGCAGTGATAATTAATTATATAAGTTTTCTCGAGTTCATGCATTTTATAATTCATCTCACGATGCCTCTGCTAACATGAATCATATAAGAAAAATAACTCACCCAACATCAGAACTTCTCCCTACCTGATATCTGGTATGTCATCGTAACTAGTATAGCTAATTCATGGATCTAGTAGAATCAATATAGGAACTAATGTCAATCTACCATTCATCTCCTGAAAGGTTGATTCACAATATTTTAACATGGTGAATATCACACATTTTTTAGTCAGACTAGTAAGAGGCACTATAAGGTTAGAGAAAACCTATATGATGAAACTATAATACCTGAATTTTCCCTAGAAAATATATATTTCAAATAAGTTCTTATGATGTTCCTCGTAAACTATATCTCTCACTTTCTCTAGGTATAATGATCCTCTTATGTCCATGATGTTTTGACCTATGAAATGATATTTGATGATACGGATGCGCAATTTTTTGAGAATAGCATAATGATATTTCTCCATATGCTTATTATGAATGATATCATGATAGTGTTCATGGTTATGTAAATAACATGAGTAGACTAATTTTTTCCTTAGATACTACCATTAGTGAATCGTTGTATGTGTTAACAACCAAATTCATCATAGCCAAAAAAAGAACAAGATCATTTGTGAGACCAGAAAACATAACGATGTACCCAAAAAGACCATATCTTCACCTCAAAGTTATGTCTCATTTGTCTGAAGTCCTAAAATGTAATTAGTGATATAAAAGCTCAAATAATTCATGGTAAAATCCCTTATTATTTAATGTAAATTAATGGTTTCGTCTATTCATGTAACTCGATATCAATTATTTACCATAATCATGTTCAAATATCAATAATCCACACAATGTATGGGGGTTGCAACCACCTTCTTTGAAAAAAGGACTGGTGAACACCAATAAAAAGTGATTGGGGTTATGAATAATTTATACATCAGATCCTCCAACTATTTATTGATCCCAAAAATATTCATTGGTCCTATACTATATAGAGGAATGGAAACTACTGTCACTCCTAAATCATTCTCAATGGATAATTATACAGTTACCACTATAGGAATCCCAAAAATTATTCAGGGAAGAAGTACATGAAACAATCCACTTCTAGAGAAAAATAATTTATTCATATCCCATTATCATCCAATAATATAATCAAAACCTAGGTTATCACTCTGTCGAGTCCCAAGTTCTCTTGTCCTAATAACATATCTTAGATATCCCATTCTCCTTTATACAATTATCTACAACCCTCTGGTGATGTAAATGACACCCTTAGATGATTGACATAAATATGGTATCAACAAAGAACTAGTCATTCCCTCCTGATAATTAAAAAAATCCTTGACATGTCGAGGATGAAAATATTCCATGTAAAGAGATATCTCCCTATCTTAAGGGGATAATCATTAAATTGTAGAACACTCTCAAATCAGATACCTAATAGGGTATCTAGATTCATCACACCATAGAAGTATTTTATCTTGAGGCACATATTCCCCGTGATTTTCATAGATATAATCATGTATGATGTGCCAATGTCAATTAAAGAACAAACTAAAGAATTTGCTACTAAAAAAACATGAACAATCGATGGTATGATAGTAGGCTCTTCTATTATAGGTTGAACTACATGTAACTGTCCCAAACCATGGATCGAAGTCACAACTTAACTTCCCTGAGTAATCGAGCCCTGTTGATTTTGAGAATCCTGAGTCTTCCTATATCAACCTTGACCACAACCACGGTCTCACTACTAGGTGGAATTCTAACTACATTCCTAGTGAGATTCCCATGGACCTGCTCTTGAGTGGGTGGTATGTATAGATCAACACTCGCAAGGACCAAATGGAAATTTCCCATAGAATTGCTAGATATACCACATCATACAACATCATATCAATTTAATTTTATCCAATAAATATTGAGGATTATTATGTCCAAAATTCCATCACTAGTGAAAAATAAAGAAGTTGTCTGTATATGCAGTCAGAATACTGCTAACCCCATGGGAAACCATGAACTGACAAACTCATCCTCTAAAATAACCACTAGTCATATTTGGTGATGAACCGCTCTGGATCAAACCATCAACTCCCTCGGGTTTCTCTAAGTAATGAGGTCCTGATTGACTTTTTTAGAAATAATATTCATCCTAAAAAAATTGACATGTGACTAGATTTCATATATTATAACATATGTGAATAGCCTTGTGTTCATAAGATCATCACTAGTTAGATAAAGAGTGAACCAATGAATCTTAGTTAAATGATCAGAATACTTCATGACATACATGGCTCCAAAATATAGGTTCATAAACTCCCTTACCAAAAAAATAGTCTAACTATATGGAAAGATGTAGTCATAAAATATTGTACGTAAATATACCAACATCTAATCATGATGTTAGTATTTCTAGGTAAAACCACCCTAGAATCTCTGGGAATAATATCATATCTTATAAGTAATGATCTTATTCCTCCAATCAAGACGTATCTCCAAATTTTGAAAGATAGAAACCATGGCCTCTAACCATGATTCTGAAACATTGTTTCCACCATCCCTAGAAATGTTTGGAGGATGATACTATTGGAACACCCATGTCTACTATTCCATGGTCAAGGTAGGTCCATAAACATCCTATATAGACTATAACATACAATGAATTCCTTCATATAACTAAGTTTCAGTGCCCATATTAGAAACAATAGGGGGCTTAGTAGGTAGAACTACTGGAGGAATCACTGGTAGCATATGGAATAAAACCTATAGTGCAGGTTTGTTGCTATATCCTGGTCGTAAAACTCAATAATGTTATGGTGGTAGGATTCTAAAATACCAAAATGCATGCCTCAAAAAATAAACCAATAGTTTAATGATTTCATATTAATTAGTAGGATAGGTACAATTTATCCTCTCGAAAAGATCACACCTCTCTTCCTTCTCCAAAATAGTGTTCTATGTGATAAGAGAGACCCCAAAAGGACATAAGAATGTAAGAGAAACCACAATATTCCCACTACTAAGTATAGGTATGGTTATATGTCTCGTATAACATAATAGAATTTTTGGAATATGGAGTGCCAATTTCTAGGTATAGAAGAAAAAAGCATATAATTTACAATTGGGATACCATTTAGCGATAACCATTTTCTTGTAAGGATTTAAACTCAACTGTGTTCATATTTTTATACAGATAATGCATATATATATATATATATATATCATATTCCTAAGACAATAGTTTCAAAACCCACAATATGGTATAATCAGCTAATTAATGTATCATCTCTAGTCTATGATGTAAAAATCATTTAGATTTATGCAGGGAGATTAATTAATCCAATAATATTATTCCTAAAATAATGGTCATAACATTCAAATATATAACAATATGAAACTAATTATATGTCGTTGTAAAATGCATGAAAAATTATACATGGCATTGAAAATTCATGGAATATTAGTTCTGTTGTGCCTATAATGATGTATGAAATTACATTCCCTCCTTTCCTCATGCATAGACAAAGAAACCCCATTTCAATTTCAATAATCATAACAACATCATAATACTTGTGTATCACCCAATGGTGATGTAATATCAACTATAACATGAATGATTAATAACTGAAAATTTTAATCTCATGTCATTCATCTTTCCCCTATAAGTGGGTCAACTATTCTTAGTAAAAGGATCATTTCCAAATTCCAATATCTTCCTAGTCTCTTATCTAATAACAAAACTGTAATGATTGAAAGAAACAACCTTGAATACCATTTTGTAATTTTTTGAACCAAAATCTACTAGACTCATTCCTTGAGATGGTGAGTCACATTCCCTCAAGTGTTCCGCTCTGTATTCCATAAGCTATTGACTAACAAAAGAGTATAAGGTGGTATTATGGGTATATTATACCCTAATATCAGAGTTTGATAAAAGATAAAATAAATATACACATAATAGTAGAGGAAGAAACTGTATCTATGGGACAAGTAACCTGATGGATTGGAACTATAAAACGTGGAAATAATAATCAGGAAACTGCAGAAATATATATTAACATATGGGATATTTGAAAAAAAAAAAATATGAAGGTTAAATAACCATGAATCTGAATTATAATCAAAGCCCAAATGGTTGAGTCATATAGAATGATGTCATGGAAATATGGTATAGAAATAGTCAAATAGGGGGAAAGCATATTAAAAAAGATATAAAAAATGAAAAAAACCCAAAAGACTGCTTCTCACGAATCATGAGAATCTGATCATTCCTCTACTCCAATGATCCATTCTGTAGGTAATGTGAATCAATGATTTTTAGTAGGGAGCTTTCCCTATTTCATTACTACATACATGAAATATTCTAAGGTACCAAAGACTACCCAAGTATGGTGTGAAATAAAATCCCAATAGACTACCACCATTGTTTTCTTCAAATAATCAATCCTTTTTCCATAAAAATTGAATTTTACAGCTATTAGAACAATAAACAATGATGAATAAATAAATACCATCTGGATCAGGTTCTTACATGACACTTGTATTGATGTACCAAACTTGATATAGGTTGGTTTATGAGTGTGATAAGTATATATATATTAACAATATATAATATATTTATATACTATAAAAAACCTATATTCACTAAGTATATGATGTTTTAAGTAAGTGTATACATCGATTCTAGGTGTGATCTAGACCGGGGGTGTAACTTCAGAGTTGATAATTAGTCTAATGAGATATAGGCTCCAGTTATGGGTATATTTCATTAATCCCCTAATGAATGTGATACATCATTCTCATCACTCAAGATAATTGTGGTGAGATTTTATCCCCAAACCAAATATAGTGGAACATGGAATGTGATTCCCATTTCCTAGATAGATGTATTATAGTGGGGAAGGAATTCTCAACACCCTATGTAAAATAGAGGGAAACATCATGATCAACAAGCCCCTTAACCCTCATTCCACATCCAATATGAATGGAATAATCATAATAAAAAAAATAACACAATTGATCACCTATTTTCCATTATAATACTCAATCCCCAATATAACCAAGGGATTCACAACGCATAAAATTCATATTTTATAATTATATAATAAGTGGTGTGGCCTTGAAACCCCATTCTATTTAAATATAAAAAATACATTTAATGAATAATGTATTGTATCTTCAGAAACAAGAGGAAAATAACATAAAAGTTATGGTAATGAACTTTGAAATTACACACGAAATGTATATTCCATTTACAACCAATGATGAATACCGAGAAGGTTTTGTCCATTTTAAAAATTATATAATAGTGGGAAAATAATATAAAACAACGAATGTGGTGAAAAAGAATGAGGTTAGAATACTCTCATCACATATAAAGGGTCCATAGAAGTATAGAAACATGAATATATTTATTTATTAAGGAAGAAAACATTTTATGTAATACATGACATTGGAAGGAAAGTGGCACAACTGTGGAGAAAAAAGAATACAAAATTTTTTGGAAATAAATCTTGATTACAAACCTTATATTCGATAGATTAATTTTCATCCAATTTCATCATTATAATTGAATAATATCTTATGAAAATTAAATAACTCTCAAACTCCTTGAAAATATGGTGAATGATCTCACACCAAAATTACACGAGAGATTTATATAAAAAATAACAACTTAATCAAGATTTTTTGAGTGATAACATATTTAGATACAAATATTCTAATAGAACATGATTTTGAGTCCATATGGAAGAGGAATCCACAATACTAGGTTATGATTTGGGGCATCTCATGGGAGGAAAAAGGGGGCTCTTCCACTAGAAATAAATAGATAAATGAGAGGGGTGAGTTTTTTATTTTATAAAGGGGAAAAGGTAATTTAACTCTTCAAGAAAGGGTCTTGGGTTTGGTTATGTACTTGGAAAAATCATTATCTAACCATTAATGGAACCACTACCCAAGAAGGATCCTGCATGGTCTAGGAACACTATATTTGTAACTGTGCGCAACCCATGAAAATTTAAAATGTAATTTGTCTAAGAAAAATTTCACAGTGTTTCCCCAAGAATCACATATTTTATTAAAAAGGTGCAGAATCCTATAGTACATTGAGAGACCCTCACCATTAAACTTCATGGTTAGTACTAACTATGCACTAACTGTGTTGCCAGTATGTTTTTTCAAAATCTCAGTTCCCCAGGCTCCAAAGAAGACCCCAACACTCCTAGAACAATACATAGTCTTTAGAAAAAATATACCAATAGAAAAAAGTATTGAAACTAAACCCAATTAATTTGTACCATTTTAAAAAATAAGGTCTTTATAAGGATAACATCACATCATTCTTCTATGATAGAAACCTATAATTTGGATGATATTCCATCTATCATTATAAAGTATCATTAGAATGTTTTGGTTAATTAAATATAATCAAATAGATCTTGTCTATTTTTTATCTATATTATTTTTGAGATACTATGACAACCCTTGCATGGACAAATTATTTCCCTACTAACATCTCCAAAGTATATTGACATATGCAGGAAATCACACAATAGTTAGGTTATCTCCTACACCTATAATAGGGGATCGACAACAGACTTTGGTCATGACATTATATTAGCCCCATATTCCTACGTAGAAATATGGACCGCATTTTCATTTATGAGTGGGACTAATTTTAAAGTAAACATGTATTAATAACTAAATCATGGAATAATGAATCTATATTTTGATATTACATAGTTATTATTAATGATATCATACCCACTAACCAATAAATACCTTCCTTGTGTGTTGAAATATCCTAGTATCAAGCCACAAAAAAATCATTTATATATTTCAATCATAGAGAAGAGATCGTCTATGAGATTTTATAAAAATGGGGTTCATTTCTAACATTTTAGGATCCATATAAAATCTAATTTGTTGGCCCTAATATACTAACCACAATGAATAAGAGGGTCTTGTTAAAGGAAATCCCTAAACTAGAGGAACCCACCTATTCCCGGCATAATCATTATTGGTACTCTCATAGATATACAATAACATTGTATAGCCACCCTAAAATATTTTAGTTGATCCACAAAAAACAAGGAATTATTCATCAAAGTGTTCCACCTCATGAAACAATTATAATTATACATGGATTTAATCCCCAAAATATTATTTATGGAGGTCCTCCCTATGGAAATATTATGATTAATCAAGAGAAATTTTCTTATGGTGAGAGATTCAAATTTCCTCCACATATCTAAATGATATATCAGTAAGAAGTTAATCTCATTTAAATAACTTTTTCATTGATACCCTTTTACTAATAAGAAATCCAAGGATAGAGTCCAGACACACCAAGTACCTTATCTCTAACCAGTGACTTCTATTAAAGTAAAAATATATTCTAATGATGTTGTCTTCATAAATGTCATAATAAGATCATTAATACTTTGATACATCCATGGATATTTTGAAAACATTGACACCCCTTCGTTTTTCTTCTAGGGAATGAGTACTATAATTGGATTTGGTATAGTATTTTGATAAAAAGGGTGAGTATGATACCATTTCTATGATGGATGGACTATCTAAAGATGATATTCCTATTATGCTCTAACCTATATCAACCACTGAATATATCATTTTGGAAACATATAAAGTGGAATATATAAGCTACTTATGCATAAACCTATAGAAAAATCTCTTCCATCTCAGTTGAAATCATTTTTCTGTTACAGTGTATACAAATCACGTTATGAAAATTGGGTTAGATCACCCATAAATTTAACATAGAATCCTTTATACCCAGTTAAAAACCAATCTTCTGAAATCTATATAAGGATCTCCAAAAACCATTACTTAGACTCATGATGACTCCTAAAATATATAATCATTTCCCCTTTCGAGAATTATATTAGAGGATGAGGGAGAATGTAATCTTGTATTTCCCTTTTCCCTCTTACCATAGAATCATTCAAAGATGAAATCATGAATTGTAATTACCTTAGGCTGAGTCTTGATCCTATGATCTATATTTGAAAATTAGTATATCAAAAAATATCATGTTATTTTACTAGATTAGAAATGTTTTACTCTATAGGAGTGGGTATTGAAAATCTACTACATCATGTCTCTATGAAAGTACGAACAAACTTCTCACCTAAGAAAGTTATAACACAATGATATAGTGCTACCCACTGTATCAAGTAGTTCATGTTGAAATGATGTATTCTATCTAGATCATTCTGGAACCAATTCATAAAAAATAAGAATTTTATTTCTAATAGTCTTTATAGTATCAATATAGGAGCCTTACTGCCTCCCAAGATGGGTTAATTTTAATCACCTTTAAAACCAGCTCCATTATTACACTAAAATCCCTAAATTTGTGACATTTGTTTTTCTTTAATAATGTTTTAAAATGTCATTAATTAATTTACTGGATTTTATATGGATGTTAAATGACACATTATTTATTGATTTTTTTATAATATGTATATAATTTTATTTGAAATTCGTAATTTTTATTAAAATAATCATATTTTATTTTAAAGTCCCAGAATAATTTTCCCAAATTATTCATTTTCTTTTTTCCCTTAATTCCCCCTTCCCCTCCCTTTTTACAGAGTTGTTTTATTCAATACATGCCATTCTATCTACAATACCATAACATTGTGCCTCAATAACCTATCATGTGTGTCCATAGCAGTGCACTCCATCCCTCCCCTAACTCCGTCACCCATCACATCTGCATGTTACCTCCTCATACTAAATTTTTTTGATCCTAGTATCTTCATAATCTGAATGAAAGACCCAACCAATCCATCTAAACCAAATTTGTTTATTAAAATGAATTATGCGATATATATATATATTTCAATATTTAAAAAGATAATCTTATATAAATATATATATATATATATATATATATTAATTTACATTAATCTATATATATATATATATCTGATTATATTATATATATATGTTTATAATATATATATACAAATATTGTATATATATCTTTATATCTATGTGTCTATTAATATATATGTGTGTGTGTGTCAATATCTATGTGTATGTATATATATATAATTATAATTATAAATTATTTTATTTATATAAAAATATTTACATTAATATAATTAAATGTATAAGTATATATATATATATATATAATTATCCATATTTTCATAAAAATGTGACTAAATTTAAAATATAAATTTGTTACATATATATAAATATATATATGTTTGTGCATATATTTATATATTTATGTGTGTGTGTATTTATATATATATATATATATAGTATTTATACCGATATAAGAAAATATACTATATTACTAATACAAATATGAAAAACAAAAATGTCTGTAACAACTCAGCGAGGCTCGACATCAAGACCTCCACGACACCCATCAGAGTGACAAGCATTGAGCTGCACCATGAGATATATATATATATATTTATATATAAAGATTCATATTTATATAAATGTATATTTTTATATTAATATATATGATTTTAAATTAAATACATCTATTTATATTATATATAAATTAAATATATATGTTTATATGTGTGTGTGTTTACATATATAAATATTATATATATATATATATATATTTATATTATATATATATATATATATAATTTTCCAGGTTTTCTTTAAAATGTGAAAACATTTAAAATATATATGTATGCTTATTAATATATATATATATATATATATATATTTAAACATGAGTTTGTGTGTGTCTTTTTGTGTGTGTGTGTGTGTGTGTGTTTGTGTGTTTGTGTTTTTAATTATATATAAGAATTACGATATTTAAATATTTTCTTAAATATTTTTATATAAATATATATAAATACATATACATATATTACTAATAATGTATATATATATATTTATATACATTAGTACTAAAAAATTAAAATATTACATATATATATACTATTTATTACTAGTATAGGGTATTACGAAACTAAAACACCCAATTGGTTTGAGTGATACCTCACCCACATTGGTTTTCTAATCTAGGATGTGTTGCAAGTCATGTTAATAAATAATTAATATGTATATATATATATATATATATTTGTCTATGTGTATGTATATATATATGTTTATATTATATATATATATATATATATATTTGTATCATTGTATATCTATGTTTCTGTGTGTGTTTTTGTGGGTGTTTTTATATATTTATGTGTGTGTATATATATATATATATGTGTCTGTGAATATGTGTATTTGTAAATAAATATGTATTATATATATATGTAAATATAAGTTAATGTATTTGTATATTATTATATATATTTATATATAATTAAATTTATAATTATTTTATATGTAAATTCTTAGAATTATAAAAATATATATTTATGTTTTTATTAACCAATATTTTAAAACATTGGTAATAATATCCCTAATAACGACATTTTTTCAAAAATGAGGCTAAATTCTTAATAAATAATTGTTTTAATATAATTATATATATATATATGTGTCTGTGTGTGTGTGTGAGTGTTTATATATATATATATTCAAATTTATAAATGTTTTTAAATGTAGCTAAATTAGAAACATTTATCAAAAACTATGTTGAAAGATAAATGTTTTTAAAAAGCGTGGCCAATTTAGAAATGTTTTCTGAAAAAACATCAGTAATTTAGTGTTTTTTTTAAAAATCACTAATTTTGTAATTTTTTAGAAATAATATACTAATTTCATGATTTTTCTCATAAAAATGTATCAAATTTATAAACACTTTAAATAAACACTGTTAAATTTAAAATTAGCCATGTTTTTTTTAAAATAATTCTAAAAATGTCACTAAATTCTTGTTTTTTATAGTATTGGGGTAATCTAAATTATAAAGGGTCTAGGAAATAATATTGGAAGGATCAATTACTACCTATACAAAAGGTAATGGGGATATATATATACATATATATATCAATTATCTTCTCCCACATAGAAATTAGTGCTCTCCACAGTTGGGGAAGCATAACAGGAAAAGCATTTAGATTTCTTTCGATCATGAGATTTTTTCATCCCATTTATAATGCGATCAGTGAAACACATTGGTGAATCTCTGAGTTCAATTATTTACCTGTCAATTATAGGGTAATAATGATTAGAAAACTTGAAACCTCATAGTGGTTTCAAGATTAATGGTCCTACCAATAATACAATAATCATGGGTGATTGTAGAATATTCTAAGAGAGAAATTCATGGGACGATGGATATCCTAATCCTTTATATGTGTACATGATTCCTGTGGCATATTAAAAATTAGTAATTTTCATTAACATAACTACAACAGACAACCCAATTAAAAATGTCAACGTAGAGGAACAAGATATGAAAACTAAGATGGAAATATTTTCTACAATATAACATTTGTAGAAGGTTTATATGTGCATCATCATAGGTATACCATGAATACAAGAATCCAACAATTATTCATCTCCCACCCATTCATTGATATTTATCCAATTAAAATGTGAAGTTAGTGACTAAATCCCATCATATTCATTGGGTGACATAAAATATGAATTTTGAGGAATGGATTTATAAATATTAAGACTAGTATAATTAGTTAAAAAAATTAACAACAAAATAAAAATGGTTAATATTCATATTGATCATAACACATAGTTGAATTTTAATGTTTCCCATAGTGTATATGTCAAACGTGATTTAGTTTCTCATAATATGAGAATTGAGCCTTAACATATATTATGAAAAATGTACAAACATCTATAATATTTAATACAGATTGTGGAAAACAATATTGAGTTACCTAATTTTTAGTGGTAACTAGTACCATGTTTGAAAAGTAAACCAAAGAAATATCAGAGTAGATACCCAAATAATTTATATGGAGGGGAATGTATATGACTAAATCTTTCTCTACCACTAATAGGTTTTCCCTTACCCCTAACTCAGTAGAACATATAAATGATATAAAAACCATGACCATCCAAATTTAAAATACATAATGACTTTGAGAACCCATGAAACAAGAAAGGAAATGATCTTTCGGAAGGGTGGATTTGACTCCTCCTCCACCCAACATTAATAAAATACATTCCTTTTTCTTCAATGGAATAGGATGTATGAAAACTAATTTAAAACAATTCATATATTGATGTGTCCCAATAATAGGAAGACTTGGGATATAATATGAATCCATGATAAAATTAATTAAATGGAAAATATAGATACTAACATTTGACAAGTATGTGAGATTACAAGTAACTTCTATTTAATGTTAGGAATATCTTCATTAGTAATTTCTCTCTCAGTTTTTTTATATATTGAGAATTTTGTTCTCCCTATACCACTAAAATTGAACAAATTGTGATAATTAAAGGTTCTCAAATTTATTTCTATATGGGTTGTGTTGAATTATTCAATGAATAGAAAATATCTCTAAGAGAAGTTGTTGGATATATTAATATAAAATCCCTATGACGAGTTATAGATGACAATGATTCTATTAAAACACTACTATAGTAACAATGAATTCCCCATAATGGAAAAATGGTTGGAATTATGTTTTCGATAGACTGACTCTAATTCTCAGCGGATTTCATTATCTCATTTTATGAATCCTATCAGATCCTATACCGAATTAGTCATGCTCAAGATAATGTGTGTACTCACTATATCCCCTATACATTCCCCAGAAAACATGAAACATATTCTCACTTTATATTAGTAATTGAAACTCCCCCATAATGATATAAAGAGAGAATTCATCCTCCTACCATCAGTGGATATAAAGAAAATAATACATTCTAATTGAAATTTAAAATTCATGAAATGTTTCACTATTAACCTATAGAATAATGTGCTAATATTTCCAAATCCTAAGAGGGTCAATATGATCATCCCCACTAATATTCTTGATGACTACCCCTAATCATAGTTTTTTGGAATAAAATATAATACACTATGTATCCATGATTTCTACGAATTATATTATTTTTTTTATGAAATTATTTTTAATGACCCATACTCTTCATACATTTCTATCGCGTCTAAATAGATGAATATTTTTTACATAACATAATGATCATTACCAGAATCACAATTGTAGTTTATTTTGAAACATGGACTGTTAAGAATTTTTTTTATAATATATTAACACCATCCCCCACTAAATTATTAATAATTAGATCCCTTCATATATATATCTTACATAATAACTTACTTTAGAACATGGGGGAAATTAATCTTAATAAAAGATGACAAAAGATGTTCAGTAAGGGTACTCATGGAAGATGTCACTAGTATGATACAAATTTCATGTGAAAAATGGTATAATAACATGATCATAAAATTTTAAAATCATTCTATAAATATTTTAGATAAAAATATTGAATCAAGGAATTAGTTTTTCTAGTTCATAAAAGATAATGAAAATGGAATAAAAAATAATATATATGAGAGATTAAAATTGGTAAAAGACTTTTATTTTTGGAATACTCATAAAAATAAAAAATCATTTTCATTTTAGTCATGGTTCATTTCCAAAAATATCATTAGTATGTGGGTTCAATCCAAAAATAATAATAATAATCATGGTTCACTGCTAGGATTATTATGGTGGCCATAGTCCCTTACTAAACTGGTATCACTCTATGCATACAATTTTATTTATCTCACCATATATCCAACATTTCCCAATTAATTGTAGGGATATATAATTCCAGTAATACTCATCATATAATCAAAACCATGTAGATTTGTTTCACAATATCATTAAACATTTAGCATATCATAAATTGTGAAAAGTAAACTTGTTTCAAGAACATTTTAGTATGGTATGGCCTATTAAAAAATATTTGTTTCATAATCTCTAAATCAATTCATCAAAACATATCCCATGGAAAATGGAATTAGTTTTATAAACATAATTTCATCATTATCATAGTCCAACTAGATTAGAAACACATATGGTTTCATTGAATTATATCCCCAGTACAGACTATGAAAATTTTAAGTATGGTTTTTTTAGATTGAAAATGTTATCAAATATTACCATGAACATTTATTTTGTCAAATACCATTTTAATATTAAAATAACTATAATAAAATCATAAAATATTAAAAATATATTGTAAAATGATTCATTTATAATAACCATGTAAACTGGTAATGGATCCTTTAATGTACTGAGTGTTCATGATGGTGTAAAATATAATTCATGCAACATACATTAAACCACATGTTCCTTTTTAATTTTAAATAATAGCATAAAACTACTTCATCTTGATAAATAAATAATATTCATTTGAATGAATATTTAAAAATGTAAAAAAGGGGAAAATGAAATTAAAATCATAATAGAATATAAAAAACCCTCTTAAATAAGTATTTATAAAACATGGATATGGATGGAAAAGTTGTCTGGACCCATGATATAAATAAAGTTTATTTTCAATAAAATAAATATTTATTTATCTTGAATGCATAAATATATGTAAATGAAAATAAAAACAAATTCAAAGTTAATAAATAACTATCTAATTAATGTTTATAAAGTTCATGAGAGGTATATCATGAATTTTATCATTGAATTAAATATTATATACAATCCTAGTAAATAATTAGACTATAATAAAAACACGTATCCTATTGATAATTTTTGAATCATAATACCCATAAGTGAAATAACATTATATGGAAATAAAATTAAACATAATTAACATAATAAAAATAAAAAAATTATTTATGGGTAATATATATACCATATAAAATAAAAAAGTATTGAATAAGTCATGTGTCTCACAAGACTAGAAGTTAGAAAAAATATATTACCCCTTGTTCAAATTCCTATGTATCGGTACAAACCTAATTTATAAAAAATATTGATTTATTATAAATATATTAAATAACCCATGTAATAAATTCAATACTATATGTGATTTACAGATAATGTTTTATCACTTTTTTATTAATAATTAATTATTAGAATCACTATTCACGGAGACCACTACTTCGTTTTTCATGTTTGTTTCATTTGAATATGTCGGTTCATGTAAATTGATCATGGATAAATCTTATACTGAAGATATCTAATATTATTAATATTATATATATCATTATAAACAGATTTAGAGACATCCATAAATTAATATATATAAAATAAATTACACTATTCATGGAAATGGTAGGTCAAATGTATACATGAGAACAATTAAAATTTGTCAATGGATATAAAAAAATAAAGATAAATAATAATTAGTATTTTTATAATAAATTTTACTTTAAATATATCATATATATTCTTTAAATATTTTTTTATTATCATTCATGTTAATATAGAAATGAAAAATACATTGCATCTCTTCATGGAGGAGGTAGTTGTTGCATAAACATGAGATGTGTTGTTATTTTCCAACATATTAGAATGTAAGAATGTAAATTTGATATTATAATTTTAAAAGTATAATTATTTCATATTTATAGTATATATAAATTGATGAAATGTTTCTATTTGGTAGTGAGGGGGGGGTAATGTAAAATGAAATACATCGGTTTGTGAGGTGGTTCTCCTCCATATACCTGATTGATGGTATCATTTTAATTTTGATTTTGTAGGAGAGATATATAGGTTATTCAATTTAAATAATAAAATTTTAGTATATGTAAGGTAATTTTTAATTATCTCATCATTTTTTAATATGATTTTGTTGAGGTAGAAGAATAAATGAAAAAACAAAATGCTATGTTAATCATGATTTCTCTTCCTCGGACAACCATAATTGGATTATACAAACACCATTCCCAAGATGGAATAATGATATAAATATTTACTCAAAATCAAGGGTATGTATGTTAGAAAGATACTTTTTAGGTATTTTATGAAAAATTTTAAGCATTATGTGTTGAAAGGAGAGGATTAGTGGTTTCCCCTTTATAATCGAGGTGAGTGGAACACTTGAAATTTTTCAAAGTTGCTAAATAATGAAAGGTCACATTCTTGGACATAATTCTCCCAAAAGAAATAATCCAAAATCATACATGATATAAGATATAAATATGAATATATAATATAAATATTTCATTATTATGTGTCATTAATACCCTTAACTTTTTAGTTTAATACTCTGAGTAATCATATTTTCACTTTAATTATAGTGACTGTTTTTTACTATTTTTATTATTAAATATGTGAAAAATATAAGACTAAATTGTTAATTTAAATTAATTATTCTGAATAAAAATTTATAATCTATTTTATCAATTGAAATCTATTGTAGTGTTTAAAATTAATTAAAAATTAAACCAATGTAATCGATGAAAATGATATTTTCCCATGAAAATTATTTTATATGTATAAAAAGTTTCTATATCAAGATTTAACATCAATTTTATTATACTAACATAAATTGGATTAAAAAAATATGAAATAAATATTTTTTGTTTTAAAAATATATTAATTAAAATTAACTTGTAAATCATTTAAATATAAATGTAGTTGTTTTTAGGAAATCAATATTTTTCAGTATTCATTGAAAAATCAACCTTCTCAACAATTTCTAAAAAACTCACACAAATATTATTTTTATATGTTGTTTTAAAAAATTATTTTATTTTTATAAAAAATAAAATTTCTTTATTTTTCAAAAATTAATTTAAAATTTTGTTTAAAAGTGAGATGAAACAGTTTTTAGAATAAAAAATAGTGTTTTTATAAGAACCCAATATTATTATACATAAACATTACATTAATTTTGTTGAATGATTAAAACATTAATCAAAAGGAAGCCCAAAGACCATATTAGTTTAGTTCCTTTGGAAACATGGAATAAAAATCTTCTAGTTTAGTGAATGATCATCAATGTTTCCCGCAATGATCCTCCTCTTTAGTAATTATACATAAAAACCATTCTTCATAAGTTAGGGAAAGGAAAAAAAAGAAAGAGGTGAGCTCAAATTCTCACTAAGAGTAAATTAAGGATTCACTTATGAATATCTTGCATATATGGGTATAAGAACATGATCAAGATCATTATAAGATTAAACCTTATGTATCAATGATCATAAACCTAAAGCATGAAATAAATATTTGTTGTTTATAAGACATGAATCATAAGTAAATGAAGAGAATAAGTCATGAAATAAAAACATATGAATATAAAATAGAATTGGATAATACACATCAATATATAACACAGTGACCATGTGTAAGTAGAAACATGTTCACAAATTTTGTTATAGGTATGAAATCAGGCCCTCCCATAGACTCATGGACATGAATCTAGGTCTATGTAAAACATTCTGAAAATTTAATATGGTTCTTGTAAAAACATATTTATATGAAACTAGGTCCATTTATAACATTTTGAACATGTAACTAGGTTCATGCATGACATTCTTAACACTTAATAATGTTCCCTCATAACATTGTGAAAATGTAATCAGTTTCAAGAATAAACCTTTAAACATGAAACCGGGTCCATGCATTACACAATGAACATGTAATCAAGTTCATATATAAAATCCATACTCATGAGTCATCCATCATTACCCAATGCATTGGATGGAGATATGGGTCCCACCCAACACATAATAACATCATTCATACATTATCCAAAAAATACAAATTTCATCACACCATGTCCCTAAAAAAGTGATAGGTTTTATAATCCTAAAATCGTAAAACATGAAATGAAATGGGTATCATTTAAATTTTATCACATCTTATCCTATTAAAAGAGATAGGTTCCATAACCACATCATGAAATCCAAACATGTGAAAAGAATTGGGTTTCAAAAGAATAAAACCCAAGGAAGAGGAATGGGTTTTAAAATAATATATCCCTTAAAAAGAAGTGGGTTTCAATAGAATAAAACCCTAGGAAGTGAAACAAGTTTCATAATCACATATCTTGTGAATGAAGAACTGTTTTTATAATCATTATTCAACCAAAAGTCATACCATTCTACAAAAGAACGTGAATATAATATTGGATTCTTTTTCTAGAAGGGAATGAGTAACATAAAAAAAATCATCTTAGATGTAAAATAGCATGTAAAGATATTTTGAATGCATTTATTGAGTAAAATATCCTTTATTCTTGGAAAAATATTATCAAAACATTAATATTTTATAAACAAATTAATTTTAAAATTCATTAAAAAAAGAAACAAAGCATAAAATAATTTTGAAAATCCTTTTTCCTTAAAAATATATAAAATAAGCTTCAAAAAATAATAAAAACATTTTCTTTGACTAAAAATTGAAAAATTATATTTAAATATGGAAGATGTTGTGAAAACCATTTCATTGAAAATAAAATTGTAACATATAAAATAATCTTTTAAAAGCATTTAAAACAATAAATCATTTTTCAAATCCATTATCATTGAAAAATAATTTTAAAAAGAGGAATTTCTATAATATTATGAAAAAAATAATTTAAAATAAATAAACTTTTAATCATGTAAAAGATTATTTAAGTAGATTATGTTCATGATAGTGGCTAAATCCACACTTGTCGAACATTCCTTTTGCACCATAACAAGTTTATAGAAGTTCCTCAGTCAGAAAAAAAGTGGTTTACTTTTTAAGAACCATTTTGTTTAAAAATTTCAGTCATGGATAAACATTTATTATATATATCATAAGATAATAGTAGAGTATTTTTGATATCCATTCTAAAAAACATGGTTATAAAAGAACACATGTTTCCGACCGAAGAGATGGTAAAGTTGGGCTTTCTTAAAATCAAAATCCTAACTCTATTATATACTAAAGGGTAGAATAATGGTACCAATTCGTGAATATTTCAATATTATCTTTATGATAATAAATTTAATAAATTTTCTTGTGAGATTAATCATAATATTTCATTTAAGGAATTACAAACATAAACAATCTCGATAAACAATGTGATTGTTTCAATAAACTCTAACCTCATCGTAACATTGAAACATACTCAACTTTTAAGAAAATGGAATTAAATGAAAAATACAATGTCATAAAACAATGTATATTAATGATATAAAATTTCAATGGAATTATGTACACATAATATAAAAATATATGTGCATAATATGTCATGTGTCTCATCAAAGGTAAATTGGGGAAAAATTGTCTTGCTGAGTTGGTAACTTTTGAAACATAAATACCATGGAAGGAAGACAATATAATGGATATTTAATTTTCCATAAATTTAGTAATAATAATCATATAATATATTCATGTATAATATATACTCCACACAAAAGGAAAGAGTAGGGAACATGGCATGTATCTCATGAAAATAAAAAGTGAGATAAAATCCCCTTACCTTGCGTCTTCACTCTTTTCTTACTCATACAGACCACATGTATAATAAATATAAATTTATTTTAAATAATATAAAGAACCATATTCTTATATTTATTACAATATATTGTTTTATTATTTCCTTATACTACTCTCTTGTAAACAAGCCAATGTTTAGGTTTCACTTCGGGTAATATTCGTATTATTCTTAGAATGTGTCTTAATTTATTATATATTTTTTTCTTATACTTATATGATTATTTCAAGAATTTAAAACATGAAATAAATATCCTTTAAAATAATTTTATTTTTATTATGATAATATATATAATATTGAATTATGAAATGGAATACACCATTAATGGAGAATTCAAGTTGAACGTATGCATTAACATTATTTGCATATTTATTGTTGTATTATAATAAAGAAAGAAAGTGAAAAATATGTATGTATATTTATATAATATTATAATTCTGAAATAATTATTATTTTATATAAATAATATAATTTCACTAAATTGATCTTTAATCCATTCCATTTGTTATGTGAGTGAATCATATCTCCTTAAGGGGGCGACAGTCCACACTTCCTCAAACAAAATTATCATAATTACATCAATTGGAAAATAAAAATATATTTTCTATAAAGGGATTAATGAAGTTTAAATATATAAATAATATTATATATATAACATATATAAATACATTTCCCATCATAATTTCCACCATGATAGGTGGTAATGTAAACATGAACCATCATCATTTCGTGAGGTGGTGGTTTTCCATATACAAATACAATATGTTTGTTACCAATTAAATAGAGGTGTGAGTACATATTTGAAGAACACTTAAAAAAACATCCTAGTATATTTATGATACTTTTTTTTTAAAGAGTGATATGAAGATAGTGGAGGGTATGGAAAAGATAATAATAGAATGGAGCTTGAGAGAAGGTGTTGCCTCTCAATTGGGTAACTCTTTTTTGTTTGTGAAAAAATGATTCATTTAATTTCTTTATCTTAAAATGGATTAATCAATGAGGAAGTTAGGTATGTTGGGAAGTGGATTGGTCAGATTATTTATGATCCTAAGTGGTTTTAGAGGTGTGAATAAGAGGTTTAGGTGGTGTCCTTGTGTAGGGAAGGGAAAAGACAGACTTGGTATTTTTTAAAACATATTTGGTGTAACCAGGATTTTAACTAAAAACATCATAGAAAATCAATAAATAATGGAAATGGGATAAATAATGGCCATCCAATGGGTATTGGAATCGTTTCTATGCCTTTTAGGGTCTTAAAAATAATTTTTATTTCATTATTAATCAAATTTTTATCTTTCCCATTATAATTAATTTTAATAACTTTCACTAATATTTTTGGAAAAAAACTAACTCGGACTATTTAGATTTTATAAATTATCCTAATTAAAAATGTGCAAACCATTTTTCTATATTATAATCATAGAAGTGGACAAAGTTAATTTAAATGTAATCCAGCTAATTAGATGACACTGCAGGTTATTAAATAAATCAATTTCCAATGTTATCTACGATTTTATACCCTATTTCAGAGTGAAGTAGATTATAAGGACATAAATTGGATTAATTGATAAAAATATGATCTAATTTAAATTTTAAACAATATTATTATATAATTTTTTATTATAAATAATTTATATGAAAATGCAGTTTTGAAATAATATCAGGTATTTTTCACTATTAATCCAAAAATGGTGTTTCTCATAAAAATAAAAAAATTGACCCTACTCAAATTTTTACATTATTAATTCAACAATAAACATTATTTTATGATATTAAATTTCTAAAAGTTTCTAAAATAAATTTTATTTTTTCATAGAAGGACATGAAAATCAGTTTATTTGATAAAATAGTATTTTTAAGCATATAAAGACTTGACCAAAAATTATATTTTTAATAATAAATATGTTTTATTTATATATATATATTATAAAAAATATTTTAAAAGTAGTTATTACAATTAATATTTATAATTTCATCGGTTAGTTTATAAATACCTTGTTTAAATAATTCCAATAATAAAATGATGTTTCATAGAAACTCAGTGTTGCGTGTAACGTATGCCAAGTCAGTGTTAAGTCCAATACAAGACAAGTGGGTGTTTTGTGAAAGGATTGTTTAAATTAATTCAATGTAATAAAACACTGATAATTAAATCATTATTCAAAAATATTTCATAAATTCTCATTGGACAACATTCTACCCCCTTAATGTGAATTTCACTATCTATATGTTTCAGGGTTATAAAATGTGTAATTAAAAACCCACTTTGTAAAAATGGATACTAAACCCTCCCTTAAAAAGGGAAGGATATAGCCATAAGGATTAACCAAAGACACTCATAATGATATTCCCACATAATAGATCTTATGTGGGATGTGAAAACATGGACATGGAAGAGAAATATTACCGTCTAGTTATAATGGAGAGTTATAGAGAACATGGTCAGGATAAATTTAACAATAAAAAATCTATAAATTTGTGATGACATAAGGGACCTTATAATTCTTCAAAAATGAAGGTACAAGGAAAAAAATTGTTTCTATATCCTTTTTCCTATGTTGAATTATTTTCATAAAAAGATGTACTTGCATGATTTTAGGACAATGCCTCCCTTTTTTGTTTTTTGACCCACTTCACTTATTTCTCTAAAAAGAATGGAGAAATTTTAAATCTTGAAGTACTAACAGCTCATGAGACCCATGATTTGTTATCCCATCATCTATCTTCAATAAAAAATTAGTTTTAACATGCTATCTTATATGGAAAAATACCCATATAGAGAGATAACACTTTAATCTTACTAATATCATATATTGTTTGACATAAAAATTCCATAAATAGTTAACATTATAACCCTTTGGAAATATTAAAATTCCAAGATATAGAAATAAATTAATGAAGGAGTCTTAACATTGATCCCCATATATCACTAAATACCAATTGGTTATCAAATTCCAAACAGTGAATACCATCATCGTATATTCCCCTAAAACATTGTAACAACCTTAATTACCATACATACTTTTAGAAAGCATGAATTATCCCACATTCCAAAGTTTAATAGACATATTATTTAAATATAAGAATTTTATAACCTCGTCATTGATGAAATAGAATAGTTTTTAAATAATCAGTTCTGGGGTGATTCATACTGTCTAATTTACATATTCATATACAACATCTCATTATCCAAAAAATCATTATCTCAACATCGTTCATTCAATAAGGGTTACCTTCCCTTAATCAAACTATATTATCTCAATGTAATAAAGTTTCTATGTCTTCACTACCATTAAAAATGTCCTTAAGGAAATCATATACTAAAAATACATATATATTTCATGATTCATATAACATAATCTCTAAATTCCAAAACATAAATACTTTATTCATCCAACATTATTCCTAAACCAATATTTAGACTTCATCAATGTATTCCATAATAACTATTTCCTTGAATATGATATATGAATCATGTTATAAGGTTACTCATCCTTAATATAATCATTATTATTAGTCATAATGTAAACAATTCTGTAAGAACATCACATACCCTTCATATGTCATTTTTGTTATCTATATCTTCATAAGTATATCCAATACTCATACCACCTTCCTCGTTCTATTTGTCATATTTCCAATTAGGAAACCAATTTTCATAATTCACATACTTTCCAAATCAAAAATATTTAATAACAACCATGTTCCTTATAGTTATCTTTATTGAATAAAACTAAAAATCATAGGGTGATAAACACAAATAATAGAAGAAACCCACAGAATCAAGAAAAATTACTTATAGGATATTTGATTATGACACATTCTTTAATATATGACACCCTAGGTTTATCCTAGGTTATACACATGAAACTTCCAATCAAATATTTCAATATTTTTCATGAGGTTTTCATGTATTCCCATAGAAAATCTCCTAGGAGTGTCAAACTATGTGAGAAACATGGCCCATAGTTGTGTACCCGGTTACCCCGAGTCAGGCCCGAACCATCTTGTGAGAGTTGTTACTCACATGTGTCCTTGTTCTAGAGCCACATCCACTTTTAGTATCCTGAGAGAGATGTATTTCATGGAAACCACTGACTCTATCCTCTTCCAAAATTATAATAGATTTTCACTAAATGTTGAATCATATATATTATTATCCTAAGATACATCCATAGAAATATTTTTATAAATAGTCCTAGGGATCTCAATAAATATTTCTCTTCCTAGTTTCCCAATTTTCATTAAACCATTGCTCTCATACCCAATATAATTACCCAATCATAACATACATACACATTTTATTATTTTTGTGGAATATATAAATTTTTACAAACTAACTCCCAAAAACTATATTAGTTTGGTGCCTTTTAAAATAAGAAATAAAAATATTCTAGCTTAGTTAAATATCTTCAATATTTATCACAATGATCATACCCATTATTAATTCTACTAAAAAACCATTCTTCATAACATGGTAAGTTAAACATAATAAAGGGGTGAGCTCAAATTCTCAATAAGTGTAAAGAAAGGAAATGTGTATATATATCATGAAAATAAGGTTATAATAACATGATCAAGATAAAAAAGATATCATACCCTACCTATCAATTTTCATAAAAATGAATCATGGAATAATGATTTTCAGTTCACCAGACATGAATCACAAGGAAATAAATATCACAAGACATGAAATCATCAAATAGAAACAACACACGTAGTTGTGGAACACACATCAATATATAATATAGTGAAGATATGTAAGTTGAAATAGGTTCACACATTAAGTTAAGGACATTAAATAGGGCCCTCCCATATAATTTTGGATAAGAAGCTAGTTACACACATTATATTGATAACATGTAATCATGTTCACATATGAACTTATGGACATGAAACAATGTCAATGCTTAATATTGTGAATTTTTAATCAGGTTTACGCATAATGTTATGAAAAAATAATAATGTTCACTCATAACATTGTGAACATGTAATCAGGTTCATGCATAAACTCATGGACATGAAACTAGGTCCTTTCAAAACATTATGAACATGTAATTAGTTTCACTCATAACATTTATACTCTTGAGTCATCCATCATTACCAAATGCATTGGATTGATACATAGGTCCCCCCTATCACATAATAACAATATTCATGTGCCACCAAATTAAACATTCATCATATTGTGAACCATAAAAATATATAGGTTTTATAAAGCTTAATTCATATACAATGAAATTAAATGGGTATCATTAATATTTCATCTCATAATAACCTATGAAAATACATAGGTTCTATAATCACAACATAAAGGTAAAACCTATTAAAACTAGTGGGATTCAAAATCAGAAAACCCATGATAGAGTAATGGGTTTTAAAATCACATTACCTATGAAAAGATGTGTGTTTCGAAAGGAAACAACCCATGGAAGAGGAATGGGTTTCAAAATTCTATAACCAATGAATGGGGAAAGGGTTTCATACACATCATTCAATCAAAACATGTACTATTTAAAGAAATAATGTGAATGAAACATTTGTATAGTTTTTTAAAAGGGAATGAAAAACATTAACAGATGTCATATTAGATGGAAAATAACTTGGATAGATATTTTGAATTCATTTCTTGAGGGAAACATCCTTTAATCTTTGAATAATGTTTTTAAAACATATAACCTTTTAGAAAAACATTTTCATTAAAAATTTAATGAAAAAAATAATGATGGTTTGATATCATTTTGAAAATAATTTTTCCACGAAAAATTATAAAATAAGCATAAAAAATTTTTTAAACCATTTTTTATTGAAAATACTTTTTATATTTTTAAATAATTCGTGATAATGTTTTTGGAAACCATTTTATTGAATATACATTAAAGAATATTTTAAAATCAGTTAAAATAATAAACAAATTCTTGAAAACCATTCAAATTGAAAATTAATTTAAAACAAATAGTATACTGAATATTAATAAAATAATATCATTTAAAATCGATAACCTTGTAATCTTGTAATGTAAGATTTAATATAATTATGGTCATGATGGTGGGTAAATCCGTACATGTTGAACATTCCTTTTGCAATGTAAATATTTTATAAAAGTGCCCTGAATGGAAAATGAAAAAAGTATCCTTTTTAAGAACACATTAGTTTAAAAAGGAAAATCATTTGTACAATTTTGTTTTAATTATCATATGAGAATATTAAATTCTTTTTGAAACCCTTTTTAAAAACATTATTTTAAGGAACACAGATTTCTGACTGAAGAGAAGGTAAAGTCAGGCTTCTGTAAAATACATTCATAAGTATATTTTGTACCAATGTATGTAATAATGGTACCAATATATAAATTTATAATGAATATCTATACTATAAGAAAATTCATAAATTTACTTTCCATATTGATCATAATATTTCTTCAATGGAAGGATAATCATAAAAAATATTGATAAGTGATGAAACTATTTAAATAAACTCTTACCACTTGGTAAATTTGAACTATAATCCCCATGTAAGAAAATTTAATTAAATAAAGAATAATATATAATATTATTAATTATATTTATGATAAAACTTATCAATGGAAGTATGCACTCCTCATATAAAAATTTATGTGCCTGAACTGTCATTTGTCTCAAAGAAGGTAAGTTGAGACAAAACTATCATACCGATTTGGTATTAGTTAAAACATAAACCCCCAGAAAGGAAGATAATATAGTGGATATTTAATTACTAATAAATTTAATAATAATATTCATATAATACATTAATGGTAAATATATACACCACGCAAAAGGAATGAGTTGTGAACATGTCATATATCTCTCAAAAATAAAAAGTGAGATAAAATCCCCTTAACTTGTGTATTTACTCTTTTCATTCTTCTACAAGACATATGAATAATAAATAAATAAATATGATATATATTTTAAAGAATCGTATTATCATATTTTATATCATACATGGTTTTATTATGACCTTTTACTACCCATTTGTTAATAATAACATGTTAATATTTCACTTCGATTAATATTATCTTTTTTCATCACATGTGTCTTAATTTGATTTATCTTTGGTCCTTATACTTATATCATGATATAAATAATGTACACAATGATATAAATATAACTTATATTCATTTATATTCATATATATTTAATATAACAATATATATTATATATAAGTATGAAATTGAATACACAGTTCATGGAGATGTTAAGTCATACGTATGCTAGAACGTTGTTTCCATTTTTATTGTCGTATTAAAATAAATAAGTAAAATTGAATATATATATATATATATATATTAATTCAAATAAAATTATTATTTAATATATATCATATAATTTCACTAAATTTATCCCTAATACATTTCATTCAGTGTGTGAACGAATCACATCACTTTGAGGGGCGGTCGTCCACAATTCCTCAAACAAAATTATCATAATTACACCAATTGAAAAGCATAAAGATATTTGTTGTAAAATTATTATAGAATAATAAATACATAATAAATATAATATTTAATATATATAAATATTTTTTCAATCATAATATCCACTGTGACATACAGTAAAGGAAAAATCAACAATCATCGTTTCATGAGGCGTTAGTTCACCGTACACGTAAACAGTATGTTCGTTAACCCTTATATGGATGTGTTTGTAATTTTATGTATAAAAATTATAATAAAAACATCATAGAATGTTTATTAAACTATTTTATTTATACATTCATTTAATAATTGTGAGTGTTTGGTGTGGATAATAAAAATAAAAGAAAAGAGTATGAGAGAAGACGTTTCCTCTTAATCGGTTAACTCCTTCTGGATTATACCAAAATGATTATTTAGATTTATTTCTTCTAAAAGGGTGGATTAAAGGATTAAGAGAGGGATTTTGGTAATTTTATTGGTTAGATATTTTCACAACCTTTATGGTTTTATAGGTGTGTGAAAGAGGGAGGTGGCCTCTTATAGGGAATAGAAATGACAAACATGCTATTTTTTAAAACCCGTGAGGTGTACCCACGTTTTTACCAAATAAAATCCATAACAAACCAACCCAACAACATAAATTAAGGTTAAAGGTTTAATATTTACCATTAAAAGGTTTTTTTCAATTGTATATGTCACTTGGCATCTTAAATTTAAGGTTTAGTAATTTATTAACCTAGTTTTTCTCATAACTGTTGTAATTAATTTTAATTATCATCACAAAGGTTATTGGTAAGAAAATAATTTGAATTTATTTTGAATTATAAATAATTATGTTTAAAAATATGGAATCCATTTTTTCAAATTATAAACAAATAATTTTCATAAATTGATTTAAAATTAGTCCTGTTGATGGGACGACACTGTGGGTTTTTAAAATAAAAATAATCCATAGTTTTTAATGTTTTTATTCATAATATATAATTGAAGATTATTCCAATGAAATAAATTGGAATAATTGATAAAAATATTTTATAATAAAATATTGAAACCATATTAATATATAATTTATCCTTATAAATAAACTAGACAAAAATGTTGTTTGGAATTAAAATCCTGTATTTTTTACTATTCATCCAAAAATTATGTTTCTCAGAAAATCCTTAAAATTAACCTAATATAATTTAGATATTATGAATTAAAAAATTATATTTATTTTATAAATTTTAATTTCACAAAGTTTCAAAAAATAATTTTATTGTTTTTTATAGAAGGACTTGAATAACAGTTCATATGAGAAAATAATATTTTTTACATATAATGGTTTTTCTAAAATGTATATTTTTTATAATAAATAATTGTTATTTATATAAAAACAACCTAAAAAATATTTGAAAATTAGTTATTACTATTTATATAAAGTTTTTATCAACTAGATTATAACTATCTTGTTTAAATAATTATAACAATAAAATGAGGTTTTAAAGAAATTTCTTGTTGCGTGTAACATAAGTCGAGTCAGTGTTCCATGTAGCACAAGGCCAGTCGGTGATTTATGAAAGAATTTTTTGAATTATTAAAATTATAGACATTAATGAACAATAATTCATTTGAAAAAAAATATGTCACAATATCTCATGGTGGGACATATTTTAATACAAAAATATGAATTTATTCTTACCCCATGATTAGAAAAAATATTCCTCAAAGAAAAAAACTTTTTATAAGAAACATAATATATATATACATATATATATATATCAATAAAATCATTAAACGATTGTGATTATATATTTTTATTATGATAAAAAAACATTTCATGCATAAGATGGGTTTCTCAAAAAATATGTCTTTTACTTCTGATTGATTTTTATTTTAATTTATAATCAATTGGTAAATCATGAATTTATTTTACACATGTGTAAAATATATGTTTTTAATAATTTAGTTATTAATATTAAAAAATTCAAATCCAATATCTAGGAAATATACAAGAAATTAAATAATAATATTTTAATAGTATATTGTAGTTCTTTAAAACATAGTGTTGAGTGTCACCCAAGCTATTGATGAAATTAAATTTATTTGAATTTTTTTAATTAAAATTTCATTTAGTTACATTCATAAATTCATAAAAATAATTTCACACTTGAAATTATATTACTTAAATACAATCAATTGAGGATACTTCAACTTCATTATATACATGGGTTCTAATGTAGGTTCCTAAAACTGGTTGTTTTTTCTCAAAACATTTACCAAGTGAGTGGTATTATTTTGTTGGAAATCATCTCAATGATATAAAACATCCCTTGGTTATTACTCATTAGGGAAATATTTTTTTAGGGGTACTACCTATGAGTTTAGAAAATGGAATGGGTCATGTATATACTTCCTTAGTAGATATACATATAACACATCATGAACTTGAAATATGTTCGGCAGTTATGACAATTAATAATATGAAATCCTGACAAAATGAAGAATATAAAATTTAATAATATACCTTAGATGTGAAATTATTTTATTCCTATATCTTATAACATTTATACATGGTGAAATTTGATGAAACACCCTCTCACCGAATTCAAATTTCATATCATGCTGACGATTATTAGAATAAAATTTATATCGACACTAATTAACATTGTTGTGTTTGGTTTTGAATTTATTTTTCATTTCCTTTGCTACATAACATCCAAATATCCACCATTCTCTAAATTAAAACTTACCAATTTTATAATTTAAATTTTTTCATGTTGATCTAGAGATAAATATCTTCTGATGGAAATGATGTGTGTTAATTTTATATGGTGATTGAGTAAAAAAAACTGAATTTTGTTCCTAACTCATTTTGGGTTGTTTAGTGACAAAATAAATATTTATATTTTCCAATATCCTTTCTGGTAAAGGTAATAGTTGGAAAATTCCATTATAATTCTACCCCTTAACATTACCTCATCTTAATACTAATTACTAAGATATGTACTCGATAATATCATTATTCATTACATTACAATGAAATGAATCTTTTATATCTCTATACACCTTGATAATTACATGATGATTAGATAATGATAATCTATGTGACTTATCCAATTTTTTCCTTCATAAAAAATGTAATGTGTATAAAAGATACATGGTTTTTGCATATAATAATTCACACTGAATTAAGGTTTTACATAGGAACATTTCTAACCCTCTTCTATAGTTCCACATATTCATTATAAACCATTTTAATTATCATATTGATAGATAGTTGAAATCTCATTTGAGAAAAATAATATTTCCCCCTTCATTTACTATTTCAATATCAATTATTTAAAAGTTTCAAAATATTTGACCTTTTATGATCATCATCATTGTTAATCTAGTATACTCTTTTCGAAAAACAACTTCTTCCAAATTGTTTTCATTTCATGGGAGGTAATGTATTGATTATTCATAATCATTAAATAGCTCCAACCATTTTCTCTTATGAATATTAACATATTTCAACATCAATAAATAATTTAAACTTTTTTTATAACTATATATATATCACACATTTCATTATAATGATTTTACATCTATATCTTTAAGGAAAAAATTTCTAGAACTAACTCAAAATATTAATTTGGTATTTTTTTCTTGAACTATAAATTATTATATTAAATAAGCCATATTCATTTCATTAATCATGATAACACATCTCTGTATCTTATTTTATGCATAAATATTCATTTCAAAACCTTCTCCACTATTAGGTAGTGCATTTTCAAGTATATTGAATAACATTCTATTCAGTTCCTGGAAATTTTAATCACATTAATTTTAATAATGTAACATGTATTGAATCTATGTAATCATGGTGAGTTGATTATAATGACCATAGGAATTCCTCACAAAGAGAAAAAAATATGTCACAAAAAGAATACAATGGATCTAAATCACAGTGTTTTTTCAGTTCTAATTTCTAATAACTTCAGTCTCTCATGGATAAAAAAATATATCATCTATTGATGTTGTATGACCAATAAATAAAACATCATATATACAAAAATCACACATGGTAAATTTTACTTAAATCAACTCCTTTTTCAGGGTATTCAAAAAAAATTCAAGTGATCATCAAGCTCCTCCTTGAAATATGAATATATAAGAATATAATTTATAAGGAATAACCCAATATTATCAAGGTAATATCTAAAGTCTATTTGTATCAAATCCCAGAATATAGTAGGGTAATTAGTAAGACCAAATGGAATCACAATTTGTTCATATTTTCTAGACCCAATATGGAATTATTTTTTGGGTATATCATCATTATGGACCACAAATAGAGTATATACATAATTAATACTAATAATTGAAAATTCTTGAGATCCATGTAGTTGATCAACTAATTTATTATTATAGGGTAGAAGATAATGATTCTTGATTTATACCTTTAAAAATTATTGATAATTATTTCAGCGTCATATTGATCAGTATTTTTTCATTTAAAATATAATATTTGAACCCCACGGTGAAATAAAAGGCTCATTAATTAAATTGAAAAAGATTCTCCTAGAGTTTATTGTTTAATTTCATTGAATCATATAGGGTAATTCTATGTAAAGTCTTTTAAATAATCATATCACATTGTATGAGTTATATTAAAGCATCTACATATAATTTTTTTTCAAAACTAGAATAATATTCTAGAAGAACATAAACCCACACCCACAAAACAGGCATATCATCGATGTTACGTTTCTCCCAAACCATATAAGATAAATAAACCTTTTAAAAATAAACCATAACCCCTATAACGGTTTCAATTACCAATAGAGTTTCATATTTATCATTAAACTAAGAGACAATCCATAGTTATATTTAAATATAATATGTGACTTCCCTACAATGGAAATTTTATTAGGGATTTATGTAAATAAATCCAATAAATTACTATAACAACATTACTTTAAACCAGAGTAATAATAAGAATATTTTTTAGAATAATATTAACAAAAACATCAACCAAATATGAATCATATACTTGATATGTGATCATCATACCATTAAGAGTTTTCATTGATAATTAAACATCCAATTATTGAGCGGCATTTTGATTCCATTAAAAAACTCTTCAGATATAAACTGGAGGTTAGATCTGGAATCAATGAATACATTAGTAGTTTTAAAGTTGATTGTAAGTATACCTTTCCCAAATTCAATATTCTACACTAGATCAAAAATAGTGACGTGATGATATTTCACTTTGTATCTATGAATAATATGGTATTTTCTTAGATCATTATTGACCTTTATATTCGATCATTTATGACCATAATTTCCATACTCCATGTATTTGAATCACTAGTTTGTGGTTGTTAAAATATGTGTAGGTTTCACTCTATTTTAATCATTAAAAAACATTTTCTAATGACATTTCTATTTGATTTTCTAATGAAGTATCGTTCTAAACATCCAAAAAATTACTACTACACTTAAGGAAATGAACTCAATGTTTCTTTCCACAAATCAAGTGTAAAATAAGTCACATATTCTTCCGTCCTTGGTTTTTTGAATTTTTTTTAAATTTAATTAATATTTTCTATAAAAAACTATGAGATTTATGCGTAACACTAATCTCCATTTACTCCATGATAACACATGAAAATATTTCCCCATAGTAATTGAATTACCTTTGGGATAAATTTAATTACTAAATTATTATCAAGCCACTAAATAATCGATCCACCATAAATTTAGGTTGGAAGATAATACCAAAATTTTATATAACATTTCCTATAAGAAGTCCCTTATATGTTCTAATATATTCATAATAATGTTTCACACCTCAAGGAATTCATTATATGTTTTATATAAATAATATAAGGACAATATTTATTAAGATATTAAATAATAATCTCATCCCACTCCATGGTGCAATTTCTTCACAGTTCATTGTATTCTGGTTAAGATTCGATCATTGATTTTCTTCTACATCCAAATGATATTCCCTAAAAAATGTCATTTTTCATGCTCCAGACACTGGAAAAACTGAAATATCCTCTAAATGAGATTGTTCCATATCATATAAACTAGTGTCTTATTGTAAGCACTAAAATATCATTTACATTACATCATCAAAGAATCAATATATTATAATTCCCGTTATTTATCATTAATATGTTTTGAGTGAGTCATAGCTTGAGAAATGTTTGTGATAATAGAAAAAAAATTACATTATATCTCTCATAAAATTTGGTTTATCATGGGTAAAATAATTCCATTGTGAAGAAAATTCAGCATTGGTATTATTCCTACAAATTGTAACCATGAAATAAAACCCAAAAACATTGTGTAAGAACAATAATTGTACTATGAAAATGAGCACCCATGAAAAATAAATTCATGGATTTCAAAATAAATACATATACCTTTAAATATAATTTTTTATCCTTCATATGGGTTTCATGTGATCATTAATAATACTTTAGTATGTTTATACGTAGACTTATCCCTAATGTTCTTGGTAATTTTTTCTCATCCTAGTATTTAATGTGACTAATCCTTCATCTAATACAAACTATAATGTCCAATAGTTTTTTACTTAGATATCACATATTAATATAATAATATTATTTAAACATATTAACGATGTACACCAATATCATATAGTTATAGTTCTGTTATAAAAATAGACCCACAAGAACCTTTATTCTTAATATATCTACATCTACACCCTCTATGATATTCATAACTAGAACCCTTTATAGAAATCATATACTTTATAACATCATTTATAAAATTTTAAAAATAAAACATAATAAGGGGCCTGCTCATATGCTCTGGAGAGATATCATTGACCAAATAAACATGACATAGGAATATCATTATCAATACATGGTTATAACATATTTAAACCATGCCCGAAATATCATATATCATAATCATGATCCAAGATTAAAATTATTGGCAGTTCTAATGTGATGAATATTAAAATAATGAAAGAACATGATCTAAGAGATCATAACATTATAATAAGACATATATTAGTTGTATACAAATAAGGATAGGAAATTATTCCCATAATATTCAATGATCTTATCCAAGTATTTAATAGTGAAAATGTGTTCATTTCGAAAAACAACATTCTAGTGAAGGTTCACAACCAATTCTATCGTATTGGATAAGTACCATATCTAGACTGTGTTCACTCCCTATTCAAGTCCTTATTATCTCATGAGATATTTATCATCACCCAAAAGAAGGCCTTCATCCTATTTGGGGGACATTCAATATAATGTGTTTCAAAAAATCATAAAAAATTCATCATATCATATCTTATGAAAAGTAAATTGGTTTCATAAACATTCCAACATTGCATAAGAGATTAAAAATAAATGGGTTTCATAATAATTGAATCAATTAATTATAACATATCCCACTGAAAAAGTAATGATTTTTCTTAAAAATCATTTTATCATAATAATAAAACATATAGAGAGAAAATAATCATGATATCATATAATTTTATAGACTATGATGATTAGAAAACATCGAAGGATTTCCTCTTATATGAAAAATTATTTTCAAATATCATGTTAGATTATGTCATGATGAAAATTAAATTTTCACTATCAAATAAAATATTTGAAATAAGAAACCATCCATAATATTGTAGAAATATTTTATTTTAAAAGAATGATGGGAACTAGTAATGGAATAATTAATGTATTTAATCATCATTAATATATGAAATTTGGTTTATTCTATATACGTTATAATAATTTTTAATTTCTTATTTTTTAATAAAAATTGGAAAGTATATAATTTAGAAAAAAACAATATGATTCATTTTAAACCATTTTTTAAGTGAAACATGTGTAAATTTATTTTAAATAATTATAGAATAATATTATAATCATTTTTGATAGCACTTTAAGAAAACCTGGATATATTGGAAAAATTGTTTTTAAAGGAAAAGTGAATGTAATTTGGATTTCCGTAAAAGTTTTATTTCAGTCTAATTAGAACATTATGAGAGGAAAATGAATAGAAAAAATTTAATTTATATAAAAACAAATGGTGAAAATTAATGAAATTCATAATAGATAGATCATGAAATTTAATAATCTGAATTATAATCATAAAAATCATAATAAAAAATTAAGTTTTAAAATAAAAAACTTACAACAATATAAATTTTTGAATCATAGGACCCATTTATGATATAACCATATTTGGAAATGTAAACATCAAAAAATTTCATTAAATGAATCATAGAATTAATTCATATTTTTATATACAATACATATAAGAAACATGTTTTGAATATTTATTGAGTCTCACATAAATAAAAGTGAGAAAAAAATCTCAAACATCAGGTCTGAATTCTGTCATATGTTTTTTAAAAGGTTGGGGCCAAAGCCTCAATTTATTATTAAAGAAAAGACCTCTTAGAGGGTAGAGGGAGACCCAATACATAGCCCAAAGGCCCAAGGACAAGTTGCCTAAATACAAGGCATGAAAGCCCATTTTTTGGCCAAAAGGACCCTCTGTGAACAGTACTACTACAGTACCCTGCGCAGCTACAGTACCGCCACCGCTACAATGTCCTGCAATAGTTCCTCCGCCGCTACAGTGCTGTCGCTGCTACAATTCCACAACTACTATAGTGTCTTCTACAGTGCCCCACTACAATAATTGCTCTATGTCATTGTTCTATGTCATAATTGATTTATTTTTCAAGTTTGTTTTGGTTCAGTAGTTTTGGTCCTTTCTAATTGATCATTGGTATATAATATCCATAACTATAATCAGGAAATAAAAATTATATAAAGACATTATTTACAAATATTGAGTAATACATAAAAAGTTGATAGATAAATAAATTAAACCATTTATAGAGACTATAGGTTGTATATCTATGTGGACATTGCTTCTATTTTTTAAATAGATTGAATATATATAAATATATATATATACATAATGATTCACATTTAAAAAATATTTATTATACTATTTATATAATATATATTAAATAAATATATCCTCATTTCTATCCATGTAAAAGTCATTCAAATAATGTGTCACATCATTTTGTTGATCTAGTAGTCTAGACGTACCCCTGGGAAATGAAATATTTATCCAAACAATTGGATGGTAAGACAGTATATATGTGATTATAATTCATGTGTATAATTTTATAATTAATATTATTTATTTCCACTAAATCCTTCAACATATCTAGCCTTTATAGGTGGTGATCTAAAATGAGTGACATTGATTCATGAGGTGGTAGTACTCCATAAACATGATTGACTATTTTATCTTCGATTTAATGAAAGAGTATATAGATATAGGTAATTCCACTAAAATAATAAAATATATGTATATGAAAGATAATTTATTAGCTATCTAATCATAATCTATTAATATTTGAATATGGTAGAAGATGAAATATAACAGATACACATGATTAAAAATGATTCCACTTCTTCAAACAATCCCTTCAGTTTTATACATAAATCATTCCATTTATTATTTTATATTAAAATCAAGGAATTTATATCATCGTTATGTCATATTTTAATGTATTTCTAGAGGTATTGGATGATAAATGGTCAAATATATGTGTGAATATGAGTGGAGGGTGGATGCTCTTTTAAAGTTTATATAAGGGTCATACTTGTATTTTCTTAAAAAAAAATCAAATAATTATATGTCGCATTCTTGGAAAAAAATTTGATCCAATACAGGCAACTCTTAAACATATATGAGTTATGGTTGATATATTTTAAAAATATATATTTGAAAAGTTTTTAGGTCAATTTAATCCTTATTTTTTTTAAGCTTAATCATGGTAAGTGATTTTTAGTGTTTTAACACATCATTATGACCAAACATGATTATTAGTTTATTAAATTCTATTAATTATTTTCTCAAAATATATAAAATACATTTTATCAATTTAATTTTATATAATTTAAAAAATAATAATTTTATATTATACCTAATCATGCGAAGGAAAAAAGCTTTTTTAATGAAACAGATTTCTTATGTGTAAAGAGTTTTTATATCCCACATTAAAATTAAATTCTTTAAAATGAAATAAATAGGATTATTCATAATAATATTCAAATAGTTTTATATTTTAAAAAATCAAAATGAATAATAGAACATGTCAATTTTATAAAAAAAATATTTAATAAAAAATAATTATTTTTCAATTTTAATTGAAAAGATAATATACCTTGAAAATTATCAAAAATTTGGACTACGTTAATATTAAAAATATTATTTAAATTTTTTATTTATATTTTAAAATTCATTTTCATGTATTCGAAAAAAATTAATTTTTAAATAAGTTCTCAAAACATGACAGAACCACTTTTTTTGAACCAAAATATAGTCTTTTTATTAAATGATATTTACTATTATATAATTTATATAAAAAATATTAGATAAAGTTTATGCATTTTTTTGAATATATAATATATAAATTTTCTTTAAATCATTCACCAATAGTTATTAATTTATATTATTAGGGTAAAAACACATAGTGTGTATATATAATTTTTTTAAAAGAATATTTAATTTACTTTGAAATGAATTCAATTTTCATTTATAATCAATTAATAACCAATTAATTTATTTTATACATGTGTAAACCATAAATTTTTCATAATAATATTATAACTATTCATACAACAAATCCATTTTCTTAGTGACATATATCACATTAAATGATAATATTATAATATTATATATTGGTTTGTTTAAGCTCATTGTTTTTTTAAATAAAGATATAAATTTAATTTAATTTATTTTTAAAAAATATTTCATGAAAAATAAGGGTGTTATAGATTTTCAAAAAAGCCTTTAGAACGTACAGTTTGTGTTTTTTCAAGAATACCCTAATAATTGAGTCAATAGAATTAATTGACCAAGAAAATGTTATGAAATGTAGATGACAAGATGGATTTGGAATGAGTCAATTGTTCACCTTCAATTATTCAGAATAACTAAAACATTAATAATTTGACCCAACTCCTCTGGTAAAGCTATAAAAAATTATTCATCATATCTAAATAACAAATGATAAAAACATCAGGAAAATAAGATGACTTTTGTGGAATCAGTTTTACTATAACCCAAACTAATTCAATCTCATTGTGGATAAATACCACAAACATTGTGAGAATGGGTACTATCCATCCAAATTAAATCACATGAACTATCCTATCAAATAAAATCTTATTTAGATGATGATCCTCAATATTATTATGTCAATACCATTTACCTATCTGATGCCCTATTTTGTGAATAGGGTGTATAAGGACCATGATCTCTCATTCATAACTAGTGAAAAGTATATAGGGGTCTATAGGGATAAAAATATGAGTTTGGAATGACCCTTTCCATATGATCACTAACTTAACTGAATCCATTATTATTTAAGATTCATGAATAGAGTATCTCTTTTGTTATTAATAAGTACACTATTCCTATAAAATAATATATTGGATTCATTCAGGTTTGATCATTTAGAAGATTTAATTGAAAATGTGAATTTGTATGATAGAATGTTGGATGGAAGGTGCCTTCTATTGTCCAATCTAAACACTAAGTTCTCAAATTCTATCCATCCTTCAGTGTAAATATGATAGGTTCTCAATTATTCCCTTATAATCCTTTAGGAATTATAGGATTCAACCACCCCAATAGAATATGATTATTTAAATAACAGTTTTTAGGTGACCCATACATTACATTTAAAAATATTACAATATTTTTTATTAATATTTAAAATATCCAATATTAATACATGATCTAGAAACATATAAGTTTTGTTTCATTAAAGACTATATAAATTTCTTTTTTTTCTTGAGAGATCTTAAACATATCCCACAATATTCTTCTCATATATTTAACTTATTTTACATAATATAAATAAACAAGTTCGTCATAACCATTGTAAAGGAAGCATAAGAAGAGAAAGGAAAGATGGTCGGTGATTATAAACGTGGGATATATCAGTCAAAGATTCTATATAATCATAAAATAATCATAAGGTTATGAGAATACAATATTCTCACTTGAAATTAACACATAGTAATTCATTGATCTTAATATTGATGTATAAATTTCGGGATCATAAAAAAATAATGATAAAAGTAACAAATATAATGATCCTTGAAATCATATCATAAGAATAAAAACATGACATATAAGTCTATAAAAATTTGTGGAATTATCATAATCATATAAATCATATTTCAGCTCTCTAAAATAAGGAATTACTTGTATCTTAGGATTGTTCTGACAACCAATTTACCGATTTCTCTCATGGTATTACAACCTGTTTACCATCTTTAATTATTTTTTATAACAACCCATGTTACATTTGAGTCCATAAAATATTAATAATTAACCATTGTAATGGATGGTTTTAATGGACCCACAAATTCCATTAATATAATTAAATCAATTTTATTCTATAGGATCATGAAAAAAATTATCATTTCATCATAAATTAATCCATTGATAAAAAATGCGAGGTTTAATTAATATTTTCATATAAAATAATAACCCATCATGAGAATGATTAAATAAGGTATCATTGTATAATTTATCTAGTGATGTATATGTAACTTTAATGTATATTTTCAAAGTTGATAATTCCATTATATTAATAGTAGAAACTTTCTTGGGGGAATGAACTTTTAATTTTGAAATCACTTATGATTATTTGAAAAATTAAATGAATATTAGGGATTAATTTTCTTCGAAAAGAACCATCTATTCATTTGAACTATGTTTCAATGAAAATAATTTCTACCATAGTAGGAACATCTTTTCATGTCGTATATATTAAAAACAAATATTCCTTTGACTGCTTTATTTAAAATTAAAAACTCCCTCAGTCAAAAAATGACATTAATATTCAATTTATAAATGTTTATATCAATCCATTAATGGGTAAATATGAACTTAATAAATTATATAATAATAGAAAACAACATTTTTCGAAAAATTAAAATAAAATTCTGTCCAAGGATGTAAAATATTTCATACCGAATATAGAAACATAATTAGTTATCCATAAAAATACTCTTTTAGACTTTTTAGTGCATAGAGAAATTAAAATGAATATAAAACATGTAATTCACCAAATTTAAAATTGGATAAAAATATATAATATTTTATATATATTTACGATATTATCAAAACATTATAAATTTAAAAAATAAATAATCACTTTAAAAAGTGATATTGTGACACAAAACACTTAACTCTAGTAATACATTCATCAAATGTTATATATCCTCATATATAATAAATTTATATTAATTAAAATATTATAAAAGAAAAAATTTGATGTTTATAATACTATGAATTAATTTATTATGTCATCCTATCAATAATTCATTAAAAAGCATTCATTTTCATCCTTATTTCATGTTTTAACTATGGTTTTCCACACATATTTCAATGTTATAGTTATTATACTTGAATTTTCTTCATGGTTACATAATATATAGAATTTTAATCATGATATAAATATAATATATATCCCATATATATTTAGAATATTCTATAAATGTAGTGATTGAAAAATGAGTTGCACGGTTCTTAGAGACAGAATTTTGTGCATTCAAATGAATGATGCTTCCATTTTATACTGAAATCATTGAATGAATTATTAGTAATATAATTCTATTTCATAAATATAATTATATAATAAATATAATTTACAATTATAAAATTATTCATTACTTCCATCATTGTGAGTTGGTCATGGAAGATTTACCATATCACTATGTAGAGGTAGTAGTTCACAAATACACACGAGTGATACATCCATTTACCCTTTGTTGGAATATATATTAAAAATGAATTTTAAAAAATATTAATAAAATTTAATTATATTTTACATAATTTATTAATAATGAACTTCTATATTTAATAGATACTGAGGAAGTAGAAGAATAAATTAACTTGTGATGAGTCAGCTGAGATGATTGAATCTTCTTTGATATTCCTCTACTTTATTAAACAATAAAACATCATTTTATGGGATAAGTAAAAGAAAATAACATCAATAAAAAATTAAAGTAAGCTAAAAATATTTTTGGTAGGTTCTAGCCATGTTATATAACACAATGATTATGAATAAGGGAGGATATGAGGTGGAATTCTATAGCTGAGGAATGAGACACACATTGAATTATTTAAAATGTTTAAATTATATAATTTTATTTCCTCATGAATTTTCTAAAATAGGAAAAACAAATATGAAAAGATATGGGACATATATATTAATATACTATGATATAGTTATTTTTATATTTCATTCTTATCCATATCTCTTATTATAAACCTCCCAGTAAACTGGTTTTAACACAGACCATATTTATTTCATAATGTATTTATTATGCATTATGAATACAAACAATGTTGACTCAATTAAATATTTTTTAAATTTTCATTGAATATATGAAAATTGTATCATCCAATTCAATTACTATAATTATCTAACATTTATTTTAAAATTTTCATGAAAAAACCATTGGAACCTATTTTTGGAAAAATAATTCTTCAAAATAAAAATAGATTTACATTAATTAAATTCCATGTGTAAGAAATTATATTAATAGAAAAAAAATATTTAATTTATATAATAAATTTTTTCATTATCATAATTAATCAATATATAATTATTTAATTTATTAAAATAAAAACAAATTGCATGCATAAAAAGAGTTTTCTAAAAAATAGCTTCTTTTACATTGAAATGATATAATAATCATTCCTAAAAAAATATAACTTATTTATGAATGATTAAACATAAATAATAATAATAATTACTAAAATTAACATTTAATATTGATCATTGTATTTTAGAAAAATTATAACAACTAATAAATAAAATTCCCTAAGAGAATTATACCCTTTTGCATGAAATGGTTTTTATAATTAAATGTTTTTATTAATAATTAAAAAAATTAAAATAAAAAAATTATATATATTTTATAATTTGATTAATATTCATTATACACACTATTCTTATGTAATGATTATAGAGTCTATAATTTATTTCTCTTGATTTTGACATAGAGTTATCTATAATGAAAGATATATAATACTAAAAACATATTTTATTGGAATTCATATAATATTTAGGGGATTTATATTGTACCCACTAAAAAAAACTCACCATCTATAGTTCATCACCCTAATTTAATAAAAACAGAGATACACTTTCCATAACACATCATTAGGATCCCATGTAGCTTTCATAAATTATTTATTCTACTAATGATCTATACATAGAGGAGTTGTCAAATTCTATAGAATTTTAACTACATTATCCAAGATTTATACTGACTATTCTCTAAAAGAAATAATATCATGAAATGTTAAAAAACATATGTTTATTACATGTGAATGATCATGTATGTACTTCCTCAAAAGAGATGTATAGAACACAAAATGATGCTAAGATAGGTTCAGTTGGGGACCCAGGTGTTAAAATATTAACCCTACTAAATATATAATCATGTGAAATAAATATTTGTAGGGAATATAATTGTATTAATTGTAATTATCATTTCTTTATTTTATAGATAAATTTATATGAATAAATTATTACTAAATTATAATTATAGATCTTTTTAATTATTATTAGTATAACACTAATGAATACTAGAAGTTTTATGGAAGTGATATTGATAGGGTTTAAACATCCCTTTCATTACTTTGTTTATCTCGGGTATGAATATATTTTGTTCTCCATCATTATTTTAATATGTAATATTATATTCTTATTTTCATATAGGTCTTAATAAGGATCTATCATAATGAATTAGTGAATAATTTTTTTATTTTTAAATTATTCATGGTGAAGGAGTGAATTAAAACTACCATTGAATACTAGAAAACAATATCCAAACAAATACTCAAGGGATAAATTTTTTTATTAGTGGGACCATATATTTTAGGATGATAGGTTGTATTGGGACACAACTCTGTATCCAATTATATTTGAACACTTCTCCAGAACATTGAGGTAAACCTTATTTCTCAATAATATATAATTTAATTTTATAACCCATTTAACTTTACTACATCTATTATGAATATCTGAAAATATGATCAAGAGATAAATATTTTATAATTGCAATAAAATTTATAGTATTTGTTATGTGATTGATTATATTAAAAATATTATTATTCCATCTAGATCTCTTAGAGAGTCCCATGATTAAATATATAGTGAAGTATCTCCTTTTTAATTATGGGATAGTTAATAGTTGTATCATTCCATTATAAATCAACAACACAACATTTACATCTTGTATTAGTAATCACTATGATACATACTTTACAATATCTCTGTTCATTTTACATAATCATAAATATTCCATAAGGACTATATGAATAACTTAAATTTTAAGATTAATATACAATGATGGTATATGAGATAGATCTTATAGATCCTTAAATGTAGGTATAACAAGGAAACCTACTCTATTACCAAATCATTACATGTAATCACATTCAATTCTGATCTTAGAAACTTCTATATCCATATTTTTCAGCTATACATCTTCCTTATGTACCCCTCATTCATCACATAGACATATGGTTGAACACATATTTTATAATCGTATGACATATCCCCTTATTTGAATATTTTAAGGACTATCCATTGAAAATAATTAAGAAAATTGACTTTTACGATCAATATCACTGATAAGACAATATGATCTTATTGAATCATGTAATATGAATCCTTATTCTAGATCTAAGTTTGGTAATATATCATTTTTTCATAGTAATTAAAATAATCCAACCATATTCATAGAACTGTATCAGTATTTTTCTTGATAAATATATTCTTTAATATTTTATTATCTGTTTATATGTCATACCATTCTCTATAATGATAATTTCTCGATATCATTTGTTCTAAGAATAATGAAGGAAACTCTAGTTCATGGGTTTCATAATTTTTCTCATAATCCTTCAATTGAAAAGAGTTTGATGTTTTTAACCTTTTCTTCACCATTAATACACATCATTATCCATTCTCTCACTTCATAGGTGAATCAATTAAAACCACAATCCATTTTCATTATAGGTTAATTTGAATATAGGTTCGATGGTGAACCATCGCATTAAGTACATAAAAAGGTTCTCCATATTCATATTCCAAAAGTAACATTACTTCATTATATGTAAATGCGGTGAGTGGATTCAATATCCATGATAAATTCATCAAAAATAAAAGGTAATATCCATACAATCGAAAACAAATTATCTATCTCAATCATTGTGGTTATACTAATCAAATGTTCAGTATCATAAATCATAAAATTATATTGTAATATACACACCATTATGATCACCCATCCAATAAAGGATACATTATTCCACAAAAATATCAAACATGAAGAATTTGGAATATGGTTTCTACTTCCTAGGGTTCCTCAATAATATTATCGAAAGATATTCATGGGAATCCATTCCCTTGGAGTATACTATAATATCATCTACAAAGACTACCAAAAATTAATAATGGTAAGATCTACGGACTCAATTCTATTATTCAATGAATACAGATGGGGGGTTAGTGAGTACAAATGAAATCTCTATATAATCATAGTTCTATTACCCCATATAGAATGTGGTATTACAAATTTCACCACCTTTTACACTTGGTTGATAATATCGATGGCATGGTTGGTCACCTGACATTTGATAAAAAATATCTTCAATATGAAGCATATGATACATAAAAATTATTATGATCTAGATATATTCTTTTTAATCAATACAGAGTTACATTAATCCAAATTTAATTATAATTAAATAATAAGGTGTAAAACATGGTGATTCTTCTAGAAAACTAATTCACTTACCAAAATTCTCATATTTTTACTTATTCAATTCTGTCATCTCAATCAGTTCCATTTTATATGGAGTATTTGATGTATGTGTCGTTCCATTTATGAGTTTTACTTAAAACTCTGCTTCATGATTCATAGGATGACTAAGACAAAATTTTGAAATACAATATAATATTCATTAAAACTATAAATTAATAATTTCATCCCTCATAACCATTCTATATAAATAACCCTCATTAATATGAAGTAAGACACACATAATTGAATAAATTTCAATATGGAGTTTATTTATATACTCACACATATAGATGAACAGTGGTATATTGAGATTAACCAGTATGATTGACTTAATGTAGACTCATACAAGTTATTTATGCAGAGATAGCTAATCTATTATCAAAATCACAACAATTTCCACTAAAGGTGTGAATATAAAATTCATAAATTCAATATTATTGAAAACATTGACAAGATATCAACAACTCAAGATATTTGGATAACCATTCCTTAACAATTATGATCTATTTAAATGATTAAAAAAGAATATGAACTTCCTTGGTCTCTAAGATTGATGTCAAATAAGGAAATTTATGTAGTTTATTCTCATATTCCCCATATATAAGTCATTGAACTGCATATGTTAACTTGTGATGTACAATAAATACCTTCAAAAAACACTTCATGTTACATAAATATTACGTTATCTATTAGATTATTTCCAACATGTATAACCCCATCCCTTTCCACTGATACATTTACATGGGTGATTATTCCTAAATTCGGAAAATATAGGAGGATTAATCTTCATTAATCCATGGTCATAATCCTAATAACTCCTGTGTAACTCAATTTTTCTATTATTTTGTGTTTCCTGAAACTCACATAAGTTGAAGCTGTTAATTATATTTAGAAAATTATGGTTAGGAATAATCAAAAGGATTCACATTATAGCTCACATTTAATCAGGTTTCACAAGAGAATAAAGATTTGATTTTGCATTAAAATAAAAATTAAATGGTTTCTTACTTGTTTCATACATCAACTAAAAACTGGATAAATATTATGATAACCTATATCCTATGGGGGAATAATATAATCATGAAAAATAATTCCTAGGATTTTAAATCAGGAGACATAATTTTAAATAAATGGAACTATAAGACTACCTTTGTATTTCATGGTCATTATCCACTCAAATATATTATAGTACTTATTAAATAAATTGTAAATACCCTTATAATATCCCCCATGAGATTCTAGATATATTTTTTATCTTTTCCTTTTCATTGTAAAACTTTGATGATCGAGTTGACAAACAATCCACCCACTGCCTAATTGTTACACCATGGTCCATCTATACCACATGAACATACACTTTATATTATCTATAAAGGGATTTATTTTCTAGGATATCCTCAATCATTTATTTAACATAACATATGTTGTAATCTTATTCATAGTCATATCATAAGGTTTCATAATAAAGTTATATTATCAACAATAGAATAAAAACAAAACTAGGAACTGATACAAATTAATCCATCCTAAACCTTAAGTAAATATTGATTACATCATTTTAGATTAACATTAAATTCATATATTAGGAATATATTCCTTAAAATCATAATGTATTAATGGAATGGAAGACTGGATACATAATAAACATATTTCATGGATGATCTTCAACATCTCCCATATGTATCATCATAAATAATTATCTTCAAAGTCATACCCTACTTAGAACCTTTATATATAAATCAAGGAAATTTAATTTAATAAATAGTGAGCTCAAAATCCAAATAAGGTACACTATGGGAGATACTATTCAATGATCATTTTTAATAATTTCATGAGTATAATGGTATGAGAACCAGTGGTTAATATTTTCAAACCACACCCAAAAAATTCAAATAATTTAATCATAATATAATGAATTGGAAGATCATAAGGAATGGATCATAATAGAAGAAAATAGCATGATCCTTTATATCATAATATGATCATAAGAATATTTCATTTAAGGTGGTATTAAATGTTTTAAATAATTATGATCATAGAAATAATATGTAAACTCTACCCACCAAGACATCTATAAAATACTAGGCTAGTTCCAACCACCCATATAAATGCTTCGATGTTTTTATAAATACCTTTTACCCTCTTTTAGTAATGGGAAAGTCACCCATGCGCATATTATATTCAAAATACATTAATCATAACCCAATTAATTGGATTCCATTAACCCAACCACTTGAAAATACTAATTATCCAATTATATGTATTCCATATGATAATGAAATCTTTATTATTTACTCATTTCTTATATCCTTCAAAACAAATCTAGTTTCACCAATATTTCATTATCACAGACATAGAATTTCAAGAGAGTGAATAATTATTGTACAACCACAACATATCCCCGTAAATCTTAAGTAACATCAATATAAGTTTTCATAGATTAAAATACCTTTAATAGACCATTGTTAAATATCTTCTAGAATATATAAGTTCATTTTAAAACCACTTATTTAAAATATGAAAATATATATAATACTTGAAAAAAACAATTATTTTAATTAATCCATAGAATATTTAGTAAATATATTACTCATGATAGATGGAATTTTTTTTCATATCATATAAATTTAAATAATGATTCCATTCACACCAATAGTAAAAAGTTAAAAGTACCACATTATGAAAATTAAAAAAATTTCATTTTATTAAATTTTTATAAAAATTAATAAATTTGTAAAAATGGATATAATAAATTAGTAGATAATAGTAAAAATATTCATGAACGAATTTTAATAAAATACGATAAAATAATAAATATATTCACAATTAAATATAATAAAATAGTTAGTTTTCCATAAAAATTATCTTTCAAACATTTTAGTATCTAGAGAGAGAAAATTGATGGAATTAAGAAATATTGAGAAATAAACAAATTAGAATAGTTGATATAATAATTTTGAATGATAAATAATTTAATTCTATCATTGTATATTTTTTCATAAATATTCACAGTAATAAGTTATATTGTAATAAAAAACCCTTACCTTAGGGATGACATTCTTCAAAAGTTCTTTTATCCTGAAGAATAATAATTAGAAATTTATTATAATTATATTTAGGAATATTGTTCATAATTATAATACCATAATTGTTTTACTAAAAACATCTTATTATACATTCATTAACAATACTTCATAGTTATTATCATTTTCGATTTTAATTAATTCCTTGAGTTACTATTCACAATATAGAATTGGAGACACTACATAAGGTTAAATTTTTCTCTTAAATATATATGATCTTGAATATTATAAATCTTATAATTTTAAATGGATGATTATAATGGGTGGGATCATACTAAAATAGTTTTATGTTTTGATTTTTTTCTAAAGAAGTAGTTAAATGGATGACAACTGATGTTTTTATCACAACACATCCTTCTTAAAATCCAACCAAATAAACATATAACATCATAATTTAATATTCATATACAAATATGAGACTCCCTATATATTGTAGATGTATTTCAATGAAAGTTTCATGAAACAAATATGGATATGGAGAGAGAACCTGAATCATAACTTGGTCTTCTTGATGATCATGCTCTTCTCTGGGAGAGGAATGTTAAAAATTATCCATAACAACTATTAGAATGATAAATGAAAAATATGGTAAAATAACCAACCCACATTCTAGTTTTAGAAATTTCCCAATGAATATTTTTTGAACTCATAATAATAAATGGAAATAATAAAATGGTTATTCATCAAATATTTTTCTTTAAAAGAATATCTATGTCCTTTTATTTATTTATTTTGAGCTTCGGTGGATGAATTCCCATATATACCAATGTCATATCATATTTTGTATTTGTGGAATTCCCTTGATGACATGTTTTCCAATAAATCCAAAACCATAAATGATCATGACCAGAATGTGATGATTACCAACATTTCACATCACATGGTGGTATCCTAATTTGTTGTTTATGAAATGTTAGAATTAAATGAAATCAATCCTACTCAATGAAAAATGAATATCATATCCTCATTAATGGTTGGAATAAATTGTATGAAATTACCTATAGGTATAAATATTAAGTGTTAATCACATTCACCTAACCAAGAAAAGATAGAACACATAATAGTTTGGTAATAATCTTCATCCCTCATGAAAACGCCAATTCCGAAAATTGTTTTTTATAAATAAGTCTTTGATCATGTTCTACTCATATTCATTGAATGATAGACTCTCACTATTATCTAGGATATAAAATTAGGCACATGAAACTCTCATCACATAGAAACTAGTCTCTCTCATCAAATAGAGTGGCTATGGTATTTTTCGATGTCAATTATATAGGATTGTTGGGTGTTTACCCAAATATTCCACTCCTTCATGATAGAAGGTATATTTATCCATCCGCTATTAGACATACTGTATACCTATAAATATTCAATATTTTCATCTATATAGGGAATCAATAGAATGGGTCTAAATTCCCAAAATAATATCCATATATTTGTATGAAATCCATTCTTCTACTGACTTCTTTATCCAAAATGGTGAATGTTGAACATATCAAAAATGCCCTACAAAACAATTTATCAGCTTCATGAAGTCTAATATAATACAATTATTTTTTCCTAACATATGTTCTTTATATAAAATGACACCTACATCTATTCATAAATGTTTATAATTTTGTATTAGTAATAGGATATTGACCCTAACCAATAGTGAAACTATCATTTAATAAATATAGATAGAAAAAGTCTTCCAAAAAGACAGGATCACATATATTATTGATATTTCTTGAGAAATCAAGGAAGACTATGAAAGATAGGATCATTTATTCTTATTTATAATTTCACCCCAAAAATCATACAACTATGAAAGACACCCCATATTCACTTTTTTATGCGAATGATGTGGTTTCACCCATTGAGGTTTTATTACCTCATTTTGGGTAACTATTTTCCAAAAACTATATAATTTTTAGAAGTACAAAAACCAAGGGTATTAATTTGACTAATTAAATGAGAATATTTTACGTAGACTATATATCCTAATAATTAATTATAATATATATATGTGAGCATTAAAAAAAGGAGTTCGTCTACTCTAATTACATAAAGAAGATCCGGTTTTAGATCATAGAACTCTATTAATACCAAAAAATAATTCAACGAAACATGTAACAAATGTTGTTAAATTTATATCATAAAATAATAATATCTATTTCATATTTAAAATTTATAATGATGGATTAGTGGTGAATAAAACCACCTATAAATCTGTTATTTCTTATGAAATACATTGGATAACCTCTATATTGGATTACTATGTTCCCACTTTTTAAATCATAAATTTCACTATATTTATCCACCATATAATACATAAATTTTTATAGTTAATTTCACATAACTATGATCATATAATTCAAAGTAAGTTCCCTTATCACATGACCACAAACCATATCACATATTGTTTCAAACATAATGAATATAAACTATATTCCCTATAAGACTATTTTTTATAAAATTGTTATAAATGGATGTCACGGTTTATAACTTCAGGCTTCCTTTGATTAGACCCAAAGAATATCACACTTTTCTTTTCATGATGACATGATCAATGCAGGAACTATTTGTTGTTGGGATTATGTCTACCATTATTAATTTGTAAGGATTCATGTTGAAAACAAAATAATTCATCATGGGGATAATAAAAAATGTCATTATCATCATTCTATGTCTCCTCACTAAAAACATAGATCTATGTTTGATAAATGATATATGTTTTTTCACATCTACTATCTATAATTATGAAAAATACTCCCCCTTTTTCCTAATGAAATGATGATAAGCAGTATGATATATTTTATATAAATAAAATACCTTAAAAATATTATATTGACCTACCTTTTATTTATTTCCTCACATACATGATAGAAAAAACAATTTATATTACCTCAACATAAGTTTCTCAGCTTTTACCATCCAACCCAAGGCCTATCCATAAATTTTCAACATTATCAAAATTTTCTCACTCGATGAGATATAAATCCCTTTTGTATTTTTCTACCATTCGTTTAGATTAAAATTATCAATATATGTTTCTTATTATACAATCTCAAGAAGTTTATATGTCCACTAGTTGTCTCTTATTTCTAACATTGTGTATTACTCACAAGAGATTATAGATCCTAATGTGTCACTATAATTGGCATGGATAATATGTAGTAATTTCAAGCATAGGGAATATAGTGATGGGAACCTGATCGTAAACTACGTGGTATATGATCAACTACAAAAGATTACTAAAACTACTATATGGGATAATGAGTGAGAATATTATCATTGCATGAGATCAATATCCATATAATATTTTCATTGAGCATTGATCTACATTTAAGTAAGATTCTTCATTTCATGAACTTTGTGTGGTTTGGTTCATATATTTATAGGATTAAGAGTTTTTAAGGAAGGTCTATATTAAAACTAACCAAAAATCATTCCATCTAAAAAAATTCTCTTCTATGTGTGTAATATTTTATTGAATTCTTCTTAATCTGTATTATACTCCACTCTATGATAGAATATGATCATTAATGAACTAAATGTTTCTAGATTATTATTTTTATGGGAAACGTAGTGATACCTAGATCAATGTCCCCAGTCCCTGTGATTAATTATATCAACAAAAATTCCTCATACTGCCTATTATTTATCTTTATAGATGATGTAACAACAAAGACTCTCACAAGTATAATCATATGTAAATGGTTCCAAAATTGGAGTACTTCATGCCCCTTGATTCATGTTATTATAAGGTATATATTATTTTTCCTATATATATAATTAACAATAGACATTTTAATTTATCATAGAAATAAAAATTTTCCAAAATTCAAATAATTTTCATAAAATTACTTAACACCAATGTAAAACCATAAAACAATTTCCTTCTCCCCAAAGTCCTTATTTTTTTGTAGGATTTATAAAAACTATGTGAGGAAATATTCATATTATTTTATGATCATTACTGATCCATGGATCATATATAATAGGAATAATCACAATCTTTAATCAAACCCTAGAATATCATAGTCTATGTCATGATGTTTTGGTCCATCAATTAAAATGTGGGGATCATTGTTTTGGTTCATGATAAATCCTAAAAAATAAAAGTTTCCCAATATATATTGTTTTACCATTATCCATTTTTTATAAATAATGTTCCAAATCAATAGATCATTCCTCATATGTCCAATATCTTATTAATATTGAATTGATATGAGGAAATTTTTTATGCATGATTCATATCAATGAAAATATGTCAATAATTGTATCCCTTCTACATGATGTTATAAATCATGGTGTGACACATTTCAAAATGAAATTAAATTTAACAAAACATTAGTCCTTATTGAATGAAGTTAAAATATAGGATTCCTATGTCCTTTCTGAATCAATTTAACATCATGAAAATGGAGTCTGTGTTATTTGAAATTAAATTTGATGAGTCTAATGTCTTCATTATAGGAAATTAGAAAATGGAAATATACTCAATACTGTAGGAACATTTTCAACTTCAAGTATCCCATTATATATCACATAATTATCAAACATAAATGATATTTCCATGTTGGAGTGCATGGTATATAGACTCCAATATTGGGATAAACACATATTTTATTAGTAAAAATTATAATTACTGGACTTAATTTATTAAAATATAATGTTTGAACTTGTGTTTTGGGTTGTTCATAGAAATGGAGATTCGTAATGTTTCATTTCTTTGCCTATTAAAAATTATCCCTTTCTTAAGATTTAGATCTATGTATATATTAATTATTAATTTAGTTTGGATGGATTTTTTTAATTTTAGGATACATAATGAACTCTATAAAATATATTCTAGACTCATCTATATATAATCACAAATCTTTACCCCTTTATAATTAATTGAAACCACATAATAATTCTTAATAGTGGTCTAAAATACATTTTACATTTTTTGAAAATAACATTCCAAAAATCACATTTATAATCATGAAAATAAAAAATATCAATCAACTATTAATGGATATCATTATAAAGGTTATATTTGTTCATAGGAAACATATGTTTGGATATGAATGTATTATTTTGAGATATATCAACATATGAACTACCAATATGTCCTTCCAAAATAGAATGTTTTTCTTTGGAAAAAGGCATTTAATATCTATATTCCATGACAAAATTATAGTGGAAACTACCATTCACATATTCCAAATGGGCATCCATTTTAAACATGATATATATCATCACTCATGGTCTAAGAACCTAGAGTAAATAATTTAAAATTATAATTTTTTTTAAAATGTAATGGGTTGTCCTTTGATCATGAATCCCAATTCAGATGTTATATTATACATCCCATTTATGAAAAACTAAATCATTAAAACACATTATCTCAATATTCATTACATAATGTAAAAAATTATACATGATCATATGATCGTGAGACCTAGTGTAAATGGGAAATTAGGTAGATGACATGATAACATAAAATAATGGTACATCGTCATTATTTTAAAAAAAATCAAAACATGCCCTTATATTCATTGGATATTCTGAAATGTCACATGACAACCTGGGGACATATATAAGAAATGGGTTTTCTAAAAATTTGATTAATGTAATATTAAAAGAATAACATAATTAAAATAATTGATGTGGTTCAATAAGAATATCAAGGTAACATAAGAGATTTGATAATAATAAACAAGAACATAACATAATGATATTTGATGATAACATGAAGGGAACATAGGAATGTGAAAAAAATGAAACATGAAATCATAAATATAACTGATGTACAAATGAAATGACAACATAACATGGTGTTGTTATGATAACATCCAATTAACCGTATATAGAATATAGTGATATAAAAATATTACCCATTTCATTTAAGGGATATATAATTTTAGTCCAACCTCTAACATTCATATCATGTAAATAGTAAGGCGCACCACACCGATCATAAAACAAAAGAACCTATTTCATTAATTTTAACCATATTATTAAGTATATTGGGTAAGATAATTGGTAGTATCCAATAAAAACGATTGGTACAACATAGATAACACCCATTAGTAGAAATTGGAATAGATATTCACTACCCAAATGTCTAGCATGGAAGATCACTAGATAATTTTGGTAGCATAACCTAGGTACATAAGGATTTGTGGAGGGGATTAATGATTGTGATAATGGTTTCTCATCAATTGAAAAATCATAAGTAAGGTAACATGGATTTTTATTAACATATCCCTATATGATAAATTTTTAATCAAAAAAATTATATAAAGAATGGGGTGAATAAATAGGATTAGGAGAGGATCCCTTACCATGAGAGGGAACATCTAAAGGCTTGAGAGGAACATCTTCTGATCTTGGGGGAACCTTATGAGCATTCTATAGAGGTAATGGAAGAGTAGTTTTATGATCCAAGAGTTATGATTGATATGGAATGGTTCGTTTAGTGGTTATTAATTGAAAAATAGAGTATAATTATATATTAATTTCAAAAAAATATTTTCTTCATTTTATATGGTAAAGTAATCAAAACCAAAAACAATCCCATTATTACTATGAGCGGTTTCTACAAAAGAGGTGTGTGGTTCATAATTTTATACTATAAAAAATGTAACTCATTAAAATAAAACAATTTGAGATGTAGATGTCAGAAATTTTTATAGATAATTTATTTTTAAACATTATAACATAATATTAGTTTTTGAAGATTCATTAGTGGTTTAAAAAATTAATCAAATAACCTCAAAAACAAATAATTTTAAAGGGGAGGTAAAACAATTCCTAGATACTCTTTAGAGTATTTATTAAATCAGTAAGGATATTTTTGATGTCATAATATATAACATATAATTATACCATATTTAATTTCTATGCAAAAAATCGAATACCCTATAAATTTAAGAAAAATTAATCATTGGATAATTTCAACGTGCTGATTTCAAAAATAATATTTACTATATCAAAATGATTTTCCAAATTCGATATTTTTCAGTTTTAAATGAAAAAACATTACTTATTTAAAATATTTGTTTTTTACAATAAAAAACCTTTAGAAAATCACAATTTAATTCATAATATCATATTATAATTTATGTTTTTCAATAATATTTCAATAAAATACTATTTATTTACAAAAAAATATTATATTCATAAAAGTATTTCCTTAATTGATTATATATATTTCCTAAAAATAAAATTTATGTTTCATTATATCAAAAATAAATTTTTTATCAAACATTATAATTTAATCATTATAAAGTAATAATAAAAAATGATAAAAGTAATATTAATTTTATAACAAAATAAATTATAAAAATTCATATTATTGGGGTCTAAATACACAACTCCATATTACATCAACATATCCATTAATAGTAAGTTGTGTAAGGATGATATTTTCATGGGTTTGTTCAGTGAACATGGTTTGGGTAATGATCTCGATAATTTTAACTTCTCCCTTAAAAATTTGTTTTTATAGTTTAGTTTTTGAAAATCATGTTGGTATTGTTACAAGAAAAACTCAGTGATTCTATCCCACTTATAAACTCAGATAACAGGTCATTATTTAGAATCATCCAAATGGTCAAGGCCATTTCTCCTTCCATTTGTGACTATTAAAAATTATCATAATCCATAATATTATAATCTTGATGGTCATTATAAATAAATTTATTATCAATGGTTATGATTCTTAATTGTCAACTAAACCCGATAGAAAATAAATTTATAAAATAGCCAATTTATTTCATGTGTTTGATTACTAAAATTATTGATAAGAAATTTATTCATTCAATAAGTGTATAATTGATTCTCCTTTACATTCATTCCCCCTTAAGAAATTTTATCCAAAAAATGTGAATTCTATATAATGAAATAAATGAGTGTAAAAATAGAAATTGAAAATCAATGAAGTATCAACACTTTTCATATTTATATAATTGTTATTTAGTCAAGATGTTTATCTTAATTAATATAAATGAAATAAACTAACTTCATAATGCAATTGACTACCACCCAGATTGTATTATTAAATTTAGGGGTTCTAGGTAATTATATAATGTAATCTATGGCTAATGTTTCCCAAATTTATAAAGATCTATTAAACTGTCGAATCATACTAATAGAATTTTTTGTTGATCCTTAAATTGTTGGCATACCAAAATTCATGATACAAATTATTTAATCTCACTCTTTATTTTATCACACTAGATATTTTGAATCAAATATCTATATAATTATGTATCCCTGATGAATATAGAAGTATGAGTTATTCACATAATATAGATAATCCCTCTGTACTTTTCTTTTTGATGGGACACTTATCTGGGTTATAATCCATATTACTTGTTTTGAAATGTTGACCACTGAAATATTCCCTATATTTTTATGTAACACCTTATATCATATATATCCTACATGATCATATCCAAACTATATGTTTGACATGTTATTTGGATATGTTAAGAATAATATTATTTTATTATTCTTATGTACATCATTTTTCATGTTCATGTAGATTGGATCCCTTTCCATATCCAACATGGGTAGGTTTATGATATCCTTTCTAAACAAAGAATCTAGCACATTTTTTCCATATCAAGATAGTAATTGGTTGAATAATAAAAATCCTTTATTCAATCAAACCACCTTTAGTGGAAAATGTTTAGCTCATTTTGTGTGTATGTTTACTTTATTTTTTTTTGATTCATATATATGTCTGAATTTTCTCTATACAGATAATGTTTCCAAAAACCCTATGTGAAGATCACTGTAGAAAATTATAGATCATTAATTGTATAGTTTATCAAATGTATTGGTAATTTTATGGAGGCATGTTATATTAATATTTCATCATACATGATTACATAACCATATCCTTTTTGTACTCATTGTTTTAGCTCAAAAATACTTCTCTACAAGTGGGTATGGTGAGAGTAGGTGTATTGACTAGCCTCTACTTCAACTATTTAATCTTTTCCACACATTCATCGATCCAGTCAAATATGAATCACTTATGATTTATAGTGTTTAGTGGGATTAATACTCATGAAATTTTTGTCGTAAATCAATGATAATACACAGGTTATTCAGGGATGCTATTTCTTTTTGTCACAATATTTTGTCTGGTCCATCCTTCATTTGAATGCAGTTTTTAGGATCCCTAGATACCCTTATTTAGGTAATATCATTCCCTAATAATGATACCTTTTCACGACCCCTCCCTCTAAATATCCCCCTCTCAAACTGGTAATGAATGAAGAGAGATAATGACCCATGAGTCCTACCTCTACTAGGCCCCAGGGTGGAGACCTCCACCCATGGTATAAAATCTCACGAAATGGGAGGCATTATCCTTTTTATAAGAAAATATCGGGAGATAAGATTGTTAATCCAAAATAAATACCAAGATATATATATATATATATATAAATTTATATAATAAATCCAAAACCATCACACATTCATGTTTAAAATATAACTTCTATAAAACAAGAGTCTCTAAAGTAAATTCCAAAAGAACAAAGATAAGCTCCAGCATAGAAATTATCCCCATGTCTGAGCTATTCATGGCCAACAAAGTCCACTTAGTCCCCCTGGAAACCTGAAATCAATTTTATAATGCAGGGTGAGCGTACAAGTATACCCAGTAGGAAAACCAAAGTCTCTCATGCACAAGTGGGGAAGAATACTGATTCCCATATGAGAAAATAGTAGAAACTAACATCACCAAACAAGGTATAATTTCCACCCATCTTCCAAAATGCATGCTCCACAAATAAAACAAGTATAGTAATGTAATATATATCACTTCAATGATATGGTACCCCACGTCACTTTCCCACTGATTATCCGCACTCATAACCCAATAGAAAACATTATGGCACTCCCACATCTTACTCAAGTACCATGTCACAACAACCACGCTCACACCTGGGCCTCACAGGCAGTCCTAAAACCTAGGAAAATGAATCTCATCACATCTCACCTGCATGCACCTGGGCCTCACAACCACATATCACATGCAGACACCTAGGCCACATACCAAATCATATCCCAGAAACACCTGGGAAAGAACAACACATCCCTTCCAAAAAACACTAGGGAAATCATAAATCAAATAATCCCAAATACACTTATAATAAAACAACATTCCCGCACTCTCCTAGTCCCCAAAAACAAAAATTTATCTGATGAATCTAGGTATATCACCATCTAGAAGAGGGATAAGGGAAGAGTTGGTGGCCAACCATACATCCTCCCACCAGGATGTTTGGGAAAGACACCCTACCCTATGAAAATAGGGATGTTCAGCACATAGTGATCAACTTTGGTTGGTACATATAGAAAACAAAAGGAAAATATTGGTATATATTTTTATTATCAAATAATCAAGCCCAACCTACGGGTTTTGCAAAACAAACAACAAGTCCACCAAACATCCTTTTTTGTTACCTCTAAACTCACAACTACACAAAAAAGCCAAACACCAAACCAAACCTCTTCCAATTTGTTTAAACAATTATAATTATTTATTAAACAATTCATTTATTCATTCCATATTTTTCTAGGTGACTGCCAACCACATCATGCAATAATTTACATAGCATAAACAACACCATGGAAAATAACCATTGTTAAGAAACTCACATCATATTTCCACTTTTTTTAACACCAATACCAACCACTACCCTCAACATTCATCAAAGGAATTTCACTCAATTCATAATCTCAACAAAAAAGCCTACTCATAGCCAAAATCAGAAACAAATATCATCACAACCAATCCTAATAGCCCCACTATATAACAACACCACCCCCATCACACCCAGAAACATAAACATAGCATAACCCAAACCTGCATCCCCACTGCTCAAACACTTCCCATCTATTTTGAAATCAATCAATATCTCAACCTGAGATTTTGTTACACCACCCATACCACCCCACCTTATAGCCATTCCCTCAACCCCTTAACCTCACAACCAGTCAAGGCACAAGATAAGTCTGAACTACACATAGCCCAAAGCCACATAAAACAAGGTACGGTGTATTAAGAATTAGAAAACACTTATTCTTCAATATCATTTTGATAATTCATGGGTTATCACAGAGCAAGATTGATCCTGAGGCATCCATTTATATAACCAGGTACACCAAGTTAATGACTTTTATATATACCATCGTTCAATACATGATCAGTAACGTTCCATCATAAGTCATCCAGAATGCGTAAAAAACATCAATGACCATGATTTTCATGGTGCATAAATCCCATACAACTCAAAATATCAATAAACAAAAAAAAGAAGCATGCATAACTTTTTACCACCCTGGTTTTATTTGTTTAAATACAATTCAATTGTCTTTATTAAACATGGATTCCAATTCCTTCATATGGTAAACATTCAAAAACCAACCCTATATGATACATAAATAAAAGAGAAATTATGGAATCTCTACCTCAAATAATAGACGATCATCACCTCCTCCCTACGCCAAATAGGGGGTGTGTAAGGATACAGGTAAACACGATCCAAGGGTGAAGAAAATATGCACGGATCCTCTAGGAAGAATTGTTTAAGGGGTGCTCGGTAGAAATAGTAAAGATAAAATGTATAATAGAGAAAGTATCTTGACATTGGAATGGCCAGATCCTATATCAACATGAGAAATGGTTTCGAAAACCATTAAAGTTGGATCATGATCAAGACCATGTGTTTTTGTTATCTAAAGGCCTCCCAATCATTAGGGATTTAAATATATATATATTTAACATCTATTTAATTGTCTTAAAAAACTTAAAAATGCTATTGAACTCAATTTAAATTGAAGTAAGCGTTAAAGGGGAAAATATGGAAGAACTAGAATTTGAAAAACTATGGAAACGAGTCATTGTTGGGAGAGTCACCATTGCGATTCAATGGTGGGTGAGTCACCAGTGGATGAATCAACACTAGATAAGAAACTAGAACAAAAAACTGGTGATGAGCTACTGATGGTGAGTATTTATTCGGTGAGTCACAATTTAGTGAGTCACCATTCGGTGAGGCACTGTTCGGTGATTCAAAGTTCAGTGAGGCAACATTAAATAAGTCATCGTCGTTTGGAGAGGCACTGTTTAGTGATACACGATTTGGTGATGCACCATTCGTTGATCCACCATTCAGTGAGCCACCATTCATTGAGTTACTATTTGGTGAGCCACTGTTTGGTGAGCCACTATTTGGTGAGAAACTATTCTTTGAAGCACCATCATGACTCGCCATCATGACCCACCGTCAGTGACTAACCATTACAGAGTCTACATTTCGAGTCACTAAACCTACTCTCCATTAGGATGAACTATAGTTTCCACGTACTAGTGAATGAATCACCATCAGATAAGGTGCATTAGAAAAACATTATTTTCAAAAACTCTTTAAATGAGTCATTGTTCCCTCCCAGGACACCTCAAACACTGGATTTTCACAATGTAATGCACTGGGGGGAATTCCATTACTTTAGATACCTATAAAACTATTCTCATCCTCGATAATCAAAAACCAAACTCAAAAAGAAAGATGGGTGTAGACAACCAGCCTATAAGATACCTCACAAGGATCTCACGACACATGAAACATTTCTACCATCATCAAATTTAAAAAATAAACCACCCTTTAAAAAAAACTATAGTGAAACCTTGACATATGAGAACACATCCTCTAACATCTACAACCCCAACCTACCACATTACACACTACACAATTAGTAAAATACACGTTGACCAGATAAATGGATCAGGGAATTTATTCCTCCATGTTAAGATACTCTTCCCTCTGGGCGGCACTGACTCACCGAAAAGGGTTTAACCACATCTCAATTAATGTGTCTTCATTAGGAATCAACTCATCACCTTTTCCTAAATTAGGACATTATCACATGCCATGGAAAAATGGAAACAACACATATCATAAAAACCAAGGTCCAAACATCACATTTCAAGTAAAAAGAGAATGTGAAAAACTCAAAACAACTCTCGATACCAGGCTCACATCTATGCCACTCTCTCCCAAGTACTCTACTCCAAGATTACATACCTCCACAACACACGAACCAAGGGTATGGTTCACCCACACAACAACTTCTCCCAAAAATACTAGATCTCCATAGGTCATTTCAAAAAAATTACATCATGATCGACATCTAACACTACCCATTCAATGACATGGGAGTAATATTAAAGATACCAACCATGTTGGGAGATGTGAAACACGTCGTGGATCCTCTCCAACTGCACTGGAAACTCAAACTAGTATTCCAAATTGCCAACTCATCCCTAAACCTTGATGGGTCTGATGAACCTTGGATAAATATTACTCCCTCTTAAAAACCTTCATTTCCCATGTTGATTAGAACCCTTCAAAATAATGTGGTCCCCAAAAATGACCTCCAAGGGAATTCTCATAAGATTGGCATACAACGTTTACCAGTCCCATGTTTCTTTCATCCTTTAACATAAACCTTTAACCTTCTATATTGTTCTATGAACCACCTCGAGGACAAGAAGAGTTGTCTCCCCATATTCTGTCCATCACAGTGGTGAGCAACACTGTCTTCCATACAAAGCTTCAAACTGAGTCACAAAAATGATAGAGTGATCTAAATTATTATAAGAAAAATATACTATGGGTAAGTGTCTTTCCCAATATCTACCAAATTCCAAGAAGCATGCTTGAAACATTTCCTTCAACATCTGGATGGTCTGCTCTAGCATCCCATCTATTTGAGGTTGGAAAGCAGTGCTAAGTCATAAATGAGTTCCATAATCATGTTATTATCCTCTCTTGACACATGATGTAACAAAATTATCCTAATCAAAGAAAATGTATCTCAGAACTCCATGTAGCCACATCACCTGATCCACAGATGTTTGTGTTAAGGCATCCATTGATTTCAAATCCTTAATCACTAAGACGTTATCAAATTTTGTCAGCTAATCCACTACTATCCAGATAGCATCATGGCCTCCTGAAGCTCTGGGTAACCATGTAATTAAATCCATTGAGATGTCATCCCACTTCCACATGGGGAGAACTAAGGTCTCAAACAAACCACTAATAACACAGTGCTCATCCTCCACCTACTAGCACACTAAGTACTTTTCCACAAACTCTGCTACCACTTGTTTCATCCTGGGCCACAAAAACTACTCCTTCAAGCCACAATAAATCTTGTACACTAATGTGTTTACTACTAATGGTGATCTATGAAACTAGCATAGGACTCCCTCACATAGTTACACTAAAGTAATAGCCTCCCATAGAAAAAAATCTGATTATGACCATCCTATGACCGTACCTCTGGAGCATCACCTTGGTCAACGTGATTGTGCATCACCTATGCCTTTGAGTCTCCCCCACTAAGACTCCTCCACCTGTTGAATCAATGTAGATTTCACCATTCTCTAAAACAAATAGCCTCTTTTTTGATTCAATACTACATCTATGTGCATGGTGGCCAAGCCCTTCATCACCAAGCATCTGTAGATTTACGAACTACATCCTTCCATTACTTCCTACTCAAGGCATCATCCATGACATTGATCTTTCTTGATGTGTAATAGATCTCAAATTCATATTATGTAAGATACTCCAGCAACCCCCTTAATCACGAGTTCATATATAAATAGAAAAAGATATACCTAAAGCTCTTGTGATTTTTGAAGACCACAAATGTCTCCCTGATGTGGTAATGCCGCCACAATTTCAGAGCAAACATAACCACTGTTAGATCCAGATCTTGGGAGGAATAGTTATGTTCATGGGGAAGTAACTACCTAGACCCATAAGATATCACTCCCCAATGATTCATCAGAACACATCCCAATCCCAAAGGAGAAGCATCAAAAAACACCTTGAACATCAACCCTTCATCTAGAAACCAAAGCACTAGAGCACTAACCAACATCCCCTTTAGATAGTTGAATGCTACCTATAACTACTCACTCCACACAAAGGCCTAGTCCTCCCAGGATAAATACATCAATAGATTAGCAACTCAAGATAATTAGGGTACAAATCCTTAGTAATATCTTTCCAGACTGAGAAAACTACAAACCTCTACAACATTCTTAGGTGCTGCACAAGAAAAAAATTCCTCAACCTTAGATGATTCCACTGCTACAGACTACTTCGACACCACATGTCCAAGGAAATACATCTCTTGTGTCTCGAGTTTACACTTGGATAGATTTATATAGAGATAGTGGACTCAAATATTCTCCAAGAAAGTCCTGGGATGCTTTGTATTCTCCTCTTATGACTCGAGTAGATCAAGATATCATCGATGAATACAATAAAAAACTGGTCCAAAAACTCACAAAAATAGTGTTCATGAGACCCATGAAAACTAGTGGTTCTTTTATAACACCGAATAAAATAACCATGAATTCAAAGTGCCCATACCTACAATATAAATAAGTCTTAATTATATTGCCCCCCACCCCCACCCTGATCTGGTGATATCCAGACCACAAATCAATCTTAGGGAACCAACTTTCTCCCTTTAGCTGGTAGAAAAGATCTTATATCCTTGAAATAGGGTAACAGTTTTTCATCATTTCCTGATTCAACCTTCGGTAGTCTATACAAAACTTCATAGCCTCATCCACCTTTTTCCAAACAATGATAGAGCACCCCATGGAGACACACTGGGCCAGATAAAACTCTTCAACATAATATCATCTATCTAAATCCTCAACTCCCACATCTCTAAAGGTTCCATCCAATAAGGCATCATCTAAATCGGGAAAGCACCAAGATTTAAGTATATCCAGAACACAACATCGCATTAAGGGGGTAGGGTCAAAACCTCATAAGTGAAAACATCCATGAACTCCCCAACAACGTTGGGAACCTCCCCAATCTCATCATCCACTAATTCCACTAATAGCTCGGCCAACAAGAAAAGATAGAGCTCCACATACAGACTTCCCACTTGGTAGGTCTCCCCCAAAAGAAGGAAACAAATTGACCATAAACATATGAAAAGATGACTCTTATCTAGAATTAGTCGATAACACCATGAAAGTGAACAACTAGTTGATGCTAAGGATGAAATTGTACGGTTTCCTCTGTAACTGGAAAGGATCCCCATGGGACTGATACAGTCCCATCATCATCCTACATATCTGGAAAACCTCAAACAATATAGTATGAAAATTTATTGGCGTACTCATAACTACAGTCATGATAATGATCTCTATGTCTTTTTACCATGCATGGCCTAAACCAGGTGAAACAAAAGTGTGCAAAGATCCTGAATCAAACAAAGTGCAAGAAAGAGTAATGCAAAACTGATCATACCCCAAACGACTTCTGGACCTGCTGGGACTGAAGTCTTTGTGGCGTGCAACTCACCACATCTATCTCCTCTACCCCTCTTCAAATGACAACCTCGTGGACCATGCCTAGTTAGACTTTCCTAAGGAACACCTGGAGGTTATCCCCTACCTGCTCTGTCTCCCCTTGGGGGAGTGTGAGCTAGTTGTCCCTATTGTTAGAACTGCCCTACCTGCAACTACTGGTAAGGTGGGTGATATAACTAACCACCACTACCATATGGGGTTTCAACATCCATCAGGAACATACTCTGAATATGGACACATGATTCTCAAGTTAAACACCTTAGCCCTAATTATATGGGAACTCATGAGGACCTGAAGTTTGAAATGGGAACTACTGAGGTCAGCTCCCCGCTAGTCGAAACATCGATGCCCCTGGAACCTGATACCTACAACCGGTAACCCTACCTATTGATGAACTCTATCTTCTCACATCTCATGGTAGACATCCTCACATGAAAATCCTCTCAACTACCTATTATTTCTTCTAGAACTCCATTTATGTCAATAAGGTGAACAAAGTAATCGTGTACCTGATAGAAGGATGATGTTCCTCCGCTAGACATCTTGAACGAGACTCCTCATCCAGAAAGAGAGCTGTAGTATATTTGAATCAAAAGGAAGGATATCCTATAACATGATCCCAATCTCCCACACCGACATACTCACCTAGTAGAGGGAGAGTAACTCCTGCCTCTTCTTAGCCTTCGTGTTTGAATAAATTAATTCCGCTCAAAACTCCTTGAAATAGACCCAAAAAAATCAACCTCCTTTGTCCCCCATAGGTATTGTATCCACCAAAGACATGAATCTACCCTCATATAGATCACTAGAAAAAGAACCTGGTACTCTTTTAGATCATGGATAACTGAAGTAGATCTCAATATCCTCGAGCTAACTCTTTTTCTCTATGTCCAAATTGTTTCCCTCATACTTCCTTGGAGTATACCACTAGAAATATCATAGAGTCTTCTGCCACTGATAATCTGCATCTACCTGATCAAACATACATCAATCGACCATGTAGTCCTACTGAGCCACCACTTCCTGCACTACATGTAGATGATGATTGGGTTTCATGGCTTAAAAAGATAAACATGGAACTCCTAAGCCCATGTAGTATAGAATTGTATTTATTATTTATTTTAACTTGTTATTTTTTTAAATTCTACAAAATGACCGGTTAAAACAATACAACAAGTCATCATTATGCATGTAACTTTCCTAGGGTATCTTCCCTACAAACTATGTAGCTTCACTTGGTTGCTACGTATACTTAGAGTCCTTACATCGGATCAAGAGGGACCTAACATTATATTTCCTAGCTGATCTTCTTTGGAATATGTCACGCACCAAGATCAACATACACTATTTCCATTCCAACACATGAAATCATCATTGTTCCTAACTCCAAAATCCATCCTATCTCTCAACCATCACCAACGATATAATTATTTCATGACCCCTTCCATCCAAATATTCCCCTCCTAAGCATGAAATGAAGGAAGAGAGATAATGACCCCCGAGTCTAGCCTCCAATGGGCCTAGGGGTGGTGACCGGCACCAAGGGTATAAAATATCATGAAATCATAGGCATTAACCTTATTATATGAAACAACGATTATAAGATAAGATGATCCATCCTAATATAACTCTAAGACATATATATATAATCTAAAACCTTCCCACATGAATGTTTAAAATATAACTACTATAAAACAAGAGTTTCCAATGTAAATACTAAAATAAAAATGATATGCAGTGACAAATCAAATGTCCCAACATCCGAGCTAATAATTCCCACCATGATCCATGTCATCCCACTGGAATCTTGAAAAAAGTTTTATAATGTAGTATTGTCATACAATTATAACCTATATTAAAACAAAAGCCTCTCGTACCCAAGTGGAGAAGCATACTAGTGTCCCTATGAGAAAATAGTGGAAACCAACAACACCTAAGAAGGTATACTAGCCACTCCAACCTCACCAAAGAAACACAAACCAAATAACCCATGAAAAGTAATGTAATATAGACCATATCAATTATAGGGTACCCCACACAACATTCCCACACATTAGCCACTCTCACACACTAACGAAACAGGTCTTGGTACACCAAACTCTTCCAAAAGTACCATGTCACAACCCACCCATACACACCTAGACCTCACAACCATGTCTCGCTCGTAGAAACCAGGGCCACATAATACGCCACATCCCAAAAACACATGGGAAAGAACAAAACATCTCATCCAAAAAACACCTGGGAAACAACAACTCATCTTATCCTGAAGACACTAGGGAAACCACAACTCACCCTTATACACTTGGGCCCAGAAACCACAACCTACACAATGAATCATGGTCTATCACCACCTAGATGAGGGAGAAGGGAAGAGAAGGTCTCCATCCATCCATCCTACCATTGGGATGTTTGGGAAAGACAACCTCCCTAGTGACAATGGGGTTGTCCGGAAAAAAGTTTCTATCTAGGGTGGGGTGCATATAGAAAACAAAAAGAAAATAAAATTATACATATTTAGTATCAGACACTCAATCCCAACCTATGGCTTTATTCCAACAAACAACTATCCCCCAAAACCTCCTTTTATACTACCTCTAAATGAACTACTGTACAACAAGTCATATACCCAACCATACCCCATCCAATTCGTTTAAAAATTTCTCATTATTTATTAAAAAATCATTTAATCATTCCATCCCTACCAAGGTGTCTACCAACCACAGCACGCAACAATATACACATCATCAACCACATAGACAAAAAGAACCATAGTAAATCAACTCACTTAATATTTCCAACTTGTTTAACACCCATACCAACCACTTAGATAATCATTATTCCAATTAATTATTCCAATTCCATCATCTTAATAATGAAAACCCCTAACTCACAGCTAAACTCACCAACACATCTCATCACAACCAAACCTCAAAGCCCTGCTATATAATAACCCCACCCCCATCACGACCATAAACATTAACATATCACTACCCAAAACTATATTCCTACTACTCAAACACTTCCTATTCATTCCACAATCAATAAATCTATTAACCTGAGATTTCATTACACCACCTGTACCACCCCACCTTATAGTCATTCTCTCAACCCCAACACCACACAACCATGAAAGGTAGAAGACAGAACAAAATTACACAAAACAAAAAACCAGACCAAATAATGTAGGGTGTATTCAGATTTAGAAAAAACTCATTCTTTAATTCCACTTTGATATTTTGGGAGTTATCACAAAGCATGTTTGATCCCAAGCCATGAATTTATTTAACAGGGTGCACATGGTTAATCAATTGCATATATACAGTCGTTCAACACATGATCAATAACATACAATCACTAGTCAACATAAATTACACAAAAAATACCACCAATAGCCATGATTCTTAGTAGGCATATATCTCCCACAGCTCACAATATCAATATACAACCAAATAGAATCATGTGTCACTTTTTCCCAGCCCCTATTTATGGGTTTAAAGCTCATTCAATTATCTTTATTAAACATGGATACAACTTCATTCACATGGGAAATATTCATAGACCCACCCCACATGATACACAATTAAAAGAGATATGAATTAATACTTACCTCAAAAAACATACATTCAACACCTCCTCCTTGCACCAAATAGGGGTGCGCTAGTCTCTAGGTAAATATGATCCAGGGGTTCAATAAAAACACATGGATACTTGGGGAAGAAAATTTTGGGGATGCTCACTAGTTAGAGTGAAGATAAAACTCACAATATAGAAAGGATATCATATTTAGAAATTATAGATATTACATCAATGGGAGAAATAGTTTAAAAATCTATTAAAGTCAGATTATGATCAAGACCACACATTGTTACTATTTAAATGCTTCCCGAGTATTAGGGAATTAAATATATATTTATATCCTTTTAAATGAATTCAAAAACACGTAGACATGTTATCGAACTCAATTTACATCAAAGGAAACATTCAAGGGGAGAATCTGGAAAACTGGAAAAACTGTAAATTGATAAACAATTGAAATGACTAACCATTTGGTAGGTCTCCATTATGAGTCTTGAGTGGTTGAGTCACTGGGGGTGACTCACCTCTAGATGAGTAACTGGTGTGAGCTACCAAGAAAGAGCTACCGATGGAGAGTCACCATTCATTGAGTCACCATTCATTGAGTCACTATTTAGTGAGACACCATTCTGTGAGATATTGTTCAGTGATTAACTATTAGGTGAGTCACCATCGCGACTCACCATCATGACAAAATGTCAGAAAATCACATTCATTGAGTCATTGTTTTGAGTCACCAATGCGACTCACCATTGGGATGACCTACCATCGCCACCTACCTATAGATGACTCACTATCAGATGAGCTACTGTCGGAAAAAACTGGATTTTAAAATACTCTCGAAATGAGTCATTGTTGCCTCCCAAAACTTCTCAAACATTGTATTTTCACAAATTAAATGATCAGGAAGGTCTGGGCCATTACATACCTTCTCCAACTAGAACATGTATTTATCATGGTTCACATATAACTTTTCAAATCATAATTAATTTTTTAAGAAATTCAAATGCCCCACATTATTCTCCATGATTTTTGATTATATTAGAATATCATCCCTAAATACGACATCCAAATTATTGATTTAATTTGTGAAGAATCTATTGATCATGTATATAATGTTTTTTTAAAAAATTATTGTGTCAGAAAGGAATAATTTTGAACTTGTATATCCCTTACCATTATTAATATCATTTTATGTGATATCACTTTATTTACCATTACATAGTAACATCCTATCTAAAGATCCACCTTATAAAGTTATTGAGTTCTATATGTCTAATTAACAAGTTATCAATATATATTAGAGTTTAAAAGTTTATTTTTAAAGCATTTTGAGCTTATTATAATCAATGCAGACGATCATTTACCCATATTTCATTAAGAAAAATTGAACAAGTTTACCCACTACTGATGCACATGGTCATATGAACCATTTTTCCATATTGTCTTGTAGTTTATTCTTCAGATCCTTGTGTTCAAAAAAACCATTCATTATGAATTCTTGGATATTTGAAAAGATCTGAGTAACCACTATTCTTGGGGGAATACTATGAATTCATTAAGAAATGATATACTAAATTCCCTTACAATAATAATTTCATGAAGGATGATATTTTTGTAGTCAGAATAAGTATATCTTGAAGCACTTTGTTTAAAAAAAATAACATTTATTCTTGAGATAATGATATAAAATAATATTCACCATCTTAATTTTACTAGTATAGAATTATATGGTGATTTTAGACACATATTAATAGTTCTTTATCTCGAACATTTATGTTTTCTATATACAATTAAATCCATTATATACCAAGAATAGCTTAAAATTCCACTATGCAGACTATAAAAAGTTTCTATTGGAAATTCATACAAAAAATATGGATATGGGATGACTTGTATTATTAGGACAAAACAATGTTCTCATTTTCCATATTCACCAATAACCTATCAGTATAGTTTTTATGTATTTTTTGAATATTTCAACTAAACATGGATGATTCAAATGAATATGAAGAAATAAGGATTATAACCCACCATTTTAATATTTAATTCTAGTTATAATCATTTATATCATCCAAAATATTCCTTGGAATAAGAATTTAAAATATACTAAACATAAAAATGAGAAACTAATGATCATTGAGTGGATTAAAATAGATTTAATATATTCTATTACATATGAATTTCTATGTTTCAATATATGTTATTCATGTTCTATATCCTAACATAAATTCTTATGGAATGTTTTTAATGAAAAATTTATTCTTATGAGATTTCAAATTTACCAAAGCATATCCAATTTGACAATCATTCAAGATTTTCATTAAGACCCCATTTATTGTAAAAAGTAATGATAAGTCTATCTCAAAGCACCATTTTTAGGGTTATCATCACAATGTAAAACTCTATACTATCCACATACACTTGTACAATACCAATAGTTATTTATTTTATTGGAAATAAACTACTCTATACATTAACAAAATTTAGGAATATTTTCCTATGTTTAGTATTATCGATAAGGCATTCACTATTATTTTATAATCCATTTCTATGAAAACAAAAAAACATTATTAAACTAGAATCTATAACAAAACATAAAATTAATAATGTTTATTTCATAATTTATTAAATAAATGAACAAACAAAACATGAAAAGAAGATTTGGTGTCCTAGTGTATTTAAAACACTTAGGTACATGACATGACAAATAAAAACATGGGTACAACATCACTATAATAAAAACTCTAAAACATTCCCTTATAATGCTTGGATCTTCTAAAACTACATGGGATATCCTGGGGATGTATATAAACAATACATGACATATAAAGGAAATTAAGGGAATAATCGATTTATAACATGATGAATGCAATAATTGTTGGTCAATAGGTGTATCCCAGTTATATAAGAGGGTGAGAATCATAAACATGAAAATCAAAGAATAATATACAATGATTACACGAAAGAAACATATGAATATTGAAAAAAATGGTATCATAATCATAATTCAAGGATATCCTCCAAGACATCATATCATGTTGTTATAAATATAATCTCCTAGAAATCATACAAGACACCTCATGAGATAAAGGTATTACCCAATTCATTTAAGCATCATACAATTCATCATCCACCCATCAGATTCATATCGTTTACATGCATATGTGTTCCACATTGTTCACACCGCATTATAACATATTTCATCACATTTAATCCAGATATTAAGAAGTATGTGATGCATTATTGGATGTCAAAAATAAAATAATTATAGTTAAATTTTGGGGAATACCATTTAGTGGAAACTGGGATGGGTATTCACTACATAAATATTTTGAATTGAAAATATTTGGACAAATTCATCCACATAAATGTGGTGCATAATCATTCATGTAATGGTTTAATGATAGTGATAAAGTTTTATAATCACTTGGATGTTATATTTAATGTATGAGGTATGTGTAATAATATATTGAGACTAGAATAATTAAGATAGAGAATAAAAAATATAGAGAAAGATATTCATTAAGATGGATAATGAGTGGACCTAATACCTTGATATTTCTTTTCTAAAAGATTGTTTGAAGCTATATAAGATAATTTGGTAACCATTTTTCAATATAGAAATAGATGGTAAGATTAAATTCAATCTCTATGTATTTTGAGTGAATTAGAATGTGAGTTTGGGTTGGTTTTAATAAAAATGTTATAATGATTATTTATGGATTTATGAACATAGTTTTTTGATTTTATTTGATAAATTGTTATAAAACACAGACCATACCATGCTTTTAAACCATGGTATCTACCAAATAAAAATTTATATCATCATTTTATCAGTAAAAAAACCAAAAAATGAAATAATATCCCCAGTGATGTGGATGTGATTCTTGCTTGTAATGAATTGATTTTAAAACAATAAAATATATTATAGGTTTTGGATTATTCATTAAGAAGTTAGAAAATTAATCAAAATACATCAAAAATACATTATATTAATTGGTTAACATATTTTTTGATTGGGATAATAATAACAGTATTTATGAACACACATTTTGGATTTTATGTTGTTATAGTTCATACAGTATGATATTTTTTCTAAACAATTTGACTATCTAATAATGTTATGAAAAATTCACCATTGGATAATATCAAAGGTCTAATTTCAAAAAAAAGCTATTTTTTTATAATAATACTCTAAATAAATAAAATTGAGAGTTTAAATTTAAAATCATTGTTTATTTAAAATACTTTCTTCTGATAATAATAGTTTTCTAGGAATTATAAAAAATAAATTTCAATTCAAAACCTAAATTATAATTTTTATTTAATAAATTTTATTTAATAAATATATTTAATTAAAATATTAGTTATTAAATGTATTTTCAATTAATAAAAAGTACTATCTTTATTTTAAATATATATTTTCCAAAAATATTATTCTTGTTTCATTGTACCAAAATATATTTTATCCCAATAATCAGTATTTAATAATTATAATGTACTCATAAAAACGATAAAGAAAATAATTATTCTATGATGAATAATAAGAAAAAAAATATGCTTTATGGTCTAGATACATAAACCCTTTTTATAAAATTATATTCCCAATGATTAAGGTGTTTGATTGTGAGATTTTACAGGGTGGTTTAGTGAACATGGTATGGGTCAAACTACTACCATAAATGTGTTATCTCTTTCTTCTATAATTTAATCACTACATGGGACTGATAAAGACAACATTCATGCTTTGTAATATCCCTTGGAAGGACTTATGAATTTTATTCATAGTATACGATCTTACTAGTTGAGGACATAACTCTTTATTTCCATAAAATTTTTACATTACTATAACACATAATTTAGTAATCATAATTGTTATAGTAAAACATCTATATTATCAATTTTTATACTGTATAAATATATTTCAATTCTAATGGTTTGTAAATGTTAAAAATAGATAAATTAGTATATGATTTTTTTAACAACATTACATGACAAGGTATTTATTAATTCAAAAAAGAAGTAAATGTTTGGTTCAATACATCATTTATATTATTTTTTAATGAATGATTATATTAATCTATTAATAGTTATTATATATATAATTTAAATTATAATTGGGATCTTTATTCCAGTTATTTTTTACCTAAACTGTGAGAAAAACATTTTATAATTATAATTTATTTCTACCCACAATGATCATAAACTATGTTGAACTTGGATAAATGAGTACAACATAAAATTCATTCCAATGAATATCCAGACCAAAAGTTCATAATTTATTGAAATATGCATGAAATGATTCCTCTATGAAACCCATAAATGTAGGAATAATATAAATTCATTATTAAGGATACAATTTCCACTATTATGGATAATAAAAAATTTATGCAAAATATAAAAAGGAAAAAAACATGTAGGTTTGAAAATATGGCCATAGAAAAACATGATCAGTGCACTATAGACACATTGGTTAATGACAATTTTATAAAAATGAAAAATCATTTCACTTCACCGATATAATATAATTATTGTAGTTAAACATGGATTTTAGATTTTTCAAACCCTCCTCTAATGAAATCTATTAACCCAAACAAAACATTTGAAAAATTATTTCATCACTATTATCATTCAACAATATCATGATATTTTTAAAATAACACTAAGTTAGATAGAATATACAATACAATGCCTTGAGCTAAAAATTTCATCAAGCCACTATTATTTAAATACGACCATTATAACCTATAAACCTAATTGGAAGGTATGAATAAGACTTACCAAATAATGAAATATATTTATATATATCAAAATCCATTAATACTTGTTGATTATTTCTCATGAAATAATATCTAAATATTTAGTATTGAAGTAATTCTTCAAAAATATTTTTTATTCCCAAAATGACATTGATTTAATTTTTTGGTGAATATTATATTTAATTTTTGGATCATTTATAAATTTTATTTCTTCAAAATAATATCATTTTTGAAATAATTACATTAAAACCATCTTTCGATGAAACTTTGGGATATTTAAAAAAATTGTTTTTAGTGTATACTGAAAATATTAAAATTTTTAAAACATTCATTTCATTTAATTTAAAAATACCAATAAAATCTTGATTTTAATATAAAATTATCATATTAAACTTTTATATATAAATAATAAAATTAATTTCATAAGAATTAACTTTATACTTGATTTTTTATAAGATATACTTATACATAAAAAGGAATTGTTTTTTTATTTTCTATTATGATTTGTGTGATTATTAAAATATAAATTTTTTCAACATATATAGATTGAATTATATAAAATTTAATTCATATTTTGAATCATAATAAGTAATATTATCTCACACGTTAAACTTAAATTTTTTCCATAATGAATTGTATAAATAGTAAAAAAATCAATATGGTAAAGGATTAAATTATCATAACTTGTGTTAAAAAAAGTGAATAGCCTATCTATAATCATATAAAATATTAATATGTGATGATAATTAATTGTTTATTCCTTATTTTAAATAATTACTAGTTTATGTGAAACATTTCTATGAAAGATACGTTTAGAATATTTAAGTAAAAGTTAAAGAATAAATTTTCACATTCTTTCTTTTAATATCAATAATATTTTTGTGATTGATATAAAAATAAATTAGATTTTCTTACAAATATAAATTTTAAAGATAATTTATTTTTATATTATAATGGTAATTTATAGTAAATTTTTATTCATTATAGAATTTAGGTAAATTCTTTTGCAACATTTACACATATATGTATAATAAAAAGAAAAATAAATTAAAAACTATAAAAATATTAATATTTATATAATATGAAAGAATAATTATATTTTATGATTTTTTGGAAATATATATCATGTTATATTGGTGTTAATTGAATACATTTTAATTTATATTTTGTGATGTATTTTTCAATGTGAAATAAAATTAGTACTTCCAAAAATGAAATTTATGTTATTTTATAATCAAATATATTTTATTAATTAATTTTATGTTTCTATAAATCATATATTCTGCAAAGTGTTGGTTATATATTTAAAAATATAAAATTTAATCTATTCTGAGACTAATAGTAATATTATAGTAACTATCTTGACCAATATATGGTAAAAATCTTGTTTTAATGGTAAATTTCAAAAATGGTTAAAACATGTAAAAACATAAATATAAGGTTAATAACTAATCTATAGAAGTTGAAATTTTATTGAATGATTGTAATTAAATACATTCACATTAAATCTTAAAATTATATCATTTTAGAAATGTTTTCTATAATAATTAACTTATAATAATTATATATTTTTAGAAATTTCAAATGTAACCTTTCCCTTAGATATAAAAGAGGACATCATATCCAAATATATTCACACCTAAAAATACCTTTTATGTGTAAATAAATTCAAAAGTACCTTCCTCACATCCATTTTAATGACCTATAGGTAATTTTTTGATTAAAAATCCCATACAGTTTGTCTTCTGATGTAAACCTAAAGTGGTTGTCTGAAGAAGAGGTGTTGTTCTTAACTAATTGTTTTGGTTTTATTTGTTCTTCCCCCTCCTTAGAATAATATTCAACCACTTTGATATAATAATATAAATAACTCCCATATAATTATATGTTATTAATTTAATGTAATAACATATGTCTATATCTTCTTCCTACAAATGGAAAACTAAACATTTTCCATGTATACAGAAGACAATTTCCTCATGAACTAATGTCTTTCATTTTCCATCATCACCTCTCACAACTCATTATGAAGATGGATTAAATTTATATATATATGATATTAATTACATATTATTTATTATATAATAGTAATATATACAATATTTCTATAAATTTGATTTATTTATTCATTATTACATCATTTGTGTGTACGTGTAGATTAGGACCTCCATTAAGAAATGTGATTAATTTTTCCTTAAAAAACAAATAAATTGGATATAAAATAATATATTTAGAATTAATATTTTATTTTTGAAGCAATCGTCATTTTTGAATGATAATATTAAAATTTTCTTCATTCCATCACGATTGTTGAATAATGGAAATGGTACCCATATATATGTATGACCTAAAATATCAGTGATTGTATCGTAGTTTATTTTTCATAAACTAATTTAATGGTTGTTTCTAAAGATATAATTTATATAAAATATATAATTACTTTAATAATATTATTCTAGATATAATTGAACAATGAACTCTTTTACCACAAAAAACCTGTTGAAATCAATTTAGACAAATTAATAGAATATCATCAAAATGCCCGACGAGAATTTAATAGATTAAATAAATAAATATATCATGGTAATAAATGAAAGAAAAGGAATACTAAATAATAAAAGGTTATTAATAATGTAAAATATTAATATAATCTTCTTATTGAGTATGATAAATATCCTGCAAGACAACATGGTCCAGTGTTAAACAATTTCCTCACAATTTCACTTCATTGAGTTATATTTAAATGATATGAAATTAATTTATTTTTTTGTGCATATTTTTCCCCTTTACATTTAATTTCATAAAACATTCATAGTTGAGGTAATTTTTTCTTTAAATTAAAATTAATCCATCTAATGGGATTAGACAATAATATTTTTAAGCGGTAGGTGTTTCATAACTCAATTATCATTCATATGGTTATAACAGTTATTTATGTATTACATTATGTCAATATTATTTGTTAAATATAATTTTCATGATTTATACAAAATTTTAATTTTTTGGATTTATATTTTTTACACATAATCACCTGATAGATTAATTCTCACTTCAATTGTATTGTAATATTGTGTTACTTGATTATGGTATTACTTTAACAATTTTTATCATGATTTATTTTGGGTTTTTTTGATGATATATCAATTGAAATTTGGAAAATTTTGCAGGATCACCGATATATTTAGGTTTGTTTCATTTTTATGTAAAGATGTTAATTTTTTCTTAGTAAACTATGTGGCAATATTGGAGCCTTTGGAAGAGGCACAATACTTTCCCAAACTATGAAACCACATCTTCAAAACTATTTCCACCTTGAGATAGGGGTTATGATGGGTCAATGCAAACTTAAGATAACTGTATGGCCTAACTATGCTCCCTAAAAATAACCATAGGGGTGAACAATAAATGTGGATAGTTACTCATAATTATGAGTCATTACAAATAAAACCATGTGAATAGTTTTTAATGCTCTAATGTTGTATTTTATACAACCATAACTCCTATTTAAGATGCCTAATAAACACATTGAAACATAACAATATTTTATTTTTGGGGGGATCCAAGTAATCTATTATATATTCTCAAACACCTTTAGATTTTGGATCGATGTAGTGTTGATCTCTTTCAATATCTACTGGGAAAGTGGATCTCATTCCTTGTTATGTATTTCAATATCTCATTACATCAACCTTGGGATTCATATATCATAAGTTAACAGATTTATATAATATTTTTTATTGGATATTTATTCTATTTTGTATTTCTATATCTTATGTGCCTTTATTTTCTTTTCTTGTTTTCCTATGGTGGGGGTTATTCAAGGTGATCATATAGTGTAACGTTAGGTGACTCTCTAAAAACAATTGATTAATTTATTTTATAATTTTTATAGTTAATTACTTTGGGTTTTTTATTGAATTAAAGTGATAAATAGTTTCAATTTATTGTTTTGGGAAAGGATGCATTTTTTAAAGGGGTATGGCCTTAAAAACTAATTTTTTCACACAAAGTGTTTGTTTAACAACTTAAATGGTGATTTGTTATTTAGAAATAAATTTTCAAAATTAAAAGTATAATTGATTAGATTTTGAGATTATTTATAAATTATTGGAATTGATTCCGAAATGTAATTTCCATTTTTGGCACATTGGGAACCTTAGGTGCATTGACTGACTGACTACTAACATTTTTATTGACATTGAAATAAATGTTGATACAAGAAAATCACGGAGGTCGAAAAAAGTGCAGTCCCAAAGCATTATTAATCACAAACTTCATCCCCTCACCAGAAAAAGAACATATATTAAGGAAACGAGACATACATTGGTTGGGCGAAGCTCTAGATGCCAAGAAATCTGCCACCTAGTTCCCTTCCTGCCAAGTGTGAGTGATATCAATAAGATTACCCAAAATCTGCTTGCACTTCCTGATGATATAAACTATATTCCACAGAACCTGACCTTTACCTGCTAATAGTTTCAAGAGCATTAACGAATCTGTTTCAACCGCTTTGAGAGTGATATCCCGCTGTCCACACATCTCCAAACCCATGAGCATAGCCTGCTAGATTAATGTGGATGGATTCTTATAGAATTCTAGATTATCTCGTTGTTGATCCCTTCTGTTTCGTTTATTTTGGGGGGATGCTGGATCACATAGAGACTTTTCTTCTTGTAAAATTATTAATTTTCTAGATTATCTTATATTGTTGGTTCTATGTAGTTTATTATATCTATTTATTTATTTTGTGCCTAAATTTATCGATATATCTTGTTTCTTTTATAATCAAGAATTGTCTACTTTATAATTTTTATCATCACTGTGAAGGGCTAGCATAGGTGGCTTGTTTAGTTTTCTTGTTCTGGTTCATTACAATTTTATATTAGAGGTATTCTAAGTCTTAAGACTTTTTAACACTTATTGATTTTGATTTTGTAACCTGGGTTGAATGTTGAATGGATAGCTTAAATTTATATTGTAACTATGAATTATATCAATGAAATACAACACCCTTAACTATATGGGATATTTATTAAAATTGACATTTTTACATCGTAAGGGTGTTGTATTTCATTGATATAATTCATAACCTATTTAAATTTAATTTATTTTAAACCATTTTTTTGGATTGATGTGGTTGGTCCTATAATATTATAATCATCTTAGGACATATTGGTCATAGTATTATTTTTATTAGACAATTTCATTGAGATTAAATCTACAAAATATGATAGAGGATGCTATGACATAGTTTCATTATGAAAATCCTCGCACAGACCCTTAATTAGTTGAAGTTGTTATCCTTATTATTTATACACTGGGTAAAGTGGTTGTCAATAACATGAGATGAGTACTGGATCATGGATCAAATTTCTCCAAGAAATATACACATATCTTCTATAGATACAAAAGAACAAAATAATATAATCATTGGACGAAATGGATTGGGTAGATATTCAATTTCTTGAATACTCCTAATTAATCTATGGTGTGTTTCTTCATGACTATGCTAAAAAGACCAAGTTAAAGTTAGTGGGACTGCATTGTGCAAATTAATTTGTGGAAGGATATTTCATGCACATATTTTAAGTAAATTATAAATCATTTGTTTTACCTTATGACATTTCATGTAGATAATACTTGGGAGTTTTAGGAATTGTAAGAAAGGGAGTGTACCATTCTAGTTTAGTTTACCACTTCTACAGAGTTAGTGCATTGGTAACTATAGATAATCACTAATTATTACATAATATCTGGGAGGTTTCATTAGGTATTGATTATAGATATTAGGTCAATTTTTATTCTCATTTTAATTTCTTCCATTGTGTACTTAGTTGAAAAATAGGCTTTGGATAAGGCAGACATAGCTGGTAAGATACATTTGTGTAGAGATTCCATTGATACTTTTATTATACATGGTGCTTCGTCATGCCATAAAATATATAGAAAGTGTTGAATATTCTCTTTTAGACTAATTTTATGGGTTTATATTGGATAAAATTAGTTTATTTACTACTACTGATGGAAGTGTGGTCACACCTGGTCTAACTGTATTGAGTCTCTAGGGACTTCTCATCATTGTGAACGTGTTGGTCATCTAAATCATTTATGTGAAATTATGTCATAGAGATATAAGGATGTATCCCTCTCAATATGGTTTTCTAGGTTCATATTCATGTTTACATGTGTGGTGGGTCTTACCCTTATCCCAAGGGGTATGTCTAGGTGGATAAGACTAGAAGACATTATTCAGAAGAGTATGAACAATATGAATTTGACGTAAGACCACCTAATGTTATAGGTGAAGTGTTTATTTAATAATATATGGTGTTATATTTATTTTATATATGTGATACTCTTCATTTTATATCATTAATGTTGGTCAAATTGTTTTTTTTTCAATTTTAAATTATTTCATTCATGTTGGATCTTACAATTCCTTTGGGGTAGTGGTCAAAAAATGATTTCAATTGTAACTCATTTCTGGTGATGATAACTAACAATGATATAGAGTAGTGTTTCATAGATCTTCATCAATATATTTTTTAATTTAATATTGACACGGATTGTATGATCATCATGAAATCCTATTTAGAATGTTACCTTCTCGGATTTAAAATTATATCTTTCTAAGCTATCACTCATGTTCTCAGGGTGAGTGGGACTATATATCAGGTATGGTGGGACATGTTTTTTCATATGATGGGGTAATAACTTTTCAATTATTAGATATTTTTCTAGTTTTTTTTGTCCCAAGTAAAATAAATATTATCTTTGTATTAGTGTGTCCATACCCATATATCTTTCGAGGGGATTTTACTATTTTTCATCGATATATAGTTTTTGAGTTTATTGTTGTCCAGCTACCTGATATGAGCCCCATTTTAATTCAATGTTAATGAATGGAACCTTTTGATTTGGTAGAAGTTAACATCAAGCTTAAGTAAGTCAATTAAAAGTTATTTATTCATCCCATTATGTCACAATGTGATTTTCCTATCCACTTTGATAAAAAGGAATACGATAACCTCGCTCTTTGTATTGGATATCGAAACATTAATCATGTGGTATTTAAAAAAACATCATATAACTAATATGTATGAAATTAATAACTATATTTGAGGGTTAATATAGTTTTTAAATTTTTAATTTCATTCATGGTACCACTAGATGAGATTTTAATATGATGATATACCTAGGACGTCATTTAGGATCTAGTATGGGCATTTGGAGTTTCTATTTATTCCATTCAGTCACACTAATTCTCCAACATTATTTAATTTGTTGATGAACTAAAACATTCATTTGTTCTTGGAAAATTTTATTTTCATGTTCATTTATTTTATTTTGGTGTAGACCAAGTTATAGAAAAATCATTTGGACCATTTAATTATCATTCATTAATCCTTGAGGGAACATCATCTATATAGTAAGATATCTAAATATTATTTATGGATTAGTGATGTTAAATTTTTTATTCATTTGATATTTCAAAGAGGCATCTTAGTGGATCTTGAAAAGATATAGGAAATTAAGACAAAGGATAATCCCATAATTTTTTTTGGGATTTGAGGCTTCTTGGGTATGGCTCGTTACAATATGAGGATTGTTTAGGATTTTTCCAATCTCACATATTCAATGACTACTCTAACCCATAAGGGTGAAATGATTGAGTGGAATGAAAAATATTCGAGGTATTTGGAGGATATTAAGGTGATGTGGACGTTATAACTAGTTTTCAATCTTCTAGAACAGGGTTTGGGTTATGATTCATTTGGCGATGCTTCTTATATGGGTTTGGGATGTTTCTTAATGAAGGGGAAAGTTTTGGTGTCCAATATATCAATATAGTTATTATATCATTAAAACAACTACCCTACCCTAGATCTATAATTTGACATATTTATGAATTCACTCAAAATTAGGAATCATTAACTTTTTGGGGAGTGGTTAACAATGAACTTCGTTCAATAGATCCTGAAATACACATTATCTAAGAGGGATGTAAACAAATGATAGGGATGATGGGTGGAGTATCTTAAGAAATTTTATTTTTACATTACATACACTACTAAAAAAGGATATTTGGTTTTTGATGCATTGAGTAGAGAATGTAACTCACTCAATCTATGAAGGAGTCAGTTAAGGAGGTATCTTTGAGGAGTTTGTTCACTAAGATGATCTATGGAGTGAAAGTTGTTGGAAGACATGTGTTCTTGGATTTTATAAAAGATGAATCGAATTTGGATTATTGAGCACGAATTTATCAGGTGACATACACCATGTTATGACACTTTAGTGAAAGCCTTTATAGTGGGAAGACGTTAGGTGAGTGGTATTGGTCACCCAATAGCTCTTTATGCTTCCACAGTAGTTTTTTTAGTATTCCTTGAGGTAAGAGTTTATGGATAGTGGAAACCAGTCATTTTTTCCCTTCAACCATGAGGCCACAAAGATTTTTAATGACTTGATACCTCAGTAATAGTGTCATTGGAAGAGGAAATTAGTTGTGAGGTTTATATCATGGTTTCTTACGTGTAATACAATCATGGTGAAAAAATAGAGACTATTTTTTATTTATGGCATTTACCCATTATGTTATGGAAGTGGTATGATATTTCCATGTATTTCATCAATGGATTTCAATATAATCTTAGTGGTGAAGATAAAATTTGGCTGATCATTTATTCACTAATGATGTCTCCAAATTTCATTCGGACCAATGAATCAAAGACGATGGAATAGCTTGGGACTTCTATGTATAATAGATTTTGGGAATTCATAGGGTTCCCACATTGGTTTTTTCTTGATCGGGACCCAAGGTTCACTTCCCTTTTTTCAAAAGGATTAAATGATATTATGGGTTTCTATATTATAGTGATCACATATTATTCATTTTAGATATAATTACAAACCTAAAGTGATATCATGGATCTTAAGGATATGATATGGGCTTTTGTGTTTGATTATGTAGGAACATGTGAAAATAATTTGACTCTAGTAGAATTTTCATAAAAATATTATTATATATCCTAGATAAATATTGATCCATTTTAATAGTTGTAATTTTATCCATGTAGATCTCCCTTATACTAGGAATACTTGGGAGAGTGGTCCTTACATCGACCGAGTCTAATTCATGTGATGAAGGAAAAGATGAACTCAATCCAGAAGAGGTTAGTCACATCATAGGGTTGTTATAAATCTTATGTGGACCCTCATAGTCAGTCAGTAATGTTTAAGGTTTGTGATTGGGTATTTCATAATGTTTTACCTAACTTCAGGCATCGACAGTTGGGTAAATAGTGTTAGTTAGAACATATGTTTTTGGGCCCCTATGATATTATCAGACAAATTTGGATGGAGTTTAGTCATTTTCAAATTCATATCATTTGAAATGTATCAACAACGTGTTTCAAGTCTTCCATTTGAGTAGGTATATACCAAATAACTCCAATGTTATTGTATAAGGGGATGTGGATCTTGAGACTGATATCACCATTATTGAGAAACCCTTTCAGATTTTTAATCAATGGGATAAGGTAATATGTGGTAAAAAGTTTCATTGGTTGGGGTATTATGAAAGTTAATATGGTATATCTATGAAACATGGGAGTGAAAATCGTTGATGAGGATTTATTTACCTTCTTTCTTTGTGAACCCAGGATCTTGATCACTTTCTGGGGATATAATGTATTTATGGGGGGAGATTGTATCATCTCATTAATTTTTTATTTAATCCATAACCCATATTTTTATCAAGATATATTTAATGATAATTTAGTGTTTTATCAATTGAATTTAGGTACATTTTTATTCCTAAATGGTTTTTTCATGTTTGGTTCATAGTTAGGGAAAACCATACAGGTTGGTCTAAGAAACTATGTCGTTATGTTAGAGCCACTGGATGGAGTGTTCAATTTATCAAAATCTTATAGCCACCTATAATAAATAGGAAAACTCTATAAATTGATATTATTCATTTTTTTTTCATGGTTATGGTAACATTATATCCTAACTGTGCACCCAAAATAGAATCCCATGGGATGTGCATGGTTAAGGTGTATGATTACTCTTTATCATATTCAAATACCTAGAACATATTGTTCTTACTTTTCATAGATTATATATTTTATTTTAAAAACCAAAAATATCCATTTAATACTCCTAATCACCTCAATTTATAGTAACATGATATTCTTTGTTTTGGCATCCTTTAATTAGAAGTTTTTTCTCCTTAAAACATATCTTTTGGAAAATTAAAGTGGTGTTGATCTCATTTGATCTGTCATGGTAAAGTAAATATGTAGAGACCCAAAGCTTGAAGTACATGTACATTACATTAATTTTTCATAATACTTAATACATAATAAGATCCAACACTCAAGGACTGTAATAGTTTAGTGTCTTTGGAAACTCGGAACATAATCTTCTAATCGTGGTGAAAGATCTTCAACATCTCCCATAAAGATCTTCCCATTTTTTTCTTACCTAAAACCTTTCTTTAAATCTTGGGGAAAATAAAACATATAAAGGGTGAGATCAAATGCTCAGTAAGGGTAAGCATGGATAAAATAAAATAAATCATATACATTTGAACTTAAAAACATGAACATAATGTTTAAACATCAAAATTTTGAGCAATGACAGTACATAAGGAATAGATCATAAAGAAACATTAATCATGATAAAATAGCATGGGAATAAAACATGTAATTTTGGAAACCATTAAGCACATTTTATGATTTCCATAGTAGCCAAGGCATTGCTGCCAAGACCATCTTAGTGGACAAAGTCCCTTTATGAATCGAGTTCACTCCTCATTCCAGTCCTGTAACACTGAACTGGATTAACTTACCATTCCAGCCAAGTCTATCTCATGAGATATAAATCTTTACCCAATGCATTGGAGGGAGATATAGGTCCCACCCATCTCATAATGAAATCATTCTTTCGTGTGCCAGAAAATCATAAATCATACATCATAGCATAACCCATGTAATAGAATGAGATTCTTAAACATCATGCAATCATAACATAATCCATATATAAAAAATGGATATCATTTCATCATAAGAAGAATGAAACCATGTAAATAATGGAGACATTATACTTGAAACATAAACATAATAAATAATTTCTTTTTAGATGGAAAATATTTTTGATAAAACACTCGAAATGAAATCTTGAGGAAAATGCCCTTTCTTCTTCAAAATAATTTTCTTTTCACAAAATGCCATGCAATTTTAAATGAAAAGGGTTTTTTGGAAATAATCATGCAATCTTGTATAGGATGTTTCATGAAAATGAGGCGTTCTGAAACCGTAAAAATCTGTTCACGCCGTATAAGTTAAAAATAACAATATCCTCGTACTTTTGTTAGAAAACTCAAAAAGCTCTTCGTATGGTAAACAAAATAAAGATTCCTTCCATAACATGTGGTAAAAGTCAAAAATGGGTAAAAAGGCCATTAAAAATACATGAAAAATTTTAGAAAATAGGGACATGGATGATAACAAAAACACTAGTAAAAACTTATGAATAAACAATCTCGGATAAAAAAACAATATTCGAAAAGTTATCCCTTACCTTAGGTCTGATATGCTTCGTACGTATCCGAACCTCCTCTTCTTCGAAGCACCTCCTTTAAGCCTTCTCTTAAGGAAGTAGAGTTGGTATTTTTAGAAGACCAGAACCTCTAGAATGTTTCTATGGAAGTGGAGAAGAGAAATGGTCAGGGGTTGGCCGAGCTTCAAGGCTCAAGAGGGTGTGAAGAGAAGAGGGAAGGGGTGCCCTTTTTATAAGGGAGGAGAGGGGCACCATTGGAATAACTTAAAATATTATTTTATAATACAGTCATATTTAGTTTATAATTTCTCTATATTGATTTATTTCGAAGATAAAGTGGTGATGGGTCGAAATAAATTCAACCAATAGGTTTTAGACAAGTTTAGTTTACTATTTTAACCTTATCATTTACATTTAACTCTAAGTTAAATAATTTAACTTTTATCGTGTCTTTTTGTTTTCTTACACTATATGGTTAATAAACTTACTATAACAATAAAAACGAACCCAAAGTGTTCATTATTAATATATATTTCCTTATCTAAGTCATTTGGCCGAACCTTATATTTTTAGGAATAAAATAACAATTATTAATATAATATTAGTTTTAAAAACTATTTTATATCAAATTTGACACTATTTGGTATTTGGTTTTTTTGAAAATCATAAAAGCATGGTTAGTTCGAACAAAGTTAATTAAATCAATACTAACATGTCATATTAACCTATAAAATTATTTTGATTCATAAAAAGTCTAAAATTACATTTATTTGGGTACTTATAACATCAATAATGTTAATATTTCATTAATAAGGTAATTACTCCATCATCATTGTGTCATAAATAAGTTAACTTATTTAATGTCTAAAAATTATAAATAAAATACCATTATGTAGGAAATATTTTTAACTTTATAATTAATATTTATAGTCAAATGTATCTTATTTATAACCCTATATTAAAAATGTTTTAGTTATTGAACTTTGATTTTAACTATTTTAACTCTTCTTTAAATAAAATAATAATAAATGTCCTAATCTAATACAAGTGGACCAAAATTCTAATATTTTATTCCTAAGTTTGTTTTTGGTAGAATTACACTTATCCAATATAATTAGTACATGTTTTAGGGTAATAATAATAACATTTTACCCTTAATTACCCTATTTACTTTTTACCATGGTAAATAAAAGTAAAACGTTACTATTCACAAAAAATTATTTTTATCTTATTGAACCATATTTTACTCCTTGATATTAACTGTGTCTCTCAGATTTTCGAAATTTCACTCACAGAAGTGGTAAAATTAAGTTTTATGTGAATTTTCAAATTTTCCTAGGAGGTGGGTAAAAGACGGTGAAATGTTCAATAAAATTTTTATATATATAAAATTATTATAAAATGACTCCAATGAATTACATTGAACTTATATATGTATTATGTATCAATTTTGACCTAAAATAAATTTAAATAAAATAAATAATTATTTAAATAAAAATTTGGTTTTTAAATAGTAACCCAGTGTTTTCACTATTCATCAAAAATTGAAGGTTTTCAGAAAAATACCAAAATTTCACCCTAGGCTAATTTCAATATTATGAATCCAAAAATAAATTCCATTTTGAAAGATAAATTTTATAAAATTTCAAAAAGTGGGTATTACTATTCATAACGACTATTTCATAATAATATTATAATAATATCTTGTTTAGTGAAACTCAGTATTGCATACTACAAACGCTATCGAGAAAGGTCTTGATTGCGTGTAATGCAAGCCATTTTAGGGCTACGTGTAGTGAAAGCTCTATTTGGTGTTGCGTATTACATAATCAAGACATATTTCATTTATACATTAAACAAAATCTATACTTAAGGTTGCCTAGAATAATTTCCATATAACGTACTTGAATTTGTGTGTAACACAAGCCAAGAATAGTGTTGCGTATACTGCAAGCTAATGCGGTGTTGCTTATAGTACAAGCTAATCTTGGTGTTGTGTATAATAGAGTACATCATAGAAATTAAAAATAATATATGTCATAAAATCTCGCGGTGTTACAACATATCCTTAATTGTGGTTTTCTTTGATCTATCCTTATTTCATAAATATATCTTCACATTTCATCATATAATTTATCAATCTATTTTTTATCTTTATTTTATGTTTTTTATAGAATATTTTGTACCTTCTTTCTTTATTGACTTTTCCCATGGCAGGAGTTGTGTGTGTCGATTCCTTTGTTTAATGAATGTTGTCAATATAAAAGGTGTGACATCCATATGTTTTTATGAAATAGAATTATTCTAATAATAATAATTATTTTATATATTTCATTTCACACTTAAGCTTGTTAAGCTCACACTACATGAAATAGTGGCAAATCTTTCATTACACGCAACACGAAGTTTCAACAGAACATCATTTTATTAGTGACATTGTTTAAAGAAGAACACAATAACCTATCCATTATAATGGAGGGTATGAAAAAGATTAATTGGATTATAAAAATATGGTTTATAGCTGTATATATAATAAAAACTTTGGTGACCAACTAATTATATGTGAATATAAAACCATTTTCAAATAAATGAAAATATATTTATGAAAAAATATTTAAATGTACACAAGTGGGTTTTATGACAATAAAATAAACAAATAACCCATGATGGATTAAATTAATGATACATATATATATATAATACAAGATAATCTTTAAATTTATTCCTATGTGTTTTATAGGCATAATATAAAAATAAATATATCTTATGCTTAAAAACTAATTTTTTTCGAAAAGTAGTTTTATCACCTTTCAAAGAGGAACTTGTTTTAAAAATTAATTTTTAATCTTTTATAAATTCTATTTGAGAAAATAAACTTATTATTAGAACTCGAGATACGAATATTTAATTTTTATTTATTTTAATGATAATTTAAATGATTTGATGTGTTGTAAAAAATAATAAATTTTAATTGAAAACAACTTTTCTCTTCTTAATAATTTATAATGTGAAATTAAAAAATTTAATGTTTTTAAAGTATAACTTTATAAATTTTAAATCACTTAATACACTATAAGTAAATGTAATTTTCTAAAATTGAATTTTGATATAAAAAAATTTCAAATTTTTAAACATTTTCACTTAAGACCCCTATTTTATCACACTGTCTATCAGATTAATTTTAAATTAAATTTTTACATTTTTATGATTTTAAGTTTGAAAAATGCATTCGATATTTTTAATAATAAGGCCAAATTTTTTAAAATTATTCCCTTTTCTGTTTTTTACAATTTGAATAGTAATTGTAGTACTTTTTATTATATCGGTTATGGGTAAATCATGTATTTAAGGGTAAAAAGATATTATCAATACAATAAAAAACTCTAACACAAGACCAAATGTTATTTTAATAATATAATTCTACCATTAAAACCTAAAAATCAAAATTTAATAATTTAATTGATACTTTTCCTAAAAAAGGATTATATATTATTAAAATTAAAAAAGAGTGACAAAATGTCACACTCTTGCTTTTAGTATGTATAATATTATTAATAAGGGTTTAAATAGAATATATTCTCAAATATAAATATTATTCAGAAATATAAAAGGATTATATAAATCATGATATAATAATTTTAAATTTTATTGAAGAAATAAGTATCATAAATAATTGTAAAATGATGATCAAAAAATTATTCAGCAAATGGAACTGTCAATAAAATGATACTAGAAAAATTAAATGAAATATATTTTGACATAATTAATGGGATACAAGAATTTAATATAAATATATGATATTTTAGGAGTGTATTAAATTATTTATTTTGAATATATATTTTTTTCTTGAGTTTTATAAATTTAATGTATTGAATAGTGTCAAAATTGACACATATGATATTTTTTTTAAAATTATATTTTATTAAATTATTTAAAAATCATAAAAAATTTAAATAATGAAAAATAAGATGAGGTTTTCTCCAAAAATATCATGAAACATCCATTAAAGGTTCAATTGATACTATATAAGTAAAAATAAAATCCTTATTATATTGAAAATTTTGTTACCGTAGTTATTATTGAAATTCATTAACAATGGGTTAATCAAAATAATAAGGTTAAAAATAACACCAAAACTATGATAAAATTTATTAATTGATGAGAATAAAAACATTTCATATCATATATTCTAATAAAAATCCTTTTGAGGTATTTGTATTAAGATGGAATTTATTATAAATTAATATTTTGAGAAATTATGAGAGTTCCCCCCTCTCATATATAAGGTCACATATTCTTCCCTTTTATTAACACTTGATAACTTATTTAGTTTTACAGACACCTATCCAAATATATTAAAAACATCCCTACCTTCATCTTATAAGTATTTGTTTCTTAAATCCAACAACGTAATTTATTTTTTTTTAAAACAGCATGAGATACCTGAAGAAGATGAAACGTTCATCAATGAATATATCAATTATATTTCTTTCTGAGACCCCTTGAGTTATTTTTATTGAATATTTTATAATAAAATTATTATATTAAATATAAATATGTGATTATATTTTAATTTTGAGACAAATAAATTTTAAAACTTCTATCAAATTGGACACACAATCATCGTTCATGTGTACGGCGGTCTACCACCTAACGAATCGTTGTCATTCGTTATTCAATTTCCCTCTTTCACGGTTAGGAATAATGATAGAAATTATGTTTATATTATATATATATATATATGATATTAATTAATTATTTTTTCATATGGAATTATTATATAACACGTACCTTCATTCTTTTTATTTTTTTATTATAATAACATCATTTGTGGATCTGTGGACTACTGCCTCCTCAAAACGATGTGATTTATTCATAGTGTTCATCTAATGTATTAAGGAATATTTTAGTCATAGTACTTAATATATATGAAATATTAATTATAATATAATTATATTATATATATGTGTGTGTGTGTGGTTTTGTGTGAGTAATTTACTTTTTTCCTTCAATATGAAAAGAAAATGGGAATTGTGCTCATGCGTATGTATGGTCTACAGTATCCACAAACATTATATTTAAATTTCAATTTCAATATTTTATATATTATTATAAATATATATTTTCTGAATATATATGAAATTTAAATCATAGTTATAATTTTTATGATGATTATAACATGTTAAATGTAAGAGTATCAAAAAAATAACCAATAAAAACTCATAAAAAAACAAACAATGCGGTTATCACCTGAAATTTAACATTAACATGGAATTATTACTAAATGTTGCATAGAAGGCCATATGTAAATATTATATGATATTATATAATATAATATCGTTTTTTAATACATTTATAATAAAATAATACTTATTATAAAAGAGGTTTTCATGAGAATGATTAGATTGTTGAAATAAGGTACGATATTTTAGTATCACTTTTATTTTTGTGGGATAGATGCTTTATACAGTACTTATTTCTTTTGAGTTGAGTATGTACTAACCATGAATTTATTTTATCTATTTTATCCTCAAGATTATTCTATCCATATAAATTTCATTCTTTTTAAGGGTTATAAGATTCAACTTATTATAAAGTGCTAAGGGATTATTTCACAATCTCATCAATATTCAGGATGATTTAATTTTAAATCATCATCCGGGGATATTTATCTTCCATAACCACAAATTACAAAAAAAATTTCAAAATGATTTTTACTATTTTCATATGAATATTTAAATTTAATTTTTTAAAAAGGTTTTGAAAATAATATTTATTTCATTTTCTAAAATAGGCATTTCTCACTATATAGAAAAAAATATAAAGAAGTAATGTCCTTTAACTTATATTGAATTAATGTAATTTTTCACCATCATGAAGAGTTAATTATTTCAATCTTCCTTTACAAACATTCATGGTTCATTTTTATGAAAATGTTTTCCTTTATAATTGCACGACTCTTTGAAAAATAATTTCTTAAAGGAAATGATACGTTACTCAACAATTATTACATGCGATCTATCAAAAATAATGTTTCCATCTATGATGGAATTATTTGATATTAAATATGCTTTACTGGGGATATGTACAAATGTTTCCATTTTTATCCTTTATTTTAATGGTTTATGTTAATGATGGAAAGTAATTTATGAAACTAATTTCTTTTCAATGTTTTATATTGTATTTATGAGTTTATGAAACACATTTTATTACATGGGTTCTGAGATGGTAAATTATTTATCGTCATATAGAACACATATATATATATATATATATATACTTAATTAATTTATGGGTGGTACCTATATCCCCCTCCAATCCATTGCGAAATGAATTGTATCTCACGATACATATAAGGGAATCAAGTGGGTTTAATTGATCTATGAAGGGAAAGAAGTTGGTGTGATTTTTTTGTGATCCGAAACAATTTAATGTGCTTGATCCATTATGGGAAACATATGATGAGGATTCATCGATGTGTCATTCTTGTGACCCTCAATATATGAAATGGTTTTCTATAATTATGATGATTCCACAGACATGTTTTATAAGTACTTATATTTCATGATTGAGTTATGATGATGTTTAGTTCTTAAGATTCATGTCATTTGAAATGTAATTGTTGTATGTCATAACTTCTGTTTTCGATTCATGAAAGCATGTGTATGAACTATGTATGAAATTATAATGATCCCATACCCATATTTTATATCATATTCTTTCATAATATAATAAATTGGTATATTCCATGTTTACCCTTTCCGAGAATCTGATCTCACACTTTTCCTATGTTTGTATTCTACAAGTTATGAAGAATGTTTTTAAGTTGGGAAAAAGGGAATATCATTTTGGTAAACATTGAAGATCTTCCACCAAACTCAAATATTGTTTTCAATATTTCTAAAGTCACTTAACTATCATGGGTTTTGTGTGTTTTTTTGTAATGTTTGAAATATTCCAAGAATGATGTAATATCCATGTATAAAAATAACGGGTCATCATAAAAAGGGTAAATTCATTTATTTTCTTCTTTTTCATGTAATTTTATTAGTTTATGAATTTAGTTGAATTAAAATATTATTTCCATGGATTTTTTTGAATGGATTCCCGTTTTTAATTGGGATTATCTTTAAAAACTAATATTCCACTCCAAGTGTTACCTTAAATGGTTTAATGGAGGTATTTATTTTGAAATGTATTTTAAAAATATAAATCAGATAGGAATTGATTCAAAAAAATTGATAAAGTGTGAACATCATTTTTACAATGTAATTAACAATCCTTTCACATCAGGAACCATCGGTGTGTCATGAATAAGACATAGCCATCCTTTGTATGTGTGGTACTACTAAAGGTTGTTTATGGATACCAATAGATTATGGATATACTTGAAATTTTTTTCTACAATATTTATTTTATGTTATTATTATATTGTACCATAGGATGGAGCCTGACTGCATAGTGATTTTTTATTTGTTGATACTTATCATGAGATGGGTTTTTTTGATGGATTGTTTCTCACAAGTTTTTATATGATATTTCTCCACACAACTTCACATGATGTTATTTCATGGATATGTTTTTACTTAGATAACTTATGGTTTATGTATATTAATTTATTATTTATTACTTATAATTATTATATTTAGTGTTCAGTAATATAAAATTATTTTATTAAAACTGATGGAAAAAATTATGTGCATATAGAATTGGCTTTATGAAAATTAATATATAAAAAATGATTCTTTAATCCTACAAATACATCATTCTTGAAATTAGATTATGTATATATTTGGTATTTGATTCCTTTAAGAATTTGTATGCATGCCCTAAAGTTATATTTTGGATTGTTGAAGATGTTTTATTGCGGTATCCTGGTAAATGGGTGGGTATCATGTAGAATGATGCATTCTCTTGTGGTCATTGCCTTATATTTAGTGTGGTTTGTAGGTGATGATTGGTCACATGGTGGCTTTTTTTCTCATCGATTTCTCACATTTTAGGTTTAGCATATTCTTTTTATTATATGGATTCGGTTGTATCACTTTATTTCATCCTATTTTAACTATAGTGTTGTGTCTTCTTTCAACTATATTTAAGAAATCTTTAATTTATCATTGTTTAACCCCAATGTGATAGGAAAACTCAAGTTTATTGTTTAGATTAATCAGGAAGTCTCATTACACTTATAATCCTTGCAAGGGATCATCATCTCTAATTACCTTCTATGGAAAATATAATATGTTATAAACATGTATTCTTTAATGATATGTATCTACATCCACTTTGATATGATATGCCATGATCCAATTTATGTTCATTGAATTAAAGATATATTTGATGTAATTTATTTAAATTAGATTATTAATCAGATGTTACCAAAGAGGTAAGGGCTTATTTAACAATATCATCATTATTCAAGATTGTTTATATTTAACTATCTATTGGGTGAATTATTTCATCTGTCTATACTAAAAATATATATTTTATTATCCACTAATTATTTTTTCAATTAATAAATTTTCATTTCCTTTCAACATTTATATACTCAAAATCTAAATGAATGTATTTAATAAAAATATAATTTTTTCTCCATTTAGTTGGGGATCTTTTTCATCCATGGCTATGTATATTATAATTTCTTTCACAAAATTATTTTAATGAATATATATAATTTTTTTAATGAATATATTACCTATTATTTACTTTTACACACAGTTTTAATAGGATTATTTTTTCCCATAAGGTACATATTGAATTATTATGAAAAATGTGATAGGAATTATTATTTTCACATATTCAACTGGAAATGGATTTCCTACCATAATGTCTGCTCAATGATTTTTTGCTTCCTCTAAATGTTTCCATTGTTCATTACTAACATAATTATTTTTAAATATAGTATGATTTTTTTATTTCTTAATAGTAAATGTCAAAGTGAAAATTATATTTTCCTCATGAATTGTTTTCTGAAAATTTTATGGAATTAATGTTTATCAATGAAAAAAACACTTATATTATCCAAAGTATTATATTTTTATGATTCCATGATTATGAATTTTTTGGATTATTAATGATCAGTTTGACAAGAATATTTAATATCATTTTAATAGAAAATTACTTTTTAGAAAAATAGTTTTTGAATAAGTGTTGTTGATTATGTGATTTTATTTATTCATATGGTGAATGTATTTTACTTATTATGTGATTAGTAGGTCATAGAATAAAATAAACCATCGATGCATCAACAAGCCACATGAGACAAACCAGTTGGATAGCATTACTAAATGGGTTTTTTGGTGTATTCCAATCTATATTTTATTCTGTCTTGGTATAAGGCATTGACGATATAATTTAGATGTTTAACATTATGCATTCAATCATTATGAAATGATTTATTGGTGTACATGTGATTATTTTATTAGTTAAAAAATCTATGGATATGTTTCAACACCATGATATTATTTATATGGGATAATTTGAACTTAATTTTCTACCACCATATTATTCTTCAGGAAAACTTTATTTATAAAATGGAATTGGTTTTCATTTATTTAAATTTCTATATGATTATGAATTATTAACTCATTATATCTTCCTTTATATGTAACGTTTAATAAGAATCTGATATCACCCTTATATCATTTCCATTACCCATAATATGGAGATAGAATCTATGAATGAGTTCATCGATGGATAAAATTTTGTTTAATAGTTTTTTTGTATTTTATATTATCTAATTTTATATAGTATTGAAGTATGTAACAAGTTTAGCAAGACTATTACATGATAACATCATTTAATATGTGATCAATTTTATCTTAAGAAAATGTAATAAAGTAACCACCAATTTTGGGCTATTATAGATCAGATCATTAAAAATTCCAAAACTATTGTAAATAAGTACATCTGACTTCAATGTAATCCTCTGTTTAAAAATTATTAGATGCCTCTAATATGGATTTTCATACTCATACAATTTAATTTTTATTTTTGTGATAAAACCACTTTATGGTTGAGTGGTAACCATAAAAATTCAGAACATAAACAAAACATTTGGATACAAATGAAAAAATAGATAAATCCAAAATAGAAAAACATGATAAAAAATAAAAATCAAAATATAAAAACATGGAGATAGTTGATTAAATAATTTCTACTTCTATAAGATGTGAATCCCCATAAAATAAATAGTCAAGAACCAACATTTACCAATTGTCTACAACATAATACCCTATGCACATACATAATTTATTTTTATTTCCTTTTTCTTAGACACATACGATATTGGTTATACTACCTCAATGTATAGTTGTTGGTAAGGTAATATTATCATACACACAAATAATATCACTTTCTAAATATTTTTTTTTGATTATTGGGAATAATGTCACTATTATATGTATTTCTTGAATAAATTACATTGGAAACCATCATCCAAACAATTATAGTTTCCATCCTTGAAAAATATGTCCCATATTTTCATCCCTAATTGGAATTATAATACTTATGGTTTTAAAAACTAATAATATTACTATTTATATATATTTTATACCCTCAATATTATTTATTTGTTCATCATTTTAACCATAAAATCTCATTCATTAATTTTTGATTGGTCATTATCATGAAAACCATTTCCAAATAATTTGTAGTATTTAATTCATTACTATAAAATAAATACCCATTATCTAGAGATAGTCTATACTTAAAATGTTCTATACATTTATATAATGTTTTTATTATCTATTTCAACATAGACTATCTTCCCCACATTTGGTTAAAAAGATATTTGATCATAAAATTAAATTTAATGTTATCAAATTCATAAAACCAAAAATATGAAAATATTATGACTTATGAACTATGACTATAATCTACATACACTATCCCTCAAGGCTATCGGTATATGTGAAAATCAGATTTTGGTTTATGTTGTGGTTTTCTACAACCATATAAGTAAGTAGACTACATCATTTTTATTAAATATATTATAACCAATATTAATGTAATATAATTTCCATGATATCTCAATCTAAATATTACTTATATTGGCCTAGATTTTATGACTTAAAAATACCAGATGGATGAGGTATATAACTTTTTATATTGAGACCACAGAATGCATGGCATCGCCAAAATTTGATCAATTTCTCATTGGCCAGGCATCTGTCGTAACCTTAATGAATTTGATCAATTGAAATAGAAAAGTTTTAAGATAAGTAAATTTGAAACCCAACAATGAAATGTCTAATAAAAACATATCTCACATCCCCTAGGATCCCCCAATACAATGATTAAGAAAATTTTAATGAAATAATAATATAAAATTCTCATGGATTTTGGGGTACATTATAGAATCCTAAAAATGTCCCAATATTATTTCAATCACCATTATCATATGAAAATGTTAATGTATCACATCATCGTTGGAATATAAAATCAAAGGATCCATCTGAAATTAATAATAATGATCCTACGATTTGATAAAACCCTCTTAAGAATTAGAATCCACTTTATAAGATCTAGTATTATGATCATCATCATTGAATCTAATTAACTATTTTGAAATGGAACAACTCTTGTATAGGGTGATTGAATTTATTTATATACTTATCTATGTGACATTTACATGAATAAATCACTCTTATCTGAGTGGATAAAATCTATCATATAGTGAGGATATTTCTCCCTATATTCGCCTTGAGAAAATCCCAAGAGGATATCCAAATGTACTAAATCTAGTGTACGTTGATTTTACCATTTCCAATACTTGTATATATGGTAACCATATATGGATTTCATCTATATTAAAATAGAATTAATCTATTATACAATTATAATAGTTATTATTATAACTTTCCATTATCTATTCCTCAGAGTAATTCTTTCATATTTGAATGGATTGACTGCATAGTATGTTGATGGTATTTCTGCAAATACTCATCCATGATACTTTCCCTAGAGTAAATATTAAATATCCAAATCTATCATCACTACTTTATAGTGATTGTATTTATATATACACACATACATGAGACTCTCTCAATATTAATTCAACCGTATCAGATGTTTATGATCCCTCAAAGACTATATCCATTCCATGTTCATTTTTAAACTAGATTCTAATTATCTTAATATTACCTCATACTTTTTCATTTATCATATTTAAAATTATAATAAATCTAATGAAGGAAATTTAAATTTCAAAAAAAATCATCACTCTAAAATTTTAATATATTAATGTCTTTATATAAGCCAGTGTGTTTGATAGCTTTATCCACATGCAACACTGAACATATTCAAAATATGAAATATTTAAAAATTTAATAATTATGAACATTAAAGCCCGGAAATTATGATAGAGGGTATGAATATGTTTAACATTATAAAAATATATTTATAGAAGTAAAATAATGGATGATTTTATCTTTCATGAATATCATTTTGTATTTCTATAATAACAAAGATCATAATTGTTTAATTTAAAAAACATTTTCCAAAAATTAATATTTTATTTCAAGAAAAAAACTATAATACAGTGATATAATATAAGATTATTTGGATAATATAAATAATTTATTAAAAATTAATTAATTCTTAATTTATAGAAAATATAATTAATGAATAGAAGCCATTTTAAAAGGATATTATCAAATTTGAATTATTTTTCACTATATATTTGGATATGTTTATAATATTTAAATATTAATTCATATAAATTTAATTTGAAAAAATAACATCAATTTTAGAATAATAATAATATTATTAACTGAATATTATTAGGTGGTAATTTTTAAAAATAATCATGATTATGCGAATCGTAAAAAAATCAAATTTTACAAATTTTTTTACTTTATGAAAATATTAGTATATAAGAATGAAATGGAAATTTATGCAAAAATTATCTAATTTAAATTATGAATTTAATATGTGACTTTATAAATTTAATATTTATGGTTTTAATTTATAAATGAAAATTGTATATTCTAGATCTCAAGTAACATTTTCTTAACAATTATTTTTAATATAATATTATATTTTATTTTGAAAAAAATATTAATTTTATGAATTGAATTATATGAAACTATCTTAAATCAGTGAATCCATGGGTCAACAATATCTAAAAATTATGATTTTTTTGGGGAAACATGCTATATTTATATTATATAATAATAAGGGGACATGGTAATATATAAAAGTGTAAAAATATTAATCCAAGGGGAAAATGGGATGAAACATGATAAAAAACTAATATATTTTAGTGGAAGAGGTATTACCCAAAATTATATATTGGAATTAATTTATATCTCATCTTAGTGTCAACTATACATGTTTTAAATGTTCTCTATTTATATATTGTTTAAATATTTGTAAAAATTCCATTATCACCAATTATAAAAGGGGCATCTCTACAAATTTAAGGTCCTGCTAAAATATTGTATTCCTTCTGATACCCTTATATTTTCTTTCATATAGAATATTATTCCTCCCTCTTATGCATATGGTTGAGGAATATTTGCCTATGAAATCCATTTTCAAGGTAATTTTAAACAAAATCTCAATGTCCCTATTGTGAGTAATTATTTTTACTTATCTTTATCTATTTATGTTTTTAATTTCAAATTCTAATTTTAAAATATAGTTTCAATTACATTATTTTATATATATAAAAAATTTTATTTTACTATGCGATAAAAAACTAATAACAATCTCTTTTTTCTTTTAATCAACATGAAACTGTATTTCCTGGGTGGTGCAGGCTAGAACCTATACAACAAAAAATGTTTCATTTTTATACACCTTCATTCTATGTTTGTATAAAATAGAAATTTGAATTATAATGATGATATTTATATCATGATTATGATGTTTAAACATTAAAACATATTATTTATTTCACCCATTAATTGGAAGAAAAAATCCCAATAAATCATTCATGTGGACCATTTTTTTCTAACAAGGATTTAGGTACATGACCATTTACACATTTATTTTGAGTCTATATATTATTTTAGTTTTGTTCTAGTAGGTTCCAAGTAATTTTGGAATATATTGGAGGTTTTTTTACAGGTTAAAATTTCATACACAGTTAGTGGAAACCATGCAGCATCTCTATAAAATTGTGCGTAGGAAGATAGGGGACATTGGGTAGAAACATGCTCGACTTAGAGTTTAGAAAATCTATAACAATTTCTAGGAAAAACCATGCATCATGAAATAGATTGAATTTCCTGGTTGGTTCTGGGTTTTTCGAACTATCTGATCCAACTATTCAAGTTATGTGTTTGAGATATTATCACCACATGGTTGGTCCATGGTTTCTTAAACTTTGAATCCTATACACGTGGTGTACAGTTGGATCTCCTTAAAAAGTGGATCTAATCCAATTTAATCAATTTTACCCACTTTTTTCCCCTAATCCTTTCACAAATTGAGTTCCTTTTTCTCCCAAAGCATGCGAGACGATCCCCTTTGATATGGGAGTGACCCATAGGTGAATCAAAGTGATTTAGGGGCCCAGATTCATCTATAAGTGATCAGTTATCCTTATTCATCCCAGATACATGTTTCTTATCTTCATCAGAACAATAGATCTAGTTTCTTATAGATATTTATATGTTTTATGGATATTTCAATTATGGTATCTTTTTCAATATAGTGAATTTATTATGATTTTCAATCACTTCTTGATGTTTATTTGTGTAGTTCTTCATTTTTTATTTTTTTTTCAAATATACGGGTTTTATCTCAATTCTAATTGATTTATAAAAATAATACATTGTTTTAATTGAATTATTATATAGAATTGTTGTGAAATATATTTGTGACACTTGACAAAAATATTTTTTTTATTTTCCAGGAAATTGTTGGATGATGATTGTTTTTTTGGAAAACCCCATGTTTATAATTTTAAAATGATATTTGAAAATTATAATTTGTTTTAAACATAAGTAAAGTAGTTTCTCTAAATAAATTTAAATATGTAAAACGTTTAATATTAAATTATTTTCATTGAAATTGGTTTTTGGTAAATTTGATTGAATGATGTTGAAATAAACAGATAGGCATGAGTACAATGATATTGATAATGTAAATGATTTTACACCTTCAATCGGATTGATTTTGGTTATGAATTATTGCGACCAATGGTAACGCCATGATTGATCATGTTTCTATGTAAATAGAAAAGGCTATGAAAATTAAAATGAGAAATGGATTAAAGTATTTTTTAATTATTTCCGTATAAAACAAGTGTATAGTTTTTATATAAATAATGCACGCTTATATTAAACTATTTTATAAAATATGATAATATATTTTATCTTAGTGGTGTGAGTTGTGAATTCATTGGGGTAATCCTATAAAATATAGACTAACCCTTATTTGGGAACTACTGAGTGTTTGTAGATATCATTTATCAAGAACTTTGTAAATGAAATTTATCTAATTTCATTATTGATGGTTATGGAAACCATTTAACACAGAACGTGGAGTTGGACCATGGAGAGGTTTTGGTGTTTTAGTTGATGTCAGTTTGGCATTTTGTGATATGTGGTATTTTGGTCCCCTTATGTATGTCTACTCATTTGCACTTGTACTCTAATATGGTTTCTGTTTTTGGTTATGTTTTAAGTGTTACATTTTGTATGTATTATATAGGGAGTTATTTGGACGTTGTTTATGTTGTTTGGTAGTTTTATTATTCGAAAAGAAAAATTCCCCCCAAAAAAATTTGATTCCCTTTTCATTTATTTATAGCTTTTTGATTTCTTGTTCATGTTGCCTTAGGCCTAATAGATCCCATATAATTCCTCAATCCAATTAGAAGGGGATTGATGTTACATATTTTATCATACTTGGTCATTCGAAATGTCTCCTTGAGAAAAATGATATTAGTTTTTTTCTCTTGAAAATAAAAAATGGTTTTAGTTTTTGATGCAATATCTTAAATTTTTTTCAAAACATTTCCACCATCATTCAGTCCTTGAAATAGGAAATGGTTTCTGTTTTAATTGATCATAGAGTTATAAATAGTATCAATCAATGTCTTGGGACTTTAATAAGGAGTATGATTATTATAACATGAAACATAGAGCATAAAGGGCATAACACTACTACAAAAACGAGCAAGGGAAGCACCCCCTTATGTCAGCGCTAAGTAAAACCACTGATAAAGGTTACCCTGTATTAGCCCTAAAATGTTAGCACTGATAAAGGAGTTCTTTATCAGCACTTTTCTAGAGCTGATATATGGTCTCTTTATCAGTGCTAGAAAAGCACTGATAAAGACACCTTGTATCAGCGCTCCAATTTTAGCACTGATATAGGGAGTCTTTATCAGCGCTTTTCTAGCGCGGATAAAGAGGCCATATATCAGCGCTAGAAAAGTGCTGATAAAGAACTCCTTTATCAGTGCTAAAATTTCAGCGCTGATACAGGGTAACCTATATCAGCGCTAAAATAGAGCTAATAAAAAGACCCTTTATCAGCGCTCAAATTTTAGCGCTGATAAAGTGACGATTTATCAGCACTTTTTTAGCGCTGATAAAGGGTACTATTATTAGCGCTAAAAAATCTCTGATAAAGGACACATTTATCAGCGCTAAAATGTTAGCGCTGATAAAACCTTAGTGTATTTTTTATAAAGTCGGTCGCACAGTGCCCTTATTTTATTGCGACCTAAAGCTCTCATGGTACTGGAACTCTGCAAATCCCCTCTGCTGCCCGCTGAGATCACATTGTCGGACCTTCTCCTCCCTCTCTACTCGTTGCCAGACCTCCACTACCCGCTGAGTTCGCATTGCCGGACCTCCGCCGCCCTCGAGCTTGAGTTTGTCGGACCTCTGCTGCCCACAAATCTTTCAAGATTCTGTTTGCAGGACCTCTTTTAAGTCATGTTTTCCAAATATTTTTTCAATATTCTTCTCCTCTCCCATTTGTATATCATTTTTTTAACATGCTTTTTTATTCTATGGGTGAGTATTATGGATTGACCGATTGAAGAAAATGGACCATACTTGATGGAAAATTATGTAAAGGGGATGATTCACATGTGTTTACTAATTTTCATTATATTTCTCAAGAACATGGTTCTTGTTTAATTTTATTGTTAAAAATAATCATTGTTTTTTGGTGGGGTTGTTTGAGAAGTTTTTTATTAGTTTGGTTGTGATAGATTCCATTGGGGGAAAATGTGAGATGGTTGAGGTGGTAAATCATGCAGTGGGGAAGCATCAACCTATCCATTGTTAAAAAGATGTAATGAGTGGGTTATTGTGGGAGATGACATCATTAGTTGATATGGGTTTTCCTTTTAGTTTCCCAGTGACATAGAATATAGTTGTTAATAATTAAATTGAAAAGGATTTGGTGGGAATCGAATAACTTCATGGATAAAAATGAAATGGTGGCTATAAAACTATGCTCACCCCCTACGCGATGAGTGTATCGGGTGGTTCACTCTTCTAAAATTCAAATATGTGAGTTCCTTTATCGATATATAAACCAATGACCACTCTTAATTCAGGAAACATACAAATCTAGGTGATAATCCAAGGTTTCCTTAGGTGACGAGAATATGAAGTCCCTATGTTATGGGAATATGAGATCTTCTTTATCTCCCAAATAATGTTCCCTTGATTATACCTCATGAGATTATAAATAGATTCATTAGGGGATATGCCTAATAATCCCCTAAGTGATGATCATAAGATCTCTTATTCATCTCCTAGGTAATGATCCTATGATTATACCTCACATGAGGAGCATGAGATTCCTGAGGTGATGTGCCAAAGAATCCCCTATGTGATAAGCATATGATCTCTAAACACTTCCCTTAGTATACAATCTTATGTTCTTACCTGGTGTGATAAGAACATGATTCATTATTTGATGAATATAGAAATCCTTATGTGCTATGAATATATTTTATGAACCAAATTGGTGTAGATTCCTCACATGAAAAATGTGATCCACCTTGTGTAATGAGCCCAAATATCCGATTCAAATGGGCCTTATTCTATGAGAACCATACATATTAGTCCATACTCTAAATGAAAACATTCCCACACATAGAGGACCATATTCACTTAGTGGTCCATACTCCTACTAGTTGAAAAAACCCTATACCACATAGAGTCATATTTTTTATGAATCTAAAATACACTCATTAGGCTATATCCCCTTTTAGTTAGACCAAAAATGTCTTATCACACATATTTACCATACTAACTTTCACTTGGTATCATTTGAAAAATCATCTATACAACTTGATGTTAAAATATATCAATTATTTATTATTAGAAGTACATTGCACATGGTTGTGATAAATACCCTCAGTGCATTCACTAACCCATGACATGTTGGAGGATGGTTTTAGGGGGTCACTAGACTATAATCTACTAACCAATAGAGGGGTATAAATGGGTATAGGCCATGAAATAGTGTTATCAAAGAATTTTATTAGGATATATGATAGGGTTTGATGTTAGGAACATTTGAGGATTTCAATGGTTTGGATTAGAAAGTATTTCATTTGAATTCATTGGTATGTTTTGGGTGTACCTTTCCTTAGGTTTAAAATTATGCTCTTAGTGGTTCTTCATGGTTAGTGGTTGTAGTCTCTTATTTGGGTGAAGGTATATGTTCTTAGTATATTTCCATCTTATGATGTTCTTCATGGTTAGTGGTTGTAGTCTCTTATTTGGAGATGCATGATGTTCTTGGTGAGGGCCACTATCTAGCTAGTGGATTCGTTGTATATGAGAAAGCATCGATGTAGTTGGAGATGTATGATGTTCTTTATTTGAGCAGACTCATTCAGATTCCAAGTGGGTGTTTCTATACTATATCTTCTTTTCAGGATTCATGTGCTTCATGAATTCATATTTTATCCATTTGAAGTTGTTTAGACATGTTTTGATCATTTTGAGGCACAAAATAACCCTATTAATGAAAATAATATATGGAATGGATGGTATCTTGTTGTGAATTAACCTTTTTCATTGAAATAAATTAGGTTTACTTCTATCCAACATGAAATCCACTATCCTATTCTCAAATACCATGTTTTTCCATTTTGTTTGGGGTATTTTGATTCACTCCCCCCTTTTGGTTTCCATTTCTTCTTGGCATGATCATCAGTAATGGTTTCACTTCCACCAGTAGTGAGTATTTAGGCATGATGAATAAATACTAATGGTTAGGCTCTATTAATCTCCATTTTTATAAGGAAGTGGTTCTCTTCTACTGTATTTAGAATTCTGGTTTTTTGTACTGGAATCATAAATAATAATATTTGATATTCTAATAGGATGGATATGAATAAAGATTGGATAGATGTTAACCATTTAATAATAGAGTACGAGAATGGAGTGAAATAGTTCATCAAGTTTTCAAAGGATCACACAAAGGATCCTTCTCAAATCCTTTGTCCGTGTTTATGTTGTTGTTATTCTAGACAACTTACTCCAGAGGAGTTGGATGAACATTTGATATGTCACAGAATAGATCGGAGTTAAAAATATTGGAATAAACACAGAGAAAAAGCGAATGTAGCTACTGGATGGGATAAAACTGCGTTTTATGGATCGTCAGATATAAATACAAATATGGATAATGAAGAAGACCGTTTGAAGGATGTGATTATAGATGTCAGCGATGATGAAGATCGTATTGAGGAAATGACAAAGACAATTAAAGATGAACTCCGTGATTGCCCAAAAATGTTTGAGAAGTTAAAGAGTTGTGCAAAGACGCCATTGTATGCTGCTTGCACTAGGTATACAACATTGTCAGCTGTACTGAAGTTGTATAAATTGAAAGTAGAAAATGGATGGAGTGATGTTAGTTTTACGGAACTAATTGCTCTCTTGAATGACATGCTCCCAGAAGATAATGAGATCCCAAGCCGGACATATGAATCTAGACGAATTCTACGCTCGATGGGAATGATTTATGAAAGAATACATGCCTACCCGAAAGATTGTATATTTTTTCATAAAGAGAACAAATCACTTACAGAATACCCAAAGTGTGGTACTTCTCGATACAAGAAAGATAAATCCAATCCTACGAAAGTGGTATGGTACTTTCCAATCATTCCAAGGTTTAGGCGTCTATATGGAAGTGAAGAAACTGTAAGACAATTGTCGTGGAATGCAGATAAAAGAAATAAAGATGGGTTATTACATCATCCGGCCGAATCTCCTCAATGGAAGAAAATTGATCATGAGTATCCTGAATTTGGAAAAGAGCCGAGAAACCTTCATCTTGCGTTATCTACAGATGGAGTGAATCCTTTTGGTTTTCAAACCAGCACTCATAGTACATGGCCTGTTATGTTTGTAAATTATAACTTTCCACCCTGGATATGCATGAAGCGAAAATTCATCATGTTATCTATGCTTATATCAGGACCAAAAAAACCAGGTAATGATATTGATGTTTATTTGGCTCCTTTGATCGAGGATTTGAAGTTATTGTGGGACTCAGGTGTAATGTTGTATGATGCTTATAAAAGTGAATACTTCACTTTGAGAGTGATGTTGTATGGGAAAATAAATGATTTCCTTACTTATGGAAAATTTTCATGCTATAGCATTAAAGGAACTCAAGGGTGTCCCATGTGTGAAGAAGATACAAAATCAATTAGGTTGAAACATTCATTGAAATTTGTATTTCTAGGACATCGTAGATTTCTACCTCGTCGGTATAAGTTCTGATCTTGGACGACATCATTCAATGGAAGTTCAGAAAAATGCTCAACACCGTCTCCACTAATAGGTGATTAGCTGTTTGAGAAAGTAATAGATCTGAACACTATTTTTGGTAAACCTTTTTCAAAAAACCTTACGAAAATCCGTTGGAAAAAGAGATCAGTTTTTTAATTACCATACTGGAATTGTTTTTACGTCAGACATTTTCTTGATGTGATGAATGTGGAAAAAAAATGTATGTGAAAGTGTTATCGTAACGTTTCTAAATGCCCCTGGAAAAACAAAATATGGAATTAAGGCATGTTTGGACATGTTTGACATGGGAATACGAGAAGAGTTGGCTCCCGTGAAGGGTGAAAATCGAATGTTTCTTCCTCCAGCTGCTTATACTCTTTCTAGGGCATAGAGATATCAGTTTTTCAACTTATTCAATGATGTAAAGGTTCCATAGGGGTACTTATAAAATATCAAGAACAATGTGTCAATGAATTATTTGAAGTTAAAAGGTTTGAAATCACATGATTGCCATGTTTTGATGCAACGTCTAATTCCTATAGCTTTACATTGAATTTTTCCCAAGAATGTTCGTCATACATTAACCAAACTTTGTTTCTTTTTCAAAGCTATATGTAGCAAAGTTTTAAACATGGTGAAATTGCTAGAAATGGAAAAAGAAATTGTCATCATATTATGTGAATTAGAAATGTTCTTCCTACCAACATTCTTTGATATGATGGATTATTTGATGATTCACTTGGTGAGAGAGATTCGACTTTGTGGTCCTGTGCACTATAGATGGATGTATCCTGTTGAACGGTATATGAAGATTTTGAAAGGGTATGTCAAATATCGAAGTCGGCCAGAGGTTTGTATAGTGTAGTGATATATTGTTGAGGAAGCCGTTGAATTTTTTACTGAATACCTATCTGATGTGAAAAGCATTGGTCTCTCGAAATCTCGTCACACTGGACGCATTGAGTGTGAGGGAATTTCTGGAAGAGAAGTTGTGACAATCAATATTACAGATCGGGAGCAGGCTCATCTTTATGTTTTGCATAACAGTTGGGAGGTTTCTCCATATATTAAAACTCACAAAGATATTCATAGGCAGTTGAATCCCTCAAGGGCTAGAAAATGGTTATCAGATACACATAATCACCAGTTTATAGGATGGTTTCAGGACCATATTTTTAAGCAGTTGGATGAAAATACAAATTCAATTTCAGAACTTCTTCGATGGCTAGCTGCTATAACAAGTGTGTATGTATTATATTACAGTGGTTATGTAATTAATGGTTACACATTCTATACAGATGAACATGATGAAGATAGTACCATGAAAAATAGTGGAGTTACACTAGTGGCTGAAGCGATGCATGTTTCTGGTAGTAAGGACAGAAATCTAATTTATGAAAATATGTCATACTTTGGCATTATCAAACTAATATGGGAGTTGGATTATACGACATTACAATTTCTGATTTTTCAATTCAAATGGGTTGATAACAATAGTGGTGTTAAAATAGATGAATGGGGATTTGTGAAAGTTGATTTTAGTAAAGAAGGGTGCAAAGATGAACAGTTTATAATGGCATCACAAGCGGTACAAGTTTTTTATGTTTTAGATCCCGCAAACCGAAAGTGGTCGATTGTTCTGTTATCATCCAAAACTACTAAAGGTTCTGATGAAAATTCAGTTGAGGATGATCCTTTTAGTGGTATGTCAAAATCATTTCGGAGCAGTCCCAATGCAGATGATGTTTTGTATGTTAGAGGAGACCACAATGAAGGGATTTGGATAGTCGATAGAGGTGTCAAATCCCTTCAACCTTTGATAAAAAGAATGAGAGTTCAGTAAATAGGTTATATTTTGATTGTAATATAGATCTTGTTATCTCATGTTATTATCTTATCATTACTGAATTTATGTAATCTGAATTTACTGTTCAACCACTTTTACAGATAATGACTTTTGCACATTCTGATGCTCCTAACTTTGAGGCTGAACAAGTCTCTCAAGCATTTGCTATTGCGGATGCTGCTGCTCCTGCAGCTCATGTTGCTGTTGTTGTTGCTCCTGCTGCTCCTGCAGCTCATGCTACTGCTGCTGTTGCTCCTGCTGTAGCTCTAGTTTCTCCTGATGCTCCTCCTGCTGCGGCTCTAGCTGCTGCTGCTCCTCCTGCTGCTCCTCCTACTGCTCCTCCTACTGCGGCTCCTGCTGCTCTTAGTGTTGAGGTCCAACAACCATCAACACATGTCGTTGATACCATTCTAGATGAACATATAGATGATGATGATATCGATGAAATGGTCGGGAATGAAGGACCAGCATCGCAGAAATCACAGGTGCATCGTAGTTTGATGGTGTTAGCCAAAATTCTTAAGGCAAAAAGCAAAGGCATCAAATTTGATATCGGATGGAATACACGAGGCCAACATGGGAATCCCAACAAGGCTATGTTTAGAAGCTAAATTGGAGTTGTCACTCAGCAATGCGTTCCAATTGACATAGATTCATGGAACCATATTGTGTCCAGGCTGAAGGCTGTGATTTGGGAAGAAATTACGGTAACATTATGAATTTTCTTTAATTTACTAGCAAATAAAATAATGAAACAATGTCTTACTCTTCTCAATCTCTTGTAGAGTAAACTTATAGTAGATGATTCACACAAGGATTATGTACTAAGGCTTGCAGGAAAGATTCATCAAGGTTTTCGCACTATTTTAACAAGATGTCACCTCAATGATTCTAAAGGTAAAATAAACTCGCACCCACCCATTGTCTACGCTCACCTGATATCCCAAGAAGCATGGGATGTATTTATTGGCCGTCATGGGGATGAGAAGTTTCAGGTACATTGTGAGTGATAATACATTGTTTGATGATACCTATATTCATAACTTTGATTGTCAATATTTCATTTATGAAACAGAAACTATGTACTGAAAATAAGGAACGTGCTTCAAAACCAACATACCCCTATCGTAAAGCAAGGATGGGGTGCGCTTCATTAGAAAAGAAAATGGTACGTATTTTAAATTTAAAATAATATTGTTAGGTGCCAATAAACAACATCATAATTATTTTTCTATGTTTATATGTAGATTGATGAGTCTAAAACCAAATTCACTTCCATCCCACGTCATGTGCTATGGAAGGAGGCACGTGTGAACAAATATGGAAAGTTAATAAATGAGAACACACAGAAAGTGTGGGAAATATGTGTAAGTATGACACAATGATAAAATGATTTGTTTAAAATTTCCATTACATAAAAATAATTAGTTATTTTCCTATATCCGACAGTCATAGGAATCAGCTACTCTTGTAGCTGATACAGACCTATTATCGACGGCTTTGAAGCAGCCAGAAAAATACGGTCGTGTCAGAGGTGTAGGGTTTGGGGTGACACCCCTAGTATATTTTGAGAAGAAGAAAAAAATGGATGATACAGATGAAAAATTGGGACAAATGAACAAAAAAATAGCAACCCTTGAAGAAAAATTGCAATGGCTGGGAGAGTTGCTAGTAACTTTTATGGGTGGGAAGCAAAGGGAAGCCACAACTCAAGAACAACCACCGCATGAACATCCCGCCCCATTCCCCACCAGCTTTGAGGAGAGCCATTCACATCAAAGAACTGTCTTAGTCATGGTAATCAATATTATTATAATCGTTCCCATGAAATATGAATCAAACAAACAGTGATAATTTTTCTGTACTCATCTTCTACAGGATGATAATGATTGTGATTTATATCTGTCAACACCCACCTATCACCTTGTAGCGAGGGATACAGTGTTCAATATCCTAGATGCCACACTGCATAATAGACCACTTCCGAAAGATCATCGGAAAGTGACGATTACTGTAGCTCATGAGCCAAAGGCAGAGCTACCTATTCCACTTAATGACGATGATATTCATACGGTCAAAAAGGCTATTGGGACATTCATTGTATGGACGTCACAAATTGTAAGAGTACATGCAGACAAAGAGGTATTTATTTCATTTTCTTTTCAAGATAAACCATTAACAATTAATGAAAAAAGGGTCTAAACCAATGATTGTTGTTATAGACATAGAAAGGGAAGGGACACAAACTTTGGCTCAAAAATATCTAAAGGATCGACCAACCGATCCCAAGGAGCTACGGAAAGCACAATAACACCACCTGTTCTCTTTCTAGATTTACTAGCATTGAAAACTCATGTGGATATGAAGATAAAAGATGGTAATAGTCATATAGTGGTTTTCGAAGAGAATATATACAGAGAGGAAAGTCAAGATTTCGTTGCTGTTGAAAATGTAAATGAAATCCTTGAAAATGGTTGGCTAGGCGTCATAGTTTTAAATGTATATATGAGGTTTGTTTCCATGAATTGATTTTCCAAAAGCTGATCTAGCGTGAAAATTATGACTAAATGCATTTTATATTGTTGACAGACACATTTATGAAAAACAATTGAAGGAATTTTCCCATGAGCCAAGATTTGGACTGGTTAGTCCTCATATCACATCAACACACCTAAAAAAAATAGAGCCATCAAAAAGGAATGAAATAGTGAACGGCTTGCTGAAAACATTTGAACGCAAGATTACAGATGACAAACTTTTCCTAATACCAACCTTGCAGGGGTAATACTCTATGATTAAATCATATCAATTATATTTTCACTTCTTTTATTACTTATTCCTTTTTTTTGTTTTTAGGAAACATTGGTTGCTAATTGCGGCCAATTTGGATACTCCGAAGATTTATTTTCTGGATTCAAAGCAAGGATATCCATAAAACCGACCACACATGATGGAGTTTGTGAATATGTAAGACACTAAATCTTACATTTTAGGTCTAAACATCAAGTAATATAATTTATATTATCTTTTACTAATAGGTCGGTGTATCATTGTCGTCTAAAAAAAGGAATGCGGCCAGGGGCTAAGCATAAGGAGGTGAGCAAGTACTACGTCTAGACAAATATCAGGGTATATATAATAAAATTTCACTATCCAAACACACCTCAACATAAGTTACTTATCCTCATAATGATCATTTTTTTTCCAGTGTCCAAAACAAAAAAACGATAATGATTGCGGTTATTATGTTTGTAAATTTATGAAAGAGATCATTTTTCATCAGCAAACTAGCATCCCTAAAGAGGTATTTTTAAAAACAACTACTAGTTCATTTAAGTTATTTATTAATTCTTTATTTTTTTTTATTTTGCAGTACTACTATGACTGCCGAAAAGCTTCATACTCACAAGATGATATATATGTGTTCATAAACGAGTGGGCCGCATACCTGATGGAAGATTTTACACAAATACAATGAAGATTTGACTTGGGGATATGTACAATTTGTGGTCATTTTTGAGAGGGGTTAAGGGGATCAAAAGATGAAACATTGTTGTATGTAAATGTTCATAGGAAAATTGTAATTGTTATTAAATAAAATAGCCTTTCTCCAATGAGTCATTTTCCCATTTTAACAGATGATATGCACCAGCAACATGCAAGAATGCTGAACCACTAAAAGGGTCCTTATTTTTTTTAAAATGGACAAGATTTTAAGTAAAAACAACAACTGACCTAGGTAAATCTAACCAAACGCATTCAGATTGAATTGATCTTTTATAAGAATGATCCAAGAGTCCTTGGTAACGTGTACGAGTCAACCCTGCCTCAATCCGAGGCACGGTGTGGTTGCTAGCTTTCAAAGAGTCTCTATTTTGTTTAAAGTGGACAAGATTTTAAGTGAAAACAAAAACTGACCTACGAAAATCCGACCAAACGCATTTGGATTGCATTGATATTTTATAAGAATAATCCAAGGGTCCTTAGTGATGTGTACGCATCAACCCCGCCTCAATCCGAGGTACGGTGTGGCCGGTAGCACTCAAAGGGTCTCTATTTTGTTTAAAATGGACAAGATTTTAAGTGAAAACAACAACTGACCTACGGAAATCTGAACAAACGCATTCAGATTGCATTGATCTTTTATAAGAACGATCCAAGGGTCCTTGGTGACGTGTACGAGTCAACCCGGCCTCAATATGAGGCACGGTGTGTCCGCTAGTACTCAAAGGGTCTCTATTTTGTTTAAAATGGACAAGATTTTAAGTGAAAACAACAATTGACCAACGGAAATCCGACCAAACTCATTCGGATTGCATTGATATTTTAAATGGGGGGTCATGGAATGTGATCTATCAAGGGTCTCATATATATCATGTCATGGTTGGCCTGGTATAATAGGGTGATCATGTGTTTGCGTCTATGATACTTATGGGCTTATATCTGGATGAAAATACTCCCATTTGGGAGGGTGGATATGCTTATGGGTCTTATTCCTTAAATGGGAATACTCTCATGGGGATGGGATAAGATGTATATAGGTATTATTCCCCAAATGAGAATACAACCATAGGAGTGGGATGAGATTCTTATCGGGAATATTCACTAAATGAAAATAATCCCATAGGGGAGGGCTGAGATCATTATATAGATTATACCTCAAATGAGAATACACCCATATTGGAGGGTTGATATGCTTCTAGTGATTATTATTTGGATGATAATACTCCCATATGGTAAAGAACTCTGCTTCTTAGTATTATTACCTAAATAAGGGTACTCCCATAGTATAGGGATGAGATCCTTGTAGGTCTTATGCCTCAGAATTGGAAGAACACATATGGGTGGTCTGAGATACTATTGAGGGTATTCCATGGATGAGATAACTCACATAAGTGGATTTCCATGATGGAGTATAAATAAAACTCATGTATTGGAGGTCAATGATAATTATGTATATAGTGGGGAGACCATGGTATATTATATGTTTTGTGTGGTTCCTATGATGTACTCAGAGAAACCCTAACATTGGATGAAGTAGGTATGGTTGATCAAGCTTTAATACTTGAGAATCAATGTGTCTTGATGTAGATGGGGTAGGACTTGGTCAAACTATATTTTTATAATGTCTACACGATCCTTGTGAAATTCTTGGTAAAAGTTCAGCACTTGGAAAATTAATTTGGGTTTAATCATGGTTATGGATTTGAGGATCAATGATGTTTTTTTATTAGTTTTATTCCAGTTCTTTCTCAACTAGGTTGCGCATATTGCCTAATCATGCACTTACAATAGCCTATTGCAGGTTTAATATTTGGGGTTTATTAATGAGATTCATCCCCCCCCCAAGTATGTGCACCTCAGTGTGTGTACAAACCTTATAACATCTTTGAGGTTGAGAACATGATGCATAGTTGATAGAGAAAAGTCCAATGATTTATGTATTGATAAAAAACACCCATGTGGAGCCTTAGGATTGAACTAGAAATCCCCCCAGACACCCCCTACCCCCCCTTGGATAGCCACCCCAAACCCTTGAACAGCCACCCCAAACCATTGAACATCCCCCAAACCCCCTGAATTTTGAATTGGTTTCTTTAAGTACTTGATTAACTTATAAATTATGTGTTAATGGTGTATGGGTATAATTGTTGTATGGGTATACTTGGTCTAATTTGATTATGATTTATGAGTTAATTTTGTATGGGTATACTTGCTTTCATTGGCTTATTGATATGCTGTTTTTTTTGCAGGTGTTCGGGTGTGCTGCTACAGATTTATCGTAGCAGGAGAGAGGGAATTTATTAGTGCTCTTTTAGCGTTGATAAATCGTGATTTTATCAGCGCTAAAAAAGCACTGATAAACTGCACCTTTATCAGTGCTAAAGAAGCGCTGATAAAAGATATGTTTATCAGTGGTCTTTTAGCGCTGATAAATCGTGCTTTTATCAGTGCTAAAAAGGTGCTGATAAACTACACTTTTATTAGCGCTAAAGAAGCGCTTGTTTAGCGCTGACAAAGGGTTGTTTTATCAGTGATTTTTTAGCGCTGTTAAAGCCCATTTTTAGTGCTGTTAATGCCCGTTTTTGTAACAGTGTAAGTAAAATCTTCATACTAAACTTCATGTTACTTGGGGGTTTTGGAACATGTGTGTTTTCAGACACTTCTATGAAATTTTTAAACTCATCATCATGGGTTTAGCCATTTAATTTTACATGACATCAATTGAGGGTAATACTTCCCTATGGGAAATCATTTTATATTATGGATTAAAGATTTATGAAATTGAAAATAATTATTGACTATTTAATGTAGTGGAATTTGATGGTTTGAAAAGAATGGAGGTATTATTTTCCAAAATGGATAAAATATTGAAACTTATTAAAATATTTAAATATATGTTGAAATATGTGTTAATGTGGTTGGTTTAAATTACTAATAAATTAGTTTTTAATGAGTGATAAAAAAGATATTTTTTCATGTTATAGTAAAGGGATCTAAGTCGGAGTCCTAGAATCCAACTAAAATTAGAACCTAAAAATGTTTTCACTAGATCCAAAGGTGAAACATCATCTAGTTAGAATTAATTTCAAGGATATAGAGGTCATGGATAAGGATAATAATAATGATGAACCATGTAATGTGTACAATTTGGTACAATTGAAATAGTATAATCCACTTGTCATTTTGGCGGGTTTGGAGTTGTAACAAGAATAATTCTGATTGAATATGATGAATCAAATATTTGATTTCCTTGGTAAAATTGAACAGATTAATGTGAAGTTGGAAAATTATAATATAGAGGTCAAGAAATTCTAATACTAGGATTTAATATTTTACAATAAATTGTACTAATTCATGTCATGGTGTGATTTTAAAGAAAACTTTATCAAGAGAATATATCAACACACATTCTAGAATTCCAGAACAACATAATTCTTCCATATGATGGAATAGAATCTCTCATTGAAATTATATGTGGTTAAATTTATGATTTTAGTATGCTTTTCCCTGCAAGTTGAATCATGTGTATCCTTTAAGAAATGCATTTTTTAGTCAATATTATGACCAAATATTCACTAAAATATTTTCATTCATTTTATAATGTGTTATAAAAATATGTTCAATAAAATGACTGAAGAATATAGGGATGTATCAGGAAATATTTTCGAATAGATAATGTTTATAAATAAACTAAAATGTGGGAACTCAAATATTATGAATAAGTAGAGGAGGGACACCTAAAACTGGATTAGTGGAACACCTCTAAATTTGACCATGGTATAAGAAAATCATTATCATCAACCAAAAAGTAGGTTGAGATATTTTCAGATAGGATTACTAGATCACATCAAATGAGATTATATGTAACCAAATTTATAATGTATCATCTAAATAGTATGTGACAAAATCATCACTATTGTAGAAGTGCACCATGGTCAAGTGTTATAGATCCTTCCAATGCTTCTCAAGAATTGTTTTCTTCAAGGATATGAGTGCAACCGAATATTTATCACCATTATAATAGAGTAATCCAAGGTGATTTGAGGAACAAAATGACTTCTCAACTTGTGTAATCTCAATAATGTGTTTAAGGGAAATGTATATCGAGTAATAAATTAAAAATAGATGATAAAATGATCTATAGTGATCAATATGGTCCTTCAATTGTGAGAGATACAATTATATTATATTCTGCCCTAATAAAATTTTAATTTTATATGGGAATGTATCACTCATATATTTACTATCATGTGGTTGATAATACGGGATTTCCAATTGAAAAGAATCTTTCTATTTTAAATTATCAAATTCCCCCTATATAAAGAGAGATTCGATCCTTTATCTGTAAATAGTGTTCAATAATTATCAATGATGATAGGTTTTATTGGAATTTCCCAATATTATGATGGATTTCTATGACATGATTCAAGTTATGTATTGGTTGATATCACTTAAGGATCACATAGACTGTTATGCATGAATGGTTAGTGTCACATCACTAGATGGTGTTAAGAATATCTTTAGAAAATATTGGGGTGTAAATGATATTAGAATATGAATTAAGAAACTAATGGTTACAAGTTTTTTTTTATAATTTTATAGTGATTAACATGGAATATAGGGATAATATTGGGAATGAATATTTCCCAACTATTTTTGATCATTTTCCTATCATTTTCCCCAATAATATATTTTTGTTTCCAATTAGAATAGAGGAGGAGTTTACCATTGATTTCCTACCAATGAACAACCCTATCACACATTCATCTTATCGGCTGATACCAATATAATTGAGGTATTTTTATGTTCAATTGGAAGATTTTAAATGTATAGGGTTCATTCGATAGAGTATGTCTCTATTGGAAGAACCCATTATTTTTTGTTGTCATATGGAGGTCTAATGCATTTTGTGGGTTATCCTAATTTTAACAATGTTATGATAAATAATTATTATACTCCTCAACACATTTATGATCAGTTTAATGAATTCAAGGGATCTTAGTGGTTCTTAAAATAATTAATACATTCAAAAAATCACCATTTTTTCAAATGAGGATATTCTAGTATAAGATTTCAAAAAAATATTTGGACATTGTGAGTGTATAGTTATTCACTTCAGTATTATTAATGCACCATCCTCTTTATGGAATGGATAATTTAATTCATTAAATGGTATCTAGATTCCATTTTGGTGGTTTTTTATGATATATAGGTGTATTATTTGAAAAAACTAAATCATGTGAAACACTAGTAGTTATTATTGGATATCTTCCATGAACATAATATGAATTAAAAGTCATCAATGAGTGATTTCTAGATAAAATATGTATATTTTCTAGTCCATGTAATTTTAAAAAAAAATCATTTTTAAAAATCTAGAAAAGATTGAATTTTTCATCTCTTGGAAACTATAAAAATATTATTTGAGATATGTAGTTTTTTTGAGTAGTGGGATACTAAATATTATTTTTATATGACTTTTCATGATTTTAGTCACAAATAGAATCTTTTAAAAATAATGTTATTCCTCTATAATAGAATGAAAATTAATATAAATCCATTAAAAACATAAAGATAGAATTACTTCAGCACATATCCCTATGTTTCAAGAGTATGGAGTGGGATATTAAGTCTGTGATATGCATCGTAATCTGGGTTGGGAGATGATATCATGCCTTGAGATAATTTTGTTAATTTTGGGTCATGGAAGTTATGTTAACTTGTGAATAACAACCCAAAACATTACATTGAATTAAATTTTGTGGTCTATACATTAAATACATATATTCATTACCTAATATTTTGGAAATTCACATTGATTACTGATCATAAGAGTTCCAAAAATATTTTATCACAAATAGATTTGAATCTATGATAGCATAGTTGGATAGATTAACTATATATGTTTGACATCAACATGATTTTTACATTTTCTAAATGGAAATATATCGTGAATTAATAGAGTTTAAATTCATATAGTTAGTTATATAATGAGTCTTCAGTACAGTTTTAACTAATGTAAATCATAGCAGAGATTCATCGAGAGTCTTCATACTAAGGTAGTATTGCAGTTTTATTTCTTGTTTTTTATTTCCTTATTTGGATAATCGGGTTAATGGTTCTTGGATATCCAATCCATATTTTGTTTCTATGAGGTAAAAACATGGTAGTGGGGAGACCAATGAGGGATTAAATATGGATAAAAATTCAGTGTTTTGGTTTGGAGATCATACAGTCATATTTTTGTCTTATAAGAAACAAATTTTTAGTTCATTCCGCCATTCGAGATAGGCTATTCACCCAAGTATTTTGGAAATTCTTCATGAATTCAAAACATTGTTTTGGTGGGTTGTAATGAAAATATATACAGTGGATAATGTCTAAATATTCCTCACCTTTCAAAATATAAATGCAGAGCATCAATGACCAGAAGTTATGTAGCATTATTTACTTATTTCCATGAGGAAATGGGGGTAGATTTCCATGTATTTTGTAACATTTATTCCATGAATGGATACAAAACATGATTCCATATGGTTAATTATATATAAACTCAAAAATTATATCTTCTAAATCCCTATCCTTGAAACTAATTTAGTGGAAAGATTATATAAAATCTAAATTTTGTAAATTTTTTAGATTCATGTCATCCAAGTATTTATTATATTGGAAAAAAACCCCTTGTTTTACATCTCAATTATAGAAATACATCCATAAATCCCTCGTAACATAGTTCAATATGATTGTGGCATATCATCCCCAAATTTATGATGAGTTTAAATGAAAAATCCAAACATTGGGGAACATTTTTAGTGCCTATGTATTGGATTTTGGTGGCTCATGGGAAGATAATTTATAATACTAGATTAACTTACAATACCATATATGAGGCCATAATACATATATCTCCTTTTTAAGAATTTAATTTCCATACTTATAGTTCTCCACTATGATGGGTGGAATTTGGTGGGACATCATTAATTGCACATAACATTGATTAGGATACAATATAAAAGATTCAGTTGATCAAAAAGAGAATAGAGTTGGCTCAGAGATGTTAGAAATCATATATAGATTATCATTGGTGACCATTGTATATTGAGATGATTGATCATATGTTCTAGATAATCTCTTCAAGGCTTTCACATTGATGTTTTTATAAAAATTATATGTAATATCATTGATACATAGACCGTTTTGAGAAATGTGAATTTGTTGGTGATGTGGTATATAGATTAGTTTTTACACTACTATTTAGTTCATTTCACACCATGTTTTATGTGTCTCAATTAAAGAAGTATAGACCTGATTCAAATGATGTGATTTGAATGTATTATGATGACCTAGATCTAGATGACGTATTGATTTAGTAGACAATATATATTATTTCTGAGGAAGATAATATCCCTCATTGGAAAATCATCAGCCTAGTGTGGGTTTTGTGGAAGCATGAAAGGATTTAAAAATAAACATTGGTCATCTAAAAGAAATGGTGGAGAAATTTCTTTTACTCTTTCTTGAAATAATGTATTCTATAATTTTTATTGGTAGATAATCCAATTATGGAGAGAATGTAGCACCCCTGGTTTTAGGTAAATTACACTTTATACATGTATTTGGAGTTTATATAATGTTGGGATATGTTTTGGGAGGTTTTGGGGTTATTAAATGTTTTGGATGATTTTATAGAGATTCATGGTTTATACATTATTAGCAGAAACCATGTATCATTTCTAAGAAACCATACAATGGTAGACAAGGGAGGTTGGGTAGGAACATAGTTGGTTCTGGGTTTGTCCAACCAATAAAATTCCTCTATCAAACCATGAATCTTGAAATATAAAGAAATTCATAGATAGAGAAAGGTATGTGTAAACATGGGATCCCTCCATGTTAGGTATGGCCTTAAAAAATTTGAACCCCATGGGTTGTGCATGGTTTTGAAAACCATACAGTATAACTATGTGGAGTATAGTTATCCCTCCATAAAAATTTGATCTTATCCAAATTAATCAATTTGACACTATATTTCCCACAATAATTTCATAATTAAATTTATTTTTCTCCCAAGGCATGAGAGATGACTATCATTGATACAAGAGTGATTCTTATGTGAATTAATGTGCATAGTAGGACCGTTTTCATAGTTATGTGATACATTGTCCTCATTATTCTTATATTCAAGATTCATCTCCCTCACAGAACCATATATCTTGTTTATTATGTGTAAATATTTCTTTAAATTGAGTTTTTATGATCATATATTGTTGGATAAAGTGATGGGAACCTGATATGTGATCATATTTTGATGTTTTTTTTGTTTCTTTCATAGTTTTCACTAATTTTTAGGGTGTAGGTAACTTCTCTCTATTCTCCACTTGATTTATAAAATGAATTCACTTTTTTGGTGGAATTATTTTCTTGAAATGATTTATACATATATTTTTGATACTTTAGATAAATATTAGTATTGTATTATCATAGAAATTTTGGAAAGGTGACTTCTTTTTTGAAAAACCCCTTATTTAAAATTATTAAATTTTGTTTTATGAGTTTGGTTTAAGATATATGAATGTGAAGTGTGTGTGGAAAATATTTAAAATAAATTGATAAATTTATATGAATGTTTTGGCATTCAAATTTTTTTCCATAAAATAATTCATATGATTTTGGCATAAAAAGTTTCCAATGAGTTTGATGGGATGGATAATGGACAAGAAGTACCACCATCAATGGGATAGAGTACAGATGTGAAAATTCACCATAAATGGTAACCCCATTCATTATTGTGTATGTGTTGATGAATGGTTATGTGTGTGGAGATTAGAAATATTATTCAAAATAAATTAAAAAATTATCTATTGGATTTTTTGATGCATTCCTTAAAAAAACATGTAAATAGTTTTGATATAAATTTTATAATATACATTAAAACCATTTTGGAAAAATTTATAACAAATTTTTCAATGATATATTGAGTTGGGAAGTCATTGAATGTGATGTCCCAGACCTAGATTCCTCTTAGTAGGTGCCCCAAGCCTAGTGTTCCAAATGGCCCCAATCGCATCCCCCCAAATTCTAGAGGCTACCAACTAGCAGTGAGGGCCTAAGTTGTGTACATGAGAAGATTATGACCTCATTACATGAGTAGCATAGTAAATGAATATAAATAGTGGTAAATAGTGGAATCAACAAAAGTAAACTGAAGGCACAATGAAAAATAGAGACAACAATAACAATAACTGAAACTACTAGAATAACATACAAGCATACAATAAATGATGATGATATGTCATGTAACTAAAAAACATTAGAACATGGATACAAGATAGTATTAATAATATGTTTCACAAGTAATATAGTAATTCAAAGACTATCAGCCAACGAGCTTGTACCCTAGTGGTTCAAGCTCCTTCTTGGCATCCAAAAGACCCAGGATCAAATCCGGGCAGGGGAGAATTACCGAGTTACTGTAGTAGGTTACTGTACCAGTACTGTAGTCGGTCACTGTAGCAGTACTGTAGCAGTGGCGACTATAGCAGCGGCAGAACTGTAGCGGCAGAGGGACTGTTGCAGGTAATATAGAGGTGGCGACACTGTAGTAGCGAGGGTACTGTAGCAGTACTGTTCACCGAGGGGTCCTTTAGGCCAAAAAATGGGCTTTCTAGCCCTATTTGCAGGCCACTTGGCCTTGGGCCTTTGGGCTATGTAATGGGTCACCATCTACCCAGTCTAAAGAGGTCATTTCTTAATAATAAATTGAGGCTTCAGCCCCAACATTTTAAAACAAAAAAGTAAGTCAAGGACTATCCCAATCATCCCATGATCTGGCTTGGTCATCTATTATCAAGATACATCCTAAATAGCAAGAAATCTATTGTTAAAAGCTATATGTTTCATATTATCAACCCATGCATTCATTCAATCTACTTTAGGTACCCATCGGCGCCCAGAGAGAGTGTGAGATAAATCTCAGTGGGCCACCACTAATGGTGTCTATAACATTCGGATTGTGTAATGGAAATGTAACTGTATGTAACCATGCATATATAAATTAAAGAAGTACAATGTAACTAAATAACAAAATGACTGCTTCATCCCTCGTCTAGCGTTTGAACGTAACTAGTCCATTAATTTATGATTACCAATTTATAAATGAGTCACGTGTTAAAAATAGTTATGGTTCCAAGTTGTAAGAAGGAAACCTATAATGACATTTACTAATGAAGTTACAAGGTAATAATTGTATCTTGTATAAGGGTAAGAGTGTAATCCAATGATAATATTCAATGGAATTCCATATTATTATTCCTACCAAATTCATGGTGATAGTCTAAGGTAAAGTGGGGATACGAAGAGACATAGCCATATGGGATGTAACCACGACACCTACATGTCAATGTTGGATCCAAGGAGTGTATCCAAAGCATTATTTAATTTTTTGTAAGGGATCCTGTATTGTCATTCTTGGTATCCAAGAATAGACAAGTATCAGGGTCTAGGTGGGTCCCAACCTAAGAAAGCCATGTCGTTGAATTAGAATGGGGTTCCTGAGTGATCATGGAATTCCTAGATAAGAAACCAAAGTGAGATGAAGTTAAGGCACTAATTTTTAAGTATGAATTCATGTAACACTTCATTTGGTTAAATTATTTCCTTTTATTAGTGTGACAAGGAAAAGTAGCATGAAACATTTATGAATTCCATTTAAGGAATATTCAATAATTAAGTTTCATTCCTCTGCCTTCTATTAATGTTTCTAGGGGTTTTATGGGCATGAAACCTATATTTCATTCACATTTAATACGGTCAAGTCATATACCAAGTATGATTTCCAATTTCCCATACACATTTAATTATCAATTTGATGCTCTTTACTTAGGGGAGTTAATTGAATTTGAAATGGTGCTTTCCATTCACTATTACATGATACAATAAGAATTTATGATAAGTAGGTCCGCCATTAGTGTGGTCAAGCTTGATCACACCTAAAAAATGGTACAAAAGTGTCAGAACACTAAAAACGCAATTATAAAATATCATCCTACATGTGATGGATGGAGTTGTGGGAATAACAACCAAAAAATAATCACATATATGGAAATATAATAATCATATAGTTCTAATGATTATAATCATGATATATTAATTCAATAAATGACACTGGTAGAAATCGGTGGGGCCCACACGAAAATTTAAAAAATCAATAAACTTGAGGGATGAGTTATAGAACACCCACCATAGAGTTTTGTGATCCTTATCCTCCGGTATCAGCCTCTAATTCATCTTAGAATGGATTTTATCTGAGAAAAATAAAAAATTTCTCACACCATGATAACTAAGTCGAAGGCAAGAGAGGAGAAGATCAACTAAGAAGGACTCGAGTACTTACATTTGCACCTCCAACGTGATGAATGGAAGATCAATCAGATCCTGGAAAAAGAAGATTTTATAATCCTTAACTTGGGTCATCAAATACCTCCAAAATTGAAGAAAAATAGTTCTATCCCTCATAAATGGTAATTAGGAGGATGTAGGAGGATTAATTACATCAAGGGAAAAATAGTAAAATTGACCTGAAAAAAGATTGTTCATGGTTTTGTAGCATAATTTGAAAAAAAATCATGCACAAACCCAACAAGGTTACCTGGAATAAAGGGGAACTCGCATGGTTAAGCTACACAACTATGGAACAACCATGTGATATGGTTCTTCCTAAGAAAAGACCATCCATGTGGTTAGGCAAACCATGCGCCAACCATGCGACATGACTAGTTTCTCAAAAAAAGAGGTGCCCTTGTATCCAAAAAATCCCCAGAAACCCCTAATATCTTTTCTAACCTATTAGGAATCCACATTTGGCCCAATATAATAAATTTGAACAAAGTATAACAGATTTATACTTGTGTGAAAAACCCATGTTCGTACAGTTGACATCTTTAAAATTAAATATCCCCATATTCACCTTCCAAGGTTGTAGAAATACTATCTGAGAAATATTCTAGCCACTATGAAAGTATCTTAGCCTCCCGCTAATGAGTCTTATCCTGTATGCATCCATACTTCCGTAGCACTAGTACTAGAGGGATAGATCAACCTTAGGGAACCTTCATGCTCTGGTCAATTATGTGTACCAAATACTCCTCAAATGTTCCATTAATATCTAACTCAACTTCCTCGAGAACAAAGGAATGTGATGAGTTATCATGATACTAGAAAATTTGTGAAACATGGAAGATTTCATGAAAGGAATGGTAACTCTGAGTTATTAGAAACGGATAGGCTACTGGGTTGACTCTCTCTAGGATCTCAAATAGACCTATGTATAGAGGTGACAGCTTACCTTGATTTTGTAACCGTCTATACCCTATCATGGGTGATACTCGAAGAAAAACATGATCCCCAATTTCAAACTCTAGAGGTCTTCAAAGATAATGGACATAATTTTTTTTCTAGACTAGGTAGTAGTCATATGATTTATGATCATTTGAACCTACTCTAAAGTCTCCTGAATGAGACGAGGACATAATAGAACTGCCTCACCAGCATCTAGCCATTACAGGGGTGAACGGCATGGCCTACCAAATAAGTCCTCAAAATGATCCATCTAACTTGCCTCTAAAAAGTTTTTCTTATACAAGAACTCGATGAGAAGGATATTATTTTCCCATGAACCAAGAAAATAAAGGACACATTCTTAAAACATGTCCTCTAGAACATGTATTGTCAGTTCTGATTGTCCATCGGTCTGAGGGTGAAAAGCTATTCTTAGAAGCACATATATTCCCAAATATTTATTCAATACTTTCTAGAACAATGTTTTCGAACAAGTATCCCTATCTGAAATGATAGTATGAGGGTCCCCATGGAGTCGTATGATTTCATGGACCTAAAATTCTTCTATCTCATCAACCAATAAAGTATCCCAAATAGAAAAGAATTGCACTACTTTTTTCAGTCTATCAATGACAACCCATATAGCATTGTTACCTCTAGGTGACCAAGATAAACTGACTATAATGTCCATAGAAATATCTTACCATTTCCATTTCTATACTGGAAGAGGCTGTAACAATCCTATAGGTCTCGGGTGCTCCACCTTCCCCTGCTTTTAGGTGGAACCCCTAGTGAAAAAGTATGCTATCTAATGTTTCATCCCAGAGAACCAATACTAGCATCACATGTCTCGATACATATTTGTGATGCATGGATCAACTTCCCACTAAGAGTCATTGGACTCATTCATAAACTCGTCTCCAATTTCTATGGTGACCCAAACAACTCCATGGACGCACATGATGTCATATCTATAAACACACCAATCCGGAGGTGGGTTATCTATTGATATAATCTCATGGAGTACCATGCCTTTAGGATCTAAATATTTTCTAACCTTAAACATATCAAGGAGGGAAAAGGTAATTGTTCAATATAAGAGATAAAACTACTCATGACTATCATGAAATTATATGTGCATCTTAGATAATAATGCCATTAACTTCTACTCAACGCTAGATTTTCGTACTTATTAGGTCTGGGTTTTACGACTAAGTGCATCTGGAACCACATCACCCTTCCCAGGCATATATTAAAGATCAAAATCAAAGCATTGTAGACATTCAACCCATTTACATTGTCCAGGGTTCAATTGATATTGAGTAAAGATATATTTGAGGATCTTGTGGTCTATATATACCATTGATAACGCACCTAAAAGATAGAGTCTCTAGCACTTTATGGTGTGGACAACTTCTTCCTGCTCAAGATCGTGTGTCGGGTAATTTATCTCATAAGTCCTCAACATCCGAGATCCATATGAAATAATTTTATCTTTATATATTATCACTAATCCTAGGACAATTCTTTATGTGTCATAAAAGATGGTATAACCTACACTACGCTCGGGAAAAATTAGAATTGGTGTTGAGACATGCCTCCCCTTCAGCACCCGAAGGCTTTCTTGCACACTTTTGACCAAAGTAACTTGACACCCTTCCATTTAAGGCCAATAATTGGTGATGAAATATGGGATAAATCTTGTTTGAAACACCTATAATATCTAGTTATATCTAATAAACATCATATTCTAAACACGTTCTTGGGTTTCTCCTAGGGAACTATAACACTGGTCTTTTGAGGCAATATATACTATTAATTCTAAGATAATGCGACACAATAAGTGAATTTTTCTGATCTAGAAGTGGCACATAGAAAGCTTGGTCTAAATCTCATTCCCTATTAGTGTACTCATAATGATCTCAAGATGTTGGGAATGGTCTCTAGGAGTCTGATAATATGCTAAGATTCCCTTCAGAAAGGCCACAAAAAAAGAATCCAAATAGGGGTAAAACACATTATTCATTAGAGCCATGAAAATAATAGGCACGTTTGTAAGACTAAATTGCATAACAAGGTACATATAAAAACCATACCTAATAAGAAAATCTATTCAGGGTAAGTCTGATGGTCTAACACACACCTGATGATAAACTGATCTTAGGTCGATCTTAGAGAAGACCCTGTCTCCTTGAAGCTGGTAAAAGATATCATCTATTTGAAGAAGTGGATATCTATTCATGACTATTAGCTGGTTCATCCTTATGTAATCAATGCATTTACAAAATTTTCCATCCAACTTATTGGAAAAAATCATAGAAGATCCCCAAGAGGATGTACTAGGCTATATAAAACCATTGGTTTCTAAATCTTCTGACTTCCTCTTGAGCTCTTGAAGTTCTTTAAGTGACATTATTTATGGAGGAATGGACACTAGAGAAACTCATGGGATAAGATTGTTGGAAATCTATATCTCTCCCTCATAAGGTAATCCATAAAAATCATCAGGAAAGCTTCCCATGAAAAAATCCACTACAGAAGTGAAATCAGCATGTCGTAAATCCTGATCATTCATGAAGATATTTTCAATATGTGTGGTCACTCCACCTATCCCATGACACTCTGGTCTATCTATACTAGCTTGGACATCCCACTAACCCTTATGTAGATAGCTTCTGCCCTATGGTTACATAAGCAATACCCTATGGTGATGGTAGTCCATGAAATCATGATACTAAACAAAACTATCCATACTGATAATGAGATCGAAGACCTTCAACTTGATGAAAAAGAGGATCCCTAAGAAAGTTTAACTTCCTACATCAAGTGGATAGTCAATACACTAGAATATGGCCTCTATTCATACCCCTTATGGCATATCTGGGGTCATTACACCATAGTAAAACTGTATCTCCCATCTGAGACTTTCCACGATAGATAAAGAGATAAAAGATCTCAAAGAAACTGTATCAAATAAAGTAGATAAAATTATAAATTCTACAAGAATAGTACCACATATTGTAGATGGTCCCACAGTCTATACCTCGATTATCGGTTGTAGTTCATAAAATTGACCTAATTTGTGGCCTTGTGAAACAGATGGACTACCATGATCATAATTTCTCTTTTGGTGCTGCTGGCGATCAGGGGTTTGGCTTTAATGACCACGATCTCCTCCTCACCCATTCTTGTTGGTGATATTCCAACTCCCCATTTGATGTGGCATAAAAGATCCTGCTCTTAATGGTGGAGTTGGCGTGGATCCTTTTCCACTCTAATATTATGTAATGACATCCTAAATTTTGGAGATCCCACATATGGGCACAAGACTGGAATTCCATTAGGTCTCTATCACAATAAGGCTTTTGGTTCCCCTTTCTTACACACTGATGACACACATTGTAGCTATCAAAATCGAAACATTGGTTGTCAATTCTAGGATGATAATCCTCAAGAAAACACTTCCTGCCACTAAAAGAACTATTGTCCTAACGTGGTACAGATCCTTGAAACTCTGAATTATTGTCATCCCTTAGGTTACGCTTAGTGATAGGAGATGGATTTACTTTTTAAAAGAACATAGGAAGGAAAAATACATTCACCTGAGTATGGATGGTTTGTACAAGCCCATCCTTGATACTTCTAGCCCGCATGAAGCTCATCACCATCTAGAAGTAGTGAAAAGTTATGTAACTCAGTAAAACACGTTGAATAATCCATAACTGACACATAACCCTACTCAAATGCATGAACTCCCTAGCTCTGTAATCTCTCTGTGTTTGAGGAAAGAACTGATCATAGAATAGAGTATGAAATTAACCGATAATATGACCTGATGAAGACCATCCTGGTAATCACATCCCACCAGTGCCTTGCCGAATCCAGAATAATGTATGTGAGAAGCTTCACCCTCTACTCTGGATTCATCTCTAGATGCTCAATAATATATAGGATGGCTTATATCCAGGACATAGTAGCCTATGGACTGCCATCCCCTAAAAAGGTAAGAGGATGCTTCTATTGGAACTCATGGGTTAGATCAACCATCGTAGGTGCATGTTATACATCACCATGCATGGAATACATCAGACATTCGAAACTATCAATAACTTGGGCGTTAGTTCTATGAAAAGGCATAGTAGTTGGTTTCTCAAGTGGAACTCCAAGAGGCAATAGTGGTATCTTAGGGACCACCATGTCTAGGGTATGACCATAACCACCCTCCTAGCATATGATATGAGGACATCATGGTGGAATTTGTCTAAAAATGATAAGAACTTGCCTCATAATAAGCTTAAACAGAAAAAACACCACTTTAAGAAGCTAAACATACGAAAACTCACTACCCAAGGTATACTAACTCAACTACCTACATAGACGTCCAGGTAGCGGTATGTTCTCATGTATAAGTTTCATTTTATTTTACATTTAATTACTAGGTTCACACCATTAACTTTCAAGAACATTAAAATGAGGGTTAAGGACATGCTACCTTTTCATTTCAGAATTCATGTTTCACTTTATAATGGATTACCATTCCTGGTGAATCAGTTCCCATATACCTTATCACTAGAAATGATACCAATTTATTTATAGCATAATGGATCAACATGGTAAATTACTTATCCCAGCCCATTTGGGGACACACACCTCATGAATTCAGATAGGCAAACACTCAATCACAACCAAAATGAATACAAGAATAATATAACTATCACAATATCACTCAAAAATTGAAGACATATCAAGAAATTAAAATAAGTGAAAGGAACCTATATATCATGTCAATAAGCGTGGAATGCGAATTCTAGGTGCCTATAATGATGCATGTACCAATGATCCTTTCCCTCATATCATCATCCCAATGATAAAAGATAATCCTCAAACAAAGTAATAATAAAAAACACCACATATCATGTGTGTCACCCAAAAGTTTAATAATTCCAACTATAATAGGTAAAATAGAATAAAAATTATAAATTAAGAAACTCATATTTTACCATGAACATTGTTTTGAGATACTCAATCACATCTTATGAATAATTCTCAAACATTATTTATGTCATGACTATTGTTTTTAAATAGTAAAGCAACAAAAAACCCTCCTTTGATAACACTTTGTGACGTCCTGGACTCAGATGCCACTTAGTAGGTTCCCTGAGAGAGGTGGGCCACGAGGCCTCAAAAACATCCCCCCAAATTCTAGAGGCTGCCGACTAGAAGTGAGGGCCTATGGTGTGTCCATGGAGAGAATATACCCTCATATCCAGTCTATAATGCATCAGATGAATATAAATAGAGGTAAATAGAAGAAGAAATACAATTAAATGAAAGGCACAACAGAAAATAGAGAAAATAATAACAAAAACTGAAATAAATGGAATAACATAAAAGAATACAACAAATGAGAATGATATGTCATGTCACTTGAAAACTGGGGAACACAGATAAAAGATAGTTGGAAGAACATGTTTCAAAATGTATAAATGAAATCATATACTATCACAAGCAATATGATATCTGGCATGATCATCTTTTATCGAACGCCATCCTAAAAATAAATAGATCAAGTGTTTGAATCCATAGGCTTCCCTTTATCAACACCTGCATTTATACAACCTACTCAAGGTACCAAACAGCACCTGGATAGGGTGTGAGATAAATCTAAGTGGGCCACCACCAACGGTATATATAACATCCTACCCATGTGATGGAAATGTAAGAGTGTGCATGAATTAATATATAAAGTAATTTAGCACAAGGTAACTAAATATCCAGGTACCTTCTTTATCCCTTGGCTAGTGTTTGAACATAACTAGTCCACCAATTAAATATAACTATTTATAAATTAGTCACATGTTTACAATAGCGATGGTTCCATGTTGTGATAATGAAACCTATAATGACATTTAATAATGAAGTTCCAAGGTAATAACCAGGGAAATATTAACCTCAAGGGTTTCCAACTTGGTAATAATTGTAGCGTGGATAAGGGTAGTATTTTAATCCAACTAGAATATTTCAAGGCTTTCTAAAATAAGATGCCTATCAAATCTAAAGTGATTATCCAAGGTAAGATGAGTCTAAGCAGAGATACGTACCTATGAGTTGTAACCATTGAACCTACTTTTAAATGATGGATCCAAGGGGTGTATACTAGGAATCCTTTAATACTATGTGATGATTCCTATGGTTTCATATCAGTCTTCCAAGTATAGACAAGGATCGGGATCTAGGTGGATCTCAACCTTAGCAAGCTATATCCTTGAATCAGAATGGGTTCTGAAGTGCTCATGGCATTCCCCGATAAGAATACAAGGGGAGCTCATGTCAGGCCACTCTTTTTGAATTATAAAGTCATTTAATACTTCATTTTTTCAATCCTTTATTTTTATTAGTTTGGTAAAGTCAAGTAGCATGAATCCTTTTAATCAATTCATAATTAATAAATAAGACCATTTGGTTCAAGCCTTACCTTTCATGAGTGCGACAAGGCCAAGTAGCATGAAAATTTTATTAATTCCATTTAAGGAATATTCAAAAATTATGGTCCACTTTTATACCATCCATTAATGTTGTAAGGGTTGTTATGGACAGGCAACCTATTTTTCAATAACATTTAATACGTTCAAGACATATACTTAGTATACATTCCAATTTCACTTTCACATTTAATTGGAAATTTGATGAACTTGCTTTAGGTGGGTCAAGTGGAAGTCACATGGAACATTCCATTCACCATTACATGATTCAACAATCATTTATGTTAAGGAGGCCTACCATTAATGTGGTCATTCTGAAGTACATTTGAACAATGGCTCAAAAGTGTCAAAACACAAAAACAAAATTTTAGAATATCACCCTACATGGGATGGATGGAGTTGTAGGTGTAACCTCCAACAACTAATCACATATATACATAGATAATAATCATATGGTTCTAATTATTATAAGCGGGACATATAAACTACCTAAATGACACCCGATGAAATTAGTGGGCCCCACAAAAAAATTTCCCAAATCAACGAACTTGAGGGATGAGTTATATACCACCCACCATATGGTTTTATGATCCTTATACTCATGTATTGGACTCAAATTCAGCTAATTATGTAGTAGATCTGAGAAAAAGGGAAAAAACTTACAGCTCGATGACTAGGTTGAGAGCAAGATAGGAGAAAAATTGCTAAAAAGGACTCAAGTACATACCGCTATACATCCAATATGATGAAAGGATGCTTGATCAGATATCAAATGAATGATATCTTCCAATATCTTGTTTAGGACTTCAAATAGATCTTAAAGGAATTACAAATAAGCCAATCCCGCATAAACTCAGATTAAAAAGAAGTAGGAGGGTTAATTAGATCATTAAAGTAAAAATAGTAAAATTACCAAGAAAAAAGCTTGTGTGTGGTTTGGCCACATGGTTGGAAAACCCATGCATGGGTACCCGAGAAGAATGGGAAATCACACGATTAGGTTTCATGGTCGTGCTCCAACCATGCGAAATGGTTTTTCCTAAGAAAAGACTATCTTCACGGTTAGTCAAACCATTTTCTAACCATGTGACATGGCATGTTTTGCAAAAAAACATTTGTTCCGGGATCCGAACAAGACTCGGGCACCCATATGACCTTTTCTAACCAATTAGGAATCTATATTAGGCCCAAAATAAATAATTAGAACAAAATTGATGGGATCCATACCTGAGTCAAAACTCATGTTCTTACATTGAGTAAACCCTACTGAGTTTAGACTCACCCTATGCTTGGCCACTATATTGAATTTGTAGATATCATATATTAGGACACAATTAAGGGAAAGGTATCTTAGTTCTTTTGTGTTTCTTCTTCATACCATTGTCCTGGAATTCTGAGTTAGATATTGGAGCAGCTTGGGTGTTTCTTGTTGATGTCACTTTAGTGTTTCTAGTTTTATGTTTCTTTAGTCCTCTGGTATCATTATTAATTGTGTTTTTTTTACTCATACATTATATAGAGAATTTATAGGGTTTTTAATATAGTTTGTGGGTTTTATCTATCAAATAAAAAAACCCCAAATTTTTTTTGATTCCCCTATATTTATTTCTAGCATTTGGTGTCTTGGGGAAGTAACCTAAGGCCTAGTATCTCCTCTATCACACCTCAATACAATGATGAGGGTTGAGATATTACAACTACTGCCTCAATTGAGTGATTGATTTTAATTTTTAATTTCATCAAAGTCTTACACAGATGGTCATGAGGAGATTATTAATAGATAAAATGAATTTTTCTATATAATTAATGTCCTGGTATAAAAAATTTTAAATCATATTAACGATATGTTAAATAATTGAATATCATTTATTCAATCTTCTAAAATGAGAAAACTAAGATGAAAATGATCTCTTATTACTATGTAGTGATTTTATATAAATATTATTCAATTTCAACACATTTAGAATTATTATATATCACACTAATAAATAATAGAGTAGGTAATTATTCTTCTTTTATAATTATTTTACAACTAAATAACATGAAAATCATCCATTAATCCTGGTAGGTTCATGTTTTGGTTTCTTTACCACATACATTAAAATAACAATGAATTTATGTCATTGATAAATATGATGATACAAATATTTAAATATTAAATTTTTGGTTCTTGTATTTTATATAATCAAATAACATATCAATGAATAAATCTCCCTTTATTCATTAAGAATAAATAAAACTTCTTCATTGTTGATTTCAATCCCATAGATCTTAAGCATTGCTACTGTGGAATGAGATTTCAAAATTATAAAATTAACCAGAACATCTATTATATTACCTTATATGATATATCAATCATGTAATTTGGAAAAATAATAAATACCAACACAACGGTTTTTATCATGGTTCAATTTTATAAATATTACTTATTCCAAATATTGAAAATAAGTAAAATATTAAGTAATATTCATAAGTATAGACATAATTTAAATAAAGAGTGTGATGGTTATATTTTTATGATTTATCATGGATATTAACTTATGTGATGTATGTAATTCATATTTTATATGTTATATCATGAATAATATTTAAATGATGTTATTTAATGTTCAATTAGACGACCTATAATTCAAGGAGTTCTGATTAGAATATTACAAAAATCCGTAAGGGGTTTTTTGGTCTGAATTTTGATTCTTTGAGACATGTTAGATGTTATGAACCATGATTATATATTATGTTGTTATACTGAATCACAATCATAATAATTTTTGATAGACCATTTTATTATTGTTTGATTGATAAATTAATACAAAACATGTTCTTTTCTTTAAATGTTATTTGATTAAATATTAACCACATTATGAGTTTTGGTAACATAAAATTAATTAATTGAGTTATAATAATTTACAAGAAACTCTTTAGTATAATTTATGTATGATATTACATTTTATATTATTATTGGATATGAACTAACTGTTTAAATTTATAACATATAATAAAATTTTAAATTAACTCATTCTATATGGATTATGTTCCCTTTTATGGTATATTCAAAACATAAAAAACAATATATACAAATGGTTTAGAACAGTTGTTATACAGCCTCAAACTGCTGGTATAGCTTATAACAATGGTTTGGAGGGTCATTGTGTACAATTTTTTCGGTATATGTCTATACTTTTAGTTTTGTTAAAACTAATGGTATTTGTAATGTAAAAATAAAGAGATAATCGTGGTTTAAACCCAACACCTATTTATTATATATCGACGACCTAACCACTGTGTTATAATTATATTTCTGAATAAAACATGGAAAAAAATTATATTTCCAAATAATTTATATTTTATTTTTTTAATAATTTTTGAAAAAATAATTCATTAAAATCTGAGGAGTTATACTAAAAGTTCACAAAACAGATTGTATAGACTAATACCAAGGGTTTTTAGAACTATTGGAATAAGTCCTCGATGTTTTAGGACCTATACCAAAGGTTCTACAAAACCTTGGGTCTATGTTTTCAATAAGAAAGCTATACTAATGGTTCTTTCATATCTATTTGAATGGTGGGAATCTATACCCATAGTTTTGAAAAACCATGTTTATAGTGTTTGTATATGGAAGTTATGCCCAAGGTTTTGGAAAACCTATGGGTATAGAATTTTTGTGAGGAACCTATGACCATATTTTATCCAAAACAGGGAGTATGAGATTTTTGTGAGGAACTATACCAATGTTTTTGGAAAAAGAATCAGTTTAGGGTTTTTTTGGGTCACGTATACCCATGTTTTTGGAAAAACCTTGGGTATAGAGTTTTAAAAAGGTTCATATACCAAACTTTTTTCGAAACCTGTGTGTATATAGTTTAATTAAGCCACATATTCCATTGGTTTTTTCTAAACCATGGGTCTAGGGTTTCAGTAAGACAATTATCCATATTCATTTTTCCCAAACCTTGGGGATAGGTGACATATACCAATAGTTTTTTCAAACTGTTGTTATAGTTCCATAGGTATGGCACAAATTTCTAATAGTGTTTGATAACTCAAATATCCATTTATTAACATATAATGTCTCATATTGATCATTGTTTTTTCATGAATAGGTTATCCCATCAATATATATTATTTTTTCATTTATCTGATTACCTACATGGGAAAAAATATATCTTCATTCTAAATAATATTTTCTCACTCAATTTACAATGTTTGTTTTAAAGAATGGTATTTTGAATATAAATGAAAGGGGTTTTCATTTTATTTTCTCATGTATTATATTCCTCTCAATATTTATGTAAGAAAAATAGTATTTAATTTCAAGTATCCAATATTGGAGATTAATTATTATTATAGATGTTTTAAAAGTGTATCACATCGAATTTTCCAATGAATCCTTTAAAATAAAAATGCACTTTTTTATTTCACATTAATTTTAAATTTTCCATCTATAGTTTATTTAATATTTCTACTCAATTTATAAGAGGATTTTTAAAATTATTTACTCGAAGGAGTTTTATGATTCATTATTTATCATATAATATATATATATATATATATATTATAATATATGTGACTAAATTTAGGGTATCAAATAATCCGATTCTTGATCCCTTCTTTTGTGGTATGTTTGGAAAAATTGTTTTTTCAAGGGTTATTATCATTTATTTCAACACCCTCTTTTGTCTAAAACATTTTAATATGATATTTTCCTTCTAAATAATCCACTTTATTTCTATATATTTCATATGATCATTTTACTTCATTATTGATTTATTGATATACTCGTTACACTCTTGGATCTGAACATCACTTGTTACACATTTCATATTGGATCACGATTACCTAAAAGTTATGGTAATCTATTGACATGTGGAAATGTATTTCCCTTACATTTATGGTAATTAAAATATAGATAATTTATATAATGTATAAAATGTATATTTATAACCATCCACTTTCTTTTTTGGTGTGGTTTATAATTATTTTACCCCTCTGATTAATATGTGGAAAAGTGTTGGTATTTCAAATATCGGTATTCCAATATGAATGACTAGTAGAAAATTAATAATATATTGTTTGACCAACACGTTTTTTCATTGTGTGGGTTCTAATCATGTTATCCATTTATTTAAATAAGCAAAGGTTTTGTTATTATTTGTAATTATTGACACTAATTCAGGTTTACTATGTTTTTATATTCCATAACATTCATTATTTAGATAACCATGTTTTAGTCAGTATGTGGTTCCTTAGATAATGGTTAAAAAGTCATGTTGACTCTTATAATGAATGAATTGGACATAATCAACTGATTGGTGGGTCTCATAATTTTATATCCACTTGATTCACTTATATAAATCCTATAAAAAAAACTAGTTATGTTTTGTTTATGTATCTTCCCATAATAATATAGTGACTTAACGAAAGCCTTTGATAGAAAGTTATTGATGTTTGGAATTTTGTGATCTATATGTATGAGATAATTATTATTGATATCTATGTTATAATTAATCATAATATATATAGAATTACACAATATATTTCTTGTGTCCTGATGTTGTTTAAAAATACTTTCCATGTTATCTTACCATTTTTATGAACTAGTTTATTTAGTTGTTTCATTTTTCTTACAGTGCATCTAAACTCACTAATCTAATGCTTCCATTTTCCGAGGTTATGAAGATAATTATTACACATGAAAAGTTTAAATATTTAAGTGATATGGATGAATTTATGAGTGCTATGAAATAATTTTTATGGATATTGTAGTTTCATATAAATTTGGGGAAGATGACTCCTTGAGACAAAGAAAATAGGATTTATTAATTTATGATGTGTCATAATTTAGTAATGATCTAAAAAAAATATAATTAACATTTATGATATTTAATGACCATTATTGATTTTTTAATTAAGGATATTTAAATTCAGGATTTTATACTTTTATTCAAAGAATGTATGTAAATTATGTGTATATGATCACTTGATCTGTAAACGTAGGATTGGTTATCACAATTGGTATCAGATGTTGGTTTGGAAATGTTTGTGATTAGTATAATTTTTTATGACATTTTAAGGGTTTTTATATTTGTTTTGATAATTTCATTAAAGTTGTAGATAAATTTTCTGATAATTAAATGACTTAATATTAATGTAATGGTGAAATTTTTATTTTGGGATTAGGAAAATACAACTTCATTGAAAATACTTAGATTAAGATTAAGGATATAATTACATCGTGTTGTTGGGGTAAGGTTATGAGTATGTCGTTTTTATAGAAATTATATCCAAATCATGATAATAAAATAGTTTGGAAGATCAGGAATTGAATTAACTTGGTGTGATAACATTGACAATGGAGGATTATGTTTCAACTCCATCTTCACCTACTTTACAATGGAGGCATAACTGCACACATGGTTTGTCACTCCTGGGGGATGTATTTAATAAATCAAATTCTCTTTATGGATGATAATGAGTGATTTTAATATATATAAGATGGATAAAAAATAATGATTTGACTATATAAAACATATATAGAAATGTATAGATTCATAATTTAAGATATATATTAATTAATATGAACTATGCTAGGTAATCGATGTGTTGGATATTAAGATAATAAATGAACATTTATTTTTGTTTTAGAATATTTTATAAAAATTCATGTCAGTTTTGGATCTATAATTTGAGAAATTAGTTATAAATATATAAGATAAATGAAAAAAATTAATCATCCTTAAACCAAGAGTGATATAGGTTAAAGTAAGAGTTGTAGAGGTTAAACTGAGTGTGATATAAGTTTATATTTATGAGCACTATACTAATATTATTTTGTAATATATTAATAAATATTATGTCTAAGACATAATATTAATATGATCCTTTACATATGTTATGGATTTTATCATAACCATCTTGTTCATGAATTTGGTTTGAATCAAGATGATGGAAATAAATATTGGAAAGGTATTTTTGTATAAATAAATTTGTTTTATAAAACAAAAAAGGAAGAATATTTTTTTCTAGTCGTTATAGAATGAGAAAATATAGAAATTTCTCGATTACATGTTAAAATCATGGTTATATACACTTATATAACATTGTTAGGTAGATAACGTAGTATAATTATAATTATTTTGATTAATTCATACAATATAGATACCCCCAACTATTATCCAATTGGTGTGGCATTAAAAATAGTAAATAAATCCCCCTACCTAAATTATAATAAGTGAAATAATAAAAAACAATCATGTTGACAAGGAAATCCCTCTGAAACTATTTCTAGTGTATGAGATGGTGAATTTTAACCCTAGATTTTCTAGTGTTCTAATTAAAGAATGCATTTTATGAAGAATTTCTAATGAGATATAAAAAACACCCCTTATTATATAGTTAAAATTAATATTCTTTATAAGAGTTTTAATAAGATATTATATATGGATATATGTCTTCAAAACATAGTATAATTATTTTTTTAATTTGGAATTGTTTAGATCATTGAAAAACCATATCTTTAACACAATTTATTGAATGAATTGTTAAATAAAAACAAACATAGATCAATATAAAAGTTCATGATTCCTATTTTCATTGGTAAATTAGTTACATATTATAATAAATATAAAACATAGGTAAAATTTAATTATTTAGAACATACGTAACCTTCTCCTAAAATTCCACTATTCATCTAAAAATACACGAGATAACCTAGGGGAATTCATAAAAAACTAGTGATATATAAAGCCTAGTAATTTAATAATATAATCATATCATAATTTAAAGTACTAAAAGTTATCCAAATGGAATATAAAGGTAATATAATAGTGGTGGAAATCATAATGTTGAAAAATTAAGCATTATATAAGATTATATTAACAATGAAATATAGGTATGTGTCAAAAACATAAAACATCACATATTAATCACAATTAATGTAAAATTGTGAAGACATCATAACATAGTTTTCTTATGATAACATTCCATGAACCATACGTTATATCTAATGAGATAAAACATATACTAATTCATTAGACGGATATATAATTCATTGACCACCCCTCACATTCATATCATTTACATTCATAAGTGTGACACATAGATCATAATAAATATGGATGAATTTTATCAATATTTCCCCATGATTAATGATTGAAGGTAATAAAAATATAAATCACCAATAATTTAATGATATGTATAAAAATATGAATACCCTTTAGTGAAAATGTATATGGTTTTTAACTACTCAAATATTTGTCATGGAAAATCATTGGATAATTTTTCAACATAATAGGTGTACATAAAAAATTATAGAAGGGGTAAACGAGTGTGAAATGAGACTCTCATAAATTTGGAATAAAACTTAAATTAATATGTATGCATAAAATATTTTCACAACTTTAAAAATGAGAAAATCCAAGGCATGACATAAATAAGGCGATTGAATAATGAGGAGAATGAGGGGATCCCTTACATTGGCATAGAAACATCATTGGTAAAGGTTATAATGATAAGGTTTATATGATCTCATATTAATAGAACATAAATTAAAAAATGAAGGTATTTTGATAGAGACTTAGGAATATAGTAAATTCCTATTCAAAAGGATAAATACATATATTGGGCTTGAATGGAAATTAAAAGAGAGAGATCCTTATTTTGTACTAGTAACAACTTAGGTGAAGGATATAATGAGTAGGGATAAATGATATTCCCCTATTAAAAAATAAATTTTATAGTCAAGGGGTTATTATAAATGCATGAAAAATTAATCAATTTTTATTCCAAAGGATAAATAGAAATAAGGTTCTTAAATGGGAAAGAAATGAGAGAAATCCATTACAATGGGATAGTGAAGTCTGAGTTGAAGTTTATAATGAGTGGGGATAAATGATCTCGAGTTATTATTACAGAAAATAGAAAATAGATGAATGTATATAATATCATGAAAAATAATCTATTTATATTCAAATGGATAAATATAATGAAGGTTCTTGAATTGAAAATAAGGAGGTGAGAGAACCCTTACCATGAGAGGGTACTTCTAAAATCAAGGGAGGTGCTTCTTTAGATATTGGGAGAACCTTGGTAGGTATATATTGAGAGAAGGGAATAGTAATTTTGTGCTCCAAGAGGTTTTAATAAATATTAATGGTAGGAATGGGGGGTTTATATAGAAAACTAGTGGATAATTCTTTATTAATTTCAAAACCTAGGATTTGCAATCTGTATGTTAACGTAATAAAATCTACAAATATTATCATGGTTTTTTCAAATTAATTCTCAAAATAGGCAAGGATTAAATAATTTTATATAGATAATATCACAACTAAAAATAAAAAACTTTGGTGAAGTGGAAGTGAGTCATGTTTACAATGAATTGTTTTTCAAAACATAAAATATAGTATTGTTTTTAGAGGATTAATTAAGGATTTATAAAATTAATTAAATAACATCAAAAAAATATTTAAAGGGAAAACATAATTATTTTTTTTATACTCTTTATAGTATTTACTAAATCAATTTTTTCTTTTATTATTTCATATTAAATACTATATATTTATATAATTTTTTTATTTTGACACAAAAGTTGATTTTATCCAAAAATTATGAAATATTCACTATTGTATAATTTGTGGATTTTGGATTTAAAAAATAATATTTATCTTATCAAAATAATATTATATGTAAGATATTTTATACATTTAAATAAAAAATACACATTTATTGAATAATCCATGTTTTTTGACAATAACAGTTTTTTTCTCGCATATAAAAAATAATTTTTTGGTTAATAAAATTTTTTTTTTATTTTTTATAAATAATAATATTTTATAAAGATGTAATTTATTTAAAAAATAATTTAACTATTTAAAAATTATTTCTTGATTGAAACTATATATATCCCAAAAATAAAATTTGGGTTTCATTATATCAGAATATAATTTTTATCAAAATATTATTTAATAATATAATGTGTAATATAAAAAAGTTATTAATATAAACATTGTCTTATTAAAAAAATAATATATAGTAAATCAAACTATTAGGGTCAATATACACACCACTTTATTAAACTTGTGAATAACCAAAGGGTATAGTGTGTGATGCTGAGATTTTCATAGGATGGTTTGATGAACATGGTTTGGGTTGTGATATCGATAACATTCAACTTAAACAGTAACTAGACTCCTTCATTAATTAGTTATTGAATCTGTACATATGATTTCTTAAGGTAAAATCCCAATTCTATTTTCTCCCTCATAATATTTAATAATTAGGCTTCATAGGGTACGATCATACTGGTCAATTTCATTACTCCTCCATTCTTAATCAATTGAACTTTATTAGGAATCTTAATATATTAAACATAATGATCACTATAAAATAACTATTTTACCAATTATTATAATGTATAGTGGTCTTTCAAATCAATCAAAATAAAACAATAAAAAATAACCAATTTAGTACATGGGTTTTCAATAACTACCACACATGATAAAAAATTTATTCATTTAAAAAGGGAATTTCATTTATAAAATATTGGTTCATTAAGTTATTCCCTATTCAAAAATTTCTCTATAAAAATTTTCATTTAATAAATTAAAACATATGGGGGTATTTTTGTTTTATCACCTCTTACCATTACAATGTCACTTCTAGAAACATGTTGTTTTGTCAGAACACTTTAACCATTCCAGTTTTATTTTTTTTGTAACTTTGTCTCTGTGTTCTAGGATCTTAAATGGATTCTCTATATATGAAATATAATTTTACAATTGTAAAAACTTTTTATTCAATAACTGTGAGGGTTCTAGTATATAATTCCTCAGGATGGATACATGGGCCACATTATGTACTTGAGGTAGGATAGGTGGGAGTTCTATTTGATAGTCTATCATTCTAAGATGATAATGAATTTAAAAGTCTCATATGAATCTTAGAATAAACAATCCCTTCTCACAAAACCTCTTTAATATCTTCTATAGTGTTATACGAAGTAACACTTCAACTTTGACCTCAAACTCTAGGCCCCATCAATGATTTTCTACATAACATTTCTATTACATTTTTATAGATATCATATGATGTTTAATATTTTGAACCATCTCTATCATCTCATTAGTAAGATCATGTCCCATTATCTTTTTCTCTCCAAATTCATCTTAGCATATTAGATTATGGAAGATCCTCCCATAAAAATCCTCATATTATGCCATTTGAATTTTATAATGGTAACTATTCTAATATGTTACCTCCACTAGGGGAAGTTAGTCGTCCCAACATCATTATAAATCCATTGGACATTATATCATCATATAATCCTAAGTTTGAATGGTTATTTAAGATTGACCATCTTCCAGAGGGTGATATGTGTAGATAAATCATAGTTTTATATCCAACCCTTGTTGAAGGATTTTCTAAAACCTATTATTAATCACATAATATTTATTAGATATTATTGATAGTGGAACTACATTATGTTTTACCACTTATATTTGTTATATCATGGATATTTTTTCAGTATATAAATATTACTTAATAGAAACGAAATGCACTAACTTGGTTAGGTGATCAACAACAACATATATATTGTTTTTGCCTTTATCTGTAATGGATAGTACTATGATGAAATATATGGTTATGGGTTTTCATTTTTATATAGGTACATGAAATTGTTACACTATACCCATAGGCTTATATTTTTCATCCTCGATTTATTGGTATACTAGGATTCATGATTCAATTCAGTAATCTCCCAGTTCATGTTACAAAATATTATGCTTTGTTTCAAATAATTTTAAATCATAGATATTCCTAGATGAATAGAGTATTATGAGCTATGTAACTCTTTGAGATTATACCTCTTCATTTATGGTTTTGATGTGACACATATCTAACTTTTAAACCTTATAGAAATATAATTTAAAAATATGAATTCTAGAATATTCACAACCTTTTTCTATAGTACCCCATCATGTGTAGGTGATTCCATGATCCTCTCAATAATGGATTGTTGTGAAGTTATTTACTAGAAATATTATGAAGATACTTTTATGATTACCATGTCTATCCATTAGTGTGTCCATGAAGATTGGATCCCCTATAATCCCCATCTTGTATAGGGTTGAGTGATCCTTGCAACTCAGATTAAATACTAGTTTGTTTTCATTTCCCATGATGGTAATAGATTGAATAATCATAATCCTTGTTTAGATATAAAGTCCTACATTATAACATATTAAGATAATTTTTTTGAACATAAAATTCAAAATACTATTATACATATATTTGAATCAGTTTTCCTTATAGAAGAATTTTTTCCAAATATTTATCTTGAATATCACTGGAACCATTTATAAATCATGCTTTGGATATTTTTTTCTCATGGATTGTCAATAGGAGTGATTAATAGACTATAAATTTTTTAACCTCTCTTGAGTACACAGCCCAATTAATTCATGGGAGCATCACTAATGATCAAAAATCCTTCCCCTCTGGTGGGTAATGTGATTATAGGTTCAGTGATTATGCTTTTCATCAACTAATTATTGAGATATTCACATTCCTCAGTCCGAGAAAATTTGACACCCTTCCCAGTTAGCATGGTTAGTTTTTTAATGACCCACCAATTCTCATTGGCTTGAGAGTTCCACGAGTCATTACTAGGCCTTAAGTGACATCCCTAAGGTGCAAAAGGCTGGCAATAAATGCTTAAGGGTTTCAAGTACAAGTGGGGGACGATTTACCCTTTAAGAAATATACCAATAAACCAACCATAACCAAACATTCACTATATGAATCATGAATAAATGAAAGACTAATAAACAGTTAATTTATCTCAAACTACATCAAATTGCACAACAACAGAAGAACAAACTAATCACCAAAGTACACAGTGGATGAACAACTCAATACTCTCAACAGACACAACAACTCCATGCTCCATAAGCTCCAAGCTCCAAAATATCTCCCAATCATCACCACAATCCACTAGCAGGAAGATGATTTACCTTTACCTGTGTCTCGGAATACGAAATGTGCAAAAGCAACAATGTGCCAAAGAAGGGGTGAGTATAAAACTCAGTAGGCTTTACCCCAATGACTTCTTTAATCACGCCACTAGGATAGAATAGTTATCCACATTTATATAAAAACTATTTATATACAACTATTTCTCAAAAGTAGTTTATAACTAAATATAAACAAGTTTCCAAAATCATTCATAACCAGATGCATTCCAAGAGCAATTGAAACGAATTTTCCAGCAAGTTATTTTTCTATAAAAATAAAAAACAAGATTAAGAACCATTTCACAGACATTCCCTTTTTGGCATACCCAACCATTTCACAAATTCATGAAACCAACCATGCATGCAACCTGGATGAGGGGAGAAGCCCTAACCCTTATCCATCCCAACCATGATGGGGGAGACTTCTTACCCTTATCCAACCCAAATGCACATGAATTCTTGACGCGGGAGATCCATAACCCTTATCCATCACAACATAGATGGGGGAGACTCCTGACCCTTATCCATTCTGAATTCAATATGAATGTTTAACGGGGGAGAGCCCTAACCCTTATCAATCCCAAAACTGATGGGGGAGTCCCCTAACCCTTATCCATCCCGAATACAATATGAATGTTTGATGGGGAGATCAGTAACCCTTATCCATCCCAATACTGATGGGAGAGACCCATAACCCTCATTTGTCCCACATACCCTTCAAAACACACAACCATCATGTCAACTACCAAGCGTGTTCAACCAATTCAAACCATTTCAATAAAACTGTATTTTTATTGAAAACCAATTCCATCAAAGTCATTTCAATATCAAACCATTTCAATAAAGAGACTTTCTTATTAAAAACCCATTTTTCATCAAACCATTTACGATTTCAGCAGATCCATAATTTAAAATCAATATTTTAAATTCAAGAATCCAAATCACTTTGCACAACAATTCACCAAGATTTCACAATTTCATCAAAACCATATAGCATCACTAAAGAAGATTTATTCCATGATTTTCACAATCAAATTCATTCAAACACACTAATTTGAATCTAAGCTAATCAATTCTAATAAGAGGAGTCCAGTGTGAAGCCACCTACCTCAATGGTTTTGACAAAAACCCTAACAAATGGAGAACGCACAAGAAAATCGGGTTGATTCTTCAAAAACCCACCTTAGATCTCTTCTGCTTGCACGATCAAGATCAAATATCATCATATTTGGTATTCACACACTTATATATACCCATAATGGGCATAGATCTAAGAAACTAAGAGAAGAGGATAAGTAGGTCTAATTAGATCTAAGAAGACGACCAAGAACGATGAAGAACGACCACATACATCAAGAATCCAGCTTCGATTCGCCAAGAGAAACCTTCGGATCGCCTCTGGGACGATGGGAGAACACTATTTAATGTTAGGAGAAGAAAACTCCTGAGTAATGGCTACTTAGGATCTTAAACGAGGCACTTAGAGGTAAAAACGATTGAGATCCACTTTTATAGGATCTCATTTAAGTGGCTGCATGGTTTGCTCGCACGGTTAGACAAACCATGCTCTAACCATGCATTAGCCACTGCCTCGACAGACCCTTCATGCACGGTTTGGACACACGATTAGACAAACCGTGCGCTACCCGTGCGGAAGCTACTACCTCCAAGACCAACTACGCATAGTTTTACCGCACGGTTTAGACAAACCATGTGTCATCCGCGTGTCTTCCCCTATGCCTGAAAACATCATTTAAAGTTCTCTCGACTCTCCCATTCATCACCCATAACTTAAAACCATTAAAAGAATCAAGAAATGGTTACATAACAGAAAGTTGGGGTACTAAATTCTCCCCACCATTGGTCTTTCTATCCTCGGAAAGTAGAAAAGATTCACCCAACTGAAAGAGTTCAGGCCACTGCTCTTTCATTTCCTTCTCATGTTCCCAAGTCTCTTCCTAAATATTACCATACTGCCATAGCACCTTCTCTAGACCAACTATTTTTCCACGCAACGCTTTCTCTTGCCTATACACAATCCATATCAGGATATGTATCAACAAAGCATCCACCTCTAGGTCAACGTGATCCCATCTGATTACATGGTCGTTATCAGGCTGATACTTTTTCAAATGAGATACGTGGAAGAAATTATACACCAAACTGAACCATGGTGGTAAGGCCAACCAATATGCCACCTCTCCAACCCATACCAGTATCTCAAAAGGGCCAATGTATTTAGGAGATAACTTTTCCTGCTTCCTGAAATGACGATGTCCAAGCCCTGTAGATATCCTCAAAAAAACATGATCACCCACAACGAATGAAAACGGTCTTCGATGGCGATCTGCATAAGATTTTTGACGAATCTCAGCCATCTCCATCCTATTTCTAATCTACTAGATCTTTTCTATTGTTTCTTGGATGATTCTTGGTCCGACAAGTGATGATTCACAAGTTTCTACCCACCATAGTGGAGAATGACAAGGACGCCCATAAAATGCTTCAAACGGATCCATGTGTATCAAGGCTTGATAGATGTTATTGTATGAGAACTCCGGTAAGGGTATATTCTCCTCTCATGATCCAAAAAAATCTGTTACACAAGCCTGCAACATGTCTTCCAATGTATGTATCATCCGATCGGATTTCTCATCTGTCTGGGGATGATACGCAGTTCTCATACTCAACTGAGTTCCAAGGCCTTACTGTAATGATTTACAGACACGAGATGTGAACCTCGAATCTCTATCTGAGACTATAGACACTGGTACACCATGCCTCTTTACCACTTCTCGGATATAGATTTTTGAAAGAACTTCCACCATATGGGTTTCACGAATAGGGATGAAATGGGCCGACTTGTTTAGACGATCCACTATCACCCAAATGGCGTCGTGTTTCCGGACCATTTTTGGAAGACCTGTAACAAAATCCATTTCTATTTGATCCCATTTCCACATTGGGATGGGCAAATATTGTAACATACCAGTTGGTCTCTGATGCTCTTCTTTAACCTGGTGACAAGTTAAGCACAGTGAGACGAACATGACCACCTTCCTTTTCATGCTGCTCCACCAAAACTGCGCTTTCAACACCTTATACATCTTTTGTGTACCTGGGTTTAGAGCCCATCTTGAATGGTGGTATTCATGAAGGATTGTTTCCCGAAAAACCATAGGTACCACCATCCGATATCTGAAACACAAAACTAAACCCCCATCAAGTTTCCAGCAATCAATGGTCTCCCCACCATTCAGTTTTGAACTTATAACCAGACATTCTGCATCAGATGTTTGTGCTTCTTTTATCATCTTCACTAAATCTGGAACAATGTGTAGGTGAAAAGAAAACAGCAACATCACCTCGGTCTTCACATTTCACATGCATGTCAGCTAATCCCGACATCAACTTCCATTCATCTGAAGCTACTTTCACCAACCAAGCATATGACTTTCTACTCAGTGCATCCTCCCCTGAATTCCCTTTTCCTGGAGTGTACATAAAGTCAAAGTCAAACATCTGGAGATACTCCATCCATCTCATTTTCCTCAGACTCAAATCTCGCTATAATAAAATATGTCTCAAGCTTTTATGATCTGTAAACAAAGTAAATTTCTCACCAAAGAGATAATATCTCCATGTTTTCAAGGCATGGACGACTGCAGCCAACTCCAAATCATGTGTTGGGTAATGTTTCTCATGCACCCTCAACTACCTTGAACAATAAGAAACCACATGATCTCTTTGCATGAGAACAAAACCCAACCCTAGTCCTAAAGAATCACAATACACCTCATACCCCTGTCCTGATTCTGGAAAGATCAAGATAGGTGCCGATGTAAGCCGAACATTCAGTTCTTGAAAGGATTTATGACATTCTTCCATCCATTGGAAGAGAGCATTCTTCTTAGTCAGAGCTATCATTGGTGAAGCTAATCGTGAGAAATCACCCACAAAGCATCGATAGTAACCAGCTAGACCAAGAAAACTGCGTATCTTGAACACATTATTCGGTGGTTGCCAAGAGATAACAGCTTCTATCATTTCAAGATCAATAGAAATGCCCTTCTTAGAAATAACATGTCCAACGAAACGTACTTCCTGTATCTGAAAATCACACTTTGATAATTTGTAATACAAACGATGATCTCTCATGCTTTGTAAAACTGTTTCTAGGTAAACCTCATGATCAACCCTTGTCTTTGAATATACCAAAATATCATCCAAAAACACCAAAAAAAAAGAATCCAGATATCACTGAAATATCGGATTCATCAAAACCATGAAGATTGTTGGTGCATTAGTTAGACCGAAAGGCCTGACTACATATTCGTAGTGGCCATATCTACATCTGAAATCTTTCTTTGGAATATCATCCTCTCGAACCCACAATTGGTGATATCCTGATTGCAATTCAATCTTGGAGAACCACTGAGCTCCCCTTAATTGATCGAACAAATCATCAATGCGTTGAAGTGGATAACTATTCGTTATCATAACTTGGTTAAGATTACTATAATCAACACGCAACCAAATAGTTCCATATTCCTTCTTCACGAACAATACTGGTGCTTCCCATGTAGAAGTACTTGGTCTAATGAAACCCTTGATTTATAGATCCTCTAACTACACTTTCAGTTCCTGTGACTCTGTTGGTTCCATCCTATAATGTGTAAGGGAAATAGGACTGCTCCTCAAAAGGAGATCAATCATAAATCCACTTCCCATAGAGGTGGTAACCCTAACAAGTTATTGGTAAAGACATATAGAAATTAATCCACAACAGTTGGAAAACTATTTTACTTAATATCTTCCATTAATGCCAAAGTCAATGCTTCCAGTTGATAAGAGATCGTTCCCACCATTGGTGCCATCAATCTCTTTGCACCTTTCTTTACCACCCTCTCTCATCTAAAGAGATGGTTGATGACATCCTCGGTTGTGAAACTAACTATTCTCCTATAATAGTTGATGTGAGCCTTAAACATTGTCAACAAATTCATACACATGATTACGTCATAGACATAAATGTCTAACATCAAGAATTACTATTTTAACGCAACTCCATCAACAGTTATAGAACATGCTCTACACACAAATTCTTGACGTTCTCTTTCACCAAGAGGAGTTTTCAGTTTCAAAACAGAATGCATCATTTCCAATTTTAAACATAGAAAGTAAACAACATGAGAAGCAATGAAGGAATGCGATGATCCAGTGTCAAACAACACATGCACAAGGGTAGAATTCAAAAGAATCGTACCTCTCACTGTAGATGGTCCTGCCTGATCATCGACAATCATCTACTCAGCTCCATACAACTGCTTTGTGACCGCACTGTTTGCCTTGTTGCCTTGCTGAGATTGCCCTGGTTGGGGATTCATGGTATTTCGAGAATCACCATGACTAGCTCGGCTATGCTGACGAGACTAATTATGCTTTCCACGTCCTGTCAAATCATATGATGCTTGTGACGCCTGAGGATTGTCAATTGCACCCGAACTTGGTGCATTCCTACAATAGCGTTGTAGATTCCCCATATTCTTTCAATTGTGATAGGCTCTAGGTTGCGTCGTACAATATCACATTTTTTGGTCAAGTGAACCACATTGAAAACAACCTACTTTGCTCTGAGGTCATGGCGGAAGGTTAACTGATCCCGTTGTCTGATAGTGATTTCCACTTGCACCATAGAAATTGGTGTCCCTTTTCCTCTAGTTCCCAAAGGTTGAATTCCCTCCGTTTCCTGTAGGTATCATCATTCCTCCTCCTATTGATCCCAAGATATCACTTTCAGCAACTGTCACTCTGTTCACCATATTTGTATAATCCTTAATACAAAGCACCACAATCTTCAATCGAATATCTTTCCTTAGCCCTGATTTGAAGATGCGTGCCTTCAATGACACACTTTCCACGACCTCTAGTGAAAAACAGACTAAATTCATGAATTTAGCCACATACTCTGTGACGAGAGAGTCTATTATTTCAAGATGACGAAGTCTGTCATTTTCTGGATCTTGAACATGTGAGGATAGAATTGTTTGTTGAAAAATTATTCAAAATCCTCTCAGGTAAGCCCTTCATCCAATTTATCCTACAATACTAAATCCCACCACTGATGTGCAAGATCCTTGATCATATAAATCGCCAGTTTGACCTTTAGATCTACTAGTGTGCCGATGAAGTTGAAGATATGATTCATCTTATATAACCACACCTCTGCCTTCTCAGGTTCAGAATCACCCCGGAAATTAGGTGGATTCTACTTCATGAACTGGATGGTATGATCCACATGCTTTGGTTCATTCTTCCAGTTCCACGTATCAACAATAAGAAAAGCCTGGAAAACACTCTGAACCAGCTCATGGTTCACACGTGGTTCTGGTGAAACCACATTCTTTGCAGCCTCTTCGAGTTGGTTCTAATGACGCCTATCAGGTGTCATTTTATAAACCAACAACAAACTCCATCAATATCACTCTCTAGAAACTGATGGCTTATCATTTTAAATTATATCACATCATCTATCAAAACATTGTTTTCAAAACAACCTTTTTACCATGTTTAATTTTTTTTGAAAACATTCCTAATCCATTTTGAAAATAAACCCATTTTCAAAATACAACAAATACCCTATTTTTGAAATCTTCTACTTAAAAAAAATTTCTGAATTTTTCAAAAATTCGCACCTTGCACAAAATCCTTACTTATTCCTTACAGTTGGTCATGCAATCCAAGTGGAAAATCATTCCTCTAGAATGCATGTCATGCTCATCTCATTGGCTAAACCCATGATAATGAGATTTCCTCACCTTCCAGAAGTGTATCCAAAACACTTATGTACCCAACACCCTGGTAACTTGAAGTTCAGCATAAATGGGTTAGCTACGTCCTTTTATGATAAACATTCCATGTTCCGACAATCCCACTCATGTCTAAGATTTCGACCTAAGGAATTGACGAGAATTAATTTCAACTCCAAGACTAAGAACATCGATGACTACTTGTTAGGCGAGGACTGAACAAGATGATACCATTTGTAATGACCCACCAATTCTCATTGTCTTGAGAGTACCACGAGTGATTACTAGGACTTAAGAGAAATCCCCAAGGAGCCAAGGATGGAAATAAATGCCGAAGGGTTTCAAGTACAAGTGGTGGATGATTTTACCTTTAAGAAATAAACCCATAAATTAACCATAACCAAACATTAACTATATGATGAATGAACAAATGAAAGACCAATAAACACTTCATTTATATCAAACTACATCAAAGTACACGATAGCGGAAGACCAAACTAAGTATCAAAGTACATAGGGGATGAACAACTCAAGACTCTCAAAAGGCACTACAACTCCATGCTCCACAAGCTCTAAGCTCCAAAATATCTCCCAAGCATCACCACATGCCACTAGCAATAAGATGCTTTACCTTTACCTGTGTCCTGGAATATGACATCTGCAAAAGCACCAATGTGCAATAGTAGGGGTGAGTATAAAACTTAGTAGTTTTTCCACAACGACTTCCCTACTCATTCCACTAGGATAGAAGAGTCAGCCACATTTATATAAAAACAGTTTATATAAATCATTTTCTCAAAAGAAGTTTATAACTATATATAAACAAGTTTCCAAAACCATTTATAACCAGAGGCATTCCAAGATCAATTGAAACCAATTTTACAGCAAGTTATTTTTTCAAAAAAATAACTAAACAAGCTTAAGAACTATTTCACAGACATTCCCTTTTTGGCATACCCAACCATTTCAAAAACTCATGCAACCATCCATGCATGCTACCTGGAAGAGGGGAGAAGCCCTAACCCTTATCCATCCCAACCATGATGAGGGAGACTTCTTACCCTTATCCAACCCGAATGTACATGAATGCTTGATGGGGGAGATCCCTAACCCTTATCCATCCAAACACTTATGGGAGAGACTCCTAACCCTTATCCATCCCGAATGCAATGTGAATGTTTAACGGGGGAGATCCCTAACCCTTATTCATCCCAACACTGATGGGGGAGACCCCTTACCCTTATCCGTCCTAAATGCAATATGAATGTTTGACGGGGGAGATACCTAACCCTTATCCATCCCAACACTATTGGGGGAGACCCACAACCCTCATTCATCTAACATACCCTTTAACAGACATAACCATCTTGTCAATACCAAGTGCGTTAAACCAATTAAAACCATTTCAATAAAACCCTATTTTTATTGAAAACCAATTCCATCGAAGACATTTCAATCTCAAACCATTTCAATAAAGTTACATTTTTATAAAAAACCCATTTTTCATCAAACCATTTACAATTTCAGAAACTCCATAATTTAAAATCAACATTTTAATTTAAAGAAAACAAATAACATAGCACAACAATTCACCAAGATTTCACAATCTCATCAAAACCACAAATCATCACTAAAGAAGATTTATTCCATGATTTTCACAATCAAATCCATTAAAACAAATCAATTTGAAACTAAGACAATCAATTATAACAAGAGGAGTCAATATTGAATCCACCTGGCTCAATGTTTTTGACGAAAACCCTAACAAATGGAGAACGCACAAAAAAACCGGGTTAATTCTTCAAAAACCTACCTTAGATCTCTTCTCTAAGCATGATCAAGACCAAATATCCTCATATTTGGAATTTACACACTTCGATCTACCCATAACGAGCCTTGATCTAAGAAACCGAGAGAAGAGGATAAGTAGATCTAAGTAGATCTAAGAAACCGATCAAGAACGATGAAGAATGATCACATAACTCAAGAATCCGGCTTTGATTCACAAAGAGAAGCCTTTGGATCACTTCCGGAATGATGGGAGAACCCTCTTTAACCTTAGGAGAATAAAATCCAGAGTTATGGCTTCTTAAGAGCTTAAACAAGGCACTCAGAGGCAAAAACGAGTGAGATCCACTTTTATAGGATCTCTTTTAAGTGGCTGCACAGTTTTCTCGCACGGTTAGACAAACCATGATCTAACTGTGTGTTAGCCACTGCCTCGACCGAGCCTTCACGCAGAGTTTGGCCACATGATTAGACAAACCATGTGTCACCTGTGTGGAAGATACTACCTCCATGACCAACTACGAACGGTTTTACCGCACGGTTTAGACAAACCGTGCTTCGCACATGTGACTTCCCCTCTGCCTCAAAATATCATATAAAGTTCTCCTTAATCTCTCATTCATCACCCTTAACATTAAAATCATCAAGAAAGGGTTACATACCAGAAAATGAGAGTACTACAGTTTTATTGGAAATCATGTGATGTTTTTATGAAATCAATGATAGCAACCTACCAATCAATGAAAGTTGTGGATTTTCATAATACTGGTTTTTCTGTGCTATCTTTAAATTTCCGTTGTTTTTAAGGATCTATAGATTATCATTTACTAGTGATAATATTCCACATGAATATTACCTTATAAATCGATAACACAAATTTTCTAAACATCAAAAATAACTTTTCCTTTCCAAATGTAACACCTCGAGCTTCCATGACACACTTCTCATTCAATAATGCAATAGCTTGCATTGTACGCAACTTCGAGTTCTAACACACCGCAACTAATCAAAGTACCCGTTATGAATAGTAATAACCACTTTTTAAATTTATAGAAATTTTATATTTCAAAATGGACTTCATTTTTTTATTCCTAATATTGAAATTAGCCTATGTTGAATTTTTTGTAATTTTCCGAGAACTTCCAAATTTTTATGAATAGTGAAAAATACTTAAAACAACTTTTTTAATCAAAATAATTCATTTTGATAAATTATACTATTTAGTGTTTTTAAAGTATAATTAGAATATATTTTTACCATTTTATCCAATGGTGTTCATTAGAATTAATTTAACATTGAAATCGGGCATGAACAATTGTCAATCTTTTGATATAAATTGTTTCTTAATAACACGCTATTTGTTGTGACAGCGGGAATTAATTATAAAATTATTTAATGCAACTTATATGTTTGGAATTTTGTAAAATAAACATCATTTTTGAATTCATAATATCAATTATAGATTAGGGTGAAATTTTGGCATTATTCTGAAAAACATCAATTTTTGATGAATAGTGAAACCACTAAGTGGTTGTTAAAAAACTGATTTTTCTTTTAAATGAAACATTACCACCTCTGTGATTTGAATTTCAAAAATCCGACATACATGGTTGTAATTAAGATGTAAAATGTGGTTCAATGTGATTAAAATAATTTTTGGTGAATAGTAACTTTTATGTTCTTAATCGCGATTAGAGGTAATTAGTGTAGTTTAAGGTAAAAATAATGTTTTAATAATATGAGATGAGCTTGACACATGTCCTACCCTCATTGTATGTTCCATGGCCGACCAAGAAAATCCATGGGTCAACTTGGGGACCCCATGGAGCCACTTTAGTTGGAAAATGACATAAATACCTTTTATTTAATGTTAATGTAAAAAAATGACACAAACATGAAATGTTTTACTAAAACAATTTTTACACGGGGTTATGCAAGACATATTTTTGACTATAACTAGTAATTGGGAAGCTAAAAATATTTCCTACATCATATTATTTTTTTTATAATTTTTAGACATTAAATAAATTAAATTATTTATGACATCATTATGATGCAGCGATGACCTCATTATTTAACGATTTTAATAAAATGAAAAGATAATGTACAATCCAAGGCTTACACTTGTCCAAAGACTATTGAATGGTTAGATTTCGAACCCTTATCACCTTAGACACGAATTATATAAGTGTGGGACCTCTAAAATCCGAAACTCATTTTATAATAAAGTGACTTTTCTTTACTTTCCAAGAGTGCCCCTCCTCTCCACTTATAAAAGGCCCCCACCTCTACCACCTCATTCACACTTTCAAGCCATTTGGCTCGACCAACCTCTAACCAAATACTCTCCCAACTTCCACCTATTACTCTTAGAAGCCTCACTTTGGGCAGAACTCTTCCCAAGGAAGCCTTTGGCTCAAATCAAAAAGAGTTACCCGATTTTGAGGTAATGTCTTCTCTAATGTTGTTTTGTTTTATTTTTCTTCTCCAACCCCCTAAACTCTTTTTATTAATTTATTTTGTAACAAAACCAGTATCCTCAATATACTAGGATGTTGTTATAAGAAGGATTCGAGCTACACTTACACACACCTACATCTAATGGTTAAAGAACATACGGTTTCTGTGGATGGCGAATTTCTGCCTCACGAAATGATGATTGTTCAACACTCATATAACACCTTAAAAGGTGGCCATTAAGATGTCACTATATTTATATATGATATATAATATGTTTAGGTTTTACTTATGCTTCTGTATTTCTCATTTATGGCATACTTTATGATTTCCATTATGGGTAAAACGTGATAATTTCATTTTAGGAAGTGCGGACTACCGCCCCCTCAAAGTGATTTGAATCGTTAATGCCATATGTGGGATGTATAAAGGATGGATTAAATGGTATTATACAATATATTATACTGTAATTATATTATACATTTATATCATTATTATTTCATTCCATTAAATACGAAATAGAAATGAAAGTAGCGTTCATGCGTACGTACGACTTACCGTCTCCATGAACGGTGCATTTCATTTCATACCTCTAAATGTTACGTGACATTATGAATGAATGTATATACTGGATATATATCATATATATGATATCTACATCATGAATATAATTCTGGATATAATGTATATTTCACCACATGAACAACTTGTAATTATACGAATTTTATTGTTGACTCAAGTACCAAAGATCGACAAAACGACCGTTATTAACTTAAATAGTTACATAATGTTCATAACATGGTAATAAGTGATATAAAAGGAATAATGAACATGAAAAAGGTTCTTAAGTAAATAGAAATTAACTCTAGTTTATTATTCAGGAGGTTAAAGAACGGTCGAGTCAGGACAAGACGCAAGGTAAGGGAACTTCTTAACCCAATTTCCAATCTCTGGGTTAATATCCTACTTTCCAATTATGTCATGATATTATTATGTCCTATATTGTATATATAGTGAATACACATAATAGATATATTTTATTTAAAAATTATCTTTTTAAGGGATTTCGTCTCAATCTCCTTTCATTGAGGCATATTTGGTTTTATACACAACTTTCTTTTGTACGGTGTATAAACCCCTTTGACTTTTAAGTTTATTCAAAAGGAATATTTTTATACGAAGCGTTTTACTAAATGAAAAAAATGGAATGTTTTTCTTTCCGTACATATGCGGTGACAACGACTTCTCCGCCGCCATGACCATTATTTGAGTTTCGGCTTCCTCTACAAGCCATCTTTTTTTTAATGAAAAATAAATACAAAGTTTTAACTTTCTTTTATTTTTGTATTGAAAATGGGTTTTAAAGAGTTTTTATTATATCAATGTGTTGTATTGATATCTTGTGATTGAAATGTGGAAATGTTATGTTTCCTTTATGCATGTTTTATGTTATACGATTATGTTATGGTTTATGATATGTTTAAAACTATTCATATGAGGAATGCATTGGACTTAATAAGTGACGGGTGGAGCCCGCTATAGCTCCTCGATGCATCGGCAGGTCTCATGAGACAAACTAGTATCTTGGAACGAGGCCTTAACAAAATCTTATTTGTAGTCTTGGCACGAGGCCTTGACTATGTGGTTATGATAGTCTGGCATTATGCATTCCATCATTATGAAAGTGGTTATTGATATTTCATGTGATTATTCGACTAGTAGAATATCCATGTGAGTAAGTAAATGACATTATTTCAGTTTACTTTTTCCATATTATGCTAATGTTCAAGTTTAAAAGGATTTTGTTTTAGTTATACATTTCCTTAAATGTTAATGATTATTTATGAAAGCTTCTGCAATATTGTTATCCTTACTGAGCATCTGAGCTCACCCCTTTCAATGTTTAAATATTTTTCCAGGATGTGAAGAAGTATTTTATGAATGACCTGCAGGGATAGTCAGAAAGGGATATGAGTGTGGACTATGAAGACCATGTTATTGTATTTTGTTTACTTTTTGATGTAATGAAAGACTTATGAATGTATCTAGTGTTTCTAAGGCTACTAAACTAATCGGTCTTTCGAGACTTGATCTTTTGTGATCATGCCAATGTTACGAAGTATTGCACCGACTCTGGGTAGCTGGGGTCGGGGCGTTACAGTTGGTATCAGAGGCAGTTTAGTACTAACCTTGGAAGCTATATTTAGATAATATCTGATTAGAGCACATACCCCAAAGATAGACTTTGAGGATTAGTATAGAAGAACTTCCTAAAATTTTGGTATTGTAGATATTTTGTGAGTTTTCCGAGCAATACATCAATGTCTGGATACGAGCAGGTAGAGGCGGCTCTGGCACAGATTTACCTAGGGGTAAAACCCGAAAACACCGCTTTGAGCTAGACTCGAACAGGAACTGGTGCTTGACAACAGGCCTTACTGCACTCTTGGTTACGACACTCCCGATGCATATGCTTAGGATAATTCCCATTTTCTTTAAAAACCACTATGAAGGGTTATGAGTATATACTTCCTCAACGAAAACATTTTTATGATTATGGATTATATCCATAATTAGTTCAATTTATGTTAAGTATCTTACAGGTACAGAATTATGTATTTTGATTCATAAACTAATCTAGTTTATGCCATTGTTTAGAAATGGAGCCTAGTGGAAGGAATGGAAACCGTATCAATGCACGCACTCCGTGTAGGGATTGCCCTCCTGCTCAAGATAATTATTGTGGATCTGGAGATACAACTAGTGCTGATCAACTTATTACCATACTGGGATAGCTCACTCAGGTTATGAATAATAACCTTACTTGTATGGAGCACCCTGATCCGCAACGTGGAGGATCAATGTTAGACCGCTTCATGAGGCAACAACCACCAACATTTAATGGGGGTACAAATCCATTAGTATCTGAGCAATGGATAAACTCCTTAGATAAAATATTCCACGCCTTGGGGAGTAGTGAAAGGGAAAAGGTTATCATGGCAGTTTACCGCCTCAATGGAGATGCTGATCAATGGTGGTCATTGATTCAAAACACAAAGGAAGATGATGACATATCGAATATGGAATGGAGGGAGTTCAAAGATCTTTTCTTAGAAAAATACTTTCCTCATGACCATAGAGCAGATATGGAAAGGCAATTTATGAGTCTGAAACAAAAGGAGGATGAGAATTTCGCAAAGTATGAGGCCAACTTTTCAAGGTTAGCAAGGTATGATGCAGATTATATACGTAACCCAGGAGGTAAGATTGATCGTTTCATTGATGGGTTAAAACCATTTCTCCGTCGAGCTTTAGTATCACAATCGTTCTCAACATACGAAGATATTGTCTCATGTGCTATCAAGACAGAAAAGGAATTCTCTAAGTCTTATGACAACAAAGTAATGCAAGAGAAGAAGAGAACGGTGGAACAAGAGACAGATAAAGGGAAAAAGGGAAAGAAGGATTTTCCATTATGTGATAATTGTGGGAAGAATCACCTTGTTATTTGCCTAAAAGGAATGGGAGTTTATTATAAATGTGGAGAAAAAGGTCACCGGGCGCGTCATTGCAAGGGAAAGAAAGAGGCTATCAATGTTGAATGCTACAATTGTAGGGAAATGGGGAATTATGCAAATGAATGTCCTAAGCGTCAGGGAAACTTACCTCAGAAAAGGCCAAGGGATCAAGGAAAATCTTATGCTGTTACTACAGTTGAAGCAGAATAATTAATGTATTGGTGCTTTTGGACTCATGGATTATATTCTGGTTATTAGAATAATGTGATATATATATATATAAGGATTGTACTGCAGTACTTGTTGATTTCAGTAAGGTTTTAATATGATGAAGGTAATCATATTTTTAGTATGTGACAAAAAGAGAAACATTACTTTGTTTGGGGAATCTGATAAATTGATTTTGGAATTAAGAGACCTTTTAGAGAAAGTCTGGACAGAGGTATTTTGGATAACTATAAAGGTTGGAGTGGATTAAGTTGATATTTGGATAGTATTGTTTAAGGTTAAAAAATTTATGAAGATTATTTTTGGAATATTATAATACCATAGTTTTAGGAAAAGGACAACCTGTAGGGTGGGGCATAACCCGTCGCGTCAGAAAAAGCTGCAGGAATCGAACCCACAATCATAGTGCGACATGCCTTTATTTCCTACCACTAGCCTACAGGAAGTCCCTGGTTATTACAAAATAATTTTACTAATCTAAATGGTATGTGTTAATATTTGGAACCTTATACAATTTGGATAAATAGAATATTTTTGAGTTGTATTACCTTTTAGAGTGAAAGATGGGTTTGTGGTAAAAATTTATTAAAGAATGAAAGTCTACATGACAAGTATGTATATTCCCTTACGTTATTAGTAAATCTCCTAAATAAATTCCTCAACTTTATAAAAGTTAACTGAAAACAAAAATGTTGTCGGTTAACTTTTCCTACTGGGGAATCAATGATCGTTTAACCAATCACAAGTTTGTGATTTTCTTGTAGTCAAACTTTCTCCTAATCCTGTTTTCTATAACTCTCCATCAGACCTTGATGGTTTGTTTCTCCTCCAAATCCATATTTTCATAGAATCCTAGAATGGGCTATCTCGGGTGACCTTTGTACTTATCTTTTGTTCTTTTAAAGTTAAATTTTATTAACCTTATTTCCGATGTGGGTTTTCCACAAAGTTATTTTCTATTTTCAACCTTTTATTTTCAAAGAAAAATTTCAAATTGCGAGGACGCAATTTATTGAATGAGGGGAGAATGTAACACCCCGAGCTTCCATGATACGCTTCTCATTCAATAATGCAATAGCTTGCATTGTACGCAACTTCGAGTTCTAACACACCGCAACTAATCAAAGTAGCCGTTATGAATATTAATAACCACTTTTTAAATTTATAGAAATTTTATATTTCAAAATGGACTTCATTTTTGTATTCCTAATATTGAAATTAGCCTATGTTGAATTTTTTGTAATTTTCCGAGAACTTCCAAATTTTTATGAATAGTGAAAAATACTTAAAACAACTTTTTTAATCAAAATAATTCATTTTGATAAATTATACTATTTAGTGTTTTTAAAGTATAATTATAATATATTTTTACCATTTTATCCAATGGTGTTCATTAGAATTAATTTAACATTGAAATCGGGCATGAACAATTGTCAATCTTTTGATATAAATTGTTTCTTAAAAACACGCTATTTGTTGTGACAGCGGGAATTAATTATAAAATTAATTAATGCAACTTATATGTTTGAAATTTTGTAAAATAAACATCATTTTTGAATTCATAATATCAATTATAGCTTAGGGTGAAATTTTGGCATTATTCTGAAAAACTTCAATTTTTGATGAATAGTGAAACCACTATGTGGTTGTTAAAAACTGATTTTTCTTTAAAATGAAACATTACCACCTCTGTGATTTGAATTTCAAAAATCCGACATACATGGTTGTCATTAATAAGTAAAATGTGGTTCAATGAGATTAAAATAATTTTTGGTGAATAGTAACCTTTAAGTTCTTAATCGCGATTAGAGGTAATTAGTGTAGTTTAAGGTAAAAATAATGTTTTAATAATATGAGATGAGATTGACACATGTCCTACCCTCATTGGATGTTCCATGGCCGACCAAGACAATCCATGGGTCAACTTGGGGACCCCATGGAGCCACTTTAGTTGGAAAATGACATAAATACCTTTTATTTAATGTTAATGTAAAAAAATGACACAAACATGAAATGTTTTACTAAAACAATTTTTACACGGGGTTATGCAAGACATATTTTTGACTATAAATAGTCATTGGGAAGCTAAAAAGATTTCCTACATCATATTATTTTTTTTATAATTTTTAGACATTAAATAAATTAAATTATTTATGACATCATTATGATGCAGCGATGACCTCATTATTTAACGATTTTAATAAAATGAAACGATAATGTACAATCCAAGGCTTACACTTGTCCAAAGACTATTGGATGGGTATATTTCGAACCCTTATCACCTTATCCACGAATTATATAAGTGTGGGACCTCTAAAATCCGAAACTCATTTTATAATAAAGTGACTTTTCTTTACTTTCCAAGAGTGCCCCTCCTCTCCACTTATAAAAGGCCCCCACCTCTACCACCTCATTCACACTTTCAAGCCATTTGGCTCGACCAACCTCTGACCAAATACTCTTCCAACTTCCCCCTATTACTCTTAGAAGCCTCACTTTGGGCATAACTCTTCCCAAGGAAGGCTTTGGCTCAAATCAAAAAGAGTTACCCGATTTTGAGGTAATGTCTTCTCTAATGTTGTTTTGTTTTATTTTTCTTCTCCAACCCCCAAAACTCTTTTTATTCATTTATTTTGTAACAACACCAGTATCCTGAATATACTAGGATGTTGTTATAAGAAGGATTCGAGCTATACTTACACACACCTACATCTAATGGTTAAAGAACATATGGTTTCTGTGGATGGCGAATTTCTGCCTCACGAAACGATGATTGTTCAACACTCATATAACACCTTAAAAGGTGTCCATTAAGATGTCACTATATTTATATATGATATATAATATGTTTAGGTTTTAATTATGCTTCTGTATTTCTCATTTATGGCATACTTTATGATTTCCATTATGGGTAAAACGTGATAATTTCATTTTAGGAAGTGCGGACTACCGCCCCCTCAAAGTGATTTGAATCGTTAATGCCATATGTGGGATGTATAAAGGATGGAGTAAATGGTATTATACACTATATTATACTGTAATTATATTATACATTTATATCATTATTATTTCATTCCATTAAATACGAAATATAAATTAAAGTAGCGTTCATGCGTACGTACGGCTTACCGTCTCCATGAACGGTGCATTTCATTTCTTACCTCTAAATGTTACGTGACATTATGAAGGAATGTATATACTGGATATATATCATATATATGATATCTACATCATGAATATAATTCTGGATATAATGTATATTTCACCACATGAACAACTTGTAATTATAAGAATTTTATTGTCGACTCAAGTACCAAAGATCGACAAAACGACCGTTATTAACTTAAATAGTTACATAATGTTCATAACATGGTAATAAGTGATATAAAAGGAATAATGAACATGAAAAAGGTTCTTAAGTAAATAGAAATTAACTCTAGTTTATTATTCAGGAGGTTAAAGAACGGTCGAGTCAGGACAAGACGCAAGGTAAGGGAACTTCTTAACCCAATTTCCAATCTCTGGGTTAATATCCTACTTTCCAATTATGTCATGATACTATTATGTCCTATCTTGTATATATAGTGAATACACATAATAGATATATTTTATTTAAAAATTATCTTTTTAAGGTATTTCGTCTCAATCTCCTTTCATTGAGACATATTTGGTTTTATACACAACTTTCTTTTATACAGTGTATAAACCCCTTTGACTTTTAAGTTTATTCAAAAGGAATCTTTTTATACAAAGCGTTTTACTAAACGACAAAAAGGGAATGTTTTCCTTTCCGTACATATGCGGCGAAAATGACTTCTCTGCCGCCGTGACCATTATTTGAGTTTCGGCTTCCTCTACAAGCCATCTTTTTTTTAATGAAAAATAAATACAAAGTTTTAACTTTCTTTTATTTTTGTATTGAAAAATGTTTTTAAAGAGTTTTTATTATATCAATGTGTTGTTTTGATATCTTGTGATTGAAATGTGGAAATGTTATGTTTCCTTTATGAATGTTTTATATTATATGATTATGTTATGGTTTATGATATGTTTAAAACTATTCATATGAGGAATGCATTGGACTTAATAAGTGACGGGTGGAGCTCGCTATAGCTCCTCGATGCATCGGCAGGTCTCATGAGACAAACTAGTATCTTGGAACGAGGACTTGACAAAATCTTATTTTTAGTCTTGGCACGAGGCCTTGACTACGTGGTTATGATAGTCTGGCATTATGCATTCCATCATTATGAAAGTGGTTATTGATATTTCATGTGATTATTCGACTAGTAGAATATCCATGTGAGTAAGTAAATGGCATTATTTCAGTTTACTTTTGCCATATTATTCTAATGTTCAAGTTTAAAAGGATTTTGTTTTAGTTATACATTTCCTTAAATGTTAATGATTATTTATGAAAGATTCTGCAATATTGTTAACCTTACTGAGCATCTGAGCTCACCCCTTTCAATGTTTTAATATTTTTCCAGGATGTGAAGAAGTATTTTATGAATGACCTGCAGGGATAGTCAGAAAGGGATATGAGTGTGGACTATGAAGACCATGTTATTGTATTTTGTTTACTTTTTGATGTAATGAAAGACTTACAAATGTATCTAGTGTTTCTAAGGCTACTAAACTAATCGGTCTTTCGAGACTTGATCTTTTGTGATCATGCCAATGTTACGAAGTAATGCACCGACTCTGGGTAGCTGGGGTCGGGGAGTTACACCAAAACTCTTCTATATGACATTCATATGCTCATGGAGATGGTTATTCACTGTATAAATGTTTTTAATAGAAAATCTCTGGATGATTTTGGAAGAATAATAATTGTAATAATGGTTAATAGAAGGGGTTAATGAGAGAGAATGTGGTCGATCATAACATGGGAATCATAATTCATGTTATAGTGATGTATAAAAACATATTATGAATTTACAAATTATAAAATCCAATAAATGTAAAAATTAATGTGCTTGAATAAATTGGATATGGAGATGATCCCTTACTTCAGCAAATCAGTGAATTTGGTGATTTTTATAATGATATGGGATAAATGATCCATTATTATTATTACAACTATTATATAGTAAATTTATTTTTATATATACTTCACAACATAATCAATTGAGATTCAAAAGGTTAAATATAAATAAGGGGCTTGAATGGAAAAGAAGAGAGAGAGATCCCTTGAATCAGCATAGTAACAGATTATGTGGAAGTCGAAATGAGAGGGGATAAATGGGATCTCATAATTAGAACATAAATTTGATTGTAAAGGGTTGTTTTTAATACATATAAATATACTAATTTTAGAATCAAAAGGATCAATACAAATAAGGTTCTTGAATGGGAAAGAAGAGAGAGAGATCCCTTACATTGACATAGTAACCACTTATGTGAAGGTTATAATGATAAATGATACATGATATCTCATTATTTGGACACAATTTGGATAGTAAATTGATGGTATAATGACATGACAACACATTCAATTTATATTAAATGTTTTAAATATGATGAAGTCGATTGAATGGAAAAGAATAATGAGAGACCACATACCCTGAGAGGTAGAATATAAAAGAAAAGGAGGATCTTATTAATAGCATGAGGAAACTATGGATGGATTTTAAGAGGGATGTTCCAGGTAAATTTGTGAAATAGATTAGAGTGAAGGGTAATAGGAGGTTTGGTTGCTTTATTTATCAAAATAGAGGATAGTTATTTATTAATTTCCAAGATAGGGTTTAAACATTTTATAATAATGTAATCAAAATCAGAAAGCTTCTCATTATTTGTTTCCATTTGTTTTTCTAAAGTGGATATTTTCAACTTTTTTATAATGATAATAAATCTTTTTTATAATGATAATAAATCTCAATAGAAAAATATCCTTCATGTTGTGGATGTTATTCAGGTTTTTAATGAATTGATTTAAAAACCATAAAATATAATAGTGGTTGTTGAGGATTCATTAAGTGTTTTTAAAATTAAACAAATATACATAAAAACGTTTATTGAAATTAAATTAAATAATTTTTTTCATGGATAATTATTATAGATTTTATTACATCACTTTGTGGCTTATATTATCTCACAATACATACCGTATTAATATTTGACACAATAATATGACAATATATAAACGTTTTGAAAAATTAATTTTTGACAAATTTTGATGTGATGAAATCATCAAAATAATAGTAATTTTAAGAAAATAATTCTATAAGTATTTTATTTTACACTTTTAAATAAAAATTACTCTTTTATTAAATAATACATTTTTTTACAATAATAATTTTTTGAAACTTATAAAAAATATATTTTTTACCTTATGTAAAAATATTATCATTTATAAATAATAAATAATAAGACTGTAAAAAAATATAATTTATTTCAAAAACTCTTGAATAAATTTAAATATAATTTCTTTATTGAAACTATATATTTCCCAGAACTAAAATTTGAGATAAATAATATCAAAATCTAATTTTTATAAAACTCATTGTCTAATCATTTAAATACTGATATTAAAGAGAAGTAAATTCAATAATTTATTTATTAAATATAAATGTATAAAAATTCATTTTATTGGGTTCTAGATTCATAACACTTTTCTGTACTAGTGAATTCCCCAAGGGTATGGTGTGTAGTTTTGAAACTTATATTGGATAGATTGAAGAAGATATTTTGTGTCATTATCTCAATGGGCATGACATTCTCCCATAAATGTTAGATCTCATGTTTTAGTTTTTATATCCTATATTGTTCTAGGTTAAGGGAAAATTACAATTCTTTTAACTCCCATTGATGCTCTGATAAATGGGCTTCATAGGGTATAATCCTATATGTTGAGTCCATCACCCCTTCCTACTATATCAATTGTTCTTTATAATAACATGTTATATACTAATTTAATAAGTAAATTAAAAAATTTTATATAATAAATATTAATTATTCTTCATGGTATTTTAAATACAATAGACTATAAATTTCCAAAAAATAACAAAATTAATATACATTTTTTATATAACTACATTACATGAAAATAAATTTATTCATTAAAAGGTGAATTTCATTTACAAAAGTGTTCTCTTTTACATGTTTTCATTATAAATATATTATTTTAATTTTTATTATAAATAAAACTCATTCCACATCCTAAAAACCCATTATTATCTAGTGAGGTTTTATTAATTTTGAATTACCTATAGAAATTATAATGATATTTTGAGACAAATTCAAAATTTGTGATTTATTTAAATGTGGTTAATGTAACATCAAGAAATTTTCATAGATTATTACCCTTAAATATGTCAATGTATTTGATATCTTTATCCATTGACAATAATGAACTTAGAAAAATCGTATTATGTTTAGAAAAATATAATGTATAATAGTTACAAATATGATGTTGAATTTTTGGAAATAAAATATAATAATTTATTTGGAAATATTAATAGATTAGAAATATTTTATTCTTTTAATATGAATGAAATTCATTTAGTGTTGAATAAATAACTTCGAAAAATATTTTTTTTATTAAAAATAATGTTTTCTAAAATTGGTTAATTATTTAATGAAAACACGTACATTAGGATTTGATAATGATAAAACATAATGATATTATGAATAAGTTATTATAAATAAATTAATTATTAATTTATTTGAAATAATAATAATAATATATATTTATCATTTTGTAATGTTATTTTCCATGATGAAGAATTTTCAGTTATATTATTCTACATTATTAAAATATTGGATTATCAAAATTTTGAAACTTAAATTGAAAAAAAGAACAAAATTTTTGGATTAAGAATAATAGTTTTAAAATAAGAATATTATTAGGGATTTTATAATTAGGATTGATATCTATGTGAATACTTAAAAATATAGTTCTTGCTAATAATGAGACTTTTATGACATTTTTTGTATATAGGTTTAGACAAGAAAATCATGAAATAATTATCAATGGTAAAATATGTATTATATATTTTAATTTATAATTTTAAAAAAATAATATATAGACCCATATTTTATATTTTCTAACAGAAGTAATATTTTATCAAAAATTATTTTTAATAAAATTTATATTTTAAAAATAATATTATAACATAAATAAATTGAATCAAATAAAATGGATTTCAAATTTAGAATGAGGAGGTTCATGATATCTTATAGGTAACACATTGTTTTTAGGAATACTGATTGATGTTACCCATTCACAACAACTATAAATGTTGCATTATCTAATATGAATATTCAATACATTTAATAATAATACACACCCGATGACCATAATGGTTTAATGTTATTGTGGAATAATTGGATATTATACATAACTCATTAATGATATTCTATATATCGAAAATAGATCATCTTATATTGTAATTTTCTTTTACATTCTATAATTTGAACCATTCTTCATAACATGCAAAACAGAACCATAAGAAAGGGTGAAATTAGATTCTTAATAAGTGTAAAGATGGGAGATATAAACCATTAGAGGATATGATGATTATAAGAGTATTATAACATATTCACATTCATGTTCTCAACATAAAATATTCATTCCAAAAAAATTATTAGACAAAAATCATCAAAATCACATCATATCTAGAAGAATGATCAATACAGGTTTAAAAGTAGTAATGAAAATCCATGAATCACAATATAAGCATGTGGGTCATAAAAATAAGAAATAATGTTATTTATAATATAGAAAATTTGTATCATGTTCACATATATTCTTGAGATTATAGCTAGAAACAAATCACACTCACCCATAAAAATATGAACGAAGATATTGCCAAAAAAGTTCATGATTTTTTCTATGAGAATAGCTAGAATGATATCTTACTCACATATAAATTTCTGAACAAATATATTCCAAATCACATACACACTTATCATAATAATTTCATGAGATATCAATATAACATTACCCAATTCATTAGAGGTATATAATGTTCCCACCTGTCATATAATAATTATTTATTATAAATGTCATAATATGAAAAAAACATTCATCATATCACCAAATAATAACCTGTAGAAATTAATATTGTTTCATAACAATATCATCACTATAATCATATACCAACTCTAGAACTAATAAGTATTTTATTATTGTATCACATCCCAATTAAATAATAATTTACATGAACAATTTTATCATTGATGAAATATTTTATCATAATATCCCTCAAATAATTCTTTTAGAAGATTATCTTTTTAGTTTCAACTCTCATTTTTAAAATTTAAAAATTTCAAAAATATTGTAGATAACATTTTCATTTATAAAACACTTTAAAAAAATTACCGAATGATTCAATGTACTGAGAGGTTGTGATGATGGGAAATTCCATTCATGTCGTACATATTAAAAAAATGATTATTTTTATATTTACATTAAAACGGGAGAAGTACCACATTTGGAAAATTATAGGAATATCCCATTTAAAAAATTATATTAAAAATTCAATAATTTTTAAAAATTACATTAAAAATTAATTATAGAAAAAAAACTTACATGGAAATATTTTATAACAGATGAATATGAAATAAAAAATTAGTTTCAACCAAAGAGTTAAACAAATATGGGTTTACATAATAGAATTTAATTTTTCTCTTAACTACATAATGTGAGTAAAATGAATGGAGACCCACTATTATCAAGAAATAACAGCTGTAAAATAAAATTCATGTTTTTTTGTGAGGTATATCATAGAATTCCATCACTAGAAATAAAATCATAAACTATCCTAATAAATAATGACATACATATATAAATCCATTACTGTATTGGTAACCTTCAAAAAATAACATAATGAAAGAGATAAATATATTTGTATAAGTAAATAGACATAATTTTAAATAATTTAATTCTGAAATACATTCACGGGATGTATATAAATAATTAAAGGAAAAAAAGGGCTGAATATGGCATGTGTCTAGTAGAAATAAATCTAAGACTAGAAACCCCTACGTTAAGTTTGACTTGCTTTGAAGGTTCTCCAAATGCATGTATAAAAAATATTAATTTATTTGACCACTATACTAAGATCATTTAGATACAAATAAAATGTTATATTATCCAATTATAATATTTTAATATCCAATTATTAATAATTTATTATTGAAATCGTCCTTTAAGGTGGTTAATTGTTTCACTTTTCATGATAATATTGGTTTGGTATTTACCAAACATATAATTTGATCATGGATAAATCATCTAAATAATGATAAAAATGACATAAATATCAAATATATTAATTATATATATTTTTATATTTAAATTTATTACCAAAATTCAGTGATTGAAAAATAAATTACACTATTTGTGGAGACGGTATACCATATGTCTGCAAGAACACTATTTTCACATTTCAATGGATGGAATGAAGGAGAGGTAAATTATATTTTACCAATAAAGAATTATTTTTCATTAATATATATATATATATATGTCAAATATATCTGTATTAAAATCATTCAAATTGGAAAAGAAAAATAAATCATGTCACATCATAGTGGTAGGTTTCCACATGTATGCACTAGGAATGTTATCATTTTCTAATGGATTTTATGGTTAGAATGAAGATATTATATTATAATTCTGATCAAAATTATATCATAAATATCATATATAGGCATTAAAAATATCATAATAAGTATCAATGAATATTTGCGGTGGAATATGAATTTTATATATACGTGGTGATAGTAAGCTGTAAAAATGCACAAGGTATATATTCAATTCTAATTAAATATCAAATAGGGTGAATAAAGGTTGTTTCATAGTCATAATACTAATATATTATATTTATTATAATGGAATCACCATTTTATGAATAATATCATGTATTTATAAAAATTAGAAGAAGTAACAAATTGATAGAGGTTGGGTAAGATGATTACCTCTTCTTTAGTATCCCACCTATAGAACGATTCATAATAAAACTGGTAATGGAATTATCAAAATATGAAAACCTATTATTAAATTATATAAATGTATATAATAGAATTATTAGGGTTTTGTCGATCTAAAATGATCAATGTGAGGTAAATAATAGAATGGAGTGGTTCCCTTTAATAAGAGACTAGAGGGTCACTCTCGAAATTTTGTAAAAAATGAAAATATAATAAATTAATTTTGAAGAAACCCATCACTAAAATGGAAAGATATTTTAAGATTTGGTAGGTTATGGTTGAAATCCCATTTAACCATAAACCATGAAATGATAAATTTTAATTATAAACCTTGTATTTTTGTTTAACCATTTAATTAATCTATATTAACCGTACCTAAGTTAAAAACATTTTCACACTTATATGGTTACGATATTACTTATATAGATATAATTGGATCATAAATAGAAAAATGATAACCATTTAGACAAAATATTGTCAACATTTTTCACTTTAAATTATATTTTTTAGTTTTTTGAAAAAATTATTAAAGTATTATATTCATAAAATACCATTTTTATCATTTTTTGAAACTATTCATTTAATTTGAATTTAAAGAAAATAATAAATAGATGAAACATGAATATAATGAATTAATTAATCCCTAAAAATTCATATTTATCTAGAAATTTTACGGAACATAAAAATTTATCCCAATTGAATTACATTAAAAAATATTAAATTAATTTATTTTAATTTTATATTAAATAAATAAGTACGGTCTCAACATTCCATAAACATTTTAAGATATCCTATAAATCACTAAAAATTATAAATATACTAAAATAAAAATGAAAATTAATATATATTTTAAAAAAATAAAAAAAACAAAAACACTTTATACGCATAAGATAATACAGTAGATAAATTAATGTTAAGAGTGTAACAAGTTTTAATTTTTCTTTTATGTAAATTGTTATAATGGTTATAGCCAAATTAATATGTTATAAAGTGGAAATTTATTAGATAAATGGATAGACATGAATAAAACGTTTCTTTCAAATTGCTTAAAATGTTATGCTAGAGAAATATTAAATCCACATTCTAATGTTTAAACCCAATTTTAATCATTTTACCTTTACCTAGTTGGCAACAATTATCAATGGTTACTGTTTATATTGGTCAAAATTTAAAGTGATCTATTTATTAAATATAATAATTCTTATAAAAATATGTTATATACTTTTTAAGATTCAATCTCTTGATGTTATAGAAAATAATAATTGATAGAAAGGCAAAACGCAATAAAAATAGGTTTAAAAATAAATAAATTTAAGTATAATTTTTTTTAAAAAAAACAAACATATAATTGAATTGAATGACCATAGTTGGATTAATAATAATATAAGAAATATAATTTTACATTTAAACTATTTTAAAATAATTTTTATGTTTTTACTTGAATGAAACAAAAATATAGTTTTCAATAAAAAATATTATTTTTCATTATTCAAAAGAAAATATATCTTTTCAAAAAAAATCCAAAAAACTACCATATTAAAATTTTTAAATGAATCTTTAAAAAATAGAACCCATTTTATACAGTACATTTCCTAAAATTTTAAAAAAATTAAAAATAATATTTTCTCAACAAATTCAACAAAATCATAATTGAATGAAATATATTTTGAAGAATAATATGACTTGAAGAAATCAAATTCTTATTTACTATGAATTAGTAAACATATTTTTATTTTATAATAACTTTTTAAACATTTCATAATGTGGTTTTTCCTATTCATACCCACTAATTCAAGTACCTGTTTTGGCATTCAAATTAAAATAATCTTATTTTGTTGTTCATTTAAGTGTGTTGTTGACTGTAATATACAATATCATAATTAGTTTTATTATTTTAAATTATCAGGGTCTTACATTATCACTGACAATAATAAAAAAATTTCCTCTAAAGCTGAACATGTAATTAGTAATCAATAGTTTTAGTTGTGAAAATTACTTAATGAAAACTGACATTGTAAAAACCATTAATAAAATATCCTCTAAAAAGGAGGAAAATAAAAATAAAAAAATTCATCTCAAATAACAAAAACCTATGTTTTAAAATAAGATAACATTAGTGTAATGTGAATTATTGAAAAATTGGATAATGATAATGCTCATGAAATAATATACGGTGATAGAGAACATGGTAAGAGTAATGTTTACATTCACAAAACCAAACAACCTTGATAGGTGAATAGCAAATCAATTCATAAAAAATAAAGGTAAATGTATAAAAATTTATTTCAAGATCATTAGAATGATATTTAAGGATAATTTTACTATCAATATGTTAAAAATAATAAAATATAATTTCTTGATTTCTTTCCATATTATAAGAACAATTGAATTTATTTATTTTACATTGATCAATTCCCACTCTATCTCTTATTCCATGAAGAAAATATTAATGATGAATTTAAAACAACTAATGCACTGAATCTTTATCTTAACTGATAAAAATAGTCATAAAATAAGGAAAATTAATTTCACTCATCTCATTATATGTACCAAAACAGAAAATATTATCACTGTTCATCCAATATGATTAATCATATTTTAACCAAAAACAATAATACTGAAAGACAAAAACAAACAATTCCACAAGTAGTTATCCATAAAATACCTCAATAATTTATATAACCAACTCCAAAATTAATATAATTATAAATAATATCACTAAATTTTCAAAATAGACATAACATTAACCCTCCCCCCCCCCCACACACACAAATAAATTATAATAAAAATGCACATACTAAATACATGAATAAATAGATGATATATTCTCTATAGACAAGATAATAATCTGATTTACATTAAATCCCCTATAAAAACATGCATGCATCTAAAAAATTACACTTTCCTCATTCCAAAAATAAAAACATATATTATAAAATATTATATATAAATTAAAAAATGTTTTAAACCCCATCAATGATGAAATAGACAAAACTACCATCAAATTAGTAATCCATTCCTAGGATATCCATACTATCCAATGTACTTTTTAAATAACATATACTTCTAAAAAAATATTATTCCATCATTGTGGAAATATTATATGTTATCATTACCTCAATTATTTTTATTTAATTAAATATCACTGCACTAATAAATTCGTTTTTTATATCATATATATCATTCAACATATTCTTTAAAATATAAAAAAATATAATTTCATAACAATAATTAAATTTTTAATGATTCATATGGCCCCAATAAAAATCAATAAAAATAATTCAATAACCTAATTCTAAATTCCCAATACAATAATTCATATAATATTTCTTAAATGGTCTGAATGACTGATTTTTTTGTTCATTTTTTATAATCCCCCTTTTAGAGGATGATGGGGAACCCTTATATGGCCCATAGGCTTTGCGAAATTTCCTGACCTAAAGTTCGTAGTGGAATTCATCCCAAAGAATGACTACTTTGAACATCCCCTCTCTAGTTTCTACATGATGATTTAATCTCTCCCCTTCACATAAATGTGTGGCTATATTTCCTATACAGATATGCACTATCACGTCCCATCCCCAAGGAATGTTTCATGACTACCCCAAGCCCACCTACCAAAGGCCTGGGGCAGGTGACTAGCGCCTAAGGCTTTATCCTTTATGTGGGAGGAATTTTCTGAGTACCTTTACTCACGCACACTCACAACCCTAACCCGAAATACGGAAAAAAACATCCCTTCCATAAAAAAAACACTAAGTGTGGTTGTAAAAGCTTTAAGTAAAATAGACAAGAATAAAAACCCAACAAAAGATAAGATGTAAACAATGGAGTACAAGGTATTTGATAATCCATCCCCAAAAAACCTTACGAGAAGGGTAGGTGTAGAGTAACTTCTAGAAGCATTAGGAGTAAGTCTTACCTTCTTGTTCTCCCTGGGAACCTCCTGGTCCTGGACCACCAGGTCTCTATCAAAGTGTCTTCCATATGCACAAGACACGATACGTGTGGCTGAAGCCTGTGCTGGGTTGAGTAACACAATACTCAGTAGGGACCCCAAACCACAAATAATGACTCCAAAGAAAACACCCCCAAGAAGGTACAGTGATATCAACATAGGTATATTTCATCAATACATATTAAAAGAACATATAGGTATACTCATAAAGGATTCCTAATTGAAGCGTCTCCTCCACAACCAGCCATATGGTTCCGTGTGTAGAACTCTCGATTTCGGGAGGCCCCACTCCTTGAACTATCTAGTAGTAACCTCTAAGACAAAGTCTCCCAAAAGTATTTGAGAGAACGTCTAGTCTCGATACATCATGAAGTTTCCCAGAGATGTGCAGTCCTATAGAGTTAAGAGGTCTCGATGTCCTGGACAATCCTTTTCCACATGATTATCCTAAAGGAACGTTCTTCCCAGGAGGGCTCGCTCCTTGAGCCACCAAGCCATTAGAGACCTTGTAACACCCCGAGATTTTATGAGATATATTATTTTTAAATTCTTTGATGTCTTCTATTATACACAACACCATGATTAGATTGTACTATACGCAACACCGCATTAGCATGAAGTATACACGACACTATTCTTGGCTTGTGTTACACACAAATTCAAGTTCGTTTTGTGGAAATTATTCTACGCAAGATTAAGTATAAATTTTGTTTAATGTATAAATTAAATATGGTTTGATTATGTAATACGCAACACCAAACTAAGTTTTCACAACACGCAGCCCTGACTTGGCTTACATTACACGCAATCAAGACCTTCCTCGATAGTGTGTGTAGTACGCAATACCGAGTTTCACTAAACAAGATATTATTATAATATTATTATGAACTAGCCGTTATGAATAGTAATACAAACTTTTTGAAATTTTATAAATTTTATCTTTCAAAATGGACTTCATTTTTGGATTTGGAATATCGAAATTAGCCTAGGGTGAAATTTTGGTATTTTTCTAAAAACATTCAATTTTTGATGAATAGTGAAAGCACTAGGTTACTACTTAAAAACCGTCTTTTATTTAAATAATTATTTATTTTATTTAAATTTATTTTAGTTCAAAATTGATACATAATACCTATATAAGTTCAATGTAATTCATTGGAGTAATTTTATAAAAATTTTAGATATATAAAAATTTTATTGAACTTTTCACCGTCTTTTACCCACCTCCTAGGAGAATTTGGAAATTTACATAAAACTTAATTTTACCACTTCTCTGAGTAGAATTTAGAAAATCCGAGAGACACTGTTAATATCAGGGAGTGAAATGTGGTTCAATAAGATAATATTTTGGTGAATAGTAACTTTTTACTTTTATTTACCACGGTAAAAAGTAAATAGGTTAAATAAGTGTAAAAATGATATTATTATTACCATAAAACATGCCCTAATTCTATTGGAAAAGTGTAATTTGACCAAAAAATACCTTAGTAATACAATATTACCGTTTAGGTCCAACTGGATTAGATTAGAACATTTATTATTATTTTATTTAAAGAAGAGATAAAATAGTTAAAATCAAAGTTTAATAACTAAAACATTTTTAATATAGGGTTATACATAAGATAAGTTCGACTATAAATTTTAATTAGAAAGCTAAATATATTTCCTACATAATGGTATTTTATTTATAATTTTTATACATTAAATAATTTAACTTATTTATGACACAATGATGATGCATTAATTAACTTATTAATGAAATATTAACATAATTGATGTTATAAGTACCCAAATAAATGTAATTTTAGACTTTTTATGAATCTAAATAATTTAATAGGTTAATATGACATGTTATTATTGATTTAATTAACTTTTTTCTAACTAAACATGCTGTTATGATTTTCACAAAAATAAAATACCAAATTGTGTCAAAATTGACATAAAATAGTTTTTAAAACTAATATTATATTATTAATTGTTATTTTATTCCTAAAATACTAAGGTTCAGCCAAATGACTTATATAAGGATATATATATTAATAATGAACCACCTGGGGTTCGTTTGGCTTGTTATAGTAAGTTTATTAACCATATAGTGTAAGAAAACAAAAAGACACGGTAAAAGTTAAATTATTTAACTTAGAGTTAAATGTAAACGATATAGTTAAAATATAACATAAACTTGTCTAAAACCTATTGGTTGAGAGGCGTTAGACCCATCACCACTTTAGATTACAAATAAATCAATTTGGAGCTATTATAAACCGAATATTACTTTATTATAAAATAATATTTTAAGTTATTCCAAAGGTGCCCCTCTCCTCCCTTATAAAAAGGGCACCCATTCCCTCTTCTATTAACACCCTCTTGAGCCTTGAATCTTGGAAAAACCCTACCCATTTCTCTTCTCCACTTCCCTAGAAACATTCTGGAGGTTCTGGTCTTCTCAATAGACCAACTCTACTTCCTTAAGAGAAGGCTTAAAGGAGGTGTGTCGAAGAAGAGGTAATCTCATCTTCCGATTCTCTCGAGTTTTTTTCTTCTTCTACTTATTATTATTTAGTTGTATCATTATAAAGTAATAACATAAGTATTACTTATATACTGATATGTTATTATAAATTTGAAACCACCCTATTTCACCTTCTATCCATCCTATGGAAAATGAAATCACCGCGCGGGCATACGTACGGAATACAGTCTCCACCCTGTGGTATAATCTCTTTTCGACCACCACCTTACATGGATGGGTATAATGGTGTAAATAAATAACTATATATGATTATTGTAAAGTTATATTGATTCTGAAATAATATTCATACACTTCAATACAATTCCACGATTATGGGAATGATATCATCGCTCGTGCGTACGTACGGACTACCGTCTCCACGATGCGATGAGATTCATTATCCTTGTTAACCATTCATGGATGATTATAAAGTATATATAATAAGTAATCATGAAATATATGACATAATAATGATACTGGATTTATGTATATATATATGTATGTCATCTACTTAATTCCATTCAATTCAATATGGAAACGAAAACAGCGTTCATGCGTACGTACGACCTACCGTCTCCATGAAAGGTGTATTTACTTCCATTTATCGATATATCATATATATATATATATATGATGAATATATATTACATATAAATCATGTTTTACATTCTGGAATTAAGTAAATCTAGATATAAGTAATAATATCTAGAACAACATGTCCAAACATGAACGATAAATAAAACGATTTTACCAAAAACACTACTTTAACATTGAACTTACAAAAGAACGGGTAATATAAAGTCATAAGTGAACCATATATGATATCATAACAATGAATATGATTCTGTAATAATTTAATGAAATTATTTAAATAATTATATAGGAGGTTCAGATAGGTACGAAGCATATCAGACCTAAGGTAAGGGATAACTTTTCTAATCTCATTTTTTTATCTGAGATTATTTATTCGTAAGTATTTACTGGGGTTTTTGACATCATCCACGTCCCTATTTTCTAAAAATGTTTTCATGTATGTTTAATGGACTTTTTACCCATTTTTTACTTTTACCACATGTTATGGAATGAATCTTTATTTTGTTTATCATATGAAGAACTTTTTGACTTTTCCGACAAAAGTACGAGGAAAATGTTATTTTTAACTTATACAGCGTGAACGGATTTTTACAGTTTCATAACGCATCATTTTCATGAAGATTACTCTACAAGACTTTATGATTATTTTCGACAAAATCCTTTTATTTTAAAATTTAATGGAATTTTGTGAAAAGAAAATGATTTTTAAGAAGAAAGGATATTTTCCTCAAGAACTCATTTTAAGTGTTTTATCAAAACCATTTTCCATATAAGATGAAATTATTTAATATGTGAATGTTTCAGGTATAATGTCTCTATTATTTACATGGTTTTATTATTCTTATTATTAAATTATATCCATTTGCATTTATTAGATTATGTGATGATGGGATGATGTTTATGAAACCAATTTTATTCTTTGGGTTATGAGGAATGATTTATGTTTATTTTGTGGCACAAGTAAGAATGATTTCATTATGAGAGGGGTGGGACCTATATCTCCCTCCAATGCATTGGGTAAAGATTTATATCTCATCAGATAGACATGGATATAATGTTAAGTTAATCTGGTTAAGTGTTACAGGACTGAAACAAGGAGTCAACTCGATTCAGAAAGGGACTTTGTCCACAAAGATGGTCTTGGTAGCAATGCCTTGGCTACTATGGAAATCATATCATGTGCATAATGGTTTCCAAAATCACATGTTTTATTACCATGCTATTTTATCATGATTGATGTTCCTTTCTGATATATGCCTTACGTACTTCCAAGATTAATGTCTTTGCTCAAGATTTTGATGTTTATATTTTATGTTCAAGTTTTTTCATTCAAATGTTTATGGATTGTTTTATGTTATATATGTTTACCTTTACTAAGCATTTGAGCTCACCCTTTTTATGTTTTGTTTCCCCAGGCTATAGATAAAGGTTTTAGGTAAGAAAACTAAAAAGGGTAAGATCTTTATGGGAGATGATGAAGATCTTTCACCATGATTAGAAGATTACGTTCCGAGTTTCCAAATACAGGAAACTAATACGGTCTTTGGGAATCTTTTTTTGTCATGTATTAAGTATTCCGCAAAAGTAATGTAATGTTAATGTACTCCGGGCTTTGGGTCTCTACAGTTGGTATCAGAGCGAAGTTTTAGTTAACCTTTGGAAACTAGGATGTGAAAACATTAGTGAAATCCCTAGAGATATTTCTAAGGTATGTCTATCGATGTCTCTGAGGTTAAGTATACATATAGGTTATAGTCCTAGAATTATGGTAATAATCATAGAATTACACTTAAGATGTTAGAGATTTAATGTACTCCCCCTCGATTATGTTGTTTTTCTAGTACGAGTTTTTCCTCTCATACTATTCTTTTTTGGTTTTAGAAAATGGATCGAAATAGGAAGATTCATGATAATGGAGGATATGATGGACAATGGAATGACATTATTCATGAGAAACCAAAGCAAACGGGATTTGAAAGTCCAAACATCGTTATTACGCCAAATCAGCAATCTCATAATATGATCAATAATCTCAACTTTGGTATGTTTCCTGACTCATCTAATAAGAGAAAGATGGAGTTTCATGATGATTATAGAGGAAATAAAGTTCAATTTCCCTCATGTAATTAATGTAGGAAGAGTCATCAAGGATAATGTTTCAAAGGAACTGGAAGATGCTTTGGGTGTGGAAAAGAAGGACACAAAGCCAGTACGTGAAAAGGAAAAGGTTCAGTTAACACCATGGACAAGGATAATGGTATTTATATGACATCAACAACGATTAAATGTTTTAAATTTTGAATGTATGGGCATTATGAAAACCAATTCCCTAAGGGAAAATCTCATAAAGAGAATCAGCATGGTTGTATGGGTAGTATTTATGATGATGATGATGAAGAGACTTCAAGTGACATGTGAGATGAAAGAAATGTTGACTCTCAGTTAATGGTTTAGGAAGGTAGTGGAATGATTTATGTTTATCAAGAGTAATGTTTTATAGGTAATGGTAGTATGGAATAAAGACACATCTAAGGATTGTTACACTATTGTTTTTTCTAGAGTATTTGAAAGCATATATTGAATGGTACCGGTAACCATCAAAGGTTATTCAAATAATTTTTGAAAGTTGATGATATGCGCATAATGAAGGGATAAGGAGATAATGAGGTGTTTGATAGTATTCATGAGCTCATCATTGCAATAAGGACTAAGTGATATCATGGTTTGAGTATATAGAATTTTTGGGATTTTGGTATGTGGAAAGAGTTAACTTTTGACAGCACTCATGTTTTCACTAAGGTTCTATGGTAATTCATGTTTCATGAGAATACATGATTAAGGTATTCACATGTTTGGAATGTGACCAACAAGATATATCGTATGATAAACGATGGTATTCACGTGATCAATAGATGACATTTCAAGTAATCATTATCATTATACTATGAGATCGGACAGAAGTAATTTGGATAAACCTAAATATTGGAATAGAGTAAGTTAGATATCAGATAGTATTTTTTAAGGCTATAACTTTTGGTATGTTATAATAGTATAGTTTTAAAAAAAGGACAACTTGTTGGACGGGTGACAACCCATCGCGTCGGACATGGTTGCAGGAATAGAACCCACAACCGAAGTACGACAGACCTTTATCACCTATCACTAGCCTACAGGAAGTCCCTGGTTAGTAGAAACTAGTTTTATTTTATTAAGTAGGATGATAGATGAAGTATAAGTCCATTTTGAAACCATATCCGATTAATCTCAACATAGATGGACTTATGTATATAACTTTTGCTAACCCTATGTTTGAGACAGATGGAATGACCTATCATTCTATCACATGATCTACTAACACTTTGAGAAAGACAAATTCAACTTCATTTCTTTAAGAGATGAAGTGGAAATTGTTCGAGGCACGAGCAACGTTGATATTGTACCAAAATCAAGTAAGTATTTATTTTAATTCAAAAATTATTCAACTTTAGGGAAATGATCTTCAAAACAAAAAATGTTATCCTAGTCCTCTTATATCTGATGAATTAGATGGTACCTTAGATCATCACAAATTTATGGCTTTGTGATTGTTGGCTTTTTCATAGCCATGTTATCCACCACTCTCCATCAGATCATGATGGTTAGATTTTTCTTCCATATCCATATTTCCACCTATGTTCTCCTATGTGGAAACCCAGTGATGAGTTAATCTGGGTAACCATTACATTTCTAACATTCCTTTTTAAAATTATGTTTTAGTATTCCTTTTTACGATGTGGTATTCTATTAAAGAAACATTCAAGTAGTGAACCATTTATAACCCCGACGAATTTCGAGGGTGAAATTTATTTTAAGGGGGGTAGAATGTAACACCCCGAGATTTTATGAGATATATTATTTTTAATTTCTTTGATGTCTTCTATCATACAAAACACCAAGATTAGATTGTACTATACGCAACACCGCATTATCTTGCAGTATAGGCAACACTGTTCTTGGCTTGTGTTACACACAAATTAAAGTTCTTTTTGTAGAAATTATTCTGTGCAAGATAAAGTATAGATTTTGTTTCATGTATAAATGAAATTTGTTTTGATTATGTAATCCACAATAACAAACAGAGCTTTCACTACACGCAGCCCTGACTTGTCTTGCATTACACGCAATCAAGACCTTCCTTAATAGCGTGTGTAGTACGCAATACCGAGTTTCACTAGACAAGATATTATTATAATATTATTATGAACTAGCCGTTATGAATAGTAATTCCCACTTTTTGAAATTTTATAAATTTTATCATTCAAAATGGACTTCATTTTTGGATTCAGAATATTTAAATTAGCCTAGGGTGAAATTTTGGTATTTTTCTGAAAACTTTCAATTTTTGATGAATAGTGAAAACACTGGGTTACTATTTAAAAACCGGCTTTTTATTTAAATAATTATTTATTTTATTTAAATTTATTTTATGTCAAAATTGATACATAATACCTATATAAGTTCAATGTAATTCATTGGAGTCATTTTATAATAATTTTGGATATATAAAATTTTTATTGAACTTTTCACCGTTTTTACCCACCTACTAGGAGAATTTGAAATTTTACATAAAACTTAATTTTACCACTTCTGTGAGTGTAATTTCGAAAATCCGAGAGACACGGTTAATATCAAGAAGTAAAACGTGGTTCAATAAAATAAAAATAATTTTTGGTGAATAGTAACTTTTTACTTTTATTTACCGCAGTAAAAAGTAAATAGGGTAATTAAGGGTAAAAATGATATTATTATTACCCTAAAAGATGTCCTAATTCTATTGGATAAGTGTAATTCGACCAAAAAACCTTAGGAATAAAATATTACCCTTTAGGTCCACTTGGATTAGATTAGGACATTTATTATTATTTTATTTAAAGAAGAGTTAAAATAGTTAAAATCAATGTTTAATAAGTAAAACATTTTTAATATAAGGTTATACATAAGATAAATTCAACTATAAATATTAATTAGAAATATAAAAAGATTTAATACATAATTGTATTTTATTTATAATTTTTAGATTTTAAATAATTTAACTTATTTATGACACAATGATGATGCAGTAATTACCTTATTAATGAAATATTAACATAATTGATGTTATAAGTACCCAAATAAATGTTATTTTAGACTTTTTATGAATCCAAATAATTTTATAGCTTAATATGACAAGTTAGTATTGATTTAATTAACTTTTTTTGAACTAACCATTCTGTTATGATTTTCACAAAAATCAAATACCAAATAGTGTCAAAATTGACATAAAATAGTTTTTAAAACTAATATTATATTATTAATTTTTATTTTATTCCTAAAAATATAAGGTTTGGAAAATTGACATAGATAAGGATATATATATTAATAATGAACCACTTGGGGTTCGTTTGGCTTTTTATAGTAAGTTTATTTACCATGTAGTGTAAGAAAACAGAAAGACATGATAAAGGTTAAATTATTTAACTTAGAGTTAAATGTAAACGATAAGGTTATAATAGTAACCTAAACTTGTCTAAAACCTATTGGTTGAGAGTATTTCGACCCATAACCACTTTAGTTTCGAAATAAATCTATTTGGAGCTATTATAAACCGAATATGACTTTATTATAAAATAATATTTTAAGTTATTCCAAAGGTGCCCCTCTCCACCCTTATAAAAAGGGAACCCCTTACCTCTTCTCTTCACACCCTCTTGAGCCTTTAAGCTCGGCCAAAACATGCCCATTTATCTTCTACACTTCCCTAGAAACATTCTGGAGGTTCTGGTCTTCTCAAAATACCAACTCAACTTCCTTATGAGAAGACTTAAAGGAGGTGCGTCGAAGAAGAGGTAATCTCTTCTTCCGATTCACCCAAATTTCATTCTTCTTATACTTCTTCTTCTTTAGTTGTCTCATTATAAAGTAATAACATAATTATAAATTATATACTGATATGTTATTATAAATATGAAACAAACCTATTTCACCTTCTATCCATCCTACGGAAAACGAAATCACCGCGCGTGCGTACGTACGGAATACCGTCTCCACGCCGTGGTGGAATCTGTTTTCGACCACCACCATACATGGATGGGTATAATGGTGTAAATAAATAACTATATATGATTATTGTAAAGTGATATTTATTCTGAAATATTATACATACACTTCAATATAATTCCACGATCATGGGAATGATATCATCGCTCGTGTGTACGTACGGACTACCATCTCCACGACGCGATGAGATTCATTCTCCATGTTAACCATTCATGAATGATTATAAAGAATATATAATAAGTAATAATGAAATATATGAAATAATAATGATACTATATTTATGTATATATATATGTATTTCATCTACTGAATTCCATTCAATTCAATATGGAAACGAAAACAGCATTCATGCATACGTACGACCTACCGTCTCCATGAACGGTGTATTTACTTCCATTTATCGATCTATCATATATATATATGTATATGATGAATATATATTACATATGAATCATGTTTTACATTATGGAATTAAATATATCAGGACATAAGTAATAATATCAAGAACAACAAGTCCAAACATGTACGATAAATAAAACAATTTTACCCAAAACGCAGCTTTAACATGGAACTTACAAAAGAACGGGTAATATAAAGTCATAAGTGAACCATATATGATATGATAACAATGAATATGATTCTTTAATAAGTAAATGACATTATTTAAATAATTATACAGGAGGTTTGGATACGTACGAAGCATATCGGACCTAAGGTAAGGGATAACTTTTCCAATCTCGTTTTTTTATCCGAGATTGTTTATTCGTAAGTATTTACTGGAATTTTTGTTATCATCCTTGTTTGTGTTTTCTAAAAATATTTTCATGTATGTTTAATGGCCTTTTAACCATTTTTGACTTTTACCACATGTTACGGAAGGAATCTTTATTTTGTTTACCATACGAAGAAATTTTTGACTTTTCCGACAGAAGTTCGAGGAAAATTTTATTTTTAACTTATACGGCGTGAACGGATTTTTACGATTTCATAACCCCTTATTTTCATGAAGCTTACTCTACAATATTTTATTATTATTTTCAACAAAATCCTATTATTTTAAAATTTATTGGCATTTTTTGAAAAGAAATTGATTTTTAAGAAGAAAGGATATTTTCCTCAAGAACTCATTTCAAGTGTTTTATCAAAACTATTTTCCATATAAGATAATTTTTTTTTCATATATGTATGTTTCAAGTATAATGTCTCTATGATTTAAATGGTTTTATTTTTGTTTTCATGAAATGATATCCATTTTTATTTATTGGATTATGTGATGATGGTATGATGTTTATGAAACCCATTTTATTCATTGGGTTATGATGAATGCTTTATGTTTATTTTGTGGCACAAGTAAAAATGATTTCATTATGAGATGGGTGGGACCTATATCTCCCTCCAATGAATTGGGTAAATATTTATATCTCATGAGATAGACATGGCTAGAATGGTAAGTTAATCTGGTTCAGTGTTACAGGACTGAAACGAGGAGTGAACTCGATTTAGAAAGGGACTTTGTCCACTAAGATGGTCTTGACAGCAGTGTCTTGGCTACTATGGAAATCATATCATGTGCTTAATGGTTTCCACAATCACATGTTTTATTACCCTGCTATTTTATCATGATTGATTTTCCTTTATGATATATGCCTTACGTACTTCCAAGATTTATGTCTTTTCTCAAGATTTTGATGTTTAGATTTTATGTTCAAGTTTTTCCATTCAAATGTTTATGGATTGTTTTATGTTATATATGTTTACCCTTACTAATCATTTGAGCTCACCCTTTTTATGTTTTCTTTTCCCCATGATATAGAGAAAGTTTTGAGGTAAGAAAACCAAAAAGGGGAAGATCTTTATGGGAGATGTTGAAGATCTTTCACCATGATTTGAAGATTACGTTCCGAGTTTCCAAAGACATAAAACTAATTCGTTATTTGGGCATCTGTTTTTGTCATATATTAAGTATTTCGCAAAAGTAATGTAATGTCCATGTACGTCAGGATTTGGGTCTCTACAAACCTTAGCTAAGAGGTCCTGCTTCCTTGGGTCCTACCCAAAGAGAACACATTACGAACTACCCAAATTAAACCACTTTAGTTGTAACTCTAAGCAACATGTACTATTAAGGGTCTCATCCTAGATGAGTCACTGAGGTATGTCGGGTCACTGAGGTCTGCACGTTTATCATACCACTAATGTTCTCTGATCTACAAGTCCACTGAGGGCCTGCTTGTCTATCAATCTACTGAGGTCTGCTCAGCTATCAGGCCACTGAGGTCTTCTAGTCTGCCCAGAAAATAATGTTCATTCGGCTATCGGGCCACTGAGGTCTTCTTTCCACATTCTTTTAATCACACCCAATCGTAGGATTCCAACTCCTAGTGTGCTTAATTCCAAGAGAATCTACTACTCAATCCATCGGTCGTATCCCAACATCCATGAAAACTCGCATGGAGTGTGTTAAATGGATTGTCTCGTCGTGAGGGTCTTAATGCTAGAAATGGATTGTTAATAAGAAACACGGTTTTGAAGTTATAGACATTTTAGAGAAAAGAGGATGATTGGGTCTGGGGTCGGTCTGACTTGGTTAGACTGACCAGACCCGGATCCGACCCGGTCTGCGGGGCCCGACCCAGATCAGTTGGGCTCATCCCGGTATAGATGGGCCATGGGTTTGGCCTGCTGGGGCAGCCTAGCCAGTTGGGTAGGCTAGTTCAGTCTGCCCAGGATGAGGCAGGCATCATTTCCCACCCGCAAAAATTTCCACCGGTCACTTTCATGGTCCAGCTGGATCGCAGCCCACCAGCCATGTGATGTGGCCTGGTTCTTCATGCTCACTCGTTCCACTATTGGCCACCTTCCAGCAGCATTTTACCACCGCCCATGATTGATGTCGTGGGAACCCTTCACTTTCATGGTTCACAGCCACAGTGTTCCACCCCTACGTCACCACAGTTTCCGATCTGAGACCTACCATATTCCACCCACAACCTCCAATAGTGGCCCTCCTCTACTTCCATGGCCACTGAGCCTTAGAATTTTCTTTTCATTGTGGTCCTCTCGTGGAACGCAGATAGCCACCTCCATAGGGGTTCTTCATTCTTTCCTGGATTATTACGGCGATGAAGATCGGGGAAATCAAAGGAAAAGGGGAGGAAGAAGTTCACATGAACACCTAATGTGGGGGATCAGTCCTTGTTAATTTTACCCTTGATCTTCCCATTTTAGAGTTTAATAATATCTAAATAGAAACAATTCTAATCATATGTTCAACATGGATCCAATTTCTCAATGATTGTCCCAAAATAAAACCCATACTTTAATAGAACGAACGATCCTTGAATCATTCCATTTGTCAAAATAATCACGTTCATCGTTGAGATTTAATTAAATAAGATAATAAAATTTTAATAAAACATATGTCATACCTCAATTTTGGATCATTTTATGGAGAAGATCATCATTTCTCCGTTGTTAATCATTCTTGTATCCTCAACTCCTCGTTGTTGGTGATTTTTCATTCATCGTTGTTTATCACTTGCCAACGGAAATCCTCCAATGGTTCAGGTAAATCCTTGATCTCTTCCCATGATCTTGTATTTGGTTAATCCATTAAATGGAAGAAATGAATTTCAGAATTTTTGTTATTTTGTGTCACAACGCCATTACACTCTTTCATTTATGAAACAGTGTTTCTGTTACACTTGGGTTGCAATGTCATTGCATTGCAGCAAAACTCGATTTTGAATAAAACAAACTTCTCAGGTTTATTTTATTTTTTTCATATAACTTTATTTTGAAAATCCTAAAAAATATAATTTTTCCTCATCCTGCACCGGTTGAGGTTAAGTCCTGCTTAAAGAGAACATCTCACTAAAAAATCTAAATTGGTCTCATATTTTCAATACATCTTACCTTTTTAATTAATGAGGATTAAAAAATAAAATAATTTATTTCGTTTAAATTATTTTATTTATAGTTATGTTCCAAAAACAAACATTCACAGCCATCCTGTGTTGACTGATGTTAGGCTCCATCTAATGAAAGCACACCCGCATAATCTCAATGGTGGTATTTTATATTCAATATGTGTTACCATTCATGAGTTATAAGGACTCGAAATATAAAATAATTTATTTAATTATTTTATTTATGGTAATTTCATTTCCATTTTTTCTCACTTGTAGACTTGCACTGACTAAACTTATGTTGCACCTAGGGTAAACCCACTACTCTAAAAGCAACATTTCCAAAATATTTCTGATCCATAAAACCATTTAATATTTATTACAATTTATTAAGAAAACTACTCACATTCTTTATTAAAAACCTATCATTTTTCGACGAATCATTCCGAGCACTCCAGACCTCGAAATTACACATCATCTCTTCTCTTGGTCTCGTAATTTTCCCAAGAATTTTCTAAAAATAGAACCAAAAAAATATGAGCTGTTACATGCATATGAATGGTACTTATGGAAATTGGCATACCCTTTCATTCTTCCAAACCTGTTAATGCTTCTCTATGGAATGCACCTGCTTCAAATCTTCATCTCGAGTTAAATCCTTGTATAGTTTATCTGGTATATCTACCCATCATGTGTCTTGAAGGCCTTGAGGTTATGTGAAGGTTTTGAGGTGTCCGGAAGGCATTTTGGTTTTCCGAAGGCCTTGAGGTGGCAGAAAATCCTAACTGACCTGAAGTACTTGGTGTCCTGAAGGCCTAAAGGATTGAAGGACCAAACCAACGGCCCGGAGGCCAAATTAGATAAATAATTTTGACTACTAATGTATCAAACAGTACATGCTACAGTACAGAACAGTACCTGCAATAGTACCGAGTACTATACTAATTGCTTTACTGCTACAACACATGCTACAATAACCTAGAAATAATCCCCTACATAGATTTGATCCTGGGACTCGTTGATTCATGTGGAGAGCCACCGCCAACCAACCTAAGGCTCGTGTTCAATTATAGTGGGATTTTATTTATAGTAAAACCCAATGATAATTACATTTCCAAAATTATAGTATGTTATCCAATATATAGAAAAATCTCAATTGTTCAAACAAAAAATTTCTAACCCTAATCCTTAATGATTAACTAAACCTATCTTATGATATAAACTGTTGTAACCAATGAAAAAAGTATATAAATATGGAATCACCATTGATGAATATTCATAATAATTCATAATAATAAATTCTTAATTTCCATAATGGTTTAGAATCATTGGTGACTACATAAATAACAATATTATTTTATAAATAAACATCAAAATCTTCCAAAATGATCTTCCCATATTGTAATTTTCTTATGCATACCCTACTTATAACCAATCTTCGTAACCTATGGAAATGAAACCTAAAAAAGTGTGATCTTAGATTATGAGTAAAAGTAAAAATGAGAGATGTCAGTTATTTGAGGATAAGATTATTTTTCGGTGTGATAATATATTCAAATTCATTTACTCAACATATAATATTCATACCACAAAAATATCATCATAATCTTTGGAGTCAATTCATATCTTTATGCATGATCAATAATGGTGTCCAAGAATAATTAAACATCCAAGAGTTGTAATATATGAATGGGGTATCATAATCATTAGTGATCATAATCAGGAAAATATAGATAACAAAAATAAATTCCACACATAATATTTTAATCATAATTATAAATTAATCATACTCAAGATAAAAATATGACCAAATTTATTTAAATCATTTACCTATTTTTTCCTTCAAAAATAATAAGATACCCATCATTCTAACACATTAATATGTTATAAAATATATTTTTAGTCATGTTCATTCATATTGTTATCATGTTAAGAGATATCAATATCACTTTACCCAATGAATTAGAAAAATATATAGGACTTAACTGTTACATAATCGAAAATAATTCCTATAAATGATACTATATCATAAAAATTTCACCAAATCATCAAATAATAAAATGTTGAAAATAAATTGGTTTCATAAAAAACTCATCACCATAATCATATACTATATATTGATTAATAAGGTTGATATCCTTATATAATAACCCCATTTAATAATAATTATCATTAAATATGCCATCACAATTTCAAGATCTATTCAAATTATATATGGAATAAATCATTTCAAAAAAAGATACTTATAAAATTGAAATAACTTCTATAAAATATAAAAATTTCCAAAATTTTATGGAAAAATGTTTCTTTTAAAATAACAATATAATGATGTAAAGGATGAATAAAATCATTTAGTGGGCATAAAATGGTATATTCCATTAATGTTTTATACTTTAAAATGATGATTCCTTTTGTATTTAGTCTAGAAATTTTAAAGTACCTCATTTAGAAAATGAGAAGAATATTAAATTCAAACATGTTTTTATAATGTCAGTAATGGGATAAAATTACTTTAATAAATCATCAGATAATATTTGAAACATTATAGAAATCCTTTTTTATAACATGGTCAAGGAAACAAAGAATTTTTGACTCAAGTGATAAAGAAAAACTTTTTAGCATAAATTTTTTTATTCGATAGTATTAGTAATTGAAAAGATAAAAATGAATGGATATATGTTTTTTCAATAAATAACTAAAGGAAAATAAATTTCATGAGTTTCTTCATAGGTATAACCTAAAATTCCATCATCAAAAACATATTCAAAAACAATGATATTGTCACATAAATACATTACCCCTTTGGTTATATTCTCATCATAACATCATGAAATAGATAAAATTATATGGATATGTAAATCCCTATAATATTAGTGTTAATAATTAAAACAGGAAAAAAATGGTAATACATACACCATGCATTGGGAAAAAGTGTTTAATATTAAGTATGTCTTACAGAAAGACAATTCAGAGAAGAAAACCATAAATCATGTTTGAATTTCTCTGAAGGTACTCTAGAATCCTCTATAATAAAATTAAATTTATAATAAATATATATCAGAATCAGTTTAATTATTATAATATAATATATCATCCACTTATAAAAAATTGAACCCACATTTATTAATTATTTCTTATTAAAACCATTGATTATGTGTGTTAATTATTTTGTTTTCCATATAAATTTGGGTTTTATGGTTACAACCATTATACAATGATAATTGTTCAAAAATATCTACAATTTTAATCAGTATATATATATTTATAATTATATTAATCAATAAAATGATGTTATATAAAAATTAATTAACCCTTTCATGGAGACAATAAGCAATACATACATCTCAATAATGTTTTAACCTTCCAATGGATGGAACAAAATAGTGGTATATAATAATTAGCCATAAAAAATTATTATTATTTCATATATATATAATTGACTCCTTAATTATATCCTTAATAAAATCCATTTAAATTATAGATTAAAAAATCACATTGCTTCATGGAAGTGGTTTTCCACCCATATGAACAAGTGAAAAAATCATTTTCCAATGGATTATACAGTATAAAGGTAGATATTATATTATAATAATAATAAATAATTATGTCACAAATATCATATATAAACATTAAAACCATCTTAATAAACATTTGTGAAATAATTTTATGTAAAATTATTTGTATCTCTACATGGATATGGAAAGTCGTACATGCAAACAACAAATATTTCACATCCCATTTGACTAATAAAGGTGTATTGATTATATTATTTATGAAGCAAAAGTTATTATTTTATGAATAATATCACTCATTTATATGAATTAATAAAGAAAAAAATTCAACGAAGTTTGGTATGATGATTACTTCTTCTTCGATATGCCTCTTTTATATCCATTCATTAGGAACCTTAGAATGGTATTTTAAGAATATCATCACCTCTATATCATTTTTATTTAGGTGGACTAAAATTTTTAGGGGTTTTTCAAAAAATAAGGACCAATATTGTGTATATAGGAGAAAATATGGATCCCTTTTTTAGGATAGGATACATAGACTCATGGAATTTCCTAAAAGAATAAAATATAATAAATTTATTTTTATTATAAATATAAAAAATGGGAATATAATCAATGATACGTAATGATATGTTTCTAATATCATGATACATTTAAATTTGGATAGTTTAATGTAGAATTTAAAACATTATCTTTTTTTAACCTCTTAGTAAAAACATTTTTCCATAAACCTTTTAAATGACTTTTTCACTATTAAATGTTGATAATATTCCATATAAGGTGAAAAATTCCTCAAATTTTCCCCATGGATTAAAATTTTTATAATATATTATCCATTGATTCATATTTTAGAAATTTTATCTCTTAAAAATAAGTTAGGAAAATTTTATTTTTAAAATACATCATTAATATTTTTTGACATATTATTTTTGGTTGAATATATAGATAAAATGAAAAATATGGAATTATAATATAATCCTTTCACACATACCTAATATTTCATATTTTTCTAAAAAATTATCAAAACATTATAAATATTCCATTTTTTATTACATTAAATATTTTGATTCCCATTTATATTATTTTTCTATTAATTGAATTAATATTGTGCAGATGTTTTATTTGAATTTTGGATAATTATTCAAACACTAAAAATTTTAAAAACTACTTTGATAAATATAATTAATTAATCTTTAAAATAAAAAATATATCCAAAATATTACTTCATTTCTCACTTATAATAAAATATTCGATACATTAAAGTGAAGAGTGTGACATTTTTTTACATTATATTTTACTTAAATTATTTTAAAGGTCATAGTCAAAGACATATGGAAATAAGTTGAAATATATTTGAGAATTTTATGAATCTTTATAAATCTTACACATAAAATAGGATACTTGTAACTGGTAGTGACATTTAAAATCCCATTCTCAGTGTTTCATCCTTATTTTAGTTTTCATAGCCTTATCGAGGAAAAAATATATTACTAAGGTTACTATAAATATCATAAAAATATAAGAGGAACCTATTTTCCAAATTATAATATCTAATTTGAAAACAAGGTTTTTATTTTTCAATAATGATTCCCTAAAAGTGGTAGAAATTAATTTAATATAAAAATCATAAATGAAACAAGAAAATTCTTTATAATAAATAGATTTTATAATGAAAAATATTTTTTCCCAATATTCTAACATAATATTTATTATAATGAACATAATTTAATTATTAACAATATAAGAGTAGAAATGTTATAATTTATCCATTTTTAAAAAAATTATCTTTTTTCATTCATTAATTGAAAATAATGTTTTAAATAAAAACAATTTTTTTACTATTTACATGAAAATAAATCTCTTTATAAAAATACCAGTAATTATCCTTAATATAGTTTTTCATATGATGATTTCTAAAATTAATTTCACTTTATCAAATTCATTTTCTGAAAGTGGATAAAATAAATTTCAATATTATATAATATGAAATAATAAAAAAAATGTTTTAAGGAAATTTATTTTTAAATAATAAAATAAATTATAAAAACTAAAATAATTATTTTTAAATCATTAATCAAATAAATCATTGATTAAGGCCTTTATACATGTTTTATAATGTGTTTATTCTAATCCATTCTAGCAATTTCAATATAAGGTTATAATACCCGTATTTAAATAATAATATTCCATGCTTTGTTTATTCTTAGTGTTTTGTGTCAAAAATGATATCGAACAAAATATTTTTATTTTAAACTCATTGGGTGTTGCATTTATTAATCTACATTAGGTAAAATCACGTTATTGTGATATAAGTTAAAAGGGTCAACATAGTAATCTATGGGGTAAATGGATTGAAACATGATAAAAAGATTTCTATTTTTGAGTGGATGTGCTATAGAGAGGACTTATGTCTTCTAGAATTAATTATATGTTAATTTTAGATCCATGTGAAATATTTTAAATGTGTTAAATTTTTATAATTTATAAATATTTACAAAAATATTATTCTCTCTACAAGAAAATGGGGACTCTCACTATCCCTTATAGATGCTTATAAAAATTATATTTCTCCCTAAATACCTACTATATTCCATACACTAGAATAACAATTCACACTATTAATCTTCTGGTAAAAATAATTTGTGTGTCCCATTAATTTCCAAGGGATCGACTATAGAAATATAGAAGTGGATAAGGTGAGTAATTAGTTTAAATTAATTTTTTTACAATTAATTTCCAAATTCCAGTTATAATTATCAAATCCATATATAATTAAATAATTATTGGATATATATATATATAAATATTATTATGAAATATGAATATTCATTAATCCCATTTTAACTTTTTAAATTAATAAAAAAACCATAAATCATGTGATGTTCATATTACTACATCCACAACACAACACATTTATTTTTCCTACACCATTATATAAGGAAAATCTAAAAGTGTGATTTATTTAGTAATTATTATATTTATATCATGTATAGTATTTTAATACATTAAACGATTTTACTCATTCATCTCATTCTATGGGAATCTATATCATCAACCATGGGTATGTGTGGACTAACAAATCCATGGAATACTGATTTTAATTTTTTATATTCATTGGTTTCTTACATGTATAGAAATGATGATTGAATTAATTGATAAATATGATGTTAATAACATCATCATGGTAATGGTATGATAAGGATTAAAAAATTATTAATGAAATGATTATAAAAAAATCATAGTTAACTCAGCTATTTAAAAATCAGTAAACTAAGAGGAAAATTATCTCTTATTTCTATATTGAGAAATATTATAATTTATCTTATCTTTATACACCTTTAAAAACTATTATAAACACTAATAAGAACCATATAACATAATTATTATTCAGTTATAGTTATATTTTAACTAAACCACCTCATAATCACCCTTTAATCATGGTTTCCCTAGAGAAATTTTTTTTGATATTGGTGTTTCATCTTTATAACATTGGGTACCTCATGATGTTATTTTAGGAAATGTCTTAAATAATTTATTCACATCTAATTTCATTAATATGATGTTACAAATGTGTTTTATTTGATTATTGTTTTCCACCGCAGTTGTTATAATACAAATGTACAAAATAACTAATCACATTTGTTTTAAATTATCCAACTTTATAAGTTATTTAAAAAATTTCTTACTATATAGAAGATAAGTTCATATTTAGAGGGTTTTCCACATCACATATATCAAAACTGATCTAGAAAAAAACATTATAACGTATAAATTTTTAAACAAAAATGATAAATGATTTATCATGATGGATATTAAAAACATGACATGAAAATTGATTTTTTTTAAATATAAAAAAAATAACAATCCCATCAGTACATATGATTACTATAAATAGATAAATCACAAAAACAGACTAGATAGAAGAATCTGAAAATCAATTCATTTTAATATTCAAATTGGAAATGTGAAAGTTATAATGTATATTAAAAAAAACCAAAACCTAATCTAACCTATAAAATAAAATTACAATTCTATTATTTTGATTCTTAGAATTTCTTTAGTATAAGGCTGGGGGTTATCAAAAATATAAAAATTTATAAGAATGATTTTATCATATATTTTTAATATAACAAATGAATAATTAATTAAATGGTTTATGAAAAATAAAACCTTATTTAATTTTTTAACTATCTCAGTTGTATTTATTGAAAACATAAATAATGAAAGAATATCCACATTCCTTTACATATTTGGGAAGATGAAACTTCAATTTAATAAAATTATTTCCACATAAAATAATATTTTGATTACTAATATTTAAAATATAGTAATTATAATTACAATATGTATATTCAATTACGTATCATATCTTCATGATCTATATTCATATTATTTATATATAGTAATCATGTGTCATATTTGATGATCACGTATATAAAAAAATAGTTTTCATTATTATAAATATATTTTTTAAAATTATTTATTATTACATGTTTAATTCATTATTTAAAACTATCCCACACATCACCATGGATAGAGAATATCTAGTGATGTGTGTTATCTAAAAAAATAATACCCATCATACAATGACCACTAATATAAAAAAACATATTTTCAATGGTTATTAAGTTATGAAAAAAAACATTATGGAATAAATGGTCCACAAAAATGATGAAAGGAAACTATCTATCACTAAATTTAATTATTTTAAAATTTTTCTATATTATAAACTATTTTTAAAATATCACTCATTATTCTTGTAATATTTGATATAAATTGATGGCCCATTAATCCATATATTGATGTCTTTTCATTAGGTAGAAAAAGTTTATAAAGATAACAAATAAACAAAAAAATATAAGTATTATATTTTAATAAATTATAATAATTGAAATATATATGATAATCAATTTGCGTGAAAAATACATTCTCCGTGTTAACATAAAACTCGTCTCCATTTAAAAGGTACATGGTATATTCATTTAAAAGTTTAGTTTTCAATAAACAACCAAAAATTATTGGACCCATTGGAATGTGAAAACATACAATTTTTTTGGATATTATGATAAAATAACAAGTCTATAAGATGTTGTATATGAAGTCATAATATCTTAAAAGTTTTTTTCTATACTATGTGTATTTACCAATTAATTATTACTATAAAAATAAAGGTAATTATATACCTTTTAAAATGTTAAATAAAATTTAATATGGATCTGTAATAAAGGATATAATACATACATTCTGATATGGTAATTTTTTTAAAAAAATATTGAATATACATAAAAATAATGGATAATATTTTTTCAAAATGTAGTGGTATCATCTTTAGGAAATGTTATTATTGCAGATATATTTATAATATCCTATACAATGAACCTAAATTTCTCAATCTATATATGTTGATGATGAACGATATCAAAAATATAATACATAATTCAGTATGAAATTATATGATTCATTGTATTATCAATATATAATGAAAAATAAATGGGAATTTGTGGAGGATGAGGTATATGATTTAGATATGTTTGATGAAGTGGAGGTGTTAGATCGGCATGTGGATGTGGATGATTGGGATCAGGGGCATGAAACTATCATTGAATGTCTATAAATATTGACTACATAAAAGCATTTATCATTTAATCCTTCGCTTCACCTAAATCCTAAACTTTATATTCCAAAGTAATTTTTTATCTTTTAAATTCATCCTCTATATAAGATTATTTAGACTAACCAAAATAAATTTACTGTTACACCTTCTGGGTATCGACATACAAAACCACGTGTTTGACCATTTATAATGTATTATATAAATTATTCATTCTAACCTCATAAATTATATTCCCATGGGTTCTCTTTTCCTTAAGATATTCATTTAAAGAATATTTGAGAAAATTGATAGTGGATATAAATATATAAATAATTTATTTTTTTAATAACATAAATAAATTTAAAATATCCTAAAATCTTATCAGAAATAATCTGTGAAACATATATAAGATATTATAATTATTTTTATCATTTCTGCCATATTCCATTTTTCATATCTAGATATGAGTGAAGCATGATCAACCTCTTTGAATGTTGTATAATTAACACTCTATTTAGTTAATTTTTTAGTTATCATTTCTCCTCCAATAACATATACCCTCCATGAGATAATTCATGAGACTATACAATTTATGGATTTTACTTCATGATGATATAGCCTCAATTCCTTAAATTAAGAATAAAAAAATCCTTAATATGATTATTAATATAAATTATACTTGAAAAACATGGCATTGAAGTTATAAAAAATATTATAATAATATATTTCAAAAATAGTATTTTATACATCAACCAATTTAAATGGATATATACCACCTTGTTTTTCATGTTGTCTATGCCATAAAATGAAATATGACATGAGGGTTGATTTAATATCCTTAAATCTCCTAGAATACAAACCAAAACATTTCATTATAACTTCTTAGTATTATGAATAACATATTTCATCTATTAAGAAGGGGAAAACATATATTAGTGAAAAAATTTCATTACAAGTAAAATAATAATGAATCATCTTACTAAAATTATCACCCATAATTTAGATATTGTTACTATATCAACAATTCCCTAATCAGAAATCATAATATCAAAATTATATTATCCTATAATACATTAATGGTATTAAACAGATTTGAATTTATAACCCTAGGAATATCAATGTTTTAAAATTAAATTTGTATCCTCTCATCATGATTTCATGAAAATGAGAAATTTGGTAAACTTATCATTTCATATTTACCAACCCTCAACGACTTCTCTCCCTACGTGGAAGTGGATGGATACTATATAGAATGACGAAAAGGATCCTTAACTAGAGTATGTATATTATCTTCCATATTTGTATGTGTACAGTCCTCCCTAGATGTATATGGTGAATCAAACATTTCAACCAAAATTATCCTACAAATATATGTATAAATTAATTAGTACACTAATATAAAAATATAACTATTTAATTTAAAAATAAATAAAAAACTAAGAATAATCTGATAAAATTCAAAATAAACTAAACTAATTATTAATCATATTTTGATAATGTAGTTAACTAAACTTTTACCATTATTAATGCAATACAAAATGACATAAATGAATTAAAAAACTAATATTTATATAAAAATATTAAGTAAAATTTAAAAAAATTATAAAAAAAAAGATAATAAAAAATTCACTATTTATCTAATTAATTATATAATCTCAAATAAAATACACAATAATGAAGTATAGTTACTTTAAAAATGTTGCGTGAATTGTAAAAATTATCCAACATGCCACATTAATTTTTTCAACAAAATAATATATTTTCTATATACCCTTTTAGAAATTATTTTAATTATAAGTAATATTTAATTAAAATTAATTTTTTATCCATTAAACAATCATGTAAAAAGGATATGTAAGGGTAATCATATTATATAAAATGGAAAACTAAAAAACTAAATACTTAAACAAAATATTTAACTTAATAGCTATAATATGTTTATTAATAAAAAAATAAAACTAATAAACTAATCATTTTATAAAATTTAAATATTTAAAAAATAAATAATTATGTGTTAACTATAATATTCTTAATGTACTAAAATATTGTTTTTAAAAATTACTTCCTCATGATAATTCCATATGGAATAAACCATTTCTATATTGCGGTCATTAATATTCTCTATTAATGTTTCTAAATAAGTTTTTATCTCTCAAGAATCAACATATCTATCATGTTTTACATTGAAAACATATTATTTCTTCCAACTAAGATTATTGATAAAATCATATCAAATGGATCATGAACATATAATTTTTTTCATGTGTTTCCAAGATAAAAGGACCAGTTGTGTATTACAATATATTCTGATTGACTAGTGTAATACCAAATTCATCGTTTTAGAATCTGTTGTTATCAGAAACCCATAATCAATGGAACATTGAAAAGTAAAATTTAATATAATCAACCACCCATATATCATAAATAACAACATAATATTCACCTCACATGGAGATTGTGTTTTCTATTTGGTACTCGAAAAATTCATTTCTTCTATGAACACAAATCCCTTATTATTATTGTTTCGCGCGGAATCCGGGGATGACCTCCTGGACGGGAGATTCAAACGTTCCGATCGGTTTCTAACGGGTTTGTTCGTAGAACCGGAAACATCCAATGATTCCACATCCGTTTGGACCTACTTTCCAAAGGCAGGCGCTCATTAGCTTGTGGGCTAATGAGGCTTAGGAATTTGCATTGGTCGAGAGGATGGGAGGTCGGACTCATCACACCTTTTTGAGGGGAATTATTGTCTACTCCGGGACTCTCTTTATAGATTTAAGTTAAGTTCGTGAATCCTTATTACATTACCAAGTATAAAATGAGCTTTCCTTTAGTTTTAACAATCAATGATTAAATATGCAAGAAATTTAGAGAATCTTTTATATGTATTCGAGGTCCTTCATCAATATAGAATCATCTATATTTGTTTAGAGATTCTTGGTCAATGGTATCCTTCAAAACATTTATATAAAAGTCTCTTGGTCATTTTGATGACCAGGCTGGTTTTAAAACCACTCAGTGGGGCACTTGAAGTTTATCGTCATTCAGAAGGACAGAGATTATTTCAATGTTGGGATCGAACCCATGAATGGGCTACCTACGTATCCTTTGTTTTGAAAAAGGAATCAGAACCCACGTAGTTCGAGGAATGGGATATGATGTTTTATGATTGATGGCTCAAAGATGAATGTCATAATTACTTTTACACTCTAAGCTCACGTGAGTCATGCTCGGTGTGAGAAACAAGAGGTATTGGTAAAATTTAGACAATTGTGCCATAAAAGATGCAATCATAAGAATTTGTTTTGGGGCTTATGTATAGATGACTGCCCAGATAGGCGAAGGTTTAGGATTTACTTTTAGGAAGAAAATCCATGAACAGGGTCCACAAAGTTATATGTGCTTCATGGAGATTTGAATACTCTAATCTTGGGGCTTACTCCTAAGGAGGATGCCCAAGTTAGGAGGGGACTTATGATTGGGTTTTATTCCTGAAAAGGAAACCCAAATCAAAGGAAATTTATGACTGGTTAAGAGAAATTTTAAGAGACTTGGGGCTTACTCTTAAGAAAGAAGCCCAAGGTTATGACTGAGTCTTTATTCCTGAAAAGGAGACCCAGGTTAGGGATTAAGGTTTGGGGCTTACTCCTGAGGAGGATGCCCAAGATTTAAAGGACTTGATTGGGGCTTATTCTTAAGAAAGATGCCCAAGATTTATGACTAGGACTTATTCCTGAGAAGGAAGCCTAGGTTAGGGGACTTGGGGCTTACTCCTGAAAAGGAAGCCCAAGGTTATGACTGAGTCTTTATTCCTGAAAAGGAGACCCAGGTTAGGGATTAAGGTTTGGGGCTTACTCCTGAGGAGGATGCCCAAGATTAAAGGACTTTGATTGGGGCTTATTCTTAAGGAAGATGCCCAAGATTTATGACTAGGACTTATTCCTGAGAAGGAAGCCTAGGTTAGGGGACTTGGGGCTTACTCCTGAAAAGGAAGCCCAAGGTTATGACTGAGTCTTTATTCCTGAAAAGGAGACCCAGGTTAGGGATTCTCTCATCTTAAAGGATGAGGTTGAATGAATGAACTCTCAATCTTTGGTGACATAAAGATGTTTAAAATCATTAGGTTTTGAGAGATATTTCACATAATTCCTTTCAGATAAGGATGTCAAATCAAGAAATCATGCCATAAATGGCTTTGAAGAGTATCTTGAAGACTGAATCTTGAATAGGAAGGGTGAAATGGCTTAAGAGGGGTGAAAAAGGGCAAGATGGGCACCCAAAAAGATAGGGGCGCGCAAGTATTGAAGGTCGCGCAAGTCCTGCGGCGGCGCGCAAGTATTGGTCGCGCAAGTATACTTGCGCGACATAAGGGATACTTGCGCGATTTTCAATCAGAGTTGAATTACTTGAGCGACTCTTTATTAAACCCTTTCCCATCCTCTTGAGGTTCTTCCAGAAGAGGGACGCGCAAGTTATATTGAAGGAATTAAGTCGGCGCGCAAGTGTTTGATAAGTTTCAACACTTAGGCCTTCCTTCTTCCCTTTAGATCTTCCATTCTAGGTAAGAAATTACCTTAGAAGTGTTCTGGAAGCTTTGAGAAGAGACTTGGGCGTCGGGAGCTTTGATCCGAGTTTCTGGGAAAAGATGATCTTTTTCAATGGGGGGCCCACAGGGTCTATTTATAGGCAAAAGAAGACCCCGGGCGGTTACTGGGCGGTTACCAGATATGTCGCGCAAGTCCCTTGCACGACCATGAGGGGTCGCGCAAGTGTTGAGGCGGCGCGCAAGTGTACTTGCGCGACCAAGAGGGAACTTGCGCGACCTATGGGCAATGTTCTCCTTTTCCATCCCTTTGTCGATTTTTGATGTTTCTTCAAAGGATTAATCACTTTGAGCTCAGATATTCCCTTTTCCGATCTTTAGATTCTGTGACGAAAGGAGCGTCAACAAAAGTCCCCCCTCAGAGTTGGATCCGGAGAGAAAATGAGGATTTGACTCTGAGGAAATCGAATCCCTCTAAAGGAAAAGGGCGGCGCGCAAGTCTCCAGTCAGTGCAGAGAGAGGCGCGCAAGTCTGCGTCGCGCAGGCCTTAAACCCTCTGGTATGGCGCGCAGGTAGGCCTCCTGGCCTATAAATATACGGCCTCACCTCCGTACAAGTATCCGGATTTCCGGACCTCATACCTTCTCGAGCTCTCGCCGCGCAGGTCACCTAAGCCGCGCAAGTCTGCTCTGTTTTTCCTTGATGTCGCGCTCCTGTAAAGGTATTCGTACTTGCGCGGTTTATACTTGCGCGACGAAAACTAGCGCGACACGTGATCACTTGCGCGCCATTTTTGTAGACTTGCGCGCCTTAATGCCTTAGCCATTTTTTCACAAAATTTATGAAAAATAAACCCATTTAAGAGTTAGTTTATTCATCTTTTGTGCAGATTCAGTGGTTCCCAAGGGAATTGGAACGACTTATGAACTGGCTAGCAAGCGGATTGATGATATGATGAACATCATTGGCCCTGATTACTATGACACCTGCGACAGCACTCTTCCAGTTTTGGCTAAGTACTTGAAGAAATATCATCTTAATTTCCCACAGAGCATCTACCTGTCTCTATGTGGTCATGGTCACTTGCAAGGAGTCAATGTTCCAAATTCAAACAACTATACACCTGAAATGCAGCTGCGCTGCTACTCCTTCATTTCGGTTATGCTGTGCATTAAAAGCAACAACAATGGTGTGAACTTTCAAATTCTCCTTGCATGCCATTTCCTTGCAGATATAAAAATGGCAAACCCATGGGCTGAAATGTTTTCCACTACCGGTTGGTGGAGAGAAGACAAACATGGTATTAGAGCAATATCTGAAAAGAGTACTCTCTTCAAATGGCTCTTTACTTCCAATGCTCCATTCTCAAATCCATGTATCCATCTTTCAAGTCTCTTGGACAGAAACAGAGTCACTGTTTGATCAGCAGAAAAGTTTCTCAAACCGCACTCAAGAACATCCTTTTACAATTGTTCCAAGAAGAGCTGGTATCACTGCATCTCCTTTTTGTTTCCAGTTGAATGAATGAATTCCAGGTGGTTGCTGATGAAGCTCGGGATGCCGTAAATCAAATGAAGTGTTATGTTGAAAGCCTCTTGTAATTCTTGAAAAAGAGAAGAGACTCCAATCTGTGGATGTCCTTCTAACTCTTGTGTATCAATGAAAAAAAACACTTTCGTCTCCAATCATTTGTACCTGCATTCTTTCATTACCTGCTTCAAATTTACTTAAGCCAATGGGCTTAGTAAGCATAGTTTGATTTTTACTAGGATTATTACAAATAACCCTACCAACTTTGAATCTTTTAATTGCTCAATATTATCTAAATCATACAAAAAAAATGTATATTTAGTGAGCTGGAACTTTGACTTTTATTCAGAGTTCCTTTGTCTTTTGTGTGGGCAGTTTAAAGTCATGCAAGCCGGACAAAAAGAGGCTAATGTTTAAGGTCGAAATAGCTTTGACCGAAAAATGGATAAAAAATGGATTCAATTCCTTGATAATTTATCTGAAAACAAATTACCATACTCAAGTATGAGAGAAAATATGTAAACTATGACTTAAGAATATTTGAATCTGAGGAATGATATGAAAAAGAGCTAAATAGCATTAGAAGAAGTAGTTTCCAAGAATGAAGTTACTATTATTTAACAAAACCCGTTAGGGGGTTGAAATATGCAGGGCCACCTATGGGCATTGGCTGCATAGTCAAATAAAATAGCATCTTTTGGCTGACAAGTCTGTTATGTGGACTGTTTATGCAAGGCCACCTATGGGCACGTGCTGCATAGTTAGGCAAAAGAACTCTCAGAAATTTACTTTCCTAGTGCTAAAAGCTAGTGAAAGTTTATGGAGATTCAAATTTTCTAAAGCATAGAGTTTGTTGTATGGAAAGAGGTACTTGAATATGGAGAAGATATTTTCAAACAAGAATATCGAAGAACTGGATGAATATCACTCCTACGAAGGTCTGACCCAAACGTAGGGAAGAAGAATAAACCATAGACTTGAATACTTTCAGATCATGAAAAAGGATATGGGACAAATATGTTAAGGATGGCTATTTTTGCGGATCCCTACATACTGTCGTTTAAGACAAATAAGGACAAAAGAGGCATTCTTCCCAAGAATGAAGTTACTATTATTTAACAAACCCGTTAGGGAGTCGAAAACATGCAGGGCCACCTATGGGCATTGGCTGCATGGTCAAATAAATAGCATCTCTTGGCTGACAAGTCTGTTATGTGGACTGTTTATGCAAGGCCACCTATGGGCACGTGCTGCATAGTCAGGCAAAAGAATTCTCAGAAGTTTGACATTTTTGTGACCATAAGTCATGAAAAAGGGTTATGAAGATCTGAAAATATTTAAGGTTAGGATTATAATACATAAAGATGGGTATTTTCCAATGTATATAGAGATACATAGGTCAATGAAAACCATAATCATGTTGTGGCTGGGTCCTGAATTGAAACTTGGACTTCACAACGTATCTCATAAGAATGAGAATCAAGCCATACGTAGTTCTTGAAATACAGTTTAACGTCGTGCAGGACGAAAGGATGAGTGATCTTAGTTTTTTGGGTCATAGAATTCGGACCATAATAATGAATACACAGTGTGTGTTTTCATGATGACTTTTCAGCCAAGGGACTGAAAGTGAAATTTGGGGTTAGGCCCAAAAGACTTGGGACTGGATTCGAGGGACACTCGAATGTTCCTACGTATCCCATAAAGATGGGAATCAAGTCCACGTAGTTCTAGAAACTACCCTTTGTACAAATTTGGTTCGTACATGTGAAGGGTGAAAAGGGACTTTAGTGCAATGATGGTTTTAACCTAAGATAAAAAGTTTAGGCATTACCATGTATGTACGTAGTCTTTTTGAAAATGAAAACCATGATTGAAAAAGAATCAATGTTTAATAATGGTTCCTTCTCAAATGAGGAAATCAAAGAATATTGTAGTTTATTGTCGTACTGGACAAAAGTGTTGTATAGTTTAACGTCATATAACAAGGACGAAAGTGAATCAATGTAAAGATATTGATTCCAAGGGTGGTTTCACAAATCATCATCATATGAGATTGTGGTGAACCAATGTGAAGAGATTGCTTTTGGGCTTGAACCTTTGGGAGGTTGCCTACATACCCAGCCTGGAGGGCAAGGATCAAAGTCTGTGTAGTTCAATTAAAGAATGAATTAATGATCAAGTTGTTCTTGTGGACAATGATCTAAAAAAAATGTTGTTGGGACTTACACATGGTTAGTGGCCCAAAGGGAGTGTTATGGTTGATGTTCGCTCTAAGCTCACGTGAGTCATACTCGGTGTGAGAAACAAGAGGTAATAACAACCTTAACGATGTACAGTTTAATGTCATGTAGGACATAAAAAAGGGATTTTCTGTACAGTTTAGCGTCATGTAGTTAAGACGAAGGGGACAATATAGTTTAACGTCATATTGGACGAAAGGGGGATTGTGCAGTTTTAATGTCATGCTGGACTTTTGATGATTATATAGTTTAACGTCTTTCCGGACGTGAGAGACTTTTATACAGTTTAGCGTCATGTAGTTAGGACGTCACAATTTAACGTCTTGCTGGACATATTTGCAAATAGTTTATGGTCGTATACATGGACCAGGAATGATGCAGTTTTAAGGTCATGCTGGACTGTTTATGGAACTTTTTCACAGTTTTAATGTCGTGTGGGACGAAGTTGCAGTTTAAAGTCATACTGGACCATTGCTGTATAGTTTTAGCGTCATATAGCAAGGACGAACTGATGCTGTACAGTTTAAAGTCATGTAGCTAAGACTAAGGTGAATCAATATGAGGATATCAGTTCTGATCTTTTTACAGTTTATCGTCATGCTGGACGTTGGAAGTGCCACACAGTTTAATGTCATGTTGCTAGGACACAATATAGTTTAATGTCATCTCGGACAGAATACAGTTTAGTGTCATGTAGGACAAAAAGGGACTTAACACAGTTTAACGTCATGCTGGACGATGAAAGTGCCACACAGTTTAATGTCATGTCGCTAGGACAAAATATAGTTTAATGTCATCTCGGACAAAATATAAGAACTTTTATACGGTTTATTGTCATATAGGACAAAATCAGGGACTATGCAGTTTAAAGTCTTGCAGTTAGGACTATTGGTGCTGCACAGTTTAGTGTCATGTTGCAGGTACATAAGTGCGAATAGTTTAAGGTCATATGCACGGACCATACAGTTTATCATCATGCTGGACGTAGTTGTAGTTTAAGGTCATACTGGACCATTGCTGTATAGTTTTAGCGTCATATAGCAAGGACGAACTGATGCTGTACAGTTTAAAGTCATGTAGCTAAGACTAAGGTGAATCAATATGAGGATATCAGTTCTGATCTTTTTACAGTTTATCGTCATGCTGGACGTTGGAAGTGCCACACAGTTTAATGTCATGTTGCTAGGACACAATATAGTTTAATGTCATCTCGGACAGAATACAGTTTAGTGTCATGTAGGACAATAAGGGACTTAACACAGTTTAACGTTATGCTGGACGATGAAAGTGCCACACAGTTTAATGTCATGTCGCTAGGACAAAATATAGTTTAATGTCATCTCGGACAAAATATAAGAACTTTTATACGGTTTATTGTCATGTAGGACAAAATCAGGGACTATGCAGTTTAAAGTCTTGCAGTTAGGACTATTGGTGCTGCACAGTTTAGTGTCATGTTGCAGGGACATAAGTGCGAATAGTTTAAGGTCATATGCACGGACCATACAGTTTATCGTCATGCTGGACGTAGTTGTAGTTTAAGGTCATACTGGACCATTGCTGTATGAACCAAATGTAAGAGTCTTAGTTCTGTGAACAATATTTTGTGTTTATACAAAATACTTCTTCAGAAATCTGGCATTAGTTGGAGTCGTGATGTGTTCTCCATCCATTTAAATCAGAGAATACGCTCCATTGGAGTAGACCTTATGTACTGAATAAGGTCCTTCCCATTTTGGTTCAAGCTTGGGAGGCTTCTTTCCTGGTATCATTGGTGTTCTGAGAACCAATACCAATTCTCCCTGAATAAATGAACGAAGACGAACTTTTTTGTTAAAAGCTCGTGCTATTCGATTCTGATAGATTTCCAAGTGGTGCAAAGTGCACAATCTTTTCTCATCTAACTGTTCCAATTCATTCAACCGCTTTTGGGATTGCTCATCTGTTGATAACTGATCACAAATGGCTATTCTGAGTGAGGGCAATTGGACTTCAATTGGCAAGACTGCTTCTGTTCCATATATCAATGAATATGGAGTAGACCGCGTTGCATTGCGAGTGGTAGTCCGATAAGCCCATAAAGCATGATAGAGTTTATCAGGCCATGACCTCTTATCTTTATCCACCATTTTTTGCAGTATATTTGAAAGAGTCTTGTTGAAGGCCTCTATCTGGCCATTAGCCGCTGCATGATATCGAGATGAATGGTTGGACTTAATGTTGTATTCTTGATACAATCTCTTTACCTCAGAAGAGCAGAAGTTGGTGCCGTTGTCTGTCAATATGGTATGAGGGACACCAAATCTAGTAATGATGTTAGACTTGATGAAGCTAACAATGCATTTAGAACTGACTTCTTTGAGAGGTACTGCCTCTGCCCATTTGGAAAAGAAATCAGTAGCAGTAAGAATGTACTTAAACTGCTTGGCTGTAGCTGAAGGGTAAGGTCCCACCACATCCATTCCCCATGTGGAAAATGGCCATGAGTATTTAGCTGTATGAAGCAATTCTGGAGGTTGATGAATGAAATTGGCATATACTTGGCATGAATGACACTTCTTTGTGAAATTAACACAATCTTGTATCATTGAAGGCCAGAAGTATCCAAGTCTTCGAATTTGATCAGACAATCTATGTCCAGACTGATGGGCACCACAGACTCCTGCATGCACTTCTTTTATGACAGCCATTGTCTCTTCACCATCAATACATCTGAAGAGAACTCCATCAAAACCACGTTTGTAGAGAATTTTCTCGAGGTGGTTTGGACCATCATAAAGAGTAAAATTGACCACACGTCGCCGAATTTGTTCTCTCTTGGCTCTATCAGGTGGAAGTGTTCCATTTTGAAGGTATTCCCTGATAGGTGACATCCATCCTGTAGTATGACCATATGGTTCAGGAATGGGACTAATTTCATTAATTTCCTCTGTTCTGACTTGAACATAAGGTGAAATTGCACGACGGTGGGCAATACCGATGGTTGTCTCGTCCCGATTTGGATCTGCTAAAGCTGTGGCTATATTAGCCAGTGCATCAGCTTGAGCATTTTGTGATCTTGGGACATAAGAAAATGTCGGTTCTGAAGGGAATTCCGACATTAACTCTCTGACGTAATCATACAAAGGGATTAATTCTTCTTTTCTGATGGCATAATCCCCATTGATTTGTTTGATTACCAGGTCTGAATCACCTTTTACCTTTAAGTGATTCACTTGTGCTTGAAGCGCTAACTCCAAGCCTGCAATGAGAGCTTGGTATTCAGCTTCATTATTGGTACCACCTTCCCGCAACAAAAAGGAATAAGGTAACACTGCCTTATCTGGAGAAATGAGCACAATTCCTAAACCAACTTTGTTGAATTTAGGATTTTCCATTTTCTTCCCTGTTGGACTTCTAGAAGCACCATCAAAATACATTTCCCATGTTTGAGGATTCTCTTGAATAGAAAAAACTTCCTCATCAGGGAGTTCGATATCTGAATATGTGTCTTCCACTGAAGGGTGTTCAGCCAGGAAATCAGCCAGAGCTTGGCCCTTAATTGCCTTTTGAGACACATATTGAATGTCGAACTGCTGTAGAATAACCGCCCACCTTGCCAGACGTCCTGTAAGCATTGGACGACTAAGGATGAATTTGAGTGGATTATTACGAGATACCAATTGGACCTCGTGATGTTGCAGGTAGTGTCTCAGTTTCTGAACTGCAAAGATTAATGCTAGGCAGCATTTTTCAATACTCGAATACCGGGTTTCTGCTTCAAGCATAGTTCTACTGAGATAGTAGAGACTATTTTCATTCCCAGCATCATTCTTTTGAGCGAGAAAGGCACCCAATGATCGCTCTAAAGCTGTCACATAGAGGATAAGAGGTCTACCCTCAACAGGTGGCATGAGTACTGGTGGACTTAAGAGGTATTTCTTGAGAATATCAAATGCTTCTTGACATTCTTTAGTCCACTGGTAAGTGACTCCTTTCTTCAATAATTTGGTAAAAGGTAAACTTTTGCCTGCCAAATTGGCGATGAAACGCCGAATATAGGCTAAGTGTCCTTGAAGTCCTCTTAATTCTTTCAAATTCTGAGGAGGTGACATACCAAGGATTGATTTGGTCTTCTCAGGATCGACTTCAATACCATGATGGCGTACAACAAAGCCGAGGAATTTTCCTGAGGTTACCCCAAAAGCACATTTTAAGGGGTTCATCTTCAAATTATGTTGTCAAAGCTTGTGGAATATGATTTCCAAATCAGCCAAGTGATCAAAACGTTGTTTGGATTTAACCACCAAATCATCTACATAGCATTCAACAAATTTCCCTAGAAAAGGTTTGAAGATACGATGCATGGCGCGTTGATATGTTGCACCTGCATTCTTTAAACCAAAGGGCATCACCCGGTAACAAAACACACCTTGAGGAGCTCTGAAGGCTGTATATTCCTCATCTTCTGGGGCCATTCGGATCTGATTATATCCAGAATATCCATCCATGAAAGAAAGTACTTCATAGCCAGCCGTCGCATCAATTAAGAGTTCTGTAATCGGAACTGGAAAATCATCTTTGGGACAATACCGATTAAGATCTCTGAAATCGATGCAAACCCTAATTTGTCCGTTCTTTTTCTTTACTGGGACAATATTAGCCAACCACTTGGGATATTGAACTTCTCTGACGAAGTTAGCTTTGATAAGCTTATCCACTTCAGCCTCGATTTTGGAAGCATAGGTTGGGTGTGTTCTTCTCGCGGCTTGCTTGAATCCTCGATGTTCTTTTGGCAAACCCAAATGATGGGTGGCAACATCAGGATCAAGGCCAGGCATCTCTGTATAATTCCAAGCAAAGATATCTTTATTTTGCTTTAGAAAAGAAATATACATCTCTTGTTCTTCAAGGGTCATGGCCGCACTAATTAAAGTGGGGCGTGGATCTTTCTCTGTACCCAGATTTACTTCTCTGAGTTCATCCACAGTGGTAGAGATACCCTCTTCAAATGCTGGAGGATCATCTCTAAGATCTTCCTCTTCCTCTTCATCATGTGTTATATCTTCCGTTTCTACTTGCAAAGTAGATGAAAAAACGAAATTCTCATGATCATAAGAGGTGTCAAAATTTTCACATTTTGAAGAAGAAGCTTCCATTTCCGTCCCTATTGATGAACAAGGGTCTTCTTTGGGAAATAAAGAGGAGATGATGGATTGAGAATCGACATCAACATTCACCTCTGGTGTTGCTATAACTTCTTCTGGCCTGATTAGCGAAGTATAGACTTGTTGGATTTCAGCAGACGAAATGAAAACGTCACCACTTATGCTTTCATCATTGCTTGGTAAGTTACCAATTTCTCCCATGTTGTCTGGCTCGATTGCCGTAATTGACATTATGGATCTTTCCATAAGAGTATTTTGATTTGGGCCTATTTTGTCAATTTGACTGATAGGTAACACATAATCTGTACTCACATGTGAAAATGGATTTATTGGAATTTTTTCCAAACCATATGGAGCATTAACTTTGGTAATTTCCTTTATTGTAGATTTTTCTCTTCCCTTCATGTGATAAAATTCCGCCTCAATGTATTGAGACTCACATGTTTTGAACGGGGCCTTATCACCATATAATGTTCCAACTTGACCATCGAAACAGTATTTGAGACATTGATGGTATGATGACGGAATAGCTGCATGCTGATGTAACCAGGGTCTTCCAAGCAAGATATTGAAAGCTGAGTCTTGATCAACAATCATGAAATCTGAATTGGAAACAAGATCTCCAAACTGAGTTCTGAGCGTAACTTCTCCCAGTGGTTCTTGTTCATTTTTATCATATCCTTGCAACATCATGGTAGAAGGAGATAAATCAGATTCTGTGAGGCCCAATCGACGAAGTGTGCGAATGGGCATGAGGTTGACTCCTGAACCATTTTCAATGAAAGCTCTTCGAACATCTATACCATTGACTTTGCCGGATAAGTACAAAGGTTTTATGTGCCCATGCACAACATCATCCTCATCTTTATCAGTAAAAGATATCACTGCATGGCATTCTGCAGGATTATTCTCTATGTGATAAATTTCAGCTGCAGCAATCTCAGCTTCAAACTCTTGAGGACTTGACAAAGCTTCGATGAGTGCTTCCCGAAGATCTCTTGATAGATTCAAAGCATCCAAAATTGATAATTTGGCTGGTACTTGGGCCAAGTGTTTCAATATATCATACTTTTGATCTAGAGGCCTGCGTTTCCCAATAGGAATATGTGGTTTAGCAGGTATCTTGGAAGCAGATGCTTTGGAAGCTGATGCATCTTGTATTGAAGTTGGCAACATCTTTGGTTTTGGAAAATTAGACTGATTAGATCCATTTGCTTGCTGAGATAAAGAAGATGGAACCTTTAATCGGTCTTCCAAAATAATTGTGCCGAAGCTGAGTTGGCCATTAGCAGAAGAACTTGCTTGTTCATTTTGAGCTCGCTGAAGGGCTCTACCACGAGTTTCTGCTGCATATACAGTGCTAGCAGGGGTAGAATTAGAGTAGTGGCTTCGGAAAGATCCACGTCTTCCCCTATATCCTGAACCTCTAGAACTTCCTCGGGTTCCTTTATTTGATACAGGGAATTCAGGCTCATCAAGACTGGAATATGAATCTGTTAATTGAATCATATTAACAGAACCAAAGATCAATTCTTCGTCTGATAAAGACTCTGCCTGGTTGGCCTGTTTAGGCTGTGCCGTTTGGTGGGACGGTGCCCGTGACTTTGAAGTAGATGGCATGAAATCTGCCAGAGTCAAAGACAATTTAGGCTTTGATGCATACTCATCTTCTTCTGATTCCTCTTTCTTCTTTGAATTACGCTGCCCTTTTGAGGATTTGTCCTTTGATGGAGGCTTTACTGCAGCTTTTGTAGGAGACACAATTGGCTTCTTCAATTGTGTTCGCAAAATGGAATGGGTCCGATTGATTGTCTTTCTGACCATCCAATCATCATATTTTTTCGCAGTTTTGCATTTGACTTCCTGCCACTCGCCTCCTTCCTCTGGATCTGTAGCGGTAATACATGCTACATGAGCTGAAGAACCCTTCAATTTGACTTGTCCCAAGTCAACCATCTTTTGTAGGAGGTCTTTAAAGACAAAACACTCCTGGATGGGATGTCCCAACATTTGATGAAAGGGACAATAATTGGGACGGTCTTCATCTCCTTCCTTGTTTGGTCTCTTCGGCACTGGTAATTGAACCAAATTATTTTCCAGAGCTGAAATGAAGTAACCAGGAACTTGCTCACTTCGGAAAGAGTATGTTTTACTCTTCATATCCTCAAATGGTTTTCGTCGTTGATCTTTTTGATCATTTGGACGAAACAGCCTTTGTTGTTGGCGTTCAGGAGGTGGAGCCCTTCGAGAAGATGAAGGTTTTGAAGTAGAAATAGGTACAGGTGCCTGTTTAAGCATAACTGTAGCAGTTTCTGCTTTACCCATTCTTCTTCCTGGAGCTGATGGAATTACACGAGATTTAACCTTAGCCTGCATAAGGGAATCTTCAATCTGTTGAGCGATTGAAGTAAGGTCTCGAAACCCTCCTGTGTATTTCACAGGGATCAATGGCGTGCGTAATTCGTCACGCAAATTTGCCACACAGATTGGCAATAATTCCTCTTGAGGGAGTGATAAACTCAAGGAATACGTTAATCCCTTCCAACGAGCAATGAAATCAGAGACTCTTTCATTCTCCCTTTGCTTGCAGTTTGTAAGATCGAAAACTGTCGTTTTTGGCAAAGTTGAGCTAAACTGAAGAAGGAATTTTTGACGAAGATCCTCCCATCCGATGACTGACCGGGATTTCAAGCTTGTATACCAGACAAAAGCTGGTCCTTGCAAGGTTCGCACGAAGCATCTGAGTTTCACTGCTTCTTGTTGTTCTGGAGTTCCCATCATAGGATCACAACAAGACACGTAATGCGTCAAATGTTGTTCAGGGTCGCCTGATCCATTGAAAGTAGGGAAAATAGGGTTTCCAAAACTGGATGGAGGAGAAATTGAATCTACCCATTCAGGGTAAACTTTCTTTTCAGGTTGAACTTGCGCCCGTTTCCCTTCCATAGTTTCTAACCGAGCTGTTAATGACTCAATAGTAGTTATTAACTTTTGAGAAACGTCAGGTTGAACTTGGTTTTGGGTAGGTGCAATGAATGGAGCTTGGACAGCCGTGGAGGTTGGTGCTGCAACTAATGGTAGTGCTGCCAACCGTTGTTGCGTTTGACCCGTAGGATTAGACCTCTGTGGGTGTACTGATAAAGGAGGATATTCCTGATCCATCTCAGTAGTTACAACAAATTCCTTCGGCTGTCGGACTTCAGCATTCTTAAGAAGAAGACTACTCTGAAGTAGTTCTGCATTCAACCTTCTTAATTCTTTCATTTCTTCCTCCTGTTGTGCAAGCCTTTGCTCTAATGAGAGCGATTGACCTCCTTCAGAGGAAGGGTGAGAAGTAACCTGATTCTTTCCTTTCCCCTTATTGGATCCTTTTCGGAGAGGGGGAAGTGGGTTACTTGAAGGAATACCCAAATTTTGGGTAAGCCTTTGATTACGTGTGCGCACACCTTCTTCATTTAGGTCTGTGTGCGCAACTTCTTGAGCAGGAACCTCTTCATCTGATCCCTCTGATTGAGCCTCATCTGGTGAATCAGCAGCAACGGCAGTGATGACATTAATGGATGCATATTTCATGAAATCCTTTCTATCAGCATTTCTATGATATTGTCTCCTTTTATGTCCATGATAAGACATGGCATTCCGTTGACTTGACCCCTCAGGAATTTCTTTGTGAACCGTCACTTGGAGAGAATCTCCTGACATCTTGGCTCTTCGTTCCTCTTGAGGCTTATTCCCTAATCGAGAGAATACTGACTTTCTCTGAGGGAGGGATTGAAGATTTGAAAAAGTCCCCAGTCCGGTGGACTGGGGGTGTTCCTGTTGCTTCTGCTCAACTCCTCGAATTCCATTCGTTGATTCTGAGGGTTGGGTTAGAGAAGTCCCCAGTCTGGCAAGCTGGGGTGTCTCTTGACATGCTATGTCTGAGATCTTCTTGAAATCTCTCTTGATCTTGCGGATCTTAGTTCGGAAATTAGCTGGATGCATTAACCTGTATCCACTTTTATCACCTGGTTCAACAGACCGTTGGATGATTTCCGAAACTTCTGTCATTTGATGACGTGTTTGCTCCAGACGAGAGGCTTGTGCAATATTCTCGCCTGCTTGATGTAGGAGCAATTCAACAACCTGTTCTCTATATACTTGATTTTGAGAGGAACTAGTTGAAGCTTGATCTCGAGCAAGATTTTGATTATGAACAAAGCCCATTGACTGTGGCCGGCCATGGGCAATAACATTGCATGAGACCATTTTCGGCGGGCTTTGCTGACCGGAAAGCACTGTGAAATGTAGTGCTCCGTGAATACCCCATCCTCTGATATGAACATTAGATGGAGCATTGGAAATTAACTGACGCAATTTTCTCAGCGCGCCAAGGCATGAACGTTGAAGGGTTCTCTGTTGCTTTTCAGCCTTCGGATACCGAGAGACTGATAGAGATGCCAAATCAATCTGGCGTTGTAACCCTTCTATTATCTTAAGATGGTTTTCATATTCATCGTAAGATAATACCTTCTTCTTTAATTGACAAAGAGTTTTCCATATGTTAAGACGAATATCATGGATTCCATCATCCGTCAACATCTTTGGAATGTCATACTGTGAATCAGCCAAAGGCCAAAACATGACTGGTACTTCACCTTTTGCCAGTTTTTTCCTCATGTTCAGCATTTCCTCTTTATCATTAAATGAAGATTCTTCTACCTGTTTGGACCAGAGTTGGTGTTTCCTTGTTGCTTCATCGGATTCAACAAGATTGGTAGAGGAATCACTATTCATGCTGGAAGATGAATGACCTAGGGAAGGTTCGGAGAATAACCTGAACCCCAAGCTATCTTCTGATGGAGAAAGAGTTTCACCTGCCGATAGTAAAACTTCAGACATGACTGGTTTTACGTTTGCAAGTGCCTCGAGATAGGAGGGCTTTCTCGTCACTACATTGCCTTCTGAAGAATTTTCGAGACAATGTGAATCACTACTGCGGAGAGGACTTTCGCAGCGAAGTTCATCACCATGAGGAGGACCTTCATGATGGGTTACAGCAAAAGATGATATCTCTTGCTCCGTGGTCTTCTGACCACACAGAGGGTTCCTGTGGTTCTCATCTGAAGAAGAAACTTCAAGATTGACCGAATTTTCATGAAGCAAGTCTTCATGAGGAAGTGTCTGTTGAAGACCTTCGGGATTAATGTTCCTGTTATTGGGAACTGAGGGAGTAGAATCTTGAATTTCGACAGATAAATGTCTGAGGGCTTCAAGAACTCCAGCATCGAGCAAGGCCTTGTTGCAGATTGGCCTTTGATCTCCTGACTGTGCTGGGCGGATCTTTTTCTTAGATGCCTTCTTACTCACTTTAGAAATCACTTGATGACGAAAGTGATTGCTCTGAGTAGGTGTATGTGCCTGATCAGGAAAGATGGTCAGGTTAGGCTGACGATCATCGCTCAAATCAGGTGTATGTGCCTGACTTGGTTGTCCATATGATATGGGGGAGTAGGCCCCACAACCCTCTTGGACTGGAACAGATGTGTGTGTCTGTTCCGGAGTGAATTGTTGATGTGTCACTCTACTGCTAGGGATAGATTTATGTGTCTGTCCCTGAGATGATGCTGAAGATGTTATGATATCCTGGCAAGCATCCAGAATATGAGCAGGAATTTGCTTCTGCTCTTTCACCATTGATAAAATATGCTTGGTGACTTCAGCCGCCGGAACAGGGATATACGTCCATTCCGGGCTTGGAGTAGGTGTATGTGCCTGCTCCTGTCCTCCTTTTCCTGTCAGTGAATCCTGACAGTACTTAAGTGTGGAGGCAGAGAGTTTAGTCTGCCTCCTGTTTGTCGTCGGGGCTTTCCGACTGACTTCTCCGTGCGCTACCAAACGAGACTGTTGGTAGGCTTGATTAGTATTAGCAGGTGTATGTGCCTGCTGATTACACTTCGCCAAACGCTGTTGACGAGATCCATCATATGTAGTCAGACGAGCCTGCTGACTAACTGCTGATGTATAAGCAGGTGTATGTTCCTGCCTATGGTACTCCGCCGGAATTGCCTGGCGGGATCGGCTTGATGCTGCCAGACGAGTCTGCTGGACAGCGGGATTAAAACGAACAGGTGTGTATGCCTGCTCGTTATTTGCCACCAAGTTAGGTTGGTGGATTTCTCCGGAGATGGCAGGGATGACAACCTGCCTATTATTAACCGGATTCCGTCTCTGGTGATTCATCTTGCCTGCTCGGGTTAGAGGAACCTGAGCTGAATGCCTGGAGCCGGTACCCTCATCATGTTGAGGGTGCACTACCGCACGAGTCTGGCGGCGATTGTTGATGGGAGCCCTTGAGAAGGACTCCTGTCTCTTTGAATTAAGGTCCCGCGGGACCTGCTCATTCACTTCCTCAGAATAAGGGAGTGAATGGAAATTGCGTTCCGGGGATAACGACCCGAAACGGTTGGAGACGGTAGTCAGCACCGCCTGCTTTTTGATTGCTGGTCGCCGTTGTCCGGACGACCAGGTAGAATTGTTAACTTGGAGGGCTTGACGAGCGGCCTCCAGAGTTGGGATAGTACCGTTACGACGGTACTCCTTAACCAGTGCATTTGAAACACAGCGTTGAAGACGCTGAGTTGGTGATGTCATCCTCAGAGCGGATGACGTTCCAGCAGGAGTAGCAGCATTGGTTTTCATGGCAGCAGACCTCACAGTAGAGGTGTTCTCAGCAGCAGTATTCACAGGGGTGAATTTAAGGAAAGCCATTTTTTTGTAGAAGATCTTGAAAAAAGAGTGCATGTTCCATATAACAGACATAATCAAGATGAATCCGGCTACTGCATCTTTTGGATGATCATATGTCAATGATTGCCTTGTTGGCCCAAGGGGCCTAACATCTAAGAAGAACATCACTTTAACTTGGTTAAGGATTCACGTCGGGTTCACCATTTTTTGTTTCGCGCGGAATCCGGGGATGACCTCCTGGACGGGAGATTCAAACGTTCCGATCGGTTTCTAACGGGTTTGTTCGTAGAACCGGAAACATCCAATGATTCCACATCCGTTTGGACCTACTTTCCAAAGGCAGGCGCTCATTAGCTTGTGGGCTAATGAGGCTTAGGAATTTGCATTGGTCGAGAGGATGGGAGGTCGGACTCATCACACCTTTTTGAGGGGAATTATTGTCTACTCCGGGACTCTCTTTATAGATTTAAGTTAAGTTCGTGAATCCTTATTACATTACCAAGTATAAAATGAGCTTTCCTTTAGTTTTAACAATCAATGATTAAATATGCAAGAAATTTAGAGAATCTTTTATATGTATTCGAGGTCCTTCATCAATATAGAATCATCTATATTTGTTTAGAGATTCTTAGTCAATGGTATCCTTCAAAACATTTATATAAAAGTCTCTTGGTCATTTTGATGACCAGGCTGGTTTTAAAACCACTCAGTGGGGCACTTGAAGTTTATCGTCATTCAGAAGGACAGAGATTATTTCAATGTTGGGATCGAACCCATGAATGGGCTACCTACGTATCCTTTGTTTTGAAAAAGGAATCAGAACCCACGTAGTTCGAGGAATGGGATATGATGTTTTATGATTGATGGCTCAAAGATGAATGTCATAATTACTTTTACACTCTAAGCTCACGTGAGTCATGCTCGGTGTGAGAAACAAGAGGTATTGGTAAAATTTAGACAATTGTGCCATAAAAGATGCAATCATAAGAATTTGTTTTGGGGCTTATGTATAGATGACTTCCCAGATAGGCGAAGGTTTAGGATTTACTTTTAGGAAGAAAATCCATGAACAGGGTCCACAAAGTTATATGTGCTTCATGGAGATTTGAATACTCTAATCTTGGGGCTTACTCCTAAGGAGGATGCCCAAGTTAGGAGGGGACTTATGATTGGGTTTTATTCCTGAAAAGGAAACCCAAATCAAAGGAAATTTATGACTGGTTAAGAGAAATTTTAAGAGACTTGGGGCTTACTCTTAAGAAAGAAGCCCAAGGTTATGACTGAGTCTTTATTCCTGAAAAGGAGACCCAGGTTAGGGATTAAGGTTTGGGGCTTACTCCTGAGGAGGATGCCCAAGATTTAAAGGACTTGATTGGGGCTTATTCTTAAGAAAGATGCCCAAGATTTATGACTAGGACTTATTCCTGAGAAGGAAGCCTAGGTTAGGGGACTTGGGGCTTACTCCTGAAAAGGAAGCCCAAGGTTATGACTGAGTCTTTATTCCTGAAAAGGAGACCCAGGTTAGGGATTAAGGTTTGGGGCTTACTCCTGAGGAGGATGCCCAAGATTAAAGGACTTTGATTGGGGCTTATTCTTAAGGAAGATGCCCAAGATTTATGACTAGGACTTATTCCTGAGAAGGAAGCCTAGGTTAGGGGACTTGGGGCTTACTCCTGAAAAGGAAGCCCAAGGTTATGACTGAGTCTTTATTCCTGAAAAGGAGACCCAGGTTAGGGATTCTCTCATCTTAAAGGTTGAGGTTGAATGAATGAACTCTCAATCTTTGGTGACATAAAGATGTTTAAAATCATTAGGTTTTGAGAGATATTTCACATAATTCCTTTCAGATAAGGATGTCAAATCAAGAAATCATGCCATAAATGGCTTTGAAGAGTATCTTGAAGACTGAATCTTGAATAGGAAGGGTGAAATGGCTTAAGAGGGGTGAAAAAGGGCAAGATGGGCACCCAAAAAGATAGGGGCGCGCAAGTATTGAAGGTCGCGCAAGTCCTGCGGCGGCGCGCAAGTATTGGTCACGCAAGTATACTTGCGCGACATAAGGGATACTTGCGCGATTTTCAATCAGAGTTGAATTACTTGAGCGACTCTTTATTAAACCCTTTCCCATCCTCTTGAGGTTCTTCCAGAAGAGGGACGCGCAAGTTATATTGAAGGAATTAAGTCGGCGCGCAAGTGTTTGATAAGTTTCAACACTTAGGCCTTCCTTCTTCCCTTTAGATCTTCCATTCTAGGTAAGAAATTACCTTAGAAGTGTTCTGGAAGCTTTGAGAAGAGACTTGGGCATCGGGAGCTTTGATCCGAGTTTCTGGGAAAAGATGATCTTTTTCAATGGGGGGCCCACAGGGTCTATTTATAGGCAAAAGAAGACCCCGGGCGGTTACTGGGCGGTTACCAGATATGTCGCGCAAGTCCCTTGCACGACCATGAGGGGTCGCGCAAGTGTTGAGGCGGCGCGCAAGTGTACTTGCGCGACCAAGAGGGAACTTGCGCGACCTATGGGCAATGTTCTCCTTTTCCATCCCTTTGTCGATTTTTGATGTTTCTTCAAAGGATTAATCACTTTGAGCTCAGATATTCCCTTTTCCGATCTTTAGATTCTGTGACGAAAGGAGCGTCAACAATTATGTACCTTAAATATATTATATCTATCATTCATATCAAATTTACATGCATTAATATAATATTTGAAACACATTATAAAATTTATACAAAGACGACATCTTAAATATATCATTTTTTTACATCAAATCTATCATGAATAATATCATTAAAACATAGAAAAATGTTTTTTTTATTAAAAATCCACATAACAATCTTTTTGGATAAAATTATTTTAACAAAATAATATTAAATGGTATATATGGATTATAATTTCATATATTATTCAATATATATAAATTTTTCTTATTTACCTATTCACACTATAGTGGTATTAAATTCATTACATGGATCTCATTTCATATATAATAGACATATTCATGGTTATATAATGACGTACCATTGTGATCATCTGTATAAAGGTATCTTGTAAAAACAATGCATACTTTGAAAAATTATAGTTCTCATAATTGGAGGCTTCATGGAAATATGTTTTCTTATCATATATGTTCATTATAATCATAAAACATTCAAATTAATATAAAAAACCTACATATAATGGTTTTCAAATCATTTTTTCCCACACTAGATGAACCATTAAATGCTTCATGATATCATTCAAAACACATATGAAAATATATTTCTAGCTGAAATTTTTTAAAAACAACATCTTTACCAAATTATTCTTATTAATAAAAATCAATCAGATAGTTGGAAATTGAGTTGAATAAATAACACACCCTAATAATATTCATTCATAATCAATTGGGAAATATTCCATATAATTCAATATGTTGGATTTTCTGCATCTTAATGTGTAAATCATATGACTTAAAACTATTAAACATCAAATATTTTTCTGACATTAAATCTTATAAATTTAAAGAATAACATTATAAAACATTGAATCCATGAGAATTGAAAAAATCACATTTACTCCCTCTTCAATAATTTGTGATAAGTCGTAGGTATTTATACTTGTAGTCTATTACTTGTGGGAGCTAACACTAAACATATTCCTAGTTAGAATAATCCCAATTATGCATTTAACCCATATTTATTCTTCCCTTTAATATCTATCAATTTTCTAATCAGCCAACTATATATATTATTCTCCAAATGCATGTATCCAATGTCATGTTTAACTTAATGATATCTACAATATGGAATTTCAACCAGTAATGATCGTTTCATATAAATTATTCTATCATCACCTACTTTTTTCTCTTTTTCAATATAACATAAATTTTTTTAATCCTCTCTACATATTGATCATTAGTAAAATGATATGGAGAAAAATATATATCTTTTCATTCATTTAATTTATTTTTTAACATTTGATAAGATTTCCCCTATAATTGTTTTCAATTTCCCATGTATAATATTGTTATACCATATTGTTGATGAAAATATGAAGTATTATATTGAAAATTAGATAATTTTTATGTCCCATAACTCTATTTTAAGAAAAATTTACATATCATGGGATGTCATATATTATTAACATAATCATTTCATGTAGTTGAAAATTCTACATTTATTAAAAATCATACACTATAATAACTTCAACAAATAAAAGTTAAAATCATCAACTAATGGTGACAAGAAAACATTAATATAATTTATATGATGTTTTTGTCTATAAATCCTTAAACTCGTAATGATATATTTTCATTTCATACCAAATTCAACAGATAAGATCTAAAGTTTGATTAAAATTGAACAAAAAAATGATTATGAAAAAAATTTATACTAATTCATTCTATCGATTCACATCCATGTCTGATATTTATAAATTTATTTCTAAATATAGAAAAATATTGATCAAACATCTTCTTCCCTGGACAATTAGCTAGATAATGTCATTATCCATCTTATATATTCTCATATACACACCATATTATCTTTTTTAAATCATTTAAATCTATAAATAAACATTTAAAAATATGAATTATATGAATATACCAAATTTACATGGTATAATTATGTATATCTATAAAATGATTTTAGGATTTTATTTTAACTCATTCCTTGATGTCCCACATATAGGACACTCTAGTAAACCTTCATATTCCTTCCTATTTGAAGGATATTAATTTGGAATTCATGTATCTAATTTTATCCCAAACACATTGAGAAATTATTTTTTTCACAATATAATAAGAATATTGAATATAATTGTCATTATGAAGTAATTCTTTCAAAATATGTATCAACATTATAAATATCATGTCACGCCATACATTTTTCACCTTGAATATATTCTATCTTAACACCGTTGATAAAATAATAAATTGTATAAAATTTGTATTCAGTGTTTTTTCTTCATAAAAATATAGACAGACAATTATTATTTCATTTATGATTACTTATAATTAAATATCTTGAATTAGACATTCAATCTGATCAGAATTATCAAATTTAAAATCATCCCAATTAATTGATGTTGAATTCATCCATCTTTCCCCATATGAAATCCAAGGGTTATAAATTCAATTAAAAATATGAAGAAATAAATGATCTTTGGTTTCTATTATTTCTATCATCTTTATAATTAATCCTTTTAAATCATGAAAAAATAAGTCATTCCTTGAAAATTTTATCTATAAAACTCTATGAAAACAATAAATTCCATCATTGTATTCATAAATTCTTACCATTTTAGTAGTCAAACAACAATTAAATATTAACTATTAAAAATATCATGATTGAAAAATAAGTTATTATGATTTATAATTTAATTTTAAATATACATGATATATACAAAACATATAATAAATATTTTCACATATAAAATAAATATATATTATTTTATTGAAAATATCACGTTAAACTACATTATGTATCATTAATTCAAAAAATATATAAAAATTTATCACTCAATCTTCTCTATCACCTAAATATATTAAAATTTCTTAATCCATTGTACAATGAAAATTATCATTCCAATATTGAAAAAAAAGTAATTAGAAACACATTATTTAGTAAATTAAAATTATTAATAACATATATTCATCAAATAATTATTTATTCAAATATTAATCTAAAAAAATAAGACAATAATTAAAAAATAAATCAGATGCATGAATAATTAGAACATAAAATACCTATATAATAAATATGAAAGAAATATAAATGGAATACACATTAATTCAAGAACACAAACCCAAAACAATATTCAAAAATTAATACATTCCTTTGTGAATGGAAAATTGAAATAAAACGTATAAATTGTAAAAATATACCAAATGGGGTAATAAAAAAGTTGTAATTCCCTTGACCTCTCTAGACCATTCCCTTACTGAAATCTAATTTTTTGAGGTGATTTGGGAGGTCAAGGTGTGTTATCCTGAACACTTTTCAAAATTTTCTTTTCTGTGAAGAGTGATTCTAGTTTTTGAACATTTTTGTCGGTGAGTCATTTATTAATATTTTTGTTGGTGAGTAATTTGTGAATAGTGACATCTGTGAGTCATTTTTGAATAGTTATATTGGTGAGTAATTTGTGAAAATTGTTGTTGGTGAGTCATTTGTGAGAAGTTCTATTAGTGAGAGATTTTTGAATAGTGATGTCAGTGAGTCATTAGTGAAAAGTGCTTTTAGTGGGTCATTTGTGAACAATGTTTACAGTGAGACATTTGTGAATGGTGTTTCTAGATTCTTATAGTTTCTCTTGTTTGACATTTTCATTGACGTAAAATGAATTAAAAGCCTTGTTTTATGTGATTTATGTTCTATTAAAATCCCATAACTCCTATCTTAATTTTCCTAAGGGTTTGGGTGCCTTTACTCAGTCAAACCATGAAATCTTAATGAGATCTACCTTTAATAAAAAATATCAATTATATCGAAACCACTGCTCTATTTAGATTTTTAAAAGGCCGAGATACATTCCTTCATGTTCTTCCTGATTCTTTTCCTTGGTATGGGATGCCCTGCACCATTCTTTCATGAGGAGACATGTGATTATTCTATATCCTTGGACCAAGTTTCCCCTTCCTGTGTTCCCCTGTTTTGGTGGATGCTGCATGTTTTGATCTATCTTTAATAGAAGATAAGTTCTATCTCTATTCTTATGGGTTCATCGATCCTTTTTCCCCAGTTATTCATTCCATGTTAAGGCATGTGATCTCTATGTTTCTAATGGAACTTTCATGGGAGTTGATTGATGTGGTTGCGCCACGGTGTCCTCAGGTGGATATTGTTGTTGTGGGAGAGGTGATCATGATCCACTTCCTTGATCCATTCTTGTGAGAATAATATCAACGACCTATTTAGGTAAAGGATTCACTACCTCTCTATTTATTTATGTGAAGTTATATTGTAATCTTGGTTTAGCCCTTAGATCACAATGGATTTAATCTACTATGTTTATTAACCATATTAAAGAATTGGTATCAATCGTATATTGTTTCTTTATAGTATGATAATGTTTTTCCTCTTGATTTTCAAGATAGTGTGATATCTATTCCTTTCTTGGTTTTCATATTGTTCTTGATGAAAATTGGAAAATAATGTAATGGTGAAATAATTTTTTTTAATTGGATAAAAGATAAAGAGGCGTGTTTAATGAATCTGGTTGTTGTTGTAATTTGATGAAAATAAAATTGATGCACATTATCAAATTAAATTTTATGGGTTGATAAACCTTAAGAATGTTTATCCTTGTGGATAAAATAGTCAAAGACATGATAAATTATTTTTTTAATTAATTTGGTGATATCTTGTGATAGCATGTTTCTTAGGTTTCTTGTAGTTGGAACCTATGAATAATGAATCAGTTAGTTCAAGATTTAATAAGAACTAATTGTGTGATAAAGTTAATTCTTTATCAGGTCTGAGTTTCCCCCTTGATTGTAAAGGCCGAGTTCATGTGCTTTGGAGATGTGAGAGCTCGTTGTGTGTGAAGGCTGAATTCCTTGTTTAGGGCCAAGATCTCAGTTGTAATGTTCGTTGTTTCCTGCTACTTATCTTATGGTTTGAGCCTAGGATGGTTGAGCATGGAAGGTTGTTGTGGTATGTAGGAGTAGGGAGGCCTAATGGTTGTGGTGGTAGCTGTCAACATCTAGTACAACCAGATGTATCAGTTTATGCATATGCGTGTTGGGGAGGCAACTAGAGATGATGAAATGGGTTAGATATGAATGTTAGATAGTTTTAAATCTTGTTATTTGTTTATCTGATTTACATTTCCCACTACCTGAGGTATCAATATTTTTTTACTCTACATTCCAAATAGGCGAAGATACATGGGGTATTCCACATTCTTTCTATGTTCAGCTTCTCAAGGATGGATGGGTCTACACTCTTACTATAGGTGGAAAAGACTCGACGAGTAGTTCATCTACTCACCGTTTCTGCACCTTGTGTTTGGTATCTTAGAATAAATTTCCATAATTCCTATGGATATTAGAATGTAATAATGATATTAATAAATGATTTAATAAATTGTGTTAACCCATAGGGTCGTAGGTTGTTGGGATGTAATGTTGAGGTTATAATTTAAAGGAACTATGGACTTGGTTTGGTTTTGCCTGGAGGCATGGATCTTTGTTGTGATTCTAATATAATGAAATGTGGTGAATATTAATGGTTAAATAATTAATTATAATAAAGTTAAATTGATGAAAAGGGATAATGTAACTTAATAGAGATCTTTAAATGGTTGTGTGCTTATAGGATATCAAGTCTTAGCGGTTGTAGTCGAGAGTCCGATATACATTAGCCATAGTAGAGTCCAAGACTAGGTTCTTCCCATATTGTGGTTGTGAGTTACAAGATATTATAAACTTTTTGTGTTTCTATATGATACATTAGCCTATCTGTTAGGAAAACTGACACCCTGGGGATTCAGAGCCCTGGGGGTGTTTTCCCCAATATCCCTGTGGGAGGATAGATGGATTACTACTCCCTTTGGCCCTACTCTCTTCTCTTGGTAGTTACTTCTGATGGTAGGCATGATGGTTAGTTTTTTCCATATATGTGTATAGAGGGTTGTGATTGCATGTGGTTATTCAAACACATATATTATGGAGATTGTTTCTTATGGACTACTATAGGTGAAATTTATATAGGTTGTGATGGCTTTAGGATCCTTACTCAGTGTATGGGATGTAATGGATTGAGTTATAATACCCAACATTTGATACATTTTATACGAGATATGGTTGCTTTAGGAAACTACCTGGTCACTTTGGTTACATGGACATATTGGCCATATTTCATGAGGTGTATGTTGTGGTGTTACGCCTAGGTGTCTACAAGAAAGCCTTTGGGGGAGAGATGCTTCGGATGTGTGGCATTGGGGAAAATTGGAAAACAAGTGGGAAATTGGCAGTGGGGTTCCCTTTATATTATTTATTATATTATATACTCTTATATGCAATAATTTGTGAGAGTATCCATATTGAGGCTGGGAACATAGTTTACATGTTTTAGTTATGAGTTATTTTCACTTGTTGTTCACTGAGAATTAGCATGATTTATTTACTTTTGCATGAGAGCCTCTAAAGAGGATCCTACTAAGTATACAATTATAATCACCCTACATATATATAATTTTTTTTTTCATATCACTTGGAGAAGGTTGGATATTGGGATGGTTACTACTACATTGGTGTTGTATGAGCTATGCATGCTTCATGGTTGCTACCATTTCACTTTATTTTAGTACTCTTAGTTGTAACTTTTAGTTTTAGTAGTTATTTCCTGACATTAAATATGTGTACTTGTGATTTCATTTATATTTTAGTCTAATAAATATTTGGTTGGCATATTTATTATCTTTGTTTTAGCATGTGTTTTCTTAGAGGGTAATGCCTCCCATTGGTGTTTTTATTATACCCTAGGTGCTAATCGCCAACCTGGGGCCTACTGGAGGTGGGACTCATGGGTCATTATCTCCCTTATCACATTACTGACCTATAAGGGGTACTCTTTTTAAGGAGGGGTCATAACATTGTGGTATTAGAGGTCTGGTTGAGGGATAGGTTGAAGTTTGGAGTTAGGCACAGGTGAGGTTTCATGGGTTGGTAGGGAAATAGTGTCATCTAAGTTTAGAAAGAACTCTAAACATGGGATACTTGATAAGTCACAAGTATTTAGGGACCCCTATTATCTTATGTAAGGAACATTAATTTTATATTTTCTACTAAATGAGGTGATACATGTTGTAGCAGAGAGGCCAAGGAAAGGATCGTGCATCATTATTCTTTGTGCATGTGTATGAATGGGTAGGACTTGGGATAGGTTTACCTAAAATTATTAAAAGAAAACAATTAATTAATATTAATGTATTCCATATTCTAGGATTAGGATCTCTAAATTTTGGTTTTTTTAGGTATGGATTTAGGTCAATTCCCTTATTAGGTTCGGGCAAAAGATGTTCAGTAGCTTGTGTCAGTCGATCTTTGTAGAGTAGAGGTTGATGAAGATGACACTCTGAGAGTTTCAGTGCTAGAGTCAACAAAACTATGAGGGTTTCATTTCAGATGTAGTCACATAAGACAAGTTGGAGGAGGTTAATATAGCCTTCGGTTCAATCTATGCTCAGAAAGATCATTATGTTTCATTGTTTGTTATGATGTTGTGTGGAGCAGTAAGGCGGTGGGGGTTATTGTTCCTCCGGGATAATGAGGAGTCAATAGTATTGTGGGATTATTTATGAGACAAGTTTAGAGATGAGTTTCTTTCTTTGACTATGAATTCTTCTAGTCATAAGGATCTACTGACCCTTCGATAGGGGAGTTCTAGTGTGCGAGGGTTTGGAATCCATTTCAGGAACCATTTATGATATGTTATAGACCTATTCCTATATGAGGAGGCTAGGAAGAGGAATTTCAAGGATGCTTTGCATTCAAAGATCCATCAACATGTCACCATGTTTATTCTAAAGAATTATCTTGATGTTCTAGCAAGGGAAGAGGTCATTGGGTTGATGTTAGCTAGAACCAAACCATCGTGAGAGGGGAGTCTTCTGAATTCCTCATGAAGCAGTGTTGCGGTTCGAGGTTCTGGGTTTTATGGGCAGAATAGTTTTTGTTTGGCTGGGGGTTGGTCGCATATGTCAATATCTTGTTTCACTAGGGGAGTGTCTATCAAACCTATTCTAAGGGATTAGGTTCTTTTTTTCTATGGAGGTTTTGGTCATCAGCTGGGAGAGTTCCCAACCATTCTGAGTGGTTAGTGTGTGCCAGGTGTTCCACATAAAGTTCCTCCATTTAGGTAGTTTCATTCTAGGAAGTAGTAGCAGGTTGGACCAGATTTAGGTTAGCATATAGAATATAGGGAAAGATGAGGATATCCCCGGAATGCTCCCCATCCTCAGAGAGCAATTTGTGTTTATGGTGGTGGTCAATGGTGGGGTCAGAGAGGTCATGGACTAGGTTATAGTCAGCTTCATTCTTTATCATTGCCATCGTTGAGTGAGCCAGACATCATTTGAGGGAATTTTTAGTTTTTTTCTACTTGTGTGTATGCCTTGTTTGATTCAGGAGTGACACACTCCTTCAGATCACTTTCCCTTGTCCATTATTTTGGACATGAGGTAGAGTGGATTTGAGTGCCCTTGGCTTTGACTACTCCAGTTGGTGGTCGAGCTAACTTGTTTGAAGTATGTAGATAATGTGGGGTATTAATTGGTTAGCACCTCTCATGGGTATATTTCCTATCTTTATAGATACAACTATGTGATTTCATCCTCAACATGGATTGTTTGTATTTAGTGTAGGCTATAATGGATTTCTTCAGGGTTCATGTGGTGTTATTCGATGCTGATAGAGATCCATTGGTGTTTATTAGCGAGTGAGACCCTCATATGGTTTAGATGCATGTTCCATCCTTATCATTCTTGAAGGCTGAGTGAATTCTTATTTCATTCGAGGTTCAAAATTTTTCATTTCCTTGGGTTGTGGGAGAGTGCCTTGATGTCTTTCCAGAAGAGGTTTTAGTGCTACCCCCTTTATGAGAGATCATTTTCGGGATAGATCTATTTCCATGAGCATCTATTATATTAATTTCTCCATATAGGATTCCCTTTTTTTATTTATGAGAGCAATATACATCTTGATGGTCTTTTTCCCTGTGATTTTGTAGATCTGACTGTGTCACTGTGGGGTGTACTAGTTTTTTTCATAAGGAATGCTAATAAAAGTTTGTGGTTTTGTGTCGATTATCGTCTCTTGAACAAAGTGCCTATGAAGAATCAATATCCTCTTCCATGGATTGATGATTTATTTGATCAACTGAAGGGTGAAAATTTCTTCTTGAAGATTGAATTGTGGACGTGATATCATTAGATGCATGTGAAGGATGAGGATATCCCAAAGACTTCTTTCTGCTGTCTTCATGGGCATTGCGAGTTCTTAGTTATGTCATTCAATGTGACGAATTCTCTAGATATGTTCAAGGGGTTGTTGAACACTATGTTCTATGAGTTTTTTGTTAAGTTCATGGTGGTTTTAAATGAAAAAATCCTTATGTACATCGTGTCTAAGGAGGAGAATGCAGAGAAATTGCATGTTCTTTTGGGAATCCTTCATCAACAATAGTTGTTTGGAAAGTTTCCAAAGTATGAGTTTTGGGCCCGAGAACTCTATTTCTTGAGGTTTGTTGTGTCCTGGTAGGGAGTATATGTGGATCTTTCAATGATAGAACTAGTTGTGTCTTGGGAATCCCCCAAGACAGTAGCAGAGGTGTGAAGTTTCCTTAGACTCGCATGATATTATAAGAGGTTCATGGCCAATTATTCTCGGGTTGAGACTCCTACAACGGCATTGACCATGAATGATCAATCATTAATATAGACCGATTATTTTCAGGAAGCTGTCAATTATATACAGGATAAGTTGGTTAGTATTCATATTCTTTTCATAATAGTAGAAGGAGTTAAGTTAAAGGTGTTCTGTAATGCTTCACATCTCTGGTCAGGCTAGATTCTAATGAAGAAGATATCAGTAGTTTCTTATGATTCTTAGTACTTACATCCCCATGAATGTAATTATGCCACCCACATTATAGATTTGGTATAAGAGGTAGTTTACCTGAAGTTATGGAAACATTACCTCATTAGAGAGCACCTTATGGTCTTCACTAATCATAAAATCTTGAGGTATGCTTTCTCCAAGCATGACATGAACTTACAACAGCATCAGTGAATGGAGTTATTATAGGATTATGAATTTGAAATATCATATACACCATGTAAGTAGAATGTTTTAGTTGATGAGATGAGTTGGAATTTGCGTAGTGATTAAGTGTGTGAATCTGGTGATTCATGGATATTAATGGAACAACATTCAGTATTACATCTTGTTGTGGGAGATGTTCAAGGGAAGAGGTTATATTTTTCATATGATGGTGCAGTCAACTTTGGTAAAGTAGGTGGAAGATTCCTCATTGGGGGATCTTAAGGTTGAGGTCTTGAGAGATAGAGTTGTTTGTAGTGAGGCCCCCGATGGCTGGTCTGAGGATTAACAACATTGGGTGTTATATCAGGTACGAATTTTTATTCCTTTGGTGTGGTGTGAGATGTTTCTTAGAGAGTTCAATGGTTCTCCATTAGTGGTACATCCTGGCGTGATGAAAATGTACCAATCTTTGAGGAGTCAGTTTTGGTGGCATTTAAGAGCGTACTTGGGAATGTGAGTCATAGATACACACTCAGTACCCCAAGATGTTTTATGTTTATCACTTTTCTTCTAATGATGTTTGATTTAAGGTTTTTGGCCTTTTCTTGTTATGAGAAGGATTTCTTTTGTTTATTGTTGTTGATTTCTCTCTTTTGAGAGGAATCTCTTTAGAGAGAGTGTTTAGGAGCTAGTTTTGGTTGTCATGTGGATTAGTGACTTTCTTTTTGAACCTGTTGAGATCCTTTGGGGGTGAGAGCCTTGAAAGGTATATCATAGGGTGTTTTTTTGGTTCCCTTTTTCAATTTCCCATCTAGGTTGGTTTTGCATTATCAAGGATAAGTCTGGTTTTAGAGGTATTTGATGTAATGGCAAGGACCTCTCTGGTCCATTCCATTACAGAAATATTGTGTTTGAGGTGTTCTGGTAGGTCAGTGTGACTTGTCCCGAACACTTTTTTCAAATATTCATTTTTGTGAACAGTGTTGTCAGTGAGTCATTTGTGAATAATGATGTTAGTGAGTAAATTTTGAACAATTAGTTCAGTGAGTCATTTGTGAAGAGTGTTATTGGTGAGTCATTTTTGAATAGTTCTTTCAATGAGCCATTTTTGAATAGTACTGTCAGTGAGTCATTTTTGAACAGTGACGTCGGTGAGACATTTGTGAATATTGTATCTAGCTTCCTACAATTCAACCCTTTGATATTTTCTAAGATGTAAAATTCATTTGAAGACTTTTATTAATTTATTTAAGTCCAATTTAAATCCCATAACTCCTATCATAATTTTTCTAAGGGTCTGGGTGCCATTACTCATTCAAAACACATATTTTTGAAGATATCCACCTTTAATGGGAAATCCAAACCCTTTCTCAACCACTACTCTATTTAGATTTTCTAAAGGCCAAGATATATTCTACCATGTTATTCCATCTAGTTTTATTCGGTATGGGGTTCCCCAGACCTTCCATTATTGAAAAGATATGCAATTTGTTTTATATCCTTGGACTGGGTTTTCCCATCCTATGTTCCCCTGTTTTTTTGCATGTAGAAAGTGTCAATTCATCTTCAATAGAAGGTGTGTTCTACCTCCATTATTCGGGTTTCTTCTCTCTGTTTCCTCCTTTTATACATTCCATGTAATGACATATGATCGCCATGATTCTAATGGACCTTTATTGGGTGTTGATTTATGTGGTTGTGGGGTGGCATCCTCAGGTGGATGTAGTTATTACAGGAGAAGTGATTGTGATATGTTTCTTTGATATATTTTTTTGTGAAGAATGAAAATGAATATTTTAGGTAGAGGATTCCCTTTTTCACTCTATTTTTATTTTCAATTGTAGATTTATAATTTTTTATCCCTTTGATCTCAATGGAATTGACCTAATAATTATATGAACCAGATTAAATAATTGGTATCGATCGTAGGATGTTTCTTTATACCTTGATAATGGTTTTCCTCATGATGTTCTAAATAATGTGGTATATATGAATTTCTTGGTTAGTGTATTTTTCTTGATGTAAATTGGTAAATAACATAAAGATGAAATTAATTATTTAATTAGATTAAAGATAAATAGGTGTGTTTAATGAATCCTATTGTTGTAGTAATTTGATGATAATCAAATTGATGAAAATGAGCATGTTTAATTTAATTGGTTGATGAACCTGATGCATGATGATACTTGTTGACAAAAGAGATAAATACATGATAAATTAATTTTTCAATTAATTTGGTGATAGGTTGCGATATATTGTTTCTCATGTGTCTCATATTTAGAACCTATGAATAATGAATCAGTTAATTCAAGATGGAATAGAAATAGGCTGTGTGATAAATTTAATGCCTTGTAGGGTTTGAATTTCCCAATTTCTTATAAAGGCTGAGAGCATGTGCTTTGGAGTTATGAGATATTGTTGTGTGTGAAGGTCAAATGCCTTATTTTGGGATAAGAGTGGACTTTCTTTATTGTTTGTTTCCTACTTCTTGTGTTGTGGTGTGAGCCATGGATGGCTTACCCTAGAGGACTATTGTGGTATGCAGGGGCAGGGAGGCCTACTGGTTGTAGGGGTAGTATTTGACACCAAGAGTAGTGAGATTCATCAGTTTATGCATGTGGTTGTCAGGGAGGACACTAGATATGATGAAACAGGTGAGATATGAATGTTAGAGGCATTATGAATCTTGTTGTATGTTTATCTAATTTACTTTTCCTATATCACGAGGTGGTTGTTTTTTCTTACTCTCCTTAAAAAAGATGTGAAGACTTAGGGGGTATTTCACATACATTCCATGTTTATCTTCTCAAGGATGGATGGTTCTATGATCTTACTTTTGTTGGTAAAGATTCAATGATTAGTTCCCCAACTCACCGTGTTGAGCCCCTTGTGTTAGGTAGATTATAAGTATTTTCTAGAATGCCTGTGGATATTGGAAAGTAATAATATATTAATGAATTATTGAATAAATGATGTCAACCCATTAGGTTAAATCTTGGTGGGATTCAATACTAAGGATAAAATTTGAAGGAACAATGGACTTTGTTTGGTTATGCCTGGCAGCATGGATATTTGTTGTGATGTTATTTGAAGGTAATGTGGTAAATCATAATAGTTTATTAAGTGTTAAATAATAAATTAAAATAAAGTGAAACTGATAAAAAGTAATAAAGTAACTTAATATAGCTCTTTAAATGGTTGCGTGCTTACAAGATATCTAGTCTTAGCTGTGGCATCTAGGAGTTCGAGAGATGTTAACTGCAGTTGAGTCTATGACTAGGTTATGCCTACAGTGTGGTTGTTAGTAATATTATCTTATGAAATTTTTGTATTTTTATATTCTACTACACGCTATATGTTAGGGAAACTAACAACCTGGGGATTCTGATCCCTGGGGGATGTTTTCCCCAACATCCTGGTAGGTGGATGGATGGATGACTACCCCCATTGGCCCTGAGCTCTTCTATTGGTAGTTACTTGTGCTAGTAGGCATGATGGTTAGTTTTCCCCATATATCTTTGTAGAGGGATGTGATCCCTTGTGGTTATTCATAGAAATATATTCTGAATATAGTTTTTTATGGACTGTTATGGGTGTAACACGTATAGGGTGTAATTGCATTAGGATCCTTACTCAGCGTATGGGTTGTAATGACTTGAGTTATAATACCTGATGTATGATACATGTTATGAAAGTTGTGGTGGCTCCTAGAAACTACCTAGTTACTTTGGATACATGGAAATTTTTGTTTTGTTTGATGAGGTGCATGTCGTGGTTTTTGGAATATGTATCTGTGGGAAATCCTTTTTGGGGATAGATGCTTAGGATGTGCAGTAGTGGGGGGAATCAGAAACCCAATGGGAAAGTGGTAGTGGGGTACCCATGATATTATTTAATATTTTATATAATATTTTATACAATACTTTGTCAGAATATCCATGGTGAGGATGTCAACATAGTATACCAATTTAAGTTATAAGTTAGTTTCACTTATTGTTCAATGTGATTTAGCATATTTTATTTACTTTTTCATGATAGGATCCAAGGAGGATCCAAATGATTATATTATTATACTCACACTACATATACATCCAACTATTTCTCAGGTCACTTAGAGCAGGTTGGAGATCTGGTTGGTTATTACTAGCTTGAGGTTGCAGGAGTTGTCTGGGCTTCATGAATGATATTGTTTTACTTTATTTTGGAATATGCAGTATTCACTTTCAGTTGTAGTAGTACTTGCATGACATTACATATGTGTACTTGGGATTTCATTTATATTTTAGTCTGAGTAGGATTTGGTTGGTGTTTTTCAAATATCTCTCTTTCACATGTGTTATCTTAGACGGTAATGCATCCCATTGGGGTGTTTACTATACCCTCAGTGCTAGTATCCAACTCGGGGCCTACTGGTGGTGGGACTTAAGGGTCACTATCTCCATTATCACATTTCTTCCCGAAGAGGGGTAAACATTTTGGGAGGGTCATGAAAAAAAATCACAAAATTAGAAATATGGTGTAGAGAGGGGGGCCACTAGATAATAGCTGAGGGTGGATGACAGTCGTAATTCCAAATGAATATGATTAGAGTCCACATGATTGAAGAAAAAAGAGTCAGACTACATCATATGAGAGAAAAGACATTTTATTCATGATAAATAATATCCTTCAAATTATTCAACAAATCTTTTTGTAAAAAATTAATAAGTGGTCATGTCAATTTTTCAATAATTAATGTGAAAAAATTATTTTCACATCGGTTGTTGAATAATTAATATTATAAAACACATTTTTAACTATGGTTACTAGATAAACATCAATTAAAATACAAGCCTTCCATTTTCACATCTTTTTTGAATGAAAAAACATGGAAAATACTTACTAGTGTAAGTTATAAATAACTGATTTGAAAAAATTGTGATATATTAATTTTTTACTAGTGTAGGTTCAACATTGGGTCAGCTTGACTATGTATTTGAACAATACTATGAAATAATATCATTTATGACTATGAGAAGTTATATTTTGGTATAATATGATATAAGTAAGGAAGTAAAGAGTTTTTTTATATTATGTTTGAAACAACATTTAATTCATCGATTAATGAACCCCCATTCATTCATTGAGAATAACCAAAAGATTTTTATCGACAAATTAATCCTCATATATTGTATCCAAACATACCATGGAATGAAATTATAGATTTATAATCTATCTTGTAACATCTATTCCATAAAATTTATGATATAATAGTGATCTAAGTAAGGAAAATATTATATACTAACACATATTTTATGACACTATTTTTACGGGAAAAATACTACCTACACATGATGTTGAGAATTGGTAAATAAAATAACTTATATTCATATGTATATAATTATAATAAATGAAGATTATAAATGGTTATATTAATTAATAATTTTTTTGGGTACTTATTTAATGAATATAATTAATTATTCATTATGTTTGGTGAATGTTTAGAATGAATTGGGACTAGGTGATGGTTTTTATCCTTGATTTATATCATTTAGAAAACAAATTTATTATGCACCAAATTTCATTTATGTGGTTTATGTGTTGTATATTTGACATAATATAATTATTTTATATCAATCATTTTATATTATGGTTAATATTAATCTAGCTATTTTAAGAGATTTTGATTAAAATGTTACTTAGGATTTGAGGGTTATGTTAGTCTAAATTATAAAACATTGACACATGTTACATGTTATACACCATGATTATTTTGTGTTGTTTTCTACTATTTTACAATCCAATTTATGTTCTACATTTTATTTACATTTAAATTTTTGTATAAAAAACCAATAGCAATTTTATTTCTTAAAATATCTCTTAATAAAAGATTTACCCAACTGTATATGTATTTGTTGACTAATGGTTTTCTTCCATGACTTACGATTATTTACTTGATCCTATTTCATATAATATTTTTTAAATTCTTCCCTTTTATTTTATAATGTAGTGTTCTCTAATTGTATTCATTTTTACCAAAAAACATTCTTTTCATCTTTTTTATGGTTAATGATTATGTCTCTTATATTGGACATTTATAACTTAAATATCCTTCATTTGGTTCATAATGTTTCATTATAAACCTTTTATATAAATCCATGGGTCATCCACCCTAATATTTTATTGTATTTTAATATCTATAGATCTATTTTACAAATATATTTTAATATAATTTTTTTACTCTTTTAACATGGATATTTTTAAACAAAGGTGTTTAAAAAATAATTAAAAGGACTTTCCCATTTCCATTCAATTGTTTTTTCTTCCTCTATTCATTTTTACAAAATAATCATTTTATCTTTGTAACTCTTGATAATTATATATTTTTAGTAAATGAAAAAATTAATAATTCCTCTACATTACATTTTCAAAAGTTACCTTATAAATATATATATATATATATATATATTAATTTTACATCATTTTTAAATATATTTTATAATAGATATTTTTTCTTCCATTTACATTATCATTTTTCAAAGTATTTACCGTAATGAGGTTTATGTTTCATGATTTACCCATTTAAATACATATACTATCATTACGTATTTTCAACTCTTGATATCAAATAATGCAACCATTGAACCATTTTTGTAAAATTTGATGACTTTTTTGTGGTTGTTTTTCATTTCTCTCAACACCCACTTGTTTTTTTCATTATTTCAGTGGGGATATGTTCTATTGAAACCATACACTTTCTAAATTTTCATGTCTCATGATCATTCAATTTTAGTATGTAGTTATATTTATACTGATTTCCCTATATGTTGTGAACGTAAAATTTTACATAATTTATGTTGGATTATGTTTACGTAGAAGATATGTTATTCTTTTTACCAGGTATAATGTACTAGAATTAGTTATATTATTATTCTAATATGAATGATTATCAGAATGTTGAATCTATATTTTGTAACCATACACTTTCAATATCATGATTTTATGATAATATTGTCACTTTTATTGACATGATGAAAATTTGTGTCATTTTAAATATTTTTATTCTAATATAGAAGATTATTAGAAATGTGGCTATTTCTTGTTAGACCATTCACATTCATTTTGTGGATTAGTTTTTATTATGTTATAAATTTATGGGAATAGGTAAAATTATTAATATTATTGATAATTATTGACAAGTAAAATATATTGAATATGTATTTACATTTTTTATCATTAATAATATAAATAGGTTTTAATTTTTTAGAAACATGTTTCATAGAGAATAAGAAGAAAATTAATTTTAAATATAATAATGAATGCTTTGAATTAATCTTGTAATGTTTGGGGAAAACAATTATATATCTCCTACATGAATTGATAGTTCTCTTGTGAAAAAATATATTTGGTTTTTCTATATGTCTCTCCCAATAAATGAGTTCTTTCCTGGAACAATGCCTTATAAATAAGTTTTTGATGCCGAAAATTATGGATTACATAAATATTTGATTAGTATTATTGATATCCATGTTTTTATTTATTTTCATGGATATAAAATTCTATAAAATTTAATTTTTTTATGGATTCATGTTATCTTCATATTCCAACAATAATATATATGCCCTGTTTATTCTATCATTAATTTAGTTATATATTTTTTCCTACATAGCACTTGAGATCACCTATTCATTTGTTTCCATTTCCCTTAGTTATGATAAAAAGTATTATGAATTATATGATTATATGTATAACATTTATGGAATAATTTATTAGATATGTTGAATTAAAATTAATTATTATGTAGTTTTATATATAGAGGGGAAAATGAAAAAATGATATAATGAACATGGGATTTATTACTTCATGTTGTGTCAAAATTATAAGATGATAAAAACCTACAAATATCATTCATTAGTAGAATATAAAATAATAATTAATGATTTCTTAATTAAGGATGTTTATATCTAGGATTTTACTCATGCTGTCATTGATAGTGTGTAATTTATGTGTCGATGGTAACTATATTTAGAAGTGTGGGTCTGAGTCTTCACATATGAGCACCTGTTTCAGAATTTTTTTTCTTCATTAAATTTAAAAAATATGATGGGTTGCTATTATTTTAGGGTCTCCCACAGTAATAGTTCCATATTCCAAAATTAATTCAATATAGGCTTTAAAATTTATAGTTGATTCCAATGATAAATCAAAATTTTTCTAAATCCAAGATCAATTTATAGCCTCAGTTTCTTTAAATATACAAAGGCTTTACACTGTATCTATAAAAGTGTTCCTCTAATAATTTTTAGTATCTAAATTGTAGTGACTCTACCCTAATGAGACCAGAGTTGGTGCATGCTATCAATTACATTAGAATGGTTACAAAGAATCAAATTCTAAAGGACTAATAGTTTATTAGTATTGTTAAACAGATTCATTCATGAGAATTTTTTTTACAAATGAAAAAAATAATTACTATATAATTAGTTTCTAAATAATTTCAAAGATAACAAATTTATTCCATCTAGAGTATCCTCACATATCTTTATTATTACATTTCATGGATTTATGGGGAATGGAAACATAATAATAGTGATCTAAAATTCTTAGTTAGGGTAAATTATAGTAGAAGAAATAATGAAACAATGAGAATAATAATCATGGTATGGTAAATAACTAATAACATATACCATGTAATCGATAAACATTGAAAAATGTGAGTAAATAATATGGAATTTTAAGAAACTTAAACAAATCCCATTTAAGAGATGTACTGAAAATGTAATGTTTTCATAGATATGTTGACACAAAATTTTATGGATTAATATTAACTAAAACTAAATGAAGTTAATTCTTTCTTAATGGATGTCATTTTTGAGGCATATGATGTACAATACAATAAAGACCATTCATAGGATGGTTTCAAACTACGAATAGAAACCCCTTTAATTTTCACAGCTTATTTGTATCATGAGAACCTATTAATGCATCAAGGAGCTATATAAAGTCCTAGATCCACCCTTCATTACCAGTCCAAATCATTCCTTGTATTGAATAACCAATTAAATAATATTCCCTATCAAATATCTATATTGAATTAAGAATAAAAAATAATCAATATTTCCCCAAATAATCAAATATATTTCAAAGTAGACACCAAATTTATAATGGTATATGGTTTAGTATATAGTAATATCTATGATATATGAAAATGGTAATTTAGAAGAAATCATTATTCAATGATCATATGAGATTGAATATTTGATTTAAGCTAAAAAAAACAACCAAAGGTGAATACTATCCCTTGAAAATCAATAATAAATCATATATACTAATAATAATGATGGTATCAATAAAATATATCCCAATTAGAGTAAAATAATGTTTTGTTGTTGTTTAATAATAGAAATAATTTTTTTTAAGAATATTTTGGAAGAAAACATCATTTGTTTTGAAAACATGTTATTTTAAAATCACCTTTCAAAAAAATTTCTTTAAGCACTAAATTTTATTCCTGGAAATGAAACATAATATAAATGAAAAGTAATAAATCCATACTTGATGTATGAGGTAAAAAGAGAATTCTTGTTTCATGGTTAAAAGCAATAAAAAAGTCCTTGTTCAGAATGTGATAAGAAGATTACATAGAAAAATTTGGAAAAAGAGAAAGGGGTAAACTATCTTTACTTAATCATGCTAAAATCATTTTTTTAATTATAAAATTGGTGTTTTAGAAGATAACATGTTTTAAAAATAAATAGAGAAATAAATTTGGTTTTTCTTAAAAACATTATGAGTACTAATGTGTGGGAAATGGTACTATTAATTAGGAAATGTCAAAAAATATCGAAAGGAGAAGAAAATAAATAGTATTATTAGATAGTGATAAAATAATTTCCTCTAATGAAAATTTATGTCTAAAGAATCCCAAAAATTTGAGATTGTAAAGTAAACCCTTGAAAATATTATAATGTTGGTGTGAGAATCAATCAATTATTAGATTTTGTACATCAACTATATAGAAGATGAAATACATAAATAGATAGTAAAATTCATTATACACATGATCATAGAATATTAACTACAATGTGGAAGTAATATAACCTAATGAAATTAAATTGGTTTATGAAATTCTTTTCCACTTGGGAACTTTTAACTCAAATCCCAATAGATTAAATATTTCAAATTGAATAAAAAAATGTAATGAATAATGATTGAATCATGATATTATATGAAACAGTGGATGTATTTGATCCATATATAAGTAATTCGGAGCACAATAATAAAGCGATTGTTTAAAAATGAATTCAATAATCACAAAATTAAGTGAGATTGTAAAGATAATTGTTAAAAACATTCTTTGAGTAGAATAACACTGAAACATTCCAAAGTGTTCCATACCACATTGAAACACTAAATCATAATATCAATGAAGGAATTACATTAAAGGAAACATATTTTATCATGCGAATAAGTAGATTTGTGGTATAACATGTAAAAGTTTAGTATATACCCCATATAAAATAAAAAGGTTTCATAATAACAAATAAGTCTCAAGGGAATGTAAATTGATAGGAAATCATTTACCTTGAGTCTAATTTGCCTAGTGTGTATTTATATTATGACTAAAAAAATTATGTTATTATTTGACTTATTTGGTACATATTTAATATTTAAAATTACTTTTATTTAACTTATTACCATGTTTAATATAACTACTTAATCAAATAATTTTACATCGAGTGTTTTGACCAAATTCGGTTTATGTGTGAAAAACAACATTCATAGGTCAACTATGGTAAAATGGGTCAATATATAACATATCAAGAATAATAATAAAGAAATAATTATCATATTTATACATAGATTATTCTTTTATAAACAATTATTCAATATGGTTATTAAAATTGAATCAACATTTTAATCAGGGGATGATATGTTGTACGTACGCATGAGTAATATTCCCATTTTGCAATGATCATTATAGAACAAATGTAAAGAACACTATATCACCCAATAATTAACATTAAATAATAAATAAAATTTAATTTAATCCTATCTACTTATATTTATAACTATTTCGATGTAAAAGGAATCTCGACATGTTGAAGAGGTGGAAGTCCACATGTCCATGAATGAAGTTATCACTTTTTAGGTTTATGAAATAGTAATAAATAGAATGATATATATATATATTATTTCCAAAAACATAATTATGTCATTAATATGATATATATTATTTTTATGTATTTTATGTTTAATTATAACTATCCTTCGTAAATTCTGTGTATCGTGTGAACGAATCACATCACTTTGAGGGGCGATAGTCCACAATTCCACAATGTAATCATTTTTAAACAAATTGATAATTATAAATATATATACTATAAAATAATCACATAATATTGGGGTAATAATAAATATCACATATAACATAAATAAATAGTGTTTCCATCATAATTTCCACCATGATATACAGTAAAGGAAAAATAAACAATCTTCATTTCGTGAGGTGGTAGTTTCTCATAGATGTAAATAGTCTGTTCATTACCCATTTGATGGAATTGTGTGTATTTTTAGGTATAACCCTTATCCTAAAAACATCCGAGTATATTTATCACTATATTTCTGTAAAAAATATCATAGAATGAGAAGAGTTGAGGGACTAGAGAATAAAAATAAAACTAAAAAACTTTGGGAAAGATATGACCTCTTAATCGAGTAAATCCTTTTGGTTTGAACCAAAGGGAATCATTTGATTTCCTTATGGAAACTTTGAGGCTTCTAGGGTGATCATATGTATGTTTAAGAGCTATTTTTTCAATATTTTTTGAGCTAATGTGTCTTCATTGGTGTGAGGATGTAGAAGGATAAGAGTTCATTTTATAGTGGAGGAGGAGTGTCACTCTTTTAATATTTTGAAAAATGAATTACATACACATTTTCAAAATGAAAGTTGCATTCATAATGTTATACATAATATTAAAGTGGGTATAGGGTCTAAATATGGCCATTAAATGGACTTTGGACTAGTTTCTAGGTCATTTGGGCCCTTAATATTAAGATTTAGTCCACTATTAAGATTAATTTTACTATAATTGTTGTAATTAATTTTAATTACTTTTGGTAATATTTTTGGTCAAAAAAGTTGAACATATTACAGTTTATAAAATATTATTATTCTTAATAGAATCCATTTTTAAAAATTTCAATCGCAGAAGCTTCATAAATTAATTCAAACACAATCCTATAGATGGGACAACAATGCCGGATTTTAAAGTAAAAACGTACGAAAGTTTGTTACATTTTTATAATCAATTTCAACGTGAAATTTATTAAAATTTCCTATATTGGATTAATGGAAAGAAATATTATCTTATTAAACTTTTAAAGTACTTTAAAATACATTTTAACTATATAAATAAATTAGATGAAAACGATATTTTGAACTAAAATTAAACATTTTTCATTATTCAATAAAAATGAATCTTCACAGAAAAATACCAAAAATTAACACCAATTTTTTTTTCTTCTCATTAAAATATGAAGTATATTTTTACATTTAATATTTATAAATATTCCAAAAATATTATTTATAATATGTTCTCCATTAAATGACGGTAAAATTGACTTAATAAAAATATGGGTTTCTTTGTGTAGTATTGGATTTATTTTTATATTATGCGTATAAAATATATTGGATTGATATTAAAAATATTTCACATAATATATAAAATAGATATTTCATTAATATCTCTCACTAATTGTAATTAATTTAATTTATTAGGATCAGACATCCTAGTGAGCATTGAAAAAGATTCATATTGAGATTTCCTATTTATATTCAATTGGTTCTTATATTAATTTCTAAATAAGTTGTAACCAATGAATTAGTTATATATTTTTGTAAACCATAATTTTCATAATTTTTTATATCTATTAATAGCTACTAAATTAACAAATATTATATATCATATTATATTAAATAATAATATTTAATAATATATGGTTTTTTGGTGAAACAATTTCTTGCGTGTAACACATGATATCGAAGAAAGTCTCTCTTGCATGTAATACCATCTAACATGAGGTTTCATGAATTGAATGCTATAAAATATACTGATTTTTTTAAATTATTAAATATATTATAAATATTTGGAATATTATATTCCCTTATGTGCTTTATTTTATGTATCACACACACTATCAAAAATAAAAATTTTGGGGTTTTATATTCTCCCTACCTTAAATAAATTATGTCCTCAAAAATTAAAATCAATTTTGGTGGTAGATGATTTGATACATTCTATGTAAAAAATCCCACATCGTTAGAGGGGTTTAAAAACATCCTCTTTAAAAGATAGATTGGGATTTACAAACTTCGCACAGACTAAAATAAGATTATGTATTTAGGAAGGATATCATTAGTTGAAGGTAGAGATATACAGTTAGAGGAAAATCTAAAATATTTATAGGGACTGATTGAGTCCATCAATCAAAAACAAGTTAATTTTTAATTGAAAGTTTATATACTTAAAGAAATAAATCTATAATGATTTATAATACCATCTATTAAACAATAATTAAGGTATTAGTTCAACATTTTAATTCTTTGTCATTTTTATTATGTTGGTTAATTCTTTTAATACCTAAGAAAATAAGAAAATATACTTAGATGATATGTTTTTAATTTCATGTAAACAATTATATCTTTTGGATGTGATTTAATTTAATTATAATTTGACCCTTATAAAATGGATATCCTAAAATTTGCATTGCTTCTTGAGGAACTAAAATAAAAATTTAATGGGTCGTAAGGCCCATAAAATAGTGAAAAGTCTACATATTTGTCTCTAACTATTCTCCAAATTCAATAGAGATAATATATAATCTCTAAATCTAACAAGGCACAACACGGGTTCCTCATTAATATTTTTCATCAAATTGTTAATAAAAAAACAATGACTTATTAACCAGGCAATTGTGTAGGTATATTATTATAATGAAACCCTTATTATCCATATTTCATGGGTTTATGTCTCATGGCCTTGAAGGATTTGATTAGTTTTCACCAGGCTTAAATTTTTCCCTTTTCTAAAACCATATTAATATAATTTATAAAAAAAAAATTATTTAAATCCTTGAAATAATTTTAATCCCTAATTTTCCTTTTATCTATTTTTTTAATGCAACCATAATATATAGATACTTCATCCACTTAATTTCACATAGATCCTTCCTTGGTCTAGAGTTTATTCATTTTATCATTTTTTGGATTTATAAATCATGAAACCTTATCATAAATATAAAACACCTTAGGTTTAATCTGTGTTATTCATTGTTAAAATATTTTATAGTGGTTTGTAAATAAAATTTTAATTTTTATAAGCATATCGACTTGGAGTATCAAACCGGGTGCGTAGTAAGGCCCTTTGTTATGTTCTAGGTTAGGCAGAGTCAGGACACACACACCTTGTTAGTGTTGTTAATATTAAGTACATTTATTCCAGAACCACACCCACTAGTAGTATCTATATATGGATTTAATGCTAGGAAAACCCACATAATCCCAAATTAACTAAAATTATAGTGGTTTTTATCCACTTTACCTCCAATTATACCATATGATTATTTTTTCTAATCAATTTTTTTTCAAAATATAGTTCCAAAGGTTATTAATAAACTTCCTTCGATACCAGTTATAGAAACCTGACACCACATATCCCAGATCTGGTGTCTTTTATCCATTAAAATTTCATAATGAAAAGAAATAAAATCACAATGGACTTAGAGTTTAGTAGTCTTGTTAAACTAAATTAGTACATGAGACTTTTATAAAAAATAAAAACACTAATTACTACATAATGTTTCTATAAATAAATTTGAGGATTATAACATTATTCCATCTACAATATCCTTGAATATCTTTCTTAGTACACTTCTTAGAATCCTGGGGAAAGGAAACAAGATAAGGATGATCTCAAATTCCCAATAAGATTAATTTATAGTGTAAGTAATAATGAAATAATAAGAATAATAATCATGTAATGGAAAATAAATTAACACACATACCATGTAATCAACAAACAGATAAGTAAGTGTGTAAATAATATGGAAAAGTAAGAAATTAAAACACGTGAAATTTAATCAATAAACTCAAGAATAAAATTTTCCATAGATATGTCAATGAAAAATATAATTGATATATAATAAATGAAACAATATAAAAGAAATGATTTATTAATGTATGTCATGTATGAGGCACATGAAAACCTAAACCATCAAAACCTTTCAAAAGACAGTTCAAAACTATAAATAGAAATCTATTTTTTTTGCACAACTTGTTTATCTCATGAGAACCTATTGATGCATCAAGGTTCTATATAAAGAATGGGATTCAACTGTCATTACCCATCCAAATAATTCTTCATGTTGGAAAACCAAAATAAATATCATTCCTTATCAAATATATATATAGAATAGAAACACAGAATTATAAATAATTCCCCAAATGATCAAATAAATATAAATTTAGACACAATATGTATAATGGTATATTGTTTAGATAATATTAATATCCATTAAAAATGAAATGGAAATTTTGGGCGAATTCACATTTCAAAGAGTATATGGGATTGAAATTTCAAGGGGAATAACAAATAAATCCATGAAATGAGTGTGAATACTATAATTAGAAAAATAAATCAGAAACCATCTATAGGAAGAATAAGTATGGTATCAATAAAATATATCCAAAGTTGATTAAATTAAAGGGTTGTTTTTGTTGATAAATATAAAAAAGAGTTATTTTAAAAACATTATTGAGTAAAATATAATTTGATTTGAAAAACTATTTTATGAACCTTTTAATTGAAAATCACTCTTGTAAACATTTTATTTAACATTTAACCTTTTAATCATGCAATGGAAACTCTAATGATGTGATAGTGAGTAAATATGTACTAGTATTACAAGGTAAAAATAACATTACTTTTGAAATGTAAAAAGGATAGAGAAATTCCTTGTTCAGAAAGTTGCAAGAATATTCCTTTGAAAGTATTTGTAAAATAAAAAAATGGCAAAATATTGTTTACTAAATCATGTTAAGAAAATATAAAAACTTTTTTAGAAATTGGGATTTTTAAAAGAAAATAGGTTCTCCGACTAAAGAGACAAATAAAGTCATGTTTTTTTAAAAACATTTTCAAAACAATTTTGTGTACCATAGTGTGGGAAAATGGTACAATTAAAAAAATTAAGTTCATGAATAACTAGAGGGGAAGAAAATTAATGGGTTTATTTGACATTGATCAACTAATTTTATCTGATTGAAATTTAAGTGTAATGAATCCTAAACACAATGAGATTTTAATGTATACCATTGAAGAGATTATAATGTTTGTGTTAGAATAATTCATTTGAGTAGGTTATTTTTATCAACTATAAATACACATATAGAATAATAAATACATAAATATATATTCAATGTCATTATACACATGATCATAAAATATTAAAGACAATGAGGAAGTAATACATCTCAATGGAAATAAATTGGGTTATGAAATCCTATTCCACTAGGTAACATTTAAATAAAATCCCCTTATTCTATAATATTATTACTTTTATTTTACTTATTACCATGTTTTATACATATACTTAATCAATTAAGTTTACATCTGGTGTTTTGACCAAATTTAATTTCTGTTTCAAAAATAACATTGGTAGGTCAACTTTGGTGAAAGAGGGCATTATATAAAATCTATAGAATAATAATCGTGACATAATTATAATATTAATAAAAAAATATACTTTTAAAAACAATAGTTAAATATTGTTATGAAAAATTAATCAACTTTACAATCATGGGGATGTCAGGTCGTATGTACCATTGAGTAATGTTCCCATTTTTCAATGATCATTGTGGAAAGAACGTATGTAACTCTATATCTCTAAACAATGATAATTATATAATAAATAACATTTTATTTAATCATATATACTTATATTTATAATTGTTATTATTTAAAATGAATCATATAATGTTAGGGAGGTGGTAGTCCACATGTCCACGAACGACGTTATAACTTTTTTATTTGTGTTAAAGGATAACAAAGAAAATGATACATATGTTTATATATATTATTTCCAGAATGGTAATAATTTGATGTATATCATAAATATTTTTTTTATTTATAATATGTTTAATTATTTTCATCCATTAAAAAATCATTGTATCATGTGAATGAATCACATCGCTTTGAGGGGGTAGAAGTCCACACATCCACAAACGATGTTATCGTTTTTACACAAAATCAAAAATTTAATGATATCTATTTCCAAAGAATTAAAGAATATTAAATGGGTAATTAATATCATATATATTATATATAAATATATTTTACATCATTATATCAACTATGAGAGGTGGTAAATGAAAAATAAATAATCAATATTTCATGGGGAGGTAGTATACTGTACATATAACAGTATATTTTTTATCCATTATTTGGAAGTGTGTGTAAGTGTAGAAATAAAACATATAATAATAATATACAAGTATATTTAGGATACTAGTTCTATTATACAATGATGTAATTTAATTATTTTAGGGATTAGATAATGGAAATAAAACTAAAATGATTCAGAAATGATGTTACTTGTTAATCAGGTAACTCCTTTTGGTTTGCACAAAAGGGATTACTTGGTTTTATTTCTACCTACTCATAGTGTAATTCCCCAAACCTAGTTACCCAGATTCGGTGCATTATTTTAATACATTGGCATGATACAAGGAAATCATGTCCTGAAAGACCGATCAGTTTAGCAGTCATGGAAATAGATTAAATAAATCAACATCACATTACAATTTCAAACATAAAATATAGCATAGATAGTTATTTGAGAATGCCATTATTCCCATTTAGCTTAACCCTGCGTATCAATCATAATACACCTCTTGTAAATCCTGGGAAAATAAAACATAAGAAAGTGGCGACCTCATATACTCAATTAAGGGTAATCAATTTAGAGGAAGATAACATTAACAATAGGTATGGTGAATAATTGAAAACCCATGCCTTTACAAATAATAAAAATTGTAACTTTACGACAAAAATAGGAGATGAGTAAATAATTCCATAATAAAACACAGTCAAGGGTGTTCTACTAGTAGAATAACCACATGAACCATCAATATTATTTTCATAATGAGGGAATGTATAATTCCAGACATTCTAATACATTTTGTCAAGGCCTCAAGCAAAACACCTAAAAATGATTAAGTCCTCAGCCAATACCATATATCAAATTGGGAAAGGCCTCGACTGGTTCCATGTCTAATTATCTCAAGAGACCTTCCAATGCATCGAGGAGCTATAACGGGCTCCACCCATTACTTACCAAGTCCAATAAATTGCTCATATAAAAAGGTTGAAACATAACATAAAAATTTGTATCAGAACTAGCATGAGAAATATCAATAATTTAACTCTAAACCATGAATGGTATAAAAATAACAAATCCACACTCAAATATATCACAAAAACATCAATACAATATGGAAGATTTTTATCATAATAAATCAACCTCAATCAAAAATAATATCCTGTAAATAATGTTGACATAGTTGAAAATGATCAGTAAAAATCATTTCAAGAAATATCCTTTTTTCATGAAATCATTTAAAAGTTGAAAATTTATAAAGGAATTATTTAAAAAGATAGTTTTGAATCAATTTTTCCCATAACACTTTGAAACTTTTGAAAGGAATTAACATTTTAAAACATTCATGTCCATATAAATAAATCCTTTAAACCATTTTGAAATCATGGGCTTTAATGAGAAAGGTTTAAGAAGAATAAATCATTAAAACATTTAAAATGATGTTTTAGTAAAAAAATGTACATTTAAAAGAATCCCTTTAAAAAATATTTTATGAACCATGTATATGGATAATAAATATGTCCCAGTAGATACCTACGTAATAATAACAGTGGATAATAAAGAGATTGTGAAATTAACCCATACCTTGAAATTTCCTTTGGTCGAGGGTACATTTAACCTCTTGTATAATGACCATAGTATGTTATTAAATTATAACAGAATGATATTAATATTTATTATATCATAAAAGATCAATTTATGACTTTATACTACCCATTTAATAATGATTTCCATGTAACATTTTGGGTTATTATCACTTTTTTTTATTATACGTGTTTTAACTTGTTATTCTTGATCAAATCATTTAGATCATGACATAAATTCTTCCAGAATATAAAAATTGATTTATATATCTAATATTTTTAGAATATAAATATTTTTAATATATTTATATATTAAATAGAAGGCACCATTTATGGATATGGTAGGCCGTATGTACGCATAAACGTAGTTTATGTTTTCATATCATATTAAACGGAAGTAAGTGAATAAGATATATGTAAGTAAATATATATATATATATACATATATATATATATATACATATATATATATACATATATATATATATATATCCAGTAGCATTATTATTTCATATGTTACATACTTATTAATAATATATATTTTTATAATCATCGTTGAATGGTGAACGTGGTAAAGAATCTCATCACGCCGTGGAGACAGTAATCCGTACATACGCATGAGCAACAATATCATTATATTGATGGTGAAATTGTATGTAATTGTATGGTATATCATATATACAAAATCATTAAAATTTTATATTTATTATTTTCATTAGTTATACTCATTATTATACCCATCCAAATAATGAAGTGTTTGAATAAAAAACTATACCACGACGTGGAGACAGTAAGCCGTACGTACGCAAAGATGGTGAATTTTTAATTTATAGGATGGATAGAATAACGAAAATGGTTGTACAATATTAATAATAACATAATAGTATATAGGAGGTACTGGATTTTTTATTTTGGTGTGTAAACAACAAAGAAAGAGGACGTGGGGGAAGAAAAGAACTAGAAAGAGGGTGGTGAAATTATTACGTCTTCTTCAGGTGTTTATTTTGATTTGATAAAAAGGGATCCTTGGGTTGTCTTTAGGATTAAAGTAAGGACTCTAGGTTTATTTTAAGAAATTTAGGAGGATATGTTTTCTGGTTTTGGCTACTCCAAATGGATTTGGAGGTGTTATTTTGAGAGAATGGGAAGTGCCCATTTAAAAGAGGGGTGAGGGTTACTTTAGGAAAAGATTAAAATATTAATTTATTATACAGTAATATTCAGTTTATAATGGCTTCAAATGAATTTATTTCGTGTCATTGGTGGTTATGGGTCTAAAGTATCTCATCCAATAGGTTTTAGACACGTTTAGGTTACCATTTTAACCTTATTTTTAGATTTAACTCTTTGTTAAGTAGTTTAACTTTTACTCTGTCTTCTTGTATTCTTAAACTATATGATTAATAAACATACTATAAACATCCAAGAGAACCTAAAGTGGTTCATTAATGAAATATATAATTTTATTTAATCCCTTTTCCTGAACCTTATATTTTTAGGAATATTATATCAACCAATAATATAGTATTTGTTTTAAAATCTAATTTATGACAATTTTCACACTATTCGGTATTTTGTTTTTGTGGAAGTCATAACCACCTTATAACTTGGAAAATAATTTATATAATCAACCCTAACATGTAATATTAACCTATAAAATTAGTGGAATTCATAAGAAGTCTGAAATTACATTTATTAGGATATTTATAATATCAATTATTTTAATATTTCATTAATAAAGTAATTAGTGCAACATCATTGTGTCATAAATAATTTAAATTATATAATGTCTAAAGATTATAAATAAAATACAATTATTTAGGAAATAACTTTATCTTTCTAATGAATATTTATAGTCTAATTTATATTGAGTGTAACCCTATGTAAAAAATGGTTTAGTTATAAAACATTGAATTTAACACTTTTAAATTTTCTTTAAATAAAATAATAATAAATGTCCTAATCTAATCCAAGTGGACCAAAGAGGATCATATTTTATTTATAAGGATGTTTTTATTCTAATTTAACTTATCCAATAGAATTAAGATATGTTTTAGGGTAATTATAATATCATTTTTATCCTAAATTACCCTATTTATTTTTAACTGCGGTTAAAAATGTCAAAAGTTACTATTCATAAAAAATTATTTTCATCTAATTGAACCAAATTTTACATAATTATGTCAACTTTGTATCTTGGATTTCTGAAATTCAACTCACAGATGTGGTAAAATGAAGTTTTATGCAAATTTGCAAATGCTGCTAGGGGGGATAAAAATCGTCAAAAAGTTCAATAAAATGTTATACATCTAATTTTATTATAAAATGACTCCAATGAATTACATTGAACTTATATAGGTATTTTATATCAATTTTTACTTAAAAAAATTAAACAAAATAAAAATTTATTTAAATAAAAATTTAGTTTTAAATAATAACGCAGTGTTTTTTATTATTCATCAAAAATTGATTATTTTCAGAAAAATACCAAAACTTTACCCTAAAATAATTTTGATATTCTGTATCCAAAAATTAAGTCCATTTTACCAAATTCAAAACATATAAGATTTATTTATTAATTTAAAAGTAATTACCATTGTCAAAACCAAAAAGCGTGCATTTAAGAAATAATAAATATCAAAAGATTGACACTTGTTTATGTCCTGTTTAAAATTGAAATTACATCCAATGACCTAAATTATATTAAATGATAAATATATTATCTAATGATACTTTAAAACCACTAAAATATATAATTTAACACTATAAATTATTTCGATTAAAATAGTTGTTTTTAATTAAAATTTCGTATTTTTCACTATTCATCAAAATATGAAAGTTATCGAAAAAGCAAAAAAAATTAACCAAACTAATTTTTTATGTCCCACTTATAAATAATAATTTAATTTAATTAAACTTAATATTTAAAAGTATTAAATATTGGTTTTAAAAAGGGTTCTCAATTAAAAGGGGTAAAGTTTCCTTTTTTTGAAAAATACTTCTTTTATCTGAAAAATGATTTTTTTTCATATTTTGTGTAAGAGACATGTTATATGGGTGTTAAAATTATATAGATTATATAATATTTAAAATTTAGTTAACACTATTGATAATCTCTTTTTTGAACGGCTAGTTTTGGTAGTTGTGGTGTGCTCGAACTCAGTGTTGCATGTAGCGCAAGTTGTTGAATTACTTTAATGAGATAACATACTATAAAATCATGGGGTGCTACACATATTATTATAGGGTTATTCTTGGTATTTTTAATATCTATTTTTGAAGATATTGGAAAAGCCAATGTTTCTTCACGGGTGTGATGAAGTGGTGGAAGAGGAGGCCTTTTATAGTGGAGGAGGAGTGACACTCTTGTAATATTTTGACAAAGGAGTTCAATACATGTTTTTCACATGTAAAGTGACTCTCAAAATAGTCAAATTTATTTAAAATTTGGTATAGGGTGTAAATATTTCCTTAAAATATATTTTTTATAGGTTTCTAGGTCATTCGAAACCTAAAGATTAAGGTTTAGTCCCTCACTAAGATTAATTTTTCATTAATATTTGTTATTGATTTTAATTACATTCACTAATATTTTTGGTAACAAAAAACAAATTATGAAATATTATAAATTATAAATTATGATTTTTCTAAATAAAGAATCCATTTTTTCAAATTCTAATCATATAATTAGAAAAAGTATTTTAATTTTAACCCTACAGAGGAGGCGAAAATGTGGGTTTTTAAAGTAAAAACATCCGAATGTTTGGAATGTTTTTATAGTCAATTTCAAAGTAAAATTTAATCCAATGAAATAAATTAGATTAAATTATAAAAATAGGATCTAATTATACTTAAAAAACCATTTTTAATTTAATTTATCCTTATAAATAAATCAGACAAAAAACAGATTTGAACTAAAATTTAGTATTTTCACTATTAACTAAGAAATGAAACTTCATAGAAAAATACCAAAAAATCACCATAACATATTTTTTATTATTTTTATTTTAATTATAAAGTTTATTATGATATATAATGTTTATAAAAGTTCAAAAATTGTAGTATAAATAGTTTCTCCATTAAAAGGGGTAAAAGTGTAGTAATAAAAATATAGTTTTTTTTGTAGTATTTTCTTTATTCTTATATAATTCATTTCCAAAATATTTGATTAATATAATAAATATTTTATTGATTATATAAAATATAATTTTCATTAATTTCCCTCACTAATTTAATTATTTTAATCTATCATGATAAAACAGCTTTTGAGCAAAAAAATAGTTTTCTATAAAAAATTCTATTAATTTTCAAATTGTTCTTATATTCATTTATAATTAAGTTTTAACCAATAGAATAATTATATATTTTCATAAAACATAATTTTCAAAATTTATTTATTACAATTCATAACTAATAATTTTATAGCTAGTTTATATCTTAACATATTAAATAAAAATATTAAATAATGGATTGTTTTTTTGGTAAAACTCAGTCTTGTGTGTAGAAAAATATACTGAAGAAATTCTCTCATGAATGTAATGAAATACAATTCCATGTTGTGTTCATTTTAATCTATAAAATATATTAGATTTATAAAATTAGTAAATATATTATAAATACTTGGGATATTATATTCTCTTACACGCTTATTGCCACGTGTCATACACACTATCAAATGAAAGTTACTCTTTTAAACTTTTTGGGGTGTCACATAAATGAAACCAATGGACCACATCTATCCCTAAAATTGAAGTATCTAATTCTTGTTATAAATAGATGAACCATATTTTCTCTTTATGAAATAAACATTGGGGTTTTACTTTTTCATTTAAATAATGTAACTCCATATAAATTACCTCAAATAATAGTATATCATTACGAAAATCTTGAAACTCTCTGAATTTTTTATGATATTTACTCCTCCCCTCTCCGTCGAATATACTACATTATTTCATAATACATATTTTTCAATGAAAATACATCATATCAATGAATTTTAAATAAAATATAAATCTAATAAAATTTCGTGGGAAGGACTTCTATTGGATTCACTAGTATTACCCTCTATATATTCCACCTAATAAATATGTTTGGGACACAAAATGTGATATGAACCCCTATATTACATATAGATACACTCAAATTTGGATAAACATACCTATGAACTGAATCATTAATAGAAATTAGTTGTCTTGCACCTGTTGAATAGTAAGAATCAAAATAAACGTCATCCCTTTTCTGCTCAAACAGATAAATCATTGAAAAAGGGACTACTCAAACAAGAACTATTTTATGGGCGAGTCATATTAGTATTGATGATAATAAATGGAGAATTATAAATTAAAATAAATATTAGAAGATAAAGACTACTTAACAGATCGTAAATAATTTATTGGTCCTTCATGTTTGTTTTTGTTTCCACCTCCAGAAAGGGATTATTGAATGGTTCCCCCTCAATGAGAGTTCTATCATTCATGATGATGGGATCCATAATTATTAATAATGGACCATCATTTTATTCACATAAAATAATAAGTTCATGTGGTAAGAATTTATAAGGAAATATTTTTTTATAATAATATTTGACATCTCGAATCAAGGGGTACTAAACAGTACTTAATCTGGTTGTTCGCATGGCCTCATGCGTGCCTCCCCTTATGACATAGGATTTAATTAATTATTTTGGGTCTATGAAGGTATTGTACTGAGACTACACCCCCATGATCAGAGTGACATAGTGGTATTATAAATGAATATAAATAGAAATCATAACATAAACCAACAACAAAAGATAAATAATATAGAGAATAGTAATAATAATCAAATCCAAATCCAGATTCATTGTAATATGATAATCATGGAATTCGATAAAAACACAATAAATAATTGGAAATAATAATCATGTAATAAAATTATGTCAAAAGTACAAAATTTCAAAATGAATTGTCTCATGATAGAATCGCATATGCTACCATGGCTCAATACTGTCATGTTTCTAGGAATTAATTAATTAATTATCACTGAGGGGATGATTTACCATGTCCCTACCTTCATTCATGAAGTCATTTTAGATGCCAAATATTGGCCTGAAAAGGGTGTCAGATAATACTCAGTAAGTCACTATTAATTACGTCTATAAAAAGTATCGTCTATTCAGATAAGATGAGACACTATATAGATATAACATGAATGCAAGTGACAATAAATAGAAGTGATACTATCTATTATATGAAGACTTGTTGAAATCAAGAAAATATATAAAAAGGGATAACTATATAGAATGAGAACATCACCAATGTCATATGTTAAGTAATCATATAATTGGTCATCATTGGTTAGTATCCAAGTAGTATAAATTTCTAAGGAACCCAAGTGAGCATGATCCAAGGAGTATAAATGTCCATAAAACCTATAAAATCCCTTTATCCTTGTAAATAGGATCTAAGGTGAAGAAATTTCCCTGGAATACTAGTAAGAAGTGAATCAAGTAAATAGCATCCAAGGAGTAAAAATGTCCAAGGAATCCTAGTCAGGTGATTAGACAGGATACGAGTACTATAAATGTACAAGGCATCCAAATAAGCTATGTGAATCAGATCTATGTTGTATAAATTTCTAGGAAATCCTAATAAGACATCAAGTCCAAAGAGTAAAAATTCCGAAGGTATCCTACCAGATCTAGTAAATCAAATCCAAGGATTAGAAATTTCCATGGAATCATAGAATGAAAATTAAAGTAGAGAAACTATATCTATAAAGTATAAATTTCCAAGGAATTGAATTAGGTCCTAAGTGACATTACATGAACCCCTCATTAACCCCATATCCAAATTATTCAACATTTCTCATAAGATTTCATTAATCATTTCACTAATACCTTATTAATCATATATAACATGAGGTATTATAAATTTTATACCATTTATACACAAATGAATAGGTGATATAATGTTCTTACAAATTTTAACAATCCCTTTTAGAAATAGTTTTAATCCCCATATGAATAGCCAACTAAATTCACCCCAGGGGTTACATAAAAATTGAAAAATGGAAAAACCCAGCCCATGGGTGGTTCTGGTAGAGGAAGAAAACATCCAACCTAAAATAAGGGTTTTATGCCATATCCAAAACATAACATTGTCATTTAACTAAATTTTTAGTCAATATATAAACCATCTCTCTGAATTTACCATGTGAGGAACAACAACAAAAATCTATAAACAAAAAGAATTTTTGGGAAAAACTATAGACCATTGATTTATCTTGTTATAGGAACCCTCATCTAGAATCAGCCTATGATTCGGTCTAGATTACAATAAAATGGAATAATACATTTAAAACCTAGATATATGGAATATTATCTTGTACCAAAATAGTGTCATTGAAACAAACACAAATAAGAAAGAACTTTATGTAATAAAGAACTCACATGTGGCTATACAAAGAGATGATCTTCTCTTGAATCTTAGGTTGGATGTTTAAACATATCTAAATCCTAGTATAGGCACGAGGTAGAGCACCTCTTAGAGACCTTATGTGTAAGAGAGAAGTGAGGGGGGATTCTTTCTAAAACATAGAGTCTCTACCTCATTTTGAAAATATTAACCTAAGGAATTTACTCAACATGTAATATTTACAGGTTATGTAATTTTTTGGTTTTCCTCTTATTAGGAAAAACATTACACACCGTGAAAATGTAATTGATATATTAATATGGAACATGTATTGAATAAACATTTCATCTTCTAAATACACTCCAAGTATTTAGCCTGCAGCCAAAAATTATCAACCCTTCTTCTGTTTTCCCAAAAACAAAATAACGGACATAAAGGGTCAACATCTAGGTCTAATACAAAAATTTATTTTCAACATGGGTTTACCAAGAATATAAAAGGAATCATCCCTAATATAAAATAAATTACCTTAAAATATTCCCTTATTAAACAAATTATTCCCTTAATTGGACTTCTAAGGGTGGTAAAGTGTAATCTGAGAATAACTATGTCCAGTAGAAACATATGTCAGACTACCACTCACATGTCTTATCATATAAAAGGAAATAATATCATATAACCAATACTGAAGGATCTAACTATCCTTGGAGAACAATCATGAAATGATAAACAATATGGATAATATGCTCCTCAAAGGATTCTTCTGCCTCTGACTCAACCTCCTCAGTCTAAAGAATATGTGATAAATTAAAATAGAAATAGAGAAGCTCTGAGATATGGGAGACATCATGCATGGATCAGCACCACTGAGGTAGCTATAACCAATAGGATAATAGATATACTCTCTCTAGAATCTCTAAGTTCTCTACATAAAAATATGATAGATTCTTAAGTTTCTAAATCCATCTATTACTCAATCTAGGTGAAACTATAATAGAAACTCGACCGACCAACTCAGAATCTACTGGTTGATGAATATTATCAATGAATGATTTTATTATAGAATGATATATAGAAATATACTTCCAAATAAGTTGAACCTAGTCCAAAGTATAAAAACTAATATGATGACACAATAACACCACCTCTCCTACATATAATGAGAATAGGAGTGAAAAAACTAACTACATTAAAGGCACTCATAAGGAAAAATGTATCTGGTCTAATAGAAGAAGTCATTATCAAAAAAATCAGTTAGAGAAAAATGTTTCTCTCATTAACCTCCAATGTTATTGATTAATGCTCAAATCACATCCTACAAAACATGTATTTTACACTAATACTAAATATTATTTAATGTGTGATAAGTTGTACTCAACAATACATGTGAACCCAAGGTCCTCTACATCCCCTTCAAAAACTGTGATGCGAATCAAGTTTATTTTTTTATATGATAAAACATGGCACCCTACAAGGGTTCATTTTCTCATGAATATAGTGCATCTCAATATAATAGAATAATAAGGTCTCCAAAATAGGTAATAAATTGATTAAATATTTCAACATGTTTATGATCACCCATATGGTGTAACATCCCTAAGGTAATCTAGGAATTCCAATTACAAAATCCATTGTGATATCATCCCATTTCCACTAAATAATAGGTAGTAGCTATAAAACCCCTGTTATACACCGGTATTCTGACTTCACCAATTGTAAGGTGTAAAACTGATTAATAAAACCAGCTATCTCTCTCTTCATACTCAACCAATAATATTGATGGCATAAGTCACTTTACATATTGGTAACAGTGGTATGTACAACACCAATAGTGGCTTGTGAATATCACATTAGCTCCTCTTTTATATCTAAAGGAACCCATACATTTACATTGATGAGAAAGATCTCATCCTCGTCAAGGTTCATACCAAGAGACGGTCATCATCTGAAATTATCTCCCTTAGGACCAATCCCTCATTATCTTATAATTTCCACTTCTTCAATCACTCTAGATGTGAATAGGACACTGATAAAGATTCAAGTATAGATTGTCCATGATGGTCCTAAAACACAACATGAATATCATAAAATAGGTTCACAAAATGTTATTCACTACTACCCTAAAAAATTTCCGACATCTATGTCCTCCTGCTCAAAAAATCGTTAAATTTATTTCTCTTGCCAAGCCTATAAGAAAGCTTGAAGTTGAAGGACTGGATGTATTAAACCAACCTTGATTTCATGATTTTAATGTAACATGGTTTAAATGTGTACTAGATGTATTTGTGGTCTATAAATAAGAAAAAAATGCCCTCCCAATAAAAAATACCTCCCATGTTTAAAGGAATTTACTATAACAAAGTACATGGGATCATGTATAGGCTATTTACTATTGCATGGCCTCAGATGACGAGATCCTTAAACCATGACTTGATCTCCCTAAACTGGAACTACTCTATGACCAATACCTAATGAATTAAGATATACAGTATATCTTATACCCATCTCTAGATGAATGAGGATCAGCTTTGTGGTTGGACTCCCATTCATATCCTAAAAGGCTATCTTGCAGGCTTCGAATAATATAAACTCTAAAACATTCATATACAAGACCGTAGAGGTTATTATAATCATGAAGAGTTATATATAAAGTGTAGGTAATATCCATATATCCCAAAGAAACTATGTGTATCAAATAAATTATTGGGTATCTCCAATAAATATAAATCTCTCACCTTCTTTGGGTAAACTGATACTCATACCTTTATCATAATATGAAATGGTATGTGAATATTATCCACAAAAAATTGGAACATTTTGAGCTTTAGGTATATATTATAACCTATCATCGTATCTAATAAAATCTCAAGATATTTCTCATCGTAGTTTCAAGTGTTGGAATACACCAAGATATCTTCCCTGAATACCATAACAAAAGAATCTAGATTTTTTTGGAAAACCTGGTTCATTGTTTCCAAGAAAACTTATAGAAACTTTGTGAGATCTAAACTAGATACTCTTGAAGACCATAATTACTATGGAAGTCTATATGAGGTATGTTGGATAGTCTAACACAAACCTGAAGATAACCCAATCTTAGATCAATCTTCGAGAACAACTAAACTCCTCATATCTAGTCGAAGTGGTCATTTATAAAAATCTATGGATATAAACTCTTATTAATCAAATTGTTCAATTTCTCATAATCAACACATGAATTAAGGGATCCATATGAATTCTGGGAGAAAAGAGATGGTGAACCCCATTGGGAAGTGATGGGTTGTATTGCCCATTTTTTTCCAATCCACTAGATTTCTTTTGAGATCCAATAACCCAATTGTATAAATCATATAAGGATGAACTAATACTGGTGTAGCTCCTCCATTAGATATATGAAAAACTCAACATATCTCTTGTGTTTATTCATGATAATATGTTTAGGAAAATTTCCTTAAAAAGATAAACCACTTGAGAGAAATATTCTTGAATCTTTCCCTGATCATCTAGATATAATCAAGCGATATAGGTCGTCATCCTACCCAGTCCAAGATTATCCTGTCCAAATATTCTTTCTTGGACATCCCATTTTTTCTTTTGAATAAAAACCCCCCACTCTGTTGATATTAAATTCACCCTTTAATGTTACCAGGAAACTCATTCATGATATGAATCCAACCAGTCCATCCTGATAATGATGTCAAACCCTATCAAATCAAGGAAAAATAGGACCAATATAAAGAGACAACCACCTATATCAAGGGGTAACACCATTCAAAATTTTAAACTCTATGATATAATCTATAAGTGTTCTTTAAGTGTCATCATTCCCTAGGAAAACTGCACATAGATCCCAAGATTCACCAAAATAGTAAAAAATATGAACAAGTAATATGAACCTATATTAAAAAGAGATTATACTATTGTAGAGGATAAAAGAATGTTTTCTCTAACTGTAGAAAGTCAAAAAATAGGATTTTAATGTATTGGATTCATTTTAATCATATTTTCAAATATGAGACATTGTTATATAGAATGTGTACATCGAGAAGGTTGACACTACTGGAACTATAAGTCAGGTGTTGGGATAATGCAACCATGAACACTACCTTAGCTTGATCACTCAACCACAATCTATATCCATTACTAAAGATAAGCTACATACCCTTCTCCTAATTGAGGAGTTTTTGTAGACATTTTCTCACTGTATTATGAAGGAAAGGCCCTATATAAATGCTATTGATGGACCACCCTTCTTCATGCTCGACACTCATCTTGGTTTCTATCACACTGGCTCTTAACGTGTCTTGGTCTTCCACATTAATGATATATAATAGAACTAAAATAAAACATTCTCTAGAGTGTATTCCCCTTACCTAAGCTCTAAAAATTTATCTTCCTTCAACCTGACACTACACTAGTAGGTTGAGAGGCTGAAGTTACCTTCTCTACACCCCCATCTTTACTTAGGATATGCTCTTTAATCACATCATGATTTAATATTTTAGATATGGTTTTAAGTTAAAATACATTCATCTGAGATCGGATATCATACTAGATACCATCCTCAAATATCCTAGATTTTAATAACCCATTACCTAATAGAATTGGTTTAAAACATAGGAGATCTATAAAATGATAATAATAGTTCATGACTGATAATGCTCCCCACATAAAGTGTATAAACTCTCTAGATCAATCCTCCCACATCATAGTGGGATAAAATTAATCATATAAGGATGTCTAGAAATATATCAAATCCATAGCTTGATGATGATCTATCATTGCAATTATGTCTTGACATCTATTCAAGTAATCTCATAGAATATAAGTAATGATTTTCACTCTTACATTAGTAGTGGTCCCTAGAATATTAAAAATCTATATCATATCCTCTAGGCATGAAACTAAATCATATGGTCTGGGATCCCTCAAAAAAATGGTTGGAAGATGCTGTTGGAACATATACATTAACTAAACCATATTCGGGTTAGGTTTTGGGGATCCCTGAATGATATACATAAATCACAGGAACCCATGTAAAAACTAGGCATAAACACCCATATCATGTATAAGATATTATTCCACATGTGGAACTACTTGAGATTCTAGGATTCTACTAGGCTTCACCACATCCAAAACATTTTCTTTACCATCCTTCTAGTACATAAATGGATTCCATCATGTTTTTATGTCTCTAAAAATTATAAACAAATTCCTCAAAATAATATTTTGTAACTGAAGAGTCATATATATATATATTAACAATACTTCCTAAGACAATGTCACACCTCTATAAATAATCCTAAATCCAGGTCTGGACGATGTAAAAATCATAATATTGAAAAATATACTACCTATATCCTACTACTAAGGTTGGGTCAAGGTTACGTTCTATGCTATAATTTTGGGGTTCTGGTATAAAAAGTGTCTATTTAATGCTATATAGGAAATTCCATTTAAGAATCAATTATAATCTTTATTTAACGACCTCATTTTGAATTCATAATTTTTTATATTTTAATTTGTATTTCCAATATTTCAAATGTTCTTAAATGGTTTAATTATACAGATTACCATTTATAATTTATAAAGGGTTGTAAACTATAAAAATTGAACTATATAACCCATTTAATCCCAACCATGAACATTTTCCATCCCATGAGACCAATGGTTCATGATTCAACATTCAATAGTGGACTAATTTAGTTGTCTAAATCAATATATTAAAGAAAACGCTATTAGGTTATTGAAAACACTTTATGTAAAAAATTATGTTTCTCAATTCCTTTCATGAAATAATATTCAAAAAATAGACATATCACTCAAGGAACATACAACAAATATCATACATTCAAGAAATTCAATCTACAAGGAATGACATAATTCCTGACATTTAATTATTGTAAGGTTTCAAAAATTATTCTTGATCATTTCTACCATTCCACAATAGGCCAAATACAATTTTTAACTAACATAATAATAATAATAAACCCATATAATATGTATATCACCCAATGGTGGAATCAAATCAACTATAGTATTCCTAAAAAAACATCATATCTGAGCTGATAAGATTTTTGATTTTTCTTATACATGGGTTCGCTATTGTCATAAATACTTCTTTACTATATTATGAAATATTCCTAATAATCATTATAATATTACCAAACAATAAAATAAAATAAAATAAACAGCTCTAATACTAGATTGTGGTGTCCCGATCTGAGATCCACTAAATGCTTCCCCAATTTAGTGGGTCACATGGCCTCAGGAACATCCATATGCTAGAGTCCACCAACTAGAAACAAGGGTATATGATTTAAAAGGTGGGATATATACCCATATGATAAGTTTAACTCTACAATATCATAAATGAATAAAAATATGAATCATAATCCAAAACAAAAATAGAAGATAAATCATCTAAATAACACTAATAATGATCAAAACCAAAAGAATTTACATATTCAAATAATGATAATGGATTACAAAATAAAAGGCCTCAAATACAAGGAAATAAGGATCCAGTAGTATTCATTTGTTAAAAAAACAAAATTAAAGAATAAATATCATCAACTAGAATTATGAGACATAGCCCGGTCTTGTGCTCCGCTTATCATGTGTAGTAATCAATCAAGTATTAGTAAGAGGGTGCTTTCCCCTTTCCCTACATGCATCCCTAAAGTCTCTCAGATTATAGAATTGTGGCCCCAATAAGGTTTGAAAAAACACTCGGTAGTCCTCCAAAAACAATTTCCATACTAAGTATACTCTATTAATATAAGCTAAAATGGTGTACAAATATAATAGGGGTACACATAATAACAAGTATAAGTGATATTGTCCAGTATATCAATATTCTTTGTATTCCAGAAACTATCCTAATAAGGATATCTATAATGAATTATTATAAATATCAATGTCTAATGTTGAGTAATTATATAATAGATCATTTTGGGTCAGGATCCATGGAGTATAAATTTCCATGTAATCAATGTGAGAAGAATCCATATAGTACAAATGTATGTGGAATCCATGTATTCCAGGTATTCATGTAATCAAGATCCAATGAGTATAAATTTACATGGAATTCATGAAATCATAAAATCATGTAATATATATACTCATAGTATAAATATATATATAATCCTAATTTGATAATTAAAAATGATTTAAAGAGTATAAATTTCCTATGCATCTAAATAATCTATGTGAATTGGATCCAAAAAGTAGAATTGTCAAACACATCCTATAATTTCTACTAAATCATATCCAAAGAGTAGAAATATCCATGTAATCCTCCCATTACATGAAAACTAGTTAAACCTGATCTGTGGTGTAGAAATATCCATGGAATCTAAGTAGGTCATCATTGTTATACCTCAAAGAATACATTAACATCAAAACCATATAATTCACCATGGAAAACAAATTACATTAATTATTTAAATAATACCTTCATATTATTAATTAATTCATGGTATTATCTATTATAAACATTTCATATAAAAATTTCAAGGTGATATAAGGTGATTAAAATATCTAATAAACCATTTCATTATCATGTTTAATTCCTCATAGGAATAACCAACTAAAATCACCCTAAGGGTGAAATAAACAAGTACAAAGGGAACAACCCACCCCATGGGTGGTTTTGGTAGAGGTATATAACATCCATCCTAATATAATAGTTTTCTAACATGTATTAAACATTAATTTATCATTTAACTCATGTTTAAATTAAATTAGGATGTTTCTCTTGGAAATTCCATCATGTGGAACAACGACAATATGAAATAGACAACTAAACAATTTTGGAAACTATATAAACCACCTATCTCATCATGGTAGAAGAAAACTCATCCAATCTCAACCTATGATCTAATTAAGATCATAATAAAACATAATAACATATGCTTATCCTAGAAAGAGGTCATGTTATCTTACACCAAAATTACATCAGTGATTGTAATACAACTGGAGAAAGTAGCCTAAGGAACAAGGAAATCACTTATGGATATAAAAAAAGACAATAAGATCATAAATCAAAGGTCATATGATGAAATGTAACTAAATAATAAGTTATTATTGAGGGAGAGATCCACAATTGGGCCTCTTATACAAGAGAGAATTGAATAGTGACATCTGTTAAAAAACTTTAGAGGTCATACCTTCTATTAAAAAAATTACCCAGAGAAATTAATTGTCTGGTAAAACTTTCACATAGTGTAATTTATAAGACATAAACCTCCAGGAAAAAACCATTACACACTGTGAAATGGGTCTAACCATAAAAATACACATTTTATATTGAATACACACCATGTATTCTAAATTCACAATGTGTATTTGGACCGTATCCAACCTTCAACCCCCCTAATTCTTTATTCCAAAAAACCAAGCAACCAATATAAAGGCTCAGATTCCGTGTCTAAAGAAAAAATATAGCGTTCTAACATGGGTTTAATTAAATATTAAATATATCCATACAACAATTTAAACCTGGGATCATACATAACATTTCAAACCCACATTGCAATCATGTTGAAGGAATGGAAGAAACACAATGGAAGGAAATTAATATAGTTGTTAAAAAGGTTTCATGGGGATCACACATAGGTTTTGAGTCATTTTCAGATCTTAGATGAAATTAGTTTATAAGAAACTCCTTATATGTAGTTTGTGTTATTTCAACACTCTGTGCTAGTATAGATTAAAATGAAATTTTTTTGGAAGGAAATTTAAGGGGCACTTTATATTTATAAGATGTACTGAGGTGACTTGGGAATTTCATATATAAATATTACTTTATTTCTAATTAATATTTAATCCATTACAAAAAAACATTCCCAAGTAAAAAATATATTTACTATATTTTAATACTACATATATAAATAACTTATATCATTAATGTTAATAAATATCTCCAACAATGATATTCCCTCAATATTCCCTTCTTAGAAATATTTTAATTATAACCATTATTCATGGCCTGGATAAATAGTTACATGAGAAATTGTGATATTAGATACTCAGTAAGGGTATGAATAATAGATATCAATCAATGATTATATATATCTTTATGATAAACATAAAGGTATGTGATCATGATTGTGACTTAGGATTTTTAGAAGTTGTCATTCATAGATCTTAATTAAATAATCATGGAACAATGTATTATTATTTTAGAATACATGCATCTTAATAGTGGTGAATCATTATTAATTATTCATTATAGATACTCAATCACCAAAAACACATTACATCCTAATAATCCAAAAAATATTACAAAAAATACAAACCAAGGATCTAAAGGTGTGGGGTCTTTGGATGTTTAGGACCAAAAATAAATAATCTTAATTTAAAACTCTAAATAGTTCTCATAACTCTCTTAAATATTATTAAAATATATAGGATTATAAGGAGATATTAAATTAGTATAATGGTGAGCTATAAATAAAAGTAAGGGAATGAACATATACCAAAATGATCTGAGATATGAGTTGGTGTCCCAACACATATACCTCAAGATTTTATTACAAAATACCCAATATCATTGTATATATGAGGTTTAATGATCCCACTCCATATAAAGTTTGAAAGAGAGAAAAAATATTGATTCCATCATACACACCTCAGTGGATATTCCTTTATCATATTTATTTGGTTCAAACCAAATTCACTTATATCGACAATCTACCCATAAAAGAGGGAACCAAGAATAGGTCCCTTGCATCCCACATATAGGAACTACCAAAAATCACCATTGTAAATCCAACCCAAGTTGTTTAAAAAGGTTATGATTAATTTTTGACATAAGATTTCTCTATTTTCATATCCATCACATAATACCATTGAATTAACATATAAAATAAAAGAAAAAACCCTTAAAATGTTGTTATCACAACATGGTCCTTCCAAAACATGACTTCAGATCCTTTAAGACTCATCTGTAACTTGTAGGAAGTGAAAGATCCTCCACTCATATGAATAAAAGACCAATCTCAGGAGCCCTAATACACTACACCATTTTCATATTTGAAATCCAAAAATCCATTAGATCAAGGAGAATTCCCATTATATACTTATCAAATAATAACCACTTTCAAAAGCTTCAGAGAACCATCATAAACAAAAATGGTAAAATTATCACATGAAATATTCAATGTGTTCTACCCCTCCACCCCTCCCCCCCCCAATTCATTCATATTATCTATCCATATCACCAAAAATACACTAAATATCATATGGGTGGTCTAAATATAAGTAAATTAAGCAACTACCACTTTAAAATATTTGATACATGTTTAAAGAATATCCACTATAGAAACAAAACACCAGGAAGATATTCCCATGAAATACTGAAGCATCGAGAACTTTGAATGGATTTATTATAAATAATTTAAAAATGGTAGGAAATAGGGCTATGTAGTTTCCCATAGAAATGATGTAGTCTTCATCATATAAATCATAAATCTAGTATCATTTATAAACCATTGGGTTCTTTTAATAAAAGAAAAGTATGTTGTTACCTCTCTTAAATATGTACAAGATGTCAATGATAGATCAAGAAGAGTAACTCTCAAGAAAAACAATAAACAATGTCAAAAAGATATAAGATATATCATTATACACTATTCCTTGTGTTTAAAAAGTGAATGCACATACATTTTTTTGGGTTCAATATCTGGCCGCATTAGCTTCAAGGAAAACATTCCTATAAACTAAATAAAATTCAATAGTCACCATTTTTAATTCAATAACATCCATCAGTAGCAATATAAACCCCATTTATTCCCATGTAAGGTATAGAAAATAAAAATCAGGGTCTCAATCAAGTTCAAATTCCACACTATCAGACTTTATCTCTTTGATACATAGATTCCCATTTATAGTTATATCCTTGTAATGATACCTTTCAAATGACTGCCTCCCTTTTTATTATATTTAGGTGAAAAAATCTTTCTTATAACCCTCCTTAATAACATAAGTGAAATTATTTATCATAATGGAATCCTCTGACTCCTTTGAAACCAAGGATGAAGAGGAATCCTCTTTATCCAATGATGAGTAGGGAACATGGATTTTTCCAATTTAATCTATGTGTATCTTGTGACAATAGTACTACCCAACTTAGAGTAATCAATATTATTCTTGGTTTTCTTATGGGGTGGATTAATAAGTCTATCTTGGTCAATAATGAACTAATTCCCTTTTTTTCACTCAAGTGCATGTAGTCCTACTCAATTTTGCATACTTTATCTTGGGCATCATGATGGGATTCACCACAGGGTGCACCTTATGAGTTAACCAAAGTGGGATGGGAATTATTAACAATATCCAAAAATCTAAAGAAATCATCAATAATATGACTCATATTTTAGGAATTATTAGATTGTCTAGACATGTACCTATTGGGTGTGGTCCTTAAAGGATTCACCTTATCCACTGCTTTAGGTTTTGGTTTCGTATTATCCGTCAACACAGTCTCCTGGGGTGGTTGGGAATCAATAGATCCAACATTGCCCTAGTATTTCTTGGTATCTTATTATCGTGATCCATAAGTTCTTTATAGACTATATTCTTGTTATCCTTTTTCACACATATTTACTTTTTTCGGGTGATAGGACAAGGGATATTTAATTCATGATAACAAGATTTAGAAGAATGACCAATCTTGTGACATTAGTTACAGTAGGCCAATAGGTTTTCATAAGTTACCTCTTGATAAAAGCATGAATTTCCATTTTGTATCCTAATAATATATGGATGAATATGAGAGATTAAAATTTCAATGAAAACCCTCACAATTTAAGGTCTTGAATGATTTTTGGTAGTAAAGTCCATTTTCAATGGTTGGACAACTAATCTTGCAATTAGGATAAATAATAGCCAGTTCAATAGGTAAAACAGAATGAAAAAAAATCCTAGCTAGATTGGGATGATTGCTGGTTTAAATCTTGGATCAATGTCTGGGGTCAATTTAATAATGTTCATGGGGCAGGCCCTAAACACCCACAAATTCATCATCCAGAAATGATAGTATTAATATTCATAATAAAATTGAAATACAACATTCCATGAGTTTAATAAGACAATATGAAAATTAATAATCCCAATACCCATGAGTATATTTATTAAGTAGTAAAAAGATGGATACACTTGAAAAACTTACCAATAATAACGAGTCAAAGATCTAAGGAGAGTAGTATGACCTCATTCGAAGAAAATTATATTGCCGAGTGACCGCAAAAGACATATCCTAAAGAAATAATGACTTAAAAAATTTATTGTTTGGAATATATTTACATTCCCACAAATAACATAAATAGAAATCATATATTTGTGTGATACATGAGAAAATTAACCATACATAAATCAGGATCATGATCAAACCCATAAAAAAGAAGAGGGATTTCCAATTCAAATTTGAGGATTAACATGAGGCAAATTCATAAGGAATAAAAAGGGGAGAGGGAATTAAATAAGTCGGAACATTATAAAATCAAAAGAAGAAGTTTTTCAAGAACTTGGGGTTCCAATATAAAAAATTATTGAAAACCAAATTGAAAAAAAAAACATTAGTGTTTTTTTGTGAGAATTTAAAGGAACATTTTAAGTAATAAAAGTGAATATTTTTTTACATAAAACAATATTTAAACCATTAATATTATTCATAATATTGGTATTTATTTAAAATATATTCATGGTTTTAAATTATTTATAGTGTATTTATTGACATTAGACAATATATTATAATGTCATCATCAATTTTCTTTATCTAAAAGTATTAATTTTAAAGGAGATATAATTAAATTTATAACATTTATAATGAAAAGGTTCTTTGACTAGATATATATATATATATAAGTATATATATTCAATAAAAATTGAAGAATCAATTGTGAGTAAGATGGAATAAAAATTAGAAAAAATAATGAGAACATGTAACTAATGTTTAACAAATACAGTAATGAAGATCCCTTATATTGTGTCCAAAACTAAACTAAACTTATATTTTAAATATATAATATATAAATTTTATTTATTAGACACTTACATATGAACCTTATTCAAATAAATTTCCTATTTTATTGCCCTTTAACTTTTATATATTTTTAATTTATATTATAGTTTTCTTACCCATGCTAGTTACTTTCGATAGTTCTATCAATTTTTCAATAATTTATTTTTTTGAAAAAGGTAATAGTGATTATAAAATAGATTCATCATATGAAAAAATATAATATATTTATAAACATATTATTTATATATTATGTACAATTCTAAAAATATTCCTGATGATTTTTTATGAGAAATGAAACTTATTCCTCATGGTGGGGGTATTTCACACATATATACAATTAATGTTTTAATTTATAAATGAATAACAGGGAGTAAAGGTAAATTATAATATTGAAATTTAAGAATCATGTATATATTATATATATAATATTTATTAATACATTACAACATTTATATTATCGTAAAATGGTTGTGAAGAAAATTGGAATACATCACTTTGTGCAGTCGGTAGTCAACACAACACACTAATGTCAGTTTTTATTTTCTTTATGGATGGAGATGAATAAATAATGGTTATTAAATTAATAAGATAACAGCTAAATATAGTAATCTTTCATATATAATTATATTTTATTAAATATAGGTTGTTTAAAAGATTGATTTTATAGTGTATGTATTTCAAAGATAGAATTCCATACATTAAAGACCTCACATTATCTTAAAGATCTTGCATGATGTGAAACCATTAATTAAACAACAAGAAATATGGTGATTAAGTATTATGAAAGGAATTGCATAATATGAATAAATGTAGTTGTTAAAATGGTAAAACTAATGGGATGTACAATCATGGAAGGGTGTATGTGATCCCCTAATATAAGTGAAGAAATTGTATCTTTTGGGAATACCCAATACATTTTCATGATATGGATTCACTTTTCTGGGGCCATTATCTAATACATATCATTATAACAGAGAGTGGTATTTTATTTGTTTGATAAACCCAAAAATATTTCTTTTGATACATGTTTTATATAGATATTAGGACATTTAAATTATGTTTTTACATTTTTACATTTTTTGTGTTTTACCTTAGTAAATAGTTTTTCACTAAGTTATTTATATTTTATATAAAAATATAAAGAAACCCATATTCCAAAATTTTGATTTAATGAACCTGTATTAATTTTACATTTAGTATAATAAAACTTAAAAATATTATAAAATCAACATTTAATGTATTATTTATAATATATTAAAAACAATTTTTGTAGAAAAATAAAATTTATACGTTACTCATTCTTAATTTGATTTTTTATTGATTAAAAAGTTAATGAGTGTTAATATAATTATATATAAGATTAAAAAAATATAATATTCATTATTTATAGTAGATAATTTTTATTTATTAAAAAAATATTACACAATATTAATAAATCAATTATTTATTAAAAATTTATTTACCATTATCCTGTTAATTTAGACTAGACTCACTAATATTATATTTACACCTAAAAATGATGTTTAACTTGTAATTTAATATGATTTTTTTAATAATAATAATATTTTTTATTGTTAATTTATAAAATTAATAATGATTATTTATTATTATATGAAAATAAAATTATTTTTTACTAGGAAATATTACTTGAGTTCTTGAAAAATTGAAGACCTATTTAATAAATTAAAAAAACTATTTTTAAATTCATGATATTACTTATTAAATAACCATAATATAACATTTTTTCATAAAATGTTTTTTCATTATTATATTATAAAATTTACTTTTTTTAGAAAAATCAATATTTTTACTCTTCAGTTAAAAATAAATTATATTATAAGAAACATAAAAATTAATCATAAGATAATAATGATGTTGAAAAATGATGTAAGTTTCATTAAATTTAAATTCAAAATATATTATAAAAAATTGGAATTAATAATATAGTTACTATTATATATTCCTATTAGTTTAATGTTTATGATCCTCATCTTGAATAATTTTATATTATTGATGTTTCATGGTTTTGTATTTATTTATTTATTTGAATAGTATAATATACAAGACACAAGACATATTAAAGTTAAATAATCACTTTTATCCCATCTCATTTTATTATTGTCCACATAAAAAATTCCACCATTGATATTTTATTTCATACACTTAAGTCAAAAAAATGAGGGTAGTTTTGTTTTGTAGTCTCTTCAAGATCCCATTTTTTTCTTCATATATATGGTCTCACTAATGTAAATTAACAAGGATAATTTTAATTTTTTTCATAGAACATTTTCTCTATGTTATAGGATATTTGTGGGATTATCTTTTTAATATAGACCTATAATGACCCAGGCTTTTAATACATGGATATTACAAATTTTTAGATGGATATTCATTACATTACATAGACATGCTTATGTATCATATAATAGTTTAGTTCATTTGGAAACATGGAAGAAAATATTTTTAATTCATGAAAGGTGATAAATGTCTAAAGTAAAGATAACCCACTTTATCACTCCAACTGAAAAACTATTCTTCATAACCTAGGGAATGGACACAAAATAAAGAGTGGTTTAGAATTTTTAGTTATGGTAAACAAGGGATATACATAAGCATAACATGATCATAAGGGTATAAGATCCTGAACATTACATTTCAAAACCATACCATGCATATAATATATCCTAATCTAGAGTAATGATATAAAGAATGAAAATTCATATGATATAAATCACAATGAAGTCAAAAAACATGGTCCTTTAGGGAAAAAATTATAATAAGATACAAAACTGTGGAATACACATTATATTATAAAATTGTGAAATTTTACAAATAGAAAAGGGATATATGGTTAAGTTAAGGTCATAAAATCAGGACCTCTAAAAAACCTTAAGACATAAAATTAATTCCACAAGTATCATTTTGGACATGGAATACAGGTCAAACCATAAAACTATGGACATGTAATTAGGTTCATGTATATTAATGTGAACATGTAATAAGGTTCACTCATAACATTGCGAACATGTAATCAGGTTTGCAAATAACATTGTAAACATGTAATTCAGTTTAGGAATAAAAATGTGAACATGTATCCAGGTTAATGCATAAAAAATTTTCTCATGAGTTTATATTTACCAAATTAATTTGAGGGAGATATAGGTCACACCCATCACATAATGAAAATCATATGTATGTATGCAACAAGATTATAAAATATTAATTAGATCATAAAATGTGAAATGAAATGGGTTTCATAAACATTTCATCATATTATAAACTATGTAATGGATAAATGTTTTATAATCAATTCATCAATTCAAACATATCATAACCTGTGAAAAAAATAAGCTATTATTATAATAATTTTATCATTGTATAACTTGTTGAAGAGAAATGGGTTTCGAAAACTCATTATAGTCATAAACAATTCAGATAAAGATTAATAATGAAATACTTTGTTAATATCCATTGAAAATGATACATTATATAAAAGTATTTCACCATATATGGATAATTATATTGAAATATAGATTGAAACATTTTTAGAAGAAAATAACTTTTCTTTGGAAATATTTTTTTTTTAAATTCCTAAAAAATTATGGAAATATTTTTTTTGAAATATCCATACAAACTTATAAAATATTAATTTAAAATCATTTAAAAACTTCCATTAGTAAAATATCATTTTCAACCAGAAAAAACCATTTTTCAGACATTTTCAATTAAATTTAAGAAAATATCGATTTGGGAGAAAATGGGGTTTTAAACAAAAAGTTGATTTTTCTTATAAAAATTATTTTGAAATCATGAGTCAATAAAGTGATAATAATGAACATAATATAGGTATTATAATGACCTAAATTTAGGAAAAAATTATAATTATTTTCTTGAGAGATATATCATAATATTCCATCTTTGAAATCGCAATCCTAAACAATCCGGATAAACAATGACATTGTAACATAAAAATATTACAAATTTAGTAACACTGAATCATAATATTCATGAAATAAATAAATTAAATGAAACATTAAATATCAATAAAAATATATATTCATGAAATAACATGTCAAATGGGTAGTATATAAACCTCATATATGAAGACAGGTGCATAAAATATCTTATGTCCCAAAGAGAGAAAAATTGAGACAAAATTCATTTACCCATTTATTATAATTTTAACCATAAATTACCCAAAATATAGATTATAAAATGGATTTTTAAATCCACATAATTGTAAATATAATTGTATTAAAATACATTATTGGTCATTATATACACCACATTAAATAAATAGGTTTTGAATTTGGGATGTGTTGCACAAAATTAAAAAGTGAGACCTAAATCCATTACATTATAACAAGTATAGGGTTATTATTAATCTATTATACATCTATACACACACACACACACACATATATATATATATATAATAACATATTTTATTTAATCATTCCATTTTATTAGTTGTTAATCAATAATTCCATGTTAATGTCATGTTTCGGGTATTAACGACTTTGTTTTTTATATATTTTTTTATTTGTTATATTTTTTCCTTTAACATTGATCATGGTTAGATAATATAATGAATAATTATAATGACATAATTATAATATTTATGCATCAATTATACTTTTAATATCAATAAATAATGTTAGTTTTTTGAATTGAATTATGTTAGAATCATGAAGATTATAGGTCATACATATGCATGACTTACATTTCGATTTTTCATTGATCATTATAAAAAGGGGGTAAGTAATATCATATCTTCCATAATGATAATAATTTAAAAAATTCCATATAATTTCTTTAATTATACTAATACATCCCATACATGTGGCTTGTTAATGAAAGTGGAGTCACATTGTTTCATGGGGATAGTATTCCTGACATACAAAATTCATGTTAACATCATTAAGTGAGAGAAAAGGAAAGAAAAATAATTCTATATTATATTTCTAAAATGATTAATATGTTATTTAATATCAAAATTATTTCATGTATATCATATATATGTATACTTACTATCTTAAATGTAATGAATTAGTGAAAAAACTAATCACATTGCTTCATGAGGTGGTAGTCTGTTGTACACAAGACCAATGTCATTGTATACCATACAGAATGTAAGTTAAAATATTATATATCAAATATTAACTATAGTGGTATAATTATGATATGAATATCATTTATATACTTTATATCTATCATCATACCCAACAGTGAGTGGTGGTAGAGGGAAAAAGGACTTCAATTCAAAAGGTTGTAGTCCACCAAACACATGAATGGTTATTTCATTACTCATTTGATATAAGTGGAGATGGTTGTAGGTAATTCCCTTAATATCAAAACATTAGAGTATAAGGAATATACTAATGTTATAAATATAATTTTAGGTAATTACACTAATATTAAAACAGTATAGTTTGTAATGTTTTCAATTATAAGGGTTATACTCTGATAGAAGCGAAGTTGGGACATTTTTATGGGAAGGTTCTGGCATAACAAAATGTTTTTTATTATGTGAATAAGGGTGGAGAGGTGTATCCTTTTATAATTGAGGAGTAGAAATTTTTTAATACCAATAATTATTTAAAAATCAGAGCTCACTCTCACCTTATGTGGCTCCAAAATTGATAAATAATGGAGGTGAGGGAAGTTTTGGTCGATGCACACCTCCACCACAAAAAACAGTATTCATTTCATAACAAAACCTTTATGTTTTACTCGCTTTTATTATTTTGATTTTAACCATGTTAACTAGTTTTTTTACATACTATGTAATATAAACTTTAATCGCAAAATAAAAATTTAATTATTCAATAATTTATATCTAATTATTCTAAATATGAAATAAAACTTATTAGACCAAAATCTTATATCTATGATATGATAATTCTAACACAAGCGCATATAGTAAGCAAAACCCTATTTGACCTTAATTATAGTAATTTATTTTTCATTGCATTCACTAATTATTATAATAAAAAAAATTAAAATTATTATATAATATAAATTATTCTGATTCCAAATATTGAATCCATTTTTTTAAATTCTATTCATAGGTTTGGAAACAATTAATTTAAAATTAATCTTATAGATGTGATGAGAAATATGGTTTACAAAGAGAAAATGTCCAAATATATACAATGTTTTATATCTAATTTAATATGAAATTATTTATAAAATCCTAAACTTGACTAATTGGTGTATAATTGAAAAAAATTACACTAAATTAAAATTAAAATTTAATTTCACTTCATAAATAAATTAAACAATAATGTAGTTCTCACATTCAATTTAGTACTTTTCCACTATTCATAAAAACAATGAATCTTTTTTGAAAAATAAAAAAATTCAAAATAGGATAATTTTGACAAGAATATTTCATAAATGATTTTTATTTTATAACATTATTTTTCTTAATGTTTAATAAATTAATGTATTATTGCTGAAAAAAATAATTTAAAAGAACTGATGTTTAGAAAATAGTATTTTTGAAAAATATAAAGACATTACTAAAAAGGAAAAGTAATTTTTTATAAATATGTTTTCATCATAAAAAATTGTAAATAATATTAAAAATGTATTTATTTATATTTTTATTTCTATGTTAACTGGATATGTTATAATGGAAACATTAAAATAACCGTGTTAATAATATATGCCAATTTTGTTAAAACACAATGTCTTGTGTTACGTAGTCCAATCTAGTGTTTAATGTAACACAAGCATAATCTGGTGATTCATTTAAAACAAACTATCAAATAAAATTATTTTTAAAAAACATAATTTATAAAAACATAGGTTGTAGCATTCTATCACATTAAAATTATTTTCACCCTCAAAATTAATCACTTCAGAACAAAAAATGAGGATAATTATGCCTCAATATATCCTTAAACCCCCATGTAGCTTATTAAAAGGGCTTATTCAACAAACAATTTTGAAAATACTTGTGGTTTTTTTCTAGAAATTTCTTTATAAAATCAAAAATCTTCAATGGTTGTTTCTCATAAGAAGGGCCCTTCTCCCATGGCATGGCATTTGAGTTCACTATATGTGAAGGGTCAGGTATATACTTCATGAGGATAGATAAATTGAACACATCGTGGACTTAAAATTGTATTGGTGAAAGATCCATCAGATAATCTATGATCTTCATATGATTAGGAATTTTCATGTAACTGATATACCTTTAGGTTAATTTCTCTTTCTTTTTGAATCTCTTTACCATCTCCACAGATAATTTCATAAAAACACATTGTTAGAAACATAAAAAAATAGATCACATCAATTATTTAAAACATATCATTTCTTATGACTCAAAAATTTCTTGATGTGTTGCTGAATGTATCTAACCTTCTCGTCCATTTGTTTATTTATCTCAATTCTCAATATCCTTCTTTCTACAATTGAATTCCATCACATTGAAGATCTATTTTTATATTCATGGATGTGTTTACAAGGAACCATCTAGATGCTTGCCTAAATATTATTATGTTAATAAAACACTACTATATGAAGTTTTTAATCCCAATCACCCTTTGAAAAGAAATAAAAATATATTAAAATATCTTCTACGGTTTTAATTTATCTTTTAGAATTACTATCTATTTGTTAATAATATTCAATGCTAAAAATCAACTTCATATCATGCGATTATTTTAGATATTGATAGAACATTTATGAAAACAAATTGATCCTAATTATAGACAATATAATGAGGAACTCCATGAAACATTATCGCTTCCTTAACATATATCTCAGAAATATAATCCAAGGAAAATATTCTCTGATATCAAATAAGTTTTATTACTTCATAAGGTGATTGATTACAGCCCATAATTATCTCAATATAAATGATATGATAAACTCTAAAGGTTTCAAGTAATGTTATTCTTATTTGCAAAATGTGTATAGTAATTCTTCTTAAAATAACCTATTCACTATATAAACAATCAAAGGGTTGAATTTCTATAAATTTCTCTTATAATGACTTTAATACTAAAAAAAGTATAATCACATAAAGCCACAAATAGAGTTTTATTGGATTTGAACATATGGTCATCCATAAACTCATAATCATGTGATGGTATCCATAACTCTAAAGAAAATCATCCTAACAAAAATATGTGATCACAAAATATAATTCGACCAATCTTATATAAACATTCTCTTATATTATCAAAACAAATCATTATAATAATGAGTTCATATTTGTATCTATACAACATAAATTGTCATTTTATTATTCCATAATCCATGTTGAATGAGATAATGACAATATACTTAACTAAATGATGACAAATAAGATTTTTATAGGTCTCGATCATACAATATAAAAGAAGAAATTCCCAATTAGGATGTGATGGATTAATGTTCCCTAATTATAGTGATTTACTGCAATCATTGTGATTAAATAAGTATTAAATTTTTCCTTTATCTACATAGGTTAGTGTTGCATATAATCCAATCTATCATTTTTATTTGGGAGTTTATTTGTAAATTCACAAACTCCTAGAACAAGAAACACTGGATTATAATTTTTTCATTATGTTTATCTCTATATCCTTTCAATTTATTTATTATCTTCTTTATACTAAATAAACATGATTTTTCTCAATGTCGAGGATTCTAAAACATGAAACCCCATCCTTTTTCATTCAGTCACTGACCAATGTAATCCTTCCTAATGATTTGGGAAGTATGATTTTGAAAATTATTCTTCCCTCCCTGTGAAATATCATTGGAATTTCCATGTAACCCCATATTCTGTTTCATATCACAAAAATAAATCGATTTTTTGGATTTGAATTCACCTTTTAGATAACATGAACATATTTTTTCTTATCACTCAAAGTATCTTAAAGAAACATACATTTGGAAATTATGATTTAATCAACTGATGAAAAGATAAACCTTACTTTTCGGATGTATGATAATACTCAAAGAGAGCCAGAAAATCCTTGTAAAATTGTTTTTATAGGAACCGGTAAATTTATTATCTGTCTTCATAAGGTTATATAATTACTTCTCCATATATATATACAGAATTCAAAGAACTTAGTTATAGGGAAATATTATTTTCAAGTCATACCACTAAATAGAGTAAATATATTGTCATTGAATTATAATGATAATATTATTCCTCCATTGATATGCTTCACCTTCCAAAAATTAGATATCCAAAGTGACTTTTTCATTCACTTAAGATTGAAGAACAAAAAAATTATTTTCAGTTGTACTAATCCATTTCTAAAAAACAAAAGGATAATAGGAAACACTGAAATAATGTATGTTTTTCCTCATAAATGTATCAACAAAACATTTTTACCTATTTTGATCATTTATAAGTTCAATATGATTCATATATTGAGAATTTTGTGTGCAAATATTAATGAGGTTTTTCATTTCAACTCTCATAACATTCATTTTTTTAGGAAAATCATTGCATTGGTTATTACATTCCTCATTAACACAGTTTCATTGGGTTTTATCCACTAAGTAAAACAAAAAACAAAGTGTGATAAAGACTAATCATAGTTGTGAACCACATAATCATGACCATTCAAACATTCCTATGCCTACGAGTGACATGGGTGTTATTAATGGTTTCAGGAGTGTCAGAGGCTTGAAGGTCTAGTTTTGGTAAAGTAGGTGCAGGCACAGAGTTTAGGGAATCCATGTGATTGGAGGAACATGACTATGCGATATCTTCTTCAAAACTTTTAGTGAGTTTCACATAGTTTCTGTAGGGTTTTTAAAACCATTAGGGTATCCATGGGGACCTTCATCCCTAGACGGTGGCTTCCACACAGTTTCTACATGGTTTGGAAAACTGTGTGGGTAAACCATGTGGCCTAGTTAATTATACAAAATTACCATTTTGATGTTATTTTTCATTTCATTTCTTCTTATATTTTTTTCCTCTCCTTTTTAGTTGCATGCACAGTAGGGGGAGCCTCCCTCCTCCTTTGGTGGAATTTGATCCAAACCCTCCATATGATGTCCATTCTTCGTTCCATTAGAAGCTATAGGATTGCCTCCGTAAGGTTAACCACGAACACCTTTCCTCTTTCTTCATTTTTTGCCTTACCGGGCTCTATTTTCAGTCAATCCAATTTCAAGGTTTAAGACTAAAACACATATCTACATTGATACACTTTGAATTGGATTTCATTATCGAACGTGCCTATGTCTACGAGTCTAAGGTAGGTCTAGCATACCTTTTTTGAATTTTCATAGACTTCTGGAGGTTGCAGCTTTTTAGCGCAACATAGGATATTGATAGAGACCCTACTATAGCATATTGAATTGATTTTTAGACCATATAGGATGTCATGGGAATGACCTATACCTAATAAAATAGAGAAAGTCCATGGGCCTTGATATTTACTTGAGGATAAACATTGATGTTCATCTAGTTTCTATGCCATTTGATGATGTGAGATTTTGATCATAGGCCCTTGGGATAGGGATACTATTATTTAGCGTGCCTTCATGACATCTATACATTGAGACACGAGGTATCAGGAGGAATGGGGTTCTAGGCGTTGTGATTGAGGTGGAACGTGAGGGTTAACTAGGAATTTGTGACTATAGGGTTACCATGGGCCATGGGCCAAGGAATCTCTTTTATTTTGAGATTCCAATGATAGCTGAAGAAGGTGACACTCCCTAGTGGCTATTGAGAACTAGTGGGGATTGTGTTTATTTATTACATTACACTATTTAATATTCATAGAGATTCCTATATTCTTAAACACATATACTAGGTATTAACCATTAGCTAGTATCCTGCTGAGATACATCTCACACCCTACACTGGCCCTTCGAGATGCATGTAAACATCCTGGCTTTACATACAGGTAATGAATCATCCTCAGAAGCTGGATCATAGGACTATTTGGAATAGATATTGGCATGGACCTTTAGATCAAGCCTAGATGGTATTTTCCTTTTTTTTAGTTTTAACTCTTGAATTAGAATGATCATTTTTTAGTTATCTTCAGTTGTTATCTATGGTCACCCTTGGTATGCTGACATGTAGGTCCTATTATAGATTTCTTCCTTGTTTGTTCTAGTAGTGTTTACAAGTGGTGTTAGCCTTACCTATCTGTTTACACAACACTACTACATTTGTTTCTATATTTCTTACACTATTATCGATATTGGGTGTGTTTCCACTCTATGGGTTTGTTTCAAGTTTGTTAAGTCATTTTTTCCACTGTATGTTATCTTATTATGATCGAAATAGAATATTATCTGTTAAGAGAGGTTATAGCCTCCCCTATATAGTTATTTACACCCTATCTACTTCATTTTAGCCTTGGGTGTTCTGGGATGTGCACTTAAGGCAAGTGGAACCCTACTGGTTAGCACTGTTTGGGTGGCTTCTCGGGTCGATGGCGTAATAGGTGGTGTCAATGGTGTCTATTTTATATCTTTTCATGGTTTACTATTTGAGATTATGGTTGGATAGAGATAGGTTTTTGTTTGAACTAGATTTTGAACTCATTATTGGGTGCCTATAGTCCCATGTATGAGGTATAGATAGATTTACCTTGGGTGGGATAATGTTGTTTTTCTTTTACTCATATTATAGTTTATATGTTTACCACATTGGTGGCTCACTTGGTTTGTGATAATTATTTATTGTGATGTGTGACCCTTAACACAATGTGCTAAGGGGGGATTGGACCTTGGATCGGTAAGGTAAGGTGTGGTTTTTTGGGTTTCGATAGGCACATTTTTAGGTTATTTCAAATTTATATATGCATGTATACCATGTGAAGTTATAATACCATGTTATATATGTCAATTTCCATGTGAAAAAGGTGAAATGCCTTATATAATTTATTATTTTATGCAATTTGAAATTTATTTAATTAAATTTATGTAAAATTACATGTGGCATGGGAATTGGGCATGGATAATATAGGAGAATGATGGTTTTAGGGTTGAGGTGATTTTGATCACTAGTATTGGGTGACTTAGTCATCAGATTGAGGCAATGTTGTTTGTCAGGATGGGTATGGCTCGAAGATATTGTAATACATGGCTCTATTGAGGGAGGGTAAGGAGTCCATGAGGCTAGGATTCCATGAGGCATAGTTGTGGTGGGGGTGAGTAAGGATAGTTATTATTCACTACCATTTTAATACTTTCTCTATCTGTGTTATATGTTTTGATATATAGGGGTTTTCTAGACATTTGATGGTATCCAGCAGGTTCCTCCTGGATGGATCAGATAGAGCGTCAGGTGGGTGACGGTATAGTGACACAGGAGAATGATCAGTTTCTAACCCCTAAGGGGCAGGCAGAACATGAGATGAAGGTACAGGCTTAGGGATAGGATCAAGTTCAGGATCCAGTGCAGGTAGGGTTGATGCCGGGTTTGACAGTGTTCAGGTCATGGCTCAATGAGCAGCTCCAAAATAGCCAGGTACCTATTTTGTAGGGGATTTGTAAAAGTTCTTAGGTAACAGAGCCCTTTATGGCCTATCTTACATGGGATTTCTAGTCACCGCACACAACGCTTTTTCAACATGAGGGTGGTCCACAGGCGGATGATAATTGGATAGAGAGAGAGAATATGATCTTTGAGAAGCTAGCGACACCTCTAGGGTGGAGGGTCAAGCTGGTGATGTATATACTCTGTGGAGCGGTGAAGCACTGGTGGGATTTGTAGTTTCAGGCTTGCAGACACAAGGGTTTGTCCTAGAAGGACTTCAAGAATAAGTTCTTTAATCACTTCTTCCCTAAGACGCTGAGGGCGAAGAGAGCTCGGTAGTTCTTGAGCCTTTAACAGGGTATAATTTTCATCATGTACTATGCATCTAACTTCACATAGCTTTATCACTTTTCACCTAGTATGGTAAGTGATGACACCTTGAGGGTGATTTTATTTGAATATGTATTATGACATTCCATTCAGGTGCAGGTAAACATATTTATTTTGGCCTTGTTCTTAAAGGCGATGAATCAGGTGCTCGTGGCCAAGGGAAACTCGGTGTAAAGGTTACATTTGATCTAGGTGATGGCTTTATGTGATGGTTCATATGGAATGAAATGAGGCCAGGATTAGTTCTACCAGGGCAGTCAGGCCAAGGACCCAGCTAGACCATCTATGGTATCTCAATAGTGGATTTCCTTTAATGTGGGCTATGGGGGCATGTTTAAGGAAATAATGGTTATGTAATAATTAATATAAAATTTTGTTTGAATTTTTTACATTAAAATTTGATATGAGGTTTCCCTAGTGGATAATTCCATGTCAAACTACCATGGTAAATCCCTTGTTTTTGAAAAACCCACTAATGAGGTGTCCTTTGAAATTAATAAAAAAATCCATCTAATTTACAATAAATATCCACCCATTCCTTCATTTTTTATTCAAAATTCCTCATCCTTGAATATCTGGATGTTTTACCACCCTATTAATCCTCACATGGTTTCTGCAAGCACCCAAGGTCCCAACTATCATGTTTTAGGAGTTACTCTACAAGGTAAGGGAATCTACCACCCTTCTATTTTTCAACATTTCATTTTATCTTATTATTTTTAATTTCAATAAGATTATGTTGGGATATTTCATTAAATATACCCCTTACAATCCATATTATATAAGAATGATTATATAACCCTTCTCTCTCATCAAAATATTTTATGAAATTTTAAGTGATGCAATTAGGCTGCTGAATTTTCATAAGGGATCTCTCAACTATTCTTTTATTTCCAAGTTCCATTATTATCATTATCTATCCACACCTCCTTTCATACAGATGTTATGATAAATATAGTACCATACATTTACTATAATTGTTTTTGATAATGGAATAATTCAAAATCAACTCTTCTTTCCACTTCTTTTATAATAGAAATGAAAACACCATCTGAGATGTGTTAATTTACCACATTCAAGGAAGACGGGTTTGCAATTTCTATTACCATATTCAATTATAGTCATGAAACCATTTTGATGGTTTAAATAGAATATAATATATGTATTCTAACTTATTTAAGGTTTTGGAATCCTTTTTTACACTTGATATTAATTTATAAATCAAAAAGGTTTCGTTGTGATCAAAAAACCACCAATTAACCCAAACAATTTTCATTAATGTTTTATTTAATGATTTTTCATCAATCCAAATAAAAAAATGAAATTTTATAACCATGTAATCATCTGGTTTTTCACTAATAACATAAATCTTCTACTTTGTACATCCATTCTAACTCTACATGTTTATCCATACATGAATATAAGTAAACTGTTCATCAAAACCAAGGAAGAAACTCTCCCAAACAATGAAATTGAATATCTTAAACCATCAAAAGGACATGATTGAAATTAATAAGGCTATAATAAATCTATTACAAAAATAAATGGTTCTTCAAATGTTAATTAGTGAAATTAATTTAGTAATTCAGGATACAAAGATCAAGTTAATAACACCATCAGACTTAAGTTTAGGGTTTCCTCGTCTCACTTCATTTTTTCTGAGACATTACTTATTCACTACTATTATGTGTGTATGGTGTATGTATAATTCCCAATGACGTATCATATCATTAATATACTTAATTTCATCGTATAAAATATATCATTTTATGATATTTAGTTGTGGAGAATATTTTTTGATTTATTACAAAGTGGTAAGGGTTTTCCACCTGAACCTCCAATTTCATTTGGGTAACTTTTATTATCTACTTACATTAATGAAATTGTTATTTAATATTATGAAATAATCATAAATTATGTTTTCCTTTTCTTTATATGTTTAATAACCATAATCCTTCTTTATTTTATGGTGATTTACACATTTTAAAAGAAAATTTCAAAATTCTTTCCAAAATACGAGCCCAATTCGAGGGAACTTCTCACATTCTTACTCATTTTAAAGTGCACACCAGAATCTATTTTAAGCCACAGTTATTTTTATAAAACCACTAATATTATCATGAAAAATTATATTGTATCATTTCTTATTTTAAGAAAACAAATATGCCTTCCCACCATAAAATTATCTTTAATGATTTCCTTAAAATTATCTAAAATGTTTTCTTTCTAAAGATTTATAATAATTCTTTTTATATGATTTCACTTCAATGGGACATAATTAATTACTAAAATATTATTTCAATATCCTGGAATTTTATTCTCTATGATATACATTTTTAAAATCTAATTTCATGTCAAATAAAAATTATTTTCTAAATGAACTCTTATTTCAAAAGTAAAAAGGATTTTTCTCATCTCACATTAACTTTTAAGACATACATGCCTTGTTCACCACTCATTACATGAATTTGGTGTACGTACTATGATTTTTTATATAAATAGTCCCTTTATTCTTAATATATTATAATTGATTATGATTTGAATGTTTCAAGGTGGTATGGGACACTTTAGAATGTTTTAATATTATTTCCTCAAGAATTTATCAAATGTCTCATTTAAAAGTATCTCCATCTATATCAACATCCCATATTGAATCTTATAATTAATTTAGGATTATCTCTTATGAAACCATATAAAATATATTATTGAAGGGATTCTGGTTAGTTTGACTATGGATGTTCTTTCTTGATACCCTTCACCATGTTACTCTGAATGGTTAGTATTTAAGATAAATGATTGGGGAAAGTTATTTACATTTCATATGTTAGTTCCAAAATGAATTTATATGTTGATTATGGTCACTTTGTTCATATTAGGAATTAATTTTACTTAATAAGTGATGGTTTAGTCCCTCAATAGCCTCTCGATTCATCGATATATCTCAGGAGACATAGAGATGTGGACTTGTCTGAGGCCCTTCCCATTTTGAGATATGGTTTTGGCTGAGGCCTTAATCATTTTTGGACTTCTTGGACGATTCCTTGATGGTATCATTTAGAAAGTATGGAATATGAATTTCCCTCATTATGAAGACAGAAATTCATTGTTCATGTGGTTATTCAACAAGTTGATTACTCATGATTATGTTTTATTATGGAAATAATTACACAGTTTGTATTCATGCCACAATGTTACCAAGATTATTATTTTTAAAGTCTTGTGTTTTCAGTAATTCAAAATGACTAATGTTTATGTTTATAATATCTTATTCTATATTTTTTACCCATACTAGGAATCTGATATCACCCCTTCTTATATTTCCTTTTTTCTAAGACATGAAGAGGTGTATTATGATTGATTTACTTGTATGGAAAATCTTAGAGTGGTGGATGTTCCCAGTAGAACATTTATGTTTTATTCATATTCAAGTATTAATGTTGATCCTATGTACGTATTTAGTTTTCCAAATCTACTAAACTAATCAGTCTTTTAGGATTTCATTCCTTATTTATATTCCAATGTAATAAAATAAGGCACTGGCTCCGAGTAACTGGGGTCAGGTCCTTACCGTCAGTATTAGAGGAAGTTAAGTAGAAAACATGGAAAATAGATTTAAAAAATGTAGATTAATGAACTAAAACCTAAGAGAGTTATTGAGGATAAATATAAAAGAACATCTTGGAATTTTGGTAAGGAACAGATTATGTGTATCTTTCTAGTAAATGTATCCATGTCTAGATACTAAAAGTAGATGTGGTTCTGGCACAGATGTACCTAGGATTAAAAACTATAAAAAAGTGTTTTGGGCTAGACTTGCGGTATCCTAGTACATGAAAATAGGCCTTACTACGCACCTGGTTTGAAACTCCAAGAAAATATGCTTTGGATAATTGAAATTTTCTTTACAAACCATTATGACGGAATTAAATGTAATTTTTTCTTCATTAAAGAAACCATGTTTATGATCATGAGATTAGTTGTGGATAGAATTTAAATTTATGATAAGTATTTTTATAAGTTGAGAATATAAATTATGATTCAAAATCTTAACTAGTGTATTCCATTATTTATAAATGGAGCCTACAGAAAGGAATGTGAAACACAAAAAACCACATAATTCAAATAGTAAGAATGATCATTTTTTGATGGGTTTAAGACAGTCTTTCGGAGGGAAATAATATGTCAAACATTCTCATCATATGAGGAGATAGTGTCATGTCTAACTAAGAAGGATAAATATTTTTCTATGTATTTTGGATTTAGAAAGAAGAAGGAGAAGAAGAGGACAATTGGGAAAATATGGATAAAGGGAATATGTGAAAAAATTATTTTCCCACATGTGATAATTGGGAAAGGAAATAGCATGGTATATGCTTGAGAGAAAAAGGATTTTTCTTCATGTATATAGAAAAATTCAACCGTGCTCATAATTAAACGAGAAGGAAAGAAATTTCCTATATTCAATTCATCAAATATAGGGATCTAGGGCACTACGCAAATGAATGTCCCAAATGTCATGGAAATATAGCTCTAAAAATGTAAAGGGATCAAGGTCAATCTTATGATGTTACTACGGTTTAAGTAGAATAAATATTGCATTTTTGATTTTGGATTCAAGAACTTTGTTATGATATTCTAGTTACAGGAATTGTGACATATATTGGATTGTACTACGGTACTATTTCATTAAGGATTTGAGGTTGTATGATGAATGATACAAAAGAAAAAATGATTCAGTATAAAGTTAAACTTTTTAGATAACATGTAATTGAGAGAAAGATAACCCTTATTATATATTTTATGTTAATATAATGATGATGAAATAATTGATTCAGATATGTATTGACTAACTTGGAACTGATTATTTACTTATCAACAAGTGTTCTACACTGTCATTGATTTAGTTTACAACATTTGTTTATATAAAGAATATATCTAATATCATGTGTAAGGATTAATTCATGATTCCAATATGGTGTTATGTTAATTTGAGTTATTACCATAGTTCCAGAGGACACATGATGAAGATATTCCCACGTTTGGAATGTTAAAATTTAGGGTTTCTTCTTGTTGATTAAAGGAAAATAAGTTAGTAGATTCATTGAGCAGGATTGATCATGGAGTTCTAAACAAAATAAGTATTTCCAAGGACACTGTTTACATGGATCTATAAAGGATGGATATTGGAATGATTCTAAAGTATTGGATCCTGATATTTTGGAATGTTAAACCATTTTTGAAGTGGTTTATGTTGATCATTGTATGAGGCTTTAGAGTTTAATGTCCCTATATGATGCAACCTTCGCTATGGGATGAAGTATAGATAGTTCGAGGCACAAAAAAGGATATGACTTTATTTATGAAATAGAAATATATATTATACTCTTATACAGTGGAATAATTCATCAACTCAAGCAAAAGAGTCTTAAATAAAAAATTTGTCCTATTATCATTTTTTTATGATATCAATGAAATTTTTCATAACTGTAGATTATGGTTTTGTGGCAATGATCTTTCATCTGAGAATGATCTATATTAGTTTCAATTAGAACATGATGGTTTTATTATTACTCTATGACCATTTTTTCCAATTATAGTGCATTGTTTTGTAGTAACTGATGAATTTCCCATTCCTCTTATTAGGAGGACATTTTATTGACCCTATTTCCAATATGGGGTTCCCACAAGGGAATTTTCAAGAATCAACTATCACCAATCGAAGTTTAGTTTCAAATTATGAGGACACAATTCTATTGAGGGGGGAATAATGTAACACCTCAAGAATTTAAAAATAAATTATATTTAGAATGCATGAAACAATAATTCTATGAAAAACAAAACTATATTATAACCTAACCAATAAACATAATTTTTCTACCACTATGATTTGAATTATGAAAACTAACACACACGATTGGGTTCAGTAATATATTTAGAGTCTGATAAGAAAAACTTAATTTTTGATGAATATTAACATACCCGTATGAATAGTAACATACCCTTATGAATAGTAACATAAACTTATGAATAGTAACATGCCCTTAGGAATAGTAACATACTCTTATGAATAGTACTATTACTTTTATTAATAGTGGTGAAAATTAAATCATCCAAAAAAATATAAACTTCACCCATGGATGTATAATTAAATTTTAGACACCTTATTAGTGAAGAAATGATCACAGTATAAGTATTGTTATTTTTGTTTGTCATAAAAATTTTAATTAAAATTTTATGATTAATTTAAGGATTTAAAATAGAAATTTACTTTCATAAAATGTAATCATAAATTGTTACTTTATTTTCTTATAGATGAAAGATAATTTTATTGGACCTTGATTAATTTATCAAGGAGTTATTGAATGAGTTATAGTTTTAATGTAGTTTTTTTGGAATTAATTATTATTTTATTTAAAAATAAAATTAAAAATATTTAGAAAATTATTTTCGAAAAAATAATTTCATTTTTAAATTCTACAGATTGAAAAATGGTTGGCTGAAGTTTTGAGATTTTTCTAAAATACTTGATTTTTTCTAAATAGTAAAAATATTGTTTTGAGTTTTTGGTATGTTTAATGACATAATGGAGATGTAATAATTAATATAAACTATTGGTAAACATATTTACCTTAAAATATGATATGAGGTGTCCCAAGTTCTTAATACCATGGGAAAATACCTTGGTCAAGCCCATGGTTTTGCAAAAACCACTAAAGAGGTGTACTTTGAAATTAATAAAAAAACTCCCTCTAATTTTCTATAAATACCCACTCATTACATATTTTTATTTCCTTCAAAATTCACCATCCTCGAAGATATTTTAGTTTTACCATCCTATGTTTCCTCACAAGGTGTCCTAAATCCCCTAAGGCCCCAACCATCATGTTTTAAGAGTTACTCTACAGTGTAAGGGAATCTACCACTCTTCCCTTTTTGAAGCTTTCGTTTTTTGTTATTATTTTTAATTTCAATTGGATTATGTTAGTATATGTCATTACATATCACCCATACTATCCATATTATGAAATAATTATGAGATTCTCATTTTTCTCTCATCAAAATATTTTATGAATTTTTAAGCGACGTCGTTAGGCTGTCAAATTTTCATAAGGGATCGCTAAACTTTTATTTTATTTTCAAGTTCCTTTCTTTTCTTTTTCTTTCCTCATCTCCTTTCATCCAAATGTTATAATTGCTCCAATACCATATATGTAATTTAATTTTGTTATTATTATGGAATAATTCATCATCATATCTCCTTTTCCCTTATTTTATACTATAAATGAAAACACAATCCAAGATGTGTTAATTTATCAAATTCAAGGATGACGTTTTTTCAATTTCTATTACCATCTTTAATACTGGTCATTAATACATTTTTAGGGTTGAACTAGAATATAATATATTTATTATAACTAATTGAAGGTTTTTAATACTTTTTTACACATGATATTAATTTATAAATCAAAATGGGTTCGTTGTGATAAAAAACCACCAATTGACCCAAACAACTTTCATAAAAGTTTTATATAATGATTAATCTTCACTCCCAATATCCAATGGAAATTTTATAACCATGTAATCTAATGTTTGTTCAATAATAACATAAAAATTCTATTCTGGACAACCATTCTCATTAAACGTGTTTATACATACATGAATATAAGTAAATCGATCATGAAAACCAATGAAGAAAACGCTCCCAAACAGTGAAATTTAATCTTTTAGCCCATAAAAAGGACTTGAATGAACTTAATAAGGATATAATAAATCATATAAATAAATAATAGGTTGTAGAAATATTAATTGATGAATTTAATTTGTTTATCCAGGATAATAGAAACAAGTGAAGAACACCATCAGACTTAAGGTAAGGGTTACCTCATCTCACTTCAATTTTTTTGAGACATTCCATATTCACTACTATTAAGTTTTTTTGTTGTATGTATACTTAAAATTGATGTACCATATCATTAATATCTATAATTTTATTTAATTCAATTTATCATTTTATGATTATTAGTTTTGGGTCATATGTTTCGATTGATTACAAAGTGGTAAGGGTTTTCCACCCGAACCTCTATTTTCATTCAGGTTACATTTATTGTCTACTCACCCCAATGAAATTATTATATGTTATTATATACCACTCAAAAAAATTGGGTCTATTCTATATATGTTTACCGACTATAATCTTCTTTATTTTATGGTTATTTTCAAATTTTAAACAGAACTTTCAAAATTCTTTCTAAAATACGAGCCCGATTCAAGGGAACTTCTCAAATTCTTACTAATTTTAATGTGTACAATAGAATATGTTTTAAGACACTATTACTTTCATAAAAACAATGATTTTATAATGAAAATGATCATTATTCATTTCTAGTTTTAATAAAACAAATATGAAATTCCACATTAAAATTCTCTTTAATGCTTTCCTTAAAATTCTCTAAAATGTTTTCTTTAAAAAGATTATTAAGCACCATTTTTACATGATTCACTTAAGTGGGGAATAATTTATGCCTCAAGTATAATTTCAATGTTCTAGCCTTTTATTTTCTGGGATATACATGTTTACAATCTGATTTCTTATCAATAACAATTAATTTTCCAAAATAACTCTTCTTTCAAAATAAAAAGGATTTTTCTCGTCTCACATTAACTTTAATGACATGTGTGCCTTATTCAACAATAATTACATGAATTGTTGTATATACTACCATTTTTTATTCATATCAACAGTCACCTTATTATCATTATATTATAATGGATTATGATTTGAATTTTTGAAGGTGGTATGGGATGCTTTGGAATTTTATGGATTATTTCCTCAAGAATTTTTCAATGGTTTCATTTTAAGTTATCTTCATCTATGTAAAAATACCTTGATAAATCTTGTACATCATTGTGTTTTATCTCTTATGGTATCATATACAATATATTTTTTATGTGTTTCTTATTAGTTTGACTGTGGATGTTCTATCTTGATACCCTTCACCATATTACTCTGAATGGGTAGTGTTTATGTTAAATGATTGGGGAAAGTTATTTAAATTTAATATGTTAGTTTCAATATGAATTTATATGTTTATTGTGTTCACCCCTTTCATATAAGGAATTCATTTGACTTAGTAAGTGATGGTTGGGGAACGCTATAGACTCTCGAGGCATCGGTAGGTATCATGAGACAAATAGATGTGGACTTGGTCGAGGCCTTTCCCATTTGGAGATGTTGTTTCTACTAAGGCCTTAATCAGTTTTGGACGTCTTGGTCAAGGCCTTGAAGATATATTTTAGAATTTTTAGCATATGAATTTCCCTCATTATAAAGCTATAAATTTATAGTTCATGTGGTTATTTGACTAGTATAATACCCATGATTATCAAGTTGGAATGCAGAAACTAAGTATGTCTCTGGTTTCCAAAATCTACTATACTACCCAGTCCTTTGGGATTTGATTCCATGTTTATATTCCAATGTAATAAAATAAGGCATCGGCTCTAGGAAACTAGGGTCAAGTCCTTACAGGTTGACTCTATGATGAGGTGGCTTTAACCACCCGTGTAGGTAAAGGCCGCTGATAGTTGCAGTATAGGTATTTATGGTTTGTGGGTTCTTTCTGTAGAAATCAACGTGGAAGGTGAGGATCCTTTGGTTGATAGAGATAAGTCTATCAGGTTGGGAGATGAGGCTCTCTGATATTCAGTCCATGGGCCAAAATATTTATTCGAGGACAACCATCATGATTCCTCTGGTTGTCATACCATGGGCCAAGGTGATCTTTTGAGCATAGGTCCTTGGGATAGGGATAATATTGTTTTTCATGCCTTCAAGACATTCCTCTGCTTATATATAGCATCCATATTATGTGGTGATGACAGGATATTCATGTCACTTCATGGAGGAGATAATACACATTTACAAGGATGACATTTTCTTAATTTAGTGAGTGAAAATGTGTGAAATAAAATGATATATTATATTATAATATTTATTATTTTTACATTAAATCAATTTTATTTATTTTATATCAAATATGTTTTTACATGTTATCTTCATTGTAAAGAGTTAGTGAAAACTGAAACGCATGGCTTTGTGTGGCCATATTCTTTCAAACACAAGAGTGATGTTGTTGTATCCCCTACTGAGTAGAAGGAAAATTATGTCTGGTATAGTGAATATAAAAGTAATCTTATGATATAGAAATCATATATATATACTCTATATCCAACATGATATCAAACCGTATGTGGTGGTATTGAAATATTTAATGACATACGTTCATGAACCGGTACTCCACCGTACACACAAACGATGATTTTTTAACCCATTAGATGTAAGTGGAGATATTTGTAGGAAATTAACTTAAAAAACTTCTAATTATATAGTATTTACAGGGTTTTTTATATCAAAATATTTTAAAAATAATTTATTAATGTGGAGGAATAAATAAAACAAAAAATTCATGTTGATGAACGTTACCTATTCTTCGGGTATCCACCTTATGTTTCCGTAAAAATCCTTCCACGGTTGTATTAATGTAAAAATATTGGAATAAAATATAATTTAATGGATTTTTTATTGTTTTTTTCAGTTTTTTGTGAACCAATGGGGTTTTATTATGTGAAGAATAGAGGAGAGGGGTGGCCATTTATACTTGATGAGGAGTGGAACCTCTGAAAATACCCAAAATTATTAAATAATGGGAGGCCAATGTCACATAATGTGGGTCCAAAAATGATATATAATTGAGTGTATGCAAGTTATGGTGGTTAAATACCTCCTAAAATATATTTTTTAAACATTTCATTCCATAGAATTTATGTTTTACCCACTTTTACTATAAGGCACCAGCCATAAATAGTACATAATCTTTAATTATATGAATAATTCTCATTGAAAATATTTTCAAGTTTAGAGTTTTAGAGAAATATGCCATAACTATTACATTACATCTCACAAATTACAAGGTAGACAATTCTACTCAGTTTACATTTTTTTCATAAAATAAAAACTCTTAAAAAAAGAGTCATGTATAGTCCCATATTTAAGATAGCATGACATTTCATTGATCCCATCCTTGACTCTATTCATCTTTAGGTCCTGTGAAAAACATTTCAAAACATGGGATGAGAAAAAAATCTTGGTAAGGGTTATAAAACAAAGAAAGAAAACATTATTTCATCATTTCATACATAACATAAACTCTTTAACATACCTCATGAAATAATAAGATTTATGAATAACACATAGAAAACATAAATCATAATGTTAACATGGGGAATCCATATCATGCTTACATTGTAGCTATCACAACTACGTAGGGAGTTACATTTGGAATACCCATCACAGTATATTCTATAAATATATTAGGAGAAACATTCAAGTTTACCTCCATCACATTACCCAATGCATTGAAGATCTACCTTGGTCTTACCTACCCTAGGTTTATCATGGAACCACCTGTATATGTAAACAATGGCCAAGAACCATAACAAATTCATAACACATAAAACAAACATAATGGAAAGATAACATTTCCACATTTTAATCATAATCTATCATCTAAATATATTGACATAAAAATCCATTATAAAATCCATTATCAATACCAAAAATATGTAAAAGAGTATATGGTATTTATTTTCCTTTTATAAACATTATATCTTGTTAAGAAATCCAAAGATAAAATAATACTCACGGTGGCAGAAAGGTTTTTGTCACCACGTATGTTTAAAAGAAACATTATTTTTTGTCGTTTAGTAAAATGCTTCGTAGAAAAATATTCCCTTTGAATGAAATGAAAAATAAAAGGTTTTTATACACTGTATAAAATAAATTCATCTATTAAAACAAAATATGCCTCAATGAAAAGAGATTGAGATGAAGTCCTTGACCTCATGTCCGACTTGACTTGTTTGTTCTTTAATCTCCTTTAATTTGGGTAACTCTCTTTGGTTTGAAGCAAAAGTACTTCTTGATGTGCCTTATACCTAAGGTAAGGCTTCTAAGAGGAGTATAGGGATCTTTAGAGCGTATTTGGGTAGGGTATTGACAATCCATGTGGCTTGAGAGGTGTGAGGAAAGAATTAAAAGTGATGGATTTTATAAGGTGGGTGGGCTCTTTAGGAAAGTGTGAAAGTATTATTTTATTATATAATTATATTCAGTTTATAATGGTCCAAAACTAATTAATGTCGAAAATAAGATGACTAATGGTTGAAATAAAATCATACAATAAGAATTGGACAGGTTTTGGATATTGTTTTTATATTTATAATCTTATTTATTTAAATCATTTATTAATTAGGTAAATACTACATCATTATTTTGTCACATATATATATATATTAATTTATTTGATGTTTAAAAATAAAAAAAAAATTCCATGATGTAGGAAATAATTTCATCTTTCCAATGACTATTTATAATAGAAATGATAATTTATATAACCCCTTCTAAAAATTAATTTACTAAAAGATGTTTGTTTTTGTCATTTTTGCCTTTACTTTAAATTAATTAATATAAAGTGTTATTATCACTCCGAAGTGGCTCAATGGGGTCCGAAAATAGACCCAAAGATGATATTGGTAGTTAATGACTCAGCCAATAAGGTTATGACAAGTGTTAAGGTAATTTTTTATTATTATAATATTATTTTTACCTTGAATTACCCTATATACCTTTATCCAGGTAAATAAGTCAGAAGTTACTATTCATAAAAATTATTTTTATCTTATTGAACCACATTTTACATACTAATAACAATAATGTATGTCATATTTTCCAAATTAAATCCATAGAATTTGTAAATTTTCATTGAAATGAAAAAGTCAGTTTTTTAACTACGAGTTAGTGGTTTCACTTTTCATCAAAAATTAAAGCTTTCTAAAAAAATACAAAAATTCAGCCTAATATATATTTGATATTCCGAATTCAAAAATAATGTCTATTTTACAAAATTTAAAACATATAAATTGGATTAATTGACATAAAATTATTTCCCATTATCAAAACAATTAGTGTGTTTTTAAAAAACAATAACTATCAAAAGATTGATACTTGTTTATGTCCAAATTCAAAGTGAAATTAATTCCAATGACCAAAATTGGATTAAATGGTAAAAACATAATATAATTACACATTAAAACCAATTAAAAAGATAACCTAACCATATAAATAAATTAGATAAAAAGGCACTTTTGAATTAAAATACAATATTTTTCACTATTCATAAAAAAATGAATTTTATCAAAAAAATACCAAAAATTTACCAAAAGTAAATTTCGACGTACCGATTTTAAAGAAGAGTTTTATTTGGTCAAATAGAACATATAAATGTTACTATAACTATATTTAAAGAGGGTTCGCCCTCAAAAGTTGGTAAATCAACCATTTAAGGTAAATTATGCTTAAAATTATATTCATTCTCATTTTGAGCCTCTAACTTTTATTTGATAAATGTAAAAACATTTAACAAACATGTGTAATCATATCTGAGTTAGTTATATTTATTCTCATTAATACAACGACTAGACGTTGACTACCATTTAAAATAATATTATTATATTAATAGTGTGCAACGAAAGATTTCAAAGAAACCCATTATTGCATATTGGGTACGCCATCGAACATATAAACCCCTTTAAAGTAAAATTAATATTTAATTCAGAAATATTAATAAATATAAAAATATATTATTCTTTATTTACTTGGGATATCACATCCTTCCCCCCTTTTGGGAATTTCCTCCTTGCAATTTTATTTAATTATCAAATAAGTGGGGGTATTTATCCCTCATTGAATTTTCATATTCCTACGTTGCCTCATCAACCATATTTTTTTTCCCACAAAACATTTACCTAATAAATTACCTTATTACACAACACTTTCTCTCTATGGTTAAGAATCTGGATAGGTTGTTCCTCATAAGAGAGATTCTCTACCAACTAAACTACTTCTGGATATAAAACTTGAGATAGACCTAGAATATACTTTCTCAACATTAAACATGAAAAACATTGTGTACCTGGGATAAAAATGGATGTAAAGCCACTATGTATGCAACAGATCCAACTTTATCTAGGATTTCATAAGGTCAAATGATCCTCGGACTCAATTTCTCTTTCTAACCAAAACACGTCACACTTTTCCATGGAGAAACTTCTAGAAAGACATGATAACCTACCACAAAAGATATATCCTTCCTCCGGTTATCCACCTAACTTTTCTGCCTGCTCTGAGCTATTCTCATGTTCTTCTGAATCACCTGAACTTCTTCATCCATCTCGTCAACCAATTCTAGTCCAATCAGCTTCCTTTCACCTAATTCATCCCCAAAAGCTGGAGTACGACACCACTTTCCATATAATGCCTCAAATAGAGCCATCTGTATGCAGGAATGAAAACTATTATTATATGAAAATTCAACCAAATAAATATATTGGTCCTAACTTCCCTGGTAATCTAGTGAAAAATCACGTAGCATATCCTGAAAGGTCTGAATTGTTCGTTCTGACTGCCCATCTGATTGTGGATGAAAAGCTGTACTAAAATTTAATTTCATACCCAACAAATTCTGAAGGCCTTTTCAAAAGTTAAAAGTAATCCTAGGATCATGATCAGATAAAATAGAGAGGGTAACACCATGAAACCTGAATATCTCATTAACATACAACCGATAAAGTTGATCTAGAGACAAAGTCTCTTGAATAGAATAAAAATGAGCAAATTTAGTCAAACGATCAATAATAAACCAAATTGCATTATTACCTAGAGATGTCTTTGGTAATCCCATAATGAATTCCATGGATATATTTTCTCATTTCCACTCTGGCACTGGTAATGACTGAAGCAACCCTTTTGGTAACTTCCACTCTGCTTTAACTTGCTGAGAGGTCAAACACATCACAGTAAAATCAACAATATCTCTTTTCATTCCATCCTACCAGCAATACTCTTGAAGATCTTAGTACATCTTAGTACTACCAGGATGAATTGGAAACAGAGAACTATGAGCTTCACATAACAACTCATTATTCAACTATGAATCACAAGGAACACATAATCTCTTCCCAAACCATAAAACACAATCATTATCAACATACAATTTAGGCAACTTACCATTCTGAACCAACTCTACCTTTTTTTGTAACTCACTGTCTTTCTTCTGTGCTTGCTTAATTCTGTCTGATAGAGATGATTTCACTGACACCTAAAACAAAACAGAAGATTTTTCTTCACCAACAACTTCTATGCCAAATTTTATCAAATCTAAAACCAAAGGATGTCGTTATAAACATAGCATGGTTAATGAAGCATTAATTATTCGACTCAAAGCATTAACAACTTTATTTACCTTTCCCAGATGGGAAAGGATCAGGAAATCATAATCCTTGATTAATTCCAACCATCTCCTTTGACTCATGTTTAATTCTTTTTGAGTGAAAATATACTTCAAACTTTTGTGGTCAGTATATATTTCACATTTTACTCCATACAAGTAATGCCTCCAAATTTTTAAAGTAAAAATAATTGCAGCTAATTCCAAATAATGTGTAGGGTAATTTAACTCATGATGTTACATTTGACGTGAAGCATAAACAATTACCTAATCATTATGCATAAGGACACAACCAATTCCTTTTAATAAAGCATCATTGTAAATAACAAACTCACCATTTCTTTATGGAAGTGCCCAAATGGGAGCATTCAGCAATCTTCTTTTCAATTCCAAAAAACAATCATCACATTATTTTGTCCAAAGGAACTTAACACCTTTTCGTGTTAACTTAGTCATTGGACTAGATAACCATGCAAAATTCTCAACAAACCTCTGGTAATTACCTTCCAAACCAAGAAAACTATGAATCTCAGTTATATTTGTGGGTCTTGGCCATTCTTTAATAACCTTTGTTTTAGTAGGATCAACAGTTATGCCATTTTTTGAAACAATGTAACCAAGGAAATAATTTTTTTGTAACCAATATTCACTCTTTCTGAACTTCCCAAATAGTTTATTTTTTTAAGGTTTACAAGACATCCCTTAAATGACTTTCATGCTCCTCTTTAGATTTATAATAAACCAAAATATCATCAATGAACACAACCACAATCTTATCCAAGAACTCAAAGAAAATACTATTCATAACATCCATGAATACATTAGGATCATTGGTTAAACCAAAAGGTATAACTACAAATTTATATTGGCCATATCTAGTACAAAACGCGGTCTTCAGAATGTCTGCTTCCTATAATTTCAGCTGATGGTACCCTGACCTCAAATCAATCATCGAAAAATACTAATATCCCTGGTTCTCATTAAACAAATCATCGATATGAGGCAAAGGATACTTTTTATTAATAGTGATGTTATTAAATGATCTATAATCAATGCAAAGTCTCATTGAACCATATTTATTTTTAATAAACTAGAAAGGATTACCCCATGATTATGTGCTAGGTCAAATAAAACCTATATCTAATAACTCATGCAATTTCTTCTTTAACTCTAAAAGATCAATTTGATCCATTCGATAAGGGGGTTTTGAAATTAGATATGCATCAGGAACTAAGTCAATAGTAAATTCAACTTCCCAATCACATATAATACCAGGAAATTCATCAGGAAAACATCAAGGTACTCATTTACCACTATAAAATCATTAATCTGAACAGTTTCTTTGTTTTCAGCAATATGTTCATGGTAACATTTATTTCCATCTTTTACTAGTTTCTCGTCTTCCTGATATATTATCAAAATCAAGGGTTCTTTCTGGTACACAAACTAAAAACCTTTCTGAAAATAAAGCTTTTTAGCTCTGCAGTCAATCTTCGCATGATAAACAGAAATCCAATCTATTCCCAAAATAACATAAAACTCTACTAGAGGCAAAATGATAAGTTTTGTTTTAAGATTCTTCTTACACCCATGGAAAATAATGTTCTTATGTTTTTTTCTCAACATTTCCTCCATGTGTTTTTACCATAAATTTAGTATTAATATCTTGAGATGGAAGTCCCAATTTACTAGAAGACTTCCCATAAAAGAATGAATGTGTAGACCCCAAATCAAACAACACATTGGAATAATCTGAACAAACAAACAGTGTACCTGATACTACTTCATTTGATAGCCCAACATCTGCTGAAGTAGTTGAAAAGGACTTCACTACCCCTTTCTTCTTGAAGTCCATATGATTTCCCTCAGTAGAGTTCTTTGTTGGACACTCATTTGCATAATGACCCATTTCTTTACACTTAAAAAATTGTACTAACTGTAAATCATATTTTGTCTTACCATTACCCTAATCTTTTTCAGTGCAATTAAAAGCCTTATGTCCCATTTTACCACATCGGTAGCACTTAAAAAAATTCAAAAGACATTCCCTAGAATGATTTTTACCACAATTTTCACAAAATGTGAACATAAGTTTCATAACATCAAACTTTTTTGAAGAGTTCCTCCCTTTAATCATCCTCCTCTACCTCTTATTATGTTGTTTTTAAAAGAAAACATGATCGTCAGTAAACTCCATTTCTACCGTCTCCACACAACGAACAAGTTTTTCATAAATTTTGAACTCACAAGAAGCTAAAGCCCTTCAATACTTTGGATTTAATCCTGTGTAAAAATGGTTGATTTTACTATCAAGATCTCGTATGAAATTCAGAGCATACCTTGCATGTCGAGTGTATTATTCTTCATAAGTAGCCACAGAGTCATCCTCCTGCCTCAATTCTCGAAATTGTTTTTCCATCCTAAAATGAACCACCTTGGGAAAATATTTCTCAAGAAACATACCTATGAATTCATCCAAATAAAGAACATCAATCACCTCACTATCCCTGATATTTTTCACCATCGACCACCACTGATCAACATCACCTTCAAAACGGTAAATAGTGAGACTTACCTTTTGATGTTCTGAACACCCCATGACATCGGAAATTTTCTCCAGGGATTTAATCCACCCTTCCACTAGCATAGGTTCTGATGATCCTCTGAATGATGGGGGATGTTGCCTCATGAATTGCTTCACTGCTGACATCTTCTTATATGGTTGATATGGCTGATCTCGTGCATTGATACCACCACTATTTATATCCTGATTCAATTGTGCCATAAATGAAACAAACTTTTCAGTTATGATTCCGACCATCTCAGGTTTCTTATTTGGAATATTATCTTTCTCCTGATGTCGTCCGAACATAGCTTACATGTTTCCTCTATGTAAAACCTTTCTGAACACAAAAATATCTTAGGTGAAGCAACATGGTAATCTATAAATACTATATCATTTCAATATAATGTAATTTAAGGATATGAATTTAACAATACCCTAACTCCTAAATTTATCTAAACCGACCTATAATACCAACAATAAGGACCTTACCTTAAACATTACATAATCTTGAATTAAATGAATAATTCACATTGAGGATATTTTTAGGTTTAGAGTTTTAGAGAATTAGGCCATAACTATTATATTACATTCAAAAAATTACAAGGTATACACTTCTACTTAGTTTCCATTTTTTTCATAAAATAAAAACTCTTGAAAAAAAGTCATATCTAGTCCCATGTTTTAGATAGCATGACTTTTCCATAATCCCTTCCTTGACCCTATTCATATTTAGGTCCGATGAAAAACATTTCAAAACTTGGGATGTGCATAAAAAATTCAGTAAGGGTTGTAAAAAAAGAAAGAAAACATTAGTTCATCATTGAAACATAAAATAAGATCTTTAACATACCTCATGAAATCATAGGATTTATGAATAACACATAGAAAACATAAATCATAAAGATAACTTGTGGAATCTATATCATACTTACATTTTAGATTTCACAGCTATGAAGAGAGTTACATTTGTAATACCCATCATGGTATATTCCCTAAATCTCTCAGAAGAAACATTCACGTTTACCTCTATCACATTACAAAATGCATTGGAGAGCTATATCGGGATCACCCTCTCTAGGTTTATCACAGAACCAGCTATATATGTAAACAATGGCCAAGAACCATAACATATTTGTAACACATAAAACAAACATAAAGGATTGATAAAATTTCTACTCTTCAATCACAATATATCATTCAAATATATTGACATAAAAAATCCATTATAAAAACCATTTTCAAAATCAAAATACATAAAAGAGTATATGGTATTTATTTTCCTTTTAAAAATGTTACATCTTGTTAAGGAATCCAAAAATCAAATAATACTCATGGCGGTGGAATGGTCATTGTCACCGCGTATGTTAAAAAGAAACATTCTTTTCTGTCATTTAGTAAAATGCTTCGTAGAAAAAATTCCATTTGAATGAAATGAAAAGTCCAAGGAGTTTATACAACATATAAAAGAAAATCATGTATTAAAACAAAATATGCCTCAATTAAAAGAGATTGATACGTTGTCCCTTACCTTGTATCTAACTTGACTCGTCCGTTCTTTAATCTCCTTTAATTTGGGTAACTCCCTTTGGTTTGAACCAAAAGAACTTCTTGAAGTGCCTTCTGCCTAAGGTAAGGCTTCTAGTAGGAGGAGAGGGATCTTGAGAACTTATTTGGACAAGGTTTGGATGAACCAAGTGTCTTTAGAGGTGTAAGGAATGAATTATAAGTGAGGGATTTTTATAAGGTGGAGGAGGGGCTCTTTAGGAAAGTTTGAAAATATTATTTTATTATATAATTATATTAGGTTTATAAAGGTCCAAAACTAATTAAAGTCGAAGATAAGATGACTAATTGTTAAAATAAAATCATCCAATTAGAATTGGATAGGTTTTGTATATTTTTTTGATATTTATAATTTTATTTATTCAAATCATTTATTAATGAGGTAAATACTACATCATTATTGTGTCATAAATAATTTAATTTATTTGATTTCTAAAAATAAAAAAATAAAAAAATAACCCCTTGAAAATAACATGATGTAGGAAATCTTTTTAGATTTATAATGAATATTTATAGTTGAAAATATAATTTATATAACCCCTTGTAAAAATTAATTTACTAAAATATATTTGTTTATGTCATATTTTCCTTTGCTTTAAGTGAATTAATCTAAAATGTCATTATCACTCCCAAGTGGCTCAATGGGGTCCCACAATCGACCCAAAGTTTCCCATGGTCGTAAATGACTCAACAAATATGGTTAGGAAAAGTTTTAAAATAATTTTTTATTATTACAATATTATTTTTACCTTAAATTACCCTATTTACCTTTATCTGCGGTAAATAAAAGTCAAAAGTTACTATTCACCAAAAATTATTTTTATCTTATTGAACAAAATTTTACTTACTAATGAAAACCATGTATGTCGGATTTTTGAAATTCAATCAACAGAAGAGGTAAATTTTCATTTAAATGAAAAGGTCAATTTTTAAACTACGACTTAGTGGTTTCACTATTCATCAAAAATTTAAGTTTTTTTGAAAAATAAAAAACATTCAGCCTAAGCTATATTTAATATCTTGAATTAAAAAATTATTTATATTTTTCCAAATTTAAAACATAGAAGTTGGATTAATTAATTTAAAACTAATTCCCATTTTCAAAAAAATATCGTGTTTTTATGAAACAATAACTATCAAAAGATTGATATTTGTTCATGTCCAAATTAAAAGTAAAATTAATTCCAATGATTAACATTGGATTAAATAGTAAAAACATAATTTAATTACATTTTAAAACCAATTATAAAGATAATATATCTATATAAATAAATTAAATAAAAAGGCAATTTTGAATTAAAATACAGTATTTTTCACTATTCATAAAAAATGAATTTTATCAGAAAAATACCAAAAATTTACCCAAAGTAAATTTTGATGTCTATATTCTAATGAAGAATTTTATTTGGTCAAATATAACATATAAAAGTGACTATAACTAGATTTACAGACGGTTCTCCATCAAAAGGCGGTAAATCAACCATTTAAGGTAAATTATGCTTAAAATTAGATTAATTTACATTTTAAGCCTATAAATATTATTGGATAAATGTAAAAACATTTAATAAACAAGTATAATAATATTTTAGTTAGTTTTATTCATTCCTGTTAATACAATGGCTAGGCGTTAACTACCATTTAAAATAATATTATTATATTATTAGTATGCTACGAAAGATTTCAAAGAAACCCGTTGTTCTGTATTGGGTACGCCATTGAACATAGAAACACCTTTAATGTAAAATTAATATTTAATTCACTAATACTAATAAATATTAAAATATATTATTCTTTATTTACTTGGGATGTTACATTTACTATTTTAATTTTTCACCACAATAATAAGTTTTTTTAACCGGGGTAATTTATCGATTAAGCATAAAATAAAATAATCCTAATTTGATAATTTATATCTACTGAAACTATATATAAAATAAGATTTGTTAATAAATATAATATGGTTATGTAATGTTAATTTTAACACAAACACATGTGACACGTAAAACCCTATTTTAAACTAATTCACTATAATTAATTGTTTACTTTATCTCCAATCATTATGGTATAAAATTTATTTGAACATGTTAGATAATATAAATTATTCTGATTCCAAATATGGAATCCCTTTTTATAAATTTAATTCACATATATGGAGGAATTTAATATTAAATTAGTCCTCAAGAGGTGATGATAAAGCATGATTTAAAAGAGAAAATGTTCAAATGTTTACACTTTTTTATATCAAATTTCAATATAAAATTGATTCAAATAAAAAACATATTAATTGGATTTATTATATAACTAATTTTACATTAAAAAAAATTAAAATATAATTTAATTATATAAGTAAATTAAATGTAATTCATTTTTTTAACTGAAATTCACTATTTTTTACTATTTATCCAAAAATGAAATTTTTCAGAAGAAAACCAAAAAATTCCACCTAAGATAATTTTGGCATGATGATTTAAAATTTAATTTTATATTTTTAATTTAATTTTAAAAAATCATAAAAGATAATTTTAAAAATATTCTAAAAAATAAAATGAATAGTTTTTTGGAAAATGGAATTTTTGAAATATATAATGACTTTAGTGAAAAATTAAGTACTATATTATAAATATGTTTTATTTTTATAAAATAATTATAGATAATATTTAAAGAGTAGTTATTATATTTTATATCACTATGTTCAAAGGATTCGTCATAAGGTTCTTTTTTAATTAACTATATTAATAATATAACGTGGTTTTTAAAAAATTCAATTGTGTGTGTAATGCAATAAATATCACTTTTTCATGTAGCGCAATACAAAATTATTGTTGAGTGTAACATAAGAAATTAATGAAATTTAATTTATTCTAAAAATAATAATTCCTATAAATGTAGGGTGTCATGAGATAATTCTAAATCTATTTCATATCTGCATTTAGTACATGTCTGTGATCAAGTATGTACATTATAAATAAAAATATGTGGAACGCATCATCAGCTTGGGAAAGTATTGGTTGGAGCACTAGTTTACACATCAAAACTTCAAAGAAATCATGAATAAGAAAGGGGATAGTATACCTCATATATATATTTCACTTCTTCTATAAGGCCCCAGCCTTAAACCTTACTTAATCTTGAGTTATTACAAGATTACACATTGAGGATCTTTTCAGGTTTAGAGTTTTAGAGAATTAGATCATGAAACTTGCATTACATTCCACATTTAAACAAAGTGGTTACATAAAAGACAGTATTCATTCTTCCCATCAACGGAAACATATTTAAAATATAACACAGATTCTTTCTTGAAACATCCTTGACACTATCATCACATAATGTACCTTTCCCTTGACCTGTGAAAAACATTTCAAAAACTTGGGATGAGCATAAAAAGCTCAGTAAGGGTTATAAAAATATGGAAAGGAAACAAGAGTTCATATATACATAAGAATGAAATCATAATTTACCCATAAAACATAGGCACTTTAACATACCTCATCAAACCATGAATAAATCATAGAAAACATAATACATAAAGGTAACTTGAGGCATTCATAACATTCTTACGTGGGGAGTAACCCTCTTGGTTACGTTTGGAATACCCATCACAGTATATTCCCTAAATCTCTTCGGAGAAACCTTAACGTTTCACTCCTTCGCGTTACCCAATGCATTGGAGAGCTATATCGGGCTCACCCGCCCTTAGTTTATCACGGAACCACCCGTTCTTCATAACAATGCCCAAGAACCATAACATAATCGTATCACATAAAACATGAATAAAGGAAACATAACATTTCCACATTTCAATCATAGTATAACATTTTAGGATATTGAAATAATGAATCCATTCAAAAAGAAACCATTTCCAAAACCATTTAAAACATTTAATAAAGAGATTTTTGAATCAAAGTGTCCCATACCACCTTGAAGATTTTAACATTTTAAACCATTAATATCCATATAAATAAATCCTTAAAACCATTTTGAAAACATGGATATTAATAAGAACAAATAATTTAAACATTTAAAACAATATTCTGGTAAAAGGTGTTTTACCAAAATTAGAGACACTTGAATACAATAATTGAGGAATAACATTTAGTCAGAACTTTATAATATCATGAGAATAAAAGGATTAATGATATAATACTCCAAAGGACAGTATATACACCATATAAGAGTGAATTGGTGCATAACAACAATGAACCCTCAATAGAAATGTCAAATGTGATGAAATCCCTTATAAAGAAGGTATCCTTAAATTAAGGAAAAATCAATCTCAAAATATGTTTGAAAAATATAAATACACCCAATATAAGTGTATATTAAGTGTAAAACAATAAAAGGTCATTCACACATATTCAATGGATGACATATTCAATGACTACATGTTGAACCCAAAGAAATCGAAATTGGGTTAAAAAGTTCCCTTGACAGCCTAACGGCATCACATCAAAATGAGTTGATGAGAGATAAAAAGTGTATCTCATCACTTGGAGATCAAATTTACATCAATAAGGATATATGAGAACATATCCCAACATAACAATATTTAAATTAAAAGACCCAACAAAAGAAGTCTTTTAAAAAAGAGGAGGGTGAAAGGTTCCCTTACCGACTTGGGTATCTTTCAAAACATACACCCCATGAAAGAAGGACAATAGATCATTGATGTAAATACTCATAAATGAATTTATATTACACAAAGAGTAGAATAATGGTCAGTACATACACCACTCAATGGAATTTGTGTCAAATGTAGCATAAATCTCACGAGAATAAAAGTGAGATGAAAAATCCCTTACGAAAACTCAGCAGCCTAACGGCGCCACTTAAAACTTCCAAAATGGATTTATGAGATCAAATAGAGTATCCCATCATATTACAATAGAATTTAAAGCAATAGGAATATAAAATAAAATCCCCCAACATAACAAATAGGAGCTTATAAGAAGTGACACAAAGGAGAGTACTTAAAAAGAAAGAGAGAGGTTAGATCTCTTACGAAAGTTCGGCAGCCTAACGGCGCCACTCAAAACTCCCAAAATGAATTGATGAGAGAGAATAGGATCTCTCATCACATAAAAATAAAAATTACAGTAAATTTAATATAAAATATCATCCCAATAACAAGAAATATGAGCTTTAAAAGGAATGACATAAAAGTGTATACTTAAAAAGAAAGAGAGGAGTAGGATCCCTTACCTTGGGTCCGACTTGACTCGATCGTTCTTTAATCTCCTGAATAATAAACTTGAGTTAATTTCTAATTCCTTAAGAACCTTTTTCAAGTTCATTATTACTTTTATACCACTTATTACCATGTCATAAACATTATGTAATCATTTAAGTTAATAATATTTGTTTTGCCGATATTTGGTTCTTAAGTCGAAAGTGGACTTCTTACAATTACATGTTGTTCGTGTGGCGAAATGTTTATTATATCCAGAATTGTATTCATTATGTAGATATCATATATGTCATATATATCCAGTACATGCATGCATTTATAACATTACATAATCATTTAGAGGTAAGAAATGAAATGCACCGTTCATGGAGACGGTAAGCCGTACGTACGCATGAACGCTACTTTCATTTCTATTTCGTATTTTATAGAATGGAATAATAATGATATAAAGGTATATTATAATTCCAGTATAATATCATATATAATATCATATTTCCATCCTTTATACATCCCACATATGGTATTTAACGAATCAAATCACTTTGAGGGGGTGGTAGTCCGCACTTCCTTAAATGAAGATATCGCGTATACCCATAATGGAAGCCATAAAGGTAAGAAAAAAAATGAAAAAAAATACAGAAGCATAAATAAAACATAAACATATTATATATCATATATAAAAATTGTGACATTATAATGGCCACCGTTGAAGGTGTTAAATGAGTATTGAACAATCATCGTTTCGGGAGGCAGAATTTCACCATCCACGGAAACCGTTTGTTCTTTAACCATTTTATGTAGTTGTGTGAGAGTGTAGCTAGAATAAATCTTATAAAAACATCCTAGTATATTTAATCTATTGGTTTTTTTACAAAAGAAGTAAATAAAAAGAGTTTAGGGGGTTGGAGAAGCAAAATAAAACAAATGAACATGAGAGAATGAATTACCTTTAAAAGTGTAACTCCTTTTGATTTGAGCCTAAAGGCTTCCTTTGAAAGGATTCTGCCCAAAGGGAATCCTCTAGTATGAGGATAGGGATGTGGAGAGAGTAAATGGGCAGGGGTTGGCCAAGCCAAAGGCTTGAGGAGTGTGTTAAATGAGGTAGAGGTGGGGGCCTTTTATAAGAGGAGAGGATGGGCACTTTTGGAAAGTAAAGAAATATTACTTTATTTGAAAATGTGTTTCGGTTTCAAAAGGTCCCACATTGATATAATTCGTGTATAAGGTGATAAGTCTTCTAAATCCACTCATAAAATAAGTTTTGGACTTGTGTAGTTCATAGATTTTACATTATCTTTCCATTTTATTTAAATCGTCAAATAATGATGTCATCGCTGCATCATTATTATGTCATAAATAATTTAATTTATTTAATGTCGAAAAATTATAGAAAAAATAATATGATGTAGGAAATCTTTTTATATTTCCAATTAATATTTATAATCAAAAAGATGACTTGTATAACCCCACTTAAAATTTTTTTTAGTAAAACATATCATGTTTGTGTCAATTTTACTTTTACATTAAATAAAATGTTATTTATGTCATTTCCCAACCAAAGTGGATCCATGGGGTCCCCAAGTTGACCCATGGCTTTTCTTGGTCGGCCATGATACAACCAATGAGGGTAAGACATGTGTCAAGCTCATCTCATTTTATTAAAGCATTATTTTTACCTTAAACTACACTAATTACCACTAATCGCGATTAAAAACTTAATAAGTTACTATTTACCAAAAAAATATTTTAATCTCATTGAATCACATTTTACTTATTAATGACAACCATTTATGTCAGATTTTTGAAAATAAAAACACAATGATGGCAAAATTTCATTTAAACGGAAAATCAGTTTTTATAAGTACCACTTAGTGGTTTCACTATTCATCAAAAATTGATGTTTTTCAGAAAAATCCCAAAAATTCACCCTAAGATATATTTGATATTCTGAATTCAAAAATGAAGTCCATTTTACAAAATTCAAAACATATAAGTCACATTAATTAATTTAATAATTAATTCCCGCTGTCATGTCAAAGAGCGTGTTTTATGAAATAATAAGTATCAAAAGATTGACACTAGTTTAAGTCTGATTTCAAAGTGAAATTGATTCCAACGAACACTATTGGATTTAATGGTAAAAATATTTTCTAATTTCACTTTAAAACCAATTCAAAATTTAATCTAATCATATAAATAAATTAGATTAAAAAGTGGTTTTGAATTAAAATTCAACATTTTACACTATTCATTAAAAAATGAACTTTATCGGAAAGATACCAAAAATTTACACAAAGTAAATTTTGATGTCCCGATTCTTAATAAGAGTTTTATTTGGTCCAAAAGAATGTATAAGAGTGATCAAAACTATATTTAATGACGGTTCACCATCAAAAGGTGATAAGTGAACCTTTAGTGAAAACTAGGGCATATACGCCTAAAATTGAATTCTTTCCGTATTTTAAGCCATTATCTTTTATTGGATAAATGTAAAAACATTTAAAAACATATATAATCATATTTTAGTTATTTCTATCCATTACCTCCATTACAACGGCTACATGTTAACTACCATTTAAAATAATATTATTTTATTATTAGAGTGCAACGTAAGATTCCCAAGAAACTCGTTGTTGCGTGTTGGGTATGCCATCGAGCATAGCGTCCCCTTTAAAGTTATTTAAATATTTTATTCACAAATATGGATAAATATGAAATGTCATATTCTTTATTTACCTGGGGTGTTACATCCTTCCCCCCTTTTGGGAATTGTGTCCTCGCAATTTTAAAATTGCGCTTGGAAACATCCTTGAAAGTCCCACATCGGAACAAAAGTCGGTAAAACAAACACTTTAAAATAAAGAGAGATAAGTACAAAGGTCACCCTAGTTAACCCATACTAGGATTCCAAGTATGAAAATATGGACATGGAGGAAAAAACAAAGGGTCATGTTCTGATGGAGAGTGATAGAAAACATGTTTAGGAGAAAGTTAACCACGAGAAAATCAAAAAGTTGTGATGGGTTAAACGGTATTCGATTCCCCAGTAGGAAAAGTTAATAGACAACATTTTTGTTTTAAGTTACTTTTTATTGAGGAATTTATTCATAAGGAAACATAATCACTTATCATATTGACTTTCAACTTTTATTAGATTCCTTACACAAACTCATATTTTCTCCAGAAGACGAGTATTTAGGAAGACTTGTTCACATTAAGAGTACTATAATCAACTTCTAGAGAATCACCTAATCCACAAAATAGAACTATATACTTCCCATGTATTTAACCAAAACCAAAACCAAAAAGTCTAGTACAAGATCAGATAATCCAGAAAAGGATAACCCTTTATAAAAAGAAAATCTATTCTTAATCTCCAAAATTTGTCCAACAAAACCCAAAGTTCAACGAGGACCATTTGTCCATAAAATTCTTCAAAGGAAACCAAACTAAGATTGAAACCCAAATATTTGAAGGATTTAGTCACATAGTCTACCAAGTTAAATCGTAACATTTATCTCCAAACAACATCAGTTGCTCCTAAAGTCTCACATTGAAAAGTAATTATCCTAATCACATATCCTCCAAAATAAACTTACTCTTAATTCATAAAATCATATAACTAAAACGAATCGGTCAAAATAACCAGGGACATCACGTAGTCCAGTGGTAGGCGATAAATACAAGTCGCACTTTGGTTGTGGGTTCGATTCCCGCAGCTTTGTCCGACGCGACGGGATGTCACACGGTCTGTGTGTTGTCCTTTTTCCAAAACTATATAATTCATAAAACATTCCCCAAAATGAGATAAAATCTTCAAGAATAATCATAACATATTTTAACCTCAATTTTATCTCATGCCCTTCATTTTCCATCATATCATATAATAACCCATAATTACCTCAAAAGTAAGGATCATATAAACCCTAATGGTTACCTTAATAATTATTACCTGAATTTCCACATCGAGTTGGCCATCTCGTACATGATGCATTAGAGAACTCACCAAGGTTCAAGTGGTTGATCATGACTCCTTGATACTTGGTTTAGAAAAACCATGAGATTCCTCATTGAATCCCCCATCTCATCGAGTATCTTAATCAGAGAACCACCATAGTTTCCTTCAAACCCATTGTCACATTGGTGCCTGCTAGATCCAGCCATTTACTAAAACCAAAAAGGTCAGTGTGAGCATATCAACAAAACCATCATGTACTAACGAGGAAGGTAAACACTAAGATATACTTACTCATTCACTTTATCTAAAACTAGGACTCTTTCTGAAATCCTAACCATTATGGTAATGTCACTTATGATTAAAGAATACCCTAACCTCTAAAGTTATCTAAACCGGCCTTTGATACCAACTATAAGGCCCCGGCCTTAAACCTTACTTAATCTTGAGTTATTACAAGATTACACATTGAGGATCTTTTCTGGTTTAGAGTTTTAGAGAATTAGATCATGAAACTTGCATTACATTCCACATTTAAACAAAGTGGTTACATAAAAGACAGTATTCATTCTTCCCATCAACGGAAACATATTTAAAATATAACACGGATTCTTTCTTGAAACATCCTTGACACTATCATCACATCATGTACCTTTCCCTTGACCTGTGAAAAACATTTCAAAAACTTGGGATGAGCATAAAAAGCTCAGTAAGGGTTATAAAAATATGGAAAGGAAACATGAGTTCATATATACATAAGAATGAAATCATACTTTACCCATAAAACATAGCCACTTTAACATACCTCATCAAACCATGAATAAATCATAGAAAACATAAGACATAAAGGTAACTTGAGGCATTCATAACATTCTTACGTGGGGAGTAACCCTCTTGGTTACGTTTGGAATACCCATCACAGTATATTCCCTAAATCTCTTCGGAGAAACCATAACGTTTCACTCCTTCGCGTTAACCAATGCATTGGAGAGCTATATCGGGCTCACCCGCCCTTAGTTTATCACGGAACCACCCGTTCTTCATAACAATGCCCAAGAACCATAACATAATCGTATCACATAAAACATGAATAAAGGAAACATAACATTTCCACATTTCAATCACAATATAACATTTTAGGATATTGAAATAATGAATCCATTCAAAAAGAAACCATTTCCAAAACCATTTAAAACATTTAATAAAGATATTTTTGAATCAAAGTGTCCCATACCACCTTGAAGATTTTAACATTTTAAACCATTAATATCCATATAAATAAATCCTTAAAACCATTTTTAAAACATGGATATTAATAAGAACAAATAATTAAAACATTTAAAATGATATTCTGGTAAAAGGGGTTTTACCAAAATTAGAGACACTTGAATACAATAATTGAGGAATAACATTTAGTCATAAATTTATAATATCATGAGAATAAAATGATTCATGATATAATACTCCAAAGGACAGTATATACACCATATAAGAGTGAATTGGTGCATAACAACAATGAACCCTCAATAGAAATGTCAAATGTGATGAAATCCCTTATAAAGAAGGTATCCTTAAATTAAGGACAAATCAATCTCAAAATATGTGTGACAAATATAAATACACCCAATATAAGTGGATATTAAGTGTAAAACAATAAAAGTTCATTCACACATATTCAATGGATGACATATTCAATGACTACATGTTGAACCCAAAGAAATCGAAATTGGGTTAAAAAGTTCCCTTGACAGCCTAACGGCATCACATCAAAATGAGTTGATGAGAGATAAAAAGTGTATCTCATAACTTGGACATCAAATTTACATCAATAAGGATATATGAGAACATATCCCAACATAACAATATTTAAATTAAAAGACCCAACAAAAGAAGTCTTTTAAAAAAGAGGAGGGTGAAAGGTTCCCTTACCGACTTGGGTATCTTTCAAAACATACACCCCATGAAATAAGGACAATAGATCATTGATGTAAATACTCATAAATGAATTTATATTACACAAAGAGTGGAATAATGGGCAGTACATACACCACTCAATGGATTTTGTGTCAAATTTAGCATAAATCTCACGAGAATAAAAGTGAGATGAAAAATCCCTTACGAAAACTCAGCAGCCTAACGACGCCACTTAAAACTTCCAAAATGGATTGATGAGATCAAATAGAGTATACCATCATATTACAATAGAATTTAAATCAAGAGGAATATAAAAGAAAATCCCCCAACACAAAAAATAGGAGCTTAGAAGAAGTGACACAAAGGAGAGTACTTAAAAAGAAAGAGAGAGGTTAGATCTCTTACGAAAGTTCGGAAGCCTAACGGCGCCACTCAAAACTCCCAAAATGGATTGATGAGAGAGAATAGGGTCTCTCATCACATGAACATAAAAACTACAGTAAATATAATATAAAATATCATCCCAATAACAAGAAAGATGAGCTTTAAAAGGAATGACATAAAAGTGTATACTTAAAAAGAAAGAGAGGAGTAGGATCCCTTACCTCGGGTCCGACTTGACTCGATCGTTCTTTAATCTCCTGAATAATAAACTTGAGTTAATTTCTAATTCCTTAAGAACCTTTTTCAAGTTCATTATTACTTTTATACCACTTATTACCATGTCATAAACATTATGTAATCATTTAAGTTAATAATATTTGTTTTTCCGATATTTGGTTCTTAAGTCGAAAGTGGACTTCTTACAATTACATGTTGTTCGTGTGGCAAAATGTTTATTATATCCAGAATTGTATTCATTATGTAGATATCATATATGTAATATATATCCAGTACATGCATGCATTTATAACATTACATAATCATTTAGAGGTAAGAAATGAAATGCACCGTTCATGGAGACGGTAAGTCGTACGTACGCATGAACGCTACTTTCATTTCTATTTCGTATTTTATAGAATGGAATAATAATGATATAAAGGTATATTATAATTCCAGTATAATATCATATATAATATCATATTTCCATCCTTTATACATCCCACATATGGTATTTAACGAATAAAATCACTTTGAGGGGGCGGTAGTACACACTTCTTTAAATGAAGATATCGCGTATACCCATAATGGAAGCCATAAAGGTAAGACAAAAAATGAAAAAAATACAGAAGCATAAATAAAACATAAAAATATTATATATAATATATAAAAATAGTGACATCATAATGGCCACCGTTGAAGGTGTTAAATGAGTATTGAACAATCATCGTTTCGGGAGGCAGAATTTCACCATCCACGGAAACTGTATGTTCTTTAACCATTTTATGTAGTTGTGTGAGAGTGTAGCTCGAATAAATCTTATAAAAACATCCTAGTATATTGAAGATACTTGTGTTGTTACAAAAGAAGTAAATAAAAAGAGTTTAGGGGGTTGGAGAAGCAAAATAAAACAAATGAACATGAGAGAATGAATTACCTTTAAAAGTGTAACTCCTTTTGATTTGAGCCTAAAGGCTTCCTTTGAAAGGATTATGCCCAAAGGTAATCCTATAGTATGAGTAGAGGGATGTGGAGAGAGTAAATGGGCAGGGGTTGGCCGAGACAAAGGCTTGAGGAGTGTGTTAAATGAGGTAGAGGTGGGGGCCTTTTATAAGAGGAGAGGAGGGGCACTTTTGGAAAGTAAAGAAATATTACTTTATTTGAAAATGTGTTTCGGTTTCAAAAGGTTCCACATTGATATAATTAGTGGATAAGGTGATAAGGCTTCTAAATCCACTCATCTAATAAGTTTTGGACATGTGTAGTTCATAAATTTTACATTATCTTTCCATTTTATTTAAATCGTCAAATAATGATGTCATCGTTGCATCATTATTATGTCATAAATAATTTAATTTATTTAATGTCTAAAAATTATAAAAAAACTACTATGATGTATGAAATCTTTTTATCTTTCCAATGAATATTTATAATCAAAAAGATGACTTGTATAACCCCACTTAAAAATTGTTTTAGTAAAACATATCTTGTTTGTGTCAATTTTACTTTTACATTAAATAAAATGTTATTTATGTCATTTCCCAACCAAAGTGAATCCATGGGGTCCCCAAGTTGACCCATGGCTTTTCTTGGTCGGCCATGATACAACCAATGAGGGTAAGACATGTGTCAAGCTCATCTCATTTTATTAAAGCATTATTTTTACCTTAAACTACACTAATTACCACTAATCGCGATTAAAAACTTAATAAGTTACTATTCACCAAAAAATTATTTTAATCTCATTGAACCACATTTTACTTCTTAATGACAACCATGTATTTCGGATTTTTGAAAATCAAAACACAATGATGGCAAAATTTCATTTAAACGGAAAATCAGTTTTTATAAGTACCACTTAGTGGTTTCACTATTCATCAAAAATTGATGTTTTTCAGAAAAATCCCAAAAATTCACCCTAAGATATATTTGATATTATGAATTCAAAAATGAAGTCCATTTTAAAAAATTCAAAACATATAAGTCACATTAATTAATTTAATATTTATTCCCGCTGTCATGTCAAATAGCGTGTTTTATGAAACAATAAGTATCAAAAGATTGACACTAGTTTAAGTCTGATTTCAAAGTGAAATTGATTCCAACGAACACTATTGGATTTAATGGTAAAAATATTTTCTAATTTCACTTTAAAACCAATTCAAAATATAATCTAATCATATAAATAAATTAGATTAAAAAGTGGTTTTGAATTAAAATTCAACATTTTACACTATTCATTAAAAAAAATGAACATTATCAGAAAGATACCAAAAATTTACACAAAGTAAATTTTGATGTCCTGATTCTTAATAAAAGTTTTATTTGGTCCAAAATAATGTATAAGAGTGATCAAAAATATATTTAATGACGGTTCGCCATCAAAAGGTGATAAGTGAACCTTTAGTGAAAACTAGGGCATATACGCCTAAAATTGAATTCTTTCCGTATTTTAAGCCATTATCTTTTATTGGATAAATGTAAAAACATTTAAAAACATATATAATCATATTTTAGTTATTTCTATCCATTCCCGCCATTACAACGGCTACATGTTAACTACCATTTAAAATAATATTATTTTATTATTAGAGTGCAACGTAAGATTCCCAAGAAACTCGTTGTTGCGTGTTGGGTACGCCATCAAGCATAGCGTCCCCTTTAAAGTTGTTTAAATATTTTATTCACAAATATGGATAAATATGAAATGTCATATTCTTTATTTACCTGGGGTGTTACATCTTCACAAATCTCATGAGCCTCATGCAAGGTGATATATAGGGGAACACTTTACCACCAAATTCAAACTCTAGGTCTCTTCCATGGTTATGAAAATAACTCTTCTGTCAAATTTCTACTTGTCAATGAATTGTTGAATTACTTTCATCATTTTTACCATTTAATAAACCATCTCAGTCCATGTAAATTTTATCCTCCTACTTCATCCAATCATGCAGGAATTATTCATATCTTTCTATAGTGGGATTTACATAGTTCCATATGGATTATTAATTTAAAACTTTTATTTTAATTAAGCTATATCTTAGGAAGATACGAATCGTACGCTTCTTGAATTCCATATAGAAATATGTCAACATGTTCTTTAGTGTCTTGATATTCTGATTACATTTTCCATTATACTTGGGATGCAAATTTCTAATGAAGTTCACCAATATTTTTAGATATTAACGAATACACTTCCTAAACATTGAGTTGAACCTTGTATCTTAATTATATACAACAAATAGTTTTTTATATTGCCTCACCACTTATATAATGTATATTTCATTAAGGTGATCAAGTGATATGTCCTCTCAAATTGAAATGTTGCCAAAAATATTTTTAAGACCTTTCAAAAAAACCCCATAGAATTGTTCACTTTTGACATTTTTAGATGATCTATGAAAAATATATGTTATTTTCTTCCCATTTTTATGTATGTATGGGTAATGTTTGCATTATCCCTTTTTACATTATCCTCTCAACCTTTAATTTATGAAATACTATATTAATTTTTATGTATTCCATAATACCAATTTCATATTTCCCCACCAATACTGTTCTCAAATGTCCCTATAGATTTTTTTATTTTTAGGTTGGACAGATAATTTTGAGCTCTAAGAATTATGTAGTTTCTTATTTTTAACTCCACATCAGATGAAATGAAATGTTGTTTCCCAAAACAAAAAACTCTATCATCATTAACATTGAACTCATTGTTTATTCTTTTTCACTAGAAACTCTCTATCTTGATTGTCAACACATCATACCAATGATATTTCTTAATAATATCATGTAGTGATGATAGATAAATAATTTGATATATTTATGATGATAATCCATTATAACATCCCATAAATTCTATGCATTGTTTTCATTTTTTTATATTTAATAAATGATTATATTTATAATTAATACTAAATAAAAATTGTTTAAATATAAATAACATTTTATGGAACCATTTTCTTTAAATGAAAAATCTTTTAATTATAAATTATTTTAAACTGTAAAAAATATATGTTTGTATTACTTTTCCTGTAATACTATTCATACTAAAAATTATGAATACTATTTTTACAAAAATAAATTATTTCCTACGTATTTTTATAAATTTATGATATAAAAAAGGATTATCATTCAAAAATTTATAATTAATTTTGATAAAATTTACATTACTATAAATTTTGATTTATCCTAAATGAGTATTTAATAATATTTTTGATACAAATGTAAATTATTAAGAATATAATTGTAATATAAGTTTATTTTATTTTAGAAATAACTAATTTTATTTAATGGTTAGTCCTTTTTTATATGCTTGTAAATATATAAGAATATATAATTATATATAAATATTATGTTAATATATTTATAGTAATCCAAAAAAATAGCATTTATATATATATATATATATAAATATATGAATGTATGTATATATACATATGTATAATTGATAAAAAAAATTAGGTTATGTTTATATATAAAAAACGAGTTATGAAATTATACATAATATATATATATATATGGGCATTATATATAAGTATATATACCCTTATATTCTCTATATATATACAAATATTAAAGAAAATGGTATATAAATTAGGTGAAATATAATTATATTTCTGGGGTTGACTATATAAATAGTAATAATTATATCAATATATGTGTGTGTGTGTGTTTATATATATATATATATGTTTATATATATATATGGATATTTTTAAGGGGGTGTCCTGGACAAATATGCCAAGATAAATTTATTAAAAATAAAGGGTGATCACATCAGTCAAAATGAAGGGATTTTATTACAGTCATTCTCAATAAGAAGACAAAAATTGGATGGTAATTCATCCTACAAAGTGAGATCCTTGTTGACTCTTTAATTTGGGATCATTTCATCTATTGTTTTTACTTCCCCATACATATGAATGTTTATGTAATTGAAACTCGGGAGGATGGTGACACATTCCATCAATCTAGTAGTGAGTTTCCATGAAAGGTGGATCACACCATTCTATATATCTTGAAAAAAAAGTGGTAGTGTAGCTTTCAACACAAATGTTTTCTAATCCCTTATTTCTTTCATAGTAGACATCATGAATTACACTAGGCATTTCAGCCTCTATAGATGATGAAATTCCACAAGGGCGGAAAAAACATCCATGGACCTTTCTATTATGGTATATAAAAATGGCACCACATACTTCAGGTCTTGGGTTACATGTTGAAGTTTCCTAAATAGTATTTTTATCAATCCTTAAATAGTAACCATCTAGAAAACTTTGAAGAGTCCCTAAAGTTTCTTGTAATTCATAGGCCCTCTAGTTTTTTAAGAACCGTGAAATGATGCACCAAATTATAATAGTTTATAGACTATAAAGCATGATACGCTTTAGATTTTGTGATGAGATGACCAAGAGTATCTTTGATAAAGATGATGGTCTTCCCGTGCATGATGGAATTTTGGAAAATCCATATAATGAAATCATTTTATACTATATCCCTGAGAAACATGTTTTAAATTTGAGTAGAATAATGTAAAGTTTTATACTATTAAGGAATAATATCTATGAGAGAGGTTTCAGGAAGAGGGATTTAAAATATATCTTGAAACACCTTTCAGAGTGCATATGAAGTGGGACATGATAAGAATATGTTTGTTACATCTTCCCTATATTGGTTATAGAACCTTCACCAAGAACATAAGAAAATGACACAATATTGTATGTAGTATTAAAAATGAATTCTTTTGAGGGAAACCATCCAAATCAAGGTCATCTGTGAAGTCATGATCAAAGGTGTATCAAAATAATTGATGTAATAGACATCATTGTATGTTTCAAAATTAGAACAAAAAAATCATAGAATCAATAATTCCATTTTTTGAAAGTTCCCATATTAATGTATTAATTTTAGGATAAAAAAATATAGTTATTAATCAAGTTGAGCTACTTTTCAGTCATCTTCATATTGGGAATATCCAAGAAGTCGTGAATAGAGATATTAGTTTCTATATGGAGATGTTGGGGATCAACTAAAGAAATAAGAGTTGTCTACATCCAACATTCAAGACAACTATTAAGAGAGGACTCCCCATAAGCTATCCATCTGAAGTAAGTCATGATAATAAAGAAATAGGATTTTATTTCTAGAAAAATAGATGATCCCATATAATAATTATTACTAGTTTTGTTTTATCAATGAATCTATCACTAATAGAGATATGATCCATCAAGTAACTATTAAGAAGTTTCTGGGTAAATATGGCTTTCATAACCTCATTGAATAACCTAGTGTTTTATATTCCCCGACCACCCTTATCAATGGCCTTGCAACATTTTTCATCAGAAAAGTGACCAATTTACATTCAAGGGTGCTTCCACTCCAAAATATGTTTGTGATAAAGGAATATAGGTGTTTAATAATATATATAGTCCATTTTTAGATTATAATGGAATAAACCAGTTTGGAAAAAATAATATATTTTACAAGATATATCCTTCCATCCATATAGATATATTTCCCTTTATAAGAAGAAATTGTTTTCTCAGTTTGATCTAAAATCTTGAGAAAGTGACAAGACTTTAGTCCTCCCCTAAATATTGGAAAACCAAGATATTTAAGGGGCATGTATCCTTCTTTGATTCCTTGTTCCAACAAGATTTTACATCTTCATGTAGTTGGATTGCTCCAACCAAAATAAATGAATGATTTATTCCAATTGATATCCTACCTCAAAACATCCTCATATTCAAATAGATACCTTTTTAGATTTTGGATATTTATTTTACCTCCATGCAAAAAAAAATTATCATTTAATAATCATATAAAAGGTGAGTAAGAGTAACCAGATTCATTGAAGCAAGAATATGTTTTTTTATTCCCTGCTCTATTAGATGTGTGGGATGCCTTCTTTGATAATCTTATGTTATGGAGAAATGAATTAAGATAGAGGATCACTTTTTTTTACTCCCTTCGAACATTTAAAATACTGCTTTCGATAACTATTATAAAGAATAGGGACATGAGAAGACACAAATAGAACATTATCCCAATTCAAAAAAAATCATTGAAGCTAATGTTTTGAATTAAAATATAAATAAAACTCCAATCCATAGTGTCAAATTATTTTCTGATATCTATCATGAGAGAAATAAAACCACATTTGTTTGTCTTATATAGGATATTCACATATTATGAGGTCGTGCTAATGCAGTCTTTGATATTTATTCCTTATACAAAACCAAATTGGTTCGAATAGATAATTTTACTTACAATTCAGGTAAGTCTATATAAAAAGAGTTTGGTAACTATTTCATAACTAGTTTTTGTGGGAGAAATGGGTTTGAGAAGATGTATCATAGAGGAATTTTCTACATTTGGGATAAGGGTTGTCAATTGGGCATTAAGACCATGGGGTAAGACACATTTAGTGACGATATATTTAAACAATATATAGATACAAATTTAATGACATCACAAGTAGTTTTAATGAAACAATTAGTAAAATCATCATAGCCTAGGACACTATTAGTATCGTGGATAAAAACTAATTATCCGATATCAATATTGAGTGTTATTCTAGTATTCATGTTTTTATCCTAATCGTTGACCATGATTGGAATGATGTCTCCCTCCAAGTACTTCCTAAGATCAATATGGTTCCTAAATATGTGATCAATTTAAAAAAAATAAATATAAGAATTGAAGATAAAGGTAAAGAGTAACCTGAGGTTTGAGGTTTGATGTGTGTGGTGTAAGAAACCTAAAACAATTGATGTGTGAGGTGTGCGGTGAATGTAAAAAAATGTATGCCATGTGTCGCCCATGACATGGGGACTTTAAAATTTAATAATAATAAAATAAAAAATGAAATGGTGGTGTGTAATGTGTATGGATTTAGGAACAAATATATATATATATATATATATTAAAATATATAAACAGATTATAGATATGTTTAAATATATCTTGAAACATATATTATTTAAATGTTATATATATAGGTATTATATATATGAAAAAATATATATGTATAATCATATACATGTTGTAATATATATATATGTCAAAATTTATGACTAATAAATATATATATAAGTTATGTAAACTATGTTAAAATATAAATGTTATAAATATATGTTATATATATACACAGACACATGAAAAATAATGTTCCTTAATCATTAAGGAATAAAAGAAAGAAAACTAAAGTAAAACATTTAATAATAATAGGAAAGAAAATTTCTTTTTAATTGTAAGTAAACAAGTATGGACAAGGTTACAACATTTTGGAACTCTCATACTTCAATGATTTTTTTTAAAATTTGGGGCTTATAAATTGGAGCATTTTCCTTGTGGTGTGCATCAAACTACATTCTACCAGCCCTCTTGATAAAAAATATGAGAGTTGGTTAGGTTGTTGAGATAGTGTGAATGTGTGTTCGGTCTTTTGTAAAGGGGGTTAAACATGGGTTTTAGTAGGAAAATTATAGATAAGTGTGGTTTGAAGTTTCAGTAAAGGTATTATATTTTTTGTAAAATATATATCATTATATTTTAAAACTAATTTTTTATATAAGGAAGTAATCTCAATAGAATTCTTTTTTTCAATGCTATAATATATTTTATGATAAACACTTTTTATGAATGGGATATATAATTTAAAAATTATATTTTGAAATGTAATTTTTTTCAAAATAATTAAGATGTTATTATTTTTATTAAATACATTTTATTTATGGGAATTATTTTTTAGCCCAAAATGTGATGATATATCTATTATTCATAAAAAACCTAAGGTAAGATAAATTATTATATTCAAAATCACTTGTTTCTTAAATTATAATTTTATTTAAAAACATTTATTTATGATTTATTTCAAAATAAATGATAGGATTATGTTTTACTATGAAAAATGTATTTTTTAAAAACCATTAATTGTGGGTTACAAGTTTTATGTAATGTTCATATCTCCTTTATAAAAAAGTATTATTAAAAGAATGTTATTGGAATATTATATTTTAAAGTTATTATTTTATGTATGGGTTTTTCATTAAATAATACAGATTTCATTCATTATCATAGTTATGTAAATACATTATAGATAATCAAGACATTTCCTAAAACTATATACTAAAATATGTATTAATTCATTTATTCACTTATAGAGTTTGTTTAAAATGTATTCATTACTAATAATCAATTTCTCTTAATCGTTATTGTTTAATCCTAAAAATATATTTTTAAAAAGTTTAATGAGATAAAAAATTATTTTCATCAAGTAAAATAATCTATTTTTTAAAAACAATTGTTAAAATGCAATTGGTATGACCAAAGATAAACTACAAGAAATACATTATCAAACCTAACACATGGGTATCAAATGTGTATATGATGAATTGGGAGTAAACTCACATCCTAAAGTGGAAGCTATCCAAAATTTGATATAGTAAGTTACCACATGGATATCTTAAAGATATCCATGTATCACTTATTTCAATATAATTGTATTATTTTTAAAAATATGTTTTCTGAAACATTAATAAAAAATATAAGTATAATAAAACTTTCGAGTATTTTGAAAATTATTTTAAATTATTATATATTTTTAAAACCCTAGATTTATATTGTTGAAAAGTATTTATTAGATATTTATATTTCAGTTAAAAGAAAATTATTCCAAAAAATTATTTAAATAATTTTTATTAAATGGATATCACTGGTTTTTAAATCCTGTTACGTTAAATTTTTATTCAAACTATGATATTAATTTTTTTACAACCCAAGTATGTGTTCCAAATTTGGTTGAATTTTTTAAGGATATACCTTGAGTGAATAAAAATAAATTTTTGTGGGTAAATCATATTAAACTCTGATATATTGGACTGTTTAATCCTTTTCTTCAAAACATATACTATAATATATCATCATAAATGTAATGGAATGTATATTTTCAATTTCTGTATGGAAAAAAATATATATTATTTTAAACATGTGATCTAGGAGTGTCTGTCTGAGTATGTTATATTTGGAATAAAAGAACTTTTTATATAATATTGGATATTATGATGTTTTCTTTTGAGGATAAACTAAGAGATATAAATTTTCTTTTGACGTTTTAGGTAATTATATTTTCGGTTGCTATTATGAAAATAAAATTTTAGTGATTCTAGTTTTCCAATTACTAAAAATAGATGTTCATAATTTATTTATAAATGATGAAATAATTTTTAAGGTTGAATTCAATTTAAGGGGTGGTAGAATGTAACATATTGAAAATTATTAGCATAGTTTTCCATTTTTGAAGTTTATTAAATTGATTTTTTAATAATTTAATCTAACTTAAATGTGTTATAATAACATTAACCATTTATGAAATTATTTTCCTTAAGATAAATATTCTTTGATTATAAATTATGTTAAATAATAAAAAATGTTTTTTTCGTTTTACATTTCAATAAATTCTATTTTTTTAATAAAAATTCTATATTAATGAAAATATTTTATTTCATATATATTTATATAAAAGTTAATATTTAAACATGAATTTTCATTAAATAATATATAATTAATTAAGCTAATAATTAGTTTATTATTAATAGTGATTTTTCTAAAATATGTATTTAATATAATTTTGGTAAAAATTTTAAATTCATAAGTACCCTATTTGATATATATGTAAATTGGAATTAAAAAAAATTAATTTATGGATAGTGTTTACTTTGTTCTTATAAATACAAAAAATACCTAAATAAAAAATAAATATATAAAATATGTTTATATATATGTGTATGTCATAAACTGAAATAATAACCATTAATGTATATATGTGTGTGTGTGTGTGTAATCGATAACAAAATTTAAATTTATGTTTCTTTATAAAATAAATAGTTGCAAAAAGATATTTAATATATATATGAACACACACACACACATATATATAGTATATATATATGTATGTATGTATGTATGTATGTATGTATGTATGTATATGTATATATATACTTATATTTGGTATATATATACGTATTTAAGATGTTGATTTATATTTTTATTATTCATGATAATTATATTTAAGGGTTTTATTAGATATAAAATAATAATATGAATATATATAAACATTTGGTGCTTGAAGAAGAGGGGAATTTTTAAATAATGGAAGCCAAATAATGGAAAAAGTTGGAGACTAACATGATTAGTGATGTTTGAGGTGTGTGGTGGAAGTATCCCAAAACAAATATTAAAAATGAGGTGTCTGATGGAAGGAATAAAACAATACACGTATTTCACGTGTCACCCAAAAGTTTTGGATTTAAAAAATAAAAAAATAAATAAATATGGTAAAAGGTTATGTGAGAGCTATATAGAGTAAGGAATCAATATACATATATATAATATGTATATATGTTAAAAGAAATATGCATGATATATATATCCGTTAAAATATATCATAAAAGATATGTTATTTATATGTTAAATATATATATATATATAGATTTTATATGTATACATTAAAATTTATATGTTATATATTTATACTCATATACATGTTGTAATATATATATATATATCAGATTTTATACGTTATAAATATATATTTATTATATACGTCATGTTAAAATATAAATGTTATATATATATATTTTTGTGTGTGTGTGTGCTATAATTGTTATATATATGTTATAATTGTAATACATACCCACAAACAAACTTGTGAAAAATAATTCTTCTTAAGGTTTGAGGAATTAAAAAAGAAAACAAAATAAAAAATAGAATATGGAAACAAAATCCATAACAGTCAAGAAAAATATATGGAAAAGTTCAAAACTGTTGGGAATTCATTCCAAATTGAATTTTGAAATAAATTAAATAATTAATTATACGATTTTTTAAAACATTTGGGGATTATAAAAAGGTTCACAAACCTTAGGTTATGGATCGAACTACACACTTTTAGATGCCCTGTTAAAAAAATAATAGATTTTATCTAGTTAAGGATATAGTGTGAGGGATATTTTAGTCTTTTGGGAAGGAGGTTCAACATTGTTACAAATAGTTGAATTCTAGAGATTTATGGTTAGCAGTTTCAGCTAAGGGGTTATATTTTTTATAAAAAAATTTGATTATATTTTAAAAATTACTATGTTACATATGGAGGTTACATTATTGGAATCCAGTTTTTCAAATGTATAATATATTATATTAAACAACTTTTGTTTGAAACGGATCTATATTTAAAGAAATATATGTTAAAATAGATTTTTTTTCAAATTATTATGCTCTAATTATTTTTATTTAAAATTTATTTTTTGATGGAATTATTTTTTTCAAAAATATTTTATTATTTATTTATTATTTTAAAAACCCTTATGTGAGGAAAAATTATTTTATTAAAACTCAAATTTTTAGAAAATTATAATTTTATGTATGATGGTTTATTCAATATTTTTTTCAAAATTCGTAATATAATTTGGTTTTCCTAAACCATATTTATTTTAAGAAAACCCATAATTGAAGGGAATATGTTATGTTTTATTTTAAAATCTTCTTACTAAATTTTTTTTACATATTGAATATTATTTAAAGATGGGGTTTTATAGTTATCATTTTATGTATAAATTATTCATTAAAACATTTGAATGTCATTCATGATTATATTTATATTTATAAAAAAATATATATTTTTATCATTTCATGCATATATATGTACAAGAATATTTATATAGTCATTTATTCATTAATACGCATTATTTTCAATTTGTTGTTCGTAAATCATGGAATTATATTATTTTTTTGGTGTTATCTTAGAAATATTTTTTCCCATTTTTTATGTGATATAAAATTATTTTCATATTTCAAAAAAAAGTTATTTTTTGAAAAAAAATAGTACTATTATAATTTATTTCATAAAATAGAACCCTAAATCTTTTTAAAAAATAATGAACTTGGTTATCAAATGTGATTTTGGGGACTGGTGAGTGAACTCATGATCCCAAGTAGGATTTATCTGAAACATGATACAAAAAGTCAACATAAGTTTTTTTAAGGGTTTCCAAGTACCATTTCTTCCAATAAAAATTTATTATTTTCAAATGGAAGGTTTTTAAAACATTAATGAGATATTCAAGTATTTTTGAAGGAGACGTGTATTTTAAAAATGGCCTTCAAAAAGTATTTTCTATGAATATACATTTTGAAAATGATAGAATTATATTTTTGAAATGTATTTATTAAATTTATTATATCTGATATAAAATAAAAAAATTGAAATATTTTTCTAAACATTATTTATAATAAGGGTTTTTACTGGTTTATAAAACCCCTTCCTATGAAATTTTACACTCACTCAATGTTTTAAAATGTTTTTCATATGATTATTTCAAGTTACAAAGTAGTTTGACTTCATTAAGGAGTTGTTACAAGTGAAGTCAAATAAATGTTTGTAGATTGTCCATATTAAAGTATTATATATTGTAATGGTTTGTTTATTTTATCCAAAATATGGACTGAAAAAGATCTTAAGACATTTAATGTATCATATATTTTAAGTTTTTTTTACAAAAGAATACGTAGTATTTTTGCACTAGATCCAAGAGTACGGGTATTGGGTTGTTACATCCTTTCTTGAAAAATCAAATTACCATATTTTTCATGTATTTTCTAATCATATCCTTATAAATCCTCATCTTATATAATATCATATTATTTTTTCAACATATAGTATCTCCCTCATTTTTATTCAACACATTAATATTTTTTATTTAGAAATAATAATAATTTTTCATATATATAACTTTTTTCATTCGTACATTTTGATCTCCTTTTGTGTGAATAAGTATTTCTGGATCTTCTAGTCTATATCTATATTACACTTCTCTCTATTGATATAATTCCACCAAAAATTCAATGTGAATATTACATTTTTAAACTAATGATCAATAATCTTATAGTTCTTTCCATTCGCAAAAATAGGTAATCACGTTTTCATTCTACAAGAGTACATAACTCAATCCTTTTTTAATGCATCAGTTCTGGTTACAAATATAACCCTAGTTTTTTGTATGGTGAGTACATGTGTTGTGTATATTATCTTATTCAACTCCATGAATCTCTATTCACACTCATATATCCCTCCATACTTGAGTACCTTCCATGTCAAATTTTTTAGTTAGATTGAAAATCTTGAGAAGTTTTTGAAAAATGTCTAATAATACACATCTAATAATAGAAAACGATTGATCTCAATCATAGATGATAGTCTATGAAAATCTTTATTCACCATATTCTTCAAAGGGTTCATATATATCTCTTTATGTGTTCTCTAATTACCTAGGAACATTACACCCTCCTTAAAAAACAATAAATATATATACTATTCATATAAATTCTCTTTCCTCGATTTTTCATCATTATATAAAAATTCTCATCATGTTCCTCATTTAATTTAGATAATATAACAATAACTTCTATAAAGACTTAAAAATATTTTTTCATTCTAATCTCTGAAACAACTATTTGTGAAGACCAAATATATTTTGGGAGAACTTGTGTGACCAAATGGCATGAGTATGTTCTCATAATTCATATACCTATTATGAAAAGTAGTTCTGATAATATCCTCACCCTTACCCTTTAACTGATTAATACCTAACCTATAGTCAAATTTTGAGAGGTATTTTTCTCCGTATAACTGATCAAATAAATAATCAATACATGGAATTAATTGCTTGATCTTTTTCATGATCCTATTATGATCTTGGTAATCAATATAGCGACACATAGAATCTTCAATCATCTTGACTATGAGTACTGGTTCACCCCATGATGAATCAGTTAGTCGGATAAATCTCATGTATATATATAGTTGTAAAAGTGTATTTATTTCTTACTATTAAATGGTATATATTATAAATGGGTCTTGGATATCATCAATTATTCTGGTATAAATTTAAATGATAACTTAATAAATCAATAAGGGGGAAGGAAAATCAATTCATTAGGGAATACATCAGTGTAATACCTTATAATGGTAATTCCTTAATGAGTTTTCCTACCATGGATATATCACATGAGTTAGATATTATTTACCACAAGTAATCTTGATATATAATAACTATGGGGAATTAGATACACATCATAAATGAAGATATTTTTATTACATATCTGTTGACTCTCATTTCCATCACAGAGTCCAATGAATGGAAAATGGTAATACCTTAAGCACAAAGAGAGCCATCCTTTGCAGAACATAAAAATTTATCAAAGGCATGGACTAGGAACCCATTTAGAGTGAGTTGCGCAAGTTTCATTCGCGCTGTACAAGTCACTTGTGTGCCCCATATGGGTCATGAAAGTCACTTGCGTGCCCTATTCTCTTTTTTAGATAAGGTTACCAGTGGCCTATAAATAGCCCCTATGGGCCCCCCATATCAAGGATGAATTTTCCAAAACTCAGATTCAAGCTCTGGTCGCCCGAGTCTTTTTATGACATCTTCCGAACACTTCTAAGGTAATTCTTTACCTAGATGGGAAGCTCCAAAGAGAAAAAATAAGGTCAAAGTGTTAGAACTCATCAATACATGCGTGCCTAAGTGTCCAGCCCTTAAGGTAAATGAAGACACTTGCGCGCTACCTTTCCCTCCCAAGGGAACTTGCGTGCCACCCTTCTGGAAGACTCTAGGGATGATACTAAGGTATTGATTTCAAAGTTTCCCAAGAATTACCCTATATATACTTCGTCGCTCAAGGTAACTCATGTCACACAAGTCTACTTGTGCGACCAGGAATTGCGCGCTTGAAGGATACTTGTGCACCTCCTTCCTGGTCACCTCCTTTCCTCAAATCCAACTCTTCTCTTCAAGAAATATCCTTCAAATCCCTCTTCAAATCCATTAATGTCATGGTTCCTTTGTTGGCTTCCTTATCTGAAAGGAATTATGTGATAAGCTCTCCCAAAACCTCGTGACTTACAAGCTTTAGGTCACCACGGTTAGGGGTTTTCTATATAACATTATCCTTTGAGATGAGAAGATCTTTTGATCTAGGCCTCATTTTTAGGTGTAATCCCCATGTCTCAAGTCCCCTTAACCTGGGCCTCCTTCCCAGGTGTAAGCCCCAATCATAATTTCCCTTAACATTGGGCCTCCTTCTTAGGAGTAAGCCCCAGGTTATAATTTTCCTTTAACTGGGACTTCTTCTCAAGAGTAAGCCCCAGTCATAGTTTCCTTAAACATTGGGCCTCCTCCTCAGGAGTAAGCCCCAATCATAATCTCTTTTGATTTAGGCCTCCTTCTTAGGAGTAATCCTCAAGTCTCAAGTCCCCTTAACCTGGGCCTCCTTCTCAGGAGTAAGCCCCAGTCATAATTTCCTTTAACCTGGGCATCATTCTCAGGAGTAAGCCCCAGTCATAACTTCCTTTAACCTTGGCCTCCTTCTCAAGAGTAAGCCCCATTCATAATTTCCTTTAAAATGGTCCTCCTTCTCAGGAGTAATCCTCATTTATAATTTTCTTTAATATTGGGCCTCCTTCTCAAGAGTAATCTCCAGATTATAAGTTCCCGTTAATTGGGCGTCCTCCTCAGGAGTAAGACCCAATCTTAATTTCTTCTGATTTGGGTCTCCTTCTTGGGAATAAACCCCAATCATAAGTCCCCTTTTAATTTGGGTCTCCTTATCAGGAGTAAGCCTCAAGTTAAAACTCCAAATCTCTGTAAAGTGCGAATACCTTTATGGATCATACTCTTGGGATTCTTTCCTGAAATAAGTCTTGGTCTTCATCTACTTGGGAAGTCATACATACATAATCCCCACATCATTTCCCATGACTGCATCTTTCGTGGCACCATCGTCAAGTTTATTGATACCTCTTGTTTCTCACACCGATCATGACTCACGTGGTCTTAGAGTGTAAAAGTAATCACGACATCTTTTTTTGGGCTTTTAACCATGCATAAACCCCATATTTCATTACTTGAACTACATGGACTTTGATCTCTACCATAAAAGTAGAGTACATAGGAATCCTTTATAAGGTTCAAGCCCATATTTCATTAATTATTTTCTGTCCCATATGACGTTAAACTATATCTTTCTTATCGAACTACGTGGGTTCTGATTACTTTTTAACAAGGATACGTAGGCTTCCCATCTGCGGGTACGATCCGAAATCAGAAATAATCCATGTCATTCTGAATGACAATAATCTTCAAGTGCCCCACTGAGTGGATTTAAAACCAGTATGGTTATCATAAAGACCAAGAGATTTCTATATAATGTATTGAAGGATACCATTGACTAAGAATCTCTAATACATACAGATGATTATATATCGATTAAGAACCTAAAATACATATAAAATATTGTCTAAATACCATACATATCAATCATTGATTGCTAAATCTAAAGGAAAACTCATTTTTAAACTTGGTGAATTAATAAGGATTTGTGACCATAACTTAAATCTATAAGAGAGTCCCGAGGTAGTCCATAATTCCCCTAAAAAAGGTGTGATGAGCCTGAACTCCCATCCTCTCGACCAATGCAAATTCTTAAGCATCATCGGTCCACAACTAATGAGAAGCTACCTTTGGAAAGTATGTACAAATGGATATAGAATCCGTGGGTGTTTTCGGTTCTACGAATAAACTCGTTAGAAACCGATTGGAAATTTTGAACCATAAACAAACAAGGTCATCCCCATTTCTAGAAGAAAAAAAATGGTAAACCCGATGTGAATCCTTAACCAAGTTAAATGATTTTTACTTTTTTGTTAGGCCCCTATTAAACTCAATATGAGGTCCAACAAATCAATCAAACATATATGTGTTCATCCAAAAGATGGAGTCTGGAAAAAACTATCATGATTATGTCTTCTATATTAAACAGGAACTCTTTTCAAATATCTCTCTACAACAATTAATGGCTTCATTAAAGTTCACACCTGTGAATGCCTCGGCTGCTACTCCCGATGGATCCTCGTCCGCTCTGAGGAAGACATCACCTACACAATGTCATCATTACTGGGTCTCAAATTCTTTGGTGAGGGAATACCATCAATACGGTACCATCCTGACTCTGGAGGTCGCTCAACAAGCCCTCCAAGTTAACAACTCACCCTGGTTGTCCGGACAACGACGAACAGTAATCAAGAAGCAGGTGGTTCCAACCACCGTCTCCAACCGTTTCGGGTAGTTATCCACGGAATGCAACAACCAGTCCCTCCCATATTACAGGGAGGTGAATGAAGAAGTCACTCAAGGCCTCAGTTAAAGAAGACATGAGCCCTTCCTGAAGACTCCCACCAACAATCGCCGCCAGAATCATGCGGTACTGCCCCCTCAACATGATGAGGGTATCACCTCTAGGTGTTCGACTTAGGTTCCTCGTACCTGAGCATGCAATAGGAACCAACAAAGGAAACATTCGGTAAATAGGGAGTAGGTTCTTACCTCTTCCCCCTCAAGATAATTCCATCAATCTAACTTGATGGCAAACAATGAGCGGGCATATACACCCGTCCGTCCAAATTTCACTGCCCAGCAGACTTGTCTAGTAGCAACACACCAATCCCGCCAGAAAATTCCAGTGGAATACTATAGGCAGGCACATAAACCTATTAATAATTCATCAACCAGTCAGCAGGCTCATCTAACTACATCCAAACAATCTCACTAATCAAATGTGGTGACCACCTGTAAATAGGAATATACACCTACTTACGCTCATCAATTATGTCAGCAGTCTCATCTGCCAGTATTGAAGGAAGTTCATCAATCATATTTGGTGGAGACAAATCAGCAGACACATACACCTGAAATTCATCATGCTAACCAACAGTCTCATTTGGTAGCACTTGGAGATGTTAATTGGAAAGCTCAAATGACAAACAGGAGGCACACACAAATTTTTTCCACCACACATGAGTACTGTCGGAATTCACTGAGAGGAAAAGGAGGATAGGATCATGAACACCCACTAAATCCAAACACGGAATGGACGTATATTCACGTTTCGGTAGCTAAATTCACCAAGCACATTCTGGAAATGGTGAAAGAGTAGAAGAAAATACCTGCCCATATTTTGGATACCTATCAGAATGTTATAACAACTTCAGCAGAATCACAGGGAAAGAATCATAAATCTATCACTATCAGTGGAGTGACTCATAAAAATGTCACTACAGAGTAGATACACACCTCTTTTCTAGTCTAGGAGGGTTGTGGGGCATACTCCCCCATGTCATATGGAAAATCAAGTCAGGCACATACACCCAATTTAAATGGAGATAATCATCCGAACCTGACCATTTCTTTTGAGCAGGCACATACACCTACCCATAGAAACCACTTTCATCAATAAGTGGTTTCCAAAGTGAGTAAGAAGGCATCCAATAAAAAGACTCATCCATCATAGTTGAAAAATCAAGAGCTAATCTCCAATAAGGCCTTGCTCATTGCTGGAGTTCTTGAATCCCTCAGACAATTGTCTGTTGCAACTCAAGATTCTACTCTCTCATTTACAGATTCCGGAAGTAACAACAATAATTATGAAGGTCTTCATCAGAAACTTCCTCATGATGGCTTGCTTCATGATAATTAGGTCAACCTCGAAGTATCATCTTCAGATAAGATCCACGATAACCCTCTACGTGGCCAGAAGACCAATGAGCAAAAGGTTTCATCTTTTGCTGAAACCCGCCATGGTGGTCCTCCCCATGATGATGAATTTAGCTATGATAGTCATATCCATAGTAGTAATTCGCATTGCCGGTAAAATTATTCAATGTACAATTCAGTAATGATAAAGCCCTCTTATCTTGAGGCACTTACAAATGTGAAGCTGTCATGTCTGATGCCTTATCGCTAGCAGGTGAAATACTTTCTCAATCAGACGATAGCCCGGGGTGTTGGTCATTCTCTGAACCACCCCTAGGTCACTCATCTTCGAATTTGACAAATGAATTCTCTGCCAATATTGTTAAATCTGATGAATCAAGAAAGAAGCACCATCTTTGGTTCAATATGGTAGAATAATCTTTATCAAATGACAAAGAGGAAGTGCTGAATATGAGAAAACTATTGGCGAAAGGTGAAATACCAGTCATGTTTGGCCTTTCGCTGACTTTCAATATAATATTCCAGAAACGTTGACAGAAGATTGAATTCATGATATTAGTCTCAATATATGGAAAAATCTTTTTCACTTAAAAGTGAAAATATTATATTATGATAAATATCAAAATCATGTCAAGATAATAGAAGGGTTGCAACGACAAATTGACATGGCATCTCTCTCAGTTTCCTGACATCCAACGGTTGAAAAGCAGCAGATATCCCTTCATCGTTCATTCCTTGGCATGTTGAAAAGGTTTCACTAGTTAATTACTAATGCCCCATATGGTATTCATATCAGGGGATGGGGTGTTCATGGAGCATTGCATTTCACTGTGTTATCTAGTCAACAATGCCCACCAAAAGTGGTATCATGAAATGTTATTTCCCATGGCTGGCCACATTTAACTGGTTTTGTGCATAATCAAATGCTTTCCCAATATCAGGCCTCAACTAGTTCTTCCCAAAGTCAGACATATAAAGAAAAAGTTTTTTAATTATTCATACATCAAGAAAATTAGAATATCGAACATGATTCTCATTTAGAGCATGCACATCATCAGGTGACAGAAGTTCCAGAAATAATCAAACGGCCATCTGAGCCAGGTGATTTGAGTGGATGTTGGATGATGCATCCGGCTAATTTCCAAACTAAAGTTTACAAAAATCAGGAGAGCTTTTATGAATGTTTTAGATGTAGCAGCTCAAGAGACACCTCATCTTGCCAGACTGGGGACTCTTTTAATCCAACCCTTAGGATCAACATACAGGATTCGAGGAGTTGAGCAGGAAAAATAGGAACATCCCCAATCCACCGGACTGGGGATTTTTTCAAATTCTCAATCTCTTCCTCAGTGAAATTCAGTCTTCTCTCGATTAGGGAAGAAGACACAAGAGGAACGATGGACCGTATTATCAGGAGATTCCCTCCAAATTACTGTTCATCAAGAAGTTCCTGAGGGATCAACCAAACAAAAGGAAATGTCTCATAAAGGACATGGAAGAAGACAGTATCACAGAAGCACTAACAGAAGGGATGCAATGCGATATGCATCAATAAATGTCATCAATTCTATTGCCACTAATCCCCCAGAACCTGAGGCTCCCTCAGATGAATTAGATGAAGAATTTCATGTTCAATAGGCTATACACACAGAAACGAATTAAGGAGGTGAGCGTACCAGAAGACAGAGGGTTGCCCAGGGGAAAGACATTCCTTTGGGTAATTCCCTTCCATACTCCAGAAATGCACATGCCAAGGAAAAGGGTAAAAGTCAGGTTACATTCCACCCTACCTCTGGATAAGGACAATCACTCTCATTAGATGAAAGGTTCATATAGCTTGAAGAAGAAATGAAGGAATTAAGAATTTTAAATGAAGAACTACTTCAAGGTAGTATTCCTCCTAAGGATGCTGGATTTAATCAATAAAGGGAATTTTTTGTAGCTACTGGGATGGATTAAGAATATCCCGCTTTACAAGTACACCCTCACAGGTCTAATCCTACGGGTTATATGCAACAACAACCGGAAATACAACCATCAGTGGCAGTACCGGTCACCACACCCTCCCAAAACCCAGTTATCGCACCTGCTCAGGACCAAGCTCAAAAAGATGTTTCTAAAAAATTAATGACTACCATTGTGTCCTTAACATCTTGGTTCGAAGCTTTGGAAGGAAAGCATACAAAAGTTCAACCATAAAATAGATCTTACCCTGAAAGGGTGGATGAAATTCCTCCCCCATCAAATTTTGTGAAATACCAAATTCCCAATTTTTAATGGTTTTGGAGATCTAGAACAACACTTAACACATTATGTTTCTTATTTTCATCCTATGATGCGAACTCCTCAACAACAAGAAGCAATTATGCTCAGGTGCTTTGGGAAGTCATTCCAAGGACCTACTTTTGTCTGGTATATAAGTTTGTCATCTCGGTCAATTACTGGGTGGGAATATCTCCATCAAAGGTTCCTTCTTCAATTTAGCTCAACATTACCAAAGGCGACAGTTTTTTATCTTACCAATTGTAAGAAAAGAGAAAATGAAAGAGTTTCAGATTTCATTTCTCACTGGAATGGATTAATATATTCCCTATGTTTAGCACTCCCTCAAGAAGAATTGCTTCCAATCAGTGTGGCAAATCTGTGTGATGAATTACGCACACCGTTGATCCCTATGAAATACACAGGAGGGTTTTGAGACCTCACTTCAATCGATCAGCAGATAGAATACACTCTTATAAAGACTAAGGCTAAAACTAGTGTAATTCTATCAGTTCCAGGAAGGAGAATAGGGAAAGCAGACACTACTATAGTTACACTTAAACAAGCACCTGTACCTGCTTCCACTTCAAAACCTTCATCATATCGAAGGCTCCACCTCCTGAGCATCAACAACAACTGCCGCCTCGTCAAGATGATAAAAAAGATCAAAGCCGAAAACAATTTAAAGATTTTAAGAACAATGTTTATTCTTTCTGGAATGAACAAGTTCATAGCTAATTCATCTCGGCTTTGGAAAAAAATCTGGTTCAGTTGTCAAGGCCCAAAAGGCCGAACAAGGAAGGAGATGAAGACCTCCCCAACTATTTCCCATTTAATCAGATGTTGGGGCATCCCATTCAAGAGTGTTTTGTCTTCAATGACCTCTTGCAAAAGATGGTGGACTCTGTACAGGTAAAATTGAACGGTTCTTCAGCACATGTAGCATGTGTTACTACTACTAATCCAGAAGATGAAGGCTAGATGCATGAAGTCAAAAGTAAAAATGTGCAAAACTATGATGATTAGATGGTCAGGAAAACGATAAACCAAACTCATGTCATTTTACGAACACAACTGAATCAACAAATTGTGTCTTCTACTATAAATGCTACAGAAAAACCCCCTTCATCAGAAGGAAAATCCTCAATGAAGCAGTGTAATTTAAAGGAAGAAGAGAAGTCAGAATAAGATGAGCTCATGTCGAAGCCTAAGTTGTATTCGACTCTAGAAAATATTTTGCCATCTGCTTCAAAAGAATGGGCACTACCCCACCAAACGGCACTGCCCGAAATGGCTAGTCAGGGAGAATCTTTATCAAATGAAGAATTGATCTTTGGTTATATTAACATGATTCATTTAATGGATTTTTTTCCAATGATATTTTTTATTACGATGAGCCTAAGTTCCCTATATCAAACATGGGAATTATTGGTAGAGACAAAGGTCTAGGATACAGGGGAAGACGTGGATATTCCAAAATCCACTATTTCAATCTTACCCCTACTAGAACTGTATATGCAGCAAAAAACCATGGAAATGCCCTTCAGCGGGCTCAATATGAACAAGAAAGTTCTTCCACACATGGCAGATTCGGTCCGGACACAGTTATTTTGGAAAACCGGTTAGTGGTCACCCCTTCTTCCTCTCAGTAAATAGATAGACTTATTCAGTCTAATCTATAGAATCCATGAGTGTTTCCAACTCCTACCCCGATACGGGATGAATTTACTGACAAAGAATCAACTTCTAAGGCACCTTCAAAACCACATTTTCCTGATTGGAAACGTAGAACTTGGGACCAAAATTACGATTTCATGAAATATTCAGCCCAAGTACCGGCCAAGTTATCAATTCTGGATGCTTTGAATCTATCAAAAGATCTTTGGGAGGTGCTTATTAAGGCTTTGTCAAGTCCTCAAGAATTCAAAACTGAAATTGTTATGGCTATGGTCTACCATATAAAGAATGATCCTGCAAAATTCCATGCAGTGATATCTTTTACAGATAGAGATGAATATGATGTTGTACATGGACATATCAGACCTTTGTATCTATCTGGAAAAGTCAATGATATAGACATCCGACGAGATTTCATTGATAATGGTTCAGGAGTCAATCTCCTTCCTATTCATACACTTTTTCAATTGGACCTCACCTAATCTGTTTTTATATCCTTCTAATTTGATGTTGCAAGTATATGATAAGAATGAACAAGAACCACTGGAATAAATTACACTCAGAATTCATTTTGGAGACCTTGTATCTAATTCAGATTTCATGGTTGTTCATCAGGACACAGCTTTCAACATTTTTCTTGGAAGACCTTGGCTACATAGATATGTGGTTGTACCTTCAGTATACCATCAATGTCTCCAATATTGTATCAATGGTCAAATTAGGACATTTTATGCTGACAAGGCCCCATTCAAAACATGTGAATCTCAATACATTGAGGCAGAATTCTATCACATAGAGGGAAAGGAAAAATCCACAACAAAGAAGGTTACCAAAATTGATGCTCCATGTGGTTTGGAAAAGGTTCCAGTAAATCCATTCATACATGTGAGTACAGATTATGTGTTTCCTATCAGTCAAATTGATAGAATAGACCTAAATCCAAACACTCTTATGGAAACTTCCATAATGTCAGTTACGGAAATCGATCCAGATAGCATGGGAGAAATTGTTTTTTTTTATGGTTGGGGACGAAGCCTCATTTTATTATTATAGAAAATAAAAATACCTCTTTTAACTGGGTAGAGGGAGACCAATTACATAGCCCGAAGGCCCAGTGGTCTTTTATCCCATTACATAGCCCGTAGGCCCAATTTTTTGGCCCAATTTCCATTTTGTGAGTAGTAACATGGCTGCTTCAGTACCCGCACAATACCGCCACTGCTACAGTTCCCTACCACCGCTACAGTACCCACCACTACTATAGTATCGATACTGTAACCTAAGCCCAATGGGTTTTGAACCCCCATTTTTCATGTAGGATTACGGGGTGCTTACCACTAATCCAAACACCAACTGCATGGGAGAAATTGTTGATTCACCAAGCAATGATGAAATCTTAGATGGAGATGTCTTAATTTCATCTTTCGAAATCTAAAAATTCTATAATTCATCAACGAGGCTAGAAGAAGTTATAGCAATACCAGAGGAAAATAATGATGTCGATTCTCAATCCATCATATCTTCTCTATCACCCCAGGAAGACCCTTCATCATCAATAGGGTCAGAAATGGCAGCATCTTCTCCAGTATGTTCAAATTTTAACTTCTCTCCTGACCATAGAAGTTATTCTTCGTCATATACTAATCAAGTAGAAACATAAGAAGTAACATGTGTTAAAGAAGAAGAGGAAGATATCAAGGATGCTCCTCTATAATTTGAAGAGGGTATCTCTACCACTATGGATGAACTCAGAGAAATAAATCTGGGTACAAAATAAGATCCACGCCCCACTTTAATTAGTGCATCCATGACTCTTGAAGAGAAAGAAATGTATAATTCATTTTTAAAGAAAAATCAAGATGTATTTTCTAGGAATTATACAAAAATGCCAGGTCTTGATCCCTATATTTCCACTCATCATTTGGGTTTTCCAGAAGAACATTGAGGATTCAAGCAAGTCGTAAGATAAACACACCCAACTTATGCTTCCAAAATTCAATCTAAAGTTGATAAGCTTATCAAAGATAACATCGTCAAAGAAGTTCAGTATCCTAAATGGCTGGCTAATATTGTCCCTGTGAAAAAGAAGAATGGAAAAATTAGAGTTTTCATTGAATTCAGAGATCTTAATTGGAATTTTTACAAGGATGATTTTCCAGTTCCGATCACAGAACTCTTAATTGATGAAATAGCTAGATACGAAGCTCTTTCCTTCATGGATGGTTCTTCTAAGTACAATCAAATACAAATGGGCCCAGAGGATGTGGAGTCTACAACCTTCAGATCACCTCAAGGTGTTTTTTGCTATCAGGTAATGCCCTTTGGCCTGAAGAATGCAGGTGCAACGTATCAATGTGCCATGAACCATATCTTCAAACCCTTTTTAGGGAAATTTGTTGGCTGTTATGTGGATGATTTGGTGGTTAAATCCAGACAACAGTATAATCACTTGGCCGATCTGGAAATCATATTCAAAAAACTTCGACAACACAATTTGAAGATGAACCCCTTGAAATGTGCTTTCGGGGTAACCTCAGGAAAAAATTTCAGCTTTATTGTATTCCATCATGGTATCAAATATGATCCTGATAAGACAAAATCAATCCTTGACATGTCACCTCCTAGAAATTTGAAGGAATTAAGAGGACTTCAAGGACAATTAGCCTATATTCTGCGTTTCATTTCCAATTTGGTAGGCAAGTGTTTACCCTTCACCAAATTAATGAAGAATGGATTCACCTACCAATGGATTGAAAAATGTCAAGAATAATTCAATATCCTAAAGATATATCTCTTGAGTCCACCAGTATTAATTCCACCTATTGAAGGAAGGACACTTATTCTATATGTGATAGATTTAGAGTGATCATTGGGTGCCTTCCTTTCCCAAAAGAATGATGCTAGGAATGAAACCATCCTTTACTATCTCAGTCGGACTATGCTTGAGGCAGAAACTCAATAGTCATGTATTGAAAAGTGCTGCCTAGCATTAATCATTGCAGTTCAGAAATTGAGACACTACCTGCAACATCATGAGGTCCAATCGGTATCTCACAATAACCCGCTCAAATTTATCCTTAGTCATCCAATGCTTACAGGATGTCTGGAAAGGTGGGCAGTTATTTTATAGCAGTTTGATATCCAGTATGTGTCTCAAAAGGTAATAAAGGGTCATGCTTTGGCCGATTTCATTGTTGAACACCCATCTGTAGAAAGTGAATGTAGAGACCCAAAGCCTGGCCTATATGGACATTACATTACTTTTGTGGAATATTTAATACATGACAAAAACAGACACCCAAAGATGGTATTAGTTTAGTGTCTTTGGAAACTCGGAACTTAATCTTCTAATCAAGGTGAAAGATCTTCAATATCTCCCATAAAGATCTTCCACTTTTTGGTTTTCTTACCTAAAACCTTTCTCTATATCATGGGGAAAAGAAAAACTAAAAAGGGTGAGCTCAAAGTCTCAGTAAGGGTAAAAATATATAACATAAAACAATCCATAAACATTTGAATGGAAAAAATTGAACATAAAATCTAAACATCAAAATCTTGAGTAAAGACATAAATCATGGAAGTACGTAAGGCATATATCATAAAGGAATGTCAATCATGATAAAATAGCATGGTAATAAAACATGTGATTGTGGCAACCATTACGCATATGATATGATTTCCATAGTAGCCAAGGCATTGCTACCAAGACCATCTTAGTGGACAAAGTCCCTTTCTGAATCGAGTTCACTCGACGTTTCAGTCTTGTAGCACTGAACCAGATTAACTTACCATTCCCGCCATGTCTATCTCATGAGACATAAATCTTTACCCAATGCATTGGAGGGAGATATAGGTCCCACCCATCTTATAATGAAATCATTCTTACTTGTTCCACAAAATAAACATAAATCATTCATCATAACCCAAATAATAAAATGGGTTTCGTAAACATCATCCCATCATCACATAATGTAATAAATACAAATGGATATAATTTCATCATAAGAAAAATGAAACCATATAAATCATAGAGACATTATACTTGAAACATACACATATGAAATAATTTCATCTAATATGGAAAATGGTTCTGATAAAACACTTGAAATGAGTTATTGAGGAAAATATCCTTTCTTCTTCAAAATCATTTTTTTTTCACAAAACGCCATTAAATTTTAAAAGAAAAGGATTTTTTCAAAAATAATCATAAAATCTTGTAGAGGAAGATTTATGAAAATGAGGTGTTATGAACCCTTAAAAATTTGTTCACTCAATATAAGATAAAAATAACATTTTCCTCGTACTTTTTTCGAAAAAGTCAAAAAGTTCTTCGTATGGTAAACAAAATAAAGATTCCTTCCATAACATGTGGTAAAAGTGAAAAATGGGTAAAATGGACATTAAACATACATGAAAACATTTTTAGAAAACATGAACATGGATGATAAGAAAAACCCCAGTAAATAATTATGAATAAACAATCACAGATAAAAAACGAGATTGGAAAAGTTATCCCTTACCTTAGGTCCCATATGCTTCATACATATCCGAACCTCCTCTTCTTCGACGCACCTCCTTTAAGCCTTCTCATAAGGAAGTAGAGTTGGTATTTTGAGAAGACCAGAACCTACAGAATGTTTCTAGGGAAGTGGATAAGAGAAATGGGCAGGGGTTGGCCGAGCTTCAAGGCTCAAGAGGGAGTGAAGAGAAGAGGGAAGGGGAGCCCTTTTTATAAGGGAGGAGAGGGGAACCTTCGGAATAACTTAGAATATTATTTTATAATAAAGTCATATTTGGTTTATAATAGCCCTAAATTGATTTATTTCGAAGCTAATGTGGTGATGGGTAGAAATACTCTCAACCAATAGGTTTTAGACAAGTTTAGGTTACAATTTTACCCTTACCATTTACATTTAACTCTAAGTTAAATAATTTAACTTTTATCGGGTCTTTTTGTTTTCTTACACTATATGGTTAATAAACTTTCTATAATAAGCCAAACAAACCCCAAGTGTTTCATTATTAATATATATATCATTATCTATTTCATTTGGCTGATCCTTATATTTTTAAGAATAAAATAGAAATTACTAATATAATATTAGTTTTAAAAACTATTTTATGTCAATTTTGATACTATTTAGTATTTGATTTTTGTGAAACTTATAACAGCATGGTTAGTTCGAAAAAAGTTAATTAAATCAATAATAACATGTCATATTAACCTATAAAATTAGTTGTATTCATAATAAGTCTAAAATTACATTTATTTGGGTACTTATAACATCAATTATGTTAATATTTCATTAATATGGTAATTACTACATCATCATTGTGTCATAAATAAGTTAAATTATTTAATGTCTAAAAATTATAAATAAAATACCATTATCTAGGAAATATTTTTATCTTTATAATTAATATTTATAATCTAATTTATCTTATGTATGACCCTATATTAAAAATTTATTAGTTATTAAACATTGATTTTAAATATTTTAACTCTTCTTTAAATAAAATAATAATAAATGTCCTAATCTAATCCAAGTGGACATAAAGGGTAATATTTTATTCCTAAGGTGGTTTTTGGTCGAATTACACTTATCCAATAGAATTAGGACATGTGTTAGCGTAATAATAATATCATTTTTACCCTTAATTACCCTATTTACTTTTTACCGTGGTAATTAAAAGTAAAAAAGTTACTATTCACAAAAAATTATTTTTATCTTATTGAACCACATTTTAATCCTTTATGTTAACCATGTTTCTCAGATTTTCAAAATTCCACTCACAGAAGCAGTAAAATTATGTTTTATGTAAATTTTCAAATTCTCCTAGGAGGTGTGTAAAATACGGTGAAAACTTCAATAAATTTTTTATATATCTAAAATTATTATAAAATGACTCCAATGAATTAAATTTAACATATATAAGAATTATGTATCAATTTTCACCTAAAATAAATTTATATTAAATAAAAAATTATTTAAATAAAAATTCGGTTTTTAAATAGTAACCTAGTGTTTTCACTATTCATCAAAAATTGAATGTTTTCAGAAAAATACCAAAATTTCACCCTAGGCTAATTTCGATATTCCGAATCCAAAACTGAATTCCATTTTTAAAGATAAAATTTATAAAATTTTAAAAAGTGGGTATTACTATTCATAATGGCTAGTTCATAATAATATTATAATAATATCTTCTTTAGTGAAACTCAGTATTGCGTACTACACACGCTATCGAGGAAGGTCTTGATTGAGTGTAATGCAAGCCAAGTCAGGGTTGCATGTAGTGAAAGCTCTGTTTGGTTTTGCGTATTACATAATCAAAACATATTTCATTTTTACGTTAAACAAAATCTATACTTAATATTGCGTAGAATAATTTCCACAAAACGAACTTGAATTTGTGTGTAACACAAGCCAAGAATAGTGTTTAGTATATTGGAAGCTAATGCGGTGTTGCATATAGTAAAAGATAATCTTGGTGTTGTGTATAATAGAATACATCAAAGAAATTAAAAATAATATATCTCATAAAATCTCAGGGTGTTACATTCTACCCCCCTTAAAATGAATTTCGCCCTCGAAATTCGTCGGGGTTATAAATGATTTTCTACTTGAAAGTTTCTTTCATAGAAACCCACATCGTAAAAAGAAATACTAAAACTTCAATTTAAAAAGGAAAGTTAGAAATGTAACGGTTACCCAGATTAACTCATAACTGTTTTTCCACATAGGAGAACATATGTGGAAATCTGGATATGGAAGGAAAATCTAACCATCATGTTATGATAGAGAGTGGTAGAGGATATTGCTATGAAAAATCCAAAAATCACAAAGCCATAAATTTGTGATGATCTAAGGTACCATCAGATTCATCAGATATAAGAGCACTAGGACAACATTTTTGGTTTTCAAGATCATTTCTCTAAAGTTGAAAAAATTTTGAATTAAAAGAAATACTTACTTGATTTTGGTATAATATCAACGTTGCTCATGCCTCGAACAATTTCCACTTCATCTCTTAAATAAATGAGGTTGAATTTTTCTTTCGTGAAGTGTTATCAGATCATGCAATAGAATGATAGGTCATTCCATCTCTCTCAAACACAGGGTTAGCAAAAGTTATATACCTAAGTCCATCTATGGTGAGATTAATCGGATATAGTTTCAAAATGGACTTATACTTCATCTATCATCCTGCTTAATAAAATAAAACTAGTTTCTACTAACCAGGGACTTTCTGTAGGCCAGTGGTAGGCGATAAAGGCCTGTCGTACTTCAGGTGTGGTTTCGAATCCCACAACCTTGTCTGATGCGATGGGTTGTCACACATCTTATGAGTTGTCCTTTTTCTAAAACTATACTATTATAACATAACCAAAGTTCTAGCCTTAAACAATACTATCTGATATCTAACTTAATCTATTCTAATCTTTAGGTTTATCCAAATTACTTCTGTCTAATCTCATAGTATAAAGATAATGATTACTTGAAATGTCATCTACCGAGCATGTGAATACCATCATTTATCATATGATATATCTTGTTGGTCACATTCCAAACATGTGAATACCTTAATCATGTATTCTCATGAAACATGAATAACCATATAACCTTAGTGAAAACATGGGTGCTGTCAAAAGTTAACTCTTTCAACATACCAAAATCCCAAAAATTCTATATACTCAAACCATGATATCACTTAGTCCTTATAACAATAATGACCTCATGAATACTATCAAACACCTCGTTATCTCCTTATCCCTTCATTATGCACATATCATCTACTTTCTAAAAATATCTGAATAACCTTTCATGGTTACCGGTACCATTCAATATATACTTTCAAATACTCGAAGAAACACAATGGTGTAACAATCCTTAGATGTGTCTTTATTCCATAGTACCATTACCTATACAAAATTACTCTTGATAAACATAAATCATTCCACTACCTTCTTAAACCATTGACTAAGATTCAACAATTCTTTAATCTCACATATCATTTGTAGTCTCTTCATCATCATCAGCATAAATACTACCCATACAACCATGCTGATTCTCTTTATAAGATTTTCCCTTAGGGAATTGGTTTGCATAATTCCCATACATTCCACATTTAAAACATTTAATCATTGTTGATGTCATAGCAATACCATTATCCTTGCCCATGGTGTTAACTGAACCTTTTCCTTTGCACGTACCGGCTTTGTGTCCTTATTTTCCACACCCAAAGCATATTCCAGTTCCATTGAAACATTCTCCTTGATGCCTCTTCCCACATTAATTACATGAGGGAAATTGAACTTTCTTTCCTCTATAATCATCATGAAACTCCATCTTTCTCTTTTTAGATGAGTCAAGAAACATACCAAAGTTGAGATTATTGATCATATTATGAGATTGCTGATTTGGCATAATAATGATGTTTGGACTTCCAAATCCCATTTCCTTTGGTTTCTCATGAATAATGTCATTCCATTGTCCATCATATCCTCCATTATCGTGAATCTTCATGTTTCCATCCATTTTCTCAAACCCAAAAAGAATAGTATGAGAGGAAAAACTCGTACTAGAAAAACAACATAATCAAGGGGGGGTACTTTCAATCTCTAACATATTAAGTTTAATTCTATGATTGTTACCGTAATTCTAGGACTATAACCTATACGTATGCTTAACCTTAGAGACATCCCTAGACATACCTTAGAAATATCTAATGTTTTCGCATCCTAGCTTCCAAAGGATAACTAAACCTTCGCTCTAATACCAACTGTAAATACCCAAAGCCTGGCCTACATGGACATTACATTACTTTTGTGGAATACTTAATACATGAAAATAACAGACGCCCAAAGACTGTATTAGTTTAGTGTCTTTGGAAACTCGGAACTTAATATTCTAATCATGGTGAAAGAACTTCAACATCTCCCATAAAGATTTTCCCCTTTTTGGTTTTCTTACCTAAAACCTTTCTCTATATCTAGGGGAAAAGAAAACATAAAAAGGGTGAGATCAAATTCTCAGTAAGGGTAAACATATATAACATAAAACAATCAATAAACATTTGAGTGGAAAAACCTGAACATAAAATTCAAACATCAAAATCTTGAGCGAAGACATAAATCTTGGAAGTATATAAGGCATATATCATAAAGGAACATCAATCATGATAAAATATAATGGTAATAAAACATGTGATTGTGGCAACCATTAGGGACATGATATGATTTCCATAGTAGCCAAGGCATTGTTGGCAAGACCATCTCTATGGACAAAGTCCCTTTCTAAATCGAGTTCACTCCTCGTTTCAGTCCTGTAACACTGAATCAGATTAACTTACCGTTCCAGCCATGTAAATCTCATGAGATATAAATATTTACCCAATGCATTAGAGGGAGATATAGGTCCCACCCATCTCATAATTAAATCATTATTACTTGTGCCACAAATTAAACATAAATCATTCATCATAACCCAAAGAATAAAATGGGTTTCATAAACATCATCCCTTCATCACATAATCCAATAAATAAAAATGGATATCATTTCATCATAAGAAAAATGAAACCATGTAAATCATAGAGACATTATACTTGAAACATACACATATGAAATAATTTCATCTTATATGGAAAATGGTTTTGATAAAACACTTGAAATGAGTTCTTGAGGAAAATATCCTTTCTTCTTCAAAATCATTTTCTTTTCCCAAAATTCCATTAAATTTTAAAAGAAAAGGATTTTGTTGAAAATAATCATAAAATATTTTAGTGGAAGCTTCATAAAAATGAGGTGTTATGAAACTGTAAAAATCCGTTCACACCGTATAAGTTAAAAATAACATTTTCCTAGTACTTTTGTTGGAAAAGTCAAAAAGTTATTCGTATGGTAAACAAAATTAAGATTCCTTCCATAACATGTGGTAAAAGTCAAAATGGGTAAAAAGGCCATTAAAAATCCATGAAAACATTTTTAGAAAATAGAGACATGGATGATAACAAAAACACCAGTAAATACTTATGAATAAACAATATTGGATAAAAAAACAAGATTGTAAAAGTTATCCCTTACCTTAGGTCTGATATGGTTCGTAAGTATCTGAACCTCCTCTTCTTCGACGCACCTTCTTTAAGCCTTCTCTTAAGGAAGTACAGATGGTCTTTTGAGAAGACCAAAACCTCCAGAATGTTTCTAGGGAAGTGGATAAGAGAAATGGGCAGGGGTTGGCCAATCATCAAGGCTCGAGAGGGTGTGAAGAGAAGAGGGAAGGGGTGCCCTTTTTATAAGGGAGGAGAGGGGTACCTTTGGAATAACTTAAAATATTATTTTATAATAAAGTCATATTCGGTTTATAATAGCTCTAGATTGATTTATTTCGATGATAAAGTGGTCATGGGTCGAAATCCTCTCAACCAATAGGATTTAGACAAGTTTAGGTTACTATTTTAACCTTATCGTTTACATTTAACTCAAAGTTAAATAATTTAACTTTTATCGTGACTTTTTTTTTCTTACACTATATGGTTAATAAACTTACTATAATAAGCCAAACGAACCCCAAGTGGTTCATTATTAATATATATATACTTATCTAAGTCATTTTGCAGAACATTAGATTTTTAGGAACAAAATAAAAACTAATAATATAATTTTAGTTTTAAAAACTATTTTATGTCAATTTTGACACTATTTGGTATTTGATTTTGGTAAAAATCATAACAGTATGGTTAGTTAGAAAAAAGTTAATTAAATAAATACTAACATGTCATATTAACCTATAAAATTATTTGGATTCATAAAAAGTCTAAAATTACATTTATTTGGGTACTTATAACATCAATTATGTTAATATTTCACTAATGAGGTAATTATTGCATCATCATTGTGTCATAAATAAGTTAAATTATTTAATGTCTAAAAATTATAAATAAAATACCATTATGTAGGAAATATTTTTATATTTCTAATTAATATTTATAGTCGAATTTATCTTATGTATAACTTTATATTAAAAATGTTTTAGTTATTAAACTTTGATTTTAACTATTTTAACTCTTCTTTAAATAAAATAATAATAAATGTCCTAATCTAATCCATGTGGACCTAAAGGGTAATATTTTATTCCTAAGGTTGTTTTTGGTCGAATTACACTTATCTAATAGAATTAGGACATTTGTTAGGATAATAATAATATCATTTTTACCCTTAATTACCCTATTTACTTTTTACCGTGGTAAATAAAAGTAAAAAAGTTACTATTCACCAAAAATTATTTTTATCTTATTGAACCAAATTTGACTCCTTGATACTAATTGTGTCTCTTGGATTTTCAAAATTCCACTCACAGAAGCAGTAAAATTATGTTTTATGTAAATTTTCAAATTCTCCTAGTAGGTTGGTAAAAGACGGTGAAAAGTTCAATAAAATTTTTATATATCTAAAATTATTATCAAATGACTCCAATGAATTAAATTTCAATTATATAGGTATTATGTATCAATTTTGACCTAAAATAAATTTAAATAAAATAATTAATTATTTAAATAAAAAGTCGGTTTTTAAATAGTTACCCAGTGTTTTCACTATTCATCAAAAATTGAAAGTTTTCAGAAAAATAACAAAATTTCCCCTAGGATAATTTCGAAATTCCAAATCCAAAAATGAAGTCCATTTTGAAAGATAAAATTTATAAATTCTCAAAAAGTGGTTACTATTATTCATAAGGGCTAGTTCATAATAATATTATAATAATATCTTGTTTAGGGAAACTCGGTATTGCGTACTACACATGCTATCGAGGAAGGTCTTGATTGCATGTAATAAAATCCAAGTCAGGGATTTGTGTAGTGAATGCTCCGTTTGGTGTTGCGTATTACATAATCAAAACATATTTCATTTATACATTTAACAAAATCTATACTTAAGGTTGCGTAGAATAATTTCCACAAAATGAACTTGAATTTGTGTGTAGCACAAGCCAAGAATAGTGTTGCGTATACTACATGCTAATGCGGTGTTGTGTATAGTACAAGTTAATCTTAGTGTTGTGTATAATAGAATACATCAAAGAAATTAAAAATAATATATCTCATAAAATCTCAGGGTGTTACAGTGAAACTTTAAATATTGAACTTTCTGATGAGGAAGTCTTCTCTATTCAAGATAATCTTCAAACATGGGAAATGTACTTTGATGGTGCTTCTAGAAGTCCAACATGGAAGAAAATGAAAGATCCTAAATTGAACAAAGTTGGGTTAGGAATCGTGCTTATTTCCCCAGAAAAGGCGGTGCTACCCTATTCCTTCTTATTGTTGGAAGGCGGTACAAACAATGAAACAGAATATCAAGCTCTCATCGCAGGCTTGGAATTGGCGTTTCAAGCACAGGTGAATCACTTAAAGGTAAAAGGTGATTCGGATTTGGTAATCAAACAAATAAATACGAATTATGCAATCAGAAAGGAAGAGTTAATCCCATTGTGTGATTACGTTATAGAGTTAATGGAATAATTTCCCTCAGAATCAACATTTTCTTATGTCCTGCGATCACAAAATGCCTAAGATGATGCACTGGCTAATATAGCCACAGCCCTGGAAGATCTAAACTGGGACGAAACAATCATCTGTATTGCCCACCATCATGTAGTTTCACCTTTTTTTCAAATCAGAACATAGGAAATCAATGAAATCAGTCTCATTTCTGAACCACATGGTCATACTACAGGATGGATGAAACCTATTAGGGAATTCCTTCAAAATGGAACACTCCCACCTGATAGAGCCGAGAAAGAACAAGTCTGGCGACGTGTGGTCGATTTTACACTTTATGATAGCCCAGATCATTAAATAATTCTCTAAGAGTGAGGTTTTGATGGAATTATGTTCAGATGTATTGATGGTGAAGAGACAATGGCTATCACGAGTGAAGTTTATGCAGGAGTTTGTGGTGCCCACTAGTCTGTAGATATACTTTCTTGTCAAATTCGAAGTCTTGGATACTTCTAGACTTCAATGGTGAAAGATTGTTTTGATTTCACTAAGAAGTTTCATTCTTTCCAAGTATGTGCCAACTTCATTCATCAACCCCCAGAGTTGCTTCATACAGCTAAATACTCATGGCCATTTGCCACATGGGGAATGGATGTAGTAAGACCTTATCCTTTGACTACATACTAGAAGTTTAAGTATATTCTTACTGCTACTAACTTTTTTTCCAAATGGGAAGAGGAAATACCTCTCAAAGAAGTTAGTTTTAAATGCATTGTTAGCTTCATCAAGTCTAACATCATTGCCAGATTTGGTGTCCCTCGTACCATATTGACGGACAATGGCACCAACTTCTGTTCATCTGAGGTGAGAATGTTGTATCAAGAATACAACATCAAATCCAACCATTCATCTCGGTATCATGCAGTGGACAATGTCTAAATAGAGGCCTTCAATAAGACTCTTTCAAACATACTAAAAAAGATGTTGGAATAAGATAATAAATCATGGCCTGATAAACTTTTTCATGCTTTATGGGCTTATCGGACCACCACCCACACTGCTACGCAGTCAACTCCATATTCATTGGTATATGGAATAGAAGCAGTCTTGCCCATTTAGGTTCAATTAACTTCACTCAGAGTAGCCATTTGTGATCAGTCATCCACATATGAACAATTTCAGAAGTGATTTGATGAATTTGAAAGATTAGATGAAAAATGATTGTGCACCCTGCACCACTTGGAAGTCTATCAAAATCGAATAGCATAGGATTTCAATAAAAAAGTTCATCTTCGATCATTCATTCAAGGATAATTGGTATTGGTCCTTAGAACTCCAATGATACCTGGAAAGAAACCTCAAATGTTTGAGCCAAAGTGGTAAGGACCTTACTCAATACATAAGATCTACTCCAATGGAGCTTATTCATTAATCTCAATGGATGGAGAACTCATTACAACTCTAACTAATGCAAGATTCTTGAAGAAGTATTTTGTGTAACACAAATACACCTATTGTCCTTGCTGCAGGACATTAAACTACATAGCGCTTTCCATCATCCAACATGACGTTAAAATGTGTCCCCTTTATTGTTCAGCATGATGTTAAACTATAAACAGTCACTTATATGTCATACATGACGTTAAACTGTACATGTTCATCCTACATGACGTTTAAACTGTGAAAAATCCCCTTAATACGTCTTACATGATGTTAAACTGTGCACATGTCTTGCAAGTTGTTAAACTGTGCATTGTTAGGGTTGTTGCTACCTCTTGTTTCTCACACCGAGCATGACTCACATGAGCTTAGAGTAAGCTTCCACCATAACACCCTCTCTGAGTTGCTAACCATGCTTAAGTCCCAACAACATCTTCGGGTCGTTGTCCTCAAGTAAAACTTGATCACCAATTCATTCTCAATCGAACTATGAGGACTTTGATCCTTGCCTTCTAGACTGGGTACGTAGGTAACCTCTCAAGGTTCAAGCCCAAAAACAATATATTCACATCAGTTCACCTCCATCTCATAAGATGTTGATTCTTGAAGCCCCCCCTGAAACCAATATCTTTGCATTGGTTCACCGTCGTCCTTGCTATATGACATTAAACTATACAGTCCCCCAATGTACTTGCTGCAAGACATTAAACTGCATAAAAATACGTCCTATCTACATGATGCTAAACTGTGCAGCACTGGTCCATGCATATGACCATAAACTATTCACACTTTTGTCTTTTATGACAATAAACTACAACATTCTCTAACACCCTAACCTGAGAGGGAATAAATATTGAAATTGATCTCCAATCATGTCATATTCCAAGGACTACATGCATACATGGAAATGCTCGAACCTTTAATCTTGGGTCCAACCATCATTGCACTAAAGTCCCCTTTCCCCATTCACATGTATGAACCAAATCTTTATAGAGTGTATTTGAAGAACTACGTACGGCTTGATTCCCATCCCTATGGGATACGTAGGAATGTTCAAGCATCCCTCGAATCCAACCCTAAACCTTTGGGCATAACCCCAAACTCCACTTTCAATCCCTTGGCTGAAAATTCCCCCAGTGAGCACATGAATGTGGTATGAAAACCCTGGTCTTTATTCACATCAGGTTTATAACAAACACACAATGTCTCTCCCTCATTATGGTCCGATATCTATGACCCTAAACTAATATCTCATATTCTCTCAACTCACATGATGTTAAAATGAATTTCAAGAACTACATTTGGCTTGATTTTCATCCTAATGATATATGTAGTGAAGTCCAGTATCTTAATTTAGGACCCAGCCACAACATGATTACGATCAGCATTGGTCCATATATCTCCTTATTGTATTGAAAAATACCCATTTTTTTGTGTCATACTCCTAACCATAAATAATTTCAGATCTCCATAACCATTTTCTTGACTTGTAGTTGAAAAATTTCTGATAGCCATGAATTATTTTGCCTGACCATGCAGCATGTGCCCTTAGGTGGCCTTGCATAAATTGCCTACATAATGGACCTGTCAGCTAAAAGATGTTATTATTCGACAATGCAGCCAATTCCCTTAGGTGGCCCTGCATAATTCAACCCTCTAACTGGTTTTTCAAAAAGTGGAAACTTCATTATTGGGATGAAAACCTCTTTTTTTCCTTATTGGTCTTACTGATGATATGTAGGGATCCGTAAAAATAACCATCCTTAACATATTTATCCAATACACTTTTCCATGATCTGAATGTATTCAAGTCTATGGTATATATATCCCTTTTATATGTTTGGGTTAGACCTTAATAGGAGTGACATTCATCAAATTCTTTTACAATCTTGATAGGGAAAATCCTCTCCGTATTCAAGTACCTGTCTCCATATAGTATACTCTATGCTTTAGAAAATTTGAATCTCCATAAACATTAACTGGATTTTAGCAATAGAAAAGTAAAATTTCTAAGAGTTCTTTTGCAGGACTATGCAGCACGTGCCCTTAGGTGGCCTTGCAATAGTATTCTTCATAATGGACCTATCAGCCAAAAGATGTTATTATTTGACTATGCATCCAATGCCCTTAAGTGGCCCTACATAATTCAACCCCCTAACGAGTTTGTCAAATAGTGGTAACTTAACTCTTAGGAAAAACTTTCTCTAATTCCTTTTAGCCCTTTTTCATATCATCCCTCATATCCAAAATTTCTTAAGTCATTGTTTCCATGTTTCCCCCCATACTTGAATGTGGTAATATGTTTTCAATCAAATTATCAAGGAATTGAGTCAATTTTAATCCATTCGGTCAAAGCTATTCGACCGTATACATTATCCTTTTATGTCTGACATGCTTGACATTAAACTACCAACAAGAGATAGGGTACTCATTAAATTGGGAACCTGTAAAAGTAACTCTAAACAAAATTTGAGTCCCAGCTCGCTAAACGTACATTTTTTATGATTTAGCTAATATTGAGCAACAAAAAGATGAAAAGTTTGTGGGGTTGTTTGTATAATCCTATCAAAAATCAAACTATGCTTACTAGGCCCATTGGAATTGGTAAAAAAAATTAAGTAGTTAGAAAGATAATGTAGGTACAAAATATTGAAGATGAAATGTCTTTTTCATTGACGCACAAGATTAGAAGAACATCCACAGATTGGAGTATCTTCTCTTTTTCAAGAATTACAAGAGGCTTTCAACATAACTTTACATTTGATATACGGCATCCCGATTTTTATCAGCAGCCACTTGAAGTTCATTCACTCGACCAGCTTCACTCTTTTCAGCTTGATGGATTGCTTTCTTGGTATCTGTGATGGCTTTCATACCATCCATTTGGACTCCTTCCAATGAATTGTTAATCTGGTCAAGTTCCCCAGTAAAGGCATCTAAATGTTGCTGAAGGTGCATCTGCTAGACAACTATCTACGTGATATTATGCATCATCTCCTTCAGCTTTGCAGCATGATCAGCCTCAGTTCGGGACACCATATCCTTGAATTTGCCGATATTGGTTAGGATCCTCACTCTTGTCAGATCTTGATGGAACTTTTTCTCCTACTCCCTCCCTAAGATGACTTGTTTCACCGCGATATGGATCTCTTGATACTCAAAACCACTGAGTACTAGCATGATGAACAAGTATGATAGTCATGGGATCTTAGAAGACAACTCTTCAAGAGGCACTTTAGATATGATCTTCCATATATTCTTCCATGCCTTGCGATGTGAGAATTGGAGCACCTTTTGCACCTCTGGGTCTGATTCAGCATCGCTATCACAAGGGGGAATATAGTCTGGGATTAATGTACTTAAGGAAGTGCCATGTTCTGCTCCTTCCCCCCTGACCCTTGGTACTTCAATTTCTACTCCCATTGGGGTAGAGGCTGAGGCTTCACCTTTGGATCTAGTCACTGAATTTGACGGCCCTGCATAGTCTATTGAAAGCTTTGGTAAGTTTCAAAGGATAACAAAAGTTGATTAGCTATCTTGAAAATTAAGTACAGCCACAAATATTATCAACTTTCACCCAACAGTAGATCATCAGTATGAGAGGATTCTCCCTATCTTTCTAGTTTCAACGAGATTTTTAGGACAGGTTTTAGGAAGATCTTCCGGGTTAAGCCCCACTTGAGCTAGGGTCTCTCCAATTATAGGGTTGTCTCTACCCCCTTCAGCCATCGGCAGATCAGCAAATTTCTCAGACGGAACTGCACTTATCAACCAATCATGTTCAAAGATGTAATAAAAAAATTTAACCAGACGAAGGATAACACTCATGTCCAAAATCTCCTAAATCACATAGTAATTTAACATGATCTAAAATTTATTCAAAAGATGCGCCAAGTTTCATCATTTCATCCAGTGATATCCCAGATTTCTGGTTAGTCTCACCAGTGGGAGCATTTGACATGTCTTCTTGGAAACCCTCCTCTTGCGACCTCTAACCCCGGATAGCTTCCTGAGAGAAAATTGTGGAGTCAGTTACAGTGGTCACCAAAAGTTCTGGTGCAGGTTATGAACCTAAAGCATCACAGAATGGAAGTCAGTTTATGTTTTCATTCAACATTCTATGTAGTATTGTTATTTTACTAGAAGTAGGATCTTCTCTCCTTACAGCAGCAACAGGAGCAGTATTGGGAACAGACATTGGCTCTTCTTCTCTCATCGTTTTTTTAGGAGCAACTAGGTCAGCATGAATTTGAAACTATTCACCAGCACCCTCTGTCATCCTTAGAGGAGGTTCAGTCCTCTCCCTCAAAGGGGAAATTTAAGAAGCCCCTAAAATCCTGAGAAGTTTGAGAACTTTTTCATAAGTTATGATTTATGACTACCAGAAAGACTTACCACTTCTGATAAAGCATTTGCCGACAGTCTTCTTTCTTCTTTGCTTTTACTTCTTGGACTTTTTGGGTGGATTGGCGTCATCATCTCTGAAAACAGGTATCAGAGACAATAATGCCCTTTCCAACTCGTCATCCATGCCTTGTTGTCCTAGAGATACCTCGCCCCGCTCACGAGGAGATTCAGTGGTTCCAAGAGTGGTTCCACTAGGGTTGTACCATGGTGAAGGTATTTGAGTGATTCTTTTCTTTACAAGATTCAAGATGAAGAAAGTAATTTCCTTGAGTAAAAAAACTTTGAATGAAATCAATTTGCAAAGAAAATGAGGAAACAAACTTACATCTTCGGGAGCCACAAAATCGTGCCACTCCTCATCTACTAAAGCATCAATCCCCTTAGTGGTTCCATGAACCATCATTTCCTTCACCCTCTTGGTGATAGGAATAGAATCCATAGTGGAATATATGAGCATTTCCAGCTCTCTGATGCAAGCCCACACTTCATTGGGATTATCCTCAAAGTGGATATCAGCAGAACGACAGAGATGCCCCACTCCGGGGATATGTATCCCTTCGCATAAGTCAATCTAGGCAGTTTCAGCATCACAATATAAACTCTTCCATTTCTGGAAAGCCTCTAGTTGTAAATATTCAGAATGTGCACCAAAAGGCTACTAGGAGGGTCCTACAATCTGGGACTTCAACTTCTTCCCAGCTCATGAAATCATAGATAAAGGATAAGAAAATGAAACTAGTTGCTCTATAAAATAATGGAGACTAAATTGCCTCAACTTTTTAACTCACCTTGAGTCGATGGAGTAGGTCTATTGACTTTTTCAGGAGGATTATATCTGGCACATGTTTGTTTTGATGCATGTCGTGCCTCATCATCATCGGGTAAGGAATCTAGTGAATCAGCCTCGGGTGAAGATCCTAGTGAATCAGCACTGGGTGAGGAAGAGTCACCTTCTAAATGAAAGGTTTATTTCTGAACACTTCTCTTTTTACTCCCCACCCGGTAGATAGGACGATTCAATACCCCTGCAGGGTATGATGCTACCCAGTTCTCGGCATACCATGTAGTCAGTTGACTCGCCGCTCCAGCAACTGGTAGATTAAACACTGCCCCGATATTCTCCATAGCTGTCAGGAACCATAGTTGTCGGGCAACCATTGGATGCTTCTCTGACCTGACGTGCACGGGAGGGGATACAAAAATCTACTACAGACACTTGAATTGGCGTGAAAATCTATATAGAGCATAGGCCTCACATATAATCTCTCTGTCAATTCTGGTGGCCAATACACCATCTCTACAAGCCATCATATATGACTTCAATTCCAAACTTGTTGTTCCATCATCAACAAACAACCCGGTTGATGGGTTTCCATAAGAAAAGAAATGAAATTCCTTGAACATGCTCAGCCTCACCTTCAGATCATAGGAATTGAGGGACAATGGAGAAAAATTCTAGAAAATGCCTGCACTGATGGCCTAAAAGAACTTCCAGAAACCTGTACTTCTCTCTATACAGCATATGTCCTGAAGTGAGTGGTGATCCATCCCCGAAAAAACTTGGAATGGTCCCACTATTCTCAAAGTAGACTTACCCATATAGACATGGAGTAAGCTCCTGCGAATCTTCGCCAAAACCGAGGTGGCCAACCCAACCATTTTTCTCTCAGCCAACTTGGTTGCAACTACGAAGGTCCCTGGCCTAACGCCTCCCATCGAATCCCTAACTGGCAGAAGATAAACGCTAAGCCACAAGGCTAAGAAGCCTACCTGACAGGTCTTCTCGGGGATTCTTTGATCCACTTCATACACCCACTTTCAAACTCTCTCGCTTTTAGAGTTGTCCATAATGTGCCAAGAGCACCCCTCAACTCTTCTCTAAGGCAGTTGGTAAGATGAGTACTGGTGGGCCCCTTCTCCTTCTTCTGGATCAGAAACATTTTCATCCATTCCTCTGGATGGATATCTTATCTAGAGTGGGTTTTCTTAGTTTTGGTATACTTAATCTTGTGGAAAATGTTTATTAACTCTCGAGCCAAAGTCAGAGTCTTCTCCAAATCATTCCAGGCCACCTTTAGAGGGTTGAATTCATCATACATGTCTCCCAGAATTGCAGCCCCCGAGATCTTGTAGACATGCCACAAGATGATGCCTACTTCTCTATTATTCAGATGGAAAGAATTGGTTTCTGGGCTCTAGCGGCTGATTAGCTTCGGCACGAAATTATCATTCTTGTAGATATATTTCTGCACAGCCCAGACGACTTCATATATTGCAACTCCCTTTATATCCTTGACAAACTCTGTACAGGTTTGTCGCACCTAATATGCCCACAACCAAGTCGGATTCACACCTCCTCCAAAATGAAAATCCAAACACTTTTTCCATCCCTTGGATTGGTCCATCTGAGAATTTCAAAAAATAGAGTGATAGCAATGCGGCTACAGCTCAGGCTTGTGAGGCTTCGGATACGGAGAACATGGGATATGATGCATTATGAATGCCTTCTCTATTGTTCCAGCATTGAAAAATGATCCTACAACTGAGACATTTGCTGAAGAGAAATTGGTGTAAGTCTGAAACCAGGAATGAGGAATATAATTCTTTGCCTCTAGAACGTTGACTCCTTGTAGATGACCATGGCCATATAAAGGCAAGTAAATGCTCTGTGGGAAATTGGCATGATATTTCTTCAATTACTTAGGAAAATATGGGAGAGTGTTGTCACAGATATCATAATAGTCATGGCTGATGATGTTCATCATATCATCTATTCTTTTACTGAACAACTCATCAGCCGATCCAATTCTTTTGGGAGCCATTGAATATACACAAAGATCAAATAGTTAACATTTAAGTAAGTCTTTTTTTATGAAATATTTGTGAATAAAACAAAAAAATGGCTAAGGCATTAAGGCGCGCAAATTCTTCCATGAAATATTTTCCATGCAAGTATTTCCACGCAAGTAGTGTCAAGATAATGATGTCGCACAAGTAAAAACCCTTACTGGAGAAGCACAAAACAAAGAAGAGTGATTGACCGAGAAAATAAACACACTTGCATGACGAGAGCTTAAAATCTTTGAAGGCAGGATGCTTTGAGTGAAGTGACTGCAATATATATAGGTGATCCCACAACCCTATACACCAAAACCTGCGCGCCTAAAACCTGTGTGCCACTGCACCCGAGTTTCTCTTTTTCCTAAAATTCAAATCCTCTTTCCATTTTCGGATCCAACTCTGAGGGGGGATATTTTTTTATGCTCCTTTCCATCACAGAGTCTAACGAATGGAAAAGGGGAATACCTTAATCACAAAGAGAGTCATTCTTTGAAAAACATCGAAAATTGTCAAATGCATGGACCAGGAACCCATTTAGAGAGAGTCGTGCAAGTTTCTCGTGTGCCGCTCAAGTCACTTCTGTGCCCCATATGGGTCATGCAAGTCACTTGTGCACCCTATTCTCTTTTTCACCCAGGGTGCCCAGTGGCCTATAAATAGCCCCTGTGGGTCCCCCATTTCAATGATGAATTTTTCAAAACTCAGTTTCAAGATATGGTCACCCAAGTCTTTTTCTGAAGTCTTCTGAACACGTCTAAGGTAATTATTTAACTAGAAGGGAAGATCTAAATAGGAAGAATAAGGCCTAACTGTTAGAACTAATCAATACATGTGCGCCTAAGTGTCCATCCCTTAATGGAAATGAAGACACTTGCACGCTGCCTTGCCCTCTTAAGGGAACTTGCGCGCCACCCTTCCGGAAGCCTCTAGGGATGATACTAAGGGATTGTGTTCAAAGTCGCTCAAGTAATACCCTATATATTCTTCATCGCTCAAGGTGACTCATGTCGCGCAAGTCTACTTGCGTGACCAAGACTTGCGTGCCAGAAAGATACTTGTGCGCCTCCTTCCTAGTCACCTATTTTACTCAAATCCACCTCTCCTCTTCAATACATAGACTTCAAAACACTCTTTAAAGCCATTTATGGCATGTTTCCTTTGTTGGATTCCTTATCTGAAAGGAATTCTGTGAGAAACTCTCCCAAAACCTCATGACTTACAAGCTTTAGGTCACCACGGTTAAGGGTTTCCTATATAAACTCATCATTTGAGATGAGAAAAGCTTATGATCTGGCCCTCCTTCTCAAGATTAATCCCCAAGTATCATGTCCCATTAACCTGGGACTTCTTCTCATGAGTAATCCCCATTCATAATTTCTTTTAACATTGGGCATCCTTCTCAGGAGTAAGCCCCAGGTTATAATTTCCCTTTAACTGGGCCTCCTTCTCAGGAGTAATCCCCAGTCATAGTTTCCTTAATCATTGGGAATCATGTTCAGGAGTAATCCCTAATCTTAATTTCTTCTAATTTGGGCCTCCTTCTCAGGATTATGCCCCAAGTCTCAAGTCCCCTTAACCTGGTCCTCTTTCTCAGGAGAAATCCCCAGTCATAATTTATTTTCACCTGGGCCTCCTTCTCAGGAGTAAGCCTCAGTAAAAATTTCTTTTTACCTGTGCCTCCTTCTTAGTAGTAATCCCCAGTCATAATTTCCTTTAACATTGGGCCTCCTTCTCAAGAGTAAGCCCTAGGTTATAAGTTCCCTTTAATTGGGCATCCTCCTCAGGAGTAAGCCCCAATCTTAATTTCATTTGTTTTGGATCTCCTTCTCAGGAATAAACCCCCATCGTAAGTCCCCTTTTAATTTGGATCTCCTTCTTAGGATTAAGCCTCAAGTTAAAACTCCAAATCTCCATAAAGAAAAATTACCTTTATGGACCCTGCTCCTGGGCTTCTTTCCTGAAGTAAGTCTTGGTCTTCATCTACATGGGCAGTCATACATACATAAGCCCCACATCATTTCTCATGACTGCATCTTTCGTGACACCATCGTCAAGTTTACTGATACCTATTTTTTCTCACACTGAGCAAGACTCACGTGGGCATAGAGTGTAAAAGTAATCATGACATCTATTTTTGGATCATTAACCACAAATAAACCCCATATTTCTTTACTCTAACTATATGGACTTTGATCTCTGCATAAAAAGTAGAGTATGTAGGAATACTTTATATGGTTCAAGACCATATTTCATTAATTATTTTCTTTCCCATATAACATTAAACTATATCCTTATTATAGAACTACGTGGGTTATGATTCCTTTTTAACAAGGATACGTAGGTACCCATCTTCGGGTACGATCCCAACTCTGAAATAATCCTTGTCTTTCTGAATGACAATAAACTTCAAGTGCCCCACTGAGTGGCTTTAAAACCAGTACAATTATCTTAATGACCAAGAGATTTCTATATAATGTATTGAAGGATACCATTGACTAAGAATCTCTAATACATATGGATGATTCTCTATCGATGAAGAACCTAAAATACATATAAAAGATTCTCTAAATCCCATACATATCAATCATTGATTTCTAAATCTAAAGGAAAACTCATTTTTATACTTGGTGAATTAATATGGACTCATGAACATAACTTAAATCTATAAGAGAGTCCCGAAGTAGGCAATAATTCCACCCAAAAAGGTGTGATAAGCCTGACCTCCCATCCTATCGACCAATATAAATTCTTAAGCCTCATCGGTCCACAACTAATGAGAACCTACCTTTGGAAATTAGGTTTAAATAGATATAGAATCATTGGGTTTTTCTGGTTCTACAAATAAACCCATTAAAAACTGATTGGAATGTTTGAACCTTAAACAAATAAGGGCATCACCATTTCCCGAAGAAACAATATCAGATGTCTTAAAGAAGATAATTTGATATAGACCCATATAATGATCATAATGTTATATTGATAATTTAATCAATGATGGGATTATAAGTAACAAATGTATATCCAAAAAAATTAAAATACAATATAAATAAAACAATGTATAATTCAATCAAAATATCTTTATACTATAATTAATGAATTGTTGGTATAATCAAACAAAATAAAAATTGAGTTATGAAATATATAACACTTGGTAACACACAACTCAAATACCATTGGAAGTTATAATTTGAATTGAAACATAAAATACCATGAATTAAGTTGGATTTATGATATTCCATTTTTAATGGCAATCATATACACTATACAAAAGAAATTTAGTGTATAACCATAAAATTTTACTCGATGAATTGAAATTCGAAGGAAATCAATTATCACCGACCCAACATGTCATAAATGATCATTATATTCCTAAATAATAAAAAATGTTTATTATTAACCTTCTTAATAACCTTTTCTAAGTTCAATATTTATATTATATTTTCTATGTTCACTATGGGTAATGCCTTAATATTGGTTTTCCACTTTCTCAATCCATTCTCAAGGTACCAAAGATGACTCATTATTTTAAAAGTAATATATTCACTTTAAAAAACTTATTTATCCAACACTTTTATGTTTTAAAATCCATTTGAAAGACCAACAAGAAAAAATAACACCATTAATTAAAAACAAACTTGAAACTAGACCTAAGTCAAAGAAACCAATTTAAGAAATAGACATTACCATTTAATCTTGAATTTACACCAAAACAAATACACTTCCTAACTTACCAAAACATGGAATTTTCCATTTTTTAAAAACACAATAGAATCCATATTCATTTAAATGAACTTTCAGAACTAATATACAAACCAAGAAAATTTGGGAAATAACCACCACACACCCAAATCCATTTTAGAAACTAGTTTTATGGATTTAAAATGTTGATCATTCTAAAATAATATAGGGATCATATTTAAATGATAAATAAACATGTCAACACTTAAAGATAACATGAAAAAAAGTAAAGTCCAACATCAAGAATTATAATCACCTTGTAGAGCATGGATATGCTTTTAAATATTTAAAAAACTTTTTAAAGAAATCAAGATATTGATGAATTCAATTTAATTCATAGGAATAGGGGACCTACCTTAGGGTGGAACAAAACTAAACTTTCTACTCTTGGCGCTTTCTAACCAGAATTTGTTGCTCCCCCACAAAGAATATGCACTTTCACATACATATAAGGACACTTATCCCATATACACATATATTCATGGACATGGACATGTGAAAGGGGGTCCATACATGTATGCCTAAATGCATATACTAGTCTACACTCACCTATGTATGCATTTTAATATATATATATATATACATAGTAACACCTAGCCCAATAAATGTATTTTCACTATCATTGATGATTATATATGTAATAGGGGAACCCAAATACACACACACACACACACACATTCTTACCTATGCACATGGAGGTGAGTCTCCTTAGACCGAGTGACATGAAACCACAATGTTGAGACCAACAAACCTTAATTAAAATATTGGTAACCTATAAACATCATAAGACCCTAAATTAGAGGGTGAGAAGCAAGGTAGAAAGTGTAAACCCTCACCTCAAATGAAAGCGGCTAACTGAATCGAAGCGAAACTACATTTCCTTCAGAGGAGGTTGTAGAGATTCACACCAACATGACACGGGAGACCATTTTCACTACCCTAAAACAAAGGAAACCCAAAATCATGTCAACCCTTCAACCCCTAGGTCTGGTAGAATCCATACCAGGCAACGAGGAAGCCAATTCACCACTAGAAATGGAAGGAGAAGAGGGAAGAAAGACCTACCTCCTCAGATCGAAGAGTAACGATGAAGAAAAAAGGTCTAACCGACAACTGGATATGGATCTCGGATGAGGGGGGTTATGTGATATAGGGGCTCGATCAAGGGTCTATCGGGCCGCAGGGTGGTGCGCACTGTAGGGGGGTCACGGTGGAGGATGGTCACACGAGATGAGGGTTCGCGAGTGGTTAGCTTGATGGAAGAGTGGTTTGGAAAGAAAGGGGGTGGCACGATGTTGGTGGGAGTAGGGGTGAGGCGCGATGCAGGTGGGAGGATAAGGAGAGAAGGATGAATGGTAGGAAAGAAAAAAAGACAATATAAAAGAAAAAAGAGTAAATAAAACCCTAAAAACCCCTATACAAATACAATAATAATAATAATAATGGTGATGAAGATTTTGATAATAATAGTAATAATATTTTAATATTAATATTAAAAATAATAATGATAATGATAATGATAATATTTATAATTATAATTATAACTTAAAATTAATATGAACAATAAAAATATTATTATTATTAAATTATATTATCAATGTTATTGTTTTTAAAACAATTCCAAATTTCATTTTATTTTTCTTATTTTATTTTGTTTTCATTTTATTGTTCATTTTATTAATATTTGTATTGAACAACAGGCATGTCGCACGGTGACATGGGTGAATCCACACGGTTTCGACCATGGTGTGCGAGTGCACCATACATTGCCAATCACAAAACACTCATTTATTATTAAGACAAAAAATTCCAATCGTGACTTGACCTGAATCTCGACAAGGATACCAGATTCTAAGAAAATTAATAAAATAAAATATTTTAAAAAGTTCAGTTGTGACAATTCTCCCCACCATAATTCTTTTCACTCCTAAAAATCCACAACAAGGCATAACCCTAATGTAGAAGCCAATACTATTTCCCAGTCTATGGATATTCCAAACAAAAAACAAATGAGAAAAGTCTTGAACACTATCAACAAAATCAAAGACTAAAAACTCAATCTCAGGAGACTCAAAATGGACACCTCGCTATTTTCCACCCACCACAAAAAATGAAAATACCTCCAATTGATTAATTAATGAAAAATAACATCCCACAATGCACAATCAAACCTCTTCTGTCAAACACCCCATACATTACTAAATGAGACTCATGCTGCAAGCCTAAATTAGGTAATAAGAGTTAAACTAAAACTCGATATATATACGCCAATGATTTTAATTCAACGAACCCATTGGGTGTGCTCTGACCCCAAGTTGACGCCTATCGCTAAGTCGACACCAAGAACATAACCAAATTTCTGACACTAGGAGGCCCAAATGGAATTTCCACCATAAGAAAAACCAACTCCCAAGAAGGAGCTGGAGGACCAATAAGGGGAGGCCCGAACAGACTCCCCAATATAAAGAATATACTACATTAATTCATTATAGTGGAACTTTAGCAAGACCCATGGTGGGTCTACCCACCATAAGGAAAAAACATCTTAACTGATTAGCACAGATCGACATGAAAAAACCAAAATGGTTTACATGGGAGATTCCTGAACAAAAACTCTCTCACCAAAAGTGACCTTATTAACAAAACATCAAACCAACCAGAATACACTACACAGTCCACCACTCTCATAGAATTTCCATTCTTAGATGAGCCCAAATCAAGATTTAAATCAAAATTAAATTATACGAGTAATTATACAATGATAGCCACATAGAAAGTCACATCTACAAGGGTAAAACCATAGATTTTTGAGAGAGAGAGAGTGAGAGAACTATACCTCTTTATAAACAGAGAGGAATCCTTACACCCATGCGGTTCACAGTGTATAGATGAATTACCCATGTATCTTTCCACTAAACAAGACCATTAAAATAGAGCTTCAATGTTGAAACCTCAAACTTTATCCACCTACTGCACCATAGAAAGAAGTTAATCAAAGATCCTTCACATGCCTGGGGGTTGTTGGCTATGCGGAAGCTTCACTCCAAGGCCTATTGATGGACCCCTAATGTTTGAAGCATCTCCTACCTCACATTCAGGCATTGAATACTACCAAATGGAACTTCTCCTTCTGGTTCCACATATATCCACACCGTAACTATACATCACCAATAGAACACACAAATCCCAAAACTCACTTGGTTCCAACATGATAATTTACTGTGATGAGAACATAAAGGGCCATCCCTTTCACCCCAAACAAGAAACAACGATAGAAGGGTCACTTAGAAGACACATTCATTTATAACAGAGAAAGTTTTTGAATTCCTAGAATACAAACACACTTCAATTAAAACAGAATCTCACAAAAGTTTCAACAACATCCACCTTTGCATCTAAAAGAGAACATAACATTGGGAGATGCCACCAGACATGGCCGTTGTAACTGATAAAAACATTACAAAGAGAGGGACCTTAAACCGAGTCCCCAACAATACACAATTCTTGGAAAATACCTTAACAACCTCTTATGAATGGACCTAACACACTAGTGGCCTATCACGATCCTTTGATTAGAAGAAACTGATGAAAGACCCAAAGGCCCTTTAAAACCGCAGCCAGCATAGATAACTCCATATTGTTTCTAACATTACTTACTAGAGTTCCTTCCATTTCTTCTAAATAGGACCTTCATACTCCCTGGTGTTGGACTTCACCCTTGATAACTCAGAAAAATCAAAAAAATCAAGATATTTTTATACTTTTCACATTAACTCTCCCTATATGAGGGGGTCCACTTAATCTGTAAAAATAATGGAGATAAAGTCAACCCTAAAACCAAAGAAGGGAGTGCATACCTAGATCAACTAGTGTTCATGCCAATGGTGAATCACCCATGGATGATTTTGAATACGAATCAACTCTTTATGGGGGCATTCACTGTCCAGAAAGGAAAAGGCCCAAGACCTTATAAAACCGGTCCATTGGCCCAAAACATACCACAAAAGAACACCAACGTATAAAGAAAACCTCTTCATGGACTTCCCGAAACACCTATCATAATACTTCACTGACTACACATCTTCAATCCAACTTACCAAAATGAACTAAAACATAAAACACAAGTCGACCAGAAGGGATTTTTATCTTGAAACAAACAACATTCCAAATAAAAAAATACACCACATAATCACTAGGTATCAAAACAAAGAAAAAAATTCCTTAAAAATTATTTGTGAGAATAAAAAAGGTTTATGGTTTGAACATTCATTAATGGTATACCATGGGCCTCACACATGCATGTTCCCATGCCACACTGGGAACACACCTCATTTCCATCTAGGTACTCATCCACTCATTCCATTGACCATCCATATTTTCATATATAATCCATGCATGTGGCCACCCATTAAAATACGAAAGATTAAAACAAAAATTATTTGAATTTTTTTTCAGAATGAACAATCAACCCACACTTTCTCTTTCTCAAATACTAAACTAATTTCCTCCAATAATTTTACACAGATCCATAAAAAAACCATTGACCACCAAATCAAAAACCATTTTAGATAAAACTGGTTTTTAAACATTACACATAAATTCTAAAACACTTTACCCCTCTCAAAACACTTATACTTTCATAACAAACCCATTTTTGAAAATAAAACATCTTTACTTTAAAATGAATTTTTTTAAAATTCCAAAACATGGGTTTCTAGAACAACCTTTGGAACCCAAGAGGACAAAAAAATACAGGTGGAAACTAGTGTTGAAGGGAAACATGGACATATGGTTGGCGTCCATATTCCATGTGCCCCGCAATCACAGAGAGTGTTATTAAAAAATTTCCTTGGGTCTATATGACATGTCAATCTATACAAGCTCTATAAGACCATTTAACCAACTCCCTTTCTATTTCCCCAAACATCAATAAACTACAAGAACCAAATGACTCACATGAAACCCGATTACCCTAGTAACTTGAGTCCAATCATGAGTTTTGTTGTCTAGGTGCCTTACATATTACCAGAATGTCATGTCCCAAAAATCCTAGAACCTCTCTTTCCATAATCATCCCCAAGAAACAAGAATCAAAATATAAAACCTCCCTCTCATACCATTTTTTCATGAACCAAATTGGGTCAACCTTGAACCAGTCACCCGAGTCTTCCCGTGACAATTTCTGAAGGGTGTTCTATATCCCCACAGGATGGAAACTTGTTTCGGGCATAAAAATAGGATATTTGAGAGCAATTTGTACAATAAATAAAATATATATGAATAAATATAAACTGAACAAAATAAACAAACAATATAAGAGGAAAATTATAGAACTATGTGTCTATGAATACCTCTAAGTGACCTCATGGGTCACCACCAAACAAGGAAACACACTCACTAATAGATCAATCCAAAACTAGAACCTGAAACTAAAAATATAAAGTAGGCATGAACACTGAGATGCTTAATAAGAATGCCAAAGAACAACAACACCATATTCCCTTTCCTTTAAAATAAAACCCGATCATTCTAGTTTAAAAATAATACATAATAAAATAATGTTTCTCATTATTTTAAAATTCAAGTCACAAGTTTAAATTTTTAAGGAAGGTGTTTCTATTCCAATACATTTTGGAAATAGTTTCTAAGAATGCATTAAAATTCCAAAACGAAAAGAAAAAAATTCAAATTAACAACATGTATTTTACAAAGGAGGAAACAAGCTTGAAGTAAATAAAATAAAAATCATTTCACAAACACCATGTGGTAAGTGAGCCCCATGGTCATTCCTTATAAGTATCTAGCACAAATGTGGCCCTAGGAACATATAAACTTAGTGAAACATGGCATAGAAATCATAACCATTAACAATCTCATTGAAGATCTACTAGTAGGGGACACCCCCATAAACTAGTGGTTTCCAATAATCATAATCATTTAGATAGTTTTGTAATCGTGAATCCTTCTAGAAGAAACTAGGATGAACAACTTCTAAGTCATCTTGAGTACTAGTCCTAGTTTTCCAACCCAAGTACTCAGCGTTACTCATGTTCTCTATTTCAAATGGTGGTAAGGTTTTATCAAGTAGTCATATATAAAAATATCACTTTCTTTATCTTAAAATGTATTCAATATCCCACCATTGATATCCCTCCATAATCGCATTCCATTTTTTACATCACACAAAAACACACAAGCCTCATCACTAGGAAGATTTCAGAAATCGTATGCTAACACTCACATCACATTTATCTAACTAGGGAGAATGCCTCAATTGGGGTTTTCTTCTTTCACAACACAATCTAAAGGTTCAAAACATGCCTCATTGTTTTACAATGAATATATTCACTTTAGAAAACATGTTCACCCAAAAAATTTATGTTTCAAAATACATTTGAAAGCACATGTCAATAAAAAATCCTGAAACATTTAAAATAAACTTAAAACCATAACTAAGTTGAAGAAACCAATTTAAAAAATAAAATTTACAATTTATCCTTGAATTTACACAAAAAAGCAACTCCTAACTTAAAAAATCATTGAATTTCCCCTTTTTAAAATCACACAAGAATACATATTCATTTTAATCAACTTTCACAACTATTATACACACCAGATATTCTGGAAAATACCCTCCACACACCCAAAATCATTTTAGAAACTAATTATAAGCATTTAAAATGTTGAACATTATAAAACAATATTGGGATCATATTTAAATGATAAATACACATGTTAACACTTAAAGCGAATAAGAAAAATAAAGTAAAGTCCAACATCAATAATCACAATCACTTTTCATAGCACACTTATAATATTTAATATTAAAAAAACTTTTTAATGGACTCATGAAATTAAGGAATTAAATTTAATGGAATGGGCATAGAAGACCTACCTTAGGGTGGAACCAAACAATACAATTTTCTCTTCGCACTTTATAACTAGAATTTGTTGCTCCCCAACTAATCCTATTCACTTTCACATACATATAAGGACACCTACACCCTATCCACACATCCAAATGTCTATGAACATTTCAAAGGGGATCCTTACATATATGATTATATGCATATCCTAGTACCCACTCACCTCCATATGAATTTTCATATATATACTTGGTAACACCTAGCCCCATACATGTATATTCACTGATATAGATGATTATACAAGTAACAAGGGAACCCACTTGTATATATACTTACATAAGAACATGCAGGCGGTTTACTTTTGACCCGGTGACTCGTAACCAATAATCAGAGTCCAACGCACCTTAATTAAAATACCAGGAACCCATAAATATCATAAAACTCTAAATTGGAGGGTATGAAACAAGGAAGGATTTTAAACTCTCACCTTTGATGGCAACGATAAACTGAATCGATGAGAAACCACCTCTCCTTCGTAGGTGGATATTGAAACTCACACAAACATGACCCAGAAGAACATTTTCACAACCCTAAAACATATGAAAATTGAAATCAGGTCAACCCTTCAAACCCTATGTCTGAATAAATCTATACTATGCAACGGGGATGCCAAACCACAGCTTGAAATAAAAAGAGAAGAGTGGAGAAATAAATACCTATCCGGATTGAAGAATAATGATGAAGAAAATAGGTGAAACTGGTAACCGGAGAGGGATCCCAAAGGAGGGGGGTCGCGTGCTATATGGCCTCAACTAGGGGTCCGCCAACCATAGGGTGGTGCACGCCATAGGGGGTCATTTCGGAGAAAGGCCGCACCATATGAGGGTTTGATGGAGGGTAGCTCACTAGAAGAGAGGGTCAACCAGCAAGGGGAGTGGCACGATGCTAGTGGGAGGAGGGGTGAGGCGTGACGCAGGTGGGAGGAGATGGAGTGAAAGGGAGAAGGGAGGAATGAAAAAAAAAAGAAAAGAGAAAAGAAAAGAAAAAAATGAAATGGAACACTAAAACCCCACTAAACAAATACAATGACAATGATGATGATGATGATGATGATGATGATGATTATGATGATTATGATGATGATAACTTAGTATTAAAAATAATAATAACGATGATGATTATGATGATGATGATGATAATAATAATAATAATATAATATTAATATTATCAATAAAAATAAAAAAATAATTATAATAGTATTCTTAAATAATAATATAATTTTTATTATTAAAACAATTATTAATTTCATTTTATATTTCTTAGTTTATTTTTTTCATTTTATTAATGATTTTAATAAAAAAAATTGAACATCGGGCAGACCGCATGGTGACCTGGGGGAATCTGCATGGTTTTGACCATGCTCTGCCCGTGTTCCAGATGCTGCCAATCCCAAAACACTTTTTTATCAGTAAAAACACAAAATTCCAACCATGACTCAACTTTAACATCGATAAGGATCTCCGATGCTAAGAAAATTAATAAAATAAAATAATTTAATAAGGTCATGTGTGACATGACTAATATAACCTATCCATTTAATTGGATTTTATGAATATAAATACTATTTTTTAAAATATACACATATAAATATTTTAATAAATACATATGTTTTGAAAATATTGAATAATGTTTTCATAAATCCATTTAATTCTTAAAAGATATGTTTTCATCAAAGAATTTTTTATTTATTTTTTGAGAAAATGATATAATTAATTTATGGTCCTTTTAAAATTATTCTTTTTACAAATTAATATCATTTTTGAAATTACAATATCAAAATTAGCTTATGGTGAAATTTTGAAATTATCCAAAAAAGATTTATTTTTCACTAAATTATGTAAAATACTGATTTTATTTAAAAATATATTTCATTAAAATTATTTACAAAGAGGAATTATATTTTTTATTATACTTAAAATTATATTAGTTCATTTTTAAAGAAAATAATTCAATTTGGGTTTTTATAATAATTTTATACTAAAATTTAGTATGAAAAAAAATTATATTTAAAAAGATTATTTTTCTGAAAAACTATTATTTGCCACATTTTATAAATTAATTTAAAATTAATTTATTTGAATTATGTATATTGAATAATAAAAAAAATATTTTCAAATATTGTATCTATAGGTCATAAATTCATAAATAGGTTCCTTTAATTTTTAGTGATTATAAATTGTAACTATGGTAAATTTTTGTTGCCATTATAAATGGTAAATTAGGTAATTAAGGGTTAAAAATAATATGATATAGGTTATAAAACAAAACTAAAACATCGATTAATTTTATGTTATGAGCCCATTTCATCCCTAATCATCCAATATATGGTTATATGATCTTATTTTGATATTTTGATGTGATTATAATCTTTATATAATTTTATTAAAATAAAATTAAAAGATTCCCTACACTTATTTTTAATCAATATAATTTTATTAATATATGGTTAACTAGTGGACATGTTAGTTGCTAATATTATTTTTAAATATAAATGATTTATCTTCCTCATGGTAATTTTTTTTAAATTTTATAAAATATGAAATTTCCTTAAATATTTTCACAACAGTAATAAAATATTTTTTCAAATATTTTGAAAATAAAATAACTTATATTAAAAATAAGAAAAATTAATTTAGTTTGAGTTAATTTATTTGATGAAAAAATATATTGACATAAATGAAACTTTATAAATGTATTAAAATATAATATCATAATGTCACTCATTTTCTTGATGTCATAAAAATCAAAATAATGGATTGTTCGGAACATTTACATTAGTGATATAATATAATAAATTATATTTTATTAAATGATATAAAATTCTTAAAAATAATGGATTCATCCATGTTATTAGGAAATTTTTTATAATATAATCTATGGTCCATTTATGGTATTTTTTAATTTATAGTAAATACATTGACCATTGAAGACGAAAACTATTTTTTGTCATTTAAAGTGTGAAAAGGGTTAAATAGGGTATAAACAAAACTATATAGGTAAATTGTAACAAAGAATTCCTAGCTTTTATTTAATGATATTATTTTTATCCATCCATATTATATATTCTAAATAAATCATATTGGGGACATTTTTAATTGAATATTAATTTATATTAATTTAAAAGTTTGATAAATTCCAAAAGTGACCATCCCCTCAATTATAAAAGGGTATCTATTCTCCCCTTTACTTCAAAATCCAATAAAATTTTGGTTTGGCTAATTTAAAACTTTTTTACATTTATATAATCCCTATAATAATTCTATATATCTTGGTTTAGAAAGAAAATAAACCCGATGGGTCTTAAGGTTTTAATTAAATGAGACTTTCCAAAGTATAGGTATAGTCTATTACCACATATTTTAGTTTTGTTTCTTCTACCACCTCCTTAAAATATTCTGTAAAAATTATTAAATAATAAAATATATATATTAAAAAAATTATTATAATTTTTATGTAAAAACATTTATCAATATCCTCTTCCATCAAATGGTAACAAAACCATTACTCATGTGTAATGTAGACTATAGCCTCACGAACTGATGTAACACATATTCAATTAATTTCTCTCAAGAATATTTATAATGATGGATTTAATTTATATATATATATATATTATTAAATATTAATCATTCTGAAATTATAATATATCATATATTTTCTTACCCATGAATTCGCTAAAAATTTACAAATTGTTTTGTGAATACATGTGGACTACCATATCCATGAGGTGATGTGATCAGGTTTTCTTCACCACATCACATGTATGATATAAAAAGGTTTAATTAAATAATTAATATTATATTTGTGATATTATGATCACTCTGTAATGATAAAATGAAACTTACCATCTTTTAAATATGATAATTGGAAAATGGAATCGTTACTCATGCATATATATGTCATACCTTCCCAATAATTGTTATGTAATTCATTTTTCCTAACTATACATAGTTATTGGTATTAAAATTATAATGGATAATAATTATGTCATTAATATTATTATGTTTATAATGTAATAATGGTATCTTTTAATATATTCATCATGCTAAATTCATCATGGACTTATGAACCGAATATATTCGAAATAACTAACGTGAAAATAAATGATAAATTAATCATTATAACATGTTAATATGTGAAGTAAATGGAATAATAAACATGAAAACATTATAGAATCAATAAATTATTCCATAATGATTATTATTAAGGATGATATAGATCATATGTGATGAGTCTGACTTAATGTAAGGGGTATTCATTCAAAAAAATATTCATTTAATGTTTCCCTAAAAACCCCCATTTTCTTGTATATCTATATTCATTAAATTATATTATAGATGTATTAATATGATTTTTTTAAATTTAAACAAGTATTTATGCTTATTTTTTATTTATAATGTCTTAAAATTTAATCTTTTATGGACTTTGTTAACATTTATTAAAAAACAAAAATGAAATGTTATATTTTATCATATACAAAGACAACGTCATTTCACATTATCATATCCATTATTTTATTTTTGGATCACATTACAAAATTTCATTTTTTTATTCCATGATAACCACTCATAAACAATATTCTATGTTTTTTTGAATATTTGGTTTTAATGAAAAGGGACGTATCAATATCCAAAAATGATTTCTAACAGGTGTGGAGAATTTTTTTTATGCATGCTTTTATATGTTATGATAATGTTATAATTCATGGTCATTTCTTATGATGATGGGTGCTTGTAATATAAACCAATAATGTTTTATCACGTAATACAATTCAAATGAGTTTGTTAAAGGGAGAGAGTTAACAGATTGGGTTTTTCCTATTAGAATATGGTAATATAATGCTGGGTTTATTCCAAGTATAAACCTGATTATTATATCAAGTGTAACTATAATAGTCACACCAATTATAACCATGATGGTTATTCGATGAATGTACGAATGATAAGAAATTGATTCCTCTGGTTGCCAAAACTATTTATCTATTATTTCTACTAGTTTTATTGAAATCTTATTATTTCAAAAGCTAATTGAAATTATATAATAAATCGTAATGTTGAAAATTCAAACATTGTAAAAAAAAGTATTATTAGTTTTTCATGATTTTAGAAGAACCTTCTAAGCTTTATTTTGAGTTTAATATTTCACATGAATTATTTTATGAAAATATTTTTTATGATAATATGATTTCTTGTGTAATAATGTTTCTATTTACATCTGAATATATATTTTTAAATAAGAAACTTTTTTAATGAGTATTCATGTAATAATGATATCTTTATTTTTATGTCTAATAATTAGATTTTTTTTCTCATCCTACATTTTAAAATATTTTTCACAATGATTAAGGATAGAAATGGAAAGGAAGAAGTGAAGTTTAAAGTTATCAAGATTTTACAAGAAAAAAAAATCATGCTTTAAATTAAAAGAATTATATTGTGAGGAAAAGTATTTTTGGGTTGAAGTGTCCTCTTTATTATATTTGATGTCATTACGTAATAGTTTTGACCTAAAATATCTAAACCTATAAACTTATATGATCATTCAGCATGTAAGAAAATTAAATATAGTCAAAATTATGTAGATTATTTAATCCTTACAGATGGATCCTTGGGGTTGGTATTAAAACAAGGGTTTTACAACATTTTATATTAAGATGTTTTCATGTATGGTTTTCATAAGAGTTGTGGATACCATCAAGGTTTTGTAATGTTAAGGTTCATTATTTGTTCAATTCCTAAGTACACAATTATTTGGTTGTAGGTGATGGATTTTGAGGTGATTAAATGTATTTTGGATATTGGATGTAGAAGGGTAATCTATTATGGTATAAGAAATTTAATGGATAAAGCATTATGGAATTTCAAAGGGTAATGTATTTATAAAGGAAGTTTTCATTTTAAAATGAAATTATTCATTTTATGTTTTGGTTGGGTCCCTTTATATTCATTAAGGATAGCATATCAATATAGAAGGAAATACATCATTCACAACGTTCTAATCCAAAACAACAGATTTGATTATCACTATTACTGAAAACACCTATTCAATAGATATTGAAAACGTTATGAGTATTAAAATCACATTCAATAAGTTTTTTATCTATATAATACCTTTTATTTCTCCAAAATTTCTATCGATTAGGGAAACACTTTTATATAATTTCAAAATATCAATTTATCTATATCATTAAGTAAGGTAAATACCATTGATGACTTGAATATTTATTTTCTTTAGTTATGGACTTCTTGCTAAGAGAGAAAGGGTATATCAAAAAAAATATTACTCTCATGTATGGATTTACCTAATGACTTACCTTTTTATATTATATATTTGAAATATGATTGAATTATTATTGAAAAATAATAAGAGAATATTTCACATAAATTTTTATATTATTAATGTATTTCGGAAGAAAATAGATAATCATGGTTAATGGTTAAGGATTCGATTATGTATAATGTTTTAAGAATTTTTATATAATTGTACTTCATTAATATTTAGATAATCATGAATCACCTTAGGATTATTCAATAGTAGGTTGGTTTTTAATATTTGGAAACATATGTTAAATGTAATCTTCACTTTTGAAATATGGAATAGTGAAAATGTGAAAAACAATGTTATTCATTTATTGAACATTAAAAAATGATTGAGGTATGGGTAACCTTTAGTATTAATATATAAAAATGGTTATTTGTTGAATAATTCCTTTAATTTTAGTAGATATATGTTTAAAGGTGTTAATAGCCTCTGGGTTTTATGTTATCTCTTGTTTTTTGGTTATTTTGTATTGTTACACTTTGGGAACAAATGATTTATCAAATATATAACCATGGTATTGAAAATTTATTTGGTGTTTAAATAGTTAATTTAATTCATATAGAATGTCCCTATAATTTTAGGTATCTTATATCATTATGGTAAATATAATATTATGGGATTTCTTTTGGGAAATACAGGTTGTGTTACCTTTTGGAAGAATATATGATTTTATTATGGATTTATGGTGATTTAGTTAATTTATGGAAAATATTGGCACAACATTGAGATTACAATAAAAGGGAATTTAAATATTTGGTATGAGACATTAAGAGTGATTTATGTTATTTTGTAATAAACATTTAATTTATCTTGGAATAATATGTGGTAAAATCCTTCTAATACTTGGGTTTCAATTTCAAATAGTAATTCTTTTATGAATTTATGGGTAGTTAGTTATCGAATGAACTATGTTAATATTTGGGTGTTGTTGTTGAGACTTTTTTTAATAATTATATATTAATTCATATGAAGGTTTAATAACTGGGATAATTATATTACCTTATTCTAAATATTATGGTTGGAAGAATAAATTCTCATATATTTTTAGAATTATTTGACTCATTATTATATGATTTTAGTACTTCTGTTATGAAACATTTATTTGGAATACTCTTCTTCTGGATTAAGATATTAGATTTTGGTAGATTTTGGTCAAAGGATGAAATTAAACTTGTCAATTACATATATTTTCTTATTAATTTATTATAGATGATAAATTAATTCCTAAACTCTAGAAAAATTATTTTGAAATTATAACATTATATGTTTAATTTTCATAATGATAAATCATTGTAATTTTAACCCATCAAATATTTACTGTTTTTTATTGTTAACTTTCTCATGACTATGTTACGTATCAGTCTCTATTAGTGATTAGAAATTAGATTCTAATTCCATTACTATGTTTTAACATCACATAAATTTGTCCTAGTTATTTACCTAGTTATGTTTTATTCAAGATGATACCAAAATTTCTCTTTCCCTTTTTTCTAGTGGAAGTTTTATTAACCCTTTTTACAAAGTTTGATTTCATCAAAGGAATTTTGAAAAGTAACTCCCTTGGTTTTTGATCCATTGATAAAATTTTGAGGGTGAAATTTCTTAAAGGTGGGGCTATATAAAGACTTGTAAATTTATTAATGAATATTACGTATAATATGAAACAAAATATATAACATCGAGCATATATGAACAAGGAAATATTATTATTTAAAAATCCCCTTTATAAGATAAGAGTTAAATTTTTTTCTATGAATAAAAGTAAATATCTTTATTAATATATCCATACAAAGTTTGTAACAAATAAATATATATTAATTCATTCATTCATTAAAATAAACACATAATTTATGGTAAATAAATTTTATTCTTCATGATATATTTTCTCCAAAATTGATTTATATTTCCTTTTTTTGGAAAATGATATAATTATTTTCTATAACATTTAAATGTCCTATTTTATAAAATAAATATCATTTTTCAAATAATCAAATCAAAAAGAGCTTTTATTTGCTCTTTGAGTTTTTTTTGAAAAGTTATATTTGTCACTGAATATTGAAAAATACTGATTTTTATTGAAAATTGTATTTCATTTTGAGTATTTAAAATCAAAATTCTATTTTTGGATTATTATTAAAATAAAATAATTTTATTTTTATATAAAATAATATAATTTTTGTGTTTTAAATTAAATTTATACTTTAATTTACAATGACAAGAAATCATGTTTAAAATGGTAATTTTTCTAAAAAACTATTTTTGTCAATTCTTTTAGGATTAATATTAAATTAAATTCAACCATATTAGTGTTTCAAATAATGAAAAATTAATTCAATCTTTATAATAAGGTTTTCCAAATTTTTTAAATAGGTTCCTTTTATTTTTTAGTCATTATGAATAGTAATTATTGTAATTTTTGTTACCACAATAAATGGTAAATTTGGTATTTGAGGGTTAAAAATAATATGATAAGGATTATAAAATAACCATAAAACATACATTAAATTTATTTTATGTTCCCAATTATTCCATATGAATCTGTGATTCATTTATAATAAACGTGTATTTCATTTGGAGGAGATTATAACCCTTATAATATTTTAAATAAGTATAAGTTGAAAATGTCACAATTATATTTTTAATAGCTAGAAAATTTTTAACATAGGTACAACCAATTTTTATGTCCAAAGGTAAATATTATTTTGAAATATAAATGATTTATATTAGTCCTGGTAATTTATTTTTAATTTTTTTAAGGCTTAATTACATTATTTATTTACATAATGTTGATGTAGTAATTATTCAATTAAGGGGAAAATGAAAAATGGAATTAAAATATTGAATGGAATACAATTTTAAATATATAATATTATAAAACTATTTAAAAATTATATTTACATGTTAGGGATGTATTAAAACATATTATTCTAATATTACTTGTTATGTTGATGTTATTAAAATAAATGTAATGAGTAATTCTAAAAATTGGTATTTACCAGACAATATAATAAATAATATTTCATAAATTGATATAAAATTTCTAAAAATATATAATTTAGAAGAATGATTTTTAATTGGTTTATAATATCATACATGTTCTATTTATTGGCCTTTTCTATTTATATTAACTATGTTGACCCTCAATGGGTAAAACCCATATAGTACTAATAAGTATGGATGCAGTTAATGAAGGATTAAAAAATGTTATGTGTATAAATGTGATCATGATATGTAAAAAAATAATTTTATGATATTATTATATTCCACACTTATTATATATTCTATTTAAATCAGTTTGGAATCATTTTTATTTGAAAATTATTTAATACTGAATTGCTATTTTGAGAAATTTCAAGATTTACCCTCCCCTCTCTTATAAAAGTGAATAACTTCTTCCATTTTTTTAATAATCCAAAACCCATTTTTTCAAACTATAACTACCAAAATAACTTCCTATAATCCATTTTTTAATTATTTTAGTGTTGGTTTATGTATAATAATAACCCTAGAATTATTAAGTTGGTAATCAAAGGAGACTTTCCAAAGAAGTGGTGTAGTTTTTAACCACATGTTTTAGTTTTATTTATTCATCAACCTCATTCAAGTATTACATAAAATTGATTATATAATAACACCAGTATATTATATATAACTATGTTTTATGATAATGTAACATCTTATATACATCTATCATTATAACAAATGGGAATCAAAACCATTATTCTTGTGTATAGTGGAATTCTTCCTCATAAAATAAAGTTATTAGTTTCGTAAATAATTTCACAAGATTAGTTATATAGATGGATTTAGTATATATACTATATTAATAAAATATTTATCTATATTAAAATACATTATATCACTAAATTTCTTAAATTTTTATTCCATGAAAAATGATATTGTCGTTCGTTCATACATGTGGACTTCCACCTCTATGAAAATATATTATTCAATTTTAATCCCCCCATCACATAGGTGATGTCTATAAGTATAAATAAATAAATAATATTATATTATGATCTGATTTAATTATATAAATATTAAATTATAATTACCTTTACTCCATAATTATCATTGAAAAAATATAATTGTTACACATATGTACATATGATCTACCATCATAATGATTGTAACATTGTCAATTCATTATAAAAATAATTTATGAGTAGAATAAAAAGTATATTTTATGATAATTATTTAAGGATTAATATTTTTGATGTTATATAATATTGTTTTCATTAAACATAGTAAACCTCCCATATAATTTTTCAACTTATGAACCTAATATAATCAAATTGTCTAAATTAAACATAAATAAATAAATAATTGTTTTAAAATTTTAATAAGTGATATTAAAGGAATAATAATCCGGAAAAAGTTCTACATAAATTAAATAATTAAACTATGTTCTTTATTTGAAAATATAAATAAGATATGTGATGATTCAAACTCAATGTGAGGGACAAACTTTAAAAAAATATTCTTCTAATGAGTCCCCTAAAACAATATTTTTCTTCCATTACCATATTTTGAAAACAAATTTGTGGATATATTTATATTGTTATAAGTAAATTATAATGAAAATGTTATTTTTAATTTTATTTTAATTCATGGTTTTTTAAAATTAATATTTTATTGAAATTTTAAATGTTTTTTACAATAAGAAAAAAATATTCTATTTTAACATATATAGGGATAACATCGTTTCCCACATCCATATCCATTATTTAATTTTTTGGTTTCAATTATAATATTTCATGTTTGGTTAAAATAAATAACACGTTTCAATTTATTATATGAATTCTAGTTTAAAAAATTGGGTATTATATAAAAGGTATATATCAATTTCCAGAAATGATTTCTTATGGGTTAAATGAATGAATTCATTATGAAATCTTAAATATGAAATAATTAAGTAATTTTTTTGGAATTTTTAATGAGGAAGGTTAGTTATATAATAATAAAATGTGGGTAATATAGTTATAGTTTTCCAATGCATTAGTTAAAGTGAAAGAGTAAACCAATTAGTTTTCTCCTAATATAATATGAGAATATACTATAACGGTTAGTCCAAGTATAGCTGTGATGGTTTTTTCATGTGTAACTATGATGGTTGCTACATGTATAACCATGATGGGTAGTCCATGTTTATTTAATAATGATATAAAATTATACTAAAAGTTACCTATATGAATTATCTATACATTATTTGGGGTTTTGATGAAAACATGTGATTTCATAAGGTAAATGAGTGCACATGTTACCTCATAACATTGAAAAGTATAACGTTGTGAAAAAACTTTTTATGGGATTTTCATGATTTCAAACAAACATTATGAGTTTTATTTTCCATTATTTTGTATTATGAAAGAATTTAGGAAATTAATTGGACCGGAAAAGTTACTACATGGGGTAAGAAAATGATTATTTAGAGCCAATATTTTATTTTTGAATTGGGATCTTTTTTATAAGTATTCATTTGATATTGATTTCATTCATTCCTTTTATTTAAATAAATATACTTTTATGATCATCTCGTGTTTTAAAATGTTTATTATATATATTTACAACTGTAACAAAAATTAATAATTCATATGAATGTTGTGATGATTTATCATGAAAAGAAATCATGTTTTACACTAAAATTGTTATTTTGTAAAAAAATGGATACTCAATTGAACTGTCTACATTGTAATATATTAAATTATAACTTCATGGTTATGTCATATCTATATAATACTCTTAAACTAAAAGAAATTTTTGGAATATAATAAAATTTAAAATAATCTAAGTACCCTTGAATATGTAATCATAATAGACATTTCATTACATATTCTATAGAAAGAAGTTTTTTATTTTAATGTGTTGTGGTGTTACAAAAATGTCATTATAGACACCTTATTGGGGAGAGAACCAGAGAATTCCCACATCTTTATGACACAATCCTGATATAGAAACCTTCATAGTCTCACACTCTCTCTTTTGTATCCTAGTGTCACCTAACAACTTCATGGTTCAGGGATGATGACAATCATGGATTCAATCTCTATACCATGTGAATACCCATTTCATAAGTTGTTTTACCCAGGAAATACCTATAAATAACTAGGTTTATATTATTAAAAACAAATATAAATGATCTACAAGTGGTGAAGTAGAAATTATATATACACATTTTCACCTATGGGATATCAGTAAAACCCATAGGTAATTATCTTGCTCCTAAATCTTATAAGTAATCCAAACAATGTTATCACATTCACAATGTCCCATAATTGATGTTTTGATTACAAGACTAGTTCATATTGTACCACATACAAATGCTCCATAGACTCATAGTAACCACATTATCTCTCTCCAAATTATATCATACCATCTGGACAAACATCTAGCTTAGATACTACATCGAACCTACTCCTACTAATGATAATACATACAACATACTTAATGAACATTCTATGCATATTGATATTATTTATGTGTCTCTAAAGAGGATTATCCTCCTCCATGTGGTCCCCACATGGATCATAATTCATATTCCTACCTCCATAACCACTATTATGAAACAACTACACAAACAAGGTACCCCCATGAAACCACTACATTAAATGGTCTCGATCATGGTGTTAGCACCCATCCTTCTACAAATTCCCAATTGTGAAGTTCTTGAGAAGCCTATAAACACTGCAAAATGTATCCTATAATTAGGAGGGGTCTATACACCTATCTTATAACACCATATAATGGGTTATTTTTATTATGGAAAAATATTACAAATGACCAAATTTTCAAATATATAACAATGTCAATCCCCCATAAATCCCAATCCATATCGCATCCAAGTCCAAACTACACAAATTATCATGTAACTCGAACCACCATGAAACCATTTCTTGTTGTATTCTATTAATAAATGTGGCCTTAATAAATTCCCCATAACATATATATTTCCATTTAAATATTATAATCTTTTATTTATATAATAACAAGGTTAAATTTCTAAAGAATATTAATTTTTTTTATTCACGATCAAAATAATCAACCAAGATCCTAATTCAATTCCATGAGAATTTTTCTATGGGATTTATTCATAGGAGTAAGATCCAAAAAATTTATCTTTGATGATTCCATTATTATGAACAATTTCTTGATTAAGGGATAGATTATGAGATTTGGGTGACATCAATTCTTTTTTCACCCAAACACCAGAAGAGCAGTAGTCATCCTTGCATGACTCAAGATCTCTAATAACCCAAGTAACACCAATGGAAACTTATTATATGTAAGACACAAAAACATATAAAATCACATAATTCATCATCTAGGTCCTGAATCATAGTTCATACCCAATGAATAAACCATATAAATACACTCTTTTCTACTCCTTCATAACATAGATCTCCTAGTCCCATAGTATAAAAATACATGATTTGATCATTACCATATGATATAAAACTACATGGCATGGACCAATCACATGGACTCAAAAAGTATACTTCAAACTATGTCGATATTTTTCTAAATTAGTAAATATATATAATCCCCTCCCTTAGTTTCCAACATAATAATATCATCATCCCATATCAACTATCTTGGGTGAATTTTCCTTGAGGTGTCATTTATGTATTTCCTTATAGGGAACTATGCTGTATTAGCTTGGGTGTCCTTACATTTGTTCTATATTCATATAATATCCATAAATTTTGATCTATATTTTCAATGGGTTCAAATCATGGTCAATAGGTTATATCCTTGTAAACCAAATCAACTGTATCATTAGACCATATTCTAGATAAAATCACATCTAACCAGTAGGGAAATATTCCCATATTTTAATTTCAATAAATATTAAAATGGAAATATTCCCATTTTAATTAAATAAAAATGGATTCAAATGAATATATTCCATAATAACCATTTCTAGGTATATTTCCCTTAGCATTAAATCATTCATAGATTCATGGCCTTAAAATGTACCACAATGGACCTTGTCATGTGAACTTAATTGGTATGAAATTTTCGTTTATCTGCCTATAATTTATATGTTTTTGGATTCCATTCACGGGGATTTATAATAATTTTCTCCAATGGTCTCAATATTATCATAATAAACACCCAAAACCTTTTTGGATGATGATAAAATTTATACCTCAATGTAATATCTTGAATCTTTCTGGATTAATCTCAGGAGATATTTCAGGAAATTTTTTTTTACATAAGTACCTTTCATTTGAGTTCTTACATGGGGTGAGTTTGGGTCATGACTAAGATAATTTTGGAGAATAGGGACTATGCATGGTTAGATCATAGTTTTTACAAACTATGAAGCTACCTAGGAGAAAATTTTTGCCTCTAGTTTTTTGAGGAAGTATCTTTGGCATAGTTAAATCATGGTTTCAGAGGTCTTATGAGGTGACCATGTGAAGTTCCTCCTTGAAGCAGTGGCTATCACATGGTTAGCGCAAAGTTTGTCTAACTGTGTGACTAAACCATGCGAGGGCCAACAATGGGATCCTAAAATTGTGGATCTTACTCTTTTTAAACTTGTAATGACTTCTTTCACCTTCTATGTGACCATAACCTGGTATTTTACTTTTCCAAGGGTATAGTAAGTTTTTACCATCGACCCGATGGGATTATATGGCCTTACTAACACCGTTATTTGTGATCCAATTCCAAAATTGAAGATCCTCTCTTCTCCTAGTAAGTTGATTTCATCCTGATGTTTCTCCCATTCATTCTTCTATCTTTCCTTGATCTTTTATTGAAGAAATATTCTATTTAATTGGATCTAAACCTATGTGGTATGATATAGATCTAATTTTGTGGATCTAGATATATATTTATGAGATCTTGATGTCTTTGATCTTGATTTCAGTTTAGGAGATTTAGATCTGAAACATTTTTCAACAACATTGTGCTCCTCAAATTTTGGGGATTTCCATTGAGAAAACATCGTTCAATGAACTTAGGTAGGTGGTCTAAATATAATTCCCATAGTTATTGATTTGATATTTATATAAAATATTATATAATTTCTAGCAATCTTTAGCAATTGATTTCCTTTAATTGGGTTAATTAGATTGACCAATTGAGTTATTGAAGTTCTATTGAAATATGTGATTAATATGAGAATTAATCATGAGACTAAGGGGATACCCTATTAGATAATTAATTTACGAAAATTTGTTATTATAGAGAAGGGTGGTAATCTATTTAATTAATTGGGAAATTAATTATGAGATATCAAATTGGCTATGTGGAGATAATTAATTGTTAATTAATTATGTGCTTTGAGATTTTGATCTTGCTAATTAATTATGGAATTAATTATTATGATTTGACATATAGAATGAGATATTTAATTCTATAAAATTAATTATTGGAGATAATTTTTGTTTTTGGTTAATAAACTAATAAACTAATTAATTGGGTTGGTGTATTTAATTAATTATTGTATTAAATAATGGTTTCCATGTGTTAAAATAATTGTTGAATTAGTAATCGGATTGGGGTGGATAATTAATTGGTAAATTGGTTATTTTATAAAGAATAGTAACATTGTCATCTAAATTTTGAAGTAAAAATGGTACAATAGTTATCATACTTATGAGTAAAGATAATGGGAACATGGTCATTCTAAATTGAGAAGTATGCATGGTAACATGGTCATTATGCTTATGAGTTAAGAGGAAGATAACATGGTATTTCTATTGAAGAGTCATCATGGTAACATGGTCATCTTATTTACATATGGATATTGGTAACTTTGGCAATGTGTCTTTTAAATGTGAAATTAAAGAATAGAAATAATGGCACTCCAATTCCTCACACGAGAATATTGGAACTCCAACATGAGTCAAATAAGGTACTGAGATATCAAAGAACCTTTTAATACTTCTAACTTGGGAAACGAGTAGGTATTAACATATTATATTACTTGGGTAACACTTCGGGCTCCAGTATGAGATGAAGTTAGTATTGAGATACAGGTATCCTTAGGAACCCAAGAGTTACTGTAGTTAGAAAATAATAACTAAAAATGTGATAAACTCTTTATTATTACATTGTATTAATTTTCTTATAAAACTACTTACACTATATTTTTACTGGAATTGTTTTAGACATCATTGGTGGTGGCCTACTAAGTTGTAATCACACCCTATTCGGGCTACCTGATCGGTACACGAATAGATTATATTGTTGCAAGACTGGATATGGAAAAAGGCCCTATGATAGGTGGTTGATTGGGGATAGAGCTTGGAGGAGGGAACTAGACATGGTTCAGGACCTTCTTTTGGAGTCATAGTGTCTTTATTTTCAGTTTAATTATAGACTCTTGATAGTTATATTGGCACGACATGTTTTTCCTTTTAGTCGAGTATGGTATTTTCTGTTTGGATATCTTGTGACATGAGTATTTTTTTGGTTACATATACTTAAAATATTGATTATTTTCTTCTTCTAGTGTTTTGATATAATAAGAGAGGGTATATTCTCCCCGTGAGATACTTATTAGACCCTCACTACTTTTTGTAATCCTCTATCGTATGGGGAGACACTCCTGAGGTCATGCAACAAACCAGCTCGAGGCACTATCATGTGGCTCCTGGGTTGGGATGTTACAAAGTTGTATCATAAGTCTAGTTTATTTATTCTTCTATTGTCTCAATATTTTGGAAAAGGTATAAAATATACTAGGAATATTTTGGGTTAGGTAATGAGCTCATTCATGGGAGTTTCAAACCCATGTATGGGGGAAACCCTAGTACTTAGGGTGGGATTGTTGTGATTGTGGTTTTCTATTACAGTTGAATATTATTTCACCTTTGGTGATGCACTTGTGGTGTGATGAGATTATTGTTCGAAAAAATTTTGATTATTGATTTGTGGCCCATAATGGAATGAGAGTTGATTCTTAAGGCATAATTCTAAGCCCTCAGGGTTATTGTGACATGCATCATTTTTAGGAACACGTGGGGAAACGGGATATGGGCTAGTTCTTGAACTTGATCTGTTTTCCTTGTTGTGATATAATAATTAAAAATGGTTCCAAACATGAATTGAGAATTTTTTTAAAATTATTAAAAAATGGGAATAATTGGGTTTCTAAATGAGAAACATGATTATGATATTGTTTTTACCCATGTTAACCAAAACCTAGGAGTATAATGGTTAAGGGTTGTGATAGATCCTTTGTTTTGACCATGTGGTGAGGTGGGGGGAAAAGGTTTGTTGTGATTAATTACTCTTATATAAATGTTACAAGGTTGTGTTATGAGATTTGAGATTTGTCTTTGTCTTTATAGATAGTATGCCTCAATAATTTTTATTGAGGGGATGACCGAGAGGAATTCCTAGGAATGATTTTCTAGTTAGGTAACTTGGGGCATCGATCATGCTAGGTGAAGATGAAGGGGATAAGTTTCCTGAGAAATTTAGTTACTCTAGGAATTTCATGGAAAATTACCAAGGTGGGTTGTGAAAAGAATTTATGATTTGACAAGGGAGTTTCAGTTGAATCACCCTCCATCTTTTACAAGAGAGGGTGGATCTGAGGGACATGAATTTTGTGTTGAGTCCATAAAGACAATATTTGACCATTTGAATAATCTGACTAAGAGGAGGGTCATGTTGGCCACTTATATGATATGGTGTCCAACTAAGCACTGGTGGTACATTCAGGCATGAACTAGATAGAATGGCGGTGTGTTATGGAAGGAGTTATTAGAGATATTCTTGGAACACTTTTATCCAGAGACACTAAGACAAGATAAATCTATAGAGTTAATGCATCTGACCTAGGGGAGAATCTCGGTGATGGACTATGTTGGATGCTACACATATCTACAATGCTTTTCACTAACCTTATAAAGATATGAGGAAGCTATAGTGAATCATTTTTAGGATGGACTTAAGTTTGGGATTAAGTCCTAGGTGAATATATTTAGGCTGAAGAAGTTTACAGAAGTGGTGGATTAGGATCTCATAGTTGAAGTAAACCTGAGGGATTCTTCCAGTTCTAGATAGGTAGTTATTACTAGATGATCAGGAGGTGATAATTTCAAGAGCAGGAAGTTACATTATGAAAACTTTGGCTAATGTAGAGGGTCGATTAGATAGGAACTTGCATGGGTGATCTGTTATTAGTGTGGTAAATCGGGACACTATCTTCGGAAATATTCCCAGCCACCAATAGAGTTTTGATCTTGTAGAAAGGTCATACATCTACAGAAGTTATGTAAGTCGCAGTGACAGACTGGTACTGAAGGAGCGGCTGGGCAAAGTAAGATTGTGGGAAGAGGATATTCTACACCAAGTTAGGATGGCAGTAGGTGTTCCAATGGTGGTGGTGGTAGACGTATTGGTTGTGGTGTTTTTTGGCAGGAGTTCTCACAGCAGTAGAGTGGTGCTACTCAGGGGTTTAAAACTGCCTCACAAGTAAGAGAGGAACACAGTTTCATATAGTACATCCTACACTTGTGGATAGTGAGGTAGGATATTTGATAGTGATAGGTACTATTCTATTAGCTTCTACTTTATCTAGAGCCTTGTTTGATACTAGTTCCTCTCATTCCTTTTTATCTTAAAAACTTGTTAATGGTTTGAGAATGGAAGTGTAGTTTTTGATCGAGGTAATGATTATAGATACACCATTGGGAGTACTTTATAGAGATAACTGTCTATGAAAGGTATGTTCACTAGATACTGGGGAATATCATTTCCTATAGGATCTTTATGTTCTTGATATTATGGGCTTCAACATAATCATGGGTATGGAATGGAAAGTTGAATATCAAAACCACATCAACATTTACCATATAAGGGTTATGTTTAAATCTCTTAAGGGTGATCGGTATAATCATTGTGGAGAGTGTGATATCAGGGCTGGCCAAGAAGGGCCAATTAATCAGTAATTAGAGGATCTCATGTAATTCCCTAACCACAGTTACCAAGAATCGGTGCATTATTACATAACATTGACATGATACAAGGAATCATGTCCCGAAAGACAGATCAGTTTAGTATCCTTGGAAGTACGAAATACATACATATGTTTTACATCACATATTGAAATAAAAAAACAACATTGTGTCCACTTTGAACACTCTTATATCCCTTAGACTATTCCTATAGGTTAATCATAATATACTTCTTTGCATCCTGGGAAAAAAATAAAACATAAGAAAGGGGTGAGCTCAGATGCTCAATAAGGATAACAATATAGAGGAAAATGTCCTAAATAAGAGCAAACATTTAAGGCAATATGTAAGACTAGAACATAGGCCTTCTAAACATAAACGTCAACATAATATGGAAAAGATAAATCAAATAATTCCACTTAATTATTCACATGGATATTCTACAAGTCAAATAATCACATGTAATATGAATAGCCAATTTTATAATGATGGAATGCATAATACCAGACTTCATAACCACAGAGTCCAGGCCTTTCCAATACTACAAATAAGATTTTGTCAAGGACTTGTTCCAAGACACTAGTTTTTCTCATGAGACCTACCGATGCATCGAGGAGCTATAGTGGGCTCTACCCGTCACATACTAAGTCCAATGCATTCATCATACGAAAATTCTGAAACATAACATAAACATTTGTATTAAACTAGCATACTAAATGTCAATACATTGACCATAAACCATGAATGGTATAAAAATAGCACATCCACATTCAAAAATAACTCATTCAATACAATATGGAAGATTTTATTATAATAAATTAACCACAATCGAGAATAATGAAGGATATTGACATAGATGAAAATAATCATCAAAAATATTTGAGGGAAATATCCCCCTTTTTCTTGAAAGCATTTAATAGCATCACTATTAATCAAGAACCTGTAAAAAATATATTTTTGAATCAAAGTACCCAATACCACTTTGAAACTTTAAAAAGGAATTTTAATTTTAAAACATTAATGGTTATATAAATAAATCCTTAAAACCATTTTTAAAACATGGACATTAATGAGAAAGATTTAGAAGAATAAATCTTTAAAACATTTAAAATGATATATTAGTTAGAGTTCCTAACCAAATGAGAGATGCTTGTATATAAATAATCGAGGTAATAAAAACATTGTAATATCATGAGAATAAAGGGATTCATGATATAGTATTTCAAATTATAGTATATACACTGTATAAAAGTGAATTGGTGCATAACAATAAAGAAGTCTCAATGGAATTTAAATTGAAATAATGTCCCTTATAAAGATTGTATACTTAGGATATGAATAAATAAATGACATTATTATGTGTGAAAAATATAAATACACTCAATATGATTGGATATTCAGTGTAAATAAATCAGAGGAAATTCACATATATTCTTGTAAAAACAAAACCAATGACTTGGATGTTTAAATCAATTACAGTAAATTGAGTTAAGATAACTCTTATCAAAATCATATCAATGACTTGAGAAATTATTAATGGAGTGATTATGTGTATCAAAAGTATATCCAAAAAAAGGGAGTGTAAATTACTATATAAATAATAAATAGTGATTCCCCGTATAATCTTGGAGTAAAATAATCAATGAAGTATGCGTAAAGACTAATGGGTGGAAATTGAAATTTGAAATTCCCTTACCGATTTGGTAACTTACGAAACATACACCACATGAAAGAAGGATCATACAATTAAGATTTAAATACCTATAAATTAAATTATATTACAACAAGAATACAATCAGGGGAAGTACATACACCGCAAAAAATAAAATAGTGGCTAATATAGCATGAATCTCACATGAATAAAAAGTGAGATAAAAATCCCTTAACACGTTGTAACAAATCGAGTCATATGAAAAAGGTTAATAACTACCAAATTAATCACATAATACCATGAATATAATTAGAATCATTATAATTCATATCAAATGGAAGTATATAATACACCACATGCAATAAATAAGTGGCGAAAAAGGGAAATCCCACAAAATTAAGAGTGAGATAAGAAACCCTTTACCTTGTACTTTTCCATAGTATATGGTATTTTAACCTCCGGTATAATAGAGAAATAATTGTTATTAAATTATACAAGAACCAAATACATAAATATGATATCATATATGATCTTCTAATATTTCATTGTTAATAATATTTCAGTAGTATCATCATTTCGGGTGTTAACTGATTCGTTTTCCTTTATATTCTTGGTTACGTAATCCATTTTTGTTGTGGATATGATGTATTTTATTCATATAAATAATGATATTATGTTTATAAACATTATTTTTAATCATAAAATGAAAATTATTCTTGAATGATTATGATGGGGAATGAATCGCATCATGTTCGTGGAGACGGTAATCCGTACGTACGCACGAGTGACAATATCATTATATTGATGGTGAAGTCGTATGTAATTGGATGGTATATAATATATAAAGAATAATTATCATGTTATATTTTTTATTTACATTAGTTATACTCATTATTATACCCATCCAAATAATGATGTGTTTGAATAACAAACTACACCACGACGTGGAGACGGTAAGCCGTACGTACGCACATATGGTGACTTTGTCATTTATAGGATAGATGGAATAAAAAATATGGTTGTACCATATTCATAATAACATCACAGTATTGATAAGTTACTGGATTTATTATTTTAGTATGGAAACAAAAAAGAGGAAGTGTAATAAGAAAAGAACTTGAAAGAGGGGGTGAAATTATTACCTCTTCCTCTGGTGTTTCCTTTTGAGTTGATCAAAAGGTCTCCTTTGGATGGCTTTCTGATCAATGTAAGCACTCTAAGTTTATGCGAGGGTATGTTTGAGGATATTTGTTCTGGGTTCATCCAAGACAAATGGCTTTGGTGGTGTGAAATTGAGAGAAGGGGAATTACCCATTTATTAGAGAGATGGTGGTCACTTTAGGAAAACCTTGAAATATTATTTTATAATAAAATCATTTTTGGTTTCTAATGGCTTAAAAATAATTTATTTCGAATATAAGGTGGGTATGGGTCGAAAATAACTCAACCAATAGGTTTTAGAAAAGTTTAGGTTACCATTGTAACCTTATCTTTTAGATTTAACTCATAGTTAAATAGTATAACTTTTACTGTGTCTTCTTGTATTCTTACACTATATGGTTAATAAACATACTCTCAACTTTCAAGAAAACCACAAGTGGTTCATTAATGAAATATATAAAATTATTTAATCCCTTTTTTCTATCCTTTTATTTTTAGGAATATTATATTAACCAATAATATAGTATTTGTTTTAAAAACTCATTTATGTCAATTTGGACATTAATTAGTATTTGGTTTTTTTGAAAATCACAACAGCATGATTACTTTGAAAAAAAATATTTTAATCAACCATAAAATGTCAAATTACCCTATAAAATTAGTTTAATTAATAAAAAGTCTCAAATTACATTTATATGGATATTTATAATATCAATTATTTTAATCTTTCATTAATAAGGTAATTACTGCATCATCATTGTGTCATTAATAAATTTAATTATTTAATGCATAAAAATAATAAATAAAATACTATTATGTGGGAAATATTTTTATCTTTTTAATTAATATTTATAGTTGAATTTATCTTATGTATAACCCTATATTAAAAATAGTTTAGTTATTAAACTTTGAATTTAACTCTTTTAACTCTTCTTTTAATAAAATAATAATAAATGTCTTAATCTAATCCAAGTGGACCAAAGAGGGTCATATTTTATTCCTAATTTTGATTTTCATAAAATTACACTTATCCAATAGAATTAGGACATGTTTTAGGGTAATTATAATATCATATTTACCCTTAATTACCCTTTTTACTTTTAACCGTGGTAAATAAAAGTCAAAAGTTACAATTCACTAAAAATTATTTTCATCTTATTGAACCATATTTTTCTTACCAATATCAACTATGTCATTTTGATTTTTTAAATTCAACTCATAGAAGCAGTAAAATTATGTTTTATAAAAATTTGCAAATGCTCATAGAAGGTCGGTAAAAGACGGTAAAAAGTTCAACATAATTTTATACAACTAATTTTATTATAAAATGACTCCAATGAATTAAATTGAACTTATATAGGTATTATATATCTATTTTTACTTAATATAAATATAAATAAAATAAATAATTATTTAAATAAAAAGTCAGTTTTAAACTATAATGCAGTGTTTTTCACTATACATCAAAAATTGAATGTTTTCAGAAAAATGCCAAAAATTCACCCTAAGATAATTTTGATATTACAAATTCAAAAATGAATTATATTTTACCAAATACCAAACATAGAAGTTGAGCTAATTAATTCAAAATTAATTCTCGTTGTTGAAACTGAAAAGTGGGTTTTTAAAAAGTAACAACTATTAAAAGATTGACATGTGTTTATGTCAACTTTAAATGTGAAATTACATATAATGACCTAAATTGTATTAAATGATAAAAATATAATCTAATTATAATTAAAAAACATTAAAATGCATAATATAACCCTATAAATTATTTTGATTAAAAAAGTTGTTTTCAATTAAAATTATGTATTTTCCAGTATTCATCAAAACATGAAAATTATAAAAAAAAGTACCAAAAATTTATTCAAAATAAATTTTTATGTTCTGATTCTAATGAATAATTTAGTATCATTAAATTTAATATATAAAAGTTTCAAATATTGGTTTTTAATAATGTTTTTCCATAAGAAGGTGGTAAAATTGCATTTTTTTTAATACTTCTTTTATCTGAAAAAAATAAATTTTTTCTTATATTATGTCTAAGAAACACATAATATGGATTCTAAAATTATATTGAGTATATAAAATTCATAATTCAGTTAATACTGTAACGCCCCGACCCCAGCTACCCAGAGTCGGTGCATTACTTCGTAACATTGGCATGATCATAAAAGATCAAGTCTCGAAAGACCGATTAGTTTAGTAGCCTTGGAAACACTAGATACATTCCTAAACGTTACATTACATCATAAAGTGAAAAACTACAATAAAAAAGTCTCCATAGTCCACACTCATATCCTCTTCTCGTAATCCCTGCAGGTCATTCATAAAATACTTCTTCACATCCTGGAAAATATTAAAACATTGAAAGGGGTGAGCTCAGATGATCAGTAAGGATAACAATATTGCGGAAGCTTTCATAAATAAACATAAAAATTTAAGGCAATGTATAACTAAAACAAAAGCCTTTTAAACTTGAACATCAACATAATATGGAAAAAGTAAAATGAGATAATGCCATTCACTTCTTCACATGGATATTCTACTGGTCGAATAATCACATGAAATATCAATAACCACTTTCATAATGAGGGAATGTATAATGCCGGACATTATGAAACATTTTGTCAAGGCCTCGGCCAAGACGTCTAAAATGATTAAGGCCTTGGCCAAAACCATAAATCAAATTGGGAAAGGGCCTCGGCCAATTCCACGTCTAGTTGTCTCATGAGACCTACCGATGCATCGAGGAGCTATAGCGGGCTCCACCCATCACTTATTAAGTCCAATACATTCCTCATATGAATAGGTTTAAAAATATCATAAACCATAACATAATCGTATCACATAAACATGCATAAAGGAAACATAACATTTCCACATTTCAATCACAAGATATCAATACAACACATTGATATAATAAAAACGCTTTCAAAACCATTTTCAATACCAGCATAAAATAAAGTTACAACTTTGTGTTTATTTTTCATTAAAAAAATGATGGCTTGTAGAGGAAGTTGAAACTCAAATAATGGTCACGGCGGAGGAGAAGTCGTTGTCGCCGCATAAGTACAGAAAGAAAAACATTCCCTTTTGTCGTTTAGCAAAATGCTTCATATAAAAAAGATTCCTTTTGAATAAACGTAAAATTCAAAGGGGTTTATACACCGTATAAAAGAAAGTTGTGTATAAAACTAAATATACCTCAATGAAAGGAGATTGAGACGAAGTCCTTAAAAAGATCATTTTTAAAATAAAATATATCTATTATGTGTATTCACTATAGGTACACATAAAGAACGTAAAAATACAAAATAGGACATAATAATATCATGACATAATTTGAAAGTAGGAGATTAACCCAAAGAATGGAAGTTGGGTTAAGAAATTCCATTACCTTGCGTCTTGTCCTGACTCGACCGTTCTTTAAACTCCTGAATAATAAACTAGAGTTATTTTATATTTACTTAAGAACCTTTTTCATATTCATTATTCCATTTATATCACTTATTACCATTTTATGAACATTATTTAATTATTTAAGTTAATAACGGCCGTTTTGTCGATCTTTGGTACTTGAGTCAAAAATAAACTTCTTATAATTACAAGTTGTTCGTGTGGTGAAATATCCATTATATCCAGAATTATATTCATGATGTAGATATCATATATATCATATATATACAGTATATACATTCATTCATAATGTCACGTAACATTTAGAGGTAAGAAATGAAATGCACCGTTCATGGAGACGGTAAGCCGTACGTACGCATGAACGCTACTTTCATTTCTATTTCATATTTAATGGAATGAAATCATAATGATATAAATTTATAATATAATTACAGTATAATATATTGTATAATACCATTTAATCCATCCTTTATACATCCCACATATGGCATTAACGATTCAAATCACTTTGAGGGGGCGGTAGTCCGCACTTCCTAAAATGAAATTATCGCGTTTTACCCATAATGGAAATCATAAAGTATGCCATAAATGAGAAATACAGAAGCATAAGTAAAACATAAACATATTTTATATCATATATAAATATAGTTAAATCTTAATGGTCACCTTTGAAGGTGTTATATGAGTGTTGAACAATCATCGTTTCGTGAGGCAGAAATTCGCCATCCACAGAAACCGTATGTTCTTTAACCATTAGATGTAGGTGTGTGTAAGTGTAGCTAGAATCCTTATTATAAAAACATCCTAGTATATTTAGGATACTGGTGTTGTTACAAAAGAAATAAATAAAAATATTTTAGGGGGTTGGAGTAGAAAAATAAAACAAAACAACATTAGAGAAGACATTACCTCAAAATCGGGTAACTCTTTTTGATTTGAGCCAAAGGCTTCCTTGGGAAGAGTTATGCCCAAAGTGAGGCTTCTAGGAGTAATAGGGGGAATTGGGAGAGTATTTGGGCAGAGTTTGGCCGAGCCAAATGGATTGAAAGTGTAAATGAGGTGGGAATGTTGGGGGCCTTTTATAAGTAGAGAGGAGGGGCTCTTTTGGAAAGATTGAAATGTTACATTATTATACAGTGCTTTTAGGATTACAAAGGTCCCACACTTATATAATTAGTGGATAAGGTGATAAGGGTTATAAATATACCCATCCAATAGTCTTTGGACAAGTGTAAGCCTTGGATGTTACATTATCTTTTCATTTTATTAAAATCGTTAAATAATGAGGTCATCGCTGCATCATAATGATGTTATAAATAATTTAATTTATTTAATGTCTAAAAATTATAAAAAAAATACTATGATTTATGAAATCGTTTTAGATTTATAATGAATATTTATAGTCAAAATTTGGACTTGTGTAACCCCACTTAAAAACTGTTTTAGTAAAACAACTCATGTTTGTGTCAATTTAATTTTAACATTAAATAAATATATATTAATGTCATTTTCCAACCAAAGTGGCTCCATGGGGTCCCCATGTTGACCCATGGGTTGTATTGGTCGGCCATGACTCATCCAATAGGAGTAGGACAAGTTTCAAGCTCATCTCATATTATTAAAACATTATTTTTACCTTAAACTACACTAATTACCTCTAATCGCGATTAAGAACTTAAAAGTTACTATTCACCAAAAAATTATTTTAATCTCATCGAACCAAATTTTGCTTCTTAATGACAACCATGTATGTCGGATTTTTGAAAATCAAATTACAGAAGTGGTAATATTTCATTTTAACGAAAAATCAGTTTTTAACAACCACTTAGTGGTTTCACTATTCATCAAAAATTGAAGTTTTTCAGAATAAGGCCAAAATTTCACCCTAAGCTATAATTGATATTCCGAATTCAAAAATGATGACTATTTTACAAAATTACAAACATATAAGTTGCATTAATTAATTTTATAATTAATTCCCGCTGTTACAACAAATAGCGTGTTTTTAAGAAACAATTTATATCAAAAGATTGGCAATTGTTTATTTCCAATTTCAATGTTAAATTAATTCTAATGACCACCATTGGATAAAATGGTAAAAATATATTCTAATTATACTTTAAACCCACTAAATAGTATAATTTATCACTATACATTATTTTGATTAAAAAATTTGTTTTTAAGTATTTTTCACTATTCATAAAAAATAGAAGTTCTCAGAAAAATACAAAAAATTCAACATAGGCTAATTTCGATATTCCGAATCAAAAAATGAAGTCCATTTTGATAAATAAAATTTATAAAATTTCAAAAAGTAGGTATTACTATTCACAACGGCTAGTTTAATTCGTTGTGGTGTGTGTTAGAGCTCGAGGTTGCGTACAACACACGCTATTGCATTATTCGAAGTGAAACGTACCGTGGAAGCTTGGGGTGTTACATTCTCCCCTCCTTCAATAAATTGCGTCCTCGCAATTTGAAATTTTTCTTTGAAAATAAAAGGTTGAAAAGAGAAAATACCTTTGAGGAAAACCCACATCGGAAATAAGGTTAATAAATATATAACATTAAAAGAAAGAAAGATAAGTACAAAGGTCACCCGATATAGCCCATTCTAGGATTCTATGAAAATATGGATATGGAGAAGAAACAAACCATCAAGGTCTGAATGGAGAGTTATAGAAAACAGGATTAGGAGAAAGTTTAACTACAAGAAAATCACAAACTTCTGACTGGTTAAACGGTCATTGAATCCCCAGTTCGAATAGTTAACCGACAATATTTTGGTTTTAAGTTACCTTTTATAATGTTGAGGAATTTATTTAGGAGATTTACTAAGAACGTAAGGGAATATACATACTTGTTATGTATACTTTCATTCGTTAATAAATTTTTACCACAAACCCATCTTTTACTCCAAATGGTAACGGAACTCAAAAATATTCTTTTTATCCTAATTGTATAAGGTTCCAAATATTAACACATTCCATTTAGATTAGTAAAACTATTTTGTAATAACCAAGGACTTCCTGTAGGCTAGTGGTAGGAAATAAAGGCTTGTCGCACTATGGTTGTGGGTTCGATTCCTGCATCTTTGTCCGACGCGACGGGTTATTCCCCACCCTGCAGGTTGTCCTTTTCCTAAAACTATAGTATTATAATATTCCAAAAATAATCTTCAGAAATGCTTTAACCTTAAACAATACTATCCAAAGATCAACTTAATCCACTCCAACCTTTATAGTTATCCAAAATACCTTTGTCCAGACATTCTCTAAAAGGTCTCTTAATTCCAAAATCAATTGTAACATCAGATTCCCCAAACAAAGAAAAGTTTCTCTTATTGTCACATACTAAAAATATGATTACCTTAATCATATTAAAACCTTACTGAAATCAAAAAGTACTGAAGTACAATCCATATATATATATCACATTATTCTTATAACTAGAATATAATCCTTGAGTCCAAAAGCACCAATACATTAATTATTCCGCTTCAACTGTAGTCACAGCATAAGATTGGCCTTGATCCCTTGGCCTTTTCTGAGGTAAGTTTCCTTGATTCTTAGGACATTCATTTGCATAATGCCCCATTTCCCTACAATTGTAGCATTCAACTTTGATAGCCTCTTTCTTTCCCTTGCAATTACGTGCCTGGTGACCCTTTTCTCCACATTTATAACAAACTCCCATTCCTTTTAGGCACATACCAGGGTGATTATTTCCACAATTATCACATAATGGAAAATCCTTCTTTCCCTTTTTCCCTTTATCTGTCTCTTGTTCCACCATTCTCTTCTTCTCTTGCTTTACTTTGTTGTCATAAGACTTAGAGAATTCCTTTTCTGTCTTGATAGCACACGAGACAATATCTTCGTACGATGAGAAGGATTGTGATACTAAAGCTTGACGGAGAAATGGTTTTAACCCATCAAAGAAACGATCAATATTACTCCTTGGGTTACGTATATAATCTGAAGCATGCCTCGCTAACCTTGTAAAGTTAGCCTCATACTTTGCGACATTCTCATCCTCCTTCTGCCTCGGACTCAGAAATTTCCTTTCCATATCTGCTCGATGGTCACGAGGAAAGTATTTTTCTAAGAAAAGCTCTTTTAACTCCCTCCATTCCATATTCGATACGTCATAATCTTCCTTTGTGTTTTGAATCAGCGACCACCACTGATCGGCATCTCTAGTGAGGCGGTAAACTGCCATGACAACCTTCTCCCTTTCACTACTCCCCAAGGCATGGAATATTTTCTCTAAGGAATTTATCCATTGCTCAGCTACTATAGGATTTGTACTCCCATTGAAGGTTGGTGGTTGTTGCCGCATGAAACGGTCTAGCATTGCTCCTCCACGTTGCGGATCAGGGTGCTCCATACGAGTAAGGTTATTATTCATAACCTGCGTGAGTTGTCCCAGTACGGTGAGAAGCTGATCAGCACCAGTTGTATCACTAGCTCCACCATAATTATCTTGAGCAGGAGGGAAATCCCTACACGGAGTGCGTGCATTGATACGGTTTACATTCCTTCCACTAGGTGCCATTTCTAAATAATGGCATAAACTGGATTAGTTTATGAATCACAATACATAATTCCATACTTGTAAAACACTTAACATAAATTTAACTAATTATGGATATAATCCATAATTATAAAAATGTTTTCTTTGAGGAAGTATATACTCGTAACCCTTCATAGTGGTTTGTAAAGAAAATGTGAATTATCCTAAGCATATCCCCCGGGAGTGTCGTAACCTAGAGTGCAGCAAGGCCCGTTGTCGTGCACCAGTTCTCGTTCGAGTCTAGCTCAAAGCGGTGTTTTCAGGTTTTACCCCTAGGTAAATCTGTTCCAGAGCCGCCTCTACCTGCTCGTATCCAGACAGGGATGTATTTCTCGGAAAACTCACAAAATCTCTACAATACCAAAATTTTTAGGAAGTTTTTCTATACTAATCCTCAAAGTTCATCTTAGGTCTACATGCTCTAATTAGAGTTTGTCTAAATCTAGCTTCCAAGTTTAGTACTAAACTGCCTCTGATACCAACTGTAACGCCCCGACCCCAGCTACCCAGATTCGGTGCATTACTTCGTAACATTGTCATGATCACAAAAGATCAAGTCTCGAAAGACCGATTAGTTTAGTAGCCTTGGAAACACTAGATACATTCGTAAATGTTACATTAAATCATAAAGTGAAAAACTACAATAACAAAGTCTCCATAGTCCACACTCATATCCTCTTCTCACAATCCCTGTAGGTCATTCATAAAATACTTCTTCACATCCTGGAAAATATTAAAAAAATGAAAGGGTTGAGCTCAGATGCTCAGTAAGGATAACAATATTGCGGAAGCTTTCATAAATAAACATAAAAATTTAAGGCAATGTATAACTAAAACAAAAGCATTTTAAACTTGAACATCAACATAATATGGAAAAAGTAAAATGAGATAATTCCATTCACTTCTTCACATGGATATTCTACTGGTCGAATAATCACATGAAATATCAATAACCACTTTCAAAATGAGGGAATGTATAATGCCGGACATTCTGAAACATTTTTTCAAGGCCTCGGCCAAGACGTCTAAAATGATTAAGGCCTCGGCCAAAACCATAAATCAAATTGGGAAAGGGCCTCGGCCAATTCCACGTCTAGTTGTCTCATGAGACCTATCGATGCATCGAGGAACTATAGCGGGCTCCACCCGTCACTTATTAAGTCCAATACATTCCTCATATGAATAGGTTTAAACATATCATAAACCATAACATAATCATATCACATAAACATGCATAAAGGAAACATAACATTTCCACATTTCAATCACAAGATATAAATACAACACATTGATATAATAAAAACGCTTTCAAAACCATTTTCAATACCAACATAAAATAAAGTTAAAACTTTGTATTTATTTTTCATTAAAAAAATGATGGCTTGTAGAGGAAGCCGAAACTCAAATAATGGTCACGGCGGCGGAGAAGTCATTGTCGCCGCATAAGTACGGAAAGAAAAACATTCCATTTTTTCGTTTAGCAAAATGCTTCATATAAAAAAGATTCCTTTTTAATAAACGTAAAAGTCAAAGGGGTTTATACACCGTATAAAAGAAAGTTGTGTATAAAACCAAATATGCCTCAATGAAAGGAGATTAAGACGAAGTACTTAAAAAGATCATTTTTAAAATAAAATATAACTATTTTGTGTATTCACTATAGGTACACATAATTAACATAAAAATACAAAATAGGACATAATAATATCATGACATAATTTGAAAGTAGGATATTAACCCAAAGAATGGAAGTTGGGTTAAGAAATTCCCTTACCTTGCGTCTTGTCCTGACTCGACCGTTCTTTAAACTTTTGAATAATAAACTAGAGTTAATTTATATTTACTTAAGAAACTTTTTCATGTTCATTATTCCATTTATATCACTTATTACCATGTTATGAACATTATTTAATTATTTAAGTTAATAACGGTCGTTTTGTCGATCTTTGGTACTTGAGTCAAAAATAAACTTCTTATAATTACAAATTGTTCATGTGGTGAAATATCCATTATATCCAGAATTATATTCATGATGTAGATATCATATATATCATATATATACATTATATACATTCATTCATAATGTCACGTAACATTTAGAGGTAAGAAATGAAATGCACTGTTCATGGAGACGGTAAGCCGTACGTACGCATGAACGCTACTTTCATTTCTATTTCATATTTAATGGAATGAAATCATAATGATATAAATTTATAATATAATTACAGTATAATATAGTGTATAATACCATTTAATCCATCCTTTATACATCCCACATATGGCATTAACGATTCAAATCACTTTGAGGGGGCGGTAGTCCGCACTTCCTAAAATGAAATTATCGCGTTTTACCCATAATGGAAATCATAAAGTATGCCATAAATGAGAAATACAGAAGCATAAGTAAAACATGAACATATTTTATATCATATATAAATATAGTGACATCTTAATGGCCACCTTTGAAGGTGTTATATGAGTGTTGAACAATCATCGTTTCGTGAGGCAGAAATTCTCCATCCACAGAAACCGTATGTTCTTTAACCATTAGATGTAGGTGTGTGTAAGTGTAGCTCGAATCCTTCTTATAACAACATCCTAGTATATTGAGGATACTGGTGTTGTTACAAAAGAAATGAATAAAAAGATTTTAGGGGGTTGGAGTAGAAAAATAAAACAAAACAACATTAGAGAAGACATTACCTCATAATCGGGTAACTCTTTTTGATTTGAGCCAAAGGCTTCCTTGGGAAGAGTTCTGCCCAAAGTGAGGCTTCTATGAGTAATAGGGGGACGTTTGGAGAGTATTTGGGCAGAGTTTGGCCGGGACAAATGGCTTGAAAGTGTAAATGAGGTGGGAGAGCTGGGGGCCTTTTATAAGTGGAGAGGAGGGGCTCTTTTGGAAAGATTGAAATGTTACATTATTATACAATGCTTTTCGGATTATAAAGTTCCCAAACTTATATAATTCGTGGATAAGGTGATAAGGGTTCTAAATCTACCCATCCAATTGTCTTTGGACAAGTGTAAGCCTTGGATTTTACATTATCGTTTCATTTTATTAAAATCGTTAAATAATGAGTTCATCGCTGCATCATAATGATGTTATAACTAATTTAATTTATTTAATGTCTAAAAATTATAAAAAAAATACTATGATTTAGGAAATCTTTTTATCTTTCTAATGAATATTTATAGTCAAAATTTGGACTTGTGTAACCCCACTTAAAAACTTTTTTAGTAAAACAACTCATGTTTGTGTCAATTTAATTTTAACATTAAATAAATATATATTAATGTCATTTTCCAACCAAAGTGGATCCATGGGGTCCCCAAGTTGACCCATGGGTTTTCTTGGTCGGCCATGACTCATCCAATAGGAGTAGGACAAGTTTCAAGCTCATCTCATATTATTAAAACATTATTTTTACCTTAAACTACACTAATTACCTCTAATCGGGATTAAGAACTTAAAAGTTACTATTCACAAAAAAAATTATTTTAATCTCCTCGAACCACATTTTTCTTCTTAATGACAACCATGTATGTCGGATTTTTGAAATTAAAATCATAGAAGTGGTAATATTTCATTTTAACGAAAAATCAGTTTTTAACAACCACTTAGTGGTTTCACTATTCATCAAAAATTGATGTTTTTCAGAATAAGGCCAAAATTTCACCCTAAGCTATAATTGATATTCCGAATTCAAAAATGATTTCTATTTTAGAAAATTCCAAACATAAAATTTGCATTAATTAATTTTATAATTAATTCCCACTGTTACAACAAATAGCGTGTTTTTATGAAACAATTTATATCAAAAGATTGGCAATTGTTTATGTCCAATTTCAATGTTAAATTAATTCTAATGACCACCATTGGATAAAATGGTAAAAATATATTCTAATTATACTTTAAAACCACTAAATAGTATAATTTATCACTATAAATTATTTTTATTAAAAAAGTTGTTTTAAGTATTTTCCACTATTCATAAAAAATAGATGTTCTCAGAAAAATACCAAAAATTCAACATAGGCTAATTTCGATATTCTGAATCCAAAAATGAAGCCCATTTTGATAAATAAAATTTATAAAATTTTAAAAAGTAGGTATTACTATTCACAACGGCTAGTTTAATTCGTTTTGGTGTGTGTTAGAGCTCGAGGTTGCGTACAACACACGCTATTGCATTATTCGAAGTGAAACGTACCGTGGAAGTTTGGGGTGTTACAAATACTATTTATAACAGCTTTTGAACGACTAGTTTGGTAAGTCGTGGTGCGGTCAAACTCGGTGTTACGTGTAGCTCAAGCTATTGAATTACATTAAATAAAATAACATACTATTAAATCGTGGAGTGTTACATCTCAAAACCCAAGATTCTACTCTATTGTTGGATTCTGGGGGTGTTAGGAAAGATTTCCTTCCACTAACAGTGGAACTGTTTCAAGATTTCTTTCTTGAATACTTCTCAGGGCTACCACCTAAGAGATATGTAGAGTTCATTATTGAGATCATGTCAGGGCTAAGCCAATATCTATTCCACCATACATAATGGAATTAAATAATATTCAAGATATTTTGAATCAGTTGGAGGAGTTTGAGGATAAGGGATTTATCCTTCCAATTACATAACCTTGGGGATCACTAGTTTTGTTCTCAAAGAATGATGTTGGGAGTTTATTCTTATGTGTTGATTACAAAAATTTGAACAAAATAACTGTGAATAATCGATATCCTCTTCCACATATTAATGATCAGTTTGACCAATTAAGCGTAGATGGTGTGTTCTTGAAGATAAATTTGAGATCCGAGTATTATAGGTTGAGAGTGAGGACTTATAGTATACTAATGAATGCTTTTAGAAGAAGGTATGGCCATTATGAGTTTTTCATAATGTTTCTTGGGTTGAAAAATGCACTAGTAGTGTTTATGGATTTAATGAACAAGATATTTAATCTGTATCTAGATCGTTTTTTGGTGGTGTTAGCGGACGACCTCTTGGTGTACTCCATGACTCATGACGATCATTCCCAACATCTTGACATCATATTAGGTACAATTAGAGAGCATCAGTTATACACCAATATATCTAAGTGTCAATTTTAGATTGATCAGGTACACCTTATGGGTCACAAAATCTCGGAGGAAGGTGTGTCATTGGAACCAGAGAATATTTAGGTAGTGGTTTTTTGGGAGAAACCCAAGAATGTTTTTGTTGTCCAATGATTCTTGGGATTAGATGGATATTACAAAAGATTCATCCAATACTTTTCCTGCTTGGCCGAACCGCTCAAGGTCTTGACCAAAAAGGGAGTAAATTTTGAATGTTCAGAGGCTTGTGAAAGATCATTTCAGGAGTTGAATAAGAATTTGACTTCAGCACCAATATTGATCCTACCTGAGTCAAGTGAGGAGTATACGGTTTATTGTGACACTTATGGGGTCCGACATTGAGCTGTGATGATGTAGGGAGATCAAGTTATAGTGTATGGGTCTCAATAGTTGATGAATCATGAATGGAATTACCCTACACACAACCTCTAATTGAAATTAGTGGTTTATGCTTTTATTTGTTAGTGACAGTATATTTTGGTAGAAATTTTCATATTCTATACATATCATAAGATCTTGAAGTACATATTTTCACAACGTGATTTGAATCTTTGGTAGTGGAGATGGGTTGAGTATATGTAGTCTTTTGATTTTGAATAAGAATATAAGCTTGGGAAGGGAATAGTGTGGTGGATTCCTTGATTAGGAAAACTCAAACTCAGTCGGTTCAATAGTCGAGTAAAGAGTGAAAGATGATGAACTTGTTTCTGAAATGACTGTGGTGGTTCAGGAGAGTTAGGAGTAGATGACTATAGTTTTAGTTACAGTGGAGTCTAATTTTTTTAAAAAGATTAGGGATAGGGAGTATTATTATCAAGAGTTCTTAGCCTTGAGGGAAATCTTTGAAATTGGGGTGACATCTTTGGAATGGTTGGTAGATGAAGAGGAGATCATCTATGTGAAGAATCTAGTTGTGGTTCCTACGAGCGTGCGAGAGGATCTCATGTGGGAATTTCATGCCTCGAAGTGGTTGGTGTATCCAGGTGTGACCAAAATGTACTATGACATACGAATATAGTTTTGGTTGTAAAGAATGAAATAGTATAAATTAGGGTTTGTGATAAGATGCTACGCATATCAGTAGATGAATGTAAAGCATCAAAAATCTAGTGGTTTCCTAAAATTGTTTCCTATACCAGAATAGAAGTGGGACGATGTGACCATGGGTTTTTTGGTGTTTCTCCCATTGAATATTAGGAATAATGATGTTATTTGGGTAATTTCGGATCAACTGCCAAACATATCACATTTCTTTCCTATAAGGGAAACCTTTCTAGTAGAACAGTTGGGAGAACTGTACATTCAGGAGATAGTCTGTCTACATAGAGTGCCACAGACTATAATTTCATATTGTGATTCAAGTTTTACTTCATGCTTTTAGTAATCCTTGAAAAATTTTCTTGGTACATAGGTTTAATTGAGTATGGATTTCCACCCATTGATAGTTGGGCAGTCAGAATGTACTATATAGGTGCTTGAGGATATGCTACGGGCATGTGTGCTTGACTTTAGTAGATCTTGAGAAAATCAATTGGCTTTATTGGAGTTATCCAATATCAATATTTATCATGAGAATATATATGTGGAACCATACGAGTCACTTTATGGTATTCCATGTAGATCACCACTATGCTTTGGTAGAGGGTGGTGAGTCAGGGTTGTTAGGACTGAGTCTCATGAAGGAGACGATGGAGTAGGTGTAGTTGATTTAAAAACATATGGTTATGGATCATAGTAGATAGAAATTATATGTCGACAGATGGAGATGATTCCTATAGTTTTCAAAGGTTGATCATGTAATCATTTTGGTTTTTCCTAGGTTGGGTCACCATAGGATATAGAGGTCGGGAAAGTTGGGGCCCATTTTTATTGGACCCTTTGCGATAGTTGAGAGAATCGGGCTAGTAGCGTAATGATTCACTCTTCCATAAAGATACATTGATATGAATGATGTTTTCAATGTATCAAAACTTATGAGGTATCACCCCAACCCTTCTTATGTGATCTATATGGATGAGGTTTCCCTTGAGATAGATGTTTCCTTTGAGGAGCATCTGAGACGTGTGTTTGATTGCAGTGAGAAATATTTAAGGGAAAGGGTCATGCCGATAGTTAATGTGCTATGTAAATATGGATTTGTGCAACATGAAACAAGGTAAATAGAATTAGATATGAAGGATCGATTCCCAAATCGTTTTGGCTCAGAATATTAGAAATTTTTGGAGGTGAAGCTCGAGGATGAGCTATATAAGGTGGGGAGATTGTAAGATCCCGAACTTTTCTTGAGTAATCTCGTACACAATTTCAAGTAATATTTTTACTTAAGTTCCTATGATTGGATTTATGACATAGTGTGCATTTGGGTTAACTCTAATAGAATTTTGTATAAAATTTATTGTGCATGATTGGAAAACGATTTGTATAAATCATGTGGCTGCCTAGGAGAAACCATGAATCTCTGGTCTTTTGAGGCAGTAGCTTTTCCATGATTAAAGAACTGTTTAAGAGATCATGCAAGGTGATCATTCGAAGTTCCCATTAATGTAGTGGATAATTCATCATTAGGATAAGGTTTTTGTAACCATGGATCTAAATCGTACGAGGGCCGATAGTGAGATCCAAAAATTGTTGATCTCACTCGTTTTCATCTTTTAATGACTTGTTTTAACTCATATGCTGCCATAACTCAGTATTTTACTTTCCTAAGGGTAAAATGATGTTTTCCCATTGACCTAGAGGGATTAAAAGTCCTTATGAACAACATTATTCAAGAAAGAAGGCTATAATTTAATATTCTCTCTTCTCCTGGTAACTGGATTTCATCCTAAGGCTTCTCTTGTTCATTCTTCTATCTTTACTTGATCTTTTCATGGAAGATATCCTATTTTTTCATGGATATAAACCTATTTGGTGAGATATAGATCTAATATTGTTGATATAGATCTATATTTATAACATCTATATATATTTGATCTTGATTTCGAATTAGTTATTTAGATCTGGAACTTTTATCAACATTGTTGTGATGCTTGGATTTTTGGGATATACAGTGGGCAGACATCTGTCAATGAACTGAGGAAGGTGGTCGAAATATAATTCCCATAGTTTTTGATTTGATATGTATATACAATATTATATAATTGATAGCATCCTTTAGTAATTGATTTCCTTGAATTGGGTTAATTATATTGACCAATTAAGTTATTGAGGTTTTGTTGAAATAAGTGATTAATTAGAGAATTAATCCTAAGATTAAGGGGATTCCCTATTAGATAATTAATTTGGGGAAATTCAGTTATAAGAGATAGAATTATTAATCAAGATGATTAATTGAGAAGTTAATTATGAGATATATAATTGGCTAAGTTGGGATAATTAATTGTAAATTATTTATATGCTTTGAGATTATGATCTAGATAATTAATTATGGGATTAATTATGGGTATTTTATATTTAGAATGAGATAATTAATTTTATAAAATTAATTATCGAAAATGAGTTTTGGTGTTGGATAATTAATTAATGAATTAATTAATTGGATTAATGCATTTAGTTAATTTATGTGTTTACTAATAGTTTTGATGTGTTAAACTAATTCTTGAATTAGTAATGGGATTGGGGTAGATAATTAATTGTTAAATTAATTATGTGATAAAGAATGGGAACAAGGTATTTCTAAATTGATAAGTACAAATGGTAACATGTTCATTATACTTATGTGTAAAGATAATAGGAACATGGTCATTCTAAATTGAGAAGTATACATGGTAACATGGTCATTATAATTATGATTATATAGAATAGAAACATGGTCATTCTATTGAGGAGTAATCATGGTAGCATTTTCATCTTACTTATGTTTGTGATATTGGTAATTTTAGAAATGTGTCTTTTATAAGTGAAATTAATGAATGAAAATAATGGCACTCTAAGTTATGGCCTCACATGAGATTATTAGAACTTCGGAATGAGTCAAACCAGGTACTAAGAAATCACAATACCTTTGAATACTTTGATATTTGGTAGGAAGTAGCTATTAAGATATAATATTATCTATGGAAAACTTTGGGCTCTTGTACGAGATGAAGTTAGTTTTGAGGTACGGGTATCTTTGGGAACCCTGGAGTTAATGCTGTTGGATAAAAATAAATGAAAATATGATAAAAAAATTATTATTTCCCAGTAGTTATTTCCTTATAGAAATGAATGCACTATATTTTGACTGGAATTGTTTTAAACGACGTAAGTGGTGGCCTAATGAGTGGTACTCACACCCTATTTGGGCTGCATGATCGGTACCCAAATTGATTATATTGTTGCAGGACTAGATAAGGGAAAAGGACCTCGTATTGTTGGCTGATTAGGGATAGATCTTGAAGGAGGGAACCATACATGGTTTGGGACTAGCTTGGGGAGTCGTGGTGTTGTTATTTTTAGTTTCATTATAGACACTTGGTAGTTATATTAGCATAACATGTTTTCCATTTCAATTGAGTCTTTATTTTATATTTGGCTATATTGTGACAAGAGTATTATTTTATTTATATATGATTATGCTATTTATTATTTACTTCCACTGGTGGTTTACTCTGATAAAATAGGGTATAGTCTCCCCATGAATGACTTACCAGACCCTCACTGCTAGTCGACAGCCTCCAGTGTAAGGGGAGGTGTGCTTGAGGTCATGTAGAGAACTGGCTGGGGGTACTATCGCATGGAGTTCGGTTCAAGACGTTACACTCCAAGACATGATCCATTAAACCATTTTTTTTACAAAATTAATAATCACTAAATACTAAACATAAGATAGGGAACCTATATGTAACACCTCATGATTTTAAAAGAATAAAATTATGATCAATATCATAATCGAAATGCAACATTTAATGTAGAATAGAATGTAACACCATGAGACTTTACTATATTTTTCTTTCTTAGAAATTAATTATCTCTGCGTTGGATGTTGTACATGCAAACCCAATATTTTTATATTCCATAACATATTCAACACACAACACTGAGCTTCAACGACGCTTAAAATATAATATTGTTATAACTGAGATGTTAAATTAGAAAGTATGAGTGGTATTAACTAATTTATGAAATATATATATATATAAGCTACACTAAATATAAATTTTTGATAAATATTTAGTAAATAAGAAAACAATTTTTAGTAAAATGATTTAATTTTTCAAAAATACTTTTTCATCAAATATGACTATTATTTATTTTCGTGATAAAATATTTTATGATAATTCTATGAAATAATTAGAAAAATTAATTTATAAAATTAACATAATTTTTGGAATCATAATATCAAAATTTTCCTTGGGTTTTTTTTAAATTTTTATATAAATATTAATTTTTCAATAAATAGTAAAAATACCAAATTTTGTAAAACTATTATCAATTTTTAATATATTAACTAAATTAAAAGTCATATTACATTTTAAATATTATTTAATAATTATTAATTAAAAATATTTAATCTAATTAATTACATTTGAATCATTATTATATTTTTTTATATTTTTGTTTTTGGGTTTTAAAAATCTATTTTTCAAAAAAAAACTATTTAAAAATGAATAATGTTTATAATTAATTATTAATTAAAATAATAATTAAATTGTAATGTTTTAAATGAAATTTATATATCATATATAAAATATGTTTAATTTATATTCATATCACCTTTTTATTAGATGTTGACGTAGTATAAAATCATCTTGTGCTTGAAAAATACACTTCTCGAAAGCCTGCTTTTTTATCGCATCTATTGTTATCATTTTAAATATAATTTATTAAAATTTTCTGAATTTTAATTAAAAAATAAGAATAATTTTTTAAATATTATTTTAAAATAATATTAAAGTTAATTGTTTTTATACTGTTTTCTAGATTAATCTTTTTATAAAGAGTGAAAAGTACATAATTTTTATTAATAACTACCCTTTCGATTAAATTTTTTGTAAAGTTAAATAAAATTTTAAATTAGTTTTTAAGTATTATTAGTTCAAAATATATAAATTAATCCAATTTAGGCCATTTTAATCAATTAAATATTTATTACATATATATATATATAGTACGTATACATTTAAACTTTTTCTCTTTCAAAACATGCTTTCTCGTTTTGTCTCCAAGATTAATTTTAATTTTAATATTTTGAATTCTATGATTGGAATCTATAAAAAGGTATATAATATTTATAATTTTAGTAATTCATATTATATAATATGTTCAATATAAATTTTGACCGAAAATTAATTGTGAATGTATTAAATATTAATTAAGGTGGTTAAGTTAAAAATGGCCTTATTATGGGATAAACTAAACAGGTAAGGATAATCATAACCCATAAACATTTCTAATAAACTATTTTATATTGATATATTGACCATTAAACCTCTATGTTACAATTATATTTTATTTATTACCCTTATTAAATGTTATAAACATGGAACATACGATGTTTTTCAAAATACCAAGTTTGTAATCTCCCAAACATATAAAGGCCACTTCTTATCCTCTAATAATAATCCCATAAAACCAATTTGTTTCATCCAATAACTAACCATATCACTAAAATAATTACACCAATCAGTCATAAAAAGATTATTTTGTGTATAAATTTATCCTTGGATGGATTAGTGCAAACCTATATAGGATACAAATAGAATTGGTAATGTTCTTCAACGGGTATTTTTATCATATTTCATTATACTAAACCTTAAATTATTCATAAAAAATTATTATATAATATAATAAGTAACATCCATATATTTATATGTTATTAAGTTAATTTAATAACATAAATACTTTCCATATTCCATCAAATTGGTTTCTAAATCAGCATTTGTGTGTGTGAACTACCGGTTTTTGAACCAATGTCGTTCATTTTTCCATTACCACATCTCATGACTAGTTATGATGATGAATATAATGTATAAATATATTATATTTAATAAATAATTATACCTATAGAGTCATTGTACCAAATTTACCATTTTTATTCCATTCTATTGGGAATATGATAACGTAGCTCTTGTGTACAACAGACTATCACCTTGTGAATTGATGTGATTCATTTTTCACTAACACGTTATATAAAATTCATGGAGTTTACATATTATGAATATATGGGTTATAAATGAAATATTTATGGAATTAATTAAATATTTATAATTCTCTAAATATAATATATCATTTTATTGTTTTCAACTAAAAATTTGATAACATCTTTTGTGTACATGTGGACAACCGCCATCACGTAGTGATGCGACTCTATTTTATTCCCAACACATTAAGAATGATATTTATATATGTAGATATAATTAAATAACATTTTATTTATGATAAAATTATAATTATGAAAATTTAAAATATTTCAACCATTTTACATAATGACCCATGAAAATTTGAAACGTTTCTCATGCATTTTTACGACCTACCGTCTCCATGAAGGTAACTTAAATTCATTTTTTTATAAAAATATTTCATGACTAGTTATAAATGTATAATTGATGTATAAATATGATAATTAATTCATAATATAAATTATGGAGATTATAGAACTATAAAAAATATAAAAAATAACTAAAACATTCATAACAAAGCAAAAAAAGATAAAACATGTCAATTATCACCAGGAATAATGAAAATGATGAAATATTGTTGATGACTGGGTGATAAGATGTTATAAAAGGATCATATATGATATTATAAATATCCATATTATTATGAAATAAATTAATAACATGTCTAAAACCACTATACATGTGGTTAAATCATTATCAACCAAAAGGAAGTGTGATGTATGGGTTTTCTTGTCTCGCTCTTATTTTTGTGAGATATATTCCATATTCACCACTTATTTTTTATGGATAAACTTTACATGAATATATTTTATGATTATTATACATAAATTTATTAGTAATTACATATCCATTTTAGTATCTATATTTCATGCAATTTATAGTTTCAATATTACCAAATTGGTGAGTGGTTTCGGTTTCAATTTTCCTCCTTTAAGATGCACGTTATGTTATACACCTATATTATTTTATGAGGTTTATATACTACCCCATTGATATTTTATATCATTAATTACATTATTTTAAGGAAAATATAATTTTCTTTTTATGATATTCTTTCATTGGGATTATGATTCCAATTTTCGAAAGTGGTAAGAGTCTTATGATACAATCTCATGATCTATATAGATTATATATTATAATTATTCCAATGATGAGAACTTATGATACATATCTCATGAATCTAATGAATTTTATTCTCTTATAGTTATTCCTGATATTTTGATGAAATTGTAACACTTTAAAAATCATTAGTAAATAGAATAATTGATAACATTCTTTGAATAAAAAGAAAATTTATTTATCACATGAGTCAGAAATATGTTTTCTACCAAAAACAAGTTATAAAATAAATGTTTTCAAAAATGATTTTATCCTTTCTGATATGCTTTATTATTGAAAATTTTACCAATTTTTTACTTTTTATAAAAACTTTCTAGGGAATCTTTGTTGTGTTTTAGAAAAAATTATATTTTTCTTTTACCAAAAATATTAATGGATTATTTGTTTTACTGTGTATGACATGATCATAATTTTATGCTTCTAGGACCATTATTTTCTTTGATGATTCATTTATTAGTTTTAGTGGTTATTCTAAATGAAATGTAAAATAAGGTGGAGGACCAAGCATGATTAGTCTCTAAAAATATACTAAAAAAAGTGTAAAGCGTAAGAAGAATGAGACATGGAAAAGAATACCACACCCAGATTAAAACTAAATATCAAAAAGATCAATATAATTACAATAGACATAGTGAAAAGCTACACCAGCATCAGTCGAATCCCATTTAGATTGTAAATTTTTTTTTTCTTGAAGAGTGCGGAATACATCTCCATGAGCCTTTTCTGATCAAAATTTAGGTGATCCCTGGAAGAATTCCTATTAGATATCCCCTACTTAGGATCATCAGAAATCATTTTTTATGATTTAGAAGAGGACCTGGTAGACATGGTACTTAGCATGTTGGAATAATCCTTCACCAGCCTTCTCTTCAGGGGAGAAAAAATGAATCACTCATTATTAATCACCTTTTTCTTCCCATGTGTAATGATAGTACTAACCCGAGAATTATCAAAAGTCAAGGATTTATAAATATTGTTGTTAGTATTTTCATCATCATTAGTTAAATCTTCCCATCTCTTAGAAATTTACAAAAAAACTATGAATTTTATAAATCTCCTCCTAAATATTTATTTTTTGTATGTCGGTGCCATGATCCTCATCACATGGATCCTACAATAGCATATCTAAACCACATGACTGCATGAAGCCACGTACTATACACTACTATTTAAAATTAGTGTCCTCCAGGGCCAATCAGTGGGAAACCATAGTAGCACCTTGCTCACCACATACCCATTCATTCATCACTGGAATCAAGTGCATGACCTGAACCACACTCTACTCATACCCATCACAAACATATTTACCCATTTCTTTATCATCCCTCACCCCATAAATCACTTCCAGCACATCACAGTGTGAGAAATCACCATTTAAATTAGAATAAAAAATACATGGAGACATCTCATTCTTCAAATTCATAACTGCCTCAAAAGAAATAGTATTACGGAAATCATATTTTAAACTATCATAAACAACATATACTTTTGAATCAGGTAATGTAACCTATATAATATTATGAGTTATTTTTACAACTTCACCTTGGATCATGGTATAATCTCTATTGACTCCATGTCCTTCATGTAGATTGGTCCCAACAACTTATTGTGAACCACAAAGTTCTTTTGTTTTACACTCTTTGTCTAATACCTCATATCGATTATGAAGATAAATTTTGTCCATAGTCTTCAAACAATCCCACTCATTTTTTGTAGACAAGGGTGAATCATTCTCAATTTATATACCTTGAATAAAATAAGTAGAAACCATGTTCTTAGAGTGCCTCTCATCTAATTCATTCCCCAGTCTATCAAAGATCATTAGTGCTCGTGGCTATATGACCACTACGTGAGCCCCCTACATGAAGCCTTTAGGATGATCCCACACATGAGGATTAACATGGAAAATTTCCAAGCCAACACGATCAATAAAATCAACCTTCCTCATATCCTTCACATTTATATTCCGAGACACACTACAAAAAACTAAAGAAAGGTTCCCCAGCCAATTACAAGAAACATAAAATTTTATCCATGACTCAAATATAACAGGTTTCTACCATTAAAATCCACGTCCATTTGTTATCCATAGCTAATTCAAAAGTGGTTCGAAGACATCAACCTCCACACAAATGCAGGGATAAATGGGATGGAAACCCACTTCATTTCTGGCATCCAAACATAGAATTAAAAGGTTATTTGGCACAAAAATTTTATAATGATTATTTAATGGTATTTACATTCATTGGAATCAATAACCTTTATTGTTATTTATTCTAAAGTGGGTATATTTTTTAATTATACCATCCACATTTATTATATGGATTCATTATGATTTTTTAATGATATTATTATGGAACTCATTTCTTTTCTAGGGGTAAATAATGTTTCAAAGATACTGACATGAAACCCATTTCATTCCCATGAGTTTATCATGGTATTGAATAATAATGATTGTTTCTATGAGTTTAAGGCTGAAGTTTTTTTAAAAATTAATCCGAATGAGGTTAATGGTTATTATATATGAAGTGTGTACCATGATAGTGAAACCTATGCTCATTAGAACTTATATAATGGGTGTACCTAGATGTCACTCTAATGCATTGGATAATAATTTTGTTTTCTGAATACTTATATTGGATGTTTTCTATATGGTAATTTAAATTGAGGTGGTTTCATAAGTGTTCTATGAAGATGATGTTCCGAGATACCAATAAGTTTTATCTATGACTATTATGGGTTTATGATGTTTTGTTTTACGATAATTGGTATCACATGTAACATGAATATTTTTTCTTGTTACTTTTTCTTTTTTTAAACCCTTATGCCATGTTTTCATTTTTGATGATATGGGTATTTATAGGTATGAATATTCTTATGTTGTAAACTTTCACATTGATTATATCATCACACACATATGAACTTCTTATGCTCACTGATGAAATTAAATTTTTTATTGTTTACTTATTCCCTAAAATGAGAATTTTATATCAACCATATTGTTTTTCCTTTTCGGCATGTTATATAGAATTAGATATAACAAATTACATCTATAAGTGACTTCACATGGATAATGATGATGATATAACATGAAAAAGAAAAGCTATGTTAAGTGGGAGAATGATCATTTAATGTCATTGGTATTATTTATGTAGTAGTTTGTCCAAGTTTCCTAAAAATATATACCCAAAAGGTGCTAAAGAATTTAAGTGATAAAATTTTTATCTTTCATGTAGTATAGTTTGGATGGAAGAAAATTTTGTGATAATCATCATCATCAAAACCAAAAATGAAATGTTTATGAATTCAGAAATAGATCTAGTACTGGATGTTGGGGGTTGTTAATGTTGGTACCATATTGATGGTTTTGATAACTTTTTGAGATTATGATTATTTCATGTGAGGTTATATTAAGGGTCATGGATACCATAATAGGTCTATATGATTATAGTTATTCATAAGATCGAAGTATTAGATACCTCATTTGAGGTATTTAAGTAGTAAAAAAGGTTATTAATGGATTTTTGGGAGACATTTTTGTGGGTTAGGTTATTTTTATCCCTTTAGATCAATATAAAGTGTTATTTATGGAGGAATTATTTTTTTCAGGATTAATGATAAAAGGATGATGTGAAGTATGATTGACTACCCTATCATATCTGACAACGTTGTGGGGATTGAACCCACAATAGAAGGGGAACCAAAACATAGCACCAACCACTGGACTACATAATGTTCTAATTAGAATGATATTTTTAAAAAATTACTATTATGATTATTTCATAAACATATAATATTTTATTTTAGTAATGACAATTAATTTATCATTGAATGTTATTTGATAAATTCATTATATTATTTTGGTTTTGAAGAGGAAACGTTTGAGTAATTTTAAGCGTTATTAATTATAGAATGAATTTTCATGGACTTTAGGTATTATTGTGGAAATTTAGAGATTAATTTATGGTGTTTTATAAAATCTATTAATTATTTTTTCATGTTCTAAATTTTCTTGTTTTGTTTAATGTTTAAATAAAGGACGAATATTTTATTATCCCTTTTATAGTTAAATTGTATTTTAAATTTTTTTAGTACTTCTTTCATGAAAAAATCATCCTAAATATAAGTAATTTCAAAAAAAATATGATATTGTGTGGTAAATTTATTAGAAGATGAAATTATACTCATCCAATATGTATTTTGTTATATTAAATTAGTCCAAATGGTAAGAGAATTCCTCAACTCTTGTAAAATGATCTTGAAAAAAGTGATATCCTAGTAGCTTCATTTATGATGAATCGATACTCTTTCATATCATCATATATTTATTGTTTTGTGTCCCTTAAATTTCCTTAAATTATTTACTTTATTATGATAAATGAACTTAATAAATAATTATAATTATTTACACTTTTCTTCTATTACCACATGTGTTCTGTTATTTTAAAACAAAGTAATGTGTTATTCCATTTACCCTTTGTAATTCCCCATTTTCTATTACTAATAAGTTATTATATTAATGATTTTAATGAATATATTTACAAAAAAATTGAATGTCCATCCTTTGATTACTGATATAATGTTCAAATTATGATGACATAATTTACTAATGGGATAGTATGTAACACCATGAGATTTAAAAATAATAAAATTATGATTGATAGCAAAAATGACATGAAACACTTAAATAAGATGATAAGGTAACACCCCAATACAATATAATATTTTTCATTTTAAATAAATTTAATCTATTTAATTGATGGTGGTACATGAAAACCTGAAATTTTTAAGTTTTATAGTGTATTAAACATACAACACTGAGAAAAAACGACATGTTATTTATATAAACATTATACCATAGCCATTAAATGGAAGGGTATGAATAGAATTAAATTATTTATAAAATTTATATTTCTATATAACATAATCAATATAGAATATTGATAAATATTTAGTAAATAATCAATCGGTATTTATTAAACTGATTTTATTATTCAAAATTTATCTTTATTCAAAAATCAATTTTTTTAACATTCATTAGAGTAAATTGTGATAATAAATTTTCAAAACATTTAGAAAATGCAATTTTTAAGATTAATATAATTTTTATAATAATAATATTAAAATTTAGTTTGGTTCTGATTTTATATTTTTTTTCTAAAAATATTGATTATTTAGTGAATAAAGAAAAATATTGAAGTACGTACAACTATTTTTTCATCTGAATAAATAAATTAACAAAAAATATAATTTTTATTATTATTATTTATTAAGTATTATTTAGTTATATTTAATCAAAATAATTAAAATTTAATCATTGTTATATTTTTGTATGATTTTTTTTGTGATTATAAAGGATTTTAAAAAATTAACTTTTTTAAATGAATAATGTTTCACATATTGAATTAAATAATATAATCCATAATTAGTTATGTTTTAAATGAAATTTATAGATCATATATCAATAAATTTTAATTTATATTCATATCGTGATAATTATTTAACACTGAGTTAATATAAAACCATCTGGACATTAAAAAAATACACTTCTAAAAACACATCTTTTTTCAATGCATCTGTGGGATTTTTTAACACAATTATTAAAGAAATTATAAAATATCATTGAAAAAATATACATATTTTTTAAATCATAACATGAAAATTATATCAAGGTAAATGTTTTATAATTTTTTGAATAGATTAAATTTTTTATGAATATTGAAAAAATAATAATTTTAAATAAAAACTAACATTTCATTTAATTTTTTTAAGATAAATTATATTTTAAATTTGTTTTAAAGTAATATTAGTTAAAATATAATTCTATTAATTCAATTAATCTAATTTTAATCAATTCTGAACTGAATTTAGATATAATAACTTTTTAAACATTTGAATGTTTTTTTCTTTAAAATCCTACATTCTCATCACATATGCATGGTTAATATTAAATTTAATTTATCAACATATGTGAATAGAATTTGGTAAAATATATTAAATATTTTTAATCATAATAATTTATATTATCTAATTATTTAAACTTAATTTTTTAACAAATTGAATAGTGTATGTAGTAAAAAGTAATTATTGCTGTTAAGGTAAAAAATGAGTTTACTTGGGGCATAAACTAAAAATATATGGGTAATCATGACCAACACACTATTATAAAAACTATTTTATGGAAGTATATAGAACAATAAACCATTAATATTATATAATTGTCCATTTTTTACCCTTTTACAAATTAAAAACATGGGATCCCTAAATTCATTTCAAAAATACCATTGTGTGTCCTCTCCCCAACTTATAAAAGGCCACCCTCTCCTTTATTCTTTGTAGAAAAAAACATATTTCATTCAGACATTACCTTCCCAAATCACTTCTAAAATTACTTCATCAATCCCTAGAATCTATATTTTCATCATAAATCTATTCTAGGAATGATTTAGTGCAAACTTAAGGAAGATACCCGAATAATATGTAAATTTCATCAACAAGCATCTTTATTTTGTATCATTATCCACCTCCTTAAATTTTTTTAAAATCAGTTTTTATAAAAAATTAATTTTCTTACAAATAGTTATATTTAATTATATTAATTTAATAACCTATAAATTTTCCCACTTTCATCAAATCTTTTATGAAATAATTTTGTGTGTGTATGACTGACTTCCACATCATGAACTGATGTCATTCATTTTTTCCTTCCCACCTCTCATGGTTAGATGTGCTGATGGGTATAAAGTATATATATAATATTTATAATATAATTATACATATTAAGTTATTATATCATATAAAAATTTTTACATTCCATTTCATTGGGGATACGATAACGTCTCTCATGTGTACGGTGATCTACCACCTCCTGAAGCGATTTGATTCATTTTTCACTAACACATTACATAGAAGATAATAAGGGTAAAAATAATTTATATAATTTATATATATTAAATAATTATGATATTTAGTAAATTTTTACCATTCTGAGAATATAATATATCATATTCATTTTTACAGTAAAAAGTTGATAATGTCGTTCGTGTATATAAGGACTACCACCTTAAGGAAGCGTTGTGACTCTCTTTTCTTTACCGCACCATAATAATTTTTTTATAAGTATGTATAATTAAATAATATTAAATTTATGAAATAATTATATTTATTTAAATATAATATATTACTTACATTATTTCTATACTGATATTTGAAAAATTGAAATGTTACTCAGGAGTATGTATGGCCTAATGACTCCACCATCACAATATTGATTTATTTTTCAAACGTATCATTGATGATTATTTTTAAAGGTCTAATTGATGTATAAATATTATAATTAAGTCATGAATATTATTCTAGATATGATTGAACTATATAATATGCACATGAACATGGACTTTCATAATGAAATGAAAGAAAAAAACATGGTAATAAACATCTGAAATAATGAAAATAATGAATGATTATATATGAATGAGTGATAATTTGTTCTTAAAAGATCATGTATGATCTTATAATAACTAATATGGTCGTATAATAAGTTAATAAAATATTTAAAAATAGTATACAGTATGTTAAATCATTATCAACCAAAAAGAATCTTGAATTATGGTTTTTCTCGTATCACGTTCATTTTTGTGAGATATTTGATTATTTAATTTTTTTATTTGTACAGGATATAATGCCCAAGAACTTTTTTATGAATCATATAATTATATCTATGGGGATTCATATATCTAATTAATAATCTATATTTAATGGGGTTTATAGTTTAAATGTTACCAAAGCGGTGAGGGATTTCAATATCAATTTTTCTTAATTGAGATATATGTTAACATGTACACCTACCATATTTTATGAGGTGTATATACTTCATGTTTTACAGTTTATATTATTAATATACTAATTTTCATGATACAATTAATTTAATTTAATGATATTTTGTAATAGGGAAATATGATTCAATGTTACCAATGTTGTAAGAGTCTTATGTTACAATCTCATTGATTATTGGGATTGTTTATGCTTAGGCTTCCAATGATGTGACATTATTATCCATTTCTCAAGAAACTCATTAATTTTCTTCTCCTCTAGTTATTGAATAAATTTTCATGAAATAAATCCTTTTTTCCACTCTTTTTTACATATAATAATTGAGAATTATGTATACATATATATGAATTTATTTCTCTCTTCGGATGAAAAAATATTTTCTACCCAACCATGTTTGCAGAAATGATTTCAAAATTGATTTTAATCATTAAAAAATTATTTATTAAATACATTTTCACCAAAAAATTTTGTCTTAATTTTTTTTCAAATGAATCATAATTTTTTTCCAAATAATTACTATTTGAATTTTACCAACAACATGAAAGGAGTCTTTCTTTTAACACTTATGGAATGAGAAGAATCTTCTTCAATCATGAGAATTATTTTCATTAAATATTACTTTATATATATTGAAAATTATTTTAAAATAATATAATTCTGAAAATGTTTTTAAAGGTTTTTTTCAAAATGGAATTGATATTTTCCTGAAAAATATTTTTTAATGTTTTTTAAAATATAAATTTATATGTTTTCAAGCTTACTAGAAAAGAGAATTATTTTCACAATATTTTGTTAATATTTGGTTTTTAAAATATTATTTTCCAAATTAAATGGTTAACTTTCTCAAAACAAATCAGGATATTTTAATGGTATTTATATTCATAAATATAAACAACACTTGCTGACACTTATGCTCTATTAGGGATATTTTTGTAATGATACTCTATTAATTATTTCATAGGATGAATTAAAATTATTTCAAAGATAATACTATGTAACCCATTTCTTTTCCAATAGTTAATCATCTTTCCAAGAGAATGATGTGAAACCCATTTCTTTACATTTCATTAATCATTTTATTGAAGAATAATTGTTGGTTTTTTAAGTTTTCTAATGAATGATCTAGGTAATTTATTCATGTTGTGTTTCTTGGACATTATAATTTATAAGGATTTATAGATAACACTGAGTGAGGTTGTCATAGATAATATAACTGGTGCACCCAGATAGTGATCAAATGCATTTGGTAATGAATATTCTCTCCAAAGATTTATAATATAATTATTCACAATGGTTATTAAAATTATACAAGTTCTATAAGGTTTTTATAATTTTTCTATTAGGATGGTTTTACAAGGTACCAATGTGTATTTTTTATTTTTTTACTATCAGTGTATGTCGTTTAATTTGATTAAGATTGGTATCACAGGGATCCGAATTATTTATTCTTATGACTCTTTCATTTTTTTAATCTAAATACCATGATTTTATGTTTGATGATCTAGGTATTGATAATCATGAATATTATTATGTTATACTCATGAAATTTGATTATGTCATCATATATTTATTCTCTTCTTATGGCCACTGATGAAATTTCATTTTTTAATTATTACATTTCACCTTACTGAGTATTTTATATCACACTTCTTATGTTTCCCTTTCCAAAGGTTATAAAGAGTTATGTGTAATGAATTATTTTTAGATGTGATTTCACATGGACGAAGATGATATCAAAATGTGAAGAAATAAAAGATAGGTTATATTATAATAATTCTCATTTTACCAAATGGGTATAGCTTATGTATGAGTTTTTCAAATTCAGTGACACAATAAACCAAAAAGTGTCATTAAAAATTTATGTGAACCAATTTATCAATATTATTTTTGAATGTTTTTGATGAAAAAAATTGGCACAGATATTGATATTAAAGCTAGAAATATAAAGTTTAAAATTTCATCACCTAATCAAGGATAGTTGTATTGGGGATATTATACTACAATAGATATATACAATATAATAGATCTAAAAATTTTAATACATAAATATTCTCACAATTGGGGGAATACCTCTGATGCATAACAAATGTCAAAAACAATTTTTTATCCACCCATGGAACATGGGTAATTAATCCCTCAATGATATTTTGAATGAATTTATGAATTTGATATAAATGTACTATAGAATTAGGGATTATAAAATAATCCCCCCCAATGTTACAGGTGAACCTGACTACCTTTTCTCCCAACTGATTCATAACCCAAGGCATCACTACAAAATAAGTTGTAGTCTCTAACCATTAGAAAGAATTTTTTTAGTGATGTTCATGAAAATATATCATGTGTGTAAAGTCATATTGTATGATTTTGTTGAAAAAACATTTTTCATACTGATTAAAAATATATTTTATAACTAAACAAAAAAATTACTATAAGAAAATATCGTTCTGTTTCCCAGCCATGAAAACTAAATTCCATCCAAAAAACAGGTTACTAAATTACGTTTGGATAATTTCAAAATTTATATTGTTATCATTGGTTAGTGATTATGGAAAATCTATTATGAGATTGGTAAAACACACAATTTAGTTTTTCTAGATTCTATAGGGATGGTTATAGTATTTATGTGTGATGGGGAGTGTTGTTTTCAATCCCCTTGGGAGTGGAAGATTTTTTTAAAGTATATATCTTCTTTAGAATGTTTTTTAGTTTGTATTTACTAGTGATAATTTAGATGTTCTTATTAGAGGTGGATTAGTGTTTACTCTAATGGTTATATCAGTAGATGTGGTTTAAATATATTTTTTTGGATCTATATGAATATAATAGAGAATCATTGGTGTGTTTTGGTGAGATTTGGGTATGTTTAGATGTCATGGGAAAGAAAATCATAAAAGTGTGGTTTTCATGGGGATGCCTCTTTTTTTAATCCTTTATATATTATTTTTTATTTTTGTCCCTATTGGTGTTTCTTAAAGAAACTATATGAATAATATGATGAAAAATATTTGTGAGTTATACTGTTATGATGTTGTTGGTCGATGCATAAAATTACTAAATGAATATAGTGGTAGATTAATGAAATAAATTCACCAAAAAACATAACTTTCTTCCTAGTATCAATAATATATACTTTTATATATTGGTAATGTTTTTTAGATTTAAATAATTATAATTATGTATTAATTAATATTTTAATAAGGTTATTTTAAACAAAATGGTAACTTAATATTGGTTATAAAATTTTAATTATAACAATTATGTTTCAATAAAATGATTATATTTTGGTTTATATGTACTTTAAGTGATAAATAATGAGACACATACATGATAGTGGGCCGAAGGAGTTTATATTTTTATTTATAGTATTGAGTAATTTTAGTGATTGATAAGCTGAGAATATTCATGGTAGTATTGAATATTACATGAGTTGTGATATAATATAACATTTAATTTCAATTTATGTTTTTATTTTAGAAACATGTTTCTCAGTTGTAAAATATTTATTATCTAAAGTTATTATAATATTTTATGTGTGTATTGATATTCATATACTGAGTTTCTTGTATTTTATGATTTTTTAAGTGGAAATTAGTTGTAACATCTCAGGTATAATGTCTCGTGAGAACAAAAATGGTGGAAATATAGTTTAAAGGTTGTGAAAAAAAAAATATTTAATTTATTAGATGTCATATAATGGATGATAAATATTTATCACATTATTTATAATTTATAAATGCCTTCCCAATCATTTTTTGGGGTGTTTATATGAACTCTCTATATGTATGAGTTTATACTATATCTAAAATAAAATGTAAGTGTTGTGAACATTATTATAGGCTTGTTTCTAGTAAAAATCATTAATGAAATTTACATTGAGGATTGAGAGAATTAAAATTTTTATATAAACGGATGTACACTAGAAAAGATAATTTTGATGAGATCTTGATATGTGTAAGTGATAGGCATGTCTCATGGTTTTTTATTTCATGTGTGAAACCTGTTCTTGTTTCCATATTTTTCACACTATATTTAATTTCAAATATGTAAATAAAAACACATTATTTCACAATAATGAATAATTTTTTATAAGTATACTCATTTTGTGTAATTTAATGTTATTTACCTTATAGAGTTTCCATAAAACAATTTATGATAGTACAAGTAATGTTATGGATATATCTAGGAGTATGGACTTTATTATCCATAATTGTGTTATATCGCATAAAATTCTATGAAAAGTGATATAGAGAATGGAAAATTATATCTTTCTCTTATATATATTTCAATACTCATGATCCTAATATAGTAAATAAACAATTTTTCTCAAAAACAATTTAATAATTCAAATTTGATTATTTCATTATAAGTTTATTCAACATAGTATAACACAAAATTAGAAAATGGTCCTCAAAATAATTGGAATAACTATTGTGACATAAGACATTAAAAAATATGGTATAAAAAATATTTAAGCCCTGAGAATTTTACTATAAAATTAAGGAATAGTATGTATGATACATTTTTATTATAAGGAAAAAATAATTAATTAAACATTCATGGTATAAGAACAAAGAAGATTTTATGAATAATCATAGGATTTTAGAATAATTTGCCTAGAAATTATGATAGTAATACATTATGATTGTTGATCATTATTGATCATTAGAAATTATTATTATTTGTAACAATGTTACCATTAAAATTATAGAAGATAAAATGTGTTGATGATTAATATTTGACGAAGATGGAAAAAAATGTGGCATCACCAAGTAAAAACATCCCTTTAGAAGATTATCTATTAGATCTTGGGTACATTATGGAATTATGGGGTTTCTCTCTTGACAACAAAAAACCAAAAATCCTCAGTTTATTCCCAAGAGAAATCATTATAAGATAAATTAAATTAAATTTTGATCACTTGAACATCAATGTTAGCTAAACCACTTTATGAAAGTGTAAAAAAATGCACCATATACTTATGACTTGTGCTTCTGTAATATGGGGTTATATATTTTGGCCAAAAGTTTTATTCATGTGTAAATTCATTTATAAAATAATTAATGGTTACAGCGATATTGAATTTTTATGTATCACCTGTATATAAATGGTAAAATATGAATTATTATATGATTAATATAATGAATTATATTTTTCATAGAAATAAACCATAAGTTTATTTCTAGAAAATATACATTTACATATTTATTTATCGTATATATTAATGTTAGAAATAAATTTTTTCATATTTTTTAAATATGAATTCTTATATAAACAATACAATATTTTTTTATCATGTATAGTTTTTTAATGGGTTGGAGGTTTTTCTTATGAAAAAAAATATTCATTGATATATAAGTTATTTATTTAAATCATAAATTTATCATACATTGGAAAATATTTTGATAAAACTGATTACTTTTTTAAAATCATAAAACAGAAATTAGCCAAAATTAATTGTTCCTAATTTTATCAGATATCCAAATTTTTCAATAAAAATTAAAACATGGCATATTTATATGGTTGTCATTATGGAATCATAATCTGTTTGTATAATGTAATTAAATCACACGTCTCTGGTCTTTTGAGGCAGTAGCTTTGCCACGATTAAAACATAGTTTGAGAGGTCATGCAAGGTGGTCATGCAAAGTCAACCTTTAAACAGTGGATAATGCATGGTTATCACATGGTTTGTCTAACCATGAAACTAAACCGTACGAGAGATGATAGTGAGATCCTAAAATTGTGGATCTCATTCATTTTCATCTTTTAATGACTTGTTTCACATCATATGCGGTTCTAACTCAGGATTTTACTTTCCCGAAGGTAAAAGAAGGTTTTCTCGTTGACCTGGAAGGATTACAAGGCCTTATGAACAACAGTCTTCAAGAAAGAAGGCTCAAATTTCATATTCTCTCTTCTCCTGGTAACTGGATTTCATCATGTTGCTTCTCATGTTCATTCTTCTATCTTTCCTTGATCGTTTTATGGATGATATCCTATTTATCCATGGATATAAACCTATTTAGTGAGATATAGATCTAATATTGTGTATATAGATCTATATTTATGATATTTGGATGTATTTGATCTTGATTTTGGTTTAGTTATTTATATTCGGAACTTTTATCAACGTTGTTATACTGCTTGGATTTTGGGGATTTACATTGGGCAAACATCCATCTACAAACTAAGGAAGGTGGTCTAAATATAATTCCCATTGTTTTGGATTTTATATTTATATACTATATTATATAATTGATATCAACCTTTAGTAATTTATTTCCTTGAATTGGGTTAATTAGATTGATCAATTGAGTTATTGAGGTTATGTTGAAATTGGTGATTAATTGGGGAATTAATCATCAGATTAAGGGGATTCCCTATTAGATAATTAATTTGAGGGAAATTAGGTTATAAGAGATTGGGGTGGTAATCAAGATAATTAATTTAGAAGTTAATTGTGAGATATATAATTGGATATGTTGAGATAATTTATTGAAAATTAATTATATGCTTTGACATTATGATCTAGTTAATTAATTGTGGGATTAATTATGAAGATTTTAGATTTAAAATGAGATAATTAATTCTGGAAAATTAATTATGGGAGATGAGTTGTGGTGTTGGTTAATTAATTAATTAATTAATTAATTAGATTAAGGAATTTAGTTAATTTATGTGTTAACTAATGGTTTTGATGTGTTAAACTAATTCTTGAATTATTAATAGGAATTGGGGATAATTAATTTGTAAATTAGTTTTGTGACAAAGAATGGAAACAAGGTAATTCTGAATTGAGAAGTACAAATAGTAACATGTTCATTAAACTTATGTATAAGGAGAATGAGAACATGGTCATTCTAAATTGAGAAGTATACATGGTAACATGGTCATTAAACTTATGATTAAAGAGACTAGGTATATGGTCATTCTATTTAGAAGTAAGCATGGTAACATTATCATCATACTTACGTTTTTTATATTGGTTAATTTGGAAATGCGTCTTTTAAAAGTGAAAATAAAGAATGGAAATAATGGAACTCTAAGATATGGCCTCACATGAGATTATTCTAACATTGGCATGAGTCAAACCAGGTACTAAGATATCACCATACCTTTGAATACTTTGAGATTTGGTAAGAAGTAGGTTTTAAGATATAATATTATCTGGGAAAAACTTTGGGCTCTGGTACGAGATGAAGTTAGTTTTTAAGTACGGGTATCCTTGGGAAAACAGGAGTTAATTTAGTTAGTTAAGAATAAATGAAAATATGATAAACTATTTATTACTGCATTATAGTTATTTCCTTATAGAAATGCATGCACTATCTTTTGACTGGAATTGTTTTGGACGTCGTAGGTGGTGGCCTAATGAGTTATACTCACACCCTATTTGGGCAGCCTGATCAGTACCCGAATTGATAATATTGTTGATGTAATAGATATGGGAAAAGGCCCTGGGATTGGTGGCTGATTGGGGATAGATATTGGAGGAGGAAACTAGACTTGGTTTGGGACCTTCTTGGAGAGTCTTAGTGTCTTTATTTTTAGTTTCATTATATACACTTGGAAGTTATATTATCATAACATGTTTTCCATTTCAGTTGAGTCTGGTATTTTCTAAATAGTTATCTTGTGACATGGTTATTTTTTTGGTTATATATTCTTATACTATTTCTTATTTACTTCCACTGGTGGTTTACTCTAATAAAATAGGTTATAGTCTCCCAGTGAGTGACTTACCAGACCCTCACTACTATCGGCAGCCTCAAGCATACGTGGAGGTGCGCTTGAGGTCATGTGGAGAACTGGTTTGGGGAACTATCACATGGCTCATAGTTCAGGATGTTACACTCCAAGACATGTGCCTCTAAACCATTTTTTTAATAAATTAATAGTCACTATATACTAAACATAAGATAAGGAACCTATATATAACACCCCGAGAATTTAAAAAAATAAAATTATCATCAATATTGTAATCGAGATGAAACATTGAATATAGAACAGAAAGTGACACCTTGAGACTTTACTATATTTTTCTTTTTAAAAAAATAATTATCTCTTCGTTGAATGTTGTAAATGCAAACCCGTTATTTTTATATTCAATGGCATATTCAACAACAACATCGATCTTAAACGGTGCTTGATATGTAATATTGTTAAAATCGATATGTTAAATTATCATGTATGAGTGGTATTGACTAATTAATGAAATATATATATAAGCCACACTAAATATAAATTTTTTATAAATTTTTAGTAAATAATAAAACAATTTTTAGTAAAATGATTTAATTTTTCAAAAATACTTTTTCATCAAAAATGATTATTAGTTATTTTCATGATAAAATATTTTATAATAATTCTCTAAAACAATTTGAAAAATTATTTGATAAAATTAACATAATTTTTGGTATCATAATATCAAAAAAAATGGGGTATTGTTTTTAATTTTTAGAGAAATATTAGTTTTTTATTAAATAGTAAAAATACCAATTTTGTAAAACTATTACCAATTTTTAATAAATTAACTAATTTAAAAAGTCAGATTACACTTTTAATATTATTTAATAATTATTATTTAATAATATTTAATCTAATTAATTATATTTAAATCATCATTATATATTTTTTTATATTTTAGTTTTCGGGTTTTAAAAATCTATTTTTCAAAAAAAACTATTTAAAAATAAATAATGTTTATAATTAATTATTAATTAAAAAAATAACTAAATTAGAATGTTTTAAATGATAATTATGCATCATATATAAAATATTTTTATTTTATATTCATACCACTTTTTTTATTAGATGTAGACTTAGTATAAAATCATATTGTGCATGAAAAATACACTTTTCGAAAGCCTTGTTTTTCGTCGCATCTATGGGTTTCATATTAAATATAATTTATTCAAATTTTGTAAATTTTAGATAAAAAATAAATATATTTTTTAAATGTTATTTTAAAATAATATTAGAGTTAACTGTTTTGATATTTTTAAATAGATTATTTTTAATATGAAGACTGAAAAATACAGAATTTTAATTAATATCTACCCTTTCGATTAAATTTTTTTAAAAGTTAAATAAAATTTTAAATTGGTTTTAAAGTATTATTAGTTAAAAATACATAAATTAATCTAATTAATTCAATTTTCATCTATTTAATATTTATTATATATATATAATATGTATACATTTAAACTTTTTCTCTTTAAAAATATGGTTTCTCGTTTTATCTGCAAGATTAATTTTAATTTGAATATTTTGAATTAAATGATTGGAATTTAGAAAAATGTATATAATATTTATAATTATATTAATTCATATTATATAATATGTTCAACATAATTTTTGACCAAAATTAATTGTGAATGTAGTAAATATTAATTACGGTGGTTAAGTTAAAAATGGAATTATTATGGGATAAACTAAACAGTTAAGGATAATCATAAACCATAAAAATTTCTAATAAACTATTTTCTATCCATATATTAACCATCAAACCTCTATGTTCCAATTATAGTGTTTTTATTACCCTTGTGTAATTTTATAAACATGGAATATATGATTTTTTTTTAAAATACCATGTTTATCATCTCCCAAACATATAAAAGGCCTCTCCTTATCCTTTAATAATATCCCCATAAAACCAATTTGTTTCATCTAATACCAAACCATATCCGTTAAATAATTACACCAATGAGTCATAGAATGATTATTTTCTGTATAAATCCATCCTTGGAAGTATTAGTGAAAACCTATAAAGGATACAAAAAGAATAGGTAATGCTCTTCAATGAGTATTTTTATCATATTTAATTATCCTAAACATTAAATTCTTCATAAAACATTATTATATAATATAATAAGTATAATACATATATTTATATGTTATTAATTTAGTTTATTATCCTAAATACTTTTCATATTTCATCAAATGGATTTCAAAATCATAAATTGTGAGTACGAACTACAGTCCTTTGAACCAATGTCGTTCATTTTTACATTACCACATCTCATGACAAGTTTTAATGATGAATATAAAGTATAAATATATTATATTTAAAAAAATATACCTATGGAGTCATTATACCAAATTTACCATTTTTATTCCATTTTGTAGGGAATATGATAACGTTGATCTTGTGTACTACAGACTACCGCCTTAAGAATTGATGTGATTCTTTCTTCACTAACACGTTATATAAGATTTATAGAGTTTAAATATAATGAATATATGGGTTATAAATGAATAGTTATGGTATTAATTAAATATTTATCATTCTGTAAATATAATATATCATTTTTTGTTTTCAACCAAAAAATTCATAACATCTTTTGTGGACAAGTGGACAACAGCATTCGCATAGTGATGCGACTCTGTTTTATTCACCACAAATTAATAATGATATTTATATATGAATATATAAATAAATAACCTTTTATTTATGAAAAAATTATAATTATGGAAATATAAAATATTGCTACCTTTTCCAATAATGATCCTTGAAAATTTGAAGTGTTTCTCATGCATACGTACGACCTACCATCTCCATTATTGTAACATAAGTTCATTTTTAATAACCATATTTCATGAATAGTCATGAATGTATAATTGATGTATAAATATGAGAATTAATTCATGATATCAATTATAGAGATTATGGGACTATAAAAAATAAAAAAATAACCAAAACATTCATAACAAATCAAAAAAGAGAAAACAATTCAATAAACACCCAGAATAATAAAAATAATGAAATATTATTGATTAATGGGTGATAAGATGATATAAAAGGATCATATAGGATATTTTGAATATTATTATTATTATTCAATAAATTAATAACATGGTTAAAACCACTATACATGAGGTGAAATCATTATCAACCAAAAGGAAGCGTGATGTAAGGGTTTTCTTATCTCACTCTTATTTTTGTAAGAAATATTCCATATTCACCACTTATTTTTTATGGATATACTTCCCATGAATATATTTTATGATTATTATACAAAAATTTATAATTAATTACATATCCATTTTAGTATCTATCTTTTATGCAATTTACAGTTTCAATGTTACCAAATCGGTGAGTGATTTTGGTTTTAATTTTCTTTCTTTAAGAGGCAAGGTATGTTATACACCTATATTATTTTCTTAGGTTTATATATTACCCCATTAATATTTTATATCATTAATAACATTATTTTAATGACAATATAAGTTTCATTTTACGATATTCTTTCATGGGAATTATGATTCAAAATTTCTAAAGTGGTAATAGTATAATGATACAATCTCGTCATCTATATAAATTTTATATTATTTTTCATCCAATGATGAGACCATATGATCCATATCTCATGTAACTAACGAATTTTCTTCTCTTAGGGTTATTCAATATATTATCATGAAATTTTATCTCTTTTAAAATCATTGGTACATAGAATAATTTAGAAAATGATTTGAATAAAAATAAACTTTATTTCGCACATCAGTCAGCAGTAAAAACAAGTTTTAAAGGAAATGTTTTCCAAAATGATTTTATCCTTTCTGAAATTCTTTATTATTAAAAATTTTACCAAATTTTTTTTTATAAAATGTTTCTTGGGAATCATTATTTTGTATTCAACAAAATTATATTTTTATTTTACCAAAAATATTAATGGATTATTTGTTTTAACATGTATGACATGATCATAATTTTATGATTCTAGGAACGTTATTTTCTTTGATGATTCATTTATTAGTTTTAGTGGTTATTCTAAATGAAATGGAAATTAAGGTGGAGGACCGAGCATTCTCAATCTCCCAAAATATATTAAAAAAAATGCAGAGTGTAACAAGAAAGAGATAGGGACAATAAACCCACACCAAAATAAAAACTACAAATCAAAAGGATCAATATAATTACAATAGATATATTGAAAAGTTGCACCAGCATCAACCGACTCCCATTCAGAATGTAAACTTTTTTTGTTTCTTGAAGAGTGAGGAATGAATATCCATGAGCCTTTTCTGATCTAAATTTAGGTGATCCCTAGAAGAATACCTATTGGATACTCCCTGTTAGGGATCATTAGAAATCATTTTTTGGGATTTAGGAGAGGACCAAGTAGAAATGGTCTTTATTATGTTAAAATAATACTTCTTTAACCTTCTCTTCAGGGGAGAAGAAATTAATCCCTCGTTATCAACCACCTTTTTATTCCCATGAGTAATGATATCACTAACCAATGAATTAACAAAAGTGAAGACATTATAAATACTGTTTTTAGTAATTTCATCATCATCATCAGTAACATCCTATCATCTCTGGGAAATTTTCAAAAAAAATGAATTTTTTGAATCTCCTCCTAAAACATTATTTTGTGTATGTTGGTTCCATGCTCCCCATCACATGGATCCTACACTAGAATATCTAAACCACTTGGATCCATGAAGCCATGTCCCATTCAATAGAGTATCAAATTAGTGTCTTCTAGGATCAAATAGTGGGAAACATCAGAAGCACCTTGTTCACCACAGACCCCTTCATTCATCAGTGGAATCAAGTGCATGACCTGAACCACACTCTCCCCATACCCATCACAAACATACTGACCCATTTCTTTATCATCCATCACCCCATAAATCACTTTCCCCACATCACAGTGTGAGAAATCAACATTTAAATTAGAATCATAAATTCATGGAGACACCACATTATTCAAATTCATAACAGCCTCAAAAGAAAATGTAATACGTAAATAAAATTTTAAACTATCATAAACAATATGTACTTTTGGATCAATCAATGTAACATATAGAGTATTATGATTTTTTTTACTACATCACCTGGGATCATGGTATCATCTCCACGGACTCCATGTCCTTTATGTAGATTGGTCCCAACAACTTGTTGTGATCCACGAAGTTCTTTTGTTTTACACTCATTGTCAAACACCTCATACTGATTGTCAGGATAAAAATTTTCCATAGTCTTCAAAGTATCCCATTATTTTGTTAAATCCATTTAAGACCCAAGCTCAGTTTAGATTCCTTACTTAAAAGAAGGAGAAACCATGATATTAGAGTTCCTCTCATCCAATTCATTCCTCAATCTGTCAAAGATCATCACAGCCCATGGCTATGTGAGCACTATGCAATCCCCCTACATGAAGCCTTCCGAATGATACCTCACATGAGGATTAAAATGAACAACTTCCAAGCCAACATGATCAATAAAACCCACCATCCTCATCTCCTTCACATTTTTACTCTGAGACACACTATGACAAATTAAAGCAAGGTGCCCTAGCCAATTACAAGAAGCATAAAATTATATCCACCAATCAAATCATACAGCTTGTTGCCATTAAAATTCTTGTCCATCTATTATCCACAACCAATTCACCAATATTTTGGAGACATCAAACTCCACACAAATGTAGGTACAAATGGGATGGAAACCCGCTTCTGTTCTATCGTCCGAACACTGAATTAAAAGGTTATTTGGCACAAACATTTTGTAATGATTATTTAATGGTATTTCTATTCATTGGAATCAATAACCTTTATTGTTATTTATGATGAATTGGGTATATTTTTTAATTATACCATTCCAATTCATTATATGAATGAATTATGAATGTTTTAATGATGTTATTATGGAACCCATTTCTTTTCATTAGGTAAATAATGTTCCAAAGAGACTGGCATGAAACCCATTTAAATCCCATGGGTTTGTCAAGGTATTGAATAATAATGATAGTTTCTATGAGTTTTAGGATGAATTTTATTTTTAAATTAACCAGGATATTGTTCTTGGAAATTATATATGAAGGGTGTACCAAGATAGTGCTACGTTTTCTCATTAGAACTTATACAATGGGTGTTCCTAGATAGCACTCTAATGCATTGGATAAAAATTTTGTTTTCTGAATAGTTATATTAGATGTTGTCTATATGGTTATTTAAATTGTGAGGGTTCCATAAGTGTTCTATAAAGATGATGTTTCAAGATACCAATATGTTTTATCAATGACTATTATGGGTTTACGGTGTTTTGTTTTATGATAATTGGTATCACATGTAACATGAATATTGTTTATCATGACTTGTTCCTTTTTTAAACCCTTATGCTCTGTTTTCATTTTTGATGATCTTGGTATATATAGGAATGAATATTCTTATGTTATACACATGCACATTGATTATATCATCACACCCATATGAAGTTATAATGCTCACTAATGAAATTCATTTTTTTATTATTTATATATTCCCATAATGATAATTTTATATCAAACTTATTGTTTTTCTTTTTCCCAATGTTATATATAATAAGATAGAACAAATTACATCTAAAAGTGATTTCACATAGATGATTATGATTACATAACATGAAAAATAAAATCTATGTTAAGTGGGAGAATTCTTATTTAATTACATTGGTATTATTTATATAGTAGTTTTTCCAAATTTCCTAAAAATATCATGCTAAAGAATTTAATCTATAAAATTTAACTCTTTGATGTGGGATAGTTTTTATGGAAGAATTTTTTTTATAATTATCATCATCAAACCCAAAAATGAAATGTTTATAAATTCAGAAACTGATCTAGTACCGCGTGTTTTGGGTTGTTATAGTTGGTATCATATTAAAGGTTTTGATAACTTAGGAGATTATGATTTTTTTCATCTGAGGTTATCTTAAGAGTCATGGATACCATCATAGGTCTATATGATTATGTTTATTCATATGATAAAATCATTAGACACCTCATTTGTGATATTTAAGTAGTAAAAAGGTTATTAATGGAGTTTTGGGAGATATTTCAGTGGGTTAGGTTATTTGTATCCCTTTGGATCAATATGAAGTGTAATTTATGGATGAATTATTTTTTTCATGTTTAATTAAAAAAAGGATGACATGAAGGCTGATTGAATACCCTATCATATCTGATAAGGTCTTGGGGCTTGAACCCACAACAGAATGGGGACAAAAACATATCACCTACCACTGGCCTACATGATGTTCTAATTAGGATGATATTTTTAAAAATAACTCTTATGCTTATTTCATAAAAATATAGGGTATTATTTTTTTAATGAAAATTAATTTATCATGGAATATTATTTGATAAAATCCTTCTACTATTTGGGTTTTGAAGAGGAAATGTTTGAGTAATTTTAAGGGTAATTATTTATAGAATGAATTTTCTTAGACTTTACTTATTATTGCTAAGATTTAGAGATTAATTAATGATGTTTTATAAATTTTGTTAATTATTTTTCCATGTTCTATAATTTTTTTATTCGGTTAATGTTTAAATAAAGGAGGAATATATTATTATCCCTTTTATAGTTAAATAGTATTTTAAATTTTATTTCAGTACATTATTCATGAAAAATTCATCCTGAATATAAATAATTTTGATAAAAATATGATATTGTGTGGTAAATGGATTAGAATTTGAAATTATACTCTTCCAGTATGTCTATTTACATATTATATTTGTATAAATGGTAAGATAATTCCTCAACTCCTATAAAATTATCTTAAATGAATTATATCCAAGTACCTTCATTTATGATGTATCGATACTCTTTCATATCATCATATATTTATTGTTTTTAGGCCCAAATATTTCCTTCCATTATTCACTTTATTATGATCAATGACCTTAATCACTCGTTATAATTATTTACACTTTTTTTTATTACCACATGGGTTTTTTTATTTGAAAACAGAGTAATTTGTTATTCCATTTACCCTTTGTAATTCCCCTTTCTCTCTTATTGATAAGTTATTATATTAATGATTTTAATGAAGAGTTTAAAAAAAATTGAATTTCCGTCCTTTTATTACTGATATAATGTTTAAATTTGGATGACATAATTAACTGAAGGGATAGGATGTAACACCATGATATTTTAAAACAAGAAACTTATGATTGATAGAATAAATGACATGAAACACTTAAATAAGAAGATATGGTAACACCCCAATACAAAACAAAATTTTTCATTTTAAATAAATTTAATCTATTTTAAAGACGGTGGTACATGAAAACCTGATACTTTTATGTTTTATAGTTTATTCATGATATAACACTGATCTTAAAGGACCCATTATTTATATAAACACTATACCATAGCCATTAAATGGGTGGGTATGAATATTATTAAAAAGTTTATAAAATATATATTTCTATATAACATAATAAATATAGAATAATGATAAATTTTTAGTAAATAATAAATCAGTATTTATTAAAGTGATTTTATTATTCAAAATTTTTCTTTATTAAAAAATAAATTTTATTAATATTCATTAAAAAAAGTAATAATAAATTTTCAAAATATTTTGAAAATTTATTTTTTAAGATTAATATAATTTTTAGAATCATAATATCAAATTTTAGTTTGGTTCAAATTTTATATTTTTTTCTGAAAATATTTACTATTTTGTGAATAAAGAAAAATATTGAAGTATGTACAACTATTTTTTTCTTTTAATAAATAAATTAACTAAAAACATAAATTATTTTTTAATTTATATTCATATCATGATTATTATTTAACATAGAGATAATATAAAACCATCTAGAGATTAAAAAAATTCACTTCTCAAAAAAAATCTTTTTTCAACGCATCTGTGTGATTATTTAACATAATTATTGAAGAAATTATAAATTTTCATTAAAAATATATATATTTATTTAAAATAAAAACATGAAAATTATATTCGAGTAAATTTTTTATTATTTATTAACAGATTAAATTTTTGAAGAATATTGAAAAAATAATAATTTAAAAAAAACTATCTTTTCATTTATTTTTTTAAGATAATTTATATTTTAAATTTTTTTAAAGTAATATTATTTTTAATATACATCTATTAGTTCAATTCATCTAATTTTAATAAATTCAAAATTGAATTTTTCTATAATAACTTTGTAAATGTTTGAATTTTTTGTCTTTAAAATCCTGCATTCTCATCACATATGCAAGGTTAATATTAAATTTAATTTTTCAACATATGTGAATGGAATTTGGAAAAATATATTACATATTTGTAATCATAAAAATTTATATTATCTAATTATTTCAAATTAAATTTTTACCAAATTTAATAGTGAATGTAGTAAAATTTATTTACTCTGGTTAAAGTAACAATGAGTTTACTTGGGGCATAAACTAAAAATATAAGGGCAATCATGACCAACACACTGTTGTAAAAACTATTAGATGGAAATATATTGAACAATACACCATTAATATTATATAATGGTCCATTTTTTACACTTTTTACAAATTAAAAACATGTGAGCACTAAATTCATTTCAAAAATACCATTGTGTGTCCTCTCCCCTACTTATAAAAGGTCAGCCATCTCCTTAATTCTTCATAGAAAAAAACCTATTTCATTCAGACATTACCTTCCCAAATCACTTATAAAATTACCTAATCAATCCCTAGAATCCATATTTTTATCATAAATCCATCCTAGGAATGATTTAGGGAAAACTTAAGGAGGATACCCCAATAATAGGTAAATTTCATCAACAAGAATCTTTATTTTGTATCATTCTCCACCTTCTTATATTATTTTAAACAAAATTATAAAAAAATTAATTATCTCACATATATTTATATTTAATTATATTACTGTAATAACCTATTGATTTTCCCACTTCCATCAAATCTTTTATGAAATAATTTTTTGTGTATATGATAGACACCCACATCACGAACTGATGTCATTCATTTTTCTATTACCACCCTCATGGTTGGGTGTGATAATGGTTATAAATTATATATATTATATTCATATCATGATTATTATTTAACATAGAGTCTATATAAAACCATCTGGAGATAAAAAGAACACACTTCTAAAAAAACATCTTTTTTCAATGCATCTATGTGATTTTCTAACATAATTATTGAATAAATTATTAAATGTAATTAAAATATTATACATAATTTTTAAATAAAAACATGAAAATTATTTTAGGGTAAATTTTTTATAATTTTTTTAATAGATTAATTTTTTGATGAATATTGAAAAAATAATAATTTTAAATAAAATCTACCTTTTCATTTATTTTTTTAAGATAAATTATATTTTAAATTGGTTATAAAGTAATATTAGTTAAAATATACATCTACTAATTAAATTAATATAATTTTAATCAATTCCAAACAAAATTTATATATAATAACTTTGTAAACATTTGAATATTTTCTCTTTAAAATCCTGCATTATCCTCACATATACACGGTTAATATTAAATATAATTTTTCAACATATGTGAATGGAATTTGGAAAAATATATTACATATTTTTAATCATAATAATTTATGTTATCTAATTATTTCAAATTAAGTTTTTACCAAATTTAATAGTGAATGCAGTAAAAATTAATTGCTAAAGGTTAAGGTAAAAATGAGTTTACTTGGGGATTAAACTAAAAATACAAGGGTAATCATGACCAACACACTATTATAAAAAATATTAGATTGAAATATATAGAACAATAAACAATAAATATTATATAATGGTCCATTTTTAACCCTTTTTACAAATTAATAACATGGGAGTACTAAATTTGTTTAAAAAATACCATTGTGTGTCCTCTCACACACTTATAAAAGGCCAGCCCTCTCCTTAATTCTTCACAGAAAAAACCTATTCCATTCATACATTACCTTCCCAAATCACTTCTAAAATTACCTCATCAATCCCTAGAATCCATATTTGTATCATAAATCCATCCTAATAATGATTTAGTGCAAACATAAAGAGGATACCCAAATAATAGGAAAATTTCATCAACAAGCATCTTTATTTTGTATCATTCTCCACCTCCTTAAAATATTTTAAAAACATTTTTTTATAAAAAATTAATTATCTCAAGTATAGTTATATTTAATTATATTAATGTAATACCCTATAACTTTTCCCACCTCCATCAAAACTTTTATGAAATAATTGTTTGTGTGTATGATAGACTACCACATCATGAACTCATGTCATTCATTTTTTCCATTACCACCCCTCATGGTTGGGTGTGATAATGGGTATAAAGTATATATATTATATTTATAATATAATTATACCTATTCATTCTTTATATCATATAAAAAAATTACATTCCATTTCATTGGGGATACGATAACGTCTCTCATGTGTAAGATGATCTAATGCCTCATGGAGTGATATGATTTGTTTTCAACTAATGCATTACATAGAAGATAATAAGGGTAAAAATAATTAATATATTATATATATATTAAATAATTATTATATTTAGTAAATTTTTATAATTATGAGAATATAATACATCATATTCATTTTTATAGTAAAATTTTGATAATGTCGTTCATGTGTGTAAGGACCACCGCCTTGAGGAAACTATGTGACTCTCTTTTCTTAACCGTAATATAATAATTATATTTATAAGTATGTGTTATTAAATAATATTATATTTATTAAATAATTATATTTATTTAAATATAATATATTACTTAAATTATTTTCATACTAATATTTGAAAAATGGAAATGTTACTCATGAAAACGTATGGCAAAATGACTCCACGATCATAATATTAATTCATTTTTCAAACACATCTTTGATGATTATTTTTAAAAGTATATATGATGTATAAATATTATAACTATTTTGGGATAATTTTTCTTGATATTATGGAACTATATAATATTAACACGAACATGGACTTTCATAATTAATAATCAATGAAAAATCAAGGTAATCAACATCCGAAATAATGAAATAAATAAATGATTATGAATGAATGAGTGATAATTTGTTCTTAAAGGATAATATATGATCTTATAATAAATAATATGGTTTTATAACATGTTAATAAAATATTTAAAAATAGTATACATGATGTTAAATCTTGTTCAACCAAAAGGAATCTTGAATTAAGGTTTTTCTCATATCAAGTTCATTTTTGTGAGATATATGATTATTTATATTTTTTTTATTTGTATGAGATATACTACCCAAGAATGTTTTTTTATGAATTATATAATTATATTTATGGGGAATCACATATCCAGTTAAGAATATATATTTCATGGGGTTAATAGTTTAAAAGATAAAGAAGTGGTGAGGGGTTTCAATCTCAATTTTCCGTAATTGAGATATATGTTAACATGTACACATACCATACTTTATGAGGTGTTTATACATCAGGTTTTACAATTTATATTACCAATATTCAAATTCTCATGATAATATTAATTTATTTGAAGGATATTTTGTAATGGGAAATATGATTCAATGGTACCAATGTTGTAAGAGTCTTACGTTATAATCTCAATGATTATCGGGATTGTTTATGCTTAGGCTTCCAATGATGTGACATTATAATCCATATCTCAAGAAACCCATTAATTTTCTTCTTCAAGAGTTATTGAATAAATTTTCATGTAATGAAACCTTTTTCCAGTCTATTTTACTTAGAATAATTGAGAATTGTTTTACAAATATATGATATTATTTCTCTCTTCACTTGGAAAAATATTTTCTACCCAATAATGTTTGCAGAAATGATTTAAGAAATGATTCTAACTATTAAGAAATTATTAATTAAATATGTTTTCACCAAATTTTTTTGTCTTAAAATTTATTCAAATGAATCTTTATTTTTTTTCAAATAATGGCTATTTGAATTTTACCAAAAATATGAAAGGAGTCTTTCTATTAACACTTATTGAATAAAAAGAATTTTCTTCAATCACGATAATTATATTCATTAAATATTTATTTATATATATTGAAAATTATTTTAAAATAATATGATTTTGAAAATGTTTTTTTTAAATGGAATTGATATTTTCCTAATGATTTTTTTTAATGTTTTTTAAATTATTCTTTTATACGTTTCCAGTCTTATTTTCAAAGAAAATTATTTTCACAATATTTTGTAAATATTTAATTTTTAAATAGTTATTTTCAATATTAAATGTTTAAATTTCTTAAAAAATCGTGATATTTTAATGTTATTTCCATTCATAAATATAAACAACACTTGTTGATACTTATGCTCTTTTAAGGATATTTTTTGTATTGCTACTCAATTAATTATTTCCCTTGATGGATTAAAATTATTTCAAAAAGACAAATATGTAACCCATTTCTTTTCTAATATTTAATAATGTTTCAAAGAGAGTAACGTGAAACCCATTTATTTACATTTTATTAATCATTTTATAGAAGAATTATTGTTGGTTTTGTGAGTCCTCTAATGAATGATCTATGTAATTTATTCACGTTATGGTTCTTGGACATTATAATTTATGGGAATTCACATATAGAACCTAGTGAGATGGTTATCGATAATATAATTGGTTCACCAAAATAGTGATCTAGTGCATTTGATAATTAATGTTCTTTATAATGAATTATAACATAATTCTTCTTAATGGTTATTCAAATTATAAGGGTTTTGTAAGGTTTCTTTATTTTTTCTATAAAGATGGTGTTCCAAGGTACCAATATGTATTTTGTATTTCTTACTATCAGTGTGTGGTGTTTTATTTGATCAATATTGGTATCACATGGATCCAAATTATTTATTCGTTTCACTCGTTCCTTTTTTAAATACAAATTCCATGATTTTATATTTCATAATCTAAGTATTGATAGGTATAAATATTATTATGTTATACTCATGAAATTTGATTATGTCATCATATATTTATTCTCTTCTTATGGTCACTAATGAAATTTAATTTTTTAATTATTATATTTCCCCTTACAGAGTATTTTATATCACACTTCTTTTGTTTCCCTTTCCAAATTTTATAAAGAGTTATGTGTAATGAATTTTATTTAGATGTGATTTCACGTGGATAAAGATGATGTCAAAATGTAAAGAAATAAAAGATTGGATATATTATAAAAATTCACATTTGGCCACATGGGTATATTTTATGTATGAGTTTTTTCAAATTTAGTGACTCAATAAACAAGAAAATTACATTCAAAATTTATGTCATCCAATTTATCAATATTATTTTGTATGTTTTGGATGGAAAAAATTGGCACAGTTATCGATATAAAAGCTGGAAGTATAAAGTTTAAAATTTCCTCACCTGATTAAGGATAGTAGGATTAGGGATATTATACTATAATATGTATATACAATATAATAGATTTAAAAATTTTAATACATATATATTCTCACAACTGGGGAAATAACTCTGATGCATATCAAAGGGCCAAAAAAAAATTTATCCACCCATGGAACATGGGTAATTAATCCCTCAATGAGATTTTGAATGAATTTATGAATTTGATATAAAACTACTATAGAGTTATGGATTATGAAATAATACCTCCCTTAAAATTTACAGATGAACCTGACCACCTATTCTCCCAACTGATTCAAATCCCAAGGCATCACTGCAAAATAGACTACAACCTCTAACCATTACAAAGAATTTTTGTAGTGAGGTTCATGAAAATATATCTTGTGTGTAAAGTCACATTGTATGTTTTTGTTGGAAAAAAAATTTTCATACTGATTAAAAATCTATTTTATAAATAAGCAAAAAAATTACTATAAGAACGTATCATTTTGTTTCCCAGCCATGACCACTAAATTCCATCCAAAAACACATTGCTAAAATACATTTGGATCATATCACAATTTATATTTTTATCATTAGATACTTATTTGGGAAAATCTATTAATAGATTGTTAAAACACACAATTTAGTTTTTCTAGATTATATATGGATGGTTATAGTATTTATGTGTGATGGGGAGTGTTGTTTTTAATCCCCTTAGGTGTGGAAGATTTTTTTAAAGTATATATCTTCCTTAGAATGTTGTTTTTAGTTTGGATTTACTAGTGATAATTAAGAGGTTCTTATCAGAGGTGGATTATTGTTTCCTTTAATGGTTATATCAGTGGATGTGGTTTAAATATATTTTTTTGAGCCATATGAATAGAATAGAGAATCATAGGTGCTTTGTGGGTAGATTTGTGTATATTTACATGTCATGGGAAAGAACTTCATAAAAGTGTGGTCTGCATGGGAGTTATTCTTTTTTTAATCATTTATATTTTATTTTTTATTTGTGTCCCTATAGGTGTTTCTTAATGCAACTATATGAATAATATGATAAAAACTATTTGTGAGTTGTAGTATTATGATGTTGTTGGTTGATCAATAAAATAACTAAATGAATATAGTGGTAGATTAATGAAATGAATTCACTCTAAATCTTAATGTTCTTTCTAGTATCAATAATAAATATTTTTATATATTGGTAATGTTTTTTACATTGAAATAATTATAATTATTTATTAATTAATATTTTAATATGTTTTGTTTTTTAAAACAATGGTAACTAAATATTTGGTATAAAGTTTTAACAATAACATTGATGTTGTAATTAAATGATTATATTTTGGTTAATATGAATTTTGAGAGATAAATAATGAGACACATACATGATAGTGGGACGAATTAGTATATATTTATATTTATGTTATTAATTAAATTTTGTGATTGGTAAGATGAGAATATTCATGGTAGTAATTAATATTACATGATTTTTGATATAATATAACATTTAATTTTGATTGATTTTTTTATTTTAAAAACATGATTTTCAGTTGTAAAATATTTATTTTCTAAATTTACAATAATATTTTATGTGTGTATTGATATTCATATATTGAATTTCTTGTATTATATTATTTTTTAAGTGTAAATGGGATGTAACATATCATTCAATATGTTTCATGGGAACAAAAATGGGGAAAATATAGTTACAAGGTTTTGAAAAACATTATTTAATTTATTAGTGGTCATATAATGGTTGATAAATATTTTTCACATTATTTATAATTTATAAATTCCTTCTTAATCATTTTTTGGGGTGTTTATGGGACCTATATATTGGTTAGAGTTTATATTGTTTCTAAAATAATATTTAAGTGTTGTGGACATTATTATTAGAACATTTCTAGTTCAATTTATTTATGAAATTTCCATTGAAGATTGAGAGAAATCAATTTTTATATAAATGGATATACACTACAAAATAACTTTTTGATGAGATTTTTATATGTGTAAGTGATGGAATGTCACGTGGTTTTGAGTTCATTTCTGAAACCTATTCTTGTTTCCAAATTTTTCACTCTATATTTTATTTCAAATATGTAAATAAAACACATTATTTCACAATAATGAATAATTTTTTATAGGTGTACTCATTTTGTGTAAATTAATGTTATTTACCTTACATAGATTCTATAAAACAATTTATGATAGTTAAAGGTATGTTATGGATTTCTCTAGGAGGATGGACTTTATTATTCATGATTGTGTTGTATCGCATACATTTCTGGGAAAAGTGATACTGATAATAGAAAATTATATCTTTCCCTTATATATATATTTCAATACACATGATCCTAATATAGTAAATTAACAATTTTTTTTAAAAAAACAATTTAATTATTAAAATTTAATTATTTCATAATAAGTGTATGCAATATAGTATAACACAAAATTAGAAAATGAAGCTCACAATAATGGGAAAAATTATTGCGACAAAATCCATTGAAAATTAAGGTATAAAAAATATTGAATCCTATAGGATTTTACTATAAAATTTATGAATAGTATGTAAGATACATTTTTATTATAAGGAAAAAATAATTAATTTAAAATTCATGGTATAAGAAAAAATAGTATTATATGAATAATAAGAGGATATTATAACAATTTTCATAGAAATTATGCTTTTCATACATTATGATTTTTGATCATTATTGATAATTGGAAATTATTATTATTATTAACAATGTTACCTTTAAAATTATGGAAGATAAAAGGTGTGGATGATTAATATTTGATGAAGATGGGAAAAATTTTGTCCTCACAAAGTAGGAACATACATTGAGAAGATTATCTATCAGATCTTGGGTACAACATGGAATCATGGGGTTTCTCTCTTGACTACAAAAATCCAATGATCCCCAATTGATGCCCAAAAGAAATCATTCTAAGAGAAACTAAATCAACTTTTGATCATTTAAACATCAATGTTAGCTAAACCACCTTATGAAAGTATAAATAGAATGCACCTTACCCTTATGACTTGTGCTTTTGTAATATGGCGTTATATATTTTCACCAAAAGTTTTATTCATGTGTAAATTAATTTATAAATGAATTAATGGTTACACTGATACTAAATTTCTATGTATCACCCGTGTATAAATGGTAAAATGTGCATGATTATATTATTAATATAATGAAATATATTTGTTATATAAATAAACCATAAGTTTATTTTTGGAAAATATATATTTACATATTTATTTATCATATATATTAGGGTCAGAAATAATTTTTTCAGTTTTTTTAAATATTTATTCTTATGTAAACAACAAAATAATTTTTATTATCATATATAGTTTTTTAATGGGTTGTAGTGTTATCCTATGAAAAAAATAATATATATATATATATATATAAGTTATTTATTTAAACAATAAATTTATCATACATTAGAAAATATTTTGAAAAATTTTGTATCTTTTTTAAAATCATAAAATATAAATTAACCAAAATTTATTGTTAATAATTTTATCAGATATCCAAATTTTTCAATAAAAAGTAAAGCATGACATATTAATATAGTCGTCATTATAGAATCATTATCAGTTTGTATAATGTAATGAATACTAAAAAGTATTTATTGAAAAAAATACTATTTTATTCATTAAATTAATTTATTTTCAAAAATATATATATTTTTAAGACCATAAAAAATCCCAAAATCCTAAAGTATATTTAAATATTTTAAAAGAAATTATTTATGAACAATAATATTTTGAAAATAAAAAAAAATTATATATTAATACATGGTTCATTCATAAAAAATATATAATCCCAAAACCATTCCCAAAATGTGAAAACACATGGGAAAAAACGAGGGGGGACTATTTCATATTTTTATAACCATGTTACTAAAACCTATGTAAATATATTAATAAACAATCTACTCATTTTTTATACATACCTTCTAATTTCCACCTTAATCTTCACTAAATAGCCAATATTAAAAAAGAATTCCCAATCCCTCACTCTCTTAAGAGTCCCTCATAGGGGGTTATATGGTTTTATGGATCCCTTTTAATCATTTAAGAAGTTGTACTACAATTGGTAAAAAAATGTACTCCTCATTTGACACTCCTAGGTGATAATCATTGAAAGATTCATTTTCTCATTAAAAACCATAATGATGTATCATATACCATCGATATATGTACATCATAAATATACCCCTATATAATACCCTGTTATTATTACTTTGATAAATTTAATTTTCATTTGTTTTTTATTATTCCAACAGACGAATATTCTTATGTAACTATCAAAAGATAATCTAGATAGGGTATTTGGTTTACTCATTAACCATATATGTATGGTATCTTGGGCTGATGCAATTACATTTTGTTTATGTTTTCTAAAATTGTAAATTTTTCCATAATAATTTTAATTAATGATAAGAATATGTGAATTTATTTTCATGTTATCTAATGATATTTTAAGCTCTATATTTTACTATTATGTATTTATTGAATTTAATTACTCATTCTCATTTTGTAATGCTTTTTCTGTGATAGATTTTTTGTAGGATACCCATTTATAAGCATCTAATATCATTATTTTTAATTGTTTTGAATTTTTCTAGAAAATAATGAATATGTTTACCTGTTTGAAATGTTCAAATATAAATAAATAAATATTTTTTCCCTTACATATTTTTTATATAATCAGTTTTCCATGAAATATAATGTTCATTAAGGTATATATTTCGTGATACAACATAACTAATCGATCTTATTCTTTTTTGGTTAGTGTATTGTGTACCACTTTGTTAAAATATCCACTTTATATGAGTTACTAGAGCCATGTAATCATAGTTGGTATCGGTGAGAGTTTTTTAGATACCTTAAGACATAGGTTTTGTAGAATTTTGTTAATGAATATATTTTTATGATTAAATTTTGTGATATTATAGAAACATTTCATGATAATATGGAAAAAATGGCAATTATGAACTAAATAATTCATTACGAATCTAATATAATAATTATAGTAGTGTGAATATTTTGAAATAAGACCTATAAGAAGGGAATAAAACCAATTCAATAATAATAAACAATATGATGATTTTATTATTGAGCAATCCAATGTGGCATGTGTTAGATCATTGTATATTATAAATATATTATTGATCTTTACACATATTATGGCCAATGAAATTTATTATATATAATAGTATTTTCCCCAAAATATTTTGGAAAAATTTTGGAACACTTCTTAAAGAATCATCATTTATCCATTAGTGGTACCAATATTCCATTAGTACATTAATATGGAATAAATCCATAGTGAGGGTATTATTGTTATTAGGAAGTGGTTTCAAGGATAATGTCACCATTTTATATATATATTTTATGTATAGATGACGATCAATAGAGGTCTTTCATTAAAAACATAGTGGGATGCCTTAAAAGCAATATTTATATTAAAATATTTTCCTTCTGATAACATCGCTAACATGGAGGTGATTTTAATAAATTTATGATTAATGGAGGATAATAATGTGTTTGACTATAAAAATAAATTTATTATTTCAGTAATTCTTCCGTCATATTATTTATAAAATCTGGAAAGAATGATCAATTTCATTTTTTATGGGCATAACGCCAATATGTGAATAGGAGAAATTTTGTAAATTGATTTCTTCAAATGCAGAGATAGTGACTATCAACACCAAACCTAATAAGGATTTCTCTAATTAATATTTTTTCATTGAAAAGAAATATAATAATATGGTGTATGTGTTCACTGGTGAATTATATTTAGATAATAAATCAATGAGAAAATTGATATTCTAAAAATAAAATAATTTTTTGATGAAACACCCCAAGTGTTGTTATAATGTAATTTTGGTTTTTAAATTAGTTGATGAGAAAAATAAAATTATGATAATGAATAAATAGTAAATGAGAAGTCACTAAGGTTTAATTATTTTATATCCAGTATATGGTATGTTATTCAATTCAATTACCCATGATTTTAGTGAATCTTTCATAGAAGATGTCATTAGACAATGTATGGGTTTTGTAAATCACCAAAATAAAATTTGTAGTCCTGGATGAAGTTTTTGTTGGTACACTTATCATAAACTCATTGATAGATAATACATTACTTGACTAATGGTCTAGTCACTCATTTATATCATTCATGTTTCCTATGAACATTGAATCACCCTTTAATGCATTATAGAATTAATTTTATGTCAAATATCTTTATTTAAATGATTTTGTGGTAAAAATGTATTTATTGTTCCCCATTAAGATTTATAAAGGATTATTAAGTTAAAACCTATTTCTAATACCAATTTATTAATTTGAAAAAAAGCATTAGTTTTCATTGTATCTGAATGTCTCATGTTTGAATTTATTATCATGATATGAAGATTAAAATCTATAAGGATATAATATAATCAATTGTTTTTTATAGGCCCAACATCGATGAATTAGACTTTTTCAGGACCACTTCCAATGAATTGACATAATAATATTCTTTAAGATGGTGAATCATCAATTATGATGGATAAACATTGAATAAAATATGTTTCTATTCTAAGAGATTATAATGATTATATTCATGAGTGTCTATATGGATATACACCTAAATATAATATTAAGTTCTATATTGACCCTATAATCAATGAAAATGTCATATTTAATTATACCTATAAATTGGATATGATGGAATTAGTGGAATTGAAGAAACAAATTCAGTAGTTGTTTGATAACGGATTAATATGCCCTCATATTTAAACATGGTGTATACTTATCTTAACTATGTAATAGAAATATGGTTCTATGAGTGTTTGAATCGATTATAGATAAATTAGTTCCATTTTTATAAATAAAAATTATACTTTACCACAACGTGATGATCTATTTGACCAAATTCAAGGATCTCAATAATCGAAAATGATTTACCTTTTTTCTAGTTATCATCAACTAAATGGAATAGAGGATGATATACTAACAAAAACATCTCATTAAATATATGGGCATTGTGAGTTCACATTATTCCCCTTTAGGTTACTTAATGAAACCTAGGTGTTCATAAATTTGATGAATATATTATTCATTGAACATATTTATAATTTTGTTGAGATTTTTATTTATGATATGGTAACATACTCTAAGAAATAAAAATTGGGTGGATTCAGATTTTGATGCATCCATGAAACTATAAAGAAGATGTATCTATATTGAATAATTAATAATTACGAATTTTGGATTCAGAATCTCTCTAATATTGGAAATATATGTTCTATTTATAGAATATTAGTTGATCCCAAAGAGATATTGGTTATTAAATAATGTAACACACACAAAAATATGTATGAGGCATATAGTTTACTCTGTTGACCTCATTACTATCATTTGTATGTTCAACACATTTCCCAATAATAAAATTCATATTCCAAATTTATTAAGAAAATGGTATAATTCATATAGTTTTAGGAGTGAAGAAATGTTCAATGAATTGAAGAAAATATTCATCAATGCAATGATCTTGACATTAACATATTGATAAGTATGATTTATTCTACATATTTTTGTATTAAATAATGGAATATGTTGTCTCATTATAGAGAATGATATAATTGTTTCTAATGTATCATGAAAATATAAGAACCCTTATATAACTCATGAACTTCATTTTGAAGCATTAATAATCCCTTTAATGATATGTTGACACTATCTTTATAGTGGAATATGTGATATATATACCCATCAAAATTATTTGAATTATATATTCACTAAGAAGTTTATCAACATGGGATAGATGAGGTTGTCAAAACATGTCATGGTCTATGACTTTTCAATACACTACTACCCTAGGAAAGCCAATAATGTGGCATATACATTGAGTACATATGATCATGGATTCATTCCTTTAATGAGGATAGGAAAGGAAACCATTTTCATTGATTTAGTAAATATTGATATGAATGTTTTTAAGTAATATGAAACATAATTAAATTTGATATAATTATTGAAAAAACATTACAATAAAATATAAAGAGTCTTTAATATAATGGAAACGGTTTGAAAAAATTATTAAATTCATGGAATATCATATTGATAGTCATTATATATGATAACGGTTTTTTCATACATGGAAATAGAATTTCTGTACCATCATTACCTGGCTAGGGGAGAGTACTATTGGATAAATCTCATAGCCTGAAGTTCACTATATACCATAGTAGTACCATAATATATAGAAAGCTAAAAGAACACTTATCATATGAACAGTATAAGATATTTAGGACAATTTTATAGGATGTTTTGTTTTCCAATAGGTAAATTCTAAGACACAACAGGTAAAGGGGGTAATAACACATCCCCTTTTCCTTTATTAATGTAAAAAAATTATTATATATTATGTCACTAGAATGCCTATGGTATTTAAGAGTAATGATGATATATGTGTCTTTATTGATTGATTTACCTAGTACACACATTTCACAAAAATAAGGGAGGTTCTACCCCATTAATTTGTTACATAGTTATGAATCAATGAATTTGATAGACATTATGATGCACCATTATCAATTATATTTGATCATGATCATTATACCACATTAATATTTTTTAGGATTCATCAGAAGCATCTTAGTACTAAGGTATCTTTGATCACCAACTATCATCCTCATGATGATTTCTAATCTTAACGTACTATCTAAACTCTAGATAATATGGTGGTTTCATGACTACATGAATTACAAGGAACATGGGAAAAATAAATACCTTTACTTGGATTCATGTACTATATGTGTTTCAATTATATTATACAAATAGAACCCTGAAAGGCCTCTTATAGAAAAATATATTATCTCTAATCTGTTAGGACTATGTATGGGAAGGAGGCCAGTTGATCTAGAAGTCAAAGATGTGATAACTGAGAATGAATGATCCATCTATAATCATATTAATATATCTCTAGGTATGTAGAAAATATATGTTTTTAATCACAAGAAGGATATTCAAATCCAATATGGATACTAAGTGATCCAAAAATAATCACATGGAATGGTGTCATATTTTTTGGAAATAATTGGAATATTTTTATGAGGTATAATGGGCATTTTCAAATTTTATAGATAATTAGAGTTATGGAATATAATTTGGATTTTCCTTCCATATATCTGAATATCTTGGTTTCTTCCACATTTCAATGTTGGTAATATACACACAAGAACTAACACGTATACTCAACATTGATAAGAAATTTCTTAAACATAACTATCCATATAATGAAGAAATTATCTTGATTTATGACACTAGTGTAGGTGTTATAAAATACAGAAACCCATATCGTGACCTATTTTTGAAGGAATCATCAGTTTGAAGAAGAAACATGGGATCCCAAGGAATAAATGTCGATGAAGTTCCCTCATCTATTCATGTATCGCTTCACACCATAAATTTTGAGGATGAATGTATTTAAGGTGTGAGAATGTAAGACCGATGATTATATAGTTGTAAATAAAAACATCCTTAAAACTATTATAGAATTAAAATTCAATCATTTCATCATAATTGTAAATCTGATAGTACATCACAATATTTGAAAATTTCATTCACAATAATGGTTAAAATATGTTATAGAACACATAGAAATATCATGTACCAAAAAAAGTCATCATCTATGGAGGATCATACTCTAAATTAATAGAAAAATATATATGGTGGATTAATATTATGAAGAAAACAATAAGTAATAAAATATAAATTGTATAATAATAAATATTTGGATATGAAATATCTTAGTATGTTAGAATGAAATATATTTATTAGTTATAATATAATTATTAGACATTATGATCATTAGTCATAATGACCATTATGAATTATGATAGTGGAGATTGTAGTTGTTGGGCATTCTATCAAGGGTAATCATGTTACAAGTTTATTTATTGTAAATAATGAGTAATGATGTGAGATTATTCGTTTTGGATGGATAATACATGGCCTAATGTAGTTGGAAAACCTTTATAAATTTCATCTATTGGAACTTGGGAAGGAAGTGACATCACTATAAACTATCTATAACTAATCCCATGCTAATAAATTAACCAGAGACTCCATAAAAATTACCTATTGGGAAGTAAAGAGATTAATATTAGTAATTCCACCTCATATAAGTACTATTATATCACAATATACCTTTTCAGATTACATTTCTATCATGAAGGTTTATGAATCTTGTTGACTGGTTGTTTTAAAGTGTAAATTATTTTATTATAAATTAATTAGTATTCATATCATTCTCAAATTTTTATATATCATTATTTTATAAAATATAAAATTTATAATATTATATGATGGATATGATAAAATGTATTTTTGATAAAAATAATCCAAAATTGTGTTTCTTAAAATATATATTTAAAAAATTTAAGGAAAATCTAAAATTTAAAATAAAATAATAATTTTAGATATTTTTTAAATATTTTTTTGTTTTTAAAAAATAACATTATTTTATGAATTCATTTGATGCTTTTCTAAGGGATTAAAATGAGATCATGTGAAAAATATTATTTCCTCGATAAAAAGTATTTTATTTTATAATTAAATTTTCAATAATTTAGTTATTATATTGATAAAATAGTTTTATTTTTTAACATCATCCCATAAAATTTATCAGGTTTAGAATTTTTCATAATTTTATTAGAAAGGTGAATTTTTGGGTAAAAAGTAAAATTCTACATGAGTATATAGTAGGTATTATGACATCATAATGACTTAAAAATAATTTAATAAATAAAAAAATGGTTTTATAGAGAAAAAATGTCTTATTCACTTCAATAATTAATTTTATTAAAATGAAATTAGTTTTCTAAACATAAAAGGAACCATTCAAAAGCTAAATAATATTTTATGATTTTTAAAACTAGACATTATGAACATGAATCGTGTCCCCAAACCAAATAACATATTTTAAATTTGAATAATTTATAAATAAACTAAAAATGAAACCATGAATTAAATTTAAAACTCCAATGGATAAAATCATGGGAATGTAAAGACCTGAAATTTTCCATTTAAATTGTTTTTAATTGTATGGAAATATTACCGGTCCGTGAAAATTGACGGCGCTTGATTCTGAGACCCGGTGTGCCCGAAATGATTTTCTGAATTTTTTAGGTACGTTCAGTAAACGAATGAGCGACGTTTTGTAACTTTTGAACCGGTGGTCAAAATTGAAATCTGAGGGCACCGTTGACTCCTAGAGCTGATATTCGCTTAAGGAGATGTAGCATCCCGGTTCCAGAAGCCACCCAGAGGTGCCTCGTACCCGGTTGGTCACATGGCCTCAAGCGCATTTCCCCAAATGCCAGAGGCTGCCGACTAGCAGCGAGAGCCTTGGGTGTGATAGTGGGGAAACTATGCCCTCATTGGCAGAGTACACAGTGGAAGAAAAATAAACATACAATAGTGGAAAAAGTAATAACCAACAATATAAATAGCGAAAGACTAAATCAACAAACCGAAGCACATATGTATATATGAAATGATGCATGATACATAACTAGGAAAGCATACAAACAAGTCACAATGCTGGAAAACACTACAGTATCAAACAAGTACAAAAGAAAAGTAAACAGCTCCTCAGCATCACAAGACGAAGCTCAGTCCCATGCTCTCCTGCTCCAAGAAAACAAGTTACAGAAGTTGAAGGGCGCTTGTACTTGTCTATACCTGCAACAACATAGTCTACTTGGGCCCAAAATCATGGCCCAAATAGGGTGTGAGATAAAATCCCAGTAGGAATTCACCCAAATATATGTGCCTAACAGTTAGTGAGTATATGGTAGGTAAAAGTACAATAGGCAGTAAACAGCAACAGCAAGCAATAGGCAGTAACAGTAAGCAGTAAAACAGGATGATACATAGTAGAAATCAATCCACAACCAATCAAAAGAAGTGGAAAAAAAACAGCTAATAAGCTGACAACCCTCTGGGAATTACTTGCAGCCATTCCCTCTGGTCCTATCCAAGAAGTACCACAACCCTCTGGGCAGTGCACTCAGCCTAACCCCTCTGGCTTGGTCATACGAATTTATGAGACTCTATGGGGAAGCTCACTCGGTCAATTCACCTTATAGTCTAGGGTAGTTAGGTACTCTATTGAGGAAGATCACGTGGTCTAACCCTCTTAGCCAAAAGGTCTAGAGACACTCTGAGGAAGCTCTCATGGTCAATTCCTCCTATAGCCTCATTTATACCGCAGACTCTCTAAGGAAGCTCACTCGGTCAATTTCTCCTCTAGCCTGCAAAGGTTCTTAAAAAGATTCAAACAAGGTAAGACTCTCTGAGTAAGCTCACTCGGTCTACCCTCCTGTAGTCTATAAAAATCCAAGACTCTCTGAGAGCTCATTCGGTCCATCCCCTCTATAGTCTATAATATCTAAGACTCTCTAGGAAGCTCACTCTGTATATCCCTTATAGTCTATAGCACCCGGTTCTCTCAGCCCCATGTCGGTCAGTGAAAAATAATTCTATAAGGCTAAAGTACACCTATAGAGCTACTTGGCTAACAAAAGTACACCTATATAGCTACTTAGCTAAACAGTCTACAAGGCAACAAGCATGTCATGATTTTCCCTTCAATCAAAAACCTCAAGGCATGGAAACAGGTATAACAGCCAAAGGAAAATGAGACCCAAGGCCATAAATAGAAAAAAGCATGTGAAAAATATATCCAATCACAACAAATTATCCTCTAACAAGGTCAATTTACCTTTACACAAGCATACAAGCAAGGCAGGAAAACAACGAAGGCAAAAGGGTAACGCGTGATACCCCGTTCATGGGTATCGGTGGAAATTTGCACATAAAACTCAGATACTTTGAATGGTAAGGCACAAACCACATACCTCAATCCTAGTAGATCTATATACTTGAACCACGACAGCTAATTATCCCTAAAACGTCATAGATCTGAGAAAACGGACAAAATAGTCAACCTTAGATAACATGAGAAGGAGGAAGAATTGGAAAACAAGGCTCACGAAGAAGGAAGAACTCACCACTGTGCTTCCAACTCAATCGACCGTGCTTGAATCGGAGAACGGACGGAGAGGCAGGGCATCGGGGAAGATCCAGCCGTATGGGTCACTCTTGGATGAAGAACAAGGAGAAGGGGTGTGTTCTGTCCGTCAAGCGCGACCCCGGTGTGTTTAGTGAAAAAAAAAGTACATGACATGTACTTTTAGAGTACACGGCGTGTACTAGGTTTTTTACGTACTCCGCCAAAATCGGACTCCACGTCACCCCTACACACCGTGTTTGTGGCCCTAGCATTCCCAGTACATGGCTTTGAGCCAGAGAAGAGTACACAGCGTGTACTCAGAAAGTACACGGCGTGTACTTCAAAATTTTCCAGAAACTCCATTTTTCATAAAAACTCCAGAAAAAGAAAGGAGTACCTGAAACGAAGATTCGGGTTCTTACAAACTTCCCCCCTTAAATAAATTCATCCCTGAATTTCCCTAGATGGGCGTAGAAGAAGAATCCTCGAACAGCTCCGGCCACTACGATCGTACATCGGCCTCCCTCTCCCAAGTCTCATCTTGTACTCACTCGTGTTTCCATAGCACTCGTACCAGAGGAACAGACCAGCCTCGGAGAAACTTTGTACTGCGATCGAAAATCTGGATAGGATGCTCTTCAAACGACGCATCCGCTTCAAGTTCAACCTCCTCGGGCTAAAAGAAATGAGAGAGGACTGAAAAGTAACATTGGAGGTGAGAGATGGGGAAGACGTCGTGCATGGCCGGGTACCTCTGAGGTAGCTGCAGTAGATAGGCAACCAGCCCAACTCTCTCCAAAACCTCAAACGGCCCGAAATACCACGGTGAAAGCTTATCCTGTCTCTGAATCCTCTTATGTCCCATCCTCGATGCGACACGCAGGAAAACCAGATCTCCGACCTCGAACTCTAGAGGTCATCTCCGCTGATTATCATAAGACTTCTGTCGAGACTTTGTTGTATCCATCCTCTTCCAAATCAACTCTATCTACTCTGAGGTCTCCTGAACAAGACAAGGTCCTATAAAAGCTACCTCTCCTACCTCCAGGCAGCATAAGGGTGATCGGAATGGCCTACTGTACATATCCTCGTATGGTTCCATCTAAATGGTCACCTGAAAACTGTTGTTGTAGGCGAACTCCACAAGAGGTATATGCTTCTCCCAAGAACCGCCGAAGTCTAAAATGCAAGCTCAGAGCATATCCTCAAGCACCTGGATTGTGAGCTCAGACTGGCCATCAGTCTGGGGATGGTATGTTGTACTCAAGAGTACCTGTGTACCCAAAGCCTTCTGAAGTCCCTGTCAGAACCAAGAGTTAAAGCGTGCATCCCTGTTTGAAACAATGGAGTATGGAACTCCATGTATACATACAATCTCTTGGATATACAGTCATCCTAGATCATCAACATTGAAGTTCTCCTTGATTGGAAAGAAGTGTGAAACCTTCATAAGCCTATCAACGACAACCCAAATAGCATCACTCCCCAGAGGTGACCTCGGCAACCCGGTCACGAAGTCCATCGCGACATCATTCCACTTCCACTCCGGAATGGGTAACTGCTGTAACAGCCCTGCTGGTCGCTGATGCTCTACTTTCAACTACTGACAAGTAGAACATCTCATGACAAAACCAGCAACATCTCTATTCATAAATGGCCACCAATACTGGCGGTGTAGGTCACGATGCATCTTGGTGACGCCAGGATGAACTGCCCAAACTGAGGAGTGAAAATCCCACATCAGCGCCTCACGTATGTCTGCTGGAACCCATACGCGTCCCTGGAAATGCAAGATCTCATTATCACCCATTGTCCATCCAGGAAGATAGTCCCCTCCTGACACACTCTCCAACAGGACTAAGGCCTCCAAAGCTGATAGCTTCCTCATTCATACCTGATCAAGAAGTGTAGAGGTAACATCCACAGAAGATAGTACAGTCTGTCCCTACCTGTCGTGCACCTCCAAATGCATCTCAGAGAACAGAGCCAAAAGCTGCCACTCAATGATGGCCTCCTGAACTTCCTAATACCGAGTTCATCTGCTCAACACATCTGCCACTACATTGCCCTTTCCCGTCTTATAGGCGAGCTCGAATTCAAAGGACTAAAGATACTCGACACACCTGTACTATCTCAGATTCAGATCATGCTCAGTGAAGATATATTTGAGACTCTTGTGGTAGGTGAAAACCACAAAGTGCTCTCCCAGAAGATAGTTCTTCCAACAGTGTAAGGCATGAACAACTGCTGCCAACTCCAAATCGTGCGTAGGGTAATTCCTCTCATGTGGCCTCAAATGCCGAGACCCATACGCAACGACTCCATCTCCCTACATGAGCACAGCTCCCAGCCCGATACCTGAAGCATCATAGTAAATAGTGTAGCCCATGCCCGGCTCTAGCAAGACTAGTATCGGTACTGACGTCAACCTCCCCTTCAGCTCTTGAAAGGATGACTCACAAGAATCTGGACCATAATAACTTCGCCCCCTTCTTGGTCAGGCCTATCAACGGTGCTACTAGGCACGAGAAGTCCTGAATGAAGCATCTGTAGTACCCGGCAAGCCCTAGGAAACTCTACACCTCAAAGAAGTTCTTCAGGTTCTCCAAGGAAACTACATATCTCACTTTCTCTGGGTCTTATGGCACTCTTGTCTCCGAGATAACATGACCCAGGAAGTGGATTTGATCCATCCAAAAGTGGCACTTCGAGAGTTTAGCATATATCTGATGCTCTCTCAGTGTACTTAGAACGATCTCAAGATGTGTTGCATGGTCGTGTCGAGTGTGATAGTACACCAAGATATCATCCACGAAGACCATGACAAAAGAGTCCAAGTACGGATGGAACACTTGGTTCATCAGTGCCATGAAAACTGCAAGCGCGTTCGTGAGACTAAACGGCATGACTGTATATTCTTAAAGACCATACCTACTCTTGAAAGATGTCAGAGGTATATCTGATAGTCTAATGCGCAACTGATGATAACCGGACCTCAAGTCGATCTTCGAGAACACCCGGTCTTCTCGAAGCTGATCAAAGAGGTCATTGATCCTCGGCAAGGGATATCGGTTCTTGACCGTTAACTGGTTCAGCTTCCGATAATCCACACAAATTCGAAGGGTACCGTCTGCCTTCTTCACAAACAGGACTGGCGAACCCCATGGAGAAGTACTGGGTCGGATGAAACCCTTTGCCTGCAACTCCTCCAACTTCTTTTTGAGCTCCTGCAACTCAGGTGTAGCCATCCTATAAGGAGGAATGGACACCGGTGTTGCTCGTGGAATGAGCTCAATCGAGAAGTCTACCTCACGCTCTAGAGTTAGACCTGAAAATTATCCTAGAAAGACATACCTAAAATGATCCACCACTGGAGGAAAGTCTAACTATGAAGTCCCCTGGTCATTCAGATAAATACTAGAAATCTAGGTTGTAACTTCCCCTAGCCCATGATGCTCTGGTCCAGCTCTACTTTCCTGGACATCCCACTCACCTCTATGAAGGAAAGATCCTCCCTCTAGTGATTGAAACTCATCCTGCGGCGATAGTAATCAACGACTGCCTGGAAGGGAACCAACCAGTCCATACCGAGAATGACGTCATAGCCCTTCATATATAGGACATAGAGGTCCCATAACAAATGACACCCTACAACCTCAAGAGGGAACTCTCTGCACTGTCGTACGCTAGATGTCCTCGTTCCCAATGGCATGTCAAGGGTCAACAAGTTGGCAGACGAAAAGTTACAGAGCCCAAGGTTCTCCACAACCGCAATAGAGATAAAGCTATGGTAAGAACTAGTATCAAAAAGGGATGAAGATAAAATAGAGGCTACTAAGATCATACCTCGAACTATAGAAGGGATGGGATCCTACTCTTGATAGGTCTGCTCCACAACGAAAGACTGGCCTGCACCGCCGCCCTACACCCCTAGTTGACCGCTCTGAGCTGATTCACTCTGTTTTCGCTGATGACGTGGTGACTGACCACCACGGCTGCGACCTCTTCCTCGGCCTGAATGGCCGGAAGAACTCCAGTTCCCTGACTGGTGGGAAACTGGTGAAGCATCTCTAGAACGCGGGGTCATAAAGGAACCCCTAAAAATAGCTGAAGGTGAGAAGATGTGATAGAAACGATGAAGATGGCCCATCTTTCCGCAAGAACGGAACTCCATCAGATCTATCTAGCACTGAGGACTAGTATGACCACTCCTTCCGCACTGGTAGCATACAACCTGGCTGCCTAAAGACGCATCCCGCGGACCTCTATCTCCTTGAGAAGACTCTCTACGACGCTTCCTACTATCCGTAAGAGGAACACCAGCTCTAGATATCAAGCCGTCCTGGCTCACTCCTCCAGAATACATTAGTTTACGCTTAGTAATCAGCTCCTGTTTAACGATAGAGGATATCGAAGTCAACTGGAAGATATTCACCTGGGAACAGATCTCCTTCCTGAGACCGTCCTCAAACTTCCTAGCAAGGAATAACTCATCACCTGCTGGGATCGGTGTGAAACGCTGCAACTCAGTGAAACGAGATGAGTACTCCATAACAGAGAGAGTACCCTGCTACAAACTCATAAACGCCTGGGCTCGATCAGCCCTCAGGGTCTTCGGATAGAAGTAGTCATAGAAGGTGACTCATCCCAAGACATGTCCTGCTAACTCCCTGACCGTGAGATCACCTCCCACCACCTCTTCGCGGTGTCTTGGAGCATATAAGTAGCTAGCTTCACCCTCTTCTCCAGAGTGATCTCTAGGTGCTCAAAGATGGTCAGTGTGGCCTCTATCCATGACTCTACATCTTGAGGTCCTCCATCCCCTTAAAAATTAGGAGGAGGATGCTACTGGAAAATCCACGTCAACTAAGCCATCGACGGGGTAGGAGGAGGCGCTCCCTAGAAGGTCTGCATCTTCCTCAGAAATACCTCCCTGAACTGCGCATCAGCTCCTGTAACTGGTATGACAGTCGGTGCCAAGGCTGGCTCGACTGGAGGATCGGCAGGAAGTCCCTGATCAGCCATATATGGCGTCTGATCACTGCCTGACGATAGACATAAAACCGGAGGATGTCTCTGAGGCATAGCTCTGAAAGATCAAAAGTACACCTTAGATCATAAAAACAAGGACATAGAACACAAGAGTACAAAATAGGAACAGGGGAAGAAAAACACACAAGTTTACAAAACACGACTACACGGCGTGTATAAAAACTACACGGCGTGTCTTCTTAAGCCACTGACATGGGTGTGTACCCCTTCCCTACAGGTCGTCTAACACCTCAAACTACAAGGCATGTTGACCCAACACACGCCGTGTACTTGAAGACTACTCCCCTTCCCGAGTATCTTTACACGGCTAGCTCACATGGTTCAAACTTATATCAGACTACACGACATGTTCCCTAGGGACACGACATGTACTAGACACTGACTCGGTGGCCCGTGTTGTTAGTTACACAGCCGTCTACATAGCTGTCCCTTACACGACATGTTCCGAACAAACACGGCGTGTGTAAGAGAAGTTGACATCATCCCGTGTTGTTTGTGACATGGTCGGGTACCTGGGAAAGACTACACAGTATGTTCCAAAAGCAACACAACATGTCTTAGAGAAGGTCCCGTCGACCCGTGTTATTCGTGACACAACCGGGTACCTGGACATAACTGCACTGCGTGTTCATTTTCAACACGGCGTGTTCTACTCGAGCTTCCCTGACCCGTGTTGTTAGTGACATAGCCAAGTACATGGCTCTATACTACACAGCATGTACATACCGTACAAGGCGTGCTCCTGACGTTATTTTCACAACACCATTTTCCTGCACACACAGTCAGTAACACGGCCTAAAAACTACACAGCGTGTAACCAAAAAGTACACGCTGTGTATTCTGGGTTTTTTTGGGCAGTAGCTCAGAAACTACACAGAAACTGAGAACCATGGAAAACTAGGCAAATAGGTGCCAAATTCTGATCTGTGAGGGTCCATACTCCCTGTGAATCAAAGCTTGGCATCACCCACAGTCATGTACAAGAGAAAAAATGATCATGATCCACCAATTTATGATTCAACAGGTCCCATAACACCTCAAGAATCAAAATTTAGCGTTCATTTAAAAAAAGTACAATAAAAACAATTTTGTAACAATCAGCAAAGATTCTATCAAGAATCTATCACAACAGCATGCATAATCTACACAATGTCTATTACAACAGCATGCAATCACTAATGCACCCTAAATGGCATGGAAAGAATGCATGGCATGTGATTTCTACAAGTGCCTATATGTTTCATGAGATGGAATACCCTCATCTCATCGGGTTGCAACAGAAATAGAACCATAATATCCAAAAAGTAATAGTACAAAGCATTATAATCACTCTAGGTGAGATCCTATCAACCGTAAAATATCAAAACTAGAAAAATGAAATAAACAAGGTAGTATGGCTTTTCCCTGTATACGGGTTAGCTACTCCCGGGCACAGCTTATTACCAAGTACTGAATCTGTCCTATCCCTGGCTAAAGTATCCAAATAGTAAAGCAAGAGAACAGAAATTCCTTTGATACAACGTTGTAGCATCCTAGTTCCGAAAGCCACCCAGAGGCGCCCCGTACCCGGTTGGTCACATGGCCTCAACTGCATTTCCCCAAATGCTAGAGGCTACCGACTAGCAGTGAGGGCCTTGGGTGTGATAGTGGGGAAACTATTCCCTCATTGGAAGAGTACACAACGGAAGAAAAATAAACATACTATATTGGAAACAGTAATAACCAACAATATAAACAGTGGAAGACTAAATCAACAAACTGGAGCACATATGTATATATGAAATGATTCATGATACATCACTAGGAAAAAAGCCAAACAAGTCACAACGCTGGAAAACACTACATTATCAAACAAGTACAAAATAAAAGTAAACAGCTGCTCAGCATCGCAAGCCAAGCTTGGTCCCATTCTCTCCTGCTCCAAGCAATTAAGTTCCAGAAGTTGAAGGGCGCTTTCCCTTGTCTATACCTACAACAACATAGTCTGCTTGGACCCAAAAGCATGGCCCAAATAGGGTGGGAGATAAAATCCCAGTATGAATTCACCCGAAGATATGTGCCTAACAGTCAGTGATTATATGGCAGGTAAATGTACAATAGGTAGTAAACAACAATAGCAAGCAATAGGCAGTAATAGTAAGCAGTAAAATAGGATGATACATAGCAGTAATCAATCCAAAACCAATCAACAACAGTGAAACAAATAGCTAATAAGCCAGGAACCCTCTGGGAAGTACTAGTAGCCATCCCCTCTGGTTCTATCCAAGAATTACCACAACCCTCTGGGCAGTGCACTCAGCCTAACCCCTCTGTCTTGGTCATACAAATTTATGAGACTCTCTGGGGAAGCTCACTCGGTCAATTCCCCTTATAGTCTATGGTAGTCAGGGACTCTCTTTAGGAAGATCACATAGTCTAACCCTCTTATCCCCAAGGTCTAGAGACTCTCTGAGGAAGCTATCATGGTCAATTCCTCCTATAGCTTCAGGAATACCACAGACTCTCTGAGGAAGCTCACTCGGTAAATTCCTCCTCTAGCTTGGGAAGGTTCTTAAAAAGATTCAAAAAAGGTAAGACTCTCTGAGGAAGCTCACTCGGTCTACCCTCCTGTAGTCTATAAAAATCCAAGACTCTCTGGGAGCTCACTCGGTCCATCCCCTCTGTAGTCTATAATATCTAAGACTCTCTGGGAAGCTTACTCTGTCTATCTCTTATAGTCTATAGCATCGGGTTCTCTCATCCCCATGTCGATCAATGCATAATAATTCTGTAAGGATAAAGTACACCTATAGAGCTACTTGGATAACCAAAGTACACCTATAGAGATACTTAGCTAAACAGTCTATAAGGCAACAAGCATGTCATGATTTTCACTTCAACCTATAACCTCAAGGCATGGAAACCGGTATAACAGCCAAAGGAAAATGAGACCCAAGGTCGTAAACAGAACAAAGAAAGGGAAAAATACATCCAATCACAACAAATTATCCTCTAACAAGGTCAATTTACCTCTACACAAGCATACAAGAAAGGCAGGAAAACAACGAAGGCAAAAGGGTAATGCGCGATACCCCGTTCACGGGTATCTGTGGAAATTTTCACATAAAACTCAGAGACTTTGAACGGTAAGGCACAAACCACCTACCTCGATCCCATGAGATCGATATACATGAACCATGTTGGCTAATTCTCCCTAGAACGTCATAGATCTGAGAAAACGCACAAAACGGTCAACCTTAGATAACATTAGAAGGAGGAAGAATAGGAAAACAAGGATCAAGCAAAAGGGAGAACTCACCGATGTGCTTCCAATGTAATCGTCGTGCTTGAATCGGAGGACGGACGGAGAGGAAGGGGCTCGAGGAAGATCTGGTCGTACGGGTCGCTCTCAGAAGAAGAACCTGGAGAAGGGGTGTGTTCTGTCTGTTAGGCGCGACCCTGGTACGTTTAGTGAAAAAAATGACATTGCGTGTACTTTTAGAGTACACGGTGTGTAATAGGTTTTTCCCATACTCTGCCAAAATCGGCCTCCATGTCACCCCTACACCCCGGGTGTGTGGCCCGGGCGCAGCCAGCACACGGCTTCGAGCCGGGGAAGAGTACACGGCGTGTACTCAGAAAGTACACGGTGTGTACTTAGAAATTTTCCAGAAACTCCATTTTTCTCAAAAACTCCAGAAAAAGAAAGGTGTACCTGAAATGAAGATCCGGTTTCTTACCGGAGACTTTCAACTCGACTGCAATAGGTTGAGGGTGGAAGATAGTTTTTTGGATTTTCTTGGGAGATTTAAAAGAATAAAAATAAAATAAAACAACAACGTTTATTTTATTTTGAAACCTCCCATTTGATTTTAGTGGTGGGGACCACCCGATCTTGAAACCTCTTATTTTAATGTGAGTTAACCCTTGTAATTCCCCTAGTTAATGTGCCAACTTTAATTTAATTAATGGTCCAACTTTAATTGAATTAAGAATACTAAAACAATCCTCACCCTTTTGGTTGAGATCATTGGCAAAGGGAAGAGCTTTGGAGAACCTGGAAGGATATCCACCAATGAAGAACAAACCTCCGACGTGGACGACGCTCAAGCCCAGATTGGATGCATCTTGCAGGAGAATTGAACGCCGGTGTCACCATCATCATCTTCCTCCTCACAACACCTCCAACAGATGTATGAGGTAGATGTTTTAATTTTAAGTATGATTAAATCTATTTTTTGATTCTTCATATGCTCGTTTCACAACGAAGATGGCCAAACAAACATGGCCATCATTCTGCACTTATACCTTGTCCCTTTCCTTTCTTTCTGCATGTGTTCATCGTGTGATCTTCGACGCCAAATAAGTAAGCACACTAAAAACACAATGTCTCATTGATCATGACATATGGATGCAGGGATCTCGACCCGAGGATCATGAATATGCAGACGTCATATTTTTAGGGCTTAGAACAAAGCCGCAATAATGCATGGAATAAGGGCGGTGCATGTCTGTGTTGTCGGTAAAGTTGGATGGCGCGGCTGTCGAGTCGCGGTAGCACACCGGAGGGTGGCCGACACCAGGCCAGCCGCGGTTCGAGAAGGCGTTGCACTGGAGGGTGGCCAACACCCAACCGGTCACGACTTGAGAAGGAGGTGCACCAGAGGGCACATGGCACCTAGCCAGCTATGGAGGACAGCAGTGTCATCGTGCCACTAGGAGGAGGACCGACTGGGGATCCGGTCGACCGTGACACACCAAGCAAGACCTGTTCTGACGGGTCCTGCTTGCCAAAACGGAACGGTCCATTGGACCATTCGGGTGACCTGGGTGGAGTACCTCCCCTCCCGGGTGGCAGCAAGGGTGGACACCACCACAAGGGGGACACCTCGGCTATGGGTTTCACCGCAGGCTTCCCAGCAGGTCATGCTAGCGGGCAGCACCCAGTGGGCCATGCCAACGGGTCGTGCCAGCGGGCCGCGCCCAGCGTGGGTCGGGCCATGCCTTGTGGGTCGGGCTGGGCCGTCCCCTTTGCAGGCCAGGCCGGACCATGTCCCAGGAAAACCGGGCTAGTCCCGGACCAGGTTGGGTTGACCTGAACACGGTTGGGTCAGCCATGGCAGGGTTAGACCGGCCCCTGGCCCATCTGGACCCAGATATGCCTTTTTGGTCATAACTTGATATCCGAGTATCTTGTTGATGAACCGTCTATGACGCCAAAATCCTTGTATCAAGACGATCCTTTGGTATACACCACTTGAGTTTTTGATAAAGTTGGATTATGGCTGGGTTGGATCTAACTCAAATCCAACCGGGCCCTCGGAACAAAAACACTAATAAATTACAGACCTGGCGTTTGATTGACGCGTTGTCAGTTGCATTGGGATCCTTATGACATGGAGGAACTTTGGGATACTTATTAGTGGGAATTCATGTAATTTGAAGTATCGATTGATGTCTTGAGGAGCGCAACCTCTCAGAATCAAGCATGCTTAGTGCAGGAACCATGTGGCTTGTTGTATTTGAAGAATCTTCAGATCCTGTGTGGGTCAATGCTCAGTCATCCTGTGTGGGTCAGTGAATACCGATCCTTTGTGGGTCATTATTCAGTGATTCTGTGTGGGTCAGTGCATATCGATCTTATGTGGGACATCTCCATATCTTGTGTGGGTCATCATCAGATCAAGTGTGGGTCATCTTAGATCATGTGTGGGTTAGCAGCAGAGCCTCTCAATGAAGTAAGATGATCTAGAAACACAGCTAATCATCTATAATTCCGTAATTAAGTTATACATAGTGTGATCTGATTCTTTACCTTCGTGGTATTCTTTTGTGTGGAGTTACCTTTGTGGTACTTACTTCCATGGTATTCTTCTGGGTGGCGTTATCTTTGTGGTTCTTACCTTTGTGGTATTATTCTGTGTGGTGTTACCTTTGTGGTACATACCTTCATGATATTCTTCTATATGGAATTACCATTTTAGTACATACCTTCATTGTGTTACCTTCGTGGTGTTCTTTCCCATGTGGTACATTCATATTTCCATCTAAATATTTTGGCCTTGTGTTTCCCCGTGAATGAGATTGGTATACTTGATAACTTAGGTATATGTATAGGAATATACCTAAGTAGGGTTGAATGTTTTTTTCATGCTTTGTGGTTTATCCTTCATGGATTTAAGAGACCTTAGGGGGTCTCAGGGTCCCTATTGAGTATCGTTATACTCACCCTTGCATGGGCTATGCATGTACCTTGCTGTGTATTGTGTTGAAAACGAACAACGTTGACCATGGTCAAGGGTACCAGATTAAAGGTTGATCGGAGGTGGAAATTAGATGAGACGATTTACAGGGATGACCATTTGAGATCTATACCTACCCTTCAGGTAGGTTCCTTGGCGGGTGTTCACAAGAGTTGTTCTTTTTCAGTTTTATTTGTACTTTCCAGTTGGGCTTTTATTCTAGCCCCTTTACTTACTATACATTCTTTTTACTATATAGTTTACTTTGTGATCATACCTTGCTATGAGCTTGGTTGTGTGAGTTTATAGGTTATAATGGAAATTTATTCCCGGTTTTAGGGATATGTATTTTCAGTGCTAGTCACCAGCCCCAGGCCAATGGAAGGCGGGCTTGGGGTAGTCATGGCACGGGCCCCGGGGGACTGGTTGTGACAGGGAAGGTCAATGGTTTCCTATTTTTTATAACCTAGATTCTAAAGACTATGTATAAAAATTTATAATCAAATCCATCACATTTTCTATAAATACTAACCCAATTTATGTTTCATGTCAACTTCTAATCCATTGGTTATGACTTCCCAGACATTCTGTCTCTAAATATTCCATTACATTAGGTGATAATGTTATGTGTTTGTCTTACCATGATTTAACAAACTTCTCTTCATAGTAAGGGTTCATAACCATTATCTTCCAGTATTTCAACAATCTCTCAAATTCATTTTCATTGAAATTATAAATTTGATTATTCTCCAAAATTATAAAATAATTATAGTAATATTAAAAATAGAGCTCAATTTCTTATCTATAAACATCATTCGTAATTAATTCAAAAGAACAATCATTAATGTATCCATGACAAATCTTTAAATTTTTTTATTGAACAATGAGTATGGTTTTTTATAAAATCTATCCTTTTATATATACAATCATGTGGATAAAAGTTTTTAAAAAGATGACCCTAATAGTAATAATATTGAATAATAGTTGTTGGTTATTATCTCAACCTTCAATGAGTGAAGAACATGTGGGCCTAATTGTACATGAGGTATGGTACTTTTTTGGTATATGATTTGGAAAATTCATGTTCTCATTAAAATTCATAATTAAGGGTACATTTATATTAATATCCCTACAAAATTAAATTACCCATCAATTATACCTTTTTATCAATACTTCATTATAGGTGATTTTCACTGCATCGGTAATATTCTTATTATTTGATATTAGAATGGTTATCCCCATTATTCTATAGAATGATAAAATATTGATATTATATTTATCAAATATTTCTATATAAATGTCTATTTTTCACAGAGACATTATTAAATATATGGTTACGTGGGGAAATTATGATATATATTTTTTACCCATTATATTAATATGATTGGTGAAAAGGACTTATTATGTGACAAGTGGAATCCAAAATAATATTTCCCTTCAATGTATCAATAGGAATTATAAAGAAAACGATCTTTGTAATTTTTTCATTAACAAATTTATATGTTTGGGAGAGGAAGTGACATAATTTTTTTGTAGCGTGTAATTATGATTTCCATCAAAGTTTTATTATTTACTTATATACAATTTTTTATTTGTTGTCAGGTTATACATGAATATATATTTCACTTAGTTTAATAGTTTCTAAATTATATGACTTCCTTATTCTTACCTTATTTATTAATTTTATACTTATGTTTTGATAGAATCCCTTATATGTTACTTCTTACTGAGAGTCTAAGAACACCAATTTAAATTGATTACCATTTCTAAAGGAAAACACATGAATTACAACATATGAAATATGCACATAAAGGTTAAATGATAAATAATCATGTATTAATTCTATTTATTTTATTTTATCAATCTAATGTAATTTTTATTTTTTTATATCATTCTTGAGAAAACTAAATTGTTTGATTTTTATCTATTAATTCAGAACCATTGTAATTAAATTCTGATTTTCTCTAGGTTACTGGATTTATGGTGTCACATATATAGATTTAATAAGTGGTTACACATTATTCTCAATCTAATTATATTGGTAAATCCTTTAATTAATGTTATAGAAAAATTTAGGTTTTGAATTCAAATCCATGGAAAATTTACAGTGGGCTACATGAGTCGTTCTTTTCATCACTTCCAACCAAAGAGGGTTTTCATTAAGGTCAGGTTTTGAAATTCATAATATTTTTTCATTTATATATCCATAAATATAATCATGATTAATATATTAAAAACTCACAACTAGTGAGAATAACTAGAAACATAAGAATTTATATTTTAAGTCAATAATTTTTTAATTTAAACACCAAATTCTTCATATTTAGTCATTTGAAAATGAACAAAATAAAGAATAAAATAACTCCTCAAGAATATTATTTCCATTTAAGATACTTTCAAAACAGATTTTCATAATTTACTCTAATTAAAACACAGAACGTGTTAGTTCTTTATTTACTCACATTATCAAATTAGAGAAAGAATAAAAAACCTCATTGGTAAATCATATTATACCATTTCTATTAGAAAGTATTTAATTATTTTTTATATTACACATATATTCAAAATAATTTGTAATACATTAAAAAATAACATTATCAAATTAAAATATTTTTTAAAATATTTAATATTATGAATGAAAAAGCAATAAAATTACAATAAAAATTACTCAATCAATCTCATCATTACCATAAACAAATATTTTCTCCAAAAAAAATTTATCCTATGATTTTTAATATAGTTGTTTCTTCACATATAACTTAATAATATATGAAAAGGATATCGATTAATCAGTTAAAATCATTCTAAATCATTTATATTAACCTATGAAAATTTAACCATTTTTATCTCACACATATTTTCATAAATTGATTTTAAATATTCAACAATTTTTTAAAAAAATTAAATGAAATAAATTATACAATAATTAATTAAACAGGCATTTATCTCAAACTCACATCAATCAAAAATATAATACCAAACATGATTTTAAAAAATAGAAAATATGTTCTAACATTATCAGGGAATTAACATAACTATTACATAATTTTAATATCCTTCAATAAAAACAATATATATTATCTTATTCATCTAAATAATCAATAAATAAAAGAATTCACTTTTCCCCATGTCCTGCATATATCAATAATTCAAATATAATTATACACTAGACATCCCACCCCTTAAATATCTTCATTATTATCCCTCCCACAAATACATTGAAATAAAAAACACTTCCAAATTACACAAAAACTCTTATCTAATAATTTAACTATATTTTTATTATCATTATATTAAATTAATTATTACCCTAAAAATAGTCTGACTCAATAAATTTCAAACAACATACCATACATATTGGCATAAATTATTATATATTGTAAAATAAATCACGTCATATAATTATACTCATCTAACTAATTTATTGTGAAAATTCATTATTAATGACTTTTTTATGAAAAAAATAATAAGGAATTATTAAAAAATTCAATTAAAAAATATATTTCTCAAATTTAATAAAAAATTAAGAACACTCACATGAACAAAAAATAATGAAATATCCCTTTTTAAATAAATCATGCATTAGAATTACACTATTTACTACTAGTTGTGGAGAAATTAATAACCACATAAAATATTTTTTTTGGGAAATCATTACATAGTAACTCTATAAAATATATTCAATTAAGTATCTCAATTCCCCTATGACGTGTATTTCTACTATGTTTGTGTTAACTTGTTAAATACATTGCAATGTTTTACCAATTCCCTTACTTTATTATCATTTTGTTAATTTTTTCTTAGTATAAACATTATATAAATATACACCACATAGATATTGTTTTTAATGTAACATTATTATATGATTATTTCTCCAATAAAAAAGGTTATGTGGCCGTATGGGTGCTCCTATATCATGATAGGTCAGTTACACGAACTGGTGTTCAAAATGTATCTTATAGGAACTCACATACCTGAAAAATAATTATCACAAAATATATCATTTATAATGTACTAAAAATTTATATACATAATTGAATAAGGAGAACAACATTATAATAAATTATACCATATGTCCCCGAGTGTCCTAGATATTACATGCATTAAAAAAGTTTCACTTTAGAAGATCATGTATAAATATCATGGTACATATAAAATAAAATTTATAAAACATAATATTTGAATATCCTCATATTCATAACTCCAAAATAGAAATTCCAATACCAAAATGATAATATTATCTCATAATATCCACCTATTTTTTTATTTGGTCCTTTATTTCAAAAATATTTATGGTGCCTATTAACAATCAAGGTATACACCAAAAGGATGTGTGATATTAAATTATTTAAAAATATTCATATTTTATTATAACACATGATTCGTTGTTACATCTCAAATAATATCACACTGACATAACATATAGTGTTTGGTTGATTTAAAATTAGATAACTAACTAATGAATTTTATAATAATTCATAAATATCTTCTATGATGATTCTCTATGAATGATACACTTCTAGACATATCATATCAAATAAAATTCTTCATTAACCAGTGAAAAATATATAATACAATGGTGTTCTAAAAATATTAGTAATGGGTAAAACATTCGAGATATTAATGGGAAGTGTAAAAGATACCATAATAAAGTTTCTAACTGAGTATAATATGAGAATGTGCATTTGATAAAATTATTAATGTATATAACTTTGAAAAATGGAAATCATACGATGTGGGAAAAAATTTAAATGGATCATAATACATGAATGATTGATTAAGATAATAATATATAATATGAATATAAAATGAATTTGAAATGTTTCCCAAGACTAATCCTATATATGGATTTACAATGTTCAATCCTACTACAAAAACCTTTACAATATTGTGTATAATCTAATAAAATATTGGATTATGATAAAATAAAATCTCTCATAACATAATATTACATAAAATATAATGATATATAATGTTACAACATATATTTTGGTGGAATATTTCATATTGGTCCCACATATCATATAATGATAAATAATACATATTTTTTCCTTAAGAACACGAAAGAACTAATAAATACATTAAAACATTTTTGACTAATGTGAGATAATGGGATTCATAAATTATTAATACGGCATAAATAAAACATTTTGAGAATGAAATTGGATGATATAAAAATAAAATATCCATTTACTCTATATAACATTTATAAAATAATGATATAAATATATATTTACTGTGATAAGAATACATTTGAGGAAGAAATAAATTATTTAATGATTAAAAATAAATAATACATTTAATTATTTCCCTTTTACATAAACACAACTATTACCAATAATTGATTTGAAATGGTGTTAATAAAACTAGTAACATATTCCACAAAGTATATTTCAATAACAAAATATTCAATTGAAAATCTTTAGTGTATTGAGAGGATAAAGTAAGAGGAAAGCATGCAAGAGGAAAATAGATGTGTTTAGAGGTTATAAAGATACCATGAAAACTTTTTATGTCTACAGAAATCATTAAAAATACACCTAATGTACTTGTAGATGTTGAGATAAGTAAATCCACGAAACAATATAAATAATATTTTCACAGAAATGAATCAGTTCTAACAAGAAAAATAAAATAAAAACAACTCCCTTTACAAATGTCATTTAGGATGAATTATGAATCAAGGAGTGGGTAAATGGTGAAGTGAATTATAAATCACATCAATTAAACATTGATATTAAGAAAATTGAAATTTTAAGGAATATTCCATAAAATTTAATAATACAATCTTTTATATAGAACATATCATTTTTTATGAGAATGGCATGTGAAACCCTTACCCTTACTCCTTTTTATAATAAACATTTTTTTAACCCATGTATAATAAAAATATCAATAATATTAAATTAATTAAATACCTTATGATTGTAATATAACATTTTCCATATTTTGTTAATTTTTTATATAAATATTAGTTATAAATTGAATATTGCAATAATTATATCCTTGTAGTTGTCATTAACATATACTAGTTTTTGTAAATTGATGTTCCTAATCATTCATTAATAAAAATTTCAATATATAGATATTATACAAGGTATGGAAATCATAGTATTATAATGATTTACATAGTCTAATGTACATTTTATGGATGGTTCATGAATGGTTCTTAAGAATGGAATTCACAGGACACATCTTTCAGCCATTATAATCTATAAAAATGATTTTATTTATAATGATCATCCATTTAACAATCAACATTATTGACCCATTTTATACTAAAAATTTGTCTTTAATATTATATATTACAAAAATTTAGGTTCTCATGATAACCCTTGATAAAAAATATGAATATTTTATAACATTTTTCATATAGGTGGTCGAATCGATGTTAAAAATAACATTCAATACTATCAAATGAGTATGTTTATAGAGTTATATCATTAAAATATGGCATTTTAAGAGATTTATCATCTAAATATGTAATAAATATAGTGTTGAATATTAAAATATAATAGTTTATATGGAAAGGTAATCAAAACAAATAGATATGTAGGTTATATGCTAATTATTTTTCTTAATATAAAAATAGGTTCCCATACACTTGATTATTTTGGCCTCCAATAAAGGGATGTACGCTATCCAACATCATCATGGACTCAATGTAAGGATATTTTTTATTAAATATTGAGAAAAGAAATAAAATATTTATAATGGATATAGGATGGTTATTTTAAGATTTCATTTTCAATGTTATTTTCAAAATATATATTATTTAGTTTGAAAGGAATGACTTTTTACATGAACTATGGAAAAAATTGATATGTTTCATGGATCTAATAATACATGTAATTATTATAAATTTTTAGAGATATTTTGTTCCATTACTCAATAACATAAACATATTACTTCATTAATATTTACTATGGTAACTCACTTTTCACTAAAGAAGCATATTTTTTTGTCAAAATAATCAAATAAACCCACATAAATAATTTTGAAATATTTATTACAAAAATTGAAATATTCATTATCAAATTTAGAATATTAATAAATAAAGTTTTACAAAAAAAATTAAAATTAATAATACCTTGAAAAAAATTCACTTAAATGAGGACAAATCCATTGTGTTATATATATATACTTCATATACACCTAGTCCATATTGGTTAACTAACATATTAATTTATGAATTTTGGTACATTATTTTTAATATCTTTATTAAAATAAATTATACTTTATTTTAATTTTTAATATTTTAAAATGGTATCAACTCTTAGTTTCTTTTTCATTTCACTATATATTATTAATTAAATTATGAATAAGTTTATATGCATTTTTTTCTTTCCAATAGTGTTTAAAAAATATTGAGAAATATTCTTGTGACTAGTATTTCACAAGATATTGGATAATTGTTCTCAAAAAACCAATATACTATTTAACATCATAGAAAAATACAATGCAGTATGATCATAGAATCTTAATTCATATGAATTTTAATGAATCTTAACATAAATTTTATTATTTATATCATGATATATATGTGCATGTATTTTGAAATCATTAATAAGGATTTAATATTTCATTTTAATTACATTATTGGATTTATTGAAATTTTTATTTTACATATGAGGATATTTTTTTATTTTATAAAAGGTACATTATAAATTATGTTGACCAGTATGGTTACCTCAAATTGATATGTCTTATAAGGAAGGATGAACAATTACATATTATCTTAATTATTATTTTAATTTCTAAACTATTTTATCAAGGAATACATAGTTTTAAATAGGAAATAGATATATTGAAATCTCCCTTGTGTATGTTTTCTATTGATTTACGGATACTATTTTACTGATAATTTCATATAAATATCATGGGCCTTAGTGTTCTTCTATGTATTTATATAGAGATATATATTTAGTTAATTTACAAGGACAAATATATTATATTCACCAGTATAGAAATAATAATTGTTAGTGGAAAATTTTTATCATGAGTAATATGAATCTAATAGAAGGAAAGCATCTACATAACTATCTGGTCATACCATTATTATGTGTAACACAAAATGATTCACTCTTTAATTACATTTCCAATAATGAAAAATATTTTTCCAGTGCCTATAATGGATTAAATTATTCCCTTATAAGTATAATCTCACATGGGAAAGGAATTATCATCCCAAATTATTAACAAAAATAATTTTCATAAATATAGATTACTTGGTAGGATTAGGGGTATAAATAATCATTAAATGTTATATTCTATTTGTACATGTACCATGAAAGATAACACCATTACCATGAATGATTCAAAATGGATTTAGCATTTAAATTCAATTTTTTAATTTTTTGTATAATCATTTGATCACAATTCCCATTTATAACATTATTAATGGGGGTATTTAGGATCCACATAGCATGAATAAGGAAATCATTCTGACTCCTTTATTTTAGTACCATAATTTAAATATAAATTTACTCTACTGATATAACATTATCCCTAATGTGAATATATTTATTAGGGAATAATTATAACATTAAATCATCACCCGAACCAATATTTCTAACTCATAATTGGAAATCATTTTAAAATATAAAATTTTTAAGGAAAATAAATAAATTTTTTATTTCTCCATAAAAAATGTTCTTTCATTGGAGAATGTATCATATCTTGTTTCAATTTGATAACTGCTATTATGAGACAAAGACAATTTTATATTCATTGTGTGGATTATATATTCAAGGATATTGTTTTTATTAAATATTTATTTTTCAAATACTATTTTTATAGATCATTATATACCTTTAACTCCAATCCCATTGTAATAAGAATATTTGATATTGTAACTATTAAAAAATTGTAAACATGTTCCTATAGCATTAAAAATTCATCTAAATTAAATAACTAGTTCATGGTTGTAGTGGAATACACTTAAAATTATATTTGGTGGCACTGTAAGATATAAATAGTTAATTTAAATGAAATAATACTATAAATGGATATAAATTATATTTACTCAACTATTATGGTATGGAATTCAATGCAACCCAGTTTTTATGATAACAACATTCAATAGTTTTCAATTTTCAATATACTAATAATTTATGGAAACTATAGAAGTTATTTCAGTTATAAAATTATTATTTAAAAAATTATATGGTAAAATAGGATTAAAATCAACATTAACATAGAGTACAATGTTATCCTAGTACAATTTGGGTCTAGTGGGATCATTGGGAATCTTGAAGGATACGTTAATTAATTATCTAACAAAAAATTTAAATGGAAAGTGTACTTGGAAAATTAAATTAAAGTTTACATACATGAAATTTATATGGAAGGGATTATTGATCAAGATGTGGCTTTAATTAGACTCTATGTTTATTTTACATTCCATTAATATCAACATAGTATTAATTTCCTTGATATAAGAAGTAACATGGGAGGATATCTTGATTACTAAAAAAAATTAGGATTGTGGTTTCACAAACATATTTAGAGGGGGAAATGTTTTTGATATTGTAGAAAATATATACATTGTATTGTTATTGTTTGGTCTATGTTTTTTCTCTATAATATTGATGAATCTATTTTCCTCAAATTTTTAATAATCCTTCACTTTATTTTGTTGATTCTTGTTGTTCTATCATTTTTTCTATATAGTTTTAAAATCAAGATTTTTTTGTTGTTCTTATTATTATTACTATTATTATTACTATTACTATTATTATGGGTTTCTATATGAGGGTTAAATCCCCCTTAAACCTTTTATTTGTATTCTCTTTGAATCCTTATTTCCAATAGTTAATCCCTATTAAGTCATTCATTCATCCACTTAATCATCTTCTTAAATCCTCCTAGAGTGGTGATGACTAGTTATGTTCTTATTCCCTTTTGTCTTTCACATCCATATGTATTTCCATTTCAATAAAAACAATTATATATTGTCTTCATTTAAAATGATTTCATTTTGGGGGGGGGTCTTTATTAGTTAATTGAATGATAAATTATAAGTTTCTTTTTATAGATAATTAAATAAGGGTGTAAAGAAAACACTCAGGATATTTTTTATGGTAACCCATTGCATATTAAAAATATTGTTTGTATGTCAACTACTTGTTTTTAATGGTATTTTCACTAAAAAATTTAATATATTTATCAATCATTGTATATTATGTATCATTTATTTATTATATGTTGTTAGTTATTAGTGATTTTTTTGTCCCTAATTAGAAGATATAATAGTTCTATAAATTATATATATATTTAATCACCATTGGTCATTTCTTATTATACACTTTTTTATATTAAAAATGTAATTTTTATAATATTAATATGATATATTCATCTTGATTCTATGATTATGTTTTTATTTTACTCTGAATTTTTTCAAACTATTTTTAGGATTAATAAATATTTTATATTACTAGTGCATCCTAGGTGTTTGATAAAATGTCAGTTGAATTTTAAATCATAAAATTGAAATTGTATTTCGTGAAATATTTGGCCATAAATTATAAAAGAGTAACAATGTATACTTCATTTTTTTCTATCATTCTATTTGTATTGATACCAAATTGGATTGAAATGAAACTAGATTAAGTAGAAATATCTTCATGATTGAGTCATTGGATATCTTTGGTGGTATATTAGGAGGGTGTTAGTATATAGTGATGTGAATATTGTGGGATAACTTAAAACTGTAACTAAATATTAATATTCATTGATCTCTATCATTTATATATTATGTGACATGATAATCCTATAAATATTCACTTATGGGACAAGACATACCCCCTCATCATGTTCAAATGATTGACATGATGCTCTCTCAAAAACCTATTTCTGAAAATAATATAATGATGTTGATCCTCATGTATTCCCTAAACCTTATCCTCATGGACGGTCCCCATGATGATGTACATTATGATACGCCTTTTTCTTTAGAGATTAATCATTTCTATGTATATTTATTTCAAGGTTTAATTCATTAAACGAATGATATATATTATAAAAAAATTCTACTTTAAATATTGATTTAATACATTAATATTTTTCTCTCAATGTGGTAATAAAGGTATAACCATATTTTTTCATATAACCATTTAGGTATATGCCTATTATGAATGTGTATACTCAAATAATTCATATTTTATCTGATGAATTTCAGGATTTTATTTTTCGTGTTTTATTTTATTTAATATATATATGTGTGTGTGTGTGTGTGTGTGGTTAATTTTTTTTTAATTGACTATATGTATTGAATCATGGAACATGGTGATGGGTTGGAGGTGGTATACCGATTATCTAAACCATATATGCCACATGTTTCAATTTTGTATTATTAGTTCATTTCATACACCCATTTTTAATGTTTATTTTATTAATATCTAACATATAACATCCTCATATAGTCATATTTATCTACTGTATTCTTTTATTTTATTTTTGATGTAAAATATTTGGATTCTTTATATGAATTATAAATTGTTTCCCAACCGTGAAAGGTAAACCCTAGCCACTTTTCTCTATTCCATGGCTATATTATAAAGACCTTCCCATATACATTACATTAAATAGTGATTTTAAACAAGAATTCCCTTTCATAAATTTCTAAATTTCATTTAGTTTTAGTGTTTTTGATAGTTCATAACTCTTATATAACAACAAAATATATTTTAATGTGGACACCACAATTTAGTTCACGTTTTTTCAAAAAAATAAAACCTTTTAAAAGAAACATGTTTTATATTTATTACTCATTTTCACAATTTTCATAATGAACTAATACTTGTCCCAAAAAATCCTATGAAAAATATTTAAAAATAGGGTATGTGAAAAAATATCATAAACATACATAACAAGTATAAAAGAACCCATTATTCCATTAATACATGTAGAAAAATTCCATTTTTTAAAATAAACATTGGTCCAAAAATTAACATTTTATTACCAAATAAATAACCTTATCTACCAAACTATTTTCATTAAAATTTCAAAATAAATCATATGTAAAAATTAAAACACATAAAGGTTTCATTGAAATTAAAAAAACTCATAATAAATTTTTAATAAAGTTTTACTTTTAATCCTTACAAATTATCAGATGCATTCATTTACCTTGTAAAATTGTAATATTTAAATAAATACCCCATGAAATCATAGATAAATAACATAGGATACTTGGTGTACCATTTTCATATTATTCATACAAATGGATTGACCTAATTGGCTACAATTAAAATACCCATCATGGTTATAATGAAAATAACCATCACGGTTAAAATTAGAATAACCATCACAATATATTCTTATACTCTCATAATAGAATCCTAATTGGTTTACTTTGTCTCCATACCCAATCCATTATATATATTTAATGGGTTGTCCTAGTCCATGTTTATAATAAAAAACATTCTAATAAAAAACACCAAAAAACTGTAATAGATGACATAAAATCATATGTTATCAAAATTTTATTTGTACCCATAAGATATCATTTTATAATATTAATATATTCCATTAATTTAATAAAATTAAAAATAAATTCCCCAAAACTGGATAGAGGGGTTTTTTTAATGAAACATGAAATCTCATAAAGTCATCCAAACATAAAATAATGTTTATGATGATGAAAAAATTTGATTCCTTCGTAAAAGTTAATTTAGAACATTCTTTTTCTCTTTTGTAAAAAAGATAAAAAAAATTAAAAGGATTCTTTTTCAACCATTTTATATATGCATAAAATTCCATTTACATTTCATTTTTTATATAAATACATCTATAAAATAATTTTTTTAAAAATATATACATTTAAGAAAAAAATGTTTAAACTGAAACTTTAAATGATCATTTTTAATAAAAAACCACTAACCTTGAGTCTGAATCATCACATGTATTCTTTATTACCCTGAATAATAATAAAATTATAATTTTTGTAGTTCATTTTTACCCATTTTAATATTTATTATTCTTTATATATCTCTCAATACCATGTTATTTACCATTACTAAATCATTATGTTTACATCAGATATTTTGATGATATTCTCTAAAAAATTCAAATATTTGATAAGTTGACTATAGTCAAAGTGTTTATTATTCTACCATATACATAATTAAAATCATGAAAATAATATCATTTTTATACAAAAATTATACATTATAAAAAAATCATGAATTATGTTTTTGAAAAATGATCTATGTTACAATCATAGAGACTATAGGTTGTACATAAGAATGAATAAAATTTCCATTAAAAAAATCATTGTGCACAGATGGTAAGTATCATTTTACCATTTAAATTTTTATGGTATTATTATAAATACTATATTATTTATTTAAAAATACTTATATATATAACCTATGTTATGTGGTGATGAGAAACTAATCACTTCTCTTCATGGATGTGGTAGTCAACACGTATGCATGAAATATGTTTTCATTATTTGCTAAATGGAAATGTATGAAATTAAATGATAAATTATATTTAAAAGATTTAAATTATTTTATGAATATTATATCTACACATTAAATCCAAAATTATATATTTTTATGATATATTGTGATGTAAAAATGGATTACATTGGTTTGCAAGGTGGTTACCTGATGTTAACACGAATGGTTAGTTTCTTTTCCACTTGAAGGTTGTTAAAAATGGATATTAGATATTCCATTAAAATAATAACATATCATTATATGGATTATACTATTCTTATTATTTTATCATGGTTAAATAAGACTTTTTTTGATGAATATGAAATAAATCTTAAAAAGGAGGTTAAAAACTGTACATCTTCTTTGGAAAGTCTACATTCTTTAACAACATAATTCCTCAAAGGGTGGTATTATATAAAAAACAATACCTTTATAATGATGTTAGGGATTATAGGAATGTATTTTTTAGGTTTTGGATGAAATAAAATACTTTTTAAGTGTGAGAAAATGAGACGATGAGGTGCCCATTTATAAGAGAGGGGACTGTAAATTTTAGTATTCCAGATATAAATTAGATTTTTTTGTTCAATTCACTCGAAATTGATAATAATATATTATAACATGATTCAATTTAAAAATATACTCATCCAAAAAAATTATAGTGGTTTTGATAACATTTTTCCTTATTCATTTTTTTAAACCTTTGTTGACCATTTTGTTATTTATCATAATATTAAAGTCTTCTATAAATAAATAGTTTATAATGTCACTATAAAATCAAAAAAAGACAAATAAATCATTCATGGTTGATTTCATTAACCATTTACAATTCTTTTTTCTAAATCTAATATTTTTATGTCTTTTTAATAAATTAATAAGATATTATTTGTTATAAAATATCATTAAGGTCAATTTTAGAACTATTCATTTAGTTTGCCTTTAATTATGTAATTAAAACAACTGAATTTGATTCCACGAAATATAAAACACTCAAATATATAATATGTATCTATAATAATCATGGAAGACAAATATTATTTCTTATCATATTTTTCTTAAAATGGATAATATCATTTATTTTGGTTTAGAATTAATTGAATAAATACTATATCAGTGTTCCCTAATATTTTAAGGTGATAATTTTTTAACTAAAAATTAAAAAGAAAACCATTATCATGATAAAAAACTCATTTTTATTTGAAATTACTATTTATAACCGAATGTAACAACTATTTATCAAAATTATAAAAAATTTATTCTTATTAAAGCAACAACTATGATATTTTTCGCTTTATACTTACAGAAAATTATAAATATCAAAATCATGTCTGAATGGAAAAAATATAATATCCCAAGGGTTTTTAAACATAATTAATATTTTTAATAGCACAAAAGATACCCAACACTGAGCATAAATGAGTAATGAATTTTTATTATTTAAATTTGGCCGCTATAACCTAGAAATTAAATTTACGTGTATGAATTGAATTAATTGATTTTAGAAATAAATGTAATGGTCCTACTAAATATAAATTCATTGTTAAAATATTATAAAATAGTCCCCTAATTTTTGATAAAGTCAATTCATTCTATAAAAATACATTTTCATTAAAAAAGGTTTTCATTATTTTTGTGAGGGAATAATATAATATATATCTATAAATTTTAGAAATCTTATTTGAAAAAAAAAATTAATTTAGTTTTTAAAATAAGATTTTAAAAATTATATTATGATTAATTATGGAAAATTTTTCTAAAAGATTTATTTTTCAATGAATCATGAAAATACTAGTTTTTAAATAGAAAATGTATTTTATATTAAATTATTTATAAATTTAGATTATATTTTGATTCACTTATGAAATTTAATTTGATAATTTTTATAAATAATGGATTTTATAAATGAGTATTGTACATGAATCATTGTTAAAACAATTTAAATTTTAAAAAGACATTTTCTATAAAAAAAATACATTGTGTATTTTCAGTTTGATTTTGAATTAAATTATACGATTTTATGTGTTTTGAATTTAAAAAAAAAATTGTTTTATATATTTATTGAGTGGATAAAATTATGGTAAATATGAAACTTTTAATTTTAATCAATATGAATATTAACTATAGTTTTTATTTAATAACGATAAATGTTATGTTGATTAATTAATGATAAAACTAAAATGTAAAGGATTTTTAAGTGACACTAACAATTTAATTGTCTTTATTGGATGAGTCTTTATCATCAATTCACATCCAAAATTAAGTTATATTTCCTTAATTTCCTTTGGGTGTGATTATAACCATTATAATATTTTATTTAATGACATGTAAAAAATGTCACACTCTTATTTTTGTTAACTATAAAATTATATTCATAGGGATAAAATGATGATATGTTCTATTATATTCAGTCATTTTAATTCTAAAATATTTAATATCATTTGGTTATTTTATTTTCAATTTTTATTGAAGAAATAATTACCTTAAATATTTACAGAATGTTGACGTAGTGATTATTCATTTAATAGAAAAATAAAAGAATTTATTTTAAAAATAATAAATATAAAATAATTTTATGTAATTATTGTGATCCAAGAATTTGAAATAAGGAAAGTAAATATTTTGGATGTATGGAAATAGTTTTTTTTTGTCTTCAAAATTTACTTATTCTCTTGATGTTAGTAAAATCATTGTAATGAATAGTTCAAAATTGACATTGAATATATAATATAATAAAAAATATTTTATTAAATTATATAAAATTAATAGAATCATTAGATTAATCCAAGTGATTATGATATGTTTTATAATATCATCTATTTTTCATTTATGGACTGTTATTCCTTTTAAAATAACTATATTGACCCTTATAGTTTTAATAACATTGTTGACACGGTAAGTTTAAAAATGGTTAATAAGAGGTCAAAAAGAACATGTTATGGTAAAAATATAGAAAAAAATTATCAAAATTGTGTTGTATAATCAATGTTAAACCCAAATTCATATTATAATCTAAATAAATAATTTTTTATCCACTTTTCATTCAAAATTAATTTTAAATAATTTAATATTTTGAGGAATTACCAGAGTTCCCATACCCTCTCTTATAAAAGGAACCACTTCTTCTCATTTCATAAAATTTAAAACATGTTTGGTTCTGCCAATATATTCCAACTTCCCATACTTGAATACCTAAACTCATTCAGTAATTCATGGTTTAGTAATGAAAATAAACTTATCATACGTAAGTTGTAATGTAAAAGTGGTCGTTTGAAGAAGGTAACTTTTTTTAATTCAAGAGTTTCAATTTTACATCTTATTCAAGATATTTAAAATATTTTCGACCATAACAATATAAAAAACATCCTCGATATATTTATATGTTATTATATTAATATCATAGCCTATATCTATCTCATCTTCTATCAAATGTGAAATGAAACCATAATTTGTGTGTACAACAACCGACCACATTATGAACCAAAGTAACTTATTTTCCATAATCATCACTAAATATTGGTTATAATAATTTATTTAAGATATATGTATTATATTCATTAAATATTTATCATTTTTGAGTTATAATATAACCCATGTTTTCTCACCATTGAATACACTAGAGAATGTAATTTCTTTCGTACTTATTTGTGGAGTACCACCTCCAGGAAGTGGTGCGAATCATTTTTCAACACCATATCACATTGATGATATCTATAGATATATTTAAATAATTATATGATATTTATGGTAAAATTTTCATTCTTTAATGGTAATATAATTCTTACCTTATTTCCAAAATCATCATTGGAAAAAGGAAACATTATTTATTCATACGTACAACCTTATATCTCAATGAATGTAACATAGTTTATTATTCAAAAAAAATATTTAATGGTTGCATATGAAATTATAATTTAGGTATTAAAATGATAATTTTTTCATAATTATTATTATTTTGATTCTATAATAATGATTTATTTAACTATTATCGATGTACCGATGTCATTTTTACTTATGAACTAAATTTTATCATAATATATGAAGTAAATTTAATTAATTTGGTAATTTTATAAAACATGGTATTATATAATAATAAATTTATAATGAAAATCAAAAAATTTCTTAATAAATTAAATAATTCACCTATGGTTATTATTTATGAAGATAAAGAATATACGTGATGATTCACACTGAATTTAGGAGACTTTATTTTGAAAACCCTTTTCAATATTCCATTTTTCAAATATTTATATAAAGGTCAATGGGAATATGTATTTTTACATATACACAATGAATGTAATTTACTTCCATCATGATGCCTCACTACTTTTAAATTTATTTAATATTTTTAGACATTTCTTTACAAATAAAATATTTTCTTCATTATCTATGAAATTTTTAGATTATAATAAATGGTTTTCTTTGACTTTAATTCATAGGATTTTAACAGGAATATTTTTTAGGAATGTTTTACTTTTTTAAAAAATAGATGTTCCATTTTTAAATATAAAGTGAAAATTTATTTTTATCACTTCCCTAACTGTTATTTCATGTTTGGATTCCTCTATAGGCTTTCATGTTGTCTTCAATGAAAACCCCTATATCCCTTTCTTGGTTATTTTTGTGTTAAAAATGTCTTTTAAATAAGAAAGGGTATTTTGATATCCAAGATGTTTTATACCTATTTTTAATAGAATTTTTCAAGGGTTTCATTCATTATAATGTTATTGGACATTGATTATGAAGGTATGCTCTCTATCATTGATCACAGGTCAACCTTTTATAGCTTATATGACGGGTGCACCCAAATAACATCAGGTGAGGTCATGATACCATATACAATGGGTTTTTTAATTATTATTATATCCAAAGAATTATATTGGAAATAATCTAAATGTTTATTTCTATTTTTATGGGATTTGTAATTATTTTATTAAGATTATTTCCAAATGTATATACATGACTATTCTAAGCTTGCTAATGAGTTTTCATGGAAATCATTTGATCTCAAAATGTATGATTATTTAATTAGTAAAGGAAAATAGTTTTTCATTTGTATAAAAATGTGTGTTTTTTATATAAATTGGTTTTCATCGGTTTTGATGATTTTCACAAGACTAACAGGTTTATTTTATTTATGCACCATATAGATATTTTTTCCCATCTCATATTTTAAAAATATTTTTCATAGGTTTTTAAGGATGTGTAATGAAAATAAAGAATCCAATTATAAATTGTGATGATTTTTCATTAAAATAAATCATGATTTATTTTAAATCATTTATATTTTTATAAAAATGGACATTGATTAAAAGATTCCACTTTGTAAAATATGGTTTCATATGAGATAGTTATGACCTATTTCTCAAAAAAAATCTAAACCTAAAAGATCATTGGGAATCATCGAAAGTTTATAATAGTCTAATGTCAGTATAATATATAATTTTTAAGGTTGGGAATTTAAGAGAAGACAATATACATTAGTTTTAGAAGAATATGGAAAAGCTATACTCATAAAATAAAATTAAGTTATGTGTATGGTTAATGTTTTATTCCTTATAATTTTCTTTTTAGCATTAATTACCTGATTTACCCATTACCATGGTAATATAAATTATTAAGGTTACTTTCATATTGACAAAAAATAAAAGGATTATATTTAATAATTTTGGATTTATATATTGAAAATATTGAATCCATTTTGGAACATTAAAAACAATAAAGTGTCTTAATTTAATTTAAATTTAACATAAGAAAAATTCAATAATAAAAACCTTTTCTAAAAAATTATCACCTAAGAATAATTTTTTTATATTAAATTCATGTATAAAATTTATTTAAAAAAGCATAATTATATAATTTTAAATTAATTGGAACTAATTTATTTTTAATAGTACATTAAAATATAAATGTAAATTTTAGTAATTGAAATAATAATAAAAGTTTCAATAAAAACAATATTTTTCACTATTCTTTGAGAAATCAAACTTTTCCGAAAATTATTAAAAATTAATCCAAATATAATTTTGAAATCATTAATTAAGACATAATTTTTATTATGTGAAATAATATATATATATATATAATTATAAAATATATATTTTAAATTAAAACATATAATACATGAAAATATAATTTTGTTAAAAATAAATCGTTCTCCTTCTTTCAAAAAAATAGTCTAAAATTTTTATAATGAATATAACTATATTTAATCTAACTAATGAATATAATAAATTTATTATCTCAAAATTTACTACCTTTTTACATTTATACAACCTATTTCAAATTACACTATCCCAATTTTATTAACATAATAAATAACTGAGGATATCTTTCCATCATAGGATTTTTTTTATTCCCATGTTATTTCCTTAACTATATTTTTTTACATAAATCCTTAATAGAGTGAATTACACATTTCCACAATACATTTTATCTATTTTTTATAATAAAAAAATGATATTTTTTATAATAATGTTTATCTTCCAACTAAACTACATCAGAGATCAAAATATGAGTTGAATCTTGATATTATTTTCTTAACATGAAATTATGAAAAACAATATGTACCTAGGATACACTCAAAGTAAAGGATACTCAGTATGAAACGGATCAAAATTTTTTGAGGATCTCATATAGACCAATGAACTATTATCTTACATTTTCCTTTTTACAAAAATAAATAAAACTTTTCTATAGACATACATTAAGAAAAACATGATCAACTACCTTGAAAAATTGATCTTTCCGTTAGTTATCTGAATAGATTTTACTCCCACTCTGAGTTGTCCTCATATATTCTTGAATAACATTCACCTTTAAAACTATTTCCTCTACCAACTATTTTATCATCCTAGAAATTTTATAATATTAATAAAATGTATTTTTATATAATTTAAATAAATCAAAATTAATTTTGAATATATGTTATGATTAATATATTAAAATTATGGAATAAAATATATAATTAATAGTAAATTGTCATATTTTTCAAAAAATAATAAATTTATTATAAATTATGATATATTAAATTAATTCATTAATTATGATTTTATAAAATATTTATAGTTTTCAAATAATATTTTATAATATTTTTTAATAGAATAACATTATATTTTATATTAATATTCAAAATGATAAAGAAATATTGTTTTCATAAAAATATGGTTTTTTATATAAAATTTTATGATTTAATTAACATAATAATAATAATTACTCAAAATAAATTATGTTTAAATAATCTAATTATAGATAAGTAATTTAAACAATTTGAAAAATATTTAACATAATTGTAATGATAGTTTTAATAGTTTATCAATTATGAAAATAATTAACCTATTTAAAAATTAATTTATAATTAGGAATACATAAATTTATTTAGAAAATAATTTTAGAAAATAATTTTAAAAAAATTACAAATTAATATTTATTATTATGTAACATATAACATATATGAAAAGTGATAAAGTTATATAGAATATATATAAATTTTTTGTTTACCTAATTTGAAATTAAAGGTATTGATAATAATAATAACAATAATTAAAGTTAAGATATATTATTTTAAAGTAAAATTAATATTATTATTAAGGTAATATATTTTATTATAAATATATTCAAATTATGATATTATGAAAAAATATAAGTATTATTAATATTTTCATAAAATCTTGATTATGAATAATAAGGTAATATTTTCTATTATTAGATATATGAAGTTCTTAGTATATGAATATATGAAATATGTATAGTAAGTATAATAATGTTTTTTAAATTTAAAAAATTTTGAGGATATATAAACCAATCAAATAATTGGTGGGGTGTCATTCAAGTCTCTATTGGATAAGACGGATTTCAAGTGTTCTTTTCTAGGAGGTCGAGAAGAAAAATGGGATCGGGATCTGATGTAAAACTAAGGGATTGAGTAGGGATTATGGTTTTTGAGTGTGGTTAGAGGGTTCAAAAAACCATAAAGGATAGAATGTCGAATATGGAGTTGTATTTACAAGAAATCACCGAAAACGAGGGGGAATTTTTTCATCGTCATCCTCTTATTAATCAATTTCCATATATTAAAAGTTCCATGTGCATATTGATTATTTAGGAGTCATAATATACTTCATTGGGTGTATTTTGGCTTATCATTACCCTCCATTTCATCAATCTATATTTCTATTCCTCCTCACATCTATATGGTCATTTGAAATGCTCTTATTAAATTGAAGACATTTTTTGTTTTATTTGTTAATGATTTTAGTTGTCAGTCCTAATTATCATTCTAGATTTTTATTCCTTGATTTTTTTGGTTGTATATATTTGAAACATTGATAATTTTAATTCTTGAATATAATTGAGTTCATTTTATTCAACAATTTTGGTCAGAATTGACTATTTCATGAAGTGTATTGAGGAATCATCCATAGATTTAATTTAAACATATTATAAAATACATAAATTTATTATCTATATTAATAGTTAACTATATAATATTATGAGGTTTATATTCTCATTAAACACTTATCTTATTGAATCTAATATGTAAACATCATTGAATTATACAAATATATTTACTTTTGAATCTATGATAAGCTTGCTTGGAAGGCCTGATACCTACACCACACCTTCTGGAGAATCGATATTTCCCATTGATTTATGTTTTTCATCTATTGAATATAACCATTATAAATAAATATATAAAATCATATTAAATAGTATATATATATATATTAGAAGAATGTGTGTGTACATGTAACACACCTTTAGAATTAGTTTTTATATTATTATCTAAAAGTTGTGATGTGTGCGAGAGAGAGAGAGAGAACTATAAGAGAGAAAGGGATTATCCTCCTTGGTTCATCTCCATTTTAGTGTGTCCTAACTCTAGTAGAAGGTGGCTCCAGTAGTATAATTACTTGACTCATTTTTATGTTAAGTGTGTAATTTTTATAACATTATATTTTTAAGAATCATTTTTATTTTATAAAACCCTTTGTAAGTGAGTATTTTATTTAATAAAGTATATTTTTGAAAGAAATATTATTATTTTAAATATGTGAATAATGTATTATAAATTTAATACATGTAGGTAGATATGTCCATATTCTTTATCATGAAATTTCTTGAGTTTTAATATAAAAATGTTTTTAATTTAAAAATATTTATGACTATGTATTTTAAAATGTAAGTAATTATTTTAAAAATATGGTTTTACCTGATGGATTTTATATTAAATGATTTATTACAACATATATGTAATAAAATTATTCTCTACTTTGAAAATAATTCAAGTATATTTTTTAAAATGATTTTGTTGTGTTATTTATTAGAAAGGTCATGTGTCAGATAATTTTTTTTCATGTGGTTTTAATTGAAGTGAAGCATAATCAATTTCCTAATCATTCTACCTCAATACAAAAACAAGTTCCTTTAAAAAAGAATCACAGTATATGATAAATTCACCCCTTCTGGATGGGTAGATCTATAGTTTTATAATTCACAAATCTTCTTTTTAGTTACTATAATTATTCGTGAAATTTTATTTTCTAGATGAATTTAACTCTTTATTGATTAAAATTATTAAGTGGTATATATAATAGAAAAACAATTCCACAAACCACAAGTAATATACTGTTAATCCATGAAAAATATAAATATTTTAATCTTTTTAATGGAGCGACCCCGACCCTAGAATCTTTGAGTCAGTTCCTGAAACATGGTGTTTATTTTTTCTTATAAAATGTACAGATAAAATAACACATCGCATTTCATTACAGATGATTGTTTCAGTTTTGGTTATGGAAAACTAGACACAAGTAATACATTTCATCCAAAACATGATACATATAGGCTTTAAATTGTTACCATCACATAGGAGTACTCATGCTTGGAAAATATACTAAGAACTATAAAAAAAATTGAAAATATAGGGTGGGCATAAGAATTCACAGTAAGGGGTTTTAAAAAAATTGAATAAATTCATTTTTTTAAACTTCAACATTTGAAATAATTGAAAAACATTTTCTTAAGAGGAAAACATCATTTCTTGAAGCACATCATCAACATTTTTCAAAGGTAACTTGACTACATTTTTAGTAAAATATCTTACACAATAATTATATGTATTTACTTAAAAACTATAGATAAAACATATATCATAGTGCCCATACATGTACAAAAATGCATGGAAATGTTGCATAATCCATAAATTTATCAAATCAATTTTAAAGGTGACATGCAAGGATGCAAGTAAAATTTATCACATAAATTAATAATTGTATAGAATTTCAATTCATGTATTGATAGGTGTAGCATCAAATTCAGTTTCATCATTTTAATACATTTTCCTTGCCATTTTTGTGCTTCATTTATGCAATATGCGATCATCACCATTATCATAATAGATTCTTAACCAAGGGTTATTCTACTAGTTGAACAACCCCTTGATTGGTCATATTATAATACAAAATGAGGGAATGTATAATGCTAGACTTTGCTCAGGCCTTTCACTAAGACCATACATAATCATTCTATCAAGGCCTCATGTCATGAGACTTAACATTACCCAATGCATTGGGTCTCTATCTAGGTGCACCCATATTATCATTTAAGTCCAATACATTCCTCATATGTCTATTATGGTATTATATACATAGTGTCTCACACCATATTTAATCCTTACATTCTTAATTCATGAGTTATCAAGAGAGATAAACTTCATTCTTACATACATATTTGTTCATGAAGTGAATTATGAAATAAATGTGAAAATGGATTGATTTTCTAGTTTTTGGTTATGGTGGTATTAGATTTAATAGTGATATATATAGACTAAAACAACATGATTTTGCACATGTGTTAAGAACTAGTACACATAAAATAATGGGTTATCACAATAAATAATAACTCTGGCATTAAAACCCTTTCACATGAATGTGAACCTTTTTATACCATGATTTACATGTTTTTACTTTGAGATACCTATTATTATTGTTTAAACCATGCACTATTAATTGAAATTTCAAATAGATTAAAATATAAACTTAAATATTTAAATGCATTACTTGCAGAAAATTGAAATATAAACCATGTATGTAAAACCATTATTTCATGTGAAGTATTCATAATTGAACATATGTGCTTATGCATGTAAATATATTTATGCTTAAACACGGAAACAATTATACCACTTATTAATAAATCTAATACAAGTTGATAACTTAAAGAGTCAAGGTTGAAATACTTATCTATATATATGTGGATTTGAAATTTATATAAAACCATATATTTACACAAAGTGTATTTATGGCATTTTCACAAACCAAAAAAATGTTTAATAAATCCATATTAAGGTTTTATACTTTGAAGACATAATTAATTACTAAAATAGGTTTTATTAAATCAAATTCAAATTATAATTAAAACCCATATACATATATATACACATAACGGTATATATACATATTTTTTAATGGTCCAATTAAACAAAACCAAGTTGATTACTTACATGATTACATGTACTTGAGGAAATTATTTAAAAACATATTTTCATCCTTCAAAAACCATATAAATAGATTATGTGTGTTTTATAAATATACGTAGGGTTTCATTTAACACAAAACAAAGCAAACCCCTGTATGTATAACCTGTATTATGAATACTATTTAGAAACGAATGTTCATCATTTGAAAATAATAAAAAAAATCATAAAAAAATGTATATATATACATTTATAAATAACCATATATACATAAGTGGTAAATAAGGGTTTTGTATACTAAAAACAAGATGAAATAAGCCCTTACATGTATTACATGTTTTAGGAACATCATTTAAGAACAAATGATCACCATTAAAAAATCATAAAAACCAGAATTGATTTGTAATATAAAGAAATCTTAAATAAATATATAAGTTTATATATACATAGTTTAAAACAAACAAGAAACAATTTAAACCCATACGAGTGTTATTTACCATAAATCATCAGTTTAAAACTGATAATAATATATAAAAAATGAGTTAAGACCAGAAATTATATAAAATTTTATTTTCATATAATTATATAACTGTGAAACACAAAAAGGATGGAATTATTTGCATATAAAAACTGAAGAAAAAATAATATCGTACATGGCTTCAAGAGAGATACAGGGTCGGGCAGTGGACATTGGTGAGTTGAGGAGAAGGAATCTGGTATAATTACAAGTGAAAATAGGGTTTATATAAACTGTAAATAAATATATTTTATACACAAAGACTCATACATAAAATATAAACAAGGACCACTAAAAATGGACCAAAACAAAACAGGTCTAAAACTCTAATTAATATATATCCTAATATAATCGGTTATTATAGTATCATACATATATATATAGTTGTGGAAACATAAAAGAGTAGAAAAGAAAATAACAAAAGAAGACCAAAAGAGGCTTATGGGTTGAAATTGAAGGTTGGTCTGAAGAGAGGGGTGTAGGATATTGGGAGAAGAAGTAAAAAGGATAAAAACCCATGGGAAAGACCACTGGTTTGGCACGAGTAAGAAGAAGAAGTGGGGAGTAATCTTGGAAAAGAAATTGATGATGATGATCGTATGAGTGAGATCGGATGACTGTTGGAGGTTCTCCAGTTTTAAAAAATGGATTGGTGGCTGCGATCTATCTGGGGATTGATCGGACGGCTACAGGAAAATCTGTCAGTGTTAAAAATGGACTATGGGTCAAGATTAATCACATTTGCGATCAGACAGTCTAGAGAAAATGCAGTGCTAATACTGGAGCGGTGGAGTTTCGAACCCGAGATCGGACCGTGCAGTTCAGATCTCACACAGAGAGGTCAAACAGCATAGATTCATTTTCTACTGAAAACACTCATCCCACATCTAAATGAAGGGGATTATGAGCTGGCTTTATAAGCCTCTAGCTCCTATACATCGCTCAATTAGTTCTCTTCCCCCTCCTTGGTACTGCACCATACCGGTTCTCCTTATAGGCATGTTATGTGCCCACTCCCTACTATTGTGCTTCCTCACATGGTGGTGATGCTACCTTGCACTCCCCTGTGTCCATGTGGTGCATTATCCCTTAAGGTTGGCCTGTGCTGGATGAGGGTCCCAAGCTCAGCCTCTTACTCCTTAAGAGTGGTGCGAGCTGCCTCCCTTGGCTGAAAATAGGATGGCCTAAAGGTAGCATATATTTTTATACAAAATCTTGATTCAAACATTCAAAAACAAACCATATAACATCTTATAAAAAGAATGAAGGAAAAAATGACCCACTCAATACTTAGTTTTATTAAAACCAACAATGTCATTAATCTTACTAGTCTAAAACATGATTCCAAATTTATTTTAAACTTTGGAACATTAAAACACACAAACCAACATATAAATTACATCATTTCATCACTTAACAAAAAGTATAATTTTTAATTAATAACAGTATTTAAAAACATGGTTTTAAATTCAAATACATAGTTTCTGTATCAAAATAATATGTATACTTCTATTAAAATTAAATTAAGTAAACATATTTACTTCTCTCTATATTAAAACACAAAATACCTGATTTAAAATTAATTTAAATCTTTAAAACATCATACTTTAAAATTCTAAAGATAAGTTCAGTTAAAACATGTTCAAAGATACAACTTTAAAAACATTTTAAAACATTTGGATTTCTTAATATGCTTAAATACTTATAATTTTTAAAATAGTCAAAATTCTTAAAAATACCGAACAGTTATAAGATTTTATAACCATTACAAAACCAACGGTCACTTAAATACCACAATGGATACCAATGGTCACAAATTCTTTATAAATAGGTGATTAGGTATTCCATACCTTTTTAAAGACAAAAACATGGTAAAGATGATGCTCTATATACCCTTGATGCTTAGCATAGTTTTCATAGCACTTTCCATAATGTTCATCATTGTTATAGACCTGAAGAACTATCAATATTTTCTCACTATGTTTGTGGTTTTTGGGGGTCTCCTGATGATTTTTATAGGTCTCTTAGTAGGCATTCTAGGTTAGTGAGGTTCTTTTTTTCTTATGTCTTTGTAAGGTTTCCAGCATTCTTATTGAATAAAACATGTCTTTTATTTTTGTTCTGCAACTATTCTTATTTTAGGTGCATCAACCAACATAATAATAATAAAAATATTTTTACTTAAAATTAAAAGTGTATGGGGATTTACATTTATGGTCATGTAAATTTGTTAAATAATTCAGTTTGACCATGTTCAAACCATTATTCCGTCTTTATTTATGATATTTCAAAGGAATGAAACCTTTTGTAACAAAAACTCACATATAATAAATTATTAATATAAAATTATTTCCATCAGTGATTTAATCAAAATATTTAGGGATTCATAATGATCCGTATAACTTGTTGAATAAATCTAGAAATTATCAATAAAAAACCCACAAACATATCAAAAAATCATTGAAAATTATATTAATATGATCCATAAATATAGATGGGTAATTTTCCAATCAAAATATAATAAATAAAAATTCATAATTATCATATCTATTATAAAAACCATCTTATGAATGTTATCGTCCTTCACCTTCAGCAGATAGAACTCAAATCTTAGGTCAAACTTTGATAAATACTGAGATACTGGATTAGGTCAAAAAATCATCGATATGAGTAATAAAATTCTTATTCTTAATAGTGAATTTATTCATGTATATAAAATGAATTCAAATAATCATCAATAAATCATTGTTTTTATCAACAAAAATGGGATCACCCAATTTTGAGGTGATATTATAAATTAAACATTTATCAAGAAACTCTTATAACTAGTTTTTCAAATCTAAATAATCTACTTAATCTATTTGATAATAGAGTTTTCAAATTTTCATTTCATCGAGAACTATTTCAATTAAAAATTAAATTTCCCGATCAAGTATAACACCAAGAAACTCATCAAGAATGACACATAAGAATTCATTCAATATCGACATATAATTAATCTAGACATTTCCCTTATTCTTGACAATATGTGTTTGAGGAAATTTATTTTCCAACTTTAGACAATATCTTTCATTCTTGATATGCTATCAAAAGGTATGGTTTCATTGATGCATAAAAATTTAAAATATTTTAAATATATATATTCTTTTTCTTTTCAATATTTCTTAGAATGGTAAATGGAAATCTAATATGTACCCAGAATAATATCATACTCTAATAGGGGAAAGAAAATATGGTTTTTAGGTAATTTCATTCCCTATAAAATATAAGGATTATTTTTATAGTTTCTTTTTCCTTTAATACAACCCCTTTATGTTTTTATCATATGTTCATGATTCAATTCTTGGTGTTGAATTTATATTTTACTTTATAATTTCTCAGAAATGAATGAATGTATAGACCTTGAATCAAGAAAGACCTTAGAATAGTCTAAAAAAATTAAATGTACCTAATACCACTTAGCTTGATGACCCAAAAACTAGTAGAGTAGTTTCATTAGATTTCACCACACCGTTCTACTTATAATCTGGTTGCTTCTCACAATTCATGTTCTTATGTAGATATGCATGTGCATAAAGAAACACCTTGAAAATTTTAAAATAGATTACTGTATTTTTATCAGAATGTGTCTTACCACTACCACCTTCTTTTTCATTTAAATTACAATCCATATTCCTACACATAGAATATTAGCAGAAATAGCCAAATTTCATAAGGAATTCCCCAATGTGTTTTTAATAAAACATTCACAAACTGAAAAAAAAAATCTTTCTATCATATTTCTTTGAAATATTCTTCCAATTTTCCTACCACCTGGACTATATTTTTCTATTTTTTGAAGTAAAAAATATCATTAGAAGAATCTATTTTTACCTTCTCAACTCAACTAAAATTTTTCTAATAACATTATAATTCATAAGAACCCAATACCCTTTGATATATTTCTTTTAATATAGAGTAAAATGGAAAAAAATTTCTTCCAATATCCTAGATAAAATGTGGCACATATCTTTCCAATCAAGAGACATTTTCATCATAAAATGACACTAAATATTATTCATTTTGTTTCCATTAAATAATTTTTTCCCATCCTAATCCAAACTAAATTTGTAAAATATTTCTCATGGAATATATAATTAAATTCATCTCATTCCATGGAATTGAATCCCTATACTTCTTTATAATCCCTAACCATTGTTTACTTGTCCTCAATTTCACCTTTAAAAGGTAAATTTAAATAAATTCTATTTGATGATCCAAACATCCCATAAAATCAAATATAATTTCTAATGATTCAATCTATCTTTTAGATACCACTGGGCTAGAAGATCCCCTTAATAAAGGATTATGTAGTCTCATAAAATTATCAATTATAATCATGTTTCTATATAGTGGATCTAGTTTCTCCATAACATTGATTTCATAACCATTTATAGAATGTTTTAATTGGTCTTTAATAATATCAAATTTCTTGGTTCCAATTACAAGAATTCCATGTTTGCGATTCCAAATGATATCATTACATTGGTATCTTCATATTATAATTTCATTACATCCTATATGGATATCCATTATGACTATACATTTCTTAGATGAAGAAAATTGTAATCTCCAAATTCTATACAATTTTAAATTAACCATAAACAAAAATCATTTTTTATTATTCAATTAACATCATCATAACCCCTAATATTTTTTAAACTTTTCTATTATTCTAACAATAACGACATAACCATATATATTACACATTCTAGTGATTATATACTAGAATTAAAATATATATATTGGAAAATATCTTTTTTTTTAATTTTTCTATAAATTTTTCAAATAACTCTTATATAAGAAACCCCTTCATTTCAAAGTGTAAACTCATATTTAGTATCCACGTTTTTTATAAAACACAACATTAAAAATATAACTGTTTTATTTTCATAAAAAATATTAAAAAAATCATTTTGGCCTCATCCATTTCCTTATTTATCCTATAAAGAAAAGTTTTAAAACCTTACATGAGAAAAAATTCAGTTTGGGATATAAAAAGAATAAAATAAATTATTTTTCATTAAAAATATATATAAATTTATCCATTTAAAACTAAACAATTAGATAGAAATAAAAATTTTCTTATATAAGAAATAAAATTATCTGTTAAAGGTTTTCAAAAAACATTTCATAGGGAATAATAAAATCATAATAAAACTCATAACAGTTTGTTGGAAATCATGAAAATCAAAATTTAAATTTATTAAAAATTTATAATTTTTAATCTTTATAAGTAGAATATATATTCCTTTACCACATGAAATCATAATATTTCCACTTAAAACCATAGAGATCATAGAAAAATCATGTAGTTAACTTGGGGTACCAATTTCAAATCACTCTTAAAAAATAAATAACATTCAAAGATACATATAGAATAAAAATCTAAGTTACACATACAATAACCATCACTTTTACAAATAGACTAACCATCACATTATATTCCCATAATATCTTAGGAGATACCTAATCGATTAACTCCATCCCATTACCCAATTAATTGGAGAGTTATAAATGTCTCACCCATACTTGGTTTATTATAGACCAACTTGTAACCATAAAAAATTCCTAAAAACCAAAGCAGTATACACAAAACTTTTCCTCATAAAAATGTTCTTTACCCCCACAAGAAAACATTTTGGAATATAAATATTTCTCATTACTTCAAAACACGTTCTTCTAAACTAAAATTATATAAAACTAAATATGGTATTTTATTTAATAAAAAATTTAATCTTATAAAGGATTCTAAAAATAATATATTGATTATGATGGTATGAATTTTTTTTTCATTTTATACTTTAAAAGAGAACATTCATTTTTTATTTTGTAAAGAAAGGGAAAAAGTTAAAAAAAATTATTTAGAAAGACCATTGAAAGAGACATAAAATTTAATATATAATTCATTTATTTCCATATGAATACATCCATAAAATAGTTTTTAAAAAATATAGATATGGAAGGAAATTATTTTCAAGGGAAACATTGAAAGAGGATTTTATGAAAAATGTCTCTTACCTTGAGTATGACCCATCAAGTATATTCTATATCATCTTGAATAATAATATTATGATAATTAAATACTTAATTAATAACCTTTTTAATGCTTTTTATTTATTTTATATAACTTATTACCATGTTATATATAGTTTCATAATCATTTATTTTTGTGTTAGACATTTTTATGATATTCATTACATAAGTCAAAAATGAATTTGAAATGTTGTATATGGTAAAATAGGTTAATATTACATCATGAAGAAACATATTAACAATTAAATAATTAATATTTTTTATAAATAATTTTTACTTTTAATAATAATCAATAATGATGATGATGAAAAATGATCCAGGTTACAATCATAGAGATGATATATCCTACGTACGCATGACTAACGTTTCCATTTTTCTATGATCATTATAGAAATAAGGTAAGTAAAATTTTAACTTTATAGAGTGATAATAAAATAATAAATACTAAATTATTTCTTTAATCATACAAATACATATTATCCAAGTGTTATGGTGATGAAAAATGTATCCCATCTTGTGGAGGTGGTGATTAACATGTACACACAAATAAAATTATCCTTTTCTAGTGAATGCAATATTAATGATAAATAATTTAAGTGTATAATATATATATATATATATATATTAAAATATAATTTTAAAAAGTCATGAAATATAATGATGGAAAAAATTATAATTGTTAAAGAGGCGATAATCCACCATACACACAAACGACGCATTACCCTCCTATTTAATGCAGTATGGAGATGGATATAGGTTATTTTATTAACATAATAACATATAATTTTATATATGATACTATTATTATAATTTAAGCATGGTATAATAATCTTTTATTGATTTATAAGTAGAAATAAAAAGAATCCAAGTTCTTAAAAATTGTACCTCTTCTTTGGAATGTCTCCTTTGATTAACAAATTATGTCCTCCATGGTTGGTATCATGCAAAAAAAGAATACCACTAGAGATATGTGATTGAATATAAGAAGTGATTTTGGTAGGTATAGTTTTATGTATAATTCATATGAAATGAGAATAAAATTGTAGAAGAGGTTCCCTATAATATGTAAGGAGAGGTACACTCTTGGAATTCATAAAATATTAATAAATACATATTAATTTTGATGTTCAAATGGCTCCAAATTGATAATATTTCAAGATAATACGAGGATGATTAAAAATAATCTCATATAATAAAATTTTAACATGTTTGGATCACATTTATATCCTTATCATTCTGATATAATATTCCATTAACACTCTTGATAATTTTAATAATATTGAATTTTTGTACATTTTAAGGTTAAATAATATTAAATTACATTATAAAAAAGACCCTAAAATAGTTATTGGATTATATAACTAACCATATAAAATTAAATTTTCTGAATCAAATGTTTTTATGAAATTGAAATCATATATTAAAATATTTTTTATCATAAAATATCATTAATGAAAATTTTTAAACTACTCAATTACATTGAATAAAATAACAACATGAGAACAAAGAAATTAAAATCTAATGATTCCAAACCACTATAATATGTCATTTTTATCAAAAAAATCATGGACCAAAATTATTATTTCAAATTATATTATTATTATCATTATAAAATATTTTATTTTTTCCTTTAATTTAATATATATTACATTAGTGTCGCACAATATTTATAGATTTTTATTTATCCAATAAAAATTAAAAATAATTTATTGTGATAAAATATTTCATTTATATTTTAAATGAATATTTTGAACTGAGGAAATATTTTTTTATACCTATGTTAAAAATATTTCAATTATTTAAAGTATGTGTGTGGGATTTTTGACTTTATATTCAAATTAATATTTTACTGGTCAAAATCTTATATAAATTGTAGAAAAGGGCCATATAATCGACTTATGGACGAATATTGATGACATATAATATTATAATAATATTAAGTCATATGATAGGGTCATTGTTTTAGTCCTCATCATTTTTTTAACTCTAATTACCCATTTTTCTCAATATAGTGGTAATTAAAAGTACTAAGGTTACAATTCATACCGACCAAAAATAAAAATAATCTATTGACTAAATATGGTTTGTATAATTACAAATATGGAATGAGTTTTTAAAATTGTAAAATATAAATATTTAGATGTTCATTTAAAATTAATCCATTAAAACTGAATGCCAAAAATTTTAAAAAAACTATCTTTTATGTATAAAACGTTTTTATTCAAAGTAAAACATTAAAATTCAGTTTATAAACAATAAATTGATTATATTAAATAAAATGGAATTTAGTACACTTTATTACTAATTAAATATATAATTTCACATTGAAAATAATTCAGAAGAAAATACAGTTTTCAATAAAATTCAATATTTGTCACCCTTCATGAAAAAATTTATATTTTTCAGAAAATTATCCAAAAAATCATTCTAATGATATTTTTACATTTTTATTTAAAAATTAATTATAAATTTTAAAATTAAAATTATATATTTTTGATGTAATCATTTTATATAAATCCATATAAATCCTGAAAATCCACTTTTTTTAAAAATAAATATTTTTTCCATTTGATCGAAAGTTGTCTAATATGTTTATAATGAATATAATTCTATAAAATTTAACTAATTAATATAAAAACTTATATATAAATATTACAAGGGTAGTTACAATTATGGAGAACACACAAAATGTTTTTGGCAGGTCGTCTCTTGTTCAGGGTAAATCTGTGGAGGTTTTTGATAAATTATATCAAATGGGGGATGGGGTTAGGTTAGTGATAGGAAGAGATAAAGGAGAATATAGATTATAGATTTATACTAGTAAAAATATCTATATATAATATTAAATAATGAACACTGAGTTATTGTGGAATTTTTTTGTGAGAGTTTTATCAAGTGACCTTTAAAAAGGATATAAATTTTCAACTAATTAGTATCAGCCCATATTGTGGTCTCATGAACAGAAACTACGAAGATACATGGATCTTATGTCTTATTTGTAAAACCCCAAGATTTCATAGTACGTTAGTTCTTCAATGTAATTCAATAACTTACACTACACGCAACATCGAGTTCAATCGCACCATGACTTACCAAACTAGCCGTTCAAAAGCGGTTATGAATAGTATTAATGGAATTTTAAACTTTATATAACCCTTATAATTTTAGAATATATATTATGAGTTTCTTAGATATAATGTAAGGACAAATTCATTTTTTTCTGATAAAAGAAGTATTTTTCAAAAAAATGCAATTTTACCACCTTTTAATGGAGACTCCTTTTTAAATCCAATATTTGAAACTTTTATATATTTAATTTGAGAAAACAAACTTCTTATTTGGTATCAGGACATAATAATTTAGTTTCAATAAATTTTTGGTGTTTTTCTGATAACGTTCATATTTGGGTGAATAATTAAAAATAATATATTTTAACTGAAAACAACTTTTTTAATAAATGTAATTTATAGTGTTCAACTATACATATGAATGGTTTGGATGTATAATTAGATTATATTTTTACCATTTAATCTAATTTTGGTCATTGTATGTAATTTCACTTAGAAATTGGACATAAACAAATTTCAATCTTTTGGTAGTTATTATTTCTTAAAAATACACTTTTCGGTTTTGACAATAGGAATTAATTTTAAACTAATAAATTCAATTTCTATGTTTTTAATTTGGTAAAATAGAATTCATTTTTGAATTTATAATATCAAAATTAGCTTAGGGTGAATTTTTGGTATGTTTCTGAAAACTTTTAATTTTTGATGAATAGTGAAAAACACTGAGTTATAGTTTAAAACTGAATTTTTATTTAAATAATTATTTATTTTATTTAAATTTATTTTAGCTCACAATAGATACATAATAACTATATAATTTAAATTTAATTCATTGGATTCATTTTATAATAATTTTAGATACATAAAAATTTTATTAAACTTTTCACCGTCTTTTACCCACCTCCTAGGAGAATTTGAAAATTCTCATAAAACATAATTTTACCACTTATATGAGTGGAATTTCAAAAACCCGAGAGAAATGGTTGATATCAGTAAGAAAAATGTGGTTCAATAAGATGAAAATAATTTTGGGTGAATAGTAACTTTTTACTTTTATTTACCATGGTTAAAAGTAAATAGGGTAATTAAGGGTAAAAATAATATTATTATTACCCAAACACATGTCATAATTCTATTAGATAAGTATAATTCGACTAAAAACTACCTTAGGAATAAAATATGAACCTTTTTGGTCCACTTGGATTAGATTAGGAAATTTATTATTATTTAATTCAAATAAGAGTTAAAAGAGTTAAAATCAAAGTTTAATAAATAAAACATTTTTAATATTGAGTTACACATAAGATAAATTCAACTATAAATATTCATTAGAAATATTAAACTATTTACTACATAATGGTATTTTATTTATATTTTTTAGACATTAAATAATTTAATTTTTTAATGACACAATTATGATGCAGTAATAACCTAATTAATGAAATATTAAACTAATTGATACTATACATATCCAAATAAATATAATTTAAGACTTTATATGAATTCCACTAATTTTATAGGTTAATAAGAAATATTTGGGTTTGTTAGATTAATTTTATTCGAAGTAATAATTCGGTTATGAATATAGAAAAAACAAAATACCAAATACTGTCAAAATTGACATAAAAGAGTTTGTAAAACAAATATTATATTATCAATTGATATTCTATTCCTAAAAATCTAAAGTTCAGAAAAAAAGACTTATATAATAATATTTATATCTTTAATGAACCACTTGGGGTTCTTTTGGAAGTATATAGTAAGTTTATTAGCCATATAATATAAAAATATAAAGAGACATGGTAAATGTCAAACTATTGAACTAAGAGTTAAATCTAAACGATAAGGTTAATATAGTAACCCAAACCTATCTAAAACCTATTAGTTGAGTGGTTTTCGACCCATACCCACCTTAGAGTTTGAATAATCAATTTTTTAACCATTATAAACCGAAATTGATTTTATTATAAAATAATATTTCTAGTTTTTTCTAAGGTGCCTCTCACCCCTCTTATAAAAGGGCACTCCCCCTTCCCTCAAATTCTCACGTTAAAAGCCTTTTGTCTTGGCCAAAATCTGCCCAAATACCCTCTAAAATGTTATCCCTTCATCTTAGAGGCCCTCCTTTAGTCAAAAATCTAACCTAAGGAGCCATTTTGATCAAATCAAAAGGAAGAACTTGAAGAAGAGGTAAATATCTCATCACCTCTTTTAAGTTCCTTTCTTCTTCCATTTCCTCTTTCTTTGTTGTTTCCATTATAAAATAATAAATCCAGTATATTATATATAATGTGATGTTATTATGAATATGCTAAAACCATATTCATTATTTTATCTATCCTTTGAATGAAATGTCACCATACGTGCGTACGTATGGATTACAGTCTCCACGAACGCGATGAGATTCATTCCCCATTGTATCCATTCAAGACTAAATTTCATTTTATGATTAAAAATAATATATAGAGACATGATATAATTATGGATATGGTTAAGATACATCCCATCCATAACAAATATGACTCACATAACAAATAATATAAAGGATAACAAATATGTTAACACCCGAAATGATGATAGTACTAAGATATTATTAACAAAGAATTGTTAAAAGATAATATATGATATCATATTAATTTATATTATTCTTTTATAATTTAATAAAAATTATTTCACAATTATACATGAGGTTAAATTACCCTATACCAAGGAAAAATTACAAAGTAAGGGGTTTCCTATCCCACTTTTAATTCTGTGAGATTTCCATTTTCACCACTTATTTACTAAATGTGGTGTATTATGTACTGTAATTTGATATATATATATATATATATATATATATATATATATTATCATTATTCTCTTTATATTCATGGTATTTTGTTATTCATTTGGTTTTTATTAACTTTTTTCCATATGATTCGATTGATTACAACGAAGTAAGGGTTTTCATCTCACTTCTAATTTCAGTGAGATTCATGCCATATTGGCACTATTTCCTTTTGTGTGGTGTATTTATAGCCCAATGATTGTATTATTTGTGTAATATACTTTAATTTATGAGTAATTAAATCTTTATTTCATGATACATATTTCATGGAATGTATGTTTCGTAAGTTAACAAATTGTTAAGGGAATTTCAATTTTCAATCCTCACTCATTCGGATTTACGCATACTTCATTGATTATTTTACTCCATGATTATTTGTGGAATCACTATTTATTATTTGTGTATTAATTTCCAATCCCCTTTCTGTGGATATACTTTTGATACACATAATCAATCCATTGATAAATTCTCAAGTCATCGATAGGAACTTGTAAAGAGTAATTTTAACTCAATCTCCATTTATTGAGTCAAACATCCAATTCATTGGTTTTGTTTTTACAAGAATATATGTGAATTTCCTCTGATTTATTTAAACTGAATATCCAATAATATTTTTTGTATTTATATTTTTCAAAAAAAAATTATGTCGTTGATTTATCCTTAACCTAAGGAAACGATCTTTATAAGAGATTTCATCTCAATTTACATTCCATTGAGACTTCTTTATCGTTATATTCCAATTCACTTTTATATGGTGTATATAATGTACTTTGACATTGTATATCATGAATCCCTCTATTCCCATGATATTATAAATTTTTTATTACCTCAATTATTTATATGCAAGTGTCTCTCTTTTGGTTAGGAACTCTAAATAAAATTTCAATTTAAAATGTTTTAAAGATTTATTATTCTAAATATTTCTCATTAATGTCCATGTTTTAAAAATGGTTTTAAGGATTTATTTATATGAACATTAAAGTTTTAAAATTAAAATTCCTTTTAAAAGTTTCAAATTGGTATGGGACACTTTGATTCAAAAATCTATTTTAAACAGCTTCTTGATAAATAGTGATAATTATAAATGTTTTTAAGAAAAAGGGGGATATTTATCTCAAATAGGTTTGATGATTATTTTCATCTATGTCATTATCATTCATTATTCCTTATTGAGGTTGATCTATTATAATACAATCATCCATATTGTACTGAATGAGTTATGTTTGACTATGTATGTGCTATTTTTATTCCATTCATGGTTTGTGGCTAAAATATTTACATTTCGTATGCTAGTTTTAATACGAATATTCAGATTTTGTTTCAACCTTTTCATATGAGGAATGAATTGGACTTATTAAGTGATGGGTGGAGCCCACTATAGCTCCTTGATGCATTGGTAGGTATCATGAGTCAAACTAGTGTCTTGGCACAAGGCCTTGAAAAAATCTTATTTGTATTCTTGGCACAAGGCCTTGACTATGTGGTTATGAAAGTCTAGCATTATGAATTCTATCATTATGAAAGTGGCTATTGATATTGCATGTGATTATTCAACTAGTATAATAACCATGTGAATAAGTAAATGGAAGTCTTTGATTTTATCTTTGCCATATTATGATGATGTTCAAGTTTAAAAGGCTTTTTTTAGTCTTATACACTGCCTTAAATGTTTATGCTTATTTATGAAAGTTTCCGCTATAATGTTATCCTTACTGAGAATCTAAGCTCACCCCTTTCTATGTTTTATTTTTCCCGGGATGCAAAAAAGTATGTTATGACTGACCTGCAGGGATAGTCTATGGGATCTCAGTGTTGTCTATGGAAACAACGTTGTTGTAGTTTTCCATTTTCTAATGTAATGTAAACCTTATTAATGTATCTAGTACTTCCAAGGCTACTAAACTAATCGGCCTTTTGAGACTGGATCTTTTATGATCATGCCAATGATATGTAAAAATGCATTGACTCTGAGCTTCTAGGGTTGGGACGTTATAGTTGGTATCAGGGGAATTTTAGTACAAACCTTGGAAACTAGATTTAGATAAACTTTGATTATAGAACATATCCCTAAGAGAGACTTTGAGGATTAGTATAGAAGAACTTCCTAAAAGTTTGGTATTGTAGAGATTTTGTGTGTTTTCCAGGAAATACATCCATGTCTAGATATGAGCAGGTTGGGGTGGATCTGGCATAAATGTACCTAGGGGTAAAACCCAAAAACACCGCTTTGAGCTATACTCGAATGGGAACCGGTGCATGACAAAGGGCCTTGCTGCACTCTTGGTTACGACACTCCTGAGGGATATTCTTAGTTTAATTTACATTTTCTTTACAAACTGATTTGAAGTATTTTAATATAAGATGAGAAAAAATGACCTTGGTTAATCCAAAGGTGTTTCAAATTAAAAATATGGTGTCAGGATATTCTCTAAATGATTTTATGACTACTGTTAATCACAAAATGCTTTCTAGTTTTAGTCAATGGTTGGATTCCAAGTAAGTCATAGTAACCTTGAGAATGATGTACAAGGTGGGAACGGTGGTGGAAATGAGCTAAAAATGGAATTTTGATAGGCGTAAAAGATATCGTCTTCATACCAAATCAGTTTTCCAAATATATGATCAACAACATATATATTAACTAACTCTCGGAATAAACAAAGAAGAGAAATGTGATGAATGAAAAGATATCCAATAGTGGAGACCACGGAGAAAAGATTCCTCAATTTCTATCATATAGGAAATGTGGAAGGAGACACCCAGGAATGTGTCTCAATAGAACAAAGAAATGATTTAAGTGTGGGAAATAATGACATAATGTGAAGAATTATCGAGGAAAAATTAAGAGTACTATGGAAGAAAATAAAAATGGTCCCAAGAATCCATTTATAGTCATTTTCCGTAAATGTAGGGGACCTGGCCATTACTTGAGTGAATGCCCTATTCTATATAATATTTTCTTGGTCAAAGAAGATTCTCTGTGGAAATAAATGGCTGGAGAAATGTTTAAAAGTATTAGTGATCCTTGTAGATGGGATTACTTTGGAATAATTTTCTCTTGTATTTGTAACCCTGCAGTTTGTCATGTAAAAATAATATTTGAGGAATAATTATCTTTTATCTTGTGGATATAGTTATAAATAACAATTTGTTTTTATATGATCATTCGTTTTGAGTCAATTACAAGTTATTATATTTTGGGATGAAAATGAAAGGTATGAGATAACATTTGTGGTTAAATTATGTTATGGTTATTTTGAAGAATTTATCTCATTTTGGTAATGTTATAAAATATTGTTTTTGAAAAAGGACTACATGAAGACCGTGTGACAACCCGTCATGTTAGACAAAGCTGTGGGAATTGAACCCACAACCCGAGTGCGATTGGGATTTATCACCTACCACTGGACTACGTGAAGTCCCTAGTTAGTGTGACTAATTATTTTTAGTTAAATGATTTTATTGATCAATAATAATTTGATTTTAGATCTTCTGTCTTATCAAATGAATACCCTCAGTATAGGAAAATGATTTGGTGATCTAGTGATAAATGTAATTTTGGAAGACGTTCTCTTTTTTGGGAACACTATATGAAAAAGGAAAATAGAATACTATGGGATTTCATTTGAGGAGTAATAGTGGATTTTTATCTATGTTTTATTGTGTATTTATAGTGATTTGGGTTATTTATGGAAATGATTAACCTATAAAAGAGAATATGTGATTAGGTTAATTACTTTTAAGTATGTGACTTTAAGAGTTATTGATGTCATTTAGAGATACAATTTATCGTGGAAGACTACATAACCAAATTCTTCTATGTTTTGGTTTTCAATATTAGTTTGGATTATATTAAAGTATTTTAAGGATAATTGTTTATTGAATGGTATTTATATAACTTTGGGGTATTTATGGTTTAATTTTAGAAATTAAGATTAGTGTTTCTTTATCAAAAGGAATATCCTTTTGGGGGATCATCAGATCTTGTACTAACCGTTATGGTTTTGATTAATCTATAAAGATAAGGAAAATATATAGTTTATCCTTTGTGGATCATGTGATTCTCTAGAATTTTATTCTAGCTCTTCCGGTGTGACCAAGTCTTCTTGAATACTCATCGTTTAAAAAAATTCAGTTAGTGGTTGAAATTTATCAAAGAATAAAACTCTACTTAAAAAGTAAGTATATCTCTTTATGTTCTTAGTTAATCTCATAAATAAATTCTTCAACTTTATGAAATGAAACTTAAAACAAAAAAAAAGTTTGTCCGTTTACTTTTCCTACTGGGAAACTAATGACCGTTTGTCCCATCATAAGTTTGTGGTTTTCTTGTTGTTAACTTTCTCCTGATCATATTTTCTATCCCTCTCCAACAGAACTTGACACTTAGTTTATCTTCCATATCCATGTTTTCCTATTTGGAATCCTAATATGGGTTATCTTGGGTGACCTTCTTACTTCTCTTTATTTCTTTTAAAGTGATAGTTTTATTGACTCTTTTTCTGATGTGGGACTTTCCATTATATTCCCAAGCCCAATTTTAAAAATTGCGAGGATGAAATTTATTGAAGGAGGGAGGAAAGTAACACCCCAAGATTTCAAAGTACGTTAGTTCTTCAAAGTAATTCAATAACATACACTACATACAACATCGAGTTCAAGCGCACCACGACTTACCAAAATAGCCATTCAAAAGTGGTTATGAATAGTATTAATATAATTTTGAACTTTTTATAACCCTTATAATTTTAGAATCCATATTATGAGTTTCTTAGACATAAATTAAGGACAAATTCATTTTTTTCAGAAAAAAGATGTATTTTTCAAAAAATGCAATTGTACCGCCATTTAATAGTGATCCCTTTTTAAATCCAATATTTGAAACTTTTATATATTCAATTTGAAAAAATAAGCTTCTTCTTTGGGATAGGGACAGAAGAATTTAGTTTTAATAATTTTTTTTTGTTTTTCTGATAACTTTCATATTTGGGTGAATAGTGAAAAATAATATATGTTAACTGAAAACATATTTTTTAATCAAAATAATTTATAGTGTTCAACTATACATATTAATGGTTTGTATGTATAATTAGATTATATTTTTACTATTTAATCCACTATTGGTCATTGGAAGTAATTTCACTTTGAAATTGGACATAAACAAATGTCAATCTTTTGCTTGTTATTATTTCTCAAAAATACGTTTTTTGGTTTTGACAACAGAAATTAATTTTCAACTAATAAATGAAATTTCTATGTTTTGAATTTGGTAAAATAAAATTCATTTTTTAATTCAGAATATCAAAATTATATTAGGGTGAATTTTTGGTATGTTTCTGAAAACTTTTAATTTTTGATGAATAGTGAAAAACACTAAGTTATAGTTTAAAACGAATTTTTATTTAAATAATTATTTATTTTATTTAAATTTATTTTAGGTCAAAATAGATACATAATACCAATATAATTTCAATGTAATTCATTGGAGTCAGTTTATAATAATTTTAGATATATAAAAATTTTATTGAACTTTTCACAATCTTTTACCCACCTCCTATGAGAATATGCAAATTCGCATAAAACGTAATTTTACTAATATTTTGAGTGGAATTTCAAAAATCTGAGAGACACGGTTGATATCAGTAAGAAAAATTTGGTTCAATAAGATGAAAATAATCTTTGGTTAATAGTAACTTTTTACTTTTATTTACCGCGGTTAAAAGTAAATAGGGTAATTAAAGGTAAAAATGGTATTATTATTACCCTAACACATTTCCTAATTCTATTGGATAAGTATAATTCGACCAAAAACAAACATAGGAATAAAGTATGAGCCTATTTGGTCGACTTGGATTAGATTAGGACATTTATTATTATTTAAATAAAAGAAGAGTTAAAAGAGTTAAAATCAATGTTTAATAACTAAAACATTTTTAATATAGGGTTACACATGAGATAAATTCGACTATAAATATTCATTAAAAATATAAAGATATTTCCTAAATAATGGTATTTTATTTATATTTTTTATACATTAAATAATTTAATTTATTAATGACACAAGGATGATGCAGTAATTACGTAATTAATGAAATATTAAACTAATCGATACTATAAATATCCAAATAAATTTAATCTAAGACTTTTTATGAATTCCACAAATTTTATAGGTTAATATGACATATTAGGGTTGTCTAGATGAATTTTTTTCGAAGTAATAATTTTGTTAAGAATTTAGAAAAAACAAAATACCAAATAGTGTCAAAATTGACATAAAAGAGTTTGTAAAACAAATATTATATTATTAATTGATATTAAAATTCATAAAAATCTAAGGTTTGGATAAAAGACTTATATAATGATATATGTATCATTAATGAACCACTTTAAGTTCTCTTGGAATTTTATATTAATTTTATTAGCCATATAATATTAAAATATACAGAGACATGGTAAATGTCAAACCATTTACCTAAGAGTTAAATCTAAAAGATAAGGTTAATATAGTAACGCAAACCTATCTAAAACCTATTGGTTGAGTTTTTTTCAACCCATTCCCACCTTATAATTAAAATAATCCATTTTAGAGCTATTATAAACCGAAATTGATTTTATTATAAAATAATATTTCTAGTTTTTCTTAAGGTTCCCCTCACCCCTCTTTTAAAAGGGCACTCCCCCCTTCCCTCAAATTCACACCTTCATAGCCTTTTAGATCATCCAAACTCTTCCCAAATACCCTCTCAATTGTTCTCCATTTATCTTAGAGTCCCTACTTTAGTAATAAAGCCAACTTAAGGAGCCCTTTTAAGCAAATCAAAAAGAATATGTTATTCCTGTAGATAGACCGAAGATGGCTTCCACGGAGAACGCGCCTCATGCACCTGGAGGTTTTTCGAATTTTCCGACCATTGTGGCCCCTTGTCCCCTTGATTCCTCGTCTGTCCCGACTCAGGCTGTGCAGGTCCGTGGCTCCGGCCAGAAGGAGGTTGGCGGGCCTCCAGCCAAGGGGTCTCCGTTCTCGAAGCCCGGATCAGGAGTCATGTCGTGCTCTTTCAGAGATGTGTTGCGTGGTAATAAGCTGGGGGAGCCGTGCTTCCAGGAGGTTGGTCCGTTCTCTCACTCGGTAATGAGGGAGGGCTCCCTCATATCCCTGGTGGCGCCTGAGATGGCCTTTAATGAAGAGCTTGACGGGCTCAAGTGGACGCTCGTAGCTCGGTTTTGCACTATGATGCCTTCCCTGCAGGTTTTTAAATGCTTCGTAGATTCCTGGGGCTTTCAGGGGGAGGCTCGCATCTCGCTGATTCATCGAAATGTGTTCTGTCTGGTGTTGGCTTCGGAGGAGGATTTCGTATTTTCCTGGTGCATGGCTCCAAGATCTTTGGGGCGGTTTCGCTTCAACTTGTCTCGGTGGTCGCCGGCGGTCCATAGGGGCAGGGAGTGCTCTCGCACTACGGTTTGGGTTTCTCTTCCAGGCCTGCCGTTACCCTTCCAAAACGGCACCTTCTTGAAGGCCATTGGGGACTCCTTGGGGTGTTTCCTTTGCATGACTCTGAGCACCAGGCGGGGGGAGTCGACCATGGTGCCCAGGATCTGCATTGAAATGGACCTGTCCGCTCCTCCCCCGGAGATGCTCTCCTTGAAGGTGCCAAATGTCGTGGACTAGGTTCTTGACTTAGTGTACTCTGTTTTCCCTCGGTTCTGCCCCTCGTGTTGTCTGTAGGGCCATTCTCTGCATCAATGTTAGAAGAGCGGACCAGGAGGCTGTCATAACGTCTCTGGGGGGAGGCCTCCTGTTTGTCCAGAGGAGGCGGGCTCAGGGGAGGCTCCAGTGTTGGATTTTCCTGCCCCTTTGTCCCCTTACTTGCTTCTTGATCACGCGTCAGGAGAGGTGTTGTCTCCCTTACCTTTTTTTCAGGAGGGCCCTCCTATAAAGGTCGTCGGCTCTGTTTTATCTCCCGGGTTCTGGCCGCGGCACTCGTGTCCCATCACCTCCTCCAGCGTTCCATGGAAACTACTGCTTGATGGAGCCCTTCTTGAGTTCTCCCTTAGTGTGCCTAATGTTGGGGTACCCCCTCTCCCTGCTCAGTGGGGTCTTGGTTCCAGTGGTGCTCCGAAGGAGGTGTTGAGGACCTTGGGGGCCAGGCCCTATGGTCAGGTTCCCAATGGTGAGTCGGTGCTGCAGGTTTGCGTGGCTCGTCCTGAGGGCTGTTTTTCCACTGGTGGGAGGTCGGGCCTGCTCTTGGGTTCGGTCGGCCTCGACCTAGCAGGGGCTAGTGAGGTTGAACGTACTTTGCAGGTAGTGTGTCTGCATCGCTCGGGATCTTGCGCGGGGGGGAGGGGGAGGGATCACCTTCTTTGGGTCCTCTGGAGGCCTCTCCTCCTTCCATGTCTGGTGAGATCACGGGAGTGCGCACAAGGCTCATGTTGAGGCAACTTCAGTTAAGGGAGTGTTTGGCTTCCAGTGACAAGGAGACCAGAGGTCCTGGGGCCAAATCCAGGGCTTTTCACAGCCCATGATTCATATCTTTATCTGAAACTCCCGTGGGCTTGGGGTGAGACTTAAAACGGATTTCATATCTTCAGAATGCAGGAAGTACAAGGCCTAGATGGTTGCAGTGCTGGAACAAAAGCAGAGTTCTGGAAAAATTAAGGAGTTTGCTCGTAGGGTTAAAATGCATGGATACATGCATGCGGAGCCTATAAAAAACCATATTTGGTTGTTCTGGAAAAGGGTGGTAGCAGTAGAGTTGCTTCAGGCGGGTGACCAACATATGACTATGAGGGTTACGTGTGATGGTATATCTGTGGTTGCATCCTTCGTTTACGGGAGTTGTGATGCTCAAAGGCGTGAGTTTTTGTGGTCAGAGCTATCCAGTTTTGACCCTGGTGACCAACCATGGATAGTGAGCAGAGACTTCAATATAATTGTGCTTCCAGAGGAGAAGAAGGGTCGTGGGGAGTTACCCAGGAGGGATAGTAGATCCTTTGTCCATTTTATGGCGGAAAAAGGGCTGATGGACCTGGGATTCCATGGTGACCCCTTCACCTGGCGTAATAACCGAAAGGGTGAAAGTCGGTGTTGGAGTAGACTGGACTGATGCGTTTCTAACATCCACGCCATCTCGTTGTTCCCTAGAGTGAAGGTTAACCACTTATCGCGAAGTATTTCTGACCACTCGCCATTGTTGGTGTCTCTGTGCAGAGAGGAAGTTAGGCAGAAGAATTTTTATTTCTGCAGCCAGTGGGAGCACAGGCCAGACTATCATCAGCTGATATTTAAGGTCTGGGAGGAGCCTACTCAAGGGTATTCTTGTGGGGCTATTCACTCCAAGATAAGGCGTCTGAAGAGTGCTCTCCAGGTGTGGGCCAGGAATATCCCTCCTCAGGACCAGGAGTTGTTTGTGCTCAAACATGATGTTGAGGGGTTGGAGGCTCGGTTAGAGGATGGGTGGGTCGAGGGGACCTTTGAGGAGCTGGCTGAGAAGAGGAGTGCCTTGGCGGATTTGGTTCTCTTGCAGGAACGCAAGTTGAGGGAAAGTTCCAAAGCTAAATGGATCAAGGAGGGGGATAATAACACAGCCTACTTTCATGCTTTCTTGAGGGAGAGGAGGTGGGCGGTGAACCCAAATCTGGCTTTGGAGGATGGCTCATTCACAGAGGATAGGGAGGTAGTTGGGAGTATGGCCTTGTCGTTCTTTAAGAATCGCCTTACGGGACCGAATGAGCGCATGGTTCTGGGATATCCCTCGGGGGATTCCAGTCTTTGGGAGGGGATCCCCAAGATTGTCTCAGATAGGGAGAATGGGCTTCTGGAAAGGGTCCCCGAGGTAGAGGAGGTGCAGGAGGCCTTGTGGGGTTTGAACCCTGATAGTGCAGCAGGTCCGGACGGTTTCCCGGGGTCTTTCTACAAGGGATCTTGGGATGTTGTTAAATTTGATGTTGTTTCGGCTGTCCAAGATTTCTTCCGCGGGGGTGTAATCCCACGGATCGTGGCAGTGACTAAGTTGGTGCTGATACCGAAGATCAAAGTCCCCACTTCTCTATCTCACTATCCGCATGTGAGTATGTGCAACGTTCCCTACAAGATCCTGGCATGTATCATTAACAGACGGCTGTCAGGCTTTCTTCCCAGATGGGTATCAGCGGAACAACACGATTTTGTCAAAGGAAGATTGATCCAGGGAGCGGTGGCTTTGGCACAGGAGCTGTTGAGGGACCTGAACACAAATTCACGTGGGTCTAACCTAGTTGTCAAGATGGATATGAACAAGTAATATGATAGGATGGAGTGGGGCTTTATCAACAGGATGTTGGCTACTATGGGGTTTTCTAAATGGGTATGCGATCTGATTTTCAGGTGCGTCTGTTCTCCTTGGATGGATTTAGTGTTCAGGGGGAAGTCTTATGGCTTCTTCAAGTCTGTGAGAGGCCTGCGGCCAGGAGACCCCTTATCTCCGAGCATTTTTATCCTCATGCAAGAGGCCCTAAGAAAGCTTATCGACAGAGGCGTAGCTGATGGGGCCATAGTGCCATATAGGAGGAAGTATGGTTTACCAACGGTGTCACACCTTATGTTTGTGGATGAAACTGTGATCTTCATGAATGTGGGAGGGGGATCTCTTACTGCGCTTAACAGGATCTTGGAGGAGTATGGGCATTGGAGTGGTAAAATGGTTAACAAAGGTAAGAGAAACTTCTTTGTATCTAGCTCGTGTAGTTTGAGTAGGGTGGACAGGTTGGAGAGGATTCTGGGTATGGGACGTGGCTCGTTCCCCATGTAATACCTCGGTGCACCTATTGCCCCAGGTAGGTTGAAGACCAGGGACTTTGAAAAGGTGGTCGGGAGGATCACAGAGCGAGTCTTGAACTTGAAAAATCTCTTCCTGTCCTTCGGGGGGAGGATTACATTGGAGAACAATGTACTTTCAGCAATTTCGGTGCATGCCTTAGCCTCTGTAAGTGTCCCGAAGGGAGTGATCAGGTCCATTGATAAAGTACTTGCGTGGTTTATATGGGACGTCGCGGATGAAGGGAAGAGGCACTGGGTGTCATGGAGCAGGATGGCGCGTCCCAGCGACGAAGGTGGAATAAACGTCAGGAGTCTGGGGGTTACGATTCATTCCATTCAAGCGAAGCTTGCATGGGAGATCGTTGAGGGTCTCACCCTCTGGGGTAGTCTCATGATAAAATGGTACAGGGCTGGGGGTGCATGTGCCTTGAATATTGGGTCGTCTTTGTGGACTTCGGTGAGTAATATTATCCCTATGCTTCTCCCGTTGTCTTAGTGGATCATTGGAGAGGGCCTAATCTCCTTCTAGCAGACTAATTGTTCGGGTTCTGTGCTGGGGTATCCGGATTGCCTAGCCCCCACCATCACGTTCAGAGAGGCGAGTTTATATCCCTAGTTCTTCAGATATATGTTGGATGCAAACCAGAAAGAGGTTTTCGATGATATTTGTATGAATGATGAGCAGGACAGGTGTGTTTTCACCCCCTCTTCCTCGGGGTTGTTCAGCTCGAAGGAGTTCCAGAGGATGGTTTCATCCCCTGGACATCATGACGGTTGGAGTGATCTGGTGTGGGGAAATGGAGTACCGACTATGTTTTGCTTCCTTTCATGGAGGCTTCGGAACAACGCCCTTCCATCTGACGATAATATCAAACAGCTGGGGATCAGCATGGCTTCCTACTGCCAATGTTGTGTGTTCAAAAGTGAAGAAAGCTTAAGTCACATCTTCTTCATGGGTGGTTGGGCACGCGAGGTTTGGAGATCTGTCGGTATTCTACCATACTATGGGGATGCAAGTGGTAACATCGAAGTCTTCTTGGAGCATTGGGTTCAGGGGGCCTTGGGAGCTGGCTCTGACCTGGCGGCGAGGCGGGTCATTTTCATTGTGGGGTGCTGGGTGTTATGGCAGGCTAGGAACCGTGCCAGGTATGAGGGGTTCCTATCCTCTGATAGGGCGGTTATGGCCAGAACAAGGTGGCTTTTGAATGATTTGTTTGGCCTCGGTACCATCAGGAAGGAGGCCCCTTCCCTGGGTGCTCTTTTTGTTTTGAGTGTTGTAGGTGCACAGAACATTGCCACCCATCTGGGGAGTTGGATCCAGTGGTTACCTCCTAGGGATGGCCTTAAACTTAACACAGACGGCTCCTGTGGGATGGGTATGATGCGTGGAGGAGGGGTTGTGCGGGACTCTCGGGGGAGATTAGTGCTAGCTTTTTCGATCTTTTATGGAAGTGGCTCTCCAATTCGGGCGAAGGCTAATGCGGCCCTATCCGGCCTTATCTTTTGTAAGGAGAAAGGTATCCTCATCGGCGAGATGGAAACTTACTCCAGGATTGTCTGTAATGCCTTAACGGGTAAAGGCGCCATTCCCTGGTCCATATCCTACACCATGAGGAAATTCAAGCTCTAGCTCAATAACCAAGTGAGAGTCTCTCACATGTGCAGGGAGGGGAACAAAGTGGCTGACCATCTGGCCTCTCTTGCTTCTTCGAGTTCCCCGATTTGTTTCTTTTATAATGTGTCCCAGTTTAATCCAGAGGGGTAGGACCTTGTACGGGGTGATGCCCTTGGCTTACATTACTTTCACCCCCCCTAGGTGGGCCCTCTGCCCCCCCTTTTCATCTTTTTTATTGCCTCTGTTTCATTAACAAAAATCGTAACGTTTGATGGGAAAGGAATAACCCGAAGAAGAGGTAAATATCTCATCACCTCTTTCAAGTTCCATTCTTCTTCCACTTACTCTTTCTTTGTTGTTTCCATTATAAAATAATAACTCCAGTATCTTCTATATACTGTGATGTTATTATGAATATGGTACAATCATATTCATTATTATATCCATCCTTTGAATGACATGGCACCATACATGCGTATGTACGGCTTACCGTCTCCACGTCATGGTGTAATTTTTATTCAATACATTCTTATTTGGATGGGTATAATAATGATGTGTAATTGATTTAAATAATAAATATAAAATGATAATGATTCTTCATATATGATATACCTTCCAATTATATATTATTTTTATATCAAAATAATGATATTGTCGCTCGTGCGTATGTACGGATTACCGTCTCCATGAACATGATGAGATTCATTCCCCATCGTATCAATTCAAGACTAAATTTCATTTAATGATTAAAAATAATGTTTATATACATGATATAATTCTTGATATTAATAATATACAGCCCATCCATAACAAATAGGACTCACATAACAAAGAATATAAAGGAAAATGAATCTATTAACACCCGAAACAATGATAATACTAAGATATTATTAACAAAGAAATGTTAAAAGATTACATATGATATAATATTAATGTATATGATTCTTGTATAATTTAAAAACATTTATTTCACCATTATACATGAGGTTAACCTACCCTCGACCAAGGAAAAAGTACAAAGTAAGGGGTTTCTTATCTCGCTTTTAATTTCGTGAGATTTCCATTGTTCGTCATTTATTTATTAAATGTGGTGTATTGTGTACATTCATTTGATATATATATATTATCATGATTATGTTTATATTCATGGTATTCTATGATTCATTTGTATGTTATTGACTTTTGGACATACGGCTCGATTGATTACAATGAAGTAAGGGTTTTTATCTCACTTCATATTTCCATGAGATTCATGCCATACTGCCACTATATCCTTTTGTGTGGTGTGTGTACTACCCAGTGATTGTATTATTTGTGTAATATACTTTAATTTATAAGTAATTAAATCTTCATTTTATGATCCATATTTCATGGAATGTATGTTTCTTAAGTTACCAAATTGGTAAGGGAATTTCAAATTTCAATTTCCACTCATTTGGCTTTACACATACTTCATTGATTATTTTACTCCCTGATTATGTGTGGAATAACTATTTATTATTTGTGTAGTAATTTCCACTCCCCTTTCTGTGGATATACTTTTGATAAACATAATCAATCCAATGATAAATTCTCAAGTCATCGATATGAACTTGATAAGAGTAATTTTGACTCAATCTCCATTTATTGAGTTAAACATTCAATTCATTAGTGTTGTTTTTATAAGAATATATGTGAATGTCCTCTGATTGATTTGTACTGAATATCCAATAATATTGTGTGTATTTATATTTTTCACACATAATTATGTCTTTGATTTAATCTTAACCTAAGGATACGGTCTTTATAAGGGATTTCATCTCAATTTACATTTCATTGAGACTTCTTTGTCGTTATACGCCAATTCACTTTTGTATGGGGTATATAATGTACTTTGACATAGTATATCATGAATCCATTTTTTCCCACGATATTATAAAGTTTTTATTACCTCAATTATTTTTATGCAAGTGTCTCTCTTTTGGTTAGGAACTCTAACTGAAATATCATTTTAAAATGTTTTCAAGATTTATTATTCTAAATCTTTCTCATTAATGTCCATGTTTTCAAAATGGTTTTAAGGATTTATTTATATGGATATTAAAGTTTTAAAATTAAAATTTCTTTTAAAAGTGTCAAATTGGTATGGGACACTTTGATTCAAAAATATATTTTAAACGGATTCTTGATAAATAGTTATACTTTTAAATGTTTTCAAGAAAAAGGGGGATATTTCTCTCAAATAGTTTTTATGATTATTTGCATCTCTGTAATTATCATTTTTTATTATCTATTGAGGTTTATCTATTATAATAAAATCTTACATATTGTATTTAATGAGTTATGTTTGACTGTGGATGTGATATTTTTATACCATTCATGGTTTGTGGTTAAAATATTTACATTCCGTATGTTAGTTTTAATACGAATGATCAGATTATGTTTCAACCTTTTCATATAAGGAATGAATTGGACTTATTAAGTGACGGGTAGAGCCCGTTATAGCTCCTCAATGCCTCAGTAGGTCTCATGAGGCAAACTAGTGTCTTGGAACAAGGCCTTGACAAAATCTTATTTATATTCTTGGCACAAGGCCTTGACTATGTGGTTATGAAAGTCTTGAATTATGCATTCCATGATTATGAAAGTGGCTATTGATATTGCATGTGATTATTCGACTAGTAGAATATCCATGTGAACAAGTAAATGGAATTATTTGATTTTATCTTTTCCATATTATGCTGAAGTTCAAGTTTAAAAGGCTTTTGTTTTAGTTTTATACACTACCTTAAATGTTTATGCTTATTTATAAAAGCTACCGCTATAATGTTATCCTTACTGAGCATCTGAGCTAACCCCTTTCTATGTTTTGTTTTTTCCAAGATGGAAAGAATTATATTATGACTGACCTGCAGGGATAGTCTATGGGATCTCAGTGTTCTCTATGGAAAAAAATGTTGTTGTAGTTTTCCATTTTATGATGTAATGTAAACCTTATGAATGTATATAGTACTGACAATGCTACTAAACTAATCGGTCTTTCGATACTTGATATTTTATAATCATTCCAATGATACGTAATAATGCTCTGACTCTAGGCTTATGGGGTCAAGGCATTACATTATTAACCATGTAAATAGATGGGTGTTATTATAAATATTATTTTATACATTTTATTTAATACTATATTGAACAATTCCCCATCCTTATTGAATAAATGTTTGTTTTAAAAATATTTTTGGGGTTTCAAGTATTTCATTAATGTTGTTGTTAGGATCCCATAAAATGGTATCAATCCAGATACAAATTAATAGTAATTAAACAACTACATAGTATAGGATAATTAGTTGTGTTAAATTTAAAATTAATTGATTGGGGATTGTGATCTGATTTATGGGAAGTGTGATACATACAATATTTTTTCATTATGATTATTTTATTTTCAGGGTGTTAAATTTATGATTCCATAAATCAAAACAATTTTCATTTTATTAATAAAGGAAAAAATTTAGACATATATATTATAAAAAAATATTTTATGTCATCTTAGTGATGTTCTTTATGTATAATTTATTCTTTAATATCCAACTCTTATAGTTTCGTTTTTGGTGATAAAGAATGGTTCCATTTTAATAATATAAAGATGTTATTTTTTTTATAACATTTTTTAAGTTTCTTGAAATGGATTAAAATTTTCCTCTTAAAAAGAAATGTGGAAGATGATATTGTTATAAATTTATTTATTAAAATGATTGATTTTATTACATTCTTATTCAAAAATGTTGACTATAATATTTTATATTTTTTGTGTACATATATATAGACCATAGAAAGAAATTTTTTTTCTTCAATTATATTCATGAATAAAATAATAAGTTTTATTGAAATATATTGGTTCTCAATTATATTAATTTTTTGTATGTTTTTTATGTTTCCCCAATGATTCAATCTTGGGAAGATTTTTTTTATCAAGTTGCATAATTTTGAGTGTATCCGTATCTAGTTTTTTATATTAGATGATTTAACAAGATGGTATGTAGAAAATAGTTCTTTTAATGTGTTTTTAATTTATCTTAATGTAGGTATGTTTTTTTGGATTTTATATTTACATAATAGAGCTGAATTTTCCATATGAAATCACTATGACTCACAAAAAATACATAATATATTTTAATTGTTTTAAATAAAAATTCTAGTTTGTTTGAATCTGGAATTTTAAATTTATAGGAATTGTTAATGAACATAATTTAATGTGATCAATTTTATGCTAAAATGTTTATGTTCAATTACTATAATTTATATGGACTTTGTTTAATTCATTTTAAATCATGATTTAATGTGTTTGGATAATGCAATATATATCTGAATAAAATATAGTAATTTTTTTATTATTGAGATTGGATCTTGGATTCATTGAAAATAATGATAAATATAACAACTTCATTGAGTTTTAAAAAATAATTATTTTAATTGTGTCTCTATTCACTAAACTAAAAATATATTTTTCTAAGGTTTGGTGTAGATATAATGGGTATATTATTGATATAAAAATCATTTTATAGGTTATGAATTTTTTATTTAATTATAATGAATTTGAAAATAAGTTATTATTTTTGTGATCAAAACCATGGCTGGGTTGATTCCTTATTAGAATGTTTTTAATTATCTGATTTGAGGTTCCTATGGTTTATTCTAGATGTGATTGTGTTGGTTTTAAATGGATGTAGGAGAAATAATATTCCTAGATATATTTGGTTATTATTATTAAAATATGGAAAAATTTGTTTATTGATATAGTGGGGATGTTTTTGGGTAAGGTATCTAATATCAACCTGGAAATTGGTTTTTAGGACTGTAAAATTGTGTTTGGTTTCTTTTTGTTATTTATTAATAGAGTGATTAATTTCTGTTGGCTATTTTGGGAACTCAATTCCTTGGGAAATTGTTTTAATTAATGGAAGGTGGACTGGTTTCATTTTGGATAATTATAAAAATAACAGTTACTAGAATTAACAAAGTTAATTGATGTATAAAATTTCATTGCTTATCCTGAAATGAGTTATTAAGATGTTATTTTGTTAAAATAGGTGTTGAACTAGGTTTTTGAGTATTAATATTGTTATATTTGTTTTTTATTTTAACTGATTATGTACTTTTCAAATTTATATCATTGAAATACCACTTGTTCACTATTTAAATTAATATAAAAGTAATTTTTTGATAGATACATAGATGTTGGAAACCTAAATTTAATTTTTGGGGTTGGTGTAATTTTGGATACTTTACATTAATTACATATTTGATATCTTGAATCACACAAAACAATGAACTAATGCATCACCTGACTAACAGAAATTTCAATATAATAAATTTACATGAATAATATAATCCTTAATAAATAATATAACATATAATTAAAATAGGTTTATAGTATTATTTTCCAAATATATTTAAAAAATGATTCATTTTGATAAACAGTTAAAAATGATCATTATAAATTTCCTTTATAATGTGAACTGATCATAGCTAAAATATTATTATAATTTATAATATTTCTATTAATACAAAAATATTTCAATAGTAAATTTTTTTATAAATTTATATGAAATATTATTAATGGATTACGATGATTAAAAGGTTATTTTTTAATAAAAATTCTTTTATTTCTATTTTTTATTTTCATTTAAATAAATAAAAATACAAATTTTACAGTTTTAATTAGATACAGTTATATTCTTATATTAATTTTCCATGTAAAAAATAGCTAATTGTTAATTTTCATGATTTTCCAAAATCATTAACTTATAGGTGAATAGTTAAAATTATTATTTGTTAGTAAAACCACAACATTCATGACTATATTAAAAAAATTTATTTCATAAAATAATATTAAAAAATTCATGTTCTCATATTTATATAATGAGTAAAATTATATATTTCAAATAAATATTATGAATTTAGAAAAAATATGTTCAACAACTTAAGTAATATTTTCCAATACAAACTGGTTTTGTGGATTCTTGTTGCTTAATTATTATTTTCGTCAAATTCATATTTGGAATTTTTTGAAATCAATAGGACATTTTTTTATAGATAAAATTTTTTATAAAGGTAATGAAATATATTAATAATTTTATCCTCTATACAAATTTTATGATGAAAAATCCAGTTGTGAAAAAATAGGTTTTTATGCATTTTAAGAAATAACTTTAACCTTACATATTATTATAAAAAATTATCTTATAAAAATAATTTATTATATGGACCCATTTTGTTCATGTTTTTTAACATGTGATATATTTTAGGAATTAAAAATAAATTTTATTCTTAAAACAGGATACCACGATAAAATCTAAAAAAGAAAAGGTAATTTGATTTGGGGTAAAGGGAATAAAACATGTTAAAAAAGTTAAATGATTGATTTGTTGTGATATTACAGACCTTATCCCATCCATCAATCCATTATTCCCATTTTTAATCCATATTACATGTGAAACATGTTCTCTAATTATAGTAACTTAAACAATTTCTAAATATTCTTCTCTAAATCCATTTTAAAGGGGACTCTCACCAACCCTTCATGAACCCTCTTAAAATTCTATTATAACCTAAAAAACAAATGGTTCTATTTTCTTTATAACTTTATTCCTTATCCTTAATCTTCTACATAGTATATATTTTTTTAAGGAATACACTATAATAGATTCGTCCAATGGTAAGCCAAAGTTCTTAATGTATGTACTTGTTTTTTCTAAAATCATTTACATTCTATCTTACCTTCAAAAATAATTTCTTAATACATATATAATTACTTCATTAATGATTTTATAATTAAATATTTTATTATAAGGGAAAAAATATTAACCACTTTTAATTATTTAAATTATGAAAAATTAAACAGTCATTCGTGTGTTGTGTGGACTACCACTTCCACGTTGCGATGTGATTCATTTTTCAAAACTAACATACAGTTTTTGTAAAAAATTTAATTTAATAATTATTTACCATATTTGTAGAATGTTTTTAATTATTAAATTATTATTCATACTAATCATTTTTCCCATTATATGGAACAAAATTATCATCCATGCCTATAAGAAACGCTGCCTTTATGGAAAGGTGCATGATTTCTCTCATTTCTATCTTTGAGGGACTATTATATGATTTTTTTATGGGATTTGTTTTTTTTTTAATTAATAATTATATACTTAGAATAATTGGAAAAAAATTAACAATATGATAATTAAAAAAAATATTTCTCAATTAAAATTTCCAAAAGAATATAAAAAGTGAGGGAAATGATTTCATCATACAATGTAATGACTTAATATAAGTTCTATTCTTTTTATAACTATTAAATATTATCAAATATCATAAAAGTAAACATTAAATAAGATTAATATTTCTCTTATATAATTAATTTATAACTAAATCACTTCATAATAATCCACTAATTATTTTATATTCTTGTTTGGGTACATTTAACCTTCTACATGAACAATGATATGAATTTATATCATGAAGGAATATGGGAATAATATTTATTATAATATATGATATAAATAGGTAAATAATGTTTCTATATCGATTATGTAATGGTAAAACTAATATTGAACTCATTAATTAATAAACTAATGTATTATTCAAAAACATTATTGAAAAATGTTTATCATTGATTTCATTTTTTGGATCTTAAATAAAAAAACAATTAAATGAATTTATAACATTATAGTTAATTATATAGGAAAAATCAAGTACCTTAAATTATATTATAATGATGAACATTGAAATAATAATTAATAACAACACTACCATTGTGAAATAATTTCAAATTGATATCGTTTACTCACACACAATATTGAAAATAGTTAAAAAATAATTAATAAAAATTTATAGAATGATTTTAAATTAATAAGATAAAGGATTAGGTAAATTTTAGAGGTTATAAAATAAATTATTAATCTTTCTATGTTTTACACATAAGATGTTAGAGCACATTTGATTATGTAAGAATACAAGGTAATATGTTCTCGGTCTGATGTTTAATTTCATGAGACATATTTCACATTTTGAACTTTGATATCTTTTATAAGGTTTGATATATTCCTAATTAAATTTATTTACCATAATCATGTAATCCCACAAATTTAAAGATTCATATAATGTAATTTCACTAAGTAGTCTTCAATTGAAATGATACTAATGTTAAAAGGGTTTTTTATGAAACTGTTACTCACTAAATAAGAGTTTTGATTTAAAATATTATTTTGAAATCATGATATTATCATAAAAATAATTTATATGGGAAATTTATATTGTTTTATAAAAAATATCATCACAATTTTTTTATATTAAAATGTTTTTACATAACCCCTCAAAATTTCATTTCCCCATCAGTCATATTTTTTTTATAAAAGTGGTTATTTTAAGTGAAATTAAAAACATATGTTATTATCGATCAAGAAAAAATATATTTTCATATCCATATTCATTGGATTTTTTTTTAATTTTTGTTAACCATACTATAATATTTTATTAAATTAATTTTCTTTACATTGAATGTATTTTAAAATTTGTTAAATAAATTTTTAACTCTATCTATATCTATCTTTTTTTATATAATATTAAAAGAATATATTTTTATCATTAACTTAAGAACATGTGATTATACCTACTATGTTATTTAATAGGAATCATTCTATCTATGTTTTCATGGAATCTAAAATAAATTAATTTTATCCATGTATTATTATTTTTATATAAAATTCTATCAATAGATCTGAAATATTTATTATTTTTAATATTGGTTTTATAGAATGTAAAAAAAAATTTAGTCTAAGTTATTCCCCTTTAAAATATATTTTTCATAATCAATGATATTTTAAAAATTATAATATGTACTTTATTTATTTGGTTGTCTTATGAAATTTTCATTTTTATCCTGGAAATAAACTATCAAAACCGTTATCTTTCCAAGTCATTGAAGGGTTTTAAACTAATTTTTTCATCCAATGCCTTCCCTCAATGAATATGTATTTTATTTTTCACTTGATTTAGAGGATTTCTCCTTTATTTCATACATAAATCGATTATAGAATTTTTTTACATAACCGTACAACCTATATCAATATGGTGTAAATAAGAATTATTTAACTTAATTAAAATATATTTTAAAAGAAATGATGTTTATGTTATTAGATACCAATTAATTTATATGGGATTATAATTTTTTATTTATTTAATTATAAATAATACCTTATGTGAATCTACATTGAAAAGGATATTAAACCTTTATGATCTTTTCTCTTTTGAGTGGAAATTTTCAGAGAGAATTTTAATTTTCAATCACTGGAATGGTCAAATTATAATGATAGATTCTAATTAGAATATTGAGATTCATGAGGACCCATAGATATGTTATTAGAAATTTAAAGAGGATTTAGAGGTTCCTTGAGTGTTAAGTTGAGACCCATGGGATTAAAGTGATGTTTGAAGAGTTTTAGATAATTCTAGTCTAAGCGTATGGTTTTGGGAGTAAGGACTTGGGGAAAACATGTAACACTTCGAGTAATGATAAAATTTTAGTTAATTTTTTAATGATAATGGCTATATCATATGGTTGTAACATTTTTAATTTCAAAAAATTAGGTATTTTAGATTAAACCATGTGATTGTATAGATTGGTTACAAATCCATATGAACAATTAGTGTAGAGTTTAAACCACCATGCGGCCAAACTGTGTGATTTAGAGAGTCTAACACAGTTCTAACCACAATGTTGGTCCACTGTATAGAAAAAAATTTCGGTGAAACCATATCTTTCATTAAATGGTAAAATTTATTATTTTTTCCCTATTTATTTTTAATAGGTAATCCCCCTTTATTTCCTCCTCCCAATGCAGGCCCATCCCACCTCCCACTCCCTTTATTCCCACCACCCTTTATTTGGGTAAGACTATAATTTTGTTTCTCATTGATTTGTGTCACATTATCAACATGGTATGCTCTTCGCTTCTCATCCTATATCATCCTCTTGTTTATTTTTTCATCGTATAAGGTTTCATATCTAATTCCACCAAATTATGGTTGAATCTTTAGTGAATAATGATCCCATTAACTGAAAATGTTAGAGGATTCTATAAAATTCCATATTCCTTTTTTCAATCATAAAATAGTCAAAGGTATGTTTCACCATTAATTTTTCCAATATTCTCTGTCATAATTAAAAAAATTTAAAGATATGATGATCATTTGATGTTCGGTGGGTTATCCTACGTTAAGATATGTTTGAAATTATTATTTTATTTAGTTAATTATAAATTTTATAATTGTTTAATAATTTATTCTTATATTATGTTAGGAGAGAAATTAATTTGGATGATCTCTATTGAATGTGGATAGAGCAATAAGTTATTTCATTTTCCTTTATAATAGTTTTCATCTATTGGAAATTGGTTGAAATCTCATTAAATGGTATGTGGTCCTAGTTAAATTCCCTCTATCTATTTTCATGTTATTTCTATGTACATGAGAATGTGTCCCACTACTACAGATACTAAATAATTTGTTTAATAATTTTTTATATTTAGGTTGAAAATTTTAATTTAATATAAATATTTATATTTAATAATCTTTCTGGAGTTGTAAATTAGTTGATTACCCATTTGGACCATCATGCTTTGGAAGAGTTTCTCAGCCACTAATAGTTAAGGCCTCAATGATAAATATGTTTTAATAGACCTACTGTAGGATACATATTATAATTTTAGAATAGGGGAGAGGTGTGGGATTGTATCACACTATGAAATGACTGTTGGGTGAGTAGAACCCATGGATAATTGGTTGCTAGGTTAGGTTTGTGGAATAATCTATTGGTGATGGAGAGAGAGTGAGATGGGGGGGTAAAGGACATCACTCCATATATGTTATAATGACATAAAACTTAAGGACTATGATAGATTATTATTATTTTGATGATTCCATGATACATTATTTCATTTAAGGAGTGAGTTTAGTCCCATAAATCCATATTTAGTCTAGGATCCCAAGTAGAATGACTCATCTATTGTGATAACCTAAGGAACCCCTATGGGTAACCCATTTTGATAAATTACCCTGAGGGGATGTTTTATGGGAAAGGACTATTTTGGTTAATGGTTTCTTCATAGATCACAAATTAGTGAGTATATAATTTTTATACTAGGATGGACTGGGTCACAAAATAGAGAGTCTTACAAGGGAATTCATGGTTGGTTAGGAATATGGAAACCTATGATTAGAAATAATATATTAATGTTTGAAAAGGTATATTCAATATGGAGTGTTAAAATTATTGACTGTAAAATCCCATAGGGTCTATTTTGAAATGCATATATGGTGTATTACACATATGTGGGGCTCATACAGGGGTGGCTAGTTAAGATTCCAAAATTTATTATAAATGGAAGATAAAAATTCCATAGGGGATGTATGATATACTGGTTTGGAAGATATTGATTTTGTGCCTTGTATAGAAGGATAATCCACATTGTTGGAGCGTACATACAGTTGTTCTACCATTTATTTGGATCCAGATGTGCATAGTGCTTCTACATTGTAAGATATCAGATATAGTTGGGCTATAATGGATTTAGATAATGGATATTCTGGTCTAAATTCAAGTAATATAAATAATGGGGTCTTTTAGTGGGGGTTCATTATGTGAAATCAACAAGGGTCCTTTCATCTGTTGTAGTGTGTCTTGTCTAGTATAATGGGGTGAGTTTGGATTTTTGTTTTTGATATCTTGGGATTATAACCTGGGTAAGATAACTCCTAGAGTAGAGGACTGTGATGAATATAGAAAAATCTCATAGGGGAGTTTTATGATACCTTTTTTAGAATAATTAACCTCATGGGTGGTTGTATGGTTACTATTTTCATGATAAAAGTATATGATCAGAGATAGTCCTATATCAAGTTGATACAAGAATAGTTAATGCAGGTCAGAGATTCAAGGATTGATCGTGCTTTATTTTATTTATGTATTTTAGTTGAGTATGTAAAATACTAATATCAAAATATATTTTGGTTAGTATAGGACCACATCATTCGTTACCTAATATATTTTGTACTCATACAATCATTTTACCACCATCAGACATGGGTACCTAAGTAGAAGTTTACCCAGGGTTAGGTACAAGTTGGGATAATACATGGTTTGATCAAGCGAGGTGGATTTCTTGTTATTAGAGAATTTTATGTGTATGGAATAAGTGTAACACCCCCTTCCCAACCTCATTGGACTCGGAAGGATGATGAATGTTACTTGTCATTAAGAAACATCCCCAAGACTCCAAAGACTGCCAATAAATGATTAAGGGATTCAATACATATGGGGGATGATTTTCCCTTTAAGAATAAAATAACTAACCAAAAAACCCCACTATATGATTCATGAAACAATGAAAGGCAACTCAAAATTTCATTTATCAACATCATACTAAATTTAATTACCAAAGTAGAAAACTATGATACCAAATTAAATAGTGGAAGGAAAACTAATAAAAATACAAGACAACCACAAGACTCCAAATTCCACAAGATCCATGCTCCCACTTCACCAAATAGCTCAAGTATCATGAGATAGTGCTAAAGATGTGTGATATATTACATTTTCCCACTTCTTGGTAGATTACATCTATAAAAGTTGTAAAGTGCTAAAGTGGGGGTGAGTACTAAAACATAGTAGGTTTTCCCCAACAACTTCCCTACTCACATCACTAGTATAGAATGGTTATCAACATTTTATACAATATATTATATAAAAAAATTATAAAGTATTTTATAAAAAAATATAAAAAAGTTCTATGTCAACTAGTTTTTTCAACAAAATCCATTTTTCAAAGAAAGAAATTAAACAATTCTTTAAAACCACTTCACTAGTTCCCTTTTTGGCAAAACCAATCCATTCCACATATCTCCAAAACCAACCATGCATTATTTGTGATGATAGTTCTGTACTCATGATAGGTCTCTCATAATCTAACAAGTCATCACAAGGTAATTATATACAATGTTCTATTATATCTTTGGAGCTGACCACAAGGTTATATTTCAACTAAGCCTCATAAATGAAATATGAACACACAGCAAGTATTCCCAAAAACCATGACAAAACCATTTCAATAGAACAACCTTTTTTAACCTTTTTCCAATATACCATTTCAAAAATCCAGCAATCCATATTTTAAAATCAATATTTTAAAATCAAGAACCCAAATCACTTGGCACAACAAATTACCATAATTCCATAATTTAACCAAAAACCAAAACTCATCACTAATGAGGATTAATATCAATATTTTTTTACCAATTTCATAATAAATTTCCTAAAATTATATCAATCTGAAACTAATTCAATCAGTTCTAGAAATAGGAGTCAAAAGTGAGGCCACCTACCTTGAGAGTTTTGGTGAAAATGATTAATGGCATGAAAAATGTCCCAAAACCGAGTTGACAACTCCATGAACACAACTTATATATATTCCCCTAAAATAAACCAAGAAAAATATAATCATATTTATAATACACTATCTTAGATCTATCCATAGAGGTCATATATATAATAAACTGAGAGAGGGGAATAAGTATATATAAGAAAAACAATAATAAAATTGAAGAACGAAGCCTTACCATAAGAATCAACCATCAACACCCCCAAGGAATGGATTCAGATCTCTTGAAATTCAATGGGAGAACATTCCTTGACCTTTGAGAGAGAAAAATCCTGAGTTTTGGCCACATTGGAGGTAAAAAGTTTGGTAAAGGTAAAAATTATGAAGATTCATTTTTATGTAAGTACTTTCTTATCGCGCACATTTTAGTCAAATGGTGAGGAAAATCATGCGCTAACCATGCACTAGACACTACCTTATAGAAAACCGTCACATAGTCAACTCACATGGTCTCCAAAATATGTTTCAACCGTACTAAAGCCACTTCCTCTAAAAGACCAAATCCACTTTTCATGGCATGCGGTTTCTACTAGGAAGTCGTACGGTTTGGAAAAAATTTCTGCCACTCGTGCACCTTCTCTTTTTCACCTATATCATTATGATTTTTTTCCTATATATGTATCATAGTTTTTCCAAATATTTAACCAACTATAAACCTGAATAAAATCAATAAGAACCCTCCAAAAGTTATCCAAACTCTCCCAAATATCACCCATATACCTTATATACATAAAAGGAACAATTTAATGGTTACGTACCAGAAACTAGTGGAGCTACATTCTCTCCACCATTGGTTTTTCTATCCATGGAAAGTAGAAAAACAACATTTCACAGAAAGATTTATATCTATTTCTATTTTATTTCTTCATATAATTGACATGTTTCTTCCTGAATCTAGCCACGTTTCCAAAAAACCTACTCTAGTCAGATTCATTTTCTATACAAGACTTTCTCTGGCCTATCTACAATCATTACTGGGATATGTACCAATGAAGCATATATCTCTAGGTAAAAGTGATCCTATATGATCGAATATTTAGGGTCAAGCTGATACTTTTTCAACTGAGATCTGTGAAACATATTACAAACCACACTGAACCGTGGTGGAAATTACAAATGATATGCTACCTCACCAACCCATTAAAGTATCTCAAAAGGTCTTATGTATCAAGGAGATAACATTTCCTCATTCACAAAATGATGATGTCTAAACCTTGAATAAATCCTCATGAAAACATGATAACTCATTATGATCGACAACAGTCATCGACGATGATCCACATAATATTTCTAATGACTCTGATCCGTCTTCATCATCTTCCTTATCAACTAAATCTTATCTATCATTTCTTGTACAAGGATCGGCCCAACTAGTGATGTATCACCTATTTCCACCCAACAAAGTCTAGAATGACATGGATACCAAACAATTCTTTAAACGGAGCCATATGTATTGTGTCTGAATAGATTTTTTTATATGAGAACTACATTAATGGTACATAATCTTCCCATGATCCACCAAAATCCATTACACAAACCTGTAACATGTCATCCAAAAATTTTATCATCCATTGAGATTGGTCATCCCTATGAGGTTGATACACCATACTCATAGTCAACTAAGTGCCAAGGGATTTTTGTAAGGATTTATAGAAATGATATGTAAACCATGGATCTCTATCTGATATAATTGAAACTAGTATTCCATGTCTCTTTACCACTTCTCATATATAGATTCGAGATAGATCCCTGAGTTTCAAAAATATGGATCAAATGGGATAACTTTATGAGATGATCCACAATGACCCATCTGGAATCGTACTTCCGAACTATTCATGGGATACCAGTAATAAAATCAATAGTTAACTACTCCCATTTCCACACTGGAATAGGTAAATAATACAACATAACTACTAGTTTCTGATGTTATTACTTAACATGTTAAAAATTTATACATCTTGAAACAAACTCACCCACCTTATTTTTATGTGGAACCACCAAAACTATGCTTTCAATGCCCTATAAATGTTGTATTCTATGATTAACAGCTTATCTCAAATGGTGGTAATTATGGAGAAGTTGTTATTGACAATCCATAGGTACAACCATCCAATATCAAAACCATAAAAAATGAACTCTAATCCATCTTACAAATATCAATAGTCTCTCCAACATTGATTTTTGAACTAAATGAAACCATTATGAATTAGAAGTATGTGCATCTTTAACCATCTTCACCAAATAAGGAATGAGAAAAACTATAATGAGAACCACAACATCACCTCTGTCTTCACATTCCATAATCATGTCGATTAGGACAAACATCACCATCCACTCCTCTGAATCTTCATTTTCTAACTGAGCATATAACTTTCTACTTCATGCATCGGCCACGAAATTTCCTTTACTCAGCGATACATCAATTTAAGTTGAACATTTGGTTATATTTCATCCATATTCATTGTCCCAGTTTCAAATATATTTTTGATAAAATATTTCTGAAGCTCTTATGATCTGTGAGCATATTAAATTTATCACCCAAGAGATAATGAAACAAATTTTTTAAAGCAGGGATGACTAAAGATAACTCCAAATCAAGTTTTGGGTAGTTCTTGTCATGCACCCTTAACTGCCTTGAGCCATAAGCAACAACATGTCCTACCTAAAAGATAAAATATCCCAACCCTAATACCAAAGCATAGTAACACACAATGTAGCCTTGTCCTGATTCTAGAAAAATCAAGATTGGTGCTGATGTAATGAGACCTTTAAGTTATTGAAATGATTTTTGGAATTCCTTGGTCCTTTGTAATGGAACATTATTCTCTGTTATAGTTTTCATAGGCAAATCTATTCATGATAAGTCCCACACAAAACATCCATAATAACTAGCTAGACAAAGAAATATTTGTATCTCAAAGAAAGTCATCAGTGGTTCCCAAGAGATTTTATCTTATATCTTCTATAAATCCACTACAACAGAACTTTCAGAAATAACATGGCCTAAAAAGGTACCTCTTATATCCAAAAAATTTCACTTTGATAATTTTTCATAAAGATGGTGATCTCTCAAGATTACCATCATCATTTCCTAGTGTTTATCATGCTTCACCCTTATCATTGATACACCAATATATCATCCACAAATGCCACACAAAAAATCCAAATATAGCTGAAATATATGATTCATCACTTCCATAAATATCTCTGGTGAATTCATAAGACCTAAATTCATTACAACATATTCATAATGGCTATATCTTATTCTGAAAGCTATATTCAGAATATCCTCCTTTCATACATTCAATTGGTGATATCCTGATCATAAATCAATGTTAGAGAACCACGAACCTCCCCTCAATTGATCGAACTGATCATCAATGTATGGAGGTGGATACCAATACTTTATAGTAACTTGGTTGAGATTACAATAATCGATGAACAACCTTAGAGTTACATCTTGTTTCTTCACGAACAAGACTGATGCTAACCACATAGACGTGCATGGCTGAATGATGTATTTGGTTTCCAACACTTCCAAAAACACTTTGAAATCTCATAATTATGTCAGTTCCATTCGATAATATAGAATTGAGTTAGGACTGGTCCCTGGGAGGATTAAAATTGTAAACACTGCTTCCCTTACCATTGGTAACCTAGAGAAAGTTTTTGGAAACAAATTCATGGAACTAGTCAACCAATTCTAGAAGACTAATATTATATCTCCCTTCCATTGATTTAAAAGTAAAGCTTCTATGTGGTATGAGATTATTCCAAATTTTGGTGCCAAACATCCTATTTCACCTATCCTCACATTCCTTTCTCCTCTAAATAGATGCTTGAAACCATCCATATTTCTGAAACTAATTTTCCTTCTATAACAGTCGATGTGAGAATTTAATGTTTTCAACCAATCCATACCCAGAATTATATCATATACGTCCATCTCTAGCACTGATAAGTCCTATTTCACGTCAACTCTGTCAATAGTTATAAGACATTCTCTACACATAATGTCTCGATATTTTCATTACCCAATAGGAGTTTTATGTTTTATCACATAAGGTATTATCTAAAGTTTTAAAATAGTCAAATAAACAATATGATAAGAAATAAAGATATGTAATTCACCAGTATCAAACAAAACATTCATTACCATAGAATACAAAGTAGTCTTACCTCTCACTGTAAATGGTCCAGCCTCATTATCCACAATATCCTCCTCAACTATAGATAGTTTCCTTGTTGATGCACATTGTTCTTTGTTTCCTTACTAAGATTTCCCTTTATTAAGAGTCATGGTATTCCTAGAATCCTCATGGATAGCTCTGATCTGCTAATGTGTTTGGTTCTTCTACCCTCGCCCTGTCGAAGCATATGATGCCTGCGATACCTGAGAAGTGTCTCGAGCACCAGAACTCAGAGTAGTGAGATGATAGCACTGAATATGTCCCATATTTTTGGAATTATGGAATTATATTAGTGGTGTTATACACTATCGCATCATGTGGTAAAAGGAACCTCATTGGATGCATCTCTCTTTTTTCATGGGTCTTGAAGGAATATTCACTGATCTAGCCATTTGATTCTACTTTATGCTCTCACATTGGAAGTAGGTGTCCCTCTTCTAGTTTCCTCCCAGTATTAGAGTTCCAACCAGTTCATATGGGTATCTACATACTTCCTCCTCCCCTATCTCCTAAGATGTCTTGTTCATCCACTGTCTCTCTATTGACGATCTCGGTATAGTCAGTAATATAAAGCACATATATCTTTGATAAAATCTCATTAATTATCCATGATTCAAAGATACATAACTTTAATGATTCACTAAACACAACCTTGGGTAAAAATAACACTAAATTCATAAATTTATTCATATTCTCTATGACATAGATATTTTCATACTTTATTCTAATGAATTCATTCGTCCATTGAATCTTGAACGTGTGAGGATGGAATTGTTTGTTGAAAAATACTCAAAACCCTTCCAACCAAGTCCTTTATCCACTTTATCCTACACCACTGGATACCACCACTATAATTCAATATCCTCTAGCATATATTTCTCCATATAGACTTTAAGCTTCACTGGTGTGTTGAAAAAATCAAAGATAAGATTAATCATGTTTGGCCTAACCTCTTTCTTTTCAGGTTCAGAATCACCCTTGATGATGGGTAGATTCTACTTCTAGAACTGGAGGGAATTATCCACATGTCTTGGATCATCACTCTAGTTCCTTTTTCCTAGCCTGAAATTCATAGACAATACTCTGAACCAACTCTTGGTTCACTGTTGGCTCAGGTGCAACCACATTCTTCACATCTTCTTCTGGTTGGTTTACACGATGCCTACTAGGTACCATTTTCTATATGAAAAACAAACATCATAATTCTCACTCTCTATCAATTGAAGGCTTAGAATTTCAAACCCTCTCACATTTTCTATCACAACATTTCTTTCCAAAATCGTCCTTTTCCACTTAATCCAAGTTTGAAAAATATTTACATAATTTTGAAAATAAATATATTTTCAAAATACCAAAATCATTCTCTTTTTAAAAATATTTCATTTGAAAAAAACATTAACCTTTTTCCAAAACCAAGACCTTTGTAGAAAATTATAAATCATTACTCAAAATGATGTTTTTTCCCCTAGTGGGAATTCAATATTCTCATGTTTTTCATGATCATCTCATTGGTTTAACCCATTATAATGGGATTCCTAACCTTTAAGTGTATCAAAAATACTTATGAACCCAACTCCTTGGTAACTTGAATTTCAGAATAAAATGGTCAACTATATCTTTTTATGATCTATTTTCAAGTCCTGAAAATCCTACTCCTTTTTATGATCCCAATTTAGGGAATGGAAAAATAATGAATTCAACTCCAAGACCATGAAAACTGATGACCACTTTTTATACAAAGTAATGACCAAGCGGATATCACTTCTCTGAAACAGACTTTTGGAATGAACAAAAATGATATCGTTTTTAATTTGACTCTTTCTTCTCATTGTCTTAAGAAGGAAGAAAAATGTTTCTTGGCCTTAAGGGACATCCCCAAGATGCCATAGGCTGGCAATAAATGCCGAAGGTATTCAGTACATGTGGGGGGACGATATTCCCTTTAATAATAATAAAAACTAACTAAAAACCGATATATAATTCATGAAACAATGAAATACAACTCAATATTTCATTTATAAACTTCATAATAAATTCATGTACCAAATTAGAAGTATACAATACCAAAGTAAATAGTTTCATACAAACTAATAAAACGTCAAGACAACTACAAGACTCTAATATTCACAAGAACCATGATCCAACTTCACCAAACAACCCAAGTAATCTAAGGTAGTTCTAAAGTTGTGTCATACTTTACCTTTTCACATGTCCCAGTATAAGATATTTACAAAATCTTAAAAGTGAAAAATCAGGGGTGAGTACTAAAACTCAGTAGGTTTTCCCCAATGACTTCTTTACTCAAGACACTAGGATAGAAAATTTGTAATTATTTATATAAAATATTTTATATAAAAAAATTTAAAATTTTATAAATAAATGTAAACATGTTTTATATAAACTAGTTTTTCCACACACACAAAAATACATTTTTCAGAGAAATCAACCAAACAATTATTTAAAAAAAATTCACTAGTTCTATTTTTGGCATAACCAATCCATTCTACATATCTCCACAACCAACCATGCATGCTTCGATATGATATTTCCATACTAATGAGAGGTCTCTCTTAAATATACCATGTCATCACAAGTTAATTATATCCCATATTCTATTACACATTTTTCACTAATCACAAGGTCATATTTCAACCAATCCTTATAAACGAAACATGAACACACACCAAGTATGCCCAAAAACCATGCCAATCCAAACATGCCAAACTATTTCAATAAAAAAACCTTTTTATTTAAAATATTTTTCCAAAAATATATTTCAAAAATCCAAAAAACTATATTTTAAATTCAAAATTTTAAAATCATTAACCCAAAGCTCTTTTCACAAAAAATTACCACAAATCCACAATTTCACCAAAAACCATAAATCATCCCAAAAGAGGATTTGTATCATGATTTTCACAAAAATTTCAAAATCAATTCTTGCACTTAATTCAATTTGAAACTAATCCAAATAGTTCTATAAAGAGGATTTGATAGTGAATCCACCTACCTTGAGAGTTTTGGTGAAAATGATAAATGGCACAAAAAACATCACAAAACCGGGTTGAAATGTCTACGAACCCATTTTAGATATATTCCCATAACGTAAACCAAGAAAAATATAATCATATTTAAAATCAACTATCTTATATCTATCCACAATAGGCATAGATCTAATAAATAAATAGAGAGGGTGAAGTAGATCTAAAAAAAGAACAACAAATAATGAATCCTTACCGCAATAATCGAGCTTTGAAGGACCACAGAATGGCTCTAGATCACTTCTAATTTGATGGAAGAACATTCCTAGACAATTGAGAGAGAAAAATCCAAAATGTAGGGTAGTATAAAATGAAAAAGGAGTGGGATAAAGGTAAAAATTAGTAAGATATACTTTCTAAGGAAGTTGTTTCTTGTTGCACACAGTTTAGTCACACAGTTAGGAAAATCATGCACTAACCAAGTTCTAGCCACTGCCTTAAGGAAAACCCTCGCACAATCCCCAAAAAATGTTCCAACTGTTCTGAGTACACTACCTCAAAAAGACCAAATCCACTTTTCAAAAAGCATGGTTTCTACTAGGCAGTCTCACAGTTTGGACAAACCATGAACCTTTTTTCCCCTGTCTCACTGTGCTTAGTTTGTTACAGTTGTTACATGATTTTCTAAAACTACGCACCAACCATGAACTTGAATAAAACCCCAAAAAAACTCCAAAAATTTTCTAAAATCTACCAAACTTCACCCATATACCTTATATACATAAAACGCATAATTAAATGGTAACTTACTAGAAATTGGGGGTGATACTTTAAAGATATAATTTGAAAATCATAAATTATTTTATTTTACATTAGAAATCATTTTTTTATGTTGACTGACCATGTAAGGGGCTCTGAGTGGTGAGTTCTTCTCCTCTCGTTGTCGCCTTCCTCTCCCCATGGAGAGATGGCTTTGTTTTCCCTTTTTGGATCCTCCGCGGCTAGGTCAGTCTTGGGCTCCTCCTCTAGGTTCCGAGATTCTGCGACGCTGTCGGATCTGGACCCATGAGCTTAAGACCGGGTTGCGATGAGGTTGCTAGAATTTCCGGCATACGCCATGAGCGGTTTTGTGGGTACATGGTCCTCGCGCTGCGGAGCCGGCCCTAGGTCGAGATTTCGGGTTTGCTGCTTCGATCTGGGGTGTATGTGTGTGATTTGGGGGTTTTCGGGGTCTTCTCTAGAGGGGCTGAAGGTGGCGACGGGCTCTGTTGTTGTTTTCGTTTAGATTTTTCTGTTTTACGTTTTTGTGGTTGGGTCTGCTGGTTCTTTGCCGAGGGTTTCTACCTCGCTGATACATTGACGAGAGTTTCTTCTTCGTTGTAATCGGTGAAGATTTTCACCGGCGGTGATGCGCTGTTTCTCATCGCCGACGCGGATGAGTGTGTGATGATGGACATCGGTGAAGCTCACCGGCATTCTGGTGTTGGGACGATTGTTGTATGGTGTTGATCCATTGTATTTCAACGATGCCGATGGATTTTGATGGTCGAGTTCTCTTGCCGGTGACATGTTGTTTCACGATGGTCGCCGGTGATGATGTCTCTGCCTGAATGGTGTTGATCCGTCATTTTTAACGACGTCGATGGAGGAAGATGGCCGGAATCTATCGCCATCGACATGTATGGAGACAGCTGGATTTTCATCGATGGGTTTCTCGAGGTGGCATGCGGCTTGAGGTGGCGTGCGGCTCGAGGTGGCGTGTGGCTCGAGGAGGTGCGTGGTTCGATTTGTGTTTGAATTTGAATTTGTTTTGCTGGTTTTGTATTCTGCTGGTTTGATACTAGAATGTTTTGAGGTTTCTGGTTTTCCTCAAACAGGATTGCAAGGGAACCGGCTACCCTCAAACAGGCCATTTGAAAATCAAAAAAAATGATTTGTAGAAATGATAACATTTCATTAATTTATTTTTGTCTTTTTATAAGTATCTGATTAAATATTTTGTTATTTTGTTATGGTTGATGATAAGGTATTCATTTTATTATTGATCACTATAATATGGGGTATTATATCTCAATAGTATCACTTTATACCCTCACTACCATTCACCATCCTTAGCTATGTTGGGTATTTCACTTGATGTACATTGGAGACCATGGGTTCGAGCACCAATCAGAGGTCTAGGGTAGTAGAATGTTATGAAGGGGCCAAAAAGTCCTTCCTTATTATTTTTTTATAGTTTTATGATATTTTAGTCTAGAGATTTAAGAATGTATCATAGAATAATATGAAATTTAGATTGATGCATTGAGAACACTTATTCAAGTAGGATTTATAGGTTACCAAGGAAAGTTATTTAGACTTATTTTATTTATGATGTTGTTGTTGTATAATATTTTCATTTTGGATGACACACATGTGTGTAGTATTTTATGTTTTTTATGGGTTTATTGGTCTTAGACCATTGAAAAGTTGGAAATGATTGGATTTTACTCTTGTCCTATAGAATAAATAATTATGTTGTTCATCATATCTCATATGAAGGTGTCAAAACAATATAGGCCTTCTTATGTGTTTATTATTCATTTTGATTGTGGCCTAATTTTAAAATTTTCAATAACTTATCACACTAAAATTTCACATATATGTTCTTTTTGTAATTATACTCAGATGGGTGAACATGTATATGGAATTCCATATGGAATTTCATGTGGTTCTAGAGTGAGAGGCTTGAAGATGTGGATGATGATACAGTCCACATAAAAAGGAAATTTAATAACTATGGTGGGTCTCTATAGAATTATATTTTAAATGATGAACTCCATATAGATAATTTTTATTGAGGTTTAGTTATTTAATTTTTAAATGATAACCTATATAGTTTTTCCAATATATCATGGAATGAAATTATAGTTAACAAAAAAGTTTTTTATAATGGATTGAGAATTATTTTATAGGGTGATGTTTTTTTCAAACATAAGAATTTTTAGGTTATATGTGATTCTCATGTGAAAATTCCCATTGGTGAAAGTGCATTATGATGTGTTACTTCATTGTGGGTTGTGGTTGGAATGATATTTCATCATATAAAAGGCCTGATGGGTTTTTCATTAAAAATTTTATTCCTAGAGATAATCAATATGGGGGCATAAATTAATCCCCATGAGTTTTTTCATTCACAATTCCTCATATTTAGGGATATGTTGGTGACTAAGAGACCCATAGATTTGACTCAGACACATATGTGTTGGTATTTGGCTTGATAATGGGAAAAAAATGAGAGTCATGATCCTTGTTATTATGAACCCTTTAGAATAATTAATCATGGTTATATTCTCATGATAGGATCATTACCCATGATGTGCTACCGAGTATGTTAAATATATGGAATGATGACCTTGGTTTCTGAGGATTCACATTTGAGTGTATTTATTTCAATAATATTCCTAATGGGTAGGGTTATTTGGATTCCTGAGCATGTTGACCAATAGATGAAAACTTAGAAGCATAGTGAGAGTACTAGTATATGTGTGTGATATTAGACAAAACTGGGAAGTTGAAATTTCTATGGATGATATTGAAACTACTTGGACTAAGGAGGAGAACTTGTGGTGCTAAAATGTCACCTTGAGGTAGGTTGTAATTTTATGAAAATGGAATGGGTTAGGTGACTAATTTTTAAGATGAAATATATGTTTGATAATGATTTTATAATAATAACATGATGTGGATCATGTTCATTCTAGTATTGATTACATATGACTTTTAGGAGTGCATGCAGGGAAATGGATTTTGTGTCATGGAACAGTTGACTCAATTATGTACATTTATGTGCATTGTATAAGAGTAGTAGGGTCATTGGGTTGTAGAAGATGATTATTGATTATGAGGAAAAATATTTTTCTCATGATGGAATGTTTTAATTCGTTTCTTAGTTAGAGGGTTTGTTCATGCCAATTATTATGGTCACGAGACTAGTATAGTTCACAATGATCCAGATCATGAAATTACATTGTGATGATAACGATGATCCTAAATAGAGGAGATGGATGTCAATCATGAGCGAGTGGAATACATGTGATAACATCCATGGGGATATTCTCGGTCATTAGATGATCATTGTTTCATTTTTATTAATATGGATAAAGGGGGCCTAGATCTATTATATTTCTTCTCTAATTCCAAGTACATAATTAGTAAAAGTGTTGAGTGGAGTTTGAGCATGGGTGTATAGATTGGGATGGAATGTGATGATCCAATATTATTGGATCATGATTGTATTGGTTCTTACATTGTGGAATTGTAGTAAATTTTTTCTTTTAATGAAAAAAACATGGTTTTACACTAGATATTAGACTGATTATTCAGTGTTCATATCAAGATTCTAATGGGATTCTTCTAGGGATAAAGACTTTGTGATCTGTTATTGATAACACATTGATGGTGGGAGATAATAGCTTTCAAGGGAAGTATTTAATGGGATTTCCAACTCATATTTTCACATTTAATTATATTTATTTGGTCAATAGATTAATCATAATTTTTTTGGGGATGTGAAAACAATATTTCTAGCATTGGCCTAGTCCTTTCAATGTATGCTCGACATGCTTCAGATGTGGATGGGTGATAGATGTATTTCTTTTTTTACTTGGAATCTAGAACATAAAATTAATATAGGTGAATATAAAAAAATTATTTTATTTTTATATTTTATGAACTTGGGAATATTGATGTGAGCATCATTGAGATGCTTAAGGCATGTCTAAATAGGAAATTCTAATGGTGGGTAGTTTCATGGATTATAATTTTCCATCTTTGTATATGACATATAGTGTGGAGGAGTAAAGTTAGGATGATAAATGAGACAAATAATTTTTTTTCTAAAATTATATTGTCTTGGTATCAACGCCTAGATATTTTAATAAAAGAAAACATTGTTGAATAACATATAAGACACACAACACCAAGCCCAAATGAACAATGTAATATTATTCGGTAAATATGGCTACTATAACCTAGAAATTAAATTGAATGGTATTAGTATTATTATATGATTTTTGAAATATTTAAAAATTTCATACTCAAAATAATTATAAGGATAAAATATTAGTAATTTAGCACTAAATTTTTAGAAAGTTTGTTTCATTCATAAAAAATATAGTTTCTTAAACAATGTTTTTTATAACAAATCTAAGAAATTTTTGTAATTTATTTATAGAACAATTATAAATTATTTTTAATATAAATGGTGTCATTTTTAAATATTAATATCCAAATAATCTTGTGGTGTAATTATAAGAATTTCTATTTTTTATGAATAGTAAAAATAACAATTTTTAATGAAAAATATTTTTTTTATTTTGATGTATTTATAATGTAAAATTAAATTTTGGATTAGTTTTAAAATTTAATTAGTTAATTTTTATTAAAAAATCCAATTTTAGTATTTTGAATTATTTTTATACTAGAATTTTGTATAAAATCATTTTTATTCATAGAAAACAGTTTTTAAAAAAATAGGTTTTTTCCCGTTTTTTGTTTTTGATTTTAAATGAAATACCTATAATTATATTAATTAAATATTGAAAAATAAATTTCATATTTTGAATCATGATTTCCATTTTTATTAAATATTGAACTTTTATTTTTAGACATTATGATTAGTAATCATATTATATTCTATTACCCTGGTAAAGGTAAAATTTGATAATTAAGGATAAAGATAATGTGATAAGGACTTAAAACATACCCTAATAGTATCCTTAACATTTTTTGATTATTATACTTAATACATAACCAAGAAATATATATTATATGATATTTTTTCATTTTACATGATTTTAATATTTATTATATTTTTGATAATGAAAAGTAAAAAATGTCACACTCATTGTTTTTTCATTAAATTTCTGTACATAAAGATAAAACGGAGTTTTATTCAGTGTTAAATATTTATTTGAAATTAAATTTAGCTTTTATCTAGGTAATTCAATTATAATTTTTAATAATGATTAAATTACCTAAAATGATTATGCAATGATGACACAATATTCATTGAATTAATAGAGAACTAAATTAATGAATTTTCAATATATTAAAAGTAATATATTTAAAATGGATTTTTATATTTCATTAATATTGTAGAAAATTATAAAATGTATTAATGTTTTAATTTTTTTTATTTTTTTATTTTAATTCATTAGTTGTATTGATGTTATTATAGTTAATGTAAATGAAAAGTTCTTAAATTGACATTAATAATTTTTTAATAATATATAATATTTTATTAAATAATTTAAAATTACTAATAATCATATCTTCATCCAAGTGACTTGGATATGAATGTGTGAATAAAAATTTACCATTTATTATGTAATTTTATTTTTTATAGTGACTATCTTGACCCCTAATAGAGAAAAATATTTGTTATTAAGGAAATCAATAAAAAGGGTTAACGCATGTTAAAACAAATAGGTAAGGGTAGAAACATAATCTATATGTGTCTATATTTTGTTGTATGAGATTATTTTGACTCATAATCATATCACATTATAATCACATATTTTTTGAACCATTTTAACTTGAAAACTTATTTATAATAATTTGATACATTATGAAATTCTAATAGTACGCCTCCCCTCACTTATAAAGGGGAACCTCCCCTCCTATTTTCATAAAACATTAATATTTTTATGGTTCATACAATACCTACAAAAATACCTTTTTAAAATTCATAATATCATTTTGTAGTTCTTTTCTTAGATATAATATAGACCTTATAGGTCTTAAGGTTTAAAGAAAAAGAGGTTGTCATATAAAGATGTATAGATTTTAACCGAATGTTTTAGATATATTTCTTCTTCTATCACTATCAATTAATATTCAATGATGATGATATAAAAACAACACTATATATGATATACTAATATTTTATTATATTAGTTTCTGAAATTATTTCACTCTTATCATTCCATCAAATAGTAAAAACCCATCGTTTGGGTGTACATCAGACTACGACCTCACAAACCATTGTAATTTTTTTAAATCACTACCACTCACCGATGGATATAGTGATTGATATAATATATATATATATATATATAATATTAATTAAATGTTTTTCATCATGTAAATATATGATATCATTAACTTTCTTACTTTACTATTCATTAAATAATGATAACGTCGTTCTTAAAAATGTGCGAAAAAACACTACCACAAAGCGATTTGATTCTTTTTTTCATCGCCACAACCTATGGATGTTATATATATGTTTATTTAAAAATATAATAGAATATTTATGAAAAAATATAATCTATATATATAATGAAACATACATTATATTCATCATGATCAATGAAAAATGGAAATTGTACTCATTTATACATACAACGCACCGTACCCATGATTGTGACATATTTAGTTTATCAAAACCATAATTAATGGTAATTATTAAAATGTTAATTTATATACAAATATGTTATTTATTTAATAATTATTATTATTTATATGATGTAATAATGAACACTTTTACCATATTCAACTTGCTCAATTCATTCTGGATATATGATCCAAATATCATCAAAACTTCCAATATAAACTTTATTGATTAAGTAAATAATTATAAAATGATAAATGGAATAATTAATACAAATAATTTGTAAAAATTTTAATAAATAACGTATGGTTATTATACTAGAAGATAACTATTGTACACGATTAGTCAGACTTGAGGTAATGGACAGTTTACATTTAAGACATAATTTTAAATGTTTTTATGGTTTATTTTTTAAATTTTTTCATTGATGTCCTTATTTTTAAAATTATTATATATTTTTATTTAAATGGGAATTATCAAAATATAAATGAAATTTTAATTCACTTTTTAATTTCTTAAAACCTTTTCAAATGGAATCACTTTACATATTTTATATAGAGAATGTTTACAAAAATGAAAAAGGAATGTTTAATTTTAACATATATGACTATATCAACATTTTAATCCACCATAAAAAGTATTTTATATTCATATTCCATAAAAAATTTCTTTATTTTATTAAAATAAATCTCCTCTTATAATTTTTTACTATGTATTTTTTTTTAAAAAAATTATTTTTAAATGGAAATTATATTTTGATATCTGGAAGTATTTATCATATGGGTTAAAAAGAGTAATTTATGGTATTTATGATGTAAAGATGAATTTTCAAAATTATTTATTCTTGATATAGTCACCAAAAATTATTACCATTCTAGGTGAGACCAATATTGATTATGATGATGGATGAGTCTAATATAGCTCTCTAATTCAATTTTTAATAATAATGTCCTCCTGAAAATTATGTTGGAAATAAATCATACGGTTATTTAAATGATACGAGTTATTATATGGGCTATATGACGATGATTTCCTTGAGAAACTACATAAAATTTCAATGATTTATTTTTAGTTTTCATGGATTTTTTTATTTCAAATGGTAAGAAAATGATATTTTCAAATGCATTATTAAGAACTTATAGGGTGAAAAGGTGTTTTTTTAAGAAACATTCATGGGATATCTTTTCTACTAAGAATCCTTCATGATTATAATAATTATTTTATGTTTTTAATTATTATTTTATTGAGAAAAATTAGAAAAATTGAATATTTTATGTCTAAATAAATGATTATTTTGAGCTCAATGTTTATTATTTTAGAGGAAAACTATTTTTAAAATTTCAGTTTTTAAAAAATAAACCAATGAGTTCTTCTCTATATTTTTATGTCTCTTACTAAGGTTTTTGTGCTTATCCTGTGTTTTTATATTTTATTCATAGGGTTTATAAATAGATAAAAACTATTTATAATTCCATTTTAATGTCATGAATAACATTCATGATAAAATAATTGTTTGTTTTATCAATTTATATTTTGGGGAAATTTGATAATGAGTACAAGTGTCCAAATGGTAGTTTATGGGGTTATTATGTCAGATTAACGGCCTAGTTTCCTAAAAATAGTAACCCAAAATTTCTTTGGGAATGATAGAAAGTGAATAAATTTTTAAATATAGTAGAATTTGTATTATTAAAGGCCATATCATTATATTTAATATTAGATAAGAGATTATTTGACGGATAAAATATTTTTATTTATTTTTTCCAAGTATAGGAGAACAAGAAAACGAGAGAGTGGGGAAAGGGAAGGGTGAGTCAGAGAATCATGGGGGTTTAAAATAGTAAAGTCCAAGGGAATCTTTATGAACCATATTCACTACCTCCGTAAGAAGGGACCCAATGCTTGAGAAGCATGATATCTATTTACTGAGGGTTGTATAAGAAGCCAAGAAGTCTAAAACAACATTACCTTCACACCATGTATGAGAAATATCTAGGTGTTTTTTCATCAACTCTTTTAATCTCTAAATGGTATACTCAATAGACTGTGGTGTGGACCCACGGCCACATAGCACATTAAAAATGGCCATCGGATCAGTTTTTGTCACAAACAGAATCTGGTTTCCACTAATACCAGCACCAAATCTAGCCCATTAAAAGGATAAAATGTTTTTCCCAATCCCCATAGGCTGGAATAAGTGCCTAGGTATCAATAAATTATGTTTGGGAATGATTTACCTAAGTATGAAAGCATAAAACATTAAAAACAATCAATAATATGAATTTGAAATTTCCATTCCAAACAAGACTTAAGAAAAAACATAACTGAATAAATGGTTTTAAATAAATTACAAGAATAATATATAATAATAAAAACATCAAAAATCATCCATAATGACTCCACACAACAAGGGGTCATCTCCCCCGAACCATGCCCACAACACTGCACCATAAGAGGGGACTAACAACCCGAACCACCTTCACCCAGGGCTTTAACTTTACCTATTTCAATCCTAATTAAGTATACTTACACACAAGGGGTGTATGTAGGGTGTGATCCTAAGCCCAATAGTATACCAACCAATAATTATAAAGATTATGCAATACAACGTGAAAAAAGCAAGCAGTTTTAATGTGTAAAAAAAAGCTGTGATAAATTCCAAGAAATGCAACTTTAAATTGAAAATAGTTTTCAACTAAAATGTTTTGAATATTAACACATTTAAATAACACATTTTATATACTTTAAATTACAACCAAACACACCCTAATACATGTTTAAATACAACAAATCCAATGATCACCAAAACCGGGAACACACCTAGGCAACCAGATATTCTCAGGCCCTATGTACCTCATACTTTGGTGTAAATTATTCAAGTCACAATCCTTTCCCATGCACGATTCACAAGTATGGAACATACCCATAACCTATTGGTCCCCAAACATCATCCACATAGTTTAGTTAGAGTTTTTGTTATCCATTTTCTCAGTGAACCAGTGACAAAACCCATCTAAATCACTAGTTATACTAGTACATGTCTTCCCACCTAGGTACTCAAGATTACCCCTTTGCGATCATACAATTTCATCAAGAAACACACATCCATTTTCATATAAAAAACCACTAATGGTTACAAACAAATAATACATTAGTTATACACACATTATACTATTTAAAACATAACCCAAAACACTTTGATTTTCAATGAAACAACTTCTCAAAATCTAACATTGTGTTGCGCCCAAAACTCCATGAAATCCCCACTTTTCACACCATGTGCACAATTACAAGTCACCAAACAGAAAATAAATCCCAAAACCTTTCAATGAAACCAACAAATAAGTTTTAGGTCAGCCACATATGATTAAAGAATTTATATCATTGTAAAACCTCCATTTTCACACAAACATGGCACTTAAAGTTCATATACGTCACAAACACCATTAAAATAGATTTTCATAGAAACAAAAAAAGGATATAAATATTCAAAACAGTATTTTTAGCCATAATAAATTTCAATGAAATCAAATAAAAAATTATAGGGTATCCCAAAATGTATCAATAGAAGATTTCATTGAAAAAACCCCTAATTTCACATAAAAATGGAACTAAAAATTCATTCGATTTACAAAAACCTATAAAATAAATTTTTAACAAATAATAAAATAAAATGAAAATGAAAATACCATAAACATAGAAATTTAACCACAAGTATTGAATAAATAATGAAATCACCTACCAAATTTGTTAAAACCTTGAATCATTTTTGAAAAAACTCAATCACACCACCACCGCAACTTAAGGAGGGTAGATCAAGCCTAAAAACATAATATTGGACCAAGAAAATAGAAGGTTAAACCCTAGGTTAGAAACCATATCCTTTGTTCATTTAGGCTTCAATAAAAATTGATGAAACTTAATGGAAAGGGGAGGAACTAAGAGGGAGAGACACTTACTTGAGGTTGTGTGAAGTTCCTCCACCAAATCACCCTTCAAAATGGAGATCCAAGGAAGTTTTTAGGTTTTATAGAGGCTGAAATGGCTATAAGGGACTAATTGGGGAATAAATGGCTGAGTTTGGTTAAATCTCAGGAGGGAAAATAAGTAATTTTAGCAAATTTTTTATGACCTAGACAAAGTTGCATGGTTTGTGTGCACAGTTTGGTAAACCGTGCACCTAAAACTTGCACCCTTATTTCTCCCCTAAAAACATATTCAAAGGCCTCCAAAATTTGAGTGTTGTTATAGGGGACTTAGGGAAAAAATTCTAGGATAAAAATATATTAAATATAAGTACCTTTAATGAAAAACTTGGGTGTAAAAATTCTCCCCATCATGAAAACTTTTAGTCCCAAAAAGTAGACTAGAGGCTTGATCAAAAAACAAAAATTGGTACTCATTCTCAAACCATTAATTCCACTCCCATGTCTCATGTGTATCACTACTGTGCTTCCCATGAGCTCGGACTAGTGGAATAGACTTACCTTGAATTACCTTCTCTTGGGAGTCCACTATTTTCACTAGACGCTAAAAAACTGACAAGTAAGGCTCTATTTCCAGTTCTTCTCAACTCAGCTCATGGGATGAATCTGGTTTGTATTTCTTCAAATGGGATACATGGAATACATCATGGATGTATTCAAACTGAGAAGGTAAAGCTAACCTATATTCCACCTTCCCAATACGCTCGGTGATCTCAAAAGGTCCGACATACCGCGGTGTCAGCTTCGCTTGCTTTCACAATCGACGATGGACCAAACGAGGGGAAACTTTCGAGAATACCCTTTCACCCATATAAAACTCAAAGTCTCAATTCCTATAGTTAGAATATGATTAATGATGAATCTGATCTTTCAATAAACACTGCCAGATCAACTTCACCTTCTCAGACGTCTCCTACACAAGACTCGGCCCTAGCAGTGAGGTCTCACCTACCTCAGCCCAACACAGTGGGGACCGATAAGGATGACCATAGATCACCTCAAAATGATCCATTTGAATAGAGGATTGGTAACTATTTTTATAGGCAAACTCATCCAATCCCAAATTATTATCCTAGGAACCTCTGAAGTCCATAACTCATGCATGGAGAATTCCTCCAAAATCTGATTCACCCGCTCTTTCTGACCATCCATATGAGGGTGGTGTGTCATGATCATCTTAATCTGAGACTCCAAGGCCTTATAAAGTCCTCCCTAAAACCTAGAAGTGAATGGGGGTCTCTATATGAGACAACTATTGATGGAATTCAATCAAGTCTCACCCCCTCCCAAAGATACAAATGGCCCAACTCATCCAATTTAGTCGTATCCTTGATCAGAATGAAGTGGGATGATTTGGTAAAATGATCAATCACCACCCAAATTTAACTCTTACTCCAAGGTGTACAGGTCAATCCAATAATGAAGTCCATAGAGACCTCCTCCCACTTCCAAGTAGTAATGGGTAATGGATGGTGCAAACTAGAGGGCCTCTGATACTCTTATTTCACCTACTGGCATGTGTAGCATCTCGAAACAAATTCCATTATGTCTCATCGCATACCTGGCCCCCAGAACTATTTTCACACATCATAATACATCTTGGTGGCACCTTGATGGATATCCCACTATGACTGGTGGCTATCCTGCATCACCACCTTTCACATAGATAACGGCATCACTAAAAGGCCCTTGAAGCACAAGATGCCCTCTAGATACGACAACCAATTAGAGGACATCTACCCACCATGAAGAAACTACCTCGATCGCTGAAAAATCTCTTCACTAGGTTGTTCCTACTAAATCGACTCCATGAGAGAAGGATTAAACTGAATGCTCTCCCTGAATGCACCTCCATTGTGCTCTTTGGTCTCCACATGCATATGATCAAAGATTCCAATCAAAGTCCACTCATCACTGGACTTCCTCAAAGCCTGTGCTGGAACTATTCTTCTCAATATGTCTTCCACCACATTGCCCTTTCCTGGGGTATAGAAAATTTCAAAGTCGAACCCCTGCAAGTATTTGATCTTGTGAAACTGCCTCAAGTTGAGGTCCTTCTCCGAGAAGATATAGGCCACGCTTTTGTGATCAGAGTAGACCACAAAATTCTCCACAAAGAGATAGTGATTCCAAGTCTTCAAATCATACATCACAACTGGTAACTCTAATTCATGGGTTGGGTAGTTCTTTTTGTGTGGTTGAAGTTGGCGAGAGCCATACACCACCACGTGATCATACTGCATAAGCACGCACCCAAGACTCGTACCTAAAGAATCACAATAGACCACATGCCCCTTCCTAACCTCAGAAAAAATCAAAATGAGGGAGGTAGTAAAATGATGCTTTATCTCCTCAAAGGATGCCTAAAATTATAGGCCTCATACAAACTTCACTCCTTTTCAGGTGAGTGCGGTCATCAGTGAAGCAAGCCGATAGAAATCCCGAACAAATCTCATGTAATAACCAGACTGTCCAAGGAAACTCTTGATCTCAAACACATTCTTTGGATGCTCCAATGAGAAAATCTCCCTAATATTCTTAGATTCCACCAAAACCCCATGCTCTGAGATCACTTGACCTATAAATTTTACCTCCCTGATCCATAAATTTCACTTTGAAAACTTTTCATAGAGGCGGTGATCCCTCAAAGTTCCCAAGACAGTCCTCAAGTGATGTTTGTGTTCCTCTTTAGAGTCATATTATACTAGAATGTCATCCAAGAAAACTACAACGAAGGAATTAGGATACTAACGGAACACACTATTCATGAGTTCTATAAATATCATTGGATCATTGGTTAATCCAAAAGGCATGACCAAGTACTCAAAGTGGTCATACCTTATTCAGAAGGATGTCTTCGGGATATCTATCTATCTCACCCTAAGTTGATGGTATCCCGAACACAAGTCTATTTTTGAAAACTGCATTACCCCCTTCAACTAAATGAACAAATCATTTATTTTAGGCAAATGGTATATTTTCTTAATGGTTACCTTACTCAACTTCCAGTATTCAATGCACAACCGGAGGGATTCGTTGTCCTTTTTTTGCGAATAACACAAGATAGGCCCAAGGGTAGACTCTTGGGTGAATGAATCCTTTGTATTCTAAGTCATCCTATTTTTTCTTTAATTCCCTCAGCTCGATGGGTCCATTTGATATGAGGGAGGAGATATCATTTGTGTTCCCGATGCCATATCAATCAAGAACTCCACATCCTTCTTTGGGGGAAAACCTGAAAAATCATCTGGGAATACCTTTGGAAACTTATTCACTACATGAGGTAATGCACCTTCGGGGGAAATACCATCATCCTCTAGAATGAGCAATGATAACTATAAGATAAGACTACCCAACTATGGGAGTGTAGGTCCTGTGCAACCCAACCAAATATCCCATTCTCCACGAAAAACCTGACGACTCCCATAAGGTGCTCCGAAACTCACTCGCCACCTGTAGCAATTAATGTGTGCCTCGAAGTGTACCAGCCAATCCATGCCAAGTATCAGATCAAAAATATCCATATCTAAGACCAATAGGTCCCACTCCATCTCAATCCTTGACACGAAGAGCGCACATGACAGGCACCTGAGACCTTTCTCCTTCTTTCCCAGTGGCGTCACCAACTCCCTCGTAAACGAAAAAAACTCGGTTGGGAAATTCAGCATGTCCTAAAAAAAGGGATGAAATGAATGAAACAGAGGTACAAGTATAAAAAAGAGAAGTAGCTATAGAAGATGTGATCAAAACGGTACCTAGAATTATCGACGGTCTTGCCTCTAATCCTGCTGGTGCCTGATCCACCGAATGGAGATGTCTAGTCTCTGCTTGAGTACGACTGCTAGTCAGTGGTTGTGACCTAAACTGGCTCTACCTAGAAGATGACCTGTCCCTATAACCACGGCCACCAAATCTAGATCCCCCAGTCCTCAACGGGTCAGACTGTGCTGGCGCTCCTCTTGAATCCACTGACCCTACCCCACTCAGAAGTGGACGTGCCACTCCATATAAGCACTTCAAATAACCTATACCTCCACATTGGTAATAGGTCTTCGGAGGAAGTGATAATTCTGGTTGAATGTGCCCTAACTTCCTATGTAATGTCCCGAGTCTGGAGCCCCTCTACTGGTGCCTCGTACACAGTTCGCCACATGATCTCAAGCGCGTTTCCCCAAATGCCAGAGGCTTCTGACTAGCAGCGAGGGCCTTGGTGAGTCAGTGGGGAAACTATGCCCTAATTAGGTAAGGTACACAAGGTAAGAAAACAATAATAAACAAGGGAAGCAGTAAACGACATTCACAACAACAGAAACCAAACAACGGAAGTAATGTAGATATATAACTATGATGAAAATGATGCAGCAGGTACAAGTATCTAAGGAAAACAGCAAACACAACAACGTGCTGAAATACAACTGAAACCAAGTGCAAATGAAAACCAAATAGTCTCTACAGCATCGCGAGCCACAGCTCGGTCCCATGCTCCCCAGCTTCTGATGCAGTCAAGACCCTGAAGTAGAAGGGTGCTTGCCCTTGTCTATACCTACAACAACATAGTCTGCTTGGGCCCAAAATCGTGGCCCAAACAGGGTGTGAGATACAATCCCAGTAGGTAATCACCCAAATATTTGTGCCTAATAGTCAATGAATATATGGCAGTAAATAAACAAGAAGCAGTAAATAGAAAAGTACAAGCAGCTACAATCCACAGTTCCAACAAGTAAAGTACACAAGCAAGAAACCAGCAACAAGAAGAAAACAGGTAACCCTCTGGGTAGCTCTCACAGTCTAACCCCTATGGTTCAATCTATAGTACTAGAAACCCTATGGGAGGCACACACAGTCTCACCCCTCTGGTTCAGCTATGTAAAAAAAGCAGACTCTCTGGGGAAGCACTCATCGTCAATTCCCCCTATAGTTTCGTATCGTGCTAAAGGCTCTCTGGGGAAGCACTCAACATCAATTCCCCATGTGGCCCGCGTCGTGGATCTAAAGACTCTCTGGGGAATCACTCAACATCAATTCCCCCTATAGTCTCGCATTTTAATTAAAAGACACTCTGGAGAAGCTCTTCTGTCAATTCTCCCTTTGGTCTACTACTCTAGGTTCTCACAGTCCTGAGTATAACTAAACATGCTCAACGCATGTGTATCATCCAAGTAAACCTCAAGAACTACTTGGCTATCAACTAAGGCTCAAAAGAAAAACAAGGCAATATTACACAATCCTACAACTAGGCATGGAAACTGGCTAAACTCCAAATAGGCAGAACAAGCATGGCAAGAAAACTGAGCACAAAAAAATACTCTAATCACAAGAAATAACCTCTACTAAAGCAATCAAGAAAATCAGGCAAGTAATAAGGGCAAAACAGAAAACACGCAATACCCCGTTCAAGGGTATTGGTGGAAATTGCACAAAATATTCATCAACCTTCTGCGGAAAGGCACAAACCACCTACCTCGATTCTAGGAGATCGATTTACTTGAACCTCAACGACATATTCCCCTTATAACGACTTAGATCTGAGAAAATGAACAAAATCTTCATCCCAAAATAACTTGAAAATAAGGAGGAATCAAGAAACAAGTCTCAATTAGAAGGAAGAACTCACTACTGCGATTCCAACGCAATCGACCGTGCTCGAATCGGAGAATGGACAGCGAGGCGGATACTCGGAGAAGATTCAGCTGTACGGACGCTCTTGGACAGTCGAAAACTGAAGAAGAAGACGAATATGGGGGTTTGGTGTGACCTCGGTCCGTTTAATGAAAAAAAGAAATTACACGGTTTGAACTTCTAGATTACACAGTGTGTGCTTAAATTTTTTTCCGTACACTAAAAAACCGGCCTCCACCTCAGCCTTACACACTGTGTGTGTGGCCCGGACCCGGCCAACACACGTCTTCGAGCCAGAACAGAGTACACGGCGTGTACTCAGAAAGTACACGGCGTGTACTTTGAAAATTTCCAGAAAAACCATTTTTCTTAAAAACTCCAGAAAAACGGAAAAACATACCTGAACGAAGGTCCAGGTTCTTACAAACTTCCCCCATTAAAGAAATCTGTCCCTGAATTTCCCTAACAAGGTGGAGAAGAAGGATCCACGAATAGCTCCGGCCACTGCGATCGTACATCGGCCTCCCTCTCCCAGGTCTCATCCTGAACTCTCCCATACTGCCATAGCACTTGTACCAGAGGAACAGACCGCCTACAGAGAACCTTCATACTACGATCGATAATCCGGATAGGATGCTCCTCAAACGACGCATCCGCTTCAAGCTCGACTTCCTTGGGCTGAAAGACGTTAGACGGGTCTGAAAAGTAACGTCGGAGCTGAGAGATGTGGAAGACTTCATGCATGGCCCGATACCTCTGAGGTAGCTGCAATCAATAGGCGACCGACCCCACTCTCTCCAAGACCTCAAACGGCCCGACGTACCGCGGTGAAAGTTTACCCTATCTCTGAATCGTCTTGTGTCCCAACCTCGGTGCGACACATAGGAAAACCCGATCACCGACCTCGAACTCCAGAGGTCGTCTCCGCTGATCAGCATAAGACTTCTGTCGAGACTGTGCTGTAGCCATCCTCCTCCAAATCAGCTCTATCTGCTTTGAATTCTCCTGAACAACACGAGGTCCCAGCAAAGCTGCCTCTCCTACCTCCATCCATCATAAGGTTGATCGGCATGTCCTACCGTACAGAGCCCCATATGGTGCCATCTGGATGGTCGCCTGGAAACTGTTGTTGTAGGTGAACTCCACCAGAGGAATATTCTTCTCCCAAGAACTTCCAAATTCAAGGATGCAAGCTCGGAGCATATCCTCAAGCACCTGGATCGTGCGCTTGGACTGGCCATCAGTCTCGGGATGGTATGTTGTACTCAAAAGTACCTATGTACCCAAGGCCTTCTGAAGTCCCTTCCAGAACCGAGAGGTAAAGAGTGCATCTCTGTCTGAAACAATAGAGTGAGGAACTCCATGCAGACGCACAATCTCTCTGATGTAATGTCATCCCAGATCATTGACACTAAAGGTATCCTTGATCGGCAAGAAGTGAGCAACCTTCATAAGCCTGTCGAAGACAACCAAAATAGCATTGTTCCCTTGAGGTGATCTTGGAAACCCGGTCACGAAGTCCATCGTAACATCGTTCCACTTCCACTCTAGAATGGGTAACTACTGTAAGAGCCCCGCTGGTCGCTGATTCTCTGTTTTCACCTGCTGACAAGTAGAACATCTCATGAAAAAACCAGTAACATACTTCTTCATACCTGGCCACCAGTACTGGCGATTAAGATCCTGATACATCTTGGTGACGCTAGGATGAACTTCCCAAACTGAGGAATGGAAATCCTACATCAACTCCTCGCGTATGTCTGTTGGCACCCATACACATCCTTGGAAACGCAAGATCTCATCCTTTCCCACTGTCCATCTAGGAAGAGGTTCCTCTTCTGACACACTCTCCCGCAGGACTAAGACTTATGAGTCTGATAGCTGCCTCATCCGTACCCGATCAAGTAGCGTGGAGGTAATAGCTACAAAAGATAGAAAAGTCTGTCCTTGTCTGTCATGCACCTCTAGATGCATCTTAGAGAACAGAGCCATCAGCTGCCACTCACTACTAGCCTTCTAAACTGCATGAATCTGAGTTCTCCTGCTCAACGCATCTGCCATGGCATTGCCCTTTCCTGGCGTATAGGTAAGCTCGAAGTCAAAGGACTGTAGATATTCAACCCACCTACGTTGCCTCAGATTCAGATCATGCTGAGTAAAGATATACTTTAGACTCTTGTGGTCAGTGAAGACCACAAAGTGCTCTCCCAGAAGATATTGTATCCAATAGTGTAAGGAATGAACAATAGCTGCCAACTCCAGATTTTGCGTAGGATAGTTCCTCTCATGTGTCCTCAGCTGTCGAGACCCATATGCAACGAATCCATCTCCCTGCATAAGCACAACTCACCTCCCGATACCCGAAGCATCACAGAAAACAGTGTAGCTATTGCATGGCTCTGGCAAGACTAGTTTCGGTGATGACGGCAACCTCCCTTTCAGCTCCTGAAAGGCTGACTCACAAGAATCTGACAACAAGAACTTTTCCCCCTTCTTGGTCAGACCTGTCAAAGGTGCTGCTAGATGAGAAAAGTCCCAAATGAAGCGTCTGTAGTATCCATCTATCCCTAGGAAGCTCTGTACCTCAAAAATGTTCTTCAGTTGCTCCTAGGAAACTACAAATCTCACTTTCTATGGGTCCACATATATTCCTTCCTCTGAGATGATGTGACCCAAGAAGTGAATCTGGTCCATCCAGAAGTGGCACTTTGAGAGTTTATCATAAAGCTGATGCTCTCTTAGTGTACTCAGAACTATCTCAAGATGTGTGGAATGGTCATGTCGAGTGTGATAGTACACCGAGATATCATCCATGAAGACCACAACGAAGGAATCCAAGTAAGGATGGAACACTTGGTTCATCAGTTCCATAAAAACTGCAGGTGAATTCGTGAGTCCAAAGGGCATGATTGTATACTCGTAAAGACCGTACCTGCTCCTGAAGCCTGTCAGGGGTATATCTGATGGTCTAACATGCAACTGGTGATAACCGGACCTCAAGTTGATCTTCGATAACACCCGGGCTCCTCGAAGATGATCAAAAAGGTCATTAATCTGTGGCAAGGGATATCGGTTCTTGATTGTCAACTGGTTCAACTTCCGATAATCCACACAAAGTCGAAGGGTACCGTCTGCCTTCTTCGCAAACAGAACAGGTGAACCCCAAGGAGAAGTACTGGGTCGGATGAAACCCTTAGCCTATAACTCCTCCAACTGCTTCTTGAGCTCCTACAACTCAGTTGTGGCCATCCTATATGGAGGAATAGACACCGGTGCCACTCCTGGCACGAGCTCAATAGAGAAGTCTACCTCACGCTCCGGAGGCAAACCCGAAATGTCCTCTGGATAGACATCCCTGAAGCGATCCACCACTGGAGGAAAGTCCAACTGTGGAGTCCCCTGATCATCCAGATAAAGACTAGAAATCTGGGTCGTCACTCCTCCTAGCCCAAGATGCTCGAGTCCTGCCCGACTTGCCTGAACGTCTCATTCACCTCTATGAAGGAAAGATTCACCTTCTAGTGAGATGAAACTGACTCTGAGGCGATAGCAGTCGACGACTGCCCGGAAGGGAATCAACCAGTCCATGCCAAGGATGAAATCATAGCCTGTCATCTCTAGGACATAGAGGTCCCATAAGAATCGATACCCTGAATCCTCGAGAGGGAACTCTCTACCCTAGCATACACTAGATGTCCTCATTCCCAAAGGTGTGTCTAGTGTCAATGAGTTGGCAGAAGAAAAGATGCAGAGTCCAAGGCTCTCCACAACAGTAACAGAGATAAATTTATGCATAAAACCAGTATCAAAATGGGATGAAGATAAAAATGAGGCTACTAAAATCGTACCTCAAATAGTAGAAGGGTCGGGATCCTGCTCAAGATAAGTCTGCTCCACGGTGAAGGAATAGCCTAAACCGCGGCCCTGCGCCCCTGACTGACCACTCTGATCTGAACCTCCCTACTGGTGTTGAGGAACTGGTGGCTGACCGCCACGGCCTCGACCTCCACCTCGGCCCGAATGGCCGGAAGAACTCCAGTTCCCTGACTGGTGAGAGACTGGTGGGGCTGCTCCAGAATGAGGAGTCATGGAAGAACCCTGGTCACCTGCTGCTGGTGAGAAAACCTGGCAGAAACCCTGAAGATGACCCATCTTGCTGCAAGATCGGAACTCCATGGGGTCCCTCTGGAACTGTGGCCTCGTGTGCCCTGTCCGGACACCCTGATAGCACGTCACCTGGCTGCCTGACGATGTGTCTCACTTCCTCGAATCACCACGCATAGGCTCCCTACGGCGCTTCTTTCTTTCATCGGAAGGGAAGCTAGCTCTGGAAGCAGAACCGCCCTAACTCGCAGCTCCAGAGTCTCTCAGATTTCACTCCACAATCAGTGCATGGTTGACGATGGAAGTAATGGAAGTCAGCTTGAAGATGTTCACCTGCGATCGGATCTCCCTCCTGAGTCCATCTTCAAACTTCCTCACCAAGAACACCCCACTCCCATCCTGAAGGGGGGTAAAATGCTGAAGCTCAGTGAAACGAGAGGAATAATACATGATAGATAGAGTACCCTGCTCTAAGCTCATGAACTCCCGGGCTCGATCGACCCTCAGGGTCTCCTGGTAGAAGTAGTCATAGAACACGGGCTGGAACTCCTCCCAAGTCATAGCCTGCTACTGACCCGCCTATGAGATCACGTCCCACCACCTCTTGGTGGAGTCTCGGAGAATTTAGGTGGCGAGCTTGACCAGCCTCTCTTCAGGCATCTCCAGATGCTCGAATATAGTCAGCATGGCTTCCATCCATGACTCTGCAGCCTGAGGTCCTCCCTCCCTCGAGAACGTGGGAGGATGCTGCTGCTAAAAGACCCGCGTCAAGTCCTCCATAGACGAGGCAGGAGGAGGTGCTCCCTGGAAGGCCTGTATCATCCTCATGAAACTCTCCCTGAACTGCGCATCGGTTCCCGCAACTGGTACAACAACTGGTGCCAAGCCTGGCTCGGTTGGGGGATCGACAGGAAGTCCCTGATCAGCCATGTCTGGCGTCTGATCACTGCCTGACGATAGACGTACGACCGGAGGACGTTTCAGAGGAATATCTCTGAAATGTCAAAAGAAAACCTTAAATCAGGAAACAAGGAAAGCGAACACAAGAGTACAAAATGGGAACAGGGGGAGAAAAAACACACAAGATTGCAAAACAAGACTACACGGTGTGTATAAAACTACACGGCGTGTCTACTTAAACCACTGACATGGTCATGTACTCCTTCCCTACAAGTGGTGTACACTACAAACTACATGGCGTGTTGACCCCCACACACGGCGTGTGCTTGAAACTATTCCCCTGCCCGAGTTTCCTTACACGGCTAACCCACATGGTCCGACTCAACCCGAGACTACACGGCATGTTTGAATAAAACACGGCGTGCACTAGACGAGGCTTAGGCAGTCTGTGTTGTTGATTACATGGTCGTCTACACGTCTGGACCTTACACGGCGTGCTCCAAACAAGCATGGCATGCATAGGCGAAGGCGACACTGTTCCGTGTTGTTCGTGACACGGCCGGGTACCTGGCAAGACTACACGGCGTGTTCCGAACAAACACGTCGTGTGGAAAAGAAGGTCACACCGGCCCGTGTTGTTCATGACACGGTCGGGTTCCTGGATAGGACTACACGGCGTGTTCCCTACGAACACGGTGTGTTCTACCCGAGCTTCCTCGGCCCGTGTTGTTAGTGACACAGCCGGGTACAGGGCGTGTTCCCAAAGTTACTCCCATGACACCATTTTCTGCTTACACAGTCAGTGACATGGCCTAAAAACTACACGGCGTGTATCTAAAAAGTACACGCCGTGTATTCTAGGTTTTTCTGGGCAGTAGCTCAGAAACTACGCAGAATTCCAGAAACACTAAAAACGAGGGAAAAGATGCCAAATTCCGATCCGTGAGGTCCCATAACACCTCAAGAACCAAAATTTGGCGTTCATTTTAAGCAAGGAACAAAAAAAACAGTTTTCTAACATAACATCAGAGAATTTATCAAGCAACTATCACAACAACATGCATAATCTATACAAAGTCTATCACAACAGCATGCAATCGCTAATTCTCCCTAAATGGCATGGCAAGAATGCATGGCATGTGATTCCTACAAGTGTCTATATGATGCATGACACGGAATACCCTCATCTCATCGGGTTGCGACATAAATAGAACCAAAATGTTAAAACAATAACCGCACATGTCATACGAATCACTCTAGGTGAAAACATACCAACCATAAAACCTCAAAACCAGAAAACTGCAATTAACAAGGTAGTATGGCTTTTCCCTGTACACGGGTTAGCTACTCCCAATCATAGCTTAATTCCAAGTACCGAATCCGTCCTTACCCTTTCTAAGGTCTCCAAACAGTAAAGCAAGAGAAAAGAACTCATTTGATACCACTTTGTAACATACTGAGTCTGGAGCCCCTCTACTGGTGCCCCGTACCCGGTTCACCACATGACCTCAAGCGCGTTTCCCCGAACGCCAGAGGCTTCTGACAGAAGCGAGGGAATTGGTGAGTCGGTGGGGAAACTATGCCCTCATTCTTTAAGGTACACAAGGTAAGAAAACAACAATAAACAATGGAAGCCGTAAACGACATGCACAACAACAGAAACCAAACAACGGAAGAAATGTAGATATATAACTATGATGGAAATGATGCAGCAGGTATAAGTATCTAAGGAAAACAGAAAACACAACAACGTGCTGAAATACAATTGAAACCAAGTGCAAAAGAAAAACAAATAGTCTCCTCAGTATCGCGAGCCACGGCTCGGTCCCATGCTCCCCAACTCTTGATGCAGTCAAGACCCTGAAGTAGAAGGGCGCTTTCCCTTGTCTATACCTGCAGCAACATAGTCTGCTTGGGCCCAAAAGCATGGCCCAAACAGGGTGTGATATACAATCCCAATTGGAAATCACCCAAAGATTTGTTCCTAACAGTCAATGAATACATGGCAGTAAATAAACAAGAAGTTGTAAATAGAAAAGTACAAGCAGCTACAATCCACAGTTCCAAAAAGTAAAGTACACAAGCATGAAACCAACAACAAGAAGAAAATAGGTAACCCTCTGGGTATCTCTCACAGTCTAAACCCTATGGTTCAACCTATATTAATAGCAACCCTCTGGGAGGCACACAAAGTCTCACCCCTCTGGTTTAGCTACGTAAAAAAACGCAGACTCTCTGGGGAAGCACTCACCGTCAATTCCCCCTATAGTCTTGTATCGTGCTAAAGGATCTCTAGGGAAGCACTCAATGTCAATTCCCCCTGTGTCCCGTGTTGTGGATCTACAGACTCTCTGTGTAAGCACTCAACGTCAATTCTTCCTATAGTCTCGCATCGTAATTAAAAGACACGCTGGAGAAGCTCTTCTGTCAATTCTCCCTTTGGTCTACTACTCTAGGTTCTCACAATCCTGAGTATAACTAAACATTCTCAACGCGTGTGTATTGTCCAAGTAAACCTCAATAACTACTTGGCTATCATCTAAGGCTCAAGAGAAAAACAAGGAAACAGTCCACAATCCTATAACTAGGCATGGAAACTAGCTAAATGCCAAATAGGCAGAACAAGCATGGCAAGCAAACTAAGCACAACAAAATACTCTAATAACAAGAAATAACCTCTACTAAAGCAATCAAGCAAAGCAGGAAATTAATAAGGGCAAATCAGGAAACACGCAATACCCCATTCAAGAGTATTGGTGGAAATTGCACAAAATATTCATCAACTTTCTGCATAAAGGCACAAACCACCTACCTCGATCCTAAGAGATTGATATACGTGAACCTCGACAACAGATTCCCCTTAGAATGATGTAGATCTGAGAAAACGCACAAAACATTCATACCACGATAACTTGAAAACAAGGAGTAATCAAGAAACAAGGCTCAAGAAGAAGGAAGAACACACTACTTCGATTCCAATGCAATCTACCATCCTCAAATCGGAGAACGGACAACGAGGTGGAAGCTCAGAGAAGATTCAGCCGTACAGACGCTCTCGAACGGTCGAAAACTAAAGAATAAGACGAATATGGGGGTTAGGCGCGACCCCGGTCCGTTTAATGAAAAAAAAGTACACAGCATGTACTTCTAGAGTACACGGCGTGTACTTCAATTTTTTTCCGTACTTTGAAAAACCGGCCTCCACCTTATCCTTACACACTGTGTGTGTGGCCCAGACCTGGCCAGCACATGGCTTCGAGCTGGAACAGAGTACACGGCGTGTACTTAGAAAGTACACAGCGTGTACTTTGAAAATTTCCATAAAAACCATTTTTCTTAAAAACTCCAGAAAAACGAAAAAACATACCTGAATGAAGGTACGGGTTCTTACATCCTACACCAGTGGAACATGACCGATCTCATATCAGAAGTTGCACATGAAAACTTCCTAAAAGAGTGGCCTAAACTACCACCTCCCTTCATCAACTGTTCCTCTTGCTTCCTTTTCTTTTCTGGAGAGCTATCACTTCCCACTACTGATACTAACCCAGAGAAACCATCCCTACCTTTAAGGTCAATCACCACCATGCATGCCCATTCAATGACCTCCTCATAGGTCCTCATCTTAAATAAGAAAACCTGGGAGTATATCTCTAGTCGCAAGCCTTTCCCAAACCTCTAGGCCTTCTCTTGTTCATTAAAGACAATTTCAGGAGCAAGCCTAACCAACTCAGTGAAACATTTGGTTTACTCCATGATATAATGATTCCCTTAAACAATATCCTTGAACTCATGGGACCTGGCATATTCCACGACCACAATGCAGCACTACTCATTGAAGACAACCTTAAAATATCCCCAGTGCATCTACTCATTCCTCCCAGTCTGATGTTCTGATTCCCACCACCTGTGGATGGGACCCTCCAATAGAAATGAGGCTCATTTCACCTTGAGCTCTTCAGGTGTATCCATGAACTTGAACATGTGCTCGATCTCTTCGATCCATTCCCCTACTTCTTGGGGTTTTATGCTACCTTGAAAGGTGGGAGGATTATTTTTCAGGAAATCCTAGGCCTTTTCCTTTCTAGGACCCATCTCTTCTTCCCTAACAGTAATGGGAACATGAGTCAATCCCTATACTAGAGTATGGACATCCCTGACCATATCCTCGACTACCCTCTGATCAATCAGTGTGGGAGAACTCTCTCTGGATTCCTCTCATCGGCGCATGGGATCTTTCCAGGGAGGCATGTTGCTACAAAAATAAATAGTGAAAAAACAATAGTCAATATCACAATTATGAAAATTTTAATCAAATACATCAAATATAAATAATCTAAATACATTATAGTAATAAAAAACAACTACTCCACCTCTGCCTGATGTCCACGTGTAGTCTGCAGCCCACACGTCTCACCTGGAAGTGAAGTCAATCAAACAATTACAACATCCCCTGGTGACTCAAAGTATTCCATAAGAGGTGAGGTCCAGGAACCCTACTCGCAACCAAAACCACAATCCCTAAAATTCCTAGCTCCTTTCTATCCCGACTCATCCCAAAATAGCAATATAACCAAAAAAACATTAACTTGCTCTGATACCATTTTGTCATGAACCGAATCAGGTCTCCACTAATACCAGCACCAAATCAATCCTATTAAAAGGATCTAAGGGCTTTCCCTATCCCCACGGGCTGGTATAAGCATCCAAGTATCAATAAATTAGTTTTGGGAATGACTTACCTGAGTATGAAAGCATAAAACAATAAAAAATCAATAAAAAGAATATGAAATTTCCATGACAAACAAGACTTAAAAAAAACCCGAACTGAATACATGGTTTTAAATATTGTAAAATAGTTCCAAATAATAATAAAAACATCATGAAGTCATCCACAATGACTCCACATGACAATGGGTCATCACCCCCGAGCAGTCTCCACAACACTGCACCATAGGAGGGGACTAACAACCCGAACCACCTTCACCTGAAGCTTTACCTTTACCTGTGTCAAACATAATGAAGTCTAATTACCCCCAAGGGGTGTAAGTAGGGTGTGATCCTAATCCCAATAGTATATCACCCAAATATTTCAAAGAGTATGCAACACAAGTTGAAAAAGCAAGCAGTTTTAATATGTAAAGAAAAGCGGTGATAAATTCCAAGAAATGCACCTTTCAATTGAAAACAATGTTCAACTATAACATTCAGAATGTTAACAAATTTAAATAAGACATGTTAGATACTATATATTACATAAAAACACACCCTAAGACAAGGTTAAATACCACAAATCCAATGATCACCAAAATTGGGAACACCCCAAGGTAACTAGATAGTCTTGGGACCTATGTACCTCGTACCTTGGTGTAAAGTATCCAAGTCACAATCATTTCTAATGAAATATCCACCATTAGGGAACATAACCATAACCTATTCATCACCAAACATCATCCACATAATTTATTTAGAGTTTTTGTTATCCATTTTACTAGTGAAACAGGGACAAAACCCATCTGGATCACTAGTCGTACTAGTACATATCTGCCCACATAGGTACTCAGGCTTCCCCCTTTATGCTAAAACAATTTCAGAAAGAAACACACATCCCTTTTCATATAAAAACACCACTAATGGACACATAAAAATAAAAAAATAGTTATACACACTTTATATCACTTAAAACATAAAACAAAACACTTTTATTTTCAATGAAACAACTTCTCAAAATCTAACATCGTTTTGCACCCAAAACTCCTTGAAATCCCAAATTTTCTCACCATGTGCATAATTACAAGTCACTATATAGAAAAGGAATCCCAAAATATTTCAATTAAACAAAAAAATATGTTTTAGGGCATACCCATATGATTTAAGAAGTGATATTGTTGTTAAACCTCCATTTTCACACAAACATGGCACTTAAAGTTCATATGCTTCACAAACACCATTAAAATAGATTTTAGTAGTTGAACCCAAAGGATATAAACATTCTAAATAGTATTTTTATCCCTAATAAATTTAAATAAAATTAACTAAGAAATGATAGGGTATCCCCAAGTGAATCAATAGAAGATTTCATTGGAAAACCCCCAATTTGACATAAAAATGGCACTAAAAATTCATTTTCTTTACAAACACCTCTAAAATAAATTTTTTTCACCAATAATAAAATGAAATAAACATAAAAATAGCATAAAAAAGTAATATAATCAAAATTATTTTATACACAATGTAATCACAAACTAAATTTGTTAAAACCTTGAATTCTTTATGCGAAAACTCAATCTCACCACCGTCGTAGCTCAAGGAGGGTAGATCGGGCCTAAAACAGAATATTAGACTAAGAAACCCCAAGGTTAAGCCTTAGGTTTTAAACCCTAACCTATGGTCATTTAGGGATTCAAGATAAATGGAAGAAACTTAATGTAAACTGGAGGAACTAATAGGGAGAGACACTTACTTGAGGTTGTGTGAAGTTCCTCCACCAAATCACCCTTCAAAATGGAGATCCAATGAAGTTTTTAGGTTCTTGGGAGGCTGAAATGGTTGTAAGGGTTGAATTGTGGAATAAAGGGCTGAGTTTGGATAAATCCTGAGAGGTAAAAGAAGTAATTTTATCACTGTTTTATAACCTAGACATACACGCACAGTTTGTGTGCACGGTTTGGTAAACTATGCACCTAAACCGTCAACCCTCCTTTCTTCCCTCAAAACATCTTAAAAAGCATACAAATTTTTTAGATTTTAGCGGGGACTTATGGGGAATTTTGAGATAAAAAATTATAAAATATAAGTACCTTTATTGAAGAACTTGGGTGTGATAGTTTCAACGACCATAAGATGAATATTATTCTGAGTACACTGATGAGGACTTGTGAGAATGGCTTGGTCCTCCACCTAAATAAAATTGTCACGGCCAAAGTGAGCACAAAAATACATAAATATAGAACCTATTTCATCCTAAATCACCTCTTCCACCCCTAATCTGGCCCAAGTTGCATGAGCTTTTTTTTGTTTATTTTAAGACCCTCTTGATGATGATACCATCGTACCCACCTGCCCAGTTTATTATTGGATACATTGGGTGTTGAAGTTCATGTGATAAGGTGAATTATGGATGTGGTTATCTTGAATTTCCTACAGAGTTGGGTTAAATCATTTATAGTACCTCTGGTTTTGATCACAAGATCTTTTCCCATACTTTCATAACCCTGATGATAATTCCCATTGAATTCTCAAAAAATACAGCACCATTTGGACACAAAATTAGAGCACACGTAATTCTCTCCAAACCACTATTTTCTACTCCCTGAAACCATCAACTAAAAAAATAAACACCCAAGTGCCCCTACAGAGACCATCTCATAAAACTGCCAAAATCCTACCACACCATTTTTCCCAGTTGCTATTAAAGAATAAGTTATTTCATACTATAGACTATGATGTTTTCATGTGATGTTATATTATGCTTTATATATACTTTCATGATTTTATATTTTATGTTTGATCATAACTTGATAGGGCTCAAAAATCCATATTAGCGTTTTATGAGATTGATTATGAGGTGAAAAATCTTTTTTTTATTGGGTTGGGGTATATGTATCTCTTAGGTTTAACATGTTGTGTTGTTTTACAATAATTATATTACCTTTTTTGGTATGTAATTGGAAAGGTATGAGATAATATTTTAGGTTAAAAAATTACTTAGTATTAATGATATTTTGGTTAATTTTTAGTATTTGAGGGTTAATGTATTATAGAATATCTATTCATATTTCCTTTACGAGGACCATTTTCATTTAAACATAAAATAATTTATTTCATGTTTTCATGATGTCATTTTATATAGATTAATGATTTTTTATTAATATTCAATAAAAAAGATCTCACACCACCTTCTTATCCCTTCCAGATTATATAACCATCGCTATCATTAAAAAATATTGTTCAAATGGTTTTGATAACTTCATGTAAAAACAAAACACCTACATGAAACTGTTTGATCTATCAATTACTTTTTCATTTATCATAAATTTCTTTGGATCATGGAATTGATTTTATTTTTTTCTAATTATCAACACATTGATTTGATTTAGTAAGGTAAATACCAACATGGACTTTATTTTTTATTTTTTGGAGCTATATAATTCTTAATAAAATACATAAGGGATATCAAAATCATAAACAAAGGGCATGGTGTATGAATTTTCTATATGAATTAAATATATATGTTCAAATAATAAAAATATATTAGGTTGATATTGGGTAATCATAATGAAATATTTCATATAATTTTTTTAGGGATATTGTATTGATGAATTAGATGAAAAATCATGGTTAAAGGTTTAAGTTTGAAGTTAATGGAAAGTTGTGATTATGTAACAATTTTTAATAATACTGGCCTAGTGATTTCTTATAAATGATGTTTTGATATATTATAAATATTATGAGAATCATGAAACCCAAAAATATTATTATATTTTAGTTTTTTTTTCAAAATTTGGAAGCATATGTTAGATAAAATTGGTACTATTGAAATGTGGTATAGAAAAAATGCAACATACCTCCTTATCCTCATTGTCCTGAGATGGTGGGAGGATGATACTTGGCCTTAAGCAACATCCCTAGCATTCCAAAATCTAAAAATAAATTACAAAGGGATTAAATATGTGTGGGGAAATATTTTCCCTTTAAGAAGAAACAAAATAGCTCAACAAATTTCATCCAAAATAACCACTAAATTATGAATGATAACTATTAAAGACAACCCAACATTTTATTTATGAAAATCAGACTAGAAACCAAGTACCACAGTGGAGGACTATAATAACAAAGTAAATAGAGAAATACAAACTAATAAAACTCCAAGACAACCACAAGACTCTAAGATCTACATTCTCCATGTTCCAACTTCACCAAACATCCCATGAATCATAAGGTAGTTCTAAAGGAAAATGATACATTACCATTTCCCATATCTTGGTAGATTAAATCTTTAAAATTCCAAAAGTTCCAAAGTAGAGGTGATTACTAAAACTCAGTATGCTTTCCACAATGAATTCCCTACTCAAGAAACAAGGATAGAAGAGTTAGAAACATTTTTAAAACAAATTCTATATAAAATAATTTCCAAAAATAGTTTATAACTATATATAAAATACTTCTAGAATAGTTTATAACCAAATATAAACAAGTTAAATCTCAACCAATCTTTTAGAAAAATATTTTTTAAATAAAATAACAAAACAATTCCTTAAAACCAATTCACAAGTTTCTTTTGGTATAGCCATTCCACCTCACATATCCACACCACCAACCATGCATGTCTCATTATGAAAGTTCCATAATCATGAGAGGTCTCTTTTCAATCTAAAAAGTCATCATAAGATAATTATATACCATGTACAATTACACCTTTTTCACTGACCACAAGGTTATATTTCAACCAAGCCTCTTAAATGTATTATAAACACACACATCAAGTATGACCAAAAACAAGGTCAATACAAATATGAAAAATCCATTTCAATATCACAATATATTTTTTTGAAAACTCATTTTCTAAAAATCAATTTCAAATTTTCATCAAATCCATCTTTTAAAAATAACTTTCTAAAATCAAGAAAACTAAATCACTTTTCACAACCAATCTCTATAATTCCACAATTTCACAAAAAACTGCAAATTGTTAATAAAGAGGATTGATATCATGATTTGCACCAAGATATCACAATAAATTAAATCAATTTCAAAATAATCAAATCAATTATAGAAAAATGATTTTAGAGTGAAGCCACCTACCTTGATAGTTTTGGAGAAATTGATAAACAACACAAAAAACGTCACAGAAACGGGTAGAATCTCTATAAACCCACCTTAGATCTCTTCCCCTATCATAAAAAAAATCAAATATAAATTTAATTTGAAACCACAACCTTAGATCTACCTATAGTTGGTGTAGATAAATGAAAACTAGAGGAAGGGATAAGAAGATCTAATAAAACATGTCAATAACAATGAAGAACAAATCTTTACCATAAGAATCGGGCTTCAAATCACCAAGGGATATCTCAAAATCGCTTATAATTCACTTAGGAGAGGTTATCCAACATTTTAGAGACCAAAATACTGATTTAGGGTTGTATAGGAGAAAATTTAGTGGGTTATAAGGAAAAATTAATTAGATCCACATTTTAAGGATTTAACTTTGACCCTACATTCGGTTTAGTCGTGTGGTTAGGAAAATTGTGAACTAACCATGCTACTGATTATGTATTAAGAAATACCTTACATTGTTGGCTTACACGGCTTCAAAATCATGTGATGACCATTCAAAATCTCTTTATCCAAAATTTTCATCACACTGTATGGCTTCACCTAGGCTTTCTCACATTTTGGATAAATCATGTGTAGCCTCTAGACCTCACCTTTAGCCCATGTCTCACTGTGTAGGGTTTCCTATAACTCCTGCATAGATTTTTCAAATTGTGCACCACTTATTGACCTGAATAATAGTCTTAAAAACTCATTAAATTTTTCCTAAACTCTCCTAAACTTCACCCTTATACTTTATGTACTTAAAAACATCAAGACTGGGTTGCATACCTGAAACCGGGGGTGATACATTCTCCCCACCATTAGTATTTCCATCATAACAAAGTAGAATACCAAAGTTTCCTTGAATGAGTTATGGCCATTGATCTTTCATTTCCTTTTAGTGTTCCCAAGTCTCTTCCTAAATCTGACCATGTTGCCACAAAACCAACAATAATTCGATGCTTTCTCCATGAAGGACTTTCTCTTTCCTATCCACAATTCGAACTGGGATATGTACTAATGTTGCATCTATATCTAGGTTAATGAGATCCCATCAGATCACATCATCTAGATCTAGATGATACTTTTTGAACTGATATTATTGGAATACATTACGCACCACACTGAACCGTGGTGGAAATACCAACTGATATGACACCTCACCAACCCATTCCATTATATTAAATGGGAATATGTATCAAGGAGATAACCTACTATACTACCCAAAACATCGATGTAAAATCCTTAGTGAGATCCTCAAGAATACTTAGTCACTCATCGCGAACGAAAATGGATTTCAACAATGATTCACATACATTTTCTGATGACTCTGCACCATCTCCATTCACTTCCTAATCAATCAAATCTTCTACATTGTTTCTTGGACAGGCTCAACCCAACTAGTGAAGTCTCTATTATTTACACCCAAGAAAGTGGAGAATGATAAGGGCACCCATAAAATGCTTCAAATAAATACATATGCATCGAGTCCTAATAGATTTTGTTATATGATAACTCCACTAATGGTATGTGCTCTTCCCATGAGCCACCAAAATCCATTACGCAATCCCAAAACATATCCTCTAATGTTTTTATCATCCTTTCGGATTGTCCATCCATCTAAGGATGATACACCATACTCGTATTCAACTGATTCCTAAGGGATTCCTATAAGGATTTCAAGAAATGATATGTGAACCTTCAATCTCTGTATGATATGATAAAAACTGATATTCCATATCTCTTTACCACTTATTTGATATTGATCTTGGACTGATTCTCCACCGTATCAATTTGATGACTAGGGATGAAATGAGCTGACTTGGTAAGAAATTCCATTGTCACCCATTTGGCTCATGTTTCCAAACCATTCTTGGGAGACTTGTTACAAAATACATCACTATCTTCTCCCATTTTCAAAAAACATATCTGTAAGGACTATAATATACCATCTGGTCATTGATGCGCTTCTTTAACTTGTTGATAAGTTAAACACTTTGAAAAAAACTCATCCACCCTCTCTTTCATACCGAACCACCAAAATTGTGTCTTAAACACCTTATACATCTTCTATATTCCCAGATTAATAGGTCATCCCGAATGGTGGAAAGCATGAATATTTCACTCCTGAAAAACCATAGGGGCCACCATCTGATTCTTGAACCATAAAATTGAACTCCCATCCATACTATAGCCCTCGATGGTCTCCCCAACATTGATTTTTGAACTCATGTCCATGCATTCTGCCCCATGTGACTATTTTTCTTTAAACATATTTACTAAATTATGAAATGTGGAAATGGAAAATAAAACATCAACATCATCTTGGTCTTCACATTCCAGATGCATATCAGCTAGGACCAAGATCAACTGCTACTCAGTTGAAGCTTCTTTTTTAACTGTTCATATTAATTTAGGCTTAATGCATCTTCCACCATATTCCCTTTACCCGGTGTATACAAAAAGTCAAAGTTTAACATTTTTAGATACTCTATCCATCTCATTTGTGCCTGATTCAAATACCATTGTGAGAAAATATGTTTCAAGTTCTTACGATCTATAAACAAAGTAAATTTCTCACTAAATAGATAATGACATCAAGTATTCAAGTCATGGACAACTGAAGATAACTCCAAATCATGTGTTGGGTAATTATTCTCATTAACTCTTAACTTCCTTGATCCATAAGCAACAACATGGTCTCCTTGAATTAGAACACATCCCAACCCAGATCCAAAAGTATCACAATACACCACGTACCCTTGTCTTGATTTTGGAAAAATCAATATTTGTGAAGATGTAAGGAGAACCTTTAGATCTTTAAAATACTTATTACATTCATCATTCCATTAGAATAGAACATTATTATTTTTCAAATCTATCATTGGTGATGATATTCATGAAAATTCACACACAAAGCGACAGTAAAAACCATCTAGGCCAAGAAAACATCTAATTTCAAAGGCGTTCTTTAGAAGTTTACGAGAGATAACAGCTTCTATATTTTTTGGATCTACTAAAACGCATTTTTTTAATTACAGGGCTAAGAAAGCATACATATTTTATCCAAAAATAAAACTTTTATAATTTTTCATTCAAACTATGATCTATCAAGATTCCACACACTATCTCTATGTTTTTTTCATGCTCAACCCTAGTACTTGAGTACACCAATATGTCATCCACAAACACCACAAAAAAATGCATATATCTCTAAAATATCTTATTCATTAATTCTATAAGGATTGATATTTCATTCATAAGATCTAAAGGCATTACCAAATAATCATAATGGTCATATCTTCTTCTAAAAGCTTTTTTTGGAATATCCTTTTTCTGAATTCGCAATTGGTGATAGTCAGACCATAATTCAATTTTAGAGAACCATTAAGCTCCCCTAAATTGATCAAACGTATAATAAATGCATGGATGTGGATATATATTCTTTATTATAACTTGGTTAAGTTTATAATAATCTATATAAAGTTTAATAGTTATATCTGCTTTCTTTTAGAACAAGACAGGTTCTTCCCATGGAGATGTGCTTGGCCGAATAGAACCCTTACTTTCCATCTATTCCAACTACACTTTCATATCCCTTAATTATGTTGGTTTTATACTATAATATATAAGGGAAATCAAACTAGTCCCAAAAAGGAGATAATTCGTAAAATCTACTTATCTTATTGGTCTCTTCCCTAAGAACTTTTTAGGAAACACATCAGAAAATTGGTGAACCACTATTGGAAAACTAGTATTCTCAATCACTTACATTGATGCCAAAGACAAAGCCAAAAACTAGTAACAGATAGTTCCCACTGCTAGTTCCAACAAACCCATTCTAGCTATATTTATGACCATATATTCTTTAAAAAGAAGTTCAATGCCATCCTCAGTTGTGAAACTAATGGTTATTATATAATAGTCAATGTTAGCCTTGAAATTTTTCAACCAATCCATACCTAATATTACATAATAGATGTCCATATATAACATCGATAAGTCCCATTTTAGCTTACCTCCATCAAAAGTTATAGATAATTCTCTACACACAAAGGCTCGGCATTCTCCTTGACCAAGTAGAGTTTGTAGTTTTATCACAGAAGGAATCATCTCAAGTTTAAAACTTAGAAAATCAAAAACAAGAGAATAAATGAAGTAATGTGATGCACTAGTATCAAAAAACATTTTCATAAGGGTATAATTAAAAAAAATTATACCTCTCACCGTAGATACTCCTGTGTGATCATCCATAATCACCTTCTCAACTCCTTATAATTGCTTCATAACTTCACCTTGCTCCATGTTGCCTTATCAAGATTTCCCTTAGTTAGGAGTCATGGTATTCCCATAATAACCATGGATAAATATACTCTACTAACGAGTTTGATTTAGCTACCCTCACCCCGTCAAAGCATACGACGCCTGCGACACCTGATAAGTGTCTCAAAAACATGACCATGAAGAAATGTGACAATAGAGGTTAAGATGTCCCATATTATTGCAATAATGTCATTACCTTGGTGGTGTTGTACACACTTTCTTCATGTGGTCTATGGAACAACATTGGAAACATCCTGATTTTTGTGGATCTCATATGGAGATTCACTAATCCTACAGTCTGATTTTGATTCCTACTTCCACCCTAGAAGTAGGTTTCCCTCTTCTACTTGCTCCCAAAATTAGAGTTCCTACCAATTTTTATGGGTATCAACATACTTCCTCATCCCATAGTTCCTAATATGTCATGTTCATATACTGTATCTCTATTGACCAAATTTATATAATCTGTAATACAATTCAAATAAATTTTTAAGATAATCTCCTATCTTAGCCCCGTGTAGAAAATGGGTTCCTTCAAGGCTGATATAGAAGAAACTTTAGGTGAAAATTTAACTTTTTTGATAGATAGATTTTCCTACTTTGGGATAATGAAGTCAACCATTATCTATATATTGAACATGTGAGGATAGAATTGTTTGTTAAAAAATTCTTCAAAATCCTCCTAAGGCCTTAATCCACTTTAGATTGTGCCACTATATCCCACCACTAGAGTGCAGGATCCTAAATCATATATGTCTCCAGCTTTTACATTAGATATACTAATGTGTCGATGAAATAAAAGATACAATTCATCATGTTTAGTCATTCCTCTTCTCTTTTTAATTCAGAATCACCCTGTAAGATGGGTGGATTTTATTTCTGTAACTAGATAGAATGATCCACCTATCTTAGATTATCCCTCCAATTCCCTATGTCTATAGTATAAAATTTATGGATGAAACTCTCAACCAGTTGTTTGTTCACCTGCAGCTTAGGTGAAACCACATTCTCTACAACTTCTTCCGATTGGTTTCTACAACACCAATCGGGTGCCATTTTTTATAAAAAACAATTACATAAGTCTCACTCTCTATCAACTAAATTTATATTTTTTAAATTATATCACATAAACTATCATGAATTTTTTTTTAGAAAATAAACTTTTTTCATATTCAAAATTTTTTTTAAACTATTTTAACTTGATGTTGAAAATTTTACCATTTTAAAAATATCACAATGATGAACTTTTTCAACAACATTCATTTGAAAACCATATCCACATTTTCCAAAAATCAACACGTTCAACCAAATTATAAATCATTACTCAAAATTATTGATTACTTACTATTGGTAATCCATTCGTATAATGCATGGCATGCTTGTCTCACTTGGAAAAACCATGAAAATGATATTTAAAAATCCTACAGGGGTCTCCAAAAAAACTTTTGTACCCAACTCCCTGGTAACTTAAATTTCAGTGTCAAAAGTTTATCTATATATTTTTATGCTCTAAATTTCATGTCTAGAAAATAATAATATTCTCTGTGATCCTAACCTAAGGAATAAATAAGAATGAATTTGACTCCAAGACTGATAGAACGGATGACTATCTATTCCACAAGGAAAGGAACTATTTGATACCTTTTATCTCACACCGGCTTTTGGACTGAACAAAAATGATACCAGTTGTCTCAACATACTTCTTGGATCGAACAAAACTGACCCCATTTGTAACACATCTCCTTCGTCTCATTTTCTTAAGAAGGTGGGAGGATTCTACTTGACCTTAAGAGATATCTCCAAGGTACCAAATATGTCAATAAATGCCAAAGGGATTCAATATATGTAGGGAATGATTTTCCATTTTAAAATAAACCAACTAACCTAAAAATCAACCAATGAAACCACTAAACGATGCATGATAAACATGAAAGAAATCCAAACATTTCATATATCAAAATAAAACTAGAAACCAAGTACCAAAGATGAAGACTACAATAGAGTAGTAAACAGTGGAAGACAAACTAAAAAAACTCCATGAAAATCACAAGGCTCCAAGATCCATATTCTCCATTATCCAACATCACCAAACATTCCATATATCACAAGGTAGATCTAAAGACGTGTGATACTTTACCTTTTCTCGTGTTCTGGTCAATGACATCCACAAAAGCACCATAGTGGAAATATAGGGGTGAGTACTGAAACATGGTAGGTTTTCCCCCAATGAATTCCCCACTCATGAAACTAAGATAGAAGAGTTAGAAACATTTACAAAAAATGGTTTATATAAAATAATTTCAAAACCAGTTTATAACTAAATATAAACAAGATATAAAATATTTTATAACCCAATATAAACAAGTGAAATCTAAACCAATTTTCCAGAAAAATATATTTTCAAGAAAATAACCAAACAATGAGTTAAACCCATTTCACAAGTTTCTTTTATCTTATCCATTCCATTTCATATATCCACAAAACCAACTATGCATGTCTCATTATGAAATTTCCATACTAATGAGCGGTCTCTATTCAATATACCAATTCATCACAAGGTAATTATATATCATGTTCCATTACACCTTTGGAAATAAGAACAAGGTTATATTTCAACCAAGCCTCATAAATTAAATATGAACACACACACCAAGAATGCCCAAAAATAAGTCCAATACCAATATGAAAAAATCATTTCAATAACACTATATTTTTATTAAAAACTCTATTTCTAACAATACATTTTAAAATTCCAACAAATCAATATTTTAAAAATAACATTATAAAAATGAGAAAGCCAAATCACTTTGAACAACCAATCTCCATATTTCCACAATATCACCAAACACCATAAATTGTCACTAAAGAGGATTTATATCATGATTTAAACCAATATATCAGAATAAATTTCAATAAATTAAATAAATTTAAAACTATTCCAATCAATTTTGTCAAGATGAGTCAAGGGTGAAGCCACCTACCTCAAGAGTTTTGGAGAAATTATAAACGGTATGAAAAACATCACAAAAATGGGTTGAATCTCTATGAACCCCCCTTAAATCTCGTACCATATCATAAAAAACCCAAATATAAACATAATTGGAATCCAAAACCTTATATCTACCTAAATTGTGCATAGATCTAATAAAACTAGAGGAAGGGTGAAGAAGATATAAGAAAATGTAGTAAGAAAAATTAAGAATGAAGCCTTACCACAAGAATCTGGATTCAACGCACCAAGGGATGGCTCCGAATTGCTTCCAATTCACTTGGGAGAGGTTTTAAAACCATTTAGAGAATAAAATATTGAGTTAGGGATATATAGTAGGAAAATGAGTTTGTTAAAGGTAAAATGAGTGAGATTCGCTTTTTAAGGGTCTAACATTGACCTTGTGTATGGTTTAGTCACACAGTTAAGAAAAAAATGAGCTAATTGTGCTCCTGCTTCTTTCTTAAGAAAGATCTCACATAGTTGGCTCACAAGGCTTCCAAACCATGTGCCAACCATTTCAAATCTCTATAGCCAATAGTTTCACCACACTATATGGTTTCTCCTAGGCTTCTACATGGATTGGATAAACTTTGTGCAGCCCGTGCGCCTTACCTTTATCCCATATATTACTATGCATGGTTTCTAGAATGTGTTTCATGGTTTCAAAAAATGGTGCACCACCCGTGAAACTAAATAAAAGTCCCAAATATATTTATTGTTTCCCTAAACTCTCTCACACTTCACCCTTATACTTTATTTACTTAAAAAGCATCAAGAAAGGGTTGCATACCAGAAAATGAGGGTGCTATTGAAAATGTGACATTTGTATACACACATTTAGGAATGTATGAAAAGGTTATAAATAAACCATTTGGATAATATGTTCTTCATATTATAAATATAGCAGTTAATTATGATTATTATATTTTTGTAAAATTGAGTTGTATAGAAAACCATAGAGTTTAAAATGTTATATGATAATTAATGATATTTTTAAGATTTTCATCATATTTTTAGTAATGTTATATGAATTATATTAATATAGTTTTAATAAAAGGAAAACATATAGTTTGGGTGACAACATGCCACATCTGTCAAGCCCACGAGGCTTAAACCCCCAAGTGAAGGGTGAAAAGTGTGAAACAACTACCATTAGACAACATGATTTTTTATTAGTATAAAATTTCATACATCACTTGAAAAACAAAGATAATTTTTATGTTGTTGAAATATGTCTTATCATACTGATAATAACAGGATTGAAAATTTATTTTTTAATTATTTGATTAAAGTTATATTTTATAAAATTCACTAATATGTGAACCTTTTATAATTAAGGTAAATGGAATTTTTTTTGGATAATATGCGAATTTATTTTAGGAATAAAATTTATATTATCTTCAATAAGTATACTTATTTTAATATTGATTTATAGTGATTTGGTGTTTATTGGAATAAATAGAAAATAATGGAGATTATATAACTATAACCTATACATATTTTCTATAATAATTTTAGATTGATTGATGTTATTAGGAGAAAAATGTTTAATTAATTTCAAAATAATCTAGGATCAAATCCTTATACTTTTTAGATTTCAATCTTAGTATAAAATATTTTTAATAAATTTAATGTTAGTTATTTATATAATGATATGAGTTGAGCATTAGGTGTTATTATTGAGGAATTTGTAATTAATGTTGTATTTTAGATATTATAAATTATCTTGTACAAATAATTTTGGTTTTAGTTAATTTATAAAAATATGAGGAATCTCTTATTAAGAATCTATTAGTATCTTATCTATTAAAAGATGATTTTAGAGCTTCATCCATAAAAATTCATCATGAATACTCATTATATGGAAAAGTGGATGATATTTTCACGGAAATTGATTATAATATGAAATTATACTTTTCAAGTATGAATATTTCCTTATATTCATGGTCTATAAGGTGAAGAAAATCTTCAACTCTAGGAAAAGGATCTTGAAAAAAAATTATGCTATTACTGTCATTTTTGATGAATTGATGTCCTTTACACACGTCTTTATTTTATGGGTTTGTGGTTGTTAACATTATAATGGCCATTCAATTAATTTTGATCAATAATATCTATTATTGTCAATCATTATTTATAAATTAATATTTTCTTCCACATCAATATTTTCACTTACCATTAATGTTCCCCAATTCAAAAAACTATTTGTGTGTTATTCTAGTTTACCTGAATGTTTTATTTTCCCACAACTCAAGAGGAAGTTTTACCAAACCTTTTTATGATATGGAATTTAAAATAAAGTTATTTTATTATTAAAATCCTTTTATTACTGGGATCAAGTTCAAATTTTGAGGATATAATTTATTAAAGGGGAGGGAATGTATACCTCATGATTAAAAAACAAAAACTATGTTCGATAGTGTTTACAACGTGCAACATAGAACCTAAATGAACCTTCAAATATAATTATGAAAATATGAATGTTAAAATATAGTCATTAAATTAGAGTGTATGAATAAGATTAAACACATTATGATATATATATATATATATAACGTTCCTACTAAATATAAATGTACTGATAAATTCGTAGTAAATAATCACATACATTATCCTAATTCCATTTTATTATTCATAAAGACCCGGATTTTCCATGTAATTTTTTTAATTATATGGAATTATTACGAGTCTATGAAAATTGATGGCGCATGATATCAAGGACCGGTGTGCCCAGAATGACTTTTTGAATTTTTTTAAGGTATGTTCAGTAAATGCGTGAGCGGCGTTTTCTAAATTTTGAACCAGTGCTCGGATTAAAAATATGAGGGCAACATTGAATCCACAACACTGGGATTCGCTTAAGGGAAACTTCACTTCGACTGCAGTAGGCCTGGAGAAAAAGTTAAGTTTTGGGACCTTTTTTTAAAATAATAAATAAAATAACTTCTTTATTTTATTTTATTTATATCTTATCCTTCAATGGACAAGAAAAGGTAGTACCAGTGATGTGTCAATTCATTAAATGGATTGACCCTTCATTCCTATGTAACAGTATCATTATATAATTAGGAAGATTTCTAATTAATGATCCCCCATTAATTACAAACACCATTAGACACCCTCCCCCTCTCCTATTTATATGGAGCATGGGTAGAGGTGTCAGCATAGTTTCTCTAAACAATGAAGTTATGAAGGAGTACCGAGATGCCAAACCCTTGGAGGACGGAGCTGATTTCGGCAAGCAGTGATGAGCGACACTGAAACCCCGAACTGAAGGACAAAATGCAAGCAGCGTCGTTGAAAGCTTCTTCCAAGAACTAAGATCATTGATCCACCTTCAAGCACGAATGTTCTCCTACGGGTTTACAAGGTAGGTGTTTTCTTTTTTTTTAATTTAAGTGAATTCCTTCAAAGCTTTAATCATCCCTCATGATTACATGCTAACACGGAGGTCGTGGGCCTAACGAACCCAGCCTGGACCCCCGCTACCTTGCGACCCATGTGTTCTCTATGGAATATCGACGGTGCGGTGGCATTAACCGGATACGATGGAGGCGGCACACCATCGCCCCCAGAAAGAGGAGGTCATGCCACTAAGTCACAGTGGTCAGCAGAGCGGCCGGCACCAGCTGGCCACAGTGGAGGTGTGACGTGTCGTCGCATGCCGCCGGAAGAACTGGTCACGACTCCTCAGCCGTAGTGGACGGAAGAGGTGTTCGACACACTGATTGGCCATGAAAGGAGAGGTCGGTGCGACCAGCATGACGTTGGTGGAGTCGCGGCTCCGATGTCGTGGTAGTGGGACCCGCTCGGGTCCCGCTGATGACTTGGCAGCGCCAATAGGTGCTGCTTCTTGGTCTTCCGAATTGAGGGGGCCGCTCCCCTTCTATTCCATCTCGGGTGAACCATGGGGGGCTACGCCACATGCATCCAGGCCACCTGCCCAATAGGCCAGGCTATACCCCACCGTGTGTTGGGCAGCACCCCACCGTGGGTCAGGCCGCACCCCTCCACAGGCAGGGCCACCCCTTTTCAGGTCGGGTCATAACTCAGCCCAACGGGCTAAGCCCACCGCGGCCCAGCCCAACCGGGTCGGTCCGACTGGGTCGGACCTGACCCGGGCCCCACCGAAACCATAAACACTTAAAGGGTCATATCTTGAGAACCAGACTTCTATTTGATGAACCATCTGTGGCACTGGGATCCTTAGATAAAGAAGGTCCTTTTGTATACTCTACATGAGTTTTGGAGAAAGTTGGAGTATGGCGGGTTGGATCGAACCCGAATCCAACCGGGCCCTCAGAACTAAAACGCTTATAACTCACAGACTGGGCGTCCGATCTGCGCACCGTTTGTCGCATTAGAACACTTATGACATGATGGTACTTTGGGTTACTCATTTTTGGAGCTTATTGGTGTTCAAGGTATGACTGATATCTCGAATGGAAGATTAATTAGAACTCGAGCGCACCGGGTGCGTGGAATCCTGTGGCAGACTATAACGTGAAGGAAGAACATCGATCCTATGTGGGTCTTTGCTCAGCGATCTTGTGTTGGTCAGTGCATACCGATCCTGTGTGGGTTAGATCCTGTGTGGGTCAGTGCTTAGTGATCCTGTGTTGGTCAGCGCATACTGATCATGTGTGGGTCAGATCCTGTGTGGGTCAGTGGGGGTTAGTTACCTATCGATCCTATGTGGTTCAGCGGGGGTTAGTTACCTATCAATCCTGGTTGGGTCAAAAATTGTTCTACTTAACAGAATAAGATGATCTAGCCTTATAACTAATCATATGTACTTTTTTACTTAATTTATACCTGATTGTGAACTGAGTCTTTCTACCTTCTTGGTGTTATCTTTGTGGTGTTACCTATGTGGTACTTCTATCTTCGTGGTGTTACCTGTGTGGTACTTCTATCTTCGTGGTGTTACCTATTAGTTACTTCTATCTTTGTGGTGAAACCTGTTTGGTACTTCTACTTTTGTGGTGTTGTCTTCATGGTGATACTTGTGTGGTACTTCTACCTTTGTGGTGTTGTCTTCATGGTGTTACCTGTGTGGTACTTCTATCTTCGGGGTGTTACCTATGTGGTATCTCTATCTTCATGGTTTTACCTTTGTGGTATTCTTTCCTCATGTATGCGATGATTATATCTTGATAACTTAGGTATATGTATTGGCATGTACCTAAGTAAAATTGATGTCTTGCTTTGTGGTTTTTCCAATGTGGAACTCTAGGATACCTACGGGGGTCTCTGGGTCCCTACTGAGTATCATTATACTCACCCCTACACGAGATTCACCCATACCTTGTTGTTTCTTGAGAAAACAATGAGCATCTGGGCTGAGACTTGAGGGAGCCAGTACCAGGTGGTACACAGAGGGGACGGGCTGATATGGAGTATTGTGGAGATGATATGTACCTAACCTTCAGGTAGGATCCTCGATGGATGATCTAGGAGTTGTTTATTAATTTTTAGTTGTACTTGTACCTTTTTTAGTTGGTCTTGTATTTGGGCCCTTTTTACTTTCAGCACTCTTTTACGTTCAGCACACTTTTACTATAGTAGTTTACTACGTGGATTCTTCTTGTTTCAATTATAGTCTGTGTGTTTGCACAGGTTTAAAAGGAAATGCCTTCTCGTATTAGGGATATTCCATTCTATTGCTATTCGATAGCCCCTGGATAATGGAAGGCAGGCTTGGGGTAGTCACGTAACAGGCCTCGGGAGACGGTTCATGACAAATTGGTATCAGAGGAGTCAGTTCTACCGAAGAACTAGGACTCTGGTCTTTTCTATGAGTCAATAGTGTTAAGTGTTATGAGTGTGGTTTTTATTTTGGGGAATCCAGTGTTGGTGCAGCGACTGACGTATCCATACACCAGGACCCTAACTTCTGATTTCTGACTTAGTGCATGAAAACAATGATTGCATCTATTTTTGAAAAGTCTTTCTTGTGATCTTTTTGAGTCATCTCACCAGGTATAAATTATTGACTGTGGCGCACCTGTTTTCTTTTAGGATTCCACCACATAGATAGCTAACCATGATTCCTAATAGAGTACACAATGACGTCCCACCGAGCGATGAAGCCTCGATGCAGGAACCTCTTACGGTGTTAGCACCTTCAGGTGGTGTACCAGCGGCACCACTACTCGTAGGGCATCTGTTTCCACCAGCCCAACCAGCAGAGGATGCACGCCGACTGAGTGTATTTCCTGAGTTTCAGTGGCAGAGGCCTCCAAAGTTCCATGGTGAGACTATCCCGTAGGCGGCAGAGGATTGGATGGAGGCTATGGCCAGAGTTTTCCGCCTTGTTGGGACACCAGCTGACCTTATGGTGATCCAAGGAGCCAGTCTTTTTCAGGAAATGGTAGGGAGATAGTGGAGATTGATGCACTAGATACATGATGAGAATAACCTCATCTGGGTGGACTTTGAGGTACCTTTCAGGGCAGAGTTTATACCAGTGACCTTAGGCTTAGTGTGCATACAAGAGTTGTTGCACTTACAGCAGGGCAGCATGATTGTGACCCAGTACTCAGTGTGGTTCACTAATCTCTCCCGCTACTCCAACGACATGGTACGGGACCCTTTATTTAGGGATAAAACTTTTGTGCAGGGTATCCGATGGGATATTAGAGCATCGATGATATTTCTCAGCATTCTAATGCAGGCTGCAGTGCTTAAGTGAGCACTTTTGGCGGAGAGCTTCCTAGCTGAGTATGCACCAACAGCGATAGCCACAACCGGACTTCAGGTAGCGGAGTCATCTGCAACAGGAAGTAGGTGAATGATACAGGGGCCCAAGCGGGCCAGACCTTCTGGTGGATAACCTTAGGATACATGTTCAATGGTGTGGGGATCACGGGATAGAGGAGGCCAGCTGAGGAGTAGGCAGTGCTATACGTGCGGCGGGTAGGGTCACATGGATCGCGACTGCCCGACCCATCATACGGATGACCAGTAGACGGTCTAGGCACCACTGAGGTAGAGGCATAGATTTGATCAATGAGGTCCACAGGCAGTAGGTGGATGTGGTAGAGGAGTAGGTCGTGCAGCAGGAAGTGGGCGGCGATTCAAGGTTCTACTGCCACCACCTCTAGGTTGTCCACCCCGACCACAGGGAGTAGGTGGACAGGGGCGAGCTCAGCTCCAGGAATTTGAGGCCTACGACCCTGACACTTTGGAGATGATTATAGGTATGATCTGTGTCTACTCCACCTTAGTTTCAGTAATTATATACATAGGTTTCAATCACTCTTTTATTTTCATGGCCCTCGATCGAAGCTTGAAGATTCCGGTTGAGCTATTGGCTTGATCCTTATGGCTATAGAATCCTACGGGGTGGATTCAATGATTACACACTAGTTCCAACAGTGTGATATTACTCTAGGAGGTGATATCTTCGGCTGTGATCTTCTAGTAGTGGTATCGAGGCCTTACGACGTCATATTGGGTATGGAATGGTTATCCACATTCCACACCCATATTGACTCTATTAGGTGCAAAGTACGGTGTATCCATGAGGATGGGACCAGGTTTTCCTTCACCAGCAAGAAGCTAACCTTTGCAACATAAGATTTACTTACCCAGAGGAGGGTGTAGCCGATCACACACCAATTGGCTAGCCTTACCCTTGGAGCAGTTGATTTTGAGATTCCAAGATATCATGTAGTGGTGGACCAGTATGTTGATGCCTTTCCTGATGATGTTCTGGGACTACCTCTACTCAAAGAGATATAATTTTACAATGACCTATACCCCGGGACGGCACTAATATCTACACTATCATATCAGAGAGATCTCGTAGAGATTTGTGAGTTACAGGTACAGTTGGAGGACTTGTCGAATAAGGGGTTTATAAGGCCCAGTGTTTCTCCATAGGCAGCCCCAATTTTGTTTGCCAAGAAGGCATATGGGAGTTTGAGACTCTGTGTGGACTGCCGGTGCCTTAACCAGGTGACCGTGAAGAACAAGTATCCACTTTTGAGGATTGATGATATTTTCAATCAACTGAAGCGAGCTCGTTGGTTTTCGAAGATAGACCTCATATCAAGCTATCATCAGAGTACGAGATGAGAATGTACAGAATATGGTCTTAAGATATCGGTATGGAAACTATGAGTTCTTGGTTATACCTTTCTGTGTGACCAACGCCCATGCAGTGTTCATGGGACTCATGAAAATGATCTTTCAGCCATACCTCGATCACTTTGTCATCGTCTTAATCGACTAAATCTTGATATACTCAATGATGGAGGAGGAGAATGCTTATCATCTTCAGATAGTTATGGATACACTCCGAGAGCACCAGCTTTATGGTAAGCTCTCGAAGTTCCAGTTCTGGATATGAGAGGTCCATTTTCTAGGAAAAGTTATATTAGAGGCTGGAGTTGTAGTGGATTTGGTGAACAGAGTCTGTACTTTCTTGGGAGCCACCTAGGAGTGTGACTGAGGGGTAGAGTTTTCTGGGGTTGGTTGGATACTATCGTAGATTTGTGCCTGACTTTTCTAGAGTTGTGGAACCTTTTTCAACTTTTATGAAGAAAAGACAGACCTTTTTATGGATGGAGAGATGCCAGTAGAGTTTTCAGGAGCTGAGGCATAGACTAATGAGTGCCCCCATCTTGAGGCTACTAGAAGAGGGAGTTGGGTATGTAGTCTATTGCGACGCATCAGGGACCGGACTTGGGTGTGTCCTGATGCAGGAGTGAGCAGTGATTGCCTACGTCTCATGAAAACTGAGAAAACATGCGAAGAACTATGCTACCCATGACCTGAAGTTAGCATCAGTGGTCTTCGCCCTGAAGATGTGGTGACATTACTTGATGGGTGAATGTTTTACAGTCTACTTTGATCACAAGAGTCTCAGGTATATATTCTCTCAGAAGGACCAGAAACTGAGACAGTGGTGATGGCTAGAGTTTTTCAAGGACTATAACTTTGAGATAGTCTATAATTTTGGGAAGGGGAACTTGGTAGCAGATTCACTCAGCAAGAGGTATGGTCTATAGTTACTGAGTGAGGCGATAGAGCAGCTAGCCACGTTGTAGATATCCTTTTTCGATAGAGATGGAGAATCTTACCTCTAGACTAGGACAGTCACTCCCCCACTCCTTCAGTGATTCAGGGAGGAGCGGCTTGGGGACATTGACTGCAAAGATTGATGTGCTCAGATATCCTTAGTACATGCACCTAATATATTTTTTGAAGGTGGGTAGCACATTATCCTCTTTAGAAGATGTACCATGGTACCGGTGGTGCTACGGGATGAGGTGTTGAGGGAGTTCCATTTGTCCCCTCTAGCGGTACATCCTGGTGTGGTGAAGATATACTAGGACCTCTGGCATCAGGACTGGTGGCCAGGGATGAAGAAAGAAGTGGCAGATTTTGTTTCATGATGCCTCACTTGTTAGCAAGTGGAGGTCGAGCATCAGGTTCTAGTAGGCTTAGCACAACCACTAGAGGTGCCGAAGTGGAAGTAGTATGGTATCTCTATAGACTTTTTGATAGGTCTTCCATGTACGTCCAGGGGACGTGATTTTATCTAGGTGATCGTTGACTAGCTCACCATGTCAGCCCACTTCCTACCAATCTGATAGTAGGGATCAGTTGAGGGCATGGGACGCCTCTATGTACAGAAGATTGTGCGAATTCATGGGGCGTCATTGATGATCTTCTCTGATCGTGATGCACCTTTTACTTCCTGGATATGGAAGGGATTGCAGGAGGTGTTTGGGATTCAGCTATGTTTGAGGACCTCCTTTCATAATCAAACGGATGGTTAGACGGAGCAAACCATTCAGATGCTAGAGGACATGCATCGTGCATGTGTCTGAGATTTTGGCCATAGTTGGGAGGATCACTTGACCTTGGAGGATTTTTTATACAACAACAGTTATCACTCCACTATCGGTATGGCACCCTTTGAGGCCTTGTATGGTCGACCATGCAGATCACCTCTATGCCGGACGGACCCAGGGGAGTCAGCACTTATGGGTCCAGAGTTGGTACGGTCTACCACTAAGAATGTTCAGATCATCCAGGAGTGGATGAATACAGCACAGAGTAGACAGAAGTCTTATGTTGACAGGAGGTGGAGACCTTTGGAGTTCCTTGAGGGGGACTACGTATTCCTGTGAGTCTCCCCTCAATGGTGACTACATAGATTTGACCAAGGTGGAAAGTTATCACCGAGGTTTATCGGAACATTTATGATACTTTGGAGGATTGGTGAGGTAGTATACCACTTAGAACTTCCACCAAAATTAGAGAGGGTGCACGACGTCTTCCACATATCCTAGATGAGGAGATATGTGCATGACCCATCTCACGTCATCGAACATAGAGAGCTGGACTTTGATGATGGGGAGATGTTTATAGAGGTTCCAGTAGAGATTGAGGATCGAAAGGAGCAAGTTCTCCATTGGTGGTCTATACCTCTGGTGTGCGTTTGCAGGCAGCATGGGAACCTCCAGGAGAGAACATGGGAGTGGGAGGCTCAGATTTGTGCTCAGTACCCCCATTTTTTTCTTAGTCTATGTTGTGGCTTCAGGGGATGAAAATCCCTAAGGTGGAGAAAATGTAAAGACCCGTATTTTTCATGTAATGTTTTTTAATTGTATGAAATTATTACGAGTCATTGAAAATTGAGAGCACATGATTATGAGGCCCGATGTGCCCAGAATGAATTTATAATTTGTTTTTAAGGTATGTTCAGAAAATGCTTGAGTGGTGTTTACTAACTTTAGAACTGGTGCTCGTATTAAAAATCTGATGGCACTATTGAATCTGTAGCACCAGAATTTCCTTAAGGGAAGCTTCACTTCAACCACAGTAGGCCCAGAGAAAAAGTAATGTTTTGAGAATTTTTTTAAAAGAAATAAATAAAATGACTTTTTTATTTTATTTTGTTTCTATATTATTCTCCAATGTACAAGAGAAGGTGGGACCAGTGATGTGTCAATCCATTAAATGCCATGACCCTTCATTCCTATGTAACAGTGTCATTGGAGAATTGGGAAGCTTCCTAATTAATGATCCCCCATTAATTCCCAGCACAGTTAGACACCCCCCCCCCTCTCCTATTTATATGGATCTTGGGGAGAGGTGTCAGCACAGCTTCTCCAAAAAATGAAGTGCTAAAGGAGTACCAAGATGTCAAACCCTTGGAGGAAGGATCCGGTTCCGGGGAGCGGTGAAGAGCGACACCAAAACCCCAAACCGAAGGATGATGTGCAAGCAACGTCATTGGAAGCATGTGGTAGGAACGAAGATCACTGATCCACCTTCAAGTGCAGTCATTCTCCAATAGGTTTACAAGGTATGGGTTTTCTTTTTGTTTTATTCAAGTGAATTCCATGAACCCTTCAATCCTCCCACATAATTAAAAGCTAACGCGGAGTGCGCGGGCCTAACGAACCTGGCCCAAACTCCCACTACCTTTCTACCCATGTGTTCTACATGCAGTAACGCTGGTGCGGCGACACCGATTGGCTACGATATAGGCGGCACTTCAACGCGCGCCGTAAGAGGAGGAAGCGACACTAATTCATGGTGGTTAGTGGAGCGTCCAGCTCCGATCGGCCATGGAGGAGGTGCATCCTGACATCGTGCGCCGCCAGAAGAATCAGTTGCTACTTGTCAGCCGTGGCCGATGGAAGAGGCGGTCGGCACACCGGTTGGCCATGGAAGGCGAGGGCGGTGTGACTAGCACGCCGCACATGGAGTCACGGCTCCGATGCCACGACGAAGGGACCCACTCAGGTCCCATAGGTGACTTGGCAGGGCTAATAGGTGTTATCGCTTGGTCTTCTGAATGGAGGGGGTTTCTCCCCTTCCGTTATAGCACGGGCAAACCGCAGCGGACCACGCCACACAAGGCTGGGACGCGCCACACGCGGTCAGGCTGAGCCCCACCGCGGGTCGGGTCGCACCACACTACAGGTCCCCCCCTACGGGCTGGGCCACCCCTTGCAGGCTAAGCCTACCATAGCCAAGCCCACCCAGGTCGACCCGTACCGGGTCGGGTCGAGCCGGGTTGGTCCGGACCCATAAACACTTAAAGGGTCATATCTTGAGAATCGGACGTCTGTTTGATGAATTGTCTACAGATTTGGGATCCTTGGATTGAGATGATCCATTTTGTATACTCCACTTGAGTTTTGAAGACATTTAGAGTACATCTGGGTTGGATCAAACATGATTCTAACCGGGGCCTCAGAACTAAAACTCTTATAACTCACAGACCGGGTGTCTAATCTATGCACCATCTGTCACATTAGAACCCTTAAAACATGAAGGTCCTTTGGGTTACTCCTTTTTGTAGATTAGTGGCAGTTCTGGTAAAAATGATATCTCGAGTGGCAGGTCCTACGAAACCCAAGTGTACCGGGTGCAAGGAATTTTGTGGGAGGATATAACGTGAAAGAAGAACATCGATCCTATGTGGGTTAGTGCTTGGTGATCCTGTGTGGGTCAGCGCATACTGATCCTGTGTGGGTCAGTGCTAAGTGATTTTTTGTGGATCAACGCATACCGATCCTGTGTGGGTCAGATGTTGTGTGGGTCGGCAGGGGTTAGTTACCTATCGATCCTATGTGGGTCAACAGGGTTTAGTTACCTATCGATCATGTGTGGGTTAGAAGTAGTGTTAGTTAACATAATAAGATGATCTACACTTACAAATAATCATATGTACTTATGTATTTAAGTTATACCTGATTGTGAGCTAAATCTTTCACCTTCGTGGTGTTATCATCGTTGTGTTACCTATGTGGTACTTCTATCTTCATGGTGTTACCTTTGTGGTACTTGTATCTTCGTGGTGTTATATATGTGGTAATTCTATCTTCATGGTGATACATGTGTGTTACTTTTACCTTTGTGGTGTTGCCTTCGTGGTGATACCTGTGTGGTACTTCTACCTTTTTGGTGTATCTTTGTGGTCTTACTTGTGTGGTACTTCTATCTTCATGGTGTTACCTGTGTGGTATCTCAACCTTTGTGGTGTTACCTTTGTGGTATTATTTCATCATGTATGAGATGAGTATATCTTGATAACATAGGTATATGTATGGGCATATACCTAAGTAAAATTGATGTCTTTATTTGTGGTTTTTCTTTTTTGGAACTCTAGGAGACCTACGGGGGTCTCAGGGTCCCTACTGAGTATCATTATACTCACCCCTGCATGGGCTTCACCCACACCTTGTTGTGTCTTGTGCAGACAACAAGCAGCGGGGCTGAGACTTAAGGGAGTCAGGACCAGGTTGTACACATAGGTGATGAACTGATGTGGTGTGCTTTAGAGACTATTTTTACCTACCCTTTAGGTAGGATCCTTGGGGGATGATTCAAGAGATGTTTTTTACTTTTTAGTTCTACTTTTACCTTTTTCATTTGGTCTTGTATTCCAGCCCCTTTTACTTTTAGCACTCGTTTACTTTCAGCACTCTTTTACTACAGTAGTTTACTATGTGTTTGCTTCTTATTGAATTCTAGTATGTGTGTTTGTACAGTTTTAAAAGGCAGTGTCTTATCGTATTATGGATAGGCCTTCCTGGTGCTAGTCGCTAGCCCCTGGCCTATGGATGGCGGGCTTGGGGTAGTCCCGGCACAGGCCCCGGAAGATGGGTCGTGACATTATTCAAATATATGTTTTATTCAAAAAAATATTTCTTTTTTTAGGAAAATATTTTAAGTAATTTCTAAAATTATTAGAAATTTTAACTGATAAAAATTACATCATAGTTGATGTTAGCATAATGAAATTAGATTATGTGGAAATTTTGAAAAGTTTTATTTTTCCATGAATAGTGAAAAATAATAATTTTTATTGAAAAATGTATCTATAATTAAAGTATTCACAAAGTAAAATAATTTTTTGAATTAGTTTTACAAGTAAATTATTTTTTATTGATAAAACAATTCCAATTAGTTTCTTTGTAATGAATTTTATAATTTAAATTGGTATAAAAACATGTTTATACATAAAATAAATTTTTTTTCAAAAATTTGATTTCCATCGCATTCTATGAGATTAATTTTAAAGTATATTATTCCACTATGATATATTTTATATTGATAAATTTATTCAAAATTTGGAATCTAGAAGTGAAATGTCAGTATATATGAATCTTTTTGTTTTTAGTCAAAATAAATAGTAATTGTTAATAGTTTTTCTACCAATATAAACATAAAATCTGTTAATTTAGGGTAAAAAATGTGATAAGGACTAAAAATTGACCCTAACACATTGTTTAATTATATTAGATGATTATATTTCAGTCATAACATTCTAAACAATGAATATATAACATTTTATTTCCTTTAAAAACTTATTTGACCATTATAATATGTTATGTAATGATACATCATAAATACCATTATTTTTGTTTTACTATCAATTAATTTTTGACATAGGAATAAAAGGAAGGTATCTTAAGTTCAAAAAAATATTCTAAAGATAAATTATTTTTTATCATTATAATTAATTTTTAATTTCTAATTAAGAAATAATTATCATAAATGCTAACGCAACACAGACTAAGTATTTATTAAATTAATATATAATTTAAATAATTAACATAAAAATATTAAAATTAATTTAATTTTGAGGATTTATTGTATTAAATAAATTTTATATATAAATATAACATTTTTGGTAACTATGAAATGAATATATTCTAATTCCACTACTCTTTTTATTTTATTAAAGTCAAATTAATTTAGTAAATTTAAAATTGACATTAATAATATTTTATAAAAAATAATATTTTATTAAATGATATAAAATTATTAAAAAACCTATCATCACCCAAGAAATTTAGATATAGTTTAAAATACCAGAAATGGCCTATTCATGGAATAAATTTCCTTTTATAGTAACTATCATGACATCTAAAAAGTAAAAAAACATCATTGTCGCAATAATCATGAAAAGGGGGTTACCACTCTTCTAAAAAATATGATAAGTATAAAAAATATAATATTTTACAAATATTATTAGATGAGAGTAATTAGAATTATTCATTTAATATGTTATTTTCATACCAATTTGGTTTTATTTGAACTTGAAAACTAATTTATTTTAATTTAATGATTTATGAAATTCCATAAGCACCCCTTTGCTCACTTATAAAATCAAACCTCGTAGACTCTTTTCATCCAAAATGAAAAACTTTTTTCTTAGGAAATACATTCCCAAATACCTTTATAGTACCCTACCATTCATTCTATTGGTCTTGTATTAATAATAAACCAACCATAATTTGATTATATTGTAATGAAAAGAAGATAGTCTCAAGAGGAGGTATAGATTTTAACCAAATGATATAGTTTTATTTCTTATTCCACCCCTCAGATATCAAATTAAACCATGATAAAATAATAACAACAGTATATATCATATAATTAGATGTTATTATGTAAATTTACTAACTTATATCCATATGTTTCATCCACCATATAGGATACAAAACCATTATTTGTTCCTACAGTAGACTACCGCTTGAAAACCAATGTAATTTGTTTCTCATAAATGTCTATCACGTATGGATATAATAATTTTTTTATGTGTATTTAAAATTTTTAGGAAATATTTATCATTCAGTAATTATAATATATCATCAACTCTCTTACTATTCCATTCAATTATAAATGATTACATCATTTGTGCGTACGTGTGGACTACCACCTCCATAAGGGGATGTGATTCACATTTCATCACCATATCATATGGATTATAAGTAAAACTTTATATAAATAATTAATATGATATTTATCATAAAATTATAATTATGAAATGATAAAAATATATATATATATTATATGCATCAAGATCAGGGAAAAATTGAACTGTTAATCATGTGTATGTATGAAATATCGTCTCTATGATTGTAAAATAGTTCATTTTTAATAATAATTACTCATGGTTAGTTTTAAAATTGTTACTGATGTATAAATATGATATTTATGTCATTTTTGTGTTATAGAGGTAATGTAATAATGACCTAGTTGATCATACTCAACCTACCAAAGTCATTTTGGACTTATAGTCGAATATCATCAAAACATCTGACATAAAAATAATTCATTAAGTAATTTATTATAACATGGTGAAAAAAAATAATTAATATTAAAGAGTTACCTAACCATTTAAAAAAATTAACTCATATTCATAATCTAATATTAAAAATTATGTACATGATGATTCATACTCGAAAGAATTGACACTTAACTTTTAAAACTTTATTGTAAATGTTTTAATGGTTCATTTTATAATGATTTTAATTCCATGTATATGTTTATAATATTATTATATTTTTTACTTATATGGACATGAATGAATTATAAAGGAAATTTTATTCCAATTTTTTCTTTCAATTAATGGTTTTCAAATGAAATATTTTTATGTATTTTATACAAAATGTCTTCAAAAAAAGAAAAATGTAACGCCCTATTTTTAATGAATAGGGAAACAACATATTTTCTAATTATCTTAACTATAAATTTGATGTTGGTATTAATTTAAAATAATCCATTTTTTCTTCAAATAAAACCCTTGTCCCCTTTTTTATTAAATTTTTTTTAAAATATATTTTTAAAATGATTGGGTATTTTGATATCTAAAAGTGATTTCCATAGGGATTTATAATAGGTTTTTAAGGGAATTATTATGAAAATGATAAGGAATAAAATGTTATATTCTGAATATGGTCATTAGAAATTTCTTATTATGAAAAGTGGTTATGATATAGCTTTTTTTGATAGGTGATCTTGATATAGCTCTCCAATGGGTTTGGTAGCAATAATTTTCTCTAGAGAATTATGCTGGACATTAAACATATAGTTATTAAAATTATAACGGTTCTTGTAATGGTTCATGTAATAAATCTATTAATATGACGTCTCAAGGAACCTACATAAAATTTATATTCTTTCTTATGAATTTTTCTTTGAAATTATTTTATTTTAAAAGGTAAGATAAATATATTTTTAATAAAATTATTATTCTATTTTTAGGTAAAATATATGTTTTGAAGAAAGATTTTTCATGGGTTCTCATGATTACTAAGAAATACTCTTGAATATGGTTTTCCATTAATTTTTATAAATGATTTTGTAAAAATAATTTGGTATAAATAAAGATTTCATGTGCAAGTAAATGATTATTTTGAGCTTAATTATTGTAATGTTAATAAAAAACTCTATTTATAAAGTCATGGTATTAAAATAGAATAATGGGTTTCTATCTTTGTTTTTATGTCCCTCACAAATTTTTTATGATCATACAACATTATTAAAAAAAAATTAAAGGGTTTATAGATGGGCAAGAATAAATAATAATTCATGCTAAAAGTCATGAAGATTATTCATTATAAGAAAACATGTTTCATTTTAAAAGTTGTATATTATGAGAAAAATGGATATTGAGTATAAGGGAAAATTTTGTTTTTTATTGGTTTGTTATGTAAGATTTATGACATCATTCATTAAACCTGAAACTCTAAATGATATTTGGAAATGAAAAAATGTCAGTTTTTATTTTCTAATTAATGTAGAATATCTATTTTTCAAGGATTAGTGTCTGCAAAGGGTAAGATCCATATATGTGTTTCATTGGTGGTTACAAGAGATATCTTGTTCTTTGGTTTCATAAGAAACCTTGTTGTAATTTGGTTTTTGGAAACATGTTTGGTGTTTTGAAGTGGAAAATTTTTGTTTGAGTGGAAATTCATGATTTATGATGGTCGATATATCTACTTGAATGATCACCAATGATTATTGAGGATAATAAGTGTCTCAATGGGAAGTTGGTATGATCAAATATGGAAACTAGTTAAATATTTCATAAATAACTTAAATTTTTAATTACTGGATGGTTTGAGTTTAAATTGTAGATTTAGAATGGAATTATATGTATTGGAACAACCCTAACTAATTTTTTTAGACATTCAATGAGTCTTTATATGTTATACGAGTGATTGGGTGAGTCTAGAGGGCTTTGGGTGATGTTTTAAGAATTTGGGAGAATTAGTTTCAGGGGGAATGATTTTGGGTGCACCTTTTAAGAGAAACCAAAGAGCATAAAAAGAGATATGATGAACATAAAAATAATTATTAAAGATCATGGTCATATTGTATGGTTTTACCATAGTTATGCTCAATTTGTGTGATATTTATGAGGAAACCATGTGAGTTTGAATATGGGATATAGATCCACTTCCATGGTAGTATCATGGTTTGGAAAATTATACAACCAAAACATGTGGGTTAGAGGGTTTGAAACAAATACAAATGCATGGTTGTACAAAATTTGATAAAACATGTGGCCAAACCCTATTCCACATTAAAGGGATAGAATTACTAATTTTTACCTCCAAATTTTAAGGGTCCATCTCCCATTGTCTTATAGTACTCAATATGTATGGAAACCCCTCCACTCAATTGATTCCTTTATATCCATTTATTTTGGGTGGATTTTGAGATCCTTTATAATAGATTTTTAGAATGTTTTTGACTCTAATTGCATTTCATCCCCTCATTCTCTCTCGTACACTATTTTTGGTTTCCCCAATTCAGGGTTTTGGTTCTATGTTCCTTGTGGATAGTGAAATCATCCATGCATGATGAGACTTCCACTCTAACAGAGAAGGGGATACTTAATGACAATTTCCCCCCTAAAATTATACCTTGAATCATAATACATACATCATACCATGGATTTTTCACTACTTTTCCATTAAATTTGAAACTATTTAAAGTTTAAATTCATGGTGTATTCAATTAGTATGGGTTTACGGGGGTCTAGAAACTCATTTCCTGATGAACTAATAAACTTATTAAGTACAAAGAGTTATTTGAAATTATCCCATTTTTAATTTAATTAAATAATTATTTATAAATTTTATAATTTATTAAAAGTGGTTGAATGGATTGAGTTGGGTGCTCAGGTGGTTTTCACGAACATGGTTCCATAAGTATGGAGACGGTAAATCTTCAACCGTCCTCTTTAGTAGTTATACAAACATAAAAATTATTATAAAGAAACATTAATAATAGGTGGTCCTTATAACATGCCCTATATATTTTTCATTATCTTTATATGAATATAGAAATATGTCCTATATAGTTGGAGGTTTCATGATTTATTTTTAAAATTGATATATTAAATATGAATTTTTTTAATTTAATTTATGTCAGGGTTGTATCCTAGTGGTAAAAACAACCCTATAGTCCCATATCTCATATGCCCAGGTTCGAGTCCTAGAGGTGCCATATTTTGGTAGTTTTTGTTTTAATATGAATTATCTAGTGTGATGGATCAAAGTAATAAAAAATAGTGAGGAATAATTGATGATGATTTTCCTTTGTGTAGTGGTGGGATTAGGTCAGTAAGGGTATTCGATGATAGCGGGTGAAACTATATTCTAGACAACATTCTTATAGTATCAATGGTGATGGTACTTAGGTTGTGACCGGATTGGTCTGGATATGTGACGGTGGAAGGTTCAACTATGTGGTAGACATTGATTTTGGAAGAAAAATGGAAATTGACCTAGTATTATGAATCGGGGTAGCGACGATGGGTATTGGGAAGAGGGGGTGGGGTTGAGGAACTGGAAAGAAATTGTAGGAACAAATCTATAGGTGTTGACTAAATGAGGTTCATAGTTGGTGTAACCTTAAGAAACGTTTTCATATTGAATTAATGATCGGGTATGACTTTCTATTTTTTTACTAAGAACCATGTGGTCTACATGGGGCAATGGTATTTGTTCAGTCTTGTTGTGAGGGTTCTTTAGAACATTATTTGTATCAACTAGGGTGGGGTCTCTCCATGTGTTTTTTAGCATTCAAGGTCACATAATAGACCTATGTGCATATGGTTCTATGTTCCATTTAAGGATACATATCAACCTAGTTAAAATGGCGTAAAATAAAATAAAAATTAATATTCCTTTGTACATGGGTTAATTTTTTTATTAAATTAGAATCTTTATATAAAATTAATTGTCTATAATTGTTTAATGTGTCGAGTTCCCTATTGGACCCTTGTGGATGGACTTGTTTTCTTGAACTTTTATGGTTGATACCTTCATGATAAATTTTTATTAATGAACCTAATTTAAGAGAAATTTTATACCTTTGGAAATATGGGTGATGTCTATGCTTCTATCGTATTAGGATGTGACTATAAGTTCAATAAACCATGAAGTGATGTGGTGGTTTGGTTGGGTGTGAGAAATGGCCTAATGATTATGGGTAGAGGGTGAGATAGGCTTAAATTACATCATTCTGTAGTTATTTTAATTGATTTAACCTTGAGTCATTTGATTCAAGATGATGATATTGATGATGTCAAGGGACTCAATGTCCTTCAAGCATTAGGATTAGTCCCAAAAATGATGATGTGATTGAGAAATTTAAGTTTGATTCATCCAGTAAAATGATGAACCATGGAACCCATATGGGTCTCCAATTTTTTGATATAAACCATAGTGGTTATACATGGTAATTAGGTTGGGTGATAGTTTGTGTCACCATTGAGCCTATAATAGAGAGATGATATTGTTTTATCAATGATAAGTTGTGTGAGACTTAGGTGAGTTTGACAAGGGTATTCATAGAGGATATGATATATGGGAACCCATATTTAAAACTATTATATTGATGTTCTATATTGTATATTCATTAGTTATTATTTATTATTGATTAGAAAATCATGTATAAAATAATATTGAAATACTTATAGTGTACAAGACATGGATAATAGAACTCTCATAGGGGGACGATGGATGAGATATTTAAAGGTCTTATTATTTTTTTGGGAAAATGTCAATGGGGATGTATGTTATATTGATTGGGATACCATGGATTTTTTTCTGAAATAATTAGATCATCCATATATATTAAGACCATATATGGTTCACCAAATATATATTTGGAGCTAGTTATAGATAAATCTACCACCTATTTAGATATTGTATATTTTTGGGAATTCATGGATTTAGATCCAAGATGTTTAGGTTCACCATAACGTGAAATCTCGATGGGGGACTTATAGTGGCATATCATTGCCTAATATGGGGAGGGGGTCTACTCTCTATTGAGTAATGTCTATTTTTTTATATTTTAGGGATCAAGGTTCATGGTTTTTGATAATTTAGTATTATGACCTTAATGGGAAAACTCCCTTAGGGGAAGTATGATATGACTATGGAAAACTCTAACAAGGTATGTTTGTAATACATTTTTGGATAAAAAGGCTTGATGGGAAGATTTTTGATAATGATTAGTACAATCATTCTATATTCACATAGATAGTATATTTTCAGGATGATGTGGGTAAGGATGGTTTGGTCTATATATTATATGATTAATGATTGTTTATTTAATTTATATATTTAATCCACGAATTTCACATGCATATTTCATGGTGTATACTGCTTAGTATGGGACCATGTGAGTGGTTCCAAACTGATATTTCTCTTTACTTCCTTCTCAGTCCACAACTACACATGGGTACCCCATCAAAAATTCAATTGGTTATATTTAGAGGTTGGTTTGAGGTCGAGGTTTGATTGAGAGTGATTTCTCAAACATATACCATGAAATTATGATGTGTTTGGGCCAGGGATTTCATGGGGCCATTATATTTTATTTTCCTTTCCCAATATATTGGTATGTATATATAAATAACCCTAGTAGGTGATTAGTTGATTATTTAGTATGGGTTTTTAGGCCTTTATGCCCTCTTATTTTTTTTGTTCTTTATATATTGATCGTATTCTAAATTCAATTATATTTTTATGGTTTCCTTTTAAACATTTATTTTTTTAGAGAACTCTGATGTAGGGAGTATATTATCTCAATGAATCACCTTTTACTCCACTCCAACTCAATGGCCTCTAGAATTCTAGGGGGCATGCTCAATGTATAATGGAGACCATCAGTTTGGGAACCTTCTAGATTTCCATCGTAGAATAACATTACAAATATAGTTTTCTTTTAATGGTTTCTTTGTAATATAATGATTGAATTGAATTTATGTGGAATTCATTTGTATGGATAATGAAGGTTTGGAATATATATCACCATACAATTCATTGGCTAATGTTTTAAATCTCATTATATATTATACCATGATTCTTCTTGGATATATTCAAAAATTAAAGGGTTATCCTTATTAGATATTCTTACAAACTAAATATCAATAATTATTGGATATGCACACAAACTAAGGATTGATAATTATTATATATGATAAGATTTTAAATCATGGGCATTCACAGATATCCTCACAATATTGTGATTCCATATTCTTATGTTTACTCTATAGACTTATTCTTATTCTATTGACTATTTCATTCTCTTATGGATCATGTGTATTAACTCATTTTTCAAACTCTTTTGATTTAGGACCTATGTTTTACCATTACATACATCATGTTTTATGATATTATCTTTTTTGGTATGATTTTCAATGATATCATGATTATACCCATATTTTCAATGTATTATCACTTATTATCATTGACTCTTGTTGATTATTATTTCTCTTATTGATAATTTTAGGCCACCCATTCTTATGTTTACATTCCCCCGAGGGATTCCAAAATTTAATACATAATTTTTTTAAATAGTTTTATATATAGATATTTCTTTATTTATATTGAATACTTATAATAGATTATGTTGTGGGGAGATTTTCAATTTTATACAAAGAACATGTGTTCTATTAGATAAATATTTTTCTTAACTCTTATAAATTCTAAGCCTAAAATGTTCCTTGTATATTTAATATTACATTATTTTTTATTTATCATGTAATTTGGGATTTATGTCAAATATATTCAATATAGTATGTTTTATTTAGATCTATATTTGGTTGTTCATGTTTATAGAACCATAGAGGGTATTGGAGGATGGTTGAGATAACTTTATAGGTTATAAAGTTAGTGGTAGAAGATAAATTATGTGTCAAAAAGGTTATTTAGGATTGATAGGTCATGTTAGATCAAAACTTAAAATGAATATATTAATATTTAAATTAGTTATATTAATAATTTTATGTTATTTAGGGAATAGGATAAGAGATATTTATTAAAAACTGGGAATGTATATAAAGATGACATGCTATTATTTGAGTAAAATAGATATTTTTTTGTTCTCTTATCAATAATATCTCTATATATATTATATTATTGAACTCATGAACTTGAGATTATGTACCTAGTTCTAACAATAAAAAAAATTGTATTAACTCAGTCATCTCCAGGTTCTTGACAAATAGGCCTAACTACACACCTAGTTTAACACTCATAGGGGATATGATTTTATTAATTCATATTTCCTATATAATCTGTTATGATATGTTTAAATATATTGGTGTAAGATAATTAAATTAATAAGTTAACATGGATTCCATAGATTGAAAAACATATATTTACATGTTATGTTAAATATTAATTTATTTGTTCATTCTTAAATAAAGGGTGTGATAAATTTTAAAAGAATCAATTTCATTGATTTCTGATTCTAGAATATTGTATAAAGGTTTATGAAAATTTTGGGATAGTTATATTCTATAATAGGATTATAAGTACAAGACAAAATAAATTTATAGAAAATATATTGAATAAAATAATCAATATATGAGAAATGGTTTCATTAGAGAAGTCAAATTAGAATGAGTTTACATATTCATATGATAAAATTATCTGATTTTTTACTTTAAAAAAAATTGAGAATTTGTATTTTTTGGAATAGGATAACAAAAATGAATATGATAAAGTTATAGATTAAGAAATAATAATGACTTATAAATGAATATTGGATAAAAAATAAATGCTTGAGTATCATATTTAATACATGTTCATATAGAATAAGTTAGATTCCTAGTCTACCCTTTAGTAGTAATTTTGATATCATAATATAAATTAAACACTAATAATCTTAGTTATTCTCATTAGTGAGTAATATTTATAAGTATTATAAGGATTATGTGATTCATAGAATTATTTATCATATATATTTTTTTATTGGTTTGGAAACATATATTAAATGGTATAACTAACATTGAAAAGTGTTTTTTTGGAAGATTTAAATAATTTTTGGATAACAATTTAAGAAAAAATGATTGAGGGATAAATAATTTTTTGGATTAATATAATTTTGAATCTATGCTAATAAAGAGTTGATTGATTTTGAAAAGTTAGGTTATATATTATTGGTAACCTTGGGGATGATAATTTCATAATGATATTTTTAGTTATGTGCATCTTATTGTTTTGTTGTATATATTGGGGAGTATGTGATTTTATAACCTAGAAAAGAATACCCTTTTAGTTTTAATGATAGTCTTATTTTGTAAATAATATATACTTAGTTTTTGGTTTAATGGTCTTCGAGGTTTATATGATCTTTAGAAAGGTTAATTTTAGAGGATATATGATTAAGTTATAAAAATATTTGAGTATTTGATTTTATAAATTATTAATGTTGTTTAAAAATAGATAAGTAACAGGATATAGAATAAGAGACTATGTTAGATGAATTGCACCAAAAGATAAATTTTTTAGGAATATCCTCTTCAATATTAATTAGGGAGTAATAATTATTTTTCAAGTACATAATTTAATTTGGGGGGAATAATGTAACAACATGAGATTTTTGATATATCCAATTTATACTATATTTATTATATTATGTCCCATGCGACACCAAACTAATATAAAATCCACCTATATATATATTACATAATTAATATAATCATTAATAAATAAATAAAATAACAAATTATAATTGTTACATACTATTATATTTCATTAATATTTTAAAAAGGATTCCATTTGAAGAACCTTTTTTAAAATGGTATTTTATTTTAACTTAATAAATAATATTGATCATAGTTAAAAGTTTTTTATATTAGTAAATTTTTTTATTTAGAAACTAATATGTTAATAATAAATAATTTATAAATTTAAATTGAATACGATTAAAGACATTTAATTTTTTAAAAAATATTTTTCAATAAAATAGTTTTCATTATATTTTTATTTTGATATAAATAAGTGAATATATTTATTTTTAAAATTTAATTTGTCAAAAAAAATATCATTGATGGATTTATAATGTCAATAGTATATTAGGGTTCATTTTACAGATCTTTTTGAAAAAATAATTCTTAGGTGAATAGTTAAAATTTAATTTTTTTAATAAAGTCACAGTGTTTGTGACTATATAATGAATTATATTTAAAATAAAAAGACTATAAATATTTTATCTATTACAATGAATCAATAAATAATTAAAACAATACATTTCAAAAAACTATTATGAATTTATAAAACATATGTTTATCAACAGAGTAAATATTTTTCAATAAAAATCATTTTTTTTATTTTCTATTTATTATATATTATTTTGGTAAACATAAGTTTTAGTTTGACTTGAATTCAATAAAAAATTTATTTAATTTATGATAAAACTATTTATATCATGAAAATATTATACATTTATAATTGTATATAAATCATATTTTTTTTATATATAAAATAATTTTTTTATAAAATAGTTCTTCACGAGTTACATGCACTACAGTTAAAATTATTATTTCATATAGATAGAAATTTTTATGATAAAATAATTTTATATTTGGATTTATTTGTTTCAAATTATTAATAATGAATATATTATTTTTTCCATTGAAAATAAATCAATTTGTTAAAAACATGTTATCACGGTAATATATAAAATAGTAAAATAAAAAATATATAGATAAAGTTCTTGAAAATCTTAAAAAGATGTTTCTAATTGAGTGGTTTAGATATTCACAACATTACCTCACCTTAGAGTATATAAATTCTTATTTTTTAATCAACATGACAGGTGAAATATGTTATATATTTATTTTAAATTATAATATTTACAAAAATGTCATTCTCACCAATTATATAAGGGGCCTCTCCCCACCCCTTCATAAAAACACCCAAAATTGATTTTTAAACAAAATGTACACTAATATTTCATACATTATAACCCTTTTCATTCTATTTTTATAATATGTTCATAGAAGATTGTCTTAAGACCTCTATTTCCTTGGAGTATTTAAATGAAATGATGATGTTCTCAACATGAGTACATATTTTTTTAACTTATTTTAATTTTTATATTACCTATAAAAGTATAATTTTCTGATTAATATAAAAATAAATCCATATTTATTTTATGTTTAATGTTGTATTTTATTAAAATAACTATTAAATACATCTCTCCATTTCTATAACTAAAACTGAAATCGACATTGGCATGTTGTGTGGACTACTACCTCCATGACTATAGTTGTTTTTTAATGAAAATACATGACTAGTATAAATTTTTATTATAGTAAACATGTAGTGCATTTACTAGATATTTTATATTATTAAATGAAAAATTATATTACTTCTTTTCCTCGTTCTACTACAAAGGAAACCATCATCCAGTAGTATGTGAGGACTAACGCCTCTATGGTACAGTGCACTTATTCATTCATTATCATATTTTATAAATGGTTCAAATATTAGTTATAAGTGTTAAATATGATATTTAGGAAAATATTATGGAATTTTTATCAAAATTATAAATTCTTCTAAAAATTTATGTAGTAAACATTCATTGTAAACAGAACCATCCAAAAGAGCGTATTAACAAAACAAATGATTGATTCTTACTAATTAATATCACTATATTAGTTATCTTATTAATCTATTTGATTAAAAATATGATAAGTATTAACAATAAAAAAATAATATCCTTATTCACATTGTGTAATTATGTTAAAACTATATCCTTTAATAAACATCAATCAAATATGGTATGTTCATGTTTGGGTTGTTTTAACTACCTATAAGAAAAATGGTATGAATTTATATCATTGATGACAATTTGAATTTATTTTCTATTAATATAATATATAAATAAGAAACTAATTTTTTATTTTGGATTTATAGTGCTAACACTATTATCAAACACAATAATTATGATATCAATATTCATTTATTAAAAATGACTAAAACATGCTCAACATTAATTTTCGTTTTATAGATAATAACAAAAAAATAAGATTAAATTTTAAAATTATGAATAATTATATATAAAAAATTATAATACATTATATTTTTTTAATGGTGAATATTTTGAGAAGAATGATAAACAATAGTTTTATTAAAATAGTTGAAAATGATCGAGATTACTTATAACTGGTATTTAGAAAATATAATAACTAACTCTTATAAATATACATAAAAATTATAATAAATGATTAATGTGGTATTGGGTTTGAATAAGATTATAAAATGAGTGATTATTATAGATATGTTGTTCATAAAAGTGTTTGGAGTTTAGTTTACTAAGCTTGAATACCAGGTAAGTAGTTCATTATATCAATATAAATTTCTTAAGAAATATTTCATATTGTGAACCATAATACCTTTTATATTATGTGATTTATACCTAATTAATGTATTTTACCATATTCATCTTATTAATGGGGCTCAAATATTCATATAATATACTTAAATTAAATGGACTTTTACTCAAAAGATACCATTATTGAAAATATTTTTTTTATTAATGTGTTACTAAAAATAAAATGGTATTGAATTAAAATAGAATTTTTGAAACAATGTTTCTTAAGAATGATCATTCATATGGGTATTTATTTTTATTTCATAAAACAATCATCATTTTAATTGGATATTCATTATATTTTACATATCTCCTAAAAATTCATTTTCCCCTTGACCCCTATTTTACCTAAAGTGTTTCTTGTATTTGGAGTTGATCACATCTATTCTTCTTAATATAGTACCTCCATGTTTCTATATCAACATTCATTGGGTGTATTTTAATGTTTTATTATCAATGAATTAATAATATTTAAAATTCATAATATAGTATATGAAATTATATTAAATTTTTTAATGATATTTTTAATGTTTTCTATATGGTTAATATTTATTAAACTGTGAAAAGATTAAATTTTTAGGGTTTATGTATGAACACTTTCTTACAATATTTTTCATTTTTTATGAATAATTATGTTTATATATTCATTTTTTTAAAAGATATCAATATTATCATATATTTTTAATATATTTATTATAAAATTCTATCAAATGTTCATAAATAATTATTATTTACAAGGTGGTATATCCAAAAGTTTTGAATAGTATTTATCACCTTGGTGATTGTACACTAATAAATATAATTCTTTATCAAGGATTATATTCAAATGATTCATCCACCTCCTTTCTCTAGATGACAAGCAATTTTTTTGTATCATGTAAATGATTTCTCACTTCCTTTTTCTTTCGTTTTCGTTGATGGTTCATTAACATAAAATTTCATACAATTCCATCCCTCAATGAATAACTTATTTTTGATTCCATCGGTTTAAGTCTATTCACATAGATTTCATTAATTTATTAATTGGGGAAATTATAAACATAATCACATAGCCTTTATCTACATTGTGTAAATACCATATTCATTATCTTGATTAAATAGTATTTACCTATAAAGAGACTTCATGCTAGTGTATACCCATTTATATTCAATGGGTTTATCATGTTATTATTGTTGATGTATTGATGAATGATACATTATATATTCTATTTTGAAAATTATATTAAACCCATTTTTCCATACTTTATGCGTGAAATTATTAGTTAATTTATTTTATGTGGATTACATATGTATGGATGATTATGTTTTAGGTCTCATATTTCCCTCTAATTAATTGGAAAATGTTTGAAAATGCCTCGGATATTATAGTACATTCCTTCATATATATTCTCACAAAATAAAGGGGACGCCTTTTAAGATATTCTTAGAAAATAAATGGTGAGAATTATTAGATATTGTCATAAAGAAAAGGTTGAGTCATCTATGTATTATCAGAAAGTATTAAATGTTCCATATTATATATGATTAAAATATGATTATACCCTATTCTTATGATTTCTATACAGTCATATTATTATTATAATGACTATTTTGTTATCTCATATCTCATTTTTGTTGACCCGTGTTTCCAAACTCTTTTGATTTATTCCCTATGTTATCGAATAAATTAATCATTTTTTTATGATTTGAGTATCATTATAATTGATTTTTATAAGTACCTTGACTAAAACCATATTCGTATATTATCCTTACTTATGATCATTGATTGTTATCATTTATATTTACCCTTATTGAGTGTTCAAGATAATTTTTTTAATTCTTCCATTTACACATGTTATAATGAAATGTAAAAAATAATATATGAATTGAATATCATAAAATATTATAAATTTTAGGATAATTTGATGATTTAATATGGAATACTTTTCTAGAAAATTAATTATATGATAAAATGATTGTGGGTTCAATTAGTTAAATTTTTTTAACTATCTAAAACACTAAACCTAAAATGGTACATGGAATTTGAATGATACATTATTTATAAATGATATTTTAAGTAAGGATACATTTAAAATATTTTGTATAATTTATAATATTTTTATCAACCGATCTAGAAGTGTGGGTCTATGGAACCTCTATTTAAAAGATAAAATTTTGGAAGAAATGTTGTTTTATCATTATAAATTGATATTGGAAATTATATGGGATGTGTGAATATAAATTATTCACATCCTTAAGTTTTATATCAAAATATTCAGACAGGTAGTGATTTACATGGGTTTCATTTATATACATTAATAATGCATATGAATTATCAAAATTGACTGAATTTAAGAAAAGTTTATTTCACAGGTATAGTGTATGGTTTGGGGCTCATGAAAAGTACCCTAGAAATGTTGATAATTCCATGGTAACCTATATTTACCCTAGAAACTCTTCTATTGTTTGATTATGGTATCAATAAACTTGTAAATGAATGTAATATGTTTAAAATATATATATATATATCACCAAATGGCCATAGATGTTTAATTGAGTGTTTGTTTAAGAACTAGAAGCTATTAAATCAAATATTCCAATGAGATTTATGAGGATTGAATTTGGGGGATACCCTGATGAATTTTTTATTGTTTAATACATTAAAAAATGAATATAAAAATGATTTTTATTTTATAGTGATCAATGGTTTAACCACTTTAACATGTTTCAACAAAGTTAAAAAATATCTCCATATAATTTTTTGGTTCAGTCAAATTTATATTATATGCATAATATTCATATAATCATTATGTTATTGACATATTAGAGAAATTTCCTTTAGGATCATTTTTTTAATGTTTAATCAATATTATATATGATGATGGCCATTGCTGTAGAATTTTAGGATTCATTTAATGTATTTCATCTATGGCGGTACATTTATAATGTCTATTGAAACATCCACTTATTCAAACAATATTATATTATATAAAATGGTTTCCTTTTTATTTGATATGTTTCCTTTGATGATAACACAATTTTCTTTTTTGATTACATTTAGTTGCATGACACACATGTCTTGGAGAAACGTGACCCATGTGGGGGTATTGATATATTATTTAGCACTATTGTATTAGTTTAGAATTTTTTTTGATAAATTAAATTAATAATTTATATTTAATTTTAATTTATTCTTTATTGAACATCATCAAGTTTTTCCTTATGCCATCCCCAAATTTAATATTGATTCATTCTCATAATGATTATATTGGATGGACTAGGGAACTACATATGGTGTGGTGATAGCGGATTACATTGGATTATTCATTATAAAATTTAGATGAACATTCATTTCTTTAAAAATATTAGTGATGGAGATATCACCAATTTTTATTTGATATTGATTACATATATATTCATTTAAAAATATAAAAAAAATTTATAAAAAAAGTAACAGATTTTTAATATATCATTGTTACCGATCAGATTATTTTTTTCAGAGTATGGGATTAAGTCTCCATAAGTAGATGGTTTCAAAATATGCTGTTAAACTAGAAACAAATTTTGTAATTTAAGTTTCATTATGTATTATGAATTGGTAAAATGAGTATGTTATTGTCACGACCCATCCCCCAGGGCCCATGTCATAACTACCCCAAGTCTGTCTTCCATAGGCCAGGGGTTGGCGACTAGCACCAAAGGCGTAATTCTCTAAAACTGGGAAGTCATTGCCTTTATAAAATGTAAACTCACACAGCCAGAGTACAAGCGGAAGAAAACACTAAGTAAAAGATGCATAACACGTGTGCTTAAAGTAAAGGGGGCCAGAATACCAGCCCAACTATAAAGTACAAATACAACTGAAAGCAAGTACAACTAAAAAGGGACAAACAGCTAAAAGGAGAAAGCAGCTCATGGATCCTCCTCTGGGGTTCCTACCTGAAGGGTAGGTACAGATGGCCTCCATAGCACTCCATGTCCCTCAGACTCCACCGTGTACCGATACATCGTAAGGTTATCCTCTGGGTGTCGTCCAATCCTGGTGCTCTCGGCTTCCATTAGCGCTTTCCGCCATCTGCATCCAACACAACGAGGTGCAGGCATAGCCTGTGCATGGGTGAGTATAACGATACTCAGTAGGGACCCTGAGACCCTCAAGGTCTCACAAAATCCAACAAGGATAAACCACAAAGTATGAAATCAATAGATAACCATTACATAGGTATATGCCCACACATATACCCAAGTTATCAAATAACTCATCTCAATCATGAGGAAAACACAATGGTCATTGACTTAGCTCAAACCAAGATTTTCATTATCGAAACCACGGATGCTAGAGAACTCCTCCTCTATTGAGTACAGTTCCCCTGTCGCGACTCCTAGGCGCTACTCACTAACCTTAGACTGTTGAGGTACTCCTCCTATCAAGTACCGTGGGTCTGCTTTCAAACTGGGCGCTCCGTCCGCTGTGGGTCTGCCGACAAACTGGGCGCTCCCCCTAATAGCTGTTAGAGATACTCCTCCTATCGAGTACTGCAGGTCTGCTACCAAACCAGGCGCTCTGTCCGCCATGGGTCTGCAGCCAAACCGGGCGCTCTGTCCACTGGGCTAGTCGAATCACTCCGAGTTGAATCAGTTAAGAAGTCATCAGGTCTACAGCTACTCGGTCTCCGCACACCGTATGCTCATCTCCAGGAGGATCCGTTCCATGAGCTACTGGTCGATACTACAAGTATCATGAAGTCTCAGGTGGAAGTATCTCAAAGGACCGCCACGTCATAGGGGTCTCATCGCAAAAGATGTCACGTCAATCAGACACCCAGTCTATAAGTTATAAGCATTTTAGTCCCGAGGGCCCAGTTGGTTTCGTGTACGAACCAACCCGACCGAATCTCAACGATACCCCAAACTCCCATGGGGTATACTCAAAGGGACGGTTATGCTCCAAGAATTCTGGTGCCGCTGACGGTTCATCATATGAACGTCTGGTGCCAAAGATATGGCCCAAGAAGGTAAAGGGGTCAGTAATGGGCCCGGGTCCATTCTGACCCGGTCGGACCGACTCGGCCCAACCCAGTCTGGGCCGAAACAGTCTGGGTCAACCTGGTAAAACTCGCTGGGTCTGACCGGCCCATTAGGTGGGTCAGCTCGCAATTTTTTGACCCGGTCCACTGGGCTCGACCGAGCAGACCGCGAGGGCAGTTCGGCCCGATAGTCGCCACGTAGGCAGCTCAGTGACTCGACCCAGGAGACTAGGCCGGTTCGGCCAGTGACATCGCGGGGAACGCCGCGGGTCGGCTCGGAAGGCCGGCGGCAGGGTGGCCAGCAGGCAAGCCGCATGGGGCGTGGGCAGGCCGGCTGGACACAGGTAGCGCGCGGGGAAACCGGGCATGGCGGGGCAGGCCGAGGGGGCGCTGGGTAGGCCGTGTCAGGGCACGGGGCATCGGGTAGGTCATCGGCAGGGCCGGGAAGACTGGGCATCACGTCGGCAGGTGTGCGGGGTGCCGAGAAGGGCGCCGGCAGGGGCGCGGGGCGCCGGGCAGGGCGTGGGCAGGGGCGCGGGGCGCAGGGCAGGCCGCCGGTGGGGCCGGAAAGGCCGTCAGTGGGGCGTGGGGTGTCGGGGAGGGCGTGCGGCCCCTGGCAGCGCGCCGGGGGGCACCGGGTGCCAGGCAGCACGCCGGGGGGGCACCGAGCTGACCGGGTAGCACGCTGTAGGGGCGGCGGGGCGCGCGAGCAAGCCGCGGGTAGTGCTGCGGTGTTCAGCCCAGAAATCGGTGCGCTGCGGGTGTGGTGTAATTCTCGGGGGCCACCGGTACTGCATCCTTCATTGTTTCTGCCTTCGTCATCGTCTCCTCGTTACCATGTCGTAGGACACCACAAAGAAAAATCAACGGAGGGTGTTGGCCGTGTGAGGTGAGTCTGAACCCTCTGCATTTATGGTGATAGCAGACGACTCGAAAGTATGAAGTACAACAACCATCGTTCTTCATTTTGATAGAAAGGAAGTACGTGGGAAAAATTTCATACTTTAAATCAAATAAAACCCCTACCTCAATTGTCGCTCGTTGACGATGTCGCGGAAAGCAAACGTCGTTCCGTTGATGTCGGGTAGAAGATGAAGAAGTCGAGGAGGAAGGATTTGGGAAAGAAAAGTCAAGATAATGTCGTCGGCATTCTTCGTGGGCAGTGGTGTTTCCTCTACTTTCCCCAGCTAAATAGAAAGAAGTTCGTGCTCGTCGTTCTTCTGTTGTGACGGGTGTTCTTCACATTCTTCATTGAGAGGACGAAGTCCTCTCAATTCTCTCAAAGGCTCTTCCTCTCCTTAATTCTCCCAACAAGGATTATGCCAACCCCCCCCCCCACCACCACCATAATAGTACATCACATATTATAAGGGTGGCATAATGATTTCAAAAAAATTCAAATTATTAATTAATGAACCATTAATTAATTCATGTGGAGTTGGCACATTAATGAGGGAAGGAGGTGAGGAGGCTCCCTAATTAATTGGGAGTTCCATGGGGTTAAAGGGGGGTTAGAGGCGTTAAGGATCTCGAGTGGGCCCAACCTAAATATCCTCCCAAGGGAGGTTATGTGTGGGTAGGCCCCACCACTAACCTCTCTTTGGAGGTTTTAACCACCACACAATAAAAATATGTTGCACATATTTTTATTTAACTAATTTAGAAAACCCACAAAAATTAACTTCCATCCACGATAAAATGCAACTGCGATGAAGGTCTCCTTAAGTGAATATCGGCGATGCGAGTTCAACGGTGCCCTCAGATTTTAGTTCCGAGCACCGGTTCAAAAGATATAAAATTCCAAACGTACGTTTACTGAACGTACCTGAAAAAAAGTTTGGAAAATTATTAATAGCCACCCTCGACCCACTACGATCAAGTTTAGGCTCTGCCTAGGTTAAACACACCCCAATGAACCTAATGGTACCCTTGGATTTTCAATTCGAGTTATCGTTTAAAAGTTATTAATTTTACAATAAAATAATTGTCACTTAATTATTTTATTTGCGGCCAAAAACTAACATTCTTTGGTGGCCCTCGCCGACCCAAGTTAGTATCTGCATAAAGAAAGCATACCCTTACAAATTCAGCGGTGGTCTCATATTTTTAATCTGAGTTACCGTTTGTGAGTTATAAGGATTTGAAAAATAAAATAACTTTATTTAATTATTTTATTAACGGTTATGCCATTTTCGGGTTTTCTCACAGGAGGCTCACGCCGACTAAGCTTAAGTCACGCCTAGGGTAAACCCGCAATCCTGAGTGCAATGGTGGCCTCAGATTTCTGATCTGAGTTACCCTTTAAGAGTTATTCTACTTTTTCTGGAAAACTGCATACGCGCATTAATTTATGCTTAACAAAACTTCGACGGATCATTCCAGGAACTCCGGGCCTCAGAATCATGCACCATCAGAAACAGCGGTCTCGTAAAATTCCCAAGTATTTAATAAAAATTTTCCTCAGAAATTCTAGGTCTTAAAATTCTCCCCGCTTCAGGGCTTTACATCCCCGTAAACTATAACTCGAACTAAGGGAACAAATGGGGGTACTGAGCATGCATCTGAACCACCCACTCCCATGTGCTCTCTTGGAGGTTTCCGTGCTGCCAGCGAACACAAACCAGAGGAATCGACCATCCATGCAGGACCCACACTTTTCGATCCTCAATCTCCACTGGGACCTCGGTGAAAGTCTTCCCATTATCGATATCCATCTCCCCATGATCAATGATGTGGGACGGGTCGTGCACGTATCTCCTCAGCTGAGATACGTGGAAGATGTCGTGCACCTGGTGCAACTGAGGTGGAAGAGCTAAGTAGTAAGCCACCTCACCAACTCTACTAGGGACTTGAAAAGGTCCAATTAACCTCAGAGATAACTTGTTGTCTTGGCCTAATCTCCTTAAACCTCATCGAGGTGAGACCCATAGAAACATGTGGTCTCCATACTTGAATTCCAAATGTCTCTGTCTCTTATCGGAATACGACTTCTGTCTGCTCTATGTAGTCTCCATCCACTCCTGGATGTACCATAAGAGGGGATGTGGAACTCCCTCAACACTTCTTCCAGAAGTGACACTGGTACTATGGTACGTCCTCTGAAGAGGATGACGTGCTCCCCACCTTTAGAAAATCCTTCAGAAGACCATCTTGAAGATTTCTGAGCACATTGGGCCTTGCAGTCAACTTCCCCACGCTACGCCTCCCCGACTTGCTGAAGAAGTGGAGGAGTGATTGTATGAGACTGTATATAGGCTGCTCCATCTCTGGAGAAGTCTCGAACGAATCTCTTATAGTATCCAGCCAAAACCAGGAAACTACGTACCTCTGTCACACTCCTGGGTGGCTCCCAAGAAAATACTACTTCAATCATCACTGAATCTACTACAACTCCAACTAAAGCAGAGGTCCCTCCCCCTTAGGGGGTTATCCTGGAAACATCTTTTGAAAAGATGTCCCCATGTTCTGACACTCATGTTTGGAACTGAAAACTCAATACTCCTGTTGTCATGAGGGTAAGGCTAGATGATTCAAGATTGATAGGTTGCACCCTCCTATGCATGAGTTTAACATGTTCTACCTGGGTTTCCTTTTTCACAGACCAAGGAAAACCCTACTCCAACATTGTAGATAAACCACAACCTTGTTGCCTAATACAGTTAATCTGTGTATGAACTGTGGTTGCCCAGTCCATACCCAAACTAACATCGTAAGGCCTCGATGCTTCCACCAAGAGGTTCCAACCGAAACTCTCTCCTCAAGGGTCATATCACACCGTTGGTGTATTTGTGATTATCAATTCTCCTCCCAAAGGTATCTCTAGACGTGAGGGTCAAGTCAATGGATTAACTGGAAACTCTAGGTCTGGGACAAGATTCGTGGAAGGAAGGAATGATTCGTGTCTATTTCTATTGATAAGGCATCTAGTAGTAGATGCAGACCATACCTAAAATCATTCCTAGATCCCTTGGGTCACACTCCTTGACTGCATGCAGCTATTCTCTTCCCCTTCCCTCCAACTCCCTGAGCCTAGTGGGGACTACAAAGGCGGGTGGTTGTAACATGTCAAAATGTTCACCACCTCATGCTTCTCTCCTAGCTCTTCTTTCACGTATGTTTCCCTGAAGATTCATTTGTCCTTAACACTTCCTCTTATCGAAACATTCTACACGCTCAAGTCACTGAGACTGGTGTCGATTTCCTGCTTTCCCACTACTATCATTCATAGGTTGTATCCGCTCAGCCAATGAACATTCAATACACAATTGTTATCACTATCACTCTTACATGAGTAGGAGTGCACAGAGGAATAGTTCTAGCGTGGATGTCCTTAAACACACCTTGCTTAGAGGTCCGAGATCTGAAGTATTGATCGTATCGTATTTATCGAGTACCAAAAACAATTGGTACACCTCGATGAATACTCATCTACCGACATGTCTTCCTGCCGAAGCTGTAGAAGCTCTAGAGAACTCTCAGCCACCTCCCCAAGCTAGTCTTCAGCAGCCTATGAGTAGGGCTCACTTCGGAACCTGAGGGTTATCTGATGTTGAATCACGTGTAAGGCACTAAGCCTACATGTGTCATCTACCGGTACCGCCGGTTGTAACTACTGACCAACAGGCAGTGGTATAGCTGACGCACTACCTGAAGATACTAAATCGTGAAATATTCCACGTACCGAAGTACCATCACTATGCGGACCATCCTCATGGTCACTCACTGGAAAAGACTAGTAGCTAAGATAAACATTATTCCTACTAGTGTCTCAACTAGGCAGATAATTCTAGCAATTTCCTCCAGCCAGTCCTCTACTTCCTGGGAATCTGTCTCACCTCAAAACCTCGGAGGCCTCTACCGTTTGAACTCATGCAACGCGCTCAGTTGGCATGCACCATCGGCCAGTTCGGCTGGTGGTATCTTCTTCCCAATGAGTGGTGGTGCTGCTGGTACACCACCCGAAGGTGCCAACATAGTAAGAGGGTCTTGCACCAGAGCCTCGTTTCTCGGTGGGTCATCATTGAGTACTCTCTCAGAACTCTAACTGGCTATCTGCGTGGAGACATCCTGAACAGATGCAACACAGTCAAATGATTATACCTGGTGAGCTGACCTGGTTGATCTGACTTAAGGAAAACTTTTGAAAACACACACACAATCAGTGTTTTCGTGCACTAAGTCATAAATAAAAAGTTAGGGTCCTGGTGTGTGGATATGTTGGTCGCCGCACCAACATTGGACTCCCTGAACTGAAAACAACACTCAGTACCCTTAACACTATTTCTTCACAAAAAATAAATATCAGAGTCCTAAGTTTCATGTTAGAACTGACTCCTTTGATACCAATTTGTCACAACCCATTCCCCGGGGCCCGTTTTATAACTAACCCAAGACCGCCTTCCATAGGTCTGGGGCTGGCGACTAGCACCAAAGGCATAATTCTCTAAAACTATGAAGTAATTGCCTTTATAAAACGTAAACTCACACAGACAAAGTACAAGCAGAAGAAAACACTAAGTAAAAGCTGCATAACAAGTGTACTAAAAGTTAAGGGGGCCAGAATACAAGCCCAACTGTAATGTAAAAATACAACTGAAAGCAAATACAACTAAAAAGGGACAAACATTTGAAAGGAGAAAGCAGCTCCTGGATCATCCTCCAGGGTTCCTGCCTAAAGGGTAGGTATAGATGGCCTCCACAGCACTCCACGTCTGTCAAACTCCACTGTGTACCGATACGTCGTATGGTCCTCCTCCGGGTACCATCCAATCCTGGCGCTCTCGGATTTCATCAGCGATGTCCGTCGTCTACATCCAACACAATGAGGTGCAGGCATAGCCCGTGCTGGGGTAAGTATAACGATACTCAGTAGGGACCCTGATACCCTCAAGGTCTCACAAAATCCAACAAAGATAAAACACAAAGTATGAAATCAACGGATAACCATTACATAGGTATATGCTCATACATATACCTAAGTTATCAATTAACCCATCTCAATCATGAGGAAAACACAAAGGTCATTGACTCAACTCAAACCAAGATTTTCATTATCGAAACCATGGCTGCTGGAGAACTCATCCTCTGTCGAGTACAGTGGCCCTGTCGCGACTTCGATGCGCTACTCACTAACCTAAGACTGATGAGGTACTCCTACTGTCGAGTACCGCGGGTCTGCTGCCGAACTCGGTGCTCTGTCCGTTGTGGGTCGGCCGCCAAACCGGGCGCTCCCCCTAATAGTTGTCAGAGGTACTCCTCCTGTCGAGTACCACAGATCTACTTTCAAACCAGGCGCTCCATCCTCCATGGGTTTGCCGCCAAACCGGGTGCTCTGTCCATTGGGCTAGTCGAATCACTCCGAGTGGAATCGGTCAAGCAGTCGTCAGGTCTACAGCTACTAGGTCTCTTCACTCCGTATACTCGTCTCCAGGAGGATTCGTTCCACAAGCTACTGGTTGATACTCCAAGTGTCACGAAGTCTCAGGTGGAAGTATCTCAAAGGAACGCCACATTATAGGGGTCTCAACGCAACAGACGGCGCGTCAATCGGATGCTCGATCTGTGAGTTATTAGCATTTTAGTCCTGGGGGCCCGGTTATGTTTCGTGTACGAACCAACCCGACCGAATCTCAACAGTACCCCGAACTCCCATGAGGTATACTCAAAGGGATGACTATGATCCAAGAATTCTGGTGCCGCTGATGGTTCATCAAACAGACGTCTGGTACCAAAGATATGGCCCAAGAAGGTAAAGGGGTCAGTAATGGGCCCGGGTCCGGTCCGACCCGGTCGGACCGACTTGGCCCAACCCAGTTTGGGCCGACCAAGTATGGGTCAACCCGGCCAAACTCGTTGGGTCTGACCCGGCCCATTGGGCGGGTCATCCCGCTAAGTTTTGACCCGGTCCGCTGGGCTCGACCCAGCGGACCGCGAGGGCAGTTCGGCCCCATAGTCGCCACGTAGGCGGCTCGGTGACTCGGCCTGGGAAACCTGGCCGGTTCGACCAGTGACACCACGGGGAACGTCGCGGGTCGACTCAGAAGGCTGGTGGCCAGCGGGAAGGCCGCGCTGGGTGCGTGCAGGCCGGCTGGACACCGGCAGGCCGCGGGGGTGTCGGGCCGGCCGTGGCAGGGCGCGGGGGCGCTGCGTAGGTCGTCGGCAGAGCCGGGCAGAGATCCAGTAGGAGCACGGGGCGCCGGGTAGGGCGCGGGGCATAGGGCAGGCTACAGGTGGGGCACCAGGCACCGGGCAGCGCGTTGGGGGGACGTCGGGCTGACCGGGTAGCACGCCGGAGGTGCCGCGGGGTGCCCAGGCAAGTCGCGGGTAGCACGGCGGTGTTCGGCATGGGTATCAGTTCACCGTGGGTGCGGCGCAATTCTCGGAGGCCGCAGGTAGCGCGGTCTTCGTTGTTTCCACCTTCATCGTCTTCGCCTCGTTGCTATGTCGTAGGACACCACAAATAAAAATCGACGGAGGGTGTCGGCCGTGTGAGGTTAGCCCGAACCCTCCATGTTTATGGTGATAGCAGACGGCTCGAAATTATGAAGTAAAACAGCCACCGTTCTTCATTTTGAGAGAAAGTAAGAACGTGGGAAAAAGTTCATACTTTAAATAAAATAAAACCCCTACCTCGATTGTCGCTCGTTGATGATGTCGCGGAAAGCGGACGTCGTTCCGTTGACATCGGGTAGAGGACGAAGAAGTCGAGGAGGAAGTATTTGGGAAAGATGAGTCGAGATGACGTCATCGGTGTTTTTTGTGTGGGGAAATGTTTCCTCTACTTGCCCCGGTTGAAGAGTAAGAAGTCGGTGCTCGTCGTTCTTCGGTTTTGACAGGCGTTCTACGCGTTCTTCGTTGATAGGATAAAGTCCTCTCAATTCTCCCAAAGGCTCTTCCTCTCCTTAATTCTCCCAACAAGGATTATGCCAACCCCCCCCCCCCCCCCCCACTATAATAATACATCACATATTATAATGGTGGCATAAAGATTTCAAAAAGATTCAAATTATTAATTAATGAACCATTAATTAATTCTTGTGGAGTTGGCACAATAATGAGGGAAGGAAGGTGAGGAGGCTCCTTAATTAATTGGGAGTTCCATGGGCTTAAAGGGGGGTCAGAGGAGTTAAGGAGCTCAGGTGGGCCCCACCTATATATCCTCCCAAGGGAGTTTATGTGTGGGTGGGCCCCACCACTAACCTCCCTTTGGAGGTTTTAACCACAACACAATAAAAATATGTTAAACATGTTTTTATTTAACTTATTTAGAAAACCCCCAAAAATTAAATTCCAACCTCGATAAAAATGCAACTACGATGAAGGTCTCCTTAAGAGAATATCGGTGCTGCGAGTTCAACGGTGCCCTCAGATCTCATTTCTGAGCACCGGTTCAAAAGATATAAAATTCTGAACGTACATTTACTGAACGTACCCGAAAAAAAGTTCAGAAAATTATTACCAGCCACCCTCGGCCCACTACGGTTGAGGTTAGACTCTGCCTAGGTGAAACACACCCCAAAGAACCCAACGGTATCCTCATATTTCCAATCCGAGTTACCATTTAAAAGTTATGAATTTTACAATAAAATAATTTTCAATTAATTATTTTATTTGTGGCCAAAAACTAACTTTCTCTGGTGGCCTTTTCCGACCCAAGTTAGTATCTTCATAAAGAAAACATACCCTTCTGAGTTCATCGGTGGTCTCGGATTTTTAATCTGAGTTACCTTTTGTGATTTATAATCATTTGAAAAATAAAATAACTTTCTTTAATTATTTTATTTATGGTTATGCCATTTTTAGGTTTTCTGACAGGTGGCCCGCACCGACAAAACTTAAGTCACAACTAGGGTAAACCCACCATCCTGAGTGCAACGGTGTCCTCGAATTTCTGATCTGAGTAATCATTTAAGAGTTATTCCACTTTTTCATGAAAACTACATATGCGTATTAATTTAAGCTTAACAAAACTTTGACAGATCATTCCGGGCACTCCAGGTCTCAGAATCACGCGCCGTCAAAAACTGAAGACTCGTAAAATTCCTAAGTATTTAAGAAAAAAAATTACCTCAGAAATTCCAGGTCTTTATAGTTATAAATTTCTCCAAACATCATGTTAGTTTATTGTTTTATGGATAGTAGAATTGAAACAACAAATTTTTAATCATGATTTCAAAATAATTTAATCGGTAATTTCAATAAGGACATGTATGATTTCAATTTTCTACAGTACTTGGAAAAAAACATAAATTTAAAATGATAATTTTGAAAAAAAAATATATTAAATGGAGGGTTTTTTTCTTATTAATTTTACTAAATTTCAGAGTTTATAAAAAACTCAATTGGAAAAAATATATAATAAGTGTGTGGTTTTATTTTGTTAATGATATTAAATAAATTTATTAAATTTCTTATTTTGTGTTTTTTTATTTGAATTATAATCATAATCATAAATAGTAATATCGATGATTCCAAATGTGTGATTTTCTTTGATATTTCATGATAAGATAACTTTAGTGTTATGTAATATTTCTAAAAGGTATAAAAATGAAACACACAAACTCTAACTTTTATGTTTTTGTTTTAATGGATCATTGTGACTTTTTTGATTTCTTTAATAATCATTTTCATATTATTAATATTAATTTTAATATTCCATTATACTTTACCATAGTAAATAAAGAAATTAAAATTTTAATATTTGTAGGACAATATGTCTATGTCATGCTTTAAAATTATAGAATAATATAATCTCTGTTTTGGGAACTTAAGAGAAGAGGTTATAAAAATCAACCACATTTGTTTTCTTTATTGGGATGGCTCCAAAACTAAAAATTAACATTTATTTGAGTTAATATTTTCTATCCTTATTTAGAAATTAATTTTCACAATATTCTTCATTTAGTATCCTGAAGATGATGATATTAATTTTTCAATATTGGGATTTGGGAACCTATAATAGAGTGATCATCAATAGAATCTATTGTTGGAAAGTGTTATTTTAATTTTCAAAGAATTTAAAGACCAAGAAATACGATGAAATATTAGGGATATTTAATCAAAAAAATCCTATCATCAATGGTTTTATAAAAAATTTCAAATTATAGATAAACTAATTATGGGATCTTAGAATAACAAGCATTTTTACTTGATTATTATTAGAACTTTAGGTGTTTAAAATATTCTATTGATATAAATTCATTTTAATAATCACAAATTGATTCATATATCTTTATCATATATTAAGATTAATATAGGTGGGGATCCTCGTTGATAAATATGAAATATTGGATATGGTGAGATTTAAATAAAGTGTCATGATATTTTTAATGGTACCACTAGTAAATATCATGGGAGCATTATTAATTTTGATTTTTAACATGCATCTATAATTATTTTTATGATATTTTTAATTAATGATGGTTGGATAAAGATATAATTTGAGGATGTATTGACTTTTATTGATCATATTTTCAATAAGTTATTAAAAATTGTTCATTGAGATATTTATTATGAATTTAATGATTTCTTTGGGACATTGGGGAGATTATATTGTAAGTTATAATAATGGGAACAATAACGATGTTATTATATTAATGTTACTAGTTGAGATTGATGTCTCATAATTTTCATTTAGTTTAACATATCATTTTATTCACATTCATTAATGAAATATAAAATTTGAGTTCTGAACATGCCTCATTAACACTCTCTTATAACCAACTTTTATATTATAAATATTGATTGTAGTTTAAAATCATTTACTCATAGGAGTAAAATAATTTATCATTACACTTTATGTTATAATAATAATTATTATTATTATTATGTGATTTTATAAAAGGTATAATTTAAACCCTTACCCATTACAATTGGGGTATCATGTAATCCTTGGGTAGGGCCTCTCCCTCTCTATTTTTACAATCATCTCTAATAATTTCATCAATCTTCCTAGAAGAAATGATCCATGTTAGGTTATTTTTCTTCCTCCTCTTCTTCCCCTGTCTATTTACCTATCTCTAATCCATAATGTAAATGTTATAAATTTGTAGGAATTTTTTTGTACATATCAAATAGTTGGTGAAATCCTCAATGTTGGAAATGTATTTTCCTTAACCACTAATAGTGATGTGGATAATGTTTTACACATTGGTAGATGTTTATGAATCACTAATTTTTTTCTCATTGAGTTTTCCAATATTTGGTTCTCAGTCAATTCATATTCTATCTTTGAACATATTATGAACATAGTTTTTTAGGGTTTATTGGGTCTCTTTAAATTATTATATGATCTTATTTGTTGATTTTAATTTGAATCTATGATTACATGATGTAATATGTTATACAAGAAATTAATGAAAATATAATTTTTCATGAATTATTAGTATACATTTCATTTTAAATTAATATATATATATATATATATATATTAATTTGGTTGAATTAATTATTATTATAAACCCATTTTTTTATTTAACTATTTATTTTATGGAACCTATGTTTTTAGGAATAGTCATTTTAAAATATTAATAAATCATTCCATGTTTTTGAAGAAATGAAACATTGTTTTTAATTAGTAAAATATAAAATAAAAATTCCTAATATTTTCGGTTATTATTTAAAAGGATGAAAAATATATAGTTAATAATTATATCACTCTATTGAGTAATTTACTAACTTATGTGAGGTTTGGAGATTTGTATATTTTGTTGGAAATGAAATGATAATCATTAAAAAACGTCTCATATGAGTCCTTTTGGTGATTTTTTGGGACCCTAGGATGGTTTTGAAATATGGTAATGAGACTATTATGTGACATGTCACACCCCAATTAATTATTGGGGGAATGGAACTACCTGAATTTATTTTTATTATAAATGTTGATCCTTTGGAGATCAGCTTATGATGAATAGTTTTTTAACTCTAATAGTTTCAAATGTTCGAAAAAAACTCTACTGAGAACCCATTTATGTGATTTAAATGATGATATACATCGTCTGAGAGAATGATGAATGAAATTTTGTTACATGTTCTTCTTCAGTGATTAATTTTTAATAATTTATTTTTATATTATTATTTAATTCATGAAGCCATATATGAAAATTATCATTAGGTTTTTTGGATACCCAGAAAATATTAATTCATTATATTTACATTTGTATTTGAAACTCTCATGGTCATTTTATCTTTATGTAGAATATTATTTACCATTTATATAGATTCTAATGGGTGTGGATATAGTGTCCCCCATTATATACACTCCATATCATATATATTTTTTAGGTTTTGTTTTAGGTAATTTAGTATCTCATTTTATGTACTTTTTCATTGATGGGATGTTTTACCACATGGATTTTGGAGATGGGTAAATGGTGGTTCTTGGGGGATTATTACAATATTGGCCATAAGATTCATTTTTAATTTCTTATTTATTTTTAGGAACTTATATCATGTGTATTTATTAAAATTATATAGAATTTAACATTATTATATAGAAATGATTTTTTCCATTTTATTTAATTTCTTATTGAAATTATATATATATATATTTATATATATATCAGTTGCACTTGAGGTAAATCAGTCCCCATGGTGTTGTGTTATCTCTTACTACTTATAGGATGTCTTTGGTGTTTTGGGGGGATGAGACAGAGGTATATGGTGGTACATTTCATGTTTAGAGTAAATATGGGGTGTTTCATCATAACTATGTTAATATTATAAGGTATGTCATATGTCAGCATTCAAACTCTAAATATCATTGATGACATCTTCTATAGCTATCCTACTAGAATTTTTCTCTAAGGATATATTACTGAATGTTTTTAATATTATCTAATATTTTATATCAATGATATTCTTCCAATATCTTTCCCTATCTAACTTTATCCCATCATGTTGTAGTTATGAATTCCCTACTGTATATAGCATCCTATGGTGAAATTTTAATACTGTAATGGAAACTATTTTTGTTTGAGAATAGAACAGAAGGATGGCATTGGTCATAACCTATTTGGAAATATATTGACTAGAATATAAATATATATTATAGATTTTCAATATTCCTTTTATAATTTACACAATTTTTTGTGTAATAATAAATTTTAAACCTCAACTCTATATTTAATTCTTTCTCAAAACTTCTCTATAATATCTATGAAATTTTTCAAATCTTGATAATATATAATTTGTGGTGTAAATCCATTTATCCAAAAAAAAATTATATCTTTTATACCTTTTTAGGTTGATCTACTATGAAATATTTATAAATTAAAATGATTCTTGCACACTATGATAGTCGAACAATGAAAACTAAATTTTAATTAGTTTACAATTTTTTTGAATATGTGTGATTGTGTCTATAGTGATGTTATCCCATTTTCATGTGGGTTTAGGTCATGTTTTTAACAACCTCATAGACTTTTTTTTATTCATTAGTTTTTTTACAAACTAGGCATTACTATGTATGGTCCTTAATTTCACTATTCCTTATTTCTAATAATAAATTCTATTTGACCACTCTATACATCATTGTGCTTCAATGATGGATATAAAACTAAAATAAAAGTGAATTGTGTAAGGCTGCATTAATTGAATATTATTTTAAAGGTACATATATTAACATCTAGAATCATATAATTCCAACATTTCCAATGTTTAAATCTATGAAATTTCATACCTTGTATTGTAGTTATACACATCAAACATTTCCTCCTTAACTGTCGCATATATGGATAACTGATTAATCATATAGAAATTATAATACTTCTTCCCATAACATATGTTTTTATAGAAAACCATTAGAAAAACAATATTATTTGGACTCTGTGTATCCTCAACAAGGATAAATTAACATGATTATTCTTACTCTGAGCATCAATAACATTCATCAATTTTACAATGCGGTAATATACTAACCAATCAAAGTCCTTTATTAGTAATATCCATAATATTTTTCATATTTAAAAGTCCATATGATTGAATATATTTTTTAATCTATTTTGATATATATATATATATATATTCAACATAGTTGTAATGCCTTAATATAATTAAAAAAAATATTACAATAGCTAGATCCAAAATGATTCATCGTGAATGTTTTCACATGGACCATTAATTAATAGAAGATATGAGGTTTCATGTTTGCATTGATGGAGTCACCCTTGATGCACCATTGTATATATAAAATTATTATCAATTATAGGCACTTGGTATTTCATTTTTGGTTACCATACTTCTCTTAATATCATTAAAACTATCTTGAAATTCATATTTCTAAAAGAACATGACACACTTTCAATATAACATTGATAGCGGTGTTGTAAATAGTGATAATATTTCATAAATCATTGATAGTATCAACCTAATCTAGAATAAATATTGATCCTTTCTATAGTTTATGTTCTGATCCATTTCTTTGTGATAATTATATTTTAATGATGTGTAAAAAAATCATCACAACTAATTACATGACTCAATAATGATAATTTCCATCAAAGAAAGATAAATTTATTTAATATTCTAAATAAATTATATTTTGATAATGTATTATCTAAAATCATTAATTTATATTCTAATGTATCCTTATTCATTGATTAAATTAAAATAACATCTATAAATAATACAATTAATTGATCAAGGTAATAATTGATTGCTTTATTCATTAAATAAATCATAATATTGGGAGTATGCATATGTATAAAATAATTTATTATGAATTTATATTTTCAATGTCTTTTCAAATGGATATCATGGGTATATCATCTCATTTCATTCTTATCCTATGATATCCAGATAAATGGTCCATCGAGAAGATGAATTTAACCCCATGATATTGATTGACTAAATTATCAATATAGAGTAGTGGATATATGTATCTGATCAAGACAATTTTAGCTACATGAAATTAAACAAATAAATATATTGATATATCCCCATTATTAAAAAATAGTACTACTACACCATATAAAGAGGTAGATAGATTCCCATATAGATTCATTATTAATTCCTCATATTTAATAGGGTCTTATTTTTGTATTATTATATAAATGAATAACACTATAGAAGTGTTCAATGGAAAACATAACCACTTGATCTAGGGGAAGACCAAAATAATCTTCAATACATACATAATAATATTCATTAACTATCACCATATCCATAGAATTTAGTTTTTTCTCAACCATTTGGGCTAAATAACCCTCATTTTTAGGTTTCAAAAGTTATATAATGAATGTAACTTTCATATAGAGATCATAATAATACTTTAACCAATATGAGACCATGGATTTATTTGGTATATTGGAATTTATCTCAATAACAAAAAAAATTATAAGGGTTCTATTTGGAGAGATAATGTGCATCCTAAAAATCCAATTAAATTTTACAAAATAGATAAAAATTAATTTCTTAAAGCATATTACCCCAATATTCACATAGTGATAAGTTCTAAAATTTTAATTTAATCATCTCCCCACCTGTTAATATCACAAATATTTTTATATCCATTTCTTGGGATAGAAAATAAATTATTTCAACACACGCAATTTATACAATTGAATTGGAAGAACCCCAATCAAGTAATATGTTTTTAGTTCTTGATTAGATGATAAGTATACCTTTAGTTAAATTTTTTCATGGACTGATTCTAAAATTTTATTTTCATAGGATTTAAAAATATATCATTTATTTTGAGATTGTAATTTTTTTCTCATGATTAACACTTTGGTTAGTCCATTATATTGTCTAATGTAACACTCTTCACAATATAAGTATTAATGTGTATGTGATTCATTTGGTGGTTATTTTAACTTCTTAGATGTTTTCCCACCTATTCATATCTCTTCTATATTCATGTTCATAATGAACTTATGTTCCGCACTTGATGAAAATCAACTTTTCCTTTCAGGAAGTTCTATAAGTTCTTATTTCCCCAATTTTTACATGGAGGAAGAGGAATTTGTATTCCTCTATGGTTTATATCATTTTATATTCTTATATACTTCATATTTCCAATTATATATCCAAATAAATGATTATAATGAAAATCAAAAATTTTATTTTCAACCATTAGAGAACATAAAACTCTATCATGATAACTATAAAATACATATAGATATATTGAGTTGAATTAATTTTTATGATTCCACTAATGAAATGGTTGTCTTTTCAGTCAGGGTCGATGTTAAAAACAAAATAATACTATAAAATTATCTTTATGTTTCAGTTATTGGTGTTAATGAATTTGTCCTACAATTTTTTGAATTTAAAGATGTTTTAAAATAATTTAATTAGAATTGTTTTGGAAAATTATTAGTTAATTTTGTTTATTGAATAAACCAATTAAATGGTTCTAATTTCATATGTTTCCCTATTATTATTAATAAATTCTTCCCTTAGTTAGCTTCATCTATAAAAATATAGATAGTAACAACATAACTTTCATGCTCATAACACAAGTTTAAGCTTTTCCCAAACATTGTTGTTTTAATGTTGATTTTTCAATACCGTGGTTAAAAGTCCTCATATATTAATTTTAAAAAAAATTATTCATTAACTGATGCTAAAATCCCAATTTTAATGGTATTTTAATAAAAACTAATGTTAAATTTCCTCAATGGAAGATATTTAAGATCTTTTATTTTCAAGAACTAATATTAAATGTGAATATTAATGATATAAGTTAAAAAACATAACTTCAAAAAAGTTTACCAAGTTATAGTTTGTTTATCAAGAATTGATTTAATATATCATGGATCTATAAAAAACTAAATGATCACAATTTATGGATAAAAAAATGTTGGACTTCTCTAAGAATACTTTTAAAATCGGTTTTTGAAGGTAATAACATTAAATGTCACTTTTAACATCACTTTTCTTAAAAAATAACATAAAAATGTTAATAATGATATAGATATTTCCTTGATCTTCAATTTTTCTAGACTTAGAGATAAAATGGACTTATAAATCAAATTATATGGACTTTTGAAGTTTTACTTCTCTAATAAAACTTATGGCGTCATTTTTTTTAGGATCCAATGATTAAAGACACTTTAAACATTAGGTTTTTAAAAAAAACAATGATAATTCATATAAATATATGTAGTTCATTTATTTATATTTTATTTGACTAATCGTGGAGGAAAAATGAACTTATAGATAAAATGATATGGATGTAGAAAATTGTACGTCTCAAAAAGAATCCTAAGTGAAGTCGAACATATAATAGCCGTAAAGTTTTTTCCATTATTCTTTTTGAGTCCCATGATCAGTAACATTGAAGAATAAGAAACACACTATGAATTAGTGTTCATATTTTACATGTTTACAAATCGGTGTTGAATAAAGACCGATGTGAAATAAATTTTTATAGTTTTATGTCACTTATTATTTAAAAAAACAACAATTTTTTTTATATTTTTCATAGATTTTTTAATAAATCTTATTCCCAAATTACGTTCTTTTATTTTTTTAAAAACAGATGTTAAAACCTTATGGAATAATAATTCTGATGTCATTTTTATATTTACCTTATGTTAAAAGAAAAATATCAAAAATGATGGATAAATACATTAATTTTTTCATTACTCATGTTTCCATTATTTAAAATCTCAACTAAATTTTAATAAAGCACTACATAAGTCTTTTCATTTAAAATAAATAAATCCTTAGTATTTTTATATCAATATTTTCAACCTCTTTGATCCAATGAAAATTTCAATGCATCTTCAATTGATGGTTTGAATATAATATCTATTAAAATAATTTAATTCTATTATTATTATTTTTCTTCATCATTAAACATTTTAAAAATATTCTTTGTAATGATGAAGACTTATTCTAATTTAGTTATAAAGATAAAACATTTGTATGATATTCACCAACTGAAGTGAAAAAATCATTATTGATCACTATTTTCATTATTACATGTGTTATTACCAAAAAAAAGAGAAATAGTGAAAACATCATATTAATTAAAAGGAACCCAAAAAAATAATAAAAATTAAGTTGAAACATTAACAGAATTTATTTTTTCATTTTTTTTAATATTCATTTCATGTTTCTGATGTTTTATTTAAAACTAGTAGTATCTATTGATACTTTGAGAAGTCTAACTTCTTATATTCATAACATCTTATTTATTTGTCAATTTTTTCTCCAATAAAATTAAAATATAATCTTAATAATACAAATATTCTATAATATTAACAGTTTCAATTCTTAACATTTTTTATTAGTAAAACTGATGTGTTATTTTTATATTTGACATCAGTTTTATTGTAAAACTGATGTAAAAAACATATAGAATACAAAATTTAATTTAAATAATCATAAAAATTAAAATTAAAGGGTCGTAATTTTACATCTTGATGTTGTTTATAAAATCTAACATTGAATTTACCACTTATAATGTTTATGGTAACAACATCGATTAAAGAACGACTTGAAAATATGATAACAACTAATAAGAAAACACATTTTTTTAATAGTGTAATAGTAATGAACCTGTAATACCATATATGTTTGTTGATATATTAATCAGTAACTATAGGATAATAATATATATTAACTGATGGTGAATTTAATTTAATAAATGAATCAATAGAGAGTTATTTGTTTATTGGAATGTGTGGGAGATCAATGTGTTTCATGTTGTTTTTCATATAAAGAGAGATTTTAGTGAACATAGCAATAGGATTTATCACTCCACATCCATACCAAATTGGTTTCTTATTGGGAAGATAATTGAATTGTATATGGAAAACATAGTAATAATTATTTATATTGGTTATAGATGTTAACTAAAACAAAGACTATTAGCGTGAGTATTAAATTTTAATATTTTTTAGAACATTCATATGTTTTTTTTAAATGAACCATATGTTTCCTTAAATAACGAAATCATCATTTTATATAATGATATTTTATATTCATCAAGTATCACTATGACTAAAATATTAAAATATTTTAGTTTTATCCACTTATTATTGAAAATCCAATCCCTAAAATAAACTAAACACTCATTTGATACCAATTGAGAAACCCAACCATAAATAACAAATAAATTACATCATTAATGATGGTTAATCATTGTATATAATAAAAATTAAAAACCCCAAATTCTTTCAGTTTAGTGTCTTGAGAAATTAGACGCATAACCAATATATTTTAAAATTATTTTTAAATATATCTTTTCAAAATTCATAACAACATATACCCTTTATAACATATCATACATAATGCACTTTTTCAAAAATTTAGGAATGGAAACATAAGAAACTAATGAGATTAGATTCATAGTGAGGCATAAAACATAAGAGATATTAATTGGGATAGTATAAGATACCATAATGATAATGATTAGTGAGAATAAGTTATACTCATGGGTATGAGAACATAATCAAATTACATGAAAATTACAAAAGTTAATCATACCCAAGGATATAATAATCATAAACATTACCCCAAACATGATGATTTTGGTATAACATAAGAATAATTTTTATTAATGAGGAATGGTGTATAAATGTGGAATATTAATAATCATATAATTACATATTTTATATTAAGGGTAACTTATAAGAACATCACTATGTAATAGAAAACAATTTCCTATAAAATAATTTAAAAAGATCTCCTCTCATGTCTCACAATATTTCATCTCTTGAGATATAATTATTTCTACATTTTCCAATAGGGTTATATAATTCCTATACCACTAACTAGATAATACTAAAACACACATAAATGTTCTAAATGATCATAAAATCATTTATAAATCCTATATAGCATACTTAATATGTGGTATTGAATCAGTTCTATAAAATATTCACTATATACAAATAAATCATCAAGAGAATGAATTTTTATAATTATCATAACATTAATAAAACATGATTCATGATAACATTAATATAATTATTACATGAAATGAAATTAACATTGACCAAAATATCCCAAATCAAAGGGATAAAGAGAGGGAATAAAACACAAGAGACCCTCCTGGTTCTCACACACTCCAAGGAGGAAGATGGGTGGGGGAACAAAATATGACGAATGAGAATATTGGTAAAATCCAATGTTAAATTTAACTATAGTAAATATAATGGTTTGGATGCATATTTTTTGAAACATTAAACCAATTTTGTGACCTTGAATATAAATTAACAACTTATTCACATAGTTAGGTTGCATGATTAGGAAAATCAGGTCCCAATCGAGTGCCTCAACATTTCTGCTCCAACACTAATCAAAGAGTTTGGTAAAAAAAGTTTTAAACTATGTTACAACATTTAAACACATAATTAAATCTAAAATATCCAAATATTTTAATATCTGGACATTAATTTTGATAATGTGTACTAAAACAACACTAATGTAAATCCAATAATGAAAAATTATTATTTAAATATAATTCTATAATTATAAGATAAATTGGCAGGTATGAAGAAGAGTAACTACTTTTTGAAAAAATATATATTGATTATAATCAATAAAAACTTATTTATTAGTTCCTAGAAAATAAATACTAATGTTTTAGTAACTATTTTATTCTTCGAAGTTATGTTTTCTGCAAAAAAAAGGATTTAATTTCATTTCATGAGAGAATAATATAAGAACTTTTTGAAAATTTTAAATGAATTATTTTATAAAATAAATATTATTTTTAAAATAGAATATCCTAATTATCCTATGGATAATTTTTTGAAATTTTTCAAAAAAGTTTTATTTTTTAATGAATAATAAAAAATATCAATTTTTATTGAAAACTTTATTTTCTTATAAATTATTTTTAGATTAAATTTATATTTTAAATAATTTTAGAATTTAAATAGATATTTTTATTTAAAATAATAAAATTTTAGTTTCTGAGAAAAATAATTTACTGTATTTTAGTATGAAAATATTTTATACTTCAAAAGGTTATTTTTTCTGAAATATTGTTTTTCATCATGTATTGTTGGTTTAATTTTAAATTAAATTCTAAAAATTCTATGTTTTGAATTTCAAAAAAAATAATCTATATTTGGAATCATGGGGTTAATATTTTTTAAAATATTATCATTTTATTTTTGGGTAAATATGAATGATAACCTATCTAATTTCTATTACCTTGGTAATGGGTAAATTAGGTAATTAACATAAAAAAATTGTAAGGAGATTAAAATAACCATATCACTTGAGAAAATTAAATTAGATGATTCCATATCATCCTTAATAATCCATGATATAGTCATATAGTATATTTTTCCATTTCTATATGATTATTATCTTTATAATATTTTATATAAATAAATGTAAAAAATGTCACACTCTTTTTTTAAATTAAAATAAAATTACTAACATTTTCATAACAAGAGGATATCTTTGATCCTAAGTAGTATTATGAATTATAATTGATTTAAATTCATCGTGTTAATTTATTTATTATTATTTAGTTAATAAATAATTTACTTAAATGCTTACACAGGGATGATGAAGAAATAATTCAATTTAGGGTAAATTAAAAAAGTGATATTAAAAATAATAATATTATTTTAACATTATATAATTAATGTGATTAAAAAATTATATAAAAATATCAAGGTAGGGATAAGGGTTTTTCATTTAAATAAACATGGAATATTATAAATCAATTCAAATATCAAATAATGTTTATCAAAGTGAAAAAAGTTTTTTTCGATATATACATTAAAATAGAACATTATTTTTTATTTTATAATGAAATTCAAAATGTTCCTTATAAAATACTTAAAAAGATTACCTTTAAATACCAATTTAAGAAATTAAAAAGGGATATAAAATTTTCTTTATAATTAGTTTATTTCCATATAAATAAATAAATAAAATATTTTAAAAAACATTTGTACATGGAAGAAAAATATTTAGGAAATAAATCTTCAAAAAATAATAATACATGTTTTTATGTTATAGTGTCCCTTACATTGAGTCTGACACATAACACCTATTATTTATCATCCAAAATAATATAAAAATATTAATAATTTACCTTTTTTGGAACCTTTTTCATATTTATTATTACTCATTGTTTTATCTCATACTATGTTATAATTAATTAAATAATCAATTAAATTTTCATCGAACATCATGTTGAGATTTAATTTATAAGTCAAAAATGTCTTTAGGATGAATATTATGATCAAAACAGTAATTATTTCATAATCTGTAGAATAATAATCATATAATTATTATCATTATTAAACATAAATTATAATTTTTAATCCAATCAAGAAATATGGATATGAATAATGAAATAATTTATAATCCTATTGAAAGTAGGTCATATGTGCACATGAGTAACATTTCTATTTTTCAAAAATCATTATCAAAAGTAGATAAGTATTATTTTAGAAATAAATAACTATAATCATATAAAAAATGTGATATTAATTATTTAAATATACATATAAACATCGTTCATCTGATGTGGCGATGAAAAATGAATCACATCGCTTTATGGGGGTGGTAGTCTACATGTACGCAGGAACAATGTAATCATTTTATAGTAAATAAAAATTTTAAAATATTAATGATATATTATCTAACTGTGATGATAAATATATAATCAATATCATATTTATACATCAAATCCAAAATCATAATCTTATATGAGTGTCGATTGTGTAAAATGAATTACATTTATTTCTTGGGCGATAATATTCCCTACAAACTAACAATAGTTTCAAAACCTATTAGATTGAATAGGATATTGATGTTTATTATTACATTAAAAAAATAAAATATTATTATATATTACATACTAATTTCATTATATCATCAAGTATTAAATTTATTTGAATGAGGTAGAAGAATAAATAAAAGAAGATGCTCATTTAATAATTATACCTCTTATTCGAACACCCTTCAAAAGATTATAGTAAATGCATTCCAAGGATGATTTTGTATTAATACCATGAACTCTTGTTTAATGTTAGAGATGTGAGAAAGTTATTTGGGTAGGTAATGGCTCAGAAAAAGGATTTTTAATTGTTAAAACAGTGGATAAGAGATTTCCTTTTATAATAGAATGAAGGGGAACTCTTTGAATTTCAAAATATATTAAATTAATATAAATTATTATTTATGAAAAAATATGAAAATGTTGATAAGATTAAAAGATAATATAAGTATGAGTTTGAATAATATTTTGAAACAAATTTTGGAATAGTTCAGATTTGATTTTTACACTTATCATTTTTTTTATTTCTGTTGACCCTTTTTGACAATTATATTTATAACAAAGTTTATACTCCTTGGGAGTAAAAATATTTACTATAAAATGAGAATTTTTCATGAAATAGAGAATGGATTATATTTCAAACATAACCAAATAACATTGATGAATATATTATATGGATTAATTTTATATTATATGATAAATAATTATTTATTATAAAATATCATTAATTTAAATTTTCAAACTATCCAATTAATTTGAAATTAATGACTCCAAGATAAATATGAAATTTGAATATAATCCTTTCAAAAAAACCCAAATAGTTAATATGTATCTAAAAAATTCATGTAAAATAATATTTAAATCAATTTAAAATAATTTTAATATTTTTAATATCATTTATTTTATTTTTTTATTAATTGAATAATTATAATGCCAGCGATGTGTAAGATTTTAAGGTAATACAATTCCACTAAAATTATAATTTAACTAACATGATAAAAAATAATTTTTTACATATATCAATTTCTAACTGAATATATCCTTTTTTACCCTTATTTTAAAAATATTAAATTTAGTAAAACTAAGATTGTGACATTTTTGGCTTTATATTAACATTAATATAATAAAGTTTATAATCAATGAAATATGGAACCAAGTTGATATTTTTTTGTGAAAATGATTTATTTTTACAAAAACCACACATTAAAAAATATAGTCATTGTTTAGGGATTTTTAGTCATTATCATGTTTTTTTAACACCTAATTACAGGATTTACCCATTACCGTGATTACAAAATTACTGAAGTTACAATTCATAATTTTAAAAAATAAAAGTGACCTATTTACAAAATTTATACCCCCCCCCATTAAAAATATGTAATCAATTTTAATTGTTAAAATTAAATAATCAAATAAATTTAATTTAAAATTCAAACAAAAAAACAAGATGAAATAATTTATTTATAAAATATTCCTCTTTAAGTATGAAATGTTATTATATTAAATTAAAGTATAATATTCATTTAAAACCTGTAATTGGATTAAACAAAATAAAAAATGTATAATAATATTTTTTTTAAATCCAAAATAGATGTTTACTTTGTAAATAAACAAAACTAAATTAAAATTTTCAATAAAAATCTATATTTTTCACCGTTGTTTGAAAAATATATGTTAATAAAATTATTAAAATATTTATCCTAATGTAATTATGGCATGATGAAATAAAAAATATTATTTATTTTGTAAAATTAAAAAAATTTAAATCTAGATAAATTGATTTTAAATTAAACCATATAATTCATGAAAATCCATTTTGGTTAGAAATAAAATCTTTTCCTTTTGACTAAAAACTATCCTATTTTATTATAATGAATATATATCAATACCATCTAACTAATGAATATTTATAAGACATAAAAAATTATTTAATCTAAAATTTCGTATATTGTTACATTCCTACCCTTTTTTATATTATTCCCTTTGAATTTTATTCACATATTAAACTAGTGGTGATATTTATCACTCATAGAATTTTTAAATCCCCATTTTTCTTCTGCAACTATATGGGTTTTCAAAAAAACCATATCTTTATGAATTAAAATTGTCCCCAATAAATACTCTCAATGGTCATGAATCTTAATAGGATGTTCCTCATAATAAAGGTTATCTTTTAATATAACTACTTTAGCACACAAATCATGAGATGAATTAGGTACGTATTTCCTTAACATCAAGTCATGAAATATTTTATGTACCTTGGATAAACAAACAATCAAATTCAATCAATAGGTAACTTATCCAACATTCTCTAATATTTCATATGGTCCCATGAACCAATGAATTTTCTTACCCATTTTACCAAAACTAATAAAACTTTTATATGAAGATACTTTATAAAAAAACATAACCACCTACCTCAATGGAACGATCGTTCCCTCGGTTATTTACATTTATTTTCTTCTTACTCTGATCCATCCTCAAATATTTATAAATCATTATCACATTCTTTATAATTCACTTTAAAAATGCTTGTCCTATCAACTTATATTCATTTTCTTAACGGTAATATTCTAATTTCCCACAACTCCTTCCATATAATTCAACAAAAGGTACCAAATTTATAATGAAATGAGAAATTTTATTATAAAAAAACTCATCTAATAAAAGAAGATGGTACAATATTTCCCTATAATATATTAAAATAATATATACTATTTATTCCAAGGCCTGATTCATTAACTCGTACAACCAATCAGATTGAGGGGAAAATATAGTACTAAAACTTTATTCATTATCCAATAACATATGATGTCCTCTCCAAAAAATTGAATTTAACTATGGATCACTTTTAGATAAAATAGAGAGATAAATTCCATATAAACTTCATATCTGCATGATATATCATCAAGAATTATGATCTAAAGATATAATATCCCAAATTGGAAGTAAATATTCCAATTTAGTTAGTCAATCACAAATAAACCAAATAACATTATCATCTCAAGATAAATTTTGTAATCCCACTATAAAATCCTATTATATATTTTCTCATTTTTCTATTTAGAATTTAAAAAGGTTGATGCATCCCATTAGACAATTTACATTATACTTTAACCTAGGAAAATTTAAACATTTCATGGTAATGTTGGAACTATCTCTTTTTATTCCATACCCTTAGTAATACTCATGGAGGCCTATGTTATTCTTATTAATTTCCGGATAAATGGTAAATGGAGAACTATGAGTTTCCTGATCGTACCACAATTCACTATGTCATTTTCACCCTTATACCATTGTATTAAACTAAATTTGTATTGTAAATTCCCAATATAATAACAAAATTCACTTCATGTTTGATTCAATTATTTTTTTATCACTGTTAAAAATGGAAATGTTAGTGTTTTGACAATTTCATTGAAGGTAGAGGTGATTTGGAGGATCCATGATGAAGTCCAAGAAAAAGGGGCCAAATTTTGCAGGATCCAATAAGACTAGTGGATTAATCCGCAAACTTCTACTAGACCGTGCATCCAAATGGGCTTAAGTTTTTTGGGATGGTCCAAATTTTAATAGGCTACATTTAATCTCAAGGAACCAAATCCGGATTATGCTTTTAAGGGTCCAATTCAAACTAATCTATCCAATCCACTGAATATGCACATAGTCAAAAGTGGTGTTTTTTAATATGTCTATAACTCGATCTTTGATTGTTGAAATGATTAAAAAATTTAGATGGTGATATTTAGGATGTGGGGATACAACTTTCCAGTTTTTTTCGAAGGGAGATTCAACTTTATAGTATCCTAAAACCATCCTCCAAGTGGTTTATCAAAATCTGGGTTCCCAAAACCACGTCTCAGTTTGGATATTAAAAGTCACCTTGGGCACCCCCTTTGGTTGTTAAAACTAGAAGTGAATCTCTAACATTTTGGAGTCCTAGAGGAGTCTCCTTCTCATCCTATAAGTTCTGGAGGCCCCTATCCTTATAGGGGGATCAAATATGAAGGTGAAGTTCAACCCGGGCCTCCACCTCCTCTTGATGACGAGCTAAATGGTGGATGATCATTTCGAGGGAGATAATCACACTTAGGAGGGAGTTCTGAAACTAGTTCTTCTACTGTTTTTGTATAATTTGTGTGTTAAATATTTTACTTATTTCTTATCTTGACATGTTTCTCCCCTGAATTCATTTATTTTGATATAATTAAGTGAAAACCATTATTTTAACACCAATTGGGTGAAAATTTCAAGTGGGAATCTTGGGTTGTTCCGATTGGACAACACAAGCATCATTTCTCTCTCAGACATATATGAGATTTCAGTATTCTTTGGTATCCCTTGTTCTATAATTGATAACCAAACCTTGATAACACAATCACTGTTTCAAGGGTTGCTTCTTTGTGCATCGTTTTAAGGGGTAAGAGGGTAGTCAAGGTCTTGACAACCTTCAACCAACGAATTAAACAAAAACATGTGAAATTTTCAGAGAATGATCTATCTAATATGTGTAGTGAACTTGAAATTATCTCCTTGTCTCATAATTATAAAACACCACTTTTATTTATCAAATATTAACATCTTTAATTGAGTTATTTTATTTTTAAAACTGTTTTTAAAACCACCCCTTCTTTTTGTAAATTTTATTAAAAATACACACTCAAAACCTATTAATTATCCTTCAGAGATGACCTAGGGTATTCCCTAGACTATAAATCAATCTTAAAATCATAATCAATCTTATGTGTTGCTACAATACATTCCAATTTTGGTGTTGTTGCTGGGGAGCGCTTTGGTTTTTAAGTGCGGGTTTTTATAAGATTTTTGTAAATTTTGTGAATATTTATTTGTTTTTTCTTATACCATTACCTATATTTTTGTGTTTTTATGTATTTATTATGTAGGTTTTTTGCATGAAGTGTTCTAATCCAGGATATTTACAACCTTTTGAACCCGAACCAAATAAGATCTTATTTCATCAACCCTAATACGTGCATGAGAACCCATAGAAGGATGACACACAAGACAACAACACTATTCTTGATCCTTTATCTTATTCTTATAGAACCAACATCAAAACTGAAATAAACTTGTATAACATGGATGAAAACAATAGAACACTAAAATAACTAACCTCACTGGATTTCGATATCCAACCCACGTACATTCAATTACTAGTCTATGCACCCAATTTTGAAATAAGATCTGGTTTAATTCATCTATTACCAAGATTACATGGAATTCCTAGAGAACATCCAAATAAACACTTAAAAGAATTTCATAATGTGTGTTTTACATTAAAACCTGAGAATGTGGATGAAGAACAAGTAAAGATCATATAATTCCCATTTTCATTGGAAGAAAGTGAAAAGGACAAGATTTACTATGTCAATTCACAAATTAAAGGTTGGGCGGACATGAAACGCATTTTTCATGAAAAATATTACCTATACTCTCAAACTGAAACAATAAGGAAATAAATATGTGGAATAAGGAAATAACAAGGGGAGATATTACATGAATATTGGGAACTCTTTAAAAGGTTATGTTCAAGCTGTCCACACAACCAAATAAGTGATCAACTTTTAATTCAGTATTTTTATGAAGGTTTAATTCATATCGACTGAAATATGATTGATTCTACTACAGGTGGTGTGCTATTTGATAAGAACCCAATTTCTATAAGAACCCTAATTTATAACATGGTACAAAATACTCAAAAATTCGGTTTATAGTCTATTGTACCCATTCGAGGTGTCCATGAGGTGAAAAGTACTGAATTTGAGAAGAAGGTGGACATGAAGTTTTAATAGGTAAGTACACTTTTACGAGAACACACTCTCTCCCAAGGGAAATATCAATATCCTCCTCCCATCCACTATGGAATCTACTCTTCTGACACCCATTATTCTAACCAATGCCCCCAATTGATAGAAAATTTTGAGAGTTGTGAGAAAACATTCTCAGGATGCCCCTATAACCAACCCTTTAGGCAAGAACCATACTATCCATCCAAATCTGTGTGGAAAGAAAACCAAGAATATAGGAAAGGGTGATATTCAAACCAGCCTCATCAACAGTGGAACCAACTGGGGCAGAGTATTCATCCACCACCACCACCTAGAAATAACCAACCACCACAAAGGCCTTTCCAACCACCCCCTCCCAAGTTAGATCCTAGCCTAGAAGATATGATGAAACAAATGGATTCCAACAATCTCTAATTCCAAAAAACCACCCAAGCTACCATATAAGACCTAAAAACCCAATTAGGCCAACTAGCTAACTCGGTAGGTGAAATCCAAAGCCATGGGTTAGGTAAACTACCCTATAAACTAGTATTTAACCCTAGAGAGAAAGGAAATGTTAGTGTCATCGCACTTAGGAGTGGAATAAAACTTAAAATCTAAATGAATCCTACATTAGAGGTATCCTCTTTTAAGGAAACAATCATTCCAACCACTGAAAATGCTTCAAATGAGGTATAACCTTGTCCTAAGAGAATCCCTTACAAAGGAAAGAGTCTGTCTATTGATGAGCCACCTAGACAAACCATCCCTCTTCCATTTCCTCAAAGGTCCACCCAACCAAGAAAACAAGAATAAATAGAACTTGATAAAGAAATATTGGAAATTTTTTAAAAGGTGTAGGTTAACATCCCCTTGATTGATGCTGTGAAGAAAATTCCACGATACGCAATGTTTCTAAAGGAGATATGTACACACTAAAGGTGAATTTGTAGAGGTGAAAAGGTGAGCTTGGGGAGGAAAATTTCAGCATTGATAGAGCCATCACTTCACACCAAGTGCAATGATCCTGGAACATTCTCAATTCTGTGCACCATAGGGGAGTATTATTTTTCTAATGCTATGCTTGATTTGGGAGCCTCTATTAATGTGATGCCTCACTCAATTTAATCTTCATTGCAGGTTAGTGAACCAAAGCCCATTAGAATAGTTGTTCAGCTAGAAAATCGGAGCATAGCACACCCTTCTAGTTTGTTATAGGATGTTCTTGTGAGGGTGAAAATTTTAATTTTTGCTTCTGATTTTTATGTGATAAAAATGGAAGATGATAGAATGAATGGACATGCCCCAATTATATTGGGGAGAACCTTCTTAAAAACCACAAAACCATAACTAATTCCCAAAATGGTACATTATCTACAGAGTTTGGTGGTGACATTTTCCACTTCAACATCCTTGATGCCATGAAGCACCCCTCAGAAGAACATTCCTCTCTCTCTGATAATTCTATAGATGTACTCCCTTCCCTTCAAAAAACTTCATTTCATTCGCCTGATCCCCTTTTTTAGTTTTCTTTATTGATATAAATGCTAAGAAATTATTCATGCATTGATTGTTGTAGTGGTATAGAGAAATTTAATTCATGTTTGTTGATTGATGATTTCTTGAATACTGAGGATCACTTAACCATTAATGATACTGGTAAACTTCTAAAAACTCATTCCTATATGTTGTACCTCTCGTTCCCCTCGTTGTTTGATTTTCATGATCACAATCACCTTATCATGTTTATCTAATTGTGTTTTAAGTGTTTGTGCTGATAGGCAAAAGGTTGCCAAGGACTTAGGCCAAGAAGAAGCCAAAAGTGGACTGAAATTCAGTCCACCGGCCAACCGATGGAAGACCACCGGCCAGCCGATGGAGGACTGGACAAGAGGGATTCCTCTGTCCAGACCACCGGCCAACCGGTGTCACACCAGCGGCCAGCCGGTGGCACCCAGAACAGAGGGCTGAGCCACTGCCTCAGCACCGGCCAACCGATGGCCTCAGCACCGGCCAGCCGGTGGCACCCAGCAAGCACAGTGACAGCTACTGTCTTGCCACCGGCCAACCGGTGGCCTCCTCACCGGTCAGCCGGTGGAGTCTGGACAGAAGCTTCTTCTCCTCTTCCAAGGCACCGGCCAGCCGGTGGAGATGTACCGGCCAGCCGGTAGCCCAGTCAAACTAGCTGTTGGCTTTGACCAGTCAACCCTCTTTTGGCCTCCAACGGCTCCGAGGCCTTTTCCAACGGCTCCAAAGCCCTCCAACGGATACTTGAAGGTTCCTAGCCTATAAATAAAGGCCTAGGAAGCACCGGATAATTAACCAAGCCACCGGACACATTGTTGATCATTTTGGCGAACCTCCGGCGGATTTCCTCAAGGAACCCAACGTGCTCCAATCCAATTCCACATCCAAGAGCACCTTCAAAGAAGCTTGGAAGCGGCCTTCAACATCTCCAATCAATCAAAGGCGCCCAAGACTTCCTCCAATTACGGTTTTTCTTGTTTTATTTATTTTGAGCTTAAAATTGGGTTTGTGCCTACAAACCCCAAACTCTTTCTCATCCTCCCTTTCTTTTGGGTTTCACATCACCACTAAGGTGTGAAGAGGTTCACAAGCTTTTCCTTTAAAAAGCTTGAGACATAGGTGAGCTATCCTTCACCTGTAAGAAGGATAGTGGGTTCTTGCTAAACCATTAAAAGCAAGTGGGTTCTTGCTTAACCATCAAAAGCAAGCTGTAATAGGTCCTAGTGCTACCTCAAAGCCAAGTGGGTTTCTTGCTAAAACCATTGAAAAGTAAGCGGTAGGAATCTCTCAACGGTTGAGTTGGGAGCGGAGACGTAGGCCGGGTTTTTGGCCGAACTCCGTTATCAATTGTGTGTCTTGCCTTTTTACTTTCCGCTGCATTTCACTTTGATTTTAATTTGTCAATCCTTTTTTTTAAAAATGCAATTCACCCCCCCTCTTTCCATCCTTCCCGTTTTTCTCCGACCCAACAATTGGTATCAGAGGACGTATTTGAATAATTCCCTAACCGGTTTCAAATTAAAGATCCTATTTTTTGATGGCTTCTACCGCTTCTTCCTCTCAATCCCCCGAAGGACATTCTTTGGATCGTGCTCCATTCATTGATGGAACCGATTATTCTTTTTGGAAAACCCGCATGACCACTTTTTTAAAAAGCATTAGCTATCCTATTTTTAGAATTGTTATGCATGGTTTTACGCTCTCTTCTCCCGATGAGTCTAAATGGACCCCCGCCGACATTGCAAATTTTGAGCTTGATGGCAAAGCCATGAATGCTCTTCATTGTGGCTTAGACCGTAATATATTTAATTGTATTTCTTCTTGCACATCTTCTCATGATATTTGGAAGCTTTTAGAACTTACCCATGAAGGCACTAGCAAGGCTCAAAAGAAAGAACCCGCACAAAAGCAAGAACCCGCTCAAAAGCAACAACCTGACGAAAAGATCAAGCCCGTTTGCCCACCTCACAAGAAAAGGGCCAAGAAGAAAAAGAAGAAGGCTTCAAAGGCAACATGGAGTGATAGCTCCTCCTTCTCCTCCTTCTCCTCGAGCGACCAAGGTAAAAAATGCCTAATGGAAAAACATGAGGTATCATCTTCCAACTCTTCTTCCTCATCATCCTCTAGTTCTTCTAATTCTTTTAATAATTTGTCATACGAAGAACTCCAACATGTGCGAGACCAACTTGAAAATGGTTTTCATGAACTCTCTTCAAAATTTGTTTCTTTGAAAAAGAATTTCAAAAAACTTTCCTCCGAAAAAGAACAACTTCTCAAAGAGAAGGAGGATCTCTCCCTAAAAATCCAAAATTTCCCCAATGTTGATTCTTTGGAATCAACCATCAAGGACCTTAGAGAATCCCTAGCCAAATTCACCCAAGGGGAACAAAATCTTTCAAAATTGCTTGGTTCCCAACGAATTTCAAGAACCACCCAAGGGCTAGGATACACCAACCAAGCTTCCTCCTCCCATGCTCCAACTGTTTTTGTAAGGGGGAGCTCTAGTTTTAAATTTTGTAACTATTGCAAAAAACTCGGGCACCTAATTTATGAATGCGATTGCAAAAACGCCTGGTATGGTCAAACCAAAAGTTTTTTCTTTTCGGACGAATTTTATAGGAGAAGACCCGCCATGAGACAAGTTTGGATTGAAAAATCCCTTCTTGCGAGTCTCTCCGGGCCAAAATTTATTTCCTATCCCCGGTGACTTATTGTTTTCATTTAGGGGGAGAATTTTCAAAACCTTGTCTTAGATTCAAACTTTCGATTTCAACACTTGGTATCAAATTTTTTCAATTCAAAATTTTCTATTAAATTCTCATTTCAAATTTTTCAACTCTTGGTATCAAATTTTTATTTCCGAAATTTCAATTGGTTTTTGATTCAAAACTTTCAATTCAAACTGTTATTCAAATTTTTCAATTCAATTTTCAAAAATTCCAATTGATCTTGATTTTCAATTTTCCCTCAATCAAGTTTTATGCCCCACGCTATTTTGATAATCACAAAGGGGGAGAAATTTCTTGATTGATTGGGGGAGAATCCTTTTCATCATGCTTAGCATTTCCTTTCAATTTCAGTATTTTACTTTAATTGTTTTGGTGATTGTGATCATCAAAATAGGGGGAGATTGTTGTACCTCTCGTTCCCCTCGTTGTTTGATTTTCATGATCACAATCACCTTATCATGTTTATCTAATTGTGTTTTAAGTGTTTGTGCTGATAGGCAAAAGGTTGCCAAGGACTTAGGCCAAGAAGAAGCCAAAAGTGGACTGAAATTCAGTCCACCGGCCAACCGATGGAAGACCACCGGCCAGCCGATGGAGGACTGGACAAGAGGGATTCCTCTGTCCAGACCACCGGCCAACCGGTGTCACACCAGCGGCCAGCCGGTGGCACCCAGAACAGAGGGCTGAGCCACTGCCTCAGCACCGGCCAACCGGTGGCCTCAGCACCGGCCAGCCGGTGGCACCCAGCAAGCACAGTGGCAGCTACTGTCTTGCCACCGGCCAACCGGTGGCCTCCTCACCGGTCAGCCGGTGGAGTCTGGACAGAAGCTTCTTCTCCTCTGCCAAGGCACCGGCCAGCCGGTGGAGATGTACCGGCCAGCCGGTAGCCCAGTCAAACTAGCCGTTGGCTTTGACCAGTCAACCCTCTTTTGGCCTCCAACGGCTCTGAGGCCTTTTCCAACGGCTCCAAAGCCCTCCAATGGATACTTGAAGGTTCCTAGCCTATAAATAAAGGCCTAGGAAGCACCGGATAATTAACCAAGCCACCAGACACATTTTTGATCATTTTGGAAAACCTCCGGCGGATTTCCTCAAGGAACCCAACGTGCTCCAATCCAATTCCACATCCAAGAGCACCTTCAAAGAAGCTTGGAAGCGGCCTTCAACATCTCCAATCAATCAAAGGCGCCCAAGACTTCCTCCAATTACGGTTTTTCTTGTTTTATTTATTTTGAGCTTAAAATTGGGTTTGTGCCTACAAACCCCAAACTCTTTCTCATCCTCCCTTTCTTTTGGGTTTCACATCACCACTAAGGTGTGAAGAGGTTCACAAGATTTTCCTTTAAAAATCTTGAGACATAGGTGAGCTATCCTTCACCTGTAAGAAGGATAGTGGGTTCTTGCTAAACCATTAAAAGCAAGTGGGTTCTTGCTTAACCATCAAAAGCAAGCTGTAATAGGTCCTAGTGCTACCTCAAAGCCTAGTGGGTTTCTTGCTAAAACCATTGAAAAGCAAGCGATAGGAATCTCTCAACGGTTGAGTTGGGAGCGGAGACGTAGGCCGGGTTTTTGGCCGAACTCCGTTATCAATTGCGTGTCTTGCCTTTTTACTTTCCGCTGCATTTCACTTTGATTTTAATTTGTCAATCCTTTTTTTTAAAGGCAATTCACCCCCCCTCTTGCCATCCTTCCCGTTTTTCTCCGACCCAACACTATATTGAGGATAATACCATTGAGTAGTTAGATGAGATTAGTGACCTCTCACTTTCACACACACTCCCATCAATCCAAAATCCACATGAATTAAAACTAAAACAACTACCTCAAGATTTAAAATATTCATATCTTGAAAATGGAAAAAAGTTTCCTGTAATAATTTCTAGTTCACTCCCTCCTGAGCATGAAATGTGACTACTTTAACTTTTGAGGGAGTATAAACAAGCATTGGGATGGACACTTGCTGACATTCCTAGTATTATCCATTCAATTTTCAAACATCATATTTTATAAAATGATGAGGCCAAACCAGTGAGGCAGTCACTATGTCGACTGAACCCAAAACTCCCTGAAGTTGTGAAAAAGGAGGTAACAAAATTATTGGTTGGTGGAATCATTTACTCCATCTCTAATAGCCAATGGGTCGGTCCCATTCAAGTAGTTCCTAAAAAACTGGCCTTATAGTAATCAAAAATGAAAACAATGAATTGGTTCCAAATCATGTACAGAATAGTTGGTGTGTCTGCATAGACTATCACCGACTAAACCAACACACTAGGAATGAACATCTTCCATTTCCATTCATTAACCAAAGGCTTGAGAGGCTAGAAGGGAAGTCCCATTACTATTTTCTATATGGTAATTCTGGATATTTTCAAATCCATTTTCCTCTTAGGATTAGGAAAGGATGACCTTCACTTTCCCCTTTACCACATTTTCATATAGGAGGATTACATTTGGTCTCTACAATGCTCTGGGTACTTTTTAGGGAGTCTTGGTTAGTATTTTTTCAGATTACCTGTATAATTTCATGGAAGTATTCATGGATTATTTCACTATTTATGGCTCCTCTTTTGATGAATGTTTGAGTCATCTTACTTAGTCCTGCGTCGCTGTATTGAAAATAACCTTGTATTAAATTATTATAAATGTCATTTCATGGTGTGAAAAGGTATATTTTTGGACATGTCATTTCTGGGGATTGTATCCAAGTAGATAAATCAAAAGTGGATGTCATTTCTTCCCTACCATTCACCAAAAATGTATGGGATGTGCGGTATTTACTATGGTGTGCTAGATTTTACCGTCGTTTCATTCGTGACTTTAGTAAAATTACACTCCCACTCTCCCAATTACTCTAACAATAAATAAAAAAAATTATAAAGAATGTGAGGAATCATTTAATAATTTAAAATGGAGTCTCATTTCACCCCTGGTAATCTAACCACCTCGGGGGGGATTTACCATTAGAGATAATGTGTGATTCCTATAACTATATAGTTGGGGAAGTCTTGTCACAAAGGGTTGATCGAGCTCCACATGTCATTGCATATGCCTCATGTACATTGGACAATGCCCAAGAAAACTACACCACAACTGAAAAATAATTTCTTTCCATTTTGGTTGCCTAGGATAAATTTAGGTCATATCTTTTAGGTTATGAAGTCATTGTGTTCTTAGACCATACATCCCTCCAGTATATCCTTAAGAAACTGGAAGCCAAACCACATCTTATTCACTGGATGTTCCTCCTCTAGGAATTCAATTTAGAAATTATAGATAAAAATGATCATAGAATATGGTGGTTGGCCATATCAGTAGGATTCACCAATTTTCATACATTGACTCATCCCCATGTATTCCCATAAATGACATGTTTCCTGATGAGAAATTTACCGAGTGCAAGATGTTATTCCTTGGTATGCTAAATTTTTAAATTATTTGGTAGCATCTTGAATTCCTACTGATTTCAACAAAAACCAGGCCGACCATCTAAAACATGATTCCCGTTGGTACATTTGGGATGACCCATACCTTTGGCACACCTATATTGATCATTCCCTTAGGCATTGTGTTCCTCATAGTGAGTTTTAGTCTGTCCTTAGGTTCTGCCACACTCTTGCTTGTGGGGTCCACTTTGGTCCCCAACAGACAACTCGCAAGGTCGATTCTAGTCTCCTTTAGACCAAATTGTTTCGGGATGCCCATGACTTCTCTAAATATTTTCCTCACTATCAAAGAATGAGAAATATATCTAAAAGAAATGAGATTACACAAAAACCCTTGCTCTTCCATGACATTTTTGATGTTTGGGGCATTGAATTTATGGGACCATTCCCCAATTCATTTGTTAACCTATACATTCTATTGAAAGTGGATTATGTTTCAAAATGGGTAGATGTGCGAGCTAAAAGGACTGATAACTCTAAGGTAGTTATAGAATTTTTGAGAACCCAAATCTTCTGTAGGTTTGGCTTACCAAGGTTCATCATCAGTGACCAGGGTTCTCATTTCTGAAATCGAACAATGAAATCACTTTTACGTCAGTATGGGGTGGTCATAGAGTGTATATTGTATATCACCCACATACCAATGGTCTAAGAAAGGTGTCAAATAGAGAGGTAAAATATATTCTTGAAAAACTGGTTCAACCTAATATAAAATATTGGAGTCTTAGACTCGATGATTCCTTATGGGATTACCGTACTACTTTCAGAACTCTCATTGGCATGTCACTATATCAGATAGTGTTTGGAAAGAGTTGTCACCTCTCCATTGAGATTGAGCATCGGGCCTATTGGGATATCAAACAATGAAATTATAATCTTTCTAGTGCAGGTTCTCAAAAGAAGTTTCAGATTTAGGAGATGGAGGAAATGAGAAGAGTTACATATGAGAACTTCAAGATTTATAAGGAGAAAACCCAGGCTTCCCCTGATCGTCTCATACTTTATCGTCAGTTCCACATTGGGCTGAAGGTTCTCCTCTAAAATGAAAGGATAAAGTTGCATCATGTTTCAAAATGAAGAAAACAAACAAACCTTCGCTGTCAATGGGTAGCGGCTGAATCACTTTCATGAATACATTATGGAGTCCCCGATGGAGGAACTCTAAGTTCAAGAAGCAATCTATGAATGAAACTCACCAGTTTTTATCCTTCCTTCCCACTTTTTCATTTATTACAGTGAAGAAACTACACAATTTAGGTTTGGGGGATGGGTGTATTACTGGGTTAATAAAGAATTTTCATTATCTTTCTTCTTTTTCTCTTTTTAGATTATTGAATTGTATTGTTACATTCCCCCCTTCCCTCCCCCTCACATTTGTTCCAGAATATTAACTTTTTTATGCCCACTTTATCATGAAAAATGATGCCCATTTAATCATGGATGTTAATAAAAATTCATGTGGAATGACCATATTTCATGTTTTTTTAACATTCAAAAAAAATCTGAGAAAATGTGCATTTTAGTAAGAATTAAATACTATGGTGTGACTTTATTTTTAAATTTAGTTCTTTTTCGATGATAAAAATGGTTGTATCATTTTGAAACCTTTGATAAGAATGGTACCCTTTTGTTAATAGTTTAAGGGTAAATTGTTTCACTTAATCTCTCCACATTTTTTTGCACCCAACCATGAAGTGTGAAAATTTCACACTTACTGGAATGTAATTATAAGTTAGGTTGATTTTTCTCTACTTTCCAAAATCATTTTTCTATGCATTCGTTCCTTATCTGATCTATTTCATTACTGTACTAAATTGACTTATGCATGTGTTCCTACTATTTGACTGTTGTCTTCCCTCAAAAAAATAGTGGTATATTAGGAAGGTTAAAACCCACCCTTCCTTGACCTTTGATATTATTATAACTATTACAATTAGTGTCGTGAGGATATCAAACATGGGTTGGGAGAAGAGTGTGAGATTTGTTCCTAGTGAAAATTTTGAAGAAAAAAAATAAATAAATGAGTGGAGTGATGAAATGTGAAACATATGGGAATATCTAGGTCGAGAGCTTATAGTGTGACTTCTAGGAAGGATTCAGTGAATGGGTCTTGAAATTTGATTGCAAAGGATGTGGGGAAAGTTCGGTGGAAAGGATCTTGTAAGTAAAAAATTATTAAAATAAATTATATTTACTCAATAGAAAGTGGAAAGAATAGAATGAAATGGTTTTCACACACACACATAGAGAATTAGTGACGTTATTAACTTTTGAATTATTTAATTTTATTGGTATCATACATCTCTTGGAATTTCATTTGGATACAATCATTGAGACATATTTTCCGATGATCATTGAGAATAACTCCTCAGTGTTTTTTTTTCTTGAATCATATTTCTATCAGGAATTAAATTTTCATTGATTGTTAAATCTTTATGAAGTTGGAAATATCTACATGAATAATTTTTGAAAATATGACTTTTCCTAAGAGTGAAAATTTTTAGGTGTGGGGGTGTGATCGTACCATGATTCATTATGTCATTTTAACCCTTACACCATTGTACTAAACTGAATTTGTATTGTAAATTCAAAATATAATAACAAAATGCACTTAATTTTTTATTCAATTATTTTGTTTTTATCACTTTTAAAAAGCGAAATGTTACTTATTTTGATAATTTCATTGAAGGTAGACGTGATTTGGAGGATACATGATGAAGTTCAAGAAAAATGGGCCAAACTACGTAGGATCCAAGCAGATCAGTGGATTAATATGCACACTTATACTAGACTGTGCATCCAAATGGTCTTAAATTTTTTTGGTCTGGTCTGAATTTTAGTAGGATATATTTTATCTCAAGGAACCCAATCCTGATTAGGATTCTAAGGGACCCATCCAAACTGATCTTTCCAAGACATTGAATTTAAAAAAAAGTCAAAAGTAGAGTTCTTTAATATGTCCATATCTCGATATGTGATTGTCCAAATGATGCCCAACATTTGGTGGTGATATTCAAGAGTTGGGGCTACAACTTTATAGTTTTTTCAAAAGAGTTATTCGACTTTCTAGTAGACAAAAACCATCCTCTAAGTGGTTTATCAAAATATGGGTGCCCAAAACCACATCCCATTTTGGCTATAAAAAGGCACCTTGGAAACCCCATTTGGTAGTTCAAACCATAAGTGAATCTTGATAATTTTGGAGTCCAAGAAGAGTCTCCTCCTCATACTAGAAGTTCTGGAGGCTTCTATCCTTATAGGGGGTCATATATGAATTCGAAGCTCCACCCGAGCCTCCTCCTCCTCTCGATGGTGAGCTAAATGGTGGTTGATCGTTTTGAGGGAGCTACACACACTTGGGATGGAGTTCTGAAACTAATTGTTCTACTGGTTTTGTATAATTTGTTTGTTATATATTTCACTTTTTTATTATCTTGACATGCTTCTCCCCTGAATGCATTTATTTTGATATAATTAATTGAAACACTTTGTATTTTAACACTAATTGGGTTGAAATTCGAAGTGGTAATCTTGGGTTGTTCCGATTGGACAACACAAGCATCCTTTCTCTCTCAGAAATATATGAGATTTCAGTATGCTTTGGTATAACTTGTTCTATAATTGATAACCAAACCTTGAAAACACGATTTTTGTGTCAAGGATTTCTTCTTTGTGCATCATTTTAAGGGGTAAGAGGGTAGTCAAGATCTTGACAACCTTTAACCAAATAATTATACAAAACCGTGTGAAATTTTCAAAGCAATGAACTATCCAAGATATGTAGTGAACTTGAAATGATCTCCTTGTCTCATAATTATAAAACACCACTTTTATTTATCATCTATTAAACTCTTTAATTAAGTTATTTTATTTTTAAAACTTTTTTCAAAATGACCCCCTCTTTTAGTAAATTTTATTAAAAATGCATACTCAAAACCTATCAATGCTCCTTGAGAGACGTCCTAGGGTCTTACCTATACTATAAATCAATCTTAAAATAAAAATCAATTTGATGTGTCAAAACAGTGCATTCACTTACCCCAAAAAATTATAATTTTACATTATAGTCACATGACCCACATAACCTCATTCTAAAAATAAAATAAAAATTTGTTTTCAACATTAAATTCACAAATCATACCCTTTATATGAAATATAACCTTTTTTGGTATATCCTGGCCTTCTATATAATAATTATTAATTATTTCTAATATAAAATATTCTATTAACACTAGAAGAAAAAAAAATGAATTTCCAGAATGAAAATTTATTGTCCAAAATTGATAAAATGACTATCCAAATTTTCATGTTCCAACCATAACATGGTTAACAAGGCATGATCTTTTCAAATGAAATAATTTTCTACTTTGTTCTATTTTCTAAGATGGAAATGGATTGTTCAATCATAAAACTTTATTATTTACAACCATTTTATCTTCCTTTTGTTTAATTTATTCTAAGTAAATTTGTACTTTTTAATTTCTATGGTTGGTATCAATTTCTCACAATACACTATATAAAATATTCCTTAATTTTTTTAATGCAAAAACCATAGCTCATAATACCAAATGATTTGTAGGATAATGTGAGTCATATTGTTTTATTTAACCTAAACAATAATAAATAACCAGATAATTCTATCTCATGGAAAAACCAACTCCTTTAGAATAAGAATCATTGTATATGAATAATTTACTTTTTCTAGAAGGTAGGGCTAAAACTTGATCACTAACATTCTTTTTTTTTATTTCTTAAAACTTTCCACATATTGTTTTGGGTAGATGAATTTTAATCCTTTTCAAGCTAAAAATGTGGAATATTGTAACACTGTAAAATTATAAAATAATCACAATTTATTTGATATCATATGCAAAACACAACACTGAGATTTAAAAATATATATTTATTTAAATTTAATCCCTTTAATAGCTTGCATAATATGCAACCACGAATATAAATGAACCAAAATATAGTATACCCATTAAAAATAGTTGATAAATTGGTAGGTAAGAATATAAATAACCAACATATATAAATTATGGTTTTTTTATTTATTTTAAATAAAATAATAATCATTTGAAATAAAATTAAATATTTTCTAGAAAACTATAATTTTTTAAAAAGAAGAATTAGTCATTATTTGCACAAAGAATTTAAAATTAAATTTTTACTATATTAAGAAAATTTATTTTATAAAATTAAATTCATATTTAAAATCATAACATAAAAATTATCTTAGAGTGAATTTTTATGTTTTCTCTAAACTATTTCATTTTTTTGATGAATGGTGAAAAAATATTGAAATTCAATTGAAAATTACCTTTTTGTTTAAATTTTTTATAAAGATATAATATATATTAAATTATTTTAAAGTAAAATTATATCATATAAAAATCTTTAATCCAATTTAAATCATTTTAATCATTTTCATATTGAATTTTTATATAAAAACATTGTAAACTTCTGATCATTTTCACTTCAAAATCCTACTTTTTTATTCCGTCTGTGGGATTAATTTTCAATATAATTTTTCTAATTATATGAATTGAATTTGGAAAAATATATTCCATATTTTAAATCAGTAAAATTTATATTATCTAATAAGTTCAACTTTGTTTTTGACCAAAATTAAAAGTAACAATAGTAAAAATTATTTCTCAATGTTAATGTAAGAATTGATTTACTATGGGTTAAACTAAAAGGATCAATATTTAAATGGACTTTAAAATTTAAAAAATATATTGTATTTATATATTTTAACCTTATAATATCCAAGTCACAATAATACTCCATTATTTAACATTGATTCATGTAAAAAAACATGGGTACACCTTTTTCTTTCAAAAAATTACATGTGTTCCACTCACCTCACATATAAAAGGTCACCCCTATCCTATATTCTTTAAATTATCAAACACTTTTTAATTAGAAAATATATACCCAATTAAACTTAAAAAACACTTCTATCATCATAAAATCCATATTTTAGGAAGAAATCCATCCTATGAAGGCTTTTAGTGTAAACCAAAGGAGGATACGTGAAGAAGAGGTCACGTTCTTCAATGAGTGTGTTTATTTATTTATTCCTACTCCTAAAAAATTATTTATAAATATTTTGTTATAAAAAAACTCTATTTATTCCATATAATAAAATATTTTATGTTAAATTAATGACCTACACCCATCTCCACTTCAATCAAATGTGTTATGAAATCATCATCTGTGTGTACGACAGACAACCACCTCACAAACTGATGTAAAAATATGATAATTATGTAATGAAATTTTTTCTTGAGATTATATAACAATATAATATTCTCATGAACTATATCTCTTATGATGAAACACACATGAGAAAACATGGAAATTGACACCCGAAACAATGAAAATAATTAATGATTTTTAATGAACATGTGATAAATTATTATTAAAGGATTTTAAATGATATTATAAATATTATTATAGTTTTTGAATAAGTTAGTATAATTTTTATAACCATTATAATGGATTTTAAATTACATTCAACCAAAAGGAAGTGTGAGGTTGAGGATTTCGTTCTCATTTTTTACTTCTACGAGACACATGTGATATTCACCACCTATTTCTTTTATGTGTTGTATAAATTGTCCATAAATGTATTTATTGCTATTATAAATACAATTATGAGGATTTACATATCAATTTTAGGATTTCTATTACATGTAGCTTACAATTCAATGTTATCAAAGTCGTAAGGGTTTCATGTTATAATCACATTGTTTATTGGGATTTTTAAGGATTATGCTTTCAATAATAAAATCATATAATCCATCCCTCGTAAAACTCAAAAATATTATTATACTCTATATATTCATGATATTTTAAAGTAATAGTACCATTTACACTATTTTTTAGTTAAAATAATTGAAAAAATATTTTTACAAAAATCAAACATTATTTTAATCTTTTTTTTGGAAATCAGTTTTCTTCCAAATCTATGTTCCCTAAAAGTGTTTTGAACATTTTTATCATAAAAAAACTATTTATAAACAAAACATTTATCTATTTTTATATTATTAAAAAAAATTGTATAATTAATCTTCATTTTATTTTCAAAAAAATTATAGTTTGGATTTTATCAAAAATGTGAATGGATTCATTATTTTAATGTATATGGTCTGTATGAAATTTTCTTGTTTTCATGACCTAGATTTTTTAAAATAATCCTTCATATGTTTTCAAGATTATTTTTAATGAAAATCATTTTAAAAATTCTTAATGTTTTAAAAATTCATTTTCCAAATAAAAAGGATATTTTTCTGAAGAATGTTTTTAATGGAATTTTTATAGTGTTTCTATTCATAAATAACAAGAAAATATTATTATTTCTCTAGTGGTTATTTATTTTATTAAAACCATGCTTATTAATTATATGTATGGTCTATGATAATTTTCACCATGGTGTGTATTTTGGTTCACTTTCTATATTCATTTTTTTATTCATTAACTTTCTATAGAAATGTTCAATTTCATGTGATCATTATACATTAAATTTTCCCTAAATATCCACACTATTTATCATGGATATTTATATTTCTTAAACTGTATCTCATTCCTACATATGGTGTTTTACATTGAATATTTTTTTATTTAAAGTGGAAATATTAACTATCTATATTCTTTATTTAATATATATATTTAATGGTAATAATATTTATTCATTAAATAAACCAATTATTTGGTATATAAGAAATTATTTTGACTTAAATATGTGATTGGGGACTTTTATATATAGCCCCTCAATGCATTGAAAAGTTTTATGAGACAAATAATTTTTCCAAACTTTATGGGTTTTTACCCAATAGTTTTAAAATGTCTTATGATAGGTCTTGAAAGTAGATATATAGTTGGCCAAAACGAATTAGTTTATACCTAGTAGTTTTAAACTTTCTAGAGTGTATATCCTAATAGTATAGTTTTCCATGTTCCTCATACATGATGTCCAATAATTAAGAATTTTCTTTAGTGAGAATTTAGTTATTTTATTATCCATGATACTTTCAAAATAATATTCTATATGGATACCTTACATTCTAAATTTAGTAAATAAATTGATTGTATTTTTAGTAATTTACCTTGCCATATTTATTAATAATTATCTATTTATGGTTGTCATGTTATTGATTAAATTAAATGTGTGTTTAGATATTTACCCTACCATATTGATTAGGCTTTGTTATTTCATGATATATTCCATTATACATAACTCTTACAAATAATTTGAGATAAAACTTTTTTCCCTTTCCCTAAAATCTTTGATGTGCACTAAGTATGATATTATAGGATATACTATAGGGAATAATGGTATTCATAATAAAAATTATTTTTAAATCATTGTTAATAAATATAATATGGGAATGATGTATGATTTTGGATTACTTAGACTACTAAAAAATTTGGTTCTTCAGGATGTGATTCCTCATATCTTATGAAGATGAAATAAAGTATACACCAGTTCTAGGATATAGGGTTTGGGTATCTATAGTTTGTATCAATAGATTCCTAGTATAAAATGGGGAACCAAATATTGAAAAATATAGAGTATAGATCTTAACTCTCTGATAGACATTAAGGATAAGTATAGATGAAAATTTTAAATATTAGTTTATTTAGATATTATGTGGTTTTTTAGTGTAAATGCATCCCTTTATGGATAAAATAAGTGTATTTGGTTCTAGAACAAAGCTACTATTGGGTAATAAATCTAAAAAGGGAGTATTTTTCATGAATCGATTTCCACTTAGTGCCTAAAAATGGGCCTCATTAAGAACCTAGATTGACACTCCTACTGGATATTATTAAGATAATTCACATTTTCATTAAGAACCATTATGATGGATTTGAAACTATAAACATCCCCACATAATCTATATTAATTATTATGATATTAGCTATGTATAAATTTTTAATTTATGTTTATAATGTCACTAGTTCTGGGATAATAATTAGTTTTTTATACTAATACGATCTAATATAGTATATTATATTATTTATAAATGAAACATAGAAAAAATAATGAGAACTACATCAACGCATGTGATCCGTTGAGTAAGAATGATTGTTTATTTGATAGGACAAAGGAAATCATTCGAAGGGAACTAGTCTCCCATAAACTATCAGTATATGTGGAAATAGTATCATGTGATAAATTGGTAGAGGAATAATTTTGTAAGTATTATTTCTTTAAATGGAAGAAACAGAATAAATGGATGACAAGTAAAAAGGTATATTGTTGGAATAAGGGGATGAAATTTTTCCAACATGTTATAATTGTGGAAAGAAACATACTGGTTCTTGATTTAATGGAATGTAATTTTTCTACAAGTGTGGAATAAAATAACACCATGCATGTGATTGAAAGGGTAAGAAAAATGTTTCAAATATACAATTCTATAATTAAAAATAGATGTGACACTACAAAAATCAATGTCTCAAGCATCAAAGGAGAATACCTCAAGATAAGTTAATAGATCATGGTCAAGCCTATGATATTACCATAGACGAAGAGGAATGATTAATGTGTTTGTGTTTTCATTCAATAATTTTTTAATTTGAGTATTTTATCAATGATATACTGATTATAATAATTATTATATATATAACTATTGTACTTAAGTAAAATTTCATTTAGGGTTTTAAAGCTTATCTTGAATGGAACCAATGACCAAGAAAATAGATTCATTTAAAAGATACACTTCTTGGAAATAAAATCATTATATATGCTAATATGTTCATGATGTTGAGATAATGATGTTGGTATAAAGTGTTAATTGATATATAAAAATTCAATTGGATAGTAGTGATTATCTTAAGGCTGATTAATGATTTTTTGAGAAATTTGTTTATACTACCATTAATGGTGTTTATAAAATATTTGAATATTTTTAATATATATATAATAATATATGTTTTAAATAATCAAGGAATATGAATATATTTTTTTCAAAAAAAATTATAGTAATTTAGGTTATTACCATGTTTCAAAAGAATACATGATGAATGTATTCACAAGTCTAGTATGTGGCAGTTAAGAGCTACTTAGTGTTATTTGAGGGATTAATGGTAAGTTCATTATAGAAATTCAGTGAAAATATTTCTAAATATTTAGATAATGATCTTAGGGAAGGGTCAAAAGGATAAATTTTTGAGAACTGGTTTAAGTTTACTATTGGATGAGGTTTTATAGATTGTTATATTACTTCACCATATGAATATTTGTGTATATTGGATAATTTTTTCTACCCATATTACTTTTATAAAATAGTTCATGATAGATAAAAATACTTTCCACTCTTATATGAATATTATGATCTATTAAAAGTGAAATTTAGTTCCTTAGGGATAAAAAATTCAATTTGGGATATTCGTTTCTTTATGTAAGCAATGATTTATAAATTGATCTAAGCACAACTAAATGATAAAATTTAACTTATGAAATAAAAATAAATCAAGTAAATATATTTACTTAAATTATTAGATATTAAAAAAATTCCTCAATATTTTTGAAAGGATCTAGAAAGAAAAAATCCTTATTACATTCATATCTGATGAATCTAATGGTATTTTAAATTAACACCAATTTGTGGTTTTAAGGCCCATAAAATTCCATTGTTCAATCAACTTATTGTGATCAAGGAACTTCATCATTGTATATAATTATTTATAAATTTATTCCATTTATATATCTTTACATTCCATTTATGATTTCCTCCATAGAAACCTAGTAATTTTTTATTCCATATGACCTTTTTACTTTCATTTTTATCTTTTTAAGAGGGTGTTTTATAAAACCTTTTATGATGTGGGTTTTTCAATAATGGATTTTCAAAATGTTAAACCCTTGATTACCAATATCATGTTTAAATTGAGATGATGCAATTTATTTAAGGTGGGTATAATGTAACACCCCAAAATTATAAAATAATAAAATTTTATTTGATATCTTTTGTGACACACAACATCGATCTTCAAAAAAGTATATTTCTATAAATTTAATCTCTTTGATGGCTTGTAAAACATGCAAACCTAAGTCTGAATGATCCAAAATATAGTATACCATTTTAACCTAGATATTAAATTTTCATGTATTAATTGTACTAACCAAGTGGTGAATATTTTTTTCACATATTTATTAGAAATAAAATAATAATCATTTGAATGAAAATGAAATTTTTTCTATTTTTTCTAAAAGATAGTTTAGTCGTGATTTTCAATCATAATTTAAAATTAATTTTTACCACATTGAGAAAATTTATTTCATTTAATGAACATAATTTTTGGAATCAATATATCAAAATTATCTTATTGTGACTTTTTCGGTTTTGTCTGGTATATTTGATTTTTGATGGATGGTGAAAAATAATGATTATAATTGAAAAATTTATTTTCATTTAATTTTTTTTAAGTCAAAAAATTTATTGAATTGGTTTCAAAGTAAAATAATTTCATTTATATATCTAATATTCTAATTTAATTCAATGTAATAATTTTAATATTGAATTTTTATATAAAAACATTGTATACTTTTGAACTTTTTATCATTGAAAACCAACTTTCTCATCGTGTATGTGGTATTAATATTAAATTTTCTCTTCCTAATTATGTGAATTGAATTTGAAAAATTAATTCCATATTATAAATAATAAAAATTTATTTTATTAAATTTATTTAACTTAAAATTTTACAAAAATGAATAGTGACAATAGTAAATATTATTTATCGGGTTTAAGGTAAAAATAGATTTACTAGACATGGCCTAACCCACTAGAGTCTGGCCCGTGACTACCCAAATCCCACCTCCAATAGGCTAGGGGCAGGCTAATAGATCCGAGTAGTCATATAACACAAATGAGAGGCATTATCCTAATATAAATTTACACGCACACACACATCTCCAAGACCACAAAAGGATTAAATGTAAAACAACTGAAATAGTGAATAAATATTTTAATGATCCAGAAAATAGATTACGATAGTAAAATAATGAAATAGAATAAGGGGATAAATAAAAATCCAACCAAAAATATAGATATTCCAACCTTCTCCAAGGGAGATTAAGATGATCACTTGAAGGTACCTGGAAAAAATCTTGGTCTATCAAGCTCAAGATATGCTTTGCTCCCTCATTGTATTTATTGGATACTATCAAATGTGTCATCTTATTCATAAGACACAACACATGTGGCAAGATCTTATACAGGGTTGAGTGTAACAATATACAAGTGGACATCCTAAAAACACTAAATACAAAGCATCATGAGTAGTCATATCTTAATAACAATATGATACTAAATAGAAATAATAAAACCATGATATGCTCAGAAAGGAAATTGGGACACTAAGTAGTCACAACTAACTACCATCCATAGTATTAAACTCAAATCAATGGTTTTTTTAAGGATAAATCACTCCATGAGCCATGAAATCACTAGAGACACTCATCCAAGGGGTCATGATCTTTTTTCCCCACCCATGAAATCTCATTTGTCTCAAAACACCCCAATACTCAGATAAGGTCTCACGAAAAATATCGATGGGGGAAAATATGAACCCTATCTAGATCAACCCAATACATATTAGATTGTATGAAAATGATTCTAAAAACCCTACTGATATAGACTATTGGATTTCATATCAATAGTCTACTCAAGGAGTTAATTCCCATTACAAAAATCACATCTAGGGTATAAAAATAATAGAGGATTTCACTCTAATGTCATAGAGGGACACCATGAATTCTATCAAAGACTCATTTTCTAGAGTGAATAAAAATCCTATAATGTGGATGTAATAAATAACTTTACTTTAAATGGAATGGACCAATGGAACACACTAAACCATGATTGGTCTAGAATAAAAAAAAATAAAAGGGCTAAAAACACCCCCAATGTGGTTATACAGTGTGTAATGGTGGTACACAGCATGTATGTCCAACATTTATTTTGACCCTTTGGTGCTTCCTTACACAACATGTAAATACCCACATACACGGTGTGTATTAATAGTAAATGGAAAGTAGATATCACCTGAATCCTTACATGTGTCATCTACATGTTCCCATATACTAATAGTCATTCTCGTGTACCAACCCATGTAATCTTAGAAATCTCCACGTACACCTATAAAGGACTATGTACTTGTCCTGTCCATGTTTTTGTATCCTAGAGATACATTTTGAACTTCTAACATGTGTCACACAACATGTGATAGGGTCTTGTGGCATGTGAGATTTAACTCTACGATAAAACTCAAGCGCCACACAAGGGGGTATCACACAAAGTTTAATGTCGGATTACATGTCATGTAACTTGGCATTTTCCAGGTCCTATGGGTTATCCTATATATTGTTATGGGGGTCTCAGAAGATTATATTCTCATTGAAATATATAGATATGGTGTCATTTGATCCTTTAGTCATCATACATTGTAGATCTGGGATTCAAATCTTCTTGGGAAACACCCACTCATGACCTCCATAGTCACACTATCAAAACCAGATTGAATGGGACACACAAATCCATTATAATCCTCCACTTTTCTTCCTCTATCATCATCACACCGCAATTATATACTTGATCAAAAAACTCACAAGTGGTATCAATCTTTTTTAAATAATATAGGCCACACAATGATCGAATATTGGGTATTCATCGAAACAACGGCCAAAAAAAAGCTTTGATGAATATGCGATGAATAGGGGAGGGGATTATTACATAATCCATTAAATATAAGTAATTACCCTCAGAATCTTTTCATTAGGCCTTGGTCCTTTGTCATAGAAATAAGAAAATGAAGAGTTATAAAATCAATGAAACAAAAACTTCGACCAAATTTAATCATCTATCCATGCACGAATTAATTATATTTCTGGAATTGATTTGGGTTTGAATAAGATAAAATAAAGGGATGGGAAAACAATAGATAAGAATCCTTACTGGAGTTTTGATCAATACTTGATGAAGAAAATTCTCATGTCTCTGTTGTTGGTGATGTCTTCATGTTATGTTGGTAGATCGTTCCTTGATCTTGATCTGATCTGATGTCACCTTTTATGAACACTCTCCAAAGGTCTCTATAGGTCAACAGGGGTTAGTATCTAACCCTGAGGTATCACAATACCCATGTATTCATAGAAAATATTAGTCTTTGTGTAAAAAAATATTATAATAGATAAATTTATTTATTTATTTTATTCATTTTCACCTATGAAATGCTTTTAAAAAAACCACATGAGCTGACAATGGTTATTCATTGTATGGGTAAAAATGATTTTCTAGACTCAATGGTGCCCTCATATTTCTATTCTAGTCCCCCATTTGGGAGTTATTCCACTTTTTCAGGAAACCATCACAAATGTTATATTAATATATTTCAAAAATTTCAAAAATATATTTTGGGATCACTAGTCTTTTAAATAACATGTCATCTTAATGCATAGTCTCAAACATATTTTATATAATATACACAATTAATACAGAGAAAATATGGGTTATTTTATTCTCCCCACCTTTTGGATTTTCATCCTGAATAGAGAATAACCAACTAAAAATGATGAAGGTACTGGGCTTGAGTCTGGGTCTCCCACTCCTAGGGGATCTTTTGATGATTCATTTGCATCCACCGAACATGAACTAGGTGAATCAATCACCTATAAAGGATCATCTTATGATTATTATCGATCTCCACTTGGTACTCAGTAAGGTTTTCTCTATCATAAATTTCTATCTCATCCAAGTTGATAAAATACAATGTTTTAGGTATATACCACCTCATTTACGACACATAGAATATGAAATTTACTTGATCCAACTATAGTGGTAGAGATAAGTGGTATTCCTCCTCACTCAATCTACATAGTATCTAAAAAGGGCCAATTAATCTCATATACAACTTAACACCTCATCCAAATCTCCATAATACACATTGAGTTGAGACCCCTAGAAACACATGGCCTCCATCCTTGACCTCTAGAGGTCTCTCTAATCGGTCCATATAATAATTTTGATGTCTTTGTGTAGAAATAATCATCTCATGGATGATTTTTACATTATCTGTGTTATCCACAAAAACTCTTGGCCCCTAATTACTGACTAAACTCAATTAGTGAAAAAACCGGGTGACCTATAGGGTTTCCCATATAAGGCCTTCAATAGTTCCATACCAATGGTGGAATGGTAAAAAAAATTTAAGAAAACTCCACCAAAGGTATATGATCATCCCAACTACATCTAAATTCCACATGCAATAAAATAATATTTCCACTAATGTATGAATGATTTTCTCAATCTCCACATCAGTCTGGAGGTGAAAGATCGTGAGTAAGAACAACTGCTTCTCAAAGGCCTCGTGTAATCCTCTCCATAATAGTGACATGGAGTGAGCATCACAGTCTAAAAAGATCATAGAAATAACTCCATAGATGTATAAAATCTCTTATATGTCGAGGTGTCCCATGATCTATAAAAAACTCTATTCTTGAATATATATGATTTGGGAAGACTTGGTGATTCGGTCTACAATTATTCTTTTGGAATAAAGGCTCTTAGATGTACATGGTAACCCCATCATGAATTATATGGGTATCTAGTCCTAGTTCCACTCTGGAACCTGAAAAGATTTAGCTATACCTACTGAAACTTGGTTCACATCCTTCTCTTCTAGATAAGTGAGGCATCGATAATCAGACTCTAAAACACAACTCGTCATTCCATGCCACCAAAACTGGCATTAGACATTTATGTACTTCTTTTCCACACCTACATGTACCTCTAAATGGGATATATGAAACACCCATGTCACCTCCTCCCGTAACATAAATGGTACCATCATCCTTCTATAAAAAGGATACCATGCTTTCCAACTTCATAATATCTATCAGAAGCATGTGTAGTTTATTTCTAATTATGTAAGGAATAATAGTTGTTATCTCCACGTTGAGCATCCCTGAAATTATATAATAGTAAGGGGGTATCTATCATTGAATGTATATATAAAGCATTATAAATTCACACTAAATACAACCACAATGATGTTAACTACTATGGAACCAAAGAAAACAACTAAGAACAATATCTCTTTCCTAGAGTATCTTTCACCAAGCTCACCATCCTAGGAAAATAGATAATTTTAAAGTCATAGTCTTAGAGGAACTCTAACCATAACCTATGTCTCAAGGGAAGATTCTTATAAGAGAATATATACATGAGACTCTTTTGGTTAGAGTAGATGATAAACCACTCACCCATAAGGTGGTTTAACCACATCTTTAGTTAGGATATTATCACTACTAGCTCAATATTGTGGGTCAAGTAGTTCTACTCATGTGGTATCAACTAACGTGAACCATAGTAAATCACCACATATCACTACATGAGAACACATCCATTCCTGATCCATGATGCATCACATAATAATACATACTCAACACCCTCCTTAGGAAATATCAATATGGGAGTTCCCACCAATCTCTTCCTCAACTCCTAAAAGAACTTTTGGCACCTTTACATCTACTCGATGGTCTACCCCTTCTAGGTCAAAGCTACTAAGGATGGTTCCACTCTATAGAAATTGATTACAAACCTCTGGTAGTACACCTACAATATAATGAAAATCCACACCTCATCAGCACACTTGTGAGGATAATAAGCTAGAAGTATCTCATCTTTCACTATGTCCAATGACACTTCAGCCTCAGATATGACATGACCCAAGAAGTTGGCTTCATGAATCCAAAATTGAAACCTTTTTATATTCTTGTAAATATGGTTCCCTCTGAGTTTGTGTATAACCATCCTTAAGAGTCTCATATGTTTATCCTTAGAAACAGATTACATAAGGATATCTTTGATGAAGACCACTGTGAATTGGTCTATAAATGGATATATGATCTGATTCATTAGTCCCATGAACACATTTGAGGAGTTCTTCAAAAAAAGGGAATCACACTATACTCATAATGACCACAGCAACATCTAAATTCTATATTCAGTTTATCCTTTTCATATTCTCATAGCTAGTGATAAAATTTTATACATTTAATCTTCATGAACCATCATACCCCTATCAATTTATTGATGATGTTAGGGATCCTTGGTAATGATACTTATTTTTCATGGTCACCTAGTTCAAGCTTCGGTAGTCCACACATAACCTCAAGCACTAATTCACCTTCTTGAAAAACAACATCGGGGATGCCCATAGAGGAATAGTGGGTATCAAAAAGACATTCTTATACATTTCCTCTAATATACCCCTCAACTCATCAAGCTCTATGGGAGGAATATGATATGATAGAATAGATATCGAGTCCATACAACAGTGTTAGTTAATGCAGAAGTCAATCTCTTTGTAGGGTGATAATCCTTGTACTTCTTCAAGAAATAGGTACTTATACTCTATCACCATCATAGGGAACTAATATACCATTGAATACACTACTCTAATAGTCATTCTATCCAACTAGTAAGTAATCAGTTTCACTCTCATATTCCAGATCACGCCCTACTGTGTCAAGGTTTCATTTTCCCCAATAAAGGAAATCTCCATCCCATCAATATGGACATACCCAATCCTCTACCTAAAATATTCAATTAGGGTATGAACTATGGATAGGGATTACATAACTAAAATGAGTCCACAAGGCCTCTTCATTACTATAAAGATATCCCCTTCAAAACTCATGCCACAAAGTGTCATATTGCACTATTTTCATAAGTGTGAAATCACTGAGTCGCCGTCTATTGGACTCTCTAACCACATTGGTCAAGCCAAAGGATCTACTATAATCTCTATGTCCTGAGAAAATTAAGAGGAAAGAAAGTAATGAATCTCAGTTATGTGTATCTATAATGAAGGTAATGTAAAAAAGGAAATAGATCATACCTCCTATTATCCCTGGATCCTCAGGTCCATAGGACTCCATAACCTTTACCTATCCAAATCCTTTACCACTATGTCCATGATCCTAGTGTGGAAAACTTGGGGGTGGTGGTGGTAATAGGTCATACCACAAACAACCTCCTACTTCTTTTCTATCCTCTCTTCCATGTATTCTACCCTATGGACCACCCTGCTCCACCCTCTACCTCTCCCTTTGTGGTCCATCGGTCATCTCTTAATTAACAAAATTTTGGGTCAAACAATCATGATAATGACATCCCAAACTATCATAGGAGAAACACCATTACTCTTTTGGATGATTTGATCCATCCTAAGAGCCATAAACCACTGAACCTATGTTCTAGGATCACCTACTAAATCAATTTATATACTTGGATCCCTGAGATTTTCATTGATTGTCATCTTCCAAGGACTCATCTCATGGGTTCCCACTACCAGCACTGAATGTTGATGTTAGATCTTCCAAAAATATCTCCACCATCAAGGATCAATCAAGCACCCCGAAAAAGGTTGGAATGTATAGGGCTACCATTGAATCCTTAATATCTTTCCATAATCCATTCTCCAAGGTCTATGTTATGAAAAAAAAATCCTAAACCATATCCATGGAGAATCACAAGATATCAGTAAACCTCTCTGAAAACTCCACCACGGTCAAACAATCCTACTGAAGATCCATACACTCCTGTATGATAACTAATCATAATGTGGCCAGATAAAAATCATCCCTAAAGAGACACTCTATGTATCATAAGGGGTGATCTGTCTCTCTTTTTGATTGAGTCACTAAGCCCCAAGATCAAACAGTTTATCCCTGAATAATACTTTCCATCGAAGCCACTAATAGGTATGAAGGTGTCCTCACAAGGTGAAAAACTCGACTAACAACTTTTATCTAATCCTAATATACTTGGGTTTTGGTTCTCCCCAAATCCTAGTAAGTCTCTACCTTTGGAACTCATACAATGCACTTAGCCTACATGCATCCTTATCAGGCACTACTAGTGCTATTTTTTTCAAAACATGTGGTGGTATATCTAGTAAACCACATAGATGTGCTATATTGGGTTCTTTCCCCAGTAATGATGCCTCTTCACTCAGCGGATAATCCTCATGATCACACGATAGAATCATGGATGGCTATCTTTATATAAGCATCCTAAAATAAAAATTTTATACCACAGTTGAAGAGTATATTTTGGGGGCTGACTCAATAATTACATTAAAACCAAAAAAATCATATATGATTCTTGTAAAAAAAACTCCCTTCAAAAATATCTAGATATACCAATTTGAATGGAAGGTTATCAGAGACCTTGTGTATTGATATGTCAGCTACTATATAAAAACCAGATTCCCTATCCAAAAATCTGAACATGAAACACTTAACATAATTTCCCCAGACCAATATTACAGCCTCTGACCCTATGGTAGAAATGAATAAGATCTAATACCACCCTAACCTATCCTGACCCACCGTGGTCTAACCCATGACTACCCAAAACCTGCCTCCAAGACGCCAGGGGCTGGAGACCATCATAGAGTAGGCATATCCCACAAATGTGATGCATTATCCTGATTTAAATATACACACTCACATTTCTCCAAGTCCACAAAATTCTGAAATTTAAAACAAATGAAACAATTCATGTTATCTATGATCTCACATACAGAGTATGATTATAAAGTAATAAAAGTGAAAAAGGTGATAAATATATTCTTATCCAAAAGTTGTAGAGAATCCAAAATTCTAAAAAGTAATGACTACGATCAAATATAATTACCCATACAAAATTGGTATGTCAATCTCAAGGTATGCTCTACCTACTCCCTTTCCTCCCAAGACACCATCAATTTGGTCTTTGTCTATATAAGACATGACACATGTGGCTAGAACCAGTGAAGGGGTGAGTATAACAATATATAGTAGGACACCCTAAAAAACTAAATATGAATCATAATGAATAGTCATATAATAAAAGTAATATATTACTAAATAGAAACAAACAAATATAGATATACTCATGAAGGACAGCACACCACCAAACATTTAAAACCAACAACCAGCAAAGATATTCTCCTGTAAGAAATTATGGTTCTTAGAGAATCCACTCCATAATCCATGATATCACTAGAGACATTCATCCAAGATTTCAAGATCATTGGGAATCACCCAAAAAATCCTACTAGTCTTATAAGACCCTAATTCTTAGATATCGGGTCATGCCCAGGACCACTAGGGGACACCATGAACCCAATTTGGATCAAACCGCTATGTCAGGGATCATATGCCAATGATACTATGAACCATACCGATATGGCCTACTGCATGGAGGATCAATTCCATTTTCAAGTGGGGTATATTGATTCCAAAAAACCCTTCTAGTGTATAAAAATGATAGTGCATCAAACTCCAGTCTCATGGGGGACACAAAAAAACTCTATATGGGACTCATATTTTAGAGGGGATCACAATACTGTGATGTGGACCTAATACCACACTATAAAATCAAGGGAATATACCATGGGAACAAAATAAAATAATAATGTTCTAGAATAAATAAATAAAGAGATAAAAACAACCTCAAATGGGGTACATGACGTGTACTATGGGTACATGGTGCATCTCGCCAACCACTGTCATGCCCATGTGGAGATACCTCACATAGCATGTAATTCTCTACATAAAAGCCATATAGGAATAGTACATGGAATGTACATGTCACCAGACACCATCCCTATGATAGTTTTCCATGACCGTGTACCACTTAACATTAATGTGTACTAACCTTTGTTCACTTTGGAGTTCCCATGTACACATGGTCATGTCTATGTACTTGGATTGTTTATGTCAATGTATCCCATAAGATACACATCAATTCATCATCACATGTCTCATGAATGAGACAAGTTCACATTCCATTTTATATTTAAATCTATAGGAAATCACTAGTGCCATACAGGGGGGTCCCATACTACATTTAATGTCGGGTTACACACTATGTAACTTTAGTTTTTCTAGATCCCACAGGTTCCCCTTCAATCTATTCTACACATAACCAGAGCCAATGTTCTATCTAGAATCTATAGATTTGGGGTTATCCAAGCCTCTTGTATCATTTGATTATAGATTCAAGCATCGAATACACTAGTGAAATTCCAACATGTGATATTTGTATCCACACCATCAAAACTGAGATGAAATGGTACCCAAAATCCATTTGATCCACCTTCAATCATCATCTGCCATCATATCACATCAATCTTACCCCTGAAAATGAACCCTACAAGAAGTATCGATCCATTACACTATATAATGGTATTGAAATGATCGAATACTAGGTATTAATTGAACCACGTGACAAATAAATTTCCCACAATGAATGTATGAAGAACAGGGTGGAGAAATCCACAATCCATCAAATGTGAGGAATGAACCTCGAACATTGTTTATTCAGGATCAATCCTTTATCATATAAATTGAAAAACTAAGAGGGGGAAAATCAATGAACAAAATAATTCAATCAATTTAATCTACCTTCATTATTTGGGTTAATTCCATTTGTGGAATAGATAAGTGGTTGACTAAGATAATAGAATAGGATGGAAAAATTGTAGATCAACATTCCATCTAGAATTTGGATCGATTTCCAATGAAGAAAGTTCCTAGGTCAATGTCGTTTGAAAGATCCCATGTTCCATTAGAACATAGGTCCTTGATCCTATTTTGATGTGATTTTTTTTCAAGAACACTCTCTAATGGTCTCTCTAGATATCTAGGGATTAGAAGTGAACCCTGAGACATCACTATAACCATGTATTTATAGACAAGATCAATCACTATGTCAAAAAAATAAGTAATTTTATTTATTTATTTTATTTATTTGTGCTTGAAAAATATTTTTCAAAAACTCCATGCACCAACATCCTTTAATTCGCACCTAGGGTAAAACCTATACTCTAATCTCGATAGTACCCTCATATTTCTAAACTACACCCCTATTCAAGAGTTATTATACTTTTTTAGAAAAATTTAATTCACACGTTGTTAATATATTTAATATATTCAAACATTTATTCTTGGATCATCAAGCCTCATAATAAAATGAAATATTAGCACCTAGTCTTGAAAACATTATATATAATATAAACAAATAATATATGGAAAACATGATTCATTACATGACTGGTGGTAAACTATAAATATAATGGATAAAATGATCTAAATATTTGTATAAAATATATTATATAACATATTTTCACCCTATCTTGTATAAGGTTCTATAATACTCTATTTTGACCCTTTTTTAATGTTGAAAACATGGGTACTCGGTTTTGTTTCAAAAAATTATAAGTGCACCACTCACCTCACTTATAAAAGAAAACCCCTTTTCTATTGTAAGCACACTATAAAACCCTTTTTGGTCAAGTAATCCTTATCCAAAACACATCACAACTTTGATTCTCTCATCCTATGATGTATATTTTGTTAATAAATTCATCCTTCAAAGGCTTGTAGTGAAAACCTAAAGAGGATACCCAAAAAATAGGTAAAATTTTTCAATGAGCGTATTTATTTTATTTCATCCCCCACCATATCCAATTATAATTAAATAATGATGATATAATAACCTCAGTATATTCTATATAATGATATTTATTTATTTTTATTTAATGGCTTAAAACATTTCAACTTTTATAAAATGGGTTCCAAACTCATCATTCGTGTGTACAACAGACTACCACCTCATGAACTGATGTCAATCATTTTTTCCTTACCACTTCTCATGGTAGGGTGTGATGATGGGTCTAAATTATATAAATTATATTTATAAAATAATTATACCTATCAATTAATTATATAATATATACCACTTCAATTCCCATTATGTTGGATATATGATAACATCCCCCGTGTGTATGGAAAACTACCTCCTCATGTAGAGATGTGATTCATATTACCCAAAAAAATTGCATTAAAGGTGATACAGATAATTTTAATGATTATATGTGATTAGAATGTAATAATTATGATATTATTAACATATTTATAAATATAAAAACATATTATTTATCATCTATAATCTTACATTTTCACTCAATGAACGATGATAATGTCATTGTTATACGTGTGGACTACCACCTCAACGAAACGATGGGACTCACTTTTCATCAACACAACAAATAGATTATATATGATATTATTATCATTATTTAAAGATAAAATATTTCTTACCACTTTTCCACAATAATCATTGAAAAAATGAAACGTTACTCATTTATATGTTCAACCTACTATCTCCATGATCATAATGTACTTCATTCTCATACCTTCTTTAATGATTGGTTTTAAAAGTAAAATTGATGTCAAAATATGATAATTATGCAATTATTTATATTTTAGATATTATATAACTATATAATATGTTGAAGTATCATATCATCCATAAAATAACAAACATGAGAAAAAAAGGAAATTAACATACGAAACAATGAAAATGTTAAAAGATTATTAAAAATGGGTGATAAGATTTTATCAAAGGAAAATATAAGATATTTTAAATATTAATATGGTTCTATTGTAAGTTAATAAAATTTTTAAAACCAAAATACATGATTTTAAGGAATAATCATCCAAAATGAAGCATGAGGTAAGGGATTTTCATCCCACTTTTTACTTTTGTAGGACACATTCCATATTCACCACATTGTTCAATTATTTGCGTTATATAATAATCATGAATGTATTTTAGGATTATTATACTTAAAAATATGTGGATTTTAATATAAATTTTTGTGTCTTCCTTTCATGGGTCTTATGGTTCATTGTTACAAAAGTGGTATGGGATTTAGGTTACAATCTTATCATTTATCTAGATTTCTCAGGATTATGCTTCTAATAATAAAATATTATAATCTGTACCTATAGAAACTCATGAATTTATTATTATCTAGTTATTTTTAATATTATAATGTAATATAACTTTTTTCTACTCTTTGGTAGTTAAAATAATTTAGAAAATATATTTAAAAAAATGTGACATTATTTCTCTCTTCGGTCGGAAATCTATTTTCTTCCAAAACAATGTTTTCAAAAAGTGCTTTAAAAATATTCTTAACATTCTAAAAATGATTTATTAGATAAATCTTAACACAGAGTTCAATTTTTGAAAAATATTTTCAAATGAAGCTTCCTGTCATTTTCTAAACAATGTTTCTTTGTATTTTACTATCAATTTGAATAGAATTATTGTTTTAATGTGCACAACATGTACAGAATCTTTACCCTTCATGACTTCAAAATGATTTAAATAATAATTTATACATTTTTAATTTAATTTTCAATGTAATTTAGTTTGAAATAGATTTATATTTTAAATTTTTTTTCCAAATGGAAAGGATATTTTCTTCGAGAATATTTTTAAATAAATTTTTATGGTGTTTATATTCATCAATGAAAAAATTACTTTATTCTAACTGAATTGGGTATATATTTTATTGATACCATCATTATTATTTCTAAGGATGTTTTATGATTATTTTGGCCTAGGAATGTCTTAAAATTAATTTTCTTTATTAATTTTTTGTAGTCATTAACTTTCCCTTGAACAATTCACTCTCCAGTGATCATTAGAAATAAAATTTCTCAAAAATATGTATATTATTTATCATTGATATGATTATTTATTAAAACATGTCTCATTACAAAATATGTTGTTTTACTTTGAATTTTATTTTATTAAATGGGGAAATATTGATAATCTGTATTCTTTCCTCAATATGGATATTTTTTGGTAAGGTGTGTTGATTCATTAATTAAATTTATTGTTCAATATATAAGGAATGTTTTAGACATGAAGATATGGGTGTGTCCCATTATATATACCCGTATATCCATCAACAATTCTCATGAGACAAACCTTGTGGCCAAACCTGACAGGATTTCACCCAGTAGTTTTAAACATTCTTATCAATGGTATTGATAGAAGAGCTATATTTGGCCAGACTGTCTTATTTTCTACCCAGTAGTTTTAAACTATCTAGAGGAGAGATCATGATTTTATATTTTTTCATGTTCTTGATACATGAAATTAAATAATTAATAATTTCCTTCATTGAAATTTTATTTGTTTTATTATCTATGAAATTTTCTTTATGATATTATCTCTAGATGCATTTCATTTTCAGTTTATCGATTAAAAGAAATATTTTTCTGTTTTTTACCTTTATATATTGATTATACCTTATCAAGTAGTGAGTTTCATGTTATTGATTAAATGGAATGTGTTTTTAGTTATTTTCTTTCCATATTGATAATACTTTATTTATTTATGATAGAATCCATTGTACTACTCTTACAAAGAATTTGAACTCGCCAATATTTTGATTCCATTCCCAGGAATCCAAGTAGTATACTATGAAAGATATGTTACGATACTCTAGATGGAATAATATTATTTTTAAAATAAAATGTATGTTGTAGTTTATGTTTTCAAATGAAATATGAGAATCAATTATATATCTCATTTTCTAAGACAACTAAACCATTAATCAATTAGGATGTGATTCCCTATATCTTATTCCAATGTAATAAAGCATTCATTAGTTATGGGCTATTGGGGATGGATCTAAATAACTATACAACCATGAAATTTTATCAGCAAAAAATGTAGTGATTTTTTAATCCATGAAAACTATGAATCTCCATGACATTTATAGTTCATGGACACTCTTCAAAAACATTATTTTACCAGTTTCAATAGTTATTCCATCATTAGAAATAATATGAACACTGAAATGAATATGTAGAAACCAAAATTCATACTTAAAAAATTTACCACACAGCTTATTATCTTTCATGTATTGCAAAAAATCCATCATTTTGTTTCATGACCCTCGTGATTTTTATTATTTATCAATATTTCATCAATAAATACAACCATGAAATTTTCTAATTAGTAATGAAAAACTATATTCAAATATTCTATAAATACAAAGGGAGCATTAGACAACCCCAAGGGTTTAACTATAAACTAATAATTCTCACTATTAGTTTGAAAAACTATTTTCATAATATTTTTAACCTTCGTCGTCAATTAATGGAGCCCTAATCTGAGATCAATATTCAAAAAATACTCTTATCTATGGATCTGATCTAACAAATCATCAATATGAGGGAAATGGTACCTATTCTTGATATTGAGGTTATTTAAATCTCTATAATATATGATAATACAAATGGAACCATATTTTTAAAAACAATGTATTATCTTCATAGGGTGAAGTGCTAGGGTAAATTAATACTTTATCTAGAAAATATTCATTTTCCATTCCAAAATTTATACTTTATCCATTTGATACTAGGGTTTTGAAAGAGACATAACCTCAGGAATTATGTCAATAATAAACACAACATATTAATTAGGAATAAAATAGGTTAAATAACTATGATAAGAATCCATATATTCATTCAATAATTGTAAATCACTAGTGCAAACAATTTCATTAATTTAAATAACATGATCTATGTAACTATCACTACAAATTATAATTAATATATTTTAATCTTGTTTGGTTATCAAAGGTATTAAATCATTGATTAAAAAATTATTATATCAATAATCTATCTTATCATAATAAATTGAATGTAAATACATACCCAATATAATAACAAACTATATGGTAGTAATTTCATAAGACTTTTAGGAAAGATAGTTCCACTAATAAAAATATGAAGATACCTACAAATATTTTTTTCCTTAATATTTCCTCCATGATTTTTCCCCAAAATATATTTCATATATTTATGGGGTGATATTATCAATTTAGTTGATAATTTATCTAAAATTAAATAGTTAAAAGATCTAGAAAAAATTGGTTATTAGATGATTTCTTATAAAAAAGAAACATACATATCGCCACTTCAGGTAATGGTTGAGCCTAAACTGTAGTAGTATAAAAATATTATTATACCCAATTTTTATTATAATCCTCATGATTTAAACCATGAGTTAATAACATCAGAAACATGTTAACATAATGTCTCAATTTGTTTCAGTTAAAACATATCCCCATTAGATTTTAATTACTTGTATTGTAATTAGTAAAATCCATTTATTTGTAACCACAATCCATATTACCATAATTACCACACTGAATTCATTTACCACATTTTATAAGAAATTTCTGAGGGTTATTTTTATTAAACTTATCACATGATGGGAACTTTATTTACTTTTATCCAGATTTATTTAGTTGTTTTTTTCCCATTGCATTCCAATAACACCATTTCTGATGCATTCTTTCATCAAATACATGATCACCTGAAAACTCTATTTCTACCTTCTAAGTAAATCTAACAAGTTTCTCATAACATTTAAATACATAATAATCCATTTCCCATTGGTATCATGGATTCAATAATGAGTAAAACTGATTAATTTTATTATCATTATCCCAAATAAAATTTGGTCTGTACATTGCTAAATAGTGGAAGTTTTCTTTCCATGCAGAAACTGAATCATTCACCTTTTCCCACAATTTTATAAATTTAAATTCTATCCTATATCAAAAAACCTTAGTAAAATATTTATTAATGAAAAAAATATTAGATTCAACCCATTAAAAAGCATTAATATCTTATATTTCTTTAGCATTCCTAGTCATTGTCACATGTGGTTTTATTAACCTTCGAAATAATAAATCAAATGATTTTCTTGCTGATGTTTTAAACAACCCGTGACTATGAATATATTTTACAAAAAACTAATCCAACCCTCAAATGCCACTAATTCAAAATATAAACTTAATAATGGGGGATGTCATCTCATATAATGTTACACTATCATTATGTTCCTTTATAGTAGATCTGGATTCTATATATCATGGATACAATCACTATTTATAGGTTTCTTTAACTAATCCATCACTATAAAAAACTTCTCATTTCCAAATTCAAAAATTATAGGTTTCTGATTTTGAAGAATATTTCCCTATGGTTTATATCCTATAACAACTTCTCTTTTTTCTATTTTGGAAACCATTCTAAACAAACATAGTATAGATGATGTTACCTAGAAATAATTAAATTCTATAAAATTATAACAATAAATTGAAATCACTTAAACAATAATAACCTCTAAAAATATCTAAACCTTTCCTAGGATATAAACTATAAGGCCTCGAGATTAAATATTACATAATCATGAGTTTTTAGTCATAAATTCATTTTCTTATGGACCAAACAATAATTTTAAATTATATTTTTAATAAAATAGGTCCCAAATCTTATGGAATAAAAATATATTATAGAGTATATGTTTTAACTCAATATATTTTTTAAAATAATATAAAAATAATAAAATAATTCCTGATTTATTTTCACTATAAACCTTTACAATATTAAACTTGACATCTTATTTTCCCTTAACCATGCTTAAAACTATTTAAAAACTATTTAAAAATGGGTTGACCGCAAAATTATTAGTAAGGGATATAAAAAAGAAAAATAAGAAACTATTTAGTCCATCAATACTTAAGAAAATTTCCTTTTCAAAATAACTATTAGGCTTAAAAATAAGAAAACATTTCATAAACAAGAAATAAAATTATATTCTAAAATATTTACATGAAATAGTTCATAAGAAATATTAAATGAGATAAAAATTAATAATGGTTTTTTTTAAACTAATAAATGAATTTTCATAAATATGGACTTTTAAACCTAAAAAGTAGTATATACTTTCCTTCTAACAAAATATCATTTTTATAACTAGATAAATCATAATTTATCTATAAAAATCCATATTAATAATTGATGAAACGTGTATGTAACTTGGAATATAATTTTCCATATAAATCATAGAAATTAAATAACTAATATTGTCAACTTCCATACCCAATGAATTGGAGGGCTATCATGGACCCTCTAGTCCTTGATTTATAATGGAACCACTTATCCATGTTTTATTACGTAACCACCAATCCTTAGTTTATAAAGGAACTACTTATACATGGTTTATAATGGAAATACCCTTATTTATAAAGAATTCCCAAGTACCATAACATAATTATAAAACCTGTAATCTTGAATTTTCATCTTTAAAATAATAGAAATATTATTTTCATCCAAAATAACAAATTTATGAATTTTTAAATATCCATTCAATTTTAAAGACCTTTTTGAAAAAAACAAGGATATATGGTAGAAGGGTTTCCCTTTGAAGAAAAAATGGAATCATATAAATGAAGTATAGTGTAAAATAATTGTTATGGAGTTGGTAATTTTATTTTTCCATATATGTTAAAATATAACAATACACTGGTATATTTTTAATGAAAATAAAAAAGGTCCATATAAAATATGTAAAAAATCCAATTAAAACTATTTAAAACAAGATAAAAAGTTAAATAAAATTTCCATTATAATTAATTTATGTCTATATAAAATCATCCATAAAATAAATTAAAAATATATATTAACATGGATGAAACTTATTCCGAAAATAAATTTCGAAATCATTGAAATTGATATTTTAAGATAAATTATCCCTTACATTGAGTCAGACTCATCACGTATGTTATTTATCTTTATGATTAATAAATAATATATTAATTATTTCCTCATTTTTCTCATTCCTTTTTATTTTATCTCTTACTGGGATATAGTTAATTATTTAATAAATTAAAATTAGATCTGATGTTTTGACAATATTCATTTCATAATTCCATAATAACTTTGGTAAGTTAAATATGGTCAAAGAGGTCATTATTTAATCATAAAATTATCATAAAATAATTATAATTTTTATACATTAATGATTATTTTATAACCAATCGTGAATAATGGTTATGAAAAATGACAAACCTTATAATCATGGATAAGGTGGGTCGTACATATTCTTGAGTAATGTTTTCATTTTTTGATGATAATTATGGAATGAATGAAAGTGTTATTTTTTATTAAAGATTTTTAATTAAATAATAAATATTATATTATTTCTTTAACATATAATAATATAAATTAACCATGTAATGTGGTCATGAAAAATGAATTACATCACTTCATGGAGGTGGTTGTTCACACATTCGCACGAAGAACACTATCATTTCCCAGTGAATAAATTGTTTAGAAAATTTATGGTATATTATATATATATATATATATATAATGATAAATATTCCATGAATATCATATATATAAATATATACATTAAATCCACCATTATAATCATTACTAAGAGGAAATAATGGAAAATAAATTACATTTGTTCGTTAGGTGATAGTTCATCAAACACACGAATGATTATCTCCATTCCCATTTGATATAAGATGATATGGATATAGGTTATAAAAAAATATAATAACATATTATTTTATTATAATTTTTTATTTTATTTTATCATCATGGTTGAAAAAAATTTAAAGGATGGGGAAGATGAAATTAAACAAAACTCTCGATTGTGAACTATACGTCTTTTTCGAATACCATCTCAAGTTTTACAACAAAAAATTTCCTAGGATGTTTTTATGATGATTAAAAGGAATTGAGGAAGTGGGGAGGTATTTATGTAAATAATTTTGTTTGTTATTTTCTAGTCCAAAATGATATTAAATGGAAAATAAAAGAGGATAGGAGGTTTCATTTTATAAGAGAGGGGAGGGTTAATCTTGGAGCTTTATATTTTGATAGATTAATATATATTAATTTTTACATTCCAATTTCCCTAAATGGATAATATTAGATCACAATATGAGTTTTAGTTAAAATAATCTCATAAAATAAAATTTGGACAACTTTAGACATTTTTTTTACTCATATCATTTTATTTTAAATTGTGTTTACCCTTTTTGATGATTACATGAATTACAAGGTTTTTACTCTTTAGGGATCAATATATTCCCTAATAAAGGATGATTTGACCTTAAATAGGTTGTGTATAATATTTTAAACAATATAAAAATCACATTCTTGGGTATATGGGATGTAGAAATTTTAAATCATTTACCAAAATATTATTTTTTTAAAATATAATTAATGAAACTTTTGGAACTATTCATTTAATTTGACATTAATGACTCCAAGAAAAAGATAAAATTAAAATAATATAATTTAAAAAATCACTAAAATTTTATACGTATCTAAAATATTCATTTAATATAAAAAATATTTCAATTTATATTACATTGATTTCAATTCATATTACATTTATTCTTATTAAATTCATTTATTTTATTTTTATATTAATTGAATAATTACTACGTTAGTGTTGTGTATGCTTTTATAATATTTATTTATTTACTAAAAATTATAAATATTTTACTATGATTAAGAAATATTTTATTTATATTTAAAATAAAAATTTATAACTAACCAAGTACTCTTTTTATTCTTATTTTAAATTTATTACAGTTATTAAAAGAAAGAGTGTGCCAAAATGGATTTATATTCACTTAAATATTATAAAGGTCAAAATTAATAAAATATGGCACCAAGATTCCATATTTTCATGATCTTTGTGGAAATTGATGAACATAATTAGTCCAATAGGACATACTCCGATGTTAGGGTTAATTTTAGTCCTTATCATTATTTTTGGATTATAATTATCTAATATATTGTTTACCATGGAAACACAATTAATAATATTACTATTCATGAAGTAAAACAATAACGTGAACATATTTAAAAAATATAGACCCCTTAATTCCAAATACAGATAAATTTTTCTTGAATTAAAACATATAATTGGAATAATTTAATTTAATATTAAACTAGTAAAACATGATATATGACAATTTTTTTAGAAAAATTAACATTTAAATTATAAAATGTTTCTATACTAAATTACAGAAAATAAATTTATTTAGAAAACCATATTTTTATTATTTTTATCCAAAAAAGACTAATAAAATATTTTAAAAAAATTAAAATAGTCAAAAAGAACCTACAATTTCTAATAAAGATAAATATAATTCATCGTTCATTGAAAAATCATTCACTTTAGATATTTATAGAAAATAAATCCTAAAATAATTTTAAAATTGTGAATTTAAAAATGAAGTTCATTTTGTAAAATTAAAATTATAAAATTTTAAAATCAATATTTTAAATAAAATAATGTAAATCATGAAAATCCAATTTGGTTATAAATGAATCATTTTCCTTTTGACCGAAAAAGTATATAATATTATTATAATGAATATAACTCTATAAAATCTAATTAATGACTATTTAATAATACATGAAAATGGTATATTGTATTATTATCTACACTATTAAAAATCTCACACTATATGGGCATAGATATTTTAAAAGATGGGGTGAGTCTGGCTTAGAGGATCATGACTCATGGGATAATAAATCTGTTGAAATAACAAGTGATGTTGTCTTGACATGATAAGAAATCATTAATGTATGAGAATTAAAGAGTGGTTTTGTTTGAATGGTTGAATGGTTGGAAGCTGGGTGTGGAGCTGACTACCGATATTTCTTGTTCTTCTATGGATGAACCTAATCGAGCCAATGATTAGGGAACACTGATGGATTTGTATCAGAGTCTCCCTTGGTGTTAGTAGTTTCAAATTTTCTCTTTAATATCATATGTTATTGTGTTCTAGTGGTGAATTAATATATATTTTTATTTCTTGAAGAGGAAAATGTCAATTGTAGATTTGGATAGTGATGTGTGGTCGACCAATGTAGTCATTAATGGTGATCTAGTATTTTTATATAGCATATTTTATAAGATTATGAGACCATATGGATGGAGTTAATAACCTACACCTAGGATATTGGAGGTTTTTTCACATAAAATAATGGTCCATTGAATTCAATGGATTACATTTTTAGAAACCTAGTTTTATGCAGTGGTTGGTGTGTTTCTTAGAAATCAGCTGACTGGAAATTCATGATTAATCATCAAGTTCGATGATGATCTAGTCAGAGGATTTTTACCATGATATAAGAATCAAAACTCAATATATAAGGATACTCCAATGGTGGTTAGTATTAACCTAGTCATGTGTGAAATGGAAAATCTTTTGAGAAGGTTTATGGTCTTTGGAATAATGATCGTTGGATGATTGTGATGACTCTAATAGACAGATATGTATAATTACCAAGAGTATCAGGTCGCTTGTTAAATACTAGATATCAATTCATATTTAATATTGAATGTAGACCAGATTTGGGATTCAAACAAGGGATGAAGTGTTTCATATCGAGAGTAAGTCATATCATTGATGCATTGATGTACAATTAAGAGCCTTGCGGATGGAACAAACAGTTGCTAAATCAGCATGATAAATTCAATTACAGTTAGTTCATGCATTGGTAAGGTTGCTGGACTAATTTAATGAATCCTATGAGGCTTAAGGAATTGTTATTGGTGGATTCATTGTTTTTATTTACTTATTTCGAGAACATTTATATTTATATGATTGGAAAATTATCGAATGGTGTTCTATGTGATCCTAAATGAGTTTGGATGGAACCCTACTAATCACATCACATCAAGAATGGTTATGGTGGTTAAAACCATATGGTACCATTCATGAAAGGTCAGGATACTTTGGATTATGCAAGTTATTCAGACTTGTTGTCTTTTTTTATAATGAGGAATGTGGTGTTTTTATGATCATTAAACCCACATTTTAGTGAACATGGTTTAAGTTATGAATCCAAGTTTTATAAAATGGTTTAGAGGTGATATCATGAGAGGATTTTTTTAGGACATGTATCACGATGTAAAACCCATTTTCATCACATGTTTTATGGTTTAAATATTTCATTACAAGTCATGAAGTTTCCTTTAGTGAAAAATTCTTAGAAATCATGAGAAAAAGGTGTTGTGTTTTATGGAAGAACTGAGATAAGGCATGTGTTGTAATTATTCAAAATGTCAGGTTAGTGGTAGGAATTTATTTAGAGTCTACATCAGCAATGTTACCATTCATTATAGGTAATGTTGGTTATAAAAAGGTAAAACTAACATTTTATCATGATATTAGACAAGGTAGAGGATATCCATTTTGGGAACATCATTTATAAAGTTATCTAGTTAGTGGAAAACTGATTTTGTGTTTATTTTAAGAGACATATATGGTGTGGATCATGGTGTATTATGCATCTTCCTATGTAAGTAGAGTATCATGGTTGTAAAACCATAGGTTTTCATAAATTATGGTAGTTGACACTAATAATAACTGGAGATATAAGTGTGGGTATGATAATCCAAGTGTTCATTATGATGACAGTGAGAATTTAGGATCATCTTTTGGTGTTCTCCCTTAGATTCATGCAGTGGTGGTGTGATCAAAATTTAGGTGTGAGAATATCCTTTAGGTAAACCTAGTCATTCTATGATAGAACACAAATAAATAAATATTTTTTATCCTCATGGAATATTTGTAGTAATGTTTCATGTTCCACCATATCTTCTAAAGAATATGATGTATGATAATGGAGAGATTAAAATATTCTACACTATTATTTTTTGAAAATTTCACGTGGAAGTTTTATCCTTTCATTTGATGAATGATTCATTTTGAATCTTGGAAGTTATATTGAGGTTATGAGTGCTTGAGTGTTCCAATATAGAGTTTTGGGTTGGGATCAGGGCTTAGTTGTTGAACTGAGGGTCATGTAGGCCACTAGAGGAGTATCTGAGGGCCCAAGATTGCTAAAAGGTAAAAATGTAGCATATGAAAGTCTTGATTTGAGAAATCAATATGTGAGGTGGGTTTATGGGGGGTGATATGTTTTAATAAATTAACATGTGGTTGGAAGGATATGCCTAATAAATCAAGGTGTGATATATTGTGTCATGCCTTGAACCATTCTGACTAGGCCCAAAATTTATTTCTCCCCAAATATCATGATTTGAAACCATCTTTCACACCATGTATTATCTTTTCTAGTTTTTTTAACACTTTTAATGTTATATGTTTGATCTAAACCACTCATATTCTATTCTTATTAATCCCTAATTATAATTTGGTTGGTAATGAAAGGTTTTTTATTTGGATAGATCCTCCAATATCATTTGTTCATCGATATAAAATATATTTTTTACAATGGATCCCACTTAGTATGACCTAGAATTTTTAATCACTTGATCCTGTATTAATTATTTTTAGAGAAATATGATGAAAAATTTCACTGTATCCAAAAGTATTTATCTAGAGGCAACACATTTGATCAAAAATAGTGAGAGGGTATCCCATATTGATGAAAATGTATTATTGAATGGAGATTCATTAAAGGGACGTCATTAGTTTGGTTTCATCTAAATAATACAATTTAATTATATTAATCTATTGTTTTTTTGTTTTCATGAGATAGGTATTTATCCTAGTTTAGTGTGATGGAAAAATGTTATGTATCACCAATGTGTGGTTGCTCATAGTTACTGCTAGGTAGTGACATAAGGAAATTCATTTAAAAAGTGTTCATCTCACCCATAGTTGTCGAGTTTTCAAAATATTATATTAATTAATAATAATTTTGTTGTAATTAAATATTTTTGGAATGATTTATGATGTTTTAGAAACCCATGGTGTAATATTGAGTCCAAATAATCATGTATAATTTGAAAAAAGTAGTAGGTATTTGATTGGATGTGAGTTAACTCTACTTGTGGTTACACTTCTCGTGTACTATACCCTTAATTTTTTCATGTTTATTGGAATGTGGTATGAGGATCTCAATCATGGGTGAAAGAAACATATTTTTATAATGAGTTAAAAATAATAGAAATTTAAATTTTATTATTGAGGTTTGAGTTTTAATAAATCAAAAGGACTATTCTTAATGTGGTTGGACAGAGTGCCAAGGGCCTTAGTGGACTATTGTTCAGTACATCAAAACCATCCACTGATGGACATGGATTGATCACATATGAGTTCCTTAGATGAATTGGACACCTTGAGTTATATTTATGTTATACATGAGACAAAAATCTTGAGAGACGGTTTCTAATCTTTTATACCATGAGTGTTATTGTGTTATGTAGCATGTTGTGCCTTGTTTGATGATAATCATATGTATCTATATGTTTCTATTAATATTCATGATATTATTCCATACTCTTCCAAAATTATATAATTTACTATGTTATGTGTTTTACTATTCCTTTTTAGAGGATATTGTTTCTTGTGATAGATAGAAAATCATGTGATGTTTATCCCTTAGAGGGGGAGTATACTGGAGTTACGGTGAAGATTATAATAGACCTGAGAATGAGGTTGGGGCTTGACTATATAGAGGCCCAAACATAGGAAATGTGTTTTGGGAATGATGAAATATGGGAAAATAATGATGGGTATATGAGGTACAATGGTCTATAGGACTAACCTGCGATGGATCTAGGATACAAAATTCTTGAGGATTGATTCTACTAGATTCCTTGAAACCAATAGAAGATGTTTCAATGGTAATGAATTTGATAGTATGAATTTAGGATCCAAATCAATTCATTAATACTACTAATAGATGTGTTATAATCCTAGTAGATTTTCCTTTTCAATAGTGACATCATATGATTATCCTTACAGTATAGAGCTGAATCATGTATGCTAGGGATTTATTACAGCTTGGTAACCACACAACTTCTTGGTATTTGGTTTCATGATTATATTCAATGTTGTGCATATATTTATTTATTGATTAATTGAAACTGATTTTTTATTAAATTCACATACATGGTATACTACTGGATGGGTACTAGAGCATGTTGGTGGTGTCTTGATGAGTTTTTCTAACACTATCCATGTGAGATAATAGAATTTGGGCACTATAGGAGACCTCACTTATTTTTAGGTATAATTTGGGTTGGGGTACATGTTTTATCACATAGTGGAATATCCCACTATTCATTAGAATATAGTGATAAGGAAAGGATTTTATTTTTCAGGACTCAATATAATTTTTTACCATCAATGTTTTTATACAATATTGTCCTAGTGGGTGATCGACTATTGAATAATTTGTTAAAAGTATGAGTTTATTATTTCCATATTCTTTCATACTATTGTTATATTGTTGGTATCTGTATACAATGATTTAATTTTTTTTACTTTTGTTTGTATACTATTATCATTCACTCTAGTTAAGGGTATACTTTCCACATGGTTCCACTCAAGACCTGAGTTTCTTGTTAGTAGCCTCAGAAATATGATGAACCATGCCTTAGGAAATGTGGTATTTCAACTCAAACCATTTGGTTCAGAATATTATATTGAGGACCACATAATGAATTCATCTCCCTTTATATAAAATAATGAGTTGAGTGTAGTAGAATTTTTTTGAGGCTATATCTAGAGGATATTCTAGAGATTTATGGGGTTCTAAAGATGATTATCTCTAATCATGGTTCACATTACACCTCCAGGGTGTGAAGAGGTCATCAACATGACTTTGTATATCGCATATAAATTAATTTTACTTCTCATCTATAGAAATAAAGTCCTATATATAATATTTTTCAATCTATTTATGTAATATTATGTACATTTTTCCTTGAATTTTGAGGTTCGTGGTTGATTTACCATTCCTTAGGGGTGTTTTAATACAATAATACTTTTCAATACACATTTTTATTGATCAATTTAATGGGATATATAATTAACCATAAAAATATAAATCATGTTAGACCACGTTCAGAGGGTTGTAAATTAGCATATAAGAATTTTCTACAGAGCAAGACATGGTTGTTATAAGTAATATATATGATAATGAAGGAACCAATTGATTATCTAATGTATTATGATAATCATTGGTGGATACATATGGTGTTTAATATTGGATAAAAATATTATTTAAGGTATATATTCATCATTTTAAGTAAAATTTTAGTCCTAGGAGTATGCTTTCACCCTATTTTATTGGGCCTTTTTATTTGTAGAAAATATTGGAAATATGTTTTATAAGTTAAGAATTTACCCTTAGAAGATAATAATACAAGATGTTTTAATTATATAATAATTTAATTATTATCATTATCATGATTTCCATGTCACTGATTGGGGAGTGTTAGTTGTTGAAGATGTTTTGAGATTAAATGAACGACTTGCTAAGATTATAGACTCTCATAAAATAGTGGTCCACATGGAATATATTCCCACGGTTTGTGTCATGTGAGAACTCAATGTCATGGAGTAGATACCATTATATAAGGAGACACATATGTGAGTTCAAAGCCCTGAGATATTTGACGTTTTAACCTTAATGAGATGATTTGTTTGATATTTTATGAAATTCTTGTTATACCTTTCCTTGTTTTATGAGATGATTATTATGATATTCGTCTATGCACTCTTTTTTCCTGTTATTCTATTATTTTTATAATTTATTGATATCTATGATTTATTTATCCAAAGTATGTACATTGGAACCATTTTTTATTTTTTTATTAAATTGTAATATATTATAATTGTTTTTTAATTATGTAATTATAAATTCCAAGAGGTTTGAATCCCACATTTTTCATTTTCCTATGGAAATAAAGTGTCAATAGGGTGTCCATAAAACCTTTTTATTATAATTTATATGTTTAATTCTTAAAAATTTAATTATTTTTATATAATTAATTACCCTTAAATAGGACCTCATACCTCCATAATGGTTATCATTGTTACTCTTGCATATCATTGTTTTTCCTCTCTATGTAAAATCAAGCTTCAATTTTAAATGGATAATTAAAGGAAATATAGTTTAAAAGAAAACAGTAAATTGTAATATAAAACCTCACATAATGGTAAACACTTTTATTTTATTACTAAATCAAGATTGTGTATTTTTCATAATATCATGTGTAATTAGAACCTTCCCCCTATAAAGGTTGTTTACCTCAGGTGTTGGCAGTCTATGTCTCATGTTAGGGTAGAGCATACCCTTTCATATGGCTATTTCCAAAATTCCAAATATCATGTAAGGTTAGATTTGACTTTCATATTGGACGATCAAAAATTCTAGGTTCATCATTGTTTTTTTATCTATAAAATTTATAGCTCTATTTTGCATAAGGGTGTAGAAATTTAGTGGTATATCCTATTCTAAAAATAGGTAACAAAATATGTGAAAATAATAATTTTTATTTAAGTGTGTTTCTAAAAAATAATTTTCAACAAAATAAATAAAATATCTATATAAAAATAAGGATTTAAAAACTTATATGAAGTGAATGAATTAAATCATTACCTTTTTTAACATATATGATATTTAAAGTATATATTCATGAGAAAAAATATTGAAAATATTTCATATAAATTAAATTGGAAAATTAGATGAGACATTGGGGGATATATGGGTAAATCACACTATATAATTATAAAAAAGATAATATTACTCATTCAATATTTCTTGTTTCTTACTCAATATTTTGTGATCAATAAATATCTGTTGGAAACTAGTGAGCCTTTATAAAATCACTATAGTTATCTTCTATCTTTTTTCAGACTTTTTGTGCAACCTTCTCTCCCTTTCCATGGTATACTATGATGCGAATCTTCTTAAAGAGGTAGTGGATGGGATACTTGTCTTACACTTTTGTGAAATTATGATTTATTAAAACATTATATTATATTATTAGATCAATATTAACAAATATGGATAATATAAAACTTGGAAATCAAGAGGATTTTATAATACCACATCTTGAAAAATATTAATTCAAAACACAGGAAATAAAACAATAAAGAGAAAAATATTGATGGTTGAAGTATATTATTTATTATTTCCTATAAATAAATTTATTGAAGAGAAATATATATTAGATGGAATTATATTATTATTTAATAATATGGAATTAAATAATTAAAATTTGAAACTTATATAATAAATATATTATTGTTATTTTCATGATATTTCCTAATTATTGTTGAAATATGGCTATTATATTATTTCTTATCATAAGCATAGGGTAATTAAGAAACACCTAAAATGATAATAAATAATTAAATATTTATTAGTATATTTTATTCATATGTATTTTATGATATTTTTATTCCTCCTCTTGATTTACATGGTAGAGTCTTTATAATTGGTTGTGTTCATGTTGTTTTTTGAAATGTATATTTTCATTAAATCATAAGGAAAAATTAAATTTAGTTATATGAAAAATATTGTAAAATATGGATAAAAATTAAATTACTTTTATTTGTTAAAATTGTTTTTATATTTATGTTGTTATTGATGTATGTTTACACATGGATCCTAGTAAATGATAGATAATAGTTATACTTTTCATGATGTAGAAAACATGATAATAATTAATCCATTAATTAAAGGATGCAAGGGAAATGATTGTATGAAAATGGTAATGGATTGAGGGTTAGAAAATCCATTATTATTTTTGGAAAACTTCAATACATTAAAGAAATGGCCTTGGTTTCCCTTGAAATTTTGTGTTATAGTATATCTGGTTTCCATTTTGTTTTATCTAGGAAAAGTATGGACCTTATGTGACTTGTTGATTACATGTTATTGATTTAATTATTCATAAGAAATGGATAAGAATCATTAAATTTAAAGTGATGATTATAGTGTAGGTTTCGGGTATAGTGGAAGCGCAATGGTGGGTGTACCCAACTTTGATTTTTTTGTTAACAATGATCAATCCAAGATCCTTCATGATAATAAAATGCCAGATCTTCAGAATATAAAGAAGAAAAAAAATAAAGGAAGTGAGTCCCAGAACCATTTAGAGGATCATCATATGTTGGTTATAATTAATTTAATTAAAAGACAAGAATTACCTTGATGTAATTCTCTCTCTGTTGATGTTTTCGGTCACGATCTGATGTGATCTGTCATTGCATCGTAGAATCCAAGTGTAGGATTCCTCTAATGTTGATCCACATGTGCTCCAAATATCTCTAGATGTCGATGAAGGTATCTTTGAGTTCTATCACGGAAGAGCCTTTGCTTGCGATTTCCGCCTTTAATCACATGAGAGCCGCTTGCAAAGTTCTCTCCTTGATCTAGTGGAGGAGGATCTCTCTCACAGCTTGAGAGCATTCTTGGAAGAAAAATAATTCTCTCTTGTCTTGAGAAAATTATTTATATTTTTTGTGCACAACCACCAAAAAATGGCTAGGCTAATGAGAATTATATAATTGGGATTTAAATTACGTAGAATAATAAAATGAATTAATTACCCAAAATCATTTATTCATTTTATTTAATTCTTAGTAAGACCTCATGTCTAATAATAATAGTTGAATATTATTATTACTTGACATGTTCCCAGTGAATTACACCTAATATTATTTAATTAAATAAATAATATTATTTTTCACAGATCCCTAGAAAAACTACTCGGTGTGTATATTAATATACACGGTGTGTAATTTTGTTTTTTCATTTTCTTTATTTCCTCCACCATATTTATTAGACCTTGAATAATGGCTATTTATTTATTAAATAAATATCACTACATTAATCACTAATAAATATATTATTTCTACCAAAATATATTATCTTGAATAACTAGTGTTGAAATAAATGCGATCAGGAATCCTTGAATAATTATTAAACCACAATCATAAATAATATTTATTCAACTTGTTAAATGAATATTTAATTGAGATACCTAGACACACTTAGTGTGTGACCCTCTAGGCCTCTTTCTTAGTGGAATTAGGTGGAGCCTGCCTAAAGTCCAAGTTTAGGGTCTATAAACACACCAAGGCACCCATAGAGAAAGAATTTAGTGCTGTAATGATGTGTCACCTCCTACAAATTCTTACCATGTAATGTAATTTCTTTGTCTCAATATCTAAAATCAAGCACGTTGCATGTTGGTGCTATCAACCCATGTGATTGATTATTCTTTATTTTACTTATCAGAATTGAACTTTCCCATTCTTTTCTATAGCCATGGATTTATTAATGATATATCAATTCCATAAAAGGGCTTAAGATATCTACGTTCATTATGGAACATAAGGGACAAATCCTTTCTTGCATTATCTATTAATGCAGTATTACTCATGACACGCCCAATATATCCTACCTCGCTGCAAACAGTGTGTCATCACAGTTATTGAAAATACATCTAAGTGCGCGAGTTATAATACCCATTAATAATAATCTTAAATTTTAAGGACCAATACACATGTCCTCAGATAGGAATATCCAATGACACTATAAAATGTGGATTTCCTACCGGAAGGTCTCATTCTCATAATATCCTCTTAGATATTTCCAAGGGCTCACACCATGAGAAGGTGCCTCAAATTTGTATGAGTCCTCACCCCTAATGGCTTGTATTATTTTTGTCCCTAAAATAACATCATCCATCCATAGAACATATATTCAAGAATGGTATTATGGAACTTTGGGGTTCTCATCATAGCAGGGATCCGTTATGACCCTTTAATTCAACACTTATTCTTAGGAAATTATCACATGCATTTCCACACAGAAGAACAATCAATATGTGATAAGGTATTTATTAATGAATAAAGTACAAATTATTTGGTTCTAGGCCACCAACTCCAACATGATGTCTAGGATGGGGATAGAAATTGTTGTTTACAACAATGTCAAAGATGACACCTAGGTAGTTGGGATGTGTTAATAAATTGGATTTCATGTTGATATATGTCTTGAGTTTGATTTTTATTTCTACTTTCCTAGATGATTATTTGTCATGAATTTGGGCTCTATAAAAAATGGGTATTATTGATGTTGTATCGTAGGATGATTCCTAGTTTACCTAGAAAATTGTAGAATGGTAAAACAATGTAATCAATATAGGGTAGTGGTTATGAATTATTGATGATGATGATGAAAAACATAAAGATTCATTGGATTATGAGGTCAGTGGCACTTGTCATTGGGGAATGATTTTTTAAACAAATAAAAATATATATAATATTATTAAATAATCAATAAGTGATTAATGATTAATGAAGATCATAGATTCTTATATGAATATTTATGATCTAGGAAATAATGGTGGTATTCAAGTGTGTTGTATGATGGTAGTGGTAGTGGATTCTAAGGATATGTTATTTCATGATGTGTGGATCTATTTGATGTATTCTTATATATTTTGATTTTATATTTTTTACTATAAAATTCAATAGGGAAATAGATACCTAAATTATTTGTGGTGGTTTTTCATCAACATTTAGGATAGTTTGGGAAAATGTGATTGAATTTTTCTTCTCCTTCACTCCTCTATCTATTATAGTATGTTTTCATAGAATATATGGATTGGTATGAAATAATTTATTGGGTATGGACTAATATAAGCTTTTATGGTTCTTTATATACAATAAATTTATTTTCCAGATAAATTGTCGTGATGTTATAACTCTTTTTTATCAAGTCATAGAGACTATAATTTTTGACTGGTGGATAAAATTTGGTTGTAATGAATAGATATATAATACATGATCATAGACTATAGTGCATATAGGATTAAATTTTTTTCAGGGAAGATATGATCAATTTTATATTCTCTTAAGATACATTGTATACAAATTAGTTGTGATACAACCTCATAGAGTACCCAATGAATTATGGGAGAGATGAAAAAATGACATGATACATTGGGGAATGAGAGTGAAAAAATAGTTGGTAAGTGTAAGTATGGTTATAAATACCCCGAACCCTGACTCCCTGGTCTAGTTCTATAAAAACATTCATTACATTTTTTCTTATATACTGATAAAAATTACATAAAAAAGCTATTAAAATATAAAAAATAAAATTTAAATTTTAGTTCACATTAGAACCCATGTAACTTCTATTTTTAGTGATTTTTTAAATCAGGGATACACTTACATAATAGTAACCACATCTTCTGGTGATCACATTTCCTATTATACTGATATTTTTTTATTTGAAAAAAAATATTCATTATATCTCATATTGTTTCTCATAAAACAATCCTTTTTTATATTTCAATTAATTTCATTTTTCAAAACCCTTGTAAATGGATATCATGGGAAGGGTGAGTGAAAATTCTCAGTAAGGATAAATATAATCATTAAAAATTGATTTTCATTGGTGAGGATAAGAAGAGTATATGGTTATGATGAAATAATTATATTTCGTGAACTTAAAATAAAATAAGTCATACACATAAAAACCTATATCTTTAAACATGTGTCATATATTAACACATTAAAAATATTTAATTCATATAAAATAATAATAAGGTCCCATGTGATATCAATGATCATCACTTGAGCAATTAAAACTGTTAGAATAAATAGTGAAAACTTGTTTGTATCATTATACATTGTCTTCATCATAGAATCACAAAATAAATAAATTCACATATCTCTTAGGAGTAATATATTACTGATAAACTACATCTTCTACTAGAGTAACTTATAATCCATTATCTATGTAATCTCATTATGGAAATATAACTCTATTATCTTTAAGGAGTAGCTTCCATATAGTTAACTTCATCTAATTAAATAATACATTAGAGTTTTATAAAGTACTCACTTTTCACATATTAGAACATGAATCTTAAGGTCTTTTGTTTACTCAAAAATCAGACATTCATCTATAAATTCTAGGTAACATGTCATGAAACAAAAGAAATCGATGCTTGAATATCATAAAAACATTCATAAATTTATTTACCTATGAAAAATAAATGGGTATCTGAAAAATTACTTTAAATTAACATCATATAAATTCAGTGAAAGTATGTGAATTTTATCCTATGTTCAAATCCCTGTTGATTCATTGTAATCATTATATAATTTTTTTCATTTGAACAAAATTCCATTAAAATAATATTTAAAAATTTTATTTCAAAACATTGGAAATATCATTTACTTTTGGTACATTTAAAAAATAAGCCTTCACAAATTATTAGGAAAATATTTTATTGGATGATAAACATAGAAAAATATAATGTAATATTCAAATAAGATAAAAATCTTGATGGATGTAAAATTCATTCTTATTGTTAATGTTGAAGAAGAACGTTTTTCCCAAACACTTGTAATGATTGTCAAAAGTGTAAAAAATGGAAAACATGAATAAATTTCACATTAAAACCATTTAAAATAGGGTTTGAGGTCATGGAAAATAAATTTAGAAAATTATTTATGTTACGGAAAGAACATTCTTTAACTATGATAATAAAGATGGAGGTATTTTTTGTTAAAAAAATTTTAAAACTTTTTTGAATGAAATTCCATTTAGAAACGTTTAAAAACAAATACAATTTGAAAGACATAAAATAGAAGAAATATAAAATTCTATGAGTTTAAAAAAGTTTCATGATATTATATTTCAGTATTTTGTGTATAAATAATATAAATTAATATAGGTGGATCAATCAAAATGTATCTCAAATAAGAAAGTTTGAGGAGAGAAACACTTACATCACAATTAATGATTTAATCTAAAATCAATTGAATGATATAACATAACATGAATATATATAAAACACCTAATTTCCATTAATGAATATGTGAAAACACATTCATGGGGTAGACATTACACCATATAATGTAAGATATGATTCATAAAGTGATATATATATATATATATATATATCAATCATTTGAAATTGGGACTATGAAAACCCTTGCAGTCCTTATAATATATGAATCAATATATCATGATATAGAAAAAATTAAAGGAATGTGAAATATAATGATAAAAATTTTATTTTTGATAAAATATCTCAACATATAGAATATAGAACTAATATATGTATGTGGGTTTACAATAAAATAAATGTCTCATAGAAACAATATGAAGATGTATTATCCATACAAAGGACATATAATCGAATATATATTTAATCAATTAAGTGATTATGGGTATTAATTTTAAAACCAAATAAAAACGTAAAATCATAAAATCATAAAATCATATCTCATTTAAAAAATAATCATGGAATATTATAGTCCATTAAGTATAAAAATAACCCAATGAATGGATATTTAGTTGTGAAACTACTTACCTCAATCCCAGAATTTTCATATATTCTCATTACCTCCTGTATAATTAACTATAATCAACTATTTAATTTTTTAAAAATATCTTTTCATGTTAATTAATTTATAATTAAATAATTCCTTCCATTTATTTCAATGATATGTTAAAATACTAAATTGGTTATGTCTACATTGTCTGTTTTGAGGAAGTTTGGTTCATATTTGAAAAACAATATCACTAAGTTGATAGTGGTCAAAGTGGAAATTTATATATATATATATATATTTATTTATTTATATTTATATTTATATTTATTTATATAATTATCATTTTTATTCCTTAAATAAAATTTTATAACCATACATTAATGGTATTCATGAATTAATAACATCACTTCTTGGAGGTGGTAATCCACTCATACACCTAAAAATCATTATCATTTTCTAATAGATGGAAGGGTAAGAAAAAAGTTAATATTTTATATATACAGAATTATAATTATATAATTAAAATAATAATAATATATATTAAATATATATTTAAAACCATACATGATAGGTAGTGTGGGGAAATAAAACTCATTACTTCCAGGATATGGTATTCCACAGGTACACCTGAATGATGTTTATGTTCCCCATCTGAAGGAAATAGAGATGAATAATTATTTTAACATAGTAATAATAACATTTATGTATATTATAAGTATTTATGTTATTATATAATCATGATTTAATAATATCTCATTATTTTATAAGATATAATAAACTTCAAATAAGTTGGTTGGGACATATACCATCATCTTATAAAACCACATTGGATTATTGATTATACCTCATAATATTGGTCTTTTGTAAAACCATGACATATAGGATGTTTGATGGGTTTTGGGGGAGATAAATGGTTAGGTATTGACCAAAAATAGATTTTCAAAATTTATTAAGAAGAAAATATAGGATTTTACATTTTATAAGTGTGGGGAGTTGAACTCTTGGAATTACATAAAGTATTAAATTAGTATAAATTACTTTCAAAGTAAGTGTGTAGAAAAATTGAGATATTGAAAATATTTTAGGAGTATGAGTCAAAATAATCTTATAAAAAATATAAGTATGTTTATGTTATATTTTATCCCTTATCTCTTAGTTTTCAACCCTTATTAACCCTTTTTATAATCAGTGTGATGTCATTGTTTTCCCACTTTAGGGTTCATTAAAGATAAAATAAAAGGAAAAGTAACCCAAAAATAGTGAATAGTATATTTGATAGACCTAATGTGATTTAATTTTCTAATTACTATATTTTCATTAAATTTAAATCATTAAATAAAATATATTTTTTTATAATTTACCATTATAGTCCTTTTTGAAACTATCCACATAGTTTGACATTAATAAAATCAAGATAGTAATATAATTATAATATATACTTCGAATGAATCATTAATTGGTTTTATTTATGTAAAATAATTATGGAAGGAAATAATTCATCCAAATAGTATTACATTTACAATTTTTAGAAATTATTTACTTGATTTCACTACTACTTGCATAATAACTATATCATCATTGCACAAGACTTTAAGGAAATTATTTCATGTCTAATAAATTATAATAAATTCACATGAAAAAAATAATTCTAATTTCAAATAAAAAATTATATTTTTATATAAAATCCTTTTATAAATTTGAAAATAAATTAAATATATAAAAACAATGAGAGTGAAATTTCTTTTCTTCTATATTTAAAGTCATACTATAATCCTTATCAATGGGAAATGAAATTAAAATAACACATTTTAAAATATAGGATGGTTATGATGGAAACAGACATATCCAATAAAATAAATACAAGTTTTGGGGATACCTTTAGGCCTTAACACTACATTTTTAACCTTAATTACCTGATTTACCCTTACTAAGATGACAAATATTCATCACTGATACTATATGTAATGAAAAAATTAAAGGTATCTATCTAAAATATTTGAACTTATTGATTCCAAAAATTGAATTCATTATTAAATATAAATTTACTATAAGTGTAAAAAATAATGTTATTATAAATGTGTAAAAAACAAGGAAAATGGATTTTAGAAAAATGAATTTGAAGGCCACAAATGAACATATAACAAAATCCATTATAATTCTATTTATAATGTAATTATATTTATTTTATGTAATTATATAAGAATTAAATTAATTTTAGATAATATTAAAATCATAATGGGACTTCATAATAGAAATAAATTACATTTATTATAAAAAAATCATATTTTCCACTATTTGTGGAAAATCAATCTTTTCAAAAAAATCCCAAAATTTCCCCTATAAATAATTTATATATGATTATTTAATAAATTATTTCATTTTATATAATATAAATTCTTTTTATAGAATAACTTTACTATAATATTCACTCACCAAAATAAATAAAAAACATCTTTAATGAGAACACATTTCAAAATCATAAAATAAATTTACAAAAAATTGAGTAATTGTTTATTATTAATTAAATAATAAATTTATATTATATATAACATTTTAAAATCTTTAATAATATATTTTTATTATTATGCATACATTCCAATTTAACATCTATGTTATAAAATTAACATTAAAATAAAAACAAATTATAGTATATCACAATTCATATAAATCTTTTTGTTTTGTGCTTAGAAATATATCTAAATGGTATTATTTTAAACTAAATTTTTAGGATGTTACATTCTTCCACCATAAATAAACATTATTTTTTTTAATTTATCTATTTCCTAATTAAAATGATATGAAATTATTTCAAAAAAAACCGTTTCGATAGAGTGGAAAATAAAACATATTATTATGAGAGGAAAACTAAAATATATATCTTTATCAAAAACCCATATCATAAAAAGGTAAAATAAAATTTCATTATGAAATAATGGAAATGGAAAACATAAGTTTATTAGGGATAACATATAACTAGGTTCCTAAATAGGAGAATAGTAGTGGGAATTGATATTTTCATGGAGGAGAAAAGTAACATCCCACTAATGGAAAGTGATAGAGAATGTGGTAATAATAAATTTAATTTACATAAACCATAAATCCATAAGTGATTAAGAGGATATTAGTTCCTCTAAAATGTAGGCATTACAATAGCATTTTAATTTCATGATCCTTATCTTAGTGTTGAGGAAATACTTTAACACCTTAACTAAGTACATAAGGAAGTATAATTTATTTTTTTCTTCAAATAGATAAATGAAATTGTATTTTTATTGACATGTTTCAATTAGTTTCCACCATTATCTCATATTTTAATCTAAATGATGAGTTTGAATATTTAACGTATGATAAATTATAATCATATTTTATTTGACCATGAGCCATATAAAAAGATGAAAACATATACTTCTATTATTTTCTAAAACAAAAATATTATAACAAGAGATAATACCCAAAATAAATAAAAATTATTATGAATACATAAGAAAATAATCTTAAAATTGAACAATAACTCTAATTTTTTAGCTTAAATAATTCCATAAAAAATCATCCAATATCTGAAAAAAAACCTTAAAAACATTTAAATTAAATAATTTTTTAACCTCAATGGTTATCTAATACCTTTAATATTACATCCTTAAAAATATAATATAATTTTTTAAAATAATATTTTTTTTTAAGCCTAATTGTTACACATGCCTCAGCCCAATAAAATTCCACATAAAATAACATTAATCACATAAAAATTCAATAACATAAAATCTTACTAGGGTTTTTTGTGCCTTTGAACATATAATCAACCTTAGTCTTATAAACTCATTATGGTATCCATATATATTTTGTTAAACCCCATGAAAACTTTATAAAATTACACATCATCTAAAACCTCTATTGATACAAACTATAACTACCCCAAGCCTGCACTCTTGGATCCAGTGTAAAAAATATAAGCATTACATTTCTTTCATTCATAAAAATAAACATGACCCGAATTTAAGAATCCAAAATATATGGCATGAAATTGAATTACCGGATCACTTAAAACCCAAATAACCTTCTTGTTTTAGTGTAATATCACATCCTTTTTTGGAGTTATCTCTAGTGTGATTTCCTAGTAATTTTTGTTTTTAATTAAGTACCTTTTATAGGGGTTATGTTTTGAGGTGTGTTTGGGTGAAGTCTAAGAAAATTTTGGAGAAAAGAGGTTGTGCGCGGTTGGTGCACTGTTTGTACAAACCACACAGCTGCCTAAGAGAATGTCACGACCTGTCCTCGGGGCCCGTGTTGTGACTACCCCAAGCCCGCCTTCTATAGGCCAAGGGCTGGCGAGTAGCACCAAAGGATTAAATCCCTAAGCTGGGAATGCATTGACTTTATGAAAGTAAAGAAACACAACAGAGTATGCAACTGAAGTAAACACTAAGTAAATACTATATACAAAAAGTAAGTGCTGAAAGAAAAGGGGCCAGAAATACAAGCCCAATAGTAAGTACAGTACAACTGAAAAAAAAACTAGTACAACTGTGGTAAAGTAAAACCGCAGCTACTGATTCATCCTTCGGGAATCCCACCTGAAGGGTGGGAACAGATGGTCTCCTCAGCACCTCAGGTCTGATCGTCTTCTTCGTGTACGTCTCGCCAAGTGGTCCACCTCCGTATATCGTCCAGCTCCACAAGTCTCCACCTCGATCAGTGTTTCCCATCGTCTGCATCCAACACAATGTAGTGCGAGCATAGCCCATGCAGGGGTGAGTATACGATACTCAGTAGGGACCTAAAGACCCCCGAATGTCTCCCAGAATCCACGAAGGATAAACCAAAAAATAAGGATACAACAACAAAGTATCAACCAACTCTACTTAGGTATATGCCCATATATATACCTAAGTTGTTAATCACAGAATGACTCCAACTCTCGAGCCCAATCACAACCCAGTCCACAAAGGACAGCAAGTCAATCTCATCAACGATAAAGATTGAAATTAAATACTCAGCTCACATAGGTATACAACTCATGAAGAGGGGTGGAGATGATTATATGTATCCTCTGAATCATCTCCTCTATCGAACCCACGTAGGATCCTAGTACAGAAGTTGTTGCTATCGAACCCACGAAGGATCCAAGTACAGTAATCATCACTGTCGAACCCATGAAGGATCCAAGTATAGTAGTCATCGTCGTCGAACCCCTGGAGGATCAAATTACATTAGTCATCACTGCTGAACCCACGGAGGATCCAAGTACAGTAGTCATCGTCGTCAAACCCACGGAGGATCCCAGTACGGTAGTCATCGCTGTCGTAGCTAGCTCTAGGGTTCCCGTACACAGCACATTTGATTCCGGGAGGGTCCGCTCCTCGAGTCAAGGGTTCGATACATCAACTATCACAAATTCCAGAGTTAATATATCCCAAAGTTATATCTCGTCAAAAGGAACCCAACGGGATAGACGGCATGTCAATCGGACGCCCGGTCTGAGAGTTATTGGTTTTTCCATTCCAGGGGCCCGGTTGGAAATACGCTCATTCCAAACCCGGCTGTTTTCCAAATTTGTCCAAAACTCACTTAGAGTATCTCAAAAGGACTACTTTATCGCGAGGGTCTCAGTGACGCAGACGGCGCGTCGATCGGATGCACGATCGTGAAGTTATTCACATTTAAGTGAAACGGGCCTGGCCCGTCAAGCCCGGTGGGCTGGCGGGTCAGCCCGTCCTGGCTCGACGGGTCTGACCCAGATAAGGGGTCGACCCGGCCCGAAAATGCGTAGCCCGGTCCGGTGGGGCTCAGCCCGACTTGTGGCAGGAAGCCCGGCCCGGGCAAGGGCACGGCCCAGCCCGGTGGGGCTCGGCCCACGGCTCGGCTAGCTAGTCGAGCCAGTACTGGGGGGGAGGGGGGGAGGGGGGGCCCTGACTTCTCGAACCGGCAGTGCCGAGCGGCACCTCCCTCCTGTCTATCCGGTCTTCCCGGAACGAGCATCTCGTGGTTGCGGGCTACGATCCCTCCATCGCAGAGCCCATGAGCGTTGCGGCTCCTTCCGCCCGGCCGGCCGACAAGCCGACCGGTTCTTCCGCCGAAGTGGCCCACCATGTGTGGGCCCCGTTTCTCCGCAGGGTGGCGTCGAGAGGCGCCGCGGTTCCACCAGCCCGGCCAGCTACAGCCGGCCGGTTCTTCTTTGGCCGAGCGGCCCTCCGCGGGCCTTCCACACGCAGCCAACATGCGGCTGCTACCTTCGCTCATCACCGCCTCCATTCGCCACCGCCTCCATTTGTGAATTAAAAAAAATAAACAATGGAGGGTCATCGGGCCATGTTCGTTCGGCCCGCGCCCTCCGCGTTAGGCGAAAACAATTGGTCGTATACAATCATTCTCATTCAACAAGAACGAAGGTATAATTTATTCTAATTAAATTATACAAACACCCTACCTCGAATTCAAGAGTGGATCACATAAACGAGTCACGGAAGACAAGCATCGCGGAGGTCGGGTGTCGCGGAACGTTGTCATAGATGGCGTTCTTCGCGATCGGTATCTTCTCCCTTGACGCGAAGAAGAAGAAAGGAAGAAGGCATTCCTCACAATCTTGTTCCAGTCGACGAGAGGATATCATTCCTCATGTTCTTCGTTGTTGAGGGAGGAAGCTCTCCTCCAAATTCTTCAGAGGTTTTCCCCACCCAAAATATTTTCCAAGGAAAATATTTTAATAAAGCTTCCTCATTTTAGTATTTTCTATGCAATTCAAATTGTTTCAAAATGAGATGTTCCAATTAATTAATGAAGTCATTAATCTAATTGTGTTGGAAAACTTAATGAGAGGGAGGTGAAGAGATCAAAAAATAATTAAGGGGAGAGTTGTCAAATTAAATAAGGGGGAATTAATGGGGAGTTTAAGGGAGTTGAAAGGTTAGGGGTTCGTTTGGGACCCACCTCACATTATCCTCTCATGGGAGGTTATGTGGGTGTGGGACCCACCTATAACTTCCCCATGTAGGATAACTAACAATTTTAAATAAAATTGTGTACTACAATTTTATTTATTTTATTCTAAATTCCCAAAAATTAACTCTTTACCCGCATAGAATGCAACTGCGGTAAAGGTCCCCTTAAGCGATTATTGGCGTTGTGAGTTCATCGGTGTCCTCGGATTTCAATTCTGATCACCGGTTCAAAAGATAGAAAAACATGCATGTATGTTTACTGAACATACCTAAAAAAAACTTCATAAATTGATTCTGGGCACACCGGGCCTCGGAATCAAGTGCCGTCAGATACTGCAGACTCATAAAATTCCAAAGAATTAAGAAAAAAATTCCTTGAAATTTTCGGGTCTTTACATTACTCCCACGTTAGATATTTAAGTACCCGTAAAACTATAACACACACTAGGGAAACAAATGGGTGTACTGAACATGCATCTGATCCTCTCGCTCCCATGTGCTCTCCTGGAGGTTCTCGTGCTGCCAGCAAATGTGCACTAGAGGAATCGACCATCCACGTAGGACCCGCTCATGTCGATCCTCGATCTCCACTGGGACCTCCGTGAATGTCGCCCCATCATCGATGTCCAGCTCCCCATGGTCGATGATGTGGGACGGGTCGTGCACGTATCTCCTCAGCTGAGATGCACGGAAGATGTTATTCACCTGGTGCAACTGAGGTGGAAGGGCCAGGCGGTAAGCCAGCTCGCCTACTCTGTTGAGGACCTAGAAAGTTCTGATGAAGCGCAGAGATAACTTTCTACCCCATCCAAATCTCCATAGACCTCATCAAGGTGTGACCCGTATAAAAACATGGTTTCCATCCTCGAACTCTAGTGGTCTTCGTCTCCTATCAGCATAGGACTTCTGTCTACTCTGTGAAGTCTTCATCCGCTTCTAGATGATCTTCACCCTCTCCATTGTAGCATGAACCATCTCTGGTCCTACAAGTGCTGACTCCCCCGGGTCAGTCCAGCACAGAGGTGATCTAAAAGGTCGGTTGTAAAGTTCCTTATAAGGGGTCATCCTAATGGTGGAGTGGTAGTTGTTGTTATATGAAAACTCCACCAAGGGTAGGTGATCCTCCCAGCTATGACCAAAGTCGAGGACACATGCACAGAGCATGTCCTCAAGAGTCTGTATGGTCCTCTCAGTCTGACCGTCCATTTGAGGATGAAAGGCGGTGCTCATACGTAGTTGCGTCCTAAAATCCTCCTGTAACCCCTTCCAAAGTCGTAAAGTGAATCGAGCATCTCGATCAGAAACGATAGATGATGGCACACCATGAAGTCGTACAATCTCCCGAATGTAGAGGCATCCCAAGATCTCAACTGAGCCCTGCTCTCTGATCAGTAGAAAGTGGGCCGACTTGGTGAGTCAGTCTACGATCACCCAGATAGAGTCGTGTCCTTTGGATGTACGTAGAATCCCCATCACGAAATCCATAGATATCCCATCCCACTTCCACTCTGGGACCTCTATGGTTTGTAACAAGCCTGCTGGTACCTGGTGCTCCGCCTTTACTTGGTGACAAGTGAGGCATCGTGAAACGAACTCTACTACAGCCTTATTCATAACCCGTCCACCAGTGATGTTGCCTGAGGTCCTGATACATCTTCGCCACTCCTGAATGTACCTCTAGAGGGGAAGTGTGGAACTCCCTCATCACATCCTCTTGTAATGCGACTAGTACCATGATACGTCCCCTGAAGAGGATGACGTGCTCCCCTCCTTAAAAAAATCCATCAGGTGTCTGTCTTGAGGATATCTGAGCACGTCGCATCTCACAGTCAACGCCCCCATGTTGTGCCTCCCTGAATCACTGAAGAAGTGGAGGAGTGACGATGAAAGACTGAAGAAATGATGCTCTGTCAATATCCACAAATAATATCTGCAACACGGCTAGCTACTCTGTCGCCTCTCCTAGTAGTCGAATGCCCAATCTTCTACTAAGAGAATCAGCTACAACGTTCCCCTTTCCAATATTATAGACTATCTCAAAGTCATAGACCTAGAGGAACTCGATCCATCGTCGATGTCACAGGTTCAGGTCCTTCTGCGAGAAGATGTACCTGAGACTCTGGTGGTCAGAGTAGACTGTAAAGCGCTCTCCCATCAGATAGTGCCACCAAATCTTCAAGGTGAAGACCATTGCTTCTAACTCTAGGTCATGGGTAGCATAGTTCTTCTCATGTTGTCTCAACTGCCACGAACCATAAGCGATCACTGCTCGCTCCTACATTATTACACACCTGAGTCTGGTCCCTGATTTGTCGCAGTAAACTATGTACCCTACGCCCTCCTCTGGTAGCCTTAAGATGGGTGCATTGGTCAATATCTGTCTCAGCTCATGAAATCTCTGCTAACATCTATCTGACCACACAAAGGGTTTCCCCTTCTTCGTCAAAGATGAAAGCGGTGCTGCAACTCTGGAGAAATATGGAAAAATATCTGATAGTAACCAACCTGGCCTAGGAAACTCTGCACCTTTGTCACGCTCCTAGGTGGCTCCCAAGAAAGTACTGCCTTGATCTTCGCTGGATCCACTGCAACTCTAGCCTCTGAGATGACGTGTCCCAAGAAGTTAAACTCTCGAATCCAGAACTGGAACTTCGAGAGCTTACCATAAAGCTGGTGCTCTCGGAGTGTATCCAGTACAACCCGCAAGTGGTAGGTGTGCTCCTCCTCAATATTCAAGTAAATCAGTATTTTGTTGATGAAAAATATGACAAATCGATCGAGGTAAGGCTGGAAGATCATGTTCATGAGACTCATGAACACTACTGTAGCATTGGTTACACCGAAGGGCATAACCAAGAACTCATAGTGGACATACCGACACCTAAAGGCCATCTTCTACACATCATCATCTCGAACTCTGAGCTGGTGATAGCCTAACCTGAGGTCTATCTTCGAGAACCATCATGCTCCCTTGATCTGATCAAAGAGGTCTTCAATCCTCGGGAGTGGGTACTTGTTCTTCACGGTCACCTAATTCAGGTGACGGTAGTCGACACATAGTCGCAAGCTCCCATCCGCCTTCTTGGCAAACAAAATAGGAGAAGCCCAGGGTGAAACACTAGGTCGGATGAATCCCTTCCACTGAAAGTCCTCCAGCTATGCCTGCAGCTCACGAAGCTCGGAAGGAGCCATCCGATATGCTGGAGTAGATATCGGTGTTATCCCAGGGTACAAGTCTACGTAGAAGTCTACCTCTCTGTGAGGAGGTAGTCCTGGAACGTCGTCAGGAAAAACGCATGCATACTGATCCACCACAATAGGAAAACTCAGACTCCGCACATCAACTACTCCAAGGATGATACTAACCAACTGATGTGTGATCGGCTGCCCTCTCCTCTGCGTAAGTCCATCCTGCACTGCAAAGGCTCCCTTCTCGCCGGTGAAGGTGAACCTGCTCCCATCTGTGTGGACACACCACACTTTGTGCCTAATACAGCCGATATGAGCATGAACTATAGATAACCAGTCCATACCCAAGATGAAGTCGTAAGGCCTCAACACCACTACAAGAAGATCCCAGCCGAAGATCTCACCTCCTAGAGTAAGGTCACACTGTCGTCACTAGTGCATAATCGTTGAGTCTGCTCCCGTAGGAGTCTCTAGCTATAAGGATCGATCCAACGGCTCCGTCAGAATCTTCAAGCTCCGAACAAGGGAAGTGGCAAAAAAAGAATGACTCGCACCTGTGTCTATAAGAACTATATAAAGGGTGGAGTAGACATAGATAGTACCTCAAATCATCTTAGGTATGCTATGGTCGTAGGCCTCGACTGCCTGGAGCAGAGCCAACCTCTATCCGCTAGCTCCTTGTGGTCAGGGTGGTCCTCCTGGTGGTGGTGGTGGTAGAGCCTCAAAACGTCGTACACCACCCGATGCTCAGCAAGCTCCTCTGCCTCGTCCACCTGCTCCCGAAGGACCACCATAGTCGAACCTCTTCCCTTGTCTGGGAGGTCCCTCTACTTTCTGCTGCTCATCTACATGGCAGGTCGGGAAGTCACGAGCCATGTGGCCCTACCCACCGCATGCATAGCACTGCCTGCCCCTCATATGGCTGCCTCTGTTTCGTGTGCCCCATACATCTAAACCATTATCTTGAGGTCACCCACCTGATGGCCTAGTCCGCTTGGACCTCTGTGACATCTATCTACTACCGGCTGTAGAAGACTCCGCTACGTGTCGTCCTGTGGTGGGTCTCGCTACTGGAGACTGCTCAGTGAGGAATCTCTCTACTAGAAGGGCTCTCTCCACCACCCCCACCTGCGTCGGGATGCTGAGGGGAATCGTCGAATCCCTGATCTCATTCCTCGGTCCCTACTCAAAGGTTTGAGCCCTAAAGAATGGGTCTCGTACCATGTCTGTGGAGTAGTGTGAGAGGTCGGTGAACCTCACTAAGTACTGAGCTACTGTCATGTTTCCCTGTTGCGGATGAAGTAAATTCTTAATCTGCACCGCACGAAGGGTGGCTGGAACAAACTCTGATCGGAAGAGACTCTCAAAGTCTGTCCAAAGTAAAGATGCCACATCATTCACCTGGATCATCAGGATCCACCATCTACCTTCTGCCGCATGTAGGATACTCACGGCAAGGATCACCAAAAGGTCGGCTGGTGTCCCTACCAATCTGAAAACTCTGATGACAGCCTCCAGCTAGTCCTCAGCTGCAAGTGGTTCAGTCTCTCGGAGGAACCTGGGCGTCCTCTGTCACAAGAAATTGTGAAACGCACTCAAGTGGCATGCACTCTCTCCTGCTGGGGTTGGTGGTATCGGTGGCCCAGCGGGTAGTGGTACCGTTGGTGCCTCTGATGTGATGGGTCCCTGCACTGAGGCCTCATCGCTTGGTGGGATACCATCTCGTACATAACTCGGAACCCTAGATGGATGCCTTCATGGGGCCATCCTGAAAATAAACAGGTGTTACATTGTCAAAACAGTATACCTGGTGAGCTGACTCAAAGTAATCACAAAGAAAACTTTTCAAAGGAAACACACATGCAATAAGTGTTTTCGTGCACTGAGTCGGAAATCATAGGTCAGGTTCCTGGTGTATGGATACATCGGTCACCGTAGCAACACTAGACTCCCTGGACTGAAACCACACTCAATACTCTTAACACTATTGCTTCATAGAAAAGAATGATCAGAGTCCTGAGTTCTGCGGTATAACCGACTCCTCTGATACCAATTTGTCATGACCCGTCCTCAGGGCCCATGCCATGACTACCCCAATCCCTCTTTCCATAGGCCAGGGGCTGGAAACTAGCACCAAAGGCGTAATTCCCTAAGCTGGGAAGGCATTGCCTTCATGAAATTAAATAAAAACAACAGATTATGCAACTAAAGTAAACACTAAGTAAATATTGTATACAAAAATTAAGTGCTGAAAGAAAAGGGGTAGGAAATACAATCCCAACAGTAAGTATAGTACACCTGAAAAAAACTATCACAACTATGGTAAAGTGAAATAGTAGCTACTGAGTTGTCCTCCGGGAATCCCACCTGAATGGTGGGTACAGATGGTCTCCTCAGTACCTCAGGTCCGACCATCTGCTCCATGTAAGTCTTGCCAAGTGGTCCACATCCAGATACCGTCCAACTCCACAAGTCTCCACCTTGATCAATGATGTTCTTCATCTGCATCCAACACAACGTATTGCGGGCATAGCCCATGTAGGGGTGAGTATACGATACTCAGTAGGGACCCCAAGACCCCCAAAGGTCTCCCAGAATCCACAAAGGATAAACCACAAAAGAATGATACAATAACAAAGTATCAACCAACTCTACTTAGGTATATTCCCATACATATACCTAAGTTGTTAATCACATAACGACTCCAACTCTCGAGCCCAATCACAACCCAGTCCACACAGAACAGCAAGTCAATCTCATCGATGATAAAGATTGAAATTCAAGACTCAGCTCACACAGGTATACAACTCACGAAGAGGGGTGGAGATGATTAGATGTATCCCCTGAATCATCTCCTCTTCCGAACCCAAGTAGAATCCTAGTACAAAATTTGTCACTGTCGTACCCATGGAGGATCCAAGTACGGTAATCATCACTGCCGAACCCATGGAGGATCCAAGTACAGTAGTCATCGCTGCCAAACCCACGGAGTATCCAAGTACAGTAGTCATCACTGCCGAACCCACAGAGTATCCAAGTAAAGTAGTCATCGTCGTCGAACCCACGGAGGATCCCAATACGGTAGTGGTCGCAGTCGCAGCCAGCTCTAGGGTTCCCGTGAACAACACGCTCGATTCCGGGAGGGTCCACTCCTCGAGTCAAAGAGTCAATACATCAACTATCATGAAGTCTAGATATGATGTATCCTGAAGTTCCGTATCATCAAAAGGAACCCAACGCGATAGATGGCGCATCAATCGGACGCCCAGTCTGAGAGTTATTGGTTTTTCTGTTCCAGGGGCCCGGTTGGAAATACGCTCGTTCCAAACCTGTCCATTTTCCAAAGTTGTATAAAACTCACTTAGAGTATCGCAAAAGGACCGCTTAATTGCGAGGGTCCCAGTGTCGCATACGACGCGTCGATCAGACGAACAGTCGTGAAGTTATTCACATTTAAGTGAAACGGACTCGGCCCGTCAAGCTCGGTGGGCTGGCGGGTCGGCCCGTCCTGGCTCAGCAGGTCCGACCCGACTAAGGGGTCGGCCCAGCCCAAAAATGTGTGGCCCGGTCTGGTGGGGTTCGGCCTGACCCGTGGCAGGCGGGCCGGCCCGGTGGGGCACGGCCCGGCTGGGCGCAGCCTGGCCCAGCTGGCATGGCCCGACCCGCAGCTGGCGTGGCCCCGCCCGGCTGGGCGCGGCCCGTGGCTGGCCTCAGCTCAGCCACCTGGCTGAGCCGGTTCGGGGGGAGGGGGGCGGCCCCCCGACCTCTCGAACCGGTGACGTCACCCTCCTATCCCGCCGGTCGAAGTCGGTCAGTCTTCCCGGCACGAGTGGCCCGCGGTTACGGGTCGCGGCGCCCAGGACTGCCGCAGCTCCTTCCGCCTGGTCGTCTAGTTCTTCCGCCGAAGCGGCCCGCCCTATGTGGTACGTGGTTCCACTAGGCCGGTCGGCTACGGCCGACCGGTTCTTCTTCGGCCGAGCAGCCCGCGGTTGTGGGTTGCAGTTCTTCCGCACGTGGCCGGCACGCGGCCACCTCCTTCGCTCACCACCGCCTCTATTCACCACCGCCTCCCTTTGCGAATTAAAAAAACAAGAAACAACGGAGGGTCATCGGGCCGTATTCGTTCGGCCCGCGCCCTCCGTGTTAGGCGGAAACAATTGGCCATAGACAATCATTCTCATTCAACAAGAACAAGGTATAATTTATTTTAATTAAATTATACAAACACCCTACCTCAAATTCAAGAGTGGATCACGTCAACGAGGCACAGAAGACAAGCATCGCGGAGGTCGGGCGTCACGGAACACTGTCGTAGACGACGTTCCTCACGAGCGGTGTCTTCTCCCTTGATGCGAAGAAGAAGAAAGGATGAAGGTGTTCCTCAAAATCTTGTTCTGGTCGACGAGAGGATATCATTCCTCATGTTCTTCATTGGTGATAGAGGAATCTCTCCTCTAAATTATCCAGAGGTTTTCCCCACCCAAAATATTTTCCAAGGCCAATATTTTAATAAAGCTTCCTCATTTTAATATTTTCCATGCAATTCAAATTGTTTCAAAATGAGATGTGCCAATTAATTAATGAAGTAATTAATCTAATTGTTTTGGTAAACTTAATGAGAGGGAGGTGAAGAGATTACAAAATAATTAAGGGGAGAGTTTTCAAATTAAATAAGGGGGGATTAATGGGGAGTTTTAGGGAGTTGAAAGGTTAGGGGTTCGTGTAGGCCCCACCTCACATTATCCTCTCATGGGAGGTTATGTGGGTGTGGGCCCCACCTATAACTTCCTATTTTAGGATAACTAACAACTTTAAATAAAACTGTGTACGATAATTTTATTTATTTTATTCTAAATCCCCAAAAATTAACTCTCAACCCGCATAAAATGCAACTGTGGTGAAGGTCCCCTTAAGCGATTACTGACACTGTGAGTTCATCAGTGTCCTTAGATTTCAATTTCGAGCACCGGTTCAAAAAGATAGAAAAACTCTCATGTACGTTTACAAAACATACCCGAACAAAAATTCAGAAATTGATTACGGGCACACCGGTCCTCAGAATCAGGTGTCGTCAGATACCACATACTCATAATATTCCAAAGAATTAATAAAAAAAATTCCTTGAAATTTCTGAGTCTTTACAGATAAACGGTGCACTCTTTGGCCTTTTGAGGTAGTAGGTTTGCATAGTTAAAGCACGGTTTGAGAGTTCATGTGAGGTATTCATGAAAAGTTCCCCCTTAAAGTAGTGGATAACAAATTATTAGCACACTATTTTTCTAACTATGCGACTAAACCATATGTGGGCTGACAATGAGATCCTAAAATTTTGGATCTCACTCATTTTCAATTTTTAATGACCGGTTTCACCTCCTATATGGACTTAACTCTGGATTTTACTTTCCTATGGGTAAATGAAAGTTATCCCATCGACCCAAATGGATTCCAAGGCCTTAAAAACACCATTATTTGAGATCAAAATCCCAAATTGAAGATCTTGTCTTCTCCCAGTAAGTGGATTTCATCCTGATACTTCTCTCATTCTTTCCTTTATATCTTTACCTGATATTTCCATGGAAGATATCCTCTATTTATTTGGATCTAAACCTATGTGGTGATATATAGATCTAGAATTTTGGATCTATATCTAGATTAATTAGATTTTTTATGTCTTTGATCTTGATTCTGGTTTAGGGGTTTAAATCTTGTCAACATCGTTTTGCTGCTCGGATTTTGGGGATTTCAGTTGGGAAAACATCCATCAACGAATTGAGGTAGGTGGTGTAAATATAACTCAGATAGTTGTGTATTTGATATGTATATGAAAGATTGTAGAATTTTTTTCATCTTTTAATAATTGATCTTCTTTGAATTGGGTTAATTATATTAACAAATTGATTTATCAAATCTTTGTTGAAATTAGTGATTAATTGGGGAATTAATCATGAGACTAAGGTTTTTCCCTATTAAATAATTAATTTGGGGAAATTTATTATATTGGGTTGGGGTTTTAATCTAGATAATTAATTGGGGGATTAATTAAAAAATATTAAAATGTCTAAGTTGAGATAATTAATTTTAGATTAATTATGTTCCTTTCATAATATGATCTGGATAATTAATTGTGGGATTAATTATGGAAAGTTGATATTTGAATGAGATAATTAATTATTTAAAATTAATTGTGGAATATGAATTGTGATATTATTTAATTAATTTATTAATTAATTAATAGTTTTAATCACTTAGTTAATTGTTGAGTTAACTAATGGAATGGATGTGTTTAACTAATTGTTAAATTAGTAATGGTATTGGGGTGGATAATTAATTGGTAAATTAATTATGTGATAAAGAATGGGAACATGGTAATTCTAAATTAAGATGTATAAATTGTAACATGGTCATCATAATCATGTGTAAATAGAATGGGAACATGTTCATTCTAAATTGAGAATTATACATGGTAATAAGGTCATTATTCTTATGACTAAAGAGAATGGGAACATGGTCATTCTATTAAGGAGTAAGCATGGTAACATGGTCATCTTAATCACTTTTGTGATATTGTTAAATTTGTAAATGTGGATTATAAATGTGAAATTAAATAATGGAAATAATAGAACTCTTAGTTATGGCCTCACATGATAATATTCGAACTCTAGCATGAGTCGAATCAGGTACTAAGATATCATAGCACCTTTGAATACTTTGAGATTTGGCAATAAGTTGATATTAAGATATGATATTACCTAAGGAACACTTTAGGATCTGGTATAAGATGAATTTAGTATTGAGGTATGGTTATCCTTGGGAACCCTGGAGTTAATGTAGTTAGATAAGAATAAATGATAATGTAATAATTGGTTATTTATGAATTGTACTTATTTCTTATAGAACCGCAGGCACTATCTTTTTACTGAAATTGTTTCAGACACCATTGGTGGTGGCCTAATGATTTGTACTCACACCCTATTCAGGATGCATGATTAGTACCCAAATAGATTATATTTTTTCAAGATTGGATAAAGAAAAAGGCCCTGGGATAGGTGGATGATTGGGTATGGAGCTTAGAGGGGTGAATCGGACATAGTTCAGGACCCATTTGGCAAGTTTTAGTGTCTTTACTTTCAATTGCATTATAGACACATGACACCTGTATTGGAATAGTATATTTTCCCTTTCAACTGAGTATTTTATTTTCTATTTGGTTATCTTGTGACATGAGTATTGTTTTGGTTATATATGCTTCTACATTTGTTTATTTATTTCCTTTTCTATTTTACTTTGATAAATGAGGGTATAGTCTCCTCATGACTAAATTACTAGACCCTCTCTGATAGTTGGGAACCTCTAGCATATGGGGAGGTGTGCTTGAGGTCATTTGGAGAATCGGCTCGGGGCACCATCATGTGGTACCTGGGTTGGGCTGTTACAAAGTGGTATTATAGTTCTAGTTTTCTTTTTTCTTCTTCTGTATTAATGTTTTGGGAAAGGTATAAAGGATACTAGTAAGAGTCAGGGCTTGGTAATGATCTTGTGCATGGGAGTTTCAAAACCATGTATGAGGGGAAACCTAACTACTCGGGGTGGGATTTTTGTTATTTTTATTTGCTATTACAGTTGAATATTATTTCACCTTTGGTGACGCACTTGTGGTGTGATGTGATTATTGTTTCTGAGAATTTTGAGTAATGATTCGTCACCCAAAATGGCATGAGAGTTGATTTTGTATGCATCATTATAGGAACTCAGGGTTATTTTGACATGCATCGTTTTAGGTACACACAGGAAAATGGGTTATGTGTAAGTTTTTGAACTTGAACTGTTTTCCTTTTTTGTGAGATTAAAATGAAAAAATAGTGCCTAACATGAATTGAGTAGGATTTTAAGTTGATGAAAAATAAGAATAATTGGGTTTCTAAATGATAAACTTGATTATGATAGTTTTTTACCTTGTTAACCAAAACCTAGGAGTATTATGGTTAAGGTTAGTGATAGCGCCTCGGTTTTAACTGTGTGGTTATGTGTGGAGAAAAGGGCTTGTTGTGATTATTTCCTCTTACATAAATGTTATAAGGTTGTGTTATGAGACCTAATACATGTGTTTGGATTTTTAGAGAGTATTCCTTCATGATTCTTATTGATGGGATGACCCAAGGGCGTGCCTAGGAATTTTTTTCTAGTTAGGGAACTTGAGGCACCGATCATGCTAGTTGAAGATGAAGGGGAGCAGTTTTGGGAGAACTTCACTCACTTCATGAAATTCATTAAAAGAGACCTAGGGCAGGTTTTGAAAAGTATTTCTGAGTTGACAAGGGAGTTTTAGTTGTAGAACCCTCCGAAATTTATTAGAGAGGGTGGACTTGAGGGAGATGAATTATGGGGTGAGTCCATAGAGACAATACTTGAACATTTGGAGACTCCAGATGAGAGGAGGGTTAAGTTGGATACTTATATGCTATGGGGATCAGTGAAGTGTTTGTGGTACATTCAGGAACGAACTAGATAGACTAATGGTATGTTATGGAAGGACTTCTTGGAGAGGTTATTGGAACACTTTTATCTAGAGATGTAGAGTTAATAGAAAGTTTTTGAGTTCACGCATCTGAACTAGGGGAGAATATTGGTTATGGGATATTATGGATGCTACAAAAATCTGAAATGCTTTTCTCCAACATTAGTAGAAGATGAGGCAACCATGGTAAAACGTTTCCCAGATGGACTTAAGTATGATATTAAGCCCTGGGTTAATATCATTAGGCTAAAGAAGTTTATGGAAGTGGTGGATCAGGATCTCATAGTTGAAGGGAACCTTATAAAGTCTTATAGTGTTGGATATGTTTTTTTCTGGACAATCATGAGGTGAGACTTCTGAGAGACAGAAGCATCATTATGATAACTTTATCCAAGGTATTGGGAATAAGAGTATGAATACAAGAGGTTCAGTTGGATAGGACCTTACTGGGGTGATCTGTCATCACTATGGTAGTATGGGACACTATCGTCGACACTATTCCCAACCACTAGTAGAGTGTCTATCTTACAGAAAGATGGGACATCTACAGAAATTTTTCATGTTGTAGTGACATACTTGTACTAAAGGAGAATTCGGGTAGAGTTAGAGTGTGGGAAAACGATCTTCAACACCATATCAAGTTGGAAGTGGTAGTTCTAATATCTAAGGTGGTAGAGGTAGTGGACATGGTTCTTCTAGGAAGGAGCACCCACATTAGCAGAGTAGTACTACTTGGGGGAGTTATATAGAATCACAGAGAAGAGGGGTAGAACAGTTACATGTGGTACAGCCTACACTTGTGGATAGAGAGGCTAGACCATCAAAAATGAGAGGTACTATTCTAGTAGAATCTACTTTATCTAGTTATTTGTTTGATACTAGTGCCTCTCATTCCTTTATATCTGTAAAACTTTTTAATGTTTTGAGCCTGGCAGTGGAGTTTGTGAACAGGGTTCTTAATATAGATACATTATTGGGAGTGCGGTCTAGATATATCGTTCTATGAAAGGGATGCTCATTAGAGATCAGGGAATATCATTTACTATGGGATCTCTATATTCTTGATATGATGGGCTTCAACCTAATTATGGGTATGGATTATCTAGTCGCATACCAAGCCCACATTGATTGTTTCCATAGGAGGGTTATGTTTACATCTCCTAAGTTTGACCAGTATATTCATCATGGATAGTGGGATATCTAGGAAAGACAAGAAAGTTCAATTACTCAGCAATTAGGATATATCGTAGCCTAAGTTTCTAGTATTTTGTTTGATGATGGGGGTGTTAGGAAAGATGTCCTTCTACAAGAAGTGTAACTATTTCAGGATTTATTTCTTGAATACTTCTTAGGGATACAACCTAAAAGAGATGTGAAATTAACTATTGAGCTCATTTTGGGGGCCGATCCAGTATCTATTCCACCATACTCAATGAAATAGACTGAGATTTAATATCTCAAGACTCGATTGTAGGAGTTGGAGGATAATGGATTTATCCTCCCAAGTATGTCACCTTAGGGATCACCTATTTTGTTTGTAAAGAAGGATGATGGGATTTTATGATTATGTGTAAATTAATAGAAGTTGAACAAAATGACTGTGAATAACCGATATCCTATTTTTCATATCGATGATATTTTTTACCAACTGAATAGATCTTGTGTGTTTTAAAAGATCGATTTGAAAGCAGGGTATCATCAGTTGAGAGTATGAACTTCTGATATACTTAGGACTACTTTCATAAGCAGGTAAGGCCTTTATGAGTTTATTGTAATGTCATTTGGTTTGAAAAATGCTCCAACGGTTTTTATGGATTTGATGAATAGGATCTTTCACCCATATTTGGATCAATTCATGGTGGTGTTTTTGGATAACATCTTGGTGTACTCCAAGATTCATGACGATCATGCCCAACATCTTTACTTCATCCTGGGTACACTGAGACAACATTAGTTATACACCAATCTATCTAAGTGTCAGTTTTGGATTAAATAGGTACACTTCTTGGGGTACATAATCTCAGAGGAAGGTGTGTTAGTGGACCTAGAAAAGGTTCAGGAAATGGTTTTTGGGGAGAATTCCACAAATTTTTTTGATATCTAAAGATTTTTGGGATTAGCTGGATTACAGTATATTCATTCAAGACTTTTTCCATTTGGTAGCACCAGTTTCGAGCTTGACCAAAAAGGGAGTAAAGTTTTAATGGTCAGAGTCTTGTGAGAGATATTTTTAGGATTTGAAGAAGTGCTTAACATTAACACCAATTTTGATCCTACCTAACTTAGGTGAGAGGTATATGGTTTATTGTGATGCTTTTAGGATCAGACATGGATCTATGATGATGGAGGGAGATCGAGTTTTGGTGTATGAGTCTTGTTAGATGATTCCTCTTAAACATAATTACCCTACACATGACCTCGAATTAATAGTAGTAGTTTATGCTCTTAATTATTGGAGATACTATCTTTTGGGAGAAAATTTTACAGTTTATATAGATCAAAATAGATTGAAGTATATATTTCCACAGCATGATTTGAATATTCAGTAACAGATATGGGTTGAGTATATGAATTCTTTCGATTTTGAACTGGTATATACACCCAAGAAGGGAAATAGTGTGGTTGAAACCTAGATAAAGAAAACTTAAACTCATATGGTTTATGAGTCAAGTGAAAATTGGAAGATAATGACCTTGCTGGCTGAAATACATGTGACGGTTCAAGAGAGTCAAGAGCAAATGACACTGGTTTCAGTTGAAGTGGAGTCTATGATTATGAGACGGATCAGGGATATATAGTATGAGGATCTAGAGTGTTTATCCTTGAGGAAAATCTTTAAAGGTGGGGATATATCTTCTGAATGGTTGATAAATGAGCATGAGATCATCTATGTGAAGAATCAAGTTGTGGTACCTACGAGCATGAGAGAGGAGCTCATACAAGAATTTCATGCCCTGAAATGGGCATTGCATCCAGGTGTATCCAAAATACAACATGACCTACGCTGATATTTTTGGTGACCAGACATAAAAAAGGAGATAATAACATTTGTGACAAGATGTTTTACATGTCATCAGGTGAAGGCGGAGTATCAAAGACCAGAAGGTTCACTACCACCATGGCATATTCTGAAATGGAAGTGGGATGATGTAACCATGGATTTTTTTGTGGTTCTTCCAAATATGCTTTGGAAAAATGACATTTTTTTCATTATGGATCTATTGACAAAGGTAGTGCATTTTATACCTATAAGGGAAACCTTTACATTATAAAAGTTGGGATAACATTATGTTCATGAGATAGTTCCTCTATATTGAGTGCCATAGACTATAGTTTTATATCCTTATTTACTTTTTACTTCATGCTTCTGGAATGGATTATAGAAAGATCTTGGCACACAAGTATTATTGAGTAAGACTTTCCACCTACAGATAGATGGGCAGTCTGAACATACTATACAGGTGATTGAGGATATGTTACGAGCATGTGTACTTGACTTTAGTGGATCTTAGGATAAGTACTTGGGTTTAGTGAAGTTTTACTATAACAATAGTTATCATAAAACTATACAGATGACACCATACAAATCTATTTATGGTAGACCATATAGATCACTGTTATTCTAGATGTGGGTTGGTGAGTGAGAGTTGTTGGGACTAAGTCTCATGCATGAGCCATCTAAGCAGGTACAATTGATTTGGAAACGTAAGTATACATATCAGAGTAGACAGAAGTCATATACTGATAGAAGAAGATGACCCCTAGAGTTTATATAGGGTGATTATGTGTTCCTTTGGGTGTCACCTGGGTTGGGTCACTGTAGAATAAAAAGGTAGGGAAATTTGGCACCCAGGTTTGTTGGACCCTTTGAGATAGTGGAGAGAATCGGGCCAGTGGCATACTGATGGGCTCTTCCTCATAGATATAGTTATATGCATGATGTTTTCCATGTATCACAACTTTAGCAGTATCACCCAAAACATTCTCATGTGTTTTATTTGGATGTGGTTGACCTTGAGATAGATGTGTCCATTGAAGAGCATCTGATACATGTGTTGGATTGTAGTGAGAAAGTGTTGCGAGAAAAGACTTTGCTGATAGTTCATGTGTTATGGAAACATGGATGCCAGTAAGAGGAAACATGGGAAAGATAATAATATATGAGGGCTCAATGGCCCGATCTTATTGTCTTGGAATCTTAGAAATCTTTGGAAGTGAATCTCGAGGATGAGCTGTTATAAAGTGGGGAGATTGTAAGATCCTGACCTTTTATAAAGTTATATCAGGCACTTTTTACCAGTTAAATTTTGTTTTTACTTAAGTTCCTTTGATAAGAGTTATGTATTGGTGTGTTTTTGGATGAATTATAAGAAAATTTTGGAGAAAAGAGGTTGTTCTTGATTGGTGCATAGTTTTTACAAACTACGTGGTTGCCTAGGAGAAACCATGCACTCTATGGCCTTTTAACATAGTATCTTTGACATGGTTAAAGCATGTTTTGAGAGTCCATGTGAGGTAGCCATATGAAGTGCACCCTTGAAGTTGTGGCTAATGCACAATTAGCACATGTTCTGTCTAACCGTGCGACTAAACCTTGCATTGGCCAATAGTGAGATCCTAAAATTGTGGATCTCAATTGTTTTCAAGTTTTAATGACCTGTTTCACCTCTTAAGTGGCCCTAAATCAAGATTTTACTTTCCAAAGGGTAAATAAAGGTTCTAACATCAACTCAGTTGGATTCCAAGGCCTTAAGAACACCGTTCTTCAAGATCAAAATCCTGAATTGAATATATGGTCTTCTCCCTATAAGTAGATTTCATCCTGATGCTTCTCCTATTCTTTATTCTATCTTTTACAGATCTTTTCATGGAATATATCCTCTATTTACTTTGATCTAAACCTATATGGTGAGATCTAGATCTTGGATTGTAGATCTATATCTAGATTTATGAGCTCTTGATGTCTTTTATCTTGATTTTGGTTTAGGGATTTAGATCCAAAACTTTTATCAACATCGTTTTTCTGCTTGGATTTTGGGGAATTCTGTTGGAAAAGAATCTATCAATGAATTGAGGTAGGTGGACTAAATCTAATTCCCATATTTGTGGATTTGATATTTATATGAAAAATTCTATAATTTCTATCATCCTTTATCAATTTATCTTCTTGAATTGGGTTAATTATACTGACCAGTTGATTTATCAAATCTTTGTTGAAATGGGTGATTAATTGGGGAATTAATCATGATAGTAAGGGGAATCCCTATTAGATAATTAATTTATGGAAATTTATTATAGAAGGTAGGGGTTGTGATCTCGATAATTAATCATGGGATTAATTAGAAAATATTGAAATTGATAAGTTGAGAAAATTAATTGTGGATTAATTATGTGCCTTTGATAATATGATCTAGATAATTAATTGTGTGATTAATTATGGAAACTTGAGATTAGAATGCGATAATTAATTCTAGAAAATTAATTATAGAATATGAATAGTGATTTTGATTAATTAATTAATGGTTTGAATCACTTGTTTAATTGTTGAGTTAACAAATGGAATAGATGTGTTTAACTAATTTTTTAATTAGTAATGGGATTGGGGTGGATAATTAATTGGTAAATTAATTTTTTGATAAAGAATGGGAACATGGTCATTATAAATTGAGAAGTAAAAATGGTAACATGGTCATTATACTTATAAGTAAAGAGAATTAAAACATGGTAATTATAAATTGAGAAGTATAAAAGGTAACATGGTCATTATTCTTACGAGTAAAGAGAATGAGAACATAGTCATTTTATTGAGTAATCATGGTAACATGGTCATATTACTAATGTTTGTGATATTGGTAACTTTGGAAATGTAGCTTATAAATGTGAAATTAAATAATGGAAATAACGACACTCCGAGTTATGGCCTCACACGTGAATATTCAAACTCTAACATGATTTGAATCAGGTACTAATATATCATAGTACCTTTGAATTCTTCGATATTCGGCAAGAATCATGTATTGAGATATGATAATACCTAGGGAAAACTTCCAACTCCGATATAAGATGAAGTTATTATTGAGGTATGGGTATCCTTGGGAACCCTGGATTTAATTTAGTTTGATAAGAATAAATGATAATGTAATAAGTGGTTATTTATGCATTGTACTTATTTCTTATAGAACTGTATACACTATCTTTTGACTAGAATTGTTTTAGATACCATTGGTGGTAGCCTACTGAGTTTTACTCATGCCCTATTCAGGCTACCTGATCAGTACCCAAATAGATTTTATTGTTATAGGACTGGATAATGGAAAATGACCTAGGATGGGTGGTTCATTGGGGATGGAGCTTGGAGGAGGGAACCAGACATTGTTCAAGACCTATTTGGTGAGTCATAGTGACTTTACTTTCAGTTTCATTATAGACACATGACACTTGTATTGGAATAACATGTTTTCCCTTTCATTTGAGTATTGTATTTTCTGTTTGTTTATCTTGGGATATGAGTATTATTCTGGTTATATATGATTCCTTGTTTGTTTGTTTATTTCTGTTGGTATTTTACTTTGATAAATGAGGGTAAAGTCTCCACATGACTGACTTACCAGACTCTCACTACTAGTCGGTAGCCTCTAGAATATGGGGAGGTGTGCTTGAGGTAATGTGGATAATCAGATCAGGTCACCATCACGTGGCACTCAGGTCAATACGTTATATTTAGGGTGTTATATAATTAATAAAAACTCCTAACTAACAATTGACATGTATTCAAGTGATCACATTTCCTATTGTACCTTGCATTTATTATTTCAAAAAAACTATTCAAAATCTCTCATAAAATTATTCACACATGAACCCATTCTAGTCATAATTCATTTAACATCATTCATAATAACATTGGGAAAAGTAAAACATATGATTAAAAAGAATAAATTCTCATTACATATAATCATAACCATTTACAGATGAATTTCATTAGTGAGTAAAAGATGATCATGAGGGTATGATGAAATAATCAATGTGAATAAGTATAAAATAAAAGAAACCATAACCCTCGAAACCTAGATCATTAATCATGTGAAATGACATAAATGTTTGACAAATTAAAGTGTTTTTAGAAATAATAATCACTAGACATGTGATATCAATTTGGATAAATGAAACTGTTAAAACTCATAAAAACAATAGATAATATGTGTTCATATATTTTTTCATAATATTTATTATAGAAGTACATAACTAGATAATTTCCATATCTATTAGGATTTATATGTTACTGGTAAAATCCATCTTATATTTGGGAAAATGTATCCTCAGTTAAAATTTTTATCTTTTAAGAGTAACTTAATATCCCTTTCTATAGTATTATCATCTATCCAAGAAACTATGTCTCACTATCCAATGCATTAGAGGGATATAATAGACCAACCTATCACATATCATACAATCTACAATAAGGGTTCAGGTTCTCTCCCTAATTCCACATTCATCAATAAATTCCATTTACCATATCATGAAACAAAAAAAATAAATTCTTTTATTATATGAAATCTATAATAACATGATTTACTAATGAAAAAGAAATGGGATTCCTAAACATCTATTTAAAACATCATCATAAACTATTGAGAGAATTTATATGAATGGTATGAAACCTTCATACACCCATTTAATTATATTAATACTTCTAAGAATATAAAATTCATGAAGACACCTTTCAAAAAATAATTTAATATTTTTCAGTAAAATAGGGGAAATACACTTTTCTTTGATTACCTTTAAAAACTAAAAATTCAATAATATTTTGAAAATTAAATTATTTAAAAATAAACATGGAAACATTGAAATGATTCATCATTGAAAAAAAGTCATTATGGTGGAAATATATAATTGTGAAATAAATGTAAAATATAAACATTTTCTTCATCAATATGTTAAGAGAGTAAAATGTTTCCCATGGAAAAACATTAAGAAAATTATTTCTAAAACCATTTAAAATCAGGTTAATGACCATGGAAAATCATTTATTTTTAAAAAATAATATTGTTGAAATAAGATAAATAATGTGGCGGATAAATTTGGGTAAATTTAATTAATACCATTAGATAATATTTTTTAAAGAATCAACATTTATAACCATTTAAAAACCAATTTAGGGAGAGATAAAAATTAAGAAATTAAAATTTCCATGATTTTGAAGAGAATAATTATATGATATATAAATAGTCATTTATAAACCATATAAATGAATATAGGTGCACCAATGAAAACATGAATAGATGTAGTAAGACTGAAATGATAATACCTTCTAACTTGAGTAATTATTAAATCAAAAATCCATTGAATGAAAGAACATAGAATGAATTGGTAAAAAATATTAAGAAATAATACATGATAAAATATTCATGGTTCTTAATGTATACTGTATAAAATAAAACATGGCGCATAACATGAATTATATCTCAATGAATTGAAATTTAGACAATGAAAAATCTTGAAACTTTTATAATATTTTAATAAATATCTCACGAGAGGGAAAAAATAAAATGAATTATATATAAAAATTTAAAGTATTCATTGATGAAAACATATCTAATAAGATAGAATTTACATCGAATAAAAGGATATAGGTTCATAATACAAGACATGTCTCATAGAAACAAAATTGATATATATAATCCATACAAAGATCATATCATTAATAATAGAATTTAATAAATGAAGTAATTATGTGTAAAAAAATTAAACCATGTTAAAAATGAAATACAATATAATTAAATATTAAGTTATTTTGCACATAATATTAGAATATAATAGTAAATTATGTTGATGTATAACCCAATGAATGGAATTTTTTTTAAACATGTTACCTCGAGTCGAAACATTCCATGTATATCCTTTAACTCCTATAAAATAAAATTATATAAATTATTTAATTTTTTAGAAACATTTATAGGTTAATTACAATTTCATTAAAATGTTTTTTAAATTTATTTGAAGAACATATTTAATTTCTTAATTTCTTATATTCAAATCATTTTTTAGAGGAATTTCATTTCATGGTTTCAAAATTACATTGGTAGATTCAAATGGTCAAAGAGTAAATTATCCCATCATCTTTAGGAATATATTAATTACATAATAATAATTTTTATAAATTAAATTAAAATTTTAAACTATATATTTATGGAATACATGAATAATGAGTAAAATTACTTCATAGAAGTGGTACTCCACATATATGAAAAAATGGAATTATAAATTTCCAACATATAGATGGGTAAGTAGAAAAGATCATATATTAACTACCCATGATCATAATTATATCATGAGTGTCATATATATATATATATATATATATATATATATATATTAAATCCCTCATTACATAAAACTATGATAGGCGGTGATGTAAAATGGAACACATCGCTTCATGGATGTGGTAGTCCACATATACGCATAAATGATGTTTTTGTTCCACATTTGATAGGGAATGAGATAAAAAATGGTTGTACCATATCCTTAATAACATTTATATGGATTGTATATACTAATTTTGTAATATAATCATAGTTTAATACTATATTATTAATAAGTTATATGAATAATATACACAAAATAGTTTTTTTGGGACTTATAGATTCTCCTTGGATAACCACATTGCCTTACACCTTAATCCTCCTAGGATTGGTATTTTTGTTACAACATGACCTCTAGTATATGGTATTTTTTAGAGATATTTGGGTAGATATTAAATAAAGTAATATACTCAAAATGTGTGAGTAGTGGAGGATAAATGTTGACCTATTATAAGTGAGGGGAGGGTCACTCTTGGAATTACTTAATATATAATATTAATATAAATTAATTTTTAGGGAAAATTAGGACCAACTTTATATATTAAAATATAGGATGAATAGGTGTCCAAATATTCTCAAATAATAAAATTTATACATGTTTATGTTACTTTTAACCCTTAAATCTTGGTTTTATCCCCCATTAACGCATTTCATGATTACCTTATAATCAAAGTTTTTACTCTTTAGGGTCATGAATTTCAGTATACAAAGAAAAGTGAGTCATAAATATACCGCAGATAATATGATTGACAATTTCATATTAAATTGGTCAAATATAATTTTTTTATGATTTTTAAATCATTAAATAGTATATTATTTTTTATAATATACCGTAAAATGAATTTTCAATACTATTCAAATAGTTTGAATTTAATAAAATCATGATATTAAAACAATTAGAATCTAAAATTTTAAAAAAATAATAATAATATGTTTTATTTAAATAAAAATTTCATTTAAGATAATAGGACATCCTTATAATAATTTTTTTAATATTTTTATAAATGATTCACATTATTTTTTATACATCTTACACAAGCACTGTGTTGTCATTACCTATGAATTTAATGTAATTATTTCATTAAAAAAATAAAAAAATAACCATGATATAAAATATTAATTAATTTTTAAAATAAACATTTTTTATCTAATATAAACTCTTTTTATAACTATGAAAAAATATTGATGATGTTTAAAAACAAAGAGAGTGTGTGTTGTTAATACTCTTTATTTAAAAACATATAAAATACATTATCAAAAGATCTTGGAAAAAAAATTAAAAATTTATAACCTTGTATGGTTATAGGGAAAACAAACATATACAACCAAATAAGTACAAGTGTTAGGGATATTTTTATTCATTGACATATTATTATTTACCTTAATTCTTAGATTAACCCTGAATGAGGTGTTAACTATTTAATACGGCTACAATTCATATTGACCACAAATAAAAGGGAACTATTTACTATATTTTAGCCTTGTGAATCAAAATATAAAATCCTTTTTTGATATTAAATTCATTTAAGTGGTACAAAATGATGTTAACTTAAATGCATAAAATGCAATGGATAACAATTTTTAGAAAAAAGTGTTTCAAAACCAAAAAATGAGCTTATACCAAAAATCAAGTATATTGGTGAATAAAATATAATTAAAATAGATAATATCAATTTAATGAATAATTATGTTTCTTTATGATAAAATTAAATTTATCATGTACCTTTATAATTAAATTAAATTATAGTTTTACAAAAATTGGTAGCATTTATTTTTAATTGAAATATAAATCTCTTTTGAAAAACCCCAAAATATTACCCTGAGATAATTTAGATATTATAATTTTAAATATGATATCATTTCCATAAAATATAATTTCTAATTTTTACATCAATTAATTTTAATAATCTCCTAAAAATTCAATAAAAACCATTTTTTCTGAAACCAGTTTGTTAAGAATAAAATGACCCGACTAAAAATTATGTACTTATTTATTATACATTAATAAAAAAAACATTTTTTTATATAAATAATGTATACATATTATTAAAAAATTTATTAATTCCATTCATGAATTCTATTTTAATGGATATGCTATAACAAATTCATTTAAATAAAAATATATTTATAATATATCACAATTATCTTAAAGATCATTGTTTTGTGTGAGGTGGTGTATCGATTATAGTACACTATTAAACCACCTTTTAGGGTGTAATATTCTATCCCCTTTAATAAATTACATCATCTTAATTTTATATATTTTATAATAGAAAATGGTTTAATTTTTTATTTAAAAACAAATTTCAGGAAGTAGTAGTAAAAATAAATGATCATGAATGGGAAAAAATACCTTAATTGAAAACACACAAATTAAAAATGGAAAATAAAACCTCCATAGAATAATTGTTATAGTGAAATACTAAGGTCACTATGAATAACATATAACTATGTTCCCAAATAAGAAAACATTATTGGGATATAAAAATATGGACATAAAGGAGAAAAGTAATGTATATAATGTGAAAAGATATAAAGAATGAAGTCACACAAATTTTATAGACCACAAAACCATAAATCAATAATGGATTAATAAAAAATAAATTTATAAATAAATGAAAATAATATGATAAATTTTTTATTTCATGATCTTTATCAAGGATTTGAGGAATCAATTTATCATGTATACTAAGAAAATAAGGAAATATACTTACATGATTTTCTTCAAATCTATTAATGCAATTTCATCCATTATTTGTGTGTTTCAATAAATTTCCAAATATATAAAATCTTTTACTAAAAATGACATGTATGAATAATTAATTCTTTAAACACAATAATGATCTTATGATTGATCATGAAGTGTATAAAAGGGTGAAAATAAAATTTTAATTTTTTACTAAATGAAAAAAATCACAAGATAAAATAGTATTGTAAATCAATAAAATACCATATAAAGTAATAATAAATTAATCACCAAAATTAATTAATAAAACCAATGATTCCATATTTATAATTCCATAATTAATAAACTTATATCCCAATTAACCTAAATAACATATACATTATGGAATTTTTAAAATGTAAAGTTTATTTCATACCATTAAGATTATACCACCTAAAATGTAGTATAATTATTCTAAAATAATCCTTCATGTTGTAACTATTGGGTTCATATACCTAAAACCAATAAGACACCCCAATAATATAATTACTATCCTCATAATCTAATCATATAAAACCCAAAAAAGGGTTGTATATTGATTAGATCATATGATCAAACATAAAATTATAAACCAATAATAGTATATATAACATTTTTTTACCCTCAAATAAAAATATTATAATATATAATATTATATAAAATGTACATTAATACAAATTATATCTTCCATGAACATGTACTCCAAAATTTGGTGTTAAAAATATTATCTTTACATTTATGGGTTTTTTAGAGATAAACAAGACCCAAATTTTACCATCCAAAACATACTACATCAAGTAAAAACTTTTTATCACTTACCTACCCAATGACATTTTATGTTTGGAGTTTTATAAAATTAGTAAAAGTCTTATTTAATAATACCCATGTATTCTAGTGATTATTTTTTATACTATATATAAATTTTCATATCTAAAAAATGTATTCTTGCTCTCTCATAAAATTATTAAAACTCAAAACCATCATATATATAGTTCATTTAAAATAATTCTTCATAAACTTTTGAAAGGGTAAAATATAACAGTGTGATTATAATCTAAGTAAGGATAAACATAAGCATTAATAATTGAATGTCATAAGTGATAATAATATAATCATAAGAGTGTGATGACATAGTCAATTTTCATTACCTTGAAATAAATTAATTCATACCTATAAAACCCAAGACAATTTATTACATGAAATGAAATAATGATTTATCAAAGTAAAGAGTTAAATGAAATAATATTCATGATCCATGTGATATCAATCATGATATAAGGAAGTGTTAAAAATTCATTGAATGAAGTGAGTCAACAATTTGGTATTAGAATATTTTAATAATCACGGTATCACCAAACTGGATAATTCCAATATCTAATAGGTATAAACTATAATTGGTAAATTATGTCTTATATTAGGTGTAACTTGAAATTAGTTAAATTTATCATCTTTTAAGACTGACATAACTTTTTTATCTCTTATGGGAAACATTCATCTAGTTATTACTATCTCATTAACCAACACATTATGTAGAATTAATAGACCCACCTATAACATATTAGAAACAAAAAAATTAATTATTTAGGTTCACTCCCTTATCCCAAATTTTTAAATAATCACCATGTACTATATACTAAATCAAAACAAACATATTCTTGAATTTCATAAAAAGAGTCCAAATATGATTTAATCAATAAAATGAAATGGGTTTCCATAAAATATTTTTAATAGATCATCCTAAGTGATTCTGAGTAATGAATTGAATGGTATGATAAGGTTATATCTTAATTTATTAAAAGTAATCATTATATGATTTATACATTAATCAAAATACATTTAAACGAATATTTAAAGCATTTTTTATAAAACATGGGAAAATAACTTTATCTTTTTTGTAATTTTAATAAATAAAAATATAAAATATATTTTGAAAATGATTTTCATTTAAATTAACCATGGGAACATAAAATTGAGTCTTGAAATAATATAAAATTCATTATTGTGTAAAAATCTGTTCATGTTAGAAATTTTACAAAGAATCATTTTCTTAAAACATTTGTAAATAGAGTCAAGAGTGTTTGATGATGAAAACATTAAGAAAATTACTTTAAAATACATTTAAGAGAACAAAAAAGATAATTTAAAAAAATATTATAAAATAATTTTTTTCCTGGAAAATAATATTCTTGAAATAAGATAACGAACATGGAGTAAGATTTTGGTTAATAATCTTTAAAACCAATAAACCATCATTTTTTAATAAAACCCATTGAGTGAGTTTTGAAACAAAAAAACCCTTGGAATGAATGAAAATAATAGGAAATATTGAATAATATTTATATAAAAAATAATGATATTATATATCAGGTAAATGTACATATTCAACATAAATGATTATAGGTGAATTAATCAAAAGAAGTCTCAAGGAAGGATATTTGAGATGTGAATACTTTGAAACTCACAAAATGATTGACTTTAAAATCCATTCAATTAAGTATCATATCATGATAATTTAAAATTGATAATTTATATGAAATAATATTTCAATTCAAATTCATTGGATCACATCTAAACAATTTAAATAAAACATATTTCCTAACAAACATTATCTTCCAAAGAATTGAAATTATGACCTTCAAAACCCTTACAAATCTTATATCATTTGTATAAATATCTCATGAAATATAATTATTAAACGGAACTCGACATATCATTGTAAAATATTCATAAATTATATAATATCTCAAAATTAAGTATATACACTATATAACAGAAAGCATGTGAATACAACAAGATTAGTCTCAAAGAAAATATATTGAGATGAATAATCTTTAGAAAGACTGTATCATTGATTTTTGAATATAATAAATAAAGGCATTGGGTTTAATAATTCTAAAAAACATACAATTTGAAATAAAACATAATTCAATCATAAGTCATTTCACACATAATCTTAGCATAACATAGTAAATGAAGTATAAGTATAACCTAATGAATTGAAATTGATCTAAGAAACCCCTTACCTTGAGTCAAGACATTATATATATGTCCATTAACTCCTATATAACAACCATATTTCAATTACTAAATTTTTGATGAAATGTAGATAGGTTAATTATTTTATATTTAAATATATATTTTTAATTAATTTAATGATATGTTTAATTAAAAAATTGGTTGTGTTGCTGGCACTTATTTCAAGGATGTTTGGTTCATATTTCATCAATCAAATTTAGTAAGATGAAAGTTGTCCAAGTGATAATTTTCAAACCATATATAGATTAAAAATCATGATATGATAATAATTTTCATATATTATATTTAATTTTATAGCTATACATTAAAGGAATAAGTTATGTGTGAATCACATCACTTCATGGACATTTATGCCTGAATGGTGTAATAATTTTTCAAAATATAAAGTGTAAGAAAAAAAGAAGATATATTATTTTTATAGAAGGTTAATAATTCAAGTAATGTTATATATATATACCTTAAATATATCATTAAAAACATCCATAAGATACAATTATGTAAAATTAAACACATTTATTATTGGATGTGGTAGTTGAGACATACGCATGAAAAATGTTTGTTTTTACCATTTAATGGAAAAGAAGATGAAAATGGGTTGTAACATAGTCATAAAATAAATTAATTATATTTTAGATTCATATATTATTATATCATCATGATTTAAGTATATTTTAAGATGTTAGATGAAGAAATAAATGTGAATTATGTTGGTTAGGATATAAACCTTCTCCTCAGATAACTGCAATGGATTAGTCCTTCTGCCTCATTGGATTAGACTTTTTGTGATAATAGGACCTCTATAATATGAGAAGGGATTTTGGGATGTGATTTTGGAAATATTTGTAGAAACTATAGTGATAAAAATGAATTTAAAAGATAGTATAATAGGTGACCTTTTATATGTGAGGGAAGGAGAACTCTTGGAATTACATAACCCATTAAATAAACATAAACTTTTTTATTAGAATCAGAACATACCAACCTTAAATAAATAATAAAAAATGTATTTATATAATAAATTATTTTATTTCATTCCTAAATATATTTTAGGATTATAGTTTTATAGAAAATTGTAATCACCCTTTCATAATTAAAGTATTAAATCACAAAGTTGAAACTTCCACTCAGTATCCATATTCCCCGTAATACAAATTATTTAGGATAAAAAATATTTATATTCATGAAATTTATTCAAAACTTTATTCATAACCTCATACGTGATTCTTATTATCCATAAACCCCTTTGGAAAAAATTAAAAAACTTTAGATGCGAAAAAAAAAGCTCTATACGGGGCATAAAAAAAGAAATAATGAACTCATTAGACTATGAATATTTATTATTAGAATTTTAATTTTCATAATATACATTAAGATAAAAATAAGTATCATATTTTAAAATAAATAATCTTATATACCATATGATTCTCATAAAAAATATCATAATAAATCATATAAGAAAATTAATACTCAAGAAAATATTCTCAAAAAAGTTATATATTTCCCCCTTAAGTATCATAAAAATCCCTCTAAAAATAAGCCCATCATCCAAAATTTTTTAATATAATGATTTTAGTAAAATTTAAAATATATCATAGAGAAATAAAATAGATAACATGGAACATAATTTTCATATCACCCTTATATGAAATCGTATTAATGGAATAGCCTACATGGTAAATTCCAATATTCTATTAGGAAAATTTTGTAACTAGTTTACTCTATCCCTTTACACAAAGCATTCAGGTAAAATATTACGATCAACCATTATAATAAAAAATATCCAATAATAATAAATTTATAACACTTAAATGATTTCATTTCCAACATCATACTTATAAAATATTCCTTGCACCCATAATAAACACATTTCTGGATATTGAAATATCTATTCCATTTAAAATTATTTATTAAAATACCCAGAACAAAAGTAAGGATTGTGTTTTGTTGAATAAAACAAGGAATACTTTATTAGAATACAATAATAAAATAATTATTGTAGAGTCAGTAAAAACTATTTATTATCTATATCTTAAAATAGAAAATTTCTATTTAATTTTCTATCAAGATATAATGTATAAAATATGTGAAACAATTCCATCTGAAAATTTCTAAAATAAAGAAAAAATAGATTAAAAATGAATATTTCATTTATTTAGATATAAATATATCCTAAAATTGTGTTTAGGAAGAAGGATGAGAATGAAAAATAATTATAAAATAAATCATTAAAAAATTAGAACAATGCTTTTAAGGTAAGGTGTCCATTACATTGAGTACTAAATTTCATGTACATTCTTTATATCTGATATAATGAATATTATTAAATTATTTACCTTCCTAAGAAAATTTTATAGGTATAATTTTATATCATTAAACCATTTATTTCAATTATTTTATTGACATATTTAATTACACAATTCGTTAACTCCATATCCAATGTGTTAAGGATGTTCAATTCATATTTTCTAAATGACTTTGATATGTTTACCATGTTCAAAGAGTAAATTATTCCACAATATCTAAAAAAATTCCATGATTATAATTTTTATATAAATATTATACTTTTTAAATAAATGATTAAATATGGTTATGAAAACTATATGAATTTACAATCATGGAGATGGTAACCCTTACATACGCATGATTGACATTTTCAATTTTCAAAGAGAATGAGGGATATAATGTAAATACCATTATTTATTTATATAAGGACTATTATATTATAAATAAATTATCACAAATTTAAATTAACCTATATATTCCATCCATTTTATGGGATGATAAAAAAAATGTATCACTTCATGGAGGTGGTAATCCACACATACCCACACACGACATTATCAATTTTCAATGGATGAAAATGTAAAAAAATAAATCATATATTACATTTAAAAAATTATAATTATGTCATGAATATAATATATATATATATATATATTTATTTATTTAATCAATCACTATTAACATAGATGTGAAGCGGTGATAGAAAACGAATTACATCGGTTCATGATGCGGTAGTCCGTCATATAAATGAACATCAGTTTTATTTCCCATTTAATAGAATGGGAGATGGATAATAGTCATTACATTGAAAAAATAATCTATTTTTATATGTAATTTATCTATTATATTATTTTATATTTATTTAAAATGAATTTGTTTTCTTATAAGAAGAAATAAAATGAAAAATGATCGGTTAATAACTATACCTCTTCTCCTGACAACCTCTTTAGGTTTATACCTAATGAATTTTAGGATATTTTAATGATCAAAATAGGGAATATAAGACATGTGGAAGGATATTATGAATCAATATGGGTAGGTAATGGATATTCAAATGTGACATCACAATATTTTAAAAGAAATCACCATGTTTGATAGCGTATAAGATATGCCACATCGAGCTTAAATGAAAAACTAAATATTATTATTTAAATGTAACAGTTATAACCTAGCCATTAAATTGGTAGGTATGATTTAGGAGAATTTAGTTATGTAATTAATATAATTTTATAACATAATATTAATTTTTTGTAATGTTTTTAGAAAATAATCACACAATGTTTAGTAAAGTCATTTTATTCTTTAAAAAACATGTTTTGTTCAAAAATGAGTTTTCCTTCCTTTTATGACTGGATGTTATAATTTATAGCATCTATAAAAATTAATTTGTAAAAATTATTTTATTTTTGAATTCATCATGTAAAAAATATCCTAAAACAAAGTTTTAATTATTTTTTTAAAATATTTATTTTTAAAGGAATTGTGAGAAATGATGATTTTTTAAACTGAATTTTATTTTTATGTATTTAAATGTAAAATTATTTATTGGGTTAATTTTTTATTTTATTTAGATTTTTTATTTAAAATAATTCAATTGTAGTTTTTGAAATTTATTTTTTATATGAATTTATTCAAAAAAATATTTGAAAGGGCATTTTATTGAAAAACATTTTATCATTGTGTTTGTATAGTTTAATGTTAAATTAAATTTTGAAACTTCTATGTTGTAACATACCGACCTTGGAGCCACGTGATGGTTCCCCAATCTGGTTGGCCACATGACCTCAGGCATGCCTCCCCGTATTCTAAAGGTTTCCGACTAGTAACAAGGGTCTGGTAAGTCAGTCATGGGGAGACTATACCCTCTTTTATGAGAGTAAAACACTAGTGGAAATAAATAAACAAATGCAGAAACATATATAGTCATAAACATTACTAATGTCACAAGATAACCAAAATTGAAAATATAGTACTCATCTAAATGGGAAACATATCATGCTAAAGTAAGTTTCAAAGTGTCTAAAATGAAACTAAAAGTAAAGACATTAAAATTCTCAAGTGGGTCTCAAACCATAATTGATTCACACATCCATGTTCCATCCCTAAATCAGCAATATAATCCAATTTCATTTCCCTTAACCTGTCTTGCGATAATAAAATCTATTCAGGTACCGATCATGCAGCCCGAGTGGGGTGAGAGTGCAACTCAGTAGGCCACCACCAATGGTGTTTAAAATAATTCTAGTCAAAAGATAGTGTACGCATTTCTATAAAGAAAATAAGACAATACATAAATAAATAGTTATCATATTATCATTTATTCTTTATTTAATCATATTAACTTCAGGGTTCCTGGGGATACATTTACCTCTATACTAGATTCGGATTATTCTAGATCCTAAAGTGTTACTTGGTAATATCATATCTTAATACCTGTTTTGACTCATACTGGAGATCAAAGTATTCAAAGGTGATATGATATCTCAGTACCTAATTCGACTCATGCCAAAGTTCTAAGTATTATCATGTGAGACCATATCTTGGAGTGACTTTACTACTATTCTTTAAATTTACACATAAATTCCAAAGTTACCAATAAAAAATCATAAGTAATATGACCATGTTACCATTCTTACTTCTCAATATAATGACCATGTTCCCATTCCTGAACTCCTAAGTACAATGTCCATGTTACCATTTATACTTCTCATTTGAATGATCATGTTCCCATTCCTTTACTCACAAGTACAATGAACATGTTACCATTTATACTTCTCATTTTAATGACCATGTTCCCATTATTTCACACATAATTAATTGATAATTAATTATCCAACTCAATACCAATAGAAATTCAACAATTATTTAAATACGTCAATATCCTTAATTAACACTCTGATTAATTAAGTATGTCAATGCCAATAATTAATTCATCAGTTAATTAATTAATAACAATTTTAATATCCCATAATTAATTTTATAGATTTAATTATCTCATTATAAATCTCAACTCTTCAAAATTAATTCTGCAATTAATTATCTAGATCATAAAATCAAGGCACATAATTAATTCTTGATTAATTATCTCAATATTGACTATTCAATATCTCATAATTAATCCCTGATTGATTATCTAGATTACAACCCCTAATTCTCATAATCAAATTTTCTAATTTAATTATCTAATAGGATATCCCCTTAGTTTCATGATTTTTTCCTCAATTAACCATTCATTTCAACAGTGCTTCGATAAATTAATTGGTCAACCTAATTAACCCAATTTAGGAATTCAATTGCTAAAGAATGCTAGCAATTATACAATTTTGTATACATTTATCAAATCTACGAATATGGGAATTATATTTTAGACCACCTACCTCAAATATTTTATGGAAGTTTGTTCACCAAAGATCCCAAAAATCTGAGAAACACAATGACATAGATCTGAGTTTTGGGTCTAAATCCTTAAATCAAGATCAAGGATATCAAGATCTACTAAATTTAGATCTAGATCTACAATCCTAAATCTATATCTCACCAAAAAGGTTTAGATATAAATAAAAAGAGGATAAACTACACCAAAATACCAATTAAATAGAGAATAATGAACAGGATAGGCATCAAGATGAGATCCACTTACCAGGAGAAGACCGGATCTTCGATTCAGGCTTTGAATGTTGAAGAAAAGAGATCAGACATCCTTGGAACCCCTCCATACATCTCTAAAATCATCCAAAAATGTATATTATCGAACCAAGGTTGAATAGGAGGTGTTTTGGTGGTTCTGGGGATTTTAAAACTAATCTTCAGGTGAAAAGAAATCAAGTGCATGGTTTTCTGGGTAGGGGTTTATGGTAAGGTAAACTGTGTTCCGACCATGTGTCCCTCACTATCCAGGGTTGCACGGTTACCTGGGTTTGGGTGCACGGTCTGTTCTAACAGTGTGCCAACCATTCACAACCCCTTTTTCTTAAGATTTTCTCAAAACTCAACCCAAACACACCCCAAATCATGAATCCAACCAAAGGTACATTAAAAAACACCTAAAAAATTTCACCCAGGATAACTCCAGAAAAGGTTTGGATCTTACAATCTCCCCATATTATAATTTCTCATCCTCGAGCTGTAATTATAAGATTTTATAAGATTCCTAGACAAAAAGATCATGTCATTGAGCCCTTATGTCTTCTTCCCTTTCCCATGTTTCCTCTTGCACATGTCCATGTTGTCATGACACACGAACTATCGGCATGGTCATTCTTCGCAATAATTTCTCACTACGATCTAGCACATGTATCATATGCTCCTCAAAGGATCCATCTATCTCTAGGTCAACCTCATATACATGTATCACATGAGAAGGTTTGGGGTGATACTGCCTTAGTTGTGACACATGGAATACATCATGTGTAGCACTATATTTCTGTGGAAGATCCAATCAGTATGACACCAACCTGATTCTCTCCACTACCTCAAATGGTCCAAAAAACCTAGGTGACAACTTTCCATGCCTCCATATCCTATGGTGATCCAACCTAGGCGACACCTTAAGGAACACACGATCACCCTCTGTAAACTCTAGGGGTTATCTTCTTCTATCAGTATATGAATTATTCCTACTATGAGTGGCATCCATGCATTTTCAAATCAACTGCACCGACTCTAATGTCTCCTGCACAAGACTCGGTCCCAATAACTTTTTCTCACCTAATCCCATCTATCATATTGGTTATCTTAATGGCCTACCATAAATATCCTTTTATGTTTCCATCTATATAGTTTCTTGATAACTATTGTTATAGGCAAACTCCACTAAATCCAAGTGCTTCTACCAAGACCCATCGAAGTCAAGAACACAAGCCTACAGCATATCCCCAAGCACCTGTATAGTATGCTCCAACTATCCATCTATTTGTGGGTAGAAATCCATACTCAATAAAACCTATATACCAAGCGCGTTATGAAAGCCCTATCAGAAGCATGAATTAAAGCGTGAATCATAATCTGAAACTATAGTCTTTGGTACCCCATACATATAGACTATCTCCCAAACATATAGTTCTCAAAACTACTCTACTGTAAAGGTTTCTCTTACAGGTAAGAAATGTGATACCATTTTCATTCAATCCATAATGACCCAAATATCATCATTCTTTCAAATCTTCTTTATAAGATGCACCAAAAAATCAATTGTCACATCGTCCCACTTCTATTTATGAATTGGTAATGGCTATAGTAAACCTCCAGGTCGTTGATGCTCTACCTTCACCTGCTTATTGGTGAAGCATATTTTCATAAAACCTGTTATCTCCTTTTTCATGCCTAGTCACCAAAACATTCATCGTAGGTCACGGTACATTTTGTTCACACCTAGATTCCACACCCACTTTGAGGTAATAAATTCTCACATGATCTCCTCTCGTATACACGTAGGCACAACAACTGAATTATTCATGTAGATGATCTCATCCTCATCTATTAACTAATCTAAAGGTGTCTCCCCACATTCAATGATTCCCCTAAAGGATAATCACTCGGGATCCTCATACTGGCTATCCTTAATCCATCCCAAAATTGTAGACTCCACTGCAACTGAAACCAGAGTCATCTTCTCCTGACTCTCCTAAATCACTGCATGAATTTCATCTGGTAAAGTCATCATGTTTCACTCTACACTCAACTCCTAAACCATTTAATTATGAGTTTTCCTACTCAAGGTATCAACCACACTATTTTTTCAGGCATATATTCCAGTTAAAAGTCAAATTACTATATATACTCTACCCATCTCTATTGTCGAAGATTCAAATCAAAATATGAAAAGATATACTTCAAGTTATTTTGATCTATATAAACTGTAAAATTTTCTCCCGAAAGGTAGTGTCAACAACACTTAAGAGAAGAAACCACTACTTCCAACTTGAGTTTATGTGTAGGGCAGTTCTATTCATGTAGTCTCAACTGTTGAGACCCGTACACCACGACTCAATCCCCTTTCATCAACATATCTCTGAGTCTGATCCCAAAAGTTTCACAATAAACTGTGTACTTCTCACCTGACTCAGGTAGGATCAAAACTAGTTTCATTTTCAAATTATTCTTTAATTTCTGAAAATCATTCTCACATGCCTCCATCCACTCAAGCATTATCCCCATCTTGGTCAATCCTAAAAGCGGCACTGCCAAATGGGAAAATTATTGGTTGAATCTCCTATAATTTCTAGATAACCAATGGAAGCTTTGGATATCAAAAACATTATTTTGATGTTCCCAAGAAACCACTTCCTAGACCTTATATGGCTCCACTAACACACCTTCCTCTGAGATTATGTACCCCAAGAAGTGTACCTGGTCAATCCAAAATTGAAACTTAGATAGATTGGCGTATAGTTGATGTTATCTCAATGTAATCAGGATGATGTCAACATATTGGGCATGATCGCCATGAGTCTTGGAGTACACCATTATTTCATTCACAAATACCACCACAAACTGATCCCGATACAGATGAAAGATCATGTTCATCAAAGCCATAAACACTATTGGTGCATTTTTTAACTCAAACGGCATTACAAAAAAATCATAAAGTCCATACCTGCTCACGAAAGTAGTCCTCAATATATCATAATTCTGAACTCTCAACTGATGATACCCAAATCTCAAATCTATCTTTGGGGATATAGAATCTTCCTTAAACTAGTCAAACAAATCATCAATGCACAGAAGAGGATATTGGTTCTTCGCAATACTTTTTTTCAATTTTGAGTAATAAACACACCAATGTAAACTGTCATCAAACTTATTTATGAACAAAATAGGTGATCCCCAAGGTGACGTACTTGGACAGATAAATCCCTTATCCTCCAACTCCTCAGTTGGAGTCTTGAGCTCTTGAATCTTAGTCAGTGTCATTATTTATGGTAGAATAGACACTCGATTAGCCCATGACATGAGCTCAATAGTGAATTTCACATCTCTCTCAAGTGGTAACCCTATGAAGTCTTTAGGAAATACATCCTGAAATAGTTCTACTATTGGTGGAAGGATATCTTGCCTAACACCCCCATCATTCAGTAATGGACTATAAACTTGGGCTTTGATCTATCCTAGTTTCTAAGTAATTGGATCTACTCTTCCCACCTAGATATCCCACTCTCTATAGTGAATGTATGGGTCACCCTTAAGAGACATGAAGGTCACTCTCCTATGGTAAAAATCAATGTGAGCTCGATATGTGACAAAATAGTAAATAACCATAATCAGGTAGAAGACTATCATATCAAGCATAAATAGATCCCATAGAAAACAATATTCCCCAATCTCTAGTGAACATCCCTTTCATAGACAGATGTATCTAGACCATGATCCCAATGGTATATCGATAATCATTAATATTTTCACAAACTCCACATCTAGGCTAAAACCATAAAAAAGTATTGTAGATAATGATAGGCACCAGTATTAAATAATGAACTAGATAAAGTAGAATCTACTATAATAGTACCTCTCACTGTCGATGGTCGGCCTCTCTCTCCACAAGTATACGTTTCACTGTATGTAGTTGTCCTGCCCCTCTTCCCCATGATGTTTTCTGAATCCAATGAGTAGAACCACTCTACTGATAAGGGCGCTCTAGCCCTGTAGAACCTATTCAACTACCTATACCGCCTCATCCAGTAGAACTCTAGCTTCCAGACTGATATGGTGTAAAAGACCCCCTTCTCACACTCAGAATCTGCCCAGCTGCTCCCTCAGCACCAATCTATCACTATGACCTACAGAACTTCTATAAGTGTCTCATCTTGCCGCAAGACCAACACTCTACTGGTGTTTAGGTAAAGTGTTGATTATAGTGTATCAACCTACCACACTTATGAAATATCACCCCAGTAAGGTCTTTTCCAACTGACCCTTCTATTTGTGTATTATGATTCCCATTGACCTGGCTAAATTTGTCATAATGGCGCTTCCTGATCTTGGAAATCACACCTCCTGATCGTCCAGTGAAAACTACCTATCCAGTTCTAGAATCCTCCCTTTGGTTCCCTTTAGCTATGAGATCCTAATCCATAACTTCAGAAAACTTCTTTAATCAGAAAATATTGACTTGGGACTTAATCTCGCACTTAAGTCCATCCTAAAAGTATTTTATTATAGTTGTCTCATCTCCCACCAATGTTGGAGAAAATCAATGCAGATCTGTGAAGCATCCATCATAATTCATCCTGGATAAGATCCCCTTAGACATATTTGTGAAATCTACATATTTCTCTCATTTCAACGACTCTGGATAGAATTCCTCTAAAAACCTCTCCAAGGAGTTATTCTATAACATACCATTAGTTTTTTCAGTTTTCAGTTGAATGTATCACCAGTGCTTTGCTAATCCCCATAGCATATAAGTAGCCATCTTGATGCTCCTCTCAACTAGAGTCTCCAAATAGTCAATTATTGTCTCAATGGACTCAACCTATATTTCATCTCTCTCAGGTCCACCCTCTCCAGTAAAAGATGGAGGGTGATACAACTAAAACTCCCTTGTTAACTCATACATGCTTTTCACAACCCACCATGGGTCTCATTCCATGAATTTCATGAAACGAGCAAAGTTCACCTAGAACTTCTCCCCTTTATCTTCATATGGCACCATCGGTGCCTCAATTTCTCTAACTGGAAGACCATTCCTAGCCATGCCCCTCGGTCATCCCCTCAACAAGCGTCATGGAGGAATATTTTCTACAATGACAAAAACCTGTCTTAGGTCTCATAACACAGCCTTAAAACATCTATGTAAGATGAATAATCACAATAGGTCACAACATGTCTTTTCCCTAAATCTCATAGCACAGTCAAAACTGATGTGCTATCACTACCCTTAACAATCCTACTCATAGGTTTTCGTTAACAAGGGTAAAAACACTATCATACTCAAGTTTCTCATTTATAAACCCAATTATTCTAATTTCAAATAATTTTACAACCTTTTTTAATTCATGTTAGGCACTATTTTTTATTTTAATCTCACAATCAAGGAAAATTGATCAAGTTCAACAGCTTACCAATAACCTGTTTCCCGTGTGTGCCTAAAATGATGCATTTCAAAATAACCTCGAGTGCCTATAATGATGCATATAGACTCAAATATCATGCCATTATGTTCCATGAATCAATACTCAAAAATTCTCAAAAACAATAATCACATCACACCACAATTGTATCACCCAAGGTGAAATAATATTCAACTGTAATAGAAAACAACAATAACAACAATCCCACCCTGAGTACTCAGGTTTTACCCCACACATGGGTTTGAAACTCCCATGCATGAGCTCATTACCAATCCTAGAATCTTATTAGTCTCCTATCTACCCTTACCCAATTAGTAATACAAAAGAAGAGAGAAATAAAACTGGAGATCTGATACCACTTTGTAACATCCCGAATCAGGAGCCACACGATGGTGCCCCGAGCCATTTGACCACAAGAACTCATGTGTACCTCCCCATATTCTAGAGGCTTATGACTAGCAGAGAGGGTCTAGAAATTCAATCATGGGGAGACTATACCCTCTTTTATCAGAGTAAAACACCAGCAGAAACAGATAAAGAAATGTGGAAACATATATAATCATAAACAGTACCAATGTCACAAGATAACCAAAACCAGAAATAGAGTACTCAACTAAAAGGGAAACATTTCATGCCAAAGTAAGTGTCAAAGTGACTAAAATGAAACTAAAAGTAGAAACACTAACAACTCTCAAGTATGTCCCAAAACATGTCTGGTTCTCTTATCCATGTTCTATCCCCAAATCAGCAATCTAATCTAGGGACCTTTCCCTTAACTTATCCTTCAAAAATAATGTCTATTAGAGTACCAATCAGGCATCCCGATTATGGTGTGAGTACAACTCAGTAGGCCACCACCAACAGTGTCTAAAATAATTTATGTCAAAAGATAGTGTAAGCAGTTCTATAACAAAAAGAAGGCAATGAATAAATAAACAATTATCACATTATCATTTATTCTTTATTTAATCATATTAACTCCAAGGTTCTCGTGGATACTCGTACCTATATACTAGCTTTGTCTTGTGTCATAACCTAATGTGTTCCCTAATTAATATCATATATTAATACATGCTTTGACTCATGCTGGATCTCAAAGTATTCAAAGGCGATATGATATCTCAATACCTGATTCGACTCATGCTGGAGTTCGAAGTATTATCATGAGAATCCATATCTCATAGTTCCTTTATTACCATTCTTTAAATTCATATATAAATTCCAAAGTTACTAATAAAAAATTCATAAGTAAGATGACCATGTTACCATTCTTACTTCTCAATAGAATGACCATGTTCCCATTCCTTTACTTATAAGTACAACGACTATATTACAATTTATACTTCTCATTTGAATGACCATGTTTCCATTCCTTTACTCACAAGTACAATGACCATGTTACCATTTATACTTCTCATTTGAATAACCATGTTCCCATTATTTCACACATAACTAATTCATAATTAATTATTTACTTCAATTCCATTACTAATTCAAAAATTAGTTAAATATATCAATATCCTTAATTAACTCTCCAATTAATTAAGTATGAAAATCCCAATAATTAATCATTAATTAATTAATTAATAATAAAAAATCATTTCCTATAATTAATTTTCCAAAATTAATTATTTTATTCTAAATCTCAAATCATAATAATTAATTCCATAAATAATTATCTAGATCATAATATCAAGGAACATATTTAATTCACGATTAATTATCTCAATCTAACCAATTCAATATCTCATAATTAATCCCATGATTAGTTATCTAGATTACAACCCCTAATTATCATAGTCAATTTCCAAATTTAATTATCTAATAGGATAACCCCTTATTCTCATGATTAATTCCTCACTTAATCATTTATTTCAATAATACTTCAATAAATTAATTGTTCAACCTAATTAACCCAATTTAGGAATTCAATTGCTAAAGAATGCAAGAAATTCTATAATTTTTCATACACGCATCAAATCCATGAATATGGGAATTATATTTTAGACCACTTACCTCAATTCATTGATTGACATTCATTCAATGAAAATCCCCAAAATCCGATAATCACAGCAACATAGATCTGAGTTATGGATCTAAATGCCTAAATTAGGATCAAGGATATCAAGATCTAATCAATATGGATCTAGATCTACAATACTAGATCTATATCTCACCAAAAAGGTTTATATCTAAAGAAACAGAGGATAAAATCCACCAAAAGATTAAAAAAAGAGAGGAAAGACTAGGATAGGCATCGGGATGAGATCCATATATTGGGAGAAGAGCGGATCTTCAATTCAGGCTTTGAATCTTGAAGAACAGAGGTTGGATGACCTTGTAACCCCTCCGAAAAGCTCTAAAATCATACAAAAGTGTCTAGTCCTAAGACAAGGTAGAATATTAGGTGTTTCAAGGGGTTTAGAGGATATTAAAACTAATTTTCGAGTGAAAAGAAATGGCGCACATGGTTTTCTAGGCAGTGGTGCATAGTTAAGTAAACTATACACCAACTATGTGGACCTTTCTCTCTAGGTTCACACAGTTACCTAGGTTTGGTCACATGGTTTTTTCTAATCGTTCACCAACAGTGCCCATCCCCTTTTTCTTAATTTTTTTCTCAAAACTCCACCCAAACGAACCTCAAGTCATGACTCCAACCAAAGGTATTTAAAAACAACAAATATACCTGAAACAATTTTCCCATGATAACTCCAGAAAAGGACGGGATCTTACATATGTTTTGAATTTTTAAAATTTTATTCTAGATTTTGAATCCTTGTTTCCAATTTTAGTAAATATTCCCCTTTTATTTTTGGAAAATATGAATATTAACCATAGTAATTGTTTTTACCACAGTAAAGTGTAAATCACATAATTTAGGTTAATAATATAATGATAAGAACTATTAAATGATCCAAACACTTAAATAAATATTATAATATTACAATATATCAACAATAATAATAAATTGGTTGATTTTATGGACTTTTCAAGCCACCTATAAGAGAAATTTACCATTATAGTAATTTATTTAAAAATAAATGTCAAACATGTCACACTCTTGTTTCATATAAGTGTAATATTTTTAATATGATGTTGTCCAGAGGATATGTTTGAATATAAATAGTAATATAAAAGATAAAGGATTAATTTTAATAATATTATTTTATTTATAATTTTTTATATTGAAATAATTACCTTAAATTCTTGAAAAATGTTGATGGTGTAAGTATTTAATTTATATACAAATCAAATAAACAATATTATAAATAATAAAATAAATATAATTTGATATGAAGTATGTGATCAAAAAATTTAATAGATTCAAATTAAATTTTTGGGATAAAAAAATATTTGGTTTTAATTTTAGATGTTTTATTTAGGTTATTAAATTCACTGTATTGAATAGTTATAAAAATAAACATTAAGGATATTTTATAGTAAATAATAATTTTTTAAATGATATAAAATTCTAAAAAAGAATGAATGTTGAAAAATGATTAGGATAAGGATAAAAATTTCATCCATTCTCTATTTATGGGTCATTTTTCATTTTTTTGGTAACTATAATTACCCTCATATTGTATACATTGATGAGGTCATGATAATAGTTAAAAGGGAAAAATATAGGATAAACCCAAAAAACTATCGAAATATAGAAAAAATGTATAACTTTTATTATATAAAGGGATATAGACCCATCCTAATCTTATATGAGAAATAAATTACTTATGATCAATTTTTAATTGAAAATTAATTTATATTAATTTAACATATTATGAAATTATATGAGTTTTCATCAAATCTCTTATAAAAGGGAACATATTCTTCCCATTTATTCATACTTAAAAATATTTTTTTTATCCAATACCTAACCAAATAACTTCCTATAATTCCTATTCTCATTATTGATGACTTGTTTTAGGTATAATACCACTATTGGGGGTCTAAAGGTGTTATGAAAAGGAGGTTTTCTAAAGAAGAGGTATAATACTTTTCTTCATGTTTTAGTTATTTCTTCTTTCACATTCCTCGACCATTCATCAAAAATCATAAAATAATAAATAATTAATTCTTAATATACTGATATTTTATTATCTACATGGAATTACCTATATCTGTATCCTCTTCTATCAAATGGGAAATGGATTTATCATTCATGTGTATGGTGGACTACCGCCTTGCGAACCAATGTAATTTTTTTTCCATCAATATTTATCCAAACTAGTTATACTGATGGAATTAATATTTATATATGATAATAATGATGTATTTATAATTCTTAAAATATAATATATCATTTATAATCATAACATTTGACACACATAAAAATGATAACGTCATTCGTACATACATGTGGACTACCACCTCCACAATGCGATGCGATTCATTTTTATCACCACATCGCATTGATGATATATATAAAAATATATGAATTAGTAATTATATATATCTATGATATTCTGGTCATTATGTAAAGATAAAATAATATTTACCCTCTTTCCCAAATGATCTCTGGAAAATGGAAACATTGCTCATGCATATATTCGACATATCGTCTCCATGATTATAATGATGTTCATTTTCCCTAACCATATTTAATGATCAGATTTCAAAGTATAAATGATACAAAAAATGGTAATTATTTAATTAATATTATTCTATAGATTATGTAATAATTTTTTTTTCCTATAGGAAACCTTTTGATGTCATTTTGGACATATCTACTGTATATCATCAAATGGACAATGTGGACTTAAATGATTATCTAATTGTATATAACATGATATTGATTAAAATAAAATTATAATGAAGATGAAAATTTTTATTCATAAAATATGATGTATCCTAATTTTATTATTCAAGATGATGAATAATGTATGTGGCGATTTTGACACAAGTTAAGGGACTTTCTTTTAAAAATTATCTTTTTAATATTTCTCTTAAAAATATTTTTTCATCGATGTCCATGTTTTCTAAAAATGTTTTCAATTTTTTTTATTATCATATAATTTTTTGTGGTCATTTTTACTATGTTTTTTGTTTTATAAATTTTATTGAAATGAATATTTTTTGTTTTCCAAATGATATGCTTTTTGAGTATTCTGACAAAAATATGGAATGAACATTTTTTAAATTATACAACACGAGCAACATTTCCCACTATCATGACACCATAATGATTTATTGTTTCCTTTATTTTTATTCAAACTTATTTTTATGGAAAATAATTTCTTTATGTTTTTTTATTTTCTCAGTTTTTAAAAAACCATTTCTATATGAAATGGGTATTCTGATAAACAATTTCTTTTTTATTTAAAAGAGTGGGGTTTAGGATGAAAAGTTGCAAGAATAAATTTTTTTTATTCATGATATGGTACATGAGTATTATATGAAAAATGGTTGATCCTGATATAGCTTATACAATGGGTTGATCCCTATTATATCTCATGGGTGATCCAGATACAATTTATATAATGGGTTGACCCCCATTACATCTCATGGGTGAACCCGATATAGATTATAAGATGGGTTAGGCCCCATTATATCTCATGAAAAACAATTAATCCCAATAAGGATTATACGATGAGTTAGACCCATTATATCTCTCCAAAGCATCATGTAACACCCCAAAATTCTAAAATAAGAGCATTGTATTCGATAGCGTATATGACACACAACACCAAGCTTTGAAGAAAATATAAAACCCTGAGACATAATGATATTATTATTTTTAAATACACTCAAACACTTAAATATATTTTATCACACATAACATTGGGTTTATCTTTCATTACATGCACCAACAAGTTTCTTCGATATCTTGTGTTACACATAATGCTGAGTTTTATTGAACAACAATATACAATTAATATTATTATTTAATATGATGGTTATCACCTATATGATGGAATGGAGTGTATAAATATGATAAAATAACTTATTAAAATATATATTTTACATACATTTATTAGTATTCTATGATTAGTAATAAAATAAAAATAATTTAAAGGAAAAGGTTAATATTTTCTAGAAAATTACATTTTTATAAAAGACTAGTCTATTCATGATTTGCACAAATAATTTAAAAATAATTATAAACATATTTATAAAATTAATTTTCAAAATAATCTAAATTTTTTAATCAGAACATTGAAATCATCTCAGGGTCAAATTTTTTGATTTTTCTGAAATATTTTATTTTTTAATGAATAGTGAAAAACTACTGAATTTTATTTGAAAATATCATTCTCATCTAAATTATTTATAAAGTTACAATATATTATAAATTAGATTTAAATTAAAATTAGTTAAATTGTATATATAAATATATATTAATCCAATTTAGGTCATTGGAATCATTTTCATGTTGAATTGTGATATAAAAACTTTGTAAACATTTAGTCATTTTCTCATTAAAACCCAACTTTATCATAGTGTATTTGGGATTAATTTTAAATTAAAATTTTCCACCTATATGAATTGATTTTGGAAACACATATTCTATATTTGAAATCAGATAATTTTATTATATATCATAAGGTAAACTTTTTTTCAAAATGAATAGTTAAATAGTAAAAATTAATTACCACGGTTAGGTTAAAAATGAATTTACTATGGGATTAAACTAAAAACATGAGGGTTAAAATGAAATATACACTTATATAGAATATATTTAATGGAACTATTTATTCCTTATCCCTTATAGTGTCTATATGGTTCTATTATTTGAGCCATGTTACATGAAAAAAACATTTTTTGGATTCATTTTTTCATAAAATTAAAATTGTGTGACTCACCCTACCTATAAAAGGGCACCCATCCCATATCTTTTTCACGCATTCACACCATTTTGTATTATCCAATACCTGATAAAATCACTTAAAAATTATCCAATTCTCATCCAAGTAGACTAATTCTAGGAATAAATACATCCTAGGAAGGATTTTGTTGAAACCCTATGGAGGATACTCGAAGAAGAGATAATGTTATTCGATGATTTTTTTTCTTCCTCTACCTTCATCAATTCTTATTAAATCTTGAATATATAATAAGAATAGTATATTCTATATACATAAATAATTTAATGTTATGGTAATTCCCTAAAACTATATTGACATCCATCAAATGGGTAACAAAATCATCATTCATGTGTACGGAAGACAACTTCCTTGTGAACCGATGTCCTTCGCTTTTCCATTACCACCTCTCAAATTTGGATATTATGATGGATATAAATTATATAAATTTTATTTAAAAAATAATTATACCGATTGAGTATTTATATCATATATACATTATTATATTCAATTTCATTGGGGATATGATAATGTTTCTTGTATGTACGGTGGAATACTGCCTTATGAAGCGAGGTGATTTGTTTTCACTAACACATTACATGGAATGTGATGAGTATAATTTTAATTAATATATGTTATATAAATGAACTAATGATAATATTAATGAAATTTTTATCATTTTAAAATTATAATATATATCATTTTCTTTCTTACCTATTGTCTAACTTAAGAATGATAGCATCGTTCATGTACATCTGGACTACGACCATCATGAAGTGATGTGACTCTATTTTGATCACCACACCACATTAATGATATATATATATATTAATAAATAATGTGGTATTTATGATATTATTATCATTCTTTAAGGGTAAAATATTAGAAACCACTTTCCATAATGATCATTAAAAAATGAAAATGTTATCCATGTGTACATACGACCTATCATCTCCATGATCGTAACATACAAAATTTCTCGAAAAAATATTTCATGATTGGTATGAAAAGTTTAATTGATGTATAAATATTATATTTTTTTTATAATTATTATTATTTATATGATTAAACTATATAATATGTGTAAGAATCAGATCCATGATAAATCATGCATGAGAAAACAAGTCAATTAACACTTAAAAAATGGAAAATAGTGAATGATTATTAACGAATGGGTGATAAGATGTTAGAAAAGGATCATATATGATATTATAAAAAATAATATGTATTTATTATAAGTTAATAACATGTTAAAAACCACGTTATACATCTAATTTCACAATCCATTATTCCACCAATTTCATAATAACTTGGGAAAATTCAATTTATTAATTCAATTAAAAATTAAATTTCCAAATGTCATAATTGAAATTGAATAACTACATAAACCAACATTAATCAATATTATTAGAAATAAAAAAATCACCACCTACCTCAAAATCATTGATAAACCCTTTCCAAAACTTAACCCTTAATTCGTTTCCGAAATATCAAAATCAAAATGGAGCAGATGATCTAGGATCAATACATGGGACTAAGATCCTATGAAATAATAACAGTAAAAAATGGATCAATACCAATTTATAAGAGGAAAAATCATCCCTCCTTGTTATGAAAAATATATGACAAGAAGATGAAACCAAATGGGGAAGAGATCGCTTACCAAAGAGGAGTCGATCCTTCAACCGGATCATCATTTCTCTGGGAAAGGGGTTCAAGGTGCCCAAAAAATAATGGAAACTATATTAGGTTGCGTGTGGGGGTGAATGGAAATAAAAAACAGGGTCCAAAAATTTTCAATCTGATTTTCGGTAGTTTAAAATACCACATGCACATTTTCCAAGGAAGGGCACGTGATTTACTAAATCATTCGTCTTAATTGTGAAACTGTGCATAGAGTTGCACTATTAATTTTAGGTGGAAATATGGTTTAATAAAATGTACACAAACAATTATAACCCCCTCTTACCTAGGGTACATGTTTTGATGAGGTAGGAAGCTTAGTTTGGTCAAAGAATACACCACTTTATGTTGCTCCAAAACGGGGCACACTATTTCCTAGGGCAGACCACATGGTTTTAACTAACAATGTTTCAGTCATTCATGGTCTGATGGGCTTAAATTTTTCTTCAAATTCACCCAAAATTGACTAAAATTAAATCCCAATAAAAGATATGATCAAAACAAGGTCAAATGAAAACCTGAGAACATATGTGAGACATCTTCATAAATTTTAGGATCTTACAATATCCCCACCTTATTATAGACCATCCTTAAGATGCACTCTCAAGAATCTCTAAGATTTAAAAGTGAAAATATCAGTCCACTAAGCCCATATATCTTCTTCCCTCTTCTATTTTTCCTCCAAAACATGACCATTATACAGAAAAAATTCATAAACACTGTCGGGACACCATCCAACTGGACACTCAGCCCAATCCATGGAATTCCGAAAGAGTGTTCCTAATCCCCACGAGCTAGAAACTAGTGTATGGTTATCAACAATATGTTTTGGGAACAATTTCACCCATTATTATATAATTATAAACAAACAATGTAAATAATGATCAAAATAACTAAGAACCACAACAAAACGACGTATAGAAATTTTTAGATTCAAAGTTTGCAACATCAATTAGAAACCAAATATGTAATACAACAAAATGGTAACAACAAAACTATCCCAAATTCTTCCATGAAACAAGAGGGTAATCACCTTCAATCTACCACCATCAACCCCTGAACCAAGTGGAACACTAGAAACCGGATCCACTGTCACTATGATACAACTTTTCTTTACATTGGTCATACATAACAAAGTCTAAATACAGACAAAGGGGTATCCAGGGTGTGATCCAAAGCCCAACAGGATGCCACCCAAATTAAAATATTTCATGCAATAACAATAGAGGAAAAATTAACACACATTTTCATAAGAACGTTTGAAATTTTTTGAAGAAAACATTTTATGGAAAACCATTTCTGAAATAACCATCCTTGAAATAAAAACACTCACAAGGTATATTGTATACCGATGAAAGGCATTGTCATGGGAACTCTCAAATGAAGTGTGATTTTTTGGGTACTTGGGTGCAGTATAGTGGTTGGCCAAGGTCGTCTCTTAAAGGAAAATGTAAATTAAAACAAATTCTTAAATTTATTCTAAAAATAAAATAAAAGAGAGTAAAAACACCACTTGAAAGGATGGGGTTTGTTTATTGTTATAAAACTAGAAGAATTTTTCTGGAAGAAGATTGCATTTTTTTTTTGTTTTTAATTTTGAAATGAAGTTTGATTAAAAAGATGCAACAAGAAGATGTTTTTTAGAGAATATTTTAAAAGTTTTAATAGATCTAACTCTACCTATTCACTCAATTATTTATAATTACTATTTAAATTAAAATACACTTAATTATAATCCCCTAATTTTTTAACCCTCGAACCCTATGGGAGTTAACTTCACCACAAAGATGAAATTACTTAAACCCTAGGCTCGCTTCGGTAAATGAAATCGTAGCACCCTGATTTGATTGATGTTATTAGGTTAGCTTATGGTTAGTGGTTAATTAGATCACATATACACTCTATAAATGGGTATTAATTGATTTTAGAGATTATATTTTAACTCTAAAAATTTGTCCCATATGGTCTTGTATTACCAATTAAGATAGCACTCTCACAATTTACACAACTTCTGACCTCGCGTGTTTTTGTGTCAATTGATCAATTGCTTGATTAGTTTCATTTGAATTAAAAAATAAATTAATATATAATATTATGTAAATTACATTAGATCATTGATTCAAAATAAATGAATAAATAAGGTAATAGGTAGATCAATTACTAAGAAAACTACTCATCCATGGGCGGTGTAGTCATCGTAAAAATGTTTTGCTTTCGCAGGAGTTTAGAAAGGGTATAACCCAATCTTGTTTCTACTCTTGAATTCCATCCCAAATTTAAATATTAAGATAAGAATAAATTTTAATAAAACAGAAGAAAATATAAGAAATAAAAGTGAGACTAAGAAGTATATTATGAAAACACAAACATTACAACGTGAGGAATAAGAATAAGGCTTCGATGAAGGGGTCTTTGCTTCAAGAGATACCCTTATTTAATTGCTTGGATAATTAGAGTTAAATCACTTATCCTATGACTTCAACTTTCTAATTCACATCCCAACCCATCCAAATGATAAAAACACCAAATTATAGAGTGGAGGGGAGGCTAGGATCAAAGTGGTTTCAAGTGTGAATGGAGAATCTCTTCCAAATATTTTAAGCCAATTTGAACCACTCATTTGACCTCAAAACGCATGAATAATCTGTCCTTATAGCATTATGATTTCTGAAAAAATGATTCCAATATATCCTATAAAAATTTGGGCCTAATCCAAGCACGGATGAAGAATTTATGGCCCAAATACAGAACTGATGTCCAGTCTGGCGAGTCCAGCCCGACTTTGACTTCATGGCTCATTAAGTCCAATCAAAAGAACAATTTAGCTCATATGTCCTAAATAAAATTTTTATCCCATTAATTCATGAACATATTTATATAATTTTATGTTTAAATAATACATATAAAAATATTTATGTCTGAACTGCTATAGTGAATTTTAAAGGGTTAAACTGGAATTTTCATCAAATTTTCAAATGAATGATCTAATTCCAAATATTTTAGAAATAAACATATTTAACATAATGTAAGGAAATTTTTTCATTTATTATCAATAAAATATTCAACAAAATTTTGTTTTATCAACTCCCCCACACTTACCCTTTTTCACTCCTAAGAAAAACCTCATATCATGTATTTGAAAAAAATTGTGACAAGATATGCATATTCATATTTATCAATCCCCAATGAAAATATAGGAAAAGTAAGAATCCCATAAAAAGTAAATATCAATAAATTTTAAATTCGTTGTCTCATAAATTGTTTCAAAACAAAATCTAGTGAGATTCATAACACTAATCATAGAAAAACAAGTAATGGGTCTACTATGCCACTATTTCTCCACGTGTGTGTGTGTGTGTGCCAACCCTTCCAAGCTCATAAATCTACCCTTTATTTAGTATATTCAAGTCAAGTAAAATAATTATTCTTACCCATTTTAATTCACCAAACCTGTTCTACATTCCTTTGCAATCTAATTTCAAGATCCACTCACTTAAGAATTCCCAAAAGTCAAACCTTAAGCTCCCGATCTAGATATCCCCATATGTTTTACATTTCATCACTCCCCTCATTTATTATATATATTTTTTGTTTTTTTAAGTTTCACTTAGAAAAAATATCACACTTAACTCTCAACCCATGTTTGATCTCCTCACAACACTAATTTTCATAGTTATAACAAGATAAAAGTTGATAAAGAGTAGTTTTTTACTAGTCTAAGACACAACCCATATTTTTTTTGAGGGCATAAAAAAATCAGATAACAGGTACACACGCATAGTTCAATTCAGTACAGTAATGAAACTGATCGTAAGACAAACGAACGTATGGATCAACCAATGAATTTTTTTACCTAACTTGACTATACCTTAAATTGAGTAGGAATATTTTCACAAGTCATGGTTGAGTGAAAATTTGTGTGGAGAAATCAATGACATAATTTATCATGAACAAATATCACAAATACTAATTTCAAAATCTAAATGGTTTTATAATGATATAATCATTCATATCATCGACAACTTCAATTTTTAAAAAAATCAACCCTTGATGATGAAATCTTACTCATTATTACCAATGAATTTTGAAAACATGCATTTTCCATATGTTCCACATGAGAATGTTACATTATATATATATATATATATATATTTGATTTTTTTTTGAAAATTTTAACCAAAAACTTAATAGAAAATATACACAAAACACACAAATGAAAATCCTAAATATCTGCCCCAAAATATTTTCCCCTCCCCCACACTTAAAATATTTCACTGTCCTCAATGTAAAACTATGAGATGATATATGAACATGAAATGTATAATTTAAAATAGGACAAATAATATAAAATTGAAAGGGTTAAGAACAGCCTGATGTACTCAAGTGATGATGGGATCATGCAATATGATGAAATCCACTACATCAATTGGAAGTCCCTCAATGTATTTCTTCAAACATTTCCCATTGACTATAAATCTCCTTCTAGTGTCCTCTTGTGTGATCTCTATTGAACCATAAGGAAAAACATTAGATACAATATAAGGACCTAACCATCTGGAATGCAACTTACTAGGTATCAGCTTCATTTGTGAACTGTATAGGAATTTCTCTCCAACATGAAATTCTATTTTCTGGATCATTTTTTCATGATCTTGTTTGGATATTTCCTTGTAGATCATTGAGTTCTCATATGAAGATAATCGAATCTCCTCAAGCTCTTGAATTTGCAGCTTCCATTGAATTCCATCTTGGTCCAAATCCATGTTGCATTTCTTTATCGCCCAATATTCTGGATGTTTGACTTCCACGGGAAGATGATATGATTTCCCCAAAACAATCCAAAATGGGGACATACCAATTGGTGTCTTGTATGCTATCCTATAAGCCCATAGTGCATCATCCAAGTGCTTACTCTAATCCTTCCTATTCGGCTGCACAGTTTTCTCCAAAATTTGTTTCAACTCGCGATTTGAAACCTCAGCCTGGCCATTTGTTTGGGGGTGGTATGGTGTTGATTTTTTGTGTGTCATTCCATACTTCTGAAGGAGGGAAGAAAAATTCCAATTTTAGAAGTGTGTCCCCTGATCACTAATGATAGCCTTTAGAACTCCAAACCTACAAAAAAATTTGTCCCTTGACAAAGTCGACTACAACATGAGAGTCATCGGTCCTGGTGGCCTTGGCCTCTACCCATTTACTCACATAATAAATAGCAACCAAAATATACGAAAAAACAAAGGAATTAGAAAAAGTAACCATAAAATCTATTCCCTATTACATCAAAAATCTCACATAATAATATGGGTTGTTGAGGCATCTCGCGTCTCTTAGAAATGTTCCCAGTGTGTTGGCAATGAGAGTGTGACTTAAAAAACACATGGGAATCATGGAATAAGCTAGGCCAATATAATCTAGAGTCTAAGACTTTCCTAGCTATTCGTTGGGATCGAAAGTGTCCTCCACATGAAAGTGTATGGAAGAAATGCAGAACAGAATCAAACTCATGATCAGGAACACACCTCCTAATAACTTGATCACTACACATGCGCCAAAGGTATAGATTATCCCATACATAATATCGAGACTCACTTTTTAATGTTTGTACTTGATGTTTCTTTAAATTTGAAGGGATATCAGATGAAATAAGGTAGTTCACTAAATCAGCATACCAAAGATGCATACCTGAGATGGAATAAAGATGATCATCAGGGAAAGTGTGCCGAAGTGGTACCTGGTCCAAGGTGTCATCCTATAATGTGTGAGTAAGCCTACTCATGTGGTCCTACACATGTTTTTTTAACTTTTATTATCCTTTATCTCAAAATCAAATTCTTGAAGAAGGAGCACCCATAAGATAAGTCTGGGATTTGCGTTTGGCTTCTTCAAGAGGTACCTTAGAGCTGCATGGTCAGAAAAAACAACTACTTTAGAGACTAATAAATATAAATAGAATTTATCTAAAGAAAATATAACAGCAAGAAAATCTTTTTACATAGTTTTGTAGTTTTATTGGGATGAATCTAGTGTCCTCGATGCATAGGCAATCACATGTGAACATCCCTCCACCCTTTGAGATAAGACAGCTCCAACTACGAAGTTGGAGGCATCACACATAAGCTCAAAAGGAAGATCCCACCATGGGGGACGTATGATCGGTGGAGTGGTCATAAACTTCTTTATCTCATCAAATACTACCCTACATGAATCATCAAACACAAAATCAGAATCTTTTTGAAGTAATCATGACATAGGAAGAGCAATCTTACTAAAATATTTGATGAAGTGCCAATAAAATCCTGCATTCCCTATGAAATATCTAACATCAGACACACGCGAAGGATATGGTAAGGATGAAATAATATCTACATTAGATCTATCAACCTATATCCCATGTTTTGACACTACATGCCCTAAGATAATGCCAAGATCTACCATGAAATGACACTTTTCAAAGTTCAAGACCAGATTCTTCTCAATACAACGATTCAAAACCTTTACCAAACTATAGATACAATCATAAAATGAGGACCCATACACTGTAAAATCATCCATAAATACCTCCATTCAGGATTCAATGAAATCTGAAAAAAATCTCACCATGCATCTCTGGAAGGTACCTCAGGCATTGCAAAGTCCAAATGGCATCCTCCAGTAGGCAAATATACCGAATGGACAAGTGAATGTTGTCTTCTTCTAATCCTACGGATTAATAGGAACCTAAAAATATCCAGAAAATCCATCCAATAAACAATAGTGTGTTTTCCCAGCTAGTCTCTCAAGAATTTGATTAATAAATGGGAGGGGGAAATGGTCCTTGTGAGGGGACTGATTTATTTTCTAATAATAAACACACACACACCAATTGTTTTGTACCCTCATTAGAACTAACTCATCTTTCTCATTTTTAATAACAGTAACACCGCTTTTCTTAGGCACAACCTGAATAGGACTCACCCACTGGAAATATAAAATGGGATAGATTATACCTGCCTTGATAAATTTTTCAACCTCTTTTTTAACAACCTCCAAAAGTGTTGGATTGACCCTCCTTTGTGGCTACCTAACCAGTTTAGCCCCATCCTCTAAAAGAATCCTATGCATGAAAATAGAGGGGCTAATACCTAATATGTCAGCCAAGGTCCACCCGATTACCCTAATGTTCTCCCTTAAAATATGCAAAATATTTTATTGATGTTCAAAAGGAAGATTATTAGTAATTATAATAGGTAATCGCTCGCCACATAACAAGTATCAGTATTTGAGATTTGGTGTCAATGGCTTGAGTTCCAATGAAGGGGGGTGATGTATGGATCGAGACATTGAAGGAACTGAAATATGTGCACAAATAAAATTAGTATCAGAATAAACATCATCAAAATAAGAGAATAATTCATCAAATCCATCAGCATACTTGACATCCATGTCATAATCAGATTGAACATGATCAGAATCAAAATATGAATCCATTTCAAAATCAAATCTGAGAGATTCTTGTGCATTATAAATAGTTGTGGAAGTATTCTTAGACATCAAACTAGAACCAATACTCATAATCTCCTTAATCATAGGATAATAAAATTCCATGGGGTTTTTATTTGGTGGTTCAAAATGGGAGTTAACAAAAGCAGAATGGTCCTCTGATGGGTACTTCCTAGAGTCCATAACATTAAATATTACAAATTCATCTCCAAAATCCATGGAAAGTGTACCCTCATTGACATTTATGATAGTTTTTGTAGTTTTGAGGAAGGGTATACCTAAGATAATTGGATCACATGAAATTACCTAATCATCCTCCATTTTAAGCACGTAGAAATCCGGTGGAAAGATCATGTCTCTTACCCGAAAAAGTACATCCTCAAGGACTCCAGCTGGATATGTTGTAGGTCTATTTTCCAACTGCACCACTACTCTCTTTGGATTTAACTCACCAACCTGTAAAGAATAAAATACATAGTGAGGCATTAAATTTATGAAATCTCCTAAATCACAAAGAGAATCAGAAAAGTGCAACTCCCCTATGGTGCATGGGATGGTGAATGTTACTGGATCCTTTCACTTTGTTGGAATTGCTATAGTTGGTGTAATGAGTGTTCACACATTCCTTCCAATATTGATCCACTCATTTCATTTGATCCCTATTAGATTAGTACAAAGTTCATTTAGGAATTTTTCATACCTTGGTATTTTCTTGATGGCTTCAAGTAGAGGAATGTTGATCTCCACATGCTTGAATGTGTCAAAAACCTCTTTTTTCATTTCCTCCTCATCCATCTTCTTGGTTTTTACGACCCTATTTGGAAAGGTAAGGGGTTTAGGAGGAACATCATTAATCTTTTTCTTACCTTTATCTTTCTCCTTAGGTTTCTCATTAGCTGGTTTTTAATGGGACTTCTCCAGAGTTAAGGTGAATCCCAGTGGAACGATAGGTGAAGGTGTACCAGTTTTTTGCTTCCCACTTATCAATGTGATTGCACTGACATTCCCCTTGGTATTTGGAGTAGGTTGGGAAGGTATATTTCCATAATTTTTACTTATCAGTTCATGGAGGGCAGTGGTAATATGGCTCATTTGAGTCTTTAACTCTCTCAGCTCTGAAACTTGACTCTTCAACTCATTCTGTTGATTAAGAACAATTTGATTGAAAAGGTCATTAGTGTTAGAATATACCTTGAGTGGGGTATTCCCTTGTTGTTGGATTTTTGATTCCTGGGATTCAAATCTCCTTTGGGGTTGTTTGAAACCCTATTGGTAAGGTAGAGGCTGCTGGAAGTTTTGTTGAAAAGGGGGACTTTGTTGTTATCCAGAGCCATACCTTATGTCTGATTGCTCCTTATGTTGAGTCAATAAGGTCTCCTTATGAATTTTTCATTCCTTTATGTTTTGAAAATCACAAACACTTTATCTCAAGGAAAATTTTATTTCCCTAAAGATTTTTCTTAATAAGGAAATTTTTTCCTTCCCCAAGGAAATTTTATCCTATCTTTGTTATCATTGTTCATAATGTATTTTCACTAAATATAACTCTTTTTATGTCTAAGTGTAAAATTCGGTTTCATTTATAAAACCTTGGAATCCTATAAATACTTAGATATAAAGTATTCTATTTTTAGGTTCTGAATTCAGATTCTGAATTCTCTGAAATTCAGATTCTGAATTCTCTGAAATTGAGATTCCGAATTCTCTGAAATTCAGATTCTGAATTCTCTGAAATTCAGATTCTAAATTCTCTGAAATTCAGATTCTGAATCCTATGAAATTCAGATTCTGAATTCTCTGAAATTCAGATTCCAATTCTATAAAATTCATATTCCGAATTCTCTAAAATTCAGATTCCAAATTCTATGAAATTCAGATTCATAATTCTATGAATTTCAGATTCTGAATATCTCAAATTCAGATTCTGAATTCTTTGAAATTCAGATTCCGAATTCTCTGAAATTCAGGTTCTGAATTCCTTATAATTCAGACTCTGAATTCCTTAGAATTCCGATTCTGAATTCCTTAGAATTCATATTCTGATTTCCTTAGAAATTAGACTCTGAATACCTTAGAATTCAGACTCCGAATTCCTTAGAATTCAGACTCTAAATTCCTCAGAATTCTAGTTTTGAATTCCTTAGAATTTAGACACGGAATTCCTCTGAATTCTAGTTCCGAATTCCTTAGAATTCAGAATCTGAAGTCTATAGAATTCTGATTCCAAATTCCTTGAAAAACAAATTCTGAATATCCTTGTAATATATACTCTGAATGTTTATCTTCTTAGACTTTGAAATTTATTTTTCCTTAGACTCCAAAAAATAGATGTGGTTGAGCAACCATATTTTACTTACTCATGTTATAGTTATGAAACGATGTCGTGCATTCTGTTTCTAACTAATCGTTGTTTGAGTGACACGTGTATAGGTACCTCCGAGATTCAAGAGAAAATATGATTGTTGGAGGAGGGAGCCGACCGTTAGAGAAGTGCCTATAAATAGGAGCTCATTTAAACAAGCTCAACAGAGACTAACACTGTTCTAAAACTCTAGAGATTAAATGATGTTGAAGTGATTTCTAGAGAGAAAGACTCTCATGCTTAGTGCGTACTGAACATCTTGTTTAGATTGCTTCGTGCGACTCCGGTTGTTGTTGTGTACAATCGATGGCTTCTAGGGATAGGAAGACAAAGGTGTCGACTACCTTAAAGTTTGAGGAATTCCTTGATAAGGAAGACAGAGGTGACGAATACCTTGAAGTTCTAGGGATTGTAGAGATAGAAAGATAGACTCTAATATTCCTATTGAGGGTTTACCCTGGTGTGGGTAAGACAGACTTTCTTGAAAGTATAAATCAAGGAACCTTTATCCAAGGTTGTTGGATACCCTACTCTTTGGGTTAAAAGATTCTCTACTTGTTATTTGTATTGTTTCAAGTTTGTTTTTCATTGCATTTTTATTAATAAGGAAAGTATAACTATCTTATTCTTTCTTGTACTTGTAGTCTGATTAGTAAGATTCTATACGCTTTAAGGTAGAATTTGTGTCCTTGTAAACTTTTCTTAATTTTCATTTCCAAAACCATATTTCCAGAATCTAGCAAGTTTGTAGAACCAAGAGGTATTGTGAATATACCTTATTTAACTTTGTTAAACAATAGAAAGTTTTATATCAACTTTAAAAGTTCCAAAAGAATTTTTAGAGGATACAATTCACCCCCCCCCCCCACACACACCTCTTATATATTAAGCATCTACATCATTATTATGATCCTACAATTGGTATCATAGGGAGGTTTCTGAAATAATTATATTGAAATATATGTTTTCTTTCTCAGTTTTCATTGTTCTATATTTTCCTTGCTTAGGATTTTTATCCTTGTTTACAAATATTTATTACTCACAAGTTTTTGTGGAAATATGTTTTCTTTTAGATGGAAGGAATAGATGTTGGTTCGATTGACAATCTTAATCCTAATAGACCACCTATATTTGATGGGAATGATTATGAATATTAGAGAGATCATATGAAGAATTTTATTATTAACACTGGAGTGGACAACTTTGTTATGCTTACTATAGATTACAAGATTCCTGATAAGGAAGTCATAACTTTTACTAATTAAGAAAATTCATAATATCAACTAAACTACAAGATACGCAATACTTTGTTGTGTTCTATGTCCAAGAATATATATAGCCAGATTTCTTCTTACGAAGCTACAAATTATATTTGGAAGAAATTAGAGGTTACTCATTTTGGTACATCCAAGGCTATAGAAACTAGAAGAGCTATACTTAGAGCAGAATATCATAGATTTATATTTCCTTATAGAGAACCAATGTATAAGGTACAACAGAGATTTATGACTATTGTAAATAGTTTACAATACATGGGTGAAAAAGGTTTGGATGATGAAGCGCTTGTAGATAAGATTATAGACATCATGCCTAATGAATGAGAATCCAAGAGAACAATTATTAATGAGAATAGGAAAGTATCTCAGATTACTCTTGATGAGCTTTTTGGAACTCTTCTTCAGCATGAGACAAGAATGAAAAGAGATGTTGATCTAAATAAGAAGAAGAATTCCAATGGAATTCTACAATTTACAACTACGAAAGTTAAGATTCCTAAAATCATTACTAGATCTAAGTCAAAGAAAGTTAATGTTTTATCTAAATCAAGTGAAAGTGAAAATTATGAGAATGAATTATCTAATCTTGCTCGAAGGATGAACAAAATAGTTGGGAAAAAAGATTTTCAGTATAGATATAATAAGAAAGAGAGAAAGGAAAAGAATGACTCTGAAGTCACTTGTTATGAATGCAAAAGACTAGGGAATATAAGGCCATATTGTCCTATGCTTAAGTGAAAGGATAGAAAGGAAAATCATTCTAAGAGAAATAGAAAAAAGTAATACAAATCTAAATCTAAGAAAGTTTTGAAAGCTAATGACACCTATAGTTCCAGTGGTGGAGACTCTTCTAATGAATCCTCAGAGTATGAATCTTCTGGTCATAAGAATCTTGGTTTACTTTCCAAGTTACCTATTGAAAATCACTGTTTAATGGACAAGGTACACAATGTTGAATCCATAACCAATGTATCCTTGAATTATAATTATAGTGATAGTAAATATTATGAATCTTTGGATGAAGAATCTTCTTCTGATGAAGATAATACTTTTCCTAATTATGAAGAAGTTACTAGGTTTTCTATGCTCCTTGAGAATGAAAATTCTAAAGTCAAGAAAAAGATTGATAAGGAAAATTCTAGAATTTCTATTCTTACTAAAGAATTATAAAAACTTTCCAAATACCCTGATAAGAAAATTTATGATTTTGAAATTATTTCAAAAACCCTTGAGTAAGTTAATTCTGAGAAGGATAAACTTTCTAAAGATCTAGAAAAAGTAATTTCTAAGAAAAATGTTCTAGAGACTAACTCTAGTTCTAAAACTAATGTTTTTTAGGATAAAAACATAGTTATTAGACTAAATTCAGAAAAATTTTCCTTGATTAAGTGTTTGTCAAATTTTACCTTGGGTAAGGAAAATTTTGACAAGATGTATTCCCAAATTCAACCTTTAAGGAATAATTTTGGATTAGGTTATATTCATTCAAACCCAGTTTTTAGTAATAATTATTTCATTCCTCAAAGTGCTCCATTTTTTACTAAGTGTCAGTGTGGTGTCCATTGATAAAAAAATTGTTCCTTAAACAAAACTCAGTCTTTATGTTTTCATAAAGCTTATTTTTTAAAGAAAATGTCAATTCATAAGATATTGCTTTCTGAAGTTTCCAGATCCAAGAATTTTTGGGTTTTGAAAGTCTAAGACTCTTATTTTTAGGAAATTAAAGATAGTACCAACAGTATTACATGGTACATAATTATTGGATGTTCCCAGCATATGACTGGTAACAAAAACATCTTTCAAAAGATTATCAAGATGAAGGGAGAAAAAGTAACTTTAAAGATAATTATCAGGGAGAAATTATTGGTATATGTAATATTTTTTTTCTTAGAAAAACTTTTATTTCAAATGATTTATTTGTTAAGGGTCTTAAGCACAACCTTATTAGCATAATTCAACTATGTGATGAAGGTTACCTTGTGAATTTTGGTAATTACAAGTTTTTAGTACACAATTCCATGGAAGAGTTTATTCTTTCTACCCATAGGAAAGAGAATGTTTACACACTAAACTTAGAATACCTTACGAACTGAGACCTACCTTGCCTTAGTGTAATGAAAGACCATTCTTGGTTATGGCATAGAAGTTTAATACACTATAACCTTAGGAACCTATGAAAACTCTCTAAGAAAAGACTAGTTAAGGATCTACCAGAGCTTAGATTCGATTCTTAAAAAGTTTGTGATCCTTGTTAATATGGTAAGCAACATAAATCAAGTTTTAAATCAGTCAGTGAAGCCTCAATCAATGATGCATTACAGTTGGTGCATATGGATCTTTTTGGTCCAACACAAACTGGAAGAATTGGAGGCAAATATTATGTATTTGTCTTGGTTGATGATTACACTAGATTTACATGGTTCTATTTTCTAGCAAAGAAATCGAAAGATTTTTCTTATTTCAAATGTTTTAGAGTCTAAGTTAAAAATGAGAAAAATCTTCCTTTGATAACTATTCATAGTGATCATGGAAGAGAATTTCAAAATTCTGATTCTGAAAAAAAAAATTAGTAGAAAAGTCATTACTCTTAACTTCTCAGCACCAAGAACTATTCAACAAAATGGTGTTGTTGAAAGAAGAAACATAATTCTTCAAGAGATAACAAAAACCGTGATGAGTGAGTATTCGGTAGCCAAACATTTTTGGGCTGAAGCGGTAAGTACTGCTTGTTATACTATAAATCATGTTTTCATTAGACATTTTCTTAATAAAACCCCTTATGAGTTATGGAATGGTAGAAAACTTAGACTTTACTACTTCAAGGTTTTTGGTTGCAAATTATTCATTCTGAATACTAAAGATAATTTACATAAGTTCACACAAAAATCTGATGAAGGAATTTTATTAGGATACTCCACAACCTCTAAGGCTTATAGAGTTTTCAATAAAAACACTTGTACTATTGAAGAAACAGTACATGTTAAATTTGATGAAACCAATCCATTTGATTTTAAACATCCTCAACCTATATCTTCGGATGTTTTTTCAAAAACTTATTATCAACCCTTGATAGAAGATCCTTTTGATAAAGAAAATGTTCAAGAAGATATTTAAGAAACATTTACCCCAGGATATTTCCTACCATATGTTGATGAATAGGTTTTACAAAACCCAAATCAGTTGTTTCTTAAGAATCATCCCAGTGATAGTATCATTGGTGATGTAAATCAGCCTGTAAGGACTAGAAGCTCCTTAAGAAATGAAGTAGAACATCTATAATTTCTTTCCAAATTAGAACCTAAAAGCACTGATAAAGCATTAGGTGATGATAATTTGATACAATCTATGCAAGATGAGCTAAATGAATTCGAAAGGAATAAAGTCTAGACCTTGGTTGAAATACCTAAGAAAAATTCTGTTATTAGAGTAAAATGGGTCTTCAAAGATAAGTATGATGAAAATGGAATCATAGTAAGAAATAAATCTAGATTGGTTGCTAAAAGTTATAATCAATAAGAAGAAATAGACTATGAATAAACCTGTGCTCCAATATCTAGACTTGAATTTATTCGTATTCTACTTTCTTTTACAGAATTCTTTAATTTCAAACTTTTTAAATGGATGTTAAATGTGCTTTCCTTAAAGGTTTTGTTAAAGAAGAAGTTTTTGTTGAACAACCTCTTGGTTTTGAAGATACAAAACATCCTGAACATTTTTTCAAACTTACCAAAGCTTTATATGGGATTAAACAAGCCCCTAGAGCTTGTTATGATAGGCTTACAGTGTTTTTGCTTCAAAACAATTATGATAAGGGAAATTCTGATCCAACCTTTTTTATAATGAAAGATAAGAAAAATGTTTTTATTGTTCAAATTTATGTTGATGACATTATATTTGGTTTAACTCAGCAATATTTAACTGATTCCTTTACAGATCTAATGAAATCTGAGTTTGAAATGAGTATGATGGGTGAGTTAACATTTTTATTGGTTTTCAAATTTCTCAAAAACCAAAAGGAATCTATATATCCCAACATATGTATATTAAATATCTTCTTAAAAAGTATGGATATAACAATACTAAGAGTATAAGTACTTCTATTGGTACCTCAAATTCACTTGATCTTGATGAAGCTGGGAAAACAGTAGATCAAACATTATTTAGAGGTATGATAGGAAGTCTACTTTACTTGACAACTAGTCATCTATAATTAATGTTTTCAGTATGATTATGTGTAAGATATCAATCCAATCCTAAGTAATTTCATTTAAAGGCAGTGAAAAGGGTTTTTTCTACTTAAAGGGAACCACGAATTTAGGTCTCTTTTATACTTCTAGAAATGATTTTGTTTTAAAAATATTTGCAGATACTAACTTTGGTGGATGTAGAATGGATAGGAAAAGTAAATCCAGAACTTTTAATTTCTTAGGAGATTCATTAGTTTATTGGTCATGCAAAAAGAAACACTCAGTAGCACTTTCCACTGCTGAAGCTGAATATGTTGCAGCTGGAAGTTTTTGTGCCCAAGTTTTGTGGATGAAACACACACTCAAAGACTATGGAATGATTTTTACCAAAACACCAATATTGTGTGATAATACTAGTGTCATTGCCTTAAGTAAAAACCCTACACATCACTCTCATGAAAAACACATAGATATTTGGCATCACTTTTTTAGGGATCACACACAAAGAGGAGATATCATTCTTCAATTTATCAGAACGCAAGATCAACTTACTGATATTTTCAAAAAATATTTTCCCTCTGATAGATTTGAATACATTAAACAGAAGCTAGGAATGATAACCATAAGGTAATATTATATATTAACTTCTTTTTCAAACCTATCTCCTTACAGTAAGAAACTCCTTTTCATAGGGGGGGTACATTTTCTTATTAATTAAAAAAAATCATATTCAAATTTTTCGTAATCAAGTTTTTTTCTGTAATTAGATTTTTGGAATCATTTTATCCTTTAAACTTGTTTTTAATTTTTTCCAAAATCTAAAGTTATTCAAGAAGAATTTTTTTCCCATTAAGAATAATTTTTATAGGAAATTAGAAGGTATGATTTATTTTCTAATTTTTCGTAATCGTCTTTTACTAGTTGATATTTTTATATTATTTTAAATCTTTCGGATCCATTTTTTTCTTAAATCTGAATGTTTTTCTTAAAAACCCTCAAAAGATCAGAATCAATCAAAATCCCTCTTTGGTTATCATCTCAACCATCAGATTTGATCATAAGATTTACAACCGTTGGATCAACTATAGAAGTTGAACTATCACCTAAATCGTCTATATAAAGCCCCCCTGATGGTTTCCCCACATCGGTTTTTCAAGATTTTGTGTGCTGAAACCCTGCCCCTATATTTTAAGGTCATTCTGAATCTTCAAAAGTTTCCTCAGTTCCAGATGACAGTAGAATCTTATCCTAAGAAATAAATTTCAACTATTAAGGAAATCTTTGAATGAAAGATATATCGAGAGAGGCTAGTTGATCAGAAATTCCTTAAAAAGTATGATTCTTTTGTTTCCAAAAATATTAAGCCGAATGGCTGGGAGATCCTTTTTATTTAGAAGCCTAAGGCACAGGATCCGGTTTATCCGGATTTAATGGTGGAGTTTTATGAAATAGTTAGATTTTTTAATGAAGGAGGGAAAGATAAATTTACATGCAAGTGTTATGGAAAGACCTACTCTCTTTCATACAGCTAGGTTGCGAGTCTGATTGGTATTCTTTATTAAGTGCAAGGATAGTTCTTTACTCACAAGTTACCTGATGAATCAGGATCTTTTAATAAGGAGAAGGAAATAGAGTTTCATGGCATAAAAGTAGTGAAGACTCTGAAGATCATTCATCTTTCAACAAATTTGTGGATTATTGAATTGTGTGTTCAAGGATTTATAATTCTAAGGAAATGGGAAAAGGATACTTTGAAGAAGAGTGATATATATATTTTGGATTTCTTGGTGAATATAAGGAAGATAAACTTGGTTAAGTTTATCTTGGTAACAATTGAGAATATCAAGAATGGAAATCTAAAGTCTCGGATTATTATGTATTCGGCCATTCTTTCAAAGATTATTGTTCTTTTCCTTCAGTCATTCAAAATCCCATGTGGTTCCAAGCCAAGAAATTACAAAGTTATGTTGTTGAGTGATGACACCTTAAGGAGAATGAAAATTAGATTTTCCAGTGAATCCGGACAATTCTATGATATTTTTGAAGATGAGTTAGAAACTTTTTCAAAGAAGCAAGAAGTGTATGAAACCTCTAAGAAAGGAGGAATGAAGAGAAAGGATAAGGAGATGGAAGAGAAAACAAAAACTTTTGTGACCAAGAAAACTCAGTCATCTCCTCCAAATCCAAAAAAGAAAAAAGAATATCCTGATGAAGTTGTGGCTAAGTGGAGAGAAGATAAGAAGAACAGGAAGGAAGGGGAGCCTATGTTTGGCTTGGACCCTGCTGAAGCAAAAGCATTGAAGGAAAAGACTGCTGAGAATCTTGAAAAGGAAGAAAAAGAAAAGAATCAAATGAAGAAATTACCAGAAGCTGAAGTCATTCAATCTCTTCTCAAGGCTACTGAAAGAGCCTCTAAAAATATTCTGGTACCAAAATTTTTTTGACAGAACCATTACCAGAGACTCCGGGAAAGAATGTGGTGGTTCCAGAATTGATTCAAGAAGAAGAAATTGCTTAGGAAGTTGAGTAATAAATAGAAGAAGAATAGGAGGTGGAATAAGAAGGAAATGAATCTGATGATATAATAAATCAAGTTAAATAGTACCATGAGAAGAAAAGTACATCTGTAAAATTATCAATTCGGACTTCTCAAGACGAATCCTCAAAAAGTGATACACCAGGAAAAGATGAGAAGGGTGAAGAAGAAGTGGATAAGCCAGCTGATGATGAAAGCAGTAACCATGATTTTATTCATCTGGAAGATCTAATGGTTGATGCAGAGAAAGAAGAAGTTGAGTAATAGAAGATTGTTCAGCTATCTGATAGTGAGCATGAATCTCCTAAAGAACAAGACATCATTCTGAGATTAAATAAGGGAAAGAAGGTGGTTTTAGATACACCTAGTAAATCTGTACTAAAGAAGAAAGATGTCAGTGCTTCATCAAAAAGGAAAGTTGAGGATATAGAAAAAGAATCCTCACCAACCAATCATTCAGATTCAGAATCATCTTCCCTTGGACATGATTTTGTTGTCCAGACATTAAAGAAGCTAGTTGGTATTACACCATTATTTCCAAGAATAGATTCAGGATGTCAGATGCTTCATCATACCATAAACCAAAAGTCAGAATCAGTTTCCATGGTGATGGATAAATGTGTTTCACTAGAGGCAGATTTCAAGACTTTTCTCATTAGTTATGAGGCTCATAAAAGATCGTGCAAGAAGATGAGAAGCTAGTCAAAGAAGGTTATTGAAGAAATGATAATTTTTTTATTAATTACATGATAATGTTAAGGATGCTTTTGATACCAATGATGGGAAGATTAAAGATATTTCCAATAGTTTTGAGGAAAATTTAAGTCTTGAAGAGACTGATCAGAAGCGGGAAGTAAAGGATTTGAATGGAAAGCTTAACTTTGTGGCCGTGAATTGGAAGAGGGAAAGAGGTCTTAGAATGGAGATTTAAGAAAATCTTGTAAAGAAAGAAGAACAATTGAAAGCTCATGTAGATATTCTTAAGTCTTAGGAAGAGAAAATTCAGGCCTTTGAGAAGAAAATTGAAGACCAGAATCAGTTGCTTAAGCGAGTAGAAGAGGATCACAAAGAGCTCAAGAAGCTAAAAACTATTGTGAAGAAGCTAATGCCAAAGGATAAATAGGGATAATTTCATTACAATCCGATATTTTGTTGTATTTTCCTTATTGTAGAAATACTTCCAATCTTAATGATTTTTTTTTGTTCTCCGTACTTTTGGATGTTTAGTACTAATATTTCAAGTACCAACTTTTCCATTCCCTCTATTAATTTTTGAAAATCACAAAGGGGTAGAAAGGAATGCTGAAAATAATTCAGAGTAAAGAAGAGAATTCTCTAAGGGGGGTTCATCTAGAGGATTGTTCTTATCAATGATATTTTTCGAATGTATGAAAATGAAAAATCTCATTCGGGAAATTAATAATACAATCCTTAGTGATTCTAAATCCCGAGGGGAAGTTATTCGTATTCACTATGATCCATAAGTAAAGGGAGATAAGTTTTTATTTTCAAGTCTATAAAATTTCTAAGTCCTTAGATTCTTTTTAGTAAGGATGTTTTTGCATTCCAAAAAGGGGAAGATTGTTTAGTCAATAAGGTTTCCTTATGAATTTTTCATTCCTTTATGTTTTGAAAATCACAAACACTCTATCTCAAGGAAAATTTTATTTCCCTGAAGATTTTTTTTAGTAAGGAAATTTTCCTTCCCCAAGGAAATTTCCTCCTATCTTTGTTTTCATTATTTATGATTTAGTTTCACTAAATCTAACTCTTTTTATATCGAAGTGTAAAATTCTATTTCATTTCTAAAACCTTGGAATCCTATAAATACATAGATTTAAAGTATTCTGCTTTCAGGTTCTGAATTCAGATTCTGAATTCTCTGAAATTCATATTCCAAATTCTCTGAAATTCAGATTCTGAATTCTCTGAAATTTAGAAATTCAGATTCTGAATTCTCTGAAATTCAGATTCTGAATTCTCTGAAATTCAGATTCTGAATTCTCTAAAATTCAGATTCTGAATTCTCTGAAATTTAGATTTTGAATTCTCTGAAATTCAGGTTCCAAATTACCTAGAATTCAGATTCTAAATTCCTTATAATTTAGATTCTGAATTCCTTAGAATTCAGATTCCAAATTCCTTAGAAATCAGTCTCTGAATTCCTTAGAATTCAGACACTGAATTATTTAGAATTTAGACTTAAAATTCCTTAGAATTGAAACTCTGAATTCCTCATAATTATGGTACCAAATTCTTTAGAATTCGGACTCCAAATTCCTCAGAATTCTGGTTCTAAATTCCTTAGAACTCATACTCCGAAGTCTATAGAATTCTGATTCCAAATTCCTTGAAAAATAGAATCTGAATATCCTTGTAATATAGACTCCTAATGTTTATCTTCTTAGACTCCAAAATTTATTTTTCCTTATACTCCAAAAAATAGATTTGGTTGAGCAACCATATTTTACTTTCTCATTTTATAGTTATGAAATGATGTCATACATTATATTTCTAACTAACCGTTGTTTGAGTAACACATGTATAGGTCCCTCTAAGATTCAAGGAAAAATATGACCGTTGGAGGAGGGAGTCGACCGTTAGAGAAGTGCCTATAAATAGGAGCTCATTTGAATGAGCTCAATAGAGACTAACACTATTCTACAACTCTAGAGATTGCATGTTATTGAAGTGATTTCTATAGAGAAAGACTCTCTTGCTTAGTGCATACTGAACAACTTTTTCAGATTGCTTCGTCCAACTCTAGTTGTTGTTGTGTACAATCAAGGGCTTTTGGGGATAGGAAGACAGATGTACCGACTACCTTAAAGTTCGAGGACTTCCTTGATAAGGAAGACAAAGGTACCGACTAACTTGAAGTTCGAGGTCTTGCGGGGATAGCAAGATAGACTCCGATATTCCTATCGAGGGCTTACCCTGGTGTGGGTAAGACATACTTTCTTGAAAGTATAAATCAAGGGACCTTTATCCAAGGTTGTTGGATACCATACTCTTTGGGTTAAAATATTATCTACTTGTTATTTTTATTGTTTCATGTTTTTTTTTCTGCTGCATTTTGATTAATAAGGAAATTATAACTATCTTATACATTCTTGTACTTGTACTACGATTAGTAAGATTCTATACGCTTTAAGGTAGAATCTTTGTCCTTGTAAACTTTTCTTAAGTTTCATTTATGGAACCATATTTTCATAATCTAGTAAGTTTATAGAACTAAGAGGTCTTGTGAATTTACCTTGTTTAACTTTATTAAACAATAGAAAGTTTTATATCAACTTTAAAAGTTCCATAAGAATTTTTAAAGGATACAATTCACCTCCCCCCCCCCCCTGTATATTGATCATCTACATCATTATTCTGATCCTACACCTTCCACCCTTATTTGTATGTTGGAGAAAAGTAATCAAGCTTCTTTGGGGGATATGGTTGTTTTTTATGCTGATATGGTCTCCCTGGAAATACAGTTGCACAATATTCTGTTTCTTGTAGTTGGGGGCAACAGTCAGTTGGGTGGATTGTCTCAATGAAAATACCACAAGGCCTTAAAGGAGTGGGTTGGGATGTCTTTTGATCCAAAGAAATATACCCCACCATAGTGGTTTATTCTTCTAACTTGGTATCAATTAAATGACTCTCAAGAGAAGAAGGACTTACCTGATGTACTCCCCTAACATGCGGTGTACCTCGATCACCAAATTGTTGGGAGTTTTGGGCCATTTTTTCAATCAATGCACAGACAGATATTGGTGTCTTTTCCACCAATGCTCTTCCATCCACAGCATCCACCATGCTCCTCTCCATAGGTGTGAGTCCTTCATAGAAGTATTGGATGAAGATTTTCTCATTGATTTGGTGATGTGGGCAGCTTGCACACAACTTCTTGAATCTATCCTAGTAATCATACTTTGAATACCCTTGGGATTTTTTGATCCATGATATCTCCTTATGAATGTAAGTGGTCCTTTATCCTGGAAAAAATCTCTACAAGAAAAGACGATTCAAATCGTTCCAACAAGTTACATCTTCAGGTTTTAAATAATACATCCAGTCTTTTGTATCTCCATCAAGTGAAAATGGGAATGATCTTAGTTTAATTTGATCTTCAGATACATTTCTTAGTTTTAGGATTGAGAAAACCACATTACATTCTTTAAGGTGTTTATTGGGATATTCACCAAAGAGTCCATGAAATTTTGGAAGTAGGTGAATTAACCCAGATTTCAGTTCAAAGTCTTATTTGAGATTTGGGTATGCAATGCAATTTGGTTGATAATTAATATCATGTGCAGCCAATTCTCGAATGGTTATATTAAGTTAATTTCCATTATTTTCATCCATTGGTTATTGTTTTATGTTTGAATTTTAATTTCTTTTAATTTCAATGTTTTGGGAGTGGAGGAATTCTCCAACTGGTTGAATGTTGAAACTTCCCATAGACTGAGAATGTCTAATTTGAGCCCAAAGGCTACGTTCAATCTCAGGGTCAAGATCTAAAAGATCCTCAAGATTATTTTGTTTCATAAATCAAATAAAAATAAAAAGAATGAATGAGGACCATCGTAAAATAAAAATGAGAAGTTTGAGTTGATGGTCCAAAAAGAAGAAGAAGGAAATAAAAGATAAAGAAAAAATTCAGATTGGGTAAAGAAGGAAGAAAGAAGAGAAGAAGAGAATAAAATGTAAAATAAAATAAATACCTCTAATTGGTTGACATAATTACTTGTCTCCCCAAAAATGGTGCCAATTTTAAAGTCACTATCATGGGAGCTCTCAAATGAAGTGTGATTGTTTGGGTACTTGGGTGCAGTAGAGTGGCTGACTAAAGTCGTCTCTCAAAGGAGGAAGTATATTAAAACAACTTCTTAAATGTATTGTAAAAATAAAATAAAAGAGAATAAAAACAATACTTGAAAGTATGTGGTTTTTTTATAATTTATAAAACTAGAAGAAGTTTTCTGGAATAAGATTTTTTTTTTAATTTTGAAATGAATTTCAATTAAAAAGATGCAACAAGAAGATGTTTTTTTAAATGTTTTAAAAGTCGTAATCGATCTAACTCTACCTCTTCACTCAAATTTTTATCATTATCATTTAAATTAATATCCAATTAATTATAATCCTCTAACTTGTTAACCCTAGAACCCTACGGGAGTTAACTTCACCATAAAGATAAAATTTCTTAAACCCTAGGCTAGCTTCGGTACATGAAATCACAGCACCATGTTTTGATTGATGTTATTAGGTTAGATTATTTTCAGTGGTTAATTATATCACATATTCACTTTGTAAATGATGATTAATTTATTTTAGGGATTATATTTTAACTCTACAAATTTTTCCTGTATAGTCTTGTATTACCGATTAAGATACCACTCTCGCAATTTACACAACTTCCGACCTCACGTGTTTTTGTGTCAATTGTTAAATTGCTTGATTAGTTTTATTTTAATTAAAAAATAATTTAATATATCATATTAATTTAATTACATTAGATCATTTATTTAAAATAAATTAATGAATAAGGTAATAGGTAGATCGATTACTAATAAAACTACTCTTCCATGGGTAGTGTAGTCATTGTAGAAACGTTTTGCTTTCGCAAGAGTTTAGAAAGGGTATAACCCAATATTGTTTCTACTCTTAAATTCCAACCCAAATAGAATGATTAAGAGAAGAATAAATTTGAACAAAATAGAAGAAAAGATAAGAAATAAGAGTGGAACTAAGAAGTATATTATGAAAACACAAACATTACAACATGAGGAAAAAAGAAGAAGGCTTTGCTAAAGGGATCCTTGCTTCAAGAGCTACCCTTATTGAATTGCTTGGATAATTGGAGTGAAACCACTTCTCTTATGCCCTAAACTTCCTAATTCCCATAAAAACGCCTCCAAATGAGAAAAACACCAATTTATATGGTGGAGGGGAGGCTAGGTTCAAAGTGGTTTCGAGTGTGAATGAGGAATCTCAGCCAAATATTTTAAGCCAACTTTCACCGCCTATTTAACCTCTAAAACGCATGAATAAGCTATCCTTCCAGAAGGATGATATGTGAGAAAATGAGTCCTATATATCATCTCAAATTTTGGTCCTAATCCAAGCACTTATGAAGATTTTATGGCCCAAATATAGAACTGATGTCCAATATGGCGAGTTCAGCCCAGCTTTGACTTCATGGATCATTAAGTCCAATAAAATGAACAATTTAGCTCATATGTCCTGAACGAAAGTTGTATCCCATTAAGTCATGAACAAATTTAAAAAAATTTAATTTCAAATAATACATATCATAATATTTATGTCTGAAATGCTACAGTGAATTTTAAAGTGTAAAATTATAATTTTCATCAAATTTTCAAATGAATGATCTAATCCCAAATATTTTATAAATAAACATAGTTAACATAATGCGACGAAATTTTTTCATTCATTATCAATAAAATATTCAACAAAATTGTGTTTTATCAACCTAAATCTAGAATCACTTCACATTAGAATCATGTCACAAGAGAGAATGATGTGAAAAGACCTATATTTAACTTGCACTAGTGGGAATCTAAGAACATCGTGCCTTAGTGATCAAAATCATAAAACTTAACTACCAACAACATTCTCATGCATGAGTCACTAGAGATAATCTCATCCAATGTTCTAGTGGAACAATAAATTTCTCATGCATTAGCCACTGTAGAGGATCCCATCAAAAGTTTTAGAGGTCTTCGATCATATCACATGTTCAGTTAGTGTTGTAGTCATCAATACTTGTAGATGAATCTAGGCCTCGGCCTCTTCCGAATATACTAGAATACTAGTTCTATCTTTCCCACATAGATACTTGTGATTCCCTTTGTGATCATATTACTTTTTCACATATCACATAAATCAATACTTTTGCGTAAACATGCCAAGCATCACAAGCACACAAGGAAATCACCACTTGCACATTTTATGAAATCCATTTGAAAAACACCATAGGAAGAATACATATGGGATCCAACCATGTTCCATGGAAAAATTCCATGGGAAAATTACCTTTTAAAATTATTCTCACATCATAAACACTTTTATAACATGCTTCACAATTCACAATCTCATTTAAGGTGATCAACAAAGATATCAAGCAATAAAACTCATTTAAATTGAAAAATACACTTTCAACACATTTTAACCTTTAAATATCTTTGACAACACATTTCATGTAACATCCCGACCCAGATCACCACTAAGACGGTGGTCAGACCGGTCTCCACATGACCTTAAGCGTGCCTCCTTGTACACTAGAGGATGCCGACTAACAGCGAGGGTGTAAGAATAGTAAGTGGGGAGACTATACTCTCTTATCAAATTTGCACAATGGTATGATAGAGTAAATAATAATCAACAGTGGAAGAAGTAATACATAATTGACAAGCATCAAAAGACAGATTTCATATAAATGAACAAAAGTGGCCAATGCCAGTTTATTCAATAAATGAATGCATGACATGGTATTGATACAGGATAGAAAGAAGTAAACAGTACAATATTCTTTTCAATAAAATATAATATTGGACTCAAGTAATGAAAAGAACTAAAATCCCAATGAAGATCTACACAAGCATCCTGACCTCCAGCTCAGTCCTTTGCTCCTAACTCTCGGGTACAAGAAAATAGCAACAAGCAAGGTCCAAGTCCCTACGAAAAAGAAAGGTCTACTCGGGTACCTCAGTGTAATGGTGGACTAAGTAGGGTGTGAGATATAAATCTTAGTAGGTCGGCACCATCGGTGTCTAACCCAATCTCGACAGTGTAATATAAATTAAACAGGGTGCAAGCATGCGTAAATAAAGTAAATAGTACAATATAACTAGATACCCAAGAACCTGCTTCAGGCCTTAGCTGGTGTCTGGACATGTAATCATTTCATTAAATGGGTATTACCAATTTATTCATAAGTCACATGTGAATAAGTCACCTACCGAGTCCAAGGAGTTTCCTCCAAGGTAAAACGGGGTTAATCAATGACCGAACCCGATGGGATTTAACCATGGCACCTACTTGTCAATGTTGGAGCCAAGGAGTGTATCTAAGGAATCCTGTGATAGTATAAGTAGTTAAGGTCCCAAGACATAATAAGGCAACCTGACAAGGATAACTAGTGGGGGAGTTCCAGGGTAAAAACCAAGGTAATGTAAATCTCACGGAACACTAACTCATTAGTATCTCAGTCTAGCTAAGGGGTAAGAGTGTAATCCAAGGAGCGTAATCCAAGGCATTCCACAATAAGGTGCCTACTGAGTCCAAGAAGTGAATCCAAGGTAAAAAGGGGCTATGCAAGGACTGGGTCCAAGGAGTGTATCCAAGGCACCTACTTGTCAAAGTTGAATCCGAGGAGTGTATCCAAGGCATCCTATAGTACTACATAGGGACCCAATATGAGTATACCGATCATCCAAAGATAAGAAAAGAAACATGATCTAGTAAATTCTGAACATTATCAACATGTCCTTGAATTTGGAATGGGGTACACGAGTTCTTATGGTATTATCTGATTAGAAATCATGACAAGCTCGAGTCTAACCATTCCTATTTAATAAAGAAGTCATGTACTGATTCATTTTGGTCTAAGCCTTGCCATCCATTAGTGTGGAAAGGTCAAGTAGCACTGCAACCATTTGTTAATTGGTTCAAGATGTGTCTTCAATTAATGTGGAAAGGTCAAGTAGCATTGCAAACATTTATTTAAAATCCATTAATGAATTTTCAAAAGCCAAGGTTCACACCACTACCTTCCCTTAACATGGTAAGGGTTGACACTAATGTGGAACCAATTATTCTCTCATGAACCTGGTTCTGTCCATGAAATTCCTACATGGGAATCCATGTATCTCCCAAGGTATGAGTATAAAAACCCACTGATTCCATCCATGGCATTCCTACTTGGGAACCCACGTGTCACCCAAGGTGTTATTATCATTCAAAACATTTGAAAACAATTTGGAAATTTCATTGGAGGGTCAATCATTAAGCATTAACCATTCATTTAATTTAACTCATTCCATTTATCGGAACATGTTTGAATGAAGGTTGATGATAGAAACACTTTCTATTTCCATATTTGTATCAAAGAGTATAATGGAGTTGTGATGTAAAATATTTTTCTTGGAGTATGGTTCCTTTACTAATGATTTAGCGGTGGTTGGGAGTATGGTGGAGGATCATTTTAGGTCCTTAATAGTTGGTATCAATACGAATATGCAGAAGGGATAACCAAGAGACTACTCTTATCTTTGTAAAGATATTCCATTGATAGAGATTGAGGATGTTAATCGAGTTCTTATGAGTATTATAGAGGAGGTGTGGGATGCGGTGAAATCCCTCAACTAGAAAAGTGCACCAGGACTGGATGGTTTTCTAGTATCTTTCTATGTGGCCCGGTTAAAAATGATCTTCTGGAAATAATTCAGGGTTTTTTCTGTGGGGACATCTACCTCATGTGGCTTGTGCTACTATACTTGTCCTCATACCAAAGGTTATGGACCCTAATTCCATTAAGCATTTTATACCCATTAGTACGTGTAATTTTACATACAAGGTGCTTGCAAGTGTGCTTAACAAAAGGTTTTCTATGCATCTTCCTGGGTGGATTTTATAGGAACAACATGGCTTTGTTATAGGAAGATCTATCCAATCTTCCATCAACCTCTCTCAAGAGATTATTGGTGATATTAATAGGAAGATGCCAGGATATAATTTTCTAATCAAAATTAACATGGATAAGGCATATGATCAGCTTGAATGAGGATTCATATTGAAGGTAATGACTTGTATGGGTTTTACTCCATGGGTTTCTAATCACTTCTTCAAGTGCATTATCTCTTCCTTGCTCTTGTTGAATTTCATGGGTAAGAGATGAAGTTTTTTCAAATCAGTGTGGGGCTTAAGGCAATGAGACCTCATATCTCGTGCCTCTTTAGTCTAGATCAAAATTATTTTATCTAATTTATTTCCTCCTATATCACTGATAGAAGAATAATACCTTATAGTTCTAGGATCCATTTTAATAGTTTGTCTCACCTCATGTTTGTCGATGACACCCTTCTTTTCATTAACATTAATAGGATATCAATCTAAGGAATGGTTAATGCTTTGAAGGAATATTACAAGTGGGGTGGGCAATACATTAATTATGAAAAGGGAAGCATTTATTTTTACAAATCATGCTCTAAGAACCATACTAAAAATATGGAGGACATGTTGGGTATCAATAGAAAATCCTTTCCTCTGAATTATATTGGGGCACTGATTTCACCAGTGGGCCTTCACATTCATCACTGTGAGAGCATATTCTCCATGATTACATCACGTATAGTCAAGTGGAACTACCTTATTTTTTCCTTTTGTGGTCTTATCTCTTTGATTAATTTAATTCTTTCCTATATTTTAATGCATGTTATATTTGTTATTAATGTTCCAAAATAAGTGATCTAAAAAATTGAGAAAATGTTGACTTTCTTCATTTGGGACTCTCATATGGAAGGGAATTTCCATTGGGCATACTGGGACTGAATTCCAAGATGGTGGAATCTAGAGGTGTTGGCCTTAGGAATGTGGTGGAAATCATGCATAGTATTCAAGACAAACTGGCCTGGGAGGTACTGGAACGTCATCCCTTGTGTGCTCTCTTTATTTTTGGTAAGTATGGGAAATATTTTAACAACCTCAAATGTCTTATCTCTACCCTGTGGAAAATGTTGTGAGGACACATACCCACACTTCAAAAATGGTCTATATGCATTGTAGGATGTGGTGATTTAATTTATTGGAATCATAACTTGGATGGTGTTATCTTGGGGTTTTTGGCCTGCCATGTGCCTGACATTTCTTTTGCTCAAGAAAGTCCCTACCCAGAGTTCACTCAGGCTATGCTCAACCCAGATCAATTTTAGGTCTTCAGCAACATACATCTCTCCCAGGAACCAAATAAACTGGTTTTCATTAGCACTTATTCAGTGGAATTATCAGATAAGGAGTATCGTACGACCCTCCATGTGCACCCAGAGGTTAGAATGACCAAGATTCTTTGGTGTAAAGACATCTCTATTAAGTACCACTTTTTAGTTTGGTGCATCTGGCAGGGGGCTATCCCTAAAGACGATTCAACTAAATAGAAAAGAATTTAGGTTGTCTACAAATGCCTATGTTGTTGCAACCCCAAGGAAGAAAACATGGACCTTTTTTTTTATAGAAACTTGGCAAGAGCTGTGTGGCATGGCTTAGGGAGCCTCATCAGTGTCGAGTTTTGTGAAGGGAATAGTGGCACTTTTTTATAGGTGTGGTTGCATGGGGTGGTCAATAGCAGCTTGGAATGCAAGGCATGAGCATCCCTGGTTTCAGCTGGCTGCTGGTGTATTTGGAATGCTTGGAACAATTCTAGGGTGGAAGGCTTTACAAGCTTTGGTCTTTCCCTACAAGCTTGGTCCATGTGTTTGGCCACCGAGCTTCATCCTCTTATGTAACACTGGAAAAATTCTTGATATTTCAGGATGGTCATGGGTGGAAGGAACTATGAATCTTTTCTACAAAGAATAGTGCCTCATGGCAGATGAGTTCTGTGGATTCCACCTTCTGATGGGTTCATGCTCAACTGTTATGGTTCTTGAAACCTTGGCATTATGAGAGGAGGAGGAGTTGTTTGTGACTACAACGGTTCAATGTTGCTTTCCTTCAGTGGTTTCTATAGGCGAGGATATTCTCTTCAGGAGGTGGAAAAATCCTTCATGAATGAGATAGAGGTGTGTCGATCCTAAAACATTACACCCATGGTGGTTGAAACAGATTATGAAGTCCTTCTCAACTCTCTACATGGGAGGTACGCCACTCCGTTTTCTATTATATATCTGATCAGAAGATTCCAATCCTATATTGGTAGTGCAAAAATTTCAAACACTTGGCTTGAAGGTAATCAAGTTGGAGACTTTCTGGCTTCTAAGGGTACCCAGAACATGCCTCTTCTCATATATTCAGACTTTAGTTACTTGCCCACAGTGTGTGCAGCCTTTATTCGGGCTGACACCCTCAGACTCCACTAAATTAAGCCTCCTTGACTTCATTATTTTGGTGATTCACATATTTCCTACTATATTTGCTTCTTGATTAATAAAATGTCCCACTTTGAATGAATAAAGGACTTACATTACGATTACTTAAAGAATCGAGGTCAAACCATCCAAGAATTGAGGTTCCAAGACTTCAAGAAAGCTTAGAGGAGGCTCCCATGGATGAAAATCATGAATGGTGCAGATGGAAGGTTTATGGTTAAAATTGAAGAGGTTAGATAAGTAATTTTCCGCATTTTAATTACCTGGAAAGCACACATAGTTTTCCTACAAGGTTTTCCAAACTGTTTGGAAACCATGTACCCCTCACTGTTCAGGAGTTACTGGATACATGGTTAGCCCACATGGATTGACTGACTGTATGCCAACCAAGCGGTCCCCACTTTCCAAAGTGGCATTTTCCCATACGGTTTCCTAGGCAAGGGCGCATGGTTTCCCCTAACTGTGTGTCAATAGTGTGTCACCTGCTGTGAAGCCCAAATTCTAAATTTTTCACCAAATACACATGGGGAACCCAAGGGAACAAATTCAAACTAAAAAAATAGTAAATTACCTCAAATCAAAATCATGGATGTGACAATTCTCCCCACCATGAAAATTTTTGGTCCCTAGAAAGTCTACTCAAATATTTAGAGAACAAAAACGGGTACTCTTCCTCAACCCAAGGCTTCTGCTCCCAAGTCTCATGCACATCATTTCCATATTTCCAAAGAACTCGAACAAATGAAATAGACCACCCATGAAGAATTTTTTCCTGCGAATCAATATGTACTTGTCTTTCAAACACATACAAATCAGGCTCCAAATCCAACTTTTACCAATTCAGCACATGTGATGGATCTAGATTATACTTTTTTCACTGAGAGACGCAGAACATGTCATAGATTGACGTCAACAGAGAAGGTCAAACTAACATGTTTTCCACCTTACCAATCTACTCAGTAATATCAAAATGTATGACATACCTTAGCGTTAGCTTCCCTTTTTTATCCAAATGACGATTATGCAAGAGAGGTGCCACTTTCAGAAACACTCGGTCACTCACAGAAAATTCCAAAGATTGACGTCTTTGAATGACATAAGACTTGTGACAACTCTAAGTTATCAAAAACTACTACCTAATTATCTTGACTTTCTCAGACGTTTCATGCACAAGACTCTTTCCCAGCATTGAGATCTCACTCACCTCAGCCTAACGGAAAGGAGACCGACATCACTTTAAGATGTTTCAACTCTCGGAATTAAGTTCCGAAGCTCGGTTTTAAAAACGACCGGTTTAGTAAACCACAAAGTTTAAAAAATTCCGTACTTTTGTCTGGTTAAAAAACACGGGATTCTACATTTCTCACCTTTCACACAACGAATGAATCATATTCAAGAAACACTACAATGAATTACACATAAAAACACAACCATTTTCTTTTAGAAAATCCATTTCATCACTTATGCATCAATGAAGTAATTCAAACTCATCTAATAATATACAAACATGGAAACACCTACCTCATACTTGAAAAACTTCCGAAAAATGATTCAAACCTCAAATGCACCATAACAAGATCATAACCAGGAATGATTAAACCACAAACATCAACATTTTACATAAAAACATAATATCAAACCCACATTAGATCAAACAATCTGCTGGAAAATAAGAACTCAATAAAGAGGGATGAAAACCCCTGGAAAGATTGTGGCTATTCTCCAGTCAGATCCTCCATTCAAGCAGTATTCCTGTCCATAGATTCCCAAGGTTCCACTTTCGTCGGTCAGATCGGAATCAGTGGATGGCTCTCCGATTCTTACCTTCCAGACCTCTTCCTTCGTGGCAGCTTCGGAGCTTCACCGGTGGACCCTCGTGGCGAGATTTGGGGCAGACAAACTATCTCTCGCTTCTTTTCAGGCATTTGTTGACTCCTGGGCTTTGGACGCTCCGGCTTCTGTTTCAGTGCTCAATCGGCGTGATTTTTGCGTCCTTCTCGCCTCCAGGGTGGGCTTCGTGAGGGCTTGGCCTTCTTTTCCATGATCTTTAGGTTGCTGGCACTTCAACCTGCATTGTTGGTCCATGGAGGATTATCACGGACGCGAATCCCCCTGGGCGGCGATCCGGGTTCTCCTTCCCAAGCTCCCGCTTCCTTTCGTCAACCCCTCCTTCATGTGGTGGATCGACGACTCTCTATGAGAGTTCCTCTGTGCTGATGAGCGATCCCTGATACACCAGGAGGCTTGCCTCTCCCAGATCTGTGTTTCTATGAACATCTCTCAGGCGCTCCCGACTCATCTCCTTCTCCGCGTCGAAGGATCGCTTGATTGGGGGAAATCTCTGGTTTATCCTAACCCTACCCATTTCTGCTCGTGGTGTCGCATCCGCTGCCACCATGGGTCAGCCTGCGGAAGATATAGGGAAAATCCCGGAGATTCACGGCAGCTAGCTCCCATGAATGCTAGTGGGTCACCTCCACGGTCAATCTCGGTTCCCACTCCTTCGAGCTTCCCGGATCCGATGGTGTCAGAAGTCCTTGACGATGCTCCAACGTTCTCTCAGCTATCCGTGCAGGTTCCTCCTCCCTCTCTGGATTCTCCTCCCCACGCAGGTCGGCTTCTTCCTTTCAGGTCAAAGCCATGAATGGAGCTGGTTCTCTTTAAGACTCGGCTCCCTCTGACTCTTCACGACAAGAAGGGCCCTATCATTCCAGCGATCCTTGGCTGCTCTCTGGTCAGTGGCGCGGAGCATGTATCCTTCGGGTCTCTGGATCTTGCCCTTCTTCCTAACACCCCTGTTAGTCAGCAGGGACCCGACGCTTTCTCTGAGGATTGGACCAGAATTGCACTGCTTGACCAGATGAATGCTATCCAGTTACCTTCCTATTATTATCCAACACCTTTGGCTACCTCACCGGTTCATGCTGAAAAATCTTTCATCATTTTATCGCTTGTTCCAGCGGATGATGCTCTTCCTTCTCCCGCTCCCTCTCGGGTGCCCAGTAGAGTCTGCACCCGATCTCGTTCCAAGAGGGGATTATCATGCCCCTCTCATCTGTCCAAATGTGGATCCATGCTAGGGGCCAAAACCAGAAGTATTCTCTTCCAATGATCTCCTTCATAGTGTGGAATTCCCGAGGCCTTGGAGCTCGGGTGAAATCAGATTTTTTGTCCAGAAGATTATATAATAACAATGCTTCCATTGTTGCTGTTTTATAACATCGTATCTGGGTTTTCTGGAGAAACAGCATCTCAGTCGACCTTATGAATACCCTAGAACAACATATCACGGTGAAGGTTGTTCTCGGGAATTCCATGTGTATTATCTCCTTTGAATATGCCAAGTACGACTCAAGGCTGCGAACTCCACTCGGGCAGGACATAGACGATTTCTATCAAGGTAACAGGGTTTGGTTTATCATTGGAGGCTTCAATGTAATCAGAGATCCTTTGGGGAAAATGGGAGGAGGGATATGTCATTGGAACGACATGCACGAGTTTGGGGAGATCATGGCGTGGAAGTGATTGGAGGACTAGGGCTTCTTTCGAGACATCTTCACTTGGTGTAATAATCAAAAGGGTGGTAGATGGATGCGCTTCCGACTTGTTCATTGCTTGGACAACTTTTAGGCAATCTCTTCGTATCCAAAACCAGTGTGACTCATTTGGTGCGCGTATTGTCCGACCACTCTCCCCTCCTGGTTCGCCTGGCTACATGTGCAGACCATGAGAATAATTTCTGCTACTCCAAAAGATGGATGTTGGTCCTGAGTTATACCTCCTTGGTTCATACATCTTCGAACAATCCTATGATTGATCGCTCTTGGTTTGGATGTCACGAAAAACATAGAAGGTTGAAAGATGATCTTCAAGCGTGGTCAAGAAACCCTCCTTTGAGGTTGCATGATATGATGTCTGTGCAAATTGATATTGATCATGAGGAGACTAACTTAGATGATGTTTGGAATGAGGGGATTTTTATTGAACTCATTGAAAAATAGAACACCCTGTCAGAAATGCTTCTAGAACAAGAACAGTTGGCTCGGGGGAAATCAAAGCAACCCTGTTGAAGGAAGGCTAACAATAGAAATACGTCCTATTTCCATGTTTGTATCAAAGAGTAGAAAAGAGTTGTGTTGTTTAATATTTGCTTGGAGTATGGTTTCTTTACTGATGATTTAGCGGTGGTTGGGTGTATGATGGAGGATCATGTTAGGTCCTTAATAGTCGGTATCAATACGACTATGCAGGAGGGTTAACTAAGCGACTACTCTTATCTTTGTGAAGATATTCCTTTGATGGTGATTGAGGATGTTAATCAAGGTCTTGTGAGAATTCTAGAGGTGCGAGATGCGGTGAAATCCCTCAACTAGAAAAGTGCACCAGGACTGGATGGTTTTCTAGTATCTTTCTATATGGCCTAGTTAAAAATGATCTTCTGGAAATAATTCATGATTTTTTCGGTGGGGAAATCTACCTTGTGTGGCTTGTGCTACTATGCTTGTCCTCATACCAAAGGTGATGGACCCTACTTCCATTAAGCATTTTAGACCCATTAGTACGTGTAATTTTACGTACAAGGTGCTTGCAAGTATGCTTAACAAAAGGTTTTCTATGCATCTTCTTGGGTGGATTTCAGAGGAACAACATGGCTTTGTTAGGGGACGATCTATCCAATCTTTTATCAACCTCTCTCAAGAGATGACTGGTGATATTAATAGGAAGACGCCAAGATATAATGTTCTAATCAAAATTGACATGGATAAGGCATATGATCGGCTTGAATGAGGATTCATATTGAAGGTAATGACTTGTATGGGTTTTACTCCATGGGTTTCTGATCACTTCTTCAAGTGCATTAGCTCTTCCCGACTCTCGTTGAATTTCATGGGTAAGAGATGCAGTTTTTTCAAATCAGTGTGGGGCCTAAGGCAATGAGACCCCATATCCCATGCCTCTTTATTCTGGCTCAAAATTCTTTCATCTAATTTATTTCCTCCTACATCAATGATAGAAGAATCCTCCCTTGTAGTTCCAGGATCCATTTTAACAGTTTGTCTCACCTCATGTTTGTCGATGACACCCTTCTTTTCATTAACAATAATAGGATATCTATCTAAGGAATGGTTAATGCTTTGAAGGAATATTACAAGTGGGGTGGCCAATGAATTAATTATGAAAAGAGTAGCATTTATTTTTACAAATCATGCTCTAAGCACCATGCTAAAAATATGGAGGACATGTTGGGTATCAATAGAAAATCCTTTCCTCCGGATTATCTTGGGGTGCCAATTTCACTCGGGGGCCATTGCATTCAGCACTATGAGAGCATGGTCGCCAGGATTACATCACGTATAGTTAATTGGAACTACCTTATTTTGTCCTTTGGTGGTCATATCACTTTGATTAATTACATTATTTCCTCCATTCTGATGCATGTTATATTTGTTATTAAAGTTTCAAAATAAGTGGTCTACAAAATTGAGAAAATATTGATTTTCTTCATTTGGGACTCTCATATGGAAGGGCATTTCCATTGGGCATCCTGGGACTGAATGCCAAGCTAGTGGAATCTAGAGGTGTTGGCCTTAGGAATGTGGTGGAAATCATGCACAGTATTCAAGCCAAACTGACCTGGGAGGTATTGGATGGTCATCCTTTGTGGGCTCTCTTTATTGTTGGTAAGTATGGGAAATATTTTAGTAACTTGAAATGTCCTATCTCTACCCTGTGGAAAATGTTGTGAGGACACATACCCATGCTTCAAAAATGGTCTATATGCATTGTAGGATGAGGTGATTTAAGCTATTGGAATCATAACTGGGATGGAGTTATCCTGGGGTTTCTGGCCTGCCCTGTGCCTGAAATTTCTTTTGCTCAAGGAAGTCCCTACCCAGAGTTCACTCAGGTTACGCTCAACCCAGGTCAACGTGAGGTCTTCAGCAACATTCATCTCTCCTAGGAACCAGATAAACTGGTTTTCATTAGTGCTTATTCAGTGGAATTATCGGATAAGTAGTATCGTACGACCCTCCATGTGCACCCCGACGTTAGAATGGCCAAGATTCTTTGGTGTAAAGACATCCCGATTAAGTACCTCTTTCTAGTCTGGTGCATCTGGCAACGGGCTATCCCTACAGATGATTTAATCAAACGGAAAGGAATTTATGTTGTCTCCAAATGCCAATGTTGTTGCAACCCCAAGGGAGAAAACTTGGACCATTTTTTCTTTGATAGCGACTTGGCCTGAGCTGTGGCATGGCTTAGGGAGCCTCATCGGTGTCGAGTTTTCTGAATGGAATAGTGGCACTTTTTTTAGGTGTGGTTCCAGGGGTGGTCAACAGCAGCTTGGAATGCAAGGCGCGAGCATCCCTGGTTTCAGCTGGCTGCTGGTGTATTTGGAATGCTAGGAACAAGTCTAGGGTGGAAGGCTTTACGAGCTCTGGTCTTTCCCTACAAGCTCGGTCCATGTGTTTGGTCGCTGAGCTTGGTCCTCTTCTTTAGCATTGGAAAAATTCTTGATCTTTCAGGATGGTCATGGGTGGCATGAACTATGAATCTTTTCTATAGAGAATGGTGCCTCATGGCAGATGAGTTCAGTGGATTCCACCTTCTGATGGCTTCATGCTCAACTGTGATGGTTCTTGAAACCTTGGCATTATGAGAGGAGGAGGAGTTGTTTGTGACTACAACGGTTCATTGTTGCTTTCCTTCACTGGTTTCTATGGGCGAGGAGATTCTCTTTAGGAGGTGGCAAAAGCCTTGATGAATGGGATGGAGGTGTGTCGGTCCTACAACATTACACCCATGGTGGTTGAAACAGATTCCCAGGTCCTTCTCAACTCTCTCCATGGGAGGTACGCCACTCCGTTGTCTATTATATATCTGATTCGAAGATTCCAATCCTATATTGGTCATGCAAAAATTTCAGACACTTGGAACATGTCATGGATTGACGTCAATAGAGAAGGCCAAACTAACATGTTCTCCACCTTACCGATCTACTCAGTAATATCAAAAGGTCTGACATACCTCAACGTTAGCTTCCCTTGTTTACCCAAATGACTATGATACAAGAGAGGTTCCACTTTCAGAAACACTCAGTCACTCACAGAAATTTCCAAAGATTGATGCCTTTGAACGACATAAGACTTGTGACGACTCCGAGCTATCAAAAATTGCTACATGATTATCTTGACTTTCTCAGACGTCTCCTGCACAAGGCTCGTTCCCATTAGTGAGGTCTCACCCACCTCAGCGTAACAGAAAGGAGACCGACAAGGATGAACATAAAGTGATTCAAAAGGATCCATTCAAATCAAGGGTTTGTAACTATTTTTATATTCAAACTCAAACAATCCCATATGGCTATCACAAAATTCTCTAAAATCCAAAACATATGCTCAGAGCATGTCTTCTAAAATATGATTCGCCAACATTGTCTGACCATCTATTTGAGGACGGTATGCCACGCTCAACTTGACCTATGACCCCATCGCCTTCTGAAGGCCTTTACAAAATTGTGAGGTAAAACAAGAGTCCCTGTCAGAAACAATTTCTGACGACACACCATGAAGCCTCACAACCTCCTGAACATATAACTGAAAAAGCTCATCCACCTTGGTTGAATCCCTAATTGGAACAAAATGGTTTTATTTGGTCAGATGATCAATCACTACCCAAATGGAATTCCTTCCCTGGGGTGTACGTGGTAAGCCAACAATAAAGTCCTTGGCTATCTCGTCCCACATCCATGTAGGAATGAGTAGTGGCTAAAGAAAACCAAATGGCCTTTGGTGCTCTGCTTTCACCTGTTGACATGTATAACACCATGATACAAAGTTAGATAAATATCGCCTCATACCTGGTCACCAGAACTGCTGATGCATGTCATAGTACATCTTGGTAGCACAAGGATGAACGACCCACTGAAACTGGTGGCTATCCTACATCACCACCTCCCTTAGTGACAACAGCACCACGAAGAGACCCTTGAAGCACAAAACTCCCTCAGGAGACATCGACCTTTCACAAGGAACCTCCCCACCATTTAAAAACAACATAGAATACTGGCACACCTCGTCGCATGGCTGATCATGCCAAACCAACTCTAGAAGAGAACGTGTTAGTTGCACGCTGGCCTATAACACACCTCCACTATGCTTTATAGCCTTGAGATGCATCTGTGTGAAGAGACCCTTCAAAGTCCACTTTTCATTGGACTTTTTCAATGCTTTCACTCAAATTATGCTGCTCTAAGAATCTTCCACAACATTACCATTTCTTGGGGTGTACACGATATCAAAATCAAACCCCTGAAGGTACTCAACCCAATGGCATTGCCTCATATTCAAATCTTTATGGGAGAAAATATAGGCCAAGATCTTATGATCGGAATAAACCACAAATTTCTCCACAAAAAGATAATGGAACCACGTCTACATGGCATGCATCACTGCTGCTAACTCCAGTTCATGGGTTTGGTGAATCTCTTCACGTTGTCAGAGCTAGCAAGAACCATATGCCACCACAGGGTCATCTTGCATCAGCACCCACCCAAGACCCATACCAGAAGCATCGCAATAGAATGCATATCCCTTTTTAGATTCTAGAAAGATCAAAATAGGAGTTGTGGTCGACCTCTGATTAAGCTCCTCAAATGATTCTTAACACTCTAGGCTTGATTCAATCTTTACCCCCTTCCGAGTATGCGATGTCGTGGATGAAGCAATCTGAGAGACATCTCGAATAAACCACATGTAATACCCTTCCATACCCCAAAAACACATGATTTAGAACACATTCATCGGCTTCTCCCATGATATCACTTCACTGATCTTCTTGGGGTTCATCGAAACCCCACGTTCAGAGATCACTTGACCTCGAATCTTTACCTCCCAAATCTCGAAGGTTCATTTGGAAAACATCTCATAGAGATGACGGTCTCAAAGTGTACCCAATATGATCCGCAAATTCCGCTCATGTTCCTCCACAGATTTGGAATAGAATAAGATGTCATCCACAAATACCCTGAAAAAACAGTCAAGAAACCGATGGAACACCCTATTTATGAGTGTCATGAAGACCGCTGGAGCATTTTTCAACCCAAAAGGCATGACCAAGTACTCAAAATGTTCATACCTATTTCAGAAGACTATTTTTGGAGTATCCACCTCTCTAAGTCTAACTTGATGATGCCCAGAATGCAAATCAATCTGGGAGAACCACCATGTCCCCTTATGCTGATCTAAAAGGTTGTTGATATGAGGAAAAGTGTAATTGTTCCAAATTGTCACTTTATTTAGCTTCAAGTAATCAATACACAACTAGAGAGATCCATCAACCTTCTTTGCAAATAGAACTATAGTGGCCCAAGGTGAGACGCTCAGGAGAATGAATCCATTGGATTCCAAATCGTCTAGTTGTACCTCTAATTCCCTCAACCTGGTGGGGGCCATACAGTATGAGGGAAGAGATATCAGCTATGTTCCCGGTTCCAAATCGATGGAAAACTCCACATCCCATTCCGAATGCTTACCCGAAAAAATGATATGGAAAACCTCTGGGAACTCATCCACCATAGGAGGTAATCCACCCTTAGGAGAACCATAATCATCCTCTAACATGAGCGATGAGATCTGAAAATGATATTTCCCATCTCCATAGGTGGAGATCCAACACATCCCGATCAAGGATCCCATTCACCTTGAAAAACCTGGGTGCTTCCATCAGGTTTCACAAAACACACTCACCACCTATAACAATTGATGTGCACCTGAAAATGCACCATCCAATCCATACTGAGGATCACATCAAAGTGGTCCATCTCCAAAACAAAAAAAATCCCATTCCAACTCGACCCTTGACTTGGTGAGTGCACAAGACATGCACCTGAAAACCTACCATCACTTCTTACCAAGTGGCGTTACCAACTCCAAGACATAAGATATAAGCTTGGTTGACAACATTAACACATCATCAAGGTGGGTAGAAATGAAAGAGACAAAGGAACCCATATCAAATAGAACAAGTACTAAGGATGATGTAATAAGAATAGTACCTTGAACTATCACAAGCCCTGCATCTGACTCCACTGGCGCTCGATCCACTTCATGGAGTTTCCTCAACCCGACCTGACCTAGATAACAACAACTAGCCCACTACTCAACCCTGAACTGACTCTACCCAAATGATGATCCTCCCCATCCTCCACAACCTCCAAATTGAGAACCCGCTTTCCTGGGTAGTTCGGATTGGGCTATCATCCCATTAGAAGACATTGACCATGCACCACTCTTAAATGGGCGCACAATTCTACAGAATCGCTATAAGTTCCCCATAACTCGACACCGGTGACAAGGATTGTGTGGAGATGAGCACACATGTCATGTTTTTCCTTCCTTCCCACACTGATGGGACACGACTGAACTAGTGTCAGAAGCCTCAAACAGAGACATGTCAGAAGAATGGCCTGAACTACAACCTCCCTTGTTCCCCCGCTCATCCTGCTTCCTCTTCTTATTAGATGAACTGCCACTACCCACTACTGACATTGCTCCATAGAAGCCATACTTACTTCTACAATTAATCTCTACCACCATGGCATGATCAAAAACCTCAACATAAGTTTTCATTTTATACAAGAAAACCTGAGACCATATTTCTAGACGTAACCCCATCTGGAATATCTGAGCCTTCATTTTATCATTAGAAACGATCTTGTGTGCATAACGAACTACAAAGAGGTTAACATACTTTATCACGGTCTAGTTTCCCTAGCTGAGCTCCATAAACTCTCAGGATATTGTAAAGGCCAAAATCCTGGGACAATACTAGTCATTGAAAATGACCTTCAAGTCTTTCCAACCCATCTGCTCATTCTTCCTAGCTTGCAACACCGAGTCCCACTACTTTCTACATGGACCTTCCATCATAAACAAAGAACATTTCACTCTGACCTCCTCAGGAGTATCAAGAAACTAAAACATCTTTTTTATTTTCTCAATCCACTCCTCTACTTCCTGAGGTTTCGTGCTACCTCGAAAAGAAGGAGACTTTTTCTGGAGGAACTCATGAGCCTTGTCATTTCCGAGACCAGTCTCGACTTCTCTAAACTTAGCAGGACCAGATCCCACTTCTTGTCCCAAGTCATGGATAATCTAAACCACAACTTCCACTAACCTATGATTAATTGGTGAGGGAGAACTCTCTCTAACCTCTTCCCGAAGTTTCACAATAAGTCTTCAGGGAGGCATCTTTCTACACAAGTAGTAACCAAGAATAAAACCACCAATACATCCATTCTGAAAATTTTCAGAAATAGAAACAAATCTAAATCACTTCCATAAATCTAAACATAAACAAATCCATCACAATAATAAGGAAAACCAAACCAATCCACCCCCACCTAGTGTTTATATATAGTCTGTAGCCTATTTTTCTCACCTAGAAGTGATGTAAAATCAAATCCCAACATCTCATGGCGACTCAATTCCCATCACGATGTGTGCTGGCTATGCACCCCACTCACAACCAGGACTTCAAGTCCCAAAAATCATGGCTCCAATCTATCCAGACTCTTTCCCAAGTAACTCATCCCAAACCAGTGTAAGACGACTCTGATACCATTTTATCATGAACTAAGTTGGGTCGCCATCCAACTCGACACCCAACTCTATCTATGGCATATCCTAAAGGATGTTCTTGATCCCCATGCACTGGAAACTAGTTCCTGGGTATCAACAATATACTTTGGGAATGATTTCACCCATTATTATACACTCATAAAAAACAAACATAAATAGAGATCCCAATAACTGATAACAACAACCAAATGAGGTACAACAATTTTCATATTAAAAGTATACAACTATAATCATAACCCAAAAGGCACTAAAATAGAATGGGAACAACAAAACTATCCCAAAGACCTCCATGAAACAAGAGGGACATCACCCTCAAGCTACCAAGATCAACCCCAACATGAAGTGGAACACTAGAAACTAAATCCACCATCACCATGATATATCTTTCCTTTACCAAGGTCATACATAACGAAATATACATACACCCAAAGGTGTATGCAGGATGGGAGCCAAATCCCAATAGGATGCCACCCAAAATAAAATATTATATTATATATCATTAGAAGATAAATTAACATGCGCATTTTCATAAGAACATCAATTTTTTTGGGTGAAAACATTTTAAGGAAAACCATTTTTAAAATAATCTTTCTTGAAATAAAAAACCACACAAGGTCTACCATATACTGATGGCTATAATGACATCACATAGGCATCGTGTTATAAGATACCACCATTGTAAAATCCCTATAGGTAACCATCACTAGTGGACTTTAAGAACATCATACATTGGTGATCAAAAATATCAAAATTAACCACCAACATCGTTCTCATGCACGATCCACTAGAGAGGATCTCATCCAAAGTTCTAGTGGCCCAACAACATTCTCATGCATGATCCACTAGAGAGGACCCCATCCAAATTTCTAGTGGTTTCCGATCATATCACATGTCCAGTTAGTGTTGCTATCATCAATCCTGAAAGATGAATATAGGCCTCGACCAATTCTAAATAAACTAGTGTACTAGTTCTAGCTCGCTCACCTAGATACCAAAGATTCCCTTTATGCTAAAATTAATTTTCACATATCACAAAAATAAAAACTTTCACATACACATACCAAGAATCCCAAGCACATAAGGGAATCACCACAAGAAAATTTTATGAAACCTATTTGGAAAACACCACAAGAGGAACACATATGGGATCCATGCATTTTTCTTGGCCGAATCCCATTTCAAATTTATGCTTACGTCGAAACCATTTTTATAACATGCTTCACACTTCAAAAGCTCATTTCATGTACACAAAAAAGAAGCCAATAAGAAATGAAAGTCATTTCACTTGGAAAATCCACTTTTAATATATTTTCACCATTAAATCTAATTGAAAACCCATTTCAAACCTTTCACACAAGGAATATAACATATTCAAGAAACACTACAATGAATCACGCAAAAAACACAACCATTTTCCTTTAAAAAAACCATTTCATCACATATGCATATCAAAGCATTTTCAAAACATGTTTCATGCCCCATAAATAATCCATAGAACGCATTTATAATTTCAATCAAGTAAGAAAAACTCATCTAATAATTTAAATTTCTAAAACCACCTACCTTACAGCTGGAGAACTTTGAGAAAATGATGTGATACAACAACCGCACAACCACATGACCCTAACAAGGAAATATTGAACAAAAAACATCAATATTTTCCCCAAGAACACAAGATGAAACCCTCTTTAAGCCAAACCACCCACTGGAAAATAGGAACTCAAGAAAGAGGGATGAAGAACCCATGAATGTGGGAGAAATCAAGAACGAAAGGACTTACTTGATGATTCCTTGAAGAATCGGGGTCAAACCACCCATGAATTGTGGTTCCAAGGCTTCAAGAAAGCTTGGAAGAGGCTCGCATGGTTGTAAATCCTGAATGGGGCAGATGGGTGGTGAATTAGGGTTAAAATCAAAAGAGTATAAAGGTAATTTCCACTCTCTAATTACCTAGACATGCCACACAGTTTCATGGGAAAGGTCACACAGTTTCCCCTAACCATACACCAACCGTTCTCCACCTACTATCATGCCCAAATTCTTCATTTTTTAGAAAATAAACATAAGGAACCCAAGGGACACAATACAAACTAAAACTAAACAAAAAATTACATCAAATAAAAAGCACATATGTGATAAAAATGCTCAGACTATCGACGTAGTATTTCCCCACAACACATTCTCACTTCAATCCATAACACGAATTGGATGATCCTCAAAGGAAGAATCAGCCTCAAGATAAACATTAACTACATCGATCACATGAGAATGATTAGGGCGATACAGTTGATTCTATGACACATGAAAAGCATCATGCATAGCATCCCACCTCTATGTAAGAGACAATCGATACTCCACTAGTCCAATCCTCTCCATAATATCAAACTGTCCAACAAACCTAGGCACCAACATTTCCTGTCACTGAATCCTATGGTGACCCAATCTGGGAAACATTTTAAGAAATACACGAGCACCCACTCTAAACTCCATGGTTTGTTGAAATCAGTCAACATAAGACTTATTCATACTTTGAGACTTATCTATACATTTCCAAATCAACTTGACATACTCTGATGCACCATGCATGAGACTCGGTCCCAATAACTTATACTCACCTACATACATCCAACATATAGGCAATCTGCTTGTCCTACCATAAAGTTCCTCATATGGTACCATCTGGATAGTTTCCTAATAACTATTATTATAGGGGATCTCAATGAGATCTATTTTCTTCTCCCTATACCAACCAAAATCAAGGAAACATTTGCTCAACATGTCCTCCACCACTTGGATAGTATGCTCTGATTTCTCGTCTATCTATTGGTAGAAAGCCGTACTAAAAAATACATGGGTACCCAATGCCATATTTAATCCTTTCCAGAAGTGTCAAGTAAAGCATGACCTGAATGTACATGTCCCCTAACAGATCCACAGTAAAAGTCTACCAAATATGAAATAAATTGGATACTTTCATCAATTGATCCACATGAAACAATATAGAATCATTATTCCAAGGTCTCCTCGAAAGACCCACAATAAATGACATGGTAATTTCATCCCACTTCTATTTCGGAATGGGCATTGACTATAGTTAACCACCATGCCACTGTTTCTCAACCTTAACCTGCTGAGAGGTGTAGTATTTTTTCACAAAACCTGCAATCACTATTTTCTTTCTTGGAAACCAATACTAACTCCGAAGTTCGTGGTTAATTTTTCTCAAACCAGGGTGCACCACCCACTTTGAGGCATGAAAATGGCATATCAGCTCCTCACACATATATGTAGTCATAATAACACGGTTCCATACATTTATTATCTCATCATCATCTATAGTCTATTCAAATGGTGAATCCCCACCAACGAAGTCTTTCCCTAAAATAAAAACACTCCAAATCCTTATACTGTCTCTCCCCAATATAGCTTAGAAGTGTGGAGTCGATTGATAAGGATAAAAGGGTCATCTTCTCATGGACCCCCTGAACCTCAATATGCATCTCACCCAGTAAAGTCATCATGTTGCACTCATAACTTGACTCCTGAACTTCCCAATTCCATGTATTTTTACTCAAATGACCAGAAACACTAATTCCCTTCCCTGGTGTATATGCTAGCTTAGAATCAAAATAATTCATATTCAACCCATCTCCAGTTATACAGGTTAAAATATCAATACAAAAAAGATATACTCTACAATTTTGTGGTAATTATACACAATAAACCTTCCTCCCAATAGATAATTCCACAAAAAATTTAAGAAATAGTCCACCATATCCAATTTTAGATCATTCATAGGGTAATTATGTTAATTTTTCCTCAATATCCATGAACCATATGTAACTACTCGATCTTCTGGCATCAACACTGCTCCAAATTTGATCCTTGATGCATCAAAAAATAACATTATACTCATCACCTGGCTCAGGTAGGATCAAAATTAATGTGGTAGGAAAATGCTTATTACACATATAAAAATCATTATCAAATGAACTATATCATTAATACATGATCCAATTCTTGGTCAAGACTGAAAGTTGCTAGGAATGGTCAGAAAAGTCCTAGATTAACCTCTGATGATAACCAAACAACCCTAGAAAAATTTGGTTATCAAAAACATTCTTTAGCTACTCCTAGGAAGCCACCACCTATACCTTCTCTAGGTCCACTGACACACCTTCCTCTAAGAGGAAGTGAATAATGAAACATATCTTGTTGATCAAAAATATAATCTTAGATATCTTTATGTATAGATTATTCACTCTCTATGTACTCTTGATGATGTTATGATGATCGGAATGTTCTTAATGAGTCTTGGAGTACCCCAAGATAACATCTACAAAAGAAACCACATACTCATCCAGGTATGAGTGAATGATTTGGTTCAAAAATGCCACAAGAACTAGTACAATGTTCAACAACCCAAATGACTTCTCGATGAACTTGTTGGAGTTGGTGGCCTAGAACCAACTGCTTTGTACTTTATGATAAACTTGTATTCATGGATTTGAATATTAATAAATACCTTTCACATCTTGATTGTTTTTCTGCATGAAAATGCATGTGATAATGTCCTAAGGATAGTTGTTGCACTAAAGGGTCATATCAGATCCCTGCTATGATGAGAACCCAAAAGTGCCATAACACTATTTTTGAATATATGTTCTATAATCGGATGATGTTATTTAAGGGACACAAATAATACAGGCCATTATGGGAGAGGAATCATAAAACTTTGAGGAACCTTCTCATGGTGTGCGCCCTTGGTAATATCCAGGAGGATATTATGAGAACAAGACCTGCCAGTAGGAAATCCACATTTCATAGTGTCATTGGATGTTCCTATCTACAGACATGTGTATTGGTACTTAGGCTTTAAGATTATTATTAATGGGCATTAATACTCATGCAGTTAGATTTATTGACAAAAACTGTGATGACACACTGTTTGCAATGAGGTAGGATATGTTGGGTGCGTCATGAGTAATACTGCATTAATAGATAATAAGAGAATGGATTTGTTCCTTATGTTCCATAATGAAAGTTGATATCTCGGGACCTTTGTTGGAATTAATATAGCCTAAACAAATCCATGGCCATGGTGAGCAATGGGAAAGTTCAATTCTAGGAAGGTAAAGAAAGAATAACCGAGCACATGGGTTGATAGCACTAGCATGCAACACGCTTGATTCGAGATATCGAGACAAAGGGATTACATTACACGGTAAGCGTTCATATGAGGTGAAACGTCATTGTAGTGTTAACTTATTTCTCTATGGGTTCCTTGGCGTATTGTTAGATGCTAACCTTGGACTTTAGGTAGTCTCTGCCTAATGATAATGAGAAATACCCCTAGAGGGTCACACACTAAGTGTATCTGAGTATCTCAGTTAAATATTCATTTGACAAGTTGAGTAAAGATTATTCCCGATTGTGGTTTAATAATTATTCAAGGATGCTTGATCACATTTATTTTGAAACTAGTTATTCGAGAGAATATATTATGGTTGAAATAATATATTTATTAGAGAATAATGTAGTGTTATTTATTTAAGAAATAAATAGTCATTATTCATGGACTAATAAATGTAGAGGAAATAAAGAAAATGGAAAAACAAAAGTACACACCGTGCATATTAATATACACACTGGGAAGTTTTTATGGGGACTTTTTAGAAATAATATTATTTATTTAATTAAATAATTTTAGGTGTAATTCACTGGGCGCATGTAAAGTGATAATAATAATCAAATATTATTAGACATGAGGTCTTACTAAGAATTAAATAAAATGAATCAATACCTTGGGTAATTAATTCATTTTATTATTCTAATTAATATAAATCCCAATTAAATTACTCTCATTTAGCCTATCCATTATTTTTGGTTTTGCATAATGGATCTGGAGAAATATCTCTAGCCAAGAGAGAATTCCTTTCCTCCAAGAACGCTCTCAAGTTACAAGAGAGATCCTCTTACGCCGGATCAAGGAGAGTGCTTTGGAAGCGGCCTCAAGGAGATCGAAGGTGGACACCGTAAGCGAAGTCTCTTCCACACTTGCACCCGAAGATCCCTTCAGTGATGTACATAGATATGTGGAGCATGTGTGGATCTCTTCTAGAGGATGCCTACACTTGGATTCTACGACGCAATGACTGATCACATTGGATCGTGACCGGAATAATTAAGGGAGAGATAATTCCATCAAGGAAATTATTTTCTTTTAATTAAATTAATTATAACCAACATATGATGATCCTATCTATGGTTCCAGGAATTCCCTCTTTTTATTTTCATTCTTCGTTCTATTATGAAGATTCGACGTTTTATCATCATGATAGATCTCAGACTGATCGTTGTTAACGGTTAAATTAAAGTTGGCTGCACCCATCCACGCACTTCCACTATGCCCAAAACCTACGAGTGGTACCAAAGGGATCATATCGTTGATTATAATTATTTAGTTGTTCATTGATGATTTAAGAATTTAAGAATTTAGTTGTTTCAATTCAAGTTAATCGTTCTGAAAATCTGAATCTCAAGATCTATTCCTCCTCTTTTGTTTCCCATTCACCTTACAAAAACGATCTTTTCTTTTAATTTTGATTAAAATAAAATAGAGTATCTCATCTGGAGGTGCCAAAGGTTCCTGGACACACAAAACCAAAACACACGATGTGTATTATACCTCACACACTATCTAGTCAATGTTCAATGCATCAGGACTGGTCTGCCAAACCAAGTCGGATGATTAGAGTTTTTCTAAGTATCAATGACTCCATGTGTTGACTAGGAACAGGTGGCATGTAGTTTCTGTATTACACACTGTGTAGCCCATTGGACATAGCGTGTAGTCCCTTTAGGTTAGGGTTGGACCGTGTACCCCATACATGGATTTCCCAACTGGAAACTCTGTAACACAGATACTACACAATGTGTGGCCCATTGGACACTCCATGTACTCCAAAGAATTCTGAAGTACATCTACACGCCGACACCCCGGGCGTGTACTTTAGATGGAAGGTGAAAAATAGTATACACCATGTAGTAGGAACTAAAAAATGTCTACTTATCCAAATTACACAAATTTATTAAAATTTATTATTATATTATACAAACCCTTGAGAAGTGTACCATAGTGTGGATGTAAAGCTGGGGCACAACATATGATATGTGTTTTATACATATGTGTTTAATTTAACATCTGCATAATGTTCATTTATACTCATTGGGTAGTTATGAACGAGAATTCACTGGGTTGCCTTCAAGGTACATGTTACGTATAAAGATAATTTTAAATGAATTTATTTGTTTAAAATTATGATGGATGAGAATCTCAAGGAAATTTATAAAAAGGGTTTAAGATAAAAGGATTGGTTAATTAAAGATAATAAATAATTGATTCGAGCATGATTTATCTTAAACAAGAAGGATTAAAGAATTGAATGTTAATTTTATTTATGCTTAAATATCATTGCATGTATGAATGACCATGAGCTAGACTAAGACCTTTTGTATGTGGATGGTTTCTTTTAATTTATTTATTTAAATTAAAATAGTTGGCATGTGATCCTTCTCCTCATTAATATGAAGGGCCTATGTGCCCAAGGTTTCTTTTATGTAAAACCCCATTTTACCCCTCACCTGCGTGTGAGTTAAAAGCATATGCAATGGATGGAGCTCCCAAGCTAGTGGAGGCCACTCAAGTTAGGAGCCAAAGAGAAACCAATCCAAGGAGATACAAAGGTGGATAGGTGGAAAGCTATAAACATGAACCCAAAAGGATCAATGTGTTTTCTCTCCTAGGTATTGGGTTTTTTATCAACTGATAGATATACTAACCAATATAACAATCTCATGATCATGCCATTTATTTTATTTCTGTCAGTTTCATAGTTTATTTATTGTGGGTGTGTTGTCATGATCACACAATTAATAAATTAAACAAGCATGCAAGATAGAACTAAAATAAAATCGGCTTATGTGTAAATATTATCTTAGAAATGGTAATCACTTAAGTATATCCCACTTAATATTAATTATAATGTAAAAAAGATAATGAAATGGAAATTTAAATATAAGGATAAAATCTTTTAAGGAAATATTACGTCGGTATAACCTTCTATAATCTTGGTTAGAATCGAACCATAGTTTAAAGTGATTGACCAACCCTAGTTGGAGTGCTTTCAATTATCATGGAATTATAATTTGAGGTTTTGGGTTGAATTGACTTGGTTCACATCAAGGGTTGACTTCTATAACAGGACTTTGCGTGACCAAGTGGCAAAGGTTGAGGAAATCCAAAATAAAAGGATATCATGATTGGGGAGTCCACTTAGCGGATCAAGGAGCTGCATGTTAATGCAGTTGGCATTTTGAATGCCTACCTAAAACTTTTCAAGTTTCTTGACCAACCCTAGTTGGGGTAATATAAAGGGAAATATGGATCCTTTCCACTAGAATATTTAGGCAACAGAATATTTCAAAGTCAATGGTGAGGGATATTGGATTTTGATAAAATAGTGGGAGACTAATAAGTATTAATTTATTTATTTGTCTTAGTTTTATCATGATAAAGTACTAAATATTTTCTTATCTTAATTTGTAGAAATGTTAAGAAAAATGACTTCAAACCTATCATTGCGAACCATACTCGAGAAGGAAAACCTTCTCATCGGAACCAATTTCCATGAGTGGAAGAGGCATTTACACGTCATCCTTCTCCATAAGAGAAAATTGTATGTGCTAGAGGATCCTAATCCAGTTGTTCCTGGAAAAGAGTCTAGTGATGAGGAAATATCTCTCTATATGAAACATTTGGATGATTCCACATATGTCCAATGTTTCATTCTATTGAACTTGTCTAATGAGCTCTTGAAGCAACATGAAAACATTAACGCATATAACATGATGTCTCACCTTAAGGATATCTATCAAGGGAAGGCAAGGAAAGAGAGATATGAGATCTCCAACACTTTGTTCACAACTAATATTAGAGAGTCTACGCCAGATGGGTCTCATGTAGTCAATCTTATTGGCTATATTGAACTTTTGAACATCTTAGGGATTAAGTTCTTGGATGAGTTGTGTACAAATCTCATCCTATCATCACCACCCAAGATTTTATCTAGATTTATTGTTAACTACAACATGAGAAACAATGAGAAGAGTCTATCATAACTTCTGACCTTGATTCTCCAGGTAGATAATGACATGGGGCATGGAAAACCCGCATTCCTTATGGTGAATAAGAAGAAGAAGGAAAAAGAAAAGGGACCAGAGATTTATAAGTGGTTTGAAGCCTCTGAGCACTATCCCTCCAAGAAGGGGAAGATCCAGAGGCAGGGTAGAGAATAGGAGGTAGTATGTTTTTCATGTGTCAAGCCAGAGAACTGTAAGAGAAATTTCACCTAGAATCATGGGGACACTAAAGGTGCATTTGTTATCAAGTGTAATATTTACATTTCTACACATTGGGTATTAGACGCATCATGTGGGGATCACATCTATATTCAAATTTAGAAACTAAGTATATTTAGAAATATTTTTAGAGGAGAGGTGGATCTTCGAGCTGCTAATGGCATGAGGCTAGCTACATTGGCCATCAGTGATTACCATCTCTCATCGCCAACTAGAATTCTTTTGGTTTTACATAGCTGTTATTATGTATCTAGCATTACCAAGAACATAATTTTTGAATCATGTTTGGATATGGATGGATTTATTTTCAAGTTGTGAAATAAGGTTTGTTTCTTTTATAAGAATAGCATATGTTATGGTATGGAACATTTAAATAACATTTTGTATGTATTAAATTACGAAAACCAAGTGTTGACAATCAATAATGAAATAAACTCTAATGAATCATACAACACCTAATTGCGGAATCACCATATCAATCGTGTAAATGAGAAGCACTTGACAAAGCTCTTCCAATATGGTTATTTAGACTCTACTGAGATAAAACCACTTGATAGATGTCACAATTGTTTACAAGGGAAAATGACCAAGCCTCCTTTTGGTGGACAGGGTGAAAGGGCCACAGATCTTCTAGGATTGGTACACATGGATGTGTATGGACCATTTCCAGTAGAATCTAGAGGTGGATATTCTTAATTAATTACTTTTAATGATTATTTGAGTAGATATGTCTATATCTACTTAATGAGGTATAAGTCAAAGTCCTTGGAAAAATTTAAGGAATTCAAGAATTAAGTGTAGAATCATCTTGGTAAGAAGATAAAGAAGCTTCGATCGGATCGAGGTGGAGAATATATGAACCAAGAGTTCATTGAAATTTTATGGGAGTTTGGGATTTTATCTAAACTCACTCCTCCTTATACACCATAGTGTAATGGTGTTAGTGAAAGGAGGAACCACACCTTGTTGGACATGGTGAGGCCAATGATCAGTCATGTAGATCTTTCATTATACTTTTGGGGATATTCATTACAAAATGCATCATACACATTAAATCAAGTACCAACTAAGGTGGAAAATGGAATTTCCAAAAAGTTATGGAATATAAAGAAACCCATTTTGTCTCACACATGTGTATGGGGATGTTGTTGGGTCGGAACAAAATGGGAATTGATGGCAAGAGGGGGGGTGAATTGCCTTTTAAAAAAAGATTAACAAATTAAAATCAAAGTTGAAATGCAGCGGAAATAAAAGAGGCAAGACACAAAAACTTGATAACGGAGTTCGGCCAAAAACCCGGCCTACGTCTCCGCTCCCAACTCAACCGTTGAGAGATTCCTACCGCTTGCTTTTCAATGGTTTTAGCAAGAAACCCACTAGGCTTTGAGGTAGAACTAGGACCTATTACAGCTTGCTTTTGAATTGGTTTATCAAGAACCCACTTGCTTTTGATGGTTTAGCAAGAACCCACTAGCCTTCTTACAGGTGAAGGCTAGCTCACCTATGACACAAGCCTTTTAATAGGAAAGGCTTGAAGAAACCTCTTCACACCTTAGTGGTGATGTGAAACCCAAAAGAAAGGGGGATGAGAAAAGGTGTTGGGGTTTGTAGGCACAAACCCAAAATTAAAGCTCAAAATAAATATACAATAAAAACCGTAATTGAGGAGAAGCCTTGGGCGCCAATTGGATAGATGGAGTTGATGTAGCGTGCTCTCCCAAGCTTCTTGAGGTGCTCCTTGGATTGGAAATTGGTTGGAGCACTTGAGGATCCTTGAAGGTGGAGCGCCGGAGGTTCGCCAAATGTGCAACAAGATGTCCGGGCGCTTGGTATATGATCCGGTTGGTGTCCGGGGCTTCCTTGGCCTTTATTTATAGGCATGGAACCCTTGGGGAGGCTTCGGAGCCGTTGGAGAGGCTTAAAGAGCCGTTGGGAGCCAAGTGGGCCAGCCTGGTCAAACTGCAACGGCTAGTTTGACTGGATCCACCGGCTGGCCGGTACAGTCCCACCGGTTGGCCGGTGCCTTGAAAAAGGATGAGGATTTCTGGCCAGGGGCCACTGGCTGACCAGTGCCAGAGCCACCGGCTGGCCGGTGGCAAGACAGTAGCTTTCCATTCTGTGCAGGTGCCACCGGCTGACCGGTGCTGCGGCCACCGGTTGGCCGGTGGTGAGGCAGTGGCTCTGCCTTCTGCCCAGGGTCCATCGGTCGACCGGTGGTGAAGCCACCGGTTGGCCGGTGGACTGAATTTCAGTCCAGTTTTGCTTCTTGCTTTCTTGGCCTAATTCCTTGGCCACCTGAAAAGATTCCTATCATCCAAAAACACTTGAAAAAGGATTAGATAAATATGAGGGTGATTGTGATCATGAAAATAAAACCTTGAGGGGTTCGAGAGGTACAACAATCTCCCCCTATTTTGATGATCACAATCACCAAAACAATCAATGTAAAAGATCGAAAATAGAGGCATGCTTTAAAAGATTTTTCCCCCAATCAATCAAGAATTTCTCCCCCTTTGTGATTATCAAAATAGCATGGGGCATTAAACTTGATTGAGGGAAAACGAGATTTTAAATCAATTGAAATTTTGAAATTTGAATTGAAAGTTTTGAATCAAAAATTTGAAATGAAAATTTTGAATTGAGAATTTTGAATTGAAAATTTTGAATGAAAATTGAAATGAAAATTGAATAACAGTTTGAATTGAAAGTTTTGAATCAAAAAATGAATAAGAGAATTTTGAATTGAAAAATTTGATACCAAGAGTTGAAATTTGAATTCACAAAAAAGGCTTAAAAGAACCTAACTCCCCCTAAATAAAAACAATGAATCACCAGGGAGTGGGATTTTGAAAAGAGACAATTTTAGGCCCGGAGAGACTCGCTAAGAGGGATTTTTCAATCCACACTTGCCTTGTAGCGGGTCTTCTCCTATAGAATTCATCTGAATAAAAAATCGATTTGGGCCTACCATACCGGGCGTTTTTGCAATTACATTCATATATCATGTGCCCAGGTTTCTTACAATAATTAAAAAATTTAAAACTAGAGCTCCCCCTTACAAAAACAGTTGGAGCATGGGAGGAGGAAGCTATATTGGTATATCCTAGCCCTTGGGTGGTTCTAGATATACGTTGGGAACCAAGCAAATTGTTCAAATTTTGTTCCCCTTGGGTGAACTTTGCTAGGGTCTCCCTTAGATCTTTGATGGTTGATTCCATAGAATCAACATTTGGAAAATTTTGAATTTTGAGGGTCAACTCTTCCTTCTCTTTGAGAAGTTGTTCTTTTTCGGAAGAGAGTTTTTTGAAATTCTTTTTTAAAGCAACAAATTTGGAAGAAAGTTCGTGAAAACCTTCCTCCAATCGATCTCTAGCGTATTGGAGATCCTCATAAGAAAGATGATTAAAAGAATTTGAATTTGAAGAACATGAGGAAGAGGAATCGGAAGAAGTTACCTCATGGAATGCCATTAGGCATTTGTTACCGTTGTCGCTTGAGGAGGAGGAGGAGGAGGATGAGGAGGAGGTGTCACTCCATGTCGCCTTGAGGACCTTTTTCTTTCCTTTTTCCTTAGCCCGTTTCTTGTTGAGTGGGCAATCGGGCTTGTAATGGCCCTTTTCGCCGCACCCGTAGCATTTTACCTTGGGCTCGGATCTTGCGGTGGGTTCTTGCTTTCGCGCCTTGCGAGATTTCTTCTTCTTCTTGTGCTTCTTCATAAATTTGTGCATTTGGAGGGCGAGATTCTCCATTTCCGAGTCGCCGCTTGATGATGAAGAAGATGAAGATGATGAGGAGGAGGAGGAGCTTACTTCTTTTTGTACCTTGAGGGCGATGTTCTTTGGTGTCTTCATTGGTGTGCCCTCCTTTTGAGCTTGCCTCCTCATCGTGATCTCATAAGTCATGAGAGATCCGATGAGCTCCTCTACCGGCATATTTTTGACGTCCTTAGCTTCTTGGATCGCCGTCACCTTAGGTGCCCATGTGCTCGGTAGGATCCATAGGATCTTCTTCACCATAGATTCTTCAGAAATATTATCTCCAAGAGACTTTCTACCATTGCACACGTCAGTAAATCGAGTAAACATTTCAGAAATAGACTCATTTGGATGCATGGAAAAGCTTTCAAAATCTTGTCTATACATGTCTAACCGAGTATCCTTAACTTTGTTAGTGCCCTCATGGGTCACTTCCAATAGTTTCCAAATCTCATGAGATGAGGTGCAAGTGGAAACTCGGTTGAACTCATTTCGGTCAAGGCCGCAATGAAGAGCGTTCATGGCTTTGCCATCAAGCTCGAAATTTCTAATATCGGCTTGGGTCCATTTGGATTCATCGGGGGAAGAGAGAGTGTAACCTTGCATGAAAATTTTATAAATGGGATATCCTATGCTTCTTAAAAAAGTAGTCATGCGGGTTTTCCAATAATTATAGTCGGTCCCATAAAAAAATGGAGCCCGACCCAATGAGTATCCCTCGGGGGCGAAAGAGGTGGATGCCATCACAATGGATCTTTGAATTTGAAACCTTTTAAGGTATTACTCAAATTATTCCTCTGATACCAATTGTTGGGTCGGAACAAAATGGGAATTGATGGCAAGAGGGGGGGTGAATTGCCTTTTAAAAAAAGATTAACAAATTAAAATCAAAGTTGAAATGCAGCGGAAATAAAAGAGGCAAGACACAAAAACTTGATAACGGAGTTCGGCCAAAAACCCGGCCTACGTCTCCGCTCCCAACTCAACCGTTGAGAGATTCCTACCGCTTGATTTTCAATGGTTTTAGCAAGAAACCCACTAGGCTTTGAGGTAGCACTAGGACCTATTACAGCTTGCTTTTGAATTGGTTTAGCAAGAACCCACTTGCTTTTGATGGTTTAGCAAGAACCCACTAGCCTTCTTACAGGTGAAGGCTATCTCACCTATGACACAAGACTTTTAAGAGGAAAGGCTTGAAGAAACCTCTTCACACCTTAGTGGTGATGTGAAACCCAAAAGAAAGGGGGATGAGAAAAGGTGTTGGGGTTTGTAGGCACAAACCCAAAATTAAAGCTCAAAATAAATATACAATAAAAACCGTAATTGAGGAGAAGCCTTGGGCGCCAATTGGATAGATGGAGTTGATGTAGCGTGCTCTCCCAAGCTTCTTGAGGTGCTCCTTGGATTGGAAATTGGTTGGAGCACTTGAGGATCCTTGAAGGTGGAGCGCCGGAGGTTCGCCAAATGTGCAACAAGATGTCCGGGCGCTTGGTATATGATCCGGTTGGTGTCCGGGGCTTCCTTGGCCTTTATTTATAGGCATGGAACCCTTGGGGAGGCTTCGGAGCCGTTGGAGAGGCTTAAAGAGCCGTTGGGAGCCAAGTGTGCCAGCCTGGTCAAACTGCAACGGCTAGTTTGACTGGCTCCACCGGCTGGCCGGTACAGTCCCACCGGTTGGCCGGTGCCTTGAAAAAGGATGAGGATTTCTGGCCAGGGGCCACCGGCTGACCGGTGCCAGAGCCACCGGCTGGCCGGTGGCAAGACAGTAGCTTGCCATTCTGTGCAGGTGCCACCGGCTGACCGGTGCTGCGGCCACCGGTTGGCCGGTGGTGAGGTAGTGGCTCTGCCTTCTGCCCAGGGTCCATCGGTCGACCGGTGGTGAAGCCACCGGTTGGCCGGTGGACTGAATTTCAGTCCAGTTTTGCTTCTTGCTTTCTTGGCCTAATTCCTTGGCCACCTGAAAAGATTCCTATCATCCAAAAACACTTGAAAAAGGATTAGATAAATATGAGGGTGATTGTGATCATGAAAATAAAACCTTGAGGGGTTCGAGAGGTACAACAGATGTAAGGAGTTTGTTAAGGCCTTATCAGGCAACAAACTAGCACCCCTGGGCATGAGGTGTATCTTTATAGGACATCCTAAGGAAACAAAAGGATATTACCTATATAACCCTTCATATAAGAAAGTGAATGTTTCCAGAAAAGTCATCTTTCTTGAGAGGGAGCACATCCTAAAAAAGGATAGTGGAAGAAAGATTGACTTCAATGAAGTTGATGCTCAAGATACACATGAGTTGGTATAGGAACAAGTTCCAAAGGTCCTTGTGTAAGAGGTTCCAGAAACAAAAATACTATGTAGGATCTCAAGAGAGGTAAGGGAACTAGAGAGATTTGGTTTCCTTATCACTGAGGATGGTGAATCATTATTATTGGAAAACTAATGAACCTATCTCCTACAAGAAAGCATTAGAGATCTCATAAGCTACAATATGGCTAGAAGCTATGAATTATGAGATAGATACCATGTATCAGAACCAATTTTGGGTTATGGTCGATGAGCTAGTTGATGTAAATTCTGTTGGATGAAAATGAGTATTCAAGAGAAAGATGGACATGGAAAGTCAAGTTAGCACCTATAAAGAAAGGCTAATAGATAAAGTATTCAGACAACATCAAGGAATTCACTATGATGAATCCTTCTCACCAGTTTCCATGTTTAAATCCATAAGAATCATACTTTCCATAATAGCTTACCATGACTATGATATTTGGAAAATGGATTTCAAGACAACATCCCTTAATGGGATCCTTGAGGAAGTTGTATATATGACACAACCATAAGGGTTTGTGACACTAGGTGAATCCATATGAGTTTGCAAGTGGCAGATATCCACTTATAGATTAAAGAAAGAATCCAGGTCATGGAACATTCGATTTGATGAATCCATTAAAAAATTTGGTTTCATTAAGAATGAATGTGATTCATGTGTTTATAAATGGTTTAATGGGAATGTGGATGTTATAATAGTAGTATATGTTGATGAAATATTACATATTGGAAATGATTTGCAAGTCTTACAGTCAGTTAAGGACTAGTTGAACAAGTGTTTCTCCATGAAGGAATTAAGTGAAGCAACCTACATTCTAGGGATCAAGATCATTTGTGACAGATCCAAGAGGTTACTTAGACTAAGTCAGGGTATATACATTGACTAGATACTAAAGAGATTTAATATAGAACAATCCAAGAGGGGATTGGTTCTAGTGCCACATGGCCTACATCTTTATAATAGAATTTGTCCTTAGACACAACATGAGAAAGGTAGGATGAATAAGATCTCATACGATTCAGATATAGGATCCATCATGTATTCCATGTTATGTACCTGGCTTGATGTTGCCTATGCACTAACCATGGTTGGAATATATCAAAAATATCTAGGAGAACAACATTGGATTTCTGTTAAGACTATCCTTAAGTATATGAGAAGAACTAAGGATATGTTCTTGTTTTATGGAGGAGACAAAGAGCTTTTCATTAGAGGGTATGCTGATGTTAGTTTTTAGACAGATCAGAATGATCTAAAGTCACAATCAGGATATGTTTTCTATCTCAATGGAGGAGCTGTGAGATGGAAGTGTCCAAAGCAGCCAGCTGTCATCGATTCTACAGAGTAGTCTGAATATATAGCGGCTTCTGATGCATCCAAGGAAGTCGTATAGATTTGGAACTTTGTATAGGATCTTGATGTGGTGTCTATCAGTAGATACCCCATCACATTGTATTGTGATAATACTGTAGTGGTGGCTCTTGAAAAAGAACCAAGGTCACATCAACGGACAAAGAACATTCTCTAGAAGTATCACCTCTTGAGGGATTTCAATCAAAGGGGTGAAGTTATAGTGAGTAGAGTGTCCATGAAAGATAATGTTGTGGACCCAATGACTAAAGGCATATCTCAAAAGAATCATGGATATCATGTGAGAGCTAGTGGGTTAAAGGTTGTTAGTAGTTTCCTCTTGTCCAAGTGGGAGTTTGTTGGAGTTGGTGGCCTAGAACCAACTACTTTTTAATTTATGATAAACTTTTATTCATGGATTTGAATATTAATAAATAACTTATCACATCATAATTTTTATTCTATGTGATAATTTATGTGATAATGTCCTAAGGATAGTTGTTGCACTAAAAGTTCATAGCGGATCCCTGCTATGATGAGAACCCGGAAGTGCCATAACACTATTCTTGAATAAATTTTCTATATTCAGATAATTTTATTTAAGGGACACAAATAATATAGGCCATTAGGGGTGAGGACTCATAAAACTTTGAGGCACCTTCTGATGGTTTGCACCCTTGGTAATATCCAGGAGCATATTATGAGAACAAGACCCACCAGTAAGAAATCCACATTTCATAGTGTCATTGGATGTTGCTATCTGCTGACATGTGTATTGGTCCTTAGACATTAAGATTATTATTAATGGTTATTACAACTCACACACTTAGATTTATTGATGAAAAATGTGATGAAATGCTGTTTGTAGTGAGGTAGGATATGTTGGGTGCGTCATGAGTAATACTACATTAATAGATAATGAGATAATGGATTTTTCCCTTATGTTCTATAAAGGAAGTTTATATCTTTGGCCCTTTGATGAAATTGATATAGCCTAAATAAATCCATGGCCATGGTGAGAAATGGTAAAGTTCAATTCTGGGATTTCAAAGAAAGAATAATCAAGAACATGGGTTGATGGCATTAGCATGAAACCTGGTTGATTCGAGGTATCGAGACAAAGATATTACATTACATGGTAAGCATTTGTATGACGTGAAACATCATTATGGCATTGAATTATTTCTCTATGGGTGCCTTGGAATGTTGCTAGATACTAACCTTGGACATTAGGAAGGCTTGCCTAATGCCACTGAGAAAGAGGCCTAGAGGGTCACACACTAAGTGTATCCGAGTATCTCAGTTAAATATTCATTTAACAAGTTGAATAAATATTATTCCCAATTTTGGTTTAATAATGATTTAAGGATTCCTGATCACATTTATTTCGACACTAGTTATTTAAGAGAATATATTGTGTGTGAAATAATATATTTATTAGCTAATAATGCATTGATATTTATTTAAGAAATAAATAGTCATTATTCAAGCTCTAATAAATGTGGTGAATGAAATAAAGAAAATAGAAAAACAAAATCACACGCTCTGTATATTAATATACATGCCATGTAGTTTTTATGGGGATTTGTGAGAAATAATATTATTTATTTAATTAAATAATATTAGTTGTAATTTTCTAGGTGCATGTCAAGTGATAATAATAGTCAACTGTTTTTATTAGACATGGGGTCTTACTAAGAACTAAATGAAATAAATAAATGACTTGGTTAATTAATTCATTTTATTATTCTAAGTAATATAAATCCCAATTACATTATTCTCATTTAGCCTATCCATTCTTTGTATTTGTGCACAATGGATCTAGAGAAATCTCTCAAGCCAAGAGAGAATTCCTTTCCTACAAGAACGCTCTCAAGTTACGAGAGAGATCCTCCTCCACCGAATCAAGGAGAGCGCTTTGGAAGTGGCTCTCAAAGAGATTGAAGGCGGACACCAAAAGTGAATGATCTTCCACGCTTTCACCTGGAGATCCCTTAGGTAATGTCCAGAGATGTGTGGAGCACCCGTGGATCACCACTAGAGGAAGCCTACACTTGGATTTTGCGACACAACGATGGATCTCATTAGATCATGACCAGTAGCATCAATGGAGAGAGAATTACATTAAGGTAATTCTTGTATTTTAAGTAAATTAATTATAACAAACATATGATGATCCTATCTATGGTTTCAAGACTTCCTTTTTTTTCATTCTATTTCGAAGATCTGACGTGTTATCATTGTGACTAATCTCGTATTGATCGTTGTTAATAGTAAAATTAAATTTGGGTACACTCACCCACTCAATTCCACTGTGCCCAAAACCTACATAACTTATATAGGTGATATATTCTTTTGAATGCAGTTTGAAGTATATTAGATTGTCTAACTCTCAAATGATGATACCCTGACCTTGTGTCAATCTTGGAGAAAACACAAGCTCCTATCAATTGGTCAAAAATATAGCTATCACATCCATGATTTTGTTTTGTGGTATTTTTTTATTCTTTTCTTACATTTATCCTTGTGAATTTTCTTCAGTTTTTGTTTAAAAATGGATATTTTGAGTTTTCCAGTAGGTGTGCATGGTTGGCGCGTGGTTAGGGATAGCCGTGTGCCCTTCTCTAACTAAGTGTGCGGCTGGGTTCCTCATCAACAGAGCTGATCTCATGACTGCTGCATTGTTTTTTCAAACTGTACGGGCTAACTTTGTAGAATTATCCTCTTATATAGTGTGGGATGCATGGTTTCCACATGGTTTGGAAAACCATGCTGGATAACCATGAAACCTGTCTGGATCATTAAAAAATGGGAATTTACCCTTTATACCTCTTCAATTTTAATCACATTTCACCCTCTTTATTCCCCATTCATGATTCATCACCCTAAGAACCTCACCCTCTCCACCTTTCTACCTTGAAACTTAAATTTTGTGGTGGTTTTAGTGTGGATTCATTAATAAATAATTAAATGTGTATCTTTTCTCATGATTTCTCCCTTATTCTAGGGTTTCTCTTCCCTGTTTCTTGAGTTATTCTTTTCTAGCAGGCCATTTGAACAAATTAGGGTCCAATCCTAAGATGTTGGGTGAAATCATGATGGCTATTGTTAGATCATACCTTTATAGGGTTTTTTGGTGGTGTGGTTGTGGTTTACACTAGATTCCAAAATTTTGAAAGTGTAATGTTGGTGGTTCGATGCTTTTACATTATTAGATGAGTTTTTATTTCTTTCTTGAATGTTGAAATGTGTTATATAGATTATTTTTGTGGTGCGAAACATGTTTTTAAAATGGTTTGAGATGAACATGTGATGAAAATGGTATTTCTAAAGGAAAGTGGCCATCTCTCATGTGTGCTTCGTTGTGGTGTTTCTTGAATATGTTCCATGCCTTTTGTGAATGGTGTGAAATGTGTTTTCAAAAATATTTAATTGTGAAGATGAGTCAAAAGTGGATTTTCCAAGAGAAATGGGTTTTTTTACATGTTGGATTCTTTGTTGTGAACCTTAATAGTGACTTTTAATTGTAACAGTGATGCGACTCTTGTTATAAAATGGTTCTGATGTGCGTATGAATTTGAAAAGTGAATTTTCCCATGGAAATGGTTGGATTCTGTATGTGTTCTTATTGATAAGTTTCCAAATGGGTTTCATAAATTGTGAAAGTGGTGTGAAATATATTTTTAAATGGTTTTGTTGTGCATGTGAAATGTAAAGTGGTTTTGTTTATAGAAAATGGTGGTTTCCATGTTGATTTTGATCATTCTTTCAATGTCAAAATGTGAAAATGGTGATTTCCTAATGTTCTTATGAATATTTTTATGTGTATGTTAAATTGATGATCTATGTTATATTTAAAGGGAATTTGAGCACAAAGGAAATCCTAGGTATCTAGGTGGGATAATAAGAACTAGTACACCAGTTGATTTGGAAGAGGCTGAGGCCCAGATTCTTCTACCATGATTGATGCTAAAACACTAACTAAACATGCGATATGATCAGATTCCACTACAGCATGGATTTCATTCCTCTCTAGTGGCTCATGGATGGGAACACTGTTGGTTTTGGCTTACGATTTGGAGACCACTAGACCATGGGATGCGCTCTCCTCCGATGGATCATCTACAAGAACAAATTTGGTAGTTTAGTTAGAGGATTTTGATCACTCAGTTACGAGTTTCATGGGGTTTAACATTTTCTAGTCACCTATATGGATTTCCCATGGTGATCTATTGCGACATTATTATATTGTTATGTGGTGCTAGCCATTGGAATATGACATACATTATGTACATTTTTATTTCAAGAAATATTATTTGTGAAAAAGGTTTTCCTTAAAAAGTGTTTCTTTAGAATTATTTCCTTAAATTGTTTTCTTAAAAACATTTCAAATATTCTTATGTAATTTTTCATGTTTATTTTTCTTCTAATGTTATAGCATGTTATATTTCTTTTGGGTGGCTTTATACTCAGCTTTGGATCACACCCTACATAAACCTTTGGGTGTATATAGAAATTGTTTATATTACTGAGGTAAAGGAAAGATGTATCATGGTGACGATGGTGGATCATTTTTCTAGTTTTCCACTTCATTCAGGTGTTTATAGCAGTGGATTGAGGGTGATTCCCCACTTATTTCATGTTTTCTGGGATATTCTTATTGTTCTCATCCTGTTTGAGTACTCTTGGTTTTGGTTAAAGTTGAAAAACCTTGAATCTGAAAACTGTTGCACCTCATTTGGTTGTGGTTATTAGTTATTATGATGCTAAATACTATTGGTTTTTTGTGATTATATAAATGGTTGAAATCGTTCCTAATGTGTATTTTTTATTCCTAGGAACTAGTTTCTAGCCCATGGGGATTGGGAATGTCCTTCAGTCCATGTCATGAATCGAGTCGGGTGTTTGGTTGGATGACACCCTGAATTGGTTTGTGACAATAGCTGATATATAGAAGTGTATACCAATTTGTTAATGTTATCTAGTTTAGCTTTCAATAATCAACAAATAAACATTAGGTCTCATTACTATTTTTAGAAAACAAAACTAGAGAACCCCAAGGTGAGATACTAAGATGAATAAACCCCTTATCCATAAATTCTTTCAGATAAGCATTAATTTGTTGATACTCTATTAGTTCCATATGGTAATATGGTATTGAAATTGGGTCTGCTCTATGCATTATCTTAATTGTAAACTCAATAACCCTCTAAGGTGGAATCCCTAAGAAGTATTCAGAAAACACATCTAGGGACCGGTCCAATATGAGTGGAAAGATATCATTATTTTCCCACACTTTATCTAAATAAATAATTTCATCATAGGAAGTAATCTCCCCCAATTCCTGATGAGCTATCCTTGTATGACCTTCCTAGATATCCCCTCTTCATGATGAATATGGCTATTACCCTCATAAGATAAAAAGCTTACAGTCCTATGGTAACAATTGATATGAGATCAGCATGATACCATCTATTCTATACAAAAAAATGAAGTAAAAACCTCACATTTAAAGTATCTTAAAATCCCAAAAAGATGATAATACACTGCCTCAAGAGAACACCCCTTACATAAATTTTTTTTCCATTAACTGTACTGATAAGGTGTGTCAATTGTCATAACCCCACTCACAAACTCTACCATCAGACTCACATCGTTAAAAAGTTGAGAAGATATAAATGAATAAGAGTCTCATGTTTCAAAAATCACTAGAATGTGTAGAAGTGACAATAATAGTACCTATGACTATCAATAGTCTAGCCTCTCTATTCCCAAGTGAAATCTATACTGCATCCAACTATCATTACCCTCTTCCCCATGCCATAGTCTGAGTCCCATGAGCTTCACTAATCTTCTTATAAAAGAAATATTTTCCCAAACTAACACATCCACCACCTAGACCTCCACGTCTATAAGAACTCCAACTATATGAAAAATATGGGGTAGAATAACCAATTCATAAACTCTGACCTTTCCCATCTTCTCTATTATTACCCATTAGTAGAGAGTTTCTACAATAACATTACAAGTGACCTATCCGGATGTAGGCTCGACACTCCCCTAGTGGTCATAGACATTGGGAAAAAAGTGACCTGACCTACCAAACTATTTAATGTATACTTTGTTACTTTTTTAATAAATGTTCCTTCTCTCTAGATTCACTATTTTCCATTTACCTAGTTAAATTTATCATTGATATGATTCCTTATCTTGGAAGATGTACCTTATGGTCATATATTATAATCCACATTCATTCCAATGGAAGCTTACTTCACAATCCTCTATAAAATGAGAGCTTGATTCACCACCTTAGAAAACTTCTTTAATCGAAAGACGTTAACCAATAACTTAATCTCACATTTAATTCTATCCTGAAAGCATCTCACCATAGTTTCCTCATATCTTAAAAACACTAGAGGAAAGTGATGTAAATTGGTAAAGTGAATATAATTTTCCATCACATGCATACTCCCTAGGGTAAACCACATAAAATATTCCACCCTATCATGCCTCAGAATCTCTGGGTAATAGTGCTCCAAAAACTTCTTATTTATGACCTCCCATAACATACACTCTAGTTTCCCATCCCTAGTCTGAATATATTGTCAATGATTCTCTTGACCATGTAACATATAGGCATCCAACTTAAATCTTTTCACTATAGGAGTCTCTATATTGTGAAGGATATTTTGGATAGACTCATTCTAGAATAGATGTGCCTCAGGTCCACCCTCTCCGGTGAAGGTCAGAGGGTGATGTAATTGAAACTCTCATGTCAGATCAGACATGCTATGCACAACCTTCCTTGGATATGTCTCCATAAACTATATAATGTAAGAAAATTTCTCATGGAACTACTCTCCTACTCCTCCACCTAGAACTATCAGAGACTCTAGATCCATTATTATAGGAATAGATCCATCCATGTACACCTATTTTCAATAAAAAAATAATCATGGATTCATGTCACTATAATGTCAAACACACATCTTAAGATACATAAAAAATAATTACCATAGTTTTACATAAGATCGATTCACATAAGACTATAAAAATCATCTTCATAAGTTTCCACACTGTCAAAACTGAGGTACTAACACTACCATCAACCATCCCTTACCTGGGTCATGGATAACATAGGGTAAACACGTTCATATTTCATAGTTTTCCATTACACAATTATTTATCCATTTTAAATTACCACATTTTTCATCTTTTATAATTATCAATTTTTTATTAGGAACCATTTCATTTAATACAAATATACAAATAAGGAAAATAATTTTCATTACAGCAACTTACCGAAAACCTTTTTTTCTGTGCATGTATAAAATGATTCATGTCACATAAAATATTGAGTGCCTAAAATGTTTTGTGTATACTTATCTCCTATTCCATATTGGGGTCACATGTGGAATATAAATGAAAAATATCACACAAAAATTGCATCATCTGAGGTGAAATAATATCCAACTATAACGGAAACATCAATAACAACAATCCCACCAAGGGTCCTTTTGTTTTCCCTTGTATAAATGTTAGATACTCGCATGCACAATCTCATTACCAAGTCCTGAATCATGCTAGTCTCCTATATACATTCACCAAATAGTAAGACAAATTAAAATAAATGATAAATCTTTTAACAATACTTTATGACATCCCATCTCATGTTCTAGAAGCCAATTTTCTAAGTCATTTCATCACATGACCTTAGGAGAGCCACCCGGTATTCCAGAGGCTACCAACTAGCAGTGAGGGTTCAATATGTGACGTGGGGGTACTATAACCTCTTTAAGAAAGAAGAAAAATAGACGAAATCAATAAACCATATCCAAAATAAAATAACCAACAACCCAGATAATTCCATAATCAATAAAGACAAACATTACATAATAATACCAAAACTTGTTTAAATGACCATAAAATAAAGAAGTAGATATTTCGTGCCATAATGAGTGTTATGTGTCTAATGAAAAACCAAAATAAGACATAATTAAATCTCACAATTTGTTCTAGACAACATTTCTGGTTACCTCATCTATGCTATATACAGAATCCAAACTCATTTATCTAGCATATAGATCTTTCTATTATCTTGTCCTGAAAATAGGAAGTATTTTCTGGTACCAATCAGGCATCCCGAGTAGGGTGTGGGTATAACTCAGTAGGCCACCACCAACAACATCTAAAACAATATCCATTCAATAATAGTGTATTTAGTTTCATAATAAATATAGTAAAAATGAAAAGGTAAACAATTTTCATGTTTAATATTCATTAATTAACCACATAGTCCCCCAAGTTTATGGTGAAACCTAAAACAATATTACCTTCTTTGGACCATTCCAGAGGATGAACCATACACCAAGGAATATCACAAATAATTCTTCTATGGAATTCCCATATTCATTTAAATTTGATTGTCACATTCACACATTTGGGGCCTAGAGAAACAGTTTGGAACCTCGTGGGTATTTGGAATAAAAATAAATGTTCTAATACTCAGTGATCACATGAATATAAATATATATCTTGGTACCTATAGTGGAAGTCTTGAACCCCATGGGTATTTTTAGAAGCACTCCATGTCCCACAACTCATTGTTGACATCATTCACAAAAAATCACAAATCCCGATTCTACATTCATAACCTTTTATTAACCATGTTCATAACCTTTTATTTATACAATTTTATAATCCCATTATTTATCTAATTTCATCATCCCATTATTCCATGAATTTCATAACCCCATTATTCATCCAATTTCATAATCCATTGTTCAAAAAAATTCATAATCAAATTATTCAACCAATTTCATTATCCATTAATACACCAATTTCCTAATCCATTATTCCACCAATTACAAAATCACATGGGAAAAATAAATTTATTAATTCATTAAAAAATTCAATTGGACAATGTGTCAATTAAAATTGCACAACTATATTTACACAATATTAATCAATACTATATGAAATATAAATTACACCATCTACCTCAAGATAATTTATTAACGCTCTCCAAACCATAACCATAGATTTGAGATTTTATGTAGAATGATCAAAATCACGATGGCGTGGATGATATTTGATCAACACCTAGGACCATGATCCTATTAAAAAATACCCATAAAAACCTGGATCTAATCTAATTTCCAACTGATGAAAAATCATCCTTCTTCATTGGGAAAAGGAGATGGGATAAAGACAAAACCAAATGAGGAATATATCACTTACCAAAGGGTATTTTAAAATCATCCATATCATCAATTTGTAAGGAAAGTGGTTGATGAGCCTTGTAATCCTCTCAAATTCTTCCAAAAAAGAAGGAAAATATATTATGTTGAGCCAGGGGGGAATCAAAATAAAAACTGGAGGTCTGGAAATTTTTAATATAATTTTATGGGGTTTAAAGTCCCATGCATGAAGTTTCCTAGGTAGGGATCATGGTTTCCCCAACCGTGTGCCTTTACCATGTGCCCTTACATTGGGGGTGCATGTTTACTCCAATGCGGGGGCACAGTTTGACAATCGTGCGCCAACCGTGAAACCCCCTCTATCTGAGAGTCCATGGTTTGGGGTGGGATTCCAGATTTCTTGGTCAAACCATGTTCAACCTAATATGTCTCTAAAATGGTATCATTGTTTCTAGGTGAAAACCACAATGCTTTCCCTAATTATGCACCAACCATGCACAACCCCATAAGCTTCAAAAACTCTCTAAATTCAACTGAAAAACCACTAATATAAATCCCAATAAAGATATTATCATAAAAAGGGTAAGAGAATACATGAAAACAAGTATGTGACATCTCCAAAAAGGTTGGAATCTTATATTCATGTTATTTAAATGAAATGTGTGTTGAGTTTCATACCGTTCCATATATTTTATGCTTATTGAATCATGATAGATTCTGATGTACATAAACTTTACTAAGAATTTCAGACCACCCTTATTATTTTCCCTTTAATAGGAATCCATGATGTTATCTATGACTATTATGAAAGGATATTCTTGATTGAATAATTTTATTTTTTAAAAATTTATGTTGTAATTTTAGTTTTTAAATGAAATTTGTGATTCATATATGTATCTAGTTTACCAAGACTATTAAAATATTCTGTTTTTAGGGATGTGATTTCATGTATCTTATACCAATGTATTAAAGTTGGTACTAGCTTCAAGAAAATGGTTTCTTTTTATCTATACATTGGGAAACAATTGTGTTCTCTAGTGAATTTTATTGGATTTTAGTCATACAGTTATTCCAATTGCTAGGGTTTTGAAAGAGTTTTATGAATTTGAGGGTCTATGTTTCCAAAAGGGTTTTTATTTCATTTCTATTGGTTTTAATGCTATTAGTTTATTATGAAGTGTGTGGGTTTTTAATGTTTAAATGATCTATTTCATACTTCAAATGACCAATTAAAATTACAACAAACACTATAGGGGTTTTTATGTTTTCACTAGGCTAATGATTTTCTTTCTTTTTTATTTCCCTTACTGAGATTTTTTTCATCCCACATTTTAAAATTATTTTAAAAAGGGATTTAATGATGAGTATGGATAATTATTAGGTCAACATGAAAATTTTGAAGACTTTTACTAAAAAAGGGAACATGTTTTTAATAAAAAAAAGTTCTTTGGTGTAAAAAATTGATACTGAGTATTAGTGTCCACTTTTACTGTATGAGTTTAATATGTAAGAGTTTTCATAATTTTCTAAAAATCTAAATCTAAAAGATCTTCCAAATTTTAAGATAGTTAATTATAGTTTTAAAACACTAGAATATGTGATGCTTAAGGTCATGTCCTTAAATGTTTTATCAGAGGAGGGTTTAAAAATCATTTTTTATTGGATATTTTCATCTGAGGATATCTGATGTTTTATAGATACAATCATGGGTTTACAATTTGAAGGGTGATAATAAGTTCAATGTCTTATAAACCCATATCAAGGCTTTAAGTTATGAAATTTTATGGTGACTAATGATATTTTTTTGAGACATATATTTATGAATTAATTATGGGTTATTATATTTTGGGATGAAAAATTAAAGGCATGAGATAACCTTAGAGGTTAAAACACTTCTTTAATATTGAATATTTTATGGTTATTTGGAGGATTTTATTACATTGATGGGAATATTATAAGTATTATAGTAATATAGTTTTATAAAGTGGACAACCAATAGTATAGGTGACAACCTATCGCTTCTTATAAAACCATGAGGTTTGAACCCACAATCGAAGGGTGATAAGGGTGCATTACCTACCAAAGGACCGCATTAAATCTCAGAGAGTATTATCTTTTCTTATTAGTTAATTGATTATATGGATCAAGAATAACTTTATTTTTTGAAACATATGTTTTATTATATAGATAGCCATTGTATTTAGAAAAGGATTTAATGATTAAGTGGTTAATGTTATTTAGTAAGAAGATCACTATAATTCACAGGAAACCCTATATGATTAAGGTAACAAAATACTATGGGATTTTATTTGAGGGATAAAGGATGAGTTATATTTTTAAACCATATATGAGTTTATTTTTTATTTTTGGTGATTCATGTGATTTATGGAAATTATTTGAATATATTAGGGATTATGTGATTAGGGAAATTACATTTTTGTATGAAACTTCATAATTAATTGATTTTATTTAGTGATAAATGTTAAAATTAATCTTTTAAGACGATGTGATCAAATGATTTTGATATTTTGGTTTCAATCAAGGAATATAATATTTTTCATGAAAATTAAGGATATTAATTTGTTGAATGATCTATGTTAAAATTTTGGTATTACTATTTAGTTTTTTTTGAACAAAGTATATTTCTTCATATGACAATTTATTATTTTGGGGAATAAATTTATATTTTACTAACCATTTTTGTTATAGTTATTACCTAAAAAGGAGGAATAATTATTTATTCCTTTATGTATTTTTTGATACATTGATGTTTATTCTATTGCTTTAAGATTGAAATAATTCATCTTGATTACTCATCATTTGGAATGAAAGATGAGATTGTGGTTGGAATTCATTAAAGGATTAAATTATTCTTATCAAGTAAGTATTTTTTCTAATGTATATAGTATAGAAGGAAATTGAATTCCTTATCATTAGGAAAATGATTTTGAAACAAAAAAGGTATACTTTTATTTTTCTCACTAAGAAATCAATGGCCTTTTACCCCATCAATGATTTAAGGTTTTGTGATGTCTAGATTTCTCCGAACCATGTCCACTATCACTTTCTATCAGTCCTTGGGAGTTATTTTTATATTCTATGTACACATTTTAAATTACACCTTATATTCTCATATTTGGAACTCTAATATGTGTAACTCTATATAGCCTTCATAAATCCCCTTTCTCTCTTGTCAAGTGCATGTTTTATAAATCCTTTTTATATGCATTGTGATTTCAAAAAAGGTATTTTAAAAAGTAAAAATATTACTAAAAAAATACAGATAAAATTGAGAGAATATAATTTCATAGTGGGAGGAGAATGTAAAAACCCCTATATTTTAAAATGAAGCACAATGTTCAGTAGCATTCAAGATACGCCACATAAAGCAGAAATAGACAATTAAATATTCTTATTTAATTGTGATTTTTATAACCTAACCATTAAATTGGTGGGTATTAGTATAAAAAGTTATTTATGAAATTAATATTAATTCCTAACTAAATATTAATTTACTGGAATGTTCTTAGAAAATAATCACAAAATTTCTAATAAATTCATTCTCTTTATCAAAAAATATTTTTTCTTCAATTTTTTTTTTCTTATTTTCATGAGTGAATATAATAATTTCTATAATTTCATGAAAAAGTATTTAAAAAGATAAATTTAATTATTTAATTTATCACATAAAAATTATGGTGCAATTAATTTTTTAGTATTTTTTGAAAATATTGATTTTTCAAGAAATTATGGAAAAAATTATTTTAATGAAAAAAATATTTTAGTTTCAAGTATTTTCAAAGTAAAATTATGATTTTGATTAATTTTAAATTTAAATTAGTTTATTTTAATTTAAAATAATCCAATTATAGTTTTTTAAATTCATTTTATACTTTAATTTAGTATTAAAACATTTTATATTTAAAAAATCATTTTTCTATAGAAGTGATTTTCATTTCATTTAGCTGGTTTAATTTAAAATTAGAATTTGAAACTTATTTGGATTGAATTTAAAAAAATGGAATCCATATTTGGAATCAGTTGGTCAATTTTTTTTAAATATTTCTCTTTTAATTTTGGACAATATGAATAGTAAATGTAGTAAGTTTTATTACCATAATAAATAAAAAATCTGTTAATTTAGGTCAAAAAATAAAATTATAAGAAATATTAAATGACCAGAAAACATACCTCAATATTTTTTCATAAGTTTATTTAGACCATTATATTTTTGGGGCATATTAATGAGATTATGACCATTATATTTTTTTATTTAATGAAATGAAAAACATGTCACAATATTGTTTTTAATAAGTGTAATATTTTTACTAACGTGTTATCTAAAAGATATTTTCAATTATAAATATTTTTTTAAAATATAAAGGAATTATATTAATCATCGTATTTTATTTTTAATTTTTAGTTAAGAAAAAATTACCTAAAATAGTTTCACAACATTAATAGTGTAATTATGTTATTAATATAAAAATAAAATAAATGATATTAAAAATACTAAAATAAATATAATTTGAGATAAATAAGGATATTAAATAGTTTTCCAGATGAGCATGATATTATAGGTATATCATAAATTTTTTTTTTTTGAATTTTATAAAATTTATTGATATTTTTAAAGATAATGTAATAAATAGTTCTAAAAATTTACATTATAGATATTTTATAGTAAATAAAAAATTATAAATGATTTAAAATTCATAAAAATATTAAATTCTACCATGTGATTAAAATAAGTTTTATATTATCATCAATTTTTCATTTATGTGTCATTTTTCGTATTATAGTAACTATATTGACCTTCGAAAAGTAAAAACCAATGTTGTCACTCTAAGAGTTAAAGTAGATAAATAAAGGTTCAAACCAAATGATAAGGGTTTAAATTTCGTAAAAAATATATATTTTTATTAGAAGATGTGATTTTGACTAATCCTAATATTTCTCTGAAATAACTCACTTTGGAACCATTTGGAATTGAAAATTAATTTTTATTAATTTAATATATAAGATATTCAAAGAGTACCCCTCCTATCACTTATAAAAGAGCCCCTCCTATCACTTATAAAAGGGAGCCTCTTCATCTCATTATATCACAATTCATAACCCTTAAATTTAATCCAATACCTACCTAAATATATTCCTAAAATAATTATTCTCATTATAGATGGATTGTTTTATGCATAATACTAATCTATGATTTCTTAAGGTGTTAAGTAAAGAAGGATTGATAAAGAATAGATACTGTTTTTATTTTCAAGATTTAGTTTTGTTTCTTCTCCCACATTCCACAAACCTTTTTCAACCATTCTAAAATAATAAATCCAGTATTATAAATATAAAAATATGTTATTATATTAGCTAAATGTCCTTTATATATCTCAACATCAATCAAATTGGAAAATAATTCGTTTTTCATGTGTATGGTGAACTATCACCTCGCGAACCGATGTAATTATTCATCCATCACTATCTCCCAAGACTAGTTATAATGATGGAATTAATTATTATATATTATATTCATGACATATTTATAATTATCAAAAATATAATAAATCATTGATCTTATTACCTTTACATGCATAGAAAAATGATAATTTCGTTCATGCGTATAAGTGGACTACCACCTCCACGAAGTAATGTGATTTGTTTTTCATCACCAAATCATATTGATGATATATATAAGTACATTTAAAGAAAAAAGATGATATATATTATTTTGTGATCATTATATAAAGATAGAATAATACTTACCTTCTTTCAATAATAATAATAAAAAAATTGAAAAGTTACTCATGTGTACATGCAAACTACCATATCCATGATTGTAACATAGTTCATTTTTCATAAAAATATTTAATGGGTATATTTAAATGTATAATTTATGTATAAAAATGATCATTTTTTTGTTAATATTATTTTGGTGTTGATTTAATTCTGATCTTTTTGACCACATTCAATCTACCAATTTCATTTTGGACTTATTTACTAAATATCATCATAACATCTGATGTTAATGTTAATTGTATATAACATGGTATAAAATAAAATAATGGAATAATGAACATAAAAAAGTTCCTCTTAATAAAGTATAAATTAACTTAATTTTATTATTAAGGAATATAAAAAATTTATGGGATGAGTTAGACTCAAGGTAAGGTACATTATTTTAAAAATTATTTTTTAATATTTCTCCTACCACTCTCTTTTTCTTCCATTTCCATGTTTTATAAAATTATTTTCATTTTTTACCATTATCCTATGATTGTTTGAAGTAATTTTTAGTATGATAGTTTTTTTGAAATAACTATTAGAAAGAAATATTTTAAAAAAAATTTACTTTCTATGTATTTTGAAAAAAATACGGTCAAAATGTTTTTTTAAATTATATAAAATAAGTGAATTTTACCTTTATCATGATGCCTTAGTTATTTTATGTCTCCATTATAAATTTTAATAGTAATTTTTTAATAAAATTGTTTCCTTATGATTTTCACAGTTTTTCAATTTTTAAAACTCCATTTCTAAAAGAATGTGGTATTTTCATAACAGAATGTTTTTTTATTTAAATGTGTTTTTAAAAAGGGTTTTAGGATACAATGATGCAAGAATAAAATATTTTATTCATGTTATGGTACATGATATTTAAATGAAAAATAGGTTAGTCTGATATATCTTATACGATAAGTTGAGCCCCATTATAGATCACAGGTGAGCCAGGTACAACTTATATGTTAGCTTAAATCCCATTATAGCACACAAGTGAGCCGATATAGCTTATACGAAGGATGGATACCAATTATAGATCATGAAAAATAGGTGATCATGATATATATTATATAAAGTGTGGTCCCCATTATATCTCTCTAACTCATTGGGTATCGATTATGTTATCCAGAGAATTTTATTGGAATTTATTCATATAGTTATTCTATTTGATAGGGTTTTATTAAAAATATGCTCTAAGTTTCCAAAAAGGGTTTTTATTTTCTTGATATTGGTTTTAATGGTTTTATTTGAATAAATAGTGTTTTTAATGTGAATATGTTTTGTTTCATACAATCAAATAACATTGATGATAAAGGTACACATTGCATGGGTTTTTATTTTTTGTAGATGAATAATGGTTTTATTTATTTTTATGCCTCGTACTAATATTTTTATGCTTATCCCAAATTTTAAAATGTTTTTATTGTATTTAATGATGATTAGGGACAAGGATGAGGTCATGATGAAAATTCTATATATTTATCAAGGAATTAAATAATTCTTTATTTAAAAATATATTTTTAGAAGGAAAATGGATATTGACTTTAAGTTTCCACTTTTAATGTGTGGGTTTACTATTTAAGAGTTTAACCTAATTCTATAAAAATATAAATTGAAATGATCCTCAAATTATAAGAAAGTGATTTTAGTTCCAAAACACTAGAATATGTAATTATAATGGATTATTCCTTACACCAAAAGGCTCTTGTAGTGTGTATATGAGTGGAATGTGTGGGTCCTTTTATAAGTAGGGGAGAGGACATAATTGGAATTTTTAAAAAATTTAAAAATATTGATGTCTTACTCAAGATAAATGGTCTTAAATTGGACTATTTACAATTATGATATAATATATGGTATAAATATGGTTATAATATAGTATTTAGACATGTTATTACAATATTTTAATCCTTATCTCTTTAGTTTAACACTAGGTAAACATTTTACAACATTAACCATGGGAAAATATTAGTATAGTTTTTAAAATTCATTATGACCAAAAATTAATTTATCCTTAAATCCAAATATTAATTATGTAGATTAAAAATATGTAATTCATTTTATCTAATTCAATACAAATTCGTGGAAGACTTTAATTTATAATTAAATCAACAAAATTTGACGAAAACTGTTTTTTAGAAAATATCATTTTATGTATAAAAATGTTTTTATAAAAAATTAAATTATAATATTTATTCCAATAACATTTATTACATTATATACAATAAAAAAGAACAAATAAAATTTTAAAACTAATAAAAACAGAATGTGTGTTTTTAAATTCTTGAATAAAAATATTATTTTCTATAAAAATCATTAATTTTTACTATTCATTTAAAATAAAGCATTTCAAGAAAAATCCCATAAAATTTTCCTAAGATAATTTTGAAATTCCCAATTAAAAATTGATGTTCCTTTTTTCAAATTTGAATTATATAATTTGGAAATTTTTCCTTTTAATAAAATGACATTATTCATGGAAACCCGACCATGTTAGAAATAAAGCTTCTTACTTTTAACTGAAAAATTACATAATATTAATATAATGAATATAAATATATAAAATTTGGTAAAATAATATTAATAGAACATGAAAATGATTTATTTTAATTGTACATGGTTTTTTACATTCATTCCCCATTTTGAAAATTTTAGCCTCTGGATTTTATTTAATATTTAAATATGTGGGGATATCTTTCACTAATTCATATTTTTGATTCCCTGGTTACTTCTTAAACCATGTGTATTTTAAAAAAATAATAAACCAATTAATTCATATTTTTCTAAAACACTAAATATCTATGGTAAATAATATGCACAGGTTGTTCCCAATGAATTTTTTTTTCTTCAAACTAAACTACTTTATTTCTTAGAACATGAGATCTATCTAACATATATTTATATAACAAAAAAAATGAAATATGGAATGTACCAATAATAAATTGAGAGGAAAAAAAATTTTATAAGAAACTGATCCAATCTTCTCAAGAATTACATATGGGATAATAAATATTGTACTTAATATTTATTTTTATCAAAACACATAACATTGTTCTATTGAGATAAATTATGTAATACATGATCTATTACCTAAAATGAAAGAGATTTATATGGTTATTTTGATAACTTTTCTTTCTCTATTGAGCATTACCCATTTACTAATAATTCATCTTAACCTTCTCACCCACTTATTCTACCAATTTTTGTCCCAAAAAGTCTACTTCCCTAACATTATCATAACAAGCTACAGTCTGACATCGATTATCATATCATGCTTCAAAATGTGTCATGCATTTACTAAAATGAATAATGTTATTATATTATAGCTAAACTAAGGATATAGGTCGATCCCAACTTACTTAATTATCTATTCAGCTAGCTAAATGACTATCCTCCAATTTCAAAAAAATAAAATCATTTTAAATGTCCTTTAGATTGAAGAGGAATGGATCTTATATAATTTAATTCCATTCCAAATGAATTTTTATTGTTTTTTCGAAAAAATAGAGTTGAATATGGGATCTTTATAAAATAAAACTGAAATTCAAATTCCATGAAATCTAATTATATCTATAAAATAATATTTAGGAAACTCATCCAATGAAATATTATCTTAAATACAAGGAAAATGAGAAAATGTATTTAATTGATCAAAAAATCATAATCATGTTATGTAATAATGTTGTATTTGGAAATCCCATAACAAAATAAATGAATATATTATCATATTTCCAATGTTGCACCGAAAAATTATGAAACATCATATTTGTTAATTCTAATTTGATTTTAACCGGTTGAAAATTCAAACATTTCATATTGAAATCAGTAATACCTTTCTTCATTCATTCCCAAACAAAATGTTAATGAATGAATATGTACATTTTTGTATACTCCAGACGAGTAGAAAAAGATAATAAATTAGCCTCAATAGATAGTAATTTCTTCAAATAGGGAACACATGTAATACATAAACTTTTTCTGAATCTCAAAAAATATATTTTTTTCATTATTAAATTCATAAAACATAACATTATTAAAAAATTATAACTTTTCTTATAAAACCATATCTCATATCTATTATTGAATAATTGTGTCTGATAATGATGGTTTTCTAGAATTGGAAACAAAAAGAGGGTGTTTCAGCATGTAATATTTTAAGCCAATATTCATCAAATCATTAACCAAAATATCATGTCATGGATGTATCATAATTAATTATACATTATCATTCTAAGATAAATCATAAAGTAAACTATTTTCCCTTTCTTGAGGATAATAAATTTTTTAGACATATTCTTTTATTAATTCCAATAATATAATCTATCTCTTTTTCATCTTAATATATTTTTTTATATACATCAAGAATTAATGACCAGTATATATTTCACACTTTACTCTATATTAATGATATCTATAAATTTTTAAAGAAAACCCCAAATTCACACGTTCAAGTTCATGTGTAATATAATTTTTCTCATAAGGTTTTAACGATGTGAATGATAACAAATTACCAAGTCATTTTTTATTGAAACACAACCTAGTACATTCAATGAAACATCATTGTAGATATCAAAATCCCCATTTATAAATGGAAGGTACAAATCTATTGCATTCATTAATCTTTTCCTGAATTATTAGAAACATTCAATGATTTTTTTTCATATGAACATAAAATCATTTTATGATTACTTTGTAATGGAATAGATAATTATTCCATGTATTGAAAAAATCGATGGTAATAACCCTATAATAAAACAAAAATACATTTTTTATATAACATTTGTAGATCATGAATATTCATCAACTACATTATTTTTAGAAGTATAATCGGTTATATCATATTTATTTACAATATTTACATGTAATGATATCTTTTCTAACCATAAATCACATTTACTAAATTTTTAATATAACATATTCTCAGGTGTAAATAATTATTCTTATATTTTTCTAGTGATACTCATAACATTTCTAATAAAAAAATACATAATATATATACATAAACTCAAAATAATCAAAATATTTGTGGAATACTATATTTATAACATCCATGAATATAAATAAGTAATTCATAAACCTAAAGTGTATAATTACAAACATGCAATTCCTATACCTAGTATGGAACAATAGATTAGGGATGTGGCCCTAATTCATTATCATATTATTATAATTGGAACTCATATCAAACATAAAAAAATAGCAATATATCTAGATATGATCGGATAATTCTTTAATATGAATCAACAATTACTTATTATTAATAGTGATGGAATTAAATTCTCTGTAGTCAATGAAAATACTCATGGAACTATTTTTTTATAAAATAAACCTTAAGGACACCTTGTGATGTTTTAGGAAGAATGAATACATTCTTAAAAAAATTCTTGTAACATCTTTTTGATTCCAAATTCTATACATGTATTATTCAGTAAATGGGTTTTCAAATTGAATTAGAATTAGGGACTAAGTCAAAAATAAAGCCATCATCTTGATATGGCATAGTACCATGAAACTCATAAAAAAACCATCTAGATATCCTTTTACTACCTATATGTTATAAATCTTAGAAGTTCCCTTATTTTCTACAATATGATATGGAAAAAACTTATTTACATATCTTAGTAGTTTCCTAGATTCTTGATATGTTATAAATAGTAGGAATTGATTATTATAAAAAAAATGGTAACCCATTTTAAAAGATAACTTCTCCAGATCAGTAAATTATCATAGAAAGATAAATTTATATCTAATATATAAACATAATAGAATTAAATTATATAATGGGAAAGCTAATAAGGGTTTTGGTGAAGTCCCTACCAAATATAATAATAGGATGTTATATGTAAATTTTTGTTTCCTTAATACTAACCCAAGGTGTTTTTACCCAAATTATTGACATCATTTCATGATGTGAAATTTTTATTTTACATGTAAATTTATATAAAATAAATGAATGTGAAGACACTGAATCAAAAAATAAATTGTAATAATATGAAAAAATAGGTAATGTAGTTATTATAACATCATTTAATGTCATGACATCTATTGAAGTGTCTATAAAGTATTTCACTCCAATATTCTCTTATAGTCCATATTATTCCCATCATTCATTTGCTTATTTGGATAAAAATCTTCACAATGAACCAACTAACATCATTTATAACCCCATATATTCTGCTTATCAAAAAATTTATTACTACTATTCATATCTTTTTTTATAGTCAAGACATATTCTCAAAATTACCTCATCAGAATAACTAACAAGATCTAATAAGGAATTCTTCAGGGTTCTATTTACCAAAAAATTCACAATATGAAAATATTATTTTATCACCTTCAAATTTATTTGATAGATTTTTATCATTTTTCTAAAATCATGGACACCTTTTATTTTCTTTTTTCATGAGAAAACTAGTCATAAGAAAACATCATTACTACATTCAATACATAGCTAAATTATGTCTCATAAATTTTAATTTCATGAGTTCACAATGATCTCCAGAATCCTAGTTTTAATCCTTAGTAAAACTGATTAATTTTACTATTTATTTATCAAATACCATTCGATGCATACCATGTCAATCAAGTGAATTTTTCTTGATACGTAGCCACTAAATCATCCTCCATTTGGATAAATTACATGAATTGATTTCCCTCTTATGTTTAACATACATATTAAAATATTTATCAATAAAAATATTAATAAATATATCCAATTCCATGGCATCAATTAATTTTCTTTCTTTAGTATTCATATACATTATACACTATTACCCATATTCAACATCAAAAAGTAATGTAGAGAGAGTTACCTTTTTATTCTCTAAATTTCCCATGACTTTGAATAACTTTTTTGGGATCTTCAATCCACCCCTCAAATAAAACTAAGTCATTAGATCCACAAAATATAGGAGGGTGTTATCTTATAAAGTACTAATCTATCAACATGATCCCCTTTAGTAGATCTGGTTGGTGTCTTTCATGGATAAAATAACCATTTATAGCCTATTGAAACTAATTCATCACAAAAACAAACTTCACAACTCCCATTCTTATCATTCCTAGTTACTGGTTTGGAAGGATATTTTCTTCATGGTTCCTTCATAATTTGGAATCCCTATTTATTATAAATAAAACCATTTTAGAAAAACATTTTTTAGATGAAATAGAATAGTAATATTCAAATTCAATATCATGATAACCATATATTTTAATATATTAAAAACTATTTACTTACATTATCCTAAAATCTTAAATAATATAAATATTTTCTTTGATATAAATAATAATGTCACATTTTTAAACATTTCATAAATAATATCTCTAGACATGAATTCGTTTTCTTACATTCCCTAAGATATTTTAGGATTAGTTATTTTGAGATAAAGGTAATCACCCAAAAATTAATAAATATTACGTAATTGTAAAGACCCGTAAAATTCAAGGGAAATTTTTTCTTAATTTTCTTTGGAATTTTACAAGGGCGCGGTTTCTGACGGCACCTGATTCCGAGGCCCGGAGTGCCCGGAATCATTTTCCGAAGTTTGGCTCGGGTACGTTCAGTGAACGAACGAGCGGGAATTCCTAACTTTTGATCCGGTGCTCGGAATTGAAATCTGAGGGCACCGATGAACTCGCAGCGCCTATATTCGCTTAAAGAGACCTTTTCGGAAGTTGCGTTTGTTGCGGGACGAAAGTTAGTTTTTGGGAGAATTATAAAAAGTTGAATAAAAAATGTGTGTATTCTTTTTATTTTACTTTTGTAGGTTAACTCCTCTCAAAGGGAGTTAGGGGTGGGACCCACACCCACTTAACCTCCCTTGAGAGGATTAAGTGTGGTGGGACCCACACGAACCTAAACCTCTCATCTTCCCCCTTAAACTCCCCTCTCTCCCTCTTAAAAGTTTGTTAACTTAACATCTAATTAATTACACATGACATGTATAATTAATTAAGTGTTATGTTTTTAAATTTGAAGTTTTGAATTCCTTGGTTTGGTAAATAAAATAAGGAGGAACCTTATTTTATTTGGTTAGTTTTGTTTATTCATCTTGAGAGGTTTGAGAGCTTTTTCTTCCTTCTTCAATCTTTGACGAAGAACGCTCAACTTGACGAAGAACGCTCAAGCTCTGACGAAGAACGCTCAAGCTCTGACGAAGAACGCCACTCCTCTCTTCTTCGTCTTCCTTGTCAACGAGAGGGAACGCCGCTTCCTCCTCGGACCTTCTTCGTCGGCAAACGAAGATTCGCCAACGACGTATCTCTTCGGGCGTATCTCTTCGTCAACGGATTTGACGAACGACTACCGCGACGCCCGACCTCCGCGACGTTGTCTTCCGCGGGACGTTGACAAATCTTCGAACCTATACCCAAGGTAGGGGTTGTTGATGATTTGTTTAATTATTTTATTCTTTCTCGTGGTTCGCATGACTAACGTGAGGATATTGAATATTTAAATTGTGTTTTAACGTGAGGGGGCCGGACCGCATGAACACGGCCGAACCCCCTCCTTCGTTCTTGGTGTTTTATTTTGCGGATGAATCAAGGTGGCGTGGTGCCGTCGCACCACGCGGATATTCGCCCAAATCTTTTTACGCTACGCCGTCGCGCCGCGCCATGGAAGAATCATCAAGAACGCGACGTCGTCGCGCCGCGTTGAAGGAAATCAAAGGTGCGGCGGAGGGGCGCGGTGCCGTCGCACCGCGCCGGACGACGAACACTGCGGCCGGTTTCGGGCCGCGGTGGAACGAGAAGACCGGCGGCCGGGCCGCCGGCGTCGGAAGCCGAAAAGGGGACCGGATTTTTCCGGTCCCGTTGGAGAAAACCGGCCGGCAGTTGGCCGGCCGGAAGGTCAAAGGCCGGGGGAAATAAATTCCCCCGGCCAGCATTAAAACCCTCCTCATTTAAGAGAAGGGCGGTTCCCTTGAGGGGGGGGCAGGAGGCCCCCCGGTTTTCTTCAAGCCGGTCCCCACGTGGGGGCCGTTTTTTTTCAAAGGGCGTGGCATATAGCCGCGCCGCCTCTTCAATCAAGCGGGGGATTGATTCCCCCCGCGTGCCGCCTCCGTGCGGCGCCAGGCCGCCGCGCCGCCGGCCGGGCCGGGTCGGACCCGGGGGGGGGGGGGGGGGGGTCGGGCCGGGTCGGCCCGGACCCGGACCCCCCCGTTTCGAATCAGTTTCGGTCTTTTGGCCATAACTTGAGCCACGGACCTCCGATTAACGAACCGTCTACGGCAACGCGATCCTTGGATCGAGACGGTCGTTTCGGTATATCGCACTCAAGGTTTCGGATTACTTTGAGTTCGGCCGGGTTGGTTCGTTCACGAAACCAACCGGGCCTTCGGAGCGGAAACGCTCATATGTTGAGCTACGGACGTCCGATTGACGTGCCGTCAGCTGTGTTGTGTTCCTCTTAGTGAGACGGATCTTTTGGAATACTCCGCCCGAGATTTGGACACAGGTGGAGTACGGTCGGGTTGGTTTTGCCTTAAAAACCAACCGGGCCCCGGGAACGAAAATGCCAATAACTCTCAGACCGGGCGTCCGATCGACGCGCCGTCTGTTGCGTTGAGTTCCTGTTGACGATACGGAACTTTTGGATACATCAACTCTGGACTTTGTGACAGTTGATGTATCAGCCTCTCAGCTCGTGGAGCGGACCCTCCGAACGAGCTTGCTGTGTGCGGGAACCCTAGTGCTGGCTGCGACTGTTACTGTGACTACTACTACTGCTACTACTGCTACTGTGACTGCGACGACGACAGTACAGAGATCCTGTGTGGATTCGACGACGACGACTTCAGCACTCAGTGATCCTATGTGGATCAGTGCTACAGGTCCTGTGTGGGCCCGATCTTGTGTGGGTCCGATCCTGTGTGGGTCTTTGCGCTCAGCGGTCCTGTGTGAACCAGCGCCTACAGGTCCTACGTGGGCCCGATCCTGTGTGGGTCTTTTGCGGGGGTTAGTTACCTATCGATCCTTCGTGGGTCTGACGACTTAGATGGATCAGAGATCATCTTTATCGTCCTTTGAAGAAGTATACCTGTGTGAGTTGAAACCTATTGCTTTCCTGTGTGGATTGTGTTGTGCAATCCTGTGTGGATTACGTTTTGCTTTCCTGTGTGGAATACGTATACTTTCCTGTGTGGACTGAGTTGTACTTGGGCTCGGAGGTTGGAGCATATTTGAATTGATGACTTAGGTATATGTATGGGCATATACCTAAGCAGTGTTGGTTGTTACTTCGTGATTGTACCTTTCTTCGTGGTTTATCCTTTGTGGATTTGAGAGACCTTCAGGGGTCTCGGGGTCCCTACTAAGTAGCTTATACTCACCCCTGCACGGGCTTTGCCCGCACTACGTTGTGTTGGTTGCAGACGACGGACAGCGTTGATCTTAGCTGAGGCTTGCAGAGCGGGACAGTACCCGGAGGTGGACCAGTGGGCGGGACGTGCTCGGAGCGGACGGCGGGACCCGTGGAGCAGAGGAGCTATCTGTACCCACCCTTCAGGTGGGATTTCCAGTGGACAGCTCGGAGTAGCGGCTTTTACTTTTCAGTTGCTGTTTTTCCTTTCGAGTTGTACTTTACTTTCAGTTTGGGTTTGTATACTGGCCCATTTACTTTTCCGCACTTTCAGTTGTACTCTACTTTTGTTTAGTGTTTACTTTCCGCTTGCTTACTATGTGGTGTTTGATTACTTTACAAAGGCAATGCCTTCCCTTTTTACCGGTATTTACGCCTTGGTGCTAGTCGCCAGCCCCTGGCCTATGGAAGGCGGGCTTGGGGTAGTCACGGCACGGACCCCGAGGGCGGGTCGCGACAAATTAGTATCAGAGGAGTTCGGTTCTACCGCGAACTCTGATCTTTTCTATGTGAAGAAATAATGATTAGCGTATTGAGTGTGGTTATCAGTCCAGGGAGTCCAGTGTCGGTGCGGCGGCCGACGTATCCGTACACCAGGACCCTGACTTCTGATTTCCGACTTAATGCACGAAAACATTGATTGCGTGTGTGTTTCAAAGTTTTCTTTGTGATTTCTTATATCAGCTCACCAGGTATAGTGTTCTGACCGTGGCGCACCTGTTTCCTTTTCAGGATGGCCCCACGACGGCAGCCAGCTAGGGTTCCGAGAGTCGAGCGTGATGACAGCCCACCGAGCGACGAGGCCTCGGTGCAGGGCCCTTTGTCAGCAGTGGCACCGGCGGTAGCTCTACCCGCCGAGCCCCCGATGTTTCCAGCAGCAGCCGCTGACGATGCACGTCGCCTCAGCGCACTGCACGAGTTTCAGCGCCAGCGACCACCCATGTTTCGCGGGGAGAAGGATCCCCAGGCAGCAGAGGACTGGCTGGAGGCAGTGGTACGAGTGTTTAGGCTAGTGAGGACACCAGCAGACCTCATGGTGATCCTCGCTGCGAGCCTACTACACGCAGCAGCAGGACGATGGTGGAGCTTGATGCTCCAGGTGCACGATGAGGCATCTCTACTTTGGACGGACTTTGAGAGCCTTTTCCGCTCGGAGTTCGTCCCTGCCACCCTTCGTGCGGTGCGTATCCAGGAGCTTCTACAGCTGCGGCAGGGCAGCATGACGGTCGCTCAGTACTCGGCGAGATTTACCGATCTATCGCACTACTCGACCGACATGGTACGGGACCCATTCTTTCGGGCCCGGACCTCCGAGCAGGGTTTGAGACACGAGATCAGGGCATCGCTGATCTCCCTCAGCATACCGACTCAGACAGGAGTACTGGAGCGGGCCCTTCTGATCGAGAGCTTCCTTGCTGAGTCTACACCAGCGCAGAGACCCACCGCAGGGCGGCACGTGGCAGAGTCATCTGCAGCAGGCAGTCGACGGATGACTCAGGGGTCCAGGCAGACCAGACCTTCGGGCAGACGACCTCAGGACACTAGCTCAGCAGTGCGGGGCACACAGCGAGGAGCCAGTCTTTCGAGAGGCAGACAGTGCTACTCGTGCGGCGGGCAGGGCCACATGGCTCGTGACTTCCCGACCCGCCGTGCCGAGGAGCAGCAGACGGTTGAGGGACCACCGAGGCAGAGGCAGAGGGTCGACCTTGGCGGTCCGCAGGGAGGAGGTGGACGAGGCAGAGGAGCTGGACGAGCAGCCGGTGGTGGGCGATGCTTTGAGGCTCTGCCACCACCACCACCAGGAGGCCCACCCCGACCACAGGGAGCTGGCGGGCAGAGACAGGCACAGCTCCAGGCAGTAGAGGCCTACGACCACGGCGCGCCCGAGATGATTCGAGGTACTATCTGTGTCTATTCCACCCTTGCTGCAGTTCTTATAGACACAGGAGCGAGTCACTCTTTCATAGCCGCTGCCCTTGTTCGGAGCTCGGAGATTCTGACAGAGCCGTTGGCTCGATCCTTACGGCTAGAGACTCCTACGGGAGCAGACTCGACGATTACGCTCTGGTGCCGACAGTGTGAGCTTACTCTAGGAGGCGAGAGCTTCGGCTGGGATCTTCTTGTAGCAGCGTCGAGGCCTTACGACGTCATCTTGGGCATGGATTGGCTATCTACGGTCCATGCACAGATTAACTGTTTTAGGTGCAAGGTGCGATGTGTACGCACCGACGGGAGCAGGTTCACCTTCACCGGCGAGAAGGGAGCCTTAGCAGCATAGGATGGACTTCCGCGGAGGAGAGGACAGCCCATTACTCATCAGTTGGCTAGCCTCATCCTTGGAGTAGTTGACGTGCGGAGTCCTGGTTTTCCTGCAGTGGTGGATCAGTTTGCGGACGTTTTTCCCGACGACGTTCCAGGGCTACCTCCTCGTAGAGAGGTAGACTTTTATATTGACTTGTACCCCGGGACAGCCCCGATATCCACTACAGAATATCGGATGGCCCCCGCCGAGCTTCGAGAGCTACGGGTACAGTTGGAGGACTTGTAGGGAAAGGGGTTCATCTGACCCAGTGTTTCACCCTGGGCTTCCCCGATTTTGTTCGCCAAGAAGGCGGACAGAAGCTTGTGACTCTGTGTTGACTATCGTCGCCTGAACCAGGTGACAGTGAGGAACAAGTATCCGCTACCGAGGATTGATGACCTCTTTGATCAGCTCAAGGGAGCACGGTGGTTCTCGAAGATAGACCTCAGGTCAGGCTATCATCAGCTCAGATTCAGAGACGAGGATGTGCAGAAGACAGCCTTCAGATGTCGGTATGGCCACTATGAGTTCTTGGTTATGCCATTCGGTGTAACCAATGCTCCAGCAGTGTTCATGGCTCTCATGAACAGGATCTTTCAGCCATACCTCGATCGGTTTGTCGTGGTCTTCATCGACGACATTCTGATTTACTCTACGACAGAGGAGGAGCACGCCTATCACTTGCGAGTTATTCTAGACACACTCCGAGAGCACCATCTTTATGGTAAGATCTCGAAGTGCCAGTTCTGGATACGTGAGGTCCACTTCTTGGGACACGTTATCTCTGAGGCGGGAGTTGCAGTGGATCCCGCGAAGATTGAGGCTGTGTTAGCATGGGAGCCACCCAGGAGCGTGACTGAGGTTCGGAGTTTCTTGGGACTAGCTGGATACTATCAGAGATTCGTGCCAGACTTCTCTAGAGTTGCGGCATCACTCACAGCTTTGACGAAGAAGGGGAAACCCTTCGTATGGTCAGACAGATGTCAGCAGAGCTTCCAGGAGCTAAGATAGAGATTGACCAGCGCACCTATCTTGAGGTTTCCTGAAGAGGGAGTAGGGTACGTAGTTTACTACGATGCATCAGGAACCGGACTCGGATGTGTTCTGATGCAGGAGCGGGTAGTGATCGCCTATGGATCACGTCAGTTGAGGCCGCATGAGCAGAACTACGCTACCCATGACCTGGAGTTAGCATTAGTGGTCTTCGCTCTGAAGACATGGCGACACTATCTGATGGGCGAGCGCTTTACAGTCTTTTCCGATCATCAGAGTCTCAGGTATATCTTCTCGCAGAAGGACCTGAACCTGAGACAGCGGCGATGGGTCGAGTTCCTCCAGGACTATGACTTTGAGATAGTCTATACTCCTGGGAAGGGGAACGTAGTAGCCGATGCCCTCAGCAGGAGGACGGGCATTCAGCTACTTGAGGAGGCGACGGAGCAGCTAGCCTCTTTGAAGATATCCTTCGTGGATAGAGATGGAGTAGCCTTCCTTCAGCCTCTCACAGTCACTCCTCCACTACTGCAGCGAGTCAGAGAGGCACAGCGTGAGGACGCTGACTGTGAGACACGGCGTGCTCAGATATCCTCGGGACAGGCACCTGATGGTTTCTCCCTTGGAGCAGAGCACGAAATCCTTTTCAGAGGACATACCATGGTACCAGTCGCTTTGCGAGAGGAAGTGCTGAGAGAGTTTCACACTTCTCCTTTGGCGGTACATCCTGGAGTGGCGAAGATGTACCAGGACCTCAGACGACAGCACTGGTGGCCGGGCATGAAGAAGGCAGTAGCAGAGTACGTTTCTCGATGCCTCACCTGCCAGCAGGTGAAGGCAGAGCATCAGGTACCAGCAGGCTTGGTACAGCCCTTGGAGGTTCCGGAGTGGAAGTGGGACGGCATATCTATGGACTTCGTGACTGGACTTCCACGCACTTCCAGAGGTCACGACTCCATCTGGGTGATTGTTGACCGACTCACCAAGTCGGCACACTTCTTACCCATCAGAGAGCAGGGCTCAGTAGAGAGCTTGGGACGTCTCTACGTTCAGGAGATTGTGCGGCTCCACGGTGTGCCATCATCTATCGTCTCCGATCGAGATGCCCGCTTTACTTCCCGGCTTTGGAAGGGGTTACAGGAGGCGTTCGGAACGCAGCTACGTCTGAGCACAGCCTTTCACCCTCAGACGGATGGTCAGACGGAGAGGACCATTCAGACTCTCGAGGACATGCTCCGCGCATGTGTCCTCGACTTTGGTCGTAGCTGGGAGGACCACCTACCCTTGGTGGAGTTTGCGTACAACAACAGCTACCACTCCACCATCGGGATGGCACCGTACGAGGCGTTGTACGACCGACCTTGTAGATCACCTTTGTGCTGGACAGACCCTAGAGAGTCAGCACTGGTGGGACCGGAGATGGTCCAGGCCACGACAGAGAAGGTCCAGGTTATCCAGGAGCGGATGAGGATAGCACAGAGCCGGCAGAAGTCATACGCTGACAGGAGGTGGAGGCCACTGGAGTTCGAGGATGGCGACCACGTCTTCTTGCGGGTCTCACCTCGATGTGGTATTCGGAGATTTGGCCGAGGCGACAAGTTATCTCCGCGCTTCATCGGACCCTTACAGGTCCTCAGCAGGGTTGGCGAGGTGGCTTATCGCCTGGCTCTGCCACCTCAGTTACACCAAGTGCACGACGTCTTCCACGTATCCCAGCTGAGGAGATACGTGCATGACCCGACGCACATCATTGACCATGGAGAGCTTGACGTTGACGATGGGGCGACTTTCACGGAGGTCCCGGTAGAGATAGAGGATCGACAGGAGTGGGTCCTGCGTGGGCAATCGATTCCTCTTGTGCGCATCAGATGGCAGCACGGGAATCTCCAGGAGAGCACATGGGAGCGGGAGGCTCAGATGCGTTCTCAGTACCCTCATTTGTTTCCCTAGTTTTTATTGTATCTTTACGGGGACGTAAAGCCCTGAGGTGGGAGTAATGTAAAGACCCGTAAAATTAAAGGGAAATTTTTTCTTAATTTTCTTTGGAATTTTACAAGGGCGCGGTTTCTGACGGCACCTGATTCCGAGGCCCGGAGTGCCCGGAATCATTTTCCGAAGTTTGGCTCGGGTACGTTCAGTGAACGAACGAGCGGGAATTCCTAACTTTTGACCCGGTGCTCGGAATTGAAATCCGAGGGCACCGATGAACTCGCAGCGCCGATATTCGCTTAAAGAGACCTTTTCAGAAGTTGCGTTTGTTGCGGGACGAAAGTTAGTTTTTGGGAGAATTATAAAAAGTTGAATAAAAAAATGTGTGTATTCTTTTTATTTTACTTTTGTAGGTTAACTCCTCTCAAAGGGAGTTAGGGGTGGGACCCACACCCACTTAACCTCCCTTGAGAGGATTAAGTGTGGTGGGACCCACACGAACCTAAACCTCTCATCTTCCCCCTTAAACTCCCCTCTCTCCCTCTTAAAAGTTTGTTAACTTAACATCTAATTAATTACACATGACATGTATAATTAATTAAGTGTTATGTTTTTGAATTTGAAGTTTTGAATTCCTTGGCCTGGTAAATAAAATAAGGAGGAACCTTATTTTATTTGGTTAGTTTTGTTTATTCATCTTGAGAGGTTTGAGAGCTTTTTCTTCCTTCTTCAATCTTTGACGAAGAACGCTCAACTTGACGAAGAACGCTCAAGCTCCGACGAAGAACTCCACTCCTATCTTCTTCGTCTTCCGTGTCAACGAGAGGGAACGCCGCTTCCTCCTCGGACCTTCTTCGTCGGCATACGAAGATTCGCCAATGACGTATCTCTTCGGGCGTATCTCTTCGTCAACGGATTTGACGAACGACTACCGCGACGCCCGACCTCCGCGACGTTGTCTTCCGCGGGACGTTGACAAATCTTCGAACTTATACCCAAGGTAGGGGTTGTTGATGATTTGTTTAATTATTTTATTCTTGATCGTGGTTCGCATGACTAACGTGAGGATATTGAATATTTAAGTTGTGTTTTAACGTGAGGGGGCCGGACCGCATGAACACGGCCGAACCCCCTCCTTCGTTCTTGGTGTTTTATTTTGCGGATGAATCAAGGTGGCGTGGTGTCGTCGCACCACGCGGATATTCGCCCAAATCTTTTTACGCGACGCCGTCGCGCCGCGCCATGGAAGAATCATCAAGAACGCGACGTCGTCGCGCCGCGTTGAAGGAAATCAAAGGCGCGGCGGAGGGGCGCGGTGCCGTCGCACCGCGCCGGACGACGAAAACCGCGGCCGGTTCCGGGCCGCGGCGGAACGAGAAGACCGGCGGCCGGGCCGCCGGCGTCGGAAGCCGAAAAGGGGACCGGATTTTTCCGGTCCCGTTGGAGAAAACTGGCCGGCAGTTGGCCGGCCGGAAGGTCAAAGGCCGGGGGAAATAAATTCCCCCGTCCAGCATTAAAACCCTCCTCATTTAAGAGGAGGGCGGTTCCCTTGAGGGGGGGCAGGAGGCCCCCCGGTTTTCTTCAAGCCGGCCCCCACGTGGGGGGCCGTTTTTTTTCAAAGGGCGCGGCATATAGCCGCGCCGCCTCTTCAATCAAGCGGGGGATTGATTCCCCCCGCGTGCCGCCTCCGTGCGGCGCCAGGCCGCCGCGCCACCGCGTCACCGCGCCGCCGCGCCGCCGCGCCGCTCCGCCGGCCGGGCCGGGTCGGACCCAGGTCGGGTCGACCCGGTTCGGGCCGACCCGGGGGGGGGGGGGGTCGGGCCGGGTCGGCCCGGACCCGGACCCCCCCGTTTCGAATCAGTTTCGGTCTTTTGGCTATAACTTGAGACACGGACCTCCGATTAACGAACCGTCTGCGGAAACGCGATCCTTGGATCGAGACGGTCGTTTCGGTATATCGCACTCAAGGTTTCGGATTACTTTGAGTTCGGCCGGGTTGATTCGTTCACGAAACCAACCGGGCCTTCGGAGCGGAAACGCTCATATCTTGAGCTACGGACGTCCGATTGACGTGCCGTCAGCTGTGTTGTGTTCCTCTTAGTGAGACGGGTCTTTTGGAATACTCCGCCCGAGGTTTGGACACAGGTGGAGTACGGTCGGGTTGGTTTTGCCTTAAAAACCAACCGGGCCCCGGGAACGAAAATGCCAATAACTCTCAGACCGGGCGTCCGATCGACGTGCCATCTGTTGCGTTGAGTTCCTGTTGACGATACGGAACTTTTGGATACATCAACTCTGGACTTTGTGACAGTTGATGTATCAGCCTCTCAGCTCGTGGAGCGGACCCTCCGAACGAGCTTGCTGTGTGCGGGAACCCTAGTGCTGGCTGCGACTGTTACTGTGACTACTACTACTGCTACTACTGCTACTGTGACTGCGACGACGACAGTACAGAGATCCTGTGTGGATTCGACGACGACGACTTCAGCACTCAGCGATCCTATGTGGATCAGTGCTACAGGTCTTGTGTGGGCCCGATCCTGTGTGGGTCCGATCATGTGTGGGTCTTTGCGCTCAGCGGTCCTGTGTGAACCAGCGCCTACAGGTCCTACGTGGGCCCGATCCTGTGTGGGTCTTTTGCGGGGGTTAGTTACCTATCGATCCTTCGTGGGTCCGACGACTTAGATGGATCAGAGATCATATTTATCGTCCTTTGAAGAAGTATACCTGTGTAAGCTGAAACCTATTGCTTTCCTGTGTGGATTGTGTTGTGCAATCCTGTGTGGATTACGTTTTGCTTTCCTGTGTGGAATACGTATACTTTCCTGTGTGGACTGAGTTGTACTTGGGCTCGGAGGTTGGAGCGTATTTGAATTGATGACTTAGGTATATGTATGGGCATATACCTAAGCAGTGTCGGTTGTTACTTCGTGATTGTACCTTTCTTCGTGGTTTATCCTTTGTGGATTTGAGAGACCTTCAGGGGTCTCGGGGTCCCTACTGAGTAGCTTATACTCACCCCTGCACGGGCTTTGCCCGCACTACGTTTTGTTGGTTGCAGACGACGGACAACGTTGATCTTAGCCGAGGCTTGCAGAGCGGGACGGTACCCGGAGGTGGACCACTGGGCGGGACGTGCTCGGAGCGGACGGCGGGACCCGTGGAGCAGAGGAGCTATCTGTACCCACCCTTCAGGTGGGATTTCCTGTGGACAGCTCGGAGTAGCGGCTTTTACTTTTCAGTTGCTGTTTTTCCTTTCGAGTTGTACTTTACTTTCAGTTTGGGTTTGTATACTGGCCCATTTACTTTTCCGCACTTTCAGTTGTACTCTGCTTTTGTTTAGTGTTTACTTTCCGCTTGCTTACTATGTGGTGTTTGTTTACTTTACAAAGGCAATGCCTTCCCTTTTTACCGGGATTTACGCCTTGGTGCTAGTCGCCAGCCCCTGGCCTATGGAAGGCGGGCTTGGGGTAGTCACGGCACGGACCCCGAGGGTGGGTTGTGAGAGTAATATAGTGTAATTTTTTTGTAAGTATCCATTTTCCTAAAATAAAAAACGTTTATTATATAGGAAGTTGTATTTTTATGATGTATCTTGAAAATTTTCCCCTTACCCAAATTATTTTCACTACCGATCTTTAAAAGAATTTGAAAAAATTTAAAAATCTGAATTTAGAATAAAAGTATCAATAATGATAATATAAAAATAAAGAAATAAAATATTTATTCCAAGATTACTCATTATAAAATTTTCACTTTTCATAATAAACTTTTATCTTAAAATAATTATTTCCATCAAAATAAATAAACTTCTCTTCCCAAATATTTTCATTAGAAACTTCAAAATATATCATAAAGAAAAAATAAAACACATGATGTTTTACTTTGAAATTTTGAAACAATCATGAATAGTTCTTAAAAATTTTATACATTTTACCCTTATTAAGTACCATAAATTTCCCATTAAATTTAATCTCATTAAATTACCATGTGGAATCATATAATTTCAAAAAAACCCATAAAAAGTATAAATATTTCATTTAGGAAAATTATGAATTCATTTTCATTTCACTTTTAAAATAACTCTTAATTATATAATAACCTAGCTAGTAAATTTCAATAATATATCATGTCATACCTATAACAAGTAATCTTCACCCCTTTACCCAATTCATTGGACATCTATATTAGGATGACCCATTATCAGGAGATATATCAAGCTCACCCATCATCATTAGATATATCAGACACAACCATCATAATAAATAATTCACAAGATACCTAAAGTAATAATAATATATGAACAATTTAATTTACATCATTATACTCATAAGGATTTTCCTTTCAAACAATGGAAAAACATTTTTGGATATTGAAATGTTCATTCCATTTAGAGACCTTCTTCAAAATACCAAAAAAAAGGAATGTGAAGTTTTTATTGAATAAAAAATTTATGATTATAAATTAATCCTAACATAAAATATCTTTAAATATGGTTTTAAAAAACATTGATGTTATATAATTTAAAATATAATGTCTATTTTTTCCTTTTTTTCAAAATATTCCATGTAAAAAACATAAAATGATTTAATTTTAAATTCATTGAATGAAAGTAAAATAAGTGACCTAAAATATCAATTAAAATTATTTTATTTCAATATAAATAAATCCATAAAATTATTTTAAGAATATGGAAATGGAATATAACTATATTTAAAGTAAATCATTGAAACATTTAAAATAAGGTATTTATGGTAATATTTACCTTACCTTGAAGAGGAATTGTCATGTATATTATTTATATCATATATAATAAATTTTATCATTTATTTACTTTCACAAGAACCAATTTCAGTTTCAATCCATTATCATTAAAAACATTATTTTGTTTGTTTTAATGATATGTTTAACTACTTAATCGGTTATCTCCATGCCAAATGTTTTGAGGTTGTTCTGTTCAAAATTTTAAAATGACTTAGGTATGTCTACAACGAAGAAATATTTCAACATATCATAATTTTCAAAGTAATAATTTTGAAATAATTATCATTTCTATAAATTAATTATACTTTTAATACCATCCATCAAATATGGTTGTGGAGAATTAATTATGTTAAAATTATGGAGATAGCCAGTCCTACGTATGTGTGAGTGAAATTTTGATTATTTAATGAGAATGAGGGTACGAAAGTAATTATAATTTTATATTTTTTGAATGATTATTATATCATAATTTTATTATTAACACTTAATATAATGTTATAAATACCATCCTTGAGATGCAGTGATGAAAGAAAAATCACATTGCTTTGTGCAGGTGGTAATCAATAGGTTTGTAGGAATGATATTGTGATTTTTAAATAGATTAAAAGGTAATAAAATAGATTATATATTTACTTTCTGAAATGATAATTATTTCATTAATATCTCATATATTCATTAAATTCATCATTATAACTTTCCATGAGAGGTGACTATGGAAACAAAATTACATCTATTCAGGATGTGAGAGTCCATTGTGCACACAAACGATGGTTTCATTTACCATTTGATGGAAGAGTATATTGATATATGTTATTACATTAAAATAATAATATTTCAGTATATGGAAGATAAATTTTTTATTATTTTATCATCATTGAAGAAGATTTCTTAGGAGGTAGAAGAAGAAATAAAATGGTAATTATTTGTTTTGAGCTATACCTCGTCTTCAAACAACCTATTTAGGTTTAAACCAAAAGCCTCCCTATGTTAGTATTCTTGAAAAAACTGGGGCCCTCAGACATGGGTATGGGTGTTAGGAATTAATTTTTATTGGGATTTTTTGAAACAAAAGGATCTTTATATGTGGATATGATACCATAGGGGGTGTCGTTTTATAAATTGGGGGTACAACTTTTAAATTTTACAAATGATTTTAATATATTAATTTCTTACTTAAGGAAAATGGATACCAAATGTACCATGTCAGAATATGAGATAATATAGGGTCTAAATATTCCCATAAAATAGTATTTGGGTAAGTTTTCTGGTCATCGTAACCCTTATGTCCTTTGTTTAACCCCTAATTATCCTTTTTAACCTTAACCCTCTAGACCAATTTTTAATACTTTTACCTTTAATTATGCCCAAAAATTATATTTAAATAATTATTTATTATTAATATTTCTAATTAAAAATATATAATTCATTTATTTAAATTAAATTAAAATAAGTGGTAGAATATTTTTTAAATTTCAATGTCACTACTGGAAATGGAGGATTTCCCAACGGTTTAGAACCGTTGAAAAAGGCTGCAGAACCGTTGGTATATGTTATACCAACGGTTCTGAAACCCGTAGGGAAGTAAGCCATTGGGAAAAGTTTTTCCCAACGGTTTACAGTGAACCGTTGGGATAGGGTGCTGAAAAATTACCCTATCCCAACAGTTTTCAAGAACCATTGGGAAATCTTTTTCCTAACGGTTTACAACCGTTGGGAAATAGTGCACAAATTTATCATGTTTTTCCCAACGGTTCTATGAACCGTTGGAAAAAACCCAATGTATTCTCTTTCCCAACGGTTTAGAACCGTTGGGAAAAGTGTTTTACCAATGGTTCATAGAACCGTTGGTAAAGCAAGGCCTACACATTCTATGTCAACGGTTCAAAACCGTTGGCATAGCCTCTGCTGGGCAAATTGCCCAGCAGCTCTGCAATTTCCCAGCATAGCATCTCTGCAATTTCCTAGCAGATATCCAATTTTCCCAGGTCTCATTTTGTGTTTCCCTCTCATTTTCAATCCAATTATTGTACCTGCAATAAACTAACACATACATATTCAATTATTGTACCTGCAATAACCAACTAACAATTACATATAGAGAACAAATTCATACACATTTAACATATAATGGTGGAACTATATACATCCATAATTAAATTAGAATTCATAACGTAATTATAATTTAGATGACAATTATATGTGGAATCCGGATGTCAATTCATAATTTGATCGGTTTTTTGTATACCATATATTTTTACTTGAAATAATGTCCATTTTAAACATAATACATACACCTGGAGAGCTACCGGCCACATTGCACCTCATATCGAGGAAGGGTTGACTTGTACACGTCACATATGACCCATGGATCGTTGTGCTAATGTATCGACACAATCCGAATGCGTTTGGTAGGTTTTCCGTATGTCAGTTGATGTTTTTCAATTAAAATTATGTACTTTTGAAACAAAAGGCAGACACTTTGAGTGGTGCCGGCCACACCGCGCCTCGGATTGAGGCGGCGTTGACTCGTACACGTCACATATGACCCATGGATCGTTCTCATAAAGTTTCAATGGAAACCGAATGTGTTTGGTCAGTTTTCCGTATGTACTTAAATTGTTGTCCATTTTAAGAAAAAGACAGACACTTTGAGTGGTGGCGGCCACACCGCGACTCGGATTGAGGCGGGGTTGACTTGTACATGTCACATATGACCCATGGATCGTTGTGATAAAGTATCGACACAATCCAAATGCGTTTGGTCAGTTTTCCATATACCAGTTGATGTTTTTCACTTCAAATGACGTCCTTTTGAAACCGAAGACATACACTTTGAGTGGTGGCGGCCACACCGCGCCTTAGATTGAGGCAGGGTGGACTCTTACACGTCACATATGACCCATGGATCATTGTGCTAATTTATCGACACAATCCAAATGCGTTTGGTCGGTTTTCCGTATGCCAGTTGATGTTTTTCAATTAAAATGACGTACTTTTGAAACAAAAGACAGACACTTTGAGTGGTGCCGGCCACACCGCACCTCTAATTGAGGCGGGGTTGACTCTTACACATCACATATGACCCATGGATCATTGTTCTAAAGTATCGACACAATCCAAATGCGTTTGGTTGGTTTTCCATATGTACTTAAATTGTTTTCCATTTTAAGAAAAAGACAGACACTTTGAGTGGTGGATGCCACACCGTGCCTTGGATTGAGGCGGGGTTGACTCGTACACGTCACATATGACCCATGGATCGTTGTGCTAAAGTATCGACACAATCCGAATGCTTTTGGTCGGTTTTTCGTATGCCAGTTGATGTATTTCACTTCAAATGACGTCCTTTTGAAACAGAAGACAGACACTTTGAGTGGTGGAAGCCACACCGCACCTCGGATTGAGATGGGGTTGACTCATACACGTCACATATGACCCATGGATCGTTATCCTAAAGTTTCAATGGAAACCGAATGCGTTTGGTCAGTTTTCCGTATGTACTTAAATTGTTGTCCATTTTAAGCAAAAGACATACACTTTGAGTGGTGGCGGCCACACCGCGCCTCTAATTGAGGTGGGGTTGACTTTTACACGTCACATATGACCCATGGATCGTTGTGCTAAATTATCAACACAATCTGAATGCGTTTGGTCAGTTTTCTGTATGCCAGTTGATGTATTTCACTTCAAATGACGTTCTTTTGAAACAGAAGACAGACACTTTGAGTGGTGGCGGCCACACCACGCCTCAGATTGAGCCGGGGTTGACTCGTACATGTCACATATGACCCATGTATCGTTCTCCTAAAGTTTCAATGGAATCCGAATGCGTTTGGTCGGTTTTCCATATGTACTTAAATTGTTGTCCATTTTAAGCAAAAGACAGACACTTTGAGTGGTGGCGGCCACACTGCGCCTCGGATTGAGGCGGGGTTGACTCGTACATGTCACATATGACCCATGTATCGTTTTTCTAAAGTATCAACACAATCTGAATGCGTTTGGTCGGTTTTCCGTATGCCAGTTGATGTATTTCACTTCAAATGACGTCCTTTTGAAACAGAAGACAGACACTTTGAGTGGTGGCGGCCTCACTGCGCCTCAGATTGAGGAGAGGTTGACTCGTACACGTCACATATGACCCATGGATTGTTCTCCTAAAGTTTCAATGGAATCCGAATGCGTTTGGTCGGTTTTCTGTATGTACTTAAATTGTTGTCCATTTTAAGCAAAAGACAGACACTTTGAGTGGTGGCGGCCACACCGCGCCTCAGATTGAGGCGGGGTTGACTCGTACATGTCACATATGACCCATGGATCGTTGTTCTAAAGTATCGACACAATCCGAATGCGTTTGGTTGGTTTTCCGTATGCCAGTTGATGTATTTCACTTCAAATGATGTCCTTTTGAAACAGAAGATAGACACTTTGAGTGGTGGCGGCCACACCGCGCCTCGGATTGAGGCGGGGTTGACTCGTACACGTCACATATGACCCATGGATCGTTCTCCTAAACTTTCAATGGAAACTGAATGCGTTTGGTCGGTTTTCCGTATGTACTTAAATTGTTGTCCATTTTAAGCAAAAGACAGACACTTTGAGTGGTGGCGGCCACACCGCGCCTCGTATTGAGGCGGGGTTGACTCGTAAACGTTACATATGACCCATGGATCGTTGTGCTAAATTATCGACATAATCTGAATGCGTTTGGTCGGTTTTCCGTATTCCAGTTGATGTATTTCACTTCAAATGACGTCCTTTTGAAACAGAAGACAGACACTTTGAGTGGTAGCGGCCACACCGCGCCTTGAATTGAGGCAGGGTTGACTCGTACACGTCACGTATGACCCATGGATCGTTCTCCTAAAGTTTCAGTGGAAACTGAATGCGTTTGGTCAGTTTTCCGTATGTACTTAAATTGTTGTCCATTTTAAGCCAAAGACAGACACTTTGAGTGGTGGCGGCCACACCGCGCCTTGGATTGAGGCGGGGTTAACTCGTACACGTCAAATATGACCCATGGATCATTGTGATAAAGTATCGACACAATCCGAATGTGTTTGGTCGGTTTTCCGTATGCCAGTTGATGTATTTCACTTCAAATGACGTCCTTTTGAAACAGAAGATGGACACTTTGAGTGGTGACAGCCACACCGCGCCTCGGATTGAGGCGAGGTTGACTCGTACACGTCACATATGACCCATGGATCATTATCCTAAAGTTTCAATGGAAACCGAATGCGTTTGGTCAGTTTTTCGTATGTACTTAAATTGTTGTACATTTTAAGCAAAAGACAGACACTTTGAGTTGTGGCGGCCACACCACGCCTCAGATTGAGGTGAGGTTGACTCGTACACGTCACATATGACCCATGGATCATTGTGATAAAGTATCGACACAATCTGAATGCGTTTGGTCGGTTTTCCGTATGCCAGTTGATGTATTTCACTTTAAATGACGTCCTTTTGAAACAGAAGACAGACACTTTGAGTGGTGGTGGCCACACCGCACCTCGGATTGAGGTGGGGATGACTCGTACACGTCACATATGACCCATTGATCGTTCTCCTAAAGTTTCAATGGAATCCGAATGTGTTTGGTCAGTTTTCCGTATGTACTTAAATTGTTTTCCATTTTAAGCAAAAGACAGACACTTTGAGTGGTGGCGGCCACACCGCGCCTCGGATTGAGGCGGGGTTGACTCGTAAATGTGACATATGACCCATGGATCGTTGTGCTAAAGTATCGACACAATCTGAATGTGTTTGGTCAGTTTTTCGTATGCCAGTTGATGTATTTCACTTCAAATGACGTCCTTTTGAAACAGAAGACAGACACTCTGGGGTCCAGGGAGGAGGGTGGGGGGGCTGTCTGGGGGGCTATTTGGGGGGCTGTCCGGTGGCTGTCTGGGGCTGTTCGGGGGGTTGTCCGGGGTCCAAGGAAGAGGGTGGGGCTGTCCGGAGGGCTGTCTGGGGGGATGTCTGGGGGGTTGTCCGGGGTCCAGGGTGGAGGGTGTGGGGGCTGTCCGGGGGGCTATCTTGGGGGCTGTCTTGGGGGCTATCCGACGGGGCTGTCCGGGGTCCAGGGAGGAGGGTGGGGGGTTGTCCGGGGTCCAGGAAGGAGGGGGGTTCCCAAACACACAACCACTAAAAGACAACAACATCCATAAAAACAGATAATATATAAAAATAACTCAACTCCAATACTATACTACAAGTCTAGATAAAACCAACAACTAGAATAGATTAAATATCAAATCTCAGTAATATCAGTCAAAAATGTAATGGATCAACTTTTCCTACATCACCATCACTATCATCACCATCATCATCATCACCCTCGTCCTTGTCCCCATCATCGTCCTCGCCCTCTCCCTCCTCCTCGTCCTCGCCCTCCTCCTCGCCCTCGCCACCCACCTCGCCCTCCTCCTCTCCCTCCTCTTCCGCGTCAGACTCCTCGCCATCATCATCGTCAAGCTATACATCATCCTAACCACCACTATAAATGCCACCTGGTGCACCGTATATAGAATGTATCGACGACATATACTCATCAAAAGCTGGGCTGGCCTCTGCTGGAAGTGTAGGACGTAGAACTTTAATAAATTTCATAAATGCACTGTTTGCCCTAGCAGACTGTTATGCCGTCTCTGTGGCCCTTTTCTCATCCTTTTCTACCAGTTCCCTAACTTGCTGCATCTCGGTGGAACTACAGCTCGTACCTGAGGAGGGCCAATACCTCGTCGGGGCTATCCTAGGTCGGCAGCGTACTCTGCCAGAATGCTCCTCTCCCAACACCTGATGTAGGTGATCTGTTGGCCCAAAATTGTCTGGTTATTGGGCATCGATGGCCTCTAAAGCAGCCTGTTACAAATATAAATATATCATTAAGTTACAAAATAGATATTAAAAAATAAATTCAACATATTAAAACTTACAATCTGCTGTTGAGTCGCTTCGTTGACGGCACTTCCATCCTTTTTTCATCTACTCGAGCAAAACTGTTTTGCTCGAGGCACGCATCCTTCAATATTTTGTATTTGCCTCTACAATGACATTGAAAACTAAAGTTATATGAAAACTTCAACAAACTATTAAGTAATTGAAGAAACAAAAGAAAGTGTAAGTCGTAAAGAAAACTTATAAACAATTTTTATACCTGCTTCCTCTCATGATCAGGAATCATAGTGCGTCCCAGTGTGTGGAGGTATTTTTTTGCATCAATGTTCTTTTTATTTTTTCCAGATGATTCCTAAATAAAATTCGAAAATGCAATAGATAGTATTAATGAAAAACATGAAAGTTATTATTTAAATACCTCAAATGTTATTAATACCTTAAACTGGTTACTCGTCCAATGAGTAATCATCTGATGATACTGCTCTATAGGACAATCATCCACAACTGATATCGCCTCTAACTCAGTGCCAACTCTAGCACGCCATCCCATATACAACTCATGCTTGTAGTCTCTCCAAAGCTCGCCTAAATCCTTTAGACGTTCCGATCGTGCACCCTCACCATCAGGAAAATTAATTCGAAGCAGAAATCAAAATATTAATTCATATAAATACAAAAATAATTCATGGCATTAAATAGAACAGATTTTTTTACCCATATATCTACCCAAGCTCTATCCTTGACCTCATGCAGCAAATGTCTCCACGATAGCGGGCTGACAGGAATGATGTCAGAGTATTTGGTAAGCGTCGCCAAAAAACTCCAACATTGCTGCCCTGTTTTCTCAACCATTTGGTTGTCTTCATTATAATCCACCATAACATGTGTTCGGCAGTTCCACACCGAACGCATGCGTGTACGCCCCCGCCCACGCCTCCTGTCAGTAGATGTATCTGTCATGAAAGAAAAACAAATATTTTATCAGAACATGTTATAATGAAAATAAATATTTCTATAAAAATTTGTTAGGTTTCTATAAATATACATGTGCCGGTCTGATCGCTGAGTGCCACTGGATCCACAGAAACTGATGGAACACCCTGTGGTGGAACAGGAGTCAAAGACTATGGAATATAGAAGCTCAGAGAGACAGAAGTAGAAGGAAAAGAAGATGGGACAGCTGTCTGACCGGATGCTGACTGAGGAGTGGGAATCATCATGGGATGTGAAAATGATGGGCCAGAAGATGCAGAAGGTAGCGAAAACATGGGAGGCCTAAATATCTCGTGTGTCTCTAACGACACACCGAGATCAGAATGTGGGAAGGATGACATGTCAGTGGGAGGGGCAGGGTCTAGTCGGGTACGCGCAGCTGCTCGTCCACCTCTGGTACGAACCCTCCTCGTACCACCGGCCTGAGTACTAGGACCAGTACTAGGCTCCTCGTCGAATAACTGTCGATGTATAAGTGGATCCTACAAAAATTTTTACAAAGAAATTAATCACATGACATTATATATTCTTTAAATATATCAATTTGAAATAAAGTACTCACTGTAGGCACTAATGGTGGAACGCCCATCTCCGTCATTCGACGATTGTTCTCCATCATTTTTTTCCTTCATCTCTCTTCAATTGGCTTCATTTCTTGCTTTTGAAAACAAATATGTAATTAATTAGAAAAATAAAACTAATGTGTAACCCAAAAAATGCAATTCAAATAAAATTGCAACCAATAAACATTGAAAATTCACATAATGGTCAATTAAGCTATTAATTGTTTTAGAAGAGCTTGAATGGATTTAATAAATCATAAAATTTGTAATGTTCACCAAGTTAGAAATATTGTTTGACTATGTTTGAATACAGTTCAATTACAAATTAGAAAATGCAATTCAAATAAAACTGCAACCAATAAACATTGAAAATTTACATAACGGTCAAGTCAGCTATCAATTGTTTTAGAAGAGATTGAATGGATTTAATAAATCATACAATTTGTAATGTTCACCAAGTTAGAAATATGTTTGACTATGTTTGAATACAGTTCAATTCCAAATTAGAAAATGCAATTCAAATAAAACTGCAACCAATAAACATTGAAAATTCACATAACAGTCAAGTCAGCTAAAACATATTTGTGATCAATACTAAATCAATTTGAATATTACCAACCTTAACAACCCAACTCGAGGTAAACCAAAAGAATTGAGAACATAGATGAATGATTCTATATATTTTCAACCACAACTTCAGGTTCACAATCAACTCTGAAAATTGAGCTATTTGAGTCATCAAAAGAAATAAATGGATTGGTTCCAATGGCACTAGGGATAGTGTCAATTCCATCATCACCATCATCAAAAATATGTCTTGGAATTACTTCAACTATGACACCAAATTCAGGTCGAAGTTGGTCTTTGACATAAAAAACTTGTTTAGCCATTGATGCCAACACATATGGTTCTTCGGTAGCAAGAGTGCGAGTCATATTAATTACTCGAAATCCACAATCATCAATAAATGTGTCATGTCTCGTCATCGAATCAAACCAATGGTATTTCATCATTGTGACTCGTCCATGAGAGTAATAATCCAATATTATTATTTTCTCAAAAACTCTATAATAACCCACATTTTCAAATCGCGGTCTACTATCTGATGCACTGGCATAACAATCTGTTGTGGCAGTAACCATAACACCATCATGTTGTGTTCTCATGTTTTTTTATCGTTTAGTGACAATAAATTTGTACCCATTGATAACAATTGATTTACAGTCACGAACCACGGTATTAGGACCAAAAGTCAAAGCTCTTATTTCCTCAGAGACAGAGTCAGCAGACAAACTCAATACCTGCAATATAAATGACTATTAAAGTTAATTAAATATTGATATAATTATTTTAAACATTAATTTTTTTATAACTTCAATTTTAACCAAGCAGAAAACTCTTTGCTATGAAAAGTCTCTCTCCTTCTCAAAGATAAAGAACGATGCTTCCTATTTATCATTGTTTTATGTTCCCTGTAGATAAAAAATATTAATAGTTTAACAGATATATATGTAAGATATACATAATCAATTTAGTTACCTGATATAGTCATCAAACAAATAATAGTTGAACAAAACTGTGCGATGTGCCATCTCCCGCTCTTCATGGCTTAATGTCTTCAATGTATATGATCCAGGAATTCCTCCTGTTTGAGGAAGTGATGGAAAACTAGGTTCAATTTTCTCATACTGTTCTTCTTTATTTCTCATTGGTCTATTCAATCTTGTAGTAAGATCAGAAAAATACATCGAGCAGAAATCCATACATTCTTGAGCCAAGTAACCGTTCACGATAGAACCTTCGGGATGATTTCTGTTTCAGACATAATACTTTAATGTGAACATATTTCTTTCAGTTGGATACATCCAACGAAAAGAAACAGGTCCTCCGAGAAGTATTTCAGTGGGAATATGGATAGTCAGATGCAACATGCATGTGAAAAATGATGGAGGAAATATTTTCTCCAACTCACACAAAATTAATGGGGCATCTATCAACATTTTTTGCAAGAAAGACTTGGACAACTTTTTAGCACAAAGATCTCTAAAAAATGGAACAACTGAATAACAACCACCCTTACATTATTGGACAAAAGATGATGGATTGCTATTGGAAGCAACTCATGCAGTAGAATGTGATAATCACGAGTCTTCAAAGATTTTAGCTTCAACTCTCTTCTGTTGACCCATTTAGATATGTTGCTTGAATAGCCATCAGGAACTCTAATAGTCTCTAATACTTCCAAAAATTATTTTTTTTTCGCAGGTGTCATCACATAAGAAGCACATGGAAGTTGCCATTTATTTTCACTGATACGTACAGGATGCAATTCTGGTCTGATGCCCCAATCCACCAAGTCACGTCGAGATCGTAAATCATCTTTTTTCTTCCCATTGACATTTAGAAGAACTGAAAGCAACATTTCGCATATATTCTTTTCAATATGCATTACGTCTAAGTAATGATGTAACAAATTGGTTGACCAATAAGGCAAATCAAAAAAGATACTCTTCTTCCTCCAATTGTAACAGGTTTTAGTGGAAACATTCTTTCTCTTTCCAGATTTCATTTGACCCTTCCCGAATGAAAAACTGAAATCTTTCAATTCATTAAGCACGTCAGTTCCAGACATACGCTGAGGTGGATCATCGGTCTTTATGGTATTATCAAATCTTCAACGATTCATTCTATATAGATGATCCTTTGGAAAGAATCATCGATGTACCATAAAACTGAAACTACAGTGATGTTTCAGTCTTCTAGATCGTGTATTCTTCATACAAACTGGACATGACAGTTTTCCCTTCGTGCTCCATCCAGAAATCATTGCATAAGCCAGAAAATCATTGATCGTCCACATAAGCACAGCACGCATCTGAAATATGTCTTTCGAACATGCATCGTATGTGCGCACACCCACATACCAAAGAAGTTTCAACTCTTTTATTAAAGGTTGCATGTATACATCAATATCAATGTCGGGATCAAAAGGACCAGATATGAGTATACTCATGAAAGTGAAAGGTTTTTTCATACACAACCATGGGGGAGGATTATAAATGTGTATAAAAACTGGCCATGTGTTGTGCGAAGTAAGAATCTACCCAAACGGATTAAAACCATCGCATGGAAGACCCAGCTTCACATTACGCACGTCAGATGCAAAATCAGGATGTCAAGCATCAAATCTCTTCCATGCAAATCCATCTGCAGGATGAACCAACTCATCATTAGTCTTCTTTCTCTCGGTATCATGCCATCTCATTTTTATTGATATGTCATCAGACATAAAAAAATTCTGAAGTCTGGGGATCAATGGAAAGTTTCACATTACTTTTTGTGGAACGCGGGATGGTGTTCCATCAGATTTTGTCTTCCAGTGGGATGTGCCACATTTTATACAATCATTTCGTTCAGCGGTTTCCTCCCAGAATAAACTGCAATCTTTCGGGCAAGCATGAATTTTGTTTCTTGAAAATCCAAGTTCCTCAACTAACTTCCATGCCATATAGTGGTTTAAGGGAATATCTGCATCATATGGAAGTATATCCTTCAAGAGGGTAATAATGTAATAGATTTCTGTATTAGAAATTCCATACATAGTTTTCCCATGAAACAATCGGATTAAAAATTCCAGATTTTTCATTTTATCTCATTGTCGATATACTGGAGTCGTGGCAGCATCATTCAATTTTTTCACCCTATCAATATCATCATTTTCACTAGATGCATCAGTTGTCCTCATATTGATGTCTTCTTGAGTTGAAATCCTTTATTTTTCATGATGACGAATAAACAGAAACCGATCATCTAACAAATTCTTCATTCCAGTCCTTTCATTTCGATCATCACCAATTTGAGATTTCATTTTCTCCCCATTGTGATACCACACAAAGTAGTTTTCTTGAAAACCATTTTTGGTTATGTGGTAGCTGACTTCTTCACAGCTCAACCAAGGTCTACCAACACAATTAGAATATGGGCAGTGTATGCAACCACTATCTGAAGCATTGTGAAATGCAAAATCTATAAATCTCTCCAAATTGTTTTGAAAATCACTTGAGATCCGATCGGTTTCATACATCCAACTTCTTTCCATTCTGTAAAAAGAATTTATATAAGTCATTTTGTCATAAAAAATTAAATAGGATTGAACTTTAATAGAAAATACATTTAAGTAAACGATAAAGGAATAAAATAGTCAAGGTATCAACTACACATGTGAGAAAAACATACAAATGTGTTATTGAAAAAATGTAAAACCAATAAGAAATTAATGTGTTATATCACATCACAGCATGCCTCATCCCATAACCATATTAGTAGGGTATCATGAACATGAATAACATCAACCTTGTTCCATCCTCCTACCCTACATGACCCCAACCACATACCACATATTATTATAGCCTTATCACACCACACCTCACCGGAAAACACTAGGGAAATCATAGTACATCTCACCTGAAGACACATGGACAATCACATCGCATCTTGCCTAAAAACACATGGTCAATCACTTTTGAAGGAAGAGTAGGGAAGACATGGTAGATATCCAACCATATAACCACCATCCTAGATATTAGAAAAAACACCCATAACTCAAAACCTCTGATCGTTGGTAAGTTTATCCAACTCTGGTTGGGAATGTGTAGAAATAACATAAAAATACATGATATATAGATAGAAAAAAATACTCAACCTATGGGTTCACATTAACTACATAATCACACACTTCACTACTACCATAAAACACATAAACCACACCACCACCACACAAGACACATAGCATTTCTCACTTTCATTTATAAGACACTTCATTCACACTTACATTGTCCATTCATTTAATGTTAAATTAATTAAATCCATTTACCACACATCCATTTATATTCCATATCATTTATTTAATATCTTGTTTTTTGGTTTTAAAAGCATAATTTATTCCATAGATAACCAGGAAACTAATAAAACCACCACACAATAACTCACCATCTCACAATAACCATCGACGCCATGTTACATCGACCAACCATCACACCAAAACAACCACATATCACAACAAAAATATTTCACATCACAAACCACCGCACAACCAAAACCACCGCACAACCAAAACTATGAATCTTCAAAATTAGAACACAATAAAGAGACACCATGCCCTTATAAATGTAAATGTGTAATGAAAACATTAATTGGACATACACCGATATAGGGATTTGACTACACAATTCGTGGAACAATCATAAATTTTTACAGAAACCCTAAAATTTGGGAATTAGGAAATCATTCACAGAATTATATTATTTATAACAGGTGGAACAAAAATATAGGAATCTAACCTGGTGGCTGGTGATCCGATGGAAGATGTGGGGATTGGGAAGTGATTCTGCCGAGGAATCGCTTCTGGAGGAGCTTCTGGAGATGAGCGGAAGGCTCTGGATCCGCTTCTGAATCATGGGGAGGCTGCTGCTAGCATTGGGGTATTTGGGGGGTTTTTTTCCCACCTTTTCCCAACGGTTTTATGAAACCGTTGGGAAAGACTGAATTTTTTCCACTTTTCCCAACGGTTTCATAAAACCGTTGGGAAAAGTCTCTTCTAATAGGTATTTCCCAATGATTTATATAAACCGTTGGAAAACACAGAATATACCAACAGTTTCTTTGAACCGTTGGTAAACAACTATTGGGAAAACTCCCATTTCCAGTAGTGTGTGTAAAAGAAGATAAAAAAAAATTTTGTTTCAAAAAATTCCTTTTGTGTATTAAAATTAATTTATACCAAATTAATGTGTTGTTTTGATTCAAAATAAATTTATTATATTAAATATTATCTATAATAAAAAATAAAATTTTAAAACTATTCAAAAATATAATGTGACATTCTAAATACATGAAAAGAAAAATAAAATTTCAATAAAAATATGTATTTTTAACTATTCATTGAAAAATAATTTTTTTTAAAAATTATCTTGAAATAATCCTAAGTTAATTTTTACCTAGTATATTGAAAAATAATTTTGATTTTTTTAAATTAAATTTTTATAGTTTGGAAATAATTCTTTTAAATAAAACCTTATAATGCATGGAAACCCTGTTTGCGTAGAAAGAATGATTTCTTTATTTCGATTGAAAAATATATTAATATTAATGTAATAAATATAAATTGATAATATCTAATTAATTAATATCTAGAGGACATAAAAATGTTTTTTATAACATTACACAGTTTAGAGCTGAGATGAATCATGTAAGGACACAGAGAGGGGGATGAATCAGTGTACCCATCATTTTACTAGATTTTACTTTTCAATTAAGCTGCCTACTCATGAACCCCTTCCTCGGTTAAGAGGAGTGGATATATTGTGTGCTGTTGAAAATCAAATAAACATTTAATGAATATAACAAAGGAAATAGCAGCACACCAGAATTTCTATAAGGTTCAGTACTAAGACCTACTCCTTGCTCTGATCAACATGTGGTTTCTTCCCAGATTCTTTTATCACTATATCTTATAGTGATTAAAAATTACTATAATTGGAACACAATGTATATTTACAATATTTAAAATATTCCTAAGTCAGTGGTATTTTTTATATTGGTTCCACCAGTCATCAATGGAGTTCTTTACATTTGCACTGCCAGTTCTTCAAAGATATTCAATAATCAAAATCAACATGATATATCTACTATATTGTACGACTTTTCATCAACTAGATATTTTTTTTTCTATACTAAAGGTATTTTATTTCTATTTAATCAACATAATAATATGAACATCATCCTTATACTCTTTAATAAGTGGTAGATTCTATATTTACTTGCACTAATTGTCTTAGAATGGTCAATTGTTGAATCATAAAAGAAATTAAAAGTTTTATTCTTCCTCTCTTTATCATGCTCTTGGATAGATACTCATTCAATCAATGAAGTCTTCATCCTCAATCTAAAATATTATTTTATACATGGAACAAACTTTCACTAACTTAATTCACTACATTTAGGTGTACTTATTGCATGGATGTTTCTTGAACTACATATGAAAAAAACTGAGCACACAAAATTCATCTCTCTTTTTTATTTTATGTGAGAACATCCAAGTTATGTTTGGTTTATTTATTTTAAGTGATTATGTATGTGTGCATGTGATCATGCACAGTCCACTTTCTTCTATCAAGGTTCAAAAATCACCTCACTTACACCTCACAAAAGCATGTTATCGTATGCATGTAAATTTCATATACCATTCAATAACTTCATGAAAGGGGAATAACACACTATCCAACTTTCATTCCTTCAAGCACACATTGTGTACAAACACACACACACACACACACTTTAAACCTTCTTGTGCAAAAAAAATATGTCGGACTAACACATCTTCAAAACAAACCAAGTGAACAGGATGTTTGCACTGATATTTTTTCTTGTGATAGCGTGTGGGTATTTAATATATATTAGAATACCTCATGAAATCTAGTGAAAAAATGAGATGCTAAATTTCTCATTGAGTGTGTAATTTTCTCTCCTTCATGATGCCAACTTAGGATATCATGAGTTTATCTTCACACAAGCAGAGGGTTGTGCGGGTCTTCTTCGTTAAAGCATGGAAGACACATATATCCCTATCCCATTTTCATCACAGAACATAGTTATTCACAAAGAAACATTGATAGTGTAAAACACTTTTAAAGTCCTGTGATATCTCTCTTCTAATTTGATAATGTGTATTATGAGGAAATATTCTCTTCATGAACTAATAATATCATGATGCCATGTTTTTTGTAGAAACAATATATTTTCTCAGAATCATCAACGCTTCCACAATATCATTCAAAGGTATTTATGGGAGATTATCACAAAGCCTCACCCCATCTAGATTTGGTTTTGATTCCACATAGTATCTTTGTAAATAATTTCTAATGGTGGAATTCTTCAAACACCCTATATGTTCGGGATTTTATCAAGTGTATGCTGAAAACAATCGTGATTTTCTTCCATAAGATCATGATACTCCTTTTAGGTGATATCCTCACTGAGTCCTCACATTCATGCGAGTAGTATCACATGCCTCTCATTTACCTAAAATATTTGAACTCATGTCATATAACAATTTGTTCCCAAATCTACCTAAGTGAATTAATCAATTTATTATAATTCATGGAAGGTAGAGATTACATGTATGGATTTGGTTAGGTTCAAGAAATCTCATATGAATGAGTTTATCACTTGAGATGGTCTTCAAATATCATGTGCTTTATCAGAGCCTACTACCTCAAGAGGGATCTCCATAGAATTTCAGGAGGAAGATAATAGTGTTGTTTTAAACCAGTAGGGAACATGAGATAAAATGGCATGGATCGAAGTAATCAAACAGTCTGGGTTCATTCCTTTTTTTAAAAACAAATTAACAGTATGCACCCAGATTTTTTCCCACATAAAATCATCCAAGCACCTCCTCTTCCATATAACAATCAAGGCATGCTATGGACCATTAAAAAATATACTCCCCCTCTCAGTACTACCCCATACCACTTCATCTTGAATATATTGTAGCTCTCATGGTGTCACCACCACTCTTTCTCTTTATACGCGAGCCCATACTTGCTTCTTCCTACCTATTTCGTCTGATCATGTACCAAAAAGATGAAGAGTGATAGATGATGGTTATCTTATTGATGTTTTAGGGGTGAAGGATACCATGAAGCAGCCCCATATTCCATAATGAAAACGTTATGTTGGAATGTTCATGGGCTTGGTAACCCACTTTCAATTCATATGCTCCACCAATAAAGCTCTACGTTTAGCCCTAACATTGTATTTTTGTCCGAGACCATGATGGAAAGTAAATGGAAATCATGGGAGTTGTTAAATTCTATTAGGAATATGATTCGGGGTCCCATTTTGTTTGTTGGGGATTTCAACGAGATCTTGTACCACCATGAGAATCTTGGCAGTGATATCTGAAGTGTTTCATCCATGCATCTTTTCGAGATTGTTTTCTTTAGGTTGGTATCTTAGATCTTGGTTTCTCGGGGAGCCCTTTTACTTGGTTTCGTGGATGTGATCATGCTTCCAAAATTTCGAAAAGGCTGGATAGTTTTGTGGCCTCTTGCGACTGGTTGAAGTTTTTCCTGAGGTAAGAGGTTTCACACCTACCTATGGTATCCTCTAACCACTGTCCCATTTTCATTTTTCCATAGGTTGTTCCCAGGGGTGTTTATCAAAGGCATGTCTTTCATTTCAAATGCTTGTGGCTCTACAAAGATAGTTTTAGTGATGTTGTCAAAGATACCTCGCCCTCTCCTCATGATTTGGTTTGGATTAAAACCAAGGAGGTGGCTGCTCAATTATAATGATGGAGTCGACAACACTTCTGGGACTTTGATCAAAGAATCTATTAGCTCGAGAATTCTCTTTCCAAATGTTACGATAACTCTTCTTCTAATTTTTCCCCATAGGAGGTTGTGTCTCTAGAAAATAATATAGATGAATCCCTGAGAGAAAAATAAATTTATTGGTTTTATTGGACAAGAGAGGCCTTTATCTAACAAGGTGATCAAAATACAAAATTATTTCATTAAAAGGCATATGCTAGAAGAAGGAAGAACCTTATTTCCAAGTTAGAGGATGAGAATTGAAACTTTATTTTTGATGAGGTGGTGATTTGTGAACTAATTGAGGATTTCTTTAAAAATATTTTTTTTTCCAAGGGGGGATCCTCCTAGGGTGATCTTCTGAACTATATTGAGGCTAAGGTAGTTGAGACTATGTCCACGAATATTGAGGCTGATATCTCGAGATAATAAGCGGTGGCGGCCCTGAAGAGCATTCATTTTTCTAAGGTTCCTGGTCGTGATGGGTTCCATGCCCTTTTCTACAAAAGGTTCTGGAATATTATGGGAGTTGACCTTATTTCTTTGATACATGGGTTATGGGTCAGTTCTATAAGTATGGACAATATTAAGGAAACTCTTATTGTGCTGATCCCAAAAATTCATGCCCTGGTTAAAGTTTCTGATTTCAAGCCTATCAGCTTGTGAAATTTGGTTTACAATATTTTCTTCAAAGTCCTATCTTGTTGCATGGATATAGTCCTCCCCTTTATAATATCTGAGACCCAGAGTGCCTTCACTACTAAGAGGCTCATTATATATAATGCTATTGTGGCCCATGAAATCTTTCATTCATTGAAAAATCGTTCATCTTCAAAGAGGAGGATTTTGGATATGAAACTGGATATTTCAAAAGCATATGATAGGGTGGAATGGAACTTTCTAGAAAAGGTTATGAGAAAACTAGGCTTTGAGAAAAATGGGTGAGAGTGATCACAAGTTCTGTTAAATTTTTTTTATAGAATCAAAATCAATGGCTTCCTCACAAAGAATTTCAAACATTCCAGAGGTCTTTGGAAGGGTGACCATATTTACCCTTACTTGTTTCTCCTTATCGCTGATATTTTCTATCATATTTTATCTAAAGTATCCTAGGAAGGTATTATCCCTAGGGCCAAGGTTTGTTGGAAAAGTATCCCCATTACTAACCTTTTCTTTGCCGATGATTGTCTCCTTTTCTCAAGAGAGACTTCTCAGGATAGCCAATAGATCTTCAATATCATTGACGCTTTCACCAATGCTTTGAGATAATAGGTCAAATTCTCTAAGTCTGAGATTTCTTTTATTCAAGGTGTGAAATATGGGTCGAGAGATAATATTTCAGGTTTGTGTGGTATTGAATTCATTGAGAAGCATAATAAATATATGGGGCTCTCGACGGTATTTGGACACTCGAAAAGAGAGGTCTTCTCCTTCATCCTTGATAAAGTTCATATGAAAATATAGGGTTGGTTTGCAAAAAATCTATCTAGGGAAGGTAATGAGGTTCTTATTAAAGTTGTGGCCTAAGTTGTTCCATCTTATGTGATGTCCCTTTTCAATCTCCTAGATTTATTTACCCATCAAATTCATTCATCCTTTGATAATTTCTAGTGGGGATTAGTAAATGGGAAAAATAACTTACATTGGCTCTCTTGGGAGAAGTTGTGTTCTCCTAAAGCTTTTGGAAACATGATATTTCATGATATAAAAGTTTTTAACAATTCCCTCCTGGCCAAGTAAGGCTGGATCCTTTTACAAAACCTGGATTGCTTGTGCACTAGAGTCATCAAAGATAAGTACTTTCACCATGATGATGTTTTTTTGTCTTCAAGTTTGGGTCCTTGACCAAGCTATTTCGGGAGGAGTGTATAGGGATCAAATACTGTCTGGAACAATGACATTTTTTGGAGAATTTCATGAGGTGATTTGATTAATATCCGGTGCAATCCTTGGTTGCCCATTTTGGAGGGCTGGATTCTTGGTTCTTCACCTATTCCCGACCATGGACATGTGGTTTTTAGATAGATCATGGTTGATGACCTTTCCAGCTGGGATCTTTAGAGGCTCGATCTTTGGCTCGTTGAGTCCGATCATAAGGCTACCCTGGTAGTTCCAATGGTCCATGATACTATCCTACACAAGCTGTTCTGGTCTCTTGATCTATCTGCATGCTATATTGTTTGATCGGGTTATAGGGTGTGTATTACGGGTGGCGAAGGTACTTTCGCCCCCTTTGGAAACATCTATGAAATCTTAATGTTTGGCCAAATGGAAATATTTTATATTGGAAAATGTGTAGGGGTATCCTCCCCACACACGCTCACCTTGATAATAGGCACCTCTCTGATAATTGTCTCTGTCCGCTCTGTGGGAGTTCGACAGAGATGAATTTTCAAGCCATTTTTTCTTCTACCCGGGTCACTGGGATTTGGTCCACATGTGTGACTTAGGATCTCATCCTTTGTAGGAGTATTAGGGATGAAAATATCATTATGGTTCAATGGTTCAGATCTTTGTGTGCTCAAACTATCGTAGGATTGTGTATCTGAGCCAGGATTATTTGGTTTCACCATAACGACTTCATTTTTTAGAACATTGTTAAAGATGATAGGGTATGGATTTTCAGGATTCATAACCAGAGATCTTAATGTCTTTATTATAAGGGGACTCATCCACCCCACCTGTTCATTTCCCTCCTATCAGATGGATACCTCCCCCTTTGGTAATTCTCAAACTTAATACTGATGTGGCAACCCCTGGGGATGGTTCTGTTGACTTAGGGGTAGTCCTATAAGATCATGCTAGCTCAATTATTGTGGCTGGTCATTCCTCATACACTGTTGGTTGGTCTTCCCCTATGGAAGAGGCTATGGCTATTTGGAAGGGTATTCAGTTCATCTCATCTCCTAGTTGGAATGATTTTGTGGTCGAATCTAATTGTCTAGTTATTATCAATGCACTAAAGGAGGATGAAGGTGGCCACCAAGCCTATGGGTCTATCATCAACACCATCAGATCATTAATGACTTTTTTATTCTTGTTTATTTTTCTTTATTAGGATAGAGGCAAATCACACAACCCACTTTTTGGATGCCTTTGGGAATCATTGGGGGTTTAATTGTTGGCTTTCATCTTTCCCTCCAGAATTATGTATATTGAATTTGGATGATATCTAAGTATTAAGTTTTGTATTTTCAAAACAAAATATATTCCAATAAAACAATAATCTATTTCATATATTCTTCATGAAATGTATATATATGTTTTCAAGGGAATCATAAACCATCTTCTTCTCTTCATGAAAATTAATGATTTTCATGGCCTTAAAATAACTTTTTCATTAAATAATTCTCACACATTTATTAAATTCTATGCATGGAAAATCATCAAATATTTATTCACATATAAATGCATCATGTAAGTGAATATTTTCATGGTATTCACCTTATCAAATTTTGAATACAATGTGCACTCTCTTAGTACAAGAAAAAATGTATTTAATCTTAAGATAAGTTCAACAAATGTCTGAGTTAATGAGGAGAATTTTCAAAGTGTGAAATCAAATACAATTATATAAAACTATACCAATTATAATGGAATCATCACAAATAATGAAGGATTTTCATACCAAATGAAACTAATTATTTCTTAATAATTCTCCAGTCATCATTATATCAATCATGGAGAATTATATTAGTGAATGAGATCCATGTAATCCATAAGAATTATACAAGCATCATCACCAACGTTCTTTAATATTAATAAAACTATTTACATCATTCTCATTTCATGATTAATCATAAATTATATATATCCTTCTTAATACATAGTCTTTTAATTACTTCATATATATTGACAAAAAATACAATCATATTCATCAACCATCATCCATAGGATTTTTTCAATCTCTCCATATGGATTTGTTGTCAATACCATTTTCTTAAAGGTAATGTCTATTATCCCCCTTATAGACAATAAATGTTAAGGATTAATTCATGGTGGTTCTTATTCCTTTAAAAAAAATTAGAAATCACTTCTCATTTTTAAGAAAAGATATTGCAACATGGTTCAATAGAATAGAGCATTTAGTTGGTAAACTCAAATTTTACGTGGGCTATCCCAATGTATAAAACAAGAGAGATACAACCAAGGTTGTCTATGATATCCCTTAATAACCATGCATGTGATATTATTATCATAACATATCTATTCCTAAATGATTTTGGGGTTGAATGAAACAGATTTATTATGTAATATATTCTCCTACACACTTTAGTAAACACATTATAAATTTCAATTTCAAGAATATTTTTCTCCCCCTGTCAATGATATTACTCATCAACCAGCACTCCCCCTTCAGGTACATGTTTGATACAATCGAGATAAGGGAAAGATTTATAATTGGGGTACCTCCATTTTCAATTTATGTTTAGATGACATGATCTTCTAGATAATAATGAAATAAGACTTGATATCATCTCCTTTATGTTTTATCCCTCTCAAAGGATGAACTCCATTTTATTTGACCTAGAGGAAACTTTAATTAGATAGTCTTCAAGATATTCATTTTTATAATAAAACATTTTGAACTAATTATTATTTCTATCTGATATTTAATAATGATTCCAACATGTTATCTACCACTTTGATCACTCAATTCTCATGTTGAAAGTAAACTTATCCTTTAATTCCCTACAATTAAAAACATATACTACAAAAGAATAAGTGAATAATATGGAAAACTTGTGGGTTTATTTTTAAGTTTAATAGGGATGATAATTTCCTCTCAACATGTAATGACTCGGGTTTTGACCTGTAATACATTGGATTATTCTAGAGAATATTTCCAAAGATGGGAACCGATTCAGAGCGAGAAATCGGGGCTCTGGGAGCCTCAATGTGACGATATTAAAAATATTAAATATTTTTTTTGGGCAAAATTTGTTTCTCTTGAAATATAAATAAATCATTTTTAGAGTCTCAGATCAGATTTCTGAGACCGCAGTTGAGTCTATAACATCATTTTACCCTAGGCACGGCCTAAGTTTTTCAACGCAGGGAGATTTGGTCGGAGGTGAGTTGGTGGGTCCTTAAGTGGTGGATTAATTAATAATTAAATTAATTAAATAAACCTAAACCTAAATCCCTCCCTCCCACTTCTCTTTTTTGAATGAAACTCCCCAAGAGGATCCTCTCCTATCCCCTATCCTCCTCTATTTGGACAATGGATAGAAGCACACCAAATCAAAGAAGAAAGGTGCTGTCGATCTGTATTTCTGACGCAGATCATCATCAGATCAAGGAGCAGTATGATCCGGGGATTGTTCATTATCCAAAGCTTCTATGTTTCACCAATTATGTAGGTAGATTTTATTTTTGGTCCCAATAACTTTGTTTACGCATTTGTTTAAGGTTCTATAGCCCAAATACAATTGCTTGAGATCCCTTCTAGGTATATCTATAGGTTTTAGGGTAAACCAAGGAAAATCAATGGTTTTTTGAGGTGATTCCTGAATGGAATCACCATCTACACAATTTTTAGTTTAGTGACACATGCCATGTAGCTCTTCATATTTGGGGAAGATAATCTTTTGGGACTACATGCCGTGTATAGGGGTTACACGCAATATAGTACCCTAAACTGTGTGACCGAGGGACATGGATTGGGATAGCCGTGTGAAAGAACATGGACATGTAATAACACATGACCAAGGTACACATACACATGGTCCAGTACATAGACATGAGAAAACTATGGGCAGGTGGCCATTTGTCCTGAACACGCCATGTAGTACGGGACACAAGGTGTGTAAGGGACACAGTTGGATGGTCCGTTTAAAAGGGTAACATGGCCGGGGGTCGAGAGATGAGGGACACAAAGTGTACCTCCACTACACATCATGTACCCCTACATGGGTTTCTAACCCATGTAGATAGGATACATAGACAGGTGCTCGGGCAGGCTCACACGCCGTGTGTTCCCCAGTTCACATTGTGTACTCCTACGAGATCCTCCTAGGATCTTCCTCCTTTAGTATATTTTTCTTCGGGATTCAGACTTTGTCTTGTGAGTAGCCTATCCTGAGTGTTTTTTCATGTATAACATAATGGTTTCCTCCTTTACAACTTATGAGATACAAGGTGGCGTAAATAGAGAATGTTGATTGTGAAGTTGTAGTGAGTTGATGTTGGAGATCAGTGCGGTGAGTGTGGGGAGATGTTGGGACTTGTACTCCCCTTAAATACTAAGGAACGAGTTTCCCTTACCTCTCTTCTTTGGTAGAGATAGGATTAACCACGTTGAGGGTAGGATTTCATAACCATTAAGAAGTTTCCTCTGGGGGTGTTAATCCCCTAATGGAATAGGGTGTGGGTTTCCCTATGATGTTCATGAATATGGACAATAATCCCCTAATGGACTAGGGCATAGGTCCTCCATATATGACGTATAGATAAAGTGGGTAATACCCTACCATGTTTGGGTGCATGTACTCTATTATAGGACTTAGTACTCCCATGTCGTTCTAGGGTGTTGGTCCTCCATACGTGTTGTCCGAAAGAGTCGGTACTCCCTTGTGGTATCAAGAAGTGGGTCCTATAGCCTAGGGTAAGTACCCCCTACTGTGTTAGGGTGCGGGTCCCCCATAGTGAACAATATGGTAGAGTCGGTACTCCCATGTCCTACCAGAGTGTGAGTTCTATATCCACTGAGTGGTACTCCTCTACCATGTTAGGGTGAGGGTCCTCGATCCATGGAGTGGTTCTCCCCTATCATATTAGGGCGTGATTCCTCCATTCTCTGAGTATAACTCCCCTATCAGATCAAGGAATGAGTCCTCTGTTGCAAAGTAGTACTCCCCTATCTTTGAGTAGCATCAGGGAGTGGGTCCTCCATTAGATTTAGAGCTCCCTCAACTATGGGATACAGTTATGAGGAGTGACCCCCTCCAATTTATGTGAATGATACCTAAATAGAAGTTAGTGCTCCCTTGATGGACTAAGGTGGGGGCCACTCCATGAAGGAGTGATAGAGTTTTTGTGTGTTAGTTAGGAGTAGTACTCCCTTGACTGTGGGGTAGTGGTGAGGTGTGGGTCCCTCCATTTTCTATTGTTAGAGAGGATACACATGGTGCATAGTCCGGAGAACTTCTCCCTCAACTGTATGGAACGGTGAGGGGTGAGCTTTTTCACTTGGGTTTTCTTTATCTTGCGCTGGGTGTAAGGTGATGAAGAAAAGACCTCTGGTGCTATGCACTAGAGTTAGACCTTGTAATTTGTCTCTGATGTAGCACATTCTCTCTAATGTACTATTATAAATGGTAGAGTTATTTCTGATGGAGTGCATCTATTGGAAGGGTTCCATCTGGGATGGCTGAGGTCATGGAGTGTGTTCTCCTAGTTTCATGAAATAGTTAGAGCCTATGAAGAGAATAATGTAACTAACCATGAGTTTGGAACCTCATGAGACTTAGTGTTTGAGATGAGTATATTTGGGTAATTTCTGGGAGTCCTTGTGATGTTGTCACATGTTGGGGTTGACACACCTTATAGACCGAGATGACATGTCATGTACAGTCGATGATGGTTTGAGATGGAGTATAAGATCCCAACCTATTATGGAGTTATCTTGAGTGAAATTCCATGTGATTTTTATTTTCACTTAAGAACCTTTGATGATAGTTATTTATTGTGGTAGGTTTGGGTTAATTCTAAGAAAATTTTGGAGAAAAGAGGTTGTGCACAGTTGGTGCACAGTTTGTACAAACCGTGCGACGACCTAGGACAAACCGTGTTCTCTCTGCCCTTTTGAGGTAGTAGCTTCAACATGGTTAAATCGCGATTTGAGAGGATATTTGAGGTATCCATGTGAAGTTCCCCATGAAGAAGTGGATAATGCACGGTTAGCACACGATTTTCTTAACAATGCACAAGCCGATAGTGAGATCCTAAAATTGTGGATCTCACTCATTTTCAACTTTTAATTACCCATTTCACCTTCTATATGGCCCTAACTTGGGATTTTAATTTCCTAAGGGTAAATAAAGGTTATACCTTTGAATCAGAGGGATTCCAAGGCCTTACTAATACCGTTATTTGAGGTCAAAATCCTGAATTGAAGATCCGCTCTTCTCTCGGTAAGTGGAATTCATCCTGATGCTTCTCATGTTATTTCTTCTATCTTTACCTAATATTTTCATGGAAGATATCTTCTATTTCCTAGGATCTAAACCTATTTGGTGAGATATATATCTAGGATTTTTGATCTAGATCTAGATTTATGAGATATTGATGTCTTTGATCTTGATTTCGGTTTAGAGATTTAGATCCAAAATTTTTATCAACGTCATTGCATTTCTCGAATTTTGGGGATTTTTGTTCGGAAAACATCCATCAATGAACTGATATAGGTGGTATAAATATAATTCTAATAGTCATGGATTTGATATTTATATGAAAATTTTTATAATTTCTAGCTTCCTTTAGTAGCTGATTTTCTTGAATTGGGTTAATTAAACTGACCAATTGTTTTATCAATGATTTGTTGAAATGGGTGATTAATTGGGGAACTAATCATGAGACCAAGGGTCTTCCCTATTAGATAACTAATTTGGGTATATTGATTATAATTTGTATGAGCTATAATCTAGATAATTAATTGGGGGATTAATTAGGAAATGTTGAAATGGATAAGTAGAGATAATTAATTGTGGATTAATTATGTGCCTTTGATAGCACATTCTAGATAATTAATTGTGGGATTAATTATGTAAATTTTAGATTATAATGAGATAATTAATTTTGGAAAATTAATTATTGAATATTAATTGTGATATTGATTAATTAATTGATTAATTAATTAATGGTTTGAAGCACTTAGTTGATTTTTGAGTTAACTAATGGAATGGATGTGTTTAACTAATTGTTTAATTAGTATTGGGATTAGGGTGGATAATTAATTAGTAAATTAATTATGTGATAAATAATGGGAACATGGTTATTCTGATTTGAGAAGTAAAAATGGTAACATGCTTATCATACTTATGAGTAAAGAGAACGAGAACATGGTCATTATAAATTGAGAAGTATTCATGATAACATGGTAATTATACTTATGAGTAAAGAGAATGAGAACATTTTAATGACCTGAAATATTATAAGTGAAATTTTCCATTTGATTTAATTAAATGACTTATTTTGTAAAATGGATATAGAAAACAAATGCACTCTGTTTTATTTTATCCAATTGGATTTAAATGAACTTTAAGTATAATTACCATTGATAATATATCCTTTGAACAATTATCAAATGACTTGTATAAATATTGGTTTTTAACAAATCCTTTCAACACAGATAAAGGAGGTGATGACCTCAATCCATAGGACTATTCCCTATGAATCCCATTTATCAGAGCTTATGAGGGAGATAACATTTCTAGGATTTTCCCTAGACCAATCCCAAGTCTATATCCTACAACTTAAGCATGAGAAAAACTATTTATGGGAGAAGTTCAAGCTCATCGAGATGAAAACCCATTCCATGTTCACCGAAAGGCCCCATAAAAGCTCCACTATTGCACAAATCACTCTTAGGGTGTATGCTGGTGTAATAAATGGATATGTATCAAGACCTTAGCTTTATGATTATGTACATTATTTTTGAATAGAATAATGAATATACTTTTATCTTATTATTGTTTTTAAAGAAAAAATAGTATTTTTTGGTTAATATTAAAATTGAATTAAGAAATATATTTTGATTAATTAATAAATAATATTTTAATAAAATATTATTTTTAAATTAATTTTATTAAATATAAATAATCATATAATTTTTATGAGGTCAAATGTAATTTTTATTAAGGTTTAAAAATTGTTTTTGTCAAAACTCGTCAATTTTCATTAAATATCAGTTTTTATTTTAAAAGTGAAAATTGAAATATTAAAAAAAATATTTGTATAAAATGAATATTATTTTTAGAATCAGGAAATCAAAATTATCCAACGGTAAATTTTTCATAATTTTCTGAGATAGTGGAATTTTTGGGTAAAAATTAAATAACATATAAATATATTGTGTGTTTTATGACATCATAATAGCCCAATAGTGATATAATAAACACTATAAAATGGATATTATGAAAAATATAAGTTTTACCTTTAAAATAATTTAATTTTAGATTTTTTTGACTTATTTTATAAATCCTTATTCAATCCTCTAAAATGTATAATATATTTTATGATTTTAAGTTCATTTCTTTAATAATGTGACTCACCTCCACATAATCAAGGATAATATTTTAATATCTTCCACCAATGGAATTATAAAATAATGTGTTTCACTCATCTTTTTAAAAAACCATGGTCAAAAAATATGGTAAGGTTTTTGGTTTTTTATATTTAATTATATAGATTCCAAAACCTAAGTTTGTGAAGTATTAAAGAATTCCCCTCTCATTTCCTATATAAACCAACCAAATATCCTACTTTTATTCGCTAAAAATACTTATACTACATCCTTACTCTGTCCTCCCCCTATATAATCCCCCCAAGGTTCCCCAAGCTCTCAAGAATCCCCCCTTCAAGCATTTGGTGTCACACACTCAAGTAAGGGTTCCTTATATCTCATTTTTATCCAAGTTTACTTATATTGTTACACCCTTTTATTTTCATTTAAAAATGATGGGATATGTTTTAAAACCTCCCCAAAAATTATCTTATTATTTTTTAATGATTACATACCATTTATCTCTCATTAATCCCTCCCACGTACACCTGTTACCATGCCAAAATTCCATAAGAGTAATTCAATTTCTCCTCTTTCTTCAAGTTTCTTTATTATGTTATGCCTTGTAAATAAAAATTCATTACGTTGGGAAATGTATTTATATGACCCTATTAATTTCCATATCATGTACATATTATTATATACCTCTTTCTATCTCATTAAAACTTTTTATAAATTTTTATGTCACGATGTTAGGCTGTTGAAATTGCATCGTGAATCTCTATTCCAAAACAATTGTGCAGTGAATACCATACCCATTCCCAATCAAGGGTGTTCAATTTTATACACATATAACTTTTTATTGAGGAATTACATCTATGTATTCCACACCCCTTGATTTTTAATAAATTATGATGCTAAATGAATCCATGTTTTATGATCTACATGGCACACTTAAGTATGAGAATGAAATGAAAGTGACAGGTGTATCTAGATTTATATAGCACTCCAATGCATTGGGTAATGTTTATTATCATGATAAAACATGTTGTGAAAATGTTTTAACTGATTCCTTTATGGTACTTTGTCCACTATGATTTATTGGTAGTTTAGCCTTGACCTATGATGTAATGTTTTAAGTTGTTGCCACATTCCTATGTTATGATTATCATGCTATATAATGCCTTTATGTTAATGTTTCTTTTATGATCCTTTTATATTCCTATTGTCTGACACGTGTTTTCTTCCTCATGTTATTCCATTTTTATTCCATTACTGAGAATTATAGTTCACCACTTTATTATGTATATCCTCAGGTCATTCCATGTAATGTTAAGTACGATAGAATGATGTGGTCATGTAAATAAAGTTTTCAATAACGATGTTGTATTTAATGTTTTAAGTTGTTATGTAATGTTCATAATTTACCAAGACACTAGACTTCTTGATATTTTGATTTATATTAAGTGTAATTTTATGTATTTAAATCATGTATTAATGTAATAAAAAGAACAAGGTTGTAATAGTTCACATTAGAGGAAAGTGTAGTTATTTTGGGATTAGGATTAGAAAACTCTAGTGAAATCATTAAGGATAAGACTAAGAATAAGAAAATCATCCCTAAATATTGGTGAGTATATATTAAGTGGTTTATCAAGAAAATACATCCCTGTCTGGATACGAACAAGTGGATGTGGCTTTGGCACAAATATATATAGGGTTCAAACCTGAAAACACTACTTTGAGCTAGACTTGAATGGGAACTGGTGCACAACAAAGGTTCTTACTGCACTCTTAGTTTGACACTCCTAGGGGATATTCTTTGATAAATTCATAATCTTAGTATGAACCATTATTAATGGAATAAGAAAAATCCCATAAGAATATATGTTAGGAAATAGATCATGGATAACATAGATTGAATCCTAGAAATTCATAAGTTAAGGAAATAAATGTAAATTATAATTTATACCTTTAATTTCATTGTATTCCCCTTTACGTGTTTAATAGTTTAAAATAATTACCCCTAATTTTTCTTTTATTCTATCCAATGGCCATTAATAGGAGGAATCATGCTAACAACTGATGCGAAGATCAATGTAATGACTGCCCTAATGATATTCCAAATCTAATGGGAGTGGGAATCACAAAATTTTTCATGATAATCTCTCAATTAACTCAAGTTTTGAATAGATACCTAGATAAAGTAGAAATTCCAAACCCCCTAAGAAATAAAAAGATTCAATCAAGAGCTTCATGAGAAAAAGGCATCCTACTTTCAATGGATCATTCGATCCCTCAATTTCCGAACAATGGATCATCTCTATTTGGAATATCTTCTCCATCCTTCAATGCTCCGAACAAGATAAGGTTCTTATAGATACTTATCATAGGGAGGGTGAAGCTGATCAATGGTGGAAATTGATAAAAAAATATGAATCTTGATGAAGAGACTGAGGTGATGGGATGGGAGGATTTCCAAAAAAATGTTTTTTGATAAATATTTTCATCACACCCTCTGACTTAATATGTTAAGGTAATTCATTTCCCTCGAGAAAAAAGACGAAAAATCCATTAGATCATATAAGAAAAACTTCAAAATTCTTGCACGATACACCTATGGATTTTTCGTTTCCCCTGAATGCAAGGTTGATCCCTTCTTTGGTGAGATAAAACCTAGCCTATAGAAATACCGGGTGATCCATGACTTTGATAGCTTTGAGGAAATTTTACGATGTTCCCTAAAAGTTGAAATAGAGATCATAGAATCTCAGGGGTATCATGGGTATAAAAAGTGGAAGGTGGAGTCAAATTCTGGTGGTCCGATAGATAGATCTAATGGTGCCAAGAAATTTCAACATCCTACTTGCAAAAGGTTCAGAAAGAAGGACCCTAAAATTTCCTAAAGGGGATGATGAAATGATTTAGGTGCATGAAGGAAGGGCACCTAGCCAGTGATTATCGAAAAGAAAAACCCACTACTGTGACAGAGGAAAGTAATGCTCCGGTAAACCCTCATTGTATTGTTCATTGCTACAACTGAAATGAAGCAAGTCATTTCTCAAACCAATGCACTAATCCAAGGTTTTTTGGAGGCAACCAATAACCACTGAGGTATAAGGGGTGATCTTTTTCTATCACTACCACCGAAGTGAATCCCGACAATGAAGTGGTGATTGGTACTCTAGTTATTCATACTGGAATAGTGAACACACTTTTTTATTATAGTTCTACGTATTCTTTTATAACTTGAATGTTTAGTAGAACAATCCAAACACTACCACAAAGGAAATAAGTAGAGATGTCAGTGAAAAAAAATGGGAAAATTATAGAATACCATTTATAAAACTCCTCTCCTATCACAATTTGTGGATTGGAATTCCTAGAAAACCTTATCATACTTCCCTTGGTGGAATTTGATGAAATTCTTGGCATGTATTGGATTTCCCTATATAGAGCCAACATAAATTTCTGTGAGAGGGAAATCACTCTTCGTATGGAAAATCAACCCCTGATTCTATACAAGTAAAAGGAGGAGGATGAATCTTATTTAGAAACATCATCCGAAGAATGAATATTACTGCTATATGAGCTTGCATACCTTGCAAAGATGATCGAGTCTAAGGAAGGAACCATCCTCGAAGACATTCCTATTGTGAGGGAATTTAGTGATGTGGTTCTTGAGGAATTACCTGGTTTTCCTCCTAGAAGAGATGTTGAATTATCGATTGATCTTATACCTAGGGAGTTTCCAATATATCCAAGACTCCATATAGAATGGATATTGTGGAACTTGAGGAGATAAATAAAAAACCATAGGAGAATCTGGATAAAGGGTTTATACGCCAAATTGCTTCACTATGGGGTGCACTAGTCCTCTTCATTAAGAAGAAGGATGGGTCAATGTTCCTTTGCATTGATTTTCATGATCTCAGTAAAAACATGATAAAGAATAAGTATCATTTTACATGAATTTATGACTTTTTTGATCAGATATGTAGAGCACAATACTTCTCTAAGGTGTATATGCATTCAAAATATTACCAAGGGTGAAGAAGGAGGGTATCCCCAAGAGTGCCTTTTGTACAAGGTACGAGCATTATGAGTTCACAATGATTCCATTCAGACTCACTAATTCTCTAGTAATCTTCATGGACTTGATGAATAGAGTCTTTAGATATTACCTAAAAAAATTTTGTTAGTCTTTATTGATGATATTCTAAAATAGTCCAAAAGTAAGAAGGAGTATGAGGAGCATTTAAGTACTATGCTAAAGACATTTCAAAAGGAAAATATTTATGCCAAGTACAGAAAATGTGAGTTCTGGTTGAAGGAAGTATCTTTCTTGGGGAATATCATCACAAGTAATTGGATATCTATGAACCCTTCAAAGAATGAGGCAATTTAAGGATGGTCGAGGCCAACATATGTGAAAGATATCCGTAGTTTCCTTGGATTAGCTGGGTATTATCGTTGATTTTTGAAAAATTTCTCATGATTTTCAAACCCACTACCAAGATAACTCGAAAGGGAGTCAATTTTTCATGTAATGATGAATGCGAAAAGAGATTAAAGGAGTTGAAAAGGAGGCTTATCACTAAACACATGCACACACTACCCATATGTGGAGAGATTTTCATGGTATTCATTGATGCTTTAAAGAAGGGTCAGGGCTGTGTGTTAATGAAAAATGACAAATTCATTGCCTATGCTTCAATGTAGTTGAAAGTTCATGAGTAGAACTATCCAACACATGATCTGGACTTGTCTATAGTGATCTTCGCTTTGAAAATTTGGAGACATTACCTATTTGGGGAGAAGTGTGAAATATATAAGGATCACAAAAGCCACATGTATATATTCACATAGAAAGAGTTGAATATGTGACAATGAAGATTGTTAGAGCTGGTCAAAGACTATGACTGCTCAATTCACTACCATTCTGGGAAAGTGAATAAAGTGGAAGATGCTCTAAGTAGAAAATATCCAGCAATTCTTTCATTTTTGAGAATTGAGAAGGATACGATCTTCTTAGACTTGAATAGGATAGACATAGGAATCATAAAGTAAGGGACATCATCAATCCTTTCACAAATTGTTTCTCAACCATATCTTATAAGGAGGTTAAAAGATGCTCAAATAGATGATGTGGGAATTCATAAGAAAGTGGAAACTATTAGAAAAGGTAAATCCTTAGATTTCAATGTTAATAAAGAATGTGTTGTAAGATTTGGGTCAAGACTATGCATACCATCAAATACTGAGTTAAATAAGGAGTTTTTGGATGATGCACATAGCTTAACCTTCTCTATCCACCCTATAAGCACAATGGTGTATCGAGATTTCTAGGAACACTATTGGTGGGAAAATATGAAGAATAAGATGGCAGAATATACATTAAGATGTCTCGTATGTCAGTAAGTGAAGGAGGAAAGGAAAAAATCTAAGTGGATGATGGAACCATTACCCATACCTACCTGAAAATGGGAAAACATCACCATAGAATTTATCACCAGGCTTCCTAAGAAATCTAGAGGAAACAATGCTATCTGGGTTGTGGTGGATCACCTTACAAATATTATACACTTCATTGAGATTCGATTGGATTTCTCATTGGATTTCTCATTGGATCAACTTTCACAGATAGACATCAGAGAAGTGGTAAGGATATATAGTGTACCACTATCGATTATATCCAATCAAGATCCAATATTCACCTCTAAGTTCCAGAAGAGTCTCCAACATGATATGAATACTAAGTTAAAATTCAGAATGACCTATCACTCTCAAACTAATGGCCAATCTGAGCAGACTATCTAGAAAATTGAGGACATGTTGAGAGCATTCTCAATAGACTTCAAAAGAGGATGGGATCAACATCTCCCTATGGTTGAGTTATCTTAAAACAACAGTTTCCACTCAAGCATCCAAATGTCTCCCTATGAAGCCATTTATGGAAAGAGGTGCATAACACCTACATTTTGGGATGATGTTAGGGAACAAAAACTGATAGGTCCTAAAATGATTGAGAAAATGGTGGAGAAGGTTAAGACCATTCAGTAACACGTCATGGCTGCTCATAGTCGATAGAAAAGTTATGCTTTCAATCATCTACAAGACCTAGAGTTTGATGTTGGAGACATGGTATTCCTCCACATATCTCTATATAATAGATTAATGAGATTTTGGAAGAAGATAAAGATTATTCCAAGGTACATCGTCCCTTTTGAGATCCTTAATTGTATCAGAGTGGTGGACTACCAACTAGCACTCCCACCTAACCTATCTCAAGTACATGATGTATTCCATATATCCATATTGAGAATGTATATACCAGACCCCTATCATGTACTCAATATTTAGGTGGTACCATTGGAGAATGACCTATCTTATGATGAGAATCCAATAAAGATCTTAGATCATAGAGAAAAATTTCTACGGAATAAGACAATGCACCTGGTAAATGTGTTGTGGAGAAACCACAAGTTTGAAGAAGAAATGTGGGAATTGGAGGAGGCAATGAAATAGAGTTTCCCTCATCTGTTGTAATGTGGGAAATGAAAATTTTTATGGTGATATTTCTTAAGGGGGAATGATTTTAACGACCCAAACTATTATAAGTGAAATTTCCCATTTGATTTAATTAAATGTCTTATTTTGTACAATGAATAAGGAAAAAACATGCACTTCATTTTTTTTATTATATCTAATTGTATTTAAATGACCATTAATTATCATTATCATTGATAATATAGCCATTGAACAATGATCACAATACTTGTTTAAATATAAGGTTTTAAAAATATGTTCGACGCAAAAAAAGGAGGTGATGACCTCAACCAGTAGGATCATTCCCTATGAAGCCCATTTATCAGAGCTTATAAGGGAGATATAATTTTTGGTATTTTCCCTAGAACAAGCCCAATCCAACATCCAAAAACTTAATAATGATCGAAAGCATTAATGGGAGAAGTTCAAGCTCAACGAGATCACAACCCAAATCATGTTCAACGAACAATCCTATGAAAGCCCCACCATCACACACCTCACTCTTAGGGTGTACACTGGTGTAATAAATGGGTATGTATCAAGACCATATCATTATGATTATGTAAAATATTTTTCTATATAATAATGAATATACTTTCATCTTATTATTATTTTTAAATCACAAATATTATTTTTTTGGTTAATATTCAAATTGAATTAAGAAATATATTTTGATGAATTAATAAATAATATTTTAATAAAATATTATTTTTAAATTACTTTTATTAAATACAAATGATCATATAATTTTTATGAGGCCAAATGTAATTTTTATTAAGGTTTAAAAACTCTTTTTTTCAAAACCCATTAATTTTAAATAAATGTCCATTTTTATTTTAAAAGTGAAAATTTACATATTTATAAAATTATTTGGACAAAATTAATATTGTTTTAGGAATCATAATTCCAACATTATCCAATGGTTAATTTTTCATAATTTTCCGAGACAGTTGAATTTTTTGGTAAAAATTAAATACCATATAAATATTTATTGTGTTTTATGACATCATAATGGCCCAATAGTGATGTAATAAATACTATAATAGGGATATTAGGCCAAATATAAGTTTTAAATTTAAAATAATGTGAATTTATATTTGTTTTAACTATTTTATAAAGCCTTATTTAATCCTCCAAAATGTATAATATATTTTATGATTTTAAGTTCATTTCTTCAATAATGTGACTCACCTCCACATAAGAAAAGATAGTATTTTAATATCTTCGGCCCATGAACTAATAAAATAATTTTTCCACTCCTCTTTGTAAAAAACCATGGGAAAAAACCATATAATTGTTTGTGTTTTTTAATATTTAATTATATAGATTTCAAAACCTAAGTTTGTGAAATATTAAAGAATTCCCCTCTCATTTCCTATATAAACCCACCAAGATCCCACTTTTATTCACTCAAAATACATATAGAATTTCATTAATCTATACTACCCTCACTATAATCCTCCCAAGGTTCCCTAAACTCTCAAAAATCTCCTCTTCAATCTTTTTAAGTCAAACACTCAAGTAAGGGTTCCTTCTATTTTCATTTTTATCCAAGTTTCTTTATATTGTTACACCCTTTAATTTTCATTTAAAAATGACGGGACATGTTTTAGAACCTCCCTAATACTTCTCTTATTATGTTTTCATGATGAGAGACCCCTTTATCTCTCATTAATCTCTCCCACATACACCTGTTACCATACAAAAATTTCTTAAGAGTTATTCCATTTCTCCTATTTCTTCAAGTTTATTTATTATGTTACGCCATCTATTTACAAATTTATTATGTTCAGAAATGTATTTATATGACTATGTTAAAATCAATATCATTTATATATTATGAGAGACCTATTTTTCTCTCATAAACCCTTTTTATGAATTTTTATGTCACGTCGTTAGGATGCCAAAATTGCACTGTGAATCTCCATTCCAAAACAATAGTGTAGTGAATATCATACCCTTTACCTATCAAGGGTGTTCAATTTTATATAAATATAACTTTTTATTGCGGACTTAAATGTATTTATTCCACACCCCTTGATCGTGGAATAAATTATGATGATGAATGAATCCATGTTTTATTATCTATGTGACACACTTAAGCATGAGAATGAAATGAAAATAACAGGTGCACCCGAAATTATATAGCGCTCCAATGAATTGGGTAATATTTAGTGTCATGATAAGACATGTTGAGATATGGGTTTACCTAATTTATTTATGGGACATTTTCCACTATGATTTCTTGGTATTTTAGCCTTGACCTATGATGTAATGTTTTAAGTTGTTTCCACATTTCCATGTTATGATTATCATGCTATATCATGCCTTTATGTTTATGTTTCTTTTATGATCCATTGATGTGCCTATTGTATAACATGTGTTGTATTATTCATGTTATTCCATGTATGTACTTAGGTTATCTCATGAAATGTTAAGTACAAAGTAATTTTGTGGTCATGTAAATAAATTTTTCAATAATGATGTTGTATTTCATGTTTTAAGTTATTATGTAATGTTCCTAATTTCCCAAGATAATAGACTTAACAATTTTTTGGGCTGTATTAAGTGTAATTTTATTTCTTTAAATCACGTTTGAATGTAATAAAAAGAATATGGTTGTTATAAACATGGTCATTCCATTGAGGAGTAATCATGGTAACACAGTCATCTTACTTATGTTTGTGATATTGGTAACTTTGGCAATGTGGCTTATAAATGTGAAATTAAAGAATGTAAATAACAGTACTCCGAGTGATTACCTTACATGAGAATATTCAAACTATAGCATGAGTTGAATTAGTTACTGAGATATCATAGCACCTTTTAATACTATAATATTCGGTAAGAAGTAGGTATTAAGATATGATATTACCTAGGGAACACTTCAGGCTCAGGTACTAGATGAAGTTAGTAATGAGGTATGATATCCTTGGGAACCCTGGAGTTAATGTAGTTAGATAAGAATAAATGATAATGTAATAAATATTTATTTATGAATTTTACTTATTTATTATAAAACTTCATACACTATCTTTTGACTGGAATTGTTTCTGACGCCATCGGTGGTGGCCTATTGAGTTGTACTCACACCCTATTTAGGATGCCTGATTGGTACCTGAATATATTATATTTTTATGGGACTGGATAAGGGAAAATGCCCTGGGATAGGTGGCTGATTGGGGGTAGAGCTTGGAGGAGGGAACCAGACATGGTTCGGGACCCGTTTGGGGAGTCTTAGTGTCTTTAATTTTCGTTTCATTATAGAAACTTAACACTTCTATTGGAATAGAATGTTTTCCCTTTCAATTGAGTATCATGTTTCCCATTTGGTTATCTTGTGACATGAGTATTGTTTTGGTTATATATGATTCTGTATTTGTTTATTTATTTTTGATGGTGTTTTACTCTAATAAATGAGGGTATGGTCTCCCCATGACTAACTTACCAGACCCTCGCTGCATGTCGACAACCTGTAGTGTACAGGGAGGCATGTTTGAGGTCATGTGGAAAACCGGCTCAAGGCACCGTCGCATGAAACCCAGGTCGGGATGTTATAAAGTGGTATTATAGTTCCAATTTTCTTTCTTCTTCTTTTGTATTACTATTTTGGGAAAGGTATACAGAAGACTAGGAAGAGTCGGGGATTGGTAATGAGATCATGCATGGGAGTTCCAAACCCATGTACGGGGGAAAACCCAAGTAATATGGGTGGGATGGTTGTTATTGTTGTTTAAGTTGAATGTTATTTCACCTTGGGTGATGCACTTGTGGTGTGATTTGATTATTTTTTCTGGTAATTTTTTAGTATTGATTCGTGGCTCAGAATGGCATGGGAGTTGAGTATGTATGCATCATTCTAGGAACTCAAAGTTATTGTGACATTCATCATTTTAGGCATGCACGAGAAAATAGGTTAAGGGTAAGTTGTTAAACTTGAACTATTTTCCTTGTTTGTGAGATTAAAATAAAAAATGGTGCCTAAAATGAATTAATTAGGTTTTTCAGATGATGAAAAATGAGAATAATTGGGTGTCTAAATAAGAAACTTGATTTTGATAGTGTGTTTACCTTGTTAACCAAAACCTAGGAGTATGATGGTTAAGGGTAGTGATAACGCCTCAGTTTTGACTGTGTGGAGAGGTGGTAGGAAATGATTATTGTGATTATTTATTATTACATAAATGTTATAAGGTTGTGTTATGAGACCTAAGACATGTCTTTGTATTTGTAGAGAGTATGCCTCCATGATTCTTATTGAGGGGACGACTGAGGGGAGTGCCTAGGAATGTTTTTATAGTTATGGAACTTGAGGCACCTATCATTACAGTAGAATATGAAGGGGAGAAGTTTCAAGAGAACTTTTCTTGCTTCATGAAATTTAGGGAAAGAGACCTAAGGCGTGTTGTGAAAAGTATGTTTGAGTTGAAAATTGATTTTCAGTTGCAACACCCTCTGAATTTTACTAGAGAAATGGATTTGAATTTTAGGTTGAGTCCATAGAGACAATACTTACCATTTGGAGACTCTGGCGGAGATGAGGGTCATGTTGGTAGCTTATATGACACAGGGATCAGTGAAGCACTGGTGGGACATTTAGGCGCAACCTGGAAAGAATGAAAGTATGTTATGGAAGTAATTCATGGATAGGTTCTTGGAACAATTTTATCCAGAGATGCTGAGATAAGAGAAATATGTTGAGTTCATACATCTAACCCAGGGGATCGTGTCAGTGATGTACTATGATGGATGCTACACATATCTGCAATGCTTTTCTCCAACATTAGCGGGAGATGAGGCAGCCATGGAGAAATGTTTTCAGGATGGACTCAAGTGTGAGATTAAGTCCTAGATGAATATCTTCTTGCTGAAGAAGTTTACGGAAGTGGTGGATCAGGCTCTCATAGTTGAAGGGAACTTGAGGGAGGCTTCTAGTTTCGGACAGGTGGTTGTTACTGGATGATCAGGAGGTGTGAATTATGAGATAATAAATCACCATTATGAAAAATTTATCTAAGGTAGTGGGAGGCAGAGTATGAAGACAATATGGTCGGTTGGAAAGGACCTTTCTAGGTTGATCTGTCATCAGTGTGGTAGGTTAGGTCACTATCATTGACACTGTTCCCGGCCACCAGTAGAGTGTCGATCTTGTAGAAATATGAGACATCTACAAAAGTTCTGTAGGTTTCAATGATAGACTGGTAATGTAGGAGTAGTCTGTCAGAGTTAGAGTATGGGAAGAGGATCTTTTACACCATATCGAGCTAGTAGTGGGAGTTCTACTAGCCGAGATAGTAGAAGTAGTGGATGTGGTGCTTCTGGGCAGAATCGCCCACATCGCCAGAGTGGTGCTACTAAGGGGAGTTAGACAACATTACAGGGAAGAGGGAAAACACAGTTACATGTGGTACATCATACACTTATGGATAGCGAGGCTGGACCATCGATAGTGAGTGATACTATTCAAGTAGATTCTACTTTAGCTAGTGTCTTGTTTGATATGAGTCCCTCTTATTCCTTTATATCTACAAAATTTGTTGAGGGTTTGAGCCTGATAGTGGAGTTTGTGAGAGGGGTAATGACTATAGATACACCATAGGGAGTGAGGTCTAGAGATATTTATATATGCAAGAGATGTTCACTAGATATTGGGGAATATGATTTTCTATGGGATCTCTATGTTCCTAATATGACAGGATTCGACCTGATTATAGGGATGGACTGGATATTCAACTACCAAGACCACATTGATTGTTACTGTAGGATAGTTGCGTTTACATCACATAAGGGTAACTGGTATATTCATCATGGAGAGTGGGATATCCAGGCAGGCCAAGCAAGGCCAATTATGTTGTAGCTAGGAGATATCAAAGCCAAAGTTTCTAGTCTTTTGTTAGATAACGAGGGTGTTAGGAAAGATATCCTTCCACCACTAGTGGAACTATTTCAGGATATCTTTATTCAAGGCTTCTCAGGGCTACCACTTGAGAGAGATATGGAATTCACTATTGAGCATATGTTAGGGGATGATCTAGTATCTATTCCACCATACAGAATGGAACCGAATGAGATTCAAGATGTTAAGAATTATTTGGAGGATAAGGGATTTATCTATCAAATTATGTTGCCTTGGGGATCACCTATTTTTTTTCAAAAATAAGGTTGAAGGGAGTTTAAGCTTATGTGTCAATTATTGAAAGTTGAACAAAATGACTGTGAAGAACCGATATCCTCTTTCATGTATCAATGATCTGTTTAAAAAATTGAAGGGAGAATGTGTTTTCTCAAAGGTATATTTGAGATCAAGGTATCATTAGTTGAGAGTGAAGACTTCTGATATACCGAGGAATACTTTTAGAAGTAGGTATGAAATTTATTATTTTGTCGTAATGTTGTTTGGATTGACGCTCCAACATTGTTTATGGATTTGATGAATATTATCTTTCACCTGTATCTGGATTAGTTTGTGGTGGTGTTTTTGGATAAAATCTTGGTGTACTCCAATACTCATGATGATCATGCCCAACATCTTGACATAATCCTAGGTACACTGAGAGAGCATAGGTTATATGCAAAGTTATCTAAATGTCATTTTTAGATTAACCATGTACACTTCTTGGGGCACATCATATCGGAGGAAGGCGTGTCAATAGACCCAAAAAAGGTTCAAAAAGTGGTTTCTTGGGAGTATCCCAAGAATTGTTTGATATCTGAAGCTTTCTGGGATTAGCTTGATATTACAGGAGACTCATCCAAGATTTTTCCTGTTTGGAATCACCCCTTTTAGGCTTGACAAAAATGGAGTAAAGTTTGAATAGTCAGATTCTTATGATAGAGATTTCAGGAGTTGAAGAAGTTCTTAACATAGACCCCAATTTTGATTATACTCGAGTCAGGTGAGGAGTATATTATTTATTATGACACTTATAGGATCGGACTTGGAGCTATGTTGATGTAGGTAGATCAAGTTGTGGTGTATGGGTCTCAATAGTTGATGCCTCATGAACAGAATTACCCTATGTACGAACTCGAATTGGAAGTAGTGGTTTATGATATTAAGTTTTGGTGACACTATCTTTTGGAAGATAATTTTATAGTCTATACAGATTACAAGAGATTGAAGTATATATTTTTACAGTGTGATTTTAATCTTTGGTAAAGGAGATGGGTTGAGCATATGTAGTATTTAGATTTTGAACTGGAATGTATGCATAGGAAGGGAAATAGTGTGGCTGATACCCTGATAAGGAAAACTCAAACTGAGATGGTTTAGGAGTCAAGTGCAGAGTAGAAAATGATGACCTTACTGGCTGAAATGCGTGTAGTGGTTCAAGAGAGTCAGGGGTAGATGAATCTAGTTTCAGTTGCAGTGGAGTCTATGCTTTTGATATGGATTAGGGATATACCATATGAGGATCTAGAGTGATTATCCTTGAGGGAAATATTTGAATGTGGGGATACATCATCAGGTCGGTTGATAGATGAGGATGAGATAATTTATGTGAAGAATAGAGTTGTGGTACCTAGGAGAATGGGAGAGGAGCTCATGTGGGAATTTCATTCCTTGAAATGGGCAGTACATCCATGTGTAACCAAAATATACCATAAACTACAATGAAATTTTTGGTTTCCAGACATGAAAAGGGAGATAGCAAGGTTTGTGACAAGATGCTTCACCTGCCAGTAGGTGAAGGTGGAGCATCAACAACCTGGTGGTTTGCTACAACTGTTGCCTATTCTAGAATGGAAGTGCGATGACATGACCATGGAATTTGTGGTGGGAATTACAAATATTCTTAGGAAGAATGATTTTTTTGGGTAATTTTTGGTCGACTGATAAAGGTAGCATATTTCCAGCATATAAGGGAAACCTTTACAGTAGAACAGTTGGGATAAATGTATGTTCTAAAGATAGTCCATCTGCAAGGAGTGCCACAGACTATAGTTTCATATAATGATTCATGATTTACTTCACTCTTCTAGTAGGTATTTCAGAAATATCTTGGCACATAGGTATTATTGAGTACAAATTTTGACCCATAGACAGATGGGCAGTCAGAACATACTATAAAGGTGCTTGAGGATATGCTACGGGCCTGTATTCTTAACATCAGTGGATCTTGGAAAAAACACTTGGGTTTATCGGAGTTCTCATATAACAAAATTTATCAGGAAAATATATGGATGTCACCATATGAGGATCTTTATGGTAGGTCATGCAGATCACCGCTATGCTAGATGGAGGCTGGTGAGTCAGAGTTGTTGGGACCGAGTCTCATTCAGGAGACATCTGGTCAGGTATAGTTAATTTAGAAATGTATTTCTATGGCTCAAAGTATATAGAAGTAATATGCTGACAGAAGGGATGACCCCTAGAGTTTATAGAGGGTGATCATGTGTTCCTTCAGGTGTCTCCTAGGTTGGGTCATCGTAGGATACAGATACATGGCAATTTCGAACCCAGGTTTGTTGAACCCTTTGAGATAGTGGAGAGAATCAGGCTAGTGGCATACTTATTGGATATTCTAGAGAGATATAGTGCTATGAATGATGTTTTCCATGTATCAAAACATCTACGGTATCACCCTGAACCTTCTCATGTGATTTATGTGGATGGGGTTGACCTTGATATCGATGCATCCTTTGAGGAGCATCTGATATGTGTGTTGGATCACAGTGAGAAAGTGTTGTGAGGAATGAACATGCCAATAATTCATGTGTTTTGAAAAAATGGATATGTACAAGAGAAAACATGGGAAAGAGAAGAAAATATGAGGGATCAATGGTCTGATCTTTTTGGCTTGGAATCTTATAAAGGCTTGGAAGTGTAGCTTGAGGACAGAATGTTATACGGTGGGGAGATTATAAGATCCTGACCTTTTATAGAGTTATCTCAGGTTCTATTCCAGGTAATTTTTGTTTTTAATTAAGTAAATTTGATAAGAGTTATGTCTTTGGGTGCGTTTGGGTGAATTCTTAGAAAAAATTTGGAGAAAATAGGTTGTGCATGGTTGGTGCACGTTTTTTAAAAACTGTGTGGCTGCCTAGAAGAAATTGTTCACTCTATGGACTTTTGAGGTAGTAACTTTGACACCGTTAAAGAAATTTTTGATAGGACATGTGAGGTAGTTGTGAAAAGTTACCCTTTAAGTAGTGGATAACACACAGTTAGTTCACAATTTGTCTAACCGTATGACTGAACTGTGAACGGGCCTACAATGAGATCCTAAAATTGTGGATCTCACTCGTTTTCAACTTTTAATGACCCTTTTCACCTCTTATATAGCCCTAACTCAGGATTTTACTTTCCTAAGGGTAAAGGAAGGTTCTCCCATCAACTCAGAGGGATTCCAAGGCCTTACAAACACCATTCTTTGATATCGAAATCCCGAATTGAAGATCCACTCTTCTCTCGGTAAGTAGATTTCATCCTAATGCTTCTCTCATTATTTCTTCTATCTTTACCTGACCTTTTCATGGACAATATCATATTTTTCCTTGGATATAAAACTATGTGTTGACATATAGATCTAGGATTTTGGATCTAGATCTACATTTATGAGATCTTGATGCCTTTGATCTTGATTTCAGTTTAGGGATTTAGATCCGTAACTTTTATAAACGTCATTGTGATGCTTGGATTTTAGGGATTTACATTGGGAAAACATCCATCAAAGAACCAAGGTGGGTGGTCTAAATCTAATTCCCATAGTTGTGGATTTTATATGTATATGAAAAATTGTATAATTGTTATCTTCCTTTAGCAATTGATTTTCTTGAATTGGTTTAATTAAATTGACCAATTGTTTTATCGAATATTTGTTGAAATGGGAGATTAATTGGGGAATTAATCATGAGACTAATTGCTTTCCCTATTATACAATTAATTTTGGTAAATTTATTATAAGAGGTAGGGGTTGTAATCTATATAATTAATTGGGGGATTAATTAAAAAATATTGAAATGGTTACGTTAAGATAATTAATTTTGGATTAATTATGTGCCTTTGATAATACAATCTAGATAATTAATTGTAGGATTAATTATGGAAATTTGGGATTGGAATGATATAATTAATTATGTAAAATTAATTTTGGAATATGAATTGTGATATTTATTAATTAATTGATTAATTAATTAATAGTTTGAATCACTTAGTTAATTATTGATTTAACTAATGGAATGGAGGTGTTTAACTAAATGTTGATTTAGTAATGGGATTAGGATGGATAATTAATTGGAAAATTAATTATGTGATAACGAATGGGAAATTGGTCATTCTAAATTGAGAAGTAAAAATGGTGACATGTTCATCATACTTATGAGTAAAGATAATGGGAACATGGTAATTAGAAATTGAGAAGTATACATGGTAACATGGTCATTATACTTATGAGTAAAGAAAATGGGAACATGGTCATTCTATTGAGGAGTAAGCGTGATAACATGGTTATCTTACTTTCATTTTTGATATTGGTAACTTCATAAATGTGTCTTATAAATGTGAAATTAATTAATGGAAATAATGGAACTCCATGTTATAGAATCACATGAGAATATTCTAACTCCGACATGAGTCAAATCAGGTATTGAGATATCATATCACCTTTGAAAACTTCAGGATTTGGAAAGAAGTAGGTATTATGATATGATATTACTTATGGAACACTTTGGGCTCTGGTATGAGATGACGTTATTATTGAGGTATGGTTATCTTTGGGAACCCTAGAGTTAATGTAGTTATAGAAGAATAAATGATAATATAATAACTGGTTATTTATGCATTGTACTTATTTCTTATAGAACTGCTTACACTATCATTTGAATGGAATTGTTTCAGACACCATTGGTGGTGTCCTACTAAGTTGTAATGAAACCCTATTCGGGATGCTTGATTGGTACCTGAATAGATTATATTATTATAGGACTGGATAAGGGAAAGGCCCCGGGATAAGTTGTTGATTGATGATAGAGCTTGGTGGAGGGAACTGTACATAGTTCAGGACCCATTTGGGGAGTTGTAGTGTCTTTACTTTCAATTTCATTATAGACACTTGACACTTGTATTGGAATAAAATGTTTTCCCTTTCAGTTGGGTATTGTGTTTCCTATTTGGTTATCTTGTGACATGAGTATTTTTCTGGTTATATATACTTTTGAGTTCATTTATTTATTTATGTTGGTGTTTTACTTGGATAAATGAGGGTATATTCTTCCCATGTCTGACTTACTAGACCCTCGCAGCTAGTCAACAACATCTAGCATATGGGAAGGAACGCTTGAGGTCATGTGGTTAACTGGCTCGGGGAACCGTTGTGTGGAACCTGAGTCGGGATGTTACATGGAATTTCTCTCTCAATTGGTGTTCGCTTTGGCTAGGTCAATCAAACTGTTGTCTTTTAGTTTCTCCCTTTTTCTTTTGGGGTTTTGGGGTGCCTAGTGAGTTTTTTTATACTCACCCTACATGGGCTTTTCCTGCACATGTTTTGCACCTTGTGCTGACCACATGCCTTTCAATGGATTCCATGGAGGACTGGAGGCAGGAAGATCTTAGTGACCTAGACAAATCGGGGTGTTTACTGAAGCTGGGCTGATGAGATTTCTAGTAGTTAGAGTTGACTATAATCCCCTCCTTATGAGTAGTTTGGATGCTTTTATAGTTTTTTTAGTGGGAATTGTTTTTTCCTTATTTCTCTTTTAGTACTTTTGTTGTACTCTGGTTGTGGGATATAGATGTATGCATGCATTAGTTGCTTTTGGTTTTTTTCTATTTCATTATTTTGTGAGATTGGAGATGTGTGTGTGCATACAGGTACATAGGCAATGCATACCGTATTAGTGATATGATTACTCGGCACTAGTTACCACCCCCTAGCCTATTGGAGGCAGTCTTGGGGAGTTATGGCCTAGGCCCCGTTGGGTCGGGTCATGGTAGAGTGTTATCAGAGGAGGCTGGTTCCACATTGGGACCACAATGTCATGAGCTTGGTTTGGGTTACATAGCGACAGTGTTGGAATTTTTTGAGTTTGGATCTTAGGACAAAGGTTCTAGTGTTTTTGTAGCGGCTGATGTATCCATTCATCAGGACTCTGGTAACTTGATATTTGAATTAGTACATTAGGAAACTGGTCGATATAAAATAAATGGTACATACATCATATAGGACTAGGTTTTAGTTTTTTCCTTTCGTTCTTGAGTTAGCTCCCTAGGTATACTATTTGACTGTGGCACATCATGATTCTATTTTAAGATGTCACTGTGATGATATATTGTTAGGATTATACAGTGTGATTATGATGAAATGATGCCTCGTTATGAGGCTTCAGTGTATGACACTGATTCTGAGGCATTACCTCTGGGTGGTCTGCCGGTGGGGCTACTGCCTGTTGAGCAGTAAGTTTTATCATAAGTTTAGGGCGAGGATGTGTGTAGGATGAGTGCTCTACATGTGTTCCAGATTTAGATACCTATGAGGTACTGGGGTGATCTAGACCCCAGGTAGTAGATGACAAGCTCAAGGTAGTCACACGAGTTTTCTGCTTAGTGAGGAAACATCCAGATTAGATGGTGGTCCTAGAGGTGATCCTTCTACATAGTTCATCTAGGTGATGGTGGAGTCTGGTGATACAGTATCCTGATGAGGTGACACTCACTTGGGAAGAGTTTGAGAAAGTCTATAAGGAAGTGTTTTACCCAACCACGTTAAGATCAGTGCATATCCATGAGCTTCTTCAACTTTTTCAAGGTAGCATGACGGTGGTAGTGTTTTTAGAAAGGTTCACAAACTTGTCATGATACTCCTTGGATATGGTTAGGTATATGTTCTTCAGAGCACATACCTTCGAGAAGGGATTGTGTTAGGAGATCAGGGTGTCAATAATTTCATTGTGTATTCCCACCTATGCTGGAGTGATTGAGTGAGCTCTAGTGCTGGAAATTTTCCTAGATGAGGAATAGGTGGATGTGACCCCCATATGTGGTCACATGGATGAGGTTTCTGCAGGAGATAAAATACGATAGGTAATAGGATCAAAGTTTAGAAGTCATAACCATTCCCAGACCTATATGCGTGGGTCTGTAGTCCATGAGTAGTGTCGTGGATCTGTTCAACCTCAGTATAGGAAATGTTATGATTGCGATGTCTAAGGGCATCTCACTAGAGATTTCCTGACCCATCATGCTGCTATGAGGGAGCCGGATGACAATCCACCTTGGTAGAGAGAATTCTTAGAGTAGGTAATTCCATGAGGTGGAAGATGAGGAAGATAAGTTGGATGAGTGAAAAGAGGTGGAAAGCAGTTCAAGGTGTTTCCACCACCACCCCCAGTGGTCCACAACATGCATAGGGAGCTGAAGGATGTGGGTGAGGAAAACTGCATTCCATAGAGGCCTTTGACTCAGAAGCTCTGAGGATGGATAAAGGTACCCCCTGTTTCCTTTCTACTTTCTGCATTAGAAAATTTTAAACACTATTGTTGGTACTCTTTTCTTTCCACATCTTTCTCGAGGTTTAACCAGGGTGACACAGGACAGTAATAGGACCTCGTTTTGGTAGTTGTGACGAAGGGCCTGGTAAGACCTAGTGTTTACTCTTGGGAATCCCTATTTTATTCATGAATATCATCACGTGTTCAGTGTCTCCCTTGAATTAAAAATTCTTGAGAAGGCTATTGTACAGTCCATATAGGGGTGGATGTGAGCTATGAGGTTTTGTTAGTGTCTGTGTCAGGTTAGCGGGGTGGTGTACCGCTAAACCCCATGACTGTATATGGACTATTGTGCTTGGTGCTTTCCCACCTATTACAGCTAAGGATACATGTTCCCATTTGTTGAACGATGTTGGACTGGTAGAAGATGGATGTAAGAGTGGTTTCATCTTGGTGTTTCTTCTTTGTGTGTGCTTGTAAGCAGTACAAAAAACCTTCGTATGCTTTCTGGTTTTGGATTCTAGTAGAGAGCTCAGTTTCTTCCCTTGTGATTTGGATTTCACTTTTCGGAGATGAGAAGCCCTAGGGTGGGGAGAATTTAATGACTTGGGTTTTGACTCATAAGACTTTGGAATATTCTGGAGAATATATCTGAAGTCGAGCACTGATTCGGCAAGGGAAGTCGGGGCCCGGGGAGCCTCAGTGGGATGATATTAAAAATATTAAATATATTTTGTCATGTTCACACCATTTTTATTGAAATTTAAATAAATCTAATTTGGAGTTTCATATCACATTTATGAAACCACAGTTGAGTCCAAAACTTCATGTTTACCCTAGACACAACCTAAAGTTGTCTTCACCAGGAGGTTTGGTCAGATGCGAGTTGGAAGGTCGTCAAGTGGGGAATTAATTAATAATTAAATTAATTAAATAAACCTAAACCTAAATCCCTCCCCCATTATCTTTGGTGAATGAAACACCTGATAGGAGCCCCTCCTCTCCCCTCTCCTCCTCTCTTTGGCAGACAGGTGGAAACATGCCTAATCAAAGAAGCAAGGTGGCGTTGATCTTCGTTTCTAATGCATATCATCATTAGATTAAGAAGAATCCTGATATGAGCATCTTGTTCATCCAAAGATTTGGTGTTTTGATAAAAAGGTAGGAAAATTTTATTTTTAGTCTTGTTCCCTTTTTATGTATTTTTTAAGGTTCTAGATCCCGAATACAATTTCTAGAGATCCCTTCTAGGTAGATCTGCAAGTTTTGGGGTAAAAAGGGGAAAATCAGAGGTTTTTGGAGGTGATTCCAGAATGGAATCACCATCTACATGACATTTAGTTTAGTGAAACATTCCATCAATATCTTTCTATTTTTGGAAGAAGAACTTTTGGGACTACATGCCGTGTATAGGGGTTACACGTCGTGTAGTGCCTTAAACCATGTGACCATGGTACATGGCTTGGGATAGATGTGTGAAGATACATGGCCATATACTAACACATGGCCATGGTATACAAACACGGGGTGCGGTAAATGAAAATTGTAAAACTACATGGTAATGTGGCTGTTTGGCATGAACATGCCATGTAGTATGGGATACATGACGTGTATGGGACACGATTAGTTGGTCCGTGTAGAAGGGGAACACAACTAGGGGTTAAGAGATGAGGGGAATGTAGTGTACCTACACTAAATGTTGTGTAACCCTAAATGGGTTGTTAATATGTGTATACAAGATACATGTCCAGGTGCCCGGGCGGGCTCACATGTCGTGTGTGCCCCGGTGCATGCCATGTACTCCTAGGATATCCTCCTAGGATCTTCCACCTTCTGTATCTTATTCTTTGGAATTTAGATTCAGGATTGTGTGTAGTATTTCCTGAGTGTTTTTTACATAGAACACAATGGTGGCCTATTTTACATATTAAATGATACAAGGTGACATAAATCGAGAAATATTATTGTGAAGATATACTAAATCGATGATGGAGATCAGTGTGGTATGTGTAGAGAGACGCTGATACTGGTACTACCCTGATGGATTGGGGTGTAGGTTACCCTTAACTCACTTCTTTGATAGATATGAGACTCCCTACATTGAGTGTGTGGGTTCATTACCTTTGGGTAGTTTCCTCCAGGGGTGTAACTCCCCTGATGGACTAGGGTGCTGGTTTCCCCATGATGTTCACGAAGATCTACAGTACTCTTCTATTGGATCATGGAATGAGTCCTCCATATATGACATATAGATAAAGTAGTCAATCCCCTACCGTGTTAGGGAATGAGTCATTTATTCTAGGAGTTGGTACTGCACTATCGTTCTAGGGAATCAGTCCTCCATACATATTGTCCAAAAGAGTTCGTAGTCCCCTATCATATTAGGGAGTGGGTCCTCTAGACTAGGATCGGTACTCCCCATCCATATCAGGGTGCAGGTCCCCCATAGTGAACAATCTAGCAGAGTTGGTACACCCCTATCCTACCAGGGTGTGAGTCCTCTAGCCACTAATTGGTAATCCCTTACTGGGTTAGGGTGTGGGTCCTCGATCCACAGAATGGTACTTCCCTATCATATATAGGTGTGGGTCCTCCATTATCTGAGTATTAATCCCCTGTAGGATTAGGGTGTGGGTTAACACTTACGAATTAGTACTCCCTCGTCTTCAAGTAGCAATGGGGAGCGGGTCCTCTATTGGAGTTGGAGATCCATCAGTTGTGGGGTACAGTTACAAGGATCAGGCCCCTCCACTTGATGTGAATGGTACCAAGATTAGAGTTAGTGCTCCATCGACTGAATAAGGTGCGAGACACTCCATGCAAGAGCGACAGAGGTTTCACGGGTTAGTTAGAAGCAATATTACCTCGACTATGGTGCAATGATGAGGTGTGGGTCCATCTATTATATCTTGTTAGAGATAATGCATGCGGTGAATAGTTTGAATCAGTTCTCCCTCAATTGTGTGCAGTGGTGAGGGGAGAGACTTTTCATTTGGGTTTTCTTTAGTTTGTGCTGGATAAAAGGTGATGGTGACAGGACCTCTAGTGATGGGAAATAGAGCTGGAACTGGTATGATGTCCCCAATGAATCATGTTCTCTCAGACGTACCATTATGAATGGTAGAGTTTTTTTTGATGGAATGAATCTATCATATGGGTTCCATCTAGGATGGATGAGATCATGGAGTGTGTTATCCTGGTTTCGTGATACATTTAGAGCCTACAAAGAGAATCATGTTGCTGGTCATGAGGTTAGAACCTTATGAGACTTAGTGTCCGAGACGAGTATATCTGGGTTATTTATGGGAGTCCTTGCGGTGTTGTCACATGTTGGGGTTAACACCCCTTATAAACCGAGTTGGCTTGACATGTACAACCAAAGATGGTTCGAGATGGAGTTTCTCACTTGATTGGGGTTCCCTCTAGCTAGGTCAAGTGTATTGTTTCCTTTCAGTTGCTCCCTTTTTCTTTTAGGGTTTTTGGGGTTCCTACTAACAATTTCTTTACTCACCCCTACACAGGATTTTCCCTCACATGTTTTGTTCCCTATGAAAACAACAATCCTTTCAATATAGTACATAGAGGACCCAAGGTAGGAAGAGCTTAGTGAGCTAGATCGACCGAGGTGTTTACTGGAGCTGGGCCAAGGAGATTTCTGGTAGTTTCAATTGACAGTGATCCCCCCATTCTAAGCAGGTTTGATTCTTTTAAAGTTTTCTTTGGTGGGTGTTGTTTTTTCCTTATTTCTCTTTTAGTACTTTCATTGTACTCTAGCTGTGGGATATATATGTATTCATGCATTGGTTTCTTTTGGTTTTTTACATTTCATATTTAGTGAGCTTGGAGATGTGTGCTTTCATACATGTATATAGTCAATGGCTCCTATGTTAGTTATATGCCTACTCAGTGATAGTTTTCAACCCCTGGCCTATTGGAGGTGGGCTTGGGGAGTTGCGGCCCAAGACCTGTTAGGTCAGGTCGTGACACAACCCAAACACTCTTTTCCCTATAGTTCTCAATTTTTTGGTGCTCTTCATGCTTATATATCCTTTAAATTTTAAATTTTTATCTTTATTTGATAGTATGGACACTTTACATCCATTCAACTACATCTTATGTGGATTTGTATCTTTTCTTCTTCCAATAATGTTGTAGCTTCTCATGGTGCTTTTTTTCAATCTTTAACATCTCCCTTTGATCTGGTGAAAAAACTATACAATTATTTTTATTGTTTCCCAACTTCTTGCACCCTTTATACAATACTTGTGAGACAATTGAGATTTTATGTTTTTAAAAACTTTCATGAAATTCTAAATCTTCATGTGAAACAAACTCTTTTTATTTTTCCTTTTCTATAGTTACTGCTTCATCCATGTATTTCTACATTTTTCTACAAATATGAAATTTATAAGGGAACTTAACTAGGTTATCCTTCATAACATATTTTATCTTAGGGTGCCCACATTGCATATTCAATGATTTTTAGTTACCTTTATTATGTAATTTATAAAAATATTCTTTGGGAAGTTCTTCAATCTGTATTATCTTTTGATTTTTCTCATTGATAGATTCTCTTCTTAATTTAAGATTACTTCTATTCATTTACATGGTCTATTTCATAACCTATACTTCCAAAGTAAAATCATATTATATTGGTTGACATGAAATTCTTGAAATCAATATAATAATTCTTATAGGGAGTATCTTGTTTCACAGTTTTCTTGACTTTTGAATTTTTCATATTCCCCATAGATGACTTCTCAGCTTTTGTTCTTTGCTTATGATTTTTTGTGGTCATTTATTCTTTTAAACATATGAATATTTCATTGTATGTAATACCCTAGCACTCATTATAACTATGACTTCTTATGTTGAAATAATCACAAAATTATTCAAGATAACCAAATATGTTCTTGATGGACATATGCTTATTCATATTTGCATTTTACTTCAATTTTGTAGGATTGTCCATTTTTTCACATCTATCCTCCATGAATACATTCCTTTTTTAATTTTTATATGCTAAAAATTTATGAAAAAAATAAATGGTATGATGCTCAAATTTCCAATAAAATAAACAATAACCAACAAATATTATTCTTTTTCTTGTAGTATAAGTCTAACTAGATTTATTGCATTATTATTTTTGGGATTTTCTATTCCCTTTTAGATCACCCTTTTGGGAGTTATTTTTGTAACTTTTCAATATCCACCCTTGGTGTTTAGGTGGATGCATTAAAATTTATATCAACCCATATTTTCCTAGATTTTAGCTATGAACCTACACTAACAAATGAGACTCTATTAGTATAAATATAATTAACTGGTTTATGGGTTACCTTATTCCATGAGTTTTTAGAATATTGATCAAGACATGATATTGAGACATTCCTTACACTAATATGGGTCTCTAAAAGGTCTTTATCCTCATCCAAAATTTTTGTAGCAACATCCTTTATTGTATATTGACTATATTCATTTGTTTGGGTTGTAGAATTCATATTCTCGGTAAAATGGGATGTTCCATCATGTGTCTCCATTAAATTTCCCAATTAGAGTTCTAGTTAAAGACAATTCATGATGAATTAAATCTTCTAATTTTCAACTATTTTCATATTTCCTTCCCAATCACTTGTCAATTTAATAATTTGATCTTTATGTTTTTTACTACCTTTAATCATAGAGTTGTCAAGGCCTTTGATTGTTCTACATTTAACTTCCAATTTATCTTCTTTTACACTAATAGTATCTTTATGAGATTCATCTAGATCATAAATATTATTCATGTACTCATCATACATTTTGGTATTTTCTTCCAGTAACATGTCATGATATTTCACCTTTCCTATTTTGTCTTCAATTTGACCATCTTTGAGATTCATGGGAACATTAAACATTTTTTCAAGTGCATAGATTAATTCACCATAAACATGTTTAATCGTAGTTCTATCATGATAATTCCATTAAAATTATTCTTTAATTATGGAAATATTTTTATTAAAAAGAGTCACAAATTCATTCTTTTCATCAATGAGGTCTGTGAAAACATTTCACCTTTTCAGTTTATTTTCTAGAGCATCAACGTATTTATTGATTTCTTTCATGTTGTTCTATTTCATTAAGAATATCATTGAATGAACAAAGTATATATGAAATCACTTCTTTAGAAAAATTCTTCATATATCATTCAAATTGGGAGTATAATACTTCAACATTTTTGATATATTCAACTTCCTCATACTCTATATAGGATGAACTAATTGTTTCCATAATAATCATTATGAATAGATTTGACAAGAGAGGTCGATCCTGCACTTATTTCATTGATACTTTTCTCAATACCTTAGGTTCCCACTTATTCCTATTTTTTAGAGTCATGGAGGATACCCTCATGGTTTCTTCAACATGATTGTAGATTAAATTTTCTATTTGAGGTTCTTCATAATCAACGTCAAATATTCACTTCATTTAAACCTTGTAAAAACAAATGGAAAAAAACTTTGATCCAATAAGTGGTATAACTAAGCTCTAATACCACATGTAGAACTTAGATGGATCATGTATGTACATAGAGATAGGGGAGGGGTGAATTAGTGTATCCACATTTTACCAAATTTTACATTTTTTTTCAATTAATCCCTCTACTCTTGGACCTCTTCCATGGCTAAGAGGAATGGTTCTATTGTGTGTATTGACAATCACATACACATGCAATGCTGATAACACATAAAATAACATCACATAAGTATTTTTCAAGGTTTAGGTACGAAGACCTACTCCATTCCGTTATCAACCTATGGTTGTTTCATGGTATATCTTATCATTATATCGTGTAATGATTACAAATGAATGGAATTGGAAGACAATGTTAACGTAGGAAATAAACTGTCTTCCTAAATTAGTGGTGTTTTTTATACTAGTTCCACTACTTTTCATTGGCATTGTTTATTTTGAAACCACAAGTTCTTAAAAGATATTTAATAAACATACTAAATAAGATATATCAACTATACTAGATTACTTTTCACCGACTGAATTATATTTTTCCTCCAGTGAATGAATTTGAATACTATTGAATCAAATAGATAATATGCATGTTGGGATTATAATATCAAATAAGTTGAAGATGTTACTTCCACATACACTAATTTTCTTTAATAATGAATAAATGATAAATATTACAAGAAACTACATGTTTCCTTATTCCTTAATTTATCATGTGATCATATTGATTATCTTTCAGTCAATAAAGTCCCCAACCACAATCTCAAATAATATTTTATACAAGGAAAAAACATGCACAAACTCAATTAAATTCATTCAAGTGTACTTATTATATGGATGTTTCATGAACTTCTTAACCATAAACCCCAATACAAAAAATCCATCTCTATTATTATTTTGGTTTGTACATAAATGTTATGTTTGGGTTATTTATGTTGAGTTATTTTTTATGAGTGCATGTGCTCATTCACTATCTACTATTTTCCTTTAAGGTTCACAAATGACCTCACTTACACCTCATGCATTCATGCTGTCATATGCATGAAAATTTCATATAACCTCACTCAAGGGGTGTAACACACTATCCCACTTGTGTTCCTTCATGAAAACTATGTGTGAACACAAACACACATTATCAATCTTCTTGTGCACATCAAATAACTCTAACAAACACATCTTCAAAACAAACCATGTGAGCAGGATGTTTTCACTAATCTTCCTCATGAGAAAGTTTTTAGGTATACAATGTATCATTATAGACCTCACATAATCCAATGAGTAAATGGGAGACTCATGTTCTCATTAAGCATGGTATCTTTTCTACTTTACGATGCCAACATTGGATCACATGAGTTTCTCTTTGTGCAAGCAGTGGTCTACATGGGTCATCTTCATGCAATCCTGGGAGACATGTATCCCACTATCTGGTTTGCTTCATAGAACATAGTACTTTTTAGAACAACATCGACAATGTAGAGGACCTGTCGAAGGCCCGCATGATTTATCTTCAAACTCATGTCTTTTGTAGATTCATTTGTAGATTGGAAGAAGTGCATACATAGATTAATTATCATGTATACAAGACATAGATTACATGCTTGGATTTGGTTCGATACAAGAAATATCAACTGCCTGAGTTGATCAATAGAGATGGCCATCAGCTATCCTGAGCTCGATCGAAGCTTTCCACCTGATTAGGGATCACCATTGAATGTTAGGAGGAGTAAGATGATAGAATGGGTTTAATACAAAGGGGAACAAGTTATTAGACATCCTAGATAGAAGAAATTAGATAGTATAGGTTTTTTCCATCTTTTTAAAGATGGATGAATAATACACACCAAGAATATATCCCACATTGAATTGTGTAAGCACCTACTCTCTGGTATATCAATTAAGGAATACATTTTAGCTTTTTGAAATCTCCTCCCTCTCTCATTACCACTTCTTACTTATTTTTCATTGTTCCATGACACCCTTCATGGTGGAGATTCAACTTATGTGGGTAGGTATTGGATTGGCTCCCTCACCATGGTCGATTAAGTCCCACATTTTCCAAGTAGATCCTTGAAAAGGATTTCTTATTGGATGGATTATTGTTTATGTAAGCCCAGATTATATTTTATAATGTTGATTTTTTGATGAAAAATATCACTGTCCTCTTGTGGTGGGTGACCACCTTTAATGACCAGCCACCAGAGGAGACCTGTTGTAGCAGTTGGTAGCCGCCCATGATGACAATCCCGTAGGATCTAGTTTCCAAATGGAGAAAATCACAGTGGTCATTTGAATCTTCTCTTATCTCCAATTCTATATATGTGTGGTGCTGTTGTGTGAGAATTTTACAAAAGAGACAAGCGGGATTTTGTAAACTTTCTATTCCCATTTGAATAAGAATCAGATGCCTTCCCTGTGGTCGTAGGTCATTTGACCGAACCACCTAAAAATCGTGTGTGTCCTTGATTTGTGATTTTTTTCCCTAGTTTGTGTGGGATTATGAGAGGGTGAGGCTTCTGCCCCTACAAAGTGGTATCATAGGTTGTGTTCAATTACCTGTGAATCGTACTTTTTTCAAACCTGATGTTCGCACATCTGCAATCGTTGCTGTCTGCACTTCCTGCTGGTAGGTGGTGTCCGAATCCAAATCTTCCCCAACAGTAACAATACTGTCTGCTTGAAGTTTCCACCTCTGGTTTGATCTCTATTTTTCTATTCCAAGCTAGTCAGTTGTTTTTTCTTACAAACCTGGTGCGAACAACCATAAAAAAGTGTGGGAAAGTCTAAAAGCTAAATGGGGATTTGTGTGTTTGGTAGCGTAAAAGACAAAATCAAAAGTGGATTTTCTGTGATTTTTTTATGTTGCTAATTGGAAGACAGAATAAGGGAAGGGGGCTTGGGAATGTGTGGAGGGTGGAAATAAGGGAAAAGTTTGGGTGTGTAAAAGTCAAAATGGAAAAGGATATTTAAGAGAGAGAAAACTGATAAGGGGTGGCATACAAGAATTTGAGGGGATCTATTTTGTTCAAAAAAAATTGAATAGGAATTCTGTATTTTGTTTTTTAAAAAAAATCACATGAATAAATTTCAATATTCATTTGGGATCAGATTTGGAAAATTAACTAGTTGATTTCATCATTTTTTACTATTCTGGATTCATCGGCACTATCTGGTTTTGGAAATTTTGATCTGTTTTTGTGATGGAGAATCCCCAAGATGAAAATAGTTTAGTACTTCCCCAAGATTATATTCTAGATAGACATGTCGGTACTACAGATACTTCCAGACATAGAAGTATGATGTACATTACCAAATTTGAGGTGGATAAGTTCTATGGTACGATCAACTTCAGAATGTGGTAATGTAAAGTTTTGGATATTATAACTCAACAAGAGTTAGATATCACCTTGGAAGAAAAACCCGTCGACATCTCTGATGGTGCTTGGAGGAGACTCAACCATCAAGCCTACGGTACAATCTGAATTTGTTTGGATAAAGATTAGAAATATAGTGTGATGCGGTGAACTTTAACAAAAAGTTTGTGGAGTATTTTGGAGAAAAAATATATGGCCAAAAACATTGAAAATCGGTTATACCTAAAAAAGAAATTGTTCAGATTTTAGTACAAGCAAGGTATGTCTATTATTGAACACATTGATTCATTTAATAAAATCCTTGAAGATTTTTAAATTTTGGAAGTTACAATTGGAGATGAAGATAAGGCTCTGTTGCTGTTGAACTATCTACTAGAGAGTTATGATCACCTTACCACAACATTATTGTATGGTAAGGATGATGTAAATTTTTTTGATGTATCAAATTCTTTAGTTAGCAATGAGTACAAGAATAAGGAAAAGCATGATCATTGGGATTCCGCATTGGAGGGATTTATGAAAATTAAAGGAAGTTCATATAATATGAAATCAAGAAGATTCAGAAAAGATAAATCACAATTGACTTTAAAAGGCAAGTCTAGTTTTAGATGTCCAGTGAAAGACGAGTGTGCCTATTGTCATGAAAAATGGCACTTAAAGAAGGATTTTCCCAAAATTGGGAAATCGAAGGCAAATGTTATACATAGAACCAAGGATGTTGATAATAATATCCTCATTTGTTTGATGGTCAACCATTCAGAAGGTTAAATTCTTGATACAGGTTGTGCAGGACCCTGGGACACCCTGAGAGGGGAGGGGTGAATCAGGGTGTCAACATTTTCTTTTAAAACAAGGATCTTGTTCCCACAGTGGTAGGAACTCATTAAACCTGTAAGACTGATGGGAATATAAATAAAACAACCACAAGAAAAGATATCACACAAAAAATTTACTTGGTTCACCACTAAGGGCTACATCCAAGGAGCATGCACTGACAGGTTACTGGTTATACCTAATTCCACTAAACTTCACTAGTTGTGGATTAAAAGGTTCGGGTAAGATCACTCTATCCCTGGAACACTACCTTTAAAAAGGTTCAGGGATAGCTCACTATGTCCCTAGGGTCACTCCCATTAACTCCCCCTAGCCCACTGCCATGGGTGAAGTCTCACTCATTTTATAGACAAGAAGGTATCTTCAATAGATTTGCATCGAAGTCTTTGTCTCTGTTCAGCACGAGATGTTTCTTACATCGATGGCCTGGATTGATGCACTTGAAGGAACTGAACCACTAAACCGGATATTCAGAAGCCTTCCAGAAGCATAACACAACACTTGTGTGAAATACCTCAACTTGTGCACATGATTTGAGAATTGTCACAAAAGATGAATTTTGAGCAACCCCTACTTTCCGCACAACCCTTATCTTTCGCACAACTGCACCGAAGGGTTCACTCGGTCTTTTCAGAATAAAGGAACACCTTGTGTGCAATATTTACTCCCTTCCAATCTTTCACGTGCAAATATTTCATGTGGATGAGAAACCATATTTTCATTGGAAAATTCATAAGTCTTCCATGGGGGTATCCACCTATTTATAGGCCATGATGAACCTACCCACAAGTTTTTGACGCGTCTTTGTAGGTGCGTGAAAGATTCTTTCTGAGTGCGCAAAACCCCTTTTAACGTCGCATTGGGCACATAAGATTCTTCCACGCAACCTCATCTTTCACGCCCATTTAAGACTTGCATGAACTTTTTGTCTTTTCCATATTTTTACATTCTAATCCCAAATTAGGCCTTGCACACAACTTTTTAAACACCCTTTAAACTTGCACACAACTCCCTTTTCCAAGCACACATTTCTCCATTTTCCGATTTTCAGGCCCAAAAATTTGGCGAACACTAGGAAAAGATGCCACCATCAATACTGTTGTCCTCTTGAACTATATGATCCCTTTCCTAGAAATAATTCTGATCTTCTAAAGAGTATTGACAACAAAAAAAACCATACTCTATTGCCTGCATAGAACAACCATGGTTTCAACAATACCACCCTTTAGGTTTTTTGGTAATCTCTAGATAAATTCAATAAAGCACCAACAACAAGAAAAACCTGAAATGAAAGAATCAACTTATCCAACACTCTAAGTCTACGTGAGCAATGATCGATGTAGAAAACAAGAGGGGAAGAATGAATTGGGTTCTCGTGTTTTGGAATTCTTAAGGATGCCCAAGACATTCTCTTAATGTGTCATAGAATCATTACATGACCTAAATGTATTCCTTCTCCTCATAACACCAAATTATCATCATTTCATAGAAGAATTACATGTCCTAAAGCCTAAATTTATTCCTTATCCCCCATTGACAATAAACCCAAAGACTGGTATATTATTTCATTGTACGGCTCAAAACACCCCTGGATAGTATCTCCCCCACAAAACTGAATCACATCCACAAACAGATTAAAAACAGTTAACATAACCGAGGAGAGGGGAACTGTGTAACCTCCTTATGCATTGGGAGGTGGCTGAACACTGAGGTTCAATTGATGTTTCTCAAACATATCCACTGACAGTGGATTAGTCAGGATATCAACCAATTGTTCATCAGTTCCCACATGATCCATTTTAATCACTCCTTGTTCAAATTTTTCCTTGATAAAGTGATATCTGATATCAATATGTTTTGTACAAGAATGAAGAACATGATTCTTTGTAAGATCAATTGTGCTCTTGTTGTCATAGTAAATTACCACAGGTTGTTTCACCTCATCACCAATATCTGTAAGTTGTTTATTCATCCATAGTAGTTGAGTGCATTCCTTTGAAGCATAGATATACTCAGCTTCAATAGTACTAAGAGAAGTACTATCTTGTTTCTTTCTCAACAAGACAACACATTTATACCCAATATAGAAAGCTCCACCATTGGTGGACTTTCTGTACACTACATCTCCATCCCAGTCAGCATCAGAAAAGGCTGACAGTTCCCTATCTCTTCCTATAGCAAAGTATAACCCATGACTATGAGTACCTTGAATATACCTCATGATTATTTTCACTGCCGCCATATGTTCCTCCATTGGATTACTCTAAAAGTTGTCCCCTAGACATGTTGTAAAGACAATATCTAGTTGTGTCACTGTCAGGTATAGTAGGCTCCCAATTATCCTTCTATACATGGTGGGATCTACAGAGGTCCCATCCTCATGCTTTCCAAGTTTGGTTCTAACTGTAATCAGAGTTGACATTGGTTTGGAGTCATGCATATTAAATTTCTTCAATAGCTCTCTTGTATACTTTTCCTAAGAGATGAAAGTGTAATATTTATTTTTAATCAGTTTCATCCCCTAAGAAATATGTGAGCTCCTTAATCATGGACATTTAAAATTATAATTTCATGTGATTGAAAAATTCATCCACTGATTTCTTCCTGCTTCCACCAAATATAATGTCATCAACATAAACAAAAACCATGAAATGATCATTTAGAGAATTATTCACATAGAGATTGTGATCTAATCCTCCTCTTTTGAATTCTATCTTCTTGAGATGAGAATTCAGCTGGGAATACCATGATCATGGGGCCTGCTTCAAACCATAGAGGGAATTCTTTAGTTTACAAACCTTTGTTTCATCAGTACAAAGAAGAAAACCCACTGGTTGTTCAATGTAGACTTCTTCTTCGATAACACCATTCAATAATGATATCTTGAAATCCATTTGATATACTTTATATCCTATTTAGATTTCCATGGAAAAGAAAAGCCTAATTGAATCCAGTCTTGCTACTGGAGAAAATGTTTCCTCAACATCTACACCTTCAATCTGTGAATATCCCTTGCACATCAGTCGCACCTTATTTTAGATCACATTACCATGCTCATAATATTTTTTCTTAAAGATCCACTTTGTACCAATCACATTGTGACCTTCAGGTCTCTTGACCAGATCCCATGTTTGATTTTTTTCAATATGATCTAACTCTTCATTCATGGCCTTCACCTATGATTCATCCTTCATAGCTTCTTAAAATAAGGAAGGTTCCACAACTAATAGAAATGCAGATTTTTCCTTACTCCTCATTATCCCCATTTGTGTGGGTGTAGTCAAATCCCCAATGATGTTGGATTGATTAATTTATTCACTTCGATTCCTCCTATGAGATTCAACTGAATTCTCTCCATCTATGGTTTCAACTTTATATTATTCTTCTGAGTCAACATTTTGATGTGACTCCTGGGAGTTTTTTACGCCTTCCTCTATTTCTGTATTTTTATTTACTCCATGTTCACATTTTTCCTCATCTTCTATCCCATCAGCATAGGAATTATTTGAATCATTTGGGGTTTTTTCTTCTATGATATTGACATCGCTACTTTCCACAATCCTCCCCAAGTTCTTATTGAAACACTTGTAAGATTTATTTTTCATTGGATATCCAAGAAATATTCCTTCATCTGCATTGTCACCAAACTTCCCTTGATTTCCTTCTTTATTTTAGATAAAACATTTGATTATGAAAACATGAAAGTATTTCAAAGAAGGATTCCTTCAATGCCACAATTCATATGGTGCCTTCTTTTCTCCCATTTAAATCCCTGTTTGATTTTGAATGTGCACTATAGCTTCAATAGCTTTTTTCCAGTAATGGTGAGATATACGAATCTCAACTAGCATAGTCCTGGCCATGTTGTTGAATTTTCGATTCCAATTCTCAACAACTCCATTTTTCTACGGAGTTCTAACAGCAACTACCTCATGTCGTATTCCATGTTTTTCTAGGTAATTATCAAACTCAATGGGAGTGTATTCTCCTCCATTATCAGATCACAGGACTTTGATTGTCTGTCCAGTATCATTATCAGAAATTCAGTGATAAGTTTTCATGCAATCAAGTACTTGCCGCTTCCTGTGAATAACCATTACACAAGACATTCTACTATAATCATCAAGGAAAAGGACGAAGTACCTCTCTTCATGAGTTCCAGCAATGTTTATTAGACCATATACATCAGTATGGATGAGATAAAGAAGGTGTGATGCCCTTTTCTTCTTTGGCCAATATGAGATACATACTAGATTTCCCCGTATACAAGCATCACAAGTATTTTACCATTCCCATTTCAGAATGGGGATATCCATGACTATATTAAACTTAGATATATTTTCCATGTCTTGTTGGTTAATGTGCCCAACCTTCGATGCCACAGGTTTTTTTCTTCTTCAACAAACATATAGTAAGAGTTCTATTTACTGTCAACATGATATAAGTTTCCATCTGTTTTGTAGCCTTTCATGAGATAATTAATTGTTTTTCCCTTTATAGTTTAGCCTTTCTGATTGAAAGTTACTATGAGCCCTGAGTCACAGAATTGACTCACACTGAGGAGATTGTGATATAGACCGTCCACATAAAGAACTTTAGTCTTCTTCAGCTCTCTATTAACAAGATCAGTATTTCCACCGCCTTTAATCTTTAAAGCACCATCATTAACAAACCTCACTGCTCCATCAACCTTCTTTTTAATGTTCTTTAAAAGGTCATCATTTCCTATCATATGGGATGATCATCCACGATCAAGAATCTAGGTGTTGCTGCTTTTTGTAGCTTTGAGGGCTACTTCTGCAAGATTGAATTTTTCAATTTTCTTCTTTTCTTTCCATGAGATATTGGATTGAGTGTAAGACACTGATGGACTTCCAATTATTTCTTCCAAATAACCAGATTCTTTATATCCATACTCTTCTTCTAGAGGAGAAAACCTGTTTGTGAGAACAACACCATCGGGAGGGTGAGTATTGACCTGTCTCTCAGAGTTGTATGAATTTTTCCTATTGTATCTCTGCCTGCAATACATAGCTTTATGGACAAATTTATAACAATGAAAACAATATCCATAGAAACTATTTCTTCTATAAGATGTAGGATATGAAATCGGTCTCCTTTGTTGACTTCCTAGATCCTCCCTATTCAAGTAGCTTCTTACCTCTTCGCAATATGACTTGGTATGGCCTAGATAGCCACAGAAATGAAACTTCAGGAGAGGAAATGTATTCTAACTTATATTTATCCTCATGCCTTATTCCTTGATAAAATGATTGGACTACCTGTCATTTCAAAAAGTTTGAGGATAATCTTCAGTTCTTCTTTTAGTTTGTATTGATGGTTTCTTGCTTATAACTTTAGGAAACTTTTCAACATATCCAACTTTCATCTTGTCTTTATTTTGTCTCTATTAACTTTTAGTAGTTGATGTCTCAGCTTCACAACTGATTCCACTATTTCCCATACAAGAGGGTATTTGATCACTCAAAATTTTTCCAACCTCATATGAACCACGCTTGGCTCTTACTAGTAATTTTGTATCTGAGAATATTCCAAAATGAATTTTCATTTTACCCTCATTTGTGGTTGATTGACACTCAAGTTTACTCCTAAGAGTAACAAATTCTTCCTCAAGACCCTCAACAGTCTTGGACTTCTCTTCCAGTCTAGATGTAAGGTCATTTATGACCTTTGCTTGTTCTTCAATTCTAATCTTTAGTTCCACAACATCATCTGTGCTTTCAAGGATTGAAGATTTTACTCTCACTAGTTCTTCTAGTTGTTCAATTTCAGCTTCAAGATCATCAACATATTCTAATGATTCTTCCACCATAGCTTTACACTTATTACATATCATACATTTATTCTCAAGCTTGTAAAAGGAATCCTTAATTTTCAACTTGGGATCACCATTAGGAGTCATCTGATTATCTCTGTCATTATCAATCAAGGGTTTTGACTTTTCAATGGTATCCATCATGGAAGAATGGTTTCCAGTTTTAAATTCTAGTTCCTCTTCTTTACATAATTCAATATCATCATCTTCTTATTCATAAACAAAATTATTCTTCTATACTTTATTTATAGATTTGAAGTCTCCCTTTTTGAAAAACCTTTTTTGAGGATTTTCAATGTCTTCTGCTTTTCTCTCTTCATTATCAAAATTTCTTTGGTACTGTGAGGAAATGTGCCTAACTCTTCCACAACGAAAACATGCAAGAGGTAACTTACCTTTAAATTTAACTTTTCCCTTCTTCAGCTTCTTGGAAATGAGAGAAATAATTTCTTTTTCCTCATCATACTCACCACCACTATCTCCTAAAAGTTTTAGTTTTTCCATGGATTTGAACACCATTTCCTTTCTAACATGAGTCGTAGCATCTTCGGGTTTGAATCTAATCTCATATGCCACTAGACTACTTAGCAGATCATCTAGAGATAGTTTATATAGATATATTTATTAAAGGGCTTACGCCTTTTCATTTTACACAGGAGGAAGTCTTTTCAATATTTTCTTTATGATATCAATGTCTTTGATTTCCTCTCCAAGGCCTCAAATTTTTCCCACTACTTTAGTAATTCAAATGAAGAATGAATCTACATTCTCATCAGGATGCATCTTTAGATTGTCAAACATGTTGTGCATGACTTTCAGTTTTGCCTCCATCACTTTGTTATCTCCTTCATAAATATTTTCAAGTTTATCCCACATAGACTTTTATGAGTTGTAACTCATCACCTTTAGATAGATCTGATCTGAAAGAGCCATAGTGATAGCATTCTGGGCTTTAGCATCTACATCAAGAACTTTCATGTCTGTATCAATCATAGAAAGCCTTGTTGGATCAGTAACTTTTATTCCTAGCATATCAGCAAAGAGGACTTCCATTCTAAGGGATATTAAATGAGATATCATTATGTTCTTCCAAATCTAAAAATTAATTCCATCGAAGAGAGGGATTCCCCGAGCATTGACTACATTCCCTATGACGACAAAGGACAGATCTAACACCAATAACCTTTACCCTCTGATACCACTTGTAGGACCCCAAGACACCTTGAGAGGGGAGGGGTGAATCAGGGTGTCAAATTTTTCTTTTAAAACAAGTACCTTATTCCCATGATGGTAGGAACTCGTTAAACCTGTAAGACTGATGGGAACAAAAATCAAACAACCACAAGAAAAGAGACCACACAATACTTTTACTTGGTTCAACACTAAGGGCTATGTCCAAGGAGCATATTCCAATAGGTTTTTGGTCATACCTAATTCCACTAAACTTCACTAGATATGGATTACGTGGTTCAGGTATAGTCACTCTATCCCAGGAACACTGCCTTTACAAAGGTTCAGGGAAAGATCACTACGTCCCTCAGGTCACTCCCATTAACTCCCCCTGGCTCACTGCATTCAGTGAATTCTCACTCAGTTTATAGATGTAAAGGTCTCTTCAATATATTTGTATTGAAGTATTTGTCTCTATTCATCATGAGACACTACTTACATCGATGACATGGATTGATGCATTTGAAAACACTGAACCACTGAACCGGATATTCATAAGTCTATCAGAAGCACAACACAACACATGCACACAATACCTCAACTTACGCACAAGATTTGATAATTTTCATGAAAGATAAATTTTGTGCAACCCCTACTTTCTGTGCAACCCGTATATTTCACGCAACTACACTAAAGGGTTCAATTGGTCTTTTCATACTAAAGGAACACTTTGCACACAAGATTTACTCCCTTCCAATCTTTCGTATGAAAATATTTCATACAGTTGAGCAAACAAATTTTTGTTGGAAAATTATTAAGTCTTACATAGGGGTAGCCACCTATTTATAGGCCATGATGACCCTGTGTGCAAGTTTTTGACATGTCTTTGTCGGTGCACAAAATATTTTTCATGAGCGCGCATAACCCCTTTTGACGTCGCATTGGGCGTGTATGATTCTTCCGTGCAACCTCATATTTCGTGCACATTTAAGACTTTCATGTAATTTTTTCCTTTTCTGGATTTTGAAATTATGATCCCAAATTAGGCCTTGCACACAACTTTTTAAACACCCTTTAAACTTTCATGAAACTCCCTTTTCCAAGCATACATTTCTCCATTTCTAAATTTTCAGGCCCAAAAATTTGGCGAACACTGGGAAACGACGCCACCTTCAATAATGTTGTCTGATTGAACTATATGATCCCTTTACTAGAAAACATTATGATCTTATAAAGAGGATTGACAACAAACACAAACCATACTGTATTTACAACATAGAATGACCATGGTTCCAATAGGTTGTTCATTTCCTATGTGCAGTAATTGAGATTGGTTTTCAAACCTCAATGAGTCAGATAAAGGTGTGGTGTTTATGGGAAATAACCACCCTTTCCATAGAATATGTATTTGAAAAATACGGTTGAAGATGCATGATGGTAAAACTCGATGCCTTACAGATGTGAGATATGTACCATAATTAGAGAAGAACCTCATATCTCTTAAGTTTTTGGATAAGCTTGGTTATAGGATAACTATTGAAGATGGATTCATGAAAATTATCTACAGTTCACGCCTTGTGATGAAAGGTATTTGAAAAGGTACTTTGTATCATTTTAATTTTGAGACTATTATAGGTGGAGAAGTGACATCAGATAATATTATCCCCACTGGTAGAACATGAAGGATTATACGAAGACCTTCCAGGTATGGAAAATCGGTCAGTTATGATATTTTTGTGGTTAAAGATGGTGTTCCATATTGCTATCGAGATGTTTTGGATAACAAATAAATGAACCAGTGGAAGTCTATTATGCAAGAAGATATGAATTTACTACATCATAATATGATATGAGATCTTGTTTCTCCTCCTAATGACAAGAAAGATGATATATGGATCAAGTCACAAAATTCTTTAGAATTGATCAATATGTCTCATACTTGAAATGCCTATGGTTATCTAGAAGGAAAAAAAGTTTGAATATTTGTTTTAGCAGCATGAAGTTTTGTTTGAGCAGAAACATGGTGATATTTTTCTTCAAGGTGGAGATTGTTGAGATTTTGACATAAAATATCACTATCCTCCTATGGTGGGTGACTACCTTTGATGAACAGCCAATGAAGGAGACCTACTATAGTAGTTGGTGGCCACCCATGATGAAAATCCCACAAGATCTGGTTTCCATATGGAGAAAAATATCAGTGACCATTTTCATTTTCTCCTCCCTCCGCTGCTATATATGTGTGGTGCTATTGTGTGAGAATTTTACAAGAGTGATAAGTGGGATTTTGTGAACTTTGTATTCCCATTTGAATAAGAATTAGATGACTTCCCCATAGACATAGGTCATCCGAACAAACCATGTAAAATTCATGTGTTTTCTTGATTTGTGATTTTGTTTCCCTGTTTTGTGTGCGATTATGAGAGGGAAAGTCTTCCTCCCATACATAATGCACTCCTCATACATTTATAATATTCATCATGAAATGTATATATGTATATATATATATTTCATGGAAATCATAAATCCCCTTATTTTATTCATAAAATTTGATGATTTTGATTATCATCAAATATCTTTATTAGTAAATCATCCTCATGCATTTCATAAATTATCTCTATGGAAACTATTCAAATATTCTTTCACAAATGAATGAATCATTCCAATGAATATGTTCATGGTATTCACCTTATCAAATTTTGAAGATAATGTGCATTATCCTAATAAAATAATAACTTATATTTGGATCCACTCCTAATCCATTTCAAATATTCATCATGAAATTTATATATATTTAAATATATATTCATGGAAATCATAAATCCCCTTATTCTCTTCATGAAAATTGATGATTTATATTTTCATCAAATATATTCATCATTAAATTATCTTCATGCATTTATTAAATTATCTCCATGGAAACTATTAAAATATTATTTCACAAATGAATGAATCATTCTAATGAATATTTGCATGGTCTTCACATTATCAATTTTTGAAGATAATGTGAATTATCATAATACAATAAGCCCTTATATTTGATCATAAGAGAATATTAACAATCTTTTGAGTTAACATGAAGAATTATCCAAGCATGACATACACTTCTATTAGAATATTATATAACATTTCTCTAAGCATAATTGAAAATCATGGAGAAATTTTCTACCAAATGACAACCATTTAGTCCATAAAAATTCTACATGAATCCTCACATCAATCATAGAGATTTATCTTAGTGAATAAGATCCAAGTAATCCTTGAATATTATCCACAAATCATCACGAGTCTTCTTGAATATTTCTCAAACTATTTTCATCTTGTTCATTCCATGTTTATTCACTAATCATAGAGACACATCTTCATAAAATATCTTTTTATTCCTTCTTATATATTGAAAAAAATATATAATCATATTCATAAACCATCCACATAGGATTTTCACAAGTGTTGTTATAGGAAAAGTTTCAATAAATTAGTACATTCCAATGATAGAATGTGGATGTGTCTAAATCCTCTCATCCTATAAAATAATCACTAGTTTAGGTGATGTTTCAAAACTTATCACTTATAAATAACCCCCTAATGTTCTTTTTAATGATTTCCATGATATATATATTTTTTATAATTTAGCAGTTGTTGGCACTGAAATTTTTTCTGCTCAAGATGTGAATAAATACATGACCAATTCAGAGTAAATCCTGATCAAAATGGAGTCAGAATCTATCAAAATCATCAAAAGAGCCTCGTTCATGAAGGAATTCACATATATTTTTTCCCTTTGTGGTCATAAGATCCCTTGAAGGACCCTCTCGGAGTCCGATGAAGTCCAATGGATCCCTACCTCTCTGCGAAGTCCCTTTGTCTCTATGGCTAGCTCCGTGATCATCACTTTGATAGACCTTATGTGAGTCCAATGAAGTCCAATGGAGCCCTGCCTCTCTGAGACAACCCTTTGCCTCTTCATCCTGTTCCACGATCGTCACTTTAATGGATCCTCTGAGAGTTCGTCTGAGCCTAATTCCACCCCGATGCTCACTGACATCACTTTATCTTCATGGCACTCCAGTTTTCTACACAGAGAGCTCTGCTATCTGTAATGATTTCTATTTCCTATAAATAGAAGGCTCACCCCCTTCAAACCATTGTTACTCCACCATTTTTCCTTCTAGTTCCCGCTTCGTGAAGCCCTTCACGAACCCAAAAAATGGATCGGCTAAGGTACTTGGCCTCTGCGATCCATGCCTCCTGCTATTCTTTATGGCCCCTGCATATGGTGGGGATAACTTTTGCGAGGTTATTCTCCCTTCGCAAAGGTGGGAGCTTCTTCAGGTCGTTCGAGGCTTCGTGAAACATAAAGCCTTCGTGGAACACTCACTAATTAAAGTTCTCTTTTCTAAGGAAAATCACTACTCCACCAAGGACCAGCCTTCAAGAAGAGAATTTCCTTCACAAATCACACCCTCTTCACAAAGAACTAAATTTTTATGAATCCCCTCTTTACAAGGCCTTATGCTTCACAAAACCCTCTCCTATGCATCCCTCTAGGCTTGTACAAAGTGACTTCATGGTTCCCTAAGTGGTGCCTCATGTTTCATTTCCTCGCCTCTTACTTCTTCGCATAGGAATGCTAACGACTATTGTGTCTTTACATATCCATGCTAATGTGATACCCTAGAGTGACCAATCCTCCACCTCAACTCCCTAGATCATTGCTTGTTCCTTCCCATCCCCAAGAGCAGGTTGGTGCAAGTTATATAAGTTCAAGTGGTGAGAGTCTTCATCGACTTCCAGGGTCTCAACCATCACTATCCAAAGGATTATTTTCCTCTTCCCATGATGAAATTTTTTATTGACACCACCACTAGATACCATGATCTCTCCTTTATGGATGGTTATTCCAGATATAACTAGATCTAAATGGCCCCTATGGACGAAGAGTCTACCACCTTCCGGGTTCCACAATGTACTTTTTGTTACCAAGAAATGCCTTTCGGTCTGAAGAATGTAGAATCAACCTATCAACATGACATTCACCGCATATTAAAGTTGATCCTAGGGAAATTGGTGGAATTATACGTAGACGACTTGGTCATCAAGTCCCACTGACGTTAGGAACATCTCAAATATCTTGAGAAAGTTTTTAACTTCCTTCATTCCCACAACCTAAAGATGAACCCCTTGAAGTGTGCCTTTGGGGTTACCTCTAGAAAGTTCCTTAGCTTTTTCATCATGTATAAAGGCTTCAAGATTGATCCAGAGAAGATCAAGGCCATCAGTCAGATGCCTCCTCCAAGAAACATTTGGGAGCTCCAAGAATTTCAAGGCCACTTAGCCTTCATACATTGATTCATTTTGAATCTATCCAGCAATCATAATCCCTTTTCCCAATATATGAGGAAAGGTTCCAACTACCAGTGGGATGAAAAATGTTGGGCCGATTTCAAAGAGATCAAATAGTACCTACTACATCCTATAGTTCTAATGCCACTCATCTCTCACAAGCCACTGGTCCATTATGTGACCGCCCTAGAATGATCCCTTGGCACCCTTCCTTCCTTGAAGAATAATGAAGGGATATAAAACAATTTATAGTATCTCAGTTACATGATCCTTGATGCAGAGACCAAATATTCCTCTATCAAAAAGAGTTTCCTCACACTAGTATTCACAGTGAAGAAGTTGAGACATTATCTACAACACCATGAGATACATATAGTGTCCCATATACACCTGTTAAAGTATATTTTGAATTTCCCCATGTTAACATGCCACCTAGATCAGTGGGAAATAATTATTCAGTAGTTTGACATCAAGTTCGTTCCATAAAAAGATATCAAGGGCTAGGCACTGATATACTTCCTTGCCGACCATCCAGCCCCCATAGAATAATCTCCAGATCTTGACTTCCTAGATGAGGCCATCCTCTCAGTAGATCGATCCATGCTATTCTGGCATATGCACTTCGATGGTACTTCCTAAAGTCTGACGGGAAGAAGGATCAACGATCCCAAACTCAACAAAGTAGGCTTGGGTATCATCCTTATCATTCCTACACAGGTTATCATTCCATATTCATTCTTGTTTTCAGATGGATTCACCAATAATGAGGCTGAGTATTAGGTCCTCATAACTGGTCTAGAGATGGACCTCGATATTGATGTACCTCACCTACATGTGAAGGGGGACTTCGATCTGTTCATCAATTAGATCAATTGAAACTATTTCATTATAAAGACGAAGCTCATACCCATGTTAGAGTGAACCCACCTACTAATGGCATAGATCTATCTTCCTCCAAAGTTTTATCATGTCCCTCATTCATAAATGGTCCAGCCGATTCCTTTCCATCCTTGATGCTTCTCTTATAGGGCCCGACCAAGACGATTTGATTATCCATGTGGAACATTGAATAATCATCACTCCTTTCATTCTGGATGATGATGATAGCCAGAAATTAATCCATATTTCCATTGTTGGATTTACATCAGGACTTCCTACCCCCTATCGCAGTAGAAGAGACTCCTAGTTGGATGACTCCCTTTGCTGAGTACCTCTAATACAACAATCTCTTGATAAACAGAGTCGAACGTGAGTGAATCCATCAGTGCGTAGTGAAGTTTACCCTTCAGAGTGGTCCCAAACTTGAGAATATCCTCTAAAAACATGGTTTCAATGGAGTCCTCCACTTATGTATTCAAGAAGACGAGATCCCCCAGATTATGTAGGAAGTTCATTCCAGTTCCTGTAGGTCTCATCAGGTAGGGCCGAAGCTCTCCCATCAGATCTGAAGGTTGGGCTACTTCTGGACCACCATGATCCAAGACTATATCGAGTTTTCAAAGAGGTTCCACTCATGTTAGATCCATTCTAATTTTTTTCATCAACTGCCAGAGCCTCTTCATACTACCAAGTACTCTTGGACCTTCACTATTTGGGGACTTGATGTTGTGGGGCCTTATCCGCCAGCAACAGCTTGCCAAAGCATGTTCATATTGACTAATATGGATTTCTTTACCAAGTGGGATGAATAGATACCACTCAATGATGTCAAGGCCTATTCCATCATCAAATTCATGATATCCAACATCATCCACCTATTTGGAGTCCCTCACATCATTCTCACCAATAGCGACACCAACTTCTGGGCAGTCGAGCGGAAGAAGTTATAAGCTAAGTACAACATTCGTTCCAATCATACTTCCTGCTATCATATGCAATAAAATGGGCAGACCGAGGAATTCAACAAGACTCTCTCTAAAATTCTACAGAATATGGTTGGTAAAAATAAGAAAATTTGTCTAGATAAGCTCCTCAATTCTCTCTGGGATTACCTTACGAAAACTTCAAATTCCACCCTTGTGACCACATATTCCCTAGTCTATGGAATAGAGGTAGTATTGCCTATCGAGATTTAGTTTCCATCACTCCGCACAACCATCTATGATTAACAGACATAAAAAAAGTTATAGAAGTCCATCTTGATGAACAAGAATCTATCGATGAGAATAGAATTTATGCCTTGAAAAATCTGGAGATACACCAAAATAATATTTTTAGGACTTTCAATAAGAAAGTTTGTCCTCTCTCTTTCCTCCAGGGTGAATTATTTTTATCCATGAGAACGCTGATGATACCCAACAAAAATCCACCAAAGTTGGAACCCAAATTGGAGGGACCATATATTATCCATAAGATTTACCACAACTATGCATACTCATTGGTCACTATAGATGGTGAGCGTATTACTCCTCCCACTAATGCCAAATTCCTCAAAAATTATTTCTCCTAAAAATACTATATTCTTGTTCTCCTCAAAACATTAAACTGTATGATTTTTTTTGATAAAATACTTAAAACTACTCATCATTCATCCTACATGACGATAAACTGCAAACGGTAAACATACCCTCACATTCCGAGCTCTACGACCTTAAAATAAGATCATTTATGTCCTTATTGGAGGACATTAAACTGTACGACATTTCAAGAACTACATGTGGCTTGATTTCCATTCTTATGGGATATTTAGGAATTCCCACACATTTCATCTTTGGGTCTAGACTTGGGTTCTACAAACCTTTTATTTCACTTGGCCCTGATTCACTAGGAGTACATGGTGTGGTATGGGTCTACTTTGGTCTTAATTCACATTAGGTTTGCAGTAGCACACCATATTACCCCACTTAGGATCACCTCCCCATTTCTAAGTCTTTGTCTCATGATGTTAAACTACATGAAATTTCAAGAACTATGTATGAATTGATTTCTACCCTCACATGATACCTAGGAATGCCTGATCACTTCTCTTCAGGTCCATCCCTAGGTCCATTGATCTTTTTTAGCCCCTTGTCCTAAGATCCCCCTTGAGATTGTGTATGGTGTGGTGTGGACTTCTCATATCCTTATTCTTGTTAGGATTTCTTTATCATGCCATGCACTTTCCCTTCAGAACCTCGTTCTCCCCACCCATCCTTACCGTTGATGCTAAACTGTGTGGTATCTCAAGAACTATGTATGTCTTGATTACCATCATCATGGGATATGTTGGAATGCCCAAACATTTAGTCTTCAGGTCCAGCCCCAGGTATCACAAATCCTACCTTTTCTCTAGGCCCCTAGGCCTGAGTCTTCTTTTGGGGATGCATGGTATGGTATGAGGCCCCTCTAGTCTTCAATCATGTCGGGTTTTCTTTGTCGTGCCATGCACCCCTCCCTCATTTGGGACTTTAATCTTCTTCTGTCCTTATTTCATGATGTTAAACTGCACAACATTTCAAGAACTACATGTGGATTGATTCCCATTCTTATGGGATATGTAGGAATGCCAGGGTATTCAATTCTCAGGTCTAGCCTCAGGTTCATCAACCCATTTTCCCTCTTTCTTCTACTCATATTCCTAAGTGACATCTCCCTAAGTTGATCCCCCCTCGATCTCTATCCCACCGCATCAGTGTGCATGAGATTCACTGTAGTATAAGGCCCATAATGTTGAATTATACATGGAAATGCTTTCAATCCCTCTCCATGCTTCATATGTCTCTTCCCTTTTGGTCCCCATTATATTTCATATTTTAAGGGACCCCCTAATGGTATGTATTCTTGGCCTTAGTGCTCGCCTACCATCCTCGGCCAATGCCCTGGAGGATTTAAGATTGAAATTGGATACAAGTATCATGTTTTTGAATATGATCACCAGTCAATCCTCAGTTGTTTGTTCCCATTCTAGGTCACATGATATGGATACTATGTTGTGAACATGGTCAGAAGCTATCTTGAATAATTATCGCCAATTCCATTATGCCCATAATATTGGTCTCATGATTAACATACCTTTACACCTCCTTATGTCTAAGCATAACTTCAACACCCTCGGTTTTATCCCTCTGTGTACCTTTTCATGCTGATGGAATGTACCAACTTTGTTTGGCTATTCTTGGCACTGCACCTCCATTCCTCTATCGCATGCTTCCATGTGTTGTAGGATCTTCTCTACCCCTTGTTTACCACACCAATCATGCCTCATGTGGGATTAGGGATTTTGAGAATTCATACCCATAAGGGAGAGTTTCACATGATTGGTCCAAGATCTATGACTGTAAACTAATATCTCTTTCATCCTTGTTGTATGAAATTAAAACTATGTCTTTTTCATCTGAGCTATAGGGTGATAAACTACCCAGCCATGTGATGTCTTCCTTTGAGAAGACATTTCCCCCTTTGGCACTGACCACCTATCATGCCACCCACGATAACTATGTGTGGCTTGATTCTCACCTTTGTGGGATATGTAGTGACGTCCGAGCATTTTATCATTGGTCCCAACCACATCCCCATGACCCCTTTCACCTTATCTTGGCCTAAGTTCTCCCAAAAATATGTGGTGTGATGTGGAATCATTGTCCTTATTCACATCAGGTTTTCAACTACCACATCGCATCCCTCCCTTAAGAGATATCCATGCTTCATCCTTACCGGGTGATGATAAAATACACAGACATAACCCACGCACATGAAATTAAATTGGGCACTTTATGGTCTGAGCTCTACGACCTTAAACTAAGGTTATTACTACCTAAGTTCACATGAAATTAAACTATGTAACAACAATGATGTTTCTCTCTTAGGATGATATCACCCCCTTTTGGTATTGGCCACCCATCACACCATTTCAGAACTATGTGTTGCTGGATTCCAATCCTTATGGGATATGTAGTGGTGCTTAGACCATTTTCTATGGTCCAGCCACAAATTCCTTCACACCAGGCGGTAGTAGTCATGCTGTGTGCTTCATTTGAGAGAACCCTTCCTTACACTACACACATTCCTTCATTTGGGTCCCATAATCTTTCACATCCAAAGGGGTCACCTAACGGTATGGATTATCAGCCTCAGTGCTCGCCTACCATCCTAGGTCAATGTCCGAGAGGATTTCAAATGACAATTTTATACAAGTCTCATTTTTTGAATATGGTCAGTCATCAATCCTTAGCTGTTTATTCCCATTCTAGGATAATTCTAAATGGATGATGTGTTTTGAACATGGTCAATAATTATCCTTCATCTCTACAACACTACCATTTTTTCCCAAATGTCATATATGGTGATTCACATGTTCTATGTCCCTTTCCATTTTACAGATCCTCAACACCCCTGGTGTTGTAACTCTGTGAATTCGTTTGCATCGAGTAGGAATATTGGTGTGTTTGGGATTATCCACACCCGAAATTTCCTTCACACTATTGCACACTCTCATTATATGGGGAAAGCCTGACATCACCCTTTGTTTCCTACACCGAGCATGGTTCACGTAGGATTAGGGGTTTTGGTAGGGAAATACCCACATATAAGACTATGTGACCATAAGATCAAAACTCTATGACCTTAAACTAGGTGTCCCAAGTCTATGTAACATGGCTTTAAACTATTGGATAGGGTCCAAGTAGCATAACCATAAAATGTGTGCAACGTCCTAGTCATATCACACTAAAATATTTTGTGTATCATCCTTACCATATGAAGTTAAAATACATATCTTGCATCCTCATTTTCATGATGAATGACTGTAAGGAATTCTAATTCTTCACTAGAGAGGTCTTGTCTTGAAATAGGTTTGATCTCAATTCAGATCGATATGCTTTCCCAATGTACTTTTATCATGGAGATGTAATTTCAAGAGTGTTGGATTCCATTCAGACAACCCATCGCTCCATATTAATGATTTGCATACCCTTTATTTTAGATACTCATCCTCTTTTATGTTCTAAGGGACCCCCTAACATCCTGGTCCCATGCCACTTTGGCTCACCTACCATCTTGGGCTAACGTTCTGGAAGAAATTGGACAACACTTTGAGTTTGGCATCGTGTTTTGAATATGTTCATCGGTTGGCCCTCGTGGGTTTGTTCCCACTCTAGGGTAACAAGAAATGGATGATGTGTTGCAAACATGGTCTGCAGTTATCCTCCATCATCATGGAACCCTCGCTATGTTCTAAATGTTGGGTGTCATGATTCACACTTCTCATTACCCTTTGTTTGGATTGATTCCGACACCTGTGCATTATCCTGATCGTGCACTAGATTATGTTGGGAAAGGAAGTTTGGCTGTTTTGAGAACCCTTTTCTCTAGTCATAATCCCTATCTTATCTCAAAAACTATGGGTGTCCATTCAGACCCTAAGTGTTTGACGGTCAGTTGTAACTCCCATATTTGAAATGAGAAATTATGTGGTCGTCCCTTGTTTCTCACACTTGGTATGACCCACGTGAGCTTAGGAATTGATCGCTAGTTGTTTGGAAGATGTGGTCATGATGTAGGAAAAAAATGAAAAATATATGTCCATGCACACAGATTAAATAACCAGTAAAAGAAAAGGAGAAGAGTATGTTTCAGTTTAGATAAAGCACAACCCTTATGGGTTTACCCCCTCAATGAAATGATCCAAATGCGCCACTTTTCGGTGTTTGGATTCCAAGGTGTCTTGCCGCATATTTATCTCTTCCTCCTCATCAGTAACTATAGAATGAAGATCATAATTCCAAATCTATTCTCGATACTGCTCAGCTCGAAGTCCATCCACTTGGTGGTTCGACTCTATCAAATGCTCTTGGGATTCCACCAGTTGGGCCTTCAGACGTTCAACCAGTATCATCTTCTTGGAAGTGAATGTGAATCGTTCACCTATTTTATCATCAAGGAATTGTATTGCCTACTCATCTTCATCAAGATTATGTATGTTCTTGGATTTATTTTTGCACCGAGTGACATCCATTTTCTAGCTTATTTCCCTTACCTTTTTGGAAAGGTATTTTTGGATCAACATATGTGGATGTCGTGCATCCGCCCTTCCAGTGCATAGATCGTGCAACCAAAGTATAAGATATCCCATCCAACTGGTCCACTCAGATTATAAAACCTTACTAAGGAAGTGCTTGATCAGTTTCCATGAACGATGCCAGGTCTTCTCACTACTTTCAATTGTGTCAAAATTTGATTCTTCTATCTCCAGGGGATCATCAAACTCATACTTAGGGAATGCATCTAGGAGTTTAGGAGTAGAATCTTATTTATACATCTTATTTGAAGAATCAGGTTCCAGGTCCTCAGGTTGGTCTTCATCGCTTGATTTTACCTCGATAATGTCAACCTGGATAACTCTAGAGGTCATCTCGCTAGTGGTATCACATACCTTCATTGACTGCCCATAAGGAACCATGTCCCAGTTATCTTGGACACTTGGCTCCATATAGACCAAAATCACTCATAGCAATGAGATCTTGGGTCCTCTGAGCATTTTCACTAGCAGTATACATGCCATCATGGGAACTATTTAGACAAAAGGCCATGTTAGCTAGGTTTAAGAATAAAATATACACAACTCTGAGGATAGAGAACTTACATTGGTCAACAATGTAGTCTCACCTCTGGATTTTAATTTTTGGGATGTCATGGAATGTCCCCTCATATATGGTGGATGTCTCCGCTGACTTTAGAGATGATGCCCTGGTTTCCCTGACACTGATAGACAGTGTGACTGTTATCTCTCTAGATGTGGGTCCCGTTGTCTAATTTTCCACACCCATAACCATGTCCTTCCCTTTGTCAGTAGGTTAACTCTACAAAATATCCACCTACATGAATAAAAAATGGTAGAGGGGACATGATAGGATACATGGATACTATTATGTGGGGATGTGGGATCTTACTTCAAGAGTTGTAGCAAACTTGCCTAAGGAATTTCCCTCTGAGGTTAAATGTGTGGTTGATTGTTGCCTGTCGACCGGTCAAAGTTCCGATGCTCTTCTATTGTGTATAGTATTACTTGGGTCGAATCCTCGACGATGATACTTTTTAAATAGTCGATTGTTTTTAGTTGATTGTATTTTGATTAGGGGGTTTGTTCATAGAGCTTAATTGAAATGATTGATTTACTATAATTGATTTAACAAATTGATAAATATTGGGTTGAGTTCATAATTAGGTAGTTAAGCTTGTGAAATCATTGATCCTTTCTTTATATTACATTAAATTAACACCCACTTCACTAGACAATGTTGATTGGAATTCCTAAGTGTTAAGGATTTAATCGAAGCATTAACTTAACTTAAGGTTATAATATCAATCAGAACTAGTTTATGTTGGTGTATTTATGGTTCCAATAATCTATGGAAACCACACATTAAACAAAACAAGTCATTAATCCATTACATGTTAAGTCCAACAAACACAATGTTAATTCAAAGAATATTCATCGAGCAAAAGCTCTCAATCACCTAACATCCCTAAATTTTGACTCACCCCAATGAGAGATTTACTCATTAATTTGCATGTTTAATAATCTGGTTATAATTATTATGATGATAAATTAAGAAGAGAAGAAAAATAAAGGGATAATAAAAAATTGGTGCGTCAAACACACACACACAAACAATGATGATAACTAAAAATGTATTTTCGATTGAATGAGGAAGAAAAAGAAGGGAAGGGGATTCAACTGTATTTAAACTATTTTAATAATATTAATATTAAACTACAGAAGGTGGATGAGAATAAGAGATATTGAAGAAGAAACTTTCATTAAAACAAAATTACAAAAGAAAGATACTTTCAAGATTACAATAACAAAGAACACAAAAGTAAATGAAAACAAAGAGAGGAGGAAAGGTCTATCAAGTGAAAAATTGAGTATTACAGGTCCTCCCAAGGCTTTTTAAAGGCTTTGGTCATTCTAATTGATGATCCTCTCTTCTAAAATGCCAACCCCTTTGAAGGAGAGGAGGGGGGTGCATTTATAGCCCAAGGAGGTGGACTGTTTGCATTCCCAATCTGTCCATCCACTTGAATTGCCATGTTAGCTATTCAGATAGGAAAATATATAGATATTATCTTCTTACAAGTTTTACATAAATTTCTCCTCTTTCTACTCTGAATATTTTGCGGAAATTGGACTTAAGGAGACAAAGTTATGGCCGGTTGATTAAACAATTTTAATCTGTCCATTTCAATCCAATATTTTTGAAGTCCAAAATGTGAAATGGATTTTGAATATAAAGATGCCTTAAAATCCGAATTATTTCTACAAAAAAGTAGGTCGCCTATATCCCCTCTTTCACAATGAAAAATATCATCTTGATTTGATGATTAGATCATGAGATATGTCATGAATATTGTTTGGATTTAATTCCCAAACAGAATGGTGAGCTAGACTTCAAGGAATTATTTGGGCCCCTTGTTCTTCTAGTTGGAACTTAAATTTTTTATCCATTATGACTTTGAATAATCTAGAAAATATGGTGGAGTTTCATAAAATTTGGGCTTCGGGATTTAGGCCAGTAACTCAATCATCATTGATGGTCCAGTTTCATCACAAATTATTTGGGTCTTCTTATGTGGTTCATATGATCCTTTAAATGGAAGAATTGGCCAATGATTCCTTCTAATTATATGTGATAAATGGAATAAGGAATCATAAAAAAGAAGAAACACACAATTTGAATCAGTAGAGTGAGAGTTATAAATAAAACAGTAAACTGACTCAATTGGACTACTTCTAAAAATGCTCAAAATTTTTACTTAATATTAAAATATTAATTTTTCACACAAATTATACACATTTCATATAAAATCAGTAAAGGGAGTATATAATAAGTCATGAAAATATTGATAACATCAAATCCCCCACACTTATTCTTGTGCATGTCCTCATGTGCAATAAATATAAAAACATGACAAAATCATTTTCACTCACCAACAAATATTAAATTTTTTCCCCAATCAGGAGAGGTTTAGACAATTTCACTCATCCATATTGAATTCCAACACGAGTTGGTATAGAAAAAATGTTCCAAAAACAATTCATTTTTTCATGCTCAAATTTAGAAATGTAAAATGGTGGCACACAAAACTTACTCTTCTCAAGATGATATAATTAATTTATGGAGCTTCACTCATTCACCAACCAAAAGTGAAAAATATTAGAGTTTGAAAGAGTTCTCAACTTCCACTCCCTTTACAAAGTGCACAAGAATCAAGAGGTATTTTTAGGGGTTTTTCTATGGCTATGAGACAGTAGGAAGATGATATCAAAAAGATAGGAAAAAGGGGGTAAAACGCCAACATGGAGAAAGCAATGCGCATTTTTTTTAAATGAGACATGGAAATAAATTGAAAAAAATATTTACAAGGTAACAATTGTCTGAATCAAGACACAAAAGTGGAATAAAATTTTAGGGGAATGAAAAGATAGAATATTTATAAAATAGAAAACTTCTCCCAATGACATAAGTGTTCATCAATTTTGTTTTGTTTTGTTTTTTTTTCATTTTTTGAAAGTTGAACTTGAAATAGATCTCACAGTCATCTCCCAACCCATGATTGATCTCCTCACAACACTAATTTTAATAGTTATAACAAGATCAAAAGTTGAGGAAGAGTGATTTTTGACCCACCTAAGACACAACCCATTCTTATTTTCATTTTTTTTATTTTTTTTATTATTTTTTTTTGATTTTTTTGAACACTGGTCAATAATATTTACAAAATTACATAAATGAAAGTGCATTAAATTCCCCAAAACTCACTGAATGACAACCTATCCCCCACATTGAAATGGATTCTTTCCCTCAAACATATGATAATATGGTGAAATCAATAAATGGTACCCAAATGAAATCCATTCCCCCCCACACTTAAATTTCAAAAAATTATGCAATGAAAATCCATGTTGATATTGGGTGGGAAAATGTATTGGGATTGTAATGTGGTTATAAAAGAAAAGGTTTTCATAGGCTCGAAGGGGCTTTCAAAAGCAGGATTAATGTAAGGGAAATGGGAGGTTATTTGGCTATTGTGATTCTCGTGTGGTTTAGAAAATTACTCTATCATATTAATGCACACTAAAGTAGAAAATTCAGCTCGAAGGTCCACAAACTCAAGACTCCCAAATGGGGGTGAAAAACACACATTTTGAAAATATGTCCATAGGTGTCCTTGGCATGAAAGAAAATGTTGTTCCTCACAGGTGGGGAAAATCATCTTCCAAATAAAAAATTGAGCATTAAATTTTTTTTGGGTTTGACACAATATTCTTTATCCAAATATATGAAGAAACCAAAAAATATTTGAGATGAAATCATGTCTTTTGACTCCCCAAAATGGTTGGACAAAATTTGAAAATTGGAAGGTGAGTAAGTATGACTCTTGATTTTTCATTTTTTTAAATGATTTTTTTTATGTTTTTTAGGTTTTTTTTAGTTTTTTAATAAAGACACACCCACAAAAAAGATAAAGAGTAAAAAAAACTATGATGAGGAAAGTGGTAAAAAAAAGAAAGATATGGGAAGGAGAAGAGAGAGAGAAAGAGAGAAGGAGAGAGAGATAAGGAGTTAAAGGGAATGAGGTTCCCCTGGTTTGGATTTGGTGGGTTGATATTTCCATCTAGTGGTGGGTCAACTGTAGAAGTTGGGGATCCGATGGAAGTTGAGGTGGTTCCTGGGATGTGTGTCCTTTCATGGTGATGCTTTAACTGATGTCTGTTAACCGTGAATGTTCTTTGTGAAGAGGGGTCTTGGACTTGCACTGAACCAAATGGGTAAACATGAGAAACAATAAAAGGACCTTCCCAATGAGAATTAAGCTTACCTGGGTGAAGCCGAAATCGAGAATTGAAGAGTAATTCCTTTTCACCTTCATGGAATACCTTTCTCAGGATGTGTTTTTCATGCAGTACCTTAGCCTTTTCTTTGTACAGATTAGAATTCTCATAGGATTCAAGTCGAATCTCCTCAAGTTCAGCCAATTGCAATAATATTTCTTCACTATATTTCTTCACAATAAAAATTATAGGTTCTCATATCCCAAAAATACTTAAGTTGTATTTCAACTAGTAGATGACATGCTTTACCAAAAAGTAGCCTAAAAGGAGACATCCCAATGGGTGTTTTATAGGCAGTTCGATAAGACCAAACTGATTCACCAACTCTTTTAGGACAGTCTTTTCTGGTGGGTTTTACAATTATCTCAATAACTCTTTTCACTTCTCTATTAGAAAATTCATCCATTCCATTTTTTGGGGGGTGATATGCAGTTGAAGTTTTATGTACAACCCCATTCTTTTTCAAAAGAGATTTCATGGTTCTATTACAGAAATGGGTTCCTAAGTCACTTATCAAGGCACGTGGTGTGCCAAATCGGTGGAAGATGTGTGTCTTTAAGAACTCACTAACAGTATGTGAATCATCCTTTCTAGTGGGTTTGGCCTCGACCCACCTAGAAACATAATCAACCATAAGAAGGATGTATGAGAATCCATTGGAAGGGGGAAATGGTCCCATGAAATTGATGCCCCAAACATCGGAGATCTCATAGAAAATTAATGGTTTTTGGGGCATTTTATTTCTCTTTGAAATTGTGCCAAACTTTTGGAAAGTGGGACATGATTGACAGAACTCATGTGAGTCCTTGATGAGTGAAGGCAAGAAGAATTCAGAGTCTAGGACCTTTCGGGAGGTCCTTTGTGATCCAAAGTGGCCACCTCTGGGAAGTGAGTGACATAATTCTAATATGGAGGAATGTTCATCTTAATCAACACATCTTCTAATTACCATGTCTTCCCCAGTTTTCCAAAGTTTATTTTCTTCCCAAAAATAGTATTTTGAATCACTTTTCAACTTCATTTTTTGTGATTTTGAAATATTTTCAGGAAAAACACTAGAAACCATGTAATTTACAATTGGGGAATACCATGGTATCTTTGGAGTGATATATAAAAGGTGCTCAGTGGGGAATTCAGGATCAATGATTTCTGAATGAGAAGAATTATAAATTCTACTCAGGTGATCAACCACAGGGTTTTCTTTTCCTGGTCTATCTTTTATTTCAAGGTCAAACTCTTGAAGCATTAGGATCCATCTTATTAGCCTCGGTTTGGAATCACTTTTCTTGAGTAAGAACTTTATAGTATAATGGTCTGTGAAGATGATGATTTTGGAAACTAAGAGATAGGGCCAAAATTTATCTAAGGTAAAAACAACTTCTAAAAGATCCTTTTAAGTGACAGTGTAGTGATATTGAGTTTCATCCAATGTTTTTGAGGCATAATAGATGACATGAAGAATCTTTTCTCTTCTTTGACCAAGAACAGCCCCAATGGCTCTATCATAAGCATCAAACATCAACTCAAAGGGTAAGGACCAATCTGGGGGTTGGATTATTGGGGCGGATGTTAGATTATTTTTGAGTTCAACGAAGGTTCTCTTGAAAACCTCATCGAAATGGAAAGTGACATCATTTTGGAGCAACCGAGTGAGTGGGAGGGAAATCCTAATAAAGTTATGGATGAATCTCCGATAGAAACCAGCATGACCAAGAAATGAACGGATGTCTCGAACATAAGTGGGTTGAGGAAGTGATTGGATCGCTTCAATTTTGGCAGGATTGACTTCAATACCATATTTTGAAACTATGTGCCCTAGAACAATCCCATTTGCAACCATGAAGTGACATTTCTCAAAATTTAACACAAGTTTACACTTGACTCTCTTTTGGAGGACTAAAGAGAGTGAATTTAAACAAGATTCAAATGACTCACCATAAATGGTGAAGTCATCCATGAAGACTTCCATGCAGTGTTCAATGAATTCTGAAAAGATACTCATAATACACCTTTGGAATGTTGTAGGAGCATTGAAAAGGCCACAAGTCATTCTTATATATGCATATCTTCTAAAAGGGCATGTGAAAGTAGTCTTTTCTTGGTCTTGAGGTGTGATTGGGATTTGGAAGTAGCCAGTGTATCCATCAAGAAAGAAATAGTGTGACTTTTTGGCTAATCATTCCAGCATTTGATCAAGGAATGGAAGAGGGTAGTGATCTTTTCTTGTTTCAACATTCAATTTCCTATAGTTGATGCACACACGCCATTTGTTCTTCACTCGAGTTGTGACTACCACTCCATGTTCATTTGTGATAACAGTTATCCCACCCTTTTTAGGTACAACTTGAATTGGACTAACCCATTCACTATCAGAAATTGGGAAGATAATATCAGCTTGAAGAAGCATGGTGATCTCTTCCCTAACTACCTCAAGTATGAGTGGATTGAGTCTTCATTGTGGTTGTCTAATTGGTTTGGGTGATTCCCCAAGATGGATGTGATGCATGTAAAGAGCAGGGATGATTCTTGGTATGTCATCTAGGGTCCAACCTAGGGCCTTTTTGTTTTCCTCTAACACCTAAATAATTTTGGACTCTTGGGTTTCAGTAAGTGAAGTAGATATAATGACAGGATATGAGTGATCATGGAAAAGGAATGCATATTTCAGGTGTGTAGGAAGAGGTTTCAGATCAGTCTCATCTTTCACTTTTGGGATAGAAAACTTAGGAATAAAGGAAGGGATTTTGGTTACTTCAGATTAATTTTCCTTAATATTGTCCATGGTGAAGTAGTAGAGATCAAAGTTGATGCGGGATTCAAGAGAGTTTTCAAGTTTCTCTAGATTGATGGAGTCTATGAATGAGAGGTCGGCATCAACTTCACCATTTATAACTTGGTTAATCATGGTGCATATTTCACAAGATCCTTTCTCATTAGAACATTATGAACATGATAGAATGGGGTTCTATTGACTCTTAGAAGTGTCCTCAGAAGCATGGATTGAGAATGCAGATTGATCCTCAGATGGGTATCGCATGGCTTGGAAAATGTTGAATTTGACCAGTTGGTCACTAAATTCCATGGATAAGATGCCTGAATGGACATAAATCTTGGTTCTTTCTGTCATTAGGAATGGTCTTCCTAGAATTAAGGGATATCAAGAAGAGTTCGTCTCACCTTCCATGTCAAGGACATAGAAATCGGCTGGGAAGATAAGATCATTGACACGAACAAGGACATCCTCAATTATTCCCCCAGGACTGGTTGTGCTTCGATTGGCCAATTGAATGACAACACCCGTTGGATGTAAGGGACCTAGACCAAGGTTGGAGAATATATATTTGTTCATGACATTAATTGAGGCTCCTAAGTCTATGAGTGCATCATCAAAGTTGGAACTTACAATTTGGAAAGGAACCGTAAAGGTCCCTAGATCTTTGTACTTAATGGGTATGGAATCTTGGGTTGAAACATTTTTGGAGGTCCTAAGTTTCCTCTTGTGGGTACACAACTCCTTGAGAAACTTGGAATGCTTAGGAATTTTTTTTATGGCATCTAAGAGGGGAATATTGACTTCAACATGTCTAAACATGTCGAGCATTTCAGGATTGCATTCAACGGACTTATTTGGCCTAGAAAGGGCTTGAGGAAAAGGAACTGGGTTCCTATGTGGAATAGAAGGAGGTGAGGGAATAGATTTAGGTTCCTTTTCAAGTTTCTTTTTATTTTCATTTTCTAGGTCAAAATTTAAAGGTGGTTTATATGACTTATCTTGAGGTATAAAAATTTTCATTCCTTATCTAAGTGTAATTGCACTTAAATTACCCTTGGGGTTGGGTAATGGTTGAGTTGGAAGTTGGGAAGAATTGGATGGTTGCTACTAACTAAGGTGGGATGCAAGTTGACCGATTTGGGTTTCAATGTTCTTGAGGCTGGAATGGGTGAAGGAGGAATGATCTTCCACTGCACTTTACCATGGTTTCTTGGAAGAAGAGTCTTGTACCGGATTAGGATTACCTAGATTTTGGTTCTTGGGAAAGTGATTGTATTGGTTTTGGAATTGGGAAGGCTCACTAGGATAATGGAATCCAAGAGGAGGATTGTTCCTTTGAGGTTGAGGAATAAAAGGATAAGTTTGTTGGAAGTTACCAACACCTTGACCATATTGAAACTGGTTTGGGTTTTGAGGATGGAATTGAGGGGTATGAGATATGGGATTAACATACCTAAGGCCTTGGTTATAATAAGAAGAGAAAGGCTCAGAGTGAGGTTGGTTGAAGTTTCTAAAAAACTGACTTGATAGTTGGGGGTTGGTGTTCCGCTGAGCATATGCTGCATTGAGCTCCATTGGTCTAGATGAATCAAATTGATCCTCTTGAAGTTATGGACATGTGTCCATTGGATGAGATGAAGAGTTGTAGATTCCACAGTTTTTGACAGTTTCAGGAAACATTGATTGCGGAGAAGTTGAGGTTGGGGATTTGGTAGCCACAACTAGTTGTCACACAAGACTTGTAAGTTCACTCATCCACTCGGTCATCTTGTTCGGCTAAATTGATTGATTATCTTGGGCTTGTTTGACTTGAGCATGTTCTCGAGTATAGAATTGTTGTGTGTTTGTAGTCGTGTTACTTATGATATCTCTTGTAGCTGTGGGAGTTTTATCAACAAGAGCACCGCCACTTGCGGCATCAATGAGAGTTCTCTCCAAAGCCAATAACCCCTAATAGAAGTATTGGATCAAGAGTTGGCCAGTAATTTGGTGATGTGGGTAGGTTTCAAAAAGCTATTTAAACCTCTCCCAATAATCATGGAGTGATTCACTTGGGAACTGAAGGATACCACTTATTTTCTTTCGGATAGAAGCAGTACGAGAAGCAAGAAATAATTTCGCTAAAAAAATTCACTTCATGTCATTCCATGTGGTTATGAAACCAGGAGGAAGGTAGTAGATCCATGAATTAGTAGTGTAATATAGGGAGAAAGGTAATTCTTAGAGTTTGATTTGTTCCTCAGAAACCTCTTGAGGCTTCATGGTAGATCACACCACTTGTAACTCTTTAAGGTGGAGATGTAAATCCTCATCGGCTAGCCCATGAAAATGAGGGAGAAGATGAATCAAACCCGATTTGAGTTCGAAGTCAGATTCTATGTTTGGATATTGAATACCAAGAGGTTGGTAATTCATATCAGGGGAAGCAAGTTCTTTAAGTGTTTGTTCCCTAGGATTGTCCATATCTAATTCAATTGGTTGGGAAAGGACTAGTTCTTGAATGAGTTTGATTATCTCTTATGTTCCTCCTAACATGGAAAAGTGTTCACTTAATTTCAGGGTCAAACAATTCTGAGGGATTGTTTGGGAGGCTATGGGGCATTCAGAGAGATTTTTGAAGAAAGGGGAAGATGGGTTTTTTTTTCAGTTTATGATTTTTATGAGAAGGTGGGTTTTTCTTTGTGTTTTTTTTCAATTTTTTTTTAAATTTTGTTTTTTTTTTGTTTTTTTACAATAACCAAAAACTAATGACTACATAAAGCACCATCCCTGGAAATAGTTCCATTTGAAATGCGTGGACGATTGTCACCTATCGATCAGTCAATGTTCCAATGCTCTGTTAATGTGTATAGTATCACTCGAGTCGAATCCTCGACGATGATACTTTTTAAATAGTCGATTGTTTTTAGTTGACTATATTTTGATTAGGGGGGTTTGTTTGCAGATCTTAATTGAAATGATTGATTGAATATAATTTATTTAACAAATTGATAAATATTGGGGTGAGTTCATCATTAGGTAGTTAAGCATGTGAAATCATTGATCCATGCTTTATATTGCATTAAATTAACACCCACTTCACAAGATAATGTTGATTGGAATTCCTAAGTGTTAAGGATTTAATCCAAGCCTTAACATAACTTAAGGTTATAATATCAATCACATATTTTTTATGTTGGTGTATTTATGGTTCCAATAATCCATGGAAACCACATGTTAAACAAAACAAGTCATTAATCCATGACATGTTAAGTCCAACATACACAATGTTAATTCAAATAATATTCATCGAGCAAAAGCTCTAAATCACCTAACATCCCTAAAATTTGACTCACCACAATGAGAGATTTACTCATCCATTTGGATTTTTAATAATCTGGATATAACGATTATGATGATAAATTAAGAAGAGAATAAAAATAAAGGGATAAGAAAATAGTGGTGCGTCGAACACACACACACGAACAATGATGATAACTAAAAATGGATTTTCGATCGAATGAGGAAGCAAAAGAAGGGAAGGGGATTCAACTGTATTTAAACTATTTGAAGAAAATTAATATTAAACTACATGAGGTGGATGATAATAAGAGATATTGAAGAAGAAACTTGCATTAAAATAGAATTACAAAAGAAAGAGACTTACAAGATTACAATAATTAAGAACACAAAAGTAAATGAAAACAAAGAGAGGAGGAAAGGTCTATCAAGTGAAAACTTGAGTATGGAAGGTCCTACCAAGAATTTAGAAAGGATTTGGTCGTTCCAATTGATGTTCCTCTCTTCTGAAATTCCAACCCCTTTGAAGGAGAGGAGGGGGATGCATTTATAGCCCAAGGAAGTGGACTGTTTGCATTCCCAATATGTCTATCCACTTGCATCGCCATGTTTTCTATTTAGAAAACCAAATATATAGATATGATCTTCTTACAAGTTTTATATAAAATTATCCTCTGTCTACTCTGAAAATTTAGCGGCAATTGGACTTAAGGAGCCAAAGTTATGTCCAGTTGATTAAACAATTTTAATCTGTCCATTTCAATCCAACATTTTTGAAGTCCAAAATGTGAAAGAGTTTTGCATAGGAAGTTGCCTTCAAAGACGAATTATTTCTTCAACAAAGTCGACCGCCTATATCTCCTCTTTCACACTAAAAAATCTTATATTGATTTGATGATTACGAGATATGTCATGAATAGTGTCTGGATTTTAATTCCCGACCAGAATGGTGGGCTGGACTTCAAGGCATTATTTGGTCCCATTGTTCTTTTAGTTGGACAGTCAAATTTTTATCCTTGTTTCCTTTGGATAATCTTGAACATATGGTGGAGTTTCATAAAATTTGGGCTTCGGGATTTAGACCAGTAACTCAATCATCATTGATGGTCCAGTTTCATCACAAATTATTTGGGTCTTCTTGTGTGGTTCATATGATCCTTAACATGGTAGAATTGGTCAATTATTACTTCTAATGATATGTGAGAAATTGAATAAGGAATCCTACAAAATAAGAAACCCACAATTTTAATCTGTAGTGTGAAATTTATAAATAAAATAGTAAACTAACTCAATTGGAATACTTCTAAAATGCTAAAAAATTATACTTAATATTAAAATATTAATTTTTCACACACATTATGCACATTTCATATAAAATCAGTAAAGGGAGTATATAATAAGTCATTGAAATATTGATAACATCAGGCCACTATTTCTCCTACTTCAGGAGAGTTTCCCTTAGAAGTTTCCTCCTACGTATCCTTATAGAAATCCTATTCGCTAACTTCTCCCCCCCAAGATTTATCCGCATGACTGGGAAAGGGGAAGCGCTCTGCTAGTTGAGTAATCAACAGTATTTGGGGGGGGGTAGTCATGTTCAATAGCACCCTAACCCTATTTTTCCATGGCCGCATGGTACCAAAAGTGTGTACTAATTCCTCCAGTTCCATCAAGAACTTTCTTCCATCAGCTAGGGTCGCATTGAAGCAGCCTTTCACAAGGCCAAGTTCTCCCATCTCCATCCCATACTGTTACAAATTTTTCCACATGTTTTCAACACCGAGATACTGTTTGATTGCTTCCCAGTCTTTTTAGACCTCCTGAAAGATGACATTTTAAGGAATAGTTACTGAACATAGTTTTCTTCTTTAAGCCTAAGGGGGAATCCTATGAAATCCCCTTAATGATTTCCCTGTCTCTCGGGTCCTCCTGAACAGATCTGTTGGACCTGATACTGTCACCTCCCTCTCTTCACCTCTAGCCAGAACTGGTTTAGTATATGCTTCCCTCACTACCAAAACCTCATCATAGTAACCTTCTTGGATGCTACCTTCAAGATTTCCTTGCACCATTACTCTATGACATCAAGGAGTGGGAATAAATGCTTTTCTATCCTGGATTTTTGGCCGCTTCAATGTCTCACTCAGATAAGCAACTTTCCAACTCAACGCATACTGGTGGACCAATCCGAATACAATAGTGGGTGGTAGAAATTTATTCCGCATCATCCCATATTCTCGTGAAAAAATCATCCAGAGCTTTTGCATCATGAATGGGTGGTTATCATGGCACACATTTGAGTACACCTATGAGGTCAACCTATGAATGCACCTGAATTTTCCTGTGAACTAGTGTGAGGTGTATGGTTCATATATGGATTCATAGTTTACCAATACCACCAGAATGCCACCGTAGAAAGTTAGAAGATACAAAATCTTCTCTATGGTATCTATACCTTCATCAATGAATTCTCTTGTTGATAGGGTAAGGAGATGAAAAATGAATTGATCCACGCGTGCAACCTTACCCAGTGTAGCCACTAGGTGCAGCTTCAGTGGGTATATCCCTTTAATATTCAGAATTTCTGGTCGAGAATATATCCTAGGTGGAGAAATAGGTTTTATATATTCATAGTCTCCCATATATGCTACGATCCATCTATATAGGAAATGGAATGTTCTGTACACTTGCAACAACCTTCTTCCCTCACTGATGCAATGAAATAAATGATATAGATTCACCAGCACTGGTATGCCTAGATTGATTCATTCCCCACCGGCTAGTTGCACTACCATAATAAATGTGTTGGGCTGCGCTCCCATGTGCACATCCCTAACAGTCAGCATCCATCCACAGATCAGTGCAGAGATAAACCCGACCAGCCTGACTATCATCCACTACTCGGTATTAACACTATAACCCCATAGTTTCCACTATATATCCACCAATATTCTCCAATAGGATCCCTCTTTTCCATGTTGATCTCCCCTTGGACAGGTTGGAGGCCTTTTTGGTAGTTTCACTGGCACTGATGTGCCCTCAGGTGGGAAGTTTAGAAAATATCCAAACCACTGCTTAAAGTTTAAATCTATGGTATTCGGTCTGTCATTATTTGTTCCCGACACCAAATTTAGCAATGCCTTTGCCAAGGGAGGAATCTGTTTTATGTCTCCCTAGTCATTCATAACAAGGAGGAACTCATCATACATCCATCCAAGAATTAGGATGCTGTATATTTGGTGAAAATCCTAGAAGTTGATACCAACCTCCCCATGATGCAGGTGGAATGTGATGGTATCCAGTGACCACTGGCTTAACAATTTTGGTATAAACTTCTTCAGTTGGGAAACATGGATTTGGGAAGCCCATGTTGCTACATATAAGCCTACTCACCTCAACACATGCTCAAACACCTCACAGGATGTGCATGTCCAGTAGGCCTAGGCCCACTCATCTATGAAGTTTCCACCTTGGTGAAAATCCCAACTGTTGATCCATCCCTTATCTAGATTTCCAAGTCCTTCCCTGATGATTGTTTTGTACTGTAGAGAGATGTCTCTTTTTTCAACACCTTACCATCAACGTTATTGGTATGATTGTAATGGTAGTGCACTGTGATGGGAGTATGATCCTTTCTGACATGGAAACCCGCATCCATATGCCATTGATATTGTTCTGGTGTGCTCCTAAACCAGTAAGTTGGTTCATCTCTACTTGCCTCTGGAATAAAGACTCCATCCCATAAGCCTAATCCATAAAGTGGAAACCATTTTCGTAGTGGGTATTTTTTCGGATCCTCTATCATCATCCCTGTCAATGATTTATTGTTAGAGGTGCTCCGAATATACTCCCGTATGAGGATATTGTTAACCATTGGATTTATTTGGGAAACATTAGAAAGGACCTCCTGAACATATTCTCGAGAATCCATCAGTACAAGACTTTCAAAATTTCTTAGGTCTGATTGCAGAGGTCGGTCACAGAGATCCTTCATAGAGGTCATTTTCAAATTCCATTCTCAAAGAAGTGGCCCGATGAGCAGCCTGTTCTTGACATATGTTGCATAGGCACAAAATATTGTGATACACTGGTTCGCTAAAAGCATTCACAACACACCAGAATGTAATACCCAGTTCATGTAGTCACTTTCAGGAGACTGATCTCTTCGCAAAAGGAGAGTGATAGCACAGTCGTTCATAGAGGTTCGGGTATGGACAAAATACCTTGTAGGAACTACTTATAGGCAATGGTTGATGCGCCTTCACGATGACTGACGCCTTTCCCTTCGCGGTGACCATTATATATGTTTCACGGTTCCCTTTGGTCGATGGAGCATTGCGGCATGATTCAAAATCCTTCTTCATGGTCCAGATTCATGATCCAGCTACGTGATCCATCAAGCTTTCTTTTGGTGATTTTCCCTCAACATCCAACCCTCTATTCCCTCACATCCCATTTTGAGGGGGGCATTTGTTGGCACTAAAATTCATGATTCTCAAGACGTGAACAAATCCATTGATGATTCAGATTAAATTTGGATAAAAATGGAGTTAGAATATATCAAAATCATTAAAAGATACTGGTTCACGAAGGCATTCTCAAAGGCATTCACGAAGATTTTTCACCTTCACAGTCATAAGTTCCTTTGACGGGCCCTCTATGAGTCTGATGATGTCTGACAGAGCCCTTACTCTTTATGAAATCCCCTTTTCTCTAAAGCCATCTCCATGATCATCACATTGACAGACCCTCTATGAGTCCGACAGAGCCCTACCTCTCTACGATTTCCCATTGTCTTTGCAGATAGCTCTGTGATCATCACTTTGGTAGACCCTCTGTGAATTTGACTGAGTCTGACATTTCCCCGATGCTCTGTGACATCACTTTCTATTCAGGGTTCCCTGGTTTTCTCCATGGAGAGTTCTACTAGCCGCACAAACTTCTATCACCTATAAGAAGTCTCATCGCCCTTCAAACCATTGTTACTATGCCTTTTCATGTTCCAGTTCTCTCTTTGCGAAGCCCTTTGGGAACCTGAAAAATGGATCGCCTAAGTTACATTCCCTTTTCAAGCCGTGCCTCCTGCTATTCTTTATTGACCCTTCCTATGGTAGGGATACCTTTTTTTATCTCCTTCTCCCTTCTTAAAGGAGGGAGCTCCTTTGGGTTGATCGAGGATCCGCGAAGCATTAAGCATTCATAAGGCACTCACCAATTAAAATTCTCTTTGCTAAGGAAAATATTTGCTCCAACAAGGACCACCCTTCACGAAGAGCGTTTCCTTTTCAAAGTTCACCCTCTTCGCAAAGAAAAAAATCTTCACAAAGCCCCTCTTTGTGAATCCCCTATTTGCGAGGCATTCTGCTTCATGGAACCCTCTCATAGACAAGGTACGTAGGAATCCTCCCTGAGGTTTAACCCCAAACACTAGTAAACTTCAGTTTCCTCTTTATTGGGACCCACATCCTTGGTCTGACCCTTAGTGGTGTCAGAACAGTTCCCAGGATGTCTCGGTGCGTAAGTCTCACACTCGACCCATACTCCTCCAACCAAGAGTATCCCTCTTGCAATTGGATGTTAACCATGTGTAAGCCCCATCATGTCTATGGGCCCCTGTCCTTTGTGTACACTCTGATTCTATACCCCTCCCTGAACTACGTGGACTTTTATTCCCTACCATGGGGATAGGTAGGAAGCCCCTTTGAGTTTCAATCCCATCACCCATTTCCCATTCTAGTCTCTCCCTATAGCCTTTTTGTTTCAGAGAAATCAAACCTTATCCCAAGGTTCCACTTCCTTCGGGTCCCATCCATGTGTTCATTCTCATGAGCTGCCTCCTCAGGTGGCTCATCACCCCATTCTAGAACTATGTGGAATTTGATTCCCTACCATAGGGATATGTAAGAAACCTTAATGAGGTTCAAGACCAATGTCATCATATTCACATCAGTTCCAACCCTTTCATTTCACTGACTCCATTCAAATCCTCCATCATCCATCCCGATTCTTACCCAGACCAGCACATCCCAGTGAGGTCATGCCACCCACATCCTCGTTGCTCCTAGCAGTACCTGGGCTGCTAGCCATGCATAATCCCCATAATGTCTTTGTTTTTTTGTAATTTGTGTACACCATGATCCTATACCTCACCTCTTCGAACTATGTGGGTTTTGATCCCTATATTTTAAATAGGGTATGTAGGAAGCCGCCATGATGTTCAGTCCTAGCCAATGGAAAGCTTTGGTGTCCCCTTTGCGTGGACCCATCCTCCTTCCTGATCGACCCTTTGTGGTGTTCATATCAGCATCCACAGTGTGAAACCTTCCCCTTTGTGGGACACACCACCCCAGATCCATACTCATGGGGAGTTCTGATCCACCCATCCGATAAACCATCAGAGCGCTCCCTCCTAAGGATGTACCCATATGACTCACTTTTGTCACTATTGCGATCAGTCTTATCTGTATCTGCTAGACGTTAAACTCACGACATGCCCTGTGTTAATCATGGGAAGATGATGAAAAACTTAGAGACATTCCTCTGGCATAAAATACCCCGCGATCGATGTGGGAAGCCTCAGGTTTCTGCACCCTTGATAAGCCCTATCATAAGAAGAAAATACATGTGTTATAGTGTTCCAAAATCAAGACATTCCACAGATGCCTTAGCATGACTACTCTCCTGAATGAAGGTTGCTACCCTGATTGGACCCTTTGGAATGTCATGACAGAAGCAGTATTGTTAATCGGAATCCACAATGAGATGGCACTAGGTAGAATTTCACAAACAATGTCTTAATCTTTAAGGGAGACCCAGATTAGGTGACAAGCTCTGAGGAGAAATACATGGAAGGATGAACCGACATCTCATCATCCCGTTTCGATAAACGATAAAACATCCCTCAAGAGGTGATGGATGCCACTCGCCTTTAGAAATATGGAATGCAAGGAAAGAACACGTCTGTCAGCAAGCATTCCACATGACTCCATGTGGGAGCACCTCGATAGAAAAGCACCAGAAACAGCGGTCATGAAACATAATATAAAAGGGAAAGTGACCCCAAAATTTACAATGGTTATAATGATCGGCCATATCCCATTCAATTTGAATAAGATAATATTTTTATGAATTTTATATCATTAAGTAAAATATTTTTTAACATAATATACAATAGAAGGCAATGCAAAAAATATTCAAAAAGTTTGATTTTATTGACATAAATATAGTAATGTAACTTGAATAAAAACTATTAACACATCACAAATATGTTATATTTATCTAAAAAATTTGTGAAACACAATAATTCAAGAAAATTTTATTACATAAACTATTTTCATAAATCATTTACTTTATTTTTCTCTAGTTTCCATAACAAATGTGTTAGTGCTTCATAAAAATTCAAGGTAATTATTTTATTTTTAAAAAATTAAAATAAACTTGAATGATAATAATAGTGAATTAATAATTCATATAAACATTTAAAAACAAAAAAAATATATAGTAGAGATGGTAAATTCTCGGGAGCTCGGCGGCGTCGCCAAACCTAGGTTTCCTCCGCTCGGCCTGATTCGAAGGTGCTGATCTGCTCTAACACTGTGTTTGGTGAGATTTTAGTAAAAGAAAAGAAATGATTTGATATTTTTTAAAAGAAAAGAAAAGAAAAGAAATGATTGTGATTTCTCTCCTTGCGTTTGGACCAATAACTTAGTAAAAGAAAAGAAATGATTTGGATTTCTCTCCATCTTGTTTGGTGAATCTTTTTAAAAGAAAAGAAAAGAAATTCTATTGTGATACATGTAGAAAATAGGGATAAAATTGGAATTTTAAAATTTTAACAACCCTCCACCATCATTTCTCTCCAAATCATCCCAATTTTGGGGTGATTTAAAAACAATATCAGGAGAGAAATCTATTTCTCTCTATTTCTCCCCTTATCATTTCTCTCCTCTTAAAATTATCTCGCCAAACATGAGAAACCAATTTCTCCTCTTAATATCATTTCTTTTCTCTCTGTATCATCCCTACCAAACTAGCCCTAAATCTCTCAATTCATGGCAGGTTTTGATCCCAATTGGGAAACTACATGCGTGGTACAAATCCCCAAAGCTCAAATTGATGAATCTATCTCAGTGGTTAGACTGAAAGGGTTATTGTTTCTAGAAGCGCTTAAGGGTGCCGACCCCTGAAAATCCACCGCGACGCAGGAGTCTCCTTGTAAGAAGCCTGATGACGGTCGATTTGCAGTCAAAGTGGACCCCGAGGCTATTCTCCAAAATTCTCTATTATGTAAGTTCTCTCTCATGGGTCAGATCTCCTATATAAAAGGCGATAAGCTGTGGACAAACTCAGATATGAAAATCCGAATCTCTCATGTCTGGGAATTTGCTGAATGGAAGCTTGTGCCTCTGGTTAAAGTCTATTTTCACATGATTCTGCGTTCCCAGGAAGAACTTGACCGGGTCTGGAAAGCAGGAAACCTTCAGCTAAAACCGAGGGTGCTTCGACTCTCGGACTGGGACCTTGCTTTCAATCCGAACATGTCTAGGAATACCATGGCATAGATTTGGGTTTGGCTTCACGGGATCAGATGGTTTTTCTGGCACCCGAAGATCCTGAAGGATATTTCCTCCTGCCTTAGTACGCTTCTTAAAATTTATCAAAGAACCCTCAACGCTGAAATTGGTCTATATGCCATGGTCGAGGTGGATATGGCTGTTAAACTCCCAGAGATGATTGTTTTCAATGCGAATGACTACAAGGCTGAAGTCAATGTTTAAGTAGAGCGTATGCCACCCTATTGTGAGCTTTGAAAAATAGTTGGTCATTCTTTGTTGAAATGTAGGGTGGTTAAAAGCCAGGTTGCGCAGCCTCCTGTGGATGGTTGGACCGAAGTTAGAAGGCGTAAAGAAAAAGGTCCTGCACATGAAATTACCGATCTTCCAAGGAAAAGGGCTGAAGTTTGGGTTAAAAAATCAACATTTCTGGGTGAGGGATCAGGCATTACCTGGGCCGAAAAAGTGGAGGAACAAGAACTTCTCAAATCTAATCTGGGCATTCTTGCTAATATCAAAAGGTTGGTTATAGAGGAATGTAAGAAAAGCCTGCCTGATAAATCTTACCATGCATTATTTCTGTGGAATCTGGGAAGCCTCAAATGGTCTCTCCCAGTGGGACTTCTGTGACACTGGAGGATTCCAAGCAGAGCTCCGCTCATCAGATGCAGCTGGTTTGTAATGCTTCATCTCTAAAGGCTGATCTGCATGGAAATAGCCCTTCTTGTCAATTTTATATCAAGATGGTTTCCCCTTTGCCTAATTTGCCTAATATTGCAGCTCGGCCTCCTGTTGGTGCTGAATCATAGGCTCTTCTGGCTGGTGAAATAGGTTTGTCATCTGATCTTGTTTTAAATCCCTCTCTTGAAAACACAGTGGCAGTACACGCACACCTGATTCATATATTATGTACAGATACTTTTAATGATACCTCAAAAGAAAATTCTAGCACCACAAATGAAGTGTCATTGGACACGAGTCCTGTAGTAGCAGTGGACACACAACCTAATCAGGTGTTGGCCACTGACACTCGGACTCTGAATACCACCACGACTTTAATTGATGATCACATGGTTACACCTATGATTGTGCCACCTCTTGAATCATTGAAACCTATTGATAATTCAGGTTCTGCTAATAGCCCCTCTGTTTCTGCTTTGAGTAAATAGGGCTCAAAGAACAGTCTGGGCTCCTCTCAAACTCTTAGAAGATCTAAGTGGAGGAGAGGTTCAGGAGGTTCTAAGAAGAAAAAGAGGGGCTCTTTCTCCAACTCCAGGTGATTTTTTATGGATGTCTTATTTTGTAATTTTCAGGGTATCACAAACCCTGACACCCTTTCTGTCCTTAAAGAATACTTTTGAATCATAAACCAAAACTTTTTTCTCTTGTTGAACCCAAAGTTAAATTCTCTTTGAAATATCAACGTCTATGTGCTTATGGTTATAATTTCCTTGGTTCTTGTAAGAATATGGAGACTGTTGATTCTCTTTGGGTTTTTTACCATACCTCTTTACAAAATGTCAAAGTTTATAAGTATTCTGATCAAATGTTAACTCTTGATTTTTCCCTAGATGGATTGCATGTTTTTTGCTCTATGATCTATGCTAAAAATAGATATCAAGATCGTAGGTCACTTTGGACCGATCTTTTAGACTTAGCTAACAACATGCAAGATCCCTGGTTTGTGGTCGGGGACTTTAATGCCATTCTCTCTCCCAGTGAAAAAATTGGTCCCTCTCACTCTCTAATTTCCTCAAGGGAATTTAGGGCTGCTCTAGATGATTGCTCTCTCATTGAAATCAGCTTGTTTGGTGCCAAGTACACTTGGTATAGGAGACATTATAACAGGGTCGTCGCTAGCAAATTAGATAGGGCCTTCACAAACCTTCTAGCTTTGAAAAAATGGGACACTAAATCCAGTATCACCTTGACCAAAAAAATTCTGACCATCATTCTATCCTTGTCAGCATGTTCTCCAAGAGGCCTAAATCCATTACCCCATTCAAATTCAATAATGCTTGGTCTCCCGATTCAGAGTGTTCCAAACTTATTAGTGACTGTTGGAGCACGATGAAGCATCACTTTGGCGCTTTTGCTTGTATTACTAAGCTTAAGCAACTTAAACATCATCTAAAAGGTTGGTTTAAGGAAAAATCTAACCAAATGTACAAGTATATTATCACCCTTGAAAAAGAGCTTAAACAAATTCAAACTATCTCCACTAGCTCAGATCTTTTTATTGATCCTCAAAATGAAATCAATATCTCGAGAAAGCTAAACTCTCTTCTTTTGCTTAACGATAATTTGTGAAAGCAAATCTTTAAAGCTAAGTGGCTCTCAGATGGTGATAGGAACACTAAGTTTTACAACTCCCTGCAAAGAATTCGAAAAGTTAGTAGGCCTCTTTCCTTTCTCAAGGACAATGACTCCATCTTGGACTCTGAGGCTGCCATTTCCAATCACGTGGTTTCTTTTTTTGAAAATCTTTTCAATGGACCACATATTAATAAGGACCTTCTTCCTGAGGTCATCCCGGTCTTAGTGAATTAAGAGAACAATTATAATCTTCTAGGCATACATCTTGATCATGAGATCAAAAACACAGTCTTTAGTCTCAACTCTGATAGTGCCCTAGGACCTGATGGTTTTAACAATGGTTTCTATCAACAATTCTGGGAGATCATCCAAGTTGATGTTTGTAATCTTATCAGATCCTTTTTTGTGCATGGGGTCCTCCCTCATGGTCTCAACGCTCAATTCCTCACCTTAATCCCCAAAGTGGACAATGCCTCTGAAATCCACCTCTTCTGGCTTATTGCTCTCATCAACTCCCTCTACAAAATCATTACTAAACTTCTTGCCAACCGACTCTCTTATATTTGTAATAAAATCATATCTTGGAATCAGTTCAGTTTTATCAAGGGCAGGTCTGTCCAAGACTTCATTTGCCTCACCTCTGAATGCACCAACTCTTTAAACAAAAACACCAGAGGAGGCAACATTGCCATCAAACTTGACATTAGGAAGACTTTTGATACTATCGATTGGGGTTTCATCTTTAAAGCTCTCCAAGATTTTGGTTTTAATAATTCCTTCATTAATAGGATTAACACCTTATTTTCTTCAGCCAATATCTTCATCCTTATTAATGGTGCTCCTAAAGGCTATTTTAATTTTAAAAATGGTGTCAGGCAGGGTGATCCTCTATCGGCCATTCTTTTTTCCGTTGCGGAGGATTATCTTAGCAGATTACTTTCTCGACTTGTGAATCAAAACAAGCTCAAACCTATTCAGGCGGCCATAAATCTAAATGTGCCCACACATCTCTTATACGTCGATGATATCATCCTTTTCTTTCAAGGCAACAAAAGAAACGTTCAAACTCTAAAAAATTCCTTAGCTCATTACAAAGACATCTCTGGTCAGTCTATAAGCTAAAATAAATCTTGTCTTTTTTGGGAAAAGATTATCGCCTATTAGAAAAAATAGCATCATCAACAACCTAGGCATAAAAGAAGGCTCTTTCCCTTTCATTTACCTGGGGGTTCACATTTTCTGGGGAAGGCCTAAACCCTTGTATTTCAACTCGATTGTGGACCAGGTCACCCATAAACTTGCCTCCTAGAAAGGTAAATCCCTCTTCATGGCTGGTAGAGTTTATCTTGTTAAATCTACCATTGTTTCTAAAATGGTTTATTCCATGATGATCTATAGATGGCCTACCAGTATTTTGAAAAAAATTAATGTGTACATTAGAAATTTTGTTTGGTCTGGTAGCATTTTGGAAAGGAAGCTTGTCACCATCCCCTAGTACAACTACTGCAAACCCCTTGAGAAGGGTGGGATGAGCATCAAAAATCTCAATCTCTTTAATGAGGCCCTTCAAGCCAAGTTTACATGGAATTTAATTCATACTTCTTTAGACTCCCTTTCCTTCCTCAAGAATAGGTTCCTTATGAAGCTTAAGAAAGGAAATTTGAATTATGTGAACTCTTCGATCTGGCCTTCCATCAGACTTTCCTCTGTTAGTATCATGAATAATTCTAGATGGATGGTTAGCGTCGATTCTTCCATGAATTTTTAGTTGGATAACTGGACTAGCTCCCCCTGCTCTATATGTTATCTCCTAATTCCCCCCTACTAGCACCAATTTTTCTATTAAGGATGTGATGCAATCTAATGTTTCCATCCTCCCTGACAACATCTTGAATGTGGTTGAAAATTATCCCTTTGCTCACACTGACGATTTCCTTATCTGGGTGCCCGCCCATAATGGTGTGATGGATTCTAAAAGTTTCTATAAACATAATTTCACATCTGCTGACTCTGGTTTTAATTGGTTGAAGATTTTTGACAAGCCATGGATTAAACCTTTGAGGCTTAACCTAATTTTGTGTATTGCCCACAATCGCATTCCTACAGAGGTTTGTCTTCAAAGTTTTGGTATTCAGCTTTGTTCCAAAATTCCTTTTTTCCATCAATACCGGGAAGATACCAATCACCTTTTCTTGTCTTGTGACATGGCTTCGGCCCTTTGGAATTATATTACTGATGTGTTTAATTGCAGATGGTTGCAGTTTGACTCCATTATTTCTAAAATCAAAGGTTGTTTGACGCATGATTTCTCTCCTCATATCAAGAATATGTTCACAATTGCTGTTGCGAAGATCTTCCATGTTATCTGGTATGATAGAAATGGTTATATGTACAACAATTGCTCATTTAATCTTAATTCAGGTAGGATGCAAATTATTATTGCCGTCAGGGAGGCGGCTTTGATGCAAAAAGCTCCATGTCACAACACTGTTGGAGACCTTATGATCCTTTGGAAACTTGGAATCAATGGTCTCTATAGGCAGCTGAGGCACACCTTTTAGGTTTTCTGGCAAGCTCCGCTTCCTGGTTGGATTAAAGTTAATGTTGATGGTGCTTCTAAAGGCAATTCGGGTCCTACTGGATACGGTGCTATCTTCAGAGATTATCATGGTCGAACTCTTGGATGTTTCTTTACCAGCTGCGGTTTGGCCACCTCGTTAGAGTTAGAAATGTTGTCCATGATCCATGCAATTGAGTTTGTCAAACAAAAGGGATTGAACAACATTTAGATCGAAAGTGACTCTACCACCATTTTACAAGCTATTTGGAATGATATGACGCACCTTGCTTGGCCTCTCACCACCCGTAGGATGAGCTGTCTCGATTCGCTTTGTGAGATCAATTACATAGCCACACATGCCTTTCGTGAAGCGAACACGGTTGCAGATGGTATTTCCAATAAGGGTATCAACCAGGGCCTCTCTTGGCGGGAGGATTTACCAGTTGAGTTACTCCCTCTTTATGAAAAATATTGTAATAAGATTCCCTCTTACAGACTTTTGTAGTTGTCTTTCTGATTAGTAATAAATTGTGTCTTGGTCTTTGGCCAAGACACCACCTTTAAAAAAAAAATTAAAAACAAAAAACCAATTTATATATCTCTAAAAAAACATTTTACATGTTAAAAAAATTTGGGTGACATTTTATTTTAATTCATTATTTTAAATGAAAATTAAGGTCATTATCCATGGAAACGAGCGCAAAATTACAACATTTTCGACATTTGGATGCTTACTATTGAAAAAAAATCATATCCAATAAAATAATTATAAGTATAAGGGAGATGTATATTCCTTGTAACATTATTTAAAACATTAATTATCCAATTTACCCATACTATGGTGATATACATTTACCAAGGTTTCTATTTATATTGAACATAAATAAAAATGGTATATTTTTTAATAAAACCTTAACCAAGTACCCTAGATATAGAGATTAATTTATTCCCTTGGAATAAATACAGGGGATATAATCATGAATGACAGATCAATTTTGATGTCTAAGATAGCCAGACATAGACATGATACAAATTTTACCCTGGGAAAAAAATATAAAACATAAAAATTTAAATGTTCTAAATCATTGAATCTCATTCGAATATTACTTCTTAATAACATGGGGAAAGAAAAAAAATAAGGGTATAGTAAAATTCATATAATGATTAAAAATTGTTGAATCTATCATGGGAAAATAATGCATAGTCAATATGGAAAGGTAAATAATTGAAAACACATTCCATTTAATCAATAACATGAGTATGAAATGAATCTGTGTATAATATCAATGAAATAATTATATATATAATAATAAATGATGTAAATACCTGGAAATCCCGTGGAATTTTTTTTACACATGGGAATTTTATAGACCGCAAAATCTGACGGCGCGTGATTCCGAGACCCGATGTGCCCAGAATCAATTTTTGATGTTTTGTTCGAGTACGTTCAGTAAACATACGAGCGAGATTTTATAACTTTTGAACTGGTGCTCAAAATTGAAATCTAAGAGCAATGTTGAACTCGCGACACTGATATTCGCTTAAGGAGACTTTCACTTCGACGACAGTGAGTCAAGAATAAATGTTAGTTTTTGGGTTTTCTTGGAAAAATAATAAAAAAAGTGAGCTACACTTTATTTTATTTAAGCTTCCATGTGGGTGACTGGTAGTTGAAACCTCCTCATGGAAGTTGGAGGTGAGACCACCACACTTTAACCTCCCATGAGAGGTTATGGTGGTGGGGCCGACCCGAACTCAACCTCCCATGAGAGGATTAATGTGGTGGGGACCACCCGGGCTTTTAGCCCCTTGAAACCCCCCCTTAAAATGGAGAAACCCTCAAGCTCCAATTAAATATAGGAGAGCCTCTTCAAATTCCCTTTATTTAATTGGTGCCAACTCCCCAATTAATTCGTGCCAACACACGTGAATTAATGAGGTGAAACCTTTTAATTTAATTCACCCTTTTGAATTTGTGCCAAAGAAATAATAGAATAACCAATCCATTATTTGGCACAATGATTTCATTTGGGGTGGAAGTGGGGAAAGAGGAGAGTTAGGGAGAAAATCGCCTAACGAAGAACGAAAAACGCTCCACCGACGAAGAACGCCGGCGACGATCCTTCTTCGACTTCTTCCTCGGACACCTACCGACGTGGAGAGTCTTCCACAACCGACACAACTCGGGTCTGGAAACGTGCGGTAGACGCGATGAATGACGATTCTCTTCGTCTACTTTCCGCAACTCCGTTAACGAACGACGAACGACAAACAAAGGTAGGGGGTTTATTACATGCAGATGTTATTCTTTTTCTATCTTCTTCAATGGTTGGAAAGGAATTGTTTGTAGGTGAGTTGTTGTTCATCTTCTTTTCTTGATGAGCCAATTGATACCACCCTAAACGCGGAGGGTGCGGACCAAACCAACATGACCCGACCCCTCAACCGTTCTTGTTTGAGATGATCCTCGGCATGGCGACGAAGCAACGAGACGACGAAGGCGACGATGACAAAGGCCGTGCTTTCTGCGGCCTCTGCAACCCGCGCCGCCCTCACGACGCTCTGGCCGAACCGGCCCAGACCGAGTCCGCCTCAGCGCGTCCCGCACACCCGGCCGCCCTGCCTCCCGGCTGCCGGCCCGCCTGGCTGCGCCCTACCCGGCGCCCTTTCGGCCACTTGCCGGCCTACCCGGTGCCCTCCTGGCCGCCTTCCAGCCTACCTGGCGCCCTCTCGACCACCTTCCGGCCTACCCGGCGCCCTCCCGGCCACCTTCCGGCCTGCCCGACACCGTTCCGGCCGCCCCATCGGCCTACCTGGGCTGCCCGGCCGCCGCCCGGTCTGCCCGGCCGCGCCGTCGGCCTACCCAGGCCGCCGCCCGGCCTCCTCGACCGCCCCGACGGCCTGCCCAGGTCACCAGACTGCCTTCCCGGCCGCCCCGCCGGCCTACCCAGGGCGCCGCTCGGCCTGCCCGGCCGCCCCGCTGTCCTGCCCGGCCTCCCATGCCGCACCCCGGTTCTCGGCCATGCCGGCCGAGCCGCGCCGGCCTCCCGAACCAGCCCGCGGCCTTCCTCGCGGCACCGCTGGCTGAACCGGCTTGGCCTTCCGGGCCGAGCCGCCCGAACCACACCCCTCGCGGCATTGGCCGAACCGAACCGGCCGCGCCCTCTGGGCCGAGCCGCGCCCCTCGTGGCGACCTCTGAGCCAAACTGCCCACTCGACCTACTGGGCTGGGCCCAGCGGGCCGGACCGAACCTAACAGGCTAGCCCACCCAATGAGCCTTGCCAGACCCAACAAGTTTAACCGGGTCAGCCTAGACTTAGACGGGTCAAGTCGGTCCGACCGGGTCGGACCGGACCCGTGCCCACTATAGGCCTTTAATTTCGTTGGCAATATCTTTGGTACCATACATCCGTTTGACGAACCCTCAACAACGTTGGTAATCTTGGAGCATGACGGTCCCTTTGAGTATACCCCACTGGAGTTCTGGGTAAAGTTGAGATACGGTTAGGTTGGATCGTGCACGAATCCAACTGGGCCCCCGAGATTAGAAAGCTAATAACTCACAGACCGGACGTCCGATTGACGTGCCGTCAGTTGTGTTGAGACCTCTATGACGTGACAGACCTTTGAGATACTTCTACACGGGAATTCGTGACAGTTGGAGTATCGACCTGCAGATCGTGGAGCAGATCCTCCTGGAGACGAGCGAACATAGTGCAGAGACCTAGTAGCTGGCTGAGACCTAACAACTCCTGACCGATTCGACTCGGAGTGATTTGACTAGCCTAGTGGGGAGCGCCTTGGTGTCGCAGAAGACCCACGGTGGGGAGCGCCTTTGTGTGAGCACGACAGACCCACAATACTCGACAGGAGGAGTACCTCAGCAGACTATGAGGGGGAGCGCCTCTATGTGACGCGGCAGACCCATAGTGGGGAGCACCACTGTGTGACACAGCAGACCCACGGTACTCGACAGGAGGAGTACCTCAACAGTCTAAGGATAGTGGGAAGCACCTATGTGTGACACAACATGCCCACTGTACTCGATAAAGGAGGAGTACTCCAGCAGCCGAGGTTTCGATAGTGTGACTGGGGATGTTACTTGATTCTACCCCTAGAATAAAATCCTGGTTTGAGCTGAGTCAGTAACTTTTGTGTTTACCTCATGATTGAGATTGATTACTTGGTAACTTAGGTATATGTATGTGCATATACCTAAGTGAGGTTATCTGTTGATTTCATACTTTGTGGTTTATCCTTGTTGGATTTTTTGAGACCTTGAGGGTCTCAGAGTCCCTACTGAGTATCGTTATACTCACCCCTGCATGGGCTATGCTCGCACCTCGTTGTGTTGGTTTTAGACGACAGACATCGCTGACTGAGGACCAGAGTAGCAGGACTGGACGATACCCGGAGGGGGACCACACGACGTGACGGAACACGGTGGAGACGGACGGACCAGGAGAGTTGTGGAGGCTATCTGTACCTACCCTTTAGGTAGGAATCTCGGAGGACGATCCAGGATCCGTTTTCCCTTTTCTTCAGTTGTCCTTGTAGTTTCCTGTTCGGCTTGTATTTCCAGCCCTTTTACTTTTCAGCACACCTTTGTATATAGTTTTGCTTAGTGTTTTCCTTCCACCTCGTGCTCTGTTGGGTGTGTTTAAACTTTATAAAGGCAATGTCTTCCCAGTTTTAGGGATTTACGCCTTTAGTGCTAGTCGCCAGCCCTTGGCCTATGGAAGACGGGCTTGGGGTAGTCACGACACGAGCCCTGGGGGACGGGTTGTGAAAAATTGGTATCAGAGGAGTCGGTTCTACCACAAAACATAGGACTCTAATCTTTCTTTTCTATGAAGCAATAGTGTTAAGGGTATTGAGTGTGGTTCTCAGTATAAGGGGTCCAGTGTTGGTGCGGTGGTTAACTTATCCATACACCAGGACCCTGACTTCTGATTTCCCACTCAGTGCATGAAAAGACTGATTGCATGTGTCTTTTCAAAAGTTTTCTTTAAGTCAGCTCAACCAGGTCAGCTCATCAGGTATAAATTTTGACCATGTCACATCTGTTCAGGATTCCTCCACGTAGACAGTCAGTTAGAGTTCCGAGAGAGTACCTGATGATGGACCACCGAGCAACGAGGCTCCGGTGCAGGGCCCTCTTACTATGTTGGCACCTTCGGGTGGTGTACCAGCAGCAGCACCACCCGTTGGGTAGCAGATTCCCCCAACCGCACTGGAGGACAGTGCACGCCGACTGAGCGCGTTGCACGAGTTCCAGTGGCAGAGGCCTATGAGGTTACGAGGCGAGACAGATTCCCAGACAGTAGAGGACTGGCTGTAGGCGATTGCTAAAGTTCTCCGCCTAGTTGAGACACCCATAGAGTAGATAGTGATCTTAGGAACTAGTGTTTTCCAGTGAGTGACCATGAGGTTGGTCCGCTTAGTGATGAGGCTTCGGTATGTGGACCGTTGTCCGAGATTTTACCTTCAGGAAGTGTGTCAGCTATATCACTGCCTGTTGGTCAGCAGTTACAACCGGTGATACTGGTAGATGACACATGTAGGCTTAGTTCCTTACACATGTTTCAGCATCAGATACCCCTCAGGTTCCGAGGTGATCCCAACTCACAGGCGGCTGAGGACTAGCCTGAGGAGGTGACTGAGAGTTCTCTAGATCTTGTACAGCTTCGTCAAGATGACATGTCGGTAGCTGAGTATTCATCGATGCGTACCGATCGTTTCCAGTACTCGATGAATACGATACGATCAGTGCTTTGGGGCTCGGACTACCGAGCGAGGTGTGTTTTAGGACATCCAAGCTAGCACCTTTTCTCTAGATGATAGAGAGAACCTCTGCGGTTGAATGTTCTTTGGCTGAGTGGATACAACCAGTGAATGTTAGTAGCGGGAAAGTAGGAAACTGGCGCCAGTCTCAGAGACATGGGCATGCAAGAAGTTTCGAGAAGAGGATGTGACATGGACATATGAATCTGCAGGGCAGAAGACGTGGAAGCAGAGCTAGGAGAGAGGCATGAGGTGGTGTACATTTCAACATGTTACAACCACCTGCCTTTTCATTCCCCGCCATGCTCAGGGAGCTGGGGGGAAGGGGGAGAGAGTAGCTGCATGCGGTCAAGGAGTGTGACCCAAGAGATCTAGGAATGATTTGAGGTACGGTTTGTGTCTACTACTAGCTGATGTATCAATAGACATAGGTACCAATCATTCATTCCTTCCACGAATCTTGTCCCAGACTTAGAGTTTCCGGTTAAACCGTAGACTTGACCCTCACGTCTGGAGATATCTTTGGGAGGAGACTCGATAAACACACTTACGATGATGGTGTGATCTGACCCTTGAGGCGAGAGTTTCGGTTGGAACCTCTTGGTGGCAGCGTCAAGGCCTTACGACGTTAGTTTGGGTATGGATTGGGCAACCACAGCTCATACACAGATTGAATGTATTAGGATAAAAGGTTGTGGTTTATCTACAATGTTGGGATAAGGTTTTCCTTAGTCGGCGAAAAAGGAAACCCAGACAACACAAGTTAAACTCATGCATAGGAGGGTGTAGCCGATCACTCTTGAGTCGGCCAGCCTTACCCTCATGGCAGCAGAAGTTTTGAGTTTTTAGTTCCAAACAGGAGTGACAGAACATGGGGAAATCTTTTCAAAATACGTTTCCTGGATTACCCCTCCAAAGGGGGAGGGATGTCTGCTTTGGCTGGATACTACCAGAGATTCGTTTCAGACTTCTCTAGAGTTTCAGCATCACTATCAGCCTTGACGAAGAAGGGGAAACCCTTCGTGTGGTCAGAGAGATGCCAGCAGAGCTTTCAAGAGTTGAGGTAGAGGCTGACTAGTGCCCCCATCTTGAGGCTTCCAGAAGAGGGCATATGGTACGTAGTCTACTGCGACGCATTAGGGACCAGACTCGGGTGTGTCCGGATGCATGAGCAAGAAGTGATTGCATATGGTTCTCAGCAGCTGAGATGGAACGAGCAGAACTATGCTACCCATGACCTGAAGTTAGCAGCAGTGGTCTTCGTCTTGAAGATGTGACAACACTATCTGATGGGTGAACGTTTTACCGGGTACTCTGATCATAAGAGTCTCAGGTATATCTTCTCTCAGAAGGACCTGAACCTGAGACAATGACGTTGGCTTGAGTTCCTTCAGGACTATGACTTTGAGAGAATCTATATTCCTAGGAAGGGGAGCGTTGTTGCAGATGCACTCAGCAGGAGAACTGGCATACAACTGCTAGGTGAGGAGATAGAGCAACTGACTGCCTTACAGATATCCTTTGTGGATAGAGATAGAGAAACCTTCCTTCAGTCTTTTACAGTCACTCCCCCACTTTTTCAGCGAGTCAGAGAGGCACAACATGAGGATGCTGACTGTGAGACACAACATGCTCAAATATCCATAGGGCAGGCACCTGATGGATTTTTTGAAGGTGGGGAGCACGTCATCCTCTTCAGAGGACGTAATATGGTACCAGTGTCACTTCAGGAGGAAGTATTGAGGGAGTTCCACACATCACCTCTAGCGGTGCATCAAGAAGTGGCGAAGATGTACTAGGACTGTTGACGACAGCACTGGTGGCCAGGTATGAAGAAGGCAGTTGTAGAGTGTCTCTTGGTGCCTCACTTGTCAGTAAGTGAAGACAGAGCACCAGGTACCAGTAGGCTTGGAACATCCATTAGAGGTCCCAGAGTGGAATTGGGATGAAATATCCATGGACTTCGTGATGAGTCTTCCCCGTACATCTAGGGGTTATGACTCGATTTGGGTGATCGTTGACCGACTCACCAAGTCGGCCCACTTCCTACCGATCAGAGAGCAGGGTTCAGTAGAGAGTTTGGAACGCCTATATGTGCAGGAGATTGTGCGGCTACATGGAGTACCTTCTTCTATTGTCTTCGATCTTGACACACGGTTTACTTCCCGGCTATGGAAGGGGTTGCAGGAGGCTTTCAGGATGCAGCTTCGTCTGGGCAGTGCCTTCCACCCTCATACGGATGGTCAGACTGAACGGACCATTCAGACCCTCAAAGACATGATGCGTGCTTATGTCCTCGACTTCGGTCGTAGCTGGGAGAATCACTTACCTTTGGTGGAGTTTTCCTATAACAATAGATACCACTCCATGATAGGGATGGAATCTTTTGAGGCGTTGTACGAGTGACCCTGTAGATCACCCTTGTGCTGGACTGACCCCGGGGAGTCAGCACTAGTGGGACCAGAGATGGTACGAGCTACCACAGAGAAGGTGTAGATCATCCAGGAGTGCATAAAGACTGCACAGAGCAGGCATAATTCATATGCTGACAGGAGACAGAGACCTGTAGAGTTCGAGGATGGTGACCACGTCTTTTTACGAGTCTTACCTCGAAGAGGTTTACAGAGATTTGGCTGAGGCGGAAAGTTATCCTCGAGATTCATCGGACCTTTCCAGGTCCTCTGTAGAGTTGGCGAGATGGCTTACCGGTTGTCTCTTCAACCTCAGTTGCACCGGGTGCACGACATCTTCCACGTATCTCAGCTGAAGAGATACGTGCACGACCCTTCTCACATCATCGACCATGGAGAGTTAGATGTCGATGATGGGGTGACATTCACGGAGGTTCCAGTGGAGATTGAGGATCGATAGGAGTTGATTCTACGTGGATGGTTGATATCTCTGATGTGTGTACGCTGGTAGCACGAGAACCTTCAGGAGAGCACATGGGAACGGGAGGCTCAGATGTGTGCTCAGTACCCCCACTTGTTCCCATAGTTTGAGTTGTAGCTTACAGGGACATAAAGTCCTAAGATGAGAAGAATGTAAAGACCTGAAAATCTCGTGGAATTGTTTTTATATATGGGAATTTTACAAGACCGCAAAATCTGACGGCGCGTGAATCCGAGGCCCGGTGTTCCCAGAATCAATTATTGAAGTTTTGTTCGGATACGTTCAGTAAACATACGAGCGAGATATTATAACTTTTAAACCGGTGCTCGGAATTGAAATCTGAGGGCACTGTTGAACTCATAGTGCCAATATTCGCTTAAGGAGACTTTCACTTCGACGACAGTGAGTTGAGAATAAAAGTTAGTTTTTGGGTTTTCCTGAAAAAATAATAAAATAAAGTGAGCTACACTTTATTTTATTTAAGCTGCCATGTGGGTGACTGTAGTTGAAACCTCCTCATGGAAGTTGGAGGTGGAACCACCACACCTTAACCCCTCATGAGAGGTTATGGTGGTGGGGCCCACCTGAACTCTACCTCCCATGAGAGGATTAATGTGGTGGGGACCACCCGGGATTTTAACCCATTGAAACTCCCAATTAAAGTGGAGAAACCCTTAAGATCCAATTAAATATAGAGGATCCCTTTCAACTTCCCTTTATTTAATTGGTGCGAACTCCCCAATTAATTTGTGCCAACACACGTGAATTAATGAGGTGAAGCCTTTTAATTTAATTCACCCATTTGAATTTGTGCCAACGGAATAATAGAATAACTAATCCATTATTTGGCACAACGATTTCATTTGGGGTGGAAGTGGGAAAAGAGGAGAGTTAGGGAGAAAAGCTCCCAACGAAGAACGAAAAACGCTCCACCGATTAAGAATGCCAACGACGATCCTTCTTCGACTTCTTCCCATGACACCTACTGACGTGGAGCGTCCTTCACAGCTGACGCAGCTCGGGTTTGGAAGCGTGCGACAGACGGGACGAACAACGACTCTCTTCGTCTACTCTCTGCAACTCCGTCAACAAACGATGAATGACAAACAAAGGTAGGGGGTTTATTAAATGTTGATGTTATTCCTTTTCTATCTTCTTCAATGGTTAGAAATGAATTGTTTGCAGGTGAGTTGTTGTTCATCTTATTTTCTTGATGAGCCAATTGATACCACCGTAAACACGGAGGGTGCGGACCAAACCAACATGGCCCGACCCCTCCATCGTTCTTGTTTGAGATGATCCTCGGCATGACGACGAAGCAACGAGAAGACAACGACGACAACGAAAAAGGCCATGCTTCCCGCGGCCTCCGTAACCCGCGCCGCCCTCGCGGCGCTTCGGCCGAACCGGCCCCGACCTAGCCGACCTCCACGCACCCGACCACACCGCCTCCCGGCCGCCGGCCCGCCTGGCCGCGCCCTGCCCGATGCCCTCCCAGCCACCTGCTGACCTACCCGACACCCTCTCGGCAGCCTGCTGGCCTACCCGGCGCCCTCTCGGCCACCAGCCGGCCTGCCCGACGCCCTCCCGGCCGCCCTGCTGGCCTGAACAGGCCACCACCCGGCCTGCCCCAGCCTCCCCGCCGGCCTGCCCGGCCACCCCGCCGGCCTGGCCGGGCCGCCCCCCGGCCGCCGCCCGGCCCGGCCGGCCGCCCTGCCGCCCTGCCCGTCCGCTCGGCCAGCCTGCCCAGGCCCCCGACCGGCTTTGCCAGCCCCCCCACCGGCCTCCCAGGTCGCACCCCAGTTCTCGGCTGAACCGGCTCGGCCTTCCGGGCCGAGCCGCCCAAACCGCGCCCCTCGCGGTGCTGGCTGAACCGAACCGGTCGTGCCCTTTGGGCCGAGCCACGCCCCTCACGGCGACCTCTGGGCTGAACTGCCCACGCGGCCCGCTGGGCGAGGCCCAGCGGGCCGGGCCGAACCTAACAGGCTAGCCCACCCAATGGGCCAAGACAGACCCAAGAGGTCTGACCGGGTCAACCCAGACTCGGTCGGCCTAGACTTAGACGGGTCATGTCGGTCTGACCGGGTCAGACTGGACCCGGGCCCACTACCAGCCTTTTCTTTCATTGGAAATATCTTTGGCACCGGACGTCCGTTTGATGAACCGTCAGCGGCGCTGGTAATCTTGGAGCATGACGGTCCCTTTGAGTATACCCCATTGTAGTTCGTGGTAAAGTTGAGATACAGTCAGGTTGGATTGTGCACGAATTCAACCGGGCCCCCAGGACTAAAAAGCTAATAACTCACAGACCGGGCATCTGATTGACGCACCGTCAGTTGCTTTGAGACCTCTATGACGTGGCAGACCTTTGAGATACTTCTACATGGGACTTCGTGACAGTTGGAGTATCGACCTGCAGATCGTGCAACGGATCCTCCCGGAGATGAGCGAGCATAGTGCGGAGACCTAGTATCAACCGAGCCCCCGGGACTAAAAAACTAATAACTCACAGACCGAGCGTCTGATTGACGCACCGTCAGTTGCTTTGAGACCTCTATGACGTGGCAGACCTTTGAGATACTTCTACATGGGACTTCGTGACAGTTGGAGTATCGACCTGCAGATCGTGCAACAGATCCTCCCAGAGATGAGCGAGCATAGTGCGAAGACCTAGTAGCTGGCTGAGACCTGACGACTGCTGACCGATTTGACTCAGAGTGATTCGACTAGCCTAGTGGGGAACGCCTTGGTGTCGCGACAGACCCACGGTGGGGAGCGCCTCTATGTGAGCGCGACAGACCCACGATACTCGACAGGAGGAGTACCTCAGCAGGCTACAAGGTGGAGCGCCTCTGTGTGACACGGAAGACCCACATTGGGGTGCGCCTCTGTGTGACGCAGCAGACCCATGATACTCGACAGGAGGAGTACCTTAGCAGTCCAATGATAGTGGGAAGCACCTCTATGTGACGCGGCAAACCCACTATACTCGATAGAGGAGTACTCCAGCAGCCAAGGTTTTGACAGTGTGGCTGGCAATGTTACTTGATTCTACCCCTAGAATAAAATCCTAGTTTGAGCTGAGTCAGTAACTTTTTTTGTTTACCTCATGATTGAGATGGATTACTTGGTAACTTAGGTATATGTATGGGAATATACCTAAGTGAGGTTATCTCTTGATTTCATACTTGTGGTTTATCCTTTTGGATTTTGTGAGACCTTGAGGGTCTCGGGGTCCCTACTGAGTATCGTTATACTCACCCATGCACGGGCTATTCTTGCACCTCGTTGTGTTGGTTGCAGACGACAGATAACGATGACTGAGGACCAGAGTAGCAGGACTGGACGATACCCGGAGGTGGACCACACGACGTGACGAAACATGGTGGAGACGGATGGACCTTGAGAGATGTGGAGGCTATCTGTACCTACCCTTCAGGTAGGAATCCCAGAGGATGATCCATGAGCTATTTTCCCTTTTCTTTAGTTGTACTTGTACTTTCCTGTTGGGCTTCTATTTCCGGCCCTTTTACATTTCAACACACCTTTGTATACAGTTTTGCTTAGTGTTTTACTTCAACTCATGCTTTGTTGGGTGTGTTTACACTTTATAAAGGTAATGCCTTCCCAGTTTTGGGGATTTACGCCTTTGGTGCTAGTCGCCAGCCCCTGGCCTATGGAAGACAGGCTTGAGGGTAGTCACGACATGAGCCCGAGGGGACGGGTCATGACAAATGATTTATAAATATATTAAATGCATATTATTGGGCATCATTATATTTATACTATCAATACCATGAAATAATATAGTTCAATTGTATGGTAGGTATAAATAAAACCCCATTTAATTTAGTGAACTATATTTTCTCATGAGAAATTTCGATGATTCTAGGGGACATATATAACCAGGACCCAACCTCCATGACATTTATAATGAATTAATCATATATTTAATGATCAATAAAATTTATAACATTATTATTTGTCAATAAATATACATATTGAGAAAATAATAAGGATTTATAGTGATTTTCCCAAGCAAGTCAAATAACATTCAAAATAAAACACCATATGTAAAAATGGTGTACTATTTAGGAAATAATCAAATACTTTGTAAACATAATATAGATATTTAATATAAATATATTCTATAATGATCATAATAGTGTGAATGTTCCAATATAATGTTTATTTCAAAAAAATTAAAATGATATAAGAGATGACCATATGTTTATCCGAAATATTGGATTTGTAATAAAATCATGTTATTTGAAAAAATAAAAGAAAGTATGGGAAAATATAAAATATTATTTCATTAAATATTTATCATAATAATAAACTGAAAAAGTGTTGAAAAATATTTATTCTATAAAATGGTTACGACGATGGAGAAGTTTGTTAACATAATATATGATAAAAAAATCATTTTAAATTTTTTATAAATAAAGTAAAAAACATCCCTTTTAGATTACATTAGAATTATTACTTTGAAAAAATTTATAAATTAATGGATAACATAAAATATCCTTAATATATCATTTTACTAATAAATAGTACTTTTGTAAAACTATTTTGAATAATATAGACATGAAAGTAAAATATACATGGTTAAAATGTGAAAAATGATTAGATTTTGGTTTAAACATTTCTCATGAAATAAAAACCAATATTGAATCATTAATATTAATTAATAAATATATATAAATGTTAAATACCTCATAGTGGATGTATATACACTCTTAAATTGGTTAAAACATGTTATTAATCTACATTACCACCATAATTAAAATTAAAATAGTATATATGATCATCTTGTTACATATTATGACCTTATCTTTAATAATTTTTTATTATTAAATTGTTTTGGATGATAACAATTGCTTTTCCTCCTGCCTTATTTGTCACAAATGTTCCAGTTATTTTTTATAGGATATAGTTACATAATATAAATAATTATATTAATATTATAAATTGAATATTTACTGATTAGATATATTTATTATAATTATTCTTGAAGGTTAGTCATGGAAAATTAATTGCATCACTTTGTGTAGACGGAAGGTCGTATGTACACCCGTGTGACGATATAATTTCATTAATGGGATAGAGGGTAAGGAAATAGATGATGTATTGATTTTAATGATTCAATATCCTGGTATATGTATCATATATATTTATTATTTCCTACATTATGACTCTTTGTGAGTCGGTGATAAAACAATTCCACTGGTTCATGAGGCGGTAGTCCGCCGTACACATTGTAACATCCCAGATCCGGAAGCCACACCACGGGTACCCTGAACCTGGTTGGTCACATGACTTCAAGCGCATTTCCCCAAATGCCAGAGGCTGTCGACTAGCAGCGAGGGCCCAGGTCTGATAGTGGGGAAACTATGCCCTCATTTGTCAAAGTGTAGCACAACAAAAAATGTAAATAACATACAACAACGGAAACAGTAAACAATATACAACTGAAATGGACAACTGAAGTAAAAGAGAACCAACAGTCATATATATAAAGATGCAGCATGTCACTAATTCTATGAAAGCATCCAGAATAGGATACACTGCAATACAATACAATACAACTCAAAGTACAAGGTACAGTCAACAAAACAAAGCAGAGTAAACAGAATGCAGCAGCATCGCAAGCCTAAGCTCGATCCCATGCTCCCTACTCCTCTGCTACAATCATGTACCTGTATAGGGACCCTTTCCCCTGTCAAAACCTGTAGCAATATAGTCTATTTGGGCCGAAAAAATGACCCAAATAGGGTGTGAGAAATAAATCCCAGTAGGCACCCACCAAAGGCCCGTGCCTAACAGTTAGTGAAATTATGCAACAACAGTGTGCAAAAGTAAATGCAGTAAACTATTAAGTACTCAAAAGTAACTATCACTACCAGTTTCATTTCCATTTTAATTATTACTTATCACCACCAATCTTGTGCATAGGCTTAGCAGGTACCACATAGGAAAACACCATAATGAATATTCTAAATAGTTGTGTCCTTAGACATACTATCCTTACCCTCAGGTAACATAATCAAATACCCACAAGTGATTTCCCACAGGCATAACAATCATTTCCCTTAGGCATACATGATATTTCCATCAACCGTGGAGACTACTGCCCATAGGCATAAACAAAGGTTACCCTCAGGCTAACCAAACACCGCCCTCAGGCTAAGCAAACACTGCCCTCAGGCTAATAGAACACTACCCTCAGGCTAAAGAAACTGGGCCGAGCCCAAAGCATAAAAAACAATTTATATTAACTTTCTCTCAAGAAAATGAAATGCACAATATAATCATGGCATGCCCTCAGGTATCTTGGCCAGACGACTAAACAGAGGAACGCACCCCCGGGGCGGTCCTAGATCCAAGAAGTGATCCCAAACAGAAGTTTAAACTTATAATTAGATAATCTATGAAATTATAGACATCTTTTTGGCAAAGGCCTCATCCATAAGACACCCCAACCATGGGCGCGTAGCACAACGATACACAAATTCAACTCAACAGTTGGACATAAACACCAGACCACCTACCTCGATCGTCTCTGATCAGTATACGTGAACAATGCCTTCCGAATCATCCAAGAACATTGTAGATCTGGTATAAAATAATTCTCGTTTAATCACAAATAACTTCCCTTAGAGGAAGAATTGGTAAGAACAACGCAAGGGGGGGGGGGGGCTTACCCGTACGGTCCCAACGTGATCGACGGAGGCGGAATCAGATTCCTGGTGCGCGGTCGGGTGATCTTCCAAGCTCCGACCATCCTCCCGAGCTTCAAACGACGGTTCTGCCTCCTTTGATAAATGAGGAGGCTACTGCACGTTTTAAGAGAAAAAAACAAACTACACGACGTGCACTTTTCCTTTTTTAAACTGTTCCCCTGGTGGATTCTTTCCACCACGACATTGTTCATCTATCGACATGAGTACACATCGTGTATTATGGATTACACGGTGTGCACTATTGCTCCGCTGGCGGCTGCCTTCACCGCCTTACTGTTCACCTGCTGACTGATTACACGACGTCTAAATACTAAGTACATGATATGCAGTCAGGTTTTACACCCTTCATCGCCGACAGGCCTACAAACCTTGCGTACTCATCCCACATGGCCAAAGTACATGGCGTGTGGAAAATTACATGGCGTGTACCCACAAAATTTGGGATTTCCCCCCTTTTTCCTTATTTTACCAAAAACAACAAAGGAAAGAGGAAAAGAAGAAACCCATACCTCAAGAATAAGAACCATGTTCTTACAAACTTCCCCCCTTAAAGCAATTCATCCCCGAATTTCCCTTCCAAGGGTGGCGAAGATAAGCTCAGAACAACTCTGGCCACTAAGCATGTACATCGGTCTCCTGCTACCAGGTTTCGTCTTGCACTCGGCCATGTTTCCATAGCACCCGTAGGAGAGGAACTGACTGGCCTCGGAGAACCTTCGTGCTCCTATCAACAATACGACTCGGATGCTCCTCAAAGGATGCATCGACCTAAATCTCAACCTCCTCGGGCTGAAAGACATGAGATGGGTCTGAATGATAACGGCGCAACTGAGATACATAGAAGAAGTCGTGCATGACCCAATACCTCTGCGGTAACTGCAACCTATAGGAAACCGACCCGAATCTCTCCAGAATCTCAAATGGACCAACATAACTCGGTGAAAGTTTACCCTATCTCCTGATCCACATGTGTCCCAACCTCGGTGAAACACTCAAGAAAACTTGATCCCCGACCATGAACTCCAAGGGTCGTCTGGGGTGATCAGCATAAGATTTCTGACGAGACTGTGCGGTAGCCATCTGCTTCTGAATCAACTGGACCTACTCTGAAGTCTCCTGTACAAGACATGATCCTAGTAAAGCTGCCCCACCTACCTCCAACCAGCACAAGGGTGATCAGCATGACCCACCATACAAAGCCTCGTAAGGTTCCGTATCAATAGTTGCTTGAAAACTATTATTGTAGGAAAAATCAAACAGGGGTATATGCTTTTTCCAAGAGCCCCCAAAGTCTAAGACGCATGCACGCAACATGTCCTCAACACCGAAGGTCTCCTTGATCGGAAAAATGTGACCTACCTTTGTAATTCTGTCTACAACAACCCACATGACATCACTACCTCGAGGTGACCTCGACAACCTAGTCACGAAGTCCATCGCGACATCATCCCATTTCCACTCCGGAATGGGTAACTACTGTAACAACCCAACGGGCCTCTGATGCTCCGCCTTCACCTGCTGACAGGTGGAAAATCTTAAAACAAAACCAGCTACCTCCCATTTCATACCCGACAACCAATACTAACGTCTCAAGTCACGATACATTTTGGTAACTCTAGGATGAACTGCCCAAGCTGAAGCATGAAACTCCCGCATCAGCTCCTCGCGTATATCTCCTGGAACCCACACTCATCCATGGAAACACAGTACCTCATCATCGCCTATAGTCCAACCAGGAGGAGGGTCCTCACTTGCCACTAACTCCCGTAGAATTAGGAATTCCGAATCTGATAGTTGTCTCATCCTCACTCTATCCAGGAGGGTAGAAGTCACAGCTAAGGAAGAAAGATAGGTTTGCCCATGATTATTGTGCACCTCCAAATGCAACTCAGAGAACAAATCCATAAGCTGCCACTCACCGCTGGCCTCCTACACTGCCTGTGTATGAGTCTTCCTACTCAGTGCATCAGCTACTGCATTACCCTTACCAGGTGTATAGGCAAGCTCAAAGTCGAAGGACTGAAGGTATTCGACCCACCTTCGCTGTCTTAGATTCAAGTCACGCTGAGTAAAGATATATTTGAGACTTTTGTGGTCCGTGAACACCACAAAATATTCTCCCAAGAGATAATGTCTCCAACAATGTAACACATGAACAACTGCAACCAACTCGAGGTCATGCGTCGGGTAATTCCTCTCATGTGGCCTCAACTACCGAGACTCGTACGCAACTACTCGGTCGCCCTGCATCAACACAACACCCATCCCAATACCTAATGCATCACAGTAAACTGTATAGCTCTTCCCTTGGTCTGGAAGTATCAGGATTGGTGCTGATGTCAACCTTCCCTTCAACTCTTGAAAGGCTATCTCACAAGCTTCTGACCAAACGAACTTCACACCCTTCTTAGTCAAACTTGTCAATGACGCTGCTAAGAGGGATAAGTCCTATATAAAACACCTGTAGTAACCAGCCAGCCCCATGAAACTTCGTATCTCAAACACGTTCTTAGGCTGCTCCCAGGAAACTACTGCTCTCACTTTCTCTGGGTCTACCGCAACCCCTACCTCTAAGATGATATGACCCAGGAAGTGTATCTGGTCCATCAAAAAGTGGCACTTTGAGAGCTTAGCATATAGCCGATGCTCTCTCAGTGTAATTAGTGCAATCTCAAGATGGGTGACATGGTCATGTCGAGTGCGAGAGTACACCAAGATATCATCCATGAAGACTACCACAAAAGAATCCAAATAAGGATGGAACACATGATTCATCAGAGCCATGAAAACTGCTGGCGCGTTCGTGAGTCCGAACGGCATAACCAAGTACTTGTATAGGCCATATCTGCTCCGGAAAGCCGTAAGCGGTATATTCGATGGTCTAACACGCAACTGATGATATCCGGATCTCAAGTCAATCTTTGAGAACACTCGTGCTCCCCGAAGTTGATCAAAAATATCATCAATCCTTTGTAAGGGATATCGGTTCTTAACCGTAAGCTGGTCCAGCTTCCGATAATCCACACGGAGTCTGATGGTACCGTCTGCCTTCTTCGCAAAAAGGACCGGCGAACCCCAAGGAGAAGTACTGGGTCAGATAAAACCCTTTGCTTGCAACTCCTCTAACTGCCTCTTGAGCTCTTTCAACTCAGGTGTAGCCATCCTATAAAGAGGAATGAACACCGGTGTCGCTCCTGGCACAAGCTCAGTAGAGAAATCCACCTCTCGCTCTGGAGGAAGACCTGGAATGTCGTCCGGGAAGACATCCTTGAAACGATCAATGACTGTAGGGAAATCGTTCTGATAAGTCCCCTGATCATACAGATATAAACACACAATCTGTGCTGTCATACCACCTCGCCCATGATGCTCGGGTCCAGCTCGGCTCGCCAGGACATCCCATTCGCCCTTGTATAGAAACTCTCCACCCTCTGGTGATGTGAAACTCGCCCTGCGACGATAGAAACCTCCAAAGGATCGAAAGGGTACCAACCAGTCCATTCTGAGAATGACATCATAAGCTGTCATCTCTAAGACATAGAGGTCCCATAGAAGGTGACACCCACCAACCTCAAGGGGACACTTCCTGCACTGACGCACACCTGCCGTCCTCGTTCCCAACAGAGTGTCTAGCGTCATGATATCAGAAGAATAACAAACACAGAGCCCAAGGATCTCCACAACAGTTACAGATATGAAGCTATGTGTAACACCCGTATCGAAAAGCACTGAAGATAAAACAGAAGCTACTAGAATAGTACCTATGATAGTAGAAGGTCCGAGATCCTGATCCTATTGGGTCTGTTGCACTGTATATGCCTGCCTAGTGCCGCGACCCTGCGACACAGCCTGGATACCCTGAGATGACCCGCCCTGCTGCCTCTGAGATCCTGGTGTCTGGCTACCACGACCACGACAACCATCTCTGCCTGCATGCCCTGACGTATTCCAGTTTCCCGACTGGTAAGAAGATGATGGTCCTGCTCCCGCACATAGAGTCTGCACAGAACCCCTCTCACTAGCCACTGGTGGAAACTCCCTACAAAAACGCTGGAGGGGGCCCATCTTGCCTCAAGCTTGGCACTCCGCTGGGTCTCGTGGACACTGAGGTCTCTTGTGCCCCTCTCTACCACACTGGTAGCAAATGACCTGGCCACCTGAAGTATTCTTCTGGCTACTACTACCACCGTGAGAGAAGTCCATCTGCCTCTTACTCTTACTGGTAGAAATAGTACCAGAAACTGGTGTCGAACCGCCCTAGCCCACACCACTAGCTTCCCATAGGTTGTGCTCAGTAATCAGTGCCTGGTTCACAATAGCATGCACAATAGGCAACCTGAAAACGTTCACCAGTGCTCGAATGTCACACTAAAGACCATCCTCAAAGAGTCTAGCCCTCAACGTCTCATCACCCACCAGAACGGGTGCAAAACACTGAAGCTCGGTGAAGCGAGCAGAATAATCCATCACTGACATGGCGCCCTACTATAGATTCATGATCTCTCGAGCTCGATCTGCCCTCAGCGTCTCTGGGAAGAAGAATTCATAGAAGGTTGCCTAAAAATCTTCCCATGCCATGTCACAGTGATGCTCAGACTGGGTGGTAACATCCCACCACCTCTTGGCGGAATCACGCAGCATGTATGTAGTGAGCTTGACCCTCCTCCCTGGAGGTGTCTCAAGATGCTCGAATATCGTCTGCATCGAATCCAGCCATGAATCCGCAGCCTGCTGTCCACCATCCTCTAAAAACATAGGCGGATGCTGCTGCTAGAAGATATGAGTCAGCTCTTCCATAGATGTGGCGGCCTGCGGTGCTCCTTGTAAGGTCTGCATAAACCGCATGAATCCTTCACGGAACTGCGCCTCCGCGCCTGCGTCCAGTATAACGACTGGCGCTGCATCGGGCTCTACTGGTGGATCCACTGGTAGCCCATGGCCCACCTTCTCAGGATTATAATCATTGCCACTCTCTTGGAAAACAACCGGTGGTCGTCTCGACATCATGACTCTACAAAGTCAAAGCACATCTTAGATCAAAATTATCAAAGAACGAAAACTAGGAGACCAAGAAGAGAACAGGAGAAAGAAAGCATTAAAGATTTACAAAACTTGACTACACGACGTGTATAAATACTACACAGCGTGTTCTCGCAAGCCATCCCCATGGGCATGTACTCCAGCTTAAACTAGCTGTGTAACACCCCAAACACACGGCGTGTCTCTTAACTACACTACATGTACATGAATCTTTCTTCCCTGCCCGATTCCTTGTACACGGCTAAGCCACACAGCTCTCCTAAAACAAGACTACATGGCCTGTCCCATAGGTACTCAGCGTGTACTCTACAAGATTTTACCGGCCCGTGTTGTTCGTGACATGGCCTGTGTACCTAGGTCACACTACACGACATGTTCTAAAAAGACATGGCGTGTTCAAAGAAGCCCCAGACCGACCCGTGTTTTCTCGCTACACGTCCAGCTACATGACTGACACTACACGAAGTGTTCCAGGAAGACACGGTGTGTACTAGGAAAGATAACACCGACCCGTGTTGTTCGTGATATGGCTGGGTACCTGGGTCAGATGACACGACATGTTCAAGGTAGACAAGGCGTGCATGTCTCAAGGTTTCCCCCGTCCGTGTTGTTAGTTACACGGGTGGACACCGGGGCAACACTACATGGAGTGTACAATCGGTACACGACGTGTTCTCCCAAGCCATTCCCTACCCCATGTCCCCACCCACACCGTCTATGACATGGGAAGAGACTACACGACGTTTACTGAGGAAAGGTAACACTGACCCGTGTTGTTCGTGACACGACCGAGTACTTGGGTCAGACTACACGACATGTTCAAGGTCGACATGGCGTGTATGTCTTATGGTTCCGCCGTCTGTGTTGTAGTTACACGGGCGGACACAGGGTCAACACTACACGACATGTACAACTGGTACACAACGTATTTTCCCAAGGCATTCTCTACCCCGTGTCCCCGCCCACACGACCTATGACATGGAAAGAGGCTACACGACATGTATTGAGGGTACACGGCCTGTACTTAAAAAGTTTTTATTTCTTCCCGAATAGAAGAACACACGGCGTGTGTCCCTTGAACTACACGGTGTGTATGCTGGGTTTTCCGGACAGTAAGCCTCAGAAACTACTCCGGGACCCAGGAAAACACGTAACAAACACTTAAGTGCCAAATTCCGACCCGTGAGGGCCCATACTCCCCGCGAATCAAAGTTTGGAATCTTATACATGTTATAACAAGGTAAACTCATCAATGATCCACCAAATTCCGGTTATTGAGGGCCCATACTCCCCAAAAACCAAAGTTTGGCATTCATCCTATCAACAACCTCACACAACAATACCCTATCAAATAACAGGTATTTATCAAAGCAGCTATCACAACAGCATGCTTTTCTAGCACAACAACTATCACAACAACATGCAATTTCTAATGCACCTACATGGAATGGAAAGAATGCATGACATGTGATTTCTAGCATGTTCCTAAATGATGCATGAGGTGGCACACCCTCATCTCATCAGGTTGCAACTAAATAGAACCCAAGTATAACATATAAAAATCACAATCACAAGTGCTTCACCCAACGGTGAAAATAAAATCAACTGTAAAATTAAAAAACCAGTAATAATTGCAATAATGAGGAAGATTGTCTTTTCCCCGTACATGGGTTAGCTACTCCTGGGCACAACTTATTACCAACTACCATGTCCGTTCTATCCCTGACTAAGGCTCCAAACAGTAAGTCAAAGAAAATAACTCCTCTGATACCACTTTGTAACATCCCGGATCCGGAAGCCACACCACGGGTGCCCCGCAACATGACCTCAAGCACATTTCCTTAAACGCCAGAGGCTGCCGACTAGCAGTGAGGGCCCAGATCTGATAGTGGGGAAACTATGCCCTCATTTTTCAAAGTGTAGCGCATCAAAAAATGTAAATAACATACAACAGCAGAAGCAGTAAACAACATACAATTGAAATGGACAACTGAAGTAAAAGAGAACCAACAATCATATATATAAAGATGCAGCATGTCACTAATTCTATGAAAGTATCCAGAACGGGATACACTACAATACAATATAATACAACTCAAAGTACAAGTTACATTCAAAAAAACAAAGCAGAGTAAACAGAATGCAGCAACATCGGAAGCCTAATATCGGTGCCATGCTCCCTACTCCTCTGCTACAATCATGTACCTGTATAGGGACTCTTTACCCTGTTGACACCAGCAGTAATATAGTCTGTTTGGGCTGAAGAAATGACCAAAATAGGGTGTGAGAAATAAATCCCAGTAGACACCCACCAAAGGCCCGTGCCCAACTGTCAATGAAATTATGCAACAACAGTGTGCAAAATTAAATGCAGTAAACTAGTAAGTACTCAAAAGTAACTATCACTACCAGTTTCATTGCCATTTTAATTATTACTTATCACCTCCAAGCTTGTGCTTAGGCTTGGTAGGTACCACATACGAAAACACCACAATGAATATTCTAAATAGTCGTGTCCTCAGACATACCATCCTTACCCTCGGGTAACATAATCAAATACCCGCAGGTGATTTCCCTCAGGCATAACGATCATTTCCCTCAGACATACATGATATTGCCCTCAGGCATGGAGACTACTGCCCATAGGCATAAACAAAGGTTACCCTCAGGCTAACCAAACACCGCCCTCAGGCTAAGAAAACACTAGCCTCAGGCTAATAGAACACTGCCCTCAGGCTAAAGAAACCAGGCCGAGCCCAAAACATAAAAAAAATTTATATTAACTTTCTCTCAAGAAAATTCAATGCACAATATAATCGTGGCATACCCTCGGGTATCCTGGACAAACGGCTAAATAGAGGAATGCACCCCCGGGGTGGTCCTGGATCCAAGCAGTGATTCCAAACAGCAGTTTAAATTTATAATTAGTTTATCTATACAATTCTAGATATCTTTTCAGAAAAGGACCCAGCCATACGACACCCCAACCATGGGCGCGTAGCACAGCGATACACAAATTCAACTCAAAAGTTGGAAATAAACACCAGACCACCTACCTTGATCGTCTCCGATCGATATATGTGAACGAAGCCTTCTGAATTGTCCAAGAAGGTCGTAGATCAGGGATAAAATAATTCTAGTTCAATCACAAATAACTTCCCTTAGAGGAAGAATTGGTAAGAACAGTGCAAGGAGAGGGGGGGGGGGCTTACCTGTATGGTCCCAATGTGATCGACAGAGGCGGAATCAGATTCCTGGTGCGCGATCAGGTGATCTTCCAAGCTTCGGCCGTCCTCCCAAGCTCCAAATGGCGGTTCTGCCTCCTCTTCCAAATGACGTGGCTACTGCCTATTTTAAGCGAAAAAAACAAACTAAACGGTGTGTACTCTCAAGTACCCGGCGTGTACTTTTCATTTTTTTAAACTATTCCCCTGGCGGCTTCTTTCCACTGCGGCACTGTTCATCTTTCATCATGAGTACATGGCGTGTATTCATGATTACGCGGCATGTACAGTCACTCTACTAGCGGCTAGCTTCACCACCTTACTATTCAGCTGCCGACTAATTACACGGCGTGTAAATACTAAGTACACGATGTGTAGTCAGTTTTTACACCCTTCATCACCGACAGGTCTACACATCCTGTGTACTCATCTCACAAGGCCAAAGTACACGGCGTGTGGAAAATTACATGGCGTGTACCCACAAAATTTGGGATTTTCTCCCGTTTCCTTATTTTACCAAAAACACCAAAGGAAAGAGGAAAAGAAGAAACTCGTACCTCAAGAATAAGAACCGGGTTCTTACACACATGAATGATGGTGTTATTTACAATTTGATTGAGAAGGAGACAGGTAAATTTTTTTCCATGAACATAATTAAACATCAGTGTATGAGATATATTGGTGTTATTATATTGTAATTTTTATGATATAATTGATTCTGGTAGAAGAAATTTTAAAATGATTGAGCATAGTGAAGATGATTACCTTAACTTAAAAAGTCATCCATTGGATCTCTTATTAAGGACCCTAGATTTGGAATATGGGAAGAATAAAACCTCTAAAGGATTTATACGGATGAAATGGTTTAATTTTTAGAGTGCTTTATTGAGCTAAATGTATTTAAAGGTTTGAATAAGTGAGGGGAGGAGGTTCCCTTTTATAATTGATGAGATTGGAAGACATGTAATTTTTCAATGTTTTACAATAATGTCAAGTCAATGTAAAAAACATATAGCTCTAAAATGGAACATATTATAAGGTGATAATGTAATGGTTGAAATAAATTTATCTAATTGGGTGTTAAATATTGAGTAGGTCATTTTAAACCATATCATTTTAGGTTAACCCTAGTAAACCAGTTTAAACCTCAACGACAATAACTAATTTTTTATAGTATTTACTATTAATATGAACAAAAAATAATTAAAAATCATTACATAATATTAATTATTTTGATTCCATATATGGAATATTATTTATCCAATTCAATTAATGTAATTGTAATAATTTAATATAAAAATAATATTACATAACGTGTCGAAAAATAAATTTTCAAGAAATGCATTTTCCATGCGTAAGATTATCTTACATTAACTATATTAAATGTATTCATTATTATATGTATTTAAAATCATATATTTTTGTGCATAATATATAAATTTTATTTTAATCATTCATAATTAATTTTTATTTTAATTAAATGAAACGGAATGACATAATGACCCTTTTTAAAAAGTGTTCTCTGAAAAATACCACTTAACCTTCAAATAACATAATTTCCATTTATATAAAATTTATAGTAAATAATGGGTTGAATATGAATATGATAATATATTTTTATAAATCAAACGCGGAATAGTTAAATACAATACTTTCTATTATTCAGAAAGCATATTTTTATATAAAAATTTAAAAACTAATTATATGAATATTTTGACCATGTATGATCAAAATCAATATTCATCTAATAAAATTAGAATATTTTTCACTAAAATATTATAATGTGCACTGTATTAATGTTTTATTAAAACATAATTTTTATAATTGAAACTTAGTTTTCACATTCTTCCCTACTACATGAAATTATACCATTGAAGTTTTAAAGGATATTAAATTATAAAAAATGAGGGTGGTTCTTCTCCATGTCATCCTATAGTTCCCACATTGATTCCTCAATTTTATATTTTCATCAATATACCATTACCATTAGTCTTATAAACTTTCAATAATTTCTCCCTATTTTCAGTAATCTTGATGTGATCTTAACTGTGAGATATATGATGTTCTAATTTAATTTTCTCAGAGGTGGGTAAATATATTGGGTCTGGAATATTTTTCCATGACAATTACATATGGAACACATCATGATATTTTGAGAGACTTACTGTAATTTTCAATCAATTGTATGCAACACAAATTAATTCCAAAATTGAAATCGTTTTAATGTACCTGGGGCTTAGTTTCCCTTTTATATTGAACTGTATAACACCCTTCAATTCATATATTTTCAAGAAAACATGATCTCCCACTAAAAAATAAAATTATTTCCTTCAGTTATCAGTGGAACTCATTTTCCTTCATTGAGTTGATTTAATATTATTTTAAATAGTATTTAACATTTTCATTTTCTATTCAAAAAGTTCTGGGAGTATAAGATTCCTTTTTAAAAATTCATCTTAACAAGCTAGAGTATGAAATATTTTTCCATATAATGATTCATATAGATCCGTTTGAATTATTTAATAAAACTATTTTTATTAGAAAATCTTTAAATGAAAGATAACATTCCTATATACCATGAATGTCAAATGAGAATAACCTCAACATGTATTATAATGTTGGATTTTTTTTCAGACTGCCCTTTAGTTTGATGATGGTAGATGGTGCTCAAATGAAGCTTAATATCAAAATCCTTTTGAAAATTTTTCTTAATTTTGATGTGAATCAGGGATCTCAATCAGAAAAAATTGAAATAGGTCAACAATAAACTCTCACAACTTCATTAATATAGAGTTATTAGAGGCCCTAAATGGATAAATCTTATATTATAATAAGGAATTGTGAAAATTTAGTTAGTTGATCAACAATAACCCATATTTAATCATTCATTATAGTAGTTCTTCATAATCTAGCGTCGATGTTGTTTCTAACTCTTTCTGACAAGGCATGCCACCTCGCATCATCGTTGAAAATAACAATCGTGTCTTTTCCCATGAATTCCTACATTCCAAAGGTAGGAAGCATTCATCACTTATTCATAGATTTCTCCTCCTTGATCAAAATGGGATGATGGAATATTGGTTTCTCCTTCTGAGGATTCCTCCTAAGAACTCTTTACACAGTTTGGGTCTCCCTTAAATATTAAGATGTTGTTCATGAATCTCATTCATGGTGCCATCTCATTGTGGACACTGGTTAATTACACTGATTATGATAGGACATTCCAAAGGGTCAAGTCGAGGCAGCAACCTTCAGTAAAGGAAGTAGTCATGTTGGGAATCACTGGCATATCTGGACACTGGAACCTTGGTACACATAAATTTTCCATTATGATAGGGCTTCTTGAAGGAACTGAAGCCTGAGGCATCACATTTAGAATTTGGAGAATCTTATTCCAGAGGAATGTCTCCAAGATTTTCCTTGGATTCCCATGTTTAACACAGGGTATTCCACAAGTTTAACATCTAGAAGAGATGGATCAGACTGATTAGAACATTGATGAGAGTGGATCAGATTGGTACATACCTAGAAGGGAGCTCCTAGAAATTTTACTAGGTGGATAGGTCAAAACGTCTAAAAATAGTGGACCTAGGGATGGCATGTACCAAAAAGGGAAGGCTTTACACTATGACGGATGATCTGGACACCACAAAGGGTGGATTAGTGAAGGTGGGTCCCGAAAAAGGGGACACCAAGGTTTACCATTGGCTGGTATTAAACCTCATATAGGCATCCTACATACCCTGTTTAGAAGGCAAGGATCAAAACCCAATAGTTTGATGTGGCGATTTGGTGCTTACACAAGGTTAGATTACTGGGTGCCTCAAAAAGCAACAATGGGATGGATGACCTTACCATGAAAAGGGACAGGTGATGGAGAAGATGGCTGAGGCTTATGCTTTGTTAGCTTTTTGAGAGCCATTATGTATTGTAAATGATGGATGGCATGAAATTACCGGGATGTGGCAGCCCAAATAAAGATCATAATGGATATGGAGGAGGTGTTAGAGGGTGAGGATGAATTAGATGGAACTGACATGAAGATGAAAGTGATGGGCTTAAACATCAGGGAGGTTTCTTACATATCCCAGTGATTGGGAATTAATGTCCATGTAGTTCTGGATGGGGTGATGATACACTTGAGGAGGCGGCTCATGAAAATGGGTTCATGGATGAGGACTTGAAGGAAGTAGAACCTCCGAGCTAGGGAATGATTATCCCAAAACACAAAGGATCAATGGAGAGACCAGGATGGGAAATGGATAATGGGATTTAACCTTAGGGATGATTCCTACGTACCCCGTGTAGAATATTGGGATCAAAGTCCACGTAGTTAAATCTAGGGAATAGAATCAGGGTGTGCACAAAGGAAAGAGAACTAGAGACATGTTGGGGCTTATGCATGGTTAGAAGCCCATCACATGAGGGGTGCTCATGGATGAAGGAGTATGGAGAAGTGCAGGCATTATGCATGGTTAGTAGCCTGGGAAAATGGGACATGTGGTTGTGGTGTACACAAAGGACAACAACCCTTTGACATGCTAGAGCTTACACATGGTTAGTGGCCCAGGTGGATGGATCAAAACACATTAGGGAGACAGACCTGGGTGATGTGTCCCCAAAAGGGAAGATGTCACATCAAGAGGGTACATCCCTTAGGAGGCAGTATCAGAGTTTACCATAGGTTGGGGATGGACCTCATAAAGTCTTCTTATGCATCCCAATGGCTGGAAATCAAAACCCATGTAGTTCGGAAGGGCATATAGTTTAACATTATGCAGGAGAGAGGTGAACTGACATGAATTGTGCCAAACAGATGGATTGTATGGAATGGAGGGCTTGAACCTCGTATAGGCTTCTTATGTACCCTATTTAGGAGATAAAGATCAATGTCCACATAGTTCAGATGGGTGCAGTCTAACGTCATGCTGGACAAGGGGCATGTGGCTTACACATGGTTATCAGGCCAGGTGAATGTCATGATCACTATTAAAATCTATTCCCAAGTGAGTCATACTCAGTGTGGGAAATAAGAGGTAGTGGAGTACCTAATGATCATGTCATTAAAGGTGAGGCCATGAGGGATGGTGTGTGTCTTACACATGGCTAGTAGGCCAGGGAGATATATATTGAGCCTTAATCTAAGAGGGAAGCCCAAGGAGGGTGATCTGATGTATGAGGAGGATATGACCATATTATAGGGAACACCCCATCAGATTATGTCGAGGCTTAAGTGAAGATTGATCGAGGTGCACATGGTGATAAATACCAAAGGGAGAGAGGAGTGGGAGAGCATTGATTCTCATTCTACTTTAGGTCGACAACAACTTTCCACGCAAGCATCAACTCATAGTTTAACATCAGGTGTTAGGTAAGAGGGTTCTTGGTAGTTTAACATCCTACAACTTAGACAATGAGGACTTGATCCTCACCCCTGAGACTTATATAACTTGTACTAACCAATGCTTGGGGGTAGGAAGGCACAAGTAATGTTTGGAAACAACGGGGTGGATGAATGTTCACTTGAGGGGCTCACATTATTGTGTCTATATGAAGAACAAAATACCCATTAGCGTGCCTATAATAATAAGCATAACATCAAGCAATTCTATATAAAAAACCACTCAAGGAACCATTAAATCACTTCATATGAGCCTGGAGGGCTGTAAGGGAGAGGTGTTTGTGAAGTAGAAGGCCTTATAGAGACATGATTTGTGAATAAAAGTTACTTCGTGAAGAGAAGGGACTTCACAAAGGAAAGTGCTTCATGAATCACGAAAAAAAGGATCTACGTGAAGGGAGGATCTTCATGAAGCATGATTACCCAACTAAGGCATGGGGTGAATATGTTCTTGGAGGGTGCTTCACGAAGGCTGAGTGCTCCGTGAAGACCTGAGTACCCAAAAGGAACTCTTACTTTCATGATGGACACATGGATTCAATAAGGGAATTCCCACTTGAAGTAGAGGAAAATTGGAGTAAAGGGAATGCTGGTTCACATTGATCAGGTACCTTGGGTGATTAATTTTTCTCACTGGTTCACAGAGCAAAGGGTGATTTATGAATCAAGATCTAGGAAGGTGAAAGGTTGGGGTATCAATCCCTTGAGGGGGGGGGGTCATATTTATGGGCACCATGCATCACGATGCTCCAAGTGAGAGCCTCCAATGAAATGGTGCTTCACTATCAGAGGCCGCTCCATCAGACTCGCAGAGGATTCTGTCATTTCTTTACAATGGTCGTGAACAAATACATTAGGATCACATAGGCTTCCATAATTTATCTGAGGTGGTCTTGAACATATCCATCAGGATCATAGATTCATCCATCATTCATTTTTAGTGGTCATAGATGAGTTAATTATGTCAGCTTCACACCATTCGCGGTGCTGAAGGGATTTGCGACAGAGCTTCACAAGGCATACCCTTTAGTTATTTTTTATGCCTTTTCCATTTAGGCATGGATTTCAGTGGAAAAATATTCCCCCTGTTAGAGTGGGAATTGGGGAGAAAATGATGGTCAAATTCTGAGGGTAGAACACTGAAAATATATAGATCATGAATCTAACTCATGATGAGGGTGCGTAGAGCACGGGGTGTGATCACCATAAAGCTAGAGGTTATTGAGGGTGCCATAAATCTCATGAGGCAATCTCTTATAAATTCAGCACAAGTACCCCTTTGTCCGCATACTATATTTGTAAACTTGTTCTTAATCTACCAAATAAAAAATATCCAGAACACCCAGTGAATTATCTTTGCGAACCAGGTTTCCCTGATTGGTGCTCCGCGATTGCTTCTTAGAGAAACAACATATTGCGATCCCTTGTTGCTCTATGAAGCGTGCCGATTCCTTTGAGGATATGTGACCGTGTTCACCATGAGTCATGTTTTTTGAAAGTGGTTTGTGAATTTGATTCAAAAATTGAAATGAAGAAGAAAAAACACTTTAGTCTTGGGAAAAAATTGAAAACCAACAAGCTGCTTAGGAGGTCCTTGTGGATGCCACTCTAAGGGAAGACATGTTGAAAAATCTAGAGCTTAGATACTGTGTGTGGATTCATTCTGATCATGAGTCTCTGGTGAAGCTACTAACAGAAGGGTAGAAGAATAACCCTCTTCGTAAGAGATTTTTTTTGTATGGTTTCAGTTTGAGGGATGATGTCTCTATCCTTGGAGAAAGTAGGGATGAACTATATTAGTAGTTCAAGGGCACACCATGCCAATATCATTAGTTCAGGGCTACCGATGGCCATACCTGTAAGAACCACAAACCTATTGTCACTGAATTCCTGTAAAACCATGTATATAATGTTAATGGGAAGGTGCAGTAACCAGAGGAATCTCCATCGAAATACCACACCATTATGATATCTGGCTTAGAGAACTCGGAGAAAGGGTGGGATGATAATTGAGACCTACACCAGGGAGGAAAATTCACGGATGAATGGTCATGGGCCTACTGGGTCTATGAATCTTCTAATGAATTCGAGGTAGAGTTGAGGTGAGTAGGCCTGTATGAGGCTATGTGGGCTTCTCAATTCCACATCTTCCAGCTGAAGCACATGATTCCAAAGCTACTGAGTATGTGGTTGCCGAGGACTGACACTTTCCATTTTCACTATGGGGAGGTCGACATCAACCTCTAGGACCTCCATCAAATTTTAGGGATCCCATCCTGGGGGTGATGTATGATGAATTCCTCCCTAAGGAGAATACATTGGAGGATCTAGAGTAGATTACATTGCTAACCAAGATGCTGATGGACCTGGTACCAGGAAATGATAATCATTCTATGAGGGATGTCCACTTCAAATAGTGTTTTGTAAATTTCATAAACTTCCCACTAAAACATCCAGGTGAGGGAGAGGAGGAACCTAGGAAACTACCGACAAGGCCCTACACCTGTACAAAGGGGGATCAATACAGTAAGGAATTTTCCTACTAGATAATTCTGGAGGACAACCAATGGAAGCTGTGGTGGTACAATGTTAACACTGAGCAGAAACTAGTGGTTAGGTTGGTTGGGTTCATTTTAGCACTCATTTGATGATGGATGTTGCTGTGCAGGGATGCACACATGAGTGCATGGTCGATCACATTTATCATGGAGGCCATTCTAGCTATAGGGAAGCATGTGAACCTTGAAATCCCAATATTGTATAAACTGTACAAGGTGATGTGGCACATCGGGGAGTGGAAGATGTCACAACAAGTATGAGGGAATATTCACTTTCTGAATGGAAGGATAACAACACACATGTGGGTTTATGAATATCTAAATCTCATTTCCCCTCTAGGGTCATACTTTCGACCAGCTATCTTGAATGCAGTGGGGAGTTTCCCTATCAAGATAGCTTCACCGGTGGCACTTAAAAGAGTCCAGAAGGTGGATGAATTCAATTTCGATCCATTCCCCCTACCAATGAGGGTATTCATCGATGATGGTCAGGGAAATGAGAAACATAAGTCATATCTCCCAGCCATCCGAGATTGAGTTCCGGTGGTGTAGGTAGACTGCGATCCTATCTGCAATCCATATAACCCAATTCGTTTTGCGAGGGTGTTCCAGTGCATGGAGAGTTTAACCCCAAAAGTCTACTTGGGGGTACGCCAAGAGGATCATTTGTGTGTGATGAGGAAAATGTGGCTCATGTTCACACATGAATTTAGGAAGATGCAGAATGAGCTACGTCTACCTAATGTTTTTTACAAGCTAGTTGAGGAGTACACAAATAGATGGGAGACATCCTACCTAGGGGAAATAACGAAGCAACAGACTATCCACATTGATGATGGGGTGCCACCACAACCCATGTTTGGGTTTGAACAATGGAAAGAACACGTCACGGTGGAAGAGCTAATGCACATTGTGGTGTTGGGGTTGCAGAAGTGGTAAGGCCAATGATTCCAAGGCCCACTCTGGATGGGAGTGGAAAAGGAATGGATGTAGAGGATTCAGTGGCTCCAATTGGGAAGAGCTAGGAGGAAGAAGGCCAAAAAGTGGGTTCTGCAGAATACTTACCCAAGCTCATCGAAAGTGGTTGCGCTGTGTGGACATACCTGAGGATGCTATCTACCCATAGGCTTGGGAAACCTAGGAAGTTAACAGACAATTGTTTAGTTCTTCTGAGATGTGGGATCATCTCAATTAGTTTGGGATGGATCTTCCAAATATTTTCCATGTTAGGGTCGATTTTCTTGCATCTCAGGAAGAGGGGGATCATTACATAGTTGATCTGGAAGACTTTTTGTATTCTCAGGGAACCCCACATCCAATGAAGGATTGGGTGAAAGTACTTATAGACCAAAAATCCCCACCACAAATGTCTGCTACTGAGATGAGGGAGTGTTGTTGGAACCGGGCGTGCAGCGGAAGCCCCAAATAGGTGGGTTTTTAAAAATTTTCCACCGCCGTTCGTCGTAAACTTGCCGACGTCAATGAAGAGCAGCCCGGTCAAAGCCGAGGACCACGCGTGGAGGATTTTAAGCACAAAATTAAACTGTAAAATACCTGGTTTAAATCCAAAGCCGCGCACGACATCTGCTCGTCGTTGGCGATCGCTGCTCGAAGAATCCGAATCCGAATTCCTCTAGATCGTCCACACACGCTTCAAGGAATCCGCGGGAGCACCGTTCGTCGTAATCCGGGTGCTAGCGCGGATTTGCGACGATGCCTTCGACGCTCCAACGACCACCGCATCGCTTCGCTAGCGATGCCTGAGAGAGAGCTTCATCCGAGCTCCTTGGATCCAGAACATCTCTCTCTAGAATGTGGGAGAGAGGAGAGGAGAGATAAACTCCATGAATAGTATTTGGAAAATGCCCCTCTTATATTTATAGTGCTCAATTAAAATACCTGGTATCACCTCGCTAGCCCCGAATACTTAACGCACTATTAAGGACATTTTATGACTACTAAACTGAGCCATAAATATTATTATCACTCACTTGTAATATATTAAAATATATTACATGATAATAATTAAGCCATTAACCCGACTCGTCGCTCCCATAAATATTAATTGAACCTTGAATAATTTAATATTCGTCAATTAATATTTTTTCATGTATTTACTTAAAACTTGTAAATACATTTAATAAATAAATTCAATACTCATTATTCTAAACTCGAATAATATGAATTTATTTATCGCATTGGTGATCGTTTAACTTTGGACAATTCCCGGACCCCTGTGGTGGGGCCCACTATGTCCAATACTCCTATTCAACTGAATAGGGCAGATTCTTGAATACGCTATTGTGTGTGACCCTCTAGGCCCTTATTTCGACAGCCGTGAATAGTATTCACAGACCAAGAGCGGGATCTAACAACCCATCATGGCCCCTGAAGAAATAAGGATTGTCACAACAGCGACAACCAACGTACGAATACGCACTGTGTAATATAATCTCTTTGTCTATAATATCTCATAAAGCAGGACGCACTCTCGTGTCATCGCCCTTTTCTTGCTTTATTGTTTGTTGATGTAACTGGATGAATTTACCCTCGACTGCCATGGCCATGGTCTTATAAAGGTACTACCATCCATATCAACATGGCCTGAGATATATTACTTCCATAACCCGGAAGCGACAAATCCTTTCTTGACCATTCAACCAATGACATGCCACCAATGACGCACTCGACACAAACTACCTCACCACGACTTCATTGCCATGGTTTTCGTCTTGCATCAAAGTATGCGATCAAATGACATACATTGGTAATGATCTCAAGTCAGGTGACCATTACACATGATCGTAGATAGAAACATCCAATGACACCTGAAACATGTGGTGTTCCTATTGGCGGGTCAGTCCTCATGATCTCACTACTAGAGATCACCAAGTGCGAACTTTATGAGAAGAAGTCTCAATGCTTATGAGCCCCCAGCACCTGATGGTTAGACATCTACTATGTCCAATTAGTAAGATGTATCTAGACCATAGAACATATATATTTAAGATTAATGTCATAGTATCTAGAGGTTCTCATTATAGTCTGGGAACTGCTATAACCTTTCGATACGACAATTAATCTTTGGACATTACCATTTCAATAGTGGACGCAGAAAAGTCTACACTATAATGGTAAGATGACATCATGCATACCTTACTGTATACATGATATGGTAATCAAAAGCACATAATAGTTGGGTCTAGGGCACCCACTATTTCAACAAGTGTTTCCCTTTTTTTAATGAATTATAGGATTCCTGGGGAGAAGATGATGATAGGGGGAGCCCTTTTGGGGAAGGAAAGGTTGCGTCCTCAAAGATGGGAGAATTCACCGAAAATCATGACATAAAATCTAAACCACTAATTTTCACTACTTACTCAGGTTATCCAGGTTTCTCAACTGAAACTTGGTCTTTGTAGGAGAACCTCATAGCAAGGACCCCTTCTAGTGAGGAATGGAACGTAGAGATAAAAGCTCCAGAGCCTATGTCAAGAGTGTTGGTGAGAACAGGGTTTGAAAGGGTGGTGGAAACTTGGACATCCATTCTGTAATCGTCAGAGTTCCCAACCATATACAGGGGTCCAAGTCCTTGGTTAATGATGGTAACAACTTTGACACACGATTAAATATTTGACCTTTATAAGTCTTCTTCCTTACAGTGTTATAACTGTCATCCTCCAAACTAGGCCAACTGACATTATCTCTGTCTGAACAATTCTTCAAGAAGAAACTATAATGACAATGAGGATGGTCATGGTTCCTAGATATCCTTTATTTATGGGAACAATGATCAACATGGAATAGAACACCTCGGGTGACCAAAACATGACCATCATGGATGTAGGAAGAACTACTGGCAGGACAAAACCTGAACCTATCAAGGTGGAATCTAGTGATGAAGATCAACCACATGATATGGAACCCATCTCATCTGATGAAATTATAGAGGATGATCCTACTACAGAACAACTAGAAGTGTTCCTGGAATATGAACCTACTGACCCAGAAGAGCTGGATGTGGCCAACTCTGACGTAGAGGACAGTGAGGTTGTCCATCATCGGTTATAGAAATTGATCAAGCGCTTCATCTATGACACCCCACAAGTATAGTGGATAGACTGGGTGGGGAGACTTCGTTCTCAGCTACATGACTTATGCACTGGAGGGGTAGATGCACAAATTCTACATACGATCATTCGGTATTACCTGGATGATAAGGTATAGAAGAGTGACCATGATTTAAGTGTATCCTGGTAGCAGAAAAAGTCTATCAACATTCAAAAGCTTTATGAGGCCAAACAGGAGATCCAACTCTTAGAAACGTGGATGAATGAGCACTCTTCTTTCATCACAACCCAATTGGAACTCATATCAAGACTACATGTTCAGTTGGAGGAAGCCAAAGATCAGCTGTGGCGAGCATCTCATGAGGTGGATGATACCCAAGCTAAGAAAAATTTAGTGTAGATTAAAGTGGATGGACTTTTCCCCACGACCAGTGAGGAAGGAAGGGAACTCAGGCGGCAAGAAAAAATCCTAGATGCCACCTTCCAAAGAGCGGTGGAGCCGAGACCCTCCATATAAGGATCTAATCCACATGCACATTTCTTTGCCGAATTTACAATCATGTTTTTATGATTTTTTTCTTACTTAAGCTATGTGTATGGAAATATTTGTTACTTTCTTTAATTATTCACCTCTGTCAAATTTGTGAAACAAATAATGAGAAATACCTAAGCTCATGGGGGTTATGCCTGGTGTTGGAAACAAAGGAAAATGATGCAATTGATCACTTTGGATATGAGTGTGATAACCAATAATTGAATTCTTGGGGTATGACTGACTACCAAGAGTTTTTAGGACTGAGAGAGTGGGTTATGACTACGGAATAGTGTTCTTAGTGCATCCAAATTGCTTTTCCGAAAGTGCAGTAGTGCATAATAGGGGAAACATCAAGGAAATTAGAATCAATACAAAGGATTATGGGAAGTGTGAATCATGATACCCAAAATTCGGAATGTAGTTAGGGTGGATTGATTATGGAGGACAACTATTGACCATGTTTGAGACACAGTAACCATATCACGTTAGCCTAAAATGGGAACAAAAAAATGAGGTCCGACTGGTGACTGAATTCTAAAACACAAGGCCTAACTCAAAATGTCATCTGATGTATTTCGATGCATTGGACCAAAGTGGTAGGAATGCTATTAGGTCAAGAATCCATACCATTAGGGGTTCCTTCAGACGTGAGATGATCTGGGGATCCAAATAGGGGGTACACAAAATGTGGATATGGAGTGATGTAATGTTCGAACAGATTTCAAAACTCTTAAAATTATTCCACGATGAAGAAAGCACATTGGTCTGAGTGCATTGGAATGAACAATGGTCAAACCTATTTTCCAGGAAGAACCTCTCTTGTGCGGACCTAAAATGTCTTGATTTTTTACGTCATGCCAATAAGGAAAATTTATACATATTTTAACATTTTATAGTAAGGAAGATACATGGTATAGTTTAGTGTCATATAACTAGGGCATTGTAAACAACTTAAGGTCATAATTCATGGACCGTAGACAATAGTTTAAAGTCATGTTACACAAACTGGGAGCTCATAGTTTAAGGTTATAGAGTTTGGACCGTAATTGGGGCCAGAGGGCTAGGAGGGTTGATGAACTAGTGGCTGGGCCCAAGGAGAATGCTCGGGCATCACTACATATCCCATAAAGATGGGATTCAAGACATAAATAGTTCTTGAAACATAGCACGGTGAAAGACTAACACTAGTGGGAACAATCCTCTATAGCGAGGAAGATGAAGCATCCCATAATTATCATGGGGAAAACCGAACTTGTTCAGGGTAAGGTTGTAGTTAAATTTCATACATTGAGTACATTAACACCCCAAAAGACAATTGTGCATTGCAATACACAATCTAACATGGATGTGGACCAAATGGGTCCACACCACACCACACATCCTTGAAAGGGGAGTTGAGGCAAAAAAAGGCTGAAATGGGATGTTTATAATTCAACAGCTAGACTCGGGGATGCGATGTCAAGATATCGAAACGTATCCTACGAAGGTAGGAATAAAGATACATGTAGTTCTTAGAGAGATTCCAATACTCAAGTCTGACCCGTGTACAAAGAAAAAGAGGGATTTAATATATCTTGTGGCATGGTGGTGACCAGTTCCAAGGGCGATGCCCTATCAAGTGAGAACAACACAATGCTATGCCATTTTTTCATCATGAATCCATGATGAAGATGCTGTCGTTTAAGGTCATATCACTGGACCAGTCCATGTAATTTAACATCATGTGATAAGGACATAACGATTTAATGTCATATGGAATAATAGAGATCCTAGTTTATGGTAATGGAACTTGGACTATGAGGTTGCACAATTCTATGTGTGGGTATCACCTTACCAAAACTCCTAATCCCATGTGAGCTATGATCGGTGTGGAAAAAATGGGTGGTATTAGGCTTTCCCTATAACATGAGAGTGCATAACAGTGATAGAGACATTTCAGGTGAGAAAATCCCAACCCGACCGACATTCCTACTTGATTTATGTGAATATACAGAGGAACAAGAAGGAATGAAAATATGAATCACTACATCGAATACTAAGGAAACAATAGGGGTGTCATAAAGATAGAGGACAATTTCTGAACATGTTTAAGACATAGTATCCATGTTGTATATCCTAGTATGGGAATGGATAAGTAAGGGTCGACCACTAACCATATTCGAAACACAGAACCTAGATCAAAATGTCATTCAAGACCCTCTAGGATGTTGGCTGAAAATGCTAGGAGAGCTTAAAGGCTGAGAATCTCTACCATTTGGGGGGCCCTCTTGGATGTGAAAGATGATGAAACCAAAATAAAGAGGATACATAAAGTGTGAAATTACCCATGAAACTTAACGTCATGCGATAAAGAGGGAGGAGAGGTAGCATGGTCTCAAGGGAGGCACATGGTGTGGTTTATCATAAACCTGACTTGAATGAGGACTAAAGAGGTTCCATAACAAAATGCATACTTCTATAAGAAACCGAGGCCAATATAGGGGCACAAATGTTCATAACTCTATGGATGGACCTGGGGAAAACATGTCTGAGGGTCACTATGTATCTCACTAGGGTGAGAATAAAGCCACACGTAGTTCTAGAGGAGGGAATGGAAGATGAACAATGCCAAAAGGGTAGTGTTTTATTGAATAAAGACATCATAGTGCTGGATAACTTATCATCATACAGCTCAGTTGAAAAATGTGTAGTTTAACATCATACAATAAGGACACTAGAAATCTTAGCTTATGGTCATAGAGCTCAGACCATGAGGTGAGGCGTTCAAGGTAGAAATGTGTAGCGTGGTTCTATAAAGCAACCTGACATGAGTGAGGAACAAAAAGATACACACCACACCAAACATTACCAAGGAAACACACATATAGTTTAAGTATATGATTATTGGCCCTCAAAACGTGAATTCCTAGTTTAAGGTCCTAGGGTTCGGATCGCAAGGTGTTTCAATTCTTCCATGTGAGTAAAAATCTTACCGAGACCCCTAATCCCACATAAGCCATGCTCAGTGTAGGAAAAAAGGGGCGTAAAATATCTTACCAAATATAGAAGCACACGACATAGGAAACAAAGGTGAGAAATAAATAATGACCCCATGACAATGATCCACCCACTCAACATGCAATGGTGCATAGAGGGACACAATAGAGAGTGTCAAAATTCTATCTAGACATGAGGATGTGAATCATGAGATCCGATATTTGGGACATGTGAGGGTGGAATAATGGTTAAGGACAACTACATAACATGTTCGAGACATAGTATCCATATCATGTATCTTGGGATGGGAATAAACACCTTAGGGTCATCCGCTAAATGTATTCCAAATGCAGAACCTAGATCAAAATGCCATTCAAGATCCTCTGAGACATTGGCCCAAAATAGTAGGTGAGCCTAAATTTTGATCTTCTATACCATTTGGGGGTCCTTTCAGATATTAAAGACAATGGAGACCCCAAAAAAGGGACATGTGAAGCATGGAAATGGAATGAAAGCATGTCCATGAAGAATCAAACACTCTAATACCTATACCACACCACATATGAGCACATTAGTGAGGCATACAAGTGGTAGAGGGACTCAATTAAGGAAAAATCACTCAAAAAATATGAGGAAAAGAAAGAGGTAAAGTGGGTTGGTGGACCCAAGGCTAGACCTAGAGACAAAATATCTGGGCATTCCTAGTTATCCAATGAGGGCAGCCATCAAGCCACACATAATTCTAGAATGCAGTGCAGTTTAACATCATGCAGTAAGGATGAATGGGGGAAAGGTGTACCAAAGGGGGAAATGTGTATGGCATGGTAATGAAACCCAATGTGAATGAGGACCAAATAGGTCTCACACCACACCATTCACAACCCCAGAAGAGAAGTTGGGCCAAGGGACCAGAATGAAAGTGGAGAACTTGAGGATAGACCTAAAGACAAAAGGTTCGGGTGTTTCTACATACCCCATAAGGATGAAAATCAATCCATACATAGTTATTGAAGATTCTGTGTATTTTAACATCATGCAGTAAGGATGAATGAGAATTTTAACATCTTGTAGGACATTTAGTACAGTTTAACGCCAATCTGGATGATTATACTGGGCAATTTTACATCATGCAGCCCAGACGGGGAAGTGGGGGAGGTCACCGGGGAACGAGTACATGATGCCGCTATTGTAAAACCCGATGTGAATGAGGATCTAGGAGATATCACACTACATCACATGATCCTGGGACACTTATCCCATGGGGCCAAAAGGATGAAAAGATTCGTGGTACCTAGGGTTGGACCGAAAGAAAAAATTTCCAGGCATTTCTACATATCCCATGAGGAAAGGAATCAAGCGATACGTAGTTTTGGAGTGCCATATAGTTTAACATCATGCGGTAAGGACAGAGGTAAAGGAAATGTTCCCTAAAGGTGGATATGTGATGTGGTAGTTGTAAACTCAACATGAATGAGGAAAATAGAAGTATGCATTACACCACATGATCCCCAGACACATTGAGGGAGTGGATAGAAAGATGACAAGATTTTTGTTACCTAGGGCTGGACCTAGGGACAAAACATTGAGGCATTTCTATGTATCTAATAAGTATGGGAATAAAGCCATACATAGTTCTAGAGTGTCATGCAATTTAACATCATGTGGTAAGGATATATGTCAATGAAAAATTATTTTTAGGGGAGGCACATTGTGCGACTGTTGCAAACCTGATATTGATGAGGACCAAAGAAGTCTCATACCACACCATGTGCTCCCAGGAGAAACCTTAGGATGTGAGGATAAAAATGGAGGAACTTGGGGATGAACCTTAATATGAAACGTCTGGGTGTTTCTACCCTTCCATTTATGACAGGAATCAAGCCATGTGTAGTTTTGAAGTGTTGTACAATTTAACATTATGTGGTAAGGATAGGGGTGATTGTTTAACATCATATAGGATGAGCTAAAAAATGGGGTTTGTTGTTTAATGTCATTCAAGATATCAGATGTAGTTTATCATCATTCGAGACAATGATTCTGCCCAATTTTACATCTTACAGCCCGAACATAGTAGTTTAACGTCATGTGGGATGATGATGTTGGGTAGTTTTACATCCTGCAGCCCAGACAGAGCAGTTTAACATCACGCGGGATGTATGGTGCATTTTAACGTAATGGGGGATGATGATGCTGGGATGATTTATGTCATGTAGTTTAGACAGAGCAGTTTAACATCATCTGAGATGGTTGGTGTAGTTTAACGTTATGTGGGATGATGATGCTGGGAAGTTTTATGTCTTGCATCCTGGAAAGAGTAGTTTAAAGTCATGAGAGATGGTTAGTGAATTTTAACATCATTAAGGACAATGATGATGGGAAGTTTTACATCCTACAACTCAGACATAGTATTTTAACATCATGCAGGACTGTTAGATCCTCATGTGAAGTATTGAATGGGGAATTTATCATTGGTGGGAGGAGTTATATTCTTTCTATCCATGGTGATCAAAGAGTATGCACCTTTGGGGTAATCCTTGTGAATGATATAAGGTCCCTCCCACATGGGATCCAACTTGGGTGGTTTCCTACCAGGTATCATCAGTGTTCTTAGGGACATTACCATGGAACCCTAAAGGAAGGAGTAGAGATGATCATTCTTATTGAAATCCCTTACTATCTTGTTCAGGGGACTCTCTAGATTGTGCAGGATTCGAAGATGATTCTCATTGAGGGCTTCTAGCTCAGTCATACATACTTCCGCTATATTTTCTAATGCCTTATGATCATAGAAATATATGTGGAGTGACAGTAGCTGAATCTCTATGGGAAGAACTATCACTGCTCTATACACCAAGGAATATGGGGTCACTTGGGTAGAATTATGAGTTGTCATCTAATAAGCCTAGAGAGAATTGGGGAGATTTTTCATCCAAATATTCTTATTCTGGCCAACCATATTTTGAAAAATGTTAGAGAGGGTCTTTTTGAATGCCTCAATCCTCCCATTTTCCTGTACATGATAGCAAGAAGTGTGATTGGACATGATTTTGTACTTAACTTACAGTTTCTTTAGCTTAGCTTCTCGAAAGACGGTGCTGTTATCGATGAGGATGGCGTGAGGGACTCCGAATCAATGAATGATGTTAGAGCTCATGAAATCAAAGATAGAATAGGCCTTGACTTCCTTGAGTGGAATTTCTTTTACCCACTTGGAGAATAAATCTATGGAGGTCAGAATGAACCTACACTGGTGAGCTATTGCTGGTGGGTATGGCCCCACGACATCGAGCCCCAGACCCTAAAGGGATAAGAGTATTTAGTAGTGTGGGGAGGTTAAAAAAGATAATTAAAAACTTTGGCAAGGATATGACATGCGTGGCACTTCTTAGAGAGAATGATACAATTATGAACCATGGTGGTCCAAAAGTAACCCAACCTTCAGATATGGTGGGAAAGTTTCGACCCAATCTGATCAGATCTGCTAGAACTGACATGGACATCCTGCATAACTTGAGAAATATCACCTCCATGAATTCAATAGAGGAGCAATCTATTGATCCCACATTTTTAAAGGATCCATTCAATGATGGGACCACTATGGAGTGTGAATTTCACTATACGATAACAAATTCACTCACATTCATCTCTGTCTATCGGGAGATTTTTGTGTTGGAGGTATTCGACAAAGGGAGTTATCCAACCAAGGGTTTCTTCTAATATGGCAGGGAGATATGGAGGTACCAATATGAAGGTATTAGTGGTAATATATCATACTCTATGAATTTCATCATTGGTCGGAGTGATGGGAGAGACGAATCTTCGATGTGCCCCATGGATAAATATGAAATTATGACCAGGCTCTACAAAAGATACGACAAGGCTAGCCAAGGCATCAACATGAACATTTTGTGACATCAGGATGTAAATAACCTCAAATCAAGAAGGAATTAGTCCCATCAGCTAGTGAGTGTGCTCTAACAAGGGCATGGGCTGTGGATTTCTGACTACATTGTCACCATATATTTTCTTGATGACTAGCTTGGAGTCCCCCTTCACATGTAGGTGGGGAACATCAATATCAAGGGCCAACTTGAGACCAGTGATAAGATCACGATACTATGATTCATGGTTTTTGAAACCTTCTGAAAATAAGAATGAATAGGGAAAGACCACCTGTATGAGAATAATAAAGACAATACCCAGGCCTATTTTGTTGATACTGGGGCCAGGGATCCCTCTTTTAGTGGGGCTCCTTGAAGTGCCATCGAAGTGAATCTGCCAACAAGGAAAAACTTGATCCACTGAGAGGATGTCCTCATCTGGGAAGTCAATATCTAGAGACTACTCTATAGGAGCTGGATGAGTGGCCAGAAAATCTGCTAATTTATGACCCTTGATAGCTTTCTACGGAATGAACCTGGCGTTGAACTGCTAAATGATCACTGCCCACCGAGCTATATGACCTGTCAACATAGGGCAGTTCAAAATATTCTTTAGAGGATCCATGCGGGACACCTGTATCTCATGGTTCTTCTAACGCATGCCTATCATAGGGTGTGGAAAAAACATATTTCTATGTTTTCCTAGTGCAACACAGTGGCTGACCAAGGTCGTCTCACTTGAGGAGTTTTCTCAGTTTGTTTACTCACTTAATATAATTCATATAAAATAATTCTTTTTGGTTGTTTTTATTTAATCTAAGAAATTAATGGAATTTAAAAGATAAATTAAATGATAAAACATATACTAACATGAAATGATAGAATGATATTAGTAAAGAAAGAACTTGTCCTTTGTGGTTTGGTTTGTGGGTTCCATTATTCTTCTTATTGGTGTTTAAATTAAGTTTTATAATTCAATACCGGGATATAATTCATGAATTACTATTATTTTATTTAGTGACGTGAAATATTGAATGCATTTATCAATCTTAACTTCACCTCCTCCTATAATCACGGTTGATGACACACCTCGATCGAGAGTGTGACATCTTCGAAGACCTGGTTCCATCGTATTCCATTTCATCCACTGAATGGCTAGAATCCATCATATGAAGAGATTGTATATAGTATAAGGGAGGGAAAATATTTAATAAAATAATATAAATGAGTTTGATATTAGTGTCCTGGTGGACTATCGCCACACTCATGTACATCACTCTTGCTCATCACAAACTAAATAAAACACAAGAATTTAAGCGCAAAATGAATGGAATTTCCACTAACCTCCCCGGCCCAAGCCTTAGATTAGGACATGATTTCTAAGGGTGATAAGTCATAATGGATAGTAGGAAAATAAAATAGGAGGATAAAATAAAAAAATGAGGATGGGGAAAAAAGAAGAATAAGAAGAACATGGTTTAACAAAGTTAAGAATGTATGAATTTATTAGAAATCTAAATTAAAATTGAAAACTAAAACAAAAATAAAGAAAATAAATAAATTAAGAATAAAAGGGGATGATTTTAGACTAGCCTCCCTTGGTGGATATCTCCTCCTTGGTGCCTCAGAAGGAATGATATGGAATGAAATGGAATGATTTGGGAAGGATAAGCTCTCCTCCTTTTATAGGCCGGAATCTATTCTCCAAAAGTTGTCATGTTTTGGATCAAATAAATGGACTATTCATGAATTAAATCCTTCATAAAAGTTGTTAATTATTGTCTCTTCAATTGAAATTCAAAATTTTAGCTTAATTGGATACTTTATGTAGGTGTTATAAATTTTTTATTGACTGTTACTTTTTCTGGATGAAGGTTCCTTGAAAATTCTTTCAATGTATAACGTATAGATTTCATCTTAATAGTTTCATAACTCTATGAAATTTATTATTGGAACATTTATATGTGTCCTAATTCCATTAAAGTTGTAATAACATCAATTGGAGGTGTGTATCCTGAATTATGCTTCTGTAATGTAGGTGGGGTCCACACTATCTTCCCAAATGATTTTCCAAATTCATTGATTTTTTCGTTCCTCAAGATGTAATAATTAGCTCTTGGTCATGCAAATAAAGTTGAAGAAAATAAATCAAGGAATCATCAAAAAAATGAATAACTCAAATTGGATTAATATTGTAAATTTTATTCCCTTGATACGCTTTCCATGAAAATATGTCAAAATTCTATAATTAATCACTTTTCACATTTTATTCCAAAAAAACCCATAAATCCAAAATTGTTGTAAATAATCTCAAATTAATAAATTGGTAGGGTTTAAATAATTGGAATGAACATATAAAATTATGAAAGTATTATCTCTATCAAGTCCCCCACACTTAATCCATGATTTTTCTCAATCATAAAATCTCAACATGGAATTCGGAGGACACCAATGTTACCAATATTCAAATTACAAAGTAATAAAATAAAACAATTTTAAATGTCAAATAAAACTTTAAAAAATCCACATAAAATATCTATTTAATTTCTCATTTTTAGAAGAAACAATCAATTCAGTTATTTTACTTTTCCCCCTTGAAAAATGATGGAACCTCTCCTTTTATTAATTCAAGCTCCTCAATTCATTATTATTAAACATGCCGCATCACGATTTACCTCACCTTGGAATATTTACACTTATCTCTCATGATAAAAATCATGTAGAGTTACATTTATATCATGAGAACATGTTCCTCATCCATAGTCTTGTAAATAAATTACTTTCTCTACTTTGTAAAGACAAAAGTCACATAAAATCATAAGGACTTACAATAAAGTTTCAAATGACTATAAGGCTTAAGGTTGGTAGGATTTAATTATTTTAAACATTATGGATAAAGGAGGAGGTTTATCTATTAAGTATGATGAATTATATTAAAAAGTGTGTTTATATTATCCCCTTCAATGTTGGAACTCCCATTTCCCCTAAACTCTAATTAAGGTCATGATCAAATTATTCATAATGAATGATTTGTGTACCCACTTGATTTTTTTTATTTTATAAGTTTTTTATTTTTAAATGAACCTTTTCATTTTTTTTATGTTTTTAATGTTATTATTAGAATAAACCTCACATCCACCACCTAACCATGTATGATAAAAATCATTGGTCTAGTAATGGTGATTTTTTGTTTTCCCAAATCACAACCCAATTTCTCATTTTTTTGGTTCTTTTTGTCATTTTCATTTTTTTTATATTCAATAGGGGAAAACAATAGAGTATAATGAATGATTTAAAAACCTTTTATAATTCCTAAAATAGAACCCCCACACTTTTTAATTATAATGTATAACATCCCTTCCACCATGATTCCCTTTACACCCACACTTTAATATTAAAATATCATGCATATACTAAGAGTCGGGTAGGAATGGATAAAAATGGCTTGAAACATGGATCATCCCTAACAAGGTCATTCATTTTCTCTATGGGATAAAATAAGGATTGATGTAAAGGTGGTATTTTAAGGATAAGGGATTTTAAAAAGAGGCCTCAATCATTTCAAATGTGTTTTTTCATAGTCATATATTTGAAAAGATTCAATAAAAGTTCTAGAAGGCGACATGTCCCAAGATCACTCAAGAAATATGATCAAGATAAATAGGAATTACTTGGTTTAGAAATCCTATCTAGAATGAGATATATGATATTGGGTAATCACTCAAGGAATGATTAATAATAACAAATCAATTAACATAAATTTCATAAATTCAAAGTATGAAAAATGGTTGGGGAATTTCATTTACATGAATCAATAAATTCCCTCAAATCACAAGTAATCATTTCAATATTCATGCTTCATTTTAATAATCCAATTATCTATATCAATCATTAAATTTCATTAACATTGAAATCTAAAACATGAGATCACTGGATTCCTAAGAAACTCATGTACCCTAGATAATTCAAGTAAATTATTAATTAAAGTATGGGCATGCAATTCTTACCATTAAAGATCAAAACATGTTTTGGACCAAAAAATATAAGGATTTTAAAAGTTTAAAAAATAAAAATGAACTCCATTTCCCATGAAGATTAGTACTTCTCTTCCACTGTCTGAGGCTTCCTTCTACCATCATTAACCTATAAAAGAAAACAAATCAATTAAGCATAAGAATCATGTCATTAAAACTAAAAAAATATAGGAGGGAGGGGGATGAATTCTAGACTAATTCCTAGGACTGAATTTGAAATTCAAATTCCTAATATTGAAAATTAAAGTACTATAAATAAATTAAAGGATAAATCTTGGAATGATCCTCCAAGTGGGCCTTGAATTTTTATTACCTCTAGAGGATAATACCAGATGTTATCCACAATCAGGTGGTGGATAGGGATTCTTATATTTGAACCACCACATTTTGTTCTTCCTATATTTCACATCATCATTTTTTGTGATGAATGGTCCATTTATAGAGTACCCCCAATCGCCCCCTTTACAATTAGGCACATCATACATGGGGGGGGGGGTAGGATGAAGTATGTGTCATCCTCATTTTTTGATACATGTGAAACTTCTTCTTCTATATACAATAGTTTCTCCAGACGTGGATTAATGTTTTCATCTTCTAGATTTGGTTCTTCAGGAAAATCCACAAAGATCTCTTCTTATACTTCCTCAAGTAAGTTTTCATTGTGTTTAGCGAGCTCTAAATTTTCCTCAATAGGTGCATTTTCATTTTCATCCTCTTCTTATGAAGTGTCATACAATTTAGAAGAATCTAAAAATTCAAAATTATTAGGAGTGATACTCAAATTAGATTCAATAATATCAAATTATTTTGAGTTCAATAATGTATCATCTCCCTGATTTGGTTTGTCTTGAATCTCTTTTTCAGTGAAATCACCTCTTGGAGTTGAGAAATAATAGATGGAGGCAGGTAGTCAGGCGACTTCATTTCATGGATGTCCTCATAAAAATCAGGGAAGACTAAGGGGGACTCTTCTGGGACCTTTCCACTTGATAAAATTTTAGAAAGCAATGAAAGAACTCAATTAGCTCCTGAACCATCGCTTCAAAAATTTGTTGGTTCATGTGCTCCTCAGGACAACTATAAATTATTTAAACTTCTTATCCCCATTATTTGATTTCCAAAATGACCTCACCTATCTAACAATAACAAAAAGACCATCCACCATGGATAAGGGTGAGTTAATAACTGGTTCTTTCACCTATGGGTAACTGTTCCATCAATTGAAAAAATTGTCATTTGAAAACATCTTCAAAATTTTTATTTTTTTTAAATTTATGGGTTTTTAAAGAAAAATAAAAATATATCTATAATGTGAAAATAGAAAAAATATATGTAAAATACTGATGGTCTCCATGGAAATAGTGCCAATTTTTACGCACACCAATCGTAGGGCATGGAAAAAGCGCATTTCTATGTTTTCCCAGTGCAACATAGTGGCTGAAAAGGGTCATCTCACTTGAGGATATTTCTCAGTTAGTTCACTCACTTAATCTAATTCACATAAAATAATTCTTTTTTGGTTTTTTTTATTTAATCTAGTAATGTAATGGAATTTAAAATATAAATGAAATGATAAAAATTATGCTAACATGAAATGATAGAATGAGATTAGTAAAGAAAGAACATGGCCTTTGTGGTTTGGTTTTTGGGTTCCATTATTCACCTTTTTGGCATTTAAATTAAGTTTTATAATTCAATATTGAGATATTATTCATGAATTAATATTATTTTATTTAGCGACGTGAAATATGGAGTTCATTTATCAATCTTAACTTCACCTCCTCCTACAATCAAGGTTGATGATACACCTCGATCGAGAGTGTGACATATTCCAAGACCTAGCTCCATCGTATGTAATTTCATCAACTGAATGATTCAACTCCATCATATGAAGAGATTGTATCTAGTATAATGGAGGGAAAAGATTTAATAAAATAATATAAATGAGTTTGAGATTAGTGTTGTGGTGGATGATCGCCACACCCATGCACATCACTCTTGCTCATTATAAACTTAATAAACATAAGAATTTAAGCGTATAATGAATGAAATTTCTACTTACCTCCCTCAGGACAAGAATTAGGTTAGCCCATCATTTCTGAGGGTAACAGGTCATGGTGGATAGAAGTAAAATAAAATAGGATAATAAAATAAAAACAATAAGGATGGAAAAAGAAGAATAATAAAAATAACATGGTGGAACAAAGTTAAGAATGCATGAATTTATTAGAAATATAAATTAAAATTAAAAATTAAAATAAAAATAATGAAAAAAATAAAATAATAATAAATGGGGATGATTTTCAGCTGGCCTCCCTTGGTGTATATCTCATCCTTGGTGCCTTGGAAGGAATGAGATGGAATAGAATGGAATGATTTGAGAAGGAGGATCTCTCCTCCTTTTATATTCCAGAATCTGTCCTCCAAAAGTTTTAACATTTTGGACTCAATAAATGGACTCTTCCTGAATTGACTAATATATAAAAGTTGTTCATAATTATCTTCTCCATTCACCCTAAAATTTTCAGCTTATTTATCCACATGATGCAGGAGATACAATTTTTTTATTGACTATTAATTTTTTTGTATGAAGGTTCCAAGAAGATTCCTTTAATGTATAATGTCCACTTTCCACCCTAATGGTTTCAAAACTCTGTGAAATTTATTAATGGAATTATTGTATATGTCATCATTTTCTTCCAGTTGTAATCACTTCAATGGAGGTTTATAGCCTGAATTGTTCTTCCATTACAGAGGTGGGTTCCACACTGTCTTCCTAAATGATTTTCCAAATTCAATGATTTTTTGGCCCTCTAGATGTTTGAATAAGATATTGGTCATGAAAAAAACATTGAAGAAACTAAATCAAGGAATCATCCAAAAACTTAATCACTCAAATTGGATTAATATTGTAAATTTTATTCCCAAAATACACTTGTCATGAAAATCTGTCAAAATTCCAGAATTAATCACTTTTCACATTTTATTTTAAAATAACCCATAAATCCCAAAATTGTTGTAAATAATCTCAAATTAATAAAATAGGAGAGTTTAAATAATTGAAATTCATATTTAAAATGAGGAAAATATTATCTCTATCAGCTGTAGGTAGTGCCACAACTTCTTCACAACAAAAACCAGTGTGAGGAAGCTCTTCTCAATATTGGAATATCTAGTCTCGGTGTTGAGGATCATGAGACTAAGATAGTATAAACTATTATTTGTCTATTAATTATTCTTTTTAGTAAGAAGATATTTGATTGACCATTATAGGGTGGTCAGGTAATTGAACAACTACTTTTTAGAAATGGGTGGCATCAGAATCAGAGGCTAGAGTTGATACTGCTTGATTTCTTCAAAAGAGGTATGAAATTATTCATCCCACTAGTATATAGAACCTTTAGTCATGATCTAAGAAAAGATATTTCACTTTCTATCCAATTTTTCAATTAATTTTCACATGTAGGCTAAGTGGACTTGAAATCCTTGGATCTCCTGAATTTTGCCTGGAGGAGGCATATGAATGATGACCTTGATCTTATCTAGATTGATCTTGATATCTCTATATACAAAAAAAAGCTGAGAAACTTTCTATAGGTGACTTTGAAGACACACTTCAAGGGTTTCATCTTCAGATAGCGGGATAGGAGGAAGATAAACAATTTCTCAATATCTATGAGATGGTCCTGACATTGGTGGGATTTGACCACCAGGTCGTCTACATAGAGTTCCAAAAAATTCCGAGAATCGGTTTGAATATGTGGTGCATAGCATGTTGTTAGGTGGATCTCACATTCTTCAGACCTAAAGGCATTACCTGGTAACAAAAGGTAACTTATGGCACTCTGAAGGCTATGGAATATTTGTCATTGGGGTCCATTTGAATTTTATTGTATCTGGATTACCCGTCCATGATAAAGAGAGCCTAGAATCCAGTAGTGGCATAGATCAACAACTTCATCATAGGAAGAGGAAAATCATCCTTTATACAGTTGCAGTTAAGATCCCAGAATTCGATGAAAACCTTGATTTGTCCATTTTTCTTCCTGAAGGGATCGATATTGTCCAACCATCTAGGGTACCAGACTTCCTTGAAAAAGTTGGATTTAATGATATTATCATGTTCGACCTTGACCATGGCACTATGAGAAAGGTGTATCATTATGGGAGGATATTTGAACATGTGATGGTTTACCGGCAGACTAAGGTGGTGGAAGTGACCTGAGGATCTTTTCATGTCATCTCGTTATATATCCAAGAAAATAAATCCTAATTTTGCTTCAGGAAATCCAAAACTACTGTTGCTCTTCTATAAGCGTAGATGCACTGATCAATGTTGGCCTTGGGTCTTCCTCAGTACCAAGATTCACCTGGATCAACTCATCAATGGTGGAAGAGACACCTTCCATGAATACGGGAGAATAAACCTCAAAATCCTCTTCATCATCCAAAGAAATAGGATCATTGAAAATGGGAAATTCTTGTGGTTTTACTGAACCTGAAAGAATGATGGTGCCGGCCAGAGCGGTGGTGGAATCTTCATCGGGAGACCCCTGCATGATGGAATCCATGGTGACAAAATCCTAAGATCGAATTCCATCAGGACTTTAAACCAAGGGACTATGATTGATAATATAAAAGGAGTCATGGTGCGTTAGTTTGAGTCGGTTCAACCAAGATCTGTGGTACATGTAGGTATGGCGTATAACTATTGGCATGGGGAAGACATACTGATACCGTATAGAGCTTGGGGGTTCTGGTATCACCCTATCCTGGTTCGTATAAGAATATGATATGATCCTCTAGCCTTCCTTATATCTGGGAATGTGTCCTCCCCTTGTATTATAAATGACAAATTAGTGACCAAAGTATTGGGTGGTGGCCTCCAACTAGTGAATCAGGAGGATGAATTCATCATCCAAGTCTATCTACAGGTCAGGTGAAAGAGTAGTCTGCTCAACCTCATTGGTTTGAACTTGTTTTTCCTTGATCTTATAATAGATGATGTCTAAATAGAATTATTCACAAGAGGTAGAGGGAGATGCATCACCATATAGTATAACCACTCGACTATTAAGGGAGTACCTGAGGCACTGGTGATATGAGGAGGGAACTTCCACATTTAGATGGAGCCAGGGTCTACACATCAATGCATTATAGGCGGTGCCTTGTGATATGAACATGAATTCAGTTCTAGAAACTGGGAAACTAAACTAGTTCTTCAGACGAATCTTTCCACACAGCCTTTGTTCGGTCTGGTCATAACCCTAAATCTTTAGGTTAGAGGGATCCAGATCTAATTCAGATATCCCTAGCATGCAGAGCATCTGGGTCAGGATGAGATTGATCCTAGAACCTGTGTCAAAAAGGTAGTAGTGGAATTCCATGCCATTAAGATAGCATGTGACATATAATGAGTAAATATTCCCCTATACATGGGTGCCTTCATCTTCTCCAAATAACGAGATGATGAATTGACATTCCGCATGCTTGACTTCCTTGGCATGGAAGACTTCTGCGGCTACTAACTACATTTAGAACTGGAGAGGGATTCTCAAAGACTCTGCAAGGTATTTATTAATATCTACCAATAGGAGGAGATCCTCAAGGATCAATATCATTTTAGGAATGATATAAAAGTGCTTAATCACATAATAATTCTATGATAGGTTATATTTTTTTCCACTAGGGAGTTTTTTTAGGCTGGAGGTATGATGGACACTACTGGTGAAACCAGCAGATTCTGGATGGTGGTGTGAATGTCTCATTTCTCACTAGTTAAAACACTAAAGATGACTACCAGCTGATTAAAAGATGAATTAGGTTTTTCCATAGCTGAACGTAGCTTATCATGATGTGGTCACGATAGATCTTCCTGATTAAGGAGCATAATCGGTGGCAACCGTGAATCTAATGATATAAGACAATAGAACTGTGCTTGCTGAGCTCTACACTGAACTCAATATTTATCCTCTGTAGAGTGAAAAACATGGCTAGAGGCACTGGAATAAGCATTATGATGATCCATGTATCCATGGTTACGTCGATGATGGTGTCGACTGGGAACATTAAGAGGATTTTACTGGCACTCCTCATCGCCAAGAACCATGTACATGTCCACCAGCTTGATAATATTTACTGAGAAAAACTTCTGGTCATCACATTAGGAATCCTCCATTTCTAGAATATTTCTCAGAAAAATATCAATTTCAGGGGTCATGAAGTCATTGAACGTACAAGACATATTCAACACCGGTGGGGGATTTACTTTCCCTTTTACTACTGATGTATTCTATTATAATAGGTAGAGGGCTGAAATGTGGACACAACAATAGTAGCTGGGGAAGGTGTAGTGGCTCCGGGAGGGTCGGGCTGATTCATGTGGGCATAGATGATGCCGTTCATACGAGCAACTACTTTAAAATCCACCCAATCACCATATTTCTGAGATGCATAATTGGATACTTGCTTCCATTCACCCTTTCTGTCACTATCTAGCTTTTTAGATACACATGCCACCTACACTGGGGCTGGACCCAACATAACCATATTGTTTTTGATCTAGTCTTGAATCCAATCCTTGAACACATATCACTTCTTGAGGGTATGTCCAAGGAATTTGTGATAGGGGAAATAATTTGGGTGATTAATGAGATTGGTCTCTTGGGGTCTTCTACATTTCAACAATGTTAGGATTCCCTAATCCACAACACTCTAGAAATATCTAGGGACTTGAGATTCTTTGAACAAGTAGGTTTGGTTTCTCCTATCCAGGAAAGGGACCCTAGGATCTGAGCCCTTACGAGGGGATGGATCCAGATGAGGAGGTGGAACCTAATTTAATATTAAAGGCAAAAGTAGTTCATTACATGATGGTTCCTACTGATTCTGAGGTGGGTGATGATGAACTTGAGGCTGAACCTGATGCTGGGGCCCTCGACAAGGGTATGTGGGAGGCTTTGATGGCAGAAACTCTAGTGGAATGGGGGCCTCTAAATATGAAACTACAACGGTCTTTTCATTGGATAGTCTTCTTTTAGGGGACATGGGAGGCAATGAAAATGCCTACTTGGCCGACTTCAAGGCTTCCTCTAGGCATGTAGCTTTATTAGAGTTCTCAGAATCCACCTGGGATGTTCTGAGTGATAAGTTAAGTAACCAATTTAGTCTTGAAATTTCCCACACACATCATTAATAGCTACTCTTAAGACAACAGAATATTGAGTGAATGTATGAGGACCTTCCACCTGGAGAAAAAGTATATGATGCACTCATCTGGACTTTACTTGAACATAAAGAGGTTAGTGATATTGGTCTTGCGAGTGAAGGATTTGAAATGGTATCGAAAATGCTTGTGAAGATCCACCCAACCAGCTACAGACCTAATGGGTAGATGACTCTACTAGATGAATGTGGTCCCTTCTAGTGTTTGTATGAAGCACTAGAGCTTAGAAGCCTCTTTCTGTGCTAGGGTTCCCAGTATGGGTCCACACCTTAAGATAAAGTGGGCCAGCTGTCTCAGGGGGTCACCTTTCCCATTGAAGGAGGAGAAGGTAGGATTTGCAAAGACTAAGGGTGCTGGAATATCATGTACCCATGTCAGATATGGATTTCCATCTGGTGAGATCACCACTTGTTAGGTTTCAATGGCCTCTAGGTGAGCAATGAGACCAGCCATCAGATTATCATTGCAAGGATTCATGCCCTAGTAAGGATCCATGACCAATTGTGCATTTGTGGGTTCTTAAACATGATAAGTAGGCCCATCAGCTTACGAATCGGATGGTGGAATCACATGAGGAGCTACTGGAGGGATGAAATGCAGCACAGATGGGAGAACAACCTGGATGAAAAATTTAGGGGCTATTGGGGGAACGTTCTAAGGTAGCCCAAGCAGATTTGGTGATGCATAATTTGGACACATTCCATAATATCTGGGCTCTATCCTGTTGAGATATATAGGGTCGTCGAGATCAAAGAAAGGCAACTCACCTAGGGGAGATTGTCCCTTCCCCTACTGCCCCGATGGAGGATTATTGTGAGCATACCGAGGATCACCATATTATGTTCATCTCTCTACTATGCTATTGGTATGGATCTCATCAATTAATTTCTTCTATTTTGTGAGCTGTTGGAGCAACACATCCTTCTCAGGAATATCCTCTATTTTTTTCACTGAACTAGAAGCGTTTGAGGGCATAATAGTCCCAATGTTCCCTTTTACATTGTTGGGGTCTTGACCAAGAGACAATGACTCTAGGAGGTCTCAGTTTTCTTTTCTATGAGATCAGTCTTGTTTATGGTGACAAATCTTGGTGGCATGTCCTTGATATCGCCAAGATGGTCCAGTTTTCGCAGGATTGGGATAAAGTTGAGGGAATCATACAATCCTCATCCATGGATCTGTACATGTTGACACACCACCTTTATAAATTTGTGGAGAATAATATATCTCTGAATGCATCTTTGCTGAAGAGCCTGATTATTATTGGGCGACATAGGGTGCTGAGCCACAAGAAGTGCGGCTAACTCAACTAGGCAGAATTGTTGGCTGATGTCGTCATAATGCTCCTGAATTTTTGGATAAGACAATCAATGGTAATAGAGACATAAGTGCATTGTCCCCAGGGTTCGGTGGAAACAAATGATTTCATCCTGGGTAAGTGGCTCTCGAATGCCAAAGTCTGACGTAACTATTGGACAAAACATCTTGGGAAGATGGTTCACTATAAGAATGTCCCAAAAAATCATTAGTTTGTAATCAAGGTCTGGAACTTGGTTTCCCCATTATTAAACTAGGGTTGTCTATGCAACTGGTAACTGTACTGATATAAACTACTGTGGTAGCGAGTTGGCCGGTGGAGTCTATCGCGAGCTGATAAACTGCTGCATATTGGGCTATCACCCGATGACTGTACCGACTTCATAACCACATTCCTATAATATGGGGGTATCGAATGTGGAATTATGTGTTAGGATGGAGATCACTGGTGGTGGATCTAGGTAGTTCTCATCATCCACTAGTCCCCAGAACAACTCTCCCAGATCTCTGTTTGAGGAAGAAAATGATCCTGGTGATGTCAAATTGGACTACATGGCTAGAACATAAAAGGGAGTCAAATATTCCTACTTCTGTATATAACTATAAAGGTATTTAGGGATATGGTTCATTTAAATTTATAAAAGGAAAAATCTTACATTCCTAGTTATATCCCTAAAATTTGATGTAGAGGATCAGGGTGAAGGATCCATCATCGAATCACACTCCGCTTTAGAGTCTAAAAAATGGAATGGATTGACAGTGATCTGGTACTACACCAAATTCTTCCTCTAGTAGTGAAGGTTCCCCCTTCTTCCTTGGGATGGTTACTCAATATTTGGTAAATAATTGACATGGTGAGGAACTTTGTACAGGACGGTGTTGGTGTGGGTAGGGCCTCCACAGGATTTGGTTGGAACATGGGGAAAACCACCATGTCTGATGTTGTCAGAGCGGGAAAGACCTCCACTCTAGGTGTTGATATGTACATGGGGAGGTCCTCCATGTTTTATGAGAGAGTTAGGAGAACATATTCTTGGATGCACTGGGGTGTGATGGGCACCTGGATAGATGAAAAATAGAATAAGTGGAGGACCCCCATACTGAGTGCGAGACACGTGGGGAGGACCTCCATGGCTAGCACTACTAGAGTGGGAAGGGCCTCAGCTGGAGATAGTAAGGAAATGTGGAGGGCCTTCATTCTATAAAGACCCGGAAATTTTGTGATTTTTTTTAAATATATGGGATTTTTACGAGTCCGCAGTTTCTAATGGAGCTTGATTCCGAGGCCCGGTGTACCCGGAATCAATTTCTGAAGTTTTTCTCAGGTACGTTCAGTAAACGTACATGTGGGATTTTATATCTTTTGAACCGGTGCTCAGAATTGAAATTTGAGGGCACCGCTGAACTCACAACGCCGATATTCGCTTAAGGAGACCTTTACTGCAGTTACGTTTTATTGAGGTTGGAAGTTAATTTTTGGGGATTCTAAATAAAATAAAATAAAAATATGTGTACACATTTTTATTTGATTGGTGGTTAAAACCACAAAGTGGAGGTTAGAGGTGGGCCCCACCACACCCTGTTGGGCGGAGAAAAGAAGGAAGTGATGGCAAGAGGGGGGGGGGGTGAATTGCCTTTTAAAAAATGATTAACAATTTAAAATCAAAGTTGAAAGTGCAGCGGAAATAAAAGAGGCAAGACACAAGAATTGATAACGGAGTTCGGCCTAAAACCCGGCCTACGTCTCCGCTCCCAACTCAACCGTTTAGAGATTTACTACCGCTTGCTTTTTAATGGTTTTAGCAAGAAACCCACTAGACTTTTCAGGTTAGTCTAGAACCTATTACAGCTTGCTTTTGTTGGTTATGCAAGAACCCACTTGCTTTCAATGGTTGAGCAAGAACCCACTAGCCTTCTTACAGGTGAAGGCTAGCTCACCTTTGATTCAAGCCTTTTGAAAGGTAAGGCTTGACTAACCTCTTCACACCTTAAAGGTGATGTGAAAACCCAAAAGAAAGGATGAGAGAAAGAGTTGGGGTTTGTAGGCACAAACCCAATTTGATGCTCAAAATGAATAAAACAAGAAAAACCGTAATTGAGGAAGTCTTGGGCGCCAATGGATTGATGGAGCTGATGAAGGGCGCTCCCAAGCTTCTTTGGTGGTGCTCCTTGGATGAGGAATTGAGTTGGAGCAATTGGGGTTCCCTTGGAGCAATCCGCCGGAGGTTCGCCAAATGATGGAAAATGTGTCCGTTGGCTTCACAATAGTTCCGGCTATGTTCCTTAGGATTCCGGGGGTTCCTAGTCCTTTATTTATAGAGGGGGAACCCTCAAATGGCCTTAGGGAGTCTTCGGAGCCGTTGGAGAGGTCTTCGGAGCCGTTGGAGGCCAAGTGGACAGGCTGGTCAAAAGCCCAACAGCTAGTTTGACTGGCTCCACCGGCTGACCGGTACAGAGCCACCGGTTGGCCGGTGTGAGAAAAATGGAGGAGGGCTCGGGCTCAGGCTCCACCGGATGACCGGTGCTGAGGCCACCGGTTGGCCGGTGCTGAGGCAGTAGCTTCCACTGTTTGGGCTGGGTGCCACTGGCTGGCCGCTGGTGTGACACCGGTTGGCCGGTGGTCTGGACAGAAGGATGCCTTCTGTCCAGGCCTCCATCGGCTGGCCGATGCTCTTCCATCGGTTGGCCGGTGGACTGAATTTCAGTCCACTTTGCCTTGTTGCTTTCTTGGCCCAATTCCTTGGCCACCTGAAATCATGCCTATCATCCAAAAACACTTAAAACAAGATTAGATAAATAAGAGGGTGATTGTGATCATGAAAATTAAACCACGAGGGGTACGAGAGGTAAAACAATCTCCCCCTATTTTGATGATCACAATCACCAAAACAAACAATGTAAATTACAAGAAAGAGAGGCATGCTTTAAAGGATTTCTCCCCCAATCAACCAAGAATTTCTCCCCCTTTGTGATTATCAAAATAGAACGGGGCATAAAACTTGATTGAGGGATAAAAAAATTTTAAACCAATTGAAATTTTTGAAATTTGAATTGAAAGTTTTGAATCAAAAATTTGAAATGAAAGTTTTGAATGAAAAAATTGAATAACAGTTTGAATTGAAAGTTTTGAAAAGAAAATTGAATAACACTTTGAATTGAAAGTTTTGAGTGAAAAATTGAATAGAAAATTTTGAATTGAAAAATTTGATACCAAGTGTTGAAGTTGAAAGTTTGAATAGAAAGTTTTGAATAAAACAAAAAGCTTAAACAAACCTAACTCCCCCTAAATAAAACAACAAATCACTGGGGAGAGGTGTTTGAAACCGAGACAAATTTCGGTCCGGTGAGACTCGCTAAGAGGGATTTTTCAATCCATACTTGTCTAGTTGCGGGTCTTCTCCTATAAAATTCATCATTAAAGAAAATACTTTTGGGGCTACCATACCGGGCATTTTTACAATTGCACTCATAAATTAAGTGCCTGGGTTTTTTACAATAATTGCAAAATTTAAATTGGGAGCTCCCCCTTACAAAAACAGTAGGTGCATGGGAAGAGGAAGCTTTCTTGGAATAGCCAAGCCCTTGGGTGGTTCTAGATAAACGTTGGGAACCAAGTAATTTGGTCAAATTTTGTTCCCCTTGGGTGAACTTAGCTAAGGATTCCCTTAAATCTTTGATAGTTGATTCCATGGAATCAACATCGGGGAGGTTTTGGATTTTGAGGGACAACTCTTCCTTCTCTTTGAGAAGTTGTTCTTTTTCGGAAGAGAGTTTTTTGAAATTCTTTTTTAATCCAACAAATTTGGAAGAAAGTTCGTGAAAACCTTCCTCCAATTGATCTCTCGCATGTTGGAGATCCTCATATGACAAATGATTGAAAGAATTTGAATTTGAAGAACAAGAGGATGAGGAGTCGGAAGATGTTACCTCATGGAATGCCATTAGGAATTTGTTACCGTTGTCGTTTGAGGAGGAGGAGGAGGAGGATGTGGAGCTATCACTCCATGTGGCCTTGAAAGCCTTCTTCTTCTCCTTTTGTTTGGCCTTTTTCTTGTTGAGTGGGCAATCGGGCTTGTAATGGCCTTTCTCGCCACACCCATAACATGTTACCTTGGGCTCGGATTTTTCGTTGGGTTGAGCCTTGCGGGCCTTTTTCTTCTTGTGCTTCTTCATGAACTTGTGCATCTTGCGGGCAAGGTTCTCCATTTCGGAATCGCCGCTTGAAGAGGAAGATGACGAGGAGGAGGAGCTTTCTTCTTGTTGAACTTTGAAGGCGATGTTCTTTGGAGTCTTGATCGGTTTGCCTTCCTTTTCAGCTTGCCTCCTCATGGTGATTTCATAGGTCATGAGGGATCCGATGAGTTCTTCGACCGACATGTTTTTGATGTCCTTTGCTTCTTGAATTTCCGTCACCTTCGGTTCCCATGAGCTTGGTAAGATCCATAGTATCTTCTTGACCATTGTTTCTGCAGAAATATCATCACCAAGGGACTTTCTCCCATTGCAAACATCAGTAAAACGAGTAAACATATCAGTAATATTTTCAGATGGATGCATGGTAAAAGACTCGAAATCTTGACGGTACATGTCCAATCGAGTATCCTTCACTTTGTTGGTCCCCTCATGGGTAACCTCCAAAAGTTTCCAGATTTCGTGTGAGGAGGTGCATGTGGAAACTCGATTGAACTCATTACGATCAAGGCCGCAATGTAGAGCGTTCATGGCTTTGCCATCAAGCTCGAAATTTTTAATATCGGCTTGGGTCCATTTGGATTCATCGGGGGAAGAGAGAGTGTAACCTTGCATGACTATTTTATAAATTGGATAACCAATGCTTCTAAGAAAAGCGGTCATGCGGGTTTTCCAATAATTATAGTCGGTTCCATCAAAAAATGGAGCACGACCCAAAGAATAGCCTTCGGGGGCGAAAGAGGTAGATGCCATCACAATGGATCTTAAATTTGAAACCGGTGAAGGTATTACTCAAATTTTGCCTCTGATACCAATTGTTGGGCAGAGAAAAGAAGGAAGTGATGGCAAGAGGGGGGGGGGTGAATTGCCTTTTAAAAAATGATTAACAATTTAAAATCAAAGTTGAAAGTGCAGCGGCAATAAAAGAGGCAAGACACAAGAATTGATAACGGAGTTCGGCCTAAAACCCGGCCTACGTCTCCGCTCCCAACTCAACCGTTGAGAGATTTACTACCGCTTGCTTTTTAATGGTTTTAGCAAGAAACCCACTAGACTTTTCAGGTTAGTCTAGAACCTATTACAGCTTGCTTTTGTTGGTTATGCAAGAACCCACTTGCTTTCAATGGTTGAGCAAGAACCCACTAGCCTTCTTACAGGTGAAGGCTAGCTCACCTTTGATTCAAGCCTTTTGAAAGGTAAGACTTGACTAACCTCTTCACACCATAAAGGTGATGTGAAAAACCAAAAGAAAGGATGAGAGAAAGAGTTGGGGTTTGTAGGCACAAACCCAATTTGATGCTCAAAATGAATAAAACAAGAAAAACCGTAATTGAGGAAGTCTTGGGCACCAATGGATTGATGGAGCTGATGACGGGCGCTCCCAAGCTTCTTTGGTGGTGCTCCTTGGATGAGGAATTGAGTTGGAGCAATTGGGGTTCCCTTGGAGCAATTCGCCGGAGGTTCGCCAAATGATGGAAAATGTGTCCGTTGGCTTCACAATAGTTCCGGCTATGTTCCTTAGGCTTACGGGGGTTCCTAGTCCTTTATTTATAGAGGGGGAACCCTCAAATGGCCTTAGGGAGTCTTCGGAGCCGTTGGAGAGGTCTTCGGAGCCGTTGGAGGCCAAGTGGACAGGCTGGTCAAAAGCCCAACGGCTAGTTTGACTGGCTCCACCGGCTGACCGGTACAGAGCCACCGGTTGGCCGGTGTGAGCAAAATGGAGGAGGGCTCGGGCTCAGGCTCCACCAGCTGACCGGTGCTGAGGCCACCGGTTGGCCGGTGCTGAGGCAGTAGCTTCCACTGTTTGGGCTGGGTGCCACCGGCTGGCCGCTGGTGTGACACCGGTTGGCCGGTGGTCTGGACAGAAGGATGCCTTCTGTCCAGGACTCCATCGGCTGGCCGGTGCTCTTCCATCGGTTGGCCGGTGGACTGAATTTCAGTCCACTTTGCCTTGTTGCTTTCTTGGCCCAATTCCTTGGCCACCTGAAATCATGCCTATCATCCAAAAACACTTAAAACAAGATTAGATAAATAAGAGGGTGATTGTGATCATGAAAATTAAACCACGAGGGGTACGAGAGGTACAACACACCCTAACCTCCATTGGGAGGATATAACAAGGTGGGGTCCACTCTAGAATGAACCCCCTATAACCCCCAAGTAACTCTCATTTAATTGAGGAGAGTCTCTTAAACTTCCAACTCCCCCTTTAACTCTCTTAACCCTTGGAACTTTCCTCATTTAATTTTGAACCTTCCACCTTCTCTCATTAAAGTGACAACCCCCATTAATTAATTAATTGAGATCCCACAATTAATTCATTAATTTTTAGAGATTTTGAATTATTTTGAATTCCATTTGGAATGCATGGAATGAATAAAATAATAGAGAGGCTATTATTTTATTTTGGGTTGACACATAATAGCTTTGGGAGAACTCTTGGATAAACGACTTCTTTCAATGAAGAATGACCTATTCCAATGAAGAACGCTCCTCATCTTTGGAGAATGTGAAGCATCATATTCTTCCTTCTTCAACCGGAGCAAGGAAGGGAAGAACCGCCACCCACGAAGTACACCAAGGGCGTGGTCTCGATTCGTCTTCACCAAGATCTACCTCCACCGATATTGACGGAACGACGTCCGTCTTCCACGACGTCTGTCTTCTGTGACTCATCAACGTGCAACGAAAAATACGAGGTAGGGGGATTTACCTTCCTTGTGATTGATGTTCTACGTTCTTATGTCTAAACGATAAACGCAGACCAGCAAATGAACAGGCTGATCCATGGTTTGATCGTTCTTGTGGGTAAGGGAAGAAATTTATCAGGGTTTAGATCAGGGTTAGATCTGGCTTAGCAATTGCAGCCCTTATAGATATGTTATAAACTACTAACATGGAGGGCGCAGGCCAACCCGAACAAGGCTCAACCCCCTCTTCAGATCTGCTTTGTTGTGTTCTTCATGAGTGATGGGCCAAAGTGGCGGCAACGAAATCCGGAGGGTCCAGCGCTAAGGGCGGCATCCCAGGAGGACTCCCGGCGCAGACAGATCCAAAATCCGACCACCAGAGCGAATTCGGTGGTCCGCAGAAGGTGGGTCGCCGGGCGGCAGCGCCGGTAACAGTGGCGGCTGCGCGCCGGCCGCGTGGAGGGACTGGTGGCCACTTGGGCCGCCCGATCCAAGGGACGACCGGCCGGCCAATCCGGCCAGCCTGCTGGAGGAACACGACGCACAAGGCGCCGCGTGGAGGAGGACGCGAGCCACGTCTGTGGGCCGCTCGGCTGGATAAACCAGACGGCTACGTGCCATCCGGGATGGAGAACCGCGGTGCCCCCAGGTGCCGCGTGAGGAGAACCATGGCCGACGTCCATGGGCCACGTGCGCTGGACCAAACCGGCTGGCTACGGCCGACCGGGCAGAGGAGGAGGCGGCGCCGCCGGGCGAGCCGAACCAAACCAACCCGTGCATGCAGGCCAGGTCCGTGCGTGGGCCACGCCCCATCGGGCCGGTCCAACCCCCAGCTGGGTCGGACCCGTCGGACCGGATCGGGCCGACCCGCCAGCCCACTAGGCCTGACGGGCCGAGCCTCGTCTTCCTTCAAAGGAAAATATCTCCTAGACCGTGCGTCCGATTGACGCGCCGTCTACGGCACTAGGACCCTTGCGGCGAGGCAGTACTTTTGTGATAATCTAAGTGAGTTTTGGACAAATTTGGAAAATGTTCGGGCTGGATCGAGCATAAAATCTAACCGGGCCCCTGGAACAGAAATGCCAATAACTCTCAGACCGGGCGTCTGATTGACGCGCCGTCTGTCGCGTTGGGTTCCTTATGATGAGACAGAACTACGGGATGCATCAAATTAGGACTGCATGATATTTTTTGTATCGACACTTGGCTCGAGGAGCAGACCCTCTAGGAATCGGGCGTGCTGTGTGCGGGAACCCTAGGGCTGGCTGCGACTGAGATGACATGATTCTCCGTGGGTTCGACGGCGATGATACTGTACCAGGATCGTACGTGGGTTCGACATTGATGACACTGTACCAGGATCCTCTGTGGATTCGACAACGACAATACTGTACTAGGATCCTATGTGGGGTCGACAGTGATGACTTCTGTATCGGAATCCTCCGTGGGTTCGACAGCGGTGACTTCTGTACCGGGATCCTATGTGGGTTAGACAGGGATGACTTCTATACCAGAATCCTTCGTGGGTTCGATAACGGTGACTTCTGTACCGAGATCCTATGTGGGTTTGATAGTGATGACTTATGTACCAGGATCCTACGTGGGTTCGACAGCGTTGATACTGTTCCAGGATCCTACGTGAGTTTGACAGAGAAGATGATTCAGAGGCTACATCTAATCATCTCTACCCCTCTGCATATGTTGTATACCTGTGTGATTTGAGACATGTCTTTCAACCATTATCATCGCGGTGATTGACTTTACTTCCTTTGTGGAATGGTTTGTGCTTGGGCTAGAGAGTTGGAGTCAGACTGTGATTGATAACTTAGGTATATGTATGGGAAAATACCTAATTAGGGTTGGTTGATACTTAGTGATTGTATCTTACTACAGTGGTTTATCCTTAGTGGACTCTAGGAGACCTCCAGGGGTCTCGGGGTCCCATACCGAGTATTGTTATACTCACCCCTGCATGGGCTTCACCCGCACTTTGTTGTGTTCTGTGCAGACGATGGTCAGCAATGATCGAGGCTGAGGGTGACGGACGAGAGGCTGATCGGAGCTAGACTAGACTAGATGTACCTCAGGGATGAGTTGTTCGATTTATGTACCTACCCTTCAGGTAGGATATCCCGGTGGATGATCCGGGATCTGTTTTCCCTTTTTACTTATACTTGTACTTGTTGTTCAGTTGGGTTTGTATACTGGCCCATTTACTTTCAGCACTACCTTTGTATTTAGTTTTACTTACTATTTTTCTTCGAGTTGTGTACTCTGATTGTGTGTGATTTTATTTTATAAAGGCAATGCCTTCCCATCTTAGGGATTTACACCTTTGGTTCTAGTCTCCAACCCCTGGCCTATGGAAGGCGGGCTTGGGGTATTCATAGTACGGGTCCCGAGGACGGGTCGTGACAAATTGGTATCAGAGGAGTCGGTTCTACCGCAGAACTTGGACTCTGATTATTTTAACGGCAATAGTGTTAAGTGTTTTGGGTGTGGTTATCAGTTTAGGGAAATCGGTGTTGGTGTGGCAACCAACGTATCCATACACTCAGACTTTTACTTCTGATCTCCGACTCAGTGCACGAAAACACTGATTGCGTGTGTGTTTTCTTTGAAAAAGTTTTCATCGTGATTACTTTGTGTCAGCTCACTAGGTATACTGTTTTAACTGTGGAACACATGTTTCTTTTCAGGATGACCCCACGAAGGCAGCCAGCTAGGGTTCCGAGATACGTATGAGATGGTAGCCCACCGAGCGACGAGGCCTCGGTGCAAGACCCCATCACAACAGGGGTACCAGCGGTACCACTGCCCACTGGGCCACCAATACCACCAGCTCCAGTAGCATAGAGTGTGCATCTTCTGAGTACGTTTCATGAGTTCCAGCACCAGAGGCCGCCCCAGTTCTGAGGAGAGACGGACCCATAGGCAGTTGAGGATTGGCTGGAGGCTGTCGTGAGAGTTTTCAGAATGGTAGGGACACCAGCTGACCTCATGGTGATCCTTTCCGCGAGTCTCCTGCATGTAGCAGTAGGAAGATGGTGGATCCTGATGCTCCAGGTGCATGACGAGGCATCATTTATCTGGGCGGACTTCGATAGTCACTTCCGGTTAGAGTTTGTTCCAGCTACCCTTTTTCCGATGCAGATACAGGAGTTGCTGCATCTACAGCAAGGTAGAATGACGGTAGCTCAGTACTCAGTGAGATTCACTGACCTCTCGCGTTACTCCAAGGATATGGTACGTGACCCATTCTTCAGGGCTTGGACCTTCGAGCAGGGACTCAGGCATGAGATCGAGGCTTCGATGATCTCCCTCAATATCCCGACGCAGGAGAGGGTGCTAGAGCGAACCCTTATTGTAGAGAGTTTTCTAGATGAGCGGACACCAACAACGAGACCCACCACAATGTGACACATAATGGAGTCTTCTACAGTCGGTAGTAGACAGATGTCACATAGGTCCAAGCGGATCAGACCATCAGGTGGGCGACAGCAGGATACAGGTTCGGTTGTGCAGGGCACACGAGACAGAGCCAACCATACGAGGAGCAGGTAGTGCTATGCGTGCGGCGGGTAGGGTCACATGGCACGTGACTGTCCGACCCACCCTACAGATGATCAACAGACAGTTGAGGAACCTCCCAGGAAGAGGCAGAGGTTTGACCATGGTGGTCCACCGTGAGTAGGCGGACATGGTAGAGGAGCTAGTAGAGCAGCAGGTGGATATGAGCGGGACTAGCTCCAGGCATAGAGGCCTTTGTTTATGATGCTTCAAACTTCGTTGATGTCATTGTTTGTGGTTGCTTTGTATCTTTGTACTTTGAGCTGGAGTAATAAAAGACACTTTTCCTTGTGACGTTTGCTTTCCTGCCATTTTGTGTGGTTGATTCTGAGAGGTTTCGGTGAAAAACCGTTGATTGGACCTTCATATTCGAGATTCCTACTGGAGGATACCCAATGACCACACACTAATGCTGACAGTGTGACTCAACCATTGGAGGCGAGAGTAACGGTTGGATCTCTTGGTAGTAGCATTGAGGCCTTACGATGTCGTCCATAGCATGAAATAGTACTGTTCATGTCAGGATTGACTGTATTAGGGAAAGGAAGTGGTTCATCCATGGGATGAGACCGGATTTCTTTTTTCAGCAAAGGAGAAATCCTAGCAGCTCTTTTAGGAAATAGGGGAAGAAGGGTGTACTCGAGTTCTTTACAATTGGCAAGTCTCACCCATGGTTTGTTGAGCGAACGATTTACGATTTAATCTAATCTCAATAGTCTCAGGTGTGTCTTCTCGTAAAAGGACCTAGACCTGAGACAATGATGTTGGCTTGAGTTTTTCCAGGTTTATGACTTCGATATAGTCTATACTACTAGGAAGAGGAAAGTTGTTGCGAATGATCTCAATAGGAGATCAGGCATTCAACTTCTAGGAGAGGCGATGGAGCAGCTGGACGCGTTACAAATATCCATTGTGGATAGGGATAGAGAAGCCTATCTATAGTCTCTTATAGTCACTACTCCACTTCTTCAGTGAGTCAGGGAGACACAATGTGGGGACGTTGACTGTGAGATGCGACGTGCTCAGATATCCACAGGACAGACACCTAATGGATTTTCTGAAGGTGGGGAGCATGTCATTCTCTTCAAAGGACATACCCTGGTAACAGTTTCACTTCAGGAGGGAGTGTTGAGGGAGTTGCACACATATCATTTAGCGGTTAATCCAGGAGTGGTGAAGATATATTAGGACCTCCGACGATAGCACTGGTGGCCATGTATGAAGAAGGTAGTAGCAGAGTTTGTCTCATGATGCCTCACTTGTCAGCAAGTGAAGGCGGAGCACCAGGTTCCAGCAGGCTTGGTTCAGCCCCTAGAGGTCCCAGAGTAGAAGTGGGATGAGATATCCATGGATTTTGTGATGGGACTTCCACGTACATCCAGAGGACACGACTCTATCTCGGTGATTGTCAACCGACTCACCAAGTCGACCCACTTCCTACCGATCAGAGAGCTGGGTTTAGTAGAGAGCATGAGACTCCCTTACGTATGAGAGATCATACGGCTTCATGGTGTTCCATTGATGATCATCTCTGATCGAGATTCTTGTTTCACTTCCCGGCTATGGAAGGGGTTGCTGGAGGCTTTCGGGACGCAACTTCGCTTGAGCACCGCCTTCCATACTCAGACGGATGGTCAAACTGAGAGGACCATTTAGACTCTCTAGGACATGATCCGTGCAAGTGTCCTCTACTTTGGTCGCAGTTGGGAGGATTACTTACCCTTGGTAGAGTTTGCATACAACAACAGCTACCACTCCACCATCGGGATGACACCTTACGAGGCACTGTACGACCGACCTTGCAGATCGCCTCTGTACTAGACTGAGCCAGGGGAGTCAGCATTTGTAGGACCAGAGATGGTGTAGGCTGTGATAGAGAAGGTGTAGATCATCCAGGAGCGAATGAAGACTGCATAGAGCAGGCAGAAGTACTATGCTGATAGGAGACGAAGACCATTGGAGTTCGAGGATGACGACCACATCTTTTTATGGGTCTCACCTTGACGAGGTCTATGGAGATTTAGACGAGGTGGAAAGTTATCTCCGAGGTTCATCGGACCTTTTTAGGTCCTCAACATAGTAGGTGAGGTGGCTTACCGCTTAGCTCTTCCACCTCAGTTGCACCGGGTGCACGACGTCTTCCACGTATCTCATCTGAGGAGATACGTGCATGACCCTTCCCACATCATCGATCATGGGGAGCTGAACATCGATGATGGGGTGACTTTTGTGGAGGTTCCAGTGGAGATTGAGGATCAACAAGAGTGGGTCCTACGTGGATGATCGATACCTCTGGTGTTCGTTCGCTGGCAGTACGGGAACCTCCAGAAGAGCACATGAGAGCGGGAGGATCAGATGCGTGCTCTGTACCCCCGTTTGTTTCCTTAGTTCAAGTTGTAGCTTATGGGGACGTAAAGTTCTGAGGTGGGGAAAATGTAAATACCCAAACATTCTGTGATTTTTTATTAAATACATGGTATTTTTACGAGTCTGCAGTTTTTGACGGCGCTTGATTCTGAGGCCCGGTGTGCCCGAAAACAATTTCTGAAGTTTTTCTCAGGTACGTTCAGTAAACATACATGCGGAATTTTATATATTTTTAACCGGTGCTCGAAATTGAAATCCTAGGGCACCGCTGAACTCACAGCACCGGTATTCACTTAAGGAGACCTTTACCATAGTTGTGTTTTATCGAGATTGGAAGTTATTTTTTGGGGATTCTAAATAAAATAAAATAAAAATATGTGTGCATATTTTTATTTTATTGGTGGTTAAAAACAACAAGTGGAGGTTAGAGGTGGGGCCCACCACACCCTAACCTCCCTTGGGAGGATATAATAAGGTGGGGTCCACTCTAGCATGAACCCCCTATAACCCCCATGTAACTCTCATTTAATTTAGGAGAGTCTATTAAACTTCAAACTCCCACCTTTAACTCTCTTAACCCTTGGAACTCTCCTCATTTAATTTTAAACCTTCCACCTTCTCTCATTAAAGTGCAACCCCTATTAATTAATTAATTAAGATCCCACAATTAATTCATTAATTTGTAGAGATTTTAATTATTTTTAATTCCATTTGGAATTCATGGCATGAATAAAATAATAGAGGCTATTATTTTATTTTGGGTTGACACATAATATCTTTGGGAGAACTCTTGGAGAAATGAATTCTTCCAATGAAGAAAGAACGATTCCAATAAAGAACGCTCCTCGTCTCTGGAGAACATGAAGCATCATCTTCTTCCTTCTTCAATCAGAGCAAGGAAGGGAAGCACTACCGCCCAAAAAGTACACTGAGGGCGTCATCTCGACTCACCTTCACCGAGCTCTACCTCCACCGACATTGATAGAATGACGTCCGTCTTCCACGACGTCCGTCTTCCACGACTCGTCAATGTACAATGAAAAATGAAAGGTAAGGGGATTTACCTTCCTTGTGATTGATGTTATTTTTTCTTATTTCTAAACGATGAACACAGACCAGCCAATGAACCGGCTGATCCATGGTTTGATCGTTCTTGCTGGTAAGGGAAGAAATTTATCAGGGTTTAGATCCGGTTTAGATTTGGCTTAGAAATTGCAACCCTTATAGATCTGTTATAAACTACTAACGTGGAGGGAGCGGGCCAACCCGAATAAGGCATAACCCACTCTGTAGATCTGATTTGTTTTATTCTTCGTGATCGATGGGCCAAAGTGGCAGCAATGAAATCTGGAGGGTTCATCGTTGAGGGCGGCATCCTGGGAGGACTCCCGACACAGACAGATCCCAAATCCGACCATCGGAGTGAATCCGGTGGTCCGCAGAAGGTGGGTCGCCGGGCAGTGGCGCTGGTGACCGCAGGCAGCGACGACAGCGGCGGCTGCGCGCCAGTCACGTGGAGGGACCGGCGGTCGCTCGGGCTGCCCGGTCTGCGGGATGATCGGCTGGCCGATCCGGCCAGCCCGCTGGAGGAACGCGGTGCACAAGGCGATGCGTGGAGGAGGACACGACCTGCGTCTGTAGGCCGCTCGGCTGGGCGAACTGACCGTCCGCGTGCCGGCCAGGCTGGAGAACTGCGACGCCCGCAGGCGCCGCGTGAGGAGAACCGTGGCCCGCGTTCGCGGGCCGTGTGCGCTGGACCGAACTGACTGGTAACAGCCGGTCGGCCAAAGCAGGAGGCAGTGCCACGGGCACCGCTGGGAGAGCCGAACCGAACCAACCCGCGCATGTGGGCCAGTTCCATGGGTGGGCTGCGCCCCACCGGGCCGGGCCGACCCCCAGCCGGGTCGGACCCACCGGACCGGATTGGGCCGCCCCGCCAGCCCACTAGGCCTGACGGGCCGGGCCCCGTCTTCGCTTAAAGGAAAATATCTCCTAGACCGTGCGTCCGATTGATGCGCTATCTGCGGAACTGGGACTCTTGCGACAAGGATGTACTTTTTCTGTAATCTAAGTGAGTTTTGGACAAATTTTGAAAACAGCCTGGTTGGATCGAGCGTAAAATCTAACCAGCCCCCTAGAATGGAAATACCAATAACTCTCAAACCGGGCATCCGATTGACGCGCCATCTATCGCGTTGGGTTCCTTATGATGAGACAGAACTACGAGATACATCAACTCAAGAATTCGTGATAATTTATGTATCGACACTTGGATCAAGGAACATACCCTCCTGGAATCGAGCGTGCTGTGTGCGGGAACCCTAGGGCTGGCTGCGACTGAGATGACAGGATCCTCCGTGGGTTCGACAGTGATGATACTATACCAGGATCCTCCGTGGGTTCGACAACGATGATACTGTACCAGGATCGTACGTGGGTTCGACAGTGATGACTTTTGTACTGGAATCCTCCGTGGGTTCGACTGCGGTGAATTCTATACCGGGATCCTACGTGGGTTCGACAGTGATGACTTATGTACCAGAATCCTCCGTGGGTTCGATAACGATGACTTATGTACTGGGATCCTACGTGGGTTCGACAGTTATGACTTCTATACCAGGATCCTACGTGGGTTTGACAGCGTTGATACTGTTCTAGGATCCTATATGGGTTCGACAGAGAAGATGATTCATAGGCTACATCTAATCATCTCAAACCCTTTTCATGTGTTGTATACATGTGTGAGCTGAGAAATGTCTTTCAACCATTATCATCATGGTTATTGACTTTACTTATTTTGTAGAATGGTTTGTGCTTGGGATCAAGAGTTGGAGACGGACTGTGATTGATAACTTAGGTATATGTATGGGCATATACCAATGTAGAGTTCGTTGATACTTCATGATTGTATCTTACTACTGTGGTTTATCCTTAGTGGATTCTGGGAGACCTTCGGGGGTCTCGGGGACCCCTACTGAGTATTGTTATACTCACCCCTGCACGGGCTTTGCCCACACTTTGTTGTGTTCTTTGAAGACGATGGTCAGTAGTGATCGAGGCTGAGGGTGATGGACAAGAGGATACTCGGAGCTGGACTAGAGGGGACGTACCTCAGGGATGAGTTGTTCGAGTTCTGTACCTACCCTTCAGGTATGATTTCCGGGTGGACGATCCAGGAGTTGTTTTCCCTTTTTACTTGTACTTGTACTTGTTGTTCAAGTGGGTTTGTATACTGGCCCATTTACTTTTATCACTACCGTTGTATTCAGTTTTACTTAGTTTTTTCTTCTAGTTGTGTACTCTGATTGTGTGGGATTCTTTTTTATAAAGGCAATGCCTTTCCAGCTTAGGGATTTATGCCTTTGGTGCTAGTCGCCAGCCCCTGGACTATGGAAGGCGGGTTTGGGGTAGTCACGGTACGGGTCCCGAGGATGGGTCGTGACACATTCCATCCACACATGGAATGGGAAGGACCTTTACACCGGTTGGAAGTGGTTTTATGAGGAGGACCTTTATACTAATCAAGACGGACATGGGGAGGACCTACATGATGATGGGTTACGTGGCGAGGGGGATCTTCACGTTGATAACATGAAATATGGGAAAAATATCTATACCTAGGATCATGGTCATGGGGGGGGACCTACATACTGAACATCTAAAAAACAGGGGGACCTTCACTCATTCTAGAAATGGAGGCATGGGGGAAGCTCCCATACTGAGTACGAGAGTGGTAGTTTTGATGTGGCCTAGTGGGATCCCTCCTAGGAGGCTCTCCGGCGATGGTCGATGATGGGATGACTCGAGTGTTCCTTACCTCATTGGCGCAGGAGAAGGAGTCATAGAAACATTTTGGGGAGAGGATCCTAAAGTTGTTGGGAATAAAAGTGGGGAGTAGTGGCTCCTTGTGCGGTCCTTGGGGGAGGCAGTGATAGCGGGGCACAAAAGCCTCAAAATGTTGGTGGGATATGTCCCTGGTTGGGATGAACCCCTCCTGTTCATACTGTCAAATAGGAGTATCAATCACCCTCCTCTGGATAAAATCTAAGGGTGATATGGATCTTGGGTTCTCAGTAGCCGTGGTTCTGTACGAAGTCGCAGAAGAGGTGGAACTGTGCTGGATTGCCGCATTGGTGTTGCCCCAACTATTGTGTCTGTAGGTGGGAGGTGACTAGGCTCCTGTAACTTGGGTCCTGCAAAGAAGTAAGATTCATCTATTAGAACGGATAGTAGGAAAGTAGTTCCTAGTGCCCCAACATCATTCAGTCTTCCATGGATGAATAGAAAGATCCACACTGACGAGGTCATAGACCGGAATGCCCAATGATTAACTGCCCCAAATTTGAGTGAGTTTCACACCAGACCCACTATTTACTTAGTAGGACATGGAGCCGAATGAGTAGATTTTGTGACACACTTATCTAATGATGTATAGAATGATACTAATCCCCATGGTTGAAGGAGAAAATATTCATGCTGGGTTCACCATTTCTGTTTCTGACGATTTCTACCAGGGCGTGCCACCTCATATTGTCATCGACGGTGACAGTCACATCTATTTCCATGCATTCCCACTTTCCAAAGGTGGGTGGCCTTCACTTATATAGATATATCCATGCCTTGATCAAAATGGGATAATGGGATGTCGATCTCTCCTTCCATGGATTTCTCATCGGAACTCATTTCCAAGTCCGGGTCTCCATTAAATATTAATATTTTGTTCACGAATCTCATTCATAGTGCCATATCTTTGTGGACATTGGTTAATTATAATGCTTCCACTAGGAAATTCTGAAGTTTCAAGTCGGGGCAACAACCTTTAGTTAGGGAAGTAGTCACGTTGGGCGTCACTAGCTTGCTTGGATGCTGGAACCTTTGTAAACCTAAATTTTTATTTATCAAAGGGCTTCTCGAGGGTACAGAAGCACAAGGAATCCCATGTAGAATGTGAGGAATCTTATTCCAGATGCGTGTATCCAAGGCTTTCCTCAGCTTTTCATGTTTAACATAGGGTATTCCGTGAGTTTAAGGTTTATAAGAGATAGACCAGACTGATCAGAACACTAATGGGAGTGGATCGGATTTGTACATCCCTTGGAGGGAGGACATGGAATGATTATTGGGCGTATAGCTAAAAACATCCAAAAATAGAGGACCTAGGGATGATGTGTCCCAAAAAGGGAAGGCTTTACACTGTGAAGGCCGATTGGTACACCAAAAAGGGAATATTAGAGAATGTTGGGCTTAGAAAAGGGGACACCAAGGTTTACCATTGGGTGGGATTAAACATCAGATAGGCATCCTACATACCCTATTTAGAAGGTCAGGATAAAATACCACATAGTTCTAAGGGGTGATTCGAGGATTACACGTGGATAGCTTACCAGGTGCCGCAAAAAGAAGCAATGGGATGGATAAACTTACAACGAAAAGGGAAAGGTGATGGAGAAGAGGGCTAGGTATTATGTGTGGTCAGCTTCCTAGGTGCTAATAAGGAGTAGAAAATGGATGACCTGATCTCACCAGGATGTGGAGGCCCGTATAAGTATCATGATGGATATGGATGAGGCACAGAAGGGTGAGGATGAATTAGATGGAACTGATGTGAAGATGATGGTGATGTGATTGAACCTCAAGGAGGTTTCCTATATATCCCGATGATTGGGAATCAAAGTCCATGTAGTTTTGGATGGGGTTATAAGACACCTGAGGAGGAGGCTCATGAAAATGGGTGCATTAAATGGGATCCAAAAGAAGTAGATCCTCCATGATTGGGCATGATCTTCTCGAAAAAAATGCTCAAGGGAGAGACCAGGATGTGAAATAGATGATGGGCTTGAACCTCAGGGAGGATTTCTATGTACCCTGTATAGAATATGGGGATCAAAGTCTATGTAGTTCAAGATATGGAATATAATAGGGGTGTACACAAAGGAAAGAGACCTGGAGAACTACTGGGGATTATTTATGGATAACATCCCATCACAAGAGGGGCACTCTTGGTTGGAAGAGTATGGAGAAGTGTGGTGTTTATGAATGGTTAGTAACCTAAGAAAATATGACATGTGTTTAGGGTTTACACAAAGGACAAAGACCATTTGCCATGCTGGGGCTTATGCATGGTTAGTGGCCTAGGTAGATGGATCCAAACACCTTAGGGAGGTGGACCCAGGTGATGTGTCCCAAAAAGGGAAGATGTCACATCAAGAGGGTAAATCCCTTAGGGGGGAGTACTAGAGTTTACCATAGGTTGGGGTTGGACCTTAGAGAGTCTTCCTATGTGTCCTAGTTGATGGAAATCAAAAATCACATAGTTTGAAAGGGAATACAATTTAACATCATGATGGATGGAGGTGAATTGACCTGAAGTTCATAGAATAGATGGATTGTAGGGAATAAATGGATTGAACCTCATAGATGCTTCCTACATACCCTATCTAGGAGAGAAGGATCAAATTCCACGCTGTTCAAGTGGGTACATTTTAACATCATGTGGGATGAGGGGAATGTGGCTTACTCTTGGTTAGAGGATTGGGTGGATTTCATGATTATTACTAAACTCTAATCCCACACGAGTCATCCTTGCTGTGGAAAAAATAGGTAGTGGAAGTCCTGATCATCATGTCATGAATGGTGTAGCCATGAGGGATGGTGTAGTGATTGTTCATGGAAAGAGGCCTAGGGAGAGGGAGATTGGGACTTACTCCAGGAGGGAACCCCAAGGAGGGTGATTCAATGTATGATGTGGATATGGTCATCATATAATGAATACCCCATTAGAGTATGTTGGGGTTTACATAAATATTTCCCAAGGTGAACATGGTGAAAAATCCCAAATGGAGAGAGGAGTGGGAGATAATTGACACTCATTATCCTTTGAGTATACCCCATATTTCCATGTATGCGACAAATCAAAATTTAACATAATGTGTTTGGGACGATGGTGCTTAGAAGTTTAACATCTTGCAGCTCAAACGATGAGGACTCGATCCTCACACCTAGTACATACATAACTTGTACCAACCAATTCTTGGGGGAAGTAAGGCATAAGTAATTCTGGTAAATAACAGGGTGGAGGAATGGTCACTCAATGGGATCAAGTTATCCTGGACATGTGATGAAGAAATAGCCATTACTATGCATATGAGAAGAAGTATAAGTTAGAGAAATTCAATTTGAAACAACACTCGAGGAACCATGAAATCACTTCGTATGAGCCTAGATGGATGTATAAACGAAGGGTTCATGAAGCAGATAGCCTCTCCAAGAGGGGATTTGTTAAGGAAAAGGTAATTCACAAATAGAAGGAGATTCACAAAGGAAAGTGTTTTGCAAATCACGGTGAAAAGGATCTCCACAAAGGGAGGATCTTCATGATGCATGATGACCCAACCGATGCATGGAGCCAATATGTGCATGGAGGGTGCTTTATGGAGGCTCAATGATTTATGAAGACCTGAGTACCCAAAAGGGACTCCAACCTTCATGATGGACATAAGGATTCTAGAAGGGAATCCCCACTTAAAGTAGGGGAAAATTGGAGAAAATGGAAATCTGGTTCGCAGTGCTCATGTACCATGGGTGATGAATTTTTCTCGCTAGTTCACAAAGAAAAGGGTGCTTCAGGAATCGAGAGATCAGAAGGTAGAAGGTCATGGTATCAAGGCATTTAGAGGGGGTAGGGGTGAGATGCATATTTATAGGCACCAGGTGTTGCTATTCTCTACGGGTGATCCATGAAGGAAATGGTGTTGGATTGGTGTTGCCCGATCCGGTTGGGCCGAATGCTTGTGGCTCGCAACTGTAGCGGAGCTGACCGATCGACACCGACAGGCACTGTAGCGGTGCGGACTTCGGGGTCAACAGTACTATAGCGCTTTTGACTTCTAGCCGACAGACACTCTAGCACTTTTGAAAAAGTGAGCCGCCGATCATTGTTGCAACGCGGACTACTATTTGGAACAGTAGACCGTCTTATTCATACGTAGCCCATTTTCGGGCTAGGGTTTCTGACTGAAATCCTCTGTAATTTGCTGCTCCTGATTAGTGAAATTCTGCCTCTCCCATGGACGTAGGGATTTTTTCCCGAACCATGTAAATCGCCGTGTTCATTTTTGTTTTTCCTTTCTTTCATTTTTTCATTTTTTGTCGTTGTGTCTCCCGACGATTCCGCAACAAATGGCGCTTCACGATTGTAGGTCACTCCATCAGAATCACAGAGGCTTCTGTTGGGATTGTAGAGGCTTCTGTCATTTCTCTTCAGCGTTCATGAACATATCTGTTGGGATCATATAGTCTTTCATCATTCCTTTGTGGTGGTCTTAGAGGAGTTCTTTCTTTTGGTATCTCACCATTTTCAGTGCGAAAGGGATTTGCGACGGAACTTCATGAGGTAGTCCCTTTGGTGATTTTTATGCCTTTTCTATTTAGGCATGAATTTCATCACCAAAAGATGTCCATAGTTATTTCCTCCCATTTCCACATAAGAATAGGTAGTTCTTTCATAACTCCTCTAAGATGTTGTCTCTCAATATTTAGTTGTTTACAAACCAATAATATTAATAAATAATATGTAATTTACTTAATCATATTATCCAACCAAAAAATATCATTATAATACCTATAAATCTTGGTTCTACTAGGGTATATAGAGAAATTTGACCAATGAACATCATATAAGAATTCCCCTTTCAGCTTAGTTACAGAGGGAACTCATAGTCATTTTCCAAATTTAAAAAACGACCTTCAAAAACGAATTCTTCCATTTTTCCATCATTCACAGCATAAATTCACATTTGAAAATTCTCATTATAAAGAAGATAAATTTTTATATTTCCTAGTAATTTTGATCATAAAACCACATGAATAAGGGTTGATGATTCCCCTTCCTTAATAATCCCAATATTTATATATTTTCAAGATCCATGAGATTAGGGTCCTTATTAATCCTTCTTTTTGTTATAATTCCATGATTATTCTAATTTAATTTATCCACAACCTTATTTTTCAACCCTAGATGGTAGTTCATTGAGAAATCAAAATCCTTGATTATCTTGGGTCACCGCCTTTAACCCATGTTGAGATCATTATATTAAGAGTTTTATTTTATGCTCTAATAGTATGCATACATATCAAATATTTCACAATAAAGATAATGTATTTATATCTTCAATGAAAATATTATCACCTCCAAATCAAGGTCTTGAGTTAGATAGTTCTGTTAATGAGTGGATATATTTCCTGATTCATAGGCAATATAATTATCATTCTGCAAAAAGATACATTCAAGTCCCCTCTTTGATGCACCACCTTATATCACAAATCCATCATTTCCCAATTAGTGTGTAAAAATTAAAACATTTACCAATATCTTATACAATTTTTTAAAACATTATTCACATTCCTATGTCTATATAATCATAACCCCGGTTTAAGTAATATTGATTAATGTGTCAAATAATTGAGAAATTTTATGAAATAATCATCGATAGTGACCTCAAAATCTAGTGAAACTACATACAATAGTTATGTTCATTGCTGTAGGAAATTAATTGACCACAATTGTCTTTTCAAGATAAATTGAGATTCCATCAATGGAGACAATATAGATAAGAAATGAAAATTCATGAATCTAGAATTGAGACTTGATAAATTTCTCATATTATTATTTTCCTCTAGGAGCCTCATGAATGATCCGAAAGTGATTCTCATGGTACTCATATATTTTATAATACAATAATATTTCATCAATAAATATGAAAAATAAATCATCCTGATATATATTGAATACTATGTTCATTATATCCATAAAAAAGTGAGTTTTTGAATCCAAATGGAATTACTGTAAACATTTAATTTCTTTACATTTTTCGATATACATTATTTAAAATATTTTCCTTCATTAGAAACTATTTTTGAAACTTGAAACTAAGTTCAATCATTGAACAATATTTATCTCCCTTAATTTGATAAAATATATAATCAATGTGAGGAAGAGTATTCTTGTTCTTTCTCACAATAGCATTGATTTAGCTATAATCAATATACATCCTCCTAAATCCATATTGATTCTTAACAAAAATAATAGTGGATCCCCAAGGTGAATCCATAGGTCATAAAAATCACTTATTAAACTAATCCTGTTGTTGTTTATTCAATTCCACAAATTCCATAGGGGCTATCCAATATGGGGAATTTGATATTGGAATTTTATTAGGTATAAAATCCATGGAGAACATAACTTCACACTCTGGTGTTTTTTGAGGTAATGCCATAGGATATACATCAATTTATTCCTATAAAATAAATATATCATCAAATTAATGATTAAATTTTATATCCACATAATTCATATTCTCTTCAGATATATCTAATATAATTCAGAATAACTGTGAAATCCTAGACTCGGATGCAACTTAGTAGGTGCCTTGAGCCCAATGGGCCACATGGACTCAAGCACACCTCCCTGAATACAAGAGAATAACGACTATAAATGAGGGACTAGGGTGTGTCTGTGGGGAGAATATGACCTCATTACCAAAGTGTAGCACAAAAATTAAAGTAAACATAGGTAAATAGTGAAATAAATATAAGTAAACGGAAGGAACAATGGACAATAGATATAACAGCAATGGATTCATTTTTCCCAGAATGGGAGATAACGCTTGAAGGCAGTGATGAAAAAATAAAAAGGAAGAAACCCTTATGGAAGATACTACTATCTACTCATTGACTGAAACAGAAAGAGATATTTCCTTCCTTGAAGCTCTTAAAGGTGCATATCTTTCTAAAACAACCCTTACAAAATCACCTTTATGAAAGAAATTGGATGATGGTCATTTCTCAATAGAGGATGATCCTGAGGCCCTTCAACAACATATGAAGATTAGAAAATTTTCTATTATGGGTCATAATTCATACCTTATTGGAGATAAACCCTAGATGTACATGGATCTTAAATTGAGAATCACTCACTGTTGGAGTTTCTATAATTAGAAACTGGTTCCAATAGGCTATGGTTATTTTTATATTTTATTTAAATCACAAGAGGAATTTGATTGTGTCTGGAAATTAGAGAATATTCATCTTAAACCTGGACTTCTTTGAATTTTGGAATGGGACTGTGATTTTAACCCTCATACACACAAGAATATAATGGTGCAGGTATGGGTTCAATTATATGATATTAATTTGTTTTTTTGGCACCCTAATATACTGCATGATATAGTATCCTTAATAGGTACCCCCCTTAAGATAGATCATTGTACCCTAAATGAAAAATTAGGTTTGTTTACAAGAGTCATGGTGGAAGTCAACCAGGACTCTAAACTCTCAACTGTTATTAGATTTAATGAAAATGATTATAAAACAGAAGTTAGAATTGAATATGAATGAAAGCCCCCATTTTGTGACCTATGTAAGATTGTGGGACAATCCATCCTAAACTGTAGGGTGGTGAAAAACCAAGATATCCATCCAAATAATAATGAATGGACTGAGGTTATAAGAAATAAGAGAGACAAGGACAATGTTATAGATAAACCCAAGCCTCCCAAGAAGAAGAATGAAGTTTGGGCAAATAAACTAATTTACTAAAACCAATCACAAGAAAACTCAGGTAAAACTTGGGCTGAACTTGTGGAAGATGCGGAGAATGGAAATTAAGAATAGGATATATTATAATACATTGAAAAACTGTTCATGGAGGCCATTGAACAATCCCAATCTGAATAATTAACGGAGGATCCCCACAAGGACTCCACTAGAGAACCTGGACAACAATGTATTGTTGCCATAGATTTCACTGTGGAATTCACTATTAAAAAACCATGTAGGTATGAAATTATAGTGTATATTATTAATAAGTATAAGGGATATCAATGCTCTAAGGATTGTTTGATGAATGAAAAGGAAATAAACTCTTCTACCCTTCCTACTGTAGGCATATCTCATGAGAAACTTACCAAAATCCCTTTGGAAATTTGTGGTATCTCACCTAATACATACCCAGTTGAGGATCCTGAATCCCTCAAGGATTTTGGGAATTCCTTAGCTCAACAGGGACCTTATGAGCCTAGTTAATCTATGAATGGTGGCTCTCATATCCAAGGGGAAGGCAATATTATGGATTTGATCATTATCATGGCCGAAACCCCATTATCCCCTCGAAATTGATCGACACCAAAAGTGCTAATATACTATATCATATTGTTGATGGCACAAGTTTGATTATCTTAGATTATGCTTCAATTATGGTTCCAACCCCTTCTAATGTTTTTCATAATGATTTCCCTAAGACAGTAGGCACACAAATAATAGTTTTTGTTTTTAATTCTAATGAAAACCATCCATCCAATGGCCTGAAGGCCTTCAATGTTTTATTGATTTTTGATAATCAACCTTTCAAGGGGTGAGGTGGAACCCTTAAAAGGACCATAGGCATAAGTATTACATGGCCTGTAGGCCTTAGAGGAATTCATTGCCCATAGGATTCTTCACTTAATGCAACTAATTAGGATATGAATATAGATGCTACTAATGTTCTTCCTATTTCTTCTAAGGTTAACCATGGAAAGAAACCTAGTGCAGCCTCATCATAAAATATCAGAAGATCCTCTAGGTGGAAGGGCTCTATAATTAAAAAAGGGGGGTTCTTCTAGATCTAGGTTCCAATGAATTTTCTATTTTGGAACTGTCAGGGTATTGAAAACCCTAACACTTTTATTATTCTTAAAATATTTTTTAATACTCATCATCCTAAGATAATTTCTATTGATGAACCTAAAGTAAATTTATCTTCAAAAATAATGCCTCTTTTCTCCTATAGTTATAATATTTTAGGTTCTTTCAAAGAGGGTATTTCTGTTGAAACCCTTTGGATTTGTTATCACTCCTCACTTTAAAATGTGAATATTTTCCATATTTTAGAGCATATGTTTACTTGTAACTTTTCGTTTGATGGTTCACACATTTTCTATTCCCTGTTCTATGATAAAAATTGATACTAAGATAGAATACTACTTTGGAATGACCTTTATTTCTTTTCAAACATTATTCATGATCCTTGGTTTGTGATTGGTGACTTCAATTCCATCCTCAACTCAAGTGAGAAAATGGGCCCAATTAACTCTTCTATCTCTTCGTGAGAGTTAAAAGATTTAATTGAGGATATTAATCTTGTAGAAATCATCCTTATGGGTGCCAAGTTCACTTGGTATAGAAGGAACTACAATATGGATATATATAGTAAATTAGATAGAGCTCTCACAAATGAATCTTCATTGAATAATTGGAATTCCATCTCTATTATAACCCTTCCTAGGATTAACTATGATCATCATCCCATCCTTGTCAGTATTCATATTAAAAGCACGAAACATACTCAACATTTCAGATGTAATAATTTATGGTCTTCTGATCTTGAGTTTTCTAGCATTATCAAAAATTTATGGATGTCTATAAAGCATAATAATGACACTTTTTCTTGTACTATCAAACTTAAAAATCGAAAATAGTGCCTTAAAGGTTTGTGTCTTTTCTAAATATAAACAAATTGAAATTGACATTGCCTCTCTTTAAAATGAACTTATCCAACTTCAAAACTCCAACACTACTTCTGACTTCACTACAGATCCTCAAAATGAAATTAATACTAATATGAAACTTAATTCATTGGTTTTCCTTTAGCATAACATGAGTAAACAAGTTTTTAAAACTAAATGGATCTTAGATGGTGATAGGAACACAAAATTCTACAATTCTCTTCAAATAATTAAGAAAGTTAGTAGACCTATCACTTTTCTTAGAGATGGAGAAAACCTCACTGACACTGAGGAAGGCATTGCAAATCATGTGGTCTCTTATTTTGAAAATATTTTCAATGGGAATGATGTCAACAAAAATCTTTTACCTGATGTCATTCCTGTTTTGGTAACTGAGGAAGATAATGCTTATCTTTTAAGTATTCCTCTTGACCATGAAATCAAAGACACATTCTTTATTCTTAAACTGGAAAGTGATCTGGGTCCCAATGGATTCAATAATGGATTCCATCAACAATTTTGAGAAGTCATCCAATCTAATGTTTTCAAAATTGTTAATTTTTTTCCATTGGTCAGATTCCCCATGGAATGAATGCGTAATTTCTTTCTTTAATTCCCAAATAAAAAAATTCATCTGAGATTCATCTCTTTAAAACTATTTCACTCCTTAATTCTCTTTACAAAATTATCACTAAACTTCTTTCCAATACACTCACTAAGATAAGTAGTAGAATTGTTTCCTAGAATCAACATGGCTTCATCAATGGTAGTTCAATACAATATTGTATCTATCTTTCCTCTGAATGTACCAACACCTTAAATAGATCCACTAGGGGAGGTAATATTTCCAATAAACTTGACATTAGTAAGGCCTTTGATACCATTTATTGGAGTTTTATTTTAAAATTTCTCTATGGTTTTGGTTTCAATGACTCTTTCATTAGTAGAGTAAATACTCTTTTCAATTTTGATACTATTTCCATCCTCTTCAATGTTTTCCCTAAGGGTTACTTTAAATTCACCAAGGGAGTTAGTCAAGGTGATCCCCTCTCTGCCATTATTTTCTCAATTATGAAATATTACTTTAGTAGATTGATTACTCACCTTGTCGATCAGAACAAGCTTAAATCTATTCATCCTTCTAGAAACATAAATGTTCTCAGGCATATCCCTTATGTTGATGATATTATCCCCTTCTTACAAGGTGATAAAAAAACATTCAAAGTCTCAAAAATTCCCTTTTTCATTATGAAGAAATCTCTAGCCAAAACATTAGCTGGAACGAATCCTTTGTTTTCTTTGGGAAAATGTTTCCCTATACTAGAAAAAGTACCATTATCAATATTTTAGAGAGAAAATAAGGTTACTTCCCCTTCACTTATCTTGGGGTACCCATTTTTCGGGGAAGACCTAAAGCTAGTTAGTTTTCCAACACTATAGACCAAATTATCAATCCACTATTATCTTGAAAGGGTAAATCCCGCTCCATGGCTGGCAAAATCTGTCTGGTTAAATCCACAATTTTCTCTAAAATGGTCTACTCGTTGATGACCTACAAATTTCCTGCTAGTCTCCTCAAAAAAATAAATGTCTACATTAAGAATTTTGATTAGATTGGGAGAATGCTTGAAAGGAAACTTGTGATCATCCCTTGGAATAAATTTTGTAAGCCTTTGGATAATTGCGACCTTGGCATTAACAACCGTAATCTTTTCAATGAGTCCTTACAAGACAAACTAACTTGGAACCTCCTTCACAACGAATCAGACTCCATTTCATTTCTCAGAAAAAGATTCCTTGAAAAGTTAAAGAAAGGAAATTTGAAATATATTAGCTCTTCTATTTGGCCATCCATTAGACATTCCTTTTCCAACATCATGATTAACTCGAGTTGGATGGTTAACAATGAATCTTCCATGAATTTTTGGTTGAAAAAATGGATTTTTACCCCTTTAATCACCATGTTTCCTCCAAATAATTTACTAGAAAACACTAATTGTACTATTAGGGAGGTGTTAAATCCTCAGACCTCTAACCTTCCTAATTACATAATTCATGTCATTGATAATTATCCCTATTCTAACCCAGATGACTTCTTTATTTGGGAACCTTCTCATAATGGTGTCCTTGACTCCAAAATATTTTACAATCAAAACTTTAAAAATTCAAATAACAATTTTAGTTGGTTATTTTTTTATAATCCATAGATTAAACCCTTGAGGTTTACTATTGTTTGGTGTATTGCGCACAACTGAATTCCCACTGATGTTTGTATTCAATCTTTTAGGATTCAACTTTAATATAAATTTAACTCATGTAACCAATATAGAGAATATACTAACCATATTTTTCTATCTTGTGCTATGAATTCTGCTCTTTGGAACTATATTTTTGACATTTTTGACTGTAGATGGATTCTTCTTAACTCTCTCAACTAGAAACTAAAGTGCTGTATAGAAATTAAAATCTCTCAGAAAATCACAAATATTTTATTAACTTCTATTTATAATATTCTCCATGTTATCTGGTATGATATAAGTTCTATCATTTAAAATAATTCATCATTCAATATAAATGATGGTTAGATGCAGATCCTCATTGCCATTTGAGAAGCTGCCTCGATTCAGAAGGCTTGCTGTGAAAATTCTGTCTAAGACTTTTATATTCTTAGAAATCTTCAGATTGACAAAATCTATTGTAATCCTAGTCATACATTTGAAGTGTTCTAGTAAGCCCCATTCCCAGACTAGATTAAAGTGAATGTGGATGGTGCCTCTAAGGGAAATTTGGGTCCCTCGGGTTATGGTGCTATCTTCATAGACCACTTTGGGAAATGCATTAGTTGTTTCTATAGAAGCTGTGGAATCACTTCATCCATAGAAGTTAAAATGATGAGTGTGATCAAAGTTTTATTCTTTGAAAATAAATAGGGTTGTAATAGTATTTGGATTGAAAGTGATTTAACAACTATTGTTCAGTCCATTTGGATTGGAGTGGTGTATCTTGATTGGACACTTACAACCCAATGTATGAACTGTCTTCATTAAATCTTGGAGATCAGTTACATTGTCACTCATACCTTCCATGTAGCCAATAGGGTGGCAGATGGTCTTGCTAATAAGGGAGTTAACCATGACATAACTTGGATGGTTGACCTTCCTGATGGTCTTCTTCTGATTTATGATAATGATTGTAAAAATATTCCGTCATTTAAACTTTTGTAATCCCATTATTTTTTATTAAAATAATTTGTGTCTTGGTCATTGAAAAAGGAATCAACTATAAAAAAAATAACTGATGATATGTCATGTCACTAGAAAACTGAAAAAAATAGATACAAGACAACATGCATAACATGTTTCACATTAGTAAAAAGGGAATATAAGACTATCCCAAGAATCCTGAGGTCTATCTTGGTCATCTATTATCAAGATCCATACAAAAAAACATGAAATCAAGTTTTTGAAGTCATATAATTCCCTTTTTCAACACCTGCAACCATGTAATATACTATGGGTACCATACGGTGCCCGAAGAGGGTGTGAGATATATCTCCATGGTCCACCACCAACAGTGTCTATAACATTCAGATCATGTAATGGAAATGTAACATCTTTCAAGATTGAGTTCATACATATATAGAGTAAAGAAGTACAATGTAACTAAATACCCAAGTACATGATTTATCCCTTGAATGGAATATGAACATAACTAGTCCATTAATTGGTTATTACCAGTTTATAAATAACACACATGTTAACATTAGTCGAGGTTCCTAGTTATGATGAGGAAACCTGTAATGACATTTAATGATGAAGTTCCATAGTAATAACCAAGGAAGCATAGACCTCAAGGTTCACTAACTCAGTAATAACTATATCTTGGGTAAGGGTTAGAGTGTAGTCTAAGGAGCATATTCCAAGGAATTCCACAATAAGGTGCCTACCGAGTCCAAGGTGATCATCCAAGGTAAAATGGGGCTAAGAAGAGACAGAGATCTATGGGCGGTAACCATGGCACATAATTTTCAATGATGGATCCAAGGAGTGTATCCAATGAATCCTTTAATAATATGTGAGGGATACTACAGTGTCTTACTGGGCATCCAAATAATAGATAAGTATCAGGATCTAGGAGGGTCTCAACCTAAGCAAGCCAAATCCTTGAATCAGAATGGGGTTCCTGAGTGCTCAAAGAATTCCCTAATAAGAATCCAAGGAGATCTCAAGTCAATACACTCCTATTTGATATTAAAGTCATGAAATAATTCATTCGGTTCAAGAATTTACTTTCATTAGTGTGTTAAGGTCAAGTAGTATGCATCCTTTTAATCAAGTTATAATTAATCAATAAGTCCATTTGGTTCAAGCCTCTACTTTCATTAGTGTGACAAGGACAAGTAGCATGCAACCTTTATTAATTACATTTAAGGAATATTCAATAATTAAGGTTCATTTTTATACATTCCATTAATTTGGTAAGGGGTTCTACAGACATGAAACCTATTTATAATTCACAATTAATGTGGTCAGGTCATATACTCAGTATAACTGCCAATTTATGTTTCACATTTAATTATCAATTAAAACACTTACCTTAGGTAGGTTAAGTGGTAATCATGTGTGGTACTTTCCATTATGTAATTAAAAATATAAATCAATCCATTTAATATAGAAAAGAATACCCTTAAAAGGGTCAATCTAAGTCACACCCGAACAATGACTCAAACATGTTAAAGCACTAAAAACAAAATTTATGGCATAAAATCCCACATGGGATGAATGGAGCTGTGGGAATAACCACCAATAATTAATCACATATATTTAAAGTTCATAAACATACGATTCTAATGATTTTTATAATGACATATAAATTCTACTAGTGACACCCAAGGAAATCAGTGGGCCCCACATACCAATTCCAAAATCAATGAACTTGAGGGATGAGTTATAGAACACCCACCTTAGGCTTTTACAAATACACTCCTCCAGTCTCGACCCTTGATTTGGCTTGGATAAGAGTAGATCAAAGAAAAGAGGAAAAATGCTCATACCCTGATAACTAGGTTGAGAGTATGAGAGAATATGAAAGGCTTAAAACAACTCGAGTACTTACCGTTGTGCATCCAATGTAATGAAAAGAAGCTCAAAGGGATCCTGAATGAAGGAGATATCTTGATTTCTTCCTTAGGTATTCAAAAGTATCCCATTTGAGAGGAAAGGGGGTTAATCCCACTAGTTCTCATATTAGGTAAGAAAGAGAAATCTAATTATATCATTAAGGAAAAAATGAAAATTTACCTTGAAAATCAGACTGTACATGATTTGTCCACATAGTCTGACAAACATTGTGAAAACCATGCATAATTACATGGGAAGAAGGGACACTTGTAAGGTTAGGCTATAGGACCATGCACAAACTATGTGATATAGCTATGTCTGAAAATTTCCATATGCATGGTTAGCCAAATTGTGTGCCAACCATGAGCCAACCATGAAACATGGTCAGTTTTCCCTAAAAGATAGATTCTAATATCTAAAAAAGAACCAGAAACCCCTAAGAAATTTTTTAAATCATTAGGCGTCCATATTAGGTCCAAAGTAAGGATTTAAATTAAACTTTAGAGGATCCATATCTGAGTGAAAAATCGGGTTCTTACAATCTTCTCCCTTAAAGGAAATCATCCCCAAGTTCACCTTTCAAGGGTGGAGAAACACTATCTGAGAACAAATTTGGCCATTGGGAATGTATGTCGGCCTCCCCCTCCCAAGTATCATCTTTCACGCAGACGTGCTGCGACATCACCCATACTAGAGGGACATACTGGCCTCATAGAGCCTTCATTATTTTATCAATGATGCTTACTGGATACTTCTCAAAGGCAGCATCCGCATCTAAATAAACTTTTTTGGGATCAAAAGTATGAGACAGATCATCATGCTACTGGAAAAGGTGTGAGATTTTGAAGACGTCGTGCATGGCACGGTACCTGTGAAGTAGTAGTAACCGACATGTTATCGGCCTGAAACTCTCTAGAATCTCAAATTCCCCTACATAATGAGGGGAAATTTTTCCTTGCTTCCATAACCATATATTCCTTAGACTAGGTGATAATCAAAGAAAAATCCAATACCTGACCTTGAACTCAATAATTCTTCGATAATGATCGACATAAGATTTTTATCAAGACTGAGTAGTAGTCGCACACTTCTGACCAGATGAAGCTTCTCTAAAGTTTCTTGAATGAGATAAGGACCTAATAGGAATGCCTCACCTACCTCTAGCCAATACATGGGTGAAAAACACATCCAACCATATAAGGCCTCAAATATAGAAATCTGAATTGTTTCCTAGAAACTATTATTATAGGTGAACATGATGAGATGGATATTATTTTCCTAAGAACTACCAAAATGAAGGACACATGCTCATAGCATATCCTTTAGAACTTGTATTGTCTGTTCTGATTGTCCATCAGTCTGAGGGTGAAAAGATGTGCTTAGAATCATCTATAACCACATTTACCTTCATATGTGTATAGGTAAGCTCAAAATCAAATGATTGTACATATTAAACCCATATCCACTGTATGGGGTTCAATTCATTTAAAGAAAATATATATTTGAGGCTCTTGTGGTCCATATACACCACGAAGCGTACACCCAATAGATAATGTCTCTAGCAATTTATGGAATGGACAACTACTGCTAGCTCAATTTTATGCGTTGAGTAGTTTCTCTCATGAGGCCTCAACTGTTGAGATCTATACACAATGACTCTATACTCCTGCATCAGCACTACTCCTAGACTGATGGATGATGCATCTCAATATACAGTATAACCTACACTTTGATCTGGAAGAGCCAGAATAGGTTCTAATACAAGCCTCCCTTTCATACCCTGAAAGTATTTCCCACATTCTTCTGTCTATATGAAATTGAAACACTTATTTTTAAAACTATTTAGAGGTGAATAAAGGCAGGGAAATTCTAGTATAAAACACCTGTAATATCAACAAACACCAAGAAACTCCTCATGTCAAACACGTTCTTGAGATTCTCTTAGGAAACTAAAACACTAACCTTTTATGGGTCAAATGATACTCCCAATTCCAATATTATATGACCCAATAAGTGAACTTTGTCAATCCATAAGTGGCACTTATCAAGATTGGAGTAAAGATGATGCTCTCTCAGTGTACTCAGAACGATCTCAAAATGTTTGGCATGGTTTCTATGAGTCTGAGAATACACCAATATTTCATCCACAAAGACTACAACAAAATATTCCAAATATGGGTGGAAAACCTATTCATCAATGCTGTTAAAATGACAGGTGTGTTTGTAAGACCGAATGACATAACAAGGGACTCATACCCACCATACCTACTACAAAAAACCGTACAAGGTATGTATGATGGTTTGACTCGCACATGATGATAACCCAATCTTAGGTCGATCTTAGAGAAGACCCTAGCTCCTCATATTTGGTCAAAGATATCATCGATTTGAGGAAGTGGATATAATTTATTGACTGTAATCTGGTTCAACCTTTTGTAATCCACATATAAACATAAGGTTCTATCCCCCTTCTTGGGTAAGAGCACAAGAAAACTCCAAGAGGATGTACTGGGCTGTATAAATCCATTGGCCTCTAAATCCTCTAACTTACACTCGATCTCTTGAATCTCTATTGGTTCCATCCTATATGGAGAAATGGATAGTAGAGATGCTCCTGGAACAAGCTCAATCTTAAACACTACCTATCTCTCAGGATGTAATCCAAAAAAGTCTTCAGAAAATACATCCCTAAAACGATCCACTACTAGAGAGAAATCAGATTTTCATAAAACATAATCCTCTATGAATAGATTTTCAATTTGGTATGTCACTCCATCTAGCCCATGATGCTTTGGTCTAGCTCTTCCAGCCTGGATATCCTAATGACCCTTATATAAATAGCTACTACTTTATAATGATGTAAAATATACCATGTGGTGATAGTAGTGTACAAAAGCATGATAGTGAACTGACCAGTCCATTCTAAGAATGAAATCAATGCCTAACATCTTGAGAAAAAAGGGGTTCTATAAGAAAGGTTAATTGCCTAACTAAAGGGGACAATCCCTAGATCGGCATATTCCCTCTTTTCATACCCCTAACGGTGTATCTAGGGTCATTACACCATAATAATACTGTATCTACAGTCCGAGACATTCCATGATAGATTAAGAGATAAATGAGTTCAAAGAACCTATATCAAACAAGGCATATATTATGGTAGATTCCACAATAATTGTAGTTCTCACCATAGATGGAATCACAACATGATTCATGGGTATCAGCTATAGTGCATTCAACTAGACTGATCCACAACCCCCTGGAAAAGATGGACTACCATGATCATAACATCTCTGTTTGAATTGATGGTGATAAGGGGTCTGGCTTCCATGACCCCGACCTCCTCCTCGGTCAGACCAATTGGTGCTATTCCAAATCCTAACATAACGCAACGTAAACGAACTCGCTCCTAAAGGTGGAGATAATTATGATCTATTTCCAATAGAGGCTAGTGGAAAATTCCTACAGAAATGTTGGAGATTCCCCATACAGCTGCAATCCCAACACTCCATTAGGTTGCTATAAAATTGGGGCTTCCTGTTCCCCCATATTCCACACTGATGACCCTCTATAGAGTTACCAAATTGGGAACTTTGGTTGTCATTTACCTGACAAGAAACCTCAAGAGACCATTTCCTACCACCAGAAGAACTAATAGACTGATGGGGAACTAGTCCTCTATTCCTGGTACTATTTCTGTCCCCCCGGTTATGCTTAGTTATAAGAGCATGATTGACTATTACAGAAAAGGTATTCAGGTGAAAGGCATTCACCAGCATATGGATGGAATACTAGAGCATATCCTCGAAACTTCTAGCATGTTATAGCTCATCACCAGCCAAAATCTATGAAAAGTAATGAAACTATGTGAAACGAGCTGAATATTCCATAAATAACATAGAACCCCACTAAAGATGCATGAAATCTCTGGATCTATCAGTTCTAAGGGAATGAGGAATTAAATAATCATAGAAGGAATTCAGGAAATCAACCCATAACATGCCACAATGACGACCAGCCTGGGTAACCACATCCCACCAATGCTTGGCCGAGTCCCAAATCATGGAAGTATCAATCTTGACCCTCCAATCTGGAGGCTTCTACAGATGATCAAAGATAGATAGGGTGGATTCTAGCCAAGAATCCATAGCTTGTGGACCTCTATCCTTTGAAAATGAAAGAGGATGATACTGCTAGAAATCAGGAGTCAGATTTTCCATCGTAGGTGCAAGCTGTAGAGCACCATGTATGGACTGCATCAAAAAATAGAAAACTATCATGAACTTGGGAATCCATTCCCAGATCAGGTACAACAGGTGGTACCTCAAGTTGAACTCCTGAAGGTAAGAGTGGTGGATCAGGGCCCACCATGCCTAGAGTATGGTCATTACCACCCTCTTGGAATATGATACAAAGATGTTGTGGAGACATTTGTATACAAATACCAACCACGCACTTCAGAACAAGCTTAATCAGTAATATATCCTCACTAGTGAAAGCTGAATGTAAGAAAAATCACTACCCAAGGCATACTACCCAAACTACCTACTTAGAAGACCAGATATCAGTAAGTTATCATGTATAAGTTTCATTTAATTTGATATTTAATTACAAGGTTCAGTCCTTTACCTTTCATAAACATGACAAGGTGGGATAAAGATATGCAAGCAATTTATTTTAGATATCACGATTCACTTTATAATGGATAGTCATTTCTAATGAATCAGTTCCCATACAACTTATCATTGGAAATGATACCCATTTATTTATATCCTAATAGACCGACTTAGTAAATTAATCATCCCAACCCATGAGGGCCCATACACATCATGAATTGAGATATGAAATCTATTAATTGCAACGAAGAGTAATACAAGCATAATCTAACTATCACAACATCACTTTGAAATCATAGGCATATAAAGAAATGAAAAATAGTGAAATGCACCAATATGGCACAACGATATGCATGAAATGATAATTCTAGTTTCATATAATGATGCATGTGACAATTCTCCTTGCCCTCATATCATCGGGCCAAGGATGAAAGAAAATACTCAAATAGAGTAATAATCAACAACACCACACAACATGTGCATATCCTAATGGTAAAATAAAATCAACTGTACCAGGAAAAAGAAGAACAACAATTATAGTTTAGGTAAGTTGGTTTTTACCCCGAACATCGGTTTGCGACACCCAGGTATGACTTATGAATAAGTTCCAAGAATTCCTAATATCCTAACTATTATATCCAAATAGTAATGCAAGAAGAAAAAAATACTCTGATACCACTTTGTGGCATCCCAGACCCAGATTCCACTTAGTAGGTGCCCCAATCCTGGTGGGCCACAAGGCCTCAAGCACATCTCTCCAAATGACAGAGACTGCCGACTAGCAGCGAGGGCCTAGGGTGTGTCCATGGGGAAACTATTACCTCATTAACAAAGTATTGCACAACAGATGAAAGTAAACATAGGTAAATATAAAAAGTAATATAAGTAATCAAAAGGCACACCAACAACAACAATAAATGAAACAATTAGAATAACATTCAACAACTGATGATATTTCATGTCACTAGAAAACTGAAAAAACCTGGATACAAGATAGAAGGCATAACATGTTCCACATAAGTAAAAAGGGAATCAAAAACTATCCCAAGAATCCCAATATTAGGGTCAGTCATCTTCTATCAAGATCAATACTAAACAGCAAGAAATCCAGTGTTTTAAGCGGTATTCTTACCTTTGTCAACACCTGAAACCATGTAATCTACACCGGGTACCAAACAGTGCTCAGAGAGGGTGTGAGATAAATCTCTGTGTGCCACAACCAATGGTGTTTATAACATATGGCCCATGTAATGGAAATGTAATAGTGTTAAATCATGCATTAATTCATATATAAAGTAAATCCGTACAATGTAACTAAATACTCATGTACCTTCTTCAACCTTCGACTATCGTCTGAAAAAAACCAGTCCATTAATTAACTATTACTAGTTTATAAATAAGTCACATGTTAATAGCACTGAAGGCTCTATGTTATGACAAGGAAAGATATAATGACATTTAATAATTAAGTTCCAAGGTGATAACCAAGGAAACATAGACCTCAAGGGTCTCCAACTCAGTAATAACTGTATCCTAGCTAAGGGTAAGATTGTAATCCAAGGAGCGTATTCCAAGGCATTCCAAAATAAGGTGCCTATCGAGTCTAAGATGACCATCCAATGTAAAATGGGGCTAATCAGAGATAGGGTTCTATGGGATGTAACCATGGAACCTACTTGTTAATGTTGGATCCAAGGAGTATATCCAAGGAATCCTTTAATAATATGTGAGGGATCCTATGGTGTCATACTGGGAATCTAAATAATAGACAAGGATCAAGATCTAGGTGGGTATCAACTTAAGAAAGTCAAATCCTTGAATTGTAATGGGGCTCCTGAGTGCTCGAGACAGTCCCCAATAATAATTGAAGGTGATCTTGAGTCAATCCACCTATATTTGATATTGAAGTCATGTAATATTTTATTTGGTTCAAGCCTTGCCTTTTATTAGTGTGGTATGGTCAAATAGCATGAAACCTTTTAATCAAGCCATAATTAATCAATAATCCATTTGGTTCAAGCCTTTCCTTTCATTAGTGCGATAAATACAAGTATAATCCAACCTTTATTAATTCAATTTAAGGCATATTCAACAATTAAAATTCATTTTCAAACCTTCCATAAATGTGGAAAGGGGTTTATAGACATTCAACCTATTAATCATTCACAATTAATCTGGTCACATCATATACTTAATATACTTTCCAATTTACATTTCACATTTAATTATCAATTGAATAAATTACCTTAGGTGATTCAAGTGGTGAGAAAACATGGTACATTGAATTATGAAATTCACAATGTAAATCAATCCATTTAATATAGAAAAGCATACCCTTATAAGGGTCAAGCCAAGTCACACCTGAACAGTGGATCAAACATGTTAAAACACTAAAAACCCAATTTATGGCATAACATCCTACATGGGATAGATGGAGTTGTGGGAATAACCACAAAAAATTAATCAAATATGTGGAAACAACATAACCATATGGTTCTAATGATTATAAGCATAAAAATAAATTCTATTAATGGAATCTGATGAAATCGGTGGTCCCCACACGACAATTCCAAAATCAATGAACATGAGGGATGATTTATAGACCACCAACTTTAGGATTGTATGAATCTCTTACTCTGGTATCATCCCTTGATTTGGCTCAGATTGGAGTAGATCTATGAAAAGAGGAAAAATGATCATACCTCGATAACTAGGTTGAGAGAAAGAGAGAATATGAAATTCTTAAACAAACTTGAGTACATACCATTGTGCATCCAACATGATGAATGAAAGCTTGAATGAATCCCAAATGAAGTAAATCTCTTGATTCCTACCTTAGGTCTTCAAAAAGATCCAATTTGATAGGAAAAGGGGTTAATCCCACTTGTTCTCAGATTAGGGAATAAGGGGGTATCTAATTCGATCATTAAGGGTAACAAGGACATTTTACCCTGAAAATTAGCATGTTCATGGTTTGAAAACCCGTTTAGAAACCATGCACAATTACATGGGAAGAATGATCACTTTCACGGTTAGGCTACATGGCCATGTGCAAACTGTGTGATTTTGTTCTATCCAAAAATTTCCATCTACATTGTTAGTCAAACCATGCACCAACCATGCACCAACCGTTCGACATGGGATTTTTTCCCAAAAATATGGGTTTCAGGCTCCGAACAAGCCCCATACACCCCTGAAACCTTTTCTAACTCAATAAGAATCCATATTAGGTCCAAATTAAAGATTTAGACTGAAATTTAAGGGATCCATACCTAAGTGAAAAACTAAGTTCTTACAATAACTACTTGGTGTAGATCTATACATGACATAAATAATAAAGTCCCTACTCTAAATATATGGAATTCCTCAACTTTGTCAAGAATCCTAATTTATTTATTTTAGAAATACATTTTTTGCATCATATTTTAAATTAAATTAAATGACAAGGATTATATCAAATTAAACCACAATTATAATAATAAATTGAAAAAATTTAGTATGGTTTGTTGTCTTAATGAGGACTTCCTAACACTTTCATTTTACAATGAGATTTTCAATTGGAGTTTTTACTAAAAACACCCTTCATTATATGCTAGGGAAATATAATTTTTTTTATAGAAAACACTTTGGATATAAAATTTGATGAGAATCTAAAATCAAATAAAGAATTATCTATGTTTGGGGTTCTGATTAAAATACCAATCACTACATCATTGAGAACTTCATCCATAGTTGTAGTGATCACATAACATTAGCCTTTACCACTTTTCATCTTCTATTATAGATTTCCCAAGCCCCTGGGATATTTGATTGAATAATTATCCATTTAAATATGGATTAAAAATGTTAATGTAGTGGTATCATTCATTCCTATACATTCATTAGAATCATGACCATTATCTAGGCACTTTTACTAACTCCCATGCCTTTAATTTATTAAGAAATATGTTCTATTCAGTATTTTTTTTAAATTTTAATATTATTCATTGACACATTCCCTTTATCTTGGTGTTCAATATATATCTTCTACAATTTAATTAAATTGAAAATATACGATTTAAAAAAAATTCCATCTCTATTTTGAAGGCGTGAAAAGATATGTCATCATATGATAAAAAATATTAAGAATCATATTCCATTCAAAGACATGTATTAATACCTTTGATTGGATAATTTTTGGAACCAAGGCTATTAATTATTGGAAATGGAATTAGGATTGTGTTTGTAGTCAATCCACAATTGGACATGCAATGAGTTTTCAAGGAAAGTGATGTTATAGTACAAGATGACTACAATATTGAAGGTGGCGTCATTTTGCAGTATTTTCTAAATTTTTGGGTTCAAAATCTCATGAAAGTGGATAGTATTGTGAAAGGATTTTTTCTATAAAAAACTCTTAAAAAATATGGTAAATTCATGGGTTTCATAAAGGATTGGTTTCAAAAGGTTGAGCTTTCCTAGTCCATGGCGAGTTGACAATGTTCTCTATGACTATGAGAAGTGGATCATCGTAAAAGCACAATGAGTTGATGGTAATATCTGTGACTATGGAAAATCTCACTCAATCTTAGATAATGGAGGAGCTTCACAATGATTTTTTTTTAATTTCACGAATAATGTGCATGTGGAATGAGAGCTTTGCGAAGGGACAAACCTATATATTTGAGGTAACCCCCAATTTATTCCACATGAAAGGTTTTGGAGTAGAGGCATAATCACTCTAAAATCATAAAGCTAGGATCTTCATGAATCAATTATTCAATGCGACCTTGAGAGTCAAGAAAAATAATTCTCTAGTCTTGACCAATGCTTAGATATCTAAAAAAATGAGTTTCATGATTATAAGGTTTTCAATAATGACTCAGTGAGGTTCATGAATGTAGTTTATTCTGTGAAGGATATTTTCTCTGTGAAGGTAGTGAGATTCAAGCCAGAGCATTGCGAATGGAAGAATTGATCATCAATTTTAAGTGAATAGTGATTTCAAGTGCATAAACTCATGACATAAATTCAATAAGATCCTCATTATAGTTAGATACAATGACTTAAATGTCTATTTATTGAATAAATCATTAAGTAAATAAAATGGGTGATAGTTCATGCAAATAAGTGATATATGGGGATTCGACAAAAGTGTTCAAAAGGAGGTAGTTTTATATCCCTAAAATCATGTAAGGGTAGTGTGACTAGCACACAATTACTGTCTCTAAACTTATATTTCCCACAACTAGTGATGATTAGTGGATTTTCATATGACCAAAACATTTTCAGCATATAATCCTTGTACTAACCTTAGTGATGAACTAAGTAAAATTGGGGTGCTATATCTTTTCTTGTGAATTTTTGTTTTCTACACATTTCAATCAGATAGTTTTAACAGGTTCCAACTAACATGGGAACAAGATACGTCGCTATTGGAGTAAAATCTCACACCCTGATTCACCAATCCCCTCTCATGGTGTTCAGAGGTCATACAACATTAAATATTGATTTCCATATTATTTATATAATCCATGAAATAACTTTCTATTATTATAATTATTTTCATATACTCTGAAACATCTTCTTCATCTTATTTATTTATGATGAGGAACTTTTTCATCATTTTAGTTTGTTACTCCTAAGGGAACTATTTATTGAAGAATGTTACTTGAAAATCTCACCATTCATGGAATTAAATTTATTCTTCCACTAATTTATTCTAGATCAATTACTAGCATTGTTAAGTATACCCCTTGATGCAATATACTGCCAATATATTCATACACTTTTTATTGCATACCAAGGATATAAATATCTTCTCAAGCGACATAATCCATTTTCCTAGTAAAATAGGATTAGTAGTCCCACTAAAATATAGATACTTCAAGCATATAAAGTGATCCAAATATTGATCATCACATTGTGGAACAATATAATGATCCATTCAGTGAAGTTTATTCTTCATAACTAGATCATGATTACCTCATATGGCCTTGATCACCTCAATTTCAATACCAGCTGTATTGGATTTCTTAGTTGAAGAAAACATATCTTTTCTATGAGTATCAATATCCTTTGTTATACCTCTCACTAGTTCTAAACAATGGAATATAATTTAATAGATTATATAATTTTTATTTTTAAATCACAATTTACAATTCTAAATATGATATAATACATAAAATAAATTGAAAAATTTTCATTATTAATCTCATAATTATAAATGTGGTTTATTTTATAATATATTTAAATAATAAAAATATATTCAAAATTTTCATAATGGTTTAATAGAATAATGTTAATTCTCCTAAAAATATATGTTGGAAGTGTCAAACCACATGTGAATTAAGGACCCATTAACCATGCAATGAAATTATAGATGAGATATATTAGACCAACTCTTTTAGTTAATATTACCCCTATATGCATCTATGAAAAATACACACCCACATATTGTATCTATACACATATTTATTGATAAGAAAACCACATAATGTCAAACTTAACAAAAAAAATATAATATTATTACACAATTATACATATCATCAATGATTATAATAGGTTTACCTTACATGATCTAGGATTTACTAAATCTTATTCCCATGGATACTTGTAAACTTCTCTGATACCAACTACAACAACCCCAAATCCATTAACTTATAGTTTGTGGTAACTTTATTACATTGGAATAGATAAAAGGAATCTAATCATAAAGGTAAAATAATTTTCAGTAGAAATTGAGGTCTAGAAACATACATGATACCCATTTTACATTAGGAATAAAATATAAAAAATAAACAAAGGAAATGTTCTGCATCTTTGAGACACTTTTAGAAATTTCCTATTCATAACCAGGGGAAAGGAAAAAAAATAATGGTGAGATCAAATTCTCAAAAAGGGTAATGAATATTGGATTCTATAATGGGTAAATATGGAATAAAAAATATCTAAAGGAATGTAAATAGAAACAAATTTCATTTAATAAATAAATTGAGGAGGAAATGAATCCATGGATAATGTCAATGAAATAATATCATTAATAATAATAACTGAATTCTCGATGAAGAAAATGAAAAATATTGAATTTCATGATCTAAAAAATCATGATATCTCAACAATAAATACCTTATTCATTGATATCTTTATTTTATTGGTAGGTATACACCAAAATACCATTTAATTTTTCCAATTACTTTTTCTAATGAGGCTAGTCAATTCATCAAGGGGAATATCTATAATAGTCCGCACAAATTAATACATGCCCAATGAAATTCATATAAATTAAAATTTCAATTTGATTTATATATTATATTCCTTATCAATAAATGTATGTATTGAATAAATAGTATATATTTATCTGAATTTCCATTGAACAATCAATTAAGTTTCATAATAAAACATTATATGTAAATGATTTATAAAATTTAGGAAATAATCATATCCCTGATACAAATAATATGTATATTTAAAAAAAATGTAATGTCTTATGAGTAAAATAAATTGATTTTTTAAGAGATTATAAATGAACACAATATTAATAAGAGATAAGAGATGACTATAAGTTAACCAAAATTAAATATTTTTTAATAAAATAATGCAATTTTTAAAAATAAAGAAAATGGAAGATAAATGTTGAAATAATATTTAATTATAGAGTATGTTTTGTAATTTTTTTTGAAAATATGTAGAAGAAGCTAAATATTATAAAAATATTATAGTGGCGGGCCTTTCCATTAATGTTGTCTCCATTAAAAAACATTCCTTTTGACATATTATAAAAGGGACAAAGACAACACTTTTAGAAAAAATCATAAATATTCCTTTCAATCCTAATAAAATATAAAGATAACATAAAATATACTTAATATATTAATTTATTTATAAAAAATATATTTTTAAAACAATATAAAAAATTCATTCATAGATGAATAATATACATGAAAAAAATATAAATAAAAAATATTTTCATTTAAAAATTTGTAATGTCCTGGTTCTGGGAGCTGCCCAGAGGTGCCCCATACGGGGTTGGTCACATGGCCTCAAGCATATTTCCCCAAATGCGAGAGGCTGTTGACTAGAAGTGAGGGCCTTGAGTGTGATAGTGGGGAAACTATGCCATCATTGGCAGAGTAACATAGTGAAAATAAACAGATAACAATAGCGGAAGTAGTAAGACATGAAATAAGTAAACAACAGAAGTAATAAACAATTGGAGTACCTTATATAAATGATACATGATACATATGTCTAGAAAAGAATCCAAACAAGTCACAATGCTGGAATACAGTACTAAACCAAAATACAAAAGAAAAAAAGGTAAACAACTCCACAACATTGCAAGTCTCAGCCTGGTCCCATGCTCCCCATCTCCATAGCAATCAAGTACCTGAAGTATAAGGGTGCTTTCCCTTATCTAAACCTATAACAATACAATCTGTTTGGGCCCAAAAGCATAACCCAAACAGGGTGTGAGATGAATCCCAATAGGCAACCAACCAAATATCTGTGCCTAACAGTCAATGAATATTTATGGCAGGCAATAAGAAAAATGAAGTAGTAAACAAGAAAGTACTCAAAAGTAAACAATCCTACAATTTCAATTACATCAATTTTCACTTATTAGATAAGAAACCAAAAAACACAAGAAACCCTCTAGGAAATACTCACTGCATAACCCCTATTGTCCAACCAAATAAACCCAAGAAACCCTTTGGGAAGTACTTATAGTCTAACCCCTCTGGTTCAGCTTTAGTAAAGACACTCTGAGGAAGAACTTGCCGTCAATTCCCCCTATGGTCTCGTATCAGTAACTATAGACACTCTGGGGAAACACTCAATGTCCAATTCCCCCTATGGTCTCGTAAAAAGGAACTAAAGATACTTTGAGGGAGCACTTACATTCAAACCCTATGGTCTTGCAACGTAAAGTAAACAGACACTCTAGAGAATCCCTCAGAGTCCATTCTCCCTATGATCTACTACACTAGTTTCCCACAGTCCTGTGTAAACAATCATTCACAAATGGAATATGGAAGCCAAAGTAAACCTCAAGAAATACTTGGCCAAACAGTCTATAACATATCAAAACATGTAAAATAAAATCACTCCATCCTACAATACTAGGCGCAGAAAATAAAACTTCCTTATAGGCAATGGTATACCAAATGGTTAGGATCAAGAAAGAATTGTAAAACACATCCATAGCATGGAAAATAACCCTATTTACAATCATAAATCCTCTAATCAAGCACACAGGTCATAGTAGTCAATAACAGGGCTAAAAATCATAAACACGCAATACCCCAAACAAGTGTATTGGGCACTTTTGCACATATAACTCAATGACTAACAATAGAAAGGCACAAAACACCTACCTCAACATTGTACAAATGATATATGTGAACCTCATGCCATGAATCTCTCTAGAATTCCATAGATAAAAAATATATTAAAAATTTCAATTGAGAATATCTCATGAAAGAGGAGAAATCAGATAACAAGGCTCTAGAAGAAGGAAGAGCTTACCGTGGAGATTCCAACACAATCGAAATCGGTCGATTCAGAGAATGTATGAGTAGTTAGGGGATCGGAAAAGATTCATGACCTATAGTCACTCCTGGATGAGACAGACGGAGAAGAAGGGCGTTCTATCGATTAGACGCGACCCCGGTCTATTTAATGAAATTAAAAGAAAATACATGGTGTGTTTTTTAAAAGTACATAGTGTGTACTTTCCTTAACCAGCCTCCACTTTAGGCAGCCTCTAGGTCACCCCACATGGCCATGTGCTCAGCTGTTACATGGCTATCACACGACTATCTGCGGAAACCGAGTACACGGCGTGTACTCCTGAAATTTCCAAAAACTCCTATTTTTCTCGAGAACACCAGAAGACAAGATTCATACCTAAAAAGAAGATCCATGTTCTTACAAATTTTCCCCCTTAAATAAATTCATCCTCTAATTTTACTAGCAAGGCGGTGTAGAAGAAGAATCCTCGAAAAGCTCTGGCCACTGCAATCATACATCAACCTCCCTCTCCCAAGTCTCATCTTGTACACGCCTGTGCTGCTATATCACTCATACTAGAGGAATAGACTAACCACAGAGAACCTTCGCACTGCGATCAAAAATATGGATAGGATGCTCCGTGAATGATGCGTCCACCTATAGATCAACCTCCTTGAGTTGAAAGACATGAGACAGGTCTGAGAAGTAACATCGTAGCTGAGAAAAATGAAAGACTTCTTGCATATCCTGGCACCTCTGAGGTAACTGCAACTGATAGGAAACTGGACCGACCCTTTCCAAAACCTCGAATGGTCCAACGTACCTCAACAAAAGATTACACTGTCTCCTAATCCTTTTGTGTCCTAACCTCAGTGTGACATGCATAAAAACCTGATCTTCAACCTTGAACTCCAGAGGTCATCTCTGTCGACCATCATAAGACTTTTTTGTGACTTTACAGTAGCCATCCTCTTCCAAATAAACTCTATTTTCTATGTGATCTCTTGGACAAGAATAGGTCCTAGCATAGATGCCTCTCCTGCCTCCAGCCAACATAGGGGTGATCGAAATGACCTACCATACAAATCCTCATAAGGTTCCATCTGAATAGTTTCTTAAAAACTATTATTTTAGGAAAACTCCACAAGATGTTTGTGCTTCTACCAATAACCACTAAAATCTAGGATGCATGCTCGAAGCATGTCCTCAAGCACTTGAATCATACAATCAGACTGTCCATCTGTCTGGGGATGGTATGCTGTACTCAAAAATATTTATGTACCCAAAGCCTTCTGTAGTCCCTACCAGACCTGATAAGTTAATCATGCATCCCTGTTTGAAATAATGGTGTGTGGAACCCCATGTAGACGTACAATCTTTCAGATGTACAACCTTTCCAACTCATCAAAACTGAAGGTCTCCTTGATCATCCAAAAGTGAGAAACCGTTGTGAGTCTATCAATGAAAACTCAAACAACATCATTCCCTCAAGGAGACCTCGATAACCCTATCATGAAGTCCATCATGAAATCATTACACTTCCTATCAGGAATGGGTAACTGCTGCAAAATCCCTACTTGTCACTGATGCTCTGCCTTCACCTACTAATAGGTGGAAGACCTCATCACAAAACTTGGAACATATGTTTTCATTATTGGTCACCAATACTGACTATGTAGATCATGATACATCTTGGTGACACTAAGATGAACTTCCCAAACTGAGGAATGAAAGTCCCGCATCATCTCCTTGCGCATGTCTACCGACACCCCTACACATCCATGAAAATGAAAGATCTCATCCCCACCTATGGTCCATCCAGGAATAGGTTCCTCCCATTACACACACTCACATAGGACTAGGACTTCGGAATCTGATAGATAACTCATTCAAACTCGTTCAAGAAGAGTAGAGGTAACAACTATAGAAGAAAGAAACGTCTTACCCTGTCTATCATGCACCTCCAAATGCATCTCAGAGAACAGATCTATAAGCTACGACTGACTACTGGCCTCTTGAACTTCCTATATCTGAGTCCTCCTACTCAACACATTAGCTACTGTATTGCCTTTCCCAGACGTATAATCAATCTCAAAGTCAAAGGACTGAAGGTACTCAACCCATCTTCACTGTCTCAAATTCAGATCACCCTGAGTAAAGATATAATTGATACTTTTGTGGTCGGTGAAAACCAAAAAATATTCTATCAGAAGACAATGTATCCTACAACGTAAGCCATGAACAACTTCAGCCAACTCCAGATCATGAGTCAGGTAATTCCTCTCATGCGACCTCAACTACTAAGACCCGTACACAACGACTCCTTCTCCTTGCATAAGAACTACTCCCAGCCCGATACTTGATACATCACAGTAAACAATATATCTCTTGCCCGACTATGGAAATACTAGTATCAGTGCTGAATTCAACCTCTCTTTCATCCCCTGAAAGGCTGACTCGCAAGAATCTGACCACAAGTAATTTTCATCCTTATTAGTTAGGCTTGTCAGTGGTGCTACTAAGTATGAGAAGTCCTGTATAAAATGTTTTTAGTAACCTGAAAGCCCTAGAAAACTCCACACCTCAAAGAAATTCTTTAGATGCTCCCAGGAAACTATTGCTCTCACTTTCTCTGGGTCTACTGATACATCTATCTCTGAGATAACATGACCCAAGAAATGAATCAGGTCTATCCAAAAGTGGATTTTTTAGATCTTAGTATATAACTGATGATCTCTCAGTGTACTCAAAATGATCTCAATATGTGTGGAATGTCCGTGTTGAGTGTGAGAGTACACCAAGATATCGTCCAAGAAGACCACCATGAAAGAATCCAAGTACGGACGAAACACTTGGTTCATTAGTGAAATAAAAACTGCAGGTGAGTTCGTGAGACTGAGCAGCATAACCACATACTTGTACAGACCATACCTGCTCTGAAAGGATATAAGAGGTATATATGATGGTCTAACACACAACTGATGATAACCAGATCTCAATTCAATATTCAAGAACACCTGTCCTCCTCAAATATGATCAAAGAGATCATCAATCCTTGGTAAGGGATATTGGTTTTTTACCATCAACTGGTTCAACTTCTGATAATCCACACAGAGTCTGAGGGTACCATCCCCCATCTTCGTAAACAGGACATGCGAACCCCAAGGATAAGTACTGGGTTAGATGAAACATATTTTTTTCAACTCCTCCAACTGCTTCTTGAGCTCCTGTAACTCTGGTGTAGCCATCCTATAAGGAGGAATGGACACCGGTGTCTCTCCTGGCATGAGATCAATAGAAAAGTCCACCTCTCACTCTAGAGGTAAACTTGAAAAGTCCTATGGAAAGACATACCTGAAACAATCGACCACTGGAGGAAAGTACAAATATGAAGTCCCATGGTCATATAGATATAGACTAGAAATCTCGGCTATGATTCCTCACAACCTACGATGCTTGGGTCCTGCTATGCTCACCTAGACATCCCACTCACCATTAGGAAGAAATGATCCACCCTTTGGTGATGTGAAACTCACCCTATAACCATAGAAACCTACCATAGCATGGAAGGGAACTAAACAGTCAATTACCAGAATGAAATCACAACCTATCATCTCTAAGACATAGAGGTCCCATAAGAAGTGACACCCACTAACCTCAAGAGGGAACTCCTTGAACTGACGTACACTAGCCGTTCTAGTCCCCAACAGAGTGTGTAACGTCAAAATATTAGTAGAGGTAACAATACCAAGGCCAAGGCTCTCCACAATAGCAATATATATAAAGCTATGGGAATCCCCTGTATTAAAAAGTGCATAAGCTAAAACTGAGGCCACTAGGATTTTACCTCGAATTGTAGAGGGTCCGAGAACCTGCTCCTGCTAGGTCTTCTCAACAATAAAAGTTTGGCCTGCACCATGGCCCTGTGACCCTGTTTGACCACCCTGAGCTAATTCACCTTGTTGTTGTTGAAAGCCTAAAAACTAGCTACCATGACTCCGACCTCTACATCATCATAAACGGCTGGAAGAACTCCAGTTCCCAGACTGATAAGAAATTGGTACTGCTGCTCTAGAATGTGGAGTCATAGAAGAACTCTTATCGGTAGCTTCTGGTGAGAAGAAATGATAGAACCGTTGAATATGACCCATATTTCCATAAGATCAGCACTATACTGGGTCTCTCAGGAAATGAGGCTTCGTATGACCTCTCTTCCCTCAATGGTAGCACACAACCTAGCCATAATAAGAAGTATCCCGCCTACAAAGATCTCCATGTGTAGACTCCCTGCAGAGCTTCCTACTGTCAGTAATAGGGGTAACAAATCCAGATGCCGAACCACCCTAGATCAAAACTCTATAATCCCTTAGATTGTGCTCCGTGATCGGCACTTGGTTGACTATAGAGGTGATAGAATTCAACCTGAAGATGTTCACCTAAGATCGAAGGTCATGCCTGAGACCATCCTCAAACTTTATCCCTAGAAATAACTCATCACCTCCTGGGATGAGTGTGAAGCACTACAACTCAGTGAAGTGATAATAATACTCCAAAACTGAAAGAGTACCCTGCTCCAGACTCATGAAATCTTAGGCTCAGTTGGCCCTCAAAGTCTCTGGGTAAAAGTAGTCGTAGAAGGCATGCTGGAACTCGTCCCATTCCATAACTTGCTGGCATCCTGCCTGTGAGAACACATCCCACCATCCCTTGGCGGAATATCGAAGCATATACGTAGCGAGATTCACACTCCTATCTGGAGGAATCTCAAGATGCTCAAAGATAGAAATCATGGCTTCTAACCATGACTCTTCAGCCTGAGGTCCTCCTTCCCCTATGAAGTTGGGAGGATGCTGCTGCTACACAACCTGCATTAACTATGCCATAGAAGGGGAAGGATGCAGTACTCCTTGGAAGGTCTGCATGAACCCCATAAAGCCCTCTCAGAACTGCGCGTCCGCACTTGTGTCCGGAATGATGGATAGTGCCAAGACTGACACTATAGGAGGATCCGATGATAGTCCCTGATCAGCCATGTCCGGTGTCTGATCACTTCCTTGTAACTGGCATAAAACCAGTGGAAGTCTTGGTGGAAAAACTCTGCAAGGTCAAGCACACACCTTAGATCAATATTATCAAGGACTGAAACTTAGAAGTGCAAGAAGGGAACCAGAGAAATAAAGCATTCAGGATTTTCAAAACATGGATACATGACGTGTATAACTCATACACGACGTGTTCCCATAAGCCTTCATATGGGCATGTACTTTTTCCAAACCAGGTCGTGTAACACCCCATACACATGGGGTGTTGTCATAACTCACAACGTGTACTTGAATCCTATTCACCTACCCTAGTTCCCTTACATGGCTAAGCCACACGGTTCTCCTAGAACAAGACTACACGACGTGCTAGTGCCAGAAATGGCATGTACTAGATGAACTTCACTGACCCGTGTTGTTAGTCACATGGCCGGTTACATGACTCACTCTACACGACATGTTCCATATGGACATAGCGTGTAATGGTTAGGTTTCAACTGCTTGTGTTGTTAGTCAGACGACCAGATACAAGGGTTATACTACAAAATGTGTTTAAGCTTGATACAACATTTATAACCTAAGTTTTATCCATCTGTGTCATTAGTCACATGGGTGGACACATGGTCTATAGCACACGATGTGTACATCCGGTACATGACATGTCCCACCAAAGATTTCCCAACCCCGTGTCTTTTCCCTCACATCCAGTGACACAGTTAGAGACTACATGGCATTTACATACAGTACACGATGTGTACTTAATAAAAAATAGTTCCGTCCCGAACAGAAGAAAACATGACGTGTATTTATCATTTCATGCCATGTATTATGGGTTTTTTCGAATAATAAACCTCAAAAACTATTCTGAAACCCCATAAAAACACTGAAACAACATTATAGTGCCAAATTATGATCCATGAGGGCCCATACTCCCCACGAATCAAAGCTTGGAATCTTATACATGTTATATAAATGGAAAAAAGGCAATGATATACCAAATTACAATCCATGAGGGCCCATAACACCTCAAGAACCAATGTATGGCACTCATTCAAACAAAACCATACAAAATTCAATACCCTATCAAAAACATGTATTCTATCAAGGCATCTATGACAACAACATGCATATCTAACACAACATATATCACAACAACATGAAATCGGTAATGAACCCTAAATGGAATGGCAAGAATGCATGAAATGTGATTTCTAGAAAGTTCCTATATGATGCATGAGATGGAATACTCTCATCTCATTGGGTTGAAACAGAAATAGAACCTCAATAATATCAACAATAACAAAATAAAACATGTGAATCACCCAATGGTGAAATAAAATCAACTATAATAATTTAAAAACCAGAAAAATTGAAATAACGAGGTAAATTGACTTTTCCCTATTCTTGGTTTAGCTACTCCCAGGAACAACTTATTAGAAAGTACCTATTCCTTCCTATCCCTAGATATAGGCTCCAAAAATTAAGTCAAGAAGAAAAGAATTACTCTGATACCACTTCGTAACATCCCGGTTCCGGGAGACACCCAGAGGTGCCCCGTACCCAGTTTGTCACATGGCCTCAAGCACATTTTCCAAAATTATAGAGGCTGCTGACTAGCAGCGAGGTCCTTGGGTGTGATAGTGGGGAAACTATGCCCTCATTGGCAAAGTAACACAATGGGAATAAACAGATAACTATAGTAGAAGTAGTAAAACATGCAATAAGTAAACAACAAAAGTAATAAACAACTAGAGAACACATATATAAATTATGCATGATACATATGTCTAGGAAAGCATCCAAACAAGTCACAATGCTGGAATATAGTACTAAACAAAAATAAAAAAGAAAATCAGGTAAAAATCTCCACAGCATCGCAAGACTCATCTTGGTCCCATGCTCCCCAACTCCACAACAATCATGTACCTGAAGTAGAAGGGCACTTTCCCTTATCTAGACCTAAAATAATATAATCTATTTGGGCCCAAAAGCATGACCCAAACAGGGTGTGAGACAAATCCCAATAGGTAACCACCCAAGGATCTGTGCCTAGCAGTCAGTGAATATATATGGCAGACAATAAGAAAAACAAAGTAGTAAACAAGGAAGTACTTAGAAGTGAACAATCCTATAGTTTCAATTACATCCATTTTCACTTATTAGTTAAGAAACCAACAAACAGAAGCAACCATCAGTGAAGTAATCATAGCATAACCCCTCTGGTTCAACCAAAGAAACACGATCAACACTCTGGGAAGTACTCATAGTCTAACCCCTTTGGTTTAGCTTTAGCAAAGACACTCTGAGGAAGAACTCACCATCAATTCCCCCTGCAGTCTCGTATCTGTAACTATAGAAACTCTAGGGAAGCACTAAATGTCCAATTCCCCCTATGTTCTTGTAACAAGGAACTACAGACACTCTGAGGGAGTAATTATGTCCATCCCCCCTATGGTCTCACAATGTAAAGTAAATAGACACTCTATAGAATCCCTCAACTTCCATTCTCCCTATGGCCGACTACACCAGGTTCCCACAGCCCCGTGTAAACAATCCTGAAAAACGGTATATGGAATCCAAAGTAAACCTCAAGAACTACTTGGCTAAATAGTCTACAACATATCATGACATGTCAAATAAAATCACTCCATCCTACAATACTTGGCAAGGAAAAAAAATATCCTAATATGAAATTCTAGACCAAATGGATAGAATCAAGAAAGCATGAGAAAACACATACATTGCATGGGAAATAACCCTATTTACAATCATAAATCCTCCACTCAAGAACAAAAGTTATATCAGGCCATAATAGGGTTAAAAAACATAAATACGCAATACCCCGAATAAGGGTATTAGAAAATTTTGCACATATAACTCAAAGAATAACTACAGAAAGGCACAAACCACCTACCTTGGTGTTTTACGAATGATATATGTGAACCCTAGGACTTTAATAGCCCTATATTTACATATTTATACAAAATTGCCTAAAATGTTCAAACTGAGAATATCTCATGAAAGAGGATAAATCAGGGAACTAGGATATAGAAGAAGGAAGAGCTTACTATGGAGATTCCAACACAATCAACAAAAGTCAATTCAAAGTACAGATGATAATTCAGGGGCTCGGAGAAGATTCACAGCCTAAGATCTCTCCTGGATGATACAAATGTAGAAGAAGGGAGTTTTGTCAATTAAACACAACCTCGGCCCATTTAATGAAATAAAAATAAAATATAGGGCGTGTTATTTAAAAGTACACAACATGTACTTGCCATAATCATCATTTTCTTTAGGCGGCCTCCAGGTTACCCCATATGGCCACGTGCTCGGTCTTTACATGGCCAACACATGGCTATCTGCGACAACCGAGTACATGGCGTGTACTCCTAAAATTCCCAGAAACTCCCCTTTTTCTCAAAAACACCAGAAAATAAGATTCATATCTAAAAATAAGATCCGGGTTCTTATAAAAATAATTTTTAAAGAATAAAATATATTAAAACATGAATCTTCATGAATAAATATATATTAATATTAAAAACATCAGAGTGGTGGTATATACACCACATGTAAATATATTGGTTTGTAACACCAAATATGTATCAATGGTTTGGAAATTGAGTTGAAATCTCTTATGTCATGTTTCTATTTAGTTAAACATGATTTTACCTCATGTATAAAGGTTTTAAAATGTTAATAATTTATATTAGAACCATATTAATCATAATCATCAATCATTATATATATTTTCCAAATAATGTGTCAACAATGGTTTATGGGGGATGAAGGGTATGGAGACCCATGACGTTACCCTAATGATGAGATTACAATCATTCATCATGGATCCTATATGAAAGAATAGAATTATGGGATCCCTAGGATCCCCCTTGTTTTCCAAATCACCCGCCATGTAGTTTTCTTCCCCCCAAGTATGATTGATCACAATATTGTGATTGATAGTCATCATGCGTCTCCTGATGAAATAAGAAATCTCCCATGGAGGATTAGCCTTTACATGAAAGAATCCAACCACAAATTTAGAATCAGATTAAACCGCTAGAATGATTAGATTGTAAAGTCTACACATCATGGGACCAAAATTTGTCACTCTTACTTCTAGTCCTATGGAGTTACCCTACCCATAAAAGGTGATGAAACCAAAAATACCAGAAACTATGCTATCAGGCACCAGACCTCCTCCTATCATTTCTCAATTTTGACTAGAACCATCCACATTATTTTTCATCCCAAACTTTTGAGGTCTTCAAGAAACCCACCTCTCCTTATTTCTCTTCTATGTTTTCCAATAGTAATGGTCTCTATTGATATTAAACTAAAAATTAAGGACCAAGCCCCCCCACTCCATAGACACCTATGAGATCCACCATTAGATATTTCACACATACCTATATCCAAATCATCGAAATGAATTTTCACTCCAGTATCTTATTTTTATCCTCCCATAAAACCCAAAAAACAACCATCAAAACCACCCCTCAAATAGCAACCTCTGCACCCTTTGTCCTGCCTCTTGGAACCAATTAGAGAGAAATTCAAACAGTAATAATCTACATCAAATATTTTACATTAAATATTCCAAAATAGCCCCAAATTATCTATTCCCATTCCCCATCGAAGAAAAAATGCAACACTATTTCCTACCTTGGACAACAACAACATCTTTAATGAGAAACTAGGTGGATACTCATGTTCTGCACATATTCCTTAGTAGGTAAGGGTTGGTTCCTAATTCTTATAATTAAAAAATTAAACTTTATAATAACCTTTGATCATGAAAAATTCAACACCCAAGTATCAATACCACTATTAATGTGCACCATTTCATGATAATCACGATCAAAAATACTTCATGAATTTCATCCCAACAACATGCACCTATCGACCTCCACCATGAAAAGAGCATTCTGAAATAGTATCCTTTGATGATTGTCAAGTATAGTGATGATGAGTACTAGATGATATGATTCATCTCTAAAATAAATCATCATAACTGAAAATCCTGAAAAATAGAGGATATATAGCCCAATTACCATTTCAACAATGGATATCACCTCCACCCACCACCCACTTCACATTGACATCTAAACATTCCATATGATCGAACATCCTTTTTGTGAGGTCTGACATCCTTAAGGAACTAAAGTTCTATACTTTTCATTACATATTGTACCTATGTCTCATAAATATCCCCCACATAGACTTCATGTTAATAATCTCCCACACTAGTTTATCTTGCATGATTTTCATAGTTTTAGAAACATCACAAAGGCTGACTCCCACTTTATCAACATGATTTACTATTATTCTCTATGAATCCCAATGGAATTTACACGTATGATTAGAATCCCAAATAAATATTTTCAAAACGTTCTCCCAATGATCAATAATCCTTTTCAGTTCCATAATAACTCAAAAACATACATAGGTATAAAGGTTAAAATGGTTTTCACCAAAGTGATGCACACACCAAATAATTGGAACATATATTTCAAATTTCCTATTCAACCCATAATTATATTTAATATTTCCTAAAAAATATATTTCTTAATTATAATATTAGTTTTGGGAACACCTAGGTACAACATCGAGAGTTGGAATTCTTGCATACCCAACTTTTTTTGAATAATTAATATTCAACTTATGGGGAATCTCTTTGATATGTAAAAATTAATCTTTTAAAAATTGATCCTTTTTTTACACTGAGATAATCATAGATCTTAAAAATAATTTTAATTAAATCAATTTATAATTACCTTCCACTAATTAAAATCAAAATATCATCATCAAACATAAAAATTATTATAATAATGTCTCCCATTCTGTTTTAATAAGACATGATAGAACCCTCCTAAATACACCTATAGATATTCCTGGAGAGGCCTCTTGAGAAATAATAAATAAAATAGGTGAAAGGGGATAACCATTTCTAAAACTAAGTATTGTCTTGAAAAATCCAAATCCCTTTCCCATGAAATAAATTGAGAGCCATAATGATGGGTAGAATCTAAACAGAAGGTCGTAAACCCATTCTTTAAACCCATGGTTTCTCATGATGTTGATTATAAAAATACACTCAATTATTTCATATGATTTATTCATATCAAAATTAATCATTATTTTGGAACCCAAATCCTTTGTGTTCAAGTCCACCACCATATCTTGCATGATTCCCACAGCCCCTTGAATGCCCCTACCTTGAATAAAACCATGTTTCTCATCTAACACAATTATCAGCACCACATAACCCAATCTTATATTCAAAAGACTTTCCTAGATTTTGTATATGAAATTACACATGCATATCAGATGGCACTAGTTGATGGTGTTCAGTTGGGAAACCATCGTAATCTACACCACTCTGGCAATAAAAACCACTTTAGGTAATACCCCCTTTGAAGTGGGATGATTTCGTTAATCAGTCAATGACTAACCATATAACATCACTACCCATAGATGACCTAGGTAAGATGAAAACTAAGTCCATGTAAACATCTTCCCATTTCTATTCCAGGACTGAAAGTGGCTATAGTAGGCCTACAGGTCTTTGGTGCTCTGCCTTCACCTCATGACATGTGGAACACCCAGGGATTAAAACTTTCTCTCTGATGTTTCATCCCAGGAAAACAATACTGGCGTCTCATGTCACGATGCATCTTCTAGATTAATAGATGAAATTACCACCATGAAGTATGGGACTCATGCATCAAGTCCTCTCTCATATATATAAAAACCCATACACGTCCATGAATATGCAGGATTTCATATCTGTCAATAGACCAATCTGAATGTGGGTTATCTCCTAATATACTCTGACAGATTACCAAGCATTCAGGATTTGAAAATTTTCTACACTTCAACTTCTCAAGGTGGGAAGAGGTAATTGTCAAAGAGGAGAGGTAAGAATACTCTTAACTATCATGAAACTTCAGATGTAGCTCAAATTAGAGGGCTATTAACTTCAATTTATCACTATCTTCCTTTACATCTTGTGTTTGAGTTTTCTGACTCAGAGAATCTGCAACCACATTTACCTTCCCAGGCGTATAGGAAATCTAAAAATAAAAAGACTATAGATATTTAACCCATCTCAACTATATGAGTTTCAATTATTGCTGAGAAAATATATATTTGAATCTCTTATGGTTTTTTTACAATACAAATAAATCACCCAATAGATAATGTCTCCATCAACATAAGGAATGTACAAATACTACTAGATCAATGTCATGTGTCGAGTAGTTTCTCTCATGAGGAATCAAATGACCAGATCCAAACAAAATGAATCTATCCTCCTACGTAATCACTACTCCTAGGACGATGCCTGATGCATCACATAATACGGTATAACCTACGCTTGGCTTGGGAAGAGCCAGAATAGGTGCCGATACAAGCCTCCCTTTCAACCCCGAGAAGTATTTCTCACATGCTTCTGTCCATATGAACTTAAAACCTTTATTTTTAAAACTATTAATAGGTGAATAATGATGGGAAAAGTCTTTTATGAAACACCTATAATATCATCCATACCCAATAAAATCCATATGCCAAACACGTTCTTAGGATGCTCCTAGAAAACAATAATACTAACCTTTTCTGGGTCAACAGATACTCCGAATTCCAATATTATATGAACCAATAAGTGAAAATTTTCAATCCAGAAGTGTCACTTATGAAGCTTGGTGTAAAGACGATTCTCTCTCAGTGTACTCAAAATGATCTCAAGATGTTTGTCATGGTCTCTACAAGTGTGATAATACACCAAGATTTTGTCCAAAAACACTACAAAAAATGATTCCAAATATGGGTTGAAAAACCTATTCATCAAATCCCTAAAAATGGCAGGTGCGTTCATAAGATCAAACGACATAAAAAGGGACTCATACAGACCATACCTACTATAAAAAAATATACGATGTATGTATCATGCTTTGAATCACACATGATGATAACCCGATCTTAGGTTGATCATAGAGAATACCCTAGCTCCTTATAGTTGGTCAAAGATATCATCAATTTGAGGAAGTGAATATCAGTTCTCGACTATAAGCTGGTTCAAACTTTTGTAATCCACACATAAACATAAGGTTACATATTCCTTCTTAGAGAAGAGAAAAAGAAAACCCCAAAGGATATACTGGGTCATATAAAGCCTTTGGCCTCTAAATCCTCTAACTCCAACTTAATATCTTGAAGATCTATTGGATCCATCCTATACAGAGTAATGGAAAAAAGAGAAGCTCCTAAAAAAAGCTAAATCTTAAACTCTTCCTCTCTCTCAAGAGGTAAGACAATAAAGTCTTCCGAAAATACATCCATGAAACAATCCATTACTAGAGGGAAATCGGCTTTTACTAAACCCTCTCCCTCTATGAAGAAATTTACAATTTTGGAGGTCACATCACCTAGCCCATGATGATTTGGTCCAACTCTTCCATCCTGGATATCCCACTCACACTTATATAGATACCTATTACCTTATAATGATGTAAAATATACCCTCTATCGATAGTAGTGTACAAAATAATAATAGTGAGCCAACCAGTCCATTTTGAGAATGACATCAAAGATCCTCATCTCAAGAAAAAGAGGTTCCATAAGAAAGGTTAACTACCTACCTGAAGGGTACAATACATACCTTGGCGTATGCCCTCTATTCATAGCCCTAACAATATATCTTGGGTCATTACACCATAATAATACTGTATCTTCAGTCTGAGATTTTCCATGATAGATACAAAGATAAAGAGTTTGAAGAACCTATATCAAATAAGGCAGATACTATGGTAGATACCACAAGAAAAGTACTTCACACTGTAGATATCCCCACATCTAGATCCTAACTATAGTTCATTAAACTGTCCTAATCCAAGACCCTATGAAAAAGATGGAATACCATGATCATTACTTCTCTATTGGCAATGATGGTGATCGGAAGTCTGGATTCCATGGCCACGACCTCCTCCCCGGATAGACCTTTAGGTGATATTCCAACTCTCTACCTTACACGATGTAAAATAATTCTCTCCTGAAGGTGGAGCTAGTGCTAATTCTTTTACACTTGAGGCTAGTGGAAAATTCCTATAGAAATGTTAGAGATTCCCCATATGTTCGTAAGACTAAAACTCCCCTGGGTCTCTATCTAATTGAGGATTCTTATGAACCCATCATTCACACTGATGACACTCTATAGAGCTATCTAACCGAGCACTCTGGTTGTCATTGACCTGACGAGAAACCTTGAGAGAACGTTTCCTGCCATCAGAAGAACTACTAGTCTAACAAGGCACTGTTCCTCTATGCTCGATACTATTATCATCCCTCCGGTTATGCTCAATGATAAGAGACCAATTGACTATTGTAGAAAAGGTTGGTAGGTGATAAACATTCACATGCAGACAAATGGCTTACTGGAGCCTATCCTCGAAACTTTTAGCATGCTAAAGCTCATTCCCAACAAGAAGCTATGAAAAGAACTAAAACTCCATGAAATGCACCGAATATTCCATTACTGACATATAACCCTTCAAAGATGCATGAAATCTCGGGATCTTTCATCTATCATCATATGAGGAATTAAATAATTATAGAATTCAGTATGGAAATCAACCCCTAACATGCCCTGATAACGACCGAACTGGGTAACCACATCCCACCAACACTTGACCAAGTCCCAAAGCAGATAAGTAAAAAGCTTGACCCTCCACTATGGTGGAATCTACAGATTCTCAAAGATAGATATGGTAGATTATAGCCAAGACTAAGCAGCTTGTGGACCTCTATCCCCTAAAAAGGTAGGAGTATGCTAATGTTGGAACTCATGAGTCAGATTATCTATGGTAGGTTAAATCCATGGATCACTATGCATAGACAGTGTCAGAAATAAGAAACTATCATAGACTTGGGAATCCATTACCATATCAGGTACAACAGGTGGTACCTCAATTGGAACTTCTTGAGGTAATATTGGTGGCTCAGGGCCCACCATGTATGGAGCATGGTCGTCTCCACCCTCCTAGCCTATGATACAAGGATATTATGGCAACATTGGTCTACAAATGCCAATAAAATGCCTCAGAACAAGATTAAGCAGTAAGATATCCTCACTAGAAGAAGTTGAATGTAAGAAAACTCACTACCCAAGGCATACTACATAAACTACCTTTGTATATGGCCAGATATTAGTAATTTGTATTGTATAAGTTTCATTTAATTTGACATTTAATTACCAAGTTTAATCCTTTACCTTTTATAAACATGACATGGTGGGATACAGATGTGCAAAAAATTCATTTTAGATATCATGATTCAATTTATAGTGGATATCCATTTTTGGTGAATCAGTTCCCATACAACTTATCACTGGAAATGATACCCATTTATTTATATCATAATGGATAGACTTGGTAAATTACTCATCCCAACCCATGAGGGCCCATACACATCATGAATTGAGATAGACAACCACTAAATCACAACCAAGAGTAGTAAAAACATAAGCTAACCATCACAACATCACTCAACAATTATAGGCATATCATGCATTGAAAAATATTGAAATGCACCTATATGGCATGGAAATATGCATGACATGAGAATTCTAGGTTCATATAATGATGCATGTGATAATTCTCCTTTCCCTCATATCATTGGGCCAAGGATGAAAGAAAATACTCAAAAAGAGTAATAATAAACAACACCACACAACATGTGCGTCACCCAATGGTGAAATAATGTCAACTGTACCAGGAAAAAGGAGAAAAAAAATTATAATTTTGGAAACTTGTTTTTTACCCCGAACATGGGTTCGTGACGCCCATTCATGACTTATGAACAAATTCCAATTATTATAAATCTCCTGACTATTGTCTCAAAATAGTAAGATAATAATAAAAACTACTTTGATACCACTTTGTGACATCCCAGACCCGGATTCCACTTAGCAGGTGCCCTGAGCTTAGTGGGCCACATGGGCTCAAACACATCTCTTCATATTCCAGAGACCACCTACTAAAATCTAGGTCCTAGGGTGTATTCGTGGGGAGACTATTCCCTCATTACCATAGTGTAGCACCATAGATTAAAGTAAACATATGTAAATAGTAGAATAAATATAAGTAAAAAAGAAGGCACAACGGAAAGTAGAGACAACAAAAACAATAAATGAAACAACTGGAGTAACAGTCAACTACTGATGATATGTCATGTCACTAGAAAACTGAAAAAACATGGATATAAGATAGAAGACATCACATGTTACACATAAGTAAAAAGGTAATCAAAGACTATCCCAAGAATCCCAAGATCTGTCTCAGTCATCTGCTATCAAGATCCATACTAAACAATAAGCAATCAAGTGTTTGAAGCCGTATGCTTCCCTTTTTCAACACCTTCAACCATTTAATCTACTCCAGGCACCAAACAGTTCTTAGAGAGGGTGTGAGATAAATCTCAGTGGGCCACCACCAACGATGTCCATAACATTTTTCCCATTTAATAGAAATGTAATGGTGTGAAAGTATGCATTCATACATATATAAATTAAATCAGTAAAATGTAACTAAATACCCATGTACCTGCTTCAACACTTGACTAGAGTTTCAACATAACCAGTCCATTAATTGATTATTACCAGTTTATAAATAATTCACATTTTAATAGTAGTGAAGGTTCCATGTTATGAAAAGAAAACCTGTAATGACATTTAATGATGAAGTTCAAAGGTAATAACCAAGGAAACATAGACCTCAAGGGTTTCCAAATCAGTAATAACTATATCATGGGTAAGGTTAAGAGTGTAATCCAAGGATCATATTCCAAGGCATTGCACAATAAGGTGACTACTAAGTCCAAGGTTATCATCCAAGGAAAAATGGGGATAAGCATAGACAGGTCCCTATAGGCTATAACCATGGAACCTACTTTTCAATTCTATATCCAACGAGTGTATCAAAGAAATCCTTCAATAATATGTGAGGGATACTATGGTGTCATACCGGGCATCCAAAGAATAGACAAGGATCAGGATCTAGGTGGTTCCCAACCTATGCAAGCTGAATCCTTGAATTTTAATGGGGTTCTCGAGTGCTCAAGGCATTCCCTAATAGGAATTCAAATCGAGATCAGGTTAGTCCACTATTATTTGATATTGAAGTCATGTAATATTTAATTTGGCTCAAGCCTTTCCTTTCATTAGTGTGATAAGGTCAAGTTGCATGAAACCTTTTAATCAATTCATAATTAATCAATAAGTCCATTTGGTTCAATCCTTTCCTTTTATTAGTGTGATAAGGCCAAGTAGCATTCAACCTTTATTAATTCCATTTAAGGCATATTCAATAATTAAGGTTCATTCTACCACCTTACCTTAATGTGGAAAGGGGTGATACAAATATGAAACCTATTAATCATTCACAATTAATTCGGTCAAGTCATTACTTAGTATACTTCCCAATTTACATTTCAAATTTAATTATCAATTTAAGAACTTACCTTAGGTGGTTCAAGTGGTGAGCATACCTAGTACTTTCAATTATGAAATTCACAATGTAAATCAGGCTATTTAATATAGAAAATCATACCCTTAGAAGTGTCAATCTAGGTCACACCCGAATGGTGTCTCAAACATGTTAAAGCACTAAAAACCTAAATTATGGAATAACATCCTACATGGTATTGATGGAGTTATATGCATAACCACCAAAAATTAACCACATATGTGGAAAGAGAATAACCATATGGTTATAATGATTATATGTATGGAATAAAATTCTATTAACGAAACACAATGATATCAGTGGGCCCCACACAACAATTCCAAAATAAATTAACTTGATGGATGAGTTATAGACCACCCAACTTAGGGTTGTGTGACTCTCCGCCTCTGGTATCAACCCTTGATTTGGCTAAGATAGGAGTAGATCTAAGAAAATAAGAAAAATGATCCAACCCTGATAACTGGGTCAAGAGAAGGATAGAAGAGGAAATTCTTAAATAGACTCAAGTACATACCATTGTGCATCCAACATGATAAAATAAATATTGAATAGATCCCAGATGGAGCATATCTATTTACTCACACCTTAGGTCTTCAAAAATCTCAAATTTGAGAGGAAAAGGGGTTAATACCACCGGTTCTAAGATTTGGGAAGAAGGAGGTATTTAATTAAATCATCAAAGGTAAAAAGGATGGTTTACTCTAAACATTATAATGTGAATTGTTTTAAAAACCATGAACAAACCATAAATGGTTACCTGAGAAGAAGGAGCACATTCACAGATAGGCTGCACAGCCGTGCACAATCTGTGTGATATGGTTCTGTCTGGAAATTTCCATCTGCACAGTTATCCAAACCGTGCGCCAACCATGCACTAACCATTCGACATGGGAAGTTTTCCCAAAATTATGGGTTTCGGGCACCGAACAATCCCCAGACACCCCTGATACCTTTTCAAACTCAATAGGGTTCTATATTAAGTCTAAAGTAAGGATTTAGACCGAAATTTAAAGGAACCATAACTGAATGAAAAACTAGTATCTTATAATAACTACTTGGTTGGATCTAGAAATGACATAGATAATGAAGTCTCTACTCTAAATATATGAAATTCCACCTCTTTATAAAGAATCATAATTTCTTTTTTTAGAAATACAATTTTTCATCACATTTAAAATTAAATTAAATGAAAAGGATTATATAAAATTAAACCAAAGTTATAATAATAAATTGAAAAAAATTAGTATGTTTCAATGTCATAATGGGAACATCTTGAGACATGTATTTTACAGTGATATTTATACTTGGATTTTTTACTAAAACACCCTTCATTATGTGCTAGGGGAATAATTTTTTTATAAAAAACACTTTGATATAAAATTTGATGAGGATCCAAAATCAAATAAAGAATTAGCTATATTCTAGTTTCCGATTAAAATAACTATCACCACATATTTAGAAACTTCATCCATAGTTGTAGTGATCACATAACATCATCCTTCACCAATTTTCTTCTTCTGTTATAGATTTTCCAAACACATGGTATTTTCGATTGAATAAAGTGACATTTAAATATAGTTGAAAAATAGTAAAGTAGTGGTATCAGTCACAACCATACATTCATTAGAATCATGACTTTTATCTAGGTAGTTTTATGAACTCCAATGCATTTAATTTATTAAGAAATATATTTCATTCAATTTTTTTGAATTTAAATTTTATTCATTGATGCATTCCCTTTATCTAGGTGTTCAATAGATCTCTTCCTCTCTTGAATTAAGTTGAAAATATAGGATTTAAAAAAATTCCATATCTATTTTGGAGGTGTGAAAAGTGATGTCATCATATGTTAAAAAATATTTAGAACCATATTCCATTCAAAGACATGTATTAATGCCTTTAATTAGATAGTTGTTGGAACCAAGACTGTTTGTTGTTGGAAATGGAATCTGGATTGTGTTTTTTGTCAATACACACTTGGATGGGGAAGGATTTTTCATGGAAAGTGATCTTATAGTACAAGCTTACTACAATAATGAAGGTGGCATCATTTCATAGCGTTTTCCAAATTTTTGGGATCAAAATCTGGTGGAAGAGGCTAGTATTTTGAAAATAGGTTTTCTGGAATAAACTCTTAAAAATATGGTAAATGCATGGGTTTCATGAAGGATAGGTTTCAAAAAGGTTTATCTTTCCTAGTCCATGATGAGTTGATAGTGTTATCCATGACTATGAGAATTGGGTCATCATAAAAGCACAATGAGTTGATGGTAATCTCTATGACTACAGAAAATATCACTAAATATTAGAGATTGGAGGAGCTTCACAATGATTTTTTTAAAGTTCATGAATAATGTGCAGGTGGTAGGGGAGATTAGAAATGGGATAAGACTATACATATATGGGGAAACCCCCACTTCATTCCACATGAAATGTTTTGGAGTAAAGGAAGAATCACTCTAAATTCTTGACTCCAAGAACTTCATGAATAAATTATTCTATGTGATCTTGAGAGTAATGAAAATAATTATATAGGACCAATGCTTAGGTATCTACAAAAAATGAGTTTAATGATGATACGGTATTCAAAAACGACTCAATGAGATTCATAAATGTTGTTTGTTTCATGAATAATGTTTTCTCTGCAAAGGTATTGAGATTCATGGAGGAGATTTGTGAAAGGAAGTATTGATAATCTATTTTAAGTGAATAGTGATTTCAAGTGCATCAACTTATGAATTTTATGAAAGAAGATCCCCATTTTAGTTCGGGACAATGACTTAAATGTCAATATATTAAGGTGATAATTAAGTCAATAAAATGGGCAAGACTTCACACAAGGAAGTGATCTAGTGGGATTTGACAGAAGTGTTACAAGGGAGGTAGTGTTCTATCCTGAAAATCATGTAAGGGTAGTGTGGCTAGCACATAATTACTATCTTTGAACTTTTATTAATCACAACTAGTGAAGATTAGTGGATTTTCTTATGACCAACATATTGTCGGCATATGAGCCTTGCACTACCCTTAGTAGTGAACCAAGTAAAATTAGTTTGTTGTCTCTTTGATTGTGATTTTTTTCTATAGTTTTCCATTGGTTAGTTTTAATAGGTTCCTACCAACATGAGAACAATATCCGTCACTATTGGAGAAAAAGTTCACACCCCGATTCACCAATCTCCGCTCATGGTGTTATGAGGTCATATAATGTTTAATATTGATTTCCATATTATTTATGTAATCAATGAAATAAAATTATATTATTATAATTATTTCCTTATACTCCACAGAATTTTCTTCATCCTATTTATTTATACTAAGGAATTTTTCATCGGTTTTGTTTTCTACTCCTAAGGGAACTATTTATTGAAGAATGTTACTTGAAAATCTCACCATTCAAGAAATTCTATTACTTATTCCACTAATGTATTCTAGACCAATGACTAGAATTATTAAGAATATCCCCTAAGACAATATACCACAAATATATTCATTCACTTTTATCGCATACCCAAGATATAAATATCAAATAAAGGGACATAATCCATTTTCCTAGTAAAACATGATTAGTAGTCCCAATAAAATATAAAGACTTAAAGAATATGAAGTTATCCAAATATTAATCATCACACTATGGAACAATATAAAGACCCATTCAGTGAATTTTATTCATCATTACTGGATTATGAATACCTCATATGTCCATGATCTCCTCAGTTCCAATACCATCTATATTGGCTTGCTCAGTCAAGGAATATCTATCTTTTCCATGAGTATTGATATCCTTCACTATACCTCTCACTATTTAAAAACAATGGAATATAATTTAATATCTTATATCATTTTTAATTTTAAATCACAATATAAAATTCTAAATATGAAATAATACATAAAATTAAATTAAAAAATTTTCATTACTAATCTCAGAATTATAAGAATTGTTTCTTTTAGAATATATTTATACAATAATGGTATATTAAAATTTATCATAATGGTTTATTATAAGAATGTTAATTATCCTAAGAATATATGTCGGGAGTGTCAAACCACATGTCAATTAAGGGCCCATTAACCATGCAATGAAATGATATATGATATATATTAGACCAACTCTTTTCGTTATTATTACCCCTATATGCATCTAGGAAAAATCCACACCCACATGTTGTATCCATACACAGATGTATTGATAAGAAAACCACATAATGTAATCCTTAAAAAAATTACAATATTATTACTCAATTATACATATCATCAATGATTTCCACAGGTTCATGTTACCTTATATATGATTTCCTAAATCTTGTTCCCATGGATCCTTGTAAACTTCCTCCGATACCAACTATAACAACCCCAACTCTATTAAACTATAGTTTGCAGTTACTTTATTAAATTAATATATATAAAAGGTATCTAATAACAAAGGTAAAGTAATTTTGAGTAGAAATGGAGGTCTAGAAACATGCATGATAACCATTTTACATTAGGAATAAAATATAAAACATAACCAAAGGAAACGTTCTGCATCTTTGAGACACTTTTAGAAATTTACTATTAATAACTAGGGGAAAGGAAAAAAAATGGTGAAACCAAATGCTCAATAAGGGTTATGAATATTGGATTCTATTATGAGTAAATATGGAATAAACAATATCCCAAGGATTGTAAATGGAAACAAAATTCATTTAATAAATAAATTGAGGAGGAAATGAATCCATGGATAATATCAATGAAATAATATCATTAGTAATAATAAATGAATTATAAATGGAGGAAATGATAAATATTCGATGTCATGATCTGAAAAATCATGATATTTGGATAATAAAGAACATATTAAAGGACATATTTATTTTATTAGTAGGTATACACCAAAACACCATTTACTTTTTTAATTAATTTTTCTAATGAGACGAGTTAACCCATCAAGGGGAATATCTATAATAGGCCGCACAACTTAATACCTGACCAATGAAATTCATAGAAATGAAATTTTCAATTTGATTCATATATTATATTCCTTATCAATAAATATATTTATTGAATAATTAATACATATTTATCTAAATTTCCCTTGAACAATCTATTAAGTTTCATAATAAAACATAATATGTAAAAGATTTATAAAATTTAGGAAATAATCATATCCATGAAACAAATAATATGTATATTTAACCAGAATATAATGTCCAATGAGTATAATAAAGTGAATTTTATAAGAGACTGTAAATGAACACAAAATTAATAAGAGATAAGAGATTGCATTAGTTAACCAAAATAATATATTTTTTAATAAAATAATGTAATTTGTTGAAATAAATAAAATGGAATATAAATATTAAAATAATATGAAATAATATAGTATTATTTATAAAAAATTTAAAAATATGTAGAAGAATATAAATATTATAAAACTTTTATAGTGGTTGGAATTTCCATTAATGTTGTCTCCATTAAAAAACATTCCTTTTGACATATTATAATAGGGACGAAAACATCAATTTCCAAAAAAATCATAAATATTACACTAAATCTTAATAAAATATAGGGATAACATAAAATATAATTAATATATTAATTTATTTATAAAAATTCATTTTTAAAATAATTTAAAAAATTCATTCATGGATGAATAATATACACAAACAAAAATATAAATAAGAAAATATTTTCATTTAAACATTTGTCTTGAAATAATAAACTATATTGAAACATGAATTTTCAGGAATAAATATATATTAATGTTAAATCCCATATAGTAATGGTATAGAAACCACATGTAAATAAATAGGTTTGTAATACAAAATATGTATCAATGGTTTGGAAATTGAGATGAAATCTTCTACATAATGTTTCTATTTAGTTGAACCTGATTTTACCTCATGTATAACGGTTTTAAACATGTTAATAATTTATATTAGAATCATATTCCTCATAATCATCATTCATTATATATATTTTCCAAATAATGTGTCAATAATGGTTTAGGGGGGATGAAAGGGATGGTGACCCAGGGAGTCCCCCCTAACGATGAGATTACAATCATTCAGCATGGATCCAATATGAATGAATAGAATTATAGGATCCCTAGGATCCCCCTTTTCCGTCAAAAAATCCACTATGAAATTTTCTTCCCTCCAAGTATGATTGATCACTATATTATGATCGATAGTCATCAATCATCTTCTGATGAAATAAGAAATCTCTCATGAAGGATTGTTCTTTCCATGCTAGAATCCAACTAAAAATTTAGAATCAGAATCCACATCTATAATGATGATATTGTAAAGTATACAAATCATGAGACCAAAATCCACCGCTCTTACTTCTGGTCCTATGGACTTACCCTATCCATAAAATTAGTTGAAACCAAAAATACCAGAACCTATGCTATCAAGAACTAGACATCCTCCTATCATTTCTCCATGTTGAAAATAACCATCCACATTATTTTTCATCCCAAACTCTGGAGGTCTCTATAAAACCCACCTATCCTTATTTCTACTGTATGTATTCCAATTGTAATGGTCTATCTTGGTATTAAACTGAAAATTAAGGTCCAAGCTCCCCCACCCCGTAGACACCTATGAGATCTTCCACTAGAGCTTTCATGCATACCTATATCCAAAGAATCGAAATGAAGTTTACCTCTAATGCCTTGTTTCTATCCTCCTATAAAACCCAAAAAATAACCGTGAAAACCATACCTCAAATAGAAACCTATGCATCCCTATATCCCGCCTCCTGGAACCAATTCATGAGAAATTTAGACACTAAAACTCCACACCCAATAGTTTACATACAACATCCCAAATAGCCCCAAATTCCCTATTCCCATTCCCCATCGAAGAAAAAATGCAACAAAATTTTCTAACTTGGATAATAGAAACATATTCAATGAGAAGCTAGGTGGATACCCCTCTTCTGAACATTTTCATTGGTAGGTAAGGCTTAGTTCCTAAGTCTTAGAATTAAGAAATTAATGTTTATAAAAACCTTTGAAAAGGAAAAATTCAATACCCAAGTATCAATACCACTATTCATGTTCACCATGTCATGATAATCATGAATAAAAATATTTTCTGAAGATGATCCCAACAACAAGCCCATATTGACCTCCTCTGTGAAAAGAATATTCAGAAATAGTAGCCTTTGATGATAGTCAATCATAGTGTTGATGAGTCTTGGATGCTGTGTTAGATCTCTAAAAGAAATCATCCTAATTGGAAATTCCCAAAAAATATAGGATAACTAGCCTAGTTATCATTCCAATAACTGATATCAACTCCACCCACCACCCACTACACTTTGTCCTCTAAACAATCCATATAATCGAACATAATTTTTATGAGGTTTGACATCCTTACTGCACTAAAGTTCCATGCTTTCCATTTTACCATGTACTCATGTCTCATAAATATCTCCCACATAGACTTCATGTCAATAATCTCCCATGCTAGTTTAGCTTGAAAGATGTGCATGGTTTCAGAAACATCACAAAGGCTGACTACCACCTCATCAATAGGATTTCCCATTATTCCTTATAAATTCCAATGGAATTTATTAGTATGTTTAGAATCCAAAATAAATCTTTTGAAAATGTTCTCCCAATTACCAATAGTCCCTTTCAGTGCCATAATAACCGAAACAACATGCATAGGCATAGAGGCTAAAATTATATTCACCGAAGTGATTGACACACCAATTTAATGGAACCTATATTTACAATTTCATATTCAACCCATAATTATCTTTAAAATTTAATTAAAAAGAGCCTTATTAATTCTAATATTAGTGATGGGAACACCTAGGTACAACATCGGGAGTTGTCATTCTTGCATACCCAAATTTTTTTAGAATAATTACTCATCACATAATGGGGAATCTCTTTGATATGTAAACATTAATATTTTCCAAATTGATCCTTTTTACACAAAGATAATCATGGATCTTAAAAATTATATTAAGTAAATAAATTTATCATTGACTTAAAATAATTAAAATAAAAATATCATCATCGAACATAAAATATTTTATAATACTGTCTCCCATTATTTTTTTATAAGGCATGATAGAACCATCCTGAATACATATGTTGATATTTCTAGAGAGCACCTCTTGAGAAATAATAGATAAACATGGTGAAAGGGGATCACCATTCCTAAGACTAAGGTCTGTCTTTAAAAATCTTAGTCCTTTTCCCATGAAATAAATCAAGATCTATGGTGATGGGTAGAATATTAACATATGGTCACAAACCCATTATTTAAACCCAAGTTTTCTCATGACTTTGATCATAAAACTCCACTAAATTATTCTATATGATTTATTCATATCAAAATTAATCATTATTTTGGAACCCAAAGCCTTCATGTTCAATTCCACCACAATCTTTTGCAGGATTCCCACAACCCCTTAAATACTTCTAACTTGAATAGAATCATGTTTCTCATCTAACACAATTACCGACACCCCATAACCCAATATTATATTTGAAATCCTTTCCTAGATTTTGTATATGAAATTACATAGGCATATCAGATGGTACTGGTTGATGGTGTTTGGCAGGGGAACCGACATAGTCAATAACACCCTGGCAGAACAAACCACTTTCGGTAATACCCACCATTGAAAAAATCACACAACACATCTTTAATATGATCCTTGATAATGACACAGGTTTTCATGAAGGGTGAGCATGAAAATCCATCTAGTTTGAGTGTGATATCCAGAATCAAACTTATTACTTGCTCATGAATATACTCATCATATGGTAAATCCGCTAACAATCCATTCTCATTGTCATCCACCAGTATGGGTATACATTGCATGAAAACCTCCTCACCCATGATATCCTCACCTCTGTGGCACAGTGTGATTGAAGAACCTATCAAAATGACCTCAAAATGTTCCAAATACATCCTCCATACCACCTTGATTTCATCAATATAATAACCATACTGAATATGTAGGTTAACGTTTTTGGCTACCTTTATTTATTTTATGCATGCCTGGAAGAAGGCTATGTTGCGGTCTCCCTATCTCATCCATGTCACCCTGAACCTGTAACAGTCCGAGATTTTATGGAAAATATTCTTTTTAATTTTATTAATGTCTTGTGTTGTACGCTACACCAAAAGGAGCTTTCACAACATACATCCTTGACTTTCCTTGCATTACACGCAATCGCGACCTTCCTCGATAGCGTGTGTAGTACGCAATACCGAGTTTCACTAAACAACGATATGCTATTAAAATATTATTATAACTAGCCGTTATGAATAGTAATAACCACCTTTTAAAATTTTAGAAATTTTAGCTCTCAAAATGGACTTCATTTTTGGATTCGGAGTATCGAATTTAGCCTAAGGTGAAATTTTGGTACTTTTCGGATAACTTTCATATTCTGATGAATAGTGAAAATTACTAAATTATAATTAAAAACAACTTTTTTAATCGAAATAATTAATAGTGATAAATTATTAATTTGAGTGGTTTTAAAGTATATTTAGAATATATTTTTACAATTTAATACAATGTTGGTCATTGGATGTAATTTCACATTTAAACCAAACATAAACAAGTGTCAATCTTTTGATATATATTGTTTCTTAAAAAACACACTATTTGTTTTAACAGCGGGATTTAATTATAAAATTAATTAATGAAACTTCTATGTTATGAGTTTGGTAAAATAGACTTCATTTTTGAATTCGGAATATGAAATATAGCTTAGGATGAAATTTTGGCATTGTTCTGAAAAACATCAATTTTTGATGAATAGTGAAACTACTAAGTGGTAGTTAAAAAACTGAATTTTTCATAAAACTTAATTTTACCGCTTCTGTGAATGGAATTTCAAAAATCCGAGAGACACGGTTGATATCAGTAAGTAAAATGTGGTTCAATGAGATGAAAATAATTTTTGGTGAATAGTAACTTTTTACTTTTATTTACCACGGTGAAAAGTAAATAGGGTAATTAAGGGTAAGAATGATATTAATATTACCCTAACACATGTCCTAATTCTATTGGACAAGTGTATCTCGACCAAAAACAACCTTAAGTAAAATATTATCATTTAGGCCCACTTGGATTAGATTAGAACATTTATTATTATTTAATTCAAAGAAGAGTTAAAAGAGTTAAAATCAAAATTTATTTACTAAAACATTTTTAATATAGGGTTGTAGATAAGATAAATTAGATTGTAAATATTCATTAGAAATCTAAAAAGATTTCCTATATAATGGAATTTTATTTGTAATTTTTAGACATTAAATAATTTAATTTATTTATGACACAATGATGATGCCGTAATTATCTTCTTAATGAAATATTGACATAATTGATGTTATAAACACCAAAATAAATGTAATTTAGACTTTTTATGAATTCCACTAATTTTCTAGGTTACTATGATATATTAGTGTTGATTTAATCAACTTGGTTCGAACATATAATTCTGTTATGACTTTCACAAAAATCATATATCAAATAGTGTCAAAATTGACACAAAATAGTTTTTAAATCAAATATTATATTACTAATTGTTATTTTATTCCTAAAAATCTAAGGTTCGGCCAAATGACTTAGATAAGGATATATATATTAATAATAAACAATTTGGGGTTCGTTTGGCATGTTATAGTAAGTGTATTAACCATATAGTGAAAGAAAACAAAAAGACATGGTAAAAGTTAAATTATTTAACTTAGAGTTAAATCTAATTGATAAGGATAAAATAATACCCTAAACTTGTCTAAATCCTATTGGTTGATAGGATTTCGACCCTTCCCCACTTTTGCTTCGAAATAAGACCCTTTGGAACCATTATAAACCGATTTTGACTTTAATATAAAATAATATTTTGAGATATTCCTAAGGTGCCCCTCTCCTCCCTTATAAAAGGGCACCTCCTCCCCCTCCTCCTCACACCAAATTGAGCACTCAACCTCGGCCAACCCCTGCCATTTTCTCCTCTCCACTTCCCTAGAATAATCCTAGAGGTCCTGGTCTTCTTCAAAGACCAATATTAGTTCCCTAAGTGGAGGATTCAAAGAAGCGTTCCAAAGAAGAGGTAATATCCATTACCGATCTTTTCAATTTCTTTCTTCTTCAACTTCTTCTTCTTTAGTTGTTTCATGATAAAGTAATAACATCAGTATTAATTACATACTGATATGTTATTATAAATATGAAACAACCCTAATTCACCTTCTATCCATCCTACGGAAAAATGAAATCACCGCGCGTGCGTACGTACGAAATACCGTCTCCACGCCGTGGTGTAATCTATTTTCCACCACCACCTTACAAGGATGGGTATAATGGTGTAATGAGTAACTATTTATGATTATTATAAAGTAATATTGATACTGAAATAATATATATATACTCCAATACAATTCCACGATCATAGGAATGATATCATCACTCGTGCGTACGTACGGAATACCGTCTCCACGATGTGAAGCGACTCGTTCTACATGATCATCATTACATAATAATTATATAAATGAATTGAATGAATAAATATGATATATGTTACACTAATACCATTCTGGATATAAGGTATCTATAAACTTAAAAGAAGAATAAGAATTTATTCGGCAAAACACGCATAAGAACAAAAGGCAATAAAGACCCGAGTAACAAGTAACAATGAAATATTACTAACAAGAAGCTAAGAATATGACCATATATGATATCATATCAATATGTATGATTCTGGAATAAGTCAATAACATTATTTAAACCATTATACAGGAGCTTCGGACACGTACAAAGCAAATCGGACCTAAGGTAAGGGAAATATAACAATCTCATTTTTATCCGAGATTGTTTATACTTTGGTATTTACTGGGGTGTATTTTATCATCCACATCCATGTTTACTCAATATGTAATATTATTTCCATCCACCTACAATTGTGTAATTCCAATTTTACCCTTCGGTGATTTTTTAGTAAAGGATATGAAAGGAATCTTTTGTCGTTTTTCGTACGAGGTACTTTTTGACTTTTCCGACAAAAGTACGAAGAATGTTTTTTTTAACTTATACGGCATGAATGGATTTTTAAAACATTATTTCCAAGAAACATCCTTTAAAAGTTTTCAAGTTTATTTTTAATGAACTTATTTTATTTTAAAGTCATATGACATGATATGAAAGAAAAAATGTTTTTGAAGTAGAAAGGATATTTTCCTCAAGAATGGAGTTCAAGTATTTTATCAAAATTATTTTCCATCTAAGATAATAAAAGGGTTCTGTTTTTATCCCTATTATTACATTGGTTTGATTATGTTGTGATGGAAATATTTTTATGAATTCCTTTATCTTATATGAAATGTTTTATGATGTCACGATGTTTAAGATTCCTATTTTTATTACATGGGTTATGCAATGATGTATGATTTATGATTTTGTGGCACACATAAGAATGGTATCATTATGAGATGGGTGGGACCTATATCTCCATCCAATGCATTGGGTAAAGATTTCATATCTCATGAGATAGACATGGCTGGAATTGTAGGTTATACCGGTTCAGTGAAACAGGACTGAAATGAGGGTGACTCGATTCAGAAAGGGACTTTGTCCACTAAGATAGTCTTGGCAATGAGTCATGACTAACAAGAAATGATTCTCTATGATTATGTGTGTATGCCACAAAGTTTCATGTTTTAAGTTATGATTATTGGGATTTCATTTCACTACTATGATTTATCCCATGTTATGAAATTATGCTCTCTTTTGCAGGTAAAGATTTCCAAAAGTTATGTTCTTATGAATATGATGTGATTGATTTTTTTCTTTTGTTTACCCTTACTGAGCATTTGAGCTCACCCTTTTATGTTTTCTTTTCCCCAGGATATAAAGAAAGGTTTTAGGTAAAAAAAGGGAAGATCTTTATGAGAGATATTGAAGATCTTTCACCACGATTAGAAGATTACGTTCCGAGTTTCCAAAGACACTAAACTATTACGATCCTTGTGTGTGTGTTTTTGTTATGTACTAAGTATTCTGCAAATGTAATGTAATGTCCATGTACGTCAAGATACGAGTCTCTACAGTTGGTATCAGAGGAAAGGTTTAGTCAACCTTTGGAAACTAGGATGCGAAAACGTTAGTGAGATCCCAAGAGATATTTCTAAGGTATGTCTAGGGATGTCCCTAAGGATAAGTATACGTATAGGATATGGTCCTAGAACTACGGTAACGATCTTAGAATTTAACCTAAGATGTTAGATATTAAGGGTACTCCCCCTTTACTATGTTGTTTTCCCTAGCAAGATTTTTGCCTCTCACACTATTCTTTTTGGGTTTTAGACGATGGATGAAACCCGAAGGAACCGTGTTGATCAATGCAATGGACAATGCAATGATTGCCCTCCTGAACAAACAAATGTTATGGGAGATGGAGTGAAAAATCTTGTTTCTATACTTACACAAGCTATGAATCATTCTGGACTTCAAAATGAGCAGAGAAGGGAATAATATTCTATTGAGTCCTTCATGAGGCAACGTCCACCTTCTTTCAGTGGGACTTCCGATCCACTTGCTGCTGAACAATGGATCAGTACCACTGAAAAGATATTTTCAGTTCTTTAATGTTCTGAACATGATAAATTCATCTTAGCAGTATATCGTTTGGAAGGTGAAGCTGATCAATGGTGGAATCTTATCAAGAATACGAGGCCAAGAGATGAAATTGAGTCCATGGAATGGGACGAGTTCAAGAACTTGTTTTTCAGTAAGTACTTCCCTCGTATTCTTCGAACAAAGATGGAAAAGGAGTTTCTTGAGCTGAAGCAGAAGGATGATGAATCTGTTGATATATACGAAGCGAATTTTACAAGACTTGCAAGGTATGCATCTGGCATTATCATCCAACCTGAAAGTAAAGTTGATCGATTTTTCAGTGGCTTAAAACCAAGTCTTCGAAGGGCATTAGCTATAAGATACTTCAGTAGCTATGAAGAAATTGTGCGTTGTGCTATCAAGGTAGAAATGGAAGTTGGTGTTACATATCCATCTCATGGTTTTGACAAGAAACGAAAGATGGAGTTCAAGGAGAAATCTCAGAATAATGGTGAAAAGAAGATGAATGTTTCCTTATGCACAAAGTGTGGAAAGAAGCATGGTGGAGATTGTCTTAAAGGGACTAGAAAATGTTTTAAGTGTGGAAAAGAAGGTCATTGAGCAGCTGAGTGTCGAAGTAATGGAAAAAGGGTTTCTAATGATGTGAATAAAGAAAACACTGCAGAGAACGCACCACCAACACTTCAATGCTTCAAGTGCAAGGAAATGAGGCATTATGCTAATAAATGCCCTAATCCAAGGGTTAGTGATGATCAACATGAGCAACCACTGAAGGCAAAGGACAAAGGGAAGTCACATGCGATCACTATTGGCGATGTTGAATATGACAACGATGTGGTGGAATGATTAAGTGTTTATGTAATGGGATTCCAAAATAATGTTGTATCATAAAGTATTGGAATATTTATGTATTGGTCTAATGTGGTATTCAAAGTAATTGAGATATTTTTGGAAATAAGATGATATGCGCATAATGAAGGGAAAACGAGAAAATGAAATGTTTAACAGTATTCATGAGCTCATGATTGATATAAGGACTAAGTGATATCATGGTTTGAGTATATAGAATTTTGAGGATTTTGGTATGTGGAAAGTGTTAAATTTTAACTGCATTCATGTTTTCACTAAGTTATTCAAGATAATACACGATTCAAGACTTTGAATGTTTGGAATGTGACCAACAAAACATATCTTATGATATATGGGGATCGACGATGGTGTTAAATCTCTGGTAATCGTTTTCACTATGTTATGAGCGTGGACTGCAGTATTATGGATAAGCCTAAAGATTGGAATGGATTATGTTGGACATAAGTTAGTATTATTTAAGGATAAAAGTTTTTTTTCTCGATATTATTGATGGGATGTTATAGTAATGTAGTTCTAGAAAAAGGAAAACCTGCAGGACGGGCGGCAGCCCATCGCGTCGGACAAGGCTGTGGGAATCGAACCCACAATCGAAGTGTGACTGGCCTTTATCGCCTACCACTGGCCTACATGAAGTCCCTGTTTAGTAGAAACTAGTTTAATTATATTAAGCAGTATGATATATGAAGTATAAGTCCATTTTAGGAACCATATATGATTAATCTCACTATAGATCGACTTATGTATATAATTTTTGGTAACCTTTTGTTTGAGACAGATGGAATGACCCGTCATTCTATCACATGATCTTCTAACAATTCACGAATAAAAAATTCAACTTCATTTATTTAAGACATGAAGTGGAAATTGTTCAAGGCACGAACAACAGTGAGATTGTACCAAAATAAAGTAAGTATTTATTCTAAGAAAATTTTCAACTTTAGGGAAATGATTTTGAAAACCAAAAATGTTGTCCTAGTGATCTTATACCTAATGAATCAGATGGTACCTTATATCATCACAAATCTATGGATTTGTGATTACTGGCTTTTCCATAGCTATGTTCTCTACCACTCTCCATTAGAACATGATGGTTAGATTTCTCTTCCATATCCATATTTTCACCTATGTGGAAACCCAGTGATTAGTTTATTTGGGTAATCGTTACATTTCATACTTTAGTTTTTAAAGCCAAGTTTTAGTATTCCTTTTTACGATGTGGGTTTCTATTAAAGAAACTTTTGAATAGTAAACTATTTATAACCCTGACGAATTTCGAGGGCGAAATTCATTTTAAGGGGGGTAGAATGTAACAGTCCGAGATTTTATGAAAAATATTCTTTTTAATTTTATTAATGTCTTGTGTTGTACGCTACACAAAAAGGAGCTTGCACAACACACATCCTTGAATTGCCTTGCATTACACGCAATCACGACCTTCCTCGATAGCGTGTGTAGTACGCAATACCGAGTTTCACTAAACAACGATATGCTATTAAAATATTATTATAACTAGCCGTTATGAATAGTAATAACCACCTTTTAAAATTTTAGAAATTTTAGCTCTCAAAATGGACTTCATTTTTGGATTCGGAGTATCGAATTTAGCCTAAGGTGAAATTTTGGTGCTTTTCGGATAACTTTCATATTCTGATGAATAGTGAAAATTACTAAATTATAATTAAAAACAACTTTTTTAATCGAAATAATTAATAGTGATAAATTATTAATTTGAGTGGTTTTAAAGTATATTTAGAATATATTTTTACAATTTAATACAATGTCAGTCATTGGATGTAATTTCACATTTAAACCAAACATAAACAAGTGTCAATCTTTTGATATATATTGTTTCTTAAAAAACACGCTATTTGTTTTAACAGTGGGATTTAATTATAAAATTAATTAATGAAACTTCTATGTTATGAATTTGGTAAAATAGACTTCATTTTTGAATTCGGAATAAGAAATATATCTTAGGATGAAATTTTGGCATTGTTCTGAAAAACATCAATTTTTGATGAATAGTGAAACTACTAAGTGGTAGTTAAAAAATTGAATTTTTCATAAAACATAATTTTACCTCTTCTATGAATGGAATTTCAAAAATCCGAGAGACACGGTTGATGTCAGTAAGTAAAATGTGGTTCAATGAGATGAAAATAATTTTTGGTGAATAGTAACTTTTTACTTTTATTTACCACGGTTAAAAGTAAATAGGGTAATTAAGGGTAAGAATGATATTAATATTACCCTAACACATGTCCTAATTCTATTGGACAAGTGTATCTCGACCAAAAACAACCTTAAGTAAAATATTATCATTTAGGCCCACTTGGATTAGATTAGGACATTTATTATTATTTAATTCAAAGAAGAATTAAAAGAGTTAAAATCAAAATTTATTTACTAAAACATTTTTAATATAGGGTTGTACATAAGATAAATTCTATTGTAAATATTAATTAGAAAGATAAAAAGATTTCCTATATAATGGAATTTTATTTGTAATTTTTAGACATTAAATAATTTAATTTATTTATGACACAATGATGATACCGTAATTATCTTATTAATGAAATATTGAAATAATTGATGTTATAAACACCAAAATAAATGTAATTTGATACGTTTTATGAATTACACTAATTTTCTAGGTTACTATGATATATTAGTGTTGATTTAATCAACTTGGTTCGAACATATAATTCTGTTATGACTTTCACAAAAATCATATATCAAATAGTGTCAAAATTGACACAAAATAGTTTTTAAATCAAATATTATATTACTAATTGTTATTTTATTCCTAAAAATCTAAGGTTCGGCCAAATGACTTAGATAAGGATATATATATTAATAATAAACAATTTGGGGTTAGTTTGGCATGTTATAGTAAGTGTATTAACCATATAGTGAAAGAAAACAAAAAGACATGTTAAAAGTTAAATTATTTAACTTAGAGTTAAATCTAATTGATAAGGATAAAATAATACCCTAAACTTGTCTAAATCCTATTGGTTGATAGGATTTCGACCCTTCCCCACTTTAGCTGCGAAATAAGACCCTTTGGAACCATTATAAACCGATTTTGACTTTAATATAAAATAATATTTTGAGATATTCCTAAGGTGCCCCTCTCCTCCCTTATAAAAGGGCACCTTCTCCCCCTCCCCCTCACACCAAATTGAGCACTCAAGCTCGGCCAAACCCTGCCATTTTCTCCTCTCCACTTCCCTAGAATAATCCTAGAGGTCCTGGTCTTATTCAAAGACCAATATTAGTTCCCTAAGTGGAGGATTCAAAGAAGCGTTCCAAAGAAGAGGTAATATCCATTACCGATCTTTTCAATTTCTTTCTTCTTCAACTTCTTCTTCTTTAGTTGTTTAATGATAAAGTAATAACATCAGTATTAATTACATACTGATATGTTATTATAAATATGAAACAACCCTAATTCACCTTCTATCCATCCTACGGAAAAATGAAATCACCGTGCGTGCGTACGTACGGAATACCGTCTCCACGCCGTGGTGTAATCTATTTTCCACCACAACCTTACAAGGATGGGTATAATGGTGTAATGAGTAACTATTTATGATTATTATAAAGTAATATTGATACTGAAATAATATATATATAATCCAATACAATTCCACGATTATAAGAACGATATCATCACTCGTGCGTACGTACGGAATACCGTCTCCACGATGTGAAGCGACTCGTTCTACATGATCATCATTACATAATAATTATATAAATGAATTGAATGAATAAATATGATATATGTTACACTAATACCATTATGGATATAAGGTATCTATAACCTTAAAATAAGAATAAGAATTTATTCGGCAAAACACGCATAAGAACAAAAGGCAATAAAGACCCGAGTAACACGTAACAATGAAATATTACTAACAAGAAGCTAAGAATATGACCATATATGATATCATATCAATATGTATGATTCTGGAATAATTCAATAACATTATTTAAACCATTATACAGGATCTTCGGACACGTAAAAAGCAAATCGGACCTAAGGTAAGGGAAATATAACAATCTCATTTTTATCCGAGATTGTTTATACTTTGGTATTTACTGGGGTGTATTTTATCATCCACATCCATGTTTACTCAATATGTAATATTATTTCCATCCACCTACAATTGTTTAATTCCAATTTTACCCTTCGGTGATTTTTTAGTAAAGGATATGAAAGGAATCTTTTGTCGTTTTTCGTACGAGGTACTTTTTGACTTTTCCGACAAAAGTATGAAGAATGTTTCTTTTAACTTATACGGAATGAATGGATTTTTAAAACATTATTTCCAAGAAACATCCTTTACAAGTTTTCAAGTTTATTTTTAATGAACTTATTTTATTTTAAAGTCATATGACATGATATGAAAGGAAAAATGTTTTTGAAGTAGAAATGATATTTTCCTCAAGAATGGAGTTCAAGTATTTTATCAAAATTATTTTCCATCTAAGATAATAAAAGGGTTCTGTTTTTATCCCTATTATTACATTGTTTGATTATGTTGTGATGGAAATATTTTTATTAATTCCTTTATCTTATATGAAATGTTTTATGATGTCACGATGTTTAAGATTCCCATTTTTATTACATGGGTTATGCAATGATGTATGATTTATGATTTTGTGGCACACATAAGAATGGTATCATTATGAGATGGGTGGGACCTATATCTCCCTCCAATGCATTGGGTAAAGATTTCATATCTCATGAGATAGACATGGCTGGAATGGTAGGTTATACTGATGCATTGGGTAAATATTTCATATCTCATGAGATAGACATGGCTGGAATGGTAGGTTATACCGGTTCAGTGAAACAGGACTGAAATGAGGGTGACTCGATTCAGAAAGGGACTTTGTCCACTAAGATAGTCTTGGCAATGAGTCATGACTAACAAGAAATGATTCTCTATGATTATGTGTGTATGCCAAAAAGTTTCATGTTTTAAGTTATGATTATTGGGATTTCATTTCACTACTATGATTTAACCCATGTTATGAAATTATGCTCTCTTTTGCAGGTAAAGATTTCCAAAAGTTATGTTCTTATGAATATGATGTGATTTATTTTTTTATTTTTTTTACCCTTACTGAGCATTTGAGCTCACCCTTTTATGTTTTCTTTTCCCCAGGATATAAAGAAAGGTTTTAGGTAAAAAAAGGGAAGATCTTTATGAGAGATATTGAAGATCTTTCACCACGATTAGAAGATTACGTTCCGAGTTTCCAAAGACACTAAACTATTACGATCCTTGTGTGTGTGTTTTTTTTATGTACTAAGTATTCCGCAAATGTAATGTAATGTCCATGTACGTCAAGATACGGGTCTCTATAGAACCTCTCCCTGTAAATTCTCTCCAACTCTAGAATCCTTTCGACCAACTTATTTTTCTTCTCATTTTGGGAAATAAAAAACTAGTCATCCCAATTTGATAATTTTATTTCTTCAATACTTTATATCCCTCTTTGTTACTCCTCTATGTTATCATTGTTGTTGGTATTGCTCAACATCCAGTCTTGTAAATCCTCTCTCAATTGTCTGAGATGAAGAGACAACCTAGACCATACATATATCATCACCAGTTTATTCTAGGAGTTTTAAACCCTCCATTCTCATCTAGTAGTTAGAGAAGCTAAAGCTTTTTGTTCTTCTAGTCTCTTTCTTCAAGGAACCCACCAGAGGATAATGGTTATATTGCGATCAAGGAAGATGAGAAACTGGCAATTGAGGTAATGAATATAGGCCTTGTAAGATGTAAATGAATATATATATTATTCACCATATATTATTGGTTACTTTATGATAGTTACACCAAGTATATATTTTTTCCTTTGAATCCAAGATCCATCAGTCCATATGAAACCATAAAATGCACAAAATTATCTACAGCTCTGTTAGAATGACCAACTCCACCTCGTTTCTCCAATACGTCTACAATAACATTGATGTCCCCTCCAACAACCCAAGGAAGACTACCTGGATTGAAATAAGAAATTTCCCTCCATATCATACTTCTCTCCTCCACATCACATTTTCTATACAAAAACATAAAATGAAAATATGAACCCCCTTGACTCATTTTGGTATTGACATGTGGCATTGAATATTTAACACACTCCACAAAATCACATTGCTTAAAGACTACCCAAATTTATGGGTTGAATGAGTCAGTCATAAAAAAATATTAGAAACCCAAACATTGAGAAAAAGTTAAAATTTGGTCCCAACTCTACTTTGGTTCCAGAATAGATAGAAATGATATATGAGGATGATGAGACTCATTAAAAATAAAGGCAATTTTTTCTTTCACTCCTAAGCCTCTATCATTAAAAACCATTATAAAAGACATTAAAAAGGAGGAGAAATGGATTTTGAAGAATGAGTAGCACCTTAATTTTTCTCTTGAATTGGCACTCAAAGAATCCTTCATGAATGAGTAATGAAACCACATAAGGTTGGAGAATAAAAAGAATGTTCATCCATATTTCTAGAACCATAATAGACCAAAGAAACCACATCCATATCCATGTCTTTTAAGACCTAAAACCTATTAGGTGAGCCTATTGATGACAACCTAGTACCCTCCATTAATCTATGAAATTTCATTAGACTCGAGCACCATGGTCCTAAATCCATTTGGCCTCTGATCAAAAACTCCACTACCACCCCCTTGAGATGAGAAAAAATCACCGAAGAAAGCATGAAACCTTCATCTGAAATGAAAAGAAAAGAAGAGACACCCTATATGAATAGTAAAAAACACATTTTTTAAAAATATGTTTAATAGTTTTAGATAATGTAAATATATTGATAAATATTTATATAATTTGTATTAAAGTCATTATACTAATTAAAACTAAACTTTTCCTCAATTTTTTTATTCCATTTTCTTAGAAAATAATAAAAATAATTTATTACACTATTGAAAAAATAAATTGAAAAAATGAAATTGATTTTTGAAATGATCATGCCCATATTAGTATAGAGTTAATTTTTGATGTTTTTGTGAAATGATAAATTTTCAATGAATATTGAAAAATACTGCTTTTATTAATTTCTTTTCATTTTAATCATTTAAAAAATAAATTATATTTAAACTTAATTAAAAGTCAAAAATATTTAATATATATTATAATTAATCCATTTATGTAATTTTAATTAATTTTATGTTGGGTTTTTGTATGAAAATGTTTTATTCTTATGAAAATAGTTTTTTCTAGACAAATTGTTTTTATATCATTTTAGAGGTTTAAATTTAAATTAAAATTTTTCACTTCTGTTAATTGATTTTGATAAAATTGAATAATTATTTTGAATCAATTTTTTTTTAATATGTTTAACATAATTGTTATAAAATGTAACTATTAATAAATATAAAAATATTGTTCCATGGCTCAGGTGAAAAAAAGTTTACTTGGGGGATTATATCAAGAGATAAGGGTATTTTTGGCCCCTAAACAAGTGTAAATACTAATTTATGAACATATATTACTAAATAATATCCCAAATTAGAATATATGGACATTTTGAATCATTTTTATTGAGTATGACATTAATATATTTTCATCTTTTATGAAATTCAATGTTTTTCCTCTCCCCCACTTATAAATGGACCCCTCACATTTCTATTACTTACACCACATTGAGCCATATAGACTAGTTAAAAAAAAAATTATTTTTTTAACACTTTAGTGGTTTTGGTTTTCCAAAAATAGAATTTCATGAGTTCTTAATAAAGGATGCAATATAGGTCAGTCCAAGAAGATGTAATAATCTTACCCGACCTCTCTTAATTTATTTCTTATTCAACCTCCTATAAATACATAGTATCTAACATAAAAACCTATGTATTATTAATATAATTAATTTTTTTATGATTAAATAATATCCATTATTCACCATCCTTTCCATTAAATGGGAAGTGAAAGTGTCTCTCTTACTTACGTGTGGACTACCACCTCCACATAGTGATACAAATCAGTTTTCATCACCATATTTCATGAATGAGTTCTATGATGGGATTAATGTTTATAAATTATATTTATGGAAGAATTATGTTTATATAATTATAATATATCATCCACCTTATTTCCTTCCAATCTATTGAAAAACTCAATGTTTCTTATGCATATGTTTGGATTACCACCTCTACAAAGATATGTTTTTAATTTTTATTTTCCACTTTAAATGGATGATAATGAAAAAATATTTAATGAATATTTATGATATGTATGATATTGTAATTATTTTTTAGATGTGATTTTATATTTAACTTTCTTTTCTTCTACAAATCAAGATATGAAAACACTATTCATGTGTACATACGACATACTGTCTCCAAAAAACAGTGTAATTGATGTTTCCCTGTCAACATTTTATGGATGATTTTAAATACTTATTTAATGAATATATGATATATTAATATAATAATGAACATTTATTTAATATTTTATCCATTATTAAATTAAAAGGACTGAAAATTTCAAACTAAAACATCTAGGAAAAAATGTTAATGCTCATAAACAACACTTTTGATAATAAATATTTAATACACGGGTGTTGTAATATTATAAGTGTGTAATATATGATATTTAGAGTATGTAAAATATTATGTTATTATGTTTTAATCAATGTAAATTTATTTTTCAGGAGGATTGAGTGATTTAGATGAAACTAGAACATGAGCTGACATATTTATATAAAAATATCTATGTTTTTTTAAATTAATTATGATTATGTTTTTGATTGTAAACTTTTATGATCTACATCTTCAGAATCATGTAAATTTTATTATCCTATTATTATTTTTAGATATAAAATTTTTGGCATTCATTTTACTCTCTTAAATATCATAATATATTGAAATAATTTCATTAAGGAAAACCAACATTATATCACCCATTGGAAAAAAACTAATTTTTCTTCCATATCCATGTATTATAAAATTGGTTCCAAGATTGATTTTTTTAGTATCCTTTGATTTAATAAATTCATTATTACTCATCATTGGATTTTTTACATACATTTTTAAAATAAATCTTCTTGTATTTTTCCAAATGTGGAACAATAGACATGTTATCAAAATGTGGATTAAATATTTATTTTTAACATTCTCATCATGAAAAAAAATTCCATCATCTTGATCACATAATGTTTTGAAGCTTAAATTACATGTTTCCATGTCTCTTTGAAAATATTTTTTTCCATTAATATTTTTGATCTTTTTATATTTTATATGAGTAATTACAAAAATGAAATTGTTTTTTTCCTCAATAAATATTTTAAATGTTCCTTTAATGGAATATTTTATTTATGATAACATCCATTGAAATTGTTTATTATTTACTAAGTAAATTGTCTAATGAAACCAAACATACTCATTCTTTGTATGGTTTATGATAATGATGATGATATGTTTATAAAACCCATTTATTTTCCACAGGATATGTTATGATGAAATGTTAAAATTTTTATTAAGATAGTTTATCTTCAAATAGCTTTGATATTAAATTCATGATTTATGATCTGGTGTCACATATATGAATTTATTATGATTATTTTTTTCAGTTTTCCAAAATTATATTTCCCTCTAATTAATTAGATAACGATAGATATATGATAAGATTTTATGTACTAGAATGGGAAGTGAATCTTGTTCACTGAGGGTATTTTCCTACTATGATAATATTTGGAGTGAACCATAACTAAGGATATGATGGAATTTGAATTTAACTCCATTGACTATAATATTATTGGAAATGATCCTTAACTAAAGAAATTGTTTTCATTAATAATTTATATTCGAAAAACTTATTTCTTAATCCAATGATATGCTATCATGGATTATGTTCTATGATAAATTTATCATTAATGTTTTATGGAACTACAATAATTATTTCAAGACTCAATATTATGTCATATGATATGATGGGTATCACATTAAAAAGTTAATATCATATTCTTATACCCTTATTTTGATGTTAGGTTTATCTGATCAATTTGGTCTCCTATGTTTACACTTACTGAGCATCCGAGATCACCCTTTACTATGTTACCTTTCCATTGGTTATGAAGAATGGTTTTATGTATGATATATCTATGAATTTTTATAGTTGTGAATAACTTAGTGGTATATTATGTATATCTCTTATTTGATATTTTTTATATACCCATGTTTCTAAATACACTATACCTAGAGGAGTATAATATATATTATAATGTTATGTATTGAATATTCATATATTAAGATGAAATATTTATGTATGAAAATATGTAATCAATATAGTTGGTATCATAACATGTTTAAGTTACCTTTCGTATCTTGAAAGTGAAAAATTTATGTGGAGCCCTTAGGATGACCATCTGTATAGGATAAAATCATACGTAATGTTAAAGCGAGGAATGGGATTTTCTCTGAAAAACATCTTGTCTAGATACTAAATGTGGATATGGTTTTGTAATAGTTTCATCCAGTGATAATAATAATAAAAGGTTGGATGGTTGTATCTTGACCATAATTATACAACACTATGACTATTCCCTTTATGCACACCTAGTTTAACATTCCCAAGGGATATTCTTGGGTTAATTAACATTTTTTTATAAAAAGTTATAAGGGATTTAAATAGATTATTATCATGAATGGAAAATGTTAAACCAAATGTGTAATATATTGATAAAATGTGTCATTATTAAGAAATCATATAAATTATTTTTAATTATTTGGTGGTTCCCCATAATTATTATTATTTCTCACACTTTGTGTTTTTTATTTTAGTCAATGGATGAAAACCAATGGTGAATTGTTTATTCTGATTATTATGAAAAATGAAATGATTTTCCTCCTAAGAAACCAAATTTTTTGGGATATATAATGAAAAATATCATTTCTTTTTTAGGAAATTTTATCAAGACTTGAATCATAGTAGTATTCCATATAATAATTAAAGGGAAGAATATTATTTTTACTCCTTTGTGAGGAAACATCCACATTCTATTAGTGGGTATGATTATCCTATTGTTGTAGGTAAATGGGTCAGTACATAAAAAAATATATTTTCTAGTAATTGGTGTTTTAAAAGTTTTTTTTGTTTTTTATCATTTATATGGTGAAGAAAATGAATATAGGGGTCTCATCCACAATATAATAAAATGAAAATAAATTTAATCCACACAGTGGGATGATTTTAAGATTTTCTTTTTTAAAAATCACTTTGCTCAGATTCATTTGTATGATAATTGAGAAATAATTTATTATTATTAAGAATAAGGTAGATGAATTTATTATTAGTTATGAGGAAACTTTTACGAGAAATCTAAAGAATGCTTTTTTATTATCCACCAACCTATATGTATTATTGATTGATTTATCAGTTGATTAAATCAAAGTATCCAAATGATGTTTTCCATAGTATACATTAGTAGCTATGAAGAAAATTTTCAATCTTCTTTCAATGTAATTTTTTTTATTTGGTTTAGAAATTATTCATACAGTTTTGAAAATAAACGAAAGATGAAATTTAAAAAATATCCTAATAATAAAAACAATGGAGAGGAGAAAATGATCTTTCCTTTATTATTTATGTGTGAAACGAGACATGGAGGAAGTTATCTTAAGGGGTATTCTTAATTATTTATGTGTAGAAAGTAAGGTCATCGGGTAATCAAATTCCAATTTTAAGGGATGAAATTAAATAATGATGCAATTATAATGGTATCTCTATTGAATTTACCCACACACACTATTTTTTCAAATTTAGAGAGTATTGGAATTAATTTAACCAATGATCATATATGATGGTTAATTTTGATTTTAAAAATCAATATCCTCTCAAACCAATTGAAATAAGAAAACATCATGCATGTATTATTTTCGATCTGGGATGTGATAATGAGTTTGTGAAAAGTTCTCAAATCATCCACTATAGATTTGATAATATCATATTCAACTCTATATCAACACAATATTTTATATATAAAGTATTCGATAAGGATATCACAATACCACCCCAATTAGTAATGATTTGTTTAATAAATGAAAAGCTCAATGTTTTTCCAAAAAAAACAGATATTTAATACAGATATTATTATTTGAGGTTAAAAATTAAATACATGTAACATCTTGTGTTTTAAAATAATAATAATAATAATAACTAAATTAATTAAAATGAAACTAAAATTTATTAACAACTCTTAAATTAATATTTTTATTATTATTTAATTTCATACATTTAAAAAATGTTATAGTCATAAATATACTAATACGAATAAAAAATTAATATTATTTTTCAACATAAAATACATAATCAAATTTACATAATGAAATTTATACTAATTTATATCAAAAAGATATTTTGAAGGTAAAATAAATATAAAATTATTAAAAATTATATTTTTATTAATATATGGTTCATGAAATAATATCATGTTTATATAAATGTGGTTTTATTTCAAGCAAATAATTTATAGGGCTTATAATTTCACACTAAAAAATAATTTATAAAAACTTAACGTAATATCAACTAATTTTAACAAGTAATGTTACAAAAAATATATGTTTAGAAATTTATATATGATAAATATAATAATAAATGACAAATATAAAAATTATTAAATTATGTTTATCCAAAATATGAATATTATTTTATTTTAAAATAAAATATAAAATAAAAATTACATACATTTATCATTATATATTATTATTACTTTTATGAAATGTGTTTTTAATTATGAATCATGAAATTATTTTTATATGAGATTAATTAGTTTTTTTAGATTATAAATTATTTTATAGAATTTGGAAATTATAAAATATAAAAAAATTATGAAAAAAATTATATTTTTTAAAATTTGTTTTGTAATAAAGAAAAATTGAAATTAAATTAAAAAAAATAAATGATCAGATAAATCAAATTAGGGTAATTTTGTTAAAATTATTCATTTATAATTTTAAATAAAAAAATATATCCAGCCAACAATTTTATTTTTACTAATAAAAATTATTTTGATTATGTCTTTCGATGGTAAGGGTTTTCTTAAAAAAATTATTTCAATATAGTAAGGAAATTATTTCCAGTATTTATAGTTATATAAGGGTATTTTTAGAAGAAGGTATTTCAAATAATTAATTTAAAAAATGAAAGATGTTTTCAGTTTTAAAATTTAAATATAAGTAAAAGAACTTTATTTTGTAAGGGAAGTTCTTATTTTTAAATATTTAAAAATTATGATTATTTAAGAATATATCCCACTTATTCTATAGGGGAGATGTTTTAAAATTTCTAACAACTATTTAATTTCAAAAAGCACATTGTATATATACTTATATTATGTAAGGGGATTAAATTATACCATCTTATAATACTATTATATTACCAATTTTAATTTTTACTATGATTTGAAATAATAAAAGAACTTTTTTTGTTACTTTATATCGTAAAAATGAAAGTATTAATGAATTTATTAACATTTATATATTTTTGATGAGAGTAATTATTATTTTATGTTATAATTTTATGTTTGGTTTATATTTATAGTAATTCTTAAAGAAAATTTATCATTTTATATATTTCCATGAATGTGATACATTATCATAGATATTTCCATCATCTATAGATATTGTTGACATTTCATGCAACTTTTTATAAGAATGTATTTTAATTTTTAAGTGATTGTGTTTATGTCATCGAAATAAAATAATTACTATGGAATAAAAAATTTCTCCTAGTGGTTCTCAATTTTAATAATAATAATATTTTCTTTTAAAATAAATTTAAAAATTATTTCCTTTATGAAAATAATTTACATATTATTTTGAAGGGTTTATTGATTAAGAGTGAGAAATGAAGGACCATTAAAAATGATTTCAGGAAATTTAGAACTAATGTATCAATTGATATGATATGGTATGGGGATTAAAAATATGACCTCAAGGATATGATTTAAAATAATTTTTATCATTTTAGTAGAATTTAAAATGATGTTGGTGTCATATAAGGATGAATTGTATGAGAAAGGAATTGTTTAAATTTTTTTATAGCTATGAATATGTAAGGTTTTGTATAATTATTCAAAAATATAGAGTGAAAAGGACCTATGATATAAATTGTTATATTTATTTTTATGTTATCTAGTAAACAAATACACATAATTTTTTGTACTGAGTCTAGATGTGTTGGTTTGGTGATCTACAATTGGTATTATAGAAATGGTCTATATAACTTTAGATATTAGTAGTCGTCGTTTTAGGAAAATCTATGTGATAAAAAATTCCTTTTGAAATAATAGGTAATTGATCTCCCTTAAATGTTTTAAATATTCTTAATTTTGAAGTTGGAAGTTAATACTTTTTTTACTAAGAATAATGGATCATGAGGGTGCAATTCATTTGGGGGGGGGGGGGGGAGAATTTCACATCTTGAGTTTTAATTTTATAATTTTATTAATCAATAATGAAATTAACGTGAAACCCAATTTTATTAATGATGATCATCATCATCATATATTATTTAAGGATACCATACATCATAAAAAACAAACAAAAAAACAACCAAATACAACAAACAAGCAGAATGTGGACTATGGAGGTCTGAAATGGTGGAGCCCTAGAGCATCCCCTTTGACCAGGTTCACCCCCTCTGGAAACAGAAACCCAATATCTGGAGAGTGAATCGTGTTCACCCCATGAATTGACAACGATGCATGAAATTCAGCGACCTTGTTCCCCTCTTGCCACGTATGGAGAATCTCAGTGTTTGCATCCAAGAGACTGAGACATTTCCTAATGATATAGGAAATGGACCACCGGATGGGGCACTTACCTAATAGAGAGTTGTAGAGAATGAGGGAGTCAGTTTCCACTGCACTAAGGGTGAGGTTCCTCTGCCTAGAAAGTTAGAGACCAGAGAGCATTTCCAGGGCTTCAACTTGTAGGGAATGACCCATTCCATATCGGCCAGCAAAATCATCCATAACTACCCCATTCTTATCGCATATAACACCACCTCCACTCATGGTGCCCATAGTGCATGAGCCATCAGTGTTCAGTTTAGGGCCTAAAGGATGTGGGTGCCATCTAACCCACATCCCCTACTTTCCCTCACTGATGGGGGTTGCTGATTGAATATAGTTTGCAAAAGGCCTCATGGTGGGGGCATCCCGCCAGCCTTTTCCAAAACGACCCAGATCCAGCAACAAAAAATTAACACTTGTAACCATCGCCCGTTGGGAACATGTGGCCCCTTCAAAAATCTATTTGTTCCGAGCCGTCCAAATGCACCAACAGCCCACCGCTAGGACCAAGGCACGAGCCTTCCACTCCACCCCTTGGCCACCTACACCGTGAAACCATCTCTCAAGGAAGGGAGACTCCATCTTGTCCATGGACGCCCAGCCAATGACACCCCCAAAGTCTGACCACACTGCATTGGCCCAATCTCCCATAAAGAACAGGTGTGCCACGGTTTCCTACTGATGCGTTCTACATCAGGAGAAAGTTGACGTCATCTGAATACCCATCCATTTGACATTATCCTCTGTTGAAATAGCACAGTTCCTAATCCTCCAAACCAGAAAATTATATTTAGCTGGGATTTATTTGAGCCAGAGAGTTCCCCCCATGAATCGGTTTGGTCTGGGGTTGTAGAGATCCTGCGGAAATCCTTTAAAGAAAAACCACCAGAACTTGAAGCCGTGAAGATACACCTATCCTGATCATCATTCATGTCGATAAGATCAAAAACATCCCGTGGGCTGGTGTTAAGAACCGCCGAAACAAAGGTGGGATACAAACTAGCTTGGAAAAAGTTAATGTCGTTAACAGGGAACCCTGGGAAACCAAGAATCTCACCAGACCAGTGGTGGTGCCAAAAAGAGATCCCCCCTCTCCCGACAATCCATCTTGAGTACAGTTGTAGGGATGCGATTGGCGGGGCCACCACAAGCCAAATAGATGCAGCGTGACCAGTCCAAATCCCCTCACTATGTTTATACCGTAAGTCCATAAACCTACCCCATAGAGATTGGGCCTCGATGGTATCCCAGACGAGCTTAGAATGCATGTCATTAAGAGTGCCCGAGAGGATCCTTACGTTGATGCCACCCTCCTCCAGAGGCTTGGAGAGTCTCTCTGAAGATGCCTAGTGGCACTTCCCATCCGAATGAGCATCCCAGATAAAAGAGACCAGGATCTTGTCAATACGAGCAAGCACACCCTTCGGGACTTTAATGGCCGAAAGCACATGGACCAGGATAAAGGTTAGGATGATATTCACCAAAGTGATCCTACCTCAAAACGGTAATAACTTGCTCTTCCAGTTCGTGACCTGACCAGTAATGCAAGCCACAATATGATCAAACTAGCATACTCGAGGTCATCCAGGGGAAACAGGAGCACCAAGGTAGGTTATTGGGAAAGATCCATGATTCATGTTCAACCGATTACTCAAGGAGGCACTTTGAGAATCCGAGCATCAGTTTGTGATGTAAAAAGCACTCTTGCTCCGGTTAATGCATTGGCCACTCCAACGGCTGTATTCCTCCATGATCCTATTAAGGCCCTGAATGGACTACCGATTTGCATTGCGAAAGATGAGTGTATCATCAGCAAACATAATGTGTGAAATGCAGCTCTGCCTCTGCCTACACTGGTAAGGAGAGATGGAACCGTTGCCAATGCCCCTGTTGATATGCCGACTAAGGGCATCCTGGGCCATGATGAAGATTCTCAGTGAGAGGGGGTACCCCTATCTCAGACCACGAACCGTCTTAAAGAAGCCATGATGCTTTCCCATGAAACGAACATCCATCCATGGAGAGCTGATGCACCTGAAAATCAGATCAATAAACCAAGAAGAGAAACCAAATCTAGCAAGGACTTTGATGATAAAACTCCACTCCATGCAGTCGTAGGCCTTGTCCATGTCCAGTTTAACAGCAATATTTGAGCCATGGGACTTTATGTTGAGATCACAAATAACATCTTGTGCCAGAGCGATCGCCCCCTAAATGGATCGTCCCTTGACGAAGCCATGTTGCTCATCAGAGATCAGGGTGGGGAGGTGGGCTGCGAGTCTCTTGTTGATGATCATTGCCAGGACCTTGTAAGGGAAATTGCACATAATTACAAGACTATAGTGGTGGATGGATGAGGGATCAGGGATCTTGGGAATCAACACCAAGGTGGTAGCACAGGCGATGCGAGGTAGGCACCCGCCCTTGAAAAAACCATGGACTTCCGCAACCAAGTCCCCCTTCACCAAATCCCAGGCCGCCTTGTAGAAAGACCCCGGAAAACCATCCGGCCCAAGGGAACTCTTCAGATTGATTCTCAACCCTGCCTCATGAATCTCCTTTTAATTTGGGGTAGAAACCAGAAGATAATTATCCTGGATGGAAATAGTGATCAGGATTACCTTCAAAAAATCCTCATGACCACTTGGATATCCCCCCATCATGTGGGGATTAGGCCCCCAGTAGGTTCTTGAAATGTGACTAAACCATGCTCCCAACAAGGTCCCTATCATCGATGAAGCTTCCGTCTTCTGGCTGTATGTTTGGCCTGACCAACCTCTGTATTTCCTTGATGCATGCATTGAAATAAGATGAGTTGCGGTCACCCTCATGAAGACACTTTATCCGTGCTTGTTCACGGGACACTCGTTCCTCCATTAAGACCATTTCCTCCAGATTGGCCTTCTTGAAAGAAAGGTCCTCAAATAGGTCATCCCGCCAATCTGACTCCAGGTGGATTTCCATTGATTCGATATCCTTTGAAAGGGCATGCAAGTCACTGTATTGCGGGGGAAGCCTACTCCGCCAGGAATGAAGATCACCTCTCAGTCTTCTAAGTTTGTTGTGAAAATCCATCCAGCCAACCCCTGGAATAGACTGGATCCATGAGTCCCTGATGACATATTGGAATCCCGGAAGGCTGGGCCAAGTGTGAGAAAAAACACAGCACTGGGTCCAATCCTTACGCAGGGAGAGTGAGACCAGAATAGGGGAATGATCAGATAGGCTACGAAAAAGATGCGAGACTTTGGAATCAGGGAACGCCGAAACTGCCTGGACATTCGCAAGACAACAATCAAGCCAACACCAAGTGCGTCAGCCTCCTCTTTGATTATTACACCATGAGAACTTGTCGCCAATGAAACCCATGTCCATAAGACCCTTGCGGGCCATGAAATGAACAAAATCCTAACTAGATTTGCGGGGGAAATCATCGGTCCCTTTATTTTCATCTGGATCATCTATGATATTAAAATCCCCTCCAACAAACAAAGGAGAGTTCCCCGGGTCGAAAGCATCAAGATCCCTCCATAAAGATTCTCGCTTCGTAGCATCACAACTTCCATACACAAAAGTGGCAAGGAAATGGGAGTTGCCAGTGATGATTTCAGTGGATATACTCTGATCCGTGGCCTAAATCAAGTTAAAAGAGGTAGATGAGTTCCAGAAGATCCAAATATGTTGGTTGGAAGGGGCTGCATGCATGCAGGCTCTATGTTTGATCCTCCTCGCAAACTCTCCAATTTTGGATGCTGACTATTTCGGTTCCAGAACAACCACAACAGAGGCTTTGTGGGAATGAGCTTCAATGGCCATGAAATCAGTTTTTGCCCTGACACCCAGGCCACAAGCGTTCTAGATGATTATAGATATCATTGGGATCGGGGAAGCCTGGCATTGGCCCCAAACATCAAGGCTCCAGAGTTACGAGAAGTGGAGTGGGGGCCCTTTTATAATTATATATTATTATTACTATTATAAAAATGAGTTTCGTAAAATTTTGAATTATGAAATTATTGTAATATGATCACACTTAATATGATTAGATTATAAATTATTTTATAAAATTTTGAAATTATAAAATATTATCAAATTGATGAAAAAAATTAATTTTTTTAATTTTTTTTGAATTAAATAAATGAAATCATATCATAAAATAATTAAATAAACAATAAGATGAATCAAATAATAGGAATTTCGTTAACATTAACCATTTAAAATTTTGAATGATTTTTTCCACACTATAGTAATATTTTTAATGATAATAATTATTTTTATTTTGTCTTTTTATTATAAGTATTTTATTAAAAATATTTTTATTTCAATACGGTAAGGAAATTATTTCTTGTACTTATAGTTGTGTAAGGGTATTTTCTATTTTTATTATTTCAATGAATTAATTTTCAAAATCTAACATGTTTTTAGTTTTAAAATTTTTCTCTAAGTAAAAAAATTTTATTTTGTAAGGTATTTTTTTATTTATAAATATATCAAAATTATGTTTTAATATGAACTTATGTTTTTTACTTCTATATGAAATGTTTTTTAAATTTAAAACATATATTTATTTTCATAAACTTAATATATATATATATATATATAATGTAAGAGAATTAAATTATATCACCTTGTTTACCTATTATAATTTCTTGATTAATTAATTATATATATATAGTGAAATAACAAACAAACCTTATTTTATTATTTTTTAACATAAAATTTAAATGTTAATTTATTTTATAAATTTTTTTATATTTTAGATGAGAATAATTATTATTTTACATTATCATTTTATCGGTGGTTTCTATTTACAATATGTATTGAATAAAATTTATCATTTTATATATGTCCATGAATTTTATAAATAATCACAGATATTTCCATCATCTATATATACTATTGACATTTTATGCATATAATTACAAGCATCTAATTTAATTTTAAAGGAATTGTGCTTATTTCATTTAAATAGAAGCTTCACTATGGAAGATAAGATTTATCCAAGTCCTTCTGAATTTTCATAAAAATAATATTTTTCCATGAAAAAATATTAAAAATATTTTCATATATGATAATAATTTATGTATGATTTACAATGGATTTTGGAATAAGATTGAGAAATACAAGATTATAAAAAATGTTTTCTTTAAATCTGTAACTATAGTATGGAATGATATAATATGGTATGAGTAATAAAAATATGACCTCAAGGGAACACTGTTATTAGGTCTACTAGGTCAAAAACCCTAAGAGGGGGGGGGGTGAATCAGGGTATTCCAGATTAAAACTACTACCCCTTTGGATCTTTCTTCTTTGTTAAACAAAACACACTTCTCTCTTTCTCCCATAACAATATATCATTTAAAATGAAATCATCCATAGGATACATCAATTTTACTTGGTTCACCCTCACTAGGCTACGTCCAAGGAGAATACAACAGAGATTTAATGATGTACCAAATATACTAAAGCTCACTTCCAATTAAAAGGATTGGGACATATCACTTATATGCCTAGGATCACTACCATTAAAAGATTTAGGGTTTTACCACTTAATTTACAAGGGTTACTCCCTATGTCTCTTTCTCTGGCTCACTGCCAGTGGAATGGATCACCGTATCCCTCTTTATTTTTTCACTCCTCTTAGAAGGGATCCACTCATAGTTTATGGACAAGCAGGTCCCCTAATTTTCATGGAATCATGCATCCTCAACTATAGGTAGATGTTCCATTGAAGTTTCTTTTTCACCTATAGATAAAATCCACTTTTCCACATTTTGTTAGGTTAACATAAATTGCTTCAAAGAACTGTTCTAGTTCCTTTTCAACCTTACTTGAGTCCTCTGAGAACCATATTTCTTTCTCCATGAACTTTGTAGTGGGTATACTTTGTGGATCACTTCTTCTGCAAACCACCTCCACTTTTTCTACCATGTACCACCTTCACGTACCGTCTCAGCAAACCACTACTGTGTTCCATTTCCACGTACCACCTCTATGTGCCACTCCCATGAACCACATATATTTCGGTAGAATTCCTTCCTCCATGGATTTATCCTTCTGCATACCACTTCTTCCTTTTAGGACTACAATTCTCCAAAAAACACCCTTTCACAGAATCACTTCTGCAAAAAACTTCACCCTTTGCAGAATGCTCCTCATAAACCACTTTTAGACTTGGGAGAATTCCTAGACAAAATATGTTTTATTATAAAAATCATCCTCGCTTAATGATGGGATCAGAGGTCCTTATATAAATATATCCACAAAATCCACTAATCCTAGATTTACCAAATCTTAGACTCAGTACAACCTTCACTGTGTACCACATCACCTACGAACCATTCGGCCCTACGTGGTCCACATACTACCTTTCCTCCTTCATAGTATCCCAAAACACCATCTCATTTTTTCAAATGATTTCCTTTGAATATTCTCAAATAACCACCTTGTTTCTGCGAAAAACTAGCCATCCCACATACCATAAGCCTTCCACGTACCACTAGCCTTCCTGTGAACCGCTTTTGTGAACTGAGAGTCTCTCTATTTACCATTTTAACTTCAATGAACAATTCCACATACCTCCTCTATAATCAAAAAACTATACTTTATGGTCCTCATACAATTCACACCTACAAGGAAATATTCCATTTCAAAAAACCAAACAACCGATTATAAGGCTCAAATTTTTTTCAACCACTATGAAATTGGCCATCGTAAACACCTACTTCATCAAACACTAACCATACTCACTCTTAGACACCTGGATTAATCAAAAAACACAATCACACCCAAAGCATACTGAGAGGAAACCTTGATGGATTTTTCCCAAAAACTATCCTACAAGAGAAACAAATAAGTGGAAACATGGTTTTTCTTATGGACAACTAATTATCATTAATAATCCATAAAAATTATTATGTTCAAAAAGTGGAAATCCAAAGTTGTATTCTAAAATATTGTTATTTTGGGAATTTTTTTTCAAAATAATATGTACATATTATCGATATTTTGAAAATGTTTCAATTCTTTGAAGAAAATACATTTCTATGTATTTATAATATCAATTGATTAATTTGATAGTGGTTTCTAAATATATTTATATTTTTCAAAGACAATTATTTATAAATGATTTTAGAAACTATTATTGGGAAAATTAATGCTCCCAATATATTTTTCAATAATTTTTACCGGTTTAGTAGAAATTAAAATTATGTTTGTTTCATTTAAATAGGCATCACACATGATGAAAATTATAAAAAAAATTTATAGATCTGAATATGTTTGGTTTTGTATAATTTTACAAAACCTAGACCAGAAAAGGTATTTTAATATATAATATTCTATGAATTTTTATGTTATATTGTAAATTAAAAAATACATATCATTTTTAGTATTGAATCTGGAAGTGTGGGTTAGGGGTGTCCGAATACATACCCTTGAAAACCTTCTATATGAGGTATATACAATATAAATTTATTATAATTCCATTGGGTCTTACTAATTCCTATGATATCTTTCTTGATTTAATGATTAGATTCATTATAAATTTCCAAAATTATTGTGTGCTGTATTTAAAGTTGGTATTATTATATATTCTCAATGTTTTGAAGAACATGAATACCATTAGAGAATTTTTTGGGAGACCCTTTGAATGGAAATTTTGTTTGAACAATTTACCATGTATAATTCTTTTTTTAATATGTTTCATTTTTTTCATATTATCTCAATAAAGGGTATATTAGTTGATCCATCAATGATAGATGGTGTGGAACATTGGCCCAGAACAACCTCTATTATTGATGTCCTTAGTATTCTTATTTTGTAAGGATTTTTTCAAAACATTTTCGAAAATGTCTCATTGATGTCTAAACCACATTCCATGTTAACTTATAAGGGATTTATGTTTCTATGGATAGTTGAATTTGGGAAAACATTTAAGGAACTCTAGAGAAGTTTCATTAGTGCACATGTTCTTATAAATACCTTGAGTAGAGTAGGGTTTTTGATCTATATTGATTCATGGAATAAGGGACAAAGATGCTTCATTTTAGATAATAATATGGTTATGAATTATGACTCATGAAAATTAAAGGTTATTGAGAAAAATATCCCAAATCATGATTCAAAGTTAACTATAATTTTTTTTCATTAAGTATATAGAGGTAGTATATTTTTGTAGAAACATTTAATATATATTATAATAATCAAATATTAAATAATTTATTCACTTAGAAATGGGTAAATATATATTATAGATGATTAAATATAATGATTTCTCAATACATTTCCACCACATGAATGAGGTCATGGTTGGAGATGATATGAGATGAAATTATATTTTTAGAAAATCAGTTTCTTGGATAAAAAATACAATATTTATTTAATTGAAAATTATGGACCTATAAATCATAAAGTGGGGAAATATTATCTAGAAAAATGAGTCTTCAACCATATATCCATGTAACTATTAAAGATGTGAAAAAATATGATGAACATAATAATAATGTGAGAAAAATTCATGAGTAGAACCATGATTGAGTTTGAATTATAACATTTAGGAACAATCTACGTGTCCCATTAACAACATATATGAGGTAGGAGTTATTAGATGACTATAATAGTTAATCATTCTCAATTCATCATAAAAGTATGAAGATGTATAGATATTAGAATAAATATCTACTATGCGACAACATAAAGAATAATATTGTAGAGTTTTTATCGTTTCTCATGATATGTAATTATTTTAAGGTTGTGAGATAGAAGTATAAGGCGATGACACAACTAATACCCCTCCTAGAATGGAAATGGTTAAACATTACGATGGATTTTTTCATCAGACTCCCCAAAACATATAATTTCAATAATGATATTTATATTTTAGTATATATACTTATGTTTTAACACTATATTAATATCAAAGAATATTTCACAGTTCATTACAATGATAGAATATACATTAAGGAATCAGTAATGATGTATGGTGTTCCACATTCTATTATACTTGATCAAGATCTATGGTTTAACTCAGAATTATAGAGAAGATGCCAAAATTATAGGTATTCAAAGTTGTGTTTAATTACTACATATCATCATCATACTGATGCATAGTCATAATAGACCCCTCAAACTAATAAGGATAAGATAATGTTATGTTCTATGGGAATCAATGGTTATTGTGATCAATACCCTCATCTAGATGAGTTTTCATAGAATAAAAGATTTCACTCTAGTATTAAGAAAAATAATTATTAAGATAATTATGGAATGATATGTAAAATATAATGTAATGTAAATAAGTTGTAGAAATAATGTTATTGAGACCAAATCTAGTCATTGAAATGGAAAACAATGTTAGATCAATTCAACAAATCATCTAGAATTCTCAATGTCGAATGAAAAGGTATGTGAAAAATCATATGTAAAATATGGAATTTGATGTTAGTGAGTAGTTATTAATATGAATATCTCTAGGAATACTATTATGTTATTGATAAATATGGTAAATATAAGACCTCAGTATATTTTCTTCATTGAGTTTTTAGATCAGCTGGGGATTGTAAGATATTGGTTAGTGTTTCCATCAAAGATCTCTGAAGATCATGATTAGTTTCATGTGTCTCCTAGGAATAAGTAATTAACTAATCAATTTAATGTACCAAACATATAGGTTTGACAACTAGATAATGACCAATATTATAAATACCAACTAGTAAAATATGTGATAATAAGGATATGTTTATATGGAATAAGATATCCCACTAGGTTTATATTCTCTATAGGAATTAAAAAATTTAATAAGGTATATGAGAAACTATGGATGTGATGGAAAAAGATGACCTCATTTTTTTATATTGGAGTGAGATAATTTATAGGGATAAATTCATTTTTTGATGGGTTAAATTAGACACCTTGAATTTTTATGACATATTTCTCTTCAAATAAATTTTATTTCTTTAATAGATTGTAATACAGCAATAAATAATTATAAATGAACATTATTATAGTATAACTTTATAAAATCTTTGTTAAATTGGAATTGTTAACTGGAATAAAAATATTTTTATTTTTTTAATAGATCTAGATCATCCAAATATATTGAAAATTAGTTATACAAATTTTAGTAATGTCCTCATATGCATTGAAAATATATTTTTCCTCAATTTTTTTCATTGTTTTATGTTTGAAAATAATTACTATATCCCTCCAAAATTATATATTTTATTTTAAAAAATATATTTTTTATAATCATCATGTAAAAATTATATTGTAGTGAATTTTTTATAATTTTCTGAAATGTTTTATTTTTATATGAATTGTGAAAAATTTAATTTATTTTAATAAATAACTTTCCTTTTAAAGTATTTAATATGGTCTATATTATTTTAAAAATGTTTCAAATGAATAACTAGTTATTTTTTGTTATGAATAATAAAATTTAAGTCATTGGAATTAATTTTATGTTATATATTTGAATAAAATATTCTTATACACATGAAAATATTTTTTCTTGAAAATGATTTTTTTTATTTTATGAGCATAATTTTATATTAAATTATTCAAATTTTGTGAAATGGGTTATTTAAAATTTATTCTATATTTGTAATTAGTATTATGAAAATGTGGAAATAAGTTCAGTTTAATTTTTTTTCATCACAAATATGAAAAACATTAAATATTTATTATCATGATTGTGGTAAAAATTGTTTTACTAGGGGTTAAAAAAGGTGAATATGATATTTTTGTGAATTATGATTTCTATAACCTTTTTATAGACATAATTATACCATATACAATACTAAATTAAAATATCATTCCATTTAAATTCATTTTTCCAGAGCACAAAATTATAATATTTTAATCTTTTAAGATATTATATGCGTGTCTCCTCCCCCACAAATAAACGGATTCCCCTCCATTCTCTTAAAAATAAAATATTGAGCCTCATATATTTAACAATAATTGGCCAATTATGTAACACCCCGATCTTCCATGATACACTTCTCTTTCAATAATGCAATAGCTTGCATTGTATGCTAGTTCGAGATTCTAACACACCGCGACCAATAAAAATAGCCATTATGAATAGTAATACCCACTTTTTGAAATTATATATATTTTATATTTCAAAATCGACTTCATTTTTTGATTCAGAATATCGAAATTATCCTAAGTTGAATTTTTGGTATTTTTCTGAGAACTTCCAATTTTTTATGAATAGTAAAAAATACTGAAAAACAATTTTTTTAATAAAAATAATTTATAGTGATAAATTATACTATTAAGTGTCTTTAAAGTATAATTAGAATATATTTTTACCATTTTATCCAATGGTGTTAATTAGAATTAATTTCACTTTGAAATTGGACATAAACAATTGTCAATCTTTTGATATATATTGTTTCTTAAAAACACGCTATTTGTTGTGACAACAGGAATTAATTATAAAATTAATTAATGAAAATTATATGTTTGGAATTTTGTAAAATATACATCATTTTTGAATTCGGAATATCAATTATAGATTAGGGTGAAATTTTGGCATTGTTCTGAAAAACTTCTATTTTTGATGAATAGTGAAACCACTAAGTGGTAGTTAAAAAACTGATTTTTCGTTTAAATGAAATTTTACCACTTTTGTGATTTGATTTTCAAAAATCCGACATACATGGTTGTCACTAGGAAGAAAAATGTGGTTTAATGGGATTAAAATAATTTTTTTGGTGAATAGTAACTTTTAAGTTTTGTTAATCGCGATTAAAGTTAATTAGTGAAATTTAAGGTAAAAATGATATTATAAAAATATGAAAATACCATTACACTTATCCTACCCCTATTGGATGAGTCATGACCGACCAATACAATCCATGGGTCAACTTGGGGACCCCATGGAGCCACTTTGGTAGGAAAATGACATTAAAAACTTTTTATTTAATGTTAAAATAAAAATGTCACAGACATGAGTTGTTTTAATAAAACAATTTTTAAATGGGGTTATAGAAGTAATATTTTAAACTATAAATATTCATTGGAAAGATAAAAAGATTTCCTACATCATGATATTTGTTTATAATTTTTAGACATTATATAAATTAAATTATTTATGACACCATGATGATGCAACGATTACCTCATTAATTAACGATTTAAATAAAATGAAAAGATAATGTAAAATCTAAGACTTACACTTGTCAAAAACCTATTTTTTGAGTATATTTAGAACCCTTATCACATTATCCTCAAAATATATAAGTGTGGGACGTTTAAAATCCGAAACTCATTATATAATAAAGTAACATTTCATGACTTTCCAAGAGTGCCCCTCCTCTCCTCTTATAAAAGGCCCCCACCTTTCCCACCTTATTCACACCTTAAAACCATTTGTCTCGGCCAAACTCTGCCAAAATACTCTCTAAAATTAACTCTCTTACTCCTAGAAGCCTCACTTTGGGCATAATTCTTCCCAAGGAAGCCTTTGGCTCAAATCAAAAAAAAAGTTCCCCGATTTTAAGGTAATGTATTCTCTTATGTTATTTTATTTTATTTTACTTCTCCAACCCATTAAAATCTTTTTATTCCTTTATTTTGTAACAATAAAAGTATCCTCAATATATTTATATGTTTTTATAAGAAGTATTGGAGCTACAATTACACACACCTACATCTAATGGTTAAAGAACATACTGTTTCTGTGGATGGCGAATTTCTGCCTCACGAAACGATGATTGTTCAACACTCATATAACACCTTCAAAGGTGAAAATTATGATGAAACTATTTTTTATATATGATATATATTATGTTTATGTTTTAATTATGCTTCTGTATTTTTCATTTATGGCACACCTTTATGATTTCCATTATGGGTAAACGCGATAATTTCATTTTAGGAAGCGCGGATTACCGCCCCCTCAAAGTGATTTGAATCGTTAATGCCATATGTGGGATGTATAAAGGATGGAGTAAATTATATTATACAAGATATTATACTGGAATTATAATATACCTTTATATCATTATGATTTCATTCCATTAAATACAAAATAGAAATGAAAGCATCGTTCATGCGTACGTACGACTTACCATCTCCATGAACGGTGCATTTCATTTCTTACCTCTAAATGTTATGTAATATTATAAATTCATTTATAAACTGGATATATAGGATATATATGATATCTAAATCATGAATATAATTCTGGATATAATGGATATTTTACCACATTAACAACGTGTAATTATAAGAAGTTTATTTTTGACTCAAGTACCTAAGATCGAAAAAACGACCGTTATTAACTTAAATGATTACATAATTTTCATAACATGGTAATAAGTGATATAAAAAGAATAATGAACTTGAAAAAGGGAGAAGGTCATCATGGCAGTTTACCGCCTCTCTGGAGATGTTGATCAATGGTGGTCATTGATTCAAAACACGAAGGAAGATGATGAAGTATCAAATATGGAATGGAGGGAGTTCAAAGATCTATTTTTAGAAAAATACTTTCCTCGTGACCATCAGGAAGATATGGAAAGGCAATTTCTAAGTTTGAGACAAAAGGAGGATGAGAATTTCGCAAAGTATGAGGCCAACTTTACAAGGTTAGCGAGGTATGCTACAGATTATATATGTAACCCAAGAAGTAAGATTGATCGTTTCTTTGATGGGTTAAAACCATTTCTCCGTCGAGCTTTAGTATCACAATCATTCTCATCGTACGAAGATATTGTCTCGTGTTCTATCAAGACAGAAAAAGAGTTCTCTAAGTCTTATGAAAACAAAGTAAAGCAAGAGAAGAAGAGAATGGTGGAACAAGAGACAGATACAGGGAAAAAGGGAAAGAAGGATTTTCCATTATGTGATAATTTTGGGAAGAATCACCCTGGTACTTGCCTAAAAGGAATAGAAGTTTGTTATAAATGTGGAGAAAAAGGTCACCAGGATTGTGATTGTAAGGGAAAGAAAGAGGATATCAATGTTGAATGCTACAATTGTAGAGAAATGGGGAATTATTCAAATGAATGTCCTAAGAGTCAGGGAAACATACCTCTGAAAAGGCCAAGGGATCAAGGCCAAGCTTATGCTGTTACTATAGATGAAGTTGAATAATTATTTTATTTGTGTTTTTGGACTCAAGAACTATATTATGGTTATAAGAATAATGTGATATATATAAGGATTTTACTGCAGTACTTTTTGTTTTCATTAAGGTTTTAATATGATGAAGGTAATAATATTTTTAGTATGTGGAAATAAGAGAAACTTTACCTTGTTTGGGGAATCTGATGTTACAACTGATTTTGGAATTTAGAGACCTTTTAAAAAAAGTCTGGACAGAGGTATTTTGGATAACTATAAAGGTTGGAATGGATTAAGTTGAACTTTTGATAGTATTGTTTAAGGTTAAAACATTTATGAAGATTATTTTTGGAATATTGTAATACTATAGTTTTAGGAAAAGGACAACCTACAGGTTGGGGGATAACCCGTCGCGTCAGACAAAGCTGCAGGAATCGAATCCACAACCATAGTGCGACATGCCTTTATTACCTACCACTATCCTACAGGATGTCCCTGGTCATTAAAAAATATTTTTCCTAATCTAAATGGTATGCGGTAATATTTGAAACCTTATACAATTATGATAAATAGAATATTTTTGAGTTCTGTTTCCATTTGGAGTGAAAGATGGGTTCGTGGTAAAAATTTATTAAAGAATGAAAGTCTACATGACAGGTAAGTATATTTCCTTACGTTCTTAGTAAATCTCCTAAATAAATTCCTCAACTTTATGAAAGGTAACTTGAAACAAAAATGTTGTCGGTTAACTTTTCCTACTGGGGAATCAATGATCGTTTAACCAATCACAAGTTTGTGATTTTATTATAGTTAACTTTCTCTTAACCCTATTTTCTACAACTCTCCATCAGACCTTGATGGTCTGTTTTTCCTCCATATCTATATTTTCATAGAATCCTAGTATGGGCTATCTCGGGTGACCTTTGTACTTCTGTTTCTTTCTTTTAATGTTATATTTTTATTAACCTTATTTCCGATGTGGATTTTTCACAAAGGTATTTTCTATTTTCAACCTTTTATTTTCAAAGAAAAATTTCAAATTGCGAGGATGCAATTTATTGAAGGAGGGGAGAATGTAACACCCCGAGCTTCCATGATACACTTCTCTTTCAATAATACAATAGCTTGCATTGTACGCAAGTTCGAGATTCTAGCACACCACGACCAATCAAAATGGCCATTATGAATAGTAATACCCACTTTTTGAAATTATATATATTTTATATTTCAAAATGGACTTCATTTTTGGATTCGGAATATCGAAATTATCCTAAGTTGAATTTTTGGTATTTTTCGGAGAACTTCCAATTTTTTATGAATAGTGAAAAATACTTAAAAACAACTTTTTTAATAAAAATAATTTATAGTGATAAATTATACTATTAAGTGGTTTTAAAGTATAATTATAATATATTTTTCCCATTTTATCCAATAGTGTTCATTAGAATTAATTTCTCTTTGAAATTGGACATAAACAATTGTCAATCTTTTGATATATATTGTTTCTTAAAAACACGCTATTTGTTGTGACAATGAGAATTAATTATAAAATTAATTAATGCAACTTATATGTTTGGAATTTTTTAAAATATACATCATTTTTGAATTTGGAATATCAATTATAGCTTAGGGTGAAATTTTGGCATTGTTCTGAAAAACTTCTATTTTTGATGAAAAGTGAAACCACTAAGTGATAGTTAAAAAACTGATTCTTCGTTTAAATGAAAATTTACCACTTCTGTGATTTGATTTTCAAAAATCCGACATACATGGTTGTCATTAGGAAGAAAAATGTGGTTCAATGGGATTAAAATAATTTTTTGGTGAATAGTAGCTTTTAAGTTTTATTAATCGCGATTAAAGGTAATTAGTGAAATTTAAGGTAAAAATGATATTATAAAAATATGAAAATACCATTAAACTTGTCCTAACCATATTGGATGAGTCATGGACGACCAAGACAATCCATGGGTCAACTTGGGGACCCCATGGAGCCACTTTGGTAGAAAAATGACATTAAAAACTTTTTATTTAATGTTAAAATAAAAATGTCACAAACATGAGTTGTTTTACTAAAACAATTTTTAAATGGGGTTATATAAGTCATATTTTAGACTATAAATAATAATTGTAAAGATAAAAAGATTTCCTACATCATGATATTTTTTTTATAATTTTTAGACATTATATAAATTAAATTATATATGACACCATGATGATGCAGCGATTACCTCGTTAATTAACGATTTAAATAAAATTAAAAGATAATGTAAAATATAAGACTTAAACTTGTCAAAAACCTATTGGTTGAGTAGATTTAGAACCCTTATCATATTATACTCTAAATATATAAGTTTGGGACCTTTAAAATCCGAAACTCATTATATAATAAAGTAACATTTCATGACTTTCCAAGAGTGCCCCTCCTCTCCTCTTATAAAAGGCTCCCACCTCTACCACATTATTTACACCTTCAAACCATTTGGATCGGCCAACCTCTGCCCAAATACTCTCTCAACTTACCTCTATTACTCCTAGAAGCCTCACTTTGGGCATAATTCTTCCCAAGGAAGCCTTTGGCTCAAAAAAAAGTTACCCGATTTTAAGGTAATGTCTTCTCTTTTGTTATTTTGCTTCTCCAACCACTTAAACTCTTTTTATTCCTTTATTTTGTAACAAAACCAGTATCTTCAATATACTAGGATGTTTTTAAAAGAAGTATTCGAGATAAAATTACACACACCTACATCTAATGGTTAAAGAACATACTGTTTCTGTGGATGGCGAATTTCTGCCTCACGAAATGATGATTGTTCAACACTCATATAACACATTCAAAGGTGGCCATTATGATGACACTATTTTTTATATATGATATATATTATGTTTATTTTTTATTTATGCTTATGTATTTTTCATTTATGTCACACCTTTATGATTTCCATTATGGGTAAACGTGATAATTTCATTTTAGGAAGCGCGGACTACCGCCCCCTCAAAGTGATTTGAATCGTTAATGCCATATGTGGGATGTATAAAGGATTGAGTAAATGATATTATACAAGATATTATACTTGAATTATAATATACCTTTATATCATTATGATTTCATTCCATTAAATACAAAATTGAAATGAAAGTATCGTTCATGCGTACATACGGCTTACCATCTCCATGAACGGTGCATTTCATTTCTTACCTCTAAATGTTATGTAAGATTATAAATGCATTTATATACTGGATATATAGGATATATATGATATCTACATCATGAATATAATTCTATATATAATTTATATTTTACCACATGAACAATGTGTAATTATAAGAAGTTTATTTTTGACTCAAGTACCTAAGATCGAAAAAATGACCGTTATTAACTTAAATGATTACATAATGTTCATAACATGGTAATAAGTGATATAAAAGGAATAATGAACTTGAAAAAGGTTCTTAAGTAGGTAGATATTAACTCTAGTTTATTACTCAGGAGGTTAAAGAGCGGTCGAGTCAGTCGGACATGAGGTAAGGGAATTTCTTAACCCAATTTCCATTCTTTGGGTTAATCTCCTACTTTCAAATTATGTCATGATATTATTATGTCATATCTTGTATTTGTAATTTATTTATGTGTAATTATAGTGAATACACATAATAGATCTATTTTATTTTAAAAATGATCTTTGTAAGGACTTCATCTCAATCTCCTTTCATTGAGGCATATTTGGTTTTATACACAACTTTCTTTTATACAGTGTATAAACCCCTTTGACTTTTACGTTTATTCAAAAGGAATCTTTTTTATACGAAGCGTTTTACTAAATGAAAAAAAGGAATGTTTTTCTTGCTATACGAATGCAGCGAAAATTACTTCTCCACCGCCGTGACCATTATTTGAGTTTCAACTTCCTCTACAAGCCATAACTTTTTTTTGAAAAATAAATACAAAGTTTTAATTTTCGTTAATTTTGGTATTGAAAATGGTTTGGAAAGTTTTTTTATTATATCAATGTGTTGTATTGATATCTTGTGATTGAAATGTGTAAATGTTATGTTTCCTTTATGCATGTTTTATGTGATACGATTATGTTATGATTTATGATATGTTTAAACCTGTTCATATGAGGAATGCATTGGACTTAATAAGTGACGGGTGGAGCCCGCTATAGCTCCTCGATGCATCGGTATTTCTCATGAGACAAACTAGTTTCTTGGCACGAGGCCTTGAAAAAATCTTATTTATAGTCTTGGCACAAGGCCTTGGCTACGTGGTTATGATAGTCTGACATTATGCATTCCATCATTATGAAAGTGGTTATTGATATTGCATGTGATTATTCGATTAGTAGAATATACATGTGAGTAAGTAAATGACATTATTTAATTTTATTTTTTCCATATTATGATGAAGTTCAAGTTTAAAAAGGATTTTATTTTAGTTTTACATTTCCTTAAATGTTAATGTTTATTTATTAAAGCTTCCTCTATATTGTTATCCTTACTGAGCATCTGAGCTCACCCCTTTCAATGTTTTATTTTTCCCAGGATGTGAAGAAATATTTTATGACTGAACTACTGGGATATTCTGAAGGGGATAAAAGTGTCGACTATGGAGACTATGTTATTGTGATTTTTCACTTTATGCTGTAATGTAACATTTATTAATGTATCTAGTGTTTCCAAGGCTACTAAACTAATCGATATTTCGAGACTTGATCTTTTGTGATCATGCCAATGTTACACAATAATGCACCGACTCTAGGTAACTGGGGTCGGGGCGTTACAAATTATCTTCTCAAATTACCTATCCTCTATAAATGGGTTCTTGTATTCCACAAAGACCATTACAAGGTAACTTAAGGAAGGATACAAAAGATCCATACTAAAGAAGATGTTATAATCCTTCTATACCTCTTTAAATTTATTCATTATCTACCTCCTATAAATCATTGGTATGAATCATAAAATAATTAATTTAATATCCAAAATATAATAAAATATTCTTATTATTATTATGAAACAAACATTATTCACCCTCTTTCCTATCAAATGGTAAGTGTATGTATCACTAATGTGTACATGTGGTCTTACACCGTCACATACTAATACAATTCATTTTTCATCACAAAATTTCATTGATGGTAATTTGATGGTTTTTATTTTTTTAAATTATATTAGTGACATTATTATGATTCACGAATTATAATATCATATATACCTTTTTTTCATATAAATATCTTGAAAAATGATAATGTGAGTTGTGCATATGTGTGGACTACCACCCCTATAAAGTGATGTGATTCATTTTTTATTTCCAAAATGCAAGGATTTCAATAGGGATATACTTAAATATTATATATGATATATATTATATAATTCTTATTCCATGAAGGGTAATTATCATTTAATTTTCTTTTCTTCCATCTTTCAAAATGTGAAAACTGAGTTCACGTATATGTACGTCCTACCATCACCATAGATTAAATCATTAATTTTTCTATCTCTACCATTTATGCATGAATATATATATATAATTAACATATATTATTTTTATATAATTATCATCATTATGGAGATTAAGGAACTATTATCATAGTACACATATTGTAACCATAGAACTAAAAAATATATGAATAATGATACATTAATAGTTTTAAAGGAAAACTTTAATAAATAATTATTAACAAATTGATGTTGAAATTATATAAGTAAACAATATATGATATTATAATTTTGAAATTAATTTTGGTAATAATTTATAATAAATTTTAATTTATTATAAAGTAGGTTATATCCCTTTTGAATAATGTTAGACTCGATGTAAGGTTTTACACCTGAGATTTTGAAATAAATTTTGTGTTTTTATATTATCTAGATTTGAAATATTTTGTTGAGGTACAGGACAAGCCCGATTGAAATGATTTATTTTTGTGGATGAATGAATTCTTGGGATTGAAAGCATCCGACACATGGGTAGGTCATGATCGAGGTCATGTCGCTTCTCCAAATCACCGTGAGTCCTACTCGGTGCATGCTTAACCAATTAATTAAAAAAATTAACGATTAAGTGAAAACAAAAATAACTATAAAAATAAAATTAATCAAGTATAGTTTAAATGGTAATAATATTAATATTATTATTTAAAAATATTATTATTAATATCCTGGATAATATTTTATTAAGTTATTATTATTATTATTAATTATATTATTATCACTAATTACCATCATTTTTATCATTATAATTATGTTTGTTTTTAGGTTATTTTTAGGGTTTATTTTTTCTTTACCTTTTCTTTTTTTCTTTATTTTTTTCTCCTTTCCTCTTCCTCTACTCTTCTTTCCCCTGCTTTCATCACACTACAAACCCCTCCTCTAATCCTACGTTACAAACTACCCCTCCCCCCTTGCATGAATCCTCCTTGCATTGGCCCTCCCTCTTGCTCCAGTCGGCTTCCCTCCACCCTACTGGCGCCGTCTGCTTGCAACCCCCTCCTATAGCATATATTTGGGTAGTGCAATGGACCCCCGGCTAATCGCTCCCTAACAACGCCTCACCTTACAGGCCAAACCACACCCCAACGCCACCCTTTCCTTCTGGCGACCACCCACTAGCATCCCACTCTCTTCCAGTGCACACTCCCCCTCTAAGTAAGGTTTAAATTCCTCTTATTTAGGGTTTTGGTTTCTACTGTTGGTAGTGTTGTGTTTTTAGGATGAGGTCTTGTTCCGTTGAGTTCAATATTTCATTGTTAGTGTTCATTGTTGATCAATTGAGGTGCAGTTGCAGTTTTGAAACTTTTTCCCACAATTTCTTCATAAGTGGTAGGTGAATCCATGTTTTATCATTATTAGATGATTTTAATATGCTTTCTCAGTTATTTATATCTGTTCTATGGTTAAATTTTATTGGGAGAAATGTATTTTGGAAGTTATTTTGCACGTATATATGATTATATGGGATTTTTAATGGAAAATGGAGAACTTTTGTAGGTTCTTTGTATTGATTTTTCTTGAAGGTATTTTTATGGTTGTGGGAAAGAGTTTGAAAGTGGGGTTTTAAATGAAAATAAACTAATTTAGAAAATTGTCTTTTTTTGGGACTTTTAATGAGGTTTGTGAATTTTATAAATTATGGGAAGCACGATGTAATGTGAAATTTGTTTATGTGAGGATTTGAAAGGGTCTTGGCCATTGGAAACTGTCAAATTGATTATGTGATTTTCTTTTAATATTTCCAAATGGGTTTTATGAGTTATGAAAGTGGTGTGAAATGTATTTTAAAATGGTTTTACTATGCATTTTATTTTAAATATAATTATTTTGAGTGTTTTTTTGGGTAAAGTTTAATTATGCATTTTGAAAATGTTTTTTAAGTGTGATTATTTTAATAAATTATATGTATAGTGCATTGTCCCTGCTTTGTGGTTTCGAGTCACTGGGTCTAATTTGACTTCCCTGCATGTACATAGGTAATTATATATATATATATATATATATATATATATATATATATATATATATATATATATGTGGGTTCCTCTGTTACATTCCTAGTCATCCATGTTAGTGAATATACATGTATAGGGATAGGTGTTCCCATGTGTATATATGAAAATGAATATGTAGGTGAGTGGAGACTAGTATATTCATATAAGCATATATGTAAGGACCCCCTTGCACATGTTGATAGACATGCGGGTTTGTGCATAGAGGATAGGAGTCCTTATATGTATGTGAAAGTGCATATGCTTTGTGGGGGAGCCAAAGATTCTAGTTAGAAAGTTCCAAGAGCTAAAAGTCAGTTTGGTTCCAACTTAAGGTAGGTTCTCCTATGCCAAAACCATTAATTTAAATTTCAAAACTACTTTATTATTTTAGAAATATGTTTATATTTATGTAGTATATGTATAATCTATACAATCTGGTTGTAATTGTTATAAATATTTCTTAATTGTTTTACATAATTTATTTAAGTCCCCAATGTGTGTTTTTCTATTGATATATTCTCCTGACCTTTTTTGGAAAATGAAACATCGTTTTAATTCTCAATTGGTTTTAAAATGTTAAATATTTAAAAGTGGATTCCCTAAATGAATGGAATGTATGTTTGTTGTGAAAGTTTTTTTAATGAAGATGGGTTGGTGTGATATTTTCTTTGAAAAGGGTAAATTACTTAATTTGGTAATTTAGGAAAGATGTATGGGATTTGACATGAATCCAAGGATAAATAGTGTATTATCTCTCTTAAATGAGTTGCTTTGATTTAAGCCTATTTTTTCAATTTGTTTTAAAATGTGAGACACCTTTTTTGTTTAACTGGGATTTAAAATAGTTATATAACTTAAAAGTGTTGGGTGAGATTTTTTCTAAAGAAAAGTTATTCCCTGTAAAATAATGAGGCCCATTTGTCACTTTGAAAATGGTTTGAGAAAGAGGGAATCCCTTCTCGAGGCATGACCATTGTTTTAGATAATGTTGTGTGTTGAATGTGGGAATTGTGATATGTTCCTAGTAAAGAGGCTTGTACATTATTGTGTGATGAAAAAAGGGGGATTGTGCTCGAGGTGTATATTGGTGGAGAGAAGGTGAATGTGTTTTGAATAAATAAAATTATATGAATATGTATGTTAGTTTGGTGAAAACTCATCACCACTTGAAATAGATCACATGGGAATCCCATGGTATCTTGGTGGGAGGACCAGGACTAGTAATCTAGTTGATTCAGAAGTGGATTTTCTAGGTTTCTTCTAGCGAGATTGACCCTACAACACTTACTAAACATGTGATATGGTCGGAGACCACTAGGCCTTGGGATGTCATTCCCCCTAGTGGCTCATGCATGAGAACGTTGAGGGTCTTGGTTTCTATAACACATTTTTTGTGATATGATTGGATACCATTAAGACTAGGGATGTGATTCCCCCATAGTGGATCGTGCATGAGATCACAGTTAGTTGTGGTTACTATACCACATTTCACCATGGTATGAGGTCTCTAGGGTCCTACTTGTTCTAGTTACCTATAGGGATTTCCCATGGTTCTTGTTTGTGATATGGTTCTTATGATATGATTTCGAATTCAGTTGTTTCATGCTTATTCCATATTTTTCGAAAACCATTTTTTTAATCTAAATTGGACTCCTTTCATTTTTAATGTTAATGCATGCTTGGAACCTATTCTAAAAAATTAGTGGAATAGATATTATTTTTCTTGAAAATTCAAACTTGTTACATTAATTTGAAAAGAATGAAAAAAAATTATTTTATTATGTATTATTTTTAAATTACCATGATTGGATTTCTTATTAATGGAAAGGGCTTATGGCGTTGTTTTATTTTTTGAATTCCTACTAAGCATCTCAGTTCTTATGCCTACTTTATCTTTTTAGTTTCAGGTTCTTGTTTTGGATTCCTCTTACAACGAGTGTGTTCCTGTGTTTGGTGGTGACCCATGAGGTCACTTGGAGGTAAATTTTTCTAGACATCTTTGTTTTACTTTCTACTACTATTATTTACCTCTTTTTATCAGTTTATATATATTTATTTATTTATTTAATTGTCTTTTATTTATCAGGTAAATCATTCCCAAATATTCATTTGATACCTGGGAACTTGTGCCAGCATGGGTGGATTAGGAACGTCACTCAGGCCTTACTGTGGACCGGGTCGGGCACCGGGTCAGATAACGACCCGACTTGGTTCGTTTAAAAATTTTATGATAGGAGGTTATGATATTTTGAGTCTTGTTCCTTAGGAAAGTGTCTGGGTAGATCAAAGATAGGATTGTCAGAACTTGAAATTCTAGTTATGAGTAAGGTTCCTAGCCAACACACCTCGTGATGAAATTCAAGTTACCAGGGGAAATAGTGTTTTATCTGAGTCTTTTGTTCATTGTGGTTGTTCTTTTTTTGGGAAATGAAAATAGGGTTAGACTTAGTCTCAACGAGATCGCAGGGCCAGAAAATCCATATGGATTTAGGGACAAGGTCCTAGAACACTCTCTATAATTTTGGTGTGACTGACATATGGACTCCAACCATATGTTCGGGTCACCCGTCGACAATAGTTTCCTGTTGCATCATCCTATGTCTTCTTTTATTTTCTGGGAATATTTTTTTTGATGCATTAAGTTTGAAACCCCTTTGTTTGAATGAAGCTTTCAGTTTGTGTGTCATCGATAAGTTAGTTTGAAATAATGATTTGTGGTCTCTTTTGAGAAGGGTTTCAGGAGGCCTTTGTGGTGGATCCCCTCTTGTGTTTGGTTTTGGTTTGTGGCATGTTTTTGGAAAATAAACCTGTTTTATTGGGTGCTTTAGATTTTTCCCCAAAAACTAGTGTACACCCCCATAAATAATTAATTCACAATTTAAGTGCATCCACAGGTGAATAATCACTGGTAGGTCCTCCAATTGATCAAAGCACGGACTATCTTTTTGGGTTTCAGGGTTGAGTTTATCTCTCTTCTCTTTCAGATTAAGAAGATCCTCTAGCAGCATAAGAGTGGATATTGAAGGAGTTTAATGGAATTATGGTTTCTTCAGTTTCTAGAATCTCTAATGGCGACGTTGGGCATCTTCAGGCCTAAAGGTTATTCCTGGAAGCGATTATGGAAAATTATAGTGAGGAAAGGTGGAAGAATTCCAAATTTGTCTTCGTGGGCTGCAATTTCAAAGGAACTTTGGGTCTTTTATTGTTTTATTCTAAGAAAGGGGTTCATGTTAGGCCATCTATGTGGAAAATATAGTCCCAAGAGGCTATTATGGCCGCTTGCAGCAATCTCATGTTGTTTTGGAATTAGTTTAAGTCCCATCTCCTTGTGATGTTTATATCGATGAAAAGGGTCATGTCTAGTGACATATTTTAGTTTCATGTTCCCTCTTAAATGTGAAGGTGAATGTCATGTAACCTTTTGAGAACTTATATTTTAACATAAGCATGTATTATTTTTTAGAGAACTTAGAATCTCCTTGTTTCAGATGATAGTGTCCTCTCTATGTTCTTCCTTTAAAAGTAAAAATGGGTGATGCTTGTGCATATTCTAAGACCTTGTTTTGGTGAAATTACATATTAGATTAAAGTTGGTTTCAAAGTGTGCATGTCTTGGTTGTTAAATATGGGATGCGGGGTGGTTTCTTGTGTCATCAAAAGCAGAAATTCCGTTTTGGGGTTTTTAAATGCATGACTATGAGGTAAGAGATTCTTCAACCATTAGAGATCTAACCATAGGTCCCAGAGTGAAGATGGTGTATAGTCCGGAACCGCAGGGATTTAAGGTATCCTAGTCTAATTTCTATTATTAGTGTTGGAAATAGAGGTAGTTCAAATCGTTTTATATAGATATATCACTCCAAGTAGTCCAGTTTAGTAGAAGGAGTCATGGGGGACCCCTATTCTTTATTGTGAACTGGATGGGTGAAAGAGACCCCCCTTGTTTATAAGTAGGCATGGTTATATCATTTTCTTAATCACATTTATTTTACCCTTATTGGTATGAGTCTCTATTTGGTTGCCCATATTGGTCCATCCTTTTGGATAGGTCTCATTTTTGGTTTGGACCATCTGAGGATGGTAATGACCATGGGGGTGGTGAACCATGTGATATATTTTATTAGTTTGGATTTTCTTTTGTTAGGGTCCTAATGGTGGGGATTTGGTCTTTGTGGGAAGTTCCTAATCTGGATCATTTTTCACATTTTATGCCGTTCCGTTCTAAGTAGTTAATCTACTTGTTTCCTTTGGTGGGGAGACCCACCATGGGTCTCACTAATTTTCTTGATATTAAACTGATGTTAGTCCATTTTAATGATGGGGATTTCGTTCAAGACTCCCCGTATTGGTATTCCATCCTTTTATTGGTTGTTGGTTGGTGTCTAATGTTGTGGAGTCCATTCGGGCCTCCCTGTAGGGTGTTCCCAATAGTTTCGTTGAATCAAGGTTATGTGAGTGTTCATTGTGATGTGGTTAATCTTGGTTGTTGTTTGAGGAAAGTGGAGGGGTATTTGTTTTATGATATATAGGGATCCTTGGATCAAGAGGTTGGATTTAATGTTTTGGTAGTTCACTTTTACTTTGATTGATCAATTGAAGACATTTAAACTCTTGGTGGCAGGTGGATTGTAGTGTGGAGTCCATTTCGGCCTTCCGAGTTCAACTTGTAAACCTTTTTTCTTGCTGGTAGTGTTCTTTACATCTTTTCACTTGTCAATTGTTTGGGAACCTCTTTGTGTGCATAGGGGATAACTGTACTTATATGTATGTAAAAGTTTGTATGGTTAGTGGGGGAGCAACATCTTCCAGTTAGAAAGCACCTAGAGTTGAAAGTCAGTTTGGTTCCACCCTAAGGTAGGTTCCCCTATGCATAAACCTTTAATTTAAATACCATAACTACTTTATTGTTTTATAAATATGTTTTTATATTTATGTAGTGTATGTATAAGCTGGTCAATACGGTTGTAATAGTTATAAATAGTTATTCAATATTTTACATAATTTATTTGAGTCCCAATGTGCATTTTTCATGTTGATATATGCTCCCAACCTTGTTTGGGAAATATTATACCTTTATAATACTCAATTGATTTAAAAATGTTAAATATTTAAAATTGGTTTCTGTAAATGACTAGAATTTATGTTTTTTGTGAAAGTTTATTTTGAATTAAATTGGGTTGGTGTTTGATTTTATTTTAAAAGGGGAAATTCGTTATTTGGTAAGTTGGGAAAGATCTATAGACTTTGACATGAATTTAAGTATAAATAGTGTCTTGCCTTTCTTAAATGAGTTTCTTTTATTTAAGTATGTTTTTAAGTAGTTTTGAAATGTGATATGCCTTTATTTTTTGATTGGTATTTCAAATGGTTTTTGTACTTAAAAGTGTCGGGTGAGTTTTTTTCTAAAGAAGCGTTATTCTATATAAAATAACGAGGCCTTTTTGACATTTTGAGAATGGTTTTAAAAAGTGTATAACCCCTCTTAAAGAATGACCATTTTTTTATAAAATTATTTGTGTTGAATGTGGGAATTGTGTTATGTTCCTAGTAAAGAATCTTGTGCATTATTGTGTGACGAAAAAAAGGAGATTTCACTCGAGGTGGAGATTGGTGGTGAGAGGATAAATGTGTTTAGAATAAATAAAATGGTGCGTTCATGTATGTTAGTTTGATGAAAAATCACCACCTCTTGAAATAGAGCACATGGGAAGCCCAGGGTATCTTGGTGTGCGAACTAGGATTAGAACGTTAGTTGATTCAGAAATGGCTTGTCATGGATTCTTATAGAAGGATATATGCTAAAAAATGACTAAACATGTGATATTGTTATAGACTACTAGGACTTGGAATTTGATTCCCCCCAGTGGCTCGTGCACGAGAACGCTGATGGTCATGGTTTCTATAGCACATTGTTGTTATATTATTGTAGACCACTAGGACTTGGGATGTGATTCCCCCTAGTGTCTTGTGCATGAGAACACAACTAGTTGTGGTTTCAACACCATGTTTCACCGAGGTACAAGGTATCTAGGGTCCCACCAGTTATATTTACCTCTAGATATTTCCCATTGTTCTCAATTGTGACATGGTTCTTGTGATGTGATTTTCTATTAAGTTGTTTCATTATTGTTCCCTCTTTTGTGAAAACCATATTTTTAATCTAATTTGGCCTCCATTAATTTTGAAATTTTAATGCATACTTGGAACCTATTTTGAAAACATAGTGGAAGAGAAATTTATTTCTTGAAAAGTAAAACTTGTTACTTGAATTTTAAAAGAATGAAAAACAGTATTTTATTATATCTTATTTTCAAACGAACATGATTGTATTTCTTATTAAAGGCAAGGACATATGGTGTTGATTTATTTTGGTATTCCTAATGAGTTTCTCGATGCTCACGCCTACTTTATCTATTCATTTTCAGGATCTAGTTTTGGATCATTCCTGCAATAAGCATGTTTTTGTGTTTGTTGGTGACCCATGATCTCACTTTGAGGAATGTTTAGTAGGACATATTTGTTTTATTTTTCGCTAATTTTATTTACCTATTTTAATCAATTTAGATTTATTTATTTACTTGTATTTAGTTTATCGGTTAAATTGTTCCCAAACATTAAATTTATACCCTGACACTTGTGCTCGCCTTTGGGGATTGGGAATTCCCCTAGGGCCTTGCTGTGGACTGGGTCGGGTGCCGGGTCGGATGACGACCTGACTTGGTTCGTGAAAAAATGGTATTAGATGTGGTTATGATCTTTTAAGTATTGTACATTGAGAAAGTGTTTGGGTAGACCAGAGCTAGGATTATCAGAACTTGACATTATGGTTTTGAGTAAGGTGCCTATATAGAACACCTCATGACAAAACTCAAGTTACCAGGGGAAGTAGGGTTTTAAATGAGTCTTTTGGTTATTGTGGTTGTTTGTTGTTTGGGAAATGAAAATTTGGTTGGACCTTTAATCCTAGTGAGATCACAGGTCCTGGAAATACATGTGGAGATAGGCACATGGTCCTTGAACACTCTCTGTGATGGTGGTGTGATTAGAATATGGCCTCCAACCATATGTCTGGGTCTCCCATCGACACTAGTTTCCACTTGCATCATCCATTTGTCTTCTTCTATTCCCATGAATATTTTTGTAGAATGTATTGAGTTGAAAACCCATTTTTTGAATGATGTTTTTATTTTATATATCATCGATAATTTGGTTTGAAATAATGGTTTGTGGTATCTTTCAAGAAGTGTTTTGGGAAACCTTTGCGGTGGATTGCTTCATGTGTTTGGTTTTGGTTTGTGGCATGTTTTTTCCAATGGACCTCTTTGATTGGGTCCTTTGGATTTTTCCTCACTGACTAGTGTACACCCCCATAAATAATTAATTCACGATTTAAGTGAGTCCATGGGTGAATAAATGTTGGAAGGTACTCAAATTGATCAAAGTATGAAATCTCTTATTAGTTTTAAGGGTTGAGTTTATCTCTCTTCACTTTTGAATTAATCAGATCCTCTAGTAGTAGAAGCGTGGATGCATAAGGAGTTAAAAAGAATTATGTTTTCTTGAGTTTCTTAAATCTCTAAAGGTGAATTCAGGCATCTTAAAGCCTGAAGGTCCAACCTGGAAGCGGTGAAAGGAAATTCTAGAATGGAAAGGTAGAAGCAGTCCAAAGTTGTCTGTGATGGATGCTGTTTTAAAGGACCACAATGTCTTCTTGTTGGTTTCTTCTGAGAAATGGGTTCATGTAAGGCCACCAGTGGGGAAAATATGGTTCTAAGAGGCTATTATGGCCTGTTGAGGCAATCTCATGTTGTTTGGGACTTAGTTTAAGGCCCCTCTCCTTGTGATGTTTCTATCAATGTCAATGGTCATGTCCAATGACATATTGTTGTGTCATTTTCCCTATTAAGTGTGAAGTTAGATGTCGTGGAACCTTTCAAGAACATCTATTTTAACAAAAGAATGTATTCCTTTTTAGAGAACTTAGAATCTTCTTGTTTAAAATGGGAGTGTCCTTTAGGTGTTCTTTCGTTCAATGTTTCTTATTCAAATTAATAAGGAGAAATGATTGTGAATATTCTAATCCCTTGTTTTGGTGAAATGTTGAATTAGAGTAAAGTTGGTTTTAGAGTGTTTATATCTTGGTGGTTTCATCTGGGATGTGGGGTGGTTGATTATGGAATCAAAAGAGGATGTTTTGTTTGAGGGTTTTTTTAAACACCTGATTGTGAGGAATGAGATGCTTTATCCATCAGAGCTCCATCCATAGGTCCCGAAGTGAAGATGGCGTATAGTCAGGAACCCTAGGGGTGTAAGGGATTCCATTATAATCTCTATCATTAGTGTTGGAAATGGAGGAAGATCAAATTTTCTTCTATAGTTGTCTCATTCCAAGTGGTCTTGTTTGGTGGAAGGCATCATGGGGGACCTTGAATCTTTGTTGAAAACTGTTTGGGTGAAAGAGACCCCCCATTTTCTATAAGGAAGTTAGGTTGTATCATTTTATTAGTCTCAATTCCTATACCCTTGTGGGTGTGAGTATCTGTATGGATTCCCATATGGGGATAACCTTGAAAATCTCTCTCAGTTTTTGTGAGACCCATCTGAGGATGGTAATGCCTGTGGGAGTGGTGAACTGTGTAATGTCTTCTGTTGGTTTGGAGTTAATTTTTTTTGAGACCCAAATAATGGGGGATTTGGTTTGTGTGGGAATTTCCCAAGATGAACCATTTCATACTTTTCATATTGATATTTGATAATTAGTTAATATAGTTAGTTCCTATAGCTGGGTGAACCACCATGGGTCTCTCTGATTTTCTTGGGAGTAAACCGATGTTAGTCCGTTTTAATGGAGGTGAGTCTATTTAGGCCACTTGTGTTGGTCTTCAAGCCTCATCTTGGTTGTTGGTTTATTTATAATAGTGGGGATTCTATTTGGGCCTACCCATAGGGCGCAACCAATTGTTTCGTTGAATCAAGGTTATGGGATTATTCATTGGAATGTGGTTGATCATGTTTGTTGTTTCAGGAAAGTGGTGGGGGATTCATTTTGTGATGTTTGGGGTGATTTAGATCAGTATGTTGGATTGGGAATTGTGAGGGTTCACATTTCATTTGATTGATGAACTGAAGATGTTTGAACTATTAGAGGCTGGTGGATCACTACTGGGAGTCCATTTTGGCCTCCGGAGTTTGACTTGTAAACCCCTTTTCTTAACGGTAGTGTTCTTGTAAACTTTCCTTTTTTCTTTTTTTCGGGAACCCCTTGTGTTGTAACGGAGTACTGATTATTTCTTTAGAATCAACATCGGGATGGATTTCCTATGGCGGAAAGTGTTACAGTGGGAATAATTGTCACACCCGGGATTTTGAAATAATTTTTATTTAATTATTTTATCTTGATTTGAAATATTTTTTCGAGCTATGGGCCGATCCCGATTGAAAATTTTCATTCTTTTTTAGGAATGAATGTTTGGGTTTTATGGAATCTAATGCACGAGCAGGGCATGGTCGGGGCTATGTGGCTTCGACAAATCACCATGCGCCCTACCCAGTGCATGGTTAACTAATTAACTAAAAAAATTAATGATAAATTGAAAATAAAATAAAACTAAAAAATAAAATAAACCAAGTATCATTTTAATGATAATAATAATATAAGTATTATTTAATAATAATAATATTATTATCTTGGTTAATATTTTATTAAGTAATTTTTATTATTATTAATGTAATTATTATAACTAATTAGTATCATTTTTATCATTATTATTATGTTTGTGTAGAGGTTAATTTTTTAGGCTTTATTTCTTCTTTCCCTTTTATTTTTTCTTTATTTTCCCTCTTTTTTTATTCCTCTCATCTTCTTTCCTCAACTTCCATCATGCTGAAAACCCCTCCCCCTAACCCTACCCCTTCCTCCCTCACATTAATACTCCTTGCACCAGCCCTCCCTCTTTCTCTAGTTGGCTTCCCTCCACCCTACTAGTGCCCTCTGCTCGAGATCCCATCCTGCAGGGCATACCCCGGAAGTGAAACGGACCCCCAGCCGATCCTTCCCTTCTGAAACCTCACCTTGCTGGCTGGACCACACCCCAATTCCCCTTTCCTTCTGGAAACCACCCTCTAGTGCCCCACTCTCCTTTGGCGCACATGCCTCCCTCCAGGTAGTGTTTTGATTCCACTTGTTTAGGGTTTTGGTTTCCACTGTGGGTTGGGTTTCATTTTTTGGATGAGGTCATGATATATTGAGTTTTATCTTTCATTTTTAGGGTTTTTTGTTGATCTATTGAGGTGAATTTTTGGGTTTGAAACATTTTCTAGAAATTTTTTCATAAGTGGTACGTGAGTCTATGTTTTATCATTATTAAATGATTTTAATATGCTTTCTTGGTTATTTATATGTGTTCTATTGTTTAATTGTGTTGTTCAAAACGAATTTTGGAAGTGTTTTGGTAGGCATATATGATGAAATGGGATTTTTCAATGGAAAATGGTGAAATTTGGAAGGTTCTTTGTTGTGGTGCTTCTTGAATGTATTTTTATGGTGGTGTGAATGAGTTTGAAAGTGGGTTTTTAAAGGAAAATGCATTACTTTGGAAAATTGATTTTTTAGTAACTTTTTACGAAGTTTGTGAATTATGTAAATTATGGGAAGAATTATTTAAAGTGAAATTGGTTTATGTGAGGATTTTAAAGGGCCTTGGCCATTGGAAATGATTAAATTGATTATATTATTTTATTTTAATATTGAAAAATTGGTTTTATGAGTTATGAAAATAGTGTGAAATGTATTTTCAAATGGTTTTAGTGTACATTTAACTTTAAATAGAAGAATTTGAGTGTGTTTTTTGGGGAAAATTATTGTTATGCATCTTGGAAATGTTTTATTACGTGTGAATGGTTTATTAAAGTATATGTGTAGTGTGTGGTCTCTGATTTGTGGTTTTGAGTCACTGAGTCTAAGGTGACTTTCCGGCATGTGCATAGGTAAGTATATATATATATATGTGTGTGTGTGTGTGTGTGTGCATGTTTGTGTGTGTGTGTGTTGGTTCCACCCTTACAGGTATAGTCATCCATGGTAGTGAATATACATGTATGGGGCTAGGTGTTCCCATGTATATATATGAAAATGCATACGTAGGTGAGTGGAAAATAGTATTTTCATATAAGAATATATGTAAGGATCCATTGAACATGTCATGCAGGTGTGTGCATATGGACTATGTGTCCTTATATGTAAGTGAAAGTGAATATGATTAGTGGGGGAGTATAAAATTCTTGTTAAAAAGAGCCAAGAGTTGAAAGTCAGTTTGTTTCTTCCCTGAGGTAGGTTCCCATATACCTAACCATTTAATTTAAATTACATAACTAATTTATTATTTTAGAAATATGTTTTTATATTTATTTAGTATATATATAAGAGGTGAAATATGGCGGTAATTTTTAGAAATAATTTTGTATTGTTTTACATAATTTATTTAACTCCCAAATGTGAGTTTTTCCTAATGATATATGCTCCTGACCTTGTTTCGAAAATGTTATACCTTTCTAATTCTAAATTTGTTTTAAAATGCTAAATATTTAACATTGGCTTCCCTAAATGACTGGCGTGCATGTTTGTTGTGAAATTTGATTTCGAATGAAGATGGATTCGTGTGTGATTTTCGTTTAAAAGGGGAAATTTATTGATTTGGTATGTTAAGAAATATGTATGGACTGTGACGTGAATTCAAGGATAAATAGAATCTTGCCTTAATTAAATGAGTTACTTTGATTTAAGCATGGTTTTCATGTTTTTTAAATTGTGATATGCCTTTTTTGTTTAATTGGGATTTGAAATAGTTTCAGAACTTAAAAGTGTTGGGTGAGATTTTTTTCTAACGAATAGTTTTTCCTTATAAAATAATGAGGCCCATTTTTCACTTTGAGAATGGTTTGTAAAAGTGGAAAACCCATATTGATGCATGAACAATGTTTTATAAAATGATCTGTTTTAAATGTGGGAGTTTTGATATATTCCAAGTAAAGAGGCTAGTGAATTATTATGTAATGGAAAAGGGGGATTGTGCTCAAGGTGGAGATCAATGGTGAGAGGGTGAATGTGTTTATAATAAAGAAAATGAAGTGATAATGTATGTGAGTCTGATGAAAACTCACCACCACTTGAAATAAAGCACATGAGAAGACTAAGGTATCATGGTGGGTGGACTAGGACTAGTACACTAGTAGATTCAGAAGTGGATTTTCCCAGTTTCTTCTAGAAAGATTGATGCTACAACACTAACTAAACATGTGATATGGTTAGATAAAATTGTTCATTGGGATGTGATTCCCCCCTATAGTGGATCGTTCATGAGAATTCTAATGGTCATAGTTTCTATACCACATTGTTTGTGATATTATTGGACACCACTGGGACTTGGGATGTGATTCACCCCTAGTAGCTCGTGCATGAGAACATAGTCAGTTGTGGTTTCTATACCATGTTTCACTATGGTATGAGGTCTCTTGGGTCCCACATATTCTAGTTACCTATAGGGATTTCCCATGGTTCTCATTTGTGACATGGTTCTTATGATGTGATTTTCAATTCAGTTGTTTCATGATTTTTCCCTCTTTTGTGAAAGCCATATTTTTATTCTAAATTGGTCTCCATTGATTTTGACCTGTTAATTCATGCTTGAAACCTATTTTGAAAATGTAGTGGAAGAGAAATTATTTTCTTGAAAATGTAAACTTTTTACTTGAATTTTATGTGAATGGAAAAAATTATTTTATTATGTCTTATTTTCAAATTAGAATGATTGGATTTATTATTAAAGGCACAGGTATAGGGAATTGTTGTATTTTAGAATTCCTACTGAGTATCTCGGTGCTCACACCTAATTTATCTTTTTAGTTTCAAGTTCTAGTTTTGGATCACTTATGCAATGAGCGTGTTTCCATGTTTGGTGGTGACCGATGAGTTCACTTAGAGGTATGTTTATCTAGACATATTTGTTTTATTTCCCACTCCTAGTATTTTCCTATTTTTTATAGTTTATATTTATTTGTTTATTTATTTAGTTATCTTTAATTTATTTGGTAAATGATTACCAAACGTTCATTTGATACCTGGACACTTTTTCCAGCACATGGGGATGGGGAACGCCCTTCAGGCCTTTCCACAGACTGGTTCCAGCACAAGGTCAGATTATGACCCGACTTGGTTTGTGACATAAGGGATTTATGTTATAATCTAATTGTTTATTAGTATTGTTTATGATTAAGTTTCTTATGAAAAATTATATTATATATCTATGAATAATACCATTAATTATCTTTTCCAATTTTTATTTCTATATATTTAATACTTTCCTTTCATTTTCAAATATTTATGGACATAATAGACCGAATGAAATTTTATAAACTGAATTTATTTATCTCTTCAATATAAAATCATTTTTCATCCACGTGAATGTTCTTTTAAATTAGTTATGAATTTTTTATATTCTATGATGATTTTTTGATTTTATTTTTTCCCTTGATTATTTATTTCAAAATTTGATTAAATGTAATGTTCTTGGAATATTATAAATGAGTAACCTTTGTATTATAATCGAAAATATAAAATGAATCATTGTTTTAATGTACACAACAAGAATGTAATTTTATTTTTTCATGAATACCCAATGGTTTGAAGTGTCATTTACATATTTTAAGACATTAATTAAAAGGTATTTTTTCCCTCAAATATTCACAATTTTTTGATTTTACAAATGTTATTTCAAAATAAAAATGGTATTTTCTTAATAAATATTCAAATAAATATTTTAATGGAATTTTTAATTTAATATTACATCCTTTGATGATACTTATGATTTTATAGGGCTGTGATACAATGATACCATCCTTATTCATTATTAGGAATGTTTATGATTATGATGATGATAATTTTATAAACCAAATTTATTTCCCATAGGTTATGTTATGATTTAATGTTGAAATATTTTTTAAACTTTCTTCCTTTACAAAATTTATGAAATATGATGAATGATTTAATATATTGTAATATAAATATGAATGGATTATTATTATTTAATCAGTGGGCCTATAATTATTTAACACTAGAAATCATTAGGTATTTTTGAATATGTATTTAGATAATATGTAATATAATAGAGAGTGAACCCATTTTTGTAACGAAAATTTTTCAATATGAAAATATTAGGATAGATCCTTAACTAAAGATATATTGAATGGAGAGTGAACTCAATCCACTATTATAGTATTGGAAGTGATCCTTGAATTTGGAAATTATTTTATATGATGTTTTTATGCCATAAACGTTTGTATTATTCTAATGTTATTCTCTCATTGCTTATGATCTTTGATTATCTTATGATACATGTGCAACAAACAAACATGATTTATTTCATGACTTCTGATTAAGACCTATCATATGTTGGGTATGGTTTTAAAATTATATGACCAGGTTCTAGTACCAATATTCTCATGTTTTGTTTAAGATATCATTTATATATTCCTTCTTTACCCTTACTGATCATCTCAACTCTTCCTTTCTTTTCTTTCCATTCAAGAGGTAATAAATATAGGTTTTAAGTATGATATTTCCTTGAATTATGGTCATTATGTAGAACATAGTGAGAGTTTATGTAGATATATTAATTTTTTTCATGAATATAAGTTTCCAAGGACATTGAACATATATGAGTTTGGTGTAGATTGTAATGTTATATATTTTTTATTCATATATAAATGTGTAACCGTTATGTATGACAAAATTGGGTCTGTATATTTTTGCATCTTAGGAGTATTGTAAAATTAGTTAAATCTACAATCTCTTTAGAGTAATAAAAGTTTATCATCTCATATGAGTAAAATATATCAAGATAAATCATTCTCATTAAAAAATGTTTTGGAGGGCTATAATGGACCCACCCATCACATATCGAACAATATCCCTTATGGATTTAGGTAAACTCACATATCCCAATTTCATCAATAATATATATGTAATGTATCTTGAATCTATACAAATTTATAATTATATTTCATAAAAAATATCATAGATTGTTTTACCTATGAAGCAAAAATGGATTTCATGACAATATCATTAAAACATCAACATAAAACATTCAGATAAAGGAAGGGAATGGTATAATAATATTAAATCCACAATGAATTATGAAAATCATTATTTTTTTTGACATCGATCAATATACGTTTAAATTTATATATAAAACATTCCTTTTGAAATTGGGGAAAATACCCATTTTTTGTTCCTTTAAAAATTAAAAATAAACAATATAATTTGAAAATATTTTTCATTAAAAATAATCGTAGAAATATTTAAGGAATATTTAATGAAAATAAAACTAATTATGTATGAAAAAAAAATCATTTTATAAAATTTAAATATAATAATTTTTTAAAACATTTCAAATGATAATCAAAAGTTATACAGATGAAAAAAGTTAAGAAATTCCCTCAAAAACCCTTCAAAATACGTTAAAAAAACATGGAAATTAACATTTGGAAATAATTTATTTTTCCTAATTAACATTATTGATAAATGTTAAAGAACATATTGGATGATTTTGGATAAATTTTATTAAAAACCTTAAACCAAAGTATTTAAAAAATATCATTTATGGTCATTTAAATCTCAAAAATTGAAATAAAGAGAATAATAAGAGACATAAAATTCCATGATAATAAAAATTCATAATATTATATTTCAAGAGTCATAATATATATCATATAATTTAATATAGCTCAATCATTCAAAACATGTCTCAAATAAGGATGTTTTAAATGAGAAACCATTGAAACATGCGTAATGCTTGAATAAAAATAAATTGAATGAAGGAAGATATCATGATTCATTGTAACTACCTATTTACATGGAAAATATGTGAAAAAAAAATAATTTTGTATCCATTACACTACATAATATAAAACATTGTTAATAAGAGGAATTTTGTATAATTAAATTGAAATTGATACCATAAATACCCTTGAAATGTTTTGTAATATTTTAATCTATGTATCATAAAAGGTAAATCATAAAAGGAATTTTTAATATCATTATTAGAGACTAATTAATGATATTAAATCTCAATATACTATTTATACACCATATAAAAGGAGGTTGGTTCATAATAAAAGATATGGATCATAGAAACTATATTGATATGAATAATCCTTTCAAGGATGATATAACTGATTTCAAAATTTAATCAATGGAGTGATTATGGGTAATTTTTTTAAATAAAAATATAAAAAATTAAAATAAAATATAATAAATTAAATTATCAATTAAAAAATATTCATTGTGCAATATAGTTACTAAATTCTAAGTATAACCCGATGAATGGAAATTGAGTTAAGAAACCCCTTACCTCAAATATATAATTTCCATATATGTACTTTAACTAATGTGAAATAAACATATATCAATTGTATTATTATTTTATAAACATTTAAAGGATAATTGTGATATAATTAAACCATTTGTTTTATTTTTTCTATATGAATATTTAATTACTTAATTGGTTTAATCTCCATCATGTGTTTTGTGGACATTCAGTTCATGGTTAAAAAATGACTTCAGTGAGCATGTTGTGGTCAAAAGGTAATTGTTCAAAAAACTTGAGAATAATAATAATGAAATAATTATAGTTTTTATATATTATATTAAATTTTATAAACATCCATCAAAGGAAAACATGAAAAATGAGTCATATCACTTCTTTGGGGGTAATCCACTTGTACACACAAATGATGTTAAAATTTTCTAAAGGATTGAATAATAAGAAAAAATATATATAATATCATTCCATAATGATATATATATGTCAATAATATCATTTATATAGATAAATTCTATTATTATAAATATCATTATGAGGCAGTAAATGAAAATGACACACATCACCTATTAGAGGATCTAGCCAACATATAAAAATAAATCAAGTTTTAATTCCCCATTCGATGGAAAAAGAGATGAAAAGGTGTTGTAAAAATTTCATAAATAAATTTTAGTACTGTTTATATATTTATTTATTTTATATGATTATTATTATTGCTGATTTGATGAAGGTATAATATGAAATAATCAGGAAATATTTCGGTTAGGGAATATATATTTTCCTTGGAAAACTAAAATTTATTACAACTTAAGACTCCTATATTAGTTAATTTTTTGAGAAAATGAACTCTTATAAAAGGAAAGGGATGTTATGGATATGTTTTGGTGTGGTATGTGTAACGACCCAAACATTGATTAATGAAAATTCCACTTGATCCAATTAAATGTATTATTATGTAAAATGGTTATATAAAATATGCACTTCTTTGGATTTATATTTTTGGATTTGAAAATACCGTTAAGAATTGTGAATGTGGCTAATATAGCTGTTGAACAGTGATCATATGATTAATATAAATATAGGACTTTAAAAAATCCAATTTACTTAGACAATGGAAGCAATGGCCTCTTCCCGTAGAATTTCTCCATACGAAGCCCATTTGTCAGAGCTCAGAAAGGAGGTGTCATCATTGGGATTCACTCTTGACCAAGCCTAAGGCGAGCTTCAACATGTTAAGCTCGAATGAAACCGCCTACGGGAGAAGTGGAAGTTGATAGATATTACCATCCGAGCGATGTTATCCAAGACACCCCAAGAGGTTGTCACCATTGTACACCTTACCCTTTAGTCATATGAAGGTGTTATAATTGGTTATGTAAAGATACCCTACTACTATGATTATTTACATTATTTTTTATAGAGAATATACATTCATTTTATTATTATTACTTTGTAAATAGTTTGTAATACAAAAAATATCATTTTTAGTTAATTAAGAAATCTCTTTTGAGGATTTAATGTATTTTTGAATTAAATAATATTTAAATTAAATATTATTAATAAATTAATTTTTATTAAATATAGATGACCATATAATTATTATGAATACAATTACGATTTTTATTAAGGTTTGAAATCTATTTTTGTCAAAACCCATGAATTTTTTATAAATGTTTGTTTTTATTTTAAAAGTAAAAATTCAAATATTTATAAAATTATTTAGATACAATGAATATTATATTTGGAATCTGGAGTTTGAAATTATCCAATGGTGAATTTTTCAAAATTTTCTGAGACAATCGAGTTTTTGGGTCAAAATTAAATACCATTTTAATATATAATGTGTTTTATGACATTATAACGACCCAAAAGTGATGTAATAAAATATTATAAACATTATGTTCGAGAAATATATGTTTTACCATTAAAATAATGTTATTTTAGGTTTGTTTTATTTATTTTACAATTCTTTAGTGGACCTTCGAAGACTTATAAAAAATTCTGTCATTTTAAAATGATTTCCTTGAGTGTGTGACTAACCTCCACATAAGAAAGCCTAATATTATAAGAGGTTCTACCATTGGCCTTATAAAATTTTTTTTCCACTCCCCTTTGAAAAATACCATGGGAAAAAACCATGGGTTCGTTTGTGGTTTTGGTTAGTTTAATGTGTAGGGTCCAAAATCTAAATAATAAATAATTCTTCCCCTTTTCATATATAAACCAACCCAATCACCAACTTACTCTTCACTAAAAGAATTTGGAGCTCTACCAAAATATTCCTTACTCTCTCTATAATCCTCCCAAGTTGCTTCAAGCTATCAATAAGCCTCTCTTAAGCCCCTCCCAAGCCTTTGGGATCACACTTCCAAGTAAGGGATTTCTTCCTTTCTCATTTTTGTCCAATTTTCATTAAATTGTTATCCCCTTCTATATTCAATTAATAATATTGGGGTATTATTTTTTACCTCCCCCATACTTCCCTATTTATTTTTTAATTATGATATTTTCCTTTATTTCTCATTAATTCCTCCCATGTACACCCATTACTATGCCGAAATTCTGTAAGTCTTTTCTCTCTCCTCATTTAAATTCAAGCAATTATTTTGTATTAAAAATCTAAAATTCCATTAATTATATTGGTAAATGTATCTATATGACCCTTTAATATCCATTTCATGTAAAAATGATGAGATACTCCTTCCCCTCTCATCAACCATTGTTATGAATTCTTATGTCATGTCGTTATGCTCACGAAATTGCACTGTGATTTTCCAAGCCAAAGTCATTATGTCGTGAATACCATGCCCATTTACCTATAAAGGGTACTCACCTTTATGAACATTTAATTATTGATTATATTGTTTCATGTATGAATTAAAAATTCTTTTATCATGGAATAAATTTTGATATTTAATGATTCCATGTTGTATGATCTATGTGGAACACTTATGAATGAAATGAAATGTTTAAGAAGGGTGCACCCTGATAGCGCTCCAATGCATTTGGTAAAGATTAGTATCATGACATGTCAAGTGAAATGAGGGTTTAATCATGACAATTAAAGTTCAATGAGATTTTACTCATTCTTATTGTGTAATGAGCCTTGACTCATTCTAATACCATGTTAAGTGTTGTTGCCACATTTCTATGTTACGATAATAATGTTACATCATGCCTTTATGTTCAATTTTCTATTATGATCCATTGATATTTCTATTGTCTAACATGTACTGTATTCTTCATGTTATGACTTTTTTACTCCCTTACTGGGCTTTATAGCTCACCCTTTTCATATACATGTCGTCAGGTTACCCCATGCAATGTTAAGTACGATGGAATGTAGTGGCTATGTAAAGGAGGTTTTCAATAAAGATGTAATGTTTCATGTTTTAAGTCATTATGTAATTTTCCTAATCCCCAAAGACACTAGACCTCTAGATCATCAATGTTGTATCAAGTGAAGATTTTATGTAATAAATCATGTCTAAATGTGTAATAAAAATAAGGGTTGTTATAGTTGGTATCAAATAATTGGTTTAGTTATTTTTGTGATTAGGATTAGAAAACCCTAGTGAAAGCCTTAGGTATAAGACTAAGTATAATAAAAACATACCAAAATTTTGGTGAGTATTGAGTATGTTATTTATCAAGAAAATACATCCTTGTCTAGATATGTGCTAGTAGAGGAAGCTCTAGCACAGATGTACCTAGGAGTGAAAACTATGACAAGGAGTTTTAGGCTTGAACCAGGGTGTCCTAGTACACGAAAACAAGTCTTGCTGCACTCTTGGTTACGAAACTTTTGCAGGATATTCTTGGGTACATTCACAAGATTAGTATGAACCATTATTAAGGGAATAAAAAAATTCCCCTAAGAATACATGTTGGGAAGTAGATCATGGATAACATAGATTAAAGCCTATAGATTCATAAGTTAAGGAAATAAAAGTTATTTATAAGTCATCCATTTTATCCTTGGATTAAAATTTATGTGTTACCCCTAAATTTCCTTTTTAATCCTGCCAATGGCTGGTAATAGGAGGAATCAGGATTACAATCGATGTGAAGATCAATGTGATGACTGTTCTTATGAGATTCCCAATACAATGGGAGTGGGAATCATGAAATTTGTCACGATAATATCTCAGATAACACATGATTTGAATATAAACATGGGTCAAGAGGAATGTTCAACCCCCCTCCCCACCTAAGAAAGAACAAGTCGCAATTGAGAGCTTCATGAGAGAAAGGACTCCTACTTTTAATGGATCATCTGATCCCTCAATTTCCGAACAATGGATCAACTCCATTGAACATATATTCTCCATCCTTAATTGTTCTGAACAATAGAAGGTTATTCTAGATTCTTATCATATGGAGGGTGAATCCGATCAATGGTGGACATTGATAAAAAATATGAAGCTTGAGGAGGAGATAAAGGCGTTGGAATGGAAGGATTTCTGGAAAATGTTTTCAATAAATATTTTCCTCGCACCCTATGACTTAAGATGGAAAGGGAATTCCTTTCCCTAAAGAAAAAACATGACGAATTCATAGGATCATATGAGTAAAACTTCACAAGTCTTTCTCAATATGCCTATTTCTTTGTCGTTAACCTTGAATGCAAGGTTGACCGCTTCTTTGGTGGGTTGAAACCTAGCCTACAAAAATCCCTGGAGATTCGTGACTTCGATAGATACAAGGAAATTTTCTGATGTTCCCTCAAGGTTTAAATAGAGACCAATGTATTTTATGGGTATCATGGGGATAATAAGTGTAAGATGGACTTCAATTCTAGTGTTATGATGGATAAATCCAATGGTGCTAAGAAAATCCAGCACCCACTTACCAAAGGTGCGAAAAGAAGCACCCCATAAATTTCCTGAAGGGGACGAGGAAATGATTTATGTGTGGAAGAGAAGGGCACCTAGCCGTTAACTACCGAAAATAAAAACCCACTACTATGATAGAGGAGAGTAATGATTTGTTCAACTCTCAATGTGTTGTTCATTGCTTCAACTGTAAAAAAACAGAGCACTATGCAAATCAATGCCCTAAGACAAGGGTTTTTGGAGGCAACCAAAAACCTTAAAGGTAGCAAGGGAGAGATTTTTCCATCACTACCACCAAAGTGAAGAACAATAACTATGTGGTGATAGGTACACTAGTTATTAATTCAATAATAGATAACATACTTTTGATTTTAGTTCTACACATTCCTTTGAATCTAGAAATTAAGTAAAACAATCCCAACACCACAAAAAATCATGAAAGTAAAGATGTTAGTGAGTGTTGAAAATGGTAAAATTATTGCATCCCATGAATATAACTCCTCCCCTATCATAATTTTTCGATTGAACTTCCCAACAAACCTCTTTATACTCCCTCTATCAGAATTTGATGCAATTCTTGGCATAGATTTTCTTTCCTTATATATAGCCAAAATAAATTTTCGTGAGAGGGAAATCACTCTCCATATAGAGAATCGACCCCCTAATATATAAAATTACAAGGATTTATATGAATCTTATTTAGAACCATCATCTCAAGAATGGATATTAATGCCCTATGATCATGCGTATCTGGATCAGGTGATTTATTCTAAGGAAGCAATCGTCCTTGAAGACATGCCTAATGTGAGGGAATTCACTGTAGTGTTTCTTGAGGAATTGCCTAGTCTTACTCCTAGAAGAGATGTTAAATTTTCAATTGACCTTATACCTAGGGAATTACCAATATCCTAGACTCTGTATAGAATGGATTTTGTGGAGATTATGGAGATGAAGAAAAAACTATAGGTTAATCTAGATAAAGGGTTTATAAACCCAAGTGCTTCACCATGGGGTGTAATAGTCCTCTTTTTCAAGAAGAAGGATGGGTTAATGCGCCTTTTCATTGATTATCGTGAGCTCAACAAAATCAAGATAAAGAAAAAGTATCCTCTTCCACGAATTGATGAATTGTTCGATCAACTATGTGGAGCATAATACTTTTCCAAGGTGGATTTGCGGTCGGAATATTTCCATGTAAGGGTGAAGAAGGAGGATATCCCCAAGAATGCTTCTAGTACAAGGTACAAGTACTATAAATTCATAGTAATGCCTTTCGGACTCACTAACACTCTAGAAATATTCATGGACTAGATGAATAGAGTCTTTAGAGATTACCTCGACAAATTTGTGGTAGTATTTATAGATGATATTATAATATACTGAAAAACCAAGGAGGAGCATGAAGAGAATCTAAGAACTGTACTAAAGACCTTATGAAAGAAGAATGTCTATGTAAATAACTTCAAGTGTGAGTTTTAGTTTAAGGAAGTTTCATTCTTAGGTCATATCATCACATGTAATGGAATATCTGTGGATCCCTCCAAGAAAGCTTCAATTGAGGGTTGGCTGAGGCCAAAATCGGTAGCGAACATCTATTTATTCCTAGGGTTAGCTAGATATTATCGCTAATTTGTGATAAATTTCACATGATTTTTCAACCATCTTACCAAGAAAACTCAGAATAAAGTCAAGTTTTCTTGGAGAGATGAATGTGAAGAAAGCTTCAAGGAGTGGAAAAGGAGGATTATCACTGTGCCCCTGCTCACACTACCAAAAAGTGGAGAACTTTTTGTGGTATTTAGTGTTGATTTGAAGAAGGGCATTGGATATGTGTTGATGAAAAATGACAAAGTCATTTACTATTCTTCAAGGATATTGAAAGTTCATGAGCATTACTATCCAACACATGATCTAGAGTTGGATATGGTGATATTCGCTTTAAAAATTTTGTGACATTACCACTTTGGGGATAAGTGTGAAATATATACAGACCATAAAAGACTCAAGTATATTTTTTCACAGAAAGAGTTGAATATGTGCCAATGAAGATGGTTAGATCTAATAAAATATTATGACTGCTTAATCCATTATCACTATGGGAAAGTGAACAAGGTTGAAAATGCTCTAAGTAGAAAGGACCCAACAATTCTATCATTTATGATAATTGAAAAGGATCCAATCTTCTTAAATTTGATGAAGATGGACACGAGAATCTTAAATAAGGGAACATAATCAATCATTTGATAAATTATTGCTCAATTGTATCTTTTGGAAAGGTTAAAGGATGCTAAAAAGGATGATGTGAGAATTCAGAAGAAGGTGGAAACTCTTAGAAAAGGGAAATCCTCAGAGTTCAATATCAATGAAGAAGGAAGTATGAGATTTGGGTCCAAACTATGTGTTCCATCGAATCTAGATTTAAATAAGGAACTTTTGGATGATGCACATTGTTCGAATTTCTCTATTCACATGGGAAACACAAAGATGTATCTAGATCTCTGAGAGCATTAGTAGTGGGATAACATGAAGAAGGAGATTGCTGAGTATACATCAATGTGCCTAGTATGTCAACAAGTGAAGGCTGAGAGGAAGAATTATAAGGGTATGATACAAACATTACCCATACTATCATGAAAATTGGAGAAAATCACCATAGAACTTGTCACCATACTTCTGAAGACATACAAAAAAAATATAATCTGGGTTATTGTGGATCATCTTACAAAGACTGCACACATCATTGCAATTTAGTAGGATTTCTCACTAGATCAACTGGAACAGATATAAATCTGATATGTGGTAAGTCTACATGGAGTTCCATTATCTATTTTATCCAATAAATCTCCAAGATTAACCTCTTAGTTTTGGAAGAGTCTTCTATATGCTCTGGATACTGAGCTGGACTTCAGTACGACTTATCATCCTCAAACTGATCTCCAATTTGAGCAAACTATCCAAATACTGGAGGACATGTCGAGATAATTTTCAATGGACTTCAAAGGAGAATGGGATAAACATGTCCATCTTGTTGAGTTATCATAAAACCATAGTTTCCAATCAAGCATCCAAATGGATCCTTATGAAGCCATGTATAGGAAGAGGTACAGAACACAGACATGTTGGGATAAATTTGGGGAGCGAAAACTCCTAGGTCTAGAGATTGTCGTAGAAATGATGGAGAAGGTTAAGACCATACATCATCAAATTAAAGGTGCTCAGAGTTGACAAAAGATCTATGCTGATAATCATCGATGAGACCTAGAGTTTGATGTCATAGACAAGGTATTCCTCCGTATATCACCATGGAAGAGATTAAGGAGATTTGGGAAGAAGGGAAAACTTAGTCCAAGGTACATCAACCCTTTTGATACCCTTGATTGCATTGGAGTGGTGGCCTATTGAATAAAACTCTCACCAAACATATCTCAAGTACCTGATATATTCCATGTATCACTCTTGATGAAGTATATACCTGACCCATCGCATGTAATCAATCCAGAGGTGGAACCATTGGAGAATGACCTCTCCTATGAAGATAAGATGGTTGCGATCTTAGATCGTAGAGAAAACGTTCTACGAAATTAGTCAATTACCCTCATCAAGGTGTTATGGAGAAACCACAAGTATGAAGAGCCAATGTGGGAATTTGAGGAAGTGATGAATCATAGCTACCCGCATCTGTTTTAGTGTAGGAAAATGAAATTTTGAGGGCGAAATTTCTTAAGGGGGGAAGATTGTAACAACCCAAACTTTCATTAATGAAAATTACACTTGATCAAATTAAATGTCTTATTATGTAAAATGGTTATATAATTTTTGTACTTATTTGGTTTTATGTTTTTTTTATTTTAAAATACCTTTAAGAAATTTTATCAATGCTAATATAGCCGTTGAACATCGATCACATGATTTGTATAAATATATAGTTTTAACAAATCAAATTTACTCTGAAAAAGGAAGCGATGTCCTCATCAAGTATAATTTCCCCATATTAATCCCATTTTTTGGAGCTTAGAAAGGAGGTGGCATCATTGGGATTCTCCCTTGACCAAGCCTAAGCTGAGATTCAACACGTTAAGGTCGAACGGAACCACCTATGAGAGAAGTGGAAGTTGATAGAGATCACCACCCGATCAATGTTATCTGAGCCACCCCAAGTGTCTGTCACCATCAAACACCTAACCCTTCAGTCTTATGTGGGTGTTATAAGGGGTTATTTAATGATACCTTAGTACTATGTTCATGTACATTATTTTTTTATAGAGAATATACATTCATTTTATTATTATTACTTTGTAAATAGTTTTTAAAGAAAAAATTGCATTTTTAGTTAATTAAGAAATCTATTTTGATGAATTAATGGATTTTTGAATTAAATAATATTTAAATTAAATATAATTACTAATTAATTTTTATTAAATAAAAATGATCGTATAATTATTATGAATATAATTGTGTTTTTTTGTTATGGTTTGAAAGCAATTTTTGTCAAAACGCATAAATTTTCGATAAATGATTGTTTTTATTTAAAAAGTAAAAATTCAAATATTTAGAAAATTATATAAATAAAATTAATATTATATTTGGAATCAGGAAATAAAAATTATCCACTGGTAAATTTTTTATAATTTTCTAAGACAGTCGATTTTTTGGGTAAAAATTGAATACAGTTTAAATATAGTGTGTTTTATGACATCATAATTACCAAATAGTGTTGTAATAAAATACTATAAACATTATGTTAGGAAAATATATGTCTTACTATTAAAATAATGTGATTTTAGGTATGTTTTATTTATTTTACAATTCTTTAGTTACCCTCCAAGACTTATAAAACATTTTTTCATTTTAAAATGATTTCCTTGAGAGAGTGACTCACCTCCACATAAGAAAGAATAATATTTTAAGAATTTAATTTATTTTAAGTATAAAATATTTTTTTCCACTCTAATTTTGTTGAAACCATGGGAAAAAACCATGGTATGGTTTGCGGTTTTGGTTATTTTAATGTGTAGAGTCCAAAACCTAAATAATAAATAATTCCTTCCCTTTTCCTATATAAACCCACCCAAGATCCCACTTCCTCTTCACTCAAAGCCTTTGGATATAGACAAAACTATGACCTAATCTCTATATAATCCTCCCAAGTAACCCAAATCTCTCAATAAGCCTCTCTCAATCCCCTCCCAAGCCTTTGGGATCACACTTCCAGGAAAGGGATTTCTTTCTTTCTCATTTTCATCCAATTTTCTTTAAGTTGTTATGGCATTTTATTTTTAATTAAAAATGTTAGGGTATGATTTCAAACCTCCCCCATACTTCCCTATTAATGTTTTAATGTTTTTATATCTCTTTATCTCTCATTAATTCCTCCCATGTACACCTGTTACCATGCCGAAATTCCGTAAGGGATTTCACTCTCCTCATTTACATTCAAGAAATTATTTTGTATCATGAATAAAAAATTCCATTAGTTATGTTGGTAAATGTATTAATATGACCCCCTTACTGTAAATTTCATTTAAATATGATGATACACCAATTTACCTCTCATCAACCATTGTTATGAATTCTTATGTCATGCCGTTGTACTGCCGAAATTGAACCGCAATTTTCCAAGCCAAAGTCATTATGTCGTGAATACCATAGCCATTTATCTATCAAGGGTATTAAACTTTATGAATGTTTAATTATTGATTATAGAGTTTAATGTATGAATTACAAATTCCATTATCATGTAATAAATGATGATATTTAATGATTCCATATTGTATGATCCATGTGGAACACTTATGCATGAAATGAAATGTTTAAGAAGGGTGCACCCTAACAGCGCTCCAATGTATTAGGTAAAGATTAGTATCATGATAAATCAAGTGAAATTAGGGTTTAATCATTATAATTCATGTTAAATAAGGTTTTAATCATGATCCATGTGAAATGATCCTTGGTTCCTGCTAATACCATGTCAAGTGTTGTTGCCACATTCCTTGTTACGATAATCATGTTATATCATGCCTTTATGTTCATGTTTCTCTTATGATCCATTGATATTACTATTTCCTAACATGTACTTTATTCTTAATGTGATGCCTTTTTTAATTCCTTACTGGGATTTATAGATCACCCTTTTCCTATGCATGTCCTCAGGTTACCCCATGCAATTCTAAGTACGAGGGAATGTAGTGGTCATGTAAAAGAAGTTTTCAACAAAGATGTTGTGTTTCATGTTTTAAGTTGTTATGTAATGTTCCTATGCACCAAATACACTATAACTACAAATCTTCTATGTCGTATCTCGTGAATATTTTATGTAATAAATCACGTCTAAGTGTTTAATAAAAAGTAGGGTTGTTATAGTTTTTCACAACAATAGTTCTCAAAAGGTTTATGGAAGAGATAATAATATATTTTAAACCTATTTTAACCATTTTAATTATTACAATGACATGAATTTTTTTTAAATATTTAGTGTAAATATATTTACTATAAGAGGGAAATTTTATATCTAATTGAAAATATTTTAAATTCCTATCCATATAAAATTCAATTGGCCTATCAAATTATTTTTATGAATTTTTAATAATTATATAAAATATTATTGTACATAATATACTACTAAAATATTTTTTATCAGAATTTCCATATATTGACTTAAATTAAATTTTCATAGTAATGGTATTCAAATATAAACACTTTACACATAGATAGAATTTAATGAAATTATTATAGTAAAGTTATAAAAACGAAGTAATTTTCACTATTCACTAATAAATTATTCTTTCAAAAAAATATATATAAATTTCATAATAAGCAAAATCATTTATTATGTATTCAAAAAAAATAAAAGAAAAAGACTTTTTATCTAATATAATTCTCAAAATTGTAATAAATTAATTATAATATTTGATTATGAAAATTAAAGAATAATAATTTTTGAATAATAATTATTTTTGAAGCATAAAATTACTTTCCCTAATACTGTGTAATTATTTATCTTAAATGAATAAATATATTTTCAATATAAAAATTATATATATATATATATATATTTATTTCCTAATATTTTTATTATTATTCATAAATTTTAATTTTCAATGTTAATATAGTCACATTCAGACAATTTTTTTATATTATATCTTAATTATATTTAATCTTGAAATTTCATTTTAAGAAAGATAATATTCCATAATGTAAATTTAATGGATGTTCAATTTTTTCCTTTAAAATATATAATATTTTAAAATTTAAATATTTACATATATGTGTTACTTGGTGAGTGACCATGGTGAGGATGGAAAAATTGATTTATCGAATTAGGTGGTGAGTTTGATTCATTTATTTATTAACCAAGAATCAGTATGACTCATTCACTTTTTTATGTGGTCCTTTATGAAGGAAACTATAGTGCACAGATGATATTATAATTATACATATAAATAATCTATTTATTAGGTTCAATATATTAGGTTAGCAATCGATTGAGTTGATACTTTCATGAGAAGTTTTTGAGGAGAAATTGGAGCTTCTTTGTCATTACAAAGGATTTTTTTGGTATTTTTTTTCTGAGTTGTATGAAATTAAAATATGTGATGTTATATCTTCATAATTATTTTTGGTGTTAGTTATTAGCTCCACATGTGTTCACTTATTCCATAAATTTTTATATAGAGGTTTATTCCTCTAATGTGTAGATTTAATCTAACGACGATAGTCACAAACCACTGGATTATTTATGGTATGCTATATAGTTTTTTATGTCACTGTATTCAATATCATCTATGTAGGGGAATTTTTAGAGATAGTTATATAGTAGTATATTTTTTTATAGTCATATAAGATAAAAAATATCATCGCATGTGATTCATATGGTTTGAAATTAGAAATTCTCTTTTACTTAATGATTAAAAATCACAATTAATAAAGGAAAACACAATATGTTGGAACCAATTGGTGATGATATTTAATTAAAGGGTTTAAACTATTAGATAATTTATATAAAACATTAATATTATTATGTGAATGTATTCCTAAATAGAAAATAATATATGTGATTTTTTAATCCTCAAGCAATGATAAATGTAGAATACTAGAATAAAGTAAATTATGAAATATATCAATTAAATAGGGATATTATTATGTAATAAATTTTTATATTATAATTGATCATAAAATCATGAGAATTTATTTGTATAATTTTAGTAATTAAAATAATAGAGTTTCATTATGAATGTATAGGTGTTGGATTTGAAATATAATTTAAAAATATTTAATTTTTGTAATATTTTTTTCAAGATTATGTTATTTGGGAATGAAAGTATTAGATGAGGTAACCAATGATCAAAATCATTTTCTATATTGAATTTTTGGAAAAATGATGTTTGAGGAGGAAATCCCACATATATTGTTTTACTTCATGGTAGTTAAATGACTATATTCATTCAATTAATTGGGGGATAATTTTTTCTATTGATATAATTATTTAGGAAATTTATTATTATAATTATTTCTGACACATGGGTTCTTGTTAGAACTGGTTACTACAAGATTTGTTTTCCAATTCAATGATATTACCTAATTCAAATAATCTTAATGGTAATTAAATTAGATATGTGTATTTGGGGGACAATAACCTCCATTAAATTGGGACATAGTCATTTATATAAATGGAGAACATTGTTTACTAATAAATTGTCTCAAATATTTATCTTCTAAAATAGTTTAGTTGTGTTCCTATTATTTTTCAATCATTGGATTTGTTACGGTTTAATGTAAAAATTGCATAAAAAATAATCAAAACCACTTTTTTATGTGATAATAATCATTAAAGTGATCCTAAAAACTTTTATTAGATATATAGTTCAATTTGAAAGTTCTCTCTTGGAAAATTATATTGGTCATAAAAAAATAGTCAATAGAAAATTAATTCCAACAATTTATGGAATGGGAATTCACATGTTGATGGAAAGAATGGTATTTTTTGGACATATTGTATTAAATTTTACTCTCCAAGTATTCCCATTATAATGTTATAAATATTTAATTACCTTATCATATAATAATAATGATGAATATTATAGGAAACAATGTAGTGAATTAAAACCCTCATTCTTAATAAAGTGATTCCCCTAGTGACAAGATGTAAAACTGAAGAGGTGATCTAGAAAAAGCATATTTTCATATATAAAGATGATATATAAGTAAAGAAAAAATAAAACATAGTAGATGATAATTTAAATATAGTAGGTGATGAATATATTAGTGAGTTGTTTTATATTTTTTATACGATTGGTACATTATTATAAGATATAGAATTTAATGACCTCGACTCTAGTAACCTATAGATAATTCATGCTGTATTACATTGTAATAGATACAAGGGGTGAAATACCAATATAACAAAAAATTTAGTAGTTGTTGAGAACTTGATACATGTATGATACCTTTTTTAGAAGGAAATAAGAAATAAATAATAATATTGAATGTAATTTTCCATCATTGAACTAATTCTAAGAATTTTTCTTTATATAATGGGGAATGGAAACCAAATAAAGGTTGAGATTAGATCCTCCATAAGGGTCACATACAAAAAAATATATAATGATTCAATAATAAAAAATAAATACAGAAATTCTAATTATAGAATAGTTATGCTTTCATTAACAAGATCGGGTCAACCCTGAACCAGTCAATCGGGATGACCCGCATTAAGGCCCAAGAGGCACTCCCAATCCTCCTAGGATGGTGAAAAGTTCTAAGGGAATTAGTGAGAACTAGTGAGAATAAATTCTACCAGTAAATATAATTAATGAAATAGAAGTAAATAGAGAAACCTAAACAAAAATAAACAATTAAATTGAAAAACATCTATACATAAACTGAATATACAAAAAAGTCAAACTTCAAAACCCAAACCAAACTTTATGGACACTAAACCTACATGGAACTATAAGGGTCACTATTTAATGAAAAAACAAAACATCAACCATGTAAATCCAAACCAAGATGGAATGCATACTAGAAGATAATAATATGAAAGTGTTATATGTGTGAGTATTAAAACTCAATTAGTGTGCCTGAAAAATCTATTCCCAATGTATTGAATTTAAACAAAAGAGTCATAAATTTCAAGTTTGAAACAACATTTTTATATAAACATAGGATTTATATAAATTTAATTTTGAAAATAAATAAAAATAAATTTCCCAAATAATTTACATCAAAATTCTTTTCTAAAGTGGATGATTCATGTTTTAAGTAAGGGGATAAAATCTGGGATGTAAGATATTTATTTTTCATACAAAGGGGAAAAGGGGTGTAAAAAATATAATCAATTTTTTTAAGGGAATATATTTATGAAAATAAAAATATCATACTATTATACAAAGGAGAACTATAAAAGGAATCCTGGACCATGATTACATGATGAGGGAAATGGATAATGGTACTAAGGTGAACGTACCCGAAAAAACGCAGACCATCTAGTGAATATCATTAGGTGCTAGAGAAAATAAGAGAATACCTAGGATATTAAAGTAAAATATAGATCATACTGAAACATGATTCATCTCATAGGCACTCCTAACCTGATTCCATTAACTAGAATGAATGATTGGTCCGACCCTTCCTTGACTAACTACGGGGAACAATCCCAAAGCAGAGTAAGGACCTACTAGGGGCCACTGGCCAGAGTGTAATCCCAAAATAGTGCAACAAGAATTATCAGAATTTCACATAGATATAATAGGTTCCCATTTCATGTTCATAATGAGGTGTGAAAAAAAAATCCATGTAATGGACTATATATACAATCCAGTACATGAGTCACAAAAACTGACACCACCTCGACCACCCGGTGGAATAGTCCCTTGTATTCAAACCATAAACACATGATGGAAGTCAAAATCCTTGGAAACTCCCCCTCTTGTGAAAAAACTTGGAAATATATTCATTAAAAGGTTGGGTTTCCAATGAAACTATTAGAATATTTCCAATCAGTCCTCACATTACCTTCACATGTTAAAAAACTTCTTAAATAATAAAAGAAACCCCACATTGAAAACCTTAATTCCACATGGAAACCATTTTAATAGTTCTAAACCACCATTTTAAGTACAAAGAAATCTTATAAGAGACAATTAGGAATTTTATTATACACTTGGTGTGAAAAAAACAATTAACCACTGTATTACAATTAAAAGCAAGGAGAAATCACCTAATTTCACATCATACATTTATTATAAAAACATAAATCACTAATTAATATCCAAGGAAGGTGAAAGAAACATGAAAACAATGTATTATTTTATTTAGAGGACAAATTCAAAGGGATACTACCTCAAACTCAGGGTGCTTTAATGATTCCAAACCAAATCGACTTTATAAAGGTTTAAATAAGAAAGAACACCTAAAAAGAATATCACAAACACAAAACCAACAATTTAAAACCATATAATCACGAAACATATGACTCATAGATCTAGGGTGAAGAGGAACTCAGAATAAAATAGGAAAAGGAGGAATATTAAGAAGAATTAATTAGATTACCTCTAGATAACACCCCGAAAACATGAAGAAATCCTTTTATTTCACCCATAGAAGAGAATAGAAGGCCTGGAGGAAGAGGTAGGATCTCTCACTGAGTCCCACGAGCCAAGAGGTGAGTAAAATTTTCATTTTGGGGTTTAAATATGTAGATGATATATATGTCAATTCACATTTTTAAGACACATTAGAACTGTTCATCATTAGGCCACACAGTTTTCAAAATCATAAGCCAACTGTGTGCCCCTTGCTAGACACATTGGGAACCCACATGGTTTGGCCGCAGGGTTTGGGAATCCAAACACCAATTATGTGACATGGTTCTATAAAAAATTGAAAAACTTTTAACATTCCTTCCTCTCAGTTTTTCTAACCATATTCAGATCATGTTCCCTTGACCAGAGACTCCTAAGGACAAACAGAGTTTCTCTTATGAGCAACATGGTTTGAATCATACCATGATGAAGCTATTAAACTGAAACCATTGATGTTAAAAATTAACTAAATATAATATCTTCCTTATGAGGTGACACATTTACGCATTATCCATGCACCTAAACTATGAAATAATAGTAAAACATAACGAAGCTCAAATTTTAAATCTGAAACACCTAAATCTCAAGATAGAAACCAACATCACAAAGATAAATTGAAATAAAATAGGAATATAAAAATTGTGGTGTGACATTTATCACCACCATTATTCTTTATACCCCCATAATTCCTCAAATTTTATAGTTGATCAATTAAAGAAAGAAGGTTTACAAAATCACACTGTCCAACTCCTCAAATCAAGAACACTTTGATAACCACCAAAAAATTTCTTACCTCTTATCCAAAATGATCCCTACCACCCACCTAATTCCTCATGTTAAAGTGATGAAACCCAAACAATTTATCAAAAGAAAAATGGAAAACTCGAAAAAAAAACATGAAAACCTTTCCATAATCAAAATCATCAAGTGTACTCTAAAATCCCAACTCCTACCCAGATAGAAAAGTATTAGAATTAGAAAACTCTAAATAAAACCCCCCATTTATAGGAAAAAACTAGATACCAAACCATATTATGAACACTAGAGGCTAGAAAGGACTCATGACCATTTTATAGTTTTTACCAGGTGCCCAACCAACACCACCCACCAAACACCGAGAATCTAAACCCGAATGACCACACAAAAACCCTAGAAGGAATGAAACAAATATGAACCACCATGATAATATCTTCACTTAAAAAAGGTAATTACACCATAATAGGCATTATAAAGACACACACACAACATCATATTTCCACTCAAATGAGAAGATACAGGCACAAGACATTAAATGGAACACACATATGCCCATGAATGAAAAATTTACAATTTCCCAAAGGTGTGATTCCATAGAAACATATGTTCTTAGGATATTTTCAACACCAAATTTAATTTTTAAAAAAAAAAACACATCAAGAAAAAAATTTCATAACATTGAAAAAATTAAATAAAAAATGAACTTTAAACAAATCTGAGATCAGTACCCTAATCCTTTAAACAGGCATGCATGTCTTTTGAAAGGATTGATCTAGCTCCAAGTTTTTTCCTCAAAAAACCTTGAAAGAACCATTTCAAGTTAAAAATTCTTGCATAATTATAGAATGAATTAGTATAATTTTCACTTGATAACTTATTTTGACTTGGATTTCCCCATTGATGACACATTGTGGTCTTGTGAATATAATAAGTTGATGATAGATCAGTGGGCCTCTTAATTCATCAACCATCATCACCTGTGTCTGGACACTTTTTGGTCTCTAATATTTAATTACCTTGACCAATTTCATATATTTGAGTAATATTAGCTACCTCAGTCTCACCTTCTAACAAATATTCAACCAGAACAACTTTCCTCACCTTATCAACAAAAGAGTTTAGACTGAACTCTAACACCTTCAAATACACATCAGGATGAAGTACATTATAAAATTATTTATCTTTTATAGAATAGTTAACATCCCACTCTAGTAAATAAGAAATTATATTAAAAAAACGATGAAATAAATCTAATACCAATCCATTACCTTTCTAAAGTTAGAATACCTCAATAACATTCCTCACCATCACAGTCTCTAGGAAGTATTATATGATGAATAACGCCTCATATAATTCCCATGAAATGTCTTCTTGGGGATTCATCCAAGTGATCAACCTCAACAACTTCCAGATCAAACATTCCATAATAAAGATAGTGAACATAACCTTTAGGGACTCTAGAAAATAAAGTAAATAAAATATCCTTTTGGTTTTCTTCATTAACTATTCTACATCAAAATGATCCAATTGAATATAAAAAAGGGGAGGATTTAACCTTCAAAAATAAATAATAAGATGTTTAGGTTGATCAACTGGATGACATGCTAATGGTGAACCACCCATAGCTATACCTTAAATTACCATTTATTTTTTTGGTGGGTGGGTGGGGGAGGGGGGTATTCTAAACCAAAATAAAACCATAAACTAAATAAATACTTTCTCATCATCAATAAACCACTACAATGAAACATAAAACATAAAATAAACTAGCTCACAGTTTCTATTTTTTTTTTCAAAAATATCACTTACTACTAAATTAAAAACAATATTCAAACTCTACATATCAATAAAATCCATTCTCCCTAAAAATATCATAGATTATATATAAAATATAATTCTAAATGTTCAAACCATTTCACTTATCATTAAACAAACCTCATTTCATCAAGGATCACATCATCAGAACCCCATTTCATCAAAGATAATTTTTATTTACAAAATATTTTTTCAAATAAATTCATTGAAATAAATATGAAAACCCATTTATCGTTTCCAAAAAAAAAAACCTCACAACCTTTTGTGTTTTCTTAAAATTTATTACAAGGTTTTTAAAACAATTTAAAACTCAATAAGGAACTAAAAAAAATCAAATAGGGAAACTAGTGGACATGGGTGACTTTTCCATATGGTTGGAGGCCATTTGAAAATCACACCACTATCACCGAGAGTCTCTCCAGACCATGTCCTTAACTACACCTTGGTTTTTAGACCTTATGTTCTAAATGAAACCACCAGAATAAATCCTGATTCATTTCCCACAAACACAAAATGACCCAGATGAACCAAATAAACTGAGTAAAATCTAAAATCACATGTAAACCCAAGGTTAACCATAGAAGGTATTGGCCAGTAACTTCCTTTTAAATACACCCCATGTTTTTATTGGCCTACACCATCTACCTTGAAATCAAAAATAAAAAAAGGTTCTATAAAATCTAGGACCTCTAAAGAACATAAGATTTAATACCATTTTTTCTAAACCACCTTGGGTCCACACCAAATCGGTTTGGGATGACCAATGACAGGAATCAAGATGAATTTATGATCCTACCATTCTAGAAACAAGAACCAATTGAATCAAAGAGAAATAGTGGGAATGATTTCTCCCAATAAAAATAAAAAAATAATCAGATGTAAACATGGAAACCCAAAAAAAAAATAAATATTCAAATGAACAACATCTATACATAAAATAAGAATAGAAAAAATACATACCTCAAACACCAAACTGAATATAACAATTACTAAACCTATATGTGATCCTAAGGGTCACTCTCTAACACCAAAACCCAACATCACCCATAGCGATCAAAACCAATATTGATCCTACACCAGAAGCTAAAAATAAGAGCGATTTGTAGCCTTGAGTATTAAAAGTAGTATGTGTGCCTAAAAATTCTAGGAATAATGATTTTAATTTAACCAAATAACTCAATAATTTCAGTTTTCAAATAAAATATTTATATAAACATTTCCTTTATAGACATTTAATTTTTAAAAAATTGAAAATATATTTCCCTCAAAAAATAAAACAAACTTATTTTATAAAGGGGTGAATTTATATTTTAGGGAAGGGAAAAGAAACCATGATGAGAGATTTTTTTTCATAAAAAGGTAAAATGGGGTGTAAAACATCTACTATTTTTTTATCTCGAAAATATATTATTGAAAATAAACAATTACTCTTTTTATCAAAAGGTGCCTCACACAAGGAATCTTATGTAATTATTACACAACAAGGGAAATTGTTAATGACAATATCATCAACATAACTAGATAGAAACCCATAACATATTCCATATATGGTTAGGTACTGGAGAAAACCTAGGAATACCTTGGATATCAAAGGAAAATCCAAAAAATATTAATACCTGATTCATGCTATAGGAACGCCTAACCTTATCCCATCAACCAGTCTGAACTCTCAGCCCTACCATTCCTAGCCTAACTGAGTGGAATAATCTCGAAGTAGAGAAATATACAACTAAGGGCCACTAGAAAGAGAAGAATCATAAACTATTTCAACAAGTGTTCTCATATTTCCTTATAACTATGTTAGTCTCCCATGTCATGTTAACAATGGAGTGTTCTAAAAAATTCTATGAAATGAACCATACATACAAGCCATCACATGAATCACAAAAACATGAAGCAACCTAAAAACCCCAAGGAATGGTCCATTTTCTTCAAACCATCAATGCATGAGGGATGTTCCAAGATGAGGAAAATCCCTCCCCTCGTCAACAAATAAGGAATGCGACTCATTATAATGATTTTTTTCTAGAAAAACCATTAAAAAATCTTTAATTTGACCTCACAATACCTTAAAATGTTAAAAAAATTCTCAAAGAACTATACAGAATATCCAACTCAGAATTTTATAATACATTTGGAATGATAAACACAACCAACCATTTTATTACTATTAAAACCAAGGATAAATCACCTCATTTGACATAAAAAGTTTATACTAAAAACCACGAATCACAAAATAATATCTATAGAAGGTGATAAAAACATTAAATCAATGAATTATTATATTTAAAGTCCAAATTCGATGGGGTCTTAACTCAAATTCATGACGCTTCTATAACACTAACCCAAATCAAAACCCCGAAGCTTCTAAGAAGAAACAATTCCTAAAATAACCTTTAAAACAAAATAAACCTAATTTTATGCCCAAGAAACAAGTAACCTAGAACTAATAGACCATGTGAGAAGTGGAACTTGAAATAATATGTGGAAAAGATGAAGAGGAAGAAGAAATAAATATATTACCTTAAGAAATTACCCCACAAAACAAGATGAAATTCATTGAATCCAACTTATAAAGATAAGGGGTGGTTTATAGGATATGGGAAGAGCTCCCTTGGAGTTACACATTCTATTATTTTAGGAAATGAGGAATTTGGGGGATAAAATATAAATAGGGAAGAAATTTCTACTCACATTTTAATGTTAACTTGAAACTGTACATGGTTAGGTAACACTATTTCGCAAATTGTGTACCAACCATGAAACCCTTACTAGACACACTATGAACCCACATGCCGTATGGTTTGAGAATTCATGAACCAACTATGTGACATGGTTCTAATTTTTTTTAACCATGTGCATGAATTATACATGATTTTACTAACTAAAATTAGGCTATGCACCCTCAACCAGAGAAACCCAATGACCCACATAGTTCCTCCTAAGAGTTTCATGGTTTGGGTCAATCCATGTTTAATACATTCAACTCAACCCATTCATGATCAAAATTAACCGAAAAGGAGTTGATCCTTAAGAGGATACATGAATACACATTAACCATACACCTAATCTTCTCAACAAATGAAAAACTTATCAAAGCACAAAATTTAAATCTGGAACACCCAACCCTTGGGAGAGAAACTAGGGACAAAAAGATAAACTGAAATAGAAGAAGAAAATAAAAACTATGGTGTGCCATATTACATTTAATCAATAACATCAAAATTATAAGTACACAATGAAAAGTCAATATAGAATAGAAAATAACTAAAAATACATACCATTTATTCAATAAACTAAGAATGTAACGAATCCATAGATAATATCATAGTGAAAATTTCATGGATTATAATAATTAAATAACTATCAATGTTGGAAATACATATTTATTGGATTTACCAATACCCCGTATTATGATACCTTTACATTCAAAACCTTTCTCATGATATGATTACATGTTTATAATACCCATTTCATTTCACAGGTTATGACATTATTGATTATGATTTTGTGAAACATGTTTGTATGATTTCATTATGATATGGTTGGGACCTATATCTTCCTCCAATTAATTTTTTAACGATTTATATCTTATGAGATAGACTATAAAGGTCTTGGGAATAAACCATTACTACTAATATGTCCATGGTAGTGAACCATGACTACCAAGATGGTATGAGGAGTGAACTCATGCTACTAAGATGGCCATGGGAGTGATTCATGACTACCAAGATTATATGGGGAGTGAACTCATACTAATAATATGGACATGGGAGTAAACTATGACTAAAAATATGGTACAGGGAGCAAACCCATACTACCAAGATGGTATTGGCAGTGATTCCTTGGATATTATGGAAATCATATTATATGCTTATGTGTCTGCCACAATTCCATGTTTTATTCCTATATGTTTCTTTCATGACTTACTCTCTTAATTATATTATGATCCATGTATTATGAATTTTAAATATTTATTATGATCTCTAATATATAGGGTATTATCTTCAAATTATATGATCATGTTACATACCCTTTTTTCATGTTATTCTTGCACATTTTCTTTATTTACCCTTACTGAGCATCTGAGCTCACCCCTTCTTATGTTTCCTTTCCCTAGGTTATGTATAAAGGTTTTAAGTATAAGTACTAAAGGTAGATATCTATATGGGGGATTTTGAAAATATTCCACTATAATAGAAGATTTTGTTTCCATGTTTCTAAAGAAACTAAACCATTACGGTCCTCGATCATGTATTATAATAATGTACTGAATATTTAACTAAAATGGTGTAATATCCATGTATGATAAGCTTGGGTCACTATAGTTGGTATCAAAGGAAAGGTTTGGTCAACCTATGGAAACTATAATGAGGAAACTTTAGTGAGATCCCTAGGTATATATCTAAGGATACGTTTAGGGACCTTTTTAAGGATAAGTATAAGGATGAGAGAACATTTAGGAAAATGTCATTGAATTATGGTAAATGATAGAGTGAGTGGTTTACCAGAAATACATCTCGATATGGATACTAAAAATGTATGTGTATCTGGAACATATGTACATAGGGGTAAAAACTCTTATATTATGTTCAGGGCCTGACTCATGGTTATATTATACACAAAAATGTTCCTTGCTTCACACCTAGTTTGACACTCCTGAGGGATATGCTTTTCGATGTCACAATCTCTTCTCTAAAAATCATTATGGATTTAAATATAAGTTGTCTATTAATTACCTAGGATCAAACTAGGGTGTCATATATTAAAAAATGTGTCATGATTTTGACCTCAATTGACTAATTATTTTCTTGAATATGCAGTTTTTTGTTATGATAAGTAATGCTCACACCATACTTCTAGTTTTATTCAATGGTGGGAACTAGAAGAAACATGATTAACATTGAATGTGATGGGTGATTTTATGTTGATAATTAAAGTGGGATGATCACTAGAATGAAATATTTTGTGATCATTCATAATTAGTTTTCATGGAACATTATTAACAATGTGTACCTTACCAACTCTCAAACTCACCAAGGAAGAGAAAGAATGAGTTTGTTGAGAGTTCAGGTAATGAAGACCATGGAGGAAAGAATTTTTAGTTTTATTAATGTCAAGAATTTTTAAGGAATAACTTAAGTGAATCTATTAGATAAACAAGAATATGTTTTCACTATGGGAAATAAGGTAATAAAGCAAGTGACTACAAGGGAAAAATCAAGAGTTTAGTTAACAAAACAGATGAGAATATTTTCCTCTATTAGCCATCATCGAAGGATAAGTGTTTTAACTAGGGAATAAATAGTCATTATAAAACTCAATGTACCAAGATAAATTCTGTTGATTAGGATCAACAATGTGGTATGAGTAATGGTTACGATGATGATGATGAAGAGACTAAAGTTGAAATGTGAAAGTAAAGAGTTATTGTGTAATATGATGAGGGAGCCTTGATAATGGAATAAGGATGGAGTATAATAATAAAATATTTTATGTATTTGGATTAAAGAAGTATGTTATATTAGATTTAAAATATATAAGGATTGTTTAGTTTATGTTCTTCACTATAGATTTACATGAACACGTTCAATAGTTCTAATGGAATAGAAAAGTGAAATAATGGCATGGTGATGTCCATGGAAAAAATTTATTAAGGGAAATATAACCCTTAATATGTTTATTAAGTTATGATAATGTTGTTTGGATAATAATATGTGGGGTATGAATATGTAAATTGGATGATACTTATTATATTGGAACTAATTAAGGAATTGCTAACCAGTAAGTTATACTATCATGGATTAAGTTTACAACTTATTGATTTTATGAAATATATCCAATAATGTACTGAATAAGGAAGAAATCATGTTTTCCAGAAGTATTTATGATTATTTATATTGTTACCATGTTCCAAGAGAATTTACCATGAGGTTATTCACATGTTTGGAATGTGACAACCAAGAGGTACTTTGTGATATATGGGGGGATCAATTTTAAGCTAATTTTGTAAATCTCTTTCTAATGTTTTGGTTTCACATATTTGTGAAGGGTTATAAGGCTAACCATTCATAAAAATTTTAAGATAAAATTTACAGGATGTATTTATTAACTAAGTATGTATTGAAAACCATGGTTAAAAGGCTATTTAGTGATTAACCTTATTTTAAGGATGTACATAAAATTTTGGAAATTATATTAGAGTGGTCTTAGAAAAGGACATCATGTATGTCAGATGACAACCAAAAAATTATAGCACGGGCACAGGTCTTGAACCCATGATTGAAAGATGATATAGGATTCACTCCTACCATGGGCCTACGTGATGTACTGGTTAATATATTATTATTTTTGATGAATAACTATTTATGGTGAAATAGTACTGTTACTTTTATGTTTAGAGATTAATGTATTAAACATATTGATTTTTTAAGAACATTTATATATAAATAGTTATAATTTTCATTCTTTTATGGGAAAAAAGATATAATAAAAGTGTATTTTAGCAGTTCAATCATCAAAGTTAGTTTCTGGACATCTATTACATGAAGTAATGGATGAATCAAAAATTGATAAAAGCATAAAATAAGAATGAAATTTCATTTATAGAAATATATCAAGAAGTTATTTTTCCTTTTGGACAATAAAATAATTAATCAATGTTTGGGCAATCATAAAAAGCAAAAATGTTTTCCTAAAACCATATTTTTCTTGAACTGATGGCCTTTTAAATCATCACACATTTATGACTTTGAGGCCCTCAACATTTCTGTGATAATTCAATTTTGTTTTGCGATTGATGACCTTAATCACTACCTATAAATATTTATGCCTTTCCTCCATGACCAATAATTAATACCAACCTATGTTCTCCTATATAAAAACCCAATTATATGGAACATTGTGTAACAGTTATGGTTCGAACATTCCCTTTTAAAGTAAAGTTTTAGTATCCATTTTTACAATGTCAGTTTCTATGAATGAAACCTTCAAGTACTAAACCTTTGATTACCCAAATTAATTTTTAGGGTGAGATTATTTTTATGGGGGATATAATGTAATACCCTGAGATTTTGTGAATTATTTTTTTCTAATTAATTTAACCTTGTGATATTTTTCAGCTCACATAACACTAAAAATAGTTCATTTTATATCGAATAACTTTATTTATCTTGAGTTATATTCAATAGTTATTTAATATTTTACTATAAAAAATATAAATTTGATCTTTATATATAAAGAACATTGAGGTAATCTTGTGTTACATGCAACAATGACTTTCCTTGATGGCTTGCATAACACACATGACTGAGTTTTACCAAAAAATTATATTTTAATAAAATATTATTATTTAATATAGTAAGATAAAACCTAGAAGCTAAATTATAAATTATAAATAGTGCTAAATAATTTAAGAAAATATATGGTTTAAACAAATATTTTATTAATTAATAGGTTATCGAATTAATTAGAAATGAATATGATAACCAATATAATATAATGGAAAATATAAAAAATTTTATGTTCACAAAGATATTTAACCATTATAAATAAAATTAATTAAAATATTTTAGTAATATTAATGTAATATATATAATATATATTCAATAAAATAATTTTTTTATTCATCCAATATACTGTATAGACACAAGATAAGAACTAGCCTAATTTTATGCATAAAAACCAATATCTTTTTATAAAGGTAGTTTTAACGCATTTTCATAGTGAAACCATTTTAAATAAAATTTTTGGTAATTTTATAGATTTAATATTTCAGAATAACCTTTATCTTTATAAGAGAAACATAAATATTTGGTTAGAATAATTATTTGGTATTCCTCTGTAAGGATACATTTTTTAATGAAAAGTTAAAATACTGGATTTCAAATCACAACTTATTTTTTATATAATTTATTTATAAGGTTAAATTAAATTTTAAATTGAATTAAGATTATAATTAGATATTTTTTTAATAAATTAATCCTTTTTAGTTCATTTTAACCAAATTTACATTGAAATTGGGTATAAAAACATAACAAACTTTTTAATATTTTTACGTTAAAACCCCGCATTATCGACTCGACTATGAGATCAATTTTAAATTAATTTCTTATATATATATTATTTTAATATAGAAAAATGAATTAAATATTTGGAATCATCAAAAATTTTAATTTTATTATATGGTAAAATTAGTATTCAACCTAAATTATTAGTGAAATTAATTAAAATTAATTACATCATTTAAGTTAAAATTAAGCTTAACTGAGGACTAAACCTTAAATTCAAGAACCCAAATGACCTATAACATTATCTGGAACGCATTAGATTTCCATTATTCAGCCATAAAACATAAATTATTGAGGTTTTCTTGTTTTTATGACTTTTTTAGGTAAAAATGTGGGTACACCAAACTTGTTTTCAACAATGCCATGTGTGTCCTTTCACTTCCCTATAAAAGGCCACCACCTCTTCCTCTTATTAAAAACTCTTAATCAAAATAGGTTCAGAAAATATTTTCCCAATACACATAACAACATCCCTCACTTACTACCAAAATCCTCTATTTCGGAAGAAAGTCTTCCAAGGAGTCCTTTTTTCACAAACCAAAAGGAGTTACCCGATTAAGAGGTAACTAATTCTCTCAAGCTCATATAATTTATTTTCATTCTCCACCACCTCCACTCTCCTTATTCCATGATTATATGAAAAAATAATATCATAAATATAATATTTTGTTGTTATTTTAGGGTGTCTACCTAAACTTATACACACCTCCATCTAATGGGTAACAAATATACTGTTTATGTGTACAGAGAACTACCACCTCACAAAACAATGATTGTTCAATTTTCCTTACTACCCATCATGGTGAAAATTATGATGGAAAATATATTAATGTATTTTATATATTATATTTATTATTTATTTAATCTTATTTATTCATTTTAAAACACATATATTTTTTTTAATTTCAATTTGGTCTAAATACAATAATTTTATTTGAGGAAGTGTGGACTACCACCACCTCAAAGCGAAGTTATTCGTTCACACACTACATAGAATGTATTATAGATGGGGTTAGTGTACTTATATGATATATATAAAATTATATTTCTACCTTAATGAAATTATATACATATATAAATATATTTTATTTTATTTATTCCTTCAATATGATAATAAAAATGGAAACAATGATCATGCAAACGTACAGCTTACCGTCTCCATGAATGGTGTATTCCATTTCATACTTCTATGTTAAATAAATTATTATAAAAAAACATAGAGGATATAAATGATATTTATATCATTTTTTACATTCTATAATATTGATATAAGTATAAATACCAATGATATAACAAATTAAGACAAATGAAAAGAACAAGGTGAATATTATCCTAAGTGAAACCTTAACATGGGATGGTTAAAAACGGGTAATATAAGGTTATAATAAAACCATATATGGTATTAAATATAATATTATGGTTATTTAAAATATTTAAAATATTTAAAATATTTATAATAAATTTATAATTATTATACATGTGTTTTGAATGAGTACGATGAGAGTCAAGACACATGGTAATGCGATTTCATCTCAATTTTTATTTCCGTAACATACATGCCGTGTTCAACACAATTTCATTTTGTATGGTGTATAGAATTATCATTATTCTATTCTATAAATATTTTAAATAAATTTATGGGTATTAACATATCCATTTTATGGTACTTATTTCATGGGGTTTAAGGTTCAAAAGTTAAAAAATCGGTGAAATTTTTTCCCTCAATTTTTCTTCTTTTAGACTCATGTTTTGTTATGCACCTAAATTATATTTTGATATGTATATAATTCAATTTTATAAGTTATATCAAGATTTTCATTATTTTAATGATATTTTATGTTTCATTTAATTTCATTTTCTTACATGGATAATATGATCCCATGTTTCCATGTTATAATAGTTCATTAAGAAAATCTCATCGCTTTCCAAGATTATTTATGTTTTTGCTTCCTTTAATGAAATCCTATGATCCATATCTCAATAACATTCATTAATTTTATTCTCCATGGTTATTAATGATTTATTCATATATTGGTACCATTTTCTCCACTCTTTTGTATATAATATAGTTAATAATTTTTTTTAATAAATATCGACTTTACCCTCTCTTCTGTCACAGATCAGTGTTCTTTCAAAACCATGTTTTCTAAAAATGGTTTCCAAGAAAATTATAATAATATTCTATGATCATTAAAATAAAAATTTTATATATTTTTTATTTTACCAATTTTTTAAAGGAATCTACATGTCAATTTCCAAATGATGCATTTTTCTTACATTTTACTTTACAAAAAGAATGTTCTTTTTTACCTTGTATGGCATGCATGGATTTAATATCCCTAATTTCTTTGAAGATTCATTTTAATTTTTAAATGTATAATTATAAATATATTTTTAAATTATTTTCTAGAAATTGGTTTTCAAAATTTTTTCATGCTTATTTTTAATGTTTCGTGGGAAAAGGTATTTTAAAATTTTTTTCAATCCTATTTCAAAAGTTTTCTAGTAAAATAGTTTTCAAAAAAATTTCAAGATTTATTTATATGTATTAAATTTATTTTCAAAGAAATGGTTTTCCAAATGTTTTCAAGATTTATTTATAAGTTTTAAAAGTTATTTCAATGAAACAGTTTTCAAAACATTTTCAACATTTCTCTATATTTTTTAAAAGTATTTTAAATGAAATGGGTTTCAAAATGTTTTCAAGATTTCTTTTTATGTTTTCAAAGAAAATGATTTTTTCAATGTTTTGTAGATTATTGTATATTTTTTCAAGGAAAAAAGTTTTCACAATGATTTTATGTATTCTTTAAAAATTTTATTGAAATTTAAAAAAAATTATTTTCAAAGGTTTTTATGTATTAAAAAGAAATTTTCAAAGAAGAAAGGATATATTCTTTAGAAACATTTTTGAATGATATTTCAAAATTATTTTCCATCTAAGATTAATTTTTTTTATGTTACTACTTCCCTTTTAGAAAATGATTTAAAGGTTCCATTCATATTCTTTCTATGAATTGGTTATTCTTTATGTCATGGTATTTATGAAACCATTTTTTCTTTCATGGGTTATATGTTTATGAAATATGTTTCTATTTCATGTGATATCCTTTTGATGAAATTATCATTAAACTTTTCTCTTTCTATAGTTTATAATATTATTAATTTTTTATAATTCCCATTTCATTTCATGGGTTATGATATGATTGTTTATGATTTTTTGTAACATGTATGTATTAATTATGGGATGGGTGGGACCTATATCTCCAACCATTGCCTTGGGTAAATATTTTTATCTCATGAGATAGACAAATATAATCTTGGGAATGAACCTTGACTACTAAGATTGCTATTAGAGTGAACTATGACTACCTAGATGGTATGAGGAGTGAACTCATGCTACTAATATAGCCATGGGAGTGATACATGACTACCAAGATGGTACAAGGAGTGAAATCATTCTACTAAGATGATCATGGGACTAAGCCATGACTACCAAGATGGTTTGGGGAGTGAAACCATACTACCATGATGGTCGTGGAAATGATGCCTCAACTAATATAGAAATCATATTATATGCTTATGTATTTTCCAAAATTCCATGTTTTTATTCCTATGTGGTGATTTCAAGACTTATTCTCTTAATAATAATATGATACATGAATTATTAATTGAAAATATTTATTATTATATCTAATATGATGATCATGATCTTAAAATGTTATGCTCATGTTCCATACCATTTTTTCATGTTTTTCTTACACATTTCCCTTATTTATCGTTACGTAGCACATGATCTCAACCATTGTTATGTTTCAATTCCTCAGGTTATGAAGAAATGTTTTAGGTAGAAGTAATAAATGTGGAGATGTTTATGGGGCTTTCTAAAGATATTCCACTAGGATATAAGATTTTGTTTCTAGGTTTCCAAATACACTAAAGTAATACAGTCCTCAAGCATCTGTTATTATATTGTATTGATTATTCTTCTAAAATGGTGTAATATCCATGTATTTTAAGATCGAGTTTCCATATATCGAAATCTACTTGATTATGTTATATTGTTCATTAGATCCAAGGTACCAGTATGATCTCTATTTAAATACATTAGATGTATTGTGAATAAAATTAGTTTAATCTTGTTAAGATAAGTTTATTTTAAGGTTAAAAACAAAAGTTTTTAAAATTAAAATTCACACCATGTATTTATCCATATAAATGTACAATTAGTTCCAACATAACCTACCACTCATAGTGGCTACCGTGGTTGTTGCTTATATATGAAGAAATCATAATGTTGTAGTATTTTAAAATAGAAGGATACCCTTTAATGGTGGTTTTGTGGATATCCTCAAAGAGTCTCATGTAGCATATAGCATCCAAATAGGTTTGATGGATAATTATTTCACTGAAAGAATTAATTTTAATATTCATGGAGTGTACATAAGGAGTAAAAATCCATAGGTTATAATGTTTATCCTATTGATTCCCCTAATACCATCATGTATTAAGGTTAATTTTTTATGCTTCATATTTAGGTGAACCTTTTCTCTTAAGGTGTGGGGGGTTCATTCACACACATAATAGATATTTAAAATGGTTCTTTTACTAATTCATTGGAAATGGATTCTCGTATGAGGATGAACATTGGTAAATAATGAAGGAAGTTAATTTTTCATTTCAATTTCTATATAATCTTCTTTAGATTGAATTGGTCTCTATTTTGGTGGTAGAGGCCTTAAAGAAACACTCCAGATTTGTACCATTGAGAATCCTCCCATTTTGGATTAAATGTATCAATTTATCTTGTGATATTATTCTTAATCTAACACATGCCTATAGAGAGGTCAACATGGTGGAAGATAAGCTATAAAATAAAGAAATTTTATAAAGGTTCTCAGTGTGGTCCTTTCTCACCCCACATTTATTGAGTGTACCTTTTGGACTTATACAAGAAGGTTGAACTACAGCCCCATGTTTTTAATAAATACATGTAACTATATACTTATTATCTTAATTATTTTTTGGGGGACTATGAATTTTTTTTCCAAAAACTCTTTAGATCATGTGTTTGAAAATTTAACCAAGTGTCTGACCCAATTTTTGAGAAGTTATGTAGCCTATTAAAAAGGGGGAAATAGGTTAAAACTAGGTTATATTAAAAATAATGAATAAAATTTACATTATCATAAATTAATAATATTTTTTACAATCCCTATATGTGTACCAGTATAGGTTTTGAACATTATATTAAAAATTAAAGCATATTTTAATTTTTTGATACCATAAAGAAAGGTATAATTCAAATATATAGAATGTGAAGTATGGATTAAAACATGGTTTAACAGATATAAATATTTCTAAATATGACCAATGATTTTCCCAACAATCATGTATCAAAATATAGTCACTTTTTCTCCATCATGATCTAGAGGTAAATCCATGATAAGAAAACATGAATGTATAGAAAATCATAAAGCAACCATATAGGAATCTGCATAACTAAAATTATATAAGTGATGCAGTATATCCTCTAATGTGGTAGCGGGAAGTGAGGGACTCATTCCTATCCCTTATAATAGAAGACCATGAAAGGAATATTCTAACAAAACAATGACTATGTGTACTAGATCTTATTCTAATATTTAAAAGAAGGACTATACAGAAATCCTTAAAATCTTTAATCCGGTTAAGTCTCAATCTAAGTGGGAAACTGCTGATGATTCTGATTATGGAAATGAAATGTCCAATTATGATCTTTGAATTTATTGTATGAAAGATGATGGAAAGTCCCTTTGTTCAAACCTTCCCATATCTTCATTTACTTATAGTTTTATTTTTAATAAATGGTCAGAAGTATAACTTATGGATGGACCTGTTTGGTATATCCTATAATGTTAAATTTTATCATCTCAACATAATGACCTAGTTGGAACGTGTCATGATATAAACTGACACAAATAATAATAAGATGTTTTAATCATTATGTTTGGGGATATTTAAATATATATATATATATATTAATAAACTAATTTCACAAAAAACTAAATATTTAATTACATAAATCTAAATAGTAGGTATCACAAATCCCTAATAAATATAACATATAAATCTTGTGTTATCCTTAGGATATAATCTAACATTGGTCAATTACCAAAACCAATATCTGAGTAACATAAAATTTAATAGGTACATATACACTAATGAAACCTTTTGATAAACCAAATTATATATTTAAGACGAGTTTATTTTTTTTAATATATCGTTCAGAAGAGAAGTAAATATTTCTTAATGTTGGGTGATGACAAAGAGACCTATTAATAATATTAAGATTCTTCCCACCTCAGTACAATGATGTCGAACTGATATTATGGGAATGAAATTTGAGATACTTACATTTATTATTGGAAAGGGTTATAGTTTTTATACATTTAATTTTATAAAATACATATTCATGATATTACAATATGAATATGATGATTATTAATCTAAAATTCATTTGAATTAATTACTACTATTATGGTTTCATATAGAAATCTATAAAACACAACATTTCAACCATGATTGAATCTTTAAAATGAAATGATCATTTAGCTATGAAGCTAATGAAAAAATTATGTTGAAAATATTGAGATTCAACTCATTGATTATTATTCATGAAAACTGCTATAATTATGGATGAACATCTTTTAGAATAATATTAGAAAATTTGTGTTTGAATCTATGTATTTTGTTGGTAGTGAAGTTTATTTATAATAACACAATGTTTAATGTTCATAACCTTTATGAAATTATAAATGAGTAAGAAGTGTTTTAGAATTTTTTTGTTAAATTAAAAATTCCAAAACATAATTTAATTTATTTTATTACATTTATAAATGCCTCAAGAAACAATTAAATTATTCAAAATATTTTATATCTTACATAATGTTTTTTTCATTCTTGTTGAAAGGTATAACATTGAAAAATGAGTTCCATATATAAAATTAGTTATGAAAGTTGACTAGAAAGATCACAATATGTTAATGATATAATGAGATACATAATTATAAATCATAACTGAATTGGATGAATTAGGAAGATTTGAATTACTAAATATATTTGAGTTATTCAAGGAGTGGTGTGGAAAACTCTCAACGTAAAATAAGATACTTTAGAATCAACCAACTCGTACGATGGAGTTATCCATAAATTAAAAAATAAAAAAAATGAGTACTTTAGTACTAGTGATAATAAGTATACATAAAATTTAGATGATCAATAATTTAAATTAATAATTTGGATTAATATTATTTCACTAAATTCTATAATATGGATTAAAAAAACTAAATGTGTTTAATCCAAAGGTATTATTTAATGAAATAAACATCATATTTAATAAAATTACTTATGACTGGATATGAGAATATGGTTATAATGGTTTTTTAGAATTAATCCATGATGTGAAGATATATATGGATTTTATACATATCATAATTCATTTTATGAAATTAAATTATACCATATCGTGATAAATTTTTTTTACCATGGTGATTGATCAAGACAAATTAATGATGATAACTTCATGCCATGATATAATTATAGTACGATTCATCAATTATATGTGGATAAAAATGTTAAATTGTTTATAGTTTAAGGTTTAAAGTAAGTATCTCATTATTATTAAATGATATAATTATAATTAAATGAATCTTATTAAATGAAAAAGGTTGAAATATTGTTGATAATTTTTAATGAGGAAATCATCACACTTAAAATAATGAATAATTACATACTCTGATATGGAATATTTAATGTTTTGATTTTTGGGTGGGAAATAAATATTCTATTGAAAAAGGATATGAATTGTTAGAGATTTTGAGAACATGGTATTGAATTCCGAAATATATGATTGATAATATGAGTGATAAAAATTGATGGAATTACAGAGTGAAGAACCTATGTATCAAGGGAGAAGATAAGAAAAATAGAGAGGCATGTATTAAGAGTTTATGAATGATATATCTATATAAAATAATATTTATAAGAAGTATAACATGTCTTCCTCTATTAAAGATATATTCCGGTCAAAGCACTTGAAGAAGAATTGAGATGAATACAATAAAAAGAATCTATCCATATATATGTATAAATAACTATAGGAATCAATCATAGTCAAAATGTACAATGATATTTCTATTATACTATAAGAGAGATATAGTAAACTAACTATTCATGAGGATGATAATATTATTTTTGAGATACAAAAAATTCTTGATAAGTCATGATGATATGGGTTGGGGAGTTCCGAAGAAACCATTATAAACTATCAAGATATATTAAGGATAACAAAATCTTGTGAATGTACAAGTATCTTGGAGAAATTAGAGATTTTTTAGAGACAACCTATTTTATTATCTAATATAATATTTTAGATTCTTCTATTTCATGATTGATCCAAACCTAATAGTATATAAGTACCCACATTTAGACTAAATCATTTAATAAATCCATGTGTTATTTACACAATATTCATTTTCTACATAAAATTAAGTGTGAGAATTTGAGAAAGAGTGTATTGGGACTTTATCAAATCATAGAGATAAATTTCATTAAATAATTTTAAAATTAACTATCACTAATTCAATACTTCCCTCCATGATAAATTATCCAGTACATGGGATCATTGAGGGAAATTATATATAATAAGGTTTCCTCAAATAAATATAATACCGAAAGAATTAAAAATTATAGTTACTTATTAAATATAATTATAAAAGTGTTTTGGGAATATATTGTAATATAATTGTTTTATGAATAATGTGATACCTGATTTCCTACCACAAATCATACAAGTAAAGGATTCTTCACTAGTAAGTTTTACTAATGTTGAAGAAGGGGGTCTAATGAAATTAGTAAAAATAATTAATTTAATAACTATTATATGTAAAATAAATGTAAATATCATTTCTTATTATATAAGTATTATCACTTTTTAATGGAACCATAAACTAGAAAATATATTTTGGACAAGCAAGAGATAATAATTAAATAGAATGCCAACATGGAATAAGGAAAACACATATTTTTGGGGAATATCAAGATGATATTAAAATAGTTTCTGATGAGACCTGTGATAAATATTTCACAATGTTAAATGAAACAATATTTAATATATAATGTTTTGGAGTAACCATGGATGTATCAACCATAGTATAGTATCTAATGATGATCTACCAAAATTGGTCTTATTCTAATGTTTCTATATTTTATAATATATATTATTCATCCCTTAATGAATTTTATAATAGTTTTTATTTCTTAAAAAATAATGATCCATTTTCAAGAATAATAATATGTATTGGGTGTAATTTAATGAAAATTAAGTTTATAAACTAAATGAAAATTAAAATTTTTTAACATCACATTTAGAAGATGATGAATAATCAGATGATGACAATGATAGAATCATGTCTTTTATTTTATAAAAAATAAACGAGTACAAAAAATTTATTATAGTTTGAATCCACTAAATATTTACAGGTTTCATGGGGTGGGTGATTTTCTTATTTTATTTAAAAAGGTATAAAAATGATTTAGGTAAGAATGAAAAATAAAATCTAAATTTTCAAATAATGGATTAGATAAAAACCAGAATGAGTTTTTTCTAGAATGAATAATTTATTAATGTTAAATAGATTGTGTAAAGAATAATTAGATGAAGAATCAACCTAGATTTATACTTAAAAGATATAGAAACTACTATAAAACATGTTATCCTATTGGATCGTGGTAATAAATCATAAATTCATTTATATATGTGATTAGAATGAAAAATGATCTCTGTTGACTAGTTATTGAAAACCATGATTTTTTCATGACTTCATAAAAAATACCAAACTCACTAAAATAATAAAATTTCATGAGAAGGGTATAGGACCTGATGATAGGAAAGATAATGGATACATTGATTAAATTAATAATATCATAGTGAGAATTATCAAAAAAGATATAATTGTGTATTATTAAAATGTAAAATATTATAAAAAGAAAGAAAACATGAGTCAGACAAAATCTAGATTCCTTAAATCTAAAGAATACAATAATATTATAAGAGATAATTACGAATAATATGTTGATTTTTAGGATAAATCATTCCATGTAGCTATGAAAACAAGACCAATGAAAAGTTATCATTTTCTCCTCTTATTCTCTTGGCCTAAAATTTGTTTCATCCAAAAGTATAGGATCCAACTCAATAAACTTATAATATATATTAATAAATATTATTAAAAATTAAATTTTATTTCAATATGATTTATATTTGTGTTGAAATAAAATAAGATCCCCTAAAAATGTAAAATAATAACTGAAATGCACTAATAAAATATTATATATTTTCACCAACATGCAGAATAAAGGTTCCTAGCGGTGATGTGGATCCTTTGAGAATAAATCCTTTTAATTATATTATAATATGAAACGTCCATTTAATTGGAATAGATATGGGATAAACAATTGAAAGATAATAAGTAGTTATTTAGTGTGGAGAAACACCCTTGGCTGAATAAATTTTTTTTTGAAATAAAAACAACAATTTTTAAAAAAATTTAACATGTTTTATTCAAATTTATAAAGAATTTAAAAAATATAATCATAATGATGTAGATCACTAGAAAAAAAATAAGGATAAACCTTGAAGGATTGTAATGAGAACAATAATCTTGGAACAGATAGGAATCAGGCTTATTCATGTCAAGGGAGTTCGAGAAAGATTTTAAGATATGATGTTGTAAGATATTTGCATAAAAAGAATAAAGGAAGAGAGGATAATTTTGAACATTTTCAAATATTAAACATGATTATAGAAAAAAATTAATATTCTAAATGAATACAATATAATCATTTGAAAGATATAATTTTCATTAGAGTTTATGAGGTAATGAAAAACCAAGAACTCATGAGAAGTGGTGTTGATGATGAAAGAATGCACAATAAGTTACATGATCTCTAGTGTCTCATGTTGAGTATGAGATTCCATATAAGAATATAGTTGAGAAGATCACCATTACTACTATACCATTAAGAACTCATTTTAATAATTTTTTAAAAGGGTTCATGAATAATTCACACAATGTTTTTCGTATAATGAATGGAGGACCTTGTTTGAGAGTAAACTATCATGATTTTTTATCTTACCAAGGTTTAATGGTGTTAAACACTATTCCATTATATTTTTACTTTTATTATAGTTGTGGGTAATTGAATATGGTGAAATATGTATTTGAATAAATGTTTTCATGTCATTAAAACATTTCATGTCATCTATCATGTAGTACATGATGAGTTTTTGAAATATTTCCATGTGTATCAAAAGATGTTTTTGAGCTCATTTTGAGTAAACTCAATCATGTTGAAGAGTTTATGGATTTAATAAAATAATTTAAATCTTAACATATGAGTAATATAATATAATGATATCATTTATTTAATAAAATGAAATTTCCAGAGAGCACTACAGATTGATGTAGGATTATTAGCCTTTTATTATTTTATAATGACTAAAACCATTTCTGATTATGAAGCAATAAATGTGTAATCTTTGAAAGGTAGAGAGAAATTAATTCATAAGAATGCTTTTATTTTTTTTATTAAATATGAGTGAGGGTTTTAATATATAAAGAAACATATATTGGATCTAACAATAGATATTTTAAATAGGTATTTCATAGTAAATAATTTAAGGAAAACATTGAAGTTTGAGTTTACCAGAATTTTGTTCGACACCATGAATTTCCAAGAATGTATTATATTTTGTTAATTTATGAATTATTTTTATTTAAAATTTGATTCATTCTTATCAAAATTACTATACAACATCTAACCTATGAATGGTGAATGATTGAGGGAATATGATGTTTTTGGAAAACATTGAATAATTCATGAGCTTAAGGGAAAATTAACTTACCATATTAAATTTATATATATTGTTAACATGGTGGAGACAAATATTAAATTAACATGATAGAATGTGTATTGTAAATAAATTAAATGTGATATATAAAATATTATAATAAAAAAAATATTATTAATGAAATTCAATTTCTGAACGAATAATTTTCATATTATGTATCATACTTATAGAAAACACATTAATTAATTTGGTTATTTTTAATCATTTACAAAATATATTATTTCAAATTTATAGGACCATTAATCATGTTAACTGTTCATAATATAGTTGCTGTATATGGTCTATTAACATTAGAATATATTAAGTGTAATGAAAATTATGGATGAAGTAATGGAATTGACAAATAGGATTGTATCCTGTGAAGCCCATTTATCAGAGCTATTCAGGGGATACAATCACAAGGAATTAACCTTGATCAATACTAAGATGATATTCAATAACTAAATATAAAAAGAAACTGTTTACAAGATAAGTTCAATATTATTGAGATCATGACCCAAAAAATGTTCGTCGAACCACACCAATAAAATTCTACCATCACTAACCTTAAATTTAGGTATTATACTATGGTAAAAAGTGGTTGTGTATGTAGACATTACAAATATGAATATTCATATTATCTTTTAATGGTAAAATGATAATATTTATCCATTTTTATTATTAATTTATCAATTATTATATAATGTGTTTGAAAAAAATTAGTTTTGACGAAAAGAAATAAAATATATATTTTGGGAAATATATAGTTTCAATTGAGATAGTATTTTTAAAAATTAAATTTTTATTTGTAATACCTATTATAATAAGATAAAAATTATTTAAAAAAATGAGAAGATAATTTAATGTATCCAATATAATATTCATAGGTTTCAAAAAGTGTATCATATCATAAAAACTTGTATTTTCTAGTAAATAATTATTTTTTAAGATTGAATGTTCACTTTTTTAAAAATTTACCTTGTTAAAATAACTTTAATTATGAAATTGACACCTCAAAATTAGAAAATGGATAATGTTTCAAAAAAAATGAGATATTCAAATATTTGGAAAAAAATTAAATATGATATAAATACATGGTCTATATTATGATGTCATAATGGACCAATAGTGATGTAATAAATTTCATAAAATTAGTCGATGAAAAAAATTTAGTTATCAGTTAAAATAATTATTTTTTTCTGTAATTTTATTAATCTTATATATCCATAATGGATCCTCTAATATCGATATTATATTTTAAGGATTGAAAATAAATTAATTATGAACATGAAAAAGTTACATTTAAAAAATGGTATTATATTAATATTCTCACTTCATTGAATATTAAAAGTTTTTAAAACCCTCTTGTTAGGATGAAACCATTGGAAAAAATTATGGTAACTTTTTTATTTTTCATTAAATTAAAAAACAGAGTCTAAAACCTATGTTTATAAATTAACTAAAAACAATATCCTCCATTTTTCTTTAAAAACCAACCCAAACACACATTACTCTTCACTAAACAAAATTTAGGAATATATTAACTCTTCTTTTCCTTCTCTCGATCCCTCCCATGGTTTTACTAATATTTAAAGAAGCTCCTCCCAAGATTTTAGAAGCACCCTCTCAAGGTTAGGGATCATCTCCTTCTCTCCTCTATTCAAATACATTATTTATATTTGTCCATTTATTTCCCATTTATCTTGTTGGGGTATATTATTTCACATAAAGTTTAATATAATTATGATTCCCATGTAATTAGATAATAGTTTTCACTCTCATTAACCCATACTATGAACCTTTATATACACCAATTATGATATCAAAATTATCCTACTATTTTCCTTGCCCTAGATTTGTATTGAAAATACTCACCACCATTTCCCTCATAGGTAGTCACCTAGATATAAATATCATTCATTTAGTTGGGATTTCCATTCATATAACCCACACACTATAATCATTGGACTAAAAGTGATGCATGGAACCCTTATGTCACCTGATATATGTGGCACACTTATGCATGTACATGATATGAATATGACCGGTGTTCCCATAATTATATACAACTATAATTCTTGGGATATTGTTTTTCTCATGATATACCATTTATATTTCATATGAAGTTATACTATAAAAAATATTCAGTGATTTATTGGACTTTATCCCTATAATATGCTTATATTTTCTGGTTTTATGTCATTTCTACACTCCCATGTTGCCTTTAAGAAATAATCGTATGTCATGATTTGATATTAATGTATATAATTATCACCCCTATTATGTAACCATGAAAATACTCCTATATCATTTTTTATGATCTAACAAATTAAATTATTAAATTATTCCATTATGAATATTTATATCACACCCCATTCATGTATACATTCTCAGGTTATCAAATGCAGTTTTAGAATATCCAAGAAATATAAGGGAATGTTTTGGAGTTTTCAAATAACACTATTGTATCCAAATTTCATTTTATCACGATATTTATCTAATCCCCCAATGAAATTGGGCCTCCCAATCTCTCAATACTTTATTATGTCTGTCTTTATGTAATAAATTGTGAATTGAATTTTATTAATGATTTAGGTGTTCATAGCTGGTATGAGAAGAAATTAAAGTTATTATTGAGAATTAGTGGTATAAAATCATAGTGAAATCCTTATGGATAAGACAAAAAAAGGTAAAACACCCCTAAATTATGTTAATTTATATAGTATGTAGTATCCAAGAAATAAAATCCATTGTTGTATACTATGAGTTGATGTGGCTCTAGGATATTAAAACAATTGGGTAATAACCCCAAAAAGTAGTAATTGGAAATTGACTTGATCATTAACCAATTCCTGAAAGGGATTCCTTCAAGTACACCATCATTGAATAGTTGGGGTGTAAAAGTTTATATATATACAAGTTCTTTATAAAAAATTATGAATGAAAAAAATCCCATAAAATTTTATGTTAGGGAATATTCTGTGGACAACGTAGATTGAAACCTATAAATTTATTATTTATGGAACATATGATAATAATTTCTTATCCATTTTATGTTGATAAATTTTCTAATTCATGTTTAATAGTTTGACAATTCTCATCCCCAAGTCAACTTCAGATAAAGTAAATGATTATATCCATAATCAAAAAGTGAAAGGAAGTCTTATAATTAATTCTTATACAAATTATTGCATATCAAGAATGTTTATTATAACTATTAAAACATCGTATAAAAACATGGAAGTGGAGAAAACTATAAAAAAATAAAATGTAGACATTATTTCATCTAAAGTGTATAACATCTCGCCTATCCATATTTTTCGGTTAGATATCACAACAAACCATGTTATACACCCTTTTGAAATATTTGATACAATTTTGTGTATGGGATGTGTTACCTTATATAGAATAAACAAAATTTATATGATATGGAAATCACCCTCCATATTGTGAATCACCTTATGGTTCTATACAAGTTAAAGTAGAAGTATGGATATCATCTAGTTTTATCATCTCAAGAATGTATAATATTAATTTATAAGGTAGAATATTTAGCTCAAATTATTGAGACTATGGAAAGGATCATCCTTGAATACCTGTTCATTTTAAGGGAATATATTGATTTATTTTTAATTGAATTTTTTGGTCTTCCTCTTCGTTATATGGATGAGTTCTTAATCATGATTATACCATGAGATATTCAAATGTATAAGATTGTATAAATGATTTATTATGTTGAACATGAAGTGTTGAAGAATAAAATAATGGATAATACTGATAAAGGGTTTCTATGTTCAAGTTTTTCAACATGTGGTGCATCTATTCTCTTCATAATGAAGATATATGGGTCAATATAGCTATTCATTTGTTATCATGATCTCAACAATATCATGATAAATAACAAATATAATCCACCAAAACTGTGGACCTGCTCTATCATCTATATGGGGACTAATACTTCTCTATGGGTGATCTTAGGTTGGTCTATTACTATGTAAATATGAAGAAGGATGATATCCTGAAGAAAAGCCTTTTTACAAGGTATGAGAACTATGAGTTCATAGAGGTTCTCTTTCGACTCAGTAATGCTACACCTATCTTAATCGACATAATAAATAAATTCTTTAGGGATTAACTTGATAAATTGTGAATAGTTTTTATAGATGATATTCTTATCTACTCCAATAGAAATGTGGAACATATGGTGAGTTTTAATGATGTATTAAAGTACTTGATGACTGAAAAGTTGTGTGAGATATATTATAAATGTGAATTCTGGTTGGTGAATGTAACATTCTTGGATAATTTATCACCATCAAATGTATATATGTGAATCCATTAAAAAATGATGCAATTAAAGTATTTCACATAATAATACATTTGATGAAAATCCATATTTCTCAGGAATAAGATTATTACTATTTAAATTTGGGATAAACCTTTCTTAATTGTCTACAAAAAGACTGAGAAAACTAAAAATGGAGTTACATTTGTATGGAATGATGAATATTAATATATATTTTATGATAAATTAAGATTGTAATCACTACACATGTACTTGAATTACTCACTAGTGGGGAAGGATTTATGATCTAAAATGATGTGTTAATAGCTTTCTTATCAAAACTAGAACTGAAGACATAACTTTTTGATGATTTGGATAGCTTATCCATCTCTACTAATCCAAGAAGCAGCATGTATAGAGATCTATTGTAAATAATCTGGTGGGAAAAAATTTAGATAAAGATATCATAATTTGTATCTCGATGATTTCTATTCCAAAAGTCAAGGATCAACGATAAAATAATAAGGGTACAATGAAACCATTACCCATAACAATATGAAAATGGGAAAATGTCACCATGGATTTTATCATTGAAATCCCCCATAAATCTTGGAAATAATGCAATTTGGGTGGTAGTTAATCTCCTTAGATGTTCAGCATTTTTCATTACTATAAAGGATGATATATCTCTCAAACTAGATCACCATGATATACAAAAGAGATGTTTTAGGACTTCATGGAGTTGAAATCAATATTATTACTGACTGGGATCCATGTATTACCTCAATGTTATAGACATGTCTTTATCATGCATTGTAAACAAAAATTTTTATCAACACTTCTTATCACCCTCAGATGGATGGTTAGTTTGAGAAAACCATTCAAGACCTAGTTGATATGCTAGGATCATGTCCAATGGATTTAAAATGATGTTGTGATCGACACATTACCATAGTGGAGTTCTCATATATGAAAAATATTCCATTATAGAATTAAAATGGAACCTTTTGATGCTCTATATGAGAAGAGGTGTCAAAATAAAACATGTAGAGATGCTGTTGAAGAGTGAAAGCTGATGGGGCCTGATCTTATCCATGATTTGAAATATAATTTTCAAACCATTCAACATCAAATAAAATAAAAAAATCTCAACAAAAATTATATGTAGAAATCATTGAACATACCAAGGGATCGAGGTTAGAGTTATTGTATTCTTTTGTATATCACCACGGAAGAAATTCACGAGGTTTTGAAAGAAGGTAAATCTTAGTCATGGATATATTATCCACTCTGAGATCATTGATCATAGCAGATTTGTGGCCTATTTAGAAGAACTCCCACTTAACCTATCATAGGTACTATATGTTTTCCTCGAATCTTTCTTGAGGAAGTACATACCATACCTCTCACATGTACTGAATCCAAAGGTGGTACCCCTAGATATTGATCTATATTACTAGAAGAATCCTATAAAAACCATATATTATAATGTCATATATATGTGACACTAAGAAACACACATGGTCATAGTGTGGTCGAATAACCACCAGTTTGAGGAAGAAACCTAGGAACTAGGATATATAATGAAATAAAAGTAATCTCATGTATTCTATTAAAAATATGTAATTTATAATGTGAAATTATTGATATGGGGAAAAAATAAAAACCCAAACTTTTATAAATCAAATTCCTTGTTTCAAGATAATAAATTCTTAAATACGTATTATAGTTATTGAAAACACATGAAATACATTTGTAATTTTACACCACTTATGAAATATAGTATTTTAGAAATTAGATATTTATTAATCAACTTAATTATTCATAATATAGTTGTTTTATAGTGACAATTAAGAATACTATATATCATGGTTTTTGATAAAATGGTAAAGAAGATATGGTCCTAACTAGTAGGATTGAACCATGTGAAGCGTATTTATCCAAGATTCCATGGAAGATGAAATCATGATTTTTCCCTTTACCAAGATCATGATGATGTTCAACATCTAAATCTCAGGAAAAATAATTTATATAGAATTTTTATAAATTAAAGAATTTTTGAAATAAAATATTCTTATTATATAAAGTTTATTTAAATATAAATGAAAATATAATTTAATTAATTCTGATGTAATATTCATAAGGGTAAGAAATTAGACAATATAATAAAAATATAATTTTCCTATACATATTGATATTTATTTAAAATTTAAAATTATTATATTTAGAAAATTATTTGGATAAAATAAATATTATTTTTCAAAAAAGAACATTGAAATTATCCAATGGTATATTTATCATATTTTTTTTTAAATTGTCATTTTTTGGGTAAACAAAATGATATTATAAATATACGATTAATATTATGAAAATAGAATGGAAAAAATGTGTGGAAATAAATTTGATTAAAGGATTACACAAAAAAATATTAAAGTATACTTTTAAAATAATGTAATTTTTTGTTATTTGATCAATTTTTCAAACCTACAATGAATCCCCAAAATCCTATATTATATTTTCTGGTTCTAAAAATAAATTCCTTATGAATATGAATCCATTCCATATTTCTAATGGTATTATTTTAATATTATCAATTATTATCATAGTAAAATATTTAAAAACTCTCTTAATTGGTAAAAACCATTGACTATAACCATTGCATGGTTTGTGATTTTAATTATTTTATCATATAGAGTCCAAAACTTATGTTATAAAATTATTTAAGAAATAACCTATATTTTTCTATAAAAACCAAAACAAACTCTCATTACTCTTCATGAAAAATATTTTTTAAATAATTTTTATATGCCTTTTTCTCTCTATATCCCTCCTAATATCTTCCCGTGATCATAAGAATCTCCTCCCATGATTTTAGATGAACCTTATCAAGGTAATATATCTTTTCCTTCTCCCATTATTAAAGAATATTATCTACCTTATCACTTTGATTTAAATTTTTCTTGTTTTGATTTATTTTTACAGGTAAATTTTATTATCTTTATGATTCTGATATATTAAAATAACACCTTTAACTTTCATTAACCTCTTTTATGAACTTTTATGTACAACCGTTATACTGCCAAAATTATCCTATGATTTTCCATGCTAAAAATTTGTGCTATGATTACCCATCCCAATTTTCACTCAATTATATTAACCTATTATACAAACCATTCAATTTTCTAGTACATTTATGAATGTAATGCACACTCCTTAATTAATGTATTTAAATTGATAAAATACACCCATATGTTTTATGACTTATATGGAACACACATGCATGTATAACTTATAAATGTGATTAGTAGGACCCAAATTGTATATCCCACTAATACATTTGATAAGGTTTTCATCTCAAGAGATACAATCTATATTTCCTGGGAGGTTATCCAAAAAAAATTATGTTTTATGTCTAAGTGTCTATCCTTGAAAAAAATTTATCAGGTCACATAGTATGTTGTCAATATACTATCATGTTTCATTTATATTATCTTCATATATCATTCTTTGATATTGATGTTTATGATTATCTCTCCTATGATGTTACCTTCATATGACTCTTGAATCACATGTAATTAGTTTCAAAATTTTATTCCTTGATTATCCCCTTAATAGGTTTTATATATCACCACTTTCTTATGTACAACACCAAGTTATACTTTGTGGTTTTAAAATATTAAAGGAATATAAGGTCTTGTTGTGTTTTTTAAACAATATTATTGTATACATGTTTCATATTATCATTTTATGAATCTAATTTCCCAAGTACACTTGGCTCCTTGAACTTTTGGGATTTTATTATTTATCTAATGTAATAAATTAGTAATTATTGTGTATTAAAGATACATGTTTTCATAAAGATCCAATATTGATATTGATTATGAGGGTTGTGTTTTTTGTCAATATATAAATTTTATGAGAAGACAATATTTTCTAATTTTTTGTGATGATGAAGGGACTAATAAATATAGAGATGATATTTCATCCATTGTATCATAATTATTATTTAATATGATGGGAAATGATTTTAAGACACTTCCCTTGATTCTGGGAAATGAATTTTTCTTTATTGCATGGATTCCAACTATAAAAATATTCAAGAAAAAATTACATATATCTCATGATTGATGAACCAAAATTTATATAAATGAATTTTAAGTTATATTTTTAGAGAGATAACTACATTCAACTCAACATGTTTTCAGAGTTTGATGCTTTATAATGAAATGATAACAACATTTTGAATATAAAAAACAAATCTAGTTAGAAATATTAAAAATCATTTCATAGAATATACAACATGATAAATAAAAAAATAAATTAATATTATCAATTAGATAAACACTTTAGATATAATATTTGATATTGTATTTTAAAGAGGAAGTCAAGTCTCTTTAACACACAAAATGTTTAGTGTTCAGATGTAACAAAATTTTATAACCAGATTTGAAGATTTTTGAAATGATCATAATAATTTAAAATATGATTTCATGTTATTTAAATAGTTTGAGTTGATTTAAAAATATGTATAAGAGTTGGACAAACACTAAGATAAATACAGTTACATTAGAGTTAATGATAAAGAATTTGTGTTTTTCTTGGGACTCACTCTATATATAAGATTCATTATGAGAGTACAGTGGATAAATTTAAAGTGAATAAGAATATACATGACTCATTTTCTCTATATGTAAAAGTAAATATATATATGTAGATGTGTTTTTTTGTATAGTTCCTCAGTACAATTATATATATATATATATATGTTCCACCAAAATAATTCATTAGATTAATTCATAACTATGGACTAAAAATTAGAAAATGGATTGTAAGAATAAGTTTTATCTAATGCATATGTAAAATAACTTCCTCAAAACCAATTTTTTTTAGAAATATTTGTTGTTGGGGTTATATTAAATAATGATATAGAAAGAAACTATGCATCATGTCATCTGTAGGGAATACATTGGAGTAAAATAGAAAAAAAGTATAAAGGGGAAAAATATATGCCCAACCAGAAAAGATGTCCCAACCTGATAATAACAGGAAGGAATTAATCATGAGAGGGACTGACTCCGGATATCCATGATTGACCACCATACATGGTCAATGAGCCTATGTATCACCATGCTCCACTGTATTCACTATTAATCTATTAATTAGATGCATACGACACTACACATATGGGAATACCCCATGAAGGGGTGAGTATATGAATACCTAGAAGGATTCCCAAAAAATTAAAAGGGGGACATATAGAGATTCAAAAATAGTTCTGCTTAAAACAATAAATAATGTCAATCATAAAATTTGAAAATAACCAGAAACATTAAGATGTACTCAACCTGAATCCAAAGTGGGATAAAATGAGGTTATCTATGTTCATAGAACTAATAATCATGATGATTCTGCTTGTAGATCCAAAGGTCCATCTATAATTCCCAAAATCACGTGAAAATGAATAAAAAACTATGTGGTTGGGAACATACCATTCCATATTTCAGTATAACCATGGTATCCAAAACTCTAGAACATGTATATAGTGTAACCTAAATAGATTTTGTGTGTGTGTAAAGGACCTATCCTTATGACTAACCTGTATAGTTTATGGAAACATACTTCATAGAGGACCGAAACCTAGTTAGATCTTGAAGATGGGTTAGTAACCCTTAAAAGATAGAGGACCCACACCTGTATAAGGTAGTAAAATCTCTATCTGTGTAAGGAAAATAGGGGATAAATGCCCTTGTCTGACTTGGGAGCACCATATTCATAGATAGAGGAAATGCACCCTGAATAGGGGAGTACAATCTTTACCTAACTTGAGAGTAAGAAAGTCCCAGAACATTGTGTGATAGGTGAGTATCATCCCAATTGATGGTGTACATTCCCATTGAATATGGAAGTACAATCTCCACCTAACTAGAGAGTATGGGGGACCAATTTAATACTACTATAGGGGAGTATCTTCTCCATAGATAGAGGAACCACACCCTAAATAGAGGAGTACCATATATACCTAACTAAATATTATGGGGGAATTTTGTCATACTACTATAGGGGAGTATCATCTCCATAGATAGAGGAACCACACCCTGAAGAGGGGAGTACCATATCTACCTTACTAGAGATTATGGGGACCCTAACCATGGTGTGAAAGGGGAGTATCATCCATCTAGATAGAGGTAATTTATCATGAAAATGTCAGTACTATCCCATCCTAAAATCTCTTTGATGATCCCTTCCAAACACAACTATCATTAAGAATCATATATAGAAATTTAATGCACTTATGATTACAGATCATACCATAAATGACACTATAAAGGCCAAAATCATTTTATATGTTTGAAAACACTTAGGATATGCTTCTCGTGGGCAAAAATATGAGTTTGGAAAAAACCCTAACGAGATCACGAACTCATTATTAGACCATTGAGCTAAAATGTAAATCCACTAGTATATAATTGTAGTTAGAAATAACCGGTTAAACAGATCACTACACTATGATCCTCATGAAAAAAACTCAAGATAAGTTACTCACTTTCTGAAATTGGACACCCATTGAAAAAAATTCATTTCATCAAAACAAGTTCATACATAAATTCTTGGGACCGATCCATGAATCATAAAAAGGTGTCTACCATTTCCTGTGAATATTCAAACACGATATTAGTACTGCGCTTCTATATATGAATCGTTTGCTTGAATTTTCGTGATGGAGTTACAACTAGAAAAATATTTCCTCAAAATAATATTAATATTAATAAAAATATGTTACATTATTATTAATATAAAAATATATTTCAAGTAATTAGTTCACAAAAAATGAATCCCCACTTATCAAGCGCATCATGAGTACGCCCGGGTGGTCTCCCCTCTAAGGTGTCCATTCCATAAATTTTCAAAATTATTATTATTATTATTATTATTATTATTATTATTCCCATAACTCTCCTCTATTTTACAATCATAGGTCACACATCCACAGGGGAATTCAATCCTTTTTAATTATTAGTACAAGTGTTATAAATTAAAATAAAATATCATATTTTTAAGTAAAAATAATAACACACCACCCTCAATTGTTATCCATAAATTGGATTATTCTCATTTTTCACTGGATAATCATCCACAACCATATATAGAAATTTCATGTCCCTAAAATGATTTATCTGTATGTTGTTCATGATAACATAACAAATTTATAGGATTGATCACGCTTGAACCTCCACTAAAATGTAGAACTGTGGCCCCATAAGCCAATGGTGAAGAACATGATGAAATAAGTGGGTAAAATAAAAAATAAAAAAGTGATACATCATTATTAAAGATTTATTTAACAGTTATTATATAAATTGGTTTTTATCAATGGAAATAAGGGGTTTAATAGATCAATTATACATCAAGGCATCATGGATCATATGAATGAATAAATAAATTCTAGATAAAGAATAAATAATTAATTCCATGATCAATATTTTAGTTAAAAGGGTGAATTAAAATATTGACAAGTTATACAAAAAATAGGGTCTATCATTAGTGATGAATATGTTCAATAGTGATAAATAAGACTCACTAAATTTGATACCCATCTATCAACCTCTATATGATCATTGTTCGTTGTTCGATATTGATCCACCAATGAATATCACTATTCTCCCCTTCTCATATCTAAAAAGGGATACACAACTACCCCTTGGAAATTAAAAATAGGATGGTATTTATATAATATTTCAATTAGTTCATTTATTTAATCAAACAAACAAATTATTTATTTGTATTGAACATACTCATAAATGGAATCTTGAACAGAATTTACAATGTTGGACAATATTTATGTCATTACTAGGGTAGAAATCACATCATGTAATTACTCAGGGTCTCATAATTTTGATATGAGACAATGTTAGAATGTTATTCAAATTTTTTCAGAAACTAATGATCTCATGATTATTAAAATATCTAATATTTTTATATTATCAATTATGTGCTCACCAGACTCTAAAAACCTTATGATATCTCAGTGAATGTCTCCAAAAATATTTCTAGGAACATTCCAATGTATTTCCTAGTAAAAATAGTGTTGCCTAATAATTCTACTCTAAATAGATTTTCATCACAAAAAATACCATACTAAATTTTATAGTGTGGATACATAGCTTGTTTCCAGCTCTCACACTCCCATGAGATCTCATGAATTCTGTAATAATTTTCAAAAACACTCTAATTTGAACTGCATGATAATTGTTTTCCAAGATAAATAACAACCATCACCGGGTTCCTTGAAGGGTATCTCCACACCCTACACCCATCTCATTATGGTCAACACTCTAAATTTATTTCTCCAAATTTCTCCTAAGATGTGACCTGAAGAAAAAAACAATATTTTTTTAACTACAATCATAGGCTTAATTAGTACAACATCACAATACCCAACATAGTAACTTGAAAATAAGGTCCACAATCTTTTCAGATAGCATGCCTTTATTTCCAAATCCATGCGGACTTTGACATTGAGAGATATATCAAAATAAATGACCTCATCTTCAAAATAAAAAGACCACCACCATCAGTCTAAAAAGGACTTATTATGTTTTCTATGTAGTCCATATTCCCTCAGGGGTAAACTATTTCCCTTTCACAACCATAAGTAGAAACAACCATAGGCCCACAAGTACTGACGACCACTATCTTCAACCAGCATAGTGGTGACCTACAGGGACTCTCAAACATGGAATAAAATTGTACTAAACTTATGGTGGAGTGATATATAATGAAAATAACACTCACTCGATAGTAGTAAATCCTCATAAATATGGCCCAAATATATCATGAAATATAGAATCATTTTGAGAAGATATGGATTTCCCCTCAAGTAAACTCAGAGCTACGGGGTCACAGGACTCCATCACTTGAATCCCTCTTTCCTCATTCCTACTTGTTATACATAAACATGGATTTCTACTACAACTTCTAATAAAAATATCATAAATCTTTCATGTAAGGAAACTCATTTTTCCACACATGAACACTATACACTTTTTAGTAGCACAAGCTCACTATCATAGTTTTAAATCATGTCACAATAAAACGTCCCAGTGTGGAATGTTTAATTATTTATTGAATTCTAAAGAACACATAAAAATTTCCCAAAAATCAATCTACCAATGATCTACATCACCCTAGAGAGGTCTCACCTATAGGACTACCATCATGAGGGGTCTTATACAAGAGGGACATTCACACCACAAGATCACTCTAGTTATTTATGAAAAAAGAACCAAAAGTCTAGATATCCATGAAAACTATGGGTTCTATATTTATAAAACCCATGATGTTCACTAAATATAGGTGTATCATCTGGAGGTACCTATGGATCCAAAAAAATTATCCATATAGAATACTATTCTCTAATGAAATCATAATATCATTAGAGGTCTTCACAGGATGAATAACCTAGATCACTAACATCTATCAAAACTATATGTCTTGAGAGTCATTATCATTATCGAAATTCATCAGCCTTCATAAATGGAACTCATGTAATGTACTAAGACTTCATATAACATCATCTTATCCAACATGATTTATCGACTGATCAACACATAAATGTTCATCTATCTAGTCTACAGTATAATAACTGAACTATTAAGTAGATGGTAGCACTTCTTATTTCCCACCTTAAAAAAATATCATAATTGGTAGGTTTATTCATTGAGGTATCATCTCTTAAATGGTCATCATCATGAAACTATCTTGAAATCCAAGCTTGAAGTCTTCTTGGAGACATATTGAATGTTATAAAGATGTACCACTATAAAAGATAATATCTAGGGAGATGACTCAATAAGGATTGTTAAAGGTCTCAGTTTTACATGATGCATGTATCATGTTCCCTATATTTGATGTTTATATATTATGATAAGACATGTAAGTAGTAAAAGTTTTATTATATGGACACATCTACTGCCACACCAAAAATGGATTCCATAGCCATAAATCCGCAATCAAAAAACTTCAACATCATTTTCCTATTTCCCAACCTATCATCATAAGTTATGATACCTAGTGGAAATTATACCACCATGCTCCAACATAATAACTGCCAATATTTCCATCATCATTATAAGACATGATACCTAGTGGAAAATCCCATGAAGGGGATAGGATGTACATAACCAGTATGATACTTAGAAAACAAAATGGTATTAATAGATAGATACCACAATATTTCATCCCAACCCAACAATGGAATGTCAAAAAAAACTAAGACAAAAACCATAAACATCACGATATGTGAAATATAAATCTCAAATAAGAGTTAAAGGGGATATCAATCTCTACCACCAAACTAAGAAAAAGAGTCTATTACACATCCAAAGGTCTATATCTAATTCCAATAATCACATGTATCCACATAAAAAACCATGTGGAGGGGACACCACCATGCCACTGTGCATTGCAACCAAGGGATCCGTAACTCTAAACAATGAATCCTACATAACCTCACAAAAATTTATTTAAGGGGTATGATCCTCAAAATTTTAACACAGTATAAAGGGATTAATGATCTTTGTAGGATTCAAACCCCATCATATATAGAAGAAATTGGAGAACCACTATGTAGATAGAGGACATGTGCCCATGTAGGTGAGTACTGTCTCTATCTATGTAAAGAACATGGGGGGACTCATGCCCCATTGTGATCAGGGAGTTCCAAAAAAATAGATATAGGACCTAGAACCCTAATAGGGGAGTATAAAATCTTCCCAAAAATAGGTTATATGGGACCCTTTCCATGGTATGATAGTGGGGCACTGTTCTCATAGATAGAATAACCTTGCCCAAAATAGTAGAGTACCTTATCTTTCTATAATCTCTCTGTTGGTCATGATCGATTACGACCATCACAGATCATTTCATAAGAAAATATCCCAATTAAAACATATAAAATTGAACAAAAAATTCCACTATAAATTCCACTATCACATTCCACATAGAAAAATACTCAATATAGGATTCTCACATGACAAATTTAGAGTCTCATGATAATCTTGATGATCTCACAAGGCTCATTATTGATCCATAAGACAAAAATGTCAATCTATAGATATGTAATCCTAAAATTCAGTTAATGGATAAGTGGGTCAAACAATAGTGATCCTTACAAAAAACACTCAATATAGGCTACTCACATTCACAAATTGGACAATCTATGGAAAAAACTTATTTATTTATAATACATATGTATGATATAATGTGGGCCTGGGAAATAAGTCAAAAAAGGATTCCAAAATAGATATTTAATAATATTTCTCAATATATGGTTTTTGATTCTATGGAAATATCATTAATATGATCTCACATGAATGAATTACAACCGATACAATATTTCATGGAAATAATAATAATAATATTTTATATAATTATTTTTATAAAACATTATTCTATGTAAGAAGATGACACAAAAGGCATACCCACTTATCACCCATATTGTTAGGGAACATAGGTAGTCTACCATCCAAGGTAGAACCTCCTTTAATAATCAAAATTATTATTATTATTTTAAATATTATTTTTTAAGTATCCTATATTTAAAATGCCCATATCGCAAGCCCATGGGGGTTTTCGTTATTTTTTCTAGGAATATTATCATTAATAATAATACTAAAAATATTATATTATTATAAAAAATGATAACACATCTCCCTCCATGTATGGACATAAATATGATTTTCTGAATTTAGAAAACCATCCACATTCATCTATAGCAACAACATGAAACTAGATGCACCTCCAGTTTTCCTATCAGAAAATCCCATTGCCTCTTTAGGTCAAGTATATTATGATTATACCTACTATACCAAAAAATTACTCAAACCATCATAAAACTATTGATATATATATTTCATTCATTCTACCAAAAAAATCAAGGGGTTTGGTTATGGTTAAACCTGCCCCGCCAATATCGAATCGCGGCCCCGTATGCCAAAGTTAAATAATGTAATGAATGAAGAGGTGAATGAAACAATAAAAATGTAAAAAATAATTAGAAAAGTGTTTTTTAACAATTAATATATAAATGGGGTTTTATAAAGGGAAAAAATTGGTTTTACAGATCTATTATAAAACAACATATCCTAGATCATGTGAATGAATAAATAAATTGCATACCAAAAGAAGACACTTAATCATTGTTCAATCATTTAATAAAAAGTTAAAAGTAAAAAATTTATGCATACTAAATTTATTATGTATCAATTATTAGAGATGATTATGTTAACCAGTGATAAGGAATATTAGCTATGTTTAATACCCTTTAATCCACCTCAATCTGGTCATCATTCATCATTCGATGTTGATATACTAATGAAGAATTCTATCCTCCTCCTGTTATATATAGAAGGGTTATTCCTTCTACACTTTTTAAATAAAAATAATAGGGTTTTTGTATAGTATTTTATTATGAAATTTAATAAAACATAAAAAATTATTTTTTAAATAAAATGCACTTTATATCAGATGCCTTAACCCAATGTCTGATGCCGAATAATCCTTATGTTTGACCTAGGGTAAATGAAAATTTCCAGACTAAATAGAGGTCTTTTATTTTTGATCTAAGACTAAATCTTAATGTTATTCCATTTTTCTCTGTAAAACTATGTGTTTGTGACTCTTAATATAATTAATATTTTTATAATATCAATTCATTGCTCAGTAGACCTCTGAATCTCTCACTGTCTTATTTCCTAGGTCTAAAAATATCTCTATCATTATTCCAAATTCATAAATGAAAAAAAGATTTTATATAATATTAATAATCATGAAGGCATGATGTTTATTGTTGTAGTTTTTATATTTGTTATTTTGAATGAGTATTCCAATTATTTTTAAGGGATATTGTTATAATGAGAATATATAGTTAAAATATTAATATAATGATAAAAATATGGTGTATCCATTTTTAAGTATGAGATAATCATATCCAATATGAAGGTGGTTTATTTATTCCAATATAGAAAATATAAAAATGTATTTCTATGAAGTAATAATATATTTATAAAACAATAATGTGATGTAACAATGGTAATATTCATAAGCTGATAGTAAATTCCAAAAGTGATGAAATATATTATTGAGGAGATAATTCAATAATATTAAGGAGACAAAAACATGTGATTCAAGTTAGATTATGCAGAAGAAGTAGATGAATATTTGGATAGGCACTCTTTAATAGTACTATATTATTTATAAAAACTTATAATGGATGAAACTATTATTTTTTTTTCAAGAAACCTACATTTTGAATAATTTGAGATTTATCGGGGAGGAACACAATGTGAATTATCTAGATATATATATTCATCAATCATAATGAGATTTAATAATAGATAATAAGTTTTGTGTGCTTATAGCTATACAAAAATGTAGTTTTATTCGAAGTCCTATACTTTTATAAGAAGTTGTTATTTATGTTTTTCATTTACATCAAATGTATTCTTGATGATTTTTCTACGAATTTAAAAAAGAACCACTATAAAATGATGGGAGATAGTAAAATGATTATTATTGAGAGTTTCTAAGAAATATCCAGATAAAAATAGAATATTTAGGATATATAATATATTATAATATTTAATAATTTAGTGGATTCTTCCATATCAAACTCTAATCATGTAAAACTACATGTAGGTACCTACCACCGGATTAAATCTTTTAAACAATAATTTTGTTCTTTATAATTCATTCATTAGGTTGCATATGATTAAGCATGAGAATTCAATAATGTCTAGATTGATACTGTCACTAGTCATAAATTTTATTTTTTGAATAAATTGTAATTTTTATTATCACTAATTCACCAACTCTCGGTGATACATTATCCAATAACCAGATACTTCACATATTCACTATATGACAACTAATCAACCATGTGAAAACTATATAATAAATAAATGATTAAGGAACCTATATTTCCATAATAAAACAAATATATGATAAATTTATGTTGTCCCTTATTACATATACCACGTCATTATATATATAATCATGGAAAATTCTCATTTTCTTACACAACATCACCATATATATTTCTCATTGTGGGACCCTCTTTACGTACACCATATCACCATATGAATATTTTGATTACAGACATTAGAAACTTAGACCTAATTCATTTCTATGAATTTCTACTTGTCCCTTTATAAAATTATACCACATCACTATATATAACCGGAGGCAAGGGAATCACTCATTATACCTTATATGACATACATAAATAAAATGGGTTTTTGTAATACCTATTCACCCAAATGATATTTAATTATTATAAAATATTTTAATTTACATTATAATTTCATTACATCATGTGGAATCCAATAATAAATATACCAAGAATGAAAAAAATATAAGGAATATGTGTGATCATAAAAAACCAGAGATAATTGAAATAATAGTTTTTGAAAATATCCAAAAAGAAAAGATCTATAGTATATGTATACAAATCATATAAAAATATAAAATAAACTAATAATGTATATCATGGAGGGAATAAATTTATATTCATTGAAATATTTAAAGGATAAAGAAATGAGATATGTAAAAACTAACAAAAAATAGTCGAAAGAAAAACACTAAACAAAGTTTTAGATAAGTTACTTTCAATACAAAGTACTAGTAAGATTAAAATTTAATAATATATTTGAATTTATTTCCATCCTCAAAAAATATTTCCATTTTAATATATTAATGAAACCAAAAAATGGAAATTAAAATTCATAAATTAATCCAAAATTATATTTCAACCATTTCAGTCTCTCCTTAAAAATTTATCTACCATATTTAAGAAACCAATATTTTTTTAAAATATATAATACATAGACATGAATTATGTTCAAATACAACCATAAAAGGTATTTTCACCCAAGTATTACTAGAAATAACATAATAAATTTTGAAAAAAAAATTATATAATTAATTAAGACCATAGATGTTAAAAAGTCTCATAAATCCACCCTAAAAAGAGAAAAAAATTATTTTCATAATTAAGTAACTATATAAATTGATTTTACAATAAATACTTTAATAATATTTAGTTTTATTGTAATTTATATCCTTGTTAAAAGAATATATATGTTTAGGAAAATTTACCAATCAAGAGTGTCATCAAGATGTTATTATTATGGATATATATTACTCTAACATCATATTCAAACTCAAATTAATTATTGAAATCATATTAATTTTTTTGATTTAAATTATTTTTATCTTGTTACATTCATATTAAAATAAAAATCCACATATAGAAATAGATTTAAAACCTCAACACCATAAAAATGCTATCATTGATGGATTATAAGGTTAAAATTTAAGTAGGTACCATGTATTTGCAAAATACTAATCCAATTTCATAAAATAAATTAAAATAAAAAATAATTATTAAATTTTATTAAAAAAAAGAAACCTTGGTCTAGTAATCACACTCAATTCATTATTAAAATAATAAAAGGTTAAATGACATATGCATGTGTTATAAATTTTCATATTTATATAAAATAACAAAATATTCATTAAATTAATATTTCAAAATATAAATAATGGAACTGAATCATATTTATAAATTCAAACTGTTCTGGAAATGTCCTCATGTATCATTGAATGCGAAAATTAATCAAATGAAGGATGCTATATAAAATTAATTTAGACAATGAATGAAAAAAACACATAAATAATTAATTTGAAACTAAAATATTATTTATGAGTTAAAAATAGTGAACTTATTTCTTGAATATAGGTAAATTAAGTAATGAATTAATTCAACCATTAAAATTTGATAAAAAATATTATCAGAAAACTATTTTTTTTAAAAATTTAAATATTATAGAAATAATACAATTTATACATAACAAATATTTTTTTGATATTTTTTAATATTTCCCAAATAATAGGTATAAATTCTTCATGGATAATAAAATTATAAAATAAGCCAGTCTATGAGAAAATCTATATAATAGACTATTAGTAAAGTACCTATAATAAAATTATCACCAAATAGATCCTTAAAAAGAAGTAAACACGTAAAAAAAATATTTTGTTCATAAATATTATATACCAAAATTATAGTAACATTAAAATTATTGAAATATATTAAAAGAATATATAATAATATAATTTCCCCAATGAAAGAAATAGGATCAACCTGAAGAAACCATAAATAATGGACATGCTGTTGAGAGAAGTCTTCTTGTTGATGCTGTTTCTGTTTGGGGCGCTGGACTTTCTATTGAAAAATTCATGCCCCAAGACAAGACCCACAAGAAGGCAGTCGTCTACGGGTCTGAGGAGAGTATAACTATTCATGCTGATACCTCAGGTATGACCACTATTTCTTGAAAAAACTCAATCAAAGAAAAATGTTTAGTAGTGAAAGTGAAGGAGCCATAGATAGAGACTATTATGGACATTGCCCCACGCAAGGAGCACCCATCTTTGAATGAGGTGAATACTGCTGAGGGAGGTGATACAGTTGATGATGATCCTGTCTTGGGTGCTGGACATCGTACTGAACACAGGAAGGATTTATTCTATGGGTCTGAGGAGAGCATACCTCTCCAAGGTGAAATCTCAGTTATGATCCTCCAATCTTGTAAGGACTCATCCAATGAGAAATGTGTGACATTGAAAATGCAGGAGACGTCGGTTGTTCAACACACACTAGATCCTGTTTTGGACAATGCCTCTCATAAGGTACCCCCTTTTATAGATTTACAGGATAGATCCATAGAAAACTCAATAAATGCTCAAATAATGGAAACTATATAGCTCACATTAGGTGTTGTTTATACTTAATGCTCCACTATTTCTATTATAGATAAACAGGAAATGAAATCCACTCTGGCTACTTCACACATTGTCACTAGATCCAAGAAGAAGAAGTGACCGAGTGGAGATAAAAAGAAAAAGGGAGGTTCTGCCTCCAAAAACAGGTTTTAATGGACTTATTTTTCTTAAATTGTCAGGGAATTTCTAATCCTGAGACTTATAATGATTTGAAAAGATTCCTATTAACTTATCATCCAAACATTTTTTCCATTACTGAACCAAAAACTAATTTCTCCTTGAAAAATAGGCACATTTTTACTCATGGTTATATCTTTTTAGGTGATTTCAAGCAAGGTAATAGTGTGGATTCTCTGTGGGTTTTTTATCATGACTCTTTACAGAATGTTAATATTTTTAACAATACTGAGAAGACGCTAACTTGTGTTTTTCTTCTAAATAACACTCATATTATTTGTACCATGAGTTATGCCAAAAATTTATATCAAGAGAGAAGGCCCCTCTGGAATGATCTTTATGCACTATCTAACACAATTCAGGAACCCTGGTTTGTGTTGGGAGATTTTAACTCTATTATTTCACCTAATGAAAAAATTGGCCCGTCACACTCATCAATTTCTTATAATGAATTTAGAACTACAATTGATGATTGTAATCTTATAGAGGTTAACCTTACTGGGGACAAGTACACTTGGTATAGAAGGCACTATAATAGGGTAGTTTCCAGTAAATTGGATAGGGCCTTCACAAATATGTTTGCTCTGGACACCTGGGACACCATTTCTAGCACCACCCTACCTAGACTTAATTCGAAACATCATTCTATTATTATAATTTTTTTGCTAAACAAGATAAAAACTTTCTTCCTTTCAGATTCAACAATGCTTTTTCTACTGATCTATAATGTTCTAACATCATAAAAAAGTGTTGGAACTCTATGAATCATCTCAATAATTCCTTTTCTTGTGTTACCAATCTAAATAACCTTAAAGTATGTATCCAAAATTGGTGTAATTCAAAATATAAACAAATGGAAAAAGATATTTCGAACCTTGAACATGAGCTTATTCAAATTCAAATATCCTCCACTAGCTCTGATTTCTCTTTAGACCCCCAGAATGAACTTAATATTTCCATGAAATTAAACACTCTTCTCACTCTTAAGGATGAACTTCGTAAAAAATGTTTGAAAGCTAAATGGCTCTCTGATAGGGATAGAAATACCAAGTTCTAAAACTCACTACAAAGAATCCTAAAATCCTGTAGGCTCCTTTCTCTTCTCAGAAGAGAGGGAGTTCTCATTGACTTGGAGGAGGGCATTGCGAACCATGTAGTCTCATACTATGAGAATATCTTCAATGATCCAAATACCAACAAATAACTCTTACCTAAAGTCATACTGAATATGGTTACTGATGAAAACAATATCTATCTCCTTTGCATCCCTTCTAACCATGAAATCAAAGACACAATTTTTAGTCTCAACTTTGACAGCACCCCAAACCCTAATGGATTCAACAATGGATTCTTTCAACAATACTGGGAGGTGATTCACACTGATGTTTGCAAGATTGTCCGAGCCTTTTTTGCTAATAGACTCCTCCCACATGGGCTAAATGCTCAATTCCTCACTCTAATTCTTAAAGTGGATAATGACTCTTAAATTCATCTTTTTCAGCCTATTTATCTTTTAAATACCAATTACAAAAATTATTACTAAACTTCTTTCGAATATACTTTCAGTTTTATGAAATAAAATTGTTTCATAGAATGAATTTGGTTTTATCAAGGGGAGAAATATACAAGACTACATCTTCTTGGCCTCTGAATGTACCAACACCCTCAATAAAGCTGTCAGAGGAGGAATGATTTCCATTAAACTTGATATTAGAAAAGATTTTGATACCATTGATTGGGGATTCATTTTCAAAGTGCTTAAGTCCTTTGGTTTCAATGATTCTTTCATCAATAGAATAAATTATTTATTCATTTTGGCCTCCATCTCAGTCTTATTCAATGGTTCCCCTAAAGGTTACTTCAAATTCACAAAATGTGTAAGGAAAGATGATCCTATTTTGTCCATTCTCTTTTCCATTGCTGAAGATTATTTTAGTAGATTGCTCACTCTCCTTGTGAATCAAAACAAGACAATTCCCATTCAGGATGCTAGAAACTTATCTATGCCTACGCATCTGCTATATGCTGATGACATCATTTTATTCATAATAGGAGACAAAAAAAATATTCAAATTTTAAAAAATACCCTATCTCACTATGAAGATGTTTCTGGTCAATCTATTAACTGGAACAAGTCCTATGCCTTTTTTGGGAATTTTTTTTTCTTCTTCTAGAAAAAATAGTATTATAGACAGTCTAAGAATTAAAGAAGGTTCTTTCCCTTTTACCTACCTTGGAGTTCCCATTTTCTGGGGAAGGCCTAAATACATGTACTTTACCAATGTGATGGATCCGATCATAAAGCATCTATCCTCATGGAAAGGAAAGTCCCTTTCGATGGCGGGCAGAATCTGCTTTGTGAAATCCACCATTGTATCCAAGATAGTCTATTCGTTGACGATTTACAAATGGCCTACTAGTCTTTTAAAAAAAATCAACACTTAAATTAGGAACTTTTTTTGTCAGGCAATATTCAGGAAAGAAAACTTGTTACCGTCCCCTGGACCACTTGCTGCAAACCTCTTGACAAAGGTGGTCTTGGCACAAAAATTCGAAGTCTTTTTAATGATTCCCTCCAATCCATCCTCACATGGAGGATTATTCATAATAACTCTGATTCTATTATCTTTCTAAAAATTAAATTTATCTCTAAGTTAAAAAGGGTAGTTTGAGCTACATTAATTCCTCTATCTCACCCTCGATCAGGAAATAGTTTTCCAATATGATGACTAATTCTAGATGAATGCTTAGTATGGACTCTACCCTGAATTTTTGACTTGATAATTGGACTGGAACCCCCTAATCTCCAAGGTCTCTCCTATTTCATTACCAGATAACACTAACGCTACTATAAAAGATGTCACTCATTCTTGTATCTCAAATTTGCATGCAAACATTATGCAAGTGGTGGATAGCTACTTCTTTGTGACTTCTGATGACTTCCATTATTGGGATCCCTCCCACAATGGTATTCTTGATTCAAAATTTTTTTATAAGCAGAAGGTTACTAATTCTGATATTGATTTTTATTGGCTGAAAGCCTTTGATAAACCATGGATTAAACCCTCAAGACTTACTCAAATTTGGAGGCTTGCCTAAAATCGTATCTCAACTGAGGTGTGCCTCCAGTATTTTGGAATCCAACTTGGATCTAGGTGTCCTTTATGCCACCATCATAGAGAAGATACTAATCATTTGTTCTTATCTTGTGCTACTGCCTCTGCCCAGTGGAATTATACTTCTGACATTTTTTGTTGCAGATGGATTCTTACTGACTCCCTCAACATGCAATTAAGAAGATGTGTGGATCTTGATTTCTCACAAAAAATCAAGAACCTCTTCCTCACTGGAGTTTCTGAACTACTTCATGTGATTTGGTAGGATAGAAATGATTTTATTCACAACAACTCCTCCTCTAATCTCAATGCATGTAATATACGAATTCTCATTGCCATTAGAGATGATGCTTCGATACAAACCGCTACTTGTGATAACACTGTTGGTGATTTTGAGATTCTCCGGTGGCTTAATATTGATGGTATCTACAAACATCCAAAGCACACTTTTGAAGTTTTTTTTGACAAGCATCTATTCCAGGATAGATAAAAGTGAATGTGGATGGGGCTTCTAAAGGAAATCTGAGACCTGCGGGATGGGGTGCGATTATAGAGACTACCTCGGTCAGTGTATGGGCTGCTACTATGGAAGTTGTGGTACTTCTTTGGATCTTAAGGCAGAAATGATGGGTATGATACACACCGTCATCTTTTCCAAGAAAAAGGATTGGAACAACATTTGGATTCAAAGAGACTCAACCACTATTATACATGCTATTTGGGAGGGTGTGGTGCATCTTGCATGGCCTATGACCACCCGATGGATGAACTGCCTTGATTCGCTTATAGGGACCAATTACATTGCCATGCATGCCTTTAGAGAAGCGAACATGGTTGCTGATGGTCTTGCTAATTAAGGAATAAGCCATGAAATTACATGGAAGGACGTATTTCCAGTTGAGATTCTTCCTTCTTATGATAAAGATTGAAATAAGATCCCTTATTTCAAACTCATGTAGTCCTTTCTTCTTTTGATAATAAATTGTTTCTCGGGCTTTGACCGAGACACCACAACCTTTAAAAAACATTCGTGGGTAGAAATTTAATTAATCAATTTGAAATATCAAACTAAAGGAATATTGATTTATCTATTATTATTTTTACATAAATCATTTATATTCAATATAATTTGGAATTATTTAACATTAAAATTGAAGAATTAAAATTATAAAAAAACATCTTTTGACCATGAAAAATCATAGAATAAATGGACTAAATGATGGTTATCCTGGTATGTTAGTTAAAACTAAATATTTAAATATGATAACCCATCACTTTTATAAAAAAATATTCATTGTTTAATACAAAATGATACATATAATACAATATCAAATGATCAAGATACCTTGTGTCTTTTGGTAATTAGAAACATATGATAACAAAACAAAACAAGTGAGGTGATATTAAATGAATAACATGATGAAGGTAATTCATATGTGGTAGGATACATATTAAGAAAACATAAAAATGGTTATAATAAAAAAAGAACATTTAAGCACTATATAAGATGATATCATCAATAGAGCATGAGAAAATAGACACAACACACAACATGACATCATAACCATATATTGTGGTTAACCAATGATACACCATAACGTAGTTTTCTTAAGATATATCATCATTATACATATATTTAATCTTATTAGAAAATGATACAACCTAATGAGTTGAAGTCCATATAATTTTTGGTTCTCCAGTCACATTAACATCGCATACACACATTAGTGTTCCACATAAATCAAACAAAATAATAATTAATTTAATGTAATTTAATAGAATGGTTGTGGAGAATGAGTTAAATAAATGGAGGTAAATAACATTTGAATTATTTTTAAATATACGTTAATATAGTTGAATGGAAATGGGTATGTATATTCATAAAACAACCATTTTCCATGAAAAATCATGGAAATATTTTTACAATGTAACATGTATTCATAAAGATTCATATAAGGGTTTAATGAGAGGACATTATGATTTATCAAAACACTAGAATCCTAAGGATAATAATCTAATTTTTAAAAATACATTTTATAAAGAACAATTAGAATTAAAATTCTACAGTACAAAAAATGTATTTGAATAAAAAGGAAGAGAGGAGAGTCTATTAACTTGAGTGGGATCTTATTAAATCATGGTAATAGATAACTAAAATCTTGGAAAAAATAGGGAAGGAATTTAGAGAGGCTAATGGAGAGTTAAATCGTGGTAAGTGGGTTTTTAGTTAATAAGAATGGGAGTATGGGTGGTTATTTATGTCAAAATAGATATTAAATTTTCATTATTTTCTAAAATGGGATCGGGCTATATATATATATAAAATTAAAGATATATATAAACCTTCACATGTTTTTTACCCATGGTTTCCATAATTATTGTGGGTTTTTATATGGTTTTCATTTATAAAAAAAGTATAGAATAATACCCCAAATGATGTGGTCGTGAGTCGTGTTTATAAAGAATTGATTTTTAAACTAGAAAATATAATATAGGATTTGGACAATTCATTAAAGGTTCGTAAATTTAATAAAATAAAAAAATTATTTTAAAGATGAAAAAATTGCTCATGCATTCTATCTATAGTATTTATTACAAAAATTTTGGGATATTATGATGTAGCAATACATTTCATATGTTTATACTTTATTAAATATTTATACAAAAATTTGACTATCTCAAAAAATTATAAAAAAAATCCATTGGTTAATTAGTATTTATTAATTTCAAAAATATGGTTCTTACCCATATAAATTTCTAAATAGGGTAATTTAAACTTTCATATGAAAATCTCTGTTTGCTGTAAAATACTAGTTTTAATGACACTAACCACTTTTAGACCATTATAAAAATTATAATGGAATTCAATAAAATAAATTATCATTTATTTTAGAATAAATGTAATATAATAAGAATATTTCATAGAAATGAAATTTATTTAAAAAATTATGGATTTTATATAAAATATTGTTCATAAAGAATGTATATATTTCCCAAAATATATTTTTTATTTTTTTGAATCAAAATACATTTTTTATTAAACACATTTAAAAATAACGTCTATATATATTTTAATAATGAAAATGGGTTAATATAACTATTATTTAATTAAAAATAAAATATAAAAAATTTATATTTCAAGGATCTATAGACATAACCCTTTATTACACCAATGATCACCCTATTGGTATAGTGTGTGATAGTTGTACTTCCTTTGGGAGCATTAGCAAACAAGGTTTTGTGTGTGATTTCGATAATCTTAAAATTATCCAATTAATATATTATATTTAGTTTCATATATTGAATATTATCTTGGAATTTAAGAATCACATTTCCCAATGATCACATCTATCTTGAATGATCAGACAAATGGGATACAACAGTTATGATATTACTTATCGAGGATATCGTTTCTTCCATCTGTGTCAACTAGAATTTTAATATCCATTAATATATGATAATATTTATATTCACTATACTTTTAGTATATTTACAATGGTTATGATAATTAATAGTCCTTTATTAAATACCTAAATAATATATCCATATTTAATAGTGGTCCAAAATAACAAATAAATTTCAATGTATGGTTTTTCTAAAAATAAATTTTTAATAATACAATTATTCATTCATAACGTAATTTAATTCATAAAATATTATGTCCTTATAATCATGGAAATCCATTGATCATTATATAATCATATCCTCTAGAGTTTGGATGGCTCTCTTAGGATGACTATCTAGATGAGTGTGATATGCAGTACAAAAAACATTTCTCTATATCCATCACTTGCGGAAGGATTTTCCAGATCACTATAGTAAAATGTAAATCTCAACCAGATATACTAAAGAGTGGTACTACATACAATCTTACCTATTCTATTATGTATATCTTGGGGTGTTTTTCAAGATACAATCTTCCATTATGATAATGAAATGTGATGAATTTATAAGGTGATCTATTAAGACCCAAATGGAGTTATTTCTTTTAGATTTCATGGGTAATACTATAATGATATCTACAGATATGTTATACAATTTTCATACTATTATAGAAAATGGGTTTATTATACACTTAGACTTATCTACTTTCTGACTTGAATTGTTGGAATAAAAAGAATCAAGATAAAATTTATTCTATCTTCCTCTTCATGTTATCCTATCAAGAATTTTTTTAGATCTCTAAAAGTTAAAATTCTTCCTATATGATTTTATAATGATGAGTTATATAAATCAAAAAGAAGTTTGATTTTTAGTTGTAGTTTTTATGGGACACATATCATTGTTTCAATACTTAAGAGACTATATTTTGAAATGTTCTTGTATGAAATATTTAAAACCATTTTCTATAGTATTGTATCATCATTTTTTGACCTCTGTTATCCACTCAATAGTGGATGGTTGAGAAGTTATTTGAAAAAGGTTGAATGAAGTTCATTTTATGATAACCACATTTAACCAGTTTTTTTAGTAATATTAGGTCCCCTTGGATCCTCATTATGGATACAGTTGTAAGATCCTATTTACTCAAATCATGGTCCACTTTGTTATCCTTAAATGGATAGTAATGTATTAAATAGTCTTAATCCTTTATCAAAAATAACTAGCTTCTTAGAAATATATTAATATCTTTTTATCTGAATATATAATTTAGTCCCTTATGATTGGTATATATGTTACACAACTCCCTATATATATAATATTTCCAAATAATCTATTGAAATATCATTACAGTCAATTCCAGATCAAGGTATGGACAGTTCCATTGATGGATCAATAAATAGTACGAGACATAGGCTATCACCTTTTCATCATATAGGAGTAAATAATCCAATCCCCATTTCTATGAATCACTATAGATAACAAATCCTTCACTATTGGGGGGTAATTTTATCACATGTCTAATTATTAGCTTCTTCACTATCTCATTAATTCTAATATCACATTCATCATTTATGAAATTAATCATTTTGGAATTTACATATGTATCCCTAACTAACACTAGAATATTCTTTCATTGTAGTCCTGAGTTAATACACCTGAAATAACTATTTATTTAAATCAAAATTTTGACACTACTTTTCATGGAGACCCTTTTCAAATATCCTTTACCAATCTCACAAACTTCATGGATAAAAATACCTTTATAGAGAAATAATTCATCATAGAATTCTCATTAATTGTGAAACCACTTTTTATAAGATACCTAATAATTGTTTACGACTATGATAGTTTTTCATGATGATCAGGATTATATGGAATACATGATTCATGAGGTTCTCATCCCTATAAAATTGAAACTGATTTATCTCTTTCTGTGATACTTTTCATGTTAAATGATGTGTCGTTAGCCACTTATTTATAGTCCCATCATTTTGTGAAGGTATCATGATCCAAGTGGCCTCTTCTTGAATATACCTATTAATTCTTGTTAAGGACCTATATTCATAAACAAATACTGATACATAAAATCTTCTCAAACCTTATCATAGTTTTTTTAGATTCACTTGTGTCCCATATTGCATTCATGATGCTCGATCGCGATGCTCCATGTATTCATGAATCTCTACCTTCATGAAACGTAGTCTTTATAAAATTCATTCCATTAACATTTTTTAGATGTGTAAGTACTGAATTAAAACCTTTAACCAATTTTTCTCCTTCCTCATTATTTTCTACTACAGAATTTATCAAACACTAGTAAATAAAGCAGCCTACATAATTGTTGTCATATTATACTGTAATGTCACTTTCCATGAAAAATACCTGATCAAACCTATGTTGATTGACAAAAAACACAGTCTATAATTCATTTCCAACTACGAAAGGAATTAGTTTCAATAGTATCAAAATTTATAGCTATAGAATTCATTACCTATATAGTTCATTTATGGTTGTACACATAGTTAATTATTCATTGATTACCCGGCACATGAAGAAGTAGTTAGAGTCATACATGTATCTTTTTAGAAGCATAGCTGACAATTGTATTGTTTTTATTAATTCTTTAAAATATTATATACACAGTATCATAATATATGCACTTATTTGGTATTTTTATACACCATTGGTTTAAGATTATTATTTTTTATCTCACACCCAAATCGGGCTACAGATGGTACCCTAGGAAGATTATGTGGATGCAAGTAGGGATAGGGGAAAGCACTTAGTGGTTGATAAATGATTTAGTTATATCCTGAATAAGGGGATCACACAGCCAAGGTATGGGTTATGATGATATTATATACTGTCTCTTTGGTCATTTATTCTTTTGATACATGTACATCATTTCTTTCTGGATTCCATGTCTTCTAGAATAATATGAAGAACATATGACTTATAATTATTTTTATGATACAATATGATAGTTATTTATTATTCTTTGATGAATTACCTTCATCATATAGTTATTAATTATTCATATTCTATTTATCTATTCATTTCAATTTTTTTCTACTATGATCATGAGGGTATACACTCCCACAGTACTACCGTAATCGTTGGCTACAATACAAAAACCTTGAGAGCATGGGAAGGTGTGCTTGGGGCCATGTGACCAACTGGATTTTGGAACCATTCTATGAAATCTGGTTTATGATGTCCCAATAATAACCACAAATAGATAAAATAAATACTTTAAAGGGAATATGCAAAAAAAATTGATTAGAACATTTCAAAAATGTTTTTAAGTTATTTGATTTATTTTCCAAACCTATAATATATACTTCAAAAAATATATTATATTTTTAAAAGATTAAAATACATTATTTATGAAACATTATCTTTTTTTACATGAATAATGGTATTAAATTAATACGTTCAGTTCATATCATAATAAAATATTTAAACCACTCCACTATGGAAAAATCGATAAGAGAAAACCATGGGTAGTTCTGTGTTTTCATTATTTTTTATATATATTACAAAACATATGTTTATTATTTAATAATGAATCACCCCACCATTTGATATAATTATCAAACTATGTCCTAACAACAATTTACTCAAAACACATTTATCATGAAGTTCTTCTCCCTCTCCCTCTATATTTTCCTTTGAAGGACTTTTGTGCTCTTAATAATCTATTACCAATAATTTATAAGAACTATATCAATATAAGAGGTTCTATAAGCTTCTGTTTTATTCAAATATTTTTTTTTTAATTTTCCATTTTAATTAAAATAGTTCATTTTTATTATATTTTTACACATCCCATTACCATACTTATGTTTCCAATGTAACAAGTTACCACCTTTCACTCTCATTATTCTTTTCCATGATCCTTTATGTATACTCATTACACTGTGGAGATTATCTATTGATTTTTCTTTCTATTCCTTTTTTTAATACCCATACCCACTTTCACTCAATTTGTTTTACATAGATGCACTTATAATTATTTGATTCGAAACATATCTTTTTTTAATCCACAGACCAAAATTTTGGGATTTAATGTGATGAATGGTGTGCTTTTTTTGTATGATCTTTGTGGCACACTATTGAATGTACATGATATGAATGTGATAGGTTTCCCTGGAATTATATACCCCTCTAATGCATTTGGAAATTGTTTTATCTTGTGAGATACCATAAATGGTGTGTGGGAGTTTATGCTAAGAACATCATGTTTTTAAGTCTAATTTGTTAGACTTGACTTATTCTTATGATTCAATATTTTATTTTTCTATAAAATTATTTTGTTTACATGATATTATCAACTTATATCATGATTTGATGTTCATTTTTAGGATTCTCACACTTTTTTGTAACATTGATATGCTTCTAGAATCACAGAAATTAATTCCATCATTTTAGACTTTGATTCCTTGATCGGGGTAAAATATATCAATAAAAATTACAAGATCATTTCCATCTTGTAATGATATGAGAAGGATAATTTTTGGATACATTTGTTTCACATGGTGGGGTAATCTGATCAATGCTTCATATTGATCAAGAATACAAATCTTAAAGAAAATTTTTATCTTTTAAGTGTAATTAATATTATAAATATTTTTCAATATATACTTTACTTCCACTCTCCATAATAAAATTTGGATGGAGTACCTTGGTCTTATGTAAATGGATGATAAATACATCAATGCATATGATTAAAACTTCACCAAAATTGGATGATATGCCTCTGAATTTTTCATTGATAGGTAATGTAATGTTAAATTATTATTTAATAGGTTAATGTCAAATATAATAAGGTATTTATTGATTTGAGACTTTAATAGATATGAGGAAATTTTCTAATGTATCATAAAAGGAGAAATGGATATCAGTGAATCTTAAGGGTCACATGGGTCCTGATATAAGAAGAGGATCATGGTGTCTAATTTTGGTGGAGGTAATTATAAATACCATGGTGCTATGGATGTCCATCATCTCATATTTCAATTTTGTGGGAGGGATCACCTTAGTAATTTTCTAAATGGAATGAGGAAATGATTTAGTTATATGAAGTAGGTGAACCTTGATAGTGAATGTTGATGGGTGAAACCCACCAATGTGATGGAGGAAAGTAATTATTCAGTCAATGATAAACCTATTGTAAAATATTTCAACTCCCTAGAAAAATTTCATTATATAAACCAATGCACTAAGAGAATGATTTTCAATGGTAACTGACCAAAAAAACCTCAATGGTTTAGAGATATAGATAAATCATATTCCATAAAATATGGTGAGGTGGATCCTAAAAATTAATTGGAAATAGGTTGAATAGTTATTCATTTAGGTAAAATGAATTTACTATATGATATTTTTTGCAAACCTTCTTTCATGACACAGATAATTAATAGAACTATTCTAACACTACCATAAAAAATTGATGTTGACATATTGGTGAAAATATAAAATAAAGAAATTATTTCACATTATATATATACCTACCCCTTTGTCAATATTTTTCAGATAAATTTCCAAACAAAACTATTGATACTCTCATTAATAGAAATATATAATTTTATAAGTATAGATTTACATTACATGTATAGAGTGAATGAAATGTTTTAGAAAAATGTAAATCTCCATTTATATCATGAAACTACATCTGATTTAATTAAAATGTAAGGAGGGTGATGAATCTCTATTGGAATATTCTTGTCAAGAATAAATATTATTTCCTTATAAAGAATATTATTCATGTTAAATGATTTATAGAAAGAAAAATATCATCCATTTGAACATTTACATTGTAAGGAAATATGAAGATGTGTATCCACAAAAAAAATTCTTAGTCTACCTCATAGTTTGGAGGTGGAATTATTAATTGAACCTATACACATAGATTTTACAATATCCATGACTATATATATAATGATCAATGTCAAAGATAGATATATGGAAAAAATGATAAGAGAATGGGGGAAAAGGGTTTATATGCCCATGTGATTCACTATAGGGCTCCCAATACTTTTATTCATAAATAAGAATAGGTTAGTGGACCTCTAAATTAATTGTAAAGATCTCTTCAAGATTGTGATAATGAATATGTATCCATTACTATAGATTGATGTCATGTTGGATCAAATAAATAAATATTAGTTAGTCTATATAGTTGATCCTTGGTTTGGATAGTATCTAGTAAAGTTTAAAAGGAATATATCCCCATAACTCAATTTCATACATGATTTTAGTACTATAAAGACCTTATTGCATTTGACATTAACCTACTAAATAAAAATTTAACATTACATTACCTATCAATAAAAAATTCAGAGGCATATCATCCAATTTTGGTGAAGTTTTAATCATATGCATTGATTTATTCATCTTCCATTTACTTGAGACCAAGGTACTCCATCCTAATTTTATTATGAAGAGTAGAAGTAATGTATATATTGAAAAATATTTATAATGTTAATTACACTTCGAAGATAGTATTTTTCCTTAAGTGTTGTATTCTTGATCAATGTGAAGCATTGATCAGATTACCCCACCATGTGATACAAATGTATCACAGAATTATCCTTCTCAGATCATTACAATATGGAAATGATCTTTTAATTTGTGTTGATATATTTTACCCTGATCAAGGAATCAAAGAATAAAATTATGGAATTAATTTCTGTGTTTCAAGAAGCATATCAATGTTATAAAAAAGTGTGATAATCCTAAAAATGAACATAAAATCATGATATAAGTTGATAAAATCAAGGAAACACAAAAATTTTGTAGCAAAATAAAATATGGAATGATAAGAATAAGTCAAGGATAAAAACGAGACTTCAAAACATGATGTTCTTAGCATAACCTCCCACACACCATATATGGTATCTCAAAAGATAAAAAAATCTCCAAATTCATTAGAGGTATATATAATTCCAGGGTGTCCTATCACATTCATATCATGTATATTCATTTGTGTAGCACATAGATCATACAAAATAAGGACACCATTCATCACATTAAATCCCAAAATTATAGTTTGTGGATTAAAAAAAGATATGTTTCCAATCAAATAAGGATAAGTGCATCTCTATGAAAAACATTGACTAAAAATGGGGATGTGTATTAAAAAAAGGAATAGAAATGAAAATCAATAGATAATATCTATAGTGTAATGATCATACATAAAGGATCATGGAACAGAATAATGATAGTGAAAGGTGGTAACTTGTTACATTGGAATCATAAGTATAGAAATGGGATGCACAAAAATACAATAAAAATGAACTATTTTAATTCAAATGGAAAATTAAAAAAAAATTATTTGAATAAAAAGGAAGCAAATAGAACCTCTTATATTTATTGGTTTCTTATAAATTATTGGTAATGGATTATTAAGAGCACAAAAGTCTTTAAAAGGAAAATATAGGGGGAGAGGGAGAATAACTTCATGATAAATGTGTTTTGATTAAAGTTTCATTAGGACATAGGTTGATAATTATATCAAATGGGAGAGTGATTCGTTATTTATTTATAAAAATATGTTTTGTAACATATATAAAAAAAATCAAAAACACAAAACTACCCATGGTTTTCTCCTATCGAGTTTTTCATAGTGGAGTGGTTTTAATATTTTATTATGATATGAATTGAACGTATTAATTTAATACCATTATTCTTATAGAAAAGATAATGTTTCATAAATAAAATATTTTAAACTTTTAAAAATATAATATATTTGTTGAAGTATCTATTATTGATTTGAAAAACAAATCAAATAACTTAAAAAAAACATTTTCCAAATGTGGTAATAAATTTTTGTTGCATATTCCCTTAAAAGTATTTATTTTATCTATTTGAGGTTATTATTGTGACATCATAACCTAGATTGCGTTGAAAAGTTCCAAAATCTTGTGGGCCACATGGCCCCAAGAACAACATCCCATGCTCTCAAGTTTGTTGTATTGTAGCCAGTGTTTACGATAGTACTGTGGGAGTATGTACCCTCATGATAATATTATAACTAAAGTTAAATGAATAGATAAATAGAAGATGAATAATAAATAAATATAATATGAAGGACATGGAATCCAGAAAGAAATGATGTACATATATCCAAAGAATAAACAAACAAAGCTACAATCTATAATAGTATCATAACCCATACCGTGGTTGTGTTCTCCCCTTATTCAGGAAATAACTAAATCATTTATCAACTACTAGGTGCTTTCCCCTTTTCCTACCTGCATCCACATAATCTTCCTAGGGTACCATCTGTATCCCGAATTGGTTGTGAGATAAAAAAATTAGGCTCGAACCAATGGTTTATAAAAATACCAAATAAGTGCATATATTATGATAGTGTGAATATAATATTTTAAAGCATTAATAAAAACAATACAATTGTCAGCTATGCTTCTAAAAAGATACCTGTATGACTCCAAATGCTTCGTCCTATGCTGGGTAATCAATGAATAAGTAACTATGTGTTTACCCATATATGAACTATTAAGGAAATGAAGTCTAAAACTAGATAGTTGGATACTATTGAATACAAGGCCTTTCATAGTTGGAAATGAATTATAGATTGTGTTTGTTGTCAATCAACATAGGTTTGATCAGGAATTTTTTAAGGAAAGTGACATTACAGTATAATATGACAACAATTAGGAAGGCGACATCATTTACTAGTGCTTGATAATTTTTTCTATTCAAAACAATGAGGAAGGAGAAAAATTAGTTAAAGGTTTTATTTCAGTACTTACACATCTAAACATGATAAAGTAATGAGTTTTATAAAGACTGGGTTTCATGGAGGTAGAGATTCAAGAATACGTGGAGCATCGCGATCGAGAATCACGAATGCAAGATGGGACACTAGTGAATCTAAAAAACACTGATAAGTTTTGGGAATATTTTACATATCAGTATTTGTTTATGAATACAGGTCCTTCATAAGAATTACTAGAGATCTTCATGAAGAGGCCTCTTGGAGCATGATATCTTCACAAAAGGATGAGACTATAAATAAGTGGCTATCGACACTTCATTTAACATGAAAAGTATCAGAGAAAGTGAAAAATTATTTTGAATTTTATAAGGATGGTAACCTCATGAATCATTTATTCCATACGAGCCTGATCATCATGAAAAACTATCATAGTCATAAACAATGATTAGGTATCTTATAAAAAGTTGTTTCACAATTTATGAGAATTCCATGATGACATATTTCTCTATAAAGGTATTTTTATCCATAAAGGTTGTGAGATTAGTGAAGGATATTTGAAAAGGGTCTCCATGAAAATTTGTGTCAAACATTTGATTTAAATAAATAGTTACTTCAAGTGTATTAAATCAGGACTATAACGAAAGAGGATTCTAGTGCAAGTTAGGGACACATATGTAAATTCCAATCAACTAAGGTGACCATCAATTCAATAAATTTAGTATGAATTCCCTAAATATAGTGAGTTTGGAGGAGTTGAAGGATGTGATATGAGGGAGGTTTTGTGCCAACCCCAAACCAAGTAATGGTAGTGTTCCTAGAATTAAGTGAATGTCTCTGGAATTCTGTATTCTAGAAAAAATAGTGATTATTAGTGAATCTAGGTATTAATTGCACACTACCATCTTATGATCCTCGGAATTTCCCTTAGTGGTGAACCAAGTAAAATTGATGTGTAGTATCTCTATATGTGAATGTTTAATTAATAAACAATTCCATTAGGTGGGATCAACACATTCCCATTAATGTGTAAAAAAGTTTCATTGCATTAAAAGATAATGTTGAGACCCCGATTCACCCCTCCCCTCTCAGGGTGTTTCGGGGTTCTAAAAGTGGTATTAGAGAATACATGTTATTGGAGTTAAATCTATACAATATTGTTTTCATGGAGAATTCAGTGAATGTTAAGAGAGTCTGCCTCTATTATGTAACCAACTTCCATAATTTTAAGTAAAATTTAACATTTTTTGTGAGATACCTTGGGATAAATTTTATTTTTTAAATGGAATAGGGGATTCAGGTCCCTGATGTTATATGTTTTTATATGAATAAAATAGATTGGAAAATTCCTAAAGCTGATTCCAAAGTTCAAAATTACCTTACTATAGCTCTATCTGATCAAATATACTTGAAGGTGATGATTTTTACTTCATCCACGTTTATGTGGGATAAAATGGAAAAAATATATGAAGGTGATAACAATATAAAATTAGAAAAAAATTAATTCTTGCACAATTATTTTGATGTTTAAAAAATGAATTTAGATGAAAATGTTGATATTTTCTTCAATCATATAACTGATGTTTTTAGAGATATTTAGTGAAATTGGGAGGAAATTAAGGATATTTAAATTTTGAAGAAAATCATGAGAAGAATCCCTCCACTATATAATAAAAAAATTCTAGTACTTGAGGAAAAATATTTGTCTATGCTTTCTCTTGATGATATACTAATTAGTTTAGTGTCGTATTAAGTGAGATTCAAACTAGAATATGCAACAACTCAGGATAGAAAATAAAATTTCATTCAAATCCATGGAAAAACTTCATATTTATACAATCATTTTTGGTTAGGAAGAATACATTATTTCTCCATTTTTCAAGATATTAAAGAGAGGAAAAGGTATATTATTAAGGATTTAATTGGATTGTTTTTGGTATTAAATTTGGGAAAATTTTCTCTCAATGCCCAATGAAATTTTATCCTAAAGAATGTGACGTAGATATCACTCAGAAGCCTCATTAGATGTTCTTAAGTTGAGAAGACTTCAAATTAAGAATAAAAGTTCATAAAAACAACTTAATATACCCAAAAGAAAAAGTTTATAATTAATTTTCGGAGTATTTAAAACTAGAGTTTTTAAATCTGAACCTGAAACTTTAATGATGGATACTGTTCAAATATAAGACCCTATAAAAGATATAGACAATCTTTGTCATTGTGTTTCGATAAATATGTAACATGAGGGTGCACTTGATGAGGTTTATAATCAAAGAAATATAAAAAAATATGAAAGTTTTGTTGAAAGAGACATCAGAATATATTGGTCCTCTTAAAGAAGAAATTGATCGATAATAAAGAGAAGAAAATGAGCATATAATAACTCTAGAATGATCAGAAAAGGATGCGGAATTTAAACATATTATTGAAGAGACTGAAAATTCATCAATTAACTTTTATCTAGAATAGAGGAAAATACTAAAATAGTTTAGGGACTTTAATAATAAGTAGATACTATATGGATTAAAGTAGAAACTAAATCAAAATCAAGGGAAACAAAGAAGAAATTATAGTTTGGAAAATTTTCTACTTCATATATGAAAGAAAGATATAAATATAGTTATGAGGGTGTAGAGGAGGACTTGAATATAAATAGATCCAAAATTATGGGATAATTAGGAATTGGATATGATACTAAAACATAAAAGGATGAAAATGAGATGTTCCCAAATAAAGGGAAGAAGAATGTTGGACACATCACAAGGTTGTCTGATATACTAACAACAAAAGCATTAAATCAAACAGAAAAGAGAGTATAAAATTATCCTCATATTCTAGATTGGATTTATAGTAAAATTTATTTACAATATAATGGGATATGAGGACGGTTTTAAGAGAGAATAAATTTCCTCTTGTGAAATGTCAATTCGATGGCTTTATGGTCCATTGCATGTCTTACTACAAAAAGGAAAGGATATATCAAAATAGGGAAATGTTAGGAATTCAGAAAAGTAAAATGAAATGATATACTTTATTATATATAATAAATATTTTTTTGTAGGAATTTTTCATTAATCTAACTATGGACACAAATAAATTTATTGCAGTTAGATAAATATCTGTAAAAAGTACCTACAGAACTCAGCGACAAGTCATTACTAGCCAACCAAGCAGTGTTACTATTGAGAAGAGGTATTATCCACTAGAAAAAAAATATGAGTGTGATGAACCCATGAATATAGAAAATAGATTTTAAATTCCATATTTAGTATCCACTCATTCAAGTATCTCATGGAAGCAAAAAAAGGAAACAAAGAAACCCAACATTACAGAAATAGATCTCAAAGTGATAAAGAACAGTATCACCTAGATTCCTAATAGAGGACTCTAACCCCTTATTAAAAGAAATTAATATTTATTTAATAATTTTAATTAAAGATTAAATGTAACACTAAGTCTTATAAACAAAAACGCTTTCATGAAAAAAGGCAGAGGAAATACAGAACTAAAAAATGATGAGTTGAGGAAAACTGAAGTTCTATATATAGAAGGTTCATGTCACATTCTCTTAAGTATGAGTCATCATGGTGTCTCATGACTGATAATGGAATTTAATCCAAAATTTTTCACTATCAAGAGAAATAAATGCAATAATATCATGATAGGATGTATAAAAGATAGTAATTTATACTAGGTTGATAGTAAAGAAAACACTTGTTGCATTACAACAGAGGAAGAGAACAACTTGTGGAATCAGATGTTGGGTCACATTAACCAAAAAAGAATTGAAAAAATATGAAATCTAATAATATTCAACTATATTAACAATATAAATCATGAAATAGAAATTACATGTGATACATTTAGGAGAGAATAGTTGGTTGAGAGTTCATTTTGGCTGAAGATTAAAAGGGAATCAATTATACGTGATTTAATCCATATAGAAGTATGTGTTCCAATAAATGAGGCTGGCACATATGGATAGAGGCACATCATCATATTTATTTATTATTTTAGTAGAATGAATTCTATAATGACTATGAATAGGAAACACAATGTGCTTGATTACATGAAGAGTTATCATTGAATAGATAAAAATGACACTACCCATGAAATCAAGATTCTATAATCTGAAAATGGAGGAGAATACACATCTACTAAATTTTTATATTACCTTAAAAAACATGTGATAATGAATGAAGTGTATATAGTGACAACTCCCCATCAAAATGTGGTTATTGAACTTAGAAATCAACATGTTAAGAATATTTCTAGAACTATGCAGATTGAGATTCATGTTTCTCATCATTACTATAAAGCGGTTGTTCAAGTATAAGTGTACACTGAAAATCATATAGGTATTTTAATGGGATAAACCAATAATCCCTATGAGATATGGTATATATAGAAGCCCTATATAATTTTTTTTTTATTTTTGGAATTAAATTTGTTATCTAAAAAAATAAGGTAATCAAGACAAGTATGATGATGCTGCTGATGAGGGAATTTTCCATGGATATTCAATAAAGTGTAAATTATAAAAATGATATAATTGTCATCAAGGATAGATTTTGGAAAGAATATTTGTAAATATCATTAATTATAAATACATATATACCACGATTAACTCATATATAGATATGATTGATTTTCAAGAAGAAAGTAAAAAAGGGAAAGATTCAAATGTAGAAATAGTGGAAGGATTGAAAAATATTTTGGGGTAAAACAATTAAGATGATTCAAAGTATGAATTTGAATAGGAACCCATTATGGAAGAAACTTCATCTGAACATCATATAATAAATAAAATAGGATAAATTGATCAATACTACATCATTGGGAATTGGACCTCACCAACACAGACAAATATAATGTGGAATGAAGAACACTCCATCTTCCTATAAATTTTGGAACCGAACTCATTTAAATAAGATGTGAATGATGAATTATGGGTTAAGGCCATAAATGAATAACTAGATCCGATTGATAAGAACTAGGAATGATATCTTGTTAAGAGACCAAAAAACCCAAATGTGATTGGACCAGAGTTTATTTTAAAAAAAAATATATGATCATGGAAATGTGATCCAAAATAAGGAACAAATTTTGTGTAAAGGCTATACAAATATCAAAATCATTGAGGTTGAAGAAACATTTTCCCCATTATCTTGAATAGTTTTGATTAGGATTTTCCTTTAATAGAAACTCAATGTGAATAAAATGTTTAAAATATGGATATTAAAATAGAATTCTTAAATGGTGTTCCTGAAGTTGAATTAATAATTGAACAACCATTGGGATTTCTGATTTTAAATGATGGGCCTAAGGTTTCTATATTAAATAAATATTTCTATTGATTGAAGAAGGCACTATGAGTTTGGTATTATAAAATTTATTATCACTAGATTAATATTAGATTTTAAAGGGGAGTTTTTTATCATAATCTCTTTGTGATGAATTAGTAGAAAGGTAAATTAATAGTTCTTGATTATGTTGATGATATTATTTTTAGAGGAAGAAAAAAGGGATCATTGGAATAATTTTCTAGTCATATGAAATATGAATTTGAAATGTCTATTATTGGTGAACTCATATACTTTTAGGCAATGATGGTGGTTAAAAATAAATATTATATCTTCATTTATAAGGAAAAATACTCAAGGGTTTTTTTAAATAAATTCAACATTCATTAATCCTAACCAATGTTAACTCCGATTATAGTTGAGAAAAAACATGGAATGCATGGGGATTCAAAATCTGTAGATCCCACTCTACATAGGAGAATCATTTGTAGCTTGTTATACTTGTCTCCAACATGGCTATATACTGTGTTTGAAAATTTATTGGTGTATTTCATTCAATGTAATCCAAAGGAAGAGGATTTAGAAACATTTAAAATTATATTGAGGTATATTCAAGGTATTTACAATTTTGCCTTATACATTACATCATGAATAGATAATAAATTATTGGAATTTTTTATGCTGACTGGGATGGAGACATTTTGGATAGAAATGAAACTAGTGATGATGAATTTTTCATTGGAAGAAAATATGTGGGATGATTGAAAATGAAATAAAAAATACATTCTGCTAATATAGCTAAATAATAGTATATCTCTTCTATAAATGAATTCACTCATCTACTATGGATAATGAAAAAAATTTAATGGGACTATGGATGAGGTGAAATAGTAGATAGTGATTCACTATGACCATAATATAATGATCGACATTACAATGAATCAGGTTCATCAGTCTCTAAACAAACATATTGAGGTTACATATCACTTAATTAATAGAAAGATTTAACAGATTGTGATAAAAATGGATCATTCTATAACTAATGACCATGTTGCTGAAATTTTGACTAATCCATTATAATCACATACAATTGAGAAGCATTAGTTGAACCTCGGTGTTCATCCACCTCCCAGTGCATGCTGAGGTTACAGATGGTCCCCTCTCTCCATTTTTATTAACTATTTTAATCTGTTTTTAGATGTGATGTACTTTGATGGGGGATATATTATCTTGGAGTATTTTTTTTGATAACTACAAATAAATACATAGGTTCTCTGGTTTTATTTCCAAATGAGGATATATGTGAAAAGTCAATGATTTTTAAGATTACTAGATTGGTCTTGAGACATGGAATCCTTGTTTTCCACTTGTGTTTTCAACACTAATCTCTAATCACATAGACATAGAGTGATGGGTGAGTTATTTAACATCCATAATGTCTTTGACATAGATTTTTTCTTTATTTAATTTATCTACAGATTCCTAAAAAACCCAAAATGGGATATTTTTAGAACTAGTTCCATTCAAAGATGTAAAAAAGTCTAGTTTCTATTTTTCATTAATCCACAAGGGGTTGATTAAGGATTTTTCATGGAAAGTGACATTAAAGGAAAATATGTATACAATGTTGAAGGTGGTATCATTTTCCAATGTATACTAATTTTTTTGGTCACAATTAAGAGTATGGATTAAGCTTCTCAAAATGTGGTTTTTATGGACTAACTCATCTCAAAAATGAAAAAGGAATGAGTTTCATGAAGATTGGGTTTTGTGAATGTAGAGATTTATGGACATGTGGAGCATTGAGAATGATCATTTTGAATGTGTGATGGGATGATGGTGAATCTACATGACAATGAGAAGGCTCAATAATGAGTTAAATATCATTGGAGCATCATAAATAGAATAGATTCTTGACCATTATTGAAGAGTTTCACAAAGTGGCTACTCGGAGCATGGGAACATTTCATAAGGATAAGCATATAAATAGGGGGATACCCCACATCATTTGACATGAAAATAATTGGACAATAGGATGAATCTTTATGAATTCACAAAGGATGAGAGATTCATGAATCATTTATTCATTATGAGCATGAAAATCAAAAATATAATTTCTTAGTCTTGATCAACGATTAGGAATCCCTAAAAAAGGAGGTTCGTGATGACTGGGTATTTCATGGCGACGTATTTCTCCAAAAATGATGTTTTCTTCATAAAGATTGTGAGCTTAAAAAACAAAACTTCTAAAAAACTTGTTTAACTAAATATTTATTTAAGGTGCATCAACTCTGGTCTATGGAGAAAGAAGATTCCTGAGTAAGTTAGTGACAAATATATAAATTCTAATCATATAAGGGAACCTTCAAGTCATTAAACTAAGTAAGAAATCACCCAAAATATTGATCAAGGGGGAGTCATAGGAAGTTTTCTGGGGGAGATATTGTTCTATACCTAAAATCAAGTAATTCAAGTGTTTTTGGCATACAACGTCTATGTATAAAAGTCTATATTCCATAGAAAATAGATAATATTAATGAAATTAGGTATGACTGAAACACTATCATTGTATTCTCCTTGAACTATTACTTACTATTGAACCCTGTAAAACATCATTTTTGTCTCTCCCCAGGTGAATGTTTAGTTATTTAATGATCCCATCAGACATTCTTAACAAGTTACCATCTATGTAGAGACATGATCCATTGCTTTTAAAAAAAATGATGACACCATGAGCCACCCCTCTATTCTCATGGTGTTCCAGGGTCCTACAAATAATACTACAAGAATTTTCCTATGGTGTAACATAGGAATCCATAAGATATAGAATGAGTTTCAGGAGTATTAAGGGACTTAATTCCCAATATCACAAGAATAGGTTACTCCATTCCTAATGTCACAGTAGTAGGTTCACCATGCCTGAATCATAATATTAGGGTCACCATGCCAAGTTTCATTTCAAGAAGGGTATTCATTCTTGTATATAACATTCAATTTCACCATTCCAAGTATCATACCGAGAAGGGTCTTTATCCCATATATATTATTAAGGGCCTTAATGAAAAATTTCACATCTACCGGTTCACCATTCCTTATTCATATAACTAGGGTCTCCATGCTCGAATCATCAGAATAGGGTCACCTTTCTCTTATTATAATTAATGTGGGTTTCATTCCTATTTCACAATAGTAATAAAAACATGCACATATCTAAATATATGGATACCATGCCTATATCATAATGCATGGGGGTTGATGTACACATCAACAATAATAGTGATAGACAGTCAAAGATTTAATCAATTCCAATATATAAAATCATAGTTCATTGACATTCCTTATTAAAGACGACATGACAATTGACTATTTTTAAATATTTTTTTGTGGTCATACAAGTCACTTAGATTCATTTCACTACAAATTGATAAGTGTTTTAGTCAAGCTATTCCAGAACAATTATCCATTATTAATAAGAGATAACCACATAGAAGTCAATTGAAACACATTGATAGGTGATTTCAATATATTAACCATGAAATTTGAATATTCATAAAATCTGAACAACCAAAGGGGCAGAACACATTTAGTTTGTCGAACTCAATGAATCTTGGAATCTAATATGTTCATTAGATTATAGAAAAAGGTAACCGATTTAATAAATATTGAATTTAGCGGCAATTCATGGAGAAACTAGTGCATGGATCAATGACACCAAAAATAAATATTCCCCACATTGAGGGATAAATACTAAATAACCTTCCATATGCCTATATAAGAGAAATCATTTAGTATCAACCTTTGTATTTTTACGAATCTGAAGAAAATGGAAAAATAGACAACCTCCCTGTGGAAGGGGCATTTGAGCTTGCACCTAAATAACTATGCCGAGAGAATAAAAACTATTAAAGGTTAAATATGAATAAATTACTCATCGTAACACATCCAATGAGATGAATGGAAGTGGAAATAGTGACAAGATAAATAATTTATCATCGAACCTAGATGATGGAGGTCGAGGGGATCATATGGGAGTAAGATAGAGTCTACTATCCAGTAAAATGAAAAAAGTGAGATGATGGGTTAAAATTATATTTCATTAAGGGGAAAATGTAAAATCACCCAAAAATTATGTGTGGCATGGTTAGGAAACACATTCAGCCAAACTATGATCCAACCGGGCTTATGAAGCTACCCATAGAGAGGACCTATACTGTTGATGTTCATGGTTTGGAAAAAAATGTGCATACCCTGCAATACACCATGACTAAAAACCTCGTATAATATGCATGATTGTGTGTCCATATGTGCACAGTGAGGATAAAATATTCACCCTATTATTCTCTCAAAAAATCATTATGGGGTTAGGATAAACCATGAAGTTTGGGACATATGGTTTCTATTAACTATGTGCCCATGTGAATTATTCCCCCGGTCAGGTTTCTGAGCTCCGAACAAGCCCTATACAACCTCATTTTCTAAATACAACTACTAGGCATACATATGAAGTCAAAAACAAATAATTTGACCAAATTAAAAAGGATCCATAATTCATATAAAAAATCCTATCTTATACTATTCCCCCTCAATGGAACTTCTCCCCATGTTTCCCTTCCAAGTGTAGTAGACTACTATCTGAAAAAACCCCATTCACTAAGAACATATGTCTGCCTCCCACTCCTTGGTTTTATCTTACATGTGGTAATGCTTCCATAACAGATACACTAAAGGGATTGGACAACCTTAGAGAACCTTCATGAAACCATCATTGATGCATGTAGGATACTCCCCAAAAGAATCATTGGAATCCATCTCAAAATCCTCATGATCAATGCATGAGATTGGTAATCATGATAATAGAGACACTATGAAATGTGGAAGACATCATGAATAGAACAATACATCTTAGGAAATAGAAACAGATAGGTTACTAACTCAAATCTCTCTAAGATCTCAATCATCCTGAAAAGATATAGTGACAACTTCACATGCCTTTGTATCAATCTGTTTACAAGTTTGGTTGATACCCATAAGAAAACATGATCTATGAAATCGAACTACAAAGATGGTAGATAAAGATTTCTAAATGATTAATGTCTAGACTAAGTGGTGGATATACACTTCCTTATAATCTAAACCTTCTTCGATGTCCCCTGAATGAGATTAGGACCAAGTTGTGTAGCCTATCCTACACCAATGCAGTAAAATGTGAACAACACAACCTACCATATATGTCGTCATAAGGATCCATTTGTATCGTTTCCTAAAAGATATTATTATAGGAGAACTCAAAAAGAGGTATTTGTTTCTTCTAAGAACTATTGAAATCAATGATGCATGCTCAAATCATTTCATTGGACATCTGTATTTTCGGTTCTGACTGTACATTAGTTAGAGGGTGAAAAGACATGCTCAAAAGTACATGTGTACCTAAATATCACTATAAACCTTTCCATAACCTCGATGTGGATAGATAATCCCTATATAGAATAATAGTAAGAGGGACCCCATATGGATATATGATATCATGAACATATAGTCCTCCTAGATCATTAACTATAAATTTTGCTCAGATTTTAAAGTAGTGTGTAAACATTGAGAGTCGATCCATGACTATAAAAACCATGTTTTAACAATGTAGGGACCTCATATCCATTATAACATCTTCCCATTTTATTTTTGGGATTTATAATTCTTGTAGAAAGCTATAATGACATTAGTGTTCATCTTTCACCTGCTGACAGGTGGAAAACATTGTGATTAAACCCGTTATCTAACATTTCATCCGTGGACATCAATACCATTGGTTCATACCAGGATACATCATGGATATACCTAGATGCATTACCCACCAATAATAATTTGATTCTAGAACTATCTCCTCTCCCATATCTCTAAGAACCCATATATTACCATAAATACATAGTAATTCATCTCCATCCACAGACTAATCAAGTGGAATGTCCTCAAATAAAATACTCTCATATAAGACCAAACCTCCAAGGTATGAAAACTGTCACATCTTCACTATCACCAGAAGTGAATAGGTCAGTGATATAAATTCAAATACATACTATTCATTATGTTTTTGAACTTCTATGTGAATATCATAAAACAAAGCTATATGATTCCACTCTATACTGGCCTCCTAAACTACATGTGTCTAAGTACTCTTGATTAGAGAATTTGAAATATCATTTCACATGTTGATCATATAAGAATGATTTAAATTGAATTAATAAAGGTGTTAAACCCATAATTGTTTGCTAAGATTCTTGTCATGATGTGTGAAAATATACTTGAGTAATTTATTATTTGTGAAAACCCCAAAATTATATCTCGATAGGCAACGACTCCAATAATGAAAGGCACAAAAAATAACTTAAAAATCAAGATCTTGAATTGTGTAATTACACTCATTAGGCCTCAGATGAAATGACCCATATAGAATGACTGGATCTCCCCGCAAACAGAACTACTCCTAAATAGTATACCTTTTTTCACAATAATACATTGTAAATATTCTTTCTAGATTAGGACAAATCAGGATTGACACTTAAGTCTATCTTATGTTCACCTCCTAAATGGTTGTATTATATGATTCAGGCCATATAATCATCACACCCATATTGGTCATGATCATAAGATCTAATGATAAGCATGATAAGTCATATATAAAATACATGTAGTAACTATCTATCCCCGAGAAACTCTATATATCAAAATGGTTCATGGGATGCTCTTAGTTAATCATAGGTATTACCTTAAATGGGTCAAATGACACTCCTTAATATGAGATAAAATGAACCAATAAGTAAACCATGACAATCTAAAAGTGAAATTTATTAATATTATCATATAGATGATTCTCACTTAATGTATTCAAATTTACCTCAAAATCTTTATCATGGTCACTTATACTACGAGTATACACTATGATTTAATCCATGAAAACTACTAAAAAAGAATCATTATAAGGATTGATAACCCAATGAATCAAGGGCATAACGTCCAATGGAACATTCATAAGATCGAATTACACAACCATATAATCATATGATTCATACAAACTATGGAATTCCATATGTGGTATATCTAAAGGTATCACCCACAACTGGTGATTACCGGATTTCAAATTAATCTTCGAGATAGCCCTCACATCTATTAGATGGTAAAACAGATCATTTGAATGTGGTAATGAATAATAGTTCTTCATAGTAATCTTATTAACCTTATGATAATCCACATAATGCTTTAGGGTTCCATCAGCCTTCTTGGTGAAAAGGAGTAGTGAACCCCATGGAGAAGTACTAGGCTATATAAAACCCTTATAATCAAAGTCATCTAGATTCATCTTGAGATCCTAAAACTCTTTAGTATCCAACCTATAAGGAGGAATAAGTATTGGTTAATCTCTAGGAACTATCTATAATTTAAAAAACTACCTTTATTAGGAGGTATCCCAAAAAAGTCTTTGGGAAAGAAATCAAGGGAATGATTGACTATATCAAGTAATTCAGTCTAATATAATCCCTGATCATTTATATAATGGTAGGAAATATTAATAGTCACTAACCAAAGGTCATGATGATCTAGTCTATCTCTACCTTCTTAGACATACCACTCAACCTTATGGAGACATGAACAACCCTCTTGTGTTGTAAATTACACATTCCAGTTAAAGAAACCCACATGGGATTCTTATGTAACCAACCCATCTATCCTAATAATGACATAAAATCCTTAAATCATAAGGATTAATAGATACCTTAAAATGATGGATTCCAACTTCAAGGGAGCTATCTTGTAACTAGTATAAAATATCATATCATAAACACCAAGGTGTATTAGGCCTCATAATTCTACAATAGTACTCAATAACAAGTTCTAGGGTCTCTATAATAACCATCAAGATGAAGGAATATGAAACACCAATATTGAACAATAAAAATAATATAGTTGAGACTACCATAATGGTACCTCAAACAATAGTTGTCTTGGAATCATGATCCTATGGTAAAAGATATAATTAATAAATATGGCTAGATCTATAGCCTTGTGCGGTAACATGACTACCTTGAGTGGTTTTTATTTGATGGATCTGTGTATCTAAAGCCCGAATACCTCACCCAAAACCTTCAAGTATTCATATATGGATAATAGTTCTCTAGTTACTTACATGGAGAGGTGATACTGATCCCACTCTTGAAGGTGGATCTAATATATATCCTCTCCTAGTAGGAAGATATTGGAATGTCCTACATAAATGTTTTTGATCCCCCAATATGGCATAGTCTTCGAACTCAATGGGGTATCTAGGACAGTAGGGATTCTTATCATAGGCTTCCCACACTATTGAAAAATAATATAAATTCTAGTGGGTGTCACTTGGTAGCCTCTTCTCATACACTTATTCTCAAAGCATCTCTTTAGTCTACTAGTTGATTCACTTCCCTATCTCCATTCTGAACCTCCATGGCACACACTATCTATTTTATTTAGGGTTTTCTTAGCGAATATTTCCTTTTTCACTATATCATACAAGATTTTAAACTAGAAAACATTCTCCTAAGAATGAATATTATACCAAATCTCTTCTTTTAATAGACACTCTTGTTTGGATCATATATAGTATAAATTGGTGAAAAACATTGAGGATCTGTAAAATGATTTGAGTATACCATTAATATCATAGAAACATGCCATAGGTTTATTAACTATTTGGAATGATTTTTTCTCAAGGTATTAAGAATGAAATATTCATATAATCTAGACTAGAAATCCATCCAAATCACTTCATGATACTGACCATCTTGGTTCAAAATATTTGTCTAGATTTTGGTGGATATGTGAAGCGTATAACTGCAAGTCTTCACTCTCTACTAATTATGTTTCTTAATATTATCAATGATATATATGAGTATCTCCATCCATAAATCTGTATCCAAGGGGCCACCATATCCTAAAATGTTTTGTAGATGTCGGTGGCAAGACCCTTACATAAGTCCCCCCTTAGAAGGGAATGGTCACAAAGCTCCATGTATGTTCTATAAAATCCACTAAAACACTCCTAAAAAAATAAATAATCTCCCATATATGGGATAACATGTGAATCCATAGCTGAAAATAATAGAGGTAACACTGGTGGCTCCGGGCCGATCAACTCTAGAGTGGGGTCATCACCACACTCTTGGCACACGACATGTGGAAATCACAGTGGAATATCTTTACAAATTTCTACCACACACCTATGATATAAATCATGGTAAAGATCATAGAAATAAGAATAATATTTTTACATGCCAATATATGTAACAGTCACACCACTATTCCTTTTCGGGAAGCCATGTCTAGGTGATATAAACAATTATATAAAACATAAGAGATTCTACTTACTTCCCACTACTAAGGTTAGGTAGGGTTTACTATTTGTTTTTTTTCTATGGATTATATTATATAGAGTGACAATTTAAATTTTTAGAAGGAAAAAACCTTTAAATTGTGATTGGAATCCCTATTTTACAGTGATAGTTTCACTTTATTGATTTCAATTTCATTTAATTTAATTGTTAATTATATACCATTTATCTTTATAATTACAAACTATATGGATCATAAATTCCAATTAATAAGGTTCCATGCATAATATAAATTTAATCTTGAAACCTATTTAAGAAAAAACTACAATATCAAGTAACTGCATGAGGTTTTAGCACAATTCATGGATGTAGTAATTAAGTTCCAAAACATTTAGCTGACAATGGACTTTGTAAGTAAATGTGGAATTTCACAATGCATGACATATAAATTACATATGGTGCCTAAAATGATGCATTATGTAATGATTCCATTCTATACTGTTCTAAGGATAAAATATAATCCTCAATCATAATGGTAAACAACATACAAAATGTATGTCACCCAATGGTGGAATGAAATAAACTGTAAGAAGAAATATATAAAAACATGTTCCATCCAAGATAATTTGGACATTACCTATATGTGGGTTATAAACTCCTAGACACAACTCATTACCAAATTTTGACACATTCCAAATTTCATTTATAATATTCTCAAATTATAATACAAAATAAATGAAATTACTCTGATATGAATTCGTGACATCCAACCTTGATGCCCCTAAATAGTTCTTCGATCTAGGGGAGTAATGGACTCAAGTATGCCTCCATATAAGCTAGAGGATTCCAACTGGAAATGAGGGTACGATGTGGTACATTGGGGAGACTATACCCTCATGATCAAAGTAGAAAAGTGGTGATATGAATGGATAAATATTAAATTAATTATAAATAACTGATTGTTTAAGGTAAATAATCAAACAATAAATACATATTCACTATATATACTATCATAGTGTAAATATAATAATGGAAATAAGTGAATATAAATATAAAGGGGTTATATGTGGTTCCAAAAAAGACACTAGGATAACACTAAAATCCTAAACCCTTTCTAGATAATCTATGAGTAAGTAACCGTGTATCTTTATATATATATATATATACAATATACATAATGAAGTCTACAATGATATTTGTGCCTACTATTACTAGAATAGACCTAAGGTGTATCTCAAGAATCCTTAGGATGTAGCATGAGTATTGTAACACCCATGGTCTGAAATATTTAGCCTTTGTTTATGCCTTTTTATGTGTTAAAAGTGCATGAGATTATTTGGGAAGAGGTTGGGAGAGTTTGGAATGGTTTTGAATGAGTCTGGAGGCTTTTCTATGGGTTCACGGTTTGAGCACGGTTAGTGTAAACCATGCGGATTCTCCAGAAAACCATGCAGGGGGAGACGGTAGGCTTCGAACAGACTGTTCATGGTTTTCCAAACCGTGTGAGGCAACCATGCGGACCCTTTCTCTCGAGGTAGTAGCGTGCGCACGGTTAGCGCAAGGTTTTTCAAACCGTACGGGCTGACCATGCGACCACTTAAAAATAGGGTTTTAAAACCCGGGTTGACTCGGGCTTGCCTCATTTCTCTCCAAACTTCCTCCCACTCGAGACTCACTCAGGATTTCGGGTTCTCAGAGGTTGAGGGTGATCTCCTACTCAATTTGGAAGTGTTTTGAAGAAGTTACTTGGTGGTTTGAAGGTGGTTTCTCCCGGGTAAGTCTCTCCTCCTGGTTTCCTTGTGTTTTACTCGAGATCTACATCCATTTCTTTCTTGGTTTTATAGATCTACACTTGTTTTATGTAGATATAAGGTTGTGGTTTCCTTGTATGATGATTTTAAGTCTTATGAATGTTAGGGGAAGGGATCTAGAGAGGTTTCAGTGGTGCGTTCGTCGGATTTGAGGTGCGATTTCTTGTGGGTCGATTTCTCGGGAACCCTAAAGGTATGTGGCTTCTCTCTCGAATCCACTTGGTTAGAGATAGTGGTTTTTGGTTACAATTAATTTGGTTGGCTTGAAATTAATTGCGTTTTTATGTGAAAAGTTGGTTGCAAATCCATTTGGGGGTTTTTGGGAAAAAGGGGGTTTTATGATGAAAAGCTATTCTTGTGGATTTTAAAATTGAGATTTTAAAATGGTATTCTTTGGTTTATTTGTGAAATGATTGATGGAAATGGTTTTCAATAAAGAGGTTGTTTTATTAAAATGTTGTTTGGCATAGAAAATTATTTTCAATAAATGGGTGATTTATTGAAGTGGATTGATATGCAATGTAATGGGTTGATTGCATGATGTTGTGACCTTGGTGGGCTTATGCTTAGTTTGTATTGATTGAAATGTTGTGTGGAAGTGGGAAGGAAGTCTCAATATAAAAGTTTATATATAGTGGTTGGAAGAACCACCATGTGGGTAGTGGTAGAGAAGTACCACTAGTTTTGAATGGGTGAACGGGTTGGGCGGAAGTCCCCCCACTTTTGTTGTTTTGGTGTGAATGGGTGAATGGGTTGGGCGGAAGTCCCACCGTTTGGTTGTTTTTTGTGTATTGATTTGCAAGTTGGAAATTTTTGTACTAGTATGTAAATGATGAAATGGCCTGTGGCATGCTTATTTGGCTTTCCCTTGGTTCCTTGGTTTGGGTGAGATGGCTTAGTAAGGGTATGATGGCTTATGGAAATGGTTTCACTTGTTATTATTTTATATAAAATTCTTTATATAAATGTGCTAATGGTTTTATCCTAGTGGCATGTGTAGGGAAGTCATTTGGGGGAAACCTACTGAGTTTTAGTACTCACACCTAGTTTGGCATGTTGGTGTCTTTGCAGATGTTGTGTACCTTGACATGGGAAAAGGTAAGGCATCAGCCTCCTTTAGTGGCGCATCATGATGTCTGGGTGGAGCTTGGAGCATGGAGCTTGGTGTGGAGCCATGGAGTATGCCTTGGATTATTTTGGGTCTATTGTTGAGTATTCTACATAGTACTCTGATATGGTGTTGGTTGTATTGGTTTTGGGTTGTATTGTGGAACAACTTGGTTGTCCTTTTGGATTACTTTCTTGAATGTTTTGGTTTACATGGATCATATAGTGATTGATAGTGGATGGTTTGGTTGGTTTTTTCTTAAGGGAAAATCATTACCCAATTTGTTCTTGAAGCCCTCGACATTTATTTCCCGCCTTTGGCGCCATGGGAAGGTCGCTTAAGGCAAAGTAACCCTTATCACCTCCTCAAGACAATGAGGTAGGGGCGGGGAGTTACAAGTGGTATCAGCTTGTTTGGTCCTTTGGAGTTGATTCTTGGATTTGGAGTTGACATTCATTGTGGTATATTCCTGAAGTCGGGATGGTAGCAAGGCGTAGGAATGTCGGAACTTGGAATGTGTAGCATAAAAGGACGTAGCTAACCCTTTTATGCTAAAATTCAAGTTACCAGGCAGTTGGGTACATAAGTGTTTTTGAAACACTTATAAGAATTGGATATCTCATTGTCGTGGGTGTAGCCAATGAGATGATCATGGCATGCATGGTAGGAATGACTTCCCACTATGATGCATATTTCATTGGGAATAATGATTTATGGGATGAATTGAGAAATGGTTTTGAAAATGTGTGAAATTGAAATGTGAATAAATTTGGTATTTTGAAAATGGTTTGGTTTTCAAAATGGTGAAACATGGAAAATGTGGAAAGGTGCAAAGCCTCGTTGTGATAGTATTGTGTAATGTGATTAGAAATGGGAATTCTTGAGGTCTACAAAAGTGAGACTCATGGTTGTTTGTTTTCTGTTGATAGAAATGGCACCGATTAGGCATCATAGAGACTAACCAGAAGTGGCCAATGAGAATATGGTTGCACCTGAGCCTCAGGTGAACCAGCAGTTGGTGCAGAGTATAGTGCAAGCTTTCTGAGATATGGAAAGTGAAAATAAAATGGATTAACCAAGGCATGTGGATCATGCAGTTTAGTTTTAAAAGCAAAATACACCCATCTTTAGGGGTGATTCAGCGTCAGAGAGGGAAGAAGCATGGTTGAATAGAATGAACAAGATTTTTGAGTTCTTGGGAACACCGGTAGAGTTGAAAGTGAAGTAGGCCATGTATATGTTGGAAGATCTTTCCCTACAGTGGTGGGAGTTGGCGGTTCAAGCTGGAACATACCAGGGAATGATGTGGGAAGGATTTTTGAAATTGTTTCATAAACAATTCAACCCACATATGTTCAGAATTCAGCGCACGACTGATTTCTTCAGTCTGAATCAAGATCATATGTCCGTGACAGAGTATGCAGCTAAGTTTTTGAACTTAGTGAGAATTGAACCCGAGGTGGTGGGTAGTACATCCTTGAAAGATCATATTTTTGAAGTTGGTTTGAGGCAGGACATTCCTTCCAATATAGCGGTTCTCTGTATTGGTGATTACATAGAGATGGTGAATAGAGACTCGGTGGCTGAGCGGGATTTTTTGGGAGCTCCGGGCGGAGGAAGCATGGTTTTATCCATGGGGAATAGTGGGAACTCTAACGCTGGGTTCAATTAGAGGAGGGACACTTAACCCCAGGGTGGGAATATGGCATATAATCCAATGGAAGGATCGATAAATCTTCCTCCGAAGCCCCAGAGAAAGCCAGAATGTTTTCAGTGTGGTTCTACAAGACACATCTAGCGGGATTGTACGGAACAACCTCAAGCATGTCATAATTGTAAGCAGATGGGGAATCTGCAGTGTTATTGTTGGAATGCTCCAAGGTCGGGTGCGTGTGACACTCCTCAGGGATCGCAGATGTCGTATGCTTTGACGGGACGGGGATAGCAGCACACCCCTCCTCAGTAGAGTAAAGTGGGTCATGGTGATTATCAGAATACCACGATGCCTCATCAAAGCAATAAAGAGCAGAGTGTGGAAAAAAGTGTTGTTTGGAACTGAGCAGTTTGTGGTGGATGATCAGTCGGGACCATCCATAGTGTGAGGTACTATTCTTTTAAATTCTACCTTGATGCAAGTGCTGTTTGATATGGGTTCTTCACACTCTTTTATTGTTGCACATGTGATTGATTTACTGGGTTTAAGGGTATAAATTATTCCATCTATTTTAAAACTTCAAACTCCTCTTGGTTGAAGAGAGTGTCGAGCCTTCTTGTGTAGATCATGTTGTATCGTTGTGGGCGAGGTTTAGCTAATGTGGAATTTATCAGTGCTTGAGAAGGATGGGTATGATGTAATCCAGGGAATGGATTGGTGAGTGGATTTTAAGGCCCACATCGACTGTAATGCGTAGAAAGTGGATTTTACGACACACTATGGAGTTAGATATCTCTTTAGAGGAGAGAGGTATAAAAGGAAGGGAGCAACAAGTTTGTTGGCACCAACAGTGGGTACATTATCGTATCAGTTGGCATTGTTGTCATTGGAATCGGTAGAGGGTGTTGAGAAGAGTGTTCTTCTGGCAGTGGTGGATTAGTTGCGGGTGAGGAAGGGTTATATTCCTAAAAAATCATTTCAGAAGTAGACATGGCCATTATGAATATGCGGTTATTCCCTTTGGTCTAATGAATGCGCCATCCGTGTTTATGGAATTGATGAATTAGATATTTTAGAGATATCTAGATTCATTTGTGGTGGTGTTTTTAGATGATATTCTGGTGTATTCAAAGACAAGGGTGGAGCATGAGCATCACTTGGAAAAAGTTCTAGAGATCTTGAGGGATCATCAGTTTTATGAAAAATTATCAAAGTGTGACATTTGGATACAGGAAGTTCATTTTCTTGTCCATGTGATTTCTAAAATGGGGTGTTTCAGTGGATCCAGAAAAGATAGAGGCTATTATCTTGTGGAAACCACCAAAGAATGTATTTGAGATACAGAGTTTCCTAGGTCTAGCTGGGTATTAACGGCATTTTGTTTGTGATTTTCACATTTGGCTTCGCCGATGGCAGCTTTGACAAGAAAGAATTTTCCATTCTAGTGGAATGGACAGTGTCAGCAGTGTTTCGAATAGCTTATGGGTCGCCTTACATCAACACCAATCTTGGTTTTGTCAGAACCAGGAAAAGGGTATGTGGTATATTGTGATGCATCAAGATCAGGGTTGGGGTGCATTCTCATGAAAGGGAATCATGTGGTAGAATATGAATCACGATAATTGAGAGTGCATGAGAAGAAATAACCAACTGATGATTTGGAATTGGCAGCGGTGATCCATGCTTGAATGTGTGGCGTCATTATCTCTTCGGTGAGAAATTCACGATATATACAGATCATAAGAGCTTGAAACAAATTTTCTCACAAAGGTATTTGAACTCGAGGAAAAGGAGATGTATGGAATATATCTAGATGTTTGATTTTGACTTGATGTACACAACGGGTAAGGGAAATTCAGTGGAATTTTCATTAAGTATAAAATCATATGCTTAGGTGGTGAAACATGCATCAGACACATGGCATTTGATGTCGGTTATAGCTGATTTGTGGTTGGAATGTGAAGTACAGGGTGATAGAGAGGTCTTTATTCTGTTTTTATTGTTTCATGACTTGGTTAGCCTGGTTAAAGAGTCATAGATATCTGATTCTGAGTGTGTGACAATGGTGTTGATACTCAATGGTGTAGATACCATTGAGGGTTGACAACTGAATGGAGATTTAGTTTTGTGGTTTTTGAATCGTATGGTTGTACCAGTTGCTTTTCAGGAGGATATTCTCAGGGCGTATCATCATTCCAGGTAGGTTGTTCATCCTAGAATTCAGAAAATGTATAAATCATTGAATGTATAGATCCGGTGGGCTGGTATGAAAAGAAGTGTCGCTGAGTTTGTTTCAAGATGCTTGACTTGTCAGCAGGTCAAGGCAGAGCATCAGGGGATAGAGGAAATTTTTCAGTCTTTACCAATCCCTATTTAGAAGTGGGAGAAAATAGTGATGGATGTTTTCACAGGTCTCCCAAGAATGATCAGAATGCACGATTCCATTTGGGTGATAGTGGATTGGCTAACGAAGTCAGCCCATTTCATCCCGATTCATGAATCTCATAGGGTAGAGGATCAGTCCAAAATCTATATCCGGGAGGTAGTGAAGGGGCATGGTGTTTCAGTTTTGATTATATCCGATAGAGACCTGAGGTTTACATCTCGTTTTTGGAAATCCTTGCCGCAAGCCCTTGGGACATAGTTGACTATGAGCATGATGTATCACCCTCAGACAGATGGTCAATCCAAGAGGATGATACAAACTCTGGAGGATATGTTGTAGGCTTGTGTCATGGATTTTGGTGGCTTGTGGGAGGATCACTTGTCTTTGGTTGAGTTCTTGTACAATAACAGTTATCAGGAATCCATACATATGGCTCCGTTTGAAGCTTTTTATGGATGGCCATGTCGTTCACCTCTATATTGGGTGGAAAAGGGTGAGTCCTTGATGGTTGGACCAAGCCTTGTCCAGGAGGCTATGGAGAAGATCATGTTGATCAGGAAGAGAATGGAGACAACTCAGACTTGTTAAAAATCGTATGTGGATCATCGTCGACAGACGTTGTCATTCGAGGTGAGTGATCATGTTTTCTTGAGTATCTCTCATAGGTTGGGACATCGTTGGTTTGGGATGAAGGGAAAGTTACCTCTAAGGTATATTGGAAATTTTGAGATTCTCGAGAAGCTTGGTGAGGTGGCTTAAATTTTGGCTTTTCCACCTAGGTTCAGTACGGTGCATAATGTGTTTCATGTGTTGCAGTTGAAAAAGTATCAGCTGGATTGTGACCATGTGATTTGATGGGATCATGTTGAAGTAGAACCGAATGCTTCATTGGTGCACATTCCAGTGTGGGTTATGGATAGACAAGAGAAACTCTTTCATGGTAAAAACATCGGTTCAGTTTGTGTTTTGTGGCAGCATGGTCAGATTCAAGAGGAGACTTGGGAGCTGGAGAAAGAGATGGTCATGCAGTGGCCCGAGCTCTTTCGGTAAAGGGCGGGTTCACTACTTTCTGAGGATGAAGATTCCAATGGTTGGGAGAATGTAGAACCCCCATTTTTTTAAGTATATAGGCTTTTTTATGTGTTTTTATGTGTTTAAATCTCATGGGATGAGTTGGGAAGAGGTTGGGAGAGTTTGGAATGGTTTTGAATGATTTTGGAGGCTTTTCTATGGGTGCATGATTTGAGCACGATTAGTGGAAACCGTGTGGAATCCCCAAGAAATCGTGCATGGGGAGACAGTAGGCTTCACATGGTATGCACATGGTTTTCCAAACCGTGCAATGTAACCTTGAAAACCCTTGCTCTCGAGGTAGTAGAATGCACACGATTAGTGCACGGTTTGTCAAACCATGCGGGCTAACTGTGCAGCCACTTAAAAATAGGGTTTTAAAACCCGGGTGCACTCGGTCTTGCCTCATTTCTCTCCAAACTTCCTCCCACTTGAGCCTCACTTGGGATTTCAGGTTCTCAGAGGTTTAGGGTGCTCTCCCACTCGATTAGGAATCATTTTGAAGAGGTTCCTTGGTGTTTTGAAGGTGGTTTCTCCCGGGTAAGTCTCTCCTCTTGGTTTCCTTGTGTTTTCCTCTAGATCTACATCCCTCCCTTTCTTGGATTTATAGATCTACACTTTTTTTGTGTAGTTATAGGGTTTTTTTACCTTGGATGATGATTTTAAGGCTTATGAATGTTAGGGGAAGGGATCTAGGGAGGTTTTGGTGGTGCGTTCGCTGGATTTGAGGTGTGATTTCTTGTGGGTTGATTTCTCAGGAACCCTAAAGGAAGGTGGATTCTCTCTGGACTCCAATTGGTTAGATCTAGTGGTTTTTGGTTACAATTAATTTGGATGGATTGAAATTAATTACATTTTGATGTTCAAAGTTGGTTGAAAATCCATTTGGGGATTTTTGGGAAAAAGGGGGTTTTATGATGAAATACTATTCTTGTGGATTTTAAAATGGAGATTTTAAAATGGAATGCTATGGTTGATTTTTGAAATGATTGATGGAAACGTTTTTCAATAAAGAAGTTGTTTTATTGAAATTTGATTTGGCATGGAAAATGATTTTCAATAAATGAGTGATTTATTGAAGTGGATTGATATGCAATGGAATGGGTTGATTGCATGATGTTGTGACCTTGGTGGGTTTATGCTTAGTTTGGCTTGATTGAAATGTTGTGTGGAAGTGGGTGGGAAGTATCACTATAAAAGGTGATGGATAGTGGTCGGAAGAACCACCATGTGGGTAGTGGTCGGGAAGTACCACAAGTTGTGAATGGGTGAACGGGTTGGGCAGAAGTTCCACCATTTGGTTGTTTTGGTGTGAATGGGTGAACGAGTTGGGTGGAAGTCCCACCGTTTGGTTGTTTGTTTTGTATTTCTTTGAAAGTTGGAAATTTTTGAGCTAGTATGTAAATGATGAAATGGCTTGTGGTATGCTTATTTGGCTTTCCCTTGGTTGATTGGTTTGGGTGAGATGGCTTGGTAAGGGTATGATGGCTTAGGGAAATGGTTACACTTGTTATTATTTTATATAAACTTCTTTATATAAATGTGATAATGGTTTTATCCTAGTGGTGTGTGTATGGAATTCATTTGGGGAAAACCTACTAAGTTTTTGTACTCACCCCCTGCTTTGGCACATTGGTGTCTTTGTAGATATTGTGTACTGTGATGTGGGAAAAGGTAAGGCATCACCCTCCTTTAGTGACACATCATGATTTCTGGGTGGAGCTTGGATAATGGAGCTTGGTGTGGAGCCATGGAGTGTGCCTTGGCTTATTTTGGGTCTGTTGTTGAGTCTTCTACATAGTACTCTGATATGGTGTCAGTTGTATTGGTTTTGGGTTGTATCAAGGAATGTAATGTCTGGTATCATAATAACTGGGGATTCCAATTGTAGTATAATAGTTGTTTGGTCACTATGATAGAATCATAATAGTAGGGTCACCATGCCATATATCATATCAAAGGGTCATCATTCTTATATATAACAGTATGGCTATCCATGATTAATATCATAACAATAAGGTTCATTGTGACCATATATAATATGAATTATTTTCATCCGTTGTATTAAATCAATAGGGTATAGATGCCGAAACCATATCACTAGGGTCTTCAAGATCAAATAATAACAGTAGGGTCGCCATGCTCACATTATAATTAATGTGGGTTTTCATGCCAATATCAAAATATTAGTGGCTCCATGACAATATCACAGTATAGGTATGAAATTCCTGTATCATAATTTATGAGAGTCATAGTTCCCATTATTCATAATAGTGAAATATTGTAAATGTTTCAATCAGTGATAATATATAATTTATAGTTCATTAACATTTTATTTAAAAAGTGTGTGAACATTTTTCAATTTTATTCTACTGAAATGGTCATACCATTAACTTCTGTTAATTTCATTACAAATTTATAAGTGTGTTAGTTGTTTTATACCACAACAATTATCCATTTTCAAAATGATTTCACCATTTAGATGGAAATAAAAACATTCAGATAGGTGTTTTGGGTATAGAAACCCTGAATATATAATATGAATATAAAGGGAACACCCAAATGGGTGGCACATGTTGAGGTTGATGACCTTATCACATAATGGGATCTAATATGGTCATCAGGTTCTAGAACAAGGCAAGCTATTTAAGAAAAATTCAATTTTGGGGAAACACATCGTGAAATAGGCGTGCAGCACAACGAAAAGTAATATAAATCATCTCAACATTAAGGGATAAATATTAGACCAACTACCTTATAAATTCATTAGAGAAATCATCTTGTATCTTCCTTTCATTTTTTCTAGATTAGAAGAAAATGGGAAACCATAAAAATTCTCAGAAAATGGGGGAATTTCAGCCTGCACCAATATCAATCCATCGAGAGAAAGACGAACAATGAAAGGGAAAAAGTTGAATAGATAACTCACTGAAAAGAAGTTAATGAGGAAATAAAATGTTCAAAAATATTTAGGATAGATAATATATTTTTAATCCAAGGTTATGATGGTTTGGGAGATCATAAGGGATAAATATGGATGTCCTATCTGCAGGAATGAAGAAAAATAAAAGAAGGGTTAAAATTGTAATGAATTAAGTTAAAAGGGTAAAATCGCCCAAAAAATTAATGATGACATGGTTTGGACAAATTTCTATCCAAAAAATATACCAATCATTCTTAATACACTTACCATAGAGAGGACATTCATGGATCATGAACACAGTTTGGAATCCATGCACCAACCATGCAATATTCAAATGTTAAAAACCACATAGAATCTACCTATAAGAATGTGGCCTTGGGTGCATAGTTAAAGAAAACTGTGCACCCAATTCTTACCTTTGGAAATCCCCATACATTAAAGAGATATTATTTGAGATGGGTGGAACAGTTCTTACTAATAGTGTGGCCCAATGATTTCTTCCACCATTCGATGTTCTGAGGTTTGAACAAGCCATGAACACCCTCATTTCATCCATATCCCCAATAGTCATCCATATTGATTCAGTTCTAAATAATTAGATAGAAATTAAAAGGATCAATAAATCAAATAAATACCAATTTAATACAATATTATCTTCCTTAAATGAACTTGTTACTAAGTTTCCCTTCAAAGGGTGGTAGAACACTATTTGAGAACTACCCCGAACACATGGCACCTTTGTAAGCTACCCATTAATAGGTATCATCCAATAAAAATCCATCTTGCAATAGAACCTACAATAATGGGAAATACTAGAATTGAAAAACATTTATGATTTAATCAATGTTTAATATAGGATAATACTAAAAAGATGGATTAGAATCAAGGTCCACATCATCCAGATCTAAAATATGAGATGGTTCAACTTGGTAATGAAAAATATCTAAATAAAAGAAGACATCATGTATGAAACAATTCATCTAAGGTAATAATAATAGATATTCTAATGAACCAACCCTCTCTAATATTTTAAACATCTTGAAAATTTAAGGAGACAACTTTCCATTCCTCTTTATCCATTTTTGACAAAGTGCGTTTGATACACATAAGAAAATAAAACATATGGCCTCAAACACCATTGGTCATCAACGAAGATCAACAAATGATTTATGTCTAGACCTAATATTAGAAACATGATTCTGAATAAGACAAACCTACTCGATAGTATATTGAATGAGGCAAGGACCCAATATCATTTCCTCTCATACCTCTAACTAGCAAAGGGTTGAATGACACAACTTACTATAAAGGGCCTCCTATGGATCCATTAGAATCATTGAATAATTGATATTATTGTAGTAGAACAAAAAAAGATGGATATTATTCTCCCAAGAACCCCCAATATCATGGCTAAATGCTCACAGAATGTCCTTCAACACTTGTATAATCTATTCCGAGTGGCCATCAATTTGTGGGTGAAAAGTTTTTCTTAGAAGCTCATATATACTTAATTCTATCTGTAACACCTTCCAGAACCTTGATATTAAATGATTATCCCTATCTAAAATGATAGTATAAGGTACTATGTGTATCTATATGATGTAATGGACATACAGTTGTCCCAAATCATTAACTGAGAAAGTCTCCCAAATAGGATGCAAGAGGGAGACCTTTATCAGTTCACCCGTGACTTCAAAAACTGCATCCATGCCTCTTGGAATCCTCACTGAGCTGACACAAAATCCATCAAAAAATCTTCTTTTTTATACTCTAATACCAATACCATCTTTCGCAAGCTAGTAGGCAATAGGTTAATTTCCATCACCAGTTGACATATCAAACATCTAGTGATTAAACCCTCTTTATGACATTTCACGAATCTCCACTAATACTATTAGTGTAAATAACAATACATATTAGAGATACCTAGATAAAATTTCCACATAGAGGAATTTTTATCTGGTGTTAGATCCTCTCTCATATCTGTAGAAACCCAAATACACCAATGTATACATATGGTGTTTTCTCAGTAAACATAATAATTTCATGGAGGGTCCTCACCTGAAATACTCTACTGTAAGACCAATCCATCAGGGTCTGAAAACTTCCTCATATTCCAAATATTTATAAGTGAAGAATTTATTGATATATATTCAATTATACATAATCAATGGTGGTCTTGGATCTCTATGTTTATTTTAGAAAACATATCCATAAGGTTCCACTCACTACTCTCCTCTTGAACAAATTGTCTTCGAGTCCTCCTACTTTGATAGTCGAAAATACAATTTCCATTTCTAAGAACATAATCAAGCTCAATGTAAATGGTTATAAGGTACTTAACCTATCATCAATACCTCATATTAAGGTCACACTACATGAAAATATACCTATGGTTTTTGTGGTCTGTAAGCACCAAAAAATTATATTCTAAAAGGTATTGACTCTAACAACATAATTTTTGAACAAAAACTACCCTCTCGAGATCATGTCTTGTGTAATTTCTCTCATGAGGCCTCAAAATTAGTTGACCATACAAAATGAATCAATATACCTATGTCAGAACTTCTCTAAGCTGATACCTGATGCATCAAAACACATTGAATATCTTCCTCCTGGAAATGAAAGAATTAGAATTGGTGACGAAGTCATTCTACCTTCTACCACCAAAAATAATGTTTCACAGAATCAAAAACCATATAAAAATCACACCCATCTTATTAAATCTCAAAATAGGTGATTCTATGAGTGATATGTCCTATATAAAATGATTTTAGTAACTAGATATCCCCCAGAAATATCATATATCAAAAAATTTCTTTGGATCTCCCCATGTAACCACATATATCATCTTCACTAGGTCAACTAATATTGTTTCCTCTAAGATAATATGACTCATAGAGATAATATTTTCAATTCGAAACTGAAATTTACCAAGATTATCATAAATATGATTCTATCACAGTGTATTTAAAATGATCTAAAGTTGTATCACATGGTCGTTTCGAGTATAAGAAAGTATTAAGATGTCATCAATGAGATCCTTTACAAGGGAATCCATCTAGGGATGGGAAAACATATTCATTAAGGCCATATTTATTTCTAGCACTTTTGTAAGATCAAATCACATAACTAGGTATTGATATAAACTATACTGATTTTGGAAATACATATATGGTATAAATGAAGGTATCACCCACACCTTGTGATATCCTGATCTCAAATAGATATTTGAGAATAATATCACTCCTTAGAGCTGGTTGAGAGATAAGATATACGAGGTAAGGGATACTAGATCTATATAGTAAGATTATTTAACTTCCTTAAATCCATATAAAACATGAGGACTTCCACTTCATTCTTAAAAAAAGGTACGGTGAAACCCAAGGATAAGTATTGGACGTTATATAAAACTTATCTTTCATGTCCTCTAGCTAATGATTGAGCTTCTATAAAATTATTGTATCCATCAAGTATAGATGAATAGATACAAATGTATCTCTAGGAACTTGCTCGATAGAAAAATCCACTTATCTCTTAGAATTTACACAAAAAAATCATGAAGAAAAATATCCTTGAAATGATTAGAAAAGGATTGAATTCAGTCTAATAAAATCCATGATCATCCAAATAAAGGTAGGGATTTTGGGAAGTAACTCCACCTATCCCAAGATAATCTATGCAAGATCTACCTACCCGGACAACCTAATAACCCTTTGGGATATATTAACCACACTCTGGGGAACAAAATGACACCATTTGTTGATAACAATCAAGAAAGGCATGACTGGGAATGGAATAGTCCATCCAAAGAATGAGATCAAAGCCCGTAATCAAGAGGATGAAGGGGTCCATAAGAAATGATGTATTCCTTCCTCAAGGGGGAATTCCTTTCACTATCAAACACTCTCTGATCGTATGCACAATTTTTTATCAAACACCATCACATAAAAAGAGTACTCAATATCATTCTTAATGACCCCCTAAATAGAAAATGAGATAAAATATTGAGAAAAATCAATTTTAAAAAATAAGATAAAATATTATAGGATACTATAATAGTACCACACATAGTAGATTGACACATACCTTATTCTGCAGGTACAAGATATACTAAATAAATATGGCATGACCCATGAACATATGTTGAAACCTAACTACCCTGAGTAGTTCCACTCTGCTCATGTTTTGAATATAAATCATGGACACCTCATCAATGGAATCCTCTTCTTTCTGTATAACTGATAGTTCTCTAGCTACCAATTTTGTGTGGTGACACTAATCCTGCTCCTTAAGGTGGAGATGATGTGGATCATAACTCACTAGGAAAATATGGGAGGGTCCTACAAAAACATTAAAGATTCTCAAATCTATTGTAGAATCAGCACTCAATGAGGTCTCTTGGACATTAGAGATTCTTATGACCAGGATTCCCACACTGGTGAAAAAATACATAACAGTTACTGGGTGTAAACTCTCCACTTCTACTCATTCCCTCTGTCTCAATGAGTTTCATCTGACCACTAGTTAATCCACTAAACTATATTTATTTTTAAACACCTTGGATCACATCATCTTCTTCTCATAGGTTCTTCTTAGTGATGAGAACCTATTTCACCAAATCATTCATGGTATTAAACTAGAGAAATTTCACATGATAATTAATAAGATTCATATACCCATCCTCAAATAATCTCTATCTCATTGCCTCATTAGCAGTATAGATAGGCCCAAAGCACTGATTCTATGTAAAATGATTTGAGTAGTCCATAACTATCATATAACCCTACAACACGTTCATGAACTACCTACCACAATTGGACCTTCGAGTCTTAGGAACGAAATATTCAAGATACTTGAAAAAAGTTATAATTGACAATATATATTCCCATTCTAGGAGGAGTATCAAGATTCTTGAAAAAAGATAAGGATACCTCCATACATAACTAAGAAACATGGGGGCCATTATCACCTAAACAATTATGTAGATGTTGATTCTAAAACACCCACATAAGCTATCCTGTAGAAGGGGAAGGTTGCATAGCTCTTAGTATGGTCTACAAAAGCCGCATAAAACTCACCTAGAAAAAAGAAATCATCTCCCATATTTGTGATAATATGAGGTTTCATAGGTGAAACTACAAGAGGTATCACTGGTGGATCATGGCCCACCACCTCTATAGAGCAGTCATCACCACCCACCTCGAACATGACAGGAGGAAGTCGTGGTGGAATAGATCTAAAAATTACAAATAGAAACCTCATATAGGATCAATCATGGAAAATATCCCAAAAACAAGAATATTATAGGTACATTTCATCCTATATAATAGCCACACCCTTCTACCTGCTCATTATGCCAGGTCAAGCTGATAAGAACAATAATATAGAACACAAGAGAGGCTACCTACTTCCCCCCACTAAGGCAAAGTTAGGGAAATGCTCTGTGTTTTTATCTATGGATCCCATTATACAGAGTGTTAATTTTAGTTTATAGAAGAAAAGAAACATTAAATTGTGATTATAATCCATATTTAATTATGACCCATTTATTTTTTGGATTTTTTTTCTATTAATTTATTTTTTATTTATATAAAAATTCACTTCAAATGGATACACTATACAGACCATGAATTCCAATTTTTAAGGAATGATACACCTTATAAATTGAATTATGAATCCTATTTATGAAAAAACACTCTCTTATCAAGTCCCAACAAGAAGTGTTACCAGGATTCATGGAAGAAGAAATTATTCACCAAAACATGATGCAAGAAATCAATGAAGTATATAAATTGGACATGGAATAAGAATGAAATATAAATCCCATAAGGTTCCTAAAACGATTCATGATACAATGGTTCATTTCCATATTATTCCAATGATAAAATACTTTACTCAATCATAATGGTGAATATAAGAAACCATGTGTGTCACAAAATGATGGAATCAAGTCAACAATTGTAAGAAAAATACAGAACAACATGTCCCATCCTAGGTATTTGGATTTTCCCTGTATGTAAGTTAGATACTCCCAAACATATCTCATTTACAAATTTTGGAACATTCATAATATCTTATCCAATATTCCAAAATGATAAGATAAAGGAAAAGAAAATTTTGTTATTCCACTTTCAGATGTCCCGAAATATATGCCAACGAACGGTGCCCCGATCCAGTTTTCCACATGGCCTCAAGTGTGCCTCCCTATATGATAGAGGCTATGAAGATGAATTTGGGGTGTAATGAGGTATAATGGGTAGAATATACCATCATAAACATATTAAAATTGTGGTGAAAGGAATAGATAAATATAGGGGGAAAAATAAATAACGAACCGAGAAAGGTAATGTCCAAAATACCATCTCCAATCAAATAAAAAGCTATATTTATATCCTGTGATCCCCAACCCCCATTCTAGAATCAAATATAGTTAAGAAAATTTGGACCTTTACCTTATCCATCTCTGCATCCACATAATCTTCCTTGGCATCATCATCATCCCGTATAGGTTGTGAGATTGACATAGTAGGACACCACCAATAGTTTCTATAAATACCAATGTAGTTTATATACTATGATAGTGAATGGATAATGTTGGAAAAAAGTAATAGAGACTATAAAGGGATTGGTTCTGGTTCCATAATGATACCTAGTTGAAACTGCCAGCTTCAACCCGTGCCTGATAATCTATAAATAAGTAACCATGTCAATACAAATATATGTACTATATATGTAATGAATTCTAAATCCACATATGTGTCTAATACTGCTAGAATGGACTCTAGGAATTACCAGTCCACATATAGGAAATATTATTAGCCTCCTAGGTATTATGGTACATGATTTCCAGTATCACACGAATATGATATTCCATTCCATGTATCACAGTTGTAGGGTTTCCATTCCTAAATGATAACTATATTGTCCCCAAACCCAATATCATATCATGAAGTATCGTCATTCCCATATATAAGAGTAAGGATATTTAATCCTAGCATCATATTAATAAGGATCGTTATGACTGTATATAATAGTAAGGGTCATCATGCCCTGTCATGACCCCCTCCCCACAAAGTGTACCCCTCCTAGGTTGGCAATGTGAGAAGGGAAATAATGACTCTCGAGTCCCGCCTCCAGTAGGACCTAGGTTGGCGACTAGCACCGAGGGTATAGTAATCACACAAATGGGAGGAATTACCCTATAAGAGAAATCATGATGAAGAGAGAGATACGATAGACACCAAGAAACTCCAACTCAGAACAGAAATATAAAAGAAAAACCAAGTGAACATATGTAATGTAATGAAAAAGTACTACAACTGGAAGGTTAAAACCGGAAGTACACAAAAGAAAGTAAAAACCATAACAACCACAATCCCGAACAGCTCCTGTAACCCCAAGCTAGTAGAAACCAGCTTCATCTCCAACCTGCTCCAAGTGACCTGAAAAATAGTTTATATATACATAGGGTGAGTATAACAGTATACTTAGTAGGATCCTCCCCGAATCCTCTCGTTAAAAATTAAAGAAAGCATGATAAAGCATAGTGAACAACAAGTGAAACTAACTTGTCACCTAAACAGGTATACTAAGTTCCAAACCTCACCATGGATACTCTCACCAAGTACTGCATACAAGAATATATCATATAATAAAGAATATCAATGGTACCCCACTACTACTTCCCCACTGGTTTGCTGCTTTTCCACAATGTCACACGTCCTGAGCATCTCTCTCCAAAAAGGCTTGCCCACAGACACTTGGGTGAAGCACCAAAATATGCATGTCATGCAACAAAACCACCACATCCATGAAAGAAAGTAACCAGGTAGTTTCTAGGATCCACCACAGCTCGCATAACGTGTATCATACGTCGGGTATTATACCTTAAGCCCTTACAGCACATACACCAAGTAAGGATCCTCAAGACATCACAACCTATACACGTTACACCTATAGTAGTCCATAGAACACTATATCCAGAATATATGTGTTTGAATAACCACAAGCCATTACATCCCTCTACACAAATATATGGGGAAAACTAACCATTGTGCCTACCAGCATAAGTACCTACCAAGGGAAAAGAGCAGGTCCAAAGGGGGTAGTCATCCATTCATCCTCCCACCAGAATGTTGGGGAAAACACCCCCTAGGGCTCAGAATCCCTGGGGTGTTAGTTTCCCTTACTAACAGGGTGGAGTAGCATGTAGAAACAAAAAAAGTATAGAATATATTAAATCTCACAACCACACTATGGCATACCCTAGTCTTAGAATCAACTGCAACTAATTTCTCTCGGACTCCAGGCTGCCACTTATAAGACTAGGTATCCTATAAACACACAACCATTTAGAGAGCTTTAAAAAATAATTTCATTACCTTTTTACTAGTTTCACTTTATATTAATTAATTCTATAAACATTAATTAACCATGAAAAATTCCACATTAAATTTCATTAGCATCACACCCAAAGTCCACTGTCCCTTTAAAATTACAACCTCATAATTATGTTCCAGCAAACTCCAACCCCATGGTTAACACCATTTATTCAATTATTCATTATAGAATTACTTTCCCATATTCCCAAGAATTCTAGAAAAACATTCTCTGCTACTAAACACAATGGGGATCAACACAGTGAGTAGATTTACTACCCGTCAAGTCTCTGATGCCTTTAACAAGAGCGTAGACCCATCCTCCCTTGAGAAGCTAAAGATGTAAATCACGTGGCATACCCCACGCGTCTTAGACTCTTTTGGAAGAAGGGTAAGCAAGACCAGCTGCCTTGAGCAGTGGGGAAAAGTAAAGAATACAATCAACCAATAAGGATTAGAAAGCATCCAACAATCACATCCATCCCATTCCATTATCCCTGGTGTCCTCCCCGACAACCACATGCATAAACTGATGCATCTCGGCACTCTAGGAGTCATCTTATGCCATAACCAAAAGTCTCCATGCCCCCACATATCGCAATAGCCATCCAGGCTCACATCACAACACAAGCTGTAGGAAAACAAACATCACATCAATTGAGATATTGGCCCTTAGAAAATCAAGAGGGTAACTCAGAGCCCTTCAAGGAATTATCAAACAATCAGTTATTTAATCCATCTTGAATTAACAGATTTATTATTCATATGTTCCAAAATTCAAGAAACCTAATCAGTAAGCTATCTCAAATAATTAAACATGCTTACTGCACCAATTTTATTAACAGCAAATTAAAACAAGAAGAACTAGATTCATTTACATGCCTCTTTATCCATATCCAATAGTTATCAATGAATTCTAGTTTACTTTCTTTACCAATTTTCATCAAGAACAAACAACTAAACGAATAAATCATGGATATTACACTATCTAGAAAATAAGAGGCAATAACATACGACCGATATCAATTTATTTATCCGGTTCAAATATTTATTATGTCAATTAAATTATTGTCCAGTGGAATAAAACATTCTAACAATATAGTTTCACATAAAAGAAAATATAGGCAATGAATCCCCTACCTCAAACAGTTCTTGACGTTCTTTATCCACCCAACGGGTCACAATTCTCCTCTCACGACAACTGCATCCACCCGATGATTCTAGGGTACGACCGCACCTACCGAAACCCCAGAAAAACACATTAGAAACATTGATATTACATTCTATAATATATAAAAGAGAAAAAATAGAATATGAACCCCAAAAGAACGAAGATAAAACATACCTTATATAGAATATTGATCGATACAACTTGGTTGCATCAAAATAGAGCAGAACCAATACTAGGAGGAAAGTTTGATTATGAAACTATTATAGAATGGAATGAAAGGTTTTAGAGTCTCATATCCGAGAAGAATGAGAAAGAATTAGTGAGGAAGATATCTCATCCCTTTAGATGATTTAACGGAGTGACAGTTTAAGATACGTTTAATTTCCCATTAAAAGAAGATCACATTAAACCACATGGTTTGACCAAGTAAAAACATCCTGATCCTTAGGAATAATTAATATAGGAGTTATGGCCTTTTAATTAGCCTTATATTCCTTAAAACGAGGCCTTAAATGCATTTTACGTCAAAGGAAAATGCTAAAGGGGAGAAACTATAGAAAGATGGAAACACTGTTCACAGACTCAGAATTTAGAAAAGGAAAAACAGTGTTCATGGACCTCACCATTAGACAATGTTCATGAACCTCACCGTTCAAAACTATTCATGAACCTCACCATTAGACACTCTTCCTGAACCTCACCATTAGACACTTTTCATGAACCTCACTGTTAGAAGGTCATGGACCTCACCGTTAGACACTGTTCATGAACCTCACCATTAGACACTATTCATGAACCTCACCCTTAGACACTGTTCATGAACCTCATAGTTAGAAGGTCACCATTATGGAAACACTGTTTACAAACTCAAAATTTGGCAAAGGAAAGAAAAGGTCACCATTATAAGGTCACCATTCTGGAAACACTGATCAAAGAACTCAAAATTTGGCAAAGGAAAGAAAAGGTCGCCGTTAGAAGGTCACCGTTATGGAAACACTGTTCAAAAAACTCAAAATTTGGAAAAGAAAAGAAAAGGTCATTATTAGAAGGTCACCGTTATAAAAACAATGTTCATAGAACTCAAAATATGGAAAAGGAAATAGAGGTTACCGTTAGAGGTTACTGATAGAGGTTACCGATAGAGGTTACCATTAGAGGTTACTGTTAGACCTCCCTGATAGAACTATTCATTGATGGAACTGTTCAAAGAAATGGAAATTTGGAAATGGAAAGAGAGGTTACCGTTAGAGGTTACTGATAGAACTGTTCACCAATAGAAATGTTCACAGAATTGGAAATTTGGAAAAGGAAAGAGGTTATTATTAGAGGTTACCGATAGAACTGTTCACAGATGAAACTGTTCACAAAATTGGAAATTTGGAAAAGGAAATAGAGTTTACTGTTATAGGTTACCGATACAACAATTCACTGATGGAACTATTCATAGAAGGTTACCGATGACACTGTTCACAGAAGGTTGTCATTGCACTGTTCACAACTCTCTACCTTTGAAACTATTCACTGAACTGGAAAATTGTCCATGTGTTGGGGATAAGTCACCTTGACCTCCTAGAACACCTCAAACACAATATTATCACAAAGGAATGGACTAAAGATGTCCAAGCCATTACATTCCCATTATCAAATCAATAGGATTTTCATGCCCGAATCCTATCACTAGGGTTTCCATTCCCAAATCATAATAATATGTTCACCATGAACATATCAATACTACTAAGGGTCCCAATTCACATATTGAAACTTTAGGGTCTACATACCTATATCAAAATACACAAATTCCGATCATTTATTATAATTTATGAGGTTCTATATCCTATTAATCACAACCACAGTAAGTAGTGAAGGATTTAATTAGAGATAAATTATAATTCATTGTTCATTTACATTCTTTATTAACACGGGTCTGACCGTGGTTCAATTATAAATAGGTGATGTTGTCATACCAATCACTTCCATTTATTTTATTAATGATTGAGAAGGGTGTTAGCCATTCTATACCAAAAAAATTATTCATTATCAAAATTATATCACCATTTAGATGTTATTCTAAGAACACCAATATGCGTTATGGGTATACTATCCATGATATTCAAATGGGAATATACAGTCCCACCCAAATGTGTCATACATGATGAGATTTAAATACTCAATGCCCCTTGGGATCTAATATGTCCATTACGTTCCAGAACCAGGAATCCAATTTAAGACATACTCAATTTATTGGTGAAACATGGTGAAAGAGACACGTATCACAACATCGCATAATATATCAAATATCAATATTTAAGGACAAATACTTGAACACCTACCTTATCCCTATAGAGGAGAACTCATACAGTATCATCCTTTTCTTTGGAAAAGATTGTATGAAAATTGAAGAACATTCAAACACACTAAAAAATGGTCATATGACCCTCCACCTAAATAACTATGTCGAGGGATAAAAAAATGATGAAAGGCACAAGATAAAAATAGAACTAACTGATAAAAATCATTTGTTTCAAATAAAAGTAAAAATGAAGTTTGAATAAATATGTTATGATTAAAAATAGTTGATGGATATTAGGTATCTCATACGGGGGGAAGATGGAGACTCAATTCCTTTAGAATGAAGAAAATGAGAAGATGTGTTAAAATTATTAGCCATTAATGGGAAAATGGTAAAATCAACCAAAAATTATGGGTCATATATTTTGGCTACATAGCTGGACAAATAGTGTACCAACTGTTCTTAGTCTAATTCCCATAGAGAGTATCCACATGGTTCATGTGCATCATTTGGAAAACCATGCACGGACCATGGAAGATGCCTCTGTTAAAATCTATAGAGAAGCTGCACGGGCATACTACCCTTGATGTACAGTTATGTAAAACCATTCACCTTATTCTACCCACTGAAAATTCCCACATTCATAGGATAAACAGTGTAGGAAGGGATCCACGATTTATACTAACTATGCGGCCCAATGCTTTCATCCACCGGTTGGGTTTCCATTCTCCAAACAATCCCAAAACATCCCTATTTCCCCTATATCCCCACTAGTAATCCATATTTGGTCAAAACCAAATAATTTAACCAAAATTAAATAGTTTAATAACTCAAAGAAATGTTGGGTTATTATAATTTTGATGTCATAATAAATCCTACATATTTATACAATAATTATTTTTTAACAAAAAATTGGAGTAAATTTTTTTTTGAAACTTTCACCAATCATTAATTTCAATATGATAATTTAAAAATATCACTTCTTTTGAAAAATTAATATTCTAAATTTTATAATTTTTTCTTTTTGATGAAAATACTCATTAAATTGAAAAAATTTGTTTTTTCGAAACTAACCAAATGTTGACTTGTATAAAAAATACAATAGACTTCATTAAAATGGAATATCATTTATATTTAAATAATTATTTTTTTAATTTAAATAATTATTTTAAAATTAATTAATTTTAAAAATTATACTACTAAAAAAATAGTGTATCAATTGAAATTATATATCTCCCAAAAACACAATTTCAATTTATTGGTATTAAAATTTAATTTTTATCAAACTCATTATATATTAATATTTAAATAAAATGTAATAATGATAATATATAAATAAAATAATTATTACATTAAATTAATACATTTAATTCATATTATGAGGGTTGATATTATTTCGACCGGGGGTGGTGGGAAGACATGTGTTGCCCGATGGTTGATTAGAGAAGGTTGGGTTTTGCTTAATCACTCATATCAAGTGTGCTGTTTTCATTTCAAAATACCCAACTATTCCATATCCAACGATACGTGGACCAAATTTACAAAGGTAGGCGTTCGCTGGGTGATTTGGCCAATGATGATTAAGAACTCACATTGGCCAAGAGGATGGGAAGTCGGGCTCATCGCACCCTTTTTGGGGGGAATTATTGCCTGTTCTAGGACTCTCTTATAGATTTACAACGTATTAATATGTTCGTGAATATTTGGTTTATACCCAAGCATAGTATCCACAGATTACTCCTAGTTGGAAATGACCAGCTGAATGCAGGGATTCAGAATCATTTAGGCTTGGGGTTTACCATCCTTCATTGGATTAATGAATCCGAGGATTTTGGACTAATTGAGACGACACTTAGCTTGAAGCCTCATAACTAGGAACTCTGTAGTTTATTACCATCCAGGGGGGACATATAAAGACTTGAGCATTTGGATCGAACCCATGATAAGGCTTCCTACATATCCTCGTGAGAGGAATCAGAATCCACATAGTTCAGTGCCACTTGACGGGACACATCAACTTTTAATGTCGTGCGATGATGACCCAACTGTATAGTTTAACGTCATGTGGAAAGGACTTCCGAGCGAGAGATGCCTGGTTAATTTTGGTGTGAGAATTACACCAAAGTGGCATGGAAGACCCAAGGGAAGTGATTTCTTGGGCCTGAAATGGTCTTGTTGTAGTATAGGGACATGGTCTAATAAGGACCGATGTGTATCAGACTTAGATGTCGAGCTTGCACCTCAGAGAGGTTTCCTACGTATCTCACTTGTTCGGGAATCAAAGTCCACGTAGTTCTTGGAAGATTAGGGATTACATGTGAGAGTTTCCTGTTATTGGGATTGAACCTCAAAGAGGATTCCTACGTACCATGCTTAGGAGACAGGGATCAGAACCCACATAGTTCGTTCTGAGGGGCTCCGTTGTGCGGACACTGTGAGCATCACAAATCTTTAAGCCCACGTGAGTCATTCTCGGTGTGAGAAACAAGAGAATGAGATAGACTTGGGAAGCCTCACACATTATTCCTACCGAGGGAAGGGGAGGAAGACGACGAGTGGAGGAGAAGGCTGGGACCACTGGACTCTCCTTCTACCTGATGTTGGAGGAAGGTAGAAGTCGCGCAGCGGAGAAATAAACCTTCCTTGATGAGAGGGGAAGGGCCATTGGCTTTCGGTGAGGATGGTGTGGGGCTTACTCCAAGAGTGATGCATGACCACTCCTAGGAGAGGGGAGAAGTGCTCACTGCTGGTGCTCGTCAAAAGAAACTGCGAGCGGGGTCCCTCAATTATTGGCCAGTGGAGAGGCAGAAAGGGGACTTCCGGGCTCGGACCCCATAGTACCATGGGAATGTGAACCCAAGAATGCTTCGGGAACCTGCTCAAGGGCCGGGGCAACCCATTTTTCCTCGCCTACCATGGGTATGTGAACTCAAAGTGGCACGCTAATGCACCTGAAGGTTTCATCATATGGGTCCAGTGGCTTCGGTAGAGGGCTTGGCTCAGGGCCGATGAATAGGCCAATGAAGAGATTGGGAAGGATTGGGACAGATTGAATGGGTTCTATCTGGCTCAGGGAATGGGAACACCGAAGGAGCTGGCAGGCCACATAATTGCATGAGGAGTGGAACTCTTCGCATAGGGGGGTGCTACATGGCTGGAGAGACCGTACACGTACCAGGGTGGTACTTAGACTGATAGGCACCCCGCATACCAGGGTGGTATGCAGCTTCGGGTTTATCCCACATACTAGGTTGGTACGTGGTGAAATACACGTGAGCAGCGGCGGCTAGGGGCGACGCCGGTTGGGGGTTCACCGGTCAGGGCTTCGCCCACGTAGGAGGGAGCTACGCAGTTCGTCAGACCAAAAGAGGGGCATAAACGCCCTGGTCTGTGGGGAGTACATCCGTGGAGGGGCCATAGATCACAATTTTTTTATTTTAAGTTCGTAGTTCCCCAATTTGTTATGCATTTTTCAGTTACTTATTAATTCATTTCTAGTTTTATACCTGTTCTAGTTCGCGAATTGGAACTTCGTTGTTCACGAAATCCTAAGATTCTTCCTCTGGAATCCTTCCACCAGAATCCACTCAATCCCCTTTCTTATCCCCCTCAATGTCCTTTTATAGAGAGGGGAAAGAGATGTATCTATGGTCGTCCGACACCTTTTTTGGAGGCCCATGACAGAAAACCTGGTTAAGGATGACTCGGTCAATCCGCAACTCACAGGGGGCATTGAGTGCAACTCACCCACAAACCGAATCGGTTTGGGGGGGGGGGTGCTTTGTGGCTTCACAAGGCGCTGCCTCTATTCTGCGAATGACAGTGCGTGTGGTCTAGGCCGGTTGGCATGTTTCACGGTTGGGGCGGTTCGTGATGGTAGACCAGCCTAGAGCTCGTCCTGCTTCGCACCCGCGAAGGGGTTCCTGCCTCCGTTTCGCGAACGATGTTGGTCCATAGAGGGGAGGCTCACTGAACCGGCCTCATACCATCAATGTTGGACTGGTTATTCCTTTTCCAATCTTTAGTATTCTCCACATTGTTGTGTAAAATTGGGTAGAATCCTTTCTAAAAATAAGGGGGATTCTAATTCTCCTTTGCGGATTTTTCAGGACCCTACAAATGCCTCCCATCGGAATGGGGTATGATCGGAATGAAGAGGAGGCTATTCTGATGTAGATTGGTCCTGAAACTCGAATAGTTTGTGGTAGAGGAGTGGACCTAGTAGGGTACCATGCCTATAAATAAATGGGGGACCTACCCTTGTCTTTTAATGGATTCCTAGTGAAAATAGAGCTCTCGTTTTTTGTCTCCACGTGCCTGTGCCTTCGCAAAACTCCTCATCCACGAACCAACTTCCATTTCTGCGAACCATTCCACGTACACACTTGTCTTCACCCACGGACCAATCTCCCAGCCAAAAAATCAAACTTTTAATCAATTAAAAAGTAAGTCATGACGGGCCTCGTAGGAAATGGCTATGCGGTTTTGGATTGTCTGCGAACCATAAATCTTCAAGACTTTGAAAATATTTTTCCAAACTTAAACATTTAAATCTGGGATTGAGATTCTTCAGAGCAGGCTGGTTCGTGGCTTTCTGGATGACGCTCTGTGGGCCAGAGTATCACAGACTTCTTCCATGTAGGGCTAGTTCGCGGGATGCAGTTGTTGCGAACCACCTTTTGAGGACAACTTGCAGATTTTGTCATGAAGGCTCCTTCAGAGAGTCCTTTGTCAAATGCTTGGTGTTTTATCCCAAATTTTATTATTTTTGACTAACCAGCTATATGTTTTTCATGTTGCAGGGAGAAAATATGGTTCCTCCTCGACCTGCGATTAGGCCTATGACCGAGCCTCTTTCGATTGGTCTAGGGAGACGTCTATCTATGATCCATAGAGCAGAGAGCATTAAAGAGGACACTAGCCGACCCATCATTCCTGACAATGGTGTTTTGAAGGAATTTATCTCTCCCGAACTTATGGGCTATCCGTTATCGAATCATCTTCTGATTTATGGTTTCGGCCTTCAAGATGACATTCTTATCCCCTTGTCTTCTTAGGTCTGTCGTCCCCTTATTTGGAAGAGTTGCCGAAGTGCACTCAAGCGAACCTCACCCAGTCAGGAGAGATAATATCTGATTCTGATCTGAAAGATGATTTTATTTTGAGAGGCTCCATTTGGACTCAAAGTGATCGGTACACTCCGGACTTCTCCCAAGAGGTCGTCGTCAAGAGTTTCCCCTCCTTGATCAACCTTGTTCGGGTGTATCCTGACGCGGGATGGATTCCTAGGTGGGAACTTCGGTCTCGTGGGATTTTCTCATATGACTGGGCCTGGGCCTTCTGGGTCCATTATCATTGCCGGGAATTTCCCGAGTCACTGGGAGTGATGAATCTGTACTCCGTAGTGTGGGCTTCCCATTTTACTGTTTACTCACCATATTCGATCCTTCCTGACTTGCTCAGTCACTGGTGTTCAAGTACTAACACTTTCTACCTCACCCATGGCAAAGTTAGTATTAGTTTATAGGACATATATCAAATGGGAGGCCTTCATATCATTGGTGAGATGTATGATGAGTTTCTTCCTACTCCTGACACATTTGATGATGTCAAACAGGTGCCTTCATTGGCGAGGGACCTATTGGTTATGGAGGAGCGGTCACTGGGTCTACCCTTGCGCGACTTCTCTCTCATTCCCTACAACAATGGGATAGGGTTATTTCTGAAGGACACCGGTCCTGTGCTGAAGGTCCAGTGCCCCAAGACTCACCCTTCTCAACAATCAAGAACTGTCCCAAGTTCCTACTAGCCAGTTTGGAGGCGGGCGACTATCTCTCATGGGGTTATGAGATGCGGCCCAGTGTGCCCCCTATGCTCAGGCTGCAGGTCTTTTCACCATGTTTTTGAGCGGATGGCTATTCCCATCTCAGGATATCAACCCAGGCGTTAGGGATTTCACCCTGATGATGGAAACTGAGCTTGCGGGAGGCCGCCCAGTGAATCTGGCCATGCCCACTCTGGCTCGTATTTACAAATTACTGAGCCACATGTAGGAGGGCGGGTCACCCTATCCACTGAGTGGGCCATTTCAATTCTTATATGGCTGGGTAGTGGATCATTTCCGCTGTTATGAGTATCTTCACAACACAGTGATTCCTCTTCCTACTCTTCGACCTACCCTGCTTGATATAGCTAGAGTTCGTCTGAAGTCCCTCAGCTCTGATGAAGTCGTCAAGATTCTTAGTGACTTTTCCCAGTTTTTTTTCACTCCCTACCCCACTTCTTCTGACGTTGTGGTTGACGACCACATGGGGAGCTTTGAAGAGAGTTCTTACATGATTTCACTGCGGGATGGGTTTTTATCCCCGTGGATTGATGGGGTTTCTCTATGTGAGTTGTACGCCCCTATAGTTTTTCTCATCAGTTTGGAATAATGAAACTCCAGGTTTCCCTTCCCCATCCTCGGGCCTGAGGACTGCATCTGGCCATTCTTCGTCAATCATGGTTGATGTTGATGCGAGATGGATCTGACAAAAGTATTCCCTTACCTGACATAGGAGCGGCTGCCATCCTATCCTTGGAGTATGCGAGAATGTGGATAAACCATTATCCATATGGGATCCTGGGGAAGTCTGTCTGGTAATTTCCCAAATCGGGGGTTATTGAAGCCACTGTTCTTACCACACCTTCCTCTTAGGCTTTGAGGGAGGACTGACTGATGGATCACAGGTTGATGTGGCTCAGGGGATCTTCCTCTTCAAACCCCTCTGTGGTCGAAGTTCAGACAGATCCAACCCTTTTGTATGTAAATGAGGATTCTCCCATGACTTCGGGCCCCCGTGATGTATTTACTAAAGCTCCTCCAGTCGAGACTGGAATTATCAGCTCAACTCCCAAGCATAAACTAGGGCTAGAAGCTTCTAACCCTCTAGTCTTGGAACCATCTTCTAGTGCGCACATGTCTGCACAGACCGCAATACCGGACTTCATTCTTGTGTTATCTAGTGTGGATACCAAAGACCCTCATGTCATGGAGGACCAACGAGCAGTGTGAAGGTGGGACTGGCCCCAGATCTGTGAGATTGTTTTTGAAACTCCTCTGGCTGAGATGGAGAATACAACTGAAGCCCTTCAGAAACACTTCTTAGGTTTGGGGTCAGGTGGATTCGACTATCGACAACTTCACTTTTTCACCTGCTAGGTTGTCATTGCCCGTGGGGAGGCTGCCACTAGTGAACACCAACTTGCTCACCTCGCTTCCTCTCATTGCAGGACCTGAGATTTTGAGGAATCTATGATGAAGATCCATCAGCTGATAGCACTAGAGGCGAGCTCTCAAGATCAGGAGACCTCCCTATCTACCAAGATACATGAATTTGAAGCTCGAGCAGTAATGCTGAGGGATCAGTTTTCATCTTTGACTGCTGACCTTGAAGCTACCAGGAAAGGGATCAACGATCTCCAAACGACGGTGAGGAATACTCGTTCGGTGACCGAAGTTAAGGCTTGGGAGAAGGCCATACTGGAGAAAACTTTAAATAAACTTCACCACACTATTAATGATCTGATGGAGATAGCGAGCCAGGATCCTTTTTGATTTCCAGAGATATTTCTGTACACTCTATTTTACCTCTTTTGTTTCTGCGAAGGAGAGACTCCATCTTGTGGACATCCTCCCTTTTTTTCCAAATGGAATACAATCTACTATCGATCTTTTCTTTCTGTAAAATTTGATTGTTATTGGAATGAATTTTGTGTAAATAACAACTCACTGAATCATAATTAATCATAGTTTAGGAAAATGATAAAATAGAAACAAGCTCTAATTGTTTTTGCCTGGACCAAGAGATCCAGTGAGCGTAGTTTGACTATTTCTAGGATTTTATAGAAAAACACCACAATCTTTTTTTGGTTTCTGTCAATACCCTAATTTTACCTGGGTCCATTTAGTGTGGACCTAGCGGGTATAGCCCGACTTTTTCTTAGGTATCCCTTTTTGGGTTTTCGGCCTAACGGGCCTTGCGCCTATTTTTGTGAGCGGTTTAAAGTCCCTCCGAAAAGACTATCATTACTGATGTTTTAGGTAGAACAACCTTGACCAGATATGATGGGGCGAGGGACCCGACAAGGTTTGTTTGATAAAAATTTGTCTCAATACCTTTCAGACGCATGTGGGGGGAACATGTTTAGATTTGAACAACATGCAGGGCATGTCACAAGGAATGGGAGTCCCGACGGCGTGAATAGGTAGGAAAAGCATTGCCTAAGGAAGACCTGATTTTGTTAGACAGGCCAGGGGAGATCAATATGAAGATCCATAGAGGGCATGGTATGCATAGTCTTACAAAGGTGTCCTTAAGTCAATGATTATGCATTTCTGATGGCCTGAGGACTTTATAGAAGTCTGGATTATGGAAACCACCATGGGTGGCTTGGAGAGTCATGAAAACCACCAGGGGTGGCTCAGAAAGGGTATGTGACGTCTGAAAGGGTTTGGTAACATCTGTACTAATCAGGAGTGTGGATAAAGGATCCCTGTCCTACGCATTTAGCTAGCGTGAAGGATGGTTGGAGCATGACGTAGTTTAAAGTCATGCAGCTGGGACATTCCTTAAAATTGAATAGCTTTTCCCATTTCTCGATAATCTCATCAGAGATGTTCCACCATATTCAGGCAGGGTTGTGAAAGAGGATGGTAAAATTCAGCTCTGAGGGTTTCTGAATCCCGGAATGGACATGGGGGCTTAGAGGCCAAGAGGCGTACAAAGAGAAGCACTGCCTAAGGAAATCTGGCCTTTGGTAGACGGGCCAGGGGCGATCAATATGCAGAGCTGCTGAGGGAATGGTATGCATAGTCATGCAAAGGTGTCCTTAGGTCAATGATTGTATTCTCCCGGTAGCCGAGAAACTTCGGGGAAGTTGAGATTCGAGACCACCAGGGGTGGCTTACGAGAGTTCGGCTTTTTCTGGGTACAGAGTGTGATTCATGAGGAGAGGGTGCCTGGATATGGGAGAAACATCTGGGCTAAATTTCTCGGGAATGGGTAAAGTCATCACTTCTCACATTGGTGTGATATGATGGTTTGTGCAGGTCTATCCCGTGCACTGAGGGATAAGGGAAAGGATCCATTCCTAAATGAACCCGTAATAGGTCTGACCATGATGTTTAACATCATGCGGAAAGGACAGAGGGAATTTTAAATTCCGTGCAGTTCAATTTCATGTGGTAAGGATGACTTCCGTGTAGTTCAATGTCATGTAGTAAAGATGGGGAGCATTATTAAAGATACTGTGCAATTTAATGTCGTGCAGTGAGGACGGGGGATTTTTTTTAAATCTGTGAAAAATTCTTGTAGTTGGAGGCATTTACCTGGATGTTTAATGCTTGGTCTTTGCAGCTTCATGCCAAGCGGAAAATACATGTTCTGTATAGTTTTAATCGTTTTTTGGTAAAGATGTAGTTGCAAAGGCCACTCTTGATTAGAATGTAACTGGGCTCAAATATCTCAGCATGTCCAAGACATGGAGAGGGGTTGATGGTGTAAACTGTGGTTCTGGGGCTTCTTGGATCAGGAGAGATGATATGGGGGCTCTGAGGCCGGTAAGTGTACGGGGCTAGGAAGAGTATCGCCTGAGGAAATATTGCATTTGGTAGATGGGATAGGGGCTATAAATATGAAGATCCGCTGAGGGCCTGGTATGCATAGTCTAACAAAGGTGTCCATGGGTCGATAACTTTCCATTTCCAATGGACATGGGTGGTTATGAATATCTGCAATTGTCCGGGCTACGAAGTCTGTTATTTGGTAAGGAAATATCTGGACATGTCGGGGATGTTCGTCCCTGGTTGCTATTAAAACTCAAAGAGTTCACTGCACTGATTTATCTTGCGCATGGAGTGTACCTTTACTCCATGCAGTTTAACGTCGTGCGGGAAGGACGAATTACTATTTTTTTAACGATAATCGAGTTCGGACCATTGGGTGACTATTGCGACAATCACGCAGAGGGAAATTCAGTTGGGATGCTCTGGTATACTCTGAACAAGTGTGAGGGAATGAGGGTGTAAACTATAACTCTGGGGTTTCCAGGATCAGGAGATATGGTATGGGGGCTCTGAGGCCGGTAAGCGTATGGATCTAGGAAGAGAATCTCCTGAGAAAATCTTGCCTTTGGAGGACGGGCCAGGGGCTATCAATATGCAGAGTCACTAAGGACATGGTATGCATATTCATACAAAGGTGTCCATGGTTCGATGAATTTCCACTTCCGATGGCCATGAATGATTATGAAAATTCGGGATTCCTTGTAGCACAGAGTTCGGCATGTGGGGATAATGGTGTCCAACATACAAGAAACATCTTCACCTCAATTTCCTGTTGAGTGAAATTAGCCCAGTCCTGGCTTGACGTTTTTATATACAGATCGTCATGTGAACCATGGGCAGATACATAGGCTAACCAGGTAGGGATACCCGGGAAACATTTGGATGTGAGAGGGGAACAAACATGTAAACCACTTCTCCATAAATTTTTGGATCGGGAGATATGATATGGGGGCTCTAAGGCCGGTAAGCGTACGGAGATAGGAAGAGTATCGCCTGAGAAAATATTACCTTTGGTAGACGGGCCAATGAATATCAATATGCAGAGCCACTGAGGGCATGGTATGCATAGTCATACAAAGGTGTCCATGGGTTGATAACTTTCCACTTTCGATGGCCATGGGTGGTTATGAAGATCCGAAATTATTCGGGTCGCGGAGTCTGATGTATGGAGAGGATGCATCCAAATGCACAAGGAGTATTCCCATCCCGTTTCACCATATACCTTGGGTGGGTTACGATGATGTCCATGTAGTTTAAAGCCGTGCGGCGAGGATGAAGTCCGTGCAGTTTTAACGTCGTGCGGTGAGGAAGAATTCCATTCAGTTTTAACGTCGTGCTGTGAGGATGTAGATGAATACACCCCGTTAAAAAGGGGATTCTGTGAAGTTTAACATCATGCAGTAAGGAAACTAGACTTTGAAGTTTAATGTCATGCAATAAGGACGAGGGGTATATATACTTATGTTTTCTTCTATCAGCGGCTGGGCTAGGAGATAAGATCTCGACGTCGCTACGTATGCCGCGATGGTAGGAATCAAGCCACACATAGTTCTTTTGGGGTATAGACCCCGTGCAGGTCTAGTTCATATGTGGGGAAAGGGGAAATGTTTTTCTTATCTGTGCAGTTTAACATCATGTGATAAGGACGAGGAATACGCCCCGTGTAGGTCTGGTCCTCACACGGGGGATATTGGGTATTTTTAGCTTCATTTGGGGTGGCTGGGCTAGGGTGTGGAATTCTGGCATCACTACATATTCTGTGAGGGCAGGAATCAAGACGTACATAGTTCATTGAAAGGGATACACCCCGTGCAGGGTTTGTCTATATGTGAGAGAAAAATGTAACTTTTAACTTTATTTGGGGATGGCTCGGCCGGGATATAGAATCCTGGCATCGCTACGTATCCTGCAAGGGAAGGAATGAAGCCGCATATAGTTCCCTGGAAGATAATACATCATGTGCAGGTCTGGTCCATACATGGGGGAAAAAGGAATTTTTAATCCACCTCCGGGGGTGGCTGGTCCAGGATGGGGGACCCTGGTGTCACTACATATCCTGCAAGGGAAGGAATCAATCCATGCACAGTTCTTTGAAATCCGTGCAATTTAATGTCGTGCGGTGAGGAAGATAGGCGCTTGGAAGTTTAACATCCTGCAACTCAGACGATAGGCTCTTGGTAGTTTAACGTCCTACAGCTCGGACAATAGGCACTTGGCAGTTTAATGTCCTGCAGCTTGGATGATAGGCGCTTGGCAGTTTAATTTCCTGTAGCTCAGACGATAACTTTTTTTGGTTATGTGAAATACTTCTTCAGAAATATCACATTCGTAGGAACGGTAGTGAACTGCCTATCCATGGAGAGCAGAGAATATGCTCCGATGGAGTAGACCTTGTGTATAACATATGATCCCTCCCACTTGGGCTCCATCTTTGGAGGTTTCTTTCCGGGTATCATTGGGGTCTGGAGGACCAACACCAATTCTCCTTCCAAGAATGACCAAAGATGAACCTTTTTATTGAAGGCTCGTGTGATCCGGTTATGATATACTTGTAGATGGTGTAAAGTGTGAAACTGCTTCTCATCTAGCTGTTCCAATTCACATAGCCATTTTTATGATTGCTCATTGTTGGATAACTGATCAAAAATGGAAACACGAAGCGAGGGAAATTTGAGCTCAATGGGAAGGACCGCTTCTATTCCCTATACTAATGAGTACGGAGTATCCCGAGTAGTGGTGCAGATTGTGGTTCGATAAGCCCACAATGCATAAATGAGTTTATCAGGACATGATTTCTTGTATTTTCCACCATTTTCTAGAGAATGTTGGACATAGTCTTGTTGAAAGACTCTATCTATCGACTGGCCAATGCATGGTAGCGAGATGAGTGCTTATCCTTGATACCATATTCCTGGTACAGTTTCTCCAATTCAGTAGAGAAGAAGTTGGTGCCGTTATTCATCATTATGGTATGAGGGATGCCAAATATGGTGATGATATTGGCCTTCAAAAAGCAGACAATGTTTCTTGCCCCGAATTCCTTGAGGGGTACAACTTCTGCCCATTTGGAAAAGATGTTGGTTACTTTGAGGATATACTTTAATTGTTTGGGCGTGGCAGGAGGATATGGTCACACGACGTTCATTACCCAGATGGAAAATGGATAGGAGTACATGGCCTGATGAAGTAACTCTGGGGGGTGGTGAATGAAGTTGGCATGAATTTGGAAGGAATGGCACTTTGTGGTAAAGTTCTCTCAATCTTGTTCCATAGTGGGCCAATAGTACCCAATCCTTCGAACCTGATGGGAAAGCTTAGATCCTGACTGATGTGTCCACATACTCCGGCATGTACTTCATTCATGATGGCAGGAGTTTCCTCCCCATCAATGCATCCAAGGAGAACTCCGTCGAGGCCTCGTTTGTAGAGTACCTCTAGCTGACCCATGCCGCCATATAGGACAAAGTTTATTTCCCTTCTCCGCATTTACTCTCATTCAACCCTGTCTGATGGAAGTTCTCCCCTTTGAAGGTAGTTTACAATGGGGGTCATCCAACCAGTGGAAGGAGCATATAGTTCAGGGATAGGACTTACTTCGTTGATATCTTTGGTCTTAGTCTAAACAAATGACAAGACTATTCAACGATGAAAAATACTGATAGTTGTTTCATCCCAGTCTGGGTCAGCTATGGATGTGGCCGTATTAGCCAATGCATCGGCCTGGGCATTCTGAGACTGGGGAATATAGGTCAATTTTGGTTCAGTGGAGAATTCCACCATTATCCCTCGGACATGGTCAAACAAGGGAATAAACTCCTCCTTTTTAATAGCATAGTCACCATTGACTTTCTTGATGACCAGTTCTGAGTCACCTTTCACCTTAAGGTACTGTACTTGTGCCTGGAGTGCGAGCTCTAGGCCTGCAATGAGGGATTGATGCTCTGCCTCATTGTTCGTAAATCCCTCTAACAGGAGGAATGAATATGGCAAGACTTCCTTTTCTGGGGACATGAGTATGATCCCCAAACCCACCTTGTTAAATTTGGGATCCTCCATCCTCTTCCTGGTTGGGCTTCGGGATGCGCCGTCAAAGTACATTTCCCATTTTGGGAACTCCTCTTGAACCGAGAAGGTGTCTTCATTAGGTAGCTCGACTTCCAGTGCGGTGGTCCCTGTCGAGGGGTGTTCTTCCAGAAAATTTGCTAATGCCTGGCCTTTGATGGATTTCTGAGGCACAAAACGGATGTCAAACTGTTGTAGGATGACTGCCCATTGGGATAGGTGCCCAGTCAGCATTAGGCGGCTGAGGATGTACTTGAGTGGGTTACTACGTGAGACCAAATGGACTTCATGATGCTACAGATAATGTTGCAAATTTTGAACTGCGAAGACCAAGGCCAAACAACTCTTCTTGATGTTTGAGTATCAAGTTTCAACGTTGATCATGGTTCGGCTGAGGTAATAGAGATTGTTTTCACTGCTGGTGTCATTTTTCTGTGCGAGGAAGGCTCCCAATGACTGCTCTAGGGCTGTCACATATAGGATAAGAGGTCTTACTTAAACCGGGGGCATGAGTACCAGTGGGCTTAAGAGGTACTTCTATAGGTCATCGAATGCCTCTTGGAAATCATCTTTCCATTGGTACATAACCCCCATTTTCATTAACCTGGTGAAGGGAAAACATTTTCCTGCCAGGTTGGCTATGAACCGCCTAATATAGGCCATGTGTCCTTGGAATCTTCTCAACTCAGTGAGATTGTAGGGAGGTGGTAAACCAAGTATAACATTCATCTTTTTAGGTTTGACTTCGATGCCACGATGGCGTACAACGAAGCCAAGGAATTTCCATGAGGCGACCCCGAAGGCACATTTCAAGGGGTTCATCTTCAGGCTATGTTGTCGAAGTTTGTTGAAGACGGTTTCAAGGTCTGACAGGTGATCTGAGCACTGTCTAGACTTGACCACCAAGTCATCCACATAGCATTCGATGAATCTCCCAAGGAATGGTTTAAAGATATGATGAATGACACATTGATATGTAGCGCCTGCATTCTTGAGACCAAATGGCATGACCCTGTAAGAGAATACTTCTTAAGGGGACCTGAATGTAGTGGCTTCTTCGTCTTCTCGGGCCATTGGATTATACCCAGAATAAACATCCATGAAGGATAGATCCTCATACCCGGCCATTGCATTGATTAATAAATTGGTGATCGGGACCGGGAAATCATCTTTCAGGAAATGCCGATTGAGATCTCTAAAATCGACACAGACGCGGATTTGTACATTCTTTTTCTTGATGGGGACAATGTTGGCTAGCTAGATGGCGTATTGGACCTCCCGAATGAATCCTTATTTAATAAGATTGTCGACTTCAACCTCTATTTTAGCATCATGTGTGGGGTGGGTCCTTCTGGCGGTTTGTTTATAGCCTCGGTGGTCTTCTGGCAGACCTAAGTGGTGCATCGCCACTTCAGGATTGAGTCCTAGAATTTCTGTGTAATTATAGGAAAAAAAATCTCGATGTTGCCTCAGGAAAAAGGTATATACCTCGTGCTCCTCAGGAGACATGGAAGTACTAATGATAGCGGGCCTCGGGTCTTCCTTGGTACCTAGGTTTGTTTCCCTAAGCTCATCCACAGTGGTGGAGATACCTTCCTCAAATGCGGGAGGTGCATCCCTAAGATCTTCCTCCTATTCTTCCCCCACATTCTCATCTTCTTGATCCAACGGGGGGAGAGTTCTCAGCATGGGATCTTGGGAGTCTAGAGACGAGGCATTGTGGGCGTCCTTGCTCAAGTATTCGCCCCCAAATTGAGGGTTAGCGGTCGTTTCTGCACTGCTATGCTCGGCCGTTATGGCTGAATTCATGAGGACAACTGAGTGTGTGTCCGGACCTGAACCCATACTCTCAACATGGCTGATTGGCAGTAGTAGTCTTTGCCGAGCTTCTTGAGGGGGTTATCAAGAACCATTTCCAGACCATTTGGATCAGGGATCCAATCGATACCATCGATTGAAGGCTTCTTCTTCTTTTTTCTCATAAAACCCAGTGTTAATGTAGTGTGACTTGGAGAGATTGAAAGGGGACTTATCAGCATGCAATGTTCCACCTTGTCCATTGACACAATACTTAATACACTGGTGGTAGGATGAAGGAATGACCATGTGCTTATGGAGCCACTGCCTTCCCAGTAGGGCATTGAATGCTGTGTTCTGTCAGACCACTAGGAATTCCAAGTAGGCCACAAGGTCGCCAAAATGGGTTTTTAGCTTGATTTGTCCCATTGGATTCTGTTCACTCTTGTCGTAACCCAACAGAGTTGTGGCTGAGGTTATTAGATCATCCTCACTATATTCTAACTTACGAAGTGTCCGTAGGGGAAGGAGGTTAACTCTAGAGCTGTTTTCAATAAAGACTTTCTAGATCTCAACATCATTTAGTGTACCGTACACATATAGTGGTTTGATGTGTCCTTGAATGATGGCATCTTCATCCTGATTAGTGAAGGAAATCACCACATTGCATTTAGCTGGGCCAGTCTCTATTTGGTAAATCTCAGCAGCAGCTACCTCGGCTTGAAACTCAAGAAGGATTAGCAAGGCTTCTATAAGAGCCTCCCTGAGATCTGCTGACAAACTCAGGGCATCCAGGATTGACAGTTTGGATAGTGCTGACGCTAGCTTCTTAATGATATCGTATTTCTCCTCCAGCAACCGTCACTTCTCCGTTGGCGGGAGAGTTTTACCAGGCACTTTGCAGGCTAGAGTTTGTGACGAGGAGGGACCAGATGCAAGGTCAGCTGTCGAAGGTGTTCCCAGGTTTTAAGGACTTGGCCCGGCTGGCCTGTTTATGTGAACTAGATGGCTAGACACTTGCTCCTCATCTGATGGGTATCGTAGAATGACAGGGCTAGAGTGGATTCTTGTGGAGGTGGAGGGATATTTTTTCTCTTGTTGAGTCCGTTGAAGGGATCTCCCATGGGTTTCCACAATATTAACTATTTTGGACGGGGTAAAACCATAGGGTTGGTTTTGGCCACGACTGCGCCTCCCCTGGTAACCCCTTCTTCAATGATTTCTCCTCCCGGTTCCTCCTGTTGGGAACTCGAGCTCATTACCATACCCTTCATCAGGTAAGGATTCCATTATATGGAAGATGTTGATGGAACCAAATATTAGCTCCTCGTCCTGTGACAGGTCAACCTGGTCGGTTTTCTCTGATGGTGCCGTTTGGTGGGTCAGTGCCCATGGCGCCACGTTTGGGGGCATAAAATCTGACGGTATCAGGGATAACTTCGGCCTCATTACGGACTTCTCCTCTTCCACCCGTCTCCTCCCATTTCGATTATGCCTGGATGACTGGATCGTGGAGGGTTGTGAGGCCGATATTTTCGGATGTGCGACATTAGGGGTTGTTGGCGGCAACACTGGCTGCTGTAGTTGAGCTCATATTATTCCCTAAGCTCGATTGACAGTCTTACGAGTCATCCAGTTAACCAATTTATTCCCCTTCTTTCTGGTGAATTCCTGCCACCCCTCCCCTTTTTCGGAGTCAGTGGTAGAAATATACGTCACATGTGCTGGTGGTGATCTCAGCTCGACCTGCCCGGAGTCTACCATCCTTTGCAGGAGGTCTTTGAAGATGAATCATTCCCGGATATTGTGCCACAACATTCGATGGTAGGGACATTAATCTGTCCTGTCATCATGGACGACTTCTTTAGGCTTCCTTGGCTCTGGGAGGGGGAGCAAAATTCAATTCATGGCGGTGATGAAGTGGCCGCGGACTTGGGTCTTCTCAGAATGAGAATACTTTTTGTCTTCATTCCTCGAACTGGTTTCTCTTTGATCCTCTCTGATCGTCCCGCTTGGGCAGAGGTGGCCGCTGATATACAGGGGGAACTTGATGATATGGTGGAGGCCTAATCCTTGGAGCAGGGGCAGGGGCTATTTTGAGTGTGACAGAGGATGCTTCAGCTCTAACTGCCCTCTTTGCAGGAGCCTATGAGGCTATTCAGGACTTCAAATTAGTCCGCTGCAGGGAGTCTTCAATTATCTGGGAAATGTAACAAAGATTGAGGAAGCTAGTAGTGCACTCCACTGGTATGAGTGGCATTCACAGCTCATCTCGAAGGTTATCGATGCATATGGAAAGCATCTCATCTTGGGGCATTGGCCTGTTCAGAGAGTAGATCAGACCCTTCCATCCGACGATGAAATATGAGACCCTCTTGTTCTCCCTCTGTTTTGAATTCATGAGGTCACTGACTGTTGTTTTAGGCAGCATTGAGATGAAGTGGAATATGAACTACTGCCGAAGGTCTTCCCATCTTTTTATTGACTGAGCTAGAAGATTCGGATACCAGAGGAAGGCAGATCCTTTCAAGGTCTGCACGAAACATCTGAGCTTAACTGCTTCTTGTTGTTCTGGAGTTCCCATCATAGGGTCGCAATAAGACGTGTAGTGCATCAAATGCTGTTCCGGATCACCTGATCCATTGAAAATAGGGAATAAAGGGCTCCCAAAATTGGGTGGAGGAGGCATGTTGCTCACCCAATCTGGGTAGGGATTTCACTCTGGCTGTACCAGAGCACGTCGACCTTCTATTGCTTCCAATCGAGTTGTTGGTGCTGCGATGGTGTTGGAGAGACCCTGATTTACATTCTGTTGGGCCCGATCTTGGGTAGGTGTATCCCGAGGCATTTCTTGAGGATCCGACTCGGCCGGCACCAAGGGTGCATATTCCATTTGTGACACCTTCGTAGGGTTCAGACGTACTCACTCTGTTTTCTTCTTGAGTGGAGGGAAGTCTTAGTATTCATCCAAATCCATGTTCAGGTAGTTGGACGGGCCTAGCGCCACATTGGGCGGGGGCCCTGACCGCGCTTCGTTTGATGGGGAAAACCCTGGTCTTTGAGGTGCACTTGCTGGGAGTGCAAGGTGTGACTTCTCTTAGGATGCGCTTTCAATAATATGGTTCCTCTAGAGTAGCTCGAAGTTAATTCGCCTTAGTTATTTCATTTCCTCTTCCTATCGAGTGATTCTCTCTTCGAGCATAAGTGGATCATTTTTATCGAGAGAAGGAGGCGGTTTAAGGGTAACTGGTCCATTTTTCTTATCCTTATTGGAGGCTCGTAGGGTAAGTGGAGGGGGTTAGCTGGAGGGGTGACCATATTTAGGGTGGCCCTCTAGTTCCGGGTGTGCACACCTGATGGTTCATTGTGAATCACAGCCTGAACGAAACCGTCATCTCCCGATCCATCCGGATTTGCATCATATTTGGTGTCCCCCATGGGGTTAACCTCTATGTAATTGATGGATGCATATCGTGGGGTGGAGGATATGTAATCTTCCAAATAGGAAGAGAATCTCCCGCACCTTTTACTAGTCTTCCCTTTTCTGTCATGGGATTGCTTTCGGACTCCTTGACGAAGGGAGACGAGGAGAGTTCTTTGGTGAGACCTTATGGTACGCCTCCCTCTTAATAGGGATTATGATTCAAAGGATGGGATAGGGTAGGAACCTCATCTACTGAATATCCTCCATAGAATAGAGAATACTGATTCTCATGGGGGAGGTTGTTGTTGAGGTGGTAAAAATTCCTCCAGTCCTGAGGGCTGGGGTTGGATCCATTCCTTGGATGTTGAGTCTCTTCCCAATTTTATTGGTCTTACGGGGGGTATTTGTTGTTAAAAATCCCCCCAGCCTTGCAGGTTGGCGTTGACCCTGGACTGCGGTAGTGGTTGCTGCTATCGCAACCTGCTTGATCTTGCGTGCCCCCATTCGGGGGTGAACTGGATCTAATGCCGAGTTCACATGTGAATAAATACCCTCTGGGGAGGTAAGTAACGACCGCCGATTGGCCTCTCTTTGGCGAGAGGCCTATTTTATGATTTCGGTGGCCTGATTGAGGAGTTATTGAATGCCTTGTTCCCATCGGGACTGAATCTTCTGGGACTTACTCAAGGCCTGTCTCGGTTGGGTGTGTTGTATTTCCTGAATAGGGACCCAACTCGATTGCTGCCTTGATGTGATGACGTTTCAAGACATTATTTCGAACTAGTTCTTCTAGGAGGGGAGCGGAGTGAAATGCAGAGCTCCATGTTCTCCCCATCATCTAATATGGACTCCTGTCGGAGCATCACCAATGAGGCAGCGCAGCTGGTGCAGTGCACGGAGGTAGGCTAACTCACTGTTTCCTTTACGCCTCTCAAGTTGCGGTTTCCACGCCAAAGGAAGAGCTCCCAGGTCGATGTGAGGTAGGAGTTATCCTATTGTCTTAACAAGGTATACATACCTATCGTAGGGAAGGAATCTTGATTTCAGCCAGCATAGGGTTGTCCATATATTAGAGCGGATGTCGTGCACACATTCTTCTGAAAACTTTCTGGGTATGTCGAATTGAGAGGTGGCCGTGGGCCAAAACATAACTGGTACATCATCTATGGACAATCGTTTCCTCAGGTGCAACATGTAGGAATACTCCTACCCTAGTCATTCCTCTACCTGGTCGGACTAACTGAGACACTCACCGATGGTGTAGTTAGAGGCAGTGGGGCCGGTAGGTGTTGAATTATCATGTGGGCGATTCTGAGGTGGTTCTGAAGATGAACAAGGCCCCAGAACGTATCCTGATTGAATAAGGGTGTCGTTGGCGACTAGTTGGGAATATGACATGCTTGATCACGTCCTTCTGAGTGCCTTGGCATATGAGGGCTTTTCTGTGCTTGATTCGGCAGGGGGAGGACCTTGTTGTTGATATGATATGTCACTGCGAGGAGGACCTTTGTAATAACTGCCATCATGGTGAGGATGACCATCACAGTTTGATGTTCTATGTGTTTCTTGGGTAGGACCTTCAAGACATACTACGACAAGGGGAGGACCTTCTTGTTTCTTAGGGCCATTGCGGGGAGGAGCTTCACAATGGAGGCTTTGGTGGTGAGGACTACCATCACAGATAATGTAATGGTGAGGACTACCATTACATCTTCCACTGGGAGAATGTCTATGGGGTACACTCTGGGGAGGGACTTCAGAATATACCATAACAAAGGGAGGGCCTTCTCATTGCTTGACGTCTCTATGGGGAGGACCTCCGTTATCAGAGTGGCGAGGACTACCATCGTGATCTGATGCCTGGCTGCGCGGAGTGTCATTGCAACGTAACCCCTGGGGAGTACCTTTAGGGCAGGCCACGACAAGGGGAGGGCCTTATTGTCATGATGAGACGTCACTGCAGGGAGGGCCTCCAAAGTTGCGACTACTATAGCAAGGACTACTATCATAATCTATGGTCCCACTGCACAGAGAGTGTTTGCAGTTTATACCCCAGGGAGGACCTTCAGGGTGGACCAGAGAAAATGGAGGGCCTTCTTGCTACTCGATCTTCTGGTCACACGGAGGTCTTCCGTTACTTGCATCAAAAGAGAAGCTATCATGATTGATCATTATATACTCGTGGGGGAGTCCCCAATGGGTGCTCTGGGGAGGACCTTCAGAGCTACTGGTAGAGACCTTGTGGGGAGGACCTTCAAAACTGCTACTACCACTCCCATAATATGGTAATGGGTGGGTTGGGTTTTGAGCCTTCGATACGTGATTAGTGGCATTGGGAACCCCATCTTCCAGTAGAGCAGAGTCATGAACCCGCTCTTTATTTTCCGGCTGCCTTAGGTGAGTTTGGGGTGCTTTCTTGCGGGTAGTGGGGACCATCTGTAGTTGAAAACAGCCTTCACCTTTGGGTCCCTTTCTAACTGGGTCCCGTGATGCTGCTGGGATATGCTAACGAACATCTTGACTTTTAGCAGGGATATATGCCTACTCTAGAGCATCCAATGTGATGGACAAGTGTCCCCCAGTTGTAACGAGTGAAGCTTCTCGATCCGGTTTCCCTTGTATTGCGGAATATGGCCGACGAACCTCCTTGGTGGAATCAGGGATGAAGATCTACTCCGAGGTAACTATCTCGTCCCTTAGATGAGTTGCCTCAATTGGGGAGACGGGCTCACGTGCCTGATTCCTTACTGTTGCCGCTGATGCAATTACATTCTGCCAAGTCTACAAGATATGATCTGGGATCGATACCTGCTCCTCCATCATTTCTAGGATATGCATAGAGAAATCTTTGGTTGGAATGGGTATGAAGGCCCATTCTGGTATCAGAGTAGGAATATCCTTCTCCGGTCTTCCAGTGGTCAGTGGGTACCAACAATTCTCCTATGTCGGGACAGGTGAACGAGTCTTCCCTTGTGCCAGGATATGCTGGTTTATCTCTCCGTTTTCCGCCACATCAGGATGGCAGACTTTACTTGCATCTGCAGGGAGCTGGCCCTGCATATGTTGGTTCCCCACCGTATCGATTCGATGGCCTTTGTTAGCAGGGATACGTGCCCGCCTATTAATTGCTTCCACATATGGATGGTGGACTTTGTTTATTTCCATCACATCGGGATGGTAGGAATCAAGAGCATATGCTAGGAGCTGGTCCTACAGGCGCTGGGTTGCCACCATTTCTGGTTGGTGGGCTTTATGAACCTGGGAAGGGAGAAGTGCCTACCAGGTAGGTGTCATCCCGTGTGAGTGACAGGCTTGATGGAGCTCGGTGGGGATGCACGCCTACTTGTATGATTCCCCCATGTCTGGATGGTAGGCTTTGGAGGAGTAGACAGGTGTATGTACCTTCTCGCAATATGTCTCAGTGACTGGGCAACAGAGATCCTCCTCAGGGACAAGGGTGATGACCGATCCTTGGTTGTACGTTTGCCGCCCACATTGGGCGGTCCGAGGGGCCGAAGCTCGGGGAGCGTGGGCCTGGATCCTTTGGGCGAAATCTTCCATAGCGTGAGGATATTGAGTCACGACATAACCACGACGACATCTTCCAGTGGCGGCCTTGGAGCGAAACCCCCGTTCATAGGGGATGGAGTCCTCGGTGTCGACCTCATCTGCCTCCCTAAGATAAGGGAGGTACACATTGTCTCATTCTAGGGACATACTCCTTTAACAGTTTGAGATGGAAATAGGAGCCGTCTGGATCTTCTTTCACGGCCGCTGCTGGGTAGGCGACCGATGGGTCTTGATAGATTGGAGGGCGTGCATGGACGCCTCCACCGCTAAGAGAGTACCGTTCAAGTGGTACTCTCGTATCAACACATCCAAGACCCAGCATTGAAGACGCTGAGTAGGGGACATGCTCCTTCATTGGTGAGTATTTCCGGTCATTGCGTTGCATGATGTACACGTCTGTGAGTTCCGTCATGATGCCAGGATCGAAGGGAGTTCTGATTGGCACCTGTAAAATATTTTAACAAATACTAACAGTAAACCCGTCAAAGAATCATCTCATAATACCATGCATAATTATTGACCTTTATTGGTCCTCCTTGTGAGTATAAGGGGGGAACAGAGTGGGATTAGGTTAAATCCGTCATTCTTGGTTAAAGATTCACGTTGGGTCCACCATTTTTGTTTCAATCGGGGGTGGTGGGAAGATGTGTACTGCCTGACGGTTGATTAGGGAAGGTTGGGTTCTACTTAATCACTCATATCGGGTGCAGTGTTTTCATTTCAAAATGCCCAACGGTTCCATATCCAACGATACATGGACCTTCTTTCCAAAGGAAGGCATTCACTAGGTGATTTGGCCAGCGATGCTTAAGAACTCACATTAGTTGATAGGATGGGAAGTCGGGCTCATCCCACCCTTTTTGGGGGGAATTATTTCCTTTTCCGGGATTATCTTATAGATTTAAGACGTATTCATATGTTCGCGAATCTTTAGTTTATACCCAAGAATAGTATCCACAGATTACTCTTGGTTGGAAATGGTCAGCTAAACCCAATGATTTGGAATCATTTAGGCCCAAGGTTTACCATCCCTCATTGAATTAATGACTTCGAGGAGTTTGGAATCATTGAGACGGAACATGGCTTGAAGCCTCATAACTTGGCACTCTGAATTTTATTGTCATCCAGGGGGGATAAATAACAACTTGAGAATTTGGATCGAACCCATGATACAGGCTTCCTGTATATACTCATGAGAGGAATCGGAATCCACATAGTTCAGTGCCACTTGATAGGACACATCACCTTTTAAGGTCGTGCGACAAAGACCCAACTATATAGTTTAACGTCATGTGGCAAGGACTTCCGAGCGAGAGATGCCCGGTCAAAGTTGGTGCGTGACTTACGCCGAAGTGGCCCGGAAGTCCCAAGGGAAGTGATTTCTAGGGGTCAAAATGGTCATTATAAAGTATGGGGACATGGTCTGATAAGGACATATGTGTATCAGACTTAGATGTCGGGATTTCACCTCAGGGAGGTTTCCTACGTATCTCGGTTGGTCGGGAATCAAAGTCCACATTGTTCTTGGAAGATTAAGGATTACACGCGAGAGTTTCCTGTTATTGGGATTGAACCTCAAGGAGGCGTCCTACGTACCCTGCTTAGGATATAGGGATCAGAATCCACGTAGTTTGTTCTGAGGGGTGTCTTTGTGCAGATTCTGTGACCATCACAAATCTCTAAGACCACGTGAGACATTCTCGGTGTGAGAAACAAGAGAATGCGATAAACTTGGAAAGCCTCACACATTCTTCCTACCGAGGGAAGGGGAGGAAGACAAAGAGTGAAGGAGAAGGCACGGACCACTGGACTCTCCTTCTCCCTGATGTTGGAGGAAGGTAGAAGTCATTCATTGGAGCGATAAACCTTCTGTGATGAGAGGGGAAGGGCCATTGGATTCCGATGAGGATGGTGTGGGTATTACTCCAATAGGGATGCCCAACCTCTCCCAGGAGAGGGGAGAAGTTCTCACTACTGGTGCTCTTAAAAAACAAATGTGATCATGGTCCCTCAATCCTGGAAGGTGGAGAGGCAGAAAGAGGACTTACGGGCTCGGACCATGCACTACCGTGGGAATGTGAACTTAGGAATGCTTCGAGAACCCACTCAAGGTCCAAGGCAACCCCTTTCTCCTCGCCTACCGTGGGTATGTGTACTCAAAGTGGCACACTTATGCACTTGAAGGTTTCATCATACGGGTCTGGTGGATTCGGTAGAGGGCTTGTCTCGGGGCCAATGAATAGGCCAATGATGGGATTGGGAAGGATCTGGCCAGATTGGAAGGGTTCTATCTGGATCAGGGAATGGGAACACCGAAGGAGCTAGCAGGCCGCATGAGTGCATGAGGAGTGGTGCCCTTCACGTAGGGGGTGATACGTGGATGGATAGGCCATTAACGTACCAGGGTGGTACGCGGACTGATAGGAATCCCATGTACCAGGGCGGATACGACTTCAGGTTCAGCCTGCATACCAGGTTGGTACGTGGTGGAGTCCATGCGAGCAGCGGTGGCCAGGGGTGATGCCGGTCGGGGTTTCACCAGTCAGGGATTCACCTGCGTAGGAGGGTGCTACGCGGTGCGTTAGATTGAAAGAGGGCCATAAACTCCCAGGTCCACGAGGAGTACATCCACGGAGGGTCCATGGCACGCGATTTTTTTTATTTTAAGTTCATGGTTCACCAATTTGTTATGAATTTTTTGGTTCCTTATTAATTCATTTCCAGTTTTATACCTGTTCTGGTTCGCAAATTGAAACTTTTCTATTCCCAAAATCCTAAGCCCCTTCCTCTAATATCCTTCCACCTGAATCCGATTTACAGATGACTCGGTCAATCCGAAACTCTTAGGGGGCATTGAATGCACCTCAGCCATGAACCAAATTGGGTCGGGAGGTGCTTTGTGGCCATGAAGGGCTCCGCCTCTGTTCATAGAATGACAGTGCCTGCGGTCTGGGACGGTTGGCATGTTTCACGGCAGGGGCGGTTCATGACGGTGGACTGACCTGACACCCATCATGCTTCGCGCCCGCGGAGGGGTTTACGCCTCCGTTTCGCGAACGATGATGGTCCGCCGAGGGGCAACTTGCTGAACCAGCCATGTACCATCAATGTTGGACTGGTACATGGACCGGTTGGTCCTTTTCCAATCTTGAGTATTCTCCACATTGTTGTGGAAAATTGGGTAGAATCCTTTCTAAAATTAAGGGGGATTCTCATTCATCTTTGTGGATTTTTCAGGACTCTACAGATATAAATTACCAATTATTAAACCATTGTACACACATATGGTATGGTGTGTGATGGTGGAACATTTTTGGGTTGGTTCAGTGAACAAGGTTTTGGAGATGATTTCAATAAGCATGAAATTCTCTAGGAAATGCTTTCACGAGTATTTAATTTGTTGAATATTATCCCAGGCTTGGTCAAGGAAAAACTCCAAGGATTACATGTAGTTCAAAAGGAATTATAATTTTTATTTATAGGGTACAATCAAGCTAGTCAAGGTCATAAATTCTATCTTATAAGTTAATTACACTTTATCGTACCCCTCAATATGTTCTAATCATAACGGTCACAATACAACTAAAATATTTGTAATGAACCATGTATTTATAGAATAATGCAATTTCATATATATTAATATATATGAATAAGATATTAATTTTTCCTTAAAGAGGACACTTTTTCTTATAGCTTATATGGCACACAACAATGAGTTTCTTCTAAATCCTACATAGCACACAATATTGAGTTATACTGAAAAATAATATAATAATATTATTATTTTAAATAGTAGTTAATGGAAATTCATTGCATTAAAGGAAATGTGAAAAACTAACTAAAATATTATTATACAGGTTTATTAATTTTTTTATTTATCTAATAAATGTGAGAGGCTTAAAATGAGAATGAATCAAATTATAAGCATAAAATACTATAATTTTTTTAAAAGCTCGTTTTACTGCCTTTTGATGGAGAACCTTTTTTCAATCTAGTTTTTTTTCACTTTTATATGTTATATTTGACAAAATAAACACCTTATTTAGAATTGGGACATCGAAATTTACTTTGGTTAAATGTTTGGAAATTTTCTGATAAAGTTCATTTTTTAATGAATTGTGAAAAATACTGCATTTTAATTCAAAGATGCATTTTCATATAATTTATTTATACAGTTATATTGTCATTTTAATTAGTTGTAAAGTTTAATTGGATTATGTTTTTACCATTTAATAAATTTTTTTGTCATTGGAAGTGATTTTACATTGAAATTGGACATAAACACATGTCAATATTTTGGTAGTTTTACTTCTTAAAAACATGTTTTTTTTGGTTTTCAAAACGGGAATTAATTTTAAATTAATTTATTTGGAATTAGAATTTCAAAATGTTTTAAATCTATGCGATTTATTTTTGGACATTAAGAATAGTAACTTCAGTAATTGTTTTTGTTTACCTTGGTTAAAAGGTAAATCAGGTAAATAAGGGTAAAAATATATATTATAATGAAATAAATTATCCTAAAATGTATCATAATACTATTTTATGAGATATATCTTACCATGGAAATCCTTGTGTCGATTATAGGACCCCATGGAGACACCTTGGTGTGATAATGACTTGGTATAAGAATTAATTTAAAGTAAAGTGAATTATAACATAAACATGTATCTTTTTACTAAAAAAAATTTACAGTGGGGTTATATAATTGATATCATCAACTATAAATAGTACATAAAAATCTAAAAATATTTCCTATATCATGATATTTTATATATAAATTTTAGACATTAAATAAATTAATTTAATTATGACATAATGACGATGTAGTGATTGTTTCATTAATAAAGGATTCAAATAAATGATTTTATAAATATTAAAATAAATAATATTTGACATAATTAATGTCATACAAAAATTTTATTGGTGAATATGAAATTTTAGGATTGATTCAATTTTTTTGAAGTAATAAAGTTGTTATGAATTTTTAAAAATGTAGAGTATGAATAGTGTCCAAAATTGACATAATTCATAGCATAAAATATAAAATAGTTTAATAAATGATATTAAATTCCTAAAAATATAATATTCAGAAAAATATTTATGATAAGTCAAAATAAGTCATAAATTTTTTTTTCTGGGTCGTTTGACATGATATGGTAAGTACATTAAGCAACAATGTGTAAATAACATGATATTACTGTAAGATTAAAAAAGGTAAAATAAGGGTTAAACCAAAAGGATAAGTATAAAAAAATATTTAAAACTAGTCTAAAAATTATTGTATGATAGGTATTCAAACCAAAATCATCTTATATTTAAATTAAATTAATTTTGGAACATTTTTAATAAAATTTAATTTATACTAATTTAATATTTCAAGACATTCATAAAGTTCCCCTCCTCCCTCTTATAAAGAGAACCACCTATACCCATTTACTCACAACACGAAAGACCTTTCTATCATTCAAATTATGCTCAAATAACATCCCAACATCCCTCCCTTACTCCTAGAATACTTATCTTGTGCAAAAGGCAATTCCAGAAATCCTTTTGTCTCAAATCAAATAAAGTTACCTGATTTAGAGGTAACATCTTCTCTAAAGTTCTTTCCCATTATTTTCCCTTCTACACTCCCTATTATCTTAATATTATATAATTACATAGAAAAATAATTATCATTAATATACTAGGATTTTTTTATGAGAAGGATTTAAAATACACTTACACACACCTGAATCTAATCAATATGAACATACTATTTTTTGTGTACGGAAAACTACTGCCTCATGAAACGATGATTTTTCACCTTTACTCTAACATATCCCTTGATGGCCATTATAATGGAACTGTATTTATATGTGATATATATTGTATTAATTTTTTTCTATGCCTCGTTAATTTTTATTATCAACATACCTTTATGATTTGCATAATGTGTAAATGCAATAATTTCATTTGAGGAAGTGTGGATTACCACCCCCTCAAAGTTATATGACTCATTCATTCCATACAAGAAACGTATAAATTATGGAGTTAATGAACTTATATAACATTTAAAACATATATTTTATACTTTAATTATAATATTCCTATGTATCATTTAGTTTACATTCCTTTAATATGTCAAAGAAATGAAAGTAGCGTTCATGCGTACATACGACCTACCGTCTCCATGAACGGTGCATTTAATTTAATATCTCCAAATGTTATGGACAATTATAAATACATATATACTAGATTTATATTTTATTTAAATCATGAATATCATTCTGGAGATTATTGACCTATGACCATATAGAAATTATTTAATCATAATAAGTTTATTTTTAACTCAAGTATCAAATATCGACTAAATGTACGACTTGAACTCAAATCAGTAAGTAATTTTTATAACACGGTAATAAGTGATATAAAATGAATAATAAACATTAAAAAGGATCTCATGAAAATATAAATTAAATTAATTTTATTATTCATTAATAACAAGGATCATACATGATTATTTGGACTCAATGTAATAGAATATACCACCCTTCTCTTTTAAAGAACTAATTTAATGTTATGACTTTTTAATTTCTATTTTCTTATTTTGGGAAATGTTATTACATATTATCATTACTATATATATTATTTTCAAATGATGAGAGACCTCTTTTTTCTCTCAATCAGCTCATTTTATGAATTATTAAGTGACACTTTTAGGCAGGCGAACTTTCTTAAGGGAATTCCTAAACTCATTTTCCACTCATTGAGTTTTACAAATACTTAGTTGATTATATTTTGAAAATATTTTGTATGGAATTACTGTTTATTTATTTATATTGAAATTTCCACTACCCTTTGTGTGGATATACTATTTCTACACATAATCACTCCATTGTTAAATTCTTTCATCATTTATACGAAATTTGTAAGAGAAATATTAACTCAGTCTCCATTCATTGAGTTAAATATCCATGTCATTGGTTTGTTTTTTCAAAGAATATGTGTGAATGACATATGATTGTTTTACACTAAATATACACTTATATTGGGTGTATTTTTATTTTCACACATAATAATATCATTGATATATCTTTAATCTAAGGATATGATATTTGTAAGGGACTTCGTCTAAATATTCTTTCATTGAGGAATATTTTGATGTTATACACCACCTTCTTTTATATGGTGTATAATATACCCCTTTTAATTTTAATTTATTTCAAAGGGATTCTATTTTCTATGAAGTGTTTTACTAAGCAACAAAAAGTAATGTTTTTAACATATGCAGTGATAATTACTTTTCCACCGCCATAATCATTATTTGATATTTGGCTTCCTCTATAAGCCTTAATGTTTTCAAAAAATGAAAAGAAATACTTTATTCCCTTTTTGGGTGTTTTATTATTGAAAATGGTTTTGAAAGTGGATTTACTATTTTAATATCTTGAAATGATTTCTTGTGATTGAAAATGATATTTTATAATTGACACATTAATAATTGTAGTATTTTACATGTTATGATATGTGTGGATCATGTAAAAATAAATACATATTAAGGTTTCACCCTGAGAGTGCTCCAATGCATTGTGTTAAGAAATTAATCTCTATAAATTATAAGTTTTACAATACCTTGTTTATTTTTATGATACCTTGGTGAATAACCTTGGTTATTTTTACTATACCTTGGTGAATAACCTTGGTATTTTTTATGAAACATTGGGGATATAATTTGGTGATATGAAACCTTGGGGAAGGACATTGGTGATATTATTATGAAATTATAAATTAAATTTTGTAGCCACATTTTCAAGTTATGATCCAAGTTCTTATTGTTATGTTGTTCCTCTTTCTCATTCCCTTATGAATGTCCTCATGTTCTTATTTATATTTATGAAGATCACATGTAAACTATTACATTATTTTCCCTTAATATTATTTTTATGCTCATCCCATGTCTTGGAAATGATTTTCACATGGTATAAGGATGGGTAGTAGAAAGGAGGATTTACAGAAAATTTTTATCAAGATAATAAATCATGTTATATTCAAGGAGTTTTATTTTGTGAAAAACAATTTATAGTGAGTAGAAGAGTTTACTTTGTAAATTTTGAGTTGTTATGTAATAGTTATGGCATAATTCTCTAAAACTATAAACTTGAAAATATCTTCAATTTTAATCTCTTTACTTAACTCAAGATTATGAAAGGTTTAAGGTTGGGGCCCTATAGTTGGTATTAAAGGAAATGTTTAAACAAATTTGGAGATTAGGATGTCTTCTTAAGGGATAAGGATATAATCATGGGTTTATAATTTTAAGGAATCTAATATGTTAAATTTCTTAGAAACCACTTTTTGAGGATTTATGATTCAGAATATTAAGGTGACTAATGGTATTTTTGGAGATATTCACCTTTGAGGAAATTATGGGTTATTAATATTTGGGATGCAAAATGTGTGGTATGAGATAAAATTTGAGGTTAAAATATGTTCTGGATATTTTTTAGGATTTTATCTCATTAATGGGAATGTTATAAAATTATATAGTTTTTGAAAAAGGAAAACACACAGACTGTGTGAAAACCTGACAAGTCGGAAAATGCTGCAGGAATCGAACCCACAATTGAAGTGCGATTGGGATTTATCATATGACACTAACCTATTTTAAGTACATGGTTAGTCTGACATAAATATTTTTAATTAAATAAGTTTATTAAATAAGAATAAATTGATTTTGGAGATATATATTTAATTTAATAGATAACCATGGAATTGGAAAATTATTTTGGGATTAAGTGATAAATGTTATTTTGGAAGATGTTCACTTTTTCGGGGAATTTATATGATTAAGATAAATTGAATACTATGGGGTTTTATTTGAGGATTAATGGTTGAATTATTTAATTTAGGACTTATGGGAATTATGAAATGATTATCCTATCTTGGAGAACATTTTATTAGGTTAATTACTTTTTGGTATGAGACATTAAGGTTGGTTGATGTTATTTGGAGATAAATGTAAAAATTTATCTTAAAAGATTATGTAATGAAATCATCCTGAATTTTGGGTTTGAAACATAGTTTGTATTATTTTAAATAATTTTAAGGACAATTGTTTATTGGATGGTCTTTTTTGAAATTTGAGGTATTGTTTGTTGCATTTGGATATTAAGAGTAGTATTTATTTTTATTAAAGGATGAAACTCTACTTGACAAGTAAGTATGTTTACTTATGTTCTTATTCAAGATCATAAATAAATTCCTCAACTTTATGAAAAAGATATTAGAAAAATATTATTTTAGTTTTCCTGTTGGGAAATCAATGACCGTTTATCCCATCACAAGTTTATGGTTTTTTTGTTGTTATCTTTCTCCTAATCATGTTTCCTATCACTCTCCATCAGAAATTGATGGTTATTTTTCTCTTCCATATCCATGTTTTCCTAACTGAAATACTAGTATGTTTTATCTTGAGTTACCTTTATACCTCTATTACCTTTTTTAATTGATATTTTTATTCACTCTTTTTCTGATGTGGAATTCTCAATGATGTTTCTCAGCCCAAATTTAAAATTACAAGGACTCAATTTCTGAAAGGGGGGAATGATGTAACAACCAAGGTATTTATAGAATAATAAATTTTCATATCTATTAGTATATATGAATAAGATATTAATCTTAACTTAAAGAGGAAAACTTTTCTAATATCATACCCGACACACAATAACTGCTTTCTCTGAAATCTTACGTTGCACACAATATTGAGTAATACTGAAAAATAATATAACAATATTATTATTTTAAATGGTAGTTAACACCTAGTCATTGTATCAGTTGGAATGAAAAAAACTAAATAAAATATAATTATACATGATTTTTAAATGTTTTTAAATTTATCCAATAAATTTTAGAGGATAAAAATGGGAATGAATCCAATTTTAAGCATACAATACACTAATATTTTTAAAAGATCTTTTTACCACGTTTTTATTTAGAAAACATTTTATATATAGTTTTTTTACTTTTATATTTTATATTTGAATAAAAAACTCCTTATTCTGAATAGGGATATCAAAATTTACTTTTTATCAATTTTTTCTAATTTTTTGATAAAGTTCATTTTTAATGAATAGTGAAAAATATTGCATTTTAATTCAAAATTACCTTTTCATCTAATTTATTTATATAGTTAGATTGTCATTTTAATTAGTATTAAAGTGTAATTAGATTTTTTTATAATTTAATCCAATTTTATATATTATATGTGATGTCAAATTGTTATTGGACATAAACACCTGTCAATATTTTGGTAGTTTTAATTCTTTAAAACTTTCTATTTGGTTTTGACAACATGAATTAATTTTAAATTAATTTATACAAATTCTAGGTTTTGAATTTGGAAAAATGGATTACATATTTTTAATAATAAGGTAATTTTTTTTAAATATATACCTTTTATTTTTGGACATTATGAATATTAACTTCGGTACTTATTTTTATTTACCATGGTTAAAGGGTAAATTAGGTAAATAAGGGTAACAAATATATATTATAATAAAATAAAACTAACCTAAAACATGTACTAATACTATTTTATGAGATATTTCCAACCATGGACATCCTTGAGTTGATTTTAGGACCCAATGGATCCCCTAGGGTATGATAATAACATTTTATAAGAATTAATTTAAAGTAAGGAGAAATATAACATAAAAATGTATCTTTTTACAAAATAAATTTTAAGGATGGTTTATATAACTTATCTCCTAGAAAATAAATAGTAATTATAAAGATGAAAATATTTATTATATCATGACATTTTATTTATAATTTTTAGACATTATATAAATTAATTTAATTATGACTCAATGATGATGTAGTGATTGAATCATTTATAAAGGATTAAAATAAATTATATTATAAATATTAAAATAAATATTATTTGTCCTAATTAATGTCATACACAAATTTTATAGGTTTGTATGACATGTTTGGATTCATTCAATGTTTTTTACAAGGAATCAAGTTGGTATGAATTTGTAAAAAAGTCATGTATGAATAGTGTTGAAAATTGATATAATTCATAATTTAAAATATAAAATAGTTTATTAAATGATATTAAATTTCAAAAAATTTAATATTCAGAAACATGGTTATGATAAGTCAAAATATATCATAAATTAATTTTTTTGGATCGTTTGACATGATATGGTAATAAAATTAACCCATAATGTCTAAATAACAAGATATCACTATACGATTAAAATGGGTAAAGTATGGGTTAAAACAAAATGATAAGGGAAAAAAATTATAACTTGTATAAAAATTATTTAATGATGAATATTCGAACCTAAGTCATCTTATATTAGAATTAAATTATTTTTTGTCCATTTTTAATCGAAATTGAATTTATAATAATTTAATATTTCATGACTTTCATAAATTTCCCTCCTCCATCTTATACAAGGCCACCACCTATACCCACTTACTCACACCTCTGAATCCCATCAGATCATTCAATATATAATAAAATAATATCTCAACATCCCTATATTCCTCATATAATCCTTACCTTTGCAAGAAAGAAATTTAGGAAAGCCTTCTGTCTCAAATCAATAGAAGTTACCCGATTTAGAGGTAACATCTTCTGTCAAGTTTCTTTCATTTATTTTTCCTTATCAACTCCATATGATCTTATTATTCTGTGATTAAATTAAAAAAAATATCCTTAATATACTAGGATGTTTTAATTATAAGTATTATAACTACTGTTACACACACCTCTATCTAATGGATACCAACATACTATTTTTGTGCAAGGTGAACTACTGCCTAACAAAAGGTTGATTGATCAAATTTACCCTACCACCTCTCATGGTGGCCATTATGATGGAAATGTATTTATATATGACATATAATATATTTATATTTTCTCAATGCTTCTGTAATTTCTTTTTTCAATATACCTTTATGCTTTCCATAATGTGTAAATATGGTAATTTCATTTGAGGAAGTGTGGACTACCGCCCCCTCAAAGTGATACGACTAATTCATTACATACATGGAATGTATAGAGGATATAGTTAATGAAATTATATAACTTATATATAATATATATTTTAATGGATTTATAATATACCTTTGTATCATTTATTTTTCATTTCATTAATATGACAAAGAAATGAAAGTAGCATTCAAGCGTATGTATGACCAACCGTCTCAATGAACAGTGAATTTCATTTCTTATCTCAAAATGTTACAGAATATTATAAATAAATATATACTGTATTTATATGTTATTTAAATATGGAAATCATTCAGTATATTATGGACTTATGACCATATGGACAATTTGTAATAATAACAAGATCATTTTTAACTCAAGCACTGAATATTGACTAAACATCTGATATGAACTAAAATCATTAATTAATTGTTATAAAAATTTAATAAGTGATATGAAATTAATAATTAACTTGAAAAATGATCTCAAGAAAATAAAAATTAACTTAATTTTATTATTCAGGAATTACAAGGAACATACATGACGATTTGGACTCAAGGTAAGGGAATCTACCACCCTTCTCTTTTAAAGAACTCATTTAATGTTATGCCTTTTTAATTTATATTTTCTTATGTTGGTATATATAATTCCATATTACCCTTAATGTCTATAGTATTTTAAAATGATTAGATACCCCATTTTCTCTCAATAAACTCATTTAATGAATTATTAAGTGACGCCGTTAGGCTACCGAAATTTATTAGGTAAATTTCTAAACACAGTTTCCACTCATTGGGTTTTATGAATACTTTTTAGATTATATTATTCCAATATTATGTGTGAAATCACTGATTATTTATTTATGTTGAATTTTACACATCCCATTTTTTGGATATACTATTGCAACACATAATTAATCCATTGATAAATTCTTATGTCATTTATACAAACATTGAAAGGTAAATCTTAACTAAATATCCATTTATTGAGTAAAATATCCATATCATTGGTTTTATTTTAAAATAATATGTGTTAATGAACTTTGATTCCTTTACACTGAATATCCACTTATATTGGGTGTGTTTTTATTTTCAATCCTAATAATGTGATTTATTTAACCTTGATCTAATGATATTATCTTTATAAGGAAATTTGTCTCAATCTTTTGTCATTAAATCATATTCTGATTTTATACACCACTATATTTTATATGGTGTATAATAACCTATTTGACTTTTAGTTTAATTAAAATGGAACATTATTTCTATGAAGAATTTTATGAAGAAAAAAGGAATGTTTTTAACGTATAAGGTGACAATGAATTCTCCTCCGACATAACTATTATTTGATATTTGGATTTTTATATTAGCCTTAGTGTTTTTAAAAATGAAAAAAATACCTTGTTCCATTTTTGGTTGTTTTGGTATTGAAAGTGTATTTACAATTTTGATATCTTGTAATGATTTATTTTGATTGAAAATGAAATTTTATGAGTGGCATGTTGATAATTTCAATCTTTTACATGTTATGATAAATGTGGCTCACATTAAAATAAAGACATATTAATGGTGTGCCTTGATAGCACTCCAATGCATTGGGTAAAGAAATTAATCTCTAGAGATGACAAATTTTATGATACCTTGGTGAATAACCTTGGTAATTTTATGATACCTTGGTGAATAACCTTGTTAATTTTTACGATACCTTGGTGAATAACCTTGGAAAAAGTTTATGACACCATGGAGATGTACCTTGGTGATATGAAAACATTGGGATGAACCTTGGTGATATTCTTATGAATTTATAAATTAATTTTTGTAGCCACATTTTCATGTTATGATCCAATTTTTTTTTATTATGTTAATCTTATTTCTCATGCCTTTATAAATGTCTTTATGTCATTATTTATATCCCAAAATATCATATGTAAAATGTTCCCCTGTTTTCCCGTAGTAATATTTTTATGCTCATGCCAAATTTTTGAAATGAATTTTATAGGGTATAAGGACGTTTAAGATAAATTAGGAATTACAGATGTTTTTTATCCAGAAAAAATCATGTTATATTCAAGGAGTTTAATTTTTGGAAAAAAAATTATAGTGAGTAGAAGATTCAACTTTGTAAATTTTGAGTTGTTATGTAATTGTTATGGCCTAATTCTCTAAAATTCAAAACCTGAAAAGATCCTCAATGTGAATTTCTTTAATTAACTCAAGATTATGTATGGTTTAAGGCAGGGGACTTATAAAATTCATAATCATTATGATGACTAGTGTTATTTTAAAAATAATTGAAAAATTATGTGCATAATTTATAATGGTTTAAAAAAATAATGAAATTCAATTCATGTGTTCTTTATAACCACATTTTATAATTATTATTTTATTCATTCAATGGGATATTTCATTTGTAAAAGTTTTGGTCATTACAAGACATCACAAATCAATGCAGAGAAGAATACTAGGATGGAATTAGAGGAGTAAGTTGATTTTATAAACATTTCCAATTTTAAATTATTTCTATTCAAACTAAAAAACAATTAGGAATTTTATTTCATTTTCCTCTTTATTACCCTCTCTCCCTTTTTACATAAAAATAATATATAATAATAATAATAACCACTTTATGTTGTATATAATTATATATAATTTTATATTAAAAATATTATTATAAAAAATTAAATAAAAAATTATTTTTACTATAAATATATATATATTATTCATAGTTTATGAATGCATAAGAATATGATGGTATTTATAATAATAATACATATATGTATATAATAACATGAAAATAATATTAATCACAATATATATGTACCATACATATTTCAAAATCGTATATTTAAACCATATAATACTGCAATAGTATAATATAAAAAATGTAACATCATAACTAATTATTAACTCAATGAAAATGTTTACAAAAGAATGCACTTATTTTTCATCATTTTATTTAAGAAATTCACTATATTTGAAATAATTTATTTTATATAATTATCACATGTTTTTGTTAAATAATGTCTATATATATTATTTCATAAAATAACTATAATTTTATTTTAAAAAAAATAAAAAGAGCCCGTAATAAAAAATAATAATAATAACCCACAAAAAATCGAAATTAGATACAATCAAATACCCACTCAACTATTGGGTACCTGATACAGTCCCTAGACTAACTTCTCCATTAGTCAAATCAGTGAATAATTGGATAGAGTTTACTAGGAACATATTTTCATATATATATTGAAATTATATCATAAAACCCTCCCAAAAATCACTTGATCCTCCTCTTTACCACTAATGAAAAAACATTAAAAAACCATATATAAATTTCATGAAAATATTTGAAAATAATGAATATGGTTTTCCATTTATTTTATTCCAATAATAATATAAATTACATCCCTTGATTAGTATATATATTTCATGTGTCAGTATATTTATTTAGTAATTATTATATTTGTATGATATTTGCAAAAAGTGTATTCCATTTTCCCTTCATGAGAATGTATATATTTTGAAATATCTAATTTATAAATGGTATAATCTTGTTTTATTTTCTAATAATTCATTTGACCTTATTAAAATATATAAAGGGAAAATGGATTCCCAAAATTCCCTAGCTAGTCTCTTAGTGTTTACAATCACCACCTAAAATTTGATAGTGTTCCTTCTGTATATTTTTTAATCATGATGAAATCATAGTATCAATAAAAAATAATTATAGTCTTATAAATATATAAATATATATATATATATACACGTTACTATATATATAATATATTGTTTATAATATAATATTTTTTTCAATTAATATGATATACAATTATAATATCATTTTATAGTTAAATTACATTATTAATATATAATAAATAGAAATAATAAAATTATTACATTTATCATTTAATATGATATAACCAAACATAAATTTAATAAAATATTGAATGTATTTGTATATTTCATATGATAACATTAATCATTTATAAGATCCAAAATTAAATGTACGAAATGTAATTTTTTATTTATTGTATGTATACTCAAATAGTTATTTTTATAGGAAAATATTCTATAGCGTAACTAAAGACATTGAACTATTTAACACTTAACAATCATGGAGTTGTATTTATTTATTTGTTATATTATTGACAATAGATAAGAAATAGAATATTGATTATGAATAAAAATATCACAATCTTAGATTTACTAAAAATATAAAAAAAATATAGAATTACAATAATTATGATTGATATATTTTAAATCATTTTATGATATTTATATTTCAATATTATAATTTTTATAATCATAAAGTGTTGAAATAGTTCATAGAGAAAATAAAAAAACTTTATATCTTTATTAATTATCACTATTTAGTATTTGAACATTTGATAAAGGTTATGTGATAAAACATATGTAAAAAAAATTTCACTCAATTTTTTTAGTAAATTAATTTTTCATTATTATAACATGTGATAGAACCTTTAAGAATAATTTTTTTTTTAACATCTTAGTTTTCCCAAAATTATATATATTTCACCTATGTCACAAAGTTCATAATATGATATAATTTCTTAAAAACCATGAAAGTTTTTGAAATCATATCAATCACTATGAATATTTTTTCTTCAACCTCTTTTAAAATCTATTTTATATAATACATTCATTAAAAGGGAGATTATTTATATTGAAATGGTTAACTTTGAGATTTTGAGTAAAAATTTACTCAGATTAATTAAAATATGTTACAATAAAAATTAAATTAATATTCAGTATAAAGTTTGTGGGAAAATACTCTAATGATGAGAAAATCTAATTTTATGATACTGATAAATTTATCGTTACTATTTCCAATCTTTAGTGAGTGTTAGATTTGTATTGTACTAAGATAATTATTTCATGTATATGCATACTTATAAATTTTATCATTATAATTTTTCAAAAAATATGAAATATGAAGTAGAGTTTTCTCAAAGGAAATAGAAAATTATAGAGAAATTAATTTAATTTTTCTTATGATAAATATTAAAACCCAAAAGTTTAAATATTTATACTCATGGAAACTATATAATTAATATTATGTTTTATTAATATTCATTTAAAACTATGAATTAGTATCTTCATAACATGGTAATAAAGTAAATATATAAAATTATTTTCATACATCCAAAAAATCCTCTAAATATATTTTTTGTTTTAATGTGCATGAAATTATATATGGATAAATGGATAATGAAAACCAATAGATTTCCCTTTTAATAGAGGATTATTTGAATTCCTATTCAGATTCTATACTTTTTTCAAGTAGTTTATATTAAAATATTACTAATGAGGAATACTTCATATGTTATGGCTTGTTATGGTAGATGTATAATTTATGGGATACAAGTAAAAGTGTTTGAATTTATTTTTGTTTAAGAATTCATTGAATATAGCCTTGTTGGAACATAAAATATTTTTCCACACACATTGATTTTGAATCCATGATGTTAAAATTAGTAATAAAAAAGTTCATTTTTATTATAGAGGAATCTATACTCCTAAAAAAGAAGAAAATTAAAACTTCATGTGTCGTATGATGACCCAAACACCAACAGATGGATACTCCCCAAATCTGTTTCCTAGTCATGTGGAATGATAGTTTGAACCTTCTACTTCTAGTAGACTATAATTTCACACATTTTTTTAGAAAAGTATTGTTATGTCAAGAAATTATTTTTTGGGTTATTTTGGGCACATTTTGGCCTCATATAACCTCATGTTCTGGTATATAAACCAATGATAATGGTGTAGTTTCTCTACTAATCATTGATTTAACTAATCTTTGAACTAAAACAAGTATATAGAATATTTTTTCATTAATTCATGTTGGGAATCAGAAGAAATTCTAACATGAGGCCTTCTTCATGTATAAAATCAAAATCAAGGCCAAACTGATTGAGAAACTACACCACTTAGTTCCCTTTCCAACCACAGGGTTAGACTACACATTTAAGAAATTTACATGAATAATGCTCTATGTAGTCCCCTATTCACATCGTGATGTCGATCCTTAAGGTGATAATGAATACTTTCAAGATTATATTTTAGGTATGACCTACCAATGATACATAGTCTATTTTTATACTCTAATAGGTTTAAAATTGAGAAGATATAGCATTATTTCTAGGTAAATCATGAGTTATTTCTATAAAACATTCACTAATATTCTCCTGGAACCTCCATGTGCCCACCAAAATTCAAAAACCACGAACTCATGAACACCTATAAATACCAATATACCCACATCATTAATGACACACACATATTTTTATAATTCAATTTGACTCTCATTAAAGTACTCAGGTTATTATTGAGTCTAAAAGTCTTAGGATAGGGTTCACTTCATGATGTTTGACCATGATGGCCACTTCCTAAAGCTTCCCCTCATAGTATACTCTGTAGAGTCATCCATATATATGATCCCTGATATATATATATACAATCCTATAAGAGATAAATTATGTAGATTTGTCCCTATAAAACCAACAACCTTTCAGGACCCTCGACCATCCAAGAACAGAATTACATGGATTTATCCCATTGTGAACTCAACTGAATTGACCACTCTATTTAAAAACCAATGTACACAGACTTCCCTCAGTGAACTATAATTTTCATTCCCTAGTATGCGGACCAACATTCACTAGAACTAGTATATTTAAAACTCATTGTATGCTTGATTACAGATATAACCTAAGATAAATATACTTATTTCGACCAGATTCACCTACCTCTGTGACCAACATTCCTTGCAATGGGGGGAATTCACCCCCGCACCATGGGTCAGATTCAGTGTCATGTTTAACTTTCAATATATTATCCTAGTATATTAACTTTTATAAAGTTAAATATCAACCATAGACCCCACCAAGCCTCATATTTTATCCCATTTAATTAGGGATGAATCCCACTTATACATCTCACACATAAACCCCATCCAAACACTTTTTGTGAATATTGATGAAATATGACTAATCTTATATCACTTATTTCTCACACTAAACCTAGATCTTATGACCATAGATAATTATCTGATCATTATGTTAGTGTAATTGATATTCACCATTTTGATCACCATTAAATCATAGTTGCATTATTTCAAATCAAATTTCTCATGAACTTATAGTAAAATTTTAAACTAAGAGGATCAGTACTCATATTTGTCCTTAAACATTGTCACACAAAAAATGTGGGAATTGATTCCTATTAATAAAAATATATATGATACCTATTTTAGTTTTAACCCCAACTTATACATACACAAATATTTTCTTATGTTACTATAATAATATGTCCAATATCTAACTTGAGTCGATATACTTATCCGGGTTTTCACATACTTACCTTGAATTAATATAACCATATTCATCCAATGATATAGAAAAAGAGTTTAAATTCCCTTCTTGGTTTCTAGTATACCTAAACATGATAAAACCAATATGGATAAACATTCCAAGCCTAATACTATGTTTAATTCCCATCTTATTCTAGATACCTCTTATGTGTCAAGTATGTGAAACACATCTATTGAGCATGAGTAATCCCAAACAATTATTAGGTGATGAGAATAAGGTAATTAGGATAAACCTCCACTAGATGACGATACTTGGAACCTCTATGTAACTTGATTAGTATATCATAGTATTTATGAGAATAAGGTGAGTCATAATTTTTTGTGGGTGAACCATGGATGCCTTTAGTGATGAAACAAGGATTCATCTCCTTATGAGACTAAGATAATCCATCACTACTCTTTTAATGAGAATGTGATTCCATTATAGGCGGACATAAACTATATAAAATGGTCATACTTTATAATTTTAATGACCAATACTAACTTACCGAACCTAGTTACAAATAGGATTTATAACACTAATTTAGTTCACATGTGTAAGATCCACATCAACCATTGTTATGGGTCTTTTTCAAATAAATCAATTTTTCAGGATGATAAAATTGTTGGATATTGTTGTTATAAAATGAAAATAAAATTTAAGACATGTCCTGTTGAGAAGCATAAAACTGCATGTGTCATGATTCACTTCATTTGGATATATATGAATTCCTCTCATGGGACAGATCCCAACTCCACATATCTAAATCTTCCTATTATGTTGATAAATTATAGAGGACACAAAAATATGAATTTGGAAAAAAGAATCATTATTCAATAAGATAAAGATAGGGATCCACTAATATACACACACACATGATTTTATCCAATTTGATTGCATGGTGAACCATTTCCTTCAATAGTATTTGGGATGGATTCATGAAAATGTTGAAAATATATAAGAGTCCTAAATTTTATGATAATTCCACCAATAGGTTATGACTAGCCTGACCTACCATCCTCTTGAGTAACACAAATTACAAAGAATCACTATCTAAAAAACCATATAGAAACCAAAATTTAGAAAGTTTTTCAACCATGATGTTCTCAGAAAACCAAAAACTATACGTGGTACATTGTTTTTTCATTCTAAAACCAACATCCCAAGACAAATACAATTCCAATTGAAGAGAATTTTTTTTGTAAAATACCATAAAGGATGAGAAATGGGGTTATATTTTTTCAAATATTTCGATAAAAACCTTTCTGAAATATCTAAAAATAAAACGAAATAATGAGAGATTGAAGAAATTATTTTAATATATAATTATACAAAAATATCGATCAAATTAAAATTAATCATAAAATTATAATCAATTGAAAAAGGGAGACTCTATGTAATTTTATGATAGTAGTTGAAAAAATTAGATCATAAATAAACAAATGGAGAGTAACATGTATAATATTAAATATTTAATGAGTGTTAACATGAATTCATATAAAAATATGATTATTTAATAAATAATAAACAATATTTAAAATAAAAAATTATGTAAATTAATATTTACATTCTTAACATAAAATAATATAGTATAGATATAAACAAAATTAGATTTATTAATGTAACAAATCCAAATAATAGTATATATAGTAGTAATTCAATGAATATTAAACTATATATCTAAATTTAGGTTAAAAATACAATAAAATATTAAATATAATAATTGAAATTATTGAAATAGTGATTCCAAAAATTAGAGAAATAAATAAATTGATTAAATATTTAGTAAATTTGATTCCAATGATGATTAATTTTAATTAATGATGGTATATATGATTAAAATTTAATAAAGAAAGGTTGAAATAGTATTTTGAAACAAGAACCCTATGATGAAAAATAGTTCATTCATGTTGACAATACTATGGATTAGAATATTGATACAGGGTGTTATAATATACAAGTAACATCATTAGTTGTTTAAGTACATATATCTTTAAAAATTATTATATTTATATTACCAATGATTTATGTTAACAATATCTTGTTAAGAGTAAATTCAAAATTTTTCAATGTTCAATGGAATATTACAATGCTAAAAAATAATCTGATTCCAAGTTCCATATTTAGCATACACATTGTGTGAATATTTTGATAAAATACATAAATATACAATGAATAAAATTAAGGGAAATGATCAAAGGAAGTGTATGTTGTCACATGAAAATTAACAATTACTTATTGATGGAATTGTTTTATTATTTATTATATATATGATGTTTATTTAAAATATATTAATTTTTTTAGATAAATTCAATTATTAAATCATATAATAGTTATTTATTTTTCTTAATTCATGATTAGGTTAATATTTTTTCCCATTACTAAAAGTTAATAAGGATATAAAAATTATGATATTTATGGAGATTAAAACTTAAATGCATTATTTTTTATTGATGTGTAATTCTAAAAATATTCATATAAATTATTGAGAAAATTATCTTCATATTTTCACATAACATAATCAAAAAAGGAAGGATTATTTGATTTTTTATTCTTATATTTTTTTATAACTAAAAAAATATTTTAATAAAAAACTATTTTTTGTTTTAATAATTTTCATGAATAGTTACCATTTATCTTTTGATAAATAAGTAGAAAAACAAACAGTGAAATCCTATAAATCATATCAGGGTAGTATTGAAAATTGATTTCTACCATATATATTATATATTAAAAAAACATTACACGATCAACATTGAATATTTATTAAGGTATTATTGGTTGAGGAGAAAAGTTTTATTTATATAATTTATAGAACAAAAGTTAATATATACAAAAATTAAGGTATGCTTTAAGGTAAATAATAAATATGAAATATTATTATTATACATTGAAAATATAGAAGAATGTGATGATTCATCATTGTAATAAAATATTCTATAAAACAAATTATAATAAACCTATTATGTGATATTTCAAAATTTTATATGTATTCTGATATTTTTATTTTATAAACATTATTATATTTACAACTTGTTGAATAATTACTATATATAATTTTTTAACATATTAATTTTATTTAAAACAAGATGATCATATCATGTGTTATTTATAGAATCACTAACTGTGATAGAAATTTATTAATGATATAAGGATATCTCCAAAGGATATTCAAATGTTTATATTGAAAATATTCTTTTTGTGTGTGATATTCAATGTGTGTAGTGATATTTTCCATATTCTAAACTAAAGTTCAATTATAAAAATACACCATAATTATTTTTTAAAATGATGATTTGTTAGAGAAAACCACAAGGGAGAAATCATATATATGGTAAACATAAATGATGATGAAAGAAAATATAATTTTACATAAATTTTACCTATAAATTTATTATCAAAACCTCAAAATTATTGTGGCCAATTTTTAAAATCAAAAAAATTAAAGAATAATTATGAGAGATTAGAAAATAAAACCACGTTGGAATTAAATCTTAATGCATGTGAATTAATTTTGGCTAATAAATTAAGAGTACATAACCCATGATTAAGAAAACATCAAATTTTGATTTAGACTATATATTAAAGATATTATCTATAACTAATTATAAACATCTATTAGTTCCCATTAATATAATAATGTTGTGATATGAATAATTATATGATTTTTCTTATAAAATTAGTTTATTTTTATGCTTATTATCCCTCCAATGAAAATGTTGTGCATAGATTGAGTATTAATCCATATATAAAAGGTAATTTATTTTTGGTGATAATTATATATTGAAAATTATATGAAAATATATAATTAAAGTGGAACACCCAATAAATTTTAGTTTCCAATTTAGTGTAACTATTTTCTATGTGATTTATTATTTCAGAATGGAGTGGATATATATTCTTTAAAAAACTATATAAAACTAATAATAGAATATTTTTAAGGTTTTTTTATCTTTTAATATTCTTAGGATTAAAATCACTATTGTAATCCCCTATTGAATATATATTCTATATAATTAAAAAATATATAAAATTATGTAAATAAAACTATAATGAATATAATATTTTATTCATCAAATGTTCATAAAAAATCAAATGAAATTGAATTTTATCCAATATGTATAGGTAATCCACACAAATTTTAATATCAGATCAAGTGATTGACCTCGATAGATCCCCAATCAACTTACACGATCTATTATTGTGTTAATTTATTGGGCACAATATTAAATCCATATCATAAGAAAAATAAATATTTATGTTAATTATTATATATATAATACAATTTTTTTCAACAATAACATTGAATGTCATGTTGTCAATGAAGAAACATAAATTTTATTTAATTTCATCCAAAATGATGAATTTTTTTTAGTTTTACAAGATACAGAAAAATTAATTTGTTTACATGAAAATAAATTATTTTATTCAATATAGTTTAACCTATCATGGAATGATGATATATCTATGGTAATATATTTTCTGATGTATTTTATATGGTAATCATGTGAAAATATAAGTTAAAAACTAAATTGTAATATCCTTTCATGTTTTATAAATTGTTGGAAAAAATATATTTTATATGAATTAAAATATAGTAATATTAATGGGACATATTAATTATTTTTATTTTATTTTATTTATTAAAACAATAAACCCTAATAAACACATAAAGAACCATAATTTCTTAAAATACTTTTTCTATTTCAAATTATTCTTAAATACATATTTTAATTATGTTTTGGTTGGGTTTCATTTAGGGATTTTTTGGGAAGATATTTGGAAAAGTTGTTAGGATCATGTGCTATTTAGGGTTGGCTCACAGTTTTCCCTAACCGTGCGCTCTACTCATGATAACTAAGATAAAGATGTCTTGAATAGTTGGCACATATTGTGACCACCTATGAGAATACCTATGATAAATACTCCAACAATACTAAAGGAGAACATAGTTAGGGGGCACAGTTTGTCTAATCATGTGGCTCTACCTCGGAAATGATGCATATGAGAAATAATTAATCTTAAAATTAGTTTTAAAATATGAAAATCACTTTTTTGTTTCCGAACAGGCCTGTATGACTTTAATTATTTTTCTTATTCCTTAGAAGCTCCCAAGAGTTTATTTTTCCACTCTATACCCATTTGGAAGCGAATCAAATATTAGTGAAATGAATTTGATCTATTGCTGGTAAATTTACACTTCTGATTCTCTTTCTCTCATTTTCCCCTCTTTCCTCCCAATGGTTTTGCAGATCTCCATGTGGTTGGATGATCTAAATCCCCATTATTTTGTATCTTGAATCATGGTTTTATTTTCAGATCCTTATTGCCAACATTCATTATTAGAGTTCCCAGATTTGGGCTTTGTGTTTTGTGATCCTGTGATCCCTAGGTAGGTGGTTCTGTTATGATGGAAAATTTTTTATTAACCCTAAAGTACTTAATTTAGATTCAATTTATTGAATTAAATTAAATTTCTTAATTTCAATTAAATTTCTTTAAAATGATTTACTAAAAATCTAATACCTTTGGATTGGGTGGGGGGGGGGGGGTTAATTTTTTTTTTTATAAAATTGGGAAGAAACACAAATTCCATTGAATTGGGTTGCATTTATGGATTTAATGGAAAATTATGAAATTAAAGGTGGGGGATTTAAATTGTGGAATTAAAATTGTAAAATTTAATTTCTTATGGATTTAAAGTTATTATATGTGTAAAAAAATGGCTTAAACTATTTTGATTGAAACCCATTGGGTTTTTCATGGAAAAATAAATATTTTGATTAAAACCATTTTTTACTTTTTGAAGGAAAACTGAAAATTTTAAAATGGTAGAATGGGATGATTTTAATTTCAAACAATTTTAAAATAAATTTCACATCATTGATTATATTAGAGAATATGAAATCCATGGAATTTAGTTAGTTACTTGGGATAAATTTTTTTTAGAATTTTCATAGTAACACACTCATACTTTACAAATCTAACAAAACATTATTGGCACATATTATTACATTTTGGATGTTAATAGTATTCTCTGGTTAGTGCCAATGGATTTTTGTTCACATTTTCATTATTATTACATGAGTTTTTGTGGATCCCATGACTTGGAAATATCATAGTTCTTGGAAAATGACCATGTTTATCATTGTTAATATTTGAAATATATTCAGATTTTTAATCTATTTTACAGATTCCTTGGGTAATTGTAAAAAATAGTTTCTCTAAAATGTTTTTTGGTGTATTTATTTAAAATATTTTCAACATGTTAAATTTAAAACATATATTTTTATAAAAATTTTCTTTTGAACTTCAGTTCCTGTTTATATAAAAATGAAGGTTTTATTTGGTTAATTAAAAGATTGAATATTAATATGGAATACTTGGGGAGACACGTCCTGTAAAGAACCTATATTTTCATACATGTACAATACATATATTTTTCATAATATTTAAAACATTATTCAAACAAATACCCAAATACTGTATTAATTTAGTGCCTTTGGAAACAAGGAATCATAAACAAATGGTTCACCAATTATCTCCATTATCTATCACTAAGATTTTCATGATTATCATAATTCATAGCCACATCATTATTAATAAATATCTTCATATCCTAGGGATGTAAAAAAATGGTGTGCTTAGAATCTTAGAAAGTGAAAAAAGGGAGACTTTAAAGTATAAACAATAGAATAAGGTTATGGGAACATGATAATAACATTAGAATATCATACCCTTCATTTTGAAGTTCATAAACATGAATCATGGCATAAAAATTGATATTTCATAATAAATTAATCATAATTAAATTGAAAACATAATCTATGAAAGTATAATATATGAATAAGACATGGAATTTTAGAGGACACATAATAATTTTAAATTATTTCCACAGTAGTCAAGGAATTTCAACCAAGGAAATCTTGGAAGTAGGGGTTACCTCCCCATAAAATCTAGGTAGTCATGATTCACCCCCATTTTTATTTTAGTAGCATGATTTCACTCCTCATACCATCTTGGTAGTAATGGTTCACTACCATGGACATCTTAGTAGTCAAGGTTCACTCCCAAGACCACCTTAGACTATATAATGATATATAAATCTATAACCAACAAATTAGAGGGATATGTAGGTCCAAAATATCTCAAAATTAAATAATACATATGTGTTCCAAAAGTATATAAACCATTCCTCATATAATAAACTATGAAAATAAATGGTTTTCTTAAACATCATTCAATCATAACATAAAACATACAAATAAAATGGGTTACATATATAAAAATAAAACATTTATGGAAATTGAAATAAGGGGAAAATTAAAGCATACCACATTAAAATATAAGTAAAATCAAATATCGTAATTATATATGGAAAAAAATTGAGATATCACATGAATAAATTTCTTTATGAAAATATCCTTTCTACTTTGAAAACATTTTCTTTAATTGAAATGTCACAAAATTTTAAAATATTTATTTTTTGAAAATAAACTTGTTAAATTATATTTTAAGATTCATGTAATTATGGTGTTATTAAAACATAAAAATACATTCATGCCTTATATGTTAAAAAACATTCTTCTCATTATTTTTCTGGAAAAGAAAAAAAACAACTCGTTTGGAAAATGGAAAAATATTCCTTTCAAACTATTTAATATATATTCATACCATAGTAAAAATGAATTTACATATTTATATAATAATAGTAAAAGTATTCTTGAAATCATTTTTAAAAAATTTAGACATGGATGATAAATTTTCCCTAGTAAATACATATGCATAAATGATCTTATAAAGTAACGATATTATGAAATTAACCCCTTGTCCTTTGGAAAACAATTTTATGAACATACTTTTTTTGAATTTGTTTATTTAAAAATATATTTGGGAAAAAATAAATGATTATTTGAAAAAACATTTTAAAACATAAAAATTTCTTTAGAATTATTTTCAATAATAATGATCTAAAGAGATCATTTAGAAAAATTTAAGGAGGAAAGTAATCTCAATACATTTCAAAGTGTCTCATATCACTTTGCAACATTTGAATCATAATCCACATGAAATAATAATTTTAAAAAAAGATAAAAAATACTAAAAATAGGGATATTAATCATATAAATTTTCAATTGGAAGTATGTACACCTCATTAAGTAATGTATCTTCATAACAAAACATGTGTCTTAATAAAGGAAAATTTAGACAAAACTACCTTACCTATTTCATAAATTTTGAACCATAAAACACTATAAAATAGAGATTATAAAATGGAAATTTAAATGACCATAAATTAAAGTGTAAAACTAATTGAATACATTTATGTGAAGTATGTAAACCACACAAATTAAATGAGTGGTGAATAAGGCATGTACCTCATGAAAACAAAAAGTGAGATGAAATTCCCTTACCTCACGTTCGACTTCATTAAAACGTGTTCAAAAATCTTATATAATAAGTATAATATTATTATTCATATATCACAGAACCATATATATATATATAATACCATATATTATCTACTTAGGATATTATATTACCTTTTTATTATTAACTCTATGTTTAAGTTACATTTCAGGTGATATTGGCTTTGTTAATCGTACATATTTTGACTTGTTATTATTGGTCATAAAAATATTTTTATTTATAGAATATAAAAAATGATATAGATATTTTATATATTCAATATATAAGTGTTTATAAAAATAAATAAATATAAATGATAAACACCGTACGTTTAGATGATAGACCATACATATGCAGGAACACTATTTTTGTTTTCTAGTCATATTGAACAAATGAAAGTAAAAAAGATATAAGTAAATATATATATATAATATAATTAAATTATAATTAATATTTCATGAATATATTATGTTTTTACTAATTTTTTTTAATATATTTCATTTTAAGTGTGAATGAATCATATCCCTTTGAGGAGGCGATAGTCCACACGTTCGCAAATAAAGTTATCGTAAATCGAAAATATGGAATACAAGATGGTATGTTTTATATAACATTTTTAGAATATTAAATATGTCATAATATACATATTAAAATTATATTTAACAATTAAAATATTTCTAAAACCATTCATAAAGGAAATAATGAAAAAAACATTATTCACGGGGGCAATTAACTAGCATAACTTGGACACTAATTTAATTTCCTTGAATAAGAGGAGATAAAAAATGAAATGGATATGTGATATTAAATTATAAAAATAAAAATAAAGTATATAAATTATTCTATAGTTATCATGAATTAATGTATTAATGAGGTGAGAAAAATGTTTAAAATGAATATAAATTTAGAGAGGTACTTTGAGAAAATTACCACTTAAATATCACCTCCTTGAGAGACCCTTGAAGACCTTCTATTTTTGAATTTTTCTGAGAACATAAGAACTTGGATGTTGGTATAGTGAAGAGGATAGTTTTTATGATATTTTAGGATCTAAAAGGTATTTTTGGTCGAAATGGGGTGGAGAGGGATGATATTTATACTTGTGGGGAGGGGTTTATGTGATTAAATAATGAAAATTTTATATTTAATGCCAATTATTTTGAGGTGGAATTAAATTCAAAGACTTAGTATGGTCATTAATATTTTTTATACTATATAGGGGAAATAAAAACTTCAAAAATCCTTTTAATGTTATAAATTTAATGTATTTTAATCATGTACCCTTTTTAGATTAATATGTTTCATTTATTACATATACCGTGGTAAATAAATTTTTTTACCATGGAAACATTTTTATAACTAAATGAAATAGAACATAAAATATAATTTGTAATGTTTTATTCCAAATAGGGATTCCATTTTACCAAGTTAAATTCACATAACTAGAAAAATTAGATTTAAAATTAATCCTTTAGAAACAATGAAAAAGAGGAGTTTTAAAGTGAAATGTTCAAAAGATTAAAATGTTTTTATATCTAAATTCAAATTTAAATTCATTAAAATTGCATAAATTGGTTTTATTGATGTATAATTATAATAATTAAACATTAAAAAAAATTATAATATAATTTAACTATATAAATAAAGTAGACGAGAATGAATTTTTGAACTAAAATACAGTATTTTTCATTATTCATCCAAAAATAACGTTTCTCTGAAAATAAAAAAATTTCATCCAAATTAAAATTTTATATCCCAAATTCATAAAATAAGTACATTTTATCATAATAAAATTTTAAGAGAGTCACAATTTTTATTTAAAATTGGGCTTCCATTAAAAGGTGGTAAAATTACTCTTTTAAAAAATATAGAGTTTTATGACTAAAATTTGGTTTGTTTTTATATCATCCCTATAAAATTTATTGGATGAATGTAAAATATATTTTATTGAATATATAAAATATATATTTCATTAATATCATTCACACATTGTTTTTAATTCAACTTATTAAGTCTACATGACTTTGGGAGCATAAAATTGTTTTCTTTATAATCAAATGGTATATATATATATATTTATTTCTATGAATTATTCTTATAAAACCTATATTTTCCTATTCTAGTTAATACTATTAATAAATTCTAATTTAACGACTATGTTATATTTTATAATGAGGTTTCGGTGGGGGACGGGAGGATGATGGCTACCGGCGATGAGCCCTAGTTGATGACCGATGATGGATTTCCCCTCCTTCCTGGTGGTGGGAGGGGGAGAAGGTTTTAGCTCCACCACATCTAGAATCATGAGTGTCATGTGTACCCTTTTAAAACTCTAGTTATCTACTGGAAATACCATCGATTTCCCTATGTCCAAAAGATCCAGATCTTTATCTTGGGGACCCTCATCTTTCGATTTCTTTATTTGAATTCTCTACGGCTTTGGGTTTCCTGGATTTAACCATGGTTGCTCACTTTACTCATCGAAGGCCTTCATTTGATGAGTTTGATCACTTTGTGTTAAGTAAATGGTATCTAAAAGAATGTGCGGTTGTAGAGATCATTGATAATCTTCACCTGATGATTTGATTTTCTTCGGAGGAAGACTTAGTTTGCGCATGGTCTAGAGCTCATCGCAGATGCAACAGATGAAAATTTTTTCTTCTCTGATTGTCATTTTCCCTTTGTATGAATTAGGATCCTCCTTTAGTAGCGACCTGGGTAAGCCTACCTTATCTTCCTTTGTCTTTTCAAAACCCATCGATAATTTGAATGTTAGGTAACCTGGTTGGTCGATTTCTTTGTTCTGATGCTTGAACATCCTCTGTGAGTCATCCGATTAATCTGCTTTTTTGTGTTGAGGTGGATGCTTCGAAGCCACTAGTTGATTGGATTTGGATTACTATTGGCGAGGAGTTTCTATGGAGGCAAGATATTGTGTTTGAAGATTGGGTTGACTACTACTATATATATTGTCTCTTGAGTCATATAGCAGGTCACTGTCTTCATGGAGCTAGGAACAGAAGGTTAGCTACTTCGATGAAGAGGCCAGGTAGGGTATCTGGTCAGGGATAGACACACAATGATGCTTTTAAGCATGGTACGGAGTGGGTGGTTCATCTTTGGGAAGGCTGGAGTGTAAATCCTCTAACCCATATGTTGCTGCAGTGTTTGACAGATTTAAGAAAGATCTTCCTCTAAATACTGGTGTGAATCATATTTATATGGACGAAGCTGGTCCGGGTAATGGAATTAGAGGTAGTTCAATAGTGCCTAGTTCTTCAGGGGATGCATTGCATCATGGGGAAGATTGATTCACTCAGTGTGATACAGTCAGGAAAGGAAGTGGGTAGATCAAAGCTGGTGATACAGGCCAAAAGGAGGGAGAACTGGCACTGAGCTCAGTCTGTGATGGGAAAGCCCATGAAGCACTTCATGTTTGTCCGACGGTTAAAAAGCCTCATTTGCATCTAAAATCTAATGGTGGTTTGAAGATCGTAATTGAAACTTGTAACCAATTTCAACAATTAGGTCATGATGAAATAAAGGGGATCTCTCAAATGAACAAAGGCAACAACTTGCAGCTTGTTATAGAGGATGAATTGAGGAAGGAGGTGGATGCTAGTCTTGATTCTGTGGAGCCTCTATAGTGTTTGGATATGATTGATCCTAATGGATGATATGATTAGGACTAGACTATGATTGATTCTTGATAATCTATTCTAATCAAAGGAAAATGGAGGGACGTCTTGGAGAGTGAAAAAGAAAATCATGGTGTTTTGATCAAGACATACTTTAGTGATGTTGTCAAGGATGTGAAGAAGAAATCTGGAAATGAGGAACCTCTCCTAGATAAAAGAAGACTGAGGAAGGATTATGCTGATCTGCCAAATCTGAAGTCAACTAGGTCATCTGTCAAGCAATCGTCTAGGGATTTGATATCATTAGAGAAACTGAATCTTAAACCGAAGTATTCTAAGGTCCTAATGCACTATGAAAGCTTAGAATGGGAATCAACTACTATGGAGGAAGTCATCTATCATGGGTGCAGTGATGGGTATGAATTTTATGATATGTAACTCGTTTTTCTAGTTTGTTGTGCTTATTTACTGTACTTTTACTTTCTTAATAAATGGTCAGAGGCTTTTCCTCTGAATGATATTTTCTGGTATATTTTATAATAAAAATATTTTAATAATATACAATTTTTCTGTATGTCATAGTATTTATTGTAATGTAAGCTATCAAAATAAATTGACAATTACGAATAATAAAATCCAAATATAGTGTTGCATATAATGCAAGATAATATAAGTGTTTCATATAGTGCAATCATATCACAAAACTAACATAATATTTTTATATAATAGAAGAAATATTCAATATTATTATGGAATACAAAATATTTAAAGGATTAAACTAATTCTAAATGAATAATTCATAAAATATCAGGGTAATACATTCTGTCCCCCTTAATATAAATTTTACCCTAAAAATTCATCTAGGTTATTAAAGATGAATACATGAATGTTTCTTTCATAAAAACCCTCATAGTAAAAATTAATAATAAAACATCCTTTTTAAAAAGTAAAAGTTGGAAAATAACAATTAACCCCAGTAAATAATAACTAGGTCTCTACATAGAAGAACTTAAGTGAATATTTGGTCATGGAAGAAAATCATAAACAATAATATAGATCTATAAAGACCAGTGATCACCAGAAAGAGCGTGATCTATATAATGTTAACAATCAAAAACCATAAACTAAAGAAGTCTAAATGTGGTCATTGATACCATAAAAAATAATGATAATACGACAACCCTTTACATCACTATCTCTTTCCGAATATTGAATAACTCTCATGAGAAGATATAGTTTCTTAGTTTTAGGAAAATTTCACCCTATATTATGGAATTATAAATTTTCTCTTTATCTATTATTCCTTGAAATGGAGTTGAATTTTTCATTCCTAAATCATTAGTAGATCATGAGATCCCGAAATGTAATGATATGTTATTCCATATGTCTTTATCACAACAAAAATGTCATCATAAGTTTTCAAATATGCATAAAAACTCAAATAGAGATATAATACATTAATCTCTAAAATAACACATTAATTTTAACATAAACAATTCCATAAATGGTTAACCTAATAGTACATCCAAAATCAAAAAATTCAAAAAATTTAAAAGAAGTATACTCAATCAACTTACACATTTATCTGTCATACATCATAGGGTAACTCTTGGTTGTCTCATTTCATGCATCTGAATACCTTCATAATTTATTCTCTTGAGTCATTATAATAACCTGAATTACCATACATCCTTATTGAAAACTTTCATCTTTCCTTATTCCAAATTTTACTGGATAGGTATCTTATATCTAAAAAATTTGTAAACTTCATGTATGTTAGCATAATCCAATTTTCAAAAAATCATTAAATAACCAATATCATAAAATTTACTTATTAATATCTAATATATATTTATCTAGATGTCATTATATTAACATAAAGAATATATATAGGTTTATCTTCCCATATTCAAAATGTAACCTTTCCATAAAATCACTTTTCCAGTCTATCAAAAATATTAAACATAATCTTGTAAATCCTGAAACAATAACACAAACTAAGAAATCCTTTTATATTTTACTATTAATATAACTTTATTCTTGAATCAAAATAAATAAACTCTACAATTATCTCACTTCTAATTTAATCTATAAAAATTACACCTCACACTATTACTTAATACCTCATTCCTTTTACATTTCTTTTGTAGTCCTATCATTAGTAGCAATATATCCATTCCATATACCAATTTTATTGATTCTCTTTGGGATAATTCCCCTTTGGACATAGATTTTCATAATGAAAATTCATTCCACACAAAACGAATTTGACCTTTGATGATGTATTAGGGAGGCCAATATTCCAATCCATTTCATTAACTAAACCCTTCATCGTTCTTCTGCAGTAACTTGACTTGGTTTTTATTGTACACAGCCAAAAAAACTTATTGTTCCTCTAAGACATTCACATAGGTGATTCTTTTCACATTCTAGATAAAGATGAAGCTGAAACTTATTTCCAAAATGGTCACTATCACCTGAACTCTCAAGAAAATCTTTTCTTGTCATCCTTGGTGACCCCAAGAGTTGGTTAAGTTGCATTTTGTTAATCATGTTACTTGAAAACTGATTAGGCATGATCAAAACATCCTTCAATCTAGTGATCATCCTATTTGATAACATGTCAACATATTTTCCATCATACCTAACATTAATCCAATTCCTTATGGTTCCTTACATTACATAAAACTAGGAAGAATAGTGTGATAATCATTTACCATAATGGAAAACCACATAATCATTAAACATTAATTATAGGATGTCTAAATCATGATACCTAATTATAAATCAATGAAAATTTAGACATATCCTTTAAGATATCCCTAGAAATGTCCTTAGAAATATAACTAGCGATATCAGTATGTTTTCTCATACAAGTTTTCAATGGTTTAATAAACCTTCCCTATTATACTAAGAGTATCATCCCTATATTTTCATACATATACATTATATAAATTTTTTCAAAGTACTTAAAACATTATTTAAATAGATTCCCAAATACTGTATTAGTTTAGTTCTTTTTGAAACATGGAAACATAAAAAAATGGTTCATACGTTAGATACATTATCTCCCACTAGGTTCTTCATGAATAGAACCATTGTTACACATATCATACTTAGTAAATATCTTTATAACCTGGTGAAGGAAACATAAAAATGGGTGAGATGAGATTCTCAGTAACGGGAAACAAGGGAGAAATTTAAGTATGGAAAATAACATAGGAGTACGAAAACATGGTCATAAAATTATAATATCATACAATTCATATAGAAAATTATAAAAATGAATCATTTAATAAGGAACTATAGCCCAGAAAACACAAATCATAAGGAAAAAAGGAACATTATCCATGAATATATAACTTACAAATATGATCTGGAAAAATTGTAGACACAGACGAATATAAAATAATTTCTAGAGTAGTCAAGGAATTGCTGCCAAGATGATATTTATAATATGGGTTCACTCCCCATACCATCTTTGTAGTCATGGATCACTCCCATGGATATCTTAGTAGAATGAGTTCACTCCTCATACAGTCTTGGTAGTCATGGTTCACTATCATGGCTATTTTAGTAGTCATGGATAACTTCCAAATTCCATCGTATTCTATCTCATAAGATATTAATATTTAACCATTGAATCCTAGAGAGATATAGGTCCTACCAATATCATATTGGAATCATACACAATTTTTACACAATAACATAAATCATTCATCATATTATAACCCATGAAATAAAATATATTTCTAAAACATCATTCTATCATAACATAACCCACAGAAAAGAAATGGATTTCATAACTAAACTTAAATCATTCATATAAATAATTATAATGGAAACATTTAATCATACCCCTATAAAAAATATGTAACATAAAATAATGTAATCTTAGATAAAAAATAATTCTTAGATATCACTTCCAAAAAATATCATGGAAAATATTCTTTCTATTTTGAAAACATTTTCATTACTTGAAATACTACAAAAAAATAAAAGAAAGCATTTTTTAAATCAAACTTGTAATATTGTAAGGAAAACTTCAAGTATTTATTACTTCATGAAATCCTCAAAAATCCATTAATTTAATTTATGTTAAAAAATCATTATTCTAATACTTTTTTGGGAAAAGACAAAAATTACTTCGTTAGGAAAACTAACAAAGATTCCTTTCAAAAGGATTCATAAAAAATCATACCCTGGTAAAAATGAATTTAATGAATTTTAAAATAATTGTAAAAATATTTTGGACAACATTATTAAAAAACATCGACATGGATGATAAATATACCATATTAAATACTTATATATAAACAATATCAGAATGTAATGATATTGTGAAATAAACCATTTTTTCATTGAATGTTTTTTAAAACATAAACATTTTTTTTGTAAAAAATTATTTAAAAATATTATTGGAAAATTATTAATTAATATTTTAAAAAATAAATTAAAACTTAAAAAATTTATTTATGATCATTTTAATTGAATATGAGTTTTAGAGATCTTTTAATAACATTTCTTGGGGAAAATAATCTTCAAACATTTCAAAGTGTCTCATACAACTTTGAAACATTTGAGTCATAATACCAATGAATTAATAACATTGAAAGAAGAATAAAATAAAATGAAATGAAGGATATTATTAATATAACATGTCAATTGGAAGTATGTATACCTTGTAACTGAACATAGAGGCCTAAAAAACATGACTCTCAAAGAAGAAAAATTAAGAAAATACAACCTTACTCATTTGGTAACTTTTGAACCGTAAAAATATATGAAATTGATATAATGAAATTTATATGTAAATAAATATAAATTAATGAAAATAATTCATATAATGCATTCATCAGTAGTATGTACACCACATAAAGGAAATGAGTGGTGAATAAAGAATGTATCTCACGGAAATAAAATGTGAGACGAAATTCCCATACCTCACGTTAGGCTTCCTTGAAAATCTTCAAAACTCATATATAATAAGTTCATGTTTATTATTAATCTACTATAGAACCATATTCATATATATAATAGCATATATGATTTACTTAATACAATATATTACTATTTTCTTATTAACTCCATGTTTAAGTTTTATTTTATGGGATATTTTATTTGTTAGTCATACATGCATTGTTTTTTTATTCTTGATTCTAAAAATTTAATTATTTTTAAAATATAAACTATGATATAAATATATTATATATTATATATATATATATATTTATTTATAATAATCATTAAATATAAATGAAAAACACCATTCATGGAGATGGTAGGCCATACATACGCATGAAGGTTATTTTCATTATCTTGTCGTATTGAAATAACAAAAGTAAATGAAATGTATGTAAATATGCATATATATAATATCATTACAGATGTATTAATATTTTATTAATATTATATATTTTTTCTAAAAAAATGCTTGATACATTCCATGTGATGTGTGAATGAATCACATCGATTAGAGGAAGTGGTAGTCTACACACCCACAAACGAAGTCATCATATATCGATAATATGGAAAGAATGAAGGTATTATTAGTGTAACATTTACAGAATATTAAATTGGTTATAATATACATATTAAATTATTATTATACCATAAAATAGTTTTAATACCATCCATGGAGTAGGTAATGAAAAAAAACAATAACATTATTAACGGAGGAAATTACCGACATAACATGAACAATAATTTCATTTCTTTTAATATTTGGAGATGAGAAATGAAATTGATATGAGATATTATATTTGAAACATAACAATCTATTATATATATTATTCCTTAGTAACCATTAATTAGTTGATGAATTAGGCGAGGATAAAGTAAAAAACAAATAGATTAAAAGAAGTACTTGGTGAAAATTACCACTTGAATATCACCTCCTTGAGGGAAACTTGAGGACATTGTATTTTGGACTTTTGGTGAGAAGAAAAGAACTTTTATATTGGGATATGAGAGTGGTTTTAAGATGTTTTAAGAGATACAATGATTTTTTTACTTGTAATGGGGTGTCAAGGGGTGGTATTTATTATTGAGGGGAGGTGGGTTTAAGTGATTAAATAGTGAATATTTTAAATATAAACTCAACCATTTTGAGGTGACATTGACTTAAATGACTCCATATGGTAATTAATATTTTGGAGTCTGGATAGGTTCGATCCAAATCTCAAAAATTCCTTTATTTTTGTAGTTTTTAGGTATTTTAAGGCTTTAACCTTTTAATTTTAACACATTTCATTTTCACCTATACCATGGAAAATAATTTTTTCTACCATGGTAAATCATTTATACCTAAAACATTAATTTAAATTACAACATAATTTTAATTTTTTTATTCCAAATATGGAATCAATTTTACCTAATTCTATTCACATAATTGAGAAAAGTAGATTTAAAATTAAAACTACAGACACAATGAAAATAGAGGGTTTTAAAGTGAAATGTTTAAATATTAATATGGTTTTATATCTAATTTCAATTTGAAACTGATTATAATGACCTAAATTGGTTTTATTTATGTGTAACTGAACTAATTAAACTCTAAAACTAATTTAAAATATAATTTAACTATATAAATAATCTTGATGCAAATCAAATTTTGAAATAAATGTTATTCATCCAAAAAATAAATTTTCTCAGATGATACAAAAAATTACCCCAAATTATATTTTTATATCCTGATTTCAAAGAATATTTTTTATATAAAATTTATAAAAGTTTAAAAATATATATTTAAAATGGGTTAACCATTAAAACAAGATCGAATTACCCTTTCTTAAAATATAAGGTTTTATGTGTAAAACTCAATTTATTCTTATCTTATTCCTATAACATCTATTGGATGAATGTAAAAAATATTTGATTGAATATATAAAATATATATTTCATTAATATCATTCAAAAATTTTAATTAATTCAATGTATTAAGTCAAAATGACTTTTGGAGCATAATTTTTTTCTTTATAATCAAATGGTATATATATATATTTATATCTAAATAATTCCTATTATAAAATGTATATTTAAATAATTTAATTAATACTATTAATAAATTTATTTTAATGTTTAGGTTATATCCTATAATAATAATATATTACAAATATACACTTGTTTGATAAATCTCAATCTTGCGTGTAACACTAGCTATCAAAATAACTCAATAATTGTTTATAACACAATCTAAGAATAGTGTTGCGTATATCGTAGGATAATGTATGTGTTTCATGTATCACAATATTATCACAATTCAATATTTCCTTTTTCATATAATGCATGATATATTCAATATTGTGTGAAATAAAAAATAATAAAAGGATTAAACTAATTCCAAAAAAACATTTCAAAAAATATCAGGGTGTCACACTATTTGGATTTTAGCTAACATCATTCTTGTGTAATCAGGAGTTTGTAGATTACCATCTTACAAGTTCAAGAAAGGGTAAGGTTCCACATGGAGGTGGTAGTAGCTATTGATCATTGGGCTTAAAGAGTTATTTTAGAGTTAGGACTTGGGTTTTTAACCTATTTTCTGGTACCTTTTGGTATTTCTTTGGCCTGTATATTCCTTTTTGACTTCTAGTACACTTGTCCCAATAGGTTTTTTTCCTTGTATTTATATTTACTTTTTTATAATTCTTTTTTTGTGTTTATGGAATTTTTTCCCACTTCTAGATTTTATGAATCTTTGTTATAGTTTCCAACCCGTGGGGATCAGAAATTACCTTTAATCCATGTTAGGACATGATCAATTATCAAGTTACTAAAGTATCCAGAATAGTGTGTGATAAAGTGGAACAATAGGTACTATTTTTTCATCTTTAATTAATGTTAGAATGAAGTTGTGTATTCTTCTTGGGACTTATGAGGTAGTTGTGATTGATTTCCTAGCCATATTTTAGAGTAATTATAATTAAGTCACTAGGGGTGGTTTAGGAAAGTTGACTTGAAGATTAATTTTAAGATTTCCCCTATTTTGTATTTGGATATGATGATATAAAAATATTTTATTCTTATCCTTTGGGATTAATTTTTCCATGTTTAACTTGTTAAAGAGTTGTTTTATGTGACAATATGATGTCTTCATTATTGTCTTCTGATGATGTGTAGCATCATGCCTCTAAGAATGGAAACAAGATTTAGGAGGAAGCTTTTGATGTACCATAGTAATTAAATACTCTAGTGGACTGAGTCTGGTTGAGGTGATTGTGCATAATATCCATGTTCTGAGATATGAACCACCACTAATTCTTATTCAGTATCCCATTGTGGAACCTCACAAGGATGTCTTCTAAAATCATGCTCAAGATTACATCTCTAGACTCCACCAGTTTTGAAAGGATCAAAATATCCTCATGTGTCTGAGGAATGATTGATCATTATTGATCATTTGATTGATTTTTCAAGACTCCTAATGAAATCCTGGTTATGTGTTCCACTATTATGCTAGACGGACTTAGAAAGAGATGGTGGGACATAGTGGTGATGGATAAGATGCATAAGGTCTTAGAGCGGAAACAATTTAAACCTATTTTATCCAACATGTTATATTGAGATTATATGGTTTTGGCCAATACAATAGTGATTTTCAAACACAAGAAGGATGACGTGAAAATGATAGAATATAAAAATCAAGTTACTGATATTCCACAGTTCTGACCCAATATAGTTTCAACTAAGAAGATGAAGACTCAATGGTTTGATTTGGGAAATTGTTTTGATATTAATTTTTAGAGTTTCTTGTTGAATACGCCTTATTATGATGATGCTATAGATAGTTAATTGACGGTAGAAATGGGCCAAACGGGCAAATCATGGTTGATGGGATTTCATTTTTCTCCTAGTAGATGTGTGAATTCTTTTGAAGGGAATAAGAATCATGATGATTCTCATGGTGGTTCTTGACATGAGTGTTTTCAATACCTCCTGTAGTCTCTAGAATAGGTCATTTGATTTTCTACTAGCGTGGAATGATAGGTCATTATATAAGGGTTTTGAAATAGAGGCACCTAAGATATGTGTCTCTTGTAGATGCTCTGGTCACCTATACAATTTGTTTCATGTCTATTCCACTCCATATAGTGCCATTGGATTTGCAGTGCCTGCTAAAACTATAGTGAAATGAAATTCTTCATGGATAAATGGATTCTTTCCATATTCATACAAAATGAATATTTTTTATATAGTGGGAGAATCTCTAGATAAAGGGTATATAGGTCCAGTGACTATAAGAAGTACCACCACTATATTTTGATGATTATTTACAGCTTTATTTAATTCTGACGAATATCATTACTCTATTTCAAACCATATTGTTTATCCGGTAAATATTCCAATGGAGATTTTATCTTATGAGATGGATATTGATACACAACTTGGAATGAAGAGATATAAGGGTCTCCATTTCCTAACTTGTGTTTTCCCTTTATTTTATTTTGGTCTCACCTGGGATTTTATAGTTAGTTACATGAAAATGATTGATGTTGTTTTCATGACGAATTAGCTCATAGACAATAAAGATTTGATTGTTTTTTATCTTCAATGGGACTTCTATACAATACCCAATGGGGTTTTCCATATTTTTCATGGATAATGGGACCTAAGGTCTTGTAGTGTTGAACATTTATCTACTGATTTGTGGAAAGTGATATATTTGTTTTCTTTTGGTATTGAGTGGGAATCCTTGACCTATGATATCCCTATAGTTTTTTATTAGTTTCCTGAATTCTTTCTTTTTGAATTCCCTATTTTTCCACTAGTAAGGGAGGTAGAGTTCTCTATTGATTAAGTACATGGTACTCAACTAGTGTCTATTCTGTCATGCTATATGACACTAGTTGGAATGGAAGATCTAAAGTATCTATTTGATGATCTTCAATAAAAAGGCTATATACACTTTAGTGTATCACCTTAAGAAGTTGAATTCCTTTTCACTAAGAAAACTAATGAGCCACTTCACCTCTTTATAGATCAATAAAGACTCAATTAAGTCACAATAAAGAATAAATTTTTGTTTCCATAGAGAGATGATCTGTTTGATAAGTTGAAAGGGGATAACTATTTCATAAATATTGATCTATGATCTAGTTACCATTAGTTAGAAATAAATTAATATGGAATTCTGAAAACCTCATTTTAGAGCATGTATGACCATTATTAGTTCTTTTTCATTCCATTTGGTTTGACCAATGGTATTTTAGTCCTCGTAGATTTTATGAATTGGGTTTTACATTAGTATCTTGATAAATTTTGGATAGTCTTTATGGATTAAATCCTTTATTACTCTTTGTTTGTGGAGGATCTTATGCATCATCTTAGAGCAGTTATAAATTTATTCTAAAACTACCACCATTTTCCCAAGTTATCAAAATTTAATTTCTATATTTGGAAGTGAAGTTATTGAGGCACATGGTGCCAGAATATGGTATTTCAGTAGATCCTAGAGCGGTGAAAGCTGTTATGACATGGTAGAAACCAAAAAATGTTTTCAAGATTTGAATTTTTTTGGACTATCTAGTTATTATCACTAATTTTTCAAGGATATCTCAAAGTTGTTCTGTCTGAGGAATTATTTGACTCTAAAGTGAGTAAAATTTTCATATAATTAAAAATATTAGTATTATTTTGTTGAGATGAAACATCTTTTTAATAATGCACTAGGGTTGACTCTTCTAAAGTTTGGTTGGGGCTATGTGGTCTTCTACTATTCATTGGGTTCAGGTTTAGGTTGTGTTCTTATGCAGGGTGACCGTGTCATTTCTTATGGCTCTCACTAGCTTAGGCCACATGAGAAGAATTACCCAACCCATTACCATGAACACCTAGTTGTGATGAAAACAGTTAAGAGTTGGAAGAACTACCTTTTTAGTGAAGGATATATTGTGTATTCTGACAACAATATGTTGTGTTAAATCCTCTCTAAAAATATTTTAATCTCTATTAGAGACATTTGGTGGAATACCTACAATATTTCAACATTGAAATCACCTATACCCATGTTAAAAGGTGTTTCATCGCAGATTCTTTGAGAATGAAACTTCCCACTCAAGCCTTGAAAGAATCATCAGAAATGTAAAACTTGATGAATCCTTTTTCATAGCTTCATACTGGATTTTGGGAGTCAAGGAATAAGGTTTATTTATTCTATGTTCAATTGACCTCCTCTCTTCTCTATGTTATTCATTAGTAATAACAGAAATATTATGATTTCTGTAGAATTAGATACACTCTTAGTGGTGTGAGACTGCTCTTGACTGGTAATTCTCCATCTAAGGAATATATGCTATCAAAATTGATTTGTTGTTCCATGAGTAATAAGGAAAGATTTGATGGGGTATTTACGTAACTCCTAGTGGTTATTGAACCCAAAAATAACAAATATGTTCTATGACATGTGGTGATGATTCTGGTGGCCGTTTATGAGATGTGTAATTACAGAAATTACCTCTCATTGTTATACATGACAACATGTCAAGGATGAGAGCCAAAAGACATTGGGTTTTCTTCAGCCACTCCTAGAGACAAATTGAAAGTGGGATGAGATCTCTATGGAATATTTAGCTACACTGTCTCATACGCATAGAAAGAAAAATGTGATATGGTTTTTGATCGATAGGATGATGATGTATGAAAACTTTATACCCATTTATGATACAACCAATGTTTAGGAGTTGGGAACCATATATGAGAATGAGACTTTTCATTTTCATGGAGTTAAATATGTGATAGTTTCTAATAGATATCCCTGGTTAACTCTTTGATTTTAGAGGGGCCTTAAGGTAGCACTAGTATATCATGTCTATTTGATCATGGAATACCATCTAAAATTGGATGGCCAGATACAAATATCTATACACAATTCTTAAGGATATGCTCCATTCCTACATTCTCAACTATAGTGGAACTTGGGATGATCTTTATGGATGTTTGAGTATTCTTATAACAATATTTAATAATATACGATCATAATAGATCCTTTTGATCCCCTGCATAGTCATCCTTGAAGATATCTGTTGTGTGGGTCATATATTGGAGAAAGTTCCTTGGATAGACTAACCTTGGTTTAGGTGATGAAAAAAATTATTTAGTTGAATATTTAGAGAATTTTGATGGAATATAGTCAATATATTTCTTATGTTGATTGTCATCATACACTTTTGGAATATAAAATTGATGATATGGTGTTTTTGAAAGTTTCACATTGGTTGTATCATAGACGACATTGGAGGATATGGAAACTTTCTCCTTGTTTTTGTGACCTTTAGAGGTTGTTGAGAAGGTGAGGAAAGTTTTTTAATATTTAGAACTCCCCCCAATTGACGTCAATGCATAATATGTTCCATGAATCACATATCCAGATATATTTCTCTTATCAGTCTCATGTTTTGATCTAGAGTGATATTGTGATCGAACTTGATTTATCTGTTACTGAGTATTCAGTAATGATAATTGATTCTGAAACCAAGTTACTTCATAGGAGCACAATAAATTTGGTTTTAGTTATATGGTAGCACGGTTCGGATTCACATAACACATGGGATATGGAGGCACTAATGAATGTGTAGTGGCCTCAAATTTATGACATAGAAGCTTCCTAGTAGGAATTATGGGAATGTAATGTTTCTATAGTGGGGATGTTTTAACATCCTGTTACAATTTACAAGTATTCATAAACCCTTATTTTAATCATTTTTTGGTTGGATTTCATTCATAACTGTTTTGGGTGAAAATTTGGAAAAATATTGAATGTTTTTAGGCTGTGCCCGGTTGGTGCACAGTTTTCCCAAATATTATTCCTTTCTAGTTAAATCTATTTCTACTGATATTGTAAGGGTTTACATAGTTCTGGAATTGTTTGAAAAATACTTCACCCACATTGATGAAACCGTCCAAGCCCATTAAAATGGGAACATAGTTATGGAGTAAAGTTTTTATAACCATGCAGATCTTCTCATGAAACCATGTATATGATAAATCATTAATCATAAAATTAATTTTAAAATCCCAAAACCAGCATTTTAGGTTTCTGGATGGACTATAACATCCTATTTTTTTATTCTTCATTTGAGCCTATCAAGAGGTTATTTTAGCCCCTCTACACCCCACCAAATGTTAAATAAAGCTTGGAGAATGCTATTTGATCTCTTCATAATAAGTTTCATCTTCTTATTATCTTTCTACCATTATATTCTCTTTCCTCCCTAGGGTTTCTAGATCTCCATGAAGTTAGAGGATCTAACCTTGAATATTTTTGATATTGAATCTACATTTTATTATCATATCCTTTTTACAGAGGTTCTTCATTGGAGTTTCCTGATTAGGTATTTGGGTTTTAGGATCCCGAAATCCCAAGGTAGGTTGTTATGTTATGATGAACAATTCTTATTAACCCAAAATTTCATGATTTAGATTGAATGTGATGATTTAAATATAATTGTATAATTTCAATTAAATTCCTATAAATTTATTTTCTAAAAACCCAATTACATTAGATTGGTGTTTTGTATTGGTTTTGGTACAAAATTGGGAAGACCACCCAATTCCTTTCAATTGGGGCATGTTTACGGATTTTATAGAAAATTAGAAAATTTAATTTGAGGGATTTATATTACAGAATTCAAATTGTGAAATTGAGTTGTAAATTTGACATGAAATTGATTTCAAATTCTTATATGAGAAAAAATGGCTCAGCTATTCTAATTTTATCCCAACGGTTTTATCATGGAAAATGAATGTTTTGATTAAAAAAATTTCTATGTATTAAAGGTAAAATGGATTATTTGAAATGGGATTAAGGGATGACTTGTATTTTAAAGTGGTTTAGAGTAAATTTCTTATCATCGATGGTATTATAGGACATGAAATACTTGGTAGTTTGTGAGTTATTTGGGACAAACATGATTCTTTGGAATTTCCCCGGTAATGGAATGATGCTTTAAAACTTTAAAAAAATATTATTGGAACATATTATTCATCGGTAGGATGTTTATGAGTCCTCTTAGGATAATGGAAAGGGATGTGTGTGCACATTGACATTATGATCACATGAGTGTGTGAGGATTCCATAAATTGGAACTATCATACCAGTTAGTAGATGACCACATCGCTTGTTGTTCATGTTTAAAATTTATTCCATTATTTTCAAACTATTATGCACATGCCATGTGAATTTATATAAACTAATTTATTTAAATTGTTTATTGATCCATTTGTTTAAAGTATTTACATCATTGTAAATATAAATCATGATTTGTTTAAATATTCTTTTAAACTCACACACCTGTTAATTTAAAATTGAAGGCCATATTTTGTTAATTAGATATTGGTATCGTATTATGAAATCATTGGTGAGACCCTATTGGGATTTTATCTCACACCCTAGTTGTACCTTCATGTGTTTGTAGATTATTGTATTCTAGATTTGATCAAGGGTTAGGCACCACTTGGAGGTTGTATTAGTTATTGATACTTGGGATTGGAGAGTTGTGTTTGAGTTGGGACTTGGGTTTTTATCCTATTTTTGGTACCTTATTATACTGATTTGGGATTTTTGTTCCTATTTATCTTCTGGTATACTTCTACCTATGGATTTTTTCTTGTATGTATATTGTATTTTTTATCTTTATTATGCTGTGTTTGTGAAAAATTCATTCCCACTATCATATTGAATGATGCTTGGTGCTAATCTCTAACTTGTGCAAATTAGGAATTCATATCAGGCTATGATAAGACAAGATTGGTTATTATGTTACCTAGGTGTCCAGGCTGGTTCATGACATTATGAATGTTTAGAGAATAAACATGAATAAATAAATAGTGTTGGTCCTGAATATATTGGTAAAAAGGTCAAAATACAATATAAATGATTTTATTTGAAGGGACTGAGAGTTAATGACTCATAAGATATATAAATGACATTTTATAAAATTTTCATTTGGAAAATATTCTCTTCATATAGAAAAATGAAATATAAATCAAGATAAATTTTGAAAATTATTTGAGGGAAATATAGAAACTATATTGGATAAATATAAAAATTAGTTTGACTAATTTGAAATTTTATTTGTCATTATTATTAAAAATTTTATATTCCTAAATATTTGATAACCACAGATGAAAAAACATACATGGTTTATGGATTTGAAAATTAAATAGTTTGGAGTTTATAAGTATCTATAATATTTTAATTCAATTTTTATGGAGTGAAATAATATTAATTTTGTATTTTTTAATATATTTAAACCATAGTTTTATAAAGTAAATTGATCTATGAATGTGGGTATATTTGTTTAATCTTATGTCAATTGGATATATTTCTTATTAGAAAAAAAACTTAACCTAATTGAAGAGTTATAAATATTAATTTTTTATCATCCAGACCATCCTTAGTAGTAAATTTTAGTTTTTTGGGAGTTAGATGTGTTGGGAGGAGACTACCAGAAGTAAGGGTGGAGGCTATGATGAAATTTCATCAATGATAATTTATTTTTATGTTGGGGACTGTTTTGTGTTGTGTTTGTTGGGATGAGAGGCTGTATTACAGTGTAGATGGGATGCTTCTTCATGGAGATCGTGGCATTTCGATTTGGGGGTATTCCATTTCATAGACAATTGTGGTGTGGAATATAATATATGATGTTGTATTAGTTTTAGATATTATTTGTGTGAAGGAAATTTCATCTGTTTTAATGTCATAATACCCATTGCAGTGTGAGGGATGGGATAGTGGATTTTATCTGTTCATCCAGATTTTATTTTATTAAAGTTTAGGGACTTGTTTAATAAATTTGGTATTCTGAATTAAATACTATAGGGTGGATAGGACCATTATAAAATGGTACATAGATTGTTTTAAAGGATTTAATAGAAATTTAATGTTTAGATTATGAAGGTTTGTTCTGAAATAGGCCCATTGTAGTGTTGCATTATAGGTTGTATAGTTATATTTTTGAGATATATAATGATTTTTATATGTCCCACACCTCTGTGTTGTGGTCCTATGATTTTCATCGTGGTTATAGAATATAATGAATGCATCAAAATATACAACACTTTATTTTATTATCTTATCCCTTGTCTTTCTTTATTGGAAATTTAAGGATAACATTCAACCACTATTTCTTAGTATAAATGATAGTTATTAGGAGGTTCACTATTAGTTATCTAATACGAATCCTTCACATTCCCAAAATTAATTACATACAGTTATCATCTATATAGGGTTGAGGATGTATTATTTGTTTATAAGGGTGAGGTTTTAGTATGTGGATTTGTAAGAATGTTTTTTTCTAGGTTACTATTGGTTCCCATTTTGTGATATGGATCTACGGATAATATAATACATGAATATTCTTAATTTAGTGATTTGGTGGAGGTAGGGGATTGAGTAACACACCTTTATTCTTTTGAAATTTTTATATTAAGAAGATCTTGTTCTTATTGATTGAAGATTATGTATTTTCCAAATAACGATATAGAACCATAACAAAAAATTGGAGGGGTTTTTTTATATATTATTACCTATATTTCTAGGATATTTATTTTTAATTGATAATCATTTCTACTATTTTATAAAATTATTATATCCAATATGATTTATAGAAACATTTTATGAATAAATGATAAACAATTCATAAAAATTTAATAACATAATTATTGTACAAAACAATTTATTATTAAAAAAGGAATTACTAAGTCTACCTATATCAAAAAAGTTAAATTTATTAATGATTTGATTTTTTAGGTGTACTATGGAGAATCATATTGTTTAGGTTTTGTTTTTTTATTGTTGTGAGTAATATTTAAGGAGAGGATGTGGTCGGTCTTGGTAATGAATTAGTCTTGGGTGTTGGAATATATTGGTAGATGAGTTGTGATCTATTGGGATATTTTTGTGGTTTATGATGTGAGATTGGGATTATTTTTTATGAGATTTTTTGTGGGACGTTTTATAGATTATTATAGTATATGGGGAATACATTTTGTGATGGTTATCTGGGGTTTGTTTATGGGATTTTATTGGATTTTATTATTGTATGTGTGCTTCTTTATGGTAGTGATTTTAAGGGGTCTAATTTCTAGTTAAATTGATGTAGTGGAATATAATTACATGTAATGATGATATGGTAAAATGGTGTGCATGGAATTTAATTTAATCACTCCTATATAATAAATAATGATTCATGAAAGATGGATAATGGGTGAAATAATAAAGTTATAATAAGGAATTAATTTATCGATAAGTATAAAATCGTGATTAAAGGTGTACTATCTTTTAAAGTTATTATTGATTTTACATTATGTTTATAGGTTATGATGGTAAATTAAGAGTTTCTATATGAACCTTGGTTTAGTGCTACCTACATGACTCATTCACACTGAGACAATTATTCTTGGTATTAGTATTTCATTGGGAACAATCAATGAATTTAATTCCAATAATGAAAAGGATTCTTTCCATGGATCAAGTTATATTCAAGAATTGGTGGATCAATATGTATTAAACTGAGGTGATTTTATTTTAGTATACATGATATTCACTGTATTTATTCTATGAATATTGGATTTAAAAAATGAATCTTTAAAAAATTATAGGTTTTTATAGGTTTCAAACATGAATCATATTTCATTCTTCGTAGAGATCATCTCTTGAAACCTAAAAATTATTATGTGTGTCTCTTAATCATCCAATTTTTTTTCAATGATCAGTATACATGGTGGATATGAAATGTCTATATTGGAAGCTCACCTTTCTTATTTTTCATTCACATTATTCTTAGTAATAGTGATGTGATGTGTTTATTGATCAATCAAGCTTGTAGTGACATTTTCTCGACCCTTTAAAGATCCGTTATGTGATCTTATCCTAGATACAAACCCCCCATGTTGGTTATAGTGTGGAGGGTGTGTTTATCAAGTTATGTGTTGTCTAATATCTCTAATATTTTTTTAATGTATTATAATTATGATATTTGATATTATTTTTAGGCCCTTCAGGATTTTATTTTCTTTCCATCCGGTGTTGGTGGATCACATTGTGGGTTGTTTTCAACCAAAGTGTTAGGTTGTTAGTTCTACCCCTAGCCTTTTTTGAATAAAATTTGATTAATCCTATTTTATAAATTTTTTTATAAATAATTTGGAATGATATATTTGTCAGTGAAAATGGATTTCCAATAAAATAGTTTTTCCCTTGGATTTGGGTAAATTAAGAATTGGTGTTTTTAGATGAATTTTTAAATGCATATCAAGAGGAATATTGGTGAAATAGATGTTTAATTTTAGATTTACTTTTAAAACACCTTTTCAAAATTTATTTGATAAATGATGGACAACAAAAGCCTTGGGTACTTTGGTTGAAGGTGTATCATAGTTCTATCATCCATTTTTGATTGAAGGGTTCATTCAAGGGGTGTTCCTCCAAAACATATTCCCACTACTCTAGGGGATCTATTTGACACAATCAGGGGTGTTCACTCATGTGGTATTTCTATAATATGTACAAATGTCATTATAGGGGATTGTGTGTTCACTAGTCATTTTTTTGTATGAGTAGTCTTCTATGATGTTTTATTATAATAATTTTATTTTTTCTCATTATTATTATATTTTTATTGTACGTGATATGATATGAATTCTTGATAAAATTTTATATAATTTTTTATTTGAAAATGTTTTACATATCTTTATTTAGAAATGTTTAAAATATTTCAATATTTACCATGCTTTTGATAAAAAATACATTTTAATTATCATGAAATGTTTTCTTTAAAAAGATAATTTTAGATTCCTTACATGGATGATTGATAAGGAATATTTGGGTGATATCCTAAAAAACCTATTTAGATTACAACCAACACAAAACTGAGGTTGTTTGTATAGTTATTTACTTATTTTAATGCAAGGAATGGAAAGGTTACACTGTGAGTAAGCAGGGTTTCTATTATATGGGTTTGAGTAGCTGGTGGTGTGATCGTGAGAGATTTTTCACATATTATGGGAGTAATGAATTACTATTATTTGTTATTTTGGTTTTTTGGACCTTTTCCTTGAGTTTTATCGGGTTCTGAGTTGTATCTATACACCTATGTTTCAGTTTTTAATAACATATATTTCATCAAGTATTATTCCATTTTTCTTTATACAATGCACGTATATAAATATTTTTCACATATAGTGTTTATGTTGGAAAATTCCTTTCTCTATGGCTATTGTTTTATGCTATGGTTTTAGTCGCCATCACATGGGGATTGGGAACACCTTTGGGTATTTTGTTGATCAGATAAGGTACTGGTTTTTTGGAATTACTTGGGATGGTTCAATAAAAATTAGTATAAAAGGAGTAATTTACTCAATATTCTTAATATTGGTATGTTTGGTAGATAGAGATATTCTGGTCCAAAAATTAAGAGGTAATTTGTTATAGAAGTATGTACCACTATTTTTTGTGATGGTAGTCAAGCTACAATGGGATATTGGGATGTTTATCTCAAATATTGATTTCATGATCTTAATTTTAGTTTTCACTTATGATAATCTATTTTAATCAATGATTATCTATCTGTCAAATAATTGTATTCTATTATTGGCTCATTTTATTACACCTATGAGGAATCTTTCATTTTTTACAAAGGAGGGTGTTGTAGAAGCAACTGAAGGTAATATGCATTATGATTTAATTATTTTTGAGACCATCATGTGAGAAAATTGGGTTGTGGAACAAAATTTACCAAAAGTTTAAAACACAATCATTGAGGTACATACATGAGTGGGAGGAAAAAAATTTCAATTTTGATAGTTCCATTAAGAGAAAAACCCACCCTTTGAGGGTACAAATTATTCCCAAGATAAAATGGAATGGTCATACAAGATCAATAAAATATTAAACATCATTGATACAACCGAGAACATCAAATTAAGTGAGTAGGATTCAACCACGATGGTCCTAACAATAAATGATGTGATTTTATGGTATATAAAGAGAATAATGTGAGCTTATAATAGAGGGGTTTCAAGAAACTCTACATCCAAAAATTCTTACTAGAGTATTTTAGGATGGAAATTATCATAGGGTTCATCTCTTTAAATCAACGATAACATTCATTGTTGGAGTACACTGGTTGGTTTGTGGAGAAAATATGATTTTCTACAGAGGTGGTTAAGAATGATCAGTTTAATGTTAAAAAAACATACAGATTTCATAACTAGATATAATATACAAATTATTCAGGATAAATATTTCTACCTCATCAGATATAATAGACAGGTAAATGATGGCATAGATTGATATGGTGGGAATTATTTTCTATTCTTCCCCACCCCTTCCACATAGTGTAATTTTAAGGGGAATGTCAGGAAGAAAGGGTAAGTAGAAAGAACGTCACCAATATTCTATAAGTGTTTCTCATTAGAGAATCTCCCCAACACCATTAATAATTACCAGTTATGTGGACCGAACTATATAATAGTGTAGAAAGGTTAGAAACACTTGACATTCTTTTCTCACAACCCCAAAAATGTTCTGTGTTAGTAGCATATACGACCATCTATAGTGGTTCTTATATGATATATCTTTGTGTAACTATGGTCAGGGATAATTAGATCTGAATCCCACTATAGAAAAATCAGAAGCATAAATATCTATAGGGATATAGTCATAGACATAATAGGAAGTGAATCTTCTTTTAGTTGATGCGTCTCTATAGGATGTTTTCACGGGTATAAAAATAGTAAGAGGTACTATATTTGTCTCATATTCCATTGAAACTATAGTAATTGACACATGTTCCTAACTATAATTAATATCTATATTTATAGGTGTTGAAACTTCTAGTAGATATGATTTTCATTTTCATGGTGGTTATAATTCCTCATGGAAAGAGAAAGAAGAAGGAGTTTGGATTTACTTATTGTTCTTTATTAATACCTTGACAAAAGTTAGTATATGATTTCATGTTTCTCGATTTTTATCTATTCATTTTAAAAATCAAGATGCATTGACTAGTTTATCACCATGTTGTTATTGATTTTTATCATCACTATGTCAAATTCCTTGATATTGATGGAAGATCTCAAGTGTTGCAGGGAGAGTGGGATCATATATCTAGTTATGCAGGCCCATCCAACCGATATCTAATTTTTTTCTACTGGGTTATTTGTACCTAATGTGGTTTTTCAACTTGTTTTTCATCCCATGGTTTATTAGGAACTTTACAATATCTACCAAGATAACTTCTCTAGTCATGTTATAGATAGGGAATTAGAGAATGAGTTAGATCTGGTGTCAGGTATGAAACTATTTCGGATATCCTCATACCACATGGAACTGGTTGAACTTAAGGAGTTCCAAGTATAATTGGATGATCTAATTGTGGTAGTTTCTTTTTTTCCTTAGGTTATCACTATGGGATTCCCTAATTCACTTTTCTTGGAAGGTATATGATTCACTTTCACTATGCATAGGATATCGGTAGTTGAACCATGTATTAGTTATGAATAAGTATCATTTTCCCCACTTGAATGAAATTTTTGATATGTTAAATGCGATGAAGTGTTTTTAAAAGATTTCTATTTAGTAGGGATATCATCAGCTTAGTGTTTATGAGTTTTATATAACGAAGATAGTGTATGGGAGTTTTTAAGGACACTATGAATACAACGTGATTCCTTTCAACATAGATAATTATCCTATAGTATTTATGTACTTAATAAAAATGAAAATCTATATATATCTCAACATATTTGAGGTTTTTTTCATAGAAAATATCTTAGTTTATTGAAGGTCTTAACATTATCATGAACACTATCTGAATTTGGTTTTAGAAATACTAAGGAGTCACTATTTGTATGGAATGATTTCGAAATGTAATTTTTGAATACAAGAAGTGAATAATTTGGGGAATGTTTATTTTTTGAGCATAGATTGTCTGACTAACCTAAGGAGGTGAGGGATGAAATTTCATGGGGGATCCATGATAAAAATTTGAGAATCATATTTTCTTGGGTCTTGGTGGTTACTAAAAGTAGTTCTCCAAGGATTTATTGAATATGGAATCTCCATTTAAACATCCTACCTATAAAATGGTGAAATTATTGTTGGATGAAAAGTTTTATACCTCATTTTATGATTTAAAACAACTTCTTACATCAATATTTATTTTAACCATACATAAGCCTTATAAGGGGTACATGGTGTATTGTGGTTCTTTATGTGATTATTTGGGTTGTGTAATTACATATGATGATCATGTGGTGGCCTATAGCTCTCCTAAACTAAAAAAACTTGTGAAAAATCACCCCACTCATAATATAGGGATTTCAACTGTTTTTCATGAGTACAAGTGTTAGAAGAATTATCTTTTTTTTGTGAGATTTTCACTACAGTTTTAGAAAATAATCAAATGATTTTTTTCTTTTCATATAAGTAAATGAATCATATTCATTGGTGGTGGGTGTAGTAACTTTATAAATTCAATTTTGACATTTCATATTCTATAGGAAAGTGGAATTTCATTGCATAGGCTTTCAGTTGGAGAGTATCCAAGCATGATTTATTGGAATTAAAATATGTGTGGAACCTGATGGGTCTCTTTTCACACTTAAATCAACATACACAAGATGATGTCTTTGTTATATATATAAAGTGTTTTTTTTATCATAATATCTCCTTGAGTCTATTTTTTAGGGTCAATATTTGGATTATTAGTTTAGAGAAATAAGATAAACCCTTTTATAGTGTAAAGACTGATTTTGGAATGTCTCTATTAATATAGTATTTAATGCATTAAGGATTGGTTTTTTACAAAACATATATGAAGAGTTTAGTAATGTTATAACTTCATAGTTCTAATTTGATATTAAATTATTCACTATGTTGAAGTATTATGACTAGGGATAGAGATTCTGGGGGCCTGGTACGAAGTGTGACATTGTCGGTTATGTGCCTCAATGTTACACATGCCAACAGGAAAAGGTAGCATGTATAAATGGTTTTTTTCTCTAGAATATTTTGGTTCCGATTGGTAAATGGGATAAGGTTTCCATGGACTTTTTTGTCAGATTACCAAATAATCACTAGTGGAATAATGCTCTATGGGTAGTTATTGATTGTTTGGTGAAATCATCTCATTTTATTATTATTAAGGACCCCACTAAGCATGATTTTATATGAATTATATAGGTGTAGTAGATTATGAGTTTATTTTGGGTTCCAACTATCATTATTTTGGATGGGGATCCTAGGTTTAATTATTGGTTTTTAAGAGTTTCCAGGTGGTGAAAATTACTTAGGTAAGGTTTATTATATTTTAAAATCCACACATGGATTGTAAAGACCCAGAAATGATGTGGTAAAATTTTTCCTAAATACATGGGAATTTTACGAGTCTGCAGTTTCTGACGGCCCTTGATTCCGAGGCCTGGTGTGCCCGGAATCAATTTTTGAAGTTTTGTTTGGGTATGTTCAGTAAATGTATGTGTGGGTTTTTCAATATTTTGAACCAGTGCTCAGAATTGAAATCTGAGGACACCGATGAACTCGCAGCGTCGGTATTTGCTAATGGAGAATTTTACCGCAGTTGGGTTTTATCGAGAGTGGAAGTTAATTTTTTGGGATTCTTAATAAATTAAATAAAAATTATGTGTGACATAATTTTATTTAAGTGGTGGTTTAATCCTCCATGGGGAAGTTGGAGGTGGGGCCCACCCCCACATAACCCCCCATGGGAGGATATTATGTGGTGGGGCCCACACAAGCTCAAAATCCTCAACACCCCCTTAAACACCCTTTAAACTCTTGGACTTCCCATTAATGTGCCAAGACACCCTTATAATTAATTATTTGAATCCCTTGGAATTATTGCCAACTCCATGTAATTAATTAAGTGAACCAACTTAATTAATTATTTTTGAGTGTTTTAATTCTTTTGAATTCATTATTCCAACACTAAAATAAGGGATGATATTCTTTTATTTTGGGTTGGCATAATCATTAGAGATCATGGGGGAGAAATCTTGGAAGAACACTTTTTTCTCTCGACAAAGAATGTTGTTTCCACCAAATAATGACGACACGTCTCCTTCCTTTTCAATCAGGGCAAGAAACGGAAGACATCGCCCGCAAAGAACGTCTCCAACAACATTGACATTCCCTCCAACATTGACGGAACGATGTCCGTCTTCCGCGACATCCGTCTTCTGCGACTCATCAACGTTCAACGACAAAATATGAGGTAGGGGTTTGTCTTGATTAAATTATATCATCGTTCTTCGACGGTGGCCAATTGATATCACCTAAAGTGGAGGGAACGGGCCAAAAAAACATGGCCCCACATCCCTCTGTTGAGTCTCGTTTGGTTGACGTCAGAGGAAACACTGAAAGGGCATGGTGTCATCGCATTGCGCCGGAGAAGAACCGCGACAGACGAAAGAGGAACCGCAGCTGGGAGGGCCGCAGTGGATGACGAAGCGTGGCGCCGTCGCGTCATGTGGAAGGAAGCACGACCATGACGTCATCACACCTTGATGGAGGTGCGGAGGTGGCCGACCGATCTGGCCGTCGTGGAGGTGGACTGCGGGACGACCGGCCGACCGGCCTACGAGCGCACTAGAAGACCGCAACGCCCGCATGCGCCGCGTGGAGGAAGACCGCGGCCCAAAACCACGGGCCGCTTGGCTGGGAGAACCAGACGGGCTGGAGAATCGCGACGCCCTTAGGCACCACATGGGAAGAACCGTGACCTGCTGCGTGGGCCGCGTGCGCCACGCAGAACCGGCCGGCTACGGCCGGCCGGGCAGGGGAGGAGGCGGCGTCGGGTGAACCGGAACGGCCCACAATGCGGGTCGAGTCTGCAGGTGGGTTGCACCCCACCAGGCCGGACAGACCCCCCCCCCCCCCATCTGAGTTTGACCTGCCGAGCTGGGCCGGGCCAACCCCCCAGTTGGGTCGGGCCGAACCGCCAGCCCACTGGGTTTGACGTGCTGGGCCCGTCTTCGCTTAGATGCGAATAACTCATAGACCACACATCCGATCGACGCATTGTCTGCGGAACTAGGACCCTCGCGATGAGGTGGTCCTTTTGCGATACTCCAAGTGATTTTTGGACAAATTTGGAAAATGGCCCGGTTTGGATTGAGCGTAAATCCAACCGGGCCCCTGGAATAGAAATGCCAATAACTCTCAGACCGGGCGTCCGATTGATGCACCGTCTGTCATGTTGGGTTCTTTATAATGATACAGAACTATGAGATACATAAACTCATGACTTCGTGATAGTTGATGTATCAAAACTTGACTCGAGGAGCGGACCCTCTCTGAATCGAGCGTGCTGTGTACGGGAACCCTAGAGCTGGCTGCGACGACTATTGTACCGGAATCCTACATGGTTTCGATAGTGATGACTACTATACCGGAAACCTACGTGGGTTCGACAACGTTGACTATTATAATGAAATCCTCTGTGGGATCAACAACGATGATTACTAAACCATAATCGTCAGTAGGTTCGACAGCGATGACTACTGTACCGGGATCCTCCGTGGGTCCGGCAGTTCTGACTTCTGTTCTTGTATCCAATGTGGGTCCGAAAGAATAGTTGGTCCTGTATCTTGTGTGGGTCCGACAGCTTAGTTGGTCCTATATCCTGTGTTGGTTCGATAACTTAGATTATTCAGTGACTATATCTGATCAACTCTATCACTCCAAGAAATATGTATACCTGTGTGACCTGAGTCATGTCTTTCAACCATTATTATCGTGGTGATTGAATTTAATTCCTTTGTGGACTGGGTTGTGTTTGGGCTTGAGAGTTGGAGTCGGACTGTTACAAGTAACTTAGGTATATGTATTGGCATATACCTAAGTAGGGTTGGTGGATACTTTGTGATTGTATCTTTCTACTGTGGTTTATCCTTTGTGGATTCTGGGAGACCTTCGGGGGTCTCGGGGTCTCCTACTGAGTATTGTTATACTCACCCATGCACGGGCTTCGCCCACACCTTGTTGTGTTCTATGCAGACGACGTACAACAATGATCGAGGCTGAGGGTGATGGAAAAAGGATTCTCGGAGCTGGACTAAATGGGACGTACCGCATGGATGATTTGTTCGAGTTATGTACCTACCCTTCATGTAGGATTCCCTGGTGGACGATCCAGGAGCTGTTTTCCCATTTTACTTGTACTTGTACTTGTTTTTCAGTTGGGTTTGTATACTGACCCACTTACTTTCAGTACACCTTAATTTTCTATTTTAGTAGTTGTTGCCTCTACTTCATGTGTTCAGACTATGTGTGTATTACATGTTAAAAAGCAATTCCTTCCCTTTTTATTAAGGATTCACCTTTGGTGCTAGTCGCCAGCCCCTGGCCTATGGAAGGTGGGCTTGGGGTAGTCACGACATAGATCTGAGGACGGGTCATGACAAATTGGTATCAAAGGAGTCGGTTCTACCACAGAACTTGGACTCTGATTTTTTTAACAGAAATAGTGTTAAGTGTTTTGGGTGTGGTTATCAATTTAGGGAAACCAGTGTTGGTACAGATGCCGAAGTATCCATACAGTAGGACTCTGACTTCTGATCTCCGACTCAGTTTACAAAAACACTGATTGCATGTGTGTTTCCATGAAAAAGTTTTCTCCGTGATTACTTTGTGTCAGCCCACCAGGTATACTGTTTTAATAGTGGTGCACCTGTTTCTTTTCAGGATGGCCCCACGTAGGCAGCCAGCTAGGGTTCCGAGTTTCGTATGAGATGGTAGCCCACCGAGCAACGAGGCCTCGGTGTAGGGACCCATCACAACAGAGGTACCAGCGGTACCACTACCCACTGGGCCACCGATACCACCATCTCCAGCATCAGAGAGTGCACACCACCTGAGTGCGTTGCACGAGTTCCAACGCCAGAGGCTGCCCAGGTTCCGGAGAGAGACAGACCCACAGGCAGTTGAGGATTGGCTGGAGGCTGTCGTGAGAGTTTTCATATTGGTAGGGACACCAGCCAACCTCATGGTGATCTTTTCCTTGAGTCTCATGCATGTAGCAGCATACAGATGGTGGAGCCTGATGCTCCAAGTGCATGATGAGGCATCATTACTCTGGACAGACTTCAAGAGTCTCTTTCGCTCAGAGTTTGTTCCAGCCACCCTTCGTGTGGTGCGGATTCAGGAGTTACTTCATCTGCAACAGGGCATCATGATAGTATCTCAGTACTCAGTGCGGTTCACCAAAATCTCATTCTACTCAATAGATATGGTACGTGAACCATTATTTAGGGCCCAGACCCTTGATCAGGGCCTCAGGAAAGAGATCATGGCTTCGATGATTACCCTCAGCATTCCGACGCAGGCGGGGGTGCTTGACCGATCCCTTCTAGTGGATAGTTTTCTCACTGAGTAGTCACCAGCAGCGAGACCCAGCACAGGGCGACACGTAGTAGAGTCTTATACAACTGGCAGTAGACATATGACACAGAGGTCCAAGTGGACCAGGCCATTAGGTGGGAGACCCCTAGATATAGGTTTGTTTGTGCGGGGCACACGAGACAGAGCCAGCTATACAATGAGAAGGCAGTGCTATGCATGTGGCGGGCAAGGCCACATGGCTCATGACTGCCCGACCCGCCATGAAGATGAGAAATAGACAGTAGAGGGACCTCCCAGGAAGAGGCAAAGGTTTGACCATGGTGGTCTTCCGGGAGCAGGCGGACGTGGCAGAGGAGCTGGCCGAGCAGTGGGTGGTGGACGATATTTTGAGGCTCTACCACCACCACCACCAGGAAGTCCACCGTGACTACAAGGAGATGGCGGACAGAGGTGGGCTTAGCTCCAGGCAGTTGAGGCCTACGACCATAGTGCACCTGAGATGATTCGAGGTACTATTTGTGTCCACTCCACCCTTGCTGCAGTACTTATAGACATAGGTGCGAGTCATTATTTTATTGCCACTACCCTTGTTCAGAGCTTTGAGATTCTGACAGAGATGTTGGCTCGATCCTTATAGTTAGAGACTCTTACAGGAGAAGACTCGACGATTACACACTGGTGCCAGCAGTGTGATCTTACTCTAGGAGGTGAGAGCTTTGTCTTGGATATTCTTGCAGCAGTGTCGAGGCCCTACGACGTCAGCTTGGGTTTGGACTAGTTATCCACAGTTTATGCTCAAATTGACTGTATTAGATGCAAAGTGCAGTGTATCTGCATGGATGGGACCAGGATTACCTTCACTGGTGAGAAGGGAGCCTTTACAATGCAGGATGGACTTACACAGAGTAAGGGGTAGCCAATCACACATCAGTTGGCTAGTCTCATCCTCAGAGCAGTTGATGTGCGGAGTTTGAGATTTTCTATTATGGTGGATCAATACGCGGATGTTTTCCCTAACGATGTTCCAGGACTACCTCCTTACAGAAAGGTTGACTACTACATTGACCTGTACCCCGGGATAGCATCTATTTCTACTCGATCATATCGGATGGATCTCGGTGAGTTTTGTGAGATTCGGGTACAGCTGGAGGACTTGCAGGGGAAGGGATTTATCCAACCCAGTGTTTCACCCTAGGTATCTCTGATTTTGTTTGGCAAGAAGAAGGATGGGAGCTTGTGACTATGTGCCGACTACCGTCACCTACATCAGGTGACCTTGATGAACAAGTACCCACTCCCAAGGATTGACGACCTCTTTTATCATCTCAAGGGAGCACGATGGTTCTCGAAGATAGACCTCAGATCAGGCTGTCACCAGCTCTGAGTTTGAGACAATGATGTGAAGAAGGCGACCTTCAGGTGTCGGTATGGCCACTACGAGTTATTGGTTATGCCCTTCATCATAACCAACACTCCAGCATTGTTCATGAGTCTCATGGGCTGGATCTTCCATCCTTACCTCGATCATTTTGTCATTGTCTTCACCGACAACATAGTGATTTACTCGACTACTGAGGAGGAGCATGCCTAAAATTTGTGGGTAGTACTGGAAACACTCCGAGCACACCATTATTATGGTAAACTCTTGATGTTCCAGTTCTGGATTTGAGAGGTTCAATTTATGAGATACGTCATCTCAGAGGCTGGAGTAGTAGTGGATCTAGTGAAGATCGAGGTAGTACTTGCTTGGGAGCCACACAAGAGTGTGACAGAGGTGTGGAGTTTCCTGGGACTGGCTATGTACTATCAGATATTTGTTCCAGACGTCTCCAGAGTTTCATCACTGCTATCACCATTCAAAAAGAAGAGTCAACCATTCATGTGGTCAGATATATTCTAGCAGAGCTTTTAGGAGCTAAGGTAGATATTGAACAGTGTGCCCATCTTGAGGCTACCAGAGGAGGGTGTAGGGTATGTAGTTTACTATGATGCATCAGGGACTAGACTCGAGTGTGTCCTGATGCAGGAGAAAGCAGTGATTGCGTATGGTTCACAGTAGTTGAGAAAACATGAGCATAACTATGCTACCCACGACCCAGAGTTAGAATCACTGGTCTTCGCCTTGATGATGTGGCAGCACTATCTGATGGGTGATCGTTTTAAAGTCCACTCTGACCACCAGAGTCTCAGGTACATCTTCTCACAGAAGGACTTGAACCTGAGACATCGGTGATGGATAGAATTCCTCCAAGAATATGACTTCGAGATAGTCTATACTTCTAGGAAGGGGAATGTTGTAGGAGATTCTCCCAGCAGGAGATCAGGCATTTAGCTTCTAGGAGAGGAGACATAGCATCTGGCCACATTGTAGATATCCTTTGGGGATAGGGATGGAGCAACCTTTCTTCAGTCTCTCACAGTCACTCCAGCACTTCTCTAGTGAGTCGGAGATGCACATCCTGGGGATGTTGACCGTGAGAAGCGACGTGCTCAGATATCCTCTGGGCAGGCACCTGATGGGTTTTCTAAAGGTGGGGAGCATGTCATCCTCTTCAGAGGATGTACCATGGTACCAGTTTCACTACAGGAGGAGGTGTGGAGGGTGTTCCACACTTCCCCTCTAGCGGTACATCCAGGAGTGGCAAAGATGTATCAGGACCTCAGAAAACATCATTGGTGGCCGGGTATGAAGAAGGCAGTAACAAAGTTTTTCTCATGATGCCTCACTTTTCATCAAGTGAAGGCAGAGAACCAGTTTCCAGCAGGCTTGGTTTAGCCCTTAAAGGGCCCAGGGTGGAATTGGGATGTGATATCCATGGATTTAATGACAGGACTTCCATGTACATCCAGAGGACACGACTCTATCTGGGTGATTGTCGACCGAATCACCAAGTCGGCCCACTTCCTACCAATCAGAGAGCAGGGCTCGGTAGAGAGATTGGGATGCCTCTATGTATAGGAGATCGTACAGCTTCATGGTGTGCCATCGACGATCATCTCCGATCAAGATGCTCATTTCACTTCCTGGCTATGGAAGGGGTTGCAAGAGGCTTTTGGGATGCATCTTCACTTGAGCAACACCTTCCATCCTCATACGGATGGTTAGGCTGAGAGGATCATTCAGACTCTTGAGGATATACTCCGTGCATGTTTCCTTGACTATGGTCACAACTGGGAGGATCAATTACCCTTGGTGGAGTTTGTGTACAACAACATCTACCACTCCACCATCGGGATGGCACCTTACGAGGCACTGTACGGATGACCTTGCAGATCACCATTGTGCTGGACTGACCTAGGGGAGTCAGCACTTATAGGACCAGAGATGGTGCAGGCTACGACGGAGAAGGTTCAGATCATCCAGGAGCGGATGAAGACTACACATATCAGATAGAAGTCCTACGCTGAAAGGAGATGAAGACCACTGGAGTTTGAGGTTGGTAACCACGTCTTCTTATGGGTCTCACCTTGACAAGATCTATGGAGATTTGGCTAAGGTGGAACATTATCTCTATGACTCATCGGACCTTTTCAGGTCCTCAGAAGAGTTGGCAAGGTGGCTTACCGCATATCCCTTCCACCTTAGTTGCACCAGGTGCACGACGTCTTCCACATATCTCAGCTGAGGAGATACGTGCATGACCCATCCCACATCATCGACCATGGGTAGCTGGACATCGATTATGGGGAGACATTCATGGAGGTTATAGGGGATATTGAGGATCGACAGGAGTGGATCCTACATGGATGTTCGATTCCTCTGGTGCGCATTCGCTGGCAGCACGGGAACCTCCAGGAGAGCACATAGAAGCGGGAGGCTCAGATGTGTGCTCAGTACCCCCATTTGTTTCCTTAGTGTGTTTTGTAGCTTATGAGGACGTAAATCCTTGAGGTGGGGAGAATGTAAAGACTTGGAAATCCTATGTAAATTTATTTCTTAAATACATGGGAATTTTACGAGTCCATAGTTTCTGACATCGCTTGATTCCGAGACCCAGTGTGCCCAGAATCAATTTATGATGTTTTGTTCGGGTACGTTCAGTAAACGTACGTGTGGGTTTTTATATCTTTTGAATAGGAGCTCAGACTTGAAATCTGAGGACACCAATGAACTCGCAGCGCCATTATTCTCTTAAGGATACTTTTACCGCAGTTGTGTTTTATCAGGAGTGGAAGTTAATTTTTGGGGATTCTTAATAAATTAAATAAAAACTATGTGTGACATAATTTTATTTAAGTAGTGGTTTTATCCTCCAAGGGGAATTTGGAGGTGGGGCCCACCCCCACATAACCTCCCATGGGAGGATATTATGTGGTGGGTCCCAAATGAGCTCAAACTCCTCAAATCCCTATTGAACCCTGTTTAAACTCTTGGACTTCCCATTAATGTGCCAACACACACTTGTAATTAATTATTTGAATCCCTTGTAATTCTTTCCACCTTCATGCAATTAATTAAGTGAACGAACTTAATTAATTATTATTGAGTGTTTGAATTCTTTTGAATTCATTATGCCAACATTAAAATAAGGGATGATATTATTTTATTTTGGGTTGGAATAATCATTGGAGAGATTGGGTGAGAACTCTTGGAAGAACACTTTTTCTCTCGAAGAAGAATGCTGTTTCCACCGAAGAATGGCGATGCCTCTCCTTCCTTTTTAACCGGGGAAAGAAAGGGAAGGCGTCGCCCAGGAAGAACGTTTCCAACGACAACAACATTCCCACCAACATTAACGGAATGACGTCTGTCTTCCGTGACGTCCATCTTCCATGACTCGTCAACGTTCAACGACGAAATACGAGGTAGGGGTTTGTATGGATTAAATTATATCATCGTTCTTCGAAGGTGGCCAATTGATATAACCTAACACGGAGGGCGTGAGCCTAACAAACACAACCCAAAATCCCTCTATTGAGTCTCGTTTGGTTGACATCAGAGGTATAGCCGAAAGGGCGCGGTGTCGTCGCACCACACCGGAGAATAACCATAGTGGACGAAAGAGGAACCGTGGCGGGGAGGGCTGTGGTGGATGAAGAAGCCCAATGTCATCGTGCCATGCGGAGGGAAGTAGGACCACGGCACCGTCGTGCCATGGTGGAGGTTCCAAGGCAGCCGACCGAGCTGGCCTCCGTGGACCCGGACCTCGGGCTGACCGACCGGTCCACTAGAAGACCGCGGCGCCTGCGGGCGCCGTGTGGAGGAAGATCATGACCCGCCACCATGGCCAACTTGGCTGGGAGAACTGGCCAACTACATCCGGTCAGGATGGAGAATCATGACGCCTACAGGCGCCACAGGGAAGAACCGTGGTCCGCTGCGGGGCTGCGTGTGCCTGCCAGGACCGGACGGGTAGGGGAGGAGGCGGCGTCGCTTGGCCCCGTCGGGCGAACCGGACCAGCATGCATCGCGGGTCGGGTCTGTAGGTGGGCCGCACCCCACCGAGCTAGGACGCATCCCACTGACCCGGGCCGAACCGCCATTTGGGTCGGACCTGCAGAGCTGGGCCGGGCCGACCCCCTAGCCAGCTCGGACCCGCCAGCCCACCGGGCTTGACGGGCCTGACACGTCTTCGGTTAGATGTGAATAACTCATAGACCACATGTCAGATAGATGCTCCGTCTACGGAACTGGGACCCTTGTGATGAGGCAGTCCTTTTGCAATACTCTAAGTGAGTTTTGTACAAATTTGGAAAACAGATGGGTTTGGATCGAGCGTAAATCCAACTGGGCCCCTGGAACGGAAATTCCAATAACTATCAGACCAGGCGTCCGATTGACGCACCGTCTGTTGCATTGGGTTCCTTATGATGAGACGAAAAAATGGGATACATCCACTCAGGACTTCGTGATAGTTGATTTATCGATAATTTACACGAGGAGCGGACCCTCCCAGGATCGAGTGTGCTGTGTGAAGGAACCCTAGAGCTGGCTGCGACGACTATTGTACCAGAATCCTATGTGGGTTCGAGAGCGATGACTAATGTACCAGAATCCTACATGGGTTCGGCAGGGATGAATATTGTACCAGAATCCTATGTGGGTTCGACAATGATGACTACTGAACCGGAATTCGTCTATGGGTTCGACAACGATGACTACTGTACCGGGATCCTCCGTGGGCTCGAAAGTTCTAACTTCTGTTCCTGTATCCTGTGTGGGTCCGAGTGAATAGCTGGTCCTGTATCCTATGTGGGTCCGAAAGCTTAGCTGGTCCTGTATCTTATGTGGGTCTGATAGCTTAGATGAATAAGTGACTACATATGATCATAATTATCAGTCTATGAAAGATGTATACCTGTGTGAGCTGAGTTATGTCTTTCAACCATTATTATCATGGTAATTGAATTTACTTCCTTTGTGGACTGGGTTGTGGTTGGGCTCAAGAGTTGGAGCCAGACTGTGACTGGTAACATAGGTATATGTATGGGCATATACCTAAGTAGGGTTGGTTGATACTTAGTGATTGTATCTTTCTACTATAGTTTATCATTTTTGGATTCTAGGAGACCTTTGGGGGTCTAGGGGTCCCATACTAAGTATTGTTATACTCACCCCTACACAGGCTTGGCCCGCACCTTGTTGTGTTCTATGCAGACGACAGACAGTAGTGATCAAGGATGAGGGTGACAGACGGAGGCTTCTCGGAGCTATACTAGATGGGGCATACCACAGGGACGATTTGTTCATGTTTTGTACCAACCCTTCAGGTAGGATTCCCCAGTGGATGATCCAGGAGTTGTTTTCAAATTTTTACTTGTACTTGTACTTTTTGTTCAGTTGGGTTTGTATACTGGTCCACTTATTTTCAGCACACCTTACTTTTCTATTTTAGTACTTGTTGCCTCTCCTTCTTGTGTTCAGACTGTGTGTGTATTTCAGGTTAAAAGGAAATGCCTTCCCTCTTTATCAATTATTTTCCTTTGGTTCTAGTCGCCAGCCCCTGGCCTATGGAAGGTGGGCTTGGGGTAGTCACAACATAGGCCCGAGGATGGGTCATGACATGGATGGTCATTTAGATCATTATATTCAAATATTGGAGGATGTTCTTTGTAGAAATGTTTCATATTTTTATGGGTTAGGGGATATCTATATGGGGCTGGTTTATTTTCTATATAACAATAGTTACTTTTCATTGTTTAGGATGGCTACCATTGAGGTATTGTTTGGTCTCTCATTTAGTTTACCTATTTATAATGTAGAGGCAGATGCAACCTATCTTTTGGAAAAAATTCTAGTTTTGGATAAATTAGTAACGATTCAGGATACACATCGATGGCTGTTTATAGTGTAGATTCAATATACATCTTATGAGGATTGTTGTTGTCAAGATTTTGAGTTTTATAATGGTGACTGAGTTTTCTTGAATGTTTCTCCATTGTAAAGTAACTGTCATATTTGGAAACAAGGAATATTAGCTTTGACAGATGATAAAAATTTGAAGTTTTTGAGAGAATGTGATTGGTTTCTTATTTGTTGGTATTGATGGTTATGTTGATGGGTATTCCTGACTTTTTCCACGCATCTCATCTCATGAAGTGCCATCATGATCCCTCTCATGTTCTGAGTTTCAGATAGATAATTATATATAAATATTCCTCTATTGTACAAAAACTAGTGTGATCCATTTATTCTCATGTGAAGGTATTTCATGGGAAGTTAATACCATTTTTTAGAGTGTTATGGTGACACAAATTAGATTACCAAGAGACCTAGGAGCATAAATCATCCGTGAAGGAGTAGTGGCCTCATGTCTTCCCGTAGAACCCTTCCTATGCATGGATTCATGAGGATGTAGAATCCTATGGTATATTATGTTTAAAATAATTTATTATGGTATTCTATATATTAATGTTTTAATGGGGTTTATATTGGTTTTAGAGGACTTTTAGCTCTATTTGGAGTTTTTGTAGGATCTTGAGATGAGTAATGCATTCAAGACACATTCATGCGAGGAATATGATTAAAATGTTAATGTGTATCATGGATCATGGTGAGAATGTTTTTTAGAGTGCAAAAATGTTTTAATACATGAATTAAAATGTCATCATGAATTGGTAAATAAAGAATTTTTTACCCATGATGAATATTATTTTTTATATGAAATTCTTGAAATTCATAAATTGAATCTTGGATTCATGGTATGATTCATTCATGAGCTCTAGGTTTTTATGCACTACATTAATGAATGATAATTTTTTCTTCATGGATACTCCAAACTCAAACCTTATATTTTTTCTAGGTATTTTTGGTTGTGTCTTAATATTCTAGGACTCTTCATTTAATGCTTGATCTCTATGGTGGTTGTCCGATATCTATCTTAGTAAACAACCTTTCCACTACTTTATTTCCATTGGTTACGGTAGTAGTGATAAATTGTATTTATGAATATGCCAACCCTATGGTATTTTTTTCAAGATCCTTTATAAAAATGTTGTTTGATCATCTCATAGATTCCAACCCTCATATTTGTTGTTATGTGATATGTGTTTTTATCATAGTATATAAGATATAACCTCTCCATTAGCTATTGTTTATTGTGGATTTGATTACGTGATATGATAATCCTTATTAGGATTATATTCATATCCATTCATTACTTTTTATGCTGGTAGATCCCATTTTAGGTAGTTTTAGACTTGATTATGATGTAGGTAGTTCTATATCAAGCCTTAGTTCATTGAACTGTGATTTCTCTAGTTTAAAAAACATTATTTTCTAATAAAATTACATGATTGTTTTGTAATTTTTATTAAAATATGGTGTTTCACTGGTATTTTGTAATGTAAAATAAGGTTATTCAAAAATAATTAATAAATGGTGAAACCAAGAAATTGTTTAAATAATTAAATGTGTTGATTGATATTGATTGGGAAAATCCAATTTTTATAATTGATTTCTTAAATACAGCATAAGGGAAGAATTTAACATATATGTGGAAGGAGTATCATAACACCATAAACCATTTTATTATCTAGGGATTCACTCATGGGGTGTTTACATACTTCTAAGTTCATTTATTATAGATACATGGCCTGAAACTATCTTGGGGTTCACTGATGAGGTTTTCCTTTACTCCCTAGACATGTTATTCTAGGGTATTTCTTACACACTAGTAATTGATTTGGATACAAGTATAATGTTAGCCTAACCTACTCTAATACTTGTGTTTTTCCATTTTCATGACTTTAATTGATTTTTAATTGAAACACCAACTTGAAAAATGTTTATCATAATTATGAATATTTTTTTATACTGATCCCATTTTAGAACTTTTGAAAAAAGGATATATTTACAATTCTTTTCAATTAAAATTGCTTTACCACTTATCATTGCATGTTTCTTTAAAATGATAATTTTGGGATTTTTGAATAAATAATTGATTTAGAATGAATTGTTTTGATCTATCTAATATTGTTTTGATGAAACCCTAAACACCCCTTCAGTAATTTGTTGGGTAGTCTATATGTCCTTTGATGCAAGAAAATGTAATGTGTCGCACTAAGGTGGAAATGATTGTTTTAGCCGGGTTTTGGTAAACAATGGTTAGATGGTGGTGGACTTAACACACATCACATGAGTATTTGTTTTTAATATTGACATAATTTTGTTTTCTTTGGACCTTTTCATTTTATTTTATTTAGATTTTAGTTTTTTTGATACCGTTATGTTACTTTAATTTATGAAATATTTTTCATCTGAATTTTATTTTATTTTTATTTATAATGTACGTATATATATTCCATGTAACTTTTTAGGTTGGTTAAAATAGTACCCTATGTGTTTTTATCAATTACTGGTAGCTTGTCACCAACTCATGTGGATCATGAATTCCCATCAAGTATGAGTCAGATCGGCTCAGGTACCAGTTTTTGTCAGTAACCTAGACTAGTTTCTTACAATAAATATGTAACTAAATAAAATAACAAGAATTAAAAAGATAATAACTATAAATTTTTATATTGATTAAATGAATAAATATCTAATTTTTTATTTGGTTGATGTAGCTATTTTGTATTAGAAAATAGGATGTTTGGCAGGTTTATTGTTAGAAGTGGTGGAATTTTATGGAAATTATTTTGTGGTAATGGCTATAAGATATAATTGGGTTATAAAATTATAAACTCATTAGATCAAAATGTGAGTGGATATATATATATATATAAGGTTTTATTTTCTTCTTATTTTTATAGACACCCCACCTGATTTGGGTTCTTTTACTCATTCCAAAATGTTTTCAGTTTCAGGTGTTTTTCACACATCACATTTGGTGAGGACGGATTAGTGGTTAACACATATCAAACATTTTCACTTCCAAAATTAAATATAGTGGTGTTGATATGTGGGAGGATGAATCATGAAATAAATAAGGTATGTGTTTTATTTCATTCAAGTTCTTAACAACCTACTATAATCAACGCAGATAAAAAATGGTAAACTTCATATATTGATGGTCATGTATGATAGGATGAGGGAGAAATGTTAATGTCCTTAATTTTGATGATACCATACTATTGTCTTCAGTTATGTTTATAAGAGATACAGATATAGGTATACATATAAAGATTTTTTTATATATATGTTGATTGATACCAACATGAGATATTAGACCATGTATAGTTTTGTGTTGGTAGGGTTGTAACTAAACCCACATCTAATCAATTTTTTCATTAAAGGGATTCATGTACATGCTTTTATCATTTTAGATTGAGAGTAACAAATCATTGGGTATGATTTAGAATGTAATTTTTTTATTCCTTAATGTTTTTATATTTGATTCAATATTTGGTGACTACATATTGATGAAGTAGGCAGTTAATTTACATCATAGGTTATAGATGTGGATGATGATTTTTTCATTGAGGTATCAGTCTCGTTCCTTCAAAATTTTATTAAAGTTCTTGTGTTTTAACACACTTATCATACATTATTTTCTCACCACTATATATAGAAAAAATTTAATATCTTTCTAGGGAAAGTTTGGTCATCGAGTTAGGCAATACTAGCTTATCGCATGGGACTGGTCATAGATTCCCTACTAAGGAATTTTATTTTCTATTTTACCCATTATTTTTAATTGGTTCTACCTATCCATAAAATTTGGGAGTATTTTTTTTATGTTTTTATTTATATTATCATATTTATTAGTTTATTATTTAGGAAATAGTTGTATATATGAGGTTAATTCAACCAATTTGTGTATATTATAGCATCATTGAAAGTCACCATTGTAACGACCCAAAGTTTCATTAATAGAAAATTCATCTAGATCTAGTTAAATGTTTCTTTATGAAAAATGTTTTTATAAGATGTCAACTTCTTTAGTTTTATGTTAATATTTGTGAACGTTACTTTTATAGCCGTTGAACAGTGATCACTTGAGTAGTATAAATATATGGCTTTAACGAACCTAATTTTACTCAGACAAAGGAAGCGAGGACCTCATCCAGTAGAATTGCCCCATACCAAGCCCATTTGCCGGAGCTCGGAAAAGAGGTTGTGTCTTTGGGCTTCGCCATTGACCAAGCCCAAGCTGAGCTTCATTATGTCAAGCTCGAATGGGACCGTCTACGGGAAACGTGGAAGTTGATAGAGATTACCACTTGAGCGATGTTATCCAAGCCGCCCCAAGAGTCTGTCACCATCACACACCTTAACCTTAGTTCTTATGCGGCTATTTTAAGGGGTTATGTAACAAATAAGTAGTACTATGTTCATGTGCATTATTTTTTTATATAATAATGAATATAATTTCTAGTCATTTTTGATACATTGTAAATAGTTTTTAAAGTACAAATGGTGTTTTTTGTTATTATTTAATTAAGAATTATATTTTATTAAATTAAGGGATTTTTTGAATTAAATAATATTTTAATAAAATATTATTATTAATATTAAATTAATTTTTATTAAATATAAATGACCTTATAATTTTATGAATGCAATTAAAATTTTTATTAAGGTTTGGAAGCCATTTCTGTCAAAACCCGTGAATTTTTTAAAAATGTCGGTTTTTATTTTAAAAGTGAAAATTCACATATTTAGAAAATTATTTACATAAAATAAATATTATTTTTTGAATCAGGACGTCGAAATTATCCAACAGTGAATTTTTTATAATTTTCTGAGACAGTCAAATTTTTGGGTAAAAATTAAATACCATTTAAATATATAATGTGTTTTATGACATCATAATGACCCAATGATGATGTAATAAAATACCATAATCCTTATGTTCGGCCAATATGTGTTTTATCATTAAAATAATGTGATTTTGGGTTTGTTTGACTTACTTTTCAAAGCATTAATGGAGCCCTCAAGACTTATTCAACACTTCGCCTTTTTAAATTAATTTCCATGGGAGTGTGACTCACCTCCACATAAGAAACCCTAAATTTTTAATAATTTCGGACCTTGGCCTTGTAAAATATTTTTTTCCTATTTCCTTTTCCAGAAACCATGGGAAAATACCATGGGATGGTTTGTGGTTTGGATTATTTTAATATAAGGGGTCCCAAACCTAAATAATAAAGAATTCTCTCACATTTCCTATATAAACCCCCCCAAGATCCCAGTTTCTCTTCACTAAAAGGCCTTGGAGTTCGTCCAACCTCTTCCCTACTCTCTATAGAATCTTCTCAAGGTGCCCCAAGCTCCCAAGAAGCCTCTCACAAGCCTCTCTCTAGCCTTTGGAAGCACACTTCCAAGTAAGGGTTTTTTCTTCCTTTCTATTTTTTGTCAATTTTCTTTAAGTTGTTTTGCCCTTTTAATTTCAATTATAAATGTTTGGGTATGGTTTCTCACCTCCCTCATACTTCCCTCTTTATGTTTGAATGATGGGAGACCCCTTTCTCTCTCATTAAATGCCTCCCATGTACACCTGTTACCATGCCGAAATTCCGAAAGGAACTTCTCTCTCTTCTTTTACATTCAAGCAATACTTTTTATCATGAATCTAAATTCCATTTCCATTTTTGGGAAATGTATCTATATGACCTTCTTAATGTCCATTACATGTAAATATGATGAGGAAATCCTTTCTCTCTCATCAACCTTTTTTTATGAATTCTTATGTCACGCTGTTACGCTGCCGAAATCGCACCGATTTTTTAAGCCAATGTCATTTTGTAGTGAATACCATGCCCATTTCTACATAAAGGGTATTCACCTTTATGAACATTTACATATTGATTCTAAAGTTTCATGTATGAATTCCACATTCCTTTATCATGGAATAAATTATTATGTTTTATGAATCCATGTTTTATGATCCATATGGCACACTTATGCATGAAATGAAATGTTTAAGAAGGGTGCGCCCTTATAGCGCTCCAATGCATTGGGTAAAGTATAGTATCATGATACGTCAAGTGCAATGAGTGTTGAATCATGCTAATTCAAGTTAAATGAGGGTTTACTCGTGCTTCAAGTGCAATGAGGGTTTACTCATGCTCCATATGCAATGAGCCTTGGCTCATGCTAATTCAATGTTAAGTGTTGTTGCCACATTTCCATGTTATGATTATCATGCTTTATCATGCCTTTATGTTCATGTTTCTTTTATGCTCTATTGATATGCCTATTGTTTAACATGTATTTTAATCCTCATGTTATTCCATGTGTACTCCCTTACTGGGCTTTATAGCTCACCCTTTTCTTATGCATGTCCTCAGGTTATCCCATGCAATGCTAAGTACGAGGGAATTTAGTGGTCATGTAAAGGATGTTTTCAATAAAGATATTGTATTTCAAGTTTAAAGTTTTTTTGTAATGATCCTAATCCCCAAAGACACTAAACCACTCGATCTTCTTTGTTGTATCAAGTGATGTTTTATGTAATAAATCATGTTTAAGTTGTAATAAAAAGCAGGGTTGTCATAGTTGGTATCAGAGGATAGGTTTAGTTATTTTTGGGGTTAGGAAACCCTAGTAAAGCCTTAGATACAAGACTAAGTATAAAAAAAACATCCCTATGTTTTGGTAAGTATTGAGTAAGTGGTTTATCAAGCAAATACATCTCTGTCTGGATACGAGCAGGTAGAGGTGGCTCTGGCACAGATGCATCCTAGGGGTAAAACCCGAAAACACCGCTTTGAGCTAGACTCGAACGGGAACTGGTGCACGACAATGGGCCTTGCTGCACTCTTGGTTACGACACTCCCGGGGGATATGTTTTGATAAATTCACAAGCTTAGTATGAACCCTTATTAAGGGAAAAATGCCCCTAAAAATATATGTTAGAAGGTAGATCATGAAAATCCTGGATTGAATCCTATAGACTCATGAGTTAAAGAGATTAAAGTGTATTTATAAGTCATCAACTTTTGTCTTTGGATTACCCTTTAGGTGATACCCCTAACTTTCCTTTTATTCCAGCCAATGACCGATAATAGGAGAACTCGGGATAACAAATGTGGTGAAGATCAGTGTGATGATTGTACTAATGAGATGCCCAATACAATGGGAGCGGGAATTGCGAACTTTGTCATGCTTCTCTCTCAGCTAACTCAAGTTTTGAATAGAAACATGGGTCAAGAGGAACGTTCAACCCCCCCTAAGAAAGAACAAGTCTCTATTGAAAGCTTCATGAGACAAAGGCCTACTACTTTTAGTGGATCATCTGATCCCACGATCGCTGAGAAATGGATCAACTCCATTGAAAAGATATTCTCCATCCTCCAATGTTCTGAACAAGAGAAGGTTCTCCTGGTGGCTTATCATATGGTGGGTGAAGCTGATCAATGGTGGACGTTGATCAAAAATACTAAGCCTGAGGAGGAGATCGAGGCTTTGGAATGGAAAGAATTCCGAAAGATGTTTTTCGATAAATATTTTCCATGCACCCTCCATCTTAAGATGTAAAGGGACTTCCTTTCCCTCAAGAAAAAAGATGAAGAATATGTGGGAGCGTACGAGGAAAACTTCACAAGGCTTGCACGATACGCTTCCGGCTTTGTCGTTACCCCCGAATGCAAGGTTGACTACTTCTTTGGTGGGCTGAAGCCTAGCTTGCGGAAAGCATTAGCGATCCGTGACTTTAACAGCTATGAGGAAATTGTCCGATGTGCCCTCAAGGTTAAAATGGAGATCAGAGAATCACAGGGGTATCATGGGGACAAGAAGCGTAAGGTTAACTTCAATGCTGGTGGGTCGATGGATAAATCCAACAACACTAAGAAGTTCCAGCACCCCACTTGCCAAAAGTGCGGAAAAAGCACCCTGGAAATTGCCTTAGGGGGACGAGAAAATGCTTCAAGTGTGGAAGGGAAGGGCACCTAGATATTAACTGTCGGCAAGAAGGACCCGTAGCTGCGACAGAGGATAGGAACGCTCCATTAGAACCTCAAAGCATTGTTCAATGCTACAAATGCAAAGAACCAGGCCATTTTGCAAATCAGTGCCCTAATCCAAGGGTTTTCGGAGGCAACAAACAACCTCCAAGACAGCAAGGAAGAGATTTTGCCATCACTTCTGCCGAAGTGAACCCTGACAACGAAGTGGTGAAAGGTACGCTAATTATTCATTCAAGAATAGCGAACATACTTTTTGATTCAGGTTCTATGCATTCTTTTATATCTCAAAAGTTTAGTAGAACAATCCCAGCACCACCACAAATCATTGAAGTAAAGATGTCGGTGAGTACGACAAATGGGGCAGTCATTGCATCCCATGACTATAAGTCCTCCCCTGTTATAATCTGTGGATTGAATTTCCTGGAGAACCTCATCATACTCCCTCCGGTGGAATTTGATGCAATTCTTGGCATGGATTGGACTTCCTTATATAGAGCCAACATAAATTGTCAGGAGAGGGAAATCACACTCCATATGGAGAATCGAACCCCGATTCTTTACAGGTGTCAGGAGGAAGACGAATCTCCTTTATCTCCATCATCTCAAGCATGGATATTACTGCCTTATGAGCATGCATATCTGGCTCAGATGATTGAGTCTAAGGAAGAAACCACCCTTGAAGAAATGCCTATTGTGAGGGAATTCGCTGAAGTGTTTCCCGAGGAACTTTCTGGTCTTCCTCCAAGAAGAGATGTTGAGTTCTCAATTGAAATTACACCTGGGGCGCTACCAATATCCAAGACTCCATATAGAATGGCTATTGTTGAGCTTGAAGAGCTGAAGAAACAACTACAGGAGAACCTGGATAAAGGGTTTATACGCCCAAGTGCATCACCATGGGGTGCACCAGTCCTCTTCGTCAAGAAGAAGGATGGGTCAATGCGACTTTGCATCGATTATCATGAACTTAACAAAATCACGATAAATAACAAGTATCCTCTCCCAAGAATCGATGAATTGTTTGATCAGCTACGTGGAGCACAATACTTCTCCAAGGTGGACTCGTGTTCGGGATATTATCAAGTTAGGGTGAAGAAGGAAGATATCCCCAAGACTGCTTTTCGTACAAGGTACGAGCACTATGAATTCATAGTAATGCCTTTCGGACTCACCAATTCTCCAGTAATATTCATGGACTTGATGAATAGAGTCTTTAGAGATTACCTTGACAAATTTGTGGTAGTCTTTATAGATGATATTCTAATATACTCCAGAACCAAGGAGGACCACGAGGAGCATTTAAAAACTGTACTAGAGACTTTGTGCAAGGAGAAGCTCTATGCAAAGTACAACAAGTGTGAGTTTTGGTAGAAGGAAGTCTCATTCTTGGGCCATATCATCACAAGGAATGGGATATATGTGGACCCCTCCAAAACAGATGCAATTGAGGGATGGCTGAGGCCAACATCAGTAACTGATATCCGTAGCTTCTTGGGGTTAGCTGAATATTATCGACGATTTGTGAGAAATTTTTCACGATTTTCCATCCCTCTTACCAAGCTAACTCGAAAGGGAGTTAAGTTTTCTTGGAGTGATAAATGTGAAGAAAGCTTCAAGGAGTTGAAAAGGAGGCTTATCACTGCACCCATGCTCACTTTACCCACAAGTGGGGAGATTTTTGTGGTATTAAGTGATGCTTCGAAAAAGGGCTTAGGATGTGTGCTGATGCAGAATGATAAAGTGATATCCTATGCCTCAAGGCAGTTGAAAATCCATAAGCGAAACTATTCAACGCATGATCTAGAGTTGGCGGCTGTGATCTTTGCCTTGAAAATCTGGCGGCATTATCTCTATGGAGAGAAATGTGAGGTATATACTGACCACAAGAGTCTTAAATATATATTCACACAGAAAGAGCTTAATATGCGCCAGAGAAGATGGATAGAGCTCATCAAGGATTATGACTATTCAATACATTACCACCCTGGGAAGGCGAACAAGGTGGCAAATGCCCTAAGTAGAAAGGATCCAGCGATTCTATCAATGATGAGAATTGAGAAGGATCCAATCTTCTTAGACTTGATGAAGATGGACGTGGGAATCATAAAGAAGGGAACATCATCAATCCTTTCACAAATGATTTCTCAACCATCTCTTTTGGAAAGGTTAAAGGATGCTCAAAAGGATGATGTGGGAATTCAAGAAAAAGTGGAAGCTATCAAAAAGGGGAAATCCTCGGAGTTTAATGTTAATGAAGAAGGAACTATGCGGTTTGGGAAAAGACTATGTGTTCCATCAAGCCTGGAGCTAAAGAAGGAACTTTTGGATGATGCACATAGTTCAACTTTCTCTATTCACCCAGGGAGCACAAAGATGTATCGAGATCTCTAAAAAAACTTTTGGTGGGATAATATGAGGAAGGAGATCGCTGAATATACATCAATATTCCTGGTGTGTCAGCAAGTGAAGGCAGAGAGGCAGAAGTCTAAGGGGATGATGAAACCATTGCACATACCAGAATGGAAATGGGAGAACATCACCATGGACTTTGTCACCAAACTTCCAAGGACATATAAAGGCAACAATGCAATATGGGTTGTTGTGGATCGTCTTATAAAGACTACACACTTCATTTCTATTCGAGAGGATTTCTCTTTGGATCAATTGGCACAGATATATATCAGGGATGTGGTACGGTTTCATGGAGTAACACTATCTATTGTGTCTAACCGAGATCCATGATTCACCTCTAAGTTTTGGAAGAGTCTACAACATGCTCTGAATACTGAACTGAACTTCAGTATGACCTATCATCCTCAAACTGATGGCCAATCCGAGCGGACTATCCAAACACTTAAGGACATGTTGAGACCATGATCAATGGACTTTAAAGGAGGATGGGATCAGCATCTTCCTCTAGTTGAGTTCTCTTATAATAATAGTTTCCACTCAAGCATCCAAATGGCACCATATGAAGCCCTGTATGGGAAAAGGTGTAGAACACCGACATGTTGGGATTAGGTCGGCGAACGTAAGCTTCTTGGACCAGAAATGGTCGAAGAAATGGTGGAGAAGGTGAAAACCATTCAGCAGCATATCAAGGCAGGCCAAAGTCGACAGAAGAGTTATGCAGATAATCGTTGATGAGACCTTGAGTTTAAAGTCGAATACATGGTGTCTTTACGCATATCTCCGTGGAAGAAGGTCATGAGGTTTGGAAATAAAGGGAAGTTAAGTCCAAGGTACATCGGCCCCTTCGATATTCTTGATCGTGTTGGGGCTGTGGCCTATCGACTAGCACTTCCACCTACTATGGCCAAGGTGCATGATGTCTTTCATGTATCCCTCTTAAGGAAGTACATACCGGACCCTTCACATGTACTCTCTTCCGAGGTGGTACAATTGGAAGATGATCTTTCTTATGAGGAGCAACCAGTGAAGATCTTAGATCGTAGAGAAAAAGTTCTACGAAATAAGACAATGCCCCTTGTCAAGGTGTTGTGGAGAAACCACAAGTTTGAAGAAGCAAATTGGGAGTCGGAGGATATGATGAAGCTGACTTACCCACATTTGTTTTAGTGTGGGAAAAGGAAAATTTCGAGGGCGAAATTTCTTAAGGGGGGAATATTGTAACGACCCAAAGTTTCATTAATGGAAAATACCTCTTGATCCAGTTAAATGTTTCTTTATGAAAAATGTTTTTATAAGATGTCAAATTCTTTAGTTTTATGTTATGATTTGTGACCGTTACTTTTATAGCCGTTGAACAGTGATCACTTGAGTAGTATAAATATATGGCTTTAACGAACCCAATTTTACTCATACAAAGGAAGTGATGGCCTCATCCAGTAGAATTGCCCCATACGAAGCCCATTTGTCGGAGCTCGGAAAAGAGGTGGCGTCTTTGGGCTTCGCCCTTGACCAAGCCCAAGCTGAGCTTCATTATGTCAATCTCGAATGGGACCGTCTACGGGAAAAGTGGAAGTTGATAGAGATTACCACTCGAGCGATGTTATCCGAGCCGCCCCAAGAGTCTGTCACCATCGCACACCTTACCCTTAGGTCTTATGCGGCTATTTTAAGGGGTTATGTAATAAATAAGTAGTACTATGTTCATGTGCATTATTTTTGTATATAATAATGAATATAATTTCTAGTCATTTTTGATACATTGTAAATTGTTTTTAAAGTACAAATGGTGTTTTTGGTTATTATTTAATTAAGAATTATATTTTATTAAATTAAGGGATTTTTTGAATTAAATAATATTTTAATAAAATATTATTATTAATATTAAATTAATTTTTATTAAATATAAATGACCTTATAATTTTATGAATGCGATTAAAATTTTTATTAAGGTTTGGAAGCCATTTCTGTCAAAACCCGTGAATTTTTTATAAATGTCGGTTTTTATTTTAAAAGTGAAAATTCACATATTTAGAAAATTATTTAGATAAAATAAATATTATTTTTGGAATCAGGACGTCGAAATTATCCAATGGTGAATTTTTCATAATTTTCTAAGACAGTCAAATTTTTGGGTAAAAATAAAATACCATTTAAATATATAATGTGTTTTATGACATCATAATGACCCAATGGAGATGTAATAAAATACCATAATCCTTATGTTCAGACAATATGTTTTTTATCATTAAAATAATGTGATTTTGGGTTTTTTTGACTTACTTTTCAAAGCATTAATGGATCCCTCAAGACTTATTCAACACTTTGCCTTTTTAAATTAATTTCCATGGGAGTGCGACTCACCTCCACATAAGCAACCCTAATTTTTTAATAAGTTCGGACCTTGGCCTTGTAAAATATTTTTTTCCTCTTTCCTTTTCAAGAAACCATGGGAAAATACCATGGGATGGTTTGTGGTTTGGATTATTTTAATATATAGGGTCCCAAACCTAAATAATAAATAATTCTCTCACCTTTCCTATATAAACCCACCCAAGCTCCCACTTCGTCCTCACTCAAAGCCCTTGGAGTTCGTCCAACCTCTTCCATACTCTCTCTAGAATCTTCTCAAGGTGCCCCAAGCTCCCAAGAAGCCTCTCACAAGCCTCTCTCTAGCCTTTGGAAGCACACTTCCAAGTAAGGGTTTTTTCTTCCTTTCTATTTTTTGTCAATTTTCTTTAAGTTGTTTTTCCCTTTTAATTTCAATTATAAATGTTTGGGTATAGTTTCTCACCTCCCTCATACTTCCCTCTTTATGTTTGAATGATGGGAGACCCCTTTCTCTCTCATTAAATGCCTCCCATGTACACCTGTTACCATGCCGAAATTCCGAAAGGAACTTCTCTCTCTTCTTTTACATTCAAGCAATACTTTTTATCATGAATCTAAATTCCATTTCAATTTTTGGGAAATGTATCTATATGACCTCCTTACTTTCCATTACATGTAAATATTATGAGGAAATCCTTTCTCTCTCATCAACCTTTTTTTATGAATTCTTATGTCACGCTGTTACGCTGCCGAAATCGCACCGATTTTTTAAGCCAATGTCATTTTGTAGTGAATACCATGCCCATTTCTCAATCAAGGGTATTCACCTTTATGCACATTTAAGTATTGATTGTAAAGTTTCATGTATGAATTCCACATTGCTTTATCGTGTAATAAATTATTATGTTTTATGAATCCATGTTTTATGATCCATGTGACACACTTATGCATGAAATGAAATGTTTAAGAAGGGTGCGCCCTTATAGCACTCCAATGCATTGGGTAAAGTATAGTATCATGATACGTCAAGTGCAATGAGTGTTGAATCATGATAATTCAAGTGCAATGAGGGTTTACTCGTGCTTCAAGTGAAATGAGGTTTTACTCATGCTCCATGTGCAATGAGCCTTGGCTCATGCTAATTCAATGTTAAGTGTTGTTGCCACATTTCCATGTTATGATTATCATGCTTTATCATGCCTTTATGTTCATGTTTCTTTTTTTCTCTATTGATATGCCTATTTTATAACATGTATTTTACTCCTCATGTTATTCCATGTGTACTCCCTTACTGGGCTTTATAGCTCACCATTTTCTTATGCATGTCCTCAGGTTATCCCATGAAATGCTAAGTACGAGGGAATGTAGTGGTCATGTAAAGGAAGTTTTCAATAAAGATGTTGTATTTCAAGTTTAAAGTTTTTATGTAATGATCCTAATCCCCTAATACACTAAACCTCTCGATCTTATTTGTTGTATCAAGTGAAGTTTTATGTCATAAAGCATGTTTAAGTTGTAATAAAAAGCAGGGTTGTCATAACCATTCCAAGACCTATAGTAGATGGGATTCAAGGGTGAAATTTATATTCATTATAATCCCAGAATTGGTTCCTTATTGGGGAGTTTCATGACTAAGTGTTATACAATCATCTTATAAAGAGTTATCATGGAGATTTATGTTTAGAACTAGTGATGATTTCAAGGGTGTATTGAAAAATTTTAAACGTGTGATTCATGTTTTATATCAACAAGGTAGGCTATATAAGACATTATATTATAATGATACCCATTTTCTAATGTAAAGACCCTATTTTTATCTAATGACTAAGTAAAATATTGTTTTCTATAGGGTAGAATCATAGGAAATGTACGTTTATCAAATGTGTCTTTGTTTTTGTTAGATATAGGGATAATTTATGGGTTATTAATATTGAGATATTAAATTAAATTTATTAAGTAAATTCAAATCTACTAGGATTAGGATGTTTGATACCATGGTAGGAAAGAAGTTAGTTGTTCATTATCTATACATGGTTCTGGTTGGTCAACACCAACAAAAACACTACAGTGACCAAGGATGTGAAATAGTGATTCATGTTATCCAATTTCTACCCTCTTAAGATGGAGAAGTATTTTGGTCACCTAATTAATCTAGATACAACACTAGTTGGAGGTCCTATAAATCACATTTAATTTTATCTGAACCAATGTTGAGTATCCAATTCCCCTATATGTTAGTTATAAAATGGGTAAAAATGATAGTGGTGGAACTTGTATCATGTGTAGTTAAATGAGGTAACAATCGATTAAGAAGATTTTATGTTGTAGTTTCATATATTTTTTCTATAATATTTTATGAGGGTGGTTGTTTCGCGTGGAATCCGGGGATGACCTCCTGGATGGGAGATTCAAACGTTCCGATCGGTTTCTAACGGGTTTGTTCGTAGAACCGGAAACATCCAATGATTCCACATCCGTTTGGACCTACTTTCCAAAGGCAGGCGCTCATTAGTTTGTGGACTAATGAGGCTTAGGAATTTGCATTGGTCGAGAGGATGGGAGGTCGGACTCATCACACCTTTTTGAGGGGAATTATTGTCTACTCCGGGACTCTCTTTATAGATTTAAGTTAAGTTCGTGAATCCTTATTACATTACCAAGTATAAAATGAGCTTTCCTTTAGTTTTAACAATCAATGATTAAATATGCAAGAAATTTAGAGAATCTTTTATATGTATTCGAGGTTCTTCATCAATATAGAATCATCTATATTTGTTTAGAGATTCTTGGTCAATGGTATCCTTCAAAACATTTATATAAAAGTCTCTTGGTCATTTTGATGACCAGGCTGGTTTTAAAGCCACTCAGTGGGGCACTTGAAGTTTATCGTCATTCAGAAGGACATAGATTATTTCAAAGTTTGGGATCGAACCCATAAATGGGCTACCTACGTATCCTTTGTTTTGGAAAAGGAATCAGAACCCACGCAGTTCGAGGAATGGGGTATGATGTTTTATGATTGATGGCTCAAAGATGAATGTCATAATTTACTTTTACACTCTAAGCTCACGTGAGTCATGCTCGGTGTGAGAAACAAGAGGTATTGATAAAATTTAGACAATTGTGCCATAAAAGATGAAATCATAAGAATTTGTTTGGGGCTTATGTATAGATGACTGCCCAGATAGATGAAGGTTTAGGATTTACTTTTAGGGAAAAAATCCATGAACAGGGTCCACAAAGTTATATGTGCTTCATGGAGATTTGAATACTCTAATCTTGGGGCTTACTCCTAAGGAGGATGCCCAAGTTAGGAGGGGACTTATGATTGGGTTTTATTCCTGAAAAGGAAACCCAAATCAAAGGTAATTTATGACTGGTTAAGAGAAGTTTAAGGGGACTTGGGCCTTATTCCTGAAAAGGAAGCCCAAGGTTATGACTGAGTCTTATTCCTAAAAAAAAAGATACCCAGGTTAGGGATTAAGGTTTGGGGCTTACTCCTGAGGAGGATGCCCATATTTGAGGTTGGGGCTTATTCTTAATAAAGATGCCCAAGATTAGAGGACTTGATTGGGGCTTACTCCTGAGGAAGATGCCCAGATAAAAGGTTTTATAACTAGGGATTATTCCTGAAAAGGAGACCCAAGTTAGGATTTTCTCATCTTAAAGGTTGAGGTTGAATGAATGAACTCCCCGTATTTTAGTGACATAAGGATATTTAAATCACTAGACTTTGAGAGAGATTTCACAGAATTCCTTTCAGATAAGAAAGTCAAATCAAGAATTCATGCCATAAATGGTTTTGAAGAGTGTCTTGAAGACTAAATCTTAAAAAGGAAAGGTGAAATGGCTGAAGAGGGAAAAAATGGGCAAGATGGGCACCCAAAAAGATAGGGGCGCGCAAGTCTTGAAAGGCGCGCAAGTCCTGCGGCGGCGCGCAAGTATTGGTCGTGCAAGTATACTTGCGCGACAAATGGTGTACTTGCGCGATATTCAATCAGAATTGAAATACTTGAGCGACTCTTGATAAAACCCTTTAGAATCCCCTTGAGGTTCTTCCAGAAAAGGGACGCGCAAGTTATATTGAAGGAATTAGGTCGGCGCGCAAGTGTTTGATAAGTTTCAACACTTAGGCCTTCCTTCTTCTCTTGAGATCTTCCGTTCTAGGTAAGAAATTACCTTAGAAGTGTTCCGGAAGCTTTGAGAAGAGACTTGGGCGTCGGGAGCTTCAATCCGAGTTTCTGGAAAAAAATATCCTCTCGAATGGGGGGCCCACAAGGTCTATTTATAGGCAAAAGAAGACCCAGGGCGGTTACCGGACGGTTACCAATTAGGTCGCGCAAGTCACCTGCGTGACCAAGGTAGCCGCGCAAGTATACTTGCGCGGCAGTGGTATCACTTGCGCGGTGAATTTGCTATTGATCCTTTGTTCAGGACTTTGTCGATTTTTGATGTTTTCTTCAAAGGATGAATCACTTTCAGCTGAGATATTCCCTTTTCCGATCTTTAGATTCTGTGACGAAAGGAGCGTCAAAAAAATTCCCCCCTCAGAGTTGGATCCAGAGAGAAATGAGGATTTGACTCTGAGGAAATCAAATCCATCCAAAGGAAAAGGGGGTGCGCAAGACTTTAGGGCACAGAGGGCAGTGCGCATGTGTGATGGAACATGACTTTTATTCAGAGTTCCTTCGTCTTTTGTGGGCAGTTTAAAGTCATGCACGCCAGACATAAAGGGGCTAATGTTTAAGGTCGAAATAGCTTTGACCGAAAATGGATTAAAAAATGGATTCAATTCCTTGACAATTTATCTGAAAACATATTACCATAATCAAGTATGAGGGAAAAAATGTAAACTATGGCTTAAGAATATTTGAATCTGAGGAATGATATGAAAAAGTGCTAAAAGGCATTAGAAGAAGTAGTTTCCAAGAATGAAGTTACTATTATTTAACAAAACCCGTTAGGGGGTTGAAATATGCAGGGCCACCTATGGGCATTGGCTGCATAGTCAAATAAAATAGCATCTTTTGGCTGACAAGTCTGTTATGTGGACTGTTTATGTAAGGCCACCTATGGGAACGTGCTGCATAGTCAGGCAAAAGAACTCCCAGAAATTTACTTTCCTAGTGCTAAAAGCTAGTGAAAGTTTATGGAGATTCAAATTTTCTAAAGCATAGAGTTTGTTGTATGGAAAGAGGTACTTGAATATGGAGAAGATATTTCCAAACAAGAATATCGAAGAACTGGATGAATATCACTCCTACAAAGGTCTGACCCAAACGTAGGGAAGAAGAATAAACCATAGACTTGAATACTTTCAGATCATGAAAAAGGATATGGGACAAATACGTTAAGGATGGCTATTTTTGCGGATCCCTACATACTGTCGTTTAAGACAAATAAGGACAAAAGAGGCATTCTTCCCAAGAATTAAGTTACTATTATTTAACAAAACCCGTTAGGGGGTTGAAATATGCAGGGACACCTATGGGCATTGGCTGCATAGTCAAATAAAATAGCATCTTTTGGCTGACAAGTCTGTTATGTGGACTGTTTATGCAAGGCCACCTATGGGCACGTTCTGCATAGTCAGGCAAAAGAATTCTCAGAATTTTGACATTTTTGTGACTAGAAGTCATGAAAAGGGTTATGAAGATCTAAAAATATTTAAGGTTAGGATTATAATACATAAAGATGGGTATTGTCCAATGTATATAGAGATACATAGGTCAATGAAAACCATAATCATGTTGTGGCTGGGTCCTAAATTGAAATTTTGGACTTCACTACGTATCTCATAAGAATGAGAATCAAGCCATACGTAGTTCTTGAAATGTAGTTTAACGTCGTGCAGGACGAAAGTATGAGTGATCTTTAGTTTAAGGTCATAGAATTCGGACCATAATAATGAATACACAGTGTGTGTTTTCATGAAGACTTTTCAGCCAAGGGACTGAAAGTGAAATTTGGGGTTAGACCCAAAAGACTTGGGACTGGATTTGAGGGACACTCGAATGTTCCTACGTATCCCATAAGGATGGGAATCAAGTCCACGTAGTTCTAGAACTACCCTTTGTACAAATTTGGTTCGTACATGTGAAGGGTGAAAGGGGATTTTAGTGCAATGATGGTTTTAACCTAAGATAAAAAGTTTAGGCATTACCATGTATGTACGTAGTTTTTTGAAAATGAAAACCATGATTGAAAAAGAATCAATGTTAATAATGGTTCCTTCTCAAATGAGGAAATCAAAAAATATTGTAGTTTATTGTCGTACCGGACAAAAGTGTTGTATAGTTTAACGTCATATAACAAGGACGAAAGTGAATCAATGTAAAGATATTGATTCCAGGGGTGGTTTCACAAATCATCATCATATGAGATGGTGGTGAACCGATGTGAAGAGATTGTTTTTGGGCTTGAACCTTGGGAGGTTGCCTACATACCCAGCCTGGAGGGCAAGGATCAAAGTCCGTGTAGTTCAATTAAAGAATGAATCAATGATCAAGTTATTCTTGGGTACAATGATCTAATAAAAAATGTTGTTGGGACTTACACATGGTTAGTGGCCCAAAGGGAGTGTTATGGTTGATGTTCGCTCTAAGCTCACGTGAGTCATACTCGGTGTGAGAAACAAGAGGTAATAACAACCTTAACGATGCACAGTTTAATGTCATGTAGGACATAAAAAAAAGGGACTATGCAGTTTAAAGTCTTGCAGTTAGGACTATTGGTGCTGCACAGTTTAGTGTCATGTAGCAGGGACAAAATAACAGTTTAATGTTATGTAGGACACATCAAGGACTTTCTGTACAGTTTAGCGTCATGTAGTTAGGACGATGGGGACAATATAGTTTAACGTCATATTGGACGAAAAGGGGGACTGTGCAGTTTAATGTCATGCAGTAAGGACAAAAGAGTGTACCATTTTAACGTCATGTCGGACGAAAGTGCGAATAGTTTAAGGTCATATGCATGGACCGTGGATGGTGCAGTTTAATGTCATGTTGGACCTTTGATGATTATATAGTTTTAACGTCTTTCCGGACGTGAGGGACTTTTATACAGTTTAGCGTCATGTAGTTAGGACGTCACAGTTTAACGTCTTGGTGGACATAAGGGATTTGAAAATAGTTTATGGTCATATACATGGACCAGGGATGATGCAGTTTAAGGTCATGCTGGACGGTTTAGGGAACTTTTTCACAGTTTAATGTCGTGTGGGACGAAGTTGCAGTTTAAGGTCATACTGGACCATTACTGTACAGTTTAAAGTCATGTAGTTAGGACTAACTGGTGTTGTACAGTTTAAAGTCATGTAGCTAGGACTAAGGTGAACCAATATGAGGATATCAGTTCTGGAGACTTTTTACAGTTTAACGTCATGCTGGACGATGAAAGTGCCACACAATTTAATGTCATGTTGCTAGGACACAATACAGTTTAATGTCATGTTGCTAGGACACAATATAGTTTAATGTCATCTCGGACAAAATATAGTTTAATGTCATCTCGGACAAAATATAGTTTAATGTCATCTCAGACATTGAAGGTGACACAGTTTAACGTCATGTTGGACGAAGTTGCAGTTTAAGGTCATACTGGACCATTGCTGTATGAACCAATTGTAAGAGTCTTGGTTCTGGGAACAATATTTTGTGTTTATACAAAACACTTCTTCAGAAATCTGGCATTAGTTGGAGTCGTGATGTGTTCTCCATCCATTGAGATCAGAGAATACGCTCCATTGGAGTAGACCTTATGTATTGAATAAGGTCCTTCCCATTTTGGTTCAAGCTTGTGAGGCTTCTTTCCTGGTATCATTGGTGTTCTGAGAACCAATACCAATTCTCCCTGAATGAATGAACGAAGACGAACTTTTTTGTTAAAAGCTCGTGCTATCTGATTCTGATAGATTTCCAAGTGGTGCAAAGTGCACAATCTCTTCTCATCTAACTGTTCCAATTCATTCAACCGTTTTTGGGACTGCCCATCTGTTGATAACTGATCACAAATGGCTATTCTGAGTGAGGGCAATTGAACTTCAATTGGCAAGACTGCTTCTGTTCCATATACTAATGAATATGGAGTAGACCGCGTTGCATTGCGAGTGGTAGTCCGATAAGCCCATAAAGCATGATAGAGTTTATCAGGCCATGACCTCTTATCTTTATCTACCATCTTTTGTAGTATATTTGAAAGAGTCTTGTTGAAGGCCTCTATTTGGCCATTAGCCGCTGCATGATATCGAGATGAATGGTTGGACTTAATGATGTATTCTTGATACAATTTCTTTACCTCAGAAGAACAGAAGTTGGTGCCGTTGTCCGTTAATATGGTATGAGGGACACCAAATCTAGTAATGATGTTAGACTTGATGAAGCTAACAATGCATTTAGAACTGACTTCTTTGAGAGGTACTGCCTCTGCCCATTTGGAAAAGAAATCAGTAGCAGTAAGAATGTACTTAAACTGCTTGGCCGTAGCTGAAGGGTAAGGTCCCACCACATCCATTCCCCATGTGGAAAATGGCCATGAGTATTTAGCTGTATGAAGCAACTCTGGAGGTTGATGAATGAAGTTGGCATATACTTGGCATGAATGACACTTCTTTGTGAAATTAACACAATCTTGTATCATTGAAGGCCAGAAGTATCCAAGCCTTCGAATTTGATCAGACAATCTATGTCCAGACTGGTGGGCACCACAGACTCCTGCATGCACTTCTTTTTTGACAGCCATTGTCTCTTCACCATCAATACATCTGAAGAGAACTCCATCAAAACCACGTTTGTAGAGAATTTTCTCGAGGTGGTTTGGACCATCATAAAGAGTAAAATTGACCACACGTCGCCGAATTTGTTCTTTCTCGGCTCTATCAGGTGGAAGTGTTCCATTTTGAAGGTATTCCTTGATAGGTGACATCCATCCTGTAGTATGACCATACGGTTCAGGAATGGGACTAATTTCATTAATTTCCTCTGTTCTGACTTGAACATAGGGTGAAATTGCACGACGGTGGGCAATACCGATGGTTGTCTCGTCCCGATTTGGATCTGCTAAAGCTGTGGCTATATTAGCCAGTGCATCAGCTTGATCATTTTGTGATCTTGGGACATAAGAAAATGTCGGTTCTGAAGGGAATTCCGACATTAACTCTCTGACGTAATCATACAAAGGGATTAATTCTTCTTTTCTGATGGCATAATCCCCATTGACTTGTTTTATTACCAGGTCTGAATCACCTTTCACCTTTAAGTGATTCACTTGTGCTTGAAGTGCTAACTCCAAGCCTGCAATGAGAGCTTGGTATTCAGCTTCATTATTGGTACCACCTTCCCACAACAAAAAGGAATAAGGTAACACTGCCTTATCTGGAGAAATGAGCACAATTCCTAAACTAACTTTGTTGAATTTAGGATTTTCCATTTTCTTCCCTGTTGGACTTCTAGAAGCACCATCAAAATACATTTCCCATGTTTGAGGACTCTCTCGAATAGAAAAAACTTCCTCATCAGGGAGTTCGATATCTGAATACGTGTCTTCCACTGAAGGGTGTTCAGCCAGGAAATCAGCCAGAGCTTGGCCCTTAATTGCCTTTTGAGACACATACTGGATGTCGAACTGCTGTAGAATAACCGCCCACCTTTCCAGACGTCCTGTAAGCATTGGACGACTAAGGATGAATTTGAGTGGATTATTACGAGATACCAATTGGACCTCGTGATGTTGCAGGTAGTGTCTCAGTTTCTGAACTGCAAAGATTAATGCTAGGAAGCACTTTTCAATACTCGAATACCGGGTTTCTGCTTCAAGCATAGTTCTGCTGAGATAGTAGAGACTATTTTCATTCCCAGCATCATTCTTTTGAGCGAGAAAGGCACCCAATGATCGCTCTAAAGCTGTCACATAGAGGATAAGAGGCCTACCCTCAACAGGTGGCATGAGTACTGGTGGACTCAAGAGGTATTTCTTGAGAACATCAAATGCTTCTTGACATTCTTTAGTCCACTGGTAAGTGACTCCTTTCTTCAATAATTTGGTAAAGGGTAAACTTTTGCCTGCCAAATTGGCGATGAAACGCCGAATATAGGCTAAGTGTCCTTGAAGTCCTCTTAATTCTTTCAAATTCTGAGGAGGTGACATACCAAGGATTGATTTGGTCTTCTCAGGATCGACTTCAATACCACGATGGCGTACAACAAAGCCGAGGAATTTTCCTGAGGTTACCCCAAAAGCACATTTTAAGGGGTTCATCTTCAAATTATGTTGTCGAAGCTTGTGGAATATGACTTCCAAATCAGCCAAGTGATCAAAACGTTGTTTGGATTTAACCACCAAATCATCTACATAGCATTCAACAAATTTCCCTAGAAACGGTTTGAAGATACGATGCATGGCGCGTTGATATGTTGCACCTGCATTCTTTAAACCAAAGGGCATCACCCGGTAACAAAACACACCTTGAGGAGCTCTGAAGGCTGTATATTCCTCATCTTCTGGGGCCATTCGGATCTGATTATATCCAGAATATCCATCCATGAAAGAAAGTACTTCATAGCCAGCCGTCGCATCAATTAAGAGTTCTGTAATCGGAACTGGAAAATCATCTTTGGGACAATACCGATTAAGATATCTGAAATCGATGCAAACCCTAATTTGTCCGTTCTTTTTCTTTACAGGGACAATATTAGCCAACCACTTGGGATATTGAACTTCTCTGAAGAAGTTAGCTTTGATAAGCTTATCCACTTCAGCCTCGATTTTGGAAGCATAGGTTGGGTGTGTTCTTCTCGCGGCTTGCTTGAATCCTCGATGTTCTTTTGGCAAACCCAAATGATGGGTGGAAACATCAGGATCAAGGCCAGGCATCTCTATATAATTCCAAGCAAAAATATCTTTATTTTGCTATAGAAAAGAAATATACATCTCTTGTTCTTCAAGGGTCATGGCCGCACTAATTAAAGTGGGGCGTTGATCTTTCTCTGTACCCAGATTTACTTCTCTGAGTTCATCCACAGTGGTAGAGATACCCTCTTCAAATGCTGGAGGAGCATCTCTAAGATCTTCCTCTTCCTCTTCATCATGTGTTATTTCTTCCGTTTCTACTTGCAAAGTAGATGAAAAAATGAAATTCTCATGACCATAAGAGATGTCAAAATTTTCACATTTTGAAGAAGAAGCTTCCATTTCCGGCCCTATTGATGATAAAGGGTCTTCTTTGGGAATTAAAGAGGAGATGATGGATTGAGAATCGACATCAATATTCAACTCTGGTGTTGCTATAACTTCTTCTGGCCTGATTAGCGAAGTATAGACTTGTTGGATTTCAGCAGACGAAATGAAAACGTCACCACTTATGCTTTCATCACTACTTGGTAAGTTACCAATTTCTCCCATGTTGTCTGGCTCGATTGCCGTAATTGACATTATGGATCTTTCCATAAGAGTATTTTGATTTGGGCCTATTTTGTCAATTTGACTGATAGGTAACACATAATCTGTACTCACATGTGAAAATGGATTTATTGGAATTTTTTCCAAACCATATGGAGCATTAACTTTGGTAATTTCCTTCATTGTAGATTTTTCTCTTCCCTTCATGTGATAAAATTCCGCCTCAATGTATTGAGACTCACATGTCTTGAACGGGGCCTTATCACCATACAATGTTCCAACTTGACCATCGAAACAGTATTTGAGACATTGATGGTATGATGACGGAATAGCTGCATGCTGATGTAGCCAGGGTCTTCCAAGCAAGATATTGAAAGCTGAGTCCTGATCAACAATCATAAAATCCGAATTGGAAACAAGATCTCCAAACTGAGTTCTGAGTGTAACTTCTCCCAGTGGTTCTTGTTCATTTTTATCACATCCTTGCAACATCATGGTAGAAGGAGATAAATCAGATTCCGTGAGGCCCAATCGACGAAGTGTACGAATGGGCATGAGGTTGACTCTTGAACCATTGTCAATAAAAGCTCTTCGAACATCTATACCATTGACTTTTCCAGATAAGTACAAAGGTTTTATGTGCCCATGCACAACATCATCTTCATCTTTATCAGTAAAAGATATCACTGCATGACATTATGCAGGATTATTCTCTATGTGATAAATTTCAGCTGCAGCAATTTCAGCTTCAAACTCCTGAGGACTTGACAAAGCTTCGATGAGTGCTTCCCGAAGATCTCTTGATAGATTCAAAGCATCCAAAATTGATAATTTGGCTGGTACTTGGGCCAAGTGTTTCAATATATCATACTTTTGATCTAGAGGCCTGCGTTTCCCAATAGGAATATGCGGTTTAGCAGGTACCTTGGAAGTAGATGCTTTGGAAGCTGATGCATCTTGTATTGAAGTTGGCAACATCTTTGGTTTTGGAAAATTAGACTGATTAGATCCATTTACTTGCTGAGATAAAGAAGATGGAACATTTAATCGATCTTCCAAAATAACTGTGCCGAAGCTGAGTTGGCCATTGGCAGAAGAACTTGCTTGTTCTTTTTGAGCTCGCTGAAGGGCTCTACCACGAGTTTCTGCTGCGTATACAGTGCTAGCAGGGGTAGAATTAGAGTAGTGGATTCGGAAAGATCCACGTCTTCCCCTATATCCTGAACCTCTAGAACTTCCTCGGGTTCCCTTATTTGATACAGGGAATTCAGGCTCATCAAGACTGAAATATGAATCTGTTAATTGAATCATATTAACAGAACCAAAGATTAACTCTTCGTCTGATAAAGACTCTTCCTGGTTATCCTGTTTAGGCTGTGCCGTTTGGTGGGACGGTGCCCGTTGCTTTGAAGTAGATGGCATGAAATCTGCCAGAGTCAAAGACAATTTAGGCTTTGATGCATACTCATCTTCTCCTGATTCCTCTTTCTTCTTTGAATTGTGCTGCCCTTTTGAGGATTTGTCCTTTGATGGAGGCTTTACTGCAGCTTTTGTAGGAGACACAATTGGCTTCTTCAATTGTGTTCGCAAAATGGAATGGGTCCGATTGATTGTCTTTCTGACCATCCAATCATCATATTTTTTCGCAGTTTTGCTTTTGACTTCCTGCCACTCGCCTCCTTCTTCTGGATCTGTAGCGGTAATACACGCTACATGAGCTGAAGAACCCTTCAATTTGACTTGTCCCAAGTCGACCATCTTTTGCAGGAGGTCTTTAAAGACAAAACACTCCTGGATGGGATGCCCCAACATTTGATGAAAGGGACAATAATTGGGACGGTCTTCATCTCCTTCCTTGTTTGGCCTCTTGGGCACTGGTAATTGAACCAAATTATTTTCCAGAGCTGAAATGAAGTAACCAGGAACTTGCTCACTTCGGAAAGAGTATGTTTTACTCTTCATATCCTCAAATTGTTTTCGTCGTTGATCTTTTTGATCATTTGGACGAAATAGCCTTTGTTGTTGGCATTCAGGAGGTGGAGCTCTTCGAGAAGATGAAGGTTTTGAAGTAGAAATAGGTACAGGTGCCTGTTTAAGCATAACTGTAGCAGTTTCTGCATTACCCATTCTTCTTCCTGGAGCTGATGGAATTACACGAGATTTAACCTTAGCCTGTATAAGGGAATCTTCAATCTGTTGAGCGATTGAAGTAAGGTCTCGAAACCCTGCTGTGTATTTCACAGGGATCAATGGCGTGCGTAATTCGTCACGCAAATTTGCCACACAGATTGGCAAAAATTCCTCCTGAGGGAGTGATAAACTCAAGGAATACGTTAATCCCTTCCAACGAGCAATGAAATCAGAGACTCTTTCATTATCCCTTTTCTTGCAGTTTGTAAGATCGAAAACTGTCGTTTTTGGCAAAGTTGAGCTAAACTGAAGAAGGAATTTTTGACGAAGATCCTCCCATCCGATGAATGACCGGGATTTCAAGCTTGTATACCATACAAAAGATGGTCCTTGCAAGGTTCGCACGAAGCATCTGAGTTTCACTGCTTCTTGCTGCTCTGGAGTTCCCATCATAGGATCACAACAAGATACGTAATGCGTCAGGTGTTTTTCAGGGTCGCCTGATCCATTGAAAGTAGGGAAAATAGGGTTTCCAAAACTGGATGGAGGAGAAATTGAATCTACCCATTCAGGGTAAACTTTCTTTTCAGGTTGAACTTGCGCCCGTTTCCCTTTCATAGTTTCTAACCGAGCTGTTAATGACTCAATAGTAGTTATTAACTTTTGAGAAACGTCAGGTTGAACTTGGTTTTGGGTAGGTGCAATGAATGGAGCTTGGACAGACGTGGTGGTTGGTGCTGCAACTGATGGTAGTGCTGCAAACCGTTGTTGCGTTTGACCCGTAGGATTAGACCTCTGTGGGTTTACTGACAAAGGAGGATATTCTTGATCCATCTCAGTAGTTACAACAAATTCCTTCAGCTGTCGGACTTCAGCATTCTTAAGAAGAAGACTATTCTGAAGTAGTTCTGCATTCAACCTTCTTAATTCTTTCATTTCTTCCTCCTGTTGTGCTAACCTTTGCTCTAATGAGAGCGATTGACCTCCTTCAGAGGAAGGGTGAGAAGTAACCTGATTCTTACCTTTCCCCTTATTGGATCCTTTTCGGAGAGGGGGAAGTGGGTTACTTGAAGGAATACCCAGATTTTGGGTAAGCCTTTGATTACGTGTGCGCACACCTTCTTCATTTAGGTCTGTGTGCGCGACTTCTTGAGCAGGAACCTCTTCGTCTGATCCCTCTGATTGAGCCTCATATGGTGAATCAGCAGCAACGACATTGATGACATTAATGGATGTATATTGCATGGAATCCTTTCTATCAGCATTTCTGTGATATTGTCTCCTTCTATGTCCATGATGAGACATGGAATTCCGTTGACTTGATCCCTCATGAATTTCTTGGAGAACCGTCACTTGGATAGAATCTCCTGACATCTTGTCTCTTCGTTCCTCTTGAGGCTTATTCCCTAATCGAGAGAATACTGACTTTCTCTGAGGGAGGGATTGAAGATTTGAAAAAGTCCCCAGTCCGGTGGACTGGGGGTGTTCCTATTGCTTCCGCTCAACTCCTCGAATCCCATTCGTTGATTCTAAGGGTTGGGTTAGAGAAGTCCACAGTCTGGAAAGCTGGGGTGTCTCTTGACATGCTATGTCTGAGATCTTTTTGAAATCTCTCTTGATCTTGCGAATCTTAGTTCGGAAATTAGCTGGATGCATTAACCTGTATCCACTTTTATCACCTGGTTCAACAGACCGTTGGATGATTTCCGAAACTTCTGTCATTTGATGACGTGTTTGCTCCAGACGAGAGGCTTGTGCAATATTCTCGCCTGCTTGATGTAGGAGAAATTCAACAACCTGTTCTCTATATACTTGATTTTGAGAGGAACTAGTTGAAGCTTGATCTCGAGAAAGCTTTTGATTATGAACAAAGCCCATTGACTGTGGCCGGCCATGGGCAATAACATTGCATGAGACCATTTTTGGCGGGCTTTGCTGACCGGAAAGCACTGTGAAATGTAGTGCTCCATGAACACCCCATCCTCTGATATGAACATTAGATGGAGCATTGGAAATTAACTTACGCAATCTTCTTAGTGCGCCAAGGCGTGAACGTTGAAGGGTTCTCTGTTGTTTTTCAGCCTTCGGATACCGAGAGACTGATAGAGATGCCAAGTCAATCTGGCGTTGTAACCCTTTTATTATCTTAAGATGATTTTCATATTCATCGTAAGATAATACCTTCTTCTTTAATTGACAAAGAGTTTTCCATATGTTGAGACGAATATCATGGATTCCATCATCCGTCAACATCTTTGGAATGTCATACTGGGAATCAGCCAAAGGCCAAAACATGACTGGTACTTCACCTTTTTCCAGTTTTTTCCTCATGTTCAACATTTCCTATTTATCATTAAATGAAGATTCTTCTACCTGTTTGGACCAGAGTTGGTGTTTCCTTGTTGCTTCATCGGATTCAACAAGATTGGTAGAGAAATCACTATTCATGCTGGAAGATGAATGACCCAGGGAAGGTTCGGAGAATAACCTGAACCCCAGGCTATCTTCTGATGGAGAAAGAGTTTCACCTGCCGATAGTAAAGAATCATACATGACTGGTTTTACGTTTGCAAGTGCCTCGAGATAGGAGGGCTTTCTCGTCACTACATTTCCTTCTGAAGAATTTTCGAGACAACGTGAATCACTACTGCGGAGAGGACTTTCGCAGCGAAGTTCATCACCATGAGGTGGACCGTCATGATGGGTTACAGCAAAAGATGAAATCTCTTGCTCCTTGGCCTTCTGACCACACAGAGGGTTCCTGTGGCTCTCATCTGAAGAAGAAACTTCAAGATTGACCGAATTTTCATGAAGCAAGTCTTTATGAGGAAGTGTCTGTTGAAGACCTTCAGAATTAATGTTCCTGTTATTGGGAACTGAGGGAGTAGAATCTTGAATTCCGACAGATAAATATATGAGGGCTTCAAGAAATCCAGCATCGAGCAAGGCTTGGTTACAGATTGGCCTTTGATCTCCTGACTGTGCTGAGCAGATCTTTTTCTTAGATGCCTTCTTACTCGCTTTAGAAACCACTTGATGACGAAAGTGATTGCTCTGAGCAGGTGTATGTGCCTGATCAGGAAAGATGGTCAGGTTAGGCTGACGATCATCGCTCAAATCAGGTGTATGTGCCTGACATGGTTGTCCGTATGATATGGGGGAGTATTCCCCATAACCCTCTTGGACTGGAACAGATGTGTGTGTCTGTTCCGGAGTGAATTGTTGATGTGTCACTCCACTGCTAGGGATAGATTTATGTGTCTGTCCCTGAGATGATGCTGAAGATGTTATGATATCCTGGCAAGCATCCAGAATATGAGCAGGAATTTGCTTCTTCTCTTTCACCATTGACAAAATATGCTTGGTGACTTCAGCCGCCGGAACAGGGATATACGTCCATTCCGGGCTTGGAGTAGGTGTATGTGCCTGCTCCTGTCCTCCTTTTCCTGTCAGTGAATCCTGACAGTACTCAAGTGTGGAGGCAGAGAGTTGAGTCTGCCCCCTGTTTGTCGTCGGGACTTTCCGACTGGCTTCTCCGGGTGCTACCAAGCGAGACTGTTGGTAGACCTGATTAGTATTAGCAGGTGTATGTGCCTGCTGATTACACTTCGCCAAACGCGGTTGACGAGATCCATCATATGTAGTCAGACGAGCCTGCTGACTAACTGATGATGTATAAGCAGGTGTATGCTCCTGCCTATGGTACTCCGCCGGAATTACCTGGCGGGATCAGCTTGATGCTGTCAGACAAGTCTGCTGGACAGCTGAATTAAAACGGGCAGGTGTGTATGCCTGCTCGTTGTTTGCCACCAAGTTAGGTTGGTGGACTTCTCCGGAGATGGCATGGATGACAAACTGCCTATTGTTAACCGGATTCCGTCTCTGGCGGTTCATCTTGCCTGCTCGGGTTCGAGGAACCTGAGCTGAATGCCTGGAGTCGGTACCCTCATCATGTTGAGGGCGCACTACCGCACGAGTCTGGCGGCGATTGTTGATGGTAGCCCTCGGGAAGGACTCCTGTCTTTTTGAATTAAGGCCCCGAGGGACCTGCTCATTCACTTCCTTGGAGTAAGGGAGTGAATGGAAATTGCGTTCCGGGGATAACGACCCGAAACGGTTGGAGACGGTAGTCAGCACCGCCTGCTTCTTGATTGCTGGCCGCCGTTGTCCGGACGACCAGGTAGAGTTGTTAACTTGGAGGGCTTGACGAGCGGCCTCCAGAGTTGGGATAGTACCGTTGCGACGGCACTCCTTAACCAGTGCATTAGAAACACAGCGTTGAATACGCTGAGTTGGTGATGTCATCCTCAGAGCGGATGACGTTCCAGTAGGTGTAGCAGCATTGGTTTTTACAGCAGCAGACCTCACAGTAGAGGTGTTCACAGCAGCAGTATTCACAAGGGTGAATTTAAGGAAAGCCATTTCTGCAGAAGATCTTGAGAAAAGAGTGCCTGTTCCATGTAACAGACATAATCAAGATGAATCCGGCTACTGCATCTTTTGGATGATCATATGTCAATGATTGCCTTGTTGGCCCAAGGGGCCTAACAGATAAGAAGAACATCACTTTAACTTGGTTAAGGATTCACGTCGGGTTCACCATTTTTGTTTCGCGCGGAATCCGGGGATGACCTCCTGGACGGGAGATTCAAACGTTCCGATCGGTTTCTAACGGGTTTGTTCGTAGAACCGGAAACATCCAATGATTCCACATCCGTTTGGACCTACTTTCCAAAGGTAGGTGCTCATTAGTTTGTGGACTAATGAGGCTTAGGAATTTGCATTGGTCGAGAGGATGGGAGGTCAGACTCATCACACCTTTTTGAGGGGAATTATTGTCTACTCCGGGACTCTCTTTATAGATTTAAGTTATGTTCGTGAATCCTTATTACATTACCAAGTATAAAATGAGCTTTCCTTTAGTTTTAACAATCAATGATTAAATATGAAAGAAATTTAGAGAATCTTTTATATGTATTCGAGGTTCTTCATCAATATAGAATCATCTATATTTGTTTAGAGATTCTTGGTCAATGGTATCCTTCAAAACATTTATATAAAAGTCTCTTGGTCATTTTGATGACCAGGATGGTTTTAAAGCCACTCAGTGGGGCACTTGAAGTTTATCGTCATTCAGAAGGACATAGATTATTTCAAAGTTTGGGATCGAACCCATAAATGGGCTACCTACGTATCCTTTGTTTTGGAAAAGGAATCAGAACCCACGTAGTTCGAGGAATGGGGTATGATGTTTTATGATTGATGGCTCAAAGATGAATGTCATAATTTACTTTTACACTCTAAGCTCACGTGAGTCATGCTCAGTGTGAGAAACAAGAGGTATTGATAAAATTTAGACAATTGTGCCATAAAAGATGCAATCATAAGAATTTGTTTGGGGCTTATGTATAGATGACTGCCCAGATAGATGAAGGTTTAGGATTTACTTTTAGGGAAAAAAATCCATGAACAGGGTCCACAAAGTTATATGTGCTTCATGGAGATTTGAATACTCTAATCTTGGGGCTTACTCCTAAGGAGGATGCCCAAGTTAGGAGGGGACTTATGATTGGGTTTTATTCCTGAAAAGGAAACCCAAATCAAAGGTAATTTATGACTGGTTAAGAGAAGTTTAAGGGGACTTGGGGCTTATTCCTGAAAAGGAAGCCCAAGGTTATGACTGAGTCTTATTCCTAAAAAAAAAGATACCCAGGTTAGGGATTAAGGTTTGGGGCTTACTCCGGAGGAGGATGCCCATATTTGAGGTTGGGGCTTATTCTTAAGAAAGATGCCCAAGATTAGAGGACTTGATTGGGGCTTACTCCTGAGGAAGATGCCCAGATCAAAGGTTTTATAACTGGGGATTATTCCTGAAAAGGAGACCCAAGTTAGGATTTTCTCATCTTAAAGGATGAGGTTGAATGAATGAACTCCCCGTATTTTAGTGACATAAGGATATTTAAATCACTAGACTTTGAGAGAGATTTCACAGAATTCCTTTCAGATAAGAAAGTCAAATCAAGAATTCATGCCATAAATGGTTTTGAAGAGTGTCTTGAAGACTGAATCTTAAAAAGGAAAGGTGAAATGGCTGAAGAGGGGAAAAATGGGCAAGATGGGCACCCAAAAAGATAGGGGCGCGCAAGTCTTGAAAGGCGTGCAAGTCCTGCGGCGGCGCGCAAGTAAACTTGCGCGAAAAATGGTGTACTTGCGCGATATTCAATCAGAATTGAAATACTTGAGCAACTCTTGATAAAACCCTTTAGAATCCCCTTGAGGTTATTCCAGAAAAGGGACGCGCAAGTTATATTGAAAGAATTAGGTCGGCGCGCAAGTGTTTGATAAGTTTCAACACTTAGGCCTTCCTTCTTCTCTTGAGATCTTCCGTTCTAGGTAAGAAATTACCTTAGAAGTGTTCCGGAAGCTTTGAGAAGAGACTTGGGCGTCGGGAGCTTCAATCCGAGTTTCTGGAAAAAAATATCCTCTCGAATGGGGGGCCCACAGGGTCTATTTATAGGCAAAAGAAGACCCAGGGCGGTTACCGGGCGGTTACCAATTAGGTCGCGCAAGTCACCTGTGCGACCAAGGTAGCCGCGCAAGTATACTTGCGCGGCAGTGGTATCACTTGCGCGGTGAATTTGCTGTTGATCCTTTGTTCAGGCCTTTGTCGATTTTTGATGTTTTCTTCAAAGGATGAATCACTTTCAGCTGAGATATTCCCTTTTCCGATCTTTAGATTCTGTGACGAAAGGAGCGTCAACAGTGGTAATGAAGCAAGAGTTGATCTCCCTATACTATGGGATCTAGGGAATTCATTAGATTTTGTTATAGTTTATGTACATTATTCTCTTTTCCCATAATCTTTTTACAGATGAGGAATTTATGGCGTAAAGTTTAGAGGAGTTATTTTTGCCTCTATTATGATACAATGACAATTATTTTTTATTATTAATTTAATACTCGGTGGTTTATAATAAGGTAGTGGTCATAGATACAATTCATTTGTATCCAGGGTTATCTAGAGAGAGGACCCAGTAGGCCTGTTTAAAGAGAAAAGATATCATTGGTAGATAAAATATAATAAGTTTGATGTTTTTCTAGAATTATTATACTTTTTATAAATAGTTTTAATTTTCTTGTTTTTTCAATAGAAAGTAGTTTTTGTGAAACCTCATAGATATATACACCCATGTGATTTTTCTATAATGGTCATCTCCATCAGTTATCTCTATGTCTGACTATTGTTTGTGCTCAGTATAGTATGCGAGTCATATCCTTTATTATCTCATGTACTAGTGGCTTCCTCAGAGTCCATATAATGATAAGAAGAAGAAATATTATTTTCCTCCATTAAGAGAAAGAGATAGAAGTTATTATCCCATTGATGACCCTATCTACCCAGGACACATGGCTGATCATATATATAGAGGTGGTCTCCAGCATCTAGGATGTGGATCCACATGTGGTAAACATCAAGATATGTTTTTGAGATAGAGATGGACCAAAGGTTATTTTACGTACAATATTATTATCATGAAACTTTTTATTCATTGTTTTATTCTGTAGCTTTATACTCCTTTGTTTCATAAACATTGGAATGATCCTTGGGCCCATGATAGGGATTTTTTGATTTCTCCTTATCGTGACAATTCTATATATAGTTTAGAGGAGTCTTCAAGATTTTTTCAAGGGTTATGAGCTAAATATGGCGATGAATCAGTATTATATATATTTATTCATTCTTTTGATCAACAAAATAACATAGCTCATTTTATTTATTGGTTCTTCTCTATACATGAATGTAACACCTAAAACTATATTAGAGTAGAATTTTCATTCTAGTGACACTATAATAGAATCCATTTACCTTTATTCAAGAATATGATTAACACCCAAAAAATATATTGCATAAATTAAATTTGATGAAATGACTTCAATTTATTAGTTTTGAATGTTAATATAATCATTGGTTGAATTTTCATTTAAATTAGAAGTATTTGATTTTTTTTGAATAGGGAAGAGGTTAAATTTATGAAATCATTAAATTTTATGATATTATATTGAAATATGAATAACATGAATGGTCTTGAAACATTTTTTATCCAATAAAAATTTAACTAAGATATAATATAATTCATAGAATTGTATTTTAAAAACCCAACCCAATAGGTCCAGCTTGTCCATTTGAAGACCAAGCCACCCCAACCCCAACCCATCACCAATAGGCTAGGGGTTAACGAAAAGTTCCTAGAAGGAGTAACTAAAAATCAAATTGCTTTCCATAATGTACATTTATGCATGCAACCAAATATATCTATAAATTACTTCAGAGGAATAATAATAAAAGACTATAATATATGGAGTAAAAACCATCCATTTAATAACTTTTAATGAATACAAAATAGAGAAGAAGTGTAAAAAAAATGTAAAGGAAAAAAAGGCTCCATTAAAGATGCCCCACCCAAAAATTACAAGAATAGAAAATATTTGAGGTAGTATAACTTTTGATCTTCAATATTGATCACCCAATGCAGTATTCACACCTGATTATCTTTATGATCCTTTGAAATCCATTCTAATATATACATAATATTCATAAGAAACAACACATCTAGGAATATCCCATACATGTGTGAGTATATAAAAACTTAGTATGATACCCTTAAAACTGAAGAGTGATCAATATAAGAGAAGATAGAATTAGTCACCTCATCCCCAAGCCAAAGGGAAATGAAACCCAAAAATAAGTATTTACGCTAATATAATAATTATTTAAGATAAAGGTGATATCTATCTCATATCATGGCCAAGGTTAATAAGTCTTCTAATAACCTTGATATTTCCATCTTCAATTCTCAACATTTCATGTATCTAAATATGTAACTGAGTGGAGGAACCACACCTACCCACTATATTTCACATTCCAAATGGAACAATATCTGGTAGAGGAGAAACTACATAGTGCATATTAGTGGTTCCACTAATTTGGAAGATGTGAAATGCTCTAGTATTTTAGGGGGACACTCAGAAGGTTTAGAACCCAAACCCTAGTGTGTCGGGTGGGGGGTGCCTCTAAAAATTTTGTGGACCACATCTTAGTTCATCAGGGGTATCCCACTTATACAATTTAAAATAGTATGGGGGTCCCACCCCTGGCACAATAGGGGGTTTCTGAGATTGGACTCTCTATGATGATCCTACCTAATAACTTCCATTGTTAAGCAGTGCCTAAAGAATCACAACTATTAGAATATTCCATGTCATATCATGAAATACACTATAAATGATACCATTGCATTGTAAATGAAAAAACTCTTGAGATATAGTACTCATGATAAAAATAAATTTCTTGATGAAGGGGATACATAAGGTGTTTTTTTCTAAAAAAATTGATGTTCTATAGTGTTTATGGGGTCCACACAACAAGTGGCACCACTCTGCTTCCTGGTTGTGTCCCCATCAGGACATAGTTTCTTGTGTATGTCACTATAAATGGCACATATGATACCAACATGATGTGTATGGAGTACCTGGGGAATGACGATGTGCTTTTATCCATGCCATGTTCCTTGCCTGAGTATTATAAGATGTCTCTGTACTCCAAGAGTACATGAAGTTTCCTCCCACTCAGGGTCCCAAAAATTTTTAGATGGCACACAACTTAGACGCATGTCGTGTATCACATGGAATGAGTAACAAAACACAAGGAACATGATTGGTTTCATCTACAAAACTTCAGGTCCATAGCTATGGGTACTACATGGAGTGTGTTCATCATACTAGATTCCATGTAATCAGGTGTTCGACTGAATTTTAGGTTATTCATGTGGATTCTAGATCTATAAAAAATACCATGATTTTAAAAATTTGAGAACATGAAACTATTGTGGTCTTCCTTAGGCTACAAATTTTGTCCCTCTAGTGGTCTAAAATTAGATTTTGAACACCTATGGTGGCCCATCCCACATCCCGTGCTCTTTATGTCATTCATCTATTGTCATGGATACCATATGTATTGAAATCATCACATTCATCCCACAATGAATATTTACCCATCCCCAAATCTCTATCCTAATATGGATTCTCACAACATCAATGAATCTTAGAGTTCAACCATGCTTGATCTGACCCCCAACAAAGTTGAATCGTTACCCTATAGTTGAATAGAGAATAACGAAAATAAAAATGGAAGAAAAGAACTATAACAAGGGTGATAAACAATATTGTTAAAGAATTATCATGAAATGACTTAAAAGAATGGAATATAGGGTGAGATCATAGAATCAAAGAGTAAATTGAATCAAATAATATAATTCCACAATGGTTTCATACAAAGGGTGGGAATACAATGATCAAAAGTAGATAATTTAATATCCATGCATAAACATATAATCAAGGAAAGAAACATAAATATATGATCCCTAACTATTTTTTGTATAGATCTATTCTGATTAATTCTTTTTAAATTTATGAGGATGATCAGATTAATTTTATACCTATCGTTCCACCTTGATCAGATCACAATTTATCATTTGACACCGATTAAAAAATAAGGGGTGAAAAAGATCCTATCAATTCACCTAGGGTTTAGGAAGATAACACTAAAGAATTTATATGATGGAATATTTATATATTACTTAATTATTTAGTTTAATAAAAAAATATTTATTTATTTAAATTAAATCTTCCCCCAATGACTACCTCAATTGTACATCTAGGGTCCACCACCCATAGGTCTTGCCTAGGGTAAATCATGTGATCCAGAATCAAATGGGGAGTTGGTTTTTTCATTTGAGACTCTATTAACTATATATTACATTATTTCTAAAAAAATTAACATGTTTGATATAAATTTATTTATTAATTTAAAAATAACATTCCTAGGATAATCAGGCCCCAAAATATGGGCTCATCTTAGTAACTAGCTTTGACTTTGTTCCTTGATGTATTTCAATATTTTATAAACCAACTATAGTATCACTAATAAATTCCCAACTTCCAAGAATCTTATCATTGAAAATTATAGAATAGAAAAAAGTTGGGAATAGTAAGCCCACGTCTGGAAACCCAACACCCAGGATCCCTCCAACACGCTCTAATGCTAACATTGCACCCCAGCTCCAAAAGATCTCTCCACCATGCTCCCATGCTAGTACAACACCTGAACTAAGAAGATGGACCATCCATATGGTATTATCTACTTCTAATCATTTATCTCATTAGGATACTCCATGAATGTGAAAACATCCTATATGTTCAAATATTTCCATTCAATGGAATGTGTAGGATAAGGCACATATCACCTCAATTGTGACATAGGGAATATGTCATGCACTTGGTCCAACTGTGGTGGTTGGGATAAATGATAAGCGACCAAATTAACCTTCCACAATATCACTAATGATGAGATAAACCATGGGGATATCTTTCCTCCCTGTCCGAATCTCCATAATCCACATCTTGGGGACAATATTAGGAAATATATGTGTCCATTATCAATCTCCAAAGGCCAATGAAGTTGGTCTTCATAACATTTCAAACAACATGGGTTTATCATCATCTACTTGTGGATCACCTTGACCTACTCCATCATCACCATCTCTATCTCTATCCCAACAAGAGATGTTGCAAAAATATCATTGTATAATAATGGTGAGCTACATGTTATCCTGTATAGGGCCTCTAATGGTTCCATGAAAATTTTAGAGTGATAACTATTACTATAAAGAAACTATAATAAAGGAAAGTGATCCTACCATATTTATCTGAATTCAAGAATTAAAGACCTCATTATATACTCTAACACATAGATAACATACATGGTATTACCATCCTTATAGGTTTAAAAATATATACTCATCAATAAATACGTCATGAATTCCTCCAATATGAATCTCCTCAACTGTGAATTGAAACACACATCATGGTTGGAGGCAATCTTTTAGGGCTCCCTTTATAGGCGGATGATCCCTCACATGCACAACTACCCTAAAATCTTCACCAAAATATATTACCTAATGGATATGATGTGTTTTGACATGATAAATATGTCAACTATAACTTATATAGAATTATGTCCTCTCACTATACTTGGAAGGCCATACAAAAATTACAGTAATTTTCCATCCCATTTCCACACTAGGATCTCAAGAGGCTGTAAAAGAAATTCTGCATCCTAAGGCTCAATGCTCACCTATTGACATGTGAGACACCATGAGATGATCTGAATAATGATTCACCTCATTACATCATACCAAAAATGTTATTTAAGGACCATATACATCTTCACTTCACCAAGGTGTATAGAAAAATGGGATGTCTGAAACTCTATCACCACCTCCTCTAACAATGTGAATGGAACCACTATTCATCCATGGAAAATGATATCTTAATTCTATCCTTAAAAGAATATATCTAGTGAATCAATTGATGATATTTTTTCATATAGTACCTCATATTTGATGTCTCCAAAATGTGTCTCCCTCACATACTAGAGGAATGGAGTAATCAATTCCATCATCCGAAGATAAGTTGCACAACTCTCCCCCACTAGGGTTAGCTAAAAAGAACACATATTCTCAGATGCCTCATCCAAAAGACAAAAACAAGACTTTCTATACAGGTAATCTACCATAAATGTTTTTGACCCATTAGTATATACTGTCTAAAAGTCACAATCCTATAAGAAATCTGACCAAAACAACAACATCTACTTTATATCTGAAAGTGTGAGTAAAAATCTAAAATATGATGGTTTGAGTAAAAATAATGATATGTCACATATGATAGTACCTCCAAGTCCTAAAAGAAATATGTTCACCACAAACTCTATGTCATGAGTAACAAATATCTAATCATGGGGTCTTAATTACCTCAAGCCGTATGCAATCATTTCCTCCCACTACATCGACATGCACCCGATACCATCTATAGAAAAAAAATCAAAATATACCACCTAGTCATTTCCCTCCACTAGTGGTATCACCATATGATAACTACTCAACATCATCGTTAACTACATCAGTTCTCTCTGAAACTACTTTATCTAGGAAAATATGTATCCTTTTAATTTTAGGGTGGTAAAAGGGGATATAATCCCAAAAAATTCTACCACAAACCTCTTATAGTTCTATATCAAACCCAGATAACTATGAACCTATGAAAAACTCTTGTGTGGATCCTAATAAAGTACTACAACAATCTTCATTAGTTCTCTATCTAATCCATGATCTTATATGATATACCCTAGAAAGTTAACATCTCAAATCCATAACTGACAATTCATGTTTTTAACATAAATATGGTGCTCCCAAATAAAGTGTAAGATCATCCTCAAGTGCTATGCATTATCTTACTCTGATAGAGTGTTGATGTGTATGTCACCAAGGAAGAAACCAAAAATTAGTCAAAATATGGCTGGAAGTTCTAGTTCATTAAATCCATAACCACAGTTGGGAAATTCATCACACTATAAGGAATGACCCTAAAATCATAGTGTCCTTAGCAACATTGGGATTCTTATTGAGGAAAGTCATCCGATGTAACATAGTTTTTTTGTTTTCACACTTGATAGAAATCATAAAAACCCATATTTTACCGCTTACTAATGAAAGAGGTTGTTGATCATCGGAATGGGTAATTTTTCTTAATCATGGCTTACTTCAGGCCATGACAATAAGCTCAAATATGCTTGTTACCATTTGTCTTTTTCATTAAAAAATGGATACTTCATAGATGACACATTGGGTATGATAAAACCCTTCACTAAAAGGTCCACAAACTACAAGATCAGTTCTTGGATCTTAGTAGGTGGCATATGATATTTTGTGGAAGCTATTAGCGGGGTCTAAGTGTGAAACTAAATATATTAGTCCGTATCCAACCTCAGAGGTTTCCCTTGAAATATTTGTGGAATATTTCCCAATAAACCACTATGATTAAAGATACCGAGATTCCTGAATATATTGATAATCCAAGGGATAGAATTATAAAATAATGGGTGATGGTTTTCTATTTTTTTTCTCGCAAGACCCGCTCACTATGCCATGATATATGTCTCACCCATAATGATGAATCTTGTACCATATGTATGAAGGAATATGAATCATCTAAAGGGAATGTAAATCTAGTCTTAGACTGTGGAAAACTATTCCATACCAAAGTTGAAATTATGCAGTCTCATTGTAATGATTTATAGGTCACCTGATAATATCTTTTCACCCAGTGATAAAACACAATTCTGGAAGAAAAGTGATATCGAAATTTGTACCATGTAAGAACCTCATGCCGATGTTGATGGTCTATAGTTATTGATGGGGGATGAATATATTTTACTAAGAGTGAGTATTTGGAAAAATTACTCACCCACATGTCTACTAATACTAAATAAATGGTATAATAAACAAGTATTGTACCCCTAATCATCTTGAGTGCAGGCTGGTCATGACCCTCTAGAGTTGGAATCAACTTGTGGCCCAGACTATGAGCTCCCAGTTCTTGGTGTGGGTCTCCTAGAGATGATCTTAGAATGAACTCATAATTTCTTCCCCAACCTGTATCTCCTCAATTGGGATATATTCCTACTCCTCTACTACATCCGCATCAGTGGGTATTTCCCTTAGCCTATCATAATAAATCCTTTATCATATCTCCTCCTCTATAGTGGTAGTCCATCCACTATCATCCTTCCTTATTGATTACATCAGGTTGAGTAATCATATACCATGTGATCTCAACCATCACATGCATACAATATCCCATCTCTAGGATGCTCATGTCCTCTTGATGGTCCTACATTACCATTTTATTGATTATATCCATGAGAAGTTGTGCAAGGTCATGGCCCTTCTTACTAGAATATTCTACTTATTGTGTATGAATCTTCTCAATCACTCCCACATCCATATCCATCTTGTTGGTCGGAGTGGTTTACTCAAGAGGGGGGTGAATTGAGTACCAATTAAAATTTCTATATTTAAAAGCAGTGTCTTAAAGACCCCCAAATAAAATAATAAATTAAACTGTAGTGAATTTATATTAATGTAGAGATTCTGTTAGGTTCTCAAGGGATTGATTAATTCCCAGTTAATCAACACAGGAGTGTGTGATTATCTTTTGAAACTAACTTACTAATCTACACTTAACATAAACACTTGCTAATTTAATTATCAAAGTAACTTTAAAAACAGTATTGGTTTTAAAGTGATTAGCAGCGGAATAAAACTTTGAAATAGATGGCACAACAATGTAACCAAGAGGTTCAGTCTCAAGCCGAGACTTAGTCCTCTCAAAAGTTTATATAAAAATGATCCACACCCTGGATCGGGGTTCAACAGTTTACAACTGTCCAGGTCCAAGACCTCTACCACTGTTCTTCGTGGGAAACGGTACAACAGCAACCAGCTGTCCAGGTCACACACGACCTCTACCACAGTTCTTCGTGGGAAAGAAAGAATGAAAGAGTTTTGTAAGGATTTACAGATCCTTCAGTTTGAGTACAGGAGACAGTGTATGTGTTAGATATAGCAGATAACACACACTGCTCGAAATGAATGGTAATAAATCACAGAACAAGAGATGTAGAGTTTAGAGATGGTTCTGGTGATTTCAGTATAGCTCTGGACTCCTTTGGATTCGATTAGAAGTGAGTCTGAGTCCTCTTCTTGTTTCTGTTGAGAAACAGAGTGTCGTATGCTCCAGGTTCACAGGTGGTGAGAATGTAGTCGATGAAGTTCTTCTTGTAAGCATAGAACACTCCTCGAGTATGCTTGATTTTCTGTGAGCTTCTCTGTGTTCCTCTTGTGCTTGTGTCGCTTTTGGTATAATGGATGCACCGCACTTTTCTGGTTCGCTTCTTGTTTTCTTCACACGTTCGCCTTTTTTTTTCTGGTATGTAGTCTTCTCGTATTTATCTCCCATCAGGGGACAGAAGAGATTTCTTTTCAGCAGGTACGAGGTACGGGTTCCTGACATCCGACAACCTTTATCAGGTATTTGACAAATCATTAAAATGTACATGATATGACCGTTAGATAGATTAAATATAGGAAATAAAGAAATTCAAACAGTGAGTTGAGTGATCGGTAGGTAATCAGCATCGGTAGCTTGAACATCGGTGGCTTGAACATCGGTAGCTTAATGTCATTAGTTGCTTTGACTCTATCGGTGGCTCTATGCGTCGGTTGGTACATGCATCGGTAGCTCCATGCGTCGGTAGGTACATGCATCGGTAGCTCCATGCGTCGGTAGGTACATGCATCGGTAGCTCCATGCGTCGGTAGGTACATGCATCGGTAGCTCCATGCGTCGGTAGGTACATGCATCGGTAGCTCCATGCGTCGGTGGCTGCGAGTCTATCGGTAGCTTCGTCCATCGGTGACTTATTCCATCGGTAGCTATTTATACTTACACCGGTAGCTCTACGTTTGTATCGGTAGCTGTATTTATAAGTACATCGGTAACTCTGTGTTAAGTCTATCGGTAGCTGTCTGTCGGTAGACTAAGTCTATCGGTAGACTGGTTACCGGTAGCTCTTTATCAGTAGCTATAGACAGATTACTTATCTGTTTTATGCAGAACACATCTGATTGTGTTAGAATCAATTTATAACTTGTATGAACATGGATAAATGATGATTAACATATTCCAAAGACTTATTTTAAAAAGGTGTTATTGGTTTGATCATAGATTTAAAAGAATTAAAGTATAGATCAACAATACTTAACGATATCATAGAGAATGAAGACATAATTGGGATTTTCAACACAAATAAATACATGAGTGAGATTATCAAAACAGGTGAGGTCAACAATCTCCCCCTTTTTGATAATCACAATTTATGATATTGGCATTTAACATAGTGAAAATATAATAGTAAAGAGTATAATATTGAATTCAATTTTCTCAGAGAAAACAGCATCATAGATAATAGAAATAGTATGATATAGACATAAGTTATCAGAGGTAAAAAATAATAAGGTACTATATAGACATAAGGTATCAGAGATAAAAATGGAAACAAAACAAAGGATAATGTGTTTCCCCTTATGCCTTATTTTTCTCCATTGAAAATATTTCTCATTTTGTTCTCCTCCTTATTCTCGCATAAAAAGTTTCTCCCCCTCTCTTATTGTTCTCCCCCTTTGTGATAATCAAAAAGTGGGAAAGCATATAGATATATATATATAGAGGAGAGAAATAAAACAAAGAGAAGTAAAAATTGTTCTGTATTAGAGTAATCAAAAAGTACAACAAAAACAGATTACAAAGGAATTTCTATCAAAAAGCCTAGCCACTGGTTCAATCCGCATCTGCAATGTGAGATTTGCCTTTGGGATCAGAAGGATGCTCGGGTGGTGAGGATTCAGGTGAAAGTTTGGGAATGCCAGAAAAGATCAAAGGAGGCTGGGCCACTGACACAGAGTCAGGCTTGTAAGTTGAAGATTTTTGGGTAATCATTGGTTTGAGGCTTTGAATGGCTTGAGCAGGAGTCAGCTGGACTGAGGGAGCAGCTGAGGCAGAAGCAGGCAAAGCAGGAGGGATGATGACTGGTCTAGCATCAACATGCAAGAAGGGCAGCATCAGATTTCTAAAATCCATAATAATTCCTCCTCCTCTTTCCATAGCAGAGAGGAAATCATCTTTGTTCTCCATGAATTTCTCTAAGGCAGGAGTCAGTTCTCTCAGCTTGCTCACTTGTTCTTTGAAATCTTGGGTGACTGGAGGGAGCTTCATGTGCTCCAACATTAGCTTGAAGTGGTGTTCGAGTTGATGCTTGGTGAAAATCTTGGAGAAGTAGTAGTCCACTTTGCTTTTTATGGCTTCTTGAGAGGCAGAGGCTTCTCTCAAAAAATCTTGAACTATCTTCATGATTTCTCTGGCAGAATCCCTTGTAGAAAGCACCACTCGGCTTAACTCTGATGAGTCCCCAGAGCCACTGGTAGGAATAGAACCAATCTCCTCCTTCAATATTGCTCGAACTGAGTTCATATCAACTGATGGTTTGGATGTGAGAGGGCCAAGAGAGAAGGAAACAGTTTCTTTAAAACTCTTTGACAAACCACTGATTAGGCTTTGAACTTGAGAGTCTTGTAATTGAACATGATCCTTCACTGAGGTTTTGAAACTTTCAAACACTGATACAAACTGGCTAACTACACTCTTCACATAGGCTAGATCCTTGTCAGCTTGAGACTTGGAGCTCATATAGGAATCCAAAGCAACCACTGATGTCTTGAGAGCTTCCAGATCAGCTTCGATTCTTGAAGACTGAGTCTGGCATTCTTTCACTTCTTCCATAAGCTCAGACATAAAGGAAGATAAATTACAAGCCAGAGATAGCTCGAAGGATCTCTCTAGCACTTTCATTTCTTCATAAAAGCTTTCCTTCATCTCAGCAACTGAAGCACTGAATGATTCTTTTATCTCATCCTTCATGGATTCAAGATCTGATTTGGAGACAAAATCACTTGAGACAACTGCAGCAGATCCCCTTGCTGAGGCCAAATTAACTACAGAAGTAGTCATTATTGAATTAATTGAGGATGCAAGAGAGGTTTCCATTAGCTTCACTTCTTCAACAAAACTGGATTTGAGGTCCTCTTTCAGCTTAGTCAAATCATGAAATCTGACCACATCGTCTGGCAACAACTCAGCAGCAAGATCATAATTGGTCTTTGGTCTATCCACAGACATCTCATTGTCAGAATCTGGATAATCTAATCCACAGACTATAAACCCTGGGTCTTCTACCCAGTCTCCAATCTCAACAGCTACTGTAACATTCCCAAGCACAGACCGATGCTCCCCCTCAATGGGTGCATTCTCATGTATCACAACAGCCTTTTCTGCTGGCCGTTCTTCATCATAATCTTCTACCACAAGTTCTACAGGTGTAGCATTTAGAAGATCTTCTGATACAGGTACAGCTTCTTCTCTATCTCTTTCTTCTTCAGCAGCAGGTATAGCTGAGTTTCCAATTAAGGGACTCATACTTAACCTACCAGAAGCAGGTGATTCAACTGCATTCTCCTTTTCCTCTTCTTCTTGGTGAGGTACAGACTGGTCTTCCTCATAAGTAGGCAAAACTTCCTCTACTTTTCCTTTCCTAGAATAAACCAGTTCTGCAACAGGACTTGGGGGCAAGTCTGGATCTCCTCCAACATCCATAGGAGTTTCTTCTTCTTCTTCTTCTTCTGTCTCATCACTATAAGCAGGTTCCTCTTCATCAGGTCTTAGACTCGGATCTCTCATATCCTTTGGTCTTGAGGGATAATCCACAGGATTAAACCTATCATAGATTTTCTGATCATCACTGACCCATTCTCCCTTCCATGGGTTCCAGTTAATTTTCATATACTTGCAAACAGTCGAGGTGATGCAGAAATTGTTCTTGACTACAACTGTCTCATCCTGAGACTCAGCTATTTCTTTCACTTTTATCATCACTGAAATCAGCTTGGCAAAGAACAAGGCATTGGTCTTTGACTTTGGTCTAATCATGTCTTCCATTTGAAGCATCAACAATATGCACAGATTGACTTTTACACCATGTCTTAGCAAATGAAGAAGATAGATATCTTGATATCTCAGATTTGCAAAATCTCCTCTCCTCGGTATCAACACATGCTGAACAAATTTGAAAAGAAGTCGATTCTCTCCATCCATTTCAGCAGCTACCACTTGCCTTTGATTTCCATTCCCAGTCAGCTCTTGTAAGGCGGTCTCATAATCAAAAATGTCACTACTAGGTGGCATTGCTCTTGACACATACCCAGAGACACCTTTATGTGGTACTTTTAAACTCTCAGCCCACTCTACTGAAGAAAAAGACATCTCTTTTCCATTTACAAAAGAGCTTACCCGATTCTCATTCTCAGACTTCTCAAAGGTTACAAACTCATAGAACTGCTTTACCAATTTCGGGTAGTATGGGCCATTGTTATTCGAGAAACAATCCACCCATTTCTGGTCTTCCAGAATCTCGAGCACTAAGGATTTGCTAGGCAGTAGCCATTCCACGCACAGTTCCTTCTCGATTACTATATCTCTATTCTGCAAGTGAGGATTCACTGGTCGCCTTCCCGATCTAGTTTTGACTTCACTAACACTGGCTTTATGCTGTGTCTTCTGCTTCTTGGCATTTGGTTCTGCACTTTCATCTCTGACGATAGGAAGCTTGGTTTTTTCCATCGCGGGTTTAGGGTTCTTGGTCGATTTGGATGCTAAGGTTCGAAGGTGAGAGATTTTGAGCTCGGTGAGGTAAGAAGTGGCTTAGACTTAGTTTTATCATTTAGGAATTCCAAATAAACGATTAAAATAGAGTAATAAAATAAAATAAAACGATTCGTATTCTTGGCGGCAGACAGAAGCTTTAAACTTTGCATCGGTGTGAGTTAATCATCGGTGAGAAAAACAAATCGGTGAGTGTTGTACACCGGTGAGAATTTCTACATCGGTGAGAAACTTACATCGGTGATAATTTTCACATCAGTGAGAATTTCACATCAGTGAGGATTTTCACATCGGTGAGAATTTTCACATCGGTGAGAATTTTACATCAGTGAGAATTTTCACATCAGTGAGAATTTCACATCAGTGAGGATTTTCACATCGGTGAGAATTTTACATCAGTGAGAATTTTCACACCGGTTGTGATTAAACATTCCCAGTTCATGGCTTATGAAACTTAGCCTATCCGAACTTAAAGGTTTAGTGAAAATATCAGCCAATTGATGTTCAGTGCCAATAAATTCAAGAGAAATATCACCTTTTTGATAGTGATCTCTTAGGAAATGGTGTCTTACATATATGTGTTTGGTTCTAGAGTGAGATACAGGATTCTTAGAGATGTTTATTGCACTGGTGTTATCACAGTTGATTGAAACATGTTTAAAAATGTATCCATAGTCCAAAAGAGTGTGTTTCATCCACAGAATTTGTGCACAACAACTACCAGCAGCTATATATTCTGCTTCAGCAGTAGATAATGCAACCGAGTTCTGTTTCTTACTACACCAGGAAACTAAGGATTTTCCAAGCAAATGACATGTTCCTGATGTGCTTTTTCTATCTAGCTTACAACCAGCAAAGTCAGCATCTGAATAACTCATTAACTCAAAGGATTGTCCTTTTGGGTAAAACAAACCTAAGTTAACCGTGTGTTTGAGATATTTAAAAATTCTTTTAACAGCAAGCAAATGAGATTCTTTTGGGTTAGCTTGAAATCTAGCACACATACACACACTGAACATAATATCAGGTCGACTAGCAGTAAGATAAAGTAAACTACCAATCATACCTCTGTAATTTGTTTGATCAACTGGTTTCCCAGTTTCATCTGTGTCCAATTTACAGGTAGTACTCATAGGAGTTTCACTTTCCTTGATACTATCCAGACCAAAACGTTTTAAAAGATCCTTTGTATATTTACTTTGATTCAAAATAATACCATTTTCATTTTGAAATACTTGAAATCCAAGAAAGTACTTAAGCTCTCCCATTAAGCTCATTTCAAATTCATTTTGCATACTTTTTGAAAAATCAGTACATAAAGAGTGTTTAGAAGATCCAAAAATAATATCATCAACATATATTTGTACAACTAAAACATCTTTAGAAATTCTTTTAATGAAAAGAGTTGGATCAGCAATCCCATTAGTAAAACCTTTTGAAATAAGGAAATTGCTAAGTCTATCATACCAAGCTCTTGGTGCTTGTTTTAAACCATACAAAGCTTTAGAAAGTTTAAAAACTTGATTTGGAAAATGGGGGTTAGCAAATCCAGGTGGTTGTTCTACAAAAACATCTTCAATTATAAAACCATTTAGAAATGCACTTTTTACATCCATTTGATATAACTTGAAATCCAGATGTGCAGCATATGCAAGTAAGATCCTAATGGCTTCTAGTCTAGCTACAGGTGCAAAAGTTTCCTCATAGTCTATGCCTTCTTCTTGACTATATCCTTGTGCAACTAGTCTAGCTTTATTTCTAACTATATTTCCAGATTCATCTACTTTATTTCTAAAAACCCATTTTGTGCCTATTGTCAAAGTGTCCTTGGGTCTGTCAACTAATTCCCAGACTTTGTTTCTTTCAAACTGATTTAATTCTTCCTGCATAGCTATTACCCAGAATTCATCATTGATAGCATCATTGATATTTTTGGGTTCCAGCTGTGAAAGAAAGGCTTGATGTTCAACCTGGTTTCTTAGAGAAGCTCTAGTTTGTGTTCCTCTATCCAGATTACCAACAACAGCTTCTAAAGGATGATTCTTTAGAATCCTCGTTGATCTAGTAAAGGTTGGACTAGAAATTTCAGGTTCATCTATAGGTTCGGGTTCAACAGAAGCAGATTCTGGAGAAAGTCCAGAACTGGATACTTTTATAACAGGTTCTTTAGATTTATCATTAAGGTCCAGAATAGATAAGTCTTCTTCAAGATTTTCAAGAGAGGTTTTAGGCTCATGTGGATCAGTTTCATCAAACTTGATGTGAACAGATTCTTCCACACATTTGGTTTTCTTATTGAATACTCTATAGGCTTTACTTGAAATAGAGTAACCCAGAAAAATTCCTTCGTCACTTTTGGAAGCAAACTTATCCAGATTATCTTTAGTATTCAGAATAAATACTTTGCAACCAAAAACTTTAAAGTAATTAACCTTAGGCTTTCTATTGTTCCACAATTCATAAGGGGTTTTCTTAAGAACAGGTCTAATCAAGACTCTATTAATAACATAACAAGCTGTATTTACAGCTTCAGCCCAAAAATAAATAGGCAGGTCATATTCATTGAGCATGGTTCTAGCAATTTCTTGAAGAGTTCGGTTTCTTCTTTCTACTACACCATTCTGTTGGGGTGTTCTAGGGGCAGAGAAGTTATGAGTATAGCCATTGTGTGAGCAATAAGATTCAAAATCTTGATTTTCAAACTCACGACCATGATCACTTCTCAGGGTCTTAATCTTGAGTCCACTACGATTTTCTACAGACTTGGAGTATTTAACAAAGTAAGAACAAGCTTCACTTTTGTGAGCTAGAAAATATACCCAAGTATATCTAGAAAAGTCATCTACAAGAACATAAACATAGTGCTTCCCATTTAAACTAGAAACTCTTGATGGTCCAAACAAATCCATGTGAACCAATTCAAGTGGTTGAGAAGTTGAAACTTCTTTCTTTGATTTAAAAGAAACTTTGTGTTGTTTTCCCTTTTGACAGGGGTTACACACTCTATCATTTGGGAATTCTAACTTAGGTAGGTCTCTAACTAGGTTTTTCCTAGAAAGTTTTCTAAGTGAGTGAATGTTGCAATGTCCTAATCTTCTGTGCCATAGCCAAGATTCTTTATGAAAAGCATTCAAACAATTAATATTCTGCTTAGCTAAAGAATTCAGATTAACAGCATAAACATTTTCATTTCTTAAGGCAGAAAATACCAAAACATTCTTAGAATCAAAAACTTTGCAAGAATCATTTTCAAATTTAACATGAAAACCATCATCACATAACTGAGAAATACTTAATAAATTGTATTTAAGGCCATCAACAAATAAAACTTTAGAAATCAAAATTGAATCAGTGTTACCAATCTGGCCTAGGCCGATGATTTTCCCTTTTGAGTTATCACCAAAGGTGACAAAGCCTCCATCAACTTTTATTAAACTCTTGAAACAAGAGAAGTCTCCTGACATATGTCTTGAACATCCACTGTCCAAGTACCATGTCTCTTTACAGGAGCTCTTTAAGCAAGTTCCCTACAAAACAGATTTAGATGGGAGATGATTTTGGTACCCAGATCTTCTTGGGTCCAGACAGGTTAGCCAATAACACTTTAGGTACCCATATTTGTCTAATGGATCTCATATAATTTGTAGAATTGACATGCTTTGAAAGATAAACTTTATTAGATCCATAGCTATGTATATAACTGGTTGAAGCATATGAAGTTCCAGAATTACCTTCATTCTGTCCAGATTTAGAAATGAATCTAGTTTTAGCAATTTTCCTTTGTCCAGGTTGGTATCCTATACCAGTAGTGTATTTAGGTGCTACTTGCTTTCCTAGCATCTGTGTTAGAGTATTCTTGCCATTGGTGAACTTCTCTAAGTCTTTTCTAAGTTGCTCATTTGACAGTTTCAGTTCTGTATTTTCTTTTAACAGTTGAGCATTTTTCTCTCTTTCAATAGTAAGTTCGGTTTTAACTGTAGTGGTGAGAGCATGCTGTTTCTTTAATGACTTGTATTTATCCTTAAGTTCATTACATGTCTCTTCCAGCATATCACAGTATTCAAACAGTTCAGATTTAGACATGTTATCACCTTCAGAATCATCTCCAGAATAATATGACTTTGAAGCAGGAGTTTCAGCAGTTACCTCAGAAGTGTTTGCCATAAAGCACATGTTGGCTCGATTCCTTTCAGAGTCTGAAGATTCAGCTTCACTTGTGCTGTCTTCTGAAGCACTCCAAGTAGCCTTCATAGCTTTCTTAAACTTATTGTCCTTATATTCATATTTCTTTTTATATTTCATCTTTGGACAGTCGGCATTAATGTGTCCTTTTCTCTTGCACTCATAGCAGACAACATCATCTGACTTGTCATTCTTCTTCCAGTCCTTTTTCCATTTGCCTTGGTGATCATACTTACCCTTATAATTTGTTTTTCTGAAGAACTTCTTTTTCCTATAAAATTTCTTAAATCTTCTAGCAATGTGAGCCATCTCAGCATCACTGTCAGAATCACTTCCACTGTCTTCACAGCTTGAACTTTCAACTACAGCTTGAAGCTTTTCCTTGTCCTTATTCTTTGAGGTTGAGGATTTGAAAGCAACAGACTTTCTTGCAGGTTCATTGTCTTCCTCTTTGTTCACTTTAAGCTCTTCTTCATACATCATCAGCTTGCCAATTAGTTCCTTGACAGGTAGAGCAGCTATGTCACAGGATTCTCTGATTGAGACAGACGTGCCTCTCCATCTATCAGGTAGACATCTCAAAATTCTCATAATTTGTTCCTTCGATGAGACATCCTTTCCCAGCGAGATCATTGTATTGACAATTTCGTTGAACCTGAGATACATGTCAGAAATGGGTTCGTCAGGCTTCATTTTAAAATTATCATACTTGATAGTATAAGTGTTCAATCTCATTTCTTTAACATTAGTTGTTCCTTCATGAGAAACAGCTAAGGTATCCCAAATTTCATATGCAGTTTTACATGCAGAAATTCTATTAAACTCTTCATCTCCTAGAGCACAGTATAAGGCATTCATAGCTTTACAGTTGTTATTGTAGGCAGTCTTTGTAGGTTCATCCCAAGTAGATCTAGCAGTAGTAGGAATTTTGTATTCTGATTCAATAGCAGTCCAAATATCAAAACCTATGCTTTCTAGATGGATTTTCATTTTCAGCTTCCACTGAGCATAATTAGTTCCATTGAAGTAAGGTGGCCGGTTAGTAGCAGCACCCTCAAGTCTATTGTCCATGATGAGAAAATTTTAAAGAGATAAAAATTTAGAAATAACAGAAATTTTAAGAACTTTAAAATACAACTAAAATCACAGTTCAAAAGCAGAGTACTTTTAGAAAGTATTTTCAACCTTTGATACCAAGTGTTGGTCGGAGTGGTTTACTCAAGAGGGGGGTGAATTGAGTAGCAATTAAAATTTCTATATTTAAAAGCAGTGTCTTAAAGACCCCCAAATAAAATAATAAATTAAACTGTAGTGAATTTATATTAATGTAGAGATTCTGTTAGGTTCTCAAGGGATTGATTAATTCCCAGTTAATCAACACAGGAGTGTGTGATTATCTTTTGAAACGAACTTACTAATCTACACTTAACATAAACACTTGCTAATTTAATTATCAAAGTAACTTTAAAAACAGTATTGGTTTTAAAGTGATTAGCAGCGGAATAAAACTTTGAAATAGATGGCACAACAATGTAACCAAGAGGTTCAGTCTCAAGCCGAGACTTAGTCCTCTCAAAAGTTTATATAAAAATGATCCACACCCTGGATCGGGGTTCAACAGTTTACAACTGTCCAGGTCCAAGACCTCTACCACTGTTCTTCGTGGGAAACGGTACAACAGCAACCAGCTGTCCAGGTCACACACGACCTCTACCACAGTTCTTCGTGGGAAAGAAAGAATGAAAGAGTTTTGTAAGGATTTAAAGATCCTTCAGTTTGAGTACAGGAGACAGTGTATGTGTTAGATATAGCAGATAACACACACTGCTCGAAATGAATGGTAATAAATCACAGAACAAGAGATGTAGAGTTTAGAGATGGTTCTGGTGATTTCAGTATAGCTCTGGACTCCTTTGGATTCGATTAGAAGTGAGTATGAGTCCTCTTCTTGTTTCTGTTGAGAAACAGAGTGTCGTATGCTCCAGGTTCACAGGTGGTGAGAATGTAGTCGATGAAGTTCTTCTTGTAAGCACAGAACACTCCTCGAGTATGCTTGATTTTCTGTGAGCTTCTCTGTGTTCCTCTTGTGCTTGTGTCGCTTTTGGTATAATGGATGCACCGCACTTTTCTGGTTCGCTTCTTGTTTTCTTCACACGTTCGCCTTTTTTTTTCTGGTATGTAGTCTTCTCGTATTTATCTCCCATCAGGGGACAGAAGAGATTTCTTTTCAGCAGGTACGAGGTACGGGTTCCTGACATCCGACAACCTTTATCAGGTATTTGACAAATCATTAAAATGTACATGATATGACCATTAGATAGATTAAATATAGGAAATAAAGAAATTCAAACAGTGAGTTGAGTGATCGGTAGGTAATCAGCATCGGTAGCTTGAACATCGGTGGCTTGAACATCGGTAGCTTAATGTCATTAGTTGCTTTGACTCTATCGGTGGCTCTATGCGTCGGTTGGTACATGCATCGGTAGCTCCATGCGTCGGTAGGTACATGCATCGGTAGCTCCATGCGTCGGTAGGTACATGCATCGGTAGCTCCATGCGTCGGTAGGTACATGCATCGGTAGCTCCATGCGTCGGTAGGTACATGCATCGGTAGCTCCATGCGTCGGTGGCTGCGAGTCTATCGGTAGCTTCGTCCATCGGTGACTTATTCCATCGGTAGCTATTTATACTTACACCGGTAGCTCTACGTTTGTATCGGTAGCTGTATTTATAAGTACATCGGTAACTCTGTGTTAAGTCTATCGGTAGCTGTCTGTCGGTAGACTAAGTCTATCGGTAGACTGGTTACCGGTAGCTCTTTATCAGTAGCTATAGACAGATTACTTATCTGTTTTATGCAGAACACATCTGATTGTGTTAGAATCAATTTATAACTTGTATGAACATGGATAAATGATGATTAACATATTCCAAAGACTTATTTTAAAAAGGTGTTATTGGTTTGATCATAGATTTAAAAGAATTAAAGTATAGATCAACAATACTTAACGATATCATAGAGAATGAAGACATAATTGGGATTTTCAACACAAATAAATACATGAGTGAGATTATCAAAACAGGTGAGGTCAACACATCTATATCACATCCATTAGATAGAAATGTCTCTATCCCAAGCACCTTATATGGAAGTAAAAAATATATAGGGGGATACATAGTTGTACCACACTAATATAGATGTCTCAATAGAGACCCTATTAAAACATTAATGCACTAAAGTCACCATCCAAAACCATGTCGAGAGAGTAGTGTGTAAGGTCAGTGGAACTCATGGAATTAAAAAAAACATTGATCTACCATTCCTATACCCTAAAAGGACATGAATCTATATAGATAACAAGAATAAGGGGGTAGTAATAATTTTAAAATAGCTCCCAAAATAAGGATTATGAGAATGATGACTCAACATGGGTCTTTTTGACTAGACTACACCATAACATAGAGGCTATTTGGAAAAGGAAGACTTCCAATGCAACAAACTTATAGGTCTGGGTCTTTATGAGCCTAAAGAATCAAATCAGCGACTCAATCCAATCCTAAACTACATAGGGATCTGGCTCACTTTGGAACCTCAGTGGTGTCTGATGATGGAACTCGTAGAGTGCACTAAGGATAAATGGATACTCAGCCTAATATAATAGTACAATAATCTACCCAACATGATGGTGTCAAACTACCTTATCACATTGAGGAAATATATTGTGAGATGGCCCATAAAATGAGTCCTCACCACTCATAAGATGGTTATCCCGATCTTCAATAAGTAAATTAGTTGTCTATCTTCATAGAGGCATTATGAATGTGATCAAGACATAACAATATCAAATGTGGATATATATATATATGGTGAGTTGAATAAAGATAGATTGTAAAAGGAATAAATCAAATATTATGCATGAAAAAATATTCCCTAAAACAAACATATACCTATGTAGAGTTGATAATATGGTAATCCATGTCATGGTGAATGGATACCAATTTCAATAACACTAGTTTCTATATCTTGAAATCCCTAATCCAAACACATCTAAATCATTTCCCTATGTCGTAAATAAATCTTCATAAGGAGAAATAACTAAAACAAACTCCAAGGGACTAAAATTACATGATACAACTTTGTAATGACACAACCCACTGGGGCTCACCTAGCTGGTGGAAGACTAAGTCACAACACCCCCATGATTTCCTCCATAAAGACGAGGTTGGTGTAAAGCACTGATAAATAGTAACTAAAAATGGGTGGCCTTTTACTAAAGTACCTATATAGGAAAACGAAACCATATTCATAAAAAACTATAGAGAAATTATAACAAAATAGAGTGACATCTCATGTAAAAACCATGAACATAATTACCTCTAGAAGATAAAAAAGTATATTGTTTAATACCAAATTTAAAGGGTAAAGTATAGTACTCTCCAAAAAATATGTCCCAAAAAACAATAATTATAATAGAAAATACCCAAGAGATCCTAGATCTGGATCTCCAATCCCAACCACCGTATATGGTATATTTACAGAAGTATCCCTATACCCAAATCCAATATCTTTTGATCTATCCATTTTATGTATTGGAGAAAACACTTGTGGGGATATACAATGTATGGTTTTGTATATAAATCCTTAGTAGGATTCCCAAAAATATCATAAGGGAGAAAAAAATACATAATAGAATTTTTCATCTCAACCAAAAGAAAAGAGAAATTATACCTAAAAATATATATATTTTTTCTTATATAAGAAATAAATATGATAGAGTAAGGGGATCTCTATAACATGGACAAGCCTAGGTTGATGAATTTACAAAAATCTCCATGAATTCCATCTTTGATTCATATCATCTTATGTGTCTGAAAAAGAAACATTGTGGAGGACCCCCAACTTGACATTATTCTAGACATCCGAGGGGGAACAATCTCTAAGTGGAGTACCCAATACCTAGTACATCATAGCCAATGAATAGATGGAGTACCCAATCCCTAGTTTTTCATGGGTGTTTCACATTGTATACAGATAACCTACTACCTAGTATTTTCGGAGCTTTCAGTCAGCAGGTAGAGGACCCATACCATATTTTTTTAGGGGGGTGTCACTCAAAAGGTAGGTGACCCATGTCACATCGCATTAGGTGGGTGGGGGGGGGGTCCACTAAAATGGTAGAGGAGCCACATCATTGTGCATTAGTGGGTTCCAATAAAATGGTAGAGGAATTCCACCCTAGTTTATATGGGGGGGTTCCACTAAAACAAGTTCATGGTGTATGGGGGACCCATACCTAGGTATGATAGTGGGGTTTTTGACCCTAACATGTCTCTAATGATCCAGCTAGATCATAATTGTCATCAGGCATCCTATAAAGAAGTTTCACACTTAGAAAATACCATATCATATCTCAAAATCCATAAAATACTAATATATCATTATATGTTAAACAAAGGACATGATAATCATCAGACAAAATTTGAGTCCAGACGAAGGGAATATAAATGGATAAAGTTTATTATAGAAGGGATTAGACATCATACATGGGGTCCACATGGTGTATCGTCCCATTCTAATTCCTACTAATTTTCTATTATGGACATGTCTTTGTGGCCATGGCCCCAAATATAATGTGTTTGGAGCCCTCACAGTGTGTCTCGGCCAACAAGGGCCTTATTGTGTGCTATTAGTCATGCTTGTGTTCATCAAACTGTGTCTTGTACGTTATCATATACCTAAATGACCTCAGATACCATAAATTTCACATGTACTCCCATAGAACAAGAAGTGTCCTCAAATATAGTTTTGTGATCATGTACAGCTGGAAGCAGGGTTAGCCAGCCATGGAAGTTCACATGGAGTGTGTGCCAAACCTTATGGCATGTGATCCTTATCATCCCTAAAACCATAGTGTTGTATCCGTGGGTGTACTACATGGTGTGTGTGCATCAAAATACACACTGTATAGTCAGGATTTAACATATAGGGCCTTATTTTTCATTCATATTCTAGATCAATGGTTTCCATTGTGATTCCCATCATTTGACCACCCGAAACCAACAGGGTTTACCTCCAGATCTCGATTTTGGCCATCCAGTGTATAAAAATTATATAATGATCTCAAAATGTTTCCCATCATGCATCTTTAATTCCATATATCAACCTTTATCCACCCATGATCCCATATAAACAAAAACCATCGCCCACATTCCATAAATATTCATGTTCCCTACATAGATCAACATACCAATCATCATTCTAACAGCCACTAATAATCAAAGGGTTCAATTATAACGCCCCGACCCTAGCTACCCAGAGTCGTTGCATTACTTCGTAACACTGGCATGATCACAAAAGATCAAGTCTCGAAATACCGATTAGTTTAGTAGCCTTGGAAACACTAGATACATTCATAAGTCTTACATTACATCATAAAGTAAAACAAAACTACAACATCTTATCTTCATATCCCCTTATATTATCCTTGCAGGTCATCTATATTATACTTCTTCACATCCTGAAAAATATTAAAACATTGAAAGGGGTGAGCTCAGATGCTCAGTAAGGATAACAATATAGCAGAAGCTTTCATAAATAAACATTAACATTTAAGGCAATGTATAACTAAAACAAAATCCTTTTAAACGTGAACTTTAGCATAATATGGAAAAAGTAAACTGAAATAATTCCATTTACTTACTCACATGGATATTCTACTAGTCGAATAATCACATGAAATATCAATAACCACTTTCATAATGATGGAATGCATAATGCCAGACTATCATAATCACGTAGCCAAGGCCTCATGCCAAGACCACAAATAAGATTTTGTCAAGGCCTCGTGCCAAGACACAAGTTTGTCTCATGAGACCTACCGATTCATCGAGGAGCTATAGCGGGCTCCACCCGTCACTTATTAAGTCCAATGCATTCCTCATATGAACAGGTTTAAACATATCATAAACCATAACATAATCGTATCACATAAAACATGCATAAAGGAAATATAACATTTCCACATTTCAATCACAAGATATAAATACAACACATTCATATAATAAAAACTCTTTCAAAACCATTTTCAATACCAAAATAGAAGAAAGTTAAAACTTTGTATTTATTTTTCATTAAAAAAAAGTGATGGCTTGTAGAGGAAGCTGAAACTCAAATAATGGTCACGACGGAGGAGAAGTCTTTGTCGCCGCATATGTACGGAAAGAAAAACATTCCCTTTTTGTCATTTAGTAAAACGCTTCGTATAAAAAATATTCCTTTTGAATAAACGTAAAAGTCAAAGGGGTTTATACACCGTATAAAAGAAAGTTGTGTATAAAACCAAATATGCCTCAATGAAAGGAGATTGAGATGAAGTCCTTAAAAAGATCATTTTTAAAATAGAATAGATCTATTATGTGTATTCACTATAGGTACACACATAAGAAAGTACAAATACAAGATAAGACATAATAATATCATGACATAATTTTAAAGTAGGAGATTAACCCAATGAATGGAAATTGGGTTAAGAAGCTCTCTTACCTTGTGTCCGACTTGACTTGACCGTTCTTTGATCTCTTGAATAATAAACTAGAGTTAATCTCTACCTTCTTAAGAACCTTTTTCAAGTTCATTATTCCTTTTATATCACTTATTACCATGTCATGAACATTATGTAATTATTTATGTTTATAACAGTCATTTTTTCGATCTTAGGTACTTGAGTCAAGAATAAAATTCTTATGATTAGAAGTTGTTCATGTGGTGAAATATCCATTATATCCAGAATTATATTCATGATGTAGATATCATATATATCATTGATATCCAGTATATACATTCATTTATAATATTAAATAACATTTAGAGGTATGAAATGAAATGCACCGTTCATGGAGACGGTAAGCCGTACGTACACATGAACGCTACTTTCATTTATATTTCGTATTTAATGGAATGAAATAATAATAGTATAAAGGTGTATTATAATTCCAGTATAATATCATATAATATATCATTTACTCCATCCATTATACATCCCACATATGGCATTAACGATTCAAATCACTTTGAGGGGGCGGTAGTCCGCACTTCCTAAAATGAAATTATCGCGTTTACCCATAATGGAAATCATAAAGTATGCCATAAATGAGAAATACAGAAGAATAAGGAAAAAATAAACATAATATATATATCATATATGAAAATAGTGTCATCAAAATGTCCACCATTAGAGGTGTTAAAAGAATTTGAACAATCATCGTTTCATGAGGCTGTATTTCGCCACCCACAGAAACAGTATGTTCTTTAACCATTATACGAAGGTGTGTGTAAGTTTAAACAAAATAATTATCATAAAAACATAATAGTATTTTTTAGATATGGGTTTTGTTACAAAGGAAAGGAATAAAAAGAGTTTAAGGACTTGGAGAAGCAAAATAAAATAAAACAACATTAGAGAAGACATTACCTTAAAATCGGGTAACTATTTTTGATTTGAGCCAAAGGCATCCTTGGGAAGACTTCTGCCCAAGGTGAGGCTTCTAGGAGTAAGGGAGGGAAGTTGGGAGAGTATTTGGGTAGAGGTTGGACGATCCAAAAGTCTTTGAAAGTGTGAGTAAGGTGGTAGAGGTGGGGGCCTTTTATAAGTGGAGAGGAGGGGCACTCTTGGAAAGTAAAGAAAATTCACTTTATTTTAAGATGGTATTCGGATTTAAGAGGTCCCACATTGATATAAGTCGAGTATAAGGTGATAAGGGTTCGAAATCCACACATACAATAGGTTTTGGACATGTTTAGGGCTTAGATATTACATTATCTTTCCATTTTATTTAAATCGTTAAATAATGAGGTCATCGCTGCATCATCATGATGTCACAAATAATTTAATTTATTTAATGTTTAAAAATTATAAAAAAATACTATTATGTAGGAAATATTCTTAGTTTTCCAATGACTATTTATAGTAAAAAATATGACTTGTATAACCCTATGTAAAAATTGTTTTAGTAAAACATTTCATGTTTGTGTCATTTTTTACTTTAACATTAAATAAAAGGTATTTATGTCATTTTCCAACTAAAGTGTCTCCATGGGGTCCCCAAGTTGACCCATGGATTTTCTTGGTCGGCCATGGAACATACAATGAGGGTAGGACATGTGTCAAGCTCATCTCATATTATTAAAACATTATTTTTACCTTAAACTACACTAATTACCTCTAATCGCGATTAAGAACTTAAAAGTTACTATTCACCAAAAATTATTTTAATCTCATTGAACCACATTTTACTTCTTAATGACAACCATGTATGTCGGATTTTTGAAATTCAAAACATAGAAGTGGTAAAATTTCATTGAAACGAAAAATCAGTTTTTATAAGTACCACTTAGTGGTTTCACTATTCATCAAAAATTGAAGTTTTTCAGAAAAATCCCGAAAATTCACCCCAAGATATATTTGATATTAAAATTTCAAAAATGATGTCTATTTTACAAAATTCCAAACATGTAAGTTTTATTAATTAATTTTAAAATTAATTCCCGCTGTCACAACAAATAGCGTGTTTTTAAGAAACAATTTATATCAAAAGATTGACAATTGTTCATGCCCAATTTCAATGTTAAATTAATTATAATGACCACCATTAGATAAAATGGTAAAAATATATTCTAATTATACTTTAAAACCACTAAATAGTATAATTTATCACAATAAATTATTTTGATTAAAAAATTTGTTTTAAGTATTTTTCACTATTCATAAAAAATTGGAAGTTCTCAGAAAGTTACAAAAAATTCAACTTAGGATAATTTTGATATTACGAATACAAAAAAGAAGTCCATTTGGAAAAATAAAATTTATAAAGTTTCAAAAATTAGGTATTACTATTCATAATGGCTAATTTGATTGGTTGTGGTGTGTGTTAGAACTCGAAGTTGCCTATAACACACGCTACTGTATTATTCAAAGAGAAGAGTACCGAGGAAGCTTGGGGTGTTACATCAATTGTGATCGAACCCACCCCAAAAAAGTCAAAGCATGACCATATATCTTAATGGTTAAAAAATTTAAGAACACTAATAACAATGAGGGGAAATACCTATAACAAGGGTGAAAATAGTTTGGTCCAAGAACTCTTGGAAACTATTTGAAAGTAGGGAAACCATAATAATATCATAAAGCAAAGAATAAATTTATTAACAAAATATAATTATTTAATGGGGTTATGTGAATATTGGGAATACATATATCAATAGATACTAACAAAATATCCATGATCAAACATTTATTCATGGGTTGGAACAAAACTTTATGATCCCTACCTCGATTTTGGGATCAATATTTGTGGATGAATTAACTTTCTAGTGATGAGGATGATCTGATGAATCTGCTACATGTCGTTGCACCTAAATATGATCATTATTCAAATTCCATTCCAGATTAACCATCTGTGGATGTTAGAGAACCTTTTAATTATCCAAGGATTTATGCATCCAACCATATAAAAATTTGTATAACTTTGTACTCATATAGGATTTAATTAGTTCATTTAAGGAAAAAAATTTATTTATTTATTTATTTTTATTAAAGGAAACCACCAATCGATTAACCCAATCGGCTGTCAGGTTATGACTATAATTATGTGGCATCAATGGTAAACTCAAATATTTGGAATCATAAATTGTCTTAGATATTGGATTTGAGGATCTGTTTAGGATATACTTCACTCCTTCTAATAAAATTCTTCCATGTAACTTAAATATATTTAATAATTTTAGAATATCAATTATGGGATCACCAAGACTCTAAATCTCACACTATCATAGAATTTGGATTCGAATATATTCCATGGAAAATTTAATGTTCTCAAAAAGAAAATAATGGTCTCATAAAATATTCTATTGAACATAAAAATGTATTAATAACATTTCAGAAATCATACTCATGTTTCTTCAAAATAAAAAATATTTTTTTATCATTATATATAATTAAAGTATTTAAATAGTTCCCTTCATATTTTTTTGGTTCTAAATATAATTAAATATCTATTTATTTAATTTAATCAAATTTATTTCATTTTTGATTGACATTATATTTAAGTTTTCCATAGAATTTTTTTTATAATAATGGAGATTTTATAGAAAATGACTTTCTTCATGTTTTAGGGTTTTAGTTTTAAATTATCATATAGTATTTAATGAAATTTAAATTGATAAAACATACCATATATTGTTATTCATCATTTCAAAATATTATAATTAGGAAACTCACATTTTGGGTTGTTTTTGTAATAACATTAGTAAAAAAAAGTAAGTTACCTTAGTAAGAGTTAAGAATGTTAAAAGGATTATAACTAAAATGATTATAATTAAAATAATAAATAAACTCTTATAAATCCAAGTTTGTGAAAATATATTAAACAAATACAATAAAATCTTCTAATATGAGTCATTTTGGAGCCATTGGATATATAATGAGATTAATCTATTTCAATCAACTGAAAAATTATAATTGTGCTCTCCCCCTCCTTTATAAAAGGAAAAAAATACTAATCTATTCATCAAAATTAAAATGTATTTTATCATATTAATTTCTTAAACATATAGCTTAATAACTTCCTTACCTAAAAACTAGATGTCTTGGTTTGATCAAATTACCAACCATGGAAGGATTCATTCGTAATCCAAAGTAGGTTATCCAATAAAGAGGTATAACTATAAGTGAATTGTTTTTATTTTATTTTGTATCTAGATCAATTAAATTATATACATGAAGATATAAAAACATAATTATATCCCATATACTGATTTTTTTATGTTATGGTCAAACATTTATTCATCTAATTACACATAAATTAGAAATTAATGCATCCTTTGTGTGTACCTATGTAACACAACCTCATGAAGAGATGTATTTAATTTCTTATAACCACCATTATTGGATGGTAATTATAATTTATATAATTATTAAATAATAAATTAATTACATAAATATGAATATTTAAATATATAATATCATTAGACCCCTTACCCTTTGATCAATTAAAAAATAATTTTGTCGCTCATCTGTGTGTGTGGACTGCCTACTCCACAAAATGATGTGCTTCAAATTTCATATTAATAACTGAAAAATGATTATTAATATTTATAATATATATATGTGTGTTTTATTTATATTATTTATAAAATTATTTAGCAAAAAGGTACACTATGAGAGTACTGTAGCAAAAATATACACTATACAGGTACTGTAGTAGGCACTATAGTAGTATTGTAGCAGGTACTATTCGGTACTGTAGTAGCTAGAACTATTCACCTTGGGCCACCGGTTTGGGCTTGGAGTCCTGAAGGATTTTGGGCCACCCAAAACTTCAGGTTAGTAGGGATTTCAGGCCACCTTTAAGGCCTTCAGGCCACCTGAAGGCCTTCGGGCCACATACAGTTGCCTCAGACACACTATAAAAAAGAAGCATCCCTAGAAGAGGATTCAGAGAAAGGTGCACTCACCAGAGCTGATCCAAATGAATTTATCAGAATGAGAAGGTATGGATATGCCATCGGGACCAGCCTGTGCTTGCACGGGAATCCTAGCCAGACAACCATGCGAAGGTGGAGAGCTACAATCATGATGTAGATGCTGAGGAGGGGCAGTTCCTTGTAGACAGTCTTGTTGAATTCCCTAAGACCTTCGGGTCATGTAATCTCCTAAGCTTATGGTCCATGTAATCTCTGAGCCTATGAACCTTTTAAGGGTTCCCCCTCATCCCTTGAGAGGGGGGTTATCAAAAATCAATAAAAATGAAGGCCTTCAGGCCATTCAAGCTATTATAAAACTGATTAAAATAAATTACATAGCATTAAAGACATGAGGTAAGGTGGGATTAAAAAATATCATCCTTATATAGGATTGATTATTTTTGTAATTATAATGTGATAATAATAAGATATATTTAGGTTAAAACCCATAATTTTCTTCCCATATGGTTATTTATAAAAATAACATGTTTTTAATTTTACTTCTCAATATGTACTCAAAATTATGAAGTAATATTTATAAGAGAAACTAACATAGATTTTATATTTAGTCTGGAATATTTTTCTTTAATATCCAAATTCTTTAAAAAATATTTAAATTTTTTTTCCAATGATTGATTAAAATATTTTTTTAACCATTTTATTATTCATATAATTTTTTTAAAGGAATATTCTTTTCATATATGAACAATCAAATTTTTTCCAATTGTGTGAACAAAACCATTGATTTTACATACAACAAAGGAACATATTTAACCACTATGATCACTTAAATTATCATTTAAAATTCCTTGAAATGATTCCATGGAACATTCAAACGAATCCTTTTTCATAATACTTGGGATATTTATATTTTTTAGTTATGTGATTTCAAAATGAAAAGGGTATTTTACTCAATAAATTTTAGGATATCTTTTAAATGTATTTTAATTTATTTAAAAATCCTTGGATAAATATTATAATTTCAAAATGTTATAATATAATGATACTATCCACCATTTTCTTCAGGATAGATTATGATTATTTTTACATAGGAAAATTATTTATATTAAGTATTTTATTTATTTGAGTATAGATTGTCCATGTTTATTAATGCATTATAATTATGTTATATTGTTAATTTTTATGATGATTTTTTTGCATATTATATGATAGGTGGGTATTGAAATTACATTACCCCTAAAAAATTAATTATTCTCATGAGAAATATATATTTTTTATTCGAACATACCTTTATTAATTATGATACATATCTTCAGATGAGGCCTATATGGTATTTTTAAGATTTGTGATATTATACATTACATCATTATTAAATAAATTAGTGATATCCATGTTGTTATAATATTAGTTGGGTTATCTGTCTATATTTTTAAAAATCCTCTAATTGTAAATATGGAATTATTTTTTCATCATTTTTATGTCATATTATTTATTCCATATATATTATATGATAAATTTTACTATATGAACCCCCTTACTGAGGATATGAGTTCATTTGTTCATTTTTTTTATTTTATTTAAGATGAAAAGAAATGTACTATGCTTGATATTTAAAGATTCTGTAGATGTAATTATAGTTTTCTCAATGAGAATACTAAGTTTTATTTTTTTGTTTCCAAATGTAATGTGAGATTTACAAATGTTACTAGTTTTTTAATACTACTGATCTAGTTGATCTTTTAGTATATAATAACTTGTAATAGTAGCCAATTGAATAAAGTAACCACTGGATCTAGGCTACTGGATCACATGTGTTACAACTTGAAATAATTTCCTTTTATTCAAATACCTCAGAAATAGTTCTTTGAAATATTAATTTTTTGATCATAATCCATCTAAAAAATCTAGGGTTATATATAATTAAAGGATAACAACATAAAAGTTTGGTAAAATATATATTCTATGGTTTCCATGAAAATAAATTGTATTAAATATACTAAAATGTTGATGCAATTCCCAAATAGAGGCTAATAGTGGTTACAACTCTGAATAGGGAGGGTTAGGTATTAGTAAGACTATCACTGGTTAATGATGAGTTGGTCTAAGACTATACATTTATATTTCAAAATCTCCTAGATATGATTTGGTTGATTCAAATTCATTTCAAAATCCATTATCAAATATATGAAACTATTTTTTTGATTTGATGTTATTTCCAATGATACTAAGCCTATGAAAATGAGATTATAAATCCATATATTTTTTTTATGTGCTTAACCATTTCTAGGATTAGAAATTTTCATATATATTGTTATAATCTAATAGAGTGTATGAAAATTCATTGGAATAAAATCTATAGTAAGGAATAAAGTCTATATCAATGCTAATAATCTATTTATTAATTTCCATCATGACCTAGACAATGAATATAGAGCTGGAGCAATATGAATTTTAACTCTATAGGTGTATTTGAATCACTTTATGACTTATAACCATTCTTATATGTTGTATCTTACTGATGACCAATGTGGTGTCTGTTGTGGCATTTAATTTACATGTTTTCCACATCTTTTTATTATGTTTTATAATTATTTAATTAATTAATATTTTTTATATAATTAATGGTAGCTTAAATATTTTATAGCTCAATTAATCAATTACTAATTATTTATAATAAATTTTTTAATTCTAGTATTTATAAATATTAATTTTTTTTATAATTTACATTTATGTGCATTAATTCTCTAGTTACTTTTTTTGCTTGTAATTATTCTTTAAATTTTAATTTTATGAGTTTTATTTTATTAGTTAATCATTTAATAAATTTATTTTATTTTAATTATATAAATCTTTTATTTAAAATTTGAACTTCTAATTTTTTTTTCATTAATATAATTTAACATTAATTATCTATTTAAGTATTTAACTTGATATCATTTATTAATCTATACATTTTAAATGTAATGTTATATTTCATTTTAATATTCCAATTTCCAATAATTTATTTGTTGGGATTTTTAATTTGTGTGATTTTTAATTTGAGTGATTTTTAATTTGAGTGATTTTTAATTTGAGTGATTTTAAATTTGAGATTAATTTTAAAATAATTGTAATATATGTTTATTTTTAATTAATTCATTTATAAGTGTTTATTAATTAAAATCATAATTATAATAACATTTATGTAATTATTGGTATTTTTTATTAATATATATATTTATATATATTATTTTGATTTAATTTATGTTTAAGTGCTAATATTTTACTTTCAGTTTTATTTTTCTACTGTCAGGTTTTTCAATGCTAGTTTTCTCATAGTTTACAGCATGCCAATCATGGATCATTTTTTCCTTTGAAAAAAAAATCCGACCCATCATTGGGTATACCCAATGGTGACTCCATGTTCCCTTTTACATTGTCTCAATACATGTGTTACTTCCACCATCATATCTCATTGTAAAGAAACTATCTCACCACCAGAAGTAGTCTGGTGACTCTTTTTCACCATTTTTAATTAATCCATTTTTCTTTGGTGATTCATTTATAACCTACATACTAAACCTAATGAGAAGATTCCTCATAACCACTCTAATAATTTCTCACTTCCTCTTAATGTCTCCCCACAAGGTATCACATTAACTCAATAACTCTATTCTCACAACTGAAGGCCAGACACTCACTCACTGCCACAAATTTATCACTTCCAAACATTATCACTTCGAGAGAAAGACCTCAACTCACCATTGGTAATTCTGACTACCAATTATGAACCATAGAATGTTAAAACACACCAATAAAATGTTGAATCCATTAGATTCATCCACCACCCACAATTGTTTAAAGAAACCCTTACCACCTACCCACCTTCAACTAAAGATCTGAACACCCATCACCATTAAAGAGGTCATGTCACTACAATCCTAAGGAGAGTTGATTCCATAATAGTGGAGAAGAATCACTATAGCACTACCGCATGTCTCTCCCATCCGTTAAGAGTTAAACACAATATTCTCAAATTAAGAGGTCTCCTATTGTCAAAAAATCATCTGATGCCACCGATCCAAGCTAATCTCCAGGAGTAGCCTCCGTGCCACTAAAGATATTTGCCCAATAGATCCACTGGCATGGTATATGTGCTATCACAATAGTGTTCTCAAGGAGGATTCAAAGCCTCATATTGAGGAGGAGAAAATCACACTCTTCAGGCAGCTGGTTAAGTGAGTAAGGAATAGTAATAATAGTAATAATACTAAAAATACATTAAATAAAATACTTAAAATAAAACTAATAATAAATTTAAATAATAATTAAGAAATTAATTTTAATTTTTAAAAATAAATTATAAACAAATATAAATAAATTGGATTAATAATTTAATATTTACTATAATAAAGTAATTGTAATTATAATTAATTAATTAATTAAATATGTGTTTATAAGAGTATAATATTTATAATAACATTAAATAATTTATTAATTATTGTTTCTTTGCTATGTAGAACCCCATCCTATTTGCATCCAAAATCATTTTCACTGACAACATGAAGATGTAAGTTATAAGGGCATTGATATTTTTCAATCATTATAGTTGAGGAAGACATGTGCTTAGTTTCAATTAGAATGTACTTGATATTTAATTAGGGAAAAATTATAGATTACACATGACATAAATTTTGAGGCAGAAAACAGAAGAATTGATCTATCATACATTCATTCAATCAATTTATTGAGACTTTCTTGGATGCCTAGAGAGAACAACCTTCCATTCTAGGACATAGTCTTGAGTCCCATTTCCTTTAAGCAACACCCTTTTGACCATTTTCGTGGGGGAGATTTCTTCTCCAATGTTTTTCATGATTCCTTTTCTAATAGAAATTACTTGTACATTGATTTGATTATGATTTTTGGGTAATTCATCTTGTTCAGGGGAATATATAAACTTTTGGTTTTTTCTTTTTATTACATCACTTTTTGTTTTATATTTCAGAATTTATCAGTGAGAATAATTCTGAAACCAATAAAATTGATTTTCACCTTTCATTTTCTTATTTGAAACTTTGGAAACAATCGAAGAGATCTTTTCTAATATAATTTTCTTCAAATTTGCTTCATTTTATGGATATTATTAAAGTGGAGAGCTTCAAGAACTATCAAATGGCATGATAAAATCATGGGAATAGTGATTAATCATACCCTTTTTCAATGTTTTTTTAATTGAAAAAGATTTAATTTATTTTACTTATCCATTAAACCTAGTTAGTATTAATTTCACCTAAGCATCTATTTTAATTGTATTTCCTCAATACCTATTCAATTTTTTAATAATCATTTCTAACTATTTGTACTTGATAAACATTTCTCCTTTTACTACTTTATGAAAAAATCATTTCTCCATCATTTCCATCAAAAAATTGAAAATATTAAAAAAAGATATTACACCCACTGTTTTCAAAAGTGGTTTTTTTGAAATTTCAGTTATTGAAACAAATATTTATCCTTACCTATGGATCTATAATCCAACTAAAATTTTATTGGTCATGTAGGATTAATAATTAATTAACCTTTTTTATATTTAAATGTCGAACATGTCTATGTGAAAATGGTAGAAAATTTATAGTAACAACAACATCCATCATTCAATGGAACCAAAAATCCATTAGTAGTTGTGTGATATATTAGATCCATAGAAATTTAAAATCTAACTATGCGATTTAATTAAAAGTGAATGGTTTTCAAGGATGTATAACATAAAAAAGGGGATGTGGATTAATGGTGAACACTAATTTAAAACACTATGTATTTTGGGGAAATAGTAATGATGGAGTAGAATTATTTTACTGCAAATTATATTGAAAAATATTTTCCACATGAAAAATGATTAAATGTTGTGAGAAAATTCATGATTCAAAATCATAAATAAGAAGAAAATGTTGCGAATTATAAATCCATACTTAAAAGGTTAGCAGGACAAGGTGAAGACTATATTAAAAGCCTATAGAGTATGTTTACCATTTCATTGTGGGGATAAACCCAAACCCTCAAAGGGAATATGATCCGTAATCATTGTCACCACATGAGGAAAAAATATCATGTTCTACAATGATAAATAATGAAATATTCACACCTTTTGACTTTGAAGGACATTATGGGAAGAATAGGATGGTTGAAATTCTAATGAAAAAATTGATAATGAGAAAAAAGTTAAGTATCAAATTTCAATCATGTGACACATGAGGATAGAAACACCTTGGTGAATTTATGAAGGGAAAATCAGTTTTCTATAGGTGTGGATAGTGATAACATAATGATCAAAAAAATAAAGGGTATGGGAGAATTCATCAAAATAAATTTCATTGACTATAAGAAGATGTGGAACTACGAAGACCAAAAAACAAAATATTAATGGAAGTTGTATTAAAAGAGGCTATGGGGAGATGGAAAATCATTTGAAATTATAATATTCGATGTTGAATTTTATAGAGAAGTGGAGGTAGGTATATTGATTCTAACACTATATTTATCTAATGTATAATTCAATTCTGGATTATACAAAAATGTTATAATACCATTTATTTTTAGAAAATAAAATATTTTATAAGAACAATAAGAATAGATTTATCTATCAATACACTTTGAGTAAATACTCTTTCAAAAAAAAACAAGTCATTGAATCCCAATAATAATGGATGGACATAACATATTCACAAATTTTATAGTTATTGATATAGTAGAATTTGATATTATCCTTAGTTAATATTTTCATTCGAAATGTAATGTAAAAAAGTTATTATCAATTGAATGAGAATATGTATCATAATAGATATATGGAATAAATTGAAATTATATATAAGAAAACATCAACTAAATTTCATATGAATGCACCCAACAATAATAATTAATGAAATAATGGGATGATAAGAGAAGAAATAATCTATGAATGGGAAATGTAACCCAATTATAGAAGATGTTCTTATTATGAATGAATACATTGATGTGTTTCATGAAGAACTACAAATAAATATATCTAATTATTATATTGAGTTTTCTATTGAATCTATCTCTATAAAAAAATCATATATCTGTGAATCTTTACAGAATAGCCATAATTCAGATATTGGAGTTAATGAAAGAGTTGTAGTTGTATTTGGAAAAGGGATATATTAAAAATAATTTTCAAGTTGTTGTAGGGGATTTGGTTCATCTTAAAAAAAATAAGGACAAGACTATGATGGTTATACTGATTACTGAGAAATAAATTCCATTATTCCGATGAACATGTATCCTCTACCTCATATTTATTAATTGTTTGATCAAATTTATGGTGATCAATATTTTTCAAGGTCTAATATTAATTTTGGGTATCATAAACTATGAGTAAGTGATAATTATATTCAATAGAAATAATTTTTATAAGGTTATAAAATTTGGATTTCATATATTTTACCATGTGATTAAATAATGTACTATTGATTTTATGGATATGATGAATATAGTGTTGAAAGAATATATTAAGAATATTTTATTGTATTTAATGATGATGTCATGGTATAATCAATCTGGTATGAAGATTATAACCACAATTTATTTTTCAATCTTGAAAATATATGAGAAATGTATTTTTATTGGAATTTAAGAAAGATTAAATTGTTGGTTAAGGAAGTTCATATTATTGGGCATATTATCTATAATTATGAATTCCAAATTAATAATTTAAATATTTTTTTATTGTTGTGTGGCTCGAGGATTGGAATCACTTGGGCATATTTTCTTCAGAGGGTATTAGGTACTAGGTTTCTAGAATGACATGGATTATTGAATATGTATTTCTAGTTTTTTAGAGTCCATTTTAGAGTTCCATGGATATTGGTTTTAGGAAGTTGTCCAGAATGAGGTGGAGGCTAACACACATAGCATGATTTTTGATATAGGGTGTTGGGTTATATGTGAGACTAGATACAAGGTGTTAGAAGGTAATTAGTACTCTTAGTTATTAATGTAGGTCTGAGTGAAATAATTAGGGGTATAAATAGAATTTCTCATTCATAGAGGAGATAATTTAGTATCAATAAAAAATTTTATCCCAAGGGTTTACTTCAATGTATAAGTAAGATAAAGGAACTACTAAGAAAGGTAATATTTCTAGAAACCACCAAAAACTACGCTGAAGGATAATAATGACTGATCTTGTTTGGATGTGATAATATAAGGGGAAAATTCTGTGAGATAGAATAGGTTTAGTTATATACTTTTTCAGCATATTCTATAGTTCCGGAATATATAATGGGGAAGAGGAAAGGTATATGCTTAGTGAAATGACCTTGTGCAGGGTTTAAAACATTTTCATCTCAGAGGTGGAATCAGATTCCAAATTTTTTGATGAGTTTCAATGCAGAAAATCTAGTCAATATTGGGATTTAACCAATATTATATGAAATTTATGGATGATTATGAATAATAATATTGAGTTTGGTCACACCTGTAGAAAATGAAACCATGTAGAAGAATATTTAGGAAGAAAAGAAGACCTAGATGAGAGTATCATTTTATATTTCTATACTAGATCCTTAGAAAATGTTTGTAAAATCATTTTACGGGTATAGATATTTTTATGCAACATTTTCATCCCCTGTGATCTTGGATTTTACTCCATCTATTTGAAAAAAATATATTTTTCATTCATTAAGTCAATTAATCCTTTAAAGGAATAGGTTTTCCAAGAATATCCTATACTATCAAAAATAATAAAATTACCTAGATTCCATGGATTATAATGGTATTTTTAGTGATTTGATCAATATTTTAGCTTACTACAAAACTCAATAACCATGTTGAAAAAAATGGTCTATTTTCATAAGGACTATGGAATTTATTTATTTTTAATATTTTTATAAGATACTGACTAATGCGTTAATGAAGAAATTTCCATACGGAGGGAATGAATTCATGATATATAGTTACCCATCCTTGGACGAAAATCGATTATTTCTTATAAATGTTGATAATGTTATTATGTATGCTTCATGGAATTTAATAAACCATTAATGAAAGTTCCCAATACATGTTCTTGAGTTGGAAAAAACAATTTATTCCAGGATTACATGGAATTATAATCACGATGTATGAAAATGTGAGATATTTGTGTATTATCAATGATTAAAATATATATATTTTCAAAAAAGGATCTCAACACAAGGTAAATGATATGGATAATTTTATTCATGGATTATTATTTTTCCACATACTACCACTTGAGAAGGAAAATATGGTAGTTTTTTTGTCCAGTTTGAAAGATCATATAGTTTCGATATAGTTTTGGATTGAAAATGGTTCTATATTCAGGGACCTAGTAATTTTGGATATGTGAATTATTATGCAAGGGGAAACTTCACTCCCTATCTAGAAATATTTCCAAACTAAACTTATTAGAATATATAATATATTCCCATATATATCATATTATTTTTATTGTGAACCATTCAAAACCTAACAGAAATAGTACTACATTCTCATAATTAGATTATACTTCTCAAAAATAGTTATATAACCCAAAAATTAAAATGGATAGTGTCTTATAGATTCTCTATGTAAACATATTATTTTAAAACACTTGAAAAATTGTATACTTATTAATTATCCTCAATACCATTTAAATAAATATTATATGATACAATTATCTCCATAACCCCATGGTTGTAAAAATACAAAAGGTGTGGGCCAAATTATTAGTTTGGGAAAAGAGACATCTTAATGTGTTAACTAATATGAAATTTGGAGAATATAAGGAAAATATAAATAACTTGATAATATATCCTAAGTCCAAGTAAGATAATCATAAAACATAATGGAGAAACATATAATCATAAAAGAACATTAAAGAAGCATACAATATATGACATTTCTCAAACACATGTCAATAATCATAAAATATGTGGTCGTGAGACAAAGCTTAGGATTAAATTTTAAAAAATAATTATCCATAAAAAATAATATTTTAGAAAATCATAATGAATCATGTAAAATTGGTATAACTTGGTGAATAACATGGTTATGTTTGACACCCATAAGCATAAGAAAATATGTGTGAGAAAACCAATTTTCCCTATTGCAATGTAAATGAAATCCTTATTTCTACGTCTAAAAATGTTAGTAATTCCCTAATTCACACACCTATATAGAAAAATTATTCGTGACTATACTTTAATATATCAAGATATATGAATATAATATAATTCATTATAGGGATATATATATGACCCGCCCTTTATCTTATGTACAATTGTTTTCCACTAAAAAAGATTCATCATCACAACATAAATAAATCATGAAAAAGAAGGGGTTTCATTATAAATAATATAAAAGGTCATAATAAACAATAGAATATAAAAATCCCATTTCACAAAATGATTCAGAACATAATAACATATAGGGTATATCAAAGATATACTTATTGGGAGACAAATGTGGTAGGTAAACTTGATGTGAAAATAATTTGTTTTAAAAAAACTTCTTCATGTTTTTTATCAAATAAGAAATTTAAATTACGTTAGGAAATATCTTTTTTTGTGGATGGAATGAGAATAATTTTTTTAAATCATTTTATAAAGAGTTTCAAATAAAAAATACTTCAAATAAATTATGTCTTATTGAAGGATAGGTGAAAATAAATTGAAATTTTTTACTTTTAAATGATTATTTAATAAAGGAAACTTAAAAAATTCATATTGTTTTCAAAAATATAATTGAAAATACATTGAAAAAATTAGGATTAAAAAATTTTCTTCAAACAGTTTTTTTGAAAAGGACATAATAACTTTAACAATGGTAAATGCTAATACTCATAAAAACATTTTCATTTTAAATAACCTTTGAAAATAGAGACTTCAAAAAGTCCTATTGGTATTGAATAGGAGAAGTGAATATACATTGAAAACATTTAATTTTAAATATTTTATTTAATATTGGAATATTATAGAATTCATAAATTTTATAAAAAAAAATGAAGTGGAAGTTAAAACATTTTATTTTGATTAGAAGGGAAAAAATTTAAAAATTCTAAAATATCATTATTTAATACCAACATCATCAAAAAGATGATGATAATATATTTTAAAAATTTAATAATTGGATGAAAAAGGATCATTGGAGTGAATGAAACATGTATATTACCTTAGGGGGTAAAGAAAATTTCAATGATGTAAATACATGTATATATAAGAAATATCAATTATAACAAATGGAAATTATTCTTAATAAAATATTATTTTAATTGAACAATTTAATCATAAAGGTAGAATATTTTTGAGTGAAACGTGATATTATACTAAAATATGGTCTAAATACATCATAAAATATATTTCTTTATGACATATCACTGTTGAAAAATAATATACAATTAAGAGTGTCATAACCCTATATTGATGTCTCTATCACGAGAAACCCTTACAACCTTTTCATATTTTGAATAAAAACAATATGACATGTTCAAAATTAACAAGATCAATTAATATCATGAAATATAATAGGATCATGACAATAAATGAATATATATATATATACATATTTATTTATTTACACTATTTAAAAGGGAACATGATTTATATCAAAAATATTTCATATGGGATACGAATCAGATAAAAATAATCCATTACGCTGTTTCACTATATAGTTGTATGCACTCTAATATATTATTTATAAAACATATATACAAAAATATACTATTCATAAATAATATCAATACCTAATAATATTCTTAATTTTAATTTATAATTATTCTATATGTATATAATATGTAGGTTTTTTCTATTTTCCCAAGTCAAATGTTTATAATTTTAATTGTTTGTAGTACTTTCATAGCAGCGATGTCAGTATTCCCCACTCTACCAATTTTTTTAATTAATATATTAATAATTATAATGTAATTCATAACTTATAATGATTTTATATGTTGAAATTACTTTCTAGGATCACATTAGTCTTTTCATAAAAATATAAATGTGGAAACCTAAATTTATTTTGATGATTTCAACCTAAAAAGTGTGTTTTCTTAATTTATGAGTAAAATATTGATTTATTGAATTCATTAAAAATAAAAAGATAATTATTTTATTATTTTTATCATGTTATAACAAAAAATACATTTATTGTAATCATCTATGATATAATTACATAGTATTGTACAAGTATATGGTCAAACCGAAAAAATCATGAACCTTCAGTGATTATTGATGATTGGGAGGGGATTTAGTTCTAATATCTTCCTAGTAGGTGGATAATTATATCATTTAGTATATATATATATGATAAATCATATCCATAATTTGTAAATTATAATAATTAATGGATATTGTAATATTATATAAGTTTAATTAAATGTTTTTCTCTATATAGTATATTATTGTGATTGAATTTACAATAATATTTCACTAATCATATCATTAAAATTTATCATATTTGTTATAATATAACCATATTGATATCAATAATATAATATTTTTCCTTATTATAATATTTAATATAGAATCAATGTGATGATATACATTCTATATTGAAAAGCGAATAATTATTTTTAACATGTTACTATAATGTAAAGAAATTTTATTTCCCGATACATAATAATCATACCACTATGAGTTTTTCATTAAATAAAAAATCAATAAGGATTTTTAATTGTTGTTACTATATAAAATATCATATACAATAGGGTTGGTAGAACTATAATACATCCTGTACATCAGATTAAAGGTAACTAAAACATAATTAACACTATCCCATTCAACAATAGTTATTTCAAAGGTTCATCCAATATACCTTTCCCAAGGAGTTTTGGGATTTATAATATCCGCATAAATCTATAAATTAGTGTATTATATGGGATAAATCTTGAGTTCTTATAACATAAGGCCTTAAATTATTCTAGGTTACCATAGATTTTTATTTCTTTTTTCATATTGTTAGCAAGACTCTATATTTTCCCTTGATAGTTTTCTGTGTGATATGATTCATTACCAAGAGTAAATAAACATTATTTACACTTTATATAGTTTCCATTTTTCTTCTTTAAACATTTATGAAATGCCTAATATTGCTCATTTTTTCCATTGTCATCTTCCCGCCTAGATATTTTATGATTCACTTATTTTTTATGGGTGATTTTTTGTCAATGACTATGTTCACATTTATAATCCTATTTTTTATATCTATTTTGGTGTAGACACATTTTTTCTCATTCTATCTCCAATTACTATGGGTTTCTCATTACGGTAATATCAATAATTTTAATTGTACCCATGGTCATATATAGTCCCACCTATTACTAAAACCAAATGGGTTGACATTATTGATTAAATAATAACAATATATTGAAATTTTCATAACCATAAAATTAATTCAACCATATAATGTCTTTTTATTTTACATTATCATGTTCTCAAATAGTTTCTTTACTTAAACCTATATGAATATTGGTTTGAGTTAGCGTATACTATGTTTCATTATCTTACACTCCATCATCTAATTCCTCAATGTATATATGAAATCAATACATTATATTGGATTATAAAATGGATCATGATAATCTAAATAATATATACTAGGAGGGTAAATTAATGTGTATCATTAGGCCTATTTTTCGTGTACTAGGGGATGATTGAGTTAATACCTAATCCACCATTTTAAATATTATTACCCAAAGGTAAATCTCTTTCAGAGGCCTCATCCACTTATAATATCAATAGACAGATTTTTTTCTTGGTAAAACCATCTAATAAATATATTACCTATATTTCAAGACATCATATTATAAAAATACTCATCTATAGGGTATTTATTAAGGTAATTTAACCCTTATAAAAATGAAACTGAACTATTCTGTTGAAATTATAATCTCCAAAATAACTAAATGATGATATGAAAGAACATATAGTGATCGATTGTAAACTTCACATTAATAGAAAAAATTCTCATGAATTAAATAGTACATATCAAAAATAGTTAAGTAACCGAAAGAATGAATGATTTAGTGTATTAAGGTGTATGCACCTAAATATCATATTTAATATTAGTTTTTAACAAAAAAAAATATTTCTCCATTATAACATTTCAATACATATAACATGACACAATCATATTTCTTATCTAATGATTGTAAATATAATAATGGGGTTATATCAAATGATTGGTAAGGTAAAATTTGTGTCCACTGTGTTAGTTCATAAGTGTGAAGGATAATAAGAGGAAGGAATAAGAAACATTTTAAAATTTTATAAGTCCATTTATAATAATAATAATAACACATTATGGTGAAAAAGATGATAATAAATGTTTAATATATAAGAATAAATTATATTACATATCTTAAAACACATATGAATAATTATAAAACATATGAGTATGATATAAAAACTAAGAATACCTTGAAAATAATGCATAATCATAAAAGCAAAAAATTTCAATGAAATAAAATGAATCTTAAATGTTTTTCATATATTTGTGAGAAACATGGAAGTATAAGTCAACCATATGGATAATAAAATCAATGTAAAAAACCATTATTACCCTACCTATGTGATCAAACTCAATATCTTTATAATAGAAAATGTGAGCATACCCATCATGCTCATGCCTCTATGAACAGAATAATTAATTCCATTACTGACTATATAATTAGGTGTAAACATAAACACATGCATTGTATTGTGACATAATACACCACATATCACCATCCATGTATATGTGTGATACATAAAAACAATCATCATTATATAATAAATTACTCATGAAAAAATGAATGGGTTTCTAAAATATATTATATAACATGAACTTAATAAATCAAAATAAATAAAATTCTCATCAACCAAAATGTTTCATAACATAATGACATATAATGGGTGATTGAAATATAACTTCATGGGAGAAAAACCTCAGAGTAAACATTGATTGGAAAATAACCTTGTTTTCAAGAAAACATGAAACCTCTTAATTTATGATGAATTGTAAATTAAATTTAAAAACAAAATAAACATAAAGGGAAAAATAAATTATCAAAAAATTATTATAATGTTTTCCAAATGAAATATATTTGAAAATACATAATATTTAAGAAAATATAATTTTAACAACATTTAAAATATTTACATTTGAATCATTCTTTAATAACAAAAACAAGAAAAAAATATAAAGTGCTGAAAAAGAAATGTGAAAATAAATTTTAAAACGTTGATTGTAAAAATATTCATCAATATTAAAAACATGAATAAGTTATAAATTTTTCAAAAAAGAAAAATGATAATAATTTTAACAAATTTACAATTTATGAAATTTATTAATAATGAAAATTCTAAAAAAATGGATTCATATTGGAGAATCGAAAATACATTAAAAAAATTTAAATTTAAAAATATTATTTAATAATTTTTATAGTTAATATATATAATTGTTAAAAAAATAATGCTATGAGTGGATGATAAAAAATTTAATTTGAAAGGATGAAAAAACATTTGTTAACATTTTAAAATTTCCAAAGTGAAAACCCACATCATTAAAAAGATGGAAAACCATTATTCTTAAATGAATACATTGAATATAAACTATTATTGTGGATAATGTCTTTTTAGTTTGGGATAGGGAAGGTAGAAGAATTGTGCAATGTAAAAACAAGGACACAAAGAAAAACATTCATTAAAAGTGGATGGAAATATTAAAAAAACTCAATTTAATGTTGAAAAAAATAATAAAGGTATAAAAATATGGTGTGAAAATTATTTTCACGTAATATATGTCGTAAATATATACTAATATCAATATTGGTTTGGATATACCAATATTGAAAAATAATTGAATAAGATGATTTATTATGACTGGGGAAAGTGATTTGAGTCATGATAACCACTTCAACATTTGTAACATTAAAATAAAAACAACATTATTGGTATAACATTAATTAGAAAATATAAAATCATAAAAATATATTAGGAAATGATAAAAAAATAACCGACATCATTATTTACAAATTTGAAAATAAATCATCGTGTATACCTTAAATATGCATCAATGGATTCAAATTTGACACCAAGAAACCATTATCTTGTTTCCATTCATAGTCGGATGAGCTCAATCCCCCGAAAAATAAAACATTTCTATCTTAATATAATATTTCAGAAAAATATTAATAACTAAAAATATTCCGATTTTTCTTTTATAATCAGTCTATATATGTATATTAGTGAGTTGTCTCATACTTTTCTCAAATCATGTATTTACTATTTTGACTGCTTACAATAGTTTCATAGTAGTGGTTTCAATTTTAATTCATATTAAAAATTTAATCAAACCATAATTATTAAATTTAATATAAATTATGACTAATAATCATTTATGATGTATATATTTCATTCCATGTGTACACCAGTCTTTATAAAAGAAGAAGAAATTGACAATAAATATTTTTATTAGATTTTCAACCTCCAAAGGGTGTTTTATTAAATAATGAGTTAATAGTTTTGTTTAAATTAAATAAAAAATAATAATAATTTAAATATTAATATTAATTTACTCTAGTAATTATGTTTTTATAATCATCTGTTTTATTTCACAGTGTTTTTCTATGAGGTGTTCAACCTGAGAAGTCATGCAAATAACATGATTATTGATTATTATGAGATAATTTAGTAGTAATTTCATTCATATTGTAGAATAATTATTTAATTTAGTGTTTAATAGTTTCATATATCTTAATTGTGAATAAATAATTAGTGTAATTAATTTATATAAAAACATTACACAATTTTAATTAATGATTTTCTACTTAGTAAATTTTTTAAAATGATTGAATTTACCATAATCATTCATTGATCATATCATTAATCGGTTCCAAAATAATTAATAATAAAACATTATTTATATAATAAAAATAATATTAATACTTTAAATCAATTTTCATGATAATCCCTATACGACAGTGATGACATGGGAAACATAAATAACTTATCTCATAGAGGCGGTAGTCTACAAGTACACTTGGTTGGTAATTTCATTTTCCACAGAATATGGAAAAGGGTAATATGTTTTAACATTTTATAATATAAAATACATCACTAATGTTATAATTATTTATGAAATTTAATATTATTATCATCCTTATAAAACAGTGAAGGAAAATGGAAAAAAACACATTATGTGGTAGAGGCGGTAGTCCCCCCAACACATAATCCATACATTCAGTTTTCTTAGGTAGGTTATTATTGATTGTACAATAATTATAATTACATACCCATATATTAATGATATATATATACTATAATAATAATACTATTAAATGGAATTTTATAAATATATTATCATATAAATAAATAGATAAATGAAGATTTGTTTTAGAACATATACTTCAGTTCTTAGATTTTCACATTAGTGAAGCTGGTTGAATCCTTGAGTATTAGACTTTTGAGAAGGTTAAAACTACCTTAATGTGTAAAATAGAATCTATAATTGATTTAGGTATAATATTTAATGAGAGTTTTTGGTTTTTTAGTGAATGGATTTAAGGAGAGTATTTCCTTTTTTAAAAGCTATAATTATTAGCATTTTTGTAAATACAAAATATAATTCAATAATTGGATGTCACTCCCAAGATATTTTATTTGAAAAATTAAAATTAATATATCATAGTGATTATAATATTTATACACACCTCAACTATTTAAAATGAAACATTTAATAAACATTTTATTCCATTTACCTATACTGATACTCACATTTTCAGTATTTCTTTTCAGCACGACAAGTTGTTACTAGAAAGGGGATTCATTATTTTAGCCAAACAATAAAATGAGAATTTTTATATAATATGGATCTACTAATAAGATATATAATTTCTAGTTTATTAAACAAATATCCTATGTATAGTAGAAATTAATTTTATTACAAATTCTTGTAACACGTCAATCCCATTTTTTAAATAGTTTTTATTCAATAGGATATATGATAAGAGTAGAATATATAATTATATATATTCAAATGAATATAAAATAATTATTATAACTAAATTTATATTTACATAAATATAAATTTTATAAAATACTTCATTCAAGGAAATTATACTTAATTAAAAAATGTTTACAAAATGTTTTCATTAAAAATCTGCACAAGATTTTTAAATTTTGATCAAGATATTATAAACACATAGTATAATCATTAAATTATTTATTCTATTTTATATAAAATAATTTTATAGTAATAATCATTAAAAAAATTTCAATGTATTTACATGAAAAATTAATTTATAAATTTTTTGGCATTAATAAAGTCATAATTTTCACCATTCACTTGGAAATTAATATGTTTCATTAGTTTCTTATATGATCATGTTGATATAATATTTTATGTTAACATATTTTGGTAAAAATATATTTTAAATGCATGATATTATAATTTAAGAACATTGTATTTTAGAGATTTTATAACATGAAACACCAAGTTCATAATGAAATATAGTATCCCGAGACACTATAGTATTTTTTTAAAAAAATATATTCAATATATTATATATATTGAAATTCACAGAACATTTTCTTAGCTTGTATTGGAGTTAATAAGTTCCCTTGATGACGTCTGTTACAAATTAAACCATATCTTACCGAATACTATTAATATTATTATTTATAATTATGATAATCTCATAGTCATTAAATTGTGGAAATGAATAATATTAAATAATTAATGAAATTTATAGCTGAATTCATTGGTAACCAATTAATTAGAAATGATTATTGAAACCAAATAAATATAATTGAAATTATTTTATAAAAAAACCATTTTAATGCACAAAGGAATTTTACCTTAATAAATTAAATAAATTTATATTAGTGAGTGATATTAATCTAATATATATATTATCAAATATTTTCTACCTTCGAACAATATATTTTATTAAATAAGATATGAACAAACCAAATTTTACATATAAAACCTTTATTTTTATAAAAGAATTTTTAACCCCATTTAATTGCGTAGTTCTTTTGAATATAAATTTGTAAAATTTTATTAAATTAATAAGAAAAAAACTGCTTTATTTTTGAAACATACAATTATAAATTAGGTTGGGGGTGATGTTTTGGTATTTTTTTGAGAAGTTTCATTTGTTAATGAATAGTGAAACATATTGAATATAAATTGAAAACATACTTTTAATATAATTTATATATAAGGATTATTTATATATTTAAATTTATTAAATGTTTAATTAGATCAATAATAAATCCATTTATTCAGTGTAGGAATTTTAAAAAAATTAACTTTTAAATTGGATATAAAAACAAACCAATATTTTGAACATTTTTAATTTAAACACCGGATGTGTCATCCCGTCTATGAGATTAAATTTAAATTAATTTATTCCACTAATTCGATTTTAATTTGGAAAAATTGATTTCATATTTTGAATCATCATAATTTATATTTTATAGTAATTTCGATTTTTTTGACAAAAGAGAATAATGAAAGTTATTAAAATTCAATACAATGATTATAGGAAAAATCTGCTTATGAATCGACTAAATCATAAAATTAAGAGCCTAAATGAAGTATAAAGTTGTCAAAAATCTATTTAATGGTAATTTTTCTACCCAATAATCCATTGGATCATATTTTTACCATTATTGGTGTGACATTTCAATGGAAAAAGTGAGTGGAATTCTCTTTTCCCAAATTTGGAAGAATGTCACTCCTTCTCATCTATAAAAAGGCAATCAACCTCCCACTTATTCACAAATCTCTATCCATTTGAAAAGAAAAAAATATAGTATATTAATATATAAAAATCCCTCCACTCAACCTATAATCCTCACATTATGATGAAATCCACCCAAGGAATCCGTTTGGTGCAAACCAAAAGGATTTACCAAGAAAAGAGGTATCATCCTTCCCAAGATCTATTGTTTTATTTTAATTATCAACCCCATAAAATATTCTTATTATATTATTATATAATACCCTCAGTATACTAAATATAAATATATGTTTTTATATTATGTTTTAAACTTAAACTTACACCAAATTTAATCAAATGGGTAACAAACATACCGTTTATGTGTATAGCGAACTACCATATCACCAAAATATGTCGTTTCATTTTACTTTACCCCATTTCATGGATGAAAATTACGATAGAAACATTAGTAAAATATTATATATATGATAATTATAATTTATTTACACTTATAGAATAATTCAGTAACACATACATTTATCACCCTATTTTGTGGGAATATGATAACATCTTTTGTGGAAGTGTAGACTACCACCTCCCATAAGTGATGTGATTTCTTCACACTATACATGGAACATGTAAATGATGGTTTTAATAAGTATAAGTTAAATATAAGAAATAATTTTTTTACTAAAATTATTATATACATATATATCAGTTAATTTGAATTCTTTTAATATTCAAAATAAATGAGAGTTGCAATCAAGCATACGTACGGACTACCATCTCCATGAATAGTGAATTTCGTTTCCTATCTCCAAATTTTATGGATTATTTAAAATACATATATAATGAATATATATTATATTTATATCATGGTTTATATTCTAGATTTTTTAAAATAATTATATATTTAATTGGAACAACAAATAAAATGTCAAACTTAATCGAGAAACAAGGAAATTAACACATGAAATAGTTAAAAAAATGAGACTTCTGAAAATGGGTAATAATATATTATAATAAGTTCATATATAGTATCATAAATAAGATTATGGTTCTAGAAAAAAATATTAAATTGTTTTAAACCACTATAAAAGAGGTAAAATAACATAAAAAGGAAGCATATGGTAAGGGATTCTTGTCTCTCTTTTCTTTCTGTGAGGCACACACTATTTTTACAACATTATTATTTTGTTTGGTGTATCTAATTTCAATTATGATATTTTATATAATTAATTATTTTATATTAATGGTATTTAATTTTTTAGATGAATTTATCTATTTTATGGTGCCTATGATTCAAAAACTACTAAGTTGTATGAGATTTTATCCAAAATTCATTTTATTGAGGAATATTGTAATTTCATGCACTTTATTTTCTTAATATAGTGTATATAAATCCCTTTGAAATGTTATATCATGAAATTTCTCATTATCAGAATATTATATGTTTAATTTAATTTTATTCCTTAATGGGGATTTTGATTCAAATGTTTCAATGTTGTATGTTACCCTATAGAATTATTAAGGATTATTTTCCCTAGGAATGTTTTTAATGATCATTAAATGGAATTGATTTTCCACAGCATCAATAAACCTAATTTTTTTACTTATAATAAAATGGGGAATTATTTATAAATATATATTATTAATTTAGTATATACATATGATGATAATTCACACTGTTTATCAATTAAATCAATAATTTGATATATGAGGAAAGATTTATTAATTAAATCAATTATTTGATATATGAGGAATTCTTTGGAAAAATTTGTCGTTTTTTCCCCAATATTCTAAACCATCTTGTGAATGATCTTCCTGGTAATAGTACCACATACCTATAAAAAACAGAATCTAATAATTCAGAGTTTCCCTCATTTAGATTAACATATCATTTATCTATTTGATTATTGAACATACACCTTCTATGGATTAAGTTTATTCTCAGTATATTTATTAAATTCCTTATTTTTCAGCTACATACCATTCCATTTTGACTATGCCTTATCCAATTACATTAATGTCGTGTGTTCCTAGTAATTTACCTTAACATGGTGATTTATTCCCATTTATTCATTATTTCTTCTGTTTTACATACCCTTACTAGGAATTTGAACTCACACTTTTATTGCTTCCTTTCCCAAGGATATTAAGATGGATTCCTAGAATGAGTTTCAAGGATAAAATTTGTTAGTATATTTTATATATTATGTTATATTTTCAATTTTCCAATGTAATATGGGTATTATGTAAGTAATTTTATTTTAAAAAATTCAAGACTTTTGGTCAATCTAGATTATACTTCCTTTTGATCATGCCAATTTAATAAAGTTATGCAGAAGTTGTGATAATTTAGGGTCAAGGAATTATACTTGGTATTAGAATAAATTTACTAAAAAACTATGATACATGATTTATAATACTCAGATTATGGCACAAAACCCTATGATATGCATTGAGGATAAGTGTAGAATAATTTGCTAAAATTTTGGTACTTTAGAGGCTCTGTAGCACCCCATGTTTTTTATAGACATTTTTATCTTTTATAAACTAGTTTTAATTTATGTCTTGGAGTAAAATAAATAAAAAAGTTCTTTCATATTGGATATAATTGATGTACAATACACAGAACATCAACTAGGACAACATAAAACGCAATACTGACTTAACATACACTACACATAACACTAAGTTTCTACGAAACATCATTTTATTGTTATAGTTATTTTAATGATATAATTATCACCTATCCATTAAAATTATATATGAATAGTAATAAATAATTTTAAAATATTTTTTATAGTTTTTTAAATAAATAAAATATATTTGTTATTAAAGATATATTTTTTGGTAAAGTGATTATATGTTTTAAAATAATAATTTATCAAATGAACTACTTTAAATGTCCTTCTATGAAAAATAATAAAATTAATTTTAGACACATATAAAAATTTAATTTCATAAAATAAAATTCATTTTTGAATTTGAAATTATCATAGGGTTTTTTTTATATTTTTTTGAGAAAAATCATTTTTTGATGAATAGTGAAAAATACCCGAATTAAATTCAAAACAAACATTTCATAAAATTTAAGTGTAAGGATAAATTATATTTTAATTTGGATTGAAAGTTCAACTAGATATTATATTTATCAATTAATATAATATAGGTCATTGGAATCAATTTCACTTTAAAATTATGTATTAAAACTTAGCAAACTCTAGAATGTTTTTACTTAATTAAACTATATTATGATCCCATTAGTAGGATTATTTTGAAATAAATTTTTACCAATTATGTGATTATTATTTTAAAAGGTGAATAACATATTTTTTATTTCAATAATTTATATTTTATAACATGTTCTACCAAGTTTTTGACAAAAAAATATTAGCAAAAGCAATTAAAAATAATTACAATGATTAAGAGAAAAATTTGGTTAACAAAGTACTGAACATTAAATTTAAGACCCAAAATAACTAGACACTTGCCCAAAACCCATTATATAATATTTAATTGGCCATTAATCTTTATTTATTTAGATTATTTGTTTTGTTATGAAATTGTTTATCAAAAAAACGTGGTTACTCCTAACTTGATTTAAAAATGCCAATTGTTTCTTTTCCCTTCCCTATAAAATTCCACCACGTATCCCTTCTCTTCAATACACTAAAAACACATAAGATAATAAAATATCTGGAAAATAAAATTCCCAAAATACCTTCCTTCCTTTTATAATCTTCCCCTTGGGAAGAAATAAATCCAAGGAGGCCTTTTGGAACAAACCAAAAGGTGTTACCTGATTAGATGGTAACATATTCTCTCATGCTCTGTTTTTTTTTCTTTCTTCAACCCCTCCACACTCCTTATTAAATTAATTTATAACAAAAATATATATCAAAAACACTATTGGGTTTTTATTCTAGTATTTTTAACAATACTTACACACACCTCTAGCTATTGGTTAACAAACATACTATTTAAATGAATGGAGAACTACCAACTCACTAAACAGAGATTGTTCATTTTTACTTTACCACCGTTCATTTTGGATGTTATGATGGAAAATATTTTTTTATATGTTTTATATTATATTTATCATTTATTTATTCTTATTTAATACATTTACAAACACATATATTTATACCTTACATTTTGGTGTAAATATTATTATTTCATTGGAGGAAGTGTGGACTACCACAACCTTAAAGCGATGTGATTCGTTCAAACATTAAATGGAATGTGTTAAGGATTATTTTAGTGAAAATATATTAAATATAGTAATATTAACTCTTATGTAATTATAATATATATATATACATACACACATATATGTATTTTTTATTATTTCATATAATATAACAATAAAAACTAAAATAACATTCATGTGTATGTACGACTTACCGTCTCGTGAATGGTGTGTTCAATTTAATTCATAAATATTATATATATTATTATAATAAAAATAATGAATAAAAATTATATTTCTTTCATGATTTATATTCAGTAAATCAGGATATAAGTACAACTTCCAATGATATAACAAATTAAGAGACATGCGAAGAACAAAGATAATATAACTCGAAGTGAAACCTTAACATAGGATTTTCAGCAAGTGGGTAATATAATTTAAAAATAAACCAATATATGATATTATATATAAGAATATGGTTCTATAAAATCTATTTAATAAATTTATTTTTATTAAATAGGTTGTTTGAATGATTACGATGAGAGTCAAGACCTAAGGTATATGTATTTCTTCTCACTTTTTATTTCTGGGAGATACATGCCATGTTCACCACTATTTCCTTTTAAGTGGTATATATACTACCCATGAATGAATTATATGATTATTATTAATAAATATATGTGTGGTAACACATCCATTATATTATATTACATTCATGGGGTTTATGTTTCAAAAGTTACAAAATTGGTAAGATAATTTTTGTCTCAATCTACCTTTTCTGAGACACATGCCATGTTAGGAACCTATAGTTGTACATGTGGTAAAAATGATACCTTTGAATTGTTATATATTGAATACAACTCAATTAATTATATATTAAGATTCATTTAATTTTTTATTCATAAAAGCGGAGTATGGTTCAAAATTTCTAAGTGTAAGATTTTATTAAAATAATCTCATCGCTCGTCAAGATTGTTTATGATTATGCTTCCTTTTTTAAAATATTATTATCAAACTCTCAAGAAAATTTAAGAAATTTATTTTCCTCTGGATATAAATTATAAATTGAAGTATTTGTACCATTTTTATAATCATTGGATCATAAAATTGTTACTAAAGTATTTTTAAGAAATTCTGATTTTACCCTCTCTTTGGTTTGAATTCATTAATCCATCAAAACCATGTTTTATAAAATGGTTTACAAGAAAATTATAATAATATCATATGATCATGAAAAGAAACCTTTACCCATTTTGTTACCAATTTTTTAAAAGGAATCCAATTTTTAATTTCCATATAAATCATTTTTCTAACCTTTGATTGTGAAAAATAAATATTTTTTTTACCTTGTACGACATGTATAGATTTACCCAGTTCTATTTCATTAAAGTTTCCTTTGAAATGTTAAAAGGTTAATTTTAAATTTTCTTAATATTTTTTTTGAATAAAGTTTTTTAAATTCTTTTTTAGTCTCTTATAAAACATTTCATAGGAAAAGGCGTTCAAAATTTCTTCAATGATTCCTTTATAAATTTTCATGTTTATATTCTTTAAAATGGTTTCAAAAGGTTTTAAAATTTAAGAATCATTTTAAGGGTGAAAGGATAATTTCCTCCAGAAGTGTATTTAATATATATTTCAAAATTATTTCCAATCTAAAATGAAATCCATTTGTGTTACTCATACCTTTTTTGTAAATGATCTGACGGTTTAATTCATTTTCTTTCTTTGAACAGTAAATGTATTAACAACACGATGTTTATGAAAACTGCTTCTTTTCATGTGTTGTATATCTTTGAAACTTGCTTCTTTTCATGGGTTTTTCTTTGATTAAATGATTATGAAACTGATTTATTTTACTATATATATAGGTATTTTTGTTGTTTTTATACCCATTTCATTTCTTGGGATAAGATATTACTGTTTATGATTTTTTGGAACAAGTATGTATGATTTCATAATGAGATGGGTGGGACCTATATATCCCTCAATTGAATATGTTAAAGGCTTATATCTCAAGACATATACATGGTTATAATATGGATTAAACTTAGTTCAGTATACAGGTCTGGAATAAAGAGTGAACCAAATTAAATAATAAAAGGATATAATGGGGAGTGAACTCGGTTCAGTAAAGGACTTTCACCACTATGATGGATTTAACATCAGTGTCATGACTAAAACAAAAATAATTATATGTTCTCATATTTATTCAAAAATTACATATTTTATTCCTATAGTATTATTTCAGGGAATATTCTCATTATTTTCTTATGATTCATGTCTTATGAATAATCAACCTTTATTCCATGATTTATTTTTTATGATCTTAGATAAGTATGATATGATAGTCTATTATCATGAACTTGTTCTATTACACTTATGATCATGATTATTCAGACACACACACACACACACATATATATATATTTTACCCTTTTGAGCATTTGATATCACCGCATTTGATGTTTCCTTCCAAAAATTGATGAAGATATGTAATATGATTGATGTGTTAAAGAAGGTTGTTGTTTAAGAAGAACCTAGTGGGAGATGATATAGCACATTTATGTACATGTGTTTATGTTTCCATGTTTCCAAAGGCACTAGACTAGTATAGTGTTTAGACATATGTTTATATAATGTTTTATTTATTCTACAAAGATACGTATTTTTAATGTTTGAAAATAGAGGGTTGGAGTGACATATTGACCTCATGGTTTTTACAACAAAAGGGTGATGAAGTTTAAAGGAAACTCTATAAACCATGTAGAAAAGAAGATAAAATTTTATTTGTGCTCTAGATTTGGGTTGAGGCATGAAGGAATTTGCCTTAAGCAGTATTGTAAATATGTTAAGTGCCAACAGAAAGGTAACTGAAAAATTTTGTGTCAAAATAATGGGAAGAAGTCAGCTCAAAATGATAATTGAGAGAATTCCGCACAGAATTCTCCTACCACAACTTAGTGATACAAGTTTAAGGTTGATGAGGATTATGATAAACACTAGCTAAAACCAATTTCTGGTGACGATGATCTTTGTTAAAAACATACTAATCTGAGGGACAAGGGGAAATCTCAGGCAGTCACTATTTCTAATGTGGGGTGGGATAATGTTGTGATCAAAGGTAAACTTACCATCCACGCTAGAACTAATAATGTCATATTTGATTCTCTATCTACCCACTATTTCATATCTAAATAATTTTCTATGTGTGTTAAGATTCCATCAAAACAATTAAATATGGAATTACCAGTGAAAATCCTTAATGGTATAACGATTTCATCCCAATTCTATGATTCCTCTCTAGTTGAGTTTTTTGGGAATGTCCATCATGAAAATATTTTTCATTCTTCCTTTGGTCGAATTTGATGTCATAATATTCATGGATTTTATTTCACTTCATAAATCCCAAATAAATTTCAAGGAAGGGAAGTTAATTTCAATATTTAAAACCTACCTATAATCATCCATCTATTTGATGATCGGTATGAAATTCATGGGGATATTATATCCAGTGTATCCGTTTTAATTACTATTCAGAAGGGTTGTTTATCTCAAATTATTGGGGAGAAAATTGAAATTAATTATATTATTATTGTTTTAGATTTTCTGGATTTATTTCTAGAAGTGTTTCCTATACTTACCACAAAATGATAATTTGAGTTCTCAATAGAACTGATACCTAGTTACACACCAATTTCAAATAATATTTATATAATGGACCTGATTGTTTTGTAGAAATTGAAGAATCAACTCCAAGAAAACCATGATAAGGGATTCATTCATCCAAGGGTGTCACCTTGGGGTGCATCCATTCTTTTTTTTTGAAAATTAATAATTGATCAATGAGAATATACATTGATTATCAAGATTTAGACAAGATCACAATCAAGAAAAACTATTATCTTACATGTATTTATGACTTGTTTGATCAACTATGCAGATCTCAATACTTTTTCAAGATTGAACTCTATTATGCATATCATCAATTGAGGATTATGAAAGAGGATATAACCACTATGACATTCTATACAAGTTATGGAAAATATAGATATATAGTGCTTCATTTTGGTTTTACTATTCCCCTAATATCTTTATGTATTTAATGAATATATTCTCTAAATATTTCCTCATTCAGTTTATGGTTGTCTTTATAGAAGATATTATTATTATTTCCAAGTGGAAGTAATAACATTAAGATCAATTTATAATTGTACTAAATATCCCAAGGAAAAAAGATAATATAAGAAATATTTAAAAATTGTGATTTTTGATGCAGAAGGTATCATTTTTTAGTCACATTATCTCAAGAGATAGTATAACATTTGTTCCATCAAAAGAGGAAGCTATTTAATTCTAGACTAGAACAACCATGGTGACTGAGATTCATAGATTTCTTGTATTAACTATAAATTATCTATGCTTTGTTGAGAAAATTTCCGGACTAACTAATCCTCTGACCAAGTTAACTTGGAATGTAGCCAAGTTCCTTCGAATAGATAAATGTGAGGAAAATTTCAAGGAACTAAAGAAATATTCAGTGCACCTATACTTACATTACCTTGTATGGGAGAAAGGTTTGTATTCTATAGTGATGCATCAATGAATGTATTGGGATGTGTTCCTATGAAAAATAACCCTGTTATCACTTAAGCCCCGAAACAGTTGAAGATTAGTGGGAAAATTAACCAAACCATGATTTCGAGTTAGCAGCTATAATTGTTTTATTAAATATATGGAGTAATTATCATTATGGAGAAAAGTGTGTTGTATATACCAAAAATAGCGGTCTGAAATATATATTTACAAATATAGTGTTGGCCATGTTCCCGAAAAGATGGTTATTGTTGATAAAGGATTATGATTTCTCAATACATTACAACCTTGAAAAGTGAACAAGGTATTTGATTCTTTGAGACGAAATTAGAATGATATATTATCCATGATAAGGATGAAAAATATTTTATATTTATATATATGAAATAGATAGATCTAGAAATATTAAAGGAGGGGAAAATATTATATTTTTAATTTAATGTTAAACCCTCTATCTAAGTGATGGTTAAGGAGGTGTAGAAGGAATATGAATAGATGACAAAGAATGTTAGAAATATTCTTAAGTTTAACCTTGATTAGGATGGAATGATACTATTTAAGAACCATGTATCTATTCCTTCTATACCGGATTTAAAGAAGTAGCTATTATAGGAAGCTCATATATTTTAATTCTCTATTCATACTATAAGTATACATATGTATAGGGAAATGAAATAATACTTCTGGTAGGATTTTATTAAGAGAGATATCAAAGATTTTGTATCTCATTACTTGGTGCTCCGACAAGTTAAAGATGAAATAGAAAATCCAAAGGGGTTGTTACATCCATTACACTTACCAGAATGGAAATAGGATAACATCACTATGGATTTTTTATTGGGCTACCCAAAATCTCAAAAGGTTTTAATGATATATGGGTGGTATTCGATCGACTTAATAATTCATCACACATCATCAATATTAGGGAATGATTTTCTCTAGATCATATTTAGATGATACACATTAAAGAAGTGGTAATGTTTTATAGAGTACCACATTCTATTATATCAGTTCAGGATCTAAGGTTTACCTCAATGTTTTGGAGAATAATTCAGAAAGACCATGATATATAATTGAGTTTCTACACTTCTTATCATCCTCATAAAACTGATAAGTCTCAAAGAAAAATTTAAACCCTATAGGATATGTTTAGATATTTTTATCTAAATTTTAATTTTTGTTGTGATCAACAATTCCACTAGTTGAGTTTTCTTAAAATAATATATTTTACTAAAGCATTAACTGGGAACCATATGATGTCCTATATGAAAATAAATGTAGATCTCCAACAAGATTAGATGAGGTTGGAGAAATAAATCTATTGGTAACTGAGATCGGTAATGAAATGGAAGAGAAGGTTAGAGTTATTCTGCAACATATCAAGGAAGATCAAATTTTAAATAAAAGTTATGATGATAACTAATGGTGTGATCTAGAATTTTAAGTTGGTGAGAAGGTGTTTCTATGAATCTAACCTAGGATGAAATTTATGAGATTCGAGAAGAAAAAGAAACCATACCCTTGTATATCAGTTATATTAAAATTTCTGGTCGTTTTGGGAATGTAACCCATCGCTTAGAAATTACTCCAAAATATCTCTCATGTCTATGATGTATTCCATGTATCTCTCTTAAGGAAGTATATACCTAACTCTTAACATGTACTGAACTCATAAGTCAAACAGTTGGAGAAGGATATTTCATATGATGAACAACCTCTTGAAATCATGGATCATACATTGGAAGTTATTTGAAGCAACAACACTGACCTGGTCAAAGTTTGGTGGAGAAATCTCAAGTTAGAGGAATATATGGGGGAACTTGAGGATATTATGAAGAATAATAATACTCATTTGTTTTAACCTGAGTGATGATTTTGAGTGTGAAATTTATTTTACGGGGGGTAGAATGTGACACACTGAGTTATTATGGACCTTTTTTCACGAATAAATTAATATTTTATTTATGTCCTGTAATACACTACATAAATAAATTACATTTATACATAACCAAATAAATGAATGTTACAATGAAAATTTACTTATCATATGTTGCACACAACACCAACTTGGTGTATATTACACGCACCACTGAGTTTCTATGAAACATAATTTTATTGAAATAATAATTAAATTTGATCTAATTATAATCTAGCCATAAAACATAGTTATATGAATAGTAATAACTAATTTTCAATTTTTTTTTATAATTTTTTATATATAAATAAACCATTTTTAAAATTAAAGATATAATTTTTTTGTAAAGTACTTATATGTTTTAAAACAATATTTTCATAAATGAACTGCTTTTAATGCCCTTCTATAAATAATAATAAAATTAATTTTAGACACATTTAGAAATTTATTTTCATAAAATAAACTTCATTTTTGAATTTATAATTTCTTATTTATATTAGATATAATTTTTTATATTAATCTAAGAAACTTCATTTTTGAATGATTAACGAACAATACCCGATTTTAATTAAACAATACATTTTAATCTAATTTATTTATAATGGTAAATTATATTTTAATTTAGGTTAAATGTTTAATTAGATTAAATTTTAATCAATTAATATAATTTATTTAATTGGACCCAATTTTAATTTAAAAGTTTGTATAAAAACATAGAAATTTTTTAGATATTTTTACTTTAAAAACCCACAACAACATCTCATTAGTGGGACTATTTTAAAATTAATTTCTATCACATATGTGATTAGAATTTGAAAAAAAGGGTTCCATATTTAGAATTAGGTAAATTTATAAATTATAATAACTTAATGTTATTTTTTATCAAAATTATTACTGAAATTGATTAAAATTAATTACAATGATTTAGAGAACAATTAGGTTAACAAAGTACTAAACCATAAATTTAAGACCCAAAACGTCAAAAAAACATTACCAAAACCCATTTCCTGGCCATAATTGTCCATTAACCTTACATTATTGTTTGTGTTTGCTTTTTTATGAAATGTTTAGCTAAAAAATGGATAAATAATACATGTTAAAACAATGAATAGTGTGTCATTTCCCTTCCCTATAAAGGCCACCACCTCTCCCTTTTCTTCACACCACTCAATCCACTTAGGTTCATACAAGATCTTACCAATACACTTATTAACTTCCCTACCCCTCCCATAATCCTCTTCTTAGGAGTAAATAATTCCAAGTAAGGCTTTGGGAACAAACCAAAAGGAGTTACCTGATTAAGAGGCAACGTCTTCTCTCAAGCTCCATTCTATTTTCTTTCTTTCTCCACTGACTCCAATTTTTTTATTACAAGTTTTTACTAAATAATAGTATATTTAATATAATAGGATGTATTTACGAAAATATTTTGACCTAATGTTACACACTCCTCCATCTAATAGGTAACAAACATACTGTTTATGTGAATGGAAAACTACCGCCTCACGAAACAATGATTGCTCATTTTTTCATTACCGCATAACATGGTGGAAATTATGATGGAAAATATGTTTATATATTTTAATATATTATATTTATTATTTATTTAATCTCCTTAAATAATTTTACAAACACCAATATTTATACATTCCCTTTGGAGTAAATGCGATAGTTTTGTTTGAGGAAGTGTGGAGTATCACACACTCAAAACGATGTGATTCATTCACACATGACATGGAATGCATTTAGCATGCATTTAGTGAAATTATATGATTTATATGATATAATAATGACAATTTAATTAATATATATATATATATATTCACATATGTCATTTTCGTTCTTTTTATCAACATGACAATAAAAATAGAAACAACATTCATGTGTATGTACCTATTACAGTTTCCATGAACGGTGTATTCCATTTAACACTAATATATTCAATAGATTATTATAAAACAAATATAATGAATATAAATTATATTTATATCATGGTTTACATTCTATAAATCATGATATAAGAATAAGGTACAAAGATATAAAAAATTAAGACTCATGCGAAAACAAAGTGAATATTATCCGAATAGAAACCTTGAAATAGTATTATATACAAGCATGTAATATAAGGTATAAATAAACCCATATATGGTATTATATATAATAAAATGTCTCTTAAAAATATATATAAGGAATTTATATTTATTATACAGGTATTTTGAATGTGTATAATGAGAGTCACGACCCAAGGTAAGGGGATATCATCTCATTTCTTATTTCCATGAGATACATGCCATGTTCATCACACTTTCCTATTGAATGGTGTATATACTTCCCATTAATTTATAATATGATTATTATTAGTAAATTTATGGGTATTTATATATCCATTATATGATCGTCCATTCTTTGCTTTTATGTTTCAAAATTTACACAATCGATAAGATAATGTAGTCCCAATTTACCTTCTCTCTGACACATGTCGTGTCATGAACCTATATTTTTATATTAGGTGTAAATACTACCATGGAAAAATTATATCAAAAATATCATTCCATTTATGATATGTTAAGTTTCATTCCATTTCAATTTCATTTAGGGGGATTATGGTTCAAATTTACTAAGTGATAAGAGTTCATTGAAACAATCTCATTGCTCTTTGAAATTGTTTAAGATTATGATTCTTTAATAAAATCATATAATAAATCTCCCATGAAAATTCATGAATTTTATTCTTATATAGATATTCATGATATATTCATGTATTGGACCTATTTTTATACTCTTTGGTAAATAAGATAGTTAATAAACTATTTTTTAGAAATTCTATCTTTACCCTCTCTTCGGCCGGAAATCTGTGATCCTCCAAAACCATGATTTATAAAGTGGTTTCCTTGAATATTTTTAAAATACACTCTGATAATTTAATGATATTTTCTCCATTTTATTAAATTCTACCAATTTTTTAAAAAGTAATATTATTCTATCTTTATGAATATAAAATTTTTCAATCCTTTTACCACGAAAAGGGAATTCACTTTTTTTAACTCGTATGAAATGTACTGATTTAACAAAAATCATTTATTTGAAGTTTCCTTTTATTGTTTAAAATGTTAATTTTCAACTATTTTTTAAAAATATATTTTCAAAGAAATGGGTTTCAATATCCTCTAAAATTTTTCAAAGGAAAAATGAATTAAAAATGATTTCAATGCTTCCTTTATAAGTTTTAATGTTTTTTTTTATAAAAATGGTTTTCCAAAGGTTTTAAATTTTAAGAAGCCTTCTAAAAGGAGAAAGGATAATTTAATTATGACTTTAATTTGAAATATCTTTCAAAATTATTTCCCATCTAATATTTCATCCATCAGTGTTACTCATTACCTTCCAAAAAATGATCAAAAGGTTCCACTCATATACTTTCTCTGAATGGTTTATGCATTGATGACATGATTTTTATGAAACCCTATACTTTTCACGTGTTGTATGTCTATGAAACCTGATTATTTTTCCAGGTTTTTCTTTGATTAATTGACTATGAAACCTTTTTCTTTTCCCATAGATTATGGAATGATTTCATGTATATGATACCCATTTCATTACATTGGTTATGATATTATTGTTTATAACTTTGTGGCACATGAATGTATGATTTCATTATGATATGGGTGAGACCTATATATCCCTCCAAGACATTGGGTAAAGATTTATATCTCTTCAAGTATACATTACTAGAATGTGGAGTGGAATCAATTTAGTATTATAGGTCTGGAACAAGGAGTGAACTTAGGTCAGTAATACAAGGCTATAACGGGGGGTGAACCCAATTCAGTAAAGTAATTCATCCAGTAATATGGCCTTGGTAATGATGAATTGAATAATATGGAAATAATTTTATATTATCATCCATCTTATTCAATTTAATTTTTTATTCCTATGTTATGATTTCATGGATTCTATTCTTTATTTCCTTATGAATCATTTATTATCAACTACAAACCTTAATTTAATGATTCATGTTTATGATATTTGATATGTTTGGTATGATCTTTTATTTTCATTATCATGTTCTCATAGCCTTATCTTCATGATTCTACTTACACATCTACCTTTTTACCCGTACGGAACATATGATATCACCCATTTTTATGTTTTCTTCTCCCATGTTATGATGATATGTATTATGTTTGATGTCTCTACGAAGGGTTCTATTCAATAAGATCCTAATGGGAGATTATGTATCTCATTTATGTACCTGTAGTTATTTTTCCATGTTTCCAAAGGTAGTAGACTAGTACGATCTTTGGGAATATGTTTGTACAATTGTTTATGTATTTCAAAAAGTTTATTTACTGTTAACGTATGAAAATAGAGGTTCTAAATATGTTATGTCAGTCTTCATTGACATTAAACCCTTTCTAGATACTATATGGGATGTAGTTTTGGAATAGATGCACCTAGGTGTAATAAATATAATAATTTGTGCTAGGTATGACTCAAGTGTTACTTAGTACATGAATACCATCCTTAATGAACACCTTATTTGACACTCCTAAGGGATTAATTTTGGATAATTCACATTTTCTTGACAAAATATTATACAGTGTTTGAATGTAAAGATATCCCCAAAGAAACCTGTTTATTTTTATGAGATTAGTTATAGAAAACATTTTCAATTTATGATAACTGTTTCACAAGATTTTAAATTATAAATTATGATAAATAGTGTTATGATATAATCTAGTATATGCCATTTTTAGAAATGGATCATGGAAGGAAGAATGGTATTAGTATCCGTGGAAAATGTAGAAGATTCCCTATTGAGAAAGCCAATATAGCTTGTATTGGAAATGAGAAAGTTATGGATATATTAAGGAATCTTAATAAGGGTTTGTCACATAACATTTTTGGGATTGAGAAAAATTTTCGAGAACAACATTCTATGATGCGGTATGCAATATGCGATAGAGGCCCCCTTCATTCAGTAGACCTAATAACCAAATGGTGATAGGGAAATAGATTATGTATTTTGACAAGATATTTTTTTTTCATTCAGATATAGTGAAAAATAAAAAGGTTACACTTTCATTATATTGAATTTATGAAAATTCAGATAAATGGTGGTCATTGATCCAGAATACAAGGGAGGATGATGAAATAGAGCACATTTAATGGAGAAATTTTAATAACGCATTAATTGAATATTATTTACCTCATGAGAAACATAATTAGTTGAAGAGAATTGTTTTAGTTTAAATAAATATCAGAAATGAGGTTTTTTAGAGTATGAAGCTACCATTACAATGATTGAAATGTACGCTATAGATTTTTTAAACATATAGGGAAATATTGACCATTTCATTTAGGGTCTTAAGTAAAATATATAAAGGGTGTTCATTTATCATACATTTTATGCATATGATGAAATAGTATTATGTACTATCAATATAGATAGATAATTTTTTATGTCACATTCATTCAAAGGGATGAAATAGAATTAGATAAATGAAGAGAAAATAATACACAAAGGGAATAATGAAAATAATGGTTTTCCACATGTGATTAATGTGAAAAGACTCATCTTGGTAAATTATTGAATGGATTGGGAGATTTTTTTGTATTCATAGAAAATGTTCATGAAGAAAAATAATGAAAATGAAATAAGGAAAATGTTTCTATTCAGTGTTACAACTGTAAGGAGGTGGGGATCTATGGAAATGAATTCCCTAATAATTAAGGTAATGAAACTCAAAAGAAGAAAAGGGATCAAGGTCAATAATATGTTATTGACACAAAATAATTTGGTTAATTAATGTTATTATGTTTTTGGATTTGTGAAATTTGTTGTAAAAAATTATGTATAAGATGTTATACCGATGTGAATTATAAAATATATAAGAACTGTACTGAAATTATATTTCATTAAGTAGTTAATATCACATGTTTAATGGTACAACTAAAATCTATTTAGTAACAAGTTAAAATTTATGGAAAAAAGATGTTTATGTTAATTATAACCATTAATATGTTCTTGATACCAAGATAATGAATATAAAATAATGAGTTGATTAATTTAGATAATATAAATTTTATAGTACTGACTACAAGAGAACTGATTAATGGTTTTATGAAGATGGGGTTTATTCTAAAATTTTAGGAGTTACACATAAAATTAGGATCTGTGAAAATTTTCCAACTATATGTTTTTTAATTTAGGAATGGGGAATAATTCATAACATTTTATGATAATTCAGGTTAATACCATGTTTCAAGATAATATGTGATGAAATTATTCACTTGTTGGAATGTGATAGATAATAGATACTTCATGTTGTAGAAAGATTGACGATAAATTAATTTTTGGAAACTCAGTAACATTCTTTCCAAATTTTTGGATCATAATCTTTTGGAAAGGTTTACATTTTATGAAATGGTATTAGTTAAACATTGGATGTTGTTTGGAGATTGATTTATTATTTCACCCTATGATTAAACATGTGCTATGAATTTATGTGGAAATGGTTCAAGGCACAACCAAAATATAATTTTGGGATTATGAAATAGAAAGTTATAAATTAATTATATTTTTAACATTATTATAGAGTTAAATAATTCCTAAACTCTTGTAATATAGTTTAGAAAAATATTATTGTCTTATTATCATTATTTCTGATTACATCAATGAACTTTTTCCACACCTCTAGTACATTTATTGTAGTCGATAGATTTCTCATGAACAAGTTCTCTCTAACTCTCTATAAGAACATGAGAGTTATATTTCACTTCTATGCCAATTATTTTTCTAATTCTCTCATATTTAAAAGCATAGATTTGTGGTGACCATCACATTTCATTATCAATATTACAAAAATGATATATTGTTAACCCTATTTTTTACGTGTATTTTTCAAAAATAGTATTTTCAAATATGAATTCCTCCATTACCAAAATCAAGTTTAAATCGGGGGGATGAAATTTAATTAAGGTGGCTAAAAGGTAACACCCCAAATCTCAAGATAAAGAACATTATATTTGACATATTTTATAACACACAATTTAATGAGAATAAGGGAATATAATATCCTAATAATGTATATTATATTTTATATTTTAAATAGATTCAATATATTCAGTATATTTTAATGCATGAAACATTGATTTTAGCTTGTGTTTCACACAACGAGTTCTATAGATTTCATGTGTTACTGGCAGGAACAGATCATACCGAATACTATTAATATTATTATATTAAATAATGATTATCTCAAAGTCATTTAATTTTGTTTATTAATATTATTAAATAACTTATGAAGATATATATTTTTATTTTTTGGTTTCTAATTAATTATAAATGAATATATAAACTAAATGAATATAAAGGGAATGATATTTTAAAAAACTATTTTTATGAACCAAAGGTGTTTTATCTTCATAAATTAAATTAATTACTATTATTGATTGATATTAATGTAATATATATATTATAAGACATATTTTACATTCATCTAATATATTTCATATGTATAATTTAAGAACAAACCCGATTTTACAAATATATACTAATATTTTTGTAAACCACCTTTACCACCACTTAATGGAGTATGTATTTTAATTATAAAATTTAGAAGATTAATCAATATAATATAACAAAATAAACTTAATTTGTTAAATATAAACATAAAAATTAGGTTCTGTTGAATTTATGATACTTTTATGAGAAGTTTCATTTCTTAATGAGTTGTAAAAAATACTGAATTTTAATTTAATTTTTTTCATCTTATTTATTTATAAAATTAAATTAAATTTTAATTTTTTAATTAAAATTGGATCAATTAAAAATAAATTTATAAAAATTTAGTTCATTGGAATAAATATCAATTTAAAATTCGATATAAAAACTTACCATACTTTTAACCATTGTTACATTAATAACCCAAATGGACATCCATTCTGTAAAATTAAATTTAAATTAATTTATTCCAATTATGTGATTTGAATTTGAATAAATTTATTCCTTATTTAGAATCATAATCATTTATAATTTATTAAAATATAAACATAGTAATTGAAAAAAATATTAGTGAATGTGTTTAAAATTAATTACAACGATTATGAAAATAATTAGCTTAAAAAATACTAGACCACAAACAAAAGAGAAAAAAAGGAAATATAAATTTTTTAAAAAGATATTTTATGGAAATATTTAGAATGTATCATCTATTTTATTAAATTTTGGACTAATATTTTTTCCCTTTTTATAGTAAAAACATTTGTGGAGTTCCATTTTCCAAAATTTAAAAGAACGCAAGTCCTCCTACACTATAAAAAGGCACAAAGCCATCACACTTATTCACTAATATAAAGACCATTGGATCTCCAAAACTCTAGTAAAATAATCTCTCTCCATATTTCACCTCAAAAAAGAAGCATCACCTAGGGGTGAAAGAAATCCCAGTAATCCCTTTGGTGCAAACCAAAAGGAGTTACCCAAAGAAGTGGTTACATCCTTCCTCAAGCTCTTTTGTTTTATTTTCATTTTCCACCACATAAAATATTCTTATTCCATGCTTAAATAATAATTTAATTATCTTATATAATCTGATATTTTATTATATTAAGTGTTAAACATAAAATTTCAAACATTTTCATCAAATTTTTAATGAACTTACCATTTACGTGTATAGAAAACTACCACCTCACCAAATGACTTCTTTCATTTTTCACTTACCACCTCTCATGGTTTGAAAATTTTATTGAAAGATTATTTATATATTTTTGGAACCTAATAAGACTTAAGATCACAACTGATAATATTTTAGAAATATTAAAACCCCATTTGAATCAATATACCATTCCAGGAAGGACATGGATAATGCACATATGTTTAGTGTGTTGCACATAAGAAACAAATCTATTCACAATTCCCTTACTCACCTAGTGCAACGTAAATCAGAATCATTCACCCCATAATTCAAAAAATGAAAATTGTAGACACACTACATGTAGAGGTTGGTATGAACAAGTGCAACATTCCTATATGGATCTTATTCACCCTATGTGATGTCAAACACCCACTTCTGTACCATTCTTATTATGTGCTCCGACTGAGAATTTCATCTGTAAATAGATGTCTACCCCACCCTTTTCTAGGAAACTATGTGAAAGTAAAACCGTCTCTCCCCCACGGGCATGACGACCCCTTCCGCAACTATGCCCAACTCATGGATTCAAGACATATGATCTTGTGTGACAGGTCCCTCTAGAGTCCCCACTCAGGAGGATCAATAAGGGCTGGACACTCAACCATTTTTTTAGCCTATGTTAGGTGCGTACAAAATATCCCTCTTGTGAAAATCAATCATCTAAGGTAGGTGCGTGCAAAAGACTCTTCTTGCGTTCCTCACATTCCATTATGCACATCCATATTTTTCTTAGTTCCCTCCAATTATTTGTGAAAGTTTCGTATTATTCATGCACCACCACCTTAATAATCCATGGGTTATCTTTTACATAATCCACCATGAGTGAGAAATTATTCCACAAAACTCCCACATATTTCATGCACATCCTCTGTGCGGACCTATATGATAGTACATAGTGATTTCTTGGTTCCTCATGTGGTGTCCCATGTTGCATTTCCCTACATATTTCTTTTTGGCATATGTCTGGTAATAGATCCTTATTTTTTTCATAGCTAGGATAACACAGACCCCATGACTAACCACTCCTCCACCCCACTCCCACCAGACATTATAGATACCTCCCCTTCCCGATGTGTTTATGGGTATCGGTTATGTATGTCCAAGGGGTGAGAATCTAGTCCTCCTCGGTCGATCTGTAGGCTATTAAATTTCCAAGCACTATCATCCCCATGGCACAATGTTAAACTACAGTCTCACCCCATGAAATGAAAATGCAGTATCACACCATGAGAATTTTAAACGACCACTCATCTCCATAGGAGTGAGATCCTCCTCACACCTAGAATGGGATGAAATCCTCCTAATTTGGAACAAGATCCTCTTTAGGAATCCCTCAGGGAGTAAGCCCCAATATGTATCTCCCTAGGCCCTTAGAAATGTGTATTCCCCACAATCTATCTCATGGTCACTCCTTTACAACATGATCATCAGTTCTAATGCTTCCTATTCTTTCTCACACCAAGCATTACTCATTTGGGCATAGAGTTAAATAGTGACCATGCCACTTCATCTTGGGATAAAAACCACTGGTAATCCCCATCCCCCTCTCTTCCAAACTATTCATGTTTTTTTCCCTATCCACTAAACATGGTATGTAGGAAGACTCTATGAGGTTCAATCCAATCCAATGTGAACTCTGGTTCTTTCTCCTTAGGTTTCACCCTATTAGGGATGATAACCATTCATAAGATAAAACATGTCAAATGGAAGCTAGCCATGTGTAAGCCTTGATGCCATCTTAAACAATGTGTAATTCGAACCTTGTCTCCGAAACATGGTATGTAGGAAGCCTCCCCAAGGATCAATCCCATTATACATTACCATCCTAGTATTTCCCTTGATTCACTATATCTTTGGAGGGTGATGCCCTAACCCAAGGTTATACTTCCTTTGTGTCCCAATCCATGCACTCCATTCTCATGGGATGCCTCCTAAGGTGTCTCACCACCCCACTCCCAAACTATGTTGACTTTTATTCCCATCCAATGGGACATGTAGAACATCTTCCCAAGTATCAAGGACATAACCCACGACAATCCACCCATTACAACAACATTTCCCCATTTCATCCTGATTATAACCCAATCCACCTCATCTTGGTGAGATCATGCCTTCTATTTCATCGCTGCTCCTAGAAGCATCCGGGTGGCTAACAATGAATAATCCCCAAAAAATCCCTGGAAACCCAAAAAATAAGATCCTCCTATGATGGGAAACTATCAATGTATAATACCCAAACCATCCATCAAAACAATGCCTATTTTTATCCCAGTCTACTACACATAGTATCTAGGAAACCTCCATGAGGTTCAATCTGAGCCAATTTTAAACATTGGTGTCCTCCTTATTGGGATCCACCTCTCTAATCTACCATCATCAGTGTCTAGATTATCCTTCACAGTGTGAAATTTTCACTTTATGGGACACATCATTTGAGAATTTATCATCACAGGCGTTACCACCCATCAAATTTAAACATCGACACCCCATATTTGGGACTTATCCCTTCAAAATGTGAACCTTCCCTATATGAGAGACACCATCTTGGGTCCTATCTCATTAGAAATTCTGATCCATCAATTTTTTAAACCTTTACAGGTGTTCCCTCTCAGGTATACACCTTTTTTATATATTCCCATTAGATGTCTTGATTATTCTGATTCATCTCAATAGTACTTTAAACTCAGGGCATACCCCATGTAAAATATGGGATTCCTAAGGAAAACCTTGGAAGACATACATCTAGAATAAGATTCCCCAAGATATCTTATGAGGAATAATACTTGTGACCAACGTTTTAGCGTCTATACATGCCACTGATTCCTAATGTGACTACTTCACTGAAAAATGGTTTATGCCCTTTCTAGACCCATTAGAATTTCCAGATAGAGGCAACATAATTAACCAACATCCAAAAAGAGATAGAACTAGGAATGAGGTTCACAAACAACATACTAATCTATATGGGAGACCCAAGAATGGTGAAAAATTCCAAGGAAAAATTCATAGAAGGAGGGAATGACATCCCATCATCCTATTTCGACCAAGGAGAATACATATATGAAGAAGTGATGAATTCCACCTTCTTTTGGAATGTGGGAATGTGGGGAAACAATAAAGAACTCATGTTCAAGATAATGGCGATGCAGGTGCACCCTGATGGAAAGCATAAAAAATAGAAATGGTTCACCCGGTGTGAAACTATTCTCCTAAATATTGGATTAGTAATGCTCGAGACATGAGAAGATGAGTATGTTACTAGATCTAGTTATTCAATGCCAGGTCCTGCTAAGAAAATATGAGTCCTATCATGAAATCCAACATAATTTTTTATAGTTAATCATTTTTCATTTTTGTCTCTGACATCGTTAGCATGGAACGCTCTCTCCATACATAAAAGGACAGAATACACATGGGAATTTGGATTTCTTTCTTTGTATCCTTAATGAAACTTGAATCTTCTTGAATTGTAGTATACCATCTAGAGAAAACCAATCACCCTCACCATAAGCCACAATGGTAGAGGTAATGTTAATATTTTAATCTAGGAAAACTCCACCGCTTCCATGAATTCATCAATGAACACACCAATTAGGAGACCACACCTCAGACCACCCTCAGAAATCATCCAAAGAAGGGTGATATACACCCTTGTTATTTGATACGAGCAGGAGGGGGTCATTCCAACAAGGGACATGGCTTGTTAGGATGTGAAAGCTATTGCACCTCTCCACCACTGTCTCCCTCATATACTAGATAGGGAGCCACTACTCCCCACTACCATGTTCAACTACATAAGGATCCTCTCTATGGAGTGATATTTGACCCACTACCCTATGAAATCAAGGTAAGGGGTATCTTTGTTATCCTAGATATGAAAAACACCCAGGAGATACCAAATATGGCTCCCACTAGGCCATTTTAATTCTAAAAACTAGTCCCTCACACTAGATAACCGGTGGTCTAAACCCCTAACCAACCGGCCCCAGTTCGGATAACTCGATTCTAATGTCGATCCCATGATCAGAGAGACACCCATTATGGAGAATTGTATTCAATATATCCTATGTCCTATGACACCCTAGTGAATTATACTTTATCCCTTCCACTTTTGAGTAATGATTGACCAGTTTCTGATTGTAATCAAGGCCTCGACCACCCCACATATTGGTTGAGTTATCTCTTTCAGCCATTGGAATCACCAGTAGCCCTCTTCGGCTAACCTGCAATGATGAGATAATTTGTAGAGGTCCTTCCCATATATTCGATGGTCATAGTGGCAGTCCTCACCACTCATAGGATTAACATGTAGATCCTCCCCATGTTCTCATTACTCATCTAAGCAGAGATCCTCCCCATCTTGTCGACATTGACTTAGAGGTCCTCATTGGGCCCATGGTTCCCCATATAGAGGTTATCCCCAAGTTAAGGACTACCAACCGGAAGGTCATCCTCACAACACATCCATATCAAGTAGAGGTCCTCATTATATCATCATTTACCAAATAGAAGTCCCTCCTCACTTTATCACATGCTAGAATGAAGTCTCTCCCTATACTGTATCCAACTAGAGTGGAGGTCATCCCTTCTCTAGAAACTACCAATGTGGAGGCCATCCCCACTTTAACCATAATTAGTGTGATGATCCTCTTCATGATATAACCAAAAATCAGCATAGAGGTCTTCCTCGTCCATTTAGTATCCAACATATAGGTCCTCCTAATGTTAACACATGCTCCAGTGGAGGTCCTCCCCCCTTCGGTACCCAATACCGTAGAGGTCCTCCCCGTACGTCAGGAAGTCAATATGGTCGTCATACCCATATCCTGTCTGACATATGTCTAGGTTCTCCCCACACCTCAATTAATCAAAGTTAATGTTATTTCCACTCCCCTAGTAGTTAAAGAAAATTTCAACCTTGTGAAGATAATAGGTACGAAGGTTCTCCCCGTATCCCGAAAAATCAAAGTGGATTCCCTCCCCATGTAATCAACCAACAACACAATGGTCGTCCTCATATAAAAAAGTCACACATCTAGATGAACCAACCCAGTGCATAGGAGATAACCATCTTCACTGAAGGAATAACTCTGGTAGGCCCAACGTTTTGGTGAATCATGATCGGTTCTCAGATAATGAGGTTGAGTGGGACCCACTGTAGAATCCATCCCCCTGATCATCTACATCATTGTTTAGGGAAGGATCCTAGAGTGTGATTTTCATCATTCCAAAAGGCGAGATGTACCACAACCCTGAATCCCTTCATAGGTACATGTAAGTGCAGTAATATTTGTCTCCCTTCTAGAGCCTCATCATGCATCCCTCTATATCGTCGCATGTTTCATTTTATACCTCAACACGATATCACATAGAGTTATTCTTGGGAATGATAGGTGGTGAGTATCCACCAAAGTCTCCCCCGAAATCCTCTTCCATTGCACGTGAAATGGTGGAAAATAATCCATCCTACATGGGCATGAAGATGTGGTTAGTACAATCTCTAAGAGACAACCCAGGGAGTTGTGTCTAGTCATCTCACACAATGTTTTCCCAACTATCTAGTACACCCCCATAGTGGTCCACATGATTTCAATTGAATGTTCCTAAGCCAAAACTAATTGAATATTAGGGTAACTAGTATTGAAACTCTATATCTGAGTAGAGAATCATGTAGAACACTAGAAATCAATGAATTGTTTGAGATGATTTGGCCGATAGCTACTCCCAACATCAAAATTTTGGGGTCTCTCACTCAGGATGAGGTTTTATGATTTTTTGGAACCCTTTAGGTGACAAATTTTTTCCTTTGTGTCCATAAGTTATTTTATGAAATATTCTAGGATCATTATGATAACATTTCCCAACAATTTCTCATGGTTGATTTAGCAGCGCTCCATATAGACCAGCACCCCGAATGACCAGGTTACCATCCGAACCTTCAATAATGATGTGTTTTGAGCATTACTTTGATCCAAATAATTATTGAGGAAGCATCCCTACATGTAGTGATCCATTTATGGGGGTAGTATTATACTCTTAAATTCAGTCTCGTTTTGTAATTGTCTGGAATATTTTCTACATCAAGGACATGCTTATGGGTATAGTCATGGTGAATATGGACAAGCTTGGTACACTCAAACAGAGAAACACCGAAGTGGATTCTAAGGAACAGGACACCCCCCCTAAAGAAGTGAAAAATTTTGGGGGCACCCATACAGGTATCATGATTTTCTTTTAGAGATAAGCGCATGACATCACATACCCTTTCCTCTCATTTCCCATCAATAAGAATTCCAACAAAGGTAAGGATCTAATTAGGACCTCATCTAACCTGCCTAGTAGTGCACAATAGACAATGATTGAACTCTATAAGGCTACCTTACTCAAACAGTTAGTAGGTCAGATAAGATTAATTGATGAACTCCATGATGAGCACCTTACATAATAATGTTCGGACTATGGTGATCCTTGATATAATCATGTGCCTCCTCCAATAGTACTACAGGGACAATCACATGTCATCCTTGGATAGATACCTCCCATCAATCTTAAAAATATTGTGTATCCCAATAGGATAGATATTAGAGCCTATGGAAAGAGACTGTGGTATGTATATCCCAATTCTCCCAAGTTTAATGATAATCCTCCTTGAGACCCAGCTCAGTTCGTTCCACTAGTAGCTCCTCAGGTGATTTATCTAGAAGTTTTACCAGCCAATCCATGAGCCGCTGAGACTTCCTACCATGTTTAAGAGGCATCATGTGAATTGGTGGTTAGGGATCCTCACCTAGAGAGGAATCCCAGTCAAGAGGACCCAATGTTCTCTCTAATCACTAGTCTCGAAGCCCTCAAGTCACAGAAGGAGTCAATACCTCCTTATGGAAAGTTGTATTCAGTGTGGGTAAATGACATATATGATCCTTATGAATTTTAGAAATCCAACCTTATACCAATTCAATGGGATGGGCGACCCGCTGAAACATCAGGAACACATCATATCAAGATGTGGACCCATGTTTAGAACTCTAGAACAGAAGTGGCCTCCAAGATATGGTGATTCATATAAATTTTTTTAAGGGAATGAATTCTTCTAGTTTATCCAGTTACCCATTATGTCAATTAATGGTTAGGAGGATCACTAAAAATAGGTTCCTTACAAATTCAGCTTCACCACACTTATGAAAATTATCACTGAACTCCTCAAGTATAAAATATGACTAGATGAGTGAGTTCCAAACTTTTTAACAGGGTGGAACGACCTCACATATTCCCCCAACAAGCCCATTACTCAAGAGAATCAATTGAGGATGTGTGTGGGGAATGTTATGAATGAATTGATTTTCTCCTTCATTACTCAGATTTTCATAGGTGGAATTTTGGACTTTTATGACAAGAATTAGAGCCTAGAGAAATCCATGTAGTAGGCTAATAAGGTACGTCCATTACCTATAGCTACTATAAGAAGATCCATTAAGGATTAGAATTCTGTAGTCATGTAGATAGAGGCCCAAAGTCTACTAAATTTGTTACGAGCAAAGCCTCCTCAATAGCCTTGCTAAGGGAATCCACCTTAGGAACAACCTAAGGCTTAACATTACTCAGTGTATAATCTATAAGCATTCCCATGAAATGCACCATTGCCACCCAGGATAGACAATCCAGCTCCTGTATTTTTCAGTCTGTAGCCTTTTGCTAGGGTCAGGCTCCCAGAGTTTTATATTTGTATAGAAGAAGTAAAACCTATTTTTTCAATGAGTTTCAAGTTCATTTTTTTCTATAGCACCTTGGATCAAGGGATTCTAAATCATTTAGAATATAGGAGACTCGAGGAGGTTGATCTCATTGATCATCCCATCATATGCCTGTATCATTGGTTCTTTGAACATACAATCAAGAAGATCTGTATATTCAATGTCAGGATCTAGGACCAAGTTTATAATAATATCATCATGTTGGGCCCTTCCCCAACATGGGTAGTGTATATTTATACAAAATCATGACCGTGATAGTGAAGTTGAGTGGAAAAAGGTCTCTAGTTGTGGGACACCGACATTTGAAAATTGGTTTTCTCCAAGGGTAGTTCCTTGAACATATGGTATCATCTGGGATCGTTTGAATAAGCCTGAGCCTCATGATGATTCCATATCTCCATTAATTTTCGATTCTTAATCCACATATCAACCTTCAACTTCTTATAAGATTTTACACTAACTTCATAATGGATAACAAATCCCCCCACTAATTCCAAATCTATCTTGCACCATCGGTGATTTCATGCCTAAAGAGATAGAAATTGACCCTGAATCCAACTAGTATTGTAAGAATACTCAAATTATGGGTAGGAGTAGGAATATATGAATATATTCGATCTAGTGTAAACCTACATGGTTCTAGTTGTGTCAAATTCAAAGCTACCATCATTCATGATACTTGACCTGGAAGAGCTGATGCATCCACATTACGATCATCCACACTATTTTGTGACTAGTCCTTAGTCATTCGACAGTCTTCCAGTAGGTATTTTTCATGGTTTATCTAGAGAGAACTGAGACATCTCTAATAGTATTCACAATCTGTCTTTTAGATAAAAAATTCTCAACATACCTCATTCCAAAGTGAAACCTCCTCCTAGTAGAAATGTACATCTAGCCTGGAAGTTTGATGTGGTTAAGCATATTTCCATCATTCCAACAAGTCCCTCAATTATTGAGGCCATCAACCTGTCATAACAAATGTGTGAATACATAATAGTGGCTTCGAAAATCCCCCTCTAGTTTGAAATTGAGGTAGCAACCAAATATGCCATCAATACCTAGGTAGTCAAGTGAGTGGAATGACATTCCATCATCTCAATCACAGGAGATGATGAAGGTTCTTCTATACATGGTCACATTCAACCACTATATAATATAGGCATTATAAATTGCATTTATGTTTTTCATTTTCTTATCGACACATGTTCTAGGATCAATCTCATACCAACCGGTGTACTATGTAAGATAGGACTGAGTAAAGTAGATATGAGTCCCTATGACGTAAAAATTCAATGTTATGATAGGATCAAGAAGAAACCATGCGACACAATAAATTTTAATACCTAGTTGGGTGGCCTAACTACAATCACTGAATTTATAGGGGTCCTGTAGGATACAACATACAATGTGTTGATGGGTAGGCACTAGCTCTATCTTCATGCATTAGTTCCCTCCACATATCACCAATGCCTTATGTACTCCCTCAACTATCAAGAGGTCATGAACCATGGTGACACGTCTCCCATTAGATCTTGTGAAGCTTGTTACTTGGAAGATGATTGTTATAATAGGAAGGAAAAATGGATTCAGACCAACGTGGCTAAGAAAAATGATATTGTGGATGAAACATGGATGGAATTCAATGATTCTTTCATCATCCCAATTAACTATTTGGAGGATAGAATACTGGACTTGGTATATTGGTTCATCATCTCCAAGATTATGTGAAAAAATGTACCCAGGTACTTGGATCTTTAGAAGATTACCTCATACTCCTATATACGATATTCTAGAGTGATACCAAGTCCACTTACCCCTACAAGGTATAAGGATGTTCACCCCATGGCGACAACAATATAACATATCTACTTATTTCTTCAAGATGGGATAAGTCAACACATACTTACCCTCCACCAATACATTAACATCAACTAGTTTGGGCCCCTTGCTCGAAGCCCTGATGGACTCGAGTCAACAACTATTATTTACATGATTTAAAAAATGCAAGAGTCTCCTAATGAATGTTCCACAATGGATTGTTCTAGCACTAACAATCATCTAGGGCTAGTTAACTCAAAATAATTTCATCCTCCCAATGATCCTCTTACCAGAAACGATGAAGAGGTTTTGTAGGATTCTCCTCCCAAAATGGAATAGGGAATCTCTACCACCATTGATGAGTTGGTATTTGTGAATCTTTACATAATGACAAATCTAAGGTGTTTGTTGATCAGTGAATCTATGCATGAAGAGGAAAAAAAATATGTTCACTTCCTGAAGAAACATTGTGACATGTTTTCCTATAGTTATGATGAGATGCTAGGACACAAACCTCAGTTCTCCGTCCATCATCTTGGCATCCCGGTGTATCATTTCTAGTTTAAGAAGCCTCCTAGGAGGATGAAACCATCTCACCATGCTATTTTTTAGTCTGAAGTTGAAAATACCATCAATGCTAACTTCATCAAGGTAGTTCAGTACCCTAAATGTTTAGGAAACATATTTCATGTTAGGAAGAAGAATGGATAAATCATAGTCCACATAAACTTTTGAGATGTTAATTTCTACTATCAGAAGGATGATTTTACCTTTCTAGTGATGGGGCTACAGATTGATACTACCACTAGATTCTAGAATCTCTCTTTCATTGATGGATATTCTAGGAATAATTAGAACCTAATGTCCCCTAAAGACGAGAATTATAACACATTTATAGCACTACAAGGTACCTTATGTTATATGGTAATTCCTTTCTGTTTGAAGAATATAAGATCCACTTACAATTTTGATATGCATCATATATTCAAAATAATCCTTGAGATGCTAGTAAAGTGATATGTGGATGATTTGGTTGTAAAATACCATCAGCATAGGACCATCTCATTGATCTTGAGAACGTCTTAAACTTCCTCTGATCATACCATCTGAAGATGAACCTCTAGAAATTTACTTTCAGGGTGAATTCTATAATGTTTATTAGTTTCATTGTCAAATACAGAGGCATTGAGATCCACCCAGAAAAGATAATGTCTGTCATCCAGATTCCACCTCTAAGCATTCTCCAAGAGATTTGATGCTTTTATGGAAACGTAGACAATATAAACATATTCATCTAGAATATCCCCAACAAGTATAATCCATTTTACAAAATCTTGAAGAAATGTGTTTTCAACCAATGGAATGAATTTTGATAGACTAATTTTGGGGAGATTATGTAGTATCTACTACAGCCTCCGGTTTTGATGACACCAGTATCTTAGCTATTGATGTTCCATTAGGTGACTTCCTTGGAATGATCCCTTGGCTCCCTTCTCACCCAAAAGTAAAAATAGGGGAAATAGAATAGTTTGGAAAATCTCAGTCACATGATCCATGATATAGAGACCATATATTATCCTATAGATAAGTGTTTCATCACCCTGGTTTTTAAAGTGTAGAAGTTGTTGCATTATCTAATGCATCGTGAGTTATACTTGGTGTCTCATATTGATATGCTAAAGTAATATCTAAGCCACACAATGTAGACATGAAATCTAGCTCTATGGGTCGTGATCCTTCAAAAATTCAGCCTCAGGTTCATTTGGCAGAAGGATATCAAGGGTTAGGAATTGGTATACTTTTTATCCACCCATTTGACCCACATAGAGAAGTCTATAGATATTGACTTTCATAAGAAATCCATTCTCTCAGTGGATCATGTTTTGCCATTTTGATAGATGAAATTCAAAAGAACCTTCCTGAGTCCCATTGGAGGAACCCTCAATGATCCTTAACTCAACAGGGTAGGTCTGGGGATTGTCTTCATCATTCATACACATTCTAGTTTTATCTATTTGTTCTTATTTTTAGAAGGCTATACTAGAAATAGGTAGAGTATTAGTCTCCCATCAATTTTCTCAACCTCTCTCTATCAAGATTTAAATTCTTCATATGCATGTGAAGGGAGACTCTGAGCTAGTCATAAAGAAGATAAATAGTGACTATATTGTGAGGAAGCCTAAGCTTGTTCCATTTCTCAAGAATCCTCAACATATGATGACCTAGTTCCCTTCTCATCCATAGGCGACTCATCTTCCCCGGTCCCAAAATGGTCGACCTAATGCCCTATATGGTCTTGCACATACCTCATAGATCCTGACTAGGAAGATATACTCATTATTTTGGCACATTGATGGGTCATCAGACATGTAAGTTCAAATGATGTAGAAACCAAAAGGTAAACCAGCTTACAACCAACACATCCACATAAAGTCCTCCAAATCCCACTGTAGCTAAAGAAACCCCTGATTGGTCAACTCATTTCATCAATAATCTCCTACATTAAAATATTATATCAGAAAGTGTTGAGCAAGAGAAAATATGTTGTCGTGCAGTTCCATTCACCCATAACAGTGATCTCATCCAAGATCAGACTCTCTATTGACACATGTTTTATGGAATTCACTTCAACTACATTCAAGGAGACAAGATTCCATAGTTTTTTATGAAGTCCATTATGGGTCTTGCAGTGCTCCCAAATAAGGGATGAAACTATCCCACAATATTTGAAGTTTTGGTTAATTTTGACCCACCATGGTCCATGATTCCATTGAGTTTTCCAACAGGTTCAATGCATGTCATATTAATTCCAACTTTGTGAAGAGACCATCAAAACCCCTCCATACTACTAATAAATCTTGGCCCTTTGCAGTCTGGGGAATTGATGTCAGGGGACTATACCCACCAGCAACAACACTCCAGTGCAAGTTTATTCTAACAGCAAAGGATTGTTTTTCCAAGTGGATAGATTCTATTCCTCTCATGAATGTCAAGGCCTAGTCTATTGTTTAATTTATTTTCTCCATCATTATCCATTGATTTGGATTCCCTCACATTGTCCTCCTTGATAACTAAACCAACTTATGAGAAACTTCTTTAAGGAAATAGTATTCCATGTTCATTATCTAGTCCAACAACACCTCTCTCTACCATGTATAGTAGAATGGAAAGATAAAGGAATTCAAAAACACCCAATCCAACATTTTTCAGAAGATTATTGGCCATAACAATAGAAGGTGGCCACAGAAGCTTTCCAACACTGTATGGGATTATTAGATGATGACTCGTAATTCTACCAAGGTGACTCCATATTAATTAGTGCATGTAACAGAAGCAATAATCCTCATATAGATTCAGTTTCCATCCCTCCGTATAGATTTTTATGATCATTAGACATTATAAAAAGTGGAAAAAATTCTATATGGAAGAACTAGATGCTCATGAAGAGAACTGGATTCAGGCCTTGCATACTCTAGAGAGGCACTAGAATAAGAGACCTTGAGATTTTAAAAAAATATTTTCCATCAACCCATTCCATCAAGGTGAAAATGTTTTTCCTCTTCAACCACCGATGATTCTCGATAGGAAACCTCCAATGTTGAATCCCTAATGGGACGTAATTTACAAATTTTAAAAAGATTATCCCAAATGTGTAAAATATTTAGTCACCATTGCTGGTGAGTGAATTACTCCTCCTACCAAAGAATAGTTCAACAAATAGTACATTGTATGAACACAATATTTATCATCATACACTATATTAGACTATTTAGTTTTACATGAGGATAAACTACATAGTGTTCTGCATGGAGGGAACTCTTTGACCATAAAATATGATATATTTATTCCAAGAAACATGATTTTAAACTATTCTTCCCCATCCTACATGATGTGAAACTTCTATTTTGCCTTTATTTCATGAATTAAAATATAGAAAATAGTAGTTTCATGATTTCATGATGATAAAATGCACAATCCCCCCTTGGTCTGAACTCTGTAACATTAAACTAAGATTTTTTTCATCTTACTTGACATTAAATTGTTACGTCCTAGATGAAAGTTGTTAAAACAAAAAAAAAATTAAGGTCCTTACTAAATGACCAAAAAAGGAAATTTCCTCTTTTCTTGCATGATGATAAAATACTACATCTTACATGACAATAAACTCTTCCCCATATTCATCTTCAGGACATGAAGAATAAACTGCCTAAGATTCAAGAACTATGTATGAGTTGATTGATATCCTCACGGGATATATAGTGTTTCCTAGGAACTTCGTCTTTGGGACCAACCATAAACTCTCCCAATCAATTTCATTTCCCCCTAAGATGTAAAATTGTCTTCGATTCCTTCTTAGAATATACCAAGATGTGTTGGGCCTCCTTGGACTCATCCACATCAGGTTGCCTCATGGAACTGCACTAAATGTTTCAATTTTTGAATACTCATTCAATGGTTTAAGCTTTATAACCATAAACTAATATCCCAAAATCCTTATTGCACGATGATAAACTGGATAAAATCCCCCTTCCTTATCATATGATGTTAAACTAAAAAATATATATCGTGGTTATATGATGATAAACTACATAACACTATAATGTCTTCACCTGAGAAGACATTTCCCCATGGAACTGACCATCAACCATGGCTCCCCTCAAGAACTATGTTTGGGTTGATTCTGATCCTCCTAGGATATATAGAGATTCTTGTACATTTTTCATCTAGGCCCAGCCGTAGAATCGCAAGCTCACCCATTTAGACTCTATACCATCTAGGAATGTGTGTTGTGGTGTGGATCTCTTTGATTCTCATTCACGTCGGTTTGTATCAGGGTTCCACACTACTCATATCATCTTTTGTTGGTCTGAAAACTATGACCTAAACTAAAATTTTTATATTTCAAGTCGCATGACAGTAAACTGAATAACAATAATGACACTCTATTTTGAAAGAATATCACCCTCGTTAGGCACTGGATATCTACCATTAAATTTTATATAATTATGCATGGATTTATTCGCATCATTATTAGATAGATAGAAATGGACATGCATCTTGGGTCTTAGCCTAACTACAGAATCCTGAACCCTTTATTCGTTTCATTACTTGGGTTCCCTCACAAGGAATGTGGGGTGTGGTGTTAATATCTTTTGATCCTCATTCACCTCAAGTTATTATCCACAACTTGAACTTATCCATTTAAATGCATATGTCCTAGTCACACAATGATAGAATTTGTGATGTTTTAATCCTTACCACATGATGTTGAATTACATTGATAAGCCCCAGGTGATTGAATTTAAACTAGGAACCTATAGTCCACACTTTATGTCCTTAAACTAAGAGTTTGTGGTATGAGAAACATGACCATTAAACTATTTTCAATACCCCAACTAGGAACTTGATCCATGAAGGAAGACATGATCCTTCCTACATGTGTTCCACAATGACATACTAGAATTAGTTGCGGTATGGGACTTGGAGTGTTGGATTCCATAGGGACACTCACCCGAACAATTTTCAGGCATTATGTGTCTATTTATCTGGTTCCCCATCCACTTACATATATGAAGGGACCCTCACCGTAATGGCTTGTAAATGATGCATCGACTCACCTACCATTTTGGGATAATTCCTCAGAGTAATTTGGATAACATTTTAACTTAGGTATCATGTACCAAACATGGTCAGTGGTCATCCTCCATTTTCTATTCCCATTATTGGTAATATTATATGTATTATGTGTTTTAAAAAAGGTCAATATGCATCCTCCATTATAATGGAACCCTAATTTTTTTCCAAATATCTGGCTCAATGATTCACATCTTCCACCTCTATATAGTCTAGTGGCTCCCCAACACCCCAGCTATTGTTCCTTCATGCAACCACACATGTCGATTTAAAATATTAGTGTGGTTGGGACTTTCCCTCCCAATATGTCTATTTAATCATTGTGTGATACCATATGAAGTTGAAAGCCTAACATCACTCCTTGATTCCCACATCGTGCATAGATCACAAGGGATTATGAGTATTGGTAGGTTTTTTACCCACATGGAGTGTCCACAAGACCCTCAGGTCCAAACTCTATGAATTCAACATAAGATCATATTCATGGTTCTCCTAAAAATATGTGGTACGTGTGGGACTCTTTGGATTCATTCATGTTGGGATTATTTTTCAAATCCACACACTACCTCTCTTGGATAAATATATTCCCATAATACCCTAATCACATGATAGTAAATTACATAGCATATTCGTTTTACCACATGATGATAAATAGTATAGATATGTCCCACACACATGATATTAAACTAGCCATCCATTGTCTATGTAATATGACATTGTACTATTTTCTATCATGGGTTCAGTTGGGTCCTACCACTAACATTCCAAAATGCAATGGGTCATGTGACTAAAGGTGTTGAGTTCTATGTGAATGTCATCCCGACCCATATCCACACATTTCATCTTTTGGGTTTCATAATTCCACCATCATTCACATCCAGAAGGTCCCCCTGATGGAAATGGTCTAATGATGCCTTTTCTTACCTCCCATCCAGGGCCAACAACCTAATGGATTTTTAGAAACAAACATTTAATCATGTGTTTCAAAGTTTGACAATAGTGGAATATGAATTTATAGACCCTATACCTTGACTGGTGAAGTATTTGGATCTTTTTTTTGTGAATATGATCAACAATAATCCTACTCATCAGTTTACATTTCCATAATCTAGACATGGGATGCTTCGATTTATATACATTCTACTTTATTATGTTTTAGTGGAACTCTAACACCCATTGTGTCACTCCCCCATGCATCTTTGCGTGTCAAGTGAGAAGGTACCATGTTGTATTCTTCTAAAAGAAAAGGGAAAATCCTTACATCACTTGATATTTCCCACACTGATCATGGATCATGCAGGATTCAGATTTTTGGTAGGGTTTGTACCCACATGGAAAAGATGTGCAACCATATGGTCCCAACACTATGATCATAAACTAGGATCCCTATGGTAAAAATCTGACAAACATAAACTAACATTATCACATCCTAAATACATTACAATAAAAGGAACGGGCCGATCCTATCATATTCCATTAAACAATAACATCATCTTCCTGGTCACATGATGAAACACTTCATAACATTGTAGTCCTATAACTTGGGAGGACATTACCCTTGGAAGTAGTCATCCACCACGCCACCTATCAAGACCTACACATGGATTTATTTTTGTGGAAACACAAAAAATTTCCATCTTTCTCCATTCATCGAAAAAAGGGTAAACATCAAAATAAAAAACAAGAATCATCTAATTCCTCTTCTCTCTGTGTGTGGGTAAGACCTGCATGAAAATATTTTACCTTCAAGAACAAAGTGTGGATTTATTCCCATCGTTTTGGGATATGTAGTGACATCCGAATCATTGACTTTGATTCTAGTTACAACATTTTCTTACCCCTTTTAACAATAATTGTTCATCATCCTTACCTCATGATGTTAAACTACACGAGATTCTATATCTATGTGTGTCTTGATTCCCATCCTTACGAGACACATAGTGACACCCAGATACTTGGTCTATGGGCCCAACCAAAAACTATATTTTCCATGATCTATGACCTTAAATTATATATAGTTCATCTTACAAAATTCACGGGACATGTGGGATCTATTGGACCTCATTCACATCAGGTTACATCTCCTACATTTCACACGTGTACCCTTGGGATGAGTGTTCCCCCTTATAGTCTAAGCTGCAATAATTTAAACTATATGAAAGATTCCTTAAAAATAAATATGTAAAACATGTGGGGATCCTTTTTCGTCATTCATGTAGAGTTTTTTAGGCTACCACATTGAACTTATTCCACTCGGAGCACTCCCAACCCCACAATCCACACAATATAACCCTAAAATAAGAGCGGATGAACCTTATTCTCTTATGGTGTGTGGTGTATGGAAGAAGACATCCTTAGACCTTATTCATGTGGGATGTTTTCTAACAACACAACATGAATACCCATTTTAGATATCATCAATCATGCTTCAAACTCTATGACCTTAATCTATGAACCCATCATCCTCAATGTCTGATGGTAAGTTACAACCACACCCAATGATAGTTCAGGAAGCCCCTTGATAATTTTGGGACGTTTTAGCTTCATCATTACAGAGGAATTCCCCAACTAGTGTTGGATTCAAACTACACTATTCGTAAGAACTACATAATGATTGATTTTCAACCTTATGAGGTACGTAGAGATACCCAAAGATTTTATTTCAGGCTCATCTAAAGGTTCATTATTTATTTTGGGCCCTACAACCCTATTTATGGTCTAAACATTATTACCTTAAACTAAGAGCCACACTGTTATATTTTACCATTTCTATATCACATGGGATTCCTTACTATCTTTCCCCTAATACTTATGTGGTTCTCTTTTTTCCTCAATCTCATTATATTTATTTCCTCAATTTTGCACAAGTTTTCATGAAATAGACATTTCCATAGTCAATGAAACATGACTCAAAACTATTGTATAGGGTCCAGACAGTATAACCGTAATATATGTGAAATGTACTGGTTATATGATATTAAAACATTCCATGCATAATCCTCACCATATGAAATTAAACTACACACTTACCATCCACATATGCATGATGTGAAACTACAAAGAATCCCAAGCACTAACATGAGAGTCTCTCCCAGATTTCCTGTCATCTACCGCATTGTTCATATTTCCAGCTATCACTCAGAATCCAAGATGATGCTCCCTTGGGATGTAGGTTTTATCTTTATCTATCCCAATGCACCCACACCAGTGTAGTCGCAATCGTAGTGGTATAATTTCATGGCTGTTGGAATTATTTCAATCATCCTGTCAGTCCACTCCATGCATTGTGTGCCCCTCAATTTTATCTTCACCCTCTTTCATTATAGAAGGGACCCGTTTTGGTTTGGATATGTAGATTTATCTCACCTACCATCCATGGCCAATGAACTGGAAGATATCTGACGAAATTTCGTGTTTGGTCCCATGTTTTAGATATGACTATTAGTCATCCCTTATTTGTTTTTTCCAATTTTATTCTGAAATTAAGAATACTATGTCTTGAATATGGTATGAAGTTATCTCATTCAAGAATTCCATCCTCTCCATGATTCCCAATTTGGGCATCATGATTCACACACCACATTTCCACCTTTTTAGATTAATTACAATTCCCCTGGAGTTATCCTGCTCGTGCACCAGAGAAAATTGGGAAAGACCAGTTGGCTATTCTAATATCCCTATTCTCTAGTCACAAATTCTCTCATCCTGAACACTATTTGTGGTTAGTAAATGAAATAATACCTCTAATATTCAATGATTTTCTGGAACTCTCATGTATGTTGAATTATTATGTGTTCATCACTTGTTTCTCACACCAGGCATGACCCACCATACCTTAGGGACTGATCATTAGTATCTTTACAGACATGATTGAGGTGAAAGCATTAAATCAAGAATGAAATGTGTCCATAAACATATTTCAAATAAAAGAAGAAAGAAATAAAGTAGGTTTAATATGTTTGGACCAAAAATGACCCTTATCGATTTCCCCCCTTAATGGAACACTTTAACCCTGCTGATTTCAGGGGAGGGGACTCGAGAGTATCCAACTACTTCATGATTTACTTCTCCTCAATAAAGGCCATTGAGTGATTTTCATTAGCACTGATCTATGATCAGTCGTGTTCGTATTAGAGGTTATCTACAAGGTGACTTGCATGCTTCAGATTCACTTGTTCCTCTTCCAATTGGGCCTACAATTGTGCAATGAGATCCAATTGATTAGTAACAAAGGTGGAACAATCGTTAGCCTATGATCCCAAGCACTGTATCTCATGTTTAGACTCCTAAAGAATTTGGATGCTGTAAAATTTAATCAGAAACCAAGAAAAATCTAAGTGATGAATACTTTCCCACATCTTCCTGACAAGGTATTCATAGATTTTTATTTGAATATGGAGAGAATCCACCACTTTGGCATAGAGATAGTGTATCCAGGTTTAGAGTGACCCTATTCAGCTTATCCATTTTCCTTATAGGGAATCATCAAAATGATTGATTCCCTTCCATTCCCTATGATAATTCATGTGGGTATCCTCAGCTGCATCTGAATCAAAATCATCTATCTCCTCAGGGTCTGTTGGTCTGTACTCCAGAAAGATAGCCAACAACTTAGTTGCAGGATCTTCCTCGGGTATCCTCTTTAAGGGACTGTGATCTATGAAATACGAGTGATCCTCACCAATCATTTCTACCTCAACTACCTCTCCCTCTCCAGCTTCATGTCATTCCTTGATTATGGAATCACCCATATCCACAACATCCTGCATTTTAGGCACCAAGGCTCTATTACATTGAGTGACCGGCACATCAAGGATAGGTATGATCATTAGGATAGCACCCATACATGTCCCAACCTCATCAGTTTTTTGGGATTATAGTCTTATTATATCTACATGGAATAGACACCACCGTATACCATATCCTGAGGTAATGAGTATGTGTCTATGAAAAGAGAAACTTATGATAGATTAGTGCAACTAGATTATAGTCCTAAGTTATCATAGGATATTATTTCAATAAATACCCCTCAGTTCTTATTATCTCGATGATTGGAAATGAATCCTTATAGAAAATGGGAATAACCCAATATTCTAAGGTTGTTACTTTCCCATCTTCATCTGCATCACCTCTGGCTGCTCCGACCACAATGGGCTCATTTCATGGTTCAACTCTAGGTATAGTCATAGGGATACATCCCTCAACATCTATTCACATGTTGTCACCCCCTAAAGTGGGAGTTTCTTGGTCATCACTAATTATTTCTCGAACATGACAAGGTTTTGTAAGTGGATCTGAATTATGGAATGAGAAGGGACCAGGAGGTATAGTTGTCTAGAATTACCTAGAGATTTTCAACAACTTCCTTGATAGAGCCTATGATTTTACCACTCCCCCATGGACTCCCTCGATAAGCTGCTATCCCCTAGTCTTCCCTATCACAAGGATATTATCCTTCTTCTCCCTCTTTGTCTTCTTCTTCTTCCACCCAACCCTCAACCTCTTCTTCTTCTTCTTATTTTTACTATCATCCTTGGGTGGAACCTCTCCTGGATAATTATCTTGAATGATCATCGCTATCACTATGAGATGTGGTTCTTCATATATCCCATATTGGCATGCATTGTAGTCCATGACTATTATATAGGTGTATAAAAGATGAAATTCCACCTTGTTAGCTATCTGAATGTTCCCAACATATGACATATCAATTCTAGCAAACATTAGTCTTCGCCAAAGGTCTCCAGTTGATGGAAATTATAATAATTCCCTCTAATCATACCACAATGTTGGTAAAGTGGAATCATAAGTGGGTTGTAGTATATACCTTAACTGTTTCCTAGGGGATTCTCTAGCTGGTCATGGAGGTCGCCTTTGGGACCACCCCTCTTCAGTGGCTGGAGGTGTGGCCAAACCCTGTGACATTCCCATCACTGAGGTTCTAGCACATGTTGTCCCTGCCACATGGCTTTCCTCTTTTCATTATTACAAGGTGGAAAGTTATATACTTCCTCACCATCCAAACTCTATACTTTCCTCTTTTTTTTGGAAACACAATTTATCAAAATTTCTTATAGATATTCCACCACCCATTGATCAATATATTTCTTTGAAAGACCAAAATCAACATCAGTGCGGGAAGTATGATTGTTTCACAAAAGTCAATAGTTTTAATCATTAACAAAAACTGGTGAAGGATACAAGGGTGATGCTCCTACTAAACCTCTATATATACTATATTAGGAATTTTATATAGGAGCCCAAACTGTCTGGTGAAGTGTAATGGAAGATATGGATTAGAAAAGATCTTTCTATTGATCTAAGATACTAGAACAATACCCCTGATACTCTGCATGTATCCCCTCTACTCAAGTGGACCTCGTAGTTCATCCACCATTTGGCCGAATGGGGTAATAAATGGGTGTAATTTGAAGTTTTTGTAATTTTCAATCCAATGATCGATCCCTTCCTTATTTAGAATCAATGGATATACCCCTTAAAATGTTCAATAATGATGCTCGTAGGCCATTTCCTAGAATAAAAATTACATTTTTAAAGTCAAATCTACCAGAATGATATGTGATCTAGAATTAAGGATCTGAAATTGTCCACATATTCTCCTAGTTGTTCCTCACCTAGTGATATGCCCTAGAATATTGTACATCCTTGCCAATACATGAATTATATGATTAACTTTGTTGATGGATTCCATAATCCCAACCATTATCACCATCCTTAGATGGACGCCCATCCTTTTCCCCCACCAGAAGTAGCCACCCACTAAGGAACGTAGCAAGGAAAGTGGCATATTGCACCAGTGGATCCTAGATCTCATTCCCACTAAGGCCCCACAACTGATGTTAACCATCTTCTAGGGTTACCCAATATGAGATGGATCTTCCCCTTTATGATGTATTCATGCACTACTTCCATTAGCCTGACACCCTCACATTCTCATCCCTCTTAAGGAATAGATTGAACCATTCTAGGATGGATATTTATTTCATAATGTGCTTGATCACTAGCCTATACTTCATCATGTCCCGCATATGAATGTGAAAATGGGGGGTTCATGCTCTATCCTCCCAGTTGATCATTTTTATAGGAACTCATAATATTGTGGTCCCTCTAAAGGAATTACCCTTACTCAATGGATTTCCCATAGATTGATACCCACCTCTCCATGGCAGAGGTTGAATGTGTTTGTGTCTGGGAGCACTATATGAACAACTCCGGCACCAGTTCCTGTGGGCGGTGGAAGTGAAATTGTGACATCCATACAACTTCAAACGACCCAAGGTTTCACAAATCTTCTCCAAAATCATCATATGTGTGGAATAATTATAACTCCCATTCCCAATTACTTGTAAAATTACACCCGGACCACATGTCCCAATATTTATTCCAACACACACTTCTGTAAATATGTTACTTCAGAAGGTGCTCGCATAATGGGTGGGGAAGGCTTCAGCCATTGGATCACTCCCCATGAATTTCCTAGACTAGTGGTTCAAAATGTAGATATCTATCTCTTGAGTCTCCCACGAATGATGGCCATGGTTTGTGATGTTGAACCACTAGGGATTATCTTCACGCATGAACCATGAATGTAGAGAGTCATTATTAAATCATGGGATGTCAACTTAATCTAGAAAAAAAATGTTATACGGTGGGGGATTTCTGCTTAAGATTTAGTCCTTCTAAGACCATGTGATCTTTCTTAGGCCATTTGACTTACACAACCCTTATAGTTTAGAGTATTTGGGGATTTTCAATCATCACAAACCTCTATGAAGCAAAGGAAGCCCCCCTCTCAATAGCCTCCCTCTCAGCTATAGTGTGTTAGCCGACCATGTCATTCATGTTTAAAAGATTTAATTACTAGGTGAGAATGATTGAGGTTTTTCACACAAAGAGACTGGTTGTACATAAGATCCATTGATGGTCATGTTCTATTTTCCAAGTATGGTGCGTGTAATATTTAGCAGCTAGGAGTAAGGAATAGACTGATTATGGGTCCTCCACAAAAAATTATAGAACATACACGCATAAGAGAATAATTTCTTTTTGTAGTGAAAAGTGAAAGTAAGATATAGATGTCCCTACTCCCCATAGTTATTAGAGAGGACCAGGTCCATCATGTGCGTGCAATAAATCTTATGCACTGATCCCCAAATTTTTCACACATCTCTAGGAATTTTCGTTTCTTTTCAGAGTTTCCCTCGGAACCTGACCTTATTGTCCTCTTTTACCTCTGATTTTGAGGGGGAAATTTGTTGGAACTGAATTACTCTTATCATCGCAAGTTAGCATCTATGAGAAAGCTGAAAATTTCATTTGGCTCCTCAGGCCATTCCGAGAAGGCCATCGATGGGTCATGTATGTATTGAGAGTTTTGTACAAGAAATAAATCAACACACAAGGCCCCTACACTCCCAATGCAACGTCAATGGTCATAGTTACCCCAACCTACAAAAAATGGGCATGGAAGATGAAAAAAAAGTGTAGTGGTTGGCATAAAAAAGAGAAAATTGTGTGTAAGAATATTACGTTCCCAATACAACATCAAAAGGCCACTTCCACACCTGCCTTATTATGCACTCCTATCGATAATTTATCCTATAAATAGAATTGAGCCCTTCCATTTTCTGGGTAACTCTCTAGAAGTCAGTGCAAGATGACCCCTTCCACGATTTCACTCAAGTCATGAATTCAAGGTATAAGATATTGTGTGATAGGTCCCCCATGGCTCCCCCTCAGGTAGGCCTATACGGGTATGACCCTTGACCATTTTATTTTTTTCTAAAGACGGTTCGTGAAAAAGGCCCTTCTTGTGAGCATCAATCACACAAGGATAGTGCACAGAAAAGTCCATTAATTCATGTACTATATTCCCTTTTTCTCATCCATCTTTAACTCACTTACATCTTTTTGGTGCATTAGTTCTGAATATTCTATGCACCTACTTATTAGGATTTTATGGGATATATTTTCATTATAGTCCCTTATCTGAGAACTTCTTGAACAAAACTCCAACATATTGAGGACAGTTCCTCCATGCACCCCTCTAGTCTAGTACATAGTGAATAATTATTTCATCATGAAATGTCCCATGATGTGTTTCCCTAAACCTTGGTTTTTAGTAAAGTTATACTAATGGATATTTCTTTTTGGCATAACCATGCAAACATGGACTCCAAAACAGACCACTCATCCACCCCACTATTGCCAAACATTGATGATGCCTTCTATACCAAAAGTGTGGGAGAGTATCAGTTATATAAGTCCAAGGTGCGAGGAGCGAGTCCTCCTAATCTGAGCAGTAGGATGATAAATTTCCAAGCCCCATAATCCTGAGCACATGACATTAAACTACAGTCTCACCTCGTGCAAAGCACATGGGGTTTATCTCCTTGGGCATTCTATACACCCACCTGCCTCCAAGGGAGTGATATTTTTTTCCACCATCCTAGCATGGGATGACATCCTCCTCACATAGAATGGGATCGTCTTTGGTAACCCCTCTTGGAGTAAGCTCCAATATCCATCTCCTTGGGACACTATCCATATGGAACCCCACATCATATCACGTGGTGGTGCAGTTCTCACCAAGATCATCAAGTCTACTGAAACCTCTTCTTTCTTACGTCGAGCATGAATCATGCGGGGTTTGAGTTTAACAGTGACAATGGAACATCATCCTAGGACAATAACCATATGTAATCCCCATTCCCCACACTTTAGAACTTAAAATATTTTGATCCTTATCCTCTATATAGGATACATAGGAAGACTCCCTAGGATCAATCCCAACCAATTGTAAACTCTAGTGCTCCCTCCTAGAGAAGTACTCTCTTTGTGAGGCTAACTATGCGTAAGCCCCAATATGTCAAAGGGAGGATGGACATGTGTAAGCACTGATGCCATCCTGAACTACAAGGAATTCAATACCTATCTCCTAAACAGGTTACATAAGAATCCTCCCAAGGTTCAAGCACATTATCTATTCCCATCCTAATCTTTCCCCTATGTCACTATATCTTGGGAGGGTCATGCCCTAACCCATGGTTACACTTCCTTAGGTTTTCTATCCATGAAATCCATTATCTTGGTTGCCTCCTTAGGTGTCTCAATTCTAACTCCAATACTACATGAAATTGTATTCCCAACCACTAGGATATGTAGGAAGCCTACCTTAGGGTCAATCTCATCACCCTCTACACTTCTTCTATTCCATCAACATTTCATCCATTTCATCCATTTCATCCTAATTATTACCCTAGACACCATATCTAGGTGATAAAATTTGATCAATGTCCTCAATGCTCCTAGAAGAACCCAGGAAGCTAACCATGAATAATCCCCACAAAATCCATGTTCATACAAACAATAGTGTTCCTCAGAAAACGAGAAGCTATCCATGTTTAAGCCCCAAACCATCCCTCCAAACTACATAGGTTTTGATCCATGTATTTTACACATGGTATGTAGGAAGCATCCCCGAAGTTCAATCCCATCAAATGGTAAAATTTTCTCCCTCATTGGGGTCCACCCCCCTGATCCTCTCCCAGTGATATCCAAATCATCCTTCAGGGTGTGACATATTTCCCTTTATGGGACCCATCATTCGGGAATTTCTCGTCAAAGGAGTTCCAAAAAATCCATTGGTAAACCTCAATTCCCACTTTTTGGGACATATCAATTCACAATGTGAATCCCTCTATTTATGGGATGCACCATCCTGGGTTCACTCTCATTAGGTTTCTAATCCATCCATCTGATAAAACATTCCAGGTGTTCCCTAATAGGGACCAACTTTTTGATCTATTCCCAAGAGACCTTCTGATCAATCCGATCGATCACCGTAAGATGTTAAAATCAAAAAATACCCTATGTTAAACATGGGAAACCCAAGGATAAACTTGGAAGACATTTCTCTAGCATATGACACCCATCAATCGACATGGGATGAATCTCGTTTCCACGACCTTGAGAATCCATCTTATAGGGAAGAGTACAATAGAGCAATGTTCAAGTGTATAAACATTCCACTGATTCCCTACATGATTACGTCCATGATCAATGGTTTCTAAAATTGATATACCCCATGGAATTTACAAAAATAATTTAAAAATTATCCAGTATCCACAAAGATATGGTGCCAAAAATGAGGTTCACAAACAACATCTTAATCAGTAATGGAGACGCAGACTAGGATATGGATTTCGAGGAGGAATCCCCAGAAGGAGGGACCGCTGTTCCATCATCCCATTTCGATCAAGGATATGAAATATCTAAAGAAGTGTTAAATATCGGCCACCTTTGGAAAGTAGGAATCCATGGAATCAATACAGATCGTCCGTTCAAGCAAACGATGATAAGGGCCGACCCCATCGGAAAGTGTCGAAAACTTAAATGATAGATATGGTATTTATAATTTATTTATACTTAATTAATTATGTAGTAACACATACCTCTATGCACTCAAATTTTTGGGAATATGATAAACTCGTTTGTGGATGTGTAGACTACCGCCTTCTCAAATTGATGTGATTCTGTAACACTATACATTGAACATATAAATGATTGTTTTAGTAAAAATATATGAAATATACCAAAAATCTATTTTAATATAATTATATTATACATATATATCATTATATATTCATTATTTTGAAATGGAAAAAAATTAATGTTGTGTTCATGCATACATATGGCCTACCAACTCCATGGTATTGAAATTTTAAAATTTAAGACAATAGTAATATGAATTTATTTCCATGAGCGAGGAGATATATAAATTATCATCAGTAATTTGTATAAAAAATTTGTATAATGTAGAATAAAATATATATGGATTTACTACTGGGTTGAGGAAAAACATATAATGGAATTAGATTCTAAAAAAATATTCTCGCATGAAGCGACTATGACAACTTATATCAATACTAAGAATAAATTCGATAATCTTTTTTACATTAAACAATGTAAGAGGATAAGAGGGTGGTTGAGTTCCATAATAAAATAAATTTGGAAGCATTAATGAAAAAAATTATATAATTAAAAAATTGAAATAATTATTGAATAAAACACCCTAGGGGTTTCTTAAATGGAATGAGTGTTTACTGCAAGTATAGATATGAATTCTATCATGAAAATGGGGTATTTTAAATAAGAATCCCCAAATTTGAAATAATTTATTTTTAATGATTTTGGATATTATGAAACATGAAAAATATATCATAAAATATACATTAATATATTGACTTAAATAATACATACCACAAACAGTCTAAAATCCCAATGAATGAAATTTTTATTTTAATGATAATTAGGTACAAAAAACCATACTTTATAAAAAATTAAAACATTTCTTCATAATAGTAGTCCCCTAAACCCTTTTTTATACATCTCACATGATAAAATCATCTTCATAACATGTATAATGAAAAAATAAGAAAGTAGTAAATTAAAATTCTCATTTAGGGAAAAGACATAGCAAAAATAATTATATTCTAACATGATGTAGCATATGATTAAGTCATAAATATATTAATAAAAGCTCATAAGTCCATATAAAATAATCATAAAATTATTAAATTATTATTAAGGAAGCATAAAATATTCTACACGGATGAAAACACATATCTATAATCCTAAATCATGTGAACACTATATAAAAAGTGGATTAAAATATAAAAGGAATATTCCAGAAAACATGGAATTTCAATTAAATGAAATTCATTAAGAAATTTTTTCTTATCTTGGTGAGGAACATAGAAATTGTGGAAAAATTATATTCATAGGATTTTTTGGACAAGACCCATTTTTCCTATGCCTACGAGAACAAACATATTATGTCCATGACTTAAAATTTGAACAAATTCATCATAAACATTCCATTATTAATAATATCATTTTTTCCGCACAAGAAAATATAATGAAATGTGAACATAAAAAAACAAATTTTAGAGTGACAGTGGACCACACCTTTCATCAACTATACATATGTGTGCAACATAAAAAATTCATCATCATAACTTATATATACAATGGAAAAGAATAGATTTTATAAGCATAAAAAATAACATGATCATATGAAATCCTAGGATATCAAAATATATTTTCCCAAAATGATTCAAAATATAAAAAAAGACAATTATCAAAATACCACTTCAATAGAGATAATACACTGATGAAAAATTGAAGTCAATTTAAATTTTTTTCATATAAACAATATTAAATATTGTTATAAAAATAAGTATAAATTCATTTCAAATACAATTTTTGGATAATATAAATAGAAATATTTTTTGAAATCATTATATTTATAGATTTATTAACATTTAATCCTTGAAAAGAAATTATGTTTCAAGAAGGATAAGTGAAAATAAATGTAAAAGTTGATTTTTAAATGAATCATCGATAATAAATACTCGAAATGATATAATATTTTAATAACGAGATTTAAAAATAATATGATGACATTTAAATTTAAAAGGAATCATTAATAATGTAATCATGGAAAAAATTATTAAATTAAAATATGCAGTTGATGGTAACTTGTATTATTTTGAATGGATTTTAAAACCATTGCAATATTTTGAAATAACCATTTTGAAAAATTCATTTCTTGAATGTTTGTGGAAACATTATATTAAAATTAATTAATATAAATAAATGGATAACTACATATTAAAACACTTTGTCTTTCCAAAATGGAAATTAGAACAATATTTTTATGTGAAAACATTCAAATTTATTAAAATACACTAAAAGTAATGTGATTTATTCTCTATAAAAATTAATTTTTAAAAAATAATAAAACCATCAAGGAATAATAATTTTATGTTGATCATAATTTCCCTATATAAAAAGATGATATATCTAATAGATATAATAGATCATTACAGAAGTATTATACAAAATGAGTAATAACCCCATACATCATTATAATCAGTTTAATCCAAACCCAATGAGAGGTATAAAATTAAAAAAATGAATATCAAAGAATATAATAGAATAATGATAGAAAATGATAGTAGTTAAATATTTACACCATTTTAAAGGGAACACTATGTATAGTGTAAAAATGTGTCAATGTATTCAAATAAGAGAAAAATAAAACCTTATATTTTTCTCTTACATAGTTGGGTTCTCAGTAAAATCTCTTAAAAAACATAACTATATTAATATAATAATGTTTATCTATATTAATAAGTTGAAATATTCTATATTTTCATTTCTAATCATATTATATATGTATATTATAATTTTTTTTACATATTTTCCCACATCGAGTATTTATAATTATGAACCATTGAATTAGTTATTGAGGAATAGTGTTGGGATTAATTCATAATATATTGTTCATCATTAAATGATTAATAATTTTACAATAATGGATTAAATATAAATATTTATGAATCTTAAATTCACTTTCATGAGTACATTATTCTCTATTTCAAAAGATGAAACCGATAATAAACATTTTCTGATAATTTTTAACTTATGAAAGATTTTTTCATAATTAATGATATAAATTTTATTGAATCCTTTATAAAGAAGTGAAATAAGTTATTATATATACATTTATATAATATTTTTATATAAATTTTTCTTTCATAATCATCTGTGAGATAATTTCATGGAATTCTTTATGTATGTGGTCAACCCAACTAAAACACGAGAATACCAAAATTATCGATGATTATGAGGTGATTTAGTTATAATATAATTACCCAAGATGAATAAAGATATAATTTATATGTTACTAGTGTGAAATAAAACTATTATATCGGAAATAAAAGATGAATGGACGAATATGAAAATATAATGTGACTTGAATTATATACTTTCCTCCTATTAGAATTGTCTTAAATGTTCAATTTTATGATAATATTTTTTGATCATATCATTTATAAGTTATCAAATTTATAATTATACAAAAATAATGTTATCATAAACATCATATTTATCCTTTAATACCATTATCATGATGATCTATGCATGGATTGTTGAAATGAACAATGAAAATCAGGCATCTCATAGAGGTGGTAGTGATCTTGTATTCATGGTTGATGATATCATCTTCTATAGAATAGGAAAACGGATTATGTTGGTTAATATTTTGAGAAAATAAAATATATTATTAATATCATAATTATATAATATATTTTCTATTATAAATATCCTAGTATGGGTGTGAAAGAGAATGAAAAAACAATCTGCTATATAGGTGGTAGTATACCTAACACAAAATTCACAACTTCATTTTTATTAATGAAAATATGGAATGAAGTTAATTATTGAAGAATTATTTTAATAACTTATAAGTATAATACTAATAATAATGATATGGTAAAAATTAATTACTATAACAATGTAATATCAAAAAATAGAAAAGAGATGGGGAGGTTAAGAACATATACCTATGTTTTGGTCTTATTTTTGAAGGTGATTACATCATTTAAGGGATGTATTTTTATAGGAATATAAATTATTAAGATTCATAGGGGTATGTATAATAGGGTTGGGATGGTTTTGATACAAATATTTGGTGTTTTTTTATTGATTAATAAGTGAGGAGTTGACTTCCACATTTATAAATGAAAAGTTGTTTAATTTTTCTAGATATGCAAAACTTTTAAATAAAGGGAATTTACTATCAATTAAATGGAATTTAAATTTACAAATAATATATTTGATGTAATATTTGTCTAAGGAACACATCCACATTTCATAAAGAAACTTTTTTTGGACATGTTATTCCCTTTCCCTCTACAGTCACACATTTTTCTTATTTTGGTTTTCACCATGATAACAAGTTTTAAAAAATATATTTTATCCATTAAACATAAGAATGAGCCTTATTAGATAATTTGAAACCCCTGATAATTAATATTAAATGAATTTTTCAAATAAATATTCTATATACATGGAAAATTAATTACATCACAAATGCATGAGATATGGTAAAAGATATTTTTTTTTTATTTTTGAAAAAAGATTTTTGATTATGATAAAAATACAATTTTCATTGATTTCAAGTAATTTATAATAATAATTTTAACTAAAATTTCATTTAATTAAATTTAACATAAATCAAAAAACCAAATTTCATACTCTTATAATTAGTTAAACAAAATAATGAAAAAAATATTCATTAATACAATATTTTTTTTTGTAAAATTAAGGGAATGGGTTCATAAATACCACATTGTTCAATATTATTTTTATAATTTATAATTTTTTTGGAAAACTATTAGACACTATTAAATTTATTTAAATAATAAAATAATATCATAAAACTGATATCCATAACAAAATCGGCAATTTCATTATTCACCATAAAATTTAATTACATACATAAAACCCCAATACCCATATTATGTAAATATGATCCTGAAAAATAAAAATCTAAAGTTAATTTTGTAAAATTGAATACCAAAAAATAAAAAGAAATTAATTTTAATTAAAATTATAAAATATAGAAATAATTATTTTTATCAAAAAATAAAATTTTGTATATTATCTATTATTCAACCTAGTTCTTATAAATTCATAATTAAAATACTATTAATCTTTTATTCCTATAAAAATTTATTATTCTAGAAAAGAAGAAATTTTTAGGAATGATATTTCATTTGTTTCATTGCAACACCAGTTGAGTAAATATATTTATGGAACATGATTATATATATATTCATAATCATATTAGATCAGATTTTATCTACCAATTATAAGGATACCCTATAATAGTCCATAATTGTTTGTGTGAATATGTTTAATGTGGGGAATCCATCATTCATAGTGTTTATATATGTAAAATTTATAGTGATATATCAAGTTTTTACATAGTCCCCATACAAAAATTATATCATCACAATTTTAATTATCACATCCAAATGATGATATATAAGATTATTCATAAGATATATATGATTTGAGAGTTAATTTCTACTCTAAATGGTCCCAGATCTGTGTGAGCCCAATCTTCGAAATTATTAATAAAAACTAAATAAAATTTATCTGGAATTACAAATGGTTTTTAAATTTTTGTACTTGATCTGCCCCTATATAATCACATTTAAGAGGGTTTTCTATAAATCAAGGGTACAAAAGGAACCCATCAAAGTCATCTACATATCATATTTCTTTGAAATGGAATTTCAACATGATTGGAATCCCTATATGCATGTGAGACTACATGTTGATATGACTATAAATAAAATGGAATAAAAAACTAATATATATATATACATATATTATTTGGGAATATTCATTCCATTATATAAATATGTGAATGTTTTTATAATAATATAATTCCATGATTTAAAATTCTATAAATGTTTTAATCGATACAAGAATCAAAAAACAATTGAAGTTATTCCATTCTCAAATAAGTAGTATCATATTTTTAGGATCTTATTAAAATTATTCAATATAATAGAGTTCCTAGAATCAATTCCCAAAAATAAATCCACAACTACATGTTAGAATAAGAATTTATATTAAATATTTTAATTCTCTTCGACTGTAATTCTTGATAAGAAATTTGATTATCCACATAGACATGGTGGTTAGTGGTTTTCAACTTCTTAAGAAATCCTTGTATTGAGTAATTTAATTAGATAATTCCATTATTCACCACATACAAGGGATGAAATTATTTATCGTACATCAGGAAGAACTCAATTTATTTCATTCTTGTAAGTTGAAATCATTAATTTTCCTCCTTAGTTCTATGTATGATGTCTCCATTATCCACTGGTAAAGAATCCTAAAGTTATATTGAGGTAGTTAAATTGGCGTTTCTTCTAAAATTTAAGACATATAGAGAAATAATCATTAATCCCTTCATCATATTGATGAATTGATCTTTCATTAGACTATATATTTCTCTTATTTGGTGTAATAGTTAATCATACTATGTTCACAATGATAATTATAATTCATTATTGTAGGTTTTGAATTATCCCATGGGTTCTCATTGCATCTCCCATTCTAATGGGTTTTATATTGAGGTAATCACCACATCATCCCTCCCACACATAGTTCCCTATAGATCTACCAATTACTAAAACAAAATGGAATGGAATGACAGATGAAAATTAATCACACTTGGGGATTATCAAAATCACAAAATGATTTCATCATTAAAATTTATTTTTTATTTTAGATTATCTCACAATCTTATAATTCCATTAGTTCAAGAAATATCAAACATAGTTTGACTTATGATTCATTAAGATAATATATCACATATTTACCATCTAATACATCAATATATATTGGAAATAAATCCACCAAATTTCATTATAAAGGGAATATGATCAATCAAAACATATCCCCTGAGAGTGTCAATCTAGGTGTAATATTTGGAATATTTTTCATGCATTTGATGTTGATTTCATTAATTCCCAATTTTCGATTTCATGTGTTATTAATCATAGGTACATATGTAGTAGATCATACATCTACTTTTGTATCTATAAGAGGGATTTATTTCATGGAAAAACCATCTAATGAAGAATTTTTCAATATTTTAAGATATCATCTTATGGTTAGTGTAATGGACCAGACCTCCCCATTCAATTAATTTGAGAAACTATTATGTTTATAGTTTTTTGGGAGGCAAGAATGAATCATTTTATGAGTTTTCCAATAAAATCATCCTTTTCCAAAAGTAGGTGGTGTTTGTATGTGGGTTTAGTAGGTGGGGTTAGCAGGTGGCATCGTTAGGTGGTGTCTCTAGGTGGCCTTGGTAGGTGACGTTTGTAGGTGGCATCAGTAGGTGGCATCGGTAGGTGGTGTCTCTAGGTGGCCTTGGTAGGTGACGTTTGTAGGTGGCGTCAGTAGGTGGCATCAGTAAGTGGCGTCGGGTGGTGGTGTAAGTAGGTGGTGTTGGTGAGTCGGGCTAGTGACTCACGTCGGTGACTCGTTCAATGTTGAGTCACCCAATGAAGACTCATCCATTAGTGACACACCATTGGTTACTCACGTCAGTGACTCACTGAATGGCGGGTCATTTCCAACAGTTTTTCAAAATTATAGTTTTCACCCGTTTTTCCAGATTCACCACTTTAATGATTTATTTGACGTAAAATGAGTTTAAAACCATGTTTAAGTGTGTTTGAATCCATTTCAAAGGATGTAAAATTTAACTTTAATTTAAAAATGATTCAAAGGATTTATGTTAGCTAAAATTCATATTCAAGATCCAATTTTAATAGGGAGTTAATTTCTTTTCATATCCCTTTAGTCTTATATCTGGTGTTTCAAAGAAGGACAACATTATTTCATTCCTCCCTTCTATTTTCCATTGATACCGACGAGCCGATAAAATTTATTTGTTGAGGAGTCATGATTTTGTGTTGTACCCCTAGTTAGTATCTTTCATGGAGTCCCTTTTCCACTTGGTCACCCTCTATTTTGGTGCTAGGAGGATTTTACAATCATTTGTTCATCCAGGTAGGGATTCCGTTGTCTCTTTTCTTTTTTTGTATCATGCAGGGTGGGTGTACAAATGTTACCAATGTGAAGGAATTTGATTCCAAATTTAATATGGATAACTGAATCTACTTTAAAAAAATGAACAAGGCCTGGGGAAATATAACACATGCTTCTCTTTTTGTGTTTAATGATTTTTTGATCTATATGAGCTTTTATCCTACTAATAATCATGGCCGTTGGTGGCCTTTGTTTGCACATAGTTGATCACACATGTATGCTTGATGTTGTTTTGTGTTGAATGGATGTTTATATATAAAATTGACTAACTACATATATTCAGTGGAATAAATGAATACCTCTGGATCAAACTTGTTCTTTGATAACCCTTGAACCATCAAAGTGGAATTAAAGAATGAGTGTCTACTAAATATGAATACATCATTTCTTATTTGGTGTGACTATGTGATGTGTGTGGTTTTTATTATTTATTGGGCCTTGTGAGGTTATATGATTCTGGTATTGAAAGGATGTCTATATAGTGGTTTGGTACGAGTGGTGTAATGAAATATCAGGTTAAGAGATTGATTAATTGTGGAATGGATGGGTAGTGTTTTAGAAGTTGGTGTATAGGTCTATGTTGTGGTATGTTTATGTTACTGGGTATGATGGGTGTGGTGTTGTTATATAGTAGGTATTTCAGTCTTGTTGTAATGATGTGTGTTGTGGGGTTTGGTAGTAATTTTAGGTTTTTCTTATTGAGATGAAGGAAAAAAAAATAATGACATTGACGAATGATGAATATGGTGATTGGTATGGGTGTTAAACATAGTGAAAATATGAAGTGAACCACCTAACATTGGTTATTTTTTTCCCTTGGTTTGGTTTATTCTTTGTGGCCTATTGAAGGCTTTAATTAGTTGTTTCCTGGGTTTGGATGTAATGAAAAATGTTTCCCTTTAAAAGTAATGATAATTGGTTAAAAGAATTGGTTGGGGTGTGTTTGAGTTGCGGCTTGTTGTGAATGGATTTATTTTATCAACTTCCGAAGTGACTGTTGCTGGTGTAAATAAATGCATTTTGAGGTAGCAGTAGAGTGGGTAGTATCACAAGGTGGTTGATTGTTTAATTGAGAACTCATAGGTTGGGTTGAGTACTTGATACCTATACATATAGTTGTACTTCCTAGTTATTTCTATATGCATCCCACCTGAGTTGAGCACCATGTACCGAACACCTCGATTGTTACGCGGGGGGGGGGGGGGGGGGGATCTTTCCCAAACATCCCTATGGGGGATGGAAGAATATAAACACTAGCTTCCCTGCTCCCTCATCTATGTGATTCTATCCCAAGATACTTTATGGGGGGTTTGGTTTGTAGAGAACATGTGTGTGTGGGTGAGTTGTGGTTTCCTAGGTGTCTTCTAGATGTGATGAGTTGTGCTTTATTTGGTGTCTTTGGAATGTGGTGTGGTATGTGGCCCAGGTGTCTGCAGGTAGTATATGGTGTGGTATGTGGCCCATGTTTCTACAGGTAGGATGTGGTGTGCTATGTGGGCTAGGTGTGTGTGGGTGGCTTGTGATGTAGTAGTTTCAGAAGAGGTGGGAGCATAAATACATTTTCTGTTAGTGTGTGAGAGTGGGCAATCTATGAGAAAGTGGTGTGGTTTATCCTATCATAAATGTGTTCTATATTAATTTACATGACTTTCATTATTTGGATATCATGCCTTTCGTGAGGTTTGGATGGTCAGTATACCTTGTTAGGTGCGGTTGGTTTCTGGTATTTTCTCTTGGGGAATTAGTATTCTTCTCCACTTGTGCTTGAAAAACTTTGGTTTTTCTCTACTAAGTATAGTTGTATGATCACCCAACATTATAAAACTTCTTTTAGGTTTCCATGTAGATTATAAGGACCATGATGGACATCACTAGAATGGACGTTGGGGTTAATTGTTGTATCACTGCTTACCGTTTCATTTGGTATTTACATTTGATCTTTTCATTGTATTTGTAATAGTTTTACATTAAAAAATGCATGAGGTATAGATTTGGATTTTTATTTTATATATTTTTTGATTTTTTTTAGATGGAATGTATCATCTCTCGATACCATTTTATTATAAAAGGTCAATGCTTCCCATTGCATGAGATTCTATACCCTTGGGGTAGGTCGCAATCCATGGGACTACTGGAGGCGGGACTCATGGGTCATATCTCTCTTTCTTCATTGCCAGCTTAGGAGGGGATTCTTTGGAAGGAGGAGGACACTATAAAATGGTATTATAGGTGATGTTTTAGAGATAAGATGGAGTTTGGAGTTATACATAGTGAGAATTGAATGTTTTGGTAGGTCAACAGTGTCAGGTGATCTTGGTATGTGATGTAGGCTAAGACCAGCTAAGACATGTGATTTAAGGTCCCCTCATGATCCGATGCAAGGAATCTGGGCCTAACGAATTACCAAGTGAAGCTACACCATTTTTGGGGTAGAGACCCTAGAAATGGTACATGAATCACAATGACATCTGTACTTGATTGAATCGGGGTCATGGGGAAATCTGTAATGAGTAATTATAAAACGAGTTAAAATTAACTTTAAATAAAATTCCTTACTATAGAGGAATAAGAATTCCTTGTTTACATTTTAGCTATGGTTCCTAGTCCTCATCCGTGAGTAGTATAGATAGTGGAGGCTTAGCATGCCAACCTAGTCGATAAATAGATGGTTGACCTAGTGGAGGATGATGAATAGTGGCATAAAATGACATGCGATTTATAGTTATAGACTTTGGGGAAGTATGAGGGAATAATTTCAAACATGGAGGCAGAGAGTTGGCTCAAGGATATTGTGATCACCTTTAGCTTCATTGGGACTCTGATGTAGTACTGTATTTCTTTGGCTATGTGACATATGTGGGGATATGTGCATTAGTGGTGGACAATTTAAATGGGTGAGAAGGAGGGAGAAGATATGTGGGTCAATTATGAGAAGGAGTACCAAGAACAATTCTATTAATTGACTTTGGATGTTGAGAAGATTTAGTATTTAATCTCCCTATAGCAGGGGAGTATGTAGGTATAAGATTAGGGGATCAAATTCAAGGATCTCCTTCATTTTTCCCTGAATCTCTTTCTAGATGAAGATTCTCATGTGAGGCACCTGGAGGAGGAACTTTGTCCTTCTCTCAAGTATGTGGCTACCCCTTTTCCATATCAACATACATGGAGGTCCAGATGAAGTCAGAAGCAGTTGAGAGGATCCACTTATGAGAAGGTCTTCTATGAGAGGGGATTTATCCTAGTTATTCAAAGGGAAAGATTATATATAGAGAACCCAACCCTAGATTCTCATATCTGTTGTCTACTACTAATTTCATGGGCATGATTATAAGTAATATATCCCTAAAGGACAGATCAGATAAGTTATCTTGGAAAACCAGATACATAAATTAGTATTTTATTTCAAATGGATACACTAATTACAAAATATTTTTTCATATAATCAATTAAAAAATCTGGGGATGACTATAATACATCTAATATATTCCTTCATATCTTTCGTAGCATTATTATTGGATTATTAGAGAAATAAACATAATAAGGGTGTAATCAAATGCTCAGTAAGGAAAAAATATAACGGAATCAATAATGAATCAATGTGAATAGCTAATATGGAAATGTAAAGAACTTAATACACATTCCATGTAATCAATAATATGAATGAAAGTACATAATATATATGGAAAGGTAATAATTGTAATTACATTCAATTAAAATAACCAAATAAGGAAAAATAAATATGGTAGGGTATGAATGAAAAACACATTCCATTAATCAGTGAACTAAAATGAAATGTATCCATAGATATGTCGACACATGATATAATAGATAAATAATAATGGAGACTCATATGAGGGTAATGATTTCTTAAAATATGTCAAGGAAAAGGCACACGAGGAAATATTATTGTCAATACCTTCCACAAGATAGTTTAAAACTGATTGTAGAAATCTATCTACATGATTACACTCTCTGGATAACCAATTGATGCAACGAGGATATATATAATGTCCAGGCTCCACCTGTAATTTCTAGTCCAAATAATTTCTCATATTGAATAAACAAAACAAATAATATGACCAATCAAATATCCGTATTTGATGAGAAATACAGATCTTTTAATAATTCCCCAATTAATATCATAACTATCAATGTAGGAACCAAATGTAAAATGGTATACGGTTTAGGAAATTATAATATCCATGAAAAAAGAAATGAATAATAATGGGAAATTCAAAGTTCAATGATCATAGGAAAATTAATACATCAAGGTGACTAAAAAATAAATAAAGGAAGTGAATGTGAATATTATCCTTGGCCAAATCAACAATAAATTATCTAAAAGAAGAATAAGGGTGGTATCAATATAACTAACCAAAGAGGATTAAAATAGTGAATTGTTTTCATTGATGAAATAAAAGAATATATTTTAAAAATATTCATGGGGAAAATATCCTCTGCATTTGAAAAACCTTTGGAAAATATCATTATTTAAAATAATATATTTAAACATGAAAAGGTGGTTTCAAAGAAAAAATGGCAGATGAATCTATACATTTTATATGAGGTAAAAAATATTCCTTTTATACAAAAAGAGTTTATAGAAAATTCCTCATTATGAAAGAGACATGAAAATTTCATTGAAAAATTGGTAAATTTAAAAAGGGTAAAAATGTATTTATCAAATCATTTTAATTTGTCTTTGAAAACCTTATAATAAAACATCATTTTTAGAATAAATAAGGTTGTATGGCAAAAGAGATATGTGAAGTTGGTTTTTCTATAAAACATTTTTAAAAAACTTTTAGTACCAAAGAGGGGAAAAATGGTACTAATACTTGAAAATGGTCATTAATAACTAGAGAAAAATGAATGGTATTATTTAACAATGGTTATATAATTTACGCAAATGGAAATTCCATTAAAAGATCCATAATATTAGTCATGAAGAAAATAATCTTTAGACATTCCAAAGTGTCCCATACAAATTTAAAAAAATTTTCAATCATAAAACTCATGAAGGAATAATATTAAATTAATTTATTAAATACAATGAAGTAAAATTAATTCACTATATAATTTATCAAAATAAGTTGTAGGTACACCACACTAAATAACTAAGTGGTGAATATGAAATTTATCTCAGGAATATAAAAGGTGAGATGGATGTCCCTTGCCAATGTGGTAACAAATTAATTGGAAATTCCAAAGGTATGAACTAAAAAATTTAAATACCATTAATATAATAGGGTTCATGATATTATTTATAAATGGGGCATAAAGTACACCATATATAAGAAATTAGGTGTGTAATAATTAATTATGCCCCATATAATAAAAATGGCACAAGAATCCCTTAACCTGTGTTTATTTTCGGGTGAACATCCTTTGATGTTCTGTATAATAAATTTATGTTAATTTTATATTTTCTTAATAGCCGTTTTCATGTTTTTAATTACTTTTATTTCATTTATTACCATATTTTGTACATTAAAAAATTGGCTACAACCGAAAAAGAGGCACACGACACAAAGAAGAAAATTACACTAAATCGCAAGCCCAGGGACTTAACCCCGTGACCTACCCCTCACCCCACCCAAGCCTTTACCACCCCACCACCAACGGTGGGGAATATTGTGTAAATTACATAAATAATTATGTTTACATTCGGTGTTTTGGACCAAATTCGGTTTATGTTTCGAAACAACTATTGTTGGTCAACTATGGTCAAAGTGGTCATTATATAACATCTTCAGAATATTTACCAAGAAATAATTATCATATTTATATATCAATTATACATATAAAATAAATAATTTTATATGGTTATTAAAATGAGAATATGTTATAATGATGGAGGCGGTAGCTCATACGTATGCATGAGTAACATTCCCATTTTTAAATAATCATAGTGGAAAGAAAGTAAATAAATAAAATATTACCATAATTATCATTATATAAAAAATATAATATTATTGAATAATTTGTAATTATATATATAATAATGTTTTTTGAAATTAATCACATCATGTTGAGGAGGTGGTATTCTACTTGTCCACAAATGATGTTACCTCTTCTAAATTGTGTGAAGGGGTAATAAAACAAATTGTATACATATATAAATCAAGAATGGTAATTATTTAAGGAATATTTTTTTGTGTAACATATATTTAATCATAACTATACTTTTTACATTCCATGTCTAGTGTGAACGAATCAAAATGCGTTGAGGGGGGCGATAGTCCAAATTTCCTCCAACGATGTTATCGTATTAACGTAAAATGGAATGAATTAAAGGTAGTTGTAATAAAATTATTACATAACTATAACTATAAATTAATTATTTTTTTTAATATATATAAATAAATTTACCATCCTAATTTCTACTATGATAGGAATTAGGAAAAAACTGAACAATTATTATTTGGTGAGGCAGCAACTTGCCGTAGATAGGAACATTATTTTCATTACCCATTAGATGATGGTGTGATTAGGTGTAGGTAGAACTATCAGAATAAAAACATATTATTATATTTAGGATAAATTTTTTTAAACAATAATATAATATATATATTTTAGGGGTTTGAGAATGGAAATGAAACTAGTGAGATTGAGAAAAGTCATTACCTTTTAATCAGGTAACTTCTTTTGGTTTAATCCAAAAGGAATTAGTGGAAGATATTATTCCCAAAGGGAGGCTTATAGGTACAGGGGAGGGATTTTGGGAGGAAATATGGGTAGATCTTGGCCACACATAAGATATTGGAGATTTGTGAGGAATGGACAGAGGTGGTGGCTTTTTATAGGGAAGGAAAAGGACTCGCTTGGTATTCTTGAAAAGAAGTTAGCTGTACAGATGTTATTACCTACAAAAGTCATAAAACACCAAAAAAATTTAATAGAAGGTGAATGTCATAAATATTTCCATCCAATGAGTTTTGGACAATTGGATAGGTCATTTGGGACCTTAAACATAGGTTTTTAGTCAATTATTAATCTTAATTACACCTTAATCACTGTAATTAATTTTAATCACTTTCAGTAATAATTTTTTTCAAAAATTATGTTTGTATTATTTGAACAGAAATATTTTCTTGAATTAAATGGTGTGTGTTGGACTTCCAAAATTCAAATCATAGAAGCGGAAAATTAGGATTAATGCCAATATTGCAGACAGACGGATTAACTAGTTTTAGTAGTAAAATGTTCAAAAGATTGTTATGTTTTTATATTCAATTTAAAAAGATAAATTGATGATATTGAAATTTATTGTTTTAATAGATGTCTAATTTATCAAATGCGACTTTAAAACATAAGTATAATATAATTTAACATTAATTATTATTTAAATGAAAAGGCTATTTTAAACTTAAATATAGTATTTTCACTATTCACCAAAAATTATGTTTCTCGAAAAAATACCAAAAATTCAACCTAATATAATTTTGATATTTTTAATTAAAAAATAATATTATTTTATTAAATTCAATTGATAAAAATTTAAAGATTATGTTTTAATATTTGATCACCATTAAAAGGTAGTAAAACACTTTAATAAACATATAGGTTCTTTTTGTCAAAAGTAGGTTTTCTTTTAACTTATGTTTAAAATATTTATTGGATTAATATAAAATATAATTTATTGAATATGTAATATATATATATATATATTATTAATATCACTCACTTATTGTAATTAATTTAATCTACTATGATAAAACAACATTGTGAACATAAAAATAGTTTTCTATAAAAATATTCTTTTTATATTCAATAGGTTATTATATAAATTTATAATTAATTTTTAACATATTAATTAATAATATATTATTATAAAACACATATTTAATAAGTTAGTTAATACTATTCAAAACTGCTAATATAGAATATAGGTTATATATTATTGTATTAAATATTAATGCTTCAATTATTGGGTGTTTCTTGGTAAGGCTTGATATTGTTTATAGAAAAATCCATAAGAGAAGGTCTCTTTTTCATATAACACTTGATATAGAGGAAGGTATCTCTTTCATGTAATGAAATCCAACTCGGTGTTGTGTACATTGAAATATATAGAATCTATTTTAAATATTAAATATATTATATAGTATCTTGGTATTATATTACCTTAAATTCTTGATGTTGCGTGTCATACACGCTATCAAATAGAAGGTTCATAGTTTAGTTTTTTGTGGTGTAACATTCTCTGCATCTTATTTCAACTGCATCTCCTCAATTTAAAATAAATCATTGTGATATATTTAATGATAATGCCTATTTTTTAAATACCACATCGTGAGAAGGGATCATAATTAATCCTTTATAAAAGAGACAATTGAAAGTAAAAAAGGTGACATGAAATACCATGTAACTATGTCTCTAAGTATGAGAAAATAAATGGTATGATTAGATACATTATTAGAGGAAATGGGTATATTTTTATTAGTAATTAACGAGGTCATCAATCATAAACAAATGAATGATCAATAAAATGTTGAGCGCCTCAAAGCCATATATATTTAATGATTTAAAAGGTCATCCACTAAAGATAAATTTAGGTATTATGATAATTTTTTTATTTCTAAGTCATTTTAATAATGCTGGGTAATTATTTTACTAACCAAGAATATAATGAAATATTTTTTACTTGATTAGTTTCATTTTCATTAGAACAACATTATATTTTGGTTGTGCTTCAATCCAATTCATATTCATCCATTTACTCTAAGAAAATGTAATCATTAGCAAATAATTTTGTATGCCAAAAGCACACATATTAAAATTTGAAGGATCATAAGGCTTATAAAAGAGTGACAAGTTTTATTATTTGTTTTTTAGTATATCAAAAAATAAATACAGTTAATATATTAATTTCTAATCAACAAAAGTGTTACTACAGGTTCATAATTAATATTAATTTGAAATATTATTTAACTAAAAAATGATAATTAACAACTATATCACATAGTTCATTGGTTGGTGTGAAAACCATATTGTCCTTCAATCATGGGTTCAAGACTGAAGGCCTTTCTTGATTTGATTAGTTGTCACTTGGATTACAAGTTGTCCTTTTTTAAAACCCAAATTTTAACAACGGGTTTCAATACAACCTCTATACATAAATACCTCATCCATTTTATTTTCTCATAGGTACTTCCTTGGTCTATAATTTATCTATAATATCATTAGTTGGATTTATAAATCATGACACCTTATCTTCAATCTAAAACTCATTTGGATTAAACTAGGTTATTTATTATGTATCCAAATATTTTATAATGGTTTGTAATAAAAAAGTGGATTATCCTATGCATATAACCTAGGAGTGTCAAACTAGGTGAACAGTAAGACTCATTTTTGTGTACTAGGTTACCCTGAGTTAAGCCTGAAACACCTTATCAGAGTTGTTACTCATACGTACATTTGATACAGAACCATGTACAGTTATAGTATCTAGGCATGTATGTATTTATAGGAAGACCCATATAATATATAAATTTTCAAAACTATAGGTTTTTTATCTATAATTATTCAAATTCTATATTAGGGTTATGTTCTTTAATCTAGGTTTTCCTAAATCTAGTTCCTAAGGTATCTGCTAACCTTCCATTGATACCAACTGTAGTGACCCGAACACCAGAAGCCCAGAGCCAGTGTCTGAAATCAATCACATTGGAATGATTATAAGGAATCAAGCCCTAAAGGATTAATCATTTTATTAGTCTTGAAAAAACATATACATAAATGAAAATTGTATTATAAATAGATACACTAATTACAGCATTTTCTATAAAAAACTACAAAACATTAAGGATAACTTTAATCAATATTGTATATTCCTTTATATATTTTATATTATGATTCTTGGAATCATGGGGAAAGAAACATAATAAGAGTGATCTCAAATTCGTAGTAAGGGAAAAATATAGTAGATGTAATAATGAATTAATGTGAATAGCCAACATAGAAAGGTAAATAATAGAACACACATGACATGTAATCAATAAATAGAATGAAATTACATAACCAATATGGAAAGTTAATAACTAGGAATAAATTCTATTAATTTGACTAGTTAAGGAAAAATAAATATGGAATGTTATGAAACTGAAACACACGCCATAAATCAATGAACGGAACTGAAATGTATCTATATATATGTTGACACAAAATATCATAGATGAATAATAATTGAAACTACTATGAGATAAATTCTTTATTAATGGACATCATGTATAAGGATCAAGATGACCTATTAACATCAATAACATTCACAATATGGTTTAAGACTATGGTTAGAAACCCATTTGTTCAATTACTCATCACATGAGAACCTGTCGATGCATCAAGAAGCAATATAAAGTCCAGGATCCACCCATCATTGCCGGTCCAAAGAATTTATAATATTGAATAACATTAATAAATAATATGAATTATCAAATAACCATATTAGATGATAAATATGTATCTATCAATAATTCCACAATTAATAAAATAACTATCAATGTTGTCATTGTATGTAAAATGGTATACAGTTTAGGCAATAATACTATTGTTGGAAGATGAAATGGATAATAATGGGAAATTCAAAGTTCAATGATCATAGGAAATTGAAAACTTCTAGGAGACTAACAAATAAATCAAATAATTCAATTTGAATACCATAGTTATACAAAATAAATAATAAACCATCCATTTGAAGAATAAGGTTAGTATCATTACAACAAACCCATGCAGAGTAAAACAGAAGGTTGTTGTTGTTGATGAAATAAAAGTTTAAATTCTAAAAATATTATTGAGGAAAATGTTTTTTATTTTGATATACATCATGAAAAAATATCAAAAAAATAATCCATTTAAACATGAAAATGGGTCTATAATGAAATAATGAGAGATGAATCCATACATGTCATACAAAGTTAAAAGAATATTCCTTCTTTATGACCAAAGGGTAGCAAATTCCCCGTTATGAAAGAGACCAGAAGATTCCATTGAAAAATTGGTGAAGGAGAAAAGGATGAAAATATATTTACTAATTCATTTTAAAAACATTTTTGAAAACCTTTTAATAATAAATGGTTTTTATAATAAAACTGGTTCACTAACTAAAGAGAGATGTGAAGTCAGGTTTTAATTAAAACATTTTATAAACATTTTGAGTACCAAAGAGTGGAAATATGGTACTAATACTTGAAAATTGTCATTAATAATTTAAGAATAATGAAATGTAATATTTAAAAATATTTATATAATCTCATATAGATTAAATTCCACTATAAGATCATTAGGATTACTCTTGAGGAAAATAATCCTTACACATTCGAAAGTGCCCATACCACATTGAAATATTTTTAAATAATAATTGTCAAGAATGAAAATATTAAATGAAGGTATTAAATACCATGAATTAAAATGAATTCATAATATAATATATTGCAATATGAAGTAGTTACAACACACAAAAGAAGAAAGTGGTGAATATGACATTTCTCTCATGAATATAAAATCTGAAATAGAAGTCCCTTACCAATGTGGTAAAAAATGAATTGGAAAACACAAAGGTATTAGAGAAAGAATTTATGTACCATGAATATAATAGGGTTCATGATATTATATGTCAAAGTGGAAGTAAGTTCACCATTTAAAAGAAATTGTGTTTGAAAAAATTAAGTATGCCTCATGTAATGAAAACGAGACAACAATCCCTTACATTGCGTTTCCTTTCAGGTGAACATCCTTTTACATCATGCATAATAAATTTATGTTAATTTTAAACTAGATTAAGAATATTTATAATGTTTATAATTATATCTATTTAACTTATTACCATGTTGTGTACAATACATAAACAATTATGTTTAGTTCGTGTGTTTTTGACCAAATTCGGTTTATGTGTCCAAAAAACTATTATTGGTCAACTATGGTCAAAGGGTTCATCATATAAAGTCTATATAATAATAAAAATGAAATAATTATCATATTTATACATAAATTATACTTCTAAAATGAATCATTATATATGGTTATGAAAACGATAATATGTTATAATCATGAAGATGGTAGGTTGTACGTACGCAAGAGCAACTTTCCCATTTTTAAACGATCATTGTGAAAAAAGGTAAGTAAAAAAAATAATTCCTGAATGATAATTATATAATAAATATTATATTATTTAATCATATATAATTATATAAATAATTCTATTGTGCAAGATGAACTACTTCATGTCGAGGAGGTGGTAGTCGACATTTCCACAAATGACATTATCTCTTTTAATGTGTGTGGAGGAGTAATAAAGAAAATGAGATATATATATATATATATATAAATAAAGGTAATTACATAATGAATATATTATTGATGTTTTTTATGTTACTTATGTGTAATTATAACCACCCTTTATAGGTTCCATGTTTAGTTTTAATGAATCACAACCCTTTGAGGGGGAGTAGTCTACACTTCTTCAAACGATGTTATAATATTAACATAGAATGGAAGGTATTACTGGTAGGTGTAATAAATTAATTACAGAAGTGTAAATAAAAATTAAATATCATATTTATTATATATAAACATATTTTTCATTATAATGGCCCCCATGATAGGTGGGTGGTAAAAACTAAACAATTATCGTTTCGTGACGTAGTAGTTCTCCGTACACAGAAACCTTATGTTCGTTACCTATTAGATGGTGGTGTGTGTAATTGTAGGTAAAAATATAATGTCAAAAACATAATAGTATATTTAGGATAATGGTGTTTTTATACAGTAATAAAATAAGGATATTTTAGGGGTTTTATAATGGAAATTAAACTAGAGAGATTGAGAAAAGTTATTACCTTTTAATTGGGTAACTTCTTTTGGTTTAAACCAAAAGGAATCCATTAAAGGTATTATTCCTAAATGGAGGATTATATGTCCAGGTAATGGATGTTGGGAGGAAATGCAGGTAGATATAGTCTGAACATAAGAGATATTAGAGGTGTGAGGAATTGCTAGAGGTGGTGGACTTTTATAGGGAAGGAAAGGGACTCACTTGGTATTCATGAAAAGAAGTTAGGTGTACACATGTTCTTACCTAAAAACAGTCATACCAAAACACACAAACTTATGAATTTAAGGATAATGGATTAAATAGTTGTATAAAATTAGTTTTTAACAAGTAGATAGGTCATTTGGGCCCTTAAAATTAGTGTTTAGTCTATTTTAATCTTAATTACACCTTACTCACCATAATCAATTTTAATCACATTCACTAAGAATTTTTGTCAAAAATTAATTTGATCTTATAGAATAAAAATATTAAATTTATTACAATTTTTTATTTCATATTTTATAAATTCAAATAAAATAAGTGGAAAAATTGGGATTAATGCTAATCTTGCAAACAGGTGGATTAATTGGGTTTAGTAGAAAAATGTTAACAAGATTGTTATATTTTTATATTTAATTAAAAAAGGAAAATTGAATATAATTATCTAAATTATATTAATATATATCTAATATATCCAATGTGACATTAAAATAAATTTATAATATAATTTTACATTGATAATTATTTAAATGAAAATCAGTTTTTAACTAAAACATAGTATTTTTCACTATTCACTAAAAATGATGTTTATCAGAAAAACCCTAAAAAATCTTCCAAAGATAATTTTGACTTTATTAAATAAAAAATTGTGTTTAATTTATTAATTTCAATTGACAATAGTGTTAAAATTAATATTTAAAATAGTTTCTCTATTAAAAGGCGGAAAAAATTCTTTAATAAAAATATAGTTTTTCTATGAAATATTTTGTTTGCACTTATATTATGTCTAAAAAATATGTTGTATGAATATAAAATATAATTGATGTAATATTTAATATATATACATATAAAATTAATTTCACTCACTAATTGTAATTAATTTAATCTGTTAAGGTAAAAACAACTTTGTGAACATAAATATATTTTTCTATAAAAATGCAATTTTTTTATTTAATTGGTTATTATATTAATTTCTAATTATTTTTTAATGTTTTAATAAAAAATATATTATTATAAAACAGATATTTTCATTATTTAGTTAATACTTTTCATAATTTCTAATATGAAATCTAAGTTATATATTATAGTGTTAAATAATAATGCTTAAATTAAAAACTATTTCTCAATACGACTTGATATTCTGTATAGAGAAATCCATCAAATAAAGTAACTTTTTCATGTAATGAAAGGTATAGAGTAAGGTCTCTATTAAATGTAATGCAATCCAAAATAGTATTTTGTGCATTTAAGTACATTGAATCTATTTTAAACAGAAAATATATTATAATGTATCTGAGTATTATTTTACCTTACGCACTTGCTTCCACCTTTCATACAGGATATTAAATAAAATGTTCTTACTTTAGTTTTTTTGTAGCATCACATTATTAGCAGAAGGTATCAAGTGATACAACCTTCGACATTCCAACCTGTGGGAAGGCGACCTTAGCAGTTTCTGTTTTGACCTTCTGGTCCTATTGCCTATCATATGGGTCTGAATATGGTGTATTTTATCTTTTGAGTCTATGGGAATATTCAAAGTCCATTCCCAATAGATTTTCAAGATTAGTATGGTGGACATGTACCATTCTAGTGCCTTATTCAGTAGTATTTGATGATAGGGTAGTTCCAGTAGTTGGGACAATAGCCTCACGCTCCACCGAGGTGAGACAGAGCACGTAGAGGCTGATCTCAGTGTGTTCCTAAATGACCTAGACCTAGGGGTGGTCAATGAGGTGGTCAATAGTATAGGGGAAGAGGATCATGGATTTTTAAGTTACACACCACAGATGTAGTTGTTCCATTAGGGCCTAATATCGTTTGAGGTACAATCATTTTGTTCAGTACACTTTCTTGCATATTTTTTGAATTAGGAGCATCACAATCCCTAGTTACAGCTGGTCTAGACCATGCTCTGGGAATAGATATAGAAAGTCATCCCATGCCCCTGGTATTGAGTACGCCAATAGGATTTTAGGAAACTTTTTTGATGTATGTTGGGGATGTAGACTGATGATGAGACTGCATCATTCCCATGGGGACCATTTCTTGTTATAGATGCAATCGTACAATTTCATCCTTATCATTGACTGGTTGTACCTTGTTCATGCTACTATCAACTACTTATGGAAGAGATTTGTGTTCTTAGATGTGGATAGCTCGTGTATGATTTTCATTAGAAAGCAGAGTTTTCATATTTGCAGTCGGCGTATGGAGACCCATATTTCATTGTTAGCTGAGATATTATTGGAATTGGTGGGTGCTGAGATGTAAGAGGTTCCAAATATTTTTTCGGAATTATTGGTTTTCTTCCACAAGGAGGTTGTGGCTCTACCCCCTCGATGTGATGTTGGGTTTAGGATATACTTGTAGCCCGGTCCTTCTCTGATTTTGATGAATACTTATTGGATGACACCTTCAAAATAGTAAGAGTTGAGGATTCGGATTGATTACTTAATGAATAAGGGATTTATCCAGCCTAGTGTGTCACCATGGGGTGCTATAGTCTTGTACTCAAAAAATACCGATAGTGGTATGAGTCTGTTCATATATTATTGGAGTTTCAATTTGGTAACAATGAAGAAACGTTACCATCTCTCAAGGATAGATGATCTTTTTAACTAACTGAGGTGATCTTATTGGTTCTCTATGATTGATCTAAGGTATGGGTGTCACCAACTAATGGTGAAGGAAGGTGATATCCCAGTACTAATTTCAGTTGTATGTATGTGCACTTAGAGTTCATGGTTATGATGTTTATTGTTACCAATGCACCGGTATGTTCATGGGGCTCATTAAATCTATATTTTTTGAGTTCTTAGACCAGTACGTCATCGTATTCATCGATGATATCTTGATATACTCAAATCCATGGGAGGAGTATACCGAGCATGTTAGGAATGTCTTGGTGATTATTCAATGCCACCAACTCTATGGAATTCTATCCTTGTGCATATTCTTGATGCAAGAGGTGCATTCCCTTGGACCTGTGTTTTCACAGTAGTGTGTTGCTATGGACCCGTTGATGGTTGAAGTAGTTGTTTCTTCAGAATCACCCAATAATGTTACAGAGTTTCATAGTTTTTTTCGGACTGGAAGGCCATTATCAGATATTCATATCATATTTCATCGAGTAGTAGCTATGATGAAATCCTAGACTAGGAAAGATTAGGCTTTTGTGCGGAGTTAGGAGTTCCAAGAAGTGTTCGAATCTTTCAAGGGGAAGATGGTTAGTTCTTTAGTGCTCTAGTTTCTAGAGTAAGGGGTGAAAATCGATATGTTTTGTGATGATTCCCTTCTAGGTTTGGGATGTGTACAAATTCAATAGTGGGGAGTGATCTCTTTTGGGTCTAGGTAGTTAGGTCCCCATTCACGGAACTATGAAACCCCTGATTTTCATCTAACAATGATAATGTTTTCACTGAAGTTGTGGAGACATTACCTCATTGGGGAGTGATTTGTTGTCTTCATAGACTACAAGTTCTTGAGATATATCATTTCACAGTAATATATAAATGTGTGACATCAAATGTGGATAGAGTTTCTCTAGGAATATGACTTCAAAATATATTACATCTGAATAAAGGGAAATGTTGTGGTCGATGCATTGAGAAGGAATTCGTTGAAGGAGGTTTTTTGAGAATCATTGGACTCTAGGAAAGTGATATAGGAGTTGGAATCCTTGCACCTAGATTCCCTAAAGAATAGCTGTAGAGGATGATTTTTTCATTTAAAGATGCATAATTCTAGGATACAGTTGGTGGAGAAGTCCTAGTTTAGATACTCAGAGGTAGAGGTGACACATGATCACATTTAAAAGGGTGATTCTCTGCATGGATGGTTGGAGGATGGTCAGAATGAGATGGAATTCTTGTGGGAGGTTATTTTTCCCAAGGAATGTACATTTGGGAGTTATTAGTGAGTTTCATAGATCACCCATATTGGAGAGACCAATAATTTCTAAGATGTACGATGGCTTGAGAGAACAGTTTTGGTTACCTGGGATGAAACATGCGGTGGCAGAGTTTATGGAAAAGTGCTCAGTTTTCCAGTAGGTGAAGGCTGAGCAATGTGTTCCTACTAGTTTTTTGCAGCCCCTAAATGTCCGTGAGTGGAAGGGGGATTAAATATTGATGAATATTTTCATAGGGTTACTCAAGGCTTAGGGAGGATGTGATGAAATATGGGTAGTGGTGGATTGGATGATTAAATAGGTTCACTTCCTATCAATAAAGGATTCGGGAACAACAGATGCCTTGGAAAATAGGTATGCGAACATGGTGGGGTGGTTACTTTGATTTTTGAGATCAATAATATTAGATCGAGATAAAAATTTTACCAATCTATTTTAGAGGGTATTGCAATATGATTTTGGCACTTGGCCATTCCTCAGCACTACCTTCCACCCTCAGAAAGATGGGAAGACAGAGAATACTATCCATATATTGGAGGATATGTTATAGGAGCACATCTTGTAATTTGGCAGATCTTGGGTGTGACACATTCCCTTGTTAGTGTTCTATTACAATAATATTTATCACTCTTCCATTGGTATATATCGATTCAATTATTTTTATGGAATACTATGTCATTCACCTTTTTATTAGGTAGAGGTTGGGGAGATAGGTGTTCTTGGACCCAACATGGTATAATGTACAACTGAGAAGGGGGATCTTGTTCATGAGAGGATGAATGCAGCGAAATACTGAAATAAGTCCTATAATGATCACCAGATGAGGCCCTTAGAGTTCAAGGTTGGGGACTATGTGTCCTTAAAGGGTTCCCCTTAACATGGGTAGCAGATGTACAGTAGAGGAAGAATCCTTTCTCTGAGGCTCAAAAGACCCTTTAAGGTGTTGGGGAGAGTTGAAAGGTGGTATACTAGTTAGCATTGAAATCATAGTTAGAGAGGATACGTGAAGTCTCTCACCTATATCATCTTTTTTGGTATCTTCATGATCACTCTGATGTCATTGAATGGGGAGAGTTGGATGTCGAAGATAACCTGAGGTATTTGGATCAACCAGTGGAGATCCAGTACCATCAGGAGAAGGTTCCACGTGAATGGACCATTCCCTTGGTTTGTTTGTTGCAGAGTCATGCTATACAAGGGGAAAATACTTGGGAATGTGATATGTAGATGCATAACCAGTACAAATAGTTATTTTTAGTTTTCCTTGTTATGTCTTGCTCTATGATGTGACATTTGAACCTTTTTTTCTATGAGTCGAGTTTCTATAATAATCTATAATGTGTAATGATTTCTATATATGTGGGAAGGGGAGGACCTATTTCTTAATTTACATGTATTAATTGAGATATTATTAAACCCATTGGGAGAGTTAGTGCCACCAAGATTAGATAGTATCCTGACATAGAGGAATAAATTCCATGACTAATGTGTCAGGATAGTGTGACTTTCTGTTCATTCAGGGTGAGTTCGTGCTTGTCTTGTGGTCAATTGGGGTAGTATATCATAGAGGAGGTTTTCATGGATGTTTAGCTTTCAACAGAGCTTTCAAACACAAAAGGGAGGTTTATCATTGACCATTGATATTGTAGCGGTGTTTCAAGTATAGTAGGATCCTTGAGGGGTATCTTATGGGGTTCTTATTTGGTCCCCTATTTCTTTCAGAGTTGGTTTTGAATTATTAAGGGAAAAAATAGTTTGATAATTATCTGATGTAATTCTATGGACCTCCTCGCTCTATTACATTATGGAAATATGGAATTTTAGGTGTTTTGGGAGGTAATAGTTTCTCATTTCCAGAATTTTCCAAAAATCCATCTTTTCCAATGGTAGGTGGTGTTGGTAGGTGGCGTTGGTATGTGGCATTTGTAGGTGGAATTTTTACATAGAGTCGGTACATGGTGTCGGTATGTGGCGTTGTTATGTGGCATCAGTAGGTGGTGTTAGTAGGTGGCGTCGGTAGGTGGTGTTAGTAGGTGGCATTAATAGGTCACATTAGTAAGTGGCGTCCATGAGTGGAATCGGTGAGCCACGTTAGTGACTCATGTCGGTGACTCATGTTGGTGACTCGTTCAGTGGTGAGTCATCCAATGGTTACTCAGACATCAGTGACTCTCCATCCGTGAATCACATCAGTGACTCACCCAACAGTGAGTCATTTCCAATAGTTTGTTGAAATCCCATTTTCTCCAGTTTTTGCAGATTCTCCCTTTCAATGTTTTATTGGACATAAAATGATTTTAATCCATGTTTATGTTTTTTTAAAGATGTATATATATATGTACAATATATCTTTAATTTCCTAACGCTCGGAGGCTTTAAGATAACCTAAATACAGATCCAATATCCACTTTTAATGGTTAGTTGAAAACAGTTTCACATCCCTTGATTCTCAGATCTAGCCCTTCAAAGTCAAAAACCTTTAATTTATTCCGTCCACCATTTTCCCTTGATACCACGACACCCAAAAAATTTAATCACAGAGAAGACCTGAGTCTTTGTGTCACCCCTTGATCGTGTCTTCCATGAAGTTATTCTACTACTTGTGCACCCTCTGGTTTGGTGCTAGGAGGAGTTGTCAATCATCTGTTCTTCTATGTAGTTATTACTTCTTATCCATTTTATTTGTGTATCATGAGGGATGGGTGTATGGATGTTTCCCCTGTAAAGGCTTTTGAAACAGAATTTAATTAATATAATTGAATCAGATATAAAAACTTGAACATGGGATGGGGAAAAGTAATGATTTCTTATGTTTGGTTGATTATTGATTTTGTGATCAATAAGGGCTTTGTATCCTACAAGAAATCATGGCCATTGGTTGCCTTTGTTTGTTCATGGGTGATGAATCGTGGATTACAGCTATGTATTTGTGTTGAACTTCTATGTATATATGAAAATGATTATGTACATATATTCAGTTAAATAAATGAATACCCCGAGATTGAACTTGTTCTGTGAGAGCCCCTTCATTATCCAAGTGCAATAAAAGAACGAGTGTCTACTAAATCCGAAAACACCCAGCCTTGGTTGGTGTGGTTGTGTGTGGTTTTGATTCTATCTTTCACCTTTTATGGTTATGAGATGTTGGGGTTGAGAGAATGACTATAAGGTGGGTTTCTACAGGTGGTGCAATGGAATTTCAGGTTGAGGGATTTATTGATTGTAAAATGGATGTGCAGTTTTTTTGCTATGGGGATACAGGTTCAGGTTGTTGTATGATTATGTTATTCAGTATGATGGGTGTGGTGTTATTATATGATGAGGTTTTTAGGTTGTTTGGGATGAAGAGTGTTTTAGTGTTTGACAGAAAGTTGTGGGTTTTCCTTTTTAGGGGAAGGACATGGTAGAATGAATTTGAAGTATGATGATGTGAGGGGTAGGTATGGGTGGTAAATGGAGTGGAAATACTATTTGAGTCACCTTACTGTGGTTCTTTTTCCAACTTTGTAGTTTATTCGGTGTCAGTTATTGTGAGCTATGATTAGTAGTTTCTTAGGTAGGGATGGAATGAATAAATGGTTTCCTTGATAAAAAATGATAATTGGGTAAATGTGTTAGATGGGGGTATGTTTTAGTTTTGGCTTGTTGTGAATGTATTTCATTTTTCAACTTCTGAAGTGACTGTTGCTGGTGTAAATAAACACATTTAGAGGTAGCAACATTGTTGGAAATATCATAGGTTGGTTGATTGATTGATTGAGAACCTAGAGTTTGGTATGAGTGTTTGATACATATATGTATAATTTTAATTCCTTGTGATTTTTTATACACACTCTACCCTAGTTGAGAACCATTTTCTATAAACTCCCATTATTATGGGGGATTCTATATTTCTGAAACATCCCATGGGAGGATGGATGACTGCCCAGCCACTCTTCCCTACTCCCTCTTTTAGGTGATGTTATCCCATGATCCTTCGTATAGGTTGTGGTTTGTGGGGTATAGGTGTTTGCAGGTAAGTTGTGGTTTCCCATGTGTATTTGGGATGAGATGAGTGGTGCATTCCAATGTGTCTTCAAGATGTGGTGTGGTATGTAGAATATGTTTTTGCAGGCATGATCGGTTGTGGTATGTGGCCCAGGTGTCCACGGGCAGAATGTTCTGCAGTTTGTGTCCTAGGTGTGTGTGAATGAGTTGTGATGTGGTAGTTTCTGAAGATGTGGGAGCACTAGGACGTTTATCATTAGGGTGTGAGAGTGGTTAATCAATGGAAAAGTGGTTCTGGTAACTCTATCATTTATGTGCTCTATATTACTTTACATGATTTCCATTATTTGGTGAGTGTGTTGTTGGTGTGGTTGGGATGGCTAGTATACCTTGTCAGGTGGTACTGGTTTCTGCTATTTTCTCATAGGGAATTAGTATTATTCTCTACTTGTGCCCGAGAGAATCTGGTAGTTTTCTCACCCAACATTATAAAACTACTTTTATGTTTTTAGGAATATTACGGGGACTGTGATGGACGTTACAGGCTTGGATGTTGGGGACAATTGTTTTATCACTACTTAGATTTTCTTTTGGTATTTAATTTAAATATTTTCACGGTATTTGTAACATTTTTACTTTAAAATATGCATGTGGTATGGATTTTGGGTTTTCCTTTATATATTTCCTAGAGTTATTCTGAGAGATACCATCTTATCTCCCAATTTAGTTTTATTATAAAAAGTATAATGGCTCCCATTTTGTGAGATTATATACCATTGGTGCTAGTCGCCACATCGGGGCATAATTGAGTCAAGAATCAGGGGTCATTATCTCTCTTCATTTGTTTCCCCCTTAGGTTGTGCATCTTTAGAGGTAGGGGGTTGTGACAGTTAGACTCAACAATATGATAACTTCTATGGTTCATTAACCAAAACACCATTGCTACTCAAATGAATCTCCAATGAAAAAAATAAACACTCGTATAATACCAACTATAGATTCCAATGATACACCTAAATAAAATGATAGGTTAATCTCAATATTTAAATAATATGTCTCATAATAAGTCACACCACATAATGAACACGTGGAATAGTTTTGTTAGAGAAGAGAAACATAAACATATTATTTTGTAATACATTAAAATAATTCCGTGTATTTTTTCTCATATAGACCTTTAACTATAAATCTAACATGATATAATAATTTTTATAACCTATCAAATTAAAATAGTTTAATGGAGTGTGATCAAACTCTAGAATATGGAAAAGAAATATATTAATGTATTTGATCATAAACATGTAGTATAATATTTTGAATGAATATATATATATATATTAATTTAAAATAATTTAATAATTTATTATAATTATAATATCATTAAAATATCATTGTACAAGTATAAATTTTTTGAGATAGATCATATCCCAAACCAATAATCATAAAAAATTTAAGCATGATATTAAAATGAGGAATAATTTAAAAATTATCAATAAACTTCATAAAGTGTAATTTCAAGTGAATGAATGGAAACATGAAAATGTATCATATGTTGGTGAGAAAAAAGGATATGTGGAAAAAAATAACATAGTAAATTGTTTTTTGAGAAATCCCATTATGGCCACTCTTATGTGAATAAACTAAATATATCCAAACTAGAAAAAGTGAGAAACACAATAATGCCCATGCTTTTGTCAAGAGTCATATTATTCTCATGCCTATAAACCTCATGATAAGTAAACTAAAACCAAATAATTTTAAAGTTATATAGGACCACACCCATCATCATCCACATATATGTGTACCAGTTAAAAACAATCATTATCAAAACATAAATAACCTAATATAAAATAAGGGGTCTCTTCAACATATCATATACATGTTCACAAGAAATCATAAGATATCAAAATAACATCTTCCAAAAGGATTCAAAACAAAATTACATATAGAAGATGATAAAAACATTATCTCATGGGAGATAAATAGTAGAGTAAATATTGTAGTGAAAATACAATCCTCATCACAAAATAATTTTAAACATTTTTTAAATGAAAAGTGTAAATTACATACAAACAAATTTTCGATAATGGAAAGAGAATAAATTTTTATAACAATATTATAATGTGTTGTAAATAAATGATCTTGAAAATACATTGATCACATTAAATTTGAAATAATAATTAACAATGAACTCTTGAAAATAAACAATGTTTTCAGAAAGTTGATGGTAAAAGAAATTGACAATATTAACTTGTAAAAATAATAATTTATGATATAAAATTATATAAGAAAATAATTGTTTTCAAATAAAATATTGGTTTAGATAAAAAAATTATTTTGAATGGATAGAAAAAATAGTACGCAATTTTGAAATAACCTAGTTGAAAAACCTCATAATTGGAAATTTGGTGGATCTATTGGCTTATAATAAATAAATGGGAATAAAATTATCAATTGGAAAACAATTGTCTATTCAATAGTTAAGGAGAACATTGGGGGGAAATATAAACATGTATATTGAGGATAAATCCATTAAAATAAATCATAATTATACTTAAAAAATGATTTTTTACAAAATAATAGAATTATCATGGAAGAATATTTTTTTTGGATCATGATTTCCCCAATTAATAAGATAGGAATAAATCAAAAAATATTTATATGTTATAGTAGATAAATCATGAAATATTATAACAAAAGAAGAGTGATTATGACCCATATAAATTATTTGATTCGCAAAAATACCGTACATTTTTTTAACATTTAAAAATCCACAAGAGAATAAAAAATTTAAAATAACAATGATTATAATTATATATAAGAGAATATAGATACAAAATGAAATTAGGGAATGATTTACACCATTGAATAATAATCATGGTGTATTATTGAAACTAGTCTCAAGGGGCAAAAATTTGAGGCAAAGAAAACCTTACCGTGTTTCTTGACTTAGTCAGATGATGTCAAATATCATATACAACAGAAATCAGAATCAGTATATAATATTCCATAATAATATTCATTCCAAAAAATTTTCCAAATTTTTATTTATAATCATTTTATAGTTTTATATTAGATAGTTTAATCTTATTTTCCCATAAATGGTGTTTACATTTTTGAACATTTGTAGTAGTTTAGTAGGTATGGAGTAAATATTCATTGTTATTAAAAGCTAAATCCTGGAAAATTTATTAATGTTCCTATAATGGATGAATTAAAATAATTATTTAGTATCCAATTTCCTTCCTGGATTTCCTTTGACTTTATACAAGAATATGAGATCGACAATGAACAATTTTCCAAGATTTTCAAACTACTAAGGGTGTTTTATTAATTAAGAAGATAATTTTTTTTCTCATTTCTATAACCATGAAAAATAAATATTCAAATATATATATATAATATTTTTCAAGAAATTATTTTTTCATATTCATTAATGATATAATTTCATAGAATTAATCATATCGGTGGTCAAAGAAACCTATATTGAACATATTGTAATTATAGAGATCCCATTTTTCATATGTGTAGTATTTTTTATCAATTATTGTTATTAGTTGTCAATGGTGTTAATGAAATTGAATTATTTCATTTATATAAATATTTGGAAGATTTTTTCATGAAAGAATTCACTATCAATGAAGTATCCAAGATATCAAAGCTTCCTATGTATGAAAACATAACTTGTATGAATAATTGAATAAGAATCTTTGAACTCTTATTACCATAATGATTATATAATGAATAAAAAGTATTTATACCTATTTCCTCTAGAAATGGGGATGACCTCATTGATTTAAGGTTCAAACATTCCAAGTGGTTTCTAATGGGTTTGTTCATAGAACCAGAAACATCCAATGATTCCATATCTATTTGGACCTATTTTCCAAAGGTAGGTGCTCATTAGTTGTGAACTGATGAGGCTTAAGAATTTTCATTGTTCAAGAGGATGGGAGGTCAGAATCATCACACCTTTTTTAGGAGAATTATTTTCTACTCTGGTACTTTCTTTATAGATTTAATTTATGTTCGTGAATCCTTATTAAAGTACCAAGTATGAAAATGATATTTCCATTAGATCTAACAATAAATGATTGATATGTACGATATTTAGAGAATATTTAATATGTATTTGAGGTTCTTCATCGATAGAGAATCATTTGTATTTGTTTAGAGATTCTTAGTCAATGGTATCCTTCAACACATTATATATAAATCTCTTGGTCATTATGATAACCATACTAGTTTTAAAGCCACTAAGCGGGGCACTTGAAGTTTATTGCCATTCATAAGGACATAGATTATTTTAGAGTTGGGATCATACCCGTAGATGGACAACCTATATATCCTTTGTTTTAGAAAAAGGAATCAGAACCCATGTAGTTTGAGTAAATAAGTATGAGGTTTATGTATGATTGATGGCTCAAAGAAAGATGTCATAATTAATATTACGCTCTAAGATCACGTGACTCATGATCGATGTGAGAAACAAGAGGTATTGGTAAAACTTGACAATTGTTCCATGAAAGATGTAATCATAAGAAATGATTTGGGGCTTATGTATGAATGAATGCCCATATAGATGAAGATTAGGATTTACATCAGGGAATAAATCCAAGAACAAGGTCCAGAAAGGTATATGTGCTTTATAGAGATTTGGATACTTAATTTAGGACTTAATCCTGAGAAGGATGCCCAAATTAGAGGGGACTTATTATTGGGTTTTATTCTTGATAAGGAAGTACAAATCAAAAGTAAATTAAGACTGGTTAAGATAAATTAGTACTGAGACTTACTCCTGAGAAGTAGTCCTAGGTTAAGATACATGAGAAATGGGGATTACTCTTGAAGAGGAGGCCCAGGTTAAAGGGAATTTGGACTGGGGCTTACTTCTGAAAAGGAGGCCCAGGTTATGGGACTTGGGGCTTACTCCTAACGAGGATTCCCTGGTTAAGAGAACTTGGACTAGTTCTAACTCTTGAAAGAGGCCCATCTTTGGGAATTTGAAGACTGATGCTTAGTCTTGAAAAAGAAGCCCATGTTTGGGGACTTGGGGCATACTCCTAAGAAGGATGCCCATATTTGGGAATTTGGAATTTGGGGATTATTTCTAAAGAGGAGGCCCATATTAGGAACATGGGGCTTACTCCAGAAGAGGATGCCCATATTAGAGAAATTATGACTAGGGCTTACACCTGAAAAGGAGGCCCAGTAAATAGGGAACTTGAGCCTTACTCCTAAGGAGGATTCCCATATTTGTGAAATTATGATTGGGTCTTACTCCTATGGAGGATGCCCATATTTGGGAATTTGAGACCAGCGCTTACTCCTGAGAAGGAGGCCCAGGTTAAAGATCCTCTCACCTTTAAAGGATGAGGTTGAATGAATGAAATCTCTCACCTTAGTGATATAAAGATATGTAAATCACTATGTTTTGAGAGATCTTCCACATAATTCCTTTCAGATATGGAATTAAATCAAGGAAACATGCCATAAATGGATTTGAAGAGTTTCTTGAAGACTAAATCTTGAATAAGAGAGGTGGATTTGAATAAGAGAGGTGAATAGGTAGGAGGGGCACCGAAAAAGAAGAAGTCGCGTAGGTCCTGCGTGGGCACGCTGGTCCTGGTCGCACAGGTATACCTGAGAGACACATAGGTACCTGCGCGATGGTCAACCCATAGGATAATACTTGGGTGAGGCTTGGATCAAGCCCTTAGTATTATCCCTAGGGGATTCCAAAAGAGAGGCGTGTAGGTTCCAGTGAAGGGATAAGGCGGCACACAGGCGTGTCTACTTTCCTAAGGGTTTAAACACCTAGGCACGTAGGTGTTGATGAATTTCAACACTTAGGACTTGTTTCCGTTGTTTAGATCTTCCATTCTTGGTAAGAAATTTCCTTATATGTGTTTGGAAGACTTCCAGAAGATACTAGGGTGCCAGGAGCCCGAATATGAGTTTTGGAATTTTTCCATCCTTGAAATGGGGGGCCCACAAGGGGTATTTATTGGCCAGGGAAGACCTTGGGAGAAAATCAAATAGGGAGCGCAAGTTAGCTACGCACCCAATATGTGGCGCGCAAGTATACTTGCGCGACCATGATGAATCTTGTGCGACCCAAGTGTGAAAAAATCCTTGTTCATGCCTTTGTCAATTTTTTGATGTTCCTTCAAAGGATAAATCACTTTGGACAAAGGTATTTCCCTTTTTCAGTCATTAGAATCTATGACGAAACGGTGCGTCGACAAAAAACCCCCCATAGAGTTGGATCCAAAAAGAAGGAGGATGTGCCTCTGAGGAAAAAAGAGAAAACCAAGGAACTGCGGCGTGCAAGTGTTGAGTTCACATATGACGTCATGCAGGTGCGAGTCGCGCAGGCTTCAGGTTGTCATAAATCAAATGAATATTTATGTTGACAACATTTTTAATTCTTGAAAAAGAGAAGAGACTTCAGTCTATGGATGTCCTTCAAACACTTGTGCATCAAATGAAAAACATTTTCATCTTCAATCATTTGTGCATGCCTTCTTTTGCTACCTGCTTTAAATTTTTACCTAAGCCAATGGGCCTAGTAAGCATAGTTTGATTTTTGCTAGGATTATTATAAATAACCCTATAAACATTGAATCATTTATTTTCTCAATATTACCTAAATCATACAAAATGTATGTTTAGTGAGTCGGGACTTGAATTTTGTTCAGAGTTCCCTTGTCTTTTGTGGGCAGTTTAAAGTCATGAACATTAGACATAAAATGGCTAATGTTTAAGGTCGAAATAGCTTTGACCAAATTGATTAAAATTGACTCAATTCCTTGACAATTTATCTGAAAACATATTACCACACTCACGTATGAGGAAAAATATGCAAACTATGACTTAAGAAATTTTGAATATGAGGAATGATATGAAAAAGGGCTAAAAAGGCATTAGAAGAAGTAGTTCCCAAGAATGAAGTTACCACTATTTAACAAACCCGTTAGGGGGTTGAATTATGTAGGGCCACTTAAGGGCATTGGCTGCATAGTCAAATAATAGCATCTTTTGGATGACAGTTCTGTTATGTAGACTACTTATGCAAGGCCACCTATGGGCATGTGCTGCATAGTCTAGCAAAAGAACTCTCAGAAATTCACTTTTCTACTACTAAAAAGCCAGTGGAAGTTTATGGTGATTCAAATTTTCCAAAGCATAGAGTTTGCTGTATAGAGAGAGGTACTTGAATATGGAGAAGAGATTTCCAAACAATATTTTCTAAGAACTAGATGAATATCACACTTACGAAGGTCTGACCCAAATGTAGGGATGGGAAATATAAACAATAGACTTGAATACTTTCAGATCCTGAAAAAGAACACGGGAAAAATATGTTAAGGATGGCTATTTTCTGCGGATCTTTACATATTGTTGATAAGGCCAATAAGGAAAAAAGAGGTTTTCTTCCCAAGAATGAATTTACCATTATTTAACAAACCTGTTAGGGGGTTTAATTATGCAGGGCCACATAAGGGCATCGACTGCATAGTCAAATAATAGTTTCTTTTGGCTGACAGGTCTATTATGTAGACTACTTATGCAAGGCCGCCTAAGGGAACATGATGCATAGTCAGGTGAAAGAACTCTAATAAATTTGACATTTTTTGACCAGAAGTCAAGAAAAGGGTTATGGTGACCTAGAAGTATTTAAGGTTAGGAGTATGAGACATTAAAATGGGCGTTGTTCAATGTATGTAGAGATACACAGACCAATGATAACCATAATCATGTTGTGGCTGGGTCCGAAATTGAGATGCTGAACTTCACAACGTATCCCATAAGGATGGTAATCAAGCCATACATAGATCTTTGAAATACAGTTTAATGTCATGTGGGATGAGAGTGTAGGAAATCTTAGTTTAGGGTTATAGAGCTCGGACAATAATAATGAATACACATTGTGTGTTTTATAAACCTAATGTGAATGAAAACCAGGGTTTTCATACCACATTCATGTTTTCACAGGGGGAATTTTCAGCCAAGGGACTAAAAGTAAAATTTGGGGTTAGGCCCAAAGATATGGGGTTGGGTTCGAGGGACACTCGAACATTCCTACATATCCCATAAGGATGGGAATCAAACCGCACGTAGTTCTTGAAATACCCTTTGTACAGATTTGGTTCGTACATATAAACAATAAAAGGGGACTTTAATGCAATGATGGTTTGACCCATGATAAAAGGTTCAAGAATTTCCATGTATACACATAGTCTTTAGAATATAACTTGATTGGGGATCAATATAAATAATTATTCCTTCTCAAGTGAGGGTGTCAAAGAATGTTTTAGTTTATTGTTGTACAGGACAAAAGTGTTGTACAGTTTAACATCATATAGCTAGGACCAAGGTGAACCAATGTAATGATATTGATTCTGTGGGTAGCTTCACGAATCAACATCATGTTAGATGGAGGTGAACCTATGTGAAGAGATTGGTTTTGGGATTGAACCTCGAGAGGTTGCCTACGTACCCAGCCTAGAAGGCAAGGATCAAAGTCCACGTTGTTCAATTAAATAAATAATTAGTGATCAAGTTGTTCTTGAGAACAACGACCTAAAAAATGGTGTTGGGACTTACACATGGTTAGTGGCCCAGAGAAGATATTATGGTTGAAGTTTAATCTAATCTCACATGATTCATACTCGGTGTGAGAAACAAGATGTAGAAACAACCCTAACGATGCAGAGTTTAATGTCATGTAGGACATATCAAGGGGCTCTGCAGTTTAAAGTCTTGCAGTGAGGACTATTGGTGCTGCACAGTTTACGGTCATGTAGCAGGGACAAAATACAGACTAATGTAATGTAGGACTTATTAAGGGACTTTGTTCAGTTTTACATCATGCAGGACAAATATAAGGACACAGTTTAACGTCATGTTGGACATGGACACAGTTTTGCGTCTTGTTGGACAATAAGGGTGTTGTACAGTTTAGTGTCCTGTATCTAAGACGATGGGGACAATACAGTTTAACGTCATGTTGGACAAAAGGGGGGACTATGCAGTTTAATGTCATGCAGTAAATAGAAAATACAGTTTAACTTCATATAGGACGTATTAGATACTTTTTCACAGTTTAATGTCATGTTGGACGATGGTGCAAATAGTTTAAGGTCATATGCATAAACCGGAGATTGTGAAGTTTAAAATCTTGCTGGAAATAAGGGACTATGCAGTATAATGTCTTGCAGCAAGGACAACACAGTTTAACATCATGTTGGACAATGGTGAGAATAATTTAAGGTCAGATTCATAGACCGAAGATGGTGTAGTTTAACGTGTTTCTAGAGGTAAGGGACTACACAGTTTAAAGTCTTACACCAAGGAAAACACAGTTTAATGTCATGTTGGACAAAAGTATTTGTGTTACACAAAATACTTCTTCAGAAACATGGCATTGGTTGGAGTCGTGATGAGTTCTCCATCCATTGAGATTAAAGAATAAGCTACATTGGAGTAGACCTTATGTATTGAGTAATGTACTTCCCATTTTGGCTCATTCTTGGGAGGTTTCATTTCTGGTATCATTAGAGTTATGAGAACCAATACCAATTCTCGCTGAATGAATGAACTAAGACGAACTTTTTTGTTGAAAGCTCGTGCTATTCGATTCTGATATATTTCCAAGTGGTGCAGGGTGAACAATATTTTTTCATCTAATCATTCCAATTCATCCAATCACTTTTGAGAATGTTCATCTGTAGATGAATGATCACAAATGGATTCTCTGAGTGAAGGTAATTGAAATTCAATGGGCAAGACTGCTTCTTTTCTATATACCAATGAATATGGAGTTGACCACGTTGCAGTGCGGGTGGTGGTTCAATAAGCCCATAAAGCATGAAAGAGTTTATCAGGCCATTATTTCTTATCTTTATCCACCATATTTTGCAGTATATTTGAAAGAGTCTTGTTTAAGTCTTCTATCTGGCCATTGACCGCTACATGATACCGAGATGAATGGTTGGATTTGATGTTATACTCTTGATACAACCTCTTTACCTTGGAAGAACTGAAGTTGGGTCCATTGTCTGTCAATATGGTATGAGGGACACCAAATCTGGTAATGATGTTAGACTTGATGAAGCTAACAGTGCTTTTAGAACTAACTTCTTTGAGAGGTATTTCCTCTACCCATTTGTAAAAGAAGTCAGTAGTAGTGATAATATACTTAATCTTCTTGGTTGTAGATGAAGGGTAAGGTCCCACCACATCCATTCCCCATGTGGAAAATGGCCACGAGTATTTAGCAGTATAAAGGAACTCTGTATGTTGATGAATGAAGTTGGCATGTACTTGGAAGGAATGACAATTCATTGTGAAATCAACAAAATCTTGTATCATTGAAGGCCAAAAGTATCCAAGCCTTTAGATTTGATCAGATAATCTATGTCCAGACTGATGGGCACCACAGACTCCTACATGTACTTCTTTCATGACATCCATTGTCTCTTCACCATCAATTCATCTGAAGAGAACGCCATCAAAACCTTTTTTTTGTAGAGAATTTTCTCTAGGTGATCAGGGCTATCATAAAGAGTAAAATTGACAACATGTTTCCGGACTTGTTCTTTATCGCCTCTATCAGGTGGAAGTGTTCCATTTTGAAGGTATTTCCTGATAAGTGTCATCCATCCTATAGTATGACCATATGGTTAATAGATGGGACTAATTTCATTGATTTACTATGTTATGGTTTGAACATAAGGTGAAATTGTACAACAGTGGGTAATACTGATGATAGTCTTGTCCCGATTTGGATCTGCCAGAGCTGTGGCTATATTGGCCAGTGCATCAGCTTGAGCATTTTGTGATCACGGGACATAAGAAAATGTCAGTTCCATAGGAAATTCTGCCATTATCTCTCTGATGTAATCATAAAGAGGGATTAGCTCTTCTTTTCTGATGGTATAATCCCCATTGACTTGTTTGATTTCCAGGTCTGAATCACCTTTCACCTTTAAGTGATTTACTTGTGCTTGAAGCACCAACTCAAATCCTACGATGAAAGCTTGGTATTCAACTTAATTGTTTATACCGCCTTCCCACAGTAAGAAAGAATAATGTAGCACTTCCTTTTCCAAGGAAATGAGCACAATTACTAACCCAACATTGTTGAATTTAGGATCTTCCATTTTCTGCCATGTTGGACTTCTAGAAGCACCATCAAAGTACCTTTCCCATGTTTGAAGATTATCTTGAATAGAGAAGACTTTTTCATCAGGAAGTTCAGTATTTAAAGATGTATCTTCTACTGAAGGATGTTCAACAAGGAAATCAGCTAGAGATTGGCCATGTATTGCCTTTTGAGACACATACTAGATATCAAATTGCTGCAAAATAATTGCCCTCCTTTCCAGACGTCCTGTAAGCATTGGACGGCTGAGGATAAATTTTAGCGGGTTATTACGAGATACCAATTGGACCTCATGATGTTGCAGGTAGTGTCTCAACTTCTGAACAATAAAGAATAATTCTATTCAGCACTTCTCAATACTTGAATATCGGGTTTCTGCTTCAAGCATAGTCCGAATGAGGTAGTTGAGGCTGTTTTCATTCCCAGTATCATTCTTCTGAGCAAGAAAGGCATCCAATGAACACTCTAAAGCTTTCACATAAAGGGTAAGTGGCCTTCCTTCAATAGGTGGCGTTAATACTAGTGGACTCAAGAGATATTTCTTGAGAATATCGAATGATTCTTTACATTCTTCAGTACACTAGTAAGTGAATCCCTTCTTCATCAATTTGGTAAAGGGTAAACTTTTTCCTGCCAAATTGGCGATGAAACACCGAATATAAGAAAAGTGTCCTTGAAGCCCTCTCAATTCTTTCAAATTTCTAGGAGGTGACATACAAAGGATTGACTTCGTCTTCTCAAGATCGACTTTGATACCATGATGACGTACAACAAAGCCAATATATTTTTCTAAGGTTACCCCAAAAGAACATTTTAAGGGGTTTATCTTCAAATTGTGTTGTCGAAGTTTGTGGAATATGACTTCTAAATCAGCTAAGTGATTAGAACGTTACCTAGATTTAACCACCAAATAATCTACATAGCATTCAACAAACTTCCCAAAAATGGGTTTTAAGATTCGATGCATGGAACGCTGATATGTTGTGTCGTCATTCTTCAAGCCAAAGGGCATTACCCGATAGCAAAACACACCCTGAGGGGCTCTGAAGGATTTAGATTCTTCATCTTTTGGAGCCATTCAGATTTTATTATACCCGGAATATCCATCCATGAAGAAATGTGTTTCATAGCCAACTGTTGCATCAATTAATAGTTCGATGATTGTAATTGGAAAATCATCCTTAGGACAATGCCAATTAAGATATCTGAAATCAATGCAAACTCTAATTTTTCTATTCTTCTTTTTCACAGGGACAATATTAGCCAACCACCTGGGATATTGAACTTCTATGACGAAGTTACCTTTGATAAGCTTATCCACTTCAGCTTAAATTTTGGAATAATAAGTTGGCTGTGTTCTTCTTGCGGCTCACTTAAATCCTTGATGTTCTTTTGGAAAACCCAAATGATGAGTAGATACATCAGGATAAAGGCCTAGAATTTCTGTATAGTTCCAAGAAAATATATCTCGATTATTCTTTAAAAAGGAAATATACATTTCTTTCTCTTCAAGAGTCATGGCCTCACTAATTAAAGTGGGACATGGATCTTCTTTTGTACCCAGATTTATTTCTCTGAGTTCATCCACAGTGGTAGAGATACCCTTTTCAAAAGCTGGAGGAGCATCCCTGAGATCTTCCTCTTCTTCTTCAACATGTATTATTTCTTCTACTTCTAATTGCATAGTAGACGATGAAGAAGAATTTCTATGATCAGGAGAGATGTTAAAATTTGAACATCTTGAAGAAGAGGCTTCCATTTCTGACCCTATTGATGATTAAGGGTCTTCCTTGGGTAATAAAGAGGAGATGATGGATTGAGAATCGACATCATCATTCACCTCTGACATTGCTATAACTTCTTCTGACCTAGTTGGAGAAGTATTGTCACGACCCATCCTCGGGGCCCGTGCCATGACTACCCCAAGCCCGCCTTCCATAGGCCAGGGGCCCGGTTGGTTTTTAAGTCAAAACCAACCCGACCATACTCCACCTGCATCCAAACCTCGGGCAGAGTAAGCCAAAAGATCTGTCTCACATAGAGGAATCCATCAAAGTCGACGACACGTCTATCGGACGTCCGAAGCTCAAGATATAAGCGTTTCTACTCCGAGGACTCGGTTGGTTTCATATACGAAAAAACTAGGCTGAACCCAAAGTATTACAAAACCTTGAGTGTAATATCTCAAAATGACCGTCTCGATCCAAGGATTACATCGCCAATGAAAGTGCGTCGATCGGAGGTTCGTAGCCCATGATATGGGAAAACGACCGAAAAGGGTCCTGAAACGGGGGGTCTGGGCCCGGACCGACCCGACCCAACCCCCTGGCTCGACTCGAACCGGGTCGACCCGACCTGGGTCTAGGTCTGACCCGGATGGCACGGCCCGGCCGGCGCGGGCGCGACCCAGCCCGGCCCGGCTGGCGCGGGCGCGGCCCGTTCGCCAGGCGGCTCGGCCGTAACGGCCGAGCGGTGCGCATGGGGGGTGCTGCCCCCTTGAATGATCTGCGGCCCCATGTGGGGGGCCACCTCTCGCAAACAGACGATGCCGGGTTGCCATGTACTGCCTTCACCGGTCCCGTGCAGTAGCGGGACTGCCGGCCTGCCGCCGCGGCGGTTCTCCCCGGCGGCGCGCCGGCGGGTTGTTCCGCGGACCACCGGACGAGTTCCGGTGGTCGGAATTGCACGCCGTCTTCGGCAATGGCCCTCCTGGGGTCCGTCCTTCAATGCGAGGACCTCACATCACCCGTGCGGCTTACTTTGTCGTCGCCCGCCAATCCGCTTACCAAGAACGAAGAGACGGTGGGTTCGGACTTGTTCGTTGGTCCGCACCCACCATGTTAGCGATTTTAAAATGTCTTCCGAAAAATATTTAAACAAACCGAAGATATAATCACATAGATTAAAAAGAACAAGAACCCCTACATCAAAGTTATCGTCGAACGTGAGTTCGTCACGGATTTAACCGTCGCGGAAGAAGAGGATCGTCGCGTCGCGGAAGGGGCGTCGTTTTCGTCGCGGTACACGACGTTGCGTAGAGAATCTCCGAGGATTAAAATCACACAGATTTAAGATGCACCAAAAGAAACCATGTCGAGGATATAATTCACAAAGAATTAAAAGAACCAAAATCCCCTACCTCAATCGGTTGTTGATCAAAGATTGTCGTGAGGAAGGAACGTCACGGAAGAAGCGTCCCCGAAGGAGAATCGTCGGCGTCACGGTACACGGCGTCATGTCGTCGATCTCCAAGGGTTCGGCATTCTTCATCGCCCTTCGTCGAAGGCCGGCGTTCTTCACGTTTTTCGCGTTCTTCACGAAGGGGGATGAAGATCTTCAGGCCTTAGAGCTTTCCCCAAATCCTCTCAACAAGAAACCCTTCAACAAAAAGTGTTGGTCTTATTTTATTCCCATGCCAACGATTAGAAATTCAACATTAAGAAATGAACCATTAATTCGATGAATTAATGGTAATGACTTAACTTCCCAATTAATAGGGGCATTTAGAATTTAAGTAAATGCACCGCTTGACTTTATTTAAAAGAGGTTTTTGCGGGTGCGTTACTTAGAGGGGAAGAAACGGTGGGGCTCGTGCGAGCCCCACCTCACAAATATCCTACCAAGTGGGTAGGATATTTTGGGTTCCACCACATCCGCTTAACTTAGCTTAAGTGGCTTTAAGTGGCTTTAAGTGAAATAAAATAAAGTTGTCGCACCACTTTATTTTATTTCTTAACTTAACCCCAAAAATTAAAAAACCACACCCAAGAAAATGAAACACCGGAAATGGCGTTTCAAAGTAAACACCGACGCTGTGATTCCATTAGTTCCCTCAGAATTCGATTCCGAGCACCGGTTCAAAAGTTAGAGAAACTTTCTCATTCGTTCACTAAACGTACCCAAGCTAAACTTCAGAAAATGATTCCGGGCACACCGGGCCTCGGAATCAGGTGCTGTCAGAAACTGCGTTCTTGTAAAATTCCAAAGAAAATTAAGAAAAAAATTCCCTTGAATTTTACGGGTCTTTACAAGTATAGACTTGCTGGATTTCAACAGATTAAATGAAGACATATCCATTTGAGCTTTCATCATTTCTTGGTGAGTCACCATTTTCTCCCGTGCTGTCTGGATTTATTTTCGTAATTGACATAATGGAAGTTTCCATAAGAGTATTTTGATTTGGGTCTATCCTGTCAATTTGAATGATAGGTAACACATAATCTGTACTCACATGTGTAAATGGATTTACTGGAATCTTTTCCAAACCAAATGGAGCATTATCCTCGGTAACCTCCTTTGCTGTGGATTTCTCCTTACCCTTCATGTGATAGATTTCCACCTCAATGTATTGAGATTCACATGTCTTGAATGGGGCTTTATCACAATAAAATGTCCCAATTTTACCATCGAATCAATATTTGAGACATTGATGGTATGATGAAGGGATAGCAACATGTTGATATAGCCAAGGTCTTCTAAGAAAAATATTGAAGGCTGTATCATGATCAACAACCATGAAATCTTAATTGGATACAAGGTCTCCAAACTGAGTTCTATGTCTAATATCGCCCAGTGATTCTTGTTCATTTTTAACATACCCTTGAAAAATCAAAGTAGAAGGAGATAAATCATATTCCGTGAGGCCCAATAGACGAAGTGTACGAATGGGGATGCTGTTAAGTCTTGAACCATTATCAATGAAATATCTTTTGATGTCTACACCATTGACCTTTCTAGATAAGTACAAAGGTCTAATATGTCCATGCGTGACATCATCTTCATCTTCATCTGTAAAAGATATCACTCCAAGGCATTTTGCAGGAGAATTCTCTACATGGTAGACTTCAGCTGAATGAATTTAAGTTTCAAACTCATGAGGACTTGACAAAGCCTCAATGAGTGCCTCCCAAAGATCCTTTGATAGATTCAAGTCATTCAGAATTGATAACTTGGCCTGTACTTGGGCCAGGTGTTTCAATACATCAAAATTTTGATCCAAAGGTCTGCATTTCCCAACTGAAACATGTGGTTTCACAGGTGTCTTAGAAGTTGATGCTTTGGATGTAGATGCTTCTTGTATCGGGGTAGGAGTTCGAAATACTCATGGATTTGGAAGATTAGACCGAATAAGTCTATTTACTTGCTGAGAGGAGTAAGGTGGAACCTCTAACCGATCCTCCAGAGTAATTCTACCAGGACTGAATCTGTTATTTGTGGGATAATTTGCATGTTCTTGTTGACCCCGCTGAAGGGATCTGCCACAAGTTTCTGCTGCATACACAGTTCTGGCAGGGGTAGAATTGGAATAGTGTCTTCTGGGATATCCACATCTTCCTCTATATCCCAATCCTCTAGAACTCCCTATAATTACTCTGTTTGATACAGGGAACTCAGGCTCATAAAAATTGAAACTACGACTAGCATAAGAATCTGTTAATTGAATAATGTTAGAAGAACCAAAGATTAATTCTTCATCTGATGAACACTCTTCCTGATTATCCAGTTTAGGCTGTGCTGTTTGGTGGGGCGGTACCCGTGGCTTTGAAGTATATGGCATAAAATCCACCAGAGTCAAAGACAACTTGGGATTTGACACGATCTCATCTTCTTCTGATAGATCTTATTTATTTGAATTATGCTGCCCCTTTGAGGATTTGTTTTTGATGAAAAAGATTTTTTGTGGAATTCATAGCAGAAGACAAAATTGGTTTATTCAATTGCGTTCAAAAAATGGCATGAGTTAGGTTGATAGTTTTTCTGACCATCCAATCATCATATTTCTGTGCATTTTTGCTTTTGACTTCTTACCACTCGCCTTCTTCCTATGGTTTTTTAGCAGTAACACATGCTACCTGAGCTAAAGAACCATTCAATTTGACTTGTCCCAAGTCCACCATTTTTTGAAGGAGGCCCTTAAAGAAAAAACACTTCTGAATGGGATGCCCCAACATCTGATGAAATGGTAAATAGTTTGGATGGTGATTCTCGCTCAAATTTACCCAAGAGATGAAGGTAGAACGATCCTTGTAGTCTACCTTGGGTTATCGAATCCACAGAGACCTAAGAAGTAACCTATAGACACAAACATTCTAAGGATTGTTTTTGTCTATGAAGTGGCCAACTTTGGGTTGATTTTAGATGGGTTTAAGTGAACTCTAATATACTTAATTGAATTCAAATTAAAATAATGAGTTGATCCTAGGTTATTGCTCGGGGTGGATTGGACGTATTTTCTTTTTAATGATTTCAATTTCTTAAATTTGAGATGGGTTCATTTAAAAAGATAAAACAAAATAATCACTTACTGTTTTAATGCCTAAACCATTTAATACTAATCACCTATACACTTGAAGGATCAAGGTTTTTATCACTTCAAGGTAAAGGTTTGTAAAGTGTGTGGCCTTAAATTCAACAAGGATTATGGAGTTTAAAAACCATAAAAAAAATCTCAATTAAAGAAGTGATTATACATTAACGAGGTGATAAATAACATCCAATCCATCCCTTTTCTACTCACTTGGATCAACCCATAAGTGGGTTAGCCTTCCATTGATCCCATGGTTTTAATGGAAGCGGAAAGTAGACTCATAAGGGAGGAAATGGAAAAGTAAAAAAAAATGCAATAAAATAACAATCACTCCACCGTTGTGTGATAATATCACAAGGTTTGGTATGAAAAAGTTCACACCTTGAACCAACCGTATCAAAGTGATAAGGAGAAGAACAGAATAATAAGAGAATAAGAACTTTTATTAAGAAACAAGGATTATTTAAAACAACTTACACGTGGAAGATAAATTTGAGACAACAAAACCGCAGCATAACATTACAATGAAAGGAAGCTCCAAGATTCTTCAATCCTCCAACACCACTGACTTAAATAGGCATTTTGAGCCCTTGGGTCGAGACTCCAACAGTACAAAGCATCTCAATTAATTTTGGTAGGCCATAGGTGGTGGAAAGCTTGTGGAATTTGGACTTTTCCACATTTGACCCGAGGTGGCAGCCAGCTTTCATCCATCGAACACACATGTTTTTATGTTATTTTAGATGACCGAATCAGAGTGGGCCATATAAGAAGAAAATGGATCTCTGTATTTCTTCTAACCTCCTATAAAATTTGGCCCATTTGGAGTTATGGTTTTCGAGATATGGTTTAATTGGTGGGATGTTTTTCTGGGCCGTAGAATCTGGCCCAGAATTTTATATCTAACATTGGCCGCCTAAATTACCACAATGTAGGCCGAATTAGCATTGTATCCTGAAGTGTGAATTGTTCCTATACATGTCATATAGCATCCCACGAAATTTGGGATTAATTGGTCCTGTATTTTGAACCCCACAGTCTCATCAGTGGGCTGGTGTCCAATCTGCTTTCTCCAGAATTGCTTCCTTTCATTGCCAAATATCTCCATCATCCTCCATGAATTATTCATTGATCCATGAATGAAACATGTTAATATTGGAGTGTAGATAAATTTACAAAAATATCAAATTAAAATATGTATAATTAGATGAATCATTGGGTACTTCAAATGATGTTAAGAAATGTACCACATAATAGTGCATTTTAAGAAGGTATTACAATCATAACGTGAAATGATGTTCAAAGTGTAAAATGCACTAAAATGGTGTTTATGAATAATAAAGAACATGAATATTATATATATTAACAATTAATATTAGCCTCATTTAGTGGCTAATCACACCCCACAACTTGAGTTTTACTAGTCCCGAGCAAAATATATCTCAACAATATGAAATTCGAATTCCCTTTTCCAAAAACATTTTAATACACAATGATCACCAAAAAACATTATACCAAACAATCATGAAACCCATCGAAATATTTTAATACAATATAGTTTCATAAGCAGATCCCAATCTCAAGCCCATTCCTTTGTTCAAATTCATTGCTATATTTCATTCAATATCAATTAAGTATGAGGATGTGTTGTGCATCACAATAGACATGGGGGTTCATCTTTATTCAAGGGGGAAATTACAGAAGCGCTAGGTGGATTCACATTTCAATATTAAGATGGGTATTCATTTTTTTTGTATAATTTTGTGTTTTTTTTTTGTTTTTGCAATTTTTACATGGTAATTGAAGTTGCACTCAAAAGAGTCAACCCTTGTAGCAAGACTTTGCCGATGACTCCCAGGCTCAAAGACCTTAGGGCACCAAGTGAAGCCCACATACTCGGGAATCATCTCGAGTTAACTCAGTAAAAAAAAATTCAAATTACCAAAAATAGAGATAAAATTACTAACTCTAGGCCAGAAAACTATGGAGTCACGATCCCCAAGTACCGAAAGCCAAGCATTAGGTCATTTCATTGCTCTACGCGCATTTTTTTTAATTTTTAATTTTTTTGAATACTCATATTAAACTAAAATGATCACCAACCCTATGATATTTATTTAGGGGACCCCATGAACTCAAACTAATACCCCAATATCCAAAGGACGTGCATTGTGATCTTTTTTTATTTGGATGAAAATATAAACGATGAAATATCACATTGGACAGCCACACTTTACAAAATCAATGTTGATGAAATTTTACAAGGATTAAAATCAGAATCAGGTTATGCTAAATTATTTGATATTCAGTTTCCTAGTGTGCAATGTGTATTACCATGTTTAATGTTAAAGGAATTTTTCCTTCCATTTTCACAATTTTTTTTTCAAATAATTTATCATTTTTTTGACATGAAATCATTTTTTATTTTATCTCCCCCCCAACTTAAAATAACACTATCCCAAGTGTTTACAGAAAATAAAATTTAGAAGGGGTTAGAGGTAGAGAATGAAAGTTCAAAAAGGAAATTGAAAATGAGGGTCATGGATTGAAGTCACCTGGTGGTTGATGTTTGAAGTTCTTGCTACTCCAATTTTGTCCTTTGATATCCATGTCGCTTGCAGAGTTCCTTAGTGGAAAAAGGAAAACAAACAAACAAATGAAAAGAGTATATATATATAAGTACAATATAAGTATATATATAAAATAAAATAAATTGATGATACATTGTCTTCTTTTTAAATATCTCGGTATGGTATTACTCAAGGATCACACCACGTGACACAGATGAATATGGTGCTCCCCTTTCATACCAATCCATACTCATAATATAAGAACATGCCAATATTCTATTTTTTTTATAAAAATGATTCATTAATCCTATTTAAAAAAAGATGATTTTCAAAGATGAAAACCACAGGTTGCCTCCCATGCAGCGCTTTGTTTAAGGTCGTTATCTTGACTTGAACCCTCCAACTTACACAATTCCAACTTTCAATATTTTAAGGAACACATGTTTCACCAATTCTACTAGGTTGGGATTGAATCTATGTTTATAATTTGTTTCATTCGCAATCCTATGTTCTACAATGAGTGGGAAAATCCAAGGAATGTTTGAAGTGGTTGATCCAGTTTCCACTGTAGTTTTTCCAAAGACATCAATGGTAATTCCAACTTTTTTGATTTAAAGAGAAGAATGAATTCCAGCTAAATGTTCATGGTTATATCCTATAAAGGGATAGTTGATCATGGAAGGAAGGACAATAATTTTTATCTTAGTTTGGATAGTAAATTCAAACACAGGTTGCGATTTTGAATCCAAATCAGTTTCATTTTCCAAATTTCTCAAAACAAATGGTTCCTTTTGAATAGAAGATTCAACCAAAAAATTGGAAAGATCAGTGTTAATAATGTTTATGGACTCAAAGTTTGTGATTTCTCCCAATGGTTCAGTAATTTTTTGTTCTGAAGAATCAATGGAGTGATATTCAGCACACTCAATCCATGATGTCAAAATCTCCTCTTGTGAATAAAAAAATCAGTTTAATATTGATTTAAAAACCTATTAAAAATTACTTGATCCTCCTCATATTCCACAAATCCAAAGGTTTTCTCTTCAGTAAATTCATGAGAGGTTTGTGGAAAACTAGACACTTCACACAAGGTTATGGAAGGGACAGTTTGTGTAGGGATGGGTTCCTCACAATTTTTAATGCTTTGTAGTTCTAACCTCAATGATGAAACCTCAAAATTCATTATCTCCATTTGTTGACACAATTTTTCAAATAATGGTTGTGGATCATGATGGGTAAGGGGTTGAGAAACATGGTCTATTTCAGGTGGATAATTAAGTTGTTGGAATTGCACAGGAGGGTGTTCAGATTGACCTTGTTGGGATTGGAACTCATAATATGTTGGAATGTATTGTGGATCATATGAATAAAAATATTGTGGTTAATTAGGTTTTTGATGATCCCACATGTAGAATTTAAGATTTTTCCCACATGTAGAAATTAAGATTGTCATTGTACATCACACATGGGGTTGGGTGATCAAAGTGGGGATAAGTTTCCCATGTTTGGACTTGTTCAAAATTGACTTCCATAGGAGTGAGGGGTGAGAAAAGAGAATTAGGATGAAAAAAAAGGATGATAGTGTCTAAGATAACTTAATTAGGTACCCGAAAATGGTGCCTAAATTTGATTCTCACTCAAATTTACCCAAGAGATGAAGGTAGAACGGTCTTTGTAGTCTAGCTTGGATTATGGAATCCATAGAGACCAAAGAAGTAACCTATAGACACGCACATTCTAAGGATTGTTTTTTGATACGAAGTTTCCAAATTTGGGTTGATTTTAGATGGATTTAAGTGAACTCTAAGAGACTTAAGTGAATTCAAATTAAAATAATGAGTTGATCCTAGGTTATTGCTTGGGGTGGATTGAACGTATTTTCTTTTTAATGATTTCAATTTCTTAAATTTGAGATGGGTTAATTTAAGGAGATAAAACAACATCATCACTTACTAGTTTAATGCCTAAACCATTTAATAATAATCACCTATACACTTGAAGGATCAAGGTTTTGAGCACTTCAAGGTAAATGTTCGTATTAGCACTTGAAGTGTGTGGCCTTAAATTCAACAAGGACGATGGAGTTTAAAAACCATCAAATAAAAATATCAATTAAATAAGTGATTATACATTAATTAGGTGATAAATAACATCCAATACAGCCCCTTTATACTCCCTTGGATCAACCCATAAGTGGGTTATCCCTCCATTGATCCCATGGTTTCAATGGAAGCGGAAAGTAGACTCATAAGGGAGGAAATGGAAAAGTAAAAAAACGCAATAAAATAACAATCACTCCACCGTTGTGTGATAATCTCACAAGGTTTGGTATGAAAAAGTTCACACCTTGAACCAACGGTATCAAAGTGATAAAGAGAAGAACATAATTATAAGAGAAGAAGAACTTTTATTAAGAAACAAGGATGATTTAAAACAACTTACACGTGGAAGATAAATTTGAGACAACAAAACCGCAGCATAACATTACAATGAACGGATGCTCCAAGATTCTTCAATCCTTCAACACCACTGCCTTAAATAGGAATTTTTGTTCCCTTGGGTCGAGCCTACAACATTACAAAGTATCTAAATTAATTTTGGTATGCCATAGGTGGTGGAAAGATTGTGGAATTTGGACTTTTCCACATTTGACCCAAGGTAGCAGCCGGCTTTCATCAACCGAACAGACGCGTTTTTATGACCTTCTATATTGCCGCATCAGAGTGGTCCATAGAAGAAGAAAATGGATATCCGGATGTATTCTATCCGCCTGTAAAATATGGGCCGATTTGGAGTTATGGTTTTTGAGATATGGTTTAATTGGTGGGATGTTTTTCTGGGCCAAAGAATCAGGCCCAGAATTGTATATCTAACTTGGGCCGCCTAAAGGACCACCATGTAAGCCGAATTAGCATTGTATCATGAAGAGAGATTTGTTACTATACATGTCCTATAGCATCCCACGAAATTGGGGATTAGTTGGTCCTGTATGTTGGGCCCCATAGTCTCATCAGTGGGATGATGTCCAATCTGCCTTCTCTAGAATTGCTTCCTTTCATTGCCAAATATCTCCATCATCCTCCATGAATTATTCATTGATACCTGAATGAAACATGTTCATATTGGAGTTTAGATCAATTTAAAAAAATATAAAATTAAAATATTTATATTTAGATGAATCATTGGGTACTTCAAATGATGTTAAAAAATGTACCACATAATAGTGCATTTTAAGAAGGTATTACAATCATAAAGTGAAATGATGTTCAAAGTGTAAAATGAACTAAAATGGTGTTTATGAATAATAAAGAACATGAATATTATATATATTAACAATTAATATTAGCCTCATTTAGTGGCTAATCACACACCCAACTTGAGTTTTACTAGTCCCGAGAAAAATATATCTAAACAATATGAAATTCGAATTCCCTTTTCCAAAAACATTTTAATACACAATGATCACCAAAAAAACTTATAACAAAAAATCATGAAACCCATCAAAATATTTTAATACAAGATAGTTTCATAAGCAGATCCCAATCCCAAGCCCATTCCTTTGTTCAAATTCATTGGTATATTTCATCAAATATCAATTAAGTATGAGGATGTGTTGTGCGTCACAATAGACATGGGGGTTCATCTTTATTCAAGGGGAAATTGCAGAAGTGATAGGTGGAATCACATTTCAATATTAAGATGGTTATTCATTTGTTTTGTATAATTTTTTTTTGTTTTTTCAAATTTTCCAAGGTAATTGAAGTTGCACTCAAAAGAGTCAACCCTTGTAGCGAGACTTTGCCGATGACTCCCAGGCTCAAAGACCTCAGGGCACCAAGTGAAGCCCACATACTCGGGCATCATCTCGAGTTATCTCAGTCAAAAAAAATTCAAATTACCAAAAATAGAGATAAAATTACTAACTCTGGGCCAGACAACTATGGAGTCATGATCCCCAAGTGCCGAAAGCCACACATTAGGTCATTTCATTGCTCTACGCACATTTTTTTTTAATTTTTAATTTTTTTGAATACTCATATTAAACTAAAATGATCAAAAAACCTATGCTATTTATTTAGGGGACCCTATGAACTCAAACTAATACCCCAATATCCAAAGGATGTGCATTGTGATCTTTTTTTATTTGGATGAAAATATAAATGATGAAATATCACATTGGACAGCCACACTTTCCAAAATCAATGCTCATGAAATTATACAAGGATTAAAATCAGAATTAGGTTATGCTAAATTATTTGATATTCAGTTTCCTAGTGTGCAATTTGTATTACCATATTTAATGTTAAAGGAATTTTTCCTTCCATTTTCATAATTTTTTTTTCAAATCATTTATCATTTTTTTGACACGAAATCATTTTTTTATTTTATCTCCCCCCCAACTTAAAATAACACTGTCCCCAGTGTTTATAGAAAAGAAAATTTAGAAGGGGGTAGAGGTAGAGAATGAAAGTTCAAAAAGGAAATTGAAAATGAGGGTCATGGATTGAAGTCACCTGGTGGTTGACGTTTGAAGTTCTTGTTGCTCCAATTTAGTCCTTTGATATCCATGTCGCTTGCAGAGTTCCCTAGTGGAAAAAGGAAAACAAACAAACAAAACAAAAGAGTATATATATATATATATATAAAAGTACAATATAAGTATATATATAAAATAAAATAAACTGATGATACATTGTCTTCTTTTTAAATATCTGGGTATGGTATTACTCAAGGATCACACCACGTGACACAGATGAATATGGTTCTCCCCTTTCATACCAATCCATAATCATAATAGAAGAACAGGTCAATAGTCTATTTTTTTTTATAAAAATGATTCATGAATCCTATTTAAAAAAAAGATGATTTTCAAAGACGAAAACCACGGGTTGCCTCCCGTGCAGCGCTTTGTTTAAGGTCGTTTGCTCGACTTGAACCCCCAACTTACCCAATACCAACTTTCAATATTTTAAGGAACACATGTTTCACCAATTCTACTAGGTTGGGATTGATTCTATGTTTATAATTTGTTTCATTCACAATCCTATGTTCTACAATGAGTGGGAAAATCCAAGGAATGTTTGAAGTGGTTGATCCAGTTTCCACTGTAGTTTTTCCAAAGACATCAATGGTAATTCCAACTTTTTTGGTTTCAAGAGAAGAATGAATTCCAACTAAATGTTCATGGTTATATCCTATGAAGGGATAATTGATCATGGAAGGAAGGACAATAATTTTGATCTTAGTTTGGATAGTACATTCAAACACAGGTTGCGATTTTGAATCCAAATTAGTTTCATTTTCCAAATATCTCAAAAAAAATGGTTCCTTTTGAATAGAAGATTCAACCAAAAAATTGGAAAGATCAGTGCTAAGAATTTTTATGGACTCAAAGTTTGTGATTTCTCCCAATGGTTCAGTAATTTTTTGTTCTGAAGAATCAATGGAGTGATATTCAGGACACTCAATCCATGATGTCAAATTCTCCTCTTTTGAATACAAAAAATCAGTTTCATCTTGATTTAAAAACCTATTAAAAATTCCTTGATCCTCCTCATCTTCCCCAAATCCAAAGGTTTTCTCTTCAGTAAATTCATGAGAGGTTTGTGGCAAACTAGACACTTCACACAAGGTTATGGAAGGGACAGTTTGTGTAGGGATGGGTTCCTCACAATTTTTAATGATTTGTAGTTCTAACCTCAATGATGAAACCTCAAAATTCATTATCTCCATTTGTTGACACAATTTTTCAAGTAATTATTGTGGATCATGATGGGTAAGGGGTTGAGAAACATGGTCTATTTCAGGTGGATAATTAAGTTATTGGAATTGCACAGGAGGGTGTTCAGATTGGCCTTGTTGGGATTGGAACTCATAATATGTTGGAATATATTGTGGATCGTACGAATAAAAACATTGTGGTTCATTAGGTTGTTGATGATCCCACATGTAGAAATTATGATGGTCATTGTACATGACACATGGGGTTGGGTGACCAAAGTGGGGATAGGTTTCCCATGTTTGTACTTGTTCAAAATTGACTTCCATAGGAGTGAGGGGTGAGAAAAGAGAATTAGGATGAAAAAAAGGATGATAGTGTCTAATATAACTTTCTTAGGTCCCCGGAAACAGCGCCTAAATTTTATTCTCGCTCAAATTTACCCAAGAGATGAAGGTAGAACGGTCTTTGTAGTCTAGCTTGAGTTATCAAATCCATAGAGACCTAAGAAGTAACCTATAGACACACACATTCTAAGGATTGTTTTTGGCTAGGAAGTGGCAAAATTTGGGTTGATTTTAGATGGGTTTAAGTGAAATCTAAAAGACTTAGGTGAATTCAAATTAAAATAATGAGTTGATCCTAGGTTATCGCTTGTGGTGGATTGGACGTATTTTCTTTTTAATGATTTCAATTTCTTAAATTTGAGATGGGTTAATTTAAGGAGATAAAACAACATCATCACTTACTAGTTTAATGCCTAAAACCTTCAATAATAATCACCTATACACTTGAAGGATCAAGGTTTTGAGCACTTCAAGGTAAATGTTCGTATTAGCACTTGAATTGTCTGGCCTTAAATTCAACAAGGGAGATGGAGTTTAAAAACCATCAAATAAAAATATCAATTGAATAAGTTATTATACATTAATTAGGTGATAAATAACATCCAATACATCCCCTTGATACTCCCTTGGATCAACCCATAAGTGGGTTATCCCTCCATTTATCCCATGGTTTCAATGGAAGCGGAAAGTAGACTCATAAGGGAGGAAATGGAAATGTAAAAAAAAAACGCAATAAAATAACAATCACTCCACCGTTGTGTGATAATATCACAAGGTTTGGTTTGAAAAAGTTCACACCTTGAACCAACGGTATCAAAGTGATAAGGATAAGAACATAATTATAAGAGAAGAAGAACTTTTATTAAGAAACATGGATGATTTAAAACAACTTACACGTGGAAGATAAATTTGAGACAACAAAACCGCAGCATAACATTACAATGAAAGGAAGATCCAAGATTCTTCAATCCTCCAACACCAATGCCTTAAATAGGAATTTTTATGCCCTTGGGTTGAGACTCTAACAGTAAAAAGCATCTCAATTAATTTTGGTAGGCCATAGGTGGTGGAAAGCTTGTGGAATTTGGACTTTTCCACATTTGACCTGAGGTGGCAGCCGACTTTCATCCACCGAACAGACGCATTTTTATGACATTATATATGGCCGAATCATAGTGGTCCATTTAAGAATAAAATGGATATCCGGATGTCTTCTATCCTCTTGTAAAATATGGTCCTATTTGGAGTTATGGTTTTCGAGATATGGTTTAATTGGTGGGATGTTTTTCTGGGACGAAGAATCTGGCCCAGAATTTTATATCTAACTTGGGCCACCTAAAGGACCACCATTTATGCCGAATTAGCATTGTTTCCTGAAGCGGGATTTGTTCCTATACATTTCCTATATCATCCCACGAAATTTGGGATTAATTGGGCTTGTATGTTGGGCCCCACAGTCTCATCAGTGGGATGGTGTCCAATCTGCCTTCTCCAGAATTGCTTCCTTTCACTGTAAAATATCTCCATCATCCTCCATGAATTCTTCATTGATACCTGAATGAAACATGTTCATATTGGAGTGTAGATCAATTTTAAAAAAATATAAAATTAAAATATTTATAATTAGATGATTCATTGGGTACTTCAAATGATGTTAAAAAATGTACCACATAATAGTTCATTTTAAGAAGGTATTACAATCATAATGTGAAATGATGTTCAAAGTGTAAAATGCACTAAAATGGTGTTTATGAATAATAAAGAACATGAATATTATATATATTAACAATTAATATTATCCTCATTTAATGGCTAATCAGATGGTCTTCATCTCCTTCCTTGTTCGGCCTCTTGGGCCTTGGAAATTGAACCAAATTATTCTCCAGAGCTGAAATGAAGTAACCAGGAACTTTTTCATTTCATAAAGAGTAAACTTTACTCTTTAGATCCTAAAATTGTTTCCATACTTGATCTCTTTTATTATCTTGACTAAATAGTCTCTATTGTTAATGCTCAGGAGTTGGATCCCTTCGATAAGATAAAGGTTTTGAAGTAGAAGCAGGTACATGTGCTTGTTTAAGCATAACTATAGCAGTCTCTGCATTACCCATTATCCTTCCTAGAGCTGATGGAATTACACGTGTTTTATCCATAGTCTTCATAAGATACTCTTCAATCTGCTGAGCGATCAATGTAAGGTCTTGAAACCCTCCTATGTATTTCACAGGGATCAGCGATGTGTGCAATTCATCACACAAATTTGCCACACAGATTGGTAATAATTCCTATTGAGTGAGTTTTAAGATTAGAGAACATGTTAATCCCTTCGAGCGAGCAATGAAATCTGAAACCCTTTTATTCCCCCTTTTCTTACAAATTTTAAGATCAAAAACAGTTTTCTTTGGATAAGTTTGGCTGAATCGAAGAAGGAATCGTTGACGGAGATCTTCCCATATAGTAATTGACCGAGATTGCAAGCTTGTGTACCAAACAAAAGAAGTCCTTTATAATGATTGTACAAAGAACCTGAGCTTAACTAATTCCTGTTGCCGAGGGGTTCCCATCACAAGATCGTAACGAGAAACAAAATGTGTTAAGTATTTCTCTGGGTCTCCCGAACCATTAAAGATTGGGAATTTGGTATTTAAAAATTTGATGGGGGAGGAATTGCATCAACTCGTTCAGGGTAAGCTCTCATTTCTGGTTGAATTTGAGAACACTTTCCCTCCATAGCTTCTAACCAAGATGTTAATGACTCAATAGTAGTTATTAAATTTTGAGAGACATCCGGTTGAGCTTGGACCTGAGCAGGTGCAATAACTGGAGCATGGACTGATGTGGTGGCTGGTACGACAACTGATGGTAGCACCGCCGATTGTTGTTGCATATGACCCGTTGGATTAAACCTGTGAGGGTGTGTTGATAAAGGAGGATATTCTTGATCTATCTCAGTAACTGCAACAAATTCCCTTGGTTGACTGACTCCTGCACGCTTAGGAGGAAGACTACCATGAAGTAGTTCGACATTCAACCTCCCCAATTCCTTCATTTCTCCCTCCTGTTGTGTAAATATTGTCTCTAATGAGAGTGATTGGCTTCTCCAAGGGAAGGGTATATATCCTGATTCTTTCATTTCCCCTTATTAGATGCCTTTCAGAGAGGGGGAAGTTGGTTATTTGAAGGAATACCCAGATTCTGGGTAATCCTTTGATTTTGTGTACGTACACCTTCTTCATTTGTGTCTATGCGTACAACTTCTTGAGAAAAAACCTCTTCATCTGATCCCTCTGAATGAGCCTTATGTTCTAGAGGATCAACAACAATGACATTGATGACATTAATTGATGCATAACACTTTGCATCCCTCCTATCAGTATTTCTGCGATATTGTCTTCTTCCATATCCCCAATGAGACATTGCCTTTTGTCGATTTGATCCCTCAAGAAATTCTTGACAAACCAAAATTTGGAGGGAATCTTCTGATAATTCGTCTCTTCGTTCCTCTTGTGGCTTCTTCCCAAATCGAGAGAAGACTAACTTTCTATGAGGAAGAGATTGATGATTTGAAAAAGTCCCCAGTCCGATGGACAAGGGTTGTTCCTGCTATTCCTACTCAACTCCTCGAATCCTATTTGTTGATTCTGAGGGTTGGGCTAAAAGAGTCCCCAGTCTGGCAAGATGGGGTGGTTCTTGAGAAGCTATATCTAAGACTTTCTTAAATTCTATCCTAATCTTGCGTACTTTAGTCCAGAAATTGGCTGGATGCATCAACTTGCATCCACTATTATCACCTGGCTCAAATGAACGCTAGATGATTTCTGACACTTCTGTCACATGATGATGTGATTTCTCTAAACGAGAAGCATGTTCAATATTCTCGTTTGCTTAATGCAGGAGTAATTAAACAAATTTTTCTATGTATGCTTGACTTTGAGAAGAACTAGTTGAGGCATGTTCTTGAGAAAGCCTCTGATTACAAACAAATCCAATTGCCTGTGGCCGGTGATGGACAATAACATTGCATGAGACCATTTTCAGCGGGCTTTTTTGGCTGGAGAGTACAGTGAAATGCAGTTCTCCATGAACACCCCATCCCCTGATATGAATACGAGATGGGGTATTGGCAATTAACTGGCGCAATATTCTTAGTGCGCCAGGGCATGATCGCTGAAGGGCTCTCTGCTGCTTTTCAGCCTTCGGATATCGAGAAAATGAGAGAGATGTCAAATAAATTTGGAGTTGTAACCAATCTATTATCTTAACATGATTTTCATATTCATCATAAGAAAATATTTTCTTTTTCAACTGACAAAGAGTTTTCCATATGTTGAGATGAATATCATGAATTCAATCTTCTGTTAACATCTCTAGAATGTCATACTGAGAGTCATCCAGAGGCCAAAACATGACTGGTACTTCACCTTTCACCAGCTATTTTCTCATATTCAGAACTTCCTCTTTATCATTTGATAAAGATTATTCTACCTGATTAGACTAGAGCTGGTGCTTCCTTGTTTCTTCATCGGATTCAATAATATTGGTAGAGAATTCACTGATCAAAATAGAAGATGAACGACCCAGGGGTGGTTCGGAGAATGACCTACACCCTGGGCTATATTCTGATTGAGAAAGTATTTCACCTTCTAGTGGTAAAGCTTCAGACATTACTGGCCTCACATTTTCAAGTGCCTCAAGATAATAGTGCTTTCTTGTCACTACATTGTCCATTAGAGCATTTTCCAAGCAATGTGAATTACTACTATAGAGAGGACTTTCGCAGCTAAATTCATCATCATGGGGAGAAGAACCATGGTGGGTTACAAAAAAAGATGAAACATTTTTCTCCTTGGTCTTCTGGCCACACAGAGGGTTCTTGTGGTTCTCATCTGAAGATGAAACTTTGAGATCGACTGAATTGTCATGTAGCAATCCTTCATGAGGAAGTGTCTGATGAAGACCTTCAGAATTATTGTTCCCACTATTGGGAAATGAGGGAGTAGAATCTTGAATTCCAACAGATAATTGTCTGAGGGCTTTAAGAACTCCATCATTGAGAAAGGCCTTATTATAGATTGGCTCTTGATTTCATGACTGTGTTGGGTGGGTCTTCTTCTTAGATGGATTCTTACTCTCTTTGGGAACCACTTATTGACTAAATTGGTTATTATGGGCAGGTGTATGTGCCTACTCATGAGAAATGATCAGGTTAGGCTGATTATCTCCACTCAAATCAGGTGTATGTGCCTAACTTGGTTGTCTGTATGATATATGGGAGAATGCCCCATAACCCTCTTGGACTGGAACAAAGGTGTGTGTCTACTCCGGAGTTAACTGTTGATTTGGCACTCCACTGGTAGGGATAGATTTGTATTTCTTTCCCCGTGAAGCTATTGAAGCTGTTATAATAACCTGACAGGCATCCAGAATATGAGCAGGAACTTGCTTCAGCTCTTTCACCATTGACAGAATATGCTTGGTGACTTATGCTGCTGGAATGGGGATATAAGTCCATTCCATGCTTGGAGTAGGTGTGTATTCCTTCTCCTGTTCTCCTTTTCCTGTCAGTGAATTCTGACAGTACTCAAGTGTGGGGGCAGAGAGTTGAGTCCGCCTCCTGTTTGTCACTGGGTCTTTTCAATTGATATCTCTGGGTGCTACCAAACGAGACTATTGGAAGGCTTGATCAATACTAGCAGGTGTATGTGCCTTCTGATTGAACTCTGCCGAACGTGGTTGATGAACTTCCTTCAATACTTACTGACGAGGCTGCTGGCAGGATTGATGAGTGTAAGCATGTGTATGTGCCTGTTTACCAATTGTCAACACATTGGGTTGGCGGGCTTCATCGTATGTGGTCAGACGAGCCTACTGACTCGTTGATGATTTATAAACAGGTGTATGTTTTTTTCTATAGTAATACGCTGGAATTGCCTGGTGGGATTGGCGTGTTGTTTCTAGATGAGTCTGCTAGACAAAGGAATTAAAACGGACAGGTGTGTATTCCCACTCGTTTCTTTCCACCAAGTTAGGTTGGTGGACTTCTCCAGAAATGGAAGAGATAAGAACCTTCTAACTTTTGACTGGATTTTGCCTCTGGTAGTTCGCCTTTCCTGGTCGGGTTCGAGGAACCAGAGCCGAACTCTTGGAGACGATATCCTCATCATGTTGAGGGCGCACTGCCGCACAAGTCTGGCGGTGATTATTGATGGGAGCCCTTGGGAAAGACTCATGTCTCCTTGAATTAAGGCCTTCAGTGACCTTCTCATTCACCTCCTCAGAATATGGGAGGTACTGGTGATTGCATTCTGGGGATAATGATCAGAAACGGTTGGAGACGGTGGTTTGCACCACCTACTTCTTGATCACTTGTCATCGCTGTCCTGACAACATGGGTTAATTATTGACTTGGAGGGCTTGTCAAGCGGCCTACAGAGTCGAAATAGTACCATTTTGACAATTTTCCTTAACCAGCGCATTTGATACCCAGTATTGAAGATGCTGAGTAGGTGATGTCGTCCTCAGAGAAGACGACGATCCAGTAGGAGTAGCAGCAGATGCATTCACAACAGAGGTATTCACAGGTGTGAACTTAAGAGAATCCATTTCTGTAACACAGAAGATCTTGGAAAAGAGTTTTTGTTTGATAAAACAGACATAATCAAGATAAGTTCTGCCACTACTTCTTTTGGATGAGCACATATATTATTGATTATTTTTTTGGCCCTCTAATTGAGTTTAAACAGGGGCCTAACAAATAAGTAAAACATCATTTTAACTTGGTTAAGGATTCACGTCGCGTTCACCATTTTTTGTTTCCTCTAGAAGTGGGGATGACCTCATTGATTTAAGTTTCAAACATTCAAAGTGGTTTCTAAGAGGTTTGTTCATAGAACCGGAAACATCCAATGATTCTATATCCATTTGGACCTACTTTCCAAAGGTAGGTGCTCATTAGTTGTGAACTGATGAGGCTTAATAATTTTCATTAGTCGAGAGGATGGGCGGTCGGACTCATCACACCATTTTTAGGGGAATTATAGTCTACTCTGGGAATCTATTTGTAGATTTAAGTTATGTTCGTGAATCCTTATTAAACTACCAAGTATTAAAATGAGACTTCCTTTAGATCTAAAAATCAATGATTGATATGTAAGAGATTTAGAGAATCTTTTATATGTATTCGAGGTTCTTCATCGATAGTGAATCATCTGTATTTGTTTTGAGATTCTTAGTCAATGGTAACCTTCTCCACATTATATAGAAATATCTTTGTCATTATGATAACCATACTGGTTTTAAGGCCACTCAGCGGGGAACTTGAAGTTTATTTTCATTCAGAAGGAAATAGATTATTTTAGAGTTGGGATCATACCCGCAGATGGGCTACCTAAGTATCCTTTGTTTTAGAAAAGGAACCAGAACCCACATAGTTGAAGTAAATAAGTATGAGGTTTATGTATGATTGATGGCTCAAAGAAAGCTATCATAATTACTTTTACACTCTAATCCCATGTGAGTCATGCTCGGTGTGTGAAACAAGAGGTATTGGTAAAACCTGACAATTGTGCCATGAAAGATGTAATCATAAGAAATGATGTGGGGATTATGTAAGTATTACTGCCCAGATAGATGAAGATTATGATTTATTTCAGGGAAGAAATCCGGGAACAAAGTCCATAAAGGTATATGTTCTTTATGGAGATTTGGATAGTTAATTTAGGACTTAATTATAAGAAGGATGCCCAGATTAGAGGGGACTTATGATTGGGTTTTATTATTGAGAATGAAGTCCAAATCAAAAGTAAATTAAGACTGGTTAAGAGAAATTTTGACTGGTACTTACTCCTAAGAAGGAGGCCCAGGTTAAGGGACTTGAGAACTAGGGATTACTCTTGAAGAGGAGGCCTAGGTTAAAGAGAATTTGGACTGGGGATTAATGTTGAAAAGGAGGCCCAGGTTAGGGGACTTGGGGCTTACTCATAAGGAGGATGCCCAGGTAAAGAGAACATGGACTAGGGATTACTCTTGAAAAGGAGGCCCATATTTGGGAATTTAAATATCGGGGCATACTCTTGAAAATGAAGCACAGGTTAGGGGAATTAGGGCTTACTCCTAAGAAGGATGCCCATATTTGGAAATTTGGAATTTGGGGATTACTCCGAAATAGGAGGCCCATATTGGGAACATGGGGCTTACTCCTAAGGAGGATGCCCCTATTAGAGAAATTATGACTGGGACTTACTCCTAAAAAGGAGGCCCAGTAAATTGGGAACATGGGGCTTACTCCTAAAGAGGATGCCCGGATTTGGGAAATTATGATTGGGTCTTACTCCTAAGGAGGATTCCCATATTTGGGAATTTGAGACTGGGGATTACTCCTGATAAGAAGGCCCAGGTTAAAGATCCCCTCATCTTTAAAGTATGAGGTTGAATGAATGAAATATCTCACCTTAATGATATAAAGATATATAAATCACTATGTTTTGAGAGATGTTCCATAGAATTCCTTTTAGATAAGAAAGAAAATCAAGGAAACATGCCATAAATGGCTTTGAAGAGTGTCTTGAAGACTAAATCTTGAATAGGAGAGGTAGATTTGAATAAGAGAGGTGAATAGGCAGGAGGGTCACCCAAACTGAAGTAGGCGCGCAGGTCCTGCATGGGCGTACGGGTCCTGGTTGCACAGGTATACCTGCGCGACACATAGGTACCTGCGCTATGGTCAACCCATAGGATAATACTTGGTCGAGGCTTGGCTCAAAACCTTATTATTATCCCTAGGGGCTTCCAAAAGAGAGGGGCACCGTTTCTGGTGAAGGGATAAGGTGACGCGCAGGTGTGTCTACTTCCCTTAAGGGTTTAAACACCTAGGTGAGTAGGTGTTGATGAATTTCAACACTTAGGCTTTGTTTCCCTTGTTTAGATCTTCCATTCTAGGTAAGAAATTACCTTAGAAGTGTTCGGAAGACTTACAGAAGAGACTAGGGAATCGGGAGAGCGAATATGAGTTTTGGAATTTTTCCTTCCTCGAAATGGGGGGCCCCAAGGTGTATTTACAGGTCAGGGAAGACCTTGGGTGAAAATCAAAGAGGACGCGCAAGTCACCTACACGCCCAATATTTGGCGCGCAAGTATACTTGCGCGACCATGATGAAACTTGCATGACCCAAGTGTGATGAAATTCTTGTTCATGCCTTTGCCAATTTTTTGATGTTTCTTCCAAGGAAAAATCACTTTGGACTAAGGTATTTCCCTTTTTTAGTCGTTAGACTCTGTGACAGAAAGTAGCATCAACAATACCTATAAAGATTTTTTGAAATTGTGTAAATATTAATAAAATTTTTTCAATATGTTCTTTGAATTGATTTTATGTTTTCAACATTAAATTAGATGGGAAGAACAAATATGCTTTTATACTTGAAGAGTTATTTGGAATTTCAATTCCAAAAATAGAATAAGAAGATTGATTAAATAATTCCATGAACAATTTTAGTTACCTCGTGGTATTTATGAAGAGTATGTTTGAATATATGGATTGGTATTTTTTTTAATTCTTATATGATGGATTTATACACTATATTTAGTCTAAATTTAATTCAATAAAACAAAACATCCAAAAAAATTAAGGATATAATCAAATCACCACACTATGGTAGGATGCCTCAAAATCATAGGAGAGCCCGATCAATAATAATGAATTGTGGTAGAATGTATTTAGCATCTATATTGGTTGGATGGTATGTAAGTGGGTGCATAAAAATAACGTAGGGTGTTCAGAGTGGTGCATAGGGGAGGCAAGTTTCTTGGCCCTCCCAATGTGTATATGTTAATGTGTTTCTAGATGATAAATATGGTCCCATGGATCAAAGTGTGAAATGAGTAGATTGAATTATTATGAGGTGACAGACTACACTAGAGTTCTATGTGGGATTGAGTGTTGATATGGTACTATTACTCAGTTTTAAATATCCATTTACAAGTTGTGTTGTCTGATATGAATTGAGTTGATGATCCACTGAGATCTATGACATGAACTTCACCCTCTCATGACCCTCAATATCATCCTTCTATGATGATCATCATAAATATATGAACAAAGAATTATGGTTTTTAGAACTCATCCTATTGATATATCAAGTACTATATGGATCATAATGATTTCATGATATGCTTTTAATTCAATATGAGTTTCAAAGAAGCTGTGTTAGGAAAATGAAGTTCATTTTGATAATGATATTCATTCATATCATATGAATGCATGTGTTTGATATTTAAAAGTATGACGAGATCTTCATAAAAATAATGAGAGTTATAAACCCTAATGAATAAATCATGGAATAAGGAAAGGTTACATGGTTTTTGTTATAATGTAACCATTGATTAAAGATGATAAATATCCAGATCATCATACATTCCAGATATTTTTTACATGAAAAAAATGTGGGAATTAAGTCGGATAATTAAAGAATGTACGTTTATAGACATCACTAATAAAATTAAATAATAATTTTAGAGATTTTTATTTTCATCAGAATATTAAAATGATAGCTCATGTTTTCTAAATATTTAGCATCTCCATTTATTCTCTATTGTGATAAATTTTTGTTCCGTAAGCCTCTTGTCTACATGAAGATTGTGTGTTCCAATGTTATTTTATATGAAGAATAAGAGTCCCATATTTTCATTATATGTTTCATACCTCATGACTACAAGATGATTAATGGGTTTTTAGACACTATGATAATAATGTACCCTAAATGTTCCATGTGATGAAACTATTATCATATTTTTTGATCATCGATCTATAAAAATGAAATACTTTTCATGAAGTTCTATTATAAAATTTCTATAAGAGATGAATTATTTTCATATTCATTGAGTTTCATTATTAACATATTTCCATGAATGAATGAAGTTCTTAATCATCTATTGAGCTTGAAGAAGAACTAGAAAAATATATCAAGAATACATTTTGGTTTTCCCAATGTTTGAAATTTACACCTAGAGAATGAGTCATTATTGAATAAATATAATATTTTACCAAGACCACGATATGAATACAAATCAGAAAATTCTATTTCAAACCTATACTAATGTGAAGAAGTAGAAAATGGCATTCCATAAATACACATATAGGAAGGTGTTGTAAATGAAAAAAAACCAATATTTAACATACACTGTCACATGAAGTGTGAATCCATGGTAATGAAACACATGAGAAAACATGAATTAATTTTGAACAAAATATAAATTTATAATAAAATAATTGAATTAGGTTCATATTATAATGTATTGGACCTCCCTAGTCCATTACATTCTAAAAAACTATTGATTAAGGGGTTCTGGGAGGCAACAATGACTCATTTCAAGAGTTTTAAAAAAATACAGTTTTTCTATGGTAAGTGGAGTCTATTGGTGGTGTAAGTAAGTGGTATCAGTAGGTGGAATCAGTAGGTGGAATTTTCGGTGGCATTAGTAGGTGAATTTGTAAGTAGCGTTGGTAGACAGCATTTGTAGGCAACGTCTGTAGGTGTCATTGATGAGTCGTGTTGGAGAATTGCGTCGATGACTTACTAACAGTAGGTCATGATGGTGGGTATTTGATGGTATCTCAAATTAGTGACTAGACATCGGTATCTCATGTTGGTTTTTGGGCATCGATAGCTCGCATTAGTGGCTCACCTTCGGTAGCTCACGTTGGTAACTCACCAATAGTTGTTCACACCAAAGTCATTCCATTGGTAGCTCCTGTTGGTGACTCACCATTGATAGATCAGGTCAGTGACTCACCATAGGTATCTCACAATGGATACTTTCCATCAGTATCTTTCATCAGTGTCTCTCCATCAGTGCATCGCATCGGTTACTCACCCAACAGTGAGTCATTTCCAGCAATTTTCTCCAGTTTTTCCATATTCACACTTTAACATCAAATTTTATGTAAAATGAGTTTAAAACCATGTTTGAATGATTTTATAGCTGTTTAAAAGAAGTTAAAGTTAGTCTTTAATTTCCCATTTCTGTTGAGAATTTTAATGGAGTGGTCTTTATTGTGATCCGACTTTAATGTCCTTTAAAACCATTTTCTCCATAGATTTAGGATTTGACCTTTATAAAGTTGATATCCTTCCACCAATGTTCAATTGTTCTATATTATTGCTATATAGAATCCTCAGAAACCTTCTTCTACAAGGATCCTTGCAGTAGTGTTTCACTCGTGGATCACATATCCCTCGAGGTTCCTCTTATGGCTTGTGCACCCCAGTTTTGACTCCTGGCAGAGTTATCGACAGTCTATTCTTCCAAGTAGGGATACCTTCATCTCTTTTTAATTTTTGTATCATGTGGGGTGGGTGTAATATTATATCCTTTTGAATATTGTTAGAACCAAATTTAATGAATATAATAATAATTAATAAATGAGGGTTTTAGAAGATGATGATGGTGATCATGTTTTCTTATTTGTTATTTGATTTGTATTATTGATTATATCTTTTTTAAAATCATGGCTATTGGTGGTTCTCGCTTGCACAATTGTGATGGATTGTGGATGTTTATTTTTGATACCCTATGAATGACCGTATGAATACAAAATTGGTTAACCATGTATATTTGGTTAAATAAATGGATTCCTCTGGATCAAAATTGTTATGCGATAACCCTTGAAATATCAAAGTGGAACTAAATAATGAGTGTTTTCTATATCAGAACACACCTTGATTTTTTGGAGTAGTAGTATATTGTGTTTCCATTTGTTCTATATCGGTGCCTTGTTTAGTTATTTCTTGGTGAGGTTGAGTGAAAAGGTGTTTATGGAGTTATATGAGTGTTGAAATGGTATCATATGTTGAGAGATTGATTGATTGTGGAATGGATGGGAATTGTTTGAGTAGTAGGATGCAGGTTCATGTTGGGGTATGTTTATGTTGTTGGTTTTATGGGTGTGGTGTTTTTATACAATGGGGATATTAGGTTTTCTTATAATGAGGTATTTTTGGGGTTTCATGGTAAATTGTGGGTTTTCTTATTGAGAGGAAGGACATGGAATAATGAAATGGAAAAATGATGATAGAAGTGGTTGGTATGGGTGTTAAATAGAGTGGAAATACTATGTGAGTTGCCTTACAATGATTCCTTTTCCCACTACGTGGTTTATTCTCTGTGTCTTATTACATGTTGTGATTAGTAGTTGATTTGTTAATGATGGAATGCATAAATAAGTTCTTTTATAAATATGATAACTAGTTAAATGAGATGTCTAGGGGTATGTTTGAGTTCTGTTTTGTTTTGGAAGGATTTAATTTTTCAAATTTTGATGTGGCTGTTGTTGGTGTTAATAAATGCATTTATAGGTAGCATTTGAGTCGGTATTATTATATGGTGGTTGGTTTTTGTATTGAGAACCCATATGTTGGGATTTATGTTTGATACCTATATATATACTTGTTCATCCTTGTGATTTCTATATGCACCCCACCATAGTTGAGAACTGTGTGGCAAACATCCCCATTGTTATGGGGGAATGTGTCTTTCCCAAATATCCCTGTGGGAGGATGGATGGATGGCCACCCTCCCTTCCCTGATCCGTCTTCTAGGATGTGTAATCCTAAGATCATTCTTATAGGTTATGTTGTGGTGTGTGTCCTAGGTGTCTATGGGCAGGATGTGGTGTGGTATGTGGGCCAACAGTTATTGAGTAGGAAGTGGTTTGGTATTTATCCTAGGTGTGAGCGGGTGGGATGTGAATGGTGCTTTAAGAAGTAGTGTGAGCACCGTGAAATTTTCTACAATGGTGTGAGAGGTTCTAATTAGTGGGAAAGCTGTGCGGGGTATCTATTTCCGACCCTTTCATTGGGGCACTCATTCGTCTGTTGGAGGACGTGGAACTGTTGCCCCGCATTCCCGCTTTCCAAAGGTGGGTGACATCTGGCACTTATTCAGAGATGTTTGTTCCATGATCAAAACAGGATGATGGGATGTCAGTTCCTCCTTATGTGGATTCCTCCCCAGAACTATTTTCCTATTCTGGGTCTCCCTCATAGAATTAATACATTGTTCATGAAACTCTTCCAAGTTCCATGTCTTCATGGACGATGGTTAATTATTCTTGCTTCTGTCAAGAAATTCCATGGGGTCCAGTTAGGGTAGCAACCTTTAGTGAGGGGAGTAGTCACGTCGGAGATCACTATCTTTTCTGGATGCTAGAACACTGATGCATCTGAGTTTCTTCCCATTATTATAGGGATTATTGAGGGTGTAGAATCCCGAGTTATCCAACGTCGAATGCAGGTAATTTTAAACCATACAGAAGTCTCTGAGGTTTTCCTCATCTTCCCATGTTTAGCATATGGTATTCTATGAGTTTAACATCTAGAAGAGACATATCTGATGGATTATAACACCGAAAGAAGTGTATTAGATAGGTGCAACCCCTGAAGGGAACCATGATGCAGAGGATAACGCTTGGTCAGTAGCCTGATTTCTACTAGGAGAAGTGAGAAAGTAGGTGACATGATCTCACCAGGATGTGGCAGTCCAAGTAAGAATCATGATGGATATGGATTATTGAGAATGTATGGAGAGTGAGATAGAGCCGACATGAGGGAGACAATGAAGCTGGGATTGATCCTTGAAGATAATTCCTACGTATCCCTGTGGTAGGGAATCAAAGTACAAATAGTTTAGGATGGGGGTATAGAATTGGGTTTTACATATAGGATAACGACCAGATGATATACTTGGGCTTACACAGGGTTAGTATCCCAGATTAGTCTGAAGTGCGAGGGCTGACCAGAGATGTGGGTCCCATCAAAGGGGGAATCAATGGCTTCCCTTCAATTACAGGCTACAACAGCTTACCACTGGATGTGGGACAATGTCTTAACACTTTTTGGGGTATAATGGCTTACTGTGGGATAGGGTAAAATGACTTATCGATGGATGGGGTAAAACATCTTACCGCTAGTCGGGGAACATAACGGCTTACCAACAATTGGGGTAGGACCTTAGGGAGGCTTCTTATGTATATTGTATTGGAGACAAGGATCAAAACCCACATAGTTCGAATTGGTATAGTTTAACGTCTTGCGGGATGAAGGTCAACCGACATGAATGGGCTAGGACTAGTAGGCATTGGCCTTTAAAATTAGGGAGGATTTAAATGTACCTTGCCATGGAAAGGATGAAAGTCCAAGTAGTTCAGAAGGGTACAGTTTAACGTCTTTTTGAATGAAAATGGGAGTACTATTTAACATCATAAAGGACATGGGTGAACTGACATGGAGTGGTTAGGAGTGCTGGGTGTTGGGCTTGAACCTCAGGGAGGCTTCCTATGTGCCTTTCTTTGAAAAGGATCAGATAAAAGACCACGTAGTTCAGAATGGTTTGGGTATTACATGCTAAGGTGGACCAGAGAGGATGTCATGGTCGATGCTTACTCAAAGCTTACGCGAGTCATGCTCGGTGTGATAAAAAAGGCTGAAATGAACGGACAATCATGTTGTGAATGGCATGTCTGTGGGAAGTGGAGTGGGGATTACATGTGGTTAGCTTCCCAAGGAGGAAATAGGGGCTTATGTGTGGTTATCAACCTTGGGTGATAGATATTGGGACTTATTCTAGGATAGAGGCCCAATGGAGACAAATCTCAGAGGGAGAGGGATGGGATAGAAAAGGTCCATGTGCCCCTCTCACCTCTAGTCTTTGGAACTGAAGAAAAAAGGAGGATCATGGGTGTTGCCTCTAGAAAGAAAGTCTAGGGCCTTACACCAATATGGTTTCCATTTCCCGCATATAGACGCCACTCCAGCAGATAGGATCTCATTCCATGGGAGGATGATCTCACTCCCATGGAGAAGAGTTGGTGTAGAGAATGTCTGAGATGGGTCACCCCATGTGTATTGCATGGGGAAAGGCCACAGTTTAACATCTTGTGATAAGGATGATAGTGCTTGGCAGTTTAACGTCCTAATGCTTGGATGAGGTGGGTTCACTCTACACCCCTAGGACATACATAACCAGAATGCTTTAACCCTTCGGGAAGTGATGGCACCGACAATTATGTGGTGAGGGAGTGTTGTGGAGTGATCCCCTGAGGGGGCCACGTTAGTGTGGCTGTGTGAAGAAATAATAACTTTTAGAATTCCTAGGTTACATTAAGGATCTAAAATGGTGAATGGGGATTACGCATGTAATCTACCCGGGTGTCTTCCTCATGTCTGGCCATGAGGGAACCCCAACTCACTTGTGTGTTGAGGCACCAAATAGGGGTCTACACCTATACGCTAATTAACAAGTGGGACAATACCAAGGGAATTAATATTAGTTCAAAAAAATGCAGATGAAAAGTTTGAATAACATGCCCAAAATTTGGAATGGGGTGAGGGTGGAGTGAAGATGAAGGATAGCTGTTCACCATGTTCGAAACACAGTATCCATATTGTGTTAGCCTAAAATGCGGACAAACAAATTAGGGTCGACTGATGACTGTGTTCGAAACACAGGACCTAAATCGAAGTGTTTTCAAATGTCTTGTAGAACATTGGGCCACAATGGTAGGTGAGCCAATACGGCATGGGACCAGGCCATTAAGGGGTCCCTTCAGACATGAAAGAGGATGAAGATCCGGATGAAGGACACACAAGGCATAAGATGGAGAGATGGAATGTTCGAACAGATTCCAACTCTCTTGAAATTATTCCATTGTCATCATGGCATGAGGTATATCATGATTTTCACATAATCTATATCTTATTTAGAACAAGTGGATCCTATTATTGAATGATTTATCATGCCATAATTTTTAGTCATGTAGAGGGGATTATTTCCATATTATACTTAGTGCATAAGGCATCTCTTGTTTGGAGCAAGATGCATCATTTTTTTTCATATATGGTGTACTTAAGTTTATATTCATATAGATAGGGCTATTGGCATCTTATTCTTGGTGCATAAGGCATATCTTGTTTAGAGATAGAGGCATCCTATATTTTTCATAGAGGGTGTAATAAAATTTATATTCACCAAGATAGGAAAATTGGCATTTTATTCCAGGAACATAAGGAATCTCTAGTTTGGAGCAAGAGGCATCCTATATTTTTCATATAGGGTGCACTACATTTTAAGGATATATAGATAGGACTATTGAAAATAGGTCACCTAGAAATGGATGGTGTTGGGACTTACAGAAGAGCGTGCCATTCTGGTTCAACCTAGTATAGAAGTCAGGTGATGGGGTTTGGATGAGTTTCTTGAGGAATGGTTCGACTCAAGTTACATATGGAATTGATGATGAGAATAAGAACTCCTGAAATAGGAATGAGACCAAGAGTAATATATAGAATAATGGTGTATCATGGTGTGTAGAAGTGTATCTCAAATCATGGTATGACATTGGTGGAAGGTGGATGTGTGCAAGGCCACAATGAAAAATGCCGACGTCCGACTCCAAAACTTTTGCAGTACGACTCTCCATTAACCATGGGGGTAAGTGCGGGTGGTGGGGGGACCAGCCAAGAGTGCCGAGACTGTAGGAAAAAACTGATCCTGAGTTAGGGTGAATGGGAACAACCCATGTGTTATCGACCAGTGAGCACCAAGCTAGACACCTTTTCACGTAAGATAGGTTACACATGGGATGAGCTATGTGCAAGGATGCACTGTATGGCACAGGTGCTAAACAAATTGGGCACCATGGCACTGTTTCACAGAATATTTAATTATTTCATGTAAGATTGTATGATTTGTGCCCAAAATTGGCATTTTTCACACAAGAGGTGATTTTGCGCACAAGTTTTATGTTTTTCGTGGTAGAGGTGGTTTTGCAAGCACATGCGTTGTGCAGTAAAGGGATTAGGTGAGGATCAAACCATTATGGGCTTGGGTGAAAATGGACCCATATGGGACCCATTGTACAAAATCTCCCCCGGAGGGTTCTTATTTTCCATGTAGGTTCGAAAAGGATGGTCTTACAAAAATCAGAGTGGTGGCCGACCTCCGGAACCCCCTTGGATGAAGGGGGTGTACTTGTATTTTAAGGTGAAATCTTGGGAGGCGGTGCACGTAAAATTCCAAGCACAAAACTGGTTTTTCACCGGTCTTGCAGTGGGTACGTGAAAAAAGGGAAGTTTACATTTCATTTGTTTAGTAATATGTTTACAAATGGGGTTGCATGAAAAATTAATTTATTGCGCATAAGATTCCATTATTACAGGAAAGATTCCCTTTTGCACGCAAGATTACATTTTTTTTCACGCAAGATTCCATTTTTGCGCGCAAATCCAATATTTTCCCCAAAATAATAATGGATGACCATTTCCAGTAGTCTACCTTCGAATAGCCATAAATTCTGATCAAAAACATTGTTCAGTCTCCATGACTAATCAAATCAAAGCATGCAGAACTATCCTTACTCTGAGATCATGTTTGGAAGAATTAAGTGAATTATATAGATGTGTTTTCGGGTTCCCATAGTACACTATCATCGATGTGCTCTATATCACTTTACGTGAATTGTGTTATTTGGTGAGTGTGTCCTAGGGGTGGTTGGGTGGGGGGCTAGTATACCTTGTTATGTGATTTTGGTTTCTCATGTTTCTCATGGGGGAATTAGTATGCTTTCCCACATTTGCACATGAGAGTTTGGTTTTTACCTACTGAGTATATTTGTACGCTCACCCAACATATATAAAACTATTTTTAAGTTTCTAGGAGGGCTATAGGGACCATTCTAGGCATTACTAACATGGACGTTGGGACATTTGTTGTGTTTCCTCTTAGGATTGTTCTTATGGTTTTTACTTTAGATATTTCCATTGTATATCTAGCAGTTTTTATTTAAACATGCATGTGAGGTAGATTTTAATTTCATTATATATATATATATTTGAGTTATTTTCAGGTTAATACATCTTATTTCTCGATCATGATTAATATAAAAAGGTAATGCCTACTATTTTGTGAGAGTTATATTCCCTTCGTGCTGGTCACCACCCTGGGGCCTACTGGTGGTGGGACTCGGGGGTCATTATCTCTATTCCTTCATTGGTAGCATAGTAGGTGAATATTTATAGTGATGGGGTGATGAAATAATGGCATCAGAGGTCATGGATGAGGGATAGGATAGAGTTTGGAGTTAGGCACATGAAGTATATAATGGGTTTCTAGGGAAATAGTGTTAGGTGATCTTGGTGTGTGGCATAGGCTAGGGAAGACCAGCTATAAAATAGGATCCCCCCCTCCATTATCTGATGAATGGACTCTTATCTTACCAAACAACTAAGGGAGGCCCCACCATTTATAGGGTAGAGACCCTAGGAAAGGTACACACATCATAATGACCTATGTTCTTCTATGAATTGGAATCTAGGGAAAAATTGGAATGGATAACAATAAAATGGGTTGAATCAAAGTTTAGATAATATTTCATACTAGTCAGTCTTAGGAATTCCTTGTTTACCTTTCAGCTACATCACCCAATCATTGTTTGTATGTAGTACAAGCAGTGGAGGCTCAACATGCCAACCCCATTGATCGATAGAGAACTGACCTAGTGGAGGAGGACGACTAGTGGAAAAAAACATTACAGGATTTCCAGAAACAGACTCTAGGGAAGTACGAGGGTAGCGTTTCAAACATGGAGGTAGAGAGTTGGATGAAGGAGCATGTGAACACATTCAGCTTGATCTTGTATTTGATGGAGAACTGGGTTCCTCAGGAAGTGATCCATATGTGGGGAGTTATGCTTCATTGGTGTATTATTTACCTAGGGGATGGGAAGGAGGCTGACGTTCTGTGGGTCAATTTTGCGAAGGAGTTTCAAGAAGAATTTCGTTCTAAGATCATGAAGGCTTAAAAGAGACATGAGTTACTATCCCTCCAATAGGGAAGTATGTCTATATGGAATAAGGGGATCAAATTAAAGGACCTCCTTTAGTTTTATTTGGATTTCTTTCCGGATGATAAGTCTCATGTGAGACACCTAGAGGAGCCTCCCTTTCTTTCTCTATAGTATGTGGTTACCCCAATAACCTTTCCAAAATAATTTGAGGTTCTGCATATGGAAGAATTAGTTGAGAGGATGAACTCATGAGGTGGTCTACCATGACAGGGGATTCAACCTAGTTCTTCTAAGAGAAAATCTATCAACAGTAGTTCTGAGTTGATATGGCCTTCAAGGTTACGACCAATGAAAATGTGACCTCAACGGTCACATTTCAACCTTCTAGTCCTCATGTCTATCTTGTGGGCCTAGGATGGTGTGTTTTGTCGATTGAGTCCATTAGAATATCTAGAGTTAGTGCCCTGTGGCCATTCAATCTCATTATGGTGGAGGTGTGCAGGTTCAGTTCATTCCTCAATAGTAGTTTGTAGTTAGGCTATTACAACAGTAGGGACAATAACCTCACACTTCATCAATTAGTGATAAAGGTGGTAGAGTCTGACCTTAGGTTTTTTCCCAAGGACCTTGGCTCAAGTGTTGTCAAGGAGGAATTCATCAGCACCGGGACAGAGGATACGTGAATTGTCAGTTTCACACTATAGTGGTAGCAGTTCCTAAAGGGATGTATATTGTTCAAGGTATGATGAGTTTTTTCAGTACTCATTCTTTCACATTGTTTGATTCAAGTGATTCTTACTCCTTTGTTGCACCTAATCTAGACCATTCCCTGGGACTAGAAATAGAGAGGCTTCACATTCCCCTGGTGTTGAGCATTCCAGTCAGAGGTCAGACCAGCTTGTTTGATGTGTGCAAGGGATAAATATTGATGACGGGGTTGTATCAATCATGTTGGGGATATTTTCCTATTACAGAAGTGGCCATATGATATCCTTCTTAATATCGACTTGGTTTACTTTGTCCATGCTGTTATCAACAACTTCCAATGTAGAGTTGTGTTTTAAGATGTGGATGGACAACTTGTGGATTTCATTGTATAGTTGAGTTGTTAGATGGGGAGTATGTGTATAGATCACCTTCATTCCATGTTGGTCGAGCTATTAGTGGAATCGATGGATGATGAGATGAAGAACATACCCAACATTGTTGTGGAGTTTAGGGATGTCTTCCCTGATGAGGTTTTGAATCTACCCCCTCGATGTGATGTTGAGTTTAGGATAGACATGCAACTCAATTATTCTCCAATTTTGATGGATCGTAATAGGATGACACCTTTAGAGTTTCAAGAGATGAGGATTCAAATAGATGATCTGATACAAATGGTATTTATCAGGCCCTACTTGTCTCCATGGGGTGCTCCTATTTTGTTTGCAGAAAAGACTAATGGTGGTTTGAAGTTGTGAATAGACTATGAGAGGTTCAATCATGTAAAGATCAAGAAACAATACCCTCTCTTTAATATATATGATCATTTTGACCAGATTAGGGGAGGAATTTGGTTATCTATGTTTGATGCACATTCTGTGAATAACTAGCCGAGGGTGAAGGAATGTGATATCCCATAGACTGATTATAGGTGCAGTCATACATAGATTAAGTTCATGGCTATTCTATTCATTGTTACAAGCATACCTGTCATGTTCTGGAGGCTCATGAACTCTATTCCATGACTCCCTAGACCAGTTTTTTGTTGTATTTATTGATAATATCCTGATCAACTCAAAGTTAGAGGAGGAGCATACCGAGCATCTCAGAACTATTTTTGAGGTTCCTTAACACCACCATCTCTATAGAATGTAGTCCAAATTCACTTTTTGGTCACTAATGGTAAACTTCCTCAGGAATTTTGTGTCTCAGTAGAGTTTAGTAGTGTACTCGTAAAAGGTATAAGTAGTTGTTTCTAGGGAAGAACCCAAGATTGTGGTTGAGGTTTATAGTTTTCTTGGTATGGATTGATATTACTGGATATTTATTCCCCATTTCTATTGATTTTTAGCTTCATTGATGACTTCAATTAGGAAGGTATATCATATTTTGTGAAGTGAGCAGTGCCGGTATGTGTTCTGCTACCTGAAAGGGAAGTTGGTCAGTGCTTCAATGCTCTAGTTTCCAGAGGAAGGGGTGATGTTTGATGTGTTTTGTGATGCTTCCCATATGGGATTATGATGCATGATGATTAAATAATTGGTAATGATCTCTTATTCATCTAGGATGTCATGTCCCCATAAACATAACCATTCCAACCATGATCTAGATCTAGCGGGGGTCATGTTGTTGTGGATGCTTTAGCAGCATTACCTCATTAGGTAGTGCTTTGTGGTCTTAAAAAATCTCATGATCATGAGGTATATATTTTCCTAGTGAGATATAAACATGTGAAATCAGAGGAGGATAGAGTTTCTAAAAGATTTCGATTTTGATATGTCTTATACTTTAGGGAATGGGAATGTTGTGGCCGATTCTTTGAGATGGAATTCACAAAAGGTGGTTGTTTGTGAATCTGTATATGCTTGGAAGGTGATGGAGGAGTTGGCTGACTTGCACATAGATGTAGGGTTGGATGCTGGCATATGATGTTTTTTACTGATGATGGTGAAGTATTATCTAATACAGAAGGTGTAGGAGTCTCAATGGGGATAATCAGATTCAAAGGTGATGCGTTATCATGATGACTAGGGTGATTCTCCAGAGGGATGTTCAGACTTAGATATTGTTTCTTGGTAAGCTATTTTTTATAGTGGAGATGTGGGATGGATTTCTTCATGATTTTAGTCTCTCAACTTTTGTTGTACACCCGGAAATTTATACGATGTACCGCATCTTAAGATAACAGTTTTGGGGTACTAGGATAAAATGGGCAGTAATAGAGTTTGTGGTGAAGTGCTTAGTGTCCCAGCAGGTGAAGGATGAGTACCGTGTACCCAGAGGTTTGTTTCCCTGATTGGATGAGGAATGAAATCTCAATTGATTACATCAATGGGTTACCCAGAGATGTTAGAGGATATAAAGCTATCTAGTTACTAGTGGATCGATTGTTGAAATTAGATAACTTCGAGGAGATCAAGGAGTTGGGCATAGTGGATTCCTTGGACAAGTGGTATTTAGATTAGGTGGTGCAGATTCATGTAGTTACATGATCCATCATCTTAGATCCAAATGTTTATTTTATCTCATGAGTGTATAGGGGATTACATCGCGATTTCAACCCTCAGTTATGCCTCATTACATCCTTCCACCCTCAGAAAGATGGATAGATAGAGCGGAGTATCCAAATATCGGAGGACATGTTGCGTGCTTCCATATTGGTCTTTGGTGGATCTTGATTGTGAAACATGATCTTGGTATAGTTTTGTTAAAATAATAGCTATCATTATTCTATTGGTATGGATCCATTTGAAGCATTTTACGGGAGATCATTTCATTCACCTTTATGTTGGAAAGATGTTGGGGATAGAAATATTCTTGGTTTGGACGTGGTGAAAAGTGAAACCAAGAAGGATTGGCTTTTTTGTGAGAGGATGAAGTTTGTGAAGGACTGGAGGAATTGGTACAATGATTACAGGAGGTGTCTCTTGGAGTTCTAAGTTGGGGACCACATGTTCTTGGAGGTGTCCCCTCAATTTGGAGAGCAGAGGTTTGGTAGGGGGATAAAGCTTTCTCCAAGGTTCATTGGACCCTTTGAGGTGTTGGCGGTGAGTTGGTGAGGTGGAATAACAATTACCATTTCCACCACTATTGGAGGGTGTTCATGATGTATTTCAAATCTCCTAACTTTGTTGGTATCTTCCCGATTACTCGAATGTCATTATGTAGGGATGGTTAGATGTCGAAGACGACCCAATGTTCATGGAGCATCCAGTAGAGATCTAGGATCATCGGGAGAAGGTGGTGTTTAGATGGATCATTCCATTGGCTCACATGTTGTAGAGGAATGGTGTCATGGAGGAGAGTACATGGGAGCCAGAAGCACATATGCACTCCCTGTACCTGGAGTGTTTTTTATTTTTTATTTTTTATGTGTTTCTTAATGATACGATGATTAAACCTTATTTTCTGTGAGATGAGTTACTTCCTTGTTTCGTAATATGCAATGATGTCCAGACATGTGGGAAGGGTTGGATTTGATTCCTAATCGAGACACATTAATTGATATGTGATTAAACCTATTCTGGTTAGTCAGTGTCACCTAGAGTGAATAATATCTTGACATAGAGGAATGATTTCCCTGATTTTTTTGTTTAAGACTGTGTGGCTGTTGTTCTTGTGTGGTGAGTCTTGTGGTCAATTTGGGATGTATATTTCAGAGCAGGTGTTCTTGTATTTTTAGGTTCTACTCTAGTTTTCATACAACATAGGTTAGTTTATTATTGAAATTTGATGTCATAGCGGTGTTTCAGGTATAGATGGAACCTTGAGAGGTATCTCACGAGGCTATTTTTAGAAATCTTATTTTTCTTATGGGTTGGTTTTGGATTATCAAGTATGAGAATATTTTGTGAGGTATCTGATATAATTTCAGGAATCTCCCCGGTCCAATACGTTGCAAACATCTGGTGTTTAAGGTGTTCTGGGAGGCAATGGTGACTCATTTCTGGATTTTTTCATAAAATACAGTTTCAAATGGTAGGTGGCTTCAGTAGGTGGAATCGGTGAATCAAGTTGGTGAACCACGTTAGTGAATTACTGATGCTAGGTTGTGATGATGGTTCATTGAAAGTAGCTAACGTTAGTGACTCACCATCGATAGCTCGTGTCGTTGAATCTCCATCGGTAGATCGTGTCAGTGACTGACCATCGATAGCTCATGATAGTGAATGGCCATCAGAAGATTGTGTCAGTGAATCTTCATTAGTAGCTTAAATCAGTGACTCACCATGGGAAGCTTGTTTAAGTGTTTTTCTATTAACAACTCTCATCGGTGACTCACAATCGGTGACTAGCATCAGTGACTCACCCAACAGTGACTCGTTTCCAACAGTTTATTAGAATTTCAATTTTCTCTAGTTTTTTTCTTCATATTCTACCATTACCATATTATTTGTGTTGGGAATATTTTTTTTTCAAGAATAATATATAAATATTAATGATTTTTATGCTCACAAATAATTTTTTTTGTTTTACTAATGATTTTATTTTTATTGTATTTCAAGAAATGTATAATATTTTTAATTATTATCTTAAAATTGTATTCAACTATTTATTTGTGAGAAATATTTGTTAAAGTGTTCGGAACACCCTTAAGTATATTTTTAAAGAAGAGTTTTCCATTTTTCATTTACTGAAAATATTATTAATTTGATACATCGAAGAAAGTATCGTATGGAACAAACCTTAAATTTATGCTGAATGATCACTGCGTATGGTTAATCAAACTTAAGTTTGATTAAATATATGGTTAATGAAAATTAGGGTTGGATAAGAACCTTAAATTCTCCTGAAAGGAGAAGAATGGTAAAAGAACTACTATAAATTGTTGTGCCTTATTCTCTGTTCATTATTCGCTACATATATATTCTCATACAGAAACATCTCCAACTGTATCTACTATTGATGTGAATCAAACAAATTTTGAATCTTTAAAAATGAACAAAATTCACCCCCCACTTGAGTTATCACTATATATTTTCCGACCTAACTTTTGGTATCAGTGGTTGTGATTTTCAATAGAGCTATAAAATGATAAAGGCATAAGATCTGTATTAGTGATGACAATAGAGAATATCATCGAAGGAGTGTGAATGATTCGTTATCCATATTTCAATAGTGATAATATATATATATGTGTGTGTGTGTGTGCACAAAAATTTGAAAATTAGACGAATAAGTGAAATATTCAGTTGGACATTGTGAAGAAGAAGAATATTTTACTTCATAAGTATGAGAATGAATCAAATTGAAGAAGAAGTTATCATAAGAGTAAAACAACATTATAACTCCCAAAAAAAGTATCTTCTTGAGGAGGAATTTATTTATGTTAAAATTTTCATTAAAAATAGGTGAATACTTTCATTAAAGGATGTATAAATAAATTTACAAGAGCAAGAAATCATACATGCCAATTGACAAAAGTGAAACTCAAGTGAATCTTTATTCCGAAAATCCAATAACCCTGAAAAATGGATTATTTTATATTTTCTATGTGTTATATAATTCTTTCCAAAACATTCCAATGACTAGAGACTTTTATTGAGTAGTGAAGATTTCAAAAATATCATGTGTAATAATTATCTATATCTAAATATTTTTAAATGATAAGGAATATATAATAAGGTAATCAAGATCTTAAGTAGTCTAAGATGTAAAAGGGATAATTGTACTAATGCTTGAAAATTTTCCTAGCATTGATTGACCACCCTCCTAGTGTTGTGTATATTTTGAAGTGGTCCACCTAGATTATCAATGTTTATGATGTTATTTAGTTATAATATAATTACAAATGTAGAATAATAATTTAATATAATTTTTATTTTTTTTATATATCCAAATTATGAATGATGCACAAGATGAAGTTAATTATATTAATGTATAACAAAATCTGAATTAGTGCTTTTAATCATTGGGTACAAGTTTTAAATAATAAAATTTATGATATATTTGCAATGAATATTACATTTACAAGTTCTTTAATTTATCATATATGATCAATAATGATAACATAAACAATAATATTTTTCTTTTAAAAAAATTCTCATTCCCAACCATATAATGCATTTGTGAAATGACAATAAAAAATCATTAGATACCATTGAGGTAATAGTCCACATATACGCATGGTAGATGATTTCATTTTCAATATAATGTGTAAAATGGGTAATATTTTCTATACTTTTTAAACATAAGTACTAAATAACTATAATATTTTTATTATAAATTCTTTATTATGAACATCATTTTAATGTGGTGAAGGAAAATGAACAAAAATTACATCATGGAGGTGGTAGTTCGCACAACATAGAATTGACATTTTCATTTGAATTATTAACATTGGGGATGGAGGTTAATTATTATAACATAATTATAATAACATATTAGTATCATAATGATAAAATTATTATCATTATGATATAGAAAATAAAATTTATTGAATAAACGAATATCATAATGAAATATGAAAGATAATGTGATATTACGAACTTAGACTAATTTGATTGGATTATATAATTTGTGAATGGAATTACACCATTGTGTGATAGTCACTTGAGAAGACCATAACTAACATTATATTTATATGGATGTTTAGTATAGGTTAGGTTTGAGTATGGTTTGAAAAGTATATTTTTTTGGAGTTTGAGGAGGTGAGGAGAGGAGTGTGCTTTTTAAAATTGAAAAGGATTATCATTTTGGTAAATACTTAAAACTATCCAGTAATGAGATGTCAATAATAATAAACTTTCTTAAAAAATGGATACATAATATAGTTTATGGAATATATATATGACACACACCACCACCATTAAAAATGAATATTTTTTGAACATGTCTTTCCCTTTACCTCTTATGTTACACACTGTTTCCTTTTCATTTTTCACAACTATAACTAGTTTTTATCTTCATAATATATCCAAAACACTAAAAAACTCAGAAATATTAGAAATTTTGACCCATTATTGCAAAATATGAAATCCAACTTATAAAATAATAATACTATGTGAATGGAAAATTAATTTTAATAGAAATGCATGTAACACACAAAAACATGTTTTTTTAGAGTTTTTTATATGAAAATTCATTTATCATTATAGTAGAATTATCAACTCCATTTATTCTAGTAAAAATATAAAATATCATCAAAGGGGTATTTATTTAACTCGAAAATAAATTAAAATCTTTGTTAATTCTTGATATAATTAATTAAGAAAAATAATTCATTTGTATCCTTAAAATTCATAAAATATTTTTCAAATGATGGCAATGAGTTTTTAAATTCAACATAGTATTTTTAAAGACATTTTATTCTATAAATTCATATAAAAAATTATTGAATAACATTGAATATACTTATACATTAGCATAATTTCCAAAAATTGATGGCATTAATAAAATCATTATTTTCATTATTCTCAAAAATAATTAATTAATTTTGAAAATTATCAAAATTTATAATTATATAAATATAATCATGATAAATAATCAAAATAATTTTAATTTTTTCATATTTACATTCTAAAATATATAAAATTTTTCTTTAAATAAATATATATTAAATTGAAAAAATAATTATTTATTAAAATACTAGTTTTTATAATATATATTCCTCTTCTTATATCTAATAAATTAGAAATTAGACTAATGTTAATACACTTTTCCTAAAAAAGTTAATATTATTGAATATAATTAAATTTTACAAAAAATTATTCATTAGTTTCATAGCTTCACCGGTCGAGTCAATTATTAAAATAAAAATTATTTTTGTTTATATTTATAAATATTAAGATATATAATATATATACCAATGTTTATACCTTACAACTCTATGGATTGAATAAAATGGTAAATGATTATTCAGTTCCAGTATTTCATTGTCAAAAATCCATCTAACATTGTTTTTATTTATGGAAAATATAGTGTGGAATTTTGGGTCATTACTTGGGGAACTACATAGATAAATTCTCCAAGAATCAAGGTAATATATACCAATATATTCCATCAATATTTGGTTAAGATTATTAAACAATAGCATTCTAAATTGAGGTCCCAAATTCTATATTTTTTTCTTTTAAAATGATATTAATATTAATGTTTTTGGTTAAATTATTTTATTATAGATCTAAAAAATCATTAAAAATATAAAAGTTTTCTATGAAAATTCATTCACCACTAACACATTAGATAATGTTTTACAATTTAATACTCTGTCTAGAAATATTATATCAAATAAAATATATTAGTTTTCCTATTTTAATAATAATTGTGTTTCTTTAGATGTTTTCATTGTATTAATAATTATTGTCATCTTCGATATAACTGTTAGTATTTTTTGGATATAAATTTATAATACAAGAATATATTTTCAAAAAAATAATATTAGAATGTTTGTAGATATAATTAAATCAATTTAGTTTATAATATTTCTTTAATTAAATCATCCATGTTTAGAAAATCATCTTGTGGCTCGTATAAATGACATTACTTTCACATTAAAAACAATGAATGAGAATAATATCCTAGAAACAATGGGCTTATCTGTTTGGATATGTTTTATTTATTTATATCCAAATAAACAACATTTATACGAACCAGAATAAGAAGTTTACTTAGATATTGATGTAATCTCTGATACAAAACCCATATGTAGGACTCCATATGGAATCTATCATGGAGAATTATGTTAATTTATGAAACTACTAAATTGGTTATGTGATAAAGTATTTATATGAAAAATTAGTTTTCCTTGGTTAAAACCTCATTCTTTTGAAATGCCTATGTGTTTTCATTGAATAATTATATTTTAAACAAGTAAATAATTATTTTTATTAAATTTACTTTATATATAGAATTATCATGTTTATGTTATTGGAAATTATTTATCCTTACTTTTAATATATATTAACATTTTTTGGAATAAATAAATACAATATGAATACACTATAATTATTGTGACCTCTTAATTATATTAAATTGATGAAATAAGTAATATAAATGTCATTTTGACCAAAACAACAATAATAATTAATATAATTATTTTTTAAATATTAAAGTTTTTTCTACTATTAAAGTATCATTGAAAAAATTATGTATATTTTAAGGATTAAAAAATATCAATATGAATAAAAATCTAGAACACATTAAAGGTAATAGATTTTAATTAAATTTTGTTCTAAACTATGTTCATCTGAACAACAAGGCCCTAAATTTCCAACACCTTTGTTTAAAATCATGGTAACTCTTAAGGGATTTTACTATCATAGGAGCCAAAAAAACTACATTAAAATTAATAAAAAACCACCCTTATTGACATTAGTTTCAAATAAAACATCCTATATATCATCACCTAAAATTTTACATGTGCAGTTCTACTATCGTTTTCTCTCTATACAATTTTCAATGGTGTTTCTAATGGTATATGGTGTTTTCACAAACATTAAAAGGCCAGTATTAAAGATTAATGTTCTTAATCATCTTCTTTTTCAATTTCTACTATAATCCTTTTTTATAATATTATTTAATTTTTTTTTCATATATTTTTATTATTTCAAATCAATGATAGTATTATCCATTTGATATATTGTTATTGATATTTTTCTTATTCATTATCATTAAAAATTTTAATATGATTATATTATTCTAATATAATGTTTCTAAGTTTTGTATAATCTTATATGTGTATATTTTTTTCCAACACATATTAATTTCAATAAAAAATTCTATTATTTTTCATACTTATTAATTCATTATTAGATTATACATGATAAATCATCCAAACTTCTCATTATAGTTTCTTTAAAATCCGTTATAAATTGTAGAAATTATTTTACACCCATGGGATAAATATAAATCCACATTAAATTTGGTTACACTATAGAGTATTTAGTTGTTTAGTAATGAAAACAATATTTTGATTTTAAAAGATGATCCAGTATATGGACCAGATGTTCCTAGGGGTTATAAAATTGAGAAAGGTCCACTGGGAATTAATTCAATATTCACATGGTAAAAAATAAATGCGAATAACTACAAACTACATTTGATACTCATAGGGGACATGATATAGATTTTTCAAAATCTACTTACAAACCATAATAAAGTATTTGAATTTTTCATTATTGAATATATGTTTTTAGTGTCCTTTAACTATGAATGTATCCTACATAGTTTTATTCATTATCATTACATTATAGAATTTATTTTAAATTTCATTGTGAATATCCAATATATTTCATGTTAAATGATGAATTTTAACACATATAGTTTACTATCCTACATAATGGGGAATTATTAACATTTTACATATCAATTATTTATATATTGATACTTAGTGATTTTGTATCTCCAATAATTATTGAGTTTCTTTGGGAAACATTATGAATTGTTCGATTTTTCCACTATCTATATATGATAAATTCGTTGAACTTGTTATGTGATAGGTGGGTTCTAAAATTATATATCCCTTTTATGTAGTGTTCTGTCTCAAGAGAAAATATAAATTGGTATATTTTATAATATGTATGTTTAATGTAGGTTTAATTAGCATGTAGAATTTATGGTATATTTATGATATTTGGCCATATAAATTCCATTACTATGATTTTAGTTATTCTTTTCACAAACTTTTATTATTATTAAATAATACATGGATTTAATATTTTTACAATTTTTTTGAAGAATGTATATTATTTATAATATTTCTTCCATTTTTATGTACACTAACTTCCACTCTAGGCTGCCCCTTACTAAGCATATGATCTCACTTTTTTTATTTTCACTCAGTTATAAAGGATTCCATAAGGATTACTATATATAAATTAATTAATTGTAAATATACATAATAAAATTTCATGTATTAATTTTATGTACAATATGTTTTTTATGTAATGTATAAAAATTATAATTATACAGTTTCCGGATATATCTTAACTACTTGATCATATGTATTGTGATCTATATATTTTATACCATTGTATTAAAATTAAATTCTATACTCTTTTAATTTTTTTAGGACTTTTAGGAAGCATTTATCCCAAAACCTATCATCTAGGTATGTTTTTTATCTACTAACAATTTCAATCAATAATTACATTTTTCAATGACATAGTTAATAGAATATTATATTCATAAGAACTAATGATGTCATGGTTGAATTTAGTAATTCAATATAGATTTACTAAATGTTTATGAATAAATTACATTTACTATCTCATGGTCCATTTAGTGATAATTTAAATATATGAAATAGATATAAAAGTAAGTTTTATTTATTATTGAGAACCAGAAGATGATTAATTCTAGAGAAAATGTATTTATGTTTCAAAAATAATAACATATATTTACTAAATTTAAGTGTGAAATAAGAATATCATAACATTTATATTAATAAATAATTAGAAGATAAAGATTTCATAGAGTTTTTTTATAATAAATCTTTTCATTATGGGGGATTGAAATTCTTAAAGATGACTATAAGGAAATATTTCTGGCATTATTTGATATAAAGTAATAGAGGAACATATATAATAAAGGATATAATTTTATTAGTGATATGGATATAAACTAGACCATGATTATATGAAACTAATTCATTATTGAGAATATTCAATTATTTTGATATTCAATTTGGTGATCATGAATTTAATACAAATTTAATAAAATCCATATATACACTATAGAAACCAAAAAAATTTATTTTTTGATAGTTAATTAGTGAATAAATAGGTAGTTCATATATTTTCATCACCAGATTATTTTTATTATTTTTGTTTTTCTAAAATGGGTTGATACTACATAAATTATATGTAATATTTTTTTCTTCTGGTATTATGTTTGAGAAAATTGAATCTAGGATTGTATCCTTGAACATCATAGTGATTTCATTATTGTGCCAATGAATAATTGAGTAAAACAATTAGTTAAATGAGTTCAGTTCTTTATGCTCACCATTTATAGGTATTGAACAATATATTTTAATTTTCTGAAATTAGTAAATATTATTAATCAATAATTTTATAGACTATTTATCATGAATTTATATACAATAGAAATGATAATCCTAGATTCTCTATGTTTTTTTGGGTTAGAAAATTAAAATAAACTGAAGATGGTTTTCTATAAACATTTATCTCATTATATTTCACTATATCTAGTTATGTTGAATGCATAAAATCTAAAAATATGGCTATGGTTATATTTTTTTGATGTTATAAATTATATTCCATAGTTAATGGATTCAAATGATTATCCTAAAAAACATTGTTGTGGAGGGGAATTAGATATCTTAGTTTATGTATCCTCTAATATATTTGATGTTAAAATGTGATTTCATTATTGGTAAGGTATGGTTAATGATTTAAATTGATGAAATAATTTGAATAACCATATAATATAGAACATAAATACATATCTAAAAACTAATGATCAAGGAATATTTTACAAATACCCTAAAAAAATTATATATGTATTTTTGGTATAATTGGGAGGTTTTAATTATAGTGATTGGAGTGGAACCTTTTTTATTATAGGAGGGGATAATAGCCACACCAGACCCACCCCCTTTGGAGGGGAGGGTCCTCCATTTACCATTGAGGTGGTACATCCTTATTCATTTTCACCTTCTCTAACCTCGATTCCCTTTCAAATTTCCATCATATTTATTTTATCCAAAAAAATCCTCTATTTTTCAATGTATTCTTAAATATATTACTCTCATATTAGGAGTTCATAGAAGCCTAATCCTTTCTGAATCTAACCATATTTGTATACCTCACAAAAGATATCTGTTAGTGGACTCGTCTAATTTTTTTTTCAGTTCATGGGTCTTAGAAAAACGATCTATAGTTTTCCTTATTTAAAATAGGCACATCATAATTCACATTACAAAAAATAATGATTTTATCTAGGATTATTATATATCCCCCTCCTATATTTTCAATAAATATCATTACTACTTATTCAATTGGAATTACGATTTCTAGATGAAACTAGAAACCTCAACCATGGAGATCAAGGTTAGTTTTCCAGAAATACCCATTTCTTTTCTAAATCCTTTTATTTTTAAAATATTAGGTAATTTATATATATGAACTATATTATTTGATTATATCACTTATAATATTCTCTTCTTTATTTTCCCACTGATTTTTGTAACATCCAGATTTTTAAAAAATACAAACTATGTTTGATAGCATAAATGATATGCCACATCAAGTATAAAGGAAGAACTAAAAATTATTATCTAAATGTTACCATTATAACCTAGATGTTGGAATTTATGGAATGGAAATTATAAGTTTAACTATGAAAATAAGGTTTTCACATATTTATATAATGATTTATTGATTAAAAAATTAATTAGAGAGGGAAATAAAAACCTATTGATTATACATGATGTGTTTTTATGAAAAACTATTTAAATGAGAATAATTATGTTTATAAAATAATAAATCACCCTTGTTTGATATTATTTATGAAAAATGTATATAATATATTAAATTTAATTATTATAATTCAATTTATATGTTTATAGACATTATATAAGAACAAATTCTATTTTATAAATAGAAGAATTTTTTTTCCAAGAAAATTATTTTGCCTTTTTTTGATGGAGAACCCATTTAATGTATTGTTTTTGAAAATTAAATAATATATATTTGAAAAAATAAGATTCTGATTTGGAATTGGGACATAAAAATTTACTTTGGTTAAATTTTAGGTATTTTTCAAAAAAATCATATTTTAATGAACAGTAAGAAATACCATGTTTTAATTGAAAACTAGGTTTTCATCTTATTTATTTATATTTTTAGAAGATCCTTTTGTTCAATATTAAATTATATTAATACTATTTTCTTATCAATTAATCCAATAATTATCTATTGAAATAATTCCAAATTGAAATTATATATAAAAACATTTTAATCCTTTGAACATTTCCATTGGAAAACCAACTTTTTAGTTTTGTATACGGAATTAGTTTTAAATATAATTTTACAAAATATGTGAATTGAATTAGGTAAAATTGATTCAATATTTTGAATAATAATGTTAAAAATATTCTGTTAGGTCAATTTCATTTTTTTGGTAATAAAAAAGTTACTATGGTAAAAAAATTATTTACGGTTGTAGAGGTAAAATTATGACAATGGTTAATGTTAAAAGGTAAAAGATTAACATACCTAAAAATTAAAACATTTAATTATTGGTTTATAATTGGATAAATCCTAACTTGTCTAAAAATTTAATTTAATGTTTAATTATTTTTAATTAAGGGCACCTCCTTGTGTTTAGCTTTTAATAAAAAATAATCAATAAATTAATCACTTGAACCCCCCCTCTCCTCAAGTATAAATTCCACACCTCACCTCCCCATTTAGACCAAAATAGACATTAAACTCTTGAAAGATATTCCCAAACCACTCCAACTCACTCTACCAACGTCTAGGTTCTTCTGTTATCAACAAAATATCAAATCCAAGGTCCTAAAGGGTCTTTAAAGGAGGGGATATTCCTAAGGTAATTTTCACGATGCACCTGTCTTAATTTCTTTTCATTATCAACATTCTCCTCATATCCTTCATCCATAAATGGATGATAAATATATAATAATTTATTTAATGGGTTTTAATTTTTCTAATTGAATATAGCATTTCCATTTCCTTTCTAACATCATCTTATTCATAAAAATGAATGTGTTATGTCTGGTAATTGCCTCTGTGAAAACTATTTTTGTTATTTTTTACATTAAAACCTTTATAGATGGCCTTAAAACCATTTTTATAGTATATTTATATTTTAATATATATATTATAACCTATTTAATATTTCTTAAATTTCATATTAAAATTACTTTCATGCTTTCCATTTTGTGGTTATACGATAACTTTGTTTGGGAATTTGTGGACAACCGCCTCCTCGATATTATGTGATTCATTCAAACATCACATGGAATGTATTAAGGGTTGTTTTAGTAAAAATATATGATATAAATGAAATTATAATTATACTCAAATTAAATTATATATATATATATATATCTACATCCATTTTATTTAGTTCTGTTCTTTCAATACGATAGGAAAAATGAAAATAACATTCATGCGTACACAAGGCCTCCCCTCTTTAAGAATGGTGTTTTTAGTATAAATTAAAAGGGTTTTATAAATACTTATATAATGAATATATAAGATATTTATATCATGTTATAAATTCTAGTGATGATGGAATTATCACCAAATGAACTATTGACATCATACCAAGTTCATTTTTGACACAAGTACAAAATATCAATAAAACGTCGAACATGAACATAAATATTTTATCTAATTATTATAAAATTGTAATAAGTGATATAAAATTAATTATAAATATGAAAAAGGTTCTAAATAAACTTTAAATTAATGTATGTTTATTATTTATGAAAATAAATTACATTAGAGATGAGTAAGTGTCAATGTAATATAAATTCTTACACAAATTGAAATTCTTTGGGTTAAAAATATATATCTTGATTACGATGTGCTATTATTATGTAAGAGAAATATTTTTATATATTATATTTTTTTATACATGGATTTTATGTATTCTTAGTTAATATATAAAATATATATTTTTATTAACAAAATGATCGTTGTAAGGGACAATTTCATTAAAACATTATTTTAAATGTTTTAATGTTTTGTTCTTATAAATCTTTCCCACTAATGTCCAGGTTTTCAAAATATTTTTGAGGATATGTTTATATGGAAATGAATGCTTCAAAATGTTATTTTCTTTAAAAAATTTCAATGTGGTCCGCAACACTATGATTCAAAAATATTATTTTTAAATGATTTAACTATGTTTTTAAAATAGATTGATTAGGGTAATAACTTGAAATGTTTTTTTAACATATACGTAATTTATGGAATTTATCACTTTCATGTAGCTATTATGTATTGATTATTTACATTAAAAGTTTTCTATTTTCTTTTGAAATAATTTGTTTCCAATTATGAATTCATGACTTGTAAAGATGAGTTGTGATTCTTAGATGAAATGTTATCGTTCTTTTAAACATATTTTTTTTGTTACGACTATGTTATGGTTATTGGGATTTTTTTAAGTATATAAGTACTTACTTGATAAATCGGGGGTGGGTGAGCCCATAATATATCTACAATTCAATGGTTAATGATATGGATTTGAACGATAAGGTTTCTAATAAGAAAATTAGGGAATATACTATGATGGGTATTCCAAACATAACCATGAATGCTAATCAATCTGTCCATGTGAAAGCAAAAATGTAATTATGATAGGGAGGTCACATGTTTCCTTTTATGATTTATGACTGCTATGTAGTTTTATAGGAATCATCTGATTTCTTGAGGTAATATAAAAAGTTTATATTTTATGGGTGAAATGTATGATTTTTGTGAAAATGTTTTCATGAGTTTAAAAAATTCTTGGACGAACAATTTCTTCCTTATTTTATATCCTTTACAGAGATTTTTGTGCTCTCCAAGGTTTTTGAAATGTTTTCCACATGATGTAAGGATTGTTAGGGGAAAGGAATAAGTCATGATTAATGTTATGAAGATTTTTATCATGGAAATTAATTCATGTTAGATTTTAAAATGTTTTAAATTATGAAAAATGGATAGTGAATAGAAGTGTATACTTAGTAAGATTTGAGTTCTGGTGCAATAGTTTTGGGCTGGCACTCTAAAACTCTAAACATGAAAAAAATCCCCACTGTGAAAGAAATTAAATTCTTTACATAATTAAAGATTATGTAATTTTTATGGATATGGACTTATAATTGGTATCACAGTTCAGATTAGATATCTTTAGAGGTTAGGATGTTATTTAAGCATAAGCGTCATGTTGTATATAACCATAATGTTTAGAATATTAAAAAGATTCATAGTTATTTTAGATAACATTAATGTGTTTGAGATAACATAAATAATTATATATTAGTGTTTATCTTCATTAGAAGACATTATTTGAGGATTTTATGGATATACTCACACTATCCTATTTGGTTTTAGTAAATGGATGGATCCAACATGCAACAATGTAATAATGGATTTGAAGGAAAATGTGTTAGTTCTAGGAATAAGAAAAAAATGAAATTGGAGATGTAATGAGAACTCTCACGGTTATTCTAGACCAACTATTGTGAGTAATGATGAACCACTTGAACCTTGAGGATTTTTTCTAATGAATAATTTATGAGAGAATTGAGTCCATATGGAAGGGTAGGTATGAATCATAATGGTAAGTATATTCATTGACATATGTGTCAAGGATGTGGGATGAAATACCAATGAAAATGTTTTAAGGGGACATAGAGATGTTATAGATGTAGTAATGAGGGTATTAATGAAATAACATACCTAAGAAAAATGGAAGAATTTTATTAACTCCATGAAAGGTAAGGAAGTTTATTTTGAGTTATTAATTTAATTTTCTAAATTTTGGGAGTATGGTCATTATGAAAATATAATTTCCTACAAATATGGTTTCGTAATGGGACCAACATGACTGTATATATATATGTTTAGAAATACCTAATTCCATTCTAATTGATAATGAGGAAACTAAAAATGATATATAAAAGGCATTTATTATTGCTTAGATCATGTTTTGACATTATTTACTCTTAATACATGATTTTTGACTCTGATTGTAGGTATTAGATAGAAAATCCTAGTTAGGGTATCATGAAGAACATTGAATGGTTAAGAATTATACATATAAGGGATTAAAGAGTTATATAGAATAATGGCATGTATAATAGTATTAAAACTCATTTTATGGGAGAAAATTGGTAGACTTGTTTTTTTTTATATATGTAACTTTTATGTTTGATTTTTGGAAATTTTATTTCATGAATAATTATATATTATTTTCTAGTAATAATTTTAACGGTATAGATAACCTTTTTTGTTCGTATGAACTATTTTTGAGGTCATTATGGGTTATTAAATTTTGGGATGAAAATGAGAGGTTTAAGATAATATTAGAGGTTAAAAATTTTATTTTATATTTTTTTGTAATGTTATGAGAGTTTGATAAAGGATAACCCATAGGATGGGTAACAATCTATCGTGTCAGGAAAGGTTGTTGAAATGCAATGCACAACTGATGTGTTATAAGTGTGAATCACCTACCACTAGCCTACGTGAATTCCATGGTTAGTATTGCTTAATTATTTTTGGTTAACCTATTTGATGGAATAAAAATAAGTTGATTTTGGGAACACATGTTTTATTGAATTTAAAATCTGGGGATTGGAAAATGATTTAGTGATTTAGTGCATAATGTTATTTCGGGAGGCGTTCACTATTTGGGTAATCCTATGTGATCAAGTAAAATATAATACTATGAAATTTTATTTAATGAGATAAGGATTTTTTATATAATAGAGGAATTTATGATTTTATTGTCGACTTATGTTTATTTAGGTTATTTGTGGAAATGATTAACCCTTCCTCGAGAATATGTGATGTTGGAAATTAGATTTTTGGTATGAGACATTATGAGTGATGGATGTTATTTGGAGAAAAATGTTAAAATTTATCCTGGAAGACTATAACAAAATTATTCTATTTTTTGGTATTCGAACATTGTTTGTATAATTTTTGTGATATTTTAATGATAGTTATTTGTCAAATGGTGTATGTTTTTTGTATTATAGTTGAATTTTGGAGCTTAAAATTAGTTTTTCTTCATCAAATAGTATATTATTTTTAGAAAATTGTTTTATTTTTCCTTAATATACTAGTTTTGGTTAATATATAAACATATTACAAATATATAGTTAATTGTTTTTTGATTATGTTATTCTCAATAAGTTGATTCTAGTGATTTAGGCATGAAAAATTCATCTTAAATACTCATCGATTTGATAAAAAGATGAGTTTATTATGGAAATTTAATAAATTATGAACCTATAATTTTGAAGTTAGTATAATTCCATATGACCATACTACTGGTAGTATTTTAATTCCTTAATTATATAAAAAGGATCCTAAAATAAAAAATTATAAGATTTCTTTATATAACAGGACATCAACAACCTATAAAACAATAAAAGATTTGTGGTTTTGGGATTGTTAACATTATCATATTTTTTTTCTATGACTCTATATTAAAACATATGGTTAGTTCTATCTCTCATATACATTTTTACAACACGAAACCCTAGTATTTTTTATCTCGGTTGAACTTCATACTTCTCCTTCTATCTTTTAAAGTGGTAGTTTTATAAATCCTTTTTCCAATGTGGGATTATAATAAATGTATTTTGAAAATTAATACCTTAGCCACTAATCATGAAATAAAATTTAAAGGATTAAATTTACAAATTGTTGGTAGAATGGAATATCAGGATTTTGATTAATGAAACACCATGTTTGATAGCATAAATAATACGCCACATCAAGCATAAATGAACATCTAAAAATTATTATATAAATAATACCAATATAACCAACCTGATGGAATAGTAGAAATGAAAATTATTAAATAAAATATGAAAATAGTGTATAATGTTTTTATATATTTGTTCATTGGTAACCAAATTAATTAGAAAATGAAATTAAAACCAATTTAATATAAAGGATTTATTTTTTTGAAAAACTATTTAAATGAGAATTATTATATCAATAAAACAATAAATCACTATTGTTTGATTTTATTAACAATATATATATATATATAATATTTAATTTTAAGTCTATAATTCAATTTATTTGTCTCTATACATTATATATGAACAAATTCAATTTTATAAATAAAATATTTATTTTTTCAAAAAAAGGAAAGTTTTCCACCTTTTGATGGAGAACCAATTTTAAATCTAGTTTTGGACATTATTATAAGATCTATTTGAAAAAATTAACTTTTTGTTTTAATTAGGTACTTCAATTTTTTACATTTGATTAATTTTTAGTATTTTTTTGAAAACATTAATATTTTAATGAATAATGAGTATTAATGTGTTTATTTCAAAACTACGGTTTCTTCTAATTTATTTATATTGATAGAATATCATTTAAATAGGAATACAATTATATTTATATTATTTTTTATCATTTAACCCAATTATGGTCATTCTAATCATTTTAATATTAAAATTAGATATAGAAACATTTCAAATTTGGAAAGTTTCACTTAAAAACCGTGTTTTTTGTTTTATCCGCAGGATTAATTTTAAATATTATTTTACCTTTTTTAAAATTGAATTCAGTGAAATAGATTAAATATTTTGAATAAAATGGTCCAAATTATGTTGTAATTTCCTTTTCATTTTTAGGTATTAAAAACATTACCATTGAAAAAAATTATTTACTGTTGTACAAGAAAAACTGCGACATTGTTTAAAGTTAAAATTTAAAAGCATAACATACCTAAAAATTACAAAATTTAATTTTTGAATGAGGTGTAACTTGACAGTAAACATCATGAAAATAATTAATTTAATTTATTATTTGTTGAAATTAATTACACCTCAATGTGATTAGATTTTAATATAAAATAATCAATAAATAAATCACATGAACCAACCTCTCCTCGAGTATAAATACCACAACTCAACTCCCCATTTCATCAAAAAAATAATTTAATCCCCTAAAATATCATAAAAAACCTCTCATACTCACACCTCCCACGTTTTTGTACTACTGGTCTCACCAAATGACCAAATCCAACGTCATTAGGGGTCTTTCTAGGAGGGGATCATTAAGAGGTAATTTTCTTAAATTAAATCTCTTAATTAATTTTCTTTTTCTACATTCACCTCACATACTTCATATATAAATGTACTATTACAAAAAAATCAAATATATATATATATATATTATAGTTTTATGTTTCTAATTAAATATCTCATATCGAGTTCATTTCTCACATCCTTTAATTCAATGAAACGAAATTGTTGTCCTATTTTGTCGGTTAATCACCTCAGTGATTAATGATTTTGTTATTTTTTCATTAAAAAATTAATCAATGGTATTAAAAATATTTTTATAGTACAATAATATTTTAATATGTAAATTATAAATTATTTAATATTCAGGAAATTTTATATTATGAAGAACTTTCTAGATTTCCATATTGTGGTTTTACGACTACTTCATTTGGGGACATGTGGAATACCGCCTCCTCTAAATGATGTGATTCATTCACACATCACATGGAATTCGTTAAATATTGTTTTATTGAGTATATATTACATAAAGTAAAAATTAATTCTACTTTTAAGATATTATATATGTATACATATTTATATATACTTCATTTAATTTGGTTATTTCAATAAGACCAAATAAATAATTATATAATTAATATATAATATATTTATATCATTATTTATATTCTGGAGATGATGGACTTATGATCACATAGACTATTGACATCATACCATGTTCATTCTCGACTCATGCACCGAATAATGAAAAAACTTATGACATAAATTTAAATAATTATTTAATTGTTATAATATTAGTAGAAGTGATATAAAATGAATAATAGAATTTAAAATGGTTCTAAATCAAGTATAAATTTACCTTAGTTTATAATTCAGGAAGATAAAGAACATACTAGATGAGTCAAACTTGATGTAAGGGAACTTCTTAACACAATTTCCATTATTTGTGTTAAACATATCCTTATTGGTTATGTCATTATATGACTATAATAGAAATGAATTTTGGATATATTATCCTTTAATTATACATTATTATTGGGGAATTATTATTAATACACATAATATATATCTTTGATTAATAACATGATTTTCATAATGCACTCTTTTACTAAAACATATTTTAAAATGTTTTAATGATTTGTTTTTATTAATATTTCTCATTAATGAAAATGTTAAAAAATGGTTTTAAGGATATATTTATATGGAAATTAATGTTTTAAAATTTAAATTTATATCCAAAGGTTCCAAGTTGTATGGGATAATGTGATTCAAAAATAATATTTTTAAATGTTTAAATTTAGTTTCAAAAATGGATTGATTAATCCAATTACCTGGAATGTGTTTTAACATATACACCATGAATGATATTCATATCATCCATGATTATATTATTTTTTTACGTTTATTATAATTTTTTACCATTGATTTTAAAATAATATGTTTCCTTTTATAAGTGTGTTGCTTATAAAGATGAAATGTGATTTCAAAGTGAAAATGTAATTTTTTTACTTTAATATTTTTTATGTGTTATGATTATGTTATGTTTCTTGGGAATAGTTTATGTATAAGGGTGTTTCCATAATAATATAAGGTAGGTTGAGACTGTGATATATCTCAAATGAATTGTACAATGAGACAAATTTAAATGATAATGTTTCTCATATGATATATATGAAATATACTCTAATGGGTGTTCCAAACGTAACCATGAAGATTACTCCATATGTAGATGTAAAATCTAAAAAGTAAGTATGATATGGGTTAAAACATTAACCTTAATGATTAATGATTCATATATTGTATTATTGTAATCTTATGATTTCATGAGGTAACATAAAGAGTAAATGTTTTATGGGTGAAAGTTATGGTTTTTTTGAATTTTTTTCATGAGTTTAAAATATTACTAAAATAATAATTTCATTCGTTTTTTACATTAATTACTGAGATTTTTGTTATCATCCAATGTTTTTGAATTTTTTCCACATATTATAAGTATGGGTAAGAGAATTAGAGAAGTCAAGATGATTTTTATGATATTTTTATCAAGGAAAATACTTATGTTTTTATTTGAAAATGATTTAAATTATGGAAAATTGGACAGTGAGTATAAGTGTATACTATGTAATATATCAATTCCGATGTAATTATTATGGGATAATTCCCTATATCATAAATATTTAAAGATAATAATTTGGAAATAATGTAAATTCTTGACTTAACTTATCATTATGTAATGTTTAAGGCTTGGGCCATACAATTTGGGTTGAAGTCGATGTTTCAGGAATTCCATAAGAGTATGCTTGGATTGTAGTTGGGGAGTATTTATGATTTAAGAACCCATTTGTTCTTTATTAATTGGTTTATTTTTATTAGTCTATAAAGAGACTATATCACATAGTGGACGAGAGTAAATGTGGGCTCATTAACCACCAACAAAATATGGACGTGGATTTGGGGTTCAGTCTTGGTAACAAGGGTTTGGTTTATATGCTGGATGCACATTGAAAGAAGAAGGTACATATTGTTTATGATCAAGAACAATTAATTATATAACCTCATTTTTATTCTTATTCATAGGTAGGGTTCACTTGATAAGATTTTCCAAAGGTGGTTTTGATATAGGCATTAAGGGAGGACGAACCTTCTATCCACATGTCTTTTGGAAGCTCACAATATGTAGCTAATGAGTTGGGTAGGAATGAATGAACAAACAATAATCCAATCCAAAAGTGAAATTTTATTTTAATATTGACCTAATGGAAGTGAATATCTATCGAAATCTGATACAATATGTTTTTGAGGGAAATTTTGCAATGCATTCCCAATTCATGTTAGAGGGGTTTGAGGTTGTCTGTAAAATAGGGAAGTTAGATCCAATCAATGAATCCAATTCCACATCAAAAATGAAGAAAACATGAATACTAAATGGATTTAATCATAATGATGGCCTATTAATGGCATGTTAGAGAAGTTAAAAGGATTTAATTTAGTCTTAATGTCACACTGACTCCATGATGTTTGTCTCTTAATCAACAAGACTCTTTAAGGATAGTTCATCATTAAAAGAAATTATCAACCTCAAATGGGAAGGAAATTGATAATTTTAAAACTATAGGATGGTGAACATACATTACAAGATGAAATATAAAAAAATTGGGCAATTTGTTTTTTTTATATCATATTTGGAGGCAATGAATTAGAATCTCAACTAATGGAAGACTATGAATAGGATCCACAATAAATTACGACGACCTATGAAAATTACCCCGAATGGGACATGATTTTACGGTTTAGATTAATTAATGGAAATATATGTAATCTTATTTATGAGAATACTCTAGTTCCAAATGGGGGGTGGGGGTGGGTAAATAAGACATCACAATGATTAATCAAATTTACCAAAAACCATAGAAACCGTATTATCATTTAACAAACAATAATGGGGATAGAAATAAGGATAGTTGATTCCATAATTGATGAAAGGGTTAATAAAGAGTCAAGTAAGTCATGTTATCATGATATATGTGTGGAAAAAAGTCACCAGATGTGGATCAATAATTATTTTTTACAAAAAATGTGAACAGGTTGGATATAAATGTGGGAGCTAAAAAACTAAAAATTTGCAACTTTGTCTCCACTCTAAGGATGAAATGCCAAAAATATATTTCTTGATAATTTATTAAAAGCATGTTTTTAAAAAAATATGATATTATTATTCAATTTGATATTAATGATGATAAAATCATCAATCAAGATGACTTTTAGATGTGAGGTATCAGTGAAAGAAAGATTAATTCATATGAATAGAACCAGTATTTGGAAAATAGTTCCAATCTTTTTGAAGATCATTTCAATGAAGATGCATATATGAAGGTTACCAAACATCAATATGGGGTATATAATATGAGTTATTAACATTATATTTTTTTTATTTAATGATATTGGGAGTTTTTTCTATGTTTAAAACACTTATGTTTTCTTATGTTTGGTTTCAAAAAATTTCCATAAAGGTGATTTATTAACAAAAAATTAATTTTTAGTCAGTCATGGAATGTAATTGAAATATAATATTGATTTTAAAATTTAATGAATGAATCTATAAATTTTGATTATTTATAAATTAAATTATAATAATAATTGAGAGATATGGAATAATAATAACAAATCCAATTTTAGAAAAACATAGAAGAGTGTTTCCAAAAATATGATGATAATTAAATTTATAATATTTTTAGAGAATGATCATGATCAATGAAATATCATTGATACTTAAAATAAAACAACTACTAAAAAATTATATAGATATAAAATTCCAATACACTGTATGATCTTATAATGATTCATATTATATTATGTTGCATGATGTTATATACATTTTTTGGAGGGAATTGATTCAATATTGTTATCTGAAATTTTATTATTATTCACTTAGATGTTGGGAGGAATTAATGTGGTAATCCATGGTATATCATGTATAGTGTTATATTAATAATTTCATACTGAATGTTCATATTAATTGATGAGAGATATAATTATAAAAAATAGTTTCTTTTCTGTTATTGTGCATGTAATTGGAAGAGGATAAATAGTCCTCGAATAATAAGATAAATATTAATAATTAATGATCATGGATCATGGATCATATGCCTCAGAATCTAGTGACCATAACCTAAATCAATTTATCTAATAAAAACTTAGTTTTTAATGGGTTTATGAAACCATACACAACACATTGTGTATTAATCATCAGTGTAGCCAACTTTGGGTGAACTGTAAAAAACACATTCATTGTTTTACTATTTAATTTGTACATATTCACTATTTTTTTGAGTGGAAACATTTATGCGTTATAGAATTAAAGGACTTCCTCAATTCCTGACAACATGATCTGTTAAATTTTACAATTACATAGTACGATTTTAAAGTATCCATGACTATTATTGACCCCTCCCACCCCACCCTCTTAATGTTCTATTAAACTAAACTGATAAACCTTTTTTATTTTCCTGAACCAACCCATTTAATAGGGAATAAATGAAATGGGACAACCATTAGGTGATATTTCTAGTACACAAAATGATGTTAATAATTGTATTAATAAAATAATATAATGGGAATTGATTTAAAAATATATATATGATTCCACTGACAATATGAAAGCTAAAATAGTTTATAGATATTATTCATGAATCAATAAAACTCAAAAATTTTGTACATAAGGAAAATAAGATTAGCCATAATGAAGTATATGAAAAATTATATCAATAAGGATATAAGACCATATATTTTATAAGGTTATAAAAGGTTACATACAATGTATATCACCAAGAACCACATGAAAAATACCATTAAGAATCCAACTACATCTTAGTCTACATTATCAATACATAAAAAAATGCAAGAGTTATTCCCTTTACATGTATCAATAAAATTAATAATGATTTCATACAAACTAGATTGTATAAATAGGTGGTGCGTATATTTTCTTATATTATAAATTCATAATAATTTTCTTATACATTCCACTAAAAAAAGATGAAGTTTTCTCAACGTTATATAATACATGAAAAAAATGTAAATTCAATAATCATGTTAAAGAAAACCATATAAGTAACTCAGACCATAATTTTTATCACCATGTAAGTCTTTATATTCTTGATTAGATACACAATATAACTCATGAACCCATTTTATATACCCACACCTATGCATGTATCTCCCATCAATAAAGGCCTATTGAATAGAACATACTCATGAGTGAAACACATCGCTCTGAAAAAAGCATCATATGGCTGTAAAATACTCTGTTTTAAAAATTATCCCTACAAACATGATTAACAAGATGAGGCCCATTGAATTTTCATTTAGATAAACACGATATCCCTAAAAAATCCATGTTACTAATCCATGTTCCTAATATTCCAAAAATATTATTTTAATGAAAAAATATAAAAATAGTGTTTTATCATAACCATTGTTAACATCAATATAAATCATACTATTTGATAATATTTTATAAATATAAAATAATATAAAAAACTAAAATATTAATTAGATATTATGGGAAAAAATTATCCTTAGGAATGAAAATAGTTTAATTTATTAATTAATTTTTAATCTTGGATAATTTTAGAATCTTGATCCATTTCACTAAGAATAAATCACACCATTCCATCATGGATCTGGGAACTAGATAACTTACTATGATGATTACCAACAAAGACCCACTAAAACAGACTGTGTCCACTATATTCAAACATGATATCCCAATAATTTTGTTTCCATAAAATATTATTTTAGAAATATACATAAAATAACAATAAATTTAATCATTTCATTGATTCATAGGAGTATTCCTCCATAATTGTAACATATTGTATTTAGTTTCAAAGTTAATCAACATAATACTATCAACTAACCCTATAATTCATTATCCATAGGAGGAGGGAATAATGTTGGTTTACAGGAAAAATGGTTTTATAATCTAATCTATATATCTCTTTGATGACATGAATATTTTATAAAACCTTTCCATTCCACATTTCCAAATAACATGACATGACCAAATACTTAATATATGGTTTTTCTAATTCATCGACCAACTATGAACCTATCCAGACACATCAACCTATAGTTTCACAATCATATGTATGACCCATAAAATTTAACTTATATTTTTAAAAAGAGTGTTCCCTATAGAATAACAATATAATATTTAAAAATACCCTTGAACATCCTAAAACCAACACCAAACATAAATATCATAGGAACATAATATAATAAAAATATATTAATAATCTAGTGGTGATGTATTCATCCCACCATAGTGATTTCCATAATATAAAATTAATAAGTTAGTGGTGTTGTGATAAAATTTTAAAACACACCACCAATATAATCGTACATTTCCATTAACATTTCGTACAGATTCATTTTTATAAACACAAAAAATGTACCCAAGGTATTTATGGACCAAAAATATGTTCATAATTATAATTTCAATATATGAATGATATAAATAACTGAATTGGATAATTGGCCAATAATGGAAAAGTTATAACCCTTATATAATTGGAATTGACCTCTTTTGTCAACCAGAACGAAATAAGAGAAGGCATGCACTTCATTTAATGAGTAATGAAATTCCATCCAACTGAAACCCCATGAATATAGTATAGATTCATTAATGGTACAATTCACAAAAGATCTACCATCAGTTAATTTTGTTAGAACCAACAAGAGAGATTACCAAATGGTCATGTGGGGTGTGAATTGATATTTTAAAAAAACTGATGATAATATAAGAAACAATTGTAATTAGAGTGTATATAAAGTAATAATCAAACATGGGTATCTTATTATAGTTAGATCCACTATATTCTACTATACTATTCACCCCTCTAAAATAATTTTTTTGCAACCCACTAACTATGGAGTCGTTGAATAATTATTCGAAGTCATAACCCTTACATTGACATTTATACACCTTCAGTCACAACCAAATTAGACTACCATTTTTGAGCATTGAGGAAAAACCGAAACAAGTCCAATATTATTGTAGCCAATTGTATAACATGAATAGTACAAAAAATTTCTACATCAGGGAATAAACAAATAATTTTTCCATTTTCATCTTACATGAACAAAATTGACAAAATTTTAAAGGGGATTCACAAACCAATCAATTCTAAATTTTAGTGGGAGTTAAAACTCAATAATAAATCATAGAGAATATGGTTGAATTATTTAACACCAAATAATAGGCATAAAAAATTAATATGTGAATATAAACAGAATAATGATCCCTTATGTTGTATATGTATTTTATTATAACGTCTAGAAAAAATGATTATAGTAAGAGTGATCACATAGAGTATATCAACGGTGATCAACTTCACTGTTTTTTCTCCTCGATAGTACTCTATTATTTATGTTTTTCGTTTACCTTACTAAAATATATGAATAGAATTCCATTATTATGTGTGGACTAAAAATTTCAATTCTCAATAATAGAAATAGTAATTTACCATTAAAAATGTTTTCATGCACTTATATCAATAATAATGTTTTTTTATCTTAAAATGGATGATAACTAACTCAATAAAACCATTAAAACCATTGATAATGTTTCATAAAATAATAATTCAAATTACCTTGAAATAATTGATAAGGTATGGAATAATAAGTCTCCAAATTTAATGTCCTAATGCTTGGATGAGGTGGGTTCACTCTGCACCCCTAGGACATACATAACCAGAACGCTTTAACCCTTCGGGAAGTGATGGCACTGAAAATTATGTGGTGAGGGAGTGTTGTGGAGTGATCCACTAAGGGGGCCATGTTAGTGTGGCTCTGTAAAGAAAAAATGACTTTTATCATTCCTAGGTTACATTAAGGATCTAAAATGGTGAATGTGGATTATGCATGGAATCTACCCGGGTGTCTTCCCCATGTCTGGCCATGAGGGAACCCCAACTCACTTGTGTGTTGAGGCACCAAATAGGGGTCTACACCTATACGCTAATTCACAAGTGGGACAATGCTAAGGGCATTAGAATTAGTCCGAACAAAGGGAGATGAAAAGTTTGAATCACATGCCCAAAATTCGTAATGGGGTGAGGGTGGAGTAAAGATGAAGGATAACTGTTCACCATGTTTGAAACACAACATCCATACTGTGTTAGCCTGAACTTGGGACAAACAAATTAGGGTTGACTGATGAATGTGTTTGAAACAGAGGACCTGACTCGAAGTGTCTACAAATGTCTTCTGGAACATTGGGCCATAATGGTAGGTGAGCCAATGCGGCATGGGACCAGGCCATTAAGGGGTCCCTTCAGACATGAAAGAGGATGAAGATCCGGATGAAGGACACACAGGGCATAAGATGGAGTGATGGAATGTCCAAATAGATTCCAACTCTCTTGAAATTATTCCATTGTAATCATGGAATGAGGTATCTCATTCATGTTACATAATCTATATCTTATTTGGAAAAAGTGGATCCTATTATTGAATGATTTAGCAAGCTAGAATTTGTAGTCACGTAGAGGGAACTATTGGCATATTATACTTGGTGCATATGGAATCTCTTGTTTGGAGCAAGATGCATCATTTATTTTTCATATATGGTGTACTTTAGTTTATAGTCATATAGATAGAACTATTGCCATCTTATTCTGGGTGCATAATGCATATCTATTTTAGAGAAAGAGGCATCCTATATTTTTCATATAGGGTGTACTACAGTTTATATTCACCTAGATAGGACAATTGGCATCTTATTCCTGGAACATAAGGCATCTCCAGTTTGGAGCAATAGGCATCACATATTAGTCATATAGGGTGCACTACATTTTAATGATATATAGATAGGACTATTGGAAATAAGGCACCTAGAAATGGATGGTGTTGGGACTTACACAAGAGCATTCCATTCTGGTTCAACCTAGTATAGAAGTCAGGTGATGGGGTTTGGATGAGTTTTTTGAGGAATGGATCGACTCAAGGTAACCAGGGAATTGATGATGAGAATATCAACTCATGAAACAGGAAAGGGACCAAGAGTAATATGTAGAATAAATTTGCTTCATGGTGTGTAGAAGTGTATCTAAAATCATGGTATGGTATTGGTGGAAGATGGATGTGCGCAAGGCCATAATGGAAAATGCTGACGTCCGACTCCAAAAATATTGCAGTACGACTCTCCATTTCCCATGGGGATAAGTGCGGGTGGTGGGGGGACCAGCCAGAAGGGATGATACTTTAGGACAAAACTGATCCTGAGTTGGGGTGAAGGGGCACAACCCATGTGTTATGGACCAGTGAGAACCAATCTAGACATCGTTGCATGTAAGACGGGCTACACACGGGATGAGCTATGTGCAAGGATGGATTGTATGGCACAGGTGATAAAACAATTGGGCACCAGGGCACTGTTTCACACAATATTGAATTATTTCCTGTAATATTGGATGATGTGTGCCCAAAATTGGTGTTTTTCACACAAGAGGTGGTTTTACGCACAAGTTTTATGTTTTTCGTGAAAGAGGCGGTTTTGCAAGCACATACCTTGGGTAGTAAAGGGATTAGGCAAGGATCAAACCACTATGGGCCTGGGTGAAAATGGACACATATGGGACCCATCGTAGAAAATCTCCCTTGGAGGGTTCTTCACACAAGAGGTGGTTTTACGCACAGGTTTTATGTTTTTCGTGAAAGAGGCGGTTTTGCAAGCACATAACTTGGGTAGTAAAGGGATTAGGCGAGGATCAAACCACTATGGGCCTGGGTGAAAATGGACACATATGGGACCCATCGTACAAAATCTCCCTTGGAGGGTTCTTCTTTTCCATGTAGGTGCGAAAAGGATGGTCTTACAAAAATTACAAAATTTAATTTTTGGATGAGGTGTAACTTGACAGTAAACATCATGAAAATAATTAATTTAATTTATTATTTGTTGAAATTAATTACACCTAAATGTGATTAGATTTTAATATAAAATAATCAATAAATAAATCACATGAACCAACCTCTCCTCGAGTATAAATACCACAACTCAACTCCCCATTTCATCAAAAAAATAATTTAATCCACTAAAAATCTTCAAAAACCTCTCATACTCACACCTCCCACGTTTTTGTACTACTGGTCTCACCAAATGACCAAATCCAACGTCATTAGGGGTCTTTCTAGGAGGGGATCATTAAGAGGTAATTTTCTTAAAGTACATCTCTTAATTACTTTTCGTTTTCTACATTCACCTCACATACTTCATCTATAAATGTACTATTACAATAGAATCATATATATATATATATATTGTAGTTTTATGTTTCTAATTCAATATCTCATACCGAGTTCATTTCTCACATCCTTTAATTCAATGAAACGAAATTGTTGTCCTATTTTGTCGGTTAATCACCTCAGTGATTAATGATTTTGTTATTTTTTCATTAAAAAATTAATCGATGGTATTAAAAATATTTTTATTGTACAATAATATTTTAATATGTATATTATAAATTATTTAATATTCAGGAAATTTTATATTATGAAGAACTTTCTAGATTTCCATATTGTGGTTTTACGACTACTTCATTTGGGGACGTGTGGAATACCGCCTCCTCTAAATGATGTGATTCATTCACACATCACATGGAATTCGTTAAATATTGTTTTATTGAGTATATATTACATAAATTAAAAATTAATTCTACTTTTAAGATATTATATATGTATACATATTTATATATACTTCATTTAATTTGGTTATTTCAATAAGACCAAATAAATAATTATATAATTAATATATAATATATTTATATCATTATTTATATTCTAGAGATGATGGACTTATGATCACATAGACTATTGACATCATACCATGTTCATTCTCGACTCATGCACTGAATAATGAAAAAACTTATGACATGAATTTAAATAATTATTTAATTGTTATAATATTAGTAGAAGTGATATAAAATGAATAATAGAATTTAAAATGGTTTTAAATCAAGTAATAATTTACCTTAGTTTATAATTCAGTAAGATAAATAACATTCTAGATGAGTCAAACTTGATGTAAGGGAACTTCTTAACACAATTTCCATTATTTGCGTTAAACATCTCCTTATTGGTTATGTCATTATATGACTATAATAGAAATGAATTTTGGATATATTATCCTTTAATTATACATTATTATTGGGGAATTATTATTAATACACATAATATATATCTTTTATTAATAACATGATATTCATAATGCACTCTTTTACTAAAACATATTTTAAAATGTTTTAATGATTTGTTTTTATTAATATTTCTCATTAATGAAAATGTTAAAAAAATGGTTTTAAGGATATATTTATATGGAAATTAATGTTTTAAAATTTAAATTTATATCCAAAGGTTCCAAGTTGTATGGGATAATGTGATTCAAAAATAATCGTTTTAAATGATTAAATTTAGTTTCAAAAATGGATTGATTAATCCAATTACCCGGAATGTGTTTTAACATATACACCATGAATGATATTCATATCATCCATGATTATATTATTTTTTTACGTTTACTTTAATTTTTTACCATTGTTTTTAAAATAATATGTTTCCTTTTATAAGTGTGTTGCTTATAAAGATGAAATGTGATTTCAAAGTGAAAATGTAATTTTTTTACTTTAAGATTTTTTATGTGTTATGATTATGTTATGTTTCTTGGGAATAGTTTATGTATAAGGGTGTTTCCATAATAAAATAAGGTAGGGTGAGACTGTGATATATCTCCAATGAATTGTACAATGAGACAAAGTTAAATGATAATGTTTCTCATATGATATATAGGGAATATACTCTGATGGGTGTTCCAAACGTAACCATGGAGGTTACTCCATATGTATATGTAAAAGCTAAAAAGTAAGTATGATATGGGTTAAAAAATTAACCTTTATGATTAATGATTCATATATTGTTTTATTGTAATCTTATGATTTCATGAGGTAACATAAAGATTAAATGTTTTATGGGTGAAAGGTATGGTTTTTTTGAATTTTTTTCATGAGTTTAATATATTACTGAAATAATAATTTCATTCCTTTTTTACATTAATTACTGAGCTTTTTATTATCATCCAATGTTTTTGAATGTTTTCCACATATTATAAGGATGGGTAAGAGAATGAGAAAAGTCAAGATGAATTTTATGAAATTTTTATCAAGGAAAATACTTTTGTTTTTATTTGAAAATGATTTAAATTATGGAAAATTGGACAGTGATTATAAGTGTATACTATGTAATATATCAATTCCGATGTAATTATTATGAGATAATTCCCTATATAATAAATATTTAAACATAATAATTTGGAAATTATGTAAATTCTTGACTTAACTTATCATTATGTAATGTTTAAGGCTTGGGCCATACAATTTGGGTTGAAGTCGATGTTTTAGGAATTCCATAAGAGTATGCTTGGATTGTAGTTGGGGAGTATTTATGATTTAAGAACCCATTTGTTCTTTATTAATTGGTTTATTTTTATTAGTCTTTAAAGAGACTATATCACATAGTGGACGAGAGTAAATGTGGTCTTATTAACCAATAACAAAATATGGATGTGGATTTGGGGTTCAGTCTTGGTAGCAAGGGTTTGATGTATATGCTGGATGCACATTGAAAGAAGAAGGTACATATTGTTGATGATCAAGAACAATTAATTATATAACCTCATTTTTATTCTTATTCACAGGTAGGGTTCACTTGATAAGATTTTCCAAAGGTGGTTTTGATATAGGCATTAAGGGAGGACGAACCTTCTATCCACATGTCTTATGGAAGCTCACAATATGTAGCTAATGAGTTGGGTAGGAATGAAAGAAAAAAAAAATAATCCAATCCAAAAGTGAAATTTTATTTTAATAATGACCTAATGGAAGTTAATATCTATCGAAATCTGATACAATATGTTTTTAGGGAAATTTAGCAATGCATTCCCAATTCATGTTAGAGGGGTTTGAGGTTGTCTGTAAAATAGGGAAGTTAGATCCAATCAATGAATCCAATTCCACATCTAAAATGAAGAAAACATGAACACTAAATGGATTTAATCATAATGATGGCCTATTAATGGCATGTTAGAGAAGTTAAAAGGATTTAATTTAGTCTTAATGTCACACTGACTCCATGATGTGTGTCTCTTAATCAACAAGACTCTTTAAGGATAGTTCATCATTAAAAGAAATTATCAACCTAAAATGGGAAGGAAATTGATAATTTTAAAACTAGAGGATGGTGAACATACATTACAAGATGAAATATAAAAAAATTGGGCAATTTGATTTTTTTTGATATCATATTTAGAGGCAATGAATTAGACTCTCAACTAATGGAAGAATATGAATAGGATCTATAATAAATTATGACGACCTATGAAAATTACCCCAAAGGGCCATGATTTTACGGTTTAGATTAATGAATGGAAATATATGTAATCTTATTTATGAGAATAATCTAGTTCCAAATGGGGGGGGGGGGGTGGGGAAACAAGACATCACAATGATTAATCAAATTTACCAAAAACCATAGAAACTGTATTATCATTTAACAAACAAAAATGGGGATAGAAATAAGGATAGTTGATTCCATAATTGATGAAAGGGTTAATAAAGAGTCAAGTAAGTCATGTTATCATGATATATGTGTGGAAAAAAGGCACCAGATGTGGTACAATAATTATTTTTTACAAAAAATGTGAACAGGTTGGATATAAATGTGGGAACTAAAAAACTAAAAATTTGCAACTTTGTCTCCACTCTAAGGATGAAATGCCAAAAATATCTTTCTTGATAAATTATTAAAAGCGTGTTTTTTTAAAAAATATGATATTATTATTCAATTTTATATTAATGAAGATAAAATCATCAATCAAGATGACTTTTAGATGTGAGGTATCAGTGAAAGAATGATTAATTCATATGAATACAACCAGTATTTGGAAAATAGTTCCAATATTTTTGAAGATCATTTCAATGAAGATGCGTATATGAAGGTTACCAAACATCAATATGGGGTATATAATATGAGTTATTAACATTATATTTGTTTTTTATTTAATGATATTGGGTGTTTTTTCTATGTTTAAAACACTTATTTTTTCTTATGTTTGGTTTCAAAAAATTTCCATAAAGGTGATTTATTAACAAAAAATTAATTTTTAGTCAGTCATGGAATGTAATTGAAATATAATATTGATTTTAAAATTTAATGAATGAATCTATAAATTTAGATTATTTATAAATTAAATTATAATAATAATTGAGAGATATGGAATAATAATAACAAATCCAATTTTAGAAATACATATAAGAGTATTTCCAAAAATAGGATGATCATTAAATTTATAATATTTTTAGAGAATGATCATGATCAATGAAATATCATTGATACTTAAAATAAAACAACTACTAAAAAATTATATAGATATAAAATTACAATACACTGTATGATCTTATAATGATGCATATTATATTATGTTGCATGATGTTATATACATTTTTTGGAGGGAAATGATTCAATATTGTTATCTGAAATTTTATTATTATTCACTTAGATGTTGGGAGGAATTAATGTGGTAATCCATGGTATATCATGTATAGTGTTATATTAATAACTTTATACTGAATGTTCATATTAATTGATGAGAGATATAATTATAAAAAATAATTTCTTTTCTGTTATTGTGCATGTAATTGGAAGAGGATAAATAGTCCTCGAATAGTAAGATAAATATTAATAATTAATGATCATGGATCATGGATCATATGCCTCAGAATCTAGTGACCATAACCTAAATCAATTTATCTAATAAAAACTTAGTTTTTAATGGGTTTATGAAACCATACACAACACATTGTGTATTAATCATCAGTGTATCCAACTTTGGGTGAACTATAAAAAACAAATTCATTGTTTTACTATTTAATTTGTACATATTCACTATTTTTCTGAGTGGAAACATTTATGCGTTATATAATTAAATGACTTCCTCAATTCATGACAACATGATCTGTTAAATTTTACAATTACATAGTACGATTTTAAAGTATCCATGACTATTATTGACCCCTCCCACCCCACCCTCTTTATGTTCTATTAAACTAAACTAATAAACCTTTTTTATTTTCCTGAACCAACCCATTAAATAGGGAATAAATGAAATGGGACAACCATTAGGTGATATTTCTAGTACACAAAATGATGTAAATAATTGTATTAATAAAATAATATAATGGGAATTGATTTAAAAATATATATATGATTCCACTGACAATATGAAAGCTAAAATAGTTTATAGATATTATTCATGAATCAGTAAAACTCAAAAATTTTGTATATAAGTAAAATTAGATTAGCCATAATGAAGTTTATGAAAAATTATATCAATAAAAATATAAGACCATATATTTTATAAGGTTATAAAAGGTTACATACAATATATATCCCCAAGAACCACATGAAAAATACCATTAAGAATCCAAATACATCTTAGTCTACATTATCAATACATAAAAAAAATACAAGAGTTATTCCCTGTACATGTATCAATAAAATTAATAATGATTTCATACAAAATAGATTGTATAAACAAGTGGTGAGTATATTTTCCTTTATTATAAATTCATAAGAATTTTCTTATACATTCCACTAAAATAAGATGAAGTTTTCTCAACGTTATATAATACATGAAAAAAATGTAAATTCAATAATCAAGTTAGAGAAAACCATATAAGTAACTCAGACCATAATTTTTATCACCATGTAAGTCTTTACATTCATGATTAGATAAACAGTATAACTCATGAACCCATTTTATATACCCACACCTATGCATGTATCTCCCATCAATAAAGGCATATTGAATAGAACATACTCATGAGTGAAACACATCGCTCTGAAAAAAGCATCATATGGCTGTAAAATACTCTGTTTTAAAAATTATCCGTACAAACATGATTAACAAGATGAGGCCCATTGAATTTTCATTTAGATAAACACGACATCCCTAAAAAATCCATGTTACTAATCCATGTTCCTAACATTCCAAAAATATTATTTTAAAGAAAAAATATAAAAATAGTGTTTTATCATAACCATTGTTAACATCAATATAAATCATACTATTTAATAATATTTTATAAATAAAAAATAATATAAATAACTAAAACATTAATTAGATATTATGGGAAAAAATTATCCTTAGGAATGAAAATAGTTTAATTTATTAATTAATTTTTAATCTGGGATAATTTTAGAATCTTGATCCATTCCACTAAGAATAAATCACACCATTCCATCATGGATCTGGGAACTAGATAACTTACTATGATGATTACCAAAAAAGACCCACTAAAACAGACTGTGTCCACTATATTCAAACATGATATCCCAATAATTTTGTTTCCATAAAATATTATTTTAGAAATATACATAAAATAACAATAAATTTAATCATTTCATTGATTCATAGGAGTATTCCTCCATAATTGTAACATATTGTATTTAGTTTCAAAGTTAATCAACATAATACTATCAACTAACCCTATAATTCATTATCCAAAGGAGGAGGGAATAATGTTGGTTTACAGGAAAAATGGTTTTATAATCTAATCTATATATCTCTTTGATGACATGAATATTTTATAAAACCTTTCCATTCCACATTTCCAAATAACATGACATGACCAAATACTTAATATATGGTTTTTCTAATTCATGGACCAACTATGAACCTATCCAGACACATCAACCTATATTTTCACTATCATATGTATGACCCATAAAATTTAACTTATATTTTAAAAAAGAGTGTTCCCTATAGAATAACAATATAATATTTAAAAATGCCCTTGAACACCCTAAAACCAACACCAAACATAAATATCATAGGAACATAATATAATAAAAATATATTAATAATCTAGTGGTGATGTATTCATCCCACCATAGTGATTTCCATAATATAAAATTAATAAGTTAGTGGTGTTGTGATAAAATTTTAAAACACACCACCAAAATAATCGTACATTTCCATTAACATTTCGTACAGATTCATTGTTATAAACACAAAAAATGTACCCAAGGTATTTATGGACCAAAAATATGTTCATAATTATCATTTCAATATATGAATGATTGAAATAACTGAATTAAATAATTGGCCAATAATGGAAAAGTTATAACCCTTATATAATTGGAATTGACCTCTTTTGTCAACTAGAACGAAATAAGAGAAGGCATTTACTTCATTTAATGAGTAATGAAATTCCATCCAACTGAAACCCCATGAATATAGTATAGATTCATTAATGGTACTATGCACAAAAGATCTACCATCAGTTAATTTTATTAGAACCAACAAGAGAGATTACCAAATGGTCATGTGGGGTGTGAATTGATATTTTAAAAAAGATGATGATAATATAAGATACAATTGTAATTAGAGTGTAAATAAAGTAATAATCAAACATGGGTATATTATTATACTTAGATCCACTATATTCTACTATACTATTCACCCCTCTAAAATTTTTTTTTTGGAACCCACTAACTATGGAGTCGTTGAATAATTATTCGAAGTCATAACCCTTACATTGACATTTATACACCTTCAGTCACAACCAAATTAGACTACCATTTTTTAACATTGAGTAAAAACCAAAACAAGTCCAATATTATTGTAGCCAATTGTATAACATGAATAGTACAAAAAATGTATACATCAGGGAATAAACAAATAATTTTTCCATTTTCATCTTACAGGAAAAAAATTGACAAAATTTTAAAGGGGATTCACAAACCAATCAATTCTAAATTTCAGTGGGAGTTAAAACTCAATAATAAATCATAGAGAATATGGTTGAATTATTTAACACCAAATAATAGGCATAAAAAATTAACATGTGAATATCAACACAATAATGATCCCTTATGTCGTATATGTATTTTATTATAACGTCTAGAAAAAATGATTGTAGTAAGAGTGATCACATAGAGTATATCAATGGTGATCAACTTCACTGTTTTTTCTCCTCGATAGTACTCTATTATTTATGTTTTTAGTTTCCCTTACTAAAATATATTAATAGAATTCCATTATTATGTGTGGACTAAAAATTTCAATTATCAATAATAGAAAAATTAATTTACCATTAAAAATGTTTTCATGCACTTATATCAATAATAATGTTTTTTTATCTTAAAATGGATGATAACTAACTCAATAAAACCATTAAAACCATTGATAATGTTTCATAAAATAATAATTCAAATTACATGGAATTAATTGATAAGGTATGGAATAATGAGTCTCCAAATTTAATGTCTTAATGCTTGGACGAGGTGGGTTCACTCTGCACCCCTAAGACATACATAACCAGAACGCTTTAACCCTTCGGGAAGTGATGGCACTGAAAATTATGTGGTGAGGGAGTGTTGTGGAGTGATCCACTGAGGGGGATATGTTAGTGTGGATATGTGAAGAAACAATGACTTTTATCATTCCTAGGTTACATTAAGGATCTAAAATGGTGAATGTGGATTACGCATGGAATCTACCCGGGTGTCTTCCCCATGTCTGGCCATGAGGGAACCCCAACTCACTTGTGTGTTGAGGAACCAAATAGGGGTCTACACCTATACGCTAATTCACTAGTGGGACAATTCTAAGGGCATTAGAATTAGTCCGAACAAAGGGATATGAAAAGTTTGAATCACATGCCCAAAATTCATAATGGGGTGAGGGTGGAGTGAAGATGAAGGATAACTGTTTACCATGTTTGAAACACAGTATCCATATTGTGTTAGCCTGAACATGGGACAATCAAATTAGGGTTGATTGATGACTGTGTTTGAAACAGAGGACCTGACTCGAAGTATCTTCAAATGTCTTCTGGAACATTGGGCCATAATGGTAGGTGAGCCAATGCGGCATGGGACCAGGCCATTAAGGGGTCCCTTCAGACATGAAAGAGGATGAAGATCCGGATGAAGGACACACAAGGCATAAGATGGAGTGATGGAATGTTCGAATAGATTCCAACTCTCTTGAAATTATTCCATAGTAATCATGGCATGAGGTATCTCATTCATGTCACATAATCTATATCTTATTTGGAACAAGTGGATCCTATTATTGAATGATTTAGCATGCTAGAATTTGTAGTCACGTAGAGGGAACTATTGGCATATTATACTTGGTGCATATGGAATCTCTTGTTTGGAGCAAGATGCATCATTTATTTTTCATATATGGTGTACTTTAGTTTATAGTCATATAGATAGAACTATTGGCATCTTATTCTGGGTGCATAAGGCATATCTATTTTAGATAAAGAGGCATCCTATATTTTTCATATAGGGTGTACTACAGTTTATATTCACCTAGATAGGACAATTGGCATCTTATTCCTGGAACATAAGGCATCTCTAGTTTGGAGCAATAGGCATCATATATTAGTCATATAGGGTGCACTACATTTTAATGATTTATAGATAGGACTATTGGAAATAAGGCACCTATAAATGGATGGTGTTGGGACTTACACAAGAGTGTTCCATTCTGGTTCAACCTAGTATAGAAGTCAGGTGATGGGGTTTGGATCAGTTTTTTGAGGAATGGTTCGACTCAAGGTAAGCAGGGAATTGATGATGAGAATATCAACTCATGAAACATGAAAGGGACCAAGAGTAATATGTAGAATAAATTTGCTTCATGGTGTGTAGAACTATATCTAAAATCATGGTATGGTATTGGTGGAAGATGGATGTGCGCAAGGCCATAATGGAAAATGCTGACGTCTGACTCCAAAAATTTTGCAGTACGACTCTCCATTTCCCATGGGGATAAGTGCGTGTGGTGGGGGGACCAGCCAGAAGGGCTGATACTTTAGGAGAAAACTGATCCTGAGTTGGGGTGAAGGGGCACAACCCATGTGTTATGGACCAGTGAGAACCAATCTAGACATCGTTGCACATAAGACGGGCTACACACGGGATGAGCTATGTGCAAGGATGGATTGTATGGCACAAGTGATAAAACAATTGGGCACCAGGGCACTGTTTCACACAATATTGAATTATTTCCTGTAAGATTGGATGATTTGTGCCCAAAATTGGTGCTTTTCACACAAGAGGTGGTTTTATGCACAATTTTTATGTTTTTCGTGAAAGAGGCGGTTTTTCAAGCACATACCTTGGGTAGTAAAGGGATTAGGCGAGGATCAATCCACTATGGGCCTGGGTGAAAATGGACACATATGGGACCCATCGTACAAAATCTCCCTTGGAGGGTTCTTCTTTTCCATATAGGTGCGAAAAGGATGGTCTTACAAAAATCAGAGTGGTGGCGGACCTCCGGAACCCCCTTGGATGAAGGGGGTGCACTTGTATTTTAAGGCGAAATCTTGGGAGGTGGTGCACGTAAAATTCCAAGCACAAAAATGGTTTTTCACTGGTCTTGAAGTGGGAGCGTGCAAAAAAGGGAATTTTATATTTCATTTGGTAATTAATAGGTTTAGACATGGGGTTGCATAAAAAATTCCTTTATTTCACATAAGATTCCATTCTTACAGGAAATATTCCCTTTTGCACGCAAGATTTCATTTTTTTCACGCAAGATTCCAGTTTTTTCGCCCAAATCCAATCTTTTCCCCAAAATCATAATGGATGACCATTTCCAGTAGTCTACCTTCGAATAGACATAACGTCTGATCCATAACATTGATCAGTCTCCATGACTAATCAAATCAAAGCATGCAGAGTGATCATTGCTCTTAGATCATGTCTGGACGAATTAAGTGAATTATATAGATGCGTTTTCGGGTTCCAATAGTACACTATCTTCGATGTGCTCTATATCACTTTACGTGAATCGTGTTATTTGGTGAGTGTGTCCTGGGGGTGGTTGGGGAGGCTAGTATGCCTTGTTATGTGATTTTGGTTTCTCATGTTTCACATGGGGGGCATTAGTATGCTTCCCCACATGTGTACATGAGAGTTTGGTTTTTACCTACTGAGTATATTTGTATGCTCACCCTACATATATAAAACTATTTTTAGGTTTCTAGGAGGACTACATGGACCGTTCTAAGCATTAATAACATGGACATTGGGACATTTTTTGTGTTTACTCTTAGGATTGTTCTAATGGTATTTACTTTAGATATTTCCATTTTATATCTAGATGTTTTTATTTAAACATGCATGTGAGGTGGATTTTGGTTTCATTGTATATATATTTTTCAGTTGTTTTGAGGTTAATACATCTTATTTCTCGATCATGGTTAATATAAAAAGGTAATGCCTACTATTTTGTGAGAGTTATATTCCCTTAGTGCTGGTCACCACCCTGGGGCCTACTGGTTGTGGGACTCGGGGGTCATTATCTCTCTTCCTTTATTGGTAGCATAGTAGGGGAATAATTAGAGTGATGGGGTCATGAAATAATGGCATCAAAGGTGATGTATGAGGGATAACATAGAGTTTGGAGTTAGGAACATGAAGTATTTAAAGGGTTTCTAGGGAAATAGTGTTTGGTTATCTTGGTGTGAGGCATAGGCTTGGGAAGACCAGCTATAAAATAGGATTTTTGCCCCCCTCCATTATCCAACGAAAGGACTCTTATCTTACCAAACAACTATGGGAGACCCCACCATTTGTAGGGTAGAGACCCTAGGAAAGGTACACACATCATAATAACCTATTTTCTTATTTGAATTGGTGTCTAGAGAGACATTTGAAGGGATAAAAATAAAATGGGTTGAAACAAACTTTAAATAATATTCCTACTAGTCAGGCTTAGGAATTCATTGTTTACATTTAAGCTACATCACCCGATCATTGTCTGTATGTAGTATAAGTAGTGGAGGATCAATAGGTCATCCCCATTGATCGATAGAGAACTAACCTAGTGGAGGAGGATGACTAGTGGAAACAAAACATTACATGATTTCCACCAACAGACTCTATGGAAGTACGAGGGTAGCATTTCAAACATGGAGGTAGAGAGTTGGATGGAGGAGCATGTGAACACATTCAGATTGATCTGGGCATCGATGGAGAACTGGGTTCCCCTAGAAGTGATCCATATGTGGGGAGTTATGCTTCATTGGTGTATTATTTACCTAGGGGATGGGAAGGAGGATGATGTTCTGTGGGTTAATTTTGCAAAGGAGTTTCAAGAATTATTTCGTTCTAAGATCATGAAGGCTTAGAAGATACATGAGTTACTCTCCCTTTAATATGGAAGTATGTCTATACGGAAGCAAGGGATCAAATTAAAGGACCTCCTTTAGTTTTTTTTAGATTTATTTCCGGATGATAAGTCTCATGTGAGACACCTATAGGAGCCTCCTTTTCTTTCTCTATAGTATGTGGTTACCCCAAAAACCATGCCAAAATACCTTGAGGTTCTGGATATGGAAGAATTAGTTGAGAGGATTCACTCATGAGGTTGTCTACCATGACAGGGGAGTCAACCTGGTTCTTCTAAGAGAAAATATATAAACAGCAGGTCTGAGTTTCTATGTCCTTTAAAGTTATGACCAATGAAAATTTGACCTCAACAGTTTCATTTCAACCTTCTAGTCCTCATGCCTATCCTGTGGGCCTGGGCTGGTGTGTTTTGTCTATGGAGTCCATTAGAATATCTAGAGTTAGTGCCCAGTGGCTATTCAAGCTCATTATGGTGGAAGTGGGTAGGTTCAGTTCATTCCTCAGTAGTAGTTTGCAGCTAGGCTATTCCAACAGTAGGGACAACAACTGAACGCTTCATCAATTAGAGATAAAGGTGGTAGAGTCTGACCTTAGGTTTTTCCCCAAGGACCTTGTCTCAAGTGTTGTCAAGGAGGAATTCATCAGCACAGTGACAGAGGAGATGTGAATTGTCAGTTTCACACTATAGTGGTAGCAATTCCAAAAGGGACGGATATTGTTCAAGGAATGATTAGTTTTTTTAGTACTCTTTCTTTCACATTGTTTGATTCAAGAGATTATTACTCATTTGTTGCACCTGGTCTAGCCCATTCCCTGGGACTAGACATAGATAGGCTTCACATTCCCCTGGTGTTGAACATTCCTGTCAGAGGTCATACCAGCTTGTTTGATGTGTGCAAGGGAATAATATTGATGACGGGGTTTTATCAATCATGTTTGGGATATTTTCCTATTACAGAAGTTTCCATATGATATCCTTCTTAATATCGACTTGTTGTACTTTGTCCATGCTGTTATCGACAACTTCCAAAGTAAAGTTGTGTTTTTAGATGTGGATGGAAAACTTGTGGATTTCATTGTATAGTTGAGTTGTTAGATGGGGAGTCTGTGTATAGATCACCTTCATTCCATGTTTGTAGAGCTGTCAGGGGAATCGATGGATGATGAGATAATGAACATACCCAACATTGTTGTGGAGTTTAGGGATGTCTTCCCCGATGAGATTTTGAATCTACCCACTCGATGTGAGGTTGAGTTTAGGATAGACTTGAAACTCGATGCTTCTCTAGTTTCTATGGATCGTAATAGGATGACACCTTTATAGATTCAAGAGATGAGGATTCAAATAGATGATCTGATACAAATGGTATTTGTCAGGCCCTACATGTCTCCATGGGGTGCTCCTGTTTTGTTTGCAAAAAAGACTGATGGTGGCTTGAATATGTGAATAGACTATGAGAGGTTCAATCTTGTAAAGATCAAGAAACATTACCCTCTCTTTAATTTAGATGATATTTTTGACTAGATGAGGGGAGCAATTTGGTTATCTATGTTCGATGCACATTCTGTGAATAACTAGCCGAGGGTGAAGGAATGTGATATCCCATAGACTGATTATAGGTGAAGGCATACATACATTATGTTCATGGATATTCCATTCAGTGTTACAAGCGTACCAGTCGTGTTCTGGAGGCTCATGAACTCTATTCCATGACTCCCTAGACCGATTTTTTGTTGTATTTATGGATGATATCCTGATCAACTCAAAGTCAGAGGAGGAGCATACCGAGAATCTCAGAACTATTTTTGAGGTTCATTAACACCAACATCTCTATAGAATGTAGTCTGAATTCACTTTTTGGTCACTAATGGAACACTTCCTCAGGAATGTTGTGTCTCAGTAGGGTGTAGTAGTGTACTCGTAAAAGGTATAAGTAGTTGTTTCTAGGGAAGAACCCAAGATTGTGGTAGAGGTTTATAGTCTTCTAGGTATGGATTGATATTACTGGATATTTATTCCCCATTTCTATTGATTTTTAGCTTCATTTATGACTTCTATTAGGAAGGTATAACATTTATTGTGAATTGAGCAGCGCCGGTATGTGTTCTGCTACCTGAAAGGGAAGTTGGTCAGTGCTCCAATGCTCTAGTTTCCAGAGGAAGGGGTGATGTTTGATGTGTTTTTTAATTATTCCCATATGGTATTAGGATGTGTGATGATTCAATAATTGGGAATGATCTCTGATTCATCCAGGATGTTATGTCCCCATAAACCTAACCATTCAACCATGATCTAGAGCTAGCGGCGGTCATGTTGTTGCGGATGTTTTAGTAGCATTACCTTATTAGGTAGTGCTTTTTGTTCTTCAAAAATCTCATGATCATGAGGTATATCTTTTACTAGTGAGATATAAACATGTGAAATCAGAGGAGGATAGAGTTTCTAAAAGATTATTATTTTGATATGTCTTATACTTTAGGGAATGGGAATGTTGTAAACGATTCTTTGAGATGGAATTCACAAAAGGTGGTTGTTTGGGAATCTGTAGATGCTTGGAAGGTGATGGAGGAGTTGGCTGCCTTGCACATAGATGTAGTTTTGGATGCGGGCATATGATGTTTTTTTACAGATGATGGGGAAGTATAATCTAATACGTAAGGTGTAGGAGTCTCAATGGGGAGAATCAGATGCAAAGGTGATGCGTTATCATGCTGACTGGGGTGATTCTCTAGAGGGATGGTCAGACTTAGATATTGTTTTTTGGTAAGCTATTTGTTATAGTGGAGATGGGGATGGAGTTCTTCATGAATTTAGTCTATCACCTTTGGTTGTACACTCAGATATTTATACGATGTACTGCATCTTGAGAGAACAGTTTTGGGGTACTAGGATTAAATGGACAGTAATAGAGTTTGTGGTGAAGTGCTTAGTGTCCCAGCAGGTGAAGGATGAGTACCGTGTACCCAGAGGTTTGTTACAGCTATTAGCTTTCCCTAATTGGATGAGGAATGAAATATCAATTGATTACCTCAATGGGTTACCCAGAGATTTAGGAGGATATAAAGCTATCCCGGTACTAGTGGATCGATTGTCAAAATTAGATAACTTCGAGGCAATCAAGGAGTTGGGCAAAGTGGATGCCTTGGACAAGAGGTATTTGGATGTGGTGGTGCAGATTCATGTAGTTACATGATCCATCATCTCAGATCCAAATGTGTGATTTATCTCATGAGTGTATAGGGGATTACATCGTGATTTCAACCCTCAGTCATGCCTCATTACATCCTTCCAGCCTCAGAAAAATGGATATATAGAGCGGAGTATCCAAATATCGGAGGACATGTTGCGTGATTCCATATTGGTCTTTGTTGGATCTTGATTGTGAAACATTAACTTGGTATAGTTTTGTTAAAATAATAGACATCATTATTCTATTGGTATGTATCCATTTTAAGCATTTTATGGGAGACCATTTCATTCACCTTTATGTTGGAAAAAAGTTGGGGAGAGATATATTCTTGGTCTAGACGTGGTGAAAAGTGCAACCAAGAAGGATTAGCTTTTCTGTGAGTGGATGAAGGTAGTGATGGACTGGAGGAATTGGTACAATGATCGCAGGAGGTGTCTCTTAGAGTTCTATGTTTGGGACCACATGTTCTTGAAGGTGTCCCCTCAATTTGGAGAGAAGAGGTTTGGTAGGGGGAGCAAACTTTATCCAAGGTTCATTAAACCCTTTGAGGTGTTGGCGGTGAGTTGGTGAGGTGGAATAACAATTACCATTTCCACCACTATTGGAGGGTATTCATGATGTATTTCAAATCTCCCAACTTTGCTGCTATCTTCCCGATTACTCGCATGTCATTAAGTAGGGATGGTTAGATGTCGAAGACAACACAATGTTCATGGAGCTTCCAGTAGAGATCTAGGATAATCGAGAGAAGGTGATGTTTAGATGGATCATTCCTTTGGTTCACATGTTGCGGAGGAATGGTATCATGGAGGAGAGTACGTGGGATCAAGAAGCACAGATGCACTCCCCGTACCTGGAGTTTTTTTATTTTTTCTTTTTTATGTGTTTCTTAATGATATGATGATTAAACCATGTTTTCTATGAGATGAGTTACTTCCTTGTTCCATAATATGCAATGAATTCCAAACATGTGGGAAGGGTTGGATCTGATTCCTAATAGAGACACATTAATTGATATGTGATTAAACCTATTCTGATTAGTTAATGTCACATAGAGTGAATAATATCTTGACATTGAGGAATGAATTCCCTGATTTTTTCTTTAAGATAGTGTGGGTGTTGTGCTTGTGTGGTGAGTCTTGTGGTCGATTTGGGATGTATATTTCAGAGCAGGTGTTCTTGTATTTTTAAGTTCTACTGTAGTTTTCAAACAATATAGGTTAGTTTATCATTGAAATTTGATGTCATAGCGGTGTTTTAGGTATAGCGGGAACCTTGAGAGTTATCTCACGAGGTTTTTTTTCGAAACCTTATTTTCCTTATGGGTTGGTTTTGGATTATCAAGGATGAGAATGTTTTGTGAGGTATCTGATATAATTTCATGAATCTCCCTTGTCCAATACCTTGCAAACATCTGGTGTTTAAGGTGTTCTGGGAGGCAATGGTGACTCATTTCTGGATTTTTCCATAAAATAAAGTTTCAAATGGTAGGTGGCTTCAGTAGGTGGCATCAGTGAATCAAGTTGGTGAATCACGTTGGTGAATTACTGATGGTAGGTTGTGATGGTGGTTCATTGAAAGTAGCTAACATTGGTGACTCACCATCGGTAGCTCGTGTCGGTGAATCTCCATCAGTAGCTCGTGTCAGTGACTGACCATCGATAGCTCATGATAGTGAATGGACATCAGTAGATTGTTTCAGTGACTCGTCATTAGTATCTTGCATCAGTGACTCACCATGGGAAGCTCGTTTCAGTGTTTTTCTATTGACAACTCTCATCGGTGACTCGCAATCGGTGACCAGCATCAGTGACTCACCCAACAGTGACTCATTTCCAACAGTTTATTAGAATTTCTATTTTCTCTAGTTTTTTTTCATATTCTACCGTTAACATATTATTTGTATAAATAAATTTACAAGAGCAAGAAATCATACAATTCCAATTGACAGAAGTGAAACTCAGGCGAATCTTTATTCCAAAAATCCAATAACCATTAAAAATTGAATATTTTATATTTTCTATGTGTTATATAATTTTTTCCAAAATATTCCCATGACTAGATACTTTTATTGAGTAGGGAAGATTTTAAAAATATCATGTGTAATAATTATCTATATCTAAATATTTTTAAATGATAAGGAATATATAATAAGGTACTCAAGATCTGAAGTAGTCTAAGATGTAAAAGGGATAATTGTAGTAATGCTTGAAAATGTTCCCAGCATTGATTGACCACCCACCTAGTGTTGTTTATATTTTGAAGTGGTCCACCTAGATTATCAATGTTTATGAGGTTATTTAGTTATAATATAATTACAAATGTAGAATAATAATTTAATATAATTTTTATTTGTGTTATATATCCTAATTATGAATGATGTACAAGATGAAGTTAATTATATTAATGTATAACAAAATCTGAATTAGTTATCTTAATCATAGGGAACAAGTTTTAAATAATAAAATTTATGATATATTTGTAATGAATGTTACATTTACAAGTTCTTTAATTTATCATAAATGATCAATAATGATAACATAAACAATAATATTTATCTTTTAAAAAAATTCTCATTCCCAACCATATAATTCATTTGTGAAATGATAATAAAAAATAATTAGATACCATTGAGGTAATAGTCTACATATACGCATGGTAGATGATTTCATTTTCCATATAATGTGGAAAATGGGTACTATTTTTTAACCTTTTTAAACATAAATACCAAATAACTATAATATTTTTATTATAAATTCCTGATTAGGAACATAATTTTAATTTGGTGAAGGAAAATGAACAAAAATGACATCATGGAGGTGGTAGTTCGCACAACATAGAATTGACATTTTCAATTGAATTATTAACATTGGGGATGGAGGTTAATTATTATAACACAATTCTAATAACATATTAGTATCATAATGATAAAATTATTATCATTATGATATTGAAAATGAAATTTATAGAATAAATGAATATCATAATGAAATATGAAAGATAATGTGATATTATGAACTTATACTAATTTGATTGGATTATATAATTTGTGAATGGAATTACACCATTGCATGATGGTCACTTGAGAAGACCATAACTAGAATTATATTTATATGTATTTTTAGTATAGGTTGGGTAAGAGTATGGTTTGAAAAGTATATTTTTTGGAGTTTGAGGAGGTGAGGAAAGGAGTGTGATTTTTAAAATTGAAAAGGATTATCATTTTTGTAAATACATAAAACTATCCAGTAATGAGATGTCAATAATAATAAACTTTCTTAATAAATGGATACATAATATAGTTTATGGAATATATATTCGACACACACCACCACCATTAAAAATGAATATTTTTTGAACATGCCTTTCCCTTTACCTCTTATGTTACACACTGTTTCCTTTTCAGTTTTCACAACTATAACTAGTTTTTATCTTCATAATATATCCAAAACACTAAAAAACACAAAAATATTAGAAAATTATGACCCATTATTGAAAAATATAAAATCCAACTTATAAAATAATAATACAATGTGAATGGAAAATTAATTTTAATAGAAATGCATGTAACACACAAAAACATGTTTTTTGTAGAGTTTTTTATATGAACATTTATTTATCATTATGGTAGAATTATCAACTCCATTTATTCTAGTAAAAATATAAAATATCTTTAAAATGGTATTTATTTAACTCTAAAATAAATTAAAATCATTGTTAATTCTTGATATAATTAAATAAAGAAAATAATTGATTTGTATCCTTAAAATTCCTAAAATATTTATCAAATGATGACAATGAGTTTTTAAATTCAACAAAGTATTTTAAAATACATATTATTCTATAAATTCATATGAAAAATTATTGAATAACATTGAATATATTTATACATTATCATAATTTCCAAAAATTCATGGCATTAATAAAATCAATATTTTCATTATTCTCATAAATAAATAATAAATTTGGAAAATTATAAAAATTTATAATTATATAAATATAATCATGATAAATAATCAAAATGATTTTAATTATTTCATATTTACATTCTAAAATATATAAAAATTTTCTTTTATTAAATATATATTAAATTGAAAAAATAATTATTTATTAAAATACTAGTTTTTATAATATATATTCATCTTCTTATATATAATAAATTAGAAATTAGACTAATGTTAATAAAATTTTCCTAAAAAAATTAATATTATTGAATATAGTTAAATTTTAAAAAAGATTATTCATTAGTTTCATAGCTTCACCGGTCGAGTCAATTCTTAAAATAAAGATTATTTTTGTTTATATATATAAATATTAAGATAAATAATATATATACCAATGTTTATACCTTACAACTCTATGGATTGAATAAAATGGTAAATGATTATTCAATTCCAGTATTTCATTATCAGAAATCCATCTAACATTGTTTTTATTTATGGAAAATATAGAGTGAAATTTTGGGTCATTACATGGGGAACTACATAGATCAGTTCTCCAGGAATCAAGGTAATATATCCCAATATATTTCTTCAAAATTTGGTTAAGATTATTAAACAATAGCATTCTAAATTGAGGTCCCAAATTCTATATTTGTTTCTTCAAAAATGATATTAATATTAATGTTTGTGGTTAAATTATTTTATTATGGATCTAAAAAATCATTTAAAATATAAAAGTTTTCTATAAAAATTGATTTACCACTAAAAAATTAGAGAATGGTTTATTATTTAATACTCTGTCTAGAAATATTATATCAAATAAAATATATTAGTTTTTCTATTTTAATAATCATAGTGTTTCTTTAGATGTTTTCATGGTAGTAATAATTATTTTCATCTTCTATATAACTGTTAGTATTTTTTGGATATAAATTTATAATACAAGAATATAGTTTCGAAAAAATAATATTAGAATGTTTGTGGAAATAATTAAATCAATTTATTTTATAATAGTTCTTTTATTAAATCATCTTTGTTTAGAAAAACATCTTCTGGCTCGAATAAATGACATTACTTTCACATTTAAAATAATGAATGAGAATAATATCCTAGAAACAATGGGTTTATCTATTTGGATATGTTTTATTGGTTTATGTCCAAATAAACTGCATTTATACGAACCAAAATAGGAAGTTTACTTATATATTGATGTAATCTATGATACAAAACCTATATGTAGGACTCCATATGGAATCTATCATGGAGAATTATGATAATTTATAAAACTACTAAATTGGTTATGCGATAAAGTATTTATATGAAAAATTAATTTTCCTTGGTTAAAACCCCATTCTTTTGAAATGCCTAAGTGTTTTCATTGAGTAATTAAATTTTAAACCAGTAAATTATTTTTTTTATTAAATTTACTTTATATATAGAATTATCATGTTTAAATTATTGAAAATTATTTTCCTTACTTTTAATATATATTAACATTTTTGTAATTAATAAATAGAATATGAATATACTATAATTATCGTGACCTCATAATTATATTAAAATGATGAAATAAGTAATATAAATGTCATTTTGTCAAAAACTACAATAATAATTAATATAACTATTTTTTAAGTAATAAATTTTCCTTTACTATTAAATTATCATTGAAAACATTATTTATATTTTAAGGATTAAAAAATATCAATATGAATAAAAATATAGTCCACATTGAAGATAATATATTTTTATTAAATTTTGTCCTAAACTATGTTCATCTGAACAACAAGGCCCTAAATTTACAACACCATTGTTAAAAATCATGGTAACTCTTAAGGGTTTTTACTATCATAGGATCCAAAAAACTATATTAAAATTAATAGAAAACCACCCTCGTTGACATTAGTTTCCTATAAAACATCCCATATATCACCACCTAAAATTTTATATGTGTAGTTCTACTATCGTTTTCTCTCTATACAATTTTCAATGGTGTTTCTAATGTTATATGGTGTTTTCACAAACAATAAAAGGCCACCATTAAATATTAGTGTTCTTAATCAACTTATTTTTCGATTTCTACTATAATCCTTTTTTATAATACTATTTAAAATTATTTTTCATATATTTTTATTATTTTAAATCAATGATAGTATCATCCAGTTGATATATTGTTATTGATATTTTTCTTATTCATTATCATTAAATAATTTTCCTATGATTATATTATTCCAATATAATGTTTCCAAATTTTTTACAATCTTATATGTGTATATTTTTTTCCAACACATATTCATTTCAATAAGAAATTATATTATTTTTCACACTTATTAATTCATTATTAGATTATAAATGATAAATCATCCAAACTTCTCATTATAGTTTTGTTAAAATCCATTATAAATCTTAGAAATTATTTGACACCCATGGGATAAATATAAATCCACATTAAATTTGGTTACACTATAGAGTATTTAGTTTTTTGGTAATGAAAACAATATTTTGATTTTAAAAGACGATCCAAGATATGGACCAGATGTTCTTAGGGGTTATAAAATTGAGAAAGGTTCATTGGGAATTAATTCAATATTCATATGGTAAAAAATAAATGGGACTAACTACAAACTACATTTGATACTTCTAGGGGATATGATATGGATTTTTCAAAATCAACTTACAAACCATAATAAAGTATTTGAATTTTTTATTATTTAATATATGTTGTTAGTGTCCTTTAACTATGAATGTATCCTATATAGTTTTATTCATTATAATTATATTATAGAATTTATATTCAATTTCATTATTAATATCCAATATATTTCATGTTAAATGATGAATTTTAACATATATAGTTTACTATCCTATATAATGGGGAATTATTAACATTTAACATATCAATTATTTATATATTGATACTTAGTGATTATTTATCTCCAATAATTATTGCGTTTGTTTGGGAAACATTCTGAATTGTTCTATTTTTCCACTATCTATATAGGATAAATACATTGAACTTGTTATGTGATAGGTGGGTTCTAAAATTATATATCCCCTTGATGTAGTGTTCTGTCTCAAGAGAAAATATAAATTGGTATATTTTGTAATATGTACGTTTAATGTAGGTTTAATTAGTTTGTATATTTTTTGGTATATTTATGATATTTGGCCATATAAATTCCATTACTATGATATTAGTTATTATTTTGATAAACTTTTATTATTATTAAATAATACTTAGATTAAATATTGTCACAAATATATTTTTAAAGAATTTATATTCTTTATAATATTTCTTCCATTTTTATGTATGATAACTTCCACTCTAGGCTGCCCCTTACTAAGCATATGATCTCACTTTTTTTTATTTTCACTCAGTTATAAAGGATTCGATAAGGATTACTATATATAAATTAATTAATTGTATATATACATAATAAAATATCATGTATTAATTTTATGTACAGTATTTTTTTATGTAATGTAATTAAATTATAATTATATAGTTTCTTGATCTAGCTTAACTACTTGATCATATGTATTATGATCTATATATTCTATACCATTGTATTAAAATTTACTTCTTTAATATTTTACTTTATTTAAGATTTTTAGGAATCATTTATCCCAAAACCTATCATCTAGCTATGATTTTTATCTACTAACAATTTCTATCAATAATTAAAATTTTCAATGACATAATTAATAGAATATTAGATTCATAAGAACTAATGATGTCATGGTTAAATTTGATAATTCAATATAGATTTACTAAATGTTTATGAATAAATTACATTGACTATCTCATGGTCCATTTAGTGATAATTTGAATATATGAAATAGATATACAAGTAAGTTTTATTTATTATTTTGAATTAAAAGATGATTAATTCTAGAGAAAATGTATTTATGTTTCAAAAATAATAACATATATGTACTAAATTTAAGTGTGAAATAAGAACAAAATAACATGTATATTAAGAAATACTTAGAAGATAAAGATTACATAGAGTGTTTTTATAATAAATCTTTTCATTATGGGGGATTGAAATTCTTAAAGATGACTATAATGATATATTTCTGGCATTATTTGATATAATGTAATAGGGGAACATGTATGATAAAGGATAAAATTTTATTAGTGATATGGATATAAACTAGACCATGATTATATGAAACCAATTAATTGTTGAGAAGATTCAATTATAGTGATATTAAATTTGGTGATCATGAATTTAGTACAAATTTAATAAAATCCATATATATACTATGGAAACCAAAAACATTTATTTTTTGATAGTTAATCAGTGAATAAATAGGTAGTTCATATATTTTCATCACCGGATTATTTGTATTATTTTTTTTTCTAAAATGGGTTGATACTACATAAATTATATGTAATATTTTTTTCTTCTGGTATTATGTTCGAGAAAATTGAATCTAGGATTGTATCCTTGAACATAATAGTGATTTCATCATTGTGCCAATGAATAATTGAGTAAAACAATTAGTTAAATGAGTTCAGGTCTTTGTGTTCACCATTTCAAGGTAATGAACCATATATTTTAATTTTTTGAAATTAGTAAATATTATTAATCAATCATTTTATATAATATTTATAATGAATGTATATACAATAGAAATGATAATCCTAGATTCTCCATGCTTTTTTGGGTTAAAAAATTAAAATAAAATGGAGATGGTTTTCTATAAAAATTTATCTCATTATATTTCACTATATATTGTCATGTTGAATGCATAAAATCTAAAAATATGGGTATGGTTATATTTTTTAGATGTTATAAATTAGATTCCATGGTTAATGGATTCAATGGATTATTCTAAAAAACATTATTGTGGATGGGAATTAGATATCATAGTTTAAGTATCCTCTAATATATTTGATGTTAAAATGTGATTTCATTAATGGTAAGCTATTTTTAATGATTTAAATTTTTGAAATAATTTGAATAACCATATAATATAGAACATAAATATATATCTAATAACTAATGATCATGGAATATTTTATAAATACCCTAAAAAGAATTTTATATGTATTTTTGTTCTAATTGGGGGGTTTTAATTATAGTGATTGGAGTGGAACCTTTCCAATTATAGTAGGGGATAATAGCCACACTAAACCCACCCCCTTTGGAGGGGAGGTTCCTATATTGACCATTGAGGTGGTACGTCCTTATTCATTTTCCCCTTCTCTATCCTCGATTCCCTTTCAAATTTCCATCATATTTATTTTATCCAAAAACATCCTCCATTTTCAATGTATTCTTAAATATATTACTCTCATATTAGGAGTTCACAGAAGCCTAATCCTTTCCGATCTAACCATATTTGTATGCTTCATGAAAGATATCTGTTAGTGGACTCGTCAATTTTTTTTTCAGTTCAAGGGTCTTAGAAAAACGATCTATAGTTTTCCTTATTTAAAATAGGCACATCATAATTCACAATACAAAAAATAATGATTTTATCTAGGATTTTTATATATCCCCTCCTATATTTTCAAAAAACATCATTACTACTTATTCAATTGGAATTATGATTTCTAAATGAAACTAGAAACCTCAACCATGGAGATCAAGGTTAGTTTTCCAAAAATTCCCATTTCTTTTCTAAATCCTTTTATTTTTAAAATGTTAGGTAATTTATATGGATGAAATATATTCTTTGATTATATAAGTTATAATGTTTTCTTCTTTATTTACCCACTGATTTGTGTAACGTCCTGATTCTCAAAAAATACAAACTATGTTCGATAGCTTAAATGATATGCCACATCAAGCATAAAGGAAGAACTAAAAATTATTATTTAATTATTACCATTATAACCTAGCTGTTGGAATTGATGGAATGGAAATTATAAATTCAATTATGAAAATAGGGTTTTCACATGTTTATATAAGGATTTATTGATTAAAAAATTAGTTAGAGAGGGAAATAAAAACCTATTGATTATACATGATGTGTTTTTATAAAAAACTATTTAAATGAGAATAATTATGTTTATAAAATAATAAATCACTCTTGTTTGATATTATTTATAAAATATGTATATAATATATTAAATTTAATGTTTATAATTCAATTTATATGTTTATAGACATTATATAAGAACAAATTCTATTTTACAAATAGAAAAGGTATTTTTCAAGAAAGGTATTTTTCCAATTTTCGATGGAGAACCCATTTTAAGTATAGTTTTTTAAAATTAAATAATATATATTTGAAAAAATAAGATTCTGATTTGGAAATGGGACATACAAATTTACTTTGGTTAAATTTTATGTATTTTTCAAAAAAATCATATTTTAATGAATAGTAAGAAATACCATGTTTTAATTGAAAACTAGGTTTTCATATTATTTATTTATATTTTTAGAAGATCCTTTTGTTCAATATTAAATTATATTAAGACTATTTTATTATCAGTTAATCCAATAATTCTCTTTTGAAATAATTCCAAATTGAAATTATATTTAAAAACATTTTAATCCTTTGAACATTTCCATTGAAAAACCAGCTTTTTAGTTTTGTATACAGAATTAGTTTTAAATATAATTTTACCAAATATGTGAATTTAACTAGGTAAAATTGATTCAATATTTTGAATAATATTTTTAAAATTATTTGGTTAGGTCAATTTCATTTTTTTGGTAATAAAAAAGTTACCATGGTTAAAAAATTATTTACAGTTGTAGAGGTAAAATTATGACAAGGATAAATGTTAAAAGGTACAAGATTAACATACCTAAAAATTAAAACATCTAATTGTTGGTTTATATGTGGATCAATCCTAACTTCTCTAAAAAATTAATTTAATGTTTAATTCTTTTTAATTAAGGGCACCTCCTTGTGTTTAGCTTTTAATAAAAAATAATCAATAAATTAATCACTTGAACCCCCCCCCTCTCCTCAAGTATAAATACCACACATAACCTCCCCATTTAGACCAAAAAAGACTTTTAACTCTTGAAAGATATTCCCAAACCACTCCAACTCACTCTACCAATGTCCAAGTGCTTCCGTTCTCAACAAAATACAAAATCCAAGGTCCTAAATGGTCTTTAAAGGATGGTATATTCCTAAAGAAATTTTCACGATGCACCTGTCTTAATTTCTTTTCATTATCTACATTCTCATCGTCTACTTCATCCATAAATGGATGATAAATATATAATAATGTATATAATGGTTTTTAATTCCTCTAATTGAATTTCTCATTTCAATTTCATTTCTCACATCATCTTATTCATAAAAATGAATGTTTTTTCCATGTTATGTCTGGTAATTGCCTCTGTGAAAACTATTTTTGTTCTTATTTACATTAAAACCTTTACAGATGTCTTAAAACCATTTTTATAGTAAATTAATATTTTAATAGATATATTATAACCTATTTAATATTTGGTAAATTTCATATTAAAAATACTTTCATGCTTTCCATATTGTGGTTATATGATAACTTTGTTTGGAAATTTGTGGACAACCACCTCCTCGATATGATTTGATTCATTCACACATCACATGGAATGAAATAAAGGTTGTTTTAGTAATAATATATTATATAAATTAAATTATAATTATACTCAAATTAAACTGCATATATATATATATCTACATCTATTTTATTTAGTTCTATTCTTTCAATACGACATGAAAAATGAAAATAGAATTCATGCGTATGAAAGGCCTCCCCTCACTAGGAATGGTGTTTTTAGTATAAATTAAAAGGGTTTTATAAATACTTATATAATGAATATATAAGATATTTATATCATGTTATAAATTCTAGTGATGATGTAATTATCACCAAATGAACTATTGACATCATACCAAGTTCATTTTTGACACAAGTATAGAATATCAATAAAATGTCGAACATGAACATAAATATTTATGTCATTATTATAAAATTGTAATAAGTGATATAAAATTAATTATAAATATTAAAAAGGTAATAAAAAAACTTTAAATTAACGTACTTTTATTATTTATAAAAATAAATTACATTTGAGATGAGTAAGTGTCAATGTAATATAACTTCTTACACAAATTTAAATTCTTTGGGTTAAAAATATTTATCTTGATTACGATGTGGTATTATTATGTAAGAGAATGATTTTTGATATATTATATTTTTTGTATACATGGATTTTTTTATTCCTAGTTAACATATAAAATATATCTTTTTATTTACAAAAATGATCGTTGTAAGGGACAATTTCATTAAAACATTATTTTAAATGTTTTAATTTTTTGTTCTTATAAATATTTCTGACTAATGTCCAGGTTTTCAAAATATTTTTGAGGATATGTTTATATGGAAATGAATGCTTCAAAATGTTATTTCCATTAAAAATTTTCAATGTGGTCTGCGACACTATGATTCAAAAATATTATTTTTAAATGATTTAACTATGTTTTTAAAATTGATTTATTAAGGTAATAACTTGAAAAGTTTTTTAACATATACATAATGAATGGAATCTATCACTTTCATGTAGCTATTATGTATTTATTTTTCTACTCTACAAGTTTTCTATTTTATTTTAAAATAATGTGTTTCCAATTATGAGTTCATGACTTGTAAAGATGAATTGTGATTCTAAGATGAAATGTTACCATTATTTTAAAAATATTTTTTTGTGTTATGATTATGTTATGGTTATTGGGATTTTTTTAAGTATATGGGTAGTTACCTGATAAATCGGGGGTGGGTGAGCCCATAATATATCTACAATTAAATGGTTAATGATATGGATTTGAATGATAAGGTTTGTAATAAGAAAATTAGGGAATATACTATGATGGGTATTCTAAACATAACCATAAAGGCTAATCAATCTGCCCATGTGAAAACAAAAGTGTAATTATGATATGGAGGCCACATGTTTCATTTTATGATTTATGACTGGTATAGAGTTTTATAGGAATAATATGATTTCTTGAGGTAATATAAAAAGTTTATATTTTATGGGTGAAATGTATGATTTTTGTGAAAATGTTTTCATGAGTTTAAAAAAGTCACAGACCAACAATTTAATTCCTTATTTTATATCATTTACTGAGATTTTTGTGCTCTCCATGGTTTTTGAAATCTTTTCCACATGATTTAAGGATTGGCAGGGGAAATTAATAAGTCATGATTAATGTTATGATGATTTTTATCATGGAAATTAATTCATGTTAGATTTTAAAATGTTTTAAATTATGGAAAATGGATAGTGAATAGAAGTGTATCCTCAGTAAGATTTGAGTTCTGAGGCAATAGTTATAGACTAGCACTCTAAAACTATAAACATGAAAAAATCCTCACTGTGAAAGAAATTAAATTCTTTACATAATTAAATATTACGTAATTTTTATTGATTGGGAATTATAATTGGTATCAGAGTTCATATTAGATATCTTTAGAGGTTAGGATGTTATTTAAGCATATGCATCATGTTGTATATAACCATAATGTTTTGAATATTAAAATGAGTCACAATTATTTTAGATAACATTAATTTGTTTGTGATAACATAAATAATTATATATTAGTGTTTATCTTCATCAAAAGACATTATTTGAGGATTTTATGGATATACTCACACTAAACGTTTTGGTTTTAGTAAATGGATGGATCCAACAAGCACCAATGTAATAATGGATTTGAAGGAAAATGTGTTAGTTATAGGAATAAGAAAAAAATGAAATTGGATATGTAATGAGAACACTCAAGGTTATTCTAAACCAACTATTGGGAGTAATGATGAACCACTTGAACCTTGGTGATTTTTTCTAATGAATCATTTATGAGAGAATTGAATCCATATGGAAGGGTAGGTATGAATCATAATGGTAAGTATATTCATTGACATATGTGTCAAGGACGTGGGATGAAACACTAATGGAAATGTTTTATGGGGACATAGAGATGTTATTGATGTGGTAATGAGGGTATTAATGAAATAACATACCTAAGAAAAAAGGAAGAATTTTGTTAACTCCATGAAAGGTAAGGAAGTTCATTTTGAGTTATTAATTGATTATTTTAAATGTTGGGAGTATGGTCATTATGAAAATATAATTTCCTATAAACATGGTTTCGTAATAGGACCAACATGACTGTATATATATATGTTTAGAAATACCTAATTCCATTCTAATTGATAAGGAGGAAACTAAAAATGATATATAAAAGGCATTGATTATTGCTTGGATCGTGTTTTGACATTATTGACTCTTAATACATGATTTTTGACTCTGATTGTAGGTATTAGATGGAAAATCCTGGTTAGGGTATCATGAAGAACATTGAATGATTAAGAATTATACATATAAGGGATTCAAGAGTTATGTAGAATAATGGCATGTCTAATAGTATTAAAACTCGTTTTTTATTGGAGAAATTTGGTAGACTTGTTTTTCTGTCATATATGTAACTTTTATGTTTGATTTTTGGAAATTTTATTTCATGAATAATTATATATTATTTTCTAGTAATAATATTAACTGTATATATAACCTTTATTGTTCGTATGAACTATTTTTGAGGTCATTATGGGTTATTACATTTTGGGATGAAAATGAGAGGTATAAGATAATATTAGAGGTTAAAAATTTTATTTTATATTTTTTGGTAATTTTATAAGTGTTTGAGAAAGGATAACCCCCACGATGGGTAACAATCTATTGCGTCGGGCAAGGTTGTTGAAATGCATTGCACAACTGATGTGTTATAAGTGTGAATTGCCTACCACTGGCCTATGAGAATTCCATGGTTAGTATTGCTTAATTATTTTCGGTTAACCTATTTGATGGAATAAAAATAATTTGATTTTGGGAACACATGTTTTATTGAATTTAAAATCTGGGGATTGGAAATTGATTTAGTGATTTAGTGTATAATGTTATTTTGGAAGGCGTTCACTATTTGGGGAATCCTATGTGATCAAGTTAAATATAATACTATGAAATTTTATTTAATGAGATAAGGAGTTTTTATATAATAGAGGAATTTATGATTTTATTGTCGACTTATGTTGATTTATGTTATTTATGGAAATGATAAACCCATCTTGGAGAATAGGTGATGTTGGAAATTATATTTTTGGTATGAGAATTTATGAGTGATCGATGTTATTTGGAGAAAAATGTTAAAATTTATCTTGGAAGACTATAACAAAATTATTCTATTTTTTGGTATTCGAACATAGTTTGGATAATTTTTGAGATATTTTAATGACAGTTATTTGTCAAATAGTCTATGTTTTTGGTATTATAGTTGAATTTTGAAGCATAAAATTAGTTTTTCTTCATCAAATGGTATATTATTTTTAGATAATTGTTTTTTATCCTTAATCTACTAGTTTTGGTTAATATATAAACACATTAGAAATATATAGTTAATCGTTTTTTGATAACGTTATTCTCAATAAGTTTATTCTAGTGATTTAGGCATGAAAAATTGATCTTAAATACTCATCGATTAGATTAAAAGATGAGTTTATTATGGAAATTTATTAAATTATGAACCTATAATTTTTAAGTTAGTATAATTCCATATGAGCATACTACTGGTAGTATTGTAATTACTCAATTATATAAAAAGGATCATAAAACAAACAATTATCAGATTTCTTTATATAACAGGACATCAACAACCTATAAACCAATAATAGATTTGTGGTTTTGGGATTTTTAACATTATCATAATTTTCTTTCTATAACTCTATATCAGAATATATGATTATCTCTATCTGTCATATACATTTTTCCAACATGAAACCCTAATATTTTTTTATCACAGTTGATCTTTGTACTTCTCCCTCTATCTTTTAAAGTGGTAGTTTTATAAACCCTTTTTCCAATGTGGGATTACAATAAACGTATTTTGAAAATTAATCCCTTAGCCACTAATCCTGAAATAAAATTTAAAGGATTAAATTTACAAAATGGTGGTAGAATGGAAGATCATGATTTTGATTAATGAAACACCATGTTTGATAGCATAAATAATATGTGACATCAAGGTTAAACGAACATCTAAATATTATTATATAAATCATACCAATATAACCAACCCAATGGAATAGTAGAAATAAAAATTATTAAATAAAATATAAAAATAGTGTTTTAAAATTTTTATATATTGGTTCATTGGTAACCAAATTAATTAGAAAATGAAATTAAAACAAATTTAATATAAAGGATGTGTTTTTTGAAAAACTATTTTAATGAGAATTATTATATCAATAAAACAATAAATCACTCTTGTTTGATTTTATTAACAATATATATTTATATTTATAATATTAAATTTGAAGTCTATAATTCAATTTATTTGTTTCTAGACATTATATATGAACAAATTCAATTTTACAAGTAAAAAATTTTTTTTTTTTAAAAAGGAAATTTTTCCACCTTTTGATGGAGAACCGATTTTAAATCTAGTTTTGGAAATTTTTATAAGATATATTTGAAAAAATTAACTTTTTATTTTGAATAGGTTCTTCAATTTTTAAATTTGATTAATTTTTAGTATTTTATTGAAAACATTAATATTTTAATGAATAATGAGTATTAATGTGTTTATTTCAAAACTACGTTTTCTTCTAATTTATTTATATTGATATAATATCATTTAAATAGGTATAAAATTATATTTATATTTTTTTTATCATTTAATCCAATTGCGTTCATTCTAATCATTTTAAAATTCAAATTAGATATAAAAACATTTCAAATTAGGAAAGTTTCACTTAAAAACCGTATTTTTAGTTTTGTCCACAGAATTAATTTTAAATATTATTTTACCTTTATTAAATTTAATTTAGTAAAATAGATTACATATTTTGAATCAAATGTTCCAAATTATGTTGTAATGTCCTTTTCATTTTTAGGTATTAAAAACACTACCATCGAAAAAAATTATTTACCGTTGTACAAGAAAAACTACAACATTGTTTAAAGTTAAAATGTAAAAGCTTAACATACCTAAAAATTACAAAATTTAATTGTTGGATGAGGTGTAACTTGACAATAAACATCATGAAAATAATTAATTTAATTTAATATTTTTTGAAATTAATTACACCTCGATGTGGTTAGATTTTAATATAAAATAATCAATAAATAAATCACATGAACCAACCTCTCCTCGAGTATAAATACCACAACTCAACTCCCCATTTCATCACAAAAATAATTTAAGACCCGAAAATATCTTCAAAAAGCTCTCATACTCACACTCCCCACGTTTTTGTACTACTGGTCTCACCAAATGACCAAATCCAACGTCATTAGGGGTCTTTCTAGGAGGGGATCTTTAAGAGGTAATTTTCTCAATGTATATCTCTTAATTTCTTTTCTTTTTCTACATTCCCCTCACATACTTCATATATAAATTTATTGTTACTATATAATCATATATATATATAATATAGTTTTATCTTTCTAATTCAATATCTCATATAGAGTTCATTTCTCACATCCTTTAATTAAATGAAATGAAATAGTTGTCCTAGTTTGTCGGTTAAACGCCTCAGTGATTAATGATTTTGTTATTTTTTCATTAAAAAATTAATCGATGGTATTAAAAATATTTTTATTGTAAAACAATATTTTAATATGTTTATTATAAATTATTTAATATTCTTTAAATTTTATATTAATAAGAACTTTCTAGATTTCCATATTGTGGTTTTACAACTACTTCGTTTGGGGGCGTGTGGAATACCGCCTCCTCTAAATGATGTGATTCGTTAAAACATCACATGGAATTGGTTAAATATTTGTTTATTGAGTATATATTACATAAATTAAAAATTAATTCTACTTTAAAGATATTATATATGTATACAGATTTATATATACTTCCTTTAATTTGGTTATTTCAATTTGACCAAATAAATGAAAATAGTGTTCATGTGTAAGTATGACCTATAGTATCCATGAACAATGTTTTCTTTTTATATTAATATATTTATATAAATAATTATATAATTAATATATAAGATATTTATGTCATTATTTATATTCGGGAGATGATGGACTTATGATCACATAGACCATTGACATCATACAATGTTCATTTTTGACTCATGCACCGAATAATGAAAAAACTTATGAAATGAATTTAAATAATTATTTAATTGTTATAATATTAGTAGAAGTGATATAAAATGAATAATAAAATTTAAAATGGTTCTAATTCAAGTATAAATTTACCTTAGTTTATAATTCAGGAATATAAAGAACATACTAGATGAGTCAAACTTGATGTAAGGGAACTTCTGAACACAATTTCCATTATTTGTGTTAAACATCTCCTTATTGGTTATGTCATTATATAAGTATAATAGAAATGAATTTTGGATATATTATCCTTTACTTATAATTTATTAATGGAGATATATTATTAACACACATAATATATATCTTTGATTAATAAAATGAGATTCATAAGGTACTCTTTTACTAAAACATAATTTAAAATGTTTTAATGATTTGTTTTTATTAATATTTCTCATTAATGAAAATGTTAAAAAAATGGTTTTAAGGATATATTTATATGGAAATTAATGTTTTAAAATTTAAATTTCTATCAAAAGGTTCCATGTTTTATGGGATAATTTGATTCAAAAATAATCTTTTTAAATTTTTAAATTTAGATTCAAAAATGTATTGATTAATCCAATAACCCGGAATGTGTTTTAACATATACACCATGAATGATATTCATCTAATCTGTGATTATATTATTTATTTATGTTTAATTTAATTATTTACCATTATTTTTAAAATAATGTGTTTCAATTTATAAGTGTGTTTCTTATAAAGAAGAAATGTGATGTCAAAGTGAAAATGTAATTTTTTTACATTAAGATTGTTTTATTTGTTATGATTATGTTATGTTTCATGGAAATAGTTTATCTATATGGGTGGTTCCATGACAAAATAATGTTGGTTGAGACCATGATATCTCTCCAATGAATTGTACAATGAGACAAAGTTAAATGATAATTTTTCTCGTATGATATATAGGGAATATACTCTGATAGGTGTTCTAAACTTAACTATGAAGGTTACTCCATATGTAGATGTAAAAGCTAAAAAGTAAGTATGATATGGGTTAAAAAATTAACCTTTATTATTAATGATTCATATATTGTTTTATTGTATTCTTATGATTTCATGAGGTAAGATAAAGAGTTAATGTTTTATGGGTGAAAGGTATGGTTTTTTTGAATTTTTTCATGAGTTTAAAATATTACTGAAATAATATTTTCATTCCTTTTTTTACATTAATTACTCAGATTTTTGTGCTCATACAATGTTTTTTGAATGTCTTCCACATATTATAAGGATGGGTAAGAGAATGAGGGAAGTCAAGATGAATTTTATGATTTTTTATCAAGGAAAATACTTAAGTTTTTATTTGAAAATGATTTAAATTATGGAAAAATGTACAGTGAGTATAAGTTTATACTATGTAATATATCAATTCCTATGTAATTATTATGGACTAATTCCCTATATAATAAACATTTAAAGATAATTTTTTTGAAATAATGTAAATTCTTGACTTAACTTATTATTATGTAATGTTTAAGGCTGGGGCCATACAATTTGGGTTGAAGTCGATGTCTCCAGAATTCTATAAGAGTATGCTTGGATTGTAGTTGGGGAGTATTTATGATTTAAGAACCCATTTTTTCTTTATTCATTGGTTTTTTTATTAGTCTTTAAAGAGACTCTATCACATAGTGGAAGAGAGTAAATGTGGGCCCATTAACCACCATCAAAATATGGATGTGGATTTGGGGTTCAGTCTTGGTAGCAAGGGTTTGGTGTATATGTTAGATGAACATCGAAAGAAGTAGGTACATATTGTTGATGATCAAGAACAAATAATTATATAACCTCATTTTTATTCTTTTTCATAGATAGGGTTCACTAAATACGATCTTCCAAATGTGGGTTTGATATAAGCATTAAGTTAGGATGAACCTTCTATCCACATGTCTTATGGAAGCTCACAATATGTCGCTAATGAGTTGGGTAGGAATGAAATGACAAACAAAAATCCAATCCAAAAGTGAAATTTTATTTGAATATTGATATAATGGTAGTGAATATCTATGGAAAACTGAGACAAGATGTTTTAGAGTGAAATTTAGCAGTGCATTCCCAATTCCACATTATAAAATAAAGGAAACATGGACACTAAATGGATTTAATCATAATGATGTTCTATTAATGGCATGTTAGTGAAGATAAAAGGATTTTATTTAGTCTTAATGTCACACTGACTCCATGATGTGTGTCTCTTAATCAACAAGACACTTCAAGGATAGTTCATCATTAAAAGAAATTATCAACCTCAAATGGGAAGGAAAATGATAATTTTAAAACTAGAGGATGGTGAACATACATTAAAAGATGAAATATAAAAAAAGTGGGCAATTTGGTTTTTTTGATATCATATTTAGAGGCAATGAATTAGACTCTCAACTAATGGAAGACTATGAATAAGATTCACAATAAATTACGACAACCAATGAAAATTACCCCAAAGGGCCATGATTTTACAGTTTAGATTAATGAATGTAAATATATGTAATCTTATTTATGAGAACATTCTAGTTCCAAATGGGGGGGGGGAAGAAGACATCACAATGATTAATAAAATTTAACAAAAATTATAGAAACCATATTATCATTTAACAAACAACAATGGGGACAAAACCAGGAATAGTTGATTCCATAATTGATGACATGGTTAATCAAGAGTCAAGTAAGTCATTTTATCAAGATATATGTGTGGAAAAAAGGCACCGGATGTGGAAAAATAATAAATTTGTAGAAAAAATGTGAACAGGTTGGATATAAATGTGGGAACTGAAAAACTAAAAATTTGCAACTTAGTCTCCACTCTAAAGATGAAATACCAAAAATATCATTCTAGATAAATTATTAAAAGGGTGTTTTTTAAAAAATATGATATTATTATTCAATTTTTTATTAATGAAGATCAAATCATCAATCAAGACGACTTTTAGATTTGAGACATCAGTGAAAGAAAGATAAATTCATATGAATATATCCAGTATTTGGAAAATAGTACCAATCATTTTGAAGATCATTTCAATGATGATGCATAAATGCAGGTTACAAAACATCAATGTGGGGTATATAATATGAGTTATTAACATTATATTTTTTTATTTAATGATATTGGGAGTTTTTTCCATGTTTAAAACACTTATGTTTTCCTATGTTTGGTTTCAAAAAATTTCATTAAAGGTGATTTATTAACAAAAAATTAATTTTTAGTCAGTCATGGAATGTAATTGAAATATAGCATTGATTTTAAAATTTATTGAATGAATATATAAATTATGATTATTTATAAATTAAATTATAATAATATTAGAGAGACATGGAATAATAATAATAAATCCAATTTTAGAAAAAAATGGAAGAGTGTTTCCAAAAATATGATGATCATTAAATTTATAATATTTTTAAAGAATGATCGTGATCAATGAAATATCATTGATACTTCAAATAAAACAACTACTAAAAAATTATATAGATATAAAATTACAATACATTGTATGATATTATAATGATTCATATTATATTATGTCGCATGATGTTATATACATTTTTTGGAGGGGAATGATTCAATATTGTTATCTGAAATTTTATTATTATTAATTTAGAGGTAGGGAGGAATTAATGCGGTAATCCATGGTATATCATGTATAGTGTTATATTAATAATTTCATACTAAATTTTCATATAAATTGATGAGAGATAAAATTCTAAAAAATAATTTCTTTTCTGTTATTGTGCATGTAATTGGAAGAGGATAAATAGTCCTCAAATAATAAGATAAATATTAATAATTAATGATCATGGATCATGGATCATGTGCCTTAGAATCTAGTGACCATAAGCTAAATCACTTTATCTAATAAAAACTTATTTTATAATGGGTTTATGAAACCATATACAACACATTGTGTATTAATTATCAGTGTAGACAACTTTGGGTGAACCATAAAAAACACATTAATTGTTTTACTATTTAATTTGAACATATTCATTATTTTTTTGAGTGGAAACATTTATGATTTATAGAATTAAATGAATTCCTCAATTCATGACAATATGATCTGTTAAATTTGACAATTAAATAGTATGATTTTAAAGTATCCATGACTATTATTGACCCCTCCCACCCCACCCTCTTAATGTTCTATTAAACTGAATTGATAAACCTTTTTTATTTTCTTGAACCGACCCATTTAATAGGGAATAAATGAAATGGAACAACCATTAGGTGATATTTCTAGTACACAAAATGATGTAAATAATTGTATTAATAAAATAATATAATGGTCATTGATTTAAACATATATATTTGATGCCAATGACAATATGAAAGCTAAAATAGATTATAGATATTATTCATGAATCAATAAAACTCAAAAATTTAGTTCATAAAGAAAATAAGATTAGCCAGAATGAAGATTATGAAAAATTATATCAATAAGGATATAAGACCATATATTTCATAAGGGTATAAAAGGATACATACAATGTATATCCCCAAGAACCACATGAAAAATACCATTAATAAGGAAACTACATCTTAGTCTACATCATCAATACATAAAAAAATGCAAGAGTTATTCCCTGTAAATGTATCGTTATAATTAATAATGATCTCATACAAACTAGATTGTATAAACAGGTGGTGCATATATTTTCCTATATCGGAAATTCATAAGAATTTTCTTATATATTCCACTAAAATAAGATGAATTTTTCTCAACGTTATATAATACATGAAAAAATGTAAATTAAATAATCATGTTAGAGAAAACCATATAAGTAACTCACACCATAATTATTATCACCATGTAAGTCTTTACATTCACGATTAGACATACAAGATAACTCATGAACACATTTTATATACCCACACCTATGCATGTATCTCCCATCAATAAAGGCCTATTGAATAGAACATACTCATGAGTGAAACACATCCCTCTGAAAAAAGCATCATATAGTGGTAAAATACGCTGTTTCAAAAATTATCCCTATAAACATGATTAACAAGATGAGGCCAATTGAATTTTCATTTGGCAAAACATGATACCCCTAAAAAATCCATGTTCCTAACATTCAAAAAATATTATTTTAAAGAAAGAAATATAAAAATGGTGTTTTATCATAACCATTGTTAGCATAACCATAAATCATACTATTTAACAATATTTTTTAAATAAAAAATAATATAAATTACTAAAACATTAATTAGATAGTATGGGAAAAAATAATCCTTATGAATGAAAATATTTCAATTTATTAATTAATTTTTTATGTGGGATAATTTTGGAATCTTGATCTATTTCACTAAGAATAAATAACACCATTCCATCATGGATCTGGGAACTAGATAACTTACTATGATGATTACCAAAAAAAGACCCACTAAAACAGACTGTGTCCACAATATTCAAACATGATATCCCAATAATTTTGTTTTCATGAAATATTATTTTAGATATATATATAAAATAACAATAAATTTTACTCATTCCATTGATTCATAAGAGTATTCCTCTATAATTATAATAGATTGTATTTAGTTTCAAAGATATTCAACATAATACAATCAACCATCACTATAATTCATGATCCACATGAGAAGGTGGGAATAATGTTGGTTTACAGGAAAAAGGGTTTTATAATCTGATTTATATATCTATTTAATGACATGAATATTTTATAAAACCTTTCTATTCCCCATTTCCAAATAACATTACATGACCAAATACTTAATGTAAGGTTTTTCTAATTCCTGGACCAACTATGGACATATCCAGACACATCAACCTATATGTGCACTATCATATGTATGACCCATAAAATTTAACATATATTGTTAAAAAGAGTGTTCCCTATAGAATAACACTATAATATTTAAAAATACCTTTGAACACCCTAAATAAAACCCCAAAAATAAATATCATAGAAACATAATATAATAAAAATATATTAATAATCTAGTGGTGATGTATTCATCCCACCATAGTGATTTCCATAATATAAAATTAATAATTTAGTGGTGTTTTGATAAAATTTTAAAACACACCAGCAACATAATAGTACATTTTCATTAACATTTCGTAGAGATTCATTGTTATAAACACAAAAAATGTACCCAAGGTATTTATAGACAAAAAATATGTTCATAATTATTATTTCAATATAAGAATGATAGATATAACTGAATTGAATAATTGGTCAATAATGGAAAATTTATAACCCATATATAATTAGAATTGACCTCTTTTGTCAACTAGAACGAAATAAGAGAAGGCATGCACTTCATTTAATGAGTAATGAAATTCCATCCAACTGAAACCCCGTGAATATAGTATAGATTCATTAATTGTACTATGCACAAAAGATCTACCATCACTTAATTTTATTAGAACCAACAAGATAGATTACCAAATGGTCATGTGGAGTGTGAATTGATATTTAAAAAAACTGATGATAATATAAGAGACAATTGTAATTAGAGTGGAAATAAAGTAATAATGAAACATGGGTATCTTATTATAGTTAGATCCACTAGATGCTACTATACTATTCACCCCTCCAAAATAATTTTTTCTGGAACCCACTAACTATGGAGTCGTTGAATAATTATTAGAATTCATAACCCTTACATTGACATTTATACACCTTGAGTCACAACCAAATTAGACTACCATTTTTGAACAATGAGGAAAAACCCAAACAAGTCCAATATTATTGTAGCTAATTGTATAACATGAATAGTACAAATAATTTCTACATCAGGGAATAACCAAAAAATTTTTCCCTTTTCATCTTACATGAAAACAATTGACACTATTTTAATGGGGATTCACAAAGAAATCGTTTCTAAATTTTAATCGAATTTAAAACTCAATAATAAATCAAAGAGAATATGGTTGAATTATTTAACACCAAATAACTGGCATACAAAATTAATATGTGAATATCAACACAATAATGATCCCTTATGCAGTATATGTATTTTATTATAAAGTCTAGAAAAAATGATTGTAGTAAGAGTGATCACATAGAGTATATCAGTGGTGATCAACTTCACTATTTTGTATCCTTGATAGTACTCTATTATTTATGTTTTTCGTTTCCCTTAATAAAATATATTAATAGAAATCCATTATGATGTGTGGACTAAAAATTCCAATTCTCAGTAAGATACATAGTAATTTACCATTGAATTTTTTTTCTTGCACTTATATCAATAATATTGTTTTTTGTATCTCAAAATGGATGATAACTAACTCAATAAAACCATTAAAACCATTGATAATGTTTCATAAAATAATAATTCAAATTTCATGGAAGTACTTGATAAGGTATGGAATAATAAGTTTCCAAATTTAAAATATTATATATTCACAACATGAATATTTCTATAAATGCAATACGAATGTTTAAACCATATGATGTATAGTAATATATATATATATATATATATATATATATATATATATAATTCTTCCAGTTTGATATTTCTATACTACAAAAAATTAGTAAATAATTATAGAATTAAAATCAAGTAGAAATTTATAACAAACATGTTGTAAGTGGAAATGATAAATAATTATCAAAATAAACCATGTTTTCATGTTTGTATATAATCATGCAAAAAATACAAATTCTTCATACACAATTTTAACTATGTCTGAAAATTTATCTTCATAGGATGGTTTAATGTATGAAAAATATATCATGTAACATAAGATCTCTAAATAATAGATTTCATATATCCAAAAACAATTCCTGTTAGGAAATTTTTAATTTAGCTCAAATATATGTAATAAAGTTGTGTTTTAAGAAGAATTCACACATCCAAAAATAGGTTATATAACAAAATTATATAATAATGATTAATCCACATATCAAATGTTTTCACATAATTGAATCTGTAAATACAAAAAACATCACTTAATCATAATTCATGTTTCCAAATTTCATATTTTTCAGATTAGGAGTATATTAAAATTGTTATGAAAAATATGTATTAAATAGTCCATCTATACTTTAAAATGATGGACAAGATTATCAAACATGGTAAATATTTTAATAAAGTGTTTTTAAAATAATAATTATTCAATATAAGAATAATTTAAAAAATATTATATAAAAATCAATCAAATTAGATGGAATAGAATAATTTTTTATTTTCAATTATCAAAAAATCAAAATTATATCATGAATAAAGTTAACAAAAACACCCCAAATAGATAAATACCTAATAAATCTTATAACATCCTAAATATTCTCAACTTTTAAAAAACTACAAAAATGACATATAGAAAAATTTACCCCCTTTATATTGACAAAACTATAGTCGAAAATTGAACATAACATCAATAACCAGTAATAGGAAAAAATTTAATTATTCTGAATTTTCATTAAAATTATTAATAAAATACCCATCATTCATTTGATATTTTTCATTATAAAATGGTGTCTCTTGTTTAAAATCTAGAGGAATATTTTCAAATATATTTGATGAAAAAATAAAAATATATATATCAATGTTCACAAAAGATAAAAAATAAGGTGATATACTCATAGATCCACTTAATAGCTATGAAATAACAATATTGATCTAATTTTCAAATGTCATGCTAAAAAAATACTAGAATTCAAAAAATATTTAATATCTTATTGAGTAAAATTATCAAACTCCCGTAAAAAATACTATAAATTTAGATCTCAATTATCCCATTTTCAAACTTATTTTTTTAAAATTTTGATATATCCAAACACATACTACAAATATCATCAATCTACATTTTATTAGAAATAGATTCAATTTGAAAATTCCTTTTTTGAACATGAATCCAAGAAAAAGGTATTTTAATAAAATATTCTCAATTCAAGACTGCTGTTATTTTTTTACAGACATTAAAATAATAGATTTATTTTCGTAATATATATATATATATATATCCATTTTTAAATATAAAAAAATAAAATTGTTTGATTAACCATTAATGATTTTTTAACATGATAGAGTATCTATATAATCAATTACAATGGTATAAAGATAAGAGAAATTATTCTTCAAATTCCATTAATATAAATATTTTCCCAAAAATCGGCACATACATAATATTCTTTTTTCAATATAACACGAATCAACTGTACTAATAATTATGATATCTAATCAAATGAAATTAAATTTTTATGGTAAAAAAATATATTTTTAATTTTCTTTTAACACATCCAATAAAACTTTTAACATAATATAAATAATTTTATTTAGCGAAAATATAAAATACAGTGTTTGAGAAAACATAAAATGTTAAATTAATCCTTAATGTAGTTAAATGTTAAAAAAACCAATGATATTATTTCTCATAGAAATCTAGCCCAAATCATTTAACAAATAGATTGGTATAATTTAATTGATTATGAAATATTCCATATTTTTATTGAGAAATTTGAATACCAAGATAGAATTTAAATTCTCCCATAATAACAAGATGAAATTATGAAGAAAAAAATTATAAAAAATAATTACCATGGTTTCTTTTGAGGGTATAAATATAATTTCAACAACATAGACATCCATAATAAAATATCATTATATAATTCTAAATGAATAATGGAGAATCAATATTTCAATTATAAATTTTTTTTACAATATAGAAAATGTTTCCCTATCAGGTTATCATATTGGATAATCATTCAACTGATATAAATAATTATGATTTTTAAAAATATGGACATGATGTTTCACAGTCATATATTGAGGGGGTATTAAAACATATAAATATTTATAAATGTAACCATTTATAAAAGTACATTAGACATCAATTTGAATGATTTTAAACACATGATATGTATAAAATCTAATAGTATTATAATTCATACAAACCTATTAACATGTGATAAATATTTTTCAAAATTAATGAATTCAAATTAGGAATATATTTAGGAAATGAGTCATTATTTTTTAATAGTATTTGAAGAATTATTATGTTTCTTCCAAAATATATATTTGGTTCTAATGACTTATGCGTATTTAGGTGGAATAATTAATTAACAATAATTATTTCTATTAAACTATTTATTATTATTTTTTAATGAAAAGATACAATTCAAATAACTTAAATCTTCATAAGTTACTATAATCACATAAAAAATGATTGAATGATAATAAAAAACATTTCAATTAGACCTCCATGTTTGAAAATTTGATTCAAATTTTTTTAATAAATTTTCTTAAGGATGATCGGTATGAGTATTTTAAGATAATTTAATAATGTGTCTAATTTAAGAAGTAATTTACTTTGATTTAACATGATCTTTTATATATTGTTTTTTCTGGATTAAATTTATAATATCTAAACACAACCTCTTTTATTTAAATATATTCTACCATTTTATAAAATTATTTTATATCAATAATAACACTAATTTATTATCCAGCAAACATGATTATTCTACTTTGAACTCTAAATGATTTATTATTGTTTTAGAATCCAATGAATATACCAAAATAAATTTTTAATGAAACTTATATAAAACGTCATTGGTATTTAATTTTCTACATTATATACCAATTCTCTAAAATATTAAATTTTTAGTTTTTATTCTATAAATGGTAATATATATTACAAATAATTATTTCCTAAGAATAATGTTTTCATAAAAATGAAAATTTATATTCAAATCTTTATCCCAGAAATTTTCCAAAAGATTTATATCAATAAAAATGGATGTAATCATTCCATGAAGTGTTTTATTTTTCCATTCCATAAAACTATTTTCTTCTGTAGATCTAGGTGAAGTAATTGTTTAGAAACTATTACACTCTTCAAATATTATAAATTCAAGATTCAATAATTCAACAACAAGAACTATTAAACATTATTTATTTTAATTTTGTTTTAATTTTTAACTAATAAATCAAAAGTTACAAACCATTAAAATGTTATATATTTAAATGAAACCAAATTAAACCATTTATATCTATTATAGACATCAATAATAATAAAATTATATATTTTTCTATATAAATTAGTAGATTTTGAACGACCAATATTATCTAAATCAATTATAGTATAAAGCCATATAGTTTTTAACTTAGTAAATAGTTTAAAGGAGACAATATAATTTTTACCTTCAAATAAATATTCAAAAAACAAAGTCATTTAGCAGAAAATGTTTGGGTATGACCAAAACTATATAATTCTTAAAAACCATGTTTATCAACTGAAAATTAATAGAGGATAATCTCTAATACAATTTTTCTTATATTATTATAAAAAATATAATCATTAATTTGATCATAGACTTCTCCATGATTAATGTAATAAAACTGATCCTTTCCATTTTCATAAAACATTAATAATTAATCTTTTAAAAAACTCTTTTCATTTATAAATTTGATATTAATTCAATCAACACATAATTCTTAAAAATTATGAATTAATGTTATAAATTTCCAATATATATAATTTTTTAAATAGTAATATAAATTTAAATTCCATCATCTCCATAAACATTGACTTTTCCTTTTGAATTATCAAAACCTAAAATTGTATCTAGAACATTATGTGAATGATATATAAATTTAAATAATCTCTATTCATGTTTCCTGAAAATTATTTATTGATATAACTAATAAAATTCACGACACATCCATTCCATAATTCAAATAAAAATCAATTTAGGAATGTTTTCTACCCATGCTAAGCAAGGTCATTCAAGATTTTTGTATGAGATTTGAAGAATTAAAAAAAAGATATGAATTAAATATTTATTGCTAATATAGAAGATAAATATTTTGAAATAAAATATTTTTAATATCATTCTGATTATTGGTTTATCAATGGATAGTTATTATTATAAGGTCCATTAAATATATAGTGAAAACAATTAATAATTTATGAAATCTTGTTTGAACTCTTCACAAATATTGTCTTGTATATTTTTAGAAAATTATTTATATAACTAGGGTCAATTTATATATCTATTCATTTTATTAAATCTCATAATTTAATCAATGTGTTTTATAACTTCTTGAAAATTTATATATTTGATTTGAAATTATCAATGTTAATTTTAATCATTTCATTTTTATTGAGAAAGAAATTAAAATTACTTAATTTAGCCTCATTTTTTTTAAAAAAAAATCATTATTTTTAATTATTTTCATGTTTTTACCAATTTACACATGTTTATATTTTAATTCATTTCTTTTATAATTTAATTAAACTTTAGGGTCACTGAAATAAAATTTCAGTTCATTAATATTTTCAATATTATAATCTACTGTAGTTGAAGTAAAATATTTATTTTAATCCATAATATCTATTTATATTCTATTACTATCTTTATGTAAACCATTGAAAATTTCAATTACGTTGTTATCTCTATCATTTTACCCAAACAGTTCAGCGATAAAAAGTTCAAAATAAGATTTATATCAAGAGAAACAATAATATTTATGTACCAATTAATTATTTCATATAATTTAACGATTCAAGGATTCTTCCAAATGTTGGCAACAAAAAATGAATCTGAATCTGATACACCCCTCCATAATTATTTAAAATCATTACATTATTTCTTTAATTTTTTCATTTAGTGATTATATTTCATTATCTTTAGGAGTCTGGTTTGATGAAAACATTTTTCTTACATTCATAACATGTAACATCTTCCTCATCCCACATTAAAATTTTATTTTCCTTATAATAATCTATGGGGAAACTGATTCTAAATACTTCTTAATATACATAATTATTTTTATGATTAAATTTCTTTGAAACACATTATCAATAATGTCTCTATATTCCAATTCAAAATCATAATTGTACATAGAAATTTTTTAAATATAAAAAATTACATTATTTTTCATATATTCTTCGTCTATAATTTTTTTATTACATTTCTTATAGAAACTATAAAAAAATACTAACTTCATATATATATTCATTGAATTACTTATATTTATTAATATCCACTTCTTTAACATGAAACATCATAGGAAGTTATCTAATAAACCTTTGAATAGGAAATTGGATTATATAAATCTCTTCTAAACAACATACATCATTTATAGTTTTATTAAATCTATAAATGATTTGATTTATAGTTTAATTATAACTTATTTTAAATTCACGAAAACATTCCCATAATAATAGAAAAAAATTTCATATAATCTTATCCTAGACAAGATTCACATCATGTAGAATATTAGAAATATTATTCATAGTTTTACAGATGTATATTTGAATGTACACATTCCTATTAATAATGTAATATTTTATATTCATCACCTTGTAATTTAAAATATAACTTATTACAACCAACTAGGATAAAGCTTCTAGATTAATATTAGTTAAATTTTTTTTAATACTATAATTCTAAAATAATAAATACTATTTTTTTATGATTACTTACATCCAACATTTTTAAAATCTATAGCTAGTGCCATAGAAATTAGAAGGCAATTGTTTAATCCTTTCATCAATCAAATATTTTACAACAATCTAAAATTGATACTGTTGGTCGGAGTGGATTCTCAAGAGGGGAGTGAATTGAGTTCCAATTAAAAATTTATGTTAAAAAGATTCTTATTAAAATCCCCCAAATTAAATAACAAGCTAAACTGTAGTGAATTTGTAATACAGTGAAGGGTTAGTTAGTTTTTCTAGAGATTGATTAGTTCTCAGATAATCCAATCTGAAGATTAATTAACTCTTGAAGCTAAAATAATGCTTTTTAATAAATACAAACACTTTCTAGTTTAACTATCAGAGTTAATTTAAAATAGATTTGAGTTTAAAGTATTTAGCAGTGGAATATTCAATATAGTTTAAAACAAAATAAATAAGCACAACAGTTCCAACCAAGAGGTTTATTCTCATGCCGATACTTAGTCCTCTCAAGAAAATTTATATAAATTTTGATCCACACCTTGGATCTGGGTAAAAAATAGTGCAAATAATGTCCAAGTACTAAGACCTCCACCACAGTTCTTCATGGGAAAACAAAACAATAGCACATAAGCTATCCATGTCCTACTTGACCTCTGCAACTATCCACAGTGGGAAATAAGAGTATAGGCAAAGAGTGAGTGAGGATTAAATCCTCTAGTTTAGCACAAGAGTCAATGTTCGTATGAAATATATAGAGTACACACACTGCTCAAATGTAAGTAAAAGATTCACTAAGAGAGTATATATGAATTTAGAATTCTCTAGTGATTTGAAGTGCAGATCTGGATTCCTTTTGATTGAACAGAAATGCTTCTGATTCCTTCTCTGGTTTTTGTCTTGAAAACATAGTGTCGTTTGCTTCCTTGATTCTCAGGTTCAGTTTTATCGGCTTGAGTGTATGAAGAGATCGTTGTAGTTCTTCATTCTTTTACTAAGTTTCAGCTTGTGTTCTCTTCTTGTATGAATGGCCTCATATATGTCTTGTGTTCTTCAAGTATACAGGTGTATGGATGTTGACTATCTTTGTTGTGTATATGCATCTCTCTCTTCTATGCAGTTCAGTCTTCCTTTTATACCTTAAGCTCCGACAATAGGAATGATTACCTTTTCATAGGTACGAGGTACGATTCCCTGACATGCAAACAACTATCATTAATTAATAGTACGTGCATTAAAAAATCAAATTTGATCGCTGCTTAATAAATAAATAGAAATAGAGTTTAATTATCAATGGCTGGTTAATAGTCATCTTTCATCAGTAGCTCTCTGTCGGTAGACGTGTAGTGATGGAATTTGTATAGCAGTGACCTTCTGATCGGTAGCTCTATGTTCTTGTACCGGTAGCTCCTTGTATCGGTAGCAGTCACTCTGTGTAACAGTAGTTCTATATACTAGTAACTCCTTCTTCAGTAGCTTTGGTCTATTGCTAACCTGCTCGTATTGGTAACTACTTATATCGGTGGCTCTGTCTATCGGTGAACTTTGTATAAGTAGATTTGTATTGGTAGTTGTTCATCTATCTGGTTGTATCAGTAGATCTTTGTAACGACAGTTGTGTGTCTATCTGTCTGTATCGGTAGACTTGAGTAGTGGAGACATTTGCTTACCTGTTACCTTTGTTTATTGGTAGACGTACACATATCGGTAGACTTACTCATATTGGTAGACTTACTCTAACGGTAACCATTCGGTGTACTGGTAGACTTGCATACTGGAATCCCTGTTCTGTACCAGTGTATTTATCCTTATCAGTAGCTATGTGCATACCGGTGAACTTAACACTTATCTATTCTATGAGAAACATATCCAGGTTGAGTTAGAATTATTTCACAGTATGTAAAAACATAGATAAATAGTGATTAACATATTCCAATGATTATTTTGATATTATTTTCAACATAGGATTATAAACACATATTAATGCATAATTGGGATTATCAAAATAGGTGAGCTCCACAATCTCCTCTTTTTGATAATCACAAATCATTGTATTATAATCCAAAATAATCAGTGAAGTATCATTATAAAATACAATGGATCTTAGTTCTCAGTGTGAGTTATGACATTTTCAAATTCGAGACTTTAAATGTATCAGAGGATATGGTATCTATATGAAATTGTATCAGAGAAAACAATATATTATAAACACATGTATCAGAGGTAAAATATATAAAAAATATACCAGAGGGAAATGTATTATGCTCATAAAATATAATGATATTTCATATCAGTTTTCCCTATTCTCCCTTATATATTATTTCCCCCCAGATTTTTTCCCATATATATTATTTATCCCCATGATATGTTTCCCTTAGATATTATTTCTCCCCCTTTGTGATTAGCAATAATTGGTACAAGGAGAAAATACACGAAAAGAGAAGTAACAAAGGGGAACATAAAGTAAGATCATATATATTCCTTGGAGTAAATAGATACACAGAAATACATAAATGAACCAGAAAGAAATACATGTGATTCCTATCAAAGATCCTAGCCACTAATCAATACACATCCTCGGCATGAGATTTTACCTTGGGATCATAAAAGGATTCAGGCGTGGTGGATATAGGTGGATGCTTAGGAATACCAGAGATAATCAGAGGAGGATGAGCTAATGAGACATTGACTGGCCTATAATGTGTAGCTCTCTGGGTGTTCATAGGAGTGAGGCTCCGAAAGGCTTGGACTAGAGTCATCTGAGGAGTGGAGGATGACTATGAAGAGGTAGGCATAGCTGGAGGTGCAATGATAGGAGTACTGTCTACATTCCAGAATTGTAGAAAAAGATTTCTAAAATCCATAATAATCCCTCCTCCTCTCTCCATAGTAGAAATGAAGTCATCCTTGTTCTCCATGAATTTATCTAAATCTGGAGTCAGTTCTCTGAGCTTGCTTACTTGTTCTCTGAAGTCTTGATTGACAGGAGGTAATTTCAGATTTTCTAAATGAATATTGAAATGGTTGGTCAACTGATTCTTGGTATACACTTTCTGAAAATAAAATTCAACTTTATCCTTTACAGCTTTCTGAGAGGCATAATCTTCTCTCATATAATATTGAACAATATTCATGATATCTCTAGTGGTAGCCACCACCTAGGTCAGGGCAGATGAGTCCACAGGGCCACAGGTTGATGCTGAACCAATCTCTTCCTTCATCAGTGCTCGAAACTTATCAACATTTGCAGAAGTACTTCATGAAGCAAGAGGTTTGACAGTGAATGAAACAGTATCCTTGAATGATTGGGTTAATTTGCTTATCTGCTTCTGGAAAACCAAATCCTGAGTGCTCACATGCTCTATGACCCAATTCATAAAATCTTCAAAGATATCTCCAAATTACCTTACAACACATTTAATGTAATTGATATCAAAATTAATTTGAGTTTGAGAACTACTAAAGGAAGATAAGGAAGCAACAGACAGCTTCAAGGCAACAACTGCTCCTGTCTAGCTCTAAATCTGAGAATGACACACTCTAATTTCATTCATCATCTCTGTCATAGTGGTTGACATGGTACAACAAAGAGAGAGTTCAATGGATTTTTTGATGTGGCTCAGCTCCTCAATAAAACAATTCATTAAATCGGCAATAGATGTATTCAAAGACTCGTTCATCTCATCCTTTAAAGACTCAAAGTTAGCCTTGGTTACCATACTACCAGGCACAACAACATGTTCTCTTTTTGACACAATACTGGCTATAGAGTCATCCATAATAGATCAAATGGATGAAATCAGTTAAGTTTCTATTTTATTTACTTCTTCCACAAAGCTATCCTTTAGCTCAGAATTTAACTGATCTATATCAGGTTTTCTAACTACATCCACTGGTAATAACTTAGAGAGAATATCATAATTGACTTTAGGTCTACTGAGGGATGCCTCATTATCAGAATCAAGATAATCCAATCCATAGACCAAAAAACCTGGGCCTGCTGCCCAGTCTTCAATTCCATCAGCTACTGAAACACTGCCTAGTCTAGTTGGATGCTCCCCCTCAACTGGTGCATTCTACATTGCAGCAATGGAAACATCATCAGCTCAGTCTTCCTATAAAGAATCTTCCACAACCATCCCCATTTCTCCACCAGTAGGAGGACCCTTAAGAATAGGAGCAAGCCTATCAACATCAATAAGAACAGCCTCTAAAGGAACAACAGAACTTCCAATAAATGGACTCCAACTCAAGGTGGCAGAAGAAGATGCTTCAGTTTCAGATTCTCTTTCTTCTTCCTTATTCTCTAGGGCAGCCTCTTCCGGATCTGATCTCTGCTAGTCTTCCTCATCCACAAGTCCCTCTTCATTGCTTACACCCAAAATAGTTTCTGTACTAGGTAGGTTCAAAGAATCAATTCCGTTTTCTTGTGATACAATTTTAGGAGTTGGGCTAGGAGGAAATTCTGGATCTCCTCCATCTGCTGCAGAGGAATCCTCCTCATCTTAATCATCACTATACTATGGATCCTCCTCACCAGGTCCTAGACCTGGATCTCTCTTGTCTTTTGGTCTATTTGGATTTTCAACTGGATTGAACTTGTCGTATATCTTCTCATCATCAGTAACCCACTGCCTTATCCATGGGTTCCAGGTAATCTTCTTGTACCTACACAATGTTCCTGTGATACAAAAATTGTTTCATACCACAACTGTCCCATCCCAGGACTCAGCAACCCCCTTTACTTTAATCATAACAGAAATCAATTTGGCAAAGAATAAAGCATTGGTTTTTGATTTGGGTCTGGTTATATCCTTTATTTGAATCATTAGAAACCTGCAAAGATTCCACTTCACACCATTCCTTAAGAGATTCCACAAATAAATATATTAATACTTCAGATTTGCAAAGTTCCCTCTTCTTGGACTTAGCACATGTTGAATGAATTTGAACAACAACCTATTTTCTCCATCAATCTTAGCAGCCACTACTTTCCTAGGAGTGTCATATCCTGTCAACTCTTCCAAGGAAGTTTCATAGTTGAATATGTCACTGGTAGGAGTTATTGTCTTCGATGAATACCCAAATACTCCTTCATGTGGTACCTCCATGCATTCAACCCATTCAATGGATGAAAAAGATATTTCCTTGCCATTTACCACTGAAACCATTCTATTATCTTTATCGGATTTCTCAAATTGCAGAAAATCATAGAAATCTTTTATCATCTTCAAATAATAGGGACCATTGTTGTTTGTGAAACGTTCTATCAATTTCTGCTCCTCCAATATTCTTAGGGTCATCGATTTCCTTGACAAAATCCATTCTGCACACACCTGCTTCTCGATTAAAATTTCTCTATTTTGCAGGTGTGGGTTCACTGGATGCCTCCCTGACCATGTTCGATTGACACTGCTACTTGCTTTAGGTCCGGTCTTCTGCTTCCTCGCATTTGGCTCATCAACGTCATCTCTAACAGTCAGAAGTTTGGTTTTTTCCATCTCTGGATTGAATAACTTAGGGTTTTTCACAAAATTCATGGATTCAAGGAGTTGGTCTTGAGAGAGGAGAGTTAAGTGGATTGAGAAGTAACTGAGACTTAGTTTTATCATTTAAGAATCATAAAATAAATAATTAAAATATAATAAGTAAAGTATAAATGATACAGATTCTGGCGGATATGGACATAAGTTTAAAACAGTGCATAGTAGTGGTATGGTATACCTTTGAGAATTCCTAATGGTGAGGTCCACAAACAGTGAGGTATATCAGTGAGGCTCATACCAGTGAGATATGGAGGTGAGGTTTCATACCGATGAGCTATAATAGTGAGTTTTTATACCGGTGAGGTATAACAGTGAGTTTTCTAATGGTGAGGTTTCTAACGAACAGAGTCTATCATTCCTAATTCATGTCTAATGTACCACAACCTATCCGAACATCAAGTAATGGTGAAAATGTCAGCTAATTGATGTTCAATACCTATAAATTCAAGAGTAATATGATATTTTTGGTAATGATCTCTCAAAAACTGGTGCCTTACATCAATGTGTTTAGTCCTAGAGTGAGACACATGATTCTTAGAGATGTTAATTGCACAAGTATTACCACAATTTATTGATACATGTTTAAACTGATATCTATAGTCCAACAAAGTATGTTTCATCCACAGAATTTGTGCACCGCAACTACCATCATCAATGTACTATGCTTCAATAGTAGATAATGTAACAAAATTATGCTTCTAACTACACCACGATACTAGGGACTTACCTAGAATATGACATGTTCCAGAAGTGCTCTTTAAATCTACCTTGAAACCAGAAAAGTCAACATCTGAATAACTTATTAAATCAAAATATTTTCCTTTTGGATAAAACAAACCTATATTTGCAGTATGTTTATGTTATTTGAATTTTTTTAACAGTAATCAAATGGGATTATTTAGGATTATCTGGAAAGCATTCACACATACACACACTAAACATAATATCTGGTCGAATAGCAGTAAGGTAAAGTATACTTACAATCATTCCTCTGCAATTGGTTTGATCAACTGGTTTACTAGATTCATCAATGTCCAACTTGCAAGTGGTACTCATGGGTGTATCACTTTCCTTAAAGCTATCTAAACCAAAACGTTTTAAAATATCCTTTGTATATTTAGTTTGATTTAAAATAATACCATTTTCATTTTGAAAAAAATTGAAATCCAAGAAAATATTTGAGTTCTCCCATTAAAATCATTTCAAATTCATTTTTCATAATCATTGAAAAATAAATACACAATTTATTTTTAGAAGATCCAAAAATAATATCATCAACATAAATTTGTACTATCAAAACATATTTAGAAATTATTTTGATAAAGAGAGTTGGATCATCAATACCTATTGTAAAACCTTTTGAAATAAGAAAATTACTAAGTCTTTCATACCAATCTCATGGAGCTTGTTTCAAACCATATAAAGCTTTAGATAGCTTAAACACTCGATTCAGAAAATGGGGATTAGTAAATCTAGGTGGTTGTTCAACAAAAACATCTTCAATTATAAAACCATTTAAAAAAGAACTTTTAACATCCATTTGATATAACATGAAATTCAGATGACTAGCATAGGAAAGTATAATCCTAATAGCATCTAATCTATCTACAAGATCAAAGGTTTCCTCATAGTATATTCCTTCTTCTTGACTATATCCTTGTGGAACTAGCCTTACTTTGTTTCTAACTATGTTTCTAGATTCATCAACTTTATTTCTAAAAACCCATTTAGTGCCTATGGTCAAAGTGTCCTTAGGTCTGTCAACTAATTCCCAAAAATTGTTTCTTTCAAATTGATTTAATTCTTCTTGCATATCCATTACCCAAAATTCATCATTGATTTAATCATTGATATTTTTGGGTTCTAACTGCGAATGAAAAGCTTGATGTTCAGCCTAGTTTCTTAGAGAAGCTCTAGTCTGTGTCCCTCTATCAAGATTACCAACAACAACATTTAAAAGACGATTCTTTAGAATCCTAGTTGATCTAGTAAAGGCCGAACTAGAAATTTTAGGTTCATCTCTAGATTCAGGTTTTACAGAAACAGGTTCTGGAATGTTTCCAAAACTAGATGTTTTTACAATAGGTTCATTGATTTTATCATTAAGGTTCAGAACAGACAAATCTTCTTCAAGATTTTCAATGGAAGATTTGGGTTCATGTGGATCGGTTTCATAAAACTTCATGTGAATGGACTCTTCCAAACACTTGGTTCTTTTATTAAAAACTATATAAGCTTCACTCGAGATTGAATAACCTAGGAAAAGTTTTTCATCACTCTTGGATGCTAGCTTTTCAAGATTATCTTTTGTATTGAGAATAAATACTTTGCAACCAAAAACATTAATGTAATTAACTTTAGGTTTCCTATGGTTCCACAACTCATTAGGGGTATTTTTAAGAAAATGTCTAATCAAGACCCTATTAATAATGTAACAAGATGTATTTATAGATTCAACCCAAAGGTAAATTACCAGGTCATACTCATTAAGAATAGTTTTGGAAATTTCTTGAAGAGTTCGGTTTCTTCTTTCTACTACACCATTCTACTGAGGTGTTCTAGGGGAAGAGAAATTGTGACTATAGAGATTGTGTGAGCAATAAGATTCAAACTCATGATTTTCAAACTCACGACCATGATCACTTCTCAAAGTCTTAATCTTATATGTCGACTTAGGTTTTCCATATACTTGGAATATTTAATAAAGTAAGAACAAGCTTCACTTTTGTGGGAAAAGAAGTATACCCAAGTGTACCTAGAATAGTCATCTACTAATACATAGACATAGTGCTTCCCATTTAAACTAGAAACTCTAGAGGGTCCAAACAAGTCCATGTGAACCAACACGAGAGGTTGAGAAGTTGAAACTTCTTTCTATGATTTAAAAGAAACTTTATGTTGCTTTCCCTTTTGACAGGGATTAAAAACATTATCAGCTGGAAATTCATGTTTAGGTAGGTCTCTAACTATGTTTTTTCTAGTCCGTTTTCAAAGTGAATGAATGTTGCAATGTCCTAATCTTATATTCTATAGCCAATAATCTTTATGAAAATCATTCAAGCAAGTAATTTTCTATTTAGCTAAGTAATAAAAATCAACTGCAGAAAGATTTTCATTTCGCAAAGAAAAAAATACTAAAATATTTTTAGAATTAAAAACATTACATGAATCATTTTCAAATTTAACATTAAAACCATCACTACAAAACTGAGAAATACTAAACATGTTATATTTAAGTCCATCAATAAATAAATCCTTGGAAATTAAAACTGAATTAGTGTTACCAATCTGGACTAAGCTGTTGATTTTTCCTTTTGAATTATCACCAAAGGTGACATAGCCTCCATCAACTTTGATTAAACTCTTGAAGAATGAGAAATATCTAGTCATATTCCTTGAAAATCCACTGTCCAAGTACCATACCTTATTATGGGAACTTTTCAAGAAATTTTCCTACAAAATAGGTTTAAATAGAAAATGTTTTTGGTACCCAGATTTTCTTGGGTCCAGACACGTTAGTAAGCAAAACTTTTGGTACTTAAACTTGTCTAATGGGTCTCATACAATCAATAGATTCAAAATATTTTGAGAGATAAACATTATTTGATCTAAAACCATGTGAATGACAAGTTGAAGCATATGAATTTCTAGAACTATAACTAGAAACATTCTGACCAGATTTAGGAATAAATCTATTTTTAGTAATTTGTCTCTGTCCAGTCTGATAGCCTATTCCGGTGGTATATTTTTAGACCAATTGTATTACTATAATTTGAGTTAGAATATTCTTTACATTTGTGAATTTCTCTAAGTACATCTTTAATTTCTCATTATAAAATTTCAATTAAGTATTTTCCTTATGTAATTGAGCATTTTTTTCCTTTTCTATATCAAGTGCAGATTTAATAGAGCTGGTCAAGTCATGCTGTTTCATCAAGGTCCTATACTTGTCCATCAGTTCATTACAGGTTTCTTCTAGCATATTATAGTATTCAAATAACTCTTCACTAGTCATTTTTTCAGATTCAGAATCAGAATCAACTCTAGAAAAATAAGAATTTGAAGCAGGAGTATCCAATGTTACCTTAGATGTGTTTGTCATGAAACACATTTTAAATTTTTGAGATGTTTCATCCTGAGAAGAATTAGAATCACTTGAACTATCTTCTGAAGCACTCTAAGTTTCTTTCATAGCATTCTTATATTTATTGTCCTTATAATATTATTTATTCTTGAACATTAACTTTGGTAAGTCTTCTTTCACATGTCTCTTCCTCTTGTAGTCATAACACACTGTCTCATCATCCTTATCAGCTTTCTTCCAATCCTTCTTCCAATGAACTTTCTTGTCATATTTTCATTTATAATTTGGTTTTCTGAAGAATTTCTTCTTCATGTAGAACTTCTAGAACCGTCGGCCTATCTGAGCCATCTCTTCATCACTATCAGAATCTAAACCTTCAGTTTTTGAGATTTTAGTAGGTATGTGAACTTTCTCCTCATCCTTTCTCTTTGAGGCAGTAGATTTAAATTCCACTTACTTCCTTTTTGGTTCATCATCTTCTTCCTTGTTTACATTCAGCTCTTCTTAATACATCATCAACTTACCTATTAATTCTTTAATAGGCAGTGAAATTATATCACATGATTCTATTATTGAAATTGATGTGCCTCTGCGTCTTTCTGGAAGACATCTTAGTATTCCATAATCTGCTCCATTGAAGGAACAACTTTTCCATGTGAGCTCATAGTGTTGAAAATATCATTGAACCTGAGATACATATCAGAAATAGGTGCATCATACATCCTTTTAAAATTATCATACTCAATAATTTAGGTATTCAATCCCATTTCTTTAACATTGGTTGTTCCCTCATGGGAAATAACCAAAGTGTCCCAGATTTAATAAGTAGTTTTACGAGCAGATATTTTTTTAAATTCCTCATCACCCAAATCACAGTAAAAAGCTTTCATTGCTTTATAATTATTATTATCAGCAGTTTTAGAGGGTTCATCTCATGTAGTCCTTTCAGTTTCTGGAATCTTATATTGCGCCTCTATAGCAGTCCAGATGTCAAATACTACAGTTTCTAAACGAATTTTCATTTTAATTTTTAATGGGGCATAATTTGTACCATTAAATAACGGTGGCCTATTGGTAGTAGCACCTTCAAGTCTATTATCTATAATCATATTTTATAAAACATATTTAAAGAGATAAAATTTTGAACTAACAGAAATTTGAGATCTTTAAGATACAAAAAAATCATAGTTGTTGAAAAAAAGTGTATTTGGGAATCCTTTATAAATAAAAAACAACCTCTAATACCAAATTTTGGTCAGAGTGGATACTCAAGTGGGGGGGGGGGGGTGAATTGAGTTCCAATTAAAAAATTTCTATTAAAAAGATTATTTTTAAAATCCACCAAATTAAATAACAAGATAAACTGTAGTGAATTTGTAATACAGTGAAGGGTCAGTTAGTTTCTCAAGATATTGATTAATTCTCAGTTAATCCAATCTAAAGATTAAATAACTTTTTAAGCTAACCTAATTATTTATAACAAATACAAACACTTGCTAGTTTAACTATCAGATTTACTTTAAAACATATTTGAGTTTAAATTATTTAGCAGTGGAATATTCAATATAGTTTAAAACAAAATAAATAAACACAACAGTTCTAACCAAGAGGTTCAGTCTCAAGCTGAGACTTAGTCCTCTCAAAACAATTTATATAAATTGTGATCCACACCCTGGATCGGGGTAACCAATAGTGCAATGACTATCTAGGTACTAAGACCTCTACCACAGTTCCTCGTGGGAAAACAAAACAATAGAACACAAGATATCCAGGTCCTACTTCAAATCTACCACTATCTGTAGTAGGAAATAAGAGTATAGGGAAAGAGTGAGTGAGGATTAAATCCTGAAGTTTAACACATGATTCAATGTGTTTATGAAATATACAGAGTACACACACTGCTCAAAATTAAGTAAAAGAATCACTAAGAGATTATATATGAGTTTAGAATGCTCTAGTGATTTGAAGTGCAGATCTTGACTCCTTTTGATTGTACAGAAATTCTTCCGAGTCCTTCCATGGTTTTTGTCTTGAAAACAGAGTGTCGTTTGCTTCCTTGATTTTTAGGTTCAGTTTGATCAGCTTGAGTGTATGATGAGATCATTGCAGTTCTTCATTCTTTGACTATGATTCATCTTGTGTTCTCTTCTTGAATGAATGGCCTCGTATATGTCTTGTGTTCTTCAAGTATAAAGGTTTATGGATGTCACTTATCTTTATTGTGTATATGAATCTCTCTCTTCTCTGCAGTTCAATCCTCCTTTTATACCATAAGATTCGGCAATAGGAATTATTACCTTTTCATAGGTACAAGGTACGGTTCCTTAACATGCCAAAAACTATCATTAATTAATAGTGCATGCATTAAAAACATCAAATATGACCATTACTTAATTAATATATAGAAATAGAGTTTAAGTAGCAGTGACTAGTTAACAATCATCTTTCATCAGTAGCTCTCTGTTCGTAGACTTGTAGCGGTGGAGTTTGTATAGTGGTGAGATTCCTATCGGTAGCTCTCTGTTCTTGTACCGGTAGCTCCTTGTATCGGTAGCAGTTTCTCCGTGTAACCGTATTTCTATATACTTTTGACTCCTTCTTCGGTAGCTTTGGTCTACCAGTAACTTGCTCTTATCGGTAACTACTTATATCGGTGGCTCTGTTTATCGGTGAACTTTGTATCAGTAGCATTGTATCGGTAGTTGTTTGTCTGTCTAGTTGTATCGGTAGACCTTTATAAAGGTAGCTGTGTGTCTATCTATCTGTATCAGTAGAGTTAAGTAGCGGAGAAATTTTCTAACCGGTGACCTTTGTTTATCGGTAGACTTACACATATCGGTAGACTTACTCATATCGGCAGTCTTACACTAACGGTAACCATTTGGTGTACTGGTAGACATTCATACTAGTAGCTCTGTTCTGTACTGGTGTATTTAGCGTTATCAGTAGCTATGTGCATACCGGTGAACTTAACACTTATCCGTTCTATGCAAAACTTATCCATATTGAGTTAGAATTATTTCAATGTATGTAAAAACATAGATAAACAATTATTAACATATTATAAGGATTATTTTGATATTATTGTCAATATAGGATTATAAACACATATTAAATCATAATTGGGATTGTCAAAACAGGTGAGGTGAACAGATACATTAAAATTGATGATTATTATATAAATATTTTATCACAAAAAAATCAAATCAACGACTAATGGTTGTGATCAGATATTTACTTCTAGGTTCTATGTGAGAGATAGCCAAATAGTGGATATGTGGGTGAATTAATATTTTTTAAAAATGTATGATGATTATATAAGATATAATTATTAATGTAGTGGAAATAAAATAAATATTTGGACGTAGTATTTTTGTAATAGTTTGGATCAATGAGATCATACTTTACACTTCTCCTCTATCAAATGTGGAGATATTGGTGACATCGAATAAGTAAAAAATACGTATATTTTATGGGGGATTCATAATCCTCACACTAACCTTTTTACATAATCATTCACTACCCAATTAAACTTAATTTTTTATCATCTAAATGAAGTACTTAAACTAGTCCTTCCACATTCATCCTGGAGGATCAATCTAACTATAACACCATATTTTTTTTTGAATTTATTTTTGGATTAATTTAATCTTTTTTTATATTTTTCATTTCACATGATAATGAATATAGCTTTTGTTATATGAAATTTAAAAGTTTGGCATACATTATACAAAAAACAATGTTAATAATGTGATACAAGAAACAATTATATTAACATTTATTACACAAGAAATTATGTTTTTATTGTGTTGTACATGATTTCGAGTTCCCTAGATATCTTACATTTTTTAATGGTTGGGGCTGATGGTTCAATTTATTAATTAAAGAAAATACCTCTTTAGACTCGGTAGAGGGAAACCCATTACATAGCTCGATGTCCCAAGACCAAGTTTCCTGAATGCAAGGTTTGAAATCCCATTTTTTGGCCCAATTGACCCCTAGCTGAACAGTACTGGTACAATACCTACCCCTGCTATAGTACTACCGCCACTATAGTACCTGCTATAGTCCCTCCGCCGCTACAGTGGTACCGCTGCAACAGTTCCGTCGCTGCTACAGTACTACTATAGGCCCTACTAGAGTACTACTACAGTGCCGAAAATTCACCGCTTACTAGATTTGATCCTGGGTCTTTTGGATGCCAAGCTGGAGCCTGTACCACTATGGTACCGGCTCGTTGGAAACCCTAGATATATTAAATTTCATGCAAGGACGAGTTTTACAAAACTACTATAAATTATTAATAATGTTAAGAAAATATTATTATACTTACCACCTATCCATTGGTATGGAAATTAAGAATAAGATTAACTGATGTTTGAATATATTATTTACATATTTATGATAAATGATCCTTTTTTTCAATTATTTAGAAATGAAATTAATTACTATTTGAAAATAATGAAATTATTTTTCTTGGAAAACAATTTCTATTTGTACAAACACCATTTTTCCCAACAAATTAAAAAAACCACTATTGATGAATGATTTTATTTAAATTTATATATTATATATTAAATCATATTTTTTACAGTCATATAATAGTTTTTACTAGAATAAGATAATAATTTATAATATTTTATGAACAAAAATAAATATTTTTCAAAAATATAATGTTACCACCTTTTAATGGAGATACTACTTTGAATAAAAAATTTAACAATTTTTTAATTTTTATTTGAGAAAATAAAATTTTTGGTTGAAATTTTTTTATTAAATTTTACTTTGGGATATTTTTCAATATTTTTCTATGATGTTTTATTTTTTAATGAATAATGAAAAACATTGAATTTAAATTCCAAACAGATTTTTCATCTAAATTATTTATATATTTAAATTAAATTAATTTTTTTTAATGTTTAATTAGAAGAAATTTATATGTGCTAAACCAATTTATTTCATTAGAAAAAATTTCACATTAAAGTTGATTTAAAAACTTTTCAAACCTTTGGATGTTTTCTCTTTAAAAACCCATCCTCTCAACACCTATGTGGGAATAGTATTAATTTAAATTTATCCAAATCTTTCTCTATTATTTGTAAATTTGTTTCTATATTTGGAATCATCAGAATTTATAATTTATAATATTTTCAAATTTCTTCACCTAAAAATTATTGAAGGAAATTAAAATTAATTACATCTATTTTGGTAAAACGAGCTGAATTAATGACTAAAATTAAAAAATAATTTGTAAAATGACCCTATAATTGTATAAAAATTATTTTATAGAAAATTTTTACCATTAAACATCAAATTATATATTATGGTAAATTTTTTACCCTTGGGGGAATTGTAAAATGTGTGGAGCCTATAATTGTTTTTAAAAATATACAATGCATTCTTTTCTCCATATACAAAAGGCATCCTCTCTTCCAGATCACGTTACAGCTTAAAATTCCATTTGTCTTAGAAAAAACCTACCCGAATATCCTCCCTAATAAAATAAATTTATTATATAAGTCTTACATTAGGTAGAATGCTAATCAGGGAATAAATGTTTTGAAAACAATATGGAGTTATCCAGAAAAGATGCCACACCCATCGACAAGCACTTGGTAATTATTTATTTATATGACACCCCTAATATTGTTTTTAAATAATTATAAAATTACATAAGTATCCCCAATTTATTATTATATTTTTATATAAATGGGTTTGTTTACACTCACAAACAATTATATCAAATGGGATATGAAATCATCATTCTTGTGTGTGGAGGTCTACCGCCTTAATAGAAGCGGTATTACATTTCATGTTGCGATCTTTTATATATTTTTATAAATATTTATTTAAATATTATATATGATATTTATATCCTATATAATTTTATTTAAATTATTTAATCATGATATATCTGTGATTATTCTGAATAACAAGTAAAACAGATATTACCCAGAACAAAACATTGACATAGAATTGTAAATAAATGGGTAATATAAAGTCATAATGAAACCATATATGGTATGATTTATAAAAAAAATATTCATTGGTTGATCTATATTAAAATATTAATTATTATAGAAGTTTTTTTAATGTGTTTGATGAAATTCATGAATTAACGTAAGGGTTTCCTCATCTCACTTTTTATATATTTGAGATACATGCCATGCTCACCACACATTTATTTTATGGGGGGTATATACTACCCATGAATTTAATCTATTATAATTATAATTAAATTCTTGTGTATTTAAATATGAATTTTATGATCTCTCTTTCTTGGGGTTTTACAGTTTAAAAGGTATCAAATTTGTATGGTAGTTTTGCCTCAATTTTCCTTCATTGTGAAAAATGATTTTTTATTGAACTATATTATTTTATGAGGTGTATATAATTTTATTTTAACTTTATATCATGAATACAATAAATTTCATGACATTTTATGCTAATTTTAAATTTAATTTTCTTACAAGGGAAGTTTCAGTCAACGTTACCAATGTAGTAATAGTTTATTTCTAGATTCTCTTCGTTTATCAGGATTTTTTACAATAATGCTTCCACAGATGATGTTTTATAATTAATATCATCATATCTCTTATGATTTATATTATAATTTAGTTAATCTTTCAAAATCAATGTACACATTTGTATATAAGATAAGTAAGGGCATTTTTTATTAAAATTTTACTTTATTTTACCTTTTTATGAGATAATGTGTTCTTTAAGAAATGTGTTTTCTAATTGTTTTTCAATTTTTTTTGATTTAAAAGTTTTTAAGAGATTTTTAAATCACGCTTTATATGTTTTTGAATTATTCTTTTTAAGGAATTTTTTTTAAAGACTTTATGAATTGTTTATATGTTTTCAAAGAAAATTTCTAGAATATTGTTTTCAAAATTATTTCATGATTTATCTTAAATTTTTTAAATTATATTCAATGAAAAAGGGTTTTATATTTTTTTTCCAACATTCATTATGAGTTTTCAAGGACTTTTTAAGGAATTGTTTTTTCAAAATATTTTCATGCTCCCTTTATATGTTTCCAAATCAATTTTAAATGGAATGGGTTTCCAAAATTGATTATGTTTTGAAAATTATTTTTCAAAGTGGAAATAATATTTTCCTCAAGAATTATTTTATTTGTAATTATAAATATATTTTTTATTATAAAGGTATTTTTGAAAAAGTTTTTGGAAAAATATTTTCTATGAAAGGACATTTTCCATAATAAATATTGTATGTGATGGTTCAAAATACCTCACCATATAATATAACTTACTATGATATACTTTATTATTAACTGGGTATATCTTCCAAAAATAAAATAATTATTCTTTCTGAAATGGTTTATGTTTTTTTGGAATGATTTTTAGGACACCTATTCTTCTACCAGAGGTTATTTGTATTTGATATCTACATCTTTCCACAGGTTATTATTTGATGAAATGATTATGAGACCTACTTATTTTACATTTATAATGATATTATGAAATCTTAATGACACCCATTTCATTTTATAGTTTACGATATATTGTTAATGAAAACCATAATATTTTATGGGTCATGATATTATGAATGGATTATTATATTTTGGAACATGTATGTATGATTTTATAATGTTACAGGTTGGACCCATAAATCCATCAAATTCATTGGGTAAATATTCATATATGATGATATAATTATGGGAATTATGTTGAATGGTTAGACTCAAAATGGGAAGTAATGGAAACCCATTCCATAAAGGGATGTTGGAAAAAACGATCCACTGTGGGAAGTTGTGGAAACTTAATCGTCTATGGGAAGATGGGGAATCCTGATCCATTATATAGAAAGGACTAGGAATGGGTATGGTGGTGTTTATTTCCTATTATATGAACCATAATAATTTTTTTTCAATGAGCTCTGACTTCTAGGGAATGGTTTTTATGTGTAAACCTGATTGCATGTTGACAATGTTGTCAAAGGACCTTGTTCCATAACCCTATGTTTTCGTGAGTGATTGATTTCATGTCCATAACTAAATGTGTGAATGTACATTTACTTACACATGTTCACTATGTTATAAGTGGATTTTTATTCCAAAATACTATGTATAATCACTGTGTTATACTGTCTTGAATTATTTTCTTTGACTACATTATGATTAATGTCTTATGTACTACAAATATTTATGTTGTGAACCTTGATTAGGATCATTGATATCAAGGGTATGATCTTATAATGTCATAATCATGTTCTCATACCCTTATGTTCATGTTATTATTACATATACCCCTTTATTACCCTTACTAAGCATATGAGTCAACATCATTCTTATGTTTCCTTTTCCCAGTTTTTAATGAAAGGTTTCATGTAGGAGTAACAAAATGGGAAGACCCTTATAGAATATGTAAAATATCATTCTCCAGATTAGAAGAAGGTTTCCCCTAATTCCAAATATACTAATATTTTTTGGTCGTTGATCATGTAGGGTTCTAATGTGTTGAATATTCCTAAAAAATGATATAATGAACATACAATAAGAATATGTTGTTATATATGGAATCAAAGAAACGGATTATTTATCCTTTGGAAACTAGGATGTGAAAATTTATGTTAGGTCTCTAGGGATATTTTTCAGTATATTTCTAGGGACACCAGTAAGGATAAGTTCAAAGATGAGTTTAAATATAAGAAAATGTCCAAGAATATTTTTAATGAATTGAGAGAGTTTTTTTTCATGCTATTAAATCCCCTTCTAGACACATAAAGTTGATGTGGCTATATAACCTATATAAATATGGGTAACAACCAAGAAAACACCATCTTGAGATAGACTCGACTAGGAACTAGGGCCCAACAATTGGCCTTACTGCACACTTAGTATGACACTTCCAAGAAAAAATCATTGTAAATTCAAAAAATATTAATGTTCAATTATGAATGATTTAAATAAAAGACTCTTGGTTAGAGTAGGACACATAAGGCGGGGGGGGGGGGGGGGTTACTTGAGTTCCTATAAAAATATCTATTAAAAAGGCGATTTAAAAGATTCCCCCAATTTATAATAAAATAGGTTAGTTAATCAAGGTAGTAGAATAATAATAGTTTTACTATTCAAATATTTTCTCAAAAGATTTATTGATTCTCAATTATAAAAATATGAGATATTTATATAACTTTTAAAACCACTATAATATGGAAAAAAGTTATAACGACTATCCAAGTCTAACTATCAATATAAAATTTAGTTTTATGAAATATGAATTAAAATAGAGAACGACTTAATTGAAAGACACAGTGGATAAAACATTTTGTTCAATCTCAAGCAGAGACTTATTCCACTCAACATGGTGATCACATGCCACCAAGATATATATAACATAATATTTGATCTATACCATGGATCATGTTTTACAATAGTACATGAAATTATCTAGGTTATAAGACCTCTTCCAATGTTCTACTTGGGAAAACTAATTTCCATGTCACACATGAACTTTCCAAAGTTATATTTGGGTGAAACAGGGTGTAAGAAGACACTTGAGTGAGTATATATAATATCCTCCAATTTAATATAGGAGACAATTTGTTTTTTAACTCAGATACACACACTACTTGAAATGTAATGAAATAGTACACAACCGAGGAAAATGTAATGAGATAGAGTTTATAAGGATCTATGTGTCATGAAATGCAGCTTTGGACTCTTGGGATACAACAAATGAAAAGTTCCAGTCCTATTCTGAAAACAGACTATTGGGAGATGAGTGTTATATTTTTTAGCACAGTGATATTTCCATATTCTCCTAAGAGTTTCATCAAGGATTCTTTCCAGATGGTTCAGAACAGGTTCATCTTTTTATATAGCCATTATGAATTGAATTTTATTACTTGGCGGTATTCATTCATGTATGGGTGTTATTCTATTTTTCATTCATTCCACTACTACTTTAGATTGTCGAAGAACCATGAGTTTCATTTTATTTTTGGTGCTCGTGTTGTATCCAAAAGGATTCACTATCTTCTCACCTCGTACTATCTGCTGACATGATTGAAAAATAACATGAATTATATTAGTGCTATTAAATGAATCAAATATGACCATTAAGAAAACATTTTAAAATAAATCTAAAAAGAATGAAAAATGGTTATGTTTGGAATTATATCACAATTACAGTGAGACAGTCACAGTGCCATAGCCATGTTATGATAATCATGGGGAGATAATCACAGTGAGATATGGAACTGGTAGAAAAGTTGTGGGGTCTGGTTGTTTTCAAATTCTGGAATCACATGCATGACTACGACGTTAGATAAATGGTGTCTCGGTAACGACATCTAGTAATTTGTCAATTTTTTGAATAATTTCCTGTTACAGTGTCTTGGAAATGGTACTAAGGAAAAAGTTTCAGGTCCCTTTAAAAAATATTGATCCGATTTCATACTTACGGTGTCACAGACTTTTTGAAAATTTGAAACCAATAGAAAACTTATAGTTTCACAGAATTAGCCAAATATCTATGAATCGTTTTAATAATTAATACTCATAGAATGGATTATACATAAGTATTAGAACTATAAAACATAGTAGAAAAAATTTAAACAATTTTTACAAGATTCATAAATTATTTGGGATATGTTCAACATGATTTGTGAGAATTAAAACATGAAGAGTGCAACAATATCTAAACATGATTTTTGAGAATTAAAATATGAGGAGTCCAACAATATCCCCCCTTTTGATGATCTCAAATCACATAAATATTTCATTAAAGAGAAGATATTTGAGTATATATGTGATAGAATGTATAAAAACTCTTCTTCAACCATGAAGATCCTTTTTCCATATATTCTTCTATAAATGCCTTGTCTTATTTCTCCCCATTTTGTGATTATCAAAAAATTAATAATAAAAAGAAACACTGAACGAAGTCATGTAATATAATAAACCAGAATATTTCACATTATATTGAATATAATGAGAGAGTTCATTACAAGCACGAGGAAAAATACAATACATCCCTATCAAAATAAATCTTTCACTTCTATTCATAACCATAAGTCTTCCCTTTTCCCTTGGAAAAGATATCAGGAGAAGCCATTGGAGATGAAGTAGAAGTGGTATAGGGGATTTATTAAATTGCGAGAGAAGGAAAATGAACTCCTTCAAAGATAGAGTGTGCAAGATATGGTTTGGTTAAATATAGAGGGAATGTTTTCTCGACAATAATTGGTATGATCTGGCTGAGAGCCTCATATACAAACATGGTTGCAGGAGAAAAGGAAGTAGAGGAGTAAGGAGTTGGACCAAAATGCAAAATGGAATCTGTAGGAGACATAATGGAAGTACATTTCACATGATGATAGGGATTTATCAACTTAATGGAATTAGTGCTATCATCACCTTTATACTGTATAGCCTTCTCAAACTCATCCTAGTTTTCCATGATCTTCTCCAGAGTTGGTTTGAATTCCTTGATGTTCTACACATGATCCTTAAAATTATTAGTGACTGGAGGTATTTTCTAATTCCTTATAAGTTACTTGAAGTGATTAGACATCTCATGCCTTGTATAAAATTTATTAAATTAGAAGTCAGCTTTCGTAGAGATTTCATCTTAAACATCATTGGAAATATTTGAATGAGCCCTCAAAAAATAAAGTACATCGTCAATGTTCTTTGATGAAAACAGAGAGCCTATACTTATCCACACAACTTAACACAGATTTAAGCTCTTATTTTCTAATTGATCTAATCAAGGCGTTGTCCATAAGCTAATATGGCTGTCTAGAGGTAGTTGAAGCGGTAATAGTAGATGTGAGAGAATTAATCTGATTTCAACCTTTTTTAAACAGTAATTATATTCATCATTCAGCTTCTTAATTCAATATTCAATCCCTCACATCTCATTACATATCTTGGGGTATCTCTCAACCACTTATTCAGATAATGTAATCCGGTTTGGTTGAATTAAGGATACAAAAATCTATGGGATCCAATAAAAAATGTCCTCAACAATATTAGCAACATGAGATAGACTATTTTGCAAGACTTTCTACATATTTTAACCATATATTTTAGACACTTCATCTCATCTCTCAAATGTTTGTTCACAATCCAAACTTCTTGAATTTCATGAAGCATCTTTGGTTGAATCTGTAAAATACTTTTCTCTAACAAGAATAAAGTATCTATTTCACTGAGATTAGTCACAGGGGTCTGGTGTGAATTTTTCACCTTTTCAAATCCTAATAACAAGGTGTTTTCAAAGTCTTTTAAGTCGTATTTACTTACAAAAATCAGGATTTTCTTGGGTAGGTTCCGAAGTTGGAACTGATACCAGTTCAAATTACATTGAAGGTACTATTTCCTTAGTAATGATTGGTTTGAGATTAAACATTGTGGAGGGATAAATTGATTTAACCGAGAGTCCTTTAGAATTAGAAACATAAATGTACTCTGGAAATCTGTAAAAAATATCCACTGAACATATATCCATAGGTCTGGTCACTTAAATTATTTCCAAATTAGTTTTTTTCTCCCCCCTCAAAATATTCATATGTGACAGGACAAATAAACTCAGTATCTTTAGCTACACACACTTCTACTCTTCTATCTGGTATAGTTACTTCTTTAGAAAACTGAAAGGACAATTGAATCCTCTCATCAGTAGATAAAATAACTTATGACACTATAGGTTCATCTTAATGTTCCTCCAAAACAACTTGTTCTTCCACAACATCACCTTATGCTTCTTCTGCAATAACTTCTTCATCAATTACTTCTTATATAATATTTAGGGCATTGTATTATTCTTTTATGAATATTATTTCCTTAGGTGGAACCACTGCATCCTCTACCTCTTCATTTAAGTATTCAACAACATCATTAAGTTCCAAACCAGGGACATATAAATTCTTATGTCGTGAAGGGTTTTCAGTTGGGTTGAAAATTTCATAAATTCATTCATTATATTCCATCCAATATTTAATCAATGATTTTAGATAATTTTAATCCTTATAATTATATCCATTGAGATACAAAACTCATAAAATTTAACTATTTCTTCATTCTGACCAACTAATCACTTTTATAACGACATTGTAGAAATTAACCTTGAATAAAATAGATAAGTTTATTTTGAAGTTGTCTCGATCATAACAAAAATGTAAAGTATTATATCCATACACAGGATGATCTTGTGCCCATTATTCATATGATGTATCAAGATAGAAACTTGATACTTAAGGGTGTTGAAGTCTTCATTCCATAGAAAAATAATATATTGAATAAATTTGAACAAAATCCAAGACTCACCATCACGTTCAACCATAATTTCCATTATCTTCATCTTATATTCTGTCAAAATTCATAGAGCCTATTATAGGATAAAAAAATAATTGGATGTTGGAGGAACTCTTTCTTAATCCTAAAAAATTAATTCATGAGGTATTCCCTAGAAGGTAACCAAAAACCTCAATGAAAAATTACATCTTTTACTATTTACCCAGCTTCTAAATATAAAATCATCTTTAGAATGGAATGATAACTGGACATACTAATAAAACTCTAAAAAGTTCTTCAGATAAATGGTTCTTCTCTATTTTGTGAACTAGTTAAAATATCCCTATTAATACAATACTTTCAACACAAGGGACTTACTTATCAATAAAAACCTCAAGCAGTCTACATTCTATGGCACTACTATTCAATCAGCAAGCCCTGGATTTATTGGTTTCTCAAGAATTTTTTTCAGATCCTTTTTCAATTTCTTATGAGACCTATGATTATCAGGTGTTTATTAAGGTGAATATTTCATTCAAGGAATCCAATGTCGGTTTGAGAATGATGAAAAGTTGAAAGAGGGATAACGGATTGAGAGAGACGGGTTTCAGTTTTTAGCAAAGAGAGCTCAAGTGAAGAGAACAGTGACAATATTTGGGTTTTTATCATTTAGGCATTTCAAACGTCCCAAAAATAAATATGTATTATAAAATTAAAAAAATTATCAATATAGTGATACGAGGAAGAAAATTCTAAAAAATAGAAGTTTGATTTATTATGGTGAGACCTAAACAGGTAGTCATGGTGTTTGTATTATGGTTTTACTCCAAATGGTGCGACCATATCATTGAGATAGCAAGAATGAGACTGTAATTGAGAGACAATAACTCTGAGATCATAAGTGTGAGAGAATAACTACAAGAAAATAACATGTGAAACTAAGAATTGTGAAACCCTAAACTATGAAATAATAAATTGTTCAATTAATGGTTATCATCCCTAATTTAGGTATGATGTTATTTATCCTTTGAAAATTTAATGGATTAGTGAATATATCAGCAAGATGATGTCTAGTTCCAATGAATTCCAAAGTGATATCAAATTTTTGATAATGATATCTCAAAAAGTTTTGTATTAAATCAATATATTTCATCCTGGAATGTGAATCATGATTCTTTGAAATGTTAATAGCACTTGTATCATCACAATTTATAAGTACATGTCTGAACCGATAACCATAATCTTGTAAAGTGTGTTCTATCTACAATATTTTTTTCACAAAAAATTCCAGCAGCTATGTATTCATCCGTTATAGTAGATAATGCAACTAAATTTTAATTTTTACTAAACCATGATACTAGATACTTTCTTAAAAAGTAACATGTTCCAGAATTTCTTTTTTATCTATCTTACAACCACAAACATCAGCATCTGAATAGTTAACTAAATCAAATGATTTTCCTCCAAGATAGAATAGTCTTAAATTGGTTGTTGGTTTGAGGCATTTAAAAACTATTTTAACTACATTTAAATGATACTCCATAGGGATTTCATGAAAATGTGAATATATGAAAACACTAAACATAATATTAGGCCAACTAACAGTTAATTAGAGTAAACATCCAATCATACCCCTATAAGTGGTTTGATAAACATATATACCATTTTTATGAATGTTAAAATTATTGGTAATATGCATTGGAATATCACTACTTTTAGTTCTATCCAAGCCCAAATGGTTTCTATGATCGTTTGTATATTTTCATGGATTTAAGATAATACCTTCTTGGTTTTGAAAAATTTGAAATCCAATGAAGAATTTTAGTTCACCCATTAAACTCAATTCAAATTCATTTTGGAATATTATTTGAAAAATCAATACATTAATAATTAAGTTAAGATCTAAAAATAATATCATAAAGATAGATTTTAACAACTAAAACATATTTAGATATTCATTTCATAAAAAATATACGGATTAGCTATATATTTTGTAATACCATTTGGAATATGAAAACTAATTAATCTATCAATCCATGCTTTTGAATCTTATTTTAAACCATATAAATCCTTAATTAAATTAAATAAGGGATTTTAAAGGTTATGGTTTGTAAAACCATGGTTTGTTAAACAAAAAAATCCTCAACTATATATCTAATTTGGAATGCACTATTGACATCCATTTTATAATGTTTGAAATTGATATATGTCCCATGTTAAAGTAAAATTATAGTGGCTTCAGTTCTATAAACTGGTGAAAATGTTTCTTCATTTTCAATTCCTTCTATAATAATATATCCTTGTGCATCCAATCTAGCTATAATTAAAGATATGTTATCGGCTTCATCTACATTTTTCATAAACACCCATTTAATTCCTATGGTCATGATGTCTTTAGATCTATCCAAAAGATTCCAGACATTATTTATTTCTAAATGATTTAATTCTTCTTTCATAGTCATTACCGAAAATTTATCATTGATTACCTGATTAATGTTTTTTGGTTCTATCTATGATAATAAAGCTTTATGTTCAACCCGATTTCTTAAGGAAACTCTAGTCTATGTTCGTTAATCTAAATATACAACAATAACATCTAGAGGATGGTTCTTAAAGGTTTTAATAGATCTAGAAAAAAAGGTCAAGTAGTTTTAGATTCAAATATAGGTTTAGGTTATTTATGGCTCAAATCTAGAGAATTTACAAAACTGGAAATTTTAATACATTCCTTCATAGGATGGTCTAATGATTTTGCATTGATACCCAGATATGACATATCATCTCAAAGATTCCCTAGTTTGGTCTTAGTTTCATGTGGATATATTTACTCAAAATATTAAATTATATATTCTTTAACCCAATTGGTTTTTTAAAGACTCTATATGCTTTACTAGAGATTGAATATACTAGAAAAATTCCTTCATCACTCTTAGAGGATATTTTTTTCGGATTATCCTTATAGTTAAGGATATAGACATTGAAACCAAAAACATTGAAGTAATTAACCTTATGTTTTCTATTGTTCTATAACAGGTAAGGTGTTTTATTAATAATAGATCTAATTAACACACTATTAATAATATAACATGATGTATTGATAACTTCATCCCAAAAGTTAAAAAGGTAGGTCTCACTCATTAATCATTGTTAAAGTAATTTCTTGTATGGTTCTATTTCTTTTTTCTACGAACCCATTTTGTTGAGGTGTATTAGGGGTTTAAAAGTAATGAATATAGGCATTTTTTGAGAAATAGGATTCAAAAACTTGGTCTTCAAACTCATATATATGGTCAATTATTAGAAATTTTATCATACGTTCACTTCAGTTCTGTATAGATCGATTATACTTGGTTAAGTTGTTACATGATTCACTTTTGTGAACCAAAAAGTAAGTCCAAGTATACATAGAGTATTTATCTACAAGAAAATAATCATAGTTATTCCCATTTAAATTAAAAACTCTAGATGGTCCAAACTAATCCATGTGAACCAACACAAGAGGTTGAGAAGTGTAAATTTCTTTCTTTACTTTGGAATATAATTTTTGTTATTTACCCTTTTGAAAATGATTATATACATTATCATTTGGAAACTAAAGTTTGGGTATATCATTGATTAAATAATTTATTGTAAGCATTATTTGGTAGTGTAAATTGCAGTTTCCTAGTCTTCTTGGCCAATGCCAAGACTCTTTGTGAAATACACTTAAGTATGAAAAATTTTCAGAAACTAATGAATCTCAATTAACAGCATCAACATTTTCATTTATAAATGTATAAAATATTAATTCATTCTTAGAACATAAAAAATTGAAAGTATTATTTTCAAATTTAACATGACAACCATCATCACATATCTGTTAAATAATAAGAAGATTATATTTTAATCCATCAACCAAAAGTACATTAGAAATTAAATTTTATTTAGAGTTACCAATCAGACTAAGGGAAATTATTTTTCCTTTATCATTGTCACAAAAGATGACATTGCCACCATAAATCATTATTAAATAATTGAAGCACGAGTAATCGAATACCATGTGTCTTAAAAATCTACTGTCCAAGTACCATAAATTTTAATAGGAGCTCTCTAAACAACATTCTTTGATAATAATAATAAAATAATAGATTTTGGTACCAATAATTTTTTGGGTCCAGTAACATTATTAATCAATGCTTTAGGAACCCACATCTGCTTCATGGGTTTCCAATAATAATTATGTAACGTATTAAAAAAATAGACTCTATTTGGTCTAGTTAGTGGTTGTAAAAGAATTTCCATGACTAGAAATATCAATAGAATATTAATTTTTACATAGAAAAACTGATTTACCAGATTTTTTTACCAACTTGTTTTTTGTGATATTTCTTTTTCCAGGTTGGTATCCTATACCAGTAGAGTTTCTAGGAGAAATTTTTTTACCAAGAATCTTTTTAGGAGAATTTTTTCCATTGGTAAATTTCTCTAGGTCCTTTTTCAATTTCTCATTAGATAATTTGAGTTCATAGTTCTCTTATGTAATTGAATATATTTCTATTTATGTATAGAATGCTAAAATTTGATAGTAGAAGTCACGACATGCTATTTATTTAAATATTTCTAATTATGTTTTAGCTCATTACAAGTGTCTTCAATAATTTGGTATTATTAAAAAATTTCCACATTTATTATATTTTACGAACCACATTCATCTATTTAATAATAGGAATATTTTTAACAGAGACTCAAGGGTTACCTCTGATGTGATTGTCATAAAACACATACTGGCTTTTTCAACATTTTCATCATGTAAAGACTTTGAGTCACTTGAACTATCCTAAGAATCAATCTATGTTTCCTTCATTTCATTTTTGTACTTTCTATATTTATACTCATACCTATTATTATATTTTATCTTAGTAGAATTATCCTTTAAATGTTTCATTCTATTACATTCATAGTATATTATTTCATTGGAAGTATCACCTTTATTCCAATCATTTTTCCTATTTCCCTGGTTATTTCATTTTCCTTTGTAGTTATGCTTTTTAAAGACTTTATTTATTATATAAAACTACTTAAATAATGTTTCTAATTGATCAATTTCCTCATCACTATCAGATGGTGAATCTTTATTACATGTACTTTCAGAATGAGGTTGCATCCTTTCCTTTTCTTTAGTTTTGGAAGTAGTGGTTTTGAAGGCCATTAACTTTATATTCGGTTCATCTTATGCTTCCTTGTTGACTTCTAATTCTTCATCATAAATCATGATATTCTATATCAACTCATTTAATGGGAACTTTCTAATATCACATGATTCTTTAATTTAGATAGAGGTCCCTCTCCATCTATCTGGACAACAACTTAGTATTCTCACAATTTTCTCCTCAGCTGTAACATGCCTTACCAAAAACATCATAGTGTTCAAAATTTCATTTAACTTGAGATATATGTTAGAAATAGGCTCATCAATTTTCATTTTAATGTTATCTTATTTAATAATATATCTTTGAATTATCCTTTCCTTAACACTAGAGGTTCCTTCATGTGAAATAGATAACGTATCTCAAATTTCATTGTCAGTTTTTCATTTAGAAATTCGATTAAATTATTCTTCTCATAAAGAAAAATATAAGGAATTCATGGATTTTCAATTATTTTTATAGGATGCCTTAGTTGGGTCATCCCAACTATTCTTATTAGTATCAGGAATCTTATATTCATCTATAATTGAAGACCAAATCTCAAATTTCTATGTTCATTTTATTATTTTCCTGTGTGCATAATTTTTTCCATTAAATAGTAGAGTTACTGATGTAGTAGAGCCTTATAATCTAATATCAATGATAATTAAATTTTTTTTAAGGAAAACTAATTTTTTAACTAACAAAAATTTAAAGCTCCTTAAAAAATAACTAATATCAAAGTTGAAAAATATTTTTAAACAAATATAAAATTTTGGAAATAGTAGGTTAAAAATTAACCTTTGATACCAAATCTTGGTCACAGTAGGACACTCAAGAGGATGGTGAAATGAATTCCTACAAAAATTTATATTAAAAAGGTTATTTAAAAGATTCCCTTAATAAAAAATAAATTAGTGAAGTTAATCAATGTAGTAATATTATAATAGATTGACTGTTCAAAAAGTTTTGCAGAAGTTTGATTTATTCTCAATTATAAAAATATGATATGTTGATACATCTTTTGAAACTACTTTAATATGGAAAAATTGCTATAACCACTATCCAAGACTAACTCTCTAAGTAAAATTTAGTTTTCTGAAATATGATTAAAAACAGAGAATGACTAAATTGAAAGACACAACAGATAAAACAAGTTGTTCAGTATCAAGATAATATATAGTCCACCCCACTTGGTGATCACCTGAAACGAATAAATATATTAATTAAGCTTTGATTCACACCCTATGTCAGGGTTAACAAAAACACATGATACTTTCTAGGTAACAAGAATTATTTCCATGTTCTATTTGGGAAAACTAAAATCCTGGTCGCACACGAACTCTTCTATAGTTATAACTAGGTGAAATATGGTGTAAGAAGATATTTTATTGAGGATATCCTATATCCTCTAGTTTAATATAAGAGATAGTGTGTGATTTTAACATAGATACACACACTACTAGATAATTAATGTTATAATAAAAAAGAGAGAAAAATTAAATGAGATAGAGTTAATAAGTATTTGTGTGTCATGAAATACATATTTGGACTCTTTGGATGCAATAGATGCAAAGGTCCAGTACACTTCTAAACATAGAGTGTAATGAGTTGAGTTTTATATTTTTATTGTAGTGAGATGTTACTCTTCTTCTTCACGTTCCAGTAAGGATTCTTTCAAGATGGTTCACATCATGTCCTTTGTTTATATCTAATATGAATTCTAAGTTATTCCTTCGATATATTCTTTCATGTATGGGTGTTCTTATTTTTTTCATGCAATCCACTACTAAAATATTTTTCTACTACACCACACATTTATTTTTATTTTGGGTTATCTTGTTGGAGTTTGTAGGATTCACTATCCATGCACCTCATACCTCGTACTGTCTACAGACAGACATGAAAAGGAAAATTAATCATATTTGTATCATTAAATGACTCAAATATGACTGTTATAAAAAACTTCTAAAGTAAATTGAAAAGACCAAAAAAATGGTTAAGTGTGGAATGGTGTCATAGTTGCTTTGAGAGTGTCAAAATGCCATATTCGTGGTAATACAGTCATTGTGGGATAGTCACAATGAGATCTGGAACTGATAGTAATGTTGTAGTGTCTGGTCTTTTGTGATTTCTAGAATCAGTAGAAGGACTATGGTATCAGATCAACGTGTCTTAAAGTTACAATGTTTAGTCCCTTTTAGAAGAAATAAATGGTGTCTTGTTATGGTTTCTATGAAACAGTAGTAAGGAAACAATTTTAGGTCCTTTGTGAAAATCTAGAACTGGTAGCAAGCTTATATTGTCACAGACTTTGTGATCATCTGAAACCCATAGCAAAATTACGGTTTCAAATACTTAGCCAAATATTTGTAAATCGTTTTATGAAATAAAAATCATACAGATGATGGGACTTAAAAATTATCAAAATAAAACATAATAGAACAAAATTAAACGTTTTTTACAAGATTCATACATGATTTGGGATATGTTAAACATGATTTTTGAGAATTAAAACATGAAGAGTCCAACATTATCCAAACATGATTTTTGAGCATTTAGATAAGAGGAGTGGAACATATACAACTATGAATACACTAGGATAATCCGAATCTATCAGGTATTGAATATGTAGTCATGAATTAATCATCCTATTAGTAATTGTTTAGTATTATATGGTTTTCCACCATGATAAGTGTTCCTCACACTATTATTTCATGTGTTAGTTAATGGGGTGGACTAGAAGGAACTATGCTAACATTGAATGATTCATATTTTTAAGGTATGTACTTTATGAAATTTTATTTCATGAGTAGAAGTCTCATGAAGATAATTAGGATTATGTCATGAGTATTGGTTAAACTACTAAAGATTTAGAGGCATCAAATGACATGTGAAATGTATGGGATGGTATTTTAGTATTTATTAAATTTAACTTGAGAACTATTATTATATTGAGGTTGTGGAACCTTAATAAATGATTCATATTTCATATTCTATAAAAATGTGTTATGTAATAAGTTGATGAAGCATGAGTAATTGTTTAAGAATAATTTTTTATGATTGATGTGAATATGTTTTCGAATGAAAAACTGTGTTATAGGAATCATGATGTATAAAAGCATTGTTGGTGTCACGAACCAACCCGGGTAGACCCTAAACCAGTCAACTGAGCCGGTCCGTGAAATGCCCTGAGAGGTGTTCCCGATCCTCTCGGACTTGCAACAAGAACTAGGGAATCAAAAAAGAACCACATGGGAATTATTTCTCCCAATAAAATAATTGTAGCAGTGGAATGAAAATAGAACAGCAAAAAATGGATAAAGGACACAAAAAGGTAGAATGACCAAGAACAACAAACTAACCTGACAATGGAAAAAAATCCTCGCGGCCCCAAGAGTCGCTCACCAAACAACAACCAACACTCACCCACAGTGACCAAGCTCAAGTCAAACCAGCAACAAAAAATAAAAATAGGAAAACACTATAGGCGTGAGTATTAAAACTCAGTTGGTCGGCCCGACTAATTCTATTCCCAATGCACATACCATTAAATAAAGAATTTATCAATTCCATGTTTGAAATAAATTATATAAAATATTGGTTTTCACACACACTTTCATTTCTAAAACAAGTAACAACCCATTGCCCTTTTAAATATAAAAACAAGTTTAGTTTTTTCTTATTTTTATTTTCTTTTGCAGGTTTGACTCGGGCTTGCATGCTATAGGCGAGAGTTGGTTGTGGTTTGGTGTGCGACTCTAGGGTTCGTGAGGTGTTTTGGCTATGGTTAGGTCAGTTTGTTGTTGTTGGTTGTTATTCCTTTTCGTGTCCTTTATCAGTTTTGCGATGTTCTATTTTCTTTCCATTGATTTATTTCTTTTATTGGGTGAAATCCTTCCCAATGTGGTTCATTGTTGATTACCTGGTGCTTGTTGCTAGCCCAGGAGAATCGTTAACACCTCTCTGGCCATGTCAGGGACCAGATCGGGTGACCGGTTCAGGGTTGATGTAACGCTCCGACACCGGTTACCCAGAGTCGGTGCATTATTTTAATACATTGGCATAATTAAAAGGAATGAAGTCCCGAAAGACCGATCAGTTTAGCAGTCTTGGAAAATAGATTACATACATGAATGTTACATTTCATTTTAAGACATACAAAACAACATAAATAATATTTATGAATGCCATTATTCCATTGTCTTAACCCTGCATATCAATCACAATACACTTCTTGGAATCATGGGAAAAATAAAACATAGAAAGGGGTGAGCTCAAATGCTCAGTAAGGGTAAGCAATACAGTGGAAACTTTCATAAATAAGAATAAACATTTAAGGAAATGTATAACTAAAACAGAAGACTTTTAAACATGAACTTCAATATAATATGGCAATGGTAAAATGAAATAATTCCATTTACTTATTCACATGGATATTCTACTAGTCGAATAATCACATGCAATATCAATAACCACTTTCATAATGATGGAATTCATAATGCCAGACTATCATAACCACATAGCCAAGGCCTCATGCCAAGACTACAAATAAGATTTTGTCAAGGCCTTGTGCCACGACACTAGTTTGTCTCATGAGACCTACTGATGCATCGAGGAGCTATATCAGGCTCCACCCGTCACTTACTAAGTCCAATGCATTCCTCATATGAAAAGGTCTAAACATAACATAAACATTCGTAGTAAAACTAGCATAAGAAATGTCAATACTTTACCCATAAACCATGAATGGTATAAAAATATCACATCCACATTTAAACATATCCAAAAACCTTCAACACACTATGGAAGATTTGTATCATGATAAATCAACTTCAAAATAAGATTAAAATCCATTAAAGGATGTTGACGTTGATGAAAATGATTTGTAAAACTTTTTGAGAGAAATACCACTTTTTCATGAAAGCATTTAAAATTCACAAAAATTGGAAAAGAAGTCATTTAAATACATTTTTTTATCAAAGTTACCCATACCACTTTGAATGTTTTGAATGGAATTAACATTTTAAAAACATTCATGTCCATATAAATAAATCTTTAAACCCATTTTGAAGACATGGACATAAATGAGAAAGATTTAGAAGAATAAATATTCAAAACATTTGAAATTATGTTTTAGTAAAAAGTCCCTTAAAATAATCCATTTGAAATCTCTTTCACAAAACATGGTCATGGATAGTAAATATGTCCCAGTAGATACTTATGTAAAAACAACCTCTGATAATAAAGAGATTGTGAAAATAACCCTTACCAATTTGGTAACTTACGAAACATTCAACCCATGAAAGAGGTATCATACAATGAATATGTAAATACACATAAATTAATGTTTATTACACAAAAATAAAATTATGGGCAGTACATACACCACACAAAAGGTAATAGTGGTAATATGGCATGAATCTCATGGGAATAAGGAGTGAGATGAAAACCCCTTACCTTGCACTTTCCTTTAGTCATGGGTATGTTTAACCTCTTGTACGAAGATCTTAGTATGTTATTAAATTATAACAGAACCATATTAATATTTATGATATCATACATGATTCATTTATGACTTTATACTACCCATTTAAAAATAATTTCCATGTTAAATTAATATTTCGGGTAATAATCGCTTTCTTTATCGTACGTGTTTTAACCTGTTACTCTTGATTGTATCACATAGATCATGATTTAAATACTTCCAGAATATAAAACATTATAAATATATCATATATATTTAGAATATAAATATGTATAATAGACATATATATGAAATGGAATGCACCGTTTATGGAGACGGTAGTCCGTACGTACGCATAAACATTGTTTTTGTTTTCATATAGTATTGAACGGATGTAATTGAATAAGATATATGTAAGTACATAAATACGTATATATATAAATATATATATCTATAGTAGCATTATTATGTAATATATTACACACTTATTAGTAATACATATTTTTACAATCGTCGATGAACGGTGAACTTGGAAATGAATCTCATCATGTCGTGGAGACGGTAATCCGTATGTAAACACGAGCAAAAATATCATTCTTTTGATATTAAAATAATACATAATTGGATGGTATATCATATATACATAATAATTATCATGTTATATTTATTATTTACATGAATTATACATCATTATTATAACCATCTAAATAATAATATATTGAATAACAATTACAACACAATGTGGAGACGGTAGGCCGTACGTACGCACGTATGGTGACATGTCATTCAAGGTATGGATAAAATAGTAAATTTGTTTGTTCCATAATTATAATAACATCACAGTATATATAAGATACTAGAGTTATTATTTTGGAATGGAAATAACAAGGAAAGAAGAAGTTGAAGAAGAAAGGAACATAAAAGAGGGTGGTGAAGACGTTACCTCTTCTTCTGGTTCTTCCTTTTGATTTGATCAAAATGGCCCATTAGGTTGGATTTATGCTCAAAATAAGGCCTCTAGGATGAAGTTAAGGAATTTTAGGGAGTATTTGGGTAGGTCTTGGCCGAACCAAAAGGCTTTGAAGGTGTGAGTTAATGAGAAGGGAGAGTGCGCTTTTATAAGAGGGGTGAGGGGCACCTTTGGAAAAGCTAGAAATATTATTTTATAATAAATTCATAATCGGTTTCTAATGGCTCCAAAGTGGATTATTTAAATGTTAAGGTGGGTATGGGTCGAAAACAACCCGACCAATACAATTTAGACAGGTTTGGGTTACTATATTAACCTTATCATTAAGTATTAACTCTTAGTTAATTAGTTTCACTTTTACAATGTCTCTTTATATTTTTATATTATATGGTTAATAAACATACTATATACATCCAAGCGACCCCCCAAGTTGTCCATTAATGATAAAACTATCATTATATAAGTATATTGGCCGAACCATAGATTTTTAAGAATTTAATATCAACTAATAATATAATATTTTTTTAAAAACTCTTTTTTGTCAATTTTGACACTATTCAATAATTGTTTTTTGTAAAAATCATAAAAGAATGATTAATTCGAAAAAGTTAATAATATCAGTCCTAACATGTCATATTAACCTAGAAAATTAGTTTAACTCACAAAAAGTCTCAAATTAGTTTTATTTGGGTATTTATAATATCAATTATTTTAATTTTTCACTATTATGGTAATTACTACATCATCATTGTGTCATAAATAAATTACATTATTTAATGTCTAAAAATTATAAATAAACTATAACTATTTAGGAAATCATTTTAGATTTCTAATGAATATTTACAATCTAATTTATCTTATGTATAACCCTATATTAAAAATGTTTTATTAAATACACTTTTATTTTAACTCTTTTAACTCTTCTTTGAATTAAATAATAATAAATGTCCTAATCTAATCCATGTGGACCTAAATGCTTATATTTTATTCCTAAGGTTGTTTTTGGTCGAGATACACATGTCTAATAGAATTATGACATGTTTTAGGGTAATAAAAATATCATTTTTACCCTTAATTACCATATTTACTTTTAACCGTGGTAAATAAAAGTAAAAAGTTACAATTCACCAAAAATTATTTTCATCTCATTGAACCACATTTTACTTCTTGATATTAACCGTGTCTCTAGGATTTTCGAAATTCCAATCACAGAAGCGGTAAAATTAAGTGTTATGAAAAATTCAGTTTTTTAAATACCACTTAGTAGTTTCACTATTCATCAAAAATTGATGTTTTTTAGAACAATGCCAAAATTTCACCCTAAGCTATAATTGATATTCCGAATTCAAAAATGATGTCTATTTTACAAAATTCCAAACATATAAGTTGAATTAATTAATTTTATAATTAATTCCCGCTGTCACAACAAATAGCGTGTTTTTAAGAAATAATATATATCAAAAGATTGACAATTATTTATGTACAAATTCAAAGTGAAATTAATTATAATGAACAGCATTGGCTAAAGTGGAAAAAATTTATTCAAATTATACTTTAAAACCACTCAATAGTATAATTTATCACTATAAATTATTTTGATTAATTTTTTTTTTAAGTATGTTTCACTACTCATAAAAATTGGAAGTTCTCAGAAAAATACCAAAACATCAAATTAGGGTAATTTCGATATTCCGTATCCAAAAATGAATCCCATTTTGAAATATAAAATATATATAATTTAAAAAGTTAGGTATTACTATTCATAATGGCTAGTTTGATTGGTTGTGGTGTGTATTAGAACTCTAAGTTGCGTACAACACACGCTGCTGTATTATTCAAAGGAAAGCGTACTGTGGAAGCTTGGGATGTTTCATTGTAAATTTTTGATGTCCCCATTCTAAAACTAAATTTATTTATTCAAATTGAATATATAAAAGTTTAAAATATTGGATTTAAAAAGGGTTCACTATTAAAACTTGGTAAAAGTGCAATACTAAAAATGAATTTGTTCTTATATTATGTCTAAGAAACTCATAATATGGATTCTAAAATTATAAAGATTATATAAAGTTTTAAAAAAATTTAATACTATTCATAACCTCTTTTGAACGACTTTTTTGGTAAGTCATGGTGTGCTTGAACTCGATGTTGCGTGTAGTGCAAGTTATTGAATTATTTTGAAGAAATAACACACTATGAAATATTGGGGTGTTACATTCTCCCCTCCTTCAATAAATTGCATCCTCGCAATTTGAAATTGTTCTTCGAAAATAAAAGGTTGAATATAGAAAATATCTTTGTGGGAAAACCCACATCAGAAATTGGGTTGATTAGATTTAGTCTTAATAAGAGGAAAAGAGAAATGAAAGGGTCACCACCAAATTATGATCTTTATTCGGAGAACATTGGTGGAAATTAGAGACTTATAATTAGAGGTAAAACGTAAATATTTATAGGTAGTGATTGAGGTCATCAATCACAAACATGTGTAAAATTGTGGGCCTTAAATTCATAAATCTATGATGATTTAAAATACCATCGGTTCAGAAAAACATTTGGTATTAGGATAACACATTTTTTTTTGTTTTAAGACCCCTTCACTAAAGTATAAGAATTAATTTCTTCATTGAATAAGAAAAGAAGAAAAATATATACCTGACAATTAGAGTCTCAACCTTTATCTACGTTCTACCACAAACTCATCTTTCACTCTAAATGATAATAGGACTTAAAAATAATATTCTATTTATCCAATTCGTATAGGGTTAAAAAAATGAATTTATAATTCATTTAGAAGAACCATTAAAAAAACGAAATTATTCAAACTAGGACATCACATGGGTCAGTGGTAGGTGATACACCCTTGTCACCCTTCGGTTGTGGGTTCAAGTCTCGCGGCCTTGCCGGACGCGATGGGTTGCCGCCCGACCTCCGGGTTGTCCTTTTATGGCAATCCAAAATTAATCTCAAAAAAGAATTATCCAAAATAATTCTTTCCAAACTCATAGTCCAACATTTATAAGGAATTTGAACATAATGTAGATCCTTTTTACCCCGTAATAGTATAGGAACGCCTTCCTCATATATTCTTTTACAACACCGCAACATCCTGAATTACCAAAATCAACCATCTCTTATTCCAAAATCACTACCTCAATATTAGGACCATATTAATGTTTATCTTCCCTTAAACCATGAAATTTCCAAAAAAAAAAGATTAACTCGCTGTAGAGTCACTTTTCTATGTACCATAAAATCTCAAATCTTTAATTAAAGAGTACTGCAGTACAATCCTTATTTATTTTCAGAACATCATTAATACAACACTTAAATGAAATAATTCTAAAATAACAACATAGGAACACTAGTCATTCCTCTTCATCCGTGGTAGTATCATAACTTGATTATTATCCAATAGCATCATTTGCGGCATAGTCTGATGACTGGGACCTTGGTTCACGTAGTGTCCAAACTCCTTGCAAATGAAGCATTTTACATTTGAAACCATTTTCTTACCCTTGTAGTCACATACTTGGTTCCCTTTTCCTACACACTTATAACAAACTCTCATTCCTTTCAGGAAAGTTATAGGGTGTTTCTTCCCACAGTTATCACATATGGGGAAATCCTTGTTTTCCCTCTTCCTTTTATCCATCTTTCTCTCTTCCATCCTTTTATTCTCTTGCTTCCCTTCAAATCAATAGGACTCAGTAAACTCTTTATTTATATTATCCACACATTATACTATTTCTTCATATGATGATAATACATGGGGGACTATTTCCCTTCTAAATTATGGCTTAATACCATGAAAGATACGATCCTTCTTACTCTTTGGATCATACGTATTACTGGAGTTCACATTCCTTCTACTGGGCGCCATTTCTATACAATAGCATAAACTAGGTCAGTTTATGAACTGTAATGAATAATTCCAAACTTGTAAAATACGTAACGCAAATTGAACAGTTTATGGATATAATCCATAATCATAAAAATGTTTTATTTGAGTAAGTAGATACTCATGAGACCTTCATAATGGTTTGTAAAGAAAATGAGAATTATCCTAAGCATATCCCCCAGGAGTGTCCTATCCAAGAGTGCAGCAAGGCCTGTTGTCGTGCACCAGTTCCCGTTCGAGTCTAGCTCAAAGCAGTGTTTTCAGGTTTTACCCCTAGGTACATCTGTGCCAGAGCTGCCTCTACCTGCTCGTATCCAGACAGGGATGTATTTCTCGGAAAACTCACAAAATCTCTGCAATACCAAAATTCTAGGATGTTCTTCTATACTAATCCTCATAGTCTATATTAGGGATTTGTACTCTAATCAGAGTTTATCTAAATCTAGTTTCCAAGGTTATTTATAAACTTCCTATGATACCAACTATAACACCCTGACCCCAGTTACCCAGAGTCGGTGAATTATTTTAATACATTGGCATAATTACAAGGAATGAAGTCCCAAAAGACCGATCAGTTTAGCAGTCTTGGAAAATAGATTACATACATGAATGTTACATTGCATTTTAAGACATACAAAACAACATAAATAATATTTATGAATGCCATTATTCCATTGGCTTAAACCTGCATATCAATCACAAGAAACTTCTTGGAATCCTTGGAAAAATAAAACATAGAAAGGGGTGAGCTCAAACGCTCAGTAAGGGTAAGAAATACAACAGAAAATTTCATAAATAAGAATAAACATTTAAGGAAATGTATAACTAAAACAAAACCCTTTTAAACATTATCTTCAACATAATATGGAAAAGATAAAATGTAATAATTCCATTTACTTATTCACATGGATATTCTACTAGTCAAATAATCACATGCAATATCAATAACCACTTTCATAACGATGGAATGCATAATGCAAGACTATCATAACCACATAACCAAGGCATCATGCCAAGACTACAAAAAAGATTTTGTCAAGGCCTTATGCCAAGACACTAGTTTGTCTCATGAGACCTACCGATGCATCGAGGAGCTATAGCAGGCTCCACCCATCACTTAATAAGTCCAATTCATTCCTCATATGAAAAGGTCTAAACATAACATAAACATTCGTATTAAAACTAGCATACGAAATGTCAATACATTACCTATAAACCATGAATGGTATAAAAATAACACATCCACATTCAAACATATCAAAAAAAACTTCAACACACTATGGAATATTTGTATCATGATAAATCAACTTCAAAATAAGTTTAAAATCCATTAAAGGATGTTGACGTTGATGAAAATGATTTGTAAAACCCTTTGAGAGAAATACCCCTTTTTCATGAAAGCATTTAAAAGTCACAAAATTTGTAAAAGAAGTCATTTAAATACATTTTTTAATCAAAGTGTCCCATACCACTTTGAAACTTTTGAAAGGAATTAACATTTTAAAAAAATTCATGTCCATATAAATAAATCCTTAAAACCCATTTTGAGGACATGGACATAAATGAGAAAGATTTAGAAGAATAAATATTAAAACCATTTGAAATTTTGTTTTAGTAAAAAGTACCTTAAAATAATCCATTTGAAAACTCTTTCACAAAACATGGTCATGGATAATAAATATGTCCCGGTAGATACTTATGTAAAAACAACCTCGGATAATAAAGAGATTGTGAAAATAACCCTTACCAATTTGGTAACTTACGAAACATACAACCCATGAAAGAGGTATAATACAATGAATATGTAAATACACATAAATTAAAATGTATTACACAAAAATACAATTATGTGCAGTACATACACCACACAAAAGGTAATAGTGGTCATATGGCATGAATCTCACTGGAATAAGGAGCGAGATGAAAACCCCTTACCTTGCACTTTCCTTTAGTCGAGGGTATGTTTAACCTCATGTACGAAGATCGTAGTATGTTATTAAATTATTCTAGTACCATATTAATATTTATGATATCATACATGATTAATTTATGACTTTATACTACCCATTTAATAATAATTTCCATGTTAAATTAATATTTCTTGTAATAATCGCTTTCTTTATCGTACGTGTTTTAACATGTTACTCTTGATTGTATCACATAGATAATGATATAAATAATTCCAGAATATAAAACATGATAAATATATAATATACATTTATAATATAAATCTGTATAATAGACATATATATGAAATGGAAAATCACCATTTATGGAGACGGTAGTCCGTACGTACACATAAACGCTGTTTCTATTTTCATATAGTATTGAACGGAAGTAAGTGAATAAGATATATGTAAGTACATAAATACTTATGTATATAAATATATATGTCTCCAATATCATTATTATTTCATATATTACATACTTTTTAGTAATATATATTTTTATAATCGTCGATGAACAATGAACTTGGAAATGAATCTCATCACGTCATGGAGAAGGTAATCCATACGTAAACACGAGCGAAAATATCATTCTTTGGAAATTAAAATAATACATAATTGGATGGTATATCATATATAAATAATCATTATCATGTTATATTTATTATTTACAAGAATTATACATCATTATTATAACCATATAAATAATAATATATTGAATAACAATTACACCGCAACGTGGAGACGGTAGGCCGTACGTACACACGTATGGTGACATGTCATTCAAGGTATGGATAAAATAGTGAATTTGTTTGTTACATAATTATAATAACATCACAGTATATATAAGATACTATATTTATTATTCTAGAATGGAAATTACAAGGAAAGAAGAAGTTGAAGAAGAAAGGAACTTTAAAGAGGGTGGTGAAGACGTTACCTCTTCTTCGGGCTCTTCCTTTTGATTTGATCAAAATGTCCCCTTAGGTTGGATTTATCATAAAACTAAGGCCTCTAGGATGAATTTAGGGAATTTGAGAGATTATTTTGGCAGGTATTGGCCGAACCAAAAGGCTTTGAAGGTGTGAGTTAATGAGAAGGGAGAGTGCCCTTTTATAAGAGGGGTGATGGTCACCTTTTGAAAAGCTTGAAATATTATTTTATAATAAATTCATATTCGGTTTCTAATGGCTCCAAAGTGGATTATTTAAATTTTAAGGTGGGGATGGGTCGAAAACCACCCAAACAATAGAATTTAGACAGGTTTGGGTTACTATATTAACCTTATCAATAAGTATTAACTCTTAGTTAATTAGTTATACTTTTACAATGTCTCTTTGTATTTTTATATTATATGGTTAATAAACTTACTATATACATCCAAGAGACCCCCAAATGGTCCATTAATGACACAAATATCATGATATAAGTCTCTTGGCCGAACCTTATATTTTTAGGAATTTAATATCAATTAATAATATAATATTTGTTTTAAAAACTCTTTTATGTAAATTTTGACACTATTCAATAATTGATTTTTGTAAAAATCATAACAGAATGATTACTTCGAAAAAAGTTAATTAAATCATTACTAACATGTCATATTAACCTATAAAATTAGTGTAACTCATAAAAAGTCTCAAATTATATTTATTTGGGTATTTATAATATCAATTATTTTAATTTTTTACCATTATTGTAGTTACTGCATCATCATTGTGTCATAAATAAATTATATTATTTAATGACTAAAAATTATAAATAAAATATCATTATTTATGAAATAGTTTTATATTTATAATGAATATTTACTATAGAATTTATCTTATGTATAACCCTATATTAAAAATGTTTTAGTAAATAAATTTTTATTTCAACTCTTTTAACTTTTCTTTGAATTAAATAATAATAAATGTCCTAATATAATCCATGTGGACCTAAATGATAATATTTTATTCCTAAGGTTGGTTTTGGTCAGGATACACTTGTCCAATAGAATTAGGACATGTGTTAAGGTAATATAAATATCATTTTTACCCTTAATTACCCTATTTACTTCTAACCGTGGTAAATAAAAGTAAAAAGTTACTATTCACCAAAAATTATTTTCATCTCATTGAATCACATTTTACTCCTTGATATTAACCGTGTGTCTTGGATTTTTGAAATTCCAATCAAGGAAGTGGTAAAATTAAGTTTTATGAAAAAATCAGTTTTTTAACTACCACTTAGTAGTTTCACTATTCATCTAAAATTGACATTTTTCAGAACAATGCCAAAATTTCACCCTAAGCTATAATTGATATTCCGAATTCAAAAATGATGCCTATTTTACAGAATCCCAAAAATATAAGTTGCATTAATTAATTTTATAATTAATTCTCGCTGTCACAACAAATAGCGTGTTTTTAGGAAACAATATATATCAAAAGATTGACAATTGTTTATGTCCAATTTCAAAGTGAAATTAATTATAATGAACACCATTGGATAAAATGGTAAACATATATTATAATTATACTTTAAAACCACTCAATAGTATAATTTATCACTATAAATTATTTAGATTAAAAAATTTGTTTTTAAGTATTATTCACTATTCATAAAAATTGGAAGTTCTTAGAAAAATACCAAAAATTAAAATTAGGATTATTTAGATAATCCGTATCCAAAAATGAAGTCCATTTTGAAATATAAAATATATATATAATTTCAAAATTTTGGTTTTACTATTCATAATGGCTAGTTTGATTGGTTGTGGTGTGTGTTAGAACTCGAAGTTGCGTACAACACACGCTACTATATTATTCAATGGAAAGAGTACCATGGAAGATTGGGATGTTTCATTGTAAATTTTTGATTTCCCCATTATAAGAAGAAAATTTATTTAGTAAAATTGGATATATAATCGTTTAAAATATTGGATTTAAAAAGGGTTCACAATTAAAAGTTGGTAAAAGTGCAATACTAAAAATGAATTTGTTCTTACATTATGTCTAAGAAACTCATAATATGGATTCTCAAATTATAAGGATTATATAAAGTTTAAAATTTAGTTAATACTATTCATAACCTCTTTTGAACGGCTTGTTTGGTAAGTCATGGTGCGCTTGAACTCGGTGTTGCGTGTAGTGCAAGTTATTGAATTATTTTGAAGAAATAACACACTTTGAAATATTGGGGTGTTAAAGTTGACCCGAGTTGGTTCGTGACAAAAGTGTATCAGAGGGGGTCGACTCTTGAGAAAACCTTGTTTTTCTGAGCACCCATCATTATTTGGGGTTGTCATGGTAGAAGGAGTAGAATTGTCAGGACTCAAGGCATATGGATGAGATGGATATCATGAACCCTTGATCAATATGAACCTCTGGATACGATGGGATGTCTGAGTTATTGGTGTATTTTGTTTTTTCATATGGTTTGTTTTGTATTGGGAAATAAAATGGGATATGGGAAAGTTCCCTCCATGATCTCGCATGGCCTAGCTAGCCATTTGGAGCTAGAGACATTACCCTAGAGCGCTCCTTGTGAAGGTGGCATGACTGGCGTATGGCCGACAACCATATCTCAGAGTCACCAATCATCACTAGTTTCCCCCTAGTGAATCGTTTGAGTTTTCCTTCAATCTTAAAATTAATTTGTAATGTTTTATTTTGGAAATTATGAAAAATTGAAATTGAAATGGCAATGACCATGTTCTGATTGTGTTCTTTGTTTCCGTGTTCCTTAGTGTTCACCCCCATGACGGTTTGATGGATGCCCTAGGTGCAGCTTCGGGGGTGCACCCCTAGCGAATCCTCCAGTTGATCAGCCCATAGAGAATGTTCTGGAGTTTCAGAAGTTGAACCCTCCTCTCTTTTATGGACAAGAAGATCCACTTGAGGTGGAGGAGTGGTTGCAGAAGATTGAGAGGATGTTCAGTTTCATTGGGATTCCTGAGTTGTTAAAGGGGAAGTTGGCTACCTTTATGCTTGAAGGCCCAACCTGGAAATGGTGGAAGTAAGTGTCTCGAAACAAGCCTCAGGAAGATTTAACATGAGAGTTTTTCAAGTTTTTGTTCATCCAACAACACTTCTCTAAGTTGAATAAGCTGAAGAACATGATGGGGTTGTGTTGTCTTCAGCAGGGCATTGAATCGGTACTATAATTCTATCGACGTTTCATATACCTAGTTCTGTATGATCAGTGGTCGGTAGCAAATTATCCCAGGAAGGCTCGACAATTTGAGTCTGGACTCTGACCTAAGCTGCGATCGAAAGTGGAAGAGCTCAACCAAACCACCTTCTCGGATGTTGTGGGGCCAGCCTTTTTGGCTGAAACTGGATTAGCAGGAGGACTCTAGGTGTCTAATCCTCCAGATTTGGGAAGCAGTGTAGATGATAATGATAATAAGAATTAGAAGTGACCTGATGCCAGTGGTGATGGTAGAGGAATCAAGAGGTCTCCAGACCAGCAGTCTTCTTCTCTACAGGGAAATTCTGTGATTTGTCACCAGTGTGGTAGGCAGGGTCAGAAGAGGCTGATGTGTCTGAGTGCTCTGAGACCCTGCCCCACCTGTGGACGTTGCGGTCACTTGCAGCGATTCTTCCGCGGTGTTTATAAGAAGCGCGATGAATCTAGACTTGGCTCGTCAAAGGTCACCTCAGACCGTCAGCAGTAATAGGGTGATGTTTGGGGATCGGTTTGAGGTTCTATCTTTGTAGAGTTTTGTGGGTGTAGTAATTGTCTTTTTTAGCATTTTTCAGTGTTTCTTTTCTTTCTGTTATAAGAATGGTTGCGGTTGAACCTCTTTTAAACTTTTATTTTATTGGAAAAGTTTTTGTGAAATTCTGGTTTTTGTGTTATGTTTGGGGATTTTTGAAGCCTGAATGTGAAGCCGGAGATGCTTCAATCATCGGTGCTCCAGCCATAGGCCCTAGAGTGAAGCTGGCGCATAGTCAGGTGAACCCCAATGATAGAAAAATGGGGTATTGGATTAATCTTGGTCTTTAGTGTGTCATGGTTTGTGCTCTTCCGAGGGTGTGAAGTTGTTAGGGTAGCAATGACGGTAGTTTTGATACTCCATCGTTTGGGAACTTCCTTTCCCTCCCCTACCCTTATGGTGGGGTTTTTCGTCTGTGCGTAATGTTTTCAAGTTCGATTAATCTCGTCAGTTTTTATGGTGGGGAGACCCACAATGGGTCTCACAGAGTTACACCTGAAGTAATTTAGAGTTAGCCTGATCCTTATGGTGGGGAGTCCGTTCCGGCCTCGCCATGTCAGTATCAAAGTTTATTTTAATGTATCGTTTGGTGGAAGGTTTTCTTATGCGGAACCACCTAGTCCTAAGTTCTTCCTCTTAATTAAACGTTGGGATTGATGTACACCCAATAGTTCCATTCAACTAAGAGTATTGGAATAAGTGTCAAAGGTGGTTTAAGTTTGTTTGTTCCTGGTTGAAATGAATTGTTTGGGTTCTTTTCGGTAGTGGTTAAGGTGGGGAGAATTGTCACTCCCAGATCCATCTTTTTTTTATAATTTTCTTTGGCATTTAATATTTTTTTGGGGTCTAGGTTGAGTCCCGGATGAAAAAATATGAGTTATGTCAAAAATGCGTGTTTTTTTCTGTTAACATCACTGGGCGCATGGAAAGAGCGCGTTTTTGAAACCCCATGTGGATTTTCCTAGGCAACGGCTTGACATGCCTATCTTCCGAGAATTAAAATAAGTAAATTTTCTAACTTGTGGCGTCATTTATAATTTTTTATGTATATTTTTATTGTTAAAGATATTTCATTATTATTAAAACAAACCGAATAATGTTATTATTTTATTTTTACCATCATATTATTATTATTATTATGGATGAAATAGGTGTTATTAAATTTTTTATCATGATTTTAATAATATTATCATGTTTTTTAAAACAATAACTACAATTGTTATTAAAATCACTGATATATCTTAATTATTAATATTATGTGTATATTTATTTTTTATTTTCATTAGGAGTTAGGTTTTTTTAGGGTGCACATCACCCTTTAACTCCCCCCTATTTTGTTGTAGTGCGTAGTGCACCCCCCCCCCTCACGTTTCACTACTGCTGAATCGCATAACCCAGTATGGTGTGCCTCCATTCAAGATTCGGTGGACGTAGGTGCTCCTCCCTGCTCTCCACTTCCAACCAGAACCTATTGCGGCGTGAACCCCTCCCCTAACCCGTACCTCTCCCTCCTCAATAGCGCAACCTACCCAATGCACCCCAACTACGCTTCCCATGTCTGATGGGATCCCTTGTGTGTAGCATCTCCGGCCGGCTACGAACCTCCGACGACCCTCATCTCCGGTGTGAGTGACTTGCCAGCTACATCTCCTTCCAGTGACCTTCCTCCTTTCCATCTTGTCTCATGATTCCCTAGCTACCTGCCACATGCAGCACCATGACCACTTCTCCTTTTACCGGCGCGACACCCCCTTTCGGACCTCCCTCTTTGATCAGCAATCCTGCTGGATCTCCCCACACTGTGCATCTGATTCACTGAGGTAAGGTTATTTTTTCTCTATTAATTTTTGTTTCACAGCTGTAATTCCTTTTCTCTACCACCCAGTATAGACCAAACAAACCTAGGGTTTAGTTTTAACTCAGTATTCAGGTTTTCATTTGGTTTTAGGGTATGAAAAAGGTATCTTGTTACCCATTGGTCCATGTTTCGACCTCCAATTTTGAAGTCGTAATGTGTTGTTTCATCACAGTCGATCCACCACTGTCTCGAGGTAGGTTGTTCTTCTTATAATTATTGTTTGATGAAGGATTTTTTTTGGATTAATTTATTTATCATGTTCCTTGAATATTTTGGGTGGTGTAAAATGTGTTATGTGAATATTTTGACATGTATCTGTTATGGAATTGAGTATTATTTTATAATTAGTTATGTTTTTCATATGGGTCTTGTTGTAGGAATTCATGGAAATATTAAATAAATCATTTTACATGTGAAATGTATGTTTCGTTAATAATTTAATATGTGGTTGTGTTTGAAATAATTTTTTTTCGTTCTAATAAATTGTTTTTTGTCATGTGTATCATATCGTAGTGTTTCTTGAAAAGAGTATCAGGCCATATTTTGGAGCGTGAAAAATTGTTTCCAATGAAATTAAGGTGCAGGTGTATTAAAAATGTGGTTTGAAGGAAAAATGTGTTATTTTGGCTTGTTTAACTTCTGTGCTTTTGAATTTAAATTTTAAATATTTTGAGTAACGGAAAACATTTTTTGGTATGGTTGTGTTGTGCGTTCGGTTTTAAAGTGGAATTTTTATGGGAGATCAAGTTTTTTTGGTGTGTTGTGGGTGCGTGTTTAATTATAAGGAGGGATTTTGAACAGGTTTTGTGTGTGTAAAGTCATGGGTTTCTCTTTGGAGTTTTATAAATATTAATGTGGTTTATTAAATAGTGAAGATGGTGCGCACAATGTTTTGAAAAGAGGACGAGGTGGTTCTTTTGTGCTGGTTGTTCGTTTGGGTTGTTTTAGGTCCTTGTTGATGTATGTTATTTATCATTGTGGTTTCAGTGTTTTGAAAAGGTTTTTCCACAGTCCTACGGTCGTCAGCTTGTGTCTTCTTACACGCCCGTGTGAGGAGTGTCGCGTCGTCGTGACTGGTCTGCAAGTCAAGTTAGGTCCCCCAACACATTCAACTTTAAATTTATATTTCATTAATTGCTTAATATTTTTTTATTAATTTTAATAAATGAGAAATGATATAAAATAATTAATTTTTTTCAAATGATTATTTCATGTAAAAAGAGCTGTTTATTTTATACCCAACACTTGAAACATTTTCTTTTTGACTGGACACCCGTTAATGAAAGAATGGTTGTTTGGCCTTTAAACATAATTCAAAGAATTTTAAATGTAGTTATGGTTTATTGATAAATGATTTATTTTGAAGAGCGAACAGGTGTTTTGGTTCACTGGGGAAATGAGGATTTTCTTTAAAATTGGTGAAGGCCTGTTTTTCACTTTACTGAAATAAATTATTTTGGAAAACTCTATTTGGGGTGACTTAGATGTGTTATTTGGTGTATGTTGACTGCCTGATTTGTGTGTGATGTTTGCACTGCTTGATTGACTTTGCCGACTCAGCCCTATCCAGTTTATTATATGTGTTGACATGGGAACTTGGAATAGTATGTGAATCTTTTCACAACGATTGTGGCACTAGTTTAGATTACGCAATGGCTAGTGGCCTCTAGTACGGATGACACTCTACAAGGGGATTGGGCCCATAAGTTAGGCCATGTAGGGAAACACCATGCGTTAGGGTGTTATGACGTCCTCGAGAGTAGGCATGCCTTTAGGATGAGTCACATGTATAGTATGTTCTGGATTGTTTACAAGCTCCAAGGTTCGATCGATGTTCTATTTGGTGTTTATTTGTATGTGGTGGACAGTTGAGAGGTCTAGTTCGGTTGCTGGCCCATTTGTGCCACTTTTTCCATTGCCCTTAGTGTGTGTTGTGTGTTGTGTGTAGTTTTCCTTTTGACTAACAACAAAAATTTGGATTTCTAAATTGTTTGCAAAAATGTTTTAAAATCCAATGCACCTGTTTCATTCAAACACTAAACTTGTTTTTATATTAAAAAGGGAAATGGATTGTTATTTGTTTTATAAATGATAGTGTGTGTGGAAACCAATATTTTATATAATTTAGTTCAAACCTGGAATTGATAAATTCTTTATTTAATGGTATGTGCATTGGGAATATAATTAGTCGGGCCTACCTATTGAGTTGTAATAGTCACGCCTATAGTGTTTTCCTATTTTTATTTTATGTTGCAGGTTTGAATCGGGCTTTCTCGCTGTGGGTGAGAGTTGGTTGTGGTTTGGTGAGCGACTCTTGGGGTTGTGGGGAGTTTTGGCCATGGTCGGGTTAGTTTGTTTTTGTTGGTCGTTCTTCCTTTTCGTGTCCTTTATCTGTTTTGCACTGTTCTATTTTCATTCCACAACTTCATTTATTTTATAGGGAAAAATCATTCCCATGTGGTTCTTTGTTGACGCCCTGGCACTTGTCGCCAGCCCGAGAGGATCGGTAACGCCTCTCAGGCCATGTCGTGGACTGAATCAGGTGACCAGTTCAGGGTCGACCCGGGTTGGTTGGTGACAATTGGTATAATTTTTTTCATTATATATTTTTTCATAATGTGTTAAAAGATAATGATGACCAAGAAAATTGATTTAATAGATGGGTTTCATTAATTTATGGATTCCTTTAAAATGTTCTTGAGGATGAAAAAATGATATTTTAAATAGAATAATTGATGATTATATAGAAAAATTAAATTGGATAGTATTTATGACCTCAAAATAGATAAAGTAGTGGTTTAAAATTAGGGATACGTTATCTTGGATGAATTTTACAACCTATTAGATTTATTAAGTTTATCATCTAATATTTGGAATGAGGAAGAATCAATTTTTTCTAAAAGGATTTAAGGAGATTCAGGTTATTACTATGTTTCAAGAAAATATACGATCAATGTATTAACATTTTTGGGATTTGATAACAAGGATTTAATTTTTGAAAAATGGAGGATAAATTATAGGATATTTTTTGGAAATTTATTGATATTATATAATGTAATTCCATATTTATAAAGGGTTATAAGGATAAACATTTTTTTTGTTTTTTTGTTAAACGTCGCATATGGTTTTAGATATTGAAGTATTAGTTTTCCGTATGTGTTTTGATGCATATTGGATAACTAGTCATATCTATATTTGGTTTGATTCTAACTAAAGACATATTGAATGACTTATAATTCAACCTCATGATCTATTAGTACATAAATATTGACAAATTCACCTTGATTTCATGGAATAATGGATAAAGAGGAAATTTATCATAGAAAAAAAAGGATGAGATTGAGATAAAATAAGGTATGTATATTTTCTCATGAAATTTATTCAAATATAGGAATAATATATTGAAACAATTTTGTCCCGCTATTATCATTTTTGGTGATGTAAATGATCTTTTTAAATCCTCTATGGTTTATGGATTTTTTATCCTTAAAATACTCTTAACTATATTACCCATTAATCTCTATTAGATCTAGATAGATAGATATGTCTTAAATGTAAATGTTTTCTCTTACACTTATGTTATCGAATTTGGAAATATATTTATGAGTTGAATTGTTTAACAAAAATGTTTCCAACCTTCAGTTTTTAAAGGAAATTTTAATATTCATTTTTATGATGTGGGTTTCTAGGGAATAAAGTTACAAGTATTAAACCTTTGATAACCCTAACTTAATTTGAGGGATGAATTCAATTTAAGTGGTGTAGAATGTAATAACCTATTATTTTTTGAAATATTTATTTCAAATTAATTTAATCAATTTTATATTTCTTAATTCACACAACAACAAATTTATATTTTTTTATATGAAGGAACTATGTTTGGATTACTTTATGTGCACAAAATTTTAATCTTATTCTACAAAAAATACTTAGATTACCTTTTGGTACATGAAACACTATGTTCTGATTCTGTTACACACAATTTGGAGTTCTCTTGATAGCTTGTGTTACAAGAAATACTGAGTTTTACAAAACTAAAAAAATATTAACATTGCTATTAAAAGATTATAATAGTTACCACCTAGTCATTGGGATGGAAGTTGTTAATAACATTATATAATGTGTGAAAATATTATTTAAAAATGATTGTCAAATGATACTTTATATTAATTGGTTAGAAATTAATTTAATACCTAGTTTAGAATAATGAAAATTATTTTTATATAAAACGATTTCTCTAAGTACAAACAACATTTTATGATAATAAATTAAAAAACCCTTATTGATGTATGTTCTTAATAAAATTTATAAATTATATATTCTATAAAGATTTTTACATTCATCAAATTGGTTTTATAGAAATAAGATAAGAATAAAAAAAATTATAAATAAAAATATGTATTTATCAAAAAGTTAATATTACTACCATATTATTGAGAAACTATTTTAACTAAAACTAATTATAGTTTTATAATTTTTATTTTAAAAAAATTATTTAATTTAAATAAGAATATCAAAACTTACTTTGGGTTAATGGTTGTTATTTTTATGATAAGTTTAAATTTTTTGATTAATAGTGATAAAAAATATATTTTAATTCAAAAAAACTTTTCAATCTAATTAATTTATAAATATTTATGAAATTTATATTTGGGTTGAAAGGGTAATTATAAGTGTTTTACTTATATTAAAAAAATTTAATAAATTATAAAAAAAATCACAATCAAATTGGATATAAAAATATTTGATTTTTTTTTCTTTTCGTCTTTAAAAACGTGTCGTATAAGGACCCGACCTTAAGCATTAAATATTCTTGAATTAAATGGATAATTCACATTGAGGATCTTTTCAGGTTTAGAGTTCTAGATTATTAGGTCAAAACATTTACATAACATCATGAGTATTACATGTAGACAATTATACTCAGTGTCAATTTTTTAATAAAATCAAAACTCTTAAAAAAAGAGTCTTGTCTAGTTCTATGTTTTAGACAACAAGACTATTCGTTGATCCCATCCTTGACCATATTCAACTTTAAGTCCTATGAAAATCATTTCAAAACGAGTGATGAGCATAAAAAGCTCAGTAAGGGTTATAAAATAATGAAAATAAACATTATCCCAAATAAAAATCTATGAAACTATACTTTTCAATCATAACATACCTCATGAAATAATAAGATTTAAGAATAACATATAGAAATCATAAATCATAAAGGTAAATTATGGAATCCATATCAAACTTACACTGTAGCTATCACAAATACACAGTGAGTCACATTTGGAATACCCATCACAGTATATTCTCTAAATCTCTTAGGAGAAACATTCACGTTTACCTCCATCACGTTACCCAATCCATTAGAGAGCTATCTCGGGCTCACCTGCCGTAGGTTTATTATGGAACCACCCGTATACATAAAAAATTCCCAATACCATAACATTTTCATAACCCATAACACAATTATAAAGGAAATATAACATTTCCACATTACAATCACAATATATCAAATAAAGATATTGAAATACACAATGCTTTATCAAATAATTTTCAAAACTATTTAAAACATTTACTACAAATATTTTTTAATCAATGTTTACCATATGAATTTGAAGCTTTTAATGAATTATCATTTGAAAATATTAATGTCATTATAAATAAATCTTAAAAACTATTTTTAAAACATGTACATGTACATTAATGATAATTATTTGGAGGAATAAATATTTAAAACATTTACAACAATATTTCAGTTAAAGAGTTTTTAACAAAATGAGAGATGCTTAAATAAAAATAATTGAGGAATAACATTTAATCAGAACATTATAATATCAAAAGTATAAAGGTATTCATGATATAATATTCCAAAAGAAAAGTATATTAACCGTATAAAATTGAATTGGTGCATAACAATAATGAATTCTCAATGGAATATAAATAGAGACGAAATCCCTTACAAAAATAGTATCCTTAGATTAATGATAAATCAATTACATAATAATGTGTGACAAATATAAATAAACTCAATATGATTGGAAATTCCATGTAAATAAATAATAATAAATTCACACATTTTCTGTTTAATACAAAACGAATGACTTGGATTTTTAACTCAACGAATGGAAATTGAGTTAAAATTACTTTTATCATGTTCATATCGATGACTTGAGGATTTATCAATGGAGTGATTATGTATATAAAAATTATATCCACACAAAGGGGAGTGGAAATAACAACATAAATAAATAAATAGTGATTCCACACATAACAATAGCATGGCATAATTAAGAATTACAAGATTAACCAAAGGAATAGAAATTAGGTTAAAAGGTTCCCATACACATTTGTAACTTATGAAACATAAAAACCATGAAAGAAAGATCATAAAATGAATACATAAATACCCATAAATTGAATTATATTACAAAATTAATTAAATATTTGGATATACGTACACCAAAAAAAGGAAATAGTGGAAAATATAGCACGAATCTCACGGGAATAAAAAGTGAGATGAAAATCCCTTACCACACTGTAATCAATTGAGTAGTATGACCAAAAGTTAATAACCACCAAATTATTCTCACAATAACATGAATATAAAAAGAATCATGATAATATATATCAAATGTCTGTATAAAATACACCACATGAAATAAATTAGTGGTGAACAACAGAAATCCCACAGAATTAAAAGTGAGATAAGAAATCCCATACCTCGTGTCCGACTTGACTCGTTTGTTCCATGTTCATCCTGCATAAAAAACTAAAATTAATTTATACTTAAGAAACTTTTAAAGTTTATTATTATTTTTATACCACTTATTAACATGTTATAAACATTATACAATAATTTATGTTAATAATGGCCGTTTGGTGGATATTTGGTACTTGAGTCGAAAACAGACTTCTTATAATTACAAGTTGTCCTTGTGGTCAATATTCCATTATCTACAGAATGATATTCATGATTTAGATATCATATATATCATATATATACAGTATATATATATATGTATTTATAATATTACATAACATTTAGAGGTAATAAATGAAATGCACCGTTCACTGAGACGGTAAGCTGTATGTATGCTTGAACGCTACATTCATTTCTATTTCGAATTTTAAAGGAATTAAAACATAATTATACATAGTTATATTATACTTACAGTATAATATCATATATAATATCATTAATTCCATCCTTTATATGTCCCTCATATGGCATTAACGATTCATATCACTTTGATGGGGCTGTAGTCCACATTTCCTCAAATGAAATTATCACGTTTAGCCACAATGGAAACCATAATGGTAAGCTATAAATGAAAAATACAGAAGCATAAAGAAAAAATAAACATAATATATATATCATATATAAATTTAGTTCTATCATAATGGCCACCCTGAGAGGCGGTAGGAGATAATCGAACAATCATCATTTCGTGAGGCGTTAGTTTTCTATCCAGAGAAACAATATGTTATTCACTCATTAGATGGAGGTGTGTGTAACTGTAGTTGGAATAATTCTCATAAAAACATCCTAATATATTCTAGATACTAGTTTTGTTATAAAATAAAGGAATAAAAAGTGTTTAGTGGTTGGAGAAGTAAAATAAAATAAAAGAAGTTAAGAGGAACTGTTACCTTTAATTTGGGTAACTCCCATTGGTTTGAACCAAAAAGTCTTCTTGAAGTGCCTTATGCCTAATGTAAGACATATATGATGAGAATATAGATCTTGAGAGCTTATTTGGGCCGGTTTTGTATGAGCCTAGGGGCTTGAGAGGTGTGAGGAATGAGTAAGAAGTGAAGGCTTTTTATAAGGTGGAGGAGGTGTTCTTTTGGAAAGTGTGAAAATATAATTTTATTATATAATGATATTCGGTTTCTAAAGGTACAAAACTAATTAAATAATAATTTAAGATGACTCATGATAGAAATAAAATAATACAATAATAATTTTATAGGTTTTTGATGTTATTTTAATATTTATAATCTTATTTATTTAAATCATTTATTAATGAAGTAAATATTGCATCATTAATGTGTCAAAAATAATTTAATTTATTTGATGTCTAAAAATTATAAAACAAATACCATGATGTATGAAATATTTTTAGATTTCCATTTAATATTTATAGACGAAATGATAACTTATATAACCCCATGTAAAAATTAATTTACTAAAAGATATTTGTTTGTGTCATTTTTTCCTTTATATTAAATTAATTAATCTAAAGTGTCATTATCACATTTAAGTGGCTCAATGGGGTCCCCAAATCGACCCAAATCTGCCCATGGTCGGTGATGACTCATAAAATAAGGTTAGGACAACTGTTAAAGTAATTTTTTATTATTATGATATCCTTTTTACCTTGAATTACCCTATTTACCTTTAACCGTGGTAAATAAAAGTCAAAAGTTACTATTCAACAAAAATTATATTCAATGTATTGAACCAAATTTTACATAATAATAACAAATTGTTTTTTTTTTATTTTCAAAATTAAATTCATTGAAGTAGTAAAATTTCATTTAAATGAAATAGTCTATTTTGTTTCTACTACTAAGTCATTTCACTGTTAAAAAAAATTGATGTTTTTTTAAAAAATACCAAAACTTCATCCGAAGCTATATTTGATATTCGGAATTCAAAAATTATGTATATTTATCTAAATTAAAAACATACAAGTAATATTAATTAATTTAAAATTAATTCTCGTCTTCAAAACAAATACCGTGTTTTTAAGAAACAATAACTATCAAAAGATTGACACTTGTTTATGTCCAATTTCAAAGTGAAATTAATTAAAATGAACAAAATTGGATTAAATGGAAAAAAATATTCTATTTACACTTTAAAACCAATTAAAAAGGTAATATAACCACATAAATAAATTATATTAAAAGACACTTTGGAATTAAAATACAGTTTTTGCACTATTCATCAAAAAATGAACTTTATCAGAAAATACCAAAAATTTACGCAAAGTAAATTTTGATGTCACGAATCTAAAAACAAATTTATTTTGTCAAAGAGGATATATATAAATGACCAAAAATATATTTAAAGAGTGTTCTCCATTAGAATTTGGTAAATTGACCTTTTACTGAATATTAGAGTATTCGTGCTTAAAATTAGATTCATTCATATTTTAAGCCCCTAAATTTTAATGGATAAATGAAAAAACATTTAAAAAATTTGTATAATCACCTGGTAGTTAGTTCTGTTCATTTCCACCTTTAGAAAGGCTAGGTGTTAAGTACAATTTATAGTAATAACATTATATTATTATTTTTCAGTATAACTCAATATTGTGTGCAACGTAAGATTACAATGAAACCTATTGTTGTGTATCAGGTACTCCATCAAACATAGAATCCCCTTTAATGTAAAATAAATATTTAATTGACAAATATTAATAAATATGAAAATGTATTACTCATTTTTTACCTAGGATGTTACATCCTTCCAACCTTTTAGAAATTACGTCCTCGCAATTTTAAAACTGGGCTTGGAAACTTCATTGAATGTCCCACATTCGAAAAAGATTCAGTAAATATATCACATTAAAAGAAAGAAAGATAAGTATAAAGGTCACTCGAGATAAAAAATACTAGGATTCCATGAAAACATGGATACGGAAGAGAAAACAAACCATCAAGATCTGATAGAGTGTGATAGAAAACATGATTACAAGAATGTTAACCACCATAAAATTACAAACTTCTGATGAGTTAAACAGTCTTTGATTCCCCAGTAGGAAAAATTAGAAGAATACGTTTTTGTTTTAAGTTAATTTTCATTGAGGAATCTATTTATGAGCATAACTAAAAACATAAGCAAACATACTTACTGGTCAGGTAGAATTTCATCCTTTACTGGATTTCTAACACAAACTCATATTTCTTCCAAAGGAGGAGTATTCAGGATAACTTGTTCACATTAAAAGTGCTATAATCAACATTGATAGAATCACATAATCCACAAAAGATGAACTATATATTTTTCTTTCCTTTAGATTTTAACTAAAACCAAAATGGTTAGTATGAGATCATAAACTCCCCCAAAAAGATAATCCTTTATAAAAAGAAATACTACTATTAGTATCCAAAATTCAATAAAAAGTACCCAAAGTTCAAGAAAGACCACTCAATACACAATTGACCTTAAATTTCATCAAAATATTCAAAACTAATATTTAAATCCAAAACATAGAGGGATTTAAATCACATAGTCTTTCCCAGTAAATCTTAATATTTATCCCCAAAACATCTAATACTCTTAAAGTCTCATACAGAAGTGTAATTAACCTAATAACATATTCTCTATGATGGATTAATCATTTCTATAAATCACCCAAATCACCATATTTCAATAATAAAAAACATCTATTCTTCCCAGATAATATTTTAACCATTACTCCACAATTTAAATCCCAAGGTATTCCATTTTCCTTAAGCATATAGTGTTTCATAAGAGAGAATATCTTCTAAAATAAACATTATCACTTAAACTCCAAATCATTTCCCTATTCTAAGAATGTCCATTTGATAAAACATATAATCCCAAATAAACATATTCTAGATCAATAAAATCATTTAACTAAAAGGAATTAGTCATACTAACCAAGGACTTCATGTAGTCCAATGGTAGGCGATAAATCCCAATCGCACTTTGGTTGTGGGTTCGATTCCCACACTTTGTCTGACATGATGGGATGTGACACGGTCTGCGTGTTGTCCATCTTCAAAAACTATAAAATTTCATAACATTCCAAAATAAAAGAGACAAATTATTCAAAAATAACCATAACATAATTTATCCTCAATGTTTATCTAATACCTTTCATTTTACACCCCAAAATGTAATAACAATTTATCACTTCTAAAATAACTATGGTTCATTATATTATGTTAACAACTACAGTTATGTCACTTATGCTAAAATTACACCCTAACCTCTAATGTTATCTAAACTGACCTCTGATACCAAATATAAGGACCCAGACTTAAACATTGCATATTCTTGAATTAAATGGATAATTCACATTGAGGTTCTTTTCATATTTAGAGTATTATAGAATTAGGTCATAAATTTTACAAAACAACGTGAATATTAAATGTATAAAATTCTACTCAGTATCCATTTTTTTCATTAAATAAAAACTCTTAAAAAAAGTGTCATGTCTAGTTCCATGTTTTAGACAGCAAATCATTTACTTGATCTCATCCTTGACCCAATTCAACTTTATGTCCTGTGAAAAAAATTTCAAAACTTGGGATGAGCATAAAAATCCCAGTAAGGGTTTTTAAAGAATGAAAATAAACATTATCCCAAAATAATCGATGAAACCATACTTTTCAATCCTAACATACCACATGAAATCATAAGATTTATGAACAACACACAGAAATCAAAAGTCATAAAGGTTACTTATGGAATCCATATCAAAATTTCATTATTGTTATCACATCTACATAGGGAGTCACATTTGGAATACCCATAAAACTATATTCCCTAAATCTCTTAGGATAAACATTCACGTTTACCTCCATCACGTTACCCAAACCATTGGAGAGCTATCTCGGGTTCACCGGCCCTATGTTTATCATGGAACCACCCATATATGTAAACAATTCCCAATAACCATAACATATTCATAACACATAACACAAGCATAAAGGAATGATAACATTTCCACATTCCAATCAAAACATATCAAATCAAGATATTGAAATAAACAATGCTTTATCAAATCATTTTCAAACCCATTTATAACATTTAAAAAAGAGATTATTGAATCAATGTGTCTCATACCAATTTGAAGATTTTAATGAATTATCATTCAAAAACATTAATGTCCTTATAAATAAATCTTAAAAACCATTTTAAAACATGGACATTAATGATAAATATTTGGAGGAATAAATCATTAAAACATTTAAAATGATATTTTAGGTAAATAGTTTTTAACAAAATGAGAGACGCCTGAATACAAATAATTGATGAATAACATATAACCAAAACATTATAATATCAAAAGATTAAAGGGATTCATGATATAATATGCCATAGGACAGTATATACACCGTATAAATTTGAATTGGTGCATAACAATAATGAAGTCTCAATAGAAGGTAAACTGAGGTGAAATCCCTAATAAAAATGGTATCCTAAGATTAAAGATAAATAAATTACATAATAATGTGTGAAAAAAATAAATACACAAAATATGAATGGATAATAAGTGTAAATAATTCATAGGAAATTCACACATGTTTTTTTTAATACAAAACCAATGACTTGGATGTTTAACTCAATGAATGGAAATTTAGTTAAAATTACTCTTATCAAGTTTATATCGATGACTTGAAATTTTATCAATGGAGTGATTATGTGTATCAAATGTATATACACACAAAGGGGAGTGGAAATAAATAAATAAATAAATAAATAGTGATTCCACACATAATCATAGCATGACATAATTAATAATTAGAAGATTAACCAAAGGAATAGAAAATGGGTTAAAAGGTTCCCGTACCGATTTGGTAACTTACGAAACATACAAACCATGAAAGAAGGTTGATAAAATGAAAATTTATATACCGATAAATTGAAGTATATTACACAATTAATAAAATAATGGGAAGTATATACACCACAAAAAAGGAAATATTTGAAAATTTAGCATTAGTCTCATGGGAATAAAAAGTGAGATGAAAATCCCTTACCACGTTATAATCAATTGAGTCGTATGAACAAAATTTAATAACCACAAAAATGATTCATAGAATAACAATAATATAAAGAGGATCATTATAATATATATCAAATGTAAGTACACAATACACCACATGCAATAAATTAGTGGTGAACAGTGGAAATCCTAGAGAATTAAAAGTGAGATAAGAAATCCCTTACTTCGTATCCGACATGACTCGTTTGTTCCTTATTCTTCCTGAATAATAAAATAAAGTTAATTAATACTTGATTAATAACCTTTATAAAGTTTATTATTTTTTTATATCACTTATTACCATGTTATAAACATTATGAAATCATTTATGTTAATAATGGTCGTTCGGTGCATATTTGGTACTTGAGTCAAAAATGGACTTCTTATAATTACAAGTTGTCCTTGTGGTAAATATTCCATTATCTACAGAATTATATTAATGATTTAGATTTCATATATATCATATATATAATTTGTATATATGTATTTATAATATTACATAACATTTAGAGGTAAGAAATTAAATGCATCGTTCATTGAGACGGTAAGCCGTACATACGCATGAACGCTAAATTCATTTCTATTGTGTATTTTAATGGAATTAAAAGATAATTATAAATAGGTATATTATAATTCTAGTATAATATCATATATAATATCATTAAAATAATCCTTTATACATCCCACATATGGCATCAATGAGTCATATCTCTTTGGGGGGGGGGGGGTAGTCCGCACTTCCCCAAATGAAATTATCACGTTTACCCATAATGGAAGCCATAAAGTTATGATATAAATGAAAAATGATAAGGAATAATGAAAATAGAAAAAATATATACATATCATATATAAATAAAGTTCCATAATAATTTCCACCATGAGAGGCGGTAGGAAATAATCGAACAATCATCGATTCGTGAGGCGTTATTTTTTCATCCATAGAAACAATATGTTCTTCATCCATTAAGTGGAGGTGTGTGTAATTTTAGTTCTAATCCTTATCATAACAACATCCTAGAATATTTAGTATACTATAGTTGTTATAAAATAATGTAATAAAAAGATTTTAGGGGATGGAGAAGTAAAATAAAAGAAAAGAAGTTAAGAGGAACCGTTACCTTTAATTTGGGTAACTCCCTTTGGTTTGAACCAAAAGGAAATCTTGAAGTGCCTTCGACATAAGGTAAGACATCTAGGAGGAGGAGAAGGATCTAGAGAGATTATATGTGAATGGTTTGGATGAGCCAAGGAGCTTGATATATGTGAGGAATGAGTACGAAGTGAGGGCTTTTTATAAGGGGGAGGAGGGGTTCTTTAGGAAAGTGTGAAAATATTATTTTATTATATATAGATATTAGGTTTATAAAGGTCCAAAACTAATTAAAGTACAATATATGAATACTCATGGTTGAAATAAAATCATCCAATAATAATTGTACAGGTTTTTGATGTTATTTTAATATTTGTAATATTATTTATTTAAATCATTTATTAATGAGGTATATACAACATCATTATTGTGTCATCAATAATTTTTTTTTATTTCATGTATAAAAATTATAAAACAAATTCCATGATGTAGGAAATCATTTTATATTTCAAATTAATATTTATAGTCGAAATGATTTATTATATAACCCCATGTAAAAATTAATTTACTAAAAGATATTTGTTTGTGTCATTTTTTCCTTTAAATTAAATTAATTAATATAAAGTGTCATTCCAACTTTTATGTGACTCAATGGGGTCCCAAAATCGACCCAAAGATGCCTGTGGTCGGACATGACTCATAAAATAAGGTTAGGACAATTGGTAAGGTAATTGATTATTATTATGATTTTCTTTTTACCATGAATTACCCAATTTACCTTTAACTGTGGTAAATAAAATGCATAAGTTACTATTCACCAAAAATTATTTTCATATTATTAAACCAAATTTTTCTCACTAATAAAAACAAGGTATGTAGGTTTTTAAAATTCAATTCACAGAAGTGGTAAATTTTCATTTAAATTAAAAAGTCTATTTTTATAACTACTACTAAGTGGTTTCACTATTCATCAAAAATTGATGTTTTTTAGAAAAATACCAAACATTCAGCCTAAGGCATATTTGATATTATGAATTAAAAAAATGATGTCTATATTAAAAAATTCAAAACAAAGAATTCACATTAATTAATTTAAAATTAATTCTCATTGTCAAACCAAATAGCGCGTTTTTAAGAAATAATAACTTTCAAAAGATTGATACTTCATTATGTCCAATTTCAAAGTGAAATTAATTAAAATTACCAAAATTGGATTAAATGTTAAAAATATATTCTAATTAAACTTTAAAACCAATTAAAAAGATAATATAACCATATAAATAATTTATATTAAAAGGAACTTTTGAATTAAAAAACTGTATTTTTCACTATTCATCAAAAAATGATCTTTTTCAGAAAAATACCAAAAATTTACCCAAAGTAACTTTTGATGTCCCGAATCTAAAGAATAATTTTATTTTGTCAAATAGAATATATAAAAATGACCAAAACTAGATTTAATGAGGGTTTCCCACCAAAAGGCGCTAAATCAACCTTTTACTGAATATTATAGCATTCATGCATAAAATTAGATTCATTCATATATTAAGCCCCTAAATTTTATTGGATAAATGTAAAAATATTTAAAAAACATGTATAATCATTTTGTAGTTAGTTTTTTTCATTCCCACCATTACAAAAGCTAGAAGTTAACTACCATTTAAAATAACAATATTATAATATTATTTTTCAGTATAACTCAATGTTGTATGCAACATATGATTTCAAATAAACATTTTGTTTTGTACCCGGTACGCTATCGAAAATGGAAATAGTGGTTGAGAAAGAATTATGTTTGGAATCACTGTTGGCCAGAATGTCTCTGGTGATAAAGGATCTCGATGCTCTGGATTTGGTAGAATATTTCTCTAATAACAATGGATCATACTACCCGAATCTAGTTATGTAATTTTATGAGTTTTTGAACTTCGAACAATCTGAGGATGGGAACGGAATGACTCTAAAAGTAGTTGGAGTAAGTGGGAGCTTCCCCTCTGGTGAATGGGATGAATTATTATGATCCCCACATGATGGAATTTTTGATGACTACTCTAGAGTGGTAAATCCCATAAGTGATTATTTCTACTTTGTAGTGGATTTGGATGAGCTGATAGGGAATGAAATACCTAGGAAGGTTATTGCTGCTGGAATGGAAGGAGAAAACATTTTTTTTATGACTGTTCATCATGTTTTGAGTCCTATGAGAGGGGAATTTTCCACCTTAATGTATCAATACATAATTTTTTTATATTTATTTAAGCATGGACATAAGATAAATATTTGTAGGTTGCTGATGATTCAGCTAGCGGATATGAAAAATCCTAGTTCCAAATCAAATTCTTTGTTTTAGGCTAGGTTGATATCCTTGATGTTGAGATTGAAAGGAGTTTCTGGAAATAAAGAAGAAAAAATAGTTGTAAGGGACAACTTCTGCATTACCAAAATGTTTTGAATGTTTTTGAAGATAAGATGGATACCATGGAAATGAATATGGGTGAATGATAATGATAAGAGATGTAAGGACTTAAATCATGTTACACATCCTACTAGGCCAAAGAATAAGAGAGATCTAGGTTTAAATCCTGATGAATTGGAGATAGTATACTCAGATGAAGAAGAGGAGGCTGCTGTTATGTAAGTAAAAGATGATTCTCCTATAGATGATAAAAGCGATCCTTACCTTCCCTCAAGTCCTCATGCTAATTCTATATCCTTTGGTGAGTCTATCCCACCGAAGATATTTCCCAGAAGAGAGATAGTCCCATAGGACAATGATGATGAGGAAACCAGTGAAGAAGAAGCAGAAGAATATTATTTCTTAAAATACATTGTCATTGGAGAGACATCAGAGGAGGAGGATGATGCTGACACTGACCATGAGGAATTTGAGACAGCTGCTGATGAAAGTGAAGAGGAATTCTTGATTCCTAGTCCCATAATAGGATATAAAGAAGTGGTAGAGAGTGAAGAGGAAGAGAATATTGAATCTGTTATAGATGAAATTGCTATGAATGTGGTTGAAGATTCTATAGAAGATGTATCTGTGGACACTCCTATTGATGAATTTGAACAAGTAGGAATGGAAGATGTAAATGTAATGGATTTGGAGAATGATCCATGTGAGGGGGAGGAACCTATTTCCATAGGTTCAGTTGTTGTTTCTCATGTTATAGAATATTGGTTAGAGGATCCTGAATTCGTGGTCTTGGGATTAGACTATGGAGACTCTGAAGATGACAAGCCTAATAGAATCCCTCCGATTGGTTCTGTTTTAGAGACCACTATTGTACAACCAGTAGTGATTCTACCTCGAGTCTATGCGAAGAAGGATAATTTAGAATCATTAATATCAGTTTTGAAGAGACATTTTGATGAGAGATATATTGGGATAGAGAGATCAATGTCTCTCAATCAAGAAGTTATGTCATCTGCATTAGAAAGACTAATTTATACCTCTCACTCAAATTTTCTACATGAAGTGAAGGAATGTTAGAATTAAGTTAGAACCTGGGTAGAGTCTATGAAATCTGTGAAACACTCAATTGAGAGTTTAGACTCCTATATGTCTTAACGTGTTAAAGTGGACAAAGATCTTATGCATTTAAAGAGTGTTGTTCAGCAGATGGTCACTATGTTTAAGGACATTAAGAATTCTATGGAGGCACATGTGAGTTGTCGGGATGATGATGTGAAAAGATTGATCAGTGGTATGACCAAGTATTTTAAGGAGACCGTGTCTTTTACAATCGCATCCCTGTATGCATCTACGTAATCTTCCGCATATACTAATATTGATCAAGAAGCTTTCAGATCGATTGTTAGAGAAGAAGTGGAAAAGATCTCTGGTGCAAGTACCTCAGACACTCATCCTGTGACTAAGGTCATTTCCACTATCAAAGAAATTCATATCCTTGTGGGAGATTACATAAAGTAGGATGCTCAAGATCAGAAGATCATAAAATGGAAAGTTGATTTCTATTATAAAAGGGTGTACACTAAGCCTCAGATGATTGGTCACTTCAAGATAATGTTGGAAAACATGAGGATCCCACATGTCACTCAGGATTTTAGGCATCATGTTAGCAGGCTTGGAGGATTGACTCCTATCATGGTGAAATTCATGGAGAATAAGGATGATTTTATCTCTGAAATTTAATGAGGAGGAAGCATCATTATAGACTTCCGAAATCATATTTTTCCCTTACATCATGTGTACTGCACTCCCATTATTGTTCCTCCAGCATTAACTACTTTCTCAGCTGCCTCAGGCTCTACCATTGCTGCCCCTTTGATAAATTCTACACATTCCATTAGAAGCTTGAACCCTATGATTATTTATATATCTAATCACTATCAGTCTACTGATTCTTATATCAAAGCTCCTCCAACATTATTTAATACCATACCTCAGCCTATCCCTCCAACATCTGGACATGCCTCCTTAGCTTCCAAAGACAAAGCTCCGTTGGACATTTCTGATATGGATTTACTGTGGGATATATTAGTTTATATGGATCTTTGTACACTTTTTGTATATTGTATTATTGGTTCATTAATAAAAAAATCCTTTTTTGTCTCTTTTTGTCTTATATTATTTTTATTAACCACAATGTGGGAGATGTTTTATATCCTTGCATATATGCTCTGCTATATTTTCCACAATATCCATGGTTCAATTTTACTAATCCATAATATATGTTCACTCCCACCTCTAAAGAAATGGGAAAATGTGCATAAACCTGATTCAATAATTCATAAATCTAAATTTTCACTAACTTAATTTGTGATTATCAAAAAGGGTGATATTGTTATACTCACCAATTTTGATAATCTTCATTAATATTTATAGTTTCAATAAAGTGATAAATATGTATCTTTCATCTCACTGTTCTATCGATTATCTTTAAAGTGAAAAAGTTTCTATAAGTAAAAGGTTACTGATAAAGGTTACCGCAAGAAGGTTACCAATAGAGGTTACCACTCAAAGTTTACCGATACAGGTTACTGCTGGAAGGTTACCAACAGAGGTTACCACTAGAAGGTTACCAATATAGGTTACTACTGGAAGGTTACTGATATAGGTTACTGCTGTAAGGTTACCGATTGAGGTTACCACTAGAAGGTTAATTATTGAGGTTACCATAGGGAGGTTACCGTAGGAGGTTACTCTTGTTGATCCTCATTGCTGAATTATCAATACAAGGTCATCATGACCTGTCTCTCACTCAAAGGATATTGTTGTAAAGCCTTCTGATGAAGCCTATCGATTAAGTCTACTTATAAAGCTACTGATGAAGCTATTGATGAAGCTAGTGATTAAATCTATAGATGGAGGCTACTTATGAGAAGGCTACCATTACCATCCAACTGATACCCACTCTTCTACTCCATAGTTTTTCAATTTCTTAAGATTATTCTAACAGTCATATTTGTTAAATTTAATGCTTCTCACATTAATTAATGCTGACTATAGACATATCAAGAGACCGTATATCGAGACATTACTAGGTACAAGTAATACCTCACATGGTTTTCTTATTCCTATTTTCAGAGGAATATAAAATAGAGGACTCTAGAGAGATAATGATCACCCTCTAGATCTGAAGAACAAAATAAGAATAGTAATGCTTTCATTGTTATCCCAAGAGCCTCAAGAAGATCATTTTAGGAGGATAAATTCAAGATTGTCTTCTATGATTCATCAAATCACTGTCAACTCAAGAAGTAGAACACTCCATAATTTAAAGCTAGAACCTGGAGGTGTGACACATAGTTTATGGAGACATGTTCCGTAAAAATACTCAAAATAAAAATTCTTCACTCCATGTTTTCATGAGCCGAGCTCTAAACTCATTACCTGAAAGCTAGAACCATGTGTGGTCTCGATGGTTTGTTTTTTCCATGAAGAACTATTGTAGAGGGTGTGATCCGTGGTCCGTTGGTGAAAAATGTTATAAAGACCGATACAGGCTATGTATCGTGTTTATTGTTAATATAACCTACTTTCTGGCATGTTATTTTAATGTTGAGAGGACTATGTCTCGGCATGAGACTGAACCTCTTGTTTAACTCTGTTGTGTTCTATATTTTTGTAACAATATGTTTTCTATTTTATGTTGCTTGTAATTTCAAAAACCAAAAACAATTTTACATTCAATCTGATAGTTAGTCTGGTTAGTGTGTGTATGTTTTTAATTCAATAAATCTGTTTCAAAAGTTGAATAAGTGGGGTACAATGATTCAATTGAGGACTAATCACCCTTTGAGAAAATTTTTGACCAACAAAAAATCTATATCTCTACTACCTTAATTAACTGGACTGTTTCCAAATTGTGGGATCTTTAGTATAAGGTTTTAATAGAAATTTTATGTCGGAACACAGTTCACCCCATTCATGAGTATCCACTCTGAACAACATCAGTAATTTTCTATTTTTAACTTTTGGAGGTAAATTATAATGCGGGGATCACCCAATCATTTCCAAGAATACCAAGATTTTACTCTTCCCCACTTATACAAATCCTCATATCCTCTCCATATCTTTAAACATATCATGCCCTTTTGGATATCTAACCATTGAAAAAATATTCTCTGAACTACACTAAATTCATTAAATAATACTAGATTTTGGAATAAATCCAATCAATTAATACCATTTGTTTAATCTAAAAGATGTTACCAATAGAAGAGGTAACATCATTAAATAATTGTTCTGTATTTGATTCTTTCTCCACAACCTAAAATATTATTATTCTATTCATAAATCATATCATAAATATATAGAATATAATGCGATGTAATTATATTAATGGTCTTATCTAAACTCAAAGACCATTCCATCAAATTGGATATTGAATAATCGCTCGTGTGTACGGAAGACTACCACACCGTGAACTAATGTCATTCGTTCTTCTATTGAGAACTTTCCAGGTAATGAATAAATATAAATATTTTGGTTTTATATGATATATATGATATTTCTAATATATTTATTCTTATTTAATTATTACATAACACATAACTTCATACATTCTATTTTTTGTATATACGTTATCTTCATTTGTGGACGTGTTGACTACCTTCTCCTCAAAGAGATGTGATTCATTCACAATTTAAATGGATATTATTATGAATAGATTTAATGAATTTATTAGATATATTTGACATTATAATTATAATGGATTAATATATATATATATATATTTCATTTAAATGCATTTTTAAATACGATAAGAAAACTTAAACAAGATTCATTCGTGCATAAGTCCTACTATATCCATGGACGGGGTATTCAATTCTTGTTGATATATTTTAATGATAATTATATATATATAATTAATATATATGATATTTATATATTGTTTTATAGTAAATAAATATGTAAATTAGGATCTATATAAGAGGAAAATGAATAACAAGTAAAAACATATATGAAAAACAAAAAGAATATTACCCAAAACACAAACTTCGCTTTTAATGTTTAATAAACAGGTACTATATGCTCGTAATAAAATAATATATGGTATGATATATAAGAATATGGTTTTTTGGTGGATTTTTGATAAAAATATACCTCTTTTACAGGAGTTTTTAATGTGTATGATGAAATCTAATACATAAGGTAAGGGTTTTCTCATCTCACTTTTTAAATCCATGATATGCATTCCATGTTCACAACTCATTTCATTTGAGGGGTGTATATAATGATCCTGCTTCTCTTCATTGATAAATATACCTACATTTATGGGTATTTACGTGTCCATTTTATGATATATATTTCATGGGGTGTTATGGTTCAAATGATACCAAATTAGTAAGGTAGTTTTGTCTAAATGTTTCTTCTTTGAGACACATGTTCTGTTATGCACATATATTTTATAGAAGGTGTATATACTGGAATTTAAAATGAAATATAATTAATATTATTCTTTTCAATATTTTTTTAAATTAATTTAAATTTATTTTTCTTACATCGGTATTTTGATTCTGCATTACCAATGTGGTGAGAGTTTATATCAAGATTGTTTATAATTATCCTCCCGTTAATAAATAATTATAATAAATTTCTTAATAACTCATGTGAATTTTACACTTATATAGTTATTAATGTTATATACAAGTAAAGATACCATTTTACCATCATTTATAATTATGATAATTAAAAAAATTATAAAAATTAAAAAATTGTTTTTTTTTTGGTTGAAAATCAATGTTTTGTAAAAACAATGTTCTCTAAAATAGATTTCAAAAAAATATTACTGTTGATATGTTGTTTTAAATGATTTAATATATTTAATTATATGTTTTAAAATTTTTATTTTAAAATAAAAATGATTTCTATTATTTTAATATTTCATTATAAGTTGTTAATTCAATTTTCTAGAAAATAGTTTTAAAAAATATTTATAAACACAATTTTAAGTTATCAAGTTTTTCTCAAATAAAATGGATTTCAAAATATTTAAAATATTTCATTATGATCTATCAATGTTTTTTCAATGAAAATGTATTTCAAAAAAATTTCACCCTTCCATTATAAATATTCAAAGTTATTTTCAATAAAAAGAGTTTTCAAAAATATTTAAACATAAAAAAGAAAATTTTAAAGTAGAGAATATATTTTCCTCAATAAATTTATTAAAATGAATCTATTATTCTTTCTTTATAAGAAATGGATTTTTCAATTTTTTTATGGAAAATTATCTTCCATGAAATGAAATTTTCCTTAAGAGATATTCCATGAGATTATTCAAAATCCTTCTCTATCAATGATGGCATACATTGTTATAATTTATGATCTAATTGGTATATGATCTGTGAAAATCATTTTTCATTCACAGGTTATATTCTTTTGAAACCAGCTTCTTTTCACAGGTGATTTTTAATGTAATTATAATGTGATCTTTATCATTTCCATATGTAATGGTATGATGAAACATTACTAATACCCATTTCATTTTAGGGGTTATGATATAATGTTTTTAAAAACCATATAGTTTTATAATTTCTAATATAAGGAATTGTTTATTATCTTGTGAAACATGTTTGTATCTTTTATAATGGGATAGGTGGGAACTGTATCTCCCTCCAATGAATTGGGTAAAGAGTTAAATCTCATGAAATAATGAATAAAATCGTGTCTCTATGGCTGATCCACTATTCTATAATGGGGAAACCTGATACACTATCGGGAGATGGCGACTCCTAATACTTTCAAAGGAATTCAATTTTACAAGGGATGGTGGTGTTTAATGCCCTGTAGGTTTACTCCCCATGATGTGACCTAATAATTTTTAGTAATGAGGCTTCAGTTACAAGGAATTAATTTTTTCTGTGTAAACCAAATTAAAATTTCAAAATGTTATGCATAGACCTAGTTTCATGTACATAAGTAGATTTAAGGGCCTAATTTCATGTCCATACCATAATATTTGAACCTATTTCTATTTAGAAATGATCACAATGTTTTAAGCTGATGTTTATGACATAATCACATGTCTAATGATAATGTTATGATGTCATATCTTATTCTCTTTAACTTCCTTATGATCGATTTCTTATGAACTTCCAATATTTCTGCCATGACCATTGATTATGATATTTGATATGCAGGGTATTCTCATCTAATGTTTTGAACATTTTATCATACCCTTATGATCTTGTTATGATTGCATGTATCCCATTATCACCCTTACTGAGCAGATGTGTTATCCCCTTTCTTATTTTTCCTTTCCACGGGTTATGATGAAAGGTATTAAGTATGATTAGAAAAATGGGAAGATCATTATGTTATATATTGAATAGGTTTCATTAAATTAGTATAATGTTTTCCCCATTTCCATTGAAACCACTCTACTATGATCATAATGCATATACTTTTGTAATGTGATTAATATTCACAAAGAATGATGTAATATCTATGTATGTTAAGGATGTTTCATTATATATATATTGATTAATTTTAATACCAAGAAGAACAACCTAAATAGTTATCACTTTTTATACTTGGAGGCACAACATGAATAAGCATTTAATGGGGAGTCTTATGCCAACGAATCCTAATATTTAATGGATTTCAAAACATCACACAAAATCATACAAATAAGGATAAAAGTAATTAAAACTAGAAAGTTAATATAGATAATTATGATCTAAATGTCAAGGCAAAAAATATTGCATTATATTTAATGGTGTTCTATCATAAACACCAACAATAATGATTGAGGAAGTGGAGATCTCTAATTATACATCGAAGGTGTATGGATTGAATTTTTTTCACTGATATTTCTCTCTAATATGTGATTTCATTTTTTGTAAAAAAATTAAAATTATATTTTGTTTTAAATAATGTTGATTAAAATATTGAATTTCATATGCACATCTGTCATTTTCTATAATTTCCCAGGTAGTCACTCTCTTCTATCAATAATAAAGAACAAAATATCGAAAAATTGATTCATAACAAAAATCATTATAAAATTATAAAATTATTTAATATTCTATAAAAAAAAATTTATATTCCTTGGAATTATTCCGGAAGTCATCGAATATTATCTAATAATTTTCAGAATATTAAAAATTTGAAAAATTTATTTTTTACAACATCATTAATTTTTAAATAAAAATTTTATTATATAAATCAAAAAAAAAACTACAAATTAACCATTCGATAAAATAAATAATAAATATATAGTTATGGAAAAATTAAATCAAGAGAATCAATTATAATAAAATATAGTAAATCAAAATTTAAATTAATATGTAAAACAAGAACCAATTGTTATTTTTCACATATACATTAAATGTATATATAAATATACCACAAAAATTATTATCATAGTGTAGGAAAAAATGATTATGTAACTTGTTTTCATGTGTGTAAAAATAATGAATTAATATAATTTTTTGATATACCAGATTTCACATATCCCAAAATAATTCTTGTAAGAAACTTTTAGAGAAGTCCAAATGACATATAACAAAATTTCCCTATAAGATAAAAATTCATTGATCCCAAAATAATTTACACAACCAAATTCCTTTAATTTTGGAAATCGATGTTTACAGCACTTTCACAAAACTATTTCTGTGTAAAAAAAATCACTATGAATGTAAATTTCATGTATAATTAATTCATATCTTAAAATTTTCAAATAGATTGAAATTATGGTGAATAATAACTATTTTAAATATATTTTACCATTAATAAACATATACAAAACCTTCAAACATTATAAATAAGATTCAAAACACTATGTGAAGTTATAGTTTTCTATTTTATGAATTACGAAAACACTAGTGTTAAGAAAATACTAATTTTAGGAGAATAATAATGTTTTTTAATTTTCATAAATATAATTATGATAAATTATCCACTTAAAAAGTTAATTATGCATAAATTTTTTTACCACTAAGAATAATTTATGATAACCTTAACATTAACATAAAACAGTATAATTTTTTTTAACCCAACTAGTAAAACATGAAATGAGAAAGGTTGGTGGCTCAATCCTACAATTATGTTACTATAAATTACCTATATATAACATGAACAAAATTAGTGATTTGAGAATATAAATTGAGATATCATTGAACAAAAAAATTTCAACACACATTTAGTTTAAGAAAATATATTTCTTTGGTTATCACATTTTTAATGGATTTTTGTATCACGTACCCATAGCCACACCATATTCAAAGTTAAATTAAATTACCACTATAACATAAAGGGGGATATGTTTTAGTCAATTATATTGATAAGAACATTATATAAGTTATGAAATTCATGTATTTTCATTAATATGTGATCTTATAATACATTATCTTCCTAATATGAATGAACACCACTAAATCAATTAGTAGGTCAATCATCACAAGGGTTAGAGTATTCTAATGGATTATTTCAGACAATATAGTACCAATACCATTGAAATTTCACTCCACCTATAGGAAAGGTACAGTTAATGGTTATAAAAATCCAACTTATTTTTGTCTATAGTTTTATTCCATTTGTACCTTCAAAATATGTGAACAAAAAACCCACTTGATACTATCATGACATAATATGGAACCAAGACTTGATCTTGATATTGAAGGTTTAATTTTTAACCGTTACCACCCCTTGGTGAAAATCCATAATTACAGTTTTACAAAAATATAAGTGAATGAAAATTCATTCACTTTATGTCATTCCACATAGTCACAAATGTTCGGAATGAGTGTCATGGGACAAAAACCCATGTCACTAACATTGAACGAAAGAATATTGTTCATTTTGTTGATTATCACAATAATTTTCTTTGAGTTAAAAGTTTACTTACATTAAATCAATATACTAGTGAGATAAGTCAACAACTACCAAATTGGATGTGTACCATGATATCCGACCACAACAATCCTAAGTGAGAAGACTGATTAGTGGAAAAAATAGGTTCTTATGAATAACTAACTAAGAATAGGGGGTATTATTCCATTAGTTATATATGAGAATCAGTTTTTTATAAATCCTATGAGACGAATATGCACTTACATATACTTGAGAAAATATTAGTGGAGGTTACCAATTCAAATGTTATTAATGAAGAACCACAATTTTTTGAGAAATTTCAATCATGTTGGTTCCAAATACCCATAATAGACCTAAAATTCATATAGTTTAAACATTTCATGATAATATATAGTCCCCAAATATATCCATTAACTATACCCTTTCCTAACATTAATCCCATCAACATTGAATATGATGAACAACCATGTCATAAGATGTAATATTGATTTCTAAGGTGATTCTATGAATATGACATCGAATTATAGGAAATGATTAATTATATACATTATAGTAAATACTCTTTTTTGAATGTTATAACAACCATGGATAGATCATTTCATTGTAATTGAGAACAGATACCAATCTATATCCAATAATATCCCTAAAATGATGATATTTCATGACACCCCCCAATAATACATAATTTCTCATAAACTCTTATTCCCTCTATATATAGTAAATCTATCACGAAATCAACTAAACAATGTAACTAACACAAGAATAAAATGTATAATTCAATAAAAATAAATATAAAAACAAAAAAATTATAGTATTATGGAAAAATAATGATTATAACATTAGAAACATATATAACTAACATAATAAACACATATAAGTCAATAACTCTACCAATGGAGTATATCAAAACCACTTTTAAATGCATTATAACTTCATAATTCCAATTCTAGAATGATATCCAATGAATCTAATTCCTCTATTAAAAATGTTATAATAGTTTAAAAAACCACATTAATATATTCTCAAAATTTCAGAACAAAATAATTGTTTTCATTAATCTTTTTTAAAAGACCAATTTAATTATAATTTTTTAAAAATCAAACAACTATACACGTTTTTAGTGGTCCCCTTATATATTATATCTTTACAAAGTGGTATGAATTGACTAAACAGTAATAAAACAAAATGTGCGTCAATGTATAAATTTTATTCTTTCAAAATAAGTAGAGGATTCCTTTAAAAAATTATTCTCCCTAATAGTCCATTTTAAAAATTATATTTTATAGAATGGCATTTAAATATTTTCTTAAAATTAAATTTCATAATAGATTCATAAAATTTTTAGAAAATCATTTTGTGAGAAATTCGTTAAATCAACATTTTTTATATGGAATCATTCCAACAATGTTATATATTATAAAACATCATTATCAACAAAAAATATACCCATCTTTGAAAAAACATAAGAAGAAATAAATCTTGTAAATTCTATATGCTAACAATCCAATCACATACAAGAACAATTTCATCTCATGTAATGAGTATCTAAATATGGTATATAATCTTTACCATAATCCTTAGTTTTTATAAGGCCTATTTAATTTTTTTAAATTTTCAGATGACCAATATTTATTTTCTTTCCTTAAGAACACATATTTTAATATAAAAGAACGTGTTTAAATTTTTCTATCATCATATATTGAAAAAATTATTTTCTAAACAATTTTATTAAAAAATAATCTTAATCAATAATTTAAAAATATCCAAAATTCACTAGTAATCATATATATTTTTACGGGATGCGGTCATGATTACTGACATAATAATCATCAGTTAAAAAATAGATTAAACATTGCCTATGTCTTCAATTTTTTTTGTATTTATAATATTAAATTATTATTCTTCTCATTATTATAGAAATGAATCACTTACCATATGCATATCTTAGAAGAAAATATCATAGTCTTTTTAACATTTAATTAAAAATAATTGAGGTACTAATAATTCAATGTTTTAGAAATATATTTATGCAAACATATACAATACACACTAGATGAATAAATAATTAAATTTAAATCAACATATATGATATCATTGAAATATTTAACAGTATAAATAATTCCAAAGAGGAAAAATCATTTGTAAAACTTATATATAGTATAAAAATAGAAATAATTAACATGAAACAAGAAAAATAAATATTCATTTGTTCTTTTTAGTGAATAGTCTATAGTTTATAACCATCTTTTGATATAGGATAAATTCCAATTATCATTTAATAAATAATTTTTATTCACTTTTATTAACATATTTTTTCCAAATTTAATACCAATTAAATTTTCTTGTATGAAATAGAACACAAGTAAACCATAAATAAAAAACAATGCTAAAAAATAATCAAAACATAACAGAAATAAATACTATATTTACAAAGTTATCGAAGCCATTTTTCATAGGTTTTAATTTCCATGTAGACGAACATATAATAAATTTCTATAAATAGTTGTATATTGTAACCATTTACCAAAAATAAAAAAACACCATTTGAATAATGTAATCCGAGTGTGAATTCTCTTCAATAATTAATGATACACATCACTCATTGTCTAAAATCATCAGGATGATGTAAATTCAAACCAACAAGTGTTGAAAACAATTCAACCCATACATCCCACATAACATGATGTTGAATATAATTAGTTTATAAATTCATTTTTATACAATAAATATAAATACCAAATAATTTTTATCTCAAAATCAACTACTCTAGAAGGATAGATAATAGCACTGATACAATTTATAACATCCTAACCATGCCTATTGGCTTTATAATGATCAAAATTAAATTAAAGATTCATGAAATTTTCGAAAAAACAGTGATTGGCCATGAAAACATGGGTTTTATAATATCATGGGGAAGGATTGTACATTACATATATAAAAATCCTAAAAATAAAAACTAAAATTGCATAATAACATGATGTGTGAATCAATAAAAGGCAAAAATACAATACATAAAACCTATATTATTAATTAAAGTTCAAAATACAAGATATAACAATAAGGATAAAAGAAGATAAACACCATTAAATATATATTTACATAGACATGAAACTACATCACGGTATATATTAGAATTATCACCAAGATTATATCTTCTTACTAATATAAGGAATCAATAAATCCCTCTAGAAATTAATAGGTATGTCACGTTGATATTTAACAAATAAAGATGAATAAATTCACAATATAATGAATATTTAGTAGGGATTGTGATGTTTAAATAGGAAATTCAAAAAAATATTCCTAGACATGGTCCATAAATATTAACATGTTAGGTCACATTCCTATAAAAATAGAGAGATGTAGAAAATGATAAATAAGACATAGAAAACCTGGTATGTAACTAACTAAAAATGGTTGTTTCCATTTTAATTAGATACTTCCATGAAATACTCCTCATTATAACTCATGAAACCCTGACATTAAATCACACCCATATATGTATCTCCTATTAATGAATTCCTATATAACAAGCTATAATCAAGTATGGTACCTTCCCCTTCAGAACGAAGTTGTCAATTGGAATAAAAATAAAATGAATAAAATATTGGAAATTTGACCATGTAAAACCTATAGAGGCCCTTTTCAATAGAAATAATGGGACTCATGAAACTCAAAATAGTTCAATGATTCTAATAAAATTTCATATGTTTTCAAATTCACTATTTTAAATCCATATCATCAAATGATAATTTTTTAAAATGGGTTGTGGGTTCCACTAAAGAATTATTGGTAAATTATATTTGATTGGGAACATTTCAAAAATTTATTGTAAAAAATAGTAGATATTACTGAATGAAAATGTATCTATTGGAAAGATAAAAATTAATTTCCTAATAATGCTAGAGTGATCGAGAAGCCACCTGCCTCAAACAAACTTTACATGATAAAATCACATTGTTAACTCATACATACTAGAACTATAAAAGCTCATATGATTTTTCCATTTAAAAACCACATAAAATAATTCCTTATCCACTAGGTCAGAACACTATATCATTAATATAAAATTACTTATAAGATAAATCATTATTGGGAAATAATAATATATAAAATGGAATATATAACTGTGACTCCAAGGGCCATGGCTCGATGATTCTAATAGGACATATTCATGACTGTTTATAAAGACAAAAATTACCACACGGTACCCTCTAGACCAAGAGATAAAAAAAGAGAAAATGGATGTTTTGAATGCTCATTCTTATTAATATTTTTTACAAATTAATGGATGATAAGGTTTGGTCACATAGTTCTTCCAATAGTGTCGAAACCATGTAAATCATAGCATTATAAAAACTAGAAAAGGTTTCATGGACAAAACTTTTTTATTGAAAAATTTTCCTTAAATTTTCACCTTTTAAAACACTCAAACAATCACTATGACACCAGAATTAGTCATATAATATCTTCTTACTGATCTAAAACCATGAACCCTCTACTATGCCTCCAAAAACTAGGAGGAATCGCTGAGACATATTAAATAGGTCAAAAAACATTTCTTCACTTTAAAATATAATATATAATAATAATGCCTAAAAACTATGTTTGAAACACTTCTTTTACTAATATTAAACAATAAATTATGATGGTTCTAAAACAGATATCAATCAATCAAATAAATTGAAGGAAATTAATTCACGTATGGATTTATTTATTTTTAAAAAAATTTATTAGATGAATAATTATGATTATTTGTATAAAGAAACAATTTATTATCTATGGGATTTTCTTGATTGCGTTTTCTAGTTCATTCATTCAAATACATATCTAAAATATTAAAAAATATGTGTACAAGTTTGAGTAATTAAAGGTATTTTTATATGTGTAAAATGTAATCTTTTGTTTTATAAAACTATTCATTTGTGTATGTTTTTAGTGATATTTGGAATCTTTAAATAATATTAACGAAAATATAATGAAATAAAAGATTATTGTGACTCCTCTTATGAGTAAAGAATTTAAAAATTGAAAATACGAGTTATTTGTTCCCAAAGCATTAGAAAATTTTCTTATGTTAAAAATAATAAAGATGAAATGAATAAATAACAATAATATATACAAGTATTTGAATAAAATCATTGATATTGATTTTATTGGTTTCAATGATCTTATTAAATATTATTTATCTTGAATTACCATTAAAATTTATTAATATTGAGTTATCATTAATGATGGATCATGATTATGACCCTTTTTAATTTTGTTAAAAATTATATGTTTCTGGCCATATAATTTTCATTAAGTAATCATAATGTGGTATAATGTATTTAGTAAAAGGAGAACATTTGGTTATTATAAAGATAGTAAATTATGTAGTGTTAACATATTTATATTCTAGGAGTTAATATTTTATAGGGGGGTGGAAATGTTGGATCCATTCATGGTAATAGAGTTAAAGTAAAGGGGACAAATTATTTTAATTTAGGACATTATATAACTATTTTAGAACATTTTATCATTCAGATAAAGTATATTGATAACCATGTCCATCCCAAATAATCTTTAAAATATATTATAATGTTAGAAAATGGGAATTCATCTACAATGTAGGATGAGGTGACACAATTTAATATAAATTATATAAACCTAATTAATGTTGAAATAATTATAAAACACTCAATGTTAAATATCAATGTTCTTCTAATCGAATTGTAAAATATTTTTGTTTATGAAATTCAAATTCATAAGATAAAATTATTTTTTAAAAAGTAGTATAAAACAATTAGAAATAGATTATATAAAAGAGTTTTATCTATGATAACATAATAGATCAATACATTAATTTCGATATGGAATAAAAGATGATAAAAATATTTGAATTTATAATCTATATCTTAGTATAGGAAAAAATAAATGAGATAATATTTAATTGGGTGGTGTTTAATTTATTCTAAAAATATACATATTATAATGTAATATAAGATGTGAAATTTTATATTTGATGGGAAAAAATAAATCATTACATCATTGAAGGATATAAGTGTTAAAATAAATAAAAATTTATTTTAATGAATATTATATATGATTTTATGAATGATTACGATAATAGAATGAAATTGAGTATGCATCATAGAAAATGTTCAATTATATTATTACAAATATTATGAATTAAAAAAAGAATGTTTTGTGGAAAATTTATGAATCAACCCATATTCAATGGAATAAGGATAATCAATTTAATAAAAAATGTTCATAGAGAAACATTTATGAGTTATTTTTTGTAGTAGTAAAAGAGATTGTCTAAGAACCATGCCCATGTAGAATAAATTATTTTACTAATAGGATGTAATGAATAAACGTGGAATAGAATTTATATTAAAAAATATTATAAATATGAAGGGAATGAAAAATTTTAAGTTAAATATATATATATATATAATGGGTTTCTAATAAATGTTATTTCTCATTAATTTAAAAAATATTTTGATAAAAATGATTTTTTATGTAATGGTTATATTCACGAAGGTTGACCATATTTCTCAATTTTATGATAATAATAAAATTCCCTATCTCCAATGTTTTAAAAAAATTATAAAATCTTATTTATATGAAGTAGGTTTGAGTTTAGATATTCTTTGTTGCAGGAATTCATTGAGAAAAAGTAAAAATATATTTGAACAGTTTAATTCATTGAATAGTGCATTGAATTTTCATTATAATTATTATTGATCCTCATAGTGTGGGAACATTCTATATAAAATTTTATTAAAATTTTAATCTCACATTGGGATTAAATGTTGTGTTGGATAAATAAATATTTCATTAATAAAAGTTTGGTAAATTCATTAAATATATCAAGAAGAACATTGATATATTATCATGTAATTTTCCTTATATATTGGAATTTCAATATTTCCCATGTAAATATAAAAAAGCAGGTGGATAGAATTACTGTAATTTATATGAATAAATATTTAAATTTGTGTTCATGGTTTTCACATTTCGGATAAAAAATTTGGGATCCATGATTCTAAATGAGGATATATAAAGATATTAATGGAGAATTTAAAAGTGAAAATAATTTATAAATTTGGTTAGGTACATAAAGAAAACATATATAGTATAAAATATTTTTAAATTATAAAATTATATTTTTAAAAGTATTTATTCTATTTATTTTTTATATTATCGAGTGGAATGACTATCAATATTGTTCATTACATTTTTATTTGGTGAACAATATGTGAATGTGTGTTTACAACCATAGGAACACTAAATGAATATATTAATGATATTTTTGAATGGTTTTTAAAATTATATAATTGAAATATATTGTTTTGATGTAATTAAATTGATATATGGGTTCCTACTATTTATATATATATCTTTTTGACTAGGTATGATTAAAAAATTTGTTTAGGATTCATTTTAATTTTTGAAGTTAAAAAGATGAAACAAATTATATATGAAGTAATTTATATGAATTAACTATTCCTAAAAAATAAATCTTGATATATTCTATGAGGGGAAATATATACCTTGATAACACAATACCTATACAGATATATGAGTTAATTAGGGGAGAAAATGAGTCGTTTAAGGAGATGAAACTATAAAGTACATGATTAAGATATAAAAATAAGTGAATGTATAATAAATAAGTCTATACAAGGTATTTAAATATGCTAAAGGATTAATTAATGTGGTTATAGAATATAAATTAATTTTATATCATGAAATTTTATATTCGCACTATGTAAAACACAATGATATTGGGGGGGGGGAACTAGGGTATGTAAAAATAAAACAACTTCCCCTTCAGATCTCTTTTCATTGGTAAAAAACTATCTTCCCTCTCTTTCCAATATCAATTTGTGGAAGGAAATTAAACCATGGATGAGAAAAATAAGTTTTACCTTGTTTAATCACACTGGGCTACGTCAAAGGAGTATACAATAGAAATGAAAAGATGTACCAAATCCAATAAATGTTAACTAATGTTTACAATGTTCGGAGTGGAATCACTATCCCTCTTGGTTTACAACCATTTAAATTTTGAATCCGCACTGCATCCTCAAATTAATTTTTTTCACTAGAATATACACCTTTGATTTCATCAATAAATATTTTTACCTATCATTTATTATATCAATGTGTTCCAATTTCATCTACTTGATGGATACCCCATTTCAACAGAAGTATTAGGAAACATAAATCATTCATGCAACCATTGAGTTCTTTGCATGCAACAATATAACTTTGTTCAAAACAAAATTCCTTTTTAGCAGAAAACCAACTTGTGTGAAACTTTTATGCTTTGAGCGCAAACCTATTTATATGTGAAACTCCCCTCTTAAAATAAAATCCCTTCATAAATAATTATTACATGATTCATATCCATGATTTTTTCTATGGGTTATGCTCTTGAAATGAGGGGGATATAAACTTATTTATAGGCATTTACAACCATATCTTCAAGATTCTCACTCACCAAATTCCTTGTGGGAATCATTTCTCTAAGCAGGTAAAACCTGATTTGATGTTGCATTGGGAGCGTAAGTATCTTTCACGCACACCCATATCTTATGCGAGCTTCTTTCCATTTCCATATTTTGATGCAGTGATCACAAAACATGCCCTATACAAAAATATTCAAACCCCATTAAATATTTTTTGAAACATCCTATGTAAAAAAACCTTTCTCAATTAAAAAGATATTTTACCAAAGAATTTTGAAAACACTAGGAAATAGTTCCACCTTGTATACAATCTTTTTATACCACCTAAAGTGTATCTATTCCTTTTTATATGATATTTTAACATATACTTTCTGCATTGTCTTTATAACTCAACAACTTATCATGGTATCCCACTTTTTCCACAATCACAAAAAACCAAAAAATGCTTCAATGTTACCTTGATAAATGTTTTCCCAAAATAATTTCATGATTTTTTTATCAATTATAAATTTTCAAATTAAAATGCATTCACCTAATATAAATAGATATAAGGTATCCATTTAATTTAGGTAGTAAATGTGTTGAGATGTAAAATGATGTGAAAATTTTAATAATAAAAAATATATTTGAACATGAAGACTCATCTTAATGTTAGTGAGTTATTTAACTAAAAAATAACAAATAATTTTATAGTATATAAATTATATGTAATTTTAAATTTATGGAATTATTTTCAAAAAAATAAAATGGGGTAGAATTTTACAAAAAACTATTTTTTTTTTGTTTTTTATTAATTATTAGTGGAAATAATGTATGTAATACCTCAAACATATTTAGATGTTTGTGGTTCTATGAAATTTGGATTTAATTTCTCTAAGGGGGTTAATTAATTGTTTTGTATATGTATAAGGAAGATAGGGTGGGTCATGGTGGATTGAGAAATGTAATAAGGGGAATTGGGTCATCTAGTTCATGTTTCATGTTTTGCGCATGGTTACTAGCAATCTTTCACCATAATTGTGATTTTTATGAGGAGATGGTGCCTGATTAGTAAAACCATTCATGGGGTGGAAAAACATATAGGATTTCAAGGAGACATATTTCATAGTAACCGCATGATTTTTAAAACTGTATGGGATTCCTAGGAGGTTACGTGACCTGGACCCCTCTTGGGCAAAGCATGGTGCACAACTTGGCCTACCATGAATCCAAACCTTTCCCCTCAATAAGGATGGAGAAATTGGACACATTATCCATTGGGGTTTATGTTTCCTCACCAAATCAACCTCTCAATTCATCCCACATAACCAAGGGTGATGAACCCATCCTCTAAAAAATCATAGGAATTGATTTACCTCTTTGTTAATCCATTTGCAGGGACATTAGTTGTGGATCAAAGACTCTATCGAGTTTAATAGTACGATTACTTCCTTTTCATATATTAAAAATTTTATATTAATTTTTCATCATCTGATGCAATCAAACCCTATTTTTTTATTGGACTCTGGGGTAGGGGTTTGGAGGTGGTTTGATATCAACTAAAAGGACATGTTTAAGGGAGCACGAATCTTCATATTTTAGGTTGGTGGTCAATAAGTTATATTCCTTAGTATTTTTGGTGAAATTTACATGTAAGTGGTTTTGAGTTTACAAAATTGTGTTTTAAATTTGGGGTTTTAGTGTAAAAATAATGAATTGGGTGGTTAATGGATGAATTTAACCCATCAAAATCCTTGTGGGATGACTTAAGATTAATTTTACTAGGATACATTCCACCCGTGGGCTGTTTCACTAAATTAGGAGAGGAATTGGTGTGTTATATAATAAATTTAATACACAATGAGATACAACACATGATGGTCATGTTGTCATGATATTAGGAGTTATGAAATTGATTTACTAAGGCTGATGTCTAGTTGGATAAATGAAACAGGGGAGTGTTTGGTGTAATGTGAATGTGTTAAAAGGGTTAATGAATGTAGATATTAAATTTTTTATTTGGTTAAGGCATGAGGATGGTATATATAACGACCCATACTTTAAATACATTGTTAATAATTCAAAATTGAAGAAAACTTATTACAACATATAATAAAACCACGAAAGGACCGTATAGGTATAATGTCTTTAGAAACTGGGAAACATAAACAACTGGTTCATAAAGCATCAACTTTGCCTCCCACTTATTTCATCATATCTAGAGTCCCTTTTTGGAATATCCTACTTTTTATTTGGGTGTTTATAACTTTTTGTTCTTATGCGTGTTTTGTCGAATAAATTCTTATTCTTTTATTTAGGTTATAGATACCCCATTTCCAGAATGGTATTAGTGTAATATATATCATATTCACTCATTCAATTCATTTATATAATCATTATGAAATGAAGATCATGTAGAACGAGTCGCATCACATTGTGGAGACGATATTCCGTACGTACGCACGAGTGATGATATCATTTCTATGATCGTGGAATTTTATTGGAGTATATTTATACTATTTCAGAATCAATATAACTTTATAATAGTCATATATAGTCATTATTTACACCATTATACCCATCCAAGTAAGGTGGTGGTGGAAAATAGATTACACCACGGCGTGGAGACGGTATTCCGTACGTACGCACGCGCGGTGATTTCTTTTTCCGTAGGATGGATAGATGGTGAAATAAGGTTGTTTCATACTCATAATAATATATCAGTATATGAGTGATACTGATGTTATTACTTCATAATGAAACAACTAAAGAAGATGAAGTGGAAGAAAAAATAATGATGAAAGAATCGGTAACGGACATTACCTCTTCTTTGAAGTGCTTCTTTGATACCTTCTTTTAGGGCACTAAAATTGGTCTTTGAAGAAGTCCAGGACCTCTAGGATGTCTCTAGGGAAGTGGAGAGGAGAATGTGGCAGGGGTTGGCCGAGCATGAAGGCTCAAAGTGGTGTGAGGAAGAGGGGGAGGAGGTGTCCTTTTATAAGGGAGGAGAGGGGCACCTTTGGAATAACTAAAACTATTATTTTATTATAAAGTTAAGTTCGGTTTCAAATAGCTCCAAATTGATATATTTCTAAGCTAAGGTGGATATGGGTCGAACCCGTCTCATAAAATATAATTTATACAAGTTTAGGTTCCTATTTTAACCGTATCATTTAGATTTAACATTAAGTTAAATAATTTTACTTTTACCATTTCTTCTTGTGTTCTTAAACTATAATGTTAATAAACTTAATATAAGTAGCCAAAAGAACCCGAAGTTGTTTATTATTAATATATATAACCTTATCTAAGTCATCTGGACTAACCTTAGATTTTTAGGAATAAAATAACAATTACCAATATAATATTTGTTTTAAAAACTATTTTATGTCAATTTTGACACTATTTAGTAATTGATTTTTGTGAAAATAATAACAGAATTATTAGTTCGAACCAAGATAATTAAATCAATACTAACATGTAATATTAACATATAAAATTAGTGGGATTCATAAAAAGTCTAAAATTACATTTATTTTGGTGTTTATAACATCAATTATGTCAATATTTCATTAATAAGATAATTACTACATCATCATTGTATCATAAATAAATTAAATTATTTAATGTCTAAAAATTACAAATAAAATAACTTTATGTATGAAATTATTTTAGCTTTCTAATGAATATTTATAGTCGAATTTATCTTATGTATAACCCAATATTAAAAATTATTTACTTATTAAACATTGATTTTAACTATTTTAACCATTCTTTAAATAAATTAATAATAAATGTCCTAATCTAATCCATGTGGGCCTAAATGGTCATATTTTATTCCTAAGTTTGTTTTTGGTAGAATTACACTTATCCAATAGATTTAGGACATGTGTTAGGGTAATAATAATATCATCTTTACCCTTAATTACCCTATTTACTTTTAATCGTGGTAAAAAAAGTAAAAAGTTACTATTTACCAAAAATTATTTTCATCTCAATGAACCAAATTTTAGTCCTTGATATTAACCGTGTCTCTCAGATTTTCGAAATTCCACTCACAGAAGCGGTAAAATTAAGTTTTATGAAAAATTCAGTTTTTTAACTACCACTTAGTGGTTTCACTATTCATCAAAAATTGAAAGCTTTCAGAAAAATACCAAAATTTCACCCTAGGCTAATTTTGATATTCCGAATCCAAAAATGAAGTCCATTTTGAAAAATAAAATTTATAAAATTTCAAAATGTGGTTATTACTATTCATAATGGCTAGTTTTAATGATATTTTAATAGCATATCGTTGTTTAGTGAAACTCGGTATTGCGTACAACACAAGCTATCGAGGAAGGTCGCGATTTCGTGTAAAGAAATTCAAGCAAGTGTTGTGTAGAAAAAGATTACTTTGATGATTTATATAACATAAAAGTCTCAGGTGTTACATTCTACCCCCCTTAAAATTAATTTCTCCCTCGAAATTCGTCACTTTGTAACAGACAGATGTGGATACCTCTCCCTCATCATATCCTCAAGCTCCCATGTAGCTTCTTCTAATTGGTGGTTCCTCGATAAAACTTTCACCAATAGAGTGGTCTTGTTTCATAGTACTTTTTTCGCTACGATCCAGAATCTCTATCGGTTGTTCTTCATAAGAAAGATCTTGCTCCAGTGTTATAACTTCTGAGCTGAGTACATGTGAAGGATCAGGTATGTACTTTCTCAGGAGAGATACATGGAACACATCTTGAACTTGAGAGAGATTCGCTGGAAGCGCCAATCGTTAAGCTATCTTCCCAACACGATCCAGTATTTTGAAAGGACTGATATATCTAGGACTCAACTTCCCCTTCTTTCCAAATCTCATAACCCTCTTCCAGGGAGATATTCGTAAGAACACTTTATCACACACTTCAAACTCTAGGTCTTTTCTTAGGTTGTTTATTAGCCACTTTAAGAGGATAATATTCATTGCTAATATATGTAGTTTTCATGTGCCTTTCTATTCATAAATACCATTTTAGTGCATTTTACATTTTGAACACTCATTCTTATCATTTGTGTACTTCATGCCTAATGTGCACCAATTTAGGCCCAATGTTTCATCTGATTTTAAAGAATGTAACTATCCATGTTTTAATTTGATATTTTTGGAAATGTATATTCACTTAATTATGAACATTTTTTATTCAGGGATCAATGGATTATTAATAAAGTATGATGGAGATATTTGGCGATTAAAGGAAACAATTTTGGAGAAGTCAGATTGAATATCATCACACTGATCGGACTATGGGGCCCACAATACTATCCCAATGAAGCCCAATATTTATGGAAGGATCTAAGACATGTAGGGGAACAAATAATTCTTCTGGAGCCAGTGCTAATTAGTCCTCAATGGTGGTGATTGAGGCGGCCCAAGTTGAAGATTTAATTTTGGGCCAGAATCTGCGTCCCAGAAAAACAGCCCACCATTTCAATCATATCTCCCTAACCGAAACGTTTTTCGGGCTGATATTTTACATGATGTTAGGGAACATCCGGGGATTCATTTAAGTCTTCTAGGTCCCACTCAAATTCGGCCTTCTAGAAGGTGTTTTAGGCGCTTCTTTCCGATGGATGCAAGCTGGCTGCAACTTCGGGGCAAGAAGTGGAAAAGTCTCTCATCATTAATGTTCCACCCACCTTTCCCCAACATAATTAATTAAAGGCACATGGTATGTTGGGGGCTCGGCCAAGGATTCATTTTTTATTATTTAAGGCAGGAGTGGTGGTGGATTTAGGGAGGTTGGGTGCTTTCTTTTCATTGTAATGTTATTATGCCAATTTGCCTTTGTAATGTTCTCCCTTCTCATGTAAGTTGTTCGAATCAGCTTAGTCTTCAATAAAAGTTCTTTCTCTTCTCTTGTTCTGTTCTTATCATTATCACCTTGACACCGTTGCCTCAAGGTGTGAATTTATTCACACCAAACCTTGTGATTTTGTTCACACAACGGTGGAGTGATCGTTTTTTTATTGTTTTTACTTCTTCAATTCCACCCTCATAAGTCTACTTTCCGCTTCCGTTGAGAACTTGTCATCAATGGAGGGCTAGCTCTTTTATGGGTTGATCTAAGGGAGTAGCAAGGGGCTGGATTGAATGTTATTTCTCATGCCCTAAATGTTATTAATTTCTTTTAATTTATTTTCTTTCATTCAATTATTTTTATTCTTCCTCTTCCTTATTGAATTTATTCACCCCACTTTCATGTGCTAATTACATCCTTTACCTTGGAGTGCTCATGAAAATGATCCTACAAGTGTATAGGTGATTATCATATGTTTGGAAGGTGTTTAATAAATAAGTGATGAGATTATTTTGAATTCATTGCATGAATCTTTCTCGAGTTAATGAAATTAAAATCGTAAAAAAAAGGAATTCATTCAATCCACCCCGAGCAATAACCTAGGATCAACTCATTTTCTCATAATTTGAATTCACATAGATGTCTTAGTGCTCTTTCAAAACAATCTAAAATCAACCCAAGTTGGCCACTTCATAGCCAAAAATCCATCTCTTTTTATTAAGTGTCTAAAGGTTCTTCTTAGGTCTCTGAGGATTCGACAACCCAAGCTACACTACAAGCGACCGCTTGACCCTTAAAACTTGGGTAAATTTGGGCGAGACCAAATTTTGGCGCCGTTGCCGGGGACCAAGTAAGTACCTTAGATCCAAAAAACCTTCTTTCCTCACCCCCATTCTTCTACTCTCACCCAAGATCTCTTATCTTGTCCCTTTCTCGCTTTTTTTGTTTTTTTGGCGCATGTCCGCCTACACCCGCGATTTCTCAAATAGCCTAGTTTGGGTGGATAGTCATAGGATAGGGGAGTCAAGTGCACCTAGGGGATTGTTTAAATCAGATCCAAATATTCTTGAAACCCCAAAGTCAGAACTTGAAACAAGTCCAATGGAGGGTCATCCACAAAATCAAATTGTAAACCCTGGGGGGAATCAAATGGGAAACCAAAACCAAGATGCTCCAAACTTAGGGAATGTAGTTGATCAAACCATGAACGACTACCTCACTCCTGCTTGGACCAATTCCCCCTCATGCATTAGACACAATTCTATAGGAGACACCAACTACATATTCAAACCCCATGTCCTAAACCACCTTTCAACCTTTCATGGGATGGAGTCAGAAATTCCATACCTTCATGTCAAAGAGTTCAATGACATTGTTGAAACCATGTGTCCCCCACATCAACTAGAATCTGCTAAGATGAGGCTCTTTCCTTTTTCATTAAAGGATTGAGCTAAAAATTGGCTAAACAACTTGATACCTGCATCAATCCACTCTTGGGACCAACTACAAAGAGAATTCTACAAAAAATACTTCCCTCATTACAAAACAATTGCACTTAAAAAGAGCATCCAAAACTTTTTTGAAAAAGAGGGAGAGTCATTTTATGAAACATGGGAGAGCTTCAAAGACACCCTAAACATGGTTCCACACCATGGTTTTTCTATTCCTGAACAAGTAAGAATTTTCTATGAAGGTTTGGGCCTGGGGAACATACAATTCATTGACATGATGTGTAATGGGACCTTTAAAAACAAATCCCCAAATGATGCTTACGAGTATCTAGAAATCCTTGCTGAACAAAACCAAACATGGGGAACATCACCTTATTCTGAAAAGCCTCAAAGAACTACTGGAATTCATACACTTAGGGAAGAGGAAAGCCTTATTGAGAAACTTACAGCACTCTCTAGGAAGGTTGAAGAGATAGACCATAGGGAAATCAATGAAATCCAAACTGTAGACCTTGTTTGCACAATCTGTGACAAACATGACCATGAAACAGACAACTGCCCAACCATTCCATCCATCAAGGATGTTCTTTTAGAAGGACCACCTGCTGAAGTCAATGCCCTAAACTTTCAAAAGCCTCAATACCCAAACACATTCAACCCAAGGTATAATGACCACCCAGGTTTCCGATGGAAAGATAACCAACAACCTAGCCAACCACAAGGACCAAACCCCTACCCTACAGAAAATTTTCAAAACCATAACCAATTCCAACCACAACCAATCCAATACCAACATCCTTCAGTCCAATACCAACAACCCATCCAACAACCAAAGTATCCCCCTGGGATAACCCAACCAACACAAACCCCTTCCCAATCTGTCCCTCTCCCAATCCTTGAACAATTGTGTAAACAAATGAAAAGGATGAACTCAGAAGTCTCGTCCCTTAAACAAGAACTTCAAACCATAAAAACTGTAAAGGCACCCATGCCCACACATGCCATTCCACAACAAACATCAAGGGGGGAGACAAGTTGCACTCAAACAACTCATGAACAACTAAAGGCTGTGACAGTTTTGAGAAGTGGGAAATCAATTGAGAAACCTGAACAAATAGTTCAAAACCCACCTTAAGATTCAAACTCTAATGAAAATTCAAATGAAACACATGAAAAACAGATGATACTAATAAAAATGTGAAGGAAACAACTCTTCAAAAAACAACCCCACAACCTGCCCCATTTCCTCAACGCATGAGGGGGAAAACCAAGCCTGAATTGAGTGAAACATTGAGGTAAATATTCTCACAAGTCAAGTTGAACATTCCACTCCTCGATGCCATTGAAACCATTCCTGCATACTCAAAATACCTTAAGTACCTCTGCACATTTAAACGGAAATTCTCGCATAAGAATCAAGTCCTTCTGGCAGCAAATGTTAGCCCAACAATCCAAGGAACCCTTCCTCCAAAGATGAAAGACCCGGGATGCCCTTACATAAATGTTGAACTAGGAGAGAACAAAGTTGTCGAAGCCTTGTGTGATCTCGGAGCCAGTGTGAACCTCATTCCTTATGCTATGTATTGTCAGTTAGGGATCGAAGAACTCCAACCCACATCTGTCACTCTTCAACTTGCTGATCGTAGTATTCGAGTTCCAAAGGGGATCTTAAAGGATGTTTTGGTGAAAGTTGAAAATTTCATTTACCCAGCTGACTTCATTGTTCTTGACAATCACCCAAGCTTAGGTCCTAGGGAGCAAACCCCAATCATCCTTGGTCATCCCTTCCTTGCAACAATCAACTCTGTTATCCGAGTCCGAAATGGGAACATGACCATCACCTTTGGAAACATGAGTCTAGACTTGAACATCTACAATGAAAACTCTCAAATTGGGGATGATGAAGAGATCTATGAGGTTAATTGGATGGGTAGTGTTGATAGTGAACTCAAGGAACATCAAGGAATTACCGAAGGATGTTTAAGTCAAGAAGAGATTTATTTTCTTTGTTCACATGAGGGAAATTTGTCTCCTTGGCTTGAATCTCTTTCAGATTGCTCTATTGATGATTTTCTAGAATCACCAATCAATGATACCATGAGTGAAATCAATAACATCGAGTCCATATCCCTTCATGAAACTACTCCAGCTAATTTAGTGGATGAAAATTCTCTTCAAAAGGAACCAATTTTGTCAAGAAATGTGAACAAAGAAACTAAGTTCAATACAAAGTCTCATTATTTCTTGGAAAGTGATAACCACTCTGATCTTGAATTTAAGGTTTTACCTTCATCACTCAAGTATGCGTTCTTAGGGGACAATCAATCCTTTCCTGTTGTCATTTCTTCCTCTCTTGAATCCAATCATGAGAGGATGCTTCTAGATGTCCTTAGGAGACACAAGAAAGCCATTGGATGGACCCTATCAGATATTCCTGGGATTAGACCACTTATCGGGACTCATAGAATTGTTCTAGAATCCGATTCAAAGCCATGTCGTCAACCTCAGCGACGAGTCAATCCTAATCTCATGGAAGTAGTGAGAAAAGAACTTTTGAAATTGTTAAAAGCTGGTATCATCTATCCTATAGCTGAGAGTGAGTGGGTTAGCCCAATCCATGTGGTTCCAAAGAAGGCTGGAATCATAGTAATAACCAATAATGATGGAGAGATGCTTCCAACAAGGGTTAGTAGTGGATGGAGAGTCTATATTGACTATAGGAAGCTCAACTCTTGTACCAAGAAAGACCATTTCCCCTTGCCCTTTATTGATCAAGTCCTCGAGCGAGTGGCGGGTCATCAATTCTACTGCTTCCTAGATGGATTCTCAGGGTATAATCAAATCGAAGTCTCTTTAGAGGATCAAGGAAAAACGACCTTCATTTGTCCATTCGGCACTTTTTCCTTCAAGCGCATGCCCTTTGGGTTATGTAATTCCCGTGGTACCTTCCAGCGGTGCATGATGGGAATATTCTCGGACATGGTGGGGGATTGTTTAGAGGTCTTCATAGATGATTTCTCCATCTTTGGGGATAATTTTGAGGGATGCCTTCTAAATGTTGAAAAGGTTTTGTCAAGGTGTGAGGATAAGAATCTCATACTAAATTGGGAAAAATGCCATTTCATGGTAAGGGAAGGACATGTTCTAGGTCATCTAGTATCTGGTAGAAGGATTGATGTTGATAAAGCAAAGGTTGACATCATTCGTCACCTTCCCTCTCCTAAAACTGTTAAGGAGGTGAGGTCCTTCTTAGGACATGCTGGTTTTTATAGAAGGTTCATTAGGAATTTTAGCTCTATTTCTCGACCACTTTGTGATCTATTGGTAAAAGATGCTCCATTTTTATGGACAGAAAGCTGTGAGGAATCATTCTCTACACTCAAGTCAACTCTTATATCTCCACCTATCATACAATCTCCAAATTGGAAACTTCCTTTCGAGCTCATGTGTGATGCAAGTGACTTCGCTGTAGGAGCAGTCTTAGGACAACGGTGTGAGAAAACTCCATGTGTCATTGCTTATGAAAGCAAATCTTTAAATGATGCACAAATAAACTACACCACCACTGAGAAAGAGCTGCTTGCTATTGTATTTGCTTTAGAGAAATTCAGGTCTTATCTCTTAGGATCACCCATCATTGTCTTCACTGACCATTCAGCCCTAAAATACCTTTTCCAAAAACAAGATGCCAAGTCTAGATTAATTAGGTGGGTCCTTCTTCTTCAAGAGTTTGATTTAACCATTAAGGATAAAAAGGGTGTTGAAAATGTTGTAGCTGATCACCTCTCTAGGATGGAATTCAAAGACAACTCACACCACCTCTCTGTGTCTGATTCATTTCCCGATGAGCACCTCTATTCAGTGAGTGATTGCCCTTGGTATGCTGACATAGCAAACCATTTGGTGACGGGTGACATTCCAAAATTCCTGGGTACCCAAGCTAAGAGGAAATTCCTTTCTGATGTCAAATACTACGTGTTTGATGATCCTTACCTCTTCAAGCTCTGTCTTGATCAAATCATCAGGAGATGTGTTCCCGAGTCTGAGCAAGAGTCCATTCTAAAATTTTGTCATGGAGAGGCATGTGGAGGCCACTTTTCTACAAAGAAAACCACTGCAAAGGTCCTCCAAAGTGGGTTATACTGGCCGAACCTCACTAAGGATTCCTTCCAATACTGCAAAAGTTGTCCTCAGTGTCAGCAATTAGGATCCATTTCCAAAAGAAATCAAATGCCCCTCACTCCCATTCTAGTCATTGAAATCTTTGATTGTTGGGGAATTGATTTCATGGGACCCTTTCCAAACTCTAAGGGATACCTCTACATCTTCTTAGCTGTTGATTACGTCTCAAAATGGGTTGAGGCCATTCCCACTAAGACTAATGATCATCAAGTTGTGATCTGATTCCTAAAAGAGCATATCTTTTCTAGATTTGGAATTCCGAGGGCTATAATCAGTGATCGTGGAACCCATTTCTGTAATCACCCATTCTCTTCACTCATGTCTAAGTATGGATTTTCTCATAAAGTTTCCACTGCATACCATCCTCAAACCAATGGTCAAGCTGAGTTAGAAAATAGGGAGATTAAGCAAATTCTTGAAAAAACTGTCAACCCCACTAGGAAAGATTGGTCTGAGAAACTCTTGGATGCTCTTTGGGCATATCGTACAGCATTCAAAACCATCCTAGGAATGTCACCATATAGGTTGGTATATGGAAAAGCATGCCATTTACCTGTTGAAATTGAGCATAAGGCATTTTGGGCAATCAAGAAAATGAATTTTGACATTTCTTTAGCCGAAGAAAAGAGGAAGTTAGATCTTAATGAACTTGAGGAACTTAGGATGGAGGCGTATTAAAATTCAAGGATAAATAAAGCTAGAGTTCAAGCCTACCAATCTAGGAATGTCAAAGTCAAACAATTTGAACTGGAAAAACCGGTGCTCTTGTATAGTTCAAAACTTCATTTACACCTAGGAATGTTAAGGTCTAGATAGTCAGGTCCTTTCATAGTGCATCATGTGTACCCTCATGGGGCTGTAGAGATTCAGGATCCCACAAGTGGTAAAATTTATAAGGTCAATGGTCATAGGTTAAATCCATTCATTGAATCATTCAATAAACAGGAAATAGAGGTAGAGTTAACAGAGCCAACCTATGAACCAGGAAAAAATTGATAGATTTAGGATCCATGTCGGGCTAACGACGTTAAACAAAAGAGCTGCACGGGAGGCAACCCGTGGTCTTCATCTTTCTAATCTTTGTGACTCGTTTTTTTTCCTTCTTCTGAATTTTTTTATTTTAAAAAAAATATAGACTGTTGACCTGATCTTCTTTTATGAGTATGGATGGGTATGAAAGGGGAGCACCGTATTCATCCGTGTCACGCAGTGTGATCCCTGAGTAATACCTTACCCAAAAAATATAAAGAAGACAATGTATCATCAGTTTATTTTATTTTTTTTAATTTTTTTATTTCTTCTAGGTATTTTAAAATATATATATATAGATTGTTGACCTATTCTTCTTTTATGAGTAAGGATGGGTATGAAAGGGGAGCACCGTATTCATCCGTGTCACGCGGTGTGATCCTTGAGTAATACCTTACCCAGAAATTTAAGAGAAGACAATGTATCATCAATTTATGTTATTTATACTTTTTTTAGGTTAAAAAAAATACAAAATAATATATATATTAAAAAAAATTAAGGCATGTCATAGGTTATTGGGAAAAGCTGGTCACAACCGTCCAATCCATTGGGAGATAAACCAGAACTGTAGGGAGACATGGGAATGCATTTTCAACATCAACCACCAGGTGACTTCATTCCATAATTTTCATTTTCAATTTCTTCGTTGAACTTCTATCCTACCACTTCTATGTTTCAATTCTTTAAACACTGGGGACAGTGTATTCCAAGTTGGGGGGGAGATGAAAATGTGTGGAAGGAAAAATGTCATTAACCTTGAACATGATAACACACATTCCAAACTCTGAAATTGGATATCAAATAATTTTGTATGCCTTGATTCTGATTTTAATGCAAGTTTATGTTCATGTGCATAGTTATTGGAAAGTGCGGTTTTCCGATGTGATTTTTCACTGTTATATTTTCATCCATTTAATAAAAAAAACACAATGCACGTACTCTAGATTGTGGGGTCCTAGTTTGAGTTCTTGGGTACCCATAATAAATAGCATAGGATTGGCGATCATTTTAATTTTAACATGAGTATTCAAAAAAAAAAATTGCGCGTAGAGCAATGAATTGACCTAATGTGTGGCTTTTGGCACTTGGGGATCGCGACTCCATAGATGTCTGGCCTAGAGTTGGGCATTTTATCTCTATTTGTGGTAATTTGAATTTTTTTTGATTAAGGTAACTCGAGATGATGCCCGAGTATGTGAGCTTCACTTGATGCCCTAAGGTCTTTGAGCCTGGGAGTCATCGGAAAAGTCTTGCTAAATGGGTTTAATCGATTGAGTTCAATTTCATTTACCATGGAAAAATTGAAAAAAAAAACCCAAAAAAAAGAGAAAATCTAAAATGAGTACTCATCTTATTATTAAAATTTGATTGCTCCTAGAGCTTCCATCTTTTCTCCCTCGAATGAAAATGAACTCCCATGTCTATTGTGACACACAACACTTCATCATGCTTAATTGAATTTGGATGAAATATGGAAATGAATTTGAACAAAGGAATTAGCTTGGGCTTGAGATATTCTTATGGACATAGCTTGTTTTAAATGATTTTGATTGGTTTCATAATTTTTTGGTATGTGATCTTTGGGTGAGAAATGTGTATTAAAATGTTTTTGGAAAAGGTCATTTGAATTTCATTTTTGTGAGATATATTTTTCTCGGGACTAGAAAAACTCAAGCTGGGGGGTGTTATTAGCCACTGTAAGAGGATAATATGCATTTCTAATATATATAGTTTTCATGTGCCTTTCTATTCATAAATACCATTTTAGTGCATTTTACATTTTGAACACTCATTCTCATCATTTGTGTACTTCATGCCTAATGTGCACCAATTTAGGCCCAATGTTTCATCTGATTTTAAAGAATGTAACTATCCATGTTTTAATTTGATATTTTTGGAAATTGATATTCACTTAATTATGAACATTTTTTATTCAGGGATCAATGGATTATTAAAAAATTATGATGGAGATATTTGGGGATTAAAGGAAACAATTCTGGAGAAGTCAGATTGGATATCATCACCCTGATCGGATTATGGGGCCCCCAATAATATCCCAATTAAGCCCAAAATTTATGGAAGGATATAAGACATGTAGGGGAACAAATAATTCTTCTGGATCCAGTGCTAATTAGTCCTCAATTGTGGTGATTGAGGCGGCCCAAGTTGAAGATTTAATTTTGGGCCAGAATCTGCGGCCCAGAAAAACAGCCCACCATTTCAATCATATCTCCCGAACCACAACGTTTTTCGGGCTGAAATTTTACATGTTGTTAGGGAACCTCCGGGGATTCATTTAAGTCGTCTAGGGACCACTCAAATTCGGCCTTCTGGAAGGTCTTTTAGGCACTTCTTTCCGGTGGATGCAAGCTGGATGCAACTTCGGGGCAAGAAGTGGAAAAGTCTCTCACCATTAATGTTCCACCCACCTTTCCCCAACATAATTAATTAAAGGAACATGGGATGTTGGGGGCTCGGCCAAGGCTTCATTTTTTCATATTTAAGGTAGGAGTGGTGGTGGTTTTAGGGAGGTTGGGTGATTTCTTTTCATTGTAATGTTATTATGCCAATTTTCCTTTGCAATGTTCTCCCTTCTCATGTAAGTTGTTCGAATCACCTTAGTCTTCAATAAAAGTTATTTCTCTTCTCTTGTTCTGTTCTTATCCTTATCACCTTGATACCGTTGCCTCAAGGTGTGAATTTATTCACACCAAACCTTGTGATTTTGTTCACACAACGATGGAGTGATCGTTTTTTTGTTGTTTTTACTTCTTCAATTCCACCATCATAAGTCTACTTTCCGCTTCCGTTGAGAACTTGTCATCAATGGAGGGATAGCTATTTTATGGGTTGATCCAAGGGAGTAGCAAGGGTCTGGATTCAATGTTATTTCTCATTCCCTAAATGTTATTAATTTCTTTTAATTGGGTTTCTTTCATTCAATGATTTTTATTCTACCTCTTCCTTATTGAATTTATTCACCCCACTTTCATGTGATAATTACATCCTTTACCTTAGAGTGCTCATGAAAATGATCCTACAAGTGTATAGGTGATTATCATATGTTTTGGAGGTGTTTAATCAGTAAGTTATGAGGTTAGTTTGAATTCATTTCATGAATCTTTCTCAAGTTAATGAAATTAAAATCGTAAAAAAAAGGAATTCATTCAATCCACCCCGAGCAATAACCTAGGATCAACTCGTTTTCTCATAATTTGAATTCACATAGATCTTTTAGTACTCTTTCAAAACAATCTAAAATCAACCCAAGTTGGCCACTTCATAGCCAAAAATCCATCTCTTTTTATTAAGTGTCTAAAGGTTCTTCTTAGGTCTCTGAGGATTCGACAACCCAAGCTACACTACAAGCGACCGCTTGACCCTTAAAACTTGGGTAAATTTGGGCGAGACCAGTTGTCGGCATAACTTTTCTGTCGACTCTGAGATGCTCTTATGTGTTGTGGAATAGATCTGACCTTTTTTGCCATTTCATCAACGAGATCAGGTCCTAATAGCTTTCTTTCTCCAACTTCATCCCAGCAAGTTGGAGTCCTGCATTTCTTTCCATAGAGAGCTTCATAACCAGCCATCTGAATACTGGAGTGAAAGCTATTATTATAAGAAAATTCCACCAAAGGTAGGTGTTTATCCCAACCTCCTTTGAAATCCATAGAGCATGCTCTCAACATATCTTCTAGGGTTTGAATTGTTCTCTCAGACTGACCGTCTGTCTGAGGATGATAAGCAGTGCTGAAACTCAACTCTGTATCCAGAGTATGCTGAAAACTTCGCCAAAACTTCGAGGTAAATCTCGGATCCCGATCAGATATAATAGAAAGTGGTACTCCATGCAATCTTACCACTTCCTTTACATATATCCTGGCAAGTTGATCCAGAGAGAAATCCTCTATAATAGCAATGAAGTGTGCAGACTTTGTAAGACGATCAACTATGACCAAGATAGCATTATTGCCTTTGGATGTTTTAGGAAGTCATGTGACAAAGTCTATAGTAATATTTTCCCATTTCCATTCGGGTATGGGTAATGGTTGTAACATCCCCTTAGAGTTCTGTCTCTCAGCTTTAACTTGTTGACAAACCAAGCATCGAGAGACATATTCAGCAACATCTCTTTTCATGCCATCCCACCAGAAGTACTCTTTCAGGTCCCTATATATCTTCGTGCTTCCAGGATGAATAGAGAATGAGGAACTATGAGCCTCATCCAGCAGATCCTTCTTTATTTCAGGGATGGGAGGAACACAAACCCGATTCCTGAACTTTATTATCCCATCACAATCACGGTTGAACTCAGGAACATTTCTCACCTTCTTTTGTAACTCGACATCTCCTTTCTGTGCCTCTTTAATCTTCCCATGTATAGATGGTTGAACATTCATTTGAGAAAGATAAGATTTTTCCCCTTCCATTATAATTCCAAGATCCATCCTTTGTAAATCCAAAAATATTGGATCTTTTGTGATCCTCATCATGGATAAACTAGCATGGTCTTGTCGACTTAATGCATCTTCCACCTTGTTTGCTTTCCCAGGGTGGTAATGGATTGAGCAGTTGTAATCCTTAATCAGCTCCAACCATCTTCTTTGACGCATATTCAACTCCTTTTGTGTGAAAATATACTTTAAACATTTATGATCAGTATAAATATCACACCTTTCACCATAAAGGTAATGCCTCCAAATCTTTAATGAAAAGATTACCGCAGCTAACTCCAAATCACGTGTTGGGTAATTTTGCTCATGGATTTTCAACTGTCGTGAGGCATAAGATATCACCATATCATTTTGCATAAGAACACACCGTAATCCCTTCTTGGATGCATCACTATAGATCAGAAACCTTTCTCCACTACAAGGCAGTGTGAGCACAGGTGCACTGGATAACCTTCTTTTCAACTCCTTGAAATTCTCTTCACATTCTTCCATCTAGACAAACTTAACTCCTTTCCGAGTCAATTTGGCGAGTGGATTAGATAATCGTGAAAAATCTTTCACAAAACGTCGATAATATCTAGCCAAACCAAGAAAACTTCGGATCTCAATTACTGTTGTTGGTCTCGACCATCTTTCGATAACCTCTGTTTTTTCTGGATCCATAGATATCCCCTCTTTTGAGATTATGTGACCCAAAAATGCATCTTTTTGAATCCAAAATTCACACTTGGTAAATTTGGCATAAAGCTTCTCCTTTCTCAGGGTCTTCAATATAATTCTCAAGTGATCTTCATGTTCTTCCTTTCTCTTTGAATAGACAAGAATATCATCTATAAAGACTACCACAAATTGATCAAGATAGTCTCTAAAGACTCTATTCATCAGATCCATGAAGATAGCAGGGGCATTAGTAAGACCAAATGGCATCACTATAAATTCATAGTGTCCATACCTTGTACGGAAAGTCGTCTTTGGTATATCCTCCCTTTTGACCCTTAATTGATGATACCCTGAACGAAGATCAATCTTGGAAAAGTATTGAGCTCCGCGTAGTTTGTCAAATAGGTCATCAAAGCAAGGGAGAGGATATTTGTTCTTGATAGTGATCTTGTTAAGTTCTCGATAATCAATGCAGAGTCTCATTGATCTATCTTTCTTCTTAACAAATAGAACAGGTGCTCCCCAAGGTGACGCACTAGGGTGTATGAATCCCTTATCAAGATTCTCTTGGAGTTGCTTCTTCAATTCTTGCAACTCAATTGGGGCCATTCTATAAGGTGTCTTTGAAATAGGCAAAGCACCCGGTACGAGTTCTATTGAAAACTCAACTTCACGATTTGGTGGAAGACCCGGTAATTCCTCCGGAAAGACATCATCAAACTCCCCTACAATGTGCATATTCTTAATCGTGAGTTTCTCACCAACCATTTGAGATAAATAACCTTCATTTAGTTGAATCAATACCCATAAAATGGAAGAAATTTCCACTGGAAGGTTATGTTCATCCTTGCATTGATAGACGATCATAGATTGATCTGGAATATGAAATGTGACTTCCCTTCTTTGGAAATTGATATGAGCTCCATATAAAGAAAGCCAATCCATGCCAAGAATCACATCAAATTCCACTATAGGAAGGATCACAAGATTTGCAGGAAGCACTTTCCCACAAACTTCGATCGGAGAAGAATTATAAACTTTTGATGCAACGGTTGTGTCATTAGGTGTTGTCACAGCTAACTCAACATCTAATTGTTGAGGTAATACGGTGATACCCTTAGAAAATTATTCATAAATAAAAGAGTGGGTGGATCCAGAATCAAATAAAACATTTGCTACTTTAGAGTGGATGGTAAGTGTACCTTTCACCACATCGTTATCGTACTCCACATCGCTGCTAGAAATTGCATTTGACATTCCTTTGTCTTTAGCCTTAAGAGTTTATTGACGTCGACCATCATCATCAACCCTTGGATTAGTGCATTTATTGGCATAATGCCCCATCTCCTTGCACTTGAAACATTGAAGTGTAGTAGGTTCATTCTGTGTATCCCTTCCTTTGTTTGCATCATTAGACATCTTTTTACCATCATCACAGCATTCAAATGCCCGATGTCCTTCCATTCCACATTTGAAACATTTACTTGTCCCTTTAAGACAACTCCCTCCATGTTTCTTTCCACACTTTGAGCATAAGGGAGAGCTCATCTTCTTTTCAGTGTGCTCTTTAGATTTTCCTTTGAATTCCATTTTCCTCTTCTTATCAAACCCATATGACTGATGGGTTACTCCAATCTCCATCTCGACTTTGAGAGCACATCGAATGATTTCCTCGTAGCTATTGAAGTCCCTTATGGCTAACTCCCTTCGAAGACTTGGTTTTAAGCCACTAAAGAATCCATCGATCTTACTCTCAGGTTGGATAATAATACCAGAAGCGTACCTTGAAAGTCTTGTAAAATTTTCTTCATAGGTACCAACAGATTCATCATCCTTTTGCTTTAGTTCAAGAAACTCTTTCTCCATCTTTGTTCATAGAATACGAGGGAAGTACTTATTGAAAAATATGTTCTTGAACTCGTCCCATTCCATGGACTCAATTTGATCCCTTTGCCTTGTATTCTTAATAAGATTCCACCTTTGATCAGCATCTCCTTCAAAATGATACACTGCTAGGATGACTTTATCATGTTCAGAACATTGAATAACTGAAAATATCTTTTCAGTAGTACTAATCCATTGTTCAGGAACTAATGGATCAGTAGACCCACTGAAAGAAGGTGGACGCTGCCTCATGAAGGATTCAATAGAATGTTGCTCCTTCCTTTGCTCGTTTGGAAGTCCTGTATGATTCATTGCTTGAGAAAGTTGTGTGAGAATGGCTATAAGATTTTTCATTCCAGCTCCCATAACGTTTGGTTGCTCAGGGGGACAATCATTGCATTTCCGGTCGCATTCCACATTAACACGGTTCCCTCGGGTTCCATCCATTGACTAAAACCAAGAAGAATAGTGTGAGAAAAACTAATTATAATAGGAAAATCACATAATGAAGAATACAAATTCACACTTAAGGTCTTATCCTAGGTTATTCATGGCCATTTCTAAAAGACTAATATTGTGTTCTATGCTTAGACTTATCCTTAGGGTTCTTACTAAGGCTTTCACATCCTAGTTTCCAAAGGTTGACTATAACCTCCCTCTGATACCAACTATAACGAAGCATTCTTTACATACATTGTTAATACTTCAAAATTGAAGCATACTTATTACAACATATAACAAAACCACAAAAGGACCGTATAGGTATAGTGTCTTTAGAAACTGGGAAACATAAACAACTGGTTCATAAAGCATCAACTTTGCCTCCCACTTATTTCATCATATCTAGAGTCCCTTTTTGGCATATCCTACTAAATAACCTTCTTCCTGACCTGGGGAAATAAAACATAAAAAAGGGTTAGCTCAAATGCTCAGTAAGGGTAAAAAAAGAAATATCAATCACATCGTATACATAAGCACATAACTTTTGGAAATCTTAACTTGCAAAAGAGATCATAATTTCATAACATGAGATAAATCATGGCAGTGAAATGTAATCACCATAATCATAACATAAAACATGAAACTTTGTGGCATACACACATAATCATATAAAATCATTTCTTGTTAGTCAAGACTCATTGCCAAGACTATCTTAGTGGACAAAGTCCCTTTCTGAACCGAGTCACCCTCGTTTCAGTCCTGTTTCACTGAACCGGTATAACCTACCGTTCCATCCATGTCTATCTCATGAGATATAAAATCTTTACGCAATTAATTGGAGGGAGATATAGGTCCCACCCATCTCATAATGATACCATTCTTATGTGTTCCACAAAATCATAAATCATACATCATAGCATAACCCATGTAATACAAATGGGAATCTTAAATATCATGACATCATAAAACAATTCATATAAGATAAAGGAATTCATAAAAATAATTCCATCCCAACATAATCAAATCAATGTAATAATAGGGATAAAATCAGAACCCTTTTATTATCTTAGATGGAAAATAATTTTGATAAAACACTTGAACACCATTCTTGAGGAAAATATCCTTTCTACTTCAAAAACACTTTTCCTTTCTTAACATGTCATACAATTCTAAACTAAAATAAGTTGATTAAAAATAAACTTGAAAACTTGTAAGGGAATATTCTTGGAAATAATGTTTCAAAAATTCATTCATGCCGTATAAGTTAAAAAAACATTCTTCTTGTACTTTTGTAGGAAAAGTTAAAAAGTATCTCGTATGAAAAAACGACAAAAGATTCCTTTCATATCCTTTACTAAAAACTCACCGAAGGGTAAAATTTGATTTAAAAAATTGTAGTTGGATGGAAATAAAATTACATATTGAAGAAACATGGATGTGGATGATAAAATACACCTCAGTAAATACTTAAGAATAAATAATCTCAGATAAAAATGAGATTGTGATATTTCCCTTACCTTAGGTCCAATATGCTTTGTACGTGTCTGAACCTCCTGTATAATGATTTAAATAATGTTATTGACTTATTCCTGAATCATACTTATTTTTATGATATCATATATGGTCATATTCTTAGCTTCTTAGTAGTAATATTTCATTGCTACTTGTTATTCGGGTGTTTATAACTTTTTGTTCTTATGCGTGTTTTGTCGAATAAATTCTTATTCTTTTCTTTAGGTTATAGATACCTAATTTCCAGAATGGTATTAGTGTAATATATATCATATTCATTCATTCAATTCATTTATATAATCATTATGAAATGAAGATCATGTAGAACGAGTCGCATCACATCGTGGAGACGGTATTCCGTACGTACGCACGGGTGATGATATCGTTCCTATAATCGTGGAATTGTATTGGAGTATATGTATACTATTTCAGAATCAATATAACTTTATAATAGTCATATATAGTCATTATTTACACTATTATACCCATCCAAGTAAGGTGGTGGTGGAAAATAGATTACACCACGGCGTGGAGATGGTATTCCGTACGTACGTACGTACGTACGCGCGGTGATTTCTTTTTCCGTAGGATGGATAGATGGTGAAATAGGGTTGTTTCATACTTATAATAACATATCAGTATATGAGTGATACTGATGTTATTACTTCATAACGAAAAAACTAAAGAATAAGAAGTGGAAGAAGAAATAAAGATGAAAGAATCGGTAACAGACATTACCTCTTCTTTGAAGTGCTTCTTTGAGACCTTATTTTAGGGCACTAAAATTGGTCTTTGAAGAATTCCAGGACCTCTAGGATGTCTCTAGGGAAGTGTAGAGGAGAACGTGGCAGGGGTTGGCCGAGCTTGAAGGCTCAAAGTGGTGTGAGGAAGAGGGGGAGGATGTGTCCTTTTATAAGGGAGGAGAGGGGCACCTTTTGAATAACTAAAACTATTATTTTATTATAAAGTTAAGTTCAGTTTTAAATAGCTCCAAATTGATATATTTCGAAGATAATGTGGGGATGGGTCGAAATCATCTCATCCAATAGAATTTAGACATGTTTAGGTTCTTATGTTACCCTTATCATTTAGATTTAACATTAAGATAAATAATTTTACTTTTTCCATGTCTTCTTGTGTTCTTATACTATAATGTTAATAAACATACTATAAGTAGCCAAACGAACCCCAAGTTGTTTATTTTTAATATATATAACCTTATCTAAGTCATTTGGACGAACCATAGATTTTTAGGAATAAAATAACAATTACCAATATAATATTTGTTTTAAAAACTATTTTATGTCAATTTTGACACTATTTAGTAATTGATTTTTGTGAAAATCATTACAGAATTATTAGTTCGAACCAAGTTAATTAAATCAATAATAACATGTCATATTAACCTATAAAATTAGTGGGATTCATAAAAAGTCTCAAATTACATTTATTTTGGTGTTTATAACATCAATTATGTAAATATTTCATTAATAAGATAATTACCGCATCATCATTGTATCATAAATAAATTAAATTATTTAATGTATAAAAATTACAAATAAAATACCATTATGTAGGAAACAATTTTATCTTTCTAATTAATATTTATAGTCGAATTTATCTTATGTATAACCCCATATTAAAAATTATTTACTTATTAAACTTTGATTTTAACTATTTTAACCCTTCTTTAAATAAATTAATAACAAATGTCCTAATCTAATCCAAGTGGGCCTAAATGGTCATATTTTATTACTAAGTTTGTTTTTGGTCGAATTACACTTATCCAATAGAATTAGGACATGTGTTAGGGTAATAATAATATCATCTTTACCCTTAATTACCCTATTTACTTTTAATCATGGTAAAAAAAGTAAAAAGTTACTATTCACCAAAAATTATTTTCATCTCATTGAACCACATTTTAGTCCTTGATATTAACCGTGTCTCTCGGATTTTCGAAATTCCACTCACAGAAGTGGTAAAATTATGTTTTATGAAAAATTCAGTTTTTTAACTACCACTTAGTGGTTTCACTATTCATCAAAAATTGAAAGTTTTCAGAAAAATACCAAAATTTCACCCTAGGCTAATTTTGATATTCCGAATCCAAAAATGAAGTCCATTTTGAAAAATAAAATTTATAAAATTTCAAAAAGTGGTTATTACTATTCATAACGGCTAGTTTTAATGATATTTTAATAGGATATCGTTGTTTAGTGAAACTCGGTATTGCGTACAACACAAGCTATCGAGAAAGGTTGCGATTTTTTGTAAAGCAAGCCAAGCAAGTGTTGTGTAGAAAAATATTCCTTTGATGATTTATATAACATAAAAGTCTCGGGTGTTACAGTATATATATTGAATGAAAGATGGTTTTTAAATGGGAAATGTATTCAATGATGTATGGTTTGCAAATTGAATATGTGTTTAGTAAGATATGGTTTTCTAAGGATAAATTTGTTAAGAGAGTTGTGGTTTATAAATTTTATGTGTGTTAAATTGTTAAAGAATCATGTACACATGGATTTGTTATATGAGTGGGGTATTGAATTTGAGGATATATGCCCATCAGTTTGGTTAGACCGTTATTCTAACCCACAACATATATTTCAGGGGTAAGGGAGTTTGAATAAGGATCCATTCACCTAACGAATATTTGTGATATAAATACCTACACTGTGGGTCTGAGCTATGTTTTATGTGTTATTTTATGAAATTATTTACCTAATGATATATGGAACCTAATCTCCACCACCCTTTTTCATATTTTACATAAACTAAATAGGATGGTATGTATTTTTTGAAAATGGATAACCTGTGGGAGAAATGCTAAAAGTTGTTAAATTGAATCTTATTAATTTATAAAAATTGATTTATCTTATTTTTATCCTTTTATTAATCATTTACCTAAATTATCTATGAATTTAATCTAGACATTTTGTAGATACCATTTGTGGTGGCCTGCTGAGTTTCCCTCACACATTTCTTAGGCTAACATTAGGAACCCATGCACAGTTCATAGTGACAGGTATGGATAAGGGAATGAACATATTCTAGAGGGATAATTTTGGTTTAATGATGTGCCTAGATGAGGGAACTAGACTGGGTGTCTGGTCCTATTTTTTGTATTCTTCACTTGTCTTTATTTAGGATTCTCCTTATGAATGGAACTGTATTTCATGACAGAGAATATTTAATATTTGTTTGTTTTCTTGTACCAATTTAGGGAAAATGGATTTTGATACTTGTATATTGTTTACATGTATCTTTATTTCATATGTTTTCAATAATGTATTACTCTAAGAATAAGGGTATAGTCTACAAAAGAGTTACAATAGAAAATTTCCTCTAATCTGCAACCTCTTGATTATAGGGTGGCACTTCTGAGTTTATATGTAGAACTAGATTGGGGACCAATGGTGTGGATCCCAGGTCAAAATGTAACAATGTTTTATTAGATTGGAATTATTTTATATTTAAATACTATTTGGGAATGGTTGGTGGATATTATGATGTATGGAGCCTCAGAAATGAGCTTATGCTTTAGAGTAACTAGCACATGTATAGTGGGAATCACTATTACCAAGGGTTGAATGGTTTTTATTGGTTTTCATTGTTACTATTGGATTGTACTTCACTATTGGGGGGCATGATTTATGTATGGAATAGTAGTTTTATTATAATTTTCTATACTGACTAAAATGGTATAAGGTTGGACATCCATGCACCATTATATTAACTTTAAGATATATGTGACAAGAATCATGTTATGAACACATGAGGAAATTATGTTTTGGTTATGTAGTATAAATTTGAATATATTTAAAGAATCATATTTATTTTTTTTTAAAAACAACTAATGGATATTTTTGTAATTATATAAACATTTGAAATATGATTAAAAGCTGGTAAAAATAGCGCATAAATGATGAATCGTTTAAAAATGAATCTAAATGGGTTTCAAATAGAGGGTATGAGTTTATGTATGTTTGGGATTGAACCATGCTGATCATCAACCAAGATGGGTTCGGTCGACTATACCGATAGATACATGATCCTATATGTTGGGATAGATTATGAATAATTAGTTTTTTATTTCTTGTAGTGAGACCTATTTTGTGAAGTTTTGAAAAAAATATGTGTCATAGATGTTCATTTTTCATTGTCAAGAAATTTCCCCATGTATATGTAAACCAATTGGGATAATATAGAATGCCACCTAGAATTATCCTCTAGTAGTAGAGAAAGAAACCTTACTCTTCCTAGATAAAAAAAGGGAAGAGTAGTTTTATGATAAAATATCTAATTTTATGAATATGACAAAGAGATATCTAGGGTGGTTCATTCTATGTATTTTGGAAAAGAAAATACGGTTTCAGTTAATGAACCCACTAATGATTTCAATATACAGTGGACCCAATGAATCCCAGTTCTAGATATTTTACATATATATGATTTTGGATCACATTGTGACTCCTCCGAAAAAGAGAGTCATGTTGGAATATTAAATGTTTTTAGGACTAGAGAAGGGCTGGTGGGATATAATAGTTCATAATAATCAGTCATAGGGGATGTTTTGGATGTATTTTTAGGCAACGTTTCTGGAACACTTCAATATAGATACCTTGAAATTTGATAAGGATGTAGAGTTTACGGGGTTCACCTAGGGGATTATGACAACGATGGAGTATGCATGCTGTTTCACCAACATGACATTCTTTATTCCTACATTATCGGGGTATTAGGAATCTATAGTGATACAATTTCTGGATGGGAATAGACATGAGACCAAGTCCTAGGCGAATGTATTATATCTTAGAGGAATTCTGATGTGGTGGATCAGGACATTATTTTAAAAGGGTACCCATAAGAGGATTCTGGTAGTGGACATGAAGTTCTATTTGGGTGACCTAGTGTTGCGACATCTAATGGTAGGAAGACACATTATTAGTGTTTTCATCAGGGTTGTGTTTGAAATTGTATCTAGGGAATAGGTTTGAATTATCGAGGTTTTAACCATGTGTTTTTTTATTTGTGTGGATGGACGAGACACATGTGTGGTCCATTTCCCCAAACACTAGTTGAGTATTGAGTGTTTTGAATAATGTGGAATGGGAAGATATTCTGTAGGTGCCCTCGATAGATAGGCAACGATGTGGGATAAAGGCTAATGATGTGTTAATGCAGGGGATGACTACACCATACCAATAGGGATGATGGAGTTTTATTGGCCATATTATTCAAAGAGGAAGACTTGGTACTTTAAAAAAAGGGTGCCTTTATCTGTAGGGTAGTTTAGGAATAGGAATTCAGATCAGTGCTAAGGGTAGAGGGATATGCCATCTCAATGTAGTTATTCCTATACCTGGGGTGGTTTGGTGGGTACATTGATAGTTTTAGGTTTTAATATTGTATATTCCAATTTTTATAGTGCTTCACTTGATACAGGATATGGACACACTTTTAAATCTACTCTATTTTCAAATTTATTTGATCTAGAGGAGGAAGATATGTGTGGGGTTATATTGGTCGATACAATGTTTGGGATGCGAAAAAAATGTCCCACAGTGTAAGGAGTGTTCACTTAACTTTAGGGGATATCATATACTGTAGGACATGTTTGTTCATGAAATGTCAGGTTCTGACCTGATATTTGGATTTGATTGTCTTGTATTGTATAAGATCTATATTTATTGTTACCACCATATGCTAACATTCTTGACCCATTATGAGGTTACATATGTTCTAATTGGGGAATGAGATAAATAATATGGCCATGAAAGTCCCATTCATGAACTATTTGTTGACATCACAACCATGTTGAATCTCATGAGTTTAGTAATTGTAGAGTACAAAAGCCACCCATTTTTATTTTTGTGCAATAGTTTTGGGATGTGTTTCCTAAGAAATTCTTGAGGCTAATGTCCAAGAGAGATGTTGATTTCACGATTGAGTTTCTACATGGAGACGAAACTGCTTATATTCTTCCATACATTATGGAACTAGAATCCCTTCAGGAAAATAAATCATAGTTGAATGATTTAGAGAATAAAGGGTCTATTTTTCTAATTACATCACCATGGGGACCCCATATTTTTTTAAAGATGGATTATGGGAGGTTTTAGTTGTGATTCAATTATCATAAGATGAAATAGAGGGTAGTTATGAACTAAACCCATATTCCATGAATCAAGGATCTTTCTGAATAGTTGAAAGGTTCTTCTATATTCCTCAAAATTGATTTTAGATCTAGATGTCATTATATTATCGTGATACATTATGGTATGACACATAAATAATTCAATATCTTGTATGGTTTATATGAAAATTTTAATATCGTTCGGGTTGACAGACATGCCTGTTGGGTTTATGGAAACAATGAACCAAATCATTCACCGGTATCTTGATCATTTTTTAGTCATTTTTTTGGATGAAATCATAGTGTATTTTAAGACTTATTATAATCATCTCAAACTTTGTGACATTTTCATGAGTATCCTAAGATAGAATAGTCTATACACCAAGATATTTAACGTTATTTTTGGATTGACATGATATATATCATGGGAAACATCATCTTTGAGGAAGGTGAGACAGTGGACCTAGAGAATGTGCTGGTAGTGGGATCTTGGGATAATCATAAGAATGTTTCTATTATCCATAGCTCTCTAGGTATATTAGTCTATTAACAATGGTTTATTGAATAAATTTATCATACGGATGAACCATGTTCAAACATAACCAATAATGGAATAAATTTTGAAATGTCCAGTGTGTAACACCCCGAGATTTTATGAAAAATATTCTTTTTATTTTCATTAATGTCTTGTGTTGTACGCTACACCAAAAGGAGCTTGCACAACACGCATCCTTTACTTGCCTTTCATTACATGCAATCACGACCTTCCTTAATAGCGTGTGTAGTACGCAATACCGAGTTTCACTAAACAACGATATGCTATTAAAATATTATTAAAACTAGCCGTTATGAATAGTAATAACCACTTTTTGAAATTTTTTAAATTTTATTTTTCAAAATGGACTTCATTTTTGGATTAGGAATATTAAAATTAGCTTAGGGGAAAATTTTGGAACTTTTCGGATAACTTTCATATTCTGATGAATAGTGAAAATTACTAAATTTTAATTAAAAACAACTTTTTTAATAGAAATAATTAATAGTGATAAATTATTAATTTGAGTGGTTTTAAAGAATATTTAGAATATATTTTTACAATTTAATAAAATTTTGGTCATTGGATGTAATTTCACATTTAAACCAGACATAAACAAGTGTCAATCTTTTGATAGTTATTATCTCTTAAAAACACGATATTTGTTTTGACGACGGGAATTAATTTTTAAATTAATTAATGTAACTGATATGTTTTGAATTTGATAAAATAGACATCATTTTTGAATTCATAATATCAAATATATCTTAGGCCTAATTTTTGGTATTTTTCTGGAAACTTTCATTTTTTGATGAATAGTGAAACCACTAAGTGGTAGTTAAAAAAACTGAATTTTTCATAAAACTTAATTTTCCCGCTTCTGTGAGTGGAATTTCGAAAATCTGAGAGACACGGTTAATATCAAGGACTAAAATGTGGTTCAATGAGATGAAAATAATTTTTGGTGAATAGTAACTTTTGACTTTTTTTTACCACGGTTAAAAGTAAATATGGTAATTAAGGGTAAAGATGATATTATTATTACCCTAAAACATGTCCTAATTCTATTGGATAAGTGTAGTTCGACCAAAAACAAACTTAGGAATAAAATATGACCATTTAAGACCACTTGGATTAGATTTGGACATTTATTATTAATTTATTTAAAGAAGGGTTAAAAGAGTTAAAATCAAAGTTTATTTACTAAAACATTTTTAATATGGGGTTATACATAAGATAAATTAGACTATAAATATTCATTAGAAAGATAAAACGATTTCCTACAGAATGGTACTTTATTTTTAATTTTTAGACATTAAATAATTTAATTTATTTATGACACAACAATGATGCAGTAATTATCTTATTAATCAAATATTGACATAATTGAGGTTACAAATACCCAAATAAATATAATTTGAGACTTTTTATGAATTCCACTAATTTTCTATGTTAATATGACATGTTAGTATTGATTTAATTAACGTTTTTCGAACTTATCATTCTGTTATGATTTTCAAAAAAATCAATTACTAAATAGTGTCAAAATTGACATAAAATAGTTTTTAAAACAAATATTATATTATTAATTGTTATTTTATTCCTAAAAATCTAAGGTTCATCCCAATGACTTAGATAAGGTTATATATATTAATAATAAACAACTTGGGGTTAGTTTGGCTTATTATAGTAAGTTTATTAACCTTACAGTGTAAGAACACAAGAAGACACGGTAAAAGTAAAATTATTTAACTTAATGTTAAATCTAAATGATAAGGTTAAAATAGGAACCTAAACTTGTATAAATTCTATTGGATGAGAGGATTTCGACCCATCCCCACCTTAGAGTCGAAATAAATCAATTTGGAACTATTTAAAACCGAACTTGACTTTATAATAAAATAATATATTTAGTTATTCCAAAGGTGCCCCTCTCCTCCCTTATAAAAGGACACCTCCTCCCTCTCTTCCTCACACAACTTTGAGCCTTCAAGCTCGAAAAACCCCTTCCAAATTCTCTTCTCCACTTCCCTAGAAACATCCTAGAGGTTATGGGCTTCCTCAAAGACCAATTTTAGTGCCCTAAGAGGAGGTCTCAAAGAGGCGCTTCAAAGAAGAGGTAATTTCTGTTACCGATTCTTTCACCTTTATTTCTTCTTCCACTTATTCTTATTAGTTTGTTTCATTATGAAGTAATAACATCAGTATAACTCATATACTGATATGTTATTAAAAGTATTAAACCATCCTATTTCACCATCTACCCATCCTACGGAAAATGAAATCACCCCGCGTGCGTACGTACGGAATACCGTCTCCATGCCGTGGTGAAATCTATTTTCCACCACCACCTTACTTGGATGGGTATAATGGTGTACATAATAACTATATATTATTATTTTAAAGTTATATTGATTCTGAAATAGTATACATACACTCCAATATAGTTCCAGGATCATGAGAACGATATCATCGCTCGTGCGTACGTACGGACTACCGTCTCCACGACGCGATGAAATTCATTCTCCACTTTAACCATTCATGAATGATTATAAAGTATATATAATAAGTAATCATGAAATATATGACATAATAATGATACTGGATTTATGTGTATATATATGTATTTCATCTACTTAATTCCGTTCAACTCAATAAGGGAACGAAAACAGCGTTCATGCGTACGTACGGCCTACCGTCTCCATGAACGGTGTATTTCTTTCCATTTACTGATTTATTATATATATGTATATTCTGAATATATATATATAAATCATGTTTTATATTCTGGAATTAGTTAATCATGATCTAAGTAATCATATGAATAATTACAAGTCAAAACACGGACGACAAATGAAACAATTTTACCCAAAACGCTCTCTAACATGGAATTTACAAAAGAACGGGTAATATAATGTCATAAGCGAACCATATATGATATCATAACAATGAATAGTATTCTGTAATAAGTCAATGAAATTATTTAAATCATTATACAGGAGGTTTGGACACTTACAAAGTAAATCGGACCTAAGGTAAGGGACATATCACAATCTCATTTTTATCCGAGATTGTTTATTCGTAAGTATTTACTGGGGTGTATTTTATCATCCACATCCATGTTTATTCAATATGTAATTTTATTTCCATCCACCTACAATTGTTTACATCCAAATTTACCCTTCGGTGAGTTTTTAGTAAAGGATACAAAATGAATCTTTTGTCATTTTTTCATACGAGATACTTTTTAACTTTTCCGACAAAAGTATGAGAAGAATGTTTTTTAACTTATACGGCATGAATGGATATTTAAAACATTATTTCCAAGAAGCTTCCCTTACAAGTTTTCATGTTTATTTTTAATCAACTTATTTTAGTTTAGAATTTTATGGCATGTTAAGAAAGGAAAAGTGTTTTTGAAGTAGAAAGGATATTTTCCTCAAGAATGGAGTTCAAGTGTTTTATCAAAATTATTTTCCATATAAGATAATAAAAGGGTTCTGATTTTATCCCTATTATTACATTGATTTGATTATGTTTGGATGGAATTATTTTTATGAATTCCTTTATCTTATATGAATTGTTTTATGATGTCATGATATTTAAGATTCCCATTTGTATTACATGGGTTATGCTATGATGTATGATTTATGATTTTGTGGCACACATAAGAATGGTATAATTATGAGATGGGTGGGACCTATATCTCCCTCCAATGAATTGGGTAAATATTTTATATCCCATGAGATAGACATGGCTGGAACGGTAGGTTATACCGGTTCAGTGAAACAGGACTGAAACGAGGGTGACTCGGTTCAGAAATGGACTTTGTCCACTAAGATAGTCTTGGAAATGAGTCTTGACTAATAAGAAATGATTCTCTATGATTATGTGTGTATGCCACAAAGTTTCAGGTTTTAAGTTATGATTATTGGGATTACATTTGACTACTATGATTTATCCCATGTTATGAAATTATGATCTCTTTTGCAGGTTAAGATTTACAAAAGATATGTTCTTATGAATATGATGTGATTGATATTTCTTTTGTTTACCCTTACTGAGCATTTGAGCTCACCCTTTTATGTTTTCTTTTCCCCAGGATATAAAGAATGGTTTTCGGTAAGAAAAAAAAGGAAGATCTTTATGGGAGATGTTGAAGATCTTTCACCATGATTAGATGATTAAATTCTGAGTTTCCAAAGACAATAAACTATTACGGTCCTTGTGTGTGTGTTTTTGTAATGTACTATGTATTCTGAAAATGTAATGTAATGTCTATGTACGTCAAGGTTCGGGTCTCTACAGTTGGTATCAGAGGAAAGGTTTAGTCAACCTTTGGAAACTAGGATGCGAAATCGTTAGTGAGATCCCTAGAGATATTTATAAGGTATGTCTAGGGATGTCCCTAAGAATAAGTATACGTATAAGATACAGTCCTAGAACTACGGTAACGATCATAGAATTTAACCTAAGAAGTTAGATATTGAGGATACTCCCCCTTTATAATGTTGTTTTCCCTAGCATGATTTTTGCCTCTCACACTATTCTTTTTGGGTTTTAGACGATGGCTGGAACCCGAAGGAACCATGTTGATCAATGCAATGGACAATGCAATGATTGTCCTCCTGAACAAACAAATGTTATGGGAGATGGAGTGAAAAATCTTATTGCTATAATTACACAAGCTATGAATCATTCTGGACTTCCAAATGAGCAGAGAAGGGAACAATATTCTATTGAGTCCTTCATGAGGCAACATCCACCTTCTTTTAGTGGGACTTCTGATCCACTTGTTTTTGAACAATGGATCAGTACCACTGAAAAGATATTTTCAGTTCATCAATGTTCTGAACATGATAAAGTCATCTTAGCAGTATATCGTTTGGAAGGTGAAGCTGATCAATGGTGGAATCTTATCAAGAATACGAGGCCAAGAGATGAAATCGAGTCCATGGAATGTGACGAGTTCAAGAACTTATTTTTCAATAAGTACTTCCCTCGTATTCTTCAAACAAAGATGGAGAAGGAGTTTCTTGAACTAAAGCAAAAGGATGATGAATCTGTTGGTATATACGAAGTGAATTTTACAAGGCTTGGAAGGTATGCATATGGATTTATCATCCAACCTGAAAGTAAAGTTGATCGATTTTTCAGTGGCTTAAAACCAAATCTTAGAAGGGCATTAGCTATAAGAGAATTCAGTAGCTATGAAGAAATTGTGCGTTGTGCTATCAAGGTAGAAATGGAAGTTGCTGTTACTTATCCAACTCATAGTTTTGACAAGAAACCAAAGATGGAGTTCAAGAAGAAATCTCAGAATAATGGTGAAAAAAAGATGAATGTTTCCTTATGCTCAAAGTGTGGAAAGAAGCATGGTGGAGATTGTCTTAAAGGGACAAGTAAATGTTTCAAATGTGGAAAGGAAGGTCATCGGGAATTTGAATGCCGCAATGATGGGAAGAAGATGTCTAATGATTCCAACAAAGGAATGGATACACAGAATGAACCTACTACACTTTAATGATTCATGTGTAAGGAAATGGGGAATTATGCTAATAAATGCCATAATCCAAGGGTTAATGATGATCGACATGAGAAACTGCTTAAGGAAAAGGACAAAGGGAAGTCACATGCAATCACTATTGGCGATGTTGAATATGACAATGATGTGGTGGAATGATTAAGTTTTTATGCAAAGGGATTCCAAAATAATGTTGTATCATGGAGTATTGGAATATTTATGTATTGGTCTAATGTGGTATTCAAAGTGATTGATATATTTTTGGAAATAAGATGATATGCGCATAATGAAGGGAAAACGAGAAAATGAAATGCTTAATAGTATTCATGAGCTCATGAATGATATAAGGACTAAGTGATATCATGGTTTGAGTATATAGAATTTTGAGGATTTTGGTATGTGGAAAGTGTTAACTTTTAACTGCATTCATGTTTTCACTATGGTTCAATGGGTATTAATTTTTTTTTCAAGAGAATACATGATTAAGGTATTCACATGAGTGGAATGTGACCAACAATATATATATATGGGGGATAAATGATGATATTCACATGCTTGGTTGATGACATTTCAAGTAATCGTTTTCTTTATACTATGAGCTTGGACTGAAGTATTTTAGATAAGCCTAAATATTGGAATAGATTATGTTGGACATATGCTAAGTATTGTTTAAGGATAGAACTTTTTTCGATATTACCGATGGGATTTTATAGTAATGTAGTTTTAAAAAAGGACATCCTGCAGGACGGGCGACAACCCATCGCGTCGACAAGGCTATGGGAATCGAACCCGCAACTGAAGTGCGACTGGCCTTTATCACCTACCACTGTCCTACAAGAAGTCCCTGGTGAGTATAAACTAGTTTTATTATATTAAGCAGTATGATATATGAATTATAAGTCCATTTTAGGAACCATATATGATTAATATCACTATAGAATGACTTATGTATATTTAATAACTTTTGCTAACCTTTTGTTTGAGACAGATGGAATGACCCGTCATTCTATCACATGATCTGCTAATACTTCACGAATAACAAATTCAACTTCATTTATTTAAGATATGAAGTGGAAATTGTTCAAGGCACGAACAACAGTGAGATTGTACCAAAATAAAGTACGTATTTATTCTAATTCAAATTCATTAACTTTAGGGAAACAATCTTAAAAACCAAAAATGTTGTCCTAGTGCTCTTATATCTGATTAATCATATGGTACCTTAGATCATCACAAATTTATGGCTTTGTGATTGCTAGCTTTTCCATAGCCATGTTCTCTACCACTCTCTATCAGAACATGATGGTTAGATTTCTCTTCCATATCCATATTTTCACCTATGAGGAAACCCAGTGATTAGTTTATTTGGGTAACTGTTACGTTTCATAATTTTGTTTTTAAATATTGTTTTTGGTATTCCTTTTTACGATGTGGGTTTCGATTAAAGAAACGTTCGAATAGTAAACCATTTATAACCCCGAGAAATTTCGAGGGTGAAATTCATTTTGAGGGGAGTAGAATGTAACACCACGAGATTTTATGAAAAATATTCTTTTTAATTTCATTAATGTCTTGTGTTGTACGCAACACCAAAAAGAGCTTGCACAACACACATCATTGAATTGCCTTTCATTACACGCAATCACGACCTTCCTTGATAGCGTGTATAGTACGCAATACCGAGTTTCACTAAACAACGATATGCTATTAAAATATTATTAAAACTAGCCGTTATGAATAGTAATAACCACTTTTTGAAATTTTGTAAATTTTATTTTTCAAAATGGACATCATTTTTGGATTCAGAATATTAAAATTAGCTTAGGGTAAAATTTTGGTACTTTTCGGATAACTTTCATATTATGATGAATAGTGAAAATTACTAAATTTTAATTAAAAACAACTTTTTTAATAGAAATAATTAATTGTGATAAATTATTAATTTGAGTGGTTTTAAAGTATATTTAGAATATATTTTTACAATTTAACAGAATTTTGGTCATTCGATGTAATTTCACATTAAAACCAGACATAAACAAGTGTCAATCTTTTGATAGTTATTATCTCTTAAAAACACGCTATTTGTTTTGACGACGGGAATTACTTTTTAAATTAATTAATGTAACTGATATGTTTTTAATTTGATAAAATAGACATCATTTTTGAATTCATAATATCAAAAATAGCTTAGGCTTAATTTTTGGTATTTTTCTGGAAACTTTCATTTTTTGATGAATAGTGAAACCACTAAGTGGTAGTTAAAAAAACTGAATTTTCCATAAAACTTAATTTTTCCACTTCTGTGAGTGGAATTTCGAAAATCCGAGAGACACGGTTAATATCAAGGACTAAAATGTGGTTCAATGAGGTGAAAATAATTTTTGGTGAATAGTAACTTTTGACTTTTTTTACCACGCTTAAAAGTAAATAGGGTAATTAAGGGTAAAGATGATATTATTATTACCCTAACACATGTCCTAATTCTATTGGATAAATGTAATTCGACCAAAAAAAACTTAGGAATAAAATATGACCATTTAGGCCCACTTGGAATAGATTAGGACATTTATTATTAATTTATTTAAAGAAGGGTTAAAAGAGTTAAAATCAAAGTTTATTTACTAAAACATTTTTAATATGGGGTTATACATAAGATAAATTCGACTATAAATATTCATTATAAATCTAAAAAGATTTCCTACATAATGGTATTTTATTTGTAATTTTTAGACATTAAATAATTTAATTTATTTATGACACAACGATGATGCGGTAATTATCTTATTAATGAAATATTGACATAATTGATGTTATAAATACCCAAATAAATATAATTTGAGACATTTTATGAATTCCAATAATTTTATAGGTTAATATGACATGTTAGTATTGATTTAAGTAACTTTGTTTGAACTTATCATTCTTTTATGATTTCACAAAAATCAATTACTAAATAGTGTCAAAATTGACATAATATAGTTTTTAAAAAAAATATTATATTATTAATTGTTATTTTATTCCTAAAAATCTAAGGTTTGGCCAAATGAATTAGATAAGGTTATATATATTAATAATAAACAACTTGGGGTTCGTTTGGCTTCTTATAGTAAGTTTTGTTAACCTTATAGTGTAAGAACACAAGAAGACACGGTAAAAGTAAAATTATTTAACTTAATGTTAAATCTAAATGATAAGGTTAAAATAGGAACCTAAACTTGTCTAAATTCTATTGGATGAGAGGATTTCGACCCATCCCCACCTTAGCCTCGAAATAAATCAATTTGGAACTACTTAAAATCTAACTTGACTTTATAATAAAATAATAGTTTTAGTTATTCCAAAGGTGCCCCTCTCCTCCCTTATAAAAGGACACCTCCTCCCTCTCTTCCTCACACAACTTTGAGCCTTCAAGCTCGGCCAACCCCTGCCAAATTCTCTTCTCCACTTCCCTAGAAACATCCTATAGGTTCTGGTATTCCTCAAAGACCAATGTTAGTACCCTAAGAGGAGGTCTCAAAGAGGCACTTCAAAGAAGAGGTAATTTCCATTACCGATTCTTTCACCTTTATTTCTTCTTCCACTTCTTCTTCTTAGGTTGTTTAATTATTAAGTAATAACATAAGTATCACTAATATACTGATATGTTATTATAAGTATGAAACAATCCTATTTCACCATCTATCCATCCTACCGAAAATGAAATCACCGCGCGTGCGTACGTACGGAATACCGTCTCGACGCCGTGGTGAAATATATTTTCCACCACCACCTTACTTGGATGGGTATAATGGTGTAAATAATAACTATATATTATTATTTTAAAGTGATATGGATTATTAAATAGTATACATACACTCCAATATAGTTCCACGATCATGAGAACGATATCATCGCTCGTGCGTACGTACGGACTACCGTCTCCACGACGCGATGAAATTCATTCTCCACTTTAACCATTCATGAATGATTATAAAGTATATATAATAAGTAATCATGAAATATATGACATAATAATGATACTGGATTTATGTGTATATATATTTATGTCATCTACTTAATTCCGTTCAACTCAATAAGGAAATGAAAACAGCGTTCATGCATACGTACGGCCTACCGTCTCCATGAACGGTGTATTTCTTTCCATTTACTGATTTATTATATATATGTATATTCTGAATATATATATATAAATCATGTTTTATATTCTGGAATTAAGTAATCATGATCTATGTAATCATATGAATAATTACAAGTCAAAACACGGACGACAAATGAAACAATTTTACCCAAAATGCTCTTTAACATGGAATTTACAAAAGAACGGGTAATATAATGTCATACGTGAACCATATATGATATCATAACAATGAATATGATTCTGTAATAAGTCAATGACATTATTTAAATCATTATACAGGAGGTTCGGACACTTACGAAGCAAATCGGACCTAAGGTAAGGGACATATCACAATCTCATTTTTATCCAAGATTGTTTATTCGTAAGTATTTACTGGGGTGTATTTTATCATCCACATCCATGTTTCTTCAATATGTAATTTTATTTCCATCCACCTACAATTGTTTAAATCCAATTTTACCCTTCGGTGAGTTTTTAGTAAAGGATATGAAAGGAATCTTTTGTCGTTTTTTCATACGAGATACTTTTTAACTTTTCTGAAAAAAGTACGAGAAGAATGTTTTTTTTAACTTATACGGCATGAATGGATTTTTAAAACATTATTACCAAGAAGCTTCCCTTACAGGTTTTCATGTTTATTTTTAATCAACTTATTTTAGTTTAGAATTGTTGACATGTTAAGAAAGGAAAAGTGTTTTTGAAGTAGAAAGGATATTTTCCTCAAGAATGGAGTTCAGGTGTTTTATCAAAATTATTTTCCATCTAAGATAATAAAAGGGTTCTGATTTTATCCCTATTATTACATTTATTTGATTATGTTGGGATGGAATTATTTTTATGAATTCCTTTATCTTATATGAATTGTTTTATGATGTCATGATGTTTAAGATTCCCATTTGTATTACATGGCTTATGCTATGATGTATGATTTATGATTTTGTGGCACACATAAGAATGGTATCATTATGAGATGGGTGGGACCTAAGTCTCCCTCTAATGCATTGGGTAAAGATTTTATATCTCATGAGATAGACATGTCTGGAACGGTAGGTTATACCGGTTCAGCAAAACAGGACTGGAACAAGGGTGACTCGGTTCAGAAATGGACTTTGTCCACTAATATAGTCTTGGAAATGAGTCTTTACTAATAAGAAATGATTCTCTATGATTATGTGTGTATGCCACAAAGTTTCATGTTTTAAGATATGATTATTGGGATTACATTTCACTGCTATGATTTCTCCCATGTTATGAAATTATGATCTCTTTTGCAGGTTAAGATTTCCAAAAGATATGTTCTTATGAATATGATGTGATTGAAATTTCTGTTAGGTTGGAAGAATACCCCAAGGAGGAATGATGGCAAGAGGGGGGTGAATTGCCTTTTAAAAATAATTAACAAATTAAAAGTCAAATATCAAAGTGCAGCGGAAAATAAAAGAGGCAATCACACAAGAACTTGATAACGGAGTTCGGCCAAAACCCGGCCTACGTCTCCGCTCCCAACTCAACCGTTGAGAGATTCCTACCGCTTGCTTTTCAATGGTTTTAGCAAGAAACCCACTAGGCTTTGAGGTAGCACTAGGACCTATTACAGCTTGCTTTTAATGGTTTAGCAAGAACCCAATGCTTTTAATGGTTAAGCAATAACCCACTAGTCTTTTTACGGGTGAAGACTAGCTCACCGATCTCAAGCCTTTTTACAAGGTAAGGCTTGACAACCTCTTCACACCTTAGTGGTGGTGTGAGAACCCAAAGAAAGGGAGTTTGAGAAAAGGGTTGGGGTTTGTAGGTACAAACCCAATTTTAAGCTCAAAGTAAATAAAACAATAAAACCCGTATTTGGGAAGACTTGGGCGCCTTTGATTGGATGGAGATGTTGAAGGCCGCTTCCAAGCTTCTTTGAAGGAGCTCCTTGGATGTGGAAGTTGTTGGAGCTAGGTGGGTTCCTTTGAGGAAGTCCGCCGGAGGTTGGCCAATTGATCCAAAATATGTCCGTTGGCTTCGTATATGATCCGGTAGATGTCCGGGGCTTCCTTGGCCTTTATTTATAGGCTAGGAACCCTTGGGGAGGCTTCGGAGCCGTTGGAGAGGTCTTCGGAGCCGTTGGGAGGCAAGTGGAGCAGCCTGGTCAAAGCTCCAACGGCTAGTTTGACTGGGCCACCGGCTGGCCGGTGCAGGGCCACCGGCTGGCCGGTGCCTTGGAATGTGGAGAGAATTCTGGTCCAGGCTCCACCGGTCGACCGGTGGAGGAGCCACCGGATGGCCGGTGGTGAGACAGTAGGTCTCACTATTCATCTGGGTGCCACCGGTCGACCGGTGGAGGAGCCACCGGCTGGCCGGTGGCAAGAGAGTAGATTGTACTTTTTGGGCTGGATGCCACAGGTCGACCGGTGGCAGAGCCACCGGTCGACCGGTGGGGAGGCAGTGGCTCAGCCTTGAGTCAGGGTTCCACCGGCTGGCCGGTGGTCAAGCCACCGGCTGACCGGTGGACTGAAATTCAGTCCACTTGAAGTCCATTCTTGGGCCAACTTCTTGGCAACCTTGTGCCTATCATCCACAACACTTAAACACAATGTTAAACACATATTAAAGTGATTGTGATCATGAAAATCAAAGAGTGTGGGGTACAACAATCTCCCCCTATTTTGATGATCACAATCACTTATCAAGCAATGTAAAAACTTAAATGAAATGCATGCCTAAATGATAAATTGAAAATAAATACTAAGCGTGATAAAAAAGATTCTCCCCCAATCAATCAAGAAATTTCTCCCCCTTTGTGATTATCAAAATAGCACGGGGCATAAAACTTGATTGAGGGAACACTTTGAAAAACAAAAAGAGATTTGAAAATCAATTGAGATTTTTGAAATTGAAATGAAAATTTGAATATCAGTTTGAATTGAAAGTTTTGAATCAAAAACCAATTGAAAGAGATTTTTGAATTAAAAATTCGAATTGAATATTTTGAAATGAAAAATTTGATACCAAGTGTTGAAATTGAAAGATTGAAAAAAAAAATTGAAATTTAAAAGCTTAATTTTGAAAGAAAATTTTTAATTCACAAAAAGGCTTAAAAGAACCTAACTCCCCCTAAATAAAAACAACTAATCACCGGGGAGCGGTTTTTGAAACCGTGACAAATTTTGGTCCCGTGAGACTCGCCAAAAGGGATTTTTCAATCCAAATTTGTTTCATGGCGGGTCTTCTCCTATAAAACTCATCGGAAAAGAAAATACTTTTGGGTTGACCATACCAGGCGTTTTTACAATTACATTCATAAATTAGGTGCCCGGTTTTCTTGCAATAATTACAAAATTTATAATCGGAGCTCCCCCTTACAAAAACAGTTTGAGCATGGGAGGAGGAAGCTCGGTTGGTATATCCTAACCCTTGGGTGGTTCTAGATATACGTTGGGAACCAAGCAAATTGTTCAAATTTTGTTCCCCTTGGGTGAACTTAGCAAGGGTCTCCCTAAGGTCTTTGATGGTTGATTCCATGGAATCAACATTTGGAAAATTTTGGATTTTAAGGGACATCTCCTCCTTCTCTTTGAGAAGTTGTTCTTTTTCGGAGGAGAGTTTTTTGAAAGACTTTTTTAAAGAAACAAATTTTGACGATAAAGCATGAAAACCTTTTTCTAATTGGTCTCTAGCATGAGAGAGTTCTTCATAAGAAAGATGATTTAAAGAATTGGAATTTGAAGAGAAAGAGGAGGAAGAGGAGGAAGAGGAGGAAGATACCTCATGTTTTGCCATTAGGCATTTTTTACCTTGGTCGCTCGAGGAGAAGGAGGAGAATGAAGAGGTGGAGCTATCACTCCATGTTGCCTTTGAAGCCTTCTTCTTCACCTTTTTCTTGGCCCTTTTCTTGTGAAGTGGGCATGCGGGCACGGATTTTTCATCGGGTTCTTGCTTTTGAGCGGGTTCTTGCTTTGTAGCCTCGCTAGTACCTTCATAGGTTAGTTCTAAAAACTTCCAAATATCATGAGAAGATGTGCAAGAAGAAATACAATCAAAAACATTACGATCTAACCCACAATGTAGAGCATTCATGGCTTTGCCATCAAGCTCGAAATTTGCAATGTCTACGGGGGTCCATTTAGATTCATCGGGAGTAGAAAGTGAATAACCATGCATGACAATTTTAAAAATAGGATAACTAATGCTTTTAAGAAATGTAGTCATGCGGGTTTTCCAAAAAGAATAATCGGCTCCATCAAAGAATGGAGCACGATCCAAAGAAAAACCTTCGGGGGCGTAAGAGGTTGAAGCGGTAGAAGCCATCAAAAAGGATCTTTAATTTGAAACCGGTTAGGGAATTATTCAAATACGTCCCTCTGATACCAATTGTTAGGTCGGAAGAATACCCCAAGGAGGAATGATGGCAAGAGGGGGGTGAATTGCCTTTTAAAAATAATTAACAAATTAAAAGTCAAATATCAAAGTGCAGCGGAAAATAAAAGAGGCAATCACACAAGAACTTGATAACGGAGTTCGGCCAAAACCCGGCCTACGTCTCCGCTCCCAACTCAACCGTTGAGAGATTCCTACCGCTTGCTTTTCAATGGTTTTAGCAAGAAACCCACTAGGCTTTGAGGTAGCACTAGGACCTATTACAGCTTGCTTTTAATGGTTTAGCAAGAACCCAATGCTTTTAATGGTTAAGCAATAACCCACTAGTCTTTTTACGGGTGAAGACTAGCTCACCGATCTCAAGCCTTTTTACAAGGTAAGGCTTGACAACCTCTTCACACCTTAGTGGTGGTGTGAGAACCCAAAGAAAGGGAGGTTGAGAAAAGGGTTGGGGTTTGTAGGCACAAACCCAATTTTAAGCTCAAAGTAAATAAAACAATAAAACCCGTATTTGGGAAGACTTGGGCGCCTTTGATTGGATGGAGATGTTGAAGGCCGCTTCCAAGCTTCTTTGAAGGAGCTCCTTGGATGTGGAAGTTGTTGGAGCTAGGTGGGTTCCTTTGAGGAAGTCCGCCGGAGGTTGGCCAATTGATCCAAAATATGTCCGTTGGCTTCGTATATGATCCGGTAGATGTCCGGGGCTTCCTTGGCCTTTATTTATAGGCTAGGAACCCTTGGGGAGGCTTCGGAGCCGTTGGAGAGGTCTTCGGAGCCGTTGGGAGGCAAGTGGAGCAGCCTGGTCAAAGCTCCAACGGCTAGTTTGACTGGGCCACCGGCTGGCCGGTGCAGGGCCACCGGCTGGCCGGTGCCTTGGAATGTGGAGAGAATTCTGGTCCAGGCTCCACCGGTCGACCGGTGGAGGAGCCACCGGATGGCCGGTGGTGAGACAGTAGGTCTCACTATTCATCTGGGTGCCACCGGTCGACCGGTGGAGGAGCCACCGGCTGGCCGGTGGCAAGAGAGTAGATTGTACTTTTTGGGCTGGATGCCACAGGTCGACCGGTGGCAGAGCCACCGGTCGACCGGTGGGGAGGCAGTGGCTCAGCCTTGAGTCAGGGTTCCACCGGCTGGCCGGTGGTCAAGCCACCGGCTGACCGGTGGACTGAAATTCAGTCCACTTGAAGTCCATTCTTGGGCCAACTTCTTGGCAACCTTGTGCCTATCATCCACAACACTTAAACACAATGTTAAACACATATTAAAGTGATTGTGATCATGAAAATCAAAGAGTGTGGGGTACAACAATTTCTTTTGTTTACCCTTACTGAGCATTTGATCTCACCCTTTTATGTTTTATTTTCCCCAGGATATAATGAAAGGTTTTAGGTAAGAAAAAAAAGGAAGATATTAATGGGAGATGTTGAAGATCTTTCACCATGATTAGATGATTACATTCCGAGTTTCCAAAGACACTAAACTATTACGGTCCGTGTGTGTGTGTTTTTGTAATGTACTAAGTATTCTGAAAAAGTAATGTAATGTCCATGTACGTCAAGCTTCGGGTCTCTACACAGTGCATGTGACAATGCTTCCTTGGAGTTAGATAATTATTTACTACCAGACCGGCTTTGATCATACTTGATCCTGGTAAAGAGTATACCTTATTTGATGTGCTGTCTGATGTTGGAGTTTTGGAAGTGTTGATTCATGGTGGTCAGGATGTGTTGTGTGGGTCTCAAAATTGGATTTCTATTGAATGAAATTACACTACACATGAGCTTTTTTCTGTGATGGTGAATGTATAAAGTGGTGGTGCCATTATCTATTGGGTGAAAGGTTTATAGTGTATACTGATCATAAAGTCCTTAAATTAAAATTCACATAGAATTATTTCAATCATCAGCAGTGATGATGGGTTAATTACATACACTATTTTTTATTTGTAGCTGGTCTACATGCCATGTAATGGAAGAATTATTTTAGACTATTTTAGAAAGAAGACTCAAAATCAGTCTATTTTGGAATCCAATTACAAGTGCATGATATTGTAGTTGTTCACTGAGATATATCTAGAGGTCCAGGTAGGAAAAGGTAATATGAACCTCACATCCTTGTTATATGATTACATGCTTTTTACCTAGAACAAGGAGTGACACAATGATGATTTGGAGTGTTTGTCTTGGATTTAATGTCATGAAGCTGGTTTGTCACCTTACGATTGGACTATTGATAATTATTCACTTGTTTGTGTGTGTGGTTGTATTATTTTTCTAACTTTTATGTGGGATGGGTTCATGTGTGAGTCTCATTATTTGTAGTGTTATGTGCATCATTTTTTAATAGAAATGTTTTGTGATCCTCAGAGATGGTATTGGTGACCATGATTGATGAAATAGGTTGTAAATCATATAATGTGATGAAACACCTATCAGCATGTGAATGTAGATAACCAGTAATTTAGTGGTTTGTTACAGTAATTTCCCATTATAGAATGGAATTGGGATGGCATCATTAGGTATTTTGTGGTCATTATTCTATGGAAAACTTAAAAGAATGATGTGATATGGGTAGTGCTAGCCCCATTGACCAAGTATTTACATTTCTGGATAATACAAGAGACATTCCCCATAGACAGGTAGGGTTATCTATATATTTGAGTGATGGTATTGTTTCATGGGGTTTCATGGAAAATAGTTTTTGATCATGATATGTGTTTTACTTTATCATTCTTGAATGGAATATCAATGGAACAGGGCACCTAGGTGATTTTTATTATAAATTTTCACTGAATCAATAGGGGTAATATGAGCATACTATTCAGGTTTTGGAGTAAATAATAAGGGCATGTGTCTGAGAACATGGGGGATCTAAGGAGAATCACTTAAGAACATGTTTATTTCATTTACAATAACAGTTACCGGGTGATGATTCAGAAGGAATAATATAATGTTATATAATTTCGGTCATGTATATCTCAATTTCGGTGGATGGAGGTTGGGTAATATGAGTTTCTGGATTGGTTCTTATGAAAGAAGCATTGGTTTAGGATCATTTGATTTTTAAATGTATGGATATGGATCATATTAAGAAGAATTCATATGTTGATAAATGTTATCAACCCCTTGAGTTTATGGATGGGGATCTTGTGTTCCTCTAAGTGTCTCCTAGGTTAAGTCACTATAGGATTCAAAAATAGGGTATTTTGGTGCCTAGGTACATGGGTCCATTTGAGATTGTGGAGTGGTTCACATCAAACAAATACCAATAGGATCTTCAACAGAAATTTAGTGGAATGAACAACGGTTTTCATATGTCTCAACATTGGATATGTCTCACTGATGAGTCCCACTTGATTGATGTTGATAATGTTGATCGTGAGTCTCATGGGTCTTTTGAGGAGAAACGATTTCATAATGTGGATTAGAGTGAGAACATTTTTCAAGGTATGTTAATAACAATACTCTATGTGTTGTGGAAGAATGGTAATTATCAGGAAGAATATTTTGAGAGGGAACAACATATATAATCCCAGTTTCCTGGTCTTTTTACCTTGGAGAGTCAATGTTGCTTGGGAGTGAGGAACGATGATGAGTCGTGATAAGGTTAAGAGGTTTTACAACCCCATACATCTATTAAGATTCATTCTTTTATGATTTTTTATTGGAAACACTCTATTTAGGTTAAAGAAATGATTCCCATGTTTTTGTGGAGGCTAGGGTGTTTCATGATGGTTTGGGACATGAAATCAGGTAAATGGGTCCATATTGTGAATTTTTCATGGTAAGATCATGGTTCGTATTAACCGTGAGCCACAACTATACTCTCTTGGAGGAGATAGTGCATAATTGTTAAAATAGTTCATAGAGAGGGACCAAACCATGTGGGCTTGGTAAGAGCTATCCCACACTATCACCACATGTTTTTTCAAACCGTGTAGGATCCATTGGAGGATGTGTGACCCAAAACCCTTTTAGATAGAGGGTGGAATATTTTAGTGGATGGTTTTCCCAACTATACAACCAAACTATTTCCCTCATTAAAGATGGATAAATTTCCCATTTTCCCACTTCAACATCAGGTTTCTTCACCTGAATTTCCCTAACACTCTTTCTATAGTAGACAATGTCAATGAAACCATCTTCACAATCATACAAAGAATTTACCTCTGTTGTTTTTAAGCTATTTAGAGTTCATTTTTATGCAAATTGAATCCCCAGGTGGGACCAACATTAGTCTTCCTTCATTTTTCTAAATTCATTCCTCTAGAACCATTATTATTATTTGAATCCCCAAAATCCACTTTTTCAAATAGATTATAGTTAGTTTATGGACATTGATTGTATATATAATCAATGGACAAGGTTTGGTTAGTGAGTATCTACAAAATTGGGTTGGTGGTATATTAATCATATCCCTTAGTCTTTTGGTAAAATTTATGTGTATTCCACTGTATTCTTGTACAATTTTATTTTACATTTGATTTTTTCATTGTATAAATGACGAATTGGGTGGACACGGGTTGAATTGAACCCTTGATGATCCATGTGGGATGATTTGAGGTTGATTTGACTAAGATAAAGGCTTTAAATGGGGTGTTTCACTCCACTGAAAATGGAAATGGGGTTTTATATAATATGATAAAGAGTTAATGGGAAAACCCATGATGGTCACTTTGGCATGACAACATTAGTTATTAAACTGAATTAATGAGGCTTTTTTCTAGTTTTTGAAATGGAATATGTGATTGTTTTTTAATGGGGAATGTGTTATATCAGTTATGTAATGTAAATGATAAAAGTGTTAATGGGTTCATGCATGAAGATGGAATATATATGGAATAAAAAATGGTTTGAAGATGTTAAATGTGTTCAATGAGCTATGATTTGTAAATGATAATTTTTTTCGATGGACTATGGATTATAAATAGTCTGCAATATGTGTTTTTTATATGGTATATATGTTAAATGTTAAAAAAATAGTGTTCACATTGATTAGTGTTATGATTGGGGTTATTGAATTCAGGCTCAATTTTCATTGGCCAGTTAGACTAAGGCTCTAAGATCCTCCGTATATTAAATTGGTTAGTGATTCAGACTGATGATCTATGGATCTAATGAATGCATGTGATATGAATTTCGGAAATGAATCTCCATGGTATGTTTTATGTGTTTTTGGGAAATTATTTCTCTTGTGATGGAAGTAACTTTATCCCTACGTTGTGAATAGTTTATATGACTGACATTGTCTAATGTGTATTTGATGAAAATAGAATACCTATGGAAAAATGTAATTTTTTCAATGTGAACCTTGTTAATTAATGGTACTCATTTTACATTCAATTTATCATGTTTGCCATTATGTATTGTCTTAGAAACATTACATGACAACTAAAGGTATAAAATATAACATCTTTATTTAAAACTTCTTTTACATGGCCACCACATTCCATCAAACATAGAATTGCATGTGATAACCTGAGAACATACATAAAAAAGGGTAATCTATAATTCCAATTAATGGAATAAAAAAAGGAATAACATGAACAATACAATACATGTTATAAAATAGGAATATCAATGGATTATAAGAGAAACATGAACATAATAGCATGATATAACATGATTATCATATCATGAAAATGTGGAAACAACATTTACCAGGATATTAGCATGATCCAAGGATCATTGAACATGGGGAATGACTAAAACTTCATTTCACAAGAATTATCATGAGTAAACCCTCATTTCACTTGATGTATCATGACACTAAACTTAACCCAATGCATTGTAGTGCGATCAGGGAACACCCTTCTTAATCACACCATGTCATGCATAAGTGTCCCGCATAGATTATACATCATGGATTCATTAAACATCATAATTTATTCGACGAATAAGATATGTTGAACACAAACATTTAAGTCCTCATTCAAAAATAGCACGTGAATAATAGTGAATACCCTTGATTGAGAAATGGGTATGGTATTCACTTACATTATGATTTTGGCATCTGAAATTTTGGTTTAACTTCAGCAGCATAATGACATTAAATATAAATAGTAAAATGGAATGATGAAACATAAGTGGGTAACTAATCATTTATATATGAAATGGAAAGTAATGGGGTCATGGAATATAATATCCCAACATATGTAATGGAATTTAGATGCATAATATAAAACGATTTTCTTGAATGTAAATGAGGGTAGAAAAATCTCTTATGTAATTACATCATGTTAACGAGTGTTCATGGGAGGCATTAATGAGATACAAAGGGGTGTCTCATCATTGAAACAGAAGGAGAGAAATATAGGGGAAGTAATAAATCATTACCTAACATTTCTAATAAAAAATAAAAGTGTATAATAATATATGGAAACATGGACATAAATATGGAAGGAAAGTGAGGATCCCTTACATGGAATTTTGATCCCAAATGCTTGGGAGAGGCTTGAGAGAAGCTTATTGGGAGATTAGGGATCCTTGGGTGGGTTATAGAGATACTAGGGCATAGTTTGGTCAAGATACAAATGGTTTAAGTTAGGAGGAATGGGAGATTGAGTGGGTTTATATTGGAATATATAGGGAATTCAATTTTATTTAGGTTTTGGACACTACATATTAATCTAATCAAAACCTCAAACTGACCCATGGTTTTTGACCAAGAGTTTTCAAAAGTGGATTGGGAAACATTTTTTTATATGGATAATGTCTGAACATATTAAAATATTTGGTTTTTTTATGTGGAGGTGAGTCACACTCTCAAGGAAATCATTTTAAAATGTTAAAATATTTTATAAGAATTGGAGGATCCACTATAAAACCATAAAGTTAATCAAAAAATATAAATTAACATTATTTTAAATCTTAAACATATATTTGCTGAAAATAACATTTATAGTATTTTATTACATCAAAACTTGATCATTAGGATGTCATAAAACACATTATATATTTAAATGGTATTTAATTTTACCCAAGATATTCAACTATCTCGAAAAATTATGAAAGATTCACCTAAAAATAATTTTGTCTTCCTGAGTCCAAAAATAATATTCATTTTATCCAAATAATTATTTAAATATGTGAATATTTTCTTTTAAAAAAATTGATATTTATAAATAATTCATGGGTTTTGACAAAAATAGCCTTCAAACCAAAATAAAAATTACCATTGTATTCATAAAAATTATATGATCAATTATATTTAATAAAAATTAATTTAGTAATTATATTTTATAAAAATATTATTTAATTCAAAAATTTATTAATTTATCAAAATAGATTTCTTAATTGAATATTAACTAAAAATACTATTTGTTAATTGAAAACCATTTACAATGTAACAATAATAAAATGAATGTATATTCTTAATTATATATATATATATATAATGAATATAATTAAAGCACTTGGGTATTATTACATAACCCTTATTAAACACACATAAGGCTTATGGGTAAGGTGTGCGATGGTGACAGAATCTTGGGGCGGCTATAAAAATATCACATAGGTGGTATTCTCTATTAACTTCCACTTCTTCTATATGCGATTCCATTTAATCTTAACATGTTGAATATCAGTTTTGGATTTTTCAAGATCGAATCCCTATGATGCTACCCCCTTTAGAAGCTCCAAAAAATGGGATTTGTATGGGGAAATTCTACTAGAGAAGGCCATCACTTCCTAGTTCTGAGTGAATTGGATTTTTTAAAGCCCTATATTTATTATAATCATTTGATCACTATTCAACTACAATATTAGCAATGCTAAAAATATTTTATGGTATTTCAAAATTCAAAAATATAAAACCATGTATGTTTATATGTTTTATATAACCATTTTACATAGAAATACATTTAGTTAGATCAAGAGGAATAAAATTTTGGTTCATTACAATTTCCCCCCTTAACAAATATTTTCCTAGAAATTTACATTTCCCATAGTAAAACAGATGAGGGTAACTTTGCTTCATCACTTCCTCCAATTCCAATGTTTACTATTCAAACATATGGTCTCACCACACCACATTGATGAGGGTAATTTTATTATTTTCTAGAACAATTTCCCCTATGATCTATGATCTTCACCAGATTCTCTTAATTAGAGAGGTCATTCTCCAAATGGTACCACCTACGTAATGAGTAATGAGATGGGTTAGGTGTGTAATTACTTAAGATTTATACATGAAATACATCCTATACTTAAGAAAGGATTGATGTTAGTGCTAGTCAATGGGCCACTACTCCAATACGATAAAGGATTTCAAAAGGGACGATGTACCTTGGAAAATGCTTTCCAATCTTCAAAAATCTCATAACTCTCTTCAACAGTGACATGAAGAGAAATACCATGTATCCATCATAAATATCTTGACCACATCTATCATTATCATCATACATCTTTTTTCAACTCTTAGTAGCTTCAATGTAATGTTGTATGGTCTTAACCTTCTCAACCATTTCTTCAACCATTTCTGGACCAAGGAGTTTTCACTCCCCATCTTTATCCCAACATGCCAATGTTCTACACCTCTTCCCATAAAGGGATTCATATGGATCCATATGAAATATTGAGTGGAAACTGTTATTTTAAGATAACTCATCCAAATGAATATTTTGATCCCATCCTATTTTGAAGACCACCAATCATGATCTCAACATGTTCTCAAGTGTTTGGAATGTCTGCTCAGATTGTCCATCAGTTTGAGGATGATAAGTTGTACTGCAGTTCAGCTCGGTATTCATAGAATGTTGGAGACTCTTCTCGAACATAGATATGAATCTTGGATCTCAATCGGATACAATAGATAGTGTTACTCCAGGCTGCCTTACCACTTCTATGATTTATATTCATGCAATATGTTCCAATGAAAATTCTTCACGAATTGAAATGAAGTGTGTAGACTTTATAAAAAGATCCAAAAAACCCAATATAACATTGTTTCCCTTTAATGTATTTGTAATTATGGTGATACATTTCATGGTGATGTTCTACCACTTCCATATTGGAATGGCTAATTGTTGCATCATCCCCTATGAATTCTGACACTCATCCTTCACATGATGAAACACAAGGAATGTTTATGTATACTTAGTGATCTCCTTCATCATGTTATCCCACCAATAATAATCTCAGGGATCTCGATAAATCTTTTTTTTTTGGGTTGAATTGGAAAATTTGAACTATGTGCATCATCCAAAAGTTTGTTCTTTAACTCCAGATCTGACAGAATGCAGATATTGACCCAAATCTTACAATTCATTCTTCATTCACATTAAAATATGTGAATTTCCGTTTTCTGATAGTTTCCAATTTCATTTGAATTCCCACATAATCCTTTTAAGCATCCTTTACCGTTTTCAAAAGAGACCTCTGAGCAATAATTTTTTAATGGATTAATGATTTTCCATTATTTATGATTATGATTTCCATATTTTTCAAATACAAGAAGAGTGGATCCATTTCAATTCTCATTAATGATAGAATCACTGGGTATTTTCTTCCGAGAGCATCTTCCACCTTGTTCGCTTTCTCAAGGTGGAAATGTATTAATAAATCATAGTCATTGATCAACTTTTACCATCTTCATATGCGCATGTTGAAGTCTTTATGTGTGAATATAAACTTGAGCATTTTGTGATCTATATATATTTCACACTTCTCCCAAAATATTTATTGTCACCAAATTTTTAATGCAATGATTTCTATAGCCAACTCCAGATCATGTGTTAGATAGTTTTCTCATGAAAATTCATTTTCCATGAAGTATAGGAAATTACTTTTTCATTTTTCATCAACAAACATAACATTCCCTTCTTAGAACCATCACTGAATACCACAAAACGTTCTCCACTTGTGGGTAGTGTGAGCATGGATGGATTAATAAGCCTACATTCATACTCCTTAAATATATCTTCACATTCATCACTATATAAAAACTTTAATCCCATCAGAGTTAGCTAGGTAAGAGGGTTGGACAATCGTGATATATTTCTCCCAAATTGGTGATAATATCTTGCTAACCTAAGGAAGATACAAATATCTCTCACAGATATTGGGCTCAAATATCCCTCAATTTTATTTTTCCTTTAGGGATCCATATGCATCCCATTGCTTTTGATGATATAACCCAATAATGTGACCTCCTTCAACTAGAAATCACCCTTTATGTACTTTACATAGATATTATCCTTTTGCAGGATCTCTAGTATAGTGATTAGATGCTCCTCCTGATCTTCCATGATTTTTGAGTATATTAGTATATATTCTATAAATACAAGAAAAATTTTTTCATGATAATATCTATAGACTATATTCATCATGTACATGGTGATTTATAAAGAATTACTATGAATTCATAGTGCCTGTACCTTTTATGAAAAGAATTCTTGGGGGCATCATCTTTCATCACCCTTACTTGGTAATATACTAACCGTAGATCCACCTTGGTGAAGTATTATGCTCCATGATGCTGATCAGACAAGTCATCAATTCATGGAATTAGATACTTGTTCTTTATCATGATTTTGTTTAGCACATGATAATCAGTTCAAATGAGCATTGAGCCATCCTTCTTCTTCATGAAGAGTATAGGTTCACCCCATATTGAAGCACTTGGGTGTATAAAACCTTTATCCAAATTATTCTATAGTTGTTTCTTTATCTCCTATAGCTCAAAAACAACCATTCTATATGGATTCTTGGATATTGTAAAAGACCCATGTATAAGATCAATCAAGATTTCAAAATCTATTCTATGAGGAAGACAAGGAAACCCCTCAAGAAACACTTCAGGGAATCCCCTCACAATATTCATGACATTAAGGATAGATTTTCCTTAGACTCAATCATTTGGGCAAGATATTTGTGTTTATAGGGTAGTAATATCCATGTTTGAGCTGATCGTTCTAAAAAAGATTCATCATCCTACTAGCACTATTATAGAATCCAGGGTCGATTCACCAAATGGAGTGTTATTTTCCTCTCATGGAAAATTATGTTGGCGCTATATAGGGAAATCCAAACCATGATAATAATTTCATCAAATTACACAAGAGGGCGTTTGAAATGTTTTTTCGTGATGTACTATCCAAAAATTATGATAGGGGAGAAGTTATATTTATGGTATGCAATAATTTCCCATTTTCCATTCTCCCGGACATATTTAATGCCATGATTTGTGGTGGTGTTGGGATTGTTCGAATACAAGTTTATGATATAAAAGAATGTGTAGAACCAGAATAAAAAATTATATATGCTATTCAGGAATGAATAACTTCTGTACTTTTCACCACTACATTATTGGGGTTAACTTTTTTGGTAGGTATAAAAAAATATTAACCATGCTACCTTGGATGTTGTTGGTTGCCTTCGAAAACCCTTGTCTTAGGGAAATGGTTTGCAAAGTTCCCTAGTTTTTTATGTGTTTTGTTGGTCATATTATTCGAATTTTTGTTCAATTACCACCATTGATCAACTTCACAATCCATCTGATCAGAATCCAGAATAACCTTCTCTTTTTGATAAAATTAATGGTTGGAGAATATCTTCTCAATCAAGTTGATCCATTGTTTGGTGTTTGAGGGATCCGATAATCCATTGAAAGTTGGAGGCCTTTGTCTCATGAAGCTCTTGATTGTAGCTTATTATTTCTTAGGTAGGGTTGGAAGATCCTATTTACCAATGTTTCTATTCAAACCATGATTTAACTGAGAGAGAATCTTGGAAAAATGTTTGATTTTCACTCCCATCGGATACGGAATCCCATTTGAATAGTCATCACATTGATATTGACATTGATTTTTAGCCTGATTCCTCTTATTAATGACCTTTGGATGGAATAAAAAACAATGTTAGGGGAAACACATGAGGAGAATCTAATGAAAAAATGTAAAAGAATATAAATTACATTTATTCCCTTAACTTATGAATTTATAGGCTTCAATCTATGTTATCAATGATCTATTTCCCATCATATATTATCAGTGGAATTTTTTTATTCCATTAGTAATGGTTCATACTAAGCTTATGAATTTACCGAAGAATATCCCTTGGGATTTTCAATCCAAGAGTACAGAAAGGCCCATTATCATCCACCTATTGCTGTTCGAGTCTAGATCAACGCAGTGTATTTGGGTTTTACCCCTACATACATTTGTTCCAGAGCCACCTCCACTTGTTTGTATCTAGATAGGGATGTATTTTATTTTATAAACCCCATATTCTATTCTAAAAAAAATTAGGGATGCTTTTATTATTCATAGTCTTATATCTATGGATTTCACTAGGGTTTTTAAATCCTATTCCAAAAAATAACAAAACATATCCATTTATACCAACTATAACCACCCTGGTTCTTATTACACACATAAACACTATTTATTACATAAAATTGCACTTAAAAAAACTCCATGGATTGATTGGTCTAGTGTCTTGGGAAGTTTGGAACATTATATGAAAAATTATGACTTGAAACACAATATCTATATTGAAAACATCTTTTACATGACTACAAAATTCATTCATTCTGAGAATTTCATGGGACAACATGTGGATATACAAAAAAAAGTTTGAGATATAAGTCATAGTAAGGGAGTAAACAAATAATAACATTAATAACACAATACATGTTATTCTATAGGTAAATAAAGGGAGCATAAGAGAATTATGAACATAAAGGCATGATATAACATGATTATAATAACATAGAAATGTGGAAAAAAATTTAAAATGATATTGGCATGAGACATGGATCATTGCACATGGAAAATGAGTAAAACCACATTTCACTTAAATTATCATGATTATAACCACATGTCAAGTTATATATCATGATACAAATCTTTACATAACGCATTGGAGTGCTATCAGGGAAGACCCTTCTTAATCATTTCATTTCAAGCATAAGTGTGCCACATATATCATACAAAATGGTTTAATCAAACATCATAATTTATTCCATGAATAAGATATGTGTAATACCTAAATGTATCTCCTTAATCAACATGTACATGTGAATAAATGTGAATACCCTTGATAGAAAAATGGGTATGGAATTCACTTACATGAATATTTAGGCATGGGGAATTTTTGCGTAACTTCGGAAACCTAATGATGTCAAATACCATTAATAAAATAGGTTGATGAGATAGAAAGGGGTATCTAATCATTTATAAATGAAATGGACTATAATTGGGACATAGAAAATCAAATACCAACATACTTAATGGAATTTATATGGATAATATAAAACAACTTCTTGAATGTAAATTAGGAGAGAGAAATCTCTTATGAAATTTTAACATGGAAACATGTGTTCATGGGAGGCATTAATGAGTGATAAAGAGATATATCATCATTAAAAAATAAGGAGTGTAGTATAGGGGAGGTGTGAATTCATAATCCACCATTTTTAATTGAAAATTAAAGGGCATAGTAATATAAATAATCTTGGTCACAAATATAGATGGAAGGAAAGTGAGGATACCTTACATGGAATTGTGATCCCAAAGGCATGAGATAGGATTTAGAGAAGCTTATTTGGATCCTAATGAACATTGGGAGGATTATTTAGAGAGTATGGTGGAGGTTGGTTGAGCTGGATGTGGTTTTAGTGAAGAGGAATGGGAGATTAACTTGGTTTATATAGGAAAGGAGAGGAAATTCTTTATTATTTAGGTTTTGGATACAACACATTAAACATATAAAAACCACCAACCATATGATGGTTTTCCCATTGTTTTTACCATATTGTAGTAAAAAAATAATTTTATAAGGCCAATGGACTAACTTATTTAAATATTAGGATTTCCTATGTGGAGGTGAGTCACACTCTCGAGGAAATCATTTTAAAATGTTAAAAAAATTTAAGTCTTGGAGGGTCCACTCAGGCACCATAAAATTAATAAAACAAATATAATTCTATGAAATTTTATTTAATGAGATAAGGATTTTTTATATAATAGAGGAATTTATGATTTTATTGTCGACTTATGTTGATTTATGTTATTTATGGAAATGATTAACCCATCCTGGAAAATATGTGATGTTGGAAATTATATTTTTGGTATGAGACTTTATGAGTGATTGATGTTATTTGGAGAAAAATGTTAAAATTTATCTTGGAAGAATATAACAAAATTATTCTATTTTTTGTTATTCGAACATAGTTTGGATGATTTTTGAGATATTTTAATGACAGTTATTTGTCAAATGGTCTATGTTTTTGGTATTATAGTTGAATTTTGGAGCTTAAAATTAGTTTTTCTTCATCAAATGGTATATTATTTTTAGATAATTGTTTTCATTATCTTTAATATACTAGTTTTGGTTAATATATAAACACATTATAAATGTATAGTTAATCATCTTTTGATTATGTTATTCTCAATAAGTTGATTCTAGTGATTTAGGCATGAAAAATTCATCTTAAATACTCATCGATTAGATAAAAATATGAGTTTATTATGGAAATTTATTAAATTATGAACCTATAATTTCAAAGTTAGTATAATTCCATATGACAATACTAATGGTAGTATTGTAATTCCTCAATTATATAAAATGGATCCTAAAGCAAAAAACATATCATATTTCTTTATATAACAGGACATCAATAACCTATAAACCAATAATATATTTGTGGTTTTGGGATTGTTAAAATTATCACAATTTTTTTTCTATAACTCTATATTAGAGCATATGGTTAGCTCTATCTATCATATACATTTTTTCCAACATGAAACCCTAAATTTTTTTATCTCAGTTGATCTTTGTACTTCTCCCTCTATCTTTTAAAGTGGTTGTTTTATAAATCCTTTTTCCAATGTTGGATTACAATAACCATATTTTGAAAATTAATCCCTTAGCCACTAATCCTGAAATAAAATTTAAAGGATTAAATTTCCAAAATGGTGGTAGAATGGAAGATCATGATTTTGATTAATGAAACACCATGTTTGATAGCATAAATAATATGCCACATCAAGGTTAAACGAACATCTAAATATTATTATATAAATCATACCAATATAACCAACCCAATGGAATATTAGAAATGAAAATTATTAAATAAAATATTAAAATAGTGTTTAAAAATTTTTATATATTGGTTCATTGGTAAGTAAATTAATTATAAAATTAAATTAAAACCAATTTAATATAAAGGATGTGTTTTTTGAAAAACTATTTCAGTGAGAATTATTATATCAATAAAACAATAAATCAATATTGTTTGATTTTATTAACAATATATATATATATATATTTATAATATTAAATTTTAAGTCTATAATTAAATTTATTTGTTTATAGACATTATATATGAACAAATTCAATTTTATAAATAAAATAATTATTTTTTTTAAAAAAAGGAAATTTTTCCACCTTTTGATGGAGAACCGATTTTAAATCTAGTTTTGGAAATTTTTATAAGATCTATTTGAAAAAAATAACTTTTTATTTTGAATAGGTACTTCAATTTTTACATTTTCTTAATTTTTAATATTTTTTTGAAAACATTAATATTTTAATGAATAATGAGTATTAATGTGTTTATTTCAAAACTACGTTTTCTTCTAATTTATTTATATTGATAGAATATCATTTAAATAGGTATCAAATTATATTTATATTTTTTTATCATTTAATCCAATTAAATTAATTCTAATCATTTTAAAATTCAAATTAGATATAAAAACATTTCAAATTGGGAAAGTTTCACCTAAAAACCGTATTTTTAGTTTTGTCCGCAGAATTAATTTTAAATATTATTTTACCTTTTTTAAATTGAATTTAGTAAAATAGTTTACATATTTTGAACCAAATGTTCCAAATTATTTTGTAATGTCCTTTTCATTTTTAGGTATTAAAAACATTACCATCGAAAAAAATTATTTACCGTTGTACAAGAAAAACTGTGACATTGTTTAAAGTTAAAATATAAAATCTTAACATACCTAAAAATTACAAAATTAAATTGTTGGATGAGGTTTAACTTGAAACTAAACATTAGGAAAATAGTTAATTTAATTTATTATTTGTTGAAATTAATTACACCTCAATGTGGTTAGATTTTAATATAAAATAATCAATAAATAAATCACATGAACCAACCTCTCCTCGAGTATAAATACCACAAATCAACTCCCCATTTCATCACAAAAATAATTTTTGACCATAAAATATCTTCAAAATCCTCTCATACTCACACTCCCCACTTTTTTGTACTACTGGTCTCACCAATTGACCAAATCCAACGTCATTAGGGGTCTTTCAAGGAGGGGATCTATAAGAGGTAATTTACTCAATGTACATCTCTTAATTTCTTTTCTTTTTCTACATTCCCCTCACAGAATTCATATATAAATGTACTATTACTATAGAATCATATATATATATATATATATATTATAGTTTTAGGTTTCTAATTCAATATCTCATATCAAGATCATTTCTCACATCCTTTAATTCAATGAAACGAAATAGTTGTTCTAGTTTGTCGGTTAATTGCCTCAGTGATTAATGATTTTGTTATTTTTCCATTAATGAATTAACCGATGGTATTAAAAATATTTTTATTGTAAAATAATATTTTAATATGTATATTATAAATTATTTAATATTCTTTAAATTTTATATTAAGAAGAAATTTCTAGATTTCCATATTGTGGTTTTACGACTACTTCGTTTGGGGACGTGTGGAATACCGCCTCCTCTAAATGATGTGATTCGTTCACACATCAAATGGAATTGGTTAAATATTGTTTTATTGAGTATATATTACAGAAATTAAAAATTAATTCTACTTTTAAAGATATTATATATGTATACAGATTTATATATACTTCCTTTAATTTGGTTATTTCAATATGACCAAATAAATGAAAATAGTGTTCATGCATAAGTATGACCTACAGTATCCATGAACAATGTTTTATTTTTGTATTAATATATTTATATAAATAATTATATAATTAATATATAAGATATTTATGTCATTATTTATATTCTGGAGATTGTGGACTTATGATCACATAGACCATTGACATTATACCATGTTCATTTTCGACTCATGCACTGAATAATGAAAAAACTTATGACATGAATTTAAATAATTATTTAGTTGTTATAATATTAGTAGAAGTTATATAAAATGAATAATAAAATTTAAAATGGTTCTAAATCAAGTAGAAATCTACCTTAGTTTATAATTCATGAAGATAAAGAACATAATAGATGAGTCAAACTTGATGTAAGGGAATTTCTTAACACAATTTCCATTATTTGTGTTAAACATCTCCTTATTGGTTATGTCATTATATGACTATAATAAAAATGAATTTTGGATATATTATCCTTTACTTATACTTTATTAATGGGGAATTATTATTAATACACATAATATATATCTTTGATTAATAAATTGATATTCATAACTTACTCTTTTACTAAAACATATATTAAAATGTTTTAATGATTTGGTTTTATTAATATTTCTCATTAATGAAAATGTTAAAAAATTCTTTTAAGTATATATTTATATGGAAATTAATGTTTTAAAATTTAAATTTCTATCAAAAGGTTCCAATTTTTATTGGATAATGTGATTCAAAAATAATCTTTTTAAATGTTTAAATTTAGATTCAAAAATGTATTGATTAATCCAATTACCCGGAATGTGTTTTAACATATACACCATGAATGATATTCATCTCATCCATGATTATATTATTTATTTATGTTTACTTTAATTGTTTAATTTTTTTTTAAATAATGTGTTTCAATTTATAAGTGTGTTTCTTATAACGATGAAATGTGATGTCAAAGTGAAAATGTAAATTTTTTATTTTAAGATTGTTTTATTTGTTATGATTATGTTATGTTTCATGGGAATATTTTATGTATATGGGTGGTTCCATGATAAAATAAGGTTGGGTGAGACCATGATATCTCTCCAATAAATTTTACAATGAGACAAAGTTAAATGAAAATGTTTTTCATATGATATATAGGGAATATACTCTGATGGGTGTTCTAAACTTAACCATGAAGGTTACTCCATATGTAGATGTAAAAGCTAAAAAGTAAGTATGATATGGGTTAAAAAATTAACCTTTATGATTAATGATTCATATATTGTTTTATTGAATTCTTATGATTTCATGAGGTAAGATAAAGAGTTAATCTTTAGTGGGTGAAAGGTATGGTTTTTTTGAATTTTTTTTCATGAGTTTAAAATATTACTGAAATAATATTTTCATTCCTTTTTTTACATTAATTAATCAGATTTTTGTGCTCATCCAATGTTTATTTAATGTTTTCCACATATTATAAGGATGGGTAAGATAATGAGATAAGTCAAGATGAATTTTTTGATTTTTTTATCAAGGAAAATACTTAAGGTTTTATTTGAAAATGATTTAAATTATGGAAAAACGGACAGTGAGTATAAGTGTATATTATCTAATATATCAATTCCGATGTAATTATTAAGCCTAATTCCCTATATAATAAAAGTTTAAAGATAATTTTTTTTAAATAATGTAAATTCTTGACTTAACTTATTATTATGTAATGTTTAAGGCTGGGGTTATAGAATTTGGGTTGAAGTCGATGTTTCAAGAATTCCATAAGAGTATGATTGGATTGTAGTTGGGGAGTATTTATGATTTAAGAACCCATTTTTTCTTTATTCATTGGTTTATTTTTATTAGTCTTCAAAGAGACTAAATCACATAGTGGAAGAGTGTAAATGTGGGCCCATTAACCACCAACAAAATATGGATGTGGATTTGGGGTTCAGTCTTGGTAGCAAGGGTTTGGTGTATATATTAGATGCACATCGAAAGATGCAGGTACATATTGTTGATGATCAAGAAAAAATAATTATATAACCTCATTTTTATTCTTATTCATAGGTAGGGTTCACTTGAAAAGATCATCCAAAGGTGGGTTTGATATAGGCATTAAGGGAGGACGAACATTCTATCAACATGTCTTATGGAAGCTCACAATATGTAGCTAATGAGTTGGGTAGGAAAGAAAGAACAAACAATAATCCAATCCAAAAGTGAAATTTTATTTGAATATTGATATAATGGTAGTGAATATCTATGTAAAACTGAGACAAAATGTTTTTCAGGGAAATTTAGCAGTGCATTCTAAATTCATCATCAAAATATGAAGGAAACATGAACACTAAATGGATTTAATCATAATGATGGTCTATTAATGGAATGTTAGAGAAGATAAAAGGATTTAATTTAGTCTTAATGTCACACTGACTCCATGATGTGCGTCTCTTAATCAACAAGACTATTCAAGGATAGTTCATCATTAAAAGAAATTATCAACCTCAAATGGGAAGGAAAATGATAATTTTAAAACTAGAGGATAGTGAACATACATTAAAAGATGAAATATAAAAAAAATGGTCAACTTGGTTTTTTTTGATATCATATTTAGAGGCAATGAATTAGACTCTCAACTAATAGAAGACTATGAATAGGATCCATAATAAATTATGAAAACCTATGAAAATTACCCCAAAGGGCGATGATTTTATGGTTTAGATTAATGAATGTAAATATATGTAATATTATTTATGAGAATAATCTAGTTCCAAAGGGGGGGGGGTGGGGAAACAAGACATCACAATGATTAATCAAATTTACCAAAAAATATAGAAACTGTATTATCATTTAACAAACAACAATGGGGATAGAACCAGAAATAATTGATTCCATAATTTATGAGATGGTTAATAAAGTGTCAAGCAAGTCATGTTATCACGATATATGTGTGGAAAAAAGGAACCGGATGTGGAACAATAATTAATTTTTACAAAAAATGTGAACAGGTTGGATATAAATGTGGGAACTGAAAAACTAAAAATTTTCAACTTAGTCTCCACTCTAAAGATGAAATACCAAAAATATCGTTCTAGATAAATTATTAAAAGGGTGTTTTAAAAAAAATATGATATTATTATTCAATTTGATAGTAATGAAGATCAAATCAACAATCAAGACGACTTTTAGATGTGAAGCATCAGTGAAAGAAAGATAAATTCATATGAATATATCCAGTATTTGGAAAATAGTTCCAATCATTTTGAAGATCATTTCAGTAAAGATGCATATATGCAGGTTACCAAACATCAGTGTAGGGTAAATAATATGAGTTATTGACATTATATTTGTTTTTTATTTTATGATATTGGGAGTTTTTTTTCATTTTTAAAACACTTATGTTTTCCTATGTTTGGTTTCAAAAAATTTCCATAAAGGTGATTTATTAACAAAAAATTAATTTTTAGTCAGTCATGGAATGTAATTGAAATATATAATTGATTTTAAAATTTAATGAATGCATCTATAAAATTAGATTATTTATAAATTAAATTATAATAATATTAGAGAGTCATGGAATAATAATAATAAATCCAATTTAAGAAAAAAATATAAGAGTGTTTCCAAAAATAGGATGATCATTAAATTTAAAATATTTTTAAATAATGATTGTGATCAATGAAATATCATTGATACTTCAAATAAAACAACTACTAAAAAATTATATAGATATAAAATTACAATACACCGTATGATCTTATAATGATTCATATTATATTTTTTTGCATGATGTTATATAAATTTTTGGAGGGAAATGATTCAGTATTGTTATCTAAAATTTTATTATTTTTCATTTAGAGGTAGGGAGGAATTAATGCGGTAATCCATGGAATATCATGTATAGTGTTATATTAATAATTTAATACTAAATGTTCATATAAATTGATGAGAGATAAAATTCTAAAAAATAATTTCTTTTCTTTTATTCTGCATGTAATTGGAAGAGGATAAATAGTCCTCGAATAGTAAGATAAATATTAATAATTAATGATCATGGATCATGGATCATGTGCCTCAGAATCTAGTGACCAAAACCTAAATCACATTATCTAATAAAAACTTATTTTATAATGGGTTTATGAAACCATATACAACACATTGTGTATTAATCATCAGTGTAACCAACTTTGGGTGAACCATAAAAAACACATTCATTGTTTTACTATTTAATTTGTACATATTCATTATTTTTATGAGTGTAAACATTTATGCGTTATAGAATTAAATGAGTTCCTCAATTCATTACAATATGATCTGTTAAATTTGACAATTACATTATACAATTTTAAAGTATCCATGACTATTATTGACCCCTCCCACCCCACCCTCTTAATGTTCTAGTAAACTGAACTGATAAACCTTTTTTATTTTCTTTAACCGACCCATTTAATAGGGAATAAATGAAATGGAACAACAATTAGGTGATATTTCTTGTACACAAAATGATGTAAATAATTGTATTAATAAAATAATATAATGGGCATTGATTTAAAAATATATATATGATGCCAATGACAATATGAAAGCTAAAATAGTTTATAGATATTATTCATGAATCAATAAAACTCAAAAATTTAGTGCATAATGAAAATAATATTAGCCAGAATAAAGATTAAGAAAAATTATATCAATAAGGATATAAGACCATATATTTCATAAGGTTATAAAAGCTTACATAAATTGTATATCTCCAAGAACCACATGAAAAATACCATTAAGAAGCCAAATACATCTTAGTCTACATCATCAATACATAAAAAAACTGCAAGACTTCTTCCCTATACATGTATTATTAAAATTAATAATTATTTCATACAAACCAGATTGTATAAATAGGTGGTGCGTATATTTTCCTATATCGTAAATTCATAAGAATTTTATTATACATTCCACTAAAATAAGATGATGTTCTCCCAACGTTATATAATACATGAAAAAAATGTAATTTCAATAATCTTCTTAGAGAAAACCATATGAGTAACTCGCACCATAATTATTATCACCATGTAAGTCTTTACATTCAGGATTAGGCACACAAGATAACTAATGAACCCATTTTATATACCCACACCTATGTATGTATCTCCCATCAATAAAGGCCTATTGAATAAAACATACTCATGAGTGAAACACATCCCTCTGAAAAAAGAAACATATGGTGGTAAAATATGCTGTTTTAAAAATTATCCCTACTAACATGATTAACAAGATGAGGCCCATTGAATTTTCATTTAGAAAAAAATGATATCCCTAAAAAATCCATGTTACCAATCCATGTTCCTAACATTCTAAAAATATTATTTTAAAGAAAGAAATATAAAAATGGTGTTTTATCATAACCATTGTTAGCATGCCCATAAATCATACTATTTAACAATATTTTATGAATGAAAAATAATATAAATAACTATAACATTAATTAGATATTATGGGAAAAAATAGTCCTTAGGAATGAAAATAGTTCAATTTATTAATTAATTTTTAATGTGGGATAATTTTGGAATCTTGATCTATTTCACAAAGAATAAATCACACCATTCCATCATGGATCTAAGAACTAGACAACTTAATATGATGATTACTATAAAAGACCCACTAAAACAGACTGTGACCACAATATTCAAACATGATATCCCAATAATTGTTTTTCCATAAAATATTATTTTAGAAATATATATAAAATAACAATAAATTTTAGTCATTCCATTGATTCATAAGAGTATTCCTCTATAATTGTAATAGAATGTATTTAGTTTCAAAGATAATCAACATAATACAAGCATCCATCCCTATAATTCATGATCCACATGAGACGGAGGGAATAATGTTGGTTTACAGGAAAAAGGGTTTTATAATCTAATTTATATATCTATTTAATGACATGAATATTTTATAAAACCTCTCTATTCCATATTTCCAAATAACATCACATGGCCAAATACTTAATGTAAGGTTTTTCTAATTCATGGACCAACTATGAACCTATCCAGACACATCAACCTATATGTGCACTATCATATGTATGACCCATAAAATTTAACTTATATTTTTAAAAAGAGTGTTCCCTATAGAATAACACTTTAATATTTCAAAATACCCTTGAACACCGTAAAACCAACAACAAACATAAATATCATAGAAACATAATATAATAAAAATATATTAATAATCTAGTGGTGATGTATTCATCCCACCATAGTGATTTCTATAATATAAAATTAATAAGTTAGTGGTGTTTTGATAAAATTTTAAAACACACCACCAACATAATAGTACATTTCCATTAATATTTCGTAGAGATTCATTGTTATAAACAAAAAAATGTACCAAAGGTATTTATGGACCAAAAATATTTTCATAATTATCATTTCAATATATGAATAATAGAAATAACTAAATTGAATAATTGGTCAATAATGGAAAATTTATAACCCTTATATAATTGGAATTGACCTCTTTTGTCAACTAAAAAGAAATAAGAGAAGGCATGCACTTCAATTAATGAGTAATGAAATTCCATCCAACTAATACCCCATGAATATAGTATAGATTCTTGAATGGTACTGTGCACAAAAGATCTACCATCACTTAATTTTATTAGAACCGACATGAGAGATTACCAAATGGTCATGTGGGGTGTGAATTTATATTTTAAAAAAACTGATGATAATATAAGAGACAATTGTAATTAGAGTGGAAATAAAGTAATAATCAAACATGGGTATCTTATTATAGTTAGATCCACTAGATTCTACTATACTATTCACCCCTCTAAAATAATTTTTTCTGGAACCCACTAACTATGGAGTCGTTGAATAATTATTCGAAGTAATAACCCTTACATTGACATTTATACACCTTGAGTCACAACCAAATTAGACTACCATTTTTAAACATTAAGGAAAAAACAAAACAAGTCCAATATTATTGTAGCCAATTGTATAACATGAATAGTACAAAAAATGTCTACATCAGGGAATAACCAAATAATTTTTCCCTTTTCATCTTACATGAACAAAATTGACAAACTTTTAAAGGGGATTCATAAACCAATCAGTTCTAAATTTTAATGGGATTTAAAACTCAATATTAAATCATAGGGAATATGGTTGAATTATTTAACACCAAATAACCAGCATAAAAAATTAATATTTGAATATCAACACAATAATGATCCCTTATGTAGTATATGTATTTTATTATAAAGTATAGAAAAAATGTTTGTAGTAAGAGTGATCACATAGAGTATATCAATGGGGATCAACTTCACTATTTTGTCTCCTTGATTATACACTTTTATTTATGTTTTTCGTTTCCCATACTAAAATATATTAATACAATTACATTATGATGTGTGGAATAAAACTTCCAATTCTCAGTAATAGATATAGTAATTTACCATTGAAATTGTTTTCTTGCACTTATATCAATAATAATGTTTTTGTATCTCAAAATGGATGATAACTAACTCAATAAAACTATTAAAACCATTGATAATGTTTCATAAAATAATAATTCAAATTACATGGAAGTACTTGATAAGGTATGGAATAATAAGACTCCGAATATAAAATATTATATATTCACAACATGAATATTTCTATAAATGAAATATGAATGTTTAAACCATATGATGTATATTAATATATATATATATATATAATTCTTCCAGTTTGATATTTCTATACTACAAACAATTAATAAATAATTATAGAATTAAAATCAATGAGAAATTTATTACAAACATGTTGTAAGTGGAAATGATAAATTATTAGCAAAATAAACCATGTTTTCATGTTTGCATATAATCATGAAAACAATACAAATTCTTCATACATAATTTTAACTATGTATGAAAATTTATCTTCATAGGATGGTTTAATGTATGAAAAATATATCATGTAACATAAGTTCTCTAAATAATAGATTTCATATATCAAAAAACAATTCCTATAAGGAAATTTAAAATTTAGTTAAAATATATGTAAGAAAATTGTGTTTTAAGAAGAATTAACACATCCAAAAATAGGTTATATAACAAAATTATATAATAAAGATTAATCCACATATCAAATGTTTTCACATAATTGAATCTGTAAATACAAAAAACATCACTTAATAATAATGCATGTTTCCAAATTTCATATTTTTCAGATTAGGAGTATATTGAAATTGTTATGAAAAATATGTATTAAATAGTCCATCTATACTTTAAAATGATGGAAAACATTATCAAACATGGTATATATTTTAATAAAGTGTTTTTAAAATAATAATTATTCAATAGAAGAATAATTTAAATAATATTATATAAAAATAAATCAAATTAGATTGAATATAATAATTTTTTATTTTAAATTATCAAAAAACAAAAATTATATCATGAATAAATTGAACAAAACACCCCAAATAGATAAATACCTGATAAATCTTATAACATCTTAAATATTCTCCACATTTCAAAAATTAGGAAAATGGAATATAGAAAAATTTACCCCCTTTATATTGACAAAACTATAGTAAAAAATTGAACATAACATCAATAACTAGTAATAGGAAAAAAATTAATTGTTCGGAATTTTCATAAAAATTATTAATAAAATACCCATCATTCATTTGATCTTTTTCATTATAAAATGGTGTCTCTTGTTTAAAATCTATAGGAATATTTTCAAATATATTTGATGAAAAAATAAAAAAATTAATATCAATGTTCATAAAAGATAAAAAATAAGTTGATATACTCATAGATCCACTATAATAGCTATGAAATTACAATATTGACCTAATTTTCAAATGTTATGCTAAAAAAATACTATAATTCAAAAAATATTTAATATCTCATTGAGTAAAATTATTCAAACTCTCGTAAAAAAATACTATAAATTTAGATCTCAATTATCCAATTTTCAAACTTTGTTTTACAAAAATTTGATATATCCAAACACACACTACAAATATCATCAAGCTACATTTTATTAGAAATAGATTCAATTTGAAAATTCTTTTTTGAACGTGAATCCAAGAAAAAGGTATTTTACAAAAATATTCTCAATTCAAGACTGCTGTTATTTTTTTTACAGACATTAAAATAATAGATTTATTGTCGTAATATATATATATATATATATCCGTTTTTAAATAAAAATAAAATAAAATTGTTTGTTTAATCATTAATGATTTTTTAACATGATAGAGTATCTATATAATAAATTACAATGGTATAAAGCCAAGAGAAATTATTCTTCAAATTCCATGAATATAAATATTTTCCCAAAAATCAGGACATACATAATATTCTTTTTTCAATATAACACGGATCCACTGTACTAATAATTATGATATCTAATCAAATGAAATTAATTTTTTATGGTAAAAAAATATATATTTAATTTTCTTTTAACACATCCAATAATAATTTTAACACAATATAAATAATTTTATTTAGAGAAAATATAAAATACAGTGTTTGAGAAAACATAAAATGTTTAATTAATCCTCAATGTAGTTAAATGTTAAAAAAACCATGGATATTATTTGTCATAGAAATCTAGCCCAAATCATTTTACAAATGGATTGGTATACTTTAATTGATTATGAAATATTCCATATTTTTATTGAGAAATTTGAATACCAAGAAAGAATTTAAATCCTCCCATAATAAGCAGATAAAATTATGAAGAAAAAAACTATAAAATTTAATTACCATGGTTTCTTTTGAGGGTATAAATATCATTTCAACAACATAGACATCCATAATAAAATATCATTATATAATTCTAAATGAATAATGTAGAATCAACATTTCAATTATAAAACAATTTTACAATATAGAAAATGTTTCCCTATCAGGTTATCATGATGGATAATCATTCAACAGATATAAATAATTATGAAATTTAAAAATATGGACATGATGTTTAACATTCATATATTGAGGGGGTATTAAAACATATAAATATTTATAAATGTAACCATTTATAAACGTACATTAGACATCAATTTGAATGATTTTAAACACATGATATGTATAAAAATATAATAGTATTATAATTTATACAAACCTATTTACATGTGATAAATATTATTAAAAATTAATGAATTCTAATTAGGAATACATTGAGGAAATGAGTCATTATTTTTTAATAGTATTTGAAGATTTATTATGTTTCTTCCAAAATATATATTTGGTTCAAATGACTTAAGAGTATTTAGGTGGAATAATTAATGAACAATAATAATTTCTATTAAACTAATTATTATTTTTTTAATGAAAACATACAATTCAAATAACTTAAAGCTTCATAAATTTCTATAATCACATAAAAAATGATTGAATGATAAAAAAACATTTCAATTAGATCTCCATGTTTGAAAATTTGATTCAATTTTTTTTAATAAATTTTCTTAAGGATGATCGGTATGTGTATTTTAAGATAATTTAATAATGTGTCTAGTTTTAGAAGTAATTTACTTTGATTTAACATGATCTTTTATATATTGTTTTTTATGGATTAAATTTATAATATCTAAACACATCCTCTTTTATTTAAATATATTCTACCATTTTATAAAATTATTTTATATCAATAATGACACTAATTTATTATCCACAAACCATGGTTCTTCTACTATGAACTCTAAATGATTTATTATTGTTTTAGTACCCAATGAATATACCCAAATAAATTTTTAATGAAGCTTATATAAAACATCATTGGTATTTAATTTTCTACCTTATATACCAATTCTCTAAAATATTCAATTTTTAATTTTTATTTTATAAATGGTAGTATATATTACAAATAATTATATCCTAAGAATATTGTTTTCATAAAAATGAAAATTTATATTTAAATCCTTATCCCAGAAATTTTCCAAAAGATTTATATCAATAAAAATGGATGTAATCATTCCATGAAGTGTTTTATTTTTCCACTCCATTAAATTATTTTCTTCTGTAGATCTAGGTGAAGTAATTGTTTAGAAACTATTACCCTCTTCAAATATTATAAATTCCCGATTCAATAATTCAACAACAAGATCTATTAAACATTATTTATTTTAATTTTGTTTTAATTTTTATCTAATATATCAAAAGTTACAAACCATAAAAATGTTATATATTTAAATGAAATCAAATTAAACCTTTTATATCTATTATAAACATCAATAATAATAAAATTATATATTTTTCTATATAAATTATTAGATTTGAACGACCAATATTATCTAAATCAATTATAGTAGAAATCCAAATAGTTTTTAACTCAGTAAATAGTTTAAAGGAGAAAATATAATTTTTACATTCAAAAAAATATTCAAAAAACAAAGTCATTTAGTAGAAAATGTTTGGTTATGAACAAAACTATATAATTCTTAGAAACCATGTTTATCCATTGAAAATTAACAGAGGATAATCTCCAGTAAAATTTTTCTTATAATATTATAAAAAATATAATCATTAATATGATCATAGACTTCTCCATGATTAATGTAATAAAACTGATCATTTCCATTTTCATAAAACATTAACAATTATTCTTTTAAAAAACACTTTTTATTTAGAAATTTGATATTAATTCAATCATCACATAATTCTTAAAAATTATGAATTAATGTTATAAATTTCCAATTTATATAATTTTTTAAATAGTATTATAAATTTAAATTCCATCATCTCCATAAACATTGGATTTTCCTTTTGAATTATCAAAACATAAAATTGTATCTAGAACACAATGTGAATGATATATAAATTAAAATAATCTCTATTCATGTTTCTTGAAAATTATTAATTGATATAACTAATAAAATTCATGACACATCCATTCCATAATTAAAATAAAAATCGATTTAGGAATGTTTTCTACCCATGCTAAGCAAGGTCATTCAAGATTTATGTGTGAGATTCAAAAAATTAAAAAAAAGAAATGAATTAAATATTTATTGGTAATATAGAAGATAAATATTTTGAAATAAAAGATTTTGAATATCATTATGATTATTGGTTTATCAATGGATAATTATTTTTATAAGGTCCATTAAATTTACAGTTAAAACAATTAATAGTTTATGAAATCTTGTTTGAACACTTCACAAATTTTGTCTTGTACATTTTTAGAAAATTATTTATATAACTAGGGTCAATATTTATATCTATTAATTTTATTAAAACTCATAATTTAATAAATGTGTTATATTCCTTCTTGAAATTTATATATTTGAGTTGAAATTATCAATGTTAATTTTAATCATTTCATTTTTACTGAGAAAGAAAATAAAATTCCTTAATTCAGCCTCATTTTATTTTAAAAATAATTCATTATTTCCAATTATTTTCATGTTTTTACCAATTTCCACATGTTTATATTTTAATTCATTTCTTTTATAATTTAATTAAACTTTAGGGTCACCCAAATAAAATTTCAGTTCATTAATATTTTCAATATTATAATATAATGTAGTTGATGTAAAATATTTATTTTAATCCATAATATCTATTTATATTTTGTTACTATCTTTATGTCAACCATTAAAAATTTCAATTACGTTGTTATCTATATCATTTTACCCAAACTGTTCATCAATAAAATGTTTAAAATAAGATTTATATGAATAAAAACAATAAGATTTACGTACCAATTAATTATTTAATATAATAAAATGATTCAAGGATTCTTCCCAATGTTTGCTAAAAAACATGAATATGAATCTGATATGCCCCTCCATAATTATTTCAAATCATTACATTATTTCTTTAATTTTTTCATTTGGTGACTCTATTTCATTATCTTTAGGAGTCTTCTTTGATGAAAACATTTTTCTTACATTCATAACATGTAACATATTCCTCATCCCACATTAAAATTTTATTTTCCTTATAATAATCTATTGGAAAACTGATTCTAAATACTTCTAAATATACTTAATTATTTTTATGATTAAATTTTTTTGAAACACATTATAAATAATGTCCCTATATTCCAATTCAAAATCATAATTGTACATAGAAAATTTTTAAATATAAAAAATTACATTCTTTTTCCTATATTTTTCATCTATAATATTTTTATTCCATTTCTTATAGAAACTATGAAACAATACTAACTTCATATATATATTCATTGAATTGCTTATATTTATTAATATCCACTTCTTTAACATGAAACATCATAGGAAGTTATCAAATAACCCTTTGAATATGAAATTGGATTATATAAATCTCTTCTAAACAACATACATCATTTATAGTGTTATTAAATCTATAAATGATTTTATTTATAGTTTAATTAGAACTTATTTTAAATTCCCGAAAACATTCCCTTAATAATAGAAACAAAATTCATAGAATCCTATCCTAGAAAAGATTCACATCATGTATAATATTAGAAAATTTATTCATAGTTTTACATAGGTATATTTGAATGTACACATTCCTATTAATAATGTAATATTTTATATTCATCACCTTTTTATTTAAAATATAACTTATTACAACCAACTAGGATAAATATTCTAGATTAATATTAGATAAATTTTATTTTAATACTTTAATTCTAAAATAATAAATACTAATTTTTTTATGATTACTTACATCCAACATTTTTAATATCTTTATCTAGTGCCATAGAAATTAGAAGGAAATTTTTTAATCCTTCCATCAATCAAATATTTTTACGACAATCTAAAATTGATACTGTTGGTCGGAGTGGATTCTCAAGAGGGGAGTGAATTGAGTTCCAATTAAAAATTTCTGTTAAAAAGATTCTTATTAAAATCCCCCAAATTAAATAAAAACCTAAACTGTAGTGAATTTGTAATACAGTGAAGGGTTATTTAGTTTTTCAAGAGATTGATTAGTTCTCAGATAATCAAATCTGAAGATTAATTAACTCTTGAAGCTAAACTAATGCTTTATAATAAATACAAACACTTGTTAGTTTAACTGTCAGAGTTACTTTAAAATATATTTGAGTTTAAAGTATTTAGCAGTGGAATATTCAATATATTTTAAAACCAAATAAACAAGTACAAGAGTTCTAACCAAGAGGTTCAGTCTCATGCCGAGATTTAGTACTCTCAAAACAATTTATATAAATTTTGATCCACCCCCTGGATCTGGATAAACAATAGTGCAATGAGTGTCCAGGTACTAAGACCTCTACCACAGTTCTTAATGGGAAAACAAAACAATAGCACATAGGCTATCCAGGTCCAACTTGACCTCTACCACTATCCATAGCGGGAAATAATAGTATAGGGAAAGAGTGAGTGAGGATTAAATCCTCTAGTTCAGCACATGAGTCAATGTGCGTATGAAATATATAGAGTACACACACTGCTCAAATGTAAGTAAAAGATTCACTAAGAGAGTATATGTGACTTTAGAATGCTATAGTGATTTGAAGTGCAGATCTGGATTCCTTTTAATGGAATGGAAATGCTTCTGATTCCTTCTCTGGTTTTTTTCATGAAATCATAGTGTCGTTTTCTACCTTGATTTTCAGGTTCAGTTTGATCAGCTTGAGTGTATAAACAGATCATTGTAGTTATTCATTCTTTGACTAAGTTTCAGCTTGTGTTTTCTTCTTGTATGAATGGCCTCATATATATCTTGTGTTCTTTAAGTATACAGGTGTATGGATGTCGCCTATATTTATTGTGTATATGCATCTCTCTCTTCTATGCAGTTCAATCCTCCTTTTATACCTTAAGCTCCGACAATAGGAATGATTACCTTTTCATAGGTACGAGGTACGATTCCCTGACATTCCAACAACTATCATTAATTAATATTACGTGCATTAAAACATCAAATATGACTATTTCTTAATAAATAAATAGAAATAGAGTTTAATTATCAGTGGTTGGTTAACAGTCATCTTTCATCAGTAGCTCACTGTCAGTAGACGTGTAGTGATGGAATTTGTATAGCGGTGAGCTTCCGATCGGTAGCTCTCTGTTCTTGTACAGGCAGCTCCTTGTATCAGTAGCAGTTACTCTGTGTAACAATAGTTCTATATACTAGTAACTCATTCTTCGGTAGCTTTGGTCTATCGGTAAATTTCTCGTATTGGTAACTACTTATATCGGTGGCTCTGTCTATTGGTGAACTTTTTATAAGTAGCTTTATATTGGTAGCCATTTGTCTGTTTGGTTGTATCGGTAGATCTTTATAATGGCAGTTGTGTGTCTCTCTGTCTGTATCAGTAGACTTGAGTAGCAGAGACATTTTCTTACTGGTTACCTTTGTTTATCGGTAGACATACACATATCTGTAGACTTACTCATATAGGTATACTTACTCTAATGGTAACCATTCGGTGTACTGGTAGACTTACATACTGGAAGCTCTGTTCTGTACCAGTGTATTTAGCCTTATCAGTAGCTATGTGCATACCGGTGAACTTAACACTTATCTGTTCTATGAAAAACATATCCAGGTTGAGTTAGAATTATTTCAAAGTATGTAAAAACATAGATAAACAGTGATTAACATATTCTAATTATTATTTTGATATTATTGTCAACATAGGATTATAAACACATACTAATGCATAATATGGATTATCAAAATATGTGAGCTCAACAATCTCCCCCTTTTTGATAATCCCAAATCATTGTATTATAATCCAAAATAATCAGTGAAGAATCATTATAAAATACAATGGATCTTAGTTCTCAGTGTGAGTGATGAAATTTTAAAAATCGAGATTTTAAAAGTATAAGAGGATATGGTATCTATATGAAATTGTATCAGAGAAAACAATAAATTATAAACACATGTATCAGAGGTAAAATATATAACAAATATACCAGACAGAAATGTATTATGCTCATAAAATATAATGATATTTCATATCAGTTTTCCCTGTTCTCCCTTAGATATTATTTCTCCCCCATATTTGTTTCCCATAGATATTATTTATCCCCAAGATATGTTTCCCTTAGATATTATTTCTCCCCCTTTGTGATTATCCAAAAGTGGGAAAAAAAGAAAATACAGGAAAAGAGAAGTAACAGAGGGGAAAATAAAGTAAGTTCATATTTATTTATTAGAGTAAATAGATACAAAGAAATACATAAATGAACCAAAAAGAAATATAGGTGATTCCTATCAAAGATCCTAGCCACTAATCAATCCACATCCTCAGCATGAGATTTTCCTTTTGGGTCAGAAGAGGATTCAGGCATGGTGGATACAGGTGGATGCTTAGGAATAACGGAGATAATCAGAGAAGGCTGAGCTACTGAGACATTGACTGGCGTATAATGTGTAGCTCTCTGGTTTTTCATAGGAGTGAGGCTCCGAAAGTCTTGGATTGGAGTCATCTGAGGAATGGAGGAAGACTATGCAGAGGTAGGCATAACTGGAGGTATAATGATAGGAGTACTTTCTACATGCAAGAATGGTAGAAAAAGATTTCTAAAATCCATAATGATCCCTCCTCCTCTATCCATAGCAGAAATGAAGTCATCCTTATTCTCTATGAATTTATCTAAAGCTAGAGTCAGTTCCCTGAGCTTTCTTACTTGTTCTCTGAAGTATTGATTGATAGGAGGTAATTTCAGATTTTCCAAATGAAGCTTGAAATGGTTGGTAAACTGATTCTTGGTATACACTTTCTGAAAATAAAAGTCAACTTTATCCTTTACATATTTGTGAGAGGCATAAGCTTCTCTCATATAATCTTGAACAATTTTCATGATATCTCTAGTGGTAGCCACCACCTGGGTCAGGGAAGATGAGTCCACATGGCCACAGGTTGATGCTGAACCAAGATGTTCCTTCATCAGTGCTCAAAACATATCAACATCTGCAGAAGTACTTGATGAAGCAAGAGGTTTGACAGTGAATGAAACAGTCTCCTTGAATGATTGGGTTAATTTTCTTATCATCTTCTGGAAAACCAAATCCTGAGTGCTCACATGCTCTTTGACCTAATTATTAAAATCTTCAAAGACATATCCAAATTACCTTACTACACATTTAGTGTAATTGATATCAAAATTAATTTGAGTTTGAGAACTACTAAAGGAAGATGAGGAAGCAACAGACTGGTTCAAGGCAACCACAACTCCTGTCTAGCTCTCAATATGAGAATGACACACTTTGATTTCATTCATTATCTATGTCATAGTGGTTGACATGGTACAACCAAGAGAGAGTTCAATGGATTTTTCCATGTATCTCATCTCCTCAACAAAACAATTCATTAAATCGGCAATAGATATATTCCAAGACTCTTTCATCTCATCCTTTAAAGACTCAAAGTCAGCCTTGGTTACCATACTACCAGGCACAACAACATGTTCTTTTTCTGACATAATACTTTCTATAGAGTCATCCATAATAGATTGAATGGATGAAATCAGTGAAGTTTCCATTTTATTTACTTCTTCCACAAAGCTAGCCTTTAGCTCAGACTTTAACTGATCTATATCAGGTGTTCTAACTACATCCACATGTAATAACGTAGAGAGAATACCATAATTGACTTTAGGTCTACTGAGGGATGCCTCATTATCAGAATATGGATAATCCAATCCACAGACCACAAAACCTGGGCCTGCTGCCCAGTCTTCAATTCCATTAGCTACTGAAACACTGCCTAGTCTAGTTGGATTCTCCCCCTCAACTGGTGCATTCTACATTACAGCAATGGAACCATCATCAGCTCGGTCTTCCTATAAAGAATATTCCACAACCATCCCCATTTCTCCAACAGTAGGAGGACCCTTAGGAATAGGACCAAGCCTATCAACATCAATAAGAACAACTTCTAAAGGCACAACAGAACTTCCAATCAAAGGACTCAAACTCAAGGTGGCAGAAGAAGATGCTTCAGTTTCAGATTCTCTTTCTTATTCCTCATTCTCTAGGGCAGCCTCTTCCTGATCTGATCTCTGCTGGTCTTCCTCATCCACAAGTCCTTCTTTATTGCTTACACCCAAAACAGTTTCTGTACTAGGTAGGTTCAAAGAATCAATTCCCTTTTCTTGTGATACAATTTCGGGAGTTGCTCTAGGAGGAATGTCCGGATCTCCTCCATCTACTGCAGATGAATCCTCCTCATCTGAATCATCACTATAATGTGGCTCCTTCTCATCATGTCCAAGAACTGGATCTCTCTTGTCTTTTGGTCTATTTGGATTGTCAACTGGATTGAACTTGTCATATATCTTCTCATCATCACTAACCCAATACCTTCTCCATGGGTTCCAGGTAATCTTCATATACCTGCACACTATTATTATGATACAAAAATTGTTTCATACCACCACTGTCCCATCTGGGGACTCATCAACCCCCTTTACCTTAATCATAACCGAAATCAATTTGGCAAAGAATAAAGCATTGGGTTTTGATTTGGGTCTAGTCATATCCTCCATTTGAATCATTAGCATCCTAAAAAGATTCCACTTCACACCATGCCTTAAGAGATTCCATAATTAAATATCTTGATACTTCAGATTTGCAAAGTCCCCTCTTCTTGGACTTAGCACATGTTGAATGAATTTGAACAACAACCTATTTTCCCCATCCATCTTAGCAGCCAATACTTTCCTAAGAGTTCCATATCCTGTCAACTATTCCAAGGTAGTTTCATAGTTGAATATGTCATTGGTAGGATTTATTGTCTTTGATGAATACCCAAATAGTCCTTCATGTGGTACCTTCATGCATTCAGCCCATTCAATGAATGAAAAAGCTATTTCCTTTCCATTTACCACTGAAACCATTCTATTGTCTTTATCGGATTTCTCAAATTGCACCAAAGCATAGAAATATTTTATCAGATTCGAATAATAGGGACCATTGTTGTTTGTGAAACGTTCTATCCATTTCTGCTCCTCCAATATTCTAAGGGTCATCGATTTTCTTGACAAAAATTCATTCTGTACACAGCTCCTTCTCGATTAAAATTTCTCTATTTTTCAAGTGTGGGTTCACTGGATGCATGCCTGACCTTGTTCGATTGAAACTGCTACTTGATTCAGGTCCTGTCTTCCGCTTCCTCACATTTGGCTCATCAACGTCATCTCTAACAGTCGGAAGTTTGGTTTTCTCCATCTCTATATTGAATAACATAGGTTTTTCGTGAGATTCATGGATTCAAGTAGTTTGGTTTGAGAGAGGAGAGTTCAGTGGATTTAGAAGTAACAAAGACTTAGTTTTATCATTTAAGAATCATAAAATAAAGAATTGAAATATAATAAATAAAGTATATATGATACAGATTCCGGCGGCTAAAGACATAAGTTTAAAACAGTGCATACTAATGGTAGCGTATACCGGTGAGAATTCTTAATGGTGAGGTGCACTAATAGTGAGGTATATCAGTGAGGTTCATACCAGTGAGATATGGAGGTGAGGTTTCATACCGGTGAGCTATAACAGTGAGGTTTCATACCGGTGAGGTATAACAGTGAGGTTTCTAACAGTGAGGTTTCTAACGAACATAGTCTATAATTCCTAATTCATGTCTAATGTACCACAACCTATCCGAACATAAAGTCTTGGTGAAAATGTAAGCTAATTGATTTTCAGTACCTATAAATTCAAGATTAATATGACCTTTTTGGTAATGATCTCTCAAAAAATGGTGCCTTACATTAATGTGTTTGGTCCTAGAGTGAGACATAGGATTCTTAGAGATGTTAATTGCACAAGTATTACCACAATTTATTGATACATGTTTAAACCGATATCTGTAGTCCAACAAAGCATGTTTCATCCACATAATTTGTGCACCGCAACTACCAGCAGCAATGTACTATTCTTCAGTAGTAGATAATGCAAAAAAATTATTCTTCTTACTACACCACGATACTAGGGACTTACCTAGAATATGACATGTTCTAGAAGTGCTCTTTATATCTAACTTGGAACTTGCAAAGTCAACATCTGAATAACTTATTAAATCAAAAGATTGTCCTTTTCGACAAAACAAACCTATATTTGCAGTATGTTTAAGCTATTTGAATTTTTTTAATAGTAAGAAAATGGGATTATTTAGGATTATCTTGAAATCATTCACACATACACACACTAAACGTAATATCTGGTCGACTAGCAGTAAGGTAAAGTATACTTACAATCATTATTCTGCAATTGGTTTGATCAATGGGTTTACCAGATTCATCAATGTCCCACTTGCAAGTGGTACTCATGGGTGTATCACTTTCCTTAAAACTATCTAAACGAAAATTTTTAAAAGATCCTTTGTATATTTACTTTGATTTTAAATAATACCATTTTCATTTTGAAAAACTTGAATTCCAAGAAAATATTTGAGTTCTCCCATTAAAATCATTTCAAATTCATTTTTCATACTCATTGAAAAATAAATACACAATTTATTTTTAGAAGATCCAAAAATAATATCATCAACACAAATTTGTACTATCAAAACACCTTTAGAAATTATTTTGATAAAGAGAGTTGGATCAGCAATACCTTTTGTAAAACCTTTTGAAATAAGAAAATTACTAAGTCATTCATACCAATATCATGGAGCTTGTTTCAAACCATATAAAGCTTTAGATAGCTTAAAAACTCGATTTGGAAAATGAGGATTAGTAAATCTAGGTGGTTGTTCAACAAAAACATCTTCAATTATAAAAACATTTAAAAGAGAACTTTTAACATCCATTTGATATAACATGAAATTCATATGACCACCATAGGCAAGTAGAATCCTAATAGCTTCTAATCTAGTTACAAGAGAAAAGGTTTCCTCATATTATATTCCTTCCTCTTGAATATATCCTTGTTCAATTATCCTTACTTTGTTTCTAACTATGTTTCCAGATTCATCAACTTTATTTCTAAAAACCCATTTAGTGCCTATTGTCAATGTGTCCTTAGGTCTGTCAACTAATTCCCAGAAATTGTTTCTTTAAAATTTATTTAATTCTTCTTGCATATCCATTACCCAAAATTCATCATTGATTTCATCATTGATATTTTTGGGTTCTAACTGTGAAAGAAAAGCTTGATGTTCAACCTAGTTTCTTAGAGATGCTCTAGTCTGTGTCTCTCTATCAAGATTACCAACAACATCATTTAAAGGACGATTCTTTAGAATCCTAGTTGATCTAGTAAAGGCAGAACTAGAAATTTCAGGCTCTTCTCGAGATTCTGGTTCTACAGAAACAGGATCTGGAATGTTTCCAAAACTGGATGTTTTTACAACAGGTTCATTGATTTTATCATTAAGGTTCAAAACAGACAAATCTTCTTCAATATTTTCAATGGAATATTTAGGATCATGTGGATCTATTTCATAAAAAATGATGTGAATGGACTCTTCCACACATGTAGTTCTTTTATTAAAAACTATATATGATTTACTCGAGATTGAATAACCTAGGAAAAGTATTTCATCACTCTTGGATGCTAGCTTTTCATGATTAGCTTTTGTATTGAGAATAAATTCTTTGCAACCAAAAACATTAATGTAACTAACTTTAGGTTTCCTATGGTTCCACAACTTGTAAAGGGTATTTTTAAGAAAATTTCTAATCAAGACCCTATTAATAATGTAACAAGCTGTATTTACAGCTTCAACCCAAAGGTAAATTACCAGTTCATACTCATTAAGAATATTTCTTGCAATTTCATGAAGAGTTCTGTTTCTTATTTCTACTACACCATTCTGTTGAGGTGTTCTAGGGGCAGAGAAATTGTGACTCTAGATATTGTGTGAGCAATAATATTAAAATTCATGATTTTCAAACTCACGACCATGATCACTTCTCAAAGTCTTAATCTTATGTCAACTTAGGTTTTCCATAGACTTGGAATATTTAATAAAGTAAGAACAAGCTTCACTTTTGTGGGAAAATAAGTATACCCAAGTGTACCTAGAATAGTCATCTACTAAGACATAGACATAGTTCTTCCCATTTAAACTAGAAACTCCAGAGGGTACAAAAAAGTCCATGTGAACCAACATGAGAGGTTGAGAAGTTGAAACTTCATTCTTTGATTTAAAAGAAACTTTATGTTGCTTTCCCTTTTGACAGGGATTACAAATATTATCAGCTGGGAATTCATGTTTAGGTAGGTCTCTAACTAAGTTTTTTCTATTCAGTTTTCAAAGTGAATGAATGTTGAAATGTCCTAATCTTATATTCTATATCCAAGTCTCTTTATGAAAATCATTCAAGAATGTAATGTTCTGTTTATCTAAGTAATTCAAATCAACTACAAAAAGATTTTTATTTCTCAAAGTAGAAAATACTAAAATATTTTTAGAATTAAAAACATTACATGAATCATTTTCAAATTTAACATTAAAACCATCATCACACAACTGAGAAATTCTTAACATGTTATATTTAAGTCCATCAATAAATAAATCCTTGTAAATTAAAACTGAATCAGTGTTACCAATCTGGCCTAAGCCGATGATTTTTCCTTCTGAATTATCACCAAAGGTGACATAGCCTCCATCAACTTTGATTAAACTCTTGAAGCATGAGTAATATCTAGTCATATTCCTTGAACATCCACTTTCCAAGTTCCATACCTTCTTATGGGAACTTTTCAAGAAATTTTCCAACAAAACAGGTTTAAATAGAAAATGTTTTTGGTACCCCTATTTTCTTAGGTCCAGACACGTTAGCAAGCAATACTTTTGGTACCCAAACTTGTCTAATGGGTCTCATACAATCAATAGATTCAAAATATTTTGAGAGATAAACATTATTTGATCTAAAACCATGTGAATGACAAGTTGAAGCATATGAATTTCTATAACTAGAACTAGCAACATTCTGACGAGATTTAGGAATAAATATATTTTTAGTAATTTGTCTCTGTCCAGGCTGATAGCCTATTCCAGTGGTATATTTTCAGACCACTTATATTCCTAAAATTTGAGTTAAAATATTCTTTACATTTGTGAATTTTTCTAGGTCCTTCCTTAATTTCTCATTATAAAATTTCAATTCAGTATTTTCCTTATGTAATTGAGCATTCTTTTCCTTTTCCATATCAAGTGCATATTTAACAAAGCTGGTCAGGGTATGTTGTTTCTTCAAGGTCATAAACATTGTCCTTCAGTTCATTATAGGTTTCTTCTAGCATTATATAGTATTAAAATAACTATTAACAAGTCATTTTTTCAGATTCAGAATCAGAATCAACACTAGAATAATAAGAATTTGAAGAAGGAGTATCCAATGTTACCTCATATGTGTTTTTCATGAAACACATTTTAGATTTTTGAGATTTTTCATCCTGAGAAGAATTAGAATCACTTGAACAATCTTCGGAAGCACTCCAAGTTTCTTTCAAAGAATTCTTATATTTATTGTCCTTATAATCTTTTTTATTCTTGAACATTAACTTCAGGAAGTCTTCCTTCACATGTACTTTCCTCTTTCATTCATAATATACTATCTCATCATCCTCATCAGATTTCTTCCAATCCTTATTCCAATGACCTTTCTTGTCATATTTTCCTTTATAATTTGGTTTTCTGAAGAATTTCTTATTCATGTAGAACTTCTGGAACCGTCTGGCTATCTGAGCCATCTCTTCATCACTATCAGAATATAAACCTTACGTTATTGAGATTTTAGTAGGTATGTGAACTTTCTCCTTGTCCTTTTTCTTTGGGGCTGTAGATTTAAATGCCACATACTTCCTTTTTGGTTCTCATCTTCTTCCTTGTTTACTTTAAGCTCTTCTTAATACATCATCAACTTACCAATTAATTCTTTAATAAGCAGTGAACTTATATCACATGATTCTATTATTGAAATTGATGTGCCTCTGCATGTTTCTAGAAGACATATTAGTATTCTCATAATATGCTCCTTTGAAGGAACAACTTTTCTATGTGAGCTCATAGTGTTGAAAATCTCATTAAACCAGAGATACATATCAGAAATAGGTGAATCATCCTTCCTTTTAAAATTATCATACTAAATAATTTAGGTATTCAATCCCATTTCTATAACATTGGTTGTTCCCTCATGGGAAATAGCCAAAGTGTCCCAGATTTCAAAAGCAATTTTACAAGAAGATATATTTTTAAATTCCTCATCACTTAAAGCACAGTAAAAAGCATTCATTTCTTTATAATTATTATTATCAGCAGTTTCACTGGGTTCATCTCATGTAGTCCTTTCAGTTTCTGGAATCTTATATTGACCCTCTATAGCAGTCCAGATGTCAAATCCTATACTTTCTAAATAAATTTTCATTTTAATTTTCAATTGGGCATAATTTGTACCATTAAATAATGGTGGCTTATTGGTAGTATCACCTTCAAGTCTATTATCCATAATCAGATTTTAGAAAACCTATTTAAAGTGATAAAATTTTGAACTAATAGAAATTTGAGATCTTTAAGATACAACTAAAATAATATTTGTTGAAAAAAAGAGTATTTGGAAATCCTTTATAAATAACAAACAACATATGATACCAAATTTTAGTCAGAGTGGATACTCAAGAGAGGGGGGGGGGGGGGGGTGAATTGAGTTTCAATTAAAAATTTCTGTTAAAAAGATTATTATAAAAATCCCCCAAATTAAATAACAAGCTAAACTGTAGTGAATTTGTAATATAGTGAAGGGTCAGTTAGTTTCTCAAGAGATCTATTAGTTCTCAGATAATCCAATCTAAAGATTAAATAACTTTTGAAGCTAACCTAATGCTTTACAATAAATAAAAACACATGCTAGTTTAACTATCTGTGTTACTTTAAAACAGATTTGAGTTTAATGTATTTAGCAGTGGAATACTCAATATAGTTTAAAACAAAATAAATAAACACAACAGTTCTGACCAAGAGATTCAGTCTCAAGAAAAGACTTAGTCCCCTCAAAACAATTTATATAAATTTTGATCCACACCCTGGATCGGGGTAACCAATAGTGCAAACACTATCTAGGTACTAAGACCTCTACCACAGTTCATCGTGGGAAAACAAAACAATAGCCCACAAGCTATGCAGGTCCTAATTCACATATACCACTATCGGCATTGGGAATTAATAGTATAGGGAAAGAGTGAGTGAGGATTAAATCCTCAATCTTATCACATGATTCAATGTGTGTATGAAAAATAAAAAGTACACACACTGCTCAAAATTAAGTAATAGAATCACTAATAGATTATATATGAGTTTAGAATGCTCTAGTGATTTGAAGTGCAGATCTTGACACTTTTTGATTGTACAGAAATTATTCTGAGTCCTTCTCTGGTTTTTGTCTTGAAAACAGAGTGTCTTTTGCTTCCTTGATTTTCAGGTTCAGTTTGATCAGCTTGAGTGTATGATGAGATCATTGTAGTTCTTAATTCTTTGACTAAGATTCATCTTGTGTTCGCTTCTTGTATGAATGGCCTAGTATATGTCTTGTGTTCGTCAACTATAAAGGTCTATGGATGTCACCTATCTTTATTATGTATATCCATCTCTCTCTTATCTGCAGTTCAATCCTCCTTTAATACCTTAAGATCCGGCAATAGGAATTATTACCTTTCCATAGGTACAAGGTACAGTTCCTTGACATGAAAACAACTATCATTAATTAATAGTGCATGCATTAAAAACATCAAATATGTCCATTACTTAATAAATATATAAAAATAGAGTTTACGTAGTAGTGACTAGTTAACAATCATCTTTCATCAGTAGATCTCTGTCGGTAGAATTTTAGCGGTGGACTTTGTATGGTGGTGAGCTTCCTATCGGTAGCTCTATGTTCTTGTACCGGTAGCTCATTGTATCAGTAGTAGTTATTCCGTGTAACCGCAGTTCTATATATTGGTAACTCCTTCTTCGGTAGCTTTGGTCTATCAGTAACTTTCTCATATCGGTAACTACTTATATCGGTGTCTCTGTCTATCGGTGAACTTTGTATAAATAGCATTGTATCGGTAGTTTTTCGTCTGTCTAGTTGTATCGGTAAATCTTTATTATGGAAGTTGTGTGTCTGTCTGTCTGTATCGGTAGAGTTGAGTAGTAGAGACATTTTCTAACTGGTGACCTTTGTTTATTGGTAGACTTACACTTATCGGTAGAATTACTCATATCGGTAGTCTTACACTAACGGTAACCATTTGGTGTACTGGTAGACATACATACTAGTAGCTCTGTTCAGAACTAGTGTATTTAGCGTTATCAGTAGCTATGTGCATACCGGTGAACCTAACACTTATATGTTCTATGCAAAACTTATCCATATTGAGTTAGTATTATTTCAATGTATGTAAAAACATAGATAAAAAATTATTAACATATTCGAAGTATTATTTTGATCTTATTGTCAATATAGGATTATAAAGACATATTAAATCATAATTGGGATTGTCAAAACAGGTGAGGTGAACAGATACATTAAAATTGATGATTATTATTTAAATATTTTATCACAAAAAAATCAAATCAAAAACTAATGGTTATGATCAGATATTTACTTCTAGGTTCTATATGAGAGATAGCCAAATAGTGGATATGTGGGTGAATGAATAATTATTAAAAATGTATGATGATTATATAAGATATAATTATTAATGTAGTGGAAATAAAATAAATATTTGGACATAGTATTTTTTGAATAGTTTGGGTCAAAGAGATCATACTTTACACTTCTCCTCTATCAAATGTTGAGAGATTGGTGACATCGAATAAGTAATAAATACCTATATTTTGTGGGGGATTCATAATCCTCACACTACCCTTTTTACATAATCATTCACTACTCAATTAAACTTCATTTTTATCATCTAAATGAAGTACATAAACTAGTCTTTCCACATTCATCCTGGAGGATCAATCTAACTATAACACCATATGTTTTTTGAATTTATTTTTGGATTAATTTAATCTTTTTTTATATTTTTCATTTCACATGATAATGAATATATCTTTTGTTATATGAAATTTAGAATTTTGGCATACATTATACAAAAAACAATGTTAATAGTGTGATACAAGAATCAATTATATTAACATTTATTACACAAAAAATATGTTTTTATTGTGTTGTACATGATTTCGAGTTCCATGGATATCTTACATTTTTTAATGGTTGGGGTTGATGCCTAAATTTATTAATTAAAGAAAATACCTCTTTAGACTGGGTAGAGGGAGACCCATTACATAGCTCGATGTCCCAAGACCAAGTGTCCTGAATACAAGGTTTGAAATCCCATTTTTTGGCCCAATTGACCCCTAGCTGAACAGTACTGGTACAGTACCTGCCCCTGCTACAGTACTGTCGTCGCTACAGTACCTGCTATAGTCCCTCTGCCGCTACAGTGGTACCGCTGCAACAGTTCCGCCGCTGCTACAGTTCTGCTATAGGCCCTTCTAGAGTACTGCTACAGTGCCGAAAATTCACTGCTTACTAGATTTGATCCAGGGTCTTTTGGATGCCAAGCTGGAGCTTGTACCACTATGGTACCGACTCATGGGAAACCCTAGATATATTACATTTCATGCAATGATGAGTTTTACAAAACTACTATATACTATTAATAATGTTTAGAAAATATTATTATAGTTACCACCTATCCATTGGTATGGATATTAAGAATAAGATTAACTGATGTTTGAATATATTATTTACATATTTATGAAAAATGATCCTTTTTTCAATTAGTTAAAAATGAATTTAATAACTATTTGAAAATAATGAAATTATTTTTCATGGAAAACAATTTCTATATGTACAAACACAATTTTTTCCAAAAAATTAAAAAAACCACTATTGATGAATGATTTTAATTAAATTTATATATTATATATTAAATCATATTTTTTATAGTCATCTAGTTGTTTTTACTAGAATAAGATAATAATATATCAAATTTTATGAACAAAAATAAATAATTTTCAAAAATATAATGTTACCGCCATTTAATGGAGAAACTACTTTGAATAAAAAATTTAATAATTTAATAATTTTTATTTGAGAAAATAAAATTATTTTTCGAAATTTTTTTATTCAATATTACTTTGGGATATTTTTCAATTTTTTCTATGAAGTTTTATTTTTTAATGAATAATGAAAAACGTTGAATTTAAATTCCAAACAGATTTTTCATTTAAATTATTTATATATTTAAATTAAATTTTATTTTTTTCATTGTTTAATTAGAAGAAATTTATATGTGCTAAACCAATTTATTATATTAGAAAAAATTTCACATTGAAGTGGATATAAAATCTTTTCAAACCTTTGGATGTTTTCTCTTTAAAAACCCATCCTCTCGACACCGATGTGGGATTAGTATTAATTTAAATTTATCCAAATCTTTGTTTATTATTTGTAAATTGGTTTCTATATTTGGAATCATCAGAATTTATAATTTATAATATTTTCGAATTTCTTCACCTAAAAAATTATTGAAGGAAATTAAAATTAATTACATTTATTTTGGTAAAACGAGCTTAATTAATGACTACAATTAAAAAAATAATTTATAAAATGTCCCTATAATTTTAAAAAAATTATTTTATAGAAAATTTCGACCATTAAACATATAAGTTTATATTATGGTAAATTTTTAACCCTTGGGGGTATTTTAAAATGTGTGGATCCCATAATTCTTTTTAATAATATACAATGCATTCTTTTCCCCTTATATAAAAGGCATCCTCTCTTCCAGATCACGTTACAGCTTAAAATTACATTTTTCTTAGAAAAAACCTACCTGAATATCTTCCCTAATAAAATACCTTTATTATATAAGTCTTACTTTAGGATGAATGCTAATCAGGGAATAAATGTTTTGAAAAAAATATGTAGTTATCCAGAAAAGTTTCCACACCCATCGACAAGAACTTTGTAATTATTTATTTATATGCCACCCCTAATATTGTTTTTAAATTATTATAAAATTACATAAGTATCCCCAATATATTATTATATTTTTATATAAATGGTTTTCTCTACACTCACAAAAAATTCTTTCAAATGGGATATGAAATCATCATTCTTTTGTGTGGCAGTCTACCGCCTCAATAGAAGCGGCATTACATTTCACATTGCTATATTTTAGAGGTTTTTATCAATATTTATTTAAATAATAAATATAATATTTATATCCTATATAATTTTATTTAAATTATTTAATCATGATATATCTGTGATTATCCTGAATAACAAGTAAAATAGATATTACCCAGAACAAAACATTGACATAGAATTTTAAATAAATGGGTAATATAAAGTCATAATGAAATAATATATGGTATGATTTATAAAAAAAAGATTCATTGGTTGATTTATATTAAAATATTAATTATTATAGACGTTTTTCTAATGTTTTTGATGAAATTTAAGAATTAATGTAAGGGTTTCCTCATCTCACTTTTTATATTTTTGAGATATATGCCATGCTCACCACTCATTTATATTATGGGGTGTATATACTACCCATGAATTTAATCTATTATAATTATAATTAAATTCATGTGTATTTAAATATGAATTTTATGATCTCTATTTCTTGGGGTTTTACAGTTTAAAAGGTATCAAATTTGTATGGAAGTTTTGCCTCAATTTTCCTTCTTTGTGAAAAATGATTTTTTATTGAACTATATTATTTGTTGATGTGTATATAATTTCATTTTACCTTTTATATCATGAATACAATAAATTTCATGACATTTTATGCTAATTTTAAATGTAATTTTCTTACAAGGGAAGTTTCATTCAATGTTACCAATGTAGTAAGAGTTTATTTCTATAATCTCTTCGTTTATCAGGATTATTTACAACAATGCTTCCATTGATGATGTTTTATAATTAATATCATCATATCTCTTATGATTTATATTATAATTTAGTTAATCATTTAAAATCAATGTACACATTTGTATATAAAATAAGTAAGGGAATTTTTGATGAAAATTTGACTTTATTTTACCTTTTTATGAGATAATGTGTTCTTTAAGAAATGTGTTTTCTAATTTCTTTCAATTTTTTTTGATTTAAAAGTTTTTTAAATCACCCTTTATATGTTTTTTAATTATTATTTTTAAGGAAATTTTTTAAAGACTTTATGAAATCTGTATATGTTTTCAAATAAAATTTCTAGAATATTGTTTTCAAAATTATTTCATGATTTATCTTTAAATTTTTAAATTATATTCAATGAAAAAGGGGTTTAAATTTTTTTTCCAACATTCATTATGAGTTTTCAAGGACTTTTTAAGGAATTGTTTTTTCAAAATATTTTCATGCTCCCTTTATAAGTTTCCAAATCAATTTTAAAAGGAATGGGTTTCCAAAATTGATTATGTTTTAAAAATTATTTTTCAAAGTGGAAATAATATTTTCCTCAAGAATTATTTTATTTGTAATTATAAATATATTTTTTTATTATAAAGATATTTTTGAAATAGTTTTTTGAAAAATATTTTATATGAAAGGAAATTTTCCTTAATAAATATTGTATGTGATGGTTAAAAATGCCTCACCATATAATATAACTTACTATGATATACTCTATTATTAACTGGGTATATCTTCCAAAAATAAAATAATTATTCTTTCTGAAATGGTTTATGTTTTTATGGAATGATGTTTAGGAAACCTATTCTTCTACCAGAGGTTATAAGTATTTGATATCTACATCTTTCCACTGGTTATTATTTGATGAAATGATTATGAGACCTATTTATTTTCCATATATAATGATATTATGAAATCTTAATGACACCCATTTCATTTCATAGTTTATGATATAATGTTAATGAAAACCATAACATTTTATGGGTCATGATATTATGAATGGATTATTATATTTTGGAACATGTATGTATGATTTTATAATTTTACAGGTTGGACCCATAAATCCATCAAATTAATTGGGTAAATATTCATATATCATGATATAATTATGGGAATTAAGTTGAATGGTTAGATCCAAAATGGGAAGAAATGGAAACCCGTTCCACTAAGGGATGTTGGAAAAAACGATCCAATGTGGGAAGTTGTGGAAACTTAATTGTCTCTGGGAAGATGGGGTATTCTGATCCATTATATAGAAAGGGATAGGAATGGGTATGGTGCTGTTTATTTCCTATTATGTGGACCATAATAATTTTTTTTCAATGAGATATGACTTCTAGGGAATGGTTTTTATGTGTAAACCTGATTACATGTTGACAATGTTGTCAAAGGACCTTGTTCCATAACCCTAAGTTTTCATGAGTGATTGATTTCATGTCCTTAACTAAATGTGTGAACGTAATTTTACTTACACATGTTCACTATGTTATAAGTGTATTTTTATTCCAAAATACTATGTATAATAATTGTATTATACTGTCTTGAATTATTTTCTTTGACTACATTATGATTAATGTCTTATGTACTACCAATATTTATGTTGTGAACCTTGATTGGGATATTTGATATCAAGGGTATGATCTTATAATGTCATGATCATGTTCTCATACCTTTATGTTCACGTTATGATTACATATACCCCTTTATTACCCTTTCTAAGCATATGAGTCAACATCATTCTAATGTTTCCTTTTAACAGTTTTTAATGAAAGGTTTCATGTAGGAGTACCAAAATGGGAAGACCCTTATAGAATATGTAAAATATCATTCTCCAGATTAGAAGAAGGTGTACCCTAATTCCAAATATACTAATATTTTTTGGTTGTTGAGCATGTACGGTTTTAATGTGTTGAATATTCCTAAAAAATGATATAATGAACCTACAATAAGAATATGTTGTTATAGATGGAATCATAGAAAAGGATTAGTTATCCTTTGGAAACTAGGATGTGAAAATTTAAGTTAGGTATCTAGGGATATTTTTCATTATATTGCTAGGTACATCAGTAAGGATGAGTTCAGAGTTGAGTTTAAATATATGAAAATGTCCAAGAATGTTTTTAATGAATTTAGAGAGTTTTTTTCATGCTATTAAATCCCCTTTTAGACACATAAAGTTGATGTGGTATATAACCTATATAAATATGGGTAAAACCAAGAAAACACCATATTGAGATAGACTCGACTAGGAACTAGGGCCCAACAATGGGCCTTACTACACACATAGTATGACACTTCCAAGAGAAAATCATTGGAAATTCAAAAAATATTAATATTCAATTATGAATGATTTAAATAAAAGACTCTTGGTTAGAGTAGGACACTTAATGCTGGGGGGGTTAATTGAGTTCCTACAAAAATATCTATTAAAAATGCAATTTAAAATATTCCCCCAATTTATAATAAAATAGGTTAGTTAATCAAGGTAGTAGAATAATAATAGTTTTACTATTCAAATATTTTCTCAAAATATTGATTAATTCTCAATTATAAAAATATGAGATATTTATATAACTTTTAAAACTACTATAATATGGGAAAAAAGTTATAAGGACTATCCAAGTCTAACTATCAATTTAAAATTTAGTTTTCTAAAATATGAATTAAAATAGTGAATGACTTAATTGAAAGACATAGTGGATAAAATATTTTGTTCAATCTCAAACAGATACTTATTCTACTCTACATGGTGATCACATGCCACCACAATATATATAACTTAATATTTTATCTATACCATGGATCATATTTTACAATAGTACATGAAATTCTCTAGGTTATAAGACCTCTTCCAATGTTCTACTTGGGAAAACTAATTACCATGTCACACATGAACTCTTCGATAGTTATATTTGGGTGAAACAGGGTGTAAGAAGACACTTGAGTGAGTATATATAATATCCTCGAATTTAATACAAGAGAAAATGTGTGTTTTTAATTCAGATACACACACTACATGGAATGTAATGAAATAGTACACAACCGAGGAAAATCTAACGAGATAGAGTTTATAAGGATCTATGTGTCATGCAATGCAGCTTTGGACTCTTGGGATGCAACAAATGCAAAGCTCCAGTTCTATTCTGAAAACAGACTATTGGGAGATGAGTGTTATATTTTTTAGCGCAGTGATATATATATATTCTCCAAAGAGTCTCATTAAGGATTCTTTACAGATGGTTCAGAATAGGTTCATCTTTTTATATATCCATTATGAATTAAATTTTCTTCCTTCGGGGTATTCTTTCATGTATGGGTGTAATTCTATTTTTCATTTATTCCAATACTACTTTAGATTGTCGAGGAACCACGAGTTTCATTTTATTTATGGAGATCGTGTTGTATCCAAAAGGATTCACTATCTTCACACCTCGTACTATCTGCTTACATGATTGAAAAAAGAACATGAATTATATTAGTGCCATTAAATGAATCAAATATGACCATTAAGAACAACTTTTAAAAAATATCTAAAAAGAATGAAAAATGGTTATGTTTGGAATGATTTCACAATTACAGTGAGACAGTCACAGTGCCATAGACATGTTATGATAATCATGGGTAGATAATCACAGTGAGATATTGAACTTGTAGAAAAGTTGTGGGGTCTAGTTGTTTTCAAATTCTGGAATCAGTTGCATGACTACAGTGTCAGATAAACGGTGTCTCTGTAATGACATCTATTAATTTGTCAATTTTCTGAATGGTTTCCTGTTACAGTGTCTTGGAAATGGTACTAAGGAAATAGTTTCAGGTCCCTTTAAAAAATATTGATCTGATTTCATGCTTACGGTGTCATAGACTTTTTGAAAATTTGAAACCAATAGCAAAATTCCAGTTTCACAGACTTAGCCAAATATCTATGAATCGTTTTAAGAATTAATACTCATAGAATAAATTATACATAAGTATTAGCACTATAAAACATATTATAAACATTTTAAACAATGTTTACAAGATTCATACATTATTTGGGATATGTTCAACATGATTTGTGAGAATTAAAACATTAGGAGTCCAACAATATCCAAACATGATTTTTTAGAATTAAAATATGAGGAGTCCAACAATATCCTCCTTTTTGATGATCTCAAATCACAGAATTTATAAGCTATATATTTTATTAAAGAGAATATATTTGAGTATATATGTGATAGAATGTATAAAAACCCTTCTTCAAACATGAAGATCCTTTTTCCATATATTCTTTCATAAATTCCTTGTCTTATTTCTCCCCATTTTGTGATTATAAAAAAATTAATAATAAAAAGAAACACTGAACGAAGTCATGTAATATAATAAACTAGAATATTGCACATTATATTGAATATAATGAGAGATTTCATTACAAGCACAAGAAAAATACAATACATCCCTATCAAAATACATCCTTCACTTCTTTTCATAACCATCAGTCTTCGCTTTTCCCTTGGAAAAGATATCAGGAGGAGCCATATGAGCTGATGTAGAATTGGTATAGCGGATTGATTAAATTGTGAGAGAAGAAAAATGAACTCCTTCAAAGATAGAGTGTGAAAGATATGGTTTGGTTAAATACAGAGGGAATGTTTTCTCGACAATAATTGGTATGATCTGGATCAGAGACTCATATACAGACGTGGTTGCAGATGAAAAGGAAGTAGAGGAGGAAGGAGTTGGACCAGACCACATAATGGAATCTGTAGGAGACATAATGGAAGTAAATTTCACATGTAGATAGGTATTTATCAACTTAATAAAATTAGTGCTAACATCACCTTCATACTGTATATCCTTCTCAAACTCATCCTAGTTTTCCATGATCTTCTCCAGAGTGGGTTTGAATTCCTTGATCTTTTACACATGATCCTTAAAAGCATTAGTGACTGGAGGTATTTTCTAATTCTCTATAAGTTACTTGAAGTGATTGGCCATCTCATGCCTTGTATAAAATTTATTAAATTATAAGTCAGCTTTCGTAGAGATTTCATCTTAAGCATCATTGGATATATTTTAATGGGCCCTCAACAAATCAAGTACATCGTCAATGTTCTTCGATGACAACAGAGAGGCTATAGTTATCCACACCACTTAACACTGATTTAAGCTATTAATTGCTAATTGATCTAATCTAGCCATTGTACATAAGATAATATGGCTATCCAGAGGTAGTTGAAGTGGTAATAGTAGATGTGAGAGAATTAATCTGATTTCAACCTTTTTTTAAACAGTAATTATATTCATCAGTCAGCTTCTTAATTCAATAAAAAATCCCTCACATCTCATTAGATATCTTGGGGTATCTCTCAACCACTTCTTTAGATAATGTAATCAGGTTTTGTTGAATTAAGGATACAAAAATCTATGGGATCCAATCAAAAATATCCTCAATAATATTAGAAACATGAGCTAGACTTGTTTGCAAGACTTTCTAAATATCTTCAAACATATATTTTAGATACTTCATCTCATCTCTCAAATGTTTTTTCAAAATCCAAACTTCTTGAATTTCATGAAGCATCTTTGGTTGAATCTGTAAAATACTTTTCTCTAACAAGAATAAAGTATCTCTTTCACTGAGATTAGTCACAGGGGTCGGCTGTGAATTTTTCACATTTTCAAATCCTAATAACAAGGTGTTTTCAAAGTATTTTAAGTTGTATTTACTTAGAAAAATCAGGAATTCCTTTGGTAGGTTCCAAAGTTGGAACTGATACAGGTTCTAATTCCATTGAAGGTACAATTTCCTTAGTAATTATTGGTTTGAGATTAAACACTGTGGAGGGATCAATTGATTTAACTGAGAGTCCTTGAGAATTAGAAACATCAATGTACTCTACAAATCTATAAAAAATATCCACTGAACATAAATCCATAGGGTCTGTCACTTAAATTATTTCCAAATTAGTTTTTTTCTCCCCCCTCAATAGATTCATATGTGACAGGAAAAAGAAACTTAGTATCTTTAGCTACATACACTTCTACTCTTCTATCTGGTATATTTACTTCATTATAAAACTGAAAGGATAGTTGAATCATCTCATCAGTAGATAAAATAACTTATGAAACTATAGGTTCATCTAAATGTTCCTCCAAAACTACTTGTTATTCCACAACATCACCTTATGCTTCTTCTGCAACAACTTCTTCATCAATTACTTCTTATAGAATATTTAGGACATTGTCTTCTTCTTTTATGAAAATTATTTCCTTAGGTGGAACCACTGCATCCTCTAACTCTTCATTTAAGTATTCAAAAACATCATTAGGTTCCAAACCAGGGACATATAAATTCTTAGGTTGTGAAGGGTTTTCAGTTGGGTTGAAACTTTCATAAATTCTTTCATTATATTCCATCCAATATTTAATCAATGAGTTTTAGATAATTTTAATATTTATAATTATATCCATTGAGATAAAAAACTCATAAACTTTAACTATTTCTTCATTCTGACCAACTAATCCCTTGTATAATGACATTGTATAAATTAACCTTGAATAAAATAGACAATTTTATTTTGAAGTTTTCTTGATCATAACACAAATGTGAAGTATTATATCCATACATAGGCTGATCTTGTGCCCATTATTCATAAGATGTATCATGACAGAAACTTGATACTTAAGGATTTTGAAGTATTCATTCCATAGAAAAATAATATATTGAATATATTTGAACAAAATCCAAGACTCACCCTCATGTTCAACCATAATTTCCATTTTCTTCATCTTATTTTCTATCAAAATTCTTAGAGCCTATTATAGGATAAAAAAATAATTGGGTGGTGGAGGAACTCTTTCTTAATCCTAAATTTTTTTTCATGAGTTATTCCCAAGAAGGTAACCAAAAACCTCAAAGAAAAATTACATCTTTGACTATTTACCCAGCTTCTAACTATAAAATCATCTTCGGAATGGAATGATAACTGGACATACTAATAAAACTCTAAAAAGTTCTTCAGATAAATGGGTCTTCTCTATTTTGTGAACTAGTTAAAATATCCCTATTAATCCAATAATTTCAACACAAGGGACATACTTATCAATAACCACTTCAGACAATCTATATTCTATGGTACTACTATTCGATCAGCAAGCCCTGGATTTATTGGTTTCTCAAGAATTATTTTCAGATCCTTTTTAAATTTCTTATGAGACCTATGATTATCAGGTGTTTATTAAGGTGAATATTTCATTCATGGAATCCAATGTCGGTTAGAGAATGATGAAAAGTTGAAATAGGGATAACGGATTGATAGAGACGGGTTTTAGTTTTTAGCGAAGAGAGCACAAGTGAAGAGAAGAGTGACAATTTTGGGGTTTTATCATTTAGGCATTTCAAACGTCCCAAACATAAATATGTAATATAAAATTTAAAAAATTATCAATATAGTGATACGAGGAAGAAAATTCTAAATAATAGAAGTCTGATTTATTATGGTGAGACCTAAACAAGTAGTCATGGTGTTTTTATTATGGTTTGACTCCAAATGGTGCAACCATATCATTGAGATAGCAAGTATGAGACTGTAATTGAGTGACAATAACTTTGAGATCATAAGTGTGAGAGAATAACTACAAGAAAATAACATGTGAAACTAAGAATCGTGAAACCCTATACTATGAAACAATAAATTGTTCCATTAATGGTTTTAATCCCTAATTTAGGTATGATGTTATTTATCCTTTCAAAGTTTAATGGCTTAGTGAATATATCAGCAAGATGATGTCTAGTTCCAATGAATTCCAAAGTGATATAAATTTTTTGATAATGATAACTCAAAAAGTTTTGTCTTAAATCAATATATGTAATCCTAGAATATGAATCAGGATTCTTTGAAATGTTAATAGCACCTGTATCATCATAATTTATAATTAAATGTCTGAACCGATATCCATAATCTTGTAAAGTGTGTTCTATCAACAAGATTTTTTTCACAACAAATTCCAGCAGCTATGTATTCATCCGCGACAGTAGATAATGCAACTAAATTTTAATTTTTACTAAACCATGATACCAGATACTTTCTTAAAAAGTGACATGTTCTAGAGTTTCTTTTTCTATTTATCTTACAACCACCAAAATCTGTATCTGAATAGCTAACTAAATCAGATGATTGTCCTCTAGGATAGAATAGTCGTAAATTGGTTGTTGGTTTGAGGAATTTAAAAATTATTTTAACTACATTTAAATGATAATCCATAGGGATTGCATGAAAATGTGCACAGATGAAAACACTAAACATAATATTAGGCCAACTAACATTTAATTAGAGTAAACATCCAATCATAACCCTATAAGTGGTTTGATCAACATATATACCATTTTTATAAATGTTCAACTTATTGGTAATATGCATTGTCATAGCACTACTTTTAGTGATATCCAAGCCCAAATGGTTTCTACGATCAATTGTATATTTTCATGGATTTAAGATAATACCTTCTTGGTTTTGAAAAATTTGAAATCCGATGAAGAATTTTAATTCACCCATTAAACTGAATTCAAATTCATTTTGCAATATTATTTGAAAAATCAATACATAAATAATTAATTTAAGATCTAAAAATAATATCATAAACATAGATTTTAACAACTAAAACATCTTTAGATATTCATTTCATAAAAAATGTACGGATTAACTATATATTTGTAATACCATTTGGAATATGAAAACTAATTAATCTATCAATACATGCTTTTGGATTTTTTTTAAACCATATAAATCTTTCATTAAATTAAATAAAGGATTTGAAAGGTTATGGTTTGTAAAACCACGGGTTGTTCAACAAAAAAATCCTCAACTATATAACCAATTTGGAATGCACTATTGAAATCCATTTTATAATGTTTGAAATTGAGATATGTCGCATGTTAAAGTAAAATTATAGTGGATTCAGGTCTATGAACTGGTGAAAATGTTTCTTCATTTTCAATTCCTTCTTTCATAATATAACCTTGTGCAACCAATCTAGCTATACATCAAGATATGTTATCAGCTTCATCTACATTGTTCATAAACACCCATTTAATGCCTATGGACATGATGTCTTTAGATCTATCCAAAACATTCCAGACATTATTTATTTCTAAATTATTTAATTCTTCTTTCATAGTCATTACCCAAAATTTGTCATTGATTACCTGATTAATGTTTTTAGGTTCTAGCTATGATAAGAAAGATTTATGTTCAACCTGATTACTTAACGAAACTCCAGTCTATGCTCCTTAATCTAAATCTACAACAATAGTATCTAGAGGATGGTTCTTAAAGATTTTAATAGATCTATAAAAAATGGTCAAGTAGTTTTAGATTCAAATATAGGTTTAGTTTATTTATGGCACGAATATGGAGAATTTACAAAACTGGAAATTTTAAAAGATTCCTTCATAGGATGGTCTAATGATTTAGCATTGATACCCAGATATGACATATCATCCTCAAGATTCCCTAGTATGGTCTTAGTTTCATGTGGATATATTTTCTCAAAATATTAAATTGTATATTATTTAACCCAATTGGTTTTTTAAAGACTCTATAAGATTTACAAGAGAGTGAATATACTAGAAAAATTCGTTCATCACTCTTAGAGGACTTTTTTTCTTCAGATTATGCTTATAGTTAAGGATATAGACATTGAAACAAAAAACATTGAAGTAATTAACCTTCTGTTTTCTATTGTTCTAGAACATGTAAGGTGTTTTATTAAGAATAGATATGATTAACACACTATTAATAATATAACATGATGTATTGATAACTTCATCTAAAAAGTAAAAAAGGTAGGTTTCACTCATTATGCATTGTTAAAGTAATTTCTTGTATGGTTCTATTTCCCCTTTCTACAAACCCATTTTGTTGAGGTGTATTAGGGGTTGAGAAGTAATGACTATATGAATTTTTTGAGAAATAGGATTCAAAAACATGCTTTTCAAACTCATATATATGGTAAATTCTTATAGATTTTATCATACGTTCACTTCATTTATGTATAGATCGATGTAGTTGGGGTTTGGGTTAGTGGTAAGCACCCCTTAAATCTACATGAAAAATGGGGGTTCAAAACCCATTGGGCGCAGGTACTGTAGCAGTGTTGTAGCGACTGTAGCAGCGGCGGCACTGTAGCAACGACGGGTACTGTAGCGGCGGCAGAGCACTGTAGCGGTGGCGGGTACTGTGCAGTACTGTAGCAATGAGGTACTGTAGCAGTACTATTCACAGAATGGGCTTTGGGCCAAAAAAATGGGCCTACGGGTCATGTAATGGGCTAAATGCCCACTGGGCCATCGGGCTATGTAATGGGTCTCCCTCTACCCAGTTAAAGAGGTCTTTGCTTTGCTTTAATAATAAAAATGAGGCTTCGGCCCCAACCTTTATGTATAGATCGATTATACTTGGTTAAGTGGTTACATGATTTACTTTTTTGAACCAAAAAGTAAGTCCAAGTATATATAAAGTAGTTATCTACAAGAAAATAATCATAGTTATTCCCATTTAAATTAAAAACTCTAGATGGTCCAAACTAATCCATGTGAACCAACACAAGAGGTTGAGAAGTGGAAACTTCTTTCTTTACTTTGGAATATAAATTTTTTTATTTACCCTTTTGACAAGGATTATATACATTATCATTTGGAAACTCAGGTTTGGTTATATAATTGACTAAATAATTTATTGTAAGAATTCTTTGGTAGTGTATATTGCAGTTTCCTAGTCTTCTAGGCCAATGCCAAGACTCTTTGTGAAATACACTTAAGTATGAACGTTTTCAGAAACTAAGGAATCTAAATTTAAATCATCAACATTTTCATTTATAAATGTATAAAATACTAATTAATTCTTAGAACATAAAAAATTATAAGTATTATTTTTGAATTTTACATGAAAACCATCATCCCATAACTGTGAAATACTAAGCAGATTATATTTTAATCCATCAACCAAAAGTACATTAGAAATTAAAATTTCGTTAGAGTTACCAATCAGACCAAGGGAAATTATTTTTCCTTTATCATTGTCACAAAAGATGACATGGCCACCATAAATCATTATTAAATAATTGAAGCACGAGTAATCGAATATCATGTGTCTTAAACATCTACTATCCATGAACTATAATTTTTTATAGGAGCTCTCTAAACAACATTCTTTGATAATAATAAAAAAAATAGATTTTGGTACCAATATTTTTTGGGTCTAATAACATTATTAATCAATGCTTTAGGAACCCACATCTTCTTCATGGGTTTCCAATAATAATTATGTAACATATTTAAAAAATAGACTCTATTTGGTCTAGTTAGTGGTAGTAAAAGAATTTCCAAAACTAGAAATAGCAATATAATATTAATTTTTACATAGAAAAACTGATTTTCCAGATTTGTTTACCAACTTGTTTTTTGTGATATTTCTTATTCCAGGTTGGTATCCTATACCAGTAGCGTTTCTAAGAGAAATTTTTTTACCAAGAATCTTTTTAAGAGAATTTTTTCCATTGGTAAATTTCTCTAGGTCCTTTTTAAATTTCTCATTAGATAATTTGAGTTCATAGTTCTATTATGTAATTGAATATATTTATATTTATGTATAGAAAGCTCAAATTTGATAGTAGAAGTCACGACATGATATTTCTTTAAATATTTATAATTATCTTTTAGCTCATTATAAGTGTCTTCAATCCTTTGGTAGTATTCAAAAATTTCCACATTTATCATATTTTAGGAACCACATTCATCTCTTTAATAATAGGAATATTTTTACTAGAGACTCAAGGGTTACCTCTGATGTTATTGTCATAAAACACATATTGGCTTTGTCATCATTCTCATCATGTAAAGACTTTGAGTCACTTGAACTATCCTAAGAATCACTCTATGTTTCCTTTATTTACTTTTTGTACTTTCTATATTTATACACATACCTATTATTATATTTTATCTTAGGACAATTATCCCATAAATTATTATCCTATTACATTCAAAGAATATTATTTCATTGAAAGTATCACCTTTATTCTAATAATTTTTCATATTTCCCCAGTTATTTCATTTTCCTTTGTAGTTAGGCTTTTTAATGAATTTATTTATTATATAAAACTACTTAAATCATCTATCTAATTGATCAATTTCTTCATCACTATCAGATGGTGAATCTTTATAACATGTACTTTCAGAATGAGGTTGCATCCTTTCCTTTTCATTAGTTTTGGAAGTAGTGGTTTTGAAGGCCATTAACTTTATATTCAGTTCATGTTCCTCGTCCTTTTTGAATTCTAATTCTTCATCATAAATCATCAAATTATATATCTACTCATTGAATGTGAACTTTCTAATATCACGTGATTCTTTACTTTAGATAGAGGTCCCTCTCCATCTATCTGGAAGGCATCTGAGTATTCTCATAATTTTCTCCTCAGTTGTAACATGTCTTACCAGAAAGATCATAGTGTTCAAAATTTCATTTACCCTGAGATATGTGTTAGAAATAGGCTCATCAGGTTTCATTTTAATGTTATCTTATTTAATAATATATCTTTGAATTCTCATTTCCTTAACACTAGCGGTTCCTTCATGTGAAACAGATAAAGTATCTCAAATTTCATTGTCAGTTTTTTCATTTAGAAATTCGTTTAAATTCGTCATCTCCTAAAGAACAATATAAGGAATTCATAGATTTTCAATTATTTTTATAAGATCCCTTACTTGGGTCATCCCAACTATTCTTATTAGTATCAGGAATCTTATATTCATCTATAATTGAAGACCAAATCTCAAATTTCTATGTTCATTTTTTTATTTTACTTTGTGCATAATTTTTTCCATTATATAGTAGAGTTCCTCAAGTAGTAGAGCCTTATAATCTATTTTTAATGATAAGTAATTTTTTTTAAAGAGCAATAATTTTTGAACTAACAAAAATTTAAAGCTCCTTAAAACATAACTAAAATCAAAGTTGAAAAGTATTTTTAATCAAATATAAAATTTTGGAAATAGTAGATTAAAAATAAACCTTTGATACTAAATCTTGGTCACAGTAGGACACTCAACAGGATTGTGAAATTAATTCCTATAAAAATTTATATTAAAAAAAGTTATTTAAAAGATTCCCCTAATAAAAAATAAAACAGTGAAGTTAATCAAGGTAGTAATATTATAATAGATTGACTGTTCAAATAGTTTTGCAGAATATTGATTTATAATCAATTATAAAAATATGATATGTTGATACAACTTTAGAAACTACTTTAATAAGGAAAATTGTTTATAACTACTATCCAAGACTAACTGTCTAAGTAAAATTTAGTTTTCTGAAATATGAATAAAAATAGAGAAAGAATAAATGGAAAGACACAACAGATAAAACAAGTTGTTCAGTCTCAAGATGATATATAGTCCACTCCACTTGGTGATCACCTGATACAAATAAATATTTTAATTAAGCTTTGATTCACACCCTATATCGGGGTTAACAAAAACACATGATACATTCCAGGTAACAAGAATTATTTCAATGCTCTATTTGGGAAAACTAAAAGCCTGGTAACACAAGACCTCTTCTATAGTTATAAATAGGTGAAATATGGTGTAAGAAGATATTTTATTGAGGATATCTTATATCCTCTAGTTTAATACAAGAGATAGTGTGTGATTTTAACATAGATACACACACTACTAGATAATTAATGTAATAATAAAAAAGAGAGAAAAATTAAACGAGATAGAGTTAATAAGTCTTTGTGTGTCATGAAATACATATTTGGACTCATTGGATGCAATTGATGCAAAGGTACAGTCCACTTCTTAACACATAGTGCCATGAGTTGACTTTTATATTTTTATTGTAGTGAGATGTTACTCTTCTCCTTCATGTTTCAGCAAGGATTCTTTAAAGATGGTTCACAACATGTTCTTTGTTTATATCTAATATGAATTCTAAGTTATTCCTTCGATATATTTATTCATGTATGGGTGTTCTTCTATTTTTCATGCAATCCATAGCTACAATATTTTTCTACTGCACCACAATTTTTTTTATTTTGGGTTATCTTGTTTGAGTTGGTAAGATTCACTATCTATGCACCTCATACATCGTACTGTCTATAGACGGACATGAAAAAGAAAATTAATCATATTTGTATCACTAAATGACTCAAATATGACTACTAGAAAAAAATTCTAAAGTAAATTGAAAATACCAAAAAATGGTTAAGTGTGGAATGGTGTCATAGTTGCTTTAAGAGTGTCAAAATGCCATATTCGTGGTAATACAGTCACTGTGGGATAGTCACAATGAGACCTGGAACTGATAGTAATGTTGCAATGTCTGGTCTTTTGTGATTTCTAGAATATGTAGAAGGACTATGGTATCATATCAACGTGGCTTAAAGTTACAATGTTTAGTCCCTTTTCAAAGAAATAAATGGTGTCTTGTTATGGTTTCTTGGAAATAGTAGTAAGGAAACAATTTTAGGTCCTTTGTGAAAATCTAGAACCGGTAGCAAGCTTACATTGTCACAAACTTTGTGATCATCTGAAACCCATAGAAAAATTACGGTTTCAAATACTTAGCCAAATATTTGTAAATCGTTTTATGAAATAAAACTCATATAGATGATGGGATTTAAAAATTAGAAAAATAAAACATAATAGAACAAAATTAAACGTTTTTTAGAAGATTCATACATGATTTGGGATATGTTAAACATGATTTTTGAGAATTAAAACATGAAGAGTCCAACATTATCCAAGCATGATTTGTGAGCATTAAAATAAAAGGAGTGAAACATATAGAACTATGAATAAACTAGGATAATTCGAATCTATCAGGTATTGAATATGTAGTCATGAATTTAAAATCCTATTAGTAATTTTTTAGTATTATGTGGTTTTCCACCATGATAAGTGTTCCTCACACTATTCTTTCTGGTGTTAGTTAATGGGATGGACTAGAAGGAACTATGTTAACATTGGATGATTCCTATTTTTAAGGTATGTACTTTATGAAAACTTATTTCATGAGTAAAAGTCTCATGAAGATAATTAGGATTATGTCATGAGTATTGGTAAAACTACTAAAGATTTAGAGACATCCAATGACATGTGAAATGTATGGGATGTTATTTAAGTATTTATTAAATTTAACTTGAGAACTATGATTATATTGAGGTTGTGGAACCTTAATAAATGATTCATATTTCATATTCTAAGAAATGGTGTTATGTAATAAGTTGATGAAGCATGAGTAATTGTTTAAGAATAAATTTTTATGATTGATGTGAATATGTTTTCGAATGAAAGACTCTGTTATAGGAATCATGATGTAAAAAAGGATTGTTGGTGTCACAAACCAACCCGGGTAGACCCTAAACCATTCAACCGAGCCGGTCCACGACATGGCCTGAGAGGTGTTCCCGATCCTCCTGGGATTGAAACAAGCACCAGGGCATCGACAAAGAACCACATTGGAATGATTTCTCTCAATAAAATAATTGTAGAAGCAGAATAAAAATAGAACAACACAAAATGGATAAAGGACACGAAAAGGAAGAATGACCAACAACAACATACTAACCTGACAATGGCCGAAACTCCTAAGGAACCCAAGAGTCGCTCACCAAACAACAACGAACTCTCACCCACAGTGAGCAATCTCAAGTCATACTAGTAACAGAAACTAAAAATAGGATAACACTATAGGCGTGAGTATTAAAACTCAGTTGCTAGGCCCGAATAATTCTATTCCCAATGCACATACCGTTAAATAAAGAATTTATCAATTCCATGTTTGAACTAAATTATATAAAATATTGGTTTTCACACACACATTCATTTCTAAAACAAGTAACTACCCATTTACCTTTTTAATATAAAAACAAGGTTAGTGTTTTCCTATTTTTATTTTATGTTGCAGGTTTGACTCGGGCTTGCTCGCTGTAGGCGAGAGTTGGTTGTGGTTTGGTGTGCGACTCTTGGGGTCACGAGGAGTTTTGGATGTGTTTAGGTTAGTTTGTTATTGTTGGTTGTTATTCCTTTTCGTTTCCTTTATCATTTTTGCGATGTTCTATTTTCTTTCCACTTATTTATTTATTTTATTGGGAGAAATACTTCCCAAAGTGGTTCATTGTTGATTACCTGGTGCTTGTCGCTAGCCTAGGAGGATCGGGAACACCTCTCGGGCCATGTCATGGACCGGATCGGGTGACCGGTTCAGGGTCGACCCGGGTTGGTTCGTGACAAAGGTGTATCAGAGGGGGTCGACTCTTGAGCAGACCTTGTTTTTCTAAGCGCCCATCATTATTTGGGGTTGTCATGGTAGAAGGAGTAGAATTTTCAGGACTCGAGGCATATGGATGAGATGGATATCATGAACGCTTGATCATTATGAACCTCTGGTTACGATGGGATGTCCGAGTTATTTGTGTATTTTGTTTTTTCATATGGTTTGTTTTGTATTGGGAAATAAAATGGGATATGGGAAAGTGCCCTCCATGATCTCGTAGGGCCTAGCAAGCCATTTGGAGCTAGAGAAATTACCCTAGAGTGCTCCTTGTGATGGTGGTGTGACTGGCGTATGGCCGCCAACCATATGTCAGAGTCACCAATCATCAGTAGTTTCCCCCTAGTGAATCGTTTGAGTTTTCCTTCATTCTTAAAATTGATTTGTAATGTTTTATTTTGGAAATTATGAAAAATAGAAATTGAAATGTCAATGACCATGTTTTGATTTTGTTATTTGTTTCCTTGTTCCTTATTTTTCACCCCCATGACGGTTTGATGGATTCCCAAGGTGCAGCTTCGGGGGTGCACCCCTAGAGAATCCTCCAGTTGGTCAGCCCATAGAGTATGTTCTGAAGTTTTGGAAGTTGAAACCTCCTCTCTTTTATGGACAAGAAGATCCACTTGAGGTGGAGGAGTGGTTGCAGAAGATTGAGAGGAAGTTCAATTTCATTGGGATGCCTGAGTCATTAAAGGGTAAGTTGGATACCTTTATGCTTGAAGGCCCAACCTGGAAATGGTGGAAGTTAGTGTCTCAAAACAAGCCTCAGGAAGAACCAACATGGGAGTTTTGCAAGTCGTCGTTCATCCAACAACACTTCTCTAAGTTAACAAAGCTGAGGAACATGATGGGGTTGTGTTGTCTTCAACAGGGCATTGAATCGGTACTATAATTCTATCGACGTTTCATAGACCTAGTTCTGTATGATCAGTGGTTTGTAGTGAATTATCCCGGGAAGGCTCGACAATTTGAGTCTGGACTCCGACCTAAGCTGTGATCGAAAGTGGAAGATCTCAACCTAACCACCTTCTCGGATGTTGTGAGGCTAGCCTTTTTGGCTGCAACTGGGTTAGCAGGAGGACTCTAGGTATCTAATCCTCCAAATTTCGGAAGCAGTGCAGAGGATAATGAAGAGAAGAAATAGAAGTGACCTGATGCCGGTGGTGATGGTAGAGGAATCAAGAGGCCTCCAGATCATCAGTCTTCTTCTCCACAGGGCAATTCTGTGATTTTTCACCAGTGTGGTAGGTAGGGTCAGAAGAGGCCGACGTGTCCGAGTGCTCTGAGACCCTGCCACACCTGTGGACGTTGGGGTCACTTGCATGGATTCTTCCGTGGTGTTTATAAGAAGCGTGATGAAGCTAGACTTGGCTCGTCGAAGGTCACCTCAGCCCGTTAGAAGTAGTAGGGCGATGTTTGGGGAGCGGTTTGAGGTTCTCTCTTTGTAGAGTTTCTTGGGGGTAGTAATTGTATTTTGTAGCATTTTTCGGTGTTTCTTTTCTTTCTGTTATAAGAATGGTTGTGGTTGAACCTCTTTAAAACTTTTATTTTATTGGAATTTTTTTTGTGAAATTCTGGTTTTTCTGTTATGTTTGGGGATTTTTGAAGACTGAATGTGAAGCTGGAGATGCTTCAATCATCGATGCTCCTGCCACAGGCCCCAGAGTGAAGCTGGCGCGTAGTCAGGTGAACCCCAATGATGGAAAAAGGGGGTATTGGATTAATCTTGGTAATTAGTGTGTCATGGTTTGTGCTCTTCCGAGGGTGTGAAGTTGTTAGGGTAGAAATGACGGTAGTTTTGATATGCTATCATTTGGGCCCTTCCTTTCCCTCCCCTACCCGTATGGTGGGGTTTTTCGTCTATGTGTAAAGTTTTCAAGTTCGATTAATCTCGTCAGTTTTTATGGTGGGGAGACCCACAGTGGGTCTCACAATGTTACACCTGAAGTAATTTAGAGTTAGTCTGATCCTTATGGTGGGGAGTCTATTCCGGCCTCCCCGTGTCAGTATCAAAGTTTATTTTCATGTATCTTTTTGTGGAAGGTTTTCTCGTGCGGAACCACCTAGTCCTAAGTTCATCCTCTTAAGTAAACGTTGGGATTAAAGTACACCCAACGGTTCCATTCAACTAAGAGTATTGGAATAAGTGTCAGAGGTGGTTTAAGTTTGTTTTTCCCTGGTTGAAATGGATTGTTTGGGTTTTGTTCGGTAGTGGTTAAAGAGTTTCTGTTTTTAGGATGAGTAATAGCTCAAGAGTTTTTGATGTTCGTTTGGATTGATCAACTAGAGGCATTTAAACGTTTTGGGCTGAGTGACACTTAAGGAGTTTCATCTTTGGGTATAGATCTTGTTGTGGATTTTATGTAACATCCCAAGTAAGTAATGAATAATATATATTTTTATCTAAGCCTATTAATGAATTTGATAGTGTTTTAGAGGCTTAAAATGAAAATAAATACAATCTTAAGCATGGAATACACTAATATTTTTAAAAGATTGTTTTACTGCCTTTTAATGGAAAACCATTTGTAAATATATATTTTGACAATTTTATAAGATATGTTTGTCAAAATAAACTTATTCTTTATGATTGGGACATCAAAATTTACTTTGTGTGAATTTTTTGTATTTTTCCGATAAAGTTCATTTTTTTAATGAATAGTGAAAAAAGTTGTATTTTAATTCAAAACCACTTTTTAATCTAATTTATTTATATGATTGGATTATCTTTTGAATTGGTTTTAAAGTGAAATTAGAATATATTTTTACCATTTAATCCAATGGTGGTTATTGGAATCAATTTCACTTTGAAATTGGGCTTAAACTAGTGTCAATCTTTTGATACTTATTGTTTCATAAAAACACGTTATTTGTCATGACAACGGGAATTAATTATTAAATTAATTAATTCATATTATATGTTTTTAATTTTGTAAAATAGACATCATTTTTTAATTCAGAATATCAAATATATCTTAGGGTGAAGTTTTGGAATTTTTCTGAAAAAACATTAATTTTCGATGAATAGTGAAACTGCTAAGTGGTAGTTAAAGAAACTAATTTTTCGTTTAAATGAAACATTACCACTTCTATGATTTGATTTTAAAAAATCTGACATACATGGTTTTAATTAAGATGTAAAATGTGGTTCAATGAGATTAAAATAATTTTTTGGTGAATAGTAACTTTTAAGTTCTTAATCGCAATTAGAGGTAATTAGTGTAGTTTATGGTAAAAATAATGTTTTAATAATATGAGATGATCTTGAAACACGTCCTGCCCTCATTGGATGTGTCATGGGTGACCAAGAAAATCCATGGGTCAACTTGGGGACCCCATGGAGCCACTTTGGTTGGGAAATGACATAAATAACCTTTTATTTAATGTTAAAGTAAAAATGACACAAACATGAGTTATTTTACTAAAAAAATTTACATGGGGTTATAAAAGTCAGATTTTTTATTTAAAATAGTAATTGTAAAGATAAAAATATTTCCTACATCATAGTATTTTTTTATAATTTTTAGACTTTTAATAAATTAAATTATTTATGACATCATGATGATGCAGCGATTACCTCATTAATAAAGTATTTAAATAAAATGAAATGATAATGTAAAATCTATGACCTACACATGTCCAAAACCTATTGGATAGGTGGATTTCGAACCCTTATCACATTACCCTCGAATTATATCAATGTGGGACCTTTTGAATCCGAAACTCATTTTAAAATAAAGGAACATTTCTTTACATTCCAAGAGTGCCCCTACTCTCCTCTTATAAAAGGCCCCCACCTCTACCTCCTTACCCAGACTTCCAAAGCCTTTGGCTTGGACAAACCCCGCCCATTTTGTCTCTCCAATTACCTCTCTTACTCCTTGAAGCCTCATTTTGGGCATAAGTCTTCCCAAGGAAGCCTTTGAGCTCAAACCAAAGGGAGTTACCCGATTTTAAGGTAATGTCTTCACTTGAGTCCTTTTGTTTTATTTTGCTTCTCCAACCCCCTAAACTCTTTTTATTCATTTATTTTGTTACAACTCCAGTATCTTCAATATACTAGGATGTTTTTATAAGAATTATTCGAGCTACACTTACACACACATACATATAATGGTTAAAGAACATACTGTTTCCGTGGATGGCGAATTTCGGCCTCCCGAAACGATGATTGTTCAACATTATTTTAACACCTTCAAAGGAGGCCATTAAGATGACACTATAATTATATGTGATATATAATATGTTTATGTTTTCCTTAAGCTTCTGTATTTTTCATTTTGGGCATACCTTTATGGTTTCCATTATGGGTAAACGTGATATCTTCATTTAAGGAAGTGCGGACTACTGCCCCCTCAAAGTGATTTGATTCGTTAATACCATATGTGGGACGTATAAAGGATGAAGTTATGATATTATATATGATATTACACTGGAATTATATTATACCTTTATATCCTTATGATTCCATTATATGAAATATGAAATAGAAATGAAAGTAGCGTTCATGCGTACGTACGGCTTACCGTCTCCATGAACGGTGCATTTCATTTCTTACCTCTAAATGATTATGTAATATTATAAATGCATGTATATACTGGATATATATGATATATATGATATATACATCATGATTATAATTCTGGATATAATTGATACATGGACAACTTTTAATTATAAAGGGTTTATTTTTGACTCAAGTACCAATGACCGTTAAAACGACCGTTATTAACTTAAATAATTACATAGTGTTCATGACATGGAAATAAGTGATATAAAAGGAATAATGAACTTTAAAAAGGTTCTTAAACAAGTATAAATTAACTCAAGTTTATTATTCAGGAGATTAAAGAACGACCGAGTCCTGTCGGACCCGAGGTATGGGACTTCGTCTTGATCTCCTTTCATTGAGGCATATTTTGTTTTATACAAAACCTTCTTTTATGCGGTGTATAAACCCCTTTGACTTTTATGTTTATCCAAAAGGAATCTATTTTTATACGAAGAGTTTTACTAAATGACAAAATGGAATGTTTTTGTCGTACGTATGCGGCGACAATGACTTCTCCGCCACCGTGACCATTATTTGAGATTCGGCTTCCACTAGTAGAAAAATGATTTTTAACGTCGCCAGTTTGACGTCGGTTTCTTATAAACCGACGTAAATAATTTTTACGGTGATTTTTTGGCGTCGGTTTTTAAAAAAACCGACGCCAAAAAGGGAAAAAATTGTTTTGGCGTCGGTTCCTAAAAAAACCGACGCAAAAAACTAAAAATTATATATTTTGGCGTCGGTTTTTATGAAAACCGACGCCATAAATGTTTTAAAGAAAATTCTTTGCCGTCAGTTTTTTAACAAACCGACGCTAAAAATAAAAAAAACTATTTTTCGCGTCGGTTTTCTTAAAAACCGACGCGAAAAGTTAAAATATATTTTTGGTGTCGGTATTTATGAAAACCGACGCCAAAAAATTTAAAAAAAAAATTATATTGTTTTAGATAATTCTCTAATCTTTGATTTGACTGGTCGTGGAGCAAAAACGGAGTTACGGATTAAAAGTTATGGCCTTTGAAAGTTGAACTTCTTTAAGACTTCTTTTAGAGAAGGTCAACTTCTGACATCCATAACTTTTAATCCGTAACTCCGTTTTTGCTCCACGACCAGTCAAATCAAAGATTAGAGAATTATCTAAAACACTGTAATTTGTTTTTTAATTTTTGGCGTTGGTTTTCATAAAAACCGACGCCAAAAATATAATTTAACTTTTCGGGTCGGTTTTTTTAAAAACTGACGCCAAAAAAATTATTTTTTGTTTTTGGCGTCGGTTTTTAAAAAAACCGACGCGAAATGTAGTTTTTTTTTAAATTTTTAGAATTGGTTTGTTAAAAAACTGACGCCAACGATTTTTTTTAAAACTTTTATGGTGTCATTTTTCATAAAAACCGACGCCAAAATTTTGTTTTTCATTTTTTGCGTCGGTTTTTTTATGAACCGACGCCAAAAAGGATATTTATTGACATTTTTTGCATCGGTTTTCTAAAAAACCGACGCCAAAAGACCAATGTAAATACTATTTTGCGTCGGTTTCAAACAAAACCGACGCCAAAGAGTAACGCGGGATCAGAATTTCAATTTTTTTCACAACGCGCGTTTAACTTTTTAAAATCCCGCCTACATTTTCATACAACGCAATTGAAAATATTTTCGTTTACTATATATATATCCAGTTTCTCCTTCTTTCATCATTTTCAACATCTTCGATTCAATCACGATTTCAATGCGACTTCAATCATTAATTTGAACATGGTACATATTCTATTCATTTGTTTTCTTTGTTATTTTATCCTTCATTTCTAAATAACTCGATTGGCTTTCTTATAATGATGATTCATTCTCATTTCTAAATACAAGTTATATGATAATAAAAAAATATCATTTTGATTGAAGCCCCTAAACCATTGAAATATGTTTGATGTATTATGATTATTTTATTACATTTGGTGTATATGATTTTAATTTATGTTTATCATGTTTTCTTTGAAACGAGTTGTATCAATCAAAACATTGATAGGTTCAACTTCTAACGAAGATAACTTTTGAACCGTAACTCCGTTTTAGGTCCACAGCCTGTCAAATCGAAGCTTAGGAAATGATCTAAATCCTAGAAAAAAACCATTTGATTTTGCGTCGGTTTTTATAAAAACCGACGCGAAAAATATTTTTTTTTTCATTTATGGCGTCGGTTTTTTTAAATAACCGATGCCAAAACTACTTTTTTAAAATTTTTCGCGTCGGTTTTTATGAAAACCGACGCGAAAAATTATATGAATTATTTTTTTTGGCATCGGTTTTTTACAAAACCGACACCAAAAAACGAATGTTATTCATTTTTCGCGTCGGTTTACAAAAACCGACGTAAAAATTCATATTTTTTACGTCGGTGACTTCGACGTCGGTTAAAAACCGACGTCCAAAATAAATAAAAAACCGACGTTGAAAACCGTTTTTCTTCTAGTGTTCCTCTACAAGACACATATTTTTTTAAAAGAAAAATAAATACCATGTTTTAATTTTCTTTTATTTTGGTATTGAAAATGGGTTTCATAATGTTTTTATATCAATGTGTTGTATTGATATTTTGTGATTGAAAGGTGGAAATGCTATGTTTCCTTTATGCATGTTTTATGTGATACGATTATGTTGAGGTTCTTGGGCATTATTATGAAGACGGGTGGTTCCGTGATAAACTAAGGGCGGGTGAGCCCGATATAGCTCTCCAATGCATTGGGTAACGTGAAGGAGTGAAACGTTAAGGTTTCTCCGTAAAGATTTAGGGAATATACTGTGATGGGTATTCCAAACGTAACCAAGAGGGTTACTCCCTACGTAAGAATGTTATGAATGCCTCAAGTTACCTTTATGTCTTATGATTTCTATGATTTATTCATGATTTGGTGAGGTATGTTAAAGTGATTATGTTTTATGGGTAAAGTATGATTTCATTATTATGTATATATGAACTTATGTTTCCTTTCCATATTTTTATAACCCATACTGAGCTTTTTATGCTCATCCCAAGTTTGTTTTGAAATTTTTTTCACAGGTCAAGGGAAAGGTACATGATATGATGATAGTGTCAAGGAAGTGTCAAGAATGAATCCATGTCTTATGTTAAATATGTTTCCATTGATGGGAAAAATGAATACTATCTTTATGTAACCACTTTGTTTATATGTGGAATGTAATGCAAGTTTTATGTTCTAATTCTCTAAAACTCTAAACCTGAAAAGTTCCTCAATGTGTAATCATGTAATAACTCAAGATTAAGTAAGGTTTAAGTCTAGGGCCTTATAGTTGGTATCAGAGGTCGGTTTAGATAACTTTAGGAGTTATAATTCTATTAAATGATTATCCAAAAATATTTTTTTTTGAAATTATATAACATTTGAAGATTACTATGTTGCTTCATCTAAGACAAGTTTGTTCAGAATGGTTTTCCGCAGAGGAAATAGGGAAGCAGTGCTAGGACGACATACAGAAGGAAATAACCTTCCAAATCAGCATCCTGAGATGGTCAGAATTGGAACTGAACAGTTTGTTGCAGTAATGGCGCATTTGACTCAAGCGATAAATGGAGGTGTTATCGATGCACGAGATCAGTCAGATCAACCGTAGAGGAACATGTCAGTGGTGGAACATTTCATGAGGAAACATCCCCCATAATTCAGAGGATCATCTGACCCTGTGCTAGCTGAAGGGTGGACTAAAGCACTATAGAGGATTTTCGATGTCATGGGGTGTTCAGAAAATCAAAAGGTTAGTCTTGCTATTTACCATTTGGAGGGTGAAGCTGATCAGTGGTGGTCGATGGTTAAAAATATCAGGGACGCTGATGAGATTGATGCTCTCTACTGGGATGAATTCAAAGGTATGTTTCTTGATAAGTATTTTCCTTAGGCTGTTCGACATAGGATGGAAAAGAAATTCATGGAATTGCGGTAAGAGGAAGACTCAGTGGCTACCTATGAAGAAAGGTTCACTCGATTGGCAAGGTATGCTCCAAATTTTATCCGAGACCTTGATAGTAAAATCAATCGTTTTTACTCATGATTAAAGCCAAAATATCGAAGGTCATTAGCTTCTCATGAGTTTAAAAGTTATGAAAAGATTGTTCGATGTGCTAAGAATGTGGAAATGGAGTTTGCTGATGATCAAGTGTTCTATAACAACCAACAGAAGAAGAGGCCATGGTGGCAGGAGAAAGGGAAGAATTCTTAAAAAAAGTCTGATGGTAAGAAAACTACGTTTCCATTTTGTGATAAATGTGGCAAAAGGCATGCTGGGGAATGTCTTCTAAATTCTGGAAAGTGTTACCGATGTTGTAAGATGGGACATAAGGCTCGTGATTACACTGAAAAAGATCAAGGTGATAGTAAGTTCAAATTTGATTTACAATTAGTGAAATGTTTTAAGTGCAATGAGATGAGTCACTATGCAAACGAGTGTCCAACATATAGCTCGAGTGATGGGAAGCAGTTATACTACAAGCATAAAGGGGTGGTGAAATCCTTTGAAACTACTTCATCAGATGTCGGGCCATCAAATGAAGTTGTATCAGGTACTTTGTATGTTTTTTCAGATTATGCCAGTGTGTTGTTTGATTCGGGGTCTACACATTCTTTCATCTCTGAAACCTTTTCTAGTAAATTAGGAATACCATCTCAAGAAATGACTCCTAAACTTGTGGTAAAAACACCGGGGGGAAATGTTGAGGCAAAAAGAATTTATAAGAATCTTCCTATCCTTATCCGTGGAAAGAACCTACTTGCGAACCTTATTGTTTTACCTCTATTAGAGTTTGATGTTATCTTGGGTATGGATTGGCTCTCTATTTACCATTCTAAGATTGACTGTAGAGCTAATGAAGATTCTTTTCAGAAAGACTTTCAATTTGTGTGCAAGAATGAACCCTTACTGTTGATAACATATCAAGAGGCCAAGAAACTTTTAAAAGATGGAAATGAATGTTACCTTGCACATATTGTTGAAAACAAGGGAACTGTTCAGATTAATGATGTGCCAGTGGTAAATGAGTATCCTGATGTTTTTCCTGATGAGTTTCCTAGAATAATACCAGATCGGGAAGTTGAATTTACTGTTGACTTAGTTCCTGATGCTAAGCCAATTTGAAAACCCCCTTATCGAATGGATCAAATTGAACTTTTCGAGTTGAAGGAGAAATTGGAAGATTTATTAGAGAAAGGTTTCATTCGACCTAGAACATCACCATGGGGTGCTCCTGTTTTATTTATTAAAAAGAAAGATGGTTCTATGAGACTTTTCATTGATTATAGAGCCTTGAATAACATCACTGTTAAGAACAAATATCCTTTGCCACATATCGATGATTTGTTTGATTAGCTCCATGGAGCTCAGTTTTTTTCAAAGATTGACCTGAGATCAGGGTACCATCAGGTGAAGGTAAAGGAAGAAGATGTTCTAAAGACTACGTTTCATACAAGATATGGCCATTATGAATTTGTAGTAATTCCTTTTGGGATAACCAATGCACCTGCTGTATTCATGGACTTAATGAATAGAATTTTCCATGAGTTCTTGTATAAGTTTGTGGTGGTTTTCATTGATGATATTTTGGTGTTTTCTAAAAGTAAAGAGGAGCATGAAAGACATTTAAGGGTTATTTTGCAACTTAAAAGAATATAAATTGTATGGGAAATTCAGCAAGTGTGAGTTTTGGTTGCAACAAATTTTTTTCCTTGGTCACATTGTTTCTAAAGATGGGATAACTATTGATCCTGCAAAAACAAAGGTTGTTGAAGAATGGCCAAGACCCAAAAATATAACAGAGATTCGTAGTTTCCTTGGTTTGGCAGGCTATTACTGAAGGTTTGTTAGAAATTTTTCACGGTTATCTAGTCCAATGACTAAGCTAACTCGGAAGGGTGTTAAGTTTATCTGGACAAAAGAATGTGATGATTGTTTTCAGAAATTGAAAAGAAGATTGGTGAATGCTATAGTTTTGGAACTTCCTTCCAGGAATGGTGAGTTTGTTATATACAGTGATTCTTCATTGAAAGGACTTGGTTGCTTCCTAATGTAGAATGATTAGGTAATTTCTTATGCTTCACGACAGTTGAAAACTCATGAGGTAAATTACCCTACACATGATTTGGAATTAGCTGCTGTTGTTTTCGCTTTAAAAATTTGGAGGCATCATTTGTATGGAGTAAAGTGTGAAATATATACTGATCACAAAAGTTTAAAGTATATATTCACTCAGAAAGAGTTAAAAATGAGACAGAGGAGATGGCTAGAATTAGTCAAGGATTATGATTGTACAATTCATTACCATCCGGGAAAAGAAAATAAAGTGGCTAATTCTTTGAGTCAAAAAAGTAATGCTTCATTAGCAGTGTTGTGTTTGGAACATGATCCTTTGGTTAAGGATTTGATGAAATTTGGCATAGAAGTTTTTGGTGCAGGATGTTCTTCTGTTTTGTTTCAGGTATCAGTGAAATATTCTCCATCAGACAAAATCAAGCAAGCACAGAAGCAAGGCAGTGAGTTGCAGAAAATGGTAGAGCTGGTTCAGAAAGGTAAGTTGCCTGAATTCAACATTGATAATGATTGTGTTTTGATATTTGGGAAGAGATTGTGTGTACCTTGAGATTCACAGTTGAAGAGAGAGTTGTTATGTGAAGCTCATAGTTCTCCATTTTCAGTTCATCCTGGCAGTACTAAGATGTACAGAGATCTATGGGAGTATTACAAGTGGGATGGAATGAAATGAGATATTGCTGATTTTAATGTGAAGTGTTTTACTTTTCAATAGGTTAAAGCAGAGCGGCAGTTACCGAAAGGGATTCTTCATCCTTTACCGGTGCCAGAGTGGAAATGAGAGAATATATCCATGGGCTTCGTTGTGGGATTACCGAAGACATCTCGAGTTAATAATGCAATCTAGGTTATTGTTGATCTCTTGACTAAATCTACTCATTTCCTTACTATACGATATACTTTTTCCCTAGATCAACTTTCCCATTTGTATCTTAAAGAGGTAGTCAGGTTAAATGGAGTTCCTCTCTCTATTGTATCTGACCGTGATCCCGGGTTCACTTCTAACTTTTGGAAAGGCCTTCAGAAGTCATTGGGTACTGAATTAAATTTTAGTATAGCTTTTCATCCTCAATCAGATGGGTAGTAAGAACATAAAATTCAGACCTTGGAGGATATGCTACGATCTTGTTCGATGGATTATCAGGGAAGTTGGGACCAGTATCTTTCATTGGTTGAGTTTTCTTATAATAACAGTTTTCATTCTAGTATACAGATGGAACATTTCAGGCATTATATGGGAAGCGGTGTTGAACTTCATCGTTTTGGGATGAAGTGGGTTAAAGGAAGTTGATGGGACCAGAATTGGTGGAAGAGTTGGCAGAAAAAGTTCAGCTGATACAGAAACACATGAGAACAGCTCAGAGAAGGTAGAAGAGTTATACGGATAACCCGAGGAAGGATCTATCTTTTGAGGTAGGTGATCATGTTTTTCTCAAATTCTCACCATGGAAAAGTGTGATGCGAATTGGTAAGAAAGGAAAGCTGAGTCCAAGGTTCATTGGACCATATGAAATTCTGGAGAGAGTTGGATCAGTTGCATACCGGGTGGCTTTACCTCCGAGTTTATCTCAAGTACACAATGTTTTTCATGTTTCGATGCTGAGAAAGTACATTCCAGATCCATCTCATGTTTTGAGTCTAGTGGTAGTTCAGCTGGAAGAGAACCTATCTTATGAGGAACAATCAGTCTGGATTCTTGACCACATGGAGCAAGTCTTACGGAATAAGGTTATTAATCAGGTAAAGGTTTTCTGAAAAAACCACATGATGGAAGAGGCAACATGGGAATCTGAAAATGCAATGAGGGATAAGTACCCCCATTTATTCAATAAGTAAATAAATTATGGGGACACAATTTTCTAAAGGGGGGAAGGATGTAACATCCCAAGTAAGTAATGAATAATAGATATTTTTATCTATTCCTATTAATGATTTAGATAGTGTTTTAGAGTCTTAAAATGAAAATAAATCCAATCTTAAGCATGGAATACACTAATATTTTTAAAAGATTGTTTTACTACCTTTTAATGGAAACCCATTTTTAAATCTATCTTTTGACAATTTTATAAGCTATGTTTTTCAAAATAAACTTATTCTTTATTATTGGGACATCAATATTTACTTTGTGTGAATTTTTGGTATTTTTCCGAAAAAGTTCATTTTTTTTAGTGAATAATGAAAAATGTTACATTTTAATTCAAAACCACTATTTAATCTAATTTATTTATATGATTAGCTTATCTTTTGAATTTTTTTTAAAGTGAAATTGAAATATATTTTTACCATTTAATCCAATGGTGGTCATTGTAATCAATTTCACTTTGAAATTGGGCTTAAACTAGTGTCAATCTCTTGATACTTATTGTTTCATAAAAACACGCTATTTGTCATGACAGCGGGAATTAATTATTAAATTAATTAATTCATATTATATGTTTTGAATTTTATAAAATAGACATCATTTTTGAATTCATAATATCAAATATAGATTAGGGTAAAGTTTTGGAATTTTTCTGAAAAACTTCAATTTTTGATGAATAGTGAAACCATTAAGTGGTAGTTAAAGAAACTAATTTTTCGTTTAAATGAATCTTTGACACTTCTTTGATTTGATTTTCAAAAATCTGACATACATGGTTGTCATTAAGAAGTAAAATGTGGTTCAATGAGATTAAAATAATTTTTTGGTGAATAGTAACTTTTAAGTTCTTAATCGCGGTTAGAGGTAATTAGTGTAGTTTAAGGTAAAAATAATGTTTTAATAATATGAGATGAGCTTGACACATGTCCTACCCTCATTGGATGTGTCATGGCCGACCAAGAAAATCCATGGGTCAACTTGGGGACCCCATGGAGCAACTTTGGTTGGGAAATGACATAAATAACTTTTTATTTAATGTTAAAGTAAAAATGACACAAACATGAGTTATTTTACTAAAAAAATTTACATGGGGTTATACAAGTCATAATTTTGATTATAAATAGTAATTGGAAAGCTAAAAATATTTCCAAAATCATAGTATTTTTTTATAATTTTTAGACTTTAAATAAATTAAATTATTTATGACATCATGATGATGCAGCGATTACCTCATTAATAAAGGATTTAAATAAAATGAAATGATAATGTAAAATCTATGACCTAAACATTTCCAAAACCTATTGGATGGGTGGATTTAGAAACCTTATCACCTTACCCTATAATTATATCAATGTGGGACCTTTTGAATCCGAAACTCATTTTAAAATAAAGGAACATTTCTTTACTTTCCAAGAGTGCCCCACCTCTCCTCTTATAAAAGGCCCCCACCTCTACCTCTTTACCCACACATCCAAAGCCTTTTCCTTAGCCAAAACCTGCCCATTTAGTCTCTACACTTCCCTCTATTACTCCTTGAAGGCTCACTTTTGGCATAAGTCTTCCCAAAGAAGCCTTTGAGCTCAAACCAAAGGGAGTTACCCGATTTTAAGGTAATGTCTTCACTTGAGTCCTTTTGTTTTATTTTGCTTCTCCAACCCCATAAACTCTTTTTATTCATTTACTTTGTAATAACTCCAGTATCTCCAATATACTAGGATGTTGTTATTAGAAGGATTCGAGCTACACTTACACACACCAACATCTAATGGTTAAAGAACATATTGTTTCCGTTGATGGCGAATTTCGGCCTCCCGAAATGATGATTGTTTAAAATTATTTTAACAGCTTCAAAGGTGGCCATTAAGATGACACTATATTTATATATGATATATAATATGTTTATGTTTTCCTTAATCTTATGTATTTTTCATTTTGGGCATACCTTTATGGTTTCCATTATGGGTAAACGTGATATCTTCATTTAAGGAAGTGCGGACTACCGCCCCCTCAAAGTGATTTGGTTCGTTAATACCAAATGTGGGACATATAAAGGATGAAGTTATGATATTATATATGATATTACACTGGAATTATAATATATCTTTATATCATTATGATTCCATTCTATAAAATATGAAATATTAATGAAAGTAGCATTCATGCGTACTTACGGCTTACCGTCTCCATGAACGGTGCATTTCATTTCTTACCTCTAAATGATTATGTAATATTATAAATGCATGTATATACTGGATATATATGATATATATGATATATACATCATGATTATAATTCTGGATATAATGGATACATGGAAAACTTGTAATTATAAAGGTTTTATTTTTTACTCAAGTACCAATGATCGTTAAAACAACCGTTATTAACTTAAATAATTACATAGTGATCATGACATGGAAATAAGTAATATAAAAGGAATAATAAACTTTAAAAAGGTTCTTAAAAAAGTAGAAATTAACTCATGTTTATTATTCATGAGATTAAAGAACGACTGAGTCAAGTCGGACCCGAGGTATGGGACTTCGTCTCAATCTCCTTTCATTGAGGCATATTTTGTTTTATACAAAACCTTCTTTTATACGGTGTATAAACTCCTTTGACTTTTACATTTATCCAAAAGGAATCTCATTTTATACTAAGCGTTTTACTAAATGACAAAAGGGAATGTTTTTGTCGTACGTATGCGGCGACAATGACTTTTCCGCCGCTGTGACCATTATTTGAGTTTTGGCTTCCTCTACAAGCCATTACTTTTTTTTAAAAGAAAAATAAATACCATGTTTTAATTTTCTTTTATTTTGGTATTGAAAATGGTTTTCATAATGTTTTTATATCAATCTGTTGTATTGATATCTTGTCATTGAAAGGTGGAAATGTTATGTTTCCTTTATGCATTTTTTATGTGATACGATTATGTTGAGGTTCTTGGGCATTATTATGAAGACGGGTGGTTCCGTGATAAACTAAGGGTGGGTGAGCCCGATATAGCTCTCTAATGCATTGGGTAACGCGAAGGAGTGAAACTTTAAGGTTTCTCCGAAGCGATTTAGGGAATATACTGTGATGGGTATTCCAAACGTAACCAAGAGGGTTAATCCCTACGTAAGAATGTTATGAATTCCTCAAGTTACCTTTATTTCTTATGATTTCTATGATTTATTCATGATTTGATGAGGTATGTTAAAGTGCTTATGTTTTATGGGTAAAGTATGATTTCATTCTTATGTATATATGAACTTATGTTTCCTTTCCATATTTTTATAACCCATACTGAGCTTTTTATGCTCATCCCAAGTTTTTTTTAAATGTTTTTCACAGGTCAAGGTAAAGGTACATGATATGATGATAGTGTCAAGGAAGTGTCAAGAATGAATCCATGTCTTATTTTAAATATTTTTCCATTGATGGGAAAAATGAATACTATCTTTATGTAACCACTTTGTTTATATGTGGAATGTAATGCAAGTTTTATGTTCTAATTCTCTAAAACTCTAAACCTAAAAAGATCTTCAATGTGTAATCTTGTAATAACTCAATATTAAGTATGTTTTAAGGCTGGGGCATTATATTTCAGATGGAAGAATGTGTTATGGTGGGGAGAATATTCACTCCCCACTCTATCTTTTATTTTATTTTTTATAATTTGCTTTGGCTTTTAAAATTGATTTGGGGTCCGGGTTGAGTCCCGGACAAAAAAAATTCAGTTATTTCAAAAATGCGTGTTTTTTTCAGTTGACGTCACTGGGCGCATGGACAGAGCACATTTTGGAAACACCATACGACTTTTCCTAGGCAACAGCTTGACATGCCTGTCTTCAGAGGATTAAAATAAGTAACTTTTGTAACATGTGGCGTCATTTATAATTTTTTAATGTATATTTTTATTGTTAAAGATATTTCATTATTATTAAAACAAACTGAATAATGTTATTATTTTATTTTTACCACCATATTATTATTATTATGGATGAAATAGGTGTTATTACATTTTTTATCATGATATTAATAATATTATCATGTTTATTAAAACTATAACTACAATTATTATTAAAGTTATTGATATATTTAATTATTAATATTATTTGTCTACTTATTTTATATTTTCATTAGGAGTTAGGTTTTTTTAGGGTGTGCATCACCCTTTAACTCCCCCCTCTTTTGTTGTAGTGCGTAGTGCACCCCCCCCCCATCACGTTTCACTCCTGATGAACCGCGCAACCCAGTCTGGTGCGCCTCCATTCCAGCTCTGGTGGACGGAGGCGCTCCTCCCTGCTCTCCACCTCCGACCAGAACCCATTGCGGCGTGAACCCCTCCCCTAACCCGTACCTCTCCCTCCTCACTGGTGCGACCTAGCCAGTGCACCCCAACTACGCCTCCCCTATCCGATGGGATCCCTTGTGCGCAGCAGCTCCGGCCGGCTACGAACCTCCGACGGCCCTCGTCTCCGATGTGAGTGACTCGCCAGCGACGCCATCTTCCAGTGACCTTCCTCCTTTCCATCTTGCCTCATGACGCCCTAGCTACCTGCCACATGCAGCACAACGACCACTTCTCCCTTTATCGGCGCGACGCCCCCTTTCGGACCTCCCTCTTCGATCAACAATCTTGCTGGATCTCCCCACACTGTGCATCTGAGTCACTGAGGTAAGGTTCTTTTTGCTCTATTAATTTTTGTTTCACAGCTATAATTCCTTTTCTCTACCACCCAATATGGATTAGACAAACCTAGGGTTTAGTTTTAACTCAGTATTCAGGTTTTCATTTGGTTTTTGGGTATGAAAAGGGTATCTTGGTACCCATTGGTCCATGTTTCGACCTCCAATTTTGAAGCCGCAATGTGTTGTTTCATCTCGGTCGATCCACCACCGTCTCGAGGTAGGTTTTTCTGCTTATAAATATTTATTGATGAAGTATTTTTCTGTATTAATTTATTTATCATGTTCTTTGATTATTTTTAGTGGTGTGAAATGTGTTATGTGAATATTTTGACATGTATGTGTTATGGAATTGAGTATTATTTTATAATTGGTTATGTTTTTCATATGGGACTTTTTGTGGGAATTCCTGGAAATATTAAATTAATTATTTTACGTGTGAAATGTATGTTTCGTTAATAATTTAATATGTGGTTTTGTTAGAAATGATTTTTTTTCTTTCTAATAAATTGTTTTGTGTCATGCGTATCATATCGTAGTGTTTCTTGAAAAGAGTATCAGGCCATGTTTTGGAGCGTTCAAAATGTTTTCCAATGAAATTAAGGTGAAGGTGTATTAAATATGTGGTTTAAAGGAAAAATGTGTTATTTTGGCTTATTGAACTTCTGTGCTTTAGAATTTAAATTTTATATATTTTGAGTAACGGAAAAATATTTTTGGTATGGTTGTGTTGTGCGTTCGGTTATAAAGTGGAATTTTTATGTGAGATCAAGTGTGTTTTTGGTGTGTTGTGGGTGTGTGATTATTTATAAGGAGGGATTTTGAACAGGTTTTTTGTGTGTAAAGTCTTAGGTTTCTCTTTGGAGTTTTATAAATTTTAATGTTGTTTATTAAAAAGTGTAGATGGTGCGCACTGTGTTTTGAAAAGAGGCCGAGGTGGTTCTTTTGTGCTGGTTGTTCGTTTGGGTTGTTTTAGGTCCTTGTTCATGTATGTTATTTATCATTGTGGTTGCAATGTGTTGACAAGGTTTTTCCACGGTTCTACAGTCGTCATCTTGTGTGTTCTTGCACGCCCGTGTGAGGCGTGTCACATTATCGTGACTGGTCTGCAAGTCGAGTTAGGTCCCCCAATACATTCACCTTTAAATTTAGATTTTATTAATTTCTTAATGTTTTTATTAATTTTAATAATTGAGAAATGATATAAAATAATTAATTTTTTTCAAATGATTATTTCATGTAAAAAGAGCTGTTTATTTTATACCCAACACTTAAAACATTTTCTTATTGACTAGACAGCCAGTAATAAAAGAATGCTCGTTTGGACTTTAAACATAATTCACAGAATTTTAAATGTTGTTATGGTTTGTTGATAAATGATTTATTTTGAAGATAAAACAAGTGTTTTGGTTCACTGGGGAAATGAGGATTTTCCTTAAAATTGGTGAAGGCCTGTTTTCCACTTTAATGAAATAAATTATTTTGGAAAACTCTATTTGGGGTGACTCAGATGTGTTATTTGGTGTATGATGACTGCCTGATTTGTGTGTGATGTTTGTACTGCTTTATTGACTTTGCTGACTCACCCCTATCCAGTTTATTATATGTGTTGACATGAGAACTTGGAATAGTAAGTGAATCTTCTCACAAAGATTGCTGCACTAGTTTAGATTACGCAATGGCTAGTGGCCTCTAGTACGGATGAAACTCTTATAGGGGATTGGGCCCCTCAGTTAGGACATATAGGGAAACATTGTGCGTTAGGGTGTTATGACGTCATCGAGAGTAGGCATGAATTTAGGATGAGTCACATGTATAGTATGTTCTGGATTGTTTACGAGCTCAAGGTTCAATCGATGTTCTATTTAGTGTTTATTTGTATGTGGAAGACAGTTGAGAGGTCTAGTTCGGTTGCTGGCCCATTTGTGCCACTTTTTTCATTTCCCTTAGTGTGTGTTGTGTGTTGTGTGTAGTTTTCCTTTTGACTAACTACAAAAATGTGGATTTCTAAATTGTTTTCAAAAATGTTTTAAAATTCAATGCACCTGTTTCATTCAAAAACTAAATTTGTTTTTATATTGAAAAGGGAAATGGGTTTTTATTTGTTTTATAAATGATAGTGTGTGTGGAAACCAATATTTTATATAATTTAGTTCAAACCTTTAATTGATAAAATATTTATTTAATGGTATGTTCATTGGGAATATAATTAGTCGGGCCTACCTATTGAGTTGTAATAGTAACGCCTATAGTGTTTTCCTGTTTTTATTTTCTGTTGCAGGTTTGACTCAGGCTTTCTCTCTATGGGTGAGAGTTGGTTGTGGTTTGGTGAGCGACTCTTGGGGTCGCGGGGAGTTTTGGCCATGGTCGGGTTAGTTTGTTTTTGTTGGTCGTTCTTCCTTTTCGTGTCCTTTATCTGTTTTGCACTGTTCTATTTCCATTCCACAACTTTATTTATTTTATAGGGAAAAATCATTCCCATGTGGTTATTTTTTGATGCCCTGGCGCTTGTCGCCAGCCCGAGAGGATCGGGAACGACTCTCAGGCCATGTCATGGACCGACTTAGGTGACCGGTTCAGGGTCGACCCGGGTTGGTTGATGACAATTGGTATAAGTTTTTTCAATATTTTTTTTTTGATAATGAGTTAAAAGATAATGATGACCTAGAAAATTGATTTAATAAATGTGTTACATTAATTTATGGTTTCCTTTAACATGTTCTTGAGGATGATAAAATGATATTTTAAATAGAATAATTGATGATTATATAGAAAAATTAAATTGGATAGTATTTATGACCTCAAAATAGATAAAGTAGTGGTTTAAAATTAGGGATACATTATCTTGGATGAATTTTACAACATATTAGATTTATTAAATTTATCAACTAATATTTGGAATAAGGAAGTATCAATTTTTTCTAAAAGGATTTAAGGCAATTCAGATTATTACTATGTTTCAAGAGAATATACGATCAATGTATTGACATTTTCAGAATTTGATAATAAGGATTTAATTTATGAAAAATGGAGGATAAATTAGAGGATATTTTTGGGAAATTTAGTGATATAATATAATGTAATTCCATATTTATAAAGTGTTATATGGATAAACATTTTTTGATTTTTTTGTTAAACGTCGCATATGGTTTTAGATATTGAAGAATTATTTTTCCGTATGCATTTTTAAGCATATTGGATAACTTGTCCTATCTATATTTTGTTTGATTCTAACTAAAGACATATTGAATGGCTTATCATTCGACCTCAAGATCTATTAGTACATCAATATTGACAAATTCACCTTGATTTCATGGAATAATAGATAAAGAGGAAATTTATCATAGAATAAAAAAGGATGAGATTGAGCTAAAATCAAGTATGTATATTTTCTCATGAAATTTATTCAAATATAGGAATAATATATTGATTTTTTTCCTACTATCATCATTTTTTGTGATGTAAATGATCTTTTTAAATCCTCTATGGTTTATGGATTTTTTATCCTTAAAATCCACTTAACCATATTACCCATCAATCTCTATCAGAAAAAGATAGATAGATATGTCTTAAATGTAAATGTTTTGACTTACACATATGTTATAGAATTTGGAAACCTATTTATGAGTTAAATTGGTTAAGAAAAATGTTTCCAACCTTTAGTTTTTAAATTATGTTTTAATATTCATTTTTATGATGTGGGTTTCTAGGGAATAAAGTAACAAGTATTAAACCTTTGATAAACCTAACTTAATTTGAGGTATGAATTCAATTTAAGTGGTTTAGAAGGTAATAACCTATTATTTTTGGAAATATATATTTAAAATTAATTTACTCAATTTTATATTTCTTAATTCACACAATAATTGATTTAGATTTTGTTAAATGAAGGAACTATGTTTGGATTACTTTATATGCACAAAATTTAAATCTTATTCTACAAAAAACACTTAGATTACCTTTTTGTACATGAAACACTACGTTCTGATTCTGTTACACATAATTTGGAGTTCTCTTGATAGCATGTGTTACAAGAAATACCGAGTTTTACAAAACTAAAAAAATATTAACATTGCTATTAAAAGATTATAATAGTTACCACCTAGCCATTTGGATGGATGTTGTTAATAACATTTTATAATGTGTGAAAGTATTATTTAAAAATGATTATCAAATGATACTTTTTATTAATTGGTTAGAAATTAATTTAATACCTATTTGACAATAATGAAATTTATTTTTATATAAAACGTTTTCTCTAAGTACAATTTTTTTTTATGATAATAAATTAAAAAACCCTTATTGATGTATGTTCTTAATAAAATTTATATATTATATATTCTATAATGATTTTTACATTCATCAAATTGGTTTTATAGAAATAAGATAAGAATAAAAACATTATAAATAAAAATATGTATTTATCTAAAAGTTAATATTACTACCATATTATTGAGAAACTATTTTAACTACAACTAATTATAGTTTTATAATTTTTATTTAAAAAAATTTATTTAATTTAAATAAGAATATGAAAACTTACTTTGGGTGAATGGTTGTTATTTTTATGATAAGTTTAAATTTTTTGATTAATAGTGATAAAATTTATATTTTAATTCAAAACAACTTTTCAATCTAATTAATTTATAAATATTTATGAAATTTAAATTTAGTTTTAAAGGGTAATTTTAAATTTTTTACTTATATTAAACCAATTTAATAAATTATAAAAAAATTCACAATGAAATTGGATATAAAAATATTTGAATTTTTTTGCTTTTCTTCTTTAAAAACGTGTCGTATAAGGACCCGGCCTTAAACATTACATATTCTTGAATTAAATGGATAATTCACATTGATGATTTTTTCAAGTTTAGAGTTCTAGATAATTAGGTCAAAACATTTACATAACATCATGAATATTACATGTAGACAATTCTACTCAGTGTCAATTTTTTAATAAAATAAAAACTCTTAAAAAAAGAGTCATGTCTAGTTCTATGTTTTAGAGAGAAATACTATTCGTTGATCCCATCCTTGACCCTATTCATCTTTAAGTCCTGTGAAAATCATTTCAAAACGAGTGATGAGCATAAAAAGCTCAGTAAGGGTTATACAATAAGGAAAAGAAACATTATCCCAAATAAAAAACTATGAAACCATACATTTCAATCTTAACATACATCATGAAATCATAAGATTTAAGAATAACATATAGAAATCATAAATCATAAAGGTAACTTATGGAATCCATATCAAACATACATTGTAGCTATCACAACTACACAGTGAGTCACATTTGGAATACCCATCACAGTATATTCTGTAAATCTCTTAGGATAAAAATTCATGTTTAACTCCATCTCGTTACCCAATCCATTGGAGAGCTATCTCGGGCTCACCTGTCCTAGGTTTATCACGGAACCACCCGTATACGTAACAAATTCCCAATAAACATAACATTTTTATAACACATAACACAAGTATAAGGTATATATAACATTTCCACATTCCAATCACAATATATCAAAGAAAGATATTGAAATAAACAATGCTTTATAAAATCATTTTCAAAACCATTTAAAAAATTTATTACATAGATTTTTTAATCAATGTTTCCAATACAAATTTGATGCTTTTAATGAATTATCATTTGAAAACATTAATGTCCTTATAAATAAATCTTAAAACCATTTTTAAAACATGTACATGTACATTAATGATATTGATTTGGAGGAATAAATATTTATAACATTTAAAACAATATTTTAGTCAAAGAGTTTTTAACAAAATGAGAGACGCTTAAATACAAATAATTGAGGAATAGCATTTAATCAGAACATTATAATATCAAATGAATAAATTGATTCATGATATAATATTCCAAAGGAAAGTATATACACCGTTTAAAATTGAATTGGTGCATAACAATAACAAAGTCTCAATGGAATATAAATTGAGATGAAATCCCTTATAAAAACGGTATCCTTAGATTAATGATAAATCAGTTACATAATAATGTGTGAAAAATATAAATACACTCAATATGATTGGAGATTCCATGTAAATAAATCATAGGAAATTCACACATGTTCTTTTTAATACAAAACTAATGACTTGGATGTTTAACTCAACGAATGGAAATTGAGTTAAAATTACTTTTATCATGTTCATATCGATGACTTGAGGATTTATCAATGGAGTGATTATGAATATAAAAAGTATGTCCACACAAAGGGGAGTGGAATTAACAACATAAATAAATAAATAGTGATTCCACACATAATAATAGCATGACATAATTAAGAATTACAAGATTAACCCAAGGAATAGAAATTGGGTTAAAAGGTTCCCATACAGATTTGTGACTTATGAAACACACAAACCATGAAAGAAAGATCATAAAATGAAGATATAAATACCCATATATTGAATTATATTACAAAATTAATTAAATCTTGGGATGTACGTACACCAAAAAAAGGAAATAGTGGAAAATATAGCACGAATCTCACGAGAATAAAAAGTGAGATGAAAATCCCGTACCACGCTGTAATCAATTGATTCGTATGACCAAAAGTTAATAACCAACAAATGATTCACATAATAACATTAATATAAAATTTATCATGATAATATATATCAAATGGCTGTACAAAATACACCACATGAAATAAATTAGTGGCGAACAACAGAAATCCCACATAATTAAAAGTGAGATAAGAAATCCCTTACCTCGTGTCCGACTTGACTCGTTTGTTCTATGTTATTCCTGCATAACAAACTAAAATTAATTTATTCTTACTTAAGAAACTTTTAAATATTATTATTCTTTTTATTCCACTTATTACCATGTTATAAATACTATACAATCATTTATGTTAATAATGGTCATTTGGTGGATATTTGTTACTTGAGTCGAAAACAGACTTCTTATAATTACAAGTTGTCCTTGGGGTCAATATTCCATTATCTCCAAAATGATATTCATTATTTAGATATCATATATATCATATATATACAGTATATATATGTATTTATAATATTACATAACATTTAGAGGTAATAAATGAAATGCACCGTTTATTGAGACGGTAAGATGTATGTATGCATGAACGCTACATTCATTTCTATATCAAATTTTAAAGGAATTAAAACATAATTATACAAAGTTATATTATAAATCCAATATAATATCATATATAATATCATTAATTCTATCCTTTATATGTCCCACATATGGCATTAATGAGTCATATCACTTTGAGGGGGTTGTAGTCCGCATTTCGACAAATGAAATTATCACATTTAGCCACAATGGAAACCATAATGGTAAGCTATAAATGAAAAATACAGAATTATAAAGAAAACATAAACATAATATATATATCATATATAAATATAGTTCTATCATAATGGCCACACTGAGAGGCGGTAGGATATAATCGAACAATCATCATTTCGTGAGGCGTTAGTTTTCTATCTAGAGAAACAATGTGTAATTCACCCATTAGATGGTGGTGTGTGTAAGTGTAGTTAGAATACATCTCATAACTACATCCTAATATATTTTGGATACTAGTGTTGTTATAAAATAAAGTAATAAAAAGTTTTTAGTGGTTGGAGAAGTAAAATAAAAGAAAAGAAGTTAAGAGGAACCGTTACCTTTAATTTGGGTAACTCCCATTGGTTTGAACCAAAAGGTCTTCTTGAAGTGCCTTATGCCTAAGGTAAGACATCTATGATGAGAATAGGGATCTGGAGAGATTATTTGGGCTGGGTTTGTATGAGCCTAGGGGCTTGAGAGGTGTGAGGAATGAGTAAGAAGTGAAGGCTTTTTATAAGGTGGAGGAGGGGTTCTTTTGGAAAGTGTGAAAATATAGTTTTATTATATAATGATATTAGGTTTCTAAAGGTCCAAAACTAATTAAATAATAAGTTAAGATGACTCATGATAGAAATAAAATAATAAAATAATAATTTTATAGGTTTTTTATGTTATTTTAATAATTATAATCTTATTTATTTAAATAATTTATTAATGAAGTAAATATTGCATCATTAATGTGTCAACAATAATTTAATTTATTTGATGTCTAAAAATTATAAAAAAATACCATGATGTATGAAATATTTTTGGATTTCAAATTAATATTTACAGACGAAATGATAAATTATATAACCCCATGTAAAAATTAATTTACTAAAAGATATTTGTTTGTGTCATTTTTTCCTTTACATTAAATTAATTAATCTAAAGTGTCATTATCACATTTAAGTGGCTCAATGGGGTCCCCAAATCGACCGAAAGCTTCCCATGGTCGGAGATGACTCATAAAATAATTTTAGGACAAGTTTTAAAGCAATTTTGTATTATTATGATATCCTTTTTACCTTGAATTACAATATTTACCTTTAACCGTGGTAAATAAAAGTCAAAAGTTACTATTCACCAAAAATTATATTCAATGTATTGAACCAAATTTTACCTAATAATAACAAATATGTATGTTGTATTTTCAAAATTAAATTCAAATAAGTAGTAAAATTTCATTTAAATGAAAAAGTATGTTTTTTCTACTACTAAGTCGTTTCACTGTTCATCAAAAATTGATGTTTTTTTAAAAAAATACCAAAACTTCATCCTAAGCTATATTTGATATTCGGAATTTAAAAATCATTTATATTTTTATAAATTCAAAACATATAAGTAATATTAATTAATTTAAAATTAATTCTCGTTTTCAAAACAAATACAGTGTTTTTAAGAAACAATAACTATCAAAAGATTGACACTTGTTTATGTCCAATTTCGAAGTGAAATTAATTAAAATGAACAAAATTGGACTAAATGGTAAAAATATATTCTAATTACACTTTAAAACCAATTAAAAAGATAATATAACCACATAAATAAATTAGATTAAAAGGAACTTTGGAATTAAAATACAGTTTTTGCACTATTCATCAAAAAATGAACTTTATCAAAAAAATACCAAAAATTTACCCAAAGTAAATTTTTATGTCCCGAATCTAAAGAAAATTATATTTTTTCAAACAGAACATATATAAATGGCCAAAAATATATTTAAAGAGTTTTCTCCATCAAAATTTGGTAAGTTTACCTTTTACTGAATATTAGAGTTGTCGTGCTTAAAATTAGATTCATTCATATTTTAGCCCCTAAATTTTAATGGATAAATGTAAAAACATTTTAAAAATTTGTATAATCAATTTGTAGTTAGTTATTTTCATTTACACCATTACAAAGGCGAGGCGTTAACTACAATTTATAATAATAACATTATATTATTATTTTTCAGTATAACTCAATGTTGTGTGCAACGTAAGATTACAATGAAACCTGTTGTTTTGTATCAGGTACTCCATCAAACATAGCCTCACCTTTAATGTAAAATTAATATTTAATTCACAAATATTAATAAATATGAAAATGTCTTACTCATTTTTTACCTGGGATGTTACATCCTTCCAACCTTTTGAAAATTACGTCCTCGCAATTTTAAAACTGGGCTTGGAAACTTCATTGAATGTCCCACATTGGAAAAATAGTCAATAAATATATCACATTAAAAGAAAGAAAGATAAGTATAAAGGTCACCCGAGATAAAAAATACTAGGATTCCATGAAAACATGGATACGGAAGAGAAAAAAAACCATCAAGATCTCATAGAGTGTGATAGAAAACATGATTAGGAGAATGTTAACCACCAAAAAATTACAAACTTGTGATGAGTTAAACAGTATTTGATTCCCCAATAGGAAAGGATAGCATAAAATGTTTTTGTTTTAAGTTACTTTTCATTGAGGAATATATTTATGAGCATAACTAAAAACATAAGGAAACATACTTACTGCTCAGGTAGACTTTCACCCTTTACTAGATTTCTATCACAAACTCATATTTCCTACAAAGAATGAGTATTCAGGATGAATTGTTCACATTAAAAGTTCTATAATCAACTTCAACAGAATCACATAATCCACAAAATATGAACTATATATTTTCCTTGTCTTTAGATTTTAACTAAAACCAAAATGGTTAGTACGAGATCATAAAATCCCCCAAAAAGATAATCCTTTATAAAAATAAATACTACTATTAATATCCAAATTTCAATAAAAAGTACCCAAAGTTCAAGAAAGACCATTCAATAAACAATTGACCTTAAAATTCATCAAAATATTCAAAACTAATATTTAGACACAAAACTTATAAGGATTTAAATCACATTGTCTTTCACAGTAAATCTTAATATTTATCCCCAAAAACATCGAATACTCTTAAATTCTCATACAGAAGTGTAATTAACCTAATAACATATTCTCTATGATGGTTTAATAATTTCCATAAATAACCCAAATCACCATATTTCAATAATAGAAAACATCTATTCTTGCCAAATAATATTTTAACCATTAATCCACAATTTAAATCCCAAGGTATTCAATTTTCCTTAAGCATATAGTGTTTCATAAGAGAGAATGTCTTCCAAAATAAACATTATCACTTAAACTCCAAATCATTTCCCTATACTAAGAATGTCTGTTTGATAAAACATATAATCCCAAATAAAATTATTCTAGATCAATAAAATCATTTAACTAAAAGGAATTAGTCATAATAACCTAGGACTTCACGTAGTCCAGTGGTAGGCCATAAATCCCAATCACACTTTAGTTGTGGGTTCGATTCCCAAACATTGTCTAACACGACGGGATGTGACATGGTCTTCATGTTTTCCATTTTCAAAAACTATAAAATTTCATAACATTCCTAAAAAAAGAGACAAAATTTTCAAAAATAACCATAACATAATGTATCCTAAATGGTTATCTAATACCTTTCATTTTACACACCAAAATGTAATGACCATTTATCACTTCTAAAATAAATATGGGACATTCTATTATGTTAACCACTATAGTTATGTCACTTATGCTAAAACTACACCCTAACCTCTAATGTTATCTAAACTTACCTCTGATACCAAATATTAGGACCCGGACTTAAACATTATATATTCTTGAATTAAATGGATAATTTACATTGAGGTTCTTTTCATATTTAGAGTATTATAGAATAAGGTCATAACTTTTAAAAAACAACATGAATATTAAATGTAGAAAATTCTACTCATTATCCATTTTTTCATGAAATAAAAACTCTTAAAAAAAGAGTCATGTCTAGTTCCATGTTTTAGACAACAAAACATTTCCTTGATCCCATCCTTGACCCAATTCATCTTTAAGTCCTGTGAATCTTTTTTTCAAAACTTGGTATGAGCAGAAAAAGCTCAATAAGGGTTTTTAATGAATGAAAATAATCATTATCCCCAAAAAAATCCATGATACCATACTTTTCAATCCTAATATACCACATGAAATCATAAGATTTATGAACAACACACTAAAATAAAAAATCATAAAGGTAACTTATGGAATCCATATCAAACATTCATTGTTTTTATCACAGCTACATAGGGAGTAACATTTTGAATACCCATAAAAGTATATTCCTTAAATCTCTTAGGATAAACATTCACTTTTACCTCCATCACGTTACCCAACACATTGGAGAGCTATCTCGGGCCCACCGGACCTATGTTTATCACGGATCCACCCATATATGTAAACAATTCCCAATAACCATAACATATTAATAACACATAACACAAGAATAAAGGAAAGATAACATTTCAACATTCCAATCACAACATATCAAATCGAGATATTAAAATAAACAATGCTTTATTAAATCATTTCAAACCCATTTATAACATTTAAAAAAGAGATTATTGAATCAATGTGTCCCATACCACTTTGAAGATTTTAAGGAATTATCATTAGAAAACATTAATTTCATTATAAATAAATCTTAAAAACCTTTTTAAAACATGTTCATTAATGATAAATATTTTGAGGAATAAATCTTTAAATCATTTAAAATGATATTTTAGTTAAATAGTTTTTAACAAAATGAGAGACGCCCGAATATAAATAATTGATGAATAACATTTAACCAAAACATTATCATATAAAAGAATAAAGGGATTCATGATATAATATGCCATAGGACAATATATACACTGTATAAGTTTGAATTGGTGCATAACAATAAGGAAGTCTCAATGGAAGGTAAACTGAGGTGAAATCCCTAATAAAAATGGTATCCTTAGATTAAGGATAAATAAAATACATCATAATGTGTGAAAAATATAAATACACTAAATATGAATGGATACTCAGTGTAAATAATTCATAGGAAATTCACACATGTTCTTTTTAATACAAAACCAATGACTTAGATGTTTAACTCAATGAATGGAAATTGAGTAAAAATTACTCTTATCAAGTTCATATCGATAACATGAAATTTTATCAATGGAGTGATTATGTGTATCAAAAGTATATACACAAAAAGGGGAGTGGAAAAAAAACATCAATAAATAAATAGTGATTCCACACATAATCATAGCATGACATAATTAATAATTAAAAGATTAACCAATGGAATAGAAAATGGGTTAAAAGGTTCCTGTACCGATTTGGTAACTTACGAAACAAACAAACCATGAAAGAAGGTTGATAAAATGAAAATTTATATACCAATAAATTGAATTATATTACAAAATTAATAAAATAATGGGTAGTACGTACACCACAAAAAAGGAAATATTGGAAAATATAGCATTAATCTCATGGGAATAAAAAGTGGGATGAAAATCCCTTACCACATTATAATCAATCGAGTCGTATGACCAAAATTTAATAACCACAAAATGATTAATAGAATAACATGAATATAAATAGGATCATGATAATATATATCAAATGGAAGTACACAATACACCACATGCAATAAATTAGTGGTGAACAATGAAAATCCCAGAGAATTAAAAGTGAGATAAGAAATCTCTTACTTTGTGTCCAATATGACTCGTTTGTTCCTTATTCGTCCTGAATAATAAAATAAAGTTAATTAATACTTGATGAAGAACCTTTATAATGTTTATTATTTTTTTATATCACTTATTACCATGTTATAAACATTATGAAATCATTTATGTTAATAATGGTCGTTCGGTGCATATTTGGTACTTGAGTAAAAAATGGACTTCTTATAATTACAAGTTGTCCTTGTGGTCAATAGTCCATTATCTAAAGAATGATATTAATAATTTAGATATCATATATAACATATATATAAAGTGTATATATGTATTTATAATATTACATAACATTTATAGGTAAGAAATTAAATGCACCGTTCATTGAGATGGTAAGCCATACGTACGCATGAACGCTACATTCATTTCTATTTTGTATTTTAATGGAATTAAAACATAATTATAAATAGTTATATTATAATTCTATTATAATAGCATATATAATATCATTAACACAATCCTTTATACATCCCACATATGGCATAAATGAGTCATATCCCTTTGAGGGGGTGGTAGTCCACACTTCCCCAAATGAAATTATCGCGTTTACCCATACTGGAAACCATAAAGTTATGATATAAATGAAAAATGCAGAGGTATAATGAAAACAGAAAATATATATATATATATATCATATATAAATAAAGTTCCATCATAATGGCCAGCATGAGAGGCGGTAGAAAATAATCGAACAATCATCGTTTCATGAGGTGTTATTTTTTCATCCATAGAAACAATATGTTCTTCAACCATTAAGTGGAGGTGTGTGTAATTTTAGTTCTAATAATTATCATAACAACATCCTAGAATATTTAGTATACTGTATTTGTTATAAAATAATGGAATAAAAAGATTTTAGGGGATGGAGAAGTAAAATAAAAGAAAAGAAGTTAAGAGGAACTGTTACCTTTAATTTGGGTAACTCTCTTTGGTTTGAACCAAAACGAAATCTTGAAGTGCCTTTGGCATAATGTAAGACATCTAGGAGGAGGAGGAGGATCTAGAGAGATTATATGGTCATGGTTTGGACGAGCCAAGGAGCTTGATATGTGTGAGGAATGAGTACGAAGTGAGGGCTTTTTATAAGGGGGACGAGGGGTTCTTTAGGAAAGTGTGAAAATATTATTTTATTATATATAGATATTAGGTTTATAAAGGTCAAAAAATAATTAAAGTACAAGATATGAATACTCATGAACAAAATAAAATCATCCAATAATAATGGTACATGTTTTTGATGTTATTTTATTATTTATAATCTAATTTATTTAAATCATTTATTAATGAGGTATATACTTCATCATTATTGTGTCATCAATAATTTTATTTATTTCATGTCTAAAAATTATAAAACAACTTCCATGATGTAGGAAATAATTTTATCTTTCAAATGAATATTTATAGTCTAAATGATATATTATATAACCCCATGTAAAAATTAATTTACTAAAAGATATTTGTTTGTGTCATTTTTTCCTTTAAATTAAATTAATTAATATAAATTGTCATTATAACTTTTATGTGACTGAATGGGGTCCCAAAATCGACCCAAAGATGCCTGTGGTCAGACATGACTCATAAAATTAGGTTAAGACAATTGTTAAGGTAATTGTTTATTATTATGATTTTCTTTTTACCATGAATTACCTAATTTACCTTTAACCGTGGTAAATAAAAGTCAAAAGTTACTATTCACAAAAAATTATTTTCATATTATTAAACCAAATTTTACTTACTAATAACAACCATGTATTTAGGATTTTCAAAATTCAATTCATAGAAGTGGTAAATTTTCATTTAAATGAAAAAGTCTATTTTTATAACTACTACTAAGTGGTTACACTATTCATCAAAAATTGAAGTTTTTCAGAAAAATACCAAAAATTCAGCCTAAGAAATATTTGATATTATGAATTAAAAAATTATGTCTATTTTAACAAATTCAAAACAAATAATTTACATTAATTAATTTAAAATTAATTCTCGTTGTCAAACCAAATAGCGTGTTTTTAAGAAATAATAACTTTCAAAAGATTGATACTTCTTTATGTCCAATTTCAAAGTGAAATTAATTAAAATGACTAAAATTGGATTAAATGTTAAAAATATATTCTAATTAAACATTAAAACCAATTAAAAAGATAATATAACCATATAAATAATTTATATTAAAATGAACTTTTGAATTAAAAAACTGTATTTTTCACTATTCATCAAGAAATGATCGTTTTCAGAAAAATACCAAAAATATACCCAAAGTAAATTTTGATGCCCTGAATCTAATGAATAATTTTATTTTTGTCAAATAGAACATATAAAAATGACCAAAACTAGATTTAATGAGGGTTTTCCACCAAAAGGAGGTAAATCAACCTTTTACTGAATATTAGAGTATTCATGCATAAAATTAGATTCATTCATATATTAAGCCACTAACTTTTATTGGATAAATGCAAAAACATATAACAAACATGTATAATCATTTTGTAGTTAGTTTTTTTCATTCCCACCATTACAAAATCTAGAAGTTAACTACCATTTAAAATAACAATATTATGATATTAGTTTTCAGTATAACTCAATGTTGTGTGCAACATATGATTTCAAAGAAACATTTTGTTTTGTACTAGGTATTCCAAACATAGTATCCGCTTTAAAGTAAAATTAATATTTAATTAAAAAATACTAATAAATATGATAATGTCTTACTCATTATTTACCTGGGATGTTACATGTTGTCTTTCCCCGTCAGCATAATTGATTTAAATTGAATTTATACCACTTTGGTGTTTAATATTTGTAAAAACAGATTCCATCATAGTAATCAGAATAATTTATAATTTATAATAATGTCAAATTAGTTTTCTACCAAAAATACTAGGGAGGTTAATTAATTTTTTTTTATAATAATCAATTTAAAAGGTTGTTAAATAAAGCTTAAACATAACAAATAATGTGATAAAGTGACCGTAAAAATATCTAAAAATAATAATATGGACACATTTCAAATGTTACTCCTCTATATATTAGTTTTGAGACTCACCAGTTTTTATAATCCCAAATCTTTCTTCTTTTTTCATGAAAACCGTGTTTCATCAATATTTATAGTTTATATCAAGTGATAACCATGTATCTTTAATCTCACTATTCTATCGATTAAATTTACAGTGAAAAATTTTCTCTTTGTTAATGGTTAACGATAAAGGTTACCGTAGGAAGGTTACCGATAGAGGTTACCACTAGAAGGTTACCAGAAGAGGTTACCACTGGAAGGTTACTAATAGAGGTTACAGTAGGAAGGTTACGTATAGAGGTCACCGCTGGAAGGTTTCTGAGAGAGGTTACTACTGGAAGTTTACCGATAGAGGTTACTACGAAGAGGATACCGATGTTGAACCTCACCACTAAGTTATCAATACAAGTTCATCGCCATGATTCTATCATTCAAATGATATAGTTGTAAAGCCTACCGATGAAGCCTACTAATGGTGTCTACTAATGAAGCTACTTATGAAGATACTGATGAAGAAACTGATGAATGAAACCAATGGAGGCTACCATTGAGAAGGTTACTATTACCATCATACTGATACCCACTCTACTACTCCATACTTTATAAATTCCTTATGTTTATTCTAATGGTCATATTTGGAAAATTTAATGCTTAGAACATTAATTAATGCTCATTGTTGACATATCAAGAGACTGTATCTAGAGATGGTATGAGGTATGAAGAATATTGTACATGGTTTTCTTATTCGAATTGTCAAACCTTGAATATAAAACAAAGGATGGTAGAATGATAATAATCATACGATATATTTGAAGAACAAAATAATAACACTTGGGATATCACTATTAACCCGAGAGCCTCAAAAAGATCATTTCAGGAGAAAAAATTCAATACTACGATATGTTCTTCATCCAATAACTACCAACCCAAGAAGTAGAACACTCAGTGTTTTAATGCTAGAACCTAGAGTTGTGACAATATATTTTTGGATACATGTTTCAGAAAAATACTCGAACAAAAAATTCAGCACTCCCATGAGTCAAGAGTTGAACTCTAAACACATAGAGAATTATAATCTCAATCCTTATAACTTTATCTCTATTGTGTTCTTTCGATTATATTTATGAGAAGTGTGTATTTTTCTATTACACATACTGTCTCATGTGCTTGAACTAGATGATACTGAAAATCCTCACATAAATCTTTATTTACAATTTGTTTCCCACATGTAACTGTGGAAGAGACCGTGTGTGGTCTGGATTGTTTGTTTTTTGCACAATGAACTATGTTAGAGGGTGTGAGCACTGGACAGTTTGTGATGTGAAAACTATTGTAAATCCCAATACATGCTGTTTTTCTAGTTTGTTGTTAATATAAACTACTTTGTGGAAGGTGATGACCAAGTGGAGCGGATTAAGTCTCAGCTTGATACTGAACCTCTTGTTTAACTCTGATGTGTTATATATTATTTTAATACTATGTTTTTCTATTTTTCGTGGCCTATAATTTCAAAAATAGAAAACTATTTTACATTGACATTGATATTTAGTTATCTTAAGTGTGTGTATGTGTTTAATTTAGTAAACCTATTTCAAAAGATGAATAATTGGTGTACACTGATTCAACTGAGGAAAAATCACCATTTGAGAAAATGGTTGACCTAATAAACATCTATATCTCTGCTTTTTTAATTAACTATGTTGTTTCTAAATTGGGGGATCATTAGCATAATGTTTTAATAGAAATTTTAAGTCAGAACTCAATTTCTCCCTTCTTGAGTTTCCACTCCAACCAACATTTGGTATCAGAGGGTAGATTTTTTAATTTTTACCAACTGAACTGCTGTGCATGTTTTCAAATTCATTACAACAATGATTTTAGTTGTATCTTAAATATCTTAAAATTTCTATCATATATAAATTTTCAATTCATTAAATTCTAATAAACTATTGGAAAATGAGTTGAGGGTGCGACTACTGACATGCCACATTTATTTAATGGTAATAACTATGCTCAGTTGAAATTAAAAATGAAAATGTTTCAAAAGAGCATGGGTCTTGAAATCCGGGACATAATTGAAGAACCACCTGTGTTGCCTTCTACTACTAGGGAAAAATGGTCTCAGTTGACTAAATCTGCATATAACCATAACTGTAAAGCAATGAATTCATTGCGACGTTCTCTATGTGATGAAGAATTCAATAGAATATCTGCATGTAAAACTGCCTATGAAATTTAGGGTTCTTTGGCTGTCTTTAATCAGGGAACAACCAATGTTAAAAAAATGATATTAAAAACTTATACTATTAAATATAATAATTTTAAAATGAATCCCAATTAACTTATATATGAATTATATCTCAGGTTAAATGAAATAGTAAATACTATTAGTCTTCATTGGAAACCAGTGGAAATCAAGGATCAGATTATGGGGATGATTCATTTCATACCTAACAAATGGGGAGGAAATTCTATTTCTATTTGAGAATCCTGTGACATAAGCAATCAACAAGTGAAGGAACTAATTGGAAAATTTATGATGTAAACAAAAGATCTTAAGGTGAATCAAGAAGTAGATGAAAAACCAAGAATGAAATTTGTAGCATTCAAGAGTGCTACCTCAGAGGGAAAACATAAATAAAGTGTTTAAGCTTCTGTATACACTTCAACTAGGGATGATTCACCTTCTAAAAGGGATGATGAGATGGCTCATCTTGCTAGGAGATTCAAAAAGGTCTACCGTAAGAATAAGTTCTTTAGAAAATCAAACTATAAAGGAACATATGATAGTGAAGGATAGTGAAAAGGGATAGAAAATGGAATGACAATACATATTAGATATACTGCTATGAGTATAATTGAAAAGGCCATGTGAAACCTGATTGCCCCAAGATGAAATTTAAGAAGAAATATTAGGAAACGAGCAATGGATATAAAAAGGCTATTAATGATACTTGTAGTGATTTAGAAGATACATCCAGTGGATCTGAAACATCTGATATTGGAAGGAACAAACATAAAAACCTATGTTTCATGGACGAAATATATGAGGTAACACTCAATTCCCATATACATAATAATTAATATTCTGGGAATGAAAATGAATTAGTTAATGATGAAAATTTGACTAAGGATGTACTATTTGAATACTATTGAATTCTTGAGGATACCATTAATGATGTCAAGGATAAATATAAATTATTGAAAAGAAAACATGCTTTAAATGCTAATTATATGTCTAATTTGGATATTGAGAAATAAAAATGTGCTCAGTTGTTAAATAAAATAATGTACTTAAATTATAGAATGATCAATTAAAAATAAATCATGAGATGTTTACTTCAGGTAGAGATACCTTGAAACAATCTATAGGGAAATAGATTGTGTAACACCTCATGCTTCCATGGTACGTTTCCCTTCAAATAATGCGATAGCGTGTGTTGTACGCAACCTCGAGTTCTAACACACACCACAACTAATTAAACTAGCCGTTGTGAATAGTAATACCTACTTTTTGAAATCATATATATTTTATATTTCAAAATGGACTTCATTTTTGGATTCTGAATATTTAAATTAGCCTAGGGTGAAATTTTGGTACTTTTCGGATAACTTTTATATTTTGATGAATAGTGAAAATTACTAAATTTTAATTAAAAACAACTTTTTTAATCAAAATAATTAATATTGATAAATTATGATTTTGAGTGGTTTTAAAGTATATTTAGAATATATTTTTACCATTTAATTTAATTTTTGTCATTGGACATAATTTCACAATTAAATCAGACATAAACAAGTGTCAATCTTTTGATAGTTATTATCTCTTAAAAACACGCTTTTTATTTTAACAACGTGAATTAATTTTAAATTAATTTCTGCCACTTCTGTGTTTTGAATTTGGAAAAATGGATTACATATTTGGAATCAGGATCTCCAAATTATGTAAATAGGTAACTTTTATTTTTACACATTTTGAATAATTACTGCGGTAAATATTTTATTTACCATGGTTAAAGGGTAAATCCGGTAAATAAGGGTTAAAAAATAATATTATAATAATACAAAATTACCTAAAACGTGTCCTAACCTTATTGGTGGACACATACCCGACCATGGGAATCCTTGGGTTGATTTGGGGACCCCTTAGAGGCAATTGTATGTGGTAGGGACACATTGTATTAAAAAAGTTAAAATAAAAATAAAAATGGCATAAGCTTACATCTTTTTGAAGAACAATTTTTACATAGGGTTATACATGTTGGATTTTCGATTATAAATATTCATTAGAAATATAAAAAGATTTTATACATAATGATATTTTATTTATAATTTTTAGACATCAAATAAGTTAAATTATTAATGACACAATAATGATGCAATGTTTACCTCATTAATAAATCATTTAAATAAATAAGATTACAATGATTAAAATATTATCTAAAACCAGTCCAATTATTATTGGTTGATGTTATTTAGAAACGGAGTCATCTTATCTTCGACCTCAATGATTTTTGGACCATTATAAACCGAATATAATTATATTATAAAGTAATACTTTCACTCTTTCCTAAAGAGCCCCTCCTCTCTCTTATAAAAGGAGACCACTTCTACTCATTCCTCACACCTCTCAAGCCACTTGGCTCGTCCACACCCTGCCCAAATAATCTCCCCACATCCCTCTCCTCCTCCTTGAAGCTTCCCCTTAGGCAGAAAGCATTTCAAGGAGTCCTTTGGTTCCAACCAAAGTGAGTTAGCTAAATTAAAGGTAACGATTTCTCTTAAATTATTTTCATTTATTTTGCTTCTCCAACCCCCAAACACTTTTTATTTCCTTTCTTTTGTAACAACACCAGTATCCAAAATATACTATGATGTTGTTATAAGAAGGATTCAAACTACACATACACACAACTCCATCTAATGGATGATGAACATAATGTTTCTGTGGATGGAAAACTAACGCCTCACGAAACGATGATTGTTCAAATACATCTTACTGCCTCTCATGGTGGCCATTATGATGGAACTGTAATTAAATATGATATTAATGATATATATTTTATATATAAGCTTTTGTAAATCCATTTTATTTCATATCTTTATTCGTTTCATGTTGTATATACATACGATAATTTCATTTGAGGAAGTGCGGACTACCGCCCCCTTAAAATGATATGACTCGTTTATACCACACATGGAACGTATAAAGGATGGTGTTAATGAACTTAAGTAACATATATAAAATATTATATTATACTGGAATAGTAATATACCTATGTATCATTTGGATTCAATTCTTTTAAAATAAAAATTAAATGGAAGTAGCGTTCGTGCGTACGTACGGACTACCGTCTCCACGAACGCGATGAGATTCATTCTCCATCGTATCCATTCAAGTATTATTCTCATTTTAGTGTTAAAAATAATGTTAATATCATTCTGATTATGAATAAGATATAATATATCCATTACAAACATGTCTTACGTAACCAAACATTTAAGAAGAACGAATCGATTATCACCCGGAACGACGATAATACTAAGATATTATTAATAAAGCAATGTTAAAAGATCATATATGATATCATATTAATGTATATGATTCTTTTATAATTTAATAACAATTATTTCACCATTATACAGGAGGTTAACCTACCCCAACAAAGGAAAAGTACAAGGTAAGGTTTTATTTCGCAATCTTTTCATTATCCGAGGTTGTTTATAAATAATTATCTACTGGGACCTCGTTATCATCCACGTCCATGTTTCTTCAAAATGTATTTCAAAACATTTTTAATATTTAAAAGAATATGGGTTAAAGTCATTTATACCCTTGTTTGACTTTTTATAAGAGGTTTATAAGGGAATCTTTCCGTCGTTTTCCAAACAAGGTGCTTTTTAACCTTTTCGACAGAATTAAGATAAGAATGTTTTTTTAACTTATACGGCGGGTGCGGTTATTTTCGCCGTTATAAAATCGTCAAAGCTTCCCTTACAAGCTTATAAGAATATTTTCATGAAAATGTTTTATTTTATATGGCTCTTAAATGATTTAAAAAATAGAAAGAGATATTTCTCTAAAAAGTGTTTTTATTTCATCTATGTCAACATCCTTTGACGGATTTTACGCTTATTTGAAGTTGATTTATTATGATACAAAAATTCTATATTGTATTGATGGTTTTGTGATATGTTTGACTGTGGATGTGCTATTTTTATAACATTCATAGTTTATGGTGAAATTATTGACATTTCGTATGCTAGTTTTAATACGAATGTTTATGCTATGTTTAAAACTTTTTATATGGGAATGCATTGGACTTAATATTTGACGGGTGGAGCCCGCTATAGCTCCTCGATGCATCGGTAGGTCTCATGAGACAAACTAGTGTCTTGGCACAAGGCCTTGACAAAATCTTATTTGTAGTCTTGGCACGAGGCCTTGACTATGTGGTTATGATAGTATGGCATTATGCATTCCAACATTATGAAAGTGGTTATTGATTTTTGAATGTGATTATTTGATTAGTAGAATATCCATGTGAATAAGTAAATGTCATTATTTCATCTTATTTATGCCATACCATGTTGAAAGTTCATGTTTGAAAGGCTTTTGTTTTAGTTATACGTTGCCTTAAATGTTTATGATTATTTTGAATGTTCCGCTATATTGTTATCCTTACTGGGCATTTGAGCTCACCCCTTTTCTATGTTTTATTTTTCCCAGGATGTGAAGATGTAAGTTATGAATGACCTGCAGGGATATTATGAGGGGATTATAGTGTGGACTGTGGAAACATTATGTTTTTGTAGTAGTTTTTCATTTTATGATGTAATGTAAAACTTATGAATATATCTAGTGTTTCCAAGGCTACTAAACCAATCGGTCTTTCGAGATTTGATCTTTCTTGTGATCATGCCAATGTTATGTAATAATGCACCGACTCTGGGTAACTGGGGTCGGGGCGTTACAGTTGGTATCAGAGGAAGTTTAGTACAAACCTTGGAAGCTATATTTAGATAAACTCTGATTAGAGCACGTAGACCTAAGATGAACTTTGAGGATTAGTATAGAAGAACTTCCTAGAATTTTTGTATTGTAGAGATTTTGTGAGTTTTCCGAGCAATACATCCCTATCTGGATACGAGCAGGTAGAGGCAGCTCTGGCACAGATGTACCTACGGGTAAAACCCAAAAACACCGCTTTGAGCTAGACTCGAACGGGAACTGGTGCACGACAATGGGCCTTGATGCACTCTTGGTTACGACACTCCCAGGGGATATGCTTAGGATAACTCTCATTTTCTTTACAAATCATTATGAAGGGTTTATGAGTTTATACTTCCTCAAAGAAAACATTTTTATGATTATGGATTATATCCATAAATAGTTCAATTTATGTTAAGTGTTTTATAAGTATGGGATTATGTATTTTGATTCATAAACTGATCTAGTTTATGCCATTGTTTAGAAATGGCGCCTAGTGGAAGAAATGGAAACCGTATCAATGCACGCACTCCATGTAGGGATTTCCCTCCAGCTCAAGATAATTATAGTGGGGCTGGTGATGCAACTGGTGCCGATCAGCTAATAATCATACTGGGACAACTTACTCAGGTTATGAATAATAACCTTACCCGTATGGAGCACCCTGATCCGCAGCGTGGAGGATCAATGTTAGATCAATTCATGAGGCAAGAACCACCAACGTTCAATGGGAGTACAAATCCCTTAGTAGCTGAGCAATGGATAAATTCCCTAGAGAAAATATTTCAGGCTTTGGGGAGCAGTGAAAGGGAAAAAGTTATCATGGCAGTTTACCGCCTCACTGGAGATGCTGATCAATGGTGGTCATTGATTCAAAACATGAAGGAAGATGATGAAGTATCAAATATGGAATGGAGGGAGTTCAAAGATCTGTTTTTAGAAAAATACTTCCCTCGCGACCATCGAGCAGATATGGAAAGGCAATTCCTAAGTCTGAGACAGAAGGAGGATGAGAATGTCGCAAAGTATGAGGCTAACTTTACAAGGTTATCAAGGTACGCTGGTGATTATATACGCAACCCAAGAATTAAGATTTATCGTTTCTTTGATGGGTTAAAACCATTTCTCCATCGAGCATCAGTCTCACAATCCTTTTCATCGTACGAAGACATTGTCTCATGTGCTATCAAGACCGAAAAGGAATTCTCTAAGTCTTATGACTTTAAAGAAAAGAAAGAGAAGAAGAGACCTTCTGATCAATCTGGGAATGGAAATAAGGGGAAGAAGGGAAAGGTTGAATACCCATCTTGTGGTAAATGCGGGAAGAAACATCCTGGTACTTGCTTGAAGGGAATGGGAGTCTGTTACAAGTGTGGTGAAAAAGGCCACCAAGCTCGTGATTGCAAGGGGAAGAAGGAAGCTACCAACGTTCAGTGCTACAATTGCAGGGAGATGGGGCATTATGCAAATGAATGTCCTAAGCTTCAGGGGAACTTAACTCAGAAAAGGACAAGGGATCAAGGCCAGGCTTATGCTACCACTACTGCTGAGGTAGAAGCTCCGAAAGACGTGGTGGCAGGTAATTTAATGGTTTCCTCAAGTTTAGCAAATGCATTATTTGATTCTGGATCATCGCATTGTTTCATATCTTCCCAGTTTGCTAAGAAAATTAGATATTTCCAATTTGATTTAATAATGGAGTTGTCAATTAAAACTCCTAAGGGAAGTATCTTTGCAACAAAGTTTTGTGAATCAGTCCCCATTAGAGCACATAAATTTGCTTTATCTGCTGATCTCATCGTCATACCTATGATTGTGTTTGATATAATCCTCGGTATGGACTGGCTTTCGGACTATGATGCGAATATTTATTGTAAGAAGAAAGAGGTTACGATTCTTGATGATAATGATAAGGAACACCTTATTTTTAGAGCAGAATCGTCACCACCTAATTCTTATTTAGATCCACCCCCAATAGCTCAACTTAATTCAATTATTGGGGAGGAAGAGAATGAAATAAATGTCGGTGAGGAAAGGAATGTTCAAATAGAGGATGTACCTGTTGTGAAATAATTTGTAGATGTATTTCCGGAAGATTTACCTGGACATCCTCCAGAACGAGAAGTTGAGTTTTCCATTGATTTGATTCCTGGATCAAGGCCTATATCGAAGACCCCTTATAGAATGGCCACTATAGAATTAGTCAAACTAAAGAAACAACTAGAGGAATTGAGTAATAAGGGATTTATTCGCCCTAGTGTTTCTCCATGGGGAGCCCCTGTCTTTTTGTTAAAAAGAAAGATGGATCTATGAGGTTATGTATCGACTACAGGGAGATCAATGCTATAACGATAAAGAACAAGTATCCCCTACCTCGTATTGATGATTTATTTGACCAACTGCATGGAGCTCAATACTTTTCAAATATTTACCTTCGATCTGGATACCATCAGTTGTGTTTGAAGAAGGAAGACATTCTGAAGACAGCATTTCGAACCAGGTACGGGCATTACGAGTTTACCGTAATGCCGTTTGGATTGACTAATGCACCCTCTGTATTAATGGATCTGATGAATAGAGTTTTCAAGGAGTATCTCGATGAATTTGTGGTGGTATTTATTGATGATATCTTGGTATACTCCAAAACCTATGAAGATCATGAAAATCACTTGCGCATTATCTTGAAGACTCTGAGGAGGCGTTAATTATATGGGAAGTTTAGCAAGTGTGAATTCTGGCTTCATGATATTTCTTTTCTTGGCCATATTGTCTCTAAAGATGGAATCTCTGTTGATCCTTCTAAGACCAAGGCAATCCAATAATGGCCAGCACCTACGAGTATAACTGAGGTACGTAGTTTTATTGGTTTGGCAGGTTATTATCGACGTTTCGTCCAGAATTTTGCCCGATTGGCTAACCCATTAACGTAGCTCACGCGTAAAGGGGTTAAATTTGTTTGGACAAAAGAGTGTGAAGAATGTTTAGAAGAACTGAAGAGAAGATTAGTCAATGCTCCTATATTTACTCTACCATCGGGGAATGATGGGTTCGTTATTTATAGTGATGCATCAAAGAAAGGACTTGGTTGTGTCCTTATGCAGAATGATAGAGTTATTGCCTATGCATCACGACAGTTGAAAATTCATGAACAAAACTATCCTACTCATGATCTTGAGTTAGCAGCTGTGATCTTTGCTTTGAAGATATGGAGGCACTACCTCTATGGTGAAAAATGTGAGATTTATACTGATCACAAGAGTTTGAAGTATATTTTCTCACAAAAAGAACTCAACATGAGGCAAAGGAGATGGCTTGAATTACTCAAGGATTATGATTGCACGATACACTACCACCCGGGGAAAGCAAACAAGGTGGCAGATGCTTTGATAAGAGAAGACCATGGTGTTTTGAACATGATGAGAATTGAAAGGGATCCAATTTTCATGAATCTACTGAAGATGGACATGGGAATAACCAGGGAAGGTGAAACATCAATGCTTTTTCAAATGGTTGTCAAACCATCATTACTAGAAAGGATTAAGAGTTCTCAGACCGATGATGAAGAATTTCAGAAGAAGATTAATGCTATGAATGATGGGAGATTGAGAGACTTTGTGTATGAAGATGGAATATTGAAATTCGGGAAGAGACTTTGTGTTCCCGATTTACCTGATCTGAAAAGGGAATTTCTGGATGATGCTCATAGTTCCAATTTCTCTATACACCCTGGGAGCACCAAAATGTATAGAGATTTGAAGGAACATTTTTGGTGGGACAACATGAAGAGGGAGATGGCTGATTTTGTGTCAAGATGTATGGTTTGTCAACAAGTGAAAGCTGGAAGGCAACAGCCTGGAGGAGTCATGCAACCTCTTCCCATACCGGAGTGGAAATGGGACAATATTACGATGGAATTTGTCATGGGGCTACCAAAGACTCCTAGAAGGAATGATGCAATATGGGTTATTATTGATCGTCTTACCAAGTCATCACATTTTCTTTCTATAAGAGAAGATCTACCCCTGGAACGTCTAGCAAGACTATATATTAATGAAGTTGTGAGACTTCATGGAGTACCCTTATCGATGGTTTCTGATCGTGATCCCCGTTTTACTTCAAGATTTTGGAAAAGTCTTCAGAAATCCCTGGATACTGAACTTCATTTGAGCACTGCTTACCACCCTCAGAAAGATGGACAATCAGAACGGACTATTCAGACCTTATAAGACATGTTGAGATCTTTCTCACTTGATTTTCAGGGTATGTGGGATCAATATTTACCACTGGTAGAATTTTCCTATAACAATAGCTTCCATTCGAGTATTCAGATGGCACCATATGAAGCGTTATACGGAAAGAGATGTCGTACACCAACCTGTTGGGATGACGTTGGTGAAAGAAATCTTGTAGGCCCAGAACTGGTGGAGGAAATGGTGGAAAAGGTGAAAGTAATCCAAAATCACATCAAAGCAGCTCAAAGTAGGCAGAAGAGCTATACCGATAATCGAAGGAAGGATTTGGAATTTCAAGTCGGTGATCATGTTTTTCTGAAGGTATATCCGTGGAAGGGAGTCATACGTTTTGGTAAGAAAGGTAAATTGAGTCCCAGGTACATCGGACCTTTCGAAATTCTAGAACGAATTGGGGTTGTAGCTTACCGATTGGCAATGCCTCCAAGTCTCTCCAAATTTCACGATGTGTTCAACGTATCTCTGTTGAGGAAATACATGCCTGACCCAACGCATGTACTCACCTATGAAGAATTAGAACTGGAACCCGATCTGTCTTATTGCGAAGAGCCCGTCAAGATTCTTGATACGAGAGAACAAGTGCTGAGAAACCGGACGACGCGTCTGGTAAAAGTTTTGTGGAGAAACCATAAGATGGAAGAGGCAACGTGGGAACCCGAGTAACTTATGATGAAGAACCACCCAAGTCTTTTTATGCAGTAATACACTAGAAATTGAGAGGACGCAATTATTTGAAGGAGGGGAGAATGTAACACCCCATGCTTCCACGGTACGTTTCCCTTCGAATAATGCGATAGCGTGTGTTGTACGCAACATCGAGTTCTAACACACACCACAGCTAATTAAACTAGCCGTTGTGAATAGTAATACCTACTTTTTGAAATCATATATATTTTATATTTCAAAATGGACTTCATTTTTGGATTCGTAATATTGAAATTAGCCTAGGGTGAAATTTTGGTACTTTTCGGATAACTTTTATATTATGATGAATAGTGAAAATTACTAAATTTTAATTAAAAACAACTTTTTTAATCAAAATAATTAATATTGATAAATTATGATTTTGAGTGGTTTTAAAGTATATTTAGAATATATTTTTACCATTTAATTTAATGTTTGTCATTGGACATAATTTCACAATTAAATCAGACATAAACAAGTGTCAATCTTTTGATAGTTATTATCTCTTAAAAACACGCTTTTTATTTTAACAACGGGAATTAATTTTAAATTAATTTCTGCCACTTCTATGTTTTGAATTTGGAAAAATGGATTACATATTTGGAATCAGGATGTCCAAATTATGTAAATAGGTAACTTTTATTTTTACACATTTTGAATAATTACTGCGGTAAATATTTTATTTACCATGGTTAAAGGGTAAATCTGGTAAATAAGGGTTAAAAAATAATATTATAATAATACAAAATTACCCTAAAACGTGTCCTAACCTTATTGGTGGACACATACCCGACCATGGGCATCCTTGGGGCGATTTGGGGACCCCTTAGAGCCATTTTTATGTGGTAGGGACACATTATATTAAAAAAGTTAAAATAAAAATAAAAATGGCATAAGCTTACATCTTTTAGAAGAACAATTTTTACATAGGGTTATACATGTTGGATTTTCGATTATAAATATTAATTAGAAATCTAAAAAGATTTCCTACATAATGATATTTTATTTATAATTTTTAGACATCAAATAAGTTAAATTATTAATGACATAATAATGATGCAATGTTTACCTCATTAATAAATCATTTAAATAAATAAGATTAAAATGTTTAAAATATTATCTAAAACCTGTCCAATTCTTATTATTTGATTTTATTTAGAAAATTAGTCATCTTATCTTCGACATCAATGATTTTTGGACCATTATAAACCGAATATAATTATATTATAAAGTAATACTTTCACTCTTTCCTAAAGAGCCCCTCCTCTCCCTTATAAAAGGAGACCACTTCTACTCATTCCTCACACCTCTCAAGCCACTTGGATCGTCCAAACCCTGCCCAAATAAGCTCCCCACATCCCTCTCCTCCTCCTTGAAGCTTCACCTTAGGCATAAAGCATTTCAAGAAGTCCTTTGGTTCCAACCAAAGTGAGTTACCTAAATTAAAGGTAACGATTTCTCTTAAATTATTTTCATTTATTTTGCTTCTTCAACCCCCAAAATCTTTTTATTTCCTTTCTTTTGTAACAACACCAGTATCCAAAATATACTAGGATGTTGTTATAAGAAGGATTCAAACTACACATACACAAAACTCCATCTAATGGATGATGAACATAATGTTTCTGTGGATGGCAAACTAACGCCTCACGAAATGATGATTGTTCAAATACATCTTACCGCCTCTCATGGTGGCCATTATGATGGCACTGTAATTAAATATGATATTAATGATATATATTTTATATATAACCTTCTGTAATTCCATTTTATTTCATATCATTATTCGTTTCATGTTGTATATACATACGATAATTTCATTTGAGGAAGTGTGGACTACCGCCCCCTTAAAATGATATGACTCGTTCATACCACACATGAAACGTATAAAGGATGGTGTTAATGAACTTAAGTAACATATATAAAATATTATATTATACTGGAATATTAATATACCTATGTATCATTTGGATTTGATTCTTTTAAAATAAAAATTAAATGGAAGTAGCGTTCGTGCGTACGTACGGACTACCGTCTCCACGAACACGATGAGATTCATTATCCATCGTAGCCATTCAAGTATTATTCTCATTTTAGGGTTAAAAATAATGTTAATATCATTCTGATTATGAATAAGATATAATCTATCCATTACAAACATGTCTTACGTAACCAAACATTTAAGAAGAACGAATCGATTATCACCCGAAACGACGATAATACTAAGATATTATTAATAAAGCAATGTTAAAAGATCATATATGATATCATATTAATGTATATGATTCTTGTATAATTTAATAACAATTATTTCACCATTATACAGGAGGTTAACCTACCCCAACAAAGGAAAAGTACAAGGTAAGGGTTTATTTCGCAATCTCTTCATTATCCGAGGTTGTTTATACATAATTATCTACCGGGACCTCGTTATCATCCACGTCCATGTTTCTTCAAAATGTATTTCAAATTTTTTTTTAATATTTAAAAGAATATGGGTTAAAGTCATTTATACCCTTGTTTGACTTTTTATAAGAGGTTTATAAGGGAATCTTTCCGTCGTTTTCCAAACAAGGTGCTTTTTAACCTTTTCAACAGAATTAAGATAAGAATGTTTTTTTAACTTATACGGCGGGTGCGGTTATTTTTCGTCGTTATAAAATTGTCAAAGCTTCCCTTACAAGCTTATAAGAATATTTTCAAGAAAATGTTTTATTTTATATAGCTCTTAAATTATTTCAAAAATAGAAAGAGATATTTCTCTAAAAAGTGTTTTGATTTCATCTATGTCAACATCCTTTGACGGATTTTACGCTTATTTGAAGTTGATTTATTATGATACAAAACTTCTATATTATATTGAAGGTTTTGTGATATGTTTGACTGTGGATGTGCTATTTTTATACCATTCATAGTTTATGGTGAAATTATTGACATTTCGTATGCTAGTTTTAATACGAATGTTTATGTTATGTTTAAACCTTTTCTTATGGGAATGCATTGGACTTAATATGTGACGGATGGAGCCCGCTATAGCTCCTCAATGCATCGGTAGGTCTCATGAGACAAACTAGTGTCTTGGCACAAGGCCTTGACAAAATCTTATTTGTAGTCTTGGCACGAGGCCTTGACTATGTGGTTATGATAGTCTGGCATTATGCATTCCAACATTATGAAAGTGGTTATTGATTTTTGCATGTGATTATTCGATTAGTAGAATATCCATGTGAATAAGTAAATGTTATTATTTCATCTTATTTATGCCATACCATGTTGAAAGTTCATGTTTGAAAGGATTTTGTTTTAGTTATACATTGCCTTAAATGTTTATGCTTATTTTGAATGTTCCGCTATATTGTTATCCTTACTGGGCATTTGAGCTCACCCCTTTTATATGTTTTATTTTTCCCAGGATGTGAAGATGTAAGTTATGAATGACCTGCAGGGATATTATGAGGGGATTATAGTGTGGACTGTGGAAACATTATGTTGTTGTAGTAGTTTTTCATTTTATGATGTAATGTAAAACTTATGAATATATCTAGTGTTTCCAAGGCTACTAAACCAATCGGTATTTCGAGATTTGATCTTTCTTGTGATCATGCCAATGTTATGTAATAATGCACCAACTCTGGGTAACTGGGGTCAGGGCGTTACAGATTGCACCAAAATACACAAATGGTATAGGATATTAACCAGGATAGAGAAGTATTATTATAATATATTTATTACAAAATCTGGAGAGTTCGTTTCTAGTTCATGTTCTAGACCATCTTTTAAAAAACACTTTTCTAAAGGAACTAACAAAGTGATCATGTCTCAAAACATATCTATTGTTTATAAGAAACTTTTGATACAAGTATGGGTTCCCAAAGCATTACATGCTAACCTCTTTGGACCTAAGAAAATCTGGGTACCAAAGATACCCTATACTTAATATATTGTGCCAAAAAATTATTTAATGAGATCCTATAAAACTCCATGGTATTTTGACACACTACTTGAAATCTAGCATTTACCAACGGTTTAGAACCATTGGGAAAGGCTGCCGAACCGTTGGTATATGTTATACCAACGGTTCTGCAAATCGTGGGGAAGTAAGACATTGGGAAAGGCTTTTCCCAACAGTTTACACAGAACCGTTGGGATAGGTCAGAAAAAATCAACCTATCCCAACGGTTTGGCCCGTTGGGAAATCAACATATAATTTTCTTTCCCAACAGTTTACAAACCGTTGGGAAAGGTTTTTACCAACGGTTCATAGAACCGTTGGTAAAAACAACCGTGCAACAGGGTATCCCAACGGTTTGAAACCATTGGGATAGGGTGTTTTTACCAACGGTTCCTTGAACCGTTGGTAAAAACAGCTACATAGAGCCTATGCCAACGGTTTGAAAACCGTTGGCATAGGCTTTGCTGTGCAAATTGCACAGCAGCCTGCAATTTGCACAGCAGGTCTGGTTTTTGGGCATTCACCCTCGGTTTCAATTCAATTTTCAATCCAATTATGCCCTCGTTTTCAAATCATTTTTCAATCCAATTATTGTACCTGTAACACATATAATGAATAGATATAGAGAACAAACCAACACATACAAATAATGAAAACCAACCAACCAACACATATAATGCATCTTGAAAATATACAAATCCATAATTAAAGTAGAATTCATAACATAATTATAAACATACATAATTCATTTATAATTCATTTTAAAATTTAGATGACAATTATATGTGGAATCCGAAATTCAATTCATAATTTGATCAGTTTTTTCTATACCATATATTTTTACCTCAAATGATGTCCATTTTAAACAAAATACATACACCTGAAGTGATACTGGCCACACCGCACCTCAGATTGAGGCGGGGTTGACTCGTACACGTCACATTTGACCCATGGATCGTTGTGCTAAAATATCGACACAATCCGAATACGTTTGGTCGGTTTTCTGTATGCCAGTTGATGTTTTTCACTTAAAATGACGTCCTTTTAAAACAAAAGACGAACACTATGAGTGGTGCCGACCACACCGCGTCTCCAATTGAGGCGGGGTTGATTCGTACACGTCACATATGACCCATGGATCGTTCTCCTAAAGTTTAAATGGAAATCGAATGCGTTTGGTCGGTTTTCTGTATGTACTTAAAATGTTGTCCATTTTAAACAAAAGAGTGACACTTAGACTAATCATGACCACACCGCGACTCAGATTCAATCCAGTTTGGCTCGTACATGTCACATATGACCCATGGATCGTTGTGATAAATTATCAAAAGATTACGAATGCATTTGGTCGGTTTTGCGTATGCCAGTTATTATTTTCATTTATAATCATGTCCATTTTAAACAAAAGAGACAGAGTTAGAGCGGTGTCGGACACACCGCGTCTCGGATTAAGACGGGGTTGACTTGTACACGTCACATATGACTCATGGATCGTTGTGCTAAAGTATCGATAGAATCCGAATGTGTTTGGTCGTTCTTCCGAATGTCAGTTGATGCCTTTCCCTTAAAATGACGTCCTTTTGAAACAAAAGACGGACACTTGGAGTGGTGTCAGCCGCACCGCATGTCGGATTGAAGCGGGGATGATTCGTACACGTCACATATGACCCATGGATCGTTATCCTAAAGTTCCAATGGAAACCGAATCCGTTTGGTCGTTTTTCCATATGTACTTAAAATGGTGTCCATTTTAAACAAAAGAGAGTCACTTAGACTTATCCTGGCCACACCGCGACTCAGATTCATCCCGGGTTGGCTCGTACACATCACATATGTCCCATGGATTGTTGGGATAAATTATCAACAGATTCGGAATGCGTTTGGTCGGTTTTCCGTATGTCAGTTGATGCTTTTCACTTAAAATGACGTTCTTTTGAAACAAAAGACGGACACTTTGAGTGGTTCCGGCCACACCACGTCTCCGGATTGAGCTGAAACCACCGTGCAACATTCTAATTATTATTCGTGACATGTAGGCGCAGACGGCACGTCAATCCGACGTGCGGTTTGCGCGGTACGACTCAATATTCGTGTTTTAAGTGATGCGCGCGCTTCGTAAACGCGCGTGAGGGGTGTCCAAACGGGCTGAACGAAGTTGGAATGGCCTGAAATCAGAGGACAAATACAGGAGAGTGATTTATGAAGTGGTCGAGAAGAGGGCATGTCAATCGGACGTGCCGTGTGCCCGCGGTGACCGACAACGCAGTTCTGGTGTCATAAACGGCCAAAACGGGCGTCCAACGGTCATATTCATAGCGAAAGACCTCATATTGAGCTTAAACCACCGTGAAACATTCTAATTATTATTCGTGACATGTACGCGCAGACAGCACGCCAATCAGACGTGCGGTTTGCGCGGTACGGCTCAATATTCGTATTTTAAGTGATGCGCGCGCTTCGTAAACGTGCGTGAGGGGGGTCCAAACGGGCCAAATGAAGTCGGAATGGCCTGAAATCAGACGACAAATACGGGTGAGTGATTTATGAAGTGGTCGAGTAGACGGCACATCAATTGGACGTGTCATGTGCCCGCGGTGACCGACAACTCAGTTCTGGTGTCATAAACGGCCAAAACGGGCGCCAAACGGTCAAATTCATAGCGGACGACCTCAGATTGAGCTGAAACCACCGTGAAACATTCTCATTATTATTCTTGACGTGTACGCGCAGACGGCATGTCAATCGGACCTGCGGTTTGCGCGGTACGGATCAATATTCGTGTTTTAAGTGATGCGCGCGCTTCGTAAACGCGCGTGAGGGTGGTCCAAACGGGCCGAATGATTTCGGAATGGCCTGAAATCAGACGAAAAATACGGGTGAGTGATTTATGAAGTGGTCGAGCAGATGGAATGTCAATTGGACGTGCCGTGTGCCCGCGGTGACCGACAATGCAGTTCTGGTGTCACAAACGGCCAAAACGGGTGTCAAAGGGTCAAATTCATAGCGGACGACCTCGGATTGACCTAAAAACACCGTTCAACATTCTAATTATTATTTGTGATGTGTACGCGCAGAGGGAACGTCAATCGAATGTGCGGTTTGCGCGGTACGGATCAATATTCGTGTTTTAAGTGATGCGCGCGCTTCATAAACGCGCGTGAGGGTGGTCCAAACGGGCCGAACGATTTCGGAATGACCTGAAATCAGACGAAAAATACGGGTGAGTGATTTATGAAGTGGTCAACCAGACGGAACATCAATCGGACGTGCCGTGTGCCTGCGGTTACCGACAACGCAGTTCTGGTGTCATAAACGGCCAAAACGGGCGTCAAACGGTCAAATTCATAGCGGACGAGCTCAGATTGACCTGAAAACATCATGCAACATTCTAATTATTATTCGTGACGTGTTCGCGCAGAAGGCACGCCAATCGGACGTGCGGTTTGCGCGGTACGGCTCAATATTCGTGTTTTAAGTGATGCGTGCGCTTCAAAAACGCGCGTGAGGGGGGGCCCAAACGGGCCGAACGAAGTCAGAATGACCTGAAATCAGACGAAAAATACGGGTGAGTGATTTCTGAAGTGGTCGAGCAGACGGAACGTCAATTGGATGTGCCGTGTGCCCGGGGTGACCGACAACGCAGTTCTAGTGTCATAAACGGCCAAAACGGGCATCCAACAGTCAAATTCATAGCGGACGAACTCAGATTGAGCTGAAACCACCGTGCAACATTCTAATTATTATTCGTGACGTGTACGCGATGACGACACGTCAATCGGACGTGCGGTTTGCGCGGTACGACTCAATATTCGTGTTTTAAGTGATGCGCGCGCTTCGTAAACGCGCGTGAGGGGGGTCCAAACGGGCCGAACGAAGTCGGAATGGATTTAAATTAGAAGACAAATATGGGTGAGTGATTTATGAAGTGGTCGAGCAGACGACACATCAATCGGACGTGCCGTGGGCCCGCGGTGACCGACAATGCAGTTCTGGTGTCATAAACGGCCAAAACGGGCGTCCAACGGTCAAATTCATAGCGGACAACCTCATATTGAGCTGAAACCACCGTGAAACATTCTAATTAATATTCGTGACGTGTACGCGCAGACGGCACGTCAATCGGACGTGCGGTTTGCGCGGTACGGCTCAATATTCGTGTTTTAAGTGATGCGCGTGCTTCGTAAACGCGCGTGAGGGGGGTCCAAACGGGCCGAACGAAGTCGGAATGGCCTGAAATCAGACGAAAAATACGGGATAGTGATTTCTGAAGTGGTCGAGCAGACACAATGTCAATCGGACGTGCCGTGTGCCCACGGTGACCGACAAAGCAGTTCTGGTGTCATAAACGGCCAAAACGGGCGTCCAACGGTAAAATTCATAGCGGACGACCTCAGATTGAGCCGAAAACACTATTCAACATTATAATTATTATTCGTGACATGTACGGACAGACATCATGTCAATCGGACGTGCGGTTTGTGCGGTACGGCTCAATATTCGTGTTTTAAGTGATGCGCGCTTCGTAAACGCGCGTGAGGGGGGTCCAAACGGGCCGAATGAAGTCGGAATGGCCTGAAATCAGACGACAAATACGGGTGAGTGATTTATGAAGTGGTTGAGCAGACGGCACGTCAATTGGACGTGCCGTGTGCCCGCGGTGACCGACAACGCAGTTCTGGTGTCATAAACGGCCAAAACGGGCGTCCAACGGTCAAATTCATAGCGGACGACCTCAGATTGAGCTGAAACCACCGTGAAACATTCTAATAATTATTCGTGATGTGTACGCGCAGACGGCACGTCAATCGGACGTGCGGTTTTTGCGGTACGACTCAATATTCGTGTTTTAAGTGATGCGCGCACTTCGTAAACGCGCGTGAGGGTTGTCCAAACGGGCCGAACGATTTCGGAATTGGCTAAAATCAGACGACAAATACGGGTGAGTGATTTATGAAGTGGTCGAGTAGACGGCAGGTCAATTGGACGTGCCGTGTGCCCACGGTGACCGACAACGCAGTTCTGGTGTCATAAACGGCCAAAACAGGCGTCAAACTATCAAATTCATAGCGGACGACCTCAGATTGACCTGAAAACACCGTTCAACATTCTAATTATTATTCTTGATGTGTACGCACAGACAGAACGTCAATCGGATGTGCGGTTTGCACGGTACGACTCAATATTCGTGTTTTAAGTGATGCGCGCGCTTCGTAAACGCGCGTGAGGGGGGTCCAAACAGGCCGAACGAAGTCGGAATGGAGTGAAATCAGACGACAAATATGGGACAGTGATTTCTAAAGTGGTCGAGAAGAAGGCACGTCAATCAGACGTGCCGTGTGCCCGCGGTGACCGTCAACGCAGTTCTGGTGTCATAAACGGCCAAAACGGGCATCAAACGGTCAAATTTCTAGCGGACGACCTCAGATTGAGCTGAAACCACCGTGCAACATTCTAATTATTATTCATGACGTGTACGCGTAGACTTCACGTCAATCGGACATGCGGTTTGCGCGGTACGGCTCAATATTCATGTTTTAAGTGATGCACACGCTTCGTAAACGCGTGTGAGGGTGGTCCACACCGCGCCTCGGATTGAGGTGGCGTTGACTCATACACGTCACATATGACCCATGGATCGTTCTACTAAAGTTTCAACAGAAACCGAATGCGTTTGGTCGGTTTTCCGTAATTCATTTTTTGTTTTCACTAAAAATGAAGTCCATTTTAAACAAAATAGAGACACTACTTTGAGTGATGTCGGCCACACCGCGCCTCGGATTGAGGTGGCGTTGACTCGTACACGTCACATATGACCCATGGATTGTTCTTCTAAAGTTTCAACAGAAACCGAATGCGTTTGGTCGGTTTTCCGTATGTCATTTTTTGTTTTCACTAAAATAGAAGTCCATTTTAAACAAAATAGAGACACTTTGATTGGTGTCGGCCACACCGTGCCTCGGATTGAGGTGGCGTTGACTCGTACACGTCACATATGACCCATGGATCGTTCTCCAAAAGTTTCAACAGAAACCGAATGCGTTTGGTCGGTTTTCCGTATGTACTTAAAATAATGTCCATTTTAAACAAAAGAAAGTCACTTAGAGTGGTCCCGACCACACCGCATCTCGGATTTAGGCGGGGTTGACTCGTACACTTCTCAAATGACCCATGGATCGTTGTCTTAAAGTATCAACACAATCCGAATGCGTTTGGCCGGTTTTCCGTATGCCAGTTGATGTTTTTCACTTAAAATGATGTCCTTTTGAAACAAAAGACATACACTTTGAGTTGTTCCGACCGCACCGCGCCTCAGATTGAGGCGGGGTTGATTCGTTCACGTCACATATGACCCATAGATCGTTGTCCTAAAGCATCAACACATTTCGAATGTGTTTGGTCAGTTTTTCGTGTTTCACTTTTTGTTTTCACTTAAAATCTTATGGAAATTCATATAGAATATTTTTATATCATATTTAGTATGAATTAGATTTTAGTTGATCGTGCTATGAAACATTTCAGTGCTAATGAAATTAAGGAAGGTGGAGGGGCTGTCCGGGGGGCTGTCCGGGGGGCTGTCTGGTGGGTGTCAGGGGGGCTGTCTGGGGACCAAGGAGGAGGGTGGGGGGGGGGGCTGTGTGGGGTCTGTCCGGGGGGTGTTTGGGGGTTGTTCAAGGGGTTGTACGGGGTTGTTTAGGGGGCTTTCCGGGGGTTGTTCAGGGGGTTTTTCAGGGGTTGTTCAGGGGTTGTTCAGGGGTTGTTCAGGGGGTTGTCCGGGGTTGTTCAGGGGGCTGTCCGGGGGGTGTTTGGGGGGTTGTCCGGGGTCCAAGGGGGAGGGTGGGGGGTTGTCCGGGGGCTGTCCGGGGGGCTATCCAGGGTCCAGGGTGGAGGGTTGGGGGCTGTACGGGGGGTTGTCCGAGGGGCTGTCCGGTGGGTGTCCGGGGGGCTGTCCGGGGACCAAGGAGGAGGGTGGGGGGGCTGTGCGGGGTCTGTCTGGGGGGGTGTTTGGAGGTTCTTCAGGGGGTTGTCTGGGGTTGTTCAGGGGGATGTCCAGGGGTTGTTCAGGGGGTTGTTCAGGGGTTGTTCATGGGTTGTTCATGGGTTGTTCAGGGGGTTGTCCGGGGTTTTTCAGGGGGCTGTCCGGGGGGTGTTTGGGGGGTTGTCCGGGGTCCAAGGGGGAGGGTGGGGGGGTTGTCCGAGGGGCTGTCCGGGGGGTTATTCAGGGTCCAGGGTGGAGGGTTGGGGGCTGTACGGGGGGCTGTCCGCGGGGCTGTCCGGGGGGTGTTTGGGGGGTGTTCGGGGTCCAAGGGGGAGGGGGGGTTGTCCAGGGTCCAAGAATGAGGGGGGTTGTCCAGGGAGTTCACAAACACACAACCACTAAAAGACAACAACATCCATAAAAACAGACAATATATAAAAATAACTCAACTCCAATACTATATTACGAGTCTAGATAAAACCAACAACTACAATAGATTAAACATCAAATCTCAGTAATATAAGTCAAAAATGTAACGGATCAATATGTCCCACATCAGCATCAGCATCACCACCACCATCATCATCATCACCCTCGTCATCATCCTCCTCATCGTCCTCACCCTACACAGCGCCTTCCTCCTCGCCTTTGCCCTCCTCCTCGACCTCCTCATCTCCCTCCTCTTCCGCATCAGACTCTTCACCATCATCATCTTCAAGATGGACATCGGCCTGACCACTAATGAAACTGCCACCTGGTGCACCATATATAGAATGTATCGACAACATGTATTCATCAATCGCTGGGCTGGCCTCTGCTGGATGTGTTGGATGTAGAACTTCAATAAATTTCATAAATGCACTGTTTGCCATATCAGACTGTTCTGCCGTCTCTGTGGCCCTTTTCTCAGCATGTTCTGCCTATGCCCTAACTTGCTGCAGCTCGGTGGCACTACAACTCGTACCTGAGGCAGGCCAATACCTCGTTGGGGCTATCCTAGGTCGGCAGCGTACTCTGCCAGAATGATCCTCTCCCAACACCTGATGTAAGTGATCAGATGGCCCAAAATTGTCTTCTTCTTGGGCATCGAGGGCCTCTAAAGCATCCTGTTACAAATATAAATATATTATTAAGTTATGAAATAGATATTAAAATATAAAATCAACAGATTAAAACTTACAATCTGCTGCTGAGTCGCTTCGTTAACAGCACTTCCATCCTTTTTTCGTCTACTCGAGCAAAACAATTTTGCTCGAGGCACACGTCCTTTAATATTTTGTACTTGCCTCTACAATGAAATTGAAAACAAAAGTTATATAAAAACTTTAGCAAATGATTAAATAATTGAGGAAACAAAAGAAAATGTAAGTCGTAAAGAAAACTTATAAACAATTGTCATACCTGCTGCCTCTCATGATCCGGCATCGTCGTGCGTCCTAGTGTATGGAGGTATTTTTTTGCATCAATGTTTTTTTTATTTTTTCCAGATGATTCCTAAATAAAATTGGATAATAAAAAGGATAATATTAATGAAAAACTTGAAAGTTATTATTTAAATACCTCAAATGTAATTCATACCTTAAACTGGGTACTCGTCCAATGAGTAATCATCTGACGATACTGCTCTATAGGACAATCATCCACGACTGGTACCGCCTCTAACTCAGTGCCAACTCTAAAACGCCAGCCAATATACAGCTCATGATTGTAGGCTCTCCAAAGCCCGCCAAAATCCTTTAGATGTTCCAGTCGTTCACCCTCATCATCAGGAAAATTAAATCGAAGCTGAAATCAAAATATTAATTCATATAAATACAAAAATAATTCATGGAATTAAATACAACATATTTTTTTACCCATATCTCTGCCCAAGATCTATCTTTGACCTCATGTGGCAAATGTCTCCATGACAGCGGGCTGACGGGAATGATGTCGGAGTATTTGGCAAGCGTCGCAAGAAAACTCCGACATTGCTGCCCTGTTTTCTCAACCATCTGATTGTCTTCATTATATTCCAACATAACCTGTGTGCGATGGTTCTACACCGAACGCATGCGTATACGGCCCCGCCCCTGCCTCCTGTCAGTAGATGTATCTGTCATGAAAGAAAAACAAATATTTTATCAAAACATGTTATAATGAAAATAAATATTGCTATAAAAATTTGTTAGGGTTTTATAAATATACCTGCTCTAGTCTGATCAATGAGTAGCGCCGGATCCATAGAACCTCATGGAACACCCTCTGGTGGAACAGGAGTCGAAGACGATGGAATATAAAAGCTTGGAGAGACAGAAGTAGAAGGAAAAGAATATGGAACAACTGTATGACCTGATGCTGACTAGGGAGTGGGAATCATCATGGGATGTGAAAATGATGGGGCAGAAGAGGCAGAAGGTAGAGAAAACATGGGAGGCCTAAATACCTCGTGTGTCCCTAATGACACATCGGTATCAGAATGTGGGAAGGCTGAAATTTCAGTGGGAGGGGCAGGGTCTAGTCAGGCACGCGCAGCTCTACATCCACCTCTGGTACGAACCCTCCTCGTACCACCGGCCTGAGTACTAGGACCAGTACTAGGCTCCTCGTCGAATAACTGTCGACGTAATGGTGGATCCTACAAAAAATTTTACAAAAACAATTAATCACATGACATTATATATTCTGTAAATATATATATATATATATATATTTGAAATAAAGTACTCACTGTAGGCACTAATGGTGGAATGCCCATCTCCTCCATCCGACGATTGTTCTCCGCCATTTTTTTTCTTCGTCTCTCTTCAATTGGCTGCATTTCCTGCATTTGAAAACAAATATGTAATTAATTAGAAAAAGAAAATTAATGTGTAAACCAAAAAACTAAATATATGTGGGAATGAGGGGATTCATGGGTAATTTAGCTATCAATTGTTTTAGAAGAGATTGAATGAATTTAATAAAACATACAAGTTGTAATGTTCACCAAGTTAGAAATATTGTTTGATTTGGTTTGAATACAGTTCAATTCCAAATTAGAAAATGCAATTCAAATAAAAAAGCAACCAATAAACATTGTAAATTCACATAACGGTCAAGTCAGCTAAAACATATTTCTGATCAATACTAAATAAATATGAATATTACCAACCTTAAAAAACCAACTCGAGGTAAACCAAAAGAATTGTGAACATGGATGAATGATTCTATATATTTCCAACCACAACTTCAGGTTCAAAATAAACTCTGAAAATTGAGCTATTGGAGTCATCAAAAGAAATAAATGGATTGGTTCCAATGGCAATAGGGACAGTGTCAATTCCATCATCAGCATCATCAAAAATATGTCTTGGAATTACTTCAACAATGACACCAAATTCAGGATGAAGTTGATCTTTGACAAAAAAAATCTTGTTTATCCATTGATGCCAACACATATAGTTCTTCGGTTGCAAGAGTGCGGGTCATATTAATTACATGAAATCCACAATCATCAATAAATGTGCCATGTCTCGTCATCGAATCAAACCAATGGCATTTCATCATTGTGACTCGTCCATGAGAGTAATAATCCAATATTATTATTTTCTCAACGACTCCATAATAACCCACATTTTCAAGCCACGGTCTACTATCTGATGCACTGGAATAACAATCTGTTGTGGCAGTAACCATAATACCATCATGTTGTGTTCTCATGTTTTTGGCTCGTTCAGTGACAATAAATCTGTACCCATTGATAACAATTTATTTACAGTCACGAACCACGGTATTAGGACCAAAAGCCAAAGCTCTTATTTCCTCAGAGGTAGAGTCAGCAGACAAACTCAATACCTGCAATATAAATGACAGTTAAACTTAAGTAAATATTGAAATAATTAATTTAAACAGTAATATTTTTACCTTCAATTTTAACCAAGCAGAAAACTCTTTGCTATGAAAAGTCTCTCTCCTTCTCAAAGATAAAGAACGATGCTTCCTATTTATCATTGTTTTATGTTCCCTGTAGATAAAAAAATATGAATAGTTTAACAGATATATATGTAAGATATATATATTCAATTTTGTTACCTGATATAGTCATCGAACAAATCACAGTTGAACAAAACTGTGCGATGTGCCATCTCCCGCTCTTCAAGGCTTAATGTCTTCAATGTATATGATCCAGGAATTCGTCCTGTTTGAGGAAGTGATGGAAAACTGGGTTCAATTTGCTCAGATTGTTCTTCTTCATTTCTCATTGGTCTGTTCATTCTTGTAGTAAGATCAGACAAATACATTGAATAGAAATCCATACATTCTTGAGCTAAGTAACCATTCACGATAGAACCTTCGGGATGATTCTTGTTTCGAACATAAGACTTTAATGTGAACATATTTCTTTCAGTTGGATACATCCAACGAAAAAAAACAGGTCCTCCAAGAAGTATTTCAGTTGGAATATGGACAGTCAGATGCAGCATGCATGTGAAAAATGATGGGGGAAATATTTTCTCCAACTCACACAAAATTAATGGGGCATCTGTCAACATTTTTTGCAAGAAAGACTTGGACAACTTCTTAGCACATGGATCTCTAATCAAATGGCACAAACGAATAACACCCACCCTTACATTATTGGACAAAATATGACAGATTGCTATTGGAAGCAACTCAAGCAGTAGAACGTGATAATCATGAGTCTTCAAATATTTTAGCTTCAACTCTCTTCTGTTGACCCATTTAGATATGTTTCTTGAATAGACATCAGGAACTCTAATAGTCTCTAATACTTCCAAAAATTGTTTTTTTTCAGTAGGTGTCATCACATAAGAAGCACATGGATGTTGCCATTTATTTTCACTGATACGCACAGGATGCAATTCTGGTCTGATTCCCCAATCCACCAAGTCACGTCGAGATCGTAAATCATCTTTTGTCTTCCCCTTGACATTTAGAAGAACATAAAGCAACATTTCACATATATTCTTTTCAATATGCATTACGTCTAAGCAATGACGTATCAAATTGGTTGACCAATAAGGAAAATTAAAAAAGATACTCCTCTTCCTCCAATTGTAACAGGTTTCGGTGGAAACATTATTTCTCTTTCCAGATTTCATTTGACCCTTCCCGAACGATAAACTGAAATCTTTCAATTCATTAAGCACATCAGTTCCAGACATACGCTGAGGTGGATCATCGGTCTCTATAGTATTATCAAATCTTCGACGATTCATTCTATATGGATGATCCTTTGGCAAAAATCGTCGATGTCCCATAAAACTGAAACTACAACGATGTTTCAGTCTTCTGGATCGTGTATTCTTCATACAAACTGGACATGACAGTTTTCCCTTCGTGCTCCATCCAGACATCATTGCATAAGCCGGAAAATCATTGATCATCCACATAAGTGCAGCACGCATCTGAAATATGTCTTTCGAACATGCATCGTATGTGCGCACACCCACATCCCAAAGAAGTTTCAACTCTTTTATTAAAGGTTTCATGTATACATCAATATCAATGTCGGGATCAGAAGGACCAGATATGAGTATACTCATGAAAGTGAAAGATTTTTTCATACACAACCATGGGGGAAGATTATAAATGTGTATAAAAACTGGCCATGTGCTGTGCAAAGTAAGCATCTGCCCAAACGGATTAAAACCGTCGCATGAAAGACCCAGCCTCACATTACGCACGTCAGCTGCAAAATCAGGATGTCGAGCATCAAATCTCTTCAATGAAAATCCATCTGCAGGATGAACCAACTCATCATTAGTCTTCTTTCTCTCGGTATCATGCCATCTCATTTTTATTGATATGTCATCAGACATAAAAATATTCTGGAGTCTGGGGATCAGTGGAAAGTGCCACATTACTTTCTGTGGAACGCGGGATGGTGTTCCATCATATTTTGACTTCCAGCGGGATGTGACACATTTTATACATTCATTTCGTTCAGCGGTTTCTTCCCAGAATAAACTGCAATCTTTCGGGCAAGCATGAATTTTGTTTCTGGAAAATCCAAGTTCTTTAACTAACTTCCATGCCATATAGTGGTTTGAGGGAATATCTACATCATCTGGAAGTAAATCCTTCAAGAGGGTAAGAATGTAATCTATTCCTGTATTAGAAATCCCATACATAGTTTTTCCATGAAACAATCGGATTAAAAATTCCATCTTTTTCATTTTATCGCATTGTCGATATACTGAAGTCATGGCAGCATCATTCAATTTTTTCACCCTATCAATATCATCATTTTCACTAGATACATCAGTTGTCCTCATATCGACGTCTTCTTGAGTCGAAATCATTTCTTTTTCATGATGACGAATAAATGAAAACCGATCATCTAACAAATTCTCCATTCCAGTCCTTTCATTTCGATCATCACCAATTTGAGATTTCATTTTCTCCCCATTGTGATACCACACAAAGTAGTCTGCTTGAAAACCATTTTTGGTTATGTGGTAGCTGACTTCTTCACAACTCAACCAAGGTCTACCAACACAATTGGAACATGGGCAGTGTATGCGACCACTATCTGAAGCATTGTGAAATGAAAAATCTATAAAGATCTCCAAATTGTTTTGAAAATCGCTTGAGATATGATCGGTTTCATACATCCAACTTCTGCCCATTCTGTAAAAAAATTCATATAAGTCATTTTGTCATAAACAATTCAATAGGATTGAACTTTAATAGAAAATACATTTAAGTAAACGATAAAGGAAGAAAATAATCATGGTATCAACTACACATGTGAAAAAAACATATTAATGTGTTATTGAAAAATGTAAAACCAACAAGAACTTAATGTGTTATCACACCAGAGCATGCCTCATCCCATAACCATATTAGTAGGGTACCCTCGTGGACAGCCCCACCCACCCCCGTGGACAACCCACCCACCCCCGTGGACACCCCTACCCCCTAGACTGCCCAACCACCCCCGTGGACAGCCCACCCACCCCCCTCGACACCCCTTCTCCCTATGGATAGCCCCACACCCCCTTGGATAGCCCGCCCACCCCCCTGGACACCCCTACCCCCCATGGCCAGCCCACCCACCCCCCCTGGACAGCCCGCCCACCCCTCCTTGACAGCCCGACCACCCCCGTGGACAGCCCGTCCACCCTTGTGGACAGCCCGGCCACCCCCATACCCCCTGGACTCCCCGTACCCCCTGGATAGCCCCGCCCACCCTCCCAAACATCCCACACCCCCCTCCCCTGCAACCCCACCACCACCACCTAGACATACCACCCCCCTGGAATGTGTAGAAATAACATAAAAATACATGATATATAGATAGAACAAAATACTGAACCTATGGGTTCACATTAACTACATAATCACACACTTCACTACTACCATAAAACACATAAACCACACCACCACCACACAAGAAGCATAGCATTTCTCACATTCATTTATAATCCACTTCATTCACACTTACATTGTCCATTCATTTAATGTTAAATTAATTAAATCCATTTACCACACATCCATTTCTATTCCATCTCATTTATTTAATATCTTGTTTTTTTGTTTTAAGAACATAATTTATTCCATAGATAACCAGGAAACTAATAAAACCACCACACAACAACTCACCATCTCACAATAACCATCGACACCATGTTACATCGACCAACCATCTCAGCAAAACAACCACATATCACAATTAAAATATTTCACATCACAAACCACCGCACAACCAAAACCACCTCACCAGATTATACACCACAACTTCATCACACAACACCTCCACATGACACAACACCACCACACATCATCACTATCATACAACTTCACATGACACATCCATGCCCACTAACCATCACATTACAACCCCACATATCACAAAGCCCAACTGGTCACCTCAATCCCCATAAAACAGCCAACAACATACAATGAAACACAACAAAAACCTCTCATAGAGGCAACATACCCCAACTTCCACAATTTATTTATTCAAGGTCTTTTATTACATTACCCCTTTTTTTAGCATGGACATTATAACACAACTGATATTCCAGGGGAAACTAATTAATTAACAAAATATTTATTCATTTCCCTATTTTACACGGTGAAATCACATCAAAATACAAACTTAAAACTAAAATATTAGATCAATAACAATAAAAACAAGGTACCATATGTGTATAAAGAAAAAATTACTTGATTTGAGATGATTCAAATGGGTTTTCACCTATTCGGATGGGGGATTTGGAGAGCAGCAGAGAGCTGGAGGTGAATTGATAACTTAAAACTAAAATACTGAAGCAATAACAATAAAAATAAGGAATTATATGTGTATAAATGAAAAGATACCTGATTTCAGATGGTTTTCACCTCTTCGGATAGGGGATTTCGCGAGAGGAGAGCGGTGGAGCGGATGAAATTAGGTTCTGTGCGAATGGGGGAGAGCAGCCCCGCGGCTGGATTTGGGGGAAATAATTCCCAACGGTTTTAAAGAACCGTTGGGAAAGAGATGATAAGGACCCCTTTGCCAACGGTTTGAGGAAACCGTTGGCAAAGGGGTGACCCTTTCCCAACGGTTCAAAAGAACCGTTGGCAAAGGGGTGACCCTTTCCCAACGGTTCAAAAGAACCGTTGGAAAAAGGTGATTAACACACCCCTTTACCAACGGTTTCTTCAAACCGTTGGCAAAGGGGTGGCTTTTCCCAATGGTTTCAATGAACCGTTGGGAAAGGCTTTCTTAATCCTTCAAGCCCAACGGTTTTAGAAAACCGTTGGTAAACACCCGTTGGGAAAAACAGCATTTCTAGTAGTGACAGTGGATGTTCAAGACATATGATAGGATACTATTCATTCTTCAAGATCATAATAAATTTTTATATTGGAAATGTTACATTTGGTGATAATTGAAAAGGGAATATCATCGACATAGGCCATATTGGTAATCCTAATACTGTATAATTTCAAATGTACTTTTTGTTGATGTGTTAAAATAAAATCTATTGAGTATCTCTCAGTTGTGCGATGATGGTTGTATTGTTATGTTTGAAAATGATGCATACAATGTTTTTAATTATAAAAATGATTTAATATTAAATTATCTTTGAAATTAAAATGTATATGCTATTGAATTAAACTCTTTAGGTATGCAAAATGTTTCTTGTTTAAACTCTTTTCATAGGGAATCCTGGTTATGGAAAAAAAATACTAGGACACTACAATGTGTTCTCACTTAGAAAACTAACATGTAAAAGTTTAGTTACAGACTTACCTAAATTGGAATTTCCACAATACAAATTTTGTAATGCTTGTCAAAAAGGAAATGTACAAAATGATTCATTCAAACCGATGAAAGAAGTTTCCACTTCTCAACTGCATGAGTTGGTTCCCATGAATTTGTCTAGACCGTCTAGAGTTTAAATTTCAAATGGGAAGCACACGGTTTATGTTCTTGTAGTTGATTTTTCTAGATATAATTGGGTATACTCTCTATCTCACAAAAGAGAAGCATGTTAATACTTCATTAAATATTCCAAGTCTGCAGAAAATCATAGTGGCATAGAATTAAGACCCTGAGAAGTGATCATAGCCATGAGTTTGAAAATACAGAGTTTCAATCATTTTGCTCAAAAAATGGCGATAATAACAATATCTATACTCCTAGAACACCTCAACAAAATGGAGTTATAAAAGAATAAATAGGACACTTCCAGAGATTTCTAGAAGAATGCTAAATGAGTATAATCTTTCTATGTTTTTTGGGTTGAAGTTATTAATATATCTTGTTACATAATCATTATAGTCTTAATTTTACCTGTTTATAAGAAATCCTCTTATGAGCTCTAGAATAATATGAAGTCTAAGGTTAATTACTTTAGGGTTTTTTGGTGTAAAAGAATTTTTCCATAACACTGAGGAAAATCATGAAAAATTTTCTTCCATGAGTGATGAATGAATTTTCCTAGGTCACTAAATCCCTAGTAAAGTGTACAAGGTTTTCAATAAGAGAGCCAAATATGTGGAAAAATTAGTTCATGTAAAATTTAATGAGACAGATCCACATGAACCAAAAAACACTCTTGAACAAATTGAGGAAGATATGTCAATTCTAGACCTTAATAATAATGATGTTGAATCCTTACTTAAAACAACTAGTTATGAAAATTTATTAGAATATGACCATGTGAAATCTCAACCATTAGAAAACCATGAGGAGGCTAGTCCAACCCTTTCTAGAGGTATTAGTACCCTAAAAAATCATCCCTTAGATGTTGTTGTAGGTTATCTTAATAAAGGAATAAAAACTAGAGATTCTTTTAGAAACTAGGTTGAACATCAAGCCTTTCATTCACATCTTGAAACCAAAAATATTAATGATTATATGAATGATAAATTTTCCGTGATAGCTATAAAGGAATAATTAAATCAGTTTGAATGAAACAATGTTTGGGAATTAGTAGAAATACATAAAGACACTTTGAAAATAGGCACTAAATGGTTTTTTAGAAAAAAATTAATGAATCTGGAAACATATTTAGAAACTAGGCTAGACTAGTTACACAACGATATAATAAAAAAGATGGAATAGACTATGAGGAATCCTTTCCACCTATAGCTAGACTATAATACATTATGATATTACATGCTTATGTAGCTCATCTGAATTTCAAACTTTATCAAATGGATGTCAAAAGTGCATTTCTAAATGGGTAGATATTTGAGGATGTATTTTTTGAGTAATCCATTGTTTTTACAAGTCCCCATTTTTTAAATAAAATCTTTAAACATTATAATGATTTATATGGCCTAAAACAACCTCCAAAAGCATGGTATGATAGAATTTGTTCCTTTATTATTTAAAAAGGTTTTACTAAAGTAATAACTAATCCAACCATTTTTATTAACAGAATTTCTAAAGTTGTTTCAATAGTAAAAATTCGTGTAGGTTATATTATTTTTGGATCCTCTAAAAATTCTTTATTTATTGATTTTAAATAATAATGAAAGATGAATTTGGAATGAGTTTAATGGGGGAACAAAACTTTTTCCATGGATTTCATATTTTTAAAAATGAAAATGGTATTGTTTTAAATCAATGTTAATATACTAAGGATATTATTAAATGTTTTGGTTTGGATGGTAATAAATTTAGTAATACACCTATGAGTACCACTTGTATGTTAGATGCTAATGAAACGGCTAAACCAGTGGATCACACCAATTATAGAGGTATGATTGGGAGACTACTCCACCTTAATGCTAACCAACCTGTTATTATGTTAAGTATATTCATTTGTGCTGATTTTCATTCCAATACCACACAATCTCATTTAAATACTATTAAATGGATTTTTAAATATCTCAAGGATACTACAAGATTAGGACTATTTTATCCAAGAGGAAAATCATTTTTTAATAAGTTATTCAGATGGCGACTTTTCAGGTTGTATGTTTGATAGAAACATCACTTTAGGAACATGTCACATTTTGGAAAAGTCACTAGTATCATGGTGTAGTATGAAATAGAATTCTATTGCATTATCCACTGCCGAAGATGAATATATAGCAGCTATTAGTTGTTGTTCTCAAATTATGTGGATGAAACTAATGTTACTAGACTATGGATATCAATTTAAACATGTCTCTATAAATTGTGACAATACAAGTGTTATTAACTTCTCTAAAAATCTAGTATCACATTCTAGGACAAAGAACATTTATCTGAGACATCACTTATTGAGAGATCATTATCAAAGAGGTGATATCACTCTTGAATTCATTGGCATAGAAAACCAATTGGGTGATATATCCACAAAGCCTTTGAGTTCTAAGAGGTTAAATTACACCAAGCATGAGTTAGTTACAATAAACTATTAATAAAAGAACTCACTATTATACCTCACCGATTAGAACTCACAGTTAGAACTCACCATCATACCTCAAAAATAATACCTCACTATTAGACCATGCTGATAGAACCTCACCATTAGACCTCACTGATAGGACCTCACCATTGATACCATACCAATAGTTTACCTTAGGTCTAGGACTTCATGTTTTTTTGCTGGAATCTGAAACAGTTTTGGAATTATATATTTTATTTAATAATTTTTTTTCCATCCCTAAATGTTATAAACTATCTACAAACCACATTTTGATCCACTTGAATCCTCTCACTGAACTTTTTTCTCCTTAACCATAGAACCAAACCTTCTATTGGAACCCTAGAACCATTATATAACGCAATGGAATGATTAATGATTTTGATGGTTGATGATGAAGGATATGCGCTGAACCCTAATAGACTTAGATCTGGGTATAGTAGTGGAAGAAAGGTAGTGGAAAAACTACTTAATCCACATCTGTCGAAAATGGAAATAGTGATTGAGAAAGAATTATGTTTGGAATCGCTTCTAGCCGGAATGTATCTGGTGATAAAGTATATCGATGCTCTGGATTTGGTAGAATATTTCTCCAATAACAATGGATTATACTACTCGAATCTAGTTAATGAATTTTATGAGGTTTTGAACTTCGAACAGTCTGAGGATGGGAACCGAATGACTCTAAAAGTAGTTGGAGTAAGTGGGAGCTTCTCCTCTGGTGAATGGGATGAATTATTATGTGCCCCACATGATGGAATTTTTGATGAATACTCTTGAGTGGTAACTTCCATAAGTGATTATTTCTACTTTTTAGTGGATTTGGACGAGCTAATAGGGAATGAGATTCCTAGGATGGTTATTTCTGCTGGAATGGAAGGAGAAAACATTTTTCTTTTTCTGACTGTTCATCATTTTTTAAGTCCTATGAGAGGGGAATTTTCCACCTTAATGTATCAATAAATAATTGTTTTATATTTATTTAAGCATGGACAAAAGATAAATCTTTGTAGGTTGCTGATGATTTAGCTAGCGGATATGAAAAATCCTAGTTCCAAATCAAATTCTTTGTTTTAGGCTAGGTTGATATCCTTGATGTTGAGATTGAAAAGAGTTGTAGGAAATAAATAAGAAACAATAGTTATAAGGGAAAACTTCTTCATTACCAAATTGATTTGCAAGTTTATGAAGATAAGCTAGATACCATGGAAATGAATATGGGTGAATGATAATGCTAAGCGATGTGAGGACTTCAATCATGTTACACATCCTACTAGACCAAAGAATAAGAGAGATACAGGTTTAATTCCTGATGAATTGGAGCTAGTATACTCAGATTAAGAAGAGGAGGCTGCTGTTATGTAAGTAAAAAAAGATTCTCCTATAGATGATAGAAGTGATACTTACCTTCCCTCAAGTCCTCATGCTAATTCTGTATCCTTGGGTGAGTCTATCCCACCAAAGATATTTCCCAGAAGAGAGATAGTCCCATAGGAAAATGATGATGAGGAAACCAGTGAAGAAGAAGAAGAAGAAGATTATTTCTTAAAATACATTGATGTTAGAGAGACATCAGAGGAGGAGGATGATTCTGACGCTGACCATGAGGAATTTTAGACAGCTGTTGATGAAAGTGAAGAGGACTTCTTGATTCCTAGTCCCATAATAGGATATACAGAAGTGGTAGAGAGTGAAGAGGAAGAGAATATTGAATCTGTTAGAGATGAAATTGCTATGAATGTGGTTGAAGATTATATAGAAGATGTAGCTATGGACACTCCTATTGATGAATTTGAACAAGTAGGAATGGAAGATGTAAATGTAATTGATTAGAAGAATGATCCATGTGAGGGGGAGGAACCTATTTCCATAGGTTTAGTTGTTGTTTCTCATGTAACAGAATATTTTTTAGAGGATCCTAGATTTGTGGTCTTGGGCTTAGACTATGGAGACTCTGAAGATGACAAGCCTAACAGAAGCCCTCCGATTTCTTCTGTTTTATAGACCACTATTGTACAACCAATAATGCTTCTACCTCGAGTCTATGCGAAGAAGGATAATTTAGAATCATTAATATCATTTTTGAAGAGACATTTTGATGAGAGATATGTTGGGATAGAGAGATCACTGGCTCTCAATCAAGAAGTTGTGGCATCTTCATTAGAAAGACTAATTTATACCTCTCACTCAAATTTTCTACATGAAGTGAAGGAATGTTATAATTAAGTTAGAACCTTGGTAGAGTCTATGAAATATGTGAAACACTCAATTGAGAGTTTAGACTCCTATATGTCTTCAAGTGTTTATGTGGACAAAGATATTATGCATTTAAAGTGTGTTGTTCAGAAGATGGTCACTATGTTTAAGGACATTAAGAATTCTATGGAGGCACATGTGAGTTGTCGGGATGATGATGTGAAAAGATTGTTCAGTGGTATGACCAAGTATTTTAAGGAGACCATGGCTATTACAATCACATACCTGTCTGCATCTACTTCCTCTTTAGCATATACTCCTATTGATCTAGAAGCTTTCAGATCGATTGTTAGAGAAGAAGTGGAAAAGCTCTCTGGTGAAACTACCTCAGACCCTCAGCCTATGACTAAGGTCATTTCCACTATCAAAGACATTCATATCCCTGTGGGAGATTACTTAAAGTAGGATGCTCAAGAACAGATGATCATAAAAGGGAAATTTTATTTCTATTATAAAAGGGTGTACACTAAGCCTCAGATGATAGCTAATGTTGGAAAACACGAGGATCCCACATGTCACTATGGATTTTAAGAATCATGTTAGTATGCTTCAAGAATTGACTCATACCATGGTGAATTTCATGGAGAATAAGGATGATTTTATCTCAGAAATGTAATGAGGAGGAATCATCATTATAGACTTGAAAAATCATATTTTTGCCTTACATCATGTGGACTGCACTCCCATTATTGTTCCTCCAGCATTAACTTCTTTCTCAGCTGCCTCAGGATCTTCCATTGCTGCCCCGTTGATAAATTCTGCACATGCCATTAGAAGATTGAACCCTATGATCCCTTAGATATCTAATCACTATCAGTCTACTGATGCTTCTATCAAAGCTCCTCCAACACTATTTAATACCATACCTCATCATATCCCTCCAACTTCTGGACATGCCTCCTCAGCTTCCAAAGAAAAATCTCCATTGGACATTTCTGATATGGATTTACTGTGGCATATATTAGTTTATATGGATCTTTGTACACTTTTTGTATATTGTATTCTTTCTTCATTAATACAGAAATCCTTTTTTGTCTCTTTTTGTCTTATATTATTTTTATTAACCACAATGTGGGAGATGTTTTAAGTCCTTGAATATATGCTCTGCTATATTTTCCACAATTTACATGGTTCAGTTTTACTAATCCAAAATATATTTTCACTCCCACCTCTAAAGAAATGGGCAAATGTGCGTAAACCTGAATCAATAATACATAAATCTAAATTTTCACTAACTTAATTTGTGATTATCAAAAAGGGTGAGATTGTTAGACTCAGCTGTTTTGATAATACCAAATCTTGATTCTTTGTATGATAACCACGTTTCACTAATATTTATAGTTTCAATCAAGTGATAAATATGTATATTTCATCTCACTATTCTATCGATTATGTTTGAAGTGAAAACGTTTCTATAAGTAAAAGGTTACTGATAAAGGTTACCGCAAGAAGGTTACCAATAGATGTTACCACTCGAAGTTTACCGATACAGGTTACTGCTGGAAGGTTACCAATAGAGGTTACCACTGGAAGGTTACCAATAGAGGTTACTACTGGAAGGTTACTGATAGAGGTTATTGCTGTAAGGTTACCGATTGAGGATAACACTAGAAGTTTAATGATTGAGGTTACCATAGGGTGGTTACCGTAGGAGGTTACTCTTGTTGATCCTCATTGCTGAATTATCAATACAAGGTCATCATGACATGTCTATCACTCAAAGGATATTGTTGTAAAGCCTTCTGATGAAGCCTATCGATCAAGTCTACTGATAAAGCTACTGATGAAGCTATTGATGAAGCTACTGATTAAATCTATAGATCGATGCTACCGATGAGAAGGCTACCATTACCAGCCAACCGATACCCACTCTTCTACTCCATAGTTTTTCAATTTCATAAGATTATTATAATAGTTACATTTGTTAAATTTTATGCTTCTAAAATTAATTAATGCTGATTATAGACATATCAAGAGACCATATATCGAGACATTACTTGGTAAAAGGAAGACCTCACATGGTTTTCTTATTCCTATTATCAGATTAATATAAAACAGAGGACTCTAGAGAGATAATGATCACCCTCTAGATATGAGGAACAAAAGGAGAATATCAATGCTTTCACTGTAATCCCAAGATCCTCAAGAAGATCATTTTAGGAGGATAAAATCAATATTGTCTTCTATGATTCATCAAATCACTATCAAATCAAGAATTAGAACACTCTGTAATTGAAATCTAGAACCTGTAGGTGCAACACATAGTTTATGGAGACATGTTCCGTAAAAATACTCGAAATAAAAATTCTTCACTCCAAGTTGTCAATAGCCGAGCTCTAAACTCATTACCTGAAAGCTAGAACCATTTGTGGTCTCGATTGTTTGTTTTTTCCATGAAGAACTGTTGTAGAGGGTGTGAGCCCTGGTCCGTTGGTGAAAAATGTTATAAAGACCGATACAGGCTATGTATCGTGTTTATTGTTAATCTAAATTACTTTTTGGCATGTTATCCTAATGGGGAGAGGATTAAGTCTCCACATGAGACAGAACCTCTTGCTTAACTCTATTGTGTTCTATATTTTTATAACAATCTGTTTTCTATTTTAGGTAGCTTATAATTTCAAAAACCAAAAACAATTTTACATTGAACTTGATAGTTAGTCTGGTTAGTGTGTTTATGTTTTTAATTAAATAAATATGTTTCAAAAGTTGAATAAGTTGTGTACAATGATTCAACTGAGGACTAATCACCCTTTGAGAAAATTTTTGACCAACTAAAAATCTATATCTCTACTACCTTAATTAACTGGACTGTTTCCAAATTTTGGGATCTTTAGCATAAGTTTTTAATAGAAATTTTATGATGGAACACAGTTCACCCCCTTCTTGAGTTTCCACTCTAACCAACATCAGTAATTTTCTATTTTTAACTTTTGGAGGTAAATTATAATGCGGGGATCACACAATTATTTCCAAGAATACCAAGATTTTACTCTTCTCCACTTATACAAAACCTCAAATCCTCTTCATATCTTTAAACATATCATCCCCTTTTGGATATCTAACCATTGAAAAAATATACTTCGAACTACACTAAATTCATTCAGTAATACTAGATTTTTGAATAAATCCAATAAATTAATACCATTTGTTTAATCTAAAAGAAGTTACCAATAGAATAGGTAACATCCTTAAACAATCATTTTGTATTTGATTCTTTCTCCATAACCTAAAATATTATTAGCCTATTCATAAATTATATCATAACTATACAGAATGTAATGTGATGTAATTATATTAATTGTCTTATCTAAACTCAAAGACCATTCCATCAAATTGGATATTTAATCATCGCTCGTGTCTACGGAAGACTACCACACTGTGAACTAATTTCATTCGTTCTTCTATTGAGAACTTTCTGGGTAACGAATAAATATAAATATTTTGGTTTTATATGATATATATGATATGTATGATGTATTTATTATTATTTAATTATTATATAACACATAACTTCATACATTCTATTTTTTGTATATACGTTAACTTCATTTGTGGACGTGTTGAATTCCTTCTCCTCAAAGAGATGTGATTCATTCACAATTTAAATGGATATTATTATGGATGGATTTAGTGAATTTATTAGTTATATTTGACATTATAATTATAATGAATTAATATATATATATATATATATATATCATTTAAGTTCATTTTTTAATACGATAAGAAAACTTAAACAAGATTCATTTGTGCATACGTCCTACTGTATCCTTGGACGGGGTATTCAATTCATGTTGATATATTTGAATGATAATTATATATATATAATTAATATATAAGATATTTATATATTGTTTTACATTAAATAAATATGTAAATAAGGATCTATATAAGAGGAAATGGAATAACACGTAAAAACATATATGAAAAACAAAAAGGATATTACCCAAAACACAACCTTCGCTTTTAATGATTAATAAGCAGGTAATATAAGCTCAAAATAAAATCATATATGGTATGATATATAAGAATATGGTTTTTTGGTGGATTTATGATAAAAATATACCACTTTTATAGGAGTTTTTAATGTGTATGATGATCTCAAATACATAAGGTATTGGTTTTCTCATCTCACTTTTTAAATCCGTGAGATGCATTCCATGTTCACAACTGATTTCATTTGAGGGTGTATATAATGATCCTTCTTCTCTTCTTTGATAAATATACCTACATTTATGGGTATTTACATGTCCATTTTATGATATATATTTCATGTGGTGTTATGGTTCAAATGATACAAAATTAGTAAGGTAGTTTTGTCTAAATTTTTCTTCTTTGAGACACATGTTCTGTTATGCACATATATTTTATAGAAGGTGTATATACTGGAATATAAAATGAAATATAATTAATATTATTCATTTCAATATTTTTTAAAATTAATTTAAATTTCTTTTTCTTACATCGGTATTTTGATTCAGCGTTACGAATGTGGTAAGAGTTTATATCAAGATTGTTTATAATTATCCTCCCGTTAATAAACAATTATAATAAATATCTTAATAACTCATGTGAATTTTACACTTATATAGTTATTAATGTTATATACAAGAAAATATACCATTTTACCATCATTTATAATTATGATAATTAAAAAAAATTATAAAAATTTAAATTTGTTTTTTTTTCGGTCAAAAATCAATGTTTCTTCAAAACAATGTTCTCTAAAATAGATTTCAAAAAAATATTATTTTTTATATATTTTTTAAAATTATTTAATATATTTAATTATATGTTTTAAAATTTTTATTTTAAAATAAAAATGATTTCGGTTATTTTCATATTTCATTATAAGTTGTTAATTCAATTTTCTAGAAAATAGTTTTAAAAAATATTTATAAACACAATTTTAAGTTATCAAGTTATTCTCAAATAAAATGGCTTTCAAAATATTTTCAATATTTTTTTATGATCTATCAATGTGTTTTCAATGAAAATGTATTTCAAAAAAATTTCACCCTTCCATTATAAATATTCAAAGCTATTTTCAATAAAAAGAGTTTTCAAAAATATTTATACTTAAAAAAGACATTTTTAAAGTAAAGAATATATTTTCCACAATAGATATTTTAAAATTAATCTCTTATTCTTTATTTATAAGAAAAGGATTTTTCAATTGTTGTATGGAAAATTATCTTCCATGAAATGCTATTTTCCTTAAGAGATATTCCATGCGATTATTCAAAATCCTTCTCTATCAATGATGGCATACATTTGTTATAATTTATTATCTAATTGGAATATGATCTGTGAAAATCATTTTTCATTCACAGGTTATATTCTTTTGAAACCAGCTTCTTTTCACATTATATTTGTTAATGAAATTATAATGTGATCTTTATCATTTCCATATGTAATGGTATAATGAAACATTATTAATACCCATTTCATTTTAGGGGTTATGATATAATGTTTTTAAAAACCATATAGTTTTATAATTTCTAATATAAGTAATTGTTTATTATCTTGTGCAACATGTTTGTATGTTTTATAATGGGATAGGTGGGAACTGTATCTCCCTCCAATGAATTGGGTAAAGAGTTAAATCTGATGAAATAATGAATAAAATCATGTCTCTATGGCTGATCCACTATTCTATAATGGGGAAATCTGATACACTATCGGAAGATGGGGACTCCTAATACATTTGAAGGAATTCCATTTTACAAGGGATGGGGGTGTTTCATGCCCTGTAGGTTTACTCCCCATGATGTGACCTAATAATATTTAGTAATGAGGCTTGAGTTACAAGGAATTAATTTTTTTTGTGTAAACCTAATTAAAAGTTCAAAATGTTATGCATAGACCTAGTTTCATGTACATAAGTATATTTGAGGGCCTAATTTAATGTCCATACCATAATATTTGAACCTATTTCTATTTAGAAATGATCACAATGTTTTAAGCTAATGTTTATGACATAATCACATGTCTAATGATAATGTTATGATGTCATATCTTATTCTCTTTAACTTCCTTATGATTGATTTCTTATGAACATCCAATATTTCTTCCATGACCATTGATTATGATATTTCATATACAGGGTATGCTAATCTAATGTTTAGAACATTTTATCATACCCTTATTCTCTTATTATGATTGCATGTCTCCCATTATCACCCTTACTGAGCATATGTGTTCTCCCCTTTCTTATTTTTCCTTTCCACAGGTTATGATGAACAATATTAAGTATGATTAGAAAAATGGGAAGATCATTATGTTATATATTGAATAGATTTCATTAAATTAGTATAATGTTTTCCACATTTCCAGTGAAACCGCTCTACTATGGTCATAATACATGTACTTTTGTAATGTGATTATTATTCAAAACGAATGATGTAATATCTATGTATGTTAAGGATGTTTCATTTTATATATATTCATTACTTTTTATACCAAGAAGAAAAACCTAAATAGTTATCCCTTTTTTATACATGGAGGCACAACCTGAATAAAAATTTAATGGGGAGTCTTATGCCAAATAATCCTAATGTTTAATGGATTTCAAAACATCACACAAAATCATACAAAGAAGGATAAAAGTAAGTAAAAATAGAAAGTTAATATAGATAATTATGATCTAAATGTCAAGGCAACATATGTTGCATTATATTTAAAGGTGTTCTATCATAAACACCAACAATAATGATTGAGGAAGTGGAGATCTCTAATTATACATCGAAGGTGTATGGATTGAATTTTTTTTCATCGATATTTTTCTCTAATATGTGATTTCATTTTTTGTAAAAAAAATTATATTTATAGTTTGTTTTTAATAATGTTGATTAAAAGATTGAATTTCATATGCACATCTATCATTTTCTATAATTTCCCAGGTAGTCACTCTATTCTATCAATAATAAAGAACAAAATATCAAAAAATTCATTCATAACAAAAATCATTATAAAATTATACAATTAGTTAATATTCTATAAAATAAAATTTTATATTCCTTGGAATTATACCAGAAGTCATCAAATATTATCTAATAATTTTCAGAATATTAAAAATTTGAGAAATGGATTTTTTACTAAATCATTAATTTTTAAATAAAAATATATTTTTATAAATCAAACAAAAAAAATACAAATTAACCATTCAATAAAATAAATAATAAATATATATTTATGGAAAAATTAAATCAATAGAATCAATTATAATAAAATATAGTAAATCAAAATTTAAATGAATATGTAAAATAAGAACCAATTTTTATTTTTCACATATACATTAAATGTATATATATATATACCACAAAAATGATTATCATAGTGTTGGAAAAAAAAATTATGTAACTTGTTTTCATGTGTGTAAAAATAATGAATTAATATAATTTTTTGATATACCAGATTTCACATATCCCAAAATAATTCTTTTAAGAAACTTTTAGAGAAGTCCAAATGACATATAACAAAATTTCCCTGTAAGATAAAAATTCATTGATCCCAAAATAATTTACACAACCAAATTCCTTTAATTTTGGTAATCGATGTTTACAGTACTTTCAAAAAACTATTTCTGTGTAAAAAACATTCACCATGAATGTAAATTGCATGTATCCTTAATTACTATCTTAAAATTTTCAAATAGATTGAAATTATTATGAATAATAACTATTTTAAATATATTTTACCATTAAGAAACATACATAAAACCTTCAAACATGATAAATAAGATTTAAAACACTATGTGAAGTTATATTTTTCTATTTTATGAATTACGAAAACACTAGTATTAAAAAAAACTAATTTTAGAAGAATAATAATGTTTTTTAATTTTCATAAATATAATGATGATAAATTATCCACTTCAAAAGTTAATTATGCATAAAATTTTTCACCACTAAGAATAAATTATGATAACCTTATCATTAACATATAACAGTATAAAATTTTTTTAAACCCATTTAGTAAAACATGAAATGAAAAAGGTTGGTGGCTCAATCCTACAATTATGTTACTATAAATCACCTATATATAACATGAACAAAATTAGTGATTTGAGAATGTAAATTTAGATATCATTGAACAACAAAATTTCAACACACATTTAGTTTAAGAAAATATATTTCTTTGGTTACCACATTTTTAATGGATTTTGGTATCACGTACCCATAGCCACACCAGATTCAAAGTTAAATTAAATTACCACTAATACATAAAGGGGGATAGGGTTTAGTCCATTATATTGATAAGAACATTATACAAGTTAACAAATTCATGTATTTTAATTAATATGTGATTTATAATAAATTATCTACCAAATATGAATGAACACCACTAAATAAATTAGTAGGTCAATCGTCACAAGGGTTAGAGTATTCTAATTGATTATTTCAGACAATCTAGTACAAATACCATTGAAATTTCACTCCCCCTATAGGAAAGGTACAGTTAATGGTTATAAAAATCCCACTTATTTTTGTCTATAGTTTTATACCATTTGTACCTTCAAAATATGTGAACAAAAAACCCACATGATACTATCATGACATAATATAGAACCAAGACTATATATAGATATTGAAGGTTTAATTTTTAACCCTTACCACCCCTTGGTGACAATCCATAATTACTGTTTTACAAAAATATAAGTGAATGAAAATTAATTCACTTGATGTCGTTCCACATAGTCACAAATTTTTGGAATGAGTGTTACGGGATAGAAACCCATGTCACTAACATTGAATGAAAGAATATTGTTCATTTGGTTGATTATCACAATAATTATCTTTGAGTTAAAAGTTTACTAACATTAAATTAATATACTAGTGAGATAATTCAACCACTACCAAATTGGATGTGTACCATGATATCCAACCACAACAATCTTAAGTGAGAAGACTGATTAGTGGAAAAATTAGGTCCTTATTAATAACTAACTAAGAATATGGGGTATTATTCCATTAGTTATATTAGAAAATAGGTTTTTTTTATAAATTCTGTGAGATGAATATGAACTTACATATACTTGAGAAAACATTAGTGGATGTTACCCATTCAAATGTTATTAATGAAGAACCACACTTTTTTTGAGAAATTTCAATCATGTTGGTTCCAAATACCCCTAATAGACCTACATTTCATATAGTTTAAACATTTCATTAGAATATATAATCCCCAATTATATCCGTTAACTATACCCTTTCCAAACATTAATCCCATCAACATTGAATATGATGAACAACCATGTCATAAGATATAATATTGATTTCTAAGGTGATTCTATGAATATGACATCGAATTATATGAACTGATTAATTCTATAAATTATATTAAATACTATTTTTTGAATTTTATAACAACCATGGCTAGATCATGTCATTGTAATTGAGAAAGGTTACTATTCTATATCCAATAATATCCCTAAAATGATGATATTTCATGACCCCCCAATAATCAATAATTTCTCATAAACTCTGATTCCCTCTCTATATAGTAAATTTATCACTAAATCACCTAAACAATGTAACCAACACAAGAATAAAAGGTATAATTCAATAAAAATAAATATAAAAACAAAAAAATTATAGTATTATGGAAACATAATGATTATAACATTAGAAACATGTATAACTAACATAATAAACACATACAAGTCAATAACTCTACCAATGGAGTATATCAAAACATCTTTTAAATGAATTATACCTTCATAATACCAATTCTAGAAAGATATCCAATGAATCTCATTCCACTATTAAAAATGTTATAATAGTTTTAAAACCACATTAATATATTCTCAAATTTTCAGAACAAAATAATTGTTTTCATTAATTTTTTTAAAAGACCCATTTAATTATAATTTTTTAAAAATCAAACAACTATACACTTTTTTAGTTGTCCCCTTATATATTATATCATTACAAAGTGGTATGAATTGACTAAAAAGTAATAAATCAAATTGTGCGTCAATGTGTAAATTTTATTCTTTCAAAATAAGTAGAGGATTACTTTTAAAAATTATTCTCCCTAATAGTCCATTTTAAAAAGTATATTTTAAAGAGTGGCATTTAAATATTTTCTTAAAATTAAATTTCATAATAGATTCATAAATTTTTTAGAAAATCACTTTGTGAGAAATTCTTTAAATCAAAATTTTTTATAAGGAATCATTCCAACAATGTTATATATTATAAAAAATAATTATCAACAAAAAATATCCCCATATTTGAAAAAACATAAGAAGAAACAAATCATGTAAATTCTATATGCTAACAATCCAATCACATACAAGAACAATTCCATCTCATGTAATGAGTATCTAATTATAGTATATAATATTTACCATAATCCTTAGTTTTTATAAGGTCTATTTAATTTTTTTCAATATTCAGATGACCAATATTTATTTTCTTTCGTCAAGAACACATATTTTAATATAAAAGATCCTTTTTAATTTTTCTATAATTATATATTGAAAAAATTATTTTTTAAACGCTTTTATTAAAAAATAATCTTGATCAATAATTTAAACCTATCCAAAATTCACTAGTAATCATATATATTTTTACAGGATGCGGTCATGATTACTGACATAAAAATCATCAGTCAAAAAATATATTAAACATTGCATAAGTCTACTAATTTTTCTGTATTTATAATATTACTTTATTATTTTTCTCATTATTAGAGAAATGAATCACTTACCATATGCATATCTTAAAAGAAAATATTATAGTCTTTTTAACATTTAATTAAAAATAATTGAGGTACTAATAATTCAATGTTTTAGACTTATATTAATGCAACCATATACAATGCACAGTAGATGAATAAATACTTAAATTTAAATCAACATATATTATATCATTGAAATATTTAACAGTATGAATAATACCAAAGAGGAAAAATCATTTGTAGAACTTATATATAATATAAAAATAGAAATAATTAACATGAAACAAGAATAATAAATATTCATTTGTTTTATTAGTGAATAGTCTATAGTTTATCACCATCTCTTAATATAGGATGAATTCCAATTATCATTTAATAAATAATTTTTATTTACTTTTATTAACATATTTTTTCCAAATTTAATACCAATTTCATGTTCTTGTATTAAATAGAACACAAGTAAACCATAAATAAAAACAATACTAACAAATAATCAAGACATAACAGAAATAAATACTATATTTACAAAGTTATAGAATCCATTTATCAGAGGTTTTAATTTCCATATAGACGAACATATAATAAATTTTTGTAAATAGTTGTATATTGTAACCATTTACCAAAAATAAAAAAACACCATGTGAATAACGTAATCTGAGTGTGAATTCTCTTCAATAATTAATGATACACATCACTCATTATCTAAAATCATCAGGATGATGTAAATTCAAACCAACAAGTGTTGAAAACAATTCAACCCATACATCCCACATAACATGATGTTGAATATAAATAGTTTATAAATTCATTTTTATACAATAAATATAAATACCAAATAATTTTTATCTCAAAATAAACTACTCAAGAATGATAGATCATACCACTGATACAATTTATAACATCCTAACCATGCCTATTGGCTTTATAACGATCAAAATTCCACTAAAGATTCATGAAATTTTAGAAAAACCAGTGATTGGCCATGAAAACATGGGTTTTATAATATCATGGGGAAGGATTATACGTTACATATATAAAAATCCTAATAATAAAAACTACAATAGAATAAAAACATGATGTGTGAATCAATAAAAGAAAAAAATACAATACAAAATCCCTATATTATTAATTAAAGTTCAAAATACAAGATATAACAATAAGGATAAAATAAGATAAACAACATTAAATATATATGTACATAGACATGAAAATACATCACGGTATATATTAGAATTATCACCAAGATTCTATCTTCTTACTAATAAAAAGAATCAATAAATCCCTCTATAAATTAATAGGTATGTCACATTGATATTTAATAAATAAAGATGAATAAATTCACACTATAATGAATATTTAGTAGGGATTGTGATGTTTAAATAGTGAATTCAAAAAAATATTCCTAGACATGGTCCATAAATATTAACATGTTAGGTCACATTCCTATAAAAATAGAGAGATGTAGAAAATGATAAATAAGACATATAAAACCTGGTGTGTAACTAACTAAAAATGATCTTTTCCATTTTAATTAGTTACTTCCATGAAATACTCCTCACTATAACTCATGAACCCATGACATTAAATCACACCCATATATGTATCTCCTATTAATGAATTCCTGTATAACAAGCTATAATCAAGTATGGTACCTTCCCCTTCAAAACGAAGTTGTCTATTGGAATAAAAATAAAATGAATAAAATATTGGAAATTTGACCATGTAAAACCTATAAAGGACCTTTTCAATAGGAATAATGGGACTCATGAAACTCAAAACAGTTCAATGATTCTAATAAAATTTCATATATTTTCAAATTCACTATTTTAAATCCATATCATCAAATGATAATTTTTTAAAATGGGTTGTGGGTGCCACTAAAAAATTAATGGTAAATTATATTTGATTCGGAAGATTTCAAAAATTTATTTTTAAAAAATAGTAGATATTACTGAATGAAAGTGTATCTGTTGGAAAGATAAAAATCAATTTCCTAATAATGCTAGAGCGATCGAGAAGCCACCTGCCTCAAACAAACATTACATGATAAAATCACATTGTTAACTCATACATACTAGAACTAGAAAAGCTCATATGATGATTCCATTTAAAAACCACATAAAATAATTCCTTATCCACTAGGTCACAACACTATATAATTAATATAAAATTCCTTACAAGATAAATCATTATTGGGAAATAATAATATATAAAATGGAATCTATAACTATGACTCCAAGGGCCATGGCTTGATGATTATAATAAGACATATTACTGAATGTTTATAAATACAAAAATTACCACATGGTACCATCTATACCAAGAGATAAAAAATGGAAAATGGATGTTTTGAATGCTAATTCTTATTAATGCTTTTTACTAATTAATGACAGACAAGGTTTGGTCACACAGTTCAGCCAATAGGCTTGAAACCATGTAAATCATAGCGTTGTAAAAACTAGAAAAGGATTCATGGATAAATCTTTTTTATTGAAAAATTTTCCGTAAAGTTTCACCTTTTAAAACACTCAAACAATCACTATGACACCAGAATCAGTCTTATAATATCTTCTTACTGATCTAAAACCATGAACCCTCTACTATGCCTCCAAAAACTAGGAGGACTCGCTGAAACATATTAAATAGGTCAAAAACATTTCTTCACTTTAAAATTTAATATAAAATAATAATGTCTAAAAACTATTTTTGAAATGATACTTTTACTAATATTAAACAATAAAGTATAATGGTCCTAAAATAGATATCAATCAATCAAATAAATTGAAGGAAATTAAATCACGTATGGATTTATTTATTTTAAAAAAAATTATTAGGTGAATAATTTTGATTATTTGTATAACAAAACAATTTATTATCTATTTGATTTTCTTGATTTAGTTTTCTAGTTCATTCATCCAAATACATATCTAAAAAATTGAAAAATATGTGTACAAGGTTAAGTAATTAAAGGTATTTTTATATGTGTAAAATGTAAACTTTTGTTTCATAAAACTATTCATTTGTGTATGTTTTTAGAGATATTTGGAATCATTAAATAATATTAATGAAAATATAATGAAATAAGATATTATTGTGACTTTGTTTATGAGTAAAGAATTTAAAAATTAAAAATACGAGTTATATGTGCCCAAAGCATTAGAAAATTTTCTTATGTTAAAAATAATAAAGATGAAATGAATAAATAACAATAATATAAACAAGTATTTGAATAAAATCATTGATATGGATTTTATTGGTTTCAATGATCTTATTAAATCTTATTTATCTTGAAGTACCATTAAAATTTATTAATATTGAGTTATTATTAATTATGGATCATGATTATGACCCTTTTTAATTTTGTTAAAAATTATATGTTTCTGGCCATATAATTTTCATGAAGTAATCATAATGCGGTATAATGTATTTAGTAAAAGGAGAACATTTGGTGATTATAAAGATAATATATTATGTAGTGCTAACATATTTATATTCTAGGAGTTAATATTTTCTAGGGGCGTGGAAATGTTGGATCCATTCATGGTAATAGAGTGAAAGTAAAGGGGGAAAATTATTTTAATTTAGAACATTAAATAACTATTTTAGAACATATTATCATTCAGATAAAGTATATTGATAACCATGTCCATCCAAAATAAGCTTTTATATATATTATAATGTTAGCAAATGGTAATTATTCTGCAATGTAGGATGAGGTGACACAATTTAATATAAATTATAAAAAACTAATTAATGTTCAAATAATTATAAAACACTCAAAGTGAAATTTCAATGTTCTTCTAATCGAATTGTAAAATATTTTTGTTTATGAAATTCAAATTCATAAGATAAAATTATTTTTTTTAAAAGTAGTATGAAACAATTAGAAATAGATTCTATAAAAGAGTTTTCTCTATGATAACATAATAGATCAATACATTGATTTCGTAATGGAATAAAAGATGATAAAAATAGTTGAATTTATAATATATATCTTAGTATAGGAAAAAATAACTGAGATAATATTTAATTGGGTGGTGTTTAATTTATTCTAAAAATATAAATATTATAATGTACTATAAGATGTGGAATTTTATATTTGATGGGAAATATCAATCATTACATCATTGAAGGATATAAGTGTTATAATAAATAAAAATTTATTTTAATGAATAATATATATGATTTTATGAATGATTACGATGATAGAATGAAATTGAGTATGCATCATAGAAAATGTTCAATTAAATTATTAAAAATATTATGAATTAAAAAAAAAGAATGTTTTGTGGAAAATTTATGAATCAACCGATATTCAATGGAATAAGGATAATCAATTTAATAAAAACTGTTCATAGAGAACCATTTATGGGTTATTTTTAGTAGTAGTAAAAGAGATTATCTAAGAACTATGCCCATGTAGAATAAATTATTTTACTAATAGGATGTAATGAATAAATGTGGAACATATTTTATATTAAAAAAATACTATAAATATGTAGGGAATGAAAAATTGAAAGTTAAATATATATATAATGGGTTTATAATAAATGTTATTTCTCATTAATTTAAAAAATATTATGATAAAAATGATGTTTTATGTAATGGTTATATTCACGAAGGTTGACCATATTTTTCAATTGTATGATAATAATAAAATTCCCTATATCCAATGTTTTTAAAAAATTATAAAATCATATTTATATGAAGTAGGTTTGAGATTAGATATTATTTGTCGTAGGAATTCATTGATAAAAAGTAAAATATATTTGAACAGTTCAATTCATTGAATAGTGCATTGAATTTTCATTATAATTATTATTGATCCTCATAGTGTGGGAACATTCTATATGAAATTTTATTAGCATTTTTATCTCCCATGGGGATTAAATGTTGTGTTGGATAAATAAATATTTCATTAAGAAAGGTTTGGTAAATTCATTAATGATATCTAGAAGAACATTGATATATTATCATGTAATTTTCCTTATATATTGGAATTTCAATATTTCCCATGTAAATATGAAGAAGAAGGTGGATATAATTACTATAATTTATATGAATAAATATTTAAAGTTCTGTTCATGGTTTTCAAATTTTGGATAAAAAATTTGGTATCCATGATTCTAAATCAGGATATATAAAGATATTAATGGAGAATTTCAAAGTGAAATTAATTTTTAAATTTGGTTAGGTACATAAAGAAAACATATATAATCTAAAATATTTTTAAATTATAAAATATATTTTTAAAAGTATTTATTCTATTTATTTTTTATATTATTGAGTGGAATGACTAAAAATATTGTTCATTACATGTTTATTTGGTGAACAATATGTGAATGTGTGTTTACAGCCATAGGAACACTAAATGAATATATTAATGATATTTGTGAATGGTTTTTAAAATTATATAATTGAAATATATTGTTTTGATGTAATTACATTGATATATGGGTTCCTACTATATATATATATATATATATATATATATATATATATATTTGACTCGGTATGATTAAAAAATTTGTTTAGGATTAATTTTAATTTTTGAAGTTAAAAAGTTGAAACAAATTATATATGAAGTAAATTATATGACTTGATTATTCCTAAAAAACAAATCTTGATATCTTCTATAAGTGGAAATATATACCTTGATAACACAATACCTATACTTACATATGAGTTAATTAGTGGAGAAAATGAGTCATTTAAGGAGATGAAACTATAAAGTACATGATTAAGATATAAAAATAAGTGAATGTAGAATAAATAAGTCTATACAAGGTATTTGAATATGCTAAAGGATTAATGAATGTGGTGATATAATATAAATTAATTTTATATCATGAAATTTTATATTCGCACTATGAAAAACACAATGATATTGGGGGGGGGGGGAACTAGGGTATGAAAACATAAAACAAATTCCCCTTTAGATCATGTTTCATTGGTAAAAAACTATCTTATCTCTCTTTCCAATAGTAGTGTATGGAAGGAAATTAAACCATGGATGAGAAAAATAAGTTTTAACTTGTTAACCCACACTGGGCTACGTCAAAGGAGCATACAATAGAAATGTAAAGATGTACCGAATCCAATAAATGTTCACTAATGTTTACAATGTTCGGAGTGGAATCACTATCCCTCTTGGTTTACAACCATTTAAAATTTGAATCCGCACTGCATCCTCAAATTAATTTTTATCACTAATTCATTAGAATATACACCTTTGATTTCGTCAATAAATATGTTTACCTATCATTTTTCATATCACTATGTTCTAATTTAATCCACTTGATGGATACCCCATTTCAACAGAAGTATTAGGAAACATAAATCTTTCATGCAACCATTGTGTTCTTTTCATGCAACAATATAACTTTGTTCAAAGCAAAATTCCTTTTTAGAAGAAAACCAACTTGTGTGAAACTTTTATGCTTTGAGCGCAAACCTATTTATATGTGCAACTCCCCTCTTACAAGAAAATCCCTTCATAAATAATTATTACATTATTCATATCCATGATTTTCCCTTTGGGTTATTATCCTGAAATTAGGGGGATATACACTTATTTATAGGCATTTATAACCATATGTTCAAGATTCTCACTCACCAAATTCCTTGTGGGAATCATTTCTCTAAGCACTTAAAACACAATTTGATTTTGCATTGGGAGCGTAAGTATCTTTCACGCACATACATATCTTATGCGCGCTTCTTTCCAGTTCCATATTTGGATGCAGTAATCACAAAACATTTCCTATAGAAAAATTTTCAAACCACATTAAATATTTTTTGAAACATCCTATGTAAAAAAACCTTTCTCAATTCAAAATATATTTTACCAAAAAATTTTGAAAACACTAGGAAATAGTGCCACCTTGTATACAATCTTTTTATACCACCTCGAGTGTATCTATTCCTTTTTATTTGATATTTTAACATAGATTTTCTGCATTGTCTTTATAACTCAACAACTTATCAAGGAATCCCATTTTTCCACAATCACAAAAAACCAAAAAATGCTTCAATGTTACCTTAAGAAATGTTTTCCCAAAATAATTTCATGAATTTTTTATCAATTCTAAATTTTCAAATTAAAATGCATTCACCTAATATAAATAGATATAAGGTATCCATTTAATTTAGGTAGTAAATGTGTAAGGATGTAAAATGATGTGAAATGTTTCATAATAAAAAATATATTTGAACATGAAGACTCATCTTAATGTTAATGAGTTATTTAACTAAAAAATAACAAATAATTTTATAGTATGTAAATTATATGTAATGATAAATTTATGGAATTATTTTCAAAAAAATAAAACGGGGTAGAATTTTACAAAAAAACTATTTTTGTTGTTTTTTATTAATTATTATTGGAAATAATGTATGTAATACCTCAAACAAATTTTGATGTTTGTGGTTCTGGGAAATTTGGATTTAATTTCTCTAAGGGGGTTAATGAAATGTTTAGTATATGTATAAGGAAGATAGGGTGGGTCTTAGGGGTTTGAGAAATGTAATAAGGGGAATTGGGTCATCTAGTTCATGTTTCATGTTTTGCGCATGGTTACTAGCAATCTTGCACCATAATTGTTATTTTTATGAGGAGATGGTGCATGATTAGTAAAACCATTCATGGGGAGGGAAAAACATGTAGGATTTCAAGGAGACATATTTCATAGTAACCGCATGATTTTTAAAACTATATGGGATTCCTAGGAGGTTACGTGACCTGGACCCCTCTTGGGCAGAGCATGGTATACAACTTGGCCTACCATGAATCCAAACCTTTCCCCTCATTAAGGATGGAAAAATTGGACACATTACCCATTGGGGTTTATGTTTCCTCACCCAATCAACCTCTCAATTCATCTTACACAACCAAGGGTGACGAACCCATCCTCTAAAAAATCATAGGAATTGATTTACCTCTTTGTTAATCCATTTGGAGGGACGTTTGGTGTGGATTGAAGATTCTATCGAGTCTAATAGTAAGATTAATTCCTTTTCATATATTAAAAATTTTATATTAATTTTTCATCATCTGAAGCAATGAAACCCAAATTATTTAGTAGAATCTAGGGTAGGGGTTTGGAGGAGGTTTGATATCAACTAAAAAGACATGTTAAAGGGAGCACGAATCTTTAGATTTTAGGTTGGTGGTCAATAAGTTATATACCTTAGTATTTTGGTAAAATTAACATGTAAGTGGTTGTGCGCTTACAACATTGTGTTTTAAATTTGGGGTTTTAGGGTAAAAATGATGAATTGGGTGGTTAATGGATGAATTTAACCCATCAAAATCCCTGTGGGATGACTCCAGATTAATTTTACTAGGATACATTCCACCAGTGGGCTGTTTCACTAAATTAGGAGAGGAATTGGTGTGTTATATAAGAAATTTAATACACAATGAGATATAATACATGATGGTCATGTTGTTATGATATCAAGAGTTATTAAATTGATTTACTGAGGCTTATGTCTAGTTGGCTAAATGAAACAGTGGAGTATTTGGTGTAATGTGAATGTGTTAAAAGGGTTAATGAATGTAGATAGTAAATTTATTAATTGGTTAAGGAATGAGGATGGTATATATATTTAATGATAGATGGTTTGTAAATGGTAAATGTATTCAATGATGTATGGTTTGTAAATTGAATATGTGTTTAGTAAGATATGGTTTTCGAAGGATAAATTTGTTAAGAGAGTTGTGGTTTATAAATTGTATCTGTGTTAAATTGTTAAAGAATCATGTACACATGGGTTGGTTATATGAGTGGGGTATTGAATTTGAGGATATATTCCCATAGGTTTGGTTATACCATTATTCTAACCCACAACATATATTTCAGGGTTAAGGGAGTAGGAATAATGCTCCATTCACCTAAAAAATATTTGTGATAGAAATACCTGCACCGTGGGTCTGAGCTATGTTTTATGTGTTATTTTATGAAATTATTTACCTAATGATATATGGAACTTGATCTCCACCACCCTTTTTCATATTTTACATAAACTAAATAAGATGGTATGTATTTTTTTAAAATAGACAACCCATGGGAGAAATGCTAAAAGTTATTTAATTGAATCATATTAATTTATAAAACCCGTTTTATCTTATTTTTATCCTTTTATTAATCATTTACCTAAATGAACTATGAATTTAGACTAGATATTTTGTTGATACCATTTTTGGTGGCCTACTGAGTTTTAATCACACATTTATTAGGCTGACATTAGGAACCCATGCACAGTTCATGGTGACTGGTACAGATAAGGGAATGAACATATTCTAGAGGGTTAATTTTGGTTTAATGATGTTTATAGATGAGGGAACTAGACTCGGTGTCTAGTCCTATTTTGGGGATTCTTCACTTGTCTTTATTTAGGATTCTCTTTACGAATGGAACTGTATTTCATGACATAGAATATTTAATATTTATATGTCTTCTTGTACCAATTTAGGGAAAATGGATTTTGATTCTTGAATATTGTTTACATGTATCTTTATTTCATTTTTTTCTACAATTTATTACTCTAATAATAAGGGTATAGTCTACAAAAAGTGTTACATTAGAAAATTTCCTCTAATCTGCAAACTCTTGATTATAGGGTGGTGCTTCTACGTTTATATGTAGAACTAGATCGGGGACCAAAAATGTGGAACCCAGGTCAAAACGTAACAACGTTTTTATAGATTGGAATTATTTTATATTTAACTACTATTTGGGAATGGTTGGTGGATATTATGATGTTTGGAGCCTCATAAATAAGCTGATGCTTTAGATTAACTAGCACATGTATAGTGGGAATCATTATTACCAAGGTTTGAATGGTTTTTATTGGTTTTCATTACTAATGGATTGTACTTCACTATTGGGTGGTATGATTTATGTATGGAATAATAGTTTTATTATAAATTTCTATACGGACTAAAATGGTATGAGGTTGGACATCCATGCACCATTATATGAACTTAAAGATATATGTGACAAGAATCATGTTATGAACACACGAGGAAATTATGTTTGGGTTATGTAGTATAAATTTGAATATATTTAAAGAATCATATTGATTTTTTTTTAAAAAAAAACAACTAATTCTTATGTTTGTAATTATATAAACATTTGAAAGATGATTGAAAGCTGGTAAAAATAGCGCATAAATGAAAAATCGTTTAAAAATGAATCTAAATGGGTTTCAAATAGAGGGTATGAGTTTATGTATGTTTGGGATTGAACCATTCTGATCATCAACCAAGATGGGTTCGGTCAACTATACAGATAGATACATGATCATATATGTTGGGATAGGTTATGAATAATTAGTTATTTATTGCTTGTAGTGAGACCTATTTTGTGACGTTTTGAAAAAAATATGTGTCTTAGATGTTCATTTTTCATTATCAATAAATTTCCCCATGTATATGTAAACCAATTGGGATAATATAGAATGTCACCCAGAATTATCCTCTAGTAGTAGAGAAAGAAACCTTACTCTTCCTAGATAAAAAATTGGAAGAGTAGTTTTATGATAAAATCTCTAATTTTATGAATATAACAGAGAGATATCTAGGGTGGTTCATTCTATGTATTTTGGAAAAGACTCTATGGTTTCAGTTAATGAACCCACTAATGATTTCAATAAACAGTAGACCTTATGAATCCTAGTGCTAGATATTTTACATATATATGATTTTGGATCACATTGTGACTCCTCCTAAAAAGAGATTCATGTTGGAATCATAAATGTTTTTAGGACCAGAGAAGGGCTGCTGGGATATAATAGTTCATAATAATTAGTTATAGGGAATATTTTGGATGTATTTTTAGGAAACGTTTATAGAACACTTCAATATAGATACCTTGAAATTTGATAAGGATGTAGAGTTTATGGGGTTCACCTAGGGGATTATGACAACGATGGAGTATGCATGCTGGTTCAACGATATTACATTCTTTATTCCTGCATTATCAGGGTATTAGGAATCGATAGTGATACAATTTCTGGATGGGAATAGACATGAGACCAAGTACTAGGTGAATGTATTATATCTTAGAGGAATTATGATGTGGTGGATCAGGACATTATTTTAAAAGGGAACCCATAAGAGGATTCTGGTAGTGGACATGAAGTTCTAGTTGGGTGACCTAGTGTTGCGAAATCTAAGGGTAGGAAGCCACATTATTAGAGTTTTCATTAGGGATGTGTTTTAAATTGTATCTAGGGAATAGGTTTGAATTATCGTGGTTGTAACCATGTGTTTTTTTATTTTAGTGGATGGACAGGACTCATGTGTAGTCCATTTACCCAAACACTAGTTGAGTATTGAGTGTTTTTAATAATGTGGAATGGGGAGATATTCTCTAGGTGCCCTCAATAGATAGACAACGATGTGGGATAAAGGCTAATGATGTGTTAAAGCAGGGGATGACTACACCATACCAATAGCGAAGTTGGAGTTTTATTGGCCATATTATTCAAAGAGGAAGACTTGGTACTTTAAAAAAGGAACCTTTATCCGTAGGATAGTTTACTAATAGGAATTCAGATCAGTGATAAGGGTAGAGGGATATGCCAACTCAATGTAGTTATTCCTATACCTGGGGTGGTTAGGTGGGTACATTGATAGTTTTAGGTTTGAATATTGTTTATTCCAATGTTTATAGTGCTTCACTTGATATAGGATATGGACACACTTTTAAATCTACTCTATTTTCAAATTTATTTGGTCTAGAAGAGGAAGATATGTTTGGGGTTATATTGGTCGATACAATGTTTGGGCGGCGAAAAAAATGTCCCGAAGTGTAAGGAGTGTTCACTTAATTTTAGGGGATAACATATACTGTGGGACATGTTTGTTCATGAAATGTCAGGTTTTGACCTGGTATTTGGAATTGATTGTCTTGTATTGTATAATATCTATATTGATTGTTACCACTATATGCTAACATTCTTGACCCATTATGAGGTTACATATGTTCTAATTGGGGAATGAGATAATTATGATGGCCATGAAAGTCCCATTCATGAACTATTTGTTGACATCATAACCATGTTTAATCTCATGAGTTTAGTAATTATAGAGTACAGAAGCCACCCATTTTTTTGTGCAATAGTTTTGGGATGTGTTTCCTAATAAATACTTGAGGCTAATGTCCAAGAGAGATGTTGATTTCACAATTGAGATTCTACATGGAGACGAAACTACTTATATTTTTCCATGCATTATGGAACGAGAATCCCTTCAGGAAAATAAAACCTAGTTGACTGATTTAGAGAATAAAGCGTTTATTTTTCTGATTACATCACCATGGGGACCCCATATTTTTTTAAAGATGGATTATGGGAGGTTTTAGTTGTGATTCAATTATCATAATATGAAATAGAGGGTAGTTAAGAACTAAAACCATATCCCATGAATCAATGATCTTTCTGAATAGTTGAAAGGTTCTTCTATATTCCTCAAAATTGATTTTAGATCTTGATATTATTATATTATCATGATACCTTATGGTATGCCACATAAATAATTCAATATCATGTATGGTTTATAAGAAATTTTTAATATCGTTCGGGTTGACAGACATGCCTATTGGGTTTATGGAAACAATGAACCAAATCATTCACCAGTACCTGGATCATTTTTTAGTCATTTATTTGGATGAAATCATGGTGTATTGTAAGACTCATTATAATCATGTCAAACTTTGTGACATTGTCATGATTATCCTATGATAGAATAGGCTATACACCAAGATATTTAACATTATTTTTAGATTATTTTAGAAAGAAGACTCAAAATCAGTCTATTTTGGAATCCAACTACAAGTTCATGATATTGTAGTTGTTCGCTGAGATATATCTAGAGGTCCAGGTAGGAATAGGTAAGATGAACCTCACATCCTTGTTATATGATTACATTCTTTTGAGCTAGATCAAGGAGTGACACAATGAGGATCTGGAGTTTTTGGCTTGGCTGTAATGTCTTGAAGCTGGTTTGTCACCTTAAGATTGGACTATTGATAATTATTCACTTGTTTGTGTTTTTGGTAGTATTATTTTTCTAACTTTTATGTGGGATGGGTTCATGTGTGAGTCTCATTCTTTGTAGTGTTATGTGCATCTTTGTTTAATAGAAATGTTTTGTGATCCTCATAGATGGTATTGGTGACCATGGTTGATGAAATAGGTTGTAAATCATATGATGTGATGAAACACCTATCAGCATGTGAATGTAGATAACCAGTAATTTAGGGGTTTGTTACAGCAATTTCCCATTATAGAATAGAAGTGGGATGGCGTCATGAGGTATTTTGTGGTCATTATTCTATGGAAAACTTAAAATAATGATGTCATATGGGTAGTGCTAGCCCCATTGACCAAGTATTTACATTTCCGAATAATACAAGAGACATTCCACATAGACAGGTATGGTTATCTATATATTTGAGTGATAGTATTGTTTCGTTGGGTTTCATGGAAAATAGTTTTAGATCTTGATATGTTTTTTACTTTATCATTCTTGAATGGAATATCAATGGAACGGGGCACCTAGGTGATTTTTATTATAAATTTTCACTGAAAAAATAGGGGTAATCGGAGCATACTATTTAGGTTTTGGAGTAAATAATAAGGGAATGTGTCCGAGAACATGGGGGATCTAAAGAGAATAACTTAAGAACATGTTGATTTCATCTACAATAAACATTACCGGGTGATTATTCAGAAGTAATAATATAATGTTATATAATTTCGGTCATGTATATCTCAATTTCGGTGGATGGAGGTTGGGTAATATGAGTTTCTGGACTGGTTCTTGTGCAAAAAGCATTGGTTTAGGATAATTTGATTTGTAAATGTATGGATATGGATAATATTAAGAAGAATTCATATGTTGATAAATGTCATCAACCCCTTGAGTTTATGGATGGGGATCTTGTGTTCCTCCAAGTGACTCTAAGGTTAAGTCACTATAAGATTCAAAAATAAGGTATTTTGGTGCCTGGGTACATGGGTCCGTTTGAGATTGTGGAGTGGTTCACATCAAACACATACCAATAGGATCTTCAACAGAAATTTAGTGGAATGAACAACGGTTTTCATATGTCTCAACATTGGATGTGTCTCACTGATGAGTCCCACTTGATTAATGTAGATAATGTTGATCGTGAGTCTCATGGGTCTTTTGAGGAGAAACGATTTCATAATGTGGATTAGAGTGAGAATGTTTTTTAAGGTATGTTAATAACTTTACTCTATGTGTTGTGGAAGAATGGTAATTATCAGGAGGAATATTGTGAGAGGGAAGAACATATATAATCCCAGTTTTCTGGTCTTTTTACCTTGGATAGTCAAAGTTGCTTGGGAGTGAGGAACGATGATGAGTCGTGATAAGGTTCAGAGGTTTTACAACCCCATACATCAATTAAGATTCATTCTTTTATGATTTTTTATTTGAAACACTATATTAAGGTTAAAGAAATAATTCCCATGTTTTTGTGGAGGCTAGGGTGTTTCATGATGGTTTCGGACATGAAATCAGTTAAATAGGTCCATCTTGTGAATTTTTCATGGTAAGATCTTGGTTCGTATTAACCGTGAGCCACAACTATGCTCTCTTGGAGGAGATAGTGCATAATTGTTAAAATAGATCATAGAGAGGGACCAAACCATGTGGGCTTGGTAAGAGATATCCCACACTATCACCACATGTTTTTTCAAACCGTGTAGGATCTATTGGAGGACATGTGACCCAAAACCCTTTTAGATAGAGGGTTGAACATTTTTAGTGGATGGTTTTCCCAACCATACAACCAAAAGATTTCCCTCATTAAAGATGGATAAATTTTCTATTTTCCCACTTCAGCATCAGGTTTCCTCACATGAATTTCCTTAACACTCTTTCTATAGTAGACAATGGAAATGAACCCATCTTCACAATCATACAAAGAATTTACGTCCATTGTTTTAAGCTATTTAGAGTGCATTTTTAGGAAAATTGAATCCCCAGGTGAGGCCAACATTAGTCTCCCTTCATTTTTCTAAATTCATTCCTCTAGAAGCATTATTATTATTTGAATCCCCAAAATCCACTGTTTCAAACAGATTATAGTTATTTTATGGACATTGATTGTATATATAATCAATGGCCAAGGTTTGGTTAGTGAGTATCTACAAAATCGAGGTTGGTGGTATATTAATCATATCCCTTAGTCTTTTGGTAAAATTTATGTGTATTCCACTGTATCCTTGTATATTTTTATTTTACTTTTGTTTTTTTCATTGTGTAAATGATGAATTGGGTGGCCAAGGGTTTAATGGAACCCTTCATTATCCATGTTGGATGAGTTTAGGTTGATTTGACTAAGATAAAGGATTTAAAAGGGGTGTTTCACTCCACTGAAAATGGAAATGGGGTTTTAAATAATATGATGAAGAGTTAATGGGAAAACCCATGATGGTCACTTTGGCATGATAACATTAGTTATTAAACTGAATTAATGAGGCTTTTTTCTAGTTTTTGAAATGGAATATGTGATTGTTTTTTTAATGGGGAATGTTTTATATTGGTTATGTAATGTAAATTATAAAATTCTTAATGGGTTCATGCATGAAGATGGAATATATGTGGAATAAAAAATAGTTTGAAGATGTTAAATTATTTCAATGAGCTATGATTTGTAAAGATAATTTTTTTCGATGGACTATGGTTTATAATCAGTCTACAATGTGTGGTTTTTATATGGTATATATGTTAAATGTTAAAATAATAGTGTTCACATTGATTAGTGGTATGAGTGGGGTAATTGAATTCAGGCTCAATTTTCTTGGGCCAGTTAGAATAAGGCACTAAGATCCTCCCTATATTAAATTGGTTAGTGATTCAGACTGATGATCTATGGATCTAATGAATGCATGTGATATGAATTTCTGAAATGAAGCTCCATGGTATGTTTTATGTATTTTTGGGAAATTATTTCTCTTGTGATGTAAGTAACTTTATCCTTACTTTGTGAATAGTTTATATGACTGACATGGCCTAATGTCTATTTGATGAAAATAGATTACCTATGGAAAAATGGAATTTTTTCAATGTGAACCTTATTAATTAATGGTACTCATTTCACCTTCAATTTATCATGTTTGTAATTATGTATTGGCATGGAATATAAAAATTATTCTCTTTTATACACACATAAACATGATTTATTACATAAAAAATCACTTCAGACAAATATGATGATTGGGAGGTCTAGTGTCTTGGGAAATTAAAAACATTACATGAAAACTAAAGGTATAAAATATAACATCTCTATTTAAAACTTCTTTTACATGGCCACCACATTCCATCAAACATAGAATTGCATGTGATAACCTGAGAACATACATAAAAGGGTAATCTATAAATCCCATTAATGGACTAAAAAAGGAATAACATGAAAAATACAATACATGTTATAAAATAGGCATATCAATGGATTATAAGAGAAACATGAACATAATAGCATGATATAATAGGATTATCATAACATGAAAATGTGGAAACAACATTTACCATGATATTAGCATGATCCAAGGATCATTGCACATGGGTAATGACTAAAACATCATTGCACACGAATTATCATGAGTAAACCCTCATTTCACATGATGTATCATGACACTAAACTTTACCCAATGCATTGTAGTGTGATCAGGGAACACCCTTCTTAATCACACCATTTCATGCATAAGTGTGCCACATAGATCATACACCATGGATTCATTAAACATCCTAATTTATTCCATGATTAAGATATGATGAATACAAAAATGTAAGTCCTCATTCAACAAGATCACGTGCATAATAGTGAATACCCTTGATTGAGAAATGGGTATGGTATTCACTTACATGATGATTTTGGCATCTGAAATTTTGGTTTAACTTCAGCAGCATAATGACATCAAATAGAAATAGTAAAATGGGTTGATGAGAAATAAGTGGGTAACTAATCATTTATACATGAAATAGAAAGTAATGGGGTCATGGAACATAATATCCCAACATATGTAATGAAATTTAGATGCATAATATAAAACAATTTCTTGAATGTAAATTCGGGTAGAAAAATCCCTTAGGTAATTACATCATGGTAACGAGTGTTCATGGGAGGCATTAATGAGATACAGAGGGGTGTCTCATCATTGAAACATAAGGAGGGGAGTATAGGGGAAGTAATAAATCATTACCTAACATTTATAATAAAAAATAAAGGTGTATAATAAAATATGGAAACATGGGCATAAATAGGGAAGGAAGGAAAGTGAGGATCCCTTACTTGGAATTTTGATCACAAATGCCTGGGAGAGGCTTGATAGAAGATTATTGGGAGATTAGGGAGCCTTGGGTGGGTTATAGAGATACCAGGGCCTAGTTTGGTCAAGATACAAATGGTTTAAGTTAAGAGGAATGAGATATTGAGTGGGTTTATATTGGAATATATAGAGAATTCATTTATATTTAGGTTTTGGACACTACATATTAATCTAATCAAAACCTTATACTGACCCATGGTTTTTGCCCATGGGTTTTCCAAAGTGGATTGGGAAACATTTTTTTATATGGATAATGGCCGAACATATTAAAATATTTGGTTTTCTTATGTGGAGGTGAGTCACACTCTCAAGGAAATCATTTTAAAATGTTAAAATATTTTATAAGAATTGGAGTGTCCACTACAGAACCATAAAGTTAATCAAAAAATATAAATTAACATTGTTTTAAATCTGAAACATATATTGGCCGAAAATAACTTTTATAGTATTTTATTACATCAATACTTGGTCATTAGGATGTCATAAAACACAATATATATTTAAATGTGATTTAATTTTACCCAAAAAATTCGACTATCTCCAAAAATTATGAAAAATTCACCTTAAAATAATTTTGTCATCCTGAGTCCAAAAATAATATTCATTTTATCTAAATAATTATTTAAATATGTGAATATTTTATTTTAAAAAAACTGTCATTTATAAATAATTCATGGTTTTTGACAAAAATAGCCTTCAAAATAAAATAAAAATTACCATTGTATTCATAAAAGTTATATGATCAATTATATTTAATAAAAAGTAATTTAGTAATTATATTTTATAAAAATATTATTTAATTCAAAAATTCATTAAATTATCAAAATACATTTCTTAATTGAATATTAACTAAAAATACTATTTGTGCATTGAAACCCATTTACAATGTAACAATAATAAAATGAATGTATATTCTTAATTATATATATATATATATATAATGAACATAATTAAAGCACTTGGGTCTTGTTACATAACCCTTATTAAACCCACATAAGGATTATGGGTAAGGTGTACGATGGTGACAGACTCTTGGGGCAGCTATGAAAATATTGCATAGGTGGTATTCTCTATTAACTTCCACTTCTCCTGTAGGTGATTCTGTTTAATCTTAACATGTTGAATCTCAGTTTTGGATTGGTCAAGATCGAAGCCCGATGATGCTACCCCCTTTCCATGCTCCAAAAAATGGGATTCATATGGGTAAATTCTACAAGAGGAGGCCATCACTTCCTAGTTCTGAGTGAATTGGATTATTTAAAACCTTATATTTATTATAATCATTTGATCACTATTCAATGACAATATTAGAAATGTTAAAAATATTTAATGGTATTTTAAAATTCTAAAAAATAAAACCATGTAAGTTTATATGTTTTATATAACAATTTTACATAGTAAGAAATTTAGTTAGATCAAGAGGAATAAAATTTTGGTTCATTACAATTTCCCCCCTTAATAAATATTTTCCTAGAAATTTACATTTCCCATAGTAAAACAGATGAGGGTAACTTTGCTTCATCACTTCATCTAATTCCAATGTTTCCAATTCAAACATATGGTTTCTCCACACCACATTAATGAGGGTAATTTTCTTATTTTCTAGAACATTTTCCCCTATGATCTATGATATTCACCAGATTCTCTTCATTGGAGAGGTCATTCTCCAAATGGTACCACCTACGTAATGAGTGATGAGATGGGTTAGGTGTGTACTTCCTCAAGAGTGATACACATAATACATCCTATACTTTAGAAATGATTGATGTGAGTGCTAGTCGATGGGTCACTACTCCAATATGATAATGGACTTCAAAAGGGCCAATGTACCTTGGAAAATGATTTCCAATCTTCAAAAATCTTATAACTCTCTTCCATAGTGACATACAGAGGAATACCATGTATCCATCATAAATATATTGGCCTCATCTATCATTATCATCATACATCTTTTTCCAAATCTTAGTAGCTTTAATGTGATGTTGTATGGTCTTAACCTTCTCAACCATTTCTTCAACCATTTCGGGACCGAGGAGTTTTCACTCCCCATCTTTATCCCAACATGCCAATGTTCTGCACCTCTTCCCATAAAGGGATTCATATGGATCCATATGGATTCTTGATTGGAAACTTTTATTTTAAGATAACTCATCCAAAGGAATATTTTGATCCCATATTCTTTTGAAGAACACCAATCATGATCTCAACATGTTCTCAAGTGTTTTGAATGTCTGCTCAGATTGTCCATTAGTTTGAGGATAATAAGTTGTACTGCAGTTCAGCTCGGTATTCATAGCTTGTTGGAGACTCTTCCCGAACATAGATATGAATCTTGGATATCAATCGGATATAATAGATAGTGGTAATCCATGCTTACTTACCACTTATATGATGTATATTCATCCAAGTTGTTCCAATGATAATTATTCACGAATTGAAATGAATTGTGCATTGTTTGTAAAACAATCCAAAAAACCCAAGAAAACATTGTTTCCCTTTGATGTATTTGTAATTCTGGTGATACATTTCATGGTGATGTTCTACCACTTTCATATTGGTATGGCTAATGGTTGCATCATCCCCTATGAATTCTGACTCTCATCTTTCACATGATGAAACACAAGGAATGTTTATGTATACTTTGTGATATCCTTCATCATGTTATCCCACCAATAATACTCTCGGGGATCTCGATACATGTTTTTTTCGGTTGAATTGGAAAATTTGAACTATGTGCATCATCCAAAAGTTCGTTCTTTAACTCCAGATCTGACAGAATGCATATATTGACCCAAATAATACAATTCCTTCTTCATTCACATTCAAATATGTGAATTTCCGTTTTTTGATAGTTTCCAATTTCATTTGAATTCCCACATAATCCTTTTGAGCATCCTTTACCATTTTCAAAAGAGACCTCTGAGAAATAATTTTTGAATGGATTAATGATGTTAAATTATTTATGATTATGATTTCCATATTTTTCAAATACAAGAAGATTGGATCCATTTCAATTCTCATTAATGATAGAATCACTGGGTATTTTCTTCCTAGAGCATCTTCCACCTTGTTCACTTTCTCAGGGTGGTAATCAATTAATAAATCATAGTCATCGATCAACTCTAACCATCTTCATATGCGCATGCTGAACTCTTTATGTATGAATATAAACTTGAGTATTTTGTGATATATATATATATTTCACACTTCTCCCCAAATATTTATTGTCACCAAATTTTTAATGCGATGATTTCTGTAGCCAACTCCATATCATGTGTTGGATAGTTTTCTCATTAACATTCATTTTCCATGAATCATAGGAAATTACTTTTTCATTTTTCATCAACACACATAAAATTTCCTTCATCGAACCATCACTGAATACCACAAAATGTTCTCCACTTGTGGGTAGTGTGAGCATGGATGGAGTAATAAGCCTACATTCAAACTCCTTGAAGATATCTTCACATTCATCACTCTATAAAAACGTTAATCCCATCAGAGTTAGCTAGGTAAGAGGGTTGGAAAATCATGATAAATATCTCCCAAATTTGTGATAATATCTTGCTAACCTAAGGAAGATACAAATATCTCTCATAGATATTGGGCTCAAATATCCCTCAATTTCATTTGTCCTTTAGGGATCCATATTCATCCCATTGATTTTGATGATATGACCCAATAATGAGACCTCCTTAAACTAGAAATCACCCTTTATGTAATTTACATATATATTATCCTTTTGAAGGGTCTCTAGTATAGTGATTAGATACTCCTCATGCTCTTCCATGGTTTTTGAGTATATTAGTATATATTCTATAAATACAAGCACAAATTTGTCATGCTAATATCTATAGACTATATTCATCATGTTTATGGTGATTTATAAAGTATTAGTGAGTCTGGAAGGAATTATTATGAATTCATAGTGCCTGTACCTTTTCTGAAATGAATTCTTGGGGGAATCATCTTTCTTCCCCCTTACTTGCTAATATACTAACCGTAGATCCACCTTGGTGAAGTATTATGCACCATGATGTTGATCAGACAAGTCATCAATTCATGGAAGAGGATACTTGTTCTTTATCATGATTTTGTTTAGCACATGATAATCAGTTCAAATGAGCATTGACCCATCCTTCTTCTTCATGAAGAGTATAGGTGCACCCCATATTGAAGCACTTGGGTGTATAAACCCTTTATCCAAATTTTCCTATAGTTGTTTCTTTATCTCCTCTAGCTCCAAAACAACCATTCTATATGGATTCCTGGATATTGGAAAAGCCCCATGTATAAGATCAATCAAGATTTCAACATCTCTTCTATGAGGAAGACACAGAAATACCTCAAGAAACACTTCAGGGAATCCCCTCACAATATTCATGACTTTAAGGATAGATTCCTCCTTAGACTCAATCATTTGAGCAAGATATGTGTCTTTATAGGGTAGTAATATCCATGATTGATCTGATGGTTCTAAAAAAGATTCATCATCCTGCTAGCACTATTATAGAATCCAGGGTCGATTCACCATATGGAGTGTGATTTTCCTCTCATGGAAAATTATGTTGGCGCTATATAGGGAAATCCAAACCATGATAATAATTTCATCAAATTACACAAGAGGGAGTTTGAAATGTTTTTTCATGATGTACTATCCAAAAATTATGATAGTGGGGAAGTTATATTTATGGGATGCAATAATTTCCCATTATTCATTCTCCCTGACATATTTACTGCTAAGATTTGTGGTGGTGTTGGGATTGTTCGAATACATGTTTACGATATAAAATAATGTGTAGAACCAAAATAAAAAATTATATATGATATTAATGAATGAATAACTTCTGTACATTTCAGCACTTCATTATTGGGGTTAACTTTGGCGGTAGGGATGAAAAAATATTAACCATGGTACCTTGGATGGTGTTTGTTTCCTCTAAAAACCCTTGTCGTAGGGAAATGGTTTGCAAATTGCCCTAGTTTTTTTGTGTTTTATTGGTCATATTATTGTAATTTTTGTTCAATTACCACCATTGATCAACTTCACGATCCATCTGATCAGAAGCTAGAATAACCTTCTCTTTTTTATAACATTAATGGTTGGAGAATATATTCTCAATCGAGTTGATCCACTGTTTGGTGTTTGAGGGATCCGATAATCCATTGAATGTTGGAGGCCTTTATCTCATGAAGCTCTCGATTGTAGCTTGTTATTTATTAGGTGGGGTTGGACGATCCTATTTACCAATGTTTATATTCAAAACATGATTTAACTGAGAGATAATCTTGACAAAATGTTTGATTTTCACTCCCATCGGATAGGGAATCCCATTTTAATAGTCATCACATTGATCTTGACATTGGTTTTTAGCCTGATTCCTCCTATTAATGACCTTTGGATGAAAAAAATAATGTTAGGGGAAATACATAAGAGGAATCTAATGAAAAAATGTAATAGATTAAAAATTACATTTATTTCCTTAACATATGAATTTATAAGCTTCAATCTATGTTATCAATGATCTACTTCCCATCAAATATTATCAGGGGATTTTTTTTATTCCATTAGTAATGGTTCATACTAAGATTATTAATTTACCAAAGAATATCCCTTGGGATTTTCAATCCAAGAGTGCAGCAAGGCCCATTATCATCCACCTATTACTGTTCGAGTCTAGCTCAACGCCGTGTTTTTGGGTTTTACCCCTACATACTTCTGTGCCAGAGCCACCTCCACTTGTTTGTATCTAGATAGGGATGTATTTTCTTTTATAAACCCCATATTCTATTCTCACAAAAATTTAGGGATTTTTTTATTATTCATAGTCTTATCTCTATGGATTTCACTACGGTTTTTTAATCCTATTCCAAAAAATAACAATACATATCCATTGATACCAACTATAACAACCCTGGTTATTATTACACACATAGACATTATTTATTACATAAAAGTGCACATAAGGAAACTCCCAAGATTGATTGTTCTAGTGTCCTGGGAAATTTGGAACATTATATGACAAATTATGACTTGAAATACAGTATCATTATTGAAAACATATTTTACATGACCACAACATTCATTCATTCTGAGCATTTCATGGGATAACATGTGGATATGCAAAACAAAAGTTTGAGATATAAGTCATAGTAAGGGAGTAAACAAGGAATAACATGAATAACACAATACATGTTATTCCATAGGTAAATCAAGGGAGCATAAGAGAAATATGAACATAAAGGCATGATATAACATGATTATAATAACATAGAAATGTGGAAATAAAATTTAACATGATATTGGCATGAGACTTGGATCATTGCACATGGAAAATGAGTAAAACCTCATTTCACTTGAATTATCATGATTATAACCACATGTAAATTTATATATCATGATACTAATCTTTACCTAATTCATTGGAGTGCTATCAGGGAAGACCCTTCTTAATCATTTCATTTCAAGCATAAGTGTGCCACATAGATCATACAAAATGGATTCATTAACCATCATAATTTATTCCATGAATAAGATATGTGTAATACCTAAATGTATCTCCTCAATATACATGTACATGTGCATAAATGTGAATACCCTTGATAGAGAAATGGGTATGGAATTCACTTACATGAATATTTAGGCATGGGAAATTTTGGCGTAACTTCGGAAACCTAATGATGTCAAATAACATTAATAAAATAGTTTTATGAGATAGAAAGGGGTATCAAATCATTTATAAATGAAATGGACTATAATGGGGTCATGGAACATCAAATCCCAACATATTTAATGGAATTTTTATGGATAATATAAAACAACTTCTTGAATGTAAATTAGGAGAGAGAAATCTCTTACAAAATTTCGGCATGGAAACATGTGTTCATGGGAGGAATTAATGAGAGAGAAATAGATCTATCATCATTAAAAAATAAGAAGTTTAGTATAGGGGAGGTGTGAATTCATAATCCACCATTTTTAATTGAAAATAAAAGGTCATAACAATATAAGGAATCTTGGTCACAAATATAGATGGAAGGAAAATGAGGATACCTTACATGAAAGTGTGATCCCAATGGCATGGGATAGGATTTAGAGAAGATTATTTGGACCCTAATGCACATTGGGAGGATTATTGATAGAGTATGGTGGAGGTTGGTTGAGCTGGAGGCGGTTTTAGTGAAGAGGAATGGGAGATTAAGTTGGCTTCTATAGGAAAGGAGAGGAAATTCTTTATTATTTAGGTTTTGGACACAACACATTAAACATATAAAAACCACAAACCATATGATGATTTTCCAATTGTTTTTACCATATTTTAGTAAAAAAAATAATTTTATAAGGCTAATGGACTAACTTATTTTAATATTACGATTTCTTATGTGGAGGTGAGTCACACTCTTGAGGAAATCATTTTAAAATGTTAAAAAAACATTAAGTCTTGGAGGGTCCACTCAGGCACCATAAAATTAATAAAACAAATATAAAATCAAATTCTGTTAAAGTTAAAACATATATTGACCGAATATCCCTTTTACATTATTTTATTTCTTCTCTTTTGGGTCATTATGATGCTAGAAAACACACTATATATTTAAACACTATTTAATTATTACCCATAAATTCAACTGTCTCTGAAAATTATGAAACATTCCCCATTAGATAACTTCATCATACTAAATACAAAATTAATATTCATTTTACCTAAATAATTTTCTTAATAATTGAATTTTTTCTTTTTAAATAAAAATTGTTATTTATCGAAAATTCATGGGTTTTGACAAAAACATCTTTCAACCCTTAATAAAAATTACAATTGTATTCATGAAAAATTAATTGATAATTTACATTAAATAAAAAATAAATTTGTAATTATATTTTATAAATAAATTATATTATTAAAAAATACATCAATTCGTAAAAATATATTTCTTAATTGAATATTATATAAAAAACTAGTTGTTCTCTTAAAACCATTTAAAACATAACAATAAAAAAATGAATGTATATTCTTTATTCTGTACAAAAATAATGCACATAATTATAGTTCTAGAGTCTTGTTACAAAACCCCTTATAACACCCATATAAGACCTATGGGTATGGTGTGCGATTTTGATTGACTCATGGGGTGGATTGAATAACACAACTCGGGTGGTAATCTCTATTAACATCCACTTCACCTGTATGTGATTCCATTCAAGCTTTATGTGTTGAAGCTAGGATTGTGCTTTCTCAAGAGATAATCCCAATGATGCTACCACCTTTCCGAGACCTAACAAATGGGATTCATATGGACAAATTTTTCTGGATAAGGCCATCGCACCCTTTGTCTGAGTAAATTGGAGTTTTTAAATCTTCTTATTTATAATGATCGTGAGATCATTGTTCAACGAAAATATTAGCAATGGTAACAATCCTTAAAGGTATTTCAAAATCAAAAAACTTAATACCATGTAAGTGAATATGTTTTTGATAACTATTTTACATAATAAGACATTTAATTAGATCAAGAGGAATACAAGTTTGGTTCGTTACATGGACTATCTAGTTTTACAGGACATTTTGTGGGAATAGTTGTTTATGGACTAATGATTTGTACTCACAGCCTCATTGATCCTCCATTGGGTACCAATGTATAATTCATGGTTTTATGTATGGATTAGGGGAAGGGCCCTATTATAGAGGATTGATTTGGGGATCATGTATGTGCATGGACAACAGAACCATAGTTGGTTTAGGGACCCATTTTACAGATTCATGATTATTTTGTTATGGTTTTTCCTAACAATTGAAACAGTATGACATGGCATATCATATTTACTATTTGGTAGTGTTATTCTACCTAGTTTTGGAAAATTTTTTATACTTGTATATTGTTTACATATTTCCATATTTAATATTTTATCACTTGTCAAATACTATCATAAATTTTTTATAGTCTCTTCATGTGTTCTATTATATTCTCATTGCCAGTTCGTAGCCTATGGCATATGGGGAGGAATGCTACAGATCATTTGGTGAACCATATTAGGAAACTGGATAAGTGGAACCAAATACAAAACGTTTAAAATTGATATATTTTTCTCAATGACATTAATAATTGAATTTTGGAATCGTGAGGATATATGATGTCATGTTAAAAGATTATTATCATACAAAAATCCGACATCATGAAGAAGGAATAACCTTAACTAAAAAATGGGATTATGATTGAAAATTATTATATACACATAAAATTATAGAATGATATTATTAGCTGATTTCACAAAAAATATTTCTATCAGAGGTCTAAAATAATGAAATCATAGATAATCCCAAAATAAAAAATCATTACCATATGGTTGAAGGGAAAATGTGTTAGAGAAAATCATAAGAGTGTGAACATGATCTCATATATATGGGAGGATATCCACTAACATTTTTCTCATACTATAAATATTTAATATCTCCACATATTTCCTAGTTATACTCTAATATAACCTAGTAAGATAAGAAATATACTTGTCGGTAGACAAATTCCCCATCATGAAGATAACAAAAAAATATTATTTGACTTCATACTTTAGTTATGATAAAAATTTATAGCTTACTCAAGTTTAATAAACATATAATGTGATGGAAATATATAATTTGATATTTTACATTAACATAGAAGTTATTGAAGGATAAAAAAATAGTTTTAGGAGTCTATAAACAATGCCTATGTGCGTGATGACATGGGTACATTCAATACTTTTATTAATTTTTATCCTTTTTTAATGTCTTATTTATAAAAAAACAACCCTTAATCCACTAATTCCTACCTTCCATGCCATGATACTGATCATAAGGTAACCCATTATTCATATCGGATGGATTGGAACATTTTATTAAGAATGTGAGATCCACACACACACACACATATATATATATATATATTCAGATAATTGTAATACCATTAATGGAGTGTTAGGTATTCTAGTGTAAAAATGTAGTATGAGTACACTATATGATCAAAAAACCATATAAAAAACCATGAAATATTCCAAAGTTTCATCAAATAACTATTTAGTGTATCAAAACCCTAAATATATAAGGAGATATATAGAAGAAAGATGAAAACTGATACAAAAAATACAAATAAAATATAAGAAAAATCTCACTCAAACCAACTATGAGAATTAAGATATATATTTCTATAAAGATAACATCCATGTAATAGATATATAAAAATTAAAACTGAATTATATTTCATTTATGTCAATGATATATTACAATAACAGGGAAATGAATTTATTAAATGAATATATTTTATTTATTTATCTGATCTTTTGACCATTTAAATTTCACCCATGTATCTACATTATGAAGGAAATAAAATTTATTATAGAGCATTATTACATTGAATTAATCCAAAGAATATGGGGAAAACAAAAACATGTCATGTTCCTCTTAAAAACTAATGCAATTTATAATTTTTTTATAGATTTTCAATACCAACATTAATTAAATTTTTTGGGTTACCTTCCAAACATAAGAACTTTATAAAAACTAGTTAGACAATGGTGAATAGAATATTATTCACCAATAATCATTCTTCAATAAAAAAAATCTCTTAATAATTTAATGATAGTTATCTTCATAAAAATTGAATGTGTCTTGTTGACCATTAAAAAGTGGAGTAATTTCTGGATACTACCTCATATTCGGTATATTACATGATTATATTTAACTTTGATGAATGTTGGAAATTGTTAATTATCAATAAGATCATTAGATTATAATTTATGTGGAATAAATTAAATGGTCATTCTTTCACAACTCAAGTTGATCCTTCTATCCGCATGGGGATTTGATGGCCTCATTGAGTTATACCAAAGATATATTTCTTGTTTACGTGAAATCAAATATATAATAAATAATTACATATTCTATCATATTTAAAACTACATTCAACACCTTGATTATAGATAACACATTCATAAGGAAAAAATATTTCAAAAAATTAATCCATGTTATTTTTCATGAAAATATATTAATAGTAGTCATCTATTTTGTTATGTGTGATATGGTCAATTAGAAAATTCCAAAAAAGTAGTGCACCAGGGTTCTCCCAGAAAATATAGGGTGGAACAAACTCAACTCCAATAACCTGGAGACAATTTCTATGTGATTAAAATAATATATAACAAAGGTTTCAAATCATGAGTGGCAAATATGTTCAATAGTATTCGGGAACCCGATACATAAATGATACCCATTTTACATTTCCAATATTATATAAAACATAATAATGGAAAAAATGCATCATCTTTGAACTCATTCATAGTAATCATATTCATATCCAACGAAAATGTAACAAAATAACGGGGGTTTACAATAATCAATAAGGTTTAATTTCTGCAGAATCAATCATAATTAGATAATTTATATTGAATATAGAATTATTAATAACTAGTAACTCATTCCATTAAATCAATAACGTGACTATCCTGATTTTATAAGGAATTATAAAAATGGAATGGTAATAAACTATAAACATATGTCATTTTATCAAGAACATAATTACAAAATTCCTCCATGGATAATACCAATACAATAATATCATAGATATTAACAAAATAATTATAAATGAAAGAAATTATTATTATTAGTTTCCATGATCTCAAAAATCATGATATATATACCATCATGATGATATACTAAAAGAGTATAAAACTATGATTCTGTGACGTCCTAGAATGAATTCCACTTAACGGGTGCCCTGAGACCGGTGGGTCGCAAGACCTCAAGTACATCTCTTAGATTTCCAAGGGAAACCGACTAGCATTGAGGGCCTAGGGTGTGATGGTGTGGAGACTATTACCTCACTACCAATGTTTAGCATAGAAGATGATTATAAACATATGTAAATAACAGAAGCAATATATATAAGCAGAAGTCACATTAAAAAATTGAGAAAAAATTAATAATAACTTAACCAAATGGAATATAATTCAAAAATTGATGCTATATATTTTCATGAGAAAAATGGAAAACCTGGATACAAGGCATTAGGCCAAACATGTTCCACAATGTATAAAGGAAAACAAAGACTATCCCAAGAATCCAAAATTCCAACAATGTCCTCTTCGATGAAGATCCATAATAAACATCAAGTAGTAAATTACATGAATCAATATGCTTCCCTTTTCCAAAAATATCAACCAATTAATAAGCTCAGGGTACCAAATAGTGCCTAGCGAGGGTGTGAGATAACTCTCAATGGGACACCACCAATTGTGTCTATAACACCTTGTATGTGTAATGGAAATGTAACAGTGTGAAATCATGCATAGATAATGTAAATATGTAAAATGTAACTAAAAAACCTTGTACCTAATTCATGCCTTGGATGGTGTATGAACACGTAAACAATTCATTATTTGATTATTACCAATTTATAAGTCACATGTTAGCAATAGTAACAGTTCAAAGATATAACAAGGAATCCTATAATTATATTTATTAGTGTAGTCCCAACGTAATAACCAAGGTGATGTTGACCTCAAGGGCCACCAACATAGTAATAACTATATCCTATAATGGATTAAGTTATAATCATTTTATCATTTTCTATGTAATTCTATAATGAGATGCATGCCAAGTCCATGGAGTTAATCCAAAGAAACACTTGTCTAAGTAATGACTGGGCCAAATGGGCTTTAACCATGGAACTTACTTGTCAATGAAGGATCAAAGGAGTGTATAAAAGACATCCAATAATGATACTAAATGAATCCTATGGTGTGATACCAGGAATCCAATGAATAGACAAGGATCACGATCTAGGTTGGTCTCAACCGAAGGAAGCTGCATCCTTGAAATAGAGTGTGTTTCTAGAGTGCTCATGGTATTATCTGACGAGAATCCCATGTGATCTCGAGTGAGGGATTTCCTATTTTTTCTGAAGTCATGTAATATTTTATTAGGATTAGGCCTTTCATTTCAATAGTGTGATATGGTCAATTAGCATGCATCCTTTTAATCAATTAATTTGGTTCAAGCCTTTCCATTAATTACAATGATAAGGCCATGTTGCATGTAACCATTCATTTCATACATTTAATACATATTCCATATAAAAGGTTCATTCCACTACATTCCATTAATGTGGTAATATGCGATACACATATATAACTTACTATTCATTTACATTTAAAGCCATTTTATTTACATAGTATCCATTCCAATTCACATTTCACCTTTCATTGTCAAATTGAAGCACTTACCTTAGGTGGGTCATGTGGTGAGCATAACTGGTACTTTCCATTATGAAATTATCATGGAAAAAACCATTTAATATAGATAATATTACTATTAGGAAGGTCAATCTAAAGCACACCAGAATGGTGGCTCAAACATGTCAAATAAAAAACAAATAATGGAATAACATCTTACATGATATGGATGGATTTTTGGGAATAACCTCAAAAAACTAATAATATATATAAAAATATCTAAATCATAAAGTTATAAGGATTATAATCATGACATATAAAATCTATAAACACAACCCAATAAATTCAGTGGGCCCCACATGATAATTTCAAAATCAATGAACTAGAGGGATGAGTTATAGAACACCCACATTAGTCTTGTATGACACCCCTCATCCAGTATTGGACCGTGATTTGGCTCAGATCAGAGTAGATCTATGAAAAGAAGAAAAAATTATCATACACTGATAACTAGGTTGAGAGAAAAAGAGAAGCTAAAAGTCTTAAACATACTGGAGTACTTACCGTTGCACATCCAATGTGATAAACATAATCTCAAATGGATCCCTAATGAAAGTGATATCTTGATACCTACCATAAGTCTTCAAAAATCTCCCAAATGAGAGAAATAGAGGCTAATACCACTGGTTTATCGATTAGGGAAGAAGGGGGGATAATTAGATCATCAAAGGGAAAATTGGACATTTTACCTAGAAAAATAGCTTATTCATGGTATGTTAGCATGATTTAAAAAATCATGCACAAACAGTTGAGTGATACCTGGAAATAAGGTATCCTTCATGGTTAGGTCGCACAACCATGTGAAAACCTTGTAATATGGTTATATATGGAATTTTATATCTGCATAGTTCGCTGAACTATGTGAAAATTGTGACTAACAACGGGACATTTCCTTTTTCCCAAAAATATTTCTGGGCTCTGAACATACGATCGACACCCCTCGGTCATTTTGCAACTCCCTAGGAATCCATATTAGGTCTAAATTAAATATTTTGAACAATATTTAACGGAACCATAATTGGGGTGAATGATAGTGTTCTTATAGTCTTCTCCCATTAAAAGAACATTATCCCAAGTTCACCTTCCATGGGTGGAGAAACACTGTATGAGGAAAAAATTCGCCACTGAGAACATAAATTGTATTCCTTATCAAATGTTTCATCGTTTACTTGGTCGTGCTACCATAGCACCAATATTAGAGGGCTAGACCGACCTCAGAGATCTTTTGTTCTCTGGTTAATGATGTGTACTGAATACTCCTCAATGGTAGCATCGATATATAACACTAGTTTCTTGGGATAAAAAGTATGTGACAAATCGTAATGATATTGTAGAAGTTGGGAAACATGAAATACTTCTTGCATGGAATGGTACCTATGAGGTAACAACAACCATTAGGCTACTATCCCGACTCTCTCTAAAGTTTCAAACAAACCTAGATTCTGAGGTGACTAGTTTCCCTACATTTGTTACATTCTATTCCCTAACCTAGGTGATACATGAAGAAAAACATGATCATTGACCTCGAACTCAAGAGGTCATCAGTGACGATTTTCATAATATTTATTTCTGGACTGAGAAGTAGTCATAGGATTTCTGATTAGCTGAACCTTGTCTGGGGACTCTTGAATGAAATCATGACCATCTTGGGTTGCCTCAACTGCCTCTATCTAGCACTTGGGTTAACTACATGGTCTACCATATAAAGCATCTAATAGATCCATATGAATTTTCAGCTGGAAGTTGTTGTTATTGGAAAACATGACGAGAGAGATATCATTCACCCATGAACCACCAAAATCACAGACACATGATCGAAGCAGATCCTATTGAAGTTGTATTGTCCCTTCCAATTTTCTATTGGTGTGAGGGTGAATATCTATTCTTAGAAGAAACTGTGTTCCTGCATCCTTATTCAATACCTTCTAGAAATGTGAATTCAAACGAGAATACCTATCAGTAATTAAAATTTGAGGGACCCTGGGGAGTCATATGATTTCACAGAAATACAATTTTCTATGATCATCAATTAAAAAAGTTTCTTAAATAGGAATAAATTGGGATAATTTCATCAGTCTTCCAATGAAAACCCATACATCCTCTATTCCTCAAAGAGACCTAGGTAAAGCAACTAAAAATTCCAAAAAACATATTCCCATTTTCATTCTAGGACTAGAAGCAGTTGTAACAAACTAGATGGTCTCTAGTGCTCCACTTTCACTAGATAATAGATAGAACAGTTGGTGGTAAAGCTTGTTATTTGATGTTTTAGCATAGGACACCAATACTGGTGTCACATTTTTAGATCCATGTTTGAGATACCTAGATAAATTTCTCACTAAGAGGCATGGACTCTTTATTAAACTCCTATAAAATATCTGTAGGAACCAAAACACGTTCATGGATTCATAGGATATCATCTCTCTCTATATACCAATCCAGAGTTGGGTTTTCTCCTGACATATTCTCACGAAGAACCAATACATTAGGATTTGAAAACTATTTACTCATCACCATATCATCGAGGGAAGCGGTAACTATCCAGTATTAGATGTAAGAGTGCTCTTGAAATTCATGAAACTCCAGATGAAGCTCAAAGAGTAGAGTCATTAACTTCTATTCATCACTTTCTTCCTGTACAAACTGGGATTGAGTTTTCTGACTTAGTGCATCTGCAACCACATTACCCATCCAAAGTGTATATTAAATATCAAAATCAAAGGATTATAGATATTCAACCCCTATCCACTATCTAAGGTTCTAGTCACACTAAGAAAATATTTATTCAAAGCACTTGTTCACCGTATACACTAAAAAGAACTCACCTAATAATAAATTTGTCCATCAACATATGGTGTGGAAAACTACTTCTAGATCAAGGTTGTGTGTTGGATAATTTGTCTCATGAGTCCTCATCTACTATGATTTGTAAAACACATATTTTTACTCCTATATCAGAAATACTCCTAGGTCAATTTTTAATGCCTCACTGTAGATAGTATAACCAGAAACTAGCTCTGAGAGAGTAAGAATAGGTGCCAATAAAAGACTCCCATTTATCTCATTAAAGGATTTATCGCATGATTCTATCCATATTAACTTGACATCTATCTTTTTATATACCAGTTAGAGGTGAATATAGACATGATAAGTCTTTTTTGAAGCACCTATGATATCAAGACAACCCCATGAAACTCCATAAATTAAACAAATTCTTGGTATTCTCCAAGAAAACTACAACACTAACCTTTTCTAGGTAAATAGATACAATCTATTCTAAGATAATATGACCTAGAAGTAAACTTTTTCGATCTAGAAGTTTCACTTAGCAATATTGGAATAAATATGATGCTCTCTGAGTGTACTCTGAACCATCTCATGATGTTTTGAATAATCACAGTGAGTGCAGGAATACAACATGATTTTGTCCACAAAGAATTTGAAAAAAGAATCCTAGTAGAGGTGGAACACTCTTTTCATCAGACAAATGAAAATAGAAGGTGAATTTGAAAGTCCAAATGACAAAACATGGTACTCAAACAAACCATACATGCTAAAAAATGTTGTACGAGTTATGTATGATTTCTTGACTCGTACATGATGATAACACAATATAAGGTCGATTTATAGAAAACCTTGGCTCCTTAAAGATAGTCAAACAGATCATCTATTCGTGGAAGTGTGAACCAGTTCTTGAACATATGCTAGTTCAGCCATCTATAATCAACAGAAAGACGTAATATTCTATCCAACAAGGAAAAAACCACAGGTGAACCCTAAGATGATGTACCTAGCCTTAAAATTTTTTTGGCATCAAAATCCTCTAACTACCGCTTGATCTCTTGAAGATCTATTGGTTTATCATTTACAGAGGAATGGAAAATAGAGAAACTCCTTGAACAATCTTGATTTTATACTCTATCTCTCTCTCAAGAGGTAATCTTGACCATTAATCGGTAATGAAATCCCTAAAATGATCCACTACTGGATGGAAATTAGCCATATGTAATTGATGATCCTCCAAGAACAAATTGGAAATCTGTGAAGTCACTTCTCGTAGACCATGATACTCTGGTTCAGATCTACTAGCCTAGACATCCCACCCACCCTGATTTAGATAACTACTTCCCTCTAGTGTTGAAAAATATACCCCATGGTGATATCACTCTACAAAAGTATAATAGTGAACCAACCTATGCATTCCAAGAATTACATCAATGTTTGTCATCCCGAGAATGAAGTGGTTCTATAAGATAGGGTAATAACCTACCTTAAGGAGGAAGTCCCTATAGTACTTTATATCATATTTTCATACCCCTAACAGTGTATCTGAGGTCATTACCCCATAGTGATACTATATCTGTAGTATGAGACTCTCCATGATAGATACATAGATAAAAGAATTTGAAGCACCCATATCAAATAAATAACAAACTATTGTAGATTCCATTATAATATTATATCATCTTGTAGATTGTTCCACATATGGATCCTTGGTTATCGGCTATAGTGAATTAAACTAGCTTGATCCAAAACCCTATACAACAGATGGAAAACCACGATCAGAACTACACTACTGGTACAACTAGTGGTCATGGGTCTAGAAACCACGATAGTGACCCCCTCTTCGTCCCGACCTACCGGTACCATTCAAAATCCCCACCTGATGTGGCGTAAAAGAACATGATATTGAAGGTGGAGTTGGTAAAGATCATGTTCAAATCTTAGGTGGTGGTAAGGTCCTACATAAATGATGAAGATTCCCCATATGGCCACAAGACCAGTACTCCAGTGGATCTCTATCACACTGTGTCATGGAATGACCCCATTGGGGACACTGATAAAGCACATTATAGTTATCAAAATGGGCACTCTGGTTGTCATTTCCCTGATGAGAAACATCAAGGGATTGTTTCCTGCCACCAGAACAACTAGAGGATAGTTGAAACACTGACCCTATCTACCCAGTACTACTTTCATCCCTCACGCAATGCTCAGTGGTATGATCCTGAGAGAATGTATCAGAATAATTATGCTGACAAATGAAATTAACCGACATACATATGGCCAAGTGGAGACTATCCTCAGAGTTTTGAGCATGAAAAAGCTCGTCACCAGCAAAAAGTTGTGAAAAGAATTGTGACTCTAGGAAATGTGACGAATTTTCCATAGCTAAAATAGAAACCTGCTCAAGATTCAAGAAATCATTGGCTCTATCACCTCTCAGAGTCTCAAGAAATAAGTGATCAAAAAAGGAAGTCTCAAAATCATCCCATAGCATTCACTAATTATGACCGGCCTAAGAATTCACATCCCACCAATGCTTGGCTGAATCCTGAAGAATGTATTTTTCTAGCTTGACCCTCTGCTCTATAGGCATCTTTATATGCTCAATGTTAGATAGGGTTGATTTAATCCATGAATCAGCAGCCTACAAACCACCATCCCATGAAAATGTACGATGCTGCTGCTACTAGAACTCATGAGTCATATCATCCATCATATGTGAAAGATGTGGAGAACTATGCATGGACTACATTACATGTATGAAACTATCTTGAACTTGGGAATCAGTTCCAAGATCAGGTACAGTAGGCAGATCCTCAACTGTCACTCCTGGAGGTAATAGTGGTAGCTCAGGTCCCACTATGTCTGGAGCATAGTTGTCACCACCCTCTTGTTGTACGATATGAGGACATCAGGGCGACATTGGTCTAAAAATGCCAAGAACACACCTCGAAACAATAATAAGAATAATGATAACATCACTAGTTGAATTTGAATATAATAAAAGTCACTACCCATGGAATACTACCCCAACTACACACTTAGATGACAATGTATCTGTACATACTCAATTATACATTTCATTTTAATTTTCTTTTAATAAATAGGTTCACTCCTTTACCATTATTAAACATGACAAGGTGGGATAAGGATGTGCAAAAAATTCATTTTAGATGTCATAATTCACTTTTTAAGGGATATATATTCCCAATGATTTAGTGCCCATACACCTCATAAATGAAAGTGACACCCATTTATTTATAGCATACTGGCTCAACTCAAACAATTACTCATCTCAGCCCTTGAGGGCCCTTACACCTAATTAATTGATACATGAAATCACTCAATCACTGTCAAGTGTAATACAAGCATAAGATAACAATCACCACATCACTCAGAAATCATAGGCATATCATGTAATGTAATGTATTGAAATGCACGTATATGGAAGTGAAAAGCATGACATGGAATTTATAGGTTCTTATAATGATGCATGAAAAAATAATGATTTCCCTCATATCATTGGGCCAAGGATGAATGAAAATTGTCAATAAGAGTAATAATCAACAACACCACACATCATGTGTGTCCCCAAATATTAAAATAATATCAATTGTAAGTGGAAAATAGAATAAAAATTATAATTTTGGGTAACATGGATTTTATCCAGAACATGGGTTTGTGAAGCAGTTGCACGACTTATGACAATGTCCCAAGAATTCATAATCTCCAGTATATTTCCTCTAAATAGTAAGGTAAGATAACAAAACATCCTCTAATACCAATTTGGGATTTCCTAGTCCTGAATTCCACTTAACAGGTACCCCGATCTCGAAGGGCCATATAGACTCAAGCGTATCTCCCGGAATTCCAGAGGCTACCGACTAGTAGAAAGGCCCTTTGGTATGTCTGTGGGGGATACAATGCCCTCATTAAAAAAGTGTTATGAAGTGGATGGTTATAAACATAGCTAAATTTTATATGTAATATATGTAATAATAAGGAAAAACTGAATAGAGAGAAAATAATAAAAATAACTGAAACAATAGGAATAAAATTTAAAACTAATGATAGGCCATGTCAATAGAAAACAAGAAAACATGGATACAAGACTATAGGAATAACATGTTCCACAAAGTATAATGGAAATAAAAGACTATCCCTGTCATCCTGGGTTGCAACTTGGTCGTCTGGAATTAAGATCTATATAAAACAGAAAGTAATCAACTGTTTTAAGCCGTGTACTTTCCTTTTTCAAAATCATCAACCATTTAATATACTCTCAGTGCCAAACAGAGCCCGTAGAGGGTGTGAGATAATTCCTAATGGGCCACCATGAACAATGTCTCTAACATCCTGCCCATGTAATTGAAATGTAATAGTGTGTAATCATGCATATATAATGTAATGTAGTACAATGTAACTAAATACGAAGGTAACTGCTTCATCCTTGGGATGGTGTGCGAATATGTAGACAATAAATTTTTTTATTATTAACTGTTTATAAGTTAGTCACATGTTATCAGTATTAAAGGTTCCATGATGTAATAAGGTATCCTGTAATGATATTTAATATTAAAGTCCCATGGTAGTAATCAAAGATCCATAGACCTCAAGGGTCTCCAACTCAATAATAATTGTAGCCTATAATGTGGAGAGAGTGTAATCCAAGGAGCATAGCCTAATGAAGTCCATAATGAGACATCTACCAGGTCCATATAGTTTATCCAAGCTAAAATAGGGATATGAAATGACTGGGGCTGATGGGATTTTACCATGGAACCTACTTGTCAATGATGGATTGAAGGAGTGTATCCAAGGAATCCAATAATGACATTGATGGAATCCTACAGTTTCATATCAGTTATCCAAATAATAGAAAAGGATTGGGATCTAGGTGGGTCCCATCCTAAAAAAGTTGTATCCTTGTATCAGAATGGGGTTCCTAAGTGCTCATGGAATTATTCAATCTGAATCCATGGTGATCTCAAGTGATTCCATTCCTATTTGATTATGAATTCATGTAATATTTTATTTAGTTAAAGACTTTTCTTTCATTAGTGTGATATGGTCAAGTATAGTTTTGCCTTTTAATAAAGTCATTTGGTTCATGAATTTCCATTCATTTGTTTGACAAGGCCAAGTAACATGAAACCAATCATTTAATCTATTTAAAAATATTCTATATTCAAGGTTCCTTATGCTACCTTAAATTAATGTGGTAAGGGTTTCTATGGATATGAACCCAAATACTCAGTTACATTTAAGTCCAAGTCATATATATAGTATAATTTCCAATTCACATTTTACATTTTCTTGTAAAATTGAAGAACTTACCTTAGGTGGGTTATGTGGTGAGCATACAAGGTATATTCCATTATTTAATTCTCAAGACAAACATGCTAGTTAATACATAAATACTTACCATGGAGAAGGTCAATCTAAGTAACACTCGAATGGTTTCTCCAACATATTTAATACAAAAATCAAATTATTGAATTGCATCCCACATGGGATAGAGGGAGTTGCTGGAATAACTAGTAAATATTAATCAAATATATGGAAAGAGAATAATCATATGGTTATAAAAATTATAAGCATGGAAAATAATTTCTATAAACAACACCTAATGAAATCTGTTGGCCTCACATGACAATTCCAAAATCCATAAACATGAGGGATGAGTTATAGACCAATCACCTTTTGATTGTACTACTCTACTCCACTATTAATAGAAATTGATTTGAGTTGGATTAGAGCAGATTAAAGAAAAACAGAAAAACTCTCATACCCCGATAACTTGGATGAGAGAAAGAGAGAAGGGGAAAAGCTTAAATACACTCGAGTACATACCATTTCACATCCAATATGATGAATTAATCCTAGAATAGATCCCAAATGGAGGATATCTCTTGATTTTGACTATAGGTCTTCAAAAATCTCTAAAATGAGTGAAATAGAGGCTAATCACACTTTTTTTAGGAAATAGAGAAGAAGAAAGGGGAAATTAAATCAATAAAGAAAAATTGTACATCTTATGTAGAAAAAAGGCATGTTCACTGCTTTTCCATATGGGTTGAAAAACCATGAACAGACCATGCACAATTACCTTGGTAGAATGGGAGCTTTCATGGTTTGGCTACATAGCCATGCACCATCCATTTGTTTGGTCTATAATTTTCCATCTCAACGGTTAGCCAAACTGTACACAAACCATGCGCTAACTGTGCGATATGTCTTAGTTCCCAAAAAAGATGGGTTCTAGGCTCCAAATATGACCCAGACACCCTTAAGACCATTTCTATTTCATTAGGAATCTTTACTAAGACCAAATCGATGATTTAGACCAAAATTTAAAGGATCTTTATCTGAGTGAAAAAAATCGATCTTATTAGGTCAAAAACCCATTTGATATGGATATCTACTATGTATCATAAGACCTGTCAATGCATTGATGGGATATATAATTTTGGGTCCCACACTTCACTATATTTCCAATTCATTCAACATATATAAAATGATTTATGTAATTTATGAACAGTATTCCTTATCAAACAAATATCTACACTAAGTAAAAAATAATGTTTTTTTTCAATATTTCCCATGAAAATCATATAAAATTCATAGTAAATACAATATGTAATAATGGAAGATAGATTAGAAAATTATAAAATCTATAATGACCGACGGTTTTAAAAAATTGATATTAGATCTTTATTGATTAATATTATACATTTTTCACAAATACAAGACCATGGAACATAAATGTTTTGTTTATTTCTATGCTAAATAAAAAATCATATTATTTTCTACAATATTTCCATCATCAAAACTAACTATTTCACACTTAGTACACATTATAATGATACTATTCATATTCTTTTAATTATAACTTTGGGAAGGTAAATATAAGAAATATTTAACATAGATTATTAGTAAGGGTAAAAATGTATGATATCATCTAATGATCCTATAATTTCAAAAGATAAGAATATGGGGTTGAGATTATGAATATAACATAAAATGTTCATACTCAAGACATCGTGGACCATAAACATGTGACATGGAATAAAAAATTATCATTTCAAAATAATTGAATAATATGAGTGATATATAATCATAAATAAATTATGAACTGTATGTTCATGTCATATAAATGTGGCACAATCAGACCTATAGAATCCATTTAAAATTTCAATGAAAACATCATAAATATTAAATTAAAATGTATTAGGCATGAAAGAATGTTTCCCATTGAAAAATATATCTATAATGATAAAATATTTTCAATTTAATAATTTACCAAACAACATCACATGTTTCCAATTCCATAATGGATCATACATCGTCACTTGTTTTCCATAGTGGATCAAGAATAATAGGCTCTTTCACCCCATTATCACTAGAGATATAAACCTTCACTTGATGAATTTTAGGGACATATAGGTTCCAAAAATCACATAATCCATAATATTATGTTCAATATGATCATTAACACTCATCATTTTAGAAAACAAAAATTTTATTGGGTTTAAAAATACATCATAAAATGAAATCAAGTTTAAAAGAAATGGGTTCTATAAAAATTTATTTATTTATTCATATAATAACTCATTAAAAATGAATGTTTTTAACAAAAATAATATCATAATGAAAATAAACCTTCTGAAGATAGAATATGGTTGGAATCATTAGATCAGTTCTCTAGTATATCTTAAATAACATCAATTGATTTCACCTGAGAAGGAAAATTATTTTTAAATATCTCATGGAAGATTTCATGAGGAAAATATATTTTCTATTTTGATGTAATATATTTAAAATCTAAAATTTTATGAAAAATTTTGGAAAAATTTTCCTTTAAAATAACTATGGATTCATAAAATGTGAACTTCAAACCAATGAGAATTTATGAAAAAATATATTTTTCATGTCATACATTTTAAAACAATTATTCTTATCAATTTTATCATAAAATTTCAAAAGAACCTCTTTTGGAAAAGATAAATATGATTTCTATTAAATAATAATTCTAAATAGTAAAAAATGGGTAAAACGCCCATAAAAACATTAGAAAATAGTAAAAATTTCATTTAAATTTTTCTGAAAATATTATCATACATGAAAGGATATTTTTAAATGAAGAGAAAAATACTCTAGATTTATACTATTTAAATATTTTTAGAATACGGAGTATATAAATTTAAGGAAATAGAAGGAGAAAATATATTCTATTTAAATAACTGGAGTCTAATAAATTTAATTATTTTTTGGAGAGGTAGATCATAATATTTCATCATTGGAAACATAGTCATAAAAAATCCCTGAAAACAATTAGATTGTAAAATAATAACATTACCACATTGGTGAATTTTGAATAAGAACCCCCATAAATTAACGTACCTTATATAGATATGTATTTACATATTATTAATTATTCTATTTATAAAATACATTCATGGGTTGTATATAAACCAAAAAATGAAACTTGTGGTGTATATGGAATGTGTCCCACAGAAACAAGAGTGAGACGTAAATCCAAGAACAATTTGGAATCATTTGAATCCTAAGAATTATTAAATTATAAGATCAAATGAATCTTAAAATTCCATAAACATAAAGATATTAATTATTTAACATGTCATAGTATATACACCACACAAAAGAAAGTAGTGGTTAATACGGAATATGTCTCTTATAAATTCAAGAGAGACTTGAAATCCCCTCCATTAAGCCTCAAATTTATTCATACTCATATGAATCTCCAATATAATAAAAATACATTCATTTTAAATCTACTAAAGAACTATATTCAAATATATCATAAGATATATTATTATTGTTTGACCTTTAAATGCACTTTTATAAATAAATCATTATTAAATCAAATTTTCCTTTATGACTACTTCATTTTTCATTTCGGTTTTGGATCAATTTTTCAAATTTTTTTGATTTATTAGGGTTAAATAATTTCCATAATTTTAATTATTATATAAACATAAAATATATTAATATTAAATTTATTTATATTAATATAAAAAAATTTTATATAGAAAATGAATTGTGTCGTTCAAGGTAATGGTAGGTGGTACAAACTCAAGAATATTTCTTCAATTTCCTTCTACAAATATAATAAAAGGAAGGTAATATATAAAAATTAAAAGTTAAATAAAATTTAATATATATCACATATGTTACTTACATATATTAATATTACTTTTCATGGTACATTTCTATGAAACAAAATGAATCACATCGCTTCATGAGGTGGTTTTCTGCTAAACACACGGGCAACATTATCGTATTACCAGAGAATGGAATGTAAAGATGTATATATGAGATATTATAACAATATATGTAAAATTATATAATTAATATGACATATATAATTTAAATCCATCATTTTATCATTTCATGAGAGATAATTATAAAAAATGATTTACATTGGTTCGCTTGATGGTAGTTCGTCGTACATATATTCAATAGTTTCATTTCCCATTTGATGGAAATAGAGATAGATGCAGCTTATTAAATTTTCATAAAATCATATAAGTATATTGGAGATAATGTTTTATTATAAAACTATTGTTGAATATTATTCTACAGAACTCAATGATGAAATAATATAAAAACAAAGGGATAATAATTTTACATCTTATTCAAAGAACCAATTTATATTTAAACCTGGGACCTTTCTATGTGGGTTTATGAACAATATAAATCATAAACAATTAGGGTAGGGTTTAAGGAATATATTTGGGTATTTATAAGAATAATTACATACATATTTATGTGATAACTAGAGACAATTGGGTTAGCCTCTTATATATCGGGGAGATGACACTCCTAGGAATTTTTTATATGAAAACGGTTTACCGATGTTTTAAACCATCCAAAAGGATCCAAAATATCTCATTACAAAAATTTATATTACCTGAGGTTCAATATGGATTTTAAATAGGATTTTGACATTATTTTGGAAATTTTAACCATTATGATTTTAGTTTATCCCATTATAAACCCGTTTTAACATTAACCGTGAAAATTATTTTTTATTATTTTACTATTCATTTTAATGAAAAAATTAGTTGAAATTATTATATAATATTTATTTAAATATTTAAAATATGGAATAAATTTTTCTAAACTCCATGCACAAAAATTTGGAATATTTAATTTAAAATTAAATATGAAAATGCAATGAAAATGACGTTTTTAGATAATTTTTTATTGGTTTAAAATGTTTAATATTGAAATTAAATCTATATTTTACTCTGATTATATGAATTGGATGGAAAATTATATAATTTTTTATGGTAAATTTTAAAACCAATTTTAAAAATAATTGATCCTTATAAATTCTATGAATGAAAATGATTTTGTTGAAAAATACTAGTATTATTCACTATTCATCAGAAACAAATTTTTTCAAAGAATTCCCATAAATTAATCATAATATAATTTTGAAATTATTATTAAAAAAAGAATTTTATTTAATAAAATTAAATATCTAAAAGAAGAAAAATTTAATAACAATAATTTTTCAATAGAATAAAATAAATTTATTTTTTAGAAGAAATATATTTTTCAAATATATGAACACATTTCTAAGAACTATAAAATATTGTATAAATATGTTTTATTTAGATAAGTAAAGTAAAATAAAAATTTTATGTTGTTTGTTTACTATTCATATCACCATTTTCAATGTTTAGGTCACAATGTTTAGGTTTAAAAAATAATAGTAATGTTTAAATATTAATAGTAATATTATATCACAGTTTGTAAAATCTAGGTGTATCATGTAATATATGAAATTAAAGAAATTAATTCAATAATAATCATAAATTCAAAGTGTCTTCCTTTATAATCCCTTAAAATCTTTTTCCATTCATATTAATCACTATTATTCAATAAAAATGAAGACACTTCCACCTCATCATACCCTCTAGTTCCCATGTATCTTCTTCAAATCAGTGGGTTTTCATCAAAACATGGACCCGTAGAGTGGTCTTATTTCATAGTTCTATATATATATTGACAACCTATAATCTTCAGTAGTTTTTACTTATATCAATTATCTATCTATAGTGGTATGAACTCTAATTTTATAAATGTGTAGGTTCATTTTTGTAATTCCTCATGAGATATACATAGAACACATTATGGAATTTAGATAGGTTCTGTTGAAGAACCAATCTTTAAGAAAATTTCCAGATACGATAATTAAATTCAAATGGACATAAATACCCAGGGCTGTGTTTTATTTTAATTCAAAATATCATAACATTTTTCCATGAAAAATTCCTAGAAACAGATTGTCACAAACATCAATATGTAGATATTTTTTATGATAGTAATCATAACATTTCTTCTAAATGTTTTCTACCCCTATGTGTTTATAACTAAGTCTTACCATATCCACCATTTCAACCACTAAAATATGTCCCAATATATTAATTTCTCCATTTTTATACCAGTATGTTTGAGTTCTATACTTCATTCCAGAGAGGGATTTAAAAGGACATGTCAAAATTATCTAGGGAGATCTATTGTTCTATAAAACCCCAACTAGTAGATGGTGTTGTTAACAACATACATTTAAATTCATATAACATGATCTCAAAAAATATTATTGGGTTTTTATTTTTCTCTCTGAATGACCAACTTTGTAACGATGATAAAATGTTTTGAAACTAAAATGTGTCTATTTATCCTACTGAAAACTTCAGAAAATCAATATGGTAGTCCACATATCCTCCACATACATAATGGAATGATGGTCTATAGGAATCATAACCACTTTATTTAAAATGTATAAATATTTTTGGGATTGAAATATTCAATTATAAAATTAAGTGTGTTAATTTTATAAGGTGATCGACTACAACCATTATAACATTAATCCGTTTAATGTTTTTAGAGATAAAATTAATAAAATAATACATTGTGATGGTTAATAGTTTTAAATTTTTTATTGGTAGTGGTTTCAACATCAACGTAAACTATTATCTCTCATCCAAAAATTGTTTATATACCATGCATCATTATATTAACTATTTGATATCTCCCTTCATCTCATCCCACCAAAAAAACTACTTCAAATCACTAAAAATATTCGTATTACAATGATGAATATATATTGAATAACTATATGTATCATCTATCAATTCCTTATAAAAATATTTTATGGATGGAACAAATATATGGTTCTTAATCCATGTCATTACATCATTGGTAAGGATTTACTCAAGGATGCTCCTAACTTTCTTTTTCTGATACATATCACCATTATCTGCCTCTTTTTTCCTCACATATATAGATGTTTCCACATTTTGTTATGAAATATAATATTACCCCTTCCTTCAAGATTCCAAGTTCCATCATTTGATATTCCAAAAAATTTATGTTTCTTGATCATAATCTTGGTCATGCTAGCATGGTCATTTCAACTCATAGAATCAATCACCATTTTTAATTTCCATGTACGGTAATATATCTAGTAATCATATTAATTAATCATCTCCAACCATCAACATTTGTTCAAGTAAAAATCCATGTATGTGAATATATATGTTAAACAATTGTATCTATATATATATATATATCATACTTTTAACTACCGAGATACTGACTCCATAGCTTTAGTAAAAAGTTCCCACATATCTAGCACCAAATCATATATTGACTAATTTTGTTCATGACCATTTAGTTGTCATGATGCATAAGCTATATCCCTGATATTATTCCTAAGAAAACATTCCAATCACTTCATGGTTTAATTTTTATAGATTAAAAACCCTTCTCAACAATAAGATAATGTATGTACTGGAGTATTAACTAACATACCATTAAATTCATGAAATGTTTCCTCAAATTCATCATTCTATATGAAAATATCCCAATCCAATGTTAATAATGTGATTTTATTTTATAATCACGTGAAATTATTAAGAATTCATAAAAAAATATACCACTAAACAATGAAATATTCATAATTGTATCCCAATTGTTCATCTACACCAATATTCATTATCATTTTTCATTGATGGATCCACCTATTTACCCTTCTCATTATTACATGATCCATAAATTAATCCTTTTGTAAACAACATTCAAAATTTATAATTTTTTCATATATTTTCTACAATCATAGGGTATTTATCCCAAATTTCATGTGATATTCATGCTATCCCTTTATCATCAAATAGATAAAAATACTGTTTATATAGACAACCACAGATGGATTAAGGTAATATATAAAGACACTATCGAATAAGAATATAATGATTACCAGGGAATAACTTATTAGATATTGAATCCGTAAAAATTCATAGTGTCCAAAAATTATTTGGAATGTTGTCTTGGGTATATCCTCCTTATTGAACCTCAATATATTATATTTGGAACAGAGGTCAATTTTGGAAAATTATTGAACTCAATGATTTTTAACAAATAATCATCAATATTGGGTAGAGAATACTTATTCATGATTGTGTTATATCTCAATTCACCATAATCAATTTATTATCACATCAATAAATCTTTATTTTTAATAAAAAGAACTAGTTCCCCCCATGTTGAAATACACGGCCTATTGAAACCCTTATGAAGGTTCTACTATAGTTTCTTCTTCATTTCTAGTATCCTGATTAGCAAAATTCTATAGGGATTATTGGTGACAGATAAAGCTATATTTTTGAGTTTTATGGACAGTTTAACATCATGATTCATTAGAAAACTAGGATGGAATTTCTGAAATACATCAAAAAACAAATGAAAAATATGAATTTCATCTATAATGTAATTCTTCCAAAACATATAAGACGAAAAACCATTTATAATAGTAATCAAGCCCTTTAAAAGCGATGTTTTCCCGATCAGATGTTCATATCTGTCATCTCACTAAAAAAATTTATTGGTTTGTTTGGAGTATCAAATTACATTTTTCATTGACTTAAACATTTTTTTGGAACTTTTGTATAAAAATAAAATGTATTCCTAGGATAACATTAAATTCAACTAGAGGAAGGATAATAATACTTTCAATAAGCACATTCCTAGAAAATTCATCAAACGATTAATCAAAGATGTGAGATAAGATCATCATGACATTAATGGTTTTCAATTATAGTTAAACATCAACTAATTTGGGTTGATGTTTTGTACCCATAAAATTTCGTTAGATGTAAATGTGCTACATGATCCATATTAAAATATTAAATTAGTATTTTTGGAGTGTATAGTTACTATTACCTTCACTGCATCATTTTCATAACCCTCATCAATTATATTAATCAAATTATACTTCCCTCATTCCATTAGATTAAGAAATTACTGATGTAGATCATTTTAATTAAACATAATATTTGAGAACATTTTATCATATTTATTGTACTCATTTCATTTGAATGATTGGATAATGAATGATACATTTGTGGGAATGTTCTTCCCTTCCACGACGTTAACTAGACTATTTATTTCCTTTCAGCATTTGATGGTATTTATGTCCCTCCCTTCATAATTTAGTTCACCTATTTTTTAATTAAATATGTTCTCTTTATGTTTCTTCCAATTTTTATAGAAATTATGTGACTATAATTTCGTTCCACCAGGTTCTGTATTCGAATTTTTCTAACAGTCTATCTTCAAATTTCTTTCAAAACCATGGAAATTTTGTAATGTATAATTTACAATTTCACCATGAGTCATATCTAATATTTTATATATTGCCAAAAAATTTCTCTTATGACATATGATTTCCATAGTTATAGATGTAGGAAATAAAATATTTGATCAAAAATACTATTATGTGGGATAATAATATGAAAAATGAACCTAATATGTTATAAAAAATATTACTTATAGATTCTGAAAGATTCATCATCTTTCTATTATAGCTCAAGGAATTAATTAACCCTATATTTATGAGGAATACATGGGATGTAAAAATTAAAAAATAATATATTCAAATCATCATACTCAATGGACTAAATTTAATAATGTTTCCTCTTGTTTATGATAATATTTCAAAACTGGTATTCTCCTCCTTCCAAATGATAAAAACCCAAACCAACATATTCAACATCAAAAAACTAGATAATATAAAATATATTTTTTGTGGTAGTGATCCATTTCTTAGTAAATAGTATATAAAAAACACCTAAAAATGGTGTGTATATCCTCATTACGAACTTATAAGAATGTTTATTACTCATTTATTTTTAACCATTCATCATAATTCAAAGACTGGTAAGTTTTTATTATCAAAATATTGAGATTCTACTTTCTAGGTCCCATAAAATTTATCTTCTTAGGAGGAAAATCATTTCATTGAATATAGAATTCATAATTAATAACGTTCTTTCTGGTTCAATCCATTTAAAAAATCCAAAAATTAATAGTGTGAGAAATAATTACATTATAGAAACAAATAATAAAGAAAACATACTTATAGGATGTCTAAATCATGAAATTTTATTTTCAATCTATGAAACATTGGGCTTAACCTAGATCATTCCTTGTGGTGATTAAAATCCTTCATCATCGTTTTTTATAGCCTGGTAATATCCAATGAATATCCCCTAGGAGTGTTTAATCTATTATATAAAAAGTCACATTATCTCACAATAGTTGATGATGGAGTCCAGCTTAATGTTTTCCTTTTTCAGAGTAATTACCCCTAGGTACAACTATCCCAATGCCACATCCATTTATATAATATATAAAGGGATGAATTAGCTCAGAAACAAATATAACTACAATTCACCATGATTCATGGACATTTTCATATACCTTTTTTTATCCATGAATTATATATAGAAAAATACTAAGGGATCCAACTGATATTTTATATACTTAGTTTCCAATGATTAAATAAGCAATTTCATTGATACCAGCTATAACGAACCACATTTAAATATGTTCATATAACGTATAAATAGATTAATATTCAATAAATTTCATAAATATGTGACCAATGAATAGAAAATGTTAGTCTCTTTTGATACTATATGCACAATATTCATATTTCATTAATGATATTCACCATCTCAACTAAATATCATTCCATTTAGTAAAAATAATTAAAATACCCTTTTTTAACATTTATTCATATCATGGAGAATAAAACATAAGAATTATTGATCTTATATGATTCGTGAGGGTAAAAATATAAGATATCAACTTATGATTACATGAAAGAATATGATTATAACAAGGGTATGAGATTATTTATATAACATAAAAAGTTCATATATAATTTATCATGGCTCATAAAAATGATACATGGCATACAAAAATACTATTTTCTATGAAATCAATAATAATATTGAGATATCAGCATAAATAAATGATGAACCAAAAATTGATGTCATGTTAGTGTGGAACTATCATATGTATATAACCATCTCATATGGAAAGGATTATATCTGATTTAATAAATTCTTAATGGATCAAGAATCATCACATGTTACCCATTTAAAAATAGATCATGCATCATTACCTGATTCTAGTTTAATAACGAATCTAAAATCATCACCTCTTTCCCGTAGTGGATCATGCCCATTGTCTATTTTCCCATCATCATTTCATGAGATATAAAAAATTATATAATTCAATAGAGGGAGTTATATTCCCCACTCGTTACATTATCTATAAAATTTTTATTCTATAATATCTTAAATCCTTCTTCAACAAAAAGCACATGAAAATAAATGTTGTTCATAAGTATTTCACCATATCATTACCCATGTAAATGAATCATGGTAAATAAGACATTCAACTTTTTCTCATGAAAAATCCATTGAAAAAGAATGGGTTTGGTAAGAATATTTACATCATCAATATTATTCATACAGATAATGAATAATGATGTCTAATTTCTCATATCCATAATAATTATTATGTAGCAATGAAGGATATAATCTTATATAAAATATTATTTTGAACGATGACTTGGATCATTTAATAAGAAAAATATATGTCCTTTTCCAAATCACTTATTGAAAATATGAGAATACTTATCTCATATTGAATTAACATTTTTCATTGAAAACAATATTGGAAACATGAAATTTTATATTTAAACCTTTAAGTGGTCATGATGATGGAAAATATCATTCTTGGCGAATATTTCAAAACAATGATTCCTATCATATTTTTATTAAAAGTCAATTGTTGAACATCATGAAAATTCGAAGCAGAATCATATTAAAACATTTTTAAAAAAAATTTAATCAAGGATAAAAATTATCTAAAAAATAATTTTAAAATTTTATATACATAAATTAAAATATCTTTATAAAATATGGACATGGAAGAAAGATGATTTTAAAATGAAGAGATAAATAATGTCATTATATATAAAAATAGTTTTATTATATTTTTTTATCCAAACAGAGGAAAATGAAATAAAAATATTCATTAAACATAAATAACATGTGTATTTGAAAATTAATTATTTTCTTGATAGGTGGAAAATAATATTCCATCAACCGAATCATATTATCAAACAATACTGATAAACAATTAGATTGAAATATAAAAATTTAGTCTAATTTGAATAATTTAAATCATAATATTTTTCAAGTAATGATACTCATATGATATTTATATCCAATAAATTTAATAAAAAAGTAATAAAACAAATTAATTTATATAATAGACACCACACAATCGAAAAAATTGTGAAATATGACATGTGTCCCACAAAACAAAGAGAAGATAATCACTTACAACATTTAAATGATTTGATTAATAAGATTATTTAAATAATAATATAAATAAGATTAAATAAAATTAAATAAATGAGATAAGTTATGTAAAATTTCAACATGGTATAATATAAACAATAAAAAAGAAACGACTATTGAATATGTCAAATGTCTCTTGCAATAAATGAGATGCTAGAAATCCATTATCATATGTCTTGTAATCCTTCATACTCATTTTGGCATCATATATAATATATATTTTTTATTATAAATTTATTCCACAACCATTAAAATATTTATTATATATTATATGACTTGTTTATGAACTTTTATTACCCATTTATTAACAAATCCTTGTTAAAATAATGTTCATGGTAATAACTACATTTTGTATGTATGTTTTTGTTTTGTATTTTTAGTAATTTTAAATTTATCATTTTAAAATCATCTATAGAGTATTAAAAATTATATAAATATCCCATATATTCATTTTATATTTATTTATTTTAATCCGTAAAAGATAATGTCAGAAATCAGTTACATTTTTTATGGTGATGGTAAGTTGTATGTACGCTTGAACTGTTGGAATTGGCACCATAAGACCATTTGATGTGTAATTTATGTTAAATTTTGAACATATTTTCCAGTATTAATAAACTTCTTGTCACAATATGATTGTTCTTATGCATAACATATAATGTGATAATGTCAAAAAAAAAATTCACAAAAATTTCATACCAGTTCCCCACTATGATGGGAACCTAAAAGTGCTGTGACATTATTCTTAAATTTATATTCTATAACTAGGTGATATCATTGGAGGTAAAACAATTATACACAATATCAACATTGGAAACTCATAGGACATTGAGGAACCTTTTCATGGTATATTCCAATGGTAATATCTAATGTATCATATTTTGATAATGAGACCTGCCATTAGAAAATCAACACTTATATGTGTCATTGGATGTCCCTATCTAAATATCTTTTTATAGATCCTTATTTATTATTAATATTATTAATAAGTATTTTGATTCATGTACTTTGATTTAATTATTATAACCATTATGACATATGTACATGGTAGGATAGGATATGTTGGGTGTGTCACGTGTCTTATTGCATTAAGGAATAATGAGAGAAATGATTTTAACCTTTTATTCTATAATATAAGTTGATATATTAGTCCATTTGATGGGAATTATATATCCTATGTAAGTCCATGGCCATTGTGTTCTATTGGAAAATTCAAATACCATGATGTTAAAGAAAGATATGTCATGCACATACGTTTATGGCACCATCAATCATCCTGCATTATTATAGATATCATGATAATGGATAATATTACACCTTAATAATAAAAAAAATGTATTATGTCATTTTGTTATTAAAATATTTATTTGTGGGTGTCGTGACATGTTGTTAGTTCATAACCATGGACATTAGGCTACATTTCCTAATGCCACTAAGAAATATTCCTATAGGGACACACATTAAGCTTATACAAAATATTAGTTAAATAATATATAAATGTTTATTATTTTTCAAGTTGGATAAATATTATAATCTCATGTGGTTAAAAAAATTATTCATGTTTTCATAATTTCATATATTCATTCCCCATTTATTCGAGAGAATTTAATTTGAGAAAAATATTTAATAAATATTTAGTTGTTATTTAGTGAATATAATATAGATTTAATTATTTCTGAATAATACATTGTTATTTATTTATTAAATAAATATTCATTATCCAGTTCCTGATAAATATTACAATGGAATGGTGGAATGATTATTTAGGTCCATCTAAAAATAATTTATTTAGAAATTTTTTTGATTAAATTATATTTTATTTTATTATCAAGTTATGTGCATTCCGAAGAAATAATGGTAATATTATTATTCTAGAAATGGGGTTCCACAATTGATCAAATAAATATTTAAGCGTAATTTGGAAAATATTTATTTCTAAAACTAGGGGTATTTAAACTGAGTTATATAATGTTACCAGATATCGAATTCATTTTTTGTTGTGCACAACGACATCAAAAGAGAATCCTTTCAAGACATAGTGAGTACCTCTCTAAGAATGGTTCCAATAATAGAGAGTGATATTCCTCCACCATTCTCCCTCTAGTTAGGATGGATCAAGGATAATTCTTTAGAAGTTATTCTCATGGAGATCTACAGTGAAAGATAGAAATGATATGATCTTATGTGATTGCACATGAAAATTCAAACATTGATATTTGGGGGTTTCTAAAACACATGTTAATCACTTCTAGAAAGAATCTTATCATGGTAAAAAAAATGACAATACAACAAAAATTTGTTATTAGGCTAATTAAAAAATAAATAATTCCAAAATGGAAATTTTTAATTGTTTTAAGGAATTATAAAAAATATTTAATGATATTATCTCTTTGGTTATTTTATCCATTTTAGGATTTATTTATTTATTTAAATTTATCAAATCATTTATTATTTTTTAAATCATTGATTGATCAGCGATCAAGACAAAAATGAATGTGGGGAATGTCCCATCACATGCTTCTACTGCACAATAAACCTTCATGTGATATCAGATTGGTCAGATAATTATTTTAAATTTTTTAAATAATGTTCTCTTATTTAGGTATTTGTATTTTATATTTAAATTCATTTTTAGTCATTATTTTCAACAAAATTATGAGTTCAGCTTCTTCCTCATTCATTTATCATATTTTTAATAAAAATGAATAATTAGAGTAATGAAATTATAGAAATGAATTAATCCAGAGGTGTTGGGGATTTTTTCCAGATAATGCATGAGTACGTTCCATGTAAAAATAGTTACACCATTTACTTATGATCAATGAACTAGGAATTATTTAAAAATTAATTCAAATTGTTTTCATTGATTACATGGGGTGTATATAATATCTTACAACATGTGTTGACCGTGGTAGCATGGCATATGGTGTTCTAGTGTACATATTATATATTCCATGTACATGGCATGTAATAATTTTAAGACATAGATATAAATTTTGTTTATATACTTGGCCTACATAAATTGTAACCATGTAACTCAGAGACCACATCCCATGTATCTCACCTATACACACCGTGTACATATACCCAATAATGTGGAATTAAAATTAAATTATTATAGTGTGATAACCTTATAGACATGTTAATTAATGTAGTAATTAAGTTGATATCAAACACCATGTGATGGGTTTTAATATATATATATATATACACATAATTTCTAAAAACTATATATATCTACATATCTTGTGTGTTTCGTGTGACAGGTACTACTCTATGTGCATTACACACAACACATTACAGAAAAATCAATTAATTTTTATAATCATTAATTTTATAGTATATGTCATGAAATTTTGTGATATGTCATTTATGTCATATTTCAAAATAGTAAACATAGTTTTGACAATAATACATTTTGGGTAGATTCAGATTGGTAATCACCATTTTACCTCCAAGGTACAATTATGAAAAAAGTTGATTATAAAGAAATTTATCTATTTTTTTCAAAATTATTATGTATGAGAATCTCAAGGAAATTAAGATGAGAATTAAGATAAAATAATTGACTAATTATAGACAATAAATAATTCATTAAATCATTATTTACATAAATATGAATTATTAAGAATATAATGATATTTCTATTAATTGATCAATTCATTTTCTACATGTGGATAATCATAAGAAATGACCAACCCATTATATTTAATTTTTTCATTTAATTTATTGGAATGAATTCCTTCTCTCCTCTAACTTTTTAGTGGAATGTGTGCCCATGATTTCGTTCATGTAAACCCATTTTCATCACATATGTGTAAATAAAATCTTATATAATGGATTGGGATCCCAATATTGTGGAGGCGGTTATTGTTTAGAGGTGAGGTGTAACTAATCCAATAGAGATACATAGGTGGGCTGATAGAAAGCTATAACAAAAACATTAATTTTTTCAATGTGTTATTCACCTAGGATAAGAGTTTTTCTACCACCCTTTTGATAAGAAATACATTATTAAAATATAATTATCAAACCACATTATTATTCTATTTCTTTCAATTTTCGTGGTTATTTCATTATGGATGTTATGTTCCCATTACATGAATTAATGAATTAACAAGCATTAAATATAGACCTTAAATAAATTATTTTATTCATAAATATTATATAAAATATGGTTAATCACATATTTATATCCACATAATATTAACTATCATGTGATTAAGGTATTAATTGATAATTTATGAATAGAACCACAAACTACCTAGATTATATATATTATGTCACTATAGACTTCTAATACCTTAGTTAAAAATGAGCTCTAGTTCCAAGTAATTGACCAGAAAAAGTAGTGGTGCTTTATATTATAAAGGAACTCTAACATGAATATTTGGGATGATGTAACATAGTACATATCAATATTTGAGTTTCAAATAAAGACTTGGTGCAATTGAGAGGCAAGGGTTGGGGAAATCCATTTTAAGGATTTTAGGATTGGGGAGTCCACTCAACAGATCAATAAACTATGAGTAAATGAAGTTAGAATTCAGAATGACTACCTCAACTCATTCTAGTTTCCTGACTAAGAAATTTTATGGTAATTAGATAGATAATATGGATGCATAGACTCTATTATCCAAGAAACAGGATATTCGGAAGCTAATGGTTATGGCCATTGGGTTTCTATAAAACAATAGGTCATTAATAAATATAATAGTTATATATTTTTATTTATTTTATTAGATAGAGTAATGATATATATATATATATATTATTTTTATAATAATAATAAAAAACATCAAACATATCAATGACATCCAAAAATGAGAAGGGAATCCTTCTCACCGACAAAAATTCACAAGAGTGGGTAAGGTGATTATGCATTATTCATTTCCATGAAAGGAAATTGTATGTGCTGAATGAACCTATTTCTGATGTTACTGGTAATAAGGCTAGTGAGCAAGTGTTAAAATTCTATAATTTTTTTAATGAATTCATATATGTTCAATGTTTCATGCTATCATCATTGACTAATGAGATTTGAAGAAACATGAGGAAATGGATTAATATAGTATGATGCCTCACCTTTATGATTTATATTGTGAGAAGGATAGACAAAAGATATTGGACCACCCCCATGAAATGTTATCAACTAATCTTGGAGAGTCTATACCATCTGGTCCACATGTATTAAAACTTATTGGACACATTTAATGCTTAGATATCTTAGGGATTAAACTCCCAGATGATTTCTATATGTATCTCATAATTGCATCACATCCCCAGACCTTCTCTATCTTTATTGTTATTTACAATGTGAGAAATAATAAGAAGATTATTTGAAAACATCATAATTTGATTCTACATGTGCATAATTAAATGGGATTGGATAAAAACCAAATCCATATAGTGAATAAGAATAATAAGAACTAGGAGAAGGGGCCCAAGACTCATAAGAGTTGTAAATCTCAATTGCACTGTCCTTTTATGAAGTAAATGATCCAATGATTGTGAAATGAAAAAAGAGGAAGTATGCATTACCTAACGAAATATAGGCCACTGAAAGAATAACTACACCTATAATTAAGTGTAACCTTAATTTGAGTTTGTTATCTTATATAATCATCAAATATCTATACATTGGGTATTATATACAACTTGTGGTTCTCACATCTATATCCAAATATGGAAACCATGTATATTACCGAAAATTTATATAGCATAGGTGGATATGAGAGATACTAATGGTGTGAGGTTAGCTAGAATATCTAATGATGGATACCACCTTTCAATTCCAATTGAAATGAATTTTGTTTTTAACTGATTTTTATTATATACTAATGGTTTTAAAAAACAAAATTAATTATCGTACCTAGAAGAATACATGTTTATTTTCATCTGTGGAAACAGTTTTTCTTTTATAAATAAAACATATGTTACAGTATGAAGCATTTAAAAAATTGTATTTATCTGTTATATTTTGAATACCTAATATCGATGATTGGTAATAAATCGCGTTCAAATGACTCATGTAAAACCCAGCTATGGAATCACCATCGCTGTCATGTAAATGAGAAGAGTTTGAAAATGATCTATCAAGATTATTATTTAGACACCAATGATTTAAAATATCATGAATTATATCGTTATTGTTTACAATGAAATATTAAAAAACCACCATTCGATCAATAGGGTAGAAGGGTCACAATGCATCTAGGATTGGTACACACTAATGTGTGTCCAACATTTCCAGTAGATGCTATATGTGGGTATTCATATTTAATATTGTTTACTAATTACAGGAGTGGATTTGTCTATGACTAATTTATGAGGTATATTTCTAAGTCCTTTGAATAATTTCAATATTTCAATAAATATTAATATAATCAAAATTTGAAGAAGAAAAAAACATAGATCAGATCAAGGTTCTGAATATCTAAAACCAGAATATTTTGACTTCTTATGAGAGTTTTCGGTTCTATCTCCACTCATTCCCCACAAAAACAATAGAAGAATGGTCTCATTGAAAGGTGGAAAATAACATTTTAGACAAGGTATGTCGATAATTATTCCGGAAGATCTCTGACAATAATTTTTTATATATTCATTCAAAACTGTGTCATACGCATCAAACTATGTACTATATAAAGATACAAATTGAGTTCCCTTAAATACATGGATTTGAAATAAAAATGTTTTTTTAAATACTCATGTTTGGGGTTTCTAGGTGTTTTTAAGGACTTAATATGCAACAAACTAGAATCATGGAGCATAAGGTCTATATCTATAGGGTATCCCATAAAAAATGGATAATACCAATAAAACCCCTAAGACAATGATGTGTATGTTGCAAGATAGGACACATTTCATTAGAGGGAGAACAAAATTAAAATGGATAATAGGATAATGATTGACTTCAATGATATTGTTGATCATGGTAAAGAAAGTGTTGGTATATGAACAAATTTAATAGGTCCTTATATTAGAAGTAGTTCATGAAACACATGTAATGTGTTGGATATCAAGGCAGGGATGAGAACCAGAAAGACATGGTTTACTATTAATCGAGAATGGTGACTCATTGTTGTTTGAAAATAATGAAACTCTATCTTACAAGAAGGTTTTAGTGATATTAAATGCTAGAATATTTTAAGAATAATTGATTTATGAAATGGATTCCATATATCATAATGAATTATGGGTTCTAGTGGATGTGCCAGTTAATGTAAATCATATAGGATTAAAATGGTTATTAAAGAGAATACATGACATGGAAGGTAGTGTATAAAACTATAAATAAAGGATAAGATTATAGGGTTTAAACATCTTTAGGGAATCAAATACGATGAAACATTTTCACCAGTTTCCATGTTTAATTCCTTCATAGTTATACTTTCTATAGAAGCTTACCATGAATTGGATATTTGGGAGATGGATGTCAACTATACATTTTATAAGGAAAACCATCAAGAAGTTGTCTATATAACACAACCAGAAGGGTTTCTGAATCCAGTTGATGCCAAAAGGAATTTCAAGGTGCATAGATCCTTTTATAGATTGACAAAAGCATCTAGGCCATGGAACATACTATTCAATGACTCTATAAAATATTTTGTTTTTTATTAAGAACAAATGTTATACATGTGTTCAAAATAGGTATATTGGAAATAAATTCTATATCCTAGTTATATATTTTTATTACAAATTACCTATTAGAAATTACATAATAGTTATAAATGCTATTGAGGACCGGTTAAACAAGTGTTCCTCCATAAGAGACTAAGGTGAAGCACCCTATATTCTAGGGATCAAAATCCTACGTGATAGATACAGTAGGATTTTCTCTCTATTTTAAAGTATATATGTTGACTTGGTAGTAAATAGATTTATTATGGAACAACCAAATTGGGGAATCCATTCAGTGTCACATGGTTTACATCTTTTTAAGAAAATGTGTCCTCATACACAATAGAAGAATGATAGAATGAGTAAGAACCCTTTTGCTTCAGTGATGAGATCAATCATGTATTATATGTTATATACAAGAATTGCTGTTTCATATGAATTTAGAATGGTATTCATATATCAAGATGATATAGGATAATAATATTGCTCTACTGTTAAGGTTATCCATAATTATCGGATAAAAACAAAGGATATGACCTTTATGCATAGAAAAAGTGAGGGGACGGTCTTCATGGGTTAGACTACTATTAAATTTTAGACAGATCTTAATGATCTGAATTTTCTATAATGATAGTTATTTATATCTCAATGTATGAGTTATGAGCTAGAATATTTCAAATAATCCATTTGTTGCTAATTCTACAATGGTGTCTGATTATATAGAATCTTATGATTCATCCAAGGAAGGTGTTCAGATAAGAAATGTTTTACAGTAGCTCGATATGGTACCTAGTATTAAATACCATATCACATTGTATTGTGATAATACTATAGTGGTGGATCATGTACAAGATCCAATGTCACACCAACACACCAAATGTATTCCCTCTAAGTATCATCTCATGAGGCATTTTCAATAAAGTAGAAAAGTTGCATTAATCAGAGTGGTTATAAAAGGGAATGTGGAGGAACCATTGACTAAAGGCATATATAATAAAATCCATGAGTATCAAGTGAGATCTAGTAGGCTAAATGTTTTTAGAAGTTTGCCTTATTGTAAGTGGGTTTCTTTAGGGATAGGTTCTCTAGAACCAAAATTTTTATAGTATATAATAACAAGTATTCATAGTTTTTAATATTAACAAATTTCATATCACATCATGTTTTTTCTTGTACGTAACATAGTATGTGATATTTTCATATAATCAGTTTTCCCACTATAAGGTTTCAACAATTCCTCACTCATATGAGAACCATGAATTGTTATGATACTGATGTTAAATATATATTTTGTATCAAGATGATATAATTTTAGGGACACAAAGGATTCATTTTAGTTGGGGTGGAGACATATAGTACTTTGAGGAACCTTTACATGTTTTATTCCATTGGTAATATAAAGTGTAGGATATTATGAGATAATAACCTCCAATAAAAAATCAACATTTATATTTTTCATTGGTAAAAATACCCTCCATTAAGAAATCAACATTAATATTTTTCATTGGTTTTTCCTAAATGAGATCTTTTTTATTGAACAATATACATTAAGAATAATATTAATGAGTATTTTGAGTTTCACACTAATATGTATCAATGAAAATTATGATATCATATGTTCATAGTGAGGTAGGATACATTGGTTATGTCACCAGTAATATTGTATTAATGAATGAAATGAGAAACGATATCCCCCATCTATTCTTTAACAAAATATAAAATCTCAATCTCTTTGATCAAAATGATATAGGCTAAATAAATCAATGTACATTGTTTTCTATAGATAAATCCAATTATTTGGAAGTCAAAGAAAAATTCATCGAGCTTATAGGTTGATTTCACCAGCATTCAACCTATATGATTTTGGATATCATGATTTAATGATTACATTAAGTAGTAAGCACCTGTATGATGAATTATGTCATTATGTGATTAGAAATTTTTTCTATGGGTATTGTGGCATGTTAGAAGTTTCAAAACATGGAAATTATGCATGTTTTCTTTATTTCACTAAGATAGAGGCCTGGAGGGTCACACACTATGTGTATAAAAACTTTTATTTAAAGAATATATTATTATTATTTACTATTTAACATGTTCAATACATATTATTCACCCCCATTTTTAATAAATAACTTATATTTCCATTATAACATATATTCTTTCAGCAGTTATTCAAGAGTGTATATTGTGAAAGGAATATTTAATAAAAATTTATTTATATTTTAATAAGTAGAATACTCATTTATTTATTAGATAATTATGTTTTAATATTTATTTATTAAATAAAAATTATTTATTCAGGTATTTATAAATATTATAGAGTATTGGAAAATTGATTATATTGATCTGGTAAGAAATAATATATATTGAATATTATTTGATTAAATATTTAATAATTTAATTTGAATGTCATGTTCATGTTGATGAAATTATAGTCACATAATTATTATTTTAGACACAGGGTTCTTAAAGTGATTAAATAGATATTAAAGGGATCTTAGGATAATATTTAATTATAAATCCCAGCAGTATTTGAACCCAATTATAATATTTTGTATGAGATATAATTCAGTTTATGTCTTGCACAATGATAAATAGGTAGATGTTTTTTAATCCAAAGAGATATCCATCTCCATGAAAAATCCCAATAATGGAGATAGATATTCCTCCACAAGTATCCCTCGAGACAAGAGAGATCAATTAGAATGAATTGGAAGTGATTCTCATGGAGATTAAAGGTGAACGATGAAAATGATAGGTTCTTCCATTCTAGAACCCGAATATTCATTCGTCGAAATTTGAATTTTTTTGAAATATGTGTTGATAACAACTAGAGGGAATGTTCTCTTTATTAATTCAATTTGATGATGGTACAATACAAAAATGTCTTCAGACACATTAATGAGAAAATAATTACAACATGGCAATTCTTAAATTATTCAAATAATTATAAATGTGACTTGGTGATCCACTCTATAGTTTTTACATTTTATCAATTTATTATTTTCATTGATTAAATTTTATTGATCATTATGTTTATCATTTTCTAAATATCATATTGATCATCAGTCATTATAAAAATCACACTTGGGCATGAACCATCACTTTCTCCCACTATTCCTAGATCCTTCAAGAACACTATTTTTGTTTCATTTGATGGATGGAATAGAATATTGTAAAAAAATACCACCTTTCTGGATTCATTATTATATCATTAATATAAAATATATTCACTAAATTCACCCTTATAAACTTCCATGTAATGAATTTGTTAAAAATTCAAATCACATCGCTCAATGACGTGGCAGTCCTATATAGACACGACGAATGTTATGTTATTCCTACAAAATGTAATGTAAGAAGGTATATGTGATATTATATTCCATAAGTATTACTATTTTATTAATATAATAAATATAATTGTTATCCATCATTAAATACTTTCATCGGAGGTAGTGATGGAAAATGAATTACATCGGTTCATGAACTGGTATTCAGTTGTGCCGACAATCGACATTTTCATTTCACATTGACGGAAAAAAAGACATATAGATTTAATTCCATAAAAATACGAAACTATTATAATCTTGGATATGATTATGTAATTTTTTAAATATTTTTGAATTTAATTTGAATTTTTTAGAAGAAATAAGATATATATACAACAGGACACTCATTTGTACTCTTATTTGAAGAACGTTTTATGTTTATACCAAAATCATTCATAATAGGGTTTCTTAAAAAATAAACCCTCTAAAAAATGGAATGAAATTTAAGGATTATTTTTTTGTTTTATTTGATTAATCATAAGGACATATGTGATGATAAGAGGTGCGATGGCCTTTTATAAGTGGGGGAGAGGACACTCCTAGAATTTTAGTAACTAAAATGAGGGTACCGGCATTTTTAACATGACACCATGCTCCAAAATATATCATTAACAAACAATAGATTTTATAAGGTATAAATATGGACATAAAATATACATAGGACACGTTTTTAAATTTTTTTATCCATTTTTTCTTTTGGTGTAACCTCTATTAAAATATAATTATCATTAACTTTGGTAATTAATTTAAATAATATTTTAAATTAGTTATGACCAAAACTTATTTTGAAATAAATATAGTATATTAATTAATATTATTAAAAATAGTGATTAATGGTTTTAATAAATTCCCTTAACACCATTTGGAAATTCTTAAATTTAAAAACAATCCCATAGACATAATTAAAAGGGGGTTTTATAAAACAAAATATTTTCCAAAGTATTAAAAGTAGTGATATCAAAATTCAATAAAACAATTAGTATAATGGCCAAAATTTCAATAAAAATTTATAATTGAACTAATTCTAATTTTAAAAAAATTAATGTCAGAAGAGAACCTTTATTTTTTTTGAAATAAAATTGATATTTTTAGTAGAATAAGTATATTCTTCTAGTCATCAAATATTTATTATTTTCACAGAATTTTTGAAATTCACCTTGGGATAATTTGGCCATTATGATTTCTAAAATGATGTTTATTTTATTACAAAAATATTTTGATGTTTGAAAAAATAAATTGTATAATTTTCTCATAAAAATAAATGAAACATATTATTTAGAATTAATCTTTTTTCAATGCATATAATTTCTCTACTAAAAATTATGAACTCATTTATCAATATTTTGTTATTATAAAAATAAATTATGTATAATTTTCAAAATTAGGTTATTCCTATGAATTCCAAAAATATTAATGTCAATATTTTATCGACCATGTTTAAATAATAGTTTAATAGTTTTATGTGGTTATATATTGTACAATGTTTCCTATAATACTAGGTATTGAATAAATTAGATTTAATGAAAAAATAATATAATTTGATGGTCTAATATTTTAAATTTTGAAACTGATATGTTTTTTTATGATAAATTTATTTTCGAATGAATATATTAACACCTAGAAAATAATTCAAAAAAGGGAAATTAATAATCATAAAATTAATCAATATATGACAAGTGATCACAAGTTCATAGGGAATTATGGTTTTTATAATAAAATATTATCATTTTAAAAAATTAAGGTTATAGAATTGAAATAATATATTAAGAATTCATAAATTATTTTTATTTTTAGAACAATTGAAATCATACACATGAATATAAACTGCATAAAATAGTATAGAACATAGGGAAGTATATTATTATCATATTTGTTAAAAAAAATCTTATGTTATTTTTTAAAATAAAGTAAAGAAAACATACCATTAAGAAAATAATATAAAGGGCTAATTTAATACATTTTATAAAAATAAAGGATAAAATTTGAAGTCCTCAATAAATCATTTGCGTATATAACAGGATTTGTTTGTAAATTGTTTCTGGAAAACATTGTCGTTGAAAAAAAAATATAACATATTCAAAGAGAAAGGAAGTTGGGTTTTCTTTTAAACATTTCATTACATGATTAAATTAATGAGTAGGATAAAAATTAGAATATAATATATAAAATCAATAAATATGAATTTATTAAGAATCTTTTGGGAACACATGTGTAACACCCAATGATTTCATAGTATGTAATTCTTCAAAACAATTCAATAACTTTCACTACACATAACACCGAGTTCAAGCGCACCATTACTTACCAAACAAGCCGTTCAAAAGAGGTTATTAATAGTATTAACTAAATTTTGAACCTTATATAATCCTTATAATTTTAGAATCAATATTATGAGTTTCTTAGACATAATTTAAGAACAAATTCCTTTTTTCGGATAAAAGAAGTATTTTTCGAAAATGCACTTTTACCAACTTTAATAGTGAACCCTTTTTAAATCCAATATTTTAAACTTTTATATATTCAATTTGACTAAATAAATTTATTCTTTAGAATGGGGACATAAGAAAAATTTACAATGTAACACCCCAAGCTTCCACGGTACGCTTCTCTTTGAATAATACATTAGCATGTGTTGTACGCAACTTCCAGTTCTAACACACACTACAACCAATCAAACTAGCCGTAATGAATAGTAATACCTAATTTTTAAAATTTTATAAATTTTATCTCTCAAAATGGACTTCATTTTTGGATTTGGAATATCTAATTTAGCCTAGGGTGAAATTTAGGTACTTTTTGAATAAATTTATATTTTGTTGAATAGTGAAAATTACTAAATTTTAATTAAAAACAACTTTTTTAATCAGAATAATTAGTGGTGATAAATTATGAATTTTAGTGGTTTAATGTATATTTAGAATATATTTTTACCATTTAATACAATTTTGGTCATTGGAAAAAATTTCACAATTAAACTCGACATAAAAAATGTCAATCTTTTGATAGTTATTATCTCTTAAAAACACGCTTTTTGTTTTAACAATGTGAATTAATTTTAAATTAATTTCTTCCACTTTTGTTTTTTGAATTTGGAAAAATTGATTCCATATTTGGAATCAGGATGTTCAAATTGTGTAAATAGGTAACTTTTATTTTTAGGCATTTTGAATAATTACTTTGGTAAATATTTTATTTTCTATGGTTAAAGGGTAAATCCAGTAAATAAGGGTTAAAGAATAATATTATAATAATATAAAATTACCCTAAAACGTCTCCTAACCTTATTTGTTGAAACATGTCCGACCCGGGGCATCTTTGGGTCGATTTTGGGACCCCATAGAGCCATTTTTAAGTGATAGGGAAACTTTATTTTAATTAAGTTAAAATGAATACAAAAATGACACAGGCATATATCTTTTACCAAAACAATTTTTACATAGGTTTATATAAGTTGGATGTTAGACTACAAATATTCATTAGAAAGTTAAAAATATTTCATACATAATGGTATTTTATTTATAATTTTTAGACAATAAATAATTTAATTTATTTTTGACACAATGATGATGCAGTAATTACCATAATAGTGAAAAATTAAAATAATTGATATTATAAATACCAAAATAAATATAATTTGAGACTTTTTATAAATTAAAATAATTTTATAGGTTAATAGTACATGTTAGGATTGATTTAATTAACTTTTTTTGAAGTAATCATTCTGTTATAATTTTTTCAAAAATAAATTATTGAATAGTGTCAAAATTGACATAAAAGAGTTTTTAAAACAAATATTATATTATTAATTGATATTAAATTCATAAAAATATAAGGATCGGCCAAGAGACTTATATCATGATAGGTGTATCATTAATGGACCACTTGGGGGTCTCTTGGATGTATATAGTATGTTTATTAACCATATAATATAAAAATACAAAGAGACATTGTAAAAGTGAAACTAAATAACTAAGAGTTAATACTTAAAGATAAGGTTAATATAGTGACCCAAACCTATCTAAATTATATTTGTTGAGTGTTTTTAGACCCATACCCACCTTAACCATTAAATAATCCACTTTTGAGCCATTAGAAACCGAATATGAATTTATTATAAAATAATATTTATAGCTTTTCCAAATGTGCCCCTCACCCCTCTTATAAAAGGGCACTCCCCATTCTCACTAATTCACACATTCAAAGCCTTTTGGATCATCAAAACCCTGCCCAAATACTCTCTCAACATCACTCACTTCATCCTAGAGTCCTTCCTTTAGTCATAAATCCAACCAAATGAGACCTTTTGATCAAATCAAAAGGAAGAACCCGAAGAAGAGGTAATGATTTCACGACCCTTTTTCAAGTTCCTTTCTTCTTCCACTTATTCTTTCTTTTTTGTTACCATTATAAAATAATAACTCCAGAATATTATATATACTAATACGGTAAAACCATATTTCAGTATTCTATCCATCCTTTGAATGACATGTCACCATACATGCGTACGTACGGCTTACCGTCTCCAAGTCGTGGTGTAATTGTTATTCAAAAATTATTATTTCTATGGGTATAATAATGATGTGTAATTCATGTAAATAATAAATATAAAATTATAATTATTCTTTATATTTGTTATACCATCCAATTATATATTATTTTAATATCAAAAGAATGATATTGTCGCTCGTGCATACGTACGGACTACCGTCTCCACGAACGCGATGAGATGCATTCTCCATCGTATCCATTCTAGTATAATTATCATTTGATGATTTAAAAATAATGTTTAAGGACTTGATATAATTCTGGATATGAATATGATACAACCTATTGATGACAACCACGGCTTACTTAACAAAACATATAATATAAAATGAGTAAGTTAACACCCAAAACGACGATAATACTAAGATATTATTAACAAAGCAATGTTAAAATAACATATATGATATCATATTAATGTATAATATTATTTTATAATAAAATAAAAATTATTTCACTGTTATATAGGAGTTTAACCTACCCCCAACCAAGGAAAAATTCAAGGTAAGGGTTTATTTTGCAATCTCTTCATTATCCGAGGTTGTTTATACATAATAATCTACTGGGATCTCTTTATCATCCACATCCATGTTTCTTAAAAATGTTTTTAAAAACATTATTACTATTTTACAGAGTATGGTATAATGTCATTTATAACCTTTTTTGAATTTTTATAAGAGGTTTATAAAGGAATATTTCCATCGTTTTTCAAACTAGGTGCTTTTTAACCTTTTCGACAGAATTAAGGAAAGAATGTTTTTTTTAACTTATACGGCGGGTGTGGCTATTTTCCGCCATTATAAAATCATTGAATCTTAAATTAAAAGCTTATAAGAATATTTTAAAATTAAATGTTTTATTTTATAATTATGTGACTCTTGAATGATTTCAAAATGAATATTTTATGAATTTGTGAAAGGTACTCTTTATCAAGATCATAATTTTAAATGTTTTAAAGATTTATCTTTCTAAATATTTTTAATTAATTTCCATGTTTTCAAAATGATTTTAAGGATTTATTTATATAGACATGAATGTTTTGAAATGATCTTTCTTTTCAAAAGTTTAAAAGTGGTATGTGACACTTTGATTCAAAAATATCTTTTAAATTACTTCCTTTATAAATGTGTAACTTTTCAATGATTTCTAGAAAAGAGATATTTCACTCAAATAGTTGTGATTTCATCTATGTCAACATCCTTTGATGGATTTTAAGCTTATTTAAAGTTGATTTATTATGATACAAAACTTTTGTATTATATTGAAGGTTTTGAGATATGTCTTACTGTGGATGTATTATTTTTATACCATTCATGGTTTATGGAGAAAGTATTGAAATTTCGTATGATTAGTTTTAATATGAATGTTTATGTTATGTTTAACATTTTAATATGGGAATGCATTGGACTTAGTAAGTGACGGGTGGAGCCCGCTATAGCTCCTTGATGCATCGGTAGGTCTCATGAGACAAAATAGTGTCTTGGCACAAGGCCTTGACAAAATATTATTTTTAGTCTGGGCATGAGGCCTTGGCAATGTGGTTATGATAGTCTGGCATTATGCATTCCATCATTATGAAAGTGGTTATTGATATTTCATGTGATTATTAGATTAGTAGAATATCCATGTGAATAAGTAAATGGAATTATTTCATTTTATTTTTGCCATACTATGTTGAAGTTTATGTTTAAAAGGCATTTGTTTTAGTTATACATTGCCTTAAATGTTTATGCTTCTTTATGAAAGTTTCTATTGTATTTCTTACCCTTACGGAGCGTTTGAGCTCACCCCTTTCTATGTTTTATTTTTTTTTCAGGATTCCAAGAAGTATATTGTGATTGATATTCAGGGTTAAGACAAGGGAACAATGGCATTCATAAAGGATTATTTATGTTGTTTTTTATGTTATGAAGTGTAATGTAACATTCATGTATGTAATCTATTTTCCAAGACTGCTAAACTAATAGGCCATTTGGGACTTGATTCCTTGTAATCATTCCAATGTATTAAAATAATGCACCGACTCTGGGTAACTGGGGTCGGGGCGTTACAGTTGGTATCAGAGGAAGTTTAGAAATAACCTTGGAAACTAGATTTAGATAAACTATGATTAGAGAACATAACCATAAGATAGACTTTGAGGATTAGTATAGAATAACTTCCTAGAATTTTGGTATTGTAGAGATTTTGTGAGTTTTCTGAGCAATACTTCCCTGTCTGGATACGAGAAGGTAGAGGCAGCTCTGGCACAGATGTACCTAGGGGTAAAACTTAAAAACACCGCTTTGAGCTAGACTCAAATAGGAACTGGTGCACGACAACGGGCCTTGCTGCACTCTTGGTTACGGCACTCCCAGGGGATATGCTTAGGATAACTCTCATTTTCTTTAAAAATCATTAATAAGGGTTTGTGAGTATATAATTTCTCAAAGAAAACATTTTCATGATTATGGATTATATCAATAAATAGTTCAATTTATGTTAAGTGTTTTACAAGTATGAAATTATGTATTTTGATTCATAAACTGATCTAGTTTATGACATTGTTTAGAAATGGCGCACAATAGAAGGAATGAGAACTCCAATAATACGCATGATCCAAAGAGTAAGAAGGATCATATCTTTCATAGTCTTAATCCAGAATTTAGAAGGGAAATAGTATCCCACGTATTATCATCATATGAAGAAATAGTATCATGTGTTGATAAGATAAGTAAAGAATTATCAGAGTCCTATGGCTTTGACGGGAAGCCAGAGAAGGAATGGTTGGTAGAGAGAAGGACAGATAAAATGAAGAAGGTAAAGAAGGATTTTCCCATATGTGATAACTGTGGAAATAATCACCTTGGAAAATGCTTGATGGGAATGGGAGTATGTTATAAGTGTGGAGAAAAAGGACACAAAGTACATGACTGAAAGGGTAAGAAAATGGTTTCAAATGTACAATGATCCATTTGCAAGGAGTTTGGACACTACGCGAACCTATGTCCCAGTCATTAGACTATGCCGTAAATGATTCTATTAGATAATAATCAAGTTATGATACTACCATAGATGAAGAGGAATGATTATAGTTCTTATGTTGATTATGTCATTTGAGTGTTGTGTCAACAATATAATAATTATGGAGTATATAAGGATTGTACTGTAGTACTATTTTAGTAAGGACTTGAGATTGTGTGGAACAAAGAAAAGTGACTCAATAGCAGGTTAAATTTTTGGAAAATAAATGGTTGAGAGAATGATAAACCATAATATGGTTCTGATACCGAGGTAGTGATTTTAGAATAATACATGATTGGTTTGGATAAATTATATTGGATATTCTTGACTACCTTGAAACTGATTAATGATTTGTATATTCCATCATCATTGGGGTTTACACTATTTTTGGTTTGAAGGTGTATATCTATTATTCTTTAAGAAATAAGGGATCATGAATGTAATCAATAAGGTTTTATGGTAATTCAGGACATTACAGTGTTTTAAAAGAATACATGATGAAGTTTTTCACATGTTATTACATGGAAAAAGGATCTTCATTTTGTTTACCTTCTATATAAATTTTGGACTAAATTATTTTGGATAGCTCTAGTTTGTATTATTTTTGGATTGCCATAAAAGGACAACCCAGAGGTCGGGCGGCAACCCGTCGCGTCCGGCAAGGCCGCGAGACTTGAACCCACAACCGAAGGGCGATAAGGGTGTATCACCTACCACTAGCCCACGTGATGTCCTCGATTAAATAATGTATTATTTTTAAATGATCTGGTAGATGAATTATAAATTCATTTTTTGGAACCCTATACGAATAGGATAAATAGAATATATTATATGTTCTATTATCTTTTAGAGTGAAAGATGAGTTTGTGGTAGAAATAAGATAAAGGATGAAACTCTACTTGTCAAGAATATATTTTTATTCTTCTATTATTATATGAAGAAATTAATTCTAATACTTTATTTAAGGAATCCTAAAACCAAAAATTTGTTATCCTCATACCTTATATTTTGTTGAACTGATGGCATTTTAAATCCTCATAGATCACTGAATTTAAGGACCTCAATTTTAAACTTGTATAAGATTGATGACCTCAATCACCACATATAAATATTTACATTTTTCCTCCAATTATATGTCTCTAATTTCCACCAATGTTCTCCCAATATATATCATCATTTGGTGGTGACCCTTTCATTTCTCTTTTACTCTTATTATGACTAAATTTTATTAACCAAATTTCCGATGTGGGTTTTCCACAAAGATATTTTCTATTTTAAATCATTATTTTCGACGAAGAATATCAAATTGAGAGGATGCAATTTGTTGAAAGAAGGAAGAATGTAACACCCAAAGATTTCATAGTATGTACTTCTTCAAAACAATTCAATAACTTTCACTACACGTAACACCGAGTTCAAGCGCACCCTGACTTACCAAACAAGTCGTTCAAAAGAAGTTTTGAATAGTATTAACTAAATTTTGAACCTTATATAATCCTTATAATTTTAGAATCCATATTATGAGTTTCTTAGACATAATGTAAAAAGAAATTCTTTTTTTAGATAAAAGTAGTATTTTTCGAAAATGAACTTTTAACAACTTTAATAGTGAACCCTTTTTAAATCAAATATTTGAAACTTTTATATATTCAATTTGACTAAATAAATTTATTCTTTTGAATGGGGACAAAAAAAATTACAATGTAACACCCCAATCTTCTACGATACACTTCTCTTTGAATAATACAGTAGCGTGTGTTGTACGCAACTTCGAGTTCTAACACACACTACAACCAATCAAACTAGCCGTAATGAATAGTAATTCGTACTTTTTAAAATTTTATAAATTTTATCTCTCAAAATGGACTTCATTTTTTGATTCGGAATACCGAATTTAGCCTATGGTGAAATTTAAGTACTTTTTGAATAACTTTTATATTTTGATGAATAGTGAAAATTAATAATTTTAATTAAAAACATATTCTTTAATCAGAATAATTAGTCGTGATAAATTATGAATTTGAGTGGTTTTACAGTATATTTAGAATATATTTTTACCATTTAATACAATTTTGGTAATTGGAAAAAATTTCACAATTAAACCGGACATAAAAAATGTCAATCTTTTGATAGTTATTATCTCTTAAAAACATGCTTTTTTGTTTTAACAATGTGAATTAATTTTAAATTAATTTATGAAACATCTGTGTTTTGAAATTGGAAGAATGGATTCCATATTTGGAATCACGATGTTCAAATTGTTTAAATAGGTAACTTTTATTTTTAGACATTTTGAATAATTACTTCGGTAAATATTTTATTTACCATGGTTAAAGGGTAAATCCGGTAAATAAGGGTTAATAAATAATATTATAATAATAGAAAATTACCCTAAAACATGTCCTAACCTTATTGGTTGATACATTTCCGACCATGGGAATCATTGGGTCTATTTTGGGACCCCATGGAGCCACTTGTAAGTGATAGGGACACTTTATTTTAATTAAGTTAAAATGAATAGAAAAATGACACAAGCAAATATCTTTTAGCAAAACAATTTTTACATAGGGTTATATATGTTGTATGTTAGACTATAAATATTCATTGGAAATAAAAAAATATTTAATACATAATGGTATTTTATTTATAATTTTTAGAGAATAAATAATTTAATTTATTTAAGACACAATGATGATGCAGTAATGACCATAATAGTGAAAAATTTAAATAATTGATATTATAAATACCCAAATAAATATAATTTGAGACTTTTTATAAATTAAAATACTTTTATAGGTTAATATGACATTTTAGGATTGATTTAATTAAATTTTTCGAAGTAATCATTCTATTATGATTTTTACAAAAATAAATTATTGAATAGTGTCAAAATTGACATAAAAGAGTTTTTAAAACAAATATTATATTATTAATTAATATTAAATTCCAAAAAATCTAAGGTTCGGCCAAGAGAATTATATCATGATATGTGTATCATTAATGGACAACTTGGGGGTTTCTTGGATGTATATAGTATGTTTATTAACCATATAATATAAAAATACAAAGAGACATTGTAAAAGTGAAACTAATTAACTAAGAGTTAATACTTAAAGATAAGGTTAATATAGTGACCCAATCCTGTCTAAATTCTATTGGTTGAGTGTTTTTCGACCCATCCCCACCATAACCTTTAAATAATCCACTTTGGAGCCATTATAAACCGAATATTAATTTATTATAAAATAATATTTCTAGCTTTTCCAAAGGTGCCCCTCACCCCTCTTATAAAAGGGAACTCCCAATTCTCACTAATTAACATATTAAAAGCATTTTGGTTCGGCCAAAACCTGACCAAATACTCTCTCAACTTCCCTCACTTCATCCGAGAGTACTTCCTTTAGTCAGAAAGCCAACCTAAGGATCCCTTTTGATCAAATAAAAAGGAAGAACCCGAAGAAGATGTAATGATTTCACCACCTTTTTTCAAGTTCCTTTCTTCTTCCACTTCTTCTTTCTTTGTTGTTACCATTATAAAATAATAACTCCATTATATTATATATACATTGATGGTACAACCATTTTTCATTATTCAATCCATCCTTTGAATGACATGTCACCATACGTGCGTACGTACGGCTTACCGTCTCCACGTCGTGGTGTAATTGTTATTCAGAAATTATTATTTGGATGGGTATAATAATGATATGTAATTAATGTAAATAATATATATAACATGATAAATATTATTTATATATGTTATAACATCCAATTATATATTATTTTAATATCAAAATAATGATATTGTCACTCGTCCGTACGTACGGACTACCGTCTCCACGAACGCGATGAGATTCATTCTCCATCGTATCCATTCAAGTATAATTATCATTTGATGATTTAAAAATAATGTTTAAGGACATGATATCATTCTGGATATGAATAAGATACATCCTATCCATGAAAACCACTGCTTACTTAACAAAACATATAAGATAAAATGAGTAAGTTAACACCCGAAACGACGATAATATTAAGATATTATTAACAAAGAAATGTTAAAAGATCTTATATGATATCATATTAATGTATATGATTCTTGTATAATTTAATAAGAATTATTTCACCATTATACAAGAGGTCAACCTACCCCCAACCAAGGAAAAATTAAGGTAAGGTTTTATTTCGCAATTTATTCATTGTCCGAGGTTGTTTATACGTAATAATCTATTGGGATCTCTTTATCATCCACATCCATGTTTCTTAAAAACGTTTTTCAAAACATTTTTACTATTTTATAGAATATGGGTTAAATTAATTTATACCCTTGTTTGAATTTTTATAAGAGGTTTATAAATTAATCTTTCTGTCGTTTTCCAAACAAGGTTCTTTTTATCCTTTTCGACAAAATTAAAGAAATAATGTTTTTTTAACTTATACGGTGGGTGCAGGTATTTTCCGTCGTTATAAAATCATTGAAGCTTACCTTACAAGATTATAAGAATATTTTCAAATTAGATGTTTTATTTTATAATTATGTGACTCTTGAATGATTTCAACATGTATATTTTAAGAATTTGTGAAAGGTACTCTTTATCAAGATCATAATTTTAAATGTTTTAAAGATTTATCTTTCTAAATCTTTTTAATTAATGACCTTGTTTTCAAAATGATTTTAAGGATTTATTTATATGTACATGAATGTTTTGAAATGATCTTTCTTTTTAGAATTTTGAAAGTGGTATGGGACACTATTATTCAAAAATATCTTTTAAATTACTTCCTTTATAAATGTGTAACTTTTCAATGATTTCGAGAAAAGAGATATTTCTCTCAAATAGTTTTGATTTCATCTATGTCAACATCCTTTGATGGATTTTAAGCTTATTTAAAGTTTATTTATTATGATACAAAACTTTTGTATTGTATTTAAGGTTTTGTGATATGTTTTACTGTGGATGTTTTATTTTTATACCATTCATGGTTTATGGAGAAAGTATTGACATTTCGTATGATTAGTTTTAATATGAATGTTTATGTTATGTTTAAACCTTTTCATATGGGAATGAATTGGACTTATTAAGTGACGGGTGGAGCTTGATATAGCTCATCGATGCATCGGTAGGTCTCATGAGACAAACTAGTGTCTTGGTACAAGGCCTTGACAAAATCTTATTTTTAGTCTTTGCACGAGGCCTTGGCTATGTGGTTATGATAGTCTGGCATTATACATTCCATCATTATGAAAGTGGTTATTGATGTTGCATGTGATTATTCAATTAGTAAAATATCTATGTGAATAAGTAAATGGTATTATTTGATTTTATTTTTTCCATACTATGTTGAAGTTTAAGTTCAAAAGGCTTTTGTTTTAGTTATATATTGCCTTAAATGTTTATGCTTCTTTATGAAAGTTTCTGTTGTATTACTTACCCTTACGGAACATTTGAGCTCACCCCTTTCTATGTTTTATTTTTTTCCCAGGATTCCAAGAAGTATATTGTGATTGATATGCAGGGTTAAGACAAGGGAACAATGGCATTCATAAAGGATTATTTATGTTGTATTGTATGTTATGAAGTGTAATGTAACATCCATGTATGTAATCTATTTTCCAAGATTTCTAAACTGATCGGTCCTTTGGGACTTGATTCCTTTAAATCATACCAATGTATTAAAATAATGCACCGACTCTGGGTAACTAGGGTCAGGGCGTTACAATATTAAAGATAAATAATATCATTATTTCACTGAAAATGAATTCATTCCCCAATGAAAGTGAGATTCTAAAATAAGTTCTCACATCTTTGGTAAGATTCTAATTATAATATCTATAAAGTTTGTAGACTAAATAAAAAATTATTAATCATTAATAAATATATATTCATGTTATACACATAAAATGGGTAGTATATACACCTCATAAAAATATAAAGTTTCATAATGAATAATTTATCTCAATTGAATTTAAACGTATATGAAGTATCTTACCTCACTCTTCCCCTTACAATAACATTCTTTAACCTCATGTATAATTATATTAATAATTGTATTAATTTTTAATATAATAGTATTAAAAATTAAAATATCAAATATGATCCTCTTATATCATCTTAAAACTCATTTGTTAATAATACTTCATTAATATATATATTTTTTATATAAATCCCCAAACTCTTCCAACATAGATATTACATATTTTTAGATAAATAAAAATATAATTCATTCTATAAACATAAAAATTTAGAGTATTTGGATAATAAATATAAATAATTATTATTTTATGGAATCTTTTATCATCTCCCATAAAGATATGCCCCTTTAGTACTCCAACATAAAATATTTCTTCATAACTTGGGGAAAGTAAACATGAGAATGGGGTAATATTAGATGCCCAATATGGTTAAACATGGAAAATAAAAAATTCTTTTCATATCAAAATATAATAAAAAATTAAATTAGTTCTTGATCATAACTTAAAAATTATATTCCCAATTTGAATAAGATTATAATCAAGTGTTTGGACGTAAACCAATATCATTTCCAAAAACATGTATATTAAAAATGAGAATTCATCATAACTTAATCATTAATAAAAATATCATGTCATAAAATCATATGGAGTCATCATATGTATACAAAATATTTCATTTGTCAATTTTATCTACCAAGACCATAAAATAATGCATCGAAACATGTTCCCAATAATGGATTGAGAAAATAGAGTTGTTTCCCAGAATGGTTCAAGCACATTGACTTATTTCCCATAACCTTCTTTTGATATATAAATCCTAACCCAAATAATTTGAGTGATATATTCGAACCGCCCATGAAATAATTAATACCATATATATATTTTTCCCAAAAATCATAAATCATTCATCATATTAGAACAAATGAAATAAAATGGGTTTTATTACAATTCCATTATAACATAACTCATGAAAACAAAGGGAATTCATAAACATCCTTCCCTTATAAATATAAATCATTTATAAAATGAATAATAATTATATACATAGATCATATTATCTATAAAGTGTAAATGAATTCAAATAATGTATTCTTATATGGAAACTTTTTTTAATGATCAATTGAAATAAATCTTGAGGAAAATATCATTTATATTTTTGAAAAATAAATACATAGACATACAATAAAAAAAGATAAAATTTTCACTGAATGGAAACTTGTAATATTAGATATTATTATTAAAGATATTAATAAATAATTAAAAAGGAAATATCTACCCATTACTTATATGTTAAAAACATTCTTTTCTTATTTACTATAAAGGGCCTAGGGGTTGGTTATTTTAGAAGAAAAGTTCCTATAGAAAAGATATACATAAGTTTAGAAAAAACATTTATTGGGGGTAGTTTATCTGTGGGGATCTAAAGGATATTAATAATTAAGGTATGAGGTTCCCTTTTATAATTGAGGTGGTATACAATTTTTGTATTTCTTAAAATTTAAAATTATAATAAATTATTTTCTTATAAAAATACAACCAAAGAGGGCTTAGATTTGAAGATAATATAGGATATTGTTTAAATATCCTCAAAAAAATATATTTTTTTTACATTTTTTAGTGTTATTGTAAACATTATAATATTGATTAAACCTTAGTTAACCTATTTTAAATTTAACTATGATAAAAAATTGTTCAATATTTAAATGTTATAATTTTAAATTTTATTGTTCAAATTGGACAATAAATAAAAAATATTTAATTTTTCAACCATAGAAGAATAAATTTTTTATTTTAAATTAATAAATCAGTATTTTCAAATAATTTAATAATATACTATTTTGATTAAATATAATTCCTATCAATTCTGACATTGTTCATTACATTGACATTAAGAAAATAAATACAAGAATATATATTTGGAATAAAAACTTAATAAACCAATTATAATCCATAATAATCTAAGAAATTATTGTATTAACTATATTTATTCAATTTATATTTATTTATATTTTTAGTATATTTTTTTTCATTACTATAATATTTATTACATTGTCATTGTGTAATTATTTAATGTACATGTATCTCCATTATTTATCAAAATTAAAATACCATTATGTAGATAAAAATTATAGTTGTAAAAAAAATATTTATAGTTGAAGATAAATTTTGGATAAAACCATATAAATAATGATATAGTTATTAATAACATGAATGTTACACTATTATCTTCTCCTTAAATACACTATTATACACCTCACAAGGTCATCCAAATGGCCCTAAAAGTAATAAGTAAATTTATACCATGATAATATGTTTATATATTTAAAAATTGACTCTTATATTAATTCATAAACATCCATTTACCTATATGGACCCATATAATTTATTTAAGACAAATTAAGTGACATTTTGTAACTATTTATTATTTAAATAATATGTGATTCATTTTTAGGGACAAGAGTTATAAACTTTTAAGTTAATGATATAATTAAATTCATCTAATATTAATTTTCAAGTGTTAAAGTCATTTTATAGTTCATATCATTTTATTTTTTTTATCAAAGTTACCAAATTCCCCTATTTTTATGGTCACAAAAATCACTAAGGCAACTATACATTTAGGATAAAAATGAAAGGGACCCATTTACTGAATTTGGACATTGTGAATAAAAATATGGCATAAAGTTTTTCAAATAAGAAAATACGTAAATTTTATTAATTTTAAATGAATTCAAAAAAATGAAATATAAAATAGGTTTCCTAAAAAAATCCTTTTTTTAAACAAAAAATGGTTTTATAATATATTATTTTTTAAAATTAATTATAAAAACCATAATTTTATTATTAAAAATATAAATGATATATATATATATAAATAAATAATCTAAAACCTAATATAAATTAAATATAAAACAAATTTAAAACCTAATTTGAATTTGGAAATACTTGAGAAGAAAATAAAGTTTTCAATAAAAATCTGAAATTTAAATAATCCCTTAAAAATACATTTTTTCAGAAATCAAATACTTATTTTAAGATAATTTTGACATTATGAATTGAAAAATGGATTTAGTTTTCTAAATTTAATTTTATTTTGAAGCTATAAATTGGTATTCACTCATAAAATTAAAAATATCACATTTTTTATGATTATATATTTTTTAAGAATACAGTGACTTTCAAATATTTTTCAATTGATATTTTATATACATAACAATACATTATAATTGAGTTATAATTTTATATTTATATTTTAATTTTCTTGTTCATATGTACATCCAACAATTTAATTTAAGGGTTATAATGGATATGTAATATTTCATGGTTCATATAAAAATGTTATCATATTCAACAAAAGATATCTATGGAATAAAATTATTTGAAAAAACATTTAAAAAAAACTTTAATTTTTAAATTATACCCCCCCCCCCTTAAATTAAAATTTTCCACCGAATTATTATTTTTTATCTAATATTTAATATTTCATAATTAATTCCTAGAAACCCACATTTTAAAAATGAATAATTAAAATTCCCTTGAAAATAAAAGTTTGGAAACATAATTTTTATCATGAGTAACACATTACTAGGTATCAAAATAGAAAAACATTAAATGATGGCGAATGACAACAAAACCATAGACTTACTAGGTTTGGAAAAGGTCATTGATATCATCAGAAATGATTACTACATGATTATGTTTTTAAAAAAAATCCTTTGAGATCATATACAATCTTTATTCCATTTCGTAATTATAATCAAACTCTTTGTTTATAGCTTGATCAATTTTTTATTCATCTATTACTCTAAAAAATCAAGTTGGAATATTAATTCTTAAATAACTACGGAATCATTAGATCTATAATGGGATGAAAATTCATTCCTTCTATCTATAATTATCACCATAAAAAATGGTTATCATAGGTTATCCAATATACATAAACCATGATATGGTGAATGGAAACATTAATCTCTAAAACATCATCCAAAAATTAGTATAAACAATTTCATAAATGGTTACTCTTATGAACCTTCCAAAATATTAAAATCCAAAGTGTTCAAAAGGTGGTCACTAAATTTTGAAACTAAAATTATAATTAATCTCCCAAATAAAATAATGTATGTCTTAAATTTTGTACACCAGTCATGTGGATACCGTTATCGTGTATTCTCTTGATACCTGGAAATGACATAATTTACCATAAAACCATGGTGAAAAAATGCTTAATTAAAAAAATTAACTCTTTCATCATAACATATATCCAAAACATGCTATAAACACAAACCTTGATATCATAAACCACCTTTTAATCATTTCAATCCCATGTTCATCAATATTATCCCACTAATTTAATCACTATTAAACATCTATTTAACCCATTATCGAAACATCATACACATATTATAGTTTATATGTCCCTTAATCATGTGTTCTCCAAAAACAACACCTCAATCACCATTCATGGTTACCAATACCATTATAAAAATTAATTCCTTATTGAAAAACTATAATGGACTAATCTTTAGAGGCATAATTATTCCACCATAACATGAAATTAGTTCTAAAAAATTATTCATGCTTTATTTTACATAAAAAATTAATAATTACACCATTTTGTTTTCGTACTCCACATAACCAAGGGTGATCACATGAAATTTTCTATTATCAATGATTGAAGAAGTTTTTTAAATTGATCATTATCATTATCCATCAAATTTTGGAACTTGATAGAATTATGACCATTTTCATTAAACCTAATGCACAGAACTAGATGTGGTTCATTAGATGACATCATTTTTTACTCCATTATGTTAACCAGCCTATTCATCACCAGTTGAAAATCATGATATTTATTTCATTCCAATAAATAGTTTAGGAACCTCCAAATTCTATTAAAAAACTTACCTTCATTGTTCCACCCACATTTTTAGCATGTAGATGGATGGAATTTCATTCCACCATTGGATTTTTCAATAATTTCAGGAGGCTCATTATCTTATTTCATTACAAAAATATGTGAGTATTGGGCATATCCAATTTCTTTTCCTACTATTATGTAACATTGAAATATTTATTCATAGATATTGAAGTGTTTTATTGATAACTCCCTTCTAAGACTTGGTTTTAAGACACTAAATAATAGTCCAACCATACTTTTTAAAAAAAATTCTAACACTAGAAGCATACCATGAACGTCTTATAAATTTTTCCCGTAGAGACCCGAAGCCTGACGTACATGAACATTACATTACTTTTGCGGAATACTTAGTACATTACAAAAACACACACACAAGGACCGTAATAGTTTAGTGTCTTTGGAAACTCGGAATGTAATCTTCTAATCGTGGTGAAAGATCTTCAACATCTCCAATAAAGATCTTCCTTTTTATTTACCTAAAACATTTCTTTATATCCTGGGGAAAAGAAAAAATAAAAGGGTGAGCTCAAATGCTCAGTAAGTGTAAACAAAAGAAATATCAATCACATCATATTCATAAGAACATAAAATTTTGGAAATCATAACCTAAAAAAGAGAGCATAATTTCATAACATGGGATAAATCTTAGTAGTGAAATGAAAATCCAATAATCATAACTTAAAACATGAAACTTTGTGGCATACAAACATAATCATATAGAATCATTTCTTGTTATTCAAGACTCACTGCTTAGACTATCTTAGTGGACAAAGTCCCTTTCTGAACCGAGTCACCCTCGTTTTAGTCCTGTTTCACTGAACCAGTATAACCTACCATTCTAGCCATGTCTATCTCATGAGATATAAATTCTATACCCAATGCATTGGAGGGAGATATAGGTCCCACCCATCTCATAATGATACCATTCTTATGTGTGCCACAAAATCATAAATCATACATCATAGCATAACCCATGCAATACAAATGGGAATATTAAAAATCATGACATCATAAAAAAATTCATATAAGATAAAGGAATTAATAAAAATAATTCCATCCCAACATAATCAAATCAATGTAATAATAGGGATAAAATCAGAACCCTTTTATTATCTTATATGGAAAATAATTTTGATAAAACACTTGAACTCCATTCTTGAGGAAAATATCATTTCTACTTCAAAAACACTTTTCCTTTCTTAACATGTCATACAATTCTAAACTAAAATAAGTTGATTAAAAATAAACTTGAAAACTTGTAAGGGAAGCTTCTTGGAAATAATGTTTTAAAAATCCAGTCATGCCGTATAAGTTTAAAAAAACATTCTTCTCGTACTTTTGTCGGAAAAGATAAAAAGTATCTCGTATGAAAAGACGACAAAAGATTCATTTCATATCCTTTACTAAAAACTCACCGAAGGGTAAAATTGGATTTAAACAATTGTAGGTGGATGGAAATAAAATTAAATATTGAAGAAACATGGATGTGGATGATAAAATACACCCTAGTAAATACTTACGAATAAACAATCTCGGATAAAAATGAGATTGTGATATTTCCCTTACATTAGGTCCGACTTGCTTTGTAAGTGTATGAACCTCCTGTATAATGATTTAAATAATGATATATACTTATTCCATAATCATACTTATTTTTATGATATCATATATGGTCATATTCTTAGCTTCTTAGTAGTAATATTTCATTGCTACTTGTTATTCGGGTGTTTATAACGTTTTGTTCTTATGCGTGTTTTGTCGAATAAATTCTTATTCTTTTCTTTAGGTTATAGATACCTCATTTACAGTATGGTATTAGTGTAATATATATCATATTCATTCATTCAATTCATTTATATAATCATTATGAAAAGAAGATCATGTAGAACGAGTCGCATCACATCATGGAGACGGTATTCCGTACGTACGCACGAGTAATGATATCGTTCCTATGATCATGGAATTGTATTGTAGTATATGTATACTATTTCAGAATAAATATCACTTTATAATAGTCATATATAGTAATTATTTACACCATTATACCCATCCAAGTTAGGTGGTGGTGGAAAATAGATTACACCACGGCGTGGAGACGGTATTCCGTACGTACGCACGCGCGGTGATTTCTTTTTCCGTAGGATGGATAGATGGTGAAATAGGGTTGTTTAATACTTATAATAAAATATCAGTATATGAGTGATACTGATGTTATTACTTAATAATGAAACAACTAAAGAAGAAGAAGTGGAAGAAGAAATGAAGATGAAGGAATCGGTAACGGACATTACATCTTCTTTGAAGTGCTTCTTTGAGACCTTCTTTTAGGGCACTAAAATTGGTCTTTGAAGAAGACCATGACCTCTATGATGTCTCTAGGGAAGTGTAGAGGAGAAAGTGGAAGGGTTTGGATGAGCTTGAAGGTTCAATGTGGTGTGAGGAAGAGGGGGAGGAGGTGTCCTTTTATAAGGGAGGAGAGGGGCACCTTTGGAATAACTAAAACTATTATTTTATTATAAAGTCATGTTCGGTTTTAAATAGCTCCAAATTGATATATTTAGAATCTAAGGTGGTTATGGGTCGAAATACTCTCATCCAATAGAATTTAGACAAGTTTAGGTTCCTATTTTAACATTATCATTTAGATTTAACATTACGTTAAATAATTTTACTTTTACCGTGTTTTCTTGTGTTCTTACACTATAAGGTTAATAAACTTACTATAAGAAGCCAAACGAACCCCATGTTGTTTATTATTAATATATATAACCTTATCTAAGTCATTTGGCCGAACCTTAGATTTTTAGGAATAAAATAACAATTAATAATATAATATTTTTTTTAAAATCTATTTTATGTCAATTTTGACACTATTTAGTAACTGATTTTTGTGAAAATCATAACAGAATGATAAGTTCTAAAAAAGTTAATTAAATCAATACTAACATGTCATATTAACCTATAAAACTAGTTTAATTCATAAAAAGTCTAAAATTATAAGTATTTGGCTATTTATAACATCAATTATGTCAATATTTCATTAATAAGATAATTACTGCATCATCGTTGTGTCATAAATAAATTAAATTATTTAATGTCTAAAAATTACAAATAAAATACCATTATGTAGGAAATATTTTTAGATTTATAATGAATATTTATAGTCGAATTGATCTTATGTATAACCCCATATTAAAAATGCATTAGTAAATAAACATTGATTTTAACTCTTTTAACCCTTCTTTAAATAAATTAATAATAAATATCCTAATCTAATCCAAGTGGGCCTAAATGGTCATATTTTATTCCTAATATTGTTTTTGGTCGAATTACACTTATCCAATAGAATTAGGACATGTGTTAGGGTAATGATAATATCATCTTTACCCTTAATTACCCTATTTACTTTTAATCCTGGTAAAAAAAAATTCAAAAGTTACTATTCACCAAAAATTATTTTCATCTCATTGAACCATATTTTAGTACTTGATATTAACCGTGTCTATTGGATTTTCGAAATTCCACTCACAGAAGCGGGAAAATTATGTTTTATGAAAAAATCAGTTTTTTTAACTACCACTTAGTGGTTTCACTATTCATCAAAAAATGAATGTTTCCAGAAAAATACCAAAAATTAGGCCTAATCTATATTTGATATTATGAATTCCAAAATGATGTCTATTTTATCAAATTCAAAACATATAAGTTACATTAATTAATTTAAAAATTAATTTCCGTCGTCAAAAAAATAGCGTGTTTTTAAGAGATAATAACTATCAAAAGATTGACACTTGTTTATGTCCGGTTTAAATGTGAAATTACATCCAATGTCCAAAATTGTATTAAATTGTAAAAATATATTATAAATATACTTTAAAACCACTCAAATTAATAATTTATCACTATTAATTATTTCTATTAAAAAAGTTGCTTTTAATTAAAATTTAGTGATTTTCACTATTCATCAGAATATGAAAGTTATCCGAAAAGTACCAAAATTTTACCCTAAGCTAATTTTAATATTCCGAATCCAAAACTGATGTCCATTTTGAAAAATAAAATTTAAAAAATTTAAAAAAGTTGTTATTACTATTCATAACGGCTAGTTTTAATAATATTTTAATAGCATATCGTTGTTTTGTGAAACTCAGTATTGCGTACTACACACGCTATCAAGGAAGGTCGTGATTGCGTGTAATGAAAGGCAAGTCAAGGTTGCGTGTTGTGAAAGAATCCTTTGTTGTTTCGTATAACAGAATCCAAACATATTTCATTTATATATTGAATATATATATATATATATACACTCAATGTTGCGTAGAATAACTATTATCAAAATTTTGTGTAACACGATCAAAGAATAGTGTTGTGTATACTACAAGATAATAGGGTGTTGCGTATAGCGCAAGTTAATCTTGGTGTAGAACACAACACAAGACATTAATGAAATTAAAAGAATATTTTTCATAAAATCTCGGGGTGTTACATTCTACCCCCTTAAAATGAATTTCGCCCTCGAAATTCGTTGGGGTTATAAATGGTTTACTATTCGAAAGTTTCTTTAATAGAAACCCACATCGTAAAAAGGAATACCAAAACCAAACTTTAAAAACAAAAGTATGAAACGTAATGGTTACCCAAATAAACTAATCATTGGGTTTCCACATAGGTGAAAATATGGATATGGAAGAGAAATATAACCATCATGTTCTGATGGAGAGTGGTAGAGAACAGGGCTATGGAAAAGCCAACAATCAAAAATCCATAAATTTGTGACGATCTAAGGTACCATCTGATTAATCAGATATAAGAGCACCAGGACAACATTTTTGGTTTTCAAGATCATTTCCCTAAAGTTGAAGAATTTGAATTAGAATAAATACTTACTTTATTTTGGTACAATCTCACTGTTGTTCGTGCCTTGAACAATTTTCACTTCATCTCTTAAATAAATGAAGATGAATTTGTTATTCGTGAAGTGTTAGCAGATCATGTGATAGAATGACGTGTCATTCCATCTGTCTCAAACAAAAGGTTAGCAAAAGTTATTAAATATACATAAGTCATTCTATAGTGAGATTAATCATATATGGTTCCTAAAATGGACTTATACTTCATATATCATACTGCTTAATATAATAAAACTAGTTCATACTCACCAGGGACTTTCTGTAGGCCAGTGGTAGGCGTTAAAGGCCAGTCGCACTTCGGTTGCAGGTTCGATTCCCACAGCCTTTTCCGACACGATGGGTTATCGCCCGTCCTACATGTTGTCCTTTTTCTAAAACTACATTACTATAAAATCCCATTGGTAATATCGAAAAAAGTTCTATCCTTAAACAATACTTAGAATATGTCCAACATAATCCATTCCAATATTTAGGCTTATCCATAATGCTTCAGTCCACTCTCATAATATAGTGAAAATGATTACTAGAGATTTAATACCATCGTTGATCCCCATGTATCATAAGATATGTCTTGTTGGTCACATTCTAAACATTCAAAGGCCTTAATCATGTATTCTCTTGAATACCCATTGAACCTTATTGAAAACATGAATGCAATTAAACGTTAACACTTTCCACATACCAAAATCCTCAAAATTCTATATACTCAAACCATGATATCACTTAGTCCTTATATCAATCATGAGCTCATGAATACTGTCAAATATTTCATTTTCTCATTTTCCCTTCATTATGTGCATATCATCTTATTTCCAAAAATATCTCAATCTCTTTCCATGGTTACTGGTACCATAAAATTATTGAAAACCACAATAGACCAATACATAAATATTCCAATATTCCACGATACTATATTCAAAACTATTTTGGAATCCCATTACATAAACACTTAATCATTCCACCACATCATTGTCATATTCAACATCACCAATAGTGATCGCATGTGACTCCCATTTGTCCTTTGCCTTAAGCAGTTGCTCATGTCGATCATCACTAACCCTTGGATTAGGGCATTTATTAGCATAATGCCCCATTTCCTTAAACTTGAAGAATTGAAGTGTAGTAGGTTCATTATGTGTATCCCTTCCTTTGTTGGAATCATTAGACATTTTCTTCCCATCATTGCGGCATTCAAATGCCCGATGACCATCCTTTCCACATTTGAAACATTTACTTGTCCCTTTAAGAAAATCTCCACCATGCTTCTTTCCACACTTTGAGCATAAGGAAACATTCATCTTCTTTTCACCATTATTCTGAGATTTCTCCTTGAACTCCATCTTTTGTTTCTTGTCAAAACCATGACATGGATATGTAACACCAACTTCCATTTCTACCTTGATAGCACAACACACAATTTCTTCATAGCTACTGAAGTCTCTTATAGCTAATGCCCTTTGAAGACTTGGTTTTAAGCCACTGAAAAATTGATCAACTTTACTTTCAGGTTAGATGATAATCCAGATGCATACCTTGCAAGTCTTGTAAAATTCGCTTCGTATATACCAACAGATTCATCATCCTTCTGCTTCAGCTCAAGAAACTCCTTTTCCATCTTTGTTCGAAGAATACGAGGGAAGTACTTACTGAAAAACAAGTTCTTGAACTCGTCCCATTCCATGGACTCAATTTCATCTCTTGGCCTCGTATTCTTGATAAGATTCCACCATTGATCAGCTTCACTTTCCAAACGATATACTGCTAAGATGACTTTATCATGCTCAGAACATTGAAGAACTGAAAATATCTTTTCAGTGGTACTGATCCATTGTTCAGCAACAAGTGTGTCAGAAGACCCACTGAAAGAAGGTGGGCGTTGCCTCATGAAGGAATCAATAGAATATTGTTCCCTTCTCTGCTCATTTGGAAGTCCAGAATGATTCATAGCTTATGTAAGTATAGCAATAAGATTTTTCACTCCATATCCCATAACATTTGTTTGTTCAGGAGGACAATCATTGCATTGTCCATTGCATTGATCAACACGGTTCCTTCGGGTTCCATCCATCGTCTAAAACCCAAAAAGAATAGTGTGAGAGGCAAAAATCATGCTAGGGAAAACAACATAATAAAGGGGGAGTATCCTCAATATCTAACTTCTTAGGTTAAATTATATGATCGTTATCGTAGTTCTAGGACTGTATCTTATACATATACTTATCCTTAGGGACATCCCTAGACATACCTTAGAAATATCTATAGGGATATCACTAACGCTTTCTCATCCTAGTTTCCAAAGGTTGACTAAACCTTTCCTCTGATACCAACTATAGAGACCCGAAGCCTGACGTACATGAACATTACATTACTTTTTCGGAATACTTTGTACACTACAAAAACACACACACAAGGACCGTAATAGTTCAGTGTCTTTGGAAACTCGGAATGTAATCTTCTAATCGTGGTGAAAGATCTTCAACATCTCCCATAAAGATCTTCCTTTTTTTACCTAAAACCATTCTTTATATCCTAGGGAAAAGAAAACATAAAAGGGTGAGCTCAAATGCTCAGTAAGGGTAAACAAAAGAAATATCAATCACATCATATTCATAAGAACATAACATTTTTGAAATCTTAACCTGCAAAAGAGAGCATAATTTCATAACATGGGATAAATCTTAGTAGTGAAATGAAAATCCAATAATCATAACTTAAAACATGAAACTTTGTGGCATACACACATAATCATAGAGAATCATTTCTTGTTAGTCAAGACTCATTGCCAAGACTATCTTAGTGTATAAAGTCCCTTTCCGAACCGAGTCACCCTCGTTTCAGTCCTGTTTCACTGAACCGGTATAACCTACCATTCCAGCCATGTCTATCTCATGAGATATAAAATCTTTACCCAATGCATTGGAGGGAGATATAGGTCCCACCCATCTCATAATGATACCATTCTTATGTGTGCCACAAAATCATAAATCATACATCATAGCATAAGCCATGTAATACAAATGGGAATCTTAAACATCATGACATCATAAAACAATTCATATAAGATAAAGGAATTCATAAAAATAATTCCATCCCAAAATAATCAAATCAATGTAATAATTGGGATAAAATCAGAACCCTTTTATTATCTTAGATGGAAAATAATTTTGATAAAACACTTGAACTCCATTCTTGAGGAAAATATCCTTTCTACTTCAAAAACACTTTCCTTGCGTAACATGTCATACAATTCTAAACTAAAATAAGTTGATTAAAAATAAACTTGAAAACTTGTAAGGGAATCTTCTTGGAAATAATGTTTTAAAAATCCATTCATGCCGTATAAGTTAAAAAAACATTCTTCTCGTACTTTTGTCAGAAAAGTTAAAAAGTATCTCGTATGAAAAAATGACAAACGATTCCTTACATATCCTTTACTAAAAACTCACCGAAGGGTAAAATTGTATTTAAAAAATTGTAGGTGGATGGAAATAAAATTACATATTGAAGAAACATGGATGTGGATGATAAAATACACCCCAGTAAATACTTACGAATAAACAATCTCGGATAAAAATGAGATTGTGATATTTCCCTTACCTTAGGTCTGACTTGCTTTGTAAGTCTCCGAACCTCCTGTATAATGATTTAAATAATGTTATTGACTTATTCCAGAATCATACCTATTTTTATGATATCATATATGGTCATATTCTTATCTTCTTATTAGTAATATTTCATTGCTACTTGTTATTCGGGTTTTTATAACTTTTTGTTCTTATGCGTGTTTTATCGAATAAATTCTTATTATTTTCTTTAGGTTATAGATACCTCATTTACAGAATGGTATTAGTGTAATATATATCATATTCATTCATTCAATTCATTTATATAATCATTATGAAATGAATATCATGTAGAACGAGTCGCATCACATCGTGGAGATGGTATTCTGTACGTACGCACGAGTGATGATATTGTTCCTATGATCGTGGAATTGTATTGGAGTATATGTATACTATTTCAGAATAAATGTCACTTTATAATAGTCATATATAGTCATTATTTACAACATTATACCCATCCAAGTAAGGTGGTGGTGGAAAATAGATTACACCATGGAGTGGAGACGGTATTCTGTACGTACGCATGCACGGTGATTTCTTTTTTCGTAGGATGGATAGATGGTGAAATAGGGTTGTTTAATACATATAATAACATATCAGTATATGAGTGATATTGATTTTATTACTTCATAATGAAACAACTAAAGAAGAAGAAGTGGAAGAAGAAATAAAGATGAAAGAATCGGTAACGAACATTACCTCTTCTTTGAAGTGCTTCTTTGAGACATTCTTTTAGGGCACAAAAATTGGTCTTTGAAGACGAACAGGACCTCTAGGATCTATCTAGGGAAGTGGAGAGGAGAAAGTGGCAGGGGTTGGCCGAGCTTGAAGGCTCAATGTGGTGTGAGGAAGAGGGGGAGGAGGTGTCCTTTTATAAGGGAGGAGAGGGGAACCTTTGGAATAACTAAAACTATTATTTTATTATAAAGTCAAGTTCGGTTTTAAATAGCTCCAAATTGATATATTTCGAATCTAAGGTGGGGATGGGTCGAAATAATCTCATCCAATAGAATTTAGACAAGTTTATGTTCCTATTTTAACCTTATCATTTAGATTTATCATTAAGTTAAATAATTTTACTTTTACTGTGACTTCTTGTGTTCTTACACTATAAGGTTAATAAACATACTATAAGAATCCAAACGAACCACTAGTTGTTTATTATTAATATAGATAACCTTATATAAGTCATTTTGCCGAACCATAGATTTTTAGAAATAAGATAACAATTAATAATATAATATTGTTTTAAAAACTATTTTATGTCAATTTTGACACTATTTAGTAATTGATTTTTGTGAAAATCATAACAGAATGATAAGTTCTAAAAAAGTTATTTAAATCAATAATAACATGTCATATTAACCTATAAAATTAGTGGAATTCATAAAAAGTCTCAAATTATATTTATTTGGGTATTTATAACATCAATTATGTCAATATTTCATTAAAAAGATAATTACTGCATCATCGTTGTGTCATAAATAAATTAAATTATTTAATGTCTAAAAATTACAAATAAAATACCATTATGTAGGAAAGCTTTTTATATTTATAATGAATATTTATAGTCGAATTTATCTTATGTATAACCCCATATTAAAAATGTTTTAGTAAATAAACTTTGATTTTAACTCTTTTAACCCTTCTTTAAATAAATTAATAATAAATGTCCTAATCTAATCCAAGTGGGCCTAAATAGTCATATTGTATTCCAAAGTTTGTTTTTGGTCAAATTACACTTATCCAATATAATTATGACATGTGTTAGGGTAATAATAATATCATCTTTACCCTTAATTACCCTATTTACTTTTAACCGTGGTAAAAAAAGTCAAAAGTTATTATTCACCAAAAATTATTTTCATCTCATTGAACCACATTTTAGTCCTTGATATTAACCGTGTCTCTCAGATTTTTGAAATTCCACTCACAGAAGCGGGAAAATTATGTTTTATGAAAAATTCAGTTTTTTTTAACTACCACTTAGTGGTTTCACTATTCATCAAAAAATGAAAGTTTCCAGAAAAATACCAAAAATAAGGCCTAAGCTATATTTGATATTATGAATTAAAAAATGATGTCTATTTTATCAAATTCAAAACATATCAGTTACATTAATTAATTTAAAAATTAATTCCCGTCGTCAGAACAAATAGCGTGTTTTTAAGAGATAATAACTATCAAAAGATTGACACTTGTTTATGTCTGGTTTAAATGTGAAATTACATCCAATGACCAAAATTGTATTAAATTGTAAAAATATATTCTAAATATACTTTAAAACCACTCAAATTAATAATTTATCACTATTAATTATTTCTATTAAAAAATTTGTTTTTAATTAAAATTTTGTAATTTTCACTATTCATCAGAATATGAAAGTTATCCGAAAAGTACCAAAATTTTACCCTAAGCTAATTTTAATATTCTGAATCCAAAAATGAAGTCCATTTTGAAAAATAAAATTTACAGAATTTCAAACAGTGGTTATTACTATTCATAACGGCTAGTTTTAATAATATTTTAATAGCATATCGTTGTTTAGTGAAACTCGGTATTACGTACTACACACGCTATCAAGGAAGGTCGTGATTGCGTGTAATGAAAGGAAAGTCAAGGTTGCGTGTTGTGAAAGAATCCTTCGTTTTTTCGTATAACAGAATCCAACCATATTTCATTTATACATTGAATATATATATATATACTCAATGTTGCGTAGAATAACTATTATCAAAATTTTGTGTAACACGATCCAAGAAGAGTGTTGTGTATACTACAAGCTAATACGGTGTTGCATATAGCGCAAGTTAATCATTGTGTAGAATACAACATAAGACATTAATGAAATTAAAAGAATATTTTTCATAAAATCTCAGGGTGTTATAGTTCCACATAAGTACCATCAGATTAATATACCTTTTTCTTTAGAATAAGGATCTATTTCTTCATATTTGTAAAAATAATATGAGGAATATAATTATTGAAAGATACTTTATTGAAATCATTATATTACATTATGTCAATTTTATCCCACTACCTTGAATTTGTGATATGTTTCTTCCATTTATCTGATTAACATATAAAATTATAGGCATCAAAAATGAATTTCTCAAGTTATGAAAATTAGTGAAACAAATATATCATATTTGTGGTATTATTTCATTTATTTTCCAATTCTGTATTAGAAGACCCACTAAATCAATGTGGAAAAAGCCTCAAGTAGGAATAAATTGAATTTTGTTCCCTTTTGTGATCATTGGGATGGCCAATATGATTTATAGATTGAGAAATTTTTCAGTGTATAACAATATGAAATTTCATTCATACTCCTATAAACTCGATTCCTCAGGAGGAATAACATTTCTTTTCCCATCAAATTCTATATTAACACAGTTCCTTCAGGATCTATCCATTAACTTAATAAAAAAACTACAGTGTGGAAAACACCAATCATACTGGGTATACAACATAATGATGGGAGATGATGTCTAAATAATGACATAAAAAATTGAATAAATGAAACCATTTTCATAAACTATTTCAATTCATTATCATTTTCAAAACATTATTATTTATCCTATATATAATCATATACCCATGGTTTTTAAAAAATTATTCTAACTCTAATCTCTAATGATGATTTAAACCCTTCTATTATACCAACTATAATTGACCAAACATTATATACCTAGTTATTACATGAACATACTAGAATAAAAATATAATCCACTCCAGAACGATAAATTTTTATTGTATTTAAAGAGTATAAATACAATATATTTTTTATGGATGATCCTCAATATCCCCCATAATGATCATCCCCTTTATTATGCCAAGTTAATGATATTTTTCATAATTTACGGATATGAAACATTAGGAAGTGGTGTGATCAAATTTTTTATAAGGTAAAACATGGAAAATAAAAATTGGGGATTATTTAAGAACATATTAAAAGAATAATTAATTGATATCTTGGCTATAACATAAATATTTCATTTCATATCATAAAAAATCATTATCATGAGTTATAAGGTAAAATAATAACATTTTAAATGGAATGAATCAAAATAATGAGAATTAATCATAACCCAATAGTGAACTAAAAGTTCATTACATATATGTGCATTGAATCATCGTAATTATATATAATATTTCAAATTTCATGGTCAAATAAAAATACCATCATACCATACATGAAAACATGTTCCCTATAATGGATCAAGCACATTGACTTGTCTCCCATAAAAGATAATGAATATAGACTTGTTCCCCACAACCATATCATGAGATATAATTATTTACCAAATAAATGATAAGTATTTAAATGTCCCACCCATCACATAATGAAGACCATTTATATGTGTTCTATAAGAACATAAATCAGTAATCAAATTAGAACCCTGGAAAAGAAATGTGTTTCATAAAATTTGTATCATAAAATAACTCATGAAATGAAAATGAATTCACAAAAATCATGAAATTATAAATAAAAACCATTTAGATAAATAATAATAATGGAATCCTCGAATAATATCCCAATTAAAGAGTGAATATCAATAAATAAATTTCTCTTACATGAAAAATTATTTTTATTGATCACTTAAAACAATTGTTGAAGAACATATCCTTTACATTTTAAAAATGTAATTTGAAATTCATGTACATAAAAAATGGAAAAATTTATTGAATGAAACCTTGTAACATTATAATGGGAATATCATGATATTATGAAATCTTCATAGTGGAAAAATCTGGTCATACCATATCTACATGATGGAAGACCTAATATTATAATTTTGGTTGTAGAGTTTAACGAAGATTCAACTCCACATTGGTTGACTCTGGTTTCTTGATTTTTGAGGTGAAGACCATCAATCAATCTGTTTGATTGATTTTTGTTCAGTTCATGGGATTTTCAAGAATGGGAAACCGTAATTTTGTGGGATAACTGGGATTTTTTTATCCACTTTCTTTCGGAGGAAGACCTAATAATGTCCTGGTAGAGAGCTCCCTACAACTGCAACAGCCCGCGGTTCTATTTGTACAGATGGTCGTATTATTTCCATATGAATCATGATTCACCCTCAGTGATGGATTGGGTAAGTTTTTCGAATCTCCTTTTAACGTTTCAAAATCCTTCGATTATCAAAATTCTTGGAAACCTCAAGGGGAGATACATGTGTTCTAATAGCCTGACCAATGTTGTCTGTCATCCAGTTAACCCTCAAGTTTGTGTGTAGGTTGACACATCAAGGGTTCCTTTGGACTTTGTTTGGATCACCAGAGGTGAAGATTTATTTGGAAAACAACCAGATGTCTATAAATTATGGGTACATTTTTGTTCTTATTACAAATGGTTGGGTTATTCGGAAGAGAAATGTTTGTCAGGGAAAGGAACACTGGCTTTCAGAAGAATGCGCGCAATGGTGATCGAATTTTTTTGAGAATAATGTGGTAGATAATTCTTTGGATGAAGTACTAGGAGGGGAAATTTTTAATAGATCCTCTAAAGGAAGAGATTTACCAGGAGCTGATTGGGTTGTCCAGAATGATGGTCTGGTCAAAGATGAACATGATGCTCATTTAAATTCATTTGACATGGGTCCATTGATCTCACGTGCATCCATCCTGGTGTGGTCAGCATAGCCACTTTCTATGGTTCCTATCCCAAAATTCCAATATGTATTTCGAAAATTGTTAGGTGATCCCAATGGAGTGAGTAGGCCAGCCACATTTCCAATTGGTAATGTAGTTTACCTGATCGGCCAGTCTAGCATTGCAGGTGATTCTCAATCTGAAATCAATGAGGAAGTTCCTATGGTGAAAACATCTTGTGCGAAATAGGGGTGGTTTTAGAGGACACTAACAAATAACCTAATGTTATGGGGTTTGGCTTCTTATATCCCAATCATGTTGAGGAAATCGTTTGGATGTCGCTTGATGAGGGGGGTGGCTTGGGTACACAGAACACTCCTTTGGGTGGCAGTGGTTATATACCTAGAAGGGAGTTTTAAATGATGGTTGAGGGAGGGGGTCCAGACGTGATTTAGACCATAGTTCCCTTGTGTAATAGGTTCAAAGGCCTTCCAGAGGCTAATGTGAATTTGGATTCCATTAACCTAGGTGAGGGAGACTGGGTCTGCGTGAAGGAATCTAAAGGGAGTGAACATGGCCAATCGACATACGAGGATTCAAGTAGAAAGAAAAATATGGGTTTCAGGAAGAGGAAGGGGAGGAAGAAATACTTCTCTCTAGCCCCCCCCCCCCTCTTTGGAGGCTCTCTCTTCCAAGAAGTTGTTCAATAGGAATATATACATGGAGTCCCTGATCCATCAAAGGAGAGAGAAATATGATGATTAAAACATGGTTATCATTTTAAGCTCCGAAGAAGAGGGGATTGAGTAGGTCTTGATGCTCAATGCATCATTGGAGGAGGCAACCAAAATGATGGGGAGGTCACTAGAGGTTTATTTTATTGGGGAAATTTTTTTCATGTATTGAAAGAATTACTTCAATTCTAGAAGGGGGTTTCAATAGAGGGAAAATATGCATTGAAGAGTACATTCAGTCTTGGGACCAACTTGCTTCTGATTTAAAGAAGAGGATGCTAGAGGTAGCTAACCTACATATTTCATCTTTATCCTGGAAACATTTTATAGAGAGGGAATTGGGTAACATTAAGTTTCTCTTTAATGATTCTATTTAATTTGGTGGTTTTGGTCGGACGGTTTTAGAGGATTGTTTGTGAGTGATGTGCAATCCTTTGGATATTCATGTTGTCTATATTTTTTGGATGTTTGGTGATTGTTTCCAAATATATACTTAGACATGCTTCAGAAGGGGATCAGAGCATGAAGTCTTCATCGGTGTAGGTCTTTTGGATTGGGACTCTTGAGAGGGTATGGCTCTGTTATCGGTAATGTGCTCGTGCACTTCTACAGGGATTTCTTGCCGAAGGGTCCTGCGTTGGTGAAGGATTGTTTCATGGCACAGTTACTAGGGCGGGGCAGGTATAGTAGTTTGTTTTGGTTTTTCCTTTTCATATTGTGTTATGCTTTTGTTAAGAATAATTTTGTGGTTTCTCAATTTTTCATCAGAAGTGTTCTGACAATAAAAAAGTAATTCTTAGTCATATTGTGAAATAAACACTTACAAATTTATAGTTCGTTGAATGGTAATACCAATGAAAGAAATTAAATTATATGGATTTGTAAATAGCAGAATATTCAATATAATAATGTTAAAATTCAATCATGGGAGTATATGAACCTAAAAATATAAAAATGTTATATATATTCCATGTATCCCATAAAAATGAATCGAGACAAAAATACCATACAACACATCTCGAATTTAATTATTCACATTGAAAACACTTATATAATATACAATAAATTTTTATAAATTTATTCCAAGAACCTATATCTTTCATATATGTTTAGATCTTTTTGCATCATATAATCCTCCATTTATTAATAACTTATTATTAATAACTATTTTCTAGGAGATTAGTTCTTTTTTTCAAACATGTTTCAGTTTGGTAGTCCAATACATTATAAATTGATCATGGTCCCATAATTTAAAAAATGGTCATAATGATTTCAAAATAATATATATTCATTAAATAACTCTAAATATATTCATTAATAAAAAGTATATATATATATATGTGTGTGTGTGAAATGAATTAAAACATTTATTGAGACAGTAGGTCCTACATACGTATGAACTTTGCTTCTATCTATTATCAAATTGACTTAAATATTGATAAATAATAATACATGTTAAAAGAATAATTATTATGCTCTATATATCATATATGTTTATTAAAATAATCTTTATTACCATCATTGTTAAATATAAGTAAAAAGAACCATATCTCATCCTGGAGATGGTTTTCCACACGTACGCACCTACAAGATTATCATTCCTCCAAAGATTAGAGAATGATAAGGTAAATAAAATATTATCATAAATATTGTCTAATTATGTTTAAAAAATAATATATAATCACTAATAAAATAATAAAACCCATCCACATATGATGGCGAGGAAATATGATTTATATTGCTTGGTGGTGACTGTAATCCATACACATGCACAAGTAATACATTCAGTTGTTATTTTTAATGGGAAAGAGGGTGTATATAGGTTTTTTCATTTTCAAAATAACATTTCTGAATATTTAGGATACTTATGTTATTATTTTATAAAAATAACCATTGATTTATAGTACTTAAGGATGAGTAGAAAAGGAAAGTGATTGGTTTTAGAGAAAACATTTTCTTCTAAATGTTTCTTTTGGATTTCCACTAATGGGATCTAGGGTTGGTATTTTGAGAATACCAATGTTTCTAGAACATAACTAAGGTTGTTTTTAAGTGAAATCATAAGAGAATAGTTGATCTATAAATCTCAATGTGACATGAGGAAGTGAGTGAGGAGTGTCCCATTTATTATTGAGGCGAGGACAATTTGAAATTTCCTAAAGCATTAAATTATAATAAATTAGTTTCATAAAAATATTCCAGGGATTTTATGATAATATTATATATGATTTTAATAACATAAAACCATATATTTTTTATTTTTTTTGTTAATTTAGATGTAATTATTTTGATTAAAAATTATTTAACCAATTTTAATTTTTACAACACAAAACAATAGTCTCAACATTAAAAGGTTATAATTTTTACTAATAAATTTTCAATTGGTCCATTATAGACACCATGAAATGTGTTTTCATGCACTTTTCTGTTGAGTGAGGATATAATTCTCGAATAGACGAAAAAGTTTCAAGTATGAGTAAATATGTTTCTCCATAAATGAAGAAGATGCAAGATTTATTTCTATGTGCGAAAATAATAATCCATACAGATAGATAAGTGGAATGATTCCCCCATCCAAGAGTACAAAGTGAATTCCCAAGTTCAATGATGAAAAGGAATCGACGCATTAAATTCAATTTCTGTGTTTCTTCTAAGAAGACAAGGTCTATTTACCATCTCAAGAAGTGTAGATCCCTTCAAGACCATTGATTTGACTAGTTGCGGAGCCCAAATAGGATTACAGATATAAAGTTATAGCACTTGGATGTTGGATAAATTTCACTAATGGACCTATATAAAGGACCTACATGGAAGACCTACATTGATAACCTAAGTCAAGGACCTACGCGACAAATGAATTTTTATACCCCTATGCGGAAGACCTACGCAGAGGACCTATTAAGAGGACCTATGTGGACAACTTCCCTTCGACCATGTCCCCTCCATGAATATAAATAAGACCATTGGGCTACCAATTTCAATGGCGGAAAAAGTTTGACGATGTCCAAAAGCTCTGATTGTGTAGATCTTTCGCTAAGATCCCCCAATTTTTCTTAGGATTCTTTTTAAAACATGAGATAAGAGAGAATTAATTGGGGAAACATGGTTCAAAGTTCCATCACAGTCTAAAACACATGGAGCTACATGGAGCACCTGTGCGGAGCACCTGCATGTTGCCCATGCACGTCGCACCTGAACGTGGCACCTGCGTGGAGCACCTGTGTGACGGACCTATGCGTCCCCCCTGTGTGACCCACCTGCGCAATGCACATGTGTGTCGCACCTGCACGACACACCTGCACGACACACCTACCTGTTAACCCTGCACAACACACCTGCATGATGCACCTTGAAATACCACCTGAGTGCCCCACTGGTCCATACCATGGGGGTTGCACCCTCACCCCCCTACAGGGGATTAGTGTTGGGCTGCGGTCCCGGCCCTTCGGGCCGGTCCCTTCACTTTTGTCACTGGCCCCCCGAAAATTTTAGAGTCACACCACGAGCCATTCAGGTCTGGTTGATGACATTTTCCATCGAAGCCTTTATGAAGCCCAACATCCATCCTCAGAATACCATGATTTGAGACACTCCATCACACTCAATGAAGTGCCTTGAGTCGACTAACTCCTCATGGTTCCATTCACATTTAATGAGTTTGGAATATCATTATTGATTCCTCTAGTACATTGAGTTGATAAAATTCTCAAATAACTCCTCAAACTGAATTACCCGACTCCTATGATAGGTTAAACCTCAATGGGAATCCTCCTTAGAAGTAAGCCCCAACAAAACCTCAAATGTGAATCATTCTTAGGATTAATACCCAAACAAACCTCAAATGGGCATCATACTTAGTTGTAAGTCTCAACCAATCTCAAATGGGCATCCTCCTTATAAGTAAGCCCTAACTAATCATAATGGGCAGCCATCCTAGTGTAAGCCCCTAAACTTCATCCCTTCCTCCTTACATTTGATACTTGTCCAATGTAATTGTAACAGAGGGAAGGCTCGTCACCTCGCCCACTTCTATGGTCGACACACCCTCTTCCATCACTGGAAGAGGAAAATTTTGATGTTTCATTGTTGAATCTCTCAATCCTCTAGTTTCTCACACTGATCATGACTCGCGTGGGCTTATAGATACGCAATGGTTACACCATGTCCACAAACACTCATTGAAATGAACTATGAGAACTCTGATTCATGTTCCAACCCTAATACGCAGGAAGCCTTTTTAGGGCCCCAGTTCACTGGACAACCTCTTTAGGAATCCAATCCTAATTCTATTAATCTGGGCATCCTCGTTAAGAATGACCCCAAAATTTATTCCCAAATCATCAAGGCATCCTTTTTATGAAGTAAGCCTAAACTCATAAATTTGAAAGAACTGTACTCTCCTATAAGACTCATCTAACTACGTGATAGTTGATTCACACCCATCTAGGATACGTAAAAAGCCTCCCTAAGGTCCAAACCCAACACTTCAAATCATCTTTGTTCTCTTTGGGATATATTCACAACAGTTTCTGATCTTACTTGGAAACCCATATCCTTTCCAAGTTACTTGGGCTTCATTAGAAGAAGTCCCATAGTAATATTTGACCAATAATCTTTTGCATAGAGGTCCTTATCACATGACCTTAAAAGTTCTGATGTATCCTATTCAGCGGCACCGAACTATGAGGGTTATGATTCCCTTCACAAGGATACATAGGTATCCCATTTTACAGATGCGATCCCATGATCAAAACAAACCTTTGTCTCCCTAGATGACAATAAATTATAGAGTTCCCCACTGAGTGTCTTAAAAACCAGTATCATCACAATGATGATTAAAAGAATCCCTATTCATTATATTATAGGATACAATTGATGGAAAACCTCAAATACATATGAATATTTCCATTAATGAAGTACCCTGAATACATACTGATGATTCTAAAATTTTACAAATGTTAATAAGTGATTATAAATTACATGGGATACTTTTGACATACTTGTTAAATTAAGAAGGAATCATGAAAATATTTTTAATTTACAATGAGGGTCCCAGAGTAGACAATAATCCCCCCCCCAAAGGGTGTGATGAGTCCGACCTCCCATTCTCTCGACAAATGAATGTTCATAAGAATCATAAAATTCAGAATTAACGAATACTTTCCTTTGGAATGCAAGTCCTCTTTGGATAAACAACTATTGCTTTTTTTTTGGATCCATGGATAAATCCAATGGAAACCACATGAAAATAATGATTCTTAAAACTAGAACGAACGTTTCAAGGAACTATGAATAAACCATAAATAAAAAATTTATGAAATGTAAAACCATGTCAGGATCGAATTTCATTTATATATATATTTATTTATTATTTATTGATAATTATATAAAATATTATTTTGATAAAATATCATTAGTGTCAATTTTTTCAATATTAATTACTTTAACTTTACTAAAATCAAGGAAAACGATAGCATTGAACATAATAAAATAATTAACTCATAATATTTCATAATAATCTATAAAATTAGAGGATAATATAAACTAGTTAAAATTATATTTATTTTATTATTTTTAATATAATTTAATTTTTTTATTAATTGAATAATTACTAGATCATCATTGTGTATCTATTTAAGATACATATTTAGTAAACAAATTAAGAAATAAAATACCATATTGTACATAAAGATTTAATATTTCAAAATATTATTCTTAATCAAATATTTATTTTTGAAGACACTATATAAATAATGATATAGTTATTAATAACATGATTGTGATATCACTGACATATCATTATATAAAATAGTATACACATCATAACCCCATCAATGTGGCCCCAAGAGAAACAAATAAATTTATATCGTAAAAAATATTGTTATTATGTTAAAAATTAACTCTTATAATCGTTCATAAACTACCTTATTTCCTTTATGGAGAACGAATAGATATTTAAGCCAGTGAAATTGACATTTTGTGACTGTTTTTGATTTAAATAAAATATAACTCATTTTTATTGGAATGTATACATTGAAAAAATACATTTCGATCATAAATATATAATGGTATAAAAATATTCATACAATATTTTTTATTTCAATTTCTAGGTTCAGATTATAGTCCTTTTCATTTTATTTTTCCCCATATTACAAAATTTAACCATTATCGTGTTACAAAAATTCCCAAGAATACTATTTATATTTTCCAAATATAAAATCAACAAATTTAAAAAATTTACACATTTTGAATCTAAATATAGAATGCATTTATATTAATGGATGATAAAAAATTTAGATTGTTTAATTTAAAATAAAATTGGTTAATTCCAACAAAAAACATGTTTTTAAAAAATACAATTTTAAAACATAAATTGTTCTTATAATAGACTCATATATAAAATAATTCTTAAAAAACATAATTTTATTAAATAAAAAATTATATTATTAAAAAATATAAATAATAAAAAGAATAATTTTTCATTTTAAATACTGGAAAATAAAATATAGATTTCAGATAAAATTAGTATTTACATAATTCCTTATAAAAAATATATTTTCAAAAAATTACTTAAATTTTATTTTAATATAAATTTTCAATTAAGAATTCCAAAATAATTTTTTTTCAAATAAAATTTATAGTACTTTTATAAATTAATACTCACCCACAAAAAAGAAGAAAAACTCTTGTGGGAAGAAGACACATTTTTGAAGATTAATGTGACATATAATTTAAGTGATCCTTTTTATAAGAACCTAATAGCACATTTATATTGAGTTGAAAATTTGTATTTATATATATAATATTGATATTCATATTTATTCCCATAAATTTAAAAGCGATGTTATAACTGATATATACTATTTCATGATCCTTTTAAACATTCTATTTCATTCAATGAATGCTATCAACGAAATAATATTAATAATAAAATAGTTAATTAATATAACATGATATTACTGTTTCAGGTGTTAACATCTTCATTTTCTCATCTGTTTCTTGCCCCATAAGGTCCATTTTATGCTCATTTGATAAATATCCATCATTAAAATAATTATATTTAATTTTATAAAAATAAAATTTAATATTTATATAACTTTTTCGAACTGTTATTGATAGTTGTACATAGAAAATGAGTCACATATTTTACGAGAGATGGTAGGTTGAATATATGCATGATTAATAAATTTATTCTCCTACGGGTTTATTGGTTGATGAAATTGAAGATATATAAATTTTAGAATTTTTATCTGGTTTTACTTATCTTATATCTTAATTATTTCCATCGTTATGATTATCCATGTGAGATAGTGATTGAAAATAAACTATATCTGTTCGCAGGGAAGTAGTCTATTGTATACATGAGATATGACATTGTTTTCAATTTTATGGGGACAGATACGTAATATTAGGTTGACATCAAGATATTAACTTCTAAATATATCTTAGAAACTATTTTTTTTATAATTACATTTTTATAACATGATTGAATGTATATAAAGTAGAGGTAAAATAGAAAGAGATTTGTGATGATAATTTCCATTACATAGAAGAAATCCTTAGAATCTATTATTGGGAAACTTATGTACTGTTTTTAGGTTTACCATAACCTCTAAAAAATGTATAAATATATTTGGGAGATATTTTCCATTTTTTTGCTAAATATCATGAGAATATTAAGGATGTGTGGGGAGGGTAGCTTTTTTACAATTTATACGGAGTTTCATTTTTATTAAATAAAACAATTTAAATAATGGAAAGCTACCCTCCACCCATGATCCTAAATATTTGATAAAAACATGGGAAAATGTATGATATGTTCAATAAACATCTCCACCTTTAAAAATAAACTTACATTAATCATGTTATTTTGTTTACTTATATGGTTACTCAATTTTACAAATTTATTTTTCACAATGGTAACTAGTATTTCAACATTGGTAATATATAATTTATGACTAAAAAACATTTAATAATTATAAAACATGGACCACTAACACAACATATCAATTATATTTTTTCAAATAAAATATCTTATTTATGTTTAAAATAAATTTCAACATGAGTCCATTTAACACCGAAAATCCACTATTATCCTTAATAATGTTAAATTATTATTAATATTTTAATATTACTCATGAAATTATTAGTGAATAAAAATTATTATTAGTCAAAAAATTCTTATCCAATTTATCAAATTAAAATCCCAAAATTGAATGAATTTATTTTAAAAAAACCCATAAATATTGTTTAAAATTGTTTTATCCAAATATGCATTTTTGAAGCAAATAATGATCTTATATTAACTGTATGACCAGAACTAAGTATTGGAAATATTTAAATTCATATAGATATATATTTAATATATAAAATTCATTAACATTATTTATCATTAATATTTATTTAAAATAATATAAATGGAATAGATTTAATTCCTTTTAAAAAAATAATCTTCTAAAAAAACATTTTTTCAAAAGTACCTTCTTCTACATCTAAATGATCATATACATATAAATATCAAATTTATAGAAAATTAATTATTAATTTTATAATGTAGTATTAGTTAATATTAATAAAAATTTTAATAGTTAAATATTACTTCTTTGATAATTCTATTTTGAAAGGGAACTTTTTTATAAATTCAATATTGGATTGTTTTAAACACTTGAGTAAAAAACTAATATTCATCCATTAAAATTAGAATTTTTTATTATGAATTATTTAAATTTCATTTTATAATAATTTTCTTAAATTTAATGATTAACCACAACAATTGAGGCTTTAATGATATAGAGGGGCATCAATATATGATATTTGGAAGTCCCCTCTAGTGATGTCGAGCTAGGCCTTAATCATATTTTCATTAGTAATATTGAATTGCAAGGAATTATAAACGTTATCCTTAGTAAAATTAACTATCTAGATATTACATTTTTTGTATTCATCAAAAACATGATCTATATTACATATAATGCTTTACCTTGCATATATGAAATATAAACGTTTTCACACAAAATGTATATTTCTAATACGAAAAATATATATCTATCGTTGAACAACTATATAGTTCAATTAGTGAGTAAATTATTATATATACCCCATAGTACATAATGTGATAATTTGGATGATATGGGAAAAACTAGGTTACAATGATGATGACTTTATAATTATTTAATGAATCTATTTTTATAAAAATAAGTGATACTAAGAGTCATGTGGATAAATAAATCTGAAAGTAAAGATTAAACAAAAAATAATAAAATATATATCTATTCATGATCAATAGAATAAAATTCTATTCCAAAATATCATATTCCTTATCAATTTCTATTTTAATCCTACAATTATAACATGTCATATCCTTATTTTGGTCAACATGACTATGGAATCAAAACAAGACTAATATCACATGTCGTTCTTTAAGATGCCCCACAGAATATGAACAGTAAATCATATGGGATGATATATTTAATTACATACTAGGATATAACATATAAAAATGTTTCACATATGAAGGATATGGATGAATGAAATTAATAAAAATAATAACCAAAGTGTTTGGATCTGATATGTGATCGAGATTGATGATTAAATTCATTAATGGTTTATATGTTTACATATTTAGGCATTGGATGATATATGAATATTTTTTAATATAATTTGGGATGACATTAAGTTGATTATAGAATAATATTAAAATCAGTCTCGAATCAAATCAAATAACATTATGGTTATTACCACCAAGATTATGATTAAAAATTTTGAGAGAATTATTTCTCAAGATATTGGGAGGAATATTTTGTTACATATTGGAACCAAAAAAGTTCACAGAATAAATAAATCCGAGAAGAAGAATTTTTTTTATTCATAGTTTTTTCTAGGATTTAATTACCATAATAATTATCGGATAAATTTCTCATTGTTATAACACATTTCATGTTTATGGTATTTGTTTTTATAAACCAATTAAAAAGTTTAAATTAATTTTTAGATGATTATTATTAATATTTTCCTATGTATGTTGTTTAAAAACGGATTTTCTTGTCCATTTTTTTTGTAATAATAATAATTAGATAAATTTTCAAGTGTTATTTCGGGAAATGGAAAGTGAATAATGATCATATATTTTGATGACTAAATTTTCAACATAATGTTTACTTGGTCACTATAGATATGGTGGTTTATAAATGTTTTAGGGGAAAAATATTTTTGAAGATACTATAAAAGAGATAACTATAAAAAAACTAAGTCATAAATATCCCCATGTTTGGAGAGTTCATGATTTCACACTCTTTATTTATAAATCCTTTCAATTTATTCATAATATCCCAACTAATTTTAGGAAAAAAAACATAATGGATTAATTAATTAATGCATTCATGAAATATATATATATTGAACACAAAGATAGTAATAGATGGATCCAGAATTAATGTAATATCATGATTTAACTTGACATGTATTTTAAAATATAAATGTGTAGAAACATTTCAAGATCATGTCGTATAAGTAGAACACATTTTTTTCTATACCATAGGATAATGGGATTGAAATTTTAGTAGTCATGAAATATTATCCCTATATAGAATTATCTATACTTGGAATGAGAGAAATATAGTTACATTAATAGGATATATATATATATATATAGTATAATAATATAATGATCTTTAATATATTATATTATTAAAATAATTTTCAGGATATGGGAAATTTAATTAAAATATACTAATGATTGTAGAAGAATATAGAGTATAATATAGGTAATTACACTAATATATATGAAAGTGTCATGATAATTGTTATGATTATGGTTGAAAGTTCTATTAAAATATTATTTGAGGTAAATGATTATAGATCACAATCAATGATATTATCAAACATCATATAGAGATAAATTAGGAAGATATATCTGAATTGTTGAAATACCAAACAATAATTTATATGTGGTAATGAATACTACTATATTATATAGTTTGATGAGACCAAAAATATATATAATTATTCCCTTAATGAAGTGTTTAATGGTGATTAAAGAAGAATTATTTTAACATTGGTTTTTAGTGTCAAAAACCAAATTTACGGGTAACAATAATGAACCTTTGAATTGAAAAAAATTTCATAATTAACTATATCCCTAGAATAATTAGTTCCTTGTTTATGTTTTACATCAGTACATCATTATAAGTATGTGGAATTAAAATTTCTATGTGTTTGTGATAAATCTAAAATCCTTATGTTCTTTGTAATATTATATTCTATATATTCTTTATATTTTCAATATTAATGAATTTGTGATTGAATGATTAAAATGATTTCTTTCTTACATGGGAATATGATATGATGATGGGAATGTTTTATTAGGGATTATTATGAATGGGTAATCATGTTTATCACCCATCCCCCTCTAGTAGTACATTGGTACTCACATTATTACATGATGTACCTAAATATTTTCCACCAGAAAACAATAAAAAATATTTGGTGAATCATTTATAATTTTAAAATATAAATGTAATTCAATCATGGAACTACCATAAGAAAATAAAAAATTATAGTAAAATATACATTTAATTTTCATCTCACGTGTCCTAAAAAAGTTTAACAAAAACATATTAAATAATTAAAAATTATATAATTCATTTATTTCATTCAAATGAAAAAAAACCAATACAATGGCATGCTTTTTTTTTCAAATATCCATTATAATTCCAATAAGCTTTCTAAAAAATGCAATGTATATCCAGTGATAAAATTATCAGAATGAAATTCCTCACAATAATTGTTAATTAATAAATAATCCTCATTATTCATTGTGAGAATGTATGGATTCGATATTATAACAATATTCCCATGTAACCCTTATAATGTCCAAACTATTGGAACTATTAATACCCCTTTGAGATTTGTAAAATAATGTATGTCCTAATTTATAAAATAAAGTTATGGGTGGATAAAAATACATTATATATATATATATGTATAATACATATTATTTTTCTAAAACAAATTCTAAATAAAATTTTAAAATAAAATAGGTTAACATGTAATATATTCAATTCAATGTAATAAAAATTTAAAAAAAAGAAACATTAATAAATATATATTAATGAGACCCCTAGGTTGAAAACATAAAAATAAATATTTTTTAGGTTTTCGCCAATCTCTAGAAAACTATGGGACCCCCCCCCATAATTAAAATAGTATACTTTATCCTATAGTATACATAACATGAATCAATGAAATATTGGGTCTCAATATCTATGTATTGAAAAAAACATCACTTTTAAAAAAACCAAGTTTCTATAATTGGTTCTATCTCTTAATACATTTTTTATTATAAATTTCAATACTCAAACATCCATTGGTACAAAAAAATTATAATATTTAAAATAACCTTTATTCTCTTTGATAATTACATTAAACACACAATTTTATATTACAGAACAAAAAAATCGTTAATAACCAATATTTAGTCCATAAAAGAATTATAAAAATGATTTTATGAAAATTTAACCAAAATAAAATTCATCTTCTAAAAAAATAACCAAAATATGTTATTTAATTATTTATCATCAACTATTGTTTTTATATGAAAATAATTCAACAAAAAAATAAACAATACATCACCAATAACAAATGATTTAATAAAAATAAAAATATTTACATTATTATTACTAAAAGTTATCTATAATTAAGCCATACACTATCACTGTGAAATACTATGAAATTGAAATATAAATTTATATACCATTTTTATCTTTTGATAGTAGTTATGAATCTAAATTAACTAAATAAATTCTGACACATTGAAAAAAAAATCATTTAGTTTGGATTAGTAGACTATTTTTTTAACACCCAAAGCTTCCACGATACGTTTCTCTTTGAATAATACAATAGCGTGTGATATACAAAACACTAAGTTCAAGCTCAACATGACCTATAAAACATGCCATTTAAAAATTGGTTATGAATAATAATAATCACATTTTGAATTTTATATATTTCCCATATAATATTAACATTCATATTTTGTGTTTCTTAGATATAATATAACGGAAAATACAATTTTTGAGATAAAATAAGTAATTTTCTTCGAAAATGCTGTTTTTTCACCTTTTAATGGTGAACCCTTTTTTAATACAATATTTGAAACTTTTATATATTATATTGGATGAAATTAAATTCTTATTTATAATAAGAACATATAAATTCAGTTTGGATAATTTTTTTGAAGTTTTCTGATAAATTTCATATTTTGATGAAAAGTGAAAAATACTAAATTTTAATTAAAAACAACTTTTTTAATCAAAAATAATTTATAGTGTTAAATTATACATTTGAGTGGTTATAAAGTATAATAAGATTATATTTTTATCATTTAATATAATTTAGGTCATTGGATTTAATTTCACATTTAAATTGTACATAAACACATGTCAATCTTTTGATAGTTTTTACTTCTTAAAAAACCTGCCTTTTGGTTTTGACAATAGTAATTAATTTTAATTTAATATCTGAAAATTCTATGTTTTGAATATAGAAAATTATATTCCATGTTTTGGAATCAGGAGGTCTAAATTGTGTAAATAGATAACTTTTATTTTTATACATTATTAATTCTTATTTCAGTAAATATTTTATTTACCATTATTAAAGGGTAAATCCCATAAATAAGAGTAACAAATAATACTATAATAATACTAAATATCCCTAACATGTGTCCTAATCCTATTTGATTATACATTACCAACCATGGGGATCATTTGGTCTATTTTGGGACCACATGGAGCTACTTGGGATTGATAATGTTTTTTATGTTACTGGGCATGTCATTGGGTGGCTCTAGGCACACAGGACAAGACCCACGCCCAGGGGGGGTCACCGAACACTCCCCCCTGACTTGGGATTGATAATGTCATTTTATATTAATTAATTAAATGTAAAGGCTAAAATAACATAAGTATGTATCTTTTAGTAAAACAATTTTTATGGGAGGTTATATAAATGATATTTTCGACTATAAAAAGTCATTTGAAATCTAAAAATATTTCATATATCATTTTATTTTATTTATAAATTTTAGTCATAATATTTTTATTTCTTTATTTACGACACAATAAGGATGCATTATTTTCCATATTAATGAATGAATCATATAAATGATGTTATAAATATTACAACAATTATAATTTGAATGTTTTGATTCATTACATTAATTTTCTATGTGAATATGACATGATAAGGTTAATTCAATGTTTTTTTATTTAATCAAGTTGTGATGAAATTCATAAAAACCAAGTAATAAATTGTGTCAAAATTGACATAGATTTGTTTTTTTTAAAACAAATACAATATTATTAAATGTTATAATATTTAAAAAAAATATGGTTCTGGAAAAAGACAAATATAATAATAGATATGTCATTAATTAACCACTTGAGGTTCTCTTGGCTATTTATAGTATGTTTATTAACCATATAATATAAAAATAAAATGAGACATGGGAAATGTTAAACTATTTAACCAATAGTTAAATTTAAAATATATGGTTAATATGATATCATAAACAGGTCTAAAATATATTGTTTGAGAGGTTTTAGACCCAGACCCACCTTATCCTTGAAATAAATCTTTTGGATCCATTATTAACCAAATATTATTATATAATAAATTAATATTTTGTGCTTTTCATAACGAAACCTTCACCTCTATTAGAAAAGGACACTTCCCCTTTTCTCAAATTCACACATCCAAATCCATTTGGCTCAGCCAAACCCTGATCAAATATCCTCCCAACTACCCTTACTTCAACTTATAGGCCTTATATTTATCATAAGAGAAACTAATGACCCCTTTTGACGAAATCAAAATGAAGCACCTTAAGAAGAGGTAAAAACGTAATAACCTATTTCAATGTTAATTTCTTCATCAACATCCTATTTCTTTGTTGATTCCATAAAAAAATAATAACCCCAGTATTTTCTAAAAACTATGATGGTATTATAAATATGGTACAATCCTATTCATTATTATATCAATCCTATGAATTACAAAGTCACCATATGTGCATACGTAAGACTTACCGTCTCCATGTCGTGGTGTAGCTTGTTATTAAACACTTCATTATTTGAATGGGTATAATAATGATTATAATTGCTGTAAATAATAAATATAACATGTTAAGGATTCTGTTTATATGATATACCATCCAATTACATACGATTTCACCTTCAATATAATTGTATTATCGCTTGTGCATACGTACAGATTACCGTCTCAATGAACGCGATGAACTTCATTCCCCATCATAACCATTAAAGAATCATTTTCATTTTATGAATAAAAATAATTTTTATGAACTTAATATCATTTTGGATATGAATCAAATACATCATATCCATAACAAACATGACTTACGTAGCGAAACATATAAATGAAAACGAATCAGTAAACACCCAAAGCAATGATACTGCTGAAATATTATTAAAAATCATTATTAGAATATCATATATGCTATAATATTTATGTATGTGGTTCTTGTGTAATATAATAACAATTATAAAACTATTATATAGGAGGTTAACATACTCGTGACCATGTAAGATTATAAGGTAAGGGTTAATTCTACATTCACTTCATTATCCAAGGTAGTTTATATGTGAGTATCTACTAGGATCTCTCCATCATCCACATCCGTGTTTCTTAAAAATGGATTTCAAAACATTTTTACTATTTCCTATACACTGGGTTAAATTCATTTATACCATTGTTTGAATTTTTACAAAATTATTATAAAGAAATCTTTTCATCGTTTTCCAAACAAGGCCCTTCACGACCTTTTCGACAAAATTATAGAAAGAATATTAATTTAACATATACGGTGAGTGTGGCTATTTGCTTCCATTATATCCCCTTTGATGATACCATTACAATATTATAAGAATATTTTCAAAATAAATGTTTTATTTTATAATTATGTGACTTTTAAATGATTTCAAAAAAGAAAGATATATTTCTCTCAAATAGTTTAGATTTCATCTATGTCAACATCCTTTGATGGGTTTACACTTGTTTGAAGTTGATTTATTAGGATACAATCTTCTCTAATATATTGTAGGTTTTGTGACATGTTTTATTATGGATGTGTTGTTTTTATACCATTCATGGTTTATGGTTAATGTATTAACATTTTGTATGCTAGTTTAATACGAATGTTTATGTTATGTTTCATCCTTTTCAAATAAGGAATGAATTTGACTTAGTAAGTTATAGTAGGAGCCCGATATAGCTCCTCGATGCATCGGTAGTTCTAATGAGACAAACTAGTGTCTTGGCACAAGGCCATGAAAAAATATTATTTTTAGTCATGGAACAAGGGCTTGACTATGTGGCTATGATGTTTGGAATTATGCATACTATCCTTGGGAAGTTATCTATTGATATTACATGTGATTATTCGACTAGTATAATTTCCATGTTAATAAGAAAATGAAATTATTTGATTTATCTTTTCCATTTTATTATAATGTTTAATTTTAAAATGCTTTTGTTTTAGTCTTATACATTGCCTTAAATGTTTATTCTTAATTATAATGGTTTCCACTATATTTTTATCCTTAATGAGCATCCGAGCTCTCCCCGTTCTTATGTTTTATTTTTTCAAAGATATGATGAATTATATTATGATTAACCTATAGGGATAGGCTATGGGATATTAGTATACTTAGAGGGAAAAAATGTGGTTTTTTTATTTCATGATGTAATGTAAAACTTATATATGTATCTAGTACCTCCAAGGATAAAAATCTAATCAGCCTCACGAGACATGATCTCGTGTGATTATTAAAATGTTATGTAATAATTCACCAACTCTAAGAAAATTGGGTCGGGGCATTATAGATGGTATTAGAGGAATTTTAGTACAAAACTTCGAAGATAGATTTAGAAAAACATTGATTAGATAACATTACCCTATGATAAACATTGAGGATTAGTATAGAAGAACTTCATAAAATTTTGAAATGTAGATATTTTTTTTATTTTACAAGTCATGCATCCCTGTCTGAAAACAAGTAGGTAGAGGCGGCTCAGGCACAAATTTACCTAGGAGTGAATGCTCCGAAAAGGAGGTTTGCACATGACCCTGGGTATCCTGATACACAACAACTTACCTTACTGCACTCTTGTTTATGACACTCCTAGGGGATATGCTTAGGATAAAGATCGTTTTCATTATAAACCATTATGATGGAATTATGAGTAAATACCTCCTCAAAAAAAATTTATGGTTATGGATTATATGCATAAACTGTTCAATTTATTTTAGGTATTTTACTAGTTTGGAATTATGTATTGTGATTCATTAAATAATCTGGTTTATACAATTGTTTAGAAGTGGTGTCTAGTGGAAGGAATGGAAACTGTATCAATGCACATAATCCATGTAGGGATTTCCCTCCGACTCATGATAATTATAGTGGAGCTAGTGATGTAATCGGTGATGAAAAACTTATATCCATACTAGGGTAAATCACTCAGGTTATGAATAAGAACCATACCCATATGATGCACCCTGATCCACAACGTGGAAGATCAATGTTAGAAAACTTCATGAGGTAACAACCACAAACATTCTATGGACTAAAAATCCATTTGTAGATGAGCAATGGATAAGTTTCTTAGAAGAAATTTTTTATTCTTTGGGTGTAGTGAAATGGAAAAAGTTGTCATGGATGTTTATCGCCTCACATGTGATACAGATAAGTGGTTATCATTTATTCAAAAACAAAAGGAGGATGAAGTAGTATAAATTATGTAATGGAGGGAGTTTAAATATATTTTCTTAGAATAATACTTTCATTGTGACCATCGAGCAGATATGGAAATGCAATTTTGGAGTTTGAGGCAAAATGAGGATATGATTGTCGCACAGTATGAGGCCTACTTTACAAGTTTATAAAGGCATGAATCCGATTATATACCTAACCAAGGGAGTAATATTTATTTATTATTTTATGGGATAAAAACATTTCTTGGCCAAAAATTAGTCTCACAATCCTTCCTAACATATGAATATATATTCTCATGTGTTATCATGATAGAAAAGGAATTCTCTAAGTCTTATGACATTAAAGTAAAGCAACCAAGTAAGAGAATGGTGGAACAAGATATAGATAAAGGGAAAAATGGAATGAAGGAGTTTACCTTATGTGATAATTTTGGGAAGAAACACCACAGTACTACCTTAAATGGAATGGGAGTTTGTTACAAATTTAGAGAGAAAGGACACCCAGCTCAGGATTACAGGGGAAAGAAAGTGGCTATCAATGATGAATGCTACAATTGTAGAGAAATGGTGTATTATGAAAATGATTATATAAAGTTCCAAAGAAAACATACCTCATAAAAGTCCAAGGGAGAAAGTCCAAACTTATGATGTTATTACAATTGAAGTGGAATAATTAATATATTTGTGTTTTGGATTCAATAATTATATTCTTGTTATAAGATGAATGTGATATATATAAGGATTGTACTATAATAATTTTTTTTCATTAGGGTTTTAATATGATGAAGGTAATCATATTTTAAGTATGTGATAATAAGAGAAACTTTACATTGTTTGCGGAATCTTATGTTACAATTGATTTTGGAATTTACAGACCATTTAGAGAGAGTATGGATAGAAGTATTTTGGATTACTATACATGTTGGAATGGATTATGTTGAACTTTGGATAGTATTGTTTAAGGTTGAAAAATTTCTTAAAATTCTTTTTGGAATTTTATAATACTATTGTTTTAGAAAAAGTACAACCTGTAGGTCGGGTGATAACCAGTCACATCTGACAAAGCTAAAAGAATCGAACCCACAAAGAAAGTACGACAAGGCTTTATCACCTACCACTAGCCAAAAATAAGTCCATGGTTATTGATCAATAATATTCTTTATTTAAATGGTATATGTTTATATTTGTAACCCTATACAATTAGAATAAATAGAATATTTTGGAGTTATATTATCTTTTGGAGTGAAAGTTTAGATTGTGGTATAAATTAGTTAAAGGATTGAATTATTCATATTATGTATTCTTTTTTTGATTCTATAAATAAATTAATTATAAAACATTAGGTGATTGATCTTAAAACCAACAATGTTTTATCCTAATACCTTATGTTTTGTTGAATTGATGATATTTTAAATCATCATAGATTTATGGATTTGAGGTTGTATCACTACCGGTTTGAGGTATGCAGCCTTTTTTAATGCAATTTTTATGTGTTTAAAGTGTATGGAATGAGTTGGGAATAGGTTGGGAGAGTTTGGAATGTTTTTGGAAGAGTTTGGAGGATTTTATATGGATTCATGTTTTGAGAACCGTTAGTGGAAACCATGCGGATTCTCCAGGAAACCGTGCAAGGGGAGAAAGTAGGCTTCACACGGCCTGCAGATGGTTTTCCAAACCGTGAGTGGAAACCGTGCAGATCCTTTCTCTTGAGACAGTAGCTTGCGCATGGTAAAAATGGTTTGACAAATAGTGTGGGCTAACCGTGTGACCACATAAAAAACAGGGTTATAAGTTCTGGGCTCCCCCGGTCTTAACCTATTTCACTCCAAACTTCCTCCCACTCAAAGTTCCCTCAGGATTTTTAGTTCTCAAGGTTTGGAGGGGCTCCGCCACTCATTTTGGAAGCTATTCAAAGGGGTTTCAAGGTGTTTTGAAATTAGTTTGTCTCGAGTAAGTCTCTCATCTAGGTTTTCTTTTGGTTTCCTCTAGATCCAACTCTCCCTCTTCTTGGTTGTCTAGATCTACACTTGTGGTTTATAGATCTGGTGTTTTGGTTGCCTTGGATGATGTTTGTAAGGATTTTTAATGCAATGGGAAGGGATCTAGAAAGGTTTTGGTGGTGTGTTCACCGGTTTTGGGGCGTGGTTGCATGTGGGTCGATTCCTTGGGAACCCTAAAGATAGGTTCCTTTTCTCTCGACTCCACATGGTTATAGCTAATGGTTTTGGTTACAAATAATTTTTTTTCTTGAAATTAATTGTTCTTTGATGTGAGAAATTGTTTATAAATACCTTGGGTGATGTTTTGGGGATTTTTGGGAAAAAGGGGGTTTTAGGGTGAAATGTTATTCTTGTGGATTTTTAAATGGATATTTTAAAATGGGATGCTATGGTTGATTTGTGAAAATGATTGATGGAAATGGTTTTCGATAAAGGGTTTGTTTTATTGATATGTTTTTTGTCATGGAAATGGGTTTCAATAAATGGGGGATTTATTTAAGTGGATTGATATGCAATAGAATTGGTTGATTGCATGTAGTTGTGACCTTGGTGGGTTATATGCTTGGAATTGGCATGATTTTAATGTTGTGTTGAAGTGGCGAGAAGTACTGATATAAAAAGGGGATATATAGTGGACGGAAGGTCCACCATCAAAGGATAATTGGCCGGGAAGAGCCACTAGTCGTGAATGGATCAACAGGTTAGTCGAAAGCTCCAACGTTTGGTTGTTTTTTTGTGCATTGCTTTGCAAGATGGAATTTTTGTGCTAATGTGTAAATGTTGGAATGGTTTTTGTCTTATTTGTTTGGATTTCCCATGGTGGTTTGGTTTGGGTGAAATGGCATGGTAATGGTGTGGTTGACTTATGGTAATGGTATCACTAGTGATTATTTTATATAAACTTTTTTATATAAATGTGATAATGGTTTTATCCTAGTGGCATGTATAGGGAAGTCATATAAGGAAAAACTACTGAGAATTAGTACTCACCCCCTACTTTGGAACATTGGTGTCTTTGCAGATGTTGTGTATCATGATGTGAGAAAAGGTAAGGAATCACCCTCCCTTAGAGGAGCATTGTGATCCCTTGGCGGAGCTTGGAGCTTGGAGCTTGGGGTGGAGTTGTGGTGGTGTCATGGATTGTGGTGTTTGGGTGCTCAGTTTCCGCAGTGTACTCTGATGTTGTAAGGACATTTCTGGTTGTATTGGTTTTTAGTTGTGTTGTGGAAAAACTTGGTTGCCTTTTTTGGAATGTATGGTTGGGTAATTTAATTGATATGCATCATATAGTGGCTATTTTTGGATGGTTTGGATGGTTTTGTCTAAATGGAAAATTGTTCCCCAACTTGATCTTGAAGCCCTTGGAATTTATTTCCAGCCTTTGGCATCTTGGTAACGTCACTTAAGGCCAAGTAGCCCTCACCGCCTCCTCAAGCCAATGAGGTAGGGGCAGGGTGTTACAGAGGCCCTCAATTTTACATCAACTTTTTTTTTATTGATGACCTCAATCACTCCCAATAAATATTTATTTTTTCCTCCAATTATAATTTCCACCAATGTTCTCATATTCGAAATCCTAATTCTCTGGTGACTTTTTCATTTCACTTTCCCTCTTATTAAGACTAAATTTTATTAAACCTATTTCTGATGTGGGATTCCACAAAGGTATTTTCTATTTTTTTAAAACTTTTATTTTTGAAGAACAATTTCAAATTGAGAGGATGAAATTAATTGAATGAGGGAATAATGTAACACCCCAAGTTTCCTTGGTACGTTTATCTTTGAGTAATATAATATCTTGCAAAGTACGCAACATCGAGTTCAAGCGCTTCACGACCTATCCAACTGGAAGTTTAGAAAGCTGTTATTAATAGTAATAACCAAATTTTAAATTTTATATATCCCTTATAATTTTAAAATTCATATATAGGGTTTATTAGACTTAATATAATGGCAAATTCTTTTTTGGGATAAAAAAATAATTTTTTTTGAAAATGTAGTTTTTCCACCTTTTAATGGAGAACCCTTTTTAAATACAATATTTGTGACATTTATATATTCAATTTGATGTAATTAAATTATAATTTAAAATAGTCACATAAAGATTTATTTCGGATAAATTTTTTTACTTTTCGTATAACATTCATATTTTGATAGATAGTCAAAAACAATTAATTTAAATTAAAAACAACATTGTTAATAAAAATGATTTATAGTGTTAAATTATAAAGTTGTGTGTTATTAAAGTATCATTAGATTATATTTTTATCATTTAAAATAATTTAGGTCATTGTATTTAATTTCATATTTAAATTTTACATAAACATATGTCAATCTTTTGATAATTTTTACTTCTTAAAAACCCCGCTTTTTGGTTTTGAAAACTGAAATTAATTTAAAATTAAATTTTGCAATTTTTTTTTTGAATTTGGAAAAATGGATTTCATATTGGGTATCTGGGGGTCCATATTGTTTAAATAGGTAACATTAATTTTAGATATTATGAATAGTTACTTTAGTAAATATTTTATTTGACATGGTTAAAGAGTAAATCAGGTAAATAAAAGTAAAAAATAATATTATAATAATACTAAATTACTGTAACACATGTCTTAACCCTATTGAATGATACTTTACCGACCATGGGAATCCTTTAGTCTATTTTGGGACTTCCATGGTTCAACAAGAGAGTGATAATGAGATTTTATATTAATTAATTGAAATTAAAGACAAAAATAACATTATCATGCATCTTTTAGTAAAGAAATTTTTATATGTGGTTATATAATTGATATCTTCAATTATAAAAAGTCATTATAAATCTAATAATATTTCCTATATCTTGATATTTTGTTTATAAATTTTAGAAACAATACATATGTATATATATTTATTTATGAGACAATAAGGATGCAATATTTTCCTTATTAATGAATAAATCAAATAAATGATGTTATTAATATAAAAAATATTAATTAGTAACTTTTGGTTCTATACTAGAATTTTATAGGTGAATGTGACATGTTAGGATTTATTAAAGTTATTTTGTTTTATGTAATAAAGTTGTGGTGACATTCATAAAAACAAAATAATAAATATTGTCAAAATTGACATAAATGAGTTTTTAAAAAAAATACCATATTATTAAATGTTATAATATTTTTTAATACCTAATGTTCAGCCAAATGAATTATATGATAATAGATATTTCATTAATGTTCCACTTGAGATTAACTTGAAATTTTATAGTATTCTTATTGACTATATTATATAAAATTTCAAGGAGACGTGGTAAAGGTTAAAAAAATTAACCAGGAGTTAAATCTAAATGATAAGGTTAATATGATAGCCTAAACATGTCAAAAACCTATTATTTGATCATTTTTTTGTCCCATCCCCTATATTCTTGAAATAAATTATTATGGAACCATTATAAACCAATTATTATTATATAATAAAATAATATTTCATGCTTTCCCAAAAGTGACCCTCACCTCTCTTATAAAAGGGAACGTCCCCTTGTCTAAAATTCACACATCCAAAGCCATTTGACTCAGCCAAACCCAGATCCAATATCCTCCCAACTACCCTAAATTCATCCTATAGGTTTTAATTTGATAAAAATCTAAATTATAGAGCCCTTTTGATCAAATAAAATGATGCACCTGAAGAAGAGGTAATAATTTCATCACCTCATTCAAAGTTCTTTTCTTCTTCCACTTCCGCTTTCATTGTTGTTTCAAAACCAAAATAATAACTCCAATACCTTATACATATTGTGATGTTATTATAAATATATTAAAAAAATATTCATTATTATATTCATCCTCTGAATGACTAAGTCACCATACTTGCATATGTACAACTTATTGTCTCCACTTCGTGCAGTAGTTTGTTATTCAATAATTAATTATTTGGATGGGAAGAATAATGAGTATAATTGATGTAAATAAAATATATAAAATTTTAATGATTCTTTATATATGATATACCATCCAATTACATACTATTTCACCCTCAATATAATGGTTTTATCACTCGTGTCTACGTACAGATTACCGTCTCCACGAACTTGATGAGATTATTTCCCCATCGTAAGCATTCAAGAATAATTTTCATTTTATAAAGAATAATAATGGTTAATAACATAATATAATTCTTTATATGTAATAAATACATCCTATCCATAACAAACATGACTTTTGTAGCAAAACATATAATAGAAAATGAATTAGTTAACACCCAAAACAATGATACTAGTTAAATATAATTAACAAAGAAATATTAAAAGTTCATATATGATATCATAATTTTTTATGGTGTAATTTTATAGTTTAATAACCATAATTCAAAAATTATAAATGATGTTGACATACCATATACCAAGGAATAATAATATTTAAGGGTTAATTAGACAATCACATCATTATCTAAGGTTGTTTATTCTTGCGTATCTACTGGGATCTCTATATCATCCCCATCTGTGTTTCATAAAAATGTATTTCAAAACATTTTTACTATTTCCTAGACTCTGGGTTAATGTCATTTATACTTTGTTTGAATTTTTATAAAATTTTTATAAAGGATTCTTTATGTTGTTTTCCAAATAAGGTCCTTTAATGCCTTTTCAACAAAATTATAGAATGAATGTTTTTTAAACTTATTCGGCGAGTGTGTTTATTTCCTATCGTAACAAAACATTTGAAGTTTCATGTACAATATTATAATAATATTTTCAAAATAAATGTTTTATTTTTTAAATATGTGTCTTTTAAATGATTTCAAAATATTAAGAGATATTTCTCTCAAATAGTTTTGATTTCATCTATGTCGACATCCTTTGATTGGTTTTACACTTGTCTGATGTTGATTTATTATGATAGAATCTTCTATTTGCATTGAAGTCTTTTTTATATTTCTTATTATAGATGTTTTATATTTATATTGTTTCTGGTTTATGGTTAAAGTATTAAAATTTCAAATTACTGTTTAAAACGAATATTTATATTATATTTCAACATTTTCATGTGATGAATGTATTGGACATTGTATGTGATGGGTGGAGACGATCTAGCTCTTCAATGAATTATTTGGTCTCATGAGACAAACTAGTGTCTTGGCACAAGGCCTTGACAAAATCGTGTTTGTATTCTTGTAATGATACCTTTACTATGGGGTTATGATTCCTGTCATTATGCATTCTATCATTTTTAAATTAGCTATTGATATTAAATGTGATTATTCAACTAGTAGAATATCCAAGTGAATTACTAATTGGAATTATTGGATTTATATTTTCCATTTTATTATGATGTTTTATTTTAAAAGGATTGTGTTTTAGTCTTATACATTGCCTTCAATTTATGTAATAATGCATCGACTCTATTTAACTAGGGTCGGGGAGTTTCAATTTTTTCATCAATTAAACTCAAATATCAATATCATTGTTATTAACTTTTGTTTCACCATTATATTTTGAAATATTTAATTCAAAAATACATTAATTATAAAACAAAAAATTTGAATTTTTATAATTATGGTGAAATTGATGGAAAATTAAAAATGTTTTATTCCACTATATTCAATGCTAGGAAAATCTTATGTCAATAAATCCTATAAAAATGTTGAATAAATTAGAATAATTGAGGGGGGATATATGACCACAAATATCATTTTTATATATTATTTTTTGATCTACTAAAAAGCACATAACCCAATCGAAAAAATTCATAGAACTATTGTATTTTGATAATTATAGAAATTTCACAATAACATGAAAATGGTAAAAATACAATATATAAAACACCATAAAACTTTATTTTCTTCTATTTATATTTTAATAATACAGGGGTTAACCTATGTTTGTAGATCTGAAAGGGCTGAGTTTGAAGAAAAATAAGGGAATTTTAAAATCATATAATAATGGAAATTAGTACATGATATTATTTAGGCATTCTCTAATGACATAATAAGTATTAACTCATAATTATAAATATTACATAATAGTGTTAAATGATAAAAAAAGTAATCATGTGATTTTGTAAAAAGTAGATAACATGAGATTGTATGCATTGTTTAGGATAAAATCCATTATAACAAAACATAGTGTGCTTAGAAAAACATAATTCACCCTATAAATGATATATAATGGGATAGAAAACATTCTAAATTCATTGAGAGATATATAATTATAGGCACACACATTAAATTCATATCATGTACATGAATTTTTATTCCTAATAGATCATAAAATATATGAAAGTATTTCATCACTTTTAATCTTATGATTATGATGTGTGGGATATATAAAACAACATGTCTAGAATAATTATTAGAGAGGTTCATATATTTTAATACCATTGAGTTGAAATTGGGATGGGTATTCAAAAAATAATGGATTGGGATGGAAAATCATGGATTAAATTTTACATCATGTTTAGTAAATATGATTTTTTCATGGAATGTTTTATTAATTTTTAGGGATGGTATCTCATTTCTTTGTAATCATAAGGATATTAATGAGATACGTGAAAAATAATTACAATGATAATTTTTGAAAGAAAAAATCATAGTATAAATAAATTATATGAAAAAAATATAAAAAGGAGAGAATATCATTCCATGAGGGAATACTTCTAAAATTTTGGTTGATGCTTTTTAAGATATTTGGAAAAAAATGGGAAGAATTTCTATAGGTAATGGGAGAGTATCATAGTGATAACTTTGATTTGAATAAATAATTGTGGGGTTTTTTTTGTGAATTGTTTTTAGAAAAAAAGAGTAGAATTATATATAAAAATTTAAACATAGTGTTCGTAATTTTAGATTTAAAAAAACAAGAGACACAAAACATACCATGGTTATTACTGACAGGTTCTACTAAAGTAGACTATTTTAAAATATTTAATTTTTCTGAAAAAACACCTTTAAATAATAAAATTAATTTTATGAATTTTAGTCATGTTCATATATATTTTTTCTATATATTATAATATAATATATGTTTTGGAGGATACATTACATGTTGGTAAAATTAATCCAATAACTTAAAAACATATTATTTAAATATGAAATATATTTTTGGTCATTGATGAAAGTAATATATTTTATAACATCACTCTTTGTCTATTGGTATGTCATAATAGTTATGAAATATTTAAATCATATTTATTTTCCCCAAAAAATTTACATTCATAGAAAAAAATTAAAAATCCACCATTAGCTATTTTTTCATTGTGTATTACAAAAAAACAATATATATTTATCTAAAATTATTTTACATATATTATATTCTATTAATTTATATAAAAATTTTTATTCATCATAAAATACTCATTTTTTTAAACTAACCACATTATGAACCTTATTTAAATGAATTTGGAATTCTTTAAATTATATTAACATATATATTCAATAATTATTATTTAATAATATTATTTAATGAAAATATTATTTTCATAAAAATTATATATTTTATCAAAAAAAATTTATTTGAAACTAAATATTTCCAAAAATTAAATATTTTGAATCTATGTATCAATTTTTTTAGAATAATTCAATAATTTGTTTCATAATGTATTAATGAAATATATAATTTTAATCATTATTTATCTAGAATTTATAATTTTAAAATTCATGCTACTAGCATCTATATTCATAACCCATGGTAACATAAATTAATTTCCTAGGGGTAATGTGTCTGATGGTTTTACTTTGATGGGAATGTTTAGATGTCATTGTTTGGGTGGTGATCTAGATATTCATTAACTTGTTATATTTTGGATATACTGAAGCTATATCTCTTGAATCCTTTCTAAGTACTAGTCTAGGTAAATTAATAGTGATTCCATCACCTGTAAATCCTCTAAAAAATGGTCTTTATATGGTATTATCCTATTGGTCAAGGAAATCACAACTCCCTTCTATTTAAAAAAAATGTTATTGTAATTCAGATTACATAATAATGTTAATGGTCTCTCTAAAATAGAAATATTTTCATATTTTGTTATTCTTATTGTTCTTTTAATTTTGACATGAAATATTTTATAAATTTCCCAAATAACTAATGTTATAATTTAATTTATATAAATAAATTATATAAATTGAACATATTTATTTAAAAATAAATTTCATATATAAAACCTTTAGTCATAAAATCCATCACACATTCAAAAAATTTACCCTTGAAATTACATTTTACATGCTAAAGAGATGATGGTACATCAGTTTGATTGAATCGTCTTGTTATATTTCGACAAAATAAATTATTTTGTCCTTCCATTATACGTAACCCATGTGAGTTTCATTTTTTCATATAATTTTAAATTTATGATCTATAATTTTTATTCTCATATTATTATATTAAATATTATTTTCTGGAGGTACTACCTATGAATTAGTTACGTGATAGGGGTGTTGTATGTATAATCATAACAATGAAACATTGTAGACATCAAGTATATGAGATAGGATAGCTAGGAGTGCGATTCGATATTCCAACCATTGATAAGAGAAAAAATCTCAAATAGGATGATGCATCAATGGGTAAGGTTTATCCTCCACCCAAACCTCATGAATTCATTCTTTGGTGATATGTAAAGATATATCTTATCTCCAACCTCAATATATATATATCTTTTTGATGATTATCTTTATAGATGTTATTTAAAAAAATTCAACTTACACATGACAGTAAATGTGTAACGCCCCGACCCCAGTTACCCAGAGTCGGTGCATTATTACAAAACTTTGGCATGATCACGAGAAAGATCAAATCTCGAATGACCGATTAGTTTAGTATCCTTGGAAACACTAGATATATTCATAAAGTTTTATATTACATCATAAAAATGAAAACTACAACAACAACTTTTCTTCATAGTACACACTCATATCCCCACATACTATCCCTGGAGGTCATTCATAAACTACATCTTTACATCCGAGGAAAAATACAACATTGAAAGGGGTGAGCTCAAATTCCCTGTAAGGATAACAATATAGCGGAAACTTTCATAAATAAGAATAAACTTTTAAGGCAATGTATAACTAAAACAAAATCCTTTTAAACCTAAAATTCAACATAGTATGGTAAAAATAAAATGAAATAATGCCATTTACTTATTCGTATGGATATTCTACTAATCGAATAATCACATGCAATATCATTAACCACTTTCATAATGATGGAATGTATAATGCCAGACTATCATAACCACATAGCCAAGGCCTCGTGCCAAGACTAAAAATAAGATTTTGTTAGGGCTTTGTTCCAAGACACTAGTTTGTCTCATGACACCTACCGATGCATCGAGGAGCTATAGCAGGCTCCACCCGTCACATATTAAGTCCAATGCATTCCCATATGAAAAGGTTTAAACATGACAAAAACATTCGTATTAAAACTAGCATACGAAATGTCAATAATTTCACCATAAACCTTGAAGGGTATAAAAATAACATATCCATAGTCAAGCATATCACAAAACCTTCAATACAATATGGACGTTTTGTTTCATAATAAATCAGCTTCAAATAAGCTTAAAATCCATTAAAGGATGTTGACATAGATGAAATCTAAACTCTTTTTAGAGAAATATCTCTTTTTATTTTGAAATAATTTAAGAGTCAAATAAAATAAAACATTTTCTTTGAAAATATTTTTATAAGATTGTAAGGGAAGCTTTGACGATTTTATAACGGCGGAAAATAGCCACACCCGCCGTATAAGTTAAAAAAACATTCTAACCTTAATTTTGTCGAAAAGGAAAAAAAGCACCTTGTTTGGAAAATGACAGAAAGATTCCTTAATAATCCTCTTATAAAAAGTAAAACAAGGGTATAAATTACTTTAACCCATATTCTAGTAAATAGTAAAAATGTTTTTAAATTCATTTTTAAGAAACATGGATGTGGATGATAAAGAAGTCCCAGTAGATTATTACATATAAACAACCTCGGATAATGAAGTGATTGCTAAATAAACCCTTACCTTATAATTTTCCTTGGTTAGGGTAGGTTAACCTCTTGTTTAATGGTGAAATAAGTGTTATTAAATTATACAAGAATCATATATATTAATATGATATCATAAATGATCTTTTAACATTGCTTTGTAAATAATATTTTAGAATTATCGTTGTTTCGGGTGTTAACTTACTAGTTCTCTTTTATATGTTTTGTTATGTAAGCCATGTTTTTCATGGATCAGTTGTATCTTAATCATATCCAGAATGATATCAAGTCCTTAGATACTATTATTAATCATAAAATGAGAATTAGACTTGAATGGATATGATGGAGAATGAATCTCATCGCGTTCGTGGAGACGGTAGTCCGTACGTACGCACGAGTGACAATATCATTCTTTTGATATTAAAATAATATATAATTGGATGTTATATCATATATACAGAATCATTATCGAGTTATATTTATTATTTACATGAATTAAACATCATTATTATACCCATCCAAATAATAATATATTGAATAACAATTACACCACGACGTGGAGACGGTAAGTCGTACGTACGCACGTTTGGTGAAATTTCATTAAAATGATGTATAGAATACTGAATATGGTTGTACCATATTTATAATAATATTATAGTATATAGTAGATACTGGATTAATTATTTTAGAATGGGATAAACAAAGAAATAAGAAGTGTAAGAAGAAAGGAACTTGAAAAAGGGTGGTGAAAACATTACCTCTTCTTCGGGTTCTTCCTTTTCATTTGATCAAAAGGGCTCCTTAGGTTGTCTTTATGACTAAAGGAAGGCCTCTAGGATGAAGTGAGGGAAGTTTAGAGAGTATTTGGGTAGGGTTTGGCTGATCCAAATGGCTTTGAAGGTGTGAATTAATGAGAAGGGGGAGTGCCCTTTTATAAGAGGGGTGAGAGGCACCTTTGAAAAAACTAGAAATATTATAATATAATAAATTCATATTCAGTTTCTAGTGGCTCAAAAGTGGATTATTTAAAGGTTAAGGTTGGGATGGGTCAAAAACCACTCAACAAATAGAATTTAAACAGGTTTGGGTTTCTATATTAACCTTATCTTTAAGTATTAACTCTTAGTTACTTATTTTCACTTTTACAATGTCTCTTTGTATTTTTATATTATATGTTTTATAAACATACTATATACATCCAAGAGACCACCAAATGGTCCATTAATGATACCCCTATAATTATATAAGTCTCTTGGACGAACCATAGATTTTTAAGAATTTAATATCAATTAATAATATAATATTTTTTTAAAAAACACTTTTATGTCAATTTTGAAACTATTCAATAACTGATTTTTTTTAAAATCATAACAGAATTATTAATTCAAACAAAGTCAATTAAGTCAATCCTAACATATATTATTAACCTAAAAAATTAGTTTAATTCATAAAAAGTCTCAAATTATAATTATTTGCGTATTTATAATATCAATTATTTTAATTTTTCTATACTATGTTAATTACTGCATCATCCTTGTGTCATAAATAAATTAAATTATTTAATGTCTAAAAATTATAATTAAAATATAATTATGTGGTAAATAATTTTATCTTTCTAATTAATATTTACAATCGAATTTATCTTATGTATAACCCTATATTAAAAATGTTAAGTAAATAAACATTGATTTTAACTCTTTTAACTCTTCTTTGAATTAAATAAAAATAAATGTCCAAATCTAATCCAAGTGGACCTAAATGATAATATTTTATTCCTAAGGTTTTTTTTCGGTCGAGATAAACTTTTCCAATAGAATTATAATATGTGTTAGGGTAATATTAATATCATTTTTACCCTTTATTACCCTATTTACTTTTAACCGTGGTAAATAAAAGTAAAAAGATACTATTCACCAAAAAATATTTTCATCTCATTGAACCAAATTTTACTACTTGATATTAACTGTGTCTATCGGATTTTCGAAATTCCATTCACAGAAGCTGTAAAATTATGTTTTATGAAAAATTCAGTTTTTTAACTACCACTTAGTGGTTTCACTATTCATTAAAAATTGATGTTTTTCTGAACAATGCCAAATTTTCTCCCTAAGCTATAATTGATATTCCAAATTCAAAAATGATTTCTATTTTACAAAATTTTGAACATATAAGTTGCATTAATTAATTTTATAATTAATTCATGCTGTCACAACAAATAGCGTTTTTTAAGAAACAATATATATCAAAAGATTGACAATTGTTTATGTCCAATTTCAAAGTGAAATTAATTCTAATGAACACCATTGGATAAAATTGTAAAAATATATTCTAATCATACTTTAAAACCACTCAATAATATAATTTATCACTATAAATTATTTTGATTAAAAAAGTTGTTTTTAAGTATTTTTCACTATTCATAAAAATTGGAAGTTATCAGAAAATTACCAAAAATTCATCTTAGGATAATTTCGATATTCCTAATCCAAAAATGAAGTCCATTTTGAAATATATAATATATATAATTTCAAAAAGTAGGTATTACTATTCATAACGGCTTGTTTTATTGGTTGTGGTGTGTTAGAACTCGATGTTGCATACAACACACGCTATCACATTATTCAAAGAGAAACGTACCGTAGAAGCTTGGTGTGTTACATTCTCCCCTCCTTCAAATAATTTCGTCCTCGAAATTTATAGAATACTACCACATGAAAAGACTCGGCTGGTTCTTCATCATAAGTTCCTCGGGTTCCCATGTTGCTTCTTCCATCTTATGGTTTCTCCACAAATCCTTTACCAGACGCGTCGTCCGGTTTCTCAGTACTTGTTCTCTCGTATCAAGAATATTGACGGGCTCTTCGCAATAAGACAGATTGGGTTCCAGTTATAATTCCTCGTAGGTGAGTACATGCGTTAGGTCAGGCATGTATTTCCTTAATAGATATACGTGGAACACATCATGCACTTTGGAGAGACTTGGAGGCATTGCCAATCGGTAAACTACAGCCCCAATTCGTTCTAGAATTTTGAAAGGTCCGATGTACCTGGGACTCAATTTACCTTTCTTACCAAAACGTATGACTCCCTTCCATGGAGATACCTTCAGGAAAACAAGACTAGTGACTTGAAATTCCAAATCCTTTGGATAGTAGGTATAAAAGGATATAGAATCATTGGATGTTTCCAGTTCAATGAATAAACCCATTAGTTACCGATTGGAAAGTTTAAACCTTAAACAAACATGGTCATCCCCATTTTTATTAGAACATTAATACGTGATAATTTTATTTGAGGAAGTGCGGACTTCCACACCCACAAAGTGATAGGACTCATTAATGACTTGTGCGAGATCTATAAATTATAGAGTTGATGATATTATATATTATATTATACTAGAATTATAATATTCCAATTTATCATTATGTTTTAATTCCATTAAAATATAAAATAGAAATGAAAGTAGCGTTCATGAGTACGTACGACTTACCATCTCCATGAACGGTGCATTTAATCTCTTATCTCCAAATGTTATGAACTATTATAAATACATATATATACTGGATATATAATACATATATGATATCTAAATCTTGTATATCATTCTAGAGATAATGGACTTTTTACCACATGGAAAAATTGTAATTATAACAAGTTCATTTTTGACTCATGTTCCGAACGTCAATAAAATATCGAATATGAACTCAAATAATTAACAAATTGTTATAACAAGGTAATAAGTGATATAAAAGTAATAATAAACATTAAATTTTTTTTAATCATGTTGAAATCAACTTATGTTTATTATTCAGGAAAAAAAGGAACATACATGACAAGTCGGACTTGAGGTAAGGGGATTCTTATCTCACTTTTAATTCCGTGAGATTTCCATTGTTTGCCACTTATTTATTGCATGTGGTGTATTACGTACTACCATTTGATATATACTATCATGATTATCATAATATTCATGGTATTTTGTGAATTATTAGTTGGTTATTAACTTTTGGTCATAAGGATATATTGATTACAACGTGGTAAGGGGATTTTATCTCACTACTTATTCCTGTGAGATTCATGCTATATTTCCACTATTTCCTTTTTTTGTGGTGTATGTACTGCCCATGATTGTATTCTTTTTGTAATATACTTTAATTTATGTGTATTTACATATTCATTGTATGATAATTCTTTCATGGGGTGTATGTTATGTAAATTTCTAAATCAGTAAGGGAATTTCAAATTTCAATTTCCACTCATTGGGCTTTACGCATACTTCATTGATTATTTTACTCCATGATTATGTGTGGAATCACTATTTATTATTTGTGTAATAATTTTCACCCCCCCTTTTGTGTATATTCTTTTTATACACATAATCACTCCATTGATATATTCTCAAGTCATCAATATGAACTTGATAAGATTAATTTTAATTCAATCTTTATTCATTGAGTTAAACATCCAATTCATTTTTTTTTGTTTTTACATGAATAGGGATGAATGTACTCTGATATATTTACACTAAATATCCAATCATATTGAGTGTATATATATTTTTCACACATAATTATGTCATTTATTTATCCTTAACATATGGATACAGTCTTCATAAGGGATTTCATCTTAACTTACATTCCATTGAGACTTATTTGTTGTTATGCGCCAGTTCACTTTTATTTGGTGTATATTCTGTACTTCGACATAGTATATAATGAATCCTTTTATTCTCATGATATTATAGTGTTTTTATTACCTCAATTATTTATATTCAAGAATCTCTCATTTGGTTAGGAACTGTAACTAAAATATCATTTTAAATATTTTAAAATTTTATTCTTATAAATCATTCTCATTAATGTACATATTTTAAAAATGGTTTTAATGATTTATTTTTATGGAAATTTATGTTTTAAAATTAAAATTACTTTTAAAAGTCTCAATTTGGTATGGAAAAAAATAATTCAAAAATATATTTGAAATAGCTTCTTGATAAATAATGGTACATTTATATGTTTTTAAGAAAAAGAGGGATATTTATCTCAAATAGTTTTGATGATTATTTTCATTTATGGAAATATCCATCATTATTCCTAATTGAGGTTAATTTATTATATTAAAATCTTCCATATTGTATTGAATGAGTTATTTCTGACTGTGGATGTGCTATTTTTATTCCATTCATGGACTGTTGTTAAAATATTGAAATTTAGTGTGCTAGTTCTAATACGAACGTGGAGATTATGTTTGAAACATTTCATATGAGGAATTCATTGGACTAAGTACATGACGAGTAGAGCCCACTATATCTCTACGATGCACTGATAGGCCTCATTAGAGAATTAGACGTGGAATAGGCATATACCTTTCTTAATTTTTGATATATGGTTTTGGCCGAGGCCATAGTCATTTTTAGAAATCTTGGCTGAGGCCTTGAAAAAATGTTTTAGAATGTATGGAATTATGCATTCCATCATTATGATAATAGTTATTTATATTTCATGTGGTCATTCGACTAGTATAACACCCATGACTATATTTTTTATGGCATTATTTACTCACCTCATATACCTTCCATAAATAGCTCATGTTTATTATACGTTATGTCTTGTGTTTTCAATTATTCTCCAGGACTAATGTTTATGTTATAATCCATTGTATTTCTTACTCTTACTGAGCATTTGAGCTTACCCCTTTCCTAGGTTTCATTTTCCCAGGATATGAAGAAGTTTGTTATGAGTTACTTGCATCAATAATCTTGGAATCTTGTATGTTTATAATGGAATAAATTAGTGTTGTTTTTCATTTAAAGATGTAATCTTGAACTAAAGTATGTATCATATTTCCAAGACTACTAAACTAATCAGTCCTTTGGGACTTGATTCCTTGTAATCAAACCAATGTCTTAAAATAATGCTCCCGCTCCTGGATTTTGGGGTTGAGGCGTTATAGTACAAATAATTAATCATGGACCCAACTGCAACATCATGAAATTGATGAATAATTTTCTCCATTTATGAATTATATATGCATGAGGTCATTTACCAGGTTGTCGAGCACGTCGAATAAGATGTTTATTTTTAACTAGAATTTATTCAGTATAGCAGCAACCCTAAGTCATATCTTGATAGAGAATTAGATAATTAATTTTAAAAGAGGGGTTTTTTAATGAATGTATTTGTGTAATGATATTTTGTAAAACTTGGGGGTTTGATTATTTAATTTTAAAATTGAAAATGAAAGCGATAAAATAAAATATAAATTAACAGAATCAATTAATCATGATCAACCCAGGGTACTCTCGTGATGTTTATCCTTCACCGCTTCATGATATAGGGTTTTGATCTTTTAATACCTGGTTTGTAACACCTAGAACCATAATGTTATTGAGTTTATACTTGGATACCTCATATGGTTCAGTGAAAATCCTACAATTATTCACTAGTCACCGCCGATGATTGGGTGATTCTTTTTTTACTTCATAAGTGAAACTCACCAAGGCAACACACAAAAAAATCGATGTGATGTCAAGGTTTGTATGTTATTTTTTTGTAATACCTTGACATAAATTTACCTGGACTTGATAGTGCTTAATTGTTTTCAATTGACCAATATGAATCAAATAAACACCATAATTGAATGAGGGTTGAAAAAGGGATGAACGATGTGTAAAACATCACATGAAAGGGTACCACCAAACATTATCTTTTGAGTTTGAGTATAACATAAGAGTATATAACTCAATTAAATTAAATGAAAAGATTAATAAAAAAAATGTACAACATGAAATTGAAAATATCATTCAACATAATAAAAACATGAAGCTCTGGATTACGTCATGTTCTCCCCGAGTGATCACAAGGGGTTTAGAAAACCATGGGAGAGGAGAAGAGAATGATGTTGAGGTAGAACTTCCCGTAGCCTCTATAACATAAACTATTGGTGGGAGGACTCATTTGGGACTCCAAAATGGCAGCACCTAGCCTCTAGTTCAAACTCCCAAATGGATAGCCCAAGCTTCCATTTTATAGGAAATTTGGTTAGTGGTTTTGGGCACACTGATTTTTCAAACCAATTGTACCATGCATTTCAACCAATAGACAATTGAGTCTCCTTTTCATAAAAACTGGAATGTTTTAGCCCCAATTATTGAATATCTCCACTGAATGTTTGGAATAAATTTGAAAAGTGGATCCATATATAAGGAAAGATTCCAGAATGCCACTTTTGACATCGCACAAATTCGGTGTTTTGGACAGATCAGGTTGGTTGGGCCCCATTTAGGAAGAATTGGGCTTGGGTTTCTTTATAAGAGTTATATCCAATTTAATTGTGGACCAGAATACAAAATATTATACCATTTGGATGCACATAAGTTTCTAAAAAGGAAAAATAGTGGACAAGTCTTCTTGGATCTATGCAATTTTGGCCAATTTTTTTTCCTCTTCATCATGGGACCTCAAATCACCTTCACCTACAATATAATAATCAAATCAAGTAACATTTAACTTTTTAACAGTGTTATAAACAAAATAATTGGATCAAGGATTGAGTGAAATTTTTTATTATACTTTTATTTTTCAATTCAAAACTAGTTTAAAACATTGGTATAAGGGTAAAATAAAAAAGAGAATCGTGGTATGATCACTCCCCCACAGCTACACATTTTCACTCTTGGGAAAAGTATAATATACTAATCCTGTACCATTCCTAAATCAATGGTGTGAAAACATTCAAGATTATTTTTATATGAAATTCATCATGTCTCGTTTATGGAATCATTTTTCTTTTCATTTTTTCTTTTCTCACATTCAAATTTGATCAACTTCATTTGTTCACCCATGAAACATGTCGCAACCTACCTCACCAAAAAAATTTCTATATTTACTCAAGGAACATATGAAAGAGTATTTATTCTCTTTTACCAGAGTTCATGTGATCTTTCCATATGATTTCCAAGATTCTCAGTTCACTACCAACAAAAACTAGTGTGAAACTCAAGAGGACATCCAACAGGTTGTTCTGAGGTTCAAGGGTTGGTAGGTTTAAATGTTTAAAAATCTAAGGAAAAAGAGGAGTGTTTGATATCTTATGTACAAATCATGTAAAAATTAAGAAAGTGTTCATAATTAATGTACACACTCAACCCCTCACAAAGTGTATCACTTCCAACTCACTCTACCCATTGTACAACTTTCTGGGTCACAACTATGTAGTGAATAATAATGAGTAAACCTCCTATTTCTCCATTTTTTCATTTTTAATGTTCTTTTTAATGTATGGAACTATATTTTTAATGTATATATTTCTTTGGAGATAAAAAGGATAACATGTGTAAAACAATGAAGTAATATGGATTGTGAACCCATTTCCCAAGTAAAATACAGGCACCCTTTATATCAACCCATAATAATGATTATCTCCCCAGAATCCCAATGGAAATACCCTCTCTCCCACACCTTTTGAAAATAAAACTAGAATATAAACAAGATATAGGTATTTAGGGATAAATTATCTTTTAATTTGGCTACCTAACTTGAATTTCTTGGTCTCTAAGGCTTGATAAGGATAAAATTTAAAGGTGGCCAAAAATAGAGGATAATTGTACAAAGGGATTTTAAATGAACAATTTCCTCAATCATGAATGTAGAATGATTGAATCTTATGGATTAAAATAGAATCAAGGCATGTTCTGGTTTCACTACATGACCCATGACCATCAAGAATGTTATTAAAAGTATGAATATGCAATAAAGGTCTTAAAATGTCTCTATGGTAAGGGATTAAAATATTGGTCAGTGCTAATGAGGAATGGGATACCAAAATCTATTAAAAACCTAACAATGATTTGAAAATAAAAATTCATGAAAATGATTTCTTATCAACATTTATTTGAAAAAAAAATTCCTAAAACAATGGAATTTTTCACACAATCGACTCAAGCATGAAAACTTATTTTTGATATTCTTTTTATGATCAATATTTATCTAAAAACACAAAATAATGAAAAAAAATTAAAAATGAAAACACAATTTTTGTTTTTATTATTTTAATCTTATATATTATATGTCACCCACCCCCACACATAAAAGTCACATAGTCCACAATGAAATTATATTAAATAAATATACTTGTATATAAAGGTAAGGATAAGGTATATCCTGCTAAGTGGTGTCATATGTGGCATCTATCAGCTGGATTTCTTCCACAAGATGCTTTGTAAAATCCTCATAGAAGTGTTTTAGTCTCTTCACATTGACAGTAATCCTTTTCCCACTCTTCTCATGAACAAACATATATAGCAGCAAAATGGTAAACATCTGTAACGGTATAAGGACCGAGCCATTGAGAACAAAGCATACCTGGGTGGTGCTTTATCTTGGAATTATACCTGTGAAACTTCTCGCCAATATGAAACTTCCATTGATGAATCATGTTATCATGTATATCCTTTGTCTTCTCTTTATTGATATGGGAGTTGTCATATGCATCATGTCGAATTTCATCCACCTCTTGAATTTGCCGCTTCCTATGCTCATCTGCAACTAAATGATTCATATTACATTGTTTAATAGACTAATATGCATGGTATTCTACCTCCACCGGTAGGTGACATGCCTTTCCATATACAATTCGGTATGGTGAAATTCCAATTGGGGTTTTAAAAGATGTATGGTATGCCCAAAGTGCATCATCCAAATGAAAATTCCTACCTTTCCTATAGAGCTGTACAATTTTTTCCAAGATTCTATTAACATCCTGATTTAAGATTTAGGATTATCCGTTAGTTTGGGGGTGATATGCAGTGGAGAATTTATGATCAAATCATACTTACGATGAAAAGTTTTCATGTTATGATTGCAAAAACGGGAACCCTGACCACTAATGATGAATCTTAGAAATCCAAACTGACTAAAAATTTAGGACCCAACAAAATCAATAACAACTCGAGAGTCATCGGTCCTAGTATAATTTTTTCCACCCATTTAGACATGTAATCCACATCTAACAATATTTACATGAAGCTAAATGAATTTGAAAAATTACCCATGAATTCAATTCCCCATGCATCAAAGATTTCACAAAATAAAATGGGATGTTGGGGCATTCCATTCTTCTTAGAGATATTCCTAGGGAATTGAAAATGACTACATGACTTAAAAAATCAATGGGCATACCTATAATAGTTTTTCCAATAATTTCCTAAGTCAAGGACCTTTCAAGGTGTACATTGAGAGCCAATGTGGTCCCCATAGGCCAAAGTGTAGAAGAAGGTCAAAATAGATATGAACACATGGTCAGGGACACACCAATGAACTACTTAGTGACCACAAATTCTCCACCAATTTGGGTCATCCCAAATGTACCTGAGAATCAAGATTATGTCTCTGAGATTGTAAAATGTAGAAATCAGTGGTGACCCTAGATGTTACTAGAATATTCATAATTTCTAAATACCATAGGGTAAGGTCCACAATGTCACAAAGGTTCTCACGAAGGTAGAATTCTCTAATGGGGAGGGGTGACTCAACATGATGGTCCAATCGTTGGTAAATCCTACTAATGTGGTCAGCTACCACATTTTCCACTCACCTCTTATCTATAATCTCAAGTTCAAACTCTTTCTGGAAGATTATCCACCGTATGAGGTAGTGCTTATCTTCAAGCATCTTTAAGGGGAATCAAAGGAAAACTTGGTAAAAAACAATCAATATCGACTCATAATGATATGGATGAAATTTTTCCAAGGAAAACCATATAGTAAGGAATTATTTTTCAGTGGTTGTGTAGTTTACCTGGGCAGGGCCACGGGTACGTGAGACATATGCTATGACATGAGAGGCCTTCTCAACCAGTTTTGATAAAACTTCCCCAACATCAAACTTATAGTAATCACACATAAGCTCGAAGTGGAGATCATACCATGGTGGTTGGATGATGGTCAGTTATGTGAGAGTCCTTTTTAGTGAATTAAACACATCCTAATTGTTTTTATCAAACACAAACTCATAATCCTTTTGTAATAATCTGGAAAATGGAAGTTAGATCTTAATGAAGTTTTTAATGAATCGGTGGTAAAAAATTGCATAACCCAAGAAAGATCGCACCTCAAAAACACATTTTTAATATATAAGGGTTGAAATTAATTCAATTTTTGATTTATCCTCTATAATTCCCCCTTTTGAAATAACATGCCCAAGAACTATCCCACGTTCAACCATGAAATGGCATTTCTCGTAATTTTATACAAGATATTATTCTATGCAACGACGGAGGATAGAACCAAGGTGAGACAAAAAGTTATAAAAGGATGTTCCATAAACTGTGAAATCATCCCTAAAAACTTCCATGAAATTCTCTAGGTACTCAGAAAAAATAATCAACATACAATGCTGAAAAGTACCTGGAGCATTACAAAGACCCAAATGCATCCTTATGTATGAAAATGTGCCGAATAGACAAATAACTTTTGTATTTTATTGATCCTCAGAGGATATATGGATTTGGAAATAACCCAAATAGACATCAAGGAAAAAAATGGCACTTACTGGTCAATCGTTCTAATATTTGGTCAATGAAAGGTAGAGGAATGTGGTCCTTTCAGGTGGTTTAATTTAGTTCATGGTAGTCAATACATACTCACCAACTATTTTGCACACATGTTAGAACCAATTCATTACATTCATTTTACACCACTTTCATTCCAATTTTTTAGGCACAATTTTCACTGGGCTAACCCATTTAATATTAGATATAAGATAAATGATCCCTCTGGCATGTAATTTACTAACTTCCAATTTTACCACTTCTAGGAGAGTGGGAATCAACCGGAATTGAGATTGTTTTATGGGAATTGCCTCATTATCTAACGGTATATGGTGAATACAAATAGATGGGGTAATCATAGGAATATCATCCAATTTCCATCCTATTTCCTTTGTACACTCTCTTAAAAGATGATGCAGTTTTGATTCCTTCTGCAGAGAGAGGTTATTGGAAATAATGATGGGAAATTTGTCAATGCCTTTAATATAGTCATATTTTAAATTAGATGGAAGTGGTTTAAGTTCCAACACTAGGGATTTTTGGATTGAGGAGGGGATTTAAGGAGAGTAAGGTCTATTAAACTCTATATATGATCATTTTTAATCTCTAAATATAGATAATCTGTATAAATGAGATTGGAAGAATCACCGACGATCATGTGTTCCTCAAAATGAAGACACTCATCAATTAAAGCACAAAATTTAATAATTTCATAACCTACAGACCACTCAAAACATTACTCATTACTAAAATCATCCAAGGTTGCAGAAGAGGAAAATGAATTAGAGTATCGATTGAGGGGAGAATTGTGTGTGTCTATATAATTTATCATCACTTCCATCGCATAGATAGGAAGAGTGGAGTGTTATTCAACAGGGTGTTTCATAGCCTCTAGGATATTAAATCATACCTTTTTTCCACTAAACACCATGGACTATGTACCATTTTCAACATTGATGACCATCCTTGCTGTTTTGAGGATTTTCCTCCCTGGTATGAGTGGGTCATGTCCTGGGGTTCATGTATCTTCTATCTCAAGAATGTTGAAATCAGCGGGGGAAGGTGAGATTCTTCACATTGACAAGGACATCCTCAATCACGCCTATTGGATGCGTTGTACTCCGATTTTCATGATGCACGATAATGCCTGTTTGTTCAATCTCTCCAACCTATAGAGATGTATACACGGAGTGATGCATTACATTATTTGAAGCACCTAAATCTAACATAGAATCTGAAAAGAATGTCTCCCCTATGGCACATGGTATTGTGAATGTGGCCAGATCCTTGCATTTGGTTGGCATTGCTAGTTGAATCAAATTCCATACATTCCTTTCGAAGTTGAATCTCTCATTCACATTCACCCTTCTTCTATGGGTGTAAATATCTTTGAGAATTTTTTCATAATGGGGAATTTTATTGACTGCATCTAGTAAAAAAAATTTATCTCGAAATTTTTTAATTGTATCTCTTATTTCAGTATCAATATCATTATCTGAACGTTTCTTAGATTTTTAGATTCTTTGGTGAAAAGGAATATGAATGGATTGTTCAATTTAACCATCAATGATATTTTGGTTACTCTTTTTATTTTTTTTCTTCATTGGAATCATTTATGGGTAGATAAAGAGTGTTTTCAAGAGGTGGACATACCTATTGCATATAATTAGTAGAAGTAGAAACTTCTTTGCCACTACAAAGTGTAACTACACTTAAGTTACATTCTTTTCATTGGATTGGAATTGGGTTGGGATGGTAGTTTTTCAGAACCTAACGTCATAAGCTCACCGATGGTGTTCGCTAATTGTCCCACTTGATTTCACAGGTCTTGAATTACTGAATGTGTGGTCTGTTAGAACTGGAGGTTCTGAGATGCCATTTGTTTCAGCAGGTCCTCAATTCTGGTTTCATATTTGGGATGAGGAGGATGATTTTTTTTTGAGAAGATGAAGGATAATAACGTTTCATACCTTGACCTTGTTTTTACCAATTATGCTTGGGGTAGCTTGAGTTTCCTCCTTGTCGGTACTGGGGTTGTTCTTGTCACATGGGGTTTAGATTTGGCCTGAATGGTTCATACATGAAGGGAGGTGCTTATTTGAATGGGAGTCCTAGGAACAAGACTACAAAAGACTTAGGTGAATCTTGAATTTGTTGGCATTGGTAAAAAATTGAGTATTTTCAGAACAAATACTACAATGTAATGGAACTAGAAGAGATTGTGAGTTACATTGTTCTTGTTCGATTTACCATATAAGGGTATGTATCTCATCAATATTTGATATATACCTTTTTTTATAGAGATTAATTACTTACCTCATGAACTCATTAGGTTTGTGCAATAGCTAATGTACCAAATTGTTCTGTATTTTGTGCCATGTTGGCTATTATGTCCCGAGCAGCGGAAGGTGTTTTATCAACTAGGGAACCGCAAGCTTCAGCATCAAATATTACACAATCCCTGGGGGTAAGTCCCTCATAGAATTATTTTATTAATAGTTTTTCACTAATCAGGGGGTGGGGGAATTTTTAGAAAAGGCTTTTGAATCTCCCCTAGTATTCATGAAGGGTCTCTCCTTCTGATTGCCTAATTCCACAGATTTCTTACCTAATTTTTGGAGTTCGGGAAGCATGGATTATCTTCGCTAAAATGAATCTTTTAATGTCATTACATCCCCTAATCATGGTAGGTATATATTATAGACAATTTTTTGCTACAACATCAATGGATAAAGGGAAGTCCTAAAACAAAATTAGGTCCTCAGATACATTTTGAGGTTTCATGGTGGAACACACTATGTGAAACATCTCAATGTGTTTAGGACCGTCCTCACTGGGAAGACCATGGAATTGAAGAATATGGTGGATGATGCCTGATCCTAGATCAATGTTGTCTGCTACCTCGATATATTGGATGTACGAAGGTCGGTACTCCACATCTGGGGTGGTAAGTTCTTTTAAGGTTCAATTTTTTGAAGCCATGTTTTCTAGGGTTTGAATGGGTTAATTTTTTACTATTTTATGGACACTTGAGGTTCCAAAAAAGGTTCCCCATAATAAATTAATTGACCTTCCTTAGATTCCTTAATTTATTAATGGACTGATATTTCTGTTTCAGGGTCAAATTCAAGTAGTGTTTATTTTCCAGATCTTATCTTGCAACAATGATATCTAGTTTAATTGATTGATTGTTTGTTTTTTTCTTTTGATTTCTTAATATTTTTTTGGAATATGAATAAAATAAAAATACTTAATAAATTAAAGTAGAAAAGAAACTATAATGTTATACTAAAAAATTAAAGAGAGGTGTGGAGTAGGAGAAGAAAAAGAGAGAGAGAGGAAGAACACACAAAAACAACCAAAAATAGAAACAAAAATACCAAAAAAACAATCAAATGGGGGTGGGGTATTAAAATGGTTCTAATCTAGAATTTGAAAAAATAATAAAATGGAAATAAAGAAAAAAATTGATATCAGAACCCCGAAAATGGTGCCAAAATTTGATCGCTTTTTCGATCACGTCAAATTAGATGTTTATTTTTAACTTGAATTTTTGTAGTATAGAAGAAACCCTAGCTCATCACTCGATGGAACCTTATATCATTAATTTAAAAATAGGGTTTTGATTATGAATTTTTAAGGTGAATGAGGTTTTAAAAAACATGGAGGTTTGATGATTGAATATGAAAATTGAAAATGAAAGTGGTAATACAAATTAGAAATTAATAGAATTAATTTAGTGTGATCAACCTGGAGTATTCTCATGATGTTCATCATTAATAACTTCATGAAATAGGGTTATGATATTATATCCCTAGTTTTCAACACCTAGAAACCGAATTTTCTGAGTTTATACTTGGATACCTCAAAGGGATCAGTTGAAAAAACACAATGATTCACTGGACAACGCTGATGATTTGGTGATTTTTGTTCAACATCATAACCGAAAATAACCAAGGAAACAAATGAAAAAATTGATGTGCTATCAAGGTATGTATGATATTTATTTCTGATACCATGACATAAGTGTACATGGACTTGAACTTGATTCTGTTAGTTCAATTGGCCAATCTGATCCACAGAAACACCACGATTGAATGAGGGAAGAAAAAGGGATGAACAGTGTGTGAAACATCACATGAAATATTACCCCCAAACACAATCATTTGAGTCTGAGTATAACATACCAGTATGTAACTCAATTAAATTAAAAGAACGGATAATTAAAAAAATAGACAACCTAGAATTAAAAAGATCATTCATCATAATACAGACATGAATGTCGTGATTACATCACATTCCTCCTCCAGCGATCACAAGTGGTTTAGAAACCCATGGGATGGGAGGAAAAGAAAGATATTGAGGTAGTACTTCCCATAGAATCTAAAACTTTAAATATTTGTGGGAGGACTCCTTTAGGACTCCAAAATAGAAGAACATTTCCTCTGGTTTGAACTCCCAAATAGATAGCCAAAGGAGCCATTTTATAGGAAAATGGAAAGGTGGTTTTGGGCACACAAATTTCATCCAACCAGTTGTACCACATGTTCTGTCCATTAGAAAATAGAATCCCCATTTTAACAAAACTAGAAAATTATATCCCCACTTCTTGAATATCTCAACACAAATTTTGGCATAAATTAGACAAGTGGATCCTGAGATATAGACAGATTATATATTTCCACCTTAGACTGCACCCAAATTCGGTGTTCTAGAGAGATCAGGTCGGTTGGGCCCCATTATGGAAGAATTGAGAATGGGTAGCATCATAATAATTGTATCCCAATATATATATTGGACATGAATACAAAATATTATCCCATTTGGAATCATGGATGTTTCTAAAAATGTAGAAGATTGGACCGGTGTTCTTGGATCCATTGAATTTTGTCCCATTTTTTCCTCTTCATCATGGGTCCTCCAAATCACCTCCACCTACAATATAATTACCAAATAAAGTAACACTTCCCTTTTTAACAGTGTTAAACTAAATAATTGGATCAAACATGGACTGAAACTTGTTATTATACTTTCAATTTTCAATACAAAACCAGTTTAAAACTTTGGTATAAGTGTGAAATAAAAAATTGAATTGTGGTTTGATCCGGATCGAAACAATTTCTCGTCATATGTATGAACCCATATTCAAGATACCCAAAACATTACCCAATTGTGAATTCAATTCATCTAGCTTAAAAATTAGTTATGAACTAAGTGTGTATTAAGTCATTCCCTTGATTGATATGCAGTGACACCTGGGTCTTATGTCAGAGTCCATCCACAATATTCTTTTTCACATCGCTATCACCTCACATACATAACACACAACGTTAAACTAGATATACCTATAAAAAATATGTGTGTATTGATTCTCATATATATGAGATACGTATTGAAATCCATATTTATTCAATATCGGGCCCAACTACTGCATGATATGAATTTTCCAAGTTTATCCAAGGTTTGAGTCAGATCTATATGAAGAGATCCAGAACATGGTTTCACCTTATACATGAATTTATATCTAACATAACTACATGTGGCCTGATTATATATCCAATACGATATGTAGTGATACATGGGCCCTATACCATAATCTAACTGTAATATTCAATTGCTCTTCATATCAATGCCCCTAATGTACTTACTGCATGACTCTAAACTAAATGATGTAGTTTCCTTCATAAACGACTATAAACAAAATAGTACACAGAGAACTACGTATTGAACGATACTAATTCTATTGAGATATATAGTGAAGACTAGGCCTTAAATCCTAGTCCCCATCATGAGATAATTAAAATTACCCCTGTCCTATTTAGGATCAAAATCTATACATAAAATTTTATTTTTGTACCTCTCACCAGAGAACCTATAATATAAACAAGATATGTCCCATTTTTATACATATAAGTCAAATATATGTAAGGGATTCTAAATTTATGGATAGCATCAGTCCAAAAAATTCTTTTATTCATTGTAAAATTCTTCTTTCACACATAATATTTCTGATCTTGAATTAATTTCATATCATCATTATCTTTCTTCAGTTTCTAGTGACAAAATATTTGATACCTGAGATCTATTTTTCCTAAAAATGCAGTACATTCCTCAGTTGGCCAGGCATAATAGTTTCCTAAATAATTGGCATAACGGCCTAAAGTTTCCACTATTTGGATATCAAGAACATTCCCTAGTTGGCCCTGCATAATGCATCCCCAAAACAGGATTGTCGAATAGAAGTAGTTTCATTATTATAATAAGAATCTTTTATCACTTTAAGATCTAATGATGGTATGCAGGACCCCCAAAATTTAACGCGGTCATCCATTGGGTATTTTTCTCATTTTATTTCTCCTAAACTAAAGGTCTATAAGATTATTGTTTACATTTTTCATTTTCATATGTTCAATAAATATTAGAATGACCTCGGGTTACTCAATCACATAATTCTCCATTTTCTATAATATTATGGTCCCAGTCTAATGTCTTAAAACAACAACAGCCATACTTCTTATGCATTGTTTATACCTTTATAGATAGCCTATTACTATAATTCATTGGAAAGAATGACTAAAAATACTCTTTATTTCCGTAATTAATTTCCACATAAACTAGATTCTACTAATTGAGTGATAGGAATATTAGTAAACATTCATCGGATTTTAGCATATAGAATGTCATAATTCTTGAGAGATCCTTTATATGATTGTGTAGTATATTCCCAAGATGGACTTGCATATAATTCTCTGACATAATGGGATTTTCAGAATAAGGATGACCTTTCTTAGCAATGAAACACATACCCTAGTTGTTCCTACATAATATAGCCCCCCTAACGGGTTTATAAAATATTGTTAACATCATTCTTAGAAGAGACCCCCTCTAAATTCCATAAGCCATTTTCCCATTTCATTTTTCAGATCAGGAAATACCTAAATCCAATCATATAAATCTTTTTTTCCTTACCCGATTATGGTAGCTGATTTCTAGAAGAGTTACCAAGAAGTAGTGAACCATAGAATCATTGATCAAATCTAGTGAACAAAAAAACAACTCTTTAATGGTCCTTGAACATCAACATTAAACTTCACAACATAATATCTTTACTACATTACTTTATAAACAACCAAAAATAATGTTAGAGAGCCCCTTTCTATAAAATGTGCCTTCCTTCACAAATAAAATTCATGTAATAGTGGATTATCATTCATGGCATATTTTGGTAAAGATAATAAATTTTATTATTAGGAATGATTCCCTAGAAAACCACCAACTATCATCTTGATACATCCAAATATTAAACCACTTTTTTATCAGCAGTAGAATACCGTAATTTATGGGTGATCCTTTACCTAACTATGAAATACGTTCCCCTAGTTGGACTTTGTAGAGACCCGAAGCCTGACGTATATGGACATTACATTACTTTTTTGTAATACATAGTACATAACAAAAACACACACACACAAGGACTGTAATAGTTTAGTGTCTTTGGAAACTCGGAATATAATCTTCTAATCGTGGTGAAAGATCTTCAACATATCCCATAGAGATCTTCCCCTTTTTTTCTTACGTAAAAAATTTCTTTATATCCTAGGGAAAATAAAACATAAAAGGGTGAGCTCAAATGCTCAGTAAGGGTAAACAAAAGAAATATCAATCACATCATAATCATAAGAACATAACATTTTGGAAATCTTAACCTGCAAAAGAGATCATAATATCATAACATGGGATAAATCATAGTTGTGAAATATAATCCCAATAATCATAACATAAAACACAAAAATTTTTGGCATACACACATAATCATAGATAATCATTTCATATTAGTCAAGACTCATTTCCAAGACTATCTTAGTGGACAAAGTCCGTTTCTGAACCGAGTTCACTCCCCGTTTCAGTCTTGTTTCACTGAACCGGTTTAACCTGCCGTTCCAGCCATATCTATCTCATGAGATATAAAATCTTTACCCAATGCATTGGAGGGAGATATAGGTCCCACCCATATCATAATGATACCATTCTTATGTGTGCCACAAAATCATAAATCATACATCATTGCATAACCCATGTAATAAAAATGTGATTCTTAAACATCATGACATCATAAAAACAATTCATATAAGATAAAGGAATTCATAAAAATAATTCCATCACAAAATAATCAAATAAATTTAACAATAGGGGTAGAAACAGAACCCTATATTATCTTATATGGAAAATAATTTTGATAAAACACTTGAACTCCATTCTTGAGGAAAATATCCTTTTTACATCAAAAACAATTTTCCTTTCTTAACATGTTATACAATTATAAACTAAAAGATGTTTATTAAAAATAAACATGAAAAATTTTAAAGGAATATTCTTGGAAATAATGTTTTAAAAATCCATTCATGACGTAGAAGTTAAAAAAAACATTCTTCTCGTACTTTTGTCGGAAAAGTCAAAAAGTACCTCGTACGAAAAAAAACGACAAAAGATTCCTTTCATATCTTTTACTAAAAACTCTCTGAAGGGTAAAATTGGATATAAACTATTGTAGAAGGATATAAATATTAAATATTGAGGAAAAATGGATGTGGATGATAAAATACACCCCAGTAAATACCAAAGTATAAACAATCTCGGATAAAAATGAGATTGTGATATTTTCCCTTACCTTAGGTCCGATTTGCTTCGTAAGTGTCTGAACCTCCTGTATAATGATTTAAATAATGTCATTGACTTATTACATAATCATATTAATTTTTAGGACATCATATATGGTTCAATTATGACTTTATATTACCCATTCTTTTGTAAATTAATGTTAAAGTAGCGTTTTGGGTAAAATCATCTTATTTATCATACGTGTTTGGACTTGTTGTTATTGATGTTATTATTACTTATATCATGATTTACTTACTTCCAAAATGTAAATCATGATTTATGTATCATATAAATTCATTATATATCTAGAATATACAAGCATTTATAATAGTACATAACATATGGAGGTAAGAAATGAAACGCACTGTTCATGGAGACGGTAAGCCGTACGTACGCATAAACGCTACTTTCATTTCTATTTCTTATGAAATTAAAACATAATGATACATAGGTATATTATAATTCCATTATAATATCATATATTATATCATTAACCACATCCTTTATACATCCCACATAAGGTATTAACGAATCACATCACTTTGAGGGGGCGGTAGTCCGCACTTCCTCAAATGAGATTATCGTATTTACCGACTATGGAAACCGTAAAGGCTTGATATAATTGGGAGGTAAAGAAGGATAATGAAAAAATAAACATAATATATATTATATATAAATACAGTGTCATCATAATGGCCACCATGAGAGGTGGTAGGGGAAAATCGAACAATCATCGTTTCGTGAGGCGTTAGTTTTCCATCACAGAAACATTATGTTTTTCATCCATTAGATAGAGGTGTGTACAAGTATAGTTCTAATCCTTCTCATAAAAACATCCTAGTATTTTCAGGATACTGGTGTTGTCACAAAATAAAGGATTAAAAAGATTTTATGGGTTGGAGAAGTAGAATAAAAGAAAACAACTTAAGAGAAACTATTACCTTTAATTTTGGTAACTTTATTTGGTTTGAACCAAAAGGACTTCTTGGAGAGTCTTCTTCATAATGTAATGATTCAAGGGAGGTAGATGGATTTAGGGATCTTATTTGGGCCGAGTTTGGATGAGCCAAAAGTCTTGAGAGGTGTGAGGAATTGCATAGAAGTGGTCTCCTTTTATAAGGGAGTAGAGGGGCTCTTTAGGAAAGTGTGAAAACATTATTATATTATAAACTTATCTTCAGTTTCAAGAGGTCCAAAACACATTAATGTCGAAGGTAAGATGACTCATATTCGAAATAAAATCATCCAATTGGAATTGGACAGGTTTTGGATGATATTTTAATCATTATAATCTTATTTATTTAAATCATTTATTAATGAGGTAAACACTACATCATTATTGTGTCATAAATAATTTAATTCATTTAATGTCTAAAAATTATGAAACAAATACCATGATTTAGGGAATATTTTTAGTTTTCCAAAGAATATTTATATTTGAAAATATAACTTATATAACCCCTTATAAAAATTAATTATTAAAAGTGTTTTGTTAAAGTCAATTTTGTCTTTATATTAAATTAATTAATCCAAATTGTCATTTTCACTACCAAGTGGCACATTGGCGGTCCCAAAATCGTCCCAAGGATGACCATGGTCGGCCACTACTCATAAAATAAGGTTAGGACAAGTTTTAAGGTAATTTTGAATTATTATAATATTATTTTAACCTTGAATTACCCTATTTACCTTTAACCGTAGTAAATAAAAATTACCATAGTTACTATTCATAATGCCCAAAAATAAAAAGTAGCTTATTAATATAATTTTTCCCCACTGATTCCAAATATGGAATCCATTTTTCCAAATTCAATACACAATAGTTGCAAAAATTAAATTAAAATTAATCCCGTTGTCAAAAGAAAACGAGTTTTTGTTTAAAACATCGCAAAAGATTGAATTGATTTAACCTACGAATTCAAGGAAAAATAAATACTAATGACATACAATATATTAAATGGTAAAAATATGTTCTATTTATACATTAAAACCATTCAATATTATAATTTAACCACATAAATTATTATGATGGAAAAAAGTTGTTTTTAATTAAAATATACCGTGTTTTTACTATTCATTAAAATAAGAAAGTTATCAAAAAAATATCAAAACTTTTTCCAATTTAAATTTTTATATCCTGATTCAAAAGTATAATTTTATTCTGTCAAATTGAACTTATAAACATGTCAAAAACTAGATTTAATGTGGGTGCACCATCAAAAGGTGGCAAACTGCATTTTTTGAAAAATACTTATTTTACCCGAAAAATTTATTTTGTTCTCATACCATGTTCTAGAAAATATGTTAGATTAATAATAATGTTATAAAATTCAAAATTTAGTTAATACTATTCATAACGGCTAGTTCATAATAATATTATAATAATATATCATTGTTTAGTAAAACTCAGTATTGCGTACAACACATGCTATCGAGGAAGGTCACGATTGCGTGAAATGCAAGCCATGTCAGGGTTGCGTGTTGTGCAAGAATCCTTCGTTGTTTCGTATACTGCAAGATAATACGGTGTTGCGTATAGCGCAAGGTAATCTTGGTGTAGCATACAACACAAGACATTAATGAAATTAAAAGAATATTTTTCATAAAATCTTGGGGTGTTACAGACTTTCATTAGTTTCCTATATAATGGCCCAGCCAAGCAAATGATTTCATTGTTTTTCGATGCAACACATGCCCTAGCCGACCCAGTATAACAAATCCCGTATAATAGGTTTGTAAAATAGTGATGAACTTAATTCTCATTAGAGAACTCCTCTATTATTATGATTCACATTTTATATTTGGTTAACATAAAATAAATGACACACAATTCCCCATGGATGTATCAATAGAATATCGGGACATTCCAAACCATCTGATCTTGTTAGGGGTTTTAATGTTACAATTCATGGTAAAAGTTTTTTACCTAAAATAGTAGCCGTATTATTCTAACAAGCATGAATTTAAACTACCTTAAAAAAAGATACTTAATACTTCCAAGGATGACAACCCGAAAAAGGTACCCAGGAAAATAGTCAAGTCTCAGCATGCTAGACCAAAATTATGTATTGTTTAGTCAATATTGAGGAATAAAAAAGATAAAAGGGAACAACTTGTTCGGCTAAAAAAACCACCCAATTGGGAAATAATATGAACAAAAGATGAATCTCACCATCTACGCCCCCTTAATATTTTTCTTATGGAAAGGAAATTGGGTGGTGATTCAAAATACATAATGTTTATAGGGATGCCAATATTAAATAGTAAGAGTCAAACTGTTCTCACAAGGCCCATTGTCTTAGGTACAATTTAGTGCATAATTTTAAACATAATGTAGATCTAAAGTCTCATAAATAATTTCTGAATGCATAAATGTTCCATATATTTACCTTATAACCATATATCTTTCATTATAAAAGAATATAATCATTTGGGAGAGGAGATTTTGTTGACGCCATGAAAATGGTTCTATTCACTTCGCTTCCAAATTTTCTAAACCAGGATCGAATAGTTCACAGTGTGACTTTTAATTTTTCATGTGGGATAGTGATATTAGCAAAGAAACTAACCCAAGGGGTCAGGATTGTATCTGGATAGTGATCCTGAGTTGGGGTGTGGGGGTACAACCCTTGTGGTATGGAAAAGTTGTTTCGACTTAGTCCTTACTGACACATTGTTTCATAACACTAATGAAAAATTGATAAAGGGAAATTACATATAAGAAAGAAGAGAAAACATATGGAAAAAATATAATTTATAAAAAGCTCAAGATTTGGTTTTCAAAATTAGCCCGAATAACTAGCAGAGTTCAAGTGGGAACAACAAACATCTATGGGAAGTCTCTTTTACCCAAGGTACTATTTGGGCCTATAAATAGACCCATGGGGTCTTTATTTGTATGGGTGAATTTCTCTAAAGCCCCACTGTAACTATGATCACCATTTTGATTCTACAAAGTCCTTAAAATCCTCCATGGTAGTTTCATAACACCTAATGAGAATGAATTAATGGTTGATAGTAATAAATATGTTCTCCAAGTGTTAAAAATTAGCAACACTTATGAAAATCATTCATCTAACCCCCTAAATTACTAACATGTGTGTGATCACCATTCCTCAAGTAGGATGTTGCGCATCCCACCTTAGGTAATACCTGTAAAGAAACTTGATGGTTTTAGTCAAGTATCACCAACATCAAGTAGTTTGTGTTATTCATAACTTAAGGTGAAACCAATTCACCCATGTCTACTGTCTCACTACATTCCTGTGCATCTCTTACATGAGCACCCCTTTCATGGTTCACCTCACCCATTTCGAATACTCAATACGATCATGAAGCCACTTTTAAATCCATTAATGGAATGGATTCTCCTTCATTGTATCCCTTTCCTAAAATAGATTATGTTGAAACCTCTACTAAGTCCTCCTGATTTACCAAACTTCTTAGAAAGGAACATCTGTGTGTATCTAATTTGGGTTTCTATATCTACAGTCAGAGGTTTCCCACACTTTTCCTATAAGAGGTCTGGATCCATAGTATGTATAGAGGTTTTAATATCTATGGTCGTGTGGACCCTTACCCCAGGTACAGTTTTGTGGATATCTAGTCTTGGATTCTGGGGATATGACTCTGTCCCCCACTTCTCATCATTAAGACATAGAGCCTCTGGTCCCCAATAGGGAGAGTGAGGATCACACATACTTTTCCCTTCAAAAAAAGAAATTCCCCATCTCTACTAGGAAAAATAAAAAGGGAATCACTCTAACTGTAAGCCCATATCCCTTTGGGATTGACCCAATAACCTTCAACTTAATTTCACATTGATGGTTCATTACTCCACACCCTCATCCACTACCGCCCCTAATGTTTTTATTATAATCCTGGACTCTTCCTTCAATAGAGGAAAAAGTTTTTGGTTTGTTGAATCTTTCAAATCCTATTGTTTCTCACACCGAACATGGAAGACATGGGTTTAGATATTTGTGATGATAACAACATCAACACAGTCCTCCTCATATATTGACTATGAGAACTAGGATTCCCTCCATAACCAAGATACATAGTATGCCTACCAAATGTACACTCTCAAGGGTTATCCTGCTCAAAATATAGAACTAATAAACCCCCAAAATTTAATGAACTAAGAATCCTTTTATTCCCAAAAAAAATTAGATATGAAGGAAGCCTTCACTTATGAATCAAACTCACTAGATATCATCCTTAGAAATTTAACCTTAATTTCCTTATTTTGGGAATCCTCCTTATGAGTAAGCCCTGAATTAATTCCTAGTTGAACCTCTATGAGTTGGACAAATATTGTGGAACTTGTTACAAGGGAATCCTTTTTTGGAGTAATCCCCGACCTATTTAACATAATGGTTAATAATACTCTACAAGACTTACTAAAGTATATAGTCTTCGATTCCCATCGAAATTGGATTTGAAGGAATCATCCATGTGGTTCAAACCCAAAAATACAAATCAACCCTGTTATATTTTGTCCATATTCCCAACATGGTATAATTAATATTGAAAGTTCATATCCATTCCACATTACATGGGATTTTTCAACATATTTCCAACACGAAATATTGACTAGGAACCTTCTACCTAGATTTCCTTACCACATTACATGAAACCATTGGGTTAGGTCCTTATCACACGACCATAAAATGTATGATTTGTCCCAATAAGAGGCATATAAATACGATAGTTCTTATTCCTTTCATGAGTATATTTAAGTAGCCCATCTATGGGTTTAACCACATTATCAAAACAACTTACTTCTCCATGGATGAAAATAAACTCAAGAGTAACCTTTTTCTACTTATAAGAATATAAATTCCACAATTCCTTATTAAGTGGATTAAAAATCAACCTATTCATAATAATGAACAAAGAATCAATAAGTAGTATATTAGAGGAAACCATTGATAGAGAACCTATAATACATGTATATATCTCCATTAATGAAGAACATTGAATATATACAGATGATTCTTATTTCCATATGTGCTAATAATTGATTTCCAATGTAGGGATAACCTATATCATTCATGGGAATTAATAAATGATTCATGAACATATATTAAATATATAAGACAGACCTAGAGTAGGAAATAATTCACCCCAAAAGGGTGTGATGATCCTAACCACTCATACACTCAACCAATGTGAGTTCTTGAAGTCATTGGACAAAACACCTAATGAATTCAAGCCTTTAGAAAGAAGGTCCCATTTGGATATAGAATCATTGTGTGTTTCTAGCTGCATAAAACAATTTTTTGGATACCTTCAAAAAGTATTGCTTCCTTCCCAGGACACATGTTTCAGGGGAAATAATTTTTTTTTATGAAATCCAAATCTCGGTTAGAAGAAAGACTAGGAAATTAATTTGGAAATACATAAAAAAAATTCCCTTTATAATGTGTATAGTATCAAGGATGAAATTATACTTAGTCTAAATCATTTTATATGGATAAAAATTATCATATCATAAAAATATAATATATAGGTATGTTGATTACAATGGATATATATCCTCCACCTAACACTTGTATAAAATAAGAGTGTTATTTGTGATAAATAGGGAAATTATCTTTTTCAAGAAATTTAAATTTACCCGATATAGGAAAACAAAATAAAATACATGACTAGAATATAATTCTATAAAGGAGATTATAACTAGGTTAACTAATAATTTTATACTTATAAATATTGAATGGGGAGAAGTAATATACATGGGATACAATAATTGACACATTTTCTATTATCACTAATAACTCTACTTCATTATTTGGGAGGGTGTGTTTGAGTAGTTATACAAGATTTTCTTAATATTAATTAATTTCTAAAACCATAATATAATAGTAAATTACATATATAGGAACTGATAATTGGATATCTTTTCTTGACTTTGTTATCAGGCTACAAATTAGTATTTCTGATTGAATATTATCTCCCATCCATTCAAATTTATAGAATATGTTTTCAATAGTTATTTTCAACAATTTAAGACTTAGATATTTGATTTTTAGAATATTCATTTTTTTAATTCTTGTTTAAATAATGTACACTTATATGGTTGTTTGCTAATTAATACCGTTATTTTAATAAATTTTGGGTATCTCCCATCAGTATTTACTAGATTAGAAACTGTCATTCCAAATCATTTCTTTATCAACATTAGAAAATCTATAGGATGCCTTTTCTTATAATTTCGACTTCTGGGAGGTCAAATTTTTATACAACTATGAGAATTATCAATTGTTGCACTAAAATTAATCTATATTCCCCTCCTCCACTTTTAAAAACAATGATATACAAGATATTGTTCTTTAAAATTTGATATGTTGGGTAAATAAATCAATTTATTCCAAGATAAATATTTCATAAATCACCAATGAATTTCATTTATTTATAAATATTATAATAAAAAACTTATCATCGTTAATTTTAGGTTCAATGATAAATCAATAGTCATATTGTCCATGTCTTTTGAATTTCCCCATCAACACTCTGATAAGTTTTTTGTAATTTTTCATGATTATAGTTTACACCTATTATATTTTATGTAACTGAGTTTGTGGAAACTAAATTTAAATAATAAAAATATATGAATTAATTACACTAAGTCCTTTTAATCTATTCCCTATGCTTCATATTCATCATAAAACCCCACCATTGATCATATTCCCACTTTTTTATTAATAAAAGAAATACCTTTTATATTTATAGTAATTTAAAACAAATACTATAATTCCAATGGATTTGGTCCATAGTTAAATGGTTATGGTATTATTAGATCCACTAAATTTTAGAGACTGTCATCAGAAAATGGTCTCAATTTTAACCAACTCATTATTAGAATTATGTATTCTTTATTAATTATTCATGATTATATTAAAAAACAAGATAATTGATTTAGTATTTCCATGTGGTTTTCAAATACTTATCTCATCATGTTAGGAATCTCATTTGGGAATTGAACACCAATTCCATCCATTATATATTAGAATTATACCACATATTTCAATCCACTAAAAAAATATTGAACTTTTGGAGGATAATATTCAGTGAAATTAAAAAAATAAAAGTGAAATAATGATAATTGAAGGGATAATAATTAAATTTCATATTTTTAACCTATTTTTTGTTTCAAATTATGTTTTCCATTTCTTACTTCCAAATTATAACTTTCATAGGAATAGTTTTTGTCATTATAATTTTTAATATGGTGCTTTTAAATATACTAATGAATATTTCCAAGGAGGGAAAATAAATCATATTATAGTTATGTATTTTCTATCTTAAGGGGACAGTCGAGTTTTACCCGACCCAACCATTTAGGTCTCACAACCCCTTGATAAAACAATTCCCAAATAATTTCATCTTGTATTATCCGTTGATATATTAAACTTATTGGAATCCAATTACTCAATAATATACCAGTAATTATGATTTTTTCTGATATTTATAGTCATCACTATTTTTTCCATAAGGGGTAAAATCAACACCCCCATCAGACAAGACCATTCTATGATTGAGTTAATAAAACCCTATATAATTTATATTCGTTATTCAAGTTCTATTACATTATAGCACACATAAAACAATACTTAAATAGGTACTAGATAAGTGTGTTTTTTAATTAGATATGTTTCATAGTAACATCAAATATTGATACAACAACAATATTTGTAACATCTCATTAATTATTTTCAGATACTCTCCAACCCATATTTTTATCATTCATCGATTGGGGTTTTTATTGGGTTGTTTCTATTGAATTTTGGGTCATTTTGGAAGCCCAATGGGATGTGAATGGTTGGAACATGGTTAGGGAAACAAATCTAGGTTTTCCCTTAAACTATTAACCTTTTATTGGTGCATTGGAAGGGTCATATGTTCTGTCCATATAGCGCATCCATACCCTCCAAACTATGAATAATCAGATATTCAGGTTTCCCACACATTGATCATGATTTAAAAACCTATGCTCCCAACTAGTATAATTTTTTCACACCAGAATGTGGGAGTAGGGTTAGGGTATAGGGTTTTCCAAATAGTGAGGCACTCTACAGGAAACCATTTAGGTATGTTTATTATATTCTAAATTTTTATTTTAAAATTATGATCCCCTAATTTAATATTCTTAATAACTTTAGTCAACCATAAAATGAATTACACTATTATGAAGTCACCCTTAATTTTATTTTGGATCCTCTAAACACCTATATTAGAAAATTAATGTTTCGATGGAAGATCTGATCCACCTCTAGTAAAGGATCTCCTTTCATTTAATTTATCCATATCAATTCATCCAACCACCATTGATTTTTATATATCATCATGTATTGGTTAGATATAATCATCGTTTAATTAGTTCATGATTGTTGGTTTGATATAAATATATCATCTACCTTGGATCTACATTAGAATTTCCACTGTTAGTGTTTATTGTTTGATTCCATGATTAATGGTTGGGGAATCCATTTAAGATTAATCATTAATAAAACCATGATTTTATTGATTTATTTGAAATAGATTTTAATTGATTTTTAAAACTATGATTCAAAGTGAATTAATTATGGAATTTGAAATGGATTTTCTATGAAAAAACCCCTAATTCAATTTGAATTGGAATTTGGGATGCATTTTGAAAATGATGAAATGATTTTTGGTTTTTTTTAAAAAATTCATAAATTCAATTATTGAAAACCTTGTATTGGTTTCATATTTTTCATAAATATGTTGAGGACAAATCCTATTTTTTTAAATAAATTAAAGGGATCTTTTATATAGTTTAGAGGGAGACCCAATACAATTACAGATGACCCAGGGGATTAAAATTTATTAATTTGTGGTTCAAATGCCTGAATTTTTTATAAAGTCCCATTATATGAATATTATATCTACAATACCTGGGATTCGTCAATACCTGCTATAGCCATTCCACCATTATAGTCCATTCTATAGCACTTTCCACAACTGAAGTCTCACCCACCACAACTAAATCACTGCTATAGTAATAACCACTACTACCATGTCTGGGTTTTGAAAATGAGTTGGCTTATTGAAATTGAAAATATGTCAATTAAATAAAAATTGATTATTGATTTGAATTAAGTTATTTCCCCATGTCATAGTGTTAATTGAGAATATGTTATCTTGTGTAGTAAGTGGGTTATTTTAAACAATAATGTGAGGAAGTTGATTCCCTAGAAATTGATTTATGATGAATACTCTAACAAAAACCTTCTTTAAAATATATTATCACTGATTTTTTTGAAGTATCATATTCATCATGATCCTAATGGATATGTGTACACATATTATTCTTAATCACTAATATGATATGTGTGAGGATCCTATTTTTAGAAACTATCTCACTACATAGAAGATGATCACGGTTCATACAATGATTGTTTTGGTATATATATAAATTCTATTGATTTTATAATTTCTTTCTCATTACAAATGATTTATATAAATTATTTTATAAAAAATTTCTATTTAACCCATGTTGGGATTATTTTCTTCTATTTGAAATGATTATTTTTTTGTTTTAAATAGTCAAATGATTTATTATACATTTTCATATTTTATGTAAATTGAAATCTTGATTGGGTTATTAATATATATTCTAATACATAAATCTTAGTGAAACTCTATATGGAATTATATGTCACACCCTTAATTTGACTATGGCAATTTGATTACTTTTATCCAATGTCTCCGAAATATAAAATTTCCTATTTGAGGTGGTGGATGTTTTATTTCTATTGGGCATGGAGTGACATTTCCTTTGGAATTTTTAAATTTTCTCTTTCAATATTTTTAGTAAATTGATGATATTATACATTGGGTTTTGTTATAACTTAATGGTTTTTGGTACATTATCATATATGAGTGATTATTATAATGACAAGTATATTTTATTTTATTTTTTGAGGTTAATTTGTTCCCACAGTTATATTTTTTTCATCCTTTTGCACGTCAGCAAAACATGGTGTTTGGGAATGTCCATCGAGCTAGGTATATTCTATATTTTGTATCAGGGTACCAGGTTTTCTGAGCTAGTTTTTAAAACAGTGGCCTCAAAAGAGCTTGTTATGTATCGTCCCTTGATGAAAGTATGTAGTTTAGGATATCATATTGGGACATAAGAGGATGTTACAACCAAGGGTCTAGAATTCTCTCATTGTAATATATTGTAATTTACCATGTTTTTTGGGGAAAGGCTACATGAGGAAAAATTTGATCTGATTCTGTTATTTTACCTTAATTTTATTAGGATCAGGGGAAGTCCAAATCATGATATCTTATCTGATGGGATTAGTATTCTCATTTCCCTTGTATGATATAATGATATGATTAATAATTTTTGGTCTTGAGTTTTTTTATTGTTTTTGGGTATCAGGATTCCACTAAAAAAATATTTTTATAGACTATATGAGAAAGTTTCTAGTGAAACATTGTGACTCATTTTTCTCATAGACGAAAACCTTATTGGCATTTTTGTGTGGTGTTTCCATGATCATAATTAGGCACCCAGACCCATTCCCATTTAGGATTTAATTATGTGACCTAAAGGGTATGAATATCAAAATTATTCTCTAGATTTAATTCACAAGAACCCGAAAGACATACAGGGATCCAATAATCCCCAAGTGGATTAGGATACTTTTGAGAAAGATATAACTTCGATTCAATTTATTAAAAACACCTTATTCAATTAATATGAAATGTTCCAACATCAATATAGAGGGACCTAGTATGTGAATGAAGGTTTCAAAAATATTTTAAGTAAGAAAGATGGTTTAGAGTGGAAGGATTTTATATTAAATTTTATCAATATGTTCTATTTTGGACTACGACAGTGGATAAGGATATAGTGTTTTCACAAATGAACAAGATGAATGGACCATGATGGAGTATAAAAACTATTTTTTTATCTTGTTTAATTTTCACTAAATATTATATTAAATGAGTATATGAAAGCTCTATCATTCAACATTGTTGTTCGTATAAATAATTTTCCCTAGTTCTATTATTGTTTCACACTTCTTTTTATTACATTTTATATTGGGCACTGATGTTGATCTAAATGTTTTTGGTAATTTTGGGTAGATGAGATATCCTTTTTCTCCCAGTTACATTTCTATAATTTCTAATAATGAAAGAGGAATCCTGATGAATATCATAGTGTATAAAAATAGTAGTTATCTTCCAGACCTCATACAGTTCATGGTATAGGCACTTTTGACTTTATTCTAGGGTAGAAATCTCAGTAATTCAAAATTGCTTTGAATGGAGTCTCCCCAAATTTAATGTTCATGCATATTCTTAGGCCCCCGTTAAATATTATGCTAAATATTTTCTTCCTCAAATTGTGTCATGAGATATTTAGCCCCTAAATATACTACAGTGTAATAAGATGCTTCATAAAAAAAGGATTTCCAACCTCAATGACCTAGAATAAATAACTTTCATGTAGTGGAAGACTCTTCCATGGATGTAGATATAGGTCCATTGACCCTGGGAGGTACCATAATTATAGTTTCATCTTTATTGACTTCTTTAGTTCATAATCATGAATCTCATAAATTTACTTCATCTCAAATTGTTAAACTTATAAATCTACATATAGATATTTTGTATTATATGATGGATATTACTATGCCATTTAGAAATCAGAGAGACAGTGGTCTCTATTGTTATGCACATGTCTTATCTTTATCATCGATTGAGATTTCCTAGTATTTTAAAGTCCTCGACATATATGGGAGTTATGTTTTCTTAGAATGAGCAATGTAAAAGTTATTTTTTTATTTGAATTGTTTTTCAACTTCTATGCGGATGTTGATACTTTTTGTGGTTTTGCAAGACTACGTGGGAATTTTTTATGCATTAATATTAGGTTTGGGAAATGTTCTTATGTAGGGTGATCACATAATCACCTATGTATCTATAAATCTTAGCTAGATGAGATGAATTTTCCCACCCATAAACATTATCTTACCTCTATGATACATTTTCATAAAATATGGTGGCATTAACTTTTTGAATAATGTTTTTCCATGTATTCTAAAAAAAACAATGACGTATAACATCAATAAAAAATAATTGATCTTATAGAATATGAATTAGGTGGAATTATTATTAGAAATTTATTTTGAATTTTTCAATTACATGGGGAAGGGAATGTTGTTACTAATTCGTTAAACATAAAACTTTTGAACCATGCCACGATAGAATTGTAAGAATAGTGGATCTGCATGAAACATTTTTCATAGATTCATTTAGGAGTTTGAGTGGAGTATTTTGTCGTTTTAAGGCAATGTGTTCAGATAACCTCTATGATTTTTTAGATTTTTTCATAGGGGAGGCATACTGATAATGAATTCTATAGAATTAGGTATTCGTTTAATGGTGGGGAAACTATATGAAAATGTCCACCATATTCTACGGGTATCCAATATTTCTAGAAGTGGTATGTTATACATTCTTCAGTGAGAAAATATTTTATGTGGGATTTCCATAACTCATTATGGGTGATGCACCCGGGTACCACTAATATTTTTTATCTGATATAGTGTTGATTCTATTTTCAAGGTATTATACATGATATAACTAATTGTTTTTCTCATTAATATATCTATTAGAAATTTGTGGTCATGAACTGGAGACATTTATAATTTCTTCAACCACATCCAATGGAAACATGGATGTCGGATGGTATTTATAAGGAATTTTCGGTTGGATTTAACTATAACTATCAAAATTAGACTTTGATATAGGTTATGGACGATAGTCTGATGAAATTGGATAACTTTATACACTGTTTTGATGTATATAATGATAAATAATTGGGAAATAACTATGTGAAATATATTTTTCATTTGAATAGATTTCTATCTGATATAGTATCTAATAGAGATAAACATTGGTCCTCTAATTTTGGTAAATATGTTCCCAAGGTGATAAGATTTTAAGTTCGTTTGAGTACTAAATACCATCCCCAAATAGATGTCAAAATGAAGAGAGAAATATAGATTCTTCAAGACATGATTTTCAATTTCATCTGGGTTTTTGTGAAGCATGGGATAAACACTTAGGACAGGTTGAGTTCATTAATAATAATATTTACCATTTCATGATTACAATGGATCCTTTTTTTATGATTTTTATGTTATTCCTTGTAAATCATTGTTGTGTAGGTCAGATATTATAAAAAAATCATTGTTTGGTCCCTATTTGATCCCATAAATGATAGTGATGACTTAGTTTATTTATTAAATAATGTTTAAGTAATATATCTGGTATGAATCAAATGATTATCATTTTCATAGACTGTTATAGTTCTTGGTTAGTGAGTGGTTGTTCTTAATATTTTAAATTATGTTGGTTGACCATAATATTTTGTTTATAGGGATATAATCTCAGCATTTTGTGGGACCTTTTGAGGGGGTTGAGAAGGTGGAAAATTGGCTTACCATTTTGAACTGCCACTATAGTGGATGTTGATACATAATGTGTTCCATGTATCGCAGCTTGAGGAATATATTTCTGAACCATATCACATCTTGAATTGGGATGGTCTTGATATTGATATGCATTTTTTCATGTTTGGGAATGTATTTAGTATTGATGATTTTAGATAAAAACATGTCATGGGAATAAGATACCTTTTGTAGATGTTCTATGGAAGTATGGTTTTTATCTTTATGAGACATGGGAAGGGAGGTACTAATGAGATAGTAGTGGCCTCATCTAATTGTTATGGAAACTAATTTACATCCTTCATGGAGATAGAAATTTCATAGGGTGGGCAACTTGTAAAGTGTCCTTAATTGTTTAAAGGTACTCATAGAACAATTGTTTGATATTTTTTTGGGTTTTTTATCTGGTATTCTGGTAATGATTTGAAAATTTTTGGACCCCACGATTCTATGCACTATCTTAATGATTTTTAGAAAAAATATCTTATTTGGACTAGAAAACTGTGTTCCTTATATTGGTTCTATAGAGGCTGCATATAGTTTTTATGAACAATGTTTTCAAGAACCCAAAACCTTGAATCCTCAGAAAGAGGGGGTTTGAATTGGTGGACTGTTGTTTGGAAAATTGTGCACCCCCAAAAGAGAAAACATGCACCCAATAATGGGGATAGATAATTTCTCAAACTGTATGGTTATCTCTAGGAAACCCTACATCCTTTATTATTTTAATATAATTTTTTATTTTAAACTTATGAACTTCCTATATATGAATCGTATATAATCCCTTCACTCGAACCTAACATAATTTTATTTTCTTGCAAATCAATCTAAATGTGATTTTGGATCCTCTAAACAAGGTTTTTGTGGAATTAATGTCCCAGTGGATGATCCGATCACCATTCGGTAATTAGATCTCCTCTCATTTAATATCTCCTAATATATCCTTCATTCCTCTCTATATATTTCAATATTATCACATATTGGATGTAAATAAACACGATGTAATTGGATAATCATTATAGTTTTTATTTATAGATCACACCCACACTTGATCTATATTTACGTTTTTATTTAGGGGTTGATCATTTGAATCAATAACTATATGTGGGAAGTTATGTTTGAGATTTTTCATGTAATTGAAACTGATTTTTTTCAATTGATTTCAACTAATTATAAAACCTTAATTCTATTAGATTTTATTTTTTAATTGTTATTGATTTCTATGACGCCCACTTAAAATAGAATTTGAATTTGGGTTTTATTTTGAAAATGATGGAATTGATTAAATGATTTGGGATTTGTTTTGAAAAAATTGATTAAATTGAAATCTTTAACACTTATGATTGGTATTTTATTTAAATGTCATGAAATGATGAAATCCACTGTTTTTGTTTTGAATTATAATTAGAATATTGAAACAGAAATTTAAAAAATTATATTGTTAATTTAGTTTGATTTGAAATGATATAATTTTTAAATTTTCTATTTATTGATAGATCACATGAAATTATAGGGAGTAAGTTGGCTATTTTGTGAAATCATGATATTATGTTATTTTCATGGAAATGGATTGATGATGAAAATTATAAAACAAACCTAGGTTTTCATATCTTATCCTTGATGGGATGTTGAATATTCCGATTCACCCTGAGCATGAGGGACATGTGTCCACATATTTGTCACAACCACTGATATTGGAATTTTGGGGATCCCAATTCTTGAAAATATCATACTACAAAGATTGTGACTACAATGCTAATTATGATTCTCTTAATATATATATATCATTTATTATAGAAATTTTTTTACTCATCAAAAATTATTTATATAAATTATTTTTTATAAAATTATTATTTAAAAAATGTATTAAATGTTTTTCATCCTTTTAAAAGTAGATTTTTTGTTTGAAATATGAAAATAATTTATTATGAAACATGCTATATTATTTAAATAGATATAAAGGTTTGTGTTATTATTGTGTAATTTATTATGGAACAGAAAAAGAAAAGGGATTCTTATTGGAGGTGGAGTTTATTTACCCATAGAGATTGGAGTGTTGTTTCCTTTTGTTGGTCTATATTTTATCTCTAAAATTTGTGAGATCTTTCATGATATACTTTTTTAGGGTTTTCTATACCTGTTTAGTTTCTACTAATTCATCTTTTTGGAGTGTTGATCATACTGACTTCTATTATTTATAATCTGTTGTTTTGTAGAAAATTAATTCCCTATTTTATACTGTGTGATGTCAGGTGTTAGTGTCCAACTGGTGTGGATATAGAACTACCTTTAGGCTATGTCTGTTCTGGCTCGATTATTATGGTATAAGAGTATACAAGCACGCTAATGATATTATTTAAAACACTGTAATATGAAATTAATTTCAATTTTCCATCATATAATTGATGTGATAACTATGAGATAGAGATAATAAAAGGTTCAGAAATAAATCCATGTAAGTTAATAATAAATGAAGATAATAAAGTAAAAACATAAATAAGATCCTTTATACATAACAAAATTATATTACATATTGATAATCATACTCATGAACATCAAATCATGGTATCAGGTGATAATAATAAGGAATCATAGGAATGTGGAAGCACCATAAAATAGTATTTCATAATCATATATCAAGGATAAACATGGAAGCACCATATCCATGTGTGATCAAGATAATTTCTTATGAATTATACATGTTACCTCAGGTGGTAAAAACATCACCCAATGAATTTAAATGATATATAAGTCTAGGCATGCATTCCACCTTCATATCTTGTACCTATGTTTTCATGACACATAGATTATGTAATATAATAATGTCATTCATCTATATTAATCCCATAATTAAGTAGTATGGGTTATATAGATTTATTCCCCCACATACATAAAGGATAGGTAAAACTAGGTGAATAAAATTGAGTGTATAAAAGAACCGAAACACATAAAAAATATTTGATAAGAACATCACAAGATAATATGGATAGAAGTGGATTTGTACAGAGTTGTTAATAGATTGGTTTAATGTGAGTGAATGGTATTCTACCAATACATTTTAATCATTAGGATTGTAAAGATATGTGTAAAATCTTTTTAGAACACAATTAATTTTAAATATATATGTATATTAAAAAATAAAGTTAGTTGATTAAATGAATATCGATAGAATACCTTATCTTGAGAGAGATCTTCAAAAAAAATTGGAGAAGATTACTATGGAATTGGGAGAACCATTTCTAAATTCCCTAAAAATAGTTTCATGTATCTGGTTGTTTATTTATTACATTGGTAATTGATACCGTTGATCACATTTGAAATGTATAAATAGTTTTATAGACATAGAAAACATGGTACATAAATTAATCTTACATGTTAATTAAAAGTAAAAAATAAAGTATTTTAATTTATATCTCCATTATTACCTCAAGAATACCCTCGAATATTGATCATAATACATAATCTAAAAACATAGGGTGAGTAATCATAATAATGGGGTGAGCTCATATGCTTAGTAAGGGTATGTGTATAACACACGTAAATAAACAATGAAATTTATTATTGGGATAATATATTATAAAATAATTCCTTAAAAATAATTTCATGTGATTGAATAATATAAATCAATATCAATAATATTAAAATAATCTCATGGAAATAAACAAAAAATTTCATTATTATGGAATGTATAATTCTGATCATCTAACAATGATGTTGATACATGGTGCTTGAACATATACATAATTGGGTAAGACCTTTTCCAAATTTCCAACATGTTCTATCACATGAGACCTATTTATGCATCAATGGATTGTGAAATATTTTCCCCCTAAAATAACTTTATAAGTCGAAGTCATTTATTATATGAGTATACAATAAAAAATATCAACATGCATTAGAAATAAATAACTATGTGGGTTAGATAAAAAAACATATAAAATGATAATAATTTACCCAGTCAAACTAATCATAAACCATATAGAGAAATATATGGATTATATCAATAGATTATCTCATCACTATATTATAATATTCCAAAATTATTTTATATATATTAATATAGTATTAAAATATCACAGGAAATTTTTTATCGAAAATATGACATTGACATTTAAAATAATTATATAAATATGACAAAATTTCCCATATATTAAGGAAAACATTATCATTGAAACAATCCTTTGAAAATTTTAAAGTAAACTTCAATGCAGTAAGAAAATTGTAAGTAGGGAATCTCATTTCACGACATATAGGATAAAACATATTCCTTACACATTTTAGTAAAAAGAATAAATTACCTCATTCAGAAAAAGAAAACATGATTCATTTCAAACCAATTAGTAAAATTGATAATAACTGTATGATAATAATTTATAAGCAATTTTTTATAATTCAATACATTATTTATTATAGTTTCGGAATATTATTGATGTGGAAGAAAAAGTATACCAACGAGGAAAACTTATTTTTGTTTTTATTAAAAGAATCGTTTTTGTATATTGAGTACAATAATAGGGGAGAATAAAATAAAAAATGAAATTTAAAAAATTAAAGAAAATAAAATAAAATATATTTTCTTTAATATATGGTGATAAATTAATTTCCCTAGAGGAAAATGAACATAGTAATTATCAAATAATGATGACAATATGAAATAAACCCTAACCTTAGGTAAGGCATTCTTCTAATGTGTATGAAAATCATATATAATAAATAAATATTAATTATAATTATATTACAAGACCATAATCACATAAATTATTCTATAAATTATTTAAATATATCCTCTTACAAAATTTTTATTATCAACTCTTTAGTAAAATCACTATTCTCCTTGATAAGCGATTCATTTTTTAAATTTGTCTTGGTTCATTAGTTTTTTATCATCTAAATTTATCATGGTTCCATCATCTCTTGAGATTTCTTCATGATTTAAATTACATATATATATAATATAATAACACACAAAAATTAAGAGACATGAAAACGAATTATATTTTTCGTGGTGATGATATGATGTAAGTTTTCATGAATATTGTTTTCTCTTTTCAAAAAATGGAATGAATGAAATGTAAATAATAAATCACATTATAGAAAATTTATAATATTATATATAGCATATATATTTATTAAATATAACATTTTTTTAAATACAAACAAATTTGAAATTAAACAAAAATCCCAACTCATTATGGAGTTGGTAGTCCACATATACCAAAAGCGATGTTATTATTTTTCATTTGATGGAACTATGATGGATAATGGTGGTTTTATAATCATAATAAAATTTAAGTATATTTTTGATAGATAATTATTTATTTTATGATTAATACAAATTATTTAGTGGATTTATAATATGATGTAATAAGAAAGTTATCAGTTAAGTCAGTTATCATTTCATTATATGAACACCATTAGATCCCCTATTAAGGACCCTCAGGTTTTACTTTTGGGAACACCGATAACTATAAATAATATTTTGGGATTTTTTGGAGTGATTTTGGTAGAGTTTTCATTATTTAATGGTCACATTATTCTGTGAAGAAAAGGGATAAGTGTTTTATTTTTATATATAACGGAATGGAAATAAATTGAATAATGAAAAACATTGAAACATAATTACGTCATTGTAATAAAAAATTATTTCAATTTACTAGATATTATCATAACAAGAGTATACGTTGAAATATAATCATTCAATTAAATTTATGTTTGATTTAGAGTAATTTTAAATATTATATTTTTATATAACCCCAAACATTTATTCTTAACCATGTAATGAATTTTTAATATAAAATGGTTATAAATATAATAATCAGTAAAAAATTGGATAATAAATGATAAAGGGGTGAAATGTTAGATAATTTATAATCTTACATTTCCTCTTTCTTTTTTGACGATTTTAAAATAATTTAATAAAATATTATTTAATATTGAATATACTTATTTCATTTTTACACTATTCATTTAATTTGACTTAAAATACATCATGAAAATAATGGAATTTTAAAATAACCATTTAAAAAATCTATAATAAGCTATTTTTATATAAAAATTCATGAATCACCATAATTCACTCAAATTTCATCAATTTATATATTTATGTTGTCAATAATTTGTTTATTACTTTAGTAAATTTTATAATTTTATTTTGTATGTATTAATTCTATTTATATAAACTGTAAAATTTATAATAAATTATTGGGATAAAAAATTACTTTATCTTTAAAATAAATATTCATACATTAACATATAATGACTTTATACCGATGTAATCATTTTTAATATATTAAACTCAAGATATTTAAATTCATTATTTATTTATTTATTAAATAAAAATTAAGGGTCTAATAAATGAACAATTAACCCATGTGGCCATATACTATAGAGATGGATGGTAATAAAAAACAATTATCCTTATAAATGAATAAATGAATGTTTAAAAGAAAATTCAAACGTTTATTTAAATGATTTAAACTTATTTTACCAATTTAACTCTTATGAAGGAGACAAATATTAAGCATTGTCATTATTCATTAGGGCTAAAAATAGAAGGGACATATTTATAAATTTTGAATAAAATTATTAAAATCATGTGTGAAATTCATCAAGATATAGTTTCAATAAGTGTTTTATATTCTATATTAAATAACTGCACAAAATGCGATGAAACCAATTTTTTATAAATATACATTTTTATAGAAAATTGATTTATTGTAATATCATTCCCATTAAAAATTTTATATGAATATTAAAACATGTTATTGAATAAATAATATATAAATATTATTAAAATAATTAGGAAATTGGAATTTCAATATTTTTTAACATAAAAATAAATTAGTTTTATAAAAAACGTTTTTAAGAGAAGCATTATTTTTTTAAATGATATTTATTTTAATTTATAATCAGTTAATAATAAATAATTTTATTTTATACCAGTATAAATATTACATTTATCGGAAACAAAAATATTTTAATTCTTACCATTTAATCCAATGGTTATATGATAACTATATCATTAAATAATAATATTTCAAAATTATATTATTATTCTTTTGAGAACATTATTTTTGGGAAAGAAGGATATCAATGATAAAAAATTATATCTAAAAAAATATAAATTCTTGTGGTTATAAATTCAACACCAATTATGATTTATTTCTCCCTTGATATGATATTTTAGCAATAGAACCTATAGTGGATACTTATATCTTAAAAAATCCTCAGTTCCCACATATCATCATCAAACATTAGGTTTTACCACAAAACATTGGCCATGTGAGTGGTCATTTTTCATTTCACTTTATCCCAATTATTGCAAATCTCCACCAGTTTTTCCTCATAAGAGATATATTCATCCATTGGTATAGTTTTATTGTATAATTCATATGAAGGAGGAGCTATGTACTTCCTTAGGGGTGATAAATGGAATATATCATGTTCATGAGATATATATGGAGGAATATCCAAGCAATAACTTACAGTCACATATAATCATAAATCTCAGAGAGAAAATATAGGAAGAGCTCATAATTCAATCATTTTTTAATATAATATCATTGTTCATTAGAGAGATTCATAAAAATAAATTCGCAGGAACATTATAATATAGATCTTGTCAATGATTTTATGAATAACTTTTCCATCACCTATGAACAGCCCTTACGCGACATAGAATGACTATAAAATTCAATAACATTTCAATTGCAAGATCCGGTTCCAATAAAATTCATTATCAAGATTATTATATCACCTTTGAGTTATGAATTTTTTCAATTATTGGTTTCATAAGGATCCTTTAGATACTATGATAAAATTTATTTTGAATGAAAATACCCACAAAAGAAGGTGATGATCCCAAAAAACATTGAAATCCTTAGAGAACACTAAAAATATTTTTCCAGAGTGTCTATTGTCATATTTGGATAGATATTTGGGTGTGGATGACATAAAGTGGTGAAAATTTACTTTTTATCCAGAAAAATTGCATAAAAATCTATAATATCGATGTAAAACTCATACAGTGAACAAATACAATAGAATTTGGTACTCCATGAAATAATTACACACATGTAATTTATATTCATGATGTCTAATCAAGGGATAAATATTCATTTATTAAATGGTGCAGTCCATTATTTTTATACTGATTGACGAAAATCCAAATAGACTTATGTCCTTTTGGAATTTTAGGGAGTCTAGAAATAAAATAAATAGATATTTTTACTAATTTCTACTATATTATAGTTAATGGTTATAATGTCCTCTGATACATTAATTTCTTATTCTTAACACTAGAACATAATATGCCCTATTGAAAATATTTTTCATTATCCCATTTCTATTTAATCACATTAGAAATCCCCTTTAAATCACTATAAATCCACTTTCCCTGAGGATGAATAATGAAAGTTAAACTATTTACAACAACTAATATCTCCTTATTCGATTTTTTATTTATGGAAGACATACTCAATTCATATCACATTTAATTATATTTTTATATTTATTGAACATCAGAATATTCCTCACATTATTCTATAATTCCACATCTATCTTATGGGACTTCTTAATCCTCTCAAGGTTGGATGGTAGAAAATTAATATAAGAGGGATGTATATGATGAACCTTATCCGGATTTCCAGATCTGTTTTTTTGTAAACACGTAAATATCATATCTCTATTGATCATCATCATGGAAAAACTAGCATAGTCTTTATGACTCAATGAATCATTCAATTTTATTCATTCCTAGGGTGGTAATGAGTTGATAAATTATAATTTTTTATCAAATAATACCATATTATTTTTAATTTATTCAAATAATTCTATATAAATATACAATTAATAATTTTATTAATATTATATATATCACACATTTTATCATGACAAAAAATAACCCCATATATCTAATGAAAGTATAACCACTTCCAACTACCAATCTTGATATAGGGATTTTTTTCTGGAGATTTATTAATTAGTGAGAGGCACATGATATTACTATTTTATTTGAGAAGATGATGCATCCCATTCCCTTCATAATGAATCACTATAGAAAATAATACATTCTCCAATGTTAGGTAATCTTTGCGCAGGCATGCTGACCAACCATCACTTATGTCCTTTGAAACTCTCATCCATTTTTTATATGAATAACACCCTATTCATGGTCACCATCATGTTTGGATTTGATATAAAAGATAAATATCTCACAAGTGTCAATGGTATCCATCAAACCTATGAAAACTATGGATTTTTGTTACCGATGTTTGTCTAGGAAATTGGTCAAGAACCTATGTATTTGAACAATCCACTAATAGATACTCACATAAAATTATATGACCCATGAATGAAACATTATAAATATAAAATTTAGTCATATATTATTTAGCATATAATTATCCAGCCTCTGGTTTTTCAAAAATGTTCAAAAAAAATATTTCATGATCTTCCTTACACTATCAAAATAAAATAATATCATTTATATAAACATAAAATATACTTATCAATGTAATCATTAAATACTCTATTCGTTAAATAAATATAGATGGGAGGGGAATTGGTTTATTTGTATGAAATTAACAGGAATTCATAATTATAAATCCTTATACTAAACGATGAATTTCTCATATACTCATTCTTAATTCTTATTTAATGATATCTATGTCAATGATAAATCATAAGAAAAAAAAATAAAAACCCCTTTTTTTATTACACACTTAAACATTATACATTACATAAAATATTCACATCATACAACATAGAATATCGAGTGGTTTTGTGTATTTGGGGCTTGGGATCATTACATAATGACTTAAAACATAAAACCCAACATCATTATTGAAGACTTAATTAACATGAAAACTGCATTTCATCTTACATAAATTTAATGGGATAACCTAAAAGCATGCATAAGAAAATGGTGATCTCTAAAGCCTAGTAAGGTGGTAAACAAGGAATAACATGAAAATTATAGTACATGTTTTGAAATAGTCATGCCAATGAAGCATAAGAGAAACATGAACATAAAGTCATAATATATATTGATTATCATAACATAGAAATGTGGTAACAACACTGAACATTGTATTAGCATGATCCAAGTATAATTTTACATACAGAAAGAGTAAACCCTAACTGAACATTAATTAGCATTACTAAACTCTCATTTCTCTTTAAATATATTGATATTAATCTTTACCTAATACATTAGAGCGCAATCAGCGAACACCCTTCTTAATCATTTCATTACATCCATAAGTGTTCCACATGGATCATATAACATAGATTCATTAAACATAAACATTTATTATAAGAAAAAGTAATATTAAATTCATACAAGAAACTTTATAATCAACAATTAAATTTTCATAATGTTGAATACCCTTGACATAGAAATTGAGATGCTATTCACCACACAAGGAATTTCGCTTGGAAAATCACGGTTCAATTTTGGTAGCATAACGGTGTGACATAAGAATTCATAAAAATTGATGACATGAGTGAAAGGGGTGTCTCATCATATGTACCTGAAATGGAATTTAAGGGGTTTATATAGATAAAATTCCAAATATATGTAAGGATATAAAAATTCATAATACAAAATAATTTCTGGAATGTGAATGTGGAGTGAGAAATATCTTGAGGAATTACGACATGGTAATAGGTGTACATAGAACAAATTAATGAGAGAGAAACGTTTATATCATCATTAAAACATGAGGAGGTTAGTGTGGTAGAGGTACGAAATCATTACCCAAAATGTTTAATTGAAACAAAAAATGGTATAACAACAAAATGAAATTTGGACAAAAATGAGAAAGAAATAAATCCCTTACGGTATTTCGGTATGGTAACAAGTGTACATGGAATGAATTAATGAAAGATAAAGGTGTATAAAATCATTAAAACATAAGGAGGGTAGTTTAGGGGAGGTGAAAAATCATACCATAGCTTTTGATATTGAAAAGACTAGGGTATTGAAACAAAATGAGACATGGACAAAAACGAGTGAGGAAGAAATCACATACCAAATATCATCATGGTAGAGAGATTACTCTGGAGACATTAATAAAAGATTAAATGTGTCAATTATCATTATAACATAATGAGGAAAGTATATGGGAGGTTTTAAATCATACCCCAATATTTTTAATTGAAAAGACCCGGAAATAACAACATAATAAAACATTGAAAAAAATTAGAGAGGATGAAGTGCCATACTTGGAAGTGAGATCCAAAAGGCATGAGAGAGGATTGAAAGAGGCTTATTAAGATATTGGAGAACTTTGGGAGGATTATAGAGAGATGAAGGCAGAGGTTGTTTGAGCTCCAAAGGCTTTGAGTAAAGAGGAAGTGGGATCTTGGGTGGGTTTACATAAGTAAACAGATGGAATTCATTATTATTCAGGTTTTGTACACTACGCATTAAACTAATCAAAAACACAACCCAACCGATGAGTTTTGCCCATTATTTTTTACAAAGTGGAGTGGAAAAAAATATTATATATGTTCAATGGCAGAAAATCTTAAAATAGTAGGCTTTCTTACGTGGAGGTGAGTCATACTCTCTAGAAAATCAATTTAAAAAGTTAAAATATTTTATAAGTCATGGAGGGTTCAATAAAGAACATTATAATAAATCCAAAAAACATTAAATAAAATTATTTAATTGGTAAAACATATATTTGATTAACTTATTTTTTGTAGTATTTTATTACATCAATATTAGGTCATTAGGATGTCATAAAACACATTATATATTTAAACGGTATTTAATTTTTACCCAAATAATCTTGTCTGTGGGAAATATGAAAAATTCACCATTGGATAATTTTGACATCCTGATTCCAAAAATAATATTCATTTTATATAAATAATTTTCTAAATATTTTAAATTTTACTTTTAAAATAAAAACCGACAGTTATAAAAAAATCATGGGTTTTGACAAAAATTGATTTCAAACCATAATAAAAATCACAACTATATTCATAGAAATGATATAATAATTAATATTTAATAAAAATAAATTTAGTAATAACATTTTATTAAAATATTATTTAATTCATAAAATTCCATTAATTAATCAAAATAGATTTCTTAATTGAATATTAACTAAAATCATAATTTTACTTTAAAAAATTATATAACGTAACACTAATAAAATGAATGTATATTCTCTATACAAAAATAATGTACATATTCATAATTATAGCGTCTTGATACATAATCCCTTATAAAAACCTCATATGAACGAAGGGTATGGTGTGTAATGGTGGAAGACACTTGGGGTGGCTCTGATAACATCATTTGGCTGGTAATCTCCATCATCTTCCATTTATCCCATATATAGTTCTATTTGAGCATAACATATTGATGCTCATATTGGTCTTGGTTATGAATGAATCCTAATGAGCACCCAAATTTCTAAGATCCAGCAAATGGGCTTCATATGGAGCAATTCTATTATATGCGACCATCGCTTCTTTTGATTGATTAAATTGGATTTGGTAAGGCCATATAATTATAATAATCATGTGATCACTATTCAACTGTTATATTAGAAATGATCAAAATTATTTATAGAGTTATGAAATCCAAAAACATGAAACCATGGATGATAATATTTTATATATCCATTTAACACAATAAGTCACTAAACTAGTTCAAGATGAATTTTCATTAATGAAATTTTTGGTCATTACAATGTTTCACCCATCAGAAATTTTTCCCTCTAAATTCCATTTTACTCCACTAAAAGTGAAGTGTGTAACTCTTCATCACTTCCTCTAATTCCCTCATTACCTCTTCAAAAATAAAGTTTCTCTACAACACCTTATTGAGGGGCATTATCATATTTCATATATCTTTTTCCCTAATATATTAGATCTTCACGAGCTTCTCTTCATAGGAGAGGACATTCTCAAATGGCAACACATCTGGATGGAGTACATGTGATGGGTCAGGTAAGATCTTCCTCTTAAGTGATACATGTAATATATAATATACATGAGATAGGTTCGATGGGACTGCTAGTCAATAGGCCACTACTCCAATGCGATCGAGGTTCTTCAAAAGAGCCAATGTAACTTTGACTAAGCTTTCCCTTCTTCCCAAATCTCATAGCTCTCTTTCAGAGTGATATGAAGAGTAATACCATGTCTTTGATATCAAACTCTAGTTATCATTTATGATTATTAGAACAACTCTTTTGTCGACTCTGAGTAGCATTAATGTGCTGCTGGATGGTCTAAATCTTCTCTACAATTTATTCGACCCTTTCTGTACCTGGGAGTTTTCTCTCCCCAAATTCATCCCAACATATTGGTGTTTTTAATCACTTTTCATACATGACTTCATAAGGATCATTTGGATTCATGAGTGGAAACTATTGTTGTAAGAGAACCCAAATAGAGGAATATGTAGATCCCATTCACATTTTATGTCCATTGAGCATGCTCTTAGCATTTCCTCAAGTGTTTGGATAGTCAAATAATAATTAGAATCAGTTTGAGTATTATAGGACGTACTGAAGTTCAACTCAGTATTCAAAGAATGTTGAAGAATCTTCCAAAACATAGAGTTGAATCTTGGATCTCAATCAGATACAATAGATAATGGTACTCCATGTAGCATTACCACCTCCACAATGTATATCTGTGCCAGTTGATCCAGTGAGAAATCATCTCAAATTTCAATGAAGTGTCAAGTCTTATTAAGATGTTCAACAACAACCCTGATAGCATTGTTTATTTTATATGTCTTCAGAATTCGATGGAAAAAGTCTATGTTGATTTTATTCCATTACCATGATGGAATGTGTTATGGTTGAATTATCCCCTTAGACTACTCCCTCTCACCCTTCTCTTGCAGAAATACTAGGAACTTTGATGTATACTCAACGATATCCTTCTTCATGTTATCCCACCAATAATACTCTTAGAGATCATGATACATCATTGTTTTTCATAGGTGAATAGAGAAATTCGAACTATTTCCATCATCCAAAAGTTCCTTCTTTAACTCAGGAATCGATGGAGCACATAGTCTTAACCCAAATCTCCCAATTCATTATTCATTTACATTGAACACTGAGGATTACCCTTTTCTGATAGTTTCCACCTTCCTCTAAATTGCCACATCATCCTTTTGATCATCCTTTAACCAATCTAAAAGATATGGATAAGCAATCATTTGTGAATGGATTGATGATGTTCCCCATTTTATTATTCCCATGTCCCTCTTCATCAAATATAAGAAGATTAGATCCTTTTCAATTCTCACTAATGATAGAATCGTTGGGTCCTTTCTACTTTGGTAATCTTCCACCTTGTTTTCTTTCCTAGGGTGGTAATGGATTGAGTAGTCATAGTCCTTGATCAGATCTAACCATCATCGTTGGAGCATGTTAAACTCTTTATGTGTGAATATTCACATTAGGCTTTTGGGGTTCGTATATATTTCAAACATCTCCCAAAAGAGGTAATTCCACCAAAACTTTTAACGTGAAGATCATTTCAGCCAACTCCAAATAGTGTGTTGGATAGTTTTTCTCATTAACATTCAATTTCCTTGAAGCATAGGCAACAACTTTGTCATTTTTCATTTACACACATCAAAATATCTTCTTTGATGCATCACTAAATACCCTAGAAAGTTCTCTACTTGTGGGTAAAGTGTGCATGTGTGTAGTGATAAGAGTTCGTTTCAAATCATTGAATCCCTCTTCACATTCATCACTCCAAGAAAACATTACTCTTTCATGAGTTATCTTGGTAAGAGGGTTGGACAATATTTAGAAAATTCTCACATATCAGTGATAATATCCATCTAACCTAAGGAATCTATGAATATCTCTTACCGATGTTGGCCTCATCCATCCCTCAATTACTACTATCATGGAGGGATCCAGGGATATTCCATTGCTTGTGAATATATGAGCCATGAATGATACCTCTATCAACCAGAACTAAAAATTTCTATACTTTTCATAGAGATTCTACTTTTGCAAGGTCTCTGGTACAGTTCTTAGATTCTCTTCATGATCCTCCTTGGTTTTGGTGTATATTATAATATCCCCTATAAATACTACCAAAAAGTTGTTGAGATAATCTCTAAAGACTCCCTTCATAAAGTCCATGAATATTTCAGGAGAATTTGTGAGTCCAAAAGGCATTAATATGAATTCATCATTCTCGTACGTTGTACAAAAATAATTCTAGGGGATATCCTTCTTCTTCACCCTCACTTGGTAATATCTGAACCATAGATCCACCATAGAGAATTATTTTTATCCACGTAGATAATCGAAAAATTCTTCAATTCATAGAAAATGAAACTTGTTTTTATTGTGATTTTATTGAGCTCATAGTAATCAATGCAACATCGCATTGACCCATCCTTCTTCTGGACGTAGAGGACTGGTGCACCCCATGTTGAATCACATGGGTGTATAAACCCTTTATCTAAATTCTCATGTACTTGTTTTTTCATCTCCTCATGCTCCACAAAATACATTCAATTTGGTGTCTCGACTATTATCAATTACCAAGGTATAAGGTCAATTGAAAATTAAACATCTCTTCTAGGAGGAAGACCAGAAAATTCCTAGGGAAAGACTTCAGCGAATTCCCTCACAATAGGAATGTCTACATGGATGGTTTCTTCCTTGGACTCAATCATCTCTTCCAGATATTATTGTTCATAGGTTAGTAACATCCATGATTTAGATGATTCTTCTAATGAAGATTAATCTTACTCCTTACACTTGTATAGAATTAGGGGTTGATTCTCCAGATGATGATTGATTTCCCTATCACGACAATTTATGTTGGATCTATATAATGAAAACCAATCCATGTTGATTATTTCATCAAATTCCTCTATAGGGAGTATGAAAAGGTTCTCTAGGAGTAAAATCCACAAAAATGATAGGGGTGGAGTTATACTAATGGAATGCAATGATTTCCTTATTTTCCAGACTCACCAACATCCTTACTTCCCTGATTTGTGGTGGTGAAGGGATTGTTCTACTAAACATTCGGGATATAAAATAATTTTTAGAACTAGAATAAAAAAAATGTTCGCAATTCTTGAATTAATAACTAGAGTAACTTTCACCACTTCAATTTCAAGGTTTAAATAGGTGGTAGTGATCGAAAAAACTTACCCTTTCTGTCTTGGAGTTTGTTGGTTACCTCTGAAAACCCTTGTCTTTGGGAAATTATTTGAAAGGTGCTCTAGTTCATTACAGTTGAAGTAACAAAAAATGCGTTGAGGGTCTAACGGAGCATTACAATCCTCAATCATAGCCGGAGGTTTTTCTAGTCGATAGTTAACAGCTAGTTCCCTTTCCTTCCACCCCTAAATCATTTCAAGGCCGGCTTCTGGAAATTTCTTATTTGCTTCATTCCAAACCATTGGTTAGTGGGGTGTGGAGTTTCTTATCACCATCTGATTGATACATTGGTCTATCAGAATTTATGTCCACCTCATTATTCTTATCCCCATGATACCCCTAAGATTATCTTATCTCTATTTAGACATTGAGGGGAAATCAGTTAATTTTCTCATTGCTCTCGAAGTCACGGATCACTAGTGATTTCCGTAGGTTAGGTTTTATCCCTCCAAATAAGTGCTCAACCTTGGATTCAAGGTTAACAACAATATCGATGGTGTATCGTGTTATCCCTGTGATTTTTCCCTCATTGATCCGATGGATTCGTCATCGTTTTTCTTGAGGGAAATACATTCCATTTCAATCTTGAGTAAAAGGGTGAGAGGTAAATATTTATCGAATATGTTTTCTAGAAATACTTCCATTCCAATGCCTTGATCTCCTCCTCATTCTTTGTATTTTTCATCAATGTCCACCATTGATAGACATCACCCTCCATTTTATAAGAAAACAGAATAACCTTCTCTTGTTCAAAACATTGATGGTTGGAGAAGATGTTTTCAATGGAGTTGATCCATTGTTCAAAAATTGATGGATCGAATGATCCATTAAAAGTAGGAGGCCTTTGTCTCATGATGCTCTCGATTGTGACTTTTTATTTCTTGGGGAGGGGGGTTGAAAGTTTATCTTGACCCATATTTCTATTCAAATATTTGGTTAACTGAGAGTGTTTTGGGACAATGTTTGTGATTCACACTCCCATTGGATTGGGAATGTCATTTGAATAGTCATCACATTGATCATCACATTGGTTGTTATTCCATGACCTCTTATTACAAGCCATTTTCAGAAATAAATTGAATGTTATGGGTAACACATAAAGGGTAATACAAATAAAAAAATGGTTGACTTATAAATTACTTTTATTTCTTTAACATATGAATCTATAGGCTTCAATCTATGTTATCCATGATCTACTTACCCAATTTTATTATTAAGTGAATTTTTTTATTCCCTTAACAATGATTCATAATAATTGTGTGAATTTACTAAAGAATATCCCCCAGGAGTGTCGTAACCAAGAGTGCAACAAGGCCCTTTGTCATTTATTAGGATACCTCGGGTTAATCCCAATACTCATTTTCAGAGGTTTTACTCCTAAGTACATCTATGCTAGAGTCTCCTCAAACTTATCATATCTAGATAGGGATTTAGTTTCCTGATTAACCACTAACTATATACTCACCCAAACTTAGGGATTTTTTTATTCTAATTATCCTTATCCCTAAAGCTTTCACACGATTTTTCTAATCCTAACCCCAAATATAACTAAACCAATCCTTTCATACCAACTCTAACAAACCTTATTTTTATTACATAGTAAAAAATGATTCATTACATAAAATATTCAATTGATACAACCAAATATTTTAGTGGTATAGTGTCTTTGGTTATTAGTAACATTACCTAATGAATTTACACATGAAACCAAACATATTTACTAAAAACATCCTTTAAATGAACAATACATTCCCTAGTAATTTTCATTACATGGGATAACCTGAGGAGATGCATAAGAAAAGGGTGATATGAAATTCCATATAATAGATTAAACAAATAATAACATGAATAATATATTAAATTTTAGGCAATAGGAATATCAATGGAGAATAAGAGAAACATGAACATAAATTTATGATATAGCATGATTATCATATCATTGAAATGTAACAATGATGCTTAACGTTGTATTAGCATTATCCAAGGCTCATTTCACGTGGAGAATGAGTAAAAACTCATTTCACTTGAATTAGTATGAGTAAAACCTCCTTCCAAATGATGTATCATGATACTAATATTTACCCAATGCATTGAGCGCTATCAGGGAACACCCTTCTTAATCATTTCATTTCGTTCATAAGTGTGCCACATGGATCATATAACATCGATTAATTAAAAATAATCATTTATTAGATGATAAAGGAATGTAGAATTCATACATACAACTCTATAATTAATATGTAAATGTGAATAAAGGTGAATACACATAATAGATAAATGAGAATCATATTCACTACATAATGACTTTGGCATGGAAAATCGTGGTGTAATTTCAGCTGCATAACAGCGCGACATAAGAATTCATAAAAATTGTTGATGAGAGAGAAAGTGGTGTATCATCATATGTAGATGAAATTAAATGTATGTGGTTCATATATAACAAGTAACAACATATTTAAGGGAATTTAGATCTATAATACAAAATAATTTCTTAAATGTAAATGTGGATAGAGAAATCCCTTACAAAATTTCGGCATGGGAACAGGTGTACATGAGAGGAATTAATATGAGAGAAAGGGGTATATCATCATTAAAACATAAGGAGGGATGTATGGGGAGGTCCAATATCATACCCCACCTTTTTTATTAAAAAAGGGTATAAAAACATAATGGAATTTGGACAAAAATGATAATGGAAGAATTCCCTTACAGAATTTTGGAATGGAAATTGGTGTACATGGGAGGTATTAATGAGAGTGAAAGGAATCTATAATCATTAAAACATATGTAGGGAAGTATAGGTGAGGTTAAAAATCTAACACCATCATTTTTAATTGAAAATACAAGGGTATAGAAACATAAATAATCTTGGACAAAATGAGAGAGGATGAAATACCATACTGAATTTTTTCATGGTAACCAGTGTACATTGGAGGCATTAATGAGGGATTAAATAGGTCTATCAGAATTCAAACATAATTTGGGATTTATAGGGGTGGTGGGAAATCATGCCCAAAATTTTCAATTAAAAACAAAAATGTATAGAAAGATAAATAATTTGGGATGAAAATGAGAGAGGAATAAATACTTTACGTGAAAATGTGATCCCAATGGCTTGGGAGAGGCTTGATAGAGGCATATTGGGCACATGTGGCGCCTTGGGAGGATTATATTGAGATAAGGGAAGATTTTGGTCAAGATGATAAGGCTTTTAGTGAATATTAAGTTTGATATTGGGTGGGTTTATATAAGAAAAGGGAGAGAATTCATTATTATTTAGGTTTTGGACAATATACGTTAAACTTGTAAAAACCAGAAACCAACCCATGGTTTTTTCCCATGGTTTTTGAAATAGGTGTGCGGTAAAAATTATTTTATATGTCCAATGTCCGAAATTATTAACATATTATGATTTATTACATGGAAGTGAGTCACACTCTCAAGGAAATCAATTTAAAATGTTATAATGTATTATATGTCTTGGAGGGTCCCTTAACGATTTGTAAAATAAATCTAAGAAACTGAAAATTCATTATTTTAATGGTAAAAAATATATTTTCTGAACATAAAGTTTATAGTATTTTATTACATCACTATTGAGTCATTATGATTTCATAAAACAAATCATATATTTAAACAGTATTTAATTATTACCGAAAAATTAGATTGTCTCCGAAAATTATGAAAAATTCAATATTGGATAATTTTAGTGTCCTGATTGAAAAAATAATATTTGTTTTATAAATTTAATTTTATATATATGTGAATTTTTACTTTTAAAATAAAAACCGATATTTATAAAAAAATAATTGTTTTTGACAAAAATAACTATCAAACCTTAAAACATTTTCAACTGTATTCATAAAAATTATATGATCATTAATATTAAATAAAAATTTATTTAGTAATAATATTTTATTATAATATTATTTAATTAAATAAATCCATTAATTTAACAAAATATTTTTTTTCATTTAATATTAACTAAAATTTCTTTTTTTCTTTAAAAAGTATTTACAAAGTAATAATAATAAAATGCATGTATTTTCTTTATAAAAAAATAAAGTTCATAATCATAGTGCTTGGTTATTTCTACATAACCCTTTATAACACCCTCATATGACCAAAGGGTATGGTGTACGATGGTGACCAACTCTTGGGCTGGATCATATAACATCTATCGGGTGGTAATCTCTATCAACTTCCATTTCTCCAGTTGAAGGTTCCTTTCAAACTGAACGTGTTGAATTTTGACTTGGGCTTGGTCTAGATAAAATCCCGATGATTCCACCTCATTTTTGAGCTCCAAAAAATGGTCTTCTAATGGAGAAATTCTATTGTATTAGGCCATTTCTATGTTTTTTGGAGTAAATTGGCTTTGTTAAAGCCCTATATTTATACTAATCTTGTGATCACTGTTCAACGACTATATTAGAAATGGTCACAATTATTAACTATATTTTGAAATCCAAAAATAGAAAACCAAGGTAATGAATATGTTATAGAATCATATTATATAATAAGACATTAAATTAGATCAAGAGGAATTTTAGTTAATGAAATTTTGGGTCGTTACAAAAATAGATCCTCATAATTCATTAAAGAAATCATTGATACATGGAGGAGGATAATTTTTATTACCAGTGATCATTTATGTTCTGAATTATCAATGAAATAACACATTTAATGATATTTCTTTAGAAAAAGTAGGATCACCCCATGGGGAAGTAATCTTCCCAATAAAAACTTTATGTATATTCTCATAGAGTTGGTTATTATATTCTTACAACTCAATTTGGGACACTATCCATGGAGTCTTTTAATTAGTTGAAGAATACGGTAAGAGTTCGATTAAAAAATAAACATCACAAATTTGGGGAAGGTTTGAGTACATGGGATATATGCCAATATATCATTGATGAATGGAACACATAAAATTTGAGTTACTCTTCATCCATTAAGAGATATATACCTCATTAATAGGTTGAAAAAACCCAAATGATGAAAGTAATTTCCATTCAGTATTCAAGTACATCCTCAAACTGATACATACTTTCAGGTTTATTCATAGTATACAATATAAAATACCTTACCTTTATATTGATATGTTCTATATACAGAGAGATCCATTCCATAAACAAATTTAATTAGAATTTAAATTGAAGAAGAATAACCCATTTATTAGGAAGAAAATTCCTAATGACTTCTCTCATATGTGATTTACTGTCTAACAATGTGGTAATTCTACCCTTCATTCTTTATAGTTTTTACTCAATATATATTTATTAAGGAGATGATGTGATAAAATTAGAAAATAATTTAGATATAAAATAGTTGATAGAAATGAGATTCAAATATAAATATTTCAGTCCATGAGTGGATGATAAGTGTTCATTTCACCATGACTCTGTACATTTCAACATTGGTTTTAGTAATATCATGATATTTTTATTCTCTCCTTATATTTTTTACATGTTACCATTTATTTTGGATAATTTGTTGGAATAATGAACCATATCCTTATAATTAAAAAAATTACATGGTTGTGGATTCTCTATTACCATTTCATTCATTAACACGATGAAAATTTTCAATACACTTGAAGAATAATAAGTTTCCTTTACAAAATGAATGATTTTATATTCTTCCAAATGGACCATAAATTAAGATATTAAAATTTCCCTTTTTCAACATGTCAAATATAATATTTTTCATATTATTTTTATATTTAATTCCTACAATACCATATGTCTTCAATAATATTTTAACTTCCTTGACTACACATGGAATATTATCTTTATATGATTATAATGTTTTATAGACTACTGAATTGCAATGGATTTTATTAATCCAATCATTGAAAATATCAATATTTCTTCTTTTATTATTTATGTTTTTCATAATATAAATTTCTAATCATATATTGTTTGATTTATATATATCAATAATGACCTATTTATTTTTTATTTTACTTTGTATTTAACTCTCTATATGTGGTCATTATTCACAAGTTAAATATTTATCTAATAAAAATTACTCAAAATCCTTTGACTCCATGGTTGTTATTTTCTCCCTAGCCTTAGTGTATTTAATCAATGACCATAATTGATATGCATTATCCATGAGATTTTAGTCTTCCATAAAAACCATCATGCTTTCATTACTTCTCATTGAATGAAATATCATTTACATTGAAAATATTAATTTCTCAGCTACAAATATATTTGTGGTTCCTTTTAATAATGGAATACAACTTTTATAGAGATGGTCTATCATTATTACACCATAGTGTAGATCAATAGTATGCTTCATAGGAAGAAAAATATTTGTCATAAGTGTATTCAACTACACCAATATAGAAAAAACATGTATCGTATCCCCAATAGTAATACACACACCTTTATTAAATTTAGTAACATTGACACATGTACATAAATTATGTACACTGATAAAGATTTCCTTCATTTATCTAGACACCATTTATAAACAATTAAAATAACTGGATTAGATAATCTCATTAAGAATCATATTATATTTTTTTTAAACAAGTGAAAAACTTATTATAATGTTAAATTTTATGCATAAATAATACAAGAAATAAAATCATGGTTTCATTTGTAATATTCTAAAATCACAAAAACATTCTAAAAGAGTTTCTAAATTAAATGTCAATTAACCCCAAAATTTTCCCCCAGTGTTTCAAACTGGGTGTGTAGTAATTTCACATCCGTTATTCATTAGAAGAAACGTTGAGATATACTTGATAAACTAATTTATAGGTTATTACCTAAATATTCATCTTTATAAAAACCATATAAAATTATAGTATAAAAAACATGAATGCATTAGTTATGAATCCACAAAATATATACCTTACACAAACATTAAAATGATATCCTACACATATACATATCCTCAAAGGTATTCATAGGTATTGTTTCATAATATATGTATCCATAAATATTGTTACCAATGTTTATAATAATCATTATTTGATAACAAATGTAAATATGTCTATCCTTGTAACCTAGATCTTGTAGTTACATTATAATGTTGGTACTAAAAACATTATATAACATCCTAATGGGAAAAATAGTTTAGTAGTCTCGAAATACTTGATAAATATAGTTACCAAACAATAAATTTGAGAAAATAAAATACAACATAGTATTTTCTTGGAGAACATAATTATTCTCACTAGTGTATCCTAAAAAATCAAACATAATACACTTTTTGGAAACGTAGTTTATTAAAAAAATAAGAAGGGGTTGAACTCAGATGCTTTGTAATAGTATGCATATAGAGGGAGATAATAAGGAATGAATAATATTAAAGGAATAAATGATGCTCACATAATAACCTATAAAGAAACCCTAGATCCTAAAGCATATCCTTGGATATCATAACTATTCTAATAGTCACATGGATATAAATAATTTATTTTATTTTTATATAATTCATAATTTTAGACGTCTTAAACCTATTGAAAAGGCCTCATTAAAAGATATCCACTTAAATTTGTAATTCCTAAGTAAATTACATTACATTTTATTTCCTTTTATACCCTCCAATTAATCAAGGTGATACGTAATTAAAGGCTCCACTTGTCACTTGTTATTTTCCATTTATAAATTACTTGAAAAACAATGCAACATAATCAAAATACCTTAAAAATTCATATATATTCATATATGGAGAACTAGGATATGTACTATAAATACAGACCCCATTAAAACCTTTCATAAAACATCTTGGGATATATGGTGGATATTATTATTAGAATATATTCACAGTATAGAATAATATTCACAACGGATGTCTACGTTGATGAAAATACCATAAAAAGGACACTAGAAACGTTTATGATAGAAATAAACTTTTTATTTTTAAATTACTTATTTAAAAAATATAAAATTCACAAATATTAAGGAAATGAAATTATTTCTAATAAAAAATTAAAATTTAAAATTAATTAGCAAATAATTATGTGGACAAGATGGAGGAAATGTTTTTTCATTATCTATAATTTAAAATAATGATTCCTTTCATAGTTTTGATAAACGTAAAATTTACATATTCAGGGAAATGAAAATAATATTAATTTTAAAATATATTTTAATATTTAATAAATCAGTAATGATTTATTTAATAATTATTCTGAAAATAGTAAAAATATTCTTTAATAATTTTATGGAAAATATATATATAGAATAATAAAATTTTCGACTCATTGAAACAAACATCAGCTTTCCTTAAAATATTTTATTTGTATAATGAGTTATTTAAGATAGTAAATTGAATATACACAATTTAACATATATAAATAATATGATTTTATTAAAATATTTTGTTTTTTTGACATGAAGGCCAAATTATTACTCCAATTTGTAATAAAAAATAAAAAATCAAGTATAATGATATGATTTAGCGATTAATCCATACCTTATGTATAAATTCCTCCAAATGTGTCCTTAAAAATAGATTTATAAATATAGATTTTTTATAAATATATTTCATAAGCATAGTAATATATATTATACCATATATTATTTACTTATAACCTTTTATCAATGATTTATTATCAATTATTTAATAAAAATATTTTCTATGTGATAACTGTATATTTTTTCATGTATGTTTAGTATAGCAGTTTTGTTGCTTCTACATTGATCGTATTTTCTATAATCGATGTAAATTTAATGATGTTATATTTATTATAAATATTAATTATTTTATCATCCCTAAAATGAACATATAGACAAATTAATTACACCATTAATGGTATTGGTAGGTCATAGGTTCACCTGAACACCATTTTCACTTTTTGACATATGGAAGAAATGAAATAATTAAATAATTTCCATTTCCATGTTCAATATTATATAATATATATATCATATATATTTATTTAATGTATCTATATTATAATCCATATGTTAGGGGAATGAAAAAATAACTGCATCGCTTCATTGAGGTGGTAGTCTATACACACACATGAGTGAAGTCAATGTTTTTTATTTGATGGAAAGATGGTAGATAATTTTTGTTCCATAATCATAATAACATTTCAATATATTTAGGATAGTGAATTTATAATTTAATGAAAAATATAATTTATTTATAGAAGGTAAATTGATATGTAAAAAACAAATTGAGTGGTTAAGTAGATTACATCTTATTTGGAAGAATCACTTGGGATATACTCTTTAGGACCCTAAATATGGACTTTTAGAAGTGACCAAACATTTATAACTTGGATAAAAATGTTTATTAGGTATTTCGGATGGTTTTTTCAGATATATATGGAACAATGTTTTGTGAACAAAAGATATTAACATTGTCTTTTATAAGGAATGCAATGGACAATCCTGAAATTATTAAAAGTTTATATGATAATTTTGTTATTCTCAATACAAATACTTTAAAATGGAAATATATTTTAAGATAAGGAGTATATGGTGAAAATGTAATAATAAAATTAAAATTATATAGGATTTATTATCCTTTTAAACCATATCCATTGGTTTTCTCGAACGATAAAATTTTTTAATCATAACTGCAGTAATGAATTTTTGATATTAAAGGGATAAATTTTTTCTTAGAAGCTAATAATATGATCATAAATGACTAAGGGATTATCTTTTTGACATTTTCTCAACCTAAATTTCATTATTCATGATTCGTAACATTTTTCAACCGTATTACAAAATATTGGTAAACATATAATATTATTAATGGTATCTTTGATATTATTCATTTAATTTGAATTTAATGACCACTTTAAATAAAATAAATTTTAGGGTAAACCATTAACATGTTTATTTTATTTTATTTTTATCTACAAAATTTTTATATCACAAAAATTTACCCAAATTTTATTCCATTTAATATAATAAAAATCCATTATTTTAATTACCTATACATTTAATAAATAGTATATTGATGTTTCACAACCATTTAATGTAATAATTTAGTCTCTAAAATTTTAAAATGAATTACAATGATAACAACATTTATAATAGTTATAATTAATATTTATAACTAAACTTAATATCTTTATATCCTTTTAAAAAAAATTAAATACATTAAATTTAATAGAGTGAATTTTTCTAATTATTCATTAGTTAAATTGATGTATTGGTCAAAATAAACAAAAATTACCACCAATTTGAAATATAATAAATTCATAGAATTTAATGTATTAAATATTCTCCTAGATTATTATAGTGTATTGTTTTGAGAAATAATAATTACTTAGCTCAATTTTGAAATGCTATTTAAATTTATTTACCCTAATTGAGGAGAAAAGTTTTTTTGAAATGTTAGTTTTTATAATAATTAAAAAGAAAAGGGACTTGTATAAATAATTTTAAAATCTTGATTCCAATTATGGGATCGATTTCTCATTATTAATTTTCAATATTTTATAGAAATTTTTTAAGGTAACTTTGCATAACTCAATGAAAACTGTGTTTTAGAAAAATACATTTTTAATCATCAGACATGATTTAATCTTATCCCAAGCCTAGTAATAACAATATATTAATTTTTAAAAACATTATTGAATAAATACTATATTATTTTTCCTAAAATATTTTAAATATTGTGATTAATTTAATTTATAAATAAAAAAATCATTGTGCGCATAATACCAGTTTTTTATAAGAATAAATCTTTTAAATTCCAATGAGATTTATTTTCATCTGTAATCAATAGATAAACAATGTTTTATTTTAATAACTGAGTAAAAAATAATGTTTTATAATTAATATATTAATATAAAAAAATTTAAATCCAATGGCTATGTGATAACTATCAAATTAAATAACAATATTTCAATAGTATATCGTGGTTCATTGAAACATGGTGTTGTGTGTATAGAAATCAATAAATGTAATCACATATATTTATAGGGGATAAAAACATATCTTGTTCTAAAAGTCATAGAATCCCATATAGAGGTATAAGGATAGTTTATTCTTAAATAAAATGTTTTTTGTGAAGATAAGTGGGAGGTTGGGTGGGTATTTATTATAAAATGATTGTAATTTTTTATTAATTTATAAGAATTGGTTTTCAACTATACGTAATAAAATTATCCAAACTGGAAACCATCCTATGTTTTTTTCTATGGTTTCAATAAATTAAGAGTGTTCTTTTTTATTTAATTCATCTAAGAAGAAAAATGGTTACAATAAAGCTATTATTTATGTGGATGTGAGTCATGTTTATAAATATTTTTTTAATATGTAATATATGATACAGGTTTTGGGTGTTTCAATATAAGTTTGTAAAATTAATCCAAAAACGTCATAAATTTTTTTTATATGAAAAACCTATTTTAATTTATGGGATTCCTTTATTTAACTACTTATATAAATTTTTTCTATTGTTATGTCATTATACATTATATAAATTTACATGTCGTTTAATGTTTTATCAAATATTTGGCCTGTCTCTGAAAAATATGACAAAAAATTTACCATTTGCTATTTTTTATTTGATTATTTAAAGAATAATATTTATTTTATAGTACAAATCTCCAAATATTATAATATAATCATTTAGATGAAAATGAATATTTACTAGGAAATATTTGTTTCTACGACTCTAAAAATTTGTTTTTCCTTGAAAAAAATACTCTTTAATTTATTTAATAATATTAAAAAGTATATTTAAATATAATTTTACATGAAAAAAATTATTTCAAAATTCCTGAATTTTTGAAACAGAGTGTTTCAATTGATACTACGTATTTCCCAAGAATACAATTTCGGTTGATTCATATCAAAATCTCGTTTTAATTAAACTTGTTATATAATATAGTATATAAATTTATAATGAAAAGGGATACATAAAATAATTATTTTGATAACAATATAAATATAAAAATTCATAGTCCCCGTTCCTATATACATAACCAAAAATAATTCCAGTATATTTCCTAAATATTAGATGTGTGATGGTGTTGCTTTAATTTGGTGGTTCAACGAATATGGTTTGGTTGTGTAGGATCAAAATGATGAATGTAGATAATCAATATACAAGAGGGGGTGAATTTTATACTGTAAAAATTACATCGGAACCTTTGATGTTGTTTAGATCCTTTTATGTTGAACAAAGTTAAACAAATTAAATTCACAATACCACTAAGTTCTAAAAACTTGATTGATTCCAGAAATGTAGTTCCCAAAATGAAATTCTAGAAATGTGGTTCTGGAAATGAATCTAGTTCTACAATCTTACTAAATTCCAAAAATTTTGTTCCGGAAATAAAACTTAACAAATATTTACAAAAACAATGATTCTACCTTAAAACGTATAGAACCTTATCAAATCAGATTGAAAGTATAAGAATGTAAAAGATAGTTATACTTTTCTTATCAATCAAAATACAGTGTAAAACAAACATGAAATAATACAAGTAATAAGTAGTAAATCTGTCAACCCAAAGAGTAGGGTATCTAACAACCTTTGATAATGGTACCTTGATTTATAAATTCAATATATTCTATCTTACCCACACCAGAGTAAGTCCTCAATAGGAATATCAGAGTTTCTCTTGCTATCCCCACAAACCATCGAACTTCAAGGTAGCCGACACCTCTTTCTTCCTATCCCCGGAAGCCCTCGAATGTACTCAGCAACATTCAGAGTCACAAGATACAATTTTGAACAAGATGTTTAGTACACACAAAGCATGAATGTCTTTCTCTCTATAAATAACTTATATAGAATGTAATCTCTAGATTGATCAACATTTCATCTGTTGTCTAAAAGTTCTGATATCTTTCAAACGAGCTAGTATTTATAGGCACATCTTCAATGGTCAACTCTCTCCTCCAATGATCATATTTTTCCATGAATTTCAAAGGGGCTTGTATACATGCCACTCAATAAATGGTTAGTCAGTAACAGAATAAGGGCATCATTTTATAACTCAAACAAGAGTAAGTAAAAAATATTGTTTCCCCACCAAATTCATTTTTTGGTGTATAAGGAAAAATAGAATTCAGAGTCTAAGTAAGTTAACCTTTGGACTCAATAATACCAGGATATTCATATTCTGTTTCTCAGGAATTTGGAATCTGTATTCTGTAGACTTCTGATTCCGAATTATGAGGAAATTGGATTCTGAATACTATGGAATTCAGAGTTTTAATTTTAAGGAATTTGGAACATGATTTCTCAAGAATTCGGAGTTCGAATTCTATGGAATTTCGAGTCTGAATTTAGAGAATTCAGAGTCTGTACATAGAATGTTCGGAGTCTAAACATAGAAAGTTCAGAACCAGAATTCAGATCTTGAAAACAGAATGCTCTATATCTTAGTATTTATATGTTTTTGAGGTTTTATATGTGAAACTGAATTTTATACTTATAAATTAAATGGTTTTGATTACGAACAATAAAACTTGTTAAGGATAAATTTTCATTGGGGAAGGAAAATTTTCCTTATTTAGGGATATCTTAGGAAAAAAGTTGTTTTCCTTATGATAGGGTGTTTGTGATTTTCAAAACATAAAGGAATTAAAAAGTCATAAGGAACCCTTATTGACTCAATAATCTCCCCCAAACATGAATTAATGGAATAGTCATAAGGAACCCTTATTGAGTCAACAATTTACCCCTTTTTGGAAAGAACCGACATCCTTACGAAAACCAATATAATGAAATTAGAAATATTATATACTTTTCAATAATACATATCTCCCTTAACACATGGGAAATGATGAATATGACTGACTCCCCATTAGGCTTTGGAAACACTAAGGATCGTATTCTTGATTTTTGGATTGAGACTAAGCATTTTATTGCATACAAAAATCTTCTTGGAAAAGAACTACGATACCTGAAATATTAGTACTAAATAACCAAATGAAAAGCAACCAAAAATTTCATTAGGATTGAAAAACATTATACAAGGAAGAAATACAATAAAATATTAGAATTGAACATGATTATCCTTCATCCTCCTTCATTATCAACTTCTTCACTATGATTTTGAACTTCTTGAGTTCCATGTGATCCTCCTCTGCACATTTGAGAATCTGAAACCGTTCTTCGGTTTTCTTTTCTATGACTTTGATTTTTTAATCCTGAGCATTATGAATCACTGTCTGAGCCTTCAAGGCTTCTTCCTGCTTAGAAACATTCTCTTGTATGTCAATCCGGATATCCCATTATATTTTCCAACTCTGATCAGTTGAAAACGACTTCCCATTTAGATCTTTTACATACTGCTTCCGAGTATTTTCTTCAAGAGATATCATTTCACAGAAAGATGTGGTGAGATCTTTGAACTTATTGTATTCGGTATCAAATGCATCCTTGAAATTATCTTGAAACTCATCAATAATTCTTATGTACTCCATAGTTTTATTTGACCATCTATTCATACTCTTGTGAGGTCTTGTGTGGGACTCGTAGATTATGAAAAAGGTTTTGAAGTCAGATTCAAGTTTGATACACTTATCTGTCACTAGGTATACTGAATCTGATTTTTGATTTAAGGTGTGCTAAAGCATCTGGAATTTGGATTCTATGCTTGGAAAGAGAGGGATAGTTCCAAAAATCTTTTTCAAAGATTTGACTACAAAATAATGTCCAAGAGAGGATGATTCTGAATCAAATATTTTTCTTGTTGTAGATTCTTTTTATATATCAGAAACTTTACTCTTTGATGAAGAACCTAATTCTATATTCTTCACCACTACTATGCTAGGTGTATCAACAACCCCCTATTTTCCATTATCTGCTTTCAGAATTACTTTTTCTTGATTAGGTGATTCGTGCTCACTATCAGATAGTTACACAATTTTATCTTCATCTATCTCTACCTTTTTAGTTGCTGCCTCAGCATCCGCTGGCTGAATGAAATCATGGTTATTACTAATATCTTTAGACAAGTTTTTTCACTTCTTCCTCACCTTTCTCATCTATTCCTAGTGTAGCAAATTTTGAAGACTCGGCTTTAGAGGTTCGGAATGATAATTTTTCAGAAGGGCTTTCCTTCTCATGAAAATCCTCTACTTGCTTTATAAAGTCATCAGTATCACCACTGCCTTCTTCTTCTTCTTCAACTTCTTTTTATTCTACTTCTTTTTTGTGGAATTTTTCTAGATTCACAAAATTCTTTACTGGAGTCTCTGGTAAATGTTCTATCAGGAAGGATTTTGGTACCATAATACTCTTGGATTCTTTCTCAGCAGCCTTCAGAATTTATTGGACTATCTCTATCTCGAAAACTTTTTCTTCTGCTTCTTCTCATCCTCTTGCTTCTCAGCCTATTCAACTGCCTTTTCCTTCAAATATTTTCCCTCAGTAGGGTCCATGCAGAACATATGCTCCCCTTATTTCTGATTTTTCTTATATTCCCTCCACTTAGCCACAACCTCCTCACGATAGGATTTTTGTTTCATTGGCTTTGGTGGTGTTGATTGAGTTTCCTTTTCTATTGGGGTTTTTTTTTCTCTTCCAATTCCTTTACATTCTTCTTCCATCCACCCTTTTTATAGGTTTCATCCACCTCCTATTTATTTGAAATATATTTAACTTCATCTTCAGGAAAATCCTATAATTCTTTAGATTCTTTGAAAAAACCAACAATAATCATTCTCAAGGTGTCATCACTCAGCAACATGACTTTGTAATTTATTAACTTAGATTAGCATGGAATTTTTAGGGATTCTAAACACCGAACAATCATATTTGATAGAATGGCTAGATACATAATAATATGAACCTTTATATTTCCATTATTTATATCCTCAATCATAACCAAGATATGCTTGAAAATGTTTTTCTTTTTTAGGTTTACCAAGAAATCCAGAATGTAAATGTCACTCTTCTTTAATGCATCCTTATTACATTTTCTCAGAATAATGAATCCTTGAATCCACAATTCTAGAATTCAAAAATTTATATATAGGTGAAGAATCTTCGGAGTCTTTACCTCTGAACGACCAATAAAAACCACAAATTTTTCTTTAATAAAGCTTCATTGAACATCACGAAGGATATGTGAGTAGAAATTTATTTCTCCTTCATAAAGAAGTACAATAAAAGGAGAAACCTTTGTAAATGAAAGATAATATGTCTTTTCGTAACACTTGAAAGAAAATTTTATCCTACCTTCTTCCTTAAAGAATGTTAATGTTGTGTAGAATTCAATCTGTAACTCCGAATACACCGGATCCAGTGCTTTTGGTTTCGAAATGCAAAAAATCTCCCACCCATTCGGATTTATATTCTTAGAGATGATGGATTCATATTTAGTGATGAAATTTGGATGAACCAAACATTCTCTGTAAGCCTTACAATCATAGATTTCCTGTATGGATGACATTTCATTTTGAGATGAAGATTAGACAGACATTTAGAGCTGAGGAAACCTTGATGATTCAGAACGAGCTTCTGTTGACGGTTCAGAGCTTCAGCACACAGAGGGTTTAGTTTCAATGTTGGAAAACCATAATGGGACCTTTATATATGCATTTGAGGTGATGTTTCATCTTCCATACTCAATCCAACTGTTAAAAAACCTTCTATTCTGATCCGATAGACTATAAAAATTACCAAAGAATATCTTTGATGGATTCCGATATTTTGAGGTTTTTAATAAAAACATTCATATTCAAGGAAAAGAGAATATGAAAACATTAAAAATTTATGAAAATACCAACACATAAAAGATGATTAAAAAAATTTAGAAAAAGGAAAAATACCTTTCGGATTTCTAGAATCATTATCTGTAATGAGGAAATTTCTCTTGAAGAACATTAGATTCCAAAATTATTTATAATGAAAACATTGACTAAAAAATAATTATTATGAAAATTTTATATATGAAATACTCCATTATTAAAATTTATATGTACAAAAATATTCATTACAAAAAAATTTATTCTACGAAAATATTTTAGACTACGAAAAACAAATGTAGACTACGATAATTTTTTAGACAATGAAAAATTTATAGACTATGGAAAATATTTACACTAATAAAGAATTTTAGACTACAAAAGTATTTTAAACTATGAAAAAAAAATTAGACTACGAAAATTTTTTTGACTATGAGAGAATTTTAGACTACAAAAAAAAATTTATACCAAAAATTTTGTTTGGACTATGAGATAATATTAGATTATGAAAGAGTTTTAGACTACAATAAAATTTAGACGACAAAAAAAATTTAGACTATGATAAAATTTTAGACAACGAAAAAATTTTAGACATTATAAAAGTTTTAGGAAAGAAATTTAAAATCAAACAAAAAAATATACTCCCCCATTTGAAAGGAGTTCTATAATCTAAGGAGATTGGTTTCAACAGGAAGTTAACATGATAGATTATCTTATGGTTATAATTACTATCATCTATTTAATGTATTCATATCAACCAGATGGTAAATTGTTTTTGAAAATATCAGTACGGTGATCTTGTGTTCTGATTAATTGATGAATGATATCTCATTTTTGTGTGCGATCCGTAATAATGTGCGGCCTAATATCTATTTCTTTTGCAAGAGAGTGATGTTCATGGTTTTTACATAGGGAAATGGAACTTTTATTATCACACAAAATTTGTGTTTTGGTAAATCCCATTCCATAATCTGTGAGTGTGTGTTGCATCCACAATACTTGATCACAACAACTTCCTACTGCTACATATTTAGCTTCACTAGTGGAAAGTGCTATTAAGTGTTGCTTTTTTCATGACCAAGAAACTAATGAATCTCTTAAGAAATGAAAAGTTCAGGATGTACTTTTCTAATCCATTCTACATCCACCAAAGGTAGCATTGGAAAAACATTTTAAATCAAAATAATTTCAAGAAGTATAAAATAGTCCAAGATCCATGGTTCCCATTATGTTGTGAAAAATCCATTTCACTACCTTTAAATGAGATTCCTTATGATTGGATTGATATCTTGCCCAAAAGCATACTTAAAAAATTATGTCTGGATGACTAGTTTTCCTGAAAAGTTGACATCCTATCATACCACTAAATGATTTTTTATCTACTAGTTTCCCATCATCATTAAGATTATGTGAATTTGAGGTACCAATGGGAGTACTTATACTCTTAGTGTTTTCATTTCCATACTTTTTATGAAGATATTTAATATACTTATTTTGGGATATATAGATTCTTTATAGTTTTTGAGAAATTTGAAAACCTTGGAAAAATGTTAACTCACCCATCATACTCATTTCAAACCCATATTTCCTTAGATCTGCAAAGGAATAAGTAAAATATTACTGAGTTGAACCGAATATAATGTCATCAACATAAATTTAAACAATCAATTAATATTTATTATCTTTCTCTTTAAAAATGGTTGGATTGGCATTTCCCTTAACATAATTATTTTGAAGAAAAAGTCATCAATGTCTATCATACCAAGTTATATGGGCTTGTTTGAGTCCATACAAAGCATTGGTAAGTTTGAAGACATGTTCAGGATGTTTTGTATCTTCAAAACCAGAAAGTTGTTCAACAAAAAAAATCCTCTTGAACATAACCATTATGGGAAGCACATTTCACATCCATTTGAAAAAGTTTTAAATTGAATAATTCTCAAAAGGAAAGTAAAACACGAATAGATTCAAATCTAGATACTAGAGCATAGGTTTCTTCATAGTCTATTCCTTCTTTTTGATTATTTCCTTTCCCAACTAATATTTCTTTATTTCTTACTATGATTCCATTTTCATCAAAAAAAACTTTCTGAAGACCCATTTTACTCCAATAACTGAAGTTTCCTGAGGTATTTTAACCAAGGTCCAGACTTTATTTCTTTCGAATTCATTTATCTCATCTTTCATAGCTTTTATCCAATCATCATCATCTAAAGCTTCATCAGTGCTTTGTGGTTGTAATTTGGAATGGAATGATAGATGTTCTACTTCATTTAATAAAGAACTTCTATTCCTTATAGGTTGATTTACATCACCAATGATACTATCACTGGGATGATTCTTTAGAAACAACTAATTTGGGTTTTTTAAAACATGTTCATCAACCTAGGGTAGGAAATCTTCTCAGTTATATGTTTTAGAAATAATTTCTCAAATATTTTCCTTATCAAAAGTATATTCTATCAAGGGTTGATAATCAGTTTTTGAAAATACATCCAAATATGTAGGTTGAGGTTGTTTAAAAACAAAAGGATCAGTTGCATCAAATTTAACATATACTATTTCTTCAACAGTACTGTTGTTTTTATTGAAAACTCTATAAGCCTTAGAAGTTATGGAGTAGCCTAACAAAATTCATTCATCAGATTTTGGTGTAAATTCGTGTGGATTATCTAGTGTATTCATAATGAATACCTTGCAATAAAAAACCTTTAATTAGGGAAGTATATGTTTTCTACCATTTCATAACTCATAAGAAGTTTTATTATGAATAGGTCTAATGAAAACATGATTTATAGTATAACAAGCACTACTTGCAGCTTTAGCCAAATTTTTTTTTGGCTATATAGAATATTCACTCAACATGATTTTTTTTATTTCTTGAAGACTTCTATTTCTTCTATTAAAAAAAATTTGTTCAGGTGTTATGGGTGTTGAGAATTTATGAGTAATTTCTTTTCTACTACAAAAAGTTTCAAAATCAGAATTCTTACATTCACCTCCATGATCTCTATGAATATTTTTCAAAGGAAGGTTTTTCTCAATTTTAACATGTGCTCAAAAAGTTTTGAAATAAGAAAAAACTTTTGATTTCTTTTCTAGAAAATAGACCTATGTAAATATAGTGTAATCATCAACATAGACAAATATATAATATTTTCCTCCAATGCATCCAGTTTTTGTTGGACCAAAAATATCCATATGCACTAATTGTAATGCATCAGTAGTTGAGACTTCACCGATTGATTTAAACCATGATTTATGTTTCTTTCCATATTTACAAAGATACAAAACATTTGAAGAATCAAATCTATGATCTAGTAGATCTACAACATGTCTTTTCTTAGAGAGTTTTCATAGATTCCTAAAGTTACAATGTCTTAACCTTCTATTCCATAACCATGAATGATCTTCCATTTCACTAAGGCAAGGTAGATCTTGGCTTCTATGGTCTTCTATGATTAGTGTGTAAAAATTATCTTATATATTAAAATAAAGAATAAATTATTCATTGTAAATTTTTACTAATCACTTTCCATTCCTAAAATTCACAAGGTAACCCTAATCACATAATTGACTTATGCTAATAAGTTTGTACTTAAGACCCTTAACAAATTAAACATTTGAATATAATGTTTTTTCAATAAGAACAATGTTACCTATACCAATAATTTATCTCTTATCACTATATTTGAAATTTACCTTTCCTCCTTTTGTCTTGATAATGTTTTCAAAGAAGTTTTTGTTTCTAGTCATATGCCAGGAACATCCACTATCCATGTACCATGTATTTTAGTTGGTACAATCTTTATATTCCTGTAAACAAAAGAGTTAGACTTTCGGAATACAAACATTCTTGGATCTAGATTTGTTAGAATATAAAATTATGGGTATCCAAATTTGTTTATAAATTAATGGTTTATGAAACCCAAGGGATTAAACATTATTTAAAGAACAATTCTTCTTCAAATGCCGACAACTTTGAAATTTAGTACAAAAAGGGGCTGTAGGAGGAAAAAAATAATTATTTATGAAAACAGGTTTTTGATGAGAATAACCTAATGCTTGATTATTACCATGAGTTTGGATCAGAGAATATATCTTGTCAAATGTTTCCTTACAAGAAGTAAAATTTTCATGATGTTTCTTCAAAGAAAAAATTTCAGAGTTTAGTCTAAGGACTAAATTCCAAAACTCTAGAATAATAGAGTTAGAGAAAAGTCTATCCTCTAAAACATATTTTTCAAAAAATAGTTTTTTAAGATCCTTAGAAATATTATCCTTATCAGAATTAGCTTCCTCAAGTTTCTTAGAAAGATTTTATAAAACATCATTTTTATTATCAAGATCTTTGGTATGATCTGTTATTTATTTTGTTAAAATAAATTCTCTAGAATTTTCTTTTTCGAGTTTATAAGAAACTTTACAATTTCTTATCTCTAGAAACATAGAAAACCTAGAAACTTCCTCATATGAAGGGAAAACTTTATTTTTATCTGATGAAGAAGATTCTTTATCTGAAAAAAATATTTATTAGGAAAATTTTCACTCAAAGTCATGTTGGTTAAGAATTCAGCAGTTTGTACCTTAGCCCTAAGACATTGATTGTGAAAAAGAGCTTAGGCTATTAAACCAACATTCTTTTGCTCAGATGAATCATAATATGATGATTCATCAGAAGAATCTCCACCACTGGCACTCCGAGTTTCATTGGCTTTTATCACATTATTATGTTTTGATTTCTAGATCTTCTTCTTTTTTCTCTCTGAATTACTGTCCTTCTTGTCTCTTTTATTATGTTCGGCACAATCAGGTCTGATATGACCAATTCTTCTACATTCATAGCATGTAACTTCTCCATCATTCTTATCTTTTCCATCATTCTTCTTGTATATATATTGAATGATCTTCTTCCCTACAACCTTGTTCAACCTCTGAGAAAAATTGGATAACTCATTCTCATAATGTTCAATTTCACTTGATTCTAATTAAAACAATTACGTTCTTTGATTTAGATATTTTAACTCTCTCAGGATACTTGGCTTTCATATGTTTTGATGTATTTGTAAAAGAAACACCTCCATTCCCATTATTCTTCTTAACATTTTCAGAATATCTCTTCATTCTAGTGTCACGTTGTAGAAGAGTTCAAAAACTCATAATGAGTAATCTATTAGACATTCTTAATTTCACCAATAGACATTCTCTTTGATTCCCACTCATCAGGCATGTTGTCTATATTCTTGTCTATAAGTGCCTCATCATTCAATCCTTTTTCACCAATGGATTTTAATCTGTTGACAATAGTTATGAATCTATGTTGTACCTTACATATTGGTTCACTATAAGGAATGAAGATACCATGGTACTCAGCTCTAAGCATTGCTCTTCTAGTTTCAATAACATTGGATGTTCCAAAATCTGTTACTTTAAGTTTCTTCCAAATACAATTTGCATCTTCACAAGAAGAAATCTGGCTATATATATTCCTGGTCATGGAACACAACAAAGTATTGAATACCTTATAGTTAAGTTGATATTCTGACTACTCTTGATTCGTAAATGTTTTGACTTCCTTATCAGGAATCTTGTAATCTCCAGTCAGCATAAAAATGTTTCCCACTCCAGTATTAATGAATTTTTTTTCATACGATCTCTCCAATATTTGTAATAATTCCCATAAAAACAGGTGGTCTAGTAGGAAAAATATTGTCCATTGAACCAACTTTCATTCCTGCCATCTTAAAGAAAATATATTTCCATACAAACTTGTTAGTAATGAAATTTTGAATACAAGGATTCAAATACCCTAGTCATGGAAAGTATAAAACAATGAAAAACATGAGCAAGAAAACATATATGTGAATATAAGTATTTCAGAGACCAGCCCTCTAATACCAATTGTAGGATTGAAATGAAGAATGTAGACGATCAATATACAAGAGGGGGGAGAAATGTATATTGTAAAAATTTCTTTGGAACCATTAATGTTGGTTAAAAACTTTTATGTTTAACAAAGTTAAATGAGGTAAATTAACAATACCTATATGTTCTACAAAATAGATTGATTTTGGAAATGTAGTTCTGAAAAAGAAATTCTATAAATATGGTTTCGGAAATGAAACTAGTTCTATAAACATACAAAATTCCAGAAATGTAGTTCCAGAAATGAAACTAGTTCTACAAACATACTAAATTTCGGAAATGTAGTTTCGGAAATGAAACGTAAAAAAAGTTTAAAAAAACAAAGATTCTACCTTAATGCATATAGAATCATATCTAGTTAGAGTGCAAGTATAATAATGTATAAGATAGTTATAATTTCTATATCAATCAAAATACAACACAAACCAAACATGAAATAATAAAAGTAACACGTAGAAAATCTTTAAACCCAAAGAGTAGGATATCCAACAAACAAGGATAAAGGTCTCTTGATTTATACATTCAAGAAGGTCTATCTCACCCACACCAATTTATGCCCTCGATATAAATATCAGAGTCTGTCTTGCTATCCTTGCAAGACCTCGAACATCAAGGTAGTTGTCACCTCTATCTTCCTAACCTCGGAATCCCTCAAATGTACTTAGCAACATTCAGAGTAGTCCGAAACAATTTTATACAAGAAGTTCAGTACGCACAAAACATGAAAGTGTCTCTCTATACGAATCAATTCAATAGAATTTAATATCTAGATTTATATATATTTCATCAATTGTCTAAATGTTCTGAGCTCTTTCAATTGAGCTCATTTTTATAGGAATATATTCACAGGTCAGCTGCCTCCTCCAGGAATCATATTTTTCCTTGAATTTAGGAGGGACATGTATATTTGTCACTCAAACAATGGTTAGTTAGTAACAGAATGCAATGAATCATTTTATAATTCAAAAAGATTAAGTAAAAATATGGTTGCTCACCCAAATTCATTTTTCAGAGTATTTGGGAAAATAGAATTCAGAGTCTGAGTAAGTTAACCTTCAGAGTATATATTACAAGGATATTCAGATTCTGTTTCTTAGTAATTTGGAATCAGAATTTTTTAGACTTCAGAGTCTGAATTCTGAGGAAATATGATTCTTAATTCTAAGGAATTCGGAGTCTAAATTCTGAGGATTTCAGATCCTGAATTATATAGAATTCGGAGTCTGAATTCTATGGAATTCAGATTCTGAATTTAGAGAATTCAGAGGCTGAACATAGAAATTTTTGAGCCTAAACATATAAAGTTCATAACCATAATTTAGATCAAGAAAAAAGAATGCTCTATATCTATGTATTTATAATATTTAGTGGTTTTAGATGTGAAACCAAAATTTACACTTATAAATTAAATGGGTTAGATTATGAACAATGAAAACATGGAAAGGATAAAATTTCCATGGGGAAGGAAAATTCCCCTTATTAAGGGGAATCTTAGGGAAAAATATGTTTGAATTATGATAGGGTGTTTGTGATTTTAAAAACAAAAATGAATGGAAAAGTCATAAGGAAAGCTTATTGACTCAACAATCCCCCCCCCCAAATGAAGGAATAGAAAAGTCATAAGGAAACCTTATTGACTCAACAGGTTGGGGATCTCAATGAAATTTAACTTCAACGATAAATAGATTCTATACAAATTCAATTATTTAATCTCATATTGGTCTTGGTAAAGGAAAACATATGTGATTTCATCTCCCTCATAAACACCAATAAATGGTATTCATAGGTTATAACCCCATTGGATGATGTCATCATTAATTCCCTCTATTTCTTATAGATATTTTTTTAATACATAAAATATACTTGTCATAAAAGTTGTAATAAAATATCTACATATTCAATTGTTATAATGATTTGTGGTTTTCTATTTTTGAATAGAAATATATTAGAATAGTTCTAAATAGAAAATAAATTGAATGTGTGTTCAATAATTACTTGACATAAATGGAATTTTCTCTTTCTGATGTTAATTTTATTTATAGAGGATTGCTTTGATAAAATAACCATTGCCAAATTCATTTCTAGTATTAAATAAATTGGGGATTATTTTCACATTTAAACACATATATAAATAAAAAAAGTAAAAATATTTACAATAATACTAAATAAAATTAAATTAAAGAAAATTAATTTTCCATCTTTTAAATTAATAATCTGATTAATATTTTTAATCATTGTTTTCATTCAAATATGTGAAATTTATATATTAATACATTGACCATGACATTTATATGGAAATAATTATTCTTCTTATGATGATCAATAGTTTATAGTTTTTGTTTATAGTTTTTTACCATGATCCAAACCATGGATTTTTAATTTTTTGAAAATATCAAAATTAATAATTATCACAACCTCACTACTAACTATGCACATAACTACATAGTCACAAAAAACACATAATTTACCCTATGTAATGAATAAAAACCCATTTTTATAACATTATAATGTTTTTGTATTATAGCCATGAAATAAAACTACTAATTATGATGTGGGTTTTGGTGAGTGAGTCTGATCCAATTTCACTAGTTAACAATACAAAATTTCACATCCCAATGTAATGTTTATAGATTTTTATATATTATTATTTTTCCTTGTGTTAAGAAATTCAAGATTTCCAGGATATTTTTTGTATCTCTTGTGAACTTTGATTTTCATATATAGATATTACATATTTTAATATCGATATAAAATATATTTTACAAATACACAGCTCTAGCCAATAAAGGATTATTGTTTATTAAGGAAAGATACACAACAATCTGTTTTGATAAAGGATCTTCAATATCTCCAACAAATATCTTCTCATATAGTACTATTATTAAAAATAGCCTATGTAAAACAATTCTTAATTATATAAGGAATAAATCATTATAAAGGGTGATATCTAACACTTAGTGTGGTAAAACCAATGATATATTAATAAAAAAAATAACCTATGATTTATGGTATTAGAAAATGAGGTTAAAATATTAAAACCATAACCTATAAATCATAGGTTATAATCTCTAGACTTGAAAAAAATCATGGTAGTTTATAAGAAATAATTCATAATCGAATCAAAGAAAATTATCCCTAGAAATATAACATAGACATATGAATATTTAAAAACATAATCTTATAATTTTTGGAACTTGTATAAATAGAAATAGATTCACTCATTAACCTGAGGACATGAAATTTGAGCATCATGTAAACATATGTACATGAAATATGGGTAATACACAATATTATGGACATGAAGTTCTTGTATATGAATAATATTTTGGGAAAGAATGTCATTTCCATGCATACAAATATGAATATAATGTCATGTCTATGGAAAAACATATGATCATGAATGTTTGGTCCTTACCTAAAAAATATAAACATGATATTCAGGCTCACATAAAATATTGTGATCATGAATAAGCTTTACAAAAAAATATATTTACCTCAGGAGTTATCTATCATTACCAAATTCATTATAGGGATATTATATAACTACCCATCACATAATCATTATTCATTCATATGTATAACAAAATATCAGGAAAATATTTAGAATTTCATCAAAATATATCATCTGAAAAATAATATGGCTTCCATAAATTGTAAATTATCATCATAATAAACCAGTACGAGAAATTATAATGATGGTATCATAGAATCAAATCCTTAGTAAATCATAAATTTCCTCAAATTATTTCATCACTAATGAAATTACCGTTACAAGATAACATCGATTATTTCATTGGGAAAATATCATTTTCATTTTAAAATAACATTATTAAAATATAAAAAATTCCAAAATATTTTTCTCACCCACATTCATTGATTGGAAAAATGGAATCTTATAAAGGAACAATGAAGAAAATCTATTATTTTGAATGTCAGAAAAATTCATTCATGTCGGATATGATATACCAAATAATCCATTAATATTTTTAGTTATTTTAAATATTACTTCCATTATAAATTTATAAAAAGATTTCAGTTATTTGTTTTAAAAAAGTCAATAATGGTAAACCATGACTTTCAATAATCATCAGAAAATAAAAAAAAAATATTTAATATATTTTTGGAAATCATTTACATGGATGGAGAATTATTTCAAACCGAAGAGAGATATACAATCAGTTTTCTTAAAAACATTATTTCAATCACCCAAGTATATGATGAGAAGAAAATGTAAATGAAAACATGTAATATCCATAAATAACTATAGTATAAAAAAATCAAAATTTTATTTATAGACCATGAATTTTCATCATCCAAATATTGATCATGACAATTCCCACGAATAAATATATTATAACATAAATTCTTTAATACTTTGGTATGTTTTGAATTGCATGACCCATGATAGAATTACCTCAAATGAAAATTTAATAATAGTTATCCTATATAAATTTAGTACATGAGATTTAAAATAGAAGAACCCATTCATCCTAATAAAAGACAGGTGATAATCATAATATATGTCTTCAAGAATACAATTTTTTATATTAAAACCATACTTCAAGTCCTGTATTTCATCATACACATTCGAAAAATCTGTAAAATAAATAGTGATATAATATAAATATATTATAAAACCAAAATAATATATATAATAAAATATATTACATACATAAGACATATTATCACTATTTTATTAATTTTCATTATTAAAATCACAATATTGACTGATAACCGCTTCTTTTTTCATGATTATTTTTGTATGGTAGTCCCTATGCTTATAAATTGTTCCTCATTACCATATATACATACTTTTAATTGTAAAGACACAAAATATTATCAATCTAAATTCCCTTATTTAAAATATTCCATATTTAATAAATCATATAAAATCACCTATAGAACTCAATAAAGACATTATAAATGAAGAATTGAAGTAATAAGAAGCATTTATCGAAGTTAAGAAACCAAAACCACTAGAATAATTATTTTACAATCGGAATTGTAATACGAACATTAGAAATAATAATCCATATAATATAATAATAACATCACGTATGAAAGAGTAATTGAAATTTAGGTATCTTTTGAGTGAATATATGATATATTTATATCCCTGTATAAGTAAATAAATGGTTTAAAGATGATAAATTAACTGTTTCTGTTTAAATAAAACATTTATATTTTTTTTTACAATTTTATAATTAATATAAATATTTAAATGGAAATTTATTTTCACAAATTTATTTATAAATTATGATTGTTTTCATCTTAATAGTTTAAGATACTATTATGGGACCACAAATATTTTTCATAGTGGTATAAAATCTGTTATTATTTTAAAATAAATATATTTCTAATAACTGATGATTATAATTAAAAATTAAATTTCTCATATATAAGAAATTATTTTCATAAAATAGAGTTAATTTATAAATTATACACATCAAAAAAATTTTAGGGTGAATTTCTTATATTTTTCGAAAATAGTTGAATTTTTTGTGAATCGTAAAACATGGTAATTCACAATATATATACATTGTAACTAAAATACCAAATTCCATGAGTCATTTATCATGTAATTACCAAAATCTAGAAATATATTTCATTATTTTTATATTTGGTTTTCTCATCTTTATATTATTCATTCTCTTGAGACAAAATAACAATCAATGGACTAAAATAATGAGGAAAAACCCATGTCCTCCTTATAATGTCCACCCTTAACCACCTATTATACTCACACCTTACAAGAAATAAATATTATTCAAAATCTAACAGTAAATATTCTAAAACCCTTCCCCCATGGACATGATCCCTTTCTCTCAACAAAGACTAATGCCTTTTACCTAAGGAGGTACTCAATGAAGAGAAAATCAAGATGAAAATTTCTCAATCTATATATTTTAATTTCCTTTATATTTCATTTTTTATCATATCACCACCAATGCATATCCATGTTGAATTATTATTAAATTATATTTTATATACTTCAATTTTGTTATTTTAAAGGAATAATTCACCTTCAAATCACATCCCTTTTCTGGTATTTCTAAAAATGAATGTATCATGTATAATGTGTCTATTTACCACCACCGTGGACGATGCATTTTTTTATTTCACTAGTGAATTCTAGTATGGTTAAAAAATAATTAATATGTCAAAATAAGATTTTATTCTAATTATTTTAAATTATATAATGTTCTAGAACCTATATATATAAACATGATTATATAATCTCATAATGCTCATAAAATCCACCAAAATAAATTTAATAATTATCAGTAACAATTTGTCTAATGATACATCCTCATATAATATAAAAAATGAAATATATAATCATTTAAACTTATTTAGGTTTATTAATATTATATAATATATTTTTGGATAACTATTCTCATGTTACACAAACTTCCATACATGTGTATAAGTGAATTTATCATCAAAACCAAAAAAATTAGCTTAGACTGATAGAATTTAACTCTGTAACACATCATGAAGGCCATAAATAAACTTAATAAAATTATAATCAATCATATTAATGAATAATAGGATATATATTTAGTATTTAATTAATCAAATATTATTATCTAGGATATAAATGCGAGGAGAGAATTCAGACATAAGGTAAGTAGATTCTCGAACCTAATTTCCTTTCATTGAGTTAATACACATTCATACCAAATTATATTGTGGATTTTCTTTAATATTATTCAATTATAATTTCTTTTTCCTCATATTTTATGTTCTAGGAGATAAATTCTTACAAAATTATTTTATATTAAATGAAATTTTTTTCTCCAAAATATCAATTCCTTTTAAAAACACATCTTTTACTTCTCCTAAGATTGTTTCTTCTTCACTCAAGATTGATGATTCTTATAGAAAGTATGTTATTTAGATTTTGTTTTAAGAACCCCAATATTAATTCAGGAGTGTATCATTTATGAAATTCTAATGAAACCATTTTTCATTCCTTATTTGTTTTATGGAAAATATTGTTATACGTTTTATGTGGCGTGAATGACTATGCAAATGTCATGATTTGACAGGTACTCCCAAAATTATATAACACACCAATGAATTGGGTAATGTGGTTTATCTCATGAGATAATGTGAGATATGTGTCAAAATGATGATATATTTTTTTCACAAAGATGATGTTTTGATGAAGCACATATTTTATAAGTGAATATGGGGTTAGATTTGTACATAGTTATGTGTGGTAGATGAAAACTAACACATGTTTTTTCATTTTTATGCATTGAAACATTCCATGAATTTATCTAATTTTAGCTCACATTAGTATGATGATGATCCTATGATATGTTGTGATGATGATGATTATTCTCTGCCCAAGTTATATTGATCCGTGTTCTTACCTATCCTCTTACATGGATTTTAGATCCCCACATTATTTTTTATATATCCCTTGGTGACTATATATACTAAAAAATACATTATGGACACTAAGATGTTATAGAATAAGAAACTGAAAAATGTTTACATTTCATTGTGTAAATAATCTATTTTTCCTAATTGTCCCAAGACACTAAAAATTTGGTTCGTGCTTTTGTAACACTATTATATTGTTAATCATTAAAATGATGTGATTATAATTTCAAAAAAATATGTTTCATATAATTGGTATCAAAAAAATTTAGTTAATTTAGGAATTAGGATTAGGGAATATTAGTGAAAACCCTTATTATGAGACTAAGAATATGAAATCACCCATGAATATTTTTTAGAAAAATATTAAACAAGGGATAAAAAATGATTTGACATTAGAGTTTATATTAAAATGGAATGAATGATTCATGACTTGTCGACTGAGGTTGTTTTTAATCCTCTTCTATTATTGAAATAAATGGGAACTAGGAGAAACTGGGGCATCAACCTGTGTGAGGGATAGTGCAATGATTGTTCAAACAACATCCACAATGCCTTAGAAGCTAGTGTTCAAAATTTCACAGTGAGGCTTACCTAGATATCTCAGGATATGGACAAAAACATGAATACTATGGAACATCCCCCTTCACTAAAGTAGAAGGAAATGGCTATCAGGTATTTTATGGAGCAACTCCCACTAACATTTTGTTCACAGAATAGTGGGTAAACATAATGGAGAAGATCTTTTCTCTGCTTCACTATTCTGATATGGGGAAGGCTAATCTGACAATTTCTCATTTATATGGAGTGACTGATCAACACTGGGTATTGACTAAGAACACAAATATAATGGATGAAATTGAATATACAAAGTGGACAAAATTTAATAAAATTTTTCTTAACAAACATTTCCCTTGAATTCTTCATATGAAGATAGAGAGATAATTTAATGAGATAAGGAATGATGGAAGTTAATATTTAACATATTATGAATCAAATTTCACACATCATTCATGGTACATTACTGTTTTTATTAAAACAAGGATAGTTAAATAGTAAGATTCATTACTTATTTAAAACCAAACCTTCAAAAGGAATTATAAATTAAAGACTGTGGGAGGTATGAAGAATTTTTTTGGATGTTCTCACAGGGTCGAGATGGCATCTGGAGAATAGGCCCATGGATATAGAGACTAGTAAATAAAGATGGAGGTTCATATAAGAAGGCTAATGAAAATTTTGTAATGACATATTAACCACTCACAAGTCAAAAAAAAAGAAGTAGAATAAAGGTGATTAGCTCAATGGGATGGGAAAATGCTTCAAGTGTGGGAGAGAAGCCACCAATATCATGATTTTTGAAGAGACAAGAAGAACATGGAAAATTTGGAGGATGAAAGGAGAGAACCAACTATAATTAATTGATTATACTATATATGGTAAGTGAACAATCTAAAAAAGATCACTAAACCTTTTCTTCCTTTAGGATAATTATTATCTACAACCACCGATGCCAAAGGATTAATGGAATGCTTGTGACACCACTACAACTGATGCGATGCCCGAAAATGATGCGATGAAATGTTTGCTTGTTATTCATTTAGGAATATGGAATATATTCTTTGATTCTAGTTTTAAACATATTTTCATTTCTTTCGTGTTTAGTATAATGATTCAAGAACCAACTCAAAATATGGAGTTTGAGTTATCATTGAGAATGGAAAAAAGAGAAATTAAAAAATCAAATGATTATAAATCTACAATAGTTAATGTTTGTGGAATGAACCTCACATTAAATTTTTTCTGACATCCATTGGGGGATTTTTATTCTATATTGGTCATGGAAGTTCTATCTTTATATAAAGCTGATATCAAGTGCCAAGAAAGGAAGATCACTATTCACACTCGAAGGTATCCTCTAACATTGAACAAGTGTAAGTTGAAGGATTAATATTATTCCAAGACATTATCTCTTGTGTGGATATTATTACCTTTTGTGCAAGAATAATATACTCAAATGATTGAGAAGAAGGACTGAATCATGATTGAAGACATGCCCACTATGAGGAAATACCCAAATGTGTTCCCTGAAAAAATTACCTGGTCTTCCACCTGACTATGAGTTTCAATTCTAAATTGAAATTATTCATTGTTGTTTTCCTATATCAAATACACCATATATAGTGGCCGCTATTATTTTTGATGTATGGATGAAGAAATTACTATACAATATGTACAAGGGTTTTATACATGTAACGCCCAGACCCCAGTTACCCAGAGTCAGTGCATTAATTACATAACATTGGCATGATCACGAGAAAGATCAAGTCTTGAAAGACCGATTAGTTTAGTAGCCTTGGAATAACTAGATACATCCATAAATTTTTACATTACATCATAAAAAAACATTTTGTCTTAATATCCCCTCATACTATCCCTGCAGGTCATTCATAATTACTTCTTCATAATACTGGGAAAAAAAATAAAACATTGAAGGGGGTGAGATCAGATGCTCAGTAATGATAACATTATAGTAGAAGCTTTCATAAATAAGCATAAACACTTAAGGCAATTTATAACTAAAACAAAGGCCTTTTAAACTTGAACTTCAGCATAAAATGGAAACGGTAAAATGAAATAATGCCATTTACTTACTCACATGGATATTCTACTAGTCGAATGATCACATGCAATATCAATATCCACTTTCATAATGATGGAATGCATAATGCCAGACTATCATAACCACATAGCCAAGGCCTCGTGCCAAGACTACAAATAAGATTTTGCCAAGGCCTTGTGCCAAGACACTAGTTTGTCTCATGAGACCTACCGATGCATCGAGGAGCTATAGCGGGCTCCACCCGTCACTTATTATGTCCAATGCATTCCTCATATGAATAGGTTTAAGCATAAAATAAACATTCGTATTAAAACTAGCGTACGAAATGTCAATACTTTAACCACAAACCATGAATGGTATAAAAATAGAACATCCACAGTCAAACATAACTCATTTGATACAATATGGAAGATTGTATTGTATCACATTAACCTCAATCATGAATAATGAAGGATGTTGACATAGATGAAAATAATCATCATAACTATTTGAGAGAAATATCCCCCTTTTCTTGAAAGCATTTAAAAGTCACACTATTTGTCAAGAAGACATTCAAAAATAGATTTTTTAATCAAAGTGTCCCATACCACTTTGAAACTTTTAAAATGATTTTTAATTTTAAAACTTTAATGTCCATATAAATAAATCCATAAAACCATTTTTAAAATATGGACATTAATGAGCATGATTTAGAATAATAATTCTTTACAACATTTTAAAATGGTATTTTGGTTAGAGTTTATAACCAAAAGAGAGACACTTGAATACAAATAATTGAGGTAATCAAAACATTGTAATATCATGAGAATAAAGGAATTCATGATATACTATGTCAAAGTACGTTATATACACCACATAAAAGTGATTTGGTGTATATCATCAAAGAAGTCTCAATGGAATGTAAATTGAGATGAAATCTCTCATAAAGGTTGTATCCTTAGATTAAGGATAAATCAACGACATAATTATGTGTGACAAAAATAAATACACTAAATATGATTGGATATTCAGTGTAAATCAATCAAAGGATATTCACACATATTCTTGTAAAAACAATACCAACGAATTGGATGTTTAACTCAACAAATGGAGAATGAGTTAAAATTACTCTTATCAAATTCATATCAATGACTTGAGAATTATCAATGGAGTGATTATTTGTATCAAACTTATATCCACAGGAAGGGGAGTGGAAATTATGACATAATCAAATGAATAGTGATTCCACACATAATCTTGGGGTAATATAATCAATGAAATATGTGTAAAGCCAAATGAGTGGAAATTGAAATTTCAAATTCCCTTATCGATTAGGTAACTTACGAAACATACACCCATGAAATAAGTAGCATACCCTGATGATGTAAATACCCATAAATTAAATTATAATACACAATGAATGCAATCATGGGCAGTACACATACTCCACATGCAATAATTAAGTGGTGAATAATGGAAATCTCACGAAATTAAAAGTGAGATAAGAAACCCCTTACCACATTAATCAACTGAGTCGTATGGCCAAAAGTTAATAACCACCAAATTATTTACAGAATAACATGAATATAAAGATAATCATGATAATATATATCAAATGTCAGTACACAATACACCACTTTCAATAATTTAGTGGCGAATAATGGAAATCTCACGGAATTGAATGTGAGATAAGAAAATCCCTTACGTTGTACTTTTTCCTTTGTAGATGGTAGTTTTATCTCCTGTATAATGGTGAAATAATTGTTATTGAATAATACAAGAATCTTTTACTTTAATATGATATCATATATGATCTTTTAACATTGATTTGTTAATAATATCTTAGAATTATCGTCGTTTCGGGTGATAATCGATTCGTTCTTCTTAAATGTTTGGTTACGTAAGACATGTTTGTAATGGATAGATTATATCTTATTCATAATCATAATGATATTAACATTATTTTTAACCCTAAAATGAGAATAAGACTTGAATGGATACGATGGAGAATGAATCTCATCGCGTTCGTGGAGACGGTAGTCCGTACGTACGCACGAACGCTACTTCCATTTAATTTTTATTTTAAAAGAATCGAATCCAAATGATACATAGGTATATTACTATTCCAGTATAATATAATATTTTATATATGTTACTTAAGTTCATTAACACCATCCTTTATACATTCAATGTGTGGTATGAACGAGTCATATCATTTTAAGGGGGCGGTAGTCCGCACTTCCTCAAATGAAATTATCGTATGTATATACAACATGAAACGAATAATGATATGAAATAAAATGGAATTACAGAAGCTTATATATAAAATATATATCATTAATATCATATTTAATTACAGTTCCATCATAATGGCCACCATGAGAGGCGGTAAGATGTATTTAAACAATCATCGTTTCATGAGGCGTTAGTTTTCCATCCACAGAATCATTATGTTCATCATCCATTAGATGGAGTTGTGTGTATGTGTAGTTTGAATCCATCTTATAACAACATCCTAGAATATTTTGGATACTGGTTTTGTTACAAAAGAAAGGAAATAAAAAGAGTTTGGGGGTTGGAGAAGCAAAATGAATGAAAATAATTTACGAGAAATCGTTACCTTTAATTTAGGTAACTCACTTTGGTTGGAACCAAAGGACTTCTTGAAATGCTTTCTTCCTAAGGGGAAGCTTCAAGGAGGAGGAGAGGGATGTGGGGAGCTTATTTGGTCAGGGTTTGGACGAGTCAAGTGGCTTGAGAGGTGTGAGGAATGAGTAGAAGTGGTCTCCTTTTATAAGGGAGAGGAGGGGCTCTTTAGGAAAGAGTGAAAGTATTACTTTATAATATAATTATATTCGGTTTATAATGGTCCGAAAATCATTTAGGTCGAAGATAAGATGACTAATTTTCTAAATAACATCAAACAATAAGAATTGGACAGGTTTTAGATAATATTTTAATCATTATAATCTTATTTATTTAAATGATTTATTAATGAGGTAAACATTGCATCATTATTGTGTCATTAATAATTTAAATTATTTGATGTCTAAAAATTATAAATAAAATATCATTATGTAGGAAATCCTTTTAGATTTCTAATGAATATTTATAATCTAATATCCAACATGTATAACCCTATGTAAAAATTGTTCTTCTAAAAGATGTAAGCTTATGCCATTTTTATTTTTATTTTAACTTTATTAATATAATGTGTCCCTACCACATACAAGTGGCTCCAAGGGGTCCCCAAATCAACCCAAGGATGCCCATGGTCGGGTATGTGTCCACCAATAAGGTTAGGACACGTTTTAGGGTAATTATGTATTATTATAATATTATGTTTTAACCCTTATTTACCGGATTTACCCTTTAACCATGGTTAATAAAATATTTACCGCAGTAATTATTCAAAATGTGTAAAAATAAAAGTTACCTATTTACATAATTTGGACATCCTGATTCCAAATATGTAATCCATTTTTCCAAATTCAAAACACAGAAGTGGCAGAAATTAATTTAAAATTAATTCTCCTTGTTAAAATAAAAAGCGTGTTTTTAAGAGATAATAACTATCAAAAGATTGACACTTGTTTATGTCTGGTTTAATTGTGAAATTATGTCCAATGACAATAATTAAATTAAATGGTAAAAATATATTCCAAATAAACTTTAAAACCACTCAAATTCATAATTTATCAATATTAATTATTTTGATTAAAAAAGTTGTTTTTAATTAAAATTTAGTAATTTTCACTATTTATCAAAATATAAAAGTTATCCGAAAAGTACCAAAATTTCACCCTAGGCTAATTTCGATATTCCGAATCCAAAAATGAAGTCAATTTTTAAATATAAAATATATATGATTTCAAAAAGTAGGTATTACTATTCACAACAGCTAGTTTAATTAGTTGTGGTGTGTGTTAGAACTCGAGGTTGCGTACAACACACGCTATCGCATTATTCGAAGGGAAACGTACCGTGGAAGATTGGGGTGTTACATTCTCCCCTCCTTCAATAAATTGCGTCCTCACAATTTTTAAAATTTTTCTTGGGAATATAATGGAAAGTCCCACATCGTAAAAAGAGTCAATAAAACTATCACTTTAAAAGAAAGAAAGAGAGGTATAAGGGTCATCCAAGATAACCCATACTAGGATTCCATGTAAGAAAACATGGATACGGATGATAAACTAAGTTTCATGTTCTGATGGAGAGGGATAGAAATCATGATCAGGAGAAAGTTAACAATGAGAAAACCATAAACTTGTGTTGGGACAAACGACTGTTAGTCTCCTAGTAGGAAAGTAAACGGACAACATTTTTTTTAAGTTACATTACATAAGGAAGAGGAATTCATTTATGATATTTACTAAGAACATTATGATATCTACTTAAATTTTAAATAGATTTTCATTCTTTAATAAATTTCCACCACTAACTCAATTTTTTTTAAACGATGAGTATTCAAGAAGACTTGGTCACACTGGAAGAGCTAGAATAAACTTCTATAGAATCACATGATCCATGTAGGATAAACCATATATTTACATTGTCTTTGAAGATTAATCAAAACCAAAATGGTTAGTGAATGATCTAATGATCCCCCAAAAGGATATTCATTGAGATAGATATGCACTAATCTTAATTTCTAAAATTAAACCGACAATACCCCAAAGTTAAATAGATACCATTCAATAACGAATTGTCCTTAAAATCCTTTAATATAATCCAAACTAATATTGAAACCCAAAACATAGAATAATTTGATTATGTAGTCTCCCATGTTACATTTTATCTCCAAATGACATCAAATACTCTTAAAGTCACATACTTAAAAGTAATTAACATCATCACATATTCTCTGTTATAGGTTAATCATTTCCATAAATAACCCAAATCACTATAAATCAACAATAAAAATGTAGATAAAAATCCACCATTACTCTACAAATGAAACCTCATTGTATTCTATTTTCCTTGGGTATATAGTGTTCCTAACAAAACGAACATCTTCCAAAATAACATTTATCACTTAATCACCAAATAATTTTACTATACCAAGGGTATTCATTTGATAAGACATAAGAACCCAAATCATCTTATTATTGATCAATAAAATCATTTAACAAAAAAAAAATAGTCACACTAAACAGGGACTTCACGTAGTCCAGTGGTAGGTGATAAATCCCAATCGCACTTTGGTTGTGGGTTCGATTCCCACAGCTATGTCCGACGCGATGGGTTGTCACACGGTCTACGTGTTGTCCTTTTTCAAAAACTATATTTTATAATATTACCAAAATGAGATAAATTCCTCAAAATAACATAATTTAACCACAAATGTTATATCATACTTTGCATTTTCATCCCAAATTATAATAACTTATCATTTTCTCAAACCCCAATGATCATATAAAACCAAATGGTTATTTATACCTATATCCACAAGAGAAGAGACAATTCTTCCTCAAATATCATTCTCACATGGCAAACTGCGGGGTTACAAATACAAGAGAAAATTATTCCAAAGTAAACCCATCAACAAGTAGTGCTAATTTTTATCCAACCATTTATTTCCACATAGCTTCTTCTTTGACCAAGAAAATATCCTATAGAATAGGACATTCACTCGGGTAATGGCCAGGTCCCCTACATTTACGGAAAATGACTATAAATGGACTCTTGGGACCATTTTTATCTTCTTCCATAGTAATCTTCATTTTTATTCGGCAATTCTTCACTTTATGTCCTTCCTTCCCGCATGTAAAACATTTCGTTGTCCCATTGAGACACTTTCCTGGGTGTCTCTTTCCACATTTCCTGCATGATGAAAATTGAGGTTTCTTTTCTCCATGGTCTCCATTGCTGGATATTTTATCATTTATCACCTTTCTCTTCCTTATTGAGTCTGGGAGTTGGTTAATATATATGTTGTTGATCATATTTTTGGAAAACTGATTTGGAATAAAGACGATATCTTTTACGCCTATCAGCATTCCATTTTGTTGCTCATCGCCACCACCATTCCCACCTTGTATATCATTCTCAAAGTCACTATGACTTCCTTGGAATCCAGCCATTGACTAAAACTAGAAAGCATTGTGTGAGTAATAGTAGTCGTAAAATCATTTAGAGATTAAAATGTCACCATATTCTCAATTTGAAACATATTAGGATTAACCAAGGTCATTTACTCTCATCTTATGTATATATTACTTAAATCGGTTTGTAAAGAAAATGTAAATTATCCTAAGCATATCCCCCGCGAGTGCCGTAACCAAGAGTGCAGCAAGGCCCGTTGTCATGCACCAGTTCCCGTTCGAGTCTAGATCAAAGCGGTGTTTTTGGGTTTTACCCCTAGGTACATCTGTGCCAGAGCCGCCTCTACCTGCTCGTATCCAGACAGGGATGTATTGCTCGGAAAACTCACAAAATCTCTACAATACCAAAATTCTAGGAAGTTCTTTTATACTAATCCTCAAAGTTCATCTTAGGTCTACGTGCTCTAATCAGAGTTTATCTAAATCTAGCTACCAAGGTTTGTACTAAACTTCCTTTGATACCAACTGTAACGCCCCGACCCCAGTTACCCAGAGACGGTGCATTAATTACATAACATTGGCATGATCACGAGAAAGATCATGTCTCGAAAGACCGATTAGTTTAGTATCCTTGGAATAACTAGATACATCCATAAATTTTTACATTACAACATAAAAAAACATTTTGTCTTCATATCCCCTAATACTATCCCTGCAGGTCATTCATAATTACTTCTTCATAATCCTGGGAAAAAAAACATTGAAAGGGGTGAGCTCAGATGCTCAGTAAGGATAACATTATAGCAGAAGCTTTCATAAATAAGCATAAACACTTAAGGCAATTTATAACTAAAACAAAAACCTTTTAAACTTGAACTTCAGCATAAAATGGCAAAGGTAAAATGAAATAATGCCATTTACTTACTCACATGGATATTCTACTAGTCGAATGATCACATGCAATATCAATATCCACTTTCATAATGATGGAATGCATAATGCCAGACTATCATAACCACATAGCCAAGGCCTCGTGCCAAGACTACAAATAAGATTTTTCCAAGGCCTTGTGCCAAGACACTAGTTTGTCTCATGAGACCTACCGTTGCATCGAGGAGCTATAGCGGGCTCCACCCATCACTTATTATGTCCAATGCATTCCTCATATGAATAGGTTTAAGCATAAAATAAACATTCGTATTAAAACTAGCATACGAAATGTCAATACTTTAACCACAAACCATGAATGGTATAAAAATGGAACATCCACAGTCAAACATAACTCATTTGATACAATATGGAAGATTGTATTGTATCACATTAACCTCAATCATGAATAATGAAGGATGATGACATAGATGAAAATAATCATCATAACTATTTGAGAGAAATATCCCCCTTTTCTTGAAAACATTTAAAAGTCACACTATTTGTCAAGAAGACATTCAAAAATAGATTTTTTAATCAAAGTGTCCAATACCACTTTGAAACTTTTAAAAGGATTTTTAATTTTAAAACTTTAATGTCCATATAAATAAATCTTTAAAACCATTTTTAAAATATGGACATTAATGAGCATGATTTAGAAGAATAATTCTTTAAAACATTTTAAAATGGTATTTTGGTTAGAGTTTCTAACCAAAAGAGAGACACTTGAATACAAATAATTGAGGTAATCAAAACATTGTAATATCATGAGAATAAAGTAATTCATGATATACTATGTCAAAGTACATTATATACACCACATAAAAGTGATTTGGTGTATATCATCAAAGAAGTCTCAATGGAATGTAAATTGAGATGAAATCTCTCATAAAGGTTGTATCCTTAGTTTAAGGATAAATCAACGAAATAATTATGTGTGACAAATATAAATACACTAAATATGATTGGATATTCAGTGTAAATAAATAAAAGGATATTCACACATATTCTTGTAAAAACAATACCAACGAATTGGATGTTTAACTCAACAAATGGAGAATGAGTTAAAATTACTCTTATCAAATTCATATCAATGACTTGAGAATTATCAATGGAGTGATTATGTGTATCAAACTTATATCCACAGGAAGGGGAGTGGAAATTATGACATAATAAAATGAATATTGATTCCACACATAATCTTGGGGTAATATAATCAATGAAATATACGTAAATCCAATTGAGTGGAAATTGAAATTTCAAATTCCCTTATCGATTAGGTAACTTACGAAAAATAAACCCATGAAATAAGTATCATACCCTGATGATTTAAATACCCATAAATTAAAGTATTATACATAATGAATGCAATCATGGGCAGTACACATACCCCACATGCAATAATTAAGTGGTGAATAATGGAAATCTCACGAAATTAAAAGTGAGATAAGAAACCCCTTACCACATTAATCAACTGAGTCGTATGGACAAAAGTTAATAACCACCAAATTATTTACAGAATAACATGAATATAAAGATAATTATGATAATATATATCAAATTCCAGTACACAATACACCACTTTCAATAATTTAGTGGCGAATAATGGAAATCTCACGGAATTGAATGTGAGATAAGAAAATCCCTTACTTTGTACTTTTTCCTTGGTCGATGGTAGGTTTACCTCCTATATAATGGTGAAATAAGTGTTATTTAATAATAAAAGAATCATTTACTTTAAAATGATATAATATATGATCTTTTAACATTGATTTGTTAATAATATCTTAGAATTATCGTCGTTTCGGGTGATAATCGATTCGTTCTTCTTAAATGTTTGGTTACGTAAGACATGTTTGTAATGGATAGATTATATCTTATTCATAATCAGAATTATATTAACATTATTTTTAACCCTAAAATGAGAATATGACTTGAATGGATACGATGGAGAATGAATCTCATCGCGTTCGTGGAGACGGTAGTCCGTACGTACGCACTGACGCTACGTCCATTTAATTTTTATTTTAAAAGAATAGTATCCAAATGATACATATGTATATTAATATTACAGTATAATATAATATTTTATATATGTTACTTAAGTTCATTAACACCATCATTTATACGTTCCATGTGTGGTATTAACGAGTCATATCATTTTAAGGGGGCGGTAGTCCGCACTTCCTCAAATGAAATTATCGTATGTATATACAACATGAAACGAATAATGATATGAAATAAAATGGAATTAAAGAAGCATATATATAAAATATATATAATTAATATCATATTTAATTATAGTGCCATCATAATGGCCACCATGAGAGGCGGTAAGATGTATTTGAACAATCATCGTTTCGTGAGGCGTTAGTTTGCCATCCACAGAAACATTATATTCATCATCCATTAGATGGAGTTGTGTGTATGTATAGTTTAAATCCTTCGTATAACAACATCCTAGTATATTTTGGATACTGGTGTTGTTACAAAAGAAAGTAAATAAAAATAGTTTGGGGGTTGGAGAAGTAAAATAAATGAAACTAATTTAAGAGAAATCGTTACCTTTAAATTAGGTAACTCACTTTGGTTTGAACCAAAGGACTTCTTGAAATGCTTTCTGCCTAAGGGGAAGCTTCAAGGAGGAGGAGAGGGATGTGGGGAGCTTATTTGGGCCGGGTTTGGACGAGCCAAGTGGCTTGAGAGGTGTGAGGAATGAGTAGAAGTGGTCTCCTTTTATAAGGGAGAGGAGGGGCTCTTTAGGAAAGAGTGAAAGTATTACTTTATAATATAATATTATTCGGTTTATAATGGGCCAAAAATCATTGCTGTCGAAGATAATATGACTCATTTTCTAAATAACATCATCCAATAAGAATTGGACAGGTTTTAGATAATATTTTAATCATTATAATCTTATTTATTTAAATGATTTATTAATGAGGTAAACATTGCATCATTATTGTGTCATTAATAATTTAAATTATTTGATGTCTAAAAATTATAAATAAAATATCGTTATGTAGGAAAGCGTTTTAGATTTCTAATGAATATTTATAATCGAAAATCCAACATGTATAACCCTATGTAAAAATTGTTCTTCTAAAAGATGTAAGCTTATGCCATTTTTATTTTTATTTTAACTTTATTAATATAATGTGTCCCTACCACATACAAGTGGCTCCAAGTGGTCCCCAAATCGACCCGAGGATGCCCATGGTCGGGTATGTGTCCACCAATAAGGTTAGGACACGTTTTAGGGTAATTTTGTATTATTATAATATTAATTTTTTTAACCCTTATTTACCGGATTTACCCTTTAACCATGGTAAATAAAATATTTACCGCAGTAATTATTCAAAATGTGTAAAAATAAAAGTTACCTATTTACATAATTTGGACATCCTGATTCCAAATATTTAATCCATTTTTCCAAATTCAAAACACAGAAGTGGCAGAAATTAATTTAAAATTAATTCCCGTTGTTAAAATAAAAAGCGTGTTTTTAAGAGATAATAACTATCAAAAGATTGACACTTGTTTATGTCTGGTTTAATTGTGAAATTATGTCCAATGACAAACATTAAATTAAATGGTAAAAATATATTCTAAATATACTTTAAAACCACTCAAATTAATAATTTATCAATATTAATTATTTTGATTAAAAAATTTGTTTTTAATTAAAATTTAGTAATTTTCACTATTCATCAAAATATAAAAGTTATCCGAAAAGTACCAAAATTTCACCCTAGGCTAATTTCGAAATTCCGAATCTAAAAATGAAGTCCATTTTTAAATATAAAATATATATGATTTCAAAAAGTAGGTTTTACTATTCACAACGGCTAGTTTAATTAGTTTTGGTGTGTGTTAGAACTCGAGGTTGCGTACAACACACGCTATCATATTATTCGAAGGGAAACGTACCGTGGAAGCTTGGGGTGTTACAATACACCAGAGTGATTCACCATTGGGTGTTCCAGTCCTCTTTGTCCACAATAAGTATGGATCAATGATCTTCTATATTTACTATTTAGAGCTCATTAGAAATAAAAATACGGAATATGTATCCCCTTCCACTTAAATATACTTTATTCAATCAATTGTGTTGGGAGATGTATTTATCTCATGTGGACCTTTGGTCAGGATATCATTGAAAAAAGTTTAGGGAGGAAGATATTATCAAAATGTCATTTAGAAAGAGGAATGGAAACTATGAGTTAATATTTATTCCTTTTGGACTCAATAATTCTCTAGAAATATTCACGGATTTATTGAATAGGGTCGTTATATATTAACTCGACAAATTAGTTCTAGACATTATAGAAGATATTCTAATATACTCCAAGACAAAGGGGGGACTTGGGGAGTATTTGAATACTGAGATAAAGAATTTGTGAAGGGTGAAACAATATAAAATATTTAGTAAATGTAGTATTGTTTGGAGGAAGTTTCCTTCTAGGGTCATTTTATAACAATCATGGAATATATGTGGATTGTTCTAAGAAAAAGGTAACTGAAGAGTGTCCTAGGTCATCATATTTCTTGTAGATCTGTAGGTTATTTGGCTATGTGGGGTATTATTAGTGATTTTTGAATAACTTATCATGATTTTCAAAACTAATATCCATGTTGAATCACAAGGGAGAAAACTATTTCTTGACCAGTGAATGTGAACACTTCTTCAATGAGTTGATAAAGTGTATTATCACTACACCAATACTCAAACAATAGAGAAGTGTGGAACTTTCTTTGCTATAAGACAATTAGTTACATAATGGAAAATACGTTGTACTAATGAAAAATGATAATGTGATAGTGTATTCCTCAATGAAGTTGAAAATCCATGAGCAACGACACTCATCACATGATATGAAGTAGGTAGATATAATAATTGTGTTGAAAATGTGGTCGCTTTATGTCTACAGGGGGAGTGTGAAATATATACTAATTTTAGGAGACTAATATATATATTCACATAGAATTTGAATAATATGATCAAGATAAGATGGTTCTAGAACATGATGGATTACAATTTCACAATCCACTACCATCGTGTTAAGGAAAATAAGGTGGTTGATGCTAAGAAGATTGGATTCTATTACATTATCAATGATATTAATTGAGAAGGATCCAATATTATAATATTTTGTAAAGGATGGATATGGGAATAATTATGGATGTAATATCATCAATCCATTCTCAAATGATTTCTCAACCATTCATCATGTCTAAAATGAACGATGCCCTATTAAATGATGTCAAAATTTAGAAGAAGGATGAAAATTTAGGAAATGGTATATCATCAAATTTCAAATTTTATTAGGAATATATTTTATGATTTTGTTCATGACTATGTGTACCATCCAATCAAGATATAAATAATGAAGTAGTACGTGACACACATAGTTCAACCATCTTTATTCACCTAGGGATCACAAAGATGTATCTAGATCCTAGAGGGGACTATTGGTGAGAAATTATGAGAAAGGATATCGCTAAATACACATCAATGTGTCTGGGATGTCATTAAGTGAACAATGGAAGGAAAACATATAATGGGATGATGTGACCATTACCCATACCAATATGAAAATTCAGAGACATCACTATGGACTTTGTCATTAGACATCAAATGACATAAATATAAGAAAAGGCTATATGGTTTTTTCTGGATCATCTTACAAATACAACACAATTTTTCACAATTTGAGAGAAATTATGATTCGATAAACATGAATCGATATATATTAGATAATTGGTAAGGATTCATGTAGTTTTACTATTAATTATATATGATGAAGATATGAGATTCACCTCTATGTTCTGGAAAAGTACCGAACATTACCTAAAAATGAAATAATTATAAGTACAGATTAACATCCTCAAAATGATGAAAAATATGAGAGAACTGTTCATACATTAGAAGACATATTGAGAGGATGATCTATGTAATTAAAAGTAGTATGATACCTACATATAACCCTGTCCTATTTATCTTAAAACAATAGTTTCCACTCATGTATCCAAATGGATCTAGATGAACCCCTTCATGGTAAAATATAATGAACATTGGCTTTCAGGGATTAATTTAGTGAATGTATGTTATAGGGATCGAAAATGGTTATTAACATTTTGGAAAATGTGAAAAGCATTTAGTAACACCTCAAGGCATCCCAAATTTTTCTTAAGTGCAATGCACACAATTATTGACATGACATAGAGTTTAAATATGGGGACATTGTATTTGTCTAGTCATATCCTTGGAAGATGATCATGATATTTTTGAATAAAGTAATTATAATTCCCACATAAATCATCCCCTTTAATATTCTTAATCTAGTCAGAGTTGTGTCACGTAAACATGCACTTACACCTACCAAGTCTCAAGTACATGATGAATTTCATGATTCCATCTTGAGGAATTATATACCAAATCCCTCTCATGTACTGAATCCGTAGGTGGTACAGTTGGAAAATGATATCTCTTATGTAGAGAAAACAATGATGAGCTTGGAACATAAATATTTATTTAAATGAAAAAATACTACTCTAATGGAAAAATTAATATGGAAAAACCTTAAATATGAAGAGGTAACATGGGTACCTAATGAAGTGATGATGGATAAATACCTCCCCAATTTATGTAAAATGAAATTTTGTGGGAAAATTTTCATAAGTTGGGAAAAAAGTAATCACCCAAAATTTTATCAATAGAAATTACCTAAAAATAATTATTCCATATAGTATAAATTTCTCAAATGCACATATAGAATAAAATAAAACACTTTTTAATTGATGAATGAATTCAAAAAGTGTTATTTATAAAAGATAAGAAACCTATTCTAATGGAATAGTAATTGGATAACTGAAATAGTAACATTATAATTAGGAAATGTAATATAGACAATAATATAGTAACATCACCTATGAAGGTATATATAAAATTAATGTAACTTCAGAATTAAAATTTGATATATTTTTATCATGGTATAAGTAAATAATGTTTTGTAAAATGATAAATAAAGTGTTAGTATTTTTATAAAACATAAATGATTAATTAAAATTATAGATTTAATTAAATTATATAAATGAAAAAATATTTTCATAAAATCAATTCGTAAATTAACATTTTAATGTCTTATTATTATATAATAATTTTATGATATATTATGTATTTTTTAATTCTTTCATAAGATCAGTTATATTTTTCAAATCATCTTCTTTATAATAAATGATGATTTTAATTAAAAATTAAATTTATCATATATATACACATTTTTCCCATAAAACAGAGATCATTTTTTAATATTACTTATTAAAAAATTGTTGGGCTGAATATTTGAGATTTTTAAAAAATAATTGAATTTTTGTGAATAGTAAAATAAAATAATATATTTTATATATACATTATAAGTTAAATAAACTATTACTTAAGTAATTGACGATGTAATAAAAATAATATTCAAATTTATTGTATTAGTTTAATATATTTATTGATATTTTTTGACATATTTATATTTCTAAGCCAAAATAATAAACTATTCAATGAAGTAATGGGAAAACACCCCCTCATCCAATATAAATACCACATCTCACCACATCTTATCCTCAACCACATAAAGCCTGGAATATTATCCATGATCTAGATAATATTATAACCAAGACACTTCCCTATTACCAGGATCTATTGGTCTTATCAATATTCCAAAACCATTTCCCAATGGAGGTTCATTGGGGGGTGATAGTCAAGATGAAAAATCCTCTTTCTTTTTCTTTTTCAATTATTTCAATTTATTTTTCGTTTCTTATACTATACTCACCTAAAATTATATACATATAATTATTTATCTAGTATACTTTTATTACATGAATTTTATTTTTTTTAATTGATTAATTCATCATCAAATCACCCCTTGACATTTTATATGAAAAATGAATGTACCATCCATGGTGTATCGATTTACCACCACTATGGAAGATGTGTTTTCATTTTCCACCTCCACCTTCATGGATGGTGATAAAATCATTATTTTAGTTAAAAAATATTTTTTTATACATAATATATGTAATATAATATTCTGTAATATATATATATATATATATGGTATAAGATCATAATGGTCATAAAATCACCCCAAATAAATTAAATAATATTTGTTAACTATTTATCGAATGACTCATATTCATATAATATAAAAAAATGCTTTATAAAATAATTTAACATTTTCTATGTTAATTAATAATTTATAATTTAAATTCAAGGGAAATATTCTCACTTTACATTAACATCAACACATGTATACAAGTGAACCAATTTGGAAAACCAAGAAAACGAATATCCTCAAAACGATTGAATTTATATCTATAACACATAATAATGGCCATAAATGAACATAACAAAGTTAAAATAATTAAATTAAATGTATATCATGTTATCTAATTATTAATTAATGTATCTAATTTTATTATCTAGAATATTAATGTGAATATACCATTTAGGTATAATATATGTGGATTCTCGAACTAAACCTCATTTCTTTAGATTATTCATAATTTATGAAACATTTCAATGTTGATGTTCGTTAATATTTCTAAATTAATATTTATTTGCACTCTAATTATCAATTATATTATATACATTGTTCCCATTATATTTTATATTAAACACAATTATTTTTTCAAATAATCTATCATGTCCAAACACACATCATTTACTTCACTTGAGATTGTTTCTTCCTCCCTGATGATTGATGATTCTTATACCAAGTATATTATTACATTTAATGTTTTGGAACCCCAATGTTTAATCATGAAATTTTAACTTATAAAATTCTCAGGAATCTCATTTCCTTTACATGGGTTATTTTACAGAAATATATATTTATGTTTTTTGTGGCATGCATGATTATGTAAATGTTATGATGTAAAGGATGTGCCCAGAATTATATATCACTTCAAGTCATTGGGTAATATGATGTATTTAATTAGATAATGAGAAATATTAGTGGATGTGGTTCTGTTTTTTTTAAATGATGATTTTATGATGATGCAAATATGTTTGGTGTGAACATGATGCAATGTTTTTTCACAACTATTTGTGGTAGTTGACCACTAAAAAATGATTTTTCATTTTTTATATATTCCACATTACAATATTTTATCTAAGAAATCCTCCAATTATTATGATTATTATCCCATTATTAATTAATTATGATGAATATTATTCTGACACAATGTTATATTGATTCATGTTCTTTCCTATCCTCTTACTGAGCTTTTAGACCACCCCTCACTTTAATGTATACCGTCAAGTGATTTCTTATAATAACGAGTACATGTAGTCTACAAAGATGCCTGAGAATATGTAATTAAATAATGTTTATATTTTATAATGTAAATTTTATCTGTGGTTTAAATTTTCCCAATGCACAAAACCATTGGATCCTAGTATTGTAACATTGTTATATTATTTATCTTTAAAATGATATAATAAAAATTTATGAAAAGAAGGGTCTGTATATTAATAATGACATAAATATAATATATATTCGTTATATATATATATATATATATATATTTAGATCCATCAAAATAGTAGATATAGATACATTAATTACATCATTCATAGTGAATGTTGGCCTTATGTGCACATGGGCATTATTTTCACTTTTGGATGAATGAAAAAAATTAAGGTGTATAATAATTCATATCTTGTAATTTAGTATCATATCATATAATATATATATATATATATTGAATATATCATTATTACCATACAAATATAATATAAATTAAAATTTAATCCCACCACTTGGTGGATGTGGTAGTCTACGCATACTCACAAGGAATATTATTGTTTTCCATCAGAATTGAATGAATGATGGTAGAGATTATATTCATATTTAAAAATATTTATTACGTCAAAATTTAAAATATAATCATTAAGCAAATTATAATAATCATCCATGAATAATGGTGATGGAAATTTATTTGCAACATTATATGGATATGGTAGGCCAAAAAAACGAATGTCTGATACTTTCACTACCCATTCGATGTAAAATAGAGTGAATAAAGTTTAATTTATGACTATTATTACATTTAATTATAATAATGATAAAAAATATTTTTTCTATTGTGGAATACCTCAGATTTTGAGGATTTATAATTATTTTCAAACTGAAAATGTTTGGGTAAGATGATTACATATTCTCTAGTATACCTACTTTAAATCCCTTCCGAAGGACACATAGAATTGTCTCTTAAAAAGACATATATGCTATAAACATGGGAAAGTTAATTGAAGACAATAATTTCTCATTATTTTGTAATAATAAATTTCACAATGTGGTGTATGTAAGAAAAATGATGTGTTACCTTTGATAAGTGAGGGGGTTGGCCCTCTCGGAATTTCTTTAAAGATTAAAATATAATAATGAAAGTAAAAATATAAATTCATACAAATGCATAGAGATTAAAATATAATGAAGTATAATGTTTAATTCCCATAAAATCATAAACTTATGATAGATAAATTTTGTATTTTAAACCTAATCAATTTATTTTACCCTGTAGTGAACTTATTTTTTTCATTGACTATGGTAATGGGTTTTACCCTTTTATCGGAAAAGTTTTTTATATATATAGTCATTTTTGGATCATAAATGGACAAGTTGTGAATATATTTACTATACAGTATCAACATCATTCACATTTAAGGGTTTCATTTTTTAAAATAATTTATTAAATTTTTTTTTCATAAAATGTCCTTAATATTATTTTTATCATTATGAATTTAATTTTACATTAAATAAAACATGAAAAATATGTAAATTGAGTATAACAAACTAAAACATAACTAATAAAAACTACATTTGTTAAAAATTGGTGTAATAAATTGTTTCATACAATGTTTCATTATTATAATATTTTGTAAAATAATTTTTTTATTAACTGAATACATATAGTGTCTGTGTTACAAAAGCATTTATTTTAGTTATTAAATAACTAATAATTAAAAATAAATAACTATTATAATACTATTCAAATATAACTAATTTTAAAATTCATAAGATTTCAATTTTTTACATAATGGTAAAATTTATATTTTTTAAATTGAAAAGCCCAGTATTTCTGACATTATCTTTCACTTAAATTAACATAATACTCCCAATATATGAAATATGGAACTAGATAGTGACATACTTGAAAAATTGATTGTAATGGATAAACATAAGGCATAAAATTTGTTAAATATATTTTTTAGAGAAATTTTAAAGCCTTATCCTAACGTTTTGAAACTTTTTAACCAATATTAACCATACCAAATTGATAAAAAATTACCTTGGTTACTATTCATATTGACCAAAAATAAAATAAACATAGTTGGAAAATCATAATATTATAATTTTATATATTGTCTATATTATTAATTATTATATATCCATATGTTTTACAAATTAACTTGATATAAAAACAAAAAATGTAACAAAATATTTTCTAAAAACAATTACCATTTTATGCATAATTTTTTTTATAAAATATTCAACCATAAAATTTCTTCCAATGAAATTAATTTTATTATTAATAATGTATGATAATAAATTTTATTCCCAAAAAATTTTAAGAATAATTAATGTTTTCACATGATGGAAATTACAGTTTTTGATAAAAAGTATTGTTTATCCCTATTTACTGAAAAAAAATTATATTTTGGGAAAATACAAAAAAATCACCAAAAAATAATATAGATATTATTTTTTCAAAAATGATGTTAATTTTATCAAAAAATAATAATGAAATCAGGACAGATTAAAATATTCTATGGTCATAAAAATAAATAAATTTCTAGTTTGAAGGAAACATATTTTTATACGTAATAAGATTATAAAAAAATTGAGTAATTATTCAATAAGAAATAATAAAAATATTATTCAGCACTACCTTTAGTAATATCTCATAATTTTTTTATTCCAATTCATACCATCCAATTCAATAGTTAGGTTAATATATTCATGTTTTAGTGATAATATTTTTTGGTCCTTGTTAACTCAATGTTTCAAGTCATGTATTCTTTTGATCATAATTTAATTATTTTAAAATATGAGGGATATGAATTCTATAAACAAATTAATAAATTTTCCCTTTTAATTTGAAGATTTTCTCAGTAATAATGTGTTTGAAATTTAACAATTCTATTAAGAAAAACAAACATCATAAGATAGTTTAATAATGTATACTCGTAAAATGAATAAAAGGGAAAGATGAATGTCATATGAGATAATTGAAATAGTTTTTTCAATATAGGATAACATTATGGAGGAGTGAATATGTGGAAAAAGGGTAGAGTACTAAAAACCATGGAATAATAAAAACTGTAGAGAATGTGGTTAAGACAAATTTAACAATGAGAAAACCATAATTTTGAAAATATTTAATTGATCATCAATTCATCAAAATTTAAGGTAAATTTTTAAAGATTTTTTTTGATATCCTTTTCCAAAATATTATTTTTTATTTTACTATCATGATTGAGAACACTAAAAATATATTTACATGATCTCATTAAAATCATAACAAATGATTAATTCTTTCGTTGTTCTTTGATCAACTTCCATATCATTTGCTACTCCATGAAATAAATATTAATGATAAAATTTTCATGCAACATGCAGTAAAATTAATTTTTAACATATCATTATATTTATAAAATAATTAAAATACATTCATTTTAATATTTAATACTTATGAAAATTATTCATTCATCCAAGATATCTATCTAGGAAATATATAATACATCGACATCTAAAACATTAACAATAACACCCAATGTTCATCTTAATCTATTTAATAAATAGATACCCTATATTATCCAAAATGGTAAAAGAATTATTTTGGGATATTGTGAATCCTTATCCTAAAGTATAAACCATATTTTACACATTTTACCCTCACTATGGTGAAAAAAATCATTATAGTTAAGATACATATTGACCAAATAGAAAAGTAACATGACTACATCATTTCAACCTTTTTATTAGAATTATGGTATCCATATTTCTTGATTTAAAATATAGAATATTTATAATGAAATTTAAGATAATTTTACAAATTTAAAATATTTTATTTTTTAAATATTTTTTTTGTATAAAAATGTTATTAAGATCCCGACCTTTTTTAGGTTATCTCGGGCACTATGATAGGATCTATTTTACATAAGTAATATTTATGGGAGTTATTTATGGTGGTGAATTTGGGTATATTATAAGAGAATTATCGAGAAAAACAGGTTGTGCACGATCGGTGCACAATTTGTACAAACCGTGCAGCTGACTAAGAGAAATCATTCAAACTCTGGTTTTTGAGGTGGTAGATTAATCATGGTTAAAGAATGATTTGATCGGTCATGCTAGGTGTACATTAGAGGTTACCCCTTAACATAGTGGCTAATGAATATTTAGTGCACGATTTATCTAACTGTGCAACTAAACAATGCATGAGCCAACAGTGAGATCCTTAAATTGTGGATCTCACTCATTTTGAACATATAATGACATGTATCACCATCCAGGCGGCCCTAACTCCGGATGATATATTCTTAAGTGTAAATGATGTATCTCCGCACAACCTAGAGGTATTATATGGAATTATTAATATCGTTCTTTAAGACTGAAATCCAAAATAAATATCTTATCTTCTCCCTATATGTGGATTTCATCCTAATGATTCTTCTATTATTTCTTCAATCATTCATTGATCTTTTCATGGAACATATCCTCTATTTCTATGGATATAAATCTATGTAGTCATATCATGATCCAGCATTGTGGAACCAAATCTGTATTTTTGAGATCTTGATATCTTTGATCTTGATTTTAGTTTAGGCATTTTGATCCCGAACTCATGTCAACATCATTGTGCTGATCAGAATTTGGGGATATATATTGGGAAAAAATCCTTCAACAAATAAAGGTGGGTGGTTTAAATCTAATTACTATAATCATGTATTTAATTTGTATATGAATTATTTTATAATTTCTAGCACCCTTTTGAAATATTTTTCCTTGAATTGGGTTAAATAGATTGAATACTTGAGTTATTGATGTTTTGATGAAATCAGTGATTAATTGGGAATTAATCAAGAGACTACAGGGATTCCATTTTATATAATTAATTTGGTGGTTAGTTTTTATGTTTTTGGGTTTTAAAATAGAAAATTAATTAGGAAAATAATTATGATATATCTAATTGGCTATGTTGAGATAATTAATTATTAATTAATTATGTGCTTTGAAATTATGATATAGACAATTAATTTTTTGATAAATTATGATGTGTTGAGATTCAGAATGAGAAAATTAATTCTGGAAAATTAATTATTGAATATGACATTGTGATGTTGGTCAATTAATTAATTAATTAATTGATGGGATTGGGGAATTTAGTTAACTGTTGTGTTAATTAATGAATTTGACATATTTAAATGATTGATGAATTAGTAATAGAATTTTTGTGGAGAACTAATTCTTGAATTAATAATGTTTTTATGGATGAGAACACTGTCATTTTAAATTGATAAGTACAATTTGTAACATTGTCATCATACTTTTGATTAAGAGAATGGGAATGTGGTCATTCTAATGTGAAGTGTAAATGGTGACATGGTCGTTATACCAAAGCGTAAAGAGAATAAGATCAATGTCATTATATTGAGGAGTAATCATGGTAACATGGTCATATTATATAATAATGTGATATCGGTAACTATGTAAATGTGGCATTTAAATGTAACACTAATGAATGGAAATAATGGCACCCTGAGTATGGCCCCACACAAGAATATTCGAACTTGAGATGAGTCAAATAAGGTACTAAGATAACATAGCACCATTAATAGATAAATCTTTGGATATAAGTATGTATTAAGATATGGTATTGCATATGAAATTCTTCAGGCACAAATACTAGATGACGTTAGTATTTTGGTACATGTGTCTATGGGAAAACTATAGTAAATGTTGTTAGATTAGAATAATTGGAAATGTGATAAAGCATTTATGATTGCGTTGTAATTATTTAAATATGGAACTACAAGTAGTATCTTTTGACTAGAACTGTTTTAGACACTATTAGAGGTTCCCTAATGATTTTTACACACACCCTATTTGGGATGCCTGATCAGTACCCAAATAGATTATATTACTTTTAGACTGGATATGGGAAAAGTCCCTGGTATATGTGGCATATTTTGGATGGATCCAGGAAGAGGGAACCCCACATGGTTTAAAACCCACTTAGTGAGTTGTAGTGTTTTATTTTCAGTTTCACATTAGACATATGACAATTATGTTGGTATAACAGGTTTTCCCTTTCAGTTGAGTATTGTTTTATCATTTATTTATCTTATAACCTGAGACTTTGTTTGGTTATATATGCTTCCTCTATTGTTTATTTATTTCCGATAGCATCCAACTCTTTTAAACGAGGGTATAGTCTCCCTATGAATGACTTAGAATACCCTCATTTCTAGACGATATCCTCAAGCGTATTAGGAGGCACGGTTGATGTCATGTTGCCAACCTGCTTAGGGAACCATAGCGTGGCTCCCAGGTCTTGATGGTACAATGTTTTCTACTAAATTACACCATAACATTTATTCCAATGAACATAATTAGATTACATATAATATAAGAGAACTGATCCTACCTTGAATTTTTTAAAAACAAAATAAAACATTTTCCATGTTTGAAAAAAATACATTTTTCATTATAAACATGTATACTTCACAATTCACATGGAAATAAAATGTATCATAAAAATTAAAAATAATAACAGTAATAGAATTTAGATAAACTGATTTCATAAATGAATTCCAATTTTTAAAATTATGTTTTCGAAGCGGAAAATTTAAATAAAATATTTATAGACTTATATTATTAAAATTCATGTATGAAGGAATCATAAATTTTTATAATTTTTTGATTTTAAAAATTAATATTTATTTCATAAGTATTAATAAAAAAATTATATTTAATATGAATACTTTACATATATAATTATGTGTTTATTCTTATTCAGTGCTACATATTATATTTCTAGGTTATAATGATCATGTTTAAATAATAATATTTTGTGGTTCCCTTATGATCAGTGTTGTGTGTTGTACATGCTATAAAACATAATGTTATGAATTTATAAACATGGAGTGATATAGGTATAAAATTATTGGATTTTAGGCTAAAACATTGTGTGTTATATGAAATTATTTTGATGGATTAATATATTATCTAATAAGAAATTGTATTTCCTATTTTTGTACCATACCTTGAATAATTTTGGGATGCCAAGATTTATATATTTAATATATATCATTTTAGAAATGATCATATATATATATATACACACATTTAACTAGTTAGTATAACTATTTTTTATTAAATAACATAGTATAAATACACATTCCTATATGTTCACATATGTGATTCATTGAATTGATACAAATTATAAATTTTGGTCAGTTGGATCAATGGGAATTGATTACATTGATTGATTTCATAGAGTTGTTATGGAAAAATGACAATACAGTTAGGTATATGAGATAAAATATATCAAAAGATAACATTTACCTACATATATTACTCAAGAATATTAAATTCTATTCCCAAACCTATGAGTTCATAAGATATATTAATTCTTATTGATTAATTATTTGTATATTATATTTGATATGATATTTGGTTAATTTGGTAATTCGTCAATTTTTAATATGGGATTAGAATATTTTTTTTATCAAGGTATCTGGTGTTACCTTGATTATAATATCACTTATATATAAATATATTTTATATACATTGCGTGCGATTGTATATATATTCTTTATACAATACCTACGAGTTGTTAAAAACAAAAAAATTGATAAGTGTGTGGATATGTACCAACTTAAACATTTATTTGGTTTATGTGAGATCGTGGTTATGAATGATTTTATATAAATATAATTTTATATTAAAATGATAATTATGAATTATATATTTATAATACATTTTAGGTAATGAATAGAAAAATTGATATAGTTTATCCAAAAACTAAACATGGCCATTATAATAGAGATACCCTTAATAATAAGGTTCATGTAAGTTGATTATCTATTTATCATGTATTAGGTAATCAAAAAACAAATTATTATATAAATTTGATTAAAATTTACTCAATTAAGTTCTGAACTATGATAATTAATTAGATAAGCTATTAAAATTAAAAAAATTGAATTTATAAAGATATTTTTAGTAAAAATAATTTTTTATATCTTAAAAAAATATCTATTATTTTAATTATAAAATATTCATTTATTTGTATTTTAAATTTAATATATTTGATAATATATTTAAATTAAAATTACAGGTTGGGACTTTCATACCACTTCGGATATTTTTCACATTATTATGTAACTAGTATCTAATTTCAAATATATTTTTGAAAATATATCATTTATATTGATTATTATTTTTTTCATAAAATATTAATATCATTATATGATGTTATGAAATTGAAATAGTGGATATAAGACACTATAATAGTTATGATTTCCATATTTGTAAAGTAATGATGAAATATAACTCATTTCATTAAGTCATTTCAGAGTGAATTTCATGGACTATATTTTTATTTTATATAAATAGATATTTAAATAATTATTCCCTGATAAACTAAAAATGTTTTTAGGTTTCCCAACAAAATAATTATATCAATGAATTATGTTATTAAAATTAAATTAGAGGTTATTTCACTTGGTTACCTTCCCATTAGATAATTGATTATAAAGACCAAAAATATTCCTACAACAAGGACTCTTCATTGAATAAAATAGATAAATTTTTTGTTATATGGGATTATTGTAAGAAGTATTTTATAGTTTAATAAAAATAATTAGTTCTCTTAGAATCCAGGTTTATTTAAGCAAGGACACACTGAAAATAAAAAAATTATTAAAGAAATTATATATTTTATTTTATATCCTGTAATAAAATTGATCATATATTATCATTTTTAGGTTTAATATAACATGATATAGTGGAAGAATTAATATTTAATAAAAATATGCTTTGGTAGAAACATTAAAAAAATTTCATAAACATTCAATTTTTTTCACAATGTTTTATGTTTGAGTTAAGATCCAGTTATTGTTTTCTGGTCCTATAACAGATTTAGTTATTCTTGATAGACCATTAAACCTTTTAATGTTTTTTGTTTTATAATTCATTTAAATGAATTATAAAATCATTAATGATAAATATAGTGTTTAGATATTATAATTAATTAAAAATTATAAATAAATGTTTATATTATAATGGAATATATTTTTCCCATTCATTGCCTCCCCCATTCATTGAATATTAATAAATTCTCTTCAATATGGTCCATAGTTGATAGAACACTTGGTATGAATTTTATTCAATATTTTCCATGAGTAATTTGTGGAAGTCAAAGAACATTATCATGAAATATATAATCTTATTGTAAAGTATTAATTGATTATTTTTTATAACAGTTTGAGACAAATAAAGATAATTTTTGGTCATAGTAAAAAAATAATGAAGTAGATAAAATATTGTAGGAGAAAAATTATGTAGATATAGTTTAAAGGGTTGGATTAAAACACAAAATAATATTTCACCATCCTGGGAATTTATTTTAAAAAAATATAATTTGTTCTTCTATATTTAGAATATAGAATATTATTATAAAAAATTATAATGGGTTAATTTGAGGGAACTATCTTCTCAAAAAAATCAATTTTTTTGAGTTATATACCAAGGTTCAACCATCCAACCCCTATGTATTTTTTCATAAATAAATATAAAATATTTAACATCTCGATTGGTGTACCAAACCCATCTTCATTAGAATAAAAAATAATTAGGGAAATGATAACATTTTAATTATTTAAGAATAAGTAAAATGATTTATTTTATCTTCAATTTATTTTCATTAATTATTTTATTGAAAGATTCATTAATTGATGATATTATTTAGCATGATGGAATCATAGATGAGTTTTATCTTATTTGGTATTTTTTGAGAATACCATTGTTCTACTTATTAATAATGATATTATATATCATAGTAATCACAACCCGTGTATCTTTAATACAACTCCTCTCACATTAGGTCATTGATTAGAATATTCGTTTTATTTTATATCATATAATTTTTAATCAATTTACCTAATGTAACATGAAATTTTATGAAGGAAAAATAATTTGTTTTAAGAAAAATCAATGATAATCAATATAAAAATGATTATACCGCTAAATATTTGTTTTTTATAGAAACTTTTTTTTTGTATTGATAATAATCATTTATAACTACCAATTCACAATCTCGTTTGGGTATGAAATTGATATAAATATTATATTATATATATTAAAATAAATTCTATTAATTTTACTAGGAAGATTCGTTTTTTCATTCTAATATTTTCTACTCAAATTATGATATATTAATTGAACCCCACTATATTAGTAATAATGAAAATCCAAAAATATACTTATTTATGTATAAATTATGGAATTTAATAAGAATATGTATAACAACTCATGATTCAATAACACTGTAATAACATAATGTTTCAGTGTCAATGGGAATTATGATAATAGTTTATCTTGTAAAACAATGACTCATATAATTCATCATTAAAAGTATATATATATGAATCAACCTTAGACAAATCAATCCATGTGAATCCATCAAGACAAATAAAAAAAATAAATTAATTAGATAAGTGATTCATAAGGTGGAAAAATATATATATAAATTAGTTTACATGGGTGATCCAGATGAATAACATAAAGGGGTGAAAAAATAATATTGTTTTTATATGGGAGATTAAATAGAAGACATAGGATTATAATATAAAGATAAATAATTATTTATCATTAAACAATTAAATATAATGTAGACACCAGAATAATTATCATTTATTATAAAATTTTATCATATCATTGATCTTGGCTAACAGTTATTACACTCATTAAATAATTAAAATTCATAAAACCAATGTAACCTCAAAAATATCAAGAGATATATGAATTAAAAAATTCATTAGATTTAAATATTTCTTTACACCCACATATAACAAAATAATATGCCCATACATGGGGATGAAACATTAAAATTAATATAATCATTGATCCATAATACTCATATCATTGTTAACCTAACTAAAAAATTACAAACCAAATCAAGGAATATTAAACAACCAAAATGTTAATTTAGAAAATAAAAATAATATTCATCAAAAGATAACTACATGAAATAAAACATAATGTTTTTAAATGGGGGACCATAGAAGTGTATTTTCATAGTTTAAAATTATATTTAGGTTAATAATAAATAATATTTATGTTATGCTTGATTTTATTTTGGCTTAATTTATATTCAAGTAGGAAAGAAAAAGAGTGGTTAAATTTAATAATTTTTACCAATGGTTTTTATAATAACATGCCTTCATTGATAATAATTTGATAATATTTCTTTTGTGATATTAGAAGAAGAAAATAATCGATTGGGAATGAAATATAAAATATATGAGTTTATAAGAAGATGATTATAATTTTTATGAAAATTAATAATTAATATATTTTTCATTTTCGTATTGTAATGATCAATGATTAATGAATAGACTAAAAAATGTTGATTAATATATATATATATGTGTGTGTGTATTATGTATTAAAATATCATGTCATGTTAGAATTATAAAATAAACTATATAATTAATATTTATGAAATATTTCATAGATAGAGAGAGAATATGTGTGAAATATTAGGAATCAAAGATAAAGATTCAAATATCATATATATGGTAGTAAGAATAAGAACTATTATTAATACATCATATAAAAATGTAATTAGTATATTATTTTTTGAAAATATAGACTTTAATGAAAATTGGATGTTAAAACGATTATATGAAAATTGATCCCAAGATGGGTTCCCCAAATATATTGCACGGTGGGTGGTGTATGCATCAAATAGTGGGTAATAATAATGGGTTATTCATGACCCCCCAAATGACTTGGGGAAATAGAATTTGGGATTAGAATATAATTATTACCAAAAATAATCCAATGTATACTATAAATTTATTACCTAAAATAAACAAAGTTATCCATATAAAACATCTAACATTAACTCATGACTCTCTCGGTGTTTGTATATATCTATATAAAAAGTGAATTGAGTTTTCAATAAACTAATTAATATCCTTATTTTATTTATTTACAACAATATAAATGTGGATTATTCATTTATTTTTTATTTGTTGGATTGTTATATGTTTTTTCTATATATATATATAATTAGATCAAATTATTCTTTTGTTATTTCAGAATATAAGTATCAATAATTTTACTATATTCTTAGGTTCATCTTATGATCAATATTTATGTTACATGAATCTAAAATAAAACTTTATTCCAAAAGTTTTATAATTATTATATTTTAGTTACCATTATGTTTTTAAAAAATCTATTATATATATTTTTTATTAATTTTATCAGTAAATTTTTTTTCATAAATAATTATAAATTAATTATTATTTTTATTATATTTACATAAATTTATATATTATATATATTGTTGTATATAAATTTCATAGCTATATTTATAAAGGATATGACTTCTCATTATAATATCAAAAATATAATATCTAGGCCTTGTAAATATTTTTTTAACAATATTAATGTATGGTTATGTAAACCTGTATTATTTATTTTCATTAAAATCTAATATATGAATCCATATTCCTCTAATAGAAAATAACTTTTGACAATTTTTCAAACACTGTCCTTCGATCTCCTATAAATTATTTTTATAAAATAAATTTAAAATATTATTCAATCAATGGAATAATGAAAAATATGGGATTATTGAAGAATGTTTCTACATCATTTCCAAATCATTGTTATTATTTCAAATACAGGGAACCCATTTAGTATATTATATCACATTTAATGATCAAATTTTATTTTTGGTTTAACTAATCCATTCTCCCCAATACAATAACCATGTTAATTTGAATTTCCTTATTTTAATTTATCTCTTAAAATGTCTAAATGGGACCCTATAACATTATATGTTCCTTTTAAAATATGCTGATATAAAATCCAAAGAATTTTCATTATCATTTAAAATATAAATATAGGAAGTATCAATTTGTTTTTGAAAAGTGAATTCTTTTAAATACCATTTTCTTTTCAATTGACAAATGTATATGATATTAACATTATAGTAACAACAAAAATTTGATTTCATTTATATATATACTATTGAATTATTAATCAAATATTATCTAGAGAATAATTTTTTTGGTGAATATTATCAAATATTTTTTTCATTTGTAAGTCTCATTTATTGGATACCAACACACCTTCTATAATTTTTATTTTTTGTTTGTTGAATGAAAATGAAACTGGAAATTTTTTATATATTCATTAGATAAATAAAGATAAATTATCTTAATGGATAATATTATATAATATTTCTAAAACCTAAATCACAGAAAAACATTGAATAATTCTTTAGTAATAAAAAAGTGTTATCTTTTATCTTAGTTCACCTACATAGCAGATATACCATTTTTTAAAATGTGACTTTAACATTGTTAAATTTCAAGAATATTATAATTTAAACATTATATTTGACTCCATTGACCTCAATAGAATCACTAGTTTTCTGGAAAATGCAAGTCATTTACCAATTATTGTTACCAAATTATATGTACATAATTTCCAATATTGAACAAAAAAATAACCACATCACCATGATATCAAATAATAATAATTTCATAACTTCTAGAATTATGAAAAATAATTTAATATAAAATATATATTCACAACCACCTTACTATTTTCCATTTTTTTTGAATTGTTTTTCGTAGTCAAATACCATCAAAAATGATTTAAATTTGTCTAAATGTCACTGATATCATATAATTATAAAAGAAAAATTACATTATACTATGATTAATATAATTTTATTCCATTATATATGTTTTATATTTGGAAACATTCTTGACTCATTATAGCCACTTAATCAAAAATGTAATGCAATTATTAGATATTATAAAACCCATTCGTTTATAGTTGACACTCTATCCTTAAAAAGATAATATTTGAAATAAAATTATGAATCCTTTATACATTATTATATAATTATATAATGGAATTATAAATATTAGAATAATTATATAGTTTCCAAAATTATTTAATTGATATGTTAAACTTCTTATAGGTTAAATGTATCACACCCACTATCAAGGAAACTGTATTACATTAAATATTGCGTTCATAATGTTAAAATTAACCAAGAAATTGATAATTAACATGATTGGTTTATGTATTATAAATGGTTAAAAATTGATGTTCAACCTATGATTTTAACTAAATGTATTACATAGATCTTAGAGAGTATATCAACAACTTGATTATCTTTTGAGAAGTACATTAACTCAAACATATTTTCCTCTATAGATATGAAAAATTAATTATATATTTATGATATACAACTATTGGAATGATGAATATTCATTGTTAATGAATATATAGTCATAAAATTAGTAATATATAATTTTACAACATTTTTCACTCATCTATTGGCTTCCAATCCATCAAAAAAATGTAGAATATTCACATTAATAATATGAATATATATGGTTTTGACCATATATAGATATATATTGGATATCATCTTCACTAATCATGATACAAAATAAAAAAATATAGCCAGATAATTAAGTTGAAAATTCGATCAACTAAATATAATACTCAAACTGAAGTCTTGAATTCCACTAGGTTTTATTATCTAGAACATAGAGTAAATGATAATCAATTTATCATCTAATTTAGTATATTATTAATTTTAAACGAAATATTTAAATCTATGTTAGTATATATTGATATCTAATAGTCATATCAGTTGTATACCAAATTTTTAGTCTTGATTTTTTAAAATCATATACTTTATATACATTTTTAATTTTCAATAGAATCAAATAACTTTTTTTCATGCATATTTTTTTTTCAATTCATGATATTAATGTTGATATTTATTTATAGTCATACCTATCGATATGTTTGAGTAAATTTAATGAATATATATTCTCTAAACCAAGTAAACCTTTCTTATTACCTTAAACATATATTTTTATCATTTTACTCATATTAGAGATATTACTTACCATTTATGTAAAAGTATATCAAATATAACACATTTTTTATTTTTAAAATATTCAAATAATCATATGAATGAAATACAAAAAATACACAATCTCTTTATCGCTATGTATTCCTAATATAAATATCATAATCCACTCATTAACTTGTGAAAATTATTAATTTCAATGGGAATTAAATCCATTAGTGATATAATTGGAATTCTAGATTCTTCCTATGCACATCCATTCTAATTTTTTGTATTATTCAATGTTTTATCATTGAATGATAATTATGTTTTTATACAATATATAATTCTACGTTAAAAACAAAATACATTCATTTTAATTTTATATCCTTCGTTAAAACAAATATCTTCTTTCTACTATCTTTGACGAGGATGAGTGTAATTTATTTTAAAAGTATAGAACAGAAAATGATTCACCTATATCAACTATATAAATTTTAAATGACCAGTTAAATGTCGATATTATATTATCTCATAATAAATATCTATTTTGATAAATATTTTTATTTTATAACAATAAGTAATTGATATGATATTTGTATCATAATGATGAAAATCACTAAAACTAGTATTATTCATATTATAATTAAACACATGTTTCTGGGATGATATTTATTACTTTTATAAAATCAGTGTGAAATATTTTGGTATGAAAATGTTTTTTAATGAATTATATTTCATACTCAGTATTCATCAAGAATTAAATGGTGAATTAATGTCTATAATACTAATTTCTTCTCAAAACTATATACTTTCAATGTCTTTTTTTAATTAAATGTAATTTTTTGTCTATAAATGGGAATCTAATTAATTATGTCACTCCACTATTGAGACTTTATATTTAAATATTTAGGGATACTTTATATGTTTTATTAATCCAAATTATTCCTTTAATAATAATATTAAACTAGTTGATCATTTCTCCTTTTGTATCATTAGTCTGTTATCATTTCTCTTCATAATAAAATCATTTACTATTTCTGTTGATATTTTTTTACTCATTTATGTTAATGTTTAAAAATTGAATACTTTCTTATTAACTTATCCACATAACCTTATATAATTTTTCCTAATGTTTATAATGTTAAAAATAAAAAATAGAAATATACAATATTTTATCTTTATTTTCCTTCAGAAATAGAACTCAAATTGTGTTATAATCAATCCTCTAATGATGACTACAAATGTTTTAAAAATATCCTTTACTTATACCCTAAAAAAATAAAAACTGTGATACTAGAAATAAATAGGTCATGTTCAATATTGATAATGGTTCTATTTCTCTATATTAACCATTTCTTTTAAAGAGTAGTAATTGAAAATTCATTTTTTTTATAATTAAATGTTATTTAAAATTCCATTAAACATTAGAAGTTATGTTTTTAGTTTCATTATCTGATGAAAACAATATGATTTTATTATCTACCAGATTTTAAACATATTTCATGACTATATTAATGTATATATATGTACACCTAACATTTGTAGAATATAGTATTAATAAATCACAACTTAGGAAATTCATCAAATATATATATATATATATTAGTCTTCCTCTATTGTTATTTTGGGAAACATTTACATTATATGACTATGAGTCCTTAGGTAAAACACACTATACCCTGTTCATTTCCCCTTATATTTTTTTTATTTGATCATGCTTTCTTTTGAATCCAAAAAATAAAATTATCATCATTTTATTTATTTGAAACGTCTATTTTCACTCTAAATTTAGCATTTTAAATATTCCCAACATGATTATTATATAATAGATTCATATTTCATAGTTTTTTAAATATAATTTTTACATTAATAAATTAACTTCTTTCTACCTCTTTAATAATTATTTGTATGAGTTATTTTAAAATTACAAACTAAATTTACATTATTAAATTTAATGATAAAACCAGTTTTATATAAATTGAATGATTTTATAGAGTTACACTTTCGACACATATTCAACAGGTTGTTGATGAGGCCTTCTTAAAAATAATCAAATTTTTTTAATATTAATTTATTAAATTTTTTTAATTTTATACCATATATATAAATTCCCTAGGCGACAAACGTGTTACAATGGCCGGGACAAAGGGTCGCGATCCCGTAAGGGTGAGCTAACTCCAAACCCGTCCTCAGTTTGGATTGTAGGCTGTAACTCACCTGCATGAATCCAGAATCACTAGTAATCGTCGGTCAGCCATACGGTAGTGAATTCATTCTCGGGCCTTGTACACACCACCCATCACACTATGGGAGCTGAAAATGCCCTAAGTCTTTCCCTTATCTGTCCATTATTCCTATTATTATATTTATATAATTTTTTAATTCCATATTAATAAATATTAATATATTCTTAGTCATGTATGTATAGTTTTTTTGGAATATGATCCATGTTTATTGATTTTTTTATGTTAGATTATTCCAAAAAAATTACATGTATCGTTCATTTGAAATTAAAGGTTCCATATATCTAATGATATTAATATATTTTAGTTTTTAATAGGAAATTGTATGTTTCCTAGATTTATATTAAAACCAGGTTTTTTATTTTTTTCCCATTTAATAAATTCTCCACTCCAACTAGTAAAGCATGTTAAATATTGATGTACAAAATTTTATAAGGAGTATCCATCTATATATTTTAAAAAAGTTCATATAATATTAAAAAAATTATCATTTATTACTATAAAAAAGAATATGAAATAATATCCATTGAAGGAACTATAAAATTCATCTTTTTCTTATATATATAAAAATTAAATTCATTTTCCACTAAATTACATTTCCTAGTGTGATATTATATAAATAATATAGATATTTATTTCATAATAAATTTCTCGGTATTTATTTTTATTCTTATCTGGTCACTTTTACATTCATTACTATAATGAGAATTATGTACATGTTAAATTATGTGATTTTTTATTTTATTTATATGTATAGATGCAAAAACCTAAAAATTTATGTATGAAATTATTTTTTGATTGAATAATGTATTTGTTATGATGTTTACATATAGAAAACACATGAATTGTATTTGAATTTTTATTTTGGTCTAATATGAAATATGGGATTAATTTATTCAAAGTTATTAAGATATAATTAAACCTCACAAAAAATTCAATATATTTTTTGTGTAGTTATTGTAAAGATTCATATATATTTATATATATCATATATTGGTTAATTAAAATTCACAAAGATGGAAGTAGGGATAACCATGATCAATAGCATCATACCCCATGAAGCACAGTTTCAATGCTTTTATGGAATATGGATTCACATGGGTTTTTCCTTGGTCAACAACAAGATTAGATTCAAAATCTAAAAACCAAGATTAAATGTTTATGATATAAGATTCATATTTTTGAGATAATATCCCACTATATATTGACTGAACCACCACCATAAATTATTACCATCACACACCTTACACATATAGAAAAAATATAATAAAGGGTAGTGTATCAAGGTTGTTGTAGTGTGAATTTATATATATTATTTTTTAAACAATATCCACCATTTTCATTATTACATTATATATAAACAAGATTGTATAATACGTTTGATAAAAATTATATTTTGTAATGAATAAATAGAAATTGATTTATTGATATATATGTAATTTATATTAATACAGTACATTTTATAATTTCAAGATCTTTTTCAATTTTTGAAATTTTATTAAAATTTATTATTAGATATTATTTATTTAAATTTAAATGATAATGTATTTTAAGGATTTCTAATGTTATTTTAATAAATTTTAGAACGTTTTTAGTGTCATAAAAAATTGTATTTTCCAATTAATTAGGATTTTCATTTTTATGTGAATATTCTTTTATATAGAAATATATTTTTCTAAAGTAGTTATTTTTAAGAAATCATTATGTCAAAATCAGTTAATGATGAATTTTTCATAATTTTATATAGCAATAATTTTTTTGAATGTAAATGAATTTCATTATAAATATGTTGAATGTATTATGACATCATAATAACCTACAAATTAAGTAAGAAATTATATAATAGTAATCAATGAAAAAATAAAACAAACCAACGAAAATAATATGTTTTATGATATTTTATTTAATAAACAAATGTATTATAAATCATCTATAGAAAGCATTATATTTTATGGTTTTAAAATAAATTATTTATGAACATTAATTACTTTTTTCATTATCTTTTGTATTATTTTATATAGTTATGTTCATAATGTAACAAAATATTAAGAATCACTCATCATTGGATGATCCCATGGTAAAAACCAATTAGTTTATTTTCCATTAATTTATTATATATATTAAAAAACCCTGGTTTATAGAATTTTAAATAATTTAGTTATCCATTTTTATAGATACCCACCCAACCTCACATTCTAATTTTTGATAAATGCATATATCAAAATATACCTCAACCTATACCTCTCTAATGTTCTCAGAATGTTTTCAAATAATTCTAAGCATATCCTCCCAAGATTGTTCTATTACCCTCTCAAGGTATGGGGTTCACTCAATATAAATTTTAACTATGTAAATTATTTAAAATATACCATTTATTTAAAAAAATTCATATTCAAATGTGTTTCCACAAATCTATTTACTGTCCTTAGGATTCCAAGTTAATGAAGTAACACATTTCACTATCATTAAACCCATCCAGGAACCATTATGCACATATGATATAAAGACAAAAAGGATCCTGTGATTTTCCAATGAAAGTTTATGAGTTTGAATAACCATCATTATTTCCACTCAATGGTATTCACTAACATGTGTCTATAAATAATTTTATGGGGACCTATATGTATGTAACCATAAATCCTTAATAATTGTATTAAATGTTAAAAAAATAATATCCAAGTCGCATGATCTGTGGGGAACAAAATTTTATTTCCATGATATGAATGTGATGTGTGTGTGTCCTAAATTAGATAGCCATACTATTTATTGGCTAATGTTTTTCTGTCATGTTAAACCTTGTATGGTACACTGAAGTTCAGCCTTTGAACAAATGTCAATGATTTACTAGAATTTATCCTTTACTTATGATTATGATGTTAAGATTTATATTATTTCCACATTCCCTTGTTTCCTTGTTTCCAAAACCATATATCATGCTTTGATGTTCATGTATATAATTATCACTCATTTAGGTCACCTTGAATATACCCAATACTAAAATTAATTATTTATATCATGTAATAATTTGACTATTAAATTATTTCGATATACATTCCACCCATTCCTTATTTTCATTTCTATGTTATCAAGTGAATGTTTAGTATATTAGTTGAAATTTTATCACGTGTTTGGGTGTTTTTGAATAATATTTTTTGTGCCCCTAATTCATTTTATTACATCATTTATATAATTAACAAAAATCATTTATTTTAAATAATATGGGAAACTATTTGGTACATATTTTTGTAATTAGTCATTAAATAATGTGTATAAATAATATTTTTTTTCATTACTGGTCATAAGAAAATTCATTGTAATTTTTTGGGATTTGGAATTGGAAAAATTAATGAAATAAATATTTGTAATTATAAAAAAATGGAAAACAACCCAATTTTTTAAAGTATAAACACAGTGGTTTCCAAAGAAGCTTCATCCTTGTATAGATACTATAAGTGGATGCAGATCTACCATAGTGGTATATTCGGGTAGTAACCCCAAAAGGCCAAATTTGATAATAACATGATCTTAAATAATTCCAAAAAAACATGTTGAATTGTAATTTAAACCAGCACAAGATATATAAATTTATAAAAAATGAGTTCTTATTTATTATATATTTATCAACAAATATATATTTCATAGGTAAATTGTGCGTATATGATAATTTCATTCTTACTATTCATACATGAAATCTCATTAGCCTTGTTATATTGGACTAATTTTAATTGTAATATTTTGGAGTTCATTTATTCTTTTACCGTGATTGATGCATTATTGCAAAAAAAATATGATTTGAAAGCAATGGGATGTTTTATGTACTTTCTTATTGTTTATGGTAACAAAATAGTGTGTAATAAGAAACATGTTTGATGCATTTTGATGATTATGTATCTAATATGAAATGAGATTGATGAATCATGGATCAGACGATGAATAATCTCAGTATATCAAGATTCATTTATTTTACACAATTACTATATTTAATTCTTGTATTATATGCACAATTCATTAGTTAATATAATTTTTTATAAAAAAACTGAGTATAAATATCCATGATTTTATGTGAACATTTTTTATTCTTTTTATTTATATAAATTCCAAATATATTTTTAACTATAACATTTTCCATTTATTATATTGAGAGATATCAAAGAGTTGTGATGGAACAAACACCTATACACATAGGTTTATGAAACATAATCATTGAGAATATATTATTTCCAAATTTTATTATTTGTGAATATTATATTTTTCTTCTTCCTAACCTTTGCATTCATGTTACGCTTTATTTCACAAAGATGAAATATATTTATATTATTTTGGATATGATATTTTGTTAATCTGTTATTTTATCCTTTTTAATATGGGATGTAAATGTTTTATTTTTTACTCATAGTGTTAAATGATACATTGAGTTTAATATCACCCATATATATACATTATACAAGAGTTGTGAGTTTGTAAACATAGTTTATGGGATATGTACATGAATATCTATGTACTAAAATATATATTTGGTTTATGGGATGAATTACTAAATCATTTTTGTATATAAATATATTTAAGGATGATAATTGTAGCTAAGAATTATATTTTTATAAAACATATGAGGTAATGATTATGAATATATATATCTTGTATACATAAACTAAACATGATTATTAAATAAATAGATATCTCTACTAGAAATGTTCTACTACATTGATTGTCAATTTATCATGTGTGTGGGTATAAAAAACTATATTATTTTTTGAATTTTAATTAAATTTAAGGAAAATAAATTTCTCACTCAGAAAATAAATAAAGTTATGTATTAAAATTATAAAATTCAAGATTATATTTTATTTTTTAATAATAAAAATTATTTTTATGATAAAAAAACTATCTAGAATATTAATTATAAAATATTCATTTATAGTTATTTTATATTCAATAATTTTTACAATAATTTTCTACTAGTAGGACATAGTTTTTTTAATTACCCTTATAAATAGAATATTTTATTTAGTAACTAGTCTCTAATGTTAAAGATATTATTGAAATATTATCATTGATAAAAACTATCATTTTTTCATAACATGTTATAAGTATCTTATAATGTGTTGAAATAGTTTCAATAAATATAAAACACTATAAAATAGAGTTGCTTCCATTGTAAAATTTACATGAAATATAACTCAATCTATTGGGTCATTTGGGGGTTAATGTTTTTGAAAAAAATTATATTTCATACATTGTTTTAATTATTTAATCCTATATAGATAATATATGTTTCTACGTTTCCCATTTATAGAAGTATAACATTTAATTATATTATGGAGAGTAAAAGAGAAGTTATTTCCCTCGAGTTCCATCCCTTTTGATGAGTGAATACTAATATGAAAATGATTCATCTTTCTATGATTCTTTATTGATGAAAATATATGTCATTTTGGTCAATTAGAATGATAATATGAAATATTTTATAGTTAAAAAACAATATGTTATATCAAAATCTATCTATAACCAATTAAATACTTTTTAAAAAGAAGAAAATTATTAAAGAAAGAATAAGTTGATATGATATCATATATGTTCAATGAAATCATCTTATCATGTTATATTTTCATGACCACACTATATGGGGGATGAAATAAAATTCAATGATTAAAATATCATAAAAATCTTAATTTTCTCACTGTGTTTATCACGACCCGTTCTCGGGGCTTGTTCCGTGACTACCCCAAGCCCGCCTTCCATAGGCCAGGGGCTGGCGACTAGCACCAAGGCGTAAATCCCGGTAAAAAAGGAAGGCATTGCCTAAGTAAAGTAAACAAACACCATAGAGAAAGCAAGCAGTAGAAGTAAACACTAAGTAAAAACTGAGTACAACAATAAGTGCGGAAAAGTAAGTGGGTCAGCATACAAACCCAAACTGAAAGTAAAGTACAACTCGAAAGGGAAAAGAACAACTGAAAAGTAAAGCTGCAGCGTCGAGCCATCCACTAGATGTCCCACCTGAAGAGTGAGTATAGATATCCTCCACAACGCCTCAGGTCCAACCATCCACTCCGAGTATGTCCCGCCCAGTGGTCCACCTCCAGGTACCATCTTGCTCCGCAAGAATCAACCATGATCAGCGCTGTCTATCGTCTGCAACCAACACAACATATTGTGGGCATAGCCTGTGTAGGGGTGAGTATAAGCTACTCAGTAGGAACCTCGAGACCCGTGAATTTATCCCATAATCCACAAAGGATAATCCACAAAGGAAAGATGCAATCACGAAGTAACATCCGACACTACTTAGGTATATGCCCATACATATTCCTAAGTTATCAATTCCAGTATGCTCCAACCTCCGTGCCCATGTACAACCCAGTCCACACAGGAAAGAAAGACGTAAATCCACACAGGAAATCAAGACGTAAATCCACACAGGATAGCAGAACACAATCCACATAGGAAAGCAAACAGGATTCAGCTCACACAGGTATACTTCTTCGTATGACGATAAAGATGATCAGATATATCCACTGATTCATCTAAGTCATCAGACCCACAAAGGAACGATAGGTACAAACCCCTGCAATGACCCACAAAGGATCGATAGGTAACTAACCCCCGCAAAGACCCACACAGGATCGGACCAACACAGGATCTGTAGGCGCTGGCTCACACAGAACCGCTAAGTGCTGACCCACACATGATCGGACCCACACAAGATTGGTAGCACTGATCCACATAGGATCGCTGAGTTTTGTAGTCGTCGCTGTCGAATCCACTGAGGATCTCTGTACAGTCGTCGTCGTCGTCACAGTCACAAACGCAGTCAGTTCTAGGGTTCCCGCACACAGCAAGCTCGTTAGGGAGGGTCCGCTCCACGATCCGAGAGGCTGATACATCAACTGACAGAATGTCTGGAGTTGATGTATCCAAAAGTTACGTTTCATCAACAGGAACTCAGCATCACAGACGTCGCGTCAATCGGACGCCCGGTCTGGAAGTTATTGGTTTTTTCGTCCCAGGGGCCTGGTTGGTTTTTGAAGTCAAAACCAACCTGACCGTACTCCACCTGCATCCAAACCTTAGGCTGTGTAATCCAAAAGATCTGTCTCACTAAGAGTAATCCAACAAAGTCGACGCCACATCAATCGGACGTCCGGAGCTCAAGTTTTGAGTGTTTCCGCTCCGAGGGACCGGTAGGTTTCGTGTACGAACCAACTCGGCCAAACACAATGTATTCTGGAACCTTGAGTGCGATATACCGAAATTCCCGTCTCGATCCAAGGATCGCATCGCCGCTGCCGGTGCATCGATCAGAGGTCCATAGCCCATGATATGGGAAAAAGACCGAAGAGGGTCCGAAAATGGGGGATTCGGGCCTGGACCGACCCGGCCCGAGACCCCCTGGGTCGGCCCGAACCGAGTCGACCCGACCCGAGTCCCGGTCAGCCAGGTGGTGTGCGGCCCGGCCCGGCACGCGGCGCCAGGTGGCTCGGCCGAGCCGTTCGGATAGCGGGGGGGGGGGCGCTACACTCCACGGTTTGTAACCGTGGCCCCCCTTAATGGGGGCCGCTTAGCTGGCCGGCCGGGGGTTTGAACCCCCGGCTTTTCCCTTGTCTGGCAGGCCCGCCCCGGCCGGCCGGTTTCTGCCGCCACGGGACCGGTGATGGCTGGTCCCCTCCCTGCTCCGATACCGACGGCCCGTTTCTGGCCGCCGGTCCCCACGCTCCACCACGGCCCGGTACCAGCCACGACCTTCATTCATCCGGTGCGGCGCGATGGCGCCGCACCCCTCCGCCGCGACCCCGCTCCGGCCGCGGTTCTTTTGCGGTTCTCCGGCGCGGTGCGATGGCACCGCAACTTGGTTCAAAATTTTAAAAACACAGCGCGACGACATTACGCATCCTTGTTGTTCGATCCCTTGCGGTGCAATGGAACTGCGTCACTTCCCTTCATACTGCAACAACCATAAAATAAAAATGGAGGGGGGTCGGCCGTGTTTGTGCAGTCCGGCCTCCTCCTATAAATTGATAGCATGGGGTCCAATTATACGTGGATAATGAACGGGAGTAAATCACGAAAAGGAAAAATCACATAAACCCCTACCTCGAGTGTAGCTTGAACGGAGGTTCATCGAATGAGGATTCGTCGGGGAATATCCATCGCGGAAAGATAAGTCGCGAAAGAAGACATCGTCGGCGTCGCGGTATAGGGCGTCACGTAGTCGGTTTCCGAGGACTCGGCGTTCTTTGTCGGAGATCTATGCGTTCTTTGTGTTCTTCGTCGAAGACAAAGAAGTTCCTGAAGTTCCTTAGCCTCTTCTCCCAAAGAATCCACAACAAGAATCCAACCCATAAAAAAACAATCCCACAATTAATTTATTAACATGAAATTAGTATGAAATTCAAACACTCACATTAAACTCACTTCATTAATATCATAATTTATTAATACATAAGTTATCAAATTTAATAGTGAGTTGAGGGAGTTAAGGAATGTGAAGTGGTGGAGTTTGTTTGGGCCCCACCACCCTTATAACCTCCCATGGGAAGTTGGGTAGTTACCCAACTTCCACCAAAATCATAAATCCACTTAGAGAAAATAAAAATTGTAGTTAAATTTTTATTTAACTTCCACACTTTTAATCAACCTCTCTCGTGAAAACACAACTCCGGAAAAGGTGTTCCTAATCAATTATCGGCGTTGCGGTTCCATCGGTACCCTCGTAATTTGATTCTGAGCACCGGTTAAAAAGTTAGAAATTCCCGCTCGTTCGTTCACTGAACGTACCCGAGCTACAATTTGAATAGAAATTCCGGGAACACTGGGCCTCGGAATCAAGTGCCGTCAGAGACTGCGTTCTTGTAAAATCCCAAAGAAAATTAAGAAAAAAATTTCCTCGAATTTTACGGGTCTTTACATTACTCCCACCTCGGAGATTTACGTCCCCGTAAAGATACATCAAAATCTAGGGAAACAAAAGTGGGTACTGAGCACGGATCTGAGCCTCCCGCTCCCAAGTTCTCTCCTGGAGATTCCCGTGCTGCCACCTGATGCGCAGTAGAGGAATCGACCATCCAAGTAGGACCCGCTCCTGTCGATCCTCGATCTCCATGGGGACCTCCGTAAAAGTCACCCCATCATCAATTTCCAGCTCCCCATGGTTAATGATATGCGTTCGGTCATGCACATATCTCCTCAGTTGAGATATGTGGAAGACGTCGTGCACACGGTGCAACTGAGGTGGTAGAGCCAGGCTATAAGCCACCTTGCCAATCCTGCTGAGGACCTGGAACGGTCCGATGAAGCGTGGAGAAAACTTGCTGCCTCGGCCAAAGCTCTATAATCCACGTCGAGGTGAGACCCGCAAGAAGACATGGTCGCCATCCTCGAACTCCAGTGGCCTCCGCCTCCTATCAGCATATGACTTCTGCCGGCTCTGAGCTGTCCTCATCCGCTCTTGGATGAGCTGGACCTTCTCTGTCGTGGCCTAGACCATCTCCAGTCCCACAAGTGCTGACTCCTCAGGGTCTGACCAGCACAAAGGAGATCTGCATGGTCGGTCGTACAACGCCTCGTATGGTGCCATCCCGATGGTGGAGTGGTAGATGTTGTTATACGCGAACTCCACCAAGGGTAGGTGGTCCTCCCAGCTACGACCAAAGTCGAGGAGACATGCGCGGAGCATGTCCTCGAGAGTCTGAATGGTCCTCTCCGTCTGACCATCCGTCTGAGGGTGAAACGCAGTGCTCAGACGTAGCTGCGTCCTGAAAGCCTCCTGCAACCCCTTCCAAAGCTGGGAATTAAAGCGAGCATTTCGATCGAAGACGGTAGATGATGGCACACCGTGAATCCGCACAATCTCATGAACGTAAAGTCGTCCCAATCTCTCCACTGAGCCCTGCTCTCTGATGAGTAAGAAGTGTGCCGACTTGGTGAGTCGGTCTACAATCACCCAAATGGAGTCGTGACCTCTGGAAGTGCGTGGAAGTACAATCATGAAGTCCATAGATATCCCGTCCCACTTCCACTCCAGGACCTCCAAGGGTTGTACCAAGCCTGCTGGTACCTGGTGCTTTGCCTTCACCTGCTGGCAGGTGAAGCATCGAGAAACAAACTCTGCCACAGCCTTCTTCATGCCCGACCACCAGTGTTGTCTTCTTAGATCCTGGTACATCTTCTACACTCCAGGATGTACCGCCAAAGGAGAAGTGTGAAACTCTCTCAGCACCTCCTCCCGTAAAGCAACTGGTACCAAGGTACGTCCTCTGAAAAAGAAGTCGTACTCTCCTCCTAAGGAGAAACCATCAGGTTCCTGTCCTGAGGTTATCTGTGCACACTGTGTCTCACAGTCGGCATCCCCACGTTGTGCCTCTCTGACCCGCTGTAGTAGTGGAGGAGTGACTGTGAGTGATTGAAGAAAAGCTGCTCCATCTCTATTCACAAAGGATATCTACAAAGCGGCTAGCTACACTGTCACCTCCCCAAGTAGCCAAATGCCCGTCCTCCTGCTATGAGCATCGGCTACCACGTTCCCCTTCCCAGGAGTATAGACTATCTAAAAGTCATAGTCCTGTAGGAACTCGAGCCATCGTTATTGTGTCTGGTTCAGGTCCTTTTGAGAGAGGATGTACCTGAGACTCTGATGGTCAGAATAGACTGTAAAGCGCTCGCCCATCAGATAGTGTCGCCACATTTTCAGAGCAAAGACCACTGCTGCTAACTCCAGGTCATGGGTAGCATAGTTTTGCTCATGCGGCCTCAACTGACGTGATCCATAGGTGATCACTGCCCACTCCTGCATCAGGACACATCTGAGTCTAGTCCTTGATGCATCGCAGTAGACTACGTACCCTACTCCCTCCTCCGGCAACCTCAAGACAGGCACGCTGGTCAATCTCTGTCTCAGCTCTAGCAAGCTCTGCAGACATCTGTCTGACCACAAAAAGGGTTTACCTATCTTCGTTAAAGATGATAGTGGTGTCGCAACTATGGAGAAGTCTGGGAAAAATCTCCGATAGTATCCAGCTAAACCCAAGAAGCTCCGCACCTCAGTCACACTCCTGGGTGGCTCCTAAGATAGCACTACCTCGATCATCGCAGGATCCACTGCAACTCCCGCCTCAGATATGACGTGTCCCAAGAAGTGGACCTCATGTATCCAGAACTAACACTTCGATAGATTTCCATAAATCTGGTGCTCTCGGAGTGTGTCCAGTACAACCTGTAAGTGGTAGGCGTGTTCCTCCTCAATGGTTGAGTAAATCAAAATGTCTTCGATGAAGACCACAAAAAATCGATCGAGGTACGGCTGAAAGATCCTCTTCATGAAGGGCCATGAACACTGCTGGAGTATTGGTTATGCCGAATGGAATAACCAAGAACTCATAGTGGCCATACCGACACCTGAAGGTTGTCTTCTACACGTCCTCATCTCAAACTCTGAGTAGATGATAGCTTGACCTGAAATCTATCTTCGAGAACCACCGTGCTCCCTTGAGCTGATCGAAGAGTTCAATAATCCTCGGTAGCGGATACTTGTTCCTCACTGTCACCTGGTTTTGGCGATGATAGTCGACACAAAGTCGCAAGCTCCCGTCCGCCTTCTTGGCGAACAAAATCGGGGAAGCCCAGGGTGAAACTTTGGGTCGGATGAATCCTTTTCCCTACAAGTCCTCCAACTGTACCCGTAGCTCTCGAAGCTCGGCGGGGGCCATTCGATATGCTGGGGTGGAAATCGGGGTTGTCCCGGGGTACATGACAATATAAAATTCTACCTCTCTATAAGGAGGTGGCCCTGGGACGTCGTCGGGGAAAACGTCTGCATACTGATCCACCACTACAGGAAAACCAGGACTTTGCACGTCAACTGCTCCTAGGATGAGGCTAGCCAACTCAAGAGTGATGGGCTGTCCTCTCCTCTGCGAGAGTCCATCCTGTGCTACGATGGATCCCTTTTCACCGGCGAAGGTGAACCTGCTCCCGTCGGTGCATACACATCGCACCTTGCACCTAAAATAGTCGATTGAGCATAAATCGTAGATAACCAATCCATGCCCAAGATGACGTCGTAAGGCCTCGACACCGCTACAAGAAGATCCCAGCTGAAGCTCTCGCCTCCTAGAGTAAGATCACACTACCATCGCCAGTGCGTAATCATCGAGTCTGCTCCCGTAGGAGTCTCTAGCCGTAAGGATCGAGCCAACGGCTCTATCGGAATCTCCGAGCTCCGAACAATGGCAGCAGCTATGAAAGAATGACTCGCTCCTGTGTCTATAATAACTGCAGCAAGGGTGTAATGGACACAGATAGTACCTCGAATCATCTCGGGCGCGCCGTGGTCATAGGCCTCCGCTGCCCGGAGCTGTGCCTGTCTCTGCCCGCCAGCTCCTGGTGGTTGGGGTGGACCTCCTGGTGGTGGTGGTGGTAGAGCCTCAAAGCATCGCCCACCACCTGCTGCTTGGCCAACTCCTATGACTCGTCCGCCTGCTCCCTGCAGACCACCACGGTCGACCCTCTGCCTCCGCCTAGGTGGTCCCTCAACCGTTTGTTGCTCCTCTGCATGGCGGGTTGGGTAGTCATGAGCCATGTGTCCTTGCCCGCCGCATGGGTAGCACTATCTGCCTCTTGAAAAACTGGCTCCGCGCTGAGTGCCCCGCACTTCTGAGCCCGTGTTCTGAGGTCGTCTGCCCGAGGGTCTTTTTTTCCTGGACACATGAGTCATCCATCGACTGCATGCTGCAGAAGACTCTTCTACATGCCTCCCTGTAGTGGGTCTTGGTGCTGATGAAGGCTCAGCAAGAAAGCTCTCGATCAAAAGGGCTCGCTCCAGTAATCCTTCCTGGGTTGGAATGCTGAGGGAGATCAGAGATGCCCTGATCTCATGCCTCAATCCCTGCTCAAAGGTCCGGGCCCGAAAGAATGGGTCCCGTACCATGTCTGTCGAGTGGCGCGAGAGATCGGTAAATCTCTTCGAGTACTGGGCGATCGTCAAGCTGCCCTGCTGTACCTGTAGAAGCTCCTGGATGCGTACCGCATGGAGGTTGGTTGAGACGAACTCCGAGCGGAAGAGGCTCTCAAAGTTCGTACAGAGGAGAGATGCCTCATCATGCACCTAGAGCATCAAGCTCCACCATCTGCCTGCTGCCGCGTGTAGTAGGCTCGCAGCGAGGATCACCATGAGGTCTGCTGGTGTCCTCAGTAACCTGAAAACCTGTACCACTACCTCCAGCCAATCCTCGGCTGCTTGGGGGTCCGTCTCCCCGCGGGACCTCGGCGGTCACTGGCGATGAAATTAGTGAAGTTCACTAAGGTGATGTGCATCGTCAGCGGCTGGGGCAGGTAGCACAGTGGCTCGGCGGGTAGAGGTACCGCCGGTGCCTCTACTGTCAAAGGGCCCTGCACCGAGGCCTCGTCACTCTGTGGGCTGTCATCACGCACAACTCTCGGAACCCTAGCTGGTTGCCGTCGTGGGGCCATCCTGAAAAGAAATAGGTTTGCCACGGTCAAAAAGTATATCTGGTGAGCTGACATAAAGTAATCAAAATGAAAACTTGAAACACACATGCAATCAATGTTTTCGTGCATTAAGTCAGAAATCAGAAGTCAGGGTCCTGGTGTACGGATACGTCGGCCGCCACACCAACACTGGACTCCCTAGACTGATAACCACACCCAATACGCATAACACTACTGCTTCACATAGAAAAAGATCAGAGTCCAATGTTCTGCGGTAGAACCGAACTCCTCTGATACCAATTTGTCACGACCCATTCTCGGGGCTCGTACCGTGACTACCCCAAGCCCGCCTTCCATAGGCCAGGGGCTGGTGACTAGCACCAATGCGTAAATCCTGGTAAAAAAGGAAGGCATTGCCTTTGTAAAGTAAACAAACACCACAGAGCAATCAAGCAGTAGAAGTAAACACTAATTAAAAACTGAGTACAACAGTAAGTGCGGAAAAGTAAGTGGGTCAGAATACAAACCCAAACTGAAAGTAAAGTATAACTAGAAAGGGAAAACAATAACTGAAATGAAAAGTTGCAGCGTCGATCCATCCACTGGAAGTCCCACCTGGAGGGTGAGTACAGATAGCCTCCACAACTCCTTGGGTCCAACCGTCCGTTCCGAGTATGTCTCGCCCAGTGATCCACCTCCAGGTACCATCCTACTCTATAAGCCTCAACCACGATCAGTGTTGTCCATCGTCTGCAACCAAAACAATGTAGTGTGGGCATAGCCCGTGCAGGGGTGAGTATAAGCTACTCAGTAGGGACCCCGAGACCCCCGAAGGTCTCCCAGAATCCACAAAGGGTAATCCACAAAGGAAAGATGCAATCATGAAGTAACATCCGACACTGCTTAGGTATATTCCCATACATATACCTAAGTTATCAATTCTAGTATGCTCCAACCTCTGTGCCCAAGTATAACCCAGTCCACATAGAAAATAAAGATGTAAATCCACACAGGAAAGCAAGATGTAAATCCACACAGGATAGCACAACACAGTCGACATAGGAAAGAAAACAGGATTCAGTTCACACAGGTATACTTCTTCGTATGATGATAAAGATGATCAGATATAGCCACTGATTCATCTAAGTCGTCGGACCCACAAATGATCGATAGGTACTAACCCCCGCAATGACCCAAAAAGGATCGATAGGTAACTAACCCCCACAATGACCCACACAGGATCGGACCCACACTGGATCTGTAGGTGCTGGCGCACACAGAACCGCTGAGCGCTGACCCACACAGGATCAGACCCACACAAGATCGGTAGCACTGATCCATGTAGGATCGCTGAGTGTTGTAGTCATCGCCATCGAATCCACTGAGGATCTCTGTACAGTCGTCATCGTCGTCACAGTCGCAAATGCATCCACCACTAGGGTTCCCGCAAACGGCAAGCTCGTTCGGGAGGGTACGCTCCACGAGCCGAGAGGCTGATACATCAACTGACACAAATTCCAGAGTGGATGTATCCAAAAGTTCCATATCGTCAACAGGAACTCAGCGTCATAGACGGCGCGTCAATCGGACGCCTAGTCTGGAAGTTATTGGCTTTTTCGTCCCAGGGGCCTGGTTGGTTTTTTAAGACAAAATCAACCCAACCATATTCCACTTTCATCCAAACCTCGGGAAGAGTTAGCCAAAAGATCCATCTCACTAAGAGGAATCCAACAAAGTCGACAGCACGTCAATCGGACGCCTGGAGCTCAAGTTATGAGCGTTTCCGCTCCGAGGGCCCGGTTGGTTTCGTGTACGAACCAACTCGGCCGAAACCAAAGTATTCAGAAACCTTGAGTGCGATATACCGAAACGACCATCTCGATCCAAGGCTCGCATCTCCGCGGACAATGCATCGATCGGAGTTCAGTATCCCAAGATATGGGCAAAAGACCAAAGAGGGTCAGAAAACAGGGGTTTTGGGCCCGGACGGACCCGGCCCAGCTGGGCGCTGCCCGGCCCAGCTGGCGCGGCCCGGCCCGGCGGCCCGGCGCGCTGGAACACGGCGCCAGGTGGCTCGGCCGAGCGATCGAGCTGTTCGGATAGCGCGGGGGTGCTACACCCCGCGGTTTGTAACCGCGGCCCCCCTTAATGGGGGACGCTTAGCTGGTCGGTCGGGGGTTTGAACCCCTGTCTTTTCCCTTGTCCGGCCAGCCCGCCTCGGCCGGCTGGTTTCTGCCACCACGGGACCGGCGATGGTCGGTCCCCTCCCTGCTCCGACACCGACAACCCGTTTCCGGCCGCCGGTCCCCATGCTCTACCGCTTCCTGATACCGGTTGCGGCCTTCATTCATCTGGTGCAGTGCGACGGCGCTGCACCCCTCCGCCGCGGCCCCACTCCGGCCGTGGTGCTTTTGCAGTTCTCCGATGCGGTGTGATGGTGTCGCGACTTGGTTAAAATTTTTAAACACTCGGAGCGACGGCATTGCGCATCCTTCCCGTTCGATTCCTCGCGATGCAATGACACCACGTCAATTCCCTTCGTACAGCAACAACAAGAAAATAAAAAGGGAGGGGGTCGGCCATGTTTGTGCGGTCTGGCCTCCTCCTGTAAATTGATAGCATGAGGTCCAATTTGTTGTACCTCTCGTACCCCTCGTGGTTTAATTTTCATGATCACAATCACTCTCTTTTTTATCTAATTTTGTTTTAAGTGTTTTTGTTGATAGGAAAAAGGTTTCCAAGGAATTCATCCAAGAAGGACTCAAAGTGGACTGATTTTCAGTCCACCGGCCAACCGGTGGATTACCACCGGCCAGCCAGAGGAGGCCTGGACAGAAGGCATCCCTCTGTCAAGACCACCGGCCAACCGGTGTCCCACCACCGGCCAGCCGGTGGAACCCAGACAAATAGTGGCAGCCACTGTCTCAGCACCGGCCAACTGGTGGCCTCCTCACCGGCCAGTCGGTGGTGCCTGAGCTCGAGCCCTCTCCCTTTTCCAAAGCACCGGCCAACTGGTGGCCTAGCACCGGTCAGCCGGTGGAGCCAGTCAAACTAGCCGTTGGGGCTTTGACCAGGCGTGTCCACTTGACTCCCAACGGCTCCGAAGGCCTCTCCAACGGCTCCGAAGACCCCCAAAGTCCATTTGAGGGTTCCCCCTCTATAAAAAAAGGACTAGGAAGCCCCGGAAACACAAGGAAGCCCACGAACACATTTTTGATCATTTGGCGAACCTCGGGCGCATTCCTTCAAGGAACCCCCTATTGCTCCAATCCACTTCCACATCCAAGGAGCACCATCAAAGAAGCTTGGGAGCGCTCTTCATCAACTTCATCAATCCTTTGGCGCCCAAGGCTTCTCCCATTATGGTTTTCATTATTTTATCATTTTGAGATTTAATTTGGGTTTGTGCCTACAAACCCCCATCTCTTTCTCTCATCCTCTCTTTTGGGTTTTCCCACCACCTTCAAGGTGTGAAGAGGTTAGTCAAGCCTTCCCTTTAAAAGGCTTGAATCAAAGGTGAGCTAGCCTTCACCTGTAAGAAGGCTAGTGGGTTCTTTCTCAACCACTGAAAGCAAGTGGGTTCTTGCATAACCATCAAAAGAAAGCTGTAATAGGTCCTAGACTACCTTAAAGTCTAGTGGGTTTCTTGCTAAAACCATTAAAAAGAAAGCGATAGTAAATCTCTCAACGGTTGAGTTGGGAGCGGAGACGTAGGCTTGGGTTTAAGCCGAACTCCGTTATCAAGTTTTGTGTCTTGCCTCTTTTATTTCCGCTGCACTTTTAACTTTGATTTTAAATTGTTAATTTTTTTTAAAAGGCAATTCACCCCCCCTCTTGCCATCACCTTCTCCGCCCAACAATTGGTATCAGAGGGAAAATTTGAGTAATACCCTAACCGGTTTCAAATTCAAGATTCTTTATGATGGCTTCAACTTCTTTCGCCCCCAAAGGTTATTCTTTGTGTCGTGCTCCATTCTTTGATGGAACCGACTACACTTATTGGAAAACCCGCATGACCACTTTTCTTAGAAGTATAGGTTATCCTATTTATAAAATTGTCATGCATGGTTATTCTCTTTCTTCTCCCGATGAATCCAAATGGACTCAAGACGATATTAAAAATTTCGAGCTTGATGGCAAAGCCATGAACGCTCTACATTGCGGCCTTGATCGTAATGAGTTCAATCGAGTTTCCACATGCACCTCATCTCATGAAATCTGGAAACTTTTGGAGGTTACCCATGAGGGGACCAACAAAGTTAAGGATACTCGATTGGACATGTATCACCAAGATTTTGAAAGCTTCACCATTCACCCACACGAATCAATTTCTGATATGTTTACTCGTTTTACTGATATTTTCAATGGGAGAAAGTCCCTTGGTGATGATGTGTCTGCAGAAACGATGGTCAAGAAGATCCTTTGGATCCTACCAAGCTCATGGGCACCAAAAGTCACGGAAATCCAAGAAGCAAAAGACATCAAGAACATGCCTGTCGAAGAACACATCGAATCCCTCATGACCTATGAGATCACCATGAGGAGGCAAGCTGAAAAGGAAGGCAAACCGATCAAAGTTCCAAAGAACATCGCCTTCAAAGTTCAAAAAGAAGAAAGCTCCTCCTCCTCATCTTCTTCCTCTTCAAGCGGCGATTCAGAAATGGAGAATCTTGCCCGCAAAATGCACAAATTCATGAAGAAGAACAAGAAGAAGAAATCCCGCAAGGCTCAACCCAATGAAAAATCCGAGCCCGAGGTAACATGCTATGGGTGCGGCAAGAAAGGCCATTACAAGCCCGATTGTCCAGTCAACAAGAAAAAGGCCAAGAAAAAGGAAAAGAAGAAGGCTTTCAAAGGGTCAACATAGAGTGCAAGCGATGACTCCATGTCCTCAAGCGACTCAAGCGATGAAGGTGGAAAATGCCTAATGGCACTTGATGAGGTATCTTCTTCCGACTCCTCTTCCTCATCTTCTTCTTTTAATAATGACATGTCTTATGATGATCTACAAAATGCTAGAGATCAATTGGAGGAAGGTTTTCATCAACTTTCTTCCAAATTTATTGCTTTAAAAAAGAATTTCAAAAAACTTTCTTCCGAAAAGGAACAACTTCTCAAAGAAAAGGAGGAGTTGTCCCTCAAAATCCAAAATCTTCCCGATGTTGATTCTATGGAATTAACAATCAAGTATTTAAGAGAATCTCTTGCCATGTTCACCCAAGGGGAACAAAATCTGACCAAATTACTAGGTTCCCAATGCGTATCTAGAACCACCCAAGGGCTTGGCTATTCCAAGCAAGCTTCCTCTTCCCATGCTCTAACTATTTTTGTAAGGGGGAGCTCTCAAAATAAATTTTGCAATTATTATAAAAAACCCGGGCACTTAATTTATGAGTGCAATTGCAAAAATGCCCAGTATGGAAGGCACAAAACCATTTTCTTTAATGATGAATTTCATAGGAGAAGACCCGCCACTAGACAAGTGTGGATTGATAAATCCATTTCAGAGAGTCTCACCGGACCACAATTTGTCTCGGTTCTAAAATCCTCTCCCTGGTGATTTGTTGTTTTTATTTAGGGGGAGTTAGGATTGTTTAAGCCTTTTTGCTTTAATTCAAAACTTTCATTTCAAAAAATTCAATTCAAAACTTTCAATTCAAATTTCAAAAATTTCAATTGGTTTAAAAATTCTATCTTATTTTTCAATCTCTTTCCCTCAATCAAGTCTTATGCCCCATGCTATTTTGATAATCACAAAGGGGGAGAAATTCTTGGTTGATTGGGGGAGAAATCTTTCTCTCATGCTTTTCTTTACTTTTCAATTTATCCTTTAAAGCATACCTTTTACATTTCTTGTTTTAGTGATTGTGATCATCAAAATAGGGGGAGATTGTTGTACCTCTCATACCCCTCGTGGTTTAATTTTCATGATCACAATCACTCTCTTTTTTATATAATCTTGTTTTAAGTGTTTTTGTTGATAGGAAAAAGGTTGCCAAGGAATTAGGACAAGAAGGACTGAAAGTGGACTGATTTTCAGTCCACCGTCCAACCGGTGGATGACCACCGTCCATCCGATGGAGGCCTAGACAGAAGGCATCCCTCTGTCCAGACCACCGGCTAACCGGTGTCCCACCACCGGCCAACCGGTGTCCCACCACCGGCCAGCCGGTGGAACCCAGACAAATAGTGGCAGCCACTGTCTCAGCACCGGCCAACCGGTGGCCTCCTCACCGGCCAGCCGGTGGTTCCTGATCTCGAGCCCTCTCCCTTTTCCATAGCACCGGCCAACCGGTGGCCTAGCACCGGTCAGCCGGTGGAGCCAGTCAAACTAGCCGTTGGGGCTTTGACCAGGCTTGTCCACTTGACTCCCAACGGCTCCAAAGGCCACTCCAGCGGCTCCGAAGACCCCCAAAGGCCATTTGAGGGTTCCCCCTCTATAAAAAAAGGAATAGGAAGCCCCAGAAACACAAGGAAGCCCACAGTCACATTTTTGATCATTTGGCGAACCTCCGGCGCATTCCTTCAAGGAACACCCACTTGCTCCAATCCACTTCCACATCCAAGGAGCACCATCAAAGAAGCTTGGGAGAACTCTTCATCAACTTCATCAATCATTTGGCGCCCAAGGCTTCTCCCATTATGGTTTTCATTATTTTATCATTTTGAGCTTTAATTTGGGTTTGTGCCTACAAACCCCCATCTCTTTCTCTCATCCTATCTTTTGGGTTTTCTCACCACCTTCAAGGTGTGAAGAGGTTAGTCAAGCCTTCCCTTTAAAAGGCTTGAATCAATGGTGAGCTAGCCTTCACCTGTAAGAAGGCTAGTGGGTTCTTGCTCAACCATTGAAAGCAAGTGGGTTCTTGCATAACCATCAAAATAAAGCTGTAATAGGTCCTAGACTACCTTAAAGTCTAGTGGGTTTCTTGTTAAAACCATTAAAAAGCAAGCGGTAGTAAATCCCTCAACGGTTGAGTTGGGAGAGGAGACGTAGGCTTGGGTTTAAGCCGAACTCCATTATCATGTTTTGTGTCTTGCCTCTTTTATTTCCGCTACACTTTTAACTTTGATTTTAAATTGTTAATTTGTTTTTAAAAGGCAATTCACCCCCCTCTTGCCATCACCTTCTCCGCCCAACACAATTATAGGTGGATAATGAACGGGAGTAAATCACGAAAAAGAAAAATCACATAAACCGCTACCTCAAGCGTAGCTTGAACAGAGGTTCGTCAAATGAGGATTCGTCACGGAATATCCATCGCGGAAAGAGACGTCACGAAGGAAGACTTCATCGACGTCGCGGTATACGGCGTCACGTAGTCAGTTTCTGAGGACTCGGCGTTCTTCGTCGGAGATCAATGCATTCTTCACTTTCTTCATCGAAGACGAAGAAGTTCCTCAAGTTCCATAGCCTTTTCTCCCAAAGACCCCACAACAAGAACCCAACCCATAATAAAATAAGCTCACACTTAATTTATTAACTTGACATTAGTTTGAAATTCAAATACTCACATTAAACTCACTTCATTAATATCATAAGTTATTAAAACATAAGTTATCAAATTTAATAGTGAGTTGAGGGAGTTAGGGATTGTGAAGGGGTGGGGTTCGTGTGGGACCCACCACCCTCATAACCTCCCATGGGATGTTGGGTAGTTACCCAACTTCCACCCAAAGCTGAAATCCACTTAGAGAAAATAAAAATTGTAGTTAAATTTTTATTTAACTTCCACAATTTTAATCAACCTCTCTCGTGAAAACGAAACTCCAGAAAAGGTGTTCCTAAGCAATTACCGGTGATGTGGTTCCATCAGTGCCCTCAGAATTCGATTTCAAGCACTGGTTCAAAAGTTAGAAATTCCCACTTGTTCGTTCACTGAACATACTCGAGCTAAACTTCGGATAGAAATTCCGGGCACACCGGGCCTCAGAATCAAGTGCCATCAGAAACTGCGTTCTTGTAAAATCCCAAAGAAAATTAAGGTAAAACTTTCCTTGAATTTCATGGTTCATTACAATGTTATATTTTTTATTCATATTACAATGGTTGATTGAAGATCCTATAAGGATTTTTGAATTCTAGATTAAATATTATGCATTTTTATGATTTAGTAAATCTAGTTTTTATATTAAAAAAAGTACTTATTAATAAATTTCATGGTTTGATATTATAATTGATTAAATAAACCTAAAAATGTTTATAATTGAATGAAATAGAAAAAATCCCTTGATTCCTCCCCCTTTGTGGGAATATCAATTCCTTCTCTTCAATACAGTGCACCTTAGATAGAATAATTGTTATGGAATTCATTAAAAATCCACCATCATGACATAGTTGATGTCTAAAGATAACATCAACAAATATATTAACTTATTTTTGAATTATAGTAAATTATTAAATGATGTATTTCTAACAATTTGATATAAATACACATCCATTTTTGTCATTGAGATAAAAATTGATTATGTAGATTATCAGTTCTATAAGAAAAAAGTAATTGATATATTATAAAGGGATTAATTAATATACTAAATGATATTTTCCAATCATAGAATTTCAAATTAGATATATTTAAAATTAATTTATTTATTAAAAATAATAAATATTATTATATAAATTATTTATGGGTTGATTTAATTAAACTATCTTAAAAACCCCAATTTGATAATATTTATATTCATGGAATCAAATATCCCACCACTAATAGTTTTTTGGACAATAAATATCCAATATGTTTATGTCTCGATTAGTGTACCACATGAATCTTGTTTGGAATCAAAATAAAATTTTGTAATGATAACATTTTAATTTCCAAAGGATGAATAAAACTATTCATTGTATTTTTATTTAATGTAAATAAATTTGTTTCTCTGATGATTCAATAAGTGATGCTATTTTTCCATGATAGGGATAAATACATGTTTTATGTTATTTGGTATATTTGGGTGTCTAAAATTGTTCATGTTTTTTACTAAATATTATATATCTTGGGAAGAACAACCATGCAATCTTTTATAAAACGCCACTCACATTTGGTTATTGATGATGATATTCATTTTATTTTATATCACAATATTTTTTTTAGTAGTCACTCTTTTCATTTAACTATAAAGACACTACTATGAGACATATGATGCAACATCAATACAAAAATTTATAATCCTATAGCAGAAATTGTAAATATTGAAATAATGATAATGATACCATGAATTTGTAATTTACATTTTTGATCTTCTTGTAGGTAAGAAATACCATATACATTATAAAAGATACCTTACTACACTAAAAAAAATTTGTATAGTGATAAAATGAATACTTAAATGGATAAGTTACATGTATGGTTTATGTTGTTTAATAGGATTAACATTATTGTTCAGCTTATGATTTTTATGAGATGGATTTTGGAGGTCTTTGGAGATTATATAATCAAATTTATGATTATTTTAGATTTAAATTCACTCAAAGATATTCTCTATTATCAATAGGTTTTATAATATTAATATACATTACATATAACATTTTGAATGAATTGTTTCCCATGTTAATGGATCATTATTCATAAAATTTGACAAAAATAAAATGTTCCAACATTTATCACATGTCATTAGGCTTAGACTCCATCTAAAAAAGTTGAATATCCACTTTTATGATAAAAATATATATGTTTATTACCAAACATAGATATATATTAGAAAACATATTTCATAACCCTGATACACATATATTAAAAAAATAGTCAGTGAAATTGAATTAAACATTATATCATGAAAATATAAAACACTATGTCAAATCATGAATTCCATAAGATTGGTTATATAAACAACATGTAATAAATAATAGTCAATTGTTACTATAATTTAATATATTATTAATTTTGAAATATCAATATTACACCTTTTTTTTAATATATATTTAATATATATCAGTGCTACAGAAAATGTGTAGTTTGGAATCAGTTAAATACACTCTCGCCCATATAAGTTTTAAATATTCATTAGACTAAAATATATCTTTTTTTCTCACCAACTATTATTATTACAATTCTAGCTATTATAGTGAACAATTATTTTCAATCATCCTTATCGATACATGTGAGTAAATATTTTCAATATGTATTTTATAAAACAAGGATTTCATAATATATTCAATATCTTATTTCATTATTTTGTACTCATATTTTAATGATTTAAAATAATTATTTAATCTTATATCCGACATATCACATTTTTCTTTTCTCCAGCCTCAAATAATGTTCTCAATGAAATATATAAAAACAACCACTTCCTCATCACTAGGTATTTCAAATTTAAATATTATAAAATACTCATTATTAATATAATTATATATTTTAATAATGAGTAAATCCAAAAGCTCCTATAGTTGGGTTCGGGATTCATCCTTTAACATATTTTATCATTTTATATATTATTCATTTTTTTATAATCGACTCTGATTTATTTTTCTTTTATTTTATAAAATTAAAATTTTAAAAAAATTCATAAATTTGAACTTTATAACCTTTCGTAATACATTGATCCTCTTATAAACATATTTTTTAAGGAGGAGTGTAATCAATTTTAAATGTATAATATGGAAAATGATTTATTTATATCAACTATATCGATTTGAGGAAATCATTTTAATTTTAGTACTATATTAATTCAAAATAATTATCCAATTTCATAAATATTTTTCTCAAATACCAATATTGAATTGGTGAAATATTATTATCACAATCCTAAAAAAATTTATTCTTCATAATATTATAAAACACATGACCGAAGGATCAAATCCATTTTTTTACAATATCATTATCAAAACATATTTCTACAATATGTTTTTAAAATGAAGTACTTTGAATAATAATTACTTAAAAGTTATATTTTGGGAAATATTATCTCTAGTAATAATTTAGTCTCAAAACTATATTTTGGTGGTTTTATTTAATAATATTGAATTTTTTTCCTTATTAATGAGTATCAAATTCATGGTCTCATTCCACTATTGAAACTTCATCGTCACTTCTTAAGAGATACATTATGATTCACATGGATTCAATTTTTTTCTATCATAATAATTTTCTTTTAGACGATATTTCATCCTATTTTATCATTAATATGTTAATGGTTACCTTAATAATGATATCATTTAATTTTTTTATTTAACATCTCTTACACTATGATATAATATTTGATTATAATGAATATTTCACCACAATCTTATCAGATGTTCCTTGTATAGTTTTTATAAATTTCTATAATGTTACAAATATATACTTAAAATCTATAATATTTAACCAATGGATTACATCAGAACCAAAACTCATATGGTGTAATAGTCCATCATATAAGGATGACTATCGAAGTGTTCGAATGAATAATTATTACCACTATCAACAAATATCTTATTGTTTCACTAGAAATAAATATTTCATGATCCATACTGATCATGGTTCTATTTTTCGATATTTACGCTTTATTTTTTAGAGTTATAACTTAGAATTTATTGTCTATAATTATATACTGTTAAAATTTTCATTCTACCTTATTGGTTCTTTATTTAGTCCCATTATGAGAAAATAACACCTTCATTTTTTTCTAAACATAATTAATATCCTATTTCATGTATCAATTAATATATATATATATATATATATATATTATTAAAATTTGTATCATTTTTTAGTAATACATCCCATCTTAACAATTTCATCTTAAATAATTATATATTAGTGTTCCTCTATTCTTTTGGTTTCATTTTCCAGGAACAACTATGAGTCTAACGGTAGATACAAATTATTCCTTCATTATTTACCATTATATTATTTTTATGTGATCTAACATTATTATCAATCCATAAAAGAATATTATCATAATTTTAAATATTTTTCACATACATTAAAACTAATCTTTTATTAATTGAAATTATCACTATAGGATTATTATATCAGTGTTTAATATTTCATAGTTTTTTAATATATTATTTTTTTTTCAAAAAATAACATTACAATTTCTCTACCAATTCATTTATGATATATATGAGTTAATTTCATATGAAAAACCAAATTTTATTTCTAAATTTTACCCATAAATTCATTTATATATAAATTTTCAGAATTTATAGAGTTACATTTTTTAAACATACTAACCATTTTAGAGTTGTGGCCTTTAGAAAAATCAAAAAAATTTGACATGTTAATTTATCATATTTTATCTTCTAATAAAGTTGATCTAAAATGATAAATTAATCGAAAATTTATATTATAATGTGACGCCCTAAAATTTTGTGAATACAAAAATCACATTAATGTAATCTTTTATATACATTTCCATTTCACAGAACACTAAATATAGTATGTATTATATGAAAGAACCATGTTATTATATATTTATATGAAACACTGAGTCGAGGTTTCACTAAAAGTAACAAATAAATTATTTTTCGGTATACACAACACTATGTAAGGATATTGTTATACACAATGCCAATTTCTTTTGACAATTTCAGTTACAAGTATGACTGAGTTATACTGAACAATAATATTTTTTAAAATTGTTCATTTTTAATTTATTAATATATAAAATAGGTTTTAAATTTACATTTTAGAATATTATTAACTATATATTGGAAACTATAGGTTATATAAGATAAATTCATTGGTTAAAATGAATTAGAAACAAAATATATATCAATTTTATATAGAGGATATATTTGAATTTTTATACTTCAGTAGTCATTTTGTATCAATATATTAAATTCAATAAAATTAGGGGTTTATATTAAATGAATTTATAAGCTATATATTCAATCAAATATTTTTTATATTTATTCAATTGATTTTTAGGCATACGAAAAGAATAAATCCAATTTTATTAATGAAATGATATATCTTTTAAAAGGGTAATATGACCTCATTTTAATGGAGATCACATTTTAAATTTAATATTTTACATTTTTATAATATTTATATGATAGAATACACTTATTATTTAAAATAGGGATATCAAAACATACATTGGTTGAATTTTTGGTATTTTATGATATTTATAATATTTAAATGAACAGTAAAAAATATTGAATTTTAATTGAAAAAATATTTTTCATAAAGAAAGTATGTATTGTTAACATATATATTTTGTTAGTTCAAAATTATAATAATATAAAATTATTATCATTAAATCCAATTTAGGACATCAAATTCAGTTTTACATTGAATTTGGATATAAAAACATTTCAATCATTTGGATGTATCACATTATAATTTTGTTTTTCTATTCCGTCAATGAGATTAATTTTCAATAAATTGTAAAAGGTTATATTTTTTAATTATTAAAAATGTATTATGTAATTTATATCATAAATTCCAGAAAAGTTAAATTTATCCCTTTTATTTTTTCAGAATATGTATAAAAATGTTAGTTCTATTAATTACCAAAGTTAATGGTATATTTGTCAATGAAGGATACAAATAATATTATAAATATTATAAAACTACCCTAAAACATTCACAAATTTTTTTGGGTGAATTTAATTAGAAAACTATCATATAATTATATAAAGTGAATAATTTAATGAATATTTATACCTGAAAATATAAAAATTAATATTAACTTCAGTGGGGGTGAGAAAAGATCCCACACTTAATTTTAATATGCACATATTTTTATAGGGGTATAAATGGAAGAAATGTTCAAAAATTTTTTTTTCAGAAATACAATTTTTTTATATACATCATATTATTTTATTTTTATTTTTTAGTGAAGTGGTTATTATCTTAAATAATTATAAAATGATGATGTAGCAATTACAAAATTTAATAGACAATAAATTAAATAACATTACATATACAATATGAAATAAAATTTGAATTAATTAAAATTATAAAAAAAATATAACTAAATATTACATATTAGGGGGTTCTTAAATGAATGTTTATGAAGTTACCATGATATTTTTATTTTATTAAATTCAATTTAATGGGTTGTTTCAAAATTGACATTAATGATATTTTATGAATAAAATATTATATTAAATTAGTTGAAGATCATAAAATTACTAAATTAAAAAATATATATGATAAATTGTTGTTAAAAATCTCATAATTGACATTTTATTTTTTAATTGAAAATTTATTTGTAAAAATTTGATCCTCTTAATTTTATAATAATTATAACCTTGGTTAAAATTAAAATTTGTTAAATAAGGGTTACTAAAAATGATACAGGATAAAATTCCAAAAAAAGAATAAATAATTTAATGGTTTATGGGATTAAAAAATTATATCATATTATATTATAATATATTACCCTATTGAGATATTTATATTGAGTTGTTATTTATTATAATTTAATATGTTGGAGTGTTAACAAAATTTCCCCTCCCCTCTCTTATAAAATTGAACCTCTCCTTCTCTTTTATTCAATCCTCTAAATCTATTTATATCATCCAAAATATTCCAAAATATACTTAAAAAATTATTAAATTCATCCTAAAATTATTACATTGGTAATATATAAAACAAATTATGTCTTTTTGTGAAACTCAAAACTATATACTCCAAAAGAGGTGATATTCATCAAGGCGCATTTTTGTTTTATTTCATTATTGAACCAAATAATTTTTTTTATTTCTTGATTTTATAATAACTTGTGTATCATGAATATAACAATATTTTTTTAATTAATTTTTATAACTAAACCTTCAAAAACTTTCATCGAATGAGAAACAAATTTATTTTTCATGTGTACAAAAAATTATTGCCACTAGAAATGATGATTGTTAATTTTTCATTTACTACCGCTCATGGTGGGAATTATGATGGAAACACTTATTTTATCATATATATGATATTTATAAAATAATTATACTTCTTTAATGAATATATAATATATAAGTATTTACAATATAATCTTTTTTAAATTATAACATCGCTCAGGCATAGGTATGAATTACCATTTCCACAATGTGATGTCAATAAGTTTTTATTTATATTTCACATGGTTGGTAATAAGGATGAATTTTATGAATATATATGATATATGTGACATAAAAAATATTCTTATAATGATAATATTTCATGATAGTTTCATAATTTTAATATTAAAAGAAAATGAAAACATCGTAAATGTGTACACATGGCCTACCGTCTCCATGAATGATGTATTTATCTCTACCTCTAACTTTTATAAATCACCAAAATTATATATATAATGAATATATATTTATATATACATCACGGTGACCATTATGGAGATAATTAAATCATGGTCCATTTATGAGGTCTAATAACTACATGGTAAATCATGTAGGAAAAACAAAGAAGTTTTTACCAGAAACATACCTTAAACATGGAATTGTTAATAAGTGGGTAATATTAAAACTACCCTTATTTTAATTACACACATAATCATAATTTATTACATAAAAACTTCACCTGATACAATATAGAAGATAAATTGGTATAGTCTTTTTGGGTATTAGGAACATTACATTACGACATAAAACATGAAACACAACAACTTTCTTGAGAACTTAGTTTACATGGCCACTACAATCCCTCATACAAAGCATTGCAGAGGATAACTTGAGGAAATGAATCCAAAAAGGGTGAGATATAAATCCCAATAAGGGATTAAACAATGCATAACTTGAAGAATACAATAACTTTTAGGTAGTAGGAATATCAATGGTGAATAGAAGAAACATGAACATAATGGCATGATATAGCATGATTAACAGAACAGTGAAATGTTGCAACAACACTAAACATGGTATTAGGATGAGCCAAGGATCATTGTACATGGATAAAAATTAAACCCTCATTTCAATTGAATTGGTATGATTAAATCCTCATTTCACTTGATATATCCTTTTAATAATCATTACCCAATGCATTGGAGCACTATCAAGGTTCACCCTTCTTAATCATTTCATTTAATGCATTAGTGTGCGACAAGAATCATATAGCCTGGAATCATTGAACATCGTCATTTTTTCCACGATAAAGTAATGTGTAACACATACATGAAACTATATAATAAATAATTAAATGGTCATAAAAGTGAATACATTTGATATATAAATTTACATAGTATTCACCACACAATCACTTTGGCTTGAAATATCGCAGTGCTATTTCAGCAGCATAACCAAGTGACATAAGAATTCATAAAAATGGTTGACGAGCGAGAAAGGGGTGTATAATTAGTTTTAAATGAAATTTAATGTAAGGGGTCATATATATATATATATATATATCCCAACAAATGTAGTCTAATTTAGATTCATAATACAAAATAATTGCTTGAATGTAAATTAGAAGAGAGAAATTTGATTCGGAATTTCGGCATGGTAACATATGTACATGGGTGGAATTAATGATAGAAAAAGGGGGCTGTAATCATCAAAACAAAAATATGGATGTATGGGGGAGGTGAGAAACCACACCCCAACATTTTCAATTTGTAATAAAAGTCATAATAGTTTTACAAAACATGGATAAAATGAGAAAGGAATGAATCCATTACATGGTAGTGAGATCCAAATGGTTTGGGAGGGGATTGAGAGAGGATTATTGAGATCATGGGGGGTCTTGGGAGGATTCTATAGATAGGAGGTCAGAGGATGGTCTAGATCTATGATATTTGAGTGAAGAGGAAGTGGAATCTTGGGTGGGATTCTATAGGAAAAGAGAGTGAATTCTTTATTATTTAAGTTTTGAACCCTACACATTAAACTAATCAAAACCACAAATAATCACACAATTTTTTACCATGGTTTATCCAAAATAAAGTGGGGAAAATATTTTATAATTGTAATTTTGGGACTTCTTAAAATATAAATCTTTCTTATGGGTAGGTGAGTCACACTCAAGGAAATAATTTTAAAAATATAAAATGTTTTATAAGTCTTGTAGGGTCTACTAAGGCTTTGTAAAACAAATAAAATAAACCTAAAATCACATTATTTTAATGATAAAACATATATTGGCCGAACATAATGTTTATAGTATTTTATTACCTGACTATTAGGTCATTATGATGCCATAAAACACATTATATATTTAAAAAGTATTTAATTTTTACCAAAAAATTCAACATTCACAGAAAATTATGAAAAAATTTCCTTTGGATAATTTTTATGTTTTAATTTCAAAAATATTATTCATTTTATCTAAATAATTTTCTAAATATGATAATTTTTTTCTTTTAAAATAAAAAATAATATTAATAAAAAATTCATGGGATTGGACAAATACAGTTTTCAAACAATAATAAATATTTCATTTTTATTAATAAAAATTATCCAATAATTTATTTTTAGAACTTAATTTCTTAATAATATTTTGTTAATTTTTTTTAATTCTACAATCCATTAGTTCATCTAAATATATTTCTAAACTGAATATTAATTAAAATATTAATTCTACAATCCATGAAAAATATTCTTTTTAATTTCATTAATGTCTTGTGTTGTACGCTACACCAAAAGGAGCTTGCACAACACGCATCCTTGACTTTCCTTTCATTACGCGCAATCGCGACCTTCTTTGATAGCGTGTGTAGTACGCAATACTGAGTTTCACTAAACAACGATATGCTATTAAAATATTATTAAAACTAGCCGTTATGAATAGTAGTAACCACTTTTTGAAATTTTGTAAATTTTATTTTTCAAAATGGACTTTATTTTTGGATTCGGAATATTAAAATTAACTTAGGGTAAAATTTTGGTACTTTTCGGATAACTTTCATATTCTGATGAATAGTGAAAATTACTAAATTTTAATTAAAAACAACTTTTTTAATAGAAATAATTAATAGTGATAAATTATTAATTTGAGTGGTTCTAAAGTATATTTAGAATATATTTTTACAATTTAATACAATTTTGTTCATTGGATGTAATTTCACATTTAAACCAGACATAAACAAGTGTCAATCTTTTGATAGTTATTATTTCTTAAAAACACACTATTTGTTTTGACGAAGGGAATTAATTTTTAAATTAATTAATGTAACTGATATGTTTTGAATTTGATAAAATAGACATCATTTTTGAATTCATAATATCAAATATATCTTAGGCCTAATCTTTGGTATTTTTCTGGAAACTTTCATTTTTTGATTAATAGTGAAACCACTAAGTGGTAGTTAAAAAAACTGAATTTTTCATAAAACTTAATTTTCCCTCTTCTGTGAGTGGAATTTCGAAAATCCGAGAGACACGGTAAATATCAAGGACTAAAATGTGGTTCAATGAGATGAAAATAATTTTTGGTGAATAGTAACTTTTGACTTTTTTTACCATGGTTAAAAGTAAATAGGGTAATTAAGGGTAACGATGATATTATTATTACCCTAACACATGTCCTCATTCTATTGGATAAGTGTAAGTCGCCCAAAAACAAACTTAGGAATAAAATATGACCATTTTGGCCCACTTGGATTAGATTATGACATTTATTATTAATTTATTTAAAGAAAGGTTAAAAGAGTTAAAATCAAAGTTTATTTACTAAAACATTTTTAATATGGGGTTATACATAAGATATATTCTACTATAAATATTCATTAGAAAGCTAAAAAGCTTTCCTACATAATGGTATTTTATTTGTAATTTTGAGGCATTAAATAATCTAATTTATTTATGACACAACGATGATGCATTAATTATCTTATTAATGAAATATTGACATAATTGATGTTATAAATACCCAAATAAATATAATTTGATACTTTTTATGAATTACACTAATTTTATAGGTTAATATGACATCTAAGTATTGATTTAATAAACTTTTTTCGAACTTATCATTCTGTTATGATTTTCACAAAAATCAATTACTAAATAGTTTCAAAATTGACATAAAATAGTTTTTAAAACAAATATTAAATTATTAATTGTTATTTTATTCCTAAAATTCTAAGGTTCGGTCAAATGACTTATATAAGGTTATATATATTAATAATAAACAACTTGGGGTTCGTTTGGCTTCTTATAGTATGTTTATTAACCTTATAGTGTAAGAACACAAGAAGACACGGTAAAAGTAAAATTATTTAACTTAATGTTAAATCTAAATGATAAGGTTAAAATAGGAACATAAACTTGTCTAAATTCTATTGGATGAGAGGATTTCGACCCATCCCCACCTTAGCCTCGAAATAAATCAATTTGGAGCTATTCAAAACCGAACTTGACTTTATAATAAAATAATAGTTTAGTTATTCCAAAGGTTCCCCTCTCCTCCCTTATAAAAGGACACCTCCTCCCTCTCTTCCTCACACAACTTTGAGCCTTCATGCTCGTCCAACCCCTGCCAAATTCTATTCTCCACTTCCCTATAAACATCCTAGAGGTTCTGGTCTTCCTCAAAGACCAATTTTAGTGCCCTAATAGGAGGTCTCAAAGAGGCGCTTCAAAGAAGAGGTAATTTCCGTTACCGGTTCTTTCAGCTTTATTTCTTCTTCCACTTCTTCTTCTTAGGTTGTTTCATTATGAAGTAATAACATCAGTATCACTCATATACTGATATTTTATTATAAGTATGAAACAATCCTATTTCACAATTTATCCATCCTACGGAAAACGAAATCACCGTGCGTGCGTACGTACGGAATACCGTCTCCACGCCGTGGTGAAATCTATTTTCCACCACCACCTTACTTGGATGGGTATAATGGCGTAAATAATAACTATATATTATTATTTTAAAGTGATATTGATTCTGAAATAGTATACATACACTCCAATACAGTTCCACGATCATGAGAACGATATCATCGCTCATGCGTACGTACGGACTACCGTCTCCACGACGCGATGAAATTCATTCTCCACTTTAACCATTCATGAATGATTATAAAGTATATATAATAAGTAATCATGAAATATATGACATAATAATGATACTGGATTTATGTGTATATATATGTATGTCATCTACTTAATTCCGTTCAACTCAATAAGGAAACGAAAACAGCGTTCATGCGTACGTACAGCCTACCATCTCCATGAACGGTGTATTTCATTCCATTTACTGATTTATTATATATATGTATATTCTGAATATATATATATATAGAAATCATGTTTTATATTCTGGAATTAAGTAATCATGATCTAAGTAATCATATGAATAATTACAAGTCAAAACATGGACGACAAATGAAACAATTTTACCCAAAACGCTCTTTAACATGGAATTTACAAAAGAACGGGTAATATAAAGTCATAGGTGAACCATATATGATATCATAACAATGAATATGATTCTTTAATAAGAAAATGACATTATTTAAATCATTATACAGGAGGTTCGGACACTTACGAAGCAAATCGGACCTAAGGTAAGGGAAATATCACAATCTCATTTTTATCTGAGATTGTTTATACTTTGGTATATACTGGGGTGTATTTTATCATCCATATCCATGTTTCCTAAATATGTAATATTATTTCCATTCAACTACAATTGTTTAAATCCTATTTTACCCTTCGGTGATTTTTTAGTAAAAGATATGAAAGCAATCTTTTGTCGTTTTTCGTACGAGGTACTTTTTGACTTTTCTGACAAAAGTACGAAGAATGTTTTTTTAACTTATATGGCATGAATGGATTTTTAAAACATTAATTCCAAGAAGCTTCATTTACAAGTTTTCAAGTTTTTTTTAATCAACTTCTTTTAGTTCATAATTGTACGACATGTTAAGAAAGGAAAAGTGTTTTTGAAGTAGAAAGGATATTTTCCTCAAGAATGGAGTTCAAGTGTTTTATCAAAATTATTTTCCATCTAAGATAATAAAGGGTTCTCTTTTTATACCTATTATTACATTTATTTGATTATGTTGTGATGGAATTATTTTTATGAATTTATTTATCTTATATGAATTTTTTTATGATGTCACAATGTTTAAGAATCCCATTTTTATTACATGGGTTATGCAATGATGTATGATTTATGATTTTGTGGCACACATAAGAATGGTATAATTATGAGATGGGTGGGACCTATATCTCCCTAAAATTCATTGGGTAAAGATTTTATATCTCATGAGATAGACATGGCTGGAATGGTAGGTTATACTGGTTCAATGAAACAGGACTGAAACGAGGGTGACTCGGTTCAGAAATGGAATTTGTCTACTAAGATAGTCATGGCAATGAGTCTTGACTAATAAGAAATGATTCTCTATGATTATGTGTGTATGCCACAAATTTTCATGTTTTAAGTTATGATTATTGGGATTACATTTCACTACTATGTTTTATCCCATGTTATGAAATTATGATCTCTTTTGCATGTTAAGATTTCCAAAAGATGTGTTCTTATGAATATGATGTGATTGATATTTCTTTTGTTTACCCTTACTGAGCATTTGAGATCACCCTTTTATGTTTTCTTTTCCCCATGATATAAAGAAAGGTTTTATGTAAGAAAAAAAAGGAAGATCTTTATGGGAGATGTTGAAGATCTTTCACCATGATTAGATGATTACATTTCGAGTTTCCAAAGACACTAAACTATTACGGTCCTTGTGTGTGTGTTTTTGTAATGTACTAAGTATTCCGCAAAAGTAATGTAATGTTCATGTACGTCAAGCTTTGGGTCTCTACAGTTGGTATCAGAGGAAAGGTTTAGTCAACCTTTGGAAACTAGGATGCGAAAGCGTTAGTGAGATCCCTAGAGATATTTCTAAGGTATGTCTAGGGATGTCCTTAAGGATAAGTATACGTATAAGATACAGTCCTAGAACTACGGTAACGATCATAGAATTTAACCTAAGAAGTGAGATATTGAGGATACTCCCCCTTTATAATGTTGTTTTCCCTAGCATGATTTTTTCCTCTCACACTATTTTTTTTGGGTTTTAGACGATGGCTAGAACCCGGAGGAACCGTGTTGATCAATGCAATGGACAATGCAATGATTATACTCCTGAACAAACAAATGTTATGGGAGATGGAGTGAAAAATATTATTGTTATACTTACACAAGATATGAATCATTCTGGACTTCCAAATGAGCAGAGAAGGGAAAGATATTCTATTGAGTCCTTCAAGAGGCAACGTCCACCTTCTTTCAGTGGGACTTCCGATCTACTTGTTTCTGAACAATGGATAAGTACCACTAAAAAGATATTTTCAGTTCTTCAATGTTCTGAACATGATAAAGTCATCTTAGCAGTATATCGTTTGTAAGGTGAAGCTGATCAATGGTGGAATCTTATCAAGAATACGAGGCCAAGAGATGAAATTGAGTCCATGGAATGGGACGAGTTCAAGAACTTATTTTTCAATAAGTACTTCCCTCGTATTCTTCGAACAAAGATGGATAAGGAGTTTCTTGAACTAAAGCAAAAGGATGATGAATCTGTTGGTATATACGAAGAGAATTTTACAAGGCTTGCAAGGTATGCATCTGGATTTATCATCCAACCTGAAAGTAAAGTTGATCGATTCTTCAGTGGCTTAAAACCAAATCTTTGAAGGGAATTAGCTATAAGAGACTTCAGTAGCTATGAAGAAATTTTGCGTTGTGCTATCAAGGTAGAAATGGAAGTTGGTGTTACTTATCCAACTCATAGTTTTGACAAGAAACGAAAGATGGAGTTCAAGGAGAAATCTCAGAATAATGGTGAAAAGAAGATGAATGTTTCCTTATGCTCAATGTGTGGAAAGAAGCATGGTGGAGATTATCTTAAAGGGACAAGTAAATGTTTCAAATGTGGAAAGGAAGGTCATCGGGCATTTGAATGCCGCAATGATGGGAAGAAGATGTCTAATGATTCCAACAAAGGAAGGGATACACAGAATAAACCTACTACACTTCAATGCTTCAAGTGTAAGGAAATGGGGCATTATTCTAATAAATGCCCTAATCCAAGGGTTAGTGATGATCGACATGAGAAACCGCTTAAGGCAAATGACAAAGGGAAGTCAAATGCGATCACTATTGGCGATGTTGAATATGACAACGATGTGGTGGAATGATTAAGTGTTTATGTAAAGGGATTCCAAAATAATGTTGTATCATGGAGTATTGGAATATTTATGTATTGGTCTAATGTGGTATTCAAAGTGATTGAGATATTTTTGGAAATAAGATGATATGCGCATAATGAAGGGAAAACGAGAAAATGAAATGTTTAACAGTATTCATGAGCTCATGAATGATATAAGGACTAAGTGATATCATGGTTTGAGTATATAGAATTTTGAGGATTTTGGTATGTCGAAAGTGTTAACTTTTAACTGCATTCATGTTTTCACTATGGTTCAATGGGTATTCATTTTTTTCAAGAGAATACATGATTAAGGTATTCACATGATTGGAATGTGACCAATAATATATATATATGGGGGATAAATGATGGTATTCACATGCTTGGTTGATGACATTTCAAGTAATCATTTACTTTATACTATGAGCTTGGACCAAAGAATTTTAGATAAGCCTAAATATTGGAATGGATTATGTTGGACATATTCTAAGTATTGTTTAAGGATAGAACTTTTTTTGATATTACTGATGGGATTTTATAGTAATATAGTTTTAGAAAAAGGACAACCTACAGGACGGGTGACAGCCCATCGCATCGGACAAGGCTGTGGGAATCGAACCCGCAACCGAAGTGCGACTGGCCTTTATCGCCTACCACTGGCCTACAGGAAGTCCCTGATGAGTATAAACTAGTTTTATTATATTAAGCAGTATGATATATGAAGTATAAGTCTATTTTAGGAACCATATATGATTAATCTCACTATAGAATGACTTATGTATATTTAATAACTTTTGCTAACCTTTTGTTTGAGACAGATGGAAAGACCCGTCATTCTATCACATGATCTGCTAACACTTCACGAATAACAAATTCAACTTCATTTATTTAAGAGATGAAGTGGAAATTGTTCAAGGCACGAACAATAGTTAGATTGTACCAAAATAAAGTAAGTATTTATTCTAATTCAAATTCTTTAACTTTAGGGAAACGATCTTAAAAACCAAAAATGTTGTCCTAGTGCTCTTATATCTGATTAATCAGATGGTACCTTAGATCGTCACAAATTTATGTCTTTGTGATTGGTAGATTTTCCATAGCCATGTTCTCTACCACTCTCCATCAGAATATGATGGTTAGATTTCTCTTCCATATCCATATTTTCACCTATGTGGAAACCCAGTGATTAGTTTATTTGGGTAACCATTACGTTTCATAGTTTTGTTTTTAAAGATTGGTTTTGGTATTCCTTTTTACGATGTGGGGTTCAATTAAAGAAACTTTCGAATAGTAAACCATTTATAACCCCGAGGAATTTCGAGGGAGAAATTCATTTTGAGGGGAGTAGAATGTAACACCCCGAGATTTTATGAAAAATATTCTTTTTAATTTCATTAATGTCTTGTGTTGTACGCTACACCAAAAGGATCTTTCACAACACGCATCCTTGACTTTCCTTTCATTACACGCAATCGTGACCTTCCTTGATAGCGTGTGTAGTACGCAATACCGAGTTTCACTAAACAACGATATGCTGTTAAAATATTATTAAAACTAGCCATTATGAATTGTAATAACCACTTTTTGAAATTTTGTAAATTTTATTTTTCAAAATGGACTTCATTTTTGGATTCGGAATATTAAAATTTGCTTTGGGTAAAATTTTGGTACTTTTCGGATAACTTTCATATTCTGATTAATAGTGAAAATTACTAAATTTTAATTAAAAACAACTTTTTTAATAGAAATATTTAATAGTGATAAATTATTAATTTGAGTGGTTTTAAAGTATATTTAGAATATATTTTTACAATTTAATACAATTTTGGTCATTGGATGTAATTTCACATTTAAACCAGACATAAACAAGTGTCAATCTTTTGATAGTTATTATCTCTTAAAAACACGCTATTTGTTTTGACGACGGGAATTAATTTTTAAATTAATTAATGAAAATGATATGTTTTTAGTTTGATAAAATAGACATCATTTTTGAATTCATAATATCAAATATAGCTTAGGCCTAATTTTTGGTATTTTTCTGGAAACTTTCATTTTTTGATGAATAGTGAAACCAATAAGTGGTAGTTAAAAAACCTGAATTTTTCATAAAACTTAATTTTCCCGCTTCTGTGAGTGGAATTTAGAAACTCCGAGAGACACGGTTAATATCAAGGACTAAAATGTGGTTCAATGAGATGAAAATAATTTTTGGTGAATAGTAACTTTTGACTTTTTTTTACCACGGTTAAAAGTAAATAGGGTAATTAAGGGTAAAGATGATATTATTATTACCCTAACACATGTCCTAATTCTATTGGAAAAGTTTCATTTGACCAAAAACAAACTTAGGAATAAAATATTACCATTTAGGCTCACATGGATAAGATTAGGACATTTATTATTAATTTATTTAAAGAAAGGTTAAAAGAGTTAAAATCAAAGTTTATTTACTAAAACATTTTTAATATGGGGTAATACATAAGATAAATTCTACTATAAATATTCATTAGAAATCTAAAAATATTTCCTACATAATGTTTTTTTATTTTTAATTCTTAGACATTAAATAATTTAATTTATTTATGACACAACGATGATGGAGTAATTATCTTATTAATGAAATATTGACATAATTGATGTTATAAATACCCAAATAAATATAATTTGAGACTTTTTATGAATTCCACTAATTTTATAGGTTAATATGACATGTTAGTATTGATTTAATTAACTTTTTTCGAACTTATCATTCTGTTATGATTTTCACAAAAATCAATTACTAAATAGTGTCAAAATTGACATAAAATAGTTTTTTAAAAAACATATTATATTATTATTTGTTATTTTATTCCTAAAAATCTAATGTTCGTCCAAAGGACTTAGATAAGGTTATATATATTAATAATAAACAACTTGGGGTTATTTTGGCTTCTTATAGTAAGTTTATTAACATTATAGTGTAAGAACACAAGAAGACACGGTAAAAGTAAAATTATTAAACTTAATGTTAAATCCAAATGATAAGGTTAAAATAGGAACCTAAACTTGTCTAAATTATATTGGATGAGATAATTTCGACCCATACCCACTTTAGCCTCGAAATAAATCAATTTGGAGTTATTTAAAACCGAACTTGACTTTATAATAAAATAATATTTTTAGTTATTCAAAATGTGCCCCTCTCCTCCCTTATAAAAGGAAACCTCATCCCTCTCTTCCTCACACAACTTTGAGCCTTCAAGCTCGGCCTACCCCTGCCAAATTCTCTTCTCCACTTCCCTAGAAACATCCTAGAGGTTCTTATCTTCCTCAAAGACCAATTTTAGTTCCCTAAGAGGAGGTCTCAAAGAGGCGCTTCAAAGAAGAGGTAATTTCCGTTACCGATTCTTTCACCTTTATTTCTTCTTCCACTTCTTCTTCTTAGGTTGTTTCATTATGAAGTAATAACATCAGTATAACTCATATACTGATATGTTATTATATGTATGAAACAATCCTATTTCACCATCTATCCATCCTATGGAAAACGAAATCACCGCGCGTGCGTACGTACGGAATACCGTCTCCACGCCATGGTGAAATCTATTTTCCACCACCACCTTACTTGGATGGGTATAATGGTGTAAATAATAACTATATATTATTATTTTAAAGTGATATTGATTCTGAATTATTATACATACACTCCAATACAGTTCCACGATCATGAGAACAATATCATCGCTCGTGTGTACGTACGGACTACCATCTCCACGACGCGATGAAATTCATTCTCCACTTTAACCATTCATGAATGATTATAAAGTATATATAATAAGTAATCATGAAATATATGACATAATAATTATACTGGATTTATGTGTATATATATGTATGTAATCTACTTAATTCCCTTCAACTCAATAAGGAAACGAAAACAGCGTTCATGCGTACGTACGGCCTACCATCTCCATGAACAGTGTATTTCTTTCCATTTACTGATTTATTATATATATGTATATTCTGAATATATATATATATAAATCATGTTTTATATTTTTTAATTAAGTAATCATGATCTAAGTAATCCTATGAATAATTACAAGTCAAAACACGGACGACAAATGAAACTATTTTACCCAAAACGCTCTTTAACATGGAATTTACAAAATAACGGGTAATATAAAGTTATAAGTGAACCATATATGATATCATAACAATTAATATGATTCTGTAATAAGTCAATGACATTATTTAAATCATTATACAGGAGGTTCGGACACTTATGAAGCAAATCGGACCTAAGGTAAGGGAAATATCACAATCTCATTTTTATCCGAGATTGTTTATACTTTGGTATTTACTGGGGTGTATTTTATCATCCATATCAATGTTTCCTCAATATGTAATATTATTTCCATTCACCTACAATTGTTTATATCCTATTTTACCCTTCGGTGAGTTTTTAGTAAAAGATATGAAAGCAATCTTTTGTCGTTTTTCGTACGAGGTACTTTTTGACTTTTCCGACAGAAGTACGAAGAATGTTTTTTTAACTTATACGGCATGAATGGATTTTTAAAACATTACTTCCAAGAAGCTTAATTTACAATTTTTCAAGATTATTTTTAATCAACTTATTTTAGTTTATAATTGTACGACATGTTAAGAAAGGAAAAGTGTTTTTGAAGTAGAAAGGATATTTTCCTCAAGAATGGATTTCAAGTGTTTTATCAAAATTATTTTCCATCTAAGATAATAAAGGGTTATGTTTTTAGACATATTATTACATTGATTTTATTATGTTGTGGTGGAATTATTTTTATGAATTTCTTTATCTTATATGAATTGATTTGTGATGTCCCAATGTTTAAGAATCCCATTTTTATTACATGGGTTATGCAATGATGTATGATTTATGATTTTGTGGCACACATAAGAATTGTATAATTATGATATGGGTGGGACCTATATCTCCCTCCTATTAATTGGGTAAAGATTTTATATCTCATGAGATAGACATGGATGGAACGGTAGGTTATACCGGTTCAGTGAAACAGGACTGAAACGAGGGTGACTCGGTTCAGAAATGGAATTTGTCCACTAAGATAGTCTTGGCAATGAGTCTTGACTAATAAGAAATGATTCTCTATGATTATGTGTGTATGCCACAAAGTTTCATGTTTTAAGTTATGATTATTGGGATTACATTTCACTACTATGATTTATCCCATGTTATGAAATTATGATCTCTTTTGCAGGTTAAGATTTCCAAAAGATATGTTCATATGAATATGATGTGATTGATATTTCTTTTTTTTACCCTTACTGAGCATTTGATCTCACCCATTTATGTTTTCTTTTCCCCAAGATATAAAGAAAGGTTTTAGGTAAGAAAAAAAGGAAGATCTTTATGGGAGATGTTGAAGATCTTTCACCATGATTAGATGATTACATTCCGAGTTCCCAAAGGCACTAAACTACTACAGTCCTTGTGTGTGTGTTTTTGTAATGTACTAAGTATTCCGCAAAAGTAATGTAATTTCCATGTACCTCAAGCGTCGGGTCTCTACAAACTTCCACTTCTCTCATAGGCAGTTCCATTCTAGATTAACATGGTGAAGCTCACCTTGGTTTGGTCAAGAGACAAGGCCAATGACAACACATCCATTCTAAGATCTGATAAATGGGCTTCATATAGGGAAAGTCTACTAGTTGAGGTCATCAATTCCTTTGTTTCAATAAATTGGAATTGTTAAAGCCATATATTTATAATAATCATATGATCACTGTTGAATGGATATATTAGCAATGATCAGAATTCAAAACGGTATTTAAAAATTAAAAAAAGTAAAACCATATAAGTGCTTATTTTATATATCCATTTTACACATTAATACATTTAATTAGATCAAGAGTAATTTTTATTAATGAATTTTTGGGTCATTATAATATTCCCCCCATTAAAAAATTCCCCCTCAAAATTTCTTTTTACCACACTAAAACGGATGTGGGAAACTCTACTTCATCACTTCCTCTAATTCCCACGTTGCTTCCTAAAACATGTGGCTTCTCCAAAATACCTTGATGAGGGGAATGGTCTTATTTCATTTTACTTTTCCCCAATGATCTGAGATCTTCACCAGATTCTCTTCATAGGGGAAGTCATTCTACAATGGTACCACCTCTGTATTGAGTACATGATATGGGTTAGGTATGTACTACCTAAAGAGTGATACATGGAATATATATTGTACTTGAGATAGTTTCTGTGGGAGTGTTAGTTGATAGGCCATTTCTCCAATGCCATTAAGGATCTCAAAAGGGAAAATGTACCTTGAACTAAGTATTCCCTTCTTCCAAATAATCATAACACTCTTCCATGGTGATATGTGGAGGAATACAATATCTCCAACATAAAACTTTAGGTCTCGTTGAATATTATCTAGATAGATCTTTTGTCGACTTTGAGCAGCTTTAACTTGCAACTGGATGGTCTTAACCATCTTCACCATATCTTCGACCATTTTTAGACAAAAGAGTTTTTGATCCCTAACTTCAACCCAACATGCAGGTGTTCTACACCTCTTCCCAAACATGGCTTCATAAGGATCCATTTGGATGCTTGAGTAGAAACCATTTTAGTAAGTAAACTCAACTAGAGGGATATGTTGATCCAATCATCCAGTGAAGTCTATTGATAATTCTCTTAACATGTTCTCCAGTGTATGGATTGTCTGCTCAGATTGGCCATTAGTTAGAGGATGATAGGTCGTACGGAAGTTCACCTCAATATTTAGAGAATGTTGAAGGCTCTTCGAAAACAAAGATGTGAATCTTAGATCTCGATCAAATACAGTATATAGTGGTAGTAGATTCATCTTTACCAAGTCTCTGATGTATATCTATGCCATTTGAACTAGTGAGAAATCCACCTAAATTGTAATGAAGTGTGTGATCTTTGTAAGAAGATCCATGACAACCCAGATAGAATACCTTAATATGGATGTCTTTGAATGTACGGTGAAAATTTATATGGTGTTGTTCTCCCATATCCATGCTTGTATAGGTAATGGTTGGTGCCCCCCCTAGACTTCTGCCTCTCAGCCTTCACTTGCTGACATACTAGGAAATTGGATGTATACTCAGCGATCTCCTTCTTCATGTTGTCCTACAAATAATTCTTTCTGAGATCTTGATACATCAATTCGTTTCTTGGGTGAATTGAGAAATATGAACTATATGCATCATCCAAAAGTTCCTTCTTTATGATTAGATTCTATGGAATGCATATTCTTTTCCAAAATCTCACAATTCCTTATTCATTGAAATTTAACTCCAAGGATTTCCCATTTCTAACAGTTTCCACCTTCTTTAGAATTCCCACATCATCTTTTATATCATCTTTTAACCATTCTGAAAGAGATGGATGGGAAATAATATCCGAATGGATTGATGATGTTACCTTCTTTATAATTCCCAAGTCCATCTTCATCAATTCTAAAAATATTGTATCCTTTTGAATTTAAGACAATGATATAATCATTGGGTACTTTCTACTAAAATCATATGCCACCTTTTTCACATTACTAGGTTGGTAATAGATCGAGTAGTCATATTCATTGATCAGATCTAACCATATTCTTTGTTGTATGTTCAACGGTTTCTGTGTGAATATATACATGGGGATTTTCTGGTCCAAATTTATTTCTCACTTCTTCCCAAAGAGATAATTCCACCATATTTTTAAATTGGATATCACTACATCCAACTCCAAATCATCTTTTGGATGTTCATGGTCATGAACATCCAATTTCCTTTAAGCATAGGCAATGAAATTGTCATATTTCATCAACACACAACTCATTCCCTTCTTCTAAATATCAATGAATACCACAAAAAAAATTCCACTTGTGGGTAATGTGAGAATGAGCACAATGATAAGCCTACTTTAAACTCTACGATACTCTCTTTTAATTCAACACTCCAATAAAACATTACAAACTTTAGAGTCGGCTTGGTAATAGGTTTGGACAATCATGAGGAATTTCTCACAAATCAGTGATAATATCTTGCTAACCCTAGGAATCTACTGATATCCGTAACAGATGATGGCCTCAGATTTCCCTCAATTGAAATTTTCTTAGAGGGGTCCATAGATATCCCATTGATTTTAATTACATGGACCAAGAATGAGACCTCCTTCAACCAGAACTCACACTTTCTGTACTTTACATAATGTTTCTCCTTTTAGAAGTTCTCTATTATAGTTCTAAGATGCTCCTCGTAATCCTCATTAGTTTTGAAGTATATGAGAATATAGTCTATAAAGACTACCACAAATTTGGTGAGGTAATCTCAAAATACACTATTCAACTAGTCCATAATGAATGCTGGAGAATTAGTGAGTCTGAAATGCAATACAATGAAATCACAGTTCTGATACCTTGTTCAAAATTCAATCTTGAGGACATCCTTCTACTTCACCATTACTTGGCAATACCCCGATCACAAATCTGCATTTTAGATGTATTGTTATCCATATAGCTGAATGAAAAATTAATCAATTAGGGGAAGAGGATTCTTGTTCTTTATCGTGATTTTTTTGAGCTCATGACAATCAATTCAAAGGTGCATTGACCTAACCTTCTTCTAGATGAAGAGGACTGGTGCACCCCATGGTGAAGCACTTGCGCATATAAACCCTTTATCCAAATTCACCTATAGTTGATTTCTTTTCCCCTCAAGCTCCACAATATCCATTCAATATAGATTCTTTTATATTGGCAATGCCCCGGGTATAAGGTCAATTGAGAATTCAATATCTCTTCTAGGAGGAAGACCATATAATTCCTCAGGAAACACTTTAGAGAATTCCTTCAAATAGTAAATTCTTAAAGGATGGTTTCTTCAATGGACTCAATCATTTGATCCAGATTCACATATTCCTAGGGCAGTGATATCCATGCTCGAGAAGACAGTGCTAAAAAAGATTCATTTTCCTTCTTTCACTTGTATTGAATCAAGGGTTGATTCTCTAAATGGAGAGTGATTTTTCTTCCACGGAAATTTATTTTGGATCTATATAAGAAAATCCAATCCATACTATGAAATGCGTCAAATTCCACTAGAGGGAGTATTATGAGGTTCTTCGGGATGTTCAACCCACAAATAATGACATATGAGGATTTATATTCATGATATTCAATGATTACCCCATTTGTTGTACTCATCGACATATTTACTTCAATGGTTTTTGGTGGTGTTTGGATTCTTCTACTAACCTTTAGTGATATAAAAGAATTTGTAGAACCCTACTAAAAAAGTATATTCAATATTCTTGAATGCATAACTAGTGTACCTATCACCACTTCGTTGTCATGGTTCACTACGGCGGTATTGATTGAAACTCCCGCCCTTGCTTCCTTGGAGGATGTTGGTTGCCTCTAAAAACCCATGGCTTATGGAACTGATTTGCAAGGTTCCTTCGTTCATTATAGTTGAAGAAATGAACATTGGGTTGAAGGTTGAACCGAGTGTTCCTATTCTCTGTCACAACCTTGAGTTTTTCTTGTCGATAGTAAACAGCTACATTCCCTTCTCTTCCACAACTAAATCATTTCTTCATCCACTTCAGGAAATTTCAACGGTGTTTTTTCCACACCTTTGGCATGTGGGGTGCTGGATTATCATAACACCGTTGGATTTATCCATCATACCGCTAGAATTTAAGTCCACCATACACTTTTCCCCCATCATACCACTGAGATTTTATGATCTCTATTTCTACCTTGAGGGCATATCGGACAATTACCTCATAGCTATCGAAGTCACAGATCACCAGGGATTTCCGTAGGATAGGTTTCAGCCCTCCAAAGAAGCGGTCAACCTCTCATTTGGGGGTAATGACAAATCCAAAGGCATATCGTTAAATCCTTATGAAGTTTTTCTCATATACTCTGATGAATTCGTTGCCATTTTTCATTTGTACCAGGAATTCCTTTTCTAAATAAAGTCATAGGGTGTGAGGAAAATATTAGTCAAATTGTTTTCTGGAAATCCTTCCATTCCAATGCCTTGATCACCTCTTCAAGCTTCATATTTTTTTGTCAGTTTCCACCATTGACCAGCTTCACCCTCTATAATATAATCAGCTCGGATAACCTTCTCTTGTTTGGAACATTTATGGATATAGAATATCTTTTCAATGGAGTTGATCTATAGTTAGGAAATTGAGGTATCAGATGATCCATAAAAAGTAGGAGGTCTTTGTCTCCTGATGCTCTCGATTGAAAATTTTTCTTTATTAGGGGGTTGGAACATTATTCATGACCCTTGTTTGTATTCAAATCCTGAGTTAATGGAGAGAGAATCAAGATATTTTATGTGATTCCCTCCGCCATTGGATATGGAATCTCATTAGAACAATCATCACATTGATCTTCACATTGGTTTTTATCCCTAGTCATCCTATTTCCGGCCATTGGTTAAAATAGAAGGAATGATAAGGGTAACACATAAAGGGTAATCCAAGGACAAAAACGGATGACTTATAAATAACATTTATTTCCTTAACTTATGAATCTATAGGCTTCAATCTATGTTATCATTTATCTACACACCAAAATTTATTCTTAGGGGAATTTTTTTATTCTATTAACTATAGTTTATACTAATATTGTGAATTTACACAAGCATATCCCCCAGGAGTGTCGTAAACAAGATGGAAAATAGGCTTGTTTTCATGTATAATATACCAGAGGTCAAACATGAATATCTTTGTCTGAGTTTTCACTCCTAGGTATATCTACGCCTGAGCAACATCTACCTACTCATATCCAAATTGGGATGACTTTTCTTGATAAAACACTTACTCAATACTCATGAAAAATTACGGTTTTTTTTATACTTATTCTTATCTATAAGGATTTCACTAGGGTTTTCTAATCCTAATACAAAAAATAGATAAAAATTCCCTCTAATACAAAATATAATAACACTGCATTTTATTAAACACTTAATCCTAATTTAATACATAAAAACTTCACATGATAAAACATATAAGATCGATAGGACCAATGTATTTGGGGTTTATAAACATTACATAACAAATTAAAACCTGAAACACAACATCTTCATCAAAAAAATCCTTTAAAAGACCACTACATTCCCTCGTACTTATCATTTCATGGAATAACTTGAGGTCATGAATAAGAAAAGGTTGAGATATAAAGATAGGGTGTAAACAAGGAATAACATGAAGAGTAAAATACATGTTATTTTTTAGGCATATAAATGGATCATAAAATAAACATGAACATAAATCCATGATTTAGCACGATTATCATAACATGGAAATTTGGCCACAACACTTAACATGGTATCAGCATGATCATAGGATCATTACACATGGAGAATGAGTAAACAATCATTACACTTAAATATTCATGATTAATACCTAATTTAACTTGACTTATCATGATACTAATATTTACCCAATGCATTGGAGTGCTATCAGTGGGAACCTTTCTTAATCATTTCATTTCATGCATAAGTGTGTAATATGGATCATATAACATAGAATCATTCAACATAGTAATTTATTCAACGCTAATGGAATGTATAATAAATTCATGAAACTCTATAATAAATTTGTAAATGTGAATAAAGGTGAATACCCTTGATAGGTAAATAGACCTTTTATTCACTACACAATGACATTGGCTATGAAAGTAACAATACTATTTCAGCAGCATCATTGTGTGACATAAGACTTCATAAAAATGGTTTATGAGAGAAAAACGGTGTCTCATAACATATAAATGAAATTGAAAGTAATGGGGTTATATATATACATGTCCCAAAAAATGTATTTGACTTTAGATTTATAATACCAAAGAATTTCTTGAATTTAAATGAGAAGAGAGAAATTCCATATGGAATTTCGGCATGGTAAGAGGTGTACATGGGAGAAATTAATGTGAGATAAATGTGTATATTATAATCAAAACATATATAGGGCATTATGGGGGATGTGAGAAACCATACCCCAACATTTACAATTGATAATAATAGGGCATAACAATATTAAGAAAGTTGGACAAAATGAGAAAGGAATGAATATGTTATATGGAAGTGAGATTCAAAAGGCTCGGGAGGGGATTGAGAGAAGATTCTAGGAAGGTTTGGGAATCTTGGGAGGCTTCTATAGAGATGGAGGAAGAGTTTGGTCTATCTCCAAGAGGTTTTTGTGAATAGTAAGTGGGAGCTTGGTTTGGTTTCTTTAGGAAAAGAGAGATAATTCGTTATTATTTAGGTTTTGGATCGTACACATTAAACTAATCCAAAAAACAAAAAATAAAATAGTTTTTGGTCCATGGTTATGGAAAAAAGGGAGTGAAAAAGATATTTTATATGTTCAAGGGCCTAACCTCTTAAAATATAATTCTTTCTTATGTGGAGGTAAGTCACACTCTCAAGGAAATAATTTTAAAAAGATAAAATGTATTTTATGTCTTGGAGGGTGCACTAAGGAGATGTAAAATAAATCAAATAAAATAAAAATCACATTATTTCAATGGTAAAACATTTATTGGAAGAACATATTGTTTATAGTATTTTATTACAACACTATTGTGTCGTTATGATTTAATAAAACACATTATATATTTAAACGGTATTTTATTTTTGCCCAAAAAAAGCGACTCTATCCGAAAATTATGAAAAATTCAATACTAGATAATTTTGAAGTCCAAATTAAAAAAATAATGTTAATTTTATCTAAATAATTTTATAAATATGTTATTTTTTTATTCAAAAATAATAACTGGAATTAAAAAAAAATTAACGGGTTTTGACAAAAACTGTATTCAAACGTTAATGAAAATTTCAATTGTATTCATAAAAATTATACAATATTTTTTTTATAAAGTAATTTCTTGATAATATTTTATTAAAAAATATTTAATTCTACAATCCATTAATTCATTAAAATATATTTCTTAATTGAATATTAATTAAAAATACTATATGTTCATTAAAAAACATTTAAATGGTTACAAAAATTAAATGAATGTATATTATTTATTATAATAAAAAATGTTGTACATTATCAAATTGATATGGTCATGTTAGATAACCCCTTATAACACCCACATATGACCTAAGGGTAAGGTGTGGAATGGTGACATACCCTATGGGTGGCTCAGATTACATCTATTGGGTGGTAATCTCTATCAACATGCACTTCTCTTGTAGGCGGTTTAATTTGAGCTTAAAGTGTTGAATCTTGTCTTGGGAATGATCAAGGGAGAATCCCCATAATTCCACCTCCTTTTTGGGCATTGAAAAAACGGCTTCATATAGGGAAAGTCTTCTTTATGAGGTTATCATTTGCTTTGTCTGGGTAAATTGGATTTGTTATGACCCTATATTTTTTCTAATCATGTGATCACTGTTCAATGGTTATATTAGCAACGGTCATAATTCATAATGTTATTTTAAAATTCAAAAACATAAAACCAAATAATTTCATATGTTATATAACCATTTTATATAATAAGACATTTAATTTTATCCATAGGAATTTTCATTATTGAATGTTTGGGTCGTTATAATCTTCCCCAATTAAGTAATTTTTTCCTCATAATTTTCTTCTCCCACACAAAAACATATGTTGGAAACTTTGCTTCATCACTTCCCTTAATTCCCATGTTACTTCATTAATCTTTTGGTTTCACCACTACACCTTGAGGATGGGCATTGTATTATTTCATAGAACTTTTTCCCAATGATCTAAGATCATCACTGGCTTCTCTTCATAACAGAGTTCATTCTCTAATGGTACCACCTTTGGATTGATTACATGTGATGGGTCAGGTTTCTATATCCAAAAGAGTGATACATGGAATATATCATGTACTTGAGATAGGTTTGGTGGGAGTGATAGTTCATAGTCCACTTATCCAATGCGATCAAGTATCTAAAAAGGGCCAATGTACCTTTGACTAAGTTTTCCCTTCATCCAAAATCTCATAACTCACTTCCAAGATGATATGTGGAGGAATATAATTTCTCTAACATCAAACTCTAGGACTCATCGAAGATTATCAGTATAGCTCTTTTGTCGACTTTGAGCAGCTTTAAGTTGTTGATAGATGGTCTAAACCTTCTGCACCATTTCATCGACCATTTATAGACCTACGAGTTATCACCCCCCCAACTTCATCCCAACATGCTGGTGTTCTGCACCTCTTCCCACATAAGTCTTCATAAGGATCCATTAGGATGCTTGACTATAGACCGTTATTGTAAGATAACTCAGCTATAGGGAGATGTTGATCGCAACATCCATTAAAGTCCATTACGAATTCTATCAACATGTCCTCAAGTGTATAGATAGTATTCTTCGATTGGCCATCCGTTTGAGGATGATAGGTCATCCTGATGTTCATATTAGTATTCATAGCATGTTAAAGACTCTTCCAAAACATTGAGGTGAATCTTGGATCTCGATCAGAAATAATAGATAGTGGTACTCCATGAAGCCTAACCACGTATCTGATGTATATATGTACTAGTTGATCTAGTGACAAATCCTCCTAAATTGAAATGATTTGTATGGTATTTGTAAGACAATCCACAACAACCCATATTGAATTTTTTCCATTGGATGCCTTTAGAAGTATGGTGACAATGTTCATTGTGATGTTCTCCCACCTCCATGTAAACTCAGTGATATCCTTATTCATGTTATCCCACCAATAATTCTCTCAGAGATATTGATACTTCTTTGTGTTTCCTGGGTGAATAGAGAAATTTGAACTACGTGCATCATCAAAAAGAGATTTCATTAAATCCAGATTCGATTGAACACATAGTCTTGACCAAAATCACACAATTCCTTCTTCAATGACATTGAACTCCAAGGATATCCCATTTCTAATAGTTTCCACCTTCTTCTGAATTCTCACATCATCCATTAGACTATCCTTTAACCTTTAAAAAAGAGATGGTTGAGTAATATTTTGTGAGAGGATTGATGATTTCACCTTCTTTATTATTCCCATGTCCATCTTCATCAAATCTATGAATATTATATCTTTTTCAATTTTCATTAATGATATAATTGATGGGTACTTTCTACTTAGAGAATCTTCCCCCCTTGTTCGCTTTCACAGGGTGGGAATGGATTGAGCATTCATTGTCTTTGATCATCTCTAACCATCTTTGTTGGCACATGTTCAACTATATTTGTGTGCATATATACGTGACACTTTTATGCTCCGTATATATTTCACAATTCTCCCCAAAGAGGCAATGCTTGAAAATTTTTAGAGATAAGATCACTACATCCAACACCAGATCATCTGTTGGATATTTTTTCTCATGAACATTCAATTCCATTAATGAAAAGGCAATGACCTTGTCATTTTTCATTAACACACAGCCAAGGCCCTTCTTCGAAGTGTCACTAAATACCACAAAAATTTCTCCACATGTGGGTAATGTGAGAACGAGTGCAATGATAAGCCTCCTTTTACAACTAAAATGAAGATTTCTTGGAATTCTTCACTCCATGAAAACATCACTCCCTTCCCATTTATTTTTGTAAGAGGGTTGAAAAATCGTGAGAAATTTATCAAAAATCAGCGATAATATCCAGTTAACCCAAGGAAGCTACAAATATTTGTTACTGATGCTGGCCTCAACCATCCTTCAATTGCAGCTGCCTTGGAGGGATCTAAAGATGTCCCATTACTTGTGATGACATGGCCCAATAATGAGACCTCTTTCAATAATAACTCACACTTGATATACTTTTCATAGACTTTATCCCTTAGAAATGTCTCTAGTACAGTTCTTATATGCCCCTCATGATCCACCTTAGTTTGGAAGTAAATTTTAATATATTCTATAATGACTATGAAAAAATTTTCAAGGTAATTTCTAAAGACTCTATTCCATCAATTCCATTAAGATTGAGGAAGCATTATTGAGTCCAAAATGCGTTGCTATGAATTCATTGTGCACATACCATGTACAAAATGCAATCTTGGGGATATCATACTTACTCACCCTTACATAGTAATATCCCGGCCGCAAATATACCTTGGATAATTATTGGGATCCTTGTAGCTGACTGAGGAAGTCGTCAATTAGGGGCTGAGGATACTTATTCTTTATCGTGATTTTGTTGATCACACGATAATCAAAGCAAAGGCGCATTGAACCATCCTTCTTCTTGATGAAGTGGACTTGGTGCACCCCATTGTGAAGCACTTGGGCGTATAAACCCTTTATCCAGATCCTCCTGATGTTGATTTTTCAACTCCTCAAACTCCACAACATCCATTTTATACAGATTCTTGAATATTCTCAATGCGCTAGGTTTATGGTTAATTAATAATTCAACATCTCTATAATGGGGATGACCAGACAATTCCTCATGAAACACTTTAGAAAATTCCCTCACAATAGGCATGTCTTAATGGAAAGTTTCTTCCATGGACTCAATCATCTGATATAGATACACATGATTATAGTGAAGTAATATACACACTTGAGATAATGGTGTTAAATATGATTCATTTTACTTCTTGCACTTGTATAGAATCAGGGGTTTATTCTTCATATGGATAGTGATTTCCCTATCATGACAATTTATGTTGACTTTATATAAGAAAATCCAATCCATGCAGAGAATTGCATCAAATTCCACCAAAGGGAGTATGATGAGGTTCACTGGGATGTTCAATCCACAAATTATGACAGGGGAGGAGTTACATTCCTGGTATACAAGGATTTCCCCATTTCCTGTACTCACCAAATTCTTTAATTCCATGGTTTGTGGTGGTGTTGGGATTTTTCTACTAAAAGTTCTGGATATAAAAGATTTTTTAGAACTCGAATCAAAAATTACATTCTTTATTATTGAATTAATAACTATAATTCCTATATCCACTTAATTTTCATGGTTCACATTGGTAGTAGTGAAGGAAAAATCCCTCCCTTGGTGCCTTGGATGTTGTTGGTTACCTTCAAAAACACTTGTATTAGGGCACTGATTTTCCCGGTGCCCTGGTTCTTTGTAGTTGATTCAATGAACAATACCTTTAGGGTAGAATAGAGAATTACTCTCCTCTGTCATAGCTGTGGGTTTTTCTTTCTTAGATGTTAATGGCTAGGTACCCCTCTATCCCACACCTAAATCATGTCTTCATCATGTTTATGAAATTTCCGGGGATCTGTTTTCCACATCTTTGGTAAGTGGGGTGCTGGACTTTCTTAGCACTGTTGGATTTGTCCATCGGACTTCTATAATTTTAGTCCACCTTACGCTTTTTATACCTATGATACCCATGAAATTTGATGATCTAAATTTCATCCTTGAGGTCACATCAGACAATTTAATCATATCTATCGAAGTCATGGATCTCTAGGGCTTTCCATAGTCTTGGTTTCATCCCAACAAAGAAGTGTACAACCTTTAATTCTAGGATAACCATAAACCCAAAGGCATATCATGCAATCCTTGTGATTTTTGACTCGTATGCTCTAACGAATTTGTCGACTTCTTTCCTTTGGGAAAGGAAGTCCTTTTCCATCTTATGTCAGAGGGTGTGAAGAAAATTCGTATCGAAAAACATTTTTCAGAAATCCTTTTATTCCAAAAAATCTATATCCTCCTAATGTTTCATATTTTCTATCAATTTCCACCATTGATCAGCTTCACCATCTATATAATAATAATCCAGGATAACCTTCTCTTATTCAAAACATTGAATGATGGAGAAGATCTTTTCAATGGACCTGATCCATTGTTTGTTAATTGAGAGATCAGATGGTCCATTAAAAGTAGGAGGCCTTTGTATCATTAATCTCACGATTGAAACTTGTTCTTTCTTAGGGGGATTGAACGTTCTTCTTGGCCCATTTTTCTACTCAAATCATTATTTAATTGAGATAGTATCCTGAAAAAGTCCATGATTCCCACTCCCATTGGATTTAGAATCTCATTATAATAGTTATCACATTGATCTGCACATCAGTTGTTATCCTAAGTCCTACTATTACTGGCCATTGGATTGAATAAAAGGAAAGATAGTGTTAACATATAAAGGCTAATCCAGGGACAAAAATAGATGAATTATAAATAACTTTTATTTCCTTTACGTTTGAATCTATAGGATTCAATCTATGTTATCAATGATCTACATACAAACATTTATTTCTATGGGAATTTTTTTATTCCCTTAAAAATGGTTCCTACTAAGATTGGGAATTTTCATAGCGTATCCCCCGCGAGTCTCAAAACCAAGGGTGCAGCATGGCTTGTTATTGTGTACCAAGATAGCCAAGGTTAAGCCCAAAACTCATTGTCGGATTTTTCACTACTTGGTTCATCTATTCCAAAGCCACCTCTACATACTCATAACCAGAAAGGGATGTATTTGATTGATTAAACCCTTACTCAGTAATCAACAAAATTTAGGGATGTTTTTATTATACTTATTCTTATCTCTATGTCTTTCAATAGGGGGTTTGAATCCAAATCCCAAAAATAACAAAACCTTCCCTCTCATACCAACTGTAACAAACTTGCATTTTATTACACACATAATCGTAATTTCTTACAGGAAAACTTCACTTTATACAACATATAAGATCGAGGGGGCTAGTGTATTTTTGGATTACGAAGATTATATAACAACTTAAAATGTGAAACCAAATATCTTTATTGAAAACTTTCTTTACCTGACCACTACATTCCCTCATACATAGTATTTCAAGGGATAACCTGAGGACATGAATAAGAAAAGGGTGAGCTATAAAGCCTAGTCAGAGAGTAAAAATTTCCAAAAATGGAGAATAACGTACATTTTAGGAAGTATAGATATCCATGGAGCATAAAAGAAACATGGACATAAAGGCATGATATAGCATGATTATCAGAACATTGGAATGTGGAAACAACAGTTAACATGGTATTAGAAGGATCCAAGGTTCATTGAACATGGTGAATGGTTAAACCCTAATTAAACATGGATTAGCATAATTAAACCCTCATTTCACACTATGTATCCAGATACTAATCTTTACCCAATGCATAAGAGTTCTATCAGGGAACACCATTCTTAATCATTTCAATTCATAAATAAGTTTGCCACATGGATCATATAACATGGAATAATTCAACCTCATCATTAATTCCATCATAAATGAATGTGGAATAAATATATGAAACAATATAATAAATATGTAATTTTTCATAAATGTGAATACACATGAAAGATAAATGGGCATGGTATTCACCACACAATGTCTTTGGCTTTGATAGTCACAGTACAATTTCGGTAGCATAACATTGAGACATAAGAATTCATAAAAAATGGTTGACAAGAGTGAAAGGGGTGTATCATAATATTTAAATTAAATTGATATTAAGGGGGTTATATAAATACATCTACCAAAAAATGTAATGTAATTTAGATTCATAATACAAAATAATTTCTTGAACGTAAATGACAAGAGAGAAATTTATTATGGAATTTCACCATGGTAACATGTGTATATAGGAGGAATTAATGAGAAATAAAGGGGAATATAATAATTAAAACAAATATAGGGCAGTATGGGGGAGGTGATAAACCATAAAACAACATTTACAATTTAAAATAATAGGGCATAACAATATTAAAGAACATGGATAAAATGAGAATGGAAGGAATCCAATATTTAGAAGTGTGATCCCAAAGTCTTGGGAGGGGATTAGGATAGGATTCTTGGGAGCTTGGGGCGCCTTGGGAGGATTCTAGATATGAGAGGGTAGAGGATGGTCATGATTCAGTTACATTGAGTGAGGAGGAAGTGGGACCCTGAGTGGGTTTATATAGGAAAAGATATGGAATTCTTTATTATTTAGTTTTTTGGACCATACACATTAAACTAATCAAAACCACAAACAATCCAAGGGTTTTGCCCATTTTTTCCAAAGGGGAGTGGAAAAAAAATTTATACGGAAGAAGGAATAAATTATTATAATATTAAACTTTCTAATGTGGATATGAGTCACACTTTCAAGTAAATCATTTTAAAAAGATAAAATGTTTTATATGTCTTGGTTGGTCTAATAAGGCTTTGTAAAAAAAATAAACCTAAAATCTCAATATTCTAATGGTAAAACATATATTGTAAGAACATAATGTTTATAGTATATTATTAAATCACTATAGGGTCATTATGATATCATAAAACACATTATATATTTATAGAGTATTTAATTTTTATCAAAAAAATTGACTCTATTAGAAAATTATAAAAAATTCACCATTGGATAATATTGACATCTATATTAAAATAATAATATTAATTTTATCTAAATAATTTTCTAAATATGTGAATTTTTACTTTTAAAATAAAAACTGACATTTATTGAAAATTCCAGGGTTTTGACAAAAACAACAGTCAAACCATAATAAAAATTTCAATAGTATTCCTAAAAATTATAGAATCAATTATATTTAAAAATAAATTTATTAATAATATTTTATTAAAAAATTATTTAATTTTACAATCCATTAAATCGTCAAAATATATTTCTTAATTTAATGTTAATTAAAAATACTATATGTCATTAAAAACATTTATAAGGTAACATCAATAAAATGAATGTATATTCCTCATTAAAAAAATGATGCACATAATCATAGTTCTATGTTCATGATACATAACCCATTTAACACAAGCACATGACCTAAGTGAAAGGTGTGTGATGGTCACAAACTCTTATTGTGGCTCAGATAACATCACTCGGTTGATAATCTCTATCAACTTTCACATCTCTGGTAGGCAGTTCAGTTCGAGCTTAACGTGTTGAAGATAGGACTGGGCTTCGTCAAGAGTGAATCCCAATGATGAAACCTCCTTTACAAGCTCCAAAAAATAGGTTTTGTATGGGGAAAGTCTATTAAATGAGGTCATCACTTCTATCATGACATGTCCCCTAGGGCCCATGTTGTGACTACCCCATGCCCGCATTCTATAGGCCAGGGGTTGGCGACTAGCACCAGAAATGTGATTACTATAATGGGAAGGCTTTAACATTAAACCTGTATAAACCCACAATCCATGAACAAGACAAGAAGAAACCAAAATGTGAACTCTTGTAGTAAAAGGTGTGTTGAATGTAAAGGTGCATGAATACAAGACCAACTAGAAATCACCAGTACAACTGAAAAGATAAAAACATTGATGGATCATCCATAGAGGATCCAACATGAATGGTAGGTATATCTCTCGATTAGTATGCCTTATGTCATATCACACCAAATGGTCTACCTTTGAGAACCATCAATTCCTGGATCCCTCAGCCTCAATCAACATTGTCCATCATATGGACAGGACACAACAAGGTGTGGGCGAAGCCCATGCAGGGTTGTGTGTGACAATACTTAGTAGGGACCCCGAGACCCCCCGAAGGTCTCCCAGAGTTTCAAAAATTAATGAACACAAAAAAAGACATCAATCAAAATGCACGATGTAGTCACCAACTCTACTTAGGTATATGCCCATACATATGCCCAAGTCGTTAAGATATACTCATCTCATGGATGAGGGAAGAATATATCAAAGGTAACACCATCAAGGTAACACCACGAAGGTAAAAGAAGCACACATGTAACACCACAATGATTACACCACGAAGGTAAAAGTACCACACAGGTTACACCATGAAGAAATAACCAAAAAGGTAAGAGTACCAAACATGTATCACCATGAAGATATCACCATGATGGTAAAAGTACCACACATATATCACCATGAAGATATAACCATGAAGAAAAATGTACCACCCAGGAATCACCATGAAGATATCATCATGAATATAAAGGACTCAACTCACATAGATATTGGTGAAGTATAGAAGTACATGTTATCAGTTGTAAAGCTAGATCATCTTATTTTGTCCAGAGGAACTTCTTCTGACCATACAGAGTTTGACACACACAGGATCGATAGGACCCCCCGAAATGCTCCACAAATCATCTGACCTTCCCTAGGTCCATAGGTACTAACTACAGCAATGAATCACCCTGGATCGGTATGCGATGACCGACACCGGATCTCTGATCACTAACCCACACAAGATCTGACCCACACAGGATCAATATGCATTGAATCACATAGGATCGATGAGATCTGACCCCCAAAAGATCTGAAAAACATATCATTAGTGTTGAACCACATAGTATTGATCATTATAAATCTCTATATGATATGTCCCTAACCTATGCCTCACTGACAGCCTCTGGATTCCTCACACTCGGTGCGCTCTAGTTCTGTAGAATTTTCCCTCAAGATATTGGTCATACCTCGATGTCCACTAAGCTCCACAAAAATTTAACCCAAATTACAGCCACTAAGCTCCACAAAGTAGTTACCCAAATCACCTCCATGTTGTAAGGGTTCCAACGCGATAGATGGTGAGTAAATCTGACACCCGATCTGTGAGTTATAAGCACTTTAGTTATGGGGGGCCCTATTTGAATCATTTTCGATCCAACCTGGCCATTCTCCAACTATCTCCAAAACTCTATATGATTGTACCAAAATAACCATCTCGATCCAAGGATCCAAATGCCAAAGACGGTTCTTCAAACGGACATGTGGTTCTCAAGATATGGCCCTTTAAGTGTTTATGGGCCATATGGGGCCCGAGTCCGGTCACATCTGGTCGGCCCGACCCGGTTGGTGCCAATCCGTGGTGGGCTCAGCCCAAAGTTCCGAGTTCCGTCCTGACAAAAAATCTATGGTCTATAAAAGGGAATCCCATAAGGGTATCCCAACCTACAAAGGGGCATCCCGTAAAAAGGGCGGCGTGTAAGGGGTTGGCCCAGCCCGCATAGGGCGCGGCCTGCAGGGAGGCGGCCCGGACAACATAGGGTGCGACCTTCAAGGGGTGGCCCAACCGGATAGGGACTTTCCTATAAGGGGGTGGACCACATGGTAGGCGGCCCCACCTAATAGGAAGCGACCCACAAGGGGGCGGCCCAGCCGCTATCTGCCCAAGCTGGGGGGGGGTGTGACCCCTGGTCTCCCAAACTCCCAAATAGCCCATAGGTTGTTAGGTTTGTGAAGTGGCGGCGCCACATGTGTGCTGCCTGGTCACTACAGAACCTACGAGAGGCGCAAGTTTTTCCTCTATCAATACTTCAGTTATGAATTCTTCTCGTCAGTGGCGTGCTGGTCACACTAGCTCCCCGCTCGCATATGGGGCGATGGTCGCACAACCACTCATTTCACGACTGGCCGATGTGCCATCCACCTCCTCTGATTTCCACGGCTGACGATCCATGACCGATTTATCACTAGCGTTGCGTGATGGCACGCTGCACCTCCTTTGCAGCCAGTTGGTGTCAGTTGTTCCGATGGCTGATGTGTCTTTGTCCCACGTTCTCCTCTTGCGGCATGCGTCAGTGCAGACATTTTTCGTAGCTGGTCGGTGTCGCCTCACTGGCACTATTCCAGGGAGAATGAAAGGGTGTAATAAAGTAGCATAGGTTCTGGGACAGGTTTGTTAGGCCTTCTCCCTCCTCGTTAGCTCATAACATGAGGGAGGATAAAAGGTTTAATAAATTTACTTGAAATAAACTAGAATCAATACACATACCTTGTAAAACTGTTGGAGAACATCCGTGCTTGAAGGTTGGTCATGTTTTTCGTTCTTGCAACAAGTTCCAAACAAAACTGTTTTTACATCATCATTCAGTTCGTGGTTCGGTGTCACCCATCACCTCCCAATAGGATCGGATCCTGCCTCTAAGAGTTCAGCATCACAATGCTCCTTCAGCACTTCATTGCTTGGTGAATCTTTTTCGAAACCTCTCATCAAGTTCTATATTAATGGGAGAGGGGGAGGGTAAGTAACGACATGGGAAATTAATGGGGGATCATTACTTAAGAACATTCCTAAATTTCCAATGACAACGTTACCTATGATTGATGGGTCAATCCATTTATGGGCTGACATATCATGGGTCTGACACTCCGCTTGTCCATTGGTGGAGATGTAAGAAAATAAAATAATAATAACAGTCTATTTCATTTCTTTTAAAATGTTACAAAACATAAGTTTTTCTCAATACATGCTGCAGTCAATGTAATGTCTCTCTTAGGAAAATTTAGGAACATTAAATTCAATGGCGCCCTCTAATTTTTAATCTGATCACTGGTTTAGTAGTTAGAAAACTCCGCTCACGCGTTTACTAAATGTACATTATACAAAGTTCTGTAAATTAATAACATTCACCCTCGACCCACACTAGTCGAGGTGAGGTGTTACCTATGGAGAAGATGGCCCAATAAAAACAATAGTACTGTCATATTTTCAATTCATGTTATTGTTTTGAATTTTTGGATTTTACAATCAAACAATTGTCACATAATTAATTTATTTATAGGAAAAAACTAACTTTCATTGGTGGCCCACAATGGGAAATGTTAGTATCTTTCTAAAGAGATCATACTCTCACGAGCACAAAGGTGGTCTCACATTTTTAATTAGAGTCACCGTTCATGAGTTATAAGCATTTCAAAATAAAATAACATTATTTAATTGTTTTTTTATATGTATGTCGTTTTTGGGTTTTCTCATAGGAGGCATGCGCCGACTAAACTTAAGTCATGCCTAGGGTAAACCCTACATCCTGAACACAATGGCCCCCTCATATTTTTTATTCGGTAACCATTTAATATTTATTACACTTTTTCAAGAAACCTACTTAAACATGCTAATTAAATCTTAACAAAACATCAACGGATCATTATGGGAGCTTCGGACTTTAGAATCATGCACAGTCAGATTTCACGGTCTCGAAATAATTCTATGTAAGAAAAAAATTATATGGAAATTAAGAGACATTAAATTCTCCCCACCATAGGGATTTACATCCCCAAAATACAAAAAATAAAAATTAAACAAATGACGGTATTGGGCATGAATCTAAGCCTCCAGCTCCCATGTTCTCTTCGGGCCTGTGCTGCCCCCGAAAAAAAACTAGAGGGATCGATTTTCCACAATGAACTCGCTCCAATTGATCCTCAATCTCCACTGGGAACTCCGTAAAAGTCACCCCATCATCAAAGTTCAAATCACCCGAGTCAATAACATGTGATTTATCATGCACGCATCTCGTCATCTGTGACACATGGAAGATATTCTGCATCTAATGCATCTGTGGGAAAAGAGATAGACGGTACACCACCACACCCACTCTTCTGAAAATCTAGAAATGTCTGATGAACCATTTAGATAACTTGTCGCCCCTGTAAAATCTCTGAAAACCTTGTTGAGGTGATGCCTGAAGGAAGACATGGTCTCCCTCATCCTGTCGGTATAAGACAACTATTTTCTCTGGGTATTCTTCACTTCATGACAAATGAGGCATCCTGTTCCAAACTCTTCCACTAATTCCTTTATCCCTGGCCACCAGTACTGACACTGAATGTCCCTGTACACCTTTACCACTCTGTGATGTACCTCTAAAGGGATGTATGGATATCCCTCCACACATCCTCCTGAAGCATCATTTGTACCATGGTGCATCCTCTGAAGAGGATGACATGCTCCCCACCTTCAGAAAAACCATCATTAGACCATCCTAAGGATATCTGAACACGTCGGGCCTCATAGTCGATGTCTCAAGCTGCCCCCCTAAGAATTATCTAAAGCATTTGGGGAGTTATTTTTATAGACTGGAGGTAAGATCCTCCATCTCTACCCATGAATGATATCTGCAATGTAGCTAACTAATCTTCCACCTCACTCACCAACTGTAGATCAGACCTTCTAATGAGTGAAAATGATACCACTTTGCCCATCCCAGGAGAATAGTCTATCAAAATGTCATAGTACTAGAGAAACTCCTTCCATCTTCGATGTCGTAGGATTAGGTCCTTCTGAGAGAAGATACACCTGAGACTCTTGTGATCTGAGTAAACAGTCAACGGTTCATCCATCAGGTAGTACCACCACATATTATATGAAAAGACCACAACTTCTAACTCTAAGTCATGGTTAGCATAGTTTTTCTCATGTGGAAAAAACTATCATGAGCTGTAGGCGATAAATGCCTGCTCCTACATCTGGAAACAACTTATTCTGGTCCCTGATGTGCCACAGTAGACTACATACACAATACCCTCCTTTAGTAGCCTCAAGATGGGGGCACTCATCAGCCTCTGTCTCTAATCCTGAAATCTCTATTGACACTTCTCCATCCACAAGAAAGGATTCCCCTTCTTCCTCAATGATGAAAAGGGTGCCGCAACCCTGGAGAAATCATGTACTAATCTCTAGTAGTACCCAACCAAAACAGAAGTCCCTCTCCCTTTAGGGAGGTAATCCAGGAAAAATATTTGGAAATGATATCCCCACACTCTGCCACTTCTGTTGGGAATTGAAAACTCAAAACTCCTTTTTCCATGAGGGTAAGGCTGTCCGACTCAAGAGTGATCAACTGCACACTTCAATGCCCGAGTTTGTCTTGTGCTTCCTAGGATTACTTTTTCACACACCTAGGAAAACCCCATTACAATGATGTAGATAAACCATAACCTTTTTCCCAAAATAATCAATATGAATATGAACTGTGGAAGTCCGGTCTATACCGAAACTAACGTCATAAGTCCACGACGCTGCCACCTAGAGGATCCAACTAAAACTCTCACCCCAAGGGTCAGATAACACCATTGAAATTAGGTGTGATTATAGAGTATCCTACCAATGGTATCTCTAAACATTAGGGTCAAGTCTATTGATTAACCCAAAAATTGAGATCGTGAACATGATTCTTGGTAAGAAGGAATGATTCATACTTATGTCTATTAATACAGAAGCTAGTATTAGACATAGAATATACCTCAAATCATTCCGAGATCCCTTGGGTAACACTCCTTGACAACATCATGCCACTCCCTTCCCCTATCCTCCAGCTCCTTGAGCCTATTGGGGACCACATTAGGGTGGTGGTTGTAACATGTCAAAATGTATACCAGCTCATGCTTATCTCCTAGCATAGTTTCTATGTCTTCTACCCTGTAGATTCATTTGTCCAAAACAATTATTCCTCTTGAATCATTTTACACACCTATGTTTCTGAGACTTGCATTGGTTTCCTGCTTTCCTACAACTAACATTCTCTGTCTGTATCTGCTCAGCCAAAGAAACATCAACCACAAAGGTTCTCTCGAGAACCCAATCATAAGTAGGAATTCATCGAGGAATATTTCTATCTTGGATGTCCCTAAACACACCTCACTTGGAGGTCCGAGCCCTGAATCACTGATTGTACTGTATTCATCGAGTTCCATGGATGGTCGGTATGCCTTGATGAATACTCAGCTACCGACATGTCATCTTCCCAATGTTGTAGAAGTTCTTGGGAACAATCACCCCTTAGATTTTTTTTCAACAGACCACCTTCATAGAGGAAGGTTCACATGCTTTTCAATAGAAGATTCTCCTCTTTACAAGATCAAGTTAATCTAAACCAAATCACTATCTTGATGAGCCACAAATAAGGCTCTCTATCAGGATGACCATCTGATCGAATGGTGCTTTGTCTAGATGAAAACTCGGCCAACTCCTCAACCCAGTACTTAGCCACATGTGAGTCGGGCTCACCTCAAAACATGAGCGGTATCTGATATTAAAACATTTGTAAGGCACAAATCTTATATGTTTCCTCTACTATTACATCCGGTTATAACTATTGTCCAACGGGCAGTGATATAGCTTTCACACTAACGGAAGGTTCCATCTCTAGAAAGGATCTATTTATTGAAGTCTCGTCACCATGAAGATCATCATCGTGGTCACATACTAAAAAAGACTAGAGGCAAGGATCACCATATGATATTATGGTGTGCCAACTAGGCGGAAAACTCTTTCCACAGCCTATAGCAAGTCCTCACCTGCCTGGGGATCTACCTTGTCTCGGAACCTCTAAGCTCTCTGCCACAGAAACCCACAAAACATGCTTAGTCAGTGTTCACCCTATGATGGTGGGGGTGGAGGAATCTGCCACCCAATGGGTGGTGGTGCTACTAGGGCACCACCTAAATGTGATAACACCGTAAGAGGGCCCTCCACCAAAGCCTCATCTCTCAGTTGGCCATAATCATGTACTCTCTCATGAATCCTAGCTAGCTTTCAATGTGGAGGCATCCCGAATGAAACAGGTGCGCCACAATCATTAAGTTACTTCTAGTGACCGGAATCTAATAAATCAAAAGGAAAAACTTTCCAAAAACACCAAGAATATGTGTTTTCGTGCACTATGTCATTAATCAGAATTCAAGGTCCTAGTGTATGGATTCGTCGGCCGCTAAACCAACACTGGATTCCTCAAACTAAAAACCACACTCATAACACTCAAAACTATTTCGACACAGGAATGATCAGTGTCCTAGTACATCAGTACAACTGACTCCTCTGAAACCACTTTGTCATGACCCATCCCTCAGGGCCCATATTGTGACTACCCCAATCACGCCATCCATAGGAGAGGGTGTAATGACTATAAATGGAAAGTTATATCCCTATAACAAGAAGGTTTTACCTTTAAAATGTATAAACACACAATCCATGTACAATACATGAAGTAACCATGAAATAAACTTATGTAGTAAAAATTGTGCTAAAAGTCACTACTGGAAAATAGACCTATACCCACGGTTCAAAACCGTGGGTATAGCCCCCAAAACCGTGGGAATAGGCTATACCCACGGTTCTGGGAACCGTGCGGCTGAACGGCGTCGGTATAGGTCCCTGACCTATACCCACGGTTTTGGTCAAACCGTGGGTATAGGTTTTTTCCACCGTGTCAATACTCTATACCAACGGTTTTCAAACCGTGGGTATAGGTTTTTAAAATAGCGGGTGTCCGGATTCGATCCCGTGACCTCTTCGCCGCTAACGAACCACCTTACCACTGCCCCAATGTCAACTTTACGTATATATATATATATTTTGTTAAATATATTTATTTAAATCATGGGTATAGAGGGAAGAACCATGGGTATAGAACTCCCGCCAAAAAAAAATTTCCCCGCGGAAAAAAAAACTTTCCCGCGCAAACGCGGGAAACCTATACCCACGGTTTGTCAAAACTGTGGGTATAGGTTTTTAACCAAAGGCTATCCCCACAGTTTTTGGAAAACCATGGGAATAGAGCTCACCTATACCCATAGTTTATGGCCAAACCGTGGGTATAGGCATGTTTTTGAGACCCTATACCCACGGTTTACCCCAAACTGTGGGTATAGGGTACCCTATACCCACGGTTTTCTTAAACCATGGGTATAGGTTCTGGAAAACTGCCTATCCCCACAGTTTTTGAAACCCGTGGGGATAGGGTGACCTATACCCATGGTTTTTTCCATAACCGTGGGTATAAGTCCATTTTCCAGTAGTGAGTAAAGGGGCTAGAATAAAAGCACAATTGGAAAGTACATGTACAACTAAAAATAGAAAAATAGATTATGGGTCATCCACCGAGGTTCCTACCTGATGTGTAGTTACAACTCTCGATCAGTAGTCCCTGCACCACGTCACACCAAATGGTCCCCCTCTAAGCACCATCAAGTCCTGTATCTCTAAGCCTTGATCAACGTTCTCTATCATCCACACAAGACACAACAAGGAGTAGGTGAAGACCATGTAGGGGTGAGTATAAAAATACTCAGTAGGGACCTCAAGACCTCGTAATGTATCCCAAAGTTCGATAAATGAAAGACCACAATGCAAGACCCCAATCACAACTTTCAGTTATCTTCGGAAGAATTCTCAGAATCCTCAAATATTCTAAGGCACACCTTAGTGGATATATTTCATCAGTGAAAACATTATGTGGATTATTTCAATCAGCGCATCATTAACTCTTGCAACTTGAAGGATAGAGAGACTGTGGGGTTTTTGGGCAATCGACTGATGATAATATGATTTCCTCAGAGGATGAATTCATCACGGCTTGGGCAAGGTCTCATCACTGCTACAACGGCTTCAGATTATTACTTTTCATCTTGTCATTTGAGTGGCATATGAATCGCGACCGTCCGTCTATGGAAATCTGGGTATGTCTTCCCAACATTACTTTTCCATTTCAGAATCCATCGATTATGCATTTGAAGGGGAACATGATTTGTAGGTATATGTGTTCGGATAGTCGAACTGAAGCATTTTGTCATCCTATAAATCCTTACATCTATATTAAACACGATGTGTCTAAAATCCCATTTTGGTATGTGCATATCACTATAGGAAAAGAGTACTGATAGAAGCAGTGTGTGGTGTAAGAATATTGGAATGATTTTTTCTCTAGCTGCAGGCTTCTGGGTCATTCATTGGACAATTGTTGTAGGGGGGCCCGAACTACTGTGAGGAGGTGTAATATGAGAAAGGAGGAACCTGAGGTTCACGATGAGGGATAGGTCTTAGTGCATAGTCTCACAATGGTGTAAGATCAAGTGATAGGGGGGTGTCTATGTCCATAGGAGAGTGGAGTAGATCAATCCTATAGTATCAGTGGCTAGTGATATGACACTTGACATGGGATCGGGCAGGACGACGCAGGACATGCCTATTAGGAGGCCTCTCATGGATATGATGATGGAGGACTGTCTGGCGCAGTATGAGGTGGATTGAAAAAAAATCTAGGAGGATGGGAATTGGAATGTGGTGGTGCAGGTGGAGGAAAGGGTGAAGAATGTCCTTAGTGAGTTTTCTAAGTCATATGGTTGTGTTTTGCGGATTGGGAATCAGAACCTTGCTATGGAGGCGGTTGATAAAACCCGTGGTGGTAAGGATGGGGGATCAGATTTTGAGTATCAGTCCCCAATTCAGCTGAGCAACAAATCTGAAGTGCTTGACATTGTAGGCTTGAGCTCTAGCCTAGCTAGTTCTTCAATGATAGCTCGGGGATGCTAGAATGAATGCAATGGAGATCACTACCATTCGGTTGGCGAAGCATCAAGTCTGACAGGGAACCAGAGTAATACGAGGAGGAAAGGTTGGATGTATTACTCTTCCTTTACAACTCCACTAGAGACTCATTCAAAAAGGAATTCAAACTCCAAAAAGTATTACAACAAAGATACCAGCCAACTGCGGCATGTGGCACCTGGCGAGAAATCTGCGTAATTACTGTTAAGCTCAGAGAACGAAGTGGTTGAGAAGGTCCTTCTTCTTAATGATTTTGAGGTGGAAACATCCAAAATGATTGGGAGGCCTTTAAGGGTGACACTTAATGAAGATCAATATGCTTGGGTAGACAAACCTGACATCATTATTTTCAGGGGTTTCAACAAAAGGATGATTAGCATCGGGGAGTATATACATTCATAGGACAAACTGGCCTCAGAAATTGAAAAGCTTGTGATGGAGGTTCCAGAAACCCATGTAACTTATATTTCATCAAAATTGATTAAGGATAAGGAGTCAGGTAATATGAAATTTCTCTTAAATTAAAATGGATAAAGTGTAAAATTTGTTGTTTAGGTGAATTTTTTCTGGCAATCAGCTGCTAGTTTTGTTTTCATGTGCATTTGATTATTTAGGGTGATATAACCAGCATTTCTCAGATATGCTTTAGATGGGGTTCATAGAACGAAGCCTTCAACTATGCATGCCAATTGGACATGGGATTTGAGAGGGTATGGCTATTCCATCGGTTTCAGGCACGTCTTTGTATGGGATAACTAGCTGAGTGGTCATGTATTTGTGGGGTTTATTGTCCCGAGGATAATGTTGGGGGAGGCAGATTCAGTGAGTAACTAGGCATTGTCTATTTTTTGTTACTGGTGATATGTATGACTTTGTGGATCTCACTATTCCCTTAAAGTGTTTTGATAATAAAAAATTAATTTTCAATCCGTTATATGACCATACATATACCAAAGTTATCAAGATATACTCATCTCATACATGAGGGAGGAATATAACAAAGGTAACATAATGAAGGTAACACCACTAAGTTAAAAGTACCACAGAGGTAACACCGCAGAGATAACACAGTGAAGGTAAAAGTACCAAACAAGTAACACCAAAAAGATATCACCACGATAGCAAAATTACCACATAGGTATCACCACCAAGATATCATCGTGAAGGTAAAATTACACACAAGTATCACCACGAAGATATCACCCCGAAGAAAAAATTACCACGCAGGTATCACCACAAAGGAAAAGGACTCTTCTTACACAGGTATTAGTGAGGTAAAAAAGCATAGATGATCAGTCACGAGGCTAGATCATCATATACTGACAAGAGGCACTGCTTCTGACCATATGGATTCTAACCGACAAAGGATCGATATGTAATAACCCTAGAAATGATCCAAATAGGATCATACCCACCGAAATTCGAAGGTACTAACCCCTGTAATGACCCACAAAGAATCTTTATGTGTTGACCCACACAGGATCACTGAGTGCTGACCAACAAAAAATCTGACCCACATAAGATCACTATACGCTGACTCAGATAGGATCATTAAGTGATGACCCACATAGGATCTGACCCACACAGGATTGTTGCAAACCCACACATGATCGCTCAGTACTAACATCGATATGATCTGTCTCCAACCTTTTCCTCACTGCCAGGCACCAGATTCCTTGCACCCGGTGTGGTCGAGTTCCATAGAATCTTCCCTCAATATATCAGTCATTCCTCGACCGCCAATAATCTCCACTAAAAATTAACCCAATTTACTACCACTAAGCTCCACAATGGAGTAACCCAAAGGCCCTCCATGTCATAAGGGTTACAACATGATAGATGGTGCGTCAATCAGACGCTAGGTCTGTGAGTTATAATCATTTTAGATTCGGGGGCCCGGTTGGATTTGGGTTCGATCCAACACGCCCGTACTCTAACTATCTCCAAAACACTAGAGGAGTATACCAAAAGGACCGTCTCGAATGAAGAATCCCAACGCAATAGACGGTTAGTCAAACAGAGGTTTGGTTCTAATGATATGACCCTTCAAGTGTTTCTGGTCCAGATGGGGCCCGAGACCAGTTGGACCCGGTCTGGGCTGGGCTGCGGTGGGATCATCCCACTAGGATGTGGTCCGACCCAGTCAGCAATGGGGCGGCCCTCAGAGGCGGCTCATAGGGCAAATCAACCCTCAAAGGGCGGCCCACAAGGTCGGCTAGCCTGCAAAGGGGGGCGCAAAACGGGTGGACCGCGTAGAGCGCGGCCCGTAAGGGGGTCATCCCATACATGTAGGGTGCATCCTGAATGAGGGCGTCCCAGTCCACACAGGGTGTGTCCCTCATGGGGGGCGGTATGGCCACATATGGTGTGGCCCACAAAGTAGGTGGCCTGGCCATTGTCCGCCTAAGCTTGCGAGGGGGGTGTAACCCCTGATCTCCCATACTCCTGAACGGCCTGATGTCCCATCGGTTTGTGAAGAGGAAGCACCACGTGGGTGCCACCCAGTCCCCATAAAACATGCCAGAGGGGCGGGTTCTGCCTCCACCATGGCTTCAGCTGTGATTTCTTCACACCATCAGCGTGCTGGTCGCGCCCCCTCCTCGCTCCCAAGGGTCATGCTGGTCACACTGCCTCTTCTTTCGAGGCTTGTTAAAGTGCTGACCACCTCCTCCAATCTCTGCAGTTGATGAGCCGCAACCCCTTTCTCACCGGTGGTGTGTGATGGCATGCCGCACCTCCTCCGGTGTCGGTCAGTGTTGGCTGTTATGAGGACCATCGTGGCGTTATGCCAAGAACTCCTCTTGAGGTGTGCGTCGGTGCACACATTTTTTGTAGTTGGTCAGTGTCACCACACTAGCGGTATTCTAAGATGAAAACAAGGTTGTAACAAAGTAGTAGAGGCTACGGGTCCGGTTTGTTAGGCCCGCTCCCTCTCCATTTACTCGTAACATGTGGGGGATTAATGGTTCTATAAAATCACTAGAAATAAATGATAATCAGAACCCCTATCTTGTAAAAACATTAGAGAACGTCCATGCTTGAAGGTGTTTCATGTTATTCATTCCCGCAATAGGTTTCCAATGACGCCACTCACACATCGTCCTTCGGTTTGTGGTTCAGTGTCACCTATCACCCCCCCTGGGATCGTCCCCATCCTCTATGGGTTCTGTGTTAGAGTACTCATTCAACCGTTTGATTCTTGGAGAAGTTGTGCTGACACATATTCCCAAGCTCTATATAAATAAGAGAGAGAGATGGTATGTTACAATGTGGGGAATTATTGGGGGATAATTAACTAGAAACCTTCCGATTTCCACAATGATGTTGTTACATAAGATTGACAGGTCAATCCATTTGTTATATTGACATTATGTGGGTCCCACACTCTGCTTGTCCATTGGTGGAGAAGAAAGAAAATAAAATAATAAAACTCATTTACATCATTTTAAAAAAAACTCAAAAAACATTACTTTTTCTCTAGACCAACTACAGTCAATGTAAAGTCTCCCATAAGCGAATCACGATGTTGTGGATTCAATGGTGCCCTCGGATTTTTAATCTAAGCACTGGTTGAAATGTTTGAAAATGTTGCTCACGCATTTTCTGAACGTACCTTTAAAAAATTAAAAAAAATATTGTTCACTCTTGACCCACACTGGTTGAGGTTAGGCTCCACCTAAGGAGAAAAAAACCCAACGAAGTCAACGGTACTCTCAGATTTTCAATCCAAGTTACCATTTAAATGTTAAGAATTTTACAATAAAAATAATTGTCACTTAATTATTTTATTTACGGCTAAAAACTAACTTTCACTTGTGGACCACACAAACCAATGTTATTATCTAATTAAAGTGAGCATACCCTCACAATCTCAGTGGTGGTGTCATATTTTTAATCAGATTCATCATTCGTGGGCTATATGCATTTGAAAAATAAATTAACTTTATTTTATTATTTTATTTATGGTTATGCCATTTTCGGGTTTTCTCATAGGAGGCATGTACTGACTAATCTTAAGTCATTCCCAGGTTAAACCTGCCATCCTGAACATAATGGTGTACTCAGATTTTGATCCGGGAAACCGTTTAAGTGTTATTCCACTTTTTCAGGGAAACTTCTTAAGAACACTAATTAAATCTTAACAAATCTTCGCCGGATCATTCCGGGCACTTTGGGCATCGGAATCACACACCCTCAGATTTCATTATCTTGAAATAATTCCAAATAATAAAAATAATTATATAGAAATTCGGGGACATTACAGCTTCCTTTTTCTGAGTAAATTGGATTTTTAAGCCCTATATTTACACTAATCATGTAATAACTGTTCAACGATGATATTAACAATGGTCACAATTCTTAATGGTATTTTAAAATTCAAAAAACATAAAACCAAAGATGTTCATATTTTATATAACCATTTTACATAATAAGAAATTTAATTAGATCAAGGTAAATTTTTTTTAATGAAATTTTGGGTTGTTACAAATATGAATTCCAAAATAATCATATAGTGTATTATATATAGTAATATTGTCATTAAATAGATTTATAATACACTTATATTTTCGATAAATGATTTTTTCACAAGTATGACGAGAATCAATGCATATGGTAAGGGGTTTTTGAAACAAATTAATTTATTTAAGACACATTGATTATAATCTACTTGTTTCTTAAATTTGATGTATATACTGATCATGAATGTATTTTATGAGAATTATGTATATTATTATTATATTTTAATATCAATATTATTGTATTTCCTTTTTGGTGAATACATTTATAATAATTATAATGTGTTGACTATTTTTCAACAATCACATCAATATTTGGGATGGATTTTTTTTAAGTCTTCTTGGGGTAATATTTATCTTCCATGTCCATTTTTTCAAAAAAAAAATGTTTTAAAAAATGTTTTAAAAAATGTTTTTTCTATTTTCATAAGGATTTTAAGTAATTTTTAGCAAAATTTTACATTTTACTACTTGGTTTGACTGTAATATTTTTTTTCGTTTCCCAAATTAGTTATATTACATCGTTCGAGAAAATTTATGAAGTGAATGTTTTTAGTTATACATCATTAATGTAATTTTATGCCATCCTAATGCCTTAATTATTAGAAGTTTCCTTTATAAAATTCCCTAATTATTTTCAAGGAAAATTATTTCTTTTAAAATTTCATGTCAATTTAGGAAAAAACAATATTTGAACAGAAAAAAGTATATTTTCTTGAAAAAGTGTTTTCATGTGATCTCTAAAAATTATTTTACATTTACGAAAACAATTTTTGATAATACATTTGATTTAATGGTTATATGATTCAACACTGCCATTCATAATCTTATTAAAAATGGTTATGTTTAAGATGGAAAAATATTTATGAAACCAATTGCTTTTCCATGGGTTATGTTATGATCTAATGTTGTTTGTGAAACAAATTTCATTCCTTGGTTTATGATATGATGAATTATTTGTGTTATTGGGTCCAAAATATGAATTGTTTTCATTATGTGATTGGTGGGAACTATTTATTCCTCCAATTTATTCAGAAATGATTTATTTATTCTGAGATACTGATGGGAATCAAGTCGATATGCTTGATCCATTGTGTTACATTTGGAAACTAGGTCTACAATGGGAAGATGGGGAAAAAAACCCTTACAATGAAAGGATTGTGGCTGAGGATGGTGGTGGGTTCCTCACACTAGGTTTAGACCCCATGATGTGCCCTGTTAATTTTTTGATCTGTGGCCAGACTTTTTGGGAATGATATCACATGTTAATGTGTCTAACAATAATTACATTTCACATTCAAAGGTTATGATTTGATGATTTATGGTCATTATCAAATTATGATTCAAATATTATGAACAACCAATTTTTTTCCCTGACTTATGTATATGATCTTTGATATGTTTCATGTGATATTTTATTTTTAGGATCATGTTATTATACACTTAGGCTCATAATATGCATACGTATGTCCCTTATTTACCCTTACTAAGAATATAAGCACACCATTTTATTATGTTTTCTTTACAGAGGGTAAAACAAAGGTTTTATATAGGATTAAAAAATGGAATGATATTTTTGGGAAACATTGAAGATCTTACAAAAGACTATAAGTTTGGGTTTCTTTTTTCCAAAGGCACTAAACTATTACACTCTTTGGGATTGAATTTGTACAATGCATGAAATGTTCCACAAAAACGTTTTAATGTCAATGTATGTTAGGATTGGGTCGTTATAGTTGGTATAAGAGTAATGGTTTAGTAAATTTTTTGAAACAAGAGTAAAAAAATATAATGAGATCTTTATAGATATTTATAATGATATTTCTTGGGATTTCTCTAAGGGTATGTTTATATATACATTAAAATCCCAGAATTTTGGTAATGATCATGAAAAAATGACTATTAATCATAAGATATTATAGATCAACAATTATTTTCCTTGATTATGATTTTTTCCAAGTATGATTAGTGTTTCTCGCAATATTTAATTTTCATTTTATTCAATGGTTGGAACTCAAAGAAACCATGTTAATGAGGAATAAAATGGAAAAATCAATGATGGCCCTCATGAAAAACCAAATTTTATGGAATATGGAATGTAAAACATCTTTTTTATGACCAAACAACTTTATCTAGACATGAATCACGTTGGACATAAAAATATACAAAAAAGGGAACAATGTTTTCTATAATTCATCTAATCTAAAAATCCTTTATATTTTAGTGAAGTGAATGATCCACTAGTTGCTGAGAAATGGACCTATACCATTGAAAATAAGTTTTTCATTCCCCTATATTCAGAAAATGAAAAACTTATGTTGGCCACTCATTGTTTTGAATGTGATGTGACTTAGTGGTGAAACGTTTTCAGGAATATGAGGGAACATGTTAAAGTTGGATAGATAGATTTGGATGAGTTGAAGAACTTGTTTTTCATTATATTACTTCCATATAATATTAATACAAAATGGGAGATTGAATTTTCCCATCTATATCATAGTTATCATATGAATAGATATATGTAATAAAAATGAAACCCTGTGAACTATGGAGTGAATAATACTAGGCTTAAATTATACCCAGATTGTTGACAGAATCATAGAGTAACATTTCCTAAGGGAGGTGATAAATATATTATGTGTGGTAAAGGAGGCCATCAATTATTTAACATCCTAATTAATGGGGATAAAAATAAATCTCCAAATATTGTACCACCTATAATTCATTATTTAAATTTTCAGGAGTATGAGCATTACATTGATAAGTGAGCCAATCTAAGGGTTTATATAGAAGGTAAATCACAATGACCTATAAAATAAAAGGATATAAGGAAATATTATGCTATCATAATGGTTGAAGTGAACTATGATAATTAGAGAATACATATCCTCCATTACTTTTTAGGTAATATCATTTTTTATTTTGAATTAAAAATCCATATGAAAATATTATAATTCTTTTATATGTAAAATTTCATGTGATTGTCTATATGCATTCTCAAGTAATTGAATCACACATTATATTGGTAAATGGATGAACCCAAGTTTCCATTGAAAATTTTTGTAAAATAAATGTTCTGGTATTAGTAATGTATGTGGATGTGGGTTTCAGGTAATCACTATGTTTCAAGAGAATACCTGATGATGGTGACATCATGTTTTATTTATGAAAATTAGGAGCTAAATCATGTTTTTTGTGTGATTAATGATATTTTTATCTTGAATATTTAGTCACCCTATTTAGAATGTCTTGGATTTTAAAATTTTGGAAGGATCATAATGGTAACCATTTATGACATTATTTACATTAGTATTTGGATGTGGTTTTAAATATTACTATTTTTATTTATACACATTGGTTAACATGTATTATCGATTTTTTATGATAACTAGAGAAATAAGAAATAAATTATTATCATATTATGATTCTTATAATCCAATAGTTTTGCAGGGATTATAATTTCAACTTCATTTCTTTGATAAAGAAATGAATCAAATATTGATCAAGTGACAACTAAATAGTGAGATTTTTCTTATGAGATAAATTCAGGAAAGAATTTATTCTCAATTAATTTTTCAATTAGTTGTCACCATATCTTCATCATTTATGATGATAATATTTTAAATTTTTAGAAATTAATGGTCTTGGGTTTTGTGGTCATTAATATTCCATGGACCATATTCTCTATCACTACCCATTAGGACATGATTGTTGGAATTCTCTTCAATGTTCATGTTTTCACTTCCCTTCTATGTTAACCCATCTGGAATCATATTTAAGAGTTACATTAGGTAACCATTTTATTTCCTAATTTCTTTTTTTTTAAAATCATGTTTTCATATTCATTTTTAGGATTTTTGTTTCCACGAATGTGACATTCATGTATTAAACCATTGATAACCCAGAAAAAATTTTGATGGGAAAAATCATTTTATAGGGGTATAATGTAACAGACCAATATTTTGTGAAATATATTTTTTGAATTAATTTATTCCTTTTGATATTTTTTCATTTCACAGAACACTAAATATTGATTGTGTAATAAGAAAGAACCATGTTATTATTGATTTGTATTCTACACCGAGTCGAGGTTGTTCTACATAGAAAACTTATATTTTCTTTTAGTACACACAACACCATGTTTTTATCCTGTTACTAAAAATGATATGTTCTTTTTATAGCTAGTGTTACTTTAATGAAAAAGTTATAAATATCTACAATATATTATTGAAATATTGTTTTTTAATATAATAAGATATTAAATTAGTGTTAAATGTTAATTTATGAATATTATTAGGTAAAATTATTTAAATATAAGGTTTATAATATGAATTCGTTGGTTACAATTTTATTAGTGATGAAAATAGATACCAATTGAATGAAAAGTAAATATTTTCATTCTTATTATGCAAAAGAAATTTTATATTAAGAAATTAAATTCATTATAATTTATTAATGATATTAATTAAATATATATGTTATACATATAATAATGTATTTTTATTGTCATCTAATATATTTCATTTGCATAAGATATGAATACATCCATTTTTTAAAATAAAAAAAATACATTTTTCAAAAGGGTACCACCTTTTTTTGGAAATCCATTTTAGATTTTAAATTTTGAACCTTATAAAAGTTTATATGAATATATAAAAAATATTATTTTAAATAGGGATGTAATAATTTACTTTTGATGATTTGTATCGGTTTTTTATACATTTTTAGTTTTGATGAATAGTAAAAAGTATTGAATTTTAATTGAAAATAGCATTTACATCAAGATAAAATATATTGATAAATTATAAATTTACTAGGTTCGAAGTATAATTAGATCAATTTTTTATAATTTTATTCAAGTTACGTAATTGGAATCAATTTCACATTGATTTTGGATATAAAACCATTTTAATATTTTTGATGTTTTCACTTTAAAATCACATTAATAGATTCTATCAATAAGATAAATTTTAAATAAATTTTAGAAAATTAGATAGTGTGAAATATGAAAAATGGATCAATATTTGGAATCAGAAGGTGTAAATTAAGAAAATAGGTCCATTTTATTTTTGTACAGTATGAATAGTAAATTTAGTAATTCTTATGACCACAGTTAAGGGTAAAAATAATATTATAAATTTTAGTAAACAACACTAACACTTGAAAAAATATTATTTGATGAATTTAATCATACCCATGACGTATAATGTTATAAATTTGATAATTTAATGGAAACAATTCCATGAAATTGACATAAGTATTGTTAAACTCAAATGGAGTGACATATTTTCACAATCATACTATGAAATTTATATTATTATTAATATGGGGATAAATGGAAGATATGATTGAATATATATATATATATTATTTATAAATATATAAAATTCCTCTACATTATGGAAATTCGTTTTTAATTTTTTTGAATAACTAACTATCATCAGTAATTTCAAAATAATGGAGTAGTAATTACACAATTTATTTAATAATCCATTAAATGATATTTTAAATATTAAATTAAACATAATATGACTTACATAATGTTATCCAAAAAATATATAGGTTAATATTACATATTAAGGGTGTATAAAATGAATTTGTTTTATGTTATAATGTCTACATATTTTATTAATGTATATGTAATGAATTGTGTCAAAATAGTCACTAATGATATTTAATTTGAAAAATATTTTATTAAATTAGTTAAAAATTATAAAAATTATAAAGGAAAAAATATGATAATTTGTGGTCTAAATGATAATAAATTTTCTCTTTATGGTGAAATTGAAAATTTAAATATAATAATTGCATACCCTCGATACTATCTTTTTAACCAATGTAAAAAATAAAAATAAGTCAACCATGGGATACTCAAAATGTTATAATATAGAATGGCATCCCAACTTATCTAGAATTTATTGGTTGTTGAGATTACAACATTATCTCATCTTATCATCCAATATTTAACATTTTCAGATATTTTTTTGAGTCTGAATTTTTTATACATTATTATTTTTGAGATTTTCTAAAAGCACCTCTCCCCTCTCTTATAAAAGGGAACATCTTCTAATCTACTATTGAAAAATATATAACCCTTTATCTAAGAAAAAAAATACCCAAGTCACCTATAAAATTCCTTAAATTCATTCATAAAGCCTTCCATTGGGCATAAATGAATCCTATTATGTTTTTTGTGCATATCTAAAGGAGATACTCAAGGAAGAGTTAATGTTCATCAACAAACATTTTTTTAATTTTTTCCTTGAACCCCCAATATTATATAAGTTTCATGTTTATATAATAAAATCATTATCATAAATATAATGAGATATTTTTATTAAGGGTTCTATCTACACTATCACACACATCCACCTAATGGGTAATGAATGTATCAATCATGCATACATTGAATAACCAACACGTGAAATGATGATTATTCAATTTTCCTTTATCACTAATCATTGTGAGTATTATGATAAACACTATTCTATAATTATATATATGATATTTTTTATAGCTTAGAAATTACAAACATAGTTTTATTGCATAAATATTTTTTAAAATGAATTTATTTATAATTAAATACAACAAATAATATTTTTGAAATAATTTTTTTTTAAAATAATATTTGAAACCTAATGTTATAATTAATTTAATTACAACACATATAATTAATTTTAAATAAAATTTATATTTATCAAATTAATATTATAACAACATATATCTGATTACTTTTTTTAAAAGAATATTTTTATGTAAATATATATATTAATTTATTATATAAGGGTTGTTTATAAATTTTATTTAGGTATTAATTGTGAATTTCATTTTAAATAAATAAATTTTATTATAAATATATATTATTTTAAAGTAATAAATATTAATAAAATAAAATACATAATTTTTTATTTTACTTAAATATATATATTATTTTTAATTAGAAATTAAGGTAGTGTATTTAATAATATTTTAAAATTATTAATTATGGTATAATTATTATAATAAAATAAAATTTATGATATATATATAATATCAATTATGAATTATGATACAACAATTTCTAAAAATAATAGTATATAAAACCCAAAATACATAATATATATTATAACTATTAGAATATAATTGTATATTTGTAGTATTCAAATTTATTGAATTTTTGATAAAAAATGATAAAATGATATTAAAAATGGAGGAATCGAAATGTTTTTAGGGTTTCCATGAATGAGTCATGACCTTATTTTCATGTTTTGGGAATATAGAGTTTGAGCCAACAATATTCATCTAGAAAGAGGAATTCCATCCTAAGCACGAACTGATACGATGGCAGAGGCCGAGAGCACGATGAGGTCCTTGTAGGTGAGTTTGAGCAAGGTCAACCAACGAAGGACTAGGTGACATCGATTGGCACTGAGCGTCGATGAAAGAGATATGTGCTGGTTATAGTTTTGGTCAATAGTGTGGTAGGTGTCTTCTATTGGTCTTGTTATCTATTGGAATACATTGAGAATATCATTTGTCGAATAATTTTTTGTTTTCTTATGGACCGATTTTTGGTAAATCAGAAGTTTCATTATCATTTATATCCCTATGTCTATAATCAATCTTAGTAAATCTATTCTCTATCTCTTTCAGCATTTATAGTCTTCTATTGCATATTGTTTAAATTTTGGATTATGATTAGGAGTCTTCAATTATAGTCCATAGATGTACATTTCAGCTTAATAAAAATCATTTTATGATGAATCTATCAATTTTATACTATTTTCATTCAGACGAGTCCATTCAATTAAATGGATGAATTTATATAAACTCCATATTTTTAGTCCGCTACCACTTCATACTTTTAGGGAAAGCATGTTTGACTCTATAAATAGTATTTTTTCTATAAAATCCTCAAGAAATTATGAAAATGAATTTGCAACTATCTATCAATATATAGGAATTTTGATTGGGAGTTCGATGACCAAGTGATAGTTGGATGACCGCACCCCTTTTACATCAATTTTATTTGGGTATATTAAAATTATTTAATGTTCATTATTTTTTATTAAATTCTGAATGTGATAAATTTATTTAAAATTTTTAACGTTTTATACATATATATAAACAATGGTTAATACATATGCATGAATATATAATTGTTTCTAACTTTATAATGTTTTTTATATCTAAAAATGTAAGGGAGTTATTTAATTAATTTTTAGATTTTGATTCATGATTCATGATTCTAGGGGAAAATAAGATTTTTTTTCAAACATTTAATTATCTAAAATTCTAATTATATAAGGATGATTTGATTTTTTTAAGTTGTGGATTTGGATAGTTTTTTAATTTGTATGGGACAAATTGTTTTATTATTTCAAAAATTATGATTTATTTTAATGTTCAAAATTATTTAATAATAGTTCATTTTTTATGATTAATTTTACCAAGATATACATATATATATATATATGTATATAAGTATTCATGAACTATATATCAAATATATATCAACCAATATTATTATTTTTTGAATTATTTTATGTAAATTTAATTTTAAATATAAGTCTTAAATGATGCTTTTATATCCATTAATTATATGAATTTATGGTAGAGTTTAATTTTTTTATTGATAATATCATTTTATTTTACAATGATATATATATATATATTAAAGAGATTATACAACAGATTTATATTCAAATTATGTTTCATTTGACTTATAATAATTTTTTTAATAGTTATCATTTAAAAAATATATAAATTGACTAATTGTGAATCATATCCATTGAAATTATCGATCAATATGATTGTCATACAAAAAACATGATTATGGCCACATATCGATGATTTTTTCATAACAATTCATAAAATAATATATGAATACATTAATATATATATGTATATATATGTGAATATTATTATATACCTAAGCATTAAATAAAATTTTCATTTATCAGAACCACCCTAAGAAATGGATTATTATGATGTTATGGTTGAAATTTTTAAGTGCATAAATGCTAAGTATCCTTCTATATGAATATGAAAGTCATGTATAATATATTTGTTTATGCCAAGTTTAACATGTGAATTTACAAAACATTTTGAATATAGGCTTTTGGATATAAATACATGTTCATGTGTTTTTAATGGTTGTTCATGTTTTAAAATAATAACTCCAGTGGAAAAAATATTAATAATATTGAAGGCAAACTGAAAAGTTTTTTATGAAAATAATCTCTTGAGCATGGAAAACATGATAGGGATTGGTCAGTGAACCCATCCATTAGGACTGTGGGTTGGCCATAACATCATTCTATGTATCATGTGGCCTCATGTGTTCTATTTTTATGAGCATCCATACTTTATTTCCAAAATCACTAGAATATGTTTTAAGCAATTTTGAAGGGAAGTATTTTCTGAAGTAATATTATATTTTCAAGGGGTTAGAAATTTAGAATAATTTTTTGAAAGATATTTCTAAATTTATTTTTTATAGTATTTCAAAATAATGTTTTAAAAGGATTTATCATTGATATTAAAACCCTTACTTGGCATCTTTAATTATCACCACTCATTTTAAATAATTTTTTTATAGGTATAATAGAGTTTCTAATAGTGTTCGCTTCGATTAAGGAGTTAGGGAATGTGAAGTCATTCATTTTATTTTGTTATATTTAGTTTGGTTATGTTTTAAGGTTTTTCTAAGCTTCCAAAATATAGACCGGTAAATGTTTTTTGAAATGTTAATGGTATGTGTTTTTGGTTGACTTTTTTTTCTAAATAATATAAATAACATTTTATGAACTACGTCTAGAATCATGGGCTCAGGGCATAATATTAGGTAATTTGTGAAATGATCAAGAAACATTTGGAGATTAGATGTTGTCGAGTCTAGAAATTTTGCAGTCTTATCGTTTATTAATTCCGATGAAGGAAATTAAGAATTCAATTTTTTACTTTGATGACTGAATTGCGAGGACCTAATTATTTTTAGAGGGAATAATGTAATAGGGCAGAAATTCCAAACCTAGTATTATTATACATATATATTATTAAATATAATTATTTATAATTAAAACTGACTAATAATTTTTTGGAGAAGATTTTCATTGAAAATAATATTTGAAATCCTGTTTTTTAATTAATTTAATTGAAATAATGGTAAATAAATATACGTAATATTAACAGTTTTCAAATTAATCTTCAAAAAATATTTCCTAATTTTTTTAAATGAATAATTTATGATATATATATTTATTTAATTATTACCAAAAGGTTTATATATATATAATTTGAGTATTCATTGTGAATTTCCTTTAAAGTTAATAATTTATATTATAAATCTATTTAATTTGAAATGTCCGACTTGAATGAGGGCATTATTTTTATTTTTAATGATAATACCCCTATTATGGTTTGAAGGGGAACCCGTACATGACCCGTAGGCCCAAGGCATGAGGCCCGACTGACCCAGATTACGTGACCCAATGGCCTAGAGGCATACCATGCCCATTACATGACACATAGGCCCAACCCACTAGAACTGCCCCTCCCCAGTTTCTGCGTTATTGATCACCTAGCTCCCCACCATGCATTGCTAATCAGCTAGCATTTCCCCGTACAAAACTACACGGTGCCTGGTCCCGATGGCGGCTGCCATACCCTCTTATTCTTCCAATCCGGTTAGATCTGCTTCTAGTGGCTTCTATTCTTGTTTCTATGATCCTCTTCTGGGGAATGCTCTATGTGGATTGGGCTATTCCATGAATACGTTGTGGAATTTGTGTCGTTCTTTTAGGAGAAGGAGTTTAAGATAGAGATCTTTGATCGGGTAGAGGATTTCAATCCTTAGCGTAAGTTAACTCTGAGGATGCGGATAAGACCAATATGAGGGCTTCATAGTAGAGTTCAAGCAATTTTGGACGTTGATGGATCAAGGATATTTAACAGAGACTAAATTCTAGTTAAATAGATCTCTGATAGTTAGAGTTTTAGCTGATGGTGGGGTAGGTGTCATCTTTTTTTTTCTTATGAGATGTTTGAATCCCTTTTGAATATAATTTTTAGTCACTTGTTTTCTTATGTAATTATTTTATTTAAATCAGATGTAGGTGTGTATTTTAAAACGCTATGTCTACAATCTATATTGGTTTACTTGTTTGTATATTTCTATTATCCTCCATTGTCCTATGTTAGATATTTTTTACATTTTGATTATCAATAGGAGTCTTCGAATTTAGACCATATATATCTGTTTCCTTAGAGGAAACCTTATTTTAAGTTGAATCTATAAATTATATACTATTTTCATTCATACGGTTCTATTCATGTGAATGGATGAATTTATATAAATTACATTTTTTCCCTTCAACTTCCACATTTCTTAGAAATCATGGATTACAATATAAACAATATTTGTTGGCTATAAAATCCTTAAAAAATTGATAAAATGATTTTTAACTGTCTGTATATTCGGAGGGAGTTTTATTGGGTGTCCAAAGTAAAAAATATCTTCTACAAACTTCAGATCTACAAATGAAATTATATAAGGGTGTATTAACATAATTTAAAATTCATGTTTATTTTAAATTCAAAAATTCATAAATTTGATTTAAATTTATATGTATTTTTTCAAATATATAAACACGAAAAAATACATATACATGAATATGTAATTGTTTCTAACTCTAATATTTTTTCTTCAAAATAAAAAATATAAGGGATTTATTAAAGTCATTTTCATATTTTATTCTTAATTTTATAAGGGAATATTATTTATTTTCCATCATTTAACTATCTGAAATATTAATTCTATAAGGATGATGCGAATTTGTTTTCCAACCGCAATTTTGGATTATTTTTGAATTAATGTGGGATAGATTGTTTAATTACTTCAAAAATTATGATTTTATTTTTTTGTCATAAGATATTTCATAAGAGTAAAATTTTGATTTAAGATTGATTTTAACAATATATATATATATATAATTATTTATGAAATATATATCAAATATATATCAACCTATAATATTATTTTAATGAATTTTGATGTAAATTTTGGTTTTATATATTTGTCTTAAAGGATTCATTTAAATCCATCATTAATTTGAATTTATGTAGGAGTTAAATATAATTATTGATAAAATCATGTTTTTATTCAATGATATATATCTATATATATAATTGAGTTTATAATGAAAATTGATAATCAAATTAAGTGTCATTTGAATTATAATAATTATTTTTTATTATATATTTATTTAAAATATATGGTAAGTGGTCAATTATTGAATCATATCAATTTATATGATTGATATACATTAATGTCATACAAGATTCATGATTAGGGAAATATATTTATAATTTTTCATCACACTTCTTATATTAATATATACATATGTATATATATGAGTAAGCTTATATTCCTAACCATGGAATAAAATTTTCATTTACTGAAGCAGCCTTCAGAAATGTATTCTTATAAGGTTATGAATGAAATTTTTATGTGCATGAATTCTAATTAACCTTCCCTATAAATGTGAAAGTAAAGTAGGAGATATTTGGTTTTTCCTAGTCCATCATGTAAATTTTCATGAATCTTTTCATTTACACATTTATATATAAATTCATGCATATGTGATTTTAATGGTTGTTCATGATTTTAGAATAAAATCTCTAGTGGAAATGGTATATAATAAAAGAAAGATAATTTTTTTTAAAATCGTCACATGAAAATTGAAAACATGATAGGTTGTGGGGAGTTAACCAGTACATTAGGAAAGTGGATAAGACCACATAACATTACAAGAACGAAGTGGCCTCATGGGTTTTGTTTTAATGATCTTTCTTAATGTTTTTCAAAAGTCAATGGAATATATTTAATGAAATTTTGATCATATGTATTTTCTATAGAGATATTATATTTGTAAGGAAAATGATATTTTAAATATTTTTTTCAAAATGTAATTCAAAATATAATTTTGAAAGTATTTTAAAAATAATATTTTAGTTGGATATATCATATATTTTTAAACCCCTTTATTGGGCACATTTAATGATCACCCATTGTTTTAAATTATTTTTCTTTGGGTTTAGAAGAGTCTGAGTTGGCATTCTCTTAAATTCATAAGTTAGTGTACATGAGGCCTTTTCTATTAATCTGTTATGTACATTTTGATTAAGTTTTTATATTTTTCAAATCCTCCAAAACCTAGAACAATAAATGTACCTATAAATTTAAATTCAATGTTTTTTAGTTATCTTGTTATTTTAAAAAAAATATGCACATCATTTTAAGCACTAATTTTGAAAGCACAAGATCAGGGAGTTGTAATAATTATGACATAATTATACTTATTTAATGAAAATATTTTATATACCCTTTTTCCATCGAATATTTTTTTAAATAATAACATAATCCATGTGTATGTAAGGCTTACCATGTCCATGATGCGAGGTGATTCGTGTTTCACCTATATTCCTGATGGATGGTTATAAGGATGAATTTTATGAATATATATGATATATAAAACATTAAAATTATTATTCAATTATAATATATCATATTAATTTCTTTTATTTAATATGCTAAGAAAATGAAAAAAGCATTATTGTATATGGACACTATACCATCTCTATGAAAAATGTATATTATTTTCTACATCCATATTATATAAATCATCTTAAATTCAAAAATAATAAATATATTTTAAAATATATATATATCATTTTTAATATTATGGAGATAATGAAATTAGGATCGACATAAATGGATCAATAATAACAAGTTAATAACACGTACAAGAAACAAATAAGTTATTACCAAAAACCCAACATTAACCTTGAATTGTTAATAATACTGTAATATAAGTTCATAAGTAAAAAATATATTTTATTAGATATATTAATATAGTTCAATAATTGATTTAAAATAATTATATATTTATTAGATATCTTTTTTTACGAGTACAATGAGAGTCATGACATAATGTAATTAATTTGTTTATCTTTTTTATTTGTATGGGACAAATGCATTATACACTACATGTTTATTATACATGGTTTATATATTTTTCATGAATTTATTTTATGAGTCAAATTAAAAATATTAGGGTATTTTCAAATACAAATAATTATATTTATTTTATGGGGCATTCAAATATAATAATTATAATGTGATGAGTATTTATTTCCCAATCTTGTCAATAATAGTGATTGTTTTATTTAAAGTCTCCATTGGGGAATATTTATCATTTACATCCACGTTTTCTATATATTATTCAAAAAATATTTAAAATTCACTTCATTTTATGTTTAATGTCATTTTTACCCATTTTTCACTTTTTATTTAATGGTTTGAAAGGAATCTTTTTGTCCTTTTCCAAACGATGTACTTTGTGATAATTTCCAGAAATGTATCAAAGGAATGTTTCAATAATTATATGCGATGAACATAATTTTACACCATCACAATGCCTTAATTATTTGATTATTCCTTCAAAATATTCCAGATATATTTTCATATGAAATGGCTTCTTTAAAATTCTACATCATTTAAATAAGGGAAAATGATTTTAAAGAAGAATTGATATTTTTATCAAGAAATGATTTCATGTGATCTATCAAAATGATTTTCCATTTAAGATAAAATTATTTCATGTGACATATGTTTTAAGGGGATATGATTCAATTATTATATTATTATCCTTATTAATAATGGATTGTTATTATGATGGAATGAGATATTATGAAACCAATTTCATTTTAATAGTTTATGTTATGTTTGAATGATGTTTATGAAAACCATTTATTTTATTGGGATTAGATATGATGAATTATTTATGTTCTTATGAACCCATATGTATTTTTATAATTATGTCATTGGGGGATCTATATCTTACTCTATTACATTGGGAAATGATTTATGACTCATGAGATAATTTTGGGAATCTTGTAGATGGGTGTGATCTGATATGGAAGATGGGGAATCCTTATCTACTAGGGGAATATTGGGAAAACCAACCAATTATTAGGAAAGTACTATGTCTAGGGATGATTATGTGTCTCTACCATTAGGTCTAGTCTCCATAATGTTCCCTGTTATGTTTTGGAATTTTGCTTTGGCATATGTGGAATGATATTACATGTTTATCTATCTTCTAAAACTTCCATTTGATACTCCTATTTTAAGATTTTATTAATTATTTTCTTGAATTACATATGATTAATTTTTTTATGAACATCAAGTATTAATGACATGAATCTTGTAAATGATTTTTCCTTTTAATGTTGAAATATTATATTTTAATGATCATGTTCTCATACCCTTATGTTCATTACATGCTTACATTTCACCTGATTATAATTAATGAGTATCTAAGACCACCCATTTCTTATGTTTTCTTTCAACATGTATAAATAATGGTTTTATGTAGGTGTGATAAATTGAATTATAATTTTGTGAAACATTAAAGATCTACCACTCAAAAAGAAGTTTGTGTTCCATGATTCCAAAGGCACAAAAACTTTATAGCCTTTGAGAATATATTTGTATAATATATGAAATGTTCTATAAAAATAATGTAATTTCAATTTACATTATGATCTGTTCCTTATAAATATATTTTCTATTCATTCCATATTAATCAATAATAATAAATTCCAATTCATGTAACTGTTTTTCTTATTGCATAAGATTAATGTTCTTCAATTTTTCATTTACATTATTTTAACTTCTAATGAAGTAGTCCATTCGTACCACATTAAATGTTTCACTTATCTAAAAATATTAATGGAGTAATTTTGTTCGTCGAAATTTTTTTATGTTCTAGAATTATAATAAAACCCGTGTTTTTTATTTTTGACCTTTATTATATTCTACCATCCAACTAGTTTAGTATATTATATCTTCAACTAGACAATTTTACAAAAAAATAAATCTAGATATATCGAAAAATTCCACATATCCTTATGTAAAATTAATATTAATTACTATTAAAACATATAAGAAACAATACCCATTGAAGTTAATATAAAATTTATAAGTTTCAATTGAATTTGTAAAATTTAAATTCACATTTTCCCCTCAATAAAATTTCATAGTGTGATCTAAGTTATATAACACATGGATTGCTTTAATTTTAAATTTCATCGTACTTATTATTGTGTTCATCAAGTAACATATAAATTCGTTACACTAATTAGAATAATGTAATTTTTTGATTCAATAGTTTTATAATTTTTTTAAATGATTGGATGTAACATCCTATATATTTATAAATTAAATTATCTTCAAAATAAATATAGACCTTATTTAGAAATGTATTCATATGACACACATTCACAATATTTTATTTTTTATTATGTTCCATTATTAAATATGTTATTAATATAGATTTCAGGATTAAAATACCCTTAAATATCTTAACTATTCTCAATAGATATACTCTATAATGGTGATTAAGATTAGTATATGTTAATGTATCGATAAAGTATAATTGAAATGGATGAAAGATGGAATTAAAACATATAGTGATATAGTACCTAATGAAACCCATTTAGAAGAGCATATCAGGAATATTATATCACTATGGATTTCCCATGATCAACCCATATCATATATTTGACAACTAAAAATCATGATAAACGACTTTTGAGAGAATATAAATATATTTAGATGACATCCCACTAAATTTTAAATAAAACATCCAAATATATTACTTCCACCATGCACCTTAGCCATGGATGAAATTCATATGTAATAAAGGGTTATATATCTAGACAATATTAGTGTGAATTTATAAAAATAGATTTTAAAAAATAAATATAATATTAACCTTTTCATTATTACATTACATATAAAAATTATTGTAAAATGAATTTTATAAAAAGTATTTTTGATATTAAGAAATATAAATTTTATATTGGGAAATATGTAATTTCAATTAATGCACCTGTGTTGATAAAATCTTAAAATTAATTAATATATTGTTTTCAATTAAAATTTCACACTATAAATTATTTATTTTAATTTATATTATAAAATATTTTAATGAATTATTATATAATTTTAATAATTATTTTCATGTGGTTAGTTTTATAAAAACTAATATTTTCTTATAAATTAAAAGATTCATTTTTTGGAGAATATTCATTTTTATATATTTATTTATTTTAGTTAAATAAATAATTTTCATAAAAACAACATGTAAAAATAATTCAATAGTTGATTTTTCATAACATTCAATGTGCATCTAATTGATGGTTATAAATTAAATAGTTCATAAACATACGGTGTAAATTATGAAATCTTAGAATCTTATAAGTGATGCAATAGATTCTATAAAAGGGTATCAATGACCAAAAAATATATTTATGATCTAATATAATTTCTTTTATATGATACTTTATTAAAATTTAAAAAATATTATGAATTATCCATGTAGTGTATTTGAAATTTTTGGGTTTAAATTTTACTATTTATGAACATGACCCACTTCGGCATCATTATTTATATAATTTTATATATTATTGTTCTTAACAAAATAATATTAAAAACACTATTTTTTGTATGAGAAAAAGGAAAACCCATTATAATATTTTTTCCATTATTTATTATATAGACTCGAAAATGTATTATCAAAAAATATTAACGAATTTCACTCTATATTTCTTAAAATACCCCCTAAATCTCATAGTCCAGTTCACAGAAACTCATTTATCAAAATTTTCTTCTCCATGTTTCTATGAAATTTATTCCAAACGTTTTTCCCAACCTCATAAGAATTTCCTCCCTATATTTTACTAGTACCCCCCCCCAACAAAATGGGGTCTCTCCACCTTAATTTTATTCATGAACATTATTTGTAATCTACCATTGGAATTATAATTATCTATATTCTAAAGTGTTTTTAACAATCCATTTTTAGTTACACTGATTCTTAATTAATTATATACCAAATTTCTCAATAATGAAACACCTACAAGAAATGTTACATACACCTATTATACTTTCAAAATTATCATGTGATTTTCCAATAATTTTTTTGGTAATGAAAACCCATCACCATTTCTATTAGAGGGTATTGATTGATATATGACTATATAGGGGATAATTATTTATATAACCATCACCCCATAATAATTAGATTAAAATTGATTAAATAATATCTTAGTTTAATGATATATGTTAAAAAAATCATAATCATAATAAACACTCTATAAAATATTTATTATTATATTAAATAATGGAATAGGGAAAATAGCTTATAGGGGTATAAAAATAGAGAACGAGAGAGTCTAGATTAACTATATCAACACATATTGGGAGAACCTATCTATGGTTGGGGAACACTATTAAGGGGTGGAGTATTATATGTATTTATGGAGGCCATGTAGTAATCCAAAAAAGTTCTATTGAACCATTTATGGAGAAGTACAATGATAGTGGAAATGAGATCCTTTCACTTATAGATCAAGTAGGTTATAGGATATTGAATGAATGATTCACCATTTAGAGAGATCCCTATTATTTTAGATTCGATATCCATAGTCCACAAGAGATGTTTCTTGAATGAAAAATTATAATACCATTAATCATGGACATGGACTCTACCATTAATGAGTGATGAACCCCATAATAAGAGATGGAGGTGCATAAACCTGAACATGATAAATCTCTACCCCCCCCCCCCCCCCCCCCCCGCGCATTCCACCGTAGCTATGTCCTATAAAAATATGTATGAGGTAGGTCCAAATAATTTATTTTAATATTAACAAAACTACATTAAAGTGTAGATTGGGAACCCATAAATTCTTCAAAACCTACCACATCATGTTGAAATGAAATTCAAAATTCAAAAGGAAAATAAACTTGTCTTCTTCATAGGTACATAACAGAAACAAAAAAGCCCACAAATCATGTGAGCCACCTGAGACACCCTACAATAAAGAGATACATTTCATGTATAATCTTTCATACACATCATCACAACCATTATCACATCATTATTGTTAACATATCATCACTAAATCCCACTCTAAACATCATTGTCGTCTCCATCACCTACCGATGAATGAACCATGCTCTCATCTGCTATCATCCCAGAATCATAAGCTAGAGCATGACGGTCACATTCATTCATAAAACATATATCAATATCTAATTTATTTACCTTTAAAACATCCCCATGTACCATAAAACTTGAATAGTCCCAAAAAACCCACATATACAACATTTATTAGAATTTATGTGCCTCTATTCACAACTGATCACCTAATAACATCATCTTCATTCTCACTAATGATGGAACATATATCATAGTCGGAGAAGAATAACAAGATACATATATATAATTTAATATAAAACAAGTAAGAACAACATCACCATTAGAAAAATGAATTAGGCATGAATCCAATTTAGGTCATGCCTCCCAAAACCTCATAATAAACTACCAAACCCCACTGGCCAGGGAGTATCGTAGAACATGATATAAGAGTAGATATTGAAGTATTAAATGTTCTCAATAGTGATCCACATACCTCACTATAATAAGAACATCATCCATCATATTATACACTAAGACCCACTGGAAACACTGAGCACAATCCATGCCATTACATGTCAAGAATCCTCACCATCCCAATATTTCCTAAGAACTACCATGATGTACCATAGATAGAGTCTATTGAGAATGGTAGGACAAAAATAATAGAGGATGGGTGTGAAGGTGTGACAATGATGAATTAATTCACAAAGGAGAAAAAAAGAACTAAAAATATAATCGAGAGAGATAAAAGGGGAAATAATGGATCATGGAGTGTCATCAGAGGAATGAAGGGAGATATAAACGAGTGTGGGAGGGAATGCATGATATTCGGGAAATAACATCCCCCACATTGAACCACCACTGAGGAGGAACCCAGGTGTGAAATAGAAAAAATTGGAGACTAATTTTCTTAGGATCTTACAAAACACTCTTCAATTAATTTTTCATTATTCTAATATTTACCCACAGTTGCACACCCTAGGGTCAATCATAAGGATTCCACTCACAAAACACATATTTATCAATTTTCACTAATTTTAATCTAACAAATTTAAAACTAAGTTAATTGAATTAAATGGGAGTGAATTTGATTCTACAAATACATGATATATATATATATATATGAAAATTTCAAAAACACATAAAAAAGGAAGGAAATACACAGTAAAGTCATCAAAAAAACCATTGTTCTTAGGTTTTCATGGTGATGTTATCGTTTTCACTAAAAATATATTTCTGATTATTTAATTTAATGTAGAGATACAGAACATTCACTTCACACCCCTTCGTTTTAATGTTATTACCCTACACCAATATACCTTTATATAGGGGTAATCCCTTTCACATCAATACGTAATACAAACTCACCAGTTAGAATGACTCATATATAAATGATAATGAAGATGAGAGAATCTGGGGAAAGAAAAAAATATTAGGGAATTTCATGTGACCACTCACCACAATCTTCAACTATTGAAATCATTGAATAAAATAATAGGAATCATGGAATATTATTAAACTAAAAAACCAAGACTTCCCCCATCGAAAAATATCATGGGTTAGCTCTCCACAAGAATGGAGTTAAAAATAAGTATAATGGGAGAAACAAAAATATGAAAAGAAAATAATTATAGAGAAAGAGAATATTAATTTTCTAATATATAATGAGAATATAACTATGTATTGTAGAAAAAGCTCCACCTTTCCCCCTTTAAAATCATATACATTTAAAATGGATATGAGAATATAATTTTACTCTAATTATATATACTAGAAGAATTATCCTATTATATTCCATGAATGAAAGAGTTATGAAATATTTTCCTCCTAAATATGGGTTTATAATGTCTTCTCTTTCTGAAAACAAAATTTATTCTTCATTCCACATATTCTACGTGAGATATACCCAATTTAATTTAGATATTTATTTTTTCCATGTTGATTATTAATATTACCAAGAATCAAGGTCCCATTCCATTATGAACATGAATCCACCAAATTAACACATGGAAACATTTATCAAATATGTTAATAAATTTTATCTATAGCTCCGTGATAAAATTCACCTTATTGTTTCTATCAAAATCCTAGATACAATCACATTTTCAGGACATTCCAAAATTGTGAACATTTTTTTAGGCATATAATGTGATCTTTTTTGCGGCCTCTAAATGATGAATTCCGATTTGGATTTAGGAGGATCAAATGAGTAACATTAGATATGGAATCCTAAAAAATGGAATTATAGAATTGTTTTTAGGGTATAAAATGTTATGTCCAAGATAAAGAGTAAATTTAAAAAATTTAAATACCATGGTTAGTATATTTATTAAAATTAAGCTGAAAATTTCAATAAAAACTAAAAATGTTATACTTTCACATAAAATAACACAATGGTGGGATATATAACATTTAATTAAAGTATAAAATATTTGAAAATGGTGTCTTCATCATTTCCCCACACATAACCCTTACACTCTAAGACAATAATCATATATTCAAATAAAAATCCATAAAAAATAAAATGTAATGAAGCATCACTGATCTTTTCAAAACAAAAATTCATCATGTATCCTCTATGAAAAACAATTCCCAATCATTTTACTTCGTAACATTTAAAATTTTCAACATAATAAATCCATCTATAGTACAATTAAAATCTACCTCACATTTAAATTTATGTCACTCTTCACTCAAGTTGAATTAAATTTTATGTTATACAGAAAAATGTAAATTGATAGTTTCACCATATTCATTTGACAATTATCATTTATCAATAGTGAGAAACATGAAAATTAATTTAATCATGAGTATTTTTTCTTGGATCATTCAACGGATTAGGCTTGGTGGGTAAAATTATTTAAAAATTTATGTCCAAAAAGATGGGTTTTGATTATTGACCAGAATTTATGAGTAATCATTTTAAATCATAGGATGAACCTCCATAAAATTTGATAAACAATGTGAAACAAAAAATTAACCAATTTTTTTACATGGTATGTGTGTCAATAAATAATTATATTTAATAAAATCAGTCATGTTCTCCCCTTTTGTTTTCATTATTTTTTCTTCAAATAAAAATCTAAATAGGAACAATATTAATTTCATTATATTTTTATATTTTTTTTTCATGAAGTGTGTGCTAAAAATAAAATAAAAGGAAGGAATTATAATGTATTTAATATATTTTATATATTTTCACGAGTCATAAAATAATGTATAATGAAAAATTAAATCTTATTTACATTTTTTTTATTTCATTTTTTTCTCATTTTTTGAAGGACAACCAGATGAAATAAATAATACAAAATGAAAATTTTTAATCCTTACGAATTTTCTTATTATCCACCAACAAAAATATTTACACGCACATTTACACCACCCAAAAACAAAACACATCCCATATAACAAACTAAAATGTCTCTTTTATAACACTCAAACATTTAATATCCACGCAAAAATACAAAGAGTGTGTGTAGGTAAGGAATAATAATCTTGAAAAATGACTTAATTAAATAAGAAAATTCAAGGAATATTAGGTCTAATGAATGATATATTTAATGGTGGGTCTTATAATAAATGTTTTTAGAAAAATATGTTACTCAAAAATTCAAAAAAAAACCATGAAATATAAATATTCAAGTGAGAAAAAACCCAAACTCTGGTTCTCAAATGAAATCTTATATTCTCTAAAGAATGTGTTGGTATTTGAAATATTATCTCATAGTGTTTCTGAATAACTCATGGGAATAGAAAAATATTTTGAGTTAGGTATTTATGGGCATGGATATAAAAATTACTCAAACTACTAAAAATTATTTAAAATACAATTTATGAAAATATATTTTACTTCAACATTCATTTACACTCCATTTCATTAGAAATTATTTCAATCATCCCTAAATCAATCTATGTATGAAAATTGATAATAGTATTCATTAAATCTCATGGTTGATAACAAAATATAAAAATGAAATTAACATAAGAAAAACTAAGCAGGTCGACACTCTCCCCACACATAAAATTTAATACCCTTCATTTCAGCACAACAAAATATAAATAAGGGTTAAAAAACCAAGGAGAAGGAATGATACAACATGGATTTACATTATAGTGGAATCCATGATTTATGATAATTGAAAGTTCCAATAGACTTATAAATATTGAAATAATTAAAATCATAAGAGCAATAAGGAAAAGGAAATAGGGAGGGATGAAAGGATAAAACATGGTTTGGACCCATATGTGGGTTCTTGGTTTTTACTTCCCGTAGTCAGAAAAATGTCGTGGTTTAACCCTAATATGATGGTGGATAATTTTTCCATCATAGAAATACCAATTTTTTATTTAATCCCACATCCATATGTAAAGTACAGTATTGGGAACTCCCCATCAAATGAAAAACAACCTAATCCCCCAAAAGTGATGAAAGAATGATTTTGAGGTGTAGATTGAGAGGGAAAATAATATAGCATTTATCCCATTTATGTAACATAGGAGGAATGGTGTCCACAATTAGTGTAGGAATTATAATAGTAATAAGAATAAATTTTGGTTCATGTTAATAAATTTATTAATAATTTATTTCTTATTTGGTTCTGCCATCCTCATTTTCACTAGTGTACAACTTCTCTGACTCCATCATTTTCTCCTCAATGTAAGGTACATATTCATCTTCTTCATCAAAAGCATACAGTATGGGTTTATTATCTTAAAAAATAATATGGGATATTTTATTAAAATTTAGAGTCAATGAATTTTTTATAAAAATAATTCTTGGTAATTTTATCTCTTATTAAATTTCTTACTTTAGACTATTTTTACATATGTAGGTAGCTAAAAATACATTTTTAGGGTAGTGTCTCTTAAATATTCTATTCAACCTAAAAACGGAATTATTTAAAAAATTTTATAACAAATATTTCATTATGTATATCTTTTTTTATTTCTAACCATATAACATTAATTTATTCAACGTTGACATCCAGTAATGCAACCATCATTCTTCCTTTTCTGAGAAAATTTAATTTTTATTAAAGCTTCAGGAAATTTTCTTACATTTGAATATTCATTGTATCTTCAATTATATGATCACTATAAAATTTTTCAAATGGCCAATAACTATAATACTCACCATAACAATCAATCTTGGTCGATGAAATTGAATATATGTAATGATGCTCTTTTTTTAAATTGTTTTTAAATGTTTTTTTATTTTATGAAAACAATTGTGCAAAAGCTATTGGAAACCCTATAAATGGATAACAATTAATGTATAGTGATTTCATGATCCATTATTCAATTAATTTCTTGTCGTCCTATGAGATAACCAATGTGGCACACCCTAGGGTCGATCACAAGGAGGCCGCTCACAACATACATATTTTTTCAATTATCTATTTTTATAGTATAACAAATTTAAAAATTAATTAAATAATATAAATGGTTTTAATTTTATTTATAAAATAATTGGAAAATAAATAAAATATATAATTATATATATATATATATATATATATATTAAAATACAAAAAAAATGAAAAGGAAGTCAATTCATAAAGAAGACAGCATAATAAAACTATTGTTCTTGGTGTTTCATGGGGATGTTGTCATTGATATTCAAAATATATTTCTAATTATTTTGTTCAATGTATATATTGATAAAATTAACTTGAAAATGAATAATTTTTACTGTATTACCCTACACTGATATATCTTCATGTAGTAGTATTCCATTCCATGTTAATTAAATGGCCAAATTACACCATTTGAATGACTCTGATATCTACAAGAAAGAAAATGAGTGAATAAAGATAAAGAAAACAATAGTAGAGAAAGAGGGATTAACTATTGAATAGGCCAGAGGTCATCACGAACATCAAAATTACATTTATTACTCCTACACCAGCATAGTGGTGCAAGGTTGATCCACAGAGAAGGTAGATAAGTAAATTCTAAGGTTTTGAATTTTAAACCCCCACTGTTGTCAGCAGTGGGGAAAACATATTCTTACTTTTCATTATTATTATTATTATTATTTAAATGATGTAGTGAAACAAGATGAGGTAACACGTTTTTTTTCAAATTAAATAAATCTTAAACTATAAAGCTAAAAAGATAAAGAAATATAGCTGACTAATATTAAGAAGCAATAGACAAAGGAGCTAAGATCAACAGTTTTCTTGGAAATTCCAAACTTGATGGTTTAAAGGATAACTCTCCACTAAATTTAATTGAATCAAAACTTAGAAATTGGCTGAAATATATTCCTCGCCAGAAGACAAATCGAACCGAAGTATGACTTTTAGATTTCACCACTCTAAAGATCATCGATTGTTTAAATTTTGAAAAAGAATATAGTTGAAGATAAACTCGCCATAAAACTCCAACTGTTATGACATTAAAGAATCATAAAAAAGATGATCAAGTTCAATCTCACTAATAGTACTTGAAACTATGAATTTCTTTAAATAATGTAATATGTGACCAATTAACATGATCATAAAAATTTATCTCACCGATCAATTATAATGTAAGAAATGAATTATGTGAAGAATTTAAAGAATAAACCAACAAATTATAAAATTCTTGAGTTAATCAATTCAGCCTATGATCGTGATGAAATATAGAATTGAAAACATCCGAAAACGGGGTACAAGAATTTAGGATAGAGGGAAGAAGTACTCCCCAAGTACTGCTCTGCTCTCGGGCTCCTTGGTCTTCTGCTAATCTCCAGTGCTGCTCCAGGGAGTGTCCGCTCTCGCCTGAATGAGAGTCCTTGGATCTTCTCTCCAATGTGTGTTCGTGGAATGAAAAATGAGAGCTCTTTTTCTGCTGCTACTCTGCTTTATGTACCTTGTTGTCATAAGCTGCATGTCACTGCTCGATTTCCACTGACATGGAAAGTCCTTCAGTTGTGCACCACACACGTGCGTTTTTTTTTGTGACAGGCATGTTGCAGTAGTATTTCCCTCATAACTAACTCTCGGTGAGTAATTTAGACGAATATGGACGTGTTTTAGTCCCTCGAATGAACCTGCAATGTTAATACAGAAAATAAATGAATATGCAAAGAAAGTAAACCAGTTAATTTTTAGTTTAATGTTATACTACTTGTTAAAAAGTTAACTAACATATGTTAACAAATAATTAAATTGATAATTATTATCTACTTTTGTATTATTTATATAATTATCCACTTAATATTTCTATCATAATAAATAAATTTAAATTGAGTTAATAATTATAGTTACTGAGTTATTAATTTTATCATTTTTAACTAAGTTATTAAAATTTACATCATAAGAATTTAGATATTAATAATTAATAATTTTGTTATCATTATTCTTACTACTTTTAATGAAATTTAACTGTTTGATAAATTGAATAGTTTATTTTAATATAATTAAATATAATTAATACTTTAGTTTTAAATATTTTTAAATTAATAATTAAATTTTGAAGTTTTTTTATAATTATTATTAATTATACATTTACACAATAAACAATATATTAAATTATTATTAACATTTATTATTAATTTAGTTTTGTATTTTAATTTATAATATATATATTTATTAATATTATAATTGTTTTAAATTTATAAATTTTATAAATTATTTTATATTTATTTGACTTAGTAATGTCAAATTTTATGTAAATTTAACATAACTTTAACTTTACTTTACTTTTATTATTTACTTTTTCTTTTTTGCTTTTTATTTTTTTACTTTATATTACTTTTATTATTTACTATTTTTTAATATCTCTTCCTTCCTCATCCAAATTGGCACTGAAAAGGGAGGAGGTCTTCTTCTTCCTTAGCTTCGGTCGGTGGCTCCAGCTCAGCAAAACCCGCGGCACATGATTTCCTCTTCTCCAGCGCAGCTCGGCTCCTCCTACGATCATACAACAACACAACAGAGTCCCTCGAAGCAGCTGGTACGACGGTCCATCGACTCCAGCGCTGCTCCCGGCCTCCACCAGCCGAGGCGGCGGTTCAAGCAGCAGCAACTTCTTCTCCAAATCCCGCTGCAGCGAGCTCCTCCTCTTGCAGTGCGGCGCACTGCTCCTTGCAGTGACCTAGCGGCATCAGACTCAGCTTCGGCTCCATAACAGCAACGGTCCTGCGGCAAGAACAAAGGAGGTTATCGTCTTCATCTGCGCAAAATACCCTCAACATGGTTTTTTTAATACGTTTTCTGAAAAAAAAAATATTTTAAAAAAAACGGTCAGGTTAAAAATATTTTTCAAAATGCCCCTCAAAGGCGGCATCCGCGATGCCGCCTTTGTGTTTCGGGGCAAAGGCGGCATCGTAGATGCCGCCTTTGACCTTTACGCGAAAGGCGGCATGCGCGATGCCACCTTTCCCCAATTTTTTTAAAAAATTTTATTTTTATTTTTATTTTTTTGTTTTGTTTATATATATATATATATAAACAAAACAAAATTTTTCAGCAGAATATCTCTACTACTAAATATCCAGCGGTACTGCCATTACAGCAGTCTGGATTCTGACAGAAACCATCACCCAGACCTCCCTTTTATAAGATGGCTTTCCCTGGAAATCATTCTACATTTTCGATGTGGGATTCAGGTTCTCCCTTTCCTGCACAGTACATTCTGTATTTCCGATGTGGGATTCTGTTTCAAGTGCATGAATTTGAAAGACAATAAAATATAAACTATAAGACCAATATAAATGAAATTTTAAATATTGATTAAACATATAAGAAATTATTGAAAACAAAAAGAATTTCCTTAAAAATGATGATAAAAAATAATTTATAAGCTTTCAAAACGGCCTACTTGAAATTTAAAAATGTTTCAAGTACGTGAATTTGAAAGAATATAAAATATAAAATATAAAACGAATATAATTGAAACTTTAAATATTGATTAAAGATATAATAAATAGTTGAAAACAAAAGGAATTTCCAAAAAAATGTTAATGAAAAGTAATTTATAAGCTTTCAAAACCGCTTACTTGAAATTTAAAAATGTTTCAATCACGTGAATTTGAACGACTATAAAATATAAACTATAGAACTAATATAACTGAAACTTTACACATTGATTAAACATATAAGAAATAGTTGAAAACAAAAATAATTTCATAAAAAATGTTGATGGAAAATAATTTATAAGCTCTCAAAACTGCCTACTTGAAACTTAAAAACGCTTCAAATACGTAAATTTGAACGACTATAATTACATAAGTAATAATTAATAAGAAATAAGAAATAATTATTAATTAATAATTATAATGAATAATAATAATTACTAATTACTAATTAATTAGCAATATAATTATTATTTATATTACTAATTAACTAAATAATTATTATATATGTGATAATTAATAAGTAATAAGTAATAATTATTAATTAATAATTATAATGAATAATAATAATAATAATTAATATTTATATTACTAATTAATAATTAATAATTACTAATTACTAATTAATTAGTTATAATTATTAATTATATTACTAATTAAATATAAAATAATTATATATGTAATAATTAATAAGTAATAAGTAATAATTATTAATTAATAATTATAATGAATAATAATAATTAATATTTATATTACTAATTAACTAATTAATAATTACTAATTACTAATTATTAATTAATTAGTTATAATTATTAATTATATTACTAATTAACTAAATAATTATTATATATCTAATAATTAATAAGTAATAATTATTAATTAATAACTATAATGAATAATTATAATAATTAATATTTATATTACTAATTAATAATTAACTAATTAATAATTACTAATTACTAATTACTAGTTAATTAGTTATAATTATTAATTATATTACTAATTAACTATTTAATTATTATATATCTAATAATTAATAAGTAATAAGTAATAATTATTAATTAATAATTATAATGAATAATAATATTACTAATTAACTAATTAATTTTGAAATAATTAATTATTAATAATTACTAATTAGTTATTATAGTGAATAATTATAATTACTAATTATATTACTAATTAACTAATTTACTATTATCTAATTAAGAATTATATTACTAATTAACTAATTAATTATTATATAATTAATAGTTATATTAATAATTAACTAAATAATTATTATATAAGTAATAAGTAATAATTAATAATTATAATGAATAATTATAATTAATATTTATATTACTAATTAACTAATTAATTATTATATAATTAATAGTTACGTACTTGAAACATTTTTAAGTTTCAAATAGGTGGTTTTGAAAGATTATAAATTATTTATCATCAACAATTTTGATGAAATTATTTTTGTTTTTAACTATTTATTATATTTTTAATCAATGTTTTAGGTTTCATTTATATTGGTCTTATATTTTATGTTTTATGGTCTTTGATAGTAATGTACTTGAAACATTTTTAAGTTTCATGTTGGTGGTTTTGGAAGATTATAAATTATTTATCATCAACAATTTTGATGAAATTCTTTTTTTTTCAACTATTTCTTATATTTTTAATTAATAATTATTACTTATTACTTATTACTTATTAGATATATAATAATTTTTTAGTTAATTAGTAATATAATTAATAATTATAACTAATTAATTAGTAATTAGTAATTATTAATTATTAATTAGTTAATTAGTAATATAAATATTAATTATGATTATTCATTATAATTATTAATTAATAATTATTACTTATTAATTATTAATTATTACATATATAATTATTTTATATTTAATTAGTAATATAATTAATAATTATAACTAATTAATTAGTAATTAGTAATTAGAAATTATTAATTATTAATTAGTAATATAAATATTAATTATTATTATTATTCATTATAATTATTAATTAATAATTATTACTTATTACTTATTAATTATCACATATATAATAATTATTTAGTTAATTGGTAATATAATTAATAATTATATTGCTAATTAATTGGTAATTAGTAATTAGTAATTTTTAATTATTTAATTAGTAATATAAATATTAATTATTATTATTCATTATAATTATTAATTAATAATTATTTCTTATTACTTATTAATTATTACTTATGTAATTATAGTCGTTCAAATTTACGTATTTGAAGCGTTTTTAAGTTTCAAGTAGGCGGATTTGAGAGCTTATAAATTATTTTCCATCAACATTTTTTATGAAATTCTTTTTGTTTTCAACTATTTCTTATATGTTTAATCAATGTGTAACGTTTCAATTATATTCGTTCTATAGTTTATATTTTATAGTCGTTCAAATTCATGTGATTGAAACATTTTTAAATTTCAAGTAAGCGGTTTTGAAAGCTTATAAATTACTTTTCATTAACATTTTTTTAGAAATTACTTTTGTTTTCAACTATTTCATATATCTTTAATCAATTTTTAATGTTTCAATTATATTCGTTTTATATTTTATATTTTATAGTCTTTGAAATTCACGTACTTGAACCATTTTTAAATTTCAAGTAGGCGGTTTTGAAAGCATATAAATTATTTTTCATCATCAATTTTAAGGAAATTCTTTTTTTTCAATAATTTCTTATATGTTTAATCAATATTTAAAATTTCATTTATATTGGTCTTATAGTTTATATTTTATTGTCTTTCAAAGTCATGCACTTGAAACAGAATCCCACATTGCAAATACAGAATGTACTGCGCAGGAAAGGGAGAACCTGAATCCCACATCGAAAATGAAGAATGATTTCCAGGACAAGCCATCTTATAAAAGGGATGTCTGGGTGAGGGTTTCTGTTAGAATCCAGACTGCTGTAATGGAAGTACCGCTGGATATTTAGTAGCAGAAAAATTCTGCTGAAATTTTTTGTTTCGTTTATATATATATATATATATATATAAACAAAACAAAAAAATAAAAATAAAAATTTAAAAAAAATTAGGGGAAAGGCGGCATCCGGGATGCCACCTTTGCCCCGAAACACAAAGGCGGCATCGCGGATGCCGCCTTTGAGGGGAATTTTGAAAAATATTTTTAACCTGACCGTTTTTTTAATATTTTTTTTTAAAAAAAACATATTTAAAAAAAACTCCCCTTAACATGCATTGATTCCTCACACAACAGTCCATTAGTGGAGGCTCATCCTGCCTCGATGATCTGTTGGCTTCTCCAATTGCAGAATCGTGATTCCACAGTGTCATCGTCACTTCCGTAGGCAAGCTCCTCCAAAGAGGGTCCCTCCAAGTCACGGTTTAGCTTCGACCGCGGTATTGGAATACACTCCAAGGTGACTAGCTCATCTTCAAGGGGAAATGACACCTTTAAGCTGATGGTGAATCATCCTCATGCCACTGGAACTTGGCTCGCGGATTTTGATTTCTAGTGATGGGTTGTTATGGCCCCGGTTGTGGATACGGTGGAGCAGCTTGGATGAAAACGTGAGGAAAGAAACAGGGTGAGAAGAGAAACACTGCACAACGAAGCAGTTCAAAATGGTTATGGTTCAAGGAAAAATGGAGAGACAGTATCTGGGTATTGACGGTGGCACCTAAAAAATGAAACGGTGAGTCAGTGTAGTGGCGTCACAGTGAGACTGTGAATAGTATCACGGTGGGTCAGTGATGAATCCAGTGCATGGGGAACTATGGGTTATGGTTCTATGGGTTACGGTGAGACTGTAAAAAAGATTACGGTGAGACAGTAGAGATACAGTGTTTCCGTGAGGAGTGTCACGGTGAGACCGTGACTCAAACCGGTGAGACCATGTTAAGTGTTTACGGTGCCACCGTTAACCTACATAATAATCAGAGAAAAATAAATTGAATTAAAACATAATTAAAATAAGAACAAAATAATTAATAAAAAATAGAATTGAATTAATTCAATTGAAAACGTAAATAAAATTTAAACTTTGATAAATCTATAAAACCAATTAAACTTAATTTATTTTATTAATAACTACAATATGTAAATTTTAGACTGCTCCAAAATTAAAACTAAAATAAAAAAGAAAATAACTTATTAAAAGATTAAAGTAAAATTAAACATTTATATAACAAAGTCTTATTATTTAAATTAGTTACTTTTACAAAGTTAATTAATTTGAAGTAGACAGATAATAATTAAATTATTAAACCTTTATGTTAATTATTGGAAGTTTTAAATAAAAGACATAATGATTGAGGGAGGTAAATAATATTTTATTAATGAATTATTAACATATATCTATTAATTAGGTTATATTAAATTAATTTTTAATACATGCATTGTCAGATTAAGACGGAATTAACTATGTGCAATTGTATAATTAATTAATTAGCTAATAAATGTTAAATTATTAATTATGCAGAACAAAAAAAACAATCTAAATAAAAGGTTATTAGTCTATAAAATTTAAATAAGAGATAAATTAACTAATTTAAGGCTTAAAATACACTATTAATTATAAAAAATGATTAGTTATTAAATTTAATAATAAAAATACAAAAGAACCATTATTTATTAAAAAGTATTAAAATAAGTAATTAAATTAATAAAAATTAATTAAAAAGATGAAGAAAAACATGCGTTTTTAAGCCCACATCAAATTCACCCACACTTATGCATTGTTTGTCCTCAAACAATACCATGTTTTATTATTTTTTGAAAAACAGAAAAATTGTTTATAATTTAGATCAAAATGTAACATGTCTAGAACTTTAAATAGAGGACTTCAAAAACATGTCGATAGGATTTTAGAAACGAAGTTTCTCATACGGATCTTGCTTAGAAAAAATTCTCACTGGTAACTAAGAAAGCTATGAATCATCAAACAATGAATATTTCATGCCTCATATTTGATACTTCTTAGTGAAAAACTTCTATCCAGGCTCAAGTCCAAAGTACAAGAGTGACAAAAGGAAAAATTTATGTGGAATTAAGAACTTAACAGAAGGAACTTTGCATTTGAATCATCACTTAGGTTCTAAAAATAAATAATTTTTTTATGAATCACATCGATGATACAATGAAATTGATTCTTATAAAAACCATTTGACCCCTTCTTCAACTGTCGTTCATCATTCCCCTCCCCCTAATGAGCTCATTTTTGACCCTAAACACTTTATTTAATTTCTCGCATGCCATGTTTCATTGTGATAATCACAGTGAAATAAGAACTTATTCAAAGTGAACAGAGGGCTTATAGTTAACAGAAATTCACCTAGCATATTGGGTCTCAGAGACTCACCGTGGGATCCCAGATGCCCATACTACTCCAGTTTGAAAATATTTATATCTGAAATCTTTTAAATTGTCTCATTAAGGTGATTACTTTTTATAATTAAAAGAAAAATGAGTCAACTATGTTCAAAATCAAAATTCCAATTCCAAGAGTTATGATCATAATTCCATTAACAGATCACCCATGTCACCCTCAGAAGTAATTCCAAAACCAAAATTTCCATTAGATCACTAAGATAGTCTACTCATCAATCATCCAATATCACTAATTTCAGATACAAAACAAATCTCAACTACCAGCAAAACACTGTCCACATACAAGACTCATTTGAGTACAGTATAATTCCTAAAATTATGAAAAAAACATGAAAACTTTTATACATTTTTAACAAAAAGTTTGAATTTGTAGTGGGAATTTATGGCCTTACATTAAATCACAATTTAGCACAGTGAAGAATTGACCCCCTCCCCCACTATAAAAACCAAAATTTTTCCGAAAATATGACATCTAAATTTGGAGAAGAAAATTTAATCAATTAAGGATCAAAACTTATTTTCAATTAAATAGATTTATCATTTGTATATCGGGTCTCTTTGAAGATCAAAAATATTTTTTTCCAGAATAAATAAATTAACAACAAGTTCATTGGACAAAACATGAATTAACATTTATGTCTAATGTATAAGATTTTCATTATAGCTCAAAAGTATCATATAAAGTGTAAGTGCACAATTAATTGGGTGTAAGAATTTTAACAATGTATGATTCAAATGGATGATCAATATAGAAGAATGATGCATTTTAAACACCGCATAGATACAACAGCATGTTCCCCGCCACACATAGTTTCATGTAGTGAAAATATTTTTTTTAAAATACAATCTAGTTTCCAGTATTGAAGTACATACCGATTATTTTATTTACATAGTGACATACAAAAAAATTTAATATAGTTAAAATCATGCAATAAAATTTTCAATACACATGTAGCTGGTTTTTTCTATTAAAAGCATAATTTCTCAGCAAGCAAAACATGCAGTAGATTTTTTTCAAAAGCATTAAGAAGCAGAAAAATGAAATGCAACAATTATGAATTGAGTACTTCCCTGAATATATTTGTCAATTTTCCTCCAGTACGGGAATTCTACTCCTTAAATGACACAACAACATAATCCAAGAGACATAGAGCATGTAAACCAAGAAAAAATAACCAGCAAAGACAATGCATATAGAAGGAAGCAAAACATGACCTTATTAAAAGAAAAACAAGAATAGAAATAAAAGTAAACACAAAAGAAATAACACAATTTGACTCCCATAAAGCACTAAATTTAATGTATTCAGTTAGAATTTATTTAATCACAACCTTTTTTATTAACACAAAAGAAGAACCATGGGTTGTCTCCCATGAAATGCTAGGTTTATATTCCCCACCCGGACTCACATAGAACTAACCGTTGTCACAAGGTGGATGTGGTTTTATTAATAGAAACACCACATGTGTTTGGACCAACAATTTGTAACATAAAGATGAAATTTGTGGGCACCAAAACATAACACAATAAAAACTGAATTTTCATAACCTAAAATAACCCATAAGTATCACCCTTTAACAACTGTGAGCATAATGCTGAACACTACTAGATTTGATTCAGATTTTTCAAGATTTGAATTCACATGAAGGGACAACATAAAACTAGGTGCTTCAAAAGGTGAGGCATTATTCTCATGGCTATCTCTACCAGCTTCATCATTAACGGATTCACATTCAAGGGTGAAAATGGGTAAATTCTGATTAGAAGGTTCAAGAGGGAATTCAATAGAGTACTAGATAGAATTATGGACATTGATACACAAGTGAGATTCCCCCTCTGAACTACTATCAGTATCATGAAAAGACTCCGCACCCTTCACAGTTGAGGATGGAAGTGACATATAAGGAAGAGAATTTATTTTATCACTAACAGGTTCATCTCTAACATTGTTATAAATCTCTTCCAAAAGATCCTCATTTGTTAACTCACACTGAACATCTACTGGTTCTATCAAACCAGTTCTGCAAACATCATCTATTGTGTGTTCAACCTCTAGATTATGTTCAAGTTCAAAAGGCTCACTCTCTAAAACTATGTCATTTGAGTGTTGAAACTCAATTTCAGGAGAAGAATTGTAAAATTCAGTTTCAATGAATTCAATTTCCAGAATGTTAAAATTAAAACAATTCAGCTCATGTTGGTTAACACTAATTCTCATTTCTTTGAACGAAGTTTCAGAAAAGTTATTACTATAAGAATTGGGAAATGAGAACTCATAAGTTATCATTTCTACATATATCATTCCCTCATTCTCAACATCATAAAACAACATTTAAGAAATAGATGGGTTTAAAATTTCGAAACATGGAATAGAAGTGTTCAGTTTAAGTTAAAAAATTTCAGATTCTATATTTTCCAGATTAAGGTTTTCTTCCAAAGTGTTCCTAATACCATGTTCTTCCTCAATGTCCACAAATTCATAAAAATTGGGAGAATAATTATTTACATTAAAGTTTTAAGTTTCAAGAATATCATCAACCCGAATGACATAATTCTCAAAACTCCTAAAATAATGATTTTCTCCAATGTAAGAATTATGAAAATAACTGGGCTATCTTTTTCAATATGTTTTAATTCAGTTTCAAAATTTACCAAATCAACACCATTAAAGATCTTTTTGTTATTTTCAATGTTATTCTATTAATTTAGTGAGCTGGCTATTTCCAGATTTGGTTCAACAGTTTAAAATTCTTCTAATTAAATGGTGTGTTTCCCAATTTCACAGTCACTCTCCTCATCAACAACATTTTGAAATCTTTTATACACATTTCCCTTTACTTTTTATTCAAATTATTCTTATTCGTTAACCCATTGTTTTAATTTCAAGAAATTATTTCCAATATTTTTAGTCTTTGATCCCACTCTTGAGAATCTCTAAGTAAAATTTCATGAGTTTTAGTTAACCAATTGTTAATTAGTTCCACCATAGAGTCTAGTTTAGAATCAATTAATTAAATTTTAGCTAGGGTGTTAGGACTGGGCTAAATGTTCTCATTTTCATCAATGTAAAAATACCGTTGTGGCTGGTTATAGACACACTGCCAGGTAGTATGTCCATAATCTCCCCAACAAATGTAGCAAAGTCCATTGCAGTAGTTTGATCCGTCAAAACATTCCATTTTTTTAAATTTTCAGATTAAACACACAGAGTTTCACAGTTGATGCAAAATTCTAATGGAAAACTAAAGCAATAGGTTATAGTTCACAGTTCTTTTTAATTTTTTTGGTAGATGTTTTTTATATGATTTTTTATGTGTGTTTTTATGTTTTTTATTAAATCCATAGATTCTCTACGCATGCCTTCCCTGTCAACGGTTCCAAAATTTGAATAGGATGGAGGTCGTCACAGCCCACAAAATTACATTTACTACACCTACACTAGCACTGTGGTGCAGGGTCGATCCACAGAGAAGGCAGATAAGTAAACTCTAAGGTTTTGAATTTTAAACCCCAACTGTTGTTAGAAGTAGGGAAAATATCTTGTTTATTTTCATTATTATTATTGTTATTATTATTTAAATGATGTAGTGCAACAAGATGAGGTAACACATTTTTTTTCAAAGTAACTAAATCTTAAACTACAGAGATGAAAAGATAAAGAAATATTATAGACTAATATAAAGAAGTAATCGACAAAGGAGATAAGATCAATAGTTTTCTTGGGAATTCCAAACCTGATGGTTTAGAGGATAACTATCCAGTAAATTTAATTGAATCACACCTTAGAAATTGGTTGAAATATCTTCCTTAGAAGAAGAAAAATCAAACAAAAGTATGACTTTTAAAGTTCACCACTCTAAAGATCTGCGACTGTTTAAATTTTGAAAAAGCATACAGTGGAAGTTAAACACACCATAAAACTCCAAATATTATGATATTAAAGCATCATAAAAAATATTATCAAGTTTATTCTCACCAATTGAAATTGAAACTATGAATTTGTTTAAAGAATGTAAGGTGTGAAAAATTAACATGATCATAAAAATTTATCTCGCTGATCAATTCTGATGTCAGAAAAGAATTAAGTGAATAATTTTAAGAGTAAAAAAAAGTATAAAATTCATGAGTTAATCAATTCAGACTATGATCATGATAAAATATAGTGTTGAAAACATCTGAAAACAGAGTACAAGAATTAACGACAGAGGGAAGAAGTACTCCCCAAGTACTGCTCTGTTCTCGGGATCCTAGGTCTTCTGCTGATCTCCAGTGCTTCTCTTGGGAGTCTCCACTCTCGCTTGAATGAGAGTACATGGATCTTCTCTCCAATGTGTGTTCGTGGAATGAAAATGAGAGTCTCTATTGTCCACTTCTACTCTACTTTATGTACCCTACTTTCAATAGTTGTATGTCACTGCTCGATTTCCACCGACTTGGAAAGTCCCTCAGTTGTGCACCGCACACGTGCATTTTTTCACGACAGACACATTTCACTAGTATTTCCCTCGTAACTAACTCTCTGTGAGTTAGTTAGATGAATTTGGATGTGTTTTAGTCCCTTGAATGAACATGTAATGTTAAAACATAATATAAATAAATGAATACGCAAAGAAAGTAAAGTAGTTAATTTTTAGTTAAATGTCATACTACTTGTTAAAAAGTTAACTAATGTAAATTAATTTATAATTAAATAGGAAATTGTTTTCTACTTCTATATTATTTATAAAATTATCCACTTATATTACTGTTGTAATACATAAATTTAAATTAGTTAATAGTTATAGTTACTAAGTTATTAATTTTATCATTTTTAACTAAGATATTAAAATTTATGTCATAAGAATTTATATATTATTAATTAATAATTTTATTCTTATTATTTTAACTACTTTTAAAGAAATTTAACTATTTTATTAATTTATTAGTTTATTTTAATTTAATAAAATAGAACTAATACTTTAGTTTTAAATATTTTTAAATTAATAAGTAAATTTTAACGTTTATTTATAATTATTATTAATTATACATTTACACTATAAATAATATATTAAATTCTTATTAACAATTCTTATTAATTTAGTTTTGTATTTTAATTTATAATTTATATATTTAATAATATTATAATTGTTTTAAATTTATAACTTTTATAAATTATTTTATATTTATTTGACTTAGTAAAGTTAAATTTTATGTAAAGGTAACATAACCTCAACTTTACTTTACATTTATTATTTACTTTTACTTTTTTACTTTTTATTTTTTACTTTATATTAATTTTATTATTATATTTTTTTAATTTGTTATTTTTTAATATTTCTTCCTTCCTCCTCCACATTAGCGCTGAAAAGGGAAGAGGTCTACTTCTTCATCAACATCTGTCGGCAGTTCTAGCTCAGTAAAACCCGCAGGGAAGGCTTTCCTCAGCTCCAGTGCAGCTCGGCTCCTCCTACAAATATACAATAGAACTGTGGACTCCCTCAAAGCAGCTGGTTCGATAGCCCCTCGGCTCCAGCGCTGCTCCAGGCCTCCACTAGCCCAGGAAACAATTCAAGCAGCATCAGCTTCTTCTCCAAATCCCATAGCATCGAGCTCCTCATCTTGAAGTGCAGTGCACAGATCCTTCCAGCGACCTAGCGACATTGCACTCGGCTTCTGCTCCTTATCAACAGCGGTCTGACGGCAAGCACAAAGGAGGTTACAATCTTCCTTTGCACAAAATACCCTCAACATGCAGTGATTCCTCACATAGTGGTCCAGTAGTGGAGGCTCATCCTACCTCGATGATCTGTTGGCATATCCAATCGCAGAATCATGATTCCAAAGTTTCATCGTCACTTCCTTAGACAAGCTCCTCCAAAGAGGGTTCCTCCAAGCAGTGGTGAAGCTTCGATCACGGCATTGGAATACTCTCCAAGGTGACCAACTCATTTTCATGTGGCAATGACACCTCCCAGCCATTGGTGATTCATCCTCATGCGACTGGAACTTGGCTCGCAGATTTTAACTTCCATCGGTGGGTTGTTGTGGCACCAGTTGTGGATATGGTGGAATAGGTTGGATTAAAATGTGAGGAAAGAAATGGGGTGAGAAGAGAAACAATTCACAATGAATTAGTGATAAAGGGTTACGGTGCAAGGAAACATGGTGAGACAGTATCAAGGTATTGACGGTGGCACAATAAAAAATGAAACGGGTGAAAACAATGCATCCGTAAAGTGGTGCCATAGTGAGACATTGAAGAATATCACGGTGGGACAGTGATGAATCTAGTGAATGGTGAACCGGTAAGAAAGGTTACAGATCCATGGGTTACGATGAGACCGTAAAAAATATTGTGGTGAGACAATAGAGTTATTGTGCGTCCGTGATGAGTGTCATGGTCAGACCGTGACTAAAACCGGTGATACCGTATTAAGTGTTTACAGTGCCACCGTTAACCTGCATAATAATCAGAGAAAAATAAATTGAATTAAAACATAAATAAAATAAGAGAAAAATAATTAATCAAAACTAAAACTGAATTAAAACAATTGAAAATGTAAATAAAATGTAAACTTTGATAAATCTATAAAACAAATTAAATTCCAGTTAATTTATTAATAACTACAATAAGTAAATTTTAGATTGCTCCAAAATTAAAACTAAAATTAAAAAGAAACTAACTTATTAAAAGATTAAAGTAAAATTTAACATTTATATAACAAATAAAAATTATTTAAGTTAGTTACTTTAACAAAGTTAATTAATTTTAAGTAGATAGATAATAATTAAATTATTAAACCATTTTGTTAATTATTGATGTTTTAAATAAAAGACATAATAATTGAGGTAGGTAATTAAACTTTTATTAATGAATTATTAACATATATCTATTAATTAGGTTATATTAAATTAATTTTTAATATATGAATTGTCAGATAAAGACTAAATTAACTAAGTGCAAATGCAGAATTAATTAATTAGCAAATAAATGTTAAATTATTAATTATGCAGAACAAAAACGACAATCTAAATAAAAGGTTATTAGTCTATAAAATTGAAGTAAGAGATAAATTAACGAATTTAAGGCTTAAAATACACTAATAATTATAAAAATTGATTAGTTATTAAAGGCAATAATAAAAAATACAAAAGAACCATTATTTATTAAAAAATATTAAAATACGTAATTAAATTAATAAAAATTAATTAAAAATATGGGGCAAAACATGTGTTTTTAAGGCCACATAACATATCACCACAATAATTTTAACAACTGTTTAAATTATATAATAATTTAAGATAAATAATTAAATCTCCATAAAATCAAACACCACCACTCCCCCCTTGAACAATAGTGAGGGTTATCTCTCTACAAACATGGATTTAAATTGATGTACCATGGGACAAACAATAAAATGAAAATGGAGAGAAAAGATAATTGGAATAAGAGGGAAAATCTAATATATAATGAATATATTAAAATCATTATTAAAAAATATCAAATCAACCATACCCCAGTTAAATTTATATCCATGTAAAATGTAGATGAGAATACAATTTCTAGAAAAAATACTGAAAAACATTTTGATCAAATTATTTACTATGAGTGAATGAACATGTTTCTATTAGTTAATTATAGAATTCTATAATGGTTTCTTTTTAAAATTTGTCTGATAATGATTCCTATTTTGTACCACAACCTTTTAGATTCATTGAACTCATTCGGAGATAGATATTTATACTTTTCTATGGGAATTTATTCCACCCCGGTTGTCTATTTATATTCCCAATATTAATTACCCCATGCAGTTATGGACATGAATCCGGTATATTATCATATAGAATCACTCAATGAATATCTCCATAAATTCTTATACCAATAAATGTTGAATTTTAGATTCTTTTGACCATCCCAAGTTGAGTAAAAATCTTATTATTAAAACCATCCAGATTTGCGCACAGTTTTTGGGGCCCCGATTTTGAGTTAGTTTTGGGCCTCTAGAAGATGGATTGATCATTGTATCCCTAAGGAGTAAATAAGGTATAGGATGCATGATATCCATTAAAAACTAATTTCACAATTTTATTCATTTTAATAATTGTTATTTCTAAAAATAATGAATATAAATTAAATATTTAAATACCAAAATTTGGAAATTTATACATTTAAGCTTCAAATTCCCTTAAAACCTAACAATGTGATGATTCAATACAAAATAATAATCTACTGGGATTAATAAAATGTAATATCAATATAAAATATAAGAAAATGACAACTTCAATAGATATGCCTCTGAGAGGCTATTAAGAGATATATCTGTTAAATGAATGTGATTTGTGGGTCCAACATTATATTTCCCTATAGTGCATGGGGTAATGTTTTTATATCAATTGATACCATCTTCAGTTCATGAATAGTTGTAAAAAACCAAATTTATATAATTTACTAGGGGTTATCCTTTACTTATTATTATTATTCCATGTTTTATGTGGATCCCACATTCCCATGTTGTCATGATATTAACAACATATTTGATGATTCAATGTTCATGTTTATGATTCACATTAATTTATGTAACCATGAATATCCCCATGACTAACATTCATTACATTGGTCATGTTTTACCTTAATTAATCCGTTTTTGGGAATTACATATCACACCTTCATTATGTGAGTTCCCAACATATATAAGGCAATTTTAAATGATCAGTTGAAATTTAAGAACACATTATAGAGTTTTGGAATCATTTTGATGCATGATATATTCATGTTATTATGATATGTGTATAATTAAAAAGAGATTCATTTCTTATCTGTATTTTGGGATATTATTTTATATATATTTATTTAAAAAATCATTAAATAATTTCTAAAAATAAATATGGGGTTTTATAGTTGGAATTAAAAAAATCCTAATTATATATTAAAATTTGAATAATAAATCTTAGGGGACCCCATATTTATCATAATAAAATATGTAAATCATACCCACATTTTGGTAAATTATATAATGAGTTATTTCTGATAAAATTATTTGTATGGATACTATATGGGGATGTAGATCTATAATAGTTTTGCACAGTGGTAGTAAATAAAAAATGGTAGATTAGTTAATAACTCAATCATCACTAAGATCAGGCAATAAAGGACCTATTGCACACGTGTTTTAACCCTCCCAGGGTATTTTCCTCATTAAATTCACAATCTCTTATAAACCATTAATAAGAGAATAAAAATTATTACAAAATATTATATTAGTAAATTGAACATGAATAAAATTAATTAGAAACTAGAAATTCATTGTTTAAGGAATAAATAAAATTTATTACTTATATAATCAATTTACAAGGTCACCATTTTATTATTTAAATAGTTCAAAAATTCTAACCCCCAATAGTTTATATTATTGTAGGAAATGTTTTGAAATAGGAGGAACCGACTCAACCAACTATGTGATAGTAAAGGTGACTAGTTCCCAATTGATATTCGCAACCCATTAGTATCAGGAGTCAAGAATTTTGTGGTAATGAATTATGAATTAAAACATGTTTTCATTATAAAAAATAATATGGGGGAAACCCAAAAAAACCCTAAGTAATAGTATATTTGAATTGATAAAAAAGCAACACAGGCCATTGAATTTCAATGAATATTTTGATCCCTTAATCATATAACAATGTATCAACCCCATTGAAAGGATATAATCCAGCAATCAATAGTACATGTTATAGATTGATTAACTATATATTTTTTACAGTGAATTATATGATTATCAATGGTTCAAAGTGATCAATAATCTGAATTTCAAGGAACCAATAAAGTAAATAGAGTATAATGATGTTAGGATGTTGTTTTTAAATAAATAATTTCTTTGTACTATCATACTTAAAATGGAGAGGGACATTCTTAGGCTCAAAAATGTGGAATAAAAATCCAGTATAGAAAATAGACTGAACATTATATGGATTGTGTGATAATTCTTATAATTTTTCATTAAACTCAAATGTATTCTTCACCACTTCCTTAGTGAGCTAAATATAAATATTTAAAAATCATTATAGATCCAGGACATTTACAATGACAAAATTTTCTAATGTTACCTCAATGTAGATGTTAAGATATTTGAATATCCAATTCCACATAGTTCTTATTATATGAACAATATATGAATTTAAATTACAATGAATCTATAGAGAAATATAATGGTGAAATGAAAGTATAAAACCCATGTTGTTAAAACACTAAAAAAAAAGAATTTTAAAAAGATAAAATTATTGACAGACAATATATCTATTGGTCAAAATGAGAAATTCCAAAAGATAATATGTTTTAGTGGTATTAATTATTAATACAAACAATTTTTTTTACCAATAGATATATATGCTGATATTAGTCATTAAATAAAAACATATCATTTAACGATAGTTGAATCTATTGCTTTATCAAACCAACACAAACATTTTTTTTTCAAAAATGTGAATATATTATCAATAACAGTATTAATAACAAGTCTTTTGAAATTAATAAAAAATGTTACAATAAACCATTAAACAATTAAAAAAGATTTTATCAATAACGAATTTAGAAGAACATATTATATATATATATATTTATATATTGTTTTGATGACTATAGTAAATTTTTATTTCACATAGTTTTATTAAAAACATCTCATAATTTATTTTAATTTTCAATTTTCACAAATTATTAAATGTATATATATTTTTCAATACCATTTATTCAATTTTAATGAAATATTTACTGTTTTTATTGATTTAGTATTATTTATTTAATACACAGTTAAATACATTTTGTGAAAAAAAAAACCCAATTAAATAGGGACTCCATCACCACCCACTATCCATGTTATACCTCGCCATGGACCCTCCTCACATCCCGCCCCCACCACCCTTCACTTTCTCCTACCAACCACCCTTTCCTACCCTGACCTTTCATCCTGTCAACCTTCCCTACCCTGTTATCACATCCCACTTCCCCGCCTTTCCCTACTCCGACCTCACATCCTACAACCTTTCCCTACCCTACTCTGGCATCACATCCCACCACCTAGCCCTACATCCACCATACATCTCGCAGCCCCACCCACCCTACTCTAGCCACACATCCCACCGCCCCACCACACATATTCTAGTTGTTTACCCATTTGCCTCCTCCCAAATCAAATAACTATTAAATCCCCGTCGGTTCATCCCCACACTTTTCATCTCCATTCGCATCTCCTTTCATCAATTGTAAGGTCATCGCAATTGGGAGGTAATTCTAAATTTCTATGATCAATTTGTGAAGTTTCTGTCATTATTTCCCAATTTTGGGATATTAATGATGAGTGAATGCATCTATTTTACTTTTTATCACTCAAAGTGAAATGCAACATGATTTTTATCATAAAATGGATCAACTCCTTCTATGTATTATCTATAAATAGTGATTTTGATCTTGCTAATTCAAATATAGTGTTCCCATTGAAGAGAACATTACCTTTTACTAATGGAAATTGCTTGTTACACAATATATTTGATTTTAAAAAGATACCACAGCCCCATGATGATGAATGTGTACTTCATTAAAATCTAGATTTCACCATACTCCTTTTAAAGTCTCATTCTAGATAAGAATTCCATTTTAATTTAACAAAAATGTATTAATTCAATACATCATATTAAAACAAACTATCCAGAATGAAATTTTACACCTTTAATATGTAGAGATTGAATGTTTTACATATGAGTGGGCCCTCAATAATTTTTTTATACAAGGATTCATTATTAATTTTGTGACTATTGTTTGTCCATTTTGAATTTTGTTACAATTCCTTTTATTGGATTTGGGTGAAAAATTACTCACTGTTGAGTTTTTTCATGAATGATGTATGATTCCCATTATGTGTGATGCATAAATGCATTATATTCATTTTCTACATTAATAATTTTTTTTATTGAATTAGATATTGTGAGTTTATAATTACTTGAATCTTTAAAATGTTTTCCATATGTTCATATATTTATTTTTTTTAAATATGAATAATATTATATATATATATATTTAATTTCATTTATATTTTGAACATCAAATGACATTTTTATGTGATTACAAACTAACAGTGCTTCATGTTAATGAATATTATTTTATTTTAGTATTTAAAATGAATTATAAAATGTGTTATTTGAATGTTTTATTCTTTGTTAATATTCAATTATTACTTTTTATTAGTTGTTGATCAATGTTACACTCATTCTCACTCTGACAAAATATTATTTTCTACTCAAATTTCAGGATTATTTTTTGTTAATTTAAACTTATGTATTTTTTATAAATGTTGAGAATTGTTACACTCTTTATAAATATTATATTTCTACTCAAGTTGAAAATTTTCCAGTGTCATTGATGTGATCATTTCGGAAGTGAAAATAGTAGGATAGATTTGTTTCAATAGATATGTGATCAATATGACTTAATTGGAGTTTAACACTCATTATCACTTTTAAACAACATCATTTTTCACTCAATTTTCAGATTTTATAGTGTACATATAATCCTCATATCTGGTAGTGATTTTTTATTTTTGGTTGTGCTCTATATATTTTTCTAAGCACAACATCCAATAGTTGGTATAATTATGATTTTTTATATATTCGGTGGTAAAGTTTTTTAATAAAAATAGTAATGGTAATTATTTATATCTTTTTTTTAAAAATGACCATTTGAAATATTTTTCAAAAAATACCTTACAAAACTTCTATTCTATATGGTATATTTGTGGTGGTTTTAGGTTTTTTGGGTGCATGTTTTACCCTAAATTTATATGTGGTAGATTTTGGTTCATCAATCCATTTCACAAATATCATGTTACTAAATATCTCTCAACCAAAGTAAATCCAGATCACTTAATTCTACATTTTTTGGATTTATAAATGTGAAAATGATGCATATTTAGCTCTCTTTGTCCTTATATATTTTCTCTTATAAGGACCCACTTGTATAATTTCCCCTTATAAATACATTAATGAAATTATTAGTTTAATAATAAATAAATAACATATAAACATGTCAGGTTATATATAGTCAATTAGTATAAGGTTGGTGTATATGTTGATATATCAAATTGAGTTCATGTTCCCAGTTAGGGGGTGTATTAAAATTCAGTCGAGTTGTGTGAATAGGTGATACTAATTCAGAATAAACATGACTCTCATCAAAAATAAGATTGAATAATAACCACTATGATTTAAGTCTACTAATATTTTAAACCGATTAAGTCAAGCTCACTTGATGAATCATGATTCTGTAAATATTATGTATACACACATAAAAATTGGAAATACATATTTACAATTATATAGTGAATTTTAATGTATTTCAACTAATATATATGTATTAAAAATAATTTAAATCTTAAAATATCAATTCATCCATTATTTTCATGTCTTTCTCAGTAATTTATGTTCAACATGATGAATTTCTCGAGTAGCTCAAGCTCAAGTTCAATAAAAATTGTGCAAAAAATATCGCATGTGTGCTATACATAAGTATCTTAAGAGTTTCACTATTTTTATTTCCTTCCCTTTTTATATTACATTCTAGTGAATTTCTCTATCAATATTTTTATACTAGGATAAAATTTACTATTGGTCACCCAATACCGAAGACACCTCACTAAGGGAGACATTTGTGTTAATTTATAATGAGTAATAAAAATGACATAATACCTCAAGTACGATGTGGGAATCAACTCGACTTTACCTCAGATATATATATATATATATATATATATATATATATATTGAAATGTATGATTCTGATTGGTTTATTTCTAATAAACTTTTATTTATGATTCTTAAGATAAGCTACCATTATTTTAAGCGGTGTGTATACCAAGAATAGATCATATATTGAGGGATTCAACGACGATAAATATGTTCCACTCAGATATCAACAAGGATTTATGTATCATCAAAATTCGTAAGTTGTATTTTTTTTATCATAACAATACAAATAAAATCTATAATCCATGTGAATTTTTTTATTTATAAATTTTTACCAGCTATGGATTCTTTTTAGGTTTCAACAAGAATTTTTTGTATCCTCCATACATGTGAGAGTAATTATCATTATAATAACAATTCAAATAATCAATGTACTCCATGTTAATGTTTTTTAATTATAAGTTCAATAAGATCTAATGTTTTTAATTATCCTCTTAAATATTTATTTTAATATCATTTAAGAACAATGAAAAAAAGTATGTTCTTATAGATGATCATGAATGTAATTTAATCGAGAATGATAAGTCATTATTATCATAGTATTGGAGTTCTAATTATGTAAAACGCTATTTATACCTGACATGGATGAGTTTGATATAATCCATATGCACTCCTTTCTTTTCATGTTCTTTAAATAAAACCACTCTATATACATTATCATATGATTCTTCCAAATTAATAGAAACTCTTTTGATATATTTTTATTTTTTTCAACAATAATCCATCAAAAGTCCAATAAAATATATTCTTTCTATACTTGAAAATCCATGAATAAAGATAAATTGATTATTACTAAATGTGGGATAAACGTGCAAGATGAGTTTTATATAACTTCATGTTGATGAATAATATAAAAATAATTATATAATATTTGTTTTTATTGATATTTCATCTTCTATAATTTGTGTAGAAAAATATTGGACATGAGTAACTGCCACTCGTTCTCATCACAATAATTACAATATTTGTTTCATGTTCAAAAATTTGAGAACATATTCTAGAGGTAAAAATAATATTATCATCTATGCGTGAAAGCTAATTTATATATAAATCAATTAATAATTAATGATTGGATTGTCTTATTTATGTATTATAATTTGGTTCTTACAACCTTTACACACTATAAATATTTGTGTTAATTGGGTCTGTTATTAAGGTGGTCAATCCTTATGGAAATTTTCAACAAGTTATGTATGGGGGTCATGTAAAAAAATTTGTGAAGTTCTATGAAATGATAGGTTATCAAATTATTATGTTTGGTGGGTCTAATGTGGCTATGTATTCAAAAATTCATTTACCACACCCTGTAGGAAATAATGTATCAACATTATATTACATCATGGTTGATCTGCATAATTATTTTCTTTTTTGTTATGGGATATGCAATTTTTTTATGTTGCTTGTGTTTGGAGGGGCATCACTCCTTCAATCCTAGGAACTGGTTATTCATTATTCTAATTACATGTTCATTCCAAGTGGAAAGGTTGACAAGGTTATTTGTTGAGTGATTTTCCATGGTGAGTCATATTTTCACTACTTGGGGCGCAACGAGTTCTTAAATTAAAAGGGATTAGGGATTTCAGGTTTATATTCAAGAAAATGACATTATTAAACATAGAAATTCACTTTTCCAATATTAAATATTAAAAAATTCATAAATACATTATCATCAAACAAACATCACATATTTATTTAAACTTCCTAACATTACTGTTATAATCATATTTCTGTTCGTTACAACACTAGTCACTTATAAGTGTTTTTGGATTTGTTATAGAATTTTTTTCTGTCACTCAATTAAATGGGGTCTCAATTTTTTTTCAAAAAAAGAAGACTCACTACTTATTTCATAGTACTATTTTTTATTTCTCATATGTCTACTGAGCAATTTTCCACATGTGTTGTCAAACGGTGAATGTAACCCACTTCTAATAATTGCTGGTACTTATTTTAAAATTATTTGTATTTTCAAGTTTTTTTGTTCTAGATAACAATACAGAGGTAAAAAATGACATCATAACCTATTATATTACCAATTTGTTGATGGATTTTCATGCTATTTTCCTGTATCATAGATGTAGCGTGAATTTTCAGATTCAATGGTGGGATTCAGACTTAGAGCCATGAAAATTATCAAATTTTTATTCTAAAGGTAATATCATTCATCTAAAATCTAGATTCACTTATGGGCCCTATAAAAAATGTGATATAAGAAGTTTCCAGAAAGCATAGTCATGGACATGGAAGTAAAAAAACTAAATGTTCAAATTCCAAATTTATTAGATATACTGGTGAAAAAATGTGGATATGTGATCAAGTCATGATGGGCTGAGCTCACCAAAAGTGGTCAAATACTGAAGTTCCTCCAGATAAAAGGATCCATGGGATGGTGCAGTTTTGAAAATGTTTCACATTTAATATTGGTGTTTTTATTTTTATGGTTTATAATAGGTTGTGTTGCGTTACATTTATTGGTCTATTTCTTCAGCGATTGTTCATTTAAACGTTTCTAAGGTGTACATGTTCTTTTAAGGATAGGTTTTAGTGTTGTTATGAAATGATTTTCGTTAGTCCCACAAACTAGATTCATATTTTATATTCACAGGTATGTGGTTCTAGAGGTATGACTACTATTTGGGGTGCTCATTAAAGAGATTTTTGTTTCTATGGTTCATTGTGGAATCATGTGTCTTGGATTCTAAATACATTTAATGACAGGGGAAAAGAAAGGGATAGTTATGTGTTTTTCCTTAGGGTTTTGGGTGTTTGATCATCACTATAGAAGAGAATCCTATGGTGGATATGAAATTTGTCTATTCTTTGGGTCTCCAGGTGAAGGGAGTGTTTTTTGGGTCATGTTTTCATTTGGACGCACCATTGAACCCATGCTTGTCATTTACTTGTGTTCTTTTGCATTAATTAAAAAGCATGTTTTATAGGATTCTCATTTATTTTATCTTGTTTCACTGATTGAATAATCTATAAGATTCCTGACTTTGAGTCCCATCTTATCATCTTGAATGTTTGTGGTATCTGTTTTGATATATTAGGCGAGGTACGAGGTGAGCTTTCTAGAATGTTTATTGTAATTTGGTAACTATTTATCTCAATATTTTTATAATTTATTACTAATATAAATCTCTTTAGATATATGGTTTACTGACTGAAAGCCTTTCAGGTATTGCAATACTTAAAAATAAGTATGTCTTATTTCACACAACCACCTATAATTAAAATTAAATGAATGTAGTCATTTATTGAATTCTGATATCCCATTTGTATATTGATGTCTGTAGTTATCGAGTGTGAACATAACACTGATGGGAGAGTGAGAGATATAGATTTCTTGTGTGAGTCACTACAATGAAAGATAATGTTTAAAGATCATAGATGGATGCTAGAGGAGTATGAGATGCAACTTGGGTTTCTGTTTTTTTTAACAGGATGAGTTTTAGATTAAATGTACATCTTGAAGTACTGCTCTAGTTTCTTTTTTTTCAATTTTGTTTATATTATATGTTGGTGAAGTATTTATTTTATTCATAATTATTACATATGTATTTTGATGTTGGAATACCATGTATGGATTCTAAAGGGGTACAAAAGGTATCATGGGCCTTCCTGCATAGTGGTGGATCAAGATGTTCATGAGACCACAAAATCCTCCTCTATTTCTAGTCAATGATAATCTTTCTTTTATCTAGAGCTAGTCGCTGGAGCTTGAGATGACTATATGGAATGGATGAGGAGCTGGCATGGTTAGGGAACTAGAGTTGGTGCTGACTAGATGGCATAGATGGGTTTCATGGAGGTGGGGTGGACCTTATTAGGAGATTCGTCATGGGGAAGGGATTGTGAGATCCAATGTTTTGTATAAATCATTTCATTATTAATATAATTATTAATTTTTCTATGTTATAAAATGTGTTAAAACTGTATTATATGTATTATGTATGATAAAATAATTAATATAATATGAAATTTTACAAGAAAATAAGAATTTGTAAATTTTATATCAATTTAATTTATAAACAAATTTATATTATAGGGTGGTAATATAATTACCAACAGATAAATTTTTCACCATATCGTGTTGCTAAAAACAATAACCATCATATATATTATCTATTGGTATAATTTTAATTACAACTGAACTATTTTATATGTCGCAAAAAAATTTAGCGACAATGTATTTACAAATAGATTAGTAATATGGATATATATGTTGGTAAAACGTTTTACCAATAGAAAATGCATTTTACCAATAGATATGTCCCCATTGGAAAAGGTGAAATATTTTGTAGTAAAATAATGGAATGAATCATCCATGAAATTTCCCGAATTGTACATAAAAATGGTTTATGTGTGGAAACGTTGTTCACTTGGATAAAGAATATCGATAGGAGAAACCCACCAATATAATATAATAAAGTAGTGCTCCTGTTAACTCTTAGCCTTTTCAAATGTTTAAAATTTAATTAACATGTACACAATGAAAATTAATGAACTATAGAAATGGTTATCATTGATAACAAACATCAAAAAGCACCAAATACTATAGAAAAAGGGTGAGTATATACCATCACAACTAATGAGTTAGATCCTAAAGGCAATGCGATGACAAGTATGGTAGTTATTCTTTCAATGATATAAAACATTCTCTTTTATTCCATATGTATAAATTCATTCATATAACACATAATAAGTAGATATACTCAAAACCAACTGAATACATAGATATCGAGTTAATGATGATATTAGAAAATGGGGAAATTATTTCATCTTAGGTGAATAACTCACCCCTATAAAAATTATATTATTCAATTTTCTATAATACATGGTTATAATACATTTTTTTTGAATTTAATAATATTATAGGTATGGTTTACATTTACATGTATAGAACCATCAAAAATTACCAATGGAGGAAAATCACACTCAATATCCAGAATCTCCCTCTAATTCTATACGATCATAAAGAGTATAATGGATATCCATAAGAAGATATAATAAATAATTGATATTTATTCCTTATGATAAATCCTATATAGCTAAAATTATTTTGAATATGAATAATATCATCCATGACGACATTCCAATTTCATTAAAATATACTGTAATGTTTCCCAAAGAACTACCAATCCATTCTCTTAATTCAAAGGCCGAATAATCAATCTAACTAACACCCAAATCACATCCAATATCCCTTAATCTTTATATAAAGGACACATGTAACATAAATATATAAAAAAACAACCAGATACTTTATTTAAATTGTTTATATTTCTATGTTCCTCACTGTGGGGTGTTCAGATTCTTTTTTTCAAGAATACGGATGGGTCAAATGGCCTCAAAATTGATTAACATGATCTTGAAAACATCCTAATAAAGAACAAGAATCCACTAACAAAGATGGAAGATTTATTCATTATGCTACATGTTTACCATAACTTCTATTAGGTGGATCTTTTTTTTTATATCATGCATTGAATGTAAATAATGAATACATTCTTGAGACTTAATTTTGTATACTGTAAAGGCACTAAAAGTTTATATTTATTACATTGATTCATAATAATTCTCTAGAAATCTTCATGGACATAAGTATTTGAGACATTATTAACTAACTTAATAAATTAGTTGATATCATTATTAATAATAATAATAATATATACTCCAAAAGTAATGATGCAATTGTAGAGAATTTGATTATTTTTTATATCTATTTAGAACAGGAAATTTGTTTGAAATGTACACTAAATATAGGTTTTTTATGGAGAAAGAAACATCCACAGGGAATTTTATCAATAGAAAATAGAAATTTTTGAATCATTCGTGGAAAATGCAAACCTAAGGGTCACCCAAAACGACTTATGTGATATAGATCCATAGTTCACTAGGATTTTCATGGTATTATCATCTATTTTTGAGAAACATCTTTTGATTTTCAATCACACTAATGAAGCTAAGACATGAGGGAATAATATTTGTTGATACTAATGGAATAGGTGAGAGTGTTAACTTGATAAAAAATAAGATATTAATTAGTAATATTTCCACATTATTCACTAGTGGGTATTTTTTTTAATATATATTGATGCATCAAAATTTGTATCGGGTTTTGTACTAATTCATTATGACATTGATTTCACATATGCATCATTCTAAAAAATTATTTATTAGTAGAACTACCCTACCCATGATATTTAATTGGATGGAGTAATCATTACATTGAGTATTTTGTGATATTATCTCCACGAGGATATGTGGGACATATATACATATATAATAAAATACATAAATAGGATTTTATGAAAAATGAGCACAATCAACACCAACAATGGTTGCAAGATATAATCAAGTAGTATGATTATTCAATCCATTACAATCTAAGGAATGATACCAATGTGGTATACACTATTAGTCAAAATGGTTATGGAACCTTATCCAATATAAGGATTTAAATAGATCAAATCAGCATGGACATGTAATATATTGACATCACAATAATTAAAATAATTTCAATAGTCCATGATCAAATAAATACCCAACCATCCATTATTGATTGTATTTCAAAGGAATAAAAATAGGATAAGAAGATATATAATTGGTAGCTACTGTATTGAATTTGAAAAATAATAAATATGGATTCTTAAGGATTGAGAACAAAAAATGTGTCCAATCAAAACTGGAACAAAAATGTATCTTGTTAATTTTATATATAGCACACAATTATCTATTTATCTATAAAGAAACAAAAATTAATAGTATTCATAATTAAAACATCTTTGGAATAACACGAAGATATAGATTACATAATATGTATCTTGATGCTCGCTATTAAAACTAGTCAATGAAAAATTATGGAATTTTAAGGGAATGGTGAAACCCTTTCTCATACCTAAATCAAAGTTGGAAAACATGACAATACATTATTTTTCAAAGGACTATAACGAAAATATGAAATCAGTTACATCATTTGGTTGTTAGTTGATCACTTTATTAATTTAGGACATTTCATTAATCTCTGAGGTGATATAGCTCTTTCCCAACCCACAATGGCATATATGTGAAAAGTTTAGAGAATGAATTGGGTAACAATATCGATTATATAAGATCAATATATGATGTTTACCATGAAAATCTTGGGAATCTATTAGCATTTATTAGATAAATACCCAACTTTCGGTACTGCGAAACAACAATAGATGGATGGTCAATTTTAGAGATTCTCACGAACTATTGATGATATATTTAGATCATATTTAATTGATTTATAATTATTTTTGGATCATAAAATTACCAAATTTTTGTTATTCAATTATAAAATTACCCATTATCAAAATAAAATGGAACCCTATTATAATCTAAATGGGAAGAGGTATAAGACTCAATAATGATGGTATAAAGAAGGAGAGTAGATGTTAATAGGACTTGGCCATTTCAAAAATATTATCCTGAAGGAAAAAACCATTATGATTTAGATTCAATATGCTTGTAGTTGCATGAAATTATATGTATAAAACTATAAAAGGAACTTAGACTTTTCAGTTTGAGATATGGTGTTCATTTTATTATCACCGTGGAAGAATGTCACGGAGTTTAAGAAGAAGGGAAATCATAGTTCAAGAAGAATTGTTCACTTTAAATCATAATATTTTTGGAGTTATGGCCTCTCAACTATAACTCAAATATATCAAATATCAAATACATTATTTATTCCATGTATCTATCCTATGTAAGTATATAGCTGATCCCTCAGATGTATTACATCCAAAGGTGGTACCCTTTAGGACTGATGTTTCATAATAGTGGAATCTAGTGACGAACTTATATCATAGTGACAATATTATATGAAATATAATAACTCCCCTAGTTATTGTATTTTGGAATAAGAACAAATTTTCTATTAAAATATGGAACCAGAAGAGTACATTAATCTAATGTAGCATCATTTGTGTTAGTATACATAATTAAATTTTAAGGAAATTTTTTTTGAATGAGGAATAACGTAATACCATAATTTTTTTTAAATGAATTCCATTTTGAATTAATAAATTTGTTATTAAGACATTTGTTTTCAGAAGACACATAAAATCTATTTCATTTTTATTTAATGTCATTATAAAATATTGGTTTAATATATATTTCAGGCTTAAAATATCATTAATAATCGTAATTGTTTTCAATATTGTTTTTATGATAAATATATATATATATTATTTATTAATGGTATTTTTACTGAAGAATAATTATTGAAGAACTATGTGATTCCACCAAAAATTAAGATTATAACCAATGAATTCTATTTATCTAAGATTACATTGCCCATGGAATCATTGGCATTTTCTATTAAATACGAACATGTTATGATTCTAAAATTGGGATGAGAGTAAAACCATTTTTCTGAAAAATTCATGTTTATCAAGATCACGACCATAAATAAGTTTGTCCTTCCACTATAAAAATATAACCTCAAAATTTACATTACTATTAGGGTATATGTTGGTGTAATAATGGGACATGTATCTATATAATAGTGTAATTTATTTTTCTATTTTATTTTTATTAAATTAATTATTAAATTTGACACATTTAATTTTTATAGTATATATAAACAAGATAATAATATGAGTTTGAAAAAAAATATATTTGTTTGAAGAAATCTAAATTGTATTTTTTGGATGTTTATAAATGAAATAAATACACACTTTTTAAAATATTCATGATTTTTTATAAGAAATTTTATTTTCCAGCAATCTTATTGTTGAATAAAATTTATTAAAAAATAAATGAAAATATATTTAAATTATTTCCACTTTATTTCTTAGAAGGATAAAATACTTTTTACTATCGTAAAAATTAGTATTTTCCAATTAATAGTTATTTTCGGACAAAATATTAAAATATTTTCTTTGGAAAACTCCATAATATTTTTAAATCGTTAATTACAAATTCCCTAATGGTAAATTTTTGATAATTTTATATGATCAGTGATTATTTATTAAGAGTTTTAAATGATATAAATGTCATATATGAATTACGACAACATAATTGCCCCACTGTTTTGTCATAAATAGTATACAGTGTATCCAAGATAGAAAATATATGTACCAATCAAGATAATGTGTTTTTGAAGTAATTTGATTAATTTTACAAACCATTAATGAACTATAGAAATCCTATATTACATTTTTTTATTTTGAAAATTTATTTTTTTTAACATGACACACATCCAAATCCTCACTGGTATTATTTTAAAGTTTTAGGTTCATGTTCTATTAAAATATTAAACATTAAAATCCTTTGGGTGAATTAATAGAAAACACCATAAGATGGTTTGAGGTTTTCATTGGTTTACTATATAGACTCTGAATCCTATATTAGGAAATTAATAATCAATTACACTCTATTTTTATATAAACTCCATCCTTAGAAAAAATTTATTATTACTAAAACCCCATTAATAATGACATTATTATCCATTTCCCTCATTATAAAATTTTATATAAACATTTTAATCTATTGAAATTATCTCATAATTTACCATATTAAACATTTCTGTGAATGCAAATATCCATATCCACTAGAGGGGTTTCAAGTAAATATACATATCGATAATTCATTTCCCCCTCTATTTATGTATCATGCAGTCCTTCATCATGGAATTAAAGGTGATGAATGAAGGTAATATATTTCATGACCTATGTAGAAAAACATTCATGTACATGATATGAACGCGGTAGTTGGGACTAAAATATTATAGGCCTCTAGTGCATTAAGTAAAATTTTTCCATCATATTATTCCTTTTATAATTCATGTGATGTTTGTACATGAAACGAATGTTATGATTCTTTGACCATTAACCTATAATTTTTCATTTGATTTCATGATTAATTTATTTTTAATTTCCTTTGATTCCTTAATATTATCATCTTATATAACTCATCAATGTTAATGTTTATGATTCTCTTCCATTTATGTCTCCTTGATATGACTATGAACTATAATTTTTAATTTCATCTAATTATTCTTTCATCATTAATGTTTTAATCATTATAGTTCACCCCATTAAAATTTATATCACCAAGTTATCCTTAGAAATTTAAGAATATTATTGAAAATATAAGGATAGGTTATGGAGTTTTTAAATAATGTCATTATTTCTTTGTTTAAAGTTATTATGATATGTATCTAGTTACCTAATGAAACTAGAGCTCTCTGTATTTTCTAATTATATTATGTACACCTTTTTGTCCAACATCATGAAATAAAGTGAATAATAAAAAAATATTCTCTTAATTGATATAAAAAATGAATCCACTTTATAAAATTATAAAAGATCAATAGTATTGCCTGCAAATCATTTTTTCCAATTTTCTAAAGGCTGGTTCAAGGGTTACCGGTACCCACTACATGAATTCACTGCTTCCACAACACCACAACACAACACCCTGATTTCACCATTACAAAACCACAACAACGCATGAACACACCAAAAAAACCACACACAAAATTCAACTACAACCCGAGCTTCATACCATTTCAAATTCAAAATCAAATTTCCAAAACAAAAGAAACAATGAGACAGATTCCATCAACGCACACCTGCCATTGAGTCACGCCCCTGTCTGCACACCATCAAACGAGCCGCTCACATGTCCTTGTGCTGCGTAGCTTCCATCAAACCCTTCATAGTCACCTTCAAGCCTTCAACATTCCTCACCGGTGAGAACCCCTCAGGCGCCGCTACAGCAGATTAAAAGATTCATCCAAAAAAACCAATTACGGATTACAAGCCGAACCCAATCCACCAAAACCAATGTGAACAGTAGTCCAGCATAAATGAACTCATCAGATCCAACATCGACTCAAAAAAACGAATGCATCATATCACAAATGATTGCAAAGGATCGAAACAAAAAACATCACCAAAAGGTCGATGCTATTACAGACCATATCCCGTCACCACCAAGCCGAACTCTCAAGAAGGCACATCCCCCACACACACAATAGAGAATGATTATAGGTTCCATAAACCGTGAGGCTGGAACAACTCCACTGGAACAACGAACCGCTACTGCGATCTCTCCGAGTAGGGGGAGGATGAACAGTCGACCCGAGGAGTAAGGCGGTGACGACGAGGAGAAACCCTAGAGAGAACCCCTTACGGGCTCATCCCTCAACTACAAAGATCAATAATCGTTAAGATATCTATTCAATATCATTACCAACTTTGAAAAATTTTAACATTACATTTCCTCTAGAATACCTAGATATTTTTGAAAAAACATAAATGTTTTATCCATACATAAAATTATTATCTCTAATTGAAGTAATTATATCATACATTAGATTAAATAGATTTTTTTATCTTTTCATATCAACATCTTAAATGTCATTGACAATCCTAAACATCCACTAAATTTTACACATTACTAAAATGATACCATTATTGTCCCTTCATGCAAAAAATTATTTATGTTTTCTTTTCATATATATTTATTTTCTCATTAACATTATTTATATATTGTATTTTTTTGTAATTTATAATTATTCTATAATTTCACTCTTATATAGTGTAATTATTATAAATAAAATTCTTTTATGTGTCACTGTAAAAAATTACACTACCATTATCTTTATTATATTTAATAATTGCTTTTACATATTGATTATCATTAGAAGAATTAGAGGATTTGTTATCAATATATTTAGAATAATCCACTTATTCTTCTTTTTCTACCTATTGAAATTTAATATGACAATAAAACCGATAAAAAAAACATATTTTTTAAAATATACAAATAGATATTTTTTAAAATTTGACTATTGATCATGTTAAATGAAATTTAATTAATCACATATATGATATGTTATTTTTCATTTAAATTTGAAATAATAGAAGGAAAATGTCCCAAATTTCTAATTATGATAAAATCAAGGGTAAAATACCAATTAAAATTATTTCAATACTGAGGATTATAATGCTTTTTCGAACTCTCAGGTAAAATTATTCATTGTATTTAATTTTTGTGTTATTAATCAATACACATGAAATAATTAGTCTATAGTGTCATTTGAAGGGTGTAATGATCATTCAAGAGAGGGGGTACTTAGACTAAGTGGATTTTGATCCACTAAAAAATATAATGTATTAAGGTACTAATATTTATATATTATATCATCATAGAATGTGTGATCCTTGAATATAGAAATAATTAGGTGATACAAGTAAAAAAACATATAAAACATTATGTCATTGTTAGTTTCATATAGTGGATGGGAGGAATGTTTTGAAAAATTCATAGGAATAAGATCAGTGGTAGGAATATATTACAATTGAAAAACATGGTAAGACTTCCAACACATATTATCACCTATAAATGAACCCATAATGATAAAATACATTTTTTAAATTGAATAATTGAAAGAGAAATATATTTTTTGGTATATTTATAGAATTCAATTTATTATAATCTTGAGTTTTACCTAAAATTTATATTTCAATTGTATATAAATATTCAAAATATATATTCTATATATATAATGGTTTTTTTTAATAATATTTTATAATAGAATTTGAATTTTTTTAGAATCTACAAAAATATAGTAAAAATATTAAAAAATTAATTAGAAATTTAATATATAAATGTTATTTGACCCAAAAATAAAAATGGTGTTATATTCCATAATAATATATTATTTTAATTATAAATAAAAAAATATTTTTCATCTAAACTAGATTTTTAATTTATTAGTATTTTCAATTTAATAACAAAATTTATCATATTTACATATGATTTTATAAATATTTGTATTATTATATGAGTAGGAAAATAAAAATATGGTAGTATAAGGAATATTTTTTTTTTATAAAAACATAAGAAAAATTAAAAATTTGTAAAATACGATAATGTATGGAATATATAACCATACCATGTGTGTAATGTTTACCAATATCAACCAAAAATAGATGCACAAAACTATTTGACCAATACAAATTTTAATAGAGCACAAATTATTTATGTTTTATACCCAATATATAGAAAATCTATATCTTTATAAAACCTAATTATTTTATATGTATTTAATTTCATGTAAAACATGAATTATTCGATAAATTGACTTAAAAATAAGCATGATTCTATATAAACCAGGATATAGTAATAAAAATTTTATAAAAATTTTGTATATTTAATTTTAGTAATGTAAATTTATATATTAATGCATTACAATAAAGTCATAAATGTTGAAATATTTTATTTTAGGCTTCAAAATCTCTTTATTTTACAAATATGTTTCATCACAATTTTTAAAACATTTCACATTTTTAAATGGACACAATATGTTTGATTACATACATAATATCCCACATCAAACATAAGCATTATTAAGTTACATAATAACATAGCTGTTAAAATAGATATAATTAGAAATATTAATTGATTTATGAAAAAAAATTACGCATGCATTTAATTAATTCTATGGTGAACAATTATTTATAATTGAAAATAAAACCCTTTTTAATAAAAATTAATTTTTTTTCTCAAAAACAATTTATATTCAACTAAGTGGGTTTATGAATTTATAAAATAAATTTTTATGGATTTTATTAATGAAATATATATTTAATATATTCAATGTAATGTTTAAAATTCATCTTATATCGTTTCTATAAATTATATAACAACAAATTCAATTTTAGAATAAAATGATCGTATTTATAAAAATATAGTTTCACCTCCTTTTGATGGAGAACCCATTTTAGATATATTTTTTACACATTAATAAGTACTTGTGGACAAAATAATATTTTATTTTTATGTGGGGTACCATAATTTATTTTGTTGATGTTTTGGTATTTCCATTATAAAATTCATTTTTAATGAATAGTTAAAAATAAATCATTTTAATTCAAGAATTATTTTCTATTTGACTTATTTATATAGTTAGATTATCATTTTAATAAATTTTAATTTTTAATTGGATTATGTTTTTATCGTTTAACCCAATAATGGACATTTTAAGTAATTTCACATTGAAATTCGATCTAAACAAGTGTCAATATTTTGATGGTTTTTACTTTTGAAAAACCTGATATTTGATTTCGACAACGTGATTTTATTTTAAATTAATTACTAAAATATTCATGTTCGGAATATAAATAATTGGATTCTATATTTTTAATTATATGGTCCAATGTTTTTAAATAGGTACCTTTTATTTTTTGGAATTATGAATACTAACTTTAGAAATTAATTTTATGTACCACGGTTAAAGGGTAAATTATGAAAAAGGGTTAAAATAATATTATAATAATATAAAACAACTCAAACATGTATCCTAATATTATTGTATAAGAAATTTAGAATTAGAAAAATCCTCAGACGGATATTTTTTAATTTGGGAGCCACTTGTGGGTGATAGTGACATGTTATAATAATTAATTTAAACTAAAGGAAAATATAACATAAACATGTATCTTTTAAATAAAACAATTTAAAGTGAATTTATATAATTGATATATTTGACTATAAATAATCATTAAAAAGATAAAAATATTTCATGCATCATGGTTGTTATTTATAATTTTTATACATTAAATAAATTATTTTATTTATGACACAAGAATGATGCAGTGATAACCTAATTAATGTATGATTCAAATAAATTATAGTATAACTATAATAAAATGTAATTTGAAAATATTTATTCCATACATGAATTTTCTTGATTATTATGACATGTTATATTTGAGTTAATAATGTTTATTTGATTGAATCAAATTTTTATGACTTAAACAAAAACAAATTACAAAATATTTTTAAAATTATCATAAATGAGTTTTTAAAACAAATTCTCTTTTAATAAATGTTATAATAGTCATTCAAATAAAATATTGGGGTAAATGATTTATATAATGTATTAAATTTCATTAAATATCCACTTTAGGTTCTATTGGAATTTTATTGTAAGTATATTAAACACATGGTGTACAAATATAAGAAGTAATGGTAAGAGTTAACTTATTAAACTAAGGGTTGAAGAGAAATGATAAGCTAACATTTATAACCTAAACATGTCTAAAAACTATTTTTTGAGAGGATTTAGAATAATACACATCTTATCCTCTAATTTTTATATTTTTAGTTATTATAATTAGAATATATATTTGTAATAAAATAATATTTCATGACATTCCTAAAGTGCCCCTCCCCCCTCTTTTTAAAGCACACCACCTCTACCCACATAATCAAGCATCTCAAGCCCCTTGGATTCACCAAATTCTGATAAAATAATCTCCCAACATCCTATAATTTATCTTTTAAACCATAACTTCGAAATAATCAAACTCTAGGATGCATTTTGTCATAAATCAAAAGGAATTACCCAATTTAGATGTAATGTCTTCTCTCAAGCTCCTTTCATTTATTTTCCATATCCAATGTCTAACCCGTAGTTATTAAATTATTTTATAACAACACCAGTATCCTCAATATACTAGGATGTTCATATTCTAATGGTAATACATACACTTAAAGACACCTCCATATGATGGATACATGACATATTGTTTGTGTGTATGATGAAATACTGCCTCATGAAACGATAATTAATCAATTTTCCCATACAACATATCATGGTGGAAATAATTATGGAACTTAATTTATATATGATACATATTATATTTATATTTTCTATATTCTTCTAATTTGTTTTTTCAAAATATCATTATTCTTTCTATAATGTGTAAATATGATTATTTCATTTGAGGAAGTGTGTACTTCTGCCCCCTCAAAGTGATAGACTTGATCATCCCAAACATGGAACATATATAAGATGGTGTTAATTAAATTTTGTTACATATATATCATAGATATTATAATTTAATAATAATATACCTATGTATCATTTTGTTTTCATTCCTTTAATATGACAATGAAATGAATGTTGCCTTCATGAGTACATACGACCTACTGTCTCCATAAATGGAGCATTTCATTTCTTATCTCCAAATATTATGGATTATTATAAATAAATATATACATCATATATAAATGATACTTAAATCATGAATAATATTTGGTAGATAATTTACTTTTAACCACATCAACAAATTGTAATTATAACAATTTTTTTGGACTCATGTACCAAACACTGACCAAACATTCGATATGAACTCAAATAATTATCTAATTGATATAACATGGTAATAACTATTTTTAAATTAATAATAAACTTGAATAATTTTTAGTGGTAGGTATAAATTAACCTATTTTAATTATTGAGGAATATATATAATGAATAAGATAAGTCAAACTCAAGGTAACAAAATTTCTAAACATAATTTCCACTCATTGGGTTTTACGCACACTTTGTTGATTATATTAAGCCAATATTAAGAGTGGAATCACTATTTATTTATTTAGAATTTCAACTTCGTTTTTTTGGATATACTATTTATATACATAATCAACCCATTTATTAATTTTTACGTCATTAATATGAACATTTTTAAGAAAATCTTAACTCAATCACCATTCATTGAGTTAAATATCCATGTCATTGGTTTCGTTTTTCCAAGAATATGTGTGAATGAACTCTAATTTTATAACAATAATATATGATTATATTGTCCATATTTATATTTTTCACAAATATTTATCTCATTGAATTATACTTAATCTAATGATGCGATCTTTGTAAGAGACTTTATCTCAATCTCCTTTCATTGAGACATTTCTTGACAATATACACCTTTTTTCTTTATAATGTGTATATATAGCCCAATTTTAATTACATATCCATATTATATTTATACACATGATATTTAATATCTTTTATAATTTCTAATTTCATGTGGAGTATAATTTAAATGTTAAAAATTGTATAGTACACATTATCTAAAAAATCATTTTATATGATTTATGGATTTAAACTTCTAAATCCATCAATTTCATGTATATGTTTTAAAAATGATTTTAATGACATATTTATATGCACATGAATGTATTTAAGTGTAAATTCTTTTCCAAATACTCAAATTGGTTTGGGATACTTTGATTCAAAAGTATGATTTTAAAATGTTTTAATTGTGTTTTAAAAGGGGATTGATTATTTCAATAACATTGAATGTTTTTTATATATACATAATGAATAGAGTTTATCACTTTTATGTCACAATTATTAGTGATGATTAATTTAAAAGATTACAATTTTATTTTAAAATAACATGTTTCTATTTATGAGTATGCGTTTTGTAAATATGAAATGTAATTTAAAAGTAGAAATATTAATTTTCCTTAATTCTTGGTTTATGAGTTATGATTATGTTATGGTTATCGGGATTTGATTATGTATATGGGTGGTTACATGATTAAATAAGGGAGGGTGAGACCATGATAGCTCTGAAATGAATTGGGTAATAAGATGGGTATAAATGATATGTTTTCTCTTAAGATAAGTAGGGAATATACTGTCATGGGTATTCCAAACGTAACCATAAAGGATACTCCCTATGTAGCTATGAAATAGACAATGCAAGTATGATATGGGTTCCATATGTAACCTTTATGATTTAAGATTTATAATAATTTTTTAGAAATCATTTTATTTCATGAGGCATGATAAAATGCTTATGTTTATTAGTGAAAACATTTATTTTGTGAAAATGTTATCACGAGTTTTAAATATACATGGACTAAAGGTTTTATTCCTTCTTTTATATTTGTTACTGAAATTTTTATAATCATCCCAAGATATGAAAATGTTTTCCATGGGGTATAAGGATGAGTAAGAGAATGGATGAAGTCATGAAGAGTTTTATCATGAAGAAATTCATATTTTGTTTAAAGGGTTTCCTTTGGTAGAAAAAGTAGATATTGAGGGTATCTATCCATATATAATGTTAGGGTCTATTATTTAATAGTTATGGCCTAATTATATAAAATTATATGCATTAAAATATTCTCAATGTGAAATTAGGTAAAACTATTGACAAAACTCATGATTATGTAATATTTATGGTCGAGGCCATATAGTTGGTGTTAAAGTATGGTCCAGACAACGTTAAGGATTAAGATATTATCATAAGAGTTATCGATATCATCATGGGTTTATAATTTTATGTCTGATCATACATTCAATGTCATAGAAACCATTTTTGAGGCTTCTATTATAAAATTTATATGTAATTAGTAGTATTTTTGGACACATTTATTTTTAGGTAGTTATGGGTTAATACTTTTGGGGATGAAAAATGATAGGTATAGAATAACCGTTGCGGATAAAAAAAATTTATCGCTAATTTTTTAGGATTTTATATTATTTTATTAATGTTATTTAAATTATATAGTTTTTCAAATAGGAAATGTAATGACCTGACCCCAGTTACCCAGAGTCGGTGCATTATTTTAATACATTGGTATGATTACAAGGAATCAAGTCCCAAAGGACCGATCAGTTTAGCAGTCTTGGAAAATAGATTACATACATGAATGTTACATTACACTTCATAACATACAAAACAACATAAATAATCCTTTATGAATTCTATTGTTCCCATGTCTTAACCCTCCATATCAATCACAATATACTTCTTGGAATCCTGGGAAAAATAAAACGTAGAAAGGGGTGAGCTCAAATGCTCCGTAAGGGTAAGCAATATAGCGAAAACATTCATAAATAAGCATAAACATTTAAGGCAATGTATAACTAAAACAAAGGCCTTTTAAACTTGAACTTTAATATAGTATGGAAAAAATGAAATAATTCCATTAACTAATTCACATAGATATTCTACTAATCGAATAATCACATGCAATATCAAAAACCACTTTCATAATGATGGAATGCATAATTCCACACTGTCATAACCACATAGCCAAGGCCTCGTGCCAAGAATACAAATAAGATTTTGTCAAGGCCTTGTTCCAAGACACTAGTTTGTCTAATGAGACCTACCGATGCATTGAGGAGCTATATCGGGCTCCACCCATCACATATTAAGTCCAATGCATTCCAATATGAAAAGGTTCAAACATAACATAAACATTCGTATTAAAACTAGCATACGAAATGTAAATACTTCATCCATAAATCATGAATGGTATAAGAATAACACATCCATAGTCAAACACATCACAAAAACTTCAAAACAATATGGAAGTCTTGTATCATAATAAATAAACTTCAAATAAAATTAAAATCCATCAAAGGATGTTGACATAGATGAAATCAAAACTATTTGAGAGAAATATCTCTTTTTTCAAAATCATTTAAAAGTCACACATTTATTAAGGAAGTAATTTAAAAAGAGATATTTGAATCGAAGTGTCCCATACCACTTCGAAACTTTTTAAAAGAAATGTCATTTCAAAACATTCATGTCCATATTAATAAATCCTTAAAATCATTTTGAAAACATGGACATTAATTAAAAATATTTAGAAAGACAAATCTTTAAAACATTTAAAATTCTTATTTTGATAAAGAGTACCTTTCAGAAATTCTTAAAATATTCATTTTGAAATCATTTAAGAGTCATATAAAATGAAACTATTTTCTTTGAAAATATTCTTATAAGCTTTTAAGGGAAGCTTCGACGATTTTATAACGGCTGAAAATAGCCGCACCCACCGTATAAGTTAAAAAAAGCATTCTTACCTTAATTCTGTCGAAAAGGTTAAAAAGAACCTTGTTTGGAAAACGATGGAATGATTCTTTTATAAACCTCTTATAAGAAGTCAAAAAATGGTATGAATGACTTTAACCCATATTATAGTAAATAGTAAAAATGTTTTGAAATACATTTTTAAGAAACATGGATGTGGATGATAAAGAAGTCCCAGTAGATTATTACGTATAAACAACCTCGGATAATGAAGAGATTGCGAAATAAATCCTTACCTTGTATTTTTCCTTGGTTTGGGTAGGTTAACCTCCTGTATAATGGTGAAATAAATGTTATTAAATTATACAATAATCATATACATTAATATGATATCATATATGATCTTTTAACATTGATTTGTTAATAATATCTTAGTATTATCGTTGTTTCGGGTGTTAACTTACTCGTTTTGTTTTATATGTTTTGTTACATAAGTTGTGTTTGTTAGGGATAGTTTGTATCTTAATAATATACAGAATTATATCAAGTCCTTAGATACTATTATTAATCATCAAATAAGAATTATACTTGAATGGATACGATGGAGAATGAATCTTATCGCGTTCATGGAGACGGTAATCCGTACGTATGCACGAGCGACAATATCATTACTTTGATATTAAAATAATATATAATTGGATGGTATATCATATATAAAGAATCATTATCATGTCATATTTATTATTTACATGAGTTACACATCATTATTATACCCATCCAAATAATAATTTATTGAATAACAATTACACCACGACGTGGAGACGGTAAGCCGTACGTACGCACGTATGGTGACATGTTATTCAAAGGATGGATAGAATACTGAATATAGTTGTACCATATTTATAATAACATCACAGTATAAATAAGATAATGGATTTATTTTTTAGAATGGTAATAACAAAGAAGGAAGAAGTGGAAGAAGAAAGGAACTTGGAAAAGGGTGGTGAAATCATTACCTCTTCTTCGGGTTCTTCCTTTTCATCTGATCAAAAGGGCTTCTAGGTTGGATTTCTGACTAAAGTAATGCCTCTAGGATGAATTTATGGAAGTTGAGAGAGTATTTGGGCAGATTTTGGCTGAGCCAAAAGGCTTTGAAGGTGTGTATTAATGAGAAGGGAGAGTGCCCTTTTATAACATGGGTGAGGGGCACCTTTGGAAAAGCTAGAAATATTATTTTATAATAAATTAATATTCGGTTTCTAATGGCTCCAAAAGTGGATTATTTAAAGTTTAAGGTGGGGATGAGTCGAAAAATACCCAACCAGTATAATTTAGACAGGTTTGGATTACTATATTAACCTTATCATTAAGTATTAACTCTTAGTTAATTAGTTTCACTTTTACAATGTATCTTTGTATTTTTATATTATATGGTTAATAAATATACTATATACATCCAAGAGACCCCCAAGTGGTCCATTAATGACACACATATCATGATACAAGTCTCTTAGCCGAAAATTATATTTTTAGGAATTTAATATCAATTAATAATATAATACTTGTTTTAAAAACTCTTTTATGTCAATTTTGACACTATTCATGAATTGATTTTTGAAAAAGTCATAATAGAATGATTACTTAGAAAAAAGTTAATTAAATCATTACCAACATGTCATATTAACCTAGAAAATTAGTTTAATTTATAAAAAGTCTCAAATTATATTTATTTGGCTATCTACAATATCAATCATTTCAATTTTTCACTATTACGGTAATTAATGCATCACCACTGTGTCATAAATAAATTAAATTATTTAATATATAAAAATTATAAATAAACTACCATTATTTAGGAAATCGTTTTATCTTTCTAATGAAAATTTATAGTTGAAAATCCAACCTAAATAACCCTATGTAAAAATTGTTTTTCTAAAAGATATATGCTTGTGTCATTTTTGTATTCATTTTAACTTAATTAAAATAAAGTGTCCCTATCACTTAAAAGTGGAACCATGGGGTCCCAAAATCGACCCAAAGATGCCCATGGTCGGACATGTATCAACCAATAAGGTTAGGACACATTTTAGGGTAATTAGTTATTATTATAATATAATTGTTTAAGCCTTATTTACCGGATTTACCCTTTAACCATGGTAAATAAAATATTTACCGAAGTAATTATTCAAAATGTCTAAAACTAAAAGTTACCTATTTACATAGTTTGAAAATCATGATTCCAAATATTGAATCCATTTTTCCAAATTCAAAACACATAATTGGTAGAAATTAATTTAAAATTAATTCCCACTGTCAAAACAAAAAGCGTGTTTTTAAGATATAATAACCATCATAAAGATTGATACTTGTTTATGTTCGGTTTAATTGTAAAATTATGTTCAATGACCAAAATTGTATTAAATGGTAAAAATATATCCTAAATATACTTTAAAACCACTCAAATTCATAATTTATCACTATAAATTATTTCGATTAAAAAAATTGTTTTTAATTAAAATTTAGTAATTTTCACTATTCATCAAAATATTAAAGTTATCCGAAAAGTACCAAAATTTCAACTTAGGCTAAATTCGATACTCCAAATCCAAAAATGAAGTCCATTTTGAGAGATAAAATCTCTAAATTTTTAAAAAGAAGGTATTACTATTCACAACGGATAGTTTGATTGGTTGTGGTGTGTGTTAGAACTCGATGTTGCGTACAACACACGCTATTGCGTTATTCAAAGAGAAGCGTACTGTGGAAGATTGAGATGTTTTATTGTGAATTTTTGATGTACCCATTATAAAAAGTAAATTTATTTAGTCAAATTGAATATATAAAAGTTTAAAATATTGGATTTAAAAAGGGTTTACTATTAAAAGTTTGTAAAAGTGCAATACTGAAAATGAATGTGTTCATACATTATGTCTAAGAAACTCATAATATGGATTCTTAAATTATAATGATTATATAAAGTTTAAAATTTAGTTAATACTATTCATAACCCCTTTTGAATGGCTTGTTTGGTAAGTCATGGTGCACTTGAACTCGGTGTTGCGTGTAGTGCAAGTTATTGAATTATTTTGAAGAAATAAGACACTATGAAATCTTGGGGTGTTACATTCTCCCCTCCTTCAATAAATTGAATCCTCGCAATTTTAAATTGTTCTTCGAAAATAAAAGGTTGAATATAGAAAATATCTTTGTGGGAAAACCCACATCGGAAATTGGGTTAATAAAATTTAGTCTTAATAAGAGGAAAAGGTAAATGAAAGGGTCACCACCAAATTATAATCTCTATTCGGAGAACATTGGTGGCAATTAGAGACATATAATTGGAGGAATAACGTAAATATTTATAGGTAGTGATTGAGGTCATCAATCACAAACAAGTGTAAAAATGGGGGCCTTAAATTCATCAATCTATGATGATTTAAAATACCATCGGTTCAGCAAAACTTATGGTATTAGGATAACACATTTTTTGTTTTAAGATCCCTTCACTACAGTATAAGAATTAATTTCTTCATTTTATAAGAGAAGAAGAAAAATATATACTTGACAAGTAGAGTTCTTTCCTTTAACTAATTTCTATCACAAACTCATCTTTCACTCTAAAAGATAATAGAACATAAAAATATATTCTATTTATCCTATTCATATAGGGTTAAAAAAAATGAATTTATAATTCATCTACCAGATCTTTTGAAAAAACTACATTATTTAATCCGGGACATCACGTGGGCTAGTGGTAGGTGATGCACCCTTATCACCCTTCGTTTGTGAGTTCAAGTCTCGCGACCTTTCCAGACGTGACAGATTGCCGCCCGACCTCCGAGTTGTCCTTTTATGGAAATCCAAAAATAATCCAAACTAGAACTATCCAAAATACTTTAGTCCAAAATTTACAAGGAAGGTAAAAAAAATGAAGATCCTTTTTTCCACGTAATAACATGTGAAAAACTTCATCATGTATTCTTTTAAAACACTGCAACATCCTAAATTACCATAAAACCTTATTGATTACATTCCTGATCCCTTATTCCTTAAAGAATAATAGATATACTCCTTCAATCCAAAAATAGTGTAAACCCCAACAATGATGGAATATAAAAATCATTAATCAGTTTCAAGGTAGTCAAGAATATCCAATATAATTTATCCAAATCAATCATGTATTATTCTAAAATCACTACCTCTGTATTAGAACCACATTATGGTTTATAATTCTCTCAACCATATATTTTCCAAAAACATTAACCTACTATTGAGTCACATTTCTTTGTTACACACAATCTCAAGTCCTTAATGAAATAGTACTGCAGTAAAATCCTTATATACTCCAAAATTATTATAACAAGTACATTGTTGATACAACACTCAAATGGAATAATCAACATAAGAACTCCAATCATTCCTCTTCATCTGTGGTAGTATCATAGATTTTTTATTATCCAATAGCATCATTTGCGGCATAGTCTGATGACTGGGACATAGGTTCGCGTAGTGTCCAAACTCCTTGAAAATGAAGCATTGAACATTTGAAACCATTTTCTTACCCATACAGTCACGTACTTTGTGTCCTTTTTCTTTACACTTATAACATACTCCCATTCCCTTCAAGCATTTTCCAAGTTGATTATTTCCACAATTATCACATATGGGAAAATCCTTCTTTACCTTCTTCCCTTTATCTGTTATTCTCTTTACCATACTTTCCTTACCTGTCTTCCCTTCAAAGCCATAGGACTCCGAGAATTCTTTACTTATCTTATCAACACATGATACTATTTCTTCATATGATGATAATACATGGGAGACTATTTCCCTTCTAAATTATGGATTAAGACCATGAAAGATATAATCCTCCTTACTCTTTGGATCGTGTGTATTTTTGGAGTTCTCATTCCTTCTATTAGGTGCCATTTCAAAATAATGTCATAAACTAGATCAGTTTATGAATAAAAATACATAATTTCATACTTATAAAACACTTAACATAAATTCAACTATTTATGGATATAATCCATAATCATGAAAATGTTTTCTTTGAGGAATTATATACTCATAAACCCTTCATAATGATTTGTAAATAAAATAGGAGTTATCCTAAGCATATCCCCCGGGAGTGTCATAACCAAGAGTGCAGCAAGGCCCATTGTTGTGCACCAGTTCCCGTTCATGTCTAGCTCAAAGCGGTGTTTTTGGGTTTTACCCCTAGGTACATCTGTGCCAGAGCCACCTCTACCTGCTCGTATCCAGACATGGATGTATTGCTCGGAAAACTCACAAAATATCTACAATACCAAAATTCTAGGAAGTTCTTCTATACTAATCCTCAAAGTCTATCTTAGGGTGATGTGCTCTAATCAGAGTTTATCTAAATCTAGTTTCCATGGTTATTGCTAAACTTCCTCTAATACCAACTGGAATGCCCTGACCCTAGTTACCCAGAGTCGGTGCATTATTTTAATACATTGGCATGATTACAAGGAATCAAGTCCCAATGGACCGATCAGTTTAGCAGTCTTGGAAAATAGATTACATACATGAATGTTACATTACACTTCATAACATACAAAATAGAATAAATAATACTTTATGAATTCCATTGTTCCCTTATATTAACCCTGCATATCAATCACAATATACTTCTTGGAATCCTGGGAAAAATAAAACGTAGAAAGGGGTGAGATCAAACACTCTGTAAGGGTAAGCAATACAGCGGAAACTTTCATAAATAAGCATAAATATTTAAGGCAATGTATAACTAAAACAAAATCCTTTTAAACATGAACTTCAACATAGTATGGAAAAAATGAAATAATGCCATTTACTTATTCACATGGATATTCTACTAATCGAATAATCACATGCAATATCAAAAATCACTTTCATAATGATGGAATGCATAATTCCATACTATCATAACCACATAGCCAAGGCCTCGTGCCAAGACTACAAATAAAATTTTTTCGAGGCCTTGTGCCAAGACACTAGTTTGTATCATGAGACCTACCGATGCATCGAGGAGATATAGCGGGCTCCACCCGTCACGTATTATGTCCCATGCATTCCCATATGAAAAGGTTCAAATATAACATAAACATTCTTATTAAAACTAGAATACAAAATGTAAATACATCATCCATAAACCACGAATGGTATAAGAATAACACATCCACAGTTAAACACATCACAAAAACTTCAAAACAATATGGAAGTCTTATATCATAATAAATCAACTTCAAATAAACTTAAAATCCATCAAATGATGTTGACATAGATGAAATCAAAACTATTTGAGAGAAATTTCTCTTTTTTCGAAATCATTTAAAAGTCACACATTTATTAATGAAGTAATTTAAAAGGGATTTTTGAATCGAAGTGTCCCATACCACTTAGAAACATTCGAAAAGAAATATCATTTCAAAACATTCATGTCCATATAAGTAAATCCTTAAAATAATTTTGAAAACATGGACATTAATTAAAAATATTTAGAAAGATAAATCTTTAAAACATTTAATATTCTGATTTTGATAAAGAGTACCTTTCAGAAATTCTTAAAATATTGATTTTGAAATCATTTAAGAGTAATATGAAATAAAACATTTTCTTTGAAAATATTCTTATAAGCTTGTAAGGGAAGCTTCGATGATTTTATAACGGCCAAAAATAGCTGCACCCACCATATAAGTTAAAAAAACATTCTTACCTTAATTCTGTCGAAAAGGTTAAAAAGCACCTTGTTTGGAAAATGAAGGAAATATTATTTTATAAACCTCTTATAAAAAGTCAAAAAATGGTATAAATGACTTTAACACATATTATAGTAAATAGTAAAAATGTTTTGAAATACATTCTTAAGAAACATGGATGTGGATGATAAAGAAGTCCCAGTAGATTATTACGTATAAACAACCTCAGATAATGAAGAGATTCTGAAATAAACCCTTCCCTTGTAATTTTCCTTGGTTAGGGTAGGTTAAACTCATATACAAAGGTAAAATAATTTTTATTAAATTATACAATAATCATATACATTAATATGATATCATATATGATCTTTTAACATTGATTTGTTAATAATATCTTAGTATTATCGTTGTTTCGGGTGTTAACTTACTTGTTTTGTTTTATATGTTTTGTTATGTAAGTTGTGTTTTTCATGGATAGGTTGTATCTTAATCATATCAATAATGATATCAAGTCCTTAGATACTATTATTAATCACAAAATTAGAATTATACTTGAATGGATACGATGGAGAATGAATCTTATCGCGTTCATGGAGACGGTAGTCCGTACGTACGCACGAGCGACAATATCATTCTTTTGATATTAAAATAATATATAATTGGATGGTATATCATATATAAAGAATCATTATCATGTCATTTTTATTATTTACATGAGTTACACATCATTATTATACCCATCCAAATAATAATTTATTGTATAACAATTACACCACGACGTGGAGACGGTAAGTCGTACGTACGCACGTATGGTGACATGTTATTCAATGGATGGATAGAACACTGAATATGGTTTTACCATATTTATAATAACATCAAAGTATATATAAGATACTGGATTTATTATTTTAGAATGGTAATAACAAATAAGGAATAAGTGGAAGAAGAAAGCAACTTGGAAAAGGGTGGTGAAATCATTACCTCTTCTTCGGGTTCTTCCTTTTGATTTGATCAAAAGGAATTCTAGGTTGTATTTATGACTAAAGTAAGGCCTCTATGATGAAGTGAGGGAAGTTGAGAGAGTATTTGGGCAGAGTTTGGCTGAGCCAAAAGGCTTTTAAGGTGTTTATTAATGAGAATGGGGAGTGCCCTTTTATAAGATGGGTGAGGGTCACCTTTGGAAAAGCTAGAAATATTATTTTATAATAAATTAATATTCTGTTTCTAATAGCTCAAAAGTGTATTATTTAAAGGTTAAGGTGGGGATGGGTCGAAAACCACTCAGACAATTTAATTTAGACAGGTTTGGGTTACTATATTAACCTTATCATTAAGTATTAACTCTTAGTTAATTAGTTTCACTTTAACAATGTCTCTTTGTATTTTTATATTATATGGTTAATAAACTTACTACATACATCCAAGAGACCCCCAAGTGTTCCATTAATGATACACCTATCATGATATAAGTCTCTTGGCCTAAAATTATGTTTTTAGGAATTTAATATCAATTAATAATATAATATAACTTTTTAAAACACTTTTATGTCAATTTTGACACTATTCGATAATTGATTTTTGTAAAACTTATAAAAGAATGATTACTTCAAAAAAAGTTAATTAAATAATTCCTAACAAGTCATATTAACCTATAAATTTAGTGTAATTCATAAAAATTCTCAAATTATATTTATTTGGGTATCTACAATATCAATCATTTTAAATTTTCACAATTATGGTAATTACTGCATCACCATTGTGTCATAAATAAATTAAATTATTTAATGTCTAAAAATTATAAATAAACTACCATTATGTAGGAAATAATTTTATATTTATAATGAATATTTATAGTCTAAAATCCAACATATATAACCATATGTAAAAATTGTTTTTCTAAAAGATATATTCTTGTGTCATTTTTGTATTCATTTTAACGTAATTAAAATAAAGTGTCCCTATAACTTACAAGTGGAACCATGGGGTACCAAAATCGACCCAAAGATGACCACTATCGGACATGCATCAACCAATAAGGTTAGGACATGTTTTATGGTAATTTTTTATTATTATAATATTATTTGTTAAGCCTTATTTACCGGATTTACCCTTTAACCATGGTAAATAAAATATTTACCGAAGTAATTATTCAAAATGTCTAAAAATAAAAGTTACCTATTTACATTATTTGAACATCCTGATTCCAAATATTGAATCCATTTTTCAAAATTCAAAACACATAAGTGGAATAAATTAATTTAAAATTAATTCCCGCTGTCAAAACAAAAAGCGTGTTTTTAAGATATAATAACCATCAAAAGATTGATACTTGTTTATGTTCGGTTTAATTGTGAAATTATGTCCAATGACCAACATTGTATTAAATGGTAAAAATATATTCTAAATATACTTTAAAACCACTCAAATTCATAATTTATCCCTATAAATTATTTCGATTATAAAAGTTGTTTTTAATTAAAATTTTGTAATTTTCACTATTCATCAAAATATTAAAGTTATCCAAAAAGTACCAAAATTTCATATTAGGCTAAATTCGATACTCCGAATCCAAAAATTAAGTCCATTTTGAGAGATAAAATCTCTAAAATTTTAAAAAGTAGGTATTACTATTCATAACGGCTAGTTTGATCGGTTGTGGTGTGTGTTAGAACTCGATGTTGCGTACAACACACGCTATTGAATTATTGAAAGTGAAGCATACCATGGAAGCTTGGGATGTTTCATTGTGACTTTTTGATGTACCCATTCTAAAAAGTAAATTTATTTAGTCAAATTGAATATATAAAAGTTTAAAATATTAGATTTAAAAAGGGTTTACTATTAAAATTTTGTAAAAGTGCAATACTAAAAATGAATTTGTTCATAAATTATGTCTAAGAAACTCATAATATGGATTCTAAAATAATAAGTATTATACAAGGTTTAAAATTTAGTTAATACTATTCATAACCTCTTTTGAACGACTTGTTTGGTAAGTCATGGTGAGCTTGAACTCAGTGTTGCGTGTAGTGAAAGTTATTGAATTATTTTGAAGAAATAACACACTATGAAATCTTGGGGTGTTACAGGAAAACATGAAGACTAGAAGACAACCCATCACATCAGACAAGGTTGAGGGAATCGAACCCACAATTGGAGTGCGACAAACCATTATCACTTACACCATGCCTATGTGAAGCCCCTAGTTAGAATGACTTATTCCTTTTAGATAAATTATTTTTTGTATTATTAATAAGATTATTTTGGAGATATATATTTTATTGAAAGGTTATCTTTAGTATTGGAAAATGATTTGGGGATTACATGATAAGTGAATTTTTAGAAGATGTTCACTATTTTATAAAATTTATATGATTGTGGTAAATAGAACACTATGGGGTTTTAATGATGTAATGGTTGAATTATATTTTGGATGAATCTATGATTTTAATTGTCTAATTATTTGAATTTTGTTTTTATGGAAATGATTAACCAATCATGGGGAATTTTTTATCAGTTTAATTACTTTTTAGTATGATACTTTAAGAGTGAATGATTTTATTTGGAGATACATGTTAAAATTTTCATCGAAGACTATGTTATCAATTCTTTCTGAGTTTTTGGAATCAATCATAGTTGGATAATTTTGTGGAATTTTAAAGATATTTGTTTTAGAAATGGTATATGTTGAACTTTGTGTTTTACTGTTGAATTTTTGAGATTAAAAGAAATCGTCTATTTATAAAGGATTATTCATTTGGGGGATTATCTGAACTTATTATAAGAATTTTTGTTTTGATTAATGTTTTAAGAATGGATTAATAATTAGTTAATATTTTGTGGATTAATAAGTTGATTATGATTGAATACTCATTATTTGGTGAAAAATATTATTTTGTGGTGGAATTTTATTGATGGATAAAACTATACTTTGAATACAAGTAAATGTATTTATGATTTTATTCTATGTAGTAAAATAATCCCTAAACATTTTCAAAATGACCTTTAAACAAAAATAATGTCCATTTACACTTCCTACCGGAAAATATAAGACCATTTAAACCATCACAGTCATGTGGTTTCTGATTGTTAAATTTCTCTTAAACATGTTTCCTATCACTCCATTGGAACAAGATGGTTATTTTTTACTTCCATTTCCATGTTTTTCTATATAGAATCCTACTATGTATTATCTTAGGTGACCTTCATACCTAACTTTTTTTATTTTAATGTGATAGTCTTATTGACACTTTTTTCAGATATGGGATTTTAAGTGATGATACAGAGCCCAATTTTAAAATTGTGTGGATGCAACTTCAAATGGTGGGGAAGAATGTAACATCCTGAGTTTTTAGAAGGATATAATATGTTCGATAGCATTCATAATACTCCTCATAAAAAATAATAAATATTATGTTACCTTATAACCTAGTAATTAAAATATTGGTAATTAATTGTATTAATTGATTTATGATATATTTTTTATTCATGCATTTAATTAATTATTTTCTGAACATTTATTTATAAATAAATTAAAAACACTGTTCATTAAAAGGATATATTTTTTCTCAAAAAATATTTAATTTCAAATAAATGAGATTATAAAATAATAAAAATTACTTTTTATGTATTTTATTAATGAAGTTTTATATGTAATATATTCAATTTAATGTTCAAAATTCATCTTATATCATTTCTAAGCCTGATATAAGAACAAATTAAATTTTTTGGATATAATGATTGTATTTCCCAAAATAATGTTTTACATCCTTTTGATGGAGAAACCATTTTAAATCTAGTTTTCTTCAATTTTATAAGAAAGTTTTGACAAAAAAAAGTAATATTTTGCTGTTGGACATCAAAATTGTTTAGGTTGATGTTTAGGTAATTTCCTGATAAAATTAATTTTTAATAAATAGTGAAAAAATAAAGCATTTTAATTCAAAGATTCTTTTTCATTGGATTTATTTATATAGTTAGTTTATCATTTTATTTAGTTTTAAAGTGTAATTGGATTATTATTTTATCATTTAACAAAATTGTGTTCATTAGATGAAATTTCACATTGAAATTGTAGATACACACATGTCAATCATTTGATAGTTTTTACATTTTAAAAACTCACTTTCTTATTTTGACAATGAGATTTAATTTTAAATTAATTACTGAAACTTCTTTGTTCTGAATTTGGAAAAAACATATTCCATATTGGGAATCAAAAGTTCCAAATTGGGTAAATAGGTAGATTTTCTTTGTAGAAATTATGAATACAAAACTCAGAAATCATTTTTATTTACCACGGTTAAATGGTAAATTAGGTAAATAAGGGTAAAAATAATATTATAATAACATAAAAGTACAATAACATGTGTCAATATATTATTTAAGAAGTCATGGGTAACCCAATAAATCATTATGCGGAACTGCTGGCATTTTGGAGAAACATGGTTGTGATAATGACATGTTATAGTAAATAATTTAAAGTAAAGGGAAATATAACATAAACATGATTCTTTTTTACTAAAACAATTTTAATGTGGGGTTATATAATTTATATCATTGACTATAAATATTCATTAGACATATAAAAATATTATCTAAATCATGTTTTTTCGTTTATTATATTTAGACTTGAAATATATAAAATTATTTATGACACAATGAGTGTGTAGCGATTGCCATATTAATGAAAGATTCAAATAAATGATATTATAAATATAAAAATAAATGTATTTTGAAAATTTTTATTCCATACCCAAATTTTTAGGATTATTATGAAATAATATATTTGTTTTAATATATTTTTTATAGAATAATGTTGTTATGACTGAAAAAAACTAAATAGTGTAAAATTCGACATAAATGAGTTTTTAAAACAAATACAATTTTATTACATGATATAATTGTCATAAAAATCTAAATTTAGGATAACTGACATATATAATGTTAAAAATGTAATTAATTATACACAAGAGGTTTTATTTTCCTTTTATAGTAATTATATTAAGCATATAGTGTAAAAATAAAAGAATATGGTAAGAGTTAATTTATTTAACATAGGACTTTGTGTGAGAAGATAATGTCAAATTTTTTAGCAAGACATGTCTAAAAACTAATTTTTTAGTTTATTTAGAACCATAATCATCTTACCCAAGAATTATATAACTTTTGATATAATATAATTCAGAAAAAAATTTATAAAAAAAATATTTCATGACTTTCCTAAAGTGCCCCTCCTACCTATTATGAAAGGCCACCACTTCTACCCACTTAATCACACCTATAAATCCCCTTGGATTATAAATATTCAGGTTAAATAAGCTCCCAAATTATATCCCTACATCCTTGAAGACTTACCATGTGAAAAAATAAACTCAAGGAATCCATTTCTTTCATATCAAAAGAAGTTACTCGATTTAGAGGTAACATAGTCTCTCAAGCTCCATTCATTTATTTTCCTTCTACAAAACCCTAACCATTTTTAATTCCATTATTTTATAAAAAACGTTATCCTAAATATAATAGTATTTTATTTATGCTACTATTTCAACCTCAACTTACACACAACTCCATCTAATGGATATAGAACATATTATTTTTCTGTGCGACAAACTACTACCTCAGGAAATGATGATTGATCAATTTTTTAACACTCCTCTCATGGATTCATTAATGATGGAATTGTATTTATATATTATATCTATTATATTTATTTATTTCACTATTTATCGGCAATTTTTATTTACATTATACCCTTATTCTTTCCATAATGTGCAAATATGATAATTTCTTTTGAGGAAGTGTAGACTACCACCCCATAATGTGATATGAATCTTTCATTCCATACGTGGAATGTAAAAAATAATAGAGTTAATGAACCTATGAAACTAATATAACATAGATATTATACTATAATTATAATATACATATGTATCATTTAGTTTTAATTCCATTAGTGTGACAATGAAATGAAAGTATCGTTCATGCATACATACGACCTACCGTCATCCTGAACGGTGCATTTCCTTTATTATCTCCAAATATTATGGATTATTATAAATACATATATAATGGATATATATATGATATTTAAATCATGAATAATATTTTATAGAAAATAGACTTTTTACCACATGAACAATTTATAATTATAACAAGTCTATTTTTGACTCATGTACCGAATATCGACTAAACGTATAATATGAACTCAAATAGGTAACTAATTGTTATTAGATGGTATTAATTAATATAAATTAATAATAAACATGAAAAAGGTTCTGATGAAATTATAAATTATACTATTTTTACAATTCATTAATATATAGAATGAATGAGACAAGTCAAACTCGAGGTAAGGGAATTTCTAAACATAATTTCCACTCATTGTGTTTTATACATAGTTTGTTGATTATATAATGACAAAACTATATGCTAATTTCAATAATTGTTTATTTATAATTTCCAATGACCTTTGTTTTATATATACTATTTTTACACATAAGAACCCCATTGAAATTTTTTTTTGTCATTTTTATGAACTTTGTAATGGAAATCTTAACTCAATCTCCATTAATTGAGTTAAGTATCCATATAATTGGTTTTTTTTTTCAATAATATGTGTACATGACCACAGATTTTTTTACACTGAATACCCAATTATATTGGGTGTATATATATTTTTCATAGATATTAATGTCATTGATTCATCCATAATCTAATCATGCGATCTTTGTAAGGGAATTCATCTCAATATTTTTTCATTGAGACATTTCTTAATGATATGTATCCTTATTTATTTTTATAGTGTATATAAAACCCCCTGTACAATACTTATACATATTATATCTATACAATTGATATTTAATTACTTATAAAATGTTTTATATTCATATGCTGTATAATTTAAGTGATCGCACTTGTAAATTACTCTTAATCTAAAACATCATTTCAAATTTTTTAATTATTTAATCATCTAAATCACTCTCTTTCCAGTACATGATTTTAAAAATTATTTTAATGAATATTTTATATATACATTAAGGTTTTTATGTTTAAATTCATTTCCAATGTTTCAAATTGGTATAGTAAACATTGATTCAAATATATTATTCCAAAATATTTTAATTGTGTTTTAAAATGGTGTTGATTATTGTTGGTTGGAGTGGACACTCAAGAGGGGGGGGGTGAATTGAGTTCCAATTAAAATTTCTGTTAAAAACAATTTCTGTTAAAATCCCCAATTTCAAAAACAAATTAAACTGTAGTGAATTTATATAGATTATAAAGGTTCAATTAGTTTCTCAAAGATTGATTAATTCTCAGTTAACTTAATCTTATGATTAAATTAACTTTTGAAACTAACTTACTGATTTATAACAAATATAAACACTTGCTAATTTAATTATCAAAGTAGCTTTGAAGATAGATTATATTTCAAAGTAATAGCAGCGGAAAATGAAGTAAATATGTATAGTATGGATATAGAGTATAACTATAAACACACAGAATTAACCAAGAGGTTCAGTCTCAAGCCGAGACTTAGTCCTCTCAAAATTTTATATAAGAATTATCCACACCCTGGATCGGGGTTAACAACAGTGAACACACTGTCCAGGTCACAAGACCTCTACCACAGTTCTTCGTGGGAAAACAAACAACAGCAGCAAGCTGTCCAGGTCACAAGACCTCTACCACTATCCACAGTGGGAAATGGAGTGCAGAAAGATTTGCTGAGGATTTACAGATCCTCCAGTGAAAGTACAGGAGTCAGTGTGTGTGTTTAATACAGCAGATATCACACACTGCTCAAAATGTAGAAAACTAAAACACAGTAGAGCAATAGATAGAATGAAGAAGGTTTAGAGTGCTCTATAGTGTTGGCAGATCAGTTCTGGACTCGTAGGAATGAGTGACTTGAAGCTTTGGTCCTTTTTCTGTAAGTTGACACTAAAACAGAGTGTCGGGATTTTCAGACTTCCAGATGTTCAAGTGATCAGCTTCTTTGAGTTTGAGTGCTTCACAGCATGGCTTTTAGGAGACGCTTCTTTCAGTCGGTTCACTGAGACTCTTTTGTTCTTCAGAATGAATGCTCGAGAGTTCTTCCTCTTTTTGTGTATATGCGTATCTCCTTCTCAGTTGTAGATGTTAGACTCAGTGTAACTGTTCCATTCATATGTATGTTCTTGAATGCTTCTCTCTTCTTTTTATACTCCTCCATATATTCCCTTTTTGTTCACCCGAGGCCGACAAGATAGATAGTCTGGAGTTGCACGTGCGATCTTCCTCGTACATTGTATTATTTCTTGATATGTCTGCAAATATCAATAAATAATGTTAGATGTATTCATCTTGATAGACATGACCGTTAGATTAGTATTAATCAAATTGGTAAAGAAAAAGTTGAAATATAATAATAATAAACTGGTCGAGAAAGTATGTCACTGTGGACTTCAACTGTGGTCTTCCAACTGTGGACTTCCTTCTGACTGCTGACTTCAACAAAAGGGCTTGCTGTCTGTAGGCTTGCAATGGTAGCTTTTACTCCATGTAACTGTAGCCTTTATATCTGTAGACTTGTAACATCAAATTTGTTGAGCTGTAACCTTTGTCAACTGTAGACTTCGATCATCTGTAGACTTAGTAGACAGAAGCTGTCTAACTGTAACCTTGACTGTAGACTTATGACTGTAGGCTTGTTCGACTGTGAACTTGAGCAGAGAAAACTTTGAGCAGAAGTCTTGTAACTGTAACCTTCGTCTGTGAGCTTTGACAATAGATAGCAGTAGACTCGTAACTGTAAGCTTGTATTAGTCTTCGACTGTAACCTTGTAACTGTGAACTTAGTGCAACAGTAACTTAAGGTGACAGTTAACTGTAACTGTGACTTTGAAAATAAAACTCTGACTGTTGGCTAACAATACCAAACTTATGTAAATACTACTGTAAGCTGTTACAGTAAGGTTATGAGAGTAAGAATATGAACTGTTTAGAATAAAATACATTTAAGCATAGAATAATAAGATTAATGCAAAGGTTTAATACATCATAATCAATGTTTAAGCATGATTTGGGATTATCAAAACAGGTGATACCAACAATTATTTAAATAAATTTGAATGTATTTATATATATATAAAATGAATTTAATTTCTCACTTTTATGTCACTATTATGTATTGATGTTTACCTTACAAGTTTAAAATTTAATTTTAATATAATGTGGTTTCATTTATGACTGCATAGCTTGTAAAGATGAATTGTGATTTCAAATTGGTAACGTTAATTTTCTTTTATGCTTGGATTACGTGTTATGATTATGTTATGGTTCATGGGAATTTTTTATGTATATGGGTGGTTCCAGGATAAATAGGGGGAGGGTGATCCCATGTCACATCAGCAATGCATTGGTTAAAATTAAAAAGGTAAATTATAATGTTTATCCTAAGATATTTAGGTAATATACTTTGATAGGTATTTAAAATGTAACCACGGTGGATACTCCCTAAATTATTGTGAACGATACAATGTAAGTATGATATAGATTTCTGAAGTTACCTTTATGATTTTTTTTCTAAAAAGTTTTTCAAGAATCTTATGATTTAAGGAGGTAAGATAAAATGTTTATGTTTGTGGGAGAAATGTATAATTTTGTGAATATGTTTTCATGAGTATTAAATATTCATGGACAAACAGTTTTATTCATTAGTTTATATTACTTAATGTGATTTTTTTATCATCCCATGTTTTTGAAATGTTTTCTATATGGTATAATGATGGTTAAGATAAAGGAAGAAGTCATAAAGATTTTTTTCAAGAAAAAAATCTTGTTTTGTTTCAAGGGTGTCGTTTGGAGGAAAAAGTTAATACCGAGTTTAACTATCCACTTATAATTTCTGGGAATATTATGTAATAGTTACGGAATATTTCTCTAAAACTATAAACTTGAAAAGATCCTCAATACGAAATGAGGTCAAAATATTGACATAACCCAATATTATGTAATATTTAAGGCATGGGAATTATAATTATCCCAAAAACACTATAATTTTTTCTATTTTTTTTATATTTTTTTTATGAAAATTAATATTATTTTTAATATAATCATGTAAATATTAGCTTATGGTTATTTTTTCATTTTTTTAAAAACATTATTCTTTTAGTGATTTATTTTAAATAAATAATTTTTTAAACATTATACTCTTTTCATGGAAGGTAGTGATTATGAATATTATTTTATCTTAAAGTAAAAAAATTGATCCTTTATTTTGAAATAATATGATTAATTACAAATGACTCATCATATTTATTTCATTTGGTATAAGATAATTGTATATCTTAAAAACAATTTTTCCTTAAAAAACTATTCTCATGCATATAATGTGTTTTATAATAATTATATTATATAATAAATATTTATTGATGGTTTTAATAAAACTTTTAGATTATATATTAAAAATCTAATTTTGAAATTCATTTTATGGTTTTCACGTGGTAGGTAATTGATGTAAATTGTGTTTTATTCTAACAAATAAATTATTGAAAATGAATTATGTTACTGTCTATATTCATAGTTAAAAATAAATTATACCATATATAGAAATTCAATATAATAATATTGATTCAACAATTCCTACAGGCCTAATTTAAATATTTAGTTAGTTCAAATTTATTTTTTTTCATAGTTAATATTAAAAATATTACAGTTTTATTATAAGAGATTGTGTCAAAATAGGTTTATCTGGGGTTAAACGATTAGATAAGAACAGATGGACATGGACAGTTTTCTAATTACTATTGGTTAGGTGATTTAATCCTTACATAATCCTTACATATAATTCATTTTCAATTGGAAACATTTTTTTTAATGTCACCTTAAATAATTGAAATATTTTTAAATCATCCATCAGTGACATCCCCTTCAAAAATAAATGGGAACATTTCGTACTTAAATTTCACACCATTTTTACCCCATGTTTCATTCATGTCCAACATTTAATCCTTAGTTAAATTTGACCATTAATGATAATGATTTTTCAAATACTATTAATATTAATCTATCAAGTCTAAATCGATAAGACAAAGGAGGTCTCTCAAAGTAGTATAGATCCTGACTAAGCTCTCTCTTTATATTATTTACCATTGTAATCTTTATTAATATGTATTATCTATAAATATTATTGATCCATTATAATTAAAAAAATTAGATTTTATTATTATTATGAAATTAACGTTTACATCTTCATCACAAACTAATGTGTTATGAATCTTTCGAGCATGCGTATTTGTGGAATACCATCTCCATATAGAGAAATGACTCATTTCCCGACCATATTTCATGGTTGGTTATTATGATAGATTTAGTGTCTATGTATTATATAATTGTTATAACAATAATTCCATAAATAATTATTAATTTTTACAACCCTTTTTTTCAATCCAATATAAAAGGGAAATTGTAACACCCCAAGATTTCATAGTGTGTTATTTCTTCAAAATAATTCAATAAATTGCACTACACGCAACACCGAGTTCAAGCGCACCATGACTTACCAAACAAGCCGTTCAAAAAAGTTTATGAATAGTATTAACTAAATTTTAAACTTTATATAATCCTTATAATTTTAGAATCCATATTATGAGTTTCTTAGACATAATGTAAGAACAAATTCATCTTCAGTATTTTAGTTTTACCAACTTTTAATAGTAAACCCTTTTTAAATAAAATATTTTAAACTTTTTGACTACATGGGGACATCAAAAAATTTAAAATAAAACATCCCAAGCTTCCACGGTACGCTTTCCTTTGAATAAAACAGTAGCGTGTGTTGTACGCAACTTCGAGTTTTAACACACACCACAACCGATCAAACTAGCCGTTATGAATAGTAATACTTAATTTTTTGAAATTATATATATTTTATATTTCAAAATGGACTTCATTTTTGGATTCGGAATATCAAATTTAGCCTAAGGTGAAATTTTGGTACTTTTCGGATAACTTTCATATTTTGATGAATAGTAAAAATTACTAAATTTTAATTAAAAAACAACTTTTTTAATCAAAATAATTAATAGTGATAAATTATGAATTTGAGTGGTTTTAAAGTATATTTAGAATATATTTTTACCATTTAATATAATTTTGGGCATTGGACATAATGTTACAATTAAACCGAACATAAACAAGTGTCAATCTTTTGATAGTTATTATCTCTTAAAAACAGGCTTTTTGTTTTGACAGCGGGAATTAATTTTAAATTAATTTCTGCCACTTCTGTGTTTTGAATTTAGAAAAATGGATTCCATATTTGGAATCAGGATGTTCAAATTGTGTAAATAGGTAACTTTTATTTTTAGACATTTTGAATAATTACTGCGGTAAATATTTTATTTACCATGGTTAAGGGTAAATCCGGTAAATAAGGGTTAAAAAATAATATTATAATAATACTAAATTACCCTAAAACGTGCCTTAACCCTATTGGTTGATACATGGTCGACCATGTGCATCTTTGGGTCAATTTTGGGACCCCATTGATCCACTTGTAAGTGATAATGACACTTTATATTAATAAAGTTAAAATAAAAATAAAAATGGCATAAGCTTACATCTTTTAGAAGAACAATTTTTACATAGGGTTATACATGTTGGATTTTCGATTATAAATATTCATTAGAAAGCTAAAAAGATTTCCTACATAATGATATTTTATTTATAATTTTTAGACATCAAATAATTTAAATTATTAATGACACAATAATTATGCAATGTTTACCTCATTAATAAATCATTTAAATAAATAAGATTATAATGATTAAAATATTATCTAAAACCTGTCCAATTCTTATTGGTTGATGTTATTTAGAATATGAGTCATCGTATATTCGACCTCAATGATTTTTGGACCATTATAAACCGAATATAATTATATTATAAAGTAATACTTTCACTCTTTCCTAAAGATCCCCTCCTCTCCCTTATAAAAGGAGACCACTTCTACTCATTCCTCACACCTCTCAAGCCACTTGGCTCGTCCAAACTCTGCCCAACTAAGATCCCCACATCCCTATCCTCCTCCTTGAAGCTTCCCCTTAGGCAGAAAGCATTTCAAGAAGTCCTTTGGTTCCAACCAAAGTGAGTTACCTAAATTAAAGGTAACAATTTCTCTTAAAGTATTTTCATTTATTTTGCTTCTCCAACCCCCAAAATCTTTTTATTTCCCTTCTTTTGTAACAACAACAGTATCCTCAATATACTAGGATGTTGTTATAAGAAGGATTCATAATACACATTCACACAACTCCATCTAATGGATGATGAACATAATGTTTCTGTGGATGGCAAACTAACGGCTCACGAAACGATGATTGTTCAAATACATCTTACCACCTCTCATGGTGGCCATTAGGATGGCACTGTAATTAAATATGATATTAATGATATATATTTTATATATAAGCTTCTGTAATTCCATTTTATTTCATACCATTATTCGTTTCATGTTGTATATACATACGATAATTTCATTTGAGGAAGTGCGGACTACCGCCCCCTTAAAATGATATGACTCGTTCATACCACACATGGAACGTATAAAGGATGGTGTAAATGAACTTAAGTAACATATATAAAATATTATATTATACTGGAATAGTAATATACCTATGTATAATTTGGATTAGATTCTTTTAAAATAAAAATTAAATGGAAGTAGCGTTCGTGCGTACGTACGGACTACCGTCTCCACGAACGCGATGAGATTCATTCTCCATCATATCCATTCAAGTATAATTATCATTTGATGATTTAAAAATGATGTTTAAGAACTTGATACCATTCTGGATATGAATAATATACATCCCATTAATAACGAATATGTCTCACATAACAAAGAATATAAAGTAAAATGAACCCGTTAACACCCGAAATGACGATAATTCTAAAATATTATTAACAAATCAATGATAAAAGATCATATATGATATCATATTAGAGTAAATGATTCTTTTATTATTCAATAACAATTATTTCACCATTATACAGGAGGTAAACCTACCATCGACCAAGGAAAAAGTACAATGTAAGGGTTTTCTTATCTCACTTTTAATTCCGTGAGAATTCCATTGATCACCACTTAATTATTGCATGTGGTGTATGTGTACTGCCCAGGATCGTATTCATTGTGTAATATACTTTAATTTATGGGTATTTACATCATCATGGTATGATACTTCTTTCATGGGTGTATGTTTCGTAAGTTACCTAATCGATAAGGGAATTTGAGATTTCAATTTCCACTCATTTGGCTTTACACATATTTCATTGATTATATTACCCCAAGATTATGTGTGGAATCACTATTCATTTGATTATGTCATAATTTCCACTCCCCTTCCTGTGGATATAAGTTTGATGCACATAATCACTCCATTGGTAATTCTCAAGTCATTGATATGAATTTGATAAGAGTAATTTTAACTCATTCTCCATTTGTTGAGTTAAACATCCAATTCGTTGGTATTGTTTTTACAAGAATATGTGTGAATGTCATTTGATTGTTTTACACTGAATATCCAATCATATTTAGTGTATTTATATTTGTCACACATAATTATGTCATTGATTTATCCTTAACCTAAGGATACAACCTTTACAAGAGATTTCATCTCAATTTACATTCCATTGAGACTTCTTTGTTGATATACACCAAATCACTTTTATGTGGTGTATATAACGTACTTTGACATAGTATATCATGAATCCCTTTATTCTCATGATATTACAAAGTTTTGATTACCACAATTATTTGTATTCAAGTGTCTCTTTTGGTTGGAAACTCTAACTAAAATACCATTTTTAAAATGATTTAAAGACTTATTCATCTAAATCTTTCTCATTAATGTCCATGTTTTAAAAAATGGTTTTAAGGATTTATTTATATGGACATTAAAGTTTACAAATTAAAACTCCTTTTAAAAAGTTTCAAAGTGGTATGGGACACTTTGATTCAAAAATCTACTTTTAAATGGCTTCTTGAAAAATAGTGTGACTTTTAAATGTTTTCAAGAAAAGGGGGATATTTCTCTCAAATAGTTTTGATGATTACTTTCATTTATGTCAACATCCTTCATTATTCATGATTGAGGTTAATGTGATACAATACAATCTTCCATATTGTATCAAATGAGTTATGTTTGACTGTGGATGTTCTATTTTTATACCATTCATGGTTTGTGGTTAAAGTATTGACATTTCGTATGCTAGTTTTAATACGAATGTTTATTTTATGCTTAAACCTATTCATATGAGGAATGCATTGGACTTAATAAGTGACGGGTGGATCCCGCTATAGCTCCTCGATGCATCGGTAGGTCTCATGAGACAAACTAGTGTCTTGGCACAAGGCCTTGGAAAAATCTTATTTGTAGTCTTGGCATGAGGCCTTGGCTATGTGGTTATGATAGTCTGGCATTATGCATTCCATCATTATGAAAGTGGTTATTGATATTGCATGTGATCATTCGACTAGTAGAATATCCATGTGAGTAAGTAAATGGAATTATTTCATTTTACCTTTGCCATTTTATGCTGAAGTTCAAGTTTAAAAGGCTTTTATTTTAGTTATAAATTGCCTTAAGTGTTTATGCTTATTTATGAAAGCTTCTGCTATAATGTTATCCTTACTGAGCATCCGAGCTCACCCCTTTCAATGTTTTATTTTTTTTCAGGATTATGAAGAAGTAATTTATGAATGACCTGCAGGGATAGTATGAGGGGATATGAAGACAAGATGTTTTTTTTATGATATAATGTAAAAATTTATGGATGTATCTAGTTATTCCAAGGCTACTAAACTAATCGGTCTTTCGAGACTTGATCTTTCTCATGATCATGCCAATGTTATGTAATTAATGCGCCGACTCTGGGTAGCTGGGGTCCGGGCGTTACAGAAATGTTAATCATGTTTATATAAATAATATCATCTCCATATAGTGACATAATTCATATTTTATCGACACCTTATATGATTGTTAATATATATATATATATATGATGATCAATATATAAAATATTTAAATATTTATTAATATACTAGAGATTAAGGAACCAGTATCACTATGCAAGGACCATAACCATAAAAAACAAAACATACATTAAAAATGAATTCGTTAACACCCAATATGACGATGATAATGAATGACTTAAAATAAATGGGTGATAATATGTAATAAGTAAAACATTAATTTAATTATTGGTATTATTGAGGGTTATTTTATATTATTATTTAACATTTAAATTTATTCTACATGAATTATGAGTTAAAATTAAAAATAATATTTGAGGTATGTGTTTTATGATACAATATCATTTTTACTAGGATTGTAAATTTGTAAATTTTATAATGATGATATTGTATGATATATCTCTCAAAAATTATATAAACTACATTTTCCATTATTTATATCTAAAGATTTCCTATTTTTAATTCCTTTTATTCTCTTTTTATTCTCATGATAAAGAATGAATTTATTTATGGGAAACCAAATTGATTAAAATCATCAGTTAAGAATATTTCATTCCATATACATATATTTTGTGAAATTTTCATTAATAATTTTACTTATAAAAAAATATTTAATTTTTTTTAAAATATATTTTAAATTAATTTTATTCATAAAAAATGAATATTCATATAATTTTCATAATGTGGTACATTTTACTTTTACTGAATATATAAAAGTAATTTCTGTTTTAAAGTACACTTCTTGAACTACATTCCTCAAATAAATGAATCATTTATACTTTAATGATTCATTTATAAGTCTCATTGTATATTTTAAAAGTAATTTGTCATTTAATATTTTGTAATTTTAAATACTTGAAATATAATATTTTAAAATGAAAAGGTTTATTTTCATCAAGAATTGTTTTATAAAAAATAATTCTCTTCACATCTATCCAAACATGTATTTTTTATTTGATTTACTGGCGATGCGATATAATAATTCCAAATTAATTATTTCTATAAGTATTTTATGATTAGGATTAATAATGTTTTAGGAAACATGTTTACTTTTCGAATGTTATTAGATAACTATTTTATGACTATTTTATGATCTAATGGATCAATTATATTTGGATTGATTTATAAAAATAGATGAGACCATAATTACATTCTCCTCAAATTTATTAGGTAAATATTGATATCTTATGGTATAATTTAGATTGTAATGGGTAGCGATCCGAGTTCACTAATGGATATTGTCCATTAATATTTTCATGGGAGTAAACATTTTCTATAGAAAATATAGAATGTGCAGTGAACCTAATAAAATATAATAGTGATTTTGTGATCCTTCATTGTAGAATTTATTTTCTATACATAACAGTGTGTAATAAAATAATATATTTCCATTGTTATATGTTTTCATAGGTAAATAATGATAATTGTTGATTCCCTTCTATTATATATTATGCATGTCATTTAATAAAACATTATTCGTTTGTTTATATTTATGATATATGAATTGATTGTTTTGATTTTCTAATGTTTATCTCATTTCTTCACAACCTAATGTTTTTATTATCCCAAATTAAGATATTTTCTTCATATAAATTATGTTTTAACATAGTAAGAATAGATGATCACCATTTATTATTCCCCCTTACCCATTTTTAGGGAATGGTTTTCTTTTTTTTATGATTTAGAATGATGCAAGTTCTGTAGAACCAAATGTCTAATGATGTAGATATTTTATATAGATTTTTTTATGTTTAAAATATTCCAATGACACTAAACCTCTATGAGAATCATTCATTTATTATTTTGAAACATATTATCCATTATTTTAAAATGATTTAATATTAATGTATGAAATTTATGTCCTGATAATGTTGGTATTATAGGAAAGGATTAGTAATTTTGAAATCATGGATGAGGAAAGAATAGTATGAACAATTATGGTATGAATATTTATGTAACATCCCAGGTAAATGAAGAATAATAAATATTTCATATTTATTAATATTTTTGAATTAAATATTAATTTTACTTTAAAGGGGTATCTATGTTCGATAGCGTACCCGATACGCAACAACGGGTTTCTTTGGAATCTTACGTTGTACACTAATAATATAATATTATTATTTTAAATTGTAGTTAACTCCTTGAGGTTGTATTGGAGGGAATGAAAAAAACTAACTAAAATATTATTATTCATGTTTGTTAAATGTTTTTACATTTATCTACTAAAATTTAGAGGCTTAAAATGTGAATGAATCTAACTTTAAGCTTAATTTACATTAAAAGGCCGATTTACCGCCTTTAAATGGAGAACCCTTTTTAAATCTAGTTTTGGTCAGTTTAATAAATTCTAATTGACCAAATGAAATACTTCTTTAGAATGGGGACATCATATTTTACTTTGGGTATTTTTTTTGGTATTTTTTTGATAAAGTTCATTTTTAATGAATAGTGAAAAATATTGTATTTTAAATAAAAAGTGCCTTTTAATCTAATTTTTTTGTATGGATAGATTATCTTTTTAATTGTTTTTAAAGTAAAATTAAAATATATTTTTACAATTTAATACAATGTTAGTCATTGGAATTAATTTCACGTTGAAATTGGACATAAACCAATATCAATCTTTTGATAGTTATTGTTTCTTAAAAACATGCTATTTATTTTGATAACGGGAATTAATTTTAAAATTAATTAATTTCATTTCTATTTTTTGAATTTGGAAAAGTAGACAACAATTTTGAATTCAGAATATCAAATAATTCTTAGGCTGAATTGTTGGTATTTTTCTGGGAAACATCAATTTTTGATGAATAGTGAAACCACTAAGTGGTAGTTAAAAAACTTAATTTTTCATCTAAATGAAATTCTACCACTTATGTGAATTGAATTTAAAAAATCTGACATATATGGTTGTTATTAAGAAGTAAAATGTGGTTCAATAAGATGAAAATAATTTTTGGTGAATAGTAACTTTTGACTTTTATTTACCACGGTTAAAGGTAAATATGGTAATTCAATATTAGAAGAATATTATTATAATAAAAAATTACCTTAACAATTTTCCAAACCTTATTGGTTGAGTCATTTACTACCATGGGCATCTTTGGGTCGAATTTGGGACCCCATTGATCCACTTGGGAGTGAAAATGACAATTTAGATTAATTTATTTAATGTAAAGACAAAATTGACATTAACAATAATTGTTTAGTAAATTAATTTTTATATGGTTTTATACAAGTCATATTTCCATCTATAAATATTAATTGGAAAGGTAGAAAAATTTCCTACAAGATAGTAATTTTTGTACAATTTTTAGACATCGAATAAATTAATTTATTTATGAAACAATAATGATGCGATATTTACCTCATTAATAAATGATTAAAATAAATGAGATTATAATGATTAAAATATTAACCAAAACATGTCCAATTCTGACTGGATGATTTTATTTCGACCATGAGTCATCTTATCTTCGACTATAATGATTTTTTGACCATTATAAACTGAATATAATTATATAATAATGTAATGTTTTCAGACTTTCCTAAAAAGCCCCTCATCTCCCTTATAAAAGGAGACCATTTCTATCCAATTACTCACACCTCTCAAGCCATTTGGATCATCCAAAATTTGACCAATTAATCTCCCTACATACCTCTCCTACTCCTAGAAGCCTTAACTTAGGCAGAAGGATTTTCAAAAAGTCCTTTTGTTCAAACCAAAGAGAATTACCCAAATTAAAAGTAACAATTTCTCTTAAATTGTTTTTTTATTTTACTTCTACAACCTTTAAAATCTTTTTATTCCTTTCTTTTGTATCAAAACTAGTATCCTCAATATACTAGGATGTTTTTATTATATGAATTAGAACTACACTTACACACACCTCCACCTAATAAATGAAGAACATAATGTTTCTGTGGATGGAAAACTAAGGCCTCACGAAACGATGATTGTTCAATTACATATTACTGCCTCTCATGGGGGCCATTATGATGGAACTGTATTTATATATGATATATATTATGTTTATTATTTCCTTATGCTTCTTTACTTCCCATTTATAGCACGCCTTTATGGTTTCCATAGTGGGTAAATACGATAATCTCATTTGAGGAAGTGCGGACTACCGCCCCCTCAAAGTGATTTGATTCATTGATTCCTTATATCGGATGTATAAAGGATGGAGTTGACGATATAATATATAATATTATACTGGAGTTATAATATACCTATGTATCATTATGTTTTATTTCCATTAAAATAAGAAATAGAATTGAAAGTAGCGTTCATGCGTACGTACGACTTACCATCTCCATGAACGGTGAATTTCATTTCTTACCTCTAAATGTTAGGTACTATTATAAAATCATGTATATACTAGATATATATGATATATATGATATCCAAATCATTAATATCATTCTGGATATAGTGAACTATTGACCACATGGACAACTTGTAAATATAAGGAGTCCATTTTGACTCAAGTACCAAATATCAACAAAATGAATGTTATTAAATTAAATGATTACATAATATCTATAACATGGTAATAAATGATATAAATCAAATAATAAACTTGAAAAATGTTCTTAAGAAATTATAAATTAACTTTAGTTTATTATTCAAGATATTAAAGAACGATCGAGTCAAGTCGGTTGCGAGGTAAGGGACTTCATCTCAATCTCCATTCATTGAGGCATTTTTAGTTTTATACAAAACTTTATTTTATACGGTTTGTAAAACCCTTTGACATTTCATTGTATTCAATGGAAATCATTTTATACAAAGTGTTTTACTAAATAACAAAAAGGAATGTTTTTTAATGCAAGCGGTGACAACGACCTTTCTTCTGCTGTGAGTATTATTTGTTCTTTGGCTTCCTTAAGAGACGATAATATTTTTAAATGGACAAATAAATAACATATACTCTTTTTAAGTATTTTGGTATTGAAAATGATTTTGAGAATGGATTTATTATTTCAATATATTGAAATTATATTTTTATTATTGCAATGTGGAAATGTAATCTTTCCTTTATGCTTATTTTATGTGTTATGATCATGTTATGGTTCTTGGGAATTATTTATGTATATGGGTGGTTCCATGATAAACCTAGGGAGGTTGAGCCCGAGATAGATCTCCAATGCATTCGGTAACGTGAAAGAGGAAAACGTGAATGTTTCTCCTAAGAAATTTAGGGAATATACTATGATGGCTATTCCAAAGTAACTCCCTATGTAGCTGTGATAGCTAAAATGCAAGTATGGTGTGGATGCCACATGTTACCATTATGATTTATGATTTCTATGTGTCTTTCATAAATCTTATGATTTCATGAGGTAAGTAAAAGAGTTCATGTTTTGTATGTATTTATGAACAAATTTTTTCATTCATTGTTTTATAACCCTTACTGAGATTTTTATGCTCATCCCATGTTTTGAAATGTTTTCACAGGACTGGAAGATGAATAAGGTCAAGGATGGGATCAATAAAAAGTAATGTTGTCTAAAACATGGAACTAGACATGAATCATTTTTAAGAGTTTTTATTTTATGAAAAAAATGGAAACTATGTTGATAGTTCTACCTTGTGATCTTTTGAGATGTAATAGTTATGTCCTAATTCTCTAAAAATATAACCTGAAAATATCCTCAAGGTGAATTATTAATTTAATTCAATATTATGTAATGATTAAGGATGGGTCCTTATAGTTAGTATCAGAGGTCGGTTTAGATAACTTTAGGAGTTTGGGTATTGAAAAAGTAATATCCATAAAGTAATTTATGTTAATATTGACATCATATAGAATTTATATATTACCATGTTGCATCGCCTATGATATTTCTTTATTCAGAATGGTTTTCCACAAAAGAAATAGGGAAGCTATGTTGGGAAGACATCAGGAGGAAGACAACCTTCCAAATCAGAAAACTGAGATGGTCGAAATAGGAACTGAACAGTTTGTTACAGTGATGGAACAATTGACTCAGGTGATAAACAGTGGTGGTATCCATGTACGAGATCAGCCAGATCAACCACACAAAAACATGTCAGTAGTGGATCATTCCATGAGGTAACATCCCCCATAATTCAGAGGATCATCTGACCTTATGCTATCTGAAGGGTGGATTATGAACTGGAGAAGATTTTTGATGTCATGGGTTGTTTAAGACTTCAAAAGGTTAGTTTTGCAGTTTACCGTTTTGAAGGTGAAGAAGATCAGTGGTGGCCGATGGTGAAAAATATCAAGGACAGTGAAGAGGTTGATGCCCTCGATTGGGATGAATTCAAAGGTTTGTTTCTTGAGAAATATTTTCCTAAGTTGGTTTATCTTAGGATGGAAAAACAATTCCTAGAATTGAGGCAGGAGGATGAATCAGTGGCTGCTTATGAAGAAAAATTCACTCAACTGGAAAGGTATTCTCCAAATTTCATACGAGATCATGATAGTAAAATCAACAGTTTTTACTCAGGATTAAAGCAAATGTATCTAAGGGATTTAGCTTCTCGTGAGTTCAAAATTTATGAAGAACTTGTTCGTTGTGCAGAGAAGGTGGAAATGGAGTTTGCCGATGATCAGGTATTCTTTGAAAAACAACAAAATAAGAGGACGAGGTTGCAGGCGATAAGGAAGAACTCTTAAAAAAAGTCTGATGGTAAGAAACTTAAGTTTACAGTTTGTGAAAATTGTGGTAAAAATAATGTTGGGGAATGTCTTTTGAATTCTGGTAAGTGCTATCGATGTGGTAAAATGAGACATAAGGCTTGTAATTTCACTGAAAAGATCAGGGTAATGGTAAGACACAATTTTATTTACAGTCAGTAAATTTTTTTAAGTGTAATGAAATGGGTCATTATGAAAATGAGTGTCCAACAAAGAACTCAACCGAAGGAAAGCATCCAGTCTACGAGTAGAAAGGGGTGTTGAAATCATGTGCAACTACTTCAGCAAATGTTGGCCCATCAAATGAAGTAGTATCAGGTACACTGTTAGTTTGTTCAGATTATGCTAATGTGTTGTCTGATTCAGGGTCTACACATTATTTCATTTCTGAGAAGTTTTCTAGTAAATTAGAAATTCCATCTCATGATTTGAATACTAAACTTATGGTAAAAACACATGGGGGAAATTTTGAGACAAAAAGAAAACAAAATAAAATTCCTACCTTTGTATGTGGATTGAATATACCTATAAACCTTATTGTTTTGCCTCTAGTAGAGTTTGATGTTATATTGGGAATGGATTGGCTTCCTGTTTATCATGCTAAGATTGACTGCAGAGCTAAATAGGTTTATTTTCAGAATGATTTCAGTTTGTATACAAAAAATTAACCCTTTCTATTGATAAAATATCAGTAAGTAGAGAAACTAGTAAAAGATGGAAATGAATGTTACCTAGAACATATTGTTGAAAACAAAGGAACTGTTTAGATTAATGATGTTTCGGTGGTAAATCAGTACCTTGATGTTTTTCCTGATGAGTTGCCTAGTATTCTACCTGATTGGGAAGTTGAATTTACTGTTGACCTAGTTCCTGATGCTAAGATAATTTCAAAACACCCTTATCGAATGGCTAAAATTGAACTTTTAGAGTTAAAGAAGCAATTACAGGAGTTATTAGATAAATGTTTCATTCGACCTAGCACGTCACCATAGGGAGATCCTGTCTTGTTTGTAAAAAATAAATATGGTTCAATGAGACATTGCATTGATTATATAGAATTGAATAACATTACTGTTAAGAATAAGTATCCTTTACCTCATATCGATGATTTATTTGATCAACTACAGGGAGCTCAGTATTTTTCGAAGATTGACTTGAGGTCGGGGTACCATCAGTTGAAAGTAAAGAAAACAGACGTTCCAAAGACCGCGTTTTTACTAGATATAGCCATTATGGATTTTTAGTTATGCCTTTTGGGTTAACCAATGCACTTATTGTATTCATGGATCTTATTAATATAAGTTTCCATGAGTTCTTGGATAAGTTTTTGGTTGTGTTCATTGATTATATTTTGGTTTATTCCAAAAGTAAGTAGGAACATGAAATTCATTTAAGAGTAGTCGTGCAAACCTTAAAAGAAATGAAGCTTTATTGGAAATTCAGCAAGTGTGAGTTTTGGTTACAAAAAATTTCATTCCTTGGTCACATTGTTTCAAAAAATGGCATAACTGTTGATCCTGATAAAACAAAAGTTGTTGAATAATGGCCAAGACCAACAAATATAACTGAGATTAGTAGTTTTATTGGTTTGAAGGTTATTACCAAAGAATTGTAGAAAATTTTTCATGGTTATCTAGACCAATGACTAGGTTAACTCGAAAAGGTGTTATGTTCATATGGAAAAAAGAATGTGATGATTGTTTTCAGGAATTTAATAGAAAATTAGTGAATGCTCCAGTTTTGGCACTGCCTTCCAGAAATGGTGAGTTTTATTTCTACAATGAAGCTTCTTTGAAAGGACTGAGTTGTGTCCTAATGTAAAATGATCAGGTAATTGCTTATGCTTCACGTTAGTTGAAACCACATGAGTTAAATTACCCTACACATGATTTGGATTTAGCTACTGTTGTTTTGGATTTAAAATTTTGGAGGCATCATTTGTATGGAGTGAGGTGTGAAATATATAATGATCAAAACATTTTTAGGTATATATTCACTCAGAAAGAATTGAACATGAGATAGAGGAGATGGTTGGAATTAATCAAGGATTATGATTGCATGATCTGCTACCATCCGGGAAAATAAAATAAAGTGGATGATGCTCTGTGTTGAAAAAGTAATGCTTCATTAACCTTATTACATTCAGAAAGAGATCATTTGGTTTTTGATTTTATGAAGTTTGGAATAGAAGTTGTTGGTGTTGGAAATTCCTCTGTTTTGTTTAATGTGTCAGTGAGATCATCTCTATCAGACAGAATTAAGCAAGCGCAGAAGGAAGACAGTGAGTTGCAGAAAAAGGTTTTGTTGGTTCAGAAGGGTATGTTTCCTTATTTTAATGTTGATAATGATTGTGTTTTGAGATTTGGAAAGAGATTATGTGTGCCTTGTGATTCACATTTGAAAAATGAGTTGTTATGTGAAGCTTATAGTTCTCCGTTTTCAGTTCATCATGTCAGTACTAAGATTTATTGAGATCTTCGGGAGTATTACTGGGGGGATGGAATGACAAGAGATATTGCTGATTTTACTGTGAGGTGTTTGACTTGTCAGAAGGTTAAACCAGAGCGGCAGTTACCAAAAGGGATGCTTCAGCCTCTACCGGTGCCAGAGTAGAAATGGGAAAATATATCCATGGACTTCGTTGTGGGATTACTGAAGACATCTCGAGGTAATAATGCAATCTAGGATATTGTTGACCGATTGAAAAAATCTGCTCATTTCCTTCTTATTAGAGATACATTGTCTCTAGAGAAACTTGCCCGGTTGTATGTTAAAGAGATATTCAGGTTGCATGGAGTTCCCCTCTCCATTGAATCTGATCGTGATCCCAGGTTCACTTCTATATTTTGGAAAGGCCTTCAGAAGTCATTGGGTACTGAATTATATTTTAGTATAGATTTTCATCCTCAATCTGATGGGAAATCAGAACGAACAATTTAGACCTTGGAGGATATGTTACGCCCTTGCTCGATGGATAACCAGGGATGTTGGGACCAACATCTTTATTTGGTTGAATTTTCTTATAATAACAGTTTTCATTCCAGTATACAGATGGCTCCATTTGAGGCATTATATGTAAAGAGTTGTCAAAATATAGTTTTTTTGGATGAAGTAGGTGAAAGGAAGCTGATGGGACCAGAATTGGTAGATGAAATGGTAGAGAAAGTTTGGATGAATCATAAGCAATGAGAACAACTCAGTGCAGACAAAAAAGTTATGCAAATAACTGGAGGAAGGATCTTTCCTTTGAGGTGGGTGATCATGTATTTCTCAAAGTTTCTCCATGGAAAAGTTTGATGTGTTTTGGTAAGAAGGTAAAGTTGAGTCCGAGGTTCATTGGACCTTATGAAATTCTAGATAATGTTAGATTAGTTGATTATAGAGTGGCTTTACCTCCTAGTTTATCCCAGGTACACAATTTTTTTCAAGTTATGATGTTGAGAAAGTATATGCCAGATCCATCTCATGTTTTTACCCCAGAGGTAGTTAAGTTATAAGAGAATCTATCTTATGAAGAACAACCAATTCAAATTCTTGACCATAGAGAGAAGGTGTTTCGGAATAAGGTAATTCACCCGGTGAAGGTTTTGTGAAAAAACCATATGGTTGAAGAGGTAACATGGGAATCTTGAAATTCTTTGAGGGATAAATACCCCCACTTATTTTGATAAGTGAATAAAAATGGTGAGGACGCAATTCCCAAAAGGGGGGAAGGATGTAACATCCAAGGTAAATGAAGAATATGTCATATTTCCTATTTATTAATATTTGTGAATTAAATATTAATTTTACTTTAAAGGGGTTTCTATGTTCGATAGTGTACCCGATGCACAACAGCAGGTTTCTTTGGAATCTTACGTTGTACACTAATAATATAATATTATTATTTTAAATGGTATTTAACTCCTTGCCATTGTATTAGTGGGAGTGAACAAAACTAACTAAAATATGATTATACATGTTTGTTAAATGTTTTTATATTTATCCAATAAAATTTAGAGGCTTAAAACGTGAATGTATCTAATTTTAAGAATAATTTACATTAAAAGGTCAATTTACCGCCTTTTAATGGAGAACCCTTTTTAAATCTAGTTTTGTTCACTTTAATACATTATAATTGACCAAATAAAATCCTTCTTTAAAATGGGGACATCAAATTTTACTTTGGGTAATTTTTTTGGTATTTTTCTGATAAAGTTAATTTTTTAATGAATAGTGCAATATATTGTATTTTAATTCAAAAGTGCCTTTAAATATAATTTATTTAAATAGTTATATTATATTTTAAATTATTTTTAATGTAAAATTATAATATATTTTTACCATTGAATCCAATGTTACTCATTGGAATTAATTTCACATTGAAATTGGGCATAAACAAGTATCAATCGTTTGATAATTATTGTTTCTTAAAAACACGCTATTTGTTTTGATAACGAGAAATAATTTTAAAATTAATTAATTCCACTTCTATGTTTTAATTAGGAAAATTAGACATCAATTTTGAATTCATAATATCAAATAATTCTTAGGCTGAATTTTTGGTATTTTTCTGAAAAAACATCAATTTTTGATGAATAGTGAAACCACTCAGTGGTAGTTAAAAAACAGAATTTTTCATCTAAATGAAATTTTACCACTTATTTGAAATGAATTTCAAAAATCTTACATAAAAGGTTGTTATTAAGACGTAAAATGTGGTTCAATAAGATGAAAATAATTTTTGGTGAATAGAAACTTTTGACTTTTATTTACCGCGGTTAAAGGTAAATAGGGTAATTCAAGGTTAGAAGAATATTATAATAATTCAAAATTACCTTAACACTTGTTAGAACCTTATTGGTTGAGTCATTTACGACAATGGGAATCTTTGGGTCGATTTTGGGACCCCATAGATCCACTTGGGAGTAAAAATGACAATTTAGATTTATTAATTTAATGTAAAGAAAAAATTGACATTTACAAAAATCTTTTAGTAAATTAATTTTTATATGGTGTTATATAAGTCATATTTTCGACTTTAAATATTCATTTGAAATATATAAATATTTCCTATAAGATAGTATTTTTTAAAAATTTTATATATTTATTAAATTTATTTATTTATGACACATTTATGATGCAGTATTTACCTCATTAATAAATGATTAAAATAAATATGATTATAGTGATTAAAATATTATCCAAAACATGTCCAATTATGGTTAGATGTTTTTATTTCGACGATTAGTATTCTTATCTTCGACTATAGTGATTTTTGGACCATTAGAAACCAAAAATCATTATATAATAAAATAATGTCATCACACTTTCCTAAGGAGACCCTCCTCTCCCTTATAAAAGGAGACCACTTCTATCCAATTCCTCACACCTCTCAAGCCATTTGGATCATCCAAACTCTGCCCAATTAATCTCCCTACATAAATCCCCTCCTTCTAGAAGCCTTAACTTACGGAGAAGGCATTTCAAGAAGTCCTTTGGTTCAATCCCAAGAGAGTTTCCCAAATTAAAGGCAATATTTTCTCTTAAATTGTTTTCTTTTATTTTACTTCTACAAACCATAAAATATTTTTATTCCTTTCTTTTGTAACAACAAAAATATACTAAATATACTAGGATGTTTGTAAGTGAAGAATTAGAACTACACTTACACACACCTCCATCTAATGGATGAAGAACACGACTTTTCTGTGGACGGCAAACTATGGCCTCACGAAACGATGATTGTTCAATTACATATTACCGCCTCTCATGGTGGCCATTATGATGGAACTGTATTTATATATGATATATATTATGTTTATGATTTCCTTATTCTTTTTTTCTTCCCATTTATAGCATGCCTTTATGGTTTCCATAGTGGGTAAATACGATAATCTCATTTGAGGAAGTGCGGACTACCGCCCCCTAAAAGTGATTTGATTCATTAATGCCTTATGTGGGATGTATAAAGGATGGAGTTAACAATATTATATATGATATTATATAGGAATTACAGTATAACTATGTATCATTATGTTTTATTTCCATTAAAATAAGAAATTGAAATGAAAGTAGCGTTCATGCGTATGTACGGCTAACCGTCTCCATAAACGGTGCATTTCATTTCGTACCTCTAAATGTTATGTACTATTATAATAACATGTATATACTGGATATATATTATATATATGATATTCAAATCATGAATATCATTCTGGATACAATGAAATATTGACCACATGGACAACTAGTAAATATAAGGTGTCCATTTTGACTCAAGTACCAAATATCGACAAAATGAACGTTATTAACTTAAATGATTACATAATGTTTATAAATGGTAATAAGTGATATAAATGGAATAATAAACATGAAAAAGGTTCTTATGCAAGTATAAATTAACTTTAGATTATTATTCAGGATATTAAAGAATGATCAAGTCAAGTCGGATGCGAGGTAAGGGACTTCGTCTCAATCTCCTTTCATTGAGGCATTTTTACTTTTATACATGACATTATTTTATACGGTTTATAAAACCCTTTGAATTTTCATTTTATTAAAAGGGAATATTTTTATACAAAGTGTTTTACTAAATGACAAAAAGGAATGTTTTTTTTAACACAAGCGGTGACAACGACCTTTCCGCCACCGCGAGTATTATTTGATCTTTGGCTTCCTTAACAAGCCATAATGTTTATAAATGGAAAAATAAATACCATATACTCTTTTTACGTATTTTGGTATTGAAAATGATTTTGAGAATGGATTTATTATTTCAATATCTTGAAATAATATTTTTGTTATTCGAATGTGGAAATGTTATCTTTCTTTTATGCTTATGTTATGTGTTATGATCATGTTATGGTTCTTGGGAATTATTTATGTATACGGGTGGTTTCGTGATAAACCTAGGGCGGGTGAGCCCGAGATATCTCTCCAATGCAATGGGTAATGTGAAAGTGGTAAATGTGAATGTTTCTCCTAAGGGATTTAGGGAATATACTGTGATGGGTATTCCAATGTAACTCCCTATGTAGCTGTGATAGCTACAATATAAGTATGGTATAGATGCCGCAAGTTACCTTTATGATTTATGATTTCTATGTGTCTTTTATAAATCTTATGATTTCATGAGGTAAGTAAAGGAGTTCATGTTTTGTATGTATTTATGAACAAATGTTTTCATTCATTGTTTTATAACAATTACTGAGCTTTTTATGCTCATCCCATGTTTTGAAATTTTTTCACAGGACTTAAAGATGAATAATGTCAAGGATGGGATCAAGGAAAAGTCATGCTATCTAATACATGGAACTAGACATGACCCTTATTTGAATAGTTTTTATTTTATGAAAAAAATGGAAACTATGTAGATATGTCTACCTTGTGATCTTTTGAGATGTAATAGTTATTTCCTAATTCTCTAAGACTATAAACTTGAAAAGATCCTAAAGGTGAATTATTCATTTAATTCAATATTATGTAATGATTAAGGCCGGGTCCATATAATTTATATGATAAAATCCTATATTCTGGAATTAAATGGTGTTCAGTATCCTGAATAAAATACATCATCACATGGATACTACAAGTGGACATGGTTTTAGAAAAAATTTATCTAATGGTAATAACCTCATAAAGAGTTGTTTGAGAATATATTGTACATCATTATAATTATTTATTAATGGCCCCTTTTTATATGGATTTAGAAAACCCAAAGATATTAATAGGATAATTCATATTTTAATTAAGAGTCATCATGACATATTTCAATTGATATTTATCATGAATTATGCAGCATAATTCAAAATGGAAATATATTGAAGAGAATATGTAAATATTTAAATTTTTTATGAATAATTATTTTCAATTAATTAGTTTTATTAATGATGATTAGCAATATTTCTAAAAATTTCGTTTTAGAATGTGATTTATGAAAAAATATTAAAGTTGTGGTGGTGGTAGGTAATCTAAAATTTTTAGGAATATTATTTTTTCTTAATCATATGAATTCATTTATATAATGAAAATTTTCATGGAATATTTATTCATATCCTCCCTAATTATATTTTAATTTACTAGTAAAAACTCATAATGGTATGATGATTTCAAGTCATGTAAATTATTTCTATGTGATTGAATTTTACAGTAATGTTATTCCTGAAAATATTATGATTCTCAATGTAGTTCAATTTGATGTTATTAATAACAAGGATTTTAAATATTTATATAAATCACATCTCAATTACGGAGAAATGGATGTGATATTTGATATCAAAATACAATCATTTTTTATATCTATGTGAGGATAGATATTAGTATCTAGTGGAAGTTACATGATTTTCATGGGTGTTTATTCATATTCAAAATGAGTGTTTGTCCATATTTTTTGGCGGAATCTCAATATAATAAATATTCCTATTATATAGATGATTTTTAATTTTTTTTCTAATGTAATTCCCTAGGTAAATGATAAATTCAGATTTTTCATTTGAAAGAGACCTTATATAAGGTGATAAAAATATTTCAACGAATCAATATAAAATGGAATCACATGATTTTAAATAATTGAAGAAACAATTATTTCTAATCATTAAAATGAATTCATTTTTTCAAGGGAATCACCATACAATGAATTTATATGATTTATGTTGAATAAATATATACAAATGGGACTCAACATGTTTTATTTGGAAGAGAAAAATATCTACATCAGGAATAAATATACACATTCCACTATTTTATATTTTTGATAAAATATGAATATATTAAAAATATTTCAAGACTATTCTATGATATGATATTATTAGTTGTGGTTTGAAAATTATAACAAACCTAACATAAGTTTTCATTAATTGTGTTTAGCCTATGAATTTTTAGTTAATAAATATGGTATAAATAACTCCATTTTCTATAATCATGTAATCATGGAATAAAGTCTTAAAATATTACCTTGTTGTGCTTTTGTTTGTCTTTATATATGATATTTCATTATATTTTATGGGAATGGAAGACCATATAGTTTACTAGAAAAGTGTACTAAAAAACCAATGTAAGAATTATTTGGATGAAAAATGTATAAAGATTAATTTTTGGATATATAATGATTAATTTTTAATCATATAATCTCGTGTTAGGGTATATTATACCTCTGAGTATGAAGAAAATTTCAAGGAACTGAAGTAGATATTGGTTAGTGAACTTTTAATCACACTACCCAAATATAGATAAGTATTTTCAACTCAAATTTCTATTTAAAATATATATGTGTGGTGTTTTATTATAAATAATTATATGGTTATAGATTATGAATAATTTCAATTAAAACAATTAATATCTAAATTTACCTAAAGAAATATTTTTAGTTATTAGTGTTAATACTTGATTTAAATGAATGGATGAATTTTACTTCCATGGAAATGTGTAACATAAATAAAATTAATAAATTGTAATAATATATATTCTCCCTCAAAGATTTGAATATATTATAATGAAGGTATTCATAGATGATAAATTATTATGACTCATCAACACATTACCCCTGGGAAAAAGAAAAATGTGGTTGAATCATTTATTCAAAAACATAATGAAATAGTTTTCTATAATAACGATCATAATGGAATAAATTTTTATGGGTCTGATATGTAAAAACCTTTAAATTTTTATGAAAGGTAGAAATATTATATTTATCAATTAAATGGTAAACCATCAATCAATATAATCATTAATGTGTTGTAGAATGAGCATATGGAGATATGAAAGAAGGTGAGAAATGTTCCCAAGTATAACCTTGACTATGATGAAATGTTAAGTTTCAAAAATCTATTATGTTTCCTATTATATCAATAAATTTATAAGGAAATATTGCAAGAACCTCAAGGAACATAATTCTCTATTCACCATAGATTTTTGAAGATGTATGCATATCTTAAAGAGTATTTACTGTGAGAAAAAGTGAAGTGGGCTATTATGGAGTATGTATCACAGTTATTGGTGTGCTAAAAAATATATCTTTAGGAAAAATAAGTCTTAGAAGATTATATAACCTTTAAATATATATGAATAGAAATTGGAAATCATCACCATGGATTTTATTATTGGACTTCCCAAAAAATCTAATGGACATAGTCAAATATGGGTTGTATTTGGTGACCTTAGGTTGTTAGCGAAATTAATTTCTATCAATTAATATTTATCCCTTGATCATCATTAAAGTATATATATTAAGAAATAGTTAAGTTTAAATGGGTTACCACATACTATTATATTCTATCAATATTTTATATTTAAATCAATTTACATGATAATTGTTTTCTAATATCTTAATACAAAGTAGTGTTTTAGAATGTTTATCTTCGTTAGTTATATTTTCATTCTCAAAGTACCATTAAATTCTCAATGCATATGTTGAGATATTTTTATATAGATATAAAATTTGGATGGGATCAATGCCTTACTCTAGTTGAGTATTCAATTAATAATAACATTCACTTGAGAATTTATATATCTCTTTATGAAGTCATGTTTGGAATGTTTTGTAGAACTATTAAATTAAGGTTTGATGTTTGATATTGATATCTATTAGTATGGGATCGTGAAAAGGAAAAAAATATAGAATATGGGATCCATTTTCTATCACATCAGGGAATATTAGAGTCTACTTGAGGGTTATATTCAAAATCGATATTGTGAACTATAATTAAATTTCAGTGAGAAGGAATTACTATTAATTCATCCATGGTATAATTTTATGATATTAAAATCTATGGTAAAGATAGACTCTTACTATATTGGTCCTACTAAAAATCATAATCTTCTGGGGATTGAAGCATATAAATTGGAACTACCATTAAACCTCACTCATGTTCATGTTGTCATCAATATGTATATCATGTGGATGTAAATATCTGACCATTGGAATGCACTGAAAAAATAGTTTATATTTTTTTATAATGATATTTAATATGAAGAACAATTGGATGAAATCGTGTATCCTTTAGATTAAGTTCTTTGGAAGAAGACTACTCAAATAGATAATGATTTATGGAGGAATAAAAAATTTGATGAATACATATAAGAACCCAAGGATGAAATGATGTAAAAATATAATAAAATATTTATTACAGAGTGATATAATATTTATGAAAAAATTCATTTTAAGAATAATATGAAATGATAGGAATAGAGTTTATATATGTCTATATTTTAAAAAATCATTATATATTTGATATCGTGATTTATGGGAATCCTTTTGTCTATATAAATTTCGATATATTATACCATTATAACCAAGAAATTTAATTATGTAGTATGAATATTAAGAAACAATTTATAAAAAATTTTCATATGTGTATTAATAATGAAAATTTATTCATTAATGCATAATAATCAATTACTCTATTTTTAGTAAAGCATTTTTACTTATAAAAATTTACTTTCCTATAAAATTGTAATTATCACTTTTTTCATTAATAATTTATATTAATTTCATCCAATGTTAATAATTTTGTTGGATTAAATTTATACCATTATTCTAATCATTATGATTGACAATAAAAATGGCTGGTTTTTTAGGTTTTTTCCAAGAAGATTAATTTTTCATCAAATATTAGAGAAAATGATTTTTGTAAAAAATAATATAATTTTAAGAAAAAGTTCCATTATTATTGTAATTTATTCTCAAATTAACTAATTATTTTTTTACTGGAAATAATTTTATTAGAAACATTGTAATGATCGTTATAATTGATTTCTATAGAAGATACGTTTTTTGCATTAAAACAAATGATCCCCAAAATATGGTTTTTTGCAGACAAAGAGTTTCTATCATAATAATTTTTTTATTCTCAATATATAATAATTTTTGAAATATATATATATATATATGATATATTTTACAAACTATTTTATTATTCATCTTATTTTTTATAGGAAAGGAATAGAAGTAAAATATATTTTCCGATTAAAAATTCCCAATTCAAAAACTGGTTATAATTTTCATTTTAACAATTAAATAAAATTATATTATTCCACATACCAAAAATAAATTTTATAAAATAGATTCAATATTTTTATATTAATAATTAATATATTAATGTTTTGCTATAGTGAATAATAAAAATGGTAAAAATTTACAAGTATAATTGTTTAAAAGAGTTTACCGTGGGCTCTTCCAAATTAGTAATCCAATGGAAATCACTCCAATAGGATACATATATATCATTCAGTACCTATTCATAAACAATAATATACTCATTATCTTAATCATAGATATTATTCTCTTCTAGTAGGACCATTGTTTTAATGATTAACGAGAAAACTAAATGCCATATCTCAAATAGGAGGTACATATCATAGCCAGGATCATTCAATTTTGTTTATTATTCTACATATTATAAAAAAAATTTATCTAAAAAAACGAAAAATATTTCTAGATATATAATGAAAATTTATTTTTATTATTTCACAACTATTTACCGCCTCTTCTCAAACTAATGTTAGATGAAAGTGTCTATTAGGTGTATGTGTGTGCTATCACATCCATGAAGTGAAATTATTCATTTTACACCAACACCATTTATGGTTGGTTATTATAATATATTTTATTCAATTATATTTTCTGAAATATGTTAATTATTATACAAATATGAAATAATATATACATTTTGTATATTATATCATATGGAAAATGGAAACATCACTCATCAGTACGTATTGGAACCATCACAACCTAATGATTTAAATTATTTTTCATAAATTATTTTTATTTTTATTATTAATATGAATATAATAAATATGTATGATATTTTTATCTTGATTAATATTCTATATATAATGTAACTAATATTTTAGTGTAATGACCATAACCACTGGACCAATAAAAACATAAAATATGAAGAATTTAACAATTGAAAATGATAATGACAATGAAGTATTGTTAATGAATGAGTCATAATTTTTTTTAAAAAAACAATTATTTTATTTTATGTATGAATATGGTTATGGTATATAATTATAATAAATTTTAATTCGTTATACAATAGGTTATAGTGCTTATGAAACTAGGGTGAGATGTGGTTATGGTTTTGTGTTAGAATCACATTTTAACAAGGATTTCTTATTAGAAACTTTTTTAATGATATGTTGTGATATATCTATAAGGTCCTGACCTTATACATTACTTATTATTGAATTAAATAAATAATTCACATTAAGGATCTTTTCAGGTTTAGAGTTTTATACAATTAGGACATAACCATTACATCTCAAAAGATTACAAAGTAGACACTTCTACAAATTTTCCATAAAATAAAAACTCTTGAAAGGAAACATGTCTAGTTCCATGTTTTAGATAGCATGACTTTCCCTTTATCCCATCCTTGAACCTATTCTGAATTATGTCCTGTGAAAAACATTTCAAAAAACTTGGGGTGAGCATAAAAATCTCTGTAAGGGATACACAAAGAATGAAAACTATTAGTTTATCAAAACAACAAGAAAACCATGTATACTTTATCAAAGTAATACTTTTCACCTTTATGAAGTAGTAAAAACTCTTCACTGAATAAAAGATCATTAATCACCCTTTTGTAACCAAAATATTACCATAAAACCCATATAAAGACCACATAACATATAAAGGTATCTTGGGACATAAACATACTTAAATGGAATAACCATACGGTCGACTTCCACACATATCACTTAATGAAATAGCCATACGGCCGACTTCCATAACCAATGAATTGGAGGTTATAATGTAACCACCCATCCTAGTATTCGCGGCACCACCCGTCATATGGTTTATCATGTAACCACCCATCAAATGTCCAAGTACCATTATACAATCATAAGACATAAAACAAATATAATGGAAAGAAAACATTTCCACACTTTGATCACAATATATCACATAAATATATTGAAATAACAAATCCATTATAAAAACCATTTTCAATACCAAATTACATAAAAGAGTATATGGTATTTATTTCATTTTAAAAACATTACTGCTTGTTGAGGAAGCCAAAGACCAAATAATACTCGCGGCGGCGGTAAAGGTCGTTGTCACCGCGTATGTTAAAAGAAACATTCCTTTTTTTCGTTTAGTAAAAAACCTCCTAGAAAAAGATTCCTTTTGTATAAAATTAAAATTCAAAGGGGTTTATACACCATATAAACGAAATTTGTGTATAAAATGAAATATGCCTCAATGAAAGGAGATTGAGACGAAGTCCCTTACCTCGGGTCCGACTTGACTCGATCGTTCTTTAACTTCCTGAATAATAAACTTGAGTTAATATCTACTTACTTAAGAAACTTTTTCAAGTTAATTATTACTTTTATATCACTTATTAACATGTTATAAACATTATGTAATCATTTAAGTTAATAATGTTTGTTCTGTCGATATTTGGTTCTTAAGTCGAAAGTGGACTTCTTACAATTACATGTTGTTTGTGTGGTCAAAGGTTCATTATATCCAGAATGATATTCATGATTTGGATATCATATATATCATATATATCCAGCATATACATATATTTATAATATTACATAATCATTTAGAGATAAGAAATGAAATGCACCATTCATGGAGACGGTAAGCCGTACGTACGCATGAACGCTACTTTCATTTCGATGTCATATTAATGGAATTAAAACTAAATGAGAGATATGTATATTTTAATTCCTTAATTATATTAATAATTTATATGTAACATACATCATATATATCCATTTTATATATGTACTTATAATAGTACATTACATTTTGGGATAAGAAATGAAATGCACCGTTCATGGAGACGGTAAGCCGTACGTACACATGAACGCTACTTTCATTTCCATCTAAAACATTAATGGAAAGAAATAATAATGATATAAAGGTATATTATAATTCCAGTATAACATCATATATAATAACTTTAAATCCATCTTTTATACGTCCCACATATGGCATTAATGAATCAAATCACTTTGAGGGGGCGGTAGTCCGCACTTCCTAAAATTAAGATATCGCGTTTACCAATAATGGAAACCATAAAGGTACGACATAAATGAAAAATGCAGAATCTTAAGGAAGACATAAACATATTATATATCATATATAAATATAGCGACATCTTAATGGCCACCTTTGATGGTGTTATATGAGTGTTGAACAATCATCGTTTCGTGGGGCAGAAATTCACCATCCACAGAAACAGTATGTTATTTAACCATCAGATGTAGGTGTGGGTAAGTGTAGCTTGAATAAATCTTATAACAACATCCTAGTATATTTATTATACTGGTGTTGTTACAAAATAAATGAATAAAAAGAGTTTAGAGGGTTGGAGAAGCAAAATAAAACATAAGAACACAAGAGAAAACACTACCTTTAAAACGGGTAACTCTTTTTGATTTGAGCTCAAAGGATTCTTTGGGAAGACTTCTTCCCAAAGTGAGGCTTCTAGAAGTAAGAGAGGGATGTGGAGAGACAAAAAGAGCAGATCTTGGACGAACCAAAGGCTTGAGATGTGTGGGTAAAGAGGTAGAGGTGGGGGCCTTTTATAAGAGAGGAGGGACACTCTTGGAATGTTATAAACGTTTAGTTTATTATAAAATGATTTTAGGATTTTATAGGTCCCACATTGATATAATTCTAGGATAAGGTGAAAAGGGTTAGAAATATACTCATCCAATAGGTCTTTGACTAGTGTAAGTCTTATATTTTACATTATCTTTTCATTTTATTTAAATCGTTCATTAATGAGGTAATCACTACATCATCATGATGTCATAAATAATTTAATTTATTTAATGTATAAAAATTAAAAAAAATACTATGTTTTAGGAAATATTTTTAGCTTTCAAATGATTATTTATAGTCAAAAATCTGACTTGTATAATTCCATGTAAAAATTGTTTTAGTAAAACAACTCATGTTTGTGTCATTTTAATTTTAACATTAAATAAAAAGTTTTTAATGTCATTTTCCTACCAAAGTGGCTCCATGGGGTCCCCATGTTGACCCATGGATTTTCTTGGTCTTCCATGACACATCCAATAAGGTTATAACATGTGTCAACTTCGTTTCATATTATTAAAACATTATTTTTACCTTAAACTACCCTAATTACCTCTAATCGCGATTAATAAACTTAATATTACTATTCACCAAAAAAATTATTTTAATCCCATTGAACAACATTTTACTTCTTAATGACAACCATGTATGTCAGATTTTTGAAATTCAAAACACAGAGGTGGTAAAATTTCATTTAAACGAAAAATCAGTTTTTTATGTACCACTTAGTGGTTTCACTATTCATCAAAAATTGATGTTTTTCAAAAAAATACCAAAACTTCACCCTAAGCTATATTTGATATTCCAAATTCAAAAATGAAGTCTATTTTACAAAATTCAAAACATATAAGTTGCATTAATTAATTTAATATTTATTTCCCACTGTCAGAGTAAATAGCGTGTTTTTATGAAACAATAAGTATCAAAAGATTGACACTTGTTTAAGTATGATTTCAAAGTGAAATTAATTCCAACGACCACTATTGGATTAAATGGTAAAAATATATTCTAATTTCACTTTAAAACCAATTCAAACGATAATATAACCATATAAATAAATTATATTAAAAAGAGGTTTTGAATTAAAATACAACATTTTTCACTATTCATTAAAAAATGAACTTTATCGGAGAAATACTAAAAATTTACACAAAGTAAATTTTGATGTCCCGATTCTAAAGAAGAATTTTATTTAGTCAAATCAAATGTATAAGAGTGACCAAAACTATATTTAATGATGGTTCCCCATCAAAAGGCGATATGTGGACCTTTAGTGAAAATTAGAGTATATATGCCTAAAATGGAATTCTTTTCATATTTTAAGCCTTTATCCTTTATTGGATAAATGTAAAAACATTTAACAAACATATATAATCATATTTTAGTTATTTATATTCATTCCCGCCAATACAATGGCTACGTGTTAACTACCATTTAAAATAATATTATTATATTACAAGTGTGCAACGTAAGATTTCAAAGAAACTCTTTGTTGTGTATCGGGTACCCTATCGAACATAGCAACCCCATTAAAGTAAAAATAATATTTAATTCGTAAATATTAATAAATATAAAAATGTTTTATTCTTTATTTACCTGGAATGTTACATCCTTCCCCCCTTTTGGGAATTACGTCCTCACAATTTTATTCACATATCAAAATAAGCGGGGGTATTTATACCTCATAGTATTTTTAGATTCCCATGTTGCCTCTTCAACCATATTGATTTTTCAGAAAACCTTTACCTAGTGAATTACCTTATTTCGCAACACTTGCTCCCTTTGGTCAAAAATTTGGACTGGCTGTTCTTCATAAAATAGATTCTCTTCCAACTAAACTTCCTCTGGGCTCAAAATATGAGATAGATCTGGAATATACATTCTCAACATCGAATCATGAAAAACATTGTGTACCTGAGATACACTCGGAGGTAAAGCCACTCAGTAAGCAACTGATCCAACTTTCTCCAGAATTTCATATGGTCCAATGAACCTTGGACTCAGCTTTCCTTTCTTACCAAATCACATCACACTTTTCCATGGATAAACCTTGAGAAAAACATGATCACCTACCTCGAAATATAGATCCTTCCTCCGGTTATCTGCATAACTCTTCTGCCTTCTCTGAGCTGTTCTCATGTGTTTCTGAATCAACAGAACTTTTCCTCCCATCTCTTCTACCAATTCTAGTCCCGTCAGCTTCCTTTCACCCACTTCATCCCAAAAAGCTGGAGTTCAACACCGTTTACCATATAATGCCTCAAATGGTTCCATCTGTATACTGGAATGAAAACTGTTATTATATGAAAATTCAACCAAAGAAAGATGTTGGTCCCAACTTCACTGATAATCCATCGAACAAGCATGTAGAATATCTTCCAATGTCTGAATTGTTCTTTCTGACTGCCTATCTGATTGTGGATGAAAAGTTGTACTAAAATTTAATTCCATACCCAATGACTTCTGAAGGCCTTTCCAAAAGTTATAAGTAAACCTGGGATCACGTCCAGATACAATGGAGAGAGGAACTCCATGTAACCTAACTATCTCTTTAAGATACAAACGGGAAAGTTTATCTAGGGAAGAAGTATCTTGTATAGAAAGGAAATGAGCATATTTAGTCAAGCGATCCACAATAACCCAGATTGCATTATTACCTCAAGATGTCCTCGATAATCCCACAACAAAGTCCATGTATACATTTTACCATTTCCACTCTGGAACTGGTAAAGGTTGAAGCATCCCTTTCGGTAACTGCCGCTTTGTTTTAACCTACTGACAAGTATAGACTATTTTCCATCCCCTCATTGTTCTTCACGCCAAGAATGGCATTGAGATAATGTTCTAGGGCAGTCACGTATAGGATTAGAAACGTTCCGGAGATGGGTGTATTCAATACTGGATGATGTAGTAGATACTGCTTGATTTCTTCAAACGCGGCCTAGAACTCTTCGTCTCACTCATAGGTAGAGCCTCTCTTCATTAGCCGAGAAAAGGGCTTACACTTGCTGGCCAGATTCGCAATGAATTGGTGTATGTTGTCTACGTGGACTTGGAAACCTTGATGCTCCCAAATATTTCTCGGGGGAGGCATCTGACTAATGGTATTGATCTTCTCTGGGTCGATCTGGATGCCTCTCTACCTGACCACAAAGCCAATAAACTTCCCGGAGGTGACCCCGAAAGCCCATTTCAGCAGGCTTATCTTCAGGTTGCACGAATTGAGGACGCTGAACACTTTATTAAGGTCCTTGAGATGGTCCTGGCACATGCAAGATTTGACCTCCAGATCCTCCACATAGCATTCCACCAACACCCCAAGGATTGGTTTGAATATGCGGTGTATGGCCCACTGATAGGTGGCACCTGCATTCTGGAGGCCGAAGGGCATAAAATGGTAATAGAAAGTACCTTGGGGTTCCCAGAAATTGGTGGACTCTTCATCCTCAGGGGCCATCCGGATTTGATTATATCCAGAGTAACCATTCATGAAGAAGAGGGCTTGGAACCTAGCCGTAGTGTCAATTAACAATTCTGTCACTGGAAGGGGAAAATCATCCTTCGAACAATGACTGTTGAGATCCTGGAAGTCGATGCAGACTCTGATATGTCTGTTCTTCTTCCTGACTGACACAATGTTGGATATCCACTTGGGGTACTAGACCTCCTTGATGATGTTGGCTATGATGATCTTGTCATTCTTGGCCTCGACCATGGAACCATGTGAAGGGTGAATCTTCTTGGGAGGATGCTTGAACCCGCGATGATTCGTTGGGACACCAAGGTAGTGGACGACTACCTGAGGATCTATTCCTAGAATCTCATCGTAACTCTGGGCGAACACATCATGGTGCTGCTTCAGGAAATCTATGTACCACTTCTTCTCATCAAGGGACATGGTGGAACCGATCAATGTGTGTCTCAGATCTGCCTCACTACCAAGGATAACTAGTACCGGTTCATCGACTATGGGAGAGACTCCTTCTTCAAAGGTGGTGGGAGCGTCCTCCAAATCCTCTTCATCAGTTGTGAAGGAATCCCCAGTGGGAGAAGCATCCTCTAGGTCAGATGATCATGACGAGAGGCTGGTACAAGCCTTGACAGTAGTGGACAACATATCAGGATATTCTCACGCCGCAGAGACCATAGCGAGGAAGGTAGTTGATCTGATCTCATTTTTTCTTTGGCCTAAGGGGACACACTTGATGATATTAAAGTAATAGTGGTGCGTCATCTGGATCTGGTTAATCTCAGCCTGGAAAAACAGACAAGTATAACGTACTACCATTGGTGTGGGCTAGATATCCCGATATATTACGGGGGTAGGTGGCTCCGGAATCACCTGAGCCTGGTTTGTGTTCGAGTATGAGGTGATTTTCTGTTGTCGCTTGGACTTGGGAACATGCTTCCATCTTGTACCAGAGACAACAAAACATAGCCCCATATCGGGGGTTATGGCTTCCAATTAATGGATTGGGAAGATGTAGGTGTCATCTAGACCTTCCCTGGGGTCGGTTGTGACTGTGGCTGGCTCAACGTCACTTTCAAGAATCTTCTTATTCTTTCTCTGATAATAGTTGTCATCCAGGAAGTGGGAATCACAAGAGGAGAAAGGAGATGCATCAACTTGGAGTATGCCTACTCAACCATTAAGGGAGTATTTGAGGCATTGGTGAAATGATGAGGGGACCGTCGTGTGCATGTGGAGCCATGGTCTGCCCATCAATGCATTGTACGCGATGTCCTGGGATATAACCATAAACACAGTACTGGAAATTAGGCCACCGAACTGGGTCTTCAAATGGATCTTTCTAACCGGGGTCTTCTCTGTCTGGTCATATCCATGGATTCTGAAATTGGAGGGAGTAAAGTCATCATCGAATTACCCCAACTTCCATAGTGTCCGCATCGAGATAAGGATGATCCCGGAGCTGGTGTCAACAAGACAAAGACGAACCTCCATGCCGTTAAATTGTCTGGTGATGCACACTGGACGGATATGCCTCTATATGGGAGAGCCTTCGTCTTCTCTTGAGAACGAAATGATGGCCTGACATTCAGCATCCTCGACCGCTTCAACATGAAAGGCTTCTGCAGCTGCATCCTCCATCTCAAACCGGAGGGGGCTTATTAAACCCTCAGCAAGGGCCTCACTCATATCTGATGATAGGAAAAGGGATTCAAAGTTTTAAAGCCTCGCTGGAATGCCGTTGAGGTTCTTGAGAACACCATACTTCCATGCCAAGTGTGATCTTCATCTGATAGGAGGCCACTATGTGATTGGAGGAATGGCGGGCCCTGCCGGTTGGACCGGCGGCTGGAGAGCGCTGAGCATATACCGCTACTCACTAGTCGGGGCCTAATGAGTAGCTACAGGATAAGGGACGGACTACTGAGATTGGACTGTATCTAGGCGAGGTAGGCCGTGGCCAAGATGAGGTTGCTCGACCTAATATAGTAGCACCAATGGTGGTAGTGGCAGTCTTGACGACACCAGATGAAGAGGCTTCGTGTGTTGAGTTCTACGTTGGGCCTGATGTCTGGTCTCGGTGGCATGCACGACCTAGCTGGAGGTGCCTAATGATGCGTATCGATGACCCATATCGTCATGGCTCCACTAAAATTGGCGTCAGATGTAGACGTTGGGGAGGTTCACATGGCGCTCCCCCTCGTTGGGTATCATATAGGGGTTTACCAACTCCACGGTATTAACCGAAGCATGCCCTTGACTATCACTTGAAGAGTCATCTACTACTGTGCGGATTCTAGGAGGGTTACCCATCTCAGGGGGCATGAACTTGCCGAGAGTGTGGGGAAATGATGGCATTGGTGGGGCACGCAGCTTTTTCTTCCATCACTGATGCTTGCTCTTCTGGGAATAGGCCAACTGAGATGATGTTGCAGAAGTAATGGTCATTACTTCTGAAGGCTCCGACAGATTCAGGTGTGCCCGAATGATTCCACGTGCACAAGAAACTATCTTGCGAGCCATCCTATAGTCATACTTCTACGACCCGTGGTTAGTAACCTACTACCACTCACCTTCACTATCGCTACTGCTGTCTGACCTTACAAAGACACCCACAACTTGTGTCTTGGCCGAACCGAGTCTGACTATATTGTTATCAACCTGGTCTTAAAACTAGTCTTTGAACACATAGCACTCCTTGAGGGTGTGCCCCAGAATCCGATGATAGGGGCAGTAGTTGTGGAAATCAGTGATATTCTCCTCTTCCAACCTTCTGCACTTTGGCAAACGTACAATCCCATACTCTAGGGAACTACAGAAGTAACCGGGGACCTAATTCTCACTGGACGAGTAAGTACGGTTTCTTATTTCTGGAAAGGGGGCCCTTGGATCTTGTCCCTAATAAGATGCCAGAGGGGCCTGGCGAGGAGGTGGGCCCAGATTGTCCCGATTAGGTGGTGGTGGCGCATTATGCGGAGGTGTTTGCCAATTTTGAGGTGGACGTTGATAAGCTGGAGGCTTCACCTAAGGTGGAGGGCCTCTACGAGGTTTTGGGGATGGTGCTACTGGTAGTAACTCTAGCTGTTTGGGGGCTTCTATTTGGGACACCACGGTGGGCTTAGCTATGGAAGCTCTGCTTCTTGGAATTACAAGGGGAAACAGATGTGCCAGGCATGCCTGTTGTAGGGTTTCCTCAAGGTGCTGGGCCTTGTCAGAGAAGTCTCAAAATCCTCCAAGGTAGTTCTGGGTGATCAGAGAAGGAACCCATTCCGTCTTGACATTCTATATGCACATCGTCAGTAGTTTCTCCTAATTCAGTGGCATGTCAAGGGAGTATTAAGCCCCTTCCACCGGGCGATAAAGTCCAAGACTCACTCATCAGGCCTCTGTATGAACTTGAAGAGGTCTTCGATGCTCTTTTTTCAGGTGGTAAAGATGAACTAGTAGAGGAATTTCCTGCGAAGGTCCTCCCATCTGGTCACGAATCTGATGGGGAGCTGGATGTACCAGACAAATGTCGGCCCCTCCAATGTCTGAACAAAACAACAGAGCTTGGAAGCCTCCTACTACACTGGAGTCCCTAACATAGGCCCACACCATGAGTTGAAGTGGGCCAGGTGCTGCGGCGGGTCCCGTGTTTCGTTAAAGGGGGATAGGTTGGGATTCCCAAAACCTGGAGGCACCACCATATCATTAACCCATGCCGGGTATTGCTTACCATCAGGTGGAATTTCCACCTAGCACATTTTCAATGCCTCAATATGGGCTATGAGTGCTTCTATAGGATCATCTGGGTGGGGGTCCCAATTTTGATGGGGATCCCTAACCATGAGTGCTTTTCCAGGTTCATCAACATAGTAGACAGGCTCAGCGGCTCGTGGAGCGACTGGTGGAGCAGCCTGCGGGGTAGTTGGGGGAACCCGGGCTAGATTCCATGGATTGTAGTGCCGTTTGGGAGGGTTTGGAGAGACAAGCCTCACCCTCTTGTCGTGAGCTCCGTCTTTAGCCCTGTCTGCAGGGGCATCACGATCAGGGTTGCCAGGGGGCTGCTAGCCGAGGGGTAGTTGTTCATGCCCATACTGCCCTGGCCTATGATCACCGTAATAAGGTCGTCGCTCTGCAGTGCATTTAGAAAGGAGTTCGTTTACCAGCCTCTACTTCTCAGAAAGTTACTGGTGCAATGTGGCCTTCTTGGGGCCCACATTTATCTTTTTCACTGAGGCATACGGGTCGGAGTGCTTGACAGCTCCGACATTCTCTTTTCTATTACTGGAATTCCTGTCGAGTACCAATGCCTCAGTGGGCATAGGGAGACCTAAGAGGTTCCTCTAAAGATGAGTAATACTCCTGGATGGGTCCAACAGTGGTGGAAAATCCTCCGTGGGTAAGCCTCCATAGAGAAGCACCATCTCGTCCTCCTCATCCACAATGTCGACTATGTTGACCGTGACCCTTCCTGGGGGAATGTCCTAAATATCGCATAGAGAGTTAGGCTACCGCCAGATAGGATTGAAGAGGAGGGCATCATATTGCCCCCAACCACAGATTTTCATACTGGGGTAGCCTCCCTAATAATTTCACATAGTACCGTGATACTCTGAATGCATTTCTACTGGAGAGCCTCACGGTGACCTGGTGACTCGGGGAACTGGGCCATAGGGAGTGCAGCCAGATCGACTAGACGAAACTACTCGCTAATGTCTTCTAAATGCATTTGGCTCCTTGGATAAACCACACACTGAAGACAGAGACTGAAATGTGTCTCCCAGAGGGTGTAGCAGAAACTCTCTACTTCCTATGGGGTAAGGGACTCCGGTCTGTAGAAATTATGTGCTGCCACATGGCAGAACTTCTCGGGAAAGAGGTCTGCTGTAAGGATGCTCCAGAAGCTCCTTGGCTCAAATTCAGGGTTTCGCCCTTGATTTCCCCACTTGCCAACTGGGGGTGGCTTAGGAACTGGCAGCGGTACTGAGGAAGTCCACTAGGACTACAGGCTAGCCGGTGGAGAGTATGGAGAATGGGCTGACTGACCTCCATATCTCGGGCCTACTTCCAAAGAGGGTATCGACCTGGCCTCTACGTCGCAATATGATGGGCTAACAGCCACCATTCCTGGATCAGGGTCTAGGGATACTGGTGATTGTTCGTGACACAGCTCCCCCACCATTGGTCCCCATAATAGGTATCTGTGATCTATTGTGGAGGTAGAAAGGGATTCCAGTGATGATGGGGGTGATTGCACAATATTAACCTATGGGGTCACCAAATTTTCATCCTCTTAGATATACCTACGGAGGGAGGTGGAAATCTTGTGGACCTCACATTCCAGGAGCACTAGACTGATGCACCTCGTCCCTACCCTAGCCCTTGACTCGGATGAGCAAGGGGAGGGTTCCCGAGATGAGTCGTACTCCGCTTCAGAGTCTGAGAAGCGGACTAGTTTGGTATCCGTCTAGACCTTCTCAGAATTATTTTTTTTGTGGTGACGGCCTGCCTTCCTGCCCCTGGGTGGCTCCTTAGGACAGGGCTGATTTCTGACATGGGGTCCTCCGGCAGCACTGGTGCTGGGAAGGAGAGGGTTTCAACCTGAGAAATCCGGGGTGGGAGGAGCACATGGAGAAATGTTAAAGGGGACATGTGGAGGACCTCCATGAATATAACTAATTTGGGAAAAACCTCCACTGGGACAGACAGGAGCAAGAGGCAGACCTCCATGCTTGGTGCAGGTGGAGTGAGGCTGGCCTTCACCCCTCTAGTTGCCGAGGCGAGGAGGACCTTCACCGACCACTGAGAGGATGCAGGGATGATCCCCACATTGGAGAGAGTCTGGATGTGCAATGTCCTTGAACCGGTGGTCAGGAGCTGGAGGAACGGCTCCATACCCAATGTAATGGGCATGGGAGACACTTTCGTATCGAGTATCTCTGCCGCAGGGCAGACCCGCATTTAGATTGGGGGTGGCACAGGGAGAACCTCCAGGATGATCATAGAAGTGGGGAAAGCCCTCTCTCTCGGTGGTAGGGGTACGAGGGGGACCTCTGTACGGGGTGGAATCTTTTTGGGTTGGATCGCGGTGACCACTGCTCGTGCCTGCGACCATGAGAGTCGACCCAGCATACCCGTGGGGCGGTTGGGGCATCGACCCCAGTTGGGTGTATAAGTTCCCCTAATCAGTGTATGTAGGGACATGTTGATATGCATCAGTAGTGACTCAGTCCACAGTAGTCGTCGACATTGACACCCCTTGGTGGGCATCCTCCTTAGCTCGTGCCTGACGCTAGGGTCGGGTCGGATGAGCCGGGACTAGTGGTGCAGGCACATAGCATGCCTGCTCCTCTGGAAATACCAGGTGGTAGCGCTGACGCGACCAGGTGGGAGCCCTTTCTAGGAGCCCATGGATTGGGATTATGACGAGGATGGGCCGGACAACAGCTACCTCATTAGCGTAAGGCAGGGAGTCGTCAAAGCGCTCCTGGGACAGGCTCCCAAAGAGTTTGTATGCCGGGGTGGGGAGCAATGTCTCCCTATGCGGCCCTCAGGCGTGGCGTTGATGGTGAGGCGTGAACGCCTTAAGATCTAGGCAGGCCATATCTCAGGTTGGGATTATGCCCTCCTCCTCATAACGACACACAAGGTCATTAATTACCTTATGTTGGATAACTTCCAATTGGGAGATGGGGCATGGGCACCCCACAGTCATGGACGTAGAGGCCGTCACGGAAGCGGTAAAGCCACATAGATCGGTTGTGTTGGCATTTCCCCTGGTCCTTTGTAGATGTTCAGGAGATGATCGCATTCTTGGGGCTGCAACCTAATTCCTGAAAAGAAGGGAGATGAACTAGTTAGTGCTGAAGGAAAAATGAATCGACAACCAATGCCCTGCACCATCCCATCATCTGTGATCGGTAAGAGGGATCCATGCTGACAACGTCAGAGAACGGTATGTATAATGTTCTTCTACCCCAAATTTTGGTGAGTTTCATGCCAGGACTACTATGTGCTTGGTGGGACCCTGTGCTGGATATCTGGATCCGGTAACACATCAATCCACTGATTCCCCGAGCGCTAAAAATCTCCATATTGAGGAGAAGAACATCACGTCGGGTTCCCCATATTTGGTTCAGACTCTTTTTCCGGGGCGCGTGCATCTGCCTCCTTTGGGGACGAGGGGAGTGATTTTTGTTTCCCTACATTCCCTCTTTCCAAAGGCAGGGGAATCTTCTCTTTATTCAGGGATGTCTTCTCCTTGATCGAAACTAGATGATGGGATGTCGGTTCTTCCTTCAGTGGATTCCTCCTCAGAACTTGTCACCTAGTCCGGGTATCCCTCATAGACATAAGATGTTGTTCGTGAAACTCTTCCGGTGCCATATCTTCATGGACAAGAGTTAATTATGCTTCTTCTATTAGGACATTCCAAGGGTTCTGGTCAGGAAAGAAACCTTTGGTTAGGGTAGTAGTCACGTTGGGCATCACTGGAATGTCTGGATGCTGGGGGAATGGTGTGTCTGTCTTCTATCCCTTATTATAGGGCTTCTCGAGGGCGCTGAATCCTGAGGCATCCCACATCAAACACAGGGAATCATATGCCATGGTCATGTATATGATGTTTTCCTCGTCTTCCCATGTATAACATCGGGTATTCCATAAGTTTAACGTCTAGCGGAGACGGATAGGGCTGATCAAAACACTAACTAGTGTGGATCAGATAGTGGAATCCCCTGGAGGGGACACCGATATTGGGGCCATTGTGTTGGTGGTCTCCCGAATGATGTTAGTGGGAATGGGGGATGAGGTGGCATGATCCCACCGGGATGTGGAGGCCCAGGTAAGAATCATGATGGAAGATGTAAGGTTCTGTGAATTATATGGGGAATGGGATGGATCCATCATGTGGATGACAATGGTTTTGGGATTGAGCCTCAAAAAGACTTCCTATGTATCCACGTGGTAGGTAATCAAAGTCCACATAGTTCATATAATGACGGATTAATGCCGATTGGGGTTTTCAATGGATTACCACTGGATGAGATCAAAACGGCTTACTATTGGATAAGGTTTCAACAGCTTACCACTGGATAGGGTTTCAAAGTCTTACCATTGATTGTGGTTACAACGGCTTACCGCTGGACGAGGATGTCAGAAGATTACCACTAAGGAGGTCACAATGGCATACTGCTGCATAGGGTCACAACAGCTTACCACTGATTAAGGTCACAACCGCTTTACCGGTGAATGGAGTGACAACAGTTTACTGCTGAATGAGGTCCACAATTTAACATCATGAGGGATGGGGTGTTGTAACTGCTGGGTGTTGGGCTTGAAACTCATGGAGGCTTCCTATGTACCCTTCCTTGGAAAGGATCAAAGACCCCATAGTTCAGAATGGTGGATACAGTTTAACGTCATGTGGGATGGGGGTGAACCGATGTGAAAGAGGTCAGAGCTACCAGAGTGGTGGGATTGAACCTCATGGAGGCTTCCTACGTACACTGCTTTGGCAAGGATCAGAGTCCTAATAGTTTATGATTTGGGGGTATTTGGGGCTTACGCTCTCAGGCGGCCCAAGGTGTTGGTGAACAGACGTGGAAGAGTGTAGGGACGACCGGGTGGTGGGATTAATCCTCATGGAAGCTTCCTACATACCCTACCTTGGAATGGATCAAAGTCCTCATAGTTCGGAAGGCATTATGGGGATTACACTCTAGGCTACCCAGGGTGTTAGTGGGCTTGAACCACGTGGAGGCTTCCTACGTACCCTTCTTTTTCAAGGGTCAAAGACCATGTAGTTCAGGTGGACGTGTATGGCTTACACTCTAGGTTTTCCATGGTAGAGGTCATGTTCGATGCTCACTCTAATCCCACTTGAGTCATGCTTGGTGTGAGAAACAATAGATAGCAGAGAACTGGAAATCACGTCACGAAAGGTGCGTCTGTGGGACATGGATTGGGGCTTATGCATGATTAATGGCCCAAAGAGGAAACATGGGCTTATGCGTGGTTAGCAGTCTGAGAATTCAGGACTTACTCCAGGATGGAGGCCCAATGGCGAAAAAGTTAAGCGGGAGAGGGACATGGGTCCGAAGAATGGAGAAGCACCATTCCCCACCACGCCCTTCGCTGGCCCTAGGGACTGAAGATGAAATGAGGAGTAGGGTTTCTGCCTCCTACAAGAATGCTAGGGGCTTACAACGTGATGGTTTCCCTCTCCCCACGGACAAATGCCATTCCCTAAAGGAGGATGTCATCCCCTGTGGAGATAAGTGAGAGTGGAGAATGTTCGAGGTGGGATACCCTGTGTGCGAGACATGGGGTAAGGGCACAATATAACATCATGTGCTGAGGATGAAGGTGCTTGGAAGTTTAACATCTTGTAGCTCGGACGAGGTGGGTATGCTCCGCACCCCTATGACTTACATAACCGGTACCCTCTGCTCCTTGGTGTAGAGAGGGGGTATGCAAAGCTATTGTGAGGGGGTGTCATGGAGCGAACCATCGAGGGGCCCTCATTAGTCTGTCTATGTGAAGAAGAAATCGCCATTAGCGTGCCTATGCGAAGAAGCATGTGGCGAAACAACACAATGGGAGACATCATCCAGGGGACAATGATGTTACTTCTTGCAAACCTAAGAGGTTTCACGGGAAATGAGTTTATAGATAAGGAACTATGGGAATGGGAGGCTCTTGAAAATAATTCCTAGAGGAGGGACATCATGGTCGCACAATGCGGGAGGCTTGCACGAAAAATGGGATGTTGTGCAAAAAGGGGTCGGGTCAGCACGCAAAAGGAATTGCGTGCATGAAAAAGTCCGGTCCGAAGTGCAATTGAGAACTAGCCACGAAATAGAGTGGGATGGTGCAGAAAAGGAATTTTGTGCTAAAGAACTAATTGCGTGCAACCGGATGAAATTGTGTGTGGGGGAAGGGGTTCGACGGTATTTGGAAAATGATCAATCTTGAGTAGTCACATGCAAAGGCGGACACCCGGGTGACCTGGCGTGAATAATACCCGGGTGACCTGGCGTGAATAATTTAGTACCTGAGAGCCATCTTCTTTGCGCACACAAGAGAGGAATTTCACACGGGAGAGGTTGTTCAGATTCTTCATGGTGAAGTCATTGGGGGTGGCCTTATATTTATAGTCACTCAGGATCAAGAGTCCGTGCAAAAAACATTTCGGGGGGAAATATTGCGCGCCCCAATGTCTGCAGCGTGATGATCAACTGCGTGGAGCCAAGGCGCCAAAGATTTCTGCTCTCACTCAGAAAACACTCGTGAATCCCAGAGTTTTTCACGTAGGGAATATTGTTTCGCACAAATCAACATTTTTTTACACCACCACTCCGAGACCCTCAGAATGGACTGTCGGTTCCAAATATGGCTTCGATTTGTCGCGTCTAAACCTTCCCTAACCCTGGATTGCTTTTCGGTGTCTACAGATTCCTATAATGTAATCTAGGATTTCTAGAATATATACCTTTCATTGGATTGGTCATCCATTTTTGTAAAATTATTGGTAGATTTTTATATTTAAATAGGGATTCTCATGACTTTCACACCAGGTCCTCTATTTTCTTGGCGGGACCCGATGCCAGATATCGGGATCTGGTAAAACGTCAATCCATTGATCACCCGAGCACTACATATCTCCATATTGAGGAGAATAACATCACGTCGGGTTCACCATTTTTGTTTCCGACTCTTTCTCTCAGGGAATATTTTTTCACACAACTCAAAAGTTTTTTCACACCACCACTCTGAGACCCGCAAAATGGATAGCCGGTTCAAAATATGGCATCGCTTTGTTGCGTATAAACCTTCTTTAGCCCTAGATCACTTTTTCAGTGTCTACAGATGCAAATAATTTAATCTATGATTTCTGGAATATAAAACTTGTTGTGAATTGGTCATCCATGTTTTTAAAATTGTTGGTAGATTTTTAAATTTAAATAGGGATTCTTGTGTGTCGATCGACATGGTCTTGTGAAATTATGAGTTTCATTGGTGAAACGACGAGGGGACCACCGCGTGCATGTGGAGACATGGTATGCCCATCAATGAATTGTACGCGATGTCCTAGGAGATAACCATAAAATCAGTACTGGAAACTAGGACACCAAATTGGGTCTTCAAATGGATCTTACTGACCGGGGTCTGCTCTGTCCTGTAATATCCTTGGATTCTTAAATCGGAGGGGGTCAGGCCATTTTCGGATTACCCTAGATTCCACTATGTCCGCGTCAGTATAAGGTTGATCCCGAAGCTAGTGTCAACGAGACATTGGAGAACCTCCACGCCGTTAAATTGGATGGTGATGGACACTAGGAGGATATTCCTCTGTATGGGAGAGACTTCATCTTCTCCTGAGAAAGAAATGATGGCCTGGAATTCAGCATCATCGACCGCTTCAGCAAGAAAGGCTTCTGCAGCTGCTACCTCTGTCTCAAACTTGAGGGGGCTTCTTAAAACCTCAGGGAGGGCCTCGTGCATATCTGAAGACAGGAGAAGGGATTCAAATTTGGAAAGCCTCACTGGTATGCTGGTGAGGTGCTTGAGAACAGAATACTTCCACGCCAAGTGCAAACTTCTTCTTACAGGAGGCCACTCTATGATTGGAGGCATGGCGGGCCTTGCTGGCTGGAACAGCGACTGGCTGGCGTTGGGCATATCCTGCTGCTCACTAGTCGGAGCCTAAAGACTAAATGCTTGATGAGGATCAGATGAACGAGATTGGCCTATAGCTGGGTGAGGCTGTCCGCGGCTTAGGCAAGGTAGCTCTACCTAATCCAGTAGCACAAACGGTGGTTGTGGCGGTCTTGATGACACTGGATGAAGAGGTTGCGTGTGCTGAGTTCTATACTGGGCCTACTATCTAGTCTCTGTGGCATGTACGACCTAGCTAGAGGTTCCAACTGATGTGACTTGATGACCCATATTGTCACATCTCCGCTGACGTTGGCATCGACTGGGGACATTGGGGAGGTTTGCAAGGCGCTCCCCCTTTTTGGATGTCATATAGGGGTTTACCAACTCCACGGTATTAACCGAAGAATACCCTTGATTGTCACTTGAAGATTCATCCACTTCTGGGCAGATTCTGGGAGGGATCCCCATCTCAGGGGGCATGAAGTCACCGAGAGTGCGGGGCGACCATGACATCGGCGGGGCGTGTTGCTTTTTCTTGCGCCACCGATGCTTGCTCTTCTGCGAAGAGTCCAGCTGAGATGATGATGCAGAAGTAGGGGCCACAGCTTCTGAAGGCTCTGGCAGATTCAGGTGTGCCCGAATGATTCCATGGGTGCGAGCAACCGTCTTGCAAGCCATCCAGTAGTCGTACTTCTGGGACCCCTGGTTACAAACCTACTACCACTCGCCTTTGTTATCTCTAATGCTATCTGACCTTACAAAGACACCCAAAACATGTGCCGAGGCCGGGCCCAGCCTAACTATGTCGTTATCAACCTGGTCTTAAAACTAGTTTTTGAACACATTGCACTACTTGAGGGAGTTCCCCAAAATACAATGATAGGGGTAGTAGTTGGGGCGATCAGTGAGATTCTCCTCTTCTATCCTTCTGCACTCGGAAAAGCGTCCAATCCCCTGCTCTAGTGCACTACAGAAGTAACCGAGGACCTGATTCTCACTGAACGAGTAAGTATGGTTTCTTCTTCCTAGAAAGGGGGCCCTTGGAACCAGGCCCTAACGAGGATCCGGATGGGCCTTTCGATGAGGCAGGCCCTAATTGTCCGGCCTAGGTGGTGGGGGTGCATTACGCGGAGGTGTTTTCCAATTCTGAGGCAGATGCTGCTGATCCGGAGGCTTCACCTGAGGAGGAGGGCCACTACAAGGTTGTGGGGCCGGTGCTTCTGGTAGTAACTACCGCTATCAGGGGGAATCTATTTGGGGAACCATGATGGGCTTGGCTCTGGATGCTCTCCTTACTATAATTACAATGGGAAATGGACGTGCCTGGGTGGCCTATTGTAGGGATTCCACAAGTTGCTGGGCCTTGTTGGAGAAGTCACAAGATCCTATAGGGTAGTTCTGTGTGATTGGAGAAGGAACCAGTTCCGTCTTGATTTTCAATACGCATATCGTCATTAGTTTCTCCTGAGTCAGTGGCATGTCAAGGGAGTATGTAAGCCTCTTCCACCAGGTGATAAATTCCATGAATCAATCATCGGGACTTTTCTTTCACTTGAAGAGTTCTTCGATGCTCGTTTTTCAGGTGGTAGAACTGAAATGGTGGAGGAATTGCCTGCGAAGGTCCTCCCAGTTGGTCACAGATTCAATGGGGGAGATGGTTGTACCAGACAAATGTCGGACCCTCTAATGTCTGAACAAAACAGCGGAGCTTGGCAGCCTCCTGATATGGTGGAGTCTCTAACATGGGCCCACACCATGAGTGGAAGTGGGATAGGTGCTGCGGTGGGTCCCCTGTTCCATTATAGGAGGAGAAGGTGGGATTTTCGAAACTCGGAGGCACCAGCATATCATCAACCCATGTCAGGTATTTCTTATCATCCGGTGTAATTTCCACCAATCGCGTTTCTAATGCCTCAAGACGGGATATGAGCACTACCACAGGATCATTTAGGCAGGGGTCCCATTCTCGACGGGGATCCCTAACCACGAGCATGTTTCCAGGTTGTTCAACATAGTAGATAGGCTCAGCGGCACGTGGACGGCTCGTGGAGCAGCCTGCGGGGCAGCTGGGGGAACCCGGGCCAGATTCCTTGGATTGCCACGCTGTTTGGGAGGGTTTGGAGAGACATACCATGCCCTCTTGCCATGAGCTCTGTATTCAGCCTTGTCTGTAGGGGCATCATGATCAGGGTTGCCTGGGGCAGCTCGCTGAGGGGTAGTTGTTAATGCGCTTGCTAACCTGGTCTAGGATCATCGTAATCGAGTCGTCGCTCTGCAGCGCGTTCAGCAAGGAGTTCATCGACCAAACTCTTCTACATGGAAAGTTTCTGGTGTAATGTGGCCTTCCCAAGGTACTCCTATGTCTTTTTCACTGAGGCGGATGGGTCAGAGTGCTTGATAGCACCGACATGCTCTTTTCCTTTATTGTAATTCCTGCTGAGTACCAATGCCTCGGTGGGCATAGGGAGACCTTGGAGGTTCTTCTGCAGATGAGTAATCTTCCCGGATGGGTCCAATAGTTGTGGCACAGCCTCAGTGGGTATGTCTCCATCGATAAGCTCCAGCTCGTCCTCCTCATCCACCATGTTGACCATGTTGACCGTGACCCTTCCTTGGGGAATGTCCTCAATATCGCTTAGAGAGTCAGGCTGCCGCCGGATAGGACTGAAGAGGAGGTAAGCATACTACCCCCAGCCACATATTTTCATGTGGGGGTAGCCTCCCAGAAAATTTTGTAGAGTACCTTGATAATCTGAATGCATTTCTTCTACAAAGCCTCATGTTGACCTGTTGACTCGGGGTGCTGGGCCACCGGGAGTGCAGCCAGATCGACTAGACAACACTACTTGCTGATGTCTTCGAAATGTGTTTGGCTGCATGGATAAAACACACGCTGAAGATGGATACTGAAATGTGACGTCGAGATGGTGTATCTGAAACAATCTACTTCCTCTAGGGTAAGGGACTCTGGTATGTAGAAATTTTGTGCATCCACGAGCCAAAACATCTCAGGTAAGAGATCCACTATGAGGATGATCCAGAAGCTCTGTGGCTAAAATTGAGGGTCTCGCCCATGATAGAACCACTCTCCAACTGGGGCTGGCTGTGGAACTGGTAGTGGTACTGAGGAAGTCCACTAGGACAGTAGGATAGCCGACAGAGAGTATGGGGAATAGGTTAACTGAACGCCATATCTTAGGCCTTATTCCGAAGAAGGTATCGACTTGGATGGTACGTTGCAATAGGATGGCCTGACGGCTGCAGTTCCAAGCTCAGGGTCTAGGGCTACTGGTGATAGTCCGTGAGGCAGATCGCCCACCATTTGTTCCCAGAATAGCTCTCTGTGATCTATTGTGGTGGTAGAAAGCGTTTCCGGCAATGATAGTGGTGACTGAACTATAGTAACCTACTGGGTCACCATATTTTCATCCTCCTAGATATACCTTTGGAGGGAGGAAAAAATCCTGTGGACCTCGCATTCTGGGAGCACTAGGCTGATTCACCTCGTCCCTGTCCTGGCCCTTGACTCGGATAAGCGAGGGGAGGGTTTCCGAGCTGAGTCATACCCCGATTCCGAGTCTGATAAGGGGACCGGTTTGATCTCCGTCTAGAACTTCTTAGAATTATTTTCATTGAGGCGACGACCTGCCATCCTACCCCATGGTGGCTCCTCAGTATAGGGCTGATTTCTAACATGGGGTCTTCTAGTTGCACTAGTGCTGGGGCGGAGAGGGTTTTCACCCGAGAAATCTAGAGTGGGAGGAGCATAGGGAAAAATGTAGAATGGGACATGGGGAGGACCTCCATGAATAGCACTAGAGTGGGCAAAACCTCCACTGGGACCGATAGGAGCAAGGGGAGGACCTCCATTCTTGGTGGAGGTGGAGCAAGGATGTCCTTTACCTCTCTAGTTGTCGGGGCGAGGAGGACCTTCACCAACTACTGAGAGGACGTAGGGATGATCCCTATGTTAGAGAGAGTCCGGATGTTCAATTTCCTTGCACAGGTGGTCGAGAGAAGGAGGAATGACTCCATACCCAGTTTAATGGGCACATAAGAGGCTTCCGTACCGAGTATCACTGCCACAGGGTAGACCCTCATTTGGATTGTGGGTGGCACAGGGCAGACCTCCATGTAGAGCCTCAAAGCGGGTAAGGCCCTCTCTCTCTATGGTAGTGGTACGAGGGGGACCTACGTACGAGGTAGCATTATTGTTGGTTGGTTTGCGGTGACCACCTCTCGTGCATGCAACCATGATAGTCGACCCAGCCTGCCCGTGGGGTGGTTGGGGCCTTAACCCTAGTCGGGCGTATAAGTACCCCTGCTCAGTGTATGCAGGGACATGATGATATGCGTCAGCGGTGGCTCAGGCCATAGTAGCCGTTGACGTTGACGCCCCTTTGCGAGCATCCTCCTCCGCTCATGCCAAACGCTAGAGTCGGGTCAGACGAGCTGGGGCCGGTGGTGCAAGCACATAGCTTACCTGCTCCTCCGGCAAGACCGGGCGGTAGCGCTGATGTGGCCAGGTGAGAGCCCTTGCTGGGAGCCCCTGGATTGGGACTCTGACCAGGATGGGCCAGACGACACCTACCTCATCAGTGTAAGGTAGGGAGTCGTCAAAGCGCTTCAGGTACAGGCTCCCGATGCAGTTGTATATCTGGGTGGGGAGCAATGGATCCCTGCACGGACCTCGGGTGCGACAATGACGTTGAGGCGTGGATGCCTCCAGATCCAGGTGGGCCATATCCCAGGTTGTTATTATACCCTCCTCCTTATAACGATGCACAAGGTCATTAATTACCTTCCATTGGATAACTTTTGATTGGGAGATGGGGCGTGGGAACCCCACAGTCGTGCACATAGAGGCCGTCACAGAAGCGGTAAATCCATGCAAAGCAGTTGTGTTGGAATTTTCCTTGCCCCTGCGTAGATGTGTAGGTGATGATTACATTCTTGAGGCTGCAACTCGATTCATGAAAAGCAGGGAGATGAAATCATCAATGCTGAAAGAAAAAGGAATCAATGACCAATGCCCCAATGTCATCCCGTCTTCCGTGATCAGTAAGAGGGATCCACGCTGACAACGTCGTAGAATGACATGTCTAACATTATGCTTCCCCAATTTTAGGTGAGTTTCACGACAGGCCCGCTATTTGCATGGAGGGACCCGGCACTGGATATCTGGATCCGGTAACACGTCAATCCATTGATGCCCTGAGCGCTACAAATCTCCATATTGAGAAAAATAACTTCATGTTGGGTTCACCATTTTTGTTTCCAACTCTTTCACCGAGGCACGCGCATCTCTATCGTTTGGGGACGAGGGGCGCGGTTTTTGTTTCCATTCATTCTCACTTTCCAAAGGTGTGGGGAATCTTCTCATTATTCAAGGTCGTCTACTCATTGATCAAAACATGATGATGGGATGTTGGTTATTCCATCCTTGGATTCCTCCTCGAAACTCATCACATAGTCCGAGTCACCCTCAAAGACTTAAGATATTGTTTGTGAAACTTTGCCTAGCACGATATCTTCAGGGGAACCTGTTAATTAGGATGATTCTTTTAGGACATTCCAAGGGGTCTGGTAAGGCTAGCAGCCTTCGGTTAGGGGAGTAGTCACATTGGGCATCACTAGCATGTCTGGATGCAGGGGGAATGGCATGTCTGTCTTCTGTCCCTTATTATAGGGATTCTCGAGGGCGCGAAATCATGAGGCATCCCACATCGAATGCTGGGAATTGTATTCCATGGGCATGTATCTGAGGTTTTCTTCAGCTTCCCATGTTTAACATAGGGTATGCCGCATGTTTAACATCCAGCGGAGACAGATAAGGCTGATCAGAACACTGACTACAATGGATCAGATAGAGGAACCCCCTGGAGGGAACCCCGATACTGGGGCCATCGTGTCGGTGTTTTCCAGAATGCTATTAGTGGGAACAAGGGATGGGGTGTCATGATCCCACCGTCCTGTGGGGGCCCAGGTAAGAATCATGATGAATGATGGAAGGTTATGTGAATTAGATGGGGAATGGGATGGAACTGTAATGAGGATGATGATGGTTTTGCGATTGAGCCTCGATAAGACTTCATACGTATCCATGTGGCAGGGAACCAAAGTCCACATAGTTCATATGATGACGAGTTACCCCCGATTGGGGTTTTAAATGGAATACCGCTAGATGATATCACAATGAATTACCATTGGATAAGGTGTCAACGACTTACTGCTGGATGGGGTTTCAATGGATTACCATTGATTGAGGTCACAACGGCTTACCGCTGGATGAGGATATCACCAGCTTACCACTAAGGAGGTCGCAACATATTACTGATTCATAGGTTCACAATGACTTACCACTGATTAAGGTCACAACGGCTTTACCGCTGAATGGAGTGACTATAGCTTACCGCTGAAAGAGGTCCACAATTTAACGTCATGAGGGACGGGGTGAATTGACGTGAAGGGGGTCATAACTGTTGGGTGTTGGGAATAAACCTCATGGAGGCCTCCTATGTACCCTCCCATGGCAAGGATCAAAGATCCTGTAGTTCAAATGGTGGATATAGTTTAACGTCATGGGGGATGGGGGTGAACCGACGTGAAAGTGGTCGGAGCAACCAGAGTGGTGGGCTTGAACCTCATGGAGCCTTCCAACGTACCCTACCTTGCCAAGGTCTAGAGCCCTCATAGTTCAGGATTTGGGTGTATTTGGGGCCTACGCTCTGAGGCGGACCAAGGTGTTGGTGAACTAACATGGAGGAGTGTCGGGACGACCAGGTGGTGGGATTAAACATCATGGAGGCTTCCTACATACCCTTCCTTGGAATTGATCAAATTCTTCATAGTTTGGATGGCAGTGTGGGGATTACACTATAGGCTGCCCTGGGTGTTGGTGGGCTTGAACCTCATGGAGGCTTTCTACATACCCTACTTTTCCAAGGATCAAAGACCACGTAGTTCAGGTGTACATGTGGGTCTTACACTCTAGTCTTCCCAGGGTAAATGTCATGGTTGGTGCTCACTCTAAGCCCACTTGTGTCATGATCGGTGTGAGAAACAATAGATAGCAGAGACGTGACAACCACGTCACAAAAGGTGCATCCGTGTGAAATGTTGCGGGGCTTATGTGTGATTAACGACCCAAAGATGAAACAAGGGATTATGCGTGGTTACCAGCTCGATAAGTCGTGACCTACTATAGGATGGAGGCCCGATGGCGGCAAAGCACAACAGGAGAGGGACTTGGGTCTGAAGAAAGGAGAAGCACCATTCCCCACCACACCCTTCGCTAGCCCTGGGGACCTAAGATGAAAGGAAGAGTAGGGTTGCTTCCTTCTACAAGAAAGATAGGGGCTTACACCGTGATGGTTTCCCTCTCCCCGCGGAAAAATGTCACTCCCATAAGGAGGACGTCATCCCCTGTAGAGACCAGTGGGTGTGGAGAATGTACAAGGTGGGATACCCTGCGTGTAAGGCACGTGGTAAGGTCACAGTTTAGCATCATGTGATGAGGATGAATGTTCTTGGAATTTTAATGTCCTGCAGCTCAGATGATGTGGGTTTTCTCTGCACCCCTAGGACATACATAACCGGTACCCTCTTCTCCTTGGTGAAAAGATGGGATATGCAAAGCTATTGTGAGGGGCTGTCATGGAGAAAAACATCGAGGGTCCCACGTTAGTGTGGCTATGCATAGAAGAAATAGCTATTAGCGTGCCTATGAGAATAAGCATGAGGCGAAGCAATGCAACGGCTGACATCGTCCAGAGGAATTTGATGTTACTTCATTTGAACCAAAGAGGTTGCATGTGAAATGAGTATATGGAGAAGGCGCTGTAGGCATGGGAGGCTCCCGAAAATGATTCCTAGAGGAGGGACATCACGGTCGCACGAGGCATGAGGCTTTCACAGAAAATGGCATGTTGCATGAAAAAGGGGCCGGGTTGGCGCACAAAAGGATTTGCACACACGAAAATGTCTAGGACGGCGTGAAATTAAGCGCTAGGTGCGAAATAGAGTGGGACGGTGCGCAAACAGAATTTCATGACAAAAACTAATTATGTGAAACCGGATGAAATTTCATGCGGGGGAAGGGGTTCGAGGGGATTTGGACAATGATCAATCCTAATAAGTCACACGCAAAGGCAGAACCCCAGGTGACTTGGTGTGAAAAATTTGGTACCTGAGAGCCATCTTATTTTCATGAACGAGAAAGGAATTTCACATGGGAGAGGTGGTTCAGATTCTTCGAGGTGAATTCGATGGGGGTGGCCTTATATTTATAGTCGCTCAAGATCACGAGTCCATGAGAAAAACATTTTTGCGTGAAATATTGTATGTCCCGATGTCTGCAGCGTGAAGATCTACCGCGCGGAGCGGAGGCTCCAAAGAGTTCCGCTCCAGCGTGGAAAACTCTTGCAAATCCAAGAGTTATTCGCATAAGGCATATTTTTTCAATCACCTCAACATTTTTTTCACGCCACCACTCTGATACCCCAAGAATGGATCGCCGGTTCGAAAGATGACTTCGCTTTGTCACGTCTGAACCTTCCTTAGCCCTGGATGACTTTTCGGCATCTACAGATGCCTATAATGTAATCTAGGATTTCTGGAATATAAACCTTTTAGTGGATTGGTCATCCATGTTTTCAAAATTATTGGCAGATTTTTAAATTTAAATAGGGATTCTTGTGTGTCGATCGACATGGGATTGGGAAATTAAGAGTTTAATTGGATAGAGTATTTGTGTTTGTGGAGTACCTAGTAGTATGATTGATGGGTGAGTAATATTGGAGACTCATAAATTCTGGTAGTTATATTTGGATTGTCTGATGGTTCACTTTATGATATGATTGATTAAATGAACTGATATTTGGATTCCTTCATAATTATTTTTGTATAGATGATATAGGGATGACTTTAGGAATTGTGGAATTGTGACCCTATTTGGTTATACATTTCTTCCTCAACTGGTGTGCCCATGAATTTCTTATGAAATTATTATAGAGGTGGATGTAGTGGATATCTTTCCATATTGGATGTGGGTGGAAGTAAACTATTTTAAAAGCATCATTGAAGATTTATATGAGGTTTCCTAAAGGCTTAGTAGTTATTTGAAAATAAAATATTTTCTATCATGGAATTATGTTTCGAGTTATATAATATATGATTTTTTAACATTTAGAGAGAGTGAACAACAATCTTAGAGAAAATTTATTACGGATCTAGATTAGGATTCTAGGTTTGAAAACTCCTGAGATTTCCATTTATGGGAATTGTTTTTTGGGTAGTTGTGAAATCCAACTCATATATTAGTTATCTAATTTAGAATGAATTTCAATTTGTGGATTTTTTGGAAGAATATAGGTATGTGAATTTTAATGGGGGTATAATTTAAATGTGTTAAACAATAGAGTAGTTATATTTTTAGATTTAGATTGAGGCTTGATTAATGGTTTGGGTTAATGGGAAAGTATCTAGATGTTTGGGATGATTTTTAATTAACTATAGTAATTTTCCCTTTTTAAAAGTTTATAAAAACTATTTGTCCAAAATATCTGGTTTTGGATTTTTAGTGTATAGTGCATGATTTTCAAATAACTATAGTAAAAAATGAGAAATTCTAACTTCATGTGATGTTATATTTATCACGATTTTGGAACAATTTAATGAAATCATGTGGTCAAGTCAATAAAGAGGGTTTTTCATATAGTTCATGCCACACTTTTTTTCATAGTTTAGAAACCCATTCAAATAAACCACATGGAATTCATGATTTTCATAGAAGAGAGGCAAATACCATTTTATCCCTCAACCATTTTGGTATCAACTATTTCCACTTACCTCATGCATTTTTTGTAATGGATCCCCTCTCCCCAATGGTTTCTTCTATAATAATCCTATTAGGGGATATTTTTTGTGCTTTTCATCAACTTTAATATATATTTTTCCTCTTTAAACCACAATTCCCTTTTCTATTACCTCAATTTTATTTTCAGCATGATTTTCATTAGTTTTTTGAATATTTATAATATATCATGGTAAAAATCTTATATATTATTTGGGAGTTTTAGTTTAGTGTTTTTTATTTTTCCTGGGATGGTGCATGGGGTGCCCTGTGATACTCCAAAGTGTATTGGTAACATTTTTAATTTGGATATTAAAACTTGCGAGTGGTTGATTAATAACTCATTTTTCTATAAATTTTAATATTACATATAGTTTTTAGGTCCAGAAAACAACTTTTTTAAAATTAATATGAAAATTTTTAATTAGTTATATGTTATATTTTTTCTTTGGGTACAATCCTAGGATGATGATGTAGACAGGAAAAGCCTAGGATGTTACATCAAAGCAGTGAGATAATAGAAAATTGATCTATTAAGGTATATGGCCCTAATTACACTTGATAATGATGTCCATAAATTTATTTTATATTCATGTATATTTTTACTATATCCTCTTACATATTTAATGTCATTTATTTTAATTCCATGAATTGGGATATAATTTCCCAAGATACATTGGATAACATGTATTATACAACATTCTCAATAATATGATGGTGGAATCATAGAGTAATGAGTTTTAGTGTCCCTATTGATGGTTTCCTGTAGGTGTGTGTTTGGTTATAAAGGTAATTTGTTTATCATTATAAAATGTGAATTTTAACATGTGGGAGATTCTATGTTTTCTGTAGAATTAGTGATTTTTTATTAGCCCTTTGTAAAGATTTAATTTTTTTACTCGTTTCATGATGATTTTTATTATTCATGTTTGCCGATGTGGGTTTTATTTGATATCAATGTCAAGTGTTGATATTGGTGGATTTGAAACCACATAAGACATTAAAGATGGGTAAGAAGGATCCAAATAAATGTTGAAGGACTTCATGAATGGGTGGATGGGAAGAGGGTAAAGGATACAACTTTTTTCAATGAACCCATTTAGTGTGTAATTATTTATGTGTACCTATGTATCTAGGTTGGAGGCTTAGTCCAACATCAAATATATATGGTGTTTTTGAAAGATATGGGTAGTGATGATTACAAGGGTCACTATATAACATAAATAGATATTTTCAGATAATTATGGAAAAGGTAATGATTGGGATTACACTAAAGATACTAAACATTGTATTCATGGATATAATTATACTGTGATTTAACCCAATATATATTTTTTATGTGATATGATTCAAAAGGAATGTACTTTCTACTATGGTTAATTTGGTTACATGGATTGAATGTACTATTTTTCTAGAATCCAGTATAGGTTGATTCTACTATGTTTGGATTTAGGGGGGCATAATAACCATTATCATGTATTGAATTAATTTCAATGTGTTTGTAATTACCCTTTGATGGATCATATTGTAATTTTGGAACTCATTATACATTATTATTTGATTTTTCATGCTATCAAATTAAAATTCCATGGTCAATCACTGTGGATTCAGATGTATTAAGTTTTATAATGCCTTAAAAATACACCTTGGATATAGAATTTTTATGGTTTGGATTTCCAATTAAATTATCCTTGGAATGAACATGATATTTTCTTTCAATTACTTAAATATTCTCCTTGGATTCAAATGTGCTGTGGTTTGGGATGCCATAGAAATCCTCTATGGATTCTAATTTTCCATGATTTAGAATGGATTTGAAATGATTTATAGGTTGATCATTATAACAATATTTAATTAATTGGACACTATAAATTTATTATTATTCATCATATATGGGATATATATTTCAAAGAAACTTTTATAATAGTTAATGTTAGTGTGAGATCAGTTATTCATTTTTTGGTAGGACAAAAACTCTATGTGTTATGAATTATTCATATACACTATAGAATTGGCTAAAAATATATTTATGATGTTTGAGGAGGTTTATTAAACACATAAGGAAATGACATTGATATTTAAAATTGAAGAGTTTTATGTTTCCAAGTTGTATTGTTACATTGGTCTAACATCACCACTTACATATGAATTTCTTGCATATGCAGCTGATCACAACAAGACATAGTACAACTGATGAACTTTGAAATTTCACATTTTTTCATTTTATTAAACCCATTAATGGGTTAAAATCATGGGTTTAAATGTACATGGGTAGACTGTCTTGTTCATTGATTGGTAATAGGTACTACATTGAGTTGTACATTTCATATTAGATTAATATGTTTTAGAGGTTGAGTATTTGATAGGTAATATTTTGTTAGTTAGGCTGGTGGGTAGTTTAATCATATTGATTATGCTTTCATCAGGTATTAGATAGTGCACCACTTTTATTTAAATATAATTTCAGGTTTTATTTTAATACATTTTTTGTTATTGTTCCATATTATTGATTGATTTATTTCCATTTATTCTTTACTGTGGGATCCTATGTGACTTATTATTTCGGTATATAAGATTTTGGGAAATCCATTGTATAGACTGATCATGATGAATTTATAGTAGATTCATGAATAAACATTAAAGGTAATGTTTTATTTTACACTATCCCAGGATATTTTATGCCATCATTCTTAGTCATCACCCTCTGGAATTCTAAGAGTCATGCTTGAGGTCTCATTGAATCCACATGTGAGCACAGTTCAAGAATCCAATGATTGGTTTTTATAGTAATAATATTTAATAAGTTTATGAAATAAATTTTTAATGGTTCATAGAATATTATAAAAAAATTAAGGCCACATCTTACGTTTCTTGATTCTATCATAAGTGTTCTTTATCTCAATTTCAATTCCTTAAGATATACTCATTTCTATATATCAATTTATGAATATACTATGTAAATAATACAATAATAAATTATTATATAATGAATAATTTTTTTTATAAAATGTTTATTATTATTTTATATTCCCCCTTTTTACCTTTTCATTTGGTATACACATTACCTAAGTTATGTGGGTTATTTTTAATATAATTTATTTTCATTGAGTTTTAACTCTTTGTATTTTTACATCATAATTCTATGTGTGGTATAATAAACACTATGATTATATTATATTTTATATCATACATTAATTATAGGGATTAAAATTCCATTATCCCAACATCATTTAAAATGGAATCCTACATCAAAAATGAAAAAGTCCATAATGTTTTTATGAACTAAAACTTTATTTTTGAGATAGGATTTCTAATACATACCAACTATAATTATGTGTAATATAATTAGAATTTGTAACATATCATATCATCATTATCTAATTATTCATGTTATTTAAATTTACATTTCTTTTAATTTAATCTATGGGGAGAAAATCAAAATTTTAGAAAATATGTAATGTATTTTTTCCAATCATAGTTTGGTTTTTTGATATTTTATCTGAAAGACTCCATGTTATTGAATTTTATGTTTTCCAAGATGAATGTTTTTTTCTATATTTATTATTACAATTAGGTTTTACATTCAATATTGAAACCATATTTCTCATTTTAATAAAATTAAATCTAATTGAGTCTATAAGTGATACTATTGTGGTATTTTATTTATAGTCAAGTGTCATTAACTTTAAGGTACATATTATTTATATCAATAAAGGTGAGTCTATTCGAAAATTGATTTATTTTCCATATTAATTTTCTTATATCCTTAAAATTATATTAAATGGTATGAATATATATTATTAATGTTTTTCACATTTTCTATTTTCACCATTCTTTATAGATGTGTAAAAATAATTTCATATTTATCATTTATTGAATGAAATATATTTTCTCCATTTAGAAATAAATTATGAACATTTAGAAATAATTTTCCTAAAGGGGATCCTCTTCCTGTTTCTATGTATTTACTATGTAATTTCTATTTCCATTTGGATTTTAATTTTTCATCATACAAATTATGGTAAATTTATTATATAATCTAAAACATTATATTTTATCCCACAAATTTATTTTTTATCTCTCAATATACATTTCAAATAATTATATTTATATATTTAAAATGTTTCAAAATTTGTAACTATTTTAGTATTAATGTTTTAATATAATATCTTCATACACATTAAATTGATTATTGTAGTTACTTATCATATTTAATTTCAAAAAATATATTTATGAAAATAATTGTTTTTGTTTTTCTTAGATTACAATATCAAACATGTAAAATTTATCTTATTTGGAGTAATGTATTATTTATTACCATTTTAATTATACTATGATGTTGTTATTTAGACATATTGAATAAACAATACTGGACTGTACAAATAATGATATATTCTTATGAGATTCCATATCAAGTAATTGAGTAACCCATAATCTTATTAATTTTTTTTCCAGATATACCAACATACCGTAGTGTTTCTTATGATTCAATTGATAGATGCTCTAATGAGATAATTTGTCCTATTTATCACGATAATATGTGATCTTGTTTTATATAAATCATCATGAATCCCAATTATATTTCACTTTATAACCATTAATTAAAATATAAATGTTTTATAATTTTTTACACATAATCTTGTACATTTTATTATGTGATGGGTGAGACTGGAAATATATATCCCACCAAATAAATGGATACTATTTAATATCTCACAATGTGGAATGTATGGGACTTAGGGTTAAATTGATCCAACTCTATGAATCTTCCCACTATATTATATACAGATTTTATGGTTCCTTTACATATGATAATTATGTGATATTATATATTTTTAACACAATTATACAATAAAAATTTGTTATGTTACATAGTTTTTTATAACAAAATCCTTCTGTTTTGACTCATGACATATGAAGCATGTTTTATCATGTATGATATATCTATGATTTCTTATATAAAATTAATAATTTATTATTGTCTATATGGTTATCATATGTTAACCTATAAATCCATTTTTATTATTTTGAGTGGCCACCTTTTGGTTAAGTTGGAACCAACAAAATTATACACTTGAATGCGTACGCCCACAAAGAACTAGATACAATATTAATAATTAAAATTTCATACATTATAATTGAAAATAAAAATATCATCACCTCCCATGTCCAACCACATATCATATACCCTAACAGAAATCAAACCCTTTATCACACTAGATCATCATCATGGAACCACTACAAAAATTCATCATTTTTCTTAATTAGAAAACCATCATCGTTATCATAAAAACACCCAAACATCAAAACAACTAAGTTGGAGCTACACCACAGTTTATAAATTATATGAAGCCCTCTCAGACCCCAGGGATGGAGATGAATCCAGGAGAGATAAACACCTCATAAAATTATATTGACTTTTCTAACAACACATCCCAAAACTTCATAAGAACAACTAAGAAAATCCAAATGGGAGAAGATTTGTGGAAACCCAGAGTCAGAGAAGAGTATGGAACAACCAAATACCTCAATAGAATCATGTTTCCATCACCATAACCACCAAACCATACCATGTATCTACCACATTATTGAAATTAAATAAATTGAAAACATAATCATTGAATCAACAACCATCATCCACATAATGGGAAACACCTCTATAAAAAATAAATAAATATAAATCCTTCTCTTGATTAAAATATCTAAAAATATTGGGTGAATACCAAACCACAAAGGAATGACTAAGGTGGAGAAAGCCTTGTTAGGGAACAAAGATAACACAAAAACAATGATACCTAACCAATGACAACCATCAATACGACACCAACCATGTAAAGAACAAAATATTGTACGAGTGGTCATGAAGAAAGATCTTAGCATTGAGAAAAACTACTAAGAATGAATCCTGAAAATAAAAATAACACCAATAAAATGAATGTTGATGGGAAACCTCAAAACACTTAGTCACTTGATATTTTAAATCATCGAGTGTATCTATCATACTGATCAAGATAATGTTATTTTCACTAATTTTGATGGATAATGAAGTGGATGAAACAAACAAGAACCTCGACATAATGTAATTAAAGGAAGGAAAATAATATGGAATGACAACTAAAGCTATGGAGAGGAACAAGGGGAAGAAATCCCTTTGCATCAAGAAGAGAAGGTGGGGACAGAGATGTTAGGATACTAAGGAACCCTAGATCTAGAGGAGAAGGAATCAGCGGGGGAGTGAGGAGCCGTTATATTAACTTATGATATTTAATTTTTATCATTTATTGTTTACCATAATTATATTGTAAGATCACCCTTATAAGGTTACTTTTGCATTTTTATTTAAGGGATTCATGTGTGCATAATTTATTTTAGGATACTGTAATGACATATTCTAAAATGAATAAATATTTGTTTATTGGAACGTCATTTGATGATAAAGAAATCTATTTTTTATATAATGGTTTTTACTAATTATAAAGCATTCTAAACCATAAAATTATAGTATATGCATGTGATTAAATATATATTATTTATTTTATAAATATCAATGGTTATTTTATAGACATTTTAGTATTCATCAACCTATTATCAGGTGGATATGTTTATAATACCATATCTATTAGTATAGGTTTCAGGAAAATACAAAAATAGATTAATGAAATTGGTTTGTATCAAAATTAATACAATTGTGTTGTTCATGTAATATTTTATGGTCACAATAGGGCCTTGATAATCCATAGATAAGAATGACCCCCTTTGTGATGTTTAATGAAATGAAGTTATAACTAAAGAATAATCACTTTGTTGGATGGATATGTTACATTCTAAATATTGAAGGAAAATATGTAACCATTCAGGATAAAAATGATGACTGAGGGTTCAACGGTTATTCAATGAATGTTAAATATTAAAAATGATTCAATAGAGTAAAATTAAAATTGATAACATCTATAGTGTAAAACATATCTAGGATAGTGAGGTTAATGTTTCGTTGAGTTTGATCCTGTATGATGTCATTATTGAATTTGAGAATTTTTGTAGAGATTCTATAATTTTATCGGTTCCTCCAAATAATGATTTTAAGACTAATTTAGAGGAGGAAATAATGGATTTATAATTTCATACAATAATAATAAAATGAAAACATGATATATGTTCTTCTATCATGTATAATTATTCCAAAAAGCATCACAAAAATAGATAATATGGATGAGGAAAATTAAGAACATTCTTTTACTATCAACCATTGATAAATAATCATTGGAATAAGATATAGTTTATGATTTTAAATTATGATCCATAAACGAGTAGATGAAAAAATGACATAAATTATTCTGTGGAACTATACCAAACCACCAATGTTACCCTATAACAATAATACATGACCCAATATCCCACATACACAAATGGAATTTTGGTCCCCCATAGGTTAGAGTTTAGAACAATAAAATATTAAAAATCAATAGGTAATGATTTTATCAAAAACTGATAGACGATACATGGTATATATACATAATTTAGAAAAAATGTAAATGAAAAATAAAATGAATTGATGCAATAACCAAATAGAAATTGTGTAAGAAATACCACTCGAATGATGCACCAAACCAAAAATGTACAAGTATAATAGAAAAAATGAAAAATAAAATAAGATACCACAATTCCCTATAATATGTGGAAAGTTTCCCACCATCCAAAAACAAATTTCCCAATCCTTTCTTACATGAACCTCATTTCCTTACTATAGAACATTTTCCTTTCCTATATCAAAATACAACACATGGTCTACACACTACTTAATGGGTGTTTAGGGTGTGTGTTAATCATGACCAAATGGATCCCACCTAGGGTTTCCATATAAATTACAAGTAAAATACTATGAATATGATCAGTTTTTATAAAAACCTATCATGATTAGAAATATAAATTTTTTATCAAAATCTTGGTAAATAAATAACCCTTTTACATAGTTTTAATATCATTCTTGTAAAAATAGTATCAAATAATATCACATTTATCAATGCATTAAATTAATGAAAAAAATTCAAGAAACCAAATAATGGTAACCCAAAATAGTTATGGATTTCAAGATCACTCATAACACAAATATAGAAGTTTACACATCAAGACCATAAGAAAAAGCATCAAATATATTGATAATATGAATAACCTAGAAACTAACACCCCTAATACTGTCTACAAAGTCCCCATGAACAATTTCATAAGAATAGGAAAACCTCATGAGTGAACCCACTAATATCCTAAGAAAATAAGGTATTTTGGTACACCTTCCACCAAAGTACCCCTTCTTACAGTATTTAATATTTCTCAAATTACATTATCAAAATCATACCTCAGAAACCATTTCATATACCTATTACATGATTATTTGAAAACAAAATTAACTATACTAATAATGGGGAAACAATTCATTTATCAAAAACCCCTTTAGACACACAAAATTCCTAACACCCCCGAAAAATACTTATACAAAACCATTTTAAAATAATAAACATTACCATTCAAATTCTATAGGATAATGAAGAAACCTCTAACCTTGTGATCTTCACATTCAAAATTTTATGAGATCCAAAAACTACGAGGAATTAATAAAAAAAATATAATCCCTATCGTCAATTACCATATCATATAATCTATTAAATAATTGAAATTGTTAGTGGGGAGAATATATCAAAACATACAACAGGAACACATAGGCCGCACCATGACCATCATGATGGAAAAATACTTTGGTAAAATAACACTATGGATATAAATAGGAATACTTAAAAACATAATGAACACATAATCAATGGTCCATAAATAGAGACCAAAAAATCTATCAACACAAGATCAATGAATAAAAAAAGTCAGTTTACCTAAAGAGAAGAAATGAAACCTAGCAGGAGGTAGGGAAATGATTATTGTGATCCAGATGAGGGGGAGAAATGAAAAATAATATTAAAGAACAAATAGTTCATGTTTGGAGGGAACCAACTTAGTGAATTTGGATATGGTCTTACAATTCATAAAACATACTGCTCATAAGTGGTTTATGTTTAAAATCACTAATTTATAAAATATTTTTCCCATATTATGTTTATGATGTAAAGTATGCCTCCAAATTATAAATTACCCAAAAATCCATTTTATGATGTAATAGATGTATTGAAATGTAAATAATTTCACAGGAAATAATATTTAATGAATTATTACCTATGACATATTTGTATTCTATGGTATAGTCTAACAATGTAAAAACATCCTATCGGAATCCCTCAATCCAAGATGAACTTAAAAAATCCAATGCATTCATAATACCTTCTAAATCCAAGTACCATTCATTAAGATAAATGATTGAATGAATTTTATCCATGATTATATAATCAATAAATGATATAAATTTCATTTCATAAGAATTCATGTAGAAGAAGGGTGCTATGAAAAGTGGTGACATAACTATTAACTCACCAACAATTTAGACTGTCTAGTCATATGAGAATCTAATATTTCCCACCATAACTCTCTAAAATAAGTAATATAATTCCTATGAAAGACTATCCCTAAGTAATTAACTATCTTAATTTGTTTCTATAAAACAAAAATATATATCCTTAACACAACCCCTTCCAAATTCCGAACAAAAGATTGGTCATGATGGTACATCAGAGGTGTAATATATATGAAATTTCATTAAAATCTATCAATTGAGCTAGAAATTAGAGTTGATAATAAACTGACCCAATATTTTTTGTGACATAAATCATACAAACATTCCTTAAATCCATCTTTCCATATAGTATAAAATACAAATGACCCAACTAATGATAATCATTTATAAATACTTAATCCCTGACAAAATACATCAGTTGATGTAATTGATTATCAACATATGATTTATAGTGAGTAAATTCTATAACATGGCGTTATGAAATTAAAAAATACATAATTTGGTCTCTAAAAGGATTCCTGGCCCCATGGGTGATTCCCACCCACCACATCCCATGAAATATTTGACATATACATGTTACCATACAAAGCATCTATGGGTGATTTTTTCAATGAAAAACTAACAAGCATCAGAAGAAAAATAATCTAGTCCTAGATGATAATCTCACAATCCACAAAAAAAAATGATTCTAGAATAGATCATGACATATAGAAGATAAATAAAACATACCTTCTACTTATAAATTTATTTATGATATGTTTTAATAATCTAAACATGGGTCCACATAGCCTCATTTGGACTCTTCTACAATATGGATGTAAACCTGTGATATGTATTCAAAGTAGTGGAATAGGAAACCCATTGTAATGTTAATATCTCAGTATTGTATAGTGTACAATGATCATCTAATTGTTTGGTGTTTCTAATTAGAATGAAATGTATTGATGTCGTTATTGAATCATTTACCAATCGCGTAGCATTCTTCTTTTATGGAGTCTATGGAAAACCAGAAAAAATGACATTGGACATATTCCTTCATTTACAAAATAGAACTAGATGAGTTTGACAATACCATATGGATATAGATTCTATCCCTTAATTTTGTGGAATTTTGTAACAATGGTACATAATATTTGAAATTTCATGCTTCATACTCAGCGAACAAAAACACAATCTCATGTCATAATTCTTAATCATAATATCTGTAAGAATGAACTACAATGATCTATTAATGTAATGGAATAAAACATTTATCATAGGTGATTGGAATGAAAAAGGATTCCCAAATTATATAATTTCATCATAACTTGTGGAACAATAAAAAAAGGTCTCCCCACAACATATGGTTTCCCACATTCCCCTAAACACATTATATTGATGTTAGAACTGAAAATTATAATAATGGAATGATCATAATAAAAGAATTATATTCAATACCAAACCTAAAATACCCACCCTGAGCTTCTATATTCATATGAGAGAAGTATCTCATGAGTTTAAACTAATCCATCAATTTATAAACAACATGTTGGGGAATATTTCTACTAATTGATTCAACAAGTTGAGTCCCCTCTCTTTGTTTTATGTGATTTTGATGTAAAATATCTAATAGTGTTCCACCCACCATATCTATCTAATATTAATGTCCTTCTAACAAATATGATGTCTCAAACTATTATGATCAAAAAATATGGTTCTCTTTTATTGAAAAATAAATTTCCACTAACATATTAGTGCATTTATAACTTCATTGAGCTCTAAATCATTTGTGGTGTAATTTTTCTACATGTGGATGATGATGAAGAGTTTTATAATAAACAATGTTATCAATATAGACTAACACATAAAACATAATAAAAATAGAAGTTTTATAGTTCAACACGTACCCTTTACTAGGATTAGGTAATATCTGAATCAGTACTAATGTAAGAATACATTTAAATTCATCAAAAGAACTCTGACCTTTTTCGTCCCATGTGGAAATCAAGATTTTATTGCTATGTGCAGTCAAGGACAATTACAAATTTTATAAATCTTTGAAAAACATATTTATTATCCAATATTTACTAAGAATCATTTAATATAAAAACTATTGCATGGCTCCTCCAATGATAATATTGCCTTCACCTTACCATGATTATCTGAGAGTCCCTTCATGGATATCACATTCCCTGTGCACATCAAATCTTGAATGAATAAATTGAATTTTGAATAATTGTGATATGGTCATTATCCCTAAAAATTTTAATAACCAAATTTTGATGATTTGTAATCCCATGCATATATCTCATATAGAAAAATATATCTTCCAAAATTATAATAAACAAAACTTCCAGATACTAAATGAATATTATATTCATCAAATCCCTTAAAATAGTTCGGTACTTATTTTGAAAAAAGAGAAACAAGATATTCATAAGGATCATTTCTTTCCTTGATGTTTTTTTCAAAATATCATACTTCTTTACCTTAAGATGACTATATCCTGACTAATTATTGATTTTTAAAAACCAAATTGCTCTGTTTAAATAACCTAATAAGTCACCCACTTAGGGTAAAGTGTACATATTATTAATCATCAATTGGATCAACATATGATATTCTATACACTATCATAGTGAACCACTATTCTTCCTGGAAAATATAACAATGACAACCCATGGAAAACCCCTTGGATAAATAAATCATTTCTTAAGTAGACTATCAAACAATTCCAAGAGCTCTATCAACAAAATAGGTTCCATATATTAAATTTCTATTCGTATTGGATTCACACCCAAAACTATATAAAATATAAACTCTACCTCTATATATAGTGTAATGCTAGAGAATTAATCTGTAATAACATCATGAATGTTCTAGAAAAATATTCAAATATCGCTAAAAGATGAAACATAATCATTAAAAAATTCCCCAACATAGAACATAATGAGGAGCTCTAGGCGGGGAGGTCCTACATGACCATTAAATACCTCAATTTTTATAAAAATGTGATACTGGAAAATTTATTTCAATGGAACTAGAGAAAAATAATAACATCCAAAAGGACCGAATATATTATTAGTAATAGAAAACTAGATACATACATGAATATCAATTTATAATTTAAAACATGAAATTGAATATGGTATTTTTTAAGTAAACCATCATTCCCTTTAGGATATCACAGAATATCAATATCATATATTTCCTCTGATATTGGAGAAAGGAAATATAAGAATGGAGAGAGCTATAACTAATGGTAAGTGTATGCATATAGTAGAATAAATAATGAATAAATAAGGAATAATAAACATGGAAATTTAAAAAACTGATAATATAATCAATTTACTCATTAAATTGAACACAAAGTATAATATGAAAGGAATAAACAATTATAAAATTATTCTTTATAAATTATTACAATAGATTAAAACTTTTCCATAGGTATTCCTACTAATTGAATAACTACATGGACATCGATAAGTATTATTATAATGATAGAATGCATAATTCCTAACATCTGAAACATATTATAAAGGCCTCATCGTAGACAATATAAAATACTATCACAACCTTATACCATGACATATGAATAAAGGTGTAAGGATTTGGAAAATCCACAAGCATGTTTATCTTATAATGCATACAGATGCATTGTTGGGATATAATGGGACCCACCTATCACATACTAAGTACAATTCATTCCACATAAGAATAAATAATACAAATAAATAATCATTCCATAGCAAAAAATATATTTTCCTGTATTGGGGGGATAATACAGATGGAATGTCAGTAAATTCAATAGTAAAACTAATAAAAAATGAACCAATTAATTATGATGAATGGTTTCATTTTAGTATTACCTTATCATATTATTCAAAAATGTATATTTTCAGTGAATAAAATAATTTAAAGGGGAAAATTAATAATTTCTTTAGGAAAATACAGTTATTATTTTGAAAATTAATTTTCAAATAAAAAAACAACATAGGTAAAAAAGAACATATTATCATTGAAAACAAACTTATAACCATATAATGGAATCTTAAAATAATTAATGTGTCTTGATGGTAGAAGTTTTTCAGTTTTATTAGTTTTGAAAATCATTTCCTTCATACATTTCTAAAATAGGAAAAAAACTGTTCACATTATGAATACAATAGATATGTCTATTTTAAATCATTTTAATAAATAAAACAAGGGTAAAAATAAAATTTAAAAATAATTTTTGATAAATATAAATATATTTGAAATCATTTTTAAATAAATTTATATGGAATTGGAATATTCCTCAACTGAGACTTAAAAATAAACAATCCCTAATACTGATTATACTGGGAAATAAACTCTTACCATATTGGTTTATATTGAACTATAATCCCAATGAATTAAAACTATATTATATAAATCATTAAATTAAAGGATGAAAAAATATATTAATGAAAAAATATATCAAAGGGATAGTTTATACACAACACAAAATAAATTAATAGGGAATATGATATATGTCTAATTGAAGAAAAAGTTAGATGAGAAACCCTAAACTAAGGTCCAACTTGCCTCACGAGTTATTTTATCCCCATTTCTATTAATTTTTGATTTATTATACTTATATATATATATATATAATATGATTAATTTATAACATTTTATTACCAATTTATAGATTATCATTTTACTAATATCATTATTTTGAGTGTTACCTACTTTCTTTTTCATGTATGTTTTCATCTGGTTACTACAATACTTGTAATTTTATTATGGTTACACCATATTCAATATATTATTCATGGTATAAATTTTATATATATTCAATATAAATATAATTACATTATTCAATTTAATATAAGAGATATAAAAATCCATTACACCATTCATGAGAAAAGTAAGTCGTACAAACACATATATGGTGATTTTATATATTAATGGATTGAATTAAATAATTTTAATGAATAAAAAATGGAAATGGTTATTATTTAATATATATCATATATATTAATTGGTTTCATATTTTTAAGCATACATGTATAGTGGTGAAAAAAATGAGTTCAACTGCTATGTGGAGACGGTTTGATGTATGTACTGATGAGTGATTGTTTCACCTTTTTGTAGGATAGAATGGAGATGAAATATGGTTTTCCCATAACCATAATAACATTTAAGTACAATTAGGGTAAATTATTTTTTATTTTCGGAAGGGTGCACCATATTTTTTGGATGTTGAAGAAGAAATAAACTAGAACTATTCAACAAGGGCGATTACCTCTTCTTCGGTGGACTCCCATTATATATCTTATTATGCGACATAGGGTTTCTATTTTGGAAATAATGATCCTGAAAAATTTGAATAAATATTATCATAATAGTAATGTTTTAGGGTTGGTCAATTTTGATGGCTCCATGAGGTATAAATAATTTATGTAATGGGTGTCATTTTATAACTATTGTGATGGGAATTTTTAGAATTTCATAAAAACATAGTTTAATATAAATTAATTACCCTATCCAAAAAAGAAAACAATAATTAAAAATTGAATATTAGAAATTTATTTGTCTAAATATTTTCATCCAATAAAATAAGGAAATTTTTCGGATATATTTTCACCCTTATTTTTTGGTTGCAAATTTCTATTAACCTGTTTAACAGTTGTAATTATATTAAAATTTTCTAGTCTCTAAGGGTTATTATGTTAATAATTTAATGCAATGACTCATAATTGGTTAACAGTTGATTTAATTAACTATATAAAATATATATTGGTGGATATAATATTTTTAGAAGATTTATATAATTTAATATAATATTATTTATTATAAGATATCAATATTGATAGTTTTAAGATCTATTCCTTACATTAACATTAATAATATCAAAAAGATACTTATAATTATAAATTTTTCTTTATTATATCCATAACATGTCATTAGAATAAATAAAATTCATTTATAACATTACTTACCTCCATTATATTAATTTTAATAATTTAAATATTATTTATTGGAATTTTCAAATAATAGAATAATTATTGTATCACCATTGTGTAAACAATCAAGGTAATTTTTTACACACTAAAATTAGTAATGAATTCAAATGATGAGGATAATTATATTATATTTTAAAAATAATAATCATAAATTAACATTTCCTCTGTATAACCCCACAATAAAAAATTATACTTATTAAAAGAAAGAGTGTGAAAAGTCTGATATTTCATGAAATAAAATAATATAAAGGGATTAATCTCAAAAAATTACAATAAATGGAATATAATATAATATTTTATGGTCATGATTTAATAAAACATATAGAATATTATTAAGTAATATGATAGTGATATTTTCCTGTACATATCATTTTATTGTTAACATTAATTACCTGATTTAAAATTTACTAGAGTAAAAAATTATTAAAGTAATATTTTTTAACGAAAATAAAATTGGAGGATATTAAAAACAAGAATTAAAAATTTTAATCAATTTGTCAACAATTAAAAAAAATTGGAATATTTTAATTTAAAATTAAAACATAAAACTGTAAAGTATTGTTTTTCATAAAAATTTCCTTATAAGAGTAAAATATTATTCATACTAAATTCAACAGTTCAATTGATTAAAATAAAATTAATGAAAATTTTCGTAATATTATATAAATTATTATATTTTTAAACACATTTATAGTAAAATATATCTTTTTAAATGGTTGAATAAAAAATAATGTTTTCAATTAAAATATGTATATTAACTATTCACTAGAATAAAAATCATTTTAGAAAAATTGGTAAATTATATCCTAATATAATATTGATATTATATTAGAAAAAAAATATTATGGTGTTAAATAATATTTATATAAATTTCATAATTTAATTATAACATGTTATCAATAAATATCATTTAAAAACATATTTTTTTTAAACATAAAAACATTATTAAAAAATGGGTATTTAATATATAAGAATTAACAAATGAATATATAATAAATAGGTACTTCATTTATTTTATTCATACTATTTTTAATCATATTCATTCCTACACATTGAAGGGAGGTGTTATATCATTCATATTTATTAACATTTTCTAGTTCATAGAAGCTCGATGTTGTCTATTGTACATGATATCGAATATAGTGTTCCATTAAAATATCAGTGAAGAATAAAACACTATTTTCAATGGGATTATATTTATTTAAAATTAATCCTACTTAAAAATTAAAAGTTACTACATTCTATTCTATGTTCGGTGATGCGTTTCATATACATTGTTGAATATCATGTTCCTCTATTAGAATCTCTAGGTTTTACATGAAACAAACTTATATCCCATTGTCCATAAAGCACATAAGAGGTCCCGATAACAGTTGGAGATGAAACATGCAATTGATAAAAATCAACATCATAATGGAGAGAAATGATCAAATCCATCATAAAGACGATGTCAGCCAAATACAGATCCAAAACTAGAATATTTTGAAAAAACAAAACATTATCTATTGATAGTAAAAAAAGAGGGAATCAAAACTCCTTTCTCATTCCTCTTAATAAGAGTCATTTAAAACTATATAAAAATGATGTTATATCTATTTAATTTTTTAAAATAAAAAATATGATAATATAAATGAGTGTGAAGGGCCTATATCAAATAAATGAGTTGTTATAGAAAATGTATAAAAAATGGCAGCTCTCACTATAACTAGACCTTTATTAACCCTTACCTACATATTATCTATTGTATGATGATTCATAACTCAATGGGAAATGGATGGATTTCATTACACATATATTTGTCTTAATCCACTATAATTGTATTTTGCGATTATGATATGTGACCATAATAGGGATTAAACATGTCTTGAATGAACCTTTGTAGATGGTCTTATTTGATAAAAGAATTTCACATTTTTAGGGGAATAAGAAAATAATTATTGTTGTTACCAATATTTACACACTAATATAGGGTCATAGGAACACTATAGAGTACTTTTGATAGAGTAGATGACACCCACTACTAAGAACAATCTCCACCACTCCAGCGATTAACATTCCACATACCATTCTTCTCCATTGCATAAAAAAAATGCTTATAGGTGGAAGAAAAATGGGTCATGTAACTAATATTTCCCATCATATATTTCAATTACACAATATCCCTCTCCATGATGTATTCATATGTTGAAATATACAATATATACACCTACAATCAAATATTCTGTTGCAAACCCTTCAGGTATTTCTGAGAATTCTACTGATCCTTATTAACATCATCTATAGAAACATGAACTATCACTATAACCATATTGGTTTACTCTATCATAAAGAACTCTCCCTACTATATTATAATATCTTAATATAATTATCCATTACCCGAGGCTTTGAATATATCTTCTAAATGTATTGGTTCTCAAAAACCTTCCTATTTAATCCTACATGATAATCTACATGTACTATGGAATCTGACCACCACTTGTTGGGACCATGGAGTATAAATATTTATCATTTTATATTTATTTAATTATATTTATCTAGTATATTTATTATTTGATCAATATTTTCTTGATATACCTTCACCTTTTGGGGTTTATTCATTAATTAAAAATTTGGGGTTTCTCATTTAGGAACTCAATTGATTTATTTCCATCTCCTCTATCTCTTTACTATGATGGAATCTATGGTTCCTAAAATCATAGTAAATTATAGTAAACTATATGAACATTTTTTACATTGGACTCAAAAAATTATTATAAATAGGATGCTTCAATTTATATGCATCATCTAAACCCACAAAAGGAAAACCATCAAGTTGTCTCATAGGAATTCAGCTACAAATCCAAAATAGATGGAGGTGATTTTACAATCGAACAATATTTTTTTAAAATATAAATATATTAGAAAAACATGTATTATTTTAAACAATCAACATTGGATATTCACACATCAAAATTTTCTATGTTAACATAAGGTTCCACCAAAGAAGATTTGGCCATAAAATCACCAAAGCCAACATCTCCTGTAATGAAAATCTTACAGCCATTCTTCCATGCAACAAAAATAAAGGACACTTGAGGACCAACCAATTTTGATAATAATTTTTAACATATCTAAATAGGTTACCCCATATCACTAGTACCCATCCTAATCCACCCTATATTCAAAGGTCATTATCGATCTCAAAAAAGGATACTATGACCTGGAGTTCAAACAAAAAAAAAGGGAATGATTTTTTTCAATAAAAATTATGAAAAAAAGTTTATATACCTGACTATATGATGTAGAGGAAGAAAACTAAAATAAATGTATTCCATAATAAAAGGTAAATATAGGTACTGATACAACTCAAAAGTCAAATAATGCCTAAATGTAAAAGTCCAAGAGAATAAAGGATAAACAATATAAGATACCACTACTCTATGTGAAACGTGGGAAAATACTCACTATCTCACCACCATCATCCTATTCTCAGTTGACATGAACATAACTACCTCACTACGACACCTTTAATTTTATTTAAAAAAAGGAAAAACAAGATCTTGTTAATGTGGAAGGGGTGTGATGGGTGTGAGTTTAATAGGTTCAATAGGATCTCACCTCGGTCTTCAACATCAAGTCTCTATAGAAAATTCATAATTTGATAAATTTATTAAATAACATGGAATGGTATGTAGTTAAATATAAATTTATATGAAAAGTTTGATAAAAAATACACTATTTTACACAGTTCTAAAACCATCCAATAAAAAATGTTTCAAAACAAGTCGCATTTATAAATGCAAGAAATAAATGAAACAACATATTGTATAAAAAATACGAGGTAATTCATATAAAGAATCACTATACATCGTTATATCATGTTTAGGTAATTCCAAAACCTCAGTTACCCATAGCCAGTGCATTGTTACATAACATTTACATGATTACAAGGAATCATGTCCCAAAGGACCGATCAGATTAGAAATCTTGGAAAATAGATTATATACATGAACTTCACATTACAATTTCTAACATAAAATACAACATAGACAATCCTTTGATAATTCCATCATTCTCCAAGATTCAACCTACATATAAAGCTTAATAAAAATCTTGGAATCCATATGAAAAAAACATAAGAAAGGGGTGATTTCATATGCTTAGTAAGGATAAACATTATAGTGGAAGCTATAATAAATAATCATAAACCTCTATGGAATGTTATAAAGTTAAAACACAAGAAAATTAATCAAAAACATCAGAAAAATATAGAAAATATAAATCAAATAATAATGTGTGCATATTCCCATGGATTTTTTATATGTCGAATAATCACATGTAATAATAATAACTAATCTCATAATGATGGAATGCATAATTTCATATATAATAACCACATAGTCTAGGCCTCATGCAAAGACAACAAAAATAATGTTTTTCAAGGACTTGGGCCAAGACACTAGATTGTATCATGAGGTCTATTGATGTATTGAGGGGATATAGTGGGCCTCGCCCATCACTTACTAATTCCAATTCATTCCTCATAAGAAAATGTTGAAACATAAAAAAATTCATATAAAAACTTGCATATGAAATGTCAATACATTAACCATAAACCATGAATGGTATAAAAATATAATTTCAACATCATACATATCATTGCTCATTCAATACATTATGAATGATTATATTATAATATATCAACCTAAATCAAGAATAATATATATTAAAGGATGTAGATGTTGTTGAAAATGATCAGTAAAACTCTATGAGATAAATATACCTTTTTTAAATAACTTAAAAGTCAAACATTGATAAAGGAATTCATTTAAAAGTGATTTTTGAATCAAAGTGTCCCGTATCACTCTTAAACATCTGAATGGAGTTACCATTTTAAAAAAATAATTTCCATATAAATAAATCCATAAAATCATTTTTTAAAACATGACATTAATTAAAATGATTTAGAAAAATAAATTTAAAAAAAAATTAAAATAAGGATCTTTCTGAAGAGAACCTTCAAAAAAACATTTCAATATTTCTTTCAAAAACATATTTATAAAACATGGACTTGGATGATATATATGTCCCATTAAATACTTACACATAAACAATCTCGTATGATAATGAGATCGGGGAATTAACCCTTACCTAGTACATCACTTAAGTTGAGGGTATATTTAACCTCCTATATAATATACATAGTATATTATTATATTATAAAAGAACCTTATTAATATTTATGATATAATATATGATTCATTAATGACTTTATACTACCTAATTAATAATAATTTCCATGTTAAAGTAACAATTTGTGTAATAATCGCTTTCTTTATCGGACATGTTTTTACTTGTTATTCTAGATCGTATAACATAGATCATGATTTAAATACTTCTAGAATATAAAAAATTATTTTTATACCATATATATTCAGAATATAAATATTTATGACAGATATATATATGAAATGAAAACACGATTCACGTAGAAGGTATTTCGTACGTACGGATGAACATTGTATCTATTTTCTTATCGTATAATATAGAAGTATGTAAATGCCATATATTTATCTACATAAATATATTTTGTTCCAGTGAAAATATTATTTCATATATATCATACTTAATCAATATATATATATATATAACATTTATTGTTGATCGTTGAATATGAATCTCATCGCGTCGTGGAGACGGTAAGTCGAACGTATGCTCGAGCGACAACATCATTCGATCGATGGAGAAATGATGTTTAATTTGACTGCATATTATATATAATGAACCATTAACATGTTATATTTATTACTTATATCAATTATTATAATTATTATACCCATTCAAATAATGAATGTTTGAATAACAAACTTCACCATGAAATGGAGATGGTAAGCCGTACGTACGCACATATTGTGACTTTTTCATTAATCGAATATATAGAATAATGAATATGGTTGAACCATATTTATAATAACATCACAATACATATAATAGGTAGTTGAGTTATTTTTTTAGGAGAACAACAGTGAAAGACGAAGTGGAAGTAGAAAAGAACATTGAAAGAGGATATGAAATAATGACCTCTTCTTCTGGTTCTTTCATTTGATTTGAACAAAAGGGATCCATAGGTTGTCTTTATGATCAAAATAAGGACTCTAAGAAGAATTTAAGGAAGTTTGGAGGATATTATTTCATGGTTTGATAGGGACAAATGGATTTGGATTTGGAGGTGTGAATTTAAGAGAAGTTTAGGTGACCTTTTATAAGAGAGGCGAGTGTAACTTTAGGAACAGAATGAAATATTAATTTATTATTAACAAAATTCGGTTTCTAATAGCTCCAAATGAATTTATTTTTAGAATAAGCTGGGTATGGGTCTAAATCCATTCAACCCATATGTTTTAGACAAGTTGAGGTCAGCATATGAACCTTATCATTAAGATTTTACTCTTAGTTAAATAATTTATCTATTATGATGTTTTCTTGTATTATTATAATTCACTGTTAATAAACATACTATAAAATGACAAGAAAACCTCAAGTGGTTCATTAATGAAATATCAATAATTATATGAGGTATATGGCCAAATCATTTATTTTAAGAATATTATATCATTTAATAAAATAGTATTTGTTTTAAAAAAATCATTTATGTCAATTTTTTAACTATTTTTTACTTGTTTTTTAAGTCATAAAAACTTATTTACATCGAAATAACTACATTAAATCAGCCGAAAAATGTCATATTAACATGTAAAATTCATTGATGGAATCAAAAGTATCAATTTACATATATTTTGATATTTATAAAATCAATTATTTTAATATTTCATTAATAAGATAATTACTACATCATTATGGTTTCATAAATGTATTTCATTATTAAATTTCTAAAAATTATAAATAAAATACCATGATATAGGAATGAAATTTAAATTTATAATGAATATTTATAGTTCAATTTATCTTATGTATAAATCTATATTAAAAATAGTTTAGTTAATAAAATCTCAATTTATCAATTTTAAAAATTCATTAAATAAAATATAATAATTGTCTTAATCTAATACAAGCTGATCAAAAAAGAGAATTTTTTTTCTAAAGTTGATTTTGGTCGAAATAAATTTATCCATAATAATTACGATATGTTTTGGGGTTATTATAATATCATTTATACATTTAATTATTATACTTACTTTTAACCATGGTAAATAAAAATCTGATGTTACAATTCACCAAAAATTATTTTCACCCCGTTGAATCACATTTTATATACTAATGAAAACCATGTTAGTAAAATTATTGAAATTCAATTCACAGATGTGGTAAAATTACATTTTAAGAAAATTTTAAAATGTGCCAATAAGATGGGTAAAAGACGGTAAAAAAGATCAAAAAATTTTTACTTGTCTAATATTTTTATAAAATGACTTTAATGAATTACATTGGAATAATATACGTATTATGTATATATTTTAACTTTATGATAAATTTTCAATTAAAAATAATTATTAAAATGAAACAGTTGATTTTATCTACTACGCAGTGTTTTTCACTATTCATCAATGCTTGAATGTTTTCAGAAAAATACCACATATTCCCCCAAAGATAATTTTCATATTCCAAATTAAAATTTAATTTATATTTTACCAAATCTAATACATATAATCTGAATTAATTAATTTAAAATTAATTCCCGTTGTTAAAACCAGAAAGCAGGTTTCTGAGAAGTAAAAAATAATAAATATTGATATGTGTTTATGTCCAATTTAAATGTGATGTTACATACAATGACCAAAATTTGATTTAATTACAAAAATATAATCTAATTATACATCAAAACCAATAAAATTTATAATTTAACATTATAAATTATTTTTATTAAAAAAAAATTTCAATTAAAATTTATTATCATTCACTATTCATCACAATATAAAGGTTATCAGAAAAAAAGAAAAAATTTATCCAAACTAAATTTTTATATACCACTTCTAAATAATAATTTAGTCTCCTTAAATTGATATATAAAAGTGTCAAATAGTTGATTTAAAAAGGGTTTTCCATTAAAAGGCAGAAAAACTGCATTTTTATTAAAATAAAACTTCAATTTGAAAAATGGAATTTGTCCTTATATTATATCTTAGAAACATAAAAGATGAATGTTAAAATTATATTGGATATATATAATATTAAAAATGTGGTTAATACTATTCATAACCTCTTTTAAAATGGCTTGTTTGATAGGTCATGTTTCCCTCGAACTCGGTGTTGTGGGTAGCACAAGCTATTTACTTACATTAAAGAGATAAATTACTACAAAATATTTGGGTGCTACATTCTCCCATCCTTCAATAAATTTCATCCTCACAATTTGAAATTTTATATTTGAAAAGAAAAGGTCAAAAATAGAAAATACTTTTGTGGAAAACCCATATAAGTAATAGGGCCAATAAAATTTTGTCTAAATAAGAGGGAAAGAAAAATAAAAAAGTCACCAATAAATTAGGATTTAGAATAGGGTAACATTGGTGTAAATTAGTGACAAATAATTGGAGGATAAATGTAATAATTTGTAGGGAGTTATTGAGGTCATAAATCACAAACAAGTGAACAATAAATGTAACATTGAGGGCCTCAAAGCCATCAATCTATGAAGATTTTAATATCATCGGTTCAACAAGTCATATGGTATTTGGATAACAAATTTTTTAGATTTTTTTTGAAGGAGGGATTAATTTACAATCAATATAAGAAATCAAGAAAAAATTATGGATTTCATTATCTTTCATAATCATATTTCATCATTTGGTAGTGATTTTATATATTTTTATTTCATCCCTTCCACTAGGAAATGAATGTTGAAAAATGGTTTTTTTTTCATCGAAAGCACATTTGATAAAATAATAAGGTCTAAAAGTAATCACTTTATCCTATATAATTTTTACAAAAACACAAAAGGTCAGGTCAAATTAATCAATAATCCTTACATAACACTCAAACAAAAATTCATGTTTTCACTTACCCAATTCTAACCTTTTGACCTATCCCAAATACTTGTGTCCAAACTCATAGTACAAAAAATTATAAGGAATTTCTGCCTGATATAAGGATTATATATTTTATCACATAATAATAGGGGAATAACTTTATCACGTATTATATTAAAACATGGTAACAACCTGAATTTCCATAAAACCATATTTGAATAGGTATGTACTTCCTCATTCCTTTTGTAAAACAAAGAATGCATGATATACCACTTAAATCAAAAAAATTGTAATCTCTATCAATGATGGAATAAACTAACAATTAATTTGTTTCAAGGTAGTAAAGAATATCCAATATAATTTCTCCAAATCAATCATATATTATTCTGTAATCAATATATCAGTTTCAAAAACATATTAAGGGTTATATTTCCCACAACCATATATCGTCCAAAATGTTTAACTTGAAACTGTGTCACATTACATGCTACCATAAAATCTAAAATCTCTAATGGAAATGTATTGCAGTACAATCCTTATATACTGTATAATTTTTATAACTTTTACATTATTAATAAAATACTCTAATGAATCAATTCTTTAATAACATCCTAATAACATTAATTATTCATCTTCATATGTGGTAATATCATAACCTGATTATTATCCAATAACATCATTTAGGGTATACTATGATTATTGGGACATCAATTCGTGTAGTGTACTGGACTAATTCTAGATGAAACATTGTACATTTGAATCCTTTTTCTCACCTTTTAAATCATGAACTTGTTGCCCCATTTCTAAACACTTATAAAAAACTCCCATTCCTTTCAAGAACATCTCTGAGTAATTCTTTACACAGTTATCACAAATTGGGAAATCCTTCATTCCCTTATACCCATTATTCATATTTGTCTCTACCATCCTCTTCTTCTCTAGCTTCCCATCAAAGCCACATGACCCCAAGAATTATTTACTTATCTTATTAACAAATGATATTATTTCTTCATATGATGATAATACGTGGGATATTATTTTTCTTAGAAATGTTTGATTATGACCATGAAAGATATGATCCTTCTACCTCATTGGATCATGTGTATTTTTGGAGTGCTCATTCATTCTACTGGGCACCATTTATAAATGACAACGTATACTAGGTTAGATCATATCATAATATAGAATCCAAAAACTATATAATTTTCAACATTAATTGATTATTTTCACACATATAGTCTCATAATCATTAAAATGGTTTCTTTTCTTACATATTTACTCATAAATTCTTTATAACTTCTTTTAAATAAAATTTAAACTATCCTAAGTATATCCCTCGGGAGTGCCAATAGACAAGGATGTGTTTTTTTAGAAAGCCCACCTAATATCTACAATACCAAAAATTTTGGTTGTTTTTCTACATTAATACTCAAATTCTATCTTAGTGTAATGTTTCCTAAATAGAGTTTGTCTAAATGTAGTTTCCAAGGATATTGATAAACTTCCTCTAATACCAACAATAATGCCTGGCCCCAATTATCCAAAGCCAGTGCATTATTACATAACATTGGAATGATTACAAGGAATCAAGTCCCGAAAGACCGATTATTTTAGCAGTCTTGGAAAATAGATTACATATATGAACTTCACCATACAATTTCAAACATGAAATACAATAGAGATAATACTTTGATAATACCATTATTCTCTAAAATTAAACCATCATATGAAACATAATACACTTCTTGACATCCTTGTAAAATAAAACTTACTAAAGGGGTGAGATTAGAAGCTCATTAAGAATAAAAAATATTGCAGAAGAAATCATAAATAATCATAAAAATTCATGGAAAGGTATAAAATAGAAACACACACCAATTAAACATAAACATCATTATAATATGGAAAAGATAAATTAAATAATTCCATTTACAAATTCACATGGATATTATACTAGTCTAATAATATAATGTAACATTAATAACTAATATTATAATAATGGAATTCAAAATGTTGGACATCATAACCACACAGTCTTGGCCTTGTTCCATGACTAAAAATACAAATTTTTTCAAGGACTTATTTCAAGTCACGTGTTTGTCTTAGGAGGCCTACCGATGCATTGAGGGGCTATAGTGGGCCTCTACTGTCACTTACTAAGTCCAATTCATTCCTTATATGAAAATTTTGAAACATAACATAAATATTCGTATTAAAACTGTCATATGAAATGTCAATACATTAACCAAAAACCATGAAAGGTATAAAATAGCACATCCACAGTCATAAATATCATAACCCATTAAATACAATATGGAACATTATAATATAATAAATCAACCACAATCAAGAATAATACCGATTAAAATATTGTGGCGTAGTTAAAAATGATTCGTATAACTCATTGAGAGAAATATAACTCTTTGTGAAATCATTTTAAACACACACATTGATAAGGAGATTCATTTAAAGGAGACTTCTGAATCAAAGTGTATCATTCCACTTCGAAACTTTTGAATGTAATTAATATTTTAAAACAATTATTTCCATATAAATTATTCCATAAATTCATTTTTAAAACATGTACATTAATTAAAAAGATTTAGAAAAATAAATCATTAAAACATTTAAATGTTGATCTTGTAAAAGTGTCTCTTCCCCAAAACCTTAAAAACATTCCATTTTAATTTTTTATGAAACTTGTACATGATGATAAATATTTCCACGTGAATAATTACTTATAAAGAATCTCGGATGACAATGAGATTGAGAAATTAACACTTACGTTGCACATTCCTTTAGTCGAGGGTATGTTTAACCATATGTATAATGACCATAGAATGTTATTAAATTATAACAGATTCATATTAATATTTATGATGTCATATATGATTATTTTATGACTTTATACTACCCATTTAATAATAATCTACATGTTAAAGAAACATTTTGGGTAATAATTTCTTTCTTTATCAGAAGTGTTTTAACTTGTTATTCATGATCATATCAATTAGATCATGATTTACCTACTTCAATAAAATAAAACAAGATTTATATATCATATATATTAAGAATATAAATATGTATAGTATATATATATATGAAGTGGAAACACCATTCATGGAGATGGTAGTCCGTACGTACGCATGAACAATGATTCAATTTTCTTATCGTATAGTATAAATGTACGTAAAAGAAATATATTTATGTACGTAAATATATATTATTATACTAGTAATATTATTTAATATATATCATACTAAATCAATATACATATATTTTTTAAAATTCATGAATTTTTATCATTTAAGATGATTTTCATCAGGTTGTGGAGACGCTAAGCCATACGTAAGCACGAGTGAGAATATCATTCTATCGATGGTGAAACTGTGTTTAATTGGATGGTATATTATATATAATGAATAATATAAATGTCATACTTATTATTTAAACAATTATTCTCATTATTATACCCATCCAAATAATAATTATTCGATTAAAAAAACACACCACGACGTGAAGACGGTAAGCTGTACGTACGCGCATATGGTGACTTTGTGATTCATAGGATGGATTCAATAATGAATTTGGTTGTGAAATATTTATAATAACTTTACAGTATATAGAAGGTACCTGATTTTTGTTATGTAAACAATAAATAAAGTGGATGTGGAAGAAGAAAATAACATTGAAATAGTTGATGAAATAATTGTCTCTTCTTCAGGTTCTTACTTTTAATTTGAACAAAAGGGCTCACTAGGTTGGATTTCTGATCAATGTAAGGCCTATAAGGAGAATTTATGGAAGTTGGTAGTATATTTTTTTCAGGGTTGGCCGAACCAAATGGCTCTGGAGGTGTGAATTTAAGAGAAGTGGAGTTACCCTTTTATAGGATATGTGAGGGGCACTTTAGTAAAAGATTAAAATATTAATTTATTAAAAAATATTATTCAGTTTATAAAAGCTACAAATGGATTTATATAATTTCTATGTTGGGGATGGGTCTAAATACTTTCAACCAATTGGTTTTAGGCATGTTATTTCACCAAATTAACCATATCTTTTAGATTTTACTCATAGTTAAATAGTTTAACTTTTATTATGTCTTCTGGTATTATTATAATACTTGGTTAATAAACATAATATAAAATTCCAAGAGAACCTAAAGTATGTAATTAATGATATATATATCATTATATAAGTCCATTGGTCATATCGTAAATTTTTTGGTATATTATAGTATATTATAAAAGAGTATTTTTTAAATTCATTTTTGTCAATTTTGACACTATTTAGTATTTGTTTTTAAAGTAATCAGAACTTAATTATGCAGAAAAAAATACATTGAATCAACACTAACATGTCATATTCACCTAGAAAATTCGTTTATGGCCTCAAAAGTCTCAATATAAATTAAATTTCATATTTATATTATCATATATTTTAATCATTCATTAATAATGTAATTACTTCATCCTCATTATGTCATAAATAAAATTTATAAATAAATGTCTTCAAATTATAAATAAAATAAAAAGATGTAGGAAATATGTTAATATTTTTAATGATTATTTATTTTGGGATTTATCTTATGTATAAATCTATATTAAAAATTGTTTAGTTAATAAAAATTGAATTTAAATATTTTAAAACTTCTTTAAATAAAATATAATAAATGTCCCAATCTAATCCAAGTGGATCAAAAATGATCACATGTTTTTTTAAGCTTCATATTGGATGAAATAAACTTATCAAGTAGAATTTGGATATGTTCTTGGGTAATTATAATGTCATTTTTACATTTAATTACCCAATTTACTTTTAACTATGGTAAATAATAATCAAATGTTACTATTCAGCAAAAAATATTTCCAACCCAATAAATCATATTTTACATACTGATGAAAACTATTCCTATCAAATTTTTTATTTCAATTCACATAAACGGTAAAAGTGTGTTTTATGAAAAATTTCAAATGTTCATAGAAGGTGGGTAAAAGACATTAAAAATGTTCAATAAAATTTTATATGTCTAATCTTATTATAAAATGACTATAATGAATTATATTTGATTAATATATGTATTATATATATATTTTTACTGTATGATTAAATTTTAATTAAAAAAATATTTCAATGAACAAATTGGTTATTATCTACAACACATTGTGTTTCACTATTCATCAAAAATTGAATGTATTCATAAAAATACAAGAAATTCACCCAACGATGATATTGATATTCTTAATTCCCAAATTATTTCTAATTTACCAAATTAATAACATAGAAGCTACATTAATTAATTTAAAATTAATTCCTATTATCAAAACCAGAAATTTGGTTTTTGAGAAGTAAAAACTATGAAAAGATTGATATGTGTTTATGTCCAATTTAAATGTGAAATTACATATAATGGAAAAAATGGAAAAAATGATAAAAATATAATCTAATTATACTTCGAAACCATTCCAATTTATAATTTAACACTAAAATTTATTTCTATTTAAAATGTTTTTTTATTTAAAATTTATTATCTTTCACTATTAATCTGTAGATAAAAGTAACTGAAAGACACCAGACATTTATCCTAGCTAAATTTTTATATACTTCTTCAAAATAGAAATTTAATTTCATTAAATCTAAAATATAAAAGTGTCAAATATTTGATTTAAAAAGGGATCCCCATTAAAATGTAGTAAAACAGTGTTTTTTAAAAAATAATTTTTTATCTAAAAAATTGAATTTGTCATTATATTATGTCTAAGAAACAAATAAAATTAATTTTAAAATTATACAAGATATATATAAAATTCAATTTTTTTTAATAGTATTCATAATCTCTTTTTAAACGGCTAATTTGATAGGTCATGATGCGCTTGAACTCAGTGTTGCCTGTAGCACAAGCTATAGAATTACATTAAAAAGATAATGTAATATGAAATCATGGGGTGTTATAGTTTTAGCATAATTCCAATAGATTAGTTTTTTCATCAATCCCTAGACATATGAATTGAATTTTTGGATATTAGGAACACCATATAAAGTGAACCCCTTCATAGTGGGTTGCATGTCCCAAGGCTATTTAAACTAAGGATTAGAGAAAAATGCTATTTGTATGAACAAAAAAAGTAATAATGGAGGAGTCATATTTATAAATATTCAACCAATTTACCGAATTCATCTAATGTATTATGTTTCTGAAATCTATTTATCAATCAAATTCTCTTACACCATTTCATAAATCCATTTCAGGATTCTTTAAGAATTTCTTTTCCTTTTCCAAAACAGTGTCAAAATAAATTTTTTCTAAAAACACTATTCAGACATAAAAATATGTTATCATGCCACTAATTATATAATTTTTTTTATAAAACTAAGAGAATTTATGTTTTAGATTACATAGGATAAATATAGAATTAACTACCCCAACATAGGTTACACACCCAAAGTGACAGGACATAGACACCATGTGGAATGTTGAAAAACCAAATGAGACCCTAGAATTGATCACCATATCATAGAATATATTTTAAAAGAGTAATGATTAGGGTGGTTTAAAGATCCCAGTGTACATCAAAAACATATGTTCCACATCACTCCAAACAGGATGGTCATGCTTGATAGATAAAACTTATTGGATCTTTAAGGTAATATATGAGAACATCAGCATATCATAATAATTGATACATAAAAATATACCCAAAATACAATAGAAATAATATTAATAGAGAATAATAAATACCACCTACATAAGAAGAATCTATTTTATGTATACACAGATTCAGTACTAAATTATTTGATCTGTATGAGAGGGAGAAACCCTATATCCTCATGAAGAGACTAGTTTTTGAGTAAGGTAAGAACCAGAATGAATGAATTAGGATTCACGATTGAATTTCCTAATCACAAATGGGGATGATGGGTTTACAATACAAATACATGGTTTATGGTGAAGATTTCACATACTGCATTTACATTAGGAAAAAAATCTATCGAAGTGAAACTAAATATAAGGTACTCGATTATAATGTTAATTTAGTATTTAAAACATAAATAATTTATATACTAAAAATTTATTATGACATATACTTCAATATTTACTTGTATAATAAGATACAGTCTTATGAAATAAAAATTTCAAGAAGTTAGTACCCAAAATATGATTTTTTGGAAGAATCCAAAAATATTCCTAATTCCCATTAAAACTTAAGAAAATCATAAACCTAAAATCGTGTTTTCATTTATTTCTATATCTTACATACAATTCTTCATTAATCTAGAAAACATCACATAATTGGAACACAAATTTTCTGTAACATTTTGATTTATCATCATAATGTAGTTTAAATTAATTATTTGTATGTTTATAGAGAATATTCACAAAATTATTTCTTACACATTAAGGATACCTTAAAAAAAATTTCTAAACATGATCTTATAAGGTACACACTTAAAGTTGAAATGAAAATAATTGATATTATTACATCCAATATAGATAATAACATTTTTCTTGAATGGGGTGGTTAATAAAGAATATTATATATAAAAACTAATGGGTTTCATGATTTTTTGTTATGTAGTAAATAATTATAAATAATAACTAAATTTTTTGTATTAATATAAAAATGGTATATATAGAACTCCTCTTATGAATTATATTATATGAAACTATAATTTAACAGGTGTGGTGTTTATCACAACCATTATTTGAAGTCATCAAATGAATAAAATTTAATTGATGTAATCTCTATAAATGGAATATTATTTTGGTAAAATTAACACAAAATTGTTGAAGATTAAAACATTTAAAAAATTATATTTTAAAATTTCTATGATTAGAGATCTCAAAAAATTTCATGGACTAAAAAGGGTTCTGTTAGAGATATATAAATTTATCTGTCAAAAATAAAATATTCAAATTATTTTCTCACAAACATCAACATTAAGAATTAAAAACCTATTTTAATACCAATTATTTTGTTACTAAACATTAATGTGTGATAATAGGTTTTTTGTTAATCATACCAAATATTGAAGCATCATTGATCTATTAACAGTTGAATAGACATTTGTATACATCACATCTATTTATTACATATAACTATATTATTTAAATAAATATAAATGAATTAAAAATTATATTTTTATAGTAAATAATAAGTCATATATGAGGAAATATCACCCACGTCTTATATATAGATATGAAGTTTGAAGTTTGAATTATATTCCATCTTAGATATTGATTTTCTAGTGATTCAAGGGACATAATGTCCACCAATGGAGGATAAACTTTCATTATCACTGTGTGTGTAGGGTTTTTTTGATGAATTAAGAGAGTACCTCTATTATTAATATAAAAGAAAAATATATTTTAGTGACTTAATCATACAAAAATCATCCATGGATTTAAAAAAATCTTGAAAAGTTAGCTGAAGTGGTGAAATAAAAAATAATGATTTTCACTAAAATTAAGAGTGTCATTGTGATCAAAATGAATCCATTCACCACTCCAAGAGACGTTACATTGAGATAATATGATTTTTTTAATGTCGATGAAATTGAGTAAGGAATAATAAAAATGGGGGATGCTGGGACTATGTTACATGTATTAAAAATAATTACTAAAGCATTAGTTACTCTTATATTCAAGACTATCTTGTACAACTATGGAGTTAAACCACCACAAAAATAATGAGGAGGGTTATAAATTTATAACCACTTCATTTTATTTAATGAATTATATAGTTTCTATCAATGTTTAGTACAAGTGGTTATATTAAATTAATTTGAATAGAATATTTGAGTAAATATATCTGGGTAATTATAGAAGAATATGGAATTATAGATCTAATTCATATGAATAAAAATATCAGCATCATATATTTTCAGTTTTTATATACACTGAGAATTGAATCTCAATGGATTAGAGACATTTTGAACGAATCATCGAATAATGACCTTGGTGAGGGATCAACTCTTAATAAATCACATTATATTGAATATTAATTGGATTTTTTATAATAGATTGGAATTAAGTAATGAATACAAATTAAGGGGTCATGTATATTAAATTCAAATGAACAATCATTGGAAACAAAATTACAATATTAAATTATAAATATGAAATATGAGATAAGGTTGAAACCCACAACTATAAAGTGTTATTTATTAACTAAAATATATAACTTCTAATAGTTTTATTGATATAATGTATGTTTTCTATGTATATGAAATGGTTTTCATATATGATGTAAAAATTAATAATTATCAAAACTTACGAGCCATCTTGTAATTAATAAGGATTATCAAATCCAATTGAAAATGTAAATTTTAAAAGAATTTATTTATCCACAATGTGAATAAGATTCAATTTTTGAAAATGAGAAAATGCATAGGGGTCATCTTAGATCACTTAACGGTCATCCATAACAATCATAAGTGTTATGTAGGAAAACCATATTATATATTTTCTCTTATCATAGTGATAATGAAGACCCATAATATCCCCATATGAAAGTGTATTTCTTATGAAAAAAATACAAATTTCAATCCCATAGAAAAATCATGAAAAGTATCCATTTTAAAAGTTTCATATTAAACACCATAAGGGTAATCTAGAAAACTCAAAATGTTCTTTCCCATTTTGATTTCTGAAATAATTCAAATTTCATAATTATTTTCCAAACCTAAAAAAATACTTACAAAACCATTAATAGTTCTTTAAATTTTAAAAATGTTAATGTCACTTATTCAATGTGGGCAATTTCATAATATTATAAGTGTATTTTTTATGGATATATATAGAGCATAACATTTATTTCATCATTATAAAACCTTCTCTATCTACCATTTATTGAGTTATTCTTTCTACAACCTAATCATAATGGTATTTTTTTAATATTCTTATAAGGATAAATTCATAAATCTATATGGATTGTAATTAATATTATTGGGAAAATATATTTTTAGTAATTCTATTAGTAATGTAAAATTTTACAATTTATTTTAGATAACTCAATAAATTTAATTTTTGTCAATATATAGTGGATAATAGATCTTTTAAAATTAAGGGTATATAGGTTATAACATCATTTCATTTCCATATTAAAAATATATAAGTTATCAAATTCTTTATAATTAATAAATCCAATAGAATACAAAGATGAATTTAATTGTGTTTTTCATACCAATAATATGGGATATTTTATTTTTAAAATAAAAAGAAAAAAATAAAAATTAATAGGATTGATGGACCACTCACTATTACTATTGAAAAAAACCACATTAATATATTTTCATATTTTGAAGAAGGGGAAAAGGAAATTATTTAATAATGTAGAGTTGAGAAAAATATATATATTAGAATAATAACAGAACTGATGGATTTATGATCAAAAATGTTTTATAAAACAATTATATGTAACACATGTTTTGTGTATTTTCTTGTGATCCTTAAACTAGATAAGTGTTACTAAGGTCAATAAGTGGATGTGGTTCTTGGACGAATAGTTCATCCATTGGAAAAGAACAAGATACTTATATTACATAGTATTAACTCCTGGAATTTAATCATACAATAAATATATTATCCATAGACTACACATTCTTAGTGGACCAGGTGAAAAAATTTGTGATTGAATTTAAATTCATTTTGTAAAATATTTTGTTGGTTCTAAATAATAAACAATTTAATTTTAATAATTCATGTTGAAAACATTATATGATAAGGATTAAATCATAATATCCATACTCTTATCCCCCTATAATATATTAGGTATCTATTTAGAACTATATTTTTCGAATATTCCTCAATAATGATATAATAGTTATTTCCCAATACAATGGAATTATTCATTATTATTATACTATGGCTACATTAATATTGTTTCTAGGTTAAAAGTGGTAGAATGTTTTCACCTATAAATGTTCAATGACTTATAAATCAATTATTATGCCTCTAATATATCAAAGGTAATTTCACCCAACTTCTTAAAATAGATTCATATATAATTTTAAGGTTAAATTTGAAGATTCCTATTTATTTTCCTAAATAAGGTGAATATTATTTTTTGATACAAAAATGAATTATGATATATTGGTGATGAAATATAATAAATCTTTATGTCATTTTCATGATTTATCTCATTAAAATGTATAATGTAATGATTATATGAGAAATGGTTATGATTAAAATTGAAATGGAATTATTTAAACAACAAATATTTTTAAATTCAAATAACATTATGTTACCATGTTACAGAAATTGATTAACATTTTAAATAGTTAAAGATTAGGAATGTGATAATTTTAACTCTATATTATTCATAATAACATGTTGCACAGATGTAACTCATGAATGTTTTTATCACATGGTTAATGTAGATGTCATATTTGGTATATATATAAATAATTAGTTTATCAAAAACCATTATTATAATAGAAAACATATCGATGATATTATTTTATGTTATATATGATAAGTTGGACATATATTTATATATCAATTTTTATGTTTTCTATAATTATTATAAAAATATGTAATGTATAATTTTTTTAATATTTTATATCTGGATTATATTTTTATTTTATTAACCACCCACAGATATATAAACCATTATGTGAAATTAATTTTTTTTACAAATATTAGTAAGAGAGTTTAACCCTAGTTTATCCTCATTATAAGAAATTATACAATAAGAAAATAATGAATTTCATGGTATGAATATTATATCAGAATAAAAAAAATATAAAGAAGAAAAAGGTTTCATTCAGTTGATTGTCACATTGTATTTCACATTAAATTCCACAGAAAATATAATTTTTATATTCAGAGATAGAAACCCATATTTTTGTTTTAATTAAATACTATGTATTATTTCATATACTACATGGAATTAATATCATATATAAAACTATAATATACAATCAAAATTGTAGCATCCAGAACCGAACCTTTTGGCCTAAGAAAGAAGGTCACATGGCATCATGTGTGACTCCCCATATGCTAGATGCTTCCAACTACTTTAAAGGGTTTGATTTTATATGTGGGGAGGCAATACCCTCATCATGTCAAATGATCAATAATATAAACTAATCAACCTAATAAATAAAAAATTTAAACTTATAAAAACTAAATAAATGACATACATTTCTCATAAAATATTCTCCAATGATTTCAAGAATTTCCAAAATAATGAAATAATAAATTAATTAAAAAACATCACTTTGAGGGGTGGGGGTCCTCTATAGTCTTTCCCAATATACCACTTACTCTATGATCCTATGCTCAACCATCCAATATAATACACTTTCATGTTTTTGAACATATCATGGAATCTAAATATTCCCCAAACTCCCTATCATGCTTTGAGTATCAGACTCAGTAAAACACCACCAATGATCTATTAAACTAATGTGATGAATCATGAAACTTTTATGTCATAATTTAAAAAAATCATATGAGTATACTCATAAAATACAAAACATAGTGATCATTCGCTTAACAAGATTCCACTGCCTTTAATTGTAAAGGGTTCAGCTCTTTAATTGAAGGATAATCATTATATTCCATAACATTCATAGGCCAATACTTTGAAATAATCCCAACTCTCATCAATCATAATTCCTCGAGTAATATAATTCCCCAACACTATTTTATATCAACTCCATCACATGTAAGGCTCTAAGTATATCATTTCCCTTGTTTGAGGCCCCAAAGTCATCACCTCTCAATGATGCCTTGGTTTAGGCCCCAACGCTATCATACCCGAATGTTCCATCCCCCCTGACACCATTCCCCTGATTGCCACCCTTATACTGGGACATAATGTTGTCATTACCCATACCTTGTGCTCAGGATCATTTTTATCATCATTGCAATCCATGCACACTCCCCCTATAAGCTATGCACATTTCATGATTATTTAATTATCTCATGTGTGATACTTAACATCCACGGAAATTTTTTTACACAACACACAGAATGAAAACAAGTGGAAAATAAAAATAAAAATCATTATGATAAATAATGTTAGAATACAAAAAAACTTCTGATCACAGCTGAACTTGGAAAATATTTTCTCTGACAGTACTCATCATATAATAAATAATATAATTTATAACCAATTACAAACACACCCATAGGTCGTCACTATAAATAATAATCACCATCAATTCCAATAAAGTGGTCATATAATTGAAACATGCATATAAAAGAACCCATGAGTTTATGGAACATCCTACCTCAATGATTTTGATGTCAACAACATGAATAAACCACATTGTATGGTTCAACAGTTGGGGATGAAACATTAAAGATCAAAAAAACCATTAACAATCCTTATTATAATTGTCATTAATAGTTCAACACCTAATTTTCACTAAGGGTTTGCATAAGAAAAACAAAAAAATTATTTTTAAAAGTAAAAAGTATCCCCTTAAATGATATATTCTCTCTCCTATATAATTTATGATTTATTGTTTAAGGTCCATGAAATTTCTCACAATATTAACATTAATAATAATTATAAATCCACATAGGATAATTTATATCTCATAATTATTTCTGTTAAACTTTTTATATGAATAAAATATAAATTAATCTAAATATATAATTATTAGCGAATATTTCATAATTATCCTATTATCCTATTATATCTTTTTTCCCATAATTATTAAATCATAATTATCCTTGGATAATTTATATAATTATCTTATAATAAATTTTCTTATAAATTTTCATTTTAATGGTATCATATATTTTTTTTTAAAATTATAATATTCTAATTTTATAAAATAAACCATTTACAATTCATGTTTATTACCTTCATAAAATCATGTAATAGTTTTTTTTATTTTTCAAGAATAATCATCCATTAATAAATAACTAATTATAAATTTTCACAAATTATCCTACTATGATTAAAAATTTTAACATTTGATAATGTTGAAAATTATCCTTCAATAAACTAATGTAATTATCATTTAATAACCATGATAATTTTACTTAATATTTTTTTAAAATTATCCCTAGATAATTCATATAAATTATCGCTTGATATTTTTTATGAAATTATACATGAAACAATTATAGGGTTTATCGATTTTCCAATATATAATTGTTTTATGTTAAATGAATTTATGAATAAATGAATTAGAATATTAAAAAATTTAATAAATGAATAAAACTATCTTACCTTACTCCATCTTGAGGCATTAGAAGAAAGAATCTAAATGGTGGTGACATGATGGTAAGATTATATTTTTGGACCAAAGGGTTGAATAATTGATAACACTCAACACAGGCAAGGGAGATCTTAGGTTGATTGCACTAAATTGGTGGAATGTGAAATTAGATGGAATATTTTCGGATATATGATGCTCAATCAATGACACATGTTTTTCCAAAACAAAAAAAATCAATACACTGATTTAATATTATATTTTACTGAAAAATAAATTTTGGAAATAGTAATTTCATATAATTAATATGTTTATAGTGTTTTTGAATAAAAACAATTCCCCAAATATTTTATGTAATGACTCATGAAAAAATAAACGTATTTTTATTAATGTAAGAGAATAACATGAATATATAGTTTTAATAATTATTTTAATGGTAATATAATAAAAATGGGTAAAATAAATTACCCTCACCAAACCCGCAATGTGGAGAAAGGATATTCCATGCCTAAGGCAAAACCAACATTCCAAACCTATTTGGTGTATTATAATTCTCATACATAGAACCATATGAATGATACATCTATTTTTTAAGAAAATAAATATTGTTAAAAATATTAAATAATGTATCTCCATGTGAAATTTTATCGCAAACATGATTCAGAAAAATTCTATGTTGCGCCTAGAGTAAACCCCACACCCTAGACATAATAGTTGTATAATATTACTCATATGATTTACCATTCAAGGGATATTCTTTTTTTTCAATATTGCATGGGTTTGTCAATATAAAATTTTTATATAGTTATTATACTGTTACCTAGACTCTACAGACCTCAGAACCTCATGCAGACTAAATGCCATGTTTGAAAAATATTCTATAAAATATTGGATAGTGTTATGTAGGATTCTACCATCTTGTAAATACCATAATTAAATATATAATTTTCGATGTTATTTTTACTGAATAATTTAATTTTCAAATATAAATATACATAATTTATACACATAGTGTTTATATTATCAAATAATTTTTTTGGATATTACAAATCCCTCCCTTTATTAACTTATTATCCCAATAATGTAACTATAATGGTCTTTTTTGAAAACTCTAACCCCTTAGTTCAATACAGTAGGATCACTCTCCCATGTATGATCCTATATTCTCCCCAACTGAAACTGAACACATAAATATTGTACCCTCTTCCTCATAGAACATTATTACTTCTATGAAAATCAACAACAAATTATCCCAGTAAGATACATTTGGCCCCCAACCCACATCTTCACATTCAATGACATGTGTAGGATAATATATACACCTCCCAAGAAGTGATAAATGATACTTTTAAGGAATATTTATAAAGAGATATGTATGATACTTATGATATTCCACTATCCAAACCCATTAACTAATCATGAATGGCCCCACAGACCGTGGTTAAGTATCCATTACTTCCTCAAATGTTAGTGACCTAATAATGGTGTCACTATCAAGAAAGCCTGATCACCCAAGACAAACTCTAGTGTTCTCCTCCTATAGACTAATTTTAATCATTTCAAGATTTTTGTGGTGATCATACCCTTTTTAGTCACATGAACTTTTTTGAGGTCTCCAGAAACCTGTTTTGGCCGATAACTACTACCTCGCCCAACTTATTCCAATATTGTGGTGACTACAAAGGAATACCATAAAGAGACATAAAAAGATAAATATGAATTTAATCCTCATATATATTTTTATGTGAACTCAACCAAGGATATATGATTATCCTATAGAAAACTAATTTATTGAATAAATTATTTACGCTTGTCTGCAAATATGCATATTTCTTAAAGGTCATGTCAGTCTTTCTTAATATGGTACAAAATGATGAACCTCTACTATATCTCTAGGTACTTTCAAAAGTCATCTCAAAACTATTACATAACTTGTGCATCACTATTTAAACCCATTTTAAACAGAAATCGATGAATTTTTCTGATAACTCAGACAAACATATTCCCAGTTATTTAGTTGAGTGAGTCTCTATGATTGGAAAATGGAGTTATGTATTTTTTAGTCGATCAATAATTACCTAAAATAAATCATGAATCTGTTGGTTATTGGGAACTGTAATAATAATGTTCATAAATATATACTAAAATTACACATAGGACAAGTAATTTATTAGGAAAACCATCAAGTGGTTGGTGTTTGGCCTTTCCACTTGGATAGGTAAGGCTTTAGGAGATGAAACCATCAATGTTCTTCTACATCAATGAAAACATAAAATTATGTTTGGATAATATCTAATTATCTGATATCCTATAAAATTGTGGAGCACTACTCCCCAAAGAACTATCGTCACTTCTTCATTTCCCAAGGTCCACCCAGGTATTTGGTCACCCCTAGCTAGTTATTCCATCATCATAGAACATCCTGTGTGTGACTACTAGCTAATATTGACAAATTAAAAATATATATTACATAATAAGTAAAGTTTAAAAAGTACTTGATCTTTAATCCATTGAAGAATCCACCCTATAGTAATCCAATATACTCTTCCAGCACAGTACATCTTTTTAATTACACTTTCTGACCTCCTTCTCATCCTGCATGTAACAAATGAGATTATCCAAGATGATGTAACTATAAAAAAGTGAAAAAATAATCTCAATTAAATTATTTAGATACTAATCGCAATAATAGTATCTTACATTTAGGTCCCTCTGAGTAATGATATATAGAATGATTTTTCACTCCATGTGAAAAAATATCTCACCAAAGAGATATTGTCAACAACACTTCAGGGCATGAACGTTGACTAACAATTGCCAGTAATGTGATGGTTATATATGTGCATGGGGTCGTAGATTATGACACCCATAATCTACTTCATACTCTCACTACATTATCACAACTACTAAACCAATTCACGGAACATAATTGTATACTGAATATCCAATCACCTATTCTATAGAGTGTTAGTACTGGTCATTCATTCAGCTTATCTCTAGTTAAGGGAATGCCTCTTCACACAGGTTTAGAAACTAAAATTTCACCCCCTAATCATCAATGTTTTAGGGGAACTAATAGAATATATAAATCCTAGATAAACTATTTGGAAATTTAGTTCTTAACCCAAACAACTCTGGATCAAAAACACATTACAGGGATGTGCCAAGGACATGTATTACTCAAGGTTGTATGGGTCCATATATATACCATTCTAAAACACCACTTCTCCAAGTAACTTAATAAATCTAGTCCATAATTAAATATTCAAATACATATCAAGAAACCAATGGTATTTAATCATAATCATAGTTATATCAAGGTTACTACCATGATATTCTATTTTCGGTTTGTATATAGGGATGTCATAAATGAATACTATGATGAATGATTCCTATTATGGATTTTAGGACTTTTTCATTAGGTAAATGACAACTTTTGGTTAATTAATCAACCTTAATGGCATAAAAATGTTCTCTTATTGTCCACAATTTCTCCAAAATTCCATATTCATATAGTCATCCTATCGAACTTGCAACCGATGATAACCCAATCAAATATAAATCATGAATAACCACTACACTCCCCATAACTGATTGAAAATTAAAATAATCATGTGTAATGGATGTCATTTATACAATGTCACTTAGTTTAGATTCTATAAATCAATATAGATTCATAGACTACAATCCTCCTTCTTGGATAATAATGTTAGGGAACCCCATAGTGAAGTAATAGGTTAGATATATATCATGCACTATAAGTCATATAAATATAAAATGATACCCTTTTTATGGTTGGAACCATACGATACAAAGATATATATATGGGTTGTACATCTTGTATGCGATAAAACTCAACATTGACTCCTACATCACAAGGAGATCTATGGAATTCATCTTGAAATATGTCTTGATAATGTTATATGAATTGGAAAAAGGTGTAATGGGGATTCTACTTATACCAATCTATGATCCATGGTAGTTATATGTTATTTGATCATCCTAAGCTAACTCATGTCTGACCTACCTGTGTCTACTCCCAGTTCCCACTCTATGGTCATTGTAAACTTATATGAATTTGGTGAAGTGAGTAACACATTTTTAGGATTGTATTCTTTGTGGGATCATATGTTGGGAATCCAATCTATATTATTAATCATGATTTTGGTAATTAACTTATATATCATAAACTCCACAAGATTCGCATAATTGGAGAAATTATAAGGAACTCTGGGTATCTCTAGATATGGTCCATTGTTGTACCCAATATTCAATCAAGGGAGACTAACTTAGAGGACATCATGACTGGTTAGTCGTTCCTAGTAGCTACATTTTCAGTTATGATGTAATGGGATTCATCGATATCAAAAAAATTTATAGTGATAAATGACGTGATAAGGATCATTCAAAAAACTATAAATATCCCCTCTCTATATAATGATGGGGTTTAATTCACTACAATGACATATCATGGGTTCTATGAGTAACCATGCCCATGAGTTTTTGTCAATGGAGTAGTTTATTTCCACTTTTGGGAACCCCAACCAGATCCTTGGGTCACATACTATGATTTTCCTCTACCATAGTAATGAATAGATCATAGAGCTATTTGGAAAACTACTAGACAAGGACCATTGTTCCATATTTTTAAAACCTTCTCATATGATTTGGTAATACTAAAATTTATTTTCTAAAAATCCAATAAATGAAGAAATATGGGTCACATTCAGGAGGAGATGAAGAAATAGTTCTCTGATGCACATTCATTCGAATAATCTTCTACATGTCCCTAGATTTACTCTTCATTCCATTATTAGAGGTCCTCAAAATAGAAACAATAACACAAAAATATTGAGAAAAGAATTCTAGGATGAGACCAGATACACATACATCCTCAATAATGATATCAACATTTAGGGCCTTCATTAGGACCACTAGTTCAGATGTTTCTTATGTATAATATTGAGGTAATGTAATATTTAAAACATCTTGGTCACATATGACTAATTACCATACCAATTATTTGTAAAAAGAAACATATTTCTAAATACTATTGTGTTTTGTACTATCATTGAGTCGTGATGTAGTTACCTAAATTACTATGCTCGATCCGTTGTCATTTAATTGGTGAAAATATATTTTTTAATAAATCATTCAAGGTATCCCAGGATAGACCCTCACATTGTCTAACAATTTTTGAGAACTCACCACCAATTAGTTGATATTCCATGTAGCGTAAAGGATACCATCTTCACCATCATGACGAACTCCATCTCAATAAAGTCAGAGATACCATTTATTATATCATCAAAATCCTCAGGATATTGTATTCCACTAGTTCCCTAGAGTGATGGATGGTTTTTGAACTACATATCTGAGAAATAATTATACATTCTCTTGAATGATCTTTGAGGTATCAATTGATTTTATTGAAGTTCCTTCTCCCAATTTTGGGAATACGATGAGTTCCCCATTATTATATCATGTGTGAAATGTATAAGGTTTAATTAATTAATTATTTATTTCTTCCCTTTTATTCTATTAATCTTAAATTGTGAATTCTTTATTTACTTTAACTAAAATATTTGAACTCAAATTATCATTGAAAATTTATTAAAAAATTATTTTGTTGAAATTTCCAATAGATAATTATAAAACATTATAAATTTATTGTAACATTAATTTAGTAGTTATAATTTATAAAAAATTAAAATGATATTTATTAGGATATTACCAAATGATAATTATTAATAATTATCAAATAAAAACTACATTGAATTGTAAAAGGATAATTTATAAGAAATTAAAAAAAGATATTACTAAATGATAATTATTAAAAAAATGGAAGATAATTATAAATGGAAAATTAATAGATATAATAAATGGGTAATTACACATATTATAAATTTATAATCATAATGAATTATCAGAGAATAATTTCACTAAATTATCAAATGTTATTTAGAAGAAACAATTATGACATGATAAATGAAAAAAATTATCAATGGATAAATTTTAAGAAATTTTCATTAGATATTAATAAAAGGACAATTTAGGAAATTTATTAAAGTATTGTTATTTATATAATCAAATAATTATTATAATGATATACCATATGGGTTCATGATTTAATTTAGATATATGGTGATATCAGTTGGGGTTTTATAATTTTTATGAGGAAAATATTTTGACTGAATTTTTTTAGTTGAAATGATTATTTTGAAATTTTGATGTGGAAAAAATTACCAATGAATGTGATATTTTATTTATTATTGTTATAAAATACATATTTTTAGTATCCTATAACCAATTTTACAATTAGACATGTAGAAAACTATAATAATTAGGCTTGTGGGGATATCTTCTAGATTGTTGAGGTTTCCAATAAAACTATTGTAAAACACATAATTATTTATTCCTTTTGATGGTGTGGATGCCTTTGAAGTAGGAAGTTCCTTATATATTTTGGATCTTGTTGAAACATGTGTCCCTATTATAATTTTTTTGTTTTATAAATAAATACTGCATATGATTTTATTTTCATGTTTTCATGTTCATAGTCCATGAGATATGATATTATTTTTTGATCCATGACTGGTAAAATATTATCTTGTTTCCTTGTGGGATTATGAACACTTCACATTATGTATTTCTTCTTATTACATTTGTTGATAAGAAACCACTTTTTTTTCTTATTCCTTGACATCATACTATTTTTGATTTGTTATTCATTGATATGATACCACTATTTATGTGTTAAATTTTTCATTAGAATATTCTATTTTTAGGTTCTATAAATAGGAATAATGCAATTTCAAGACCCATTGTGTGTCAGTATCCCTCTAGGAGGAGTTCATTCAAATGATACATGTGATTTGATAAAAATAATAAGACAGACAAGAAGATATAACTGGCTAGTGGGGCGAAACCTTGTGGAATGACAATATGGTATGATTGGACCCATTTGGAAACATGGGGAATAGTGTTTTAGTCTTGCCTCACATAGGGTAATGATGATCATGAGTGATCAGAGGTGTGAGATGATTGTGGGTCATGATTATCAATGTGACCTAACAGGGAAGATAGTGATAGGATATGATGGGCATGTGTAGTCTATTATATAAGACTATGTGATCTATGGATATTGATAAATCTATGGATTATTCCAATTTTGTGGATGTATCCACTAGTGTTTCACCATTTTTAACAAGGAATCGAAGGCAAGAGAGCTAAGGTCTTGTGATGGCTTGGTTAACAAACCATCACCCATTTTTTATTGTATGTTTAAGTGATTAAACATGTAATTATTATTATATAATACACATGTTATACATGAGAATAATAGTTAGGATAGATTTATAAATATTTAATGAGTCTTCTTCTCCCTCCCTACTAAGTAATTTTGAATAGAATGTAAATTTCATGAGGGATTTGTTGAAGGGAAAGGGTCATTTGGTTAATGAATATGTAGAGGATCATGTAAAATGTGTTGGAACAAAATGGATTGAGGATGACTCTAGATGATTTTAATTATTTATTTTATATATTTATAACTAATTATTACATGGGACTAGATATCCCAACTATGATCTTATTTTATTTTCATGACATGTATACCATATTTATTAGTTTACTCATGTTTACTATAAATATATATTAATTATTTATTATTATTATTATCCTTACAGTGACTTAATAATGAGGATATAATCCCCCTAATGATTGACTCAAACCCTCAATTATAGTTGGAATCCTCTTGTGTATGGGGACGCACACATGATGTGTTGTTACCTTTCGACTCAACCTAGTGGATTGGGTTTTGGAGATAAAAAAAATATTATTACAAAAATATGAATGTTATGACCTACGTACTGTTTAGAAGGATATGAGAATTATTAAATACATTAGGAAATTTATAAGGGAACGTTTCATTAAAATAAATATACTTACTAATACATAGAAAATAAGTACTAAATTTTAAGCAACATTATATAATATTAATAGAGATATTTATTATAAAATATAAATATATGGATAATATGTTTTTAAAAAAGTAATTTATTTCAATTAATTCACATGATTTATTTTAATATATAATTTTTTTTATTAATATATTATTTATATAATTGTTGTTATTAGATAGAGAATGAGTATAAATTCATTTGATACTTCAAAAATAAATTTTCATCAAAATGGATTTTATTTCTTTTTTTCATGAATTTGTGGTTAAATTTTTTTCTACATTTAGAAGTTATATTTTATAATATTAATTTTTTTAAAATAACCATTTATAAATAATCTTGAGAAAATATTGACATATTTTTATAAAAAGGATAAATTTTTAGAGATTATTTAAATTTTTTGATTTTTTAAAAAATCGTCATTGTTTTTCATTTAATCAATTTAATTTAGATTTTACATTTATATTTTAATTTATTATAAAAAATAAGATAATTTTTACTAAAAATGTTAACATTTGTTCAATATCTATTGAAATTAAAAAGAATTTTGGTATAAAATTTTCTTTTTTGATAAAAGTATATTTATGAAAAACTAATTTCATTATGTTTCACACACATATATTGAAGTTAATTTTCAAAAAGTCACGAAGTTAAATAATAGTTAAATTATTAAAAAATTTAGTTATCATATTATAATTATGTCATAAGGTCAAATTCAATTTTAGTGATAATAAATAATCATCATAAAATAATCATACCCCCATAGTTTCAAGTAAATGGTTAAATATGCTTAAAACTATGAAATACAACTTTGAAATACATCCAAAACATAAATTGTTTTATTTGATTTCATATTTACCATCAACATACTATAGTTGAAAATATGCATTTTTTCATAAGAATTTGACTAAACAAAAAATATTATTTACAATTATGAGTAATTACACAATGCCACTTTCTATCACTATAATGTTGTCATAAACTAATAATGATAAAAATGATATAATAATGAATATATGGAATAAAAATTTAATATTCATAATTCATATTTAATATATATTTTTATTTTTTTTGTTAATTTTATAATTGATTTTAATGCTTTTGTGACATCAATATAATTATTGTACTAAAAAATAATTAATAATTTCTAATACATTAAAGGTGATATTTTTTGGATGAAATTTTTGGTTTCATGAATTTATTGGATAAATATAATGTTTAATTGATGGTTAAATAGTATATATTTTAATTTATACTTTCACTTGATTTCATAAATATCGGCATTTCCTAATATTGCTGAAAAAGACTATAAATTATTTTTAATGTTAACAATTACTATTAAATCACTATGAAATCATTAAAAACCAATCATAAATTAACTTTTTGGAATCTTTTAGGGTATATCATGAATTTTATATTGTAATATTATAATTTCCAACATTTCCCAAAGGGATATCAATTATTATTACCATAGTTTTGGATAGAAGAATAAATCAGATGGTGAAAAAAACAATAAGGTATAAAATTACACTTACATATGCATAAATTTTATTGGATGAGTATATTAGGACTTGAATATCATTATCTATTAATATATTTTAATTTTGTTCCATTTTACTTGATATATTCAAATTTTATATAATTATATTTCATGTATTTAGAATATTTCAACACACCCTACATATAAGAGTGATCGTACTATCCCCTATTACTCAGAACTCATAGTAAATTTTTATTAACATGATATACATGTATCCCATTAAAAAATCATACAAATTTCTTAATGGGTTTTGTCTAACCAAAATACCAACCTAGAAGTAATAATTTTTATACTAAAAGTGGGTTTATGAATAAGTATGAGAACACATAACCGATAGTTTTTGTATATATTATTTATTCGACCTCAATTAAATATTATATAAAACTAACATTATAATAACAATATTATATTCTTTAAAATTAAATTTTAATAATTTTATTTGATTACAATTTTTAATTTCTTTTTCCATCCTATGAGAAATGAAATAATCAATTGTATATAAGTTTGAAGTAACACCTCCATGAAAGGATGTGTTACATTTTTTATATCCAAATTAAATGGTTTATAATGATACTTATTTAAGGATTATATATTATATAAATGAAATATTTTTTTATTATAAACAAATAAATGTTTTTACCTTGTAATCCTTTCATCCTTATGAAAAAAGATAGCATTTATTGTTTTCACATTTGGACTACCACCGACATGGAGTGATACCACCGATTTTTAATGTATTCTTTTTATAAATTGTTTTAATATTAGATTTAATATATACAAATGATAAATAAATAAATATTGGTATTCAATAGATAATTATAAAGTATTCCATTTGTCCTTAATCTACCTACAAAATTGGTTTGGGGGTTATGACCAGAACAACATCAAAATGTCTAACGTAGAAAAAATATATATAGTAATTTTATAAGAAACGAAAATAAAGTAAATAAAAGGTCTTGTGATAATTTAAAAAACATTTTAATTATTATTATGAAAATTAATAATTAAAATATGTGTATTATATATATTATAAAAAATGTACGAGGTGAGTCAGACCATATGTAAGGGATTTCACACCATAATTTTCATTATTTGAAACTCTTTCCATTATTAAAACATATTTTCTTTTGTGTGGTTTATAAATAATTCTATGTGGTTGTGTTTTGAAAATATATTTTATGGTATATCCTTTATTGATATTTTTATTTAATGGCCATAAGGGTTGTAATGTATTTTTCATTACAACCGAGTTTTAATTTATTGCATTGGAATATTTTTTTTCTACATCCAAATTCCTATATATTATTTTTATCATTATTTAGATATGTTTAATTTATTATTAAATTTTAAATTCAACTATTTTAGAATTTTTTAAATGTGTTATAAAATTAGACTTTTAAAATTTCTATATGTTTCACTATTGACTCTTTTTACCAATGTGGTTTAAGACATTTTTATAACATATACAACAATGATGGATTTTCGATTAATATTATACATTGTACACTATCAATATACGATTAAACTATTATTTGATTTTGTGATAATGATAATTTTCATATTTTTATATGAATTATTTGTTTTATTTTATTAAATATAATAAGATATTTTGTATTAATATTATTAGATATCTATATATGGTTTTATTATATGGTTTAAATATAAATTTAATGGTTTTTAAAATAAAAATATATTAATTAAATATTGTGGTTTTAATACATGAATGTCTAGAATTATTTTTTAATGTTTTAATAAGGATATATACTATATCATAATGATAGTAAATCCAATATGAAAAAGGTGGTTTTATTAAATACCTTCAAAAAAATGTGAAAATGTAAAGAGTTAACGAATGTAAGTTGGTCCAAAGAGAGTGTTTATAGATGTAATTTCACATAATAACTGATGGATGTTGCTAAAATAATATAATATAAAGAAAATATTGTTTATTTAACCTTTAAATAAGTTAATTATATGATTTCATTGATTTAAATAATACATGTCACTCATAATTTAATGTTATAGTTTTCCAGTTGGTTGATTCCATGATGAAAGTATGATGCCCTAAGTTTCATATATGTTTTCTCTATTCTTTTAAATGATTTTTCATGAAAACATTTTTATCTAAAAAGGTTAAAATGAGTTCATGAATTAATTTATATTTATTTATTTTCAAATATTGAATGGTTTTTTTCTTGTTAATGAATTAATGAATAATTAATTTTTTCCATTACCATTTTTTAAAAAGTTTTAAATATTTTTTTGGTATTAAATATTTCTTAATTTATAGTAAAATTATAATTTAATCATTAGAAACATAGTATAAAATAATAAAACATTCATATGGGTTTCAATTGATTTCAAATGGATTAATGGGTTCCCTTTATTTATAAACCCCAAACTGAGCTTTTTGTGCTCATCCTAAATTTCTAGCTATTTTTCATATAGCCTAAGGATTTGTTGCAACTATTATGATATATTTCAATCAATAATTCAAAATAATTTTTAATGCGTCAAGAATTTCCTTAATGAAACATTACTCTTAATTTAAGATTTCTAGTTCTGTATAGAAAATAAATTTTTAGTGGACGTTTCGACTATGATTTAGAGGAATTTGATATGTAATATAGTTTTGAATTATATAAAACTCCGATATTAAAAGATCCTCAAAATTTATGAATATGAAAACTTTGGTATAAATCATATATTAATGGGTTTTTATGTTATGATGCGATATAGATGATATTAAAGTAATAGATATAGGCATTATAGGTTCTTATAAATCATATAAGGATATTTTATAAGTTTTAGACACAATATTGGGATAGTAAATCAATGTTTGATCATATTGTTTTCAACTAAATAAAATAATTGATTTTATTAATTTTATGGGAGGCCTTTGGGTGATATTTAATTAGTTATCATATATGTTTTCATTCAAATATACAAACTATGTTTTAGTTGTGTTGATGTAGAAAATGTTATTTTTAGAAGATTTATTCTATATTATTGAGACATAATTTTATTCTCCTTAATAACATTAAGTTATACAATGATAATTGATGTTGATTCAATTATTTAATATTTGGATGAAATATTTTTTACATATTTGAAACAGATATTTTATTTTATATATTACCATGGGACTAGAAATTGATTATGTGATTAAGTGATTAAAATATTATTTCGAAGAGGGTCACTATATTTATACCATTATATGATAAATAGAAATGTAAATATATGTTTATAAAAGGCAATATATTTTTATTAATAAATTTATCATTTCATTTCAGAAGAATATAATATTTTATTCGTGTTTTATGGTGATTTAGGTAACTTTTGGAAGATATTAACATGTTTTTAGAATATAGGATTATACAATATACTTTATTGGTAAGTGAATTTAATATTTATTGATGTTATTTAAAGATTAATTTTTTTCATGGATGAATATATGAAAAAATAGTTTTAATCATTGAAAATAATTTTTTTTGTAAACAATACCAATGATTATTGAGAAAATAACAATAAAAAATCAAGAAAAAATTTATTGACAAATGTAAATGTATTATAAGTATTTAAGAACATTAAAGTATTATATAATAAGTTTCTGAATCATGAAAAAGAAATTAAAACTCAAGGTAAAATATGTTTCTATTTTTAAAAAATTTAAATTAAAAATTCATTTTGATAGAATAAATATAAAATGGATATGATTAACTTTATTTACCATTGGGATATAATAGTTCTAAATGATTTAAGTATAAATATAATACCATGTCTCCCTGTTTATACCACACACAATACGTAGCTTAAAAAGAACTCTGATGTACCATTAAAATATTATTATTATTATATAATATTTATAACCAAACCATTAAATCAGATGGGATGAAAAATATTAAATAAATTAAAAATATATCTATATAAATTTCCATCAAACAGATGGCTAATTGGAATGGAAATCCCTTCTCTTAGGTAGGGGGAGTTTATCTTGTGTGTTCAATTGTCACATTAATGTTTGTGTACACTATATCCCTCTTAGGTGACATTATGGTTTCCTAATGGAGTTACAAGGCATGATTGAGAATTTTATATGGACCAGATCTTTTCATGAGAATACATTGATCACTATTTCCTAGAAGGATTGCATTAATCCTTCTCATATTGGGGGATTTGGAATAAAATACTTGAAAATATTCAATGATGGATTATTTTCTATGTTCGCAGAGAATATTATTACCAAAAATGATCCTTCATGTGATTTTTTAGTAATTTGATTCAATGGAATATTGATGAATTAAGATCCATAAAATCTCAGATCATTAGTCTTGATGTCAATTAAGCTCTCATTAAATGATATTATATAGGATACAAAATTGCTTTTGAAAAGGCACTTTGACATCAACTATTGTAATACAAGATGGATTCATTATCCCATCAGGAATATGCAGATTGGTCTTCCTGACCTAATAAAAATGAAAATTTCTGATTTAATCACACATAGTAGAATACTTGAGTTTGTTCATTTATAGGTTTTAATAGAGGTCCAATTCACTACCTTTATGGACATTGACACGATGGTTTGGAGTCCAGGTTATAATGGTCATTTCACTCCCATGGAGTACTAAATGATAATTACTAGGAGTTAAAAAAAATCCCAACACTGATTCCTCAATTTAAATTCAATTTCATATAGTCATCATTCTTTATTATTATATGGAAGCTATGTGGAATCAATATACCCACCTGTGATCAGATAAGGAGTGATGGGAAATGAATTACCTCAGCATTCCCTCTTTTCCTGTGAGCTAGTGAGGATACCCAACACATGTTTCTTGAATTAAGGTTCCAAATATCTTTATGGAAACATGCATCACATGTCATTGGAATCAATATCCATACATTTATTTCTGTGGTGGAACTTCTAGATTTCATACACGTTGATGGAAAGAGAGAATAGGTTTATCACCATCTTTTTGTGGCGGTATCATATTTTTTTTTCATATGGACACGCCAAAATGGGAGCATGTTCAATGAACCAGATTCATCCAATGACACAAAAATTATACAGATTTTTAGGGATGTTCATGTCAGTTAAAAAATATATATGGGACAAATGAAGAATGAAATTGATGATATGAATATCCTCTGGCCTTTAAGAGCTTCAGGTAAACAAAACAACCTCTTGTTGTAGAAAATGTAAGATGGATACCCCCGTTGGAAGGTGGATCAAAGCCAATCTTGATTGTGTGGACTTGGAAATTCCATGTCCATCGGGTTGTAGAGTCATTTTTAGAACATAACACTGATTTATTAAAGGTTGTTTTCACCACTATATTGGGATATGGTCTGAATATGAAGATATTTTTTGGGAAATGATGTATGCCGTTAAATATGATGTCCATCATATGTGTCATGTCGTTGGGATAGAATCAAAATTTGAAAATGTTTTCAAAACACTAAAATCAAGAACAAGGTGTGTCCCATGGAATCCCATACCCCAGTTGGATGATTTTATGAATCAGGTAACATTGGTTAACCTAGTTGTATCATATGAATACATAGATTCCAACAATACGGCGGATGCTTTATTAAAGAGGGAGGACCATGAAGAAAGAACAATGTCTGTTTTTAGATCACCTAATTACTGTATCACATTGGTGAATTATGATGTGTGTGGGGTGGTACTTTCATGTTGGTGCATAACCCCTTATACATTTTGATCTTATGTTCTTCTACTATTTTTTATTAAGAAATCTTTTTAATATCGTGCTCTCTCAAAACCTAGAATTTCATCAGTATTATAAGGACCCAACCTTTAAACATTACATAATCTTGAATTAAACGAATAATTCACATTGAGGATCTTTTCAGGTTTAGATTTTTAGAGAATTAGGCCATAACTAATACATAAAAACATGAATATTACATGTAGACAATACTACTCAGTATCCATTTTATCATAAAATAAAAACTGTTGAAAATAAACACGTCTAGTTCCATGTTTTAGACAACACAACTTTTCCTTGATCCATTCCTTGACCCTATTCATCTTTAAGTCCTGTGAAAAACATTTCAAAAACATGGGATGATCAAAAAATATCAGTAAGGGTTATAAAATAAGAAAATAAAACATTATCCCATCAATAATTACAAATCAATGAAACCAATACTCTTCAATCATAACATACCTTACAAAATCATAATATTTATGAATAGCACATAGAAATCATAAATCATTAATGTAAACTGTGGAATCCATATCAAACTTACATTATTTCTATCACATCTCTGTAGGGAGTCACATTTGGAATACCCATCACAGTATATTCCCTAAATCTCTTAGGAGAAACATTCACGTTTACCTCTGTCACGTTACCCAATGCATTGGAGAACTATCTCGGGCTCACCCGCCCTAGGTTTATCACAGAACCTCCCGTATATGTAAACAATGCCCAATAACCATAACATAATCATAATACATAACAGAACTATAAAGGAAAGATAAAATTTACATATTATACTATATCTAATCTTGATATTGAAGTAAACAATGCTTTATCAAACCATTTTCAAAAACAATTTAAAAAAAGATTTTTGAATCAAAGTGTCCCATACCAATTTGATGCTTTTAAAAGAATTATCATTTGAAAACATTAATGTCCACATAAATAAATCATAAAATCCATTTTGAAAACATCGACATTAATGAGAAATATTTATAAGAATAAATCTTTAAAAAATTTAAAATGATATTTTAGTTAAAGAGTTTTTAACAAAAAGAGAGACGCTTGAATACAAATAATTGAAGAATAAATATTAATCAGAACTTTATAATATCATGAGAATAAAGGGATTCATGATATAATATGTCAAAGTACTGAATATACACCATATAAGAGTGAATTTGTGCATAACAACAATGAAGTCTCAAAGAAAATGTAAATTGAGATGAAATCTCTTATAAAGATGGTATCCTTAAATTTAGGATAAATCAATCTCATAATTATGTGTGAAAAATATAAACACACCCAATATAAGTGGATATTAAATTTAGAACAATTATAGGTCATTCACACATATTCATAGGATGACATTAATAAAAAATATAATATCAACCCAAAGAATGGGAATTGGGTTAAGGAGTTCCCTTACCGATTTGGTAACTTACAAATCATATGCCACATGAAACAAGGATCATCAAATGAAGATGAAAATACTCATAAATGCGGTTATATTACACAAAGAGTACAATCATGGGCAGAACATATGCCACACAAACGGAAATAGTGGCCAATATAGCATGAATCTCACGAGAATAAAAAGTGAGATGAAAAATCCTTACTTCAATGTATTCAAATTGAATCGTATGACCAAAAGATAATAACCAAAAAATTAATCACAGAATACCATTAATATAAATATAATCATGGTAATATATATCAATGGAAGTACACATTACACAACATGTAATAAATAAGTGTTGAATAATGGAAATCTCACGGATTTGAATGTGAGATAAGAAATCTGTTACGAAAATTTGGCTGCCTTACGACGCCACATAAAAATTCTTAAAATGAATTTATGAGAGTAAGAGTGGGGTCAATCATCATGTGAAAATACAAATTACAGTATGGTTAATATAAAATAACACCCTCCAAATATAAGAACATGGAGCATATAAGAAATGACATAAAAGAGAATACTTGAAAAGAAAGAGAGAGTTCGGATCCCTTACCTCGTGTCTGACTTGACTCGATCATTCTTTAATATCCTGAATAATAAACTAAAGTTAATTTATACTTTATTAAGAACATTTTCAAGTTTATTTTTCCTTTTATATCACTTATTACCATTTTATAAACATTATGTAATCGTTTAAGTTAATAATGTTTATTTTGTCGATATTTGGTACTTGAGTCAAAATGGACTTCTTATAATTACGTGTTGTTCATGTGGTCAAAGTTTCATTATATCAAGAATTATATTCATGATTTATATATCATACATATCATATATATCCAGTATATACATGTATTTATAATAGTACATAACATTTAGAGGTAAGAAATGAAATGCACCGTTCATGGAGACGGTAAGCCATACGTATGAATGAACACTACATTCATTTCTATTTATTATTTTAATGGAAATAAAACATAATGATACATAGGTATATTATAAGTCCAGTATAATATAATATATAATATCATTAACTACATCCTTTATACATCTGACATAATTCATTAACGAATCAAATCACTTTGAGGGGGCGGTAGTTCGCACTTTTGCAAATGAGATTATCGTATTTACCCACTATGGAAACCATAAAGTAATGATATAAATGGTAAGTAAAGAAGAATAATGAAATAATATATATAATATATATCATATAAAAATACATTTCCATCATAATGGCCACCATGAGAGGTGGTAAGATGTAATTGAACAATCATCATTTCGTGAGGTGATAGTTTTCCATCCCCAGAAACATTAAGTTTTTCATCCATTAGATGGAGGAGTGTGCAAGTGTAGTTCAAATACTTTTTATTACAACATCCTAGTATATTGAGGATACTGTTTTTGTTACAAAATAAATAAATAAAAAGTGTTTAGGGATTGGATAAGTAAAATAAAAGAAAACAATTTAAGAGAAACTGATACCTTTAATTTGGGTAACTCTCTTGGGTTTGAACCAAAGGACTTCTTGAAGTGCCTTCTGCCTAAGTTAAGGCTTCTAAGAGGAGGATAGGGATGTTTATAGCTTAATCGGGAAGAGGTTGGATGAGCTAAATGGCTTGAGAGGTGTGTGGAATTGGTTATAAGTGGTCTTTTTTTATAAGGGGGAGTAGGGTATCTTTAGGAAAGTGTAAAACTATTATTTTATTATATAATGATATTCGGTTTCTAATGGTCCAAAAATTATTATATTAAAATATAAGATGATTCATGGTAAAAATAAAATCATACAATCATAATTGGACATGTTTTGGATAATATGTTAATCATTATAATCTTGTTTATTTTAATCATTTATTAATGAGGTAAACACTGCATCATTTTGGTGTCATAAATAATTTACATTATTAGATTTTTAAAAATTATAAAAAAATACTATCCTGTAGGAAATATTTTATCTTTATAATGAAAATTTATAGTCTAAAATAGGACTTATATAACACCATATACAAATTAATTTCTAAAATATATTTGTTTATGTCATTTTGGACTTTACGTTAAATTAATTAATCTAAATTGTCATTATCACTTCCAAGTAGATCAAAGGGGTCCCAAAATAGACACAAAGATGCCCATGGTCGTGAATGACTCAACCCATAAGTTTTGGACAAGTTTTAAGGTAATTTTGAATTATTATAATATTCTTTTAACCTTGAATTACCTTATTTACCTTTAACCGTGGTAAATAAAAGTCAAAAGATACTATTCACCAAAAATTATTTTCAACTTAATGAATAAAATTTTGCTTCTTGATAACAACCATGTATGTTGTATTTTTTAAATTCCATTAACATAAGTGGCAAAATTTCATTTAAATGAAAGTCATTTTTTTAACTACAACTAAGTGGTGTCACTATTCATAAAAAAATGATGTTTTTTAGAAAAATACCAAACATTCAGCCAAAGCTATATTTGATATTCCGAATTAAATATTTATTTACATTTTATCAAATTCAAAACATATAAGTGGAATTAATTAATTTTAAAAGTAATTCCCGTTATCAAAACAAATAGCATGTTTTTAAGAAACAATAACTATAAAAAGATTGATACCTGTTTATGTCCAATTTCAATGTGAAATTAATTCTAATGAATAAAATTGTATTAAATGGTAAAAATATATTTCAATTTATATTTAAAACCAATTAAAAAGATAATATAACCATATAAATAAATTAGATTAAAAGGCACTTTTGAATTAAAATACAATATTTTTCACTATTCATTAAAAAATGAACCTTATCGGAAAAATTTAAAAAAAATCAGAATGTAAATTTTGATGTCCCCATTCTAAAGAAGGATTTTATTTTGTTATGTAGAATGTATTAATGTGACCAAAAATAGATTAAAAAAGGGTTCACCTTTAAAAGGCGGTAAATCGGCCTTTTAATGTAAATTATGCTTAAAATTAGATTTATTCACATTTTAAGCATCTAACATTTATTGGATAAATGTAAATACATTTAACAAACATGTATAGTCAAATTTTAGTTATTTTTGTTCATTCTCTCCAATAAAACAGCTAGGATTTAACTACCATTTAAAATAATAATATTATATTATTAGTGTGCAATGTAAGATTCCAAAGAAACACGTTGTTGCGTATCGGGTACGCTATCGAACATAGCAACCCATTTAAAGAAAAATTAATATTTAATTCACAAATATTAATAAATATAAAATATGCCTTATTCATTATTTACCTGGGATGTTACTTCCTTCCCCCCTTTTGGGAATTGTGTCCTCGTAATTTAAAAAAAGGGCTCGGAAACTTCATTGAAAGTCCCACATCAGAAAAAGAGTCAGTAAAACTATAACTTTAAAAGAAAGAAAGAGTAGCACAAAGGTCACCTGAGTTATCCCATACTAAGATTTCATGAAAACATGGATATAGAAGAGAAAACAAAGGGTCATGTTCTGATGGAGAGTGTTAGGAAACATGTTTAGGAGAAAGTTAACCACCAGAAAATCACAAACTTGTGATGGGTTAAACAATCTTTGATTCCACCGTATGAAAATTTTACGGACAAGGTTTTTGTTTAAAGTTACATTTAGTTGAGGAATTTATTAATAAGACTAACCAATAACATAAGGAAATATACTTACTTGTCATTTAGAAATTCATCTTTTACTAAATTTCTAACACAGACTCATATTTTCTCCAAAGGATGAATATTCAGGATGACCTTTTTTTAACATTAAGAGTGCTATAATCAACATCAAGAGAGTCACATAATCTACAAAAGATTAACTATATATTTCCCATGTCTTTAGATATTAACTAAAACCAAAAATTTTAGTATAATATCAGATAATCCCCCAAAAAGATAAACTTTTACAAAAAGAAAAACTACTCTTAATATTCAAAATTATTCTAACCAAAACCCAAAGTTCAACAAATACCATTCAATATAAAATTGTCCCTAAAATTATTCAAAATTAATCTATACTTTAACTATAACCCAAATATCATAAGGATATAATTACATAGACTTCCAAGATATATAGTAACATTTATCTCCAAGTAACACCTGTTTCTCATAAAGTCTCAAATTGAAAATGAATTAACCTAATCACATATTATCCATGATAGGTTAATCATTTTCCTAAATCAATCAAATCATCATGTGTCCATAATAAAAACATAGATTCTTCCAAACTATAATTTTAACCATTATCCTATAATTTAAATCCCATATAATTCTATCTTCCTTAGGCATATAGTGTTTCCTCAAAAGAGAGAACGTCTTCCACATCAAACTTTTATCACATAATCACTAAATCATTTTTCAATACTAAGATAAAACATATGTTCCAAAAATCAACGTATTCTTGTTCCATAAAATCATTTTACTAAAATTATAAGTCATACTAACCAGGGACTTCAAGTAGGCTTGTGGTAGGTGATGCGCCCTTGTCTCCCTTTAGTTGTGGGTTCGATTCCTACAGCCTTGCTGGATGTGACGGGTTGTCACCCATCCTACAGGTTTTCATTCTTATAAAACTCAAAAATAACCCTAACATGTTTTAACCTCAAAGGCTTATTTATTCCTCTCATTTTCATCCAAATTCATTATGATCTCAACATATTAATTCTTGAAGTATTATTTCACCACCATATGATAAAATAAAACAATCACCAAAATGCAGAACATCATACCTTTATCATTATGTTCATTTGGTTTCACCGTCATCTTGTTCACATACGTAGAAGGTCCATGCATTGAAACAATGATTTAGAGATCCTTAAAAATCATTTTCTTCCTCCATACAAATACATATTGTACAAAATGGGTCATATGGTTGTTCATAGAAAAGCAGTTTTGGAAAATAATCATGTGTGACATATAATTTCAAAACATCTAATAAAACTTGATTTCTGTAAAACAGTCAAACCGAATTTGATTTGACACTTTCAATTAAAGGTCCATTTAAAATACCATAAGTATGTAATGAGAGATTATATTTTAAAATCAAATATAAATAGGTTGTGCAAGGGTCTCTTTCTTTAGCACCTTTTTTAAAATCATAATATGCTTCAAAATCTTTTGATAAGGTAAAATATTTGAAAATGCCTTGATAATATTTACCTTTCTTGAAAATATGAGAATATTGGGAAAGTATGATTTTTCTAAATACAACCCATGATCCATGATGATAACGAGGTATAGTGGAGGTGTTTGATATCTCAAACAACTACTTGCAAGTGATTTGTATGCTAGAAAAAGTTTCACAGTCATCCGAATATGACTTTGCAATAATTATTGCAAGCATGTCATCTGGAAGAGATAGGAATGTCATTTGAGATCCTCCTCCTTCCATTTGTTACTGACTTTCCTCGATCTGAAAAAGTAATAAAAGACGGATTTAACTGAAATAATAGACAAAGGAACTAACCATGTGTTTAATAAAAACTCATAATCCCTAATGTTGTCTAAACCGAACTCTGATGCCAAATATAAAGACTTGACCTTTAAACATTACATAATCTTGAATTAAATGAGTAATTAACATTGAGGATCTTTTTAGGTTTAGAGTTTTAGAGAATGAGGCCATAACTAATACATAAAAAAATAAATATTATATATAGACAATACTACTGAGTATCCATTTTATCATAAAATAAAAACTGTTGAAAAGAAACACGTCTAGTTCCATGTTTTAGACAGCACGACATTTCCTTGATCCATTCCTTGACCCTATTCATCTTTAAGTCCTGTGAAAAAAAATTCAAAAACATGGTATGATCATAAAAAGCTCAGTAAGGGTTATAAAATAAGGAAGGAAAACATTATCCCATCAATAATTACAAATCAATGAAACCAATCCTTTTCAATCATAACATACCTTACAAAATCAAAAGATTTATGAATAACACCTAGAAATCATAAATCATTAAGGATACTTATGGAATCCATATAAAACATAAATTATAGATATAACAACTACATAGGGATCCACATTTGGAATACCCATCACAATATATTCCCTAAATCTCTTAAGAGAAACATTAATGTTTACCTCTGTCACGTTACCCAATGCATTGGAGAGCTATCTCGGGCTCACCCGCCCTAGGTTTATCACGAAACCACCCATATACGTAACCAATGACCAATAACCATAAAATAATCATAACACATAACAGAATTATAAAGGAAAGATAACATTTATACATTCCACTATATCAAATAATGATATTGAAGAAAACAATGCTTTATGAAACCATTTTCAAAAACCATTTAAAAAAAGATTTTTGAATCAAAGTGTCCCATACCACTTTGATTCTTTTAAAGTAATTATCATTTGAAAGAATTAATGTCCATATAAAAAAAATCTTAAAACACATTTTGAAAACATGGACATTAATGAGAAATATTTATAAGAATAAATATTTAAAACATTTAAAATGATATTTTAGTTAAAGAGTTTTTAACAAAAAGAGAGACGCTTGAATACAAATAATTGAAGAATAAATTTTAATAAGAACATTATAATATCTTGAGAATAAAGGGATTCATGATATAATATATAAAGGGACTGTATATACACCATATAAGAGTGAATTGGTGCATAACAACAATGAAGTCTCAATGGAAATGTAAATTGAGATGAAATCTCTTATAAAGATGGTATCCTTAAATTAAGGATAAATCAATCTCATAATTATGTGTGACAAATATAAATACACTCATTATAAGTAGATATTAAGTTCAAAACAATCAGAGGTCATTCACACATATTCATAGGATGACATTAATAAAAAATAGAATATCAACCCAAAGAATGGGAATTGGGTTAAGGATTTCCCTTACCGATTTGGTAACTTACAAAACATATGCCACATGAATGAAGGATCATAAAATGAAGATGTAAATAATCATAAATGAGAGTATATTACACAAAGAGTACAATCATGGGCAGAAAATATGCCACAAAAAGGGAAACAGTGGCCAATATAGCATGAATCTCACATGAATAAAAAGCGAGATGAAAAACCCTTACTTCATTGTATTCAAATTGAATCGTATGAACGAAAGATAAAAACCACAAAATGAATAAAATAATACCATGAATATAAAGCTAATCATGGTAATATATATCAATGTCATTACACATTACACCACATGTAATAAATAACTAGTGAACAATGGAAATCTCACGGATTTGAAAGTTAGATAAGAAATCCGTTACAAAAATTTGGCAGCCTAACAGTGCCACATAAAAATTCATAAAATGATTTGATGAAATTAAGAGGGGGGTATCTCATAATGTGAAAATTCAAATTACATTATGTTTAATATAAAATAACATCCACCAACATAAGAACATTGAGCATAGAAGAAATGACATAAAAGAGAATACTTGAAAAGAAAGAGAGAGGTCAGATCCCTTACCTCGTGTCCGACTTGACTCGATCATTCTTTAATCTCCTGAATAATAAACTAAACTAAATTTATAATTTCTTAATAACATTTTTCAAGTTTATTTTTCCTTTTATATCACTTATTACCATGTTATAAACATCATGTAATCATTTAAGTTAATAATGTTCGTTTTGTCGATATTTGGTACTTGTGTCAAAAATAGAATCTAATAATTACATGTTGTTCATGTGGTCAAAGGTTTATTATATCCAGAATGATATTAATGATTTATATATCATATATATCCAGTATATACATGTATTTATAATAGTACATGACATTTAGAGGTAAGAAATGAAATACACCATTCACGGAGACAGTAAGCCGTACGTACGCATGAACACTACTTTCATTTATATTTCTTATATTAATGGAAATAAAACATAATGATACATAGGTATATTATAATTGAAATATAATATCATATATAATATCATTAACACTATCTTTTATACATCCCACATAAGGCATTAACGAATCAAATCACTTTGAGGGGGCGGTAGTCCGCACTTCCTCAAATGAGATTGTCGTATTTACCCACTATGGAAACCATAAAGGCATGATATAAATGGGAAGTACAGAAGCATAAGAAAATCATAAACATAATATATATCATATATAAATACAGTTCCATCATAATGGCCACCATGATAGGTGGTAAGATGTAATTGAACAATCATCGTTTCGTGAGGCGTTAGTTTTCCATCCATAGAAACATTATGTTCTTCATCCATTAGATGGAGGTGTGTGTAAGTGTAGTTAGAATACATATTATAACAACATCCTAGTATATTTAGGATACTGGTGTTGTTACAAAACAAATAAATAAAAAGGCTTTAGGGATTGGAGATGTAAAATAAAAGAAAACAATTTAAGAGAAACCATTACCTTTAATTTGGGTAACTCTCTTGGGTTTGAACCAAAGGACTTATTGAAGTGCATTATGCCTAAGGTAAGGCTTCTAAGAGGAGGAGAGGGATGTTGAGAGAGTAATTGGGCAGAGTTTGGATGAGCCAAATGGCTTTAGAGGTGTGTGGAATTGGTTAGTAGGGGTCTCCTTTTATAAGGTGGAGGAGGGGCTCTTTAGGAAACTGTGAAACTATTATTTTATTATATAAATATATTCGGTTTCTAAAGCTCCAAAAATCATTATATTATAGGATAAGATGATTCGTGGTCTAAATAAAATCATACAATCAAAATTGGACATGTTTTGGATAATATTTTAATCATTATAATCTTATTTATTTTAATCATTTATTAATGAGGTAAATACTGCATCATTTTTGTGTCAAAAATAATTTAATTTATTCGATGTCTACAAATTATAAACAATATACTATCCTGTAGGAAATATTTTTAGCTTTACAATGAATATTTATAGTATAAAATAGGAGTTATATAATAACATATACAAATTAATTACTAAAAGATTTTTGTTTATGTCATATTGGCCTTTACTTTAAATTAATTAATCTAAATTATCATTTTCACTTCCAAGTGGATCAAAGGGGTCCCAAAATAGACCCAAATATGACCATGGTCATTAATGACTCAACCCATAAGGTTTTTACAAGTGTTAAGGTAATTTTGAACTACTATAATATTCTTTTAACCTTGAATTACCTTATTTACCTTTAACAGTAGTAAATAAAAGTCAACAGTTACTATTCACCAAAAATTATTTTCATATTAATGAACCACATTTTACTTCTTGATAACAACCATGTATGTCAGATTTTTGAAATTAAATTCACAGAAGTGGTGAAATTTCATTTAAATGAAAAAGCCAATTTTTTTTAACTACCACTATGTGGTTTCACTATTCTTCAAAAATTGGAGTTTTTCAGAAAAATACAAAAAATTCAGCCTAAGCTATATTTGACATTCTAAATTCAAAATTGATGTCCATTTTTACTAATTCAAAATATAGAAGTGGTATTAATTAATTTTAAAATTAATTCCCGTTATCAAAACAAATAGCGTGTTTTTAAGAAACAATAACTATCAAACGATTGATACTTGTTTATGTCCAATTTCAAAGTGAAATTAATTCCAATGACCGAAATTTGATTAAATGGTAAAAATATATTTCAATTTCACTATAAAAACAATTAAAAAAAATAATCTATCCATATAAATAAATTAGATTAAAAGGCACTTTTGAATTAAAATACAATATTTTTCACTATTCATTAAAAAATGAACTTTATCGGAAAAATTCCAAAAATTTACACAAAGAAAATTTTGATGTCCCCTTTATAAATAAAGATTTTATTTTGTTATGTAGAATTTATTAAAGTGACCAAAACTATATTTAAAAAGGGTTCTCCATTAAAAGGCTGTAAATCGGCCTTTTAATGTAAATTATGCTTAAAATTAGATTCATTCATATTTTAAGCCTCTAACTTTTATTGGATAAATGTAAATACATTTAATAAACATGTATATTCATATTGTAGTTATTTTTGTTCATTCCCGCCAATACAATATCTAGGAGTTAACTACCATTTAAAATAATAATATTATATTATTAGTGTGTAATGTAAGATTCCAAAGAAACCCGTTGTTGCGTATCTGGTACTCTATCGAACATAGCAACCACTTTAAAGAAAAATTAATATTTAGTTCACAAATATTAATAAATATAAAATATGACTTATTCTTTATTTACCTGGGATGTTACAGATATGTTCATATTAATTAAAATTTGACACTCTATATCATATATCATTTTTTATAAATGGATATAGATAAAAATGAAATATAAATGAATATAGATGATACAATATAATGTTTATACAATATGTGTACTACAATAATTTGTTATTAAAATTTATTAATGGCATAATTTTTTTAATATATATGTTATGATGATTCTAATCTTATGAGGGAAGTATATAAAGGAAGATGATTATTTTAAAAACATTTGTGGAATTATTTCATTATTATTTTTTGTTACATGAATTCAATCCTTAATTATTACATATATATGTTGGTGTAATTGTTTTGGTTTTAATTAGTTTTTTTTTCAGGGTGTCTTTAAATCAATTGTTATCAATAGTCCCTAAAATTACATTAAATTGAATTTATTATCTAGAATGAATGTTTCGGACATTATAAAATCATTAAAATACTTTAATAAATTTATTTAATGGGATATTATAGATTATATCCTGCACGATCTATTTGTAGTATACTTCGTATTTTTATAGTAACTATTATTACCATAGTATTTGATATATTATTTAGCATCATTATTGTTAAAATAATTAAAAATGGCGTTAAACCAAAATATTCAACATATAATCTCATAAAAAAATGAATAAATTTTTTATATTAAATTTATTTCATCCTTATCATACTTATATTATAATATTCTTTATCTATGATTTATTTTACATGAGTTACACACATATTTTATATTAACCACCCACATTATTTATTTATTCCAAATATAGAGTATTGAGAACATACCGTAAAAAACACAAAGAGGGAAAATATGAAAAAAAATGCAATGAAAACTAATGAGGCCTTTATTATTGAAGCTGTATGGTGTCCCCAATAACCAGACCCTTCTAAGAAGGCCTCGAAAAAATTGATCTAGAGAAGCTGTTAATACCAAATCTCTAAATTGTCAAGAATAAAAAATGATCAACAATAACGTTTCCATTTATCCATGTGTGTAAGACATATATATTCCTACCATTAATACCCCTACACCTTCTAATAACGATGGATATAGACCATGAAGTGTTCCATTTACGTTGAATGGAGTTGCAATGGTCTATGGATTTCATTAACACCTCTAATAGATCAATGTTCATCTCCTGGAAATGAAAAAGCATCATGAGAATGGCCATAACATTAGCCTCAACAGAGTTGACCCTACGAAAGTGAGTGATCAAAGCCATGAATATTTCTCACTGGGGTTTCACACAACACCCCCTCCACGTAGGTCACAATGTATACAGGAACTGTCGATGTTGAGATTCAGAATAGTAGATTGAGGGATCCACCGTACCCATTTCCCCTAAGTATTTCTAGATAGAGGATGGTCTATATGGTTACTTACCTAAATCAGCCTCAAAATTGGATCACAAGGTCAATTTTTGAAAATAACCATTGAGTTGAGAAATATATTCCGATTTTTCGTTATGAGAGGCAACAATGTTGCTGAATCCACCTAATGAGGAAAATTGTATCTCAAAAATATGATATAGGGATCTATCCATGCTTTTCATAGAGAGCACTCTTCATCCTCATCGTCGGATTTTTTCTAGGGTTTTAGTGTTCATCCTCGACTTCTCTATTCTATTCTGGTTCTTTCTATCATGGAATTTCATCCATAGTTATCTTGTTTCTTCTGTCAAAGGTATATGATTTGGACTCCATCCATTACATTAACCAAATCTATTATCTTGATTCTTCATCCCTCTCTTAGTTGGGGATGGTGTGGAGTTAACCTTTAGACTTTGGGATTTTTGAGGAAGTTGGTTTTCTTACTGCTATCGGAGTCATTATTCCATCATCATCCCAATAAATCTTCTCAGACCTAGGGTTCCAATGCTCCACTCTAAAATGTAGTTTGAGTGATGGTTACACCCGGTTTTAGGCCACATGGTTTGTGTCTTTCAAAGTTCCTTTTTTGGGTTTTCCCTAACATTCATTATGTTTCATTCCTAGCATTATTAAGGTTATCCCCTAGATTCATGTTTCCCTTTATGGTCTTCTTTGTTAATGGAAGTTTATTATTTATTGGATGGTCTTTTTCAGGTGTTGATTTTTTGTGATGTGATGTTGAGACTGAGGCTTATATTGATAGGGTTCTTTTTTTAGAGGGGATGGTGAAAAGTGATGCTGTCAATGATGGTGGAATGGATTTGATGATGTTTTTTTAAGCAGGTGTTGTTTGATTTCGATGTTGTGCGGTTCGAGATGCTGATTGAGAGAAGGCGTGGAGGATGAAAACCATGGTGGTGTGTTTATTTGAAGTTTTTGATGGTGAATCTTTTTATGGAGATGAAGGACACGGGTGGAGATCACTAGTGTTTTGGTTTTATTTTGAGAGGTAAGACGATTCATTATGTGTGTTACTCGATAAAGGGTGTGAATCTCGTGGTGATGTAGGATCGAGATGACTCGTTTATCATGATGGTTGATGATTTAAGGATTTCTAAAATCTGATTTTTATTGATTTCTTGAAGGAAGATGTTGTGATATGGTTTTCCTATAATGGATTATGAATTTTTAAATATATTATGATGATTGTCTTAGTGTGGGTATATGTGGGTGATATGTGGAGGTTTTTTAATGGTCACCACTTACCCAAAAGGTGGCTTCATATAAAAAATGGGTTGGTTGTGGGAAAACTATTTCTTGCATTCTTTATACACTGGGAACATTTCATAAAGACAAAATCACACCCTATCTTTCCATGGAAGACATCCCCAGCACCTTGGAACCATAGATCAATGAATGGTGAGTCTTGTTTCTACTAGGAGTAAAAGTACATGAAATCCATAAATAAGTCCCGGAACACATTTTCCCAAGTACCTAAAAATAATTTATTCGTGAAGGTCTCTTTATGAGGGTTACTATATCATGTTTATCTAGATGAATGGGGAATACTCGTGTGTTTAATGTTATCATTGGTTGGTCGGTCATGGTTTATTATTCATCATATTATAAAATTGTATTATACTGAAAATAATTTTCACCAAATAATCTCAATCAATCAGTTAGCCTAATTTCAGCCAAAAAATTTTCTACTGATTTCCATTAAGGAGAAAAATAATGTCTATATGAAGATAAAATTCATTTTTCAAGATAATAATTTATTTCAATAAGATCAATGAAATTAAGTTAGTTCTCATCCACGAATCCCTTAGTTAATCTGGATAAACTCTAGCCTCCTTGAGCATAATAGTAAGAACTGAGAAACTAGGGAAACCAAACTGTGATCCATACCAATTAATATAATAAAAAGGAATGTACCCTCTCCCCACAATCCATCAACAATATTACTTCAGGTATGAAATGTGAGTGTAAATCATTGGAAAAATAGGAATGGAAAAATCCCATGACTCATTCCCACCTCCTCTACATCTAGTTTTCATGAGTCTACCCCAAAGGGTATGCTCCTCCACGATTTTCCAAGATACTGTTTCATGAAACAAATTAAGGGTGTCAAAATATCCATTAAAATGATACCCCCATCATGTGCTATCTTTCCCATTCTATCCCATGAAGTTCATTGATTTTTCCCTTCTAAAAGACTATCTCAAATAAATCTCCCAATTCTTTTCAATATTGTGTACGAATGTTTTTGGAACATTAACCACTGAATCAATATGAATGGGAAAAGATGAGAGAACAATATTAACTAGAGTGATCTACCTCCAAGGGATAAATGACAATTTTTTCACATCATGATTCAAGTTGTGATCCTACTCCCAATATGATCTAAATACTGAATGTGGTGTCTAGCAAAAGACATGGGGATACCAAGATATTCCATTGGGAAGGTCCCCCTCTTCATAACAACCATGTTGTATATAGAATTTACCCATATATATAATAATTTTCTAGGGAATTATATTTTATTATTTTATCTTTTAATGATCTGGTTATTCCCAGGACAGTACTCCTCAAGAGCCATGTTGAGACTAATAACTAATATTAATTTATAATTCATGGAAATAATCATGTCATCTAAAAATAAAATATGGGAAGTACATTAAATTCCCATTTTTATATCGTAAGGAATAATTTAAAACATATAAATTATCCTATTAATATAAAATCTATGAATACCATGAGAAATGATAAAAACATTTGGAGATAACGGGCCATGATGTCTTAACCCATGAGTTTCCTTGAAGAATCCATGACTCCTTCCCATAAAAGAAATATCCACCCATGATAAACAATAGTTCCTTAAAATTAAATTAGAATCCCAATAAGATAATCCCATACCTACTAGAAATTTGTTTATAAATACCCATTTAAGGATATCCTAAGCATTATCAATATCCATTTTGATTTCCATGTTTGACCCAGGATCCTTGAGATTGAGTCCACCGATAAAATCTTGGGAAAGATAAATAGCCCCTGAAAACTATGTAATTTTACAAAACCAGGTTTCTCATGTGAAATAAAATGTTGGATATGGACACATAACCTTCTACTACAAAAAATATCTACAAATTTATATGCATGATTACACATGTTCAACAGTCTGTAGTGATGAGTAGAAGATGGGTTGATAATTTTAAGAGTGAGAAATAGGGTTGTCTCATAAGAAACATGATATAGGCTCCCTCTAAGAATTATATCTCATATGGATATAATCAGATCATTCCAAACCACAAACCATCAATATCTGAAGAAGTACCCTAGAAATCTATATGGACCTGGAGAAATTTTTATATTTAGTCTCCTCGTAGACTCACAAATTTCATTCTAATAAAGGATTGATTCCATATACATGTTTTCCTCTCTATAAACCAGGTTATGGATCACCTCCACCATCTCAGCATCTCCTCACGGGTAAACATCTTGAATACTATTATGGGGACTTTCAATAATCATCTTAAAAATGAGAGTGATCTATACCTCCCACTATATCATGGGTTTCCATGTAAGAACCATCCTCAATATGGATATTGGGTTTAATAAGGTGGATTTTCTACTTTATCCATGAATGGATATATATTGTATTCTAGTCACATTCTCAGAGACACATTTTTCTTTAAATTTTGCAACAATCACATTCTTGTCGTAGGATAATTTTGTCCAAAACATACTTCTTACTAGATAGATCAGAAAATGAATAGTCATTCTTGTCCTATATGTAGGATTCAATATGATCAATATCCATTTTGATAAAAATCCATGTCTTGCATGTAGGGGGTTGTTTGTTTACCCACATCTGTATATGGTTTTAAGACATCTCATCTTGTTATGAATCATAATCCATACATTCGCCTATGATTGTTATTACAACGAATTAGTATCATTTCAAAATAAAATGTGGCTGTAGATCCCATTACAGAGGTAAAATGAAACCATCATTTGTTCCCCATGTTAATAAAAAAATGAGATTAGTAAGTGTGTGTGATCTGATATTCCTCATACCATATGTGAATCCTCTTCATATGGATATATAGAAATAACATGGATATTCTCCAAGCATCAATCATAATATCAATAAGTGTGGGGGCCCACTATTTGGTTATTAAATAATTTGAATTGGTCACTATGTATCCCATATCTATAAGTGCTATGTTCACAATGAATTTGAAAATATCCATGATAGCCATCCTTTAAAAACCCCTTCTTCTCTTTTTCTCTTAGGAGTCAGTGATGAAATTGAAATATTCTACAACTATCCACAGGGGATCACATAGGTCAAAATTTAAAAGCCAATTCCACAAATTATCTCTTCTTTTATTATCAAAAATACAATAAATAAAGGAAGAAAACTAATTACTCGAACCTATAATAACTTTGGTAGTGATGATAACTTTACTTTGGCATACATTTCTATTACCACCTCCTTGAACAAATGTGATTCTTTTTTCATGTATACATTTATGGAATGGTTAAAGAATTATAATATGTTTATATAATGGCAATTTTGGAATCATAATAATTATATATACGATGAAACAATGTCCCCATTGACCTTGGTCAATGTAACAACAATGATTTTGGACAAATAGACTAAAATTATTAAAAACATCTAACAAGAACATAACATATTTTTTAACTTTTTAATACATGGTAATTAATGATATAAAATTAGTTTGGATAAAGTATATAAAAAATTATCTTTATAAAGTAAATAATTAATATATTTTTAATATAGTGGAGTTACAGAATGTACTTGGTATGTAAAACTAATGGCATGTGATTTATCACAGTAATTTTTATTCATAGTGGCTAATTCCACATTCTCGCCATGTATTCTTTTATATGGTTTATGTAACAAAACGTGTATGTTTTATCATTAATATATAAATAGTAATATATATTAAAATTTATTTTGATGTTCCCTAATTTAATGATATTTTTCATTAAATTATAGCAATATGGTATGAAATCCTTCTCAAAATCCACATTTAAATGTATACCATTAAATTTAGTTACCTGTGTTTTAATGTTTTTATAATTTATTTAATTATTTGTATTATTTATGATTATAATATTGAAGATGATCAATTTTAACTTCTTTTAAATTTCAATTAATTTTTTTTAAAAAAAATTACTTCTATGTTCTTTTTATTGGATGATTTTGAAAACTCCTATGATATTATGAATTTTTTTAACTCATACAATGTGATGTTTTTATATATGATAATATTTATTTATTATAAATATTATCCTTTTTATTCCATGGGGATTCAAATAATATAAATCTATAATTTTTAATATATTTTTTTATAAACAAAATTCACCAGAAAATGATATATCAACTAATTTTTTTATTTTACTAAAAACAATTATGTGATAAAATTAAAATTTTATAGTAAATATAATGAATGGTGAGTGTTATTTTATTTTTTGTTTCATAATGTTAAATATAAGAATTAATTATTAATGTGGGAATATGGAGTAATCCAAATCCATTATTCGATTGTTTTTATTGGATGAGAAGTGTGTCTGTTAAAGCACTTCAATGCATTGGGTAATGGGATGGAGTTAATTGATATATGTCACTCCTAAGAGAATCTGGAGTGAGATAATTAATATTGTGACATGACAAAGTTAACTGATGTTATTTTCTCGAATGAAAATTTAAACAATGTTATAGTGAAATTTGTTACTCATGTGAATTTGAAGAGTTAACTGTTATATGATTCTCCCATAATAGTATTTGAGTTGTCATGTTAGGTCATTCCATAACCAATTTTTCATCTCTAAGTTTCCTAAAAAATTTCACTATTATCAAAAATGGGGATTTAATTAAACATGTGATCTATAAATGAAAACATTAAGGTTTTTATTTTATGGAATATTTTACAATATTATAAATGAGAATAGTTATTTTTTTCCTATTAATAATATCTATATTTTTTATTATTCATTTTTGTTTTCTTGATAAATATTTTGTTGACTAAATTCTGATTAATGTTAATTCCTTGTATTGGTAAATAATTATTCTTAGATAAAAAGTTTATTATGAAAAAGGAAAAAATTGTTATTGGTTTTTTTGAATATGAATTGGATTAACTAGGATCTTAATTTTTATGAATCATTTTTGGTAGTTTTTATTCATCTAAGGCCTTTAAATTTTTTTATATGGTGTTTTGATGATTATGAACGGTTTGGATAGAAATATCTAAAATCAAAAATTGTCGATAAATGATGTGTGTGGGTGATGAATGAATATAGAGGGTAATAACCAAGGTAAAATCATTGTAAATATATTTTTATTTCTTTCAAATATAGATTATTTATTATTTATATATTTATTATCATTATAAAATATTTATTTAAATATTTATTCAAAAGGAAAATGATTTATTTTTATATTAAATTTTTTCAACATTTATTTTATGATTTCGTTTTCAAGAACTACTTAAGAATTATATAATATGTATCTGGAAAATATAATTTAAATATTTTAATAAAAATTTCAATATTATATTATATTGATTTTTTTTAAATTTTCAAAAAAGATTTTGTTCCTGAGGAATAGTAAAAAATTATTGATCTTTTTAGAATTGTATTATTTTTTTGGAATTTTAAAATTAAAATTCAATATTTAATTTATTCTAAAGATTATTTAGTTTATTATTTATAATAATTATACAATTGTGGTCTTCGAAATGAAATTTAGAATGGAATTTAGAATAAATTAAATTATACTAAAAATTTCATTTTTTAAAAAGAGTTTTAGATTTCTTTTTTCATGATTAATTTAAAATTATATTAATCCAATTTATGTGTGGAAATTTTGAAAAATATATTCCATTGTTGGAATCAGTGGATATAAATTATTAAATAACTTCTTTTTATTTTTTCTCTTTTTGTATAATTACATTATTAATTTTTTTACCCACCCTGAAGAACAATTCATGTAATTAAGGATGAAAATAATCATATATGGACTTTAAAATTACAATGACACATTAATTTATTCAATTGGAAAATTTTACCTCATAAAATATATTCAAAAAGTCATTTATATAGCGTTCTTTCTATATGGACACGTGTCTTACCTTTATCTTAAATTATATAATGAAAAGTTAGAAATAACTTTCTCTTTGATTTATTATCTCTAATGTTTTGACATTTGGATGAATGAAGGATATTTTTGGTAATGAATCTATTTTTTTAATATAAATTATTTTTTTAGTTTTATTTAATTATAATTTTATGTAATGAAATTATTACCATAAATACATTTTTTAATGTTGATATATTTTTTATTCCATTAATAGAAAAATTAAATAAATGTAATTTAAAAAGATAAAAGTAAATATATTTGAATGAATTATTATGATACATTATAATTATATAAAAAATTATTTATGTTATCTAAATTCATTATATTTTAATTAAATTATTTTTGTTTCGGATAAAAATTCAATATAAATGAATAGTTTCCAAATTCACCATGTTATTATTTTTATGAAAAACAATTTTCTAAATGGATTTAAAATATTTGAAAACCCATATTATCTAAAAATTGATTGGTATATGGTTTAAAATTACAATCCTGGTCCCCTTGTTAAAAATAATTATTTTGTTGTTACATTGTTGACCATTAATGGTTAAAATCACTAATACTGCTATAATTGTCAAAATACATAACCATTGATTATAAAAATATGATAAGGAAAAAAATATTAAATAAAAAAGTCAAAATTTAATTGGATTAAAATATTTCTTCCAATACTTATATTACAATTTAATATTTTAAATTTTATGTCATTAGAATTTGAAAATTAATTTATACTAATGTATTACTTTATAAGGGTGTCAAACCACTGTAATATAGATGGGGTAATCTTATACTCATTTCGTAATATTTCAACATAATTATTTATTGAACATTCCTTCCCCAAATCCCTTTAAAAAATATCTGACCCTGCCATAGTGTCATTTGTTTTCTCATAAAAACATCATAGGAATTATTTTATTCTAAACCTTAAAAGGTTGTGTGTGGTAGAAGTGTAGTTCTTAAATAACTATTTTTATTTTGTTTATTTTCTTATCATATTTGAATATTCAGCAACCATTTTGAAAAAAATAACATATATCCCATATATATTTTATTTTTTAGGATAATGGAATAACATATATTCATCTTATCTTCTATCTAATGGGAATGAAAACCATCGTTTCTGTGTATAATGTACTACAACCTCGTGAAATGATGTAATTCATTTTCCATCACCTACTATCAAAAATATTCTTAATGATTTATTTAATATATATATATATATATTATTTTTGAAATATATATAATTATTAAATAATAATATATTTTTTAATTAATTACCATTTCATTCACTAAAAATGTATATTTTCATTTATGTGTACATGTGGACTATCGAATCAATGAATGATGTGATTTGTTTTTAATACCTAAATTAAATGGAAGTTATATATAATTATATTTAAATAAATAATATTTTTTAACATCGAATTATCATTATATAAAGATAAAATAATACTTACATTCTCCCCATAATGATCAATAATAAATGTACATTTTACCCAAGTGTACCTACGACCTACTATCTCAATGATTGTATCATTGTTCATTTTTGAAAACCACAATGAAATTATGGTTTTAAATATATAATTTTTGTATATAAATAATAATTTTTTTTATTAATCATAATATGTTGTAATGATGATATATTTGTCCATATTCAACCTAAATAAGTAAGTATGGTCTATTGAGCCAAATATTATCAAAACATCCAAAGTGAACTAAACTGATTAAGTAATATTATTTAAAATTACATCAAATAAAAGAAAATTAATAATAAACATTATTAGGTATAATATTTATGTATCTAATGAATATTAGACTATTTATTCAGGAGGATAAATACTATACTAACTCTTTAGACTCGAGGTAATGGTCTATCATTCAAAAATCATATTTTTAAATTTTATTTCCCAGTCATTATTTCTCAATGAAATTTTTCTTCTAAATTATTGATAAAAAATTAATTAATAATTTTTTTATAATGATTTTTATTAAATATATTATAATTTCACTGTAATTACTTGAAAAAATGTTATTTTTATGGTTTTACATAGTATTTTTCCCTTGAAACCCATATTTTAATTGTTTTCTGGATTTATTTAATAAATATTTCTCTAATATGTCCATATTATAAAAATTATTATATGCATGTTTTAATATGAATTTAAATGAATTATAATAGAACTTTTTATATAATTTTTACATTCAAAAAATGTATAACAAAATGAATATATTTACATATTTTATAAGGAATTTTTGACTTTATTTCCAAAAGATAAATGGGATGTTCTCCTATAATATATATGAAGATAATGACATTTCCTACCTTAATAACTATTTTTTAAAATTTTAATTACATTAAAATATTATATGTTTTCTTTATGTAAAACCAACTTTCCCGTTACTTTGGGATTTTATGTTTAAAAAATAATAATAATGAAATGTTATATTTCATTATCCAAAAAATTTAATCTTAGGGGTGAAAATAATGATTTTATGAGGAAATTATAATGTGTTTTGATTATTTTATAGTTTGTGGGAATTTTCAATTATGATTTGAGCTTCCATTATAAACCATTTTTGAGTGGTTTTAATTTAAACCAATGATATGTGTATCTTTGATATTTTGATACAACATTGTGTAGGATTTATGTTTCAGAGTTGACCATCTGGGTTAATCCATGTGTAAAAATGTCGGTTACTCCATCAATAACCAAGAGGATTGTACTATTTTAACCGTTAATATTATTCCAAATAAAGGAGTAATATGAAAATAATTCCACAAGTTAGATACATTAGTATTAATACTTGATGTGGTTATTATTGAAAAATTATTATTATTATAGTTATGATGATGATTTTTTTAAGAAAGATTTATTATTTCTTAGTGGTGTAAATTATATATTTGGAAGAACGTTTTCATGATTTTTTCGTGGTTTCAAATATAAAATTTTGATTTATATTTATCCATCTATATTTCATATGAAGTGTTTTATTAAAATATTTATGCATTTTTTTTCATGGGTATGAAAATGATTATTTTAAACCCAATGATTATGTCAAGAAAAAAAATATGTATATGTATCTAGAGACTAATGGTTTTTGTTCTTTTCATATATAAATTATAAATATTTTTAGGCATATCCTAATTTTTTCCATTGGGTTATTCAGATTGGTTGGTACAATAATGGTGTCAAGAGTATGGTTGTGAATATGGGATATTTAAATAAATCATTTCATATCTTAAGAGTGTTTTTATGGGAAGATTATATACTATATGGAATATTACACTTCGTGATGTAATAATTATTTATGTAATGATAATGACCTTATTCAATAAAACTATAAACTTGTTGTATCTTAGTGGATGAAGGAATATGAATTCATATCAAAATATATGAGAATATGTATTACTGTGGCCATGTAATTATAGTTAGTATTAGAATACGGGATCATATAATTTTATAATATCAGGTAACTAATGAAAATACCCTTAACAGAATTATTTTATTGTTATCATTCGATAAAATTTTATTATTACCATGTTTATTCTTTTAAACTATATTTATTTATATTTTTCACCTAGGAAATTGGGAAATAGTTTTGGGAAGGCATCAGGAGGAAAATATCCTTCCAAATCAGTATCCTAGAATGGATGGAATTTAAAAATAAGAATTTTTCATTATGAAGAATTATTTGATTAAGTAGATAAATTTTTGTAGAATACATGATTGAAATTATCTAGATATACCCTAGAGGTGAATGAAAATAGTGTAATATTACTTGAGATAAAATCATCCTTCATTTAATGGGACTTCATAAACCATGGTACATAAATGATGAAATAAAAACATAGAAGATATATTTAATGGTATGGTATGTTTGTATAATCAAATATACATATTTCTATTTACATTTTTGAATTATTTTTATCAAATAAAGGTCAATATGTAAGAATATCATTGAAGGAGAAGACATTGAGTCTTGGAATTGGATGAATTTAATAATATTTTACATAGTAATGATTTTCTTATTATTCATTGATATATTATTGAAAACGTTAATGAAATTATATTAGATGGACAATGATTTATTGAATGCATATGAATAAATATATTCTTATTGGTAAATGCATGAAACAAATATCATTTCGTATATAAATATAATAATTTATCTATTTTACTCAGGATTAATGACAAAATATCAAAAGGTATTAGATTCCTATGAATGAAAAAGTTATTAAAAACTTGTCAAACATGTCAAGAAAGTGGAAATGGAGTTCTCCTATGATCTTGTATTCTATAATAACAATAAAAAAATAATTTAGGTTTTATTGAATGGGAAAGAACCCATAAATGAAATATAATGATATGAAAATCATGTTTCATGATTGTGATAGATAAAGTAAATGTTATCTTAGGGATTGGATTATGTAATATAGAATGTGATTTTGATGTGGAATGTCAGTATATATGGACCATGATTGTCACAAACCAGGCCAGGTTTCTATTCGACCCAGCGCCCGACTCGGTCCGCGACATGGCCCGAAGGGTGTTCCCAATCCCCACAGGATGGCACAAGTGCCTGGGTATCAAAAATAAAACATGGGAACGATTTACCCAAATTAAACATATTAAAATGACCAACAAATACTAAAAATTAAGATCTAATAAATTCAATCAAACATGCCCTTAAAAACTTTCAAATTTAATGATTTACAATGCTAGACAAAGAAACAATGTACTTTGATAGATGAGTAACAAAACTCCATAACAAACCCCCACAATATAAGTGAGGTGCAAAATCCACAAGCAATGACCAAGGACCTGCATGAGAAGGCCACTAACAACTCGAACCACCATCGTTGAACACGATGTCACAACCTGGAATACACAAGAAACAAGGTCTACATACACCCGAAGGTGTATGCAGGGTGTGAGCAAAACACCCAGTAGGATGCCACCCAATGAAAAGATTCCATGCCACAACATCAAAAAGATAATTTAATGTGCTTATTCAAAGTTATACTTTCAAAAATCTTTTAAAATAAAAAATTTACAAGATAAATGCTAAAAGAAAACACTAAGAGAAACCATTTCACAAACACTAATTTAAAGTGGAAGAGAAAAAAATTCATTGTGGGCACACACACACATACTCTCTCTCTCACACACACACATACACACAGGTAGTCCTCCATATGCCAACGGAAGGTACCACATCAAGGATGGTAGCGCACTATGGGTAAATCCGCTAAGGTTCATCTAGCTCGAGTGGGACCCTAGAACCTCGTGTCTCGGTGAAACGTGGCTTAGAAGACCACAACCCTCAGAAAACGTGGCTTAGAAGGCCATGACCCTCAGTCATAATATGTTTAGTTAGTGTTGCAATCGTCAATCTAGCTAAGTGAAATAGGGATGATACCTATCCGGCTTACTAGCGCACTAGTTCTAGTCCGCCCACCTAGATACCCAGGGTTTTCCCTTGTCCTCAAACATGTTCCACATTCACATAACACATCACTTTCACATTTCACAAACCAAACATGACATTATACAAAGAAGTCACAAGTTTCATACCAAAGTACTATTTCAAAGGCACACGGACACCAAGGATGTGTCTCATTTTATAAAAATACACCACCTAAAAAAATAATGCGTATTCAAGTCCTTCAAAATACCATTTTCGCGTTACATAAATGCACCAAAGAATCATTTGAGATATTAATGAAATCATTTCAAGAAAAATCAAGAAGTATTTACACCAAAAACCACTTGATTCTATCTAGAGGCATCTCTTTAAAACTTGATACATGAGGTAACCATATCAAAACTTGTTTTCCATTGTTCAAAAAAAATTTCATTTCAATTTCAAAATTACACATCAATGAAAACACACCAAAAGTGATTCATTTTACTTTGTAAATGTCTATTTAAATACACAAACACCTAAAGTGACCTTAAAACACCTTTCGCACCTACCAAACAACCCTCAAAAACCTTTCAACCATGTTTCTCACTCAAAACACCACTTAAATAAACAATTTCTCAATTTATAAATCATATTACATGCAGAAGAAACCATTACAAAAATCAATTTCACAAATTGACCCTTCTAAATCCTCATTGGAACTCTATAAATAATTATTAAACACTTTTAAAATTTACCACAACAGGATCAAAATGAAAAAGAACATAACCATTTCTAAAGAGAGTGCAATTTTCATCACGCACGCATGTCAAACAATTTTTAAAACGCATTTTGAACAACTTATTAAACACAACCAATAATTTATACAACAACATGGATATAAACAACAAAAGCATACTAAGCAAACAAGCATGCCAAAACATTATAAACATAGATCGCACCATGAAACTAATTCATAGAACATATTAAATCAAACTAAACAATCAAATTAAATTATCTAAACAATTAAAAGGCATAGAAACACCTACCTCGCCGTCAAAACCTAAAAATTGATGTGAAACCTTCAAATTCGAGCGCGAAACATCAATCCTGCACCGTTTTCACCGCAAGGATCCTCACGCGAACTCAAAGTCATGAATTCGAATTAAAAACTTCATGTTAGAACCACAAATTCTGAAGATATACCTACTGGAAAAAAATAGTAAGGATAAAGACTTAACCAGGGGGTTCGCCAGACAGAGGAGGGGTAGGCTATTCGGTGATTCGTCGGACAAAGCAGGGTGGTAGTGGTTCCGAGTGGGGGAGGTTGGGGGTCCAGCGGGGTTCCGAGCCGGAAGGAGGGGGGTTTCAGACATGGAGGGTAGGCCGATAGGGGGGGCGTCGGGTTCGATGGCGGGTGTCCGAGAGAGGCATTTGGGGTGGCGCACAGGGTTTGGCGGTGTGAGGCGTCGCCTGAGAGGGAGACAGAGCAGCGGCTGAGGCTGCCAGAAATAGGAGGAGGTAGAGTGGTTTGGTGCGCCTATTCGCCAGGGCTCGGCCGAACAGGTGTGGGGGGTTCGTGGGGGTGGAGTTAGGCGGTGCGAGGGGATTCGGGGCACCATAGCACAATCACCGGAGAGGGTGCAGGGTGCCGGAGGAGATTCTGATATAGCGGACGACGCGAGCAAGGAGGAAGATGGCGGTGGACAGCCGTGCGCAGGGAAACCTGCATCGCAAATGGAAAAAAATGTGGGGGGGGGGCAAGAAACCCTACCCAAAAAAATAATGAAATTAAAAAAACAATAATATTTATAAAAAATAAAATAATAATAATAATTATAATAATAATAATAAACTAAACAAGAGTGATATATAAAAAAACTATTTTTCATCCCTAATATACATAATAATAATACTCAATAATAATTAATATTATCCTCAAATAATAATAATATCATTATCAGTGAAATCCTCTTATTTTTATTTTATTTTTATTTTATCACTCATTTGATTTAATTCATTATTAATTAATTTCATTTAATTTCTAGAAAATTGAGCAGGTCTGTGGAGAAACTGGTGAGGACGCGTGGTGGCCTAAGCGAGGCCGCCCGGCTTCGACAGCGGCACACTGAATATTGTCAATGACAAAACGCTCAATTTATTAGTGCAAGAGTGAAAACCCCCTATTGGGCTTGGCCTGCAATTTATATATATATATATATATAAATAAAAACAGAAATAATCATTTCAAGCAGATGAAATTATAAGATAAAACATAAAAATTAGAAACATGTCGCAGCGCAAAGACCGGGTGTGAAAATTCTCCCCACCATAAAGTTTTCCATCCCCGGAAAGCCACAACCCGAACCAAACCCAAAGAAAAAAAAAACCACACTCCCTTAAGGTTCAAAGGGAATCCCCACAAACATCATGAAAATAGAGGGAACACGCATCATGCTCAGAGAAAGTGACTCAAAAACAACATCAAGAAACACGTAAAAAGACTTTCCGATATGTGTCGCCCACCCCAAAGAGCTAGAACGCCTCCATTTGACTGATCAAGGAAAGCGACTCCCGCACCCGTGAAAACCAACTTGACAAGCTGAGACATCTTAAGTACTATTAAACTGAAACCACACCATTTGGCTATAATGACCAAATCAGGCCAAACCACATCCACAAAACACTCTTATCACTTATCACCAAGCCATATTTAAGAACAGAAGAAAAAGATCAACATGGTGAGGCCCGAGGGGCTCCCCACCATTAAGAACCTACCAACGCCCCAGGCGAGACTAGAAAACCAATAAGGGGAGGTTCGGGCAGACTCCCCACCATTAAGGAAAGGCCAACACTGATTTATTCTAGAGACATTTGTGCGAGATCCAATGTGGGTCTCATTTCCATTAGAATGAACAGAGGATACATAACTTTGAAAAAAAATTCTCGATGGTAACCAAACACCCCACCACAAGGGGCATGGAGGGAGGGACCTGACTACCGAGCGTCAAAACCACGATAAGAGACAGACCAACATCACCAAATCCTTGGATGAGCATCATTCAAATTTGAAACTGATTTACCCAAAAAACCCCATAAGGCCACTAAAGGAATTACATCCAGTGGAACGCGACCCCCCAAGACTCTAAGGAAGCGAGACGACCAGGTCTCCATATGGTCACTAAAACCTTATGCAACTAGATGGCTCATTCGGAGCGGAACAAACACAAAAACAATTTAAACTGCTTCTACTTTCAACATTGATGACTGAAATGAAGTCGGGTCCCATACACTCTCGGGGTTCCTGACCACACGTCAGCATCACTCCAAGGCCTATGGCTGGTGCCCTGATGTTTGAAGCATCTTCATCCTCGCAGTCAAGCATGGAAGACTCCCGAATGGAGCTTCTCCTTTTGGTGTCACACGCAACCACACTGCAAACGAGACAACACGAGAAAACACAACACATTATGACATCCAACTAATCATACACAGAATATTCACCAACACAAGAGCTGAAATGGTGCACGCGCATCACCATTTTTCGCACTGAATGAGAACATGACACCACAAATCGTCACCTGAACATGACCATTGTTGTTGAGAGGAACATTATATGGAGGGGGACATCAAACTGAGTCTTAAACAACACATGATTTCTGCAATTGTTCATAGCCTCCCCATGTGACTAGGTCTACCACACTAGTAGCCTAACATGAACCTTTTCTTAAACGAAAAAAACCAATGATCAGAGGACATTTAGAGCAATAGACCGCACCAACAACATCAGCTTTCTTTCACCTTTTTCCCACTGGAGTCTCCTTTATCGCTTCCAAACAATCATTGACTATCAAAGGGACCTCGCGCTGCAATGTGTTACCCAACCATGACCATTTTGGCTGATAAAAGCACTACAAGCCTTTCAAGACACTGGTCAATAATGAAAATTCTAGACCACCTTCACCCATTCCCGCTGGATTTCCTTTTTCCGTTTCTAGGAGGAACCTTCAAACATGACAGTGTCAAAATTCATACCGGACGAGTCAGACACTCAAAAGACCAAAACTCCCTTCAACTTCCATCGCGTATGTCATTCCGCTGTGAGAGGATCCGCTTAGTTGTAAAAAAGGATAGGTGGATTCTATTCTAGAATTCAAGAAGAGAGTCCTCTGATCAATTGTAGGTCTGACCAACGACGAATTTCCTATGGCCATACTTCAATCACATTTCAACGCTTTATGGGGGGGGGAATACACTAGTCAAGACAGAAAACCATGGACCCAACCGTACTAGTCCGATGGTCAATGCAAACCACAAGCGAACACCAAATGTGCAGGGGGAACCACTGCAAGGGCTCCCTGAGGTATTCTTCAAAATAATTCACTAATCAAATGCTTGCATACCAACTTACAAAAAAGCATTCAAACTCGGGACACAAATCAGTCAAAAATGATTCTCCGCTCGAAACGCCTCACATTCATCCTTTCAAAAACACAGGCACACCACACAAACACCGTTTACTAAAACACTAATTTTTTCTTTTAACAAAACATTTTTAAAATAATAAAATCAAGTGGGTTTCACAAACGCCAATGGCATCCCATGAGCCACGCACATGCATGTTCTTATGCCGCACCAGCACCCACCTCATGTCCATCCAGGCACTCATCCGCTCGTTCCATTAACCATTTCCCTTTTCATATACACTCATGCATGTGGTTTCCCATGAGAGCACCAATGATCAAAACCAAACCTTCCCATTTTTCAAAACCATCACATCCAACCCGCACTTTTCAAACCTCACACACCATTTCATTTTTAAAGTGATTCATTTGAAAAAAATTTCCAAGACCAAAACAGTTATACTTAAAAACCAAATTTCCAAGATTCCAAAACAAAGAGATGAGAAATGACGCAAGAGAAAACTTGTGTTAGTGGGTGACTAGAACGTATGGTTGGCGGCCATACGCTAGTCACGCCACCGCCACTGAGGGTATTCTAGGACAGCGTCCTCGGCTCCACATGGCTTTCCAGACCCTACGAGCTCACTAGGACCACTAACCTTACCCCCTTTCATTTCCCTTAGACAAGATTATCTGCAAGGACCAAAAACTCAGACAAACCACAACATACTTTGGTAACTCGAGTCTCATCACGAGGTGTGCTGGACGGGTACATTGCTCATAGCGAGAACGTCGAGTTTTGAAAACCTTAATTTTCATCTACTCTGACTCTATCTCAAAAGAAAATGACCCAAGAGAGAAGACCAAACTGGCCTCTGATACCATTTTGTCACGAACCAGGCCGGGTCGCCATTTGACCCGGTCCGCGACATGGCCCGAAGGGCATTCCCAATCCCCACAAGCTGGCACAAGTGCCTGGGTATGAATAATATAACATGAGAACGATTTACCCAAATTAAACATATTAAAATGACCAACAATTACTAAAAATTCAGATCTAATAAATTCAATCAAACATGCCCTTAACAACTTTAAAATTTAATGATTTAAAATTTTAGGAAAAGCCACAAAGTAATACGATGGATGAGTAACAAAACTCCATAACAAACCCCCACGCTATAAGAGAGGCGCAACATCCATAAGCTATGACCAAGGACCTGCATGAGAAGGCCACTAACAACTCGAACCACCATCGTTGAACACGATGTCACAACCTGGAATACACAAGAAACAAGGTCTACATACACCTAAAGGTGTATGCATGGTGTGAGAGAAATGCCCAGTAGGATTCCACCCAATGAAAAGATTCCATGCCACAACATCAAAAAGATAATTTAATGTGCTTATTCAAATTTATACTTTAAAAACTGTTTTAAAATAGAACATTTACAAGATAAATTCTAAAAGAAAACACTAAGAGAAACCATTTCACAAACACTAATTTAAAGATGATGAGAAAAAATTCATTGTGGGCATACACACACATACTAACACACACACACACATACACACAGGTGGTCCTCCATATGCCGACAGAAGGTACCACGTCAAGGATGGTAGAGCACTATGGGTAAATCCCCTAAGGTTCATCTAGCTTGATTTGGACCCTACAACCTCGTGTCTCGGTGAAATGTGGCTTAGAAGACCACGTCCCTCAGAAAACGTGGCTTAAAAGGCCACGACCCTTAGCCATCATATGATTAATTAGTGTTGCAATCGCCAATCCATCTAAGTGAAATAGGGACGATACCCATCCGGCTCACTAGCGAACTAGTTCTAGTCCACCCACCTAGATACCCAGGGTTTTCCCTTGTGCTCAAACATGTTGCACATTCACATAACACATCACTTTCACATTTCACATACCAAACATGACATTATAAAAAAAATTCACCAGTTGCATAAAAAAGAACTATTTCAAAGGCACACGCACACCAAGGACGTGTCTCATTTTATAAAAATACACCACTTAAAATAAAGAACGCGTATTCAAGTCCTTCAAAATACCATTTTCTTGTTATATAAATGCACCAAAGAATCATTTGAGATATTAATGAAATCGTTTCATGAAAAACCAAGAAGACTTTACACCAAAAACCACTTGATTCTATATAGAGGCATCACTTTAAAACATGATACACGAGGTAACCATATCAAAACTTGTTTTCCATTGTTCAAAAAATTTTGCATTTCAATTTCAAAAGTACACATCAAGGCAAACACACCAAAAGTGATTCATTTTACTTTGAAAATGTCTATTAAAATACACAGAAACCTAAAGTGACTTGAAAACACCTTTCGCACCTACCAAACAACCCTAAAAAACCATTCAACCATGTTTCGCACGAAAAAAACCACTTAAATAAACAATTCCTTAATTTATAAAATATATTGCATGAAGAAGAAACCATTACAAAAATCAATTTCACAAATTGACCCTTCTAAAACCTCATTGGCACTCTATAAATAAATTTTAAACACTTTTAAAATTTATCACAACATGATCGAAATGAAAAATAACATAACCATTTATAAAGAGAGTGAAATTTTCATCACGCACACATGTCAAACAATTTTTAAAACGCCTTTCACCCAACTTATTAAACACAACCAATCATTTATACAACAACATGCATATAAACAACAAAATCATACTAATCAAACGAGCATGCCAAAACATTATCAACAAAGATCGCACCATGAAACTAATTCATAGAACATATTAAATCAAACTAAACAAAAAAAATTAAATTATCTAAGTAATGAAAAGCATTGGAACCACCTACCTCACCGTCAAAACCCGAAAATTGGTGTGAAACCTTCAAATTCGAGCACGAAACATCAATCACGTGCTGTTTGCACCACAAGGATCCTCGTGCGAACTCAAAGTCACGAATTCGAATTACAAACTTCAAGTTAGAACCACAAAGTCTGAAGATATACCTACTAAAAAAACAGTAAAGAGAAAGACTTAACTGGGGGTTTTCGAGACGGAAGAGGGGCAGGCTGTTCGGCGATTCGTCGGATGAAGCAGGGTGGCAGTGGTTCCCAGTGGGGGAGTTTGGGGGTCCAGCGGGGTTCCGAGCCGGAAGGGGGGAGGGGGGGGGGGTTTCAGACATGGAGGGCAGGCTAACAGGGGGGAGTCGGGTTCGATGGAGGGTGTCTAAGAGAGGCATTTAGGGCGGCTCACAGGGTTCGGTGGTGCGAGGCGTCGCCGGAGAGGGATACAGAGCAGTGGTCGGGGCTGCCAGAAAGAGGAGGAGGTCGGCTGGTTCGGTGCGCCGCTTCACCAGGGCTCGGCCGAACATGCATGGGGGGTTCATGGGGGCGGCGTGAGGTGGTGCGAGGGGATTCGGGGCACCAGAGCATGATCATGGGAGAGGGTGTGTGGCATCGGAGGAGATGCTGAACCGGCGGACGACACGACCAAGGATGAAGACAGTGGTATGCAGCAGCGTGCAGGGAAACCTGCAGTGCAAATGGAAAAAAACACGGGGGGGAAAGAAACCCTACCCAAAAAAATAATGAAATTTAAAAAATAGTAATAATTATAAAACAAAATCAAATAATAATAATAATAATAATAATAATAATAATAAACTAAACAAGAGTGATATATAAAAAAACTTATTTTTCATCTCTAACATAAATAATAATAATACTCAATAATAATCAATATTATCCTCAAATAATAATACTATCATTATCAGTGAAATTGTCTTATTTTTATTTTATTTTTATTTTATCACTCATTTAATTTTATTAATTATTAATTCATTTCATTTAATTTCCTGAACATTGAGCAGGTGTGCGGAGAACATGGTGAGGCCGCGCGGCAGCCTAGGCGAGGCCGCCCGGCTTCGACAGCGGCACACTGAATGTTTTCAATGACAAAACACTAAATTTATCAGTGCAAGAGTGAATAACCCCCTATTGGGTTCGACCCAGACTTCATATATATATATATAAATAAAAATAGAAATAATAATTTGAAGCAGATGAAATTATAAGATAAAACATAAACATTAGAAACATGTCACAGCATGAAGACATGGTGTGACAATGATGGAAATGAAAATTATGTTGGTGGAGGTAATGAAAATACAGAGAATAAATAAGTATATTTATTTAAAGGTATTTAGATGGGTCATAATGAATATGAGTGTCAAAATTATTAGAATTATTATTTGATCATCATAACATTATGAATTTGTGTTTGGTGAAATTAGTTTCAACCACTTCAAATGATGCTAGGCTGTAAATTTTTTTTAACATGCACATTTATTTTATAATCATATTATGAAAGTTTCTTTTTTTATTCTGTATATATAAATTATTTCATTTATGTGTAATTTTATGTTAAATTAGAAATTAATTCTCAATAAATGAACCTAAAACATATTGTCAAAACACATGGGTTATGTTTTAGAGAGTGCCGAAAATTCATGAATTTTCCTTTTGATGTCTATAGAAATTATTTACCTAAAAATTTTATAGTCTTCAATCTAGAAGTGTTTGATGTTATTCTTTGTTTAGATTAAATATTAGTTTACCATAATGGGATAGATTGTGGACAAAATGATATTGTTTTATTAAAATAATATGTTTATAATCAAGAATGAATTCATAAATGTTATATGATATCATATATCTTAGAAACTCTTAATAGGTTAAAATTAAATTCCTCATTGAGATATTATTGATAATTAGGTAACTATACATGTTAATATTGAACCTATAGTAAAATAATAAATTATTTTTTTAGTCATAAGTTTCTTCATGTTATACAGGAAAAAAAGATAAATTTACTATTGAAAATGATTCTAATTCAAATTAATTTTCAAATCTCCTATATCAAATAGTTTAAGAATAAAAACTAAAATTGAATAAATTAATAGCATGAATTCCAATAAAATGTTTTATTTATCATTTCTCAGTGGGGAGATCATATATTTTTTTTTAAAATATAGGAATATGGTTCCATGTTGCTTCTGATTGACTATAAATCGTTTAATAACATTAATATAATGAATAAATACCACTTCCCTCATATTGGTGACTTTTTTATCAAATCCGTGTAGTTAAAATGTTTTTTTAGGTTGACATATGGCATATATTACATCAGTGGAAGGTGAAGAAGTATAAAAAATTGATTATAGTGCTTCACAGAAGGAGATTTAATTATGAGTTTTTTGTTATTTCCATTTGGATGAAAAATTCTTCGAATATATTTATAGATTGTAGGAATATAGTTTGTTATGAAAAATTTGACAATTATGTTATAGTTTTTATAGATAATATAATTATTTATAAAAATTGTTATATGTAACTACAAAAAAATCTATTAATGGTTGAACAGAACTATAAATAATATTAGATATAAAGAAAACTTATCAATTATGATTTAGGATAACAATGTATTTCATTACTAGGAAAAGTTTTAATTAAATATGGCATTAGAGGTTATATAACTAATAATTAACTGGTTGGGGGAATTTACCAAAATAAAAAATGTTTCTATAGTTCTTTGTTTTATTAGATTATTATATTTTTACCATTACTGTGATAAAAAGGATTCACATATTTCCGGACCACTGACTATGTTAACTAGAAAAGGTGTTAAATTTATATAGAAGAAATTAATTTTATGACTTCTTCTAAGAACTAAAAATAATAATGTTTAAGGCTCCATTTTGGATTTATCCATCCATAAATTTTGTATTTCTCACCTATAGTGACTCATCATTAAAAGGAATTGGTCATGTCAAAATATAGTACAATCATGTAATTTATTATGATTTACATAAATGGAAATTTCAAGATAAATATTACACTTCATAAGACCATGTACACTCAAATATAGTTTTTTATTTAAAAATTTTGTGTGACCCTTTATAATGAGTCAGGTGTGAAATACAAACATTCAAAAAAATATTGAGGTATTTATTCACATAGAATGTAATGAACATCAGAAAAAAGAAATATTTGAAAATTGATTATTAATATAAAATTCATTAAAATAAAGGTAAATAAAACAATTTAGAAACAACATTCAGTTGGAAAAATTATGGTACACATACCGTGTTATGTTTGAACCATGACACTTTTGTTAGTGATTGAAGAATTATAACATAGAAATTAGAAAGAAAATAACTAATGTTTTATTTTTGGTTTTAGAAATATAGTTTCTTTTAGAAAGAATTTATAAATATTAAAAATAAGATAAAGTTTTATATTAAATTGATAAAATAATATTAAATGGTTAAGTAAACAGAATTTAGTTTAAATGAAGGGGGTGTGATCATATTTAGAATATGATAATGTGTTCATTATGATTCTCATATGAAGAGATAATTATTAAGTTAATATCATAGTTCCTAATTTTATTATCTCCTGGTGTCACTAGGATATACATATAACATTGAGTGTATTACTAGAGGGATGGAATTTAAGTAGATATTTCTTACATTACCAAGAAAAGTTTAACTTTTCAATTGGTTAAGGATGAATTTAAACTACCAAAGGGTTTTCTTAATCCTTTCCATATTCATGATATGATCTGTTAAAATAAATCCATGTATTTTGTGATGGTATTTTAAAAGAAATATAAATTTAATAATGTTATTTGGGTTACTGTGTATTGATTAATAAAATATATTCCTTTCATTCTGAGTCAAGATACTATATATTAAAAGAATATTTATCAACCATATATTAATGTTATATTTTGGATACATGGAGTTTCTATATTAATTTTAATTTTTTATGATCCTAGGTCAAAAGAAAAAATGGAAAATAATTAAAAATTTATTGTGTACTAAATTAAATTTCAGTGAAATTTTTAATAATCAATCTGATAGGTAGTCCGAGAGAACAATTCATTCCTTGGAATATATTATTAATTCCTCTTAAATGTATTACTATGGGTACTGATATCAACATTATTCATTCGTTGAGTTTTCATATAATAATTTTTATTATTCTGGTAAATATATGGATTATTTTATGTAATTTGTTTTTTAAAATAGTGTTGGACATAGTTTCTTGGGGTGATGTAAGTGGTAAATTTTTTTGGGAAATATTAATGGTTGAAGAAAAAGGCAGGGAAGGTAATTATGATTCCAAAAATATATGAGGATTCCATAGAGTAGGATGAAAATTTATCTAGACATATGGTGGAATGATTATTCTTTTGAGGTAGGTGTTTATGTTTTCATAGAAATATCTATAGGAAAAAATGAGATGTGTCATGGTAATTGTGGAAGATAGGTCCATGGTTTATTAGAATGTATTTAATCCCATGAGAAGTTGTATATGCCACCTATTATGTCGCCTTTCCACAAATTTTATCCCATACACATAACAATTTCAGGTTTCAATGTTAATAAAACATGTTTCATATTATTCTAATGTTTTGAGCACTGTTGTAGTTCAATTTGAAGAGAAAATTTCTTATTATGGTCAACTTATTCATAATCATAACCATAGAGATAAAGTATTTAACAATAATAAAACTGAAGATGTTATAATATTGTTGGTTAATAATTGGTTAAGAAGCAACCTCAGAATCTTAAAATGTTAGGAAATAAATATATGCTCACTTGTTTAATAATTGAATAAAAATATGAGGAGGTAATTTCTAAATTTGGAGGAGAAATAAATTATCCCACATCTATGAATTGAAAATTGTTTTCAACATATATTGTGGGATTATTTTTATATTAAATTCATCCACATATGTTGATAAATATTGAAAAATGGTTTCAATATTTGGAATTGGGTTTTCTAAATTGATTAAATTGAAAACTTTTATTTTTTCAAATTATAAAAACTATCTTAGTAATTTTGGTAACCATAGTAATATTTAAATCTGGTAATTAAGGTTAAAAATAAAAATAAAAGGAATAAAAAATTTCTTTAATAGTCAAATTAATTTAATGTTTTTACTATATATCAGAAATAATCATCCAAAAGTAAAATATATGGCCCTTATGGAATATGGGTATGATTTTTACATGTATATCATTTTTTGTAATGAAGTGTTAAAAAATCATTCTCTCTATAGTATTATATATATATATTTTACATAGGGATTAATAAAGGATATGAATGGTTCGAAATATAATTACGAAATATAGTTATTTATTATATTTCATAGTAATATATTCCAATGTTTTAGATATTATATAATTATATTAAGTACTTATGGAACACCGATACAATATTTATTCAACTAAAAAAATTTATTACAAATTCCTAAAGTAATATATAATTTTTGAATTATTGTGTTTTAAATTTTTTGTACATATAGATGGAATATTAGAGTGATTTTATGGAATTATTTTAAAATTAAATTATCTTCTCCTTATGTAAAATAATAAAATTAATTTAATATTTCCAAATTTGACAATAATGTTACTTTATAAAAAATAATATTTCATTAAATGAATTAAGACTCAAAAACTTCCTATGTTAAGAGATTTAATTTCTATATTGTTTAAAATATCATCCATTTTTCATTTATAGTCCAATTTTCCTTTTATTGAATATTCCTTGACCAATAAATTGTTTAATAATAAATTCTATAGAAATTATTACAAGTGTTAATAAAGTGCTAAAACAAAAATATAATTGCAATTTTACAATATATACTTGTCCACCTTTTATTGTATACATTGAATTAAAATAATAGTCTATTATATTTGAATAATAAAAATTGTAATCATTTTTTATTTTAATTTTTTTATAATAATTTAATACTTTACCAAATTACAAGAGTTCCTTTACCCTCTCTCGTAAAAAGGAACCACCCAGCCTCTTTTCATCAAATATAAAGATGATTTTATATCAAGAAATACCTATATATTTCCATTCACACCATCTCTCCCCAAGTCATTACACCATTTCTTGATCATAAATATATCCTAGGAAATATGTTTCTTTTAATGTGAAGATATTTTTTGATTAAAATGTTTATTTCTTATATTTTTAAATTCATTTATTCTCTATTTCCAACTTCTTAAAATATTATTCAACTGTTGTTAAATAATATCCCATGTTTATATTATATAATAAGATGTATTTACAGAGTAAAGTTAATATTAGATACATATTTATCACTTCTAATATAAAATATTTCATTTTCATTGTTATAATTCACTTTAATGAAAATGATAATGTCACTCATGCATATGTGTGTATTTTCACCTCTACAATGCGATACTGTATTTTATTTTTCTACAATATATTTTGATTATATATATATATAAAATATAATGGAATAAAATGATATATATATATATCATTATCAAAGGATAAAATAATACATTCTTTTCATTCATCGTGAGTATTGATAATGGAAACGCTAATCGTTCGTATGTGTTGCCTACTATCTCCATGATTTTAATATAGTTCATTTTTCATAAACAAAAATCTTAGATGGTTGTAAATGTATTATTTTAAAAAAAATGATAATTATATCATCATTATTATTATAAATATGAATAAATAATGACAACTCCACCGTAGTGAACCTATCAATGTCAATTTTGGCATATGATTCGAATATTGTCAAAATATCCAACATAAATTGTATTGATCAAGTGATTTCATATAAATGGAATTAAAAAAATTTAAATTAATAATAACATAGAAAATATTCTTAATCCAGAAAATAATTAACATCATTTTGTAACACAAGAAGGGAAATGAAGTATGTGATGATTTCGACTCGAGGTAGTGGACTTTCTTCTAAAATTAATGTTTTAAAGTTTTCCATCAAAATAATCTTTTCTTTTTGCATATTATTATATATGATTGAAGGAAATTATTATTTATGAATTAGTGGATGATAAATCTCATTTACCAACATATTTTTCCTTCATATAAATGATTATTTAAAAAAAATATTTTTAGGGTTTCACGTAATGGGGATGAAACTTAAAAACCTCATTTTAAATGTCTTTAATGTTTATTTTTTAAATATATTTCATCAATGTAAATATTATTTAAATATACTTACATAGATTTTATTAAATTAAAAAAATGAATTATGAAGAAAATGTTTTTATCGTTTTTTTCATCGATTCAATTGGTTACAATTGGAATCTTTTCCATTATTATATATGGAACATTTTCAGTTTCATTAGAAAATGAAAAAAATGATTCATCTGTTTGAATATATATTCAAGAAATAAATTATTATATCTATATAACCAATCTTTTATATTTTAATTACATTATAATATTCCTCATTTCCTTTAAAAAAAGTTATTTACCTTTATAATGGGATTATTAGTTCTAAAAATGATGTTTTAAATAAAATGGAATTATCAATATATGAATGTTTTATCCTTTGGGTGAAAAGTCATTTTTATGATATTTGATTTTGTGTTTTATGATTTACTTATCCTTCTATATAATTTTGATTGATGATGGGTTTTTTGGTTGTAAACTACGAAAAGGTGGTTCTGTGATAGCTCTCTAAATCATTTGGTAATATTTATGTTTGGAAGTTAACACTAATGGTAATTACTAGTGTAATCACGATTATAATTCCATGAGTATCATTGAGGGTTACACCACTTGTAACCATGAAGGATACATCAAATTTAATATTGATATGAAAATTATTTCCCATGTTACCTATCTTATTATTTATTCTTTAAATGTTTTTATTGACATATTTTAATTCTTTACGGTATCTTATGTGGTATATGTCTATGAAAATATTTTTATACATATTATGGATGAAAATAATAAATTTTCAAAACATCATTCTAGAAAATATCATGATTTGAAATGAATTATTTAAGAGTTTAATTTTTTCTTGAACATTACATATGAAATGTTTTATGAGAATAATTTTTAAAAAATTTGACATCCTAGGTAAGAAAATTATTATTTTAAACCCAATATTTATTTTGCAAATGGAATTAATTTTGACTATCCTTGGACTATAAGTTTTTTTAAATTTTTCTTTTTTCACTTATGAGTATTTTTGTTCCCATACTACATTACTAAATATTTTTCAATTTTTTTAAATTATAATATGGACGTTTATAATTTCATCATTAAAATTGTTAATATGTTTCATTAGAAGAAAACATGATATATCTAAGATATTATTTTATAAAAATAGAGACTTGGTTTATGTTTCCTCTGTATGATTCAAGACATATTTTCATATGTATGATGCAATAATTCTCTAAAAATATAAAGCTAGAGTATGTTTTATATTGCTTGAAAATTAATACTTGTATATTGATACGATTAAAAGATCTGATTAATGCCAATACATTATAGTTTGTATGAGATATAAGGTATATCTAATCATAGTGGTTAAGATACTAAATTTAAATACCCCTAATATATTTTAATATATGGTTTGAATTTGAATGAATATGAACTACACTATATTTCTTTGAATTAATGATGTATATTCAGAATATTTTTTCATATGAGAAACAAGAAAATAAATGGGGCAAGAATCAATATGAAAATAACCTTCTAAATATAAAATTCTTAATAGTTGGAATTACAACAATGTAACTTGTAATTTTGATGTATTAGTTGAAAAAATATGTAAAGAGTGGTGGTTTCCATTCTAGAGAATATAAATATCCTCCCCTGAAAGTCATTTTGATAGTGTAACATTTTATGAAATAATATCCATCTTTAGTTAGTGTGTATTCTTACATAATGGTTGATTAATGATGGATTAAAACCCTAGAAAATATATTTTAATGTCATGGGTTTTTTACATATTTAAATATTAACTCTTTTTTTTTACTATTTTGAATGTTATCCAACTAATGGTAGTCTATTGTTAAGAATATAATTTAATTTAAAGATATTGTGGATTGAAATGGTATATTTTTACATTATTTTCCGTGATAAATATGATTATAATGTGTCTACACATAGGATGGGAAAAATTGGAATCCAAAAAGAGTTTGGAATATTCATTGCCCAAATATGAAGAAAACATTACCCATTTGGAAATAAATTCACTATATTTTAACTAGGATCAGGTGTAGCTGCCCATGTTATTCAAAAAAATTGAAATTCAAGTAACTTTGTTTAAAGTAGATATTTATAACTATCCTTTAAACATAATTTTTCCACTTTTATGATTTGAATTTCAAGAAACTGTCATCTACAATTGTGTTTATTATGTTATTTAAAGTCTAATGAAAACAATTTTTTTGTGAATAGTAACATACCCTTATGAATATTAATATGACCCTAATTAATAGTAAAATTTATTTTTATTTCATTTTCTTATGTCTTTAAGATAATAACATCTTATTTAACTTTTCATTATGATATAGAAGTAGTTATAGAATTAGAATTGTTAATTTTGGAATTAAGTGTGCTTTTATAGGAAAAATTAACTAATAATATTTTAAAAAAATATTTTAAAAAAATGGACATCATTTTTGAATTCTACACATCAAAAAATGGTTAGGGTAAATTTTTGGATTTTTTTTGAAATTCTTGAATTTTTGATGGATAGCGAAATATGATAAAATGTCATATAATCAAATTCGTAGTAATTTAACTATTTATGTCATCATAAGTTATGTAAGGCCAAATTTTTTGACCTCACATTCCATCATTACTAGTTTAGGTCACATGAACTAGTCTATTCATAATCTTGTTAAAACATATTTTAATAATGTTTAAAATAATGAAAAATCCTCCCGCTCCTCTACTATAAAGACCACCCTCACTTCCCTCTTCTTCCCACACCCATCAAGACTTGATCCATGCCTATGTTATTCCCAATACTCCTCCAAAGGCTCTTACTCACATCCTAGAGATTCTGGTCTCACCGAAATACAAAAACCAAAGCCCTTAAGAAGGATCCCAAGGAGAAGAGATCAAGAGGTAAACATCCTCTTTTTTTATTTCATTTTATGTTATTCTCTTCCATTACCTTTGAAATTTGTAGGAATATTTCATTCCATATCCCCATTAATGCTCATATTAATTAATATTAGTGAGATATCCCTTTTTCTCATCAAACTATTTTTATGAAATTTTAAGAGACGACGTTTGGCTGCCAAATTTTTGTGTGAAATTTATAAAGTTTACTTTTATTTCATGATTCCTTAATTTTATTCTTCTTTATGCACCTAATCTTAAAAAAGAAGAATAAATTATCTAGAATCTTTTATATTATGGTTGTTATCATGTTCATGGAAAATTCACCATCATTCCTTTGCTCCTCTCCCACTTATTCAAGGAATTACGAACATTGTCCACGATGTGTCGAATTACTGACATCATGAACGATTTGATTTCATTTTTTATTAAAATACTTAAAGTCTGATAATGAAAACATTTTTATGATATAACCAGGTTATAATATATGTATTATGTCCCACCAATGGTTCTATAATTCTTTTGTACATGTGGTTTTAATTTATAAAACAAAATGAGGTCGTTATTATCAAAGAACAACTAAAATGATCTAAACGAACTTCATTAGTGTTTTAAAATATATTTCATCCTCATGTAATAATTAAAAATGAGAAATTAAATAATTTATGGTATTGGAAATATGTAAATACTACTCCATTACAATTCTAGAGATTCACTTCCAATCGATTAGAATGTACATCATGAACCAATCTTGGAAATCAGGTAAAGAACTCACCGAAAAACCATGCTAGAAGAAAAATAATAAAAACTATAGGGTAAAATAATGTTATCAAATGATCATATAAGATTTTATACACATGAAAATGTTTCTGTAAAATACTAATAACACCTTTTAACAATTATACGGTATGTTCAAACATGGTTGAAGTAAGACAAGACTGATGTAAGTGAATTCTTAACTGGATTTACAATCATTAGGTTAACCTTATACTCCATTATTTATGTGGTATTAAAATTTATTGTGTGGTGGGTCTTTATTATATTATGTTTACTTATGTCTATTTACTATTTATATACATATTCCATCCACTCTATTATGTCTCTCTTCAGTGGTATGATATTTATAAGGGGCATTCCTTTTAAAATCTACTTTTACAAATCTATTTTAAAAAATTCCAAAGAAATGTTTTTATGAAATTATTCATCTTGAATGATTATGCTCTAGTTATTAGGAATTTTCTATGATAAATTGTGGGACCCATATCCCACTCCAATGCATTGGGTATGTGTAAGTTGGAGGTCAACCATATATTTACTCCTTGTGTAAGTGAGATGGTTACACAAATTGTAAGGTAACTGTGAGGGTTAAAAATTATAATGTAGCCGAGAGAGTTACAAGATTATGTATGTAATGCCCCAAGATACCTTTATGGTTCTACTTATATTCTTATGTATTGATGAAATCTCATATTTCACAATGTAAGTATATATACACAGGTGATATGTATTTCTAAAAAAATGATTTCTTACGTTACAAGTTATCCATTGAGTAATGTGTTCTTTCCTACTTTTTATATCACTTAATGAGTTTTTGTTCTCATCCCAAGTTTAAAATTATTTTTCATAGGTTATTGGATGTGTATGAAAAATATGTAATCCATGTTAAATGTTGAATAATTTCCAAGGAATCATGTTTTTAGTTATAATGTTTTTAATTTTGGAAGAAATTAAATCTATTTTTATGGTTTCCATTCTGTAACAATGTGAAATGATATGAATGTATTATGTCCCAATTCTCTAAATCTGTAAACATGATAAGATACATAATGTAAAAGGAAGTTTTTTCATGACTAAATTCAAGATTTTGTATGTAATAAAGAAAATTAAAGAATATGTATGTAATAATAATGGGTCCTTATAGTGTGTAACAGAGAATGGTTTAGATAAAATTACGGGTTAGAATGATGTTAAAATAATAAAATAAATGAATTTTACTCCTTGATTAATTTCAAAGGTTTTAGAATTTAGAGATTACCATGTTGAATCATATTAGATATGTTAGTTCAGAATGGTTTTCCGTAGAAGGAACATGGTTTCTGAAGAGGAGAGGCAATGAGGGATTGACATCCTTCATGATCTACAACCCAGAATGGTAGGGATTGGAACCGAGAAGTTTGTGACAGTAATGGCTCACCTAACTCAAGAAATAAATGGTGGTGGAATCCATGAAAGAGAATAAATAGAGTTACTACAACAGAACATGAAAGTAGTGGAACATTTTATGAGACAACACCCTCCTGGTTTCAATTGATCTCCTGGGCTAGTAGCAGCTGAAGGATGGATCAAATCCTTTGAAAAGATATTTTATGTTATGGGATGTTTAGACAATCATAATTTAAGTCTTTCCATTTATAATTTTGTAGGGGAAGCTGATCAGTGGTGTTCAATGGTAAGGAATATTAGGGGTAGAGAGGATTTTGATGTCTTAATGTGGGATGAATTTAAAAGTATTTTCCTTGAACAATATTTTCCAAAGGTGGTGAGACTTAGGATGGAGAACCAAATCCTCGAATTGAAGTAAAAAGAGGAGGATTCAGTGGCGATATATGAATAAAACTCCACCTGACTGATGAGGTATGCTCCAAATATTATTAAATATCTTGATAGTAGAATCAACCACTTTTAATCATGACTGAATCCAAAGTATTAAAGGGTGTTGGCCTCCTATGAATTCAAAAGTTATAAGAAACTTGTCTGATGTACTAATAGGGTAGATATGGAGTTTTTTTATGATCATATAAATTTTGGAAATAATGAGAAGAAGAGGTCTAGATGGAATGCGATGGGTTAGAATCAACCAAAGAAATCTGATGGAAAGAAAATCTAATTTCCTGTTTTTGAAAAGTGTGGCAAAAAAACCTGGGAATGCCTTAGAAAAAATTGGAAGTGTTTTAAATTTGGTAAGATTGGACATATGGCCTGACATTGTAATGAAAATGCTCCATAGACTACTGCTAATAAGAAACTCGTAATGTGTTTTAAATGTGGTGAGATATGTCATTATGCAAATGCCTACACAAAAAGAGATCTGAATGATGTAATGAAGATAGACTATAAGCAGAAAGGTGTAGGGAGATACTTTGCAACTACGTCAGCAGATGTCGGGCCATCCAATTAAGTTGTATAAGGTACTTTTTTTGTTCACTCAGATTTTGCTATTTGTTTTTGATACGAGGTCTACACATTCATTCATCTCTGAGAAATTTTCTAGTAATTTGGGAATATCACCTCAACAAATGAGACCCGAACTTGTTGTTAAAATACCAGGGGAAATACTATAGAAAATAAAAATTATTGAAATCTTTCTATTTTGGATTGTGGAAGGACTTTACCTACAAACATTGTTGTTTTACCTTGAGTTGAGTTTTATGTTATTCAGGGAATGGATTTGCTTTTTATTTATCATGCAATGATTGTCTGTAGAGCTAACGAAGTAGTTTTTCAGAAAGTGTTTCTGTTTGTATACAAGAATGAACCCATAAAATTGATCATATATCAGGACACTAAGAAACCGTTGAAATATGGAATTGAATGTAATATTTATCATATTGTTGAAAATAAGGGAACAGTTCCGATTAGTGATGAGACACTGGTAAATGAATACCTTGATTTTTTCCTGATGAGTTACTCAGTGTCATACTAGATCTGGAAATTGAATTCATAATTAACTTAGTTCTTATGTCCATGACAATTTCAAAACCCCCATATCATATATCACAAATAGAACTTCTTGAATTGAAAAATCAGTTGCAGGATTTTCTTGATAAAGGTTTCATTTTTCCTAGAAATTCACTATGGGGAACCCCTACATTGTTTGGTAAAACAATGATTGTTCCACAAGACATTTCATTGATTATAGTGCTTTAAATAACATCACTGTTAAAAATATGTATCATTTTCATCACATCTATGACTTGTTTAATCATATTAAGTGGTCTCAGTTCTTTTCAACGATTAACTTGAGATCCAGATACCATCGGCTAATGGTTAAAGATGATGACATACCAAATCATGTAACACCCAAGACTTTTATAAGAAATATTTTATTTTTATTTTATATAAATCATCAAAGGAATCTTTAACTACACACAACACTATCTTGGCTTGATTTACACGAAATCGCGACCTTCCTTGATAGCTTGCGTCGTATGCAATACCGAGTTTCACTAAACAACGATATGCTATTAAAATATTATTAAAACAAGCCGTTATGAATATTAATAACTATTTTTTGAAATTTTGTAAATTTTATTTTATCAAAATGGACTTCTTTTTTGGATTTGGAATATCGAAATTAGCCTAGGGTGAAATTTGGGTATTTTTCTGGAAACTTTCAATTTTTGATGAATAGTGAAAACACTGAGTTACTATTTAAAATCCAACTTTTTATTTAAATAATTATTTATTTTATTTAAATTTATTTTAGGTCAAAATTGATACATAATAATTATATAAGTTCAATGTAATTCTTTGGAGTAATTTTATAATAATTTTAGATATATAAAAATTTTATTGAACTTTTCACCATCTTTTACCCACCTCCTAGGAGAATTTGCAAATTTACATAAAACATAATTTTACCACTTCTGTGAATGGAATTTCAAAAATCCGAGAGACAGGGTTGATTTCAGTAAGAAAAATGTGGTTCAATGAGATGAAAATAATTTTTGGTGAATAGTAACTTTTTACATTTATCTACCACGGTTAAAAGTAAATAGGTTAATTAAGGGTAAAAATGATTTTATTATTACCCTAACACATGTCCTAATTCTATTGGATAAGTTTAATTCGACCAAAAACAATCTTAGGAATAAAATATTCCCATTTAGGCCCAATTGGATTAGATTAAGACATTTATTATTAATTTATTTAAAGAATGGTTAAAATAGTTAAAATCAAAGTTTAATAAGTAAATAATTTTTAATAGGGTTATACATAAGATACATTCAGATATAAATATTCATTATAAATATAAAAATATTTCCTACATAATGGTAGTTTATTTGTAATTTTTAGACATTAAATAATTTAATTTATTTATTACACAAATATGATGCAGTAATTATCATATTAATGAAATATTGACATAATTGATGTTATAAATATCTAAATAAATGTAATTGGAGACTTTTTATGAATTAAACTAATATTATAGGTTAATATGACATGTTAGCATTGATTTAATTAAAATTTTTCGAACTAATCATTCTGTTATGATTTTCACAAAAATCAATTACTAAATAGTGTCAAAATTGACATAAAATAGTTTCTAAAACAAATATTATATTATTAATTGTTATTCTATTCTTAAAAATAAAAGGTTCGGCCAAATGACTTAGATAAGGTTATATATATTAATAAAAAACAACTTGGGGTTAGTTTGGCTTGTTATAGTATGTTTATTAACCTTATAGTGTAAGAACACAAAAAGACACGGTAAAAGTAAAATTATCTTACTTAAAGTTAAATATAAAGGATAAGGCTACAATAGTAAACGAAACATGTCCAAATTCTATTGGATGAGAGGATTTCTACCCATCCCCACCTTAGCTTATAAATAAATCAATTTTTAGCTATTTAGAACCAAATATGGCTTTATAATAAAATAATATTTTTTGTTTTTCCAAAGGTGCCCCTCTCCTCCCTTATAAAAGGGAACCTCCTCCCTCTCTTCCTCACACCACTTTGAGCCTTAAAGCTCAGCCAACCCCTGCCAATTTCTCCTCTACACTTCCCTATAAACATCTTATAGGTCCTGGTCTTCTTCAAAGACCAATTTTAGTGCCATAAAAGGAGGTCTCAAAGAAGTGCTTCAAAGAAGAGGTAATGTCTGTTACAAATTCTTTCAACATTATTTCTTCTTCCATTTCTTCTTCTTTATTTGTTTCATGATGAATTAATGACATTAATATCACTCATATACATATATGTTATTATAATTATGAAACAACCATATTTCACCATTTATCCATCCTATGGAAAACGAAATCATTGTGCGTGCGTACGTACGGAATACCGTCTCCACGCCGTGGTGTAATCTATTTTCCACCACCACATTACTTTGATGGTATAATGGTGTAAAGAATGTATATATATTATTATTTTAATGTGATATTGATTCTAAAATAGTATACATACACTCCAATACAATTCCACGATCATGGGAACGATATCATCGCTCGTGCGTATGTACGGAATAGCGTCTCCACGATGTGATGCGACTTGTTCTACATGATTTTCATTGCATAATGATTAAGTAAATGAATTTAGTGAATAAATATGATATATATTACACTAATATCATTCTGGAAATGAGGTATCTATAACCTAAAAAGAATAATAATAATTTATTCGACAAAACACGCATAAGAACAAAAAGTAATAAACACCCGAATAACAAGTAGCAATGAAATATTACTAATAATAAGCTAAAACAATGACCATATATGATATCATAACAATGATTATGATTCTGTAATAAGTTAATGACATAATTTAAATCATTATACAGGAGGTTCGGACACTTACGAAGAAAATCGGACCTAAGGTAAGGGAAATATCACAATCTCATTTTTTCCGAGATTGTTTATACTTTGGAATTTATTGGGGTGTATTTTATCATCCACATCCATGTTTCCTCAATATGTAATTTTATTTCCATCCACCTACAATTTTTTAAATCCAATTTTACCCTTCGGTGAGTTTTTATTAAAAGATATGAAAGAAGTCTTTTGTCGTTTTTTGTACGAGGTACTTTTTGACTTTTCCGACAAAAGTACGAGAAGAATATTTTTTAACTTATAAGACATTAATATATTTTTTAAACATTATTTAAAAGAATCTTACTTTACAAGTTTTCATGTTTATTTTGAATCAACTTCTTTTAGTTTAGAATTTTATGACATGTTAATAAAGGAAAAGTGTATTTGAAGTAGAAATGATATTTTCCTCAAGAATGGAGTTCAAGTGTTTTATCAAAATTATTTTCCATCTAAGATAATAAAGGGTTCTGTTTCTATCCCTATTCTTTCATTGATTTTATTATGTTGTGGTGGAATTATTTTTATTGATTCCTTTATCTTATATTAATTGTTTTATGATGTCACGATGCTTAAAGATCCCATTGTTATTACATGGGTTATGCTATGATGTATGGTTTATGATTTTGTGGAACACATAAGAATGGTATCATTATGAGATGGGTGGGACCTATATCTCCCTCCAATTAATTGGGTAAAGATTTTATATCTCATGAGATAGACATGGATGGAACGACAGGTTAATCTGGTTCAGTGAAACAGGACTGAAACGAGGAATGAACTCGGTTCAGAAATGGACTTTGTCCACTAAGATAGTCTTGGCAATGAGTCTTGACTAATAAGAAATTATTCTCTATGATTATGTGTGTATGCCACAAAGCTTCGTGTTTTAAGTTATGATTAATGTGATTACATTTCACTTCCATGATTTATCCCATGTTATGAAATTATGATCTCTTTTTCAGGGTAAGATTTCCAAAATGTTATATTGTTATGAATATGATGTGATTGATATTTCTTCTGTTTACCCTTACTGAGAATTTTAGCTCACCCTTTTGTATGTTTTCTTTCCCCAGTCCAGGAATAAGGTTATTAAGTACGATATTCCAAAAGGGACTCTAGATATGATAAAATAAAATGGAGAGAGTGTAGATGATTTATGAACTAGTTGTTTATGTTTCCCAGTTTCTAAATACACTATACCTATACAGTCCTTTCCTAGTTTTGTTATATGTTGTAATAAGTGTGTTTCAATTTTGAAGTACTAACAATGTATGTAAATTATGGGTAGTTATAGTTTGTACCAGAGGAAAGGTATTGTCAACCTTTAAAAACTAGGATATGAAAGCCTTTGTAAGAATCCTAAGGATAAGTCTAAGAATAGAACACAATTTTAGTATTTTAGAAATGGCCATGAATAACCAAGGATAGGACCTTATGTGTGAAACTTTATTATTGATTATGTGGTTTTCCTATTATAATTAGTGTTTCTCACACTATTCTTCTTGGTTTTAGTTAATGGCTGGAACCTGAAGGAACCGTGTTAATGCGAAATGCGACGGGAAATGTAATGATTGTCCCCCCTGAGAAACCAAACATTATGGGAGCTGGAATGAAAAATCTTGTAGCCACGATCACACAACATTCTCAAGATATGAATCATGCATGACTTCAAAATGAGAAAAAGAAGGAGAAAAATTTTGTTGAGTCCTTCATGAGACAGAGTCCACCTTCATTCAGCGGGTCTGCTGATCCATTAGTTGCTGAACAATGGATCAGTACTACTGAAAAGATATTTTCAGTTCTTCAATTTTCTGAACATGATAAAGTCATCTTAGCAGTGTATCATTTGGAAGTTTATGCTGATCAATAGTGGAATCTTATCAAGAATATGAGGCCAAGAGATGAAATTGAGTCCATGGAATGGGACGAGTTCAAGAACTTATTTTTCAATAATTACTTCCCCCATATTCTCAGAACAAAGATGGAGAAGGAGTTTCTTGAACTAAAACAAAAGGATGATGAATCTATTGGTACATATGAAATTTTTTTTACAAGACTTGAAAGGAACGCTTCTAGTATTATTATCCAACCTGAGAGTAAGATCGATCGATTCTTTAGTGGCTTAAAACCAAGTCTTCGAAGGGCGTTAGCCATAAGGGACTTCAATAGCTACGAGGAAATCATTCGATGTGCTCTCAAAGTTGAGATGGATATTTGAGTAACCCATCAGCCATATGGGTTTGATAAGAAGAGTAAAATGGAATTCAAAGGAAAATCTAAAGAGCACATTGAAAAGAAGATGAGTTTTCTCTTATGCTCAAAGTGTGGAAAGAAACATGGAGGGAGTTATCTTAAAGGGAAAAGTAATTGTTTCAAATGTGGAAAGGAAGGTCATCGGGCATTTGAATGCCGCAATGATGGGAAGAAGATGTCTAGTGATGCGAACAATGAAAAGGCTACACAGAGTGAACCTCCTACACTTCAATGTTACAAGTGCAAGGAAATGGGGCATTATGCCAATAAATGCCATAATCCAAGGGTTGTTGATGATGATCGATGTCAACAAAATCTTAATGCTAAAGACAAAGGAAAGTCACATGAAATTTCTATCAGTGATGTAGAGTATGATAAAGAAGTGGTGAAAGGTACACTTACCATCCAATATAAAGTAGAAAATGTTTTATTTGATTCTGGATCCACCCACTACTTTATTTCTGAAGAATTTAATAAGGGTATCACCATATTAACTCAACAATTAGATGTTGAGTTAGCTGTGACAACCCCTAATGGCACAATAGTCACATGAAAAGTATATAATTCTTCTCCGATTGAAGTTTGTAGTAAAGTGCTTCCTGCAAATCTTGTGATCCTTCCTATAGTGGAATTTGTTGTGATTCTTGGAATGGATTTTCTTTCTCTATATGGAGCTCATATCAAATTCCAAAGAAGAGAAGTAACATTTCATATTCCAGATCAATCTTTGATCGTCTATCGATGCAAGGATGAACATAACCTTCCAGTGGAAATTTCCTCCATCTTATGGGTCTTGATTCCACTAAATGAAAGTTATTTATCTCAAATGGTTGGTGAGAAACTCACAATTTAGAATATTCCCATTGTACGGGAGTTTGATGATGTCTTTCCGTAGGAATTTCCGGGTCTTCCAACAAATCGTGAAGTTGAGTTTTCAATAGAACTCGTACCGGGTGATTTACCTATTTCAAAGACACCTTATAGAATGGCCCCAATTGAGTTGCAGGAATTGAAGAAGCAACTCCAAGAGAATCTTGATAAGGGGTTCATACGCCCTAGTGTGTCACCTTGGGGAGCACCTGTTCTATTTGTTATGAAGAAAGATTGATCAATGAGACTCTGCATTGATTATCGAGAACTTAACAAGATCACTATCAAGAACAAATATCCTCTTCCACGCATTGATGACTTATTTGACCAACTACGCGGAGCTCAATACTTTTCCAAGATTGATCTTTGTTTAAGGTATCATCAATTAAGGGTCAAAAGGGAGGATATACCAAAGACGGATTTCCGTACAGGGCATGGACACTATGAATTTATAGTGATGCAATTTGGTCTTACTAATGCCCCTACTATCTTCATGAATATGATGAATAGAGTCTTTAGAGACTATCTTGATCAGTTTGTGGTAGTCTTTATAGTTGATATTATTGTATATTAAAAAAGAAAGTAAGAACACGAAGATCACTTGGAAATTATATTAAAGATCCTGAGAAAGGAGAAGCTTTATGCCAAATTTACCAAGTGTAAATTTTGGCTTCAAAAAGTTTCATTTTTGGGTCACATAATCTCAAAAGAGGGGATATCTGTGGATCCAGCAAAAATAGAGGTTATCGAAAGATGGTCGAGACCAACAACAGTAACTGAGATCTAAAGTTTTTTTGGTTTGGCTGGATATTATCGATGTTTTGTGAAAGATTTTTCACGATTATCTAATCCACTCACTAGGTTGACTTGGAAAGGAGTTAAGTTTGTTTGGATGGAGGAATGTGAAGAGAATTTCAAGGAGTTGAAAAGAATGTTATCCAGTGCACCTGTGCTCACAATGCCTTGTAGTGGAGAATGGTTTGTGATCTACTGTGATGCATCCAAGAAGGGATTGGGGTGTGTTCTTTTGAAAAATGATATGGTGATAGCTTATGCCTCACAAAAGTTGAAAACCCATGAGCAAAATTACCCAACTCATGATTTGGAGTTAGCTGCGGTAATCTTTGCATTAAAGATTTGGAGGCATTATCTTTGTGGAGAAAGGTGTGACATTTATACTGATCATAAAATTTTAAAGTATATTTTCACACAAAAGGAGCTGAATATGCGCCAAATAAGATCTTTGGAGATGATTAAGGATTACGACTGCTCAATTCATTACCACCCTGGGAAAGCAAACAAGGTGGCAGATGCATTAAGTCGACAAGACCATGCCAGTTTATCCACGATGGGGATCACAAAAGATCCAATATTTATGGATTTACAAAGGATGGATCTTGGAATTATAATGAAAGGGGAAAAATCCTATCTTTATCAAATGAATATTCAATCATCTATACATGTTAAGATAAAAGAGGTACAGAAAGAAGATGTAGAGTTATAAAAGAAGGTGAGAAATTTTACTGAATTCAACCTTGATTGTGATGGGATAATAATGTTCAAGAATCGTGTTTGTGTTCCTCCCATCCCCGAATTAAAGGAGCTACTGGATGAGGCTCATAGTTCTTCATTATCTATTCATCCTAGTAGCACGAAGATGAATATGGACCTGAAATAGTACTTCTGGTGGGATGGCATGAAAAGAGATGTTGCTGAATGTGTCTCTTGATGCTTGGTTTGTCAGCTAGTTAAACCTGAGAGACAGAAGTCTAAGGGGATTTTACAACCATTACCCATGATCGAATGGAAATGGGAAAACATCACTATGGACTTTGTCACAGGACTTCCTAAAACATCAAAAGGCAATAATGCTATCTGGGTTATAGTTGATCGTCTTATAAAGTCTGCACACTTTATTGCTATTAGAGAGGATTTCTCTCTGGATCAGCTTGCCAGGATATATGTAAAGGAAGTGGTAAGATTGCATGAATTTCAACTTTCTATTATATCTTATCGGATCCGAGGTTTACCACCAAATTCTGGAAAAGTCTTCCGTATAATCTAGACACAGAGTTGAGTTTCAACACTTGCTATCATCCTCAGACAGCCGGTTAGTCTGAGAGGACAATAAAAACTATAGAAGATATGTTGAGAGATTTATCTATGGATTTAAAAGGTGGTTGGGATCAACACCTAACTTTGGTGGAATTTTCTTATAATAATAGCTTTCACTCCAGTATTCAGATGGCTCCTTATGAAGCTCTCTATGGAAAGAAATGTAGGACTCCAACTTGCAGGGATGAAGTTGGGGAAAGAAAGCTATTAGGACCTGATCTTGTCGATGAGATGGCAGAAAAGGTCCGATCTATTCAACAACACATAAGTGCAGCTCAGAGTCAACAAAAAAGTTATGCCGACAACTGAAGAAAAGACTTAGAGTTTGAAGTGGGTGATAAAGTGTTCATACGAATATCTCCTTGAAAGAGAGTATTGAGATTTGGAAAGAAGGGAAAGTTGAGCCCTAGGGATATTGGTCCTTTAAAAATACTAGATCGTGTTGGGAAGGTCGCTTACCAATTGTCACTTCCACCGAATATCTCTCAAGTTCACGATGTGTTCCATGTATCTCTCCAGAGAATGTACATACCTGATCCTTCACATGTACTCAGCTCAGAAGTTGTACCACTGGAACAAGATCTTTCATTTGAAGAACAGCCAATAGAGATTCTCGATCGTAGTGAAAAAGTCCTACGGAACAAGACCACTCGCTTGGTGAAAGTTTTACGGAGGAACCAAAAATTAGAAGAAGTTACATGGGATCTTGAGGATATGATGCGGGAGAGGTATCCTCATCTGTTTGTTACAAGTGACGAATTTCGAGGGCGAAATTCATTTTAAGGCGGATAGAATGTAACACCCGAGACTTTTATAAGAAATATTTTTTTTATATAAATCATCAATGGAATCTATCACTACACACAACACTAGCTTGACTTTCTTTACATGCAATCGTGACCTTCCTTGATAGCTTGCATCGTACTCAATACCGAGTTTCACTAAACAACGATATGCTATTACAATATTATTAAAACTAGCCGTTATGAATAGTAATAACCATTTTTTGAAATTTTGTAAATTTTATATTTCAAAATGGACTTCTTTTTTGGATTCAGAATATCGAAGTTAGCCTAGGGTTAAATTTTGGTATTTTTCTGGAAACTTTCAATTTTTGATGAATAGTGAAAACACTGGGTTACTATTTAAAAACCGACTTTTTATTTAAATAATTATTTATTTTTTTTTAAATTTATTTTAGGTAAAAATTGATACATTATACTTATATAAGTTCAATGTAATTCATTGGAGTAATTTTATAATAATTTTAGATATATAAAAATTTTATTGAACTTTTCACCGTCTTTTACCCACCTCCTAGGATAATTTGCAAATTTATATAAAACTTAATTTTACCGCTTCTGTGAGTGGAATTTCAAAAATCCGAGAGACACAGTTGATTTCAGTAAGTAAAATGTCGTTCAATGAGATAAAAATAATTTTTGGTGAATAGTAACTTTTTACTTATCTACCACAGTTAAATGTAAATTGGGTAATTAAGGGTAAAAATGATATTATTATTACCCTAAAACATGTCCTAATTCTATTGGATTAGTGTAATTCGACCAAAAAAAATCTTAGTAATAAAATATGACCATTTAGGCCCCCTTGGATTAGATTAGGACATTTATTATTAATTTATTTAAAGAAGGGTTAAAATAGTTAAAATCAAAGATTAATAAGTAAATAATTTTTAATAGGGTTATACATAAGATACATTCAGCTATAAAAATTAATTAGAAAGCTAATACGATTTCCTACATAATGGTATTTTATTAGTAATTTTTAGACATTAAATAATTTAATTTATTTATGACACAAAGATGATTCAGTAATTATCTTATTAATGAAATATTGACATAATTGATGTTATAAATACCCAAATATATGTAATTTTAGACATTTTATGAATTACACTAATTTTATAGGTTAATATGACATTTTAGTATTTATTTAATTAACTTTTTTTGAACTAATAATTCTGTTATGATTTTCACAAAAATCAATTACTAAATACTGTCAAAATTGACGTAAAATAGTTTTTCAAACAAATTTTATATTATTAATTATTATTTTATTCCTAAAAATCTAAGGTTCGGCCAAATGACTTAGATAAGGTTATATATATTAATAATAAACAACGTGTGGTTCGTTTGTTTTTTTATAGTATGTTTATTAACCATATAGTGTAAGAACAAAAAAAGACACGGTAAAAGAAAAATTATCTAACTTAAAGTTAAATCTAAATGATAAGGTTAAAATAGTAAACTAAACTTGTCCCAATTCTATTGGATGAGAGGATTTCGACCCATCCCCACCTTATCTTCGAAATAAATTAATTTGGAGCAATTTAAAACCGAATATGGCTTTATAATAAAATAAAATATTTATTTTTTTCAAAGGTGCCCCTCTCCTCCCTTATAAAAGGGCACCTCCTCCATATCTTCCTCACACCACTTTGAGCCTTCATGGTTGGACAACCCCTTACAATTTCTCCTCTCCACTTCCCTATAGAAATCCTAGTGGTCCTGGTCTTCTTCAAATACCAATTTTAGTGCCCTAAAAGGAGGTCTCAAAGAAGCGCTTTAAAGAATAGGTAATGTCCGTTACAGATTCTTTCAACTACATTTCTTCTTCCACTACTTCTTCTTTAGTTGTTTCATTATGAATTAATAACATCAGTATCAATCATATAATGATATGTTATTATAAGTATTAAACAACCCTATTTCACCATCTATCCATCCTACGGAAAATGAAATCATTGCGCGTGCGTACTAACGGAATACCGTCTCCATGCCGTGGTGTAATCTATTTTCCACCACCACCTTACTTGGATGGGTATAATGGTGTAAATAGTGAATATATATGATTATTTTAAAGTGATATTGATTCTGAAATAGTATACATACACTCCAATACAATTCCACGATCATGGGAACGATATCATCGCTCGTGCGTACGTACGGAATACCGTCTCCATGATGTGATGTGACTCGTTTTACATGATTTTCATTGCATAATGATTACATAAATGAATTGAGTGAATAAATATGTTATATATTACACTAATACCATTCTGGAAATGAGGTATCTATAACCTAAAAAGAAGAATAAGAATTTATTCGACAAAACACGCATAAGAACAAAAAGTAATAAACACCTGAATAACAAGTAGAAATGATATATAACTAATAATAAGCTAAGAATATGACCATATATGATATCATAACAATGCGTATGATTCTGTAAAAAGTCAATGACATTATTTAAATTATTATACAGGATGTTCGGACACTTACGAAGAAAATCAGACCTAAGGTAAGGGAAATATCACAATCTCATTTTTTTCCGAGATTGTTTATACTTTGGAATTTACCGGGGTGTATTTTATCATCCACATACATGTTTTCTAAATATTTAATATTATTTCCATCCACCAACAATTGTTTAAATCCAATTTTACCCTTCGGTGAGTTTTTAGTAAAAGATAATAAAGGAATCTTTTGTCATTTTTTGTACGAGGTACTTTTTGACTTTTCCGACAAAAGTACGAGAAGAATGTTTTTTTAACTTCTACAGAATGAATGGATTTTTAAAAAATTATTTCAATGAAGCTTCCTTTACAAGTTTTCAATATTATTTTTAATCAATTTCTTTTAGTTTAGAATTTTATGACATGTTAATTAAGGAAAAGTGTTTTTGAAGTAAAAAGGATATTTTCCTCAAGAATGGAGTTCAAGTATTTTATCAAAATTATTTTCTATATAAGATAATAAAGGGTTATGTTTCTATCCCTATTATTACATTGATTTGATTATGTTGTGATGGAGTTATTTTTATGAATTCCTTTATCTTATATGAATTGTTTTATGATGTCACGATGTTTAAGAATCCCATTTTTATTACATGGGTTATGCTATGATGTATTGTTTATGATTTCATGGCACACATATGAATGGTATCATTATGAGATGGGTGGGACCTATATATACCTCCAATGCATTGGGTAATGATTTTATATCTCATGAGATAGACATGGCTGGAATGACAGGTTAAACCAGTTCAGTGAAATAGGACTGAAACGTGGAATGAAATTGGTTCAGAAATGGACTTTGTCCACTAAGATAGTCTTGGAAATGAGTCTTGACTAATAAGAAATTATTCTCTATGATTATGTGTGTATTACACAATGATTCATGTTTTATGTTATGATTATTGTGATTACATTTCACTACCATGATTTATCCCATGTTATGAAATTATGATCTCTTTTGCAGGGTAAGATTTCCAATATGTTATATTGTTATGAATATGATGTGATTGATATTTCTTTTGTTTACCCTTACTGATCATTTGAGCTCACCCTTTTGTATGTTTTCCTTCCCCAGGTCAGTAAGAAGTTTATTAAGTAAGATATGCCAAAAGGGACTCTAGATATGATAAAATAAAAGGGAGACATAGTAGATTATTTTTGAAACAGTTGTTTATGTTTCCCAGATTCTAAAGACACTATACCTATACAGTCCTTTCGTGGTTTTGTTATATGATGTAATAATTGTGCTTCAATTTTTATGTACTAACAATGTATGAAAAGTATGGTTCGTTATAAAACATCCTTTCAAACTAGATATGAGCATTATGAATTTGTTGATATTCCCTTTTGGTTAACTAATTCACCATCTAAATTCCTGGATCATAGGAAAAGAGTATTTCATGAGTTTTTTTGATAAGTTTGGGGTTGTATTTATTGATGACATTATAATATTTTCTAAAAATCTACAGGAGCATGAAAAACATCTAAGGGTTGTTTTAAAAAGATTAATAGAAAAGAAATTGTATGGTAAATTCACCAAGGGTGATTTTTGGTTGCAACAGATTTATTTTCATGGGCACATTGTAAAAAAGGATGGAATATTAGTTGATCCTGCCAAAATGAAAGTAGTGGATGAATGTCCAAGACCCACAAATATGACACAGATTCGTGGTTTTCTTGGGTTATAAGGTTATTACCAATGGTTTGTTAAGAACATTCCATGGTTATCTAGCCTGATAAATAAGTTAACACAAAAAGGGATTAAATTTTTTTAGACCGAAGAATGTGATTTTTTTTTCAGAACTGAAGAAGAGATCAGTGAATGATCCAGTTTTTCCCTTACCTTCCTATAATGGTGAGTTTTTCATCCACAATGATGCTTTTTTGAAGTGAATTGGTTGAGTTTTGATGAAAAATTATCAGGTAATTTCCTATGATTTGAGACTACTTAAACCTCATTAGCTGAATTATCCCACACAATATTTGGACTTGGAAGTTGTGGTTTTTGCTATAAATATTTGGAGGCATAATTTATACGGATCCAAATGTCAAATATATACTGACCATAAAAGTCTTAAGTATATATTCACTAGGAAGGAATTAATCATGAAGTAGAGAAGATGTCTAGAACTGATAATGAATTATGATTTCATAGTAAATTATTATCTTGGAATGGAAAACAAAGTAGAGGATGTCTTGAGTCAGCAACATTATGCTACATTAACAATGCTATGTTTTGAACCAGGAAAGTTTGAACCAGTCCTAAGCCTGGTCCTGCAAATTTATTAAAAGAAAAGTGCAAGTAATGTCAAAAAAATAAAAACGTTACATTACATCAAAACCATATGCATCCTTCTCCCCATCATCAGATAAATCATCACCAGGATCAGCTGACTCCTATTCAGAGGATTCGTATTTGCGCATCATCTCAAGATACATATTTTTCTTCTGAAGCATTTCCTCAGACAACTTTTCCTTGACCGGCTGTTTCCCACTGAATCCTTTGTCCCTCTTCGGGGACCCTCCCCTTCGTTTGCCACTGTACCCATTTGCAATCTCATTTTCTTGTGACCCTACAATCTTGTGTGCAGACCTTGTCACCATTGGTTTAGGTAGATCCATGTAGTATCTCCTTGGCTTCCTCCTTCTTTGAGTTTTTTCTCCCACCTCCTTGCTAATATTCTCATGAGTTCCATTCTTGACAGCATCACTGTAAGATATTTGGTGACTGTGGAGATCTTCTTCACAATCAGATCTATCCCCCCACTGCTTCTTATGGGACAAAGGAGGGTTGACATTTACATCCTTCCCACCTTCCATTTGAGATATCATGATTGTGTCATCAGCGCAGAGACTTTAACCTTCACCACTCAATCTGTCCAGACCAACATTGCCTTCCTTCTCTAAAATTTCCTCTGCCACTTCAATCCCTTTTACCTCATTTGATCCAACATCAGCCAGCACTGAAAATTTATTTGCAGAACAATTAAGCAGTTCCTGAGAATTTACCTGCACCGGGACATCATTTTTGCTCTTCTGTTCAGACACCAATTCCACAGGCATAGAGCTGTCCAGCATCACAGCGTATCCCCTGCCAGTATTCATTTGAGTTGGAACCTCTTCAAACATCTGATCCAAAGAGATCATGTTGACTCCCTCCGGGTTGGTCTCTCCTCCCCCAGGCTGTCCACCTATCATTTTAGAGCAGCCACCACTATTTGGAATGTCACCTTCTGTAAAATGAGGGCAAGGGGTTTGTACATCTTCCCTCAAATGAGCCTCTCCAACCTCATCCAGATCAGAAAACCGGTTTGAGGAGCAAGGTATAGCCACATCCACTCTGGACTTACTCAAACAGTGTGAAGTGTTATGACCTGGGACCTCAATCTCACCATAATCCCGATGATTCTCAAGTCCCCTGCTCATAAACTGGAAAGTACTGGCCCCATCAATGTCCCGGCCATGACAAGTAATTAGAGCATCATGGCTCGGTCCGTTGGAATTACCATTTTTCAAATTTATTATACCATATTCCTCTGGAGGAGTAGCCATCATCACACCAGCCATGATCTCCTTCCTCCTGGTCTCATTCACTTCCACCTGCATTCCTATGTCTGTACACAGGTTGACAGAACTCTGTTTATGAACTTCCAGATCAACAATTGGCAAAATATCCTCTACCTCCCCTGAAGATACCCCCTGAACCATCATGTTAGTGACCCCATATACCTTTGAAGGATAATGACCATCCTGAGGAAGGCCTGCAGGAGAATTCTGCTCACTTCCTTGCACAGCTCTAATGATGTTCACATCCTCTCTCGAGGGTACCTCCACTGAAAAAACTGGAACCTCAGAGCTTTGGGCACCCCTGGGCCTCCTTCTACAGCCGTGTCCATCATTCCCCTGTCTATAACAAAATGAACAGAAATGGGTCCATGATTCATAGACAATCGACTGTGCATACCTGTATTCTTCCTCCACTACAATCCAGACAAGCTCCAGCGGCAACTTTGAGAGATCCATTTCAACGCAAATTCTAGCTGAAAATGGGTGGGAAATAGAAGTTGTTCTTCGATCGCTACATATAAAATGCCCTATCGAATTACCAATTAACCTCAGCAACCAAATTTCCTGAAAAGGAAAAGGTAGTACAGGCAACTGAATCCAAATTTCCATGTAAGGAGAGTCACGGTTCATATGCGCCTCAAAGGACCAGCGGAGCAAGTGAAACGGGAGGCCACAGAAGGGTTTTATCTTCCGCGACCAGGCTCTACCCAGATCCTCCTCATCAGCAAACAAAATTAGAAACTGACGCGGACCCAGAATACAAACCAAAGCTCGGTGCTTCAAACCCCAATTTGTATTGACCTCTTTGTCGAAATGCTCCACAAGAGGTCGCCGCCTCGAAAACCTCACGATCAGAGCTGAGGAGAGTAACCCCGAGGCTTCGTGGAATTCCTTCACTGAAACCGGAACAATAGGTTGGCCTAAAAAAAAGAATTAGGGGAGCACAGAAGGAAGACCGTGAGCTATAGAAAGAGGTAGAATTGGCTAAAATGTGTAAGTGGCCCGAATTTAAACTTGATAAAGATTGTGTTTTTTGATTTGGAAAAATATTGTATGTACCTAGTGATTCTCTGTTGAAGAGAGATTTTTGGCGTGAACCTCATAGTTCTCCCTTTTTGGTTCATCATAGAAGTACTAAGATGTATAGATACCTCTGGAGGTATTATAGGTTGGGTGGAATGAAAATAGATATCACTGATTCTACCATGAAATGTTTGATATGTGAATAGGTTAATGTAGAGCGACAGTTACCGAAGGGGGTGCTTTAACCTTTGCCACTGCCAGAGTGGAAATGAGTGAATGTATCCATGGACTTTGTGTTGGGACTACCAAAGTCTTCTTGAGGTAACAATGTGATTTGGGTTATTGTTGATAGGCTGAAAAAATATGCCATTTTTTCTTTTTGAGATACAATGTCTTTGGATCAACACTATCGAATGTACTTCAAAAATATTTTCAGGTTACATGGAGATCCTTTATCCATTTTATCTGATCGAGATCCAAGGTTCACTTATAACTTTTAGAAAGGACTTCAGAAGTTATTGGGCACATAATTAAATTTCAGTAATTCTTTTCATCCTCAATCTAATGGGAAGTCAGAATAAACGATACAAACATTTGGGGATAGGATTTGAGCTTGTTCAATGGACTACCAGGGAAGTTGGGATCAACATATTTCTTTAGTAGAGTTTTCTTATAATAACAGTTTCCATTACAATATTAATATAGAACCTTTTGAGGCTTTGTATGGGAAGTAGGGTCAGACTCTAGTGTTTTGGGATGAAGTCGGTGAAAGAAAGTTTATGGGGCAAGAATTTGTAGAAGAAGTGGCTTAGAAAGTGAGGATGATCTAGCAACACATGAGGACAACTCAAACTAGGCAGAAAAGTTATGCTGATAAAATAAGGAAGTATTTATCTTTCGAAGTAGGTGACCCATTTTTCATTAAAATCTTTCCATGGAAAGGTGTGATGTGTTTCGGTAAGAAAGGGAAGATAAGTGCATAGTTCATCAGTCCTTTTGAAACCATAGAGAATGTCGGAACAATGGAATACCGTGTACCATTTACTCTGAGTTTGTTTTAGGTACACAATGTTTTTCATGTTTTGATGTTGAGAATGTATATTCAAAATTCATCACATGTCTTGATCCCAGAAGCAATTCAGCTGGAAGAGAACCATTCTTATGAAGACAAACAAGATCAGATTCTTGATCAAAAGGAATGGGTATTGCGGAATAAGGTAATCCATCAGGTAATGTTTTTGCGGATGAACCACATAGTTGAAGAAGCAACATGGGAATCTGATAATGCTATGAGGGAAAAGTACTCTCAGTTGTTTAGTAAGTAAATAAAATTGCGTGGACGCAATTTCTAGATGGTAGGGATAATGTAACACATCAATTTTTTCTGAAAATAAATAGAAATTCTTGGAACTTTTTTTAATGTTGATATTTATAACTAGCCTTTAAACATAAATTTTCCTCTTCTATGTTTTTAATTTCAAGAAAATTTCATCTACAATTGTGTTGAGTATGTTATTTGGAGTCTGTTGAAACCAACTAGTTTTTTTTGTGAATACTAACATACCCTTATAAATAGTAATATTAATAGTAATATGACCCTAATGAATAGTAAATTTTATTTTTATTTTATTTTATTTAGGATTTAAGATAATATATCTCGGTTAATTTTTCATCGGGATTTAGAATTAGTTATTGAATTGGAATTGTTAATTTTTTATTTAAGTGTTCTTTTACTTAAAAATAAAATTAATAATATTTAGAAAATAATTTTCAAAAATGGACTTCCTTTTTGAATTCAACACAAAAAAAATTGGTTAGGGTAAATTGTCTGTATTCTTCTAAAATTCTTGAATTTTTGATGAATAGTGAAATTTGATAAAATACAGTATATTCAAATTATCAGTAAAATACAATATTTATGACATAATAAGTGATTTAAGGCCACTTGGATCAATCTCACATTCCATAATTACTTTTTTAGGTCACATGAACTGAGACTATTCATAATCTTGGAAAAATATATTATAATAACGATTAAAATAATGAAAAACCCCCCTCTCATCCACTATAAATACCACCCCCACTCCCCTCTTCTTTCCACACATCTGAAGCCTTGATCCATGTCTAATTTATTATCATTACTACTCCCATGGCTCTTCCCTATGTCATAGATCTACTAGTATCACCAAAATACCAAAACCAAAGACTTTAAGAAGGATATCAAGGAGAAGAGATCAAGAGGTAAACATCCTCTTTTATTTTCATTCTTTTTTCATTTTATGTTATTATCATTTTTTACCTTTTGATTATGTTGGGATATTTCCTTACATATCCCCAATTAATTTCCATGTTATGTAAGAGTGATGATATATCCCCTTTCTCTCATCAAACTATTTTTATGAAATTTTAAGAGACTTCATTTGGATGCCGAATTTTCATGGGAAATTTCTCAAGTTTTCTTTTATTTCACGATTCCTTTCTCTTCTTTTTCAATCCACACCTCTTCCTAACCAAGAGGTGTAAAATATCTATAATCGTGTAAAATATATATGATATCATGTTCATGGAAAATTCATCATCATTATTTTTCTCCTCTCCCACTTATTCAAGGAAATAAAAACATTGTCAATGATTTGTTGAATTACCAACATGGTGGACGATGTTATTTCATTTTTATCTTTAAATCCTTCAACAATGATCATGAAACCATATTTATGGTATAAAAAGGTTATAATATATTTATTATGTCTCATCCATGGCTCTATAATTATTTTGTACGCGTAATTTTAATTTATAAAAAATGTGGTCGTTATTATCAAAGAACCACTAAAATGATCTAAAAGAACATCGTTAATATTTTAACTTATGAATCATACTCATGTAATAATTAAAAATGATAACGGTATAATTTAGGGTACTAGAAATATGTAAAATACATATCCATTCCAATTTTGCAGTTTCACTTCCAATCGACAAAAACATCCACCATGAACCAATCTTGGAAATCATGTGAAGAACTCACCCAAAAACGGTTCAAGGAGAAAATTAATAATAATTAAATGGTTAAATGATGTTATTAAATGATTATATAAGATGTTATAAACTTGGAAATGTTTCTATAAAATACTAATAACACCCTTTTAACCATTATATAGGCATTTTAATCAATATTTAGGTAAGACAAGCCTGAGGTAAGGGAATTCTTAACTCGATTTCCATTCTTGGGGTTAACCATCTACTCTGTTTTTTATGCAGTATTAAAATTGATTGTGTGATGTGTTTTTCTTATATTAGGTTTAATAATTTCTATTTACAGTTTATATACATATTCCATCCACTCTATTAAGTCTCTCTTCAGTGGCATGATATATATAAGGGGCTTTCCTTTTAAATTCCTCATTACAAATCTATTTAACAAAATTCAAAAGTAATGTTTTTATGAAATTATTCATGTTGTATGATTATTTTTTGTTTCTTGAGAATTTTTTAGGATAATGGGTGGGACCTATACCTCCCTCCAATGCATTGGGTATGTGTATGTTGTAGGTTGGCTGTATCTTTACTCCAAGTGTAACTATGATGGTTACACATATTTTTAGATAGGCACGAGGGTTACAAATTATAAGATAGTTGAGAGGGTTACAAGATTATATAATTGATGACCAAATATACCTTGATGTCTCTACTTATGTTATTATTTATTGTCCAAATCTCATGTTTCAAAATGTAAGTATATATACATAGGTGATAAGTATGTCTAATGAAAATTATTTTATACGTTACGAGTATTCATAGACTAATGTGATAATTCCTTATTTTTATATCTCTTATTGAGTTTTTGTGACAATAATAGGATTAAAATGATTTTTCACAGGTTATTGGATGTGTACGGAAAATAAGGAATCCATGTTTAATGTTACTGAACATTCATGAAATCATGTTTTTAAGATTTAATGTTTTTAATTTCGAAAAAATGTAAACAGTTTTTATAGTATCCACTCTGTAACAATGTGTAATTCTAGAAATCTATTATGTCCCAATTTAATAATTTTATAAACATGAAAAGATCCTTAATGTAAAAGGAATTTGTTTTGACTGAATTCATTATTATTTATTTAATAAAGAAAATTCAAGATTATGTATGTAATAAGGATGTGTCCTCAAATAATTTTAGTAAAAACAATTAGTACTGATTGACAAAAAATTTATTTCTTATATTATAAAGCATTGGAATGGAAGTTAAGGACCTTTTAAAGGAGGATAAAAGGGGTTAAGCCCTAGGGAATCCTCTTCAATGTTATCCTTTAAAATAGGAAGAAGGGACCCTATCCTTTAACAGATGATCATTTCTTTTTCCCTACTTCCCAACAGAGAAAATGAGTTGGCCACAAAGTTGGATTCTATCCAAGTGTGTTGAATCATCATCCCAACACTTGTAATAGTATAACATCTACACAACATGTATATAATGTCCCACCAAACCACATGTAGCCCCTTCAAAGGTCACACTAAGACTTCAGAGTCTGAATCCACCTATTCCATATAAAAACCATGATCACGGCATAGTGTTTTTCCTGATAAGAGAGCTCTTTCCTCCAATACAAGTGATGAACCATGCCTATAGTAAGCACTGATAATCAAGAGAACTGATCCCCATAAGTCTTGAAGAACCCCTCCACCTCTAATAGTCCCTCCCCTAAAGGATCCAGTCACATTAAGCTTCATGCCATCACATGGTGGAGAAAATTTAACAGAGTGTCCCACCATTTGGATTGGCATGCATAATCTATTGAACAGGTTGCATGAGGTCACCGATAGTTGGTTCTCTTTGATATTATAACCCAGTTATATGATTAGAGATTTTATACTCATTTGATGGAACATGTGTGATCTGTTGGTTCCCAGGTAGGCCTGGTTGCAGGCCTCCCAGATCATACACAATGTTCTGCAGTGATTACAACGTGTGGCTTTCATTCAATGATCATACCATCTCTCCCATTGAACTAGGGTTATAGAACATCCTCTATTGAATATTTATCATCCTCATGGTGGTGATTCTATGATAATAGGGACCAGAGGAGGCAAGCCCAAGTGCATTGAAAGAAAAGGCCAATAATGGATTCAGTCTGGGGGTTATCGCAACAATAGAATTGTGACACCAAGGTAATTTCTTTCCTTTGAATATTTTCATCTATTGGGTTCACTTTATTCCTGATACTCTAGTTGAGGAAGTTTATCTTTGTTGTAATTTCCTTACAATAGGTCTTGGAAGGCCACAAATCATGGATTGAATCTGTATGCTCGAGGACCCTGTAATCCTTCGTGGTAAATCTTCCTAAGGTTGAGCTCATAAAGCAGCACTTGTCTAGATCATCATTCATAATGATATCTTTGAAAACATTTATATGATCATGAGGGAGGATATATTATATGAAACGAGGTTAGTCATGGGCCTCCATGAAGTATATTTCTTGTTGGGGAACCCAGCGTATTCCAGTTTCTCACCGGCCATGTTGGTTTTCTAAAATCTAAATGATCCTTGGTCGATGATCCATCTGGTGTCACCCAAGAGGAATTCAATGTGGGAGGCCATGCATCTTTCCAAGTGAGAGGGTCTAGATCCCTAACCACAAGTTTCATCCCACTATTATTTTTTCCATCTTCTATAAAATTATCCCACAACTAATAATCCATAATGATTTCCCATGTGAAGTGCCCCTTCATTCCATGCATGGAGTCACTGATATCACGGAGTCCAACACCACCCTCTGCCACTGGCATGGTCATGTGCTTCCAATAGTCCCAATGGATTATTCCCATCAGATTGGCATCCCAAATAACTGTGGAGAGAATGCCTTCGATCTTTATTATCACTCCTTTGGGTGGGTTGAGAACTGATAAGACATGCATCAGTATAGACGTCAAGACCCTATTAACCTACAAAACCCTCCCACTGAATGAGTGAAATTCGTTCTTCTAGGTGAGAACCATTACTATTAACCAATTGGTGATATCTTCAAATTATTTTTCCGAGATGAGCCCATACAAGATAGGAACACCGAGATAAATAATGGGCCTTTGTTTCTACTTGCACCCCATAATGTTCACAATACCCATGCAACGTCCAATAGATAATTTCGTTAGAGATGATAACATGGATCATGGAGGTGTTCAAAAGAAAATTAGTATTATATTTTTTAAAGATAAGTTATAAAATTCTTCCTATGAATTTATATGTTAACAATAACCTTTCAAATGTGCTAGGAATATGGAAATGATTTTTGAATAAGAATATTTATTCTGAAACAATAGGAAGTAAATTATGTTTAGGTGGAAGTAAATGGGAATTTACCCCTCAATGAAATATGAAAGTATTAAAATATAATTTTTAGACAGATTTTGATGTGGTAGAAAACACCTAGGTTATTCTTTATGAAATAAGGGAATTGACAATGATGTGTTATGTGGGGAAATATGGCATGATATTTGAGGGGAAAAAATTCATATTATTGTGGCCTATTTCGATAAGAAGGAATTAATGTGACCTAAATGTAGTGATATAGTTCAGTGTGTGTGTGTGTGAGTGTCTAAAGAAGTACACAAAATATGTAATTCATTAATAGTTTTTGAAATTTTTTGTGATAAAGTCCATTGAAACTATATTATAAACTATTGGTCCATCAAACGAAGTAGTAACATGTTCATTTTATTTTTATTGTAATTATTATAATTTAATTTTTGATTCTGGGTCTACACATTCTCTAATTTCAAATAAAATTTCTAGTAATATAAAAATTTCTTCAAGTTTATGAACCATGATCTTTGGTAAAAACCCCATGGATAAGTATTAATGGAAATAAATTATGTGAATATTCATTTTGTTGTATGTGGAAATACGTTACCTACAAGTAATGTTGTCTTCACCTAGTATCGTACTCGATTAATATCATTTTTTATTAGCACATTTTTTACAATTTTATAATATACCATAGAGATAAATTTTTTTTCAGAAAGTGTTTGAATTTTTATTCATCAGTGAATTCGTACCATTGATAACATATAATTTTTTGGAAACTATTAAATTATTTAGATGAATGTTATCTTTCAAATATTATTAAGAATAAGAAAATTATACAAATTAAATTTGTTTTGGTAGTAAAATAATACATTGATTTTTTAAGGAGTTTCCTAATGTCATAATCTGTCCTGAAGTTGAACTTTCTATTGACATAGTGCCCGATTCAAATAAAATTTCATATTAACATTATCAATTATATCATGTAGAACATTTATAATTAGAAATTTATTTAATCTAGTTTTTGGAGAAAGAAATCAGTATTCTTAGCAAACTACTACAGGGAGCTCTTATTTTTTGGTAAAAAGAAATATGCTTCTGTGAACATTTATTGAAAATAGTTTTATTAATAAAATATATATTAACCATAAGAATTTGTTTTTACATATCAATGACAAGTCATATCAACTCTAGGGATCCAAATATTTACCAGATGATTTCCAAAGGTTTGATTATCAAAAGTTAAAGGTGGAGGATAATGAAATTACCATAAAAAATCAGAGTAGATAAAGGATTTTTGAGTTTTTGGTTACACCCTTTTATTTTAAAAATTACCTACTTTTATTTATGGATCTAAGGAACAGATTACTTCGACTATATTATTATGATATTCTTTGTTTTAAATCGATGATATAATAATTTAATAAAAAATTTACGAGGAGCATGATATATATCTGAGGTTGTTTATGGTAAAACATAAAATAAAATATGTAATATGGAAAATATATAAAATTTTAATTTTTGAGATAATATATTTCATTATTTATACAAAATGTAAATAAAATAAGAATATTAGTTGATTCCTATAAAAATAAAAAGGTTGAATAATGGGTGTGATCTATAAATGTTAATATGTTTCCTCGGTTTCTTTCCTTATAATTCTATTACTTGTTACTTGTTGAAAACATATATCAGTTATCTAAAAATAGAAAAGGTTAAATCAAAATTGATTTATATTATTTTGGAAAAAGGAAGGTGATGAATACATCTAGAAAATGAAAACAATATTATCTAATGACCGTATATTTAATCCTTCCACCAGAAGAATATATTTTCTAATATATATGAATGATTTATTAAAAGGACATGTATCTTGTTGTGGAATAATCAGGTAATTGAATTCAATTATATTAAATATAAATTACATAATAAAAAATATCCAACATATGACATGGTACATTAAGATATAGTATATTTTATAAAATGTTTATGAAAATATTTTTATAGATAAAAGTTGGAAATATATACTAATGAATTAATTAGGGTGTATATATTAACTCAAATAAAATTGAGAATGAGATTAATGTGATTTATATAATTAATAAAAGATTATGACTACATTGTTATTTACAATACCTGAGATAAAATCATTTTTAATTGATTACCTCAGTCTAAACTATAATTCCACATTTAAAACATTTAGATTTTAACATAAATCTTCAGTTTCAGATTGGAAGAAATTTTCCCAAGAAATTATAAATGTTTAAACATCTTATATACTATTTCATGTCCCACAACAATTATATTTTTTCAGAAATAAAAAATCCACCGTAGTATGGAAATTTATTATAGGAAAAGATAGAATCTATTATGATGGGAATATTAATATAAATTAATGTTGAAGATGGAGGTTTTTTCCAATTGGGAAAAAAATTATGTGTTCAAAAGATAACGGGATATCTATAGAGTGATGATTATAGTTCCCTATTCTATGATCACCCTAGTAGAACTGAGATGTACAGAGACAATTGTAAGGTCTCATATTTTCCGTATATTATTTTTAAATATTATATGGAATTATTACTAGACCAAGCGTAGAGAGGGCACATCATTCTAAGTCCCGGTGATCCCGGAATGGTGGTTCGAACTTTATTTTAGTTAAGTTAGTCAGCACTAGTGCGCGGTTGTGGTAGTTTCCAAAAAAATGCCCAGATAAAAAATATGAGGGCACCGTTGCATCTGGGACGATGAATTTACCTTTGAACAACCCTAACCTTTACCGGCACGAGTCGAGGGAAAAAGTTAATATTCGGACATTTTTAGTAAAAAAATAAATAAATTATACTAAATTTGTAATGTTTTTTTATTTTATGGAAACATCTGCAGCAGCGCGGTGATGGGGAAACTGTTTCTTTAATAAATGGCATGTCATAATGAATCAAAAATGGAAAGCTAGACTCATTAATATCGCAACATATTTTTGAATTCCAAAACAAGTTTCCCTTTTTATTGGGATAATTGAATGTTGATCATTGGAGAAAGATTGAGAGGAAACCATGGAGAGAACTCTCAGCGACGAACGACGACGGATCGAAGCTGCGAATCGCTACGCCAGCAATGTTGAAGGATCTCGACGATGGTGGTAGCACGACCTCTTCGTCATCGATTGATCCCTTCATGGGGTAGGGGTTGTTATTTCAATTCTCCATTCCCAGTTTTTTATTTTAAACGAAGAACACAGATAAACCATGAACAAGTTCATTCGTGGAATCGTATGTTCTTGTGGGAGGGTTTTATTTGGGATGATTCAAGGAATTGATCCATGTTAATTATTTTTGTTGATTTGTGCTCTGTTTAAGCCTACTAATGGGAGCAGATCAACGCCGTGATGAACGACGGCAGAGGTTCCTTCCTCAATTTGTTTTATTGTATTTCTTCCCTTCTTTCTTTCTTCATACATTCTTCTCGTTCTGTATGGGGTGACGAACAACGGATCGTTGCGCATCTGTTTTCCGACGCAATGATCCCAAATTGAATAATCGACACCACAACGACCTTGAGGAGGTGCGATGACGATGGTGGACGATGAATAAAACCCAATCGAGAAGGGACATTCTACGAGCGTTCTTCACGCGGATAGATCGTTTCATGTTTTTGGAGACCATAAGAGGTAAGAAAACAACAGAATCAACTTTGTGGTGTTGGGGCGACCAAAACCTGGGAGTGTCGTGGAAATCAGATAGCCAGATTGACGAACAGAGCATCACGGAAGGCGTGACTGTAGAGGTTTGAGTTTCTGGAAATTTCCAGAATACATGGTGTGTAATTCTGAGGAACACTCCGTGTAGTACTGGAGGTTGTGTCTAGGGTTTTGGGGGTTAGAGAAGAATCACATGGAATGTGATCCTGTTAACAAGGTGTGTTAGACTTTCCCCAAAGCTCGGTGTGTATTTTGAGAAGTACACAGACACGGGATGATCTACACGGCTTCAGAACACGGTGTGTACAGCATGGCAGAGGTGGAAATGTAGGACTCAGTGTGTATCCTGGGGGTACACAGCCACGGGATGGAGTACATGATCGTGTGCACCATCACACAGTAAGGTGAGGCCAGTAACGTGTGTCACCCCGTGTACCAATTACACGGGTTGGAGTACATGAGTTGATGACCGTGTACGGGCACTTGTCCAGCGTACACAGATCCAACCCCAGTCACTCGGACATGACGTTTACATTGAACTACATGCCGTTTACTCATTTTTCTACACAACTAGCCTTACGACACGAGCCGTTGTACAGGGGCAGTACCCAGGGTCGAACAACAGGGCGTGTAACTTTTCTACACACCGTGTACTTTTTGGAAAACGACATGGTCATCTTGTTCACTGTATCTTGGAAATCGTTCGTTTGGGTTAGTTCCCCTTCTTCTCATTCCCCTGAAAGTCAGGCATCATTTCCTCACATAAGATTATGATCCTTTCATCAGGACTTTCTGTGATAGATTAAGAAATCCATCCGAGAGGCCTAGATCGCAATCCTCTATCCATTCTTGACCCTAGGTAGAGTCCGGCATCGATGTGACCAACTCCATCGGGTGTTGATCCTCTACCTAGCAGGTGAATTTCAGATGAGTCGCGGTATCCTCCATGGACCTGGCAGTGATCCTAATCTATGTATCTTGATCTTTTCCACTCAAAAGTTTGCCTACCATAATGAGTGCATCTATCTATCATAACCATCTCACTCAAGAGTGTGTTTCCCGTAATGTGTGTTACTACCCCTCGTGAGGTTTCCCGATGAACAATACTTCTCAGAAGGACATCAATAGAGCTATAAGACTCATGGAGAATTTTCTCCCAGAACGAGTGCTCCGTGGAATCTTTTAACTGAACAACTAGCGGGGGTATGTGGTTTTTCAACTTGTCTCTAGACCACGGGTCTGGGATTTGAGTATTTCTGGTTTGTGTTTTGTAGACATATACTGTGTATAGCTGACTGTGCATTTAATTTGTATATTTCTTTGTCTTTTATGAGGTCCTCTATAGAGTATTGTTATACTCACCCCTTCACGGGCTTTGCTAGATCGTGGTGTGTCTTGTGCAGACGAGCAGCCTTTTGACGGAGTCCATGGCGGACTTGGACATGACCAAGATTTCTGAGTACCCTACAGGCTGAGGCGTTCTTATAGATATGTGTAGTAGTCCCAGTACCTTTTGTGTCATAGGTTGGAATTTACATTTTTCAGACTTTTGGTTTGGTGGGCTTGTATTCTAGACCAGTTTACATTCAGTACTTTACCTTCTGTCATACCTTGTTGGTTGGGTTTAGTGTATTCATGCATTTTGTTCCATAGTGTTTTTTTATGTTTCAGCATTTGTGGGCTTGGAGATGTGTGCGTGTGTACATGCACTTAGGAAATGCCTCCCATGTTTGTAATATGCCCACTCGGTGCCAGTCACCAGCACCTGGCCAATTGATGGTGGGCTTCGGGAGTCGCGGTGCGGGCCCCACTAGGACGGGTCGTGACAGAGTGGTATCAGAGGTGTTCAATTATACCTTAGGACCAAGAGTTTGTGATATTGGTTTGGGGCAACAATGTTAAGTGTTTCGAGTTCATATTTTAGGCCAGACACTCTAGTGTTGGTGCGGCGGCTAATGTATCCATACACTAGGACTTTGATAACCTGCGTTTCGGCTTGGTACATGGAAACACTAGTTGCAGGGAAGTAAAAGAATGGCACATGCATCATATAGGTATGGGTTGTGTTTTCCATTCCCTTTGTGTCACCTATCAAGATATACTTGTTTACCATGGTACATCTCGTTTCCTTATAGGATACCTCTGCAATGCATACCCGCTAAGATTCAAAAGCACGATGACATGGATGAACCACTCAGTGACGAGGCTTCGATACATGGACTAGTTCCCCAGGCGTTTCCACCAGGTGGTGAACCAGTTATTCCGCTACCAATGGAGCAGCCCATTGTACCTACAGTACAGACCGACAAGGAGCGTATGATGAGTATGCTCCATGAGATCCAGAGATAAAGACACCTCAGGTTCTGTGGTGAGCCCAACCCTCTGGTGGCTGAGGACTGGCATGAGGCAGTGACAAGAGTTTTCTATCTAGTGAGGACACCAGCATACCCGATGTTGATCCTAGGAGCGATCCTTCTTCAGGGTTCGGCGGGGCGATGGTGGAGTCTTACCACATAGACTCACGAAGAGGTGACACATTCATGGAGGAGTTTGAGCGACTCTTCAGGGAGGAGTTCTATCCGGTTATGCTGTGAGCTGTACGCATCTACGAGCTTCATTAGCTCCAGAACAGCAGTATGACAGATTCATCGAGGTTCGCCAACCTGGCCCAGTACTCGATGGATATGGTCAGGGATCAGTACATCAGATCTCAGACCTTCGAGCGTGGTCTATGATGATACATACGAGATTGTTTCATGCCTCTATGCATTTCGACCTATGCTGGAGTGCTCGAGCGGGCCTTGGTGATCGAGAGCTTCTTGGCGGAGTATAGACAACCGATGGTAGTTAGCAGCAAGCAAACAGGTGCGGAGACCCCTGCAGTAGGGAGCCAATATCAGTCACAGGGATTTGGACGTGGGAAACATCATAAGAGGACCCAGGATAAGGGATCCATAGTCTAGGGCTCTCAGGATGGATCTTTTCAACCTAAGGTGAAGCGATGCTATGTGTGCGACAGTAGGGGGCATCTAACTACAGATTGTCATATCCGTCAAGCTGCTGATAGAGAAGCCATGGATGGACCACCGTGGCAGAGGCAGAGGGTGGACCAGACAGACCTGCCAGGTGGCAGACGTGGTGGAGGAGTAGGGAGAGCTACGTGTGGTGGCAGACTCATTGACACACATCCACCACCACCCCCAGGAGGTCCGTAGCATGTTCAGGGAGCTGGGGGATAGGGACGTGGACAACTGGATGCGTTCAAGGCATATAACCCTTAGCTTCCATACATATAGACATAGGTTCCAGTCATTACTTCATATCCGTATGTTTTGTATGAAACCACGAGATTCCGGTAGAACCATTCACTCGATCCTTACACTTGGAGACACCTATAGGAGGAGACTCGACTATCACACACCTTTGCAGACAGTGTGATCATACCCTTGGATGTGTGAGTTTCGGCTGGAACCTCTTGGTTGTAGTGTCGAGGACTTACAATGCCATTCTCAGTATGAATTATTTGTCTTCGTTCCATGCCCAGATTGACTATTTTAGGCGAAGTGTGTGGTGTGTTCGCCGTGATGGAATGAGGTTTTCTATGTTGGAGAAAGGAAAACCCAGGCAGCACAGAATGGGCTTATGCATAGGAGGGTGCATCCAATCACACATTTTTGGCTGGACTTTCCCTCAGAGTAGTGGATTTTGTGAGCTCCCAATTCCTAGCAAGAGTGGAAGAGTATGAGGACATCTTTCCCGAAGATGTTTTACGATTACCTCTCCGCCTGGAAATTGACTTCTTCAACGACATACACACCAGGATGACACTGATTTCATCATTTTAATATTGTATGGCTCCCGTAGAGCTTCGCGAGCTAAGGGTACAATTGGAAGATTTGTAGGGAAATGGTTTCTTGAGACCCAACATTTCACCCTGGGCATCCCCAGTCATATTTTCCAAGAAGATAGGTGGGAGTCTGTGGTTGTGTGTGGATTACCGACGCCTGAACCATGTGACGGTGAAGAACAAGTATCCACTGCGAGAATCAATGACCTCTTTGATCATCTAGGATGGGCACAATGGTTCTCGAAGGATGAACATCGATCAGTATATCACCAGTTACAAGTACGGGATGAGGATATACCGAATATGGCTTTCAGATGCCTCTACAGTAACTATGAGTACATGGTGATGCCTTTCGGCGTGACGAACACCCCTGCAGTGTTCATGGGACTAATGAACCAGATCTTCCATCCGTACGTGGTCCGGTTCGTACTAGTATTCATCGAAGACATCTTTGTGTACTCGATGTTAGAAGAGGAGTATTCGAGACACATGCGGATTGTTCTAGACGTATTTCGGGAGCACCAGCTTTAATGGGAAGCTCTCAAAGTGCCAGTTCTAGATTCATGAGGTCCACTTTCTGGGACATGTCATCTTAGCAGATGGAGGCGCTGTAGACCCATCCATGGTGGATGCTTTGTTTGCATGGGAACCACCTTGGAGCATGACAGAGGTGTGTAGATTCCCAGGTTGGTAGGATATTACTTGATATTCATTCCTGATTTCTCCTGGATATTAGAACTAATGACAACCATGACCAGGAAGGGGAAACCCTTCATGTGGAAGGAGAATTACCAGCAGGATTTCGAGCAGTTGAGACAGAGTTTGATAGACGCCACAGACTTGATATTGCCGGAGGAGGGTGTCAAGTACATAGTTTTCTTGCATCGCATTAGGGACTAGTCTTGGTTGTGAACTGATGCAGAGGCAAGCGGTGATTGTTTATGGTTCGCGGCAGCATAGGACACATGAGTAGAACTATGTGACCCATGATCTCTAGTTGGCAGCGGTAGTCTTCTCATTGAATATGTGGCACCACTACCTTAGGGGGGAGCAGTTTATCATCTACACCAACCACAACAGCCTCAAGTACATCTTCTCATAGAAGGATATGAATCTGAGGTAGTGGAGTTGGCTAGAGTTCCTCGATAATTATGATTTTGAGATCATCTATACTCATGGGAAGGGGAACAAGGTGGTGGATGTTCTTAGGAGAAGGTTGAGCTCACAACTGTTGAGTGAGGTGACAGAGCAGTTATCTGCGTTGCAGTTATCCTTCATGGATGGAGAGGATACAGTTTTTCTACAATCAATGTTTTTCTCTCCTCCAGTCTTACAACGGGTTATGGAGGCACAACTAGGAGATGTCGATTGTGTGGCCTTACGTGCTCAGTTATCCACAGAACATGCTTCTGATGGATATTCGCAATTTGGGGAACACGTACTTCTTTTAAGAGGACGCACTATTGTACCAGTGGTGTTGAAGGAGGAGGTCCGGAGGGATTTTCATACATCCCCCTTGGTGGGACATCCTGGAGTGGGAAAGAAGTACCAGGATCTCTGATGACAGTTCTGGTGGTCAGGCATAAAGAAGGCAGTAGTAGAGTTCGTTTCTTGATGCCTTACATGCCAGCAGGTGAAGTATGAGCACCAGGTTCCATTGAAATTAGCTCATCCCCTGGATGTTCTAGAGTGGAAGTGGGATGGAATATCGATGGACTTCGTAACAGGATTACCATGAACGTCCACAGGGCATGATTCCATTTGGGTGATCATTAACCGACTCACCAAGTCGTCCCACTTCATAGCTATCAGGGAGAATAGATGAATAGAGAGCTTGGGATGCCCCTATGTGCAGGAGATCATTTGGATTCATTTAATAACCTCGATTATAGTCTTAGACTGAGACTCTCATTTCACGTCCCTGTTGTTGAAGGGATTGCATGAGGATTTCAGGACTCAGCTATGCTTGAGCACAAAGTTTCATCCCCAGAAAGATGGTTAGATAGAAAAGACCATTATGGTTTTAGAGGATATGTGGTGAGCCTATGTCTTGGAATTTTGTCACATTTGGGAGGAAACCTACCACTGGTGGAGTTTACATACACTAATAGCTACCACTCCACCATTAGTATGGCACCGTTCGAGGCCTTTTATGGGAGACTCTACTGGTCACCGCTTTGTTGGACCGACCCGGGAGAGTCAGCACTCATGGGTTCAGAGTTGGTGTGAGCTACCACTGAGAAGGTGCAGATCATCCGAGAGTAGATGAAGACTGCACCGAGTGGCAGAAGTCTTAGGCTGACAGACGATGGAGACAACTCAATTTCGAATAGGGAGACCACATCTTTCTTCGGGTCTCACCTCGACGAGGGTTACAGAGATTTGGACGAGGCAGAAAGCTATCTCTGAGGTTCATTGGTCCTTTCCAGATACTATGCTAAGTTGGTGGGGGTGGCTTACTGCCTAGCTCTAGCCCCACAGTTGATTCAGGTACATGATGTCTTCCACATGTCGCAGCTACGGAGGTAAGTGCATGACTCATCGCACGTCATCGACTGGGGCGAGCTGGACATCGAGGATGGAGCGACCATTGCTGAGTACCATGTGAAGATTGAGGATCAGCAGGAGAGGATCCTTCATGGGTGATCAATTCCCTTGGTGTGCGTCCGGTGGCAGCACGGGAATCGTCAGGAGAGCACGTGAGAGTGGGAGGCCCATATCCATTCCCAATACCCCCATCTTTTTAAGTAGCCTTTGTTTTGGATTTTCCTTGTCGTAAAGCCCCAAGGTGGGGAGAATGTAATGTCTCTGATTTTCCGTGTATTATTTTTAAATATTATATAGAATTATTACGAGGCCGACCGTAGAGATGACACATCATTCTGAGTCTCGGTGTTCCCGGAATGGTGGTTCAATATTTTTTTATTTAAGTGAGTCGGTAGTAGTGTGTGGCTGTGGAAGTTTCCAAACGGATGCCCAGATTAAAAATCTGTGGGCACCGCTACGTCTGGGATGATGAATTTACCTATGAACGATCCTAACCTTGATCAGCGCGGGTTGAGGGAAAAAGATAATTTTTGGACGTTTTAAGTAAAAAAATTAAAAATAAATAAAAAACAATTTTGCAAAGTTTATTTTTATTTCATGGAAATATCAACTATAACGCGGTGATGGGGGAGATATTTCTTTAATAAATGGAACGTCATAAGGACTCAAAAATGGAAATCTAGACTCATTAATACCACAACATATTTTTGAATTTCAAAACACATTTCCCTTTTTATTGGGATAATCGAACATTGATCGTTGGTGAAAGATTGAGAAGAAACTCTGGAGAGAACTCTCGACGACAAACGAAGACAGGTCAATGTTGTGAATTTATATGACAACAAAGTTGAAGGATCTCGACAACGACGGTATCATGACCTCTTCATCATCGACTGATCACTTCATGAGGTAGGGGTTGTTATTTCAAATCTCCTTTCCCCATTTTTTATTTTAGACGACGAACGTGGATCAACAATGAATAAGTTGTTCTATGGATTTGTAAGTTCTTGCGGGATGATTTTATTTGGGATGATTCGGGGAATTGATCTATGTTGATTATTGTTGTTGATTTCTGCTCTGTTTTAGCCTACTAACGAGAGTGAATGAACTCTATGATGAAAGACGGTGGAGGTTCGTTCCTCGATTAGTTTTATTGGATTTCTTCCCTATTTTCCTTTCTTTGTACGTTCTTCACGTTTTTCACGAGGTGACGAAAAAAAGATCGTTGCGCATACATTTTGTGATGCAATGATCCCAAATTGAAGAATTAACACCACAACGACCTTGAGGAGGTGCGACGACGACAACAGACGACGAATCAGACCGGATCGGGAAGGGCCGTTATTTTAGCATTCTTTACGTGGATAGACCATTGCATGTTTTTGAGCCGATCAGAGGTATGAAAATAATGGAATTAGCTTCGTGGTGTCGGGTAGACCAAAACCTGAGAGTTTCGTGGTGATCAAATGACCAGATCGACGAACGGAGCATCACAGAAGGCTCAACTGTGGAGGTTTGCGTTTCTGGAAATTTACAGAATACACGTCTTGTACATCTGAAGAAAATTATGTGTAGTACTTGCGGCGGTGCATAAGGTTTTAGGGGTCAGAGAAGAATCACATTGTGTGTGACCCTGGTCACACGGCATTTTATGCTTTCCCCGAAGCTCGGTGTGTATTTTGGGAAGTACACAGACACAGGATGATCTACACGGCTTTAGAACATGGCGTGTACAACATGGTAGAGGTGGGTACACAGGACTCAGTGTGTATCTAGGGGGTACACGAACACAGGATTGAGTACAAAACCATGTACTCCATCACACGGACAGGCAAGGCACGTAACGAGGGTCACGCCGTGTACCGATTACACGGGTTGATGATCGCGTACTGGCACATGGCCAGTGTACACTGAGCCATCCCCAGTCACTCGGACACGGTGTGTACACCATAATATACACCATTTACATTGGTTTCTACATGACCAGCCTTACAACATGGGCCATTTTACACGGGCAGTACACAGGGTCAGACAACATGGCATGTAACTTTTCTACACATAGTGTACTTTTTGGAAAATGGCATGGTCCTCTTGTTCACTGTATCTTGGACATATTTAGTTTGGTTTAGTGCCCCGTCTTGTCATTCGCCTGAAGTTTAGGAACTGTTTCTTTACAAAAGATTATAATCCATTCAGTAGGACTTTCTGTGATAGAGTCAGGCATCCATCCGCGAAGCCCGTATCGAGATCCTCTATACAATCTTGTCCCTAGGTAGAGTCTAGTATCGACGTGACCAAATCCACCATGCGCCGATCGTCTACCTAGAAGGTGAATTCAGAATGAGACGCGCTATCCTCCATGGCCCTGGTAGTGATCCTCATCTGTGTATCGTGATCTTTCCCACTCAGAAGTGTGTCTCCCGTAATGAGTGCATCTATCTATCGTAGCCTACTCACTCATTAGTGTGTCTCCCCTAATGAGTGTAACTTCCTCTCGTGACATTTCCCATCGAATAGTACTTCTTGGATGGACGTCATCAGGGCTATTAGACTCATGGAGTGTGTTCTCTCAGAATGAGTGCTTTGTGGAATCTTTGAACTGATCCCCTAGCAGGGGTATGCGGTTTTGCGACTTGTCTCTAGATCGCGGGTCTGGGTTTTGAGTATATCTGGTTTGTGATTGGTAGACATATACTGTGAATAGATGAATATACATTACTTTTTGTACTGCTTTGTGGTTTTCAGGGTCCTCTACTGAGTATTGTTATACTCACCCCTACACGGGCTTTGCCCGCATGAGGTGTGTCTTGTACATACGAGCAGCCTTTTGATGGAGTCCAGGGCGGACTTGGACATGACCGAGATTTTTGAGTTCCCTACAGGCCAAGGCGTTCCTTCGGATACGAGCATCATTCCTTGTACCTTTTGTGTTTACAGGTTGGACTTTGCAGTTTTCAGACTCTTGATTTGGTGGGCTTCTATTCTGGACCAGTTTACTTTCTGTACTTTACCTTCCATCGTACTCTATTGGTTGGGTTTAGTGTATGCATTCATTTTGTTCCTTAGTGATTTTTTTACATTTCAGAATTTTTGGGCTTCAAGATGTGTGCGTGTGTACAGGTACTTAGGAAACACCTCCCATGTTATTAATATTCCTACTAGGTGCTAGTCACTAGCCCCTGGCCAATTGGAGGGGGGCTTAGGGAGTCACAGCACGGGCCCCATTGGGACGAGTCGTGACAACCATTTTGTGCATTTTAGGTGGGATAGAATGAAATCATATATTAATGACATTAACAACAAATGTTTCACTAGTAAATTGGATAATTAAGAGTGATAATACAGAAATGGATTCGTTATCCGTTTCCAGTTCCATAGTGAATGTGAGAGAAATTTATCCATGGATTTTTTGGTGGTGTTTCAAATTATATCTCATGGTAATAATGTGATTTAGGTCAGTATTGATTGAATATATAACAATATGAATTTTCTACCCATTCAAGATATAATTTAATTTTATCATATTTCTCGAATGTATATCAAAGAGATAGTTAGGTTACATGATGTTCCTATCTCCACGATATCAAATGGTGATCCCATGATTACATACAATATTTGGAATAGACTTTAGAAGTCATTGGGTACTGAATTCAATTTATGTACATCGCTTCATACAAAATTATATATAAATATATAGTGAAAAATATTGGAAATTAAAGAAATGTTTTGTTATTTTTAAATTAATTTCTAAGGATTTGGGGTTAATATCATTCATTTTTTGATTTTTATAATAAATAAATTTTTATGTGATTGCACCGATGTAATCGTTTGTGGAATTATATAAAAATCATTGTGAAAATATATTTTTATAAAATGACGTAGAGAATAGAACATTTTTGGTTCTAGAGTTGTTAGATGTAATTGTATAGAAGATAATGATGACTCAAAAAAATACGAGGATGACTTGAATCTTGTAGCAACTTTTTGACAGTACCTGAATCAATGATCATTCTTTTGAGGTAGGTGTGCATGTTTTCTTAAAGTATCTATATGTAAATATGATATATGATTTGGTTAAAAATATAAAACTAAGTTCACATGTCATTATAACATATCAGATCATAGAGAATTTTTGATCAGTTTCCTACCGATTGTCCTTCCCTATGATTGTTTCTTAATTACATTACAAATTTAGTGTTTTGATGATAATAAAATATATCTAAAATTATCTTCATGTTTTGAGCCCCAAAATAGTTTAGTTCGAAAATAATAATTCTTATAAGAGATATGAATTTCAAATTATTCTTATTAAAGAGAATGTAATAAGGAATCTGTTAATTCAACAGGTTAAGGTTTCATACAAAAATCCGATGATTGATGAATAAACATGAGTATCTAAAATTATAAGAAGGAATGATATCCCCATAAACTTAATAAGGGAATAAACACTAGAGGGTGAAATTTAAAAGTATGAAAGTATGTAAAAAACTATTTAATGTTATAATAAATAATTTTTAATGTATTTAATTATATATTTATATTCATTATATTATTATTAGTTATTGTTTCTTTCAAAATGAAGAAGCATTATTTATCATCCAAATCGGGATTTCAAATTTTATATGATTTTATATAAAATAATTATTTCCACATTATAGAAAATCAATTTAACTAAATTAATTTCATTGTTTGAATAATTAAGTCAAAATTATCATAGGATGCATTTATGATTATTTTCATAAAACATTGATTTTCCTAGAAATTATGAAAAATATTTTGTTTTCATTAAATCAATAATATCATTTAAATTATTTAAAAAATTAATAATAATTCTTGAATATGTATAAAAGTATAATTAATTCTTAGTGAATAAATATAATCCAATTATTTTCTTTTAAATAAATTTTACTCTTCAATTAGATGTAAAACAATTTTGTATTAAAAATGACATTTTTTTATGAAAAACAGGTTTCCATTGTGTTTGAGGGTTTAATAATATAAAAAGCTACGAAACTTTTGTTAGTTGAATTTTTAGAAGTGGATTTCATATTTCGAATCCATGGTGAAATGTTTTAAATAGTTTTCTTTTGACATTATGAATAACAAACATTATAATTTTATTTTCCACAGTAATGGGTAAATCGGGAAATGAAGGATAAAAATAAAGTCATAATGACTAATCAATGACCATATCACATGACTTATATTAATTAAATGAATATATATAATCCATTATAATATAAATGATTAATTTTTGACCATTTATTCATTTTCCATTAATTTTAATTATATTTTATTTTATATAAGGAAATGTGAAAATTTTGATTATCTTTGTTATATTGTCAGTATATTTTTTCATGGAGATAAATAGATTACATGTTTAGTTAAAACTATTTCTTTTTTTATGATTAATGTTTTTCATTATCATGTTTATTTACTTTTAATTTTTAGTTATTATATAACTATATTAAATTCTTACTCAATACCAATATAGATTATTTTCAATTAAAATATTTATAAAATAAATGGTTTAAAAACTGATAAAAGTAATATTCTTAAAACGAACTGTTTTATTACAAGAATTTTGTAAATAAAAATGATATATTAGAAAGGTTTTAATTAATTTTATATGAAAGAAATTATTTTATTTTAATTTTAACATAAAAATTAATATAATAGTTCCAATATTTATATTTTTTGTAATTTTTTAATAAATAATGTTTTAATAAATTTTTTAAACACTAAAAATCTATGTTCATCAAAGTCATTGGTATATGGTTTAATATTGTATCCATTGTCCATTGGTTGTTCAATTTTACATTTACTGTAGATATCATGACTACTAATGTAAAATATCATTAATACCATAGTTATCATCCAAATGATTAACAAAGGGGCAATAATAAGTAAGGGTAAAATTGTAATAAAAACTATTGAATTTTTTTATGAAATGATTTTAGGTCATATAGATTTTAAGATATAATATTATAAATTATCATAATTATAATGTTAAAGATAATATATATTAATTTATTAGTATAATAAATTTTATAATTATATATCCCCTATCTTATAAAAATGAAGCAGTTATCATATTTTATTTGTATGTAAATTGACATTTAGATAATTTAATAACTATATATATTTCATACATACATCAGTAACCATAACCTAGTAGTATTTATTTATTAGAAAACAATCCTAGAAATTTTTTTGGTGTAAACATTTAGAGGTTGTCTCAAGAACTGGTACAGTTATAAACTATGAATTTATGTTTGCTTTCTTTTTATAATTTATTATGATATTTTTAATCCAAGAAAAAAACACTTTCTCCAATATACATATATGGTATTATATAAATGGAATAACATAAATCTACCTCCTCCTCCGTAAAATGGTAAACGAAACCATCATTTTTGTGCATAGAATACTACCTCCTCACGAACCAATTTAATTGATTTTTTATCCTATCCTCTAATATATAGTGTTAAAATTTAATAAAATATATATATATAATTTATGAAATATTTATAATTCATAAAATAGAACATATATTTTGATTTCATACATTTCCATTAATCAAAAAATGATAATGTCGTTCATGGATATATGTGGAATACCACCTCCATAAAGAAATGTGATTCATTGTATATCACCACATCACAAAAATGATATTCGAAATATAACATAAGGAAATAATAAGGTATTTATGATGTTATTATAATTATTTATTGATTAAATATTAATTACCATATTTCTAAAATGATCATTGATCAATGGAAATATTACTCATGCGTGTGTATACCATATTATCTTAATGATTGTGACGTTGTTATTTTTTCATAGCCACCAATGATGGTTTGTTTTAAAAGATATAATTTAATTTAAAAATTGTAATTTTTTAACTGTTATTATATTTTATATTATGGAATACTTACTACTTTGACCCGAGTCATCTTACTGAATTCATCTTGGACATGTGAGCTGAGTATCCTAAAAATGCCTGATGTGAAGTTTATTAGTTAAGAAATTATATATGAAATGTTTTGAATTGGAATTAATTGAATAATTAAAACGAAAAAATTATTAATAAAGTAAAATGTTAACATAATTTTGTTATTCCGGAAGAAAAAGAAATTATATTCATGTCAGACTCTTGGTAAGAGTCCTTTTAAAAAACATCTTTTTATGTTTCTATTAAACTATTTTTCATCCATGCCCATGTTCTAATAAAAGATTATATTAAATTTATTTATATGAATCAATTGATGATAGATTAATTTTTTTTTATATTTTTTTTATTTTCAGTGATCAGAATTTAATAATCTTTTTATGGTATTACATAATTGAAGGTTTAACCTAAAAATCAAATTTTAATTGTTTTTAATTTTATTGAAATAATTATATTCCATTTCCATAGTATGAAAATTATTATATAGACGTTTTTAAATGGAAATAACTTAATTATATGGTAAATATTTATATCACTTTTAACCTTCTACAATTTGATTTCAAAAGGTATATTTCTTAGTTATTTTATATTGAATGTTTAAAATTTCATTCCAAAAGCCCAATTTAATTATATATTTAAATGTATACAAAACAATGAATTTTTTTCCTTCATAAATATTATTTTATATGTGAATTAATTTATAATATTCCTTGTATTATTCCATTAAAAACACTCTTCCCTTAAGTCTGATAATTTTATGTTTTAAATTAGATTTTTAGATTAAAGGATTATATAAATATCTGAAAATTATTTCGAATTAGAGAAAAGAGTTTTTTTAACGAAATATTTTAAATATTATAATTTTTATGGTTTTTCGGAGTATATAATTGTTACTGGAGGTTCCATTATAAATAAAATATAGGTGGTTTCATTATAATCCCTAGAAGGGTGGGTATGTGATATCACCAAGTATCAATCTGCATGACTTGTGTTTGGATGTTTATTGTCCTCGTCATTCCTAGGGTAATTTTGATTGTCATTCCATGCGAAACCATTAGGGTTATACCATTTTTAAATATGAAGGTTTCAAACAATTTATATTTGATATGAAATTTATTCCTCAAATTACCAACATGATTATCTATGATTTAATGGTTTTTATGAAAATATTATTATTTATTAAGGTATGTGAATGAGTTCATGTTTAAGAAAATAATGTTAATTATTTTATGGGTGCAATGTGTAACATTATGAAAAGGTATTAAAGAATTTTTCATTTTTTAGAATAAAACATTTTGAGTTTTATTTTATATTAATATTTCATATGAAAATATTTTTGAAAAACATTTGGAAATGAGATTGATTTCTTGAGAAACATATTATTTAACATAAACGTACTTTTTTCCTAAAAAAGAAATAATTTATTAATATCCCTAGAATAGCAGTTTTCTTTCATTACTTTTATGTCACAATCTCATCTTTTCTCATTCATCCTAAATCTTAAAAGGCTTTTCATTGTGTTTAATTGGTGATTAGAGACAAGGATGAATAAATAATTAAAATTGTGAAAATTTGAAATGAAAATAGAACATGTCATATGTTAATATTTTTAGTTTTTGGGAAAATGTGTACTAATAGTATGTTTTTTCTTTGTTATGTAATACATGTTTATATATGGATGACGAAATTTTCCCTAGAACAATAAATCTAAATGATCATTAGGAATGTCATAATAATTATTCTTCTCTATGGATATTATAATATGTGTTATTTACCTTCAAATTTGTATACGAACTGTGAATTTAAGAAACCCATTTATTTTTTGAAAAAAATGACATTATTTCCGCATTATATTATTATTTTTTATTATGTTATATTTTTTAATTATTATCCAAAAACTTTGACGAAAACTATTTTTGAAATATATGAACACAAAAAGATTTTATTAATCATGTCATTATAGGATGTATATGTTATGGGGTGTTATAATAAGAGTTCTTGTTTTTTATATAGAGTCAACAATACCTATGGTCAATGAGAAACAATTCTTTTGAACTTTCATACTTTGAAAAATTCATATAGAAACTATTTTTCTAGTCTAATCCATTGACGTTTGACACTTTTCCTAATTTTTTCATCAGTTAGAGTATATAAAATATGTGTTTTGACATCACATATGATAAATAGGTTATTTGGTCCCTATGTTGTGGTAGAATGATGAAATACATAGTCATAAATAAATATAGATACCCCTCATTTCCTTTTTAGTCTTTGAAATATATATATATATATATATATATATATTTCTGTATTATTACATATAGAAAATGAGATAGAGTGTGATTCTATGGCCCAGTGTGTTCTAAATAAATTTTATAAAAGTATTAAATATATTTTGTATTCTCTTCACACACCCTATTAAATAAAATAAGATAAATATTAATTGCAAAATTGTAATCAGAATTAGATAGAGTGGTTTATTTTAAAAGTTTTTTTAACCTAGGACCGTCCAAAAATATGTCGTTGGGGTATATTCGAATAGAAGTGTCTCTAAGAGGGTGCTATTAGTTAAATAAATATTTAAATATATTATTTGAATTTAATTAACCAAATTTTGTTTCTCTATAAATCTATAACTATAGTGGGATCTCTAGGGATATTAGCATAACCTTAAGATCATTGAGAAATATCTTATTCCTCAAATCATTGGTGAATGAGAATCATTCGACAAAGAACCTTTAGATCCAAGAAGATCGATTCATATAAAAAACAAACACTCCTTTTATTCATTGGCGAGCAGGTTCTTCAATGTAGAACAATCCAAAAATCGGTAGGGATCATCCTTTTTGGATTCTTCCACATTTGATAAAATGTTCTCAGTATTATCAGTATATTTCATTATATGTTTCAATTTTAAGACATTAATATACTTTATTAATAATTTTATATAATTCTTATTCTTTCTCACCCTGGGCATCTAAAATATGTATATGTTGACAACAGATGCATGACTAATGATCATTGATCACATTTTTTCTCATTCTATTCATTATTCCTTCTTCGCGTTAGTAATCATTGAACTATAGGGTTGTGATTCATCATTTCCAGGTGGGGCCGAATGCAATTAGACTCCCTAATGCATAGAGGATTTAGTAATGTAAAGTATAACAATGAATAATGGATGATATTGGTGGATTTTATTGTTTAAGGGTATATAATTTTAGATATGGGATACAAATCAACGAAGGCGTGTGACATCGATGCGTACGGGGGAATTCTGTCCTTGGATGAACCATTATGACCCAATTTTTGGACACCATATGGTTGGAAATGATAGTGAAACAATGATTCCTATATTTTTGGGTGGTGAAATGATGGATTATAATGCTTATTATCTACATCAAAAGTTCAGATATCACATTTATCTTTTCCAAAAAAAAAATACTAACTATGTATAGTGTAGTTCAGAAGAACATGGGACGTGTTACCCATTAGCTATTCTGGTTGGGGTTTTTTTTGAAAAACGTATCATAAACATTGTGGGACCCCCAAACTCCATGTCACCATTTTTTTTATGGTATTTCATTTAACCTAGGTGTACATCGACACATGAATGACTAAGAAAATTTGGTTTTAATGGACAATGACATAGGCAAGCCCATTTGGACATAGCCAAGAGCATAGGAATGACCCTGAGTAGCCGAGACACATCATGTAGACCCTCTAAAATCCATGTATTCTTACATGGGTAGTGATCTAGGTACCATTATGTACATGTAAATGTGACATAGTTGGACCACAAGCCATGTGGTACCCCTTACAAGCCTTGTACATCTTATTTCTTTATGAGGAAACATAAACTTCTCATATATCCTTTTTCTGGACTCTTATTTTAGTCAGTGAGTAGACCATCCTTAGTGTTTTTAATCATATAATTTTATAATATAATTTTTAGTGACTTTTTATATACGATGTGTGATTTTCATAGTAGGATGCTTATTTAGGTCATACATGATTAGGGTGATGATTTGGTAGGATCAACATGGGTATTTCAAGTGTTACACTCTACCTAAAATGGCAATGGGTCCTGTACCAATCTATTCATAGTGTGGAACCCTATAGATGGGATAGGAAATGTTTCATCTACCAATTAGCCATGTTTCACACTCTTATGGAGTTAGGGCATGAGACCTTGAAAATGAAAGTGGAACCCTCCGGCTGAGCATAGAATGAATCATTTATATACTATCTTAGCAGAACCCTCCTTTTATAATAGGGATGGGTACTGGAAAATTATATTTGAACCCTCTATCTTGGAAGGGAATAATAACTCAACTAAATAATATTTTTTAACCCCGTAATGGTCAATTCATGGGTCGTCTACCAATAACAAGAGAGTCACTGTCTATCTAGTCTGGGAAAGGGTCCAATACTGACCACGAGATAGGAAGCCTCTAGTAGGGTATGGAATGTGTTCTATAACTATTATCTGAGTGAAGACCTCAATATATAATTGTTTATGGGTCTTTTATCTCTCTATATAGTGAAACCCTCTTTTTGTAAGAGGGTATGGGTTCTATACTTATATATTTTATCCCTCGACTGTACAACACAATGGCATGGTGTGTCTTTTAATGGATACATCTTCATGTATATTCATGAGATGCTTGGAATCATTGATGGGAATATGAATGTGATGAAAATATTTTTATAGGATGACATATGAAATGGGGATCCCCTTTAAAACTCCTTTGAGATTATTTCATTTGATTACATATATATAATTTTCTCCATGTTTTTGGATTTATTACTCCATTTCATTTGTTGATATATCTATTGTATTTTCCTTTCATTTCTCTTAATCACCAATCATTATTTTTAGATTTCTTACAAGGTATATATATATATGTACCATGAAAGCGATTTTTTTTCATAATTTTTGTGTCTTATGTAGATGAAAGATAGGTCAATGGGTACTATAGTGGAGCTTAGGGATATTCATTTCATTTGACTATAAATATTGGTCAAATAATCTAGATAAATATCTACTCTGTATATGAATTTACATTTATTATTATCATTTTAGTTGGGTAATATTTCAGATTAGGAATGTATATTGACCCAATACCATTTTATATTACAATATCATACTCTTGTACACCTTATTGTTTTCTCACATATGGTCATTACTCTACATATTTTTTATTTTTATATTATTCTTATGAAATTATTCATTTATATGGTTGGATTTGTTCATACCTGTACAATATGAAAAGGAAATCCATGTTAGATATTCCATTCTATGCGTGTTGGCACCCATATCCTTTGGAGGGGGATTAGGGTTGTTGCGTCTTGAGCCCTGTTGAGCCAGGTCCTGACATATTGGTATTAAAGGGAGTTTCGATTCTTTTGATGGTGGTTATAATAGTCAGCTTTTGAGGATTTTATAGGTATTAGGGAAATGAAGTCAATTTGTTTCCATTATGGAATTCATGCTATATAATTCAGTGTTGGTTTAGTAGACAATGCATCTATTTACTTGGACCATGAATACTACTTGCTTACATGGAAAATAGTGAAATTGTATGAAAGGAACAATGGAACATTCATCAAATATGACAAATAATTTTACAGTCATTAATGGTTCATCACCCCTTTGTGTGTGTATATATATATCCTCATATGACATTAGTACAACATGATTAAATTTTTGGGATTCCTCTATGATGATAGCCAACCGGGTTATAAGTTATGGATCATAAAGATGATCCAATGACTGTTGATTCCTTAGATCATGGTATATCCCATGAGATAATTCCCCCTAGTGGACATGTTATAGAACCCCTGCAAATTTATTAGAAGGTCATACCTATTGGACAACCTGTTGTAGGTTTCATGATTACTGTGCCCTATGGTTTCTAGTATCAATGGTCTCTTATGTTTTTCTGGTGAACCAGATCCATGAGAAGTAGTGGATTAAACAGAGTTTATGACCCTTGATTTTAGACATATCTGGGCACCAATTTATTATGTGGTTTTACAAGTAATTATTATTTTTTATAGAATATATAGGTACGAGTGAAGTATTTTTATACAAGTATATGATGTGTCAACAACCTCATAGTCCAATATAAAACATTTTTTTTTCATGATGAGTAATACCCATATTTTTTGACCTCAGTTCTAATCTTGAAGGTTCTAGATTTATATATGGGAGGAATGATAGAAGATAATTATGTTCTGAGGTTCACAGACCAAACGTGGTACTCCCTTGACATGATCTAGGATGACTACATATAGGAATTAATGTTTTATATTTGAATCTAATGATATATACACACACCAATGTTGTACAATTTTAAATTCCAACCTATGCTGAGTTATTGGAGTGGGCCCTTAGGACCAAGTGATTCATATTATAGGGATTTCCGGTAGCTATATATGGAACTGAGAAATATATAGTTAAGTCCACTACCATAGTTTGAAGATTTAATTTGATAGTATCTATGTTCATGAGATCTAACCTAGATCAGGCTTAGGCATGTGCGCAGGAGAAGAATAGAGGTCCATGGTAGCCTGAAGAGGGTCAATGATATGATTTTGATGGGATATGTTACATGGGGTCTGAATTCGCAACCAAGATTGATATAGGGAACAAAAATATAGAGTAAGTACCAAAATGGAAGAGTCAGAACCTTGATCAGGGATCTCCCTGATGAGGGAACAGTGGTCCCCGGGAAGCAGAGCTAGTAGGAGAGCCAGTGGGGCTCTAAGAGATGGATATGTGGGTGGTGGATGATGTTATGCCATCCTTCCATGACCACCACCAGTCAGACCATGTTAGGATCCATGAACTCGCATTCGGGTCCATGGATTGGTTCAGGCTGTTGTGACTTATGACCCAGTGCCAAATGAGATGATTAGAGGTACAATGTGTTTTTATTATACTATTTAATCAATAATATTAGACACAAGTGAGAGTCATTAATTTTCTTATATACACATTGAGTTAGAGATATAGAACCCTCGTTAAGCTTTATCCCAACTACTATGTCTGGAGATTCATACAACGAACTCTTATTCAATATCTTTCATCTACTAGTAGTGAAAACTTTCAGTTGTTGGAGAGAGGTACATGGGGATCTTTTTCAAAAAAATGAAATTTTATGAATTCAACAACTATATAGATTGGTTTTAGATTATCCTATCCCGTATTCACTATCATCGTATACAAGTATGATACCTTCATAATGGCGGGATAAGAATATCATTTGAGGGTGAGAGATATATCATGTCGAGATGATTATGTTTTGTGATTATGAGTTTGAAACCAGTCACCCATATATTGGAGAGTGTAACATTCAAAAATTCAGTCTCATTAATCACCATGATTCCTTAATTTGTGCATGATTTTTTTTAAATCTCTTGAAAGTGCATTTTGATACTTCCACTAAGATGGGAGATAGATTTTGCAATCAACTATGACACTAGGTCCACTAAAATATCTTCTTCTGCATGTATTATTGAATCTACCAATCCCTAATAGCTGTAATTATTGATGGAAGACCATCATGGGAAGTGTTTTATTGGGCCTAGTGTTTCCCCATGGGAATATTCAATGCTTTTCATAAAAAATTTGGATGAGAGCTTACAGATTTTGTTGATTATTATCACCAAAATCAGGCCATAATAAACAACATCTACCCATTTATGAGTATTTCTACCATTTTTTAATTTGTTTCAAGGTGTAATATGGTTATTGAGGATCTATATCTAGTCTAGATACCAAAATTTGAGAGTTCACAGGGAATCTATTTTATAGATTGTATATTGATATCACTATGGGAAATTTGGTTTCCTGGTGATTCCCTTTAGAGTGATGAATTAACTCCATATATTTATGTCTTTCAAGAAAAATATTTTCATGAAATAATTGGGGTATTTTTTGTTTTGATTATTGAATACATAATCGTATACTACACATTATATTAGGATTCTGAATATCTCTTGATAACGGTCGTATATTTTATTTAGGATCAAAAGTTTTATGTTAATATCTCAATGTTCTTGTTTTGGATTAACGAGGTTCCGTTCTTTAATAATTCCAATTATTAACATGGATTATATATTTTCCCAAAAAATATTGATATAGTGATTATTTTTGATCCACCTATGAGTGAGTAAGATGTGTTGAGTTTTCTTGGATTTGATGTGTGAGAAAGGGGTTTGTTGGCGACTTCTTTAGGATTTACGCCCCTTTGACCACTATGAATTGGAATGGGAATCCTTTTACATGGACTGAGTAGTTCTAGATAAAATTTGAGGATTTGGTGAAAATTATTATTAGTTCTCATGTTTTTCAAATATTATATGATAGATTAGACTATGAAGTGTATTATGATACATTATGAGCTAGGAATGACTGCTTATGATGTAGATCCAGAAATTTATCTCATATCCTTTAAAGTAGTTGAGAACACATGAGTTGGACTACATCAACTATGAAATATATCTCGAAGTGTTAGTATTTTTAAAGAGGATATGGAGTCAATATCTTATGGGGTATCACATTGTTGTTTACTTAGTCCAATATGTTCTCAAGTATGTCTTTACACAGAGATACATGAGCCTAAGAAAATGGGCATGGTTGGAGTTAATGTAGGGCTATGAATTTGAGATAGTCAACACTATGGGGATGGAAAACATGGTGTCAGATTCCCATAGCAAGAATTACTAGGCTCAGGTGGTATATTATGTATTATAGTAGTTGGATTCCTTGCAGCTGACGCTAGTTAATTAAGAGGTTAAATATTTTCCTCAATTTATAGTGTTGAATACTCTTATCCATTAGAATATGAGAGAGTTCTAGTTGGGTTACACAGACAGTGATGACTTATGTAATGATATATCTTCATGATATTCAACTGATTGATTTTCATAAGGAGCTAATCATTTAATACATTTCATAGGATTTACGGTGGTCCCAGTCATGATGTGGGAGTAGGTCTAGTGATGGTCAATGCGATGATAGATATGGTTCAGTTTATCTGGAATGGATGTAGATAGCCTCAATAATACATAAATAATATATAATATTCCCATGGAGTTTAGGCATGGAAACCAATTTTTCTTAAGTGTCTCCACATGAGAAGGATTGAGAAGCATCATCTACAAAGTCAAGCTATCCTTGTGGCTCATTGAGCCGTTCATGATCTTGAAGAGGGTTGGAAAGGGTACTTACCACCTGTCCCTACCCCCAATGTTATATAATATACACTATATATACAAGATGTCTCAACTAATGGGAAATGTACATTACACTATGCACATTAATGACTAGGGAGAGATATACATCCAGAATGGGGACACATCTGTAAAGAAGCTGATGGTGATTGAGGATCAGAATGAGAGGACCTTGAATGTATGAACCATCCACTTAGTTCATATGTTTTGGTAGAATGTGAGCATGTAAGAGAACTCCAAGGAGGGAGAGTGAGCTATATGTGGTCCCATTATTCCTTGATTTTCTTTAAATTTTTCATTCTAGGGATGAAAATGTTAAATTTGGGAATGATATTGAGACAATGTTTTTGACTTATAATACTTTTAAATATTTCTATAAATATTTTCATAGTCACCAGTAAGATGACATGAGATTAAGTGGCCTGGTATGCTTGGAATTAAATTTATGGAAATATTAATTATATTTTATTATTACACATACATGATTTATTAACGAAAAAATAGATTATGGAAATTAGTGATTATCACCTCATTATTTCTTTCAATTTAAGGATATACTCATTTTTATTGAATTGGACCCTAGATTAGTGATGTTATGATAGAATATATGATATTGAATTTATTTTCATAACATTATTTTGGATTTAATAGTGGAATGGTTTGATGAGGAAAGGTCTATGGAATCATTAAGATCCATCATTCTAATACAACATGAGGTATGTGTATTTTCATCCATTTTACAGTTTTGGATCTTGATTTCCCATGTCTATTAAATAATACTTCATAAATGTTTTGTAAATATTTTTATATTTTCATTTTTACTACCATTTTTTAGATGGGATTTTACAATGATACTTTCTGAAATATTGAAATAATGTTTTTTTCTAATGAATCATTATGAAAGTTATGTTTTCTATAAATTTCTTATGAGGAAGCATAGAATAATATTGTTTGTCTGTGATAATGATCATGTGGAAAAAGTCAATGTAAAATTTACCACATTTATATAATATAGACCTTGGGATGGATCACAAAAAAATTTACCACCCTAAAAAATTTTCACCAAGATACATCCATGTGATAGGATGACTCACCACTCAAAATTATTGTGAGGACTATGAAACACATATGATTGTGTGTGTGTGTGTGAACAAGGGATGTCTATGCGGTGATTCAGATAAGGATATAATGTTTTGGAAAACCATTTTCTTATAATAAACAATTTAATATATTACATAGACTAATATATTCTTCTCATTTATTTATATATATATTTAACTTTTTCAATCATTTTGGTGTGTTTTTTTAAAATCTTGGGGATTATCTATTGATTGATATTCACACCCAATTATTTTCCCCTTTGGTATGTATGTATATTGTTTTACCAAAATAAATTTAAGGGAACTATTTCTTACTTATTTAGTGTAATTCCATGATATTTTTTATTTTTTTGATGGGAAAGGTGCTATAGAGTGTCTAATTACTTCACTATAGTAGTGCCACATTGGTGATAGTGATTTTATGTTTTTGGGTTCATATCCATTTACACTTATATCTTTTTCAATTTTTAATCTAATATAGATCATTAATTGGGATTTCAATGTTTTTTATGCGTTTGATTCTAATTAATTACGCGGTTTGGATTGTTGATAGAATTTCACCATAAAAGCTTCTCTTGTTCATTTGGTAAAATCACCCCAACATTTTAGTATTTAATAGGAATTTATTTCCCACCCTTGGTGTTAGTAGAACATAGCTAAAAGTTAGGATCACCTATATGAACAATATAGCCAATTAGTTATATTGTCATATAAAAAGTGGAATCCATCATGTTAGTTATATGAGTTAATATGGTATAAAACATTATAGGAAAAATAGGAATATAAATTCATAGCATAAAAAGGCATAGATAACATTTTTAATGGAAATAAAGTTACATATGTGTTCTGTGTACAAAATATTTTTAATAGACTTCTATATATGCTTCCATCACATCAAAGTGTTATTAACTGATTACAATGTCATATATTGCATTGATAATAAGACTTTACTCTAATACTAAATTGTTCATCTATTAGAAGATAAATTTTGGAAATAACATTAAAATGGATATGCTGGGTTTTAAATTTTTTAATTGGAAATTTTGTTTTTTATTGGGATTTTTAATTTTATAATCCTTATGTAACAAGATAATGATGAGAAAATGGTGTATTTTTCTTGTTAAAGAAAATGGAACAAGATAGATATTGTAGATATCGCTAAATAGGGGCCATAGAAAATGTGTTTTTACATGATCCATAAGAAAAAAATATATAAATTATGGTGAATGATTTTTAGGGGATTTTAGAGGTAATAAAAATGATTATCCACAAATGTATAACCATTCAGTGCTTTTTATAAGAATACTCTTCTTGTTATTCAAGGTGATTTTGAATCATATAAATACATATTGTGGCCCATATAGATGAAAGAAACATCAATTTTAATGTATACTAGAAAAACTAAACGTTATGTTTGGAATATAATTGCTAAAGGATGATTCCCATAAGTGTTTTGAAATAGATTTCCATGATATATCTAACCAACATCTTCTTTGGGATTACATTGTGGAATTATTCAAAAAATATATATAACCTCGTGCAATCAAGATAGTATGAAAAAATAACCTATTTATAATATATAAATAATTCTTATCAATGATAGAGTTTGTAGATATATCTATGAACATAGTCTCATTTATCTAGAAGTAGATGAAAATTCATCCTTGAAGGCAAACATCCTTGAGTTGGGATTTTAACTAGAGACTCTCTCTAAGATAGTTAGCCTCTGTATTGTATATTATAAAGATTTTTAACAGTGATAATATGGTGAAATGGATGTTTATTGGAATCCTAAGTGAGGTAGTATATTTATTTCCCTGGGAATAGGTGGGATAAAAAATTCTGGTAACTTTAATAAAATATTAATTAAGGTTCCATGGGATTAAAAATGGAATAACCAACATGGTTATTTCTAATACAGTTCTAAAAAGAAAAAAATCACCACATAATTTTATAGAGAGATAAATTAAGATGTACCATCATTGTAAACAGTGTGATGGGACTATAACATGAATAATGAAAATATTTTTTAAACCTCAATCAACTAACATATAAAATAATATTTTTCAACCCCAAATTATTATTTTTTATAATAAATCTATACCCATTTCCTACAAAGACACATTTTAAAAATATAAATATGTGGATTTGAAGGGAAAATGTTTCTCTTCCAAGAAAACATAAAATATTATAATTTAATTCAAATATGAGTTTCAGGTCATGGTGGAAGGAATATCCATTAAAGTTGTATTAATTAAAATATATTATTCATTTTTGAGTTTTTAAAAAAAGATAACAAGTACTATATAAAATATGTAATAAAATTATTATTTCAAACTAATGAAATGAAGTAAAAAATAAAATATTATTTATCTTTTAAATTATTTATGTCAATTTAAATACCAAAATAAAAGTATTTTTCAAAATATATACCCTGATGGAAGGAATTTACAAAATAATTCATTAATTTTTTATGAAAATTTTATAAGATATTGTTTCCTTAACAAATTGATAAAATTTGGAATGAAAAACAATTAATAATACTATTATTGAATAAATATTTAAATAAAATAATATAAAAAATGAAGGATATAATATTTCAATAAGGAAGTTTATACACCTGACAAAAGATAATAAGTGGTGGGAATTTCATAAGTCTTAATGAAAGGGGTTTGATAAAATTAATATATTTCATTAAAAACCATCAAACAGTGAACATTATTTAACTATAGAATCATAAAAATATATTATATATTAAATTTCATAAGATAATTTTTCATTTTTATTCCGTTATTATTATCACTTTTATTTTATACATGACTGTGTTTTATTTCGTTACTTAATTAGTTTATTTTACGTTAGATGTTTTGGGGATGTTTGGTTAATAATCCTAAACATGATTTAGTAGGACAAACAATGTTAAATGTTTCAGTATTCCAATAAATTCAAAATAATATACATGAGATAATAATTATTTCCTAAAATTAATTATAAATTTATTAAAATCTATGTAATTCGGATATGAAGAAATAATTAAATTACATCATGTGGATGGTAGTGCATACGTATGCATTAGTAACGTTTCCATTTCCCACAAATATGACAGTTATAATGTAATTAGATTTTTATATTACCATAATTTTGATTATTTAATAAATATAATATTATTTATTTAAATAAAATTATAAATTACATCTATTTTATGATGTTATCATAACAAATAAAATATAATCATGGTTCAGGTAATCCACACAGACACAAGAACAATGTTATAATTTTCCAAGGGATAGATAAATAAAATAATAGATGATATATTATCCTTCTAGAATTAAATTTATTTTAGGGATATGATATATATTTATATATTTATATATTTATTTAATTAAATTATATAAAATCCAATGGATTTAGTGATTAAAAATAAATTACATCAATTATCTTGGGTATTTCCTACATGTTGTCACAAAAAATGTTATTGTTCCCCATTTGGTGGAGGATGAGATGAATGAATGTTATTTCATTAACTTAATAACATCTTAATATATGGAAAAATCATAAGATATTATTTTTAAATGGAAAAGTGTAGTTTCATATATGTTAATGTATATATAATTACAAACAATTAGTTATGTCATTTGCCTTTTCTTCATTAAAACTCCATTGGTTTACTTCTTTATTCCATCTATAGTCATTATTATTGTAAAATTAGGGATTCTACAGTGTTGGATAGATATTATAGGAAGGTATTTTGGATTTTATTGACTATTACGAAGTGTCTCTATATGTATAGATAAATTAAGTGTCAGGTGTGCCATTAGAAGTCGTGAAGAGAACATTATTGGCATTTCTCAAAATATTTAAATATTATTATGTCATTTTCATTGACACGTGTGTGAAAAAAATATGTTCTGTTAAAATATTAAGGGTGGTGATACATTAATCATATAAGAATTTATCATATTTTATTGTCCTCAAACACTACGTTTAATAGATGTTATTTGTAACACCGCAGGTAAATAAAGAATATGACATTTCATATTTATCCATATTTGTGAATAAAATATTGAAATGACTTTAAAGGGGACGCTATGCTCGATGGCGTACCCAACACGCAAGAACGAGTTTCTTGGGAATCTTACGTTGCACTCTAATAATAAAATAATATTATTTTAAATGGCAGTTAACATGTAGCCATTATATTGGCGGGAATGTGTATAAATAACTAAAATATGATTATGTATGTTTTTAAATGTTTTTACATTTATCCAATAAAACATAAAGGCTTAAAATATGGAAAGAATTCAATTTTAGGCGTATATGCTCTAGTTTTCACTAAAGGTTCACTTATCACCTTTTGACGGAGAACCATCATTAAATATAGTTTTGTTCACTCTTATAAATTCTATTGGACCAAATAAAACTCATCTTAAGAATCGGGTCATCAAAATTTACTTTGTGTAAATTTTTGGTATCTTTCCGATAATGTTCATTTTTTTAATGAATAGTGTAAAATGTTGTATTTTAATTCAAAACCTCTTTTTACTCTAATTTATTTATATGATTAAATTATATTTTGAATTGGTTTTAAAGTGAAATTAGAAAATATTTTTACCATTAAATCCAATAGTGGTCATTGGAATTAATTTCACTTTGAAATCAGACTTAAACTAGTGTCAATCTTTTGATACTTATTATTTTATAAAAACACGCTATTTGCTCTGACAGCGGGAATTAATTATTAAATTAATTAATGTGACTAATATGTTTTTATTTTTGTAAAACGGACTTCATTTTTGAATTCGGAATATCAAATATAGCTTAGGGTGAAGTTTTGGTATTTTTCTGAAAAACTCTAATTTTTGATGAATAGTGAAACCACTAAGTGGTAATCAAGCAAACTGATTTTTCAGTTAAATGAAAGTTTACCACTAATGTGTATTGAATTTTTAAAATCCGACATACATGGTTGTCATTAGTATGAAAAATGTGGTTCAATGGGATGAAAATAATTTTTTGGTGAATAGTAACTTATTAAGTTTTTAATCGCGATTAGTGGTAATTAGTATAATTTAAGGTAAAAATGATATTATAAGAATGTGAAAACACCATGAAACTTATCCTACACATATTTTGTGAGTCATGGCCGACCAGGAAAAGCCATGGGCCAACTTGGGGACCCCATGGATCCACTTTGGTTGGGAAATGACATAAATAACTTTTTATTTAATGTAAAAGTAAAAAATGACACAAACATGATATGTTATACTAAAACAATTTTTAAGTGGGGTTACACAAGTCCAAATTTTGATTATAAATAGTCATTGGAAAGCTAAAAAGATTTCCTACATCATAGTATTTTTTTTAATAATTTTTAGACATTAAATAAATTAAATTATTTATGACATAATAATGATGCAGCGATGACATCATTATTTGACGATTTAAATAAAATGGAAAGATAATGTAAAATCTATGAACTACACATGTCCAAAACTTATTGGATGAGTGTATTTCGAAGACTTATCACCTTATCCACGAATTATATCAATGTGGTACCTTTTGAAACCGAAACACATTTTCAAATAAAGTAATATTTCTTATTTTCCAAAAGTGCCCCTCCTCTCCTCTTATAAAAGGACCCCAACTCTACCTCATTTCACACACTCCTCAAGCCTTTGGCTCGGCCAACCCCTGATCATTTACTCTCTCCACATCCCTATCCTAATACTAGAGGATTCCCTTTGGGCAGAATCCTTTCAAAGGAAGCCTTTAGGCTCAAATCAAAAGATGTTACACTTTTAAAGGTAATTCATTCTCTCTTGTTCATTTGTTTTATTTTGTTTCTCCAACCCCCTAAACTCTTTTTATTTACTTCTTTTGTAACAACACCAGTATCTTCAATATACTAGGATGTTGTTATAAGATTTATTCGATCTACATTCTCACACAACTACATCAAATGGTTAAAGAACATACGGTTTCCGTGGATGGCGAAATTCTGCCTCCCGAAACGATGATTGTTCAATACTCATTTAACACCTTCAAAGGTGGCCATTATGATGTCACTATTTTTATATATGATATATAATATGTTTATGTTTTACTTATGCTTCTGTATTTTTCATTTGTGTCTTACCTTTATGGCATCCATTATGGGTATACACGATATCTTCATTTTAGGAAGTGCGGACTACCGCCCCCTCAAAGTGATGTGATTCGTTAATGCCATACGTGGGACGTATATGTAACACCCCAGGATTTCAGAGTGTGTTATTTCTTAAAAATAATTCAATAACTTTCACTACACGCAACACCGAGTTCAATCACACCATTAAAAGAGGTCATGAATAGTATTAACTACATTTTGTACTTTATATAATCCTTATAATTTTAGAATCCCTATTATGAGTTTCTTAGTCATAATGCAAGAACAGATTCATTTTCAGTATTTCACTTTTATCAACTTCTAATAGTGAAACCTTTTTAAATACAATATTTTAAACTTTTTGACTAAATGGGGACATCAAAAATTTAAAATGAAACACCCCAAGCTTTCATGGTACGTTTCCCTTTGAATAATGTGATAGCGTGTGTTGTACGCAACACCGAGTTCTAACAGACCATAACCAATCAAACTAGCCGTTATAAATAGTAATACCTACTTTTTGAAAATATATATATTTTATATTTCAAAATGGACTTCATTTTTGGATTCGGAATATCGAATTTAACCTAAGGTGAAATTTTGGTACTTTTCGGATAACTTTCATATTTTGATGAATAGTGAAAATTACTAAATTTTAATTAAAAACAAATTTTTTAATCAAAATAATTAATAGTGATAAATTATGAATTTGAGTGGTTTTAAAGTATATTTAGAATATATTTTTACAATTTAATATAATGTTGGTCATTAGACATAATTTTACAATTAAACCGAACATAAACAAGTGTCAATCTTTTGATAGTTATTATCTCTTAAAAACACGCTTTTTGTTTTGACAGCGGGAATTAATTTTAAATTAATTTCTGCCACTTCTGTGTTTTGAATTTAGGAAAATGGATTCCATATTTTGAATCAGGATGTTCAAATTGTGTAAATAGGTAACTTTTATTTTTAGACATTTTGAATAATTACTGCGGTAAATATTTTATTTACCATGGTTAAGGGTAAATCCGGTAAATAAGGGTTAACAAAATAATATTATAATAATACTAAATTACCCTAAAACGTGTCTTAACCCTATTGGTTGATACATGGTCGACCATGGGAATCTTTGTGTCAATTTTGGGACCCCATGGATCCACTTGTAAGTGATAATGACACTTTATTTTAATTAAGTCAAAATGAATACAAAAATGACACAAGCATATATCTTTTAGAAAAACAATTGTTACATAGGGTTATATAAGTTTGATTTTAGATTATAAATATTCATTAGAAAGATAAAACTATTTCCTACATAATGATATTTTATTTATAATTTTTAGACATTAAATAATTTATTTTATTTATGACACAAAGATGATGCAGTAATTACTATAATAGTGAAAAATTAAAATAATTGATATTATAAATACCCAAACAAATATAATATGAAACTTTTAATGAATTAAACTAATTTTCTAGGATAATATGATATATTAGGATTGATTTAATTAAATTTGTTCGAAGTAATCAATCTGTTATGAGTTTCACAAAAATCAACTATTGAATAGTGTCAAAATTGACATAAAAGAGTTTTTAAAAAAAATATTATATTATTAATTGATATTAAATTCCTAAAAATCTATGGTTCGGCCAAGAGACTTATATAAGGATAGTTTCATCATTAATGGACCACTTGGGTGTCGCTTGGATGTATATAGTAAGTTTATTAACCATATTATATAAAAATACAAAGAGACATTGTAAAAGTGAAACTAATTAACTTAGAGTTAATACTTAAAGATAAGGTTAATATAAGTACCCAAACCTGTCTAAATTCTATTGGTTGAGTGGTTTTCGACCTATCCCCACCTTAACCTTTGAATAATCAACTTTGGAGCGTTTAGAAACCGAATATGAATTTATTATAAATTAATATTTCTAACTTTTCCAAAGGTGCCCCTCACCCCTCTTATAAAAGGGCACTCCTCCTTCTCATTTCTTCACACCTTCAAAGCCTTTTGGTTCGACCAAACTCTGCCCAAATACTCTCCCAACATCCCTCACTACAACCTAGAGGCCTTAGTTTGATCCGAAAGCCAACCTATGGATCCCTTTTGATCAAATCAAAAGGAAGAACCCGAAGAAGAGGTAATGATTTCACCACCCTTCTCCAAGTTCATTTCTTCTTCCACTTCCTCTTTCTTTGTTCTTACCATTCTAAAATAATAACTCCAGTATCTTACATATACTGTGATGTTATTATAAATATGGTACAACCATATTCAGTATTCTATCCACCCTTTGAATAACATGTCACCATACGTGCGTGCGTACGGCTTACCGTCTCCACGTCGTGGTGTAATTGTTATTCAATATAATATTATTTGGATGGGTATAATAATGATGTGTAACTCATGTAAATAATAAAAATAACATGTTAATGATTCTGTATATATGATATACCATCCATTTATATATTATTTTAATATCAAAAGAATGATATTGTCGCTCGTGCGTACGTACGGACTACCGTCTCCACGAACGCGATGAGATTCATTCTCCATCGTATCCATTCAAGTATAATTATCATTTGATGATTTAAAAATGATGTTTAAGGACTATATATCATTTTGGATATGAATAAGATACAACAACCATGGCTTATGTAACAAAACATATAAAAGAAAATGAGTAAGTTAACTCCCGAAACGACGATAATTCTAAGATATTATTAACAAATCAATGTTAAAAGATCATATATGATATCATATTATTATATATGATTCTTGTATAATTTAATAACAACTATTTCACCATTATACAGGAGGTTAACCTACCCCAACCAAGGAAAAGTACAAGCTAAGGGTTATTTCACAATCTCTTCATTATCCGAGGTTGTTTATTTGTAATAATCTACTGGGATCTCTTTATCATCCACATCCATGTTTCTTCAAAATGTATTTCAAAACATTTTTATTATTTACAAGAATATGGGATAAAGTCATTTATACCCTTGTTTGACTTTTTATAAGAGGTTTATAAAGGAATCTTTCCGTCGTTTTCAAAACAAGGTCATTTTTAACCTTTTCGACAGAATTAAGGTAAGAACGTTTTTTTAAACTTATACGGCGGGAGCGGCTAATTTCCACCGTTATAAAATCTTCAAAGATTTCCTTAAAAGCTTATAAGAATATTTTCAAAGAAAATTTTTTATTTTATATGGATCTTAAATTATTTCAAAATAAAATGAGATATTTCTTTAAAAAGAATTTTGATTTCATCTACATCAACATCCTTTGATGGATTTTAAGATTATTTGAAGTTGATTTATTATGATACAAAACTTCTATATTGTATTGAAGGTTTTGTGATATGTTTGACTATGGTTGTGCTATTTTTATACCATTCATAGTTTATGGTGAAATTATTGACATTCGTATGCTAGTTTTAATACGAATGTTTATGTTATGTTTAAACCTTTTCATATGGGAATGCATTGGACTTAATAAGTGACGGGTGGAGCCCGCTATAGATCCTAGATGCATCGGTAGGTCTCATGAGACAAACTATTTTCTTGGCACAAGGCCTTGACAAAATCTTATTTGTAGTCTTGGCACGAGGCCTTGGCTATGTGGTTATGATAGTCTGGCATTATGCATTCCATCATTATGAAAGTGGTTATTGATTTTTCATGTGATTATTCGATTAGTAGAATAACCATGTGAATAAGTAAATGGCATTATTTCATTTTATTTATGCCATACTATATTAAATGTTCAAGTTTAAAAGGCTTTTGTTTTAGTTATACATTGCCTTAAAATGTTTATTCTTATTTATGAAAGTTTCCGCTATATTGTTATCCTTACTGGGCATTTGAGCTCACCCCTTTTCTATGTTTTATTTTTCCCAGGATGTGAAGATGTAAGTTATGAATGACCTTCAGGGATATTATGAGGGGATTATAGTGTGGACTATGGAAACATTATGTTGTTGTAGTAGTTTTTCATTTTATGATGTAATGTAAAACTTATGAATATATCTAGTGTTTCCAAGGCTACTAAACCAATCAGTCTTTCGAGATTTGATCTTTCTTGTGATCATGACAATGTTACGAAGTAATGCACCGACTCTGGGCAGCTGGGGTCGGGGCGTTACAGTTGGTATCAGAGGAAGTTTAGTACAAACCTTGGAAGCAAGATTTAGATAAACTCTGATTAGAGCACGTAGACCTAAGATGAACTTTGAGGATTAGTATAGAAGAACTTCCTAGAATTTTGGTATTGTAGAGATTTTGTGAGTTTTCCGAGCAATACATCCCTGTCTGGATACGAGCAGGTAGAGGCGGCTCTGGCACAGATGTACCTAGGGGTAAAACCCGAAAACACCGCTTTGAGCTAGACTCGAACGGGAACTGGTGCACGACAATGGGCCTTGCTGCACTCTTGATTACGACACACCCGGGGGATATGCTTAGGATAACTCTCATTTTCTTTATAAATCATTTTGAAGGGATTATGAGTATATACTTCCTCAAAGAAAACATTCTTATGATTATGGATTATATCCATAAATAGTTCAATTTATGTTAAGTGTTTTATAAGTATGGGATTATGTATTTTGATTCATAAACTGATCTAGTGTATGCCATTGTTTAGAAATGGCGCCCAGTAGAAGGAATGAGAACTCCAGAAATGCACATGATCCAAAGAGAAGGAAGGATCATATCATTCATGGTCTTAAGCTAGAATTTATAAGAGAAATAGTCTCCCATGTATTATCATCATATGAAGAAATAATATCATGTGTTGATAAGATAAGTAAAGAGTTTACTGAGTCCTATGGCTTTGAAGGGAAGCAAGAGAAGAAAGGATGGAAGAGAGAAAGATGGATAAAGGGAAGAGGGAAAAGAAGAATTTTCCCATATGTGGTAACTGTGGAAAGAAACACCCTGGAACTTGCCTGAAAGGAATGAGAGTTTGTTATAAGTGTGGAGGAAAAGGGCACAAAGTACGTGACTGCAAGGGTAAGAAAATGGTTTCAAATGTACAATGCTTCATTTGCAAGGAGTTTGGACACTACACAAACCTATGTCCCAGTCATCAGACTATGCCGCAAATGATTTTATTGGATAATAATCATGTTATGATACTACCACAGATGAAGAGGGATGATTAGAGTTCTTATGTTGATTATGTAAATTGAGTGTTGTATCAACAATGTACTTGTTATAATAATTATGGAGTATATAAGGATTGTACTGCAGTACTATTTTATTAAGGACTTGAGATTGTGTGGAACAAAGAAAAGTGACTCAATAGCAGGATAAATTTTTGGAAAATATATGGTTGAGAGAAAGATAAACCATAATATGGTTCTGATACCGAGTTAGTGATTTTAGAATAATACATGATTGATTTGGATAAATTATGTTGGATATTCTTGACTACCTTGAAACTGATTAATGATTTGTATATTCCATCATTTTTTTGGGGTTTAAAACATTTTTGGATTGATGAAGTATATCCAGCATTCTATATGGAATAGGGGAGCATGAATGTAATCAATAAGGAATATGGTAATTCAAGATGTTTCAGTTCATTAAAAGAATACAAGATGAAGGTATTCATATGCTATTACGGGGTAAAAAGGATCTATATTATGTTTACCTTCCTTATAAATGTTGGACTGTGAGTTTGGACAGAAGTATTTTGGATAGTTCTAGTTTGGATTATTTTGGATTACCATAAAAGGACAACCCGGAGGTCGGGCGGCAACCCGTCGCGTCCGGCAAGGCTGCGAGACTTGAACCCGCAACCGAAGGGCGACAAGGGTGTATCACCTACCACTGGCCCACGAGATGTCCTGGATTAAATAATGTTGTTTTTTTAAAGATCTGGTAGATGAATTATAGATTCATTTATTTTGGAACCCTGTACGAATAGTATAAATAAAAAAATTACATTCTGTTATCTTTTAGAATGAAAGATGAGTTTGTGGTAGAAATTTATTAATGGATAAAACTCTAATTATAAAGTAAGTATATCTCCTTATGATCTTATCCAATCTCATAAATATATTCCTCAACATTAATAAAAGGAACTTAGAACAAAAATGTTGTCCTAGATGGTACCTTAAATCATCACTAATTTATGGCTTTGGGATTGTTGGCCTTTTCATATCCATGTTCTCTACCACTCTCCATCAGATAATTGATGGTTAGATTTCTCCTCCATATCCATATTTTCCTACATGGAACCCTAGTATGTGTTATTTTCGGTAATCTTCATACTTTCCACTCTTTATTTTAAATAGAGGCCTCATTAATTCATTTTTCGATGTGGGATTTCAACTAAGATATTTTGAAACGTCAAAAATGTGTTATCCCAATACCCTATATTTTGTTGAACCGATGGTACTTCAAATCATCATAGATTGATGAGTTTAAGGACCTCAATTTTATACTTTTTTGTGATTGATGACCTCAATCACTACCTATAAATATTTACGTTTTTCCTCCAATTATATGTCTCTAATTGCCACCAATGTTCTCCTAATCAAGATCATAATTTGGTGGTGACCCTTTCATTTCTCTTTTCCTCATATTAAGACTAAATTTTAGTAACCCAATTTCCGATGTGGGTTTTCCCACAAATATATTTTCTACTTTCAACCTTTTATTTTTGAAGAACAATTTCAAATTGCGAGGATGCAATTTATTGAAGGAGGGGAGAATGTAACACCCCAGGATTTCAGAGTGTGTTATTTCTTAAAAATAATTCAATAACTTGCACTACACGCAACAACGAGTTCAATCACCCATTAAAAGAGGTCATGAATAGTATTAACTACATTTTGAACTTTATATAATCCTTATAATTTTAGAATCCCTATTATGAGTTTCTTAGTCATAATGCAAGAACAGATTCATTTTCAGTATTTCACTTTTATCAACTTCTAATAGTGAAACCTTTTTAAATACAATATTTTAAACTTTTTGAATAAATGGGGACATAAAAAATTTAAAATGAAACACCCCAAGCTTCCATGGTACGTTTCCCTTTGAATAATGTGATAGCGTGTGTTGTACGCAACACCGAGTTCTAACACACCATAACCAATCAAACTAGCCGTTATAAATAGTAATACCTACTTTTTGAAAATATATATATTTTATATTTCAAAATGGACTTCATTTTTGGATTCGGAATATCGAATTTAGCCTAAGGTGAAATTTTGGTACTTTTCGGATAACTTTCATATTTTGATGAATAGTGAAAATTACTAAATTTTAATTAAAAACAACTTTTTTAATCAAAATAATTAATAGTGATAAATTATGAATTTGAGTGGTTTTAAAGTATATTTAGAATATATTTTTACAATTTAATATAATTTTGGTCATTAGACATAATTTTACAATGAAACCGAACATAAACAAGTGTCAATCTTTTGATAGTTATTATCTCTTAAAAACACGCTTTTTGTTTTGACAGCGGGAATTAATTTTAAATTAATTTCTGCCACTTCTGTGTTTTGAATTTAGGAAAATGGATTCCATATTTGGAATCACGATGTTCAAATTGTGTAAATAGGTAACTTTTATTTTAGACATTTTGAATAATTACTGCGGTAAATATTTTATTTACCATGGTTAAGGGTAAATCCGGTAAATAAGGGTTAACAAAATAATATTATAATAATACTAAATTACCCTAAAACGTGTCTTAACCCTATTGGTTGATACATGGTCGACCATGGGAATCTTTGTGTCAATTTTGGGACCCCATGGATCCACTTGTAAGTAATAATGACACTTTATTTTAATTAAGTCAAAATGAATACAAAAATGACACAAGCATATATCTTTTAGCAAAACAATTGTTACATAGGGTTATATAAGTTTGATTTTAGATTATAAATATTCATTAGAAAGATAAAAATATTTCCTACATAATGATATTTTATTTATAATTTTTAGACATTAAATAATTTATTTAATTTTTGACACAAAGATGATGCAGTAATTACTATAATAGTGAAAAATTAAAATAATTGATATTATAAATACCCAAAAAAATATAATATGAAACTTTTAATGAATTAAACTAATTTTCTAGGATAATATGATATATTAGGATTGATTTAATTAAATTTTTTCGAAGTAATCAATCTGTTATGAGTTTCACAAAAATCAACTATTGAATAGTGTCAAAATTGACATAAAAGATTTTTTAAAACAAATATTATATTATTAATTGATATTAAATTCCTAAAAATCTAAGGTTCGGCCAAGAGACTTATATAAGGATTGTTTCATCATTAATGGACCACTTGGGTGTCTATTGGATGTATATAGTAAGTTTATTAACCATATTATATAAAAATACAAAGAGACATTGTAAAAGTGAAACTAATTAACTTAGAGTTAATACTTAAATATAAGGTTAATATAAGTACCCAAACCTGTCTAAATTCTATTGGTTGAGTGGTTTTCGACCTATCCCCACCTTAACCTTTGAATAATCAACTTTGGAGCCTTTATAAACATAATATGAATTTATTATAAATTAATATTTCTAACTTTTCCAAAGGTGCCCCTCACCCCTCTTATAAAAGGGCACTCCTCCTTCTCATTTCTTCACACCTTAAAAGCCTTTTGGTTCGACCAAACTCTGCCCAAATACTCTCCCAACATCCCTCACTACATCCTAGAGGCCTTAGTTTGATCCGAAAGCCAACCTAAGGAGCCCTTTTGATCAAATCAAAAGGAAGAACCCGAAGAAGAGGTAATGATTTCACCACCCTTCTCCAAGTTCATTTCTTCTTCCACTTCCTCTTTCTTTGTTCTTACCATTCTAAAATAATAACTCCAGTATCTTACATATACTGTGATGTTATTATAAATATGGTACAACCATATTCAGTATTCTATCCACCCTTTGAATAACATGTCACCATACGTGCGTACGTACGGCTTACCGTCTCCACGTCGTGGTGTAATTGTTATTCAATATAATATTATTTGGATGGGTATAATAATGATGTGTAACTCATGTAAATAATAAAAATAACATGTTAATGATTCTGTATATATGATATACCATCCATTTATATATTATTTTAATATCAAAAGAATGATATTGTCGCTCGTGCGTACGTACGGACTACCGTCTCCACGAACGCGATGAGATTCATTCTCCATCGTATCCATTCAAGTATAATTATCATTTGATGATTTAAAAATGATGTTTAAGGACTATATATCATTCTGGATATGAATAAGATACAACAACCATGGCTTATGTAACAAAACATATAAAAGAAAATGAGTAAGTTAACTCCCGAAACGACGATAATTCTAAGATATTATTAACAAATCAATGTTAAAAGATCATATATGATATCATATTATTATATATGATTCTTGTATAATTTAATAACAACTATTTCACCATTATACAGGAGGTTAACCTACCCCAACCAAGGAAAAGTACAAGGTAAGGGTTATTTCACAATCTCTTCATTATCCGAGGTTGTTTATTTGTAATAATCTACTGGGATCTCTTTATCATCCACATCCATGTTTCTTCAAAATGTATTTCAAAACATTTTTTTTATTTACAAGAATATGGGATAAAGTCATTTATACCCTTGTTTGACTTTTTATAAGAGGTTTATAAAGGAATCTTTCCGTCGTTTTCAAAACAAGGTCATTTTTAACCTTTTCGACAGAATTAAGGTAAGAACGTTTTTTTTAAACTTATACGGCGGGAGCGGCTAATTTCCACCGTTATAAAATCTTCAAATCATTCCTTACAATCTTATAAGAATATTTTCAAAGAAAATGTTTTATTTTATATGGATCTTAAATTATTTCAAAATAAAAGGAGATATTTCTTTAAAAAGAATTTTGATTTCATCCACATCAACATCCTTTGATGGATTTTAAGATTATTTGAAGTTGATTTATTATGATACAAAACTTCTATATTGTATTGAAGGTTTTGTGATATGTTTGACTATTGATGTGCTATTTTTATACCATTCATAGTTTATGGTGAAATTATTTACATTCATATGCTAGTTTTAATACAAATGTTTATGTTATGTTTAAACCTTTTCATATGGGAATGCATTGGACTTAATAAGTGACAGGTAGAGCCCGCTATAGCTCCTCGATGCATCGGTAGGTATCATGAGACAAACTAGTGTCTTGGCACAAGGCCTTGACAAAATCTTATTTGTAGTCTTAGCACGAGGCCTTGGCTATGTGGTTATGATAGTCTGGAATTATGCATTCCATCATTATGAAAGTGGTTATTGATTTTGCATGTGATTATTCGATTAGTAGAATAACCATGTGAATAAGTAAATGACATTATTTCATTTTATTTATGCCATACTATATTAAATGTTCAAGTTTAAAAGGCTTTTGTTTTAGTTATACATTGCCTTAAAATGTTTATTCTTATTTATGAAAGTTTCCGCTATATTGTTATCCTTACTGGGCATTTGAGCTCACCCCTTTTCTATGTTTTATTTTTCCCAGGATGTGAAGATGTAAGTTATGAATGACCTTCAGGGATATTATGAGGGGATTATAGTGTGGACTATGGAAACATTATGTTGTTGTAGTAGTTTTTCATTTTATTATGTAATGTAAAACTTATTAATATATCTAGTGTTTCCAAGGCTACTAAACCAATCGGTCTTTCGAGATTTGATCTTTCTTGTGATCATGCCAATGTTACGAAGTAATGCACCGACTCTGGGCAGCTGGGGTCGGGGCGTTACAGTATAAAGGATGGATTTAATGATATTATATATGATATTATACTGGAATTATAATATACCTTTATATCATTATTATTCCATTCTATAAAATACGAAATAGAAATGAAAGTAGCGTTCATGCGTACGTACGGCTTACCGTCTTCATGAACGGTGCATTTCATTTCTTACCTCTAAATGATTATGTAATTTTATAAATGCGTGCATATACTGGATATATATGACATATATGATATCTACATCATGAATACAATTCTGTATATAATAAACATTTGGCCACACGAACAACATGTAATTGTAAGAAGTCCACTTTCGACATAAGAACTAAGTATCGGCAAAACAAATATTATTAACTTAAATGATTACATAAATTTTTATGACATGGTAATAAGTGATATAAAAGGAATAATGAACTTGAAAAAGGTTCTTAAGGAAGTATAAATTAACTCAAATTTATTATTCAGGAGATTAAAGAACGATCGAGTCAAGTCGGACCCGAGGTAAGGGATCCTACAACTCTCTATCTTTTTAAGTACACTATTTTATGTCATTTCTTTTAAGCTCATATTTCTTATGATTGGGATGTTCTTTTATATTACTCCTACTGTAATTTTTATGTTCATGTGATGAGAGACCCTATTCTCTCTCATCAATCCATTTTGGAAGTTTTGAGTGGCGTCGTTAGGCTGCCGAACTTTCATAAGAGATCTAACGTCTCTCTTTCTTTTTTAAGTACTCTCCTTTATGTCACTTATTTTAGGCTCCTCTTTGTAATGTTGGGGGATGTTATTTTATATTCCTCTTGCTGTAAATTTTATTGTAATGTGATGAGATATCCTATTTGATCTCATCAATCCATATTCGTAAGTTTTATGTGGCGTCGTTAGGCTGCCGAGTTTTCGTAAGGGATTTTTCATCTCACTTTTATTCCCGTGAGATTTATGCTACATTTGCCACAAATTACATTGAGTGGTGTATGTACGGCATATTATTCTACTCTTTGTGTAATATAATTTCTTTTATGAGTATTTACATCAATGATCTATTGTCCTTCTTTCATGGGGTGTTTGTTTTGAAAGATACCCAAGTCGGTAAGGGAACCTTTCACCCTCCTTTTTTTAAAAGACTTCTTTTGTTTGGTCTTTTAATTTACATATTGTTATGTTGCGATGTGTTCTAATATATCCTTATTGATGTAAATTTTATGTCCATGTGATGAGATACACTTTTTATCTCTCATCAACTCATTTTGATGCGATGCCTTTAGGCTGTCAAGGGAACTTTTTAACCCAATTTCGATTTCTTTGGGTTCAACATGTAGTCATTGAATATATCATCCATTGAATATGTGTGAATGACCTTTTATTATTTTACACTTAATATCCACTTATATTGGGTGTATTTATATTTGTCACACATATTTTTCAGATTGATTTGTCCTTAATTTAAGGATACCTTCTTTATAAGGGATTTCATCACATTTGACATTTCTATTGAGGGTTCATTGTTGTTATGCACTAATTCACTCTTATATGGTGTATATACTGTCCTTTGGAGTATTATATCATGAATCCATTTATCCTCATGATATTATAAAGTTCTGACTAAATGTTATTCCTCGATTATTGTATTCAAGTGTTTCTAATTTTGGTAAAAACCCTTTAACCAAAATGTCATTTTAAATGTTTTAATTATTTGTTCTTATTAATATCCATGTTTTCAAAATGGTTTTAAGGATTTATTTATATGGATATTAATGGTTTAAAATTTTAAGCTTCAAGGTGGTATGAGACACTTTGATTCAAAAATCTTTGTATTAAATGTTTTAAAGGGTTTTGAAAATGGTTTTGATAAAGGATTATATTATGATATATTGTGATGTGGAAATGTTATCATTCCTTTATATTGGTTTTAAGTTTTATGATTTTATATTAGTACTTGGACATTTTAACGGGTGGTTACGTTATAAACCATATGACGGGTGGTGCCGTGAATACCAGGACGGGTGGTTACGTTATAACCTCCAATGCATTGGGTATGGAAGTCGGCCGTATGACTATTCCATTAAGTATGTATGGAAATTGGCTGTATGGCTATTCCATTAAGTGATATGTGTGGAAGTCGACCGTATGTTTATTCCACTTAAGTATGTTTATGTCCCAAGTTACCTTTATGTATGTTATGTGTTCTTTATATGGGTTTTATGGTAATCCTTTGGTTACAAAAGGTATGTAATGATACTTTTGTTTCAGTGAAAAGTTTTTACTACTTCATGAAGGTGAAAAGTTTAACATTGATAAAGTATTCATGGTTTACTTGTTGTTTTGAAAATCTAACAGTTTTCATTCTTTGTGTATCCCTTACTGAGCTTCTTATGCTCATCCCAAGTTTTTGAAATGTTTTTCACAGGACATAGCGTGGAATAGGGTCAAGGATGGGATCAAGGGAAAGTCATGCTACCTAAAACATGGAACCATACATGTTTCTTTTAAAAAGTTTTTATTTTATGGAAATTTAGTAGAAGAGACTACTTTGTAATCTTTTGAGATGTAATAGTTATGTCCTAATTCTCTAAAACTCTAAACCTGAAAAGATCCTCAATGTGAATTATGTTGGGCGGACAAAGAAAGGAAGTGATGGCTAGAGGGGGGGTGAATTGCCTTTTAGAAAATAATTAACAATTTAAAATCAAAGTTAAAAGTGCAGCGGAAATAAAAGAGTCAAAACACACAACTTGATAACGGAGTTCGGCTTAAACCCAAGCCTACGTCTCCGCTCCCAACTCAACGATTGAGAGATTTACTACCGCTTGCTTTTCAATGGTTTTAGCAAGAAACCCACTAGACTTTAAGGTTAGTCTAGAACCTATTACAGCTTGCTTTTATTGGTTGAGCAAGAACCCACTAGCCTTCTTACAGGTGAAGGCTAGCTCACCTTTGATTCAAGCCTTTTAAAAGGGAAGGGTTGACTAACCTCTTCACACCTTAAAGGTGGTGTGAAAACCCAAATGAAAGGGAGATGAGATAAAGAGGGGTTTGTAGGCACAAACCCAAAATGAAGCTCAAAATGATAAATAATGAAAAACTGTAATGGGAGAAGCCTTGGGCGCCAAAGGATTGATGGAGTTGATGAAGAGCGCTCCCAAGCTTCTATGGTGGTGCTCCTTGGATGTGGAAGTGAGTTGGAGCTATTGTAGTTCCATGGAAGAATCCGCCGGAGGTTCGCCAAATGATCAAAATGTATCCCGTGGGCTTCCGTATGTTTCACTTGTGTTCCGGGGCTTCCTAGTCCTTTATTTATAGAGGGGAAATAAAATCAAAGTTAAAAGTGCAGCGGAAATAAAAGAGGCAAAACACACAACTTGATAACGGAGTTCGGCTTAAACCCAAGCCTACGTCTCCGCTCCCAACTCAACCGTTGAGAGATTTACTACCGCTTGCTTTTCAATGGTTTTAGCAAGAAACCCACTAGACTTTAAGGTTAGTCTAGAACCTATTACATCTTGCTTTTATTGGTTGAGAAAGAACCCACTAGCCTTCTTACAGGTGAAGGCTACCTCACATTTGATTCAAGCCTTTTAAAAGGGAAGGCTTGACTAACCTCTTCACACCTTAAAGGTGGTGTGAAAACCCAAATGAAAGGGAGATGAGAGAAAGAGGGGTTTGTAGGCACAAACCCAAAATGAAGCTCAAAATGATAAATAATGAAAAACTGTAATGGGAGAAGCCTTGGGCGCCAAAGGATTGATGGAGTTGATGAAGAGCGCTCCCAAGCTTCTATGGTGGTGCTCCTTGGATGTGGAAGTGAGTTGGAGCTATTGGAGTTCCTTGGAAAAATTCGCCGGAGGTTCGCCAAATGATCAAAATGTATCCCGTGGGCTTCCGTATGTTTCGCTTGTGTTCCGGGGCTTCCTAGTCCTTTATTTATAGAGGGGGAACCCTCATATGGCCTTTGGAGGTCTTCGGAGCCGTTGGAAAAGGCTTCGGAGCCGTTGGGAGGCAAGTGGACAAGTCTGGTCAAAGGCCCAACGGCTAGTTTGACTGGCTCTACCGGCTGACCGGTGCTAGGCCACCGGTTGGCCGGTGCTTGCAAAATGGGAGAGGGCTCGGGCTCAGGCTCCACTGGCTGGCCGGTGAGGAGGCCACCGGTTGGCCGGTGCTGAGGCAGTGGCTGACACTGTTTTGGCTGGGTGCCACTAGCTGGCCGGTGCTGAGGCCACCGGTTGGCCGGTGCTGAGGCAGTAGCTACCCCTTCTGTCTGGGTTCCACTGGCTGGCCGGTGGTGAGGCCACCGGTTGGCCGGTGGACTGAAAGACAGTCCACTGTTCTTCCTTTGCCACTTGTTGCTCCTGAAATCATGCCTATTAACAAAAACACTTGAAAACAAGATTAGATAAAAAGGAGAGTGATTGTGATCATGAAAATTAAACCACGAGGGGTACGAGAGGTACAACAATCTCCCCCTATTTTGATGATCACAATCACCAAAACAAACAATGTAAAATATTGAAATGAGAGGCATGCTTTAATAAATTGAAAAGTAAAGCAAATCATGAGTAAAAGATTTTTCCCCCAATCAATCAAGAATTTCTCCCCCTTTGTGATTATCAAAATAGCACGGGGCATAAAACTTGATTGAGGGAATCGTTGAAAAACGAGATAGAATTTTAAACAAATTGAAATTTTTGAAATTTGAATTGAAAGTTTTTAATTGAATTGAAAGTTTTTAATTGAAAATTTTGAATTGAGAATTTTGAATTGAGAATTTTGAATTGAGAATTTTGAAATGAAAAACGCAAAAAAAAAACTTAAACAATCCTAACTCCCCCTAAATAAAAACAACAAATCACTGGGGAGAGGTTTTTGAAACCGAGACAAATTTTGGTCCGGTGAGACTCGCTAAAAGGGATTTTTCAATCCACACTTGTCTAGTGGCGGGTCTTCTCCTATAAAATTCATCGTTAAGGAAAATGGTTTTGGGCCTACCATACCAGGCATTTTTGCAATTGCACTCATAGATTAAGTGCCCGGGTTTTTTGCAATAGTTACAAAATTTAAATTGGGAGCTCCCCCTTAAAAAAATAGTTGGAGCATGGGAAGAGGAAGCTTGCTTGGAATAGCCAAGCCCTTCGGTGGTTCTAGATATGCGTTGGGAACCAAGGAGTTTGGTCAAATTTTGTTCCCCTTGGGTGAACTTAGCATGGGATTCCCTTAAATCCTTGATTGTTGATTCCATAGAATCAACATCGGGAAGGTTTTGGACTTTGAGGGACAACTCCTCCTTTTCTTTGAGAAGTTGTTCCTTTTCGGAAGAAAGTTTTTTGAAATTCTTTTTTAAAGCAACAAATTTGGAAGAATGTTCGTGAAAACCTTCCTCCAATTGATCTCTAGCATGTTGGAGATTCTCATAAGACATGTGATTGAAAGAATTTGAAGAACAAGAGGAAGAGGAGTCGGAAGAGGTTACCTCATGGAATGCCATTAGGCATTTTTTACCGTTGTTACTTGAGGAGGAGGAGGAGGAGGTGGAGCTATCACTCCATGTAGCCTTGAAAGCCTTCTTCTTTTCCTTTTGCTTGGCCTTTTTCTTGTTGAGTGGGCAATCGGGCTTGTAATGGCCTTTCTTGCCACACCCGTAGCATGTTACCTCGGGCTCAGATTTTCGTCATGTTTTTCCTTTGGAGCCTTGCGGGATTTCTTCTTCTTGTGCTTCTTCATGAACTTGTGCATCTTGCGGGCAAGATTCTCCATTTCGGAATTGCCGCTTGAAGAGGAGGATGATGAGGAGGAGGAGGAGCTTTCTTCTTTTTGAGCTTTGAAGGCGATGTTCTTTGGAGTTTTGATTGGTTTGCCTTCCTTTTTATCTTGCCTCCTCATGGTGATCTCATAGGTCATGAGGGATCCAATGAGCTCTTCGACCGGCATGTTCTTGATGTCCTTTGCTTCTTGGATTTCCGTTACCTTTGGAGCCCATGAGCTTGGTAGGATCCATAGGATCTTCTTGGCCATTGTTTCTGCAGAAACATCATCACCAAGAGATTTTCTACCATTGCAAACGTCAGTAAAGCGAGTAAACATTTCAGTTATATTTTCAGATGGATGCATGGTAAAAGACTCAAAATGTTGACGGTACATGTCCAATTAGGTATCCTTAACTTTGTTGGTCCCCTCATGGGTAACCTCCAAGAGTATCCAGATTTCATGTGATGAGGTGCATGTGGAAACTCGATTGAACTCATTACGATCAAGGCCGCAATGTAGAGCGTTCATGGCTTTGCCATCAAGATCGAAATTTTTAATATCGGCTTGAGTCCATTTGGATTCATCGGGATAGGAGAGAGAATAACCATGCATGACAATTTTATAAATAGGATAACCTATACTTCTAAGAAAAGTGGTCATGCGGGTTTTCCAATAGTTATAGTCGGTTCCATCAAAAAATGGAGCACGACCCAAAGAATAGCCTTCGGGGGAGAAAGAGGTTGATGCCATCATAATGGATCTTAAATTTGAAACCGGTGAAGGTATTACCCAAATTTTCCTCTGATACCAATTGTTGGGCGGAGAAAGAAAGGAAGTGATGGCAAGAGGGGGGGTGAATTGCCTTTTAAAAAATAATTAACAATTTAAAATCAAAGTTAAAAGTGCAGCGGAAATAAAAGAGGCAAAACACACAACTTGATAACGGAGTTCGGCTTAAACCCAAGCCTACGTCTCCGCTCCCAACTCAACCGTTGAGAGATTTACTACCGCTTGCTTGTCAATGGTTTTAGCAAGAAACCCACTAGACTTTAAGGTTAGTCTAGAACCTATTACAGCTTGCTTTTATTGGTTGAGCAAGAACCCACTAGCCTTCTTACAGGTGAAGTCTAGCTCACCTTTGATTCAAGCCTTTTAAAAGGGAAGTCCTGACTAACCTCTTCACACCTTAAAGGTGGTGTGAAAACCCAAATGAAAGGGAGATGAGAGAAAGAGGGGTTTGTAGGCACAAACCCAAAATGAAGCTCAAAATGATAAATAATGAAAAACCGTAATGGGAGAAGCCTTGGGCGCCAAAGGATTGATGGAGTTGATGAAGAGCGCTCCCAAGCTTCTATGGTGGTGCTCCTTGGATGTGGAAGTGAGTTGGAGCTATTGGAGTTCCTTGGAAGAATCCGCCGGAGGTTCGCCAAATGATCAAAATGTATCCCGTGGGCTTCTGTATGTTTCGATTGTGTTCCGGGGCTTCCTAGTCCTTTATTTATAGAGGGGGAACCCTCATATGGACTTTGGAGGTCTTCGGAGCCGTTGGAAAAGGCTTCGGAGCTGTTGGGAGGCAAGTGGACAAGTCTGGTCAAAGGCCCAATGACTAGTTTGACTGGCTCTACCGGCTGACCGGTGCTAGGCCACCGGTTGGCCGGTGCTTGCAAAATGGGAGAGGGATCGGGCTCAGGCTCCACCGGCTGGCCGGTGAGGAGGCCACCGGTTGGCCGGTGCTGAGGTAGTGGCTGACACTGTTCTGGCTGGGTGCCACCGGCTGGCCGGTGCTGAGGCCACCGGTTGGCCGGTGCTGAGGCAGTAGCTACCCCTTCTGTCTGGGTTCCACCGGCTGGCCGGTGCTGAGACACCGGTTGGCCGGTGGTCTGGATAGAGGGATGCCTTCTGTCCAGGCCTCCACCAGCTGGCCGGTGGTGAGGCCACCGGTTGGCCGGTGGACTGAAAGACAGTCCACTGTTCTTCCTTTGCCACTTCTTACTCCTGAAATCATGCCTATTAACAAAAACACTTGAAAACAAGATTGGATAAAAAGGAGAGTGATTGTGATCATGAAAATTAAACCACGAGGGGTACGAGAGGTACAAAAAATTAGTCATTTAATTCAATATTAAGTAAGGTTTAAGGCTGGGGCCTTATAGTTGGTATCAAAGGTCGGTTTAGATAACTTTAGAGGTTAGGGTATTCTCTAAGAACAAGTGACATTACCATAATGGTTAGGATTTCAGAAAGAGTCCTAGTTTTAGATAAAGTGAATTAGTAAGTGTATCTTAGTGTTTACCTTCCTCATTAGTACATGATGGTTTTGTTGATATACTCACACTGACATTTCTATTTTTAGTGAATGGATGGATCTAGCAGGCACCAAAGAGACAACAGGTTTGAAGGAAACTCTGGTGGTTCTCTAATTAAGATACTAGATAAAATGGAGGATTCAATGAGGAAACTCGTGGTTGTTCTAATCCAAATATCAATGAGTCATGATCAACCACTTCAACCTTGGTGAGTTCTCTAATGCATCATGTACGAGATGGCCAACCCGACGTGGAAATTCAGGTAATAATTATTAAGGTAACCATTAGGGTTTATATGATACTTATTTTTTAGGTAATTATGGGTTACTCTATGATATGATGGAAAATGAAAGGAATGAGATAAACTTGAGGTTAAAATATGTTATGATTATTCTTGATGATTTTATCTCATTTTGGGGAATGTTTTAAGAATTATATAGTTTTGGAAAAAGGACAACACGTAGACCGTGTGACATCCCGTCGCCTCGGACAAAGCTGTGGGAATCGAACCCACAACCAATGTGCGACTGGTATTTACCGCCTACCACTGGACTACGTGAAGTCCCTGGTTAGTTTAACTAATTCATTCTAGTTATATGATTTTATGAATTAAGAGTAAGTTGATTTTGGGTTATTTATGAAAATGATTAACCTATCAGGGAGGATATGTGATTAGGTTAATTACTTTTCAAAACGAGACTTTAGGAGCAACTGATATTGTTTGGAGATAAATGTTACAATTTATCATGGAAGACTATGCGACTAAATCCTTCAAATATTTGGGTTTCAATCTTATATTGGTTTACTTTGAAGAATTTTATGGACAAATTTATTATAGAATGGTCCTCGTTGAACTTTGGGTTTTGTTGGACAAATTTTGGAGATTAAGAATAGATTTTATTTTTATAAAGGGTTATCCTTATCTGGATTATCTGATCTTGTACTAGCCTTTTTGGTTTTGGTTTTGGCAAAAGTATAAAGACATGGGAATTATATAGTTCTATTTTTTGGATTAGGTGACTCTCTAGAAGTTGATTATAGTACTCTTAATGTGAACAAGTCTTCCTAAATACTCGTCTTTTGGAGAAAATATGAGTTTGTGTAAGGAATCTAATAAAAGTTGAAAGTCAATATGATAAGTGATTATATTTCCTTATGAATAAATTCCTCAATAAAAAGTAACTTAAAACAAAAATGTTGTCTATTAACTTTTCCTACCGGGGAATCGAATACCCTTTAACCCATCACAAGTTTGTGATTTTCTCGTGGTTAACTTTCTCCTAAACATGTTTTCTATCACTCTCCATCAGAACATGACCCTTTGTTTTTTCCTCCATGTCTATATTTTCATACTTGGAATCCTAGTATGGGTTAACTCGGATGACCTTTGTACTTATCTCTCTTTATTTTAAAGTGTTTGTTTTACCGACTCTTGTTCCGATGTGGGACTTTCAAGGATGTTTCCAAGCACAATTTTAAAATTGCGAGGACGCAATTCCCAAAAGGGGGGAAGGATGTAACACCGCAGGTAAATAAAGAATATGACATTTCATATTTATCCATATTTGTGAATAAAATATTGAAATGACTTTAAAGGGGACGCTATGCTCGATGGCGTACCCAACACGCAAGAACGAGTTTCTTGGGAATCTTACGTTGCACTCTAATAATAAAATAATATTATTTTAAATGGTAGTTAACATGTAGCCGTTGTATTGGCGGGAATGTGTATAAATAACTAAAATATGATTATGTATGTTTTTAAATGTTTTTACATTTATCCAATAAAAGATAAAGGCTTAAAATATGGAAATAATTCAATTTTAGGTGTATATGCTCTAGTTTTCACTAAAGGTTCACTTATCACCTTTTGATGGAGAACCATCATTAAATATAGTTTTTTTCACTCTTATAAATTCTATTGGACCAAATAAAACTCTTCTTAAGAATCGGGACATCAAAATTTACTTTGTCTAAATTTTTGGTATCTTTCCGATAATGTTCATTTTTTTAATGAATAGTGTAAAATGTTGTATTTTAATTCAAAACCTCTTTTTAATCTAATTTATTTATATGATTAGATTATATTTTGAATTGGTTTTAAAGTGAAATTAGAAAATATTTTTACCATTAAATCCAATAGTGGTCGTTGGAATTAATTTCACTTTGAAATCAGACTTAAACTAGTGTCAATCTTTTGATACTTATTGTTTTATAAAAACACGCTATTTGCTCTGACAGCGGGAATTAATTATTAAATTAATTAATGTGACTAATATGTTTTGATTTTTGTAAAATGGACTTCATTTTTGAATTCGGAATATCAAATATAGCTTAGGGTGAAGTTTTGGTATTTTTCGGAAAAACTCCATTTTTTGATGAATAGTGAAACCACTAAGTGGTAATCAAGCAAACTGATTTTTCAGTTAAATGAAAGTTTACCACTAATGTGTATTTAATTTTGAAAATCCGACATACATGGTTGTCATTAGTATGAAAAATGTGGTTCAATGGGATGAAAATAATTTTTTGGTGAATAGTAACTTATTAAGTTTTTAATCGCGATAAGTGGTAATTAGTGTAATTTAAGGTAAAAATGATAATATAAGAATGTGAAAACACCATGAAACTTTTACTACACCTATTGGGTGAGTCATGGCCGACCAAGACAAGCCATGGGCCAACTTGGGGACCCCATGGATCCACTTTGGTTGGGAAATGACATAAATAACTTTTTATTTAATGTAAAAGTAAAAAATGACACAAACATGATATGTTATACTAAAACAATTTTTAAGTGGGGTTACACAAGTCCAAATTTTGATTATAAATAGTCATTGGAAAGATAAAAAGATTTCATACATCATAGTATTTGTTTTATAATTTTTAGACATTATATAAATTAAATTATTTATGACATAATAATGATGCAGCGATGACATCATTATTTGACGATTTAAATAAAATGGAAAGATAATGTAAACGCTACGAACTACACATGTCCAAAACTTATTTGATGAGTGGATTTCGAAGCCCTATAACCTTATCCACGAATTATATCAATTTGGGACCTTTTTAAACCGAAACACATTTTCAAATAAAGTAATATTTCTTACTTTCCAAAAGTGCCCCTCCTCTCCTCTTATAAAAGGACCCCACCTCTACCTCATTTCACACACTCCTCAAGCCTTTGGCTCGGCCAACCCCTGCCCATTTACTCTCTCCACATCCCTCTCCTAATCCTAGAGGATTCCCTTTGGGCAGAATCCTTTCAAAGTAAGCCTTTAGGCTCAAATCAAAAGGAGTTACACTTTTAAAGGTAATTCATTCTCTCTTGTTCATTTGTTTTATTTTGTTTCTCCAACCCCCTAAACTCTTTTTATTTACTTATTTTGTAACAACAACAGTATCTTAAATATACTAGGATGTTGTTATAAGATTTATTCGAGCTACACTCTCACACAACTACATAAAATGGTTAAAGAACATACGGTTTCCGTGGATGGCGAAATTCTGCCTCCCGAAACGATGACTGTTCAATACTCATTTAACACCTTCAAAGGTGGCCATTATGATGTCACTATTTTTATATATGATATATAATATGTTTATGTTTTACTTATGCTTCTGTATTTTTCATTTGTGTCTTACCTTTATGGCATCCATTATGGGTATACGCGATATCTTCATTTTAGGAAGTGCGGACTACCGCCCCCTCAAAGTGATGTGATTCGTTAATGCCATACGTGGGACGTATAAAGGATGGATTTAATGATATTATATATGATATTATACTGGAATTATAATATACCTTTATATCATTATTATTCCATTCTATAAAATATGAAATAGAAATGAAATTAGCGTTCATGCGTACGTACGGCTTACCGTCTCCATGAACGGTGCATTTCATTTCTTACCTCTAAATGATTATGTAATTTTATAAATGCGTGAATATACTGGATATATATGACATATATGATACCTACATCATGAATAAAATTCTGTATATAATAAACATTTGGCCACATGAACAACATGTAATTGTAAGAAGTCCACTTTCGACTTAAGAACTAAGTATCGGCAAAACAAATATTATTAACTTAAATGATTACATAAATTTTTATGACATGGTAATAAGTGATATAAAAGGAATAATGAACTTGAAAAAGGTTCTTAAGGAAGTATAAATTAACTCAAATTTATTATTCAGGAGATTAAAGAACGATCGAGTCAAGTCGGACCCGAGGTAAGGGATCCTACAACTCTCTTTCTTTTTAAGTACACTCTTTTATGTCATTTCTTTTAAGCTCATATTTATTATGATTGGGTTGTTATTTTATATTACTCCTACTGTAATTTTTATGTTCATGTGATGAGAGACCCAATTCTCTCTCATCAATCCATTTTGGAAGTTTTGAGTGGCACCGTTAGGCTGCCGATCTTTCGTAAGAGATCTAACGTCTCTCTTTCTTTTTAAGTACTCTCCTTTATGTCACTTATTTTAGGCTCCTCTTTGTAATGTTGAGGGATGTTCTTTTATATTCCTCTTTCTGTAAATTTTATTGTAATGTGATGAGATACCCTATTTGATCTCATCAATCCATATTCGGAAGTTTTATGTGGCGCCGTTAGGCTGCCGAGTTTTCGTAAGGGATTTTTCATCTCACTTTTATTCCTGTGAGATTTATGCTACATTTTCCACAAATTACATTGAGTGGTGTATGTACTGCACATTATTCTACTCTTTGTGTAATATACTTTCGTTTATGAGTATTTACATCAATGATCTATTGTCCTTCTTTCATGGGGTGTTTGTTTTGAAAGATACCCAAGTCGGTAAGGGAACCTTTCACCCTCCTTTTTTTTAAAAGACTTATTTTGTTGGGTCTTTTAATTTACATATTGTTATGTTGCGATATGTTCTCATATATCCTTATTGATGTAAATTTTATGTCCATGTGATGAGATACACTTTTTATCTCTCATCAACTCATTTTGATGCGATGCCGTTAGGCTATCAAGGGAACTTTTTAACCCAATTTCGATTTCTTTGGGTTCAACATGTAGTCATTGAATATATCATCCATTGAATATGTGTGAATGACCTTATATTGTTTTACACTTAATATCCACTTATATTGGGTGTATTTATATTTGTCACACATATTTTTGAGATTGATTTGTCCTTAATTTAAGGATACCTTCTTTATAAGGGATTTCATCACATTTGACATTTCTATTGAGGGTTCATTGTTGTTATGCACCAATTCACTCTTATATGGTGTATATACTGTCCTTTGGAGTATTATATCATGAATCCATTTATCCTCATGATATTATAATGTTCTGACTAAATGTTATTCCTAAATTATTGTATTCAAGTGTTTCTAATTTTGGTAAAAACCCATTAACCAAAATGTCATTTTAAATGTTTTAATTATTTGTTCTTATTAATATCCATGTTTTCAAAATGGTTTTAGGGATTTATTTATATGGATATTAATGGTTTAAAATTTTAAGCTTCAAGGTGGTATGAGACACTTTTATTCAAAAATCTCTGTATTAAATGTTTTAAAGGGTTTTGAAAATGGTTTTGATAAAGGATTCTATTATGATATATTGTGATGTGGAAATGTTATCATTCCTTTATATTGGTTTTAAGTTTTATGATTTTATATTGGTACTTGGACATTTTAACGGGTGGTTACGTTATAAACCATATGACGGGTGGTGCCGTGAATACGAGGACGGGTGGTTACGTTATAACCTCCAATGCTTTGGGTATGGAAGTCGGCCGTATGGTTATTCCATTAAGTATGTATGGAAATTGGCCATATGGCTATTCCATTAAGTGATATGTGTGGAAGTCGACCGTATGGTTATTCCACTTAAGTATGTTTATGTCCCAAGTTACCTTTATATATGTTATGTGTTCTTTATATGGGTTTTATGGTAATCCTTTGGTTACAAAATGTAAGTAATGATACTTTTGTTTCAGTGAAAAGTTTTTACTACTTCATGAAGGTGAAAAGTATTACATTGATAAAGTATTCATGGTTTACTTGTTGTTTTGAAAATCTAACAGTTTTCATTCTTTGTGTATCCCTTACCGAGCTTCTTATGCTCATCCCAAGTTTTTGAAATGTTTTTCACAGGACATAGCGTGGAATAGGGTCAAGGATGGGATCAAGGGAAAGTCATGCTACCTAAAATATGGAACCATACATGTTTCTTTTAAAAAGTTTTTATTTTATGGAAATTTAGTAGAAGCGACTACTTTGTAATCTTTTGAGATGTAATAGTTATGTCCTAATTCTCTAAAACTCTAAACCTGAAAAGATCCTCAATGTGAATTACTCATTTAATTCAATATTAAGTAAGGTTTAAGGCTGGGGCCTTATATTATTCATATTTTCACTTTTACCATAAGGAGTCATATTTTTATTACCAATTTTTCAATTCATAATGAACAAAATAAGAAATTAGCCTCATTAGTGAAATTTTACATGATGTGTAAAAATATGGAATCTATTTCGTAAAATTTAATATCTATAACTTGATGAAATTTCAATGAATAGAGACCCATATTACACGTTGCAAAATAGTTTTTGAGAGAAATACAAGTTTTAATTATATTACATTTTATTCCAAAATTAAGGATACAATATGTTAAAATGGAATATATATGATTATATTGAATAAAACTAAAATAATTATATTTCAAAATAATTTCAAAATAAATAATATCATAATAAATAATTAAAAATAAATAACTATTCTTTTTAAATATGGATTTTTTTAATGTTCAATGAAAAATCAATGTTTCTTGTAAAATACCAAAGTAACATGCCATGATAAATTTGATATAAATTTTTTTAAATTGATATCACTTTTATCAAATACTGCTAAAAAACATTGTTTAATTATTTATATTATAAATTTAAAAAATATATGAAAATAGATTTATGAAGAAATTATATTTTCAATGGATAAAATTAAATTACACTCATTCCATTCCTAAAAACCATATTTAAATGAATTTTAATTAATTTAATTACATATGTAATATAATATTATTTCATTATAATCATATATAAATTTTGAAAATTTTAGTTTAGTAAGGAAATAATATATTTTTAAAATAAAAATAGTTTTTTTAAAATGTATTCATAAAATTAACGTGATATAATATTACTACCCAAATAATTTAACTGAAACATTACCTAAAATAAATATAAAAAATAGATATATATATGTATAAAATTTATATATTTCCAAGGACCAAATATGTAATGATCATATTATAATCGTATATACTCCCCTATAGTTTTCACTAAAATTTACGCACTTACCTCCCCCTAAGATTATATATTATATTCATAATAATATTACTTGTTTACATAGTTTTATATGGGGTTTTATAATTTACGGTGAACCATAAGGATAATGAATTTATGTTTTAGGTAAATAAATATATATTTTCATTTACTCATCATTTAATTTTTCATCATGTAATTTCATATTGGACCCTCATAATGTATTAGTTTTTGTCAATCAGTCTAATAATCTATTTCAATTAAAATTTGATTGTTTATTTTAGTTTTATTGTTATTGTATGCCATATTATCCAACATAATATTCATTGAATGGATAAATACCAATTAAAATATCCATTTGAAACATTCAATATCCCTAATGAGATTTTGGCATTAAAAATTTAAATCATACCTGATTGAAAGAGTTTAATGTTTATTTTGAAATAATTCCATGGTGTTTAAGATAATATATATGAAAAAAATAGAAATAGATTTTAATATTTAAATATACCATTTTTTAAAAACCTCTTTAATAAATTGGATAATAAATAAATCCAATTGAATATGGGAGATCGTAAATATGCTGGTTAACTAAAATAACTCGTTATAAATCTCCCAAATAAAAAGAATGTTAGTGTGGTGTAAAAATACTATCATGTTTGAAAAATAAATCTCCAAATAATGATCTATATTGAATGAGAATGTGATTAGAATTAAGTTTTCAACCACAATCCATGAATTAGTAGGGGAAAAAAATACTGTGAATTCATAAATATTAATATTAAGGGAACATCATTATAATTTTTCATCTTATTCTTAAATATCTCGAATTATTATATAATAAATTTAAAGAAGAAAAAAAATATAGTTACTCAGTTTCATTTCATTTGATAATAAAAATTTTATACCCTTAGTTGCGATTTGATATCTTTTTATATATATATCACCTTTTACCATATAAAATATTGATTATAAAGTAATTATTCATTTCTAAATAACTAAATTATACTATTAATGGATCATGTTATCAATAAATAAATAACAAGTTATTCCACCAATCTTTTTTGTCATCCAAAACCAAAATGTTTCTCCCAGGGAAAGATAATATACAATAGGAATAAATATTCTTATGATGATTTATAACACAAATTTATAATTTCTCTCTAATAGCACCCATTATTTGACAATAATCATTAAACCAGTAACCATCCTTGAAATTCTACATATTATTATAGACCACGTTCGATAGAAAAAACTACAAATAATTTTACCATTTATTCTACCAAGATAATCATAACATATTTCAATAAAAAAACATGAATGTCAAAAAAATTTATAAACAAAAATAGATATTCGAAAATCATAAAATTACCAAAATAGCTTTATATTTTCCATTAATATATTCAATCAACGTCATTAAAAAATAAACTCATATATATATATATTCAACAGATATTTCAACCTTTCTTCCCCCAAAAACATTAAAATTTTATCCATAATTATTTCATTTAATTTATTCATATAACGTTATAAATATAGTGAAATTACTGTAACAAATATTAATAACATGGTCACAAGATCACTTTTTATTTCCATTTTATCTATATGATTAAACTTATGTTCCCAAAATTTAATAATCATATTTTTTTAATTATCCAAAATTTCATAACATCAATAATAATACTAAATACATGGATTATACATTCAATTTAAATTTAATTTTTCAAAATTTAATAGAATTCATCTTCAGAAAAAATTGTTGTACAAGAATGGAAAAACATGAGGATTACATGTTACACAAAAGTTTATGAAACATAAATAAATATCCCATATAGTAATCAAATCACATATTCCCAAAAATATTATATTTCATATAAACATATTTTAATCCTTAAATTTATCGCCCATTGAACATATAAAGATTATATTATATCTATAACTCATACTGTTAACTAAAATTAAAAAAATAGAAAATAATATTGTTATCAAAACATTTCATTGATAAAAACAATTATATCCCTGAAACCAATCACCAAGTATAGTTCTAAAAATATAATCTTTATATTTTTTGGTTTGATTCCATTAATCATGACCAAATTTTATCCACTCAAACATATAATAGAAAATGGAAATGTTGTACCACTTATATTCCTAATGTCCTTTTCAGTTTATATATTTATACATATAGGAATCAAATTTTAAAAACTATACCATTATATTTAATTGATAATTTTACCCACTATAAGAAAATTTTATTATTACATATTATGTATTTATTGCTAAACCTACTCATCCTTAAACCCTTTAAAAAAATTGGAAACAAGTAATTAATATTTAACAATTTTTAAGGGACGAAAAATAAGAAGAAGAAATCATGTTAGTTCATCTAAAAATTATTAAATAAATTAATACTGTTTTAAATTAATAATTTAATATTTGGGATAAAATAAAAATTTACAAAGACATGAAGTCAGATTTAATACCCAGGTTTTTAAGAAAAAAAATCAAAAAATGGTAAAGGAAAAATACTAATCATGATGGTTCTATAGATTCATGAAAACCCATGATAATTATTTTTTCTAAAACATACCTTTTAATTTTAAATGGAATAATAAATCTTTTAAAAATTCATGATCAAAACATATAAAATCAAATATTTTACACAAAAATCGTTATTGATAATTGAAAAAGTTATATTGGTTCCCTAGAATATTATCATCATAAAAACCTGGTAGGATCCCTAATAATAAAAAAACAATTGGAATAACGAATACGGTTAATTCTTATATAATTATTTGTAGATAAAAATAATCACCAAATGTATTGAGGATATATATGTGGATCACCAATAATAATAATAAAATTTTATGTAATAATAAATGTTTAAAACATATATAAATTTTCATTTTCATTATAAATCTTATTAACATATATTTTTCAATTTATATTTGAATAATTTTCGGATAATAATAAATGCTTAATCTTTCAAGCCCCATTATAAATACAAAAATACCTATTATAATGTGTGAAATGTTTTTTAATTGAAGAAAAAATGGAATATCAAAATTAAATCCAAAAAGAAAAATAATATCTTCAGTGTATTGAAATATGTATGAAATTATTTATGTAAAAATATAATATTCCTTTTAAAATATTTTACTAAATTAAAAATATCTTCTATAAAATTTAAAAATATTCCTATAGAAAAAATTTAAATATATTAAAATGGGATATAAAATGTCATTTATATTTTATATATGGAAATATAAATAAATCTATAGTAGGATTCATATGAATATTTAAATGGAGGGAACATATTTATGGAATATATATTTAGAACATTTAAAGTGTGGTTTTAAGGTAGAAAATCCCTTAAGACATTAAATTTTTTAAAACAAAAGAATACTGAAAGAGAAATTTAATTTTCGAAAAGTAACCATAAAAATTATTGACAGATTCCATGAATAATGAACCTTATAAAGAATAAGAAACCTAACAGTTAGTGGAAATAACATCGATCTCAATGAAATTTAATTTATACTAGAAATACCTCACTTTAAATACCATCAAGCATAAACAATTCTTTAACATAGCAATAATTAAAATAATTTTTTTACATGAGATCATTTTTTATGTCAATTAAAATATTATTATCCATTATTGTTTAAATTATAATCATGTATAATTTAGTAACATAATCAATTAGTATTACGCCAAATTTTATCAGGACATGAAGATTACAATACAAGAGTTACATCGGTAGGATGATTTTGTTTAAATGGTCACTATGAAAAAACCAACAAAATAATATTTTCAAAATATTTATTATTTTTGACATTAATTACAATATATTTTCATTATATATGATTTTTTAGGAATAAACAGTTATATTAAAACAAGAAGTTGATTGTCCTATTGTACACATGAGTAACATTTCCAGTTTTTAGTGAACATGAAAAAATAAAGGTAAGTATCAATAAATATATATAATATGATTATTATATGATTAATATGACAATATTTATTATAATAAAATTACATATATCATCCATGTTAGGTTTAGATTAAAAATGAATCACATCCCATGGGGAGGTGGAAATCATACTTACGCATGAAAATGAGATTATTAATAAATGGATGGAATTGTAAGAAAATATATGAAATCCTTAACATTGGTAAGGATACTAATTTAATGAATATTATATATATAAATTATTCCATTATTATAACCATCCATGAGATGACATGATGGAAAATAAATTAAAGTGGATCATGCGGCGAAAATATGCACATATGTGTGAATAAATTTTTTATTTCACATATTTTCAAAAAGGTGACAAATAATGGTCATCATATGAAAATATTATCATAATATTATTTTTAGTATGATTTTTAATTTTATTTTAGTTTCTAAAATTGATTATAAGTATATTAAATGAGAAAAACTATTTATTATTATTTACATTTTGGAAATATTCATTGGACAATATCCTTTTTTTTATACATTTTTCTATATAAATTTATTATTATAATCAAACCGTGGCCTCTAGGATCTAGGCATGAATGTCATAAATGGACTTCAATATTAATTTCTACTAATAATAGTTTATTGTAATGTGGGGAGAGAAGTGATGATTGTACTTTTATAAGGAAGGATGAAACAAATGTAACAACTGTGGCCCACAGATAGCACACACAACCCACCTTAACATGGATGTCAGGTCCTGGACCACTTGGTACCACCAATTTCCCTAGAGACATGTGGTCCCCTCCATGGGGCACACACATTCTATAATGGTTCATCATACTAATGAATGTTTTAACTAAACTACTCTTTATTTTATATAAGTACATGCTTAATTACAGAAGGTTAAAACTAATACAACCTATAAGATAATGAAGATTAATGTATCTTGGAATTATATATGTTACATAAAAATTTAAAATAGAAAAAACACCATATTTTTTTGGAAACATTCATAACATGCTAGCTCTAAAAACTACATGAGGTAAATGTAGGGAAGGGATTGGAAATGGGATAACTATAAAGCCTAGAAATGAAATAAACATGGAATAAGGTAATAAGTGATATAATGTAGCAATTTAAATAGGGGATAAAGGGAGGTAAAATAATAAAAATGAATAGTAAGTCATGATATAAAATGATAATCATGAAGGAAATATGAGAAATTTTGAAACATCTGAAAACACTACGTCATAAAAATAGGTCAAGGATAACCACGAATAAATATTATAAAAAAATTATTATTAATCAATCAGGTTAATTCAATATCCCAACAGGATGTCTCATAAGACTAAACATTATACAATGCATTGGAGAACTATATATAGCACCTATCCCTTTGATTTCAATATCATGTTTAACTGTTCCATATATATCATACAATAGTGATTCATTCATCATCATATTATATTCCATGATTAAGTAGTGTAGCATAAATACATTTAAGTCCTAATTAAATGTGTTATATGTCTATAAAGGTGAAATCCCATGATATGAAATGGTTGAGGTATTCACTACAGAATTATTTTAGCAAGAAAAGTATTGGTGAATATTTTTGTAGCATAACAATGTCACATATAAATTAGTAAAATAGGTTAATGAGAGATAAATGGGTATCTCATTATTTTTAAATCAAATATTATGTAATCTGAACACATAAATTCCTATCCCAGCATATTTATTTGGAGATTGAGGTCATAAGATAAAAAAACAAGAATAAATAAGTGAATTTAAGGATCCCTTATATATGTGTGTGACTCCAATTTCTTGGGAGGAGCTTTAGAATAGCATGGGAGCACCTTTGTAGGACTCCAGATAGGATAGGGTAGAGTACAGTAGTGATCCCAATATTTTTTGTGAAGAGGAATCACATATTGGGTGGATTTATATATGGAATGGGCGGGTAATTCTTTTTAATTTCTCAAAACTATATTTTGGAATCTATATTATAAAATAAAAAAACCTTTCCAGTGGTTTCTTTATATGGATTATATAAAATTTGTGTGTTTTTTATTACTTTTTAAGGAAAAATTCTGCACATAATAAAATAATTATCTTTCTTTTGTGGATGTGGGTCAAACTATTAATGAAATGATTTATAAAATATATGACAAGTTTGGATGGATTCATAATTGATTTTTAAAATAAATAAAATAAAATAAAATCCCAAATATTTTAATGGGAAAAAATATTTTTATTCCTGGATACCTTTTATTGTATTTATTAAAACTCTTTTGGGTCATTAAGAAGTCATAATAAAAAACATATATTCATACAGAATTTATTTTTTACCTAAAAATTGAATTATCTCTCAAAATTATGATCAATTCACAATTGGATAGTTTATAAATTATAATTTCATAAATAATATCCATTTTCTGAATTTTTTTACAAATTTTTGAATTCTAAATTTTATAATAAAATCCTCATTTGAAAAGAAATGCTATTTTTTTGACAATAATTGTATTTAAACCCTTATAAAAAATTAAATTTGACTTCATAAAAATTATCTGATAATCTGTATTTTAGTAGAATTATTTGATAATAGTATTTTATTATAATAATTTTTATTTTAAAAAATCATCAATTCCTCAAAACAAATTCTTTCATTAATTATCAATAATAATAAAAAATACTATTTTTTGTTTTATTGTATCAAAAAAATCATTTATTATGTAATAATAATAAGAATAAAATATATCAATTATTGAATATAAAAAAATTTACAAACACATATGGATATTGTCTTGATACATATTACATAAATACACCAACATACTCCCTTAGAGTAAGGTGTGTTATGATGAGACTTTCATAGGGTGGTTCAGCGTACATGGTATGGGATGTGATATTTAAAACTTTAAACGTCGCGCACAAATGGTTTTCATAAAGATTAATATATTTTATATCATATTGGGATTGGATAATGGAAAATAATAGTGATGTTATATCCCTGGGATGATCTTATAGATAGGCTTCATATGGTACAATCCAACTGGTTGGGGCCAAAATTTCCTTTGTCTGTATCGATTGGATTTGTTAAAACCATATTTGTATTCTAACCATGTGATCCATGTTCAATGACTATATTATAAATTATAATGATTATTAATGGTCATTTAAATATGATGGTATGAGACCAAATAAGTTCATGTGTTTTTAATAACTATATTACATAATATGACATTTCATTAAAATAATAATGGAAATCCTATTAAAAATAGTTTTAGTCATTACATACTTCCCCCTTAAGAAAATCTCCATTAAAAATTTTATGTACCACACTAAAAAAGAGGAGGGTCACTCTATTTCAACTAATCCTCTAATTCCCTCATAAATTCCTCAATCATGTCATTTCGCCACAACACTTTATCAAGGATCATTAACTTATTTCATAGAACATTTTCACAATGATCTAATATATTCCCTAGAAACTTCTCATAGAAAAATTCATTATCCAATGGTTCAACCATTGGATTGAGTACATCTGAGGGGTCTGATTTGTACTTTCTCAATATGGTTTTATATAATACATCGTGGAAATGATATAGGTTAAGTGGGATTGAAAGTATGTAAGCCACCATATTGAGGTGATCGAGGATATCAATGTGGCACATGTATCATGGACTATGATTTTTCCCTTCTCAAATATCATCATATTGTACCATAGTGGTATGTGGAGGAATAAAATCAAACTCTAGGCACATTTGTGGACTTTCATCACGTATCATCTTTTGACTCTGAGTAGCCTTGTGTACACCTGAATGGTCTTAACCTTTTACAACATTTATCTGACCATTTCAAGACCCAATAATTTTCATTCCCACATTCATCTTGACATGTATGTGTTCCAATCATTTTAACATAAAGGAATTCATAGGTATCCATTTGGATGCTTGTTTGTAAAGATATATTGTAAGAGAAATTGACATGAGGTAAATGTCAGTCACATCTTCCTTTGAAGTCCGTAGAACATGCTCACAATATATATTCCAATGTATTAATATTCACATAATATTTTTTTTATCAATTTGAGGATTATAGGCTGTAGTGAAGTTCAGATCAATGTTTAGAGCATGTTGGAGAATTTTCCAGAACATGAAGATGAATCTTGAATCATAATATGATAAAATAAATAGAGGTAATCCATGAAGCCTTTCCACTTCTCTAATGTATATTAGTGAAAATTGATCTAGTGGGAAGTCATATCGAATTTGGATACGGTGATATATCATTGTAAGATGATCCACATCAACCCATATATCATTATTTTCATTAGAGGTCTTCATGATTCAGATAAAAAAGTCCATGGGGATGTTTCATAAATTCCATGGTGGTGTAGGTAATTGTTGCATAATCCCCTTAGAAATAATCCTTTCTTCTTTCACAAGCTAATGTAAGAGTCATTTTTATGTATATTCAGTGATATTCTTCATCATATTGTCCCACTAATATTGTTCTCAGTGATCTCAATAGATATTTTTTCTTCCTAGGTGAATTTAGAAAGTCAAACTATGTGAATAATCAAGACGTTCCCTCATTAACATAGTACTTGATGATACACATAGTCATGACCAATATCTTACAACGTTTTCTTCATTAACATTGACCTATTAGTATTTTATTTTTCCTATAGTTTCCACATTCCTCTAAATTCTCATATCAACTCTTTGAGAATCCATTAAAATCACCATAAGGGATGGTTGTGAAATCATTTATGGAGTTATTGATGATGTTCCTTAGATTATGATTCTCATTTATGTCCATTTATAATACATGAATATTGGATCCCTCTTAATTCTCATCAATGATAGTATTGATGGATCCTTTCTACATAGAGTTTCATCCATTTTGTTCTCTTTATCTAGATGGTAGTGTATTGAGCATTCATAGTCCTTATTCAGCACTAAACATAATGAATGGTGAATATTTATCTCTTTTTGCGAATATATACTATGAGGTTTTTTTATCTATATTTATTTTAAAACATCTCAAAAAATTGATAACACAGCCATATTTCAAATGAAAGGATCTCTATATCCAACTCCAGATCATCTATTTGGTTGTTTTGTTCATTAACATAAATCTTCAAAGATGTATAGGCTATGAAATTTTCATTATTCATTAAAAAACAACCCAGTCCTTTCTCTTTAGAATCAAAGGATACCATGACATGTTCTCAACTTTTTGGTAGTGTGAGAACATGGGCTATTATAAGCCTCCATTTTAACTATATGATTCCCTCTTCACATTAATCCTTAAAAGAAAACATGAATCCCATTAGAGTTACCTTGGTTAGATGGTTTGACAATCATGAGAACTTTATCACAAATAGGTGATAATACCCTGATAATCCAAGGAAACAAGGGATATTCTTCACAAATGCTAGCCTCAGCCGTGCATTCATTCCTTATGTCTTTTAAAAGTCCACAAATATCACATTTCATATGAATATATTCCCCAACAATGAAACAACCTTCTAGAAAAAATCGCATTTTATGTACATGGGATAAATCTTCTATTTTCACAGGGTTATTAGCATAATACACATATTCCCCTCATTCACATCTATGGTTTTGGAGAATATTATAATATCATATATAAAAACTACGAAAAATATGTTAACATAAATCTGAAGACCACATTCAATGAGTTCATTAATATTTCTGAAGTATTAGTGATTTATAATGGAATCTCAATGAACTCATAGATTTCATACCTTTAATAAAATGTAGTCTCATGGATATCTTCTTTCTCCAACATTACTTAATAATATACTGACTGAAGATCGATCATAGAGAATTATTTCTATTCACATATAGGAAAAACATGTCATCAATCCAAGGAATTGGATACGTGCTATTTTATCATGATATTGTTGAGCTGACAATAGTTTATGAAAAGGTGTATTAATCCATCATTCGTCATGATAAAGAGGACAGGTACACCCCTTGGTGAAGCCCATGGGTGCATTAAACATTTATCTAGATTCTCTTTAATTTTGTTTCTTCCTCTCCTCAGGATTCAGAAAAGACATTATATAAGGAGTCCTGGATAATTGAAATTCCCCAAGTATAATCTTTATTTAAATTTAAACCACTTGGATAAGAGGAACACCAAGAAATTGCACTGAAAAAAAAATAGTTAATTCCCTCAAAATGGGTGTGTCTTAGAATATGATATTTTCATTATAATCAATCATTTAAGGAAGATTTTTTTTGTCATAAGTAAATAATATCCCTTCTTTAGATTTTTTTTCCGAATAAGATTCATCCCCACCCCCATGCACTTTTACAAAATCGAAGCATGATTCACTATATGGAGAGTGATTTCATTCTCATGGAATTATATATTGGTTCTATGTATGGAAATTCCATCCATGCAAATAATCACAAAATATTCCACTATAGGGAGTATAGTAATGTTCATTGAGAAGTTTTCCCCAAAAATTTAGATAGTGGGGGAGTTATATACTTGTGATGCAATAATTTCCCGATCTTCTATTTTTACTGACAGATCAACTTCCATGCTTTGTGGGGTTTTTGAAATGGTTCTACAATTATTTTCATTTGTGAAAGGATACAAAGAACCATAATGAAAAAGTACTTAATATATTATTGTGTGAATAACTATAGTACATGTCACCACATTGTTACAAGGGTCCACCTCAGCTGTTGTGATGGAAACATTTCACACTTGGTGTCTTGGAGATTTTTGGTTGTCTACAGAAATCCTTGTCCTAGTTCATTGGTTTAAAAAATGAAATAGTTCCAAGAATTGGATTCAATTAATTGTGTTATATTGTTTGATTAGATCATTGCATTCCTCTGTCAGATTAGTGGGTTTCTCCAATCAAAAATCACAAGCTAGGGGTCCTTCCTTCTTTCACCTAAAGCATTTACTCATCCCCCTTAGGTAATTTCTAGGGTTCTTCTACCCACACCTTTGTCATGTGGGATGTTGAAATTTCATAGAAAAATTATTGTACTTCATCAGAAATCTATAATTTAAATCCACACTCTACTTCTTATCCCAATTATGCCCTTGAGATTATCATACCTATATTATGACTTTCAGGAAACATTGGACAATTTCATCCTAGCTATCAATGTCACAGATAACCAATTGTTTTTAGAAACTAGATTACAGCCCCCCAAATGAAGTGTTCATCGTTACATTCAGGGGTAATGACAATACCTGAGGAATATCCTGAAAGTCTTGTTATGTTTTCTTCATAATCCATAATATATTCTTCTTCATTTTGTGTGAGGGGAAGCAAGTAAATTTTCATTTTATGACGGATATGTCAAGGAAAATAAATATAGAAAAATATAAATAAATAAGGGAATGTGAGGATCCCATACTTGAGTGTCTGACTCCAATTTAATGAGAGGTGATTCTTGAGATCTTGTGGGAAGCTTGAGAGGACTATATGGAAGGTATGAAGAGTAAAGACATTTGCAATGTATTTACAGTGAATAGGAATGATATATTTTGAGGGTTCATATAGGAAAAGAGTGGTAATTATTTATCATTTATAAAACATATGTTTTAGAATCTATATAATAAAATTACAAAAATGTCATGACTCATCCCCTGGGACCCATGAAGTGACTACCCCATGCAAACCTCTAATTGGCCAAGGGATGGCGACTAGCACCGAGTATGTATATTCCAAAAATGGGAGGAATTTTCATAAGTACCGAGACACACATATCCATCTCCATGTGAAAAATTATTGAACAGAAAAAACAATGTAAACAAGAATGTATTCCACTAGGATACCAACAACAGAGGATGATAGTACTTAAACTGAAAAGTAAACATGGCGAGAATACAAGAACAACCCATATGGAAAAGTAAAATCTTATGAATCTTTTATATAAAAAAACCTACCTAAAGGGTATGTATTGAAACCAATATCTGATGCCACTGAAGAACACATCTTCTTTTGGGCCTCTCAATAAGAACCACTTAGTCACGGTCTACCAAGTACTCTGTCAAAACATTGATTGTCTGCATAAGAAATGACACATGTGGGCCTAACCAGTGTATGGGTGAGTAAACAATACTTAGTAGGGACCCCAAAACCACAAAGGTAGACCACTAAGGAATATAAGAAGAATATAAGTATAGAAACACATTAAATACACCAAGAAGGAATCACATGAAGAACACTCCAAGGAAACACCTGAAGTATAGTTAATATAGTCAGCTCACACTGATCTAAGACTAAATCATGAATAAAAGGATTTAAATTTTTAGTCCACAGATCCCTTAGTATATATGAAACTGAATGTATCGGTGGTGAAAATAGTGTTAATTATTTATGGAGTTTAGATTTATCATGTAGCGATGATGGGGCACGAAGCATTGAGGGCACACAAAGCAATGGTGGTTTATTGAGGGATGATGGTGCACAAAGTGTTGATGGTGCCCTAAACTATGATAGAATCTGAGATGTCAATGTAACATAGAGAATTGATTGTTCCTAGAGCATATAGTCACATGAATAATTGATATCTCAGAGAGTATCGATGGTTTAACCAGTCCCCCAAATCGCATAGTCAATGCCAGGCACAGTATTCCACTCATAGTTCACTTTCATTGGGAGACCCAACTCCTCCAACCATTTGGTTATAAACCAACATCCACGAAAACTCACTTATTGTTTTTAAAATGTACATCCTTGTTTAAAGGGTCCCAATTCCACATATTGATTGTCAAACAAACACATGGTTCAAATTATATGACCAATTTCATAAAAAGGGTACTGTCTGGTCAAGGACCGACCTGACATGGTCTGGCTGACCCTACCCAACCTAATAGGTCTGGGCCCGCCCAAACCATCCCCGCCCGATTGGATGATGGATCATCTTAGTTTACATATCTAGGCCTTCTACATTCAGGCAGAATCCATCAGTGCATGACATGGTCATACACTTTCAGTCAATGTAGTCGCCACGTTCATTTTAGGCTCCACGTTCAACGTGGCTGACACCCCATCACGGTCCCCCCGGCCCCCCCTACCCTACTACCACAGGGTCTTTCTCTGAAATAGAATGCAAGTAGCATCCCACCACACCCACTATCGATGACTCATTATGTGGTGACTATCCACGGCCCCTGAACTACCCTTCCACGAGATCCTCCTACAATGTGGTCCCACTGGACTATGACAACACACCGCACTAGAAATTGGCCTCCCACTGGATTGTGCACTACCATCACCATTGGGAATCAGGTAGGTGGCCCACCATTTTTTTCCCTTCACCATGAGCCACTGTCTACCAGATGCACTCATATCACACCTTTGTAATTTTGTCTCGGATCATAATATTTTTCCTCGTATCATTGCACCATGGATCATGGGTGCAATGATCTATTGTTCTGATTGGGTTTCAAAGGGAAAAGAACTCACAAAATAATGATATATTTACGGGATATTAATCACATTAACAACCAATGAACAGATCATGGACTTGTTCATTCAACTTTGATATGTTCATATTACCAGGATCAGAATGAAAACAACACTATAACAATCTCCAATATCGATATCAATTATTATCTCAATAATTTTCCACCCCACAATAATGAACAAACCACAGATAGACCTATTTTTTGGTAATTATTCTTTCTTCATTTGATTATATGAAGTGGAAATGAATTCAAAAACAGATCAACACCCTATCTCGTTTATTGGAACAGTCATTGATAAAGAATGGCGGTTTATGTCGTCATCGATCCTTGATTCACTGGAGTTCATTGTTAGGAGATTTCTTCCCTCTCCTTACCTTCGGGGAATTCCAGGGTTATGGAGACAACACTAATTGATTCTGGCATCGATAACTAAATAGGGAAACCACCTCTATGTCAACACGTAACATTCAATAAAAATATTCTCATTAGATATATTTATATAATATATTTCCAAACTCTAACATTCACCCTCGACCCACATTGATCAAGGTTATGGCTTGCCTAAGGAAAAATCCTCCTTAAAAACTCAACGGTGGTCATGGATTTCAAATATGAGTTAATTTCTATGAGATTTTAAGATTTCAGACTAAAATAATTTTTATTGAATTATTTTATTTATGGTTATGTCCATGGTGAATTTTTAAATAGAAGACGCACACTGAACAATGTTAGGTCGCACCTAGGGTAAATCCACTATGCTAAGAACAAAGTTTCCTCTATATTTATGGACCGGGAACCCGTTTAAGAGTTATTTCATCTTTGATGAAAATTCACGTGCATGTTATATTAAAAACATAACATTTTTTCGTAAAATATTTCTAGGAACCACATCCATACGAATCATACATCATCCCATCACATAGTGTCAAATTTATACAAAATAATTTATAAAATAGAAATCTGGAAAATCCATGAAATTGCATTCTCTCCACCATAGTGATTTACATCCCCAAAAGCCAAAATAAGGGAAACTCAAAAGCGTTTAGTGTATCAAGAAAGAATATAAGCCTTCAACTGCCAAGTTCACTCCTGGAGATTCCCATGCTTCCACACAATGCACACAAGAGGAATCATACACACATGAAAGGTCCTCCCATTATATTCCTCAATCTACAACAGGTACTCCACAAAATTCATCCCATCATCAATTTTTAGCTCACCCTAGTCGATTATGTAAGATGGATAATGCACATACCCCATTGGTTATGAAACATCGATGAAATAACGAACCTAGTGCAATGGTGGAGTTATATCTAGGTGGTATGCATCCTAGAAAACTCTACTCAAAATATGAAAAGTGTTGATGTATCTAGGACATTACTTTTAGATATAAAAATCTCTGTAATACCCTTATAGGTGAGTCCCAAAAGAACGCATGGTCTACCACCTTGAACTCAAAAATCCTAATCCACCTATCCACATATGAATTCCTCCAGATCTGTGTAGCCTTCATCCTCTCATGGATGATTTGCATCTTCTCAATTGTAGACTATTCCAATTGTGGAACCATTAGTGTTGACTCTTCTGTGTGTGTTCGACATAGTGATGATGTGCATGGATTTCTGTAAAAGGCGTCGAATGGTGCCATACCAATGGTGGAGTGGAAATTGTTGTTATATGAAAACTCCAACATAGGTAGGGGTCCTCCCAACTATGGCCAAAGATGAGGATGTTAGTATTTAACATGTCCTTAATAACCTAGATGGTCATCTCTATTTGGCCATGTATGACAACCCTGATCATTTATTACACAATTAAACATAATTTATTACATAAAAATCACTAGATACAACATAGAAGATCGATAGTTCAAGTGTATTTATGGATTAGGATCATTATATAACAACTTCAAACACGAAAAACAACATCTTTATTGAAAAATTCCATTACATGACCACTACATTCCCTCGTACATAGCATTTTCATTGGATAACCTGAGGACATGCATAAAAAAAAGGTGAGATTGAAAGCCCAGTAAGGGAATAAACATAGAGTAACATGAAAAAAAAATATATATGTTAGAAAATAGGCATATCATTATAGAACAATATAATCATAAAAATAAAGTCATGATAAAGCATGATAATCAAAACATGGAAATGTGGCATCAATAATTAACATGGAATTAGCCTGAGCCAAGGATCATTGCACATAGAGCGTGATTAAATCTTCATTGCAAATGAAGCTTGAGTAAAACATTGTTTCATTTGAATTAGAATGATTATACACCCATTACACATGACTTATCATGATACTATTCTTAACCCAATGCATTGGAGTGTTATAAGGGAACACCCTTCTTAAACATTTCATTTCATGCATAAGTGTTCCACATGGATCATATAACATGGATTCTAAAACATAATAATTTATTCCACGATAAAGTAATGTGGAATTCATACATGAAACATTATAATCAATAAGTAAATGTGCATAAACATGAATATCCTTGATAGAGCAATGGTCAATGTATTCACTACATAATGACATTGGCTTGGAAAATCGGTGCAATTTCTGCAGTGTAATGACATGACGTAAGAATTCATAAAAATGGTTGATGAGAGAGAAAGGGGTGTATCATCATATGTAAATGAAATGTACAGTAAGGGGGGGGGGGTCATATAGATACATTTACCAAAAATGTTAATGGAATTCAGAGTCATGATACAAAATAATTGCTTCAATGTAAAAGATGAGTGAGAAATTTCTTTCGGAATTTTGGTATAGTAACGGGTGTACATGGGAGGAATTTAATGAGAGAGTAAGTGGTCTCCCATCATTAAAAAATAAAGAGGTATTTATGGGGGAGGTTCTAAACCATACCCCAACATTTATAATTGTAATTAAAAAGGCATAAAAATTTAAAGAATATTGGACAATAAATGAGAAAGGAAGAAAAAACACTTACTTGGAAGTGTGCTTATAAAGGCTTGAGAAAGGCTTGAGAGAGGCTTCATGGGAGCTTGGGGAAACTTGGGAGGCTTCTAGATAGAGGATGTTAGAGTTTTGACGAACTCAAAAGGATTTTAGTGATGATAAGTGGGATCCTGGGTGGGTTTATATAGGAACAGGGAGGGAATTATTTATTATTTAGGTTTGGGACACCTCACATTAAACTAATCCAAACCACAATCCAGACCATGGTTTTTGCCCATGGTTTTTGGGAAAAGGAAGTGGAAATTAATATTTGATAATTCCAAAGTCCAAACTTCTTAAAATAATGGGGTCGCTTATGTGGAGGTGAGTCACACTCCCATGGAAATAAATTTTAAAAGACAAGATGTTTAATAAGCCTTCATGGGTCCATTAATGCTTAGTAAAATAAGCCAAAAAACCCCAAAATCACATTATGTTAATGGTAAAAAATATATTGGGCGAATATAAGGCTTATAGTATTTTATTACATCACTATTGGGTCTATATTATGTCAAAATACACATTATATATTTAAACAGTATTTAATTTTTACCCAAATATTTGATTGTCTCAGAAAATTATGAAAAATTAACCATTGGATAATTTTGAGATCCTGATTCTAGAAATAATATTTATTTTATCTAAATAATTTTATATATATAATAATATTATCTTTTAAAATAAAAACCGACATTTATCGAAAATTCAATGGTTTTGTCAAAAATGGTATTCAGACCTTAATAAAAATTACGATTGCATTCATAAAATTATAAAATAATTTATATATAATAAAAATTAATTAAATAATAATAATATTTTATTAAAATAATATTTAATTAATAAATCCATTAATTCATCCAAATAGATTTTGTATTTGAATATTAACTAAAAATACTATTTGTGCATTAAAACCCATCTAAACGGTATTAACAATAAAATGAAGGTATATTCATCATTATATACCAAAATAATGTATATGACCATAGTTCTAATGTCTTGTTACATAACCTCTTATAAAAACTGCATAAGACCGAAAGGTAAGGTGTGCGATGGTGATCGACTCTTGGGGTGGCTCAGATAACATTTCTCGGGTGGTAATCTCTATCAACTTACACTTCTCTCGTAGGTGGTTCTGCTCGAGCTTAACATATCCAATCTCGGATTGGGCTTGGTCAAGAGAAAATCACAAAAATGCAACCTCCTTTCCATGCTCTGAAAAATGGGCTTCGTATGGGGCAGGTCTTCTCGATGAGGCCATTGCTTCCTTTTTCAATGTAAATTAAATTTATTAAAGCACTATATTTATACTAGTCATGTGTTCACTGTTCAACGACTATATTATCAATGGTCGCAATTCTTATAAGTATTTTAAAATCCAAAAATAGAAAACCAAAGATTTTTACTTTTGATGTAGTTATTTTACATAAAGGGACATTTAATTAGATCAAGAGTGATTTCCATTAATGAAAGTTTGGGTCATTATAATCTTCCCACCTTAAAAACTTTTCCCTCGAAACATTCTTTCCCATAAAAAAACAGATGTGGGTAATTGTGCTTCATCATTTCCTCCAATTTCCACGTTACTTCTTCAAACTTGTGGTTTCTCCACAACACCTTGCTGAGGAGCATTGTCTTATTTTGAAGAACTTTTAATCTACGATATAAGATCTTCACGGGTTGCTTCTTATAAGAAAGATCATCCTCTAACTATACCACCTCTAAAGAGAGTACATTTGAAGGGTCCAGAATGTACTTCTTTAAGAGGGATTCATGAAAGACATCATGTACTTTTTCCATGGTAGGTGGAAGTGCTAGTCGATAGGCCACAACCCTGACACGATCAAGAATCTCGAAGGGGCTGATATACCATGGACTTAACATCCCTTTCTTTCGAATCCTCTTGAACTTATTCCATGGATATATTCATAGAAATACAATGTTTCTATCTTTAAACTCAAGATCTCATCGATGGTTATCTGCATAACTCTTCTGTCAACTCTGGGATGCCTTGATATGCTGCTAAATGGATTTTACCTTCTCCACCATTTCTTTGACCATTTTTGGTCCAAGCTGTTTACGCTCACCAACCTCATCCCAACATGTCGGTGTTCTACACCTTTTCCTATAAAGGGATTTATATGGTTCCATTTGTATGCTCAAGTGGAAACTGTTATTATAAGAGAACTAACCAGAGCAATATGTTGATCTCATCCTCCTTTAAGGTCTATTGAGCATCCTCTCAACATGTCCTAATTTCTTTGGATAGTCCACATGGAATGGCCATCAGGTTGAGGATGATAGGTCGTACTGATGTTCAGTTCAAGTATTCAGTGCATGTTGAAGACTCTTCCAAAACATAGAGGTGAATCTTGAATCTCGATCGGACACAATAGATAGTGGTAATAATTTCATCCTTACCACTTCCTTGATATATATCTGTGCCAGTGGATCCAATGAGAAATCGTCCCGAATAGAAAATAAGGGTGCAGACCTTGTAAGACGATCCACAACAACAAAGATGACATTGTTGCCTTTGGTTGTCTTTAGATGTCCTGTGACAAAGTCCATGGTGATGTTCTCCCATTTCCATTCTAGTATGGGCAATGGTTGCATCATCTCCTTGGACTTCTGCCTCTCTACCTTCACTTGCGGACACACTAGGCACTTTGATGTATATTCTGCAATCCCCTTCTTCATATTATCCCACCAATAATGATCTCATAGATCTCAATACATCATTGTGTTTCATGGGCGAATAGGGAAATTCGAACTATGTGCATTATCCAAAAGATCCTTCTTCAGCTCCAGACTTGATGGATCACATAGCCTTTTCCCAAATCTTACAATTCCTTCATCATTAAAATTAAACTCTGAGGATTTCCCTTTTCTGATATCTACCACATTTTCCTGAATTCAAAAATCATCTTTTTTAGCATCTTTTAACCTTTCCAAAAGTGAAAGTTGAGAAATAATTAGTGAAAGGATTGATGATGTTCCATTCTTTATGATTCCCATGTCCATCATCATAAAATCTAAGAATCTTTGATCCTTTTCAATTCATATCAATGATAGAATCATTTGGTCCTTTCTAATTAGGGAATCTACCACCTTGTTCGGTTTCCTATGGTGGTAATGGATTGAGAAGTCATAGTCTTCTTTCGGGTCTAACCATCTTCTTTGGCACATGTTCAACTCTTGTTGTCTGAATATATACTTGAAGCTTTAGTGGTCCGTATATATTTCACACTTCTCCCCAAAGAGATAATGCTACCAAATTTTCAAAGAAAAGATCACTGCATCCGACTCAAGGTCATGTGTTGGATAGTTCTATTCATGAACATTCAATTGGATTGAAGCATAGGCAATGACTCTTTCATTTTGCATCAACACAATCCAGGACCTTCTTCAAAGCATCACTTAATACCACAAAAATTTCTCCACTTGTGGGTAAAGTGAGCACGGGCGCAGTGATAAGCCTCCTTTTCAACTCCTTGAAGCTTTCTTCGCATTCATCACTCCAATAAAACATTACTTACTTCTGAGTTAGATTGGTAAGAGGGTTGGACAATCAATGGAAATTTCTCACAAATCGTCGATAATATCCATCTAACCCCATGAAGCTATGGATATCCATTACCAATGTTGACCTCGATCATCACTCAATTGTAGCAGTTTTGGAGGGATCCACATATATTCCATTACTTGTGATGATATGGCCCATGAATGAGACATCCTTAAACTAGAACTCACACTTGATGTACATTTCATAGAGATTATCCTTCCACAAGGTCTCTAGTACAGTTCATAAATTATCCGCATGATCCTCCTCAGTTTTGGTGTATATAAGAATATCATCTATAAAGACTACCAAATATTTGTCTAGGTAATCTCTAAAGACTCTATTTATCATATCCATGAAGATTGTTGGAGCATTGGTGAGTCCGAAAGGCATTACTATGATTTTATAGTGCCTGTATCTTTTACGAAAAGCAGTATTGGGTATATCTTCATTCTTCACCATTACTTGATAATATCCAGACCGAAAATCCACCTTGGAGAAGTATTGTGCTCCACTAAGCTGATTGAACAAGTCATCTATTCATCATAGAGGATACTTGTTCTTTATCATGATTTTTTTGAGCTCACAACCATCGATGAAAAGGCGCATTGGCCCATCATTCTTCTTGATGAATAGGACTCGTGCACCCCATGGTGAAGCACTTGGGCATATAAAACCTTTATCCAAATTCTCTAGTAGTTGTTTCTTCAGCTCATTAAGCTCCACAGTAGCCATAATATATGAAATATTTTATTTTGGAAATGCCCCAGCTATAAGATCAATTGAGATTTCAACATCTCTTCCAGGAGGAAGACCAGACAATTACCCGGGAAACACTTCAGTGAATTCCCTCACAATAGGCATGTCCTCTAGGATGGTTTCCTCCTTAGAATCAATCAAATATGTCTGATACGCATTCTCATAGAGATGTAATATCCACGCTTTAGGTGATGGAGCTAACAAAGATTCATCTTCCTACCATCACTTTTAATGAATCGGGGGTTGATTCTACTCATGGAGAGTGATTTCCCTCTCACGACAATTTATTTTGGCTCTATAAAAGGAAAGACAATCTATCAAAATAATTGCATAAAATTCCACCATAGGGAGTATGAAGAGGTTTTCTAGGATGTTAAATCCACATATTTTGACAGAGGAGGAGTTATATTCATGGGATGTAATGATAGACCCATTTTTCATACTCACTGACATCTTCACATCCATGATTTTTTGTGGTGCTGGGATTGTTCTACTTAACTATCGAGATATAAAAGAATGCATAGAATATGAATCAAAAAGTATGTTTGATGTTCTTGAATGAATAACTAGAATACCTATCACCACTTCTATTTCAGGGTTCACTTCAACAGTAGTGAAGGAAAAAGCTCCCCCTTCCAGCCTTGGAGGTTGTTTGTTGCCTCCGAAAACCCATGGCTGAGGGCATTGATTTTCAAGACACTCTGGTTCTTTGCAGTTGTAGTAATGAACCACATGTTGAGGTTCGAACGGAGCATTCCTCTCTTCTATCGCAACTGTGGGTTATTCTTTTCTACAGTTAAATGTTTGGTTCCCTTCTCTTCTACACCTATAGCATTTCCTCACCCCCTTCAGACAATTTTTAGGGTGCTTCTTTCTGCACCATTGGCAAGTGGGGTGTGGGATCTTCGTAGAACCGTTGGATTTATCCTTCAAACCACCAGCATTGAATTCCACCTTATGATTCTAATCATCATGATACCCCTGAGATTCTCCGATCTCCATTTCAACCTTGAGGGCACATTGGACAATTTCCTCATAGCTGTCGAACTCACAGATTTCCAGTGCTTTCCAGAGGCTAGATTTCAGCCCACCAACTAGGCGGTCAACCTTGCATTATAGGGTATCGAAAAAGACAGAAGTGATTAATGCAAGACTTGTGATGTTTCCTTGTACTCTCCAACATATTCATCGTCTTTTTTTCTTGAGGGCAAAGAAGTCTCTTTCCTTCTAAAGTAGGAGGGTGTGCGGAAAATATTTATCGGAAAACATATTCTGGAAATCCTTCCATTCCAACACCTCAATCTCCTCCTCATGCATCATATTTTTGATCAACTTCCACCATTGATCAGCTTCACCTTCTATATGATATCCATACAGGAGAAAATTCTATTGTTTAGAACATTTTAGGATGGATAATATCTTTTCAATTGAGTAAATCCATTTTTCGGCGATTGAGGGATCAGATGATCCATTAAAAGTAGGAGGCCTTTGTGTCATGAAGAACTCGATAACAACTTGTTCATTTTTATTGGAGTTTGAACATTCCTCTTACCCCATGTTTCTATTCAAAGCATGAGTTTGCCGAGAGATAAGCATGGCAAGATTCGTGATTCCCACTTCCGTTGGATTGGGCATCTCATTCATACAATCATCACATTGATCATCACATTGGTTGTTATCCCGAGTCCTCCTATTACCGGACAATGGCTAGGATAAAAGTAATGTTAGGGGTAACACATAAAGGGTAATCCAAGGAAAAATCTGATGACTTATAAACAACTTTTATTTCCTTAACATATGAATCTATTGGCTTTAGTATGTTATCCCTGATCTACTTTCTATCATAAATTTGTAGGGCCTTTTTTCTATAATAATGGATAATACTAAGCTTGTGAATTTACCAAATCATATCCCTTGGAGTGTCATAACCAAGAGTGCAGCAAGACTCATTGTTGTGCACTAGTTCCCATTCGAGTCTAGCTCAAAGCGGTGTTTTCGGGTTTTACCCCTAGGATACATTTATGCTAGAGCCATCTCTACCTACTCGTATTTAGACATGGTTTTATTTTCTTGATAAACCACTTACTCAATACTCACATAAACTTAGGGATGTTTTTATTATACATAGTCTTTTCTATAAGGCTTTAATTGGGTTTTCTATTCCTAATCCCAAAAATAACTAATCCTCTCTATGATACCAACTATGACAAACCTGATATTTTATTACACTATTAAAAATAATTTATTAAGTAAACTTCACTTGATAAAACATAGAAGGCCAAGAGTTCTGGTGTATTCGGGGTTTAGGATCATTACATAACAAATTAAAACATAAAAAACAACCTCTTTTTTGAAAACATCCTTTACCTGACCACTACATTCCCTCGTACTTAGTATTGCATGGGATAACCTGAGGTCATTAATAAGAAAAGTTTGAGCTATAAAGAACAGAATCGGATTGAACATGGAGTAACTTGAGGAATACAATACATGTTAGATAAGAGGAATATCATTATATCACAATTGAAGCATAAACATAAAGGCATGATAAAGCATGATAATCATAACATGGAAATGTGGAAACAACACATAACAATGAATTATCATGAGCCATTGCTCATTACAGATGGATCATAGGTAAATCCTCATTGCAAATGATGAATGAGTAAAACCTCATTAAATTTTAATTACCATGATTAAACACCCATTGCACATGATGTATCATGATACTATTCTTAACCCAATGCATTGGAGTTCAATAAGGGTGCACCCTTCTTAAACATTTCATTTCATGCATAAGTGTGCCAAATGGATCATATAACAAGGATTCATAGAACATAATCATTTATTCCATGATAAAAGGAATGTATAATTCATATATGAAACTTTATAATAAATAGGTAAATGTTCATAAATGTGAATACCCTTGATAGAGAAATGGGCATGGTATTCACTACACAATTACATTGGCTTGGGAAATCAGTGCAATTTTGGCAGAATAACGGTGTGACGTAAGAATTCATAAAAATAGTTGATGAGAAATAAAGGGGTGTATCATCATATGTACATGAAATTGACAATAATAGGGGTCATATAGATACATGTCCCAAAAATTTTAATGTAATTTAGAGTCATTATAAAAAATAATTGTTTGAATGTAAAAGAGGAGACAGAAATTCCTTTCGGAATTTTGGCATAATAACGGGTGTGCATGGGAGGTATTTAATGAGAGAGAAAGGGGTCTCCCATCATTCAAACATAAAGAGGGAAGTATGTGAGAGGTGTGAGACCATACCCCAATATTTATAACTGAAATTAAAATGGCATGACAATTTAAAGAATATTGGACAAAAAATGAGAAAGGAAGAAAAAACCATTATTTTGAAGTGTGCTTCCAAAGGCTTGAGCGAGGCTTGAGAGAGGATTCTGAGTATATTGGGGAACCGTGGGAGGATTCTAGAGAAATGAGGGAAAATTTTGGATGAAATCCAATGTATTTGAGTGAGGAGGAAGTGGGAGCTTGTGTGGGTTTATATAGGAAAGGTTAGGGGATTCTATATTATTTAGGGTTGGGACACCTCACATTAAACTAATTCAAACCACAAACCAGCCCATGGCTTCTTAGAATGATTTTTGGAAAAGGGAATTGGAAAAAAATATTTTATAAGGCCAAATTCTTAAATTCTTAAAATAATGGGGTTGCTTATGTTGAGGTGAGTCACACTCGCAATGAAATCAATTTAAAAAGACAAGATATTTAATAAGCCATAAAGGGTCCATTAATGCTTTGAATAATAAGTCAATAAATCCCAAAATCACAATATTCTAATGGTAAAACATATATTGGACAAACATAAGTCTTTTAGTATTTTATTACATCACTATTGGGTGATTATGAAGTCATAAAACACATTATATATTTAAACAATATTTAATTTTTACCCAAATATTTGACTGTCCCAGAAAATTATGAAAAAATCACCATTGGATAATTTCGAAATCCTGATTTCAGAAATAATATTTAATTAATCTAAATAATTTTCTAAATATGTTAATTTTCACTTTTAATATAAAAACCGATATTAATAAAAAATTAACGGGTTTTGGAAAAAATGGCTTTCAAACTTTAATAAAAATTATGAGTGCATTCACAGAATTATAAATCATTTATATTTAATAATAAATAATTTAATAATAATAATAATATTTTATTAAAAAATTATTTAATTCAAAAATCCATTAATTCATCAAAATTTATTTCTTAGTTGAATATTAACTAAAAATACTACTTGTGCTTTAAAAACCATCTACAAAGTAACACCAATAATATAAAGGTATATTCATTATTATATACAAAAATAATGTACATGACCAAAGTGATAATGTCTTGTTACATAACCCCTTATAACACCCTCATAAGACTGATTGTTAAGGTGTGCGATAGTGACCGACTATTTGGGTGGCTCAGATAACATTCCTTGGGTGGTAATCTCTATCAACTTTCACTTCTCTTGTAGGCAGTTCCACTCAAACTTAACATATTCAAGTTCGGCTTGGGATTGGTCAAGAGAAAAGCCCAAAGACGCAACCACATTTCCAAGCTCTAAAAAATGGGCTTCTTATGAGGCATGTCTACTGGATGAGGCCATCACTTCCTTTTTTTGAGTAAATTGCATTTGTTAAAGCCCTATTTTTATACTAATCATGTGATCATTGTTAATGAATATATTAACAATGGTCATAATTCATAATAGTATTTTAAAATCCAAAAAAATAAACAAAATGAAGTCGATATTTTATATAAAAATTTTACATAAAGAGTCATTTAATTTGATCAAGATGGATTTCCATTAATGAATGTTTGGGTCATTATACCATCCATTTGGGGATGAAACACCGTACTCTGGCACAACTGAGTCAAAAATGAATTGTGTAATCCCTTCCATAGATTGGATGTAAATCAAGAATCATGATCTGAGAAGACCGTTGACGACACTCCATAAATCCAAACTATCACCCGCAAAGAAAAGTGTCCCAAGCTCTCTACTGAGCATAGTTCACAGATTAGTATGGTGTGTGCTGACTTGATGAGTCATTCAATTATCACCCATATAGTATCATGCCCCTGGATGTGAATTGTATAACCATCATGAAGTCCATCTATATCCCATCCCCCTTTTACTCAAGAAACTCATGTGGTTGAGTAAAACCTGCTAGAACCTATTTCTCATCATTCACTAACTAAACAATGAGGAATCCAGAAAAAAACACTACTACAACCTTCTTCATCCCCAACTAGAATAACTGAATATGGAGGACCTGATACATCTTTTACAATACTATATATACTGCCAAAAAGGGATGTATGTATCTCTAAAAAGGCCTCCTCCCACAACATCATTGGCACGATTTTTCACCCTCTTAATATAAATAAGAACTTCCCACATTTAGAATATCCATCAGGGGAATGCCTCATAGATATATGATAATGATTAGTTTCACAGTTGGTATATCCGAGTTATGCCTCCCTGACTTACTATAAGAGCGGAGGGGTAACCACCATTGACTAGAGATAAGATGCCTCATCTTTATCTATAGAGTATTTCTATAATGAGGCTAACTACTATGATTCCTATTTTTGTAGCTATGAACTATATCTCTAGCTGAGATCATATTCCACCATATTTCCCCTCCCATGAGTATATACAATCTTTATGTCTTTGACCTTGTGAAACTCTATACAATACCTATAAATCAAGTTTGAATCCATTTGACAGAAGATATATGTGAGATTATTGTGGTCAAAGTAGAATGTAAACTTCTATCCCATTAGGTAGTGTTCCCTCATATTTAATACAAAGAATACCGTTGTTATCTAAAAATCATGGGTCCCATAGTTTGGCTCATGCTTCCTCAACTGACATGACCCATAGGCAATCACTTCTTTCCCCAGCATTCAGACACCCCCAAACCTGGTTCCCGATTCATCACAGAACACAATGTACTCAAAACCCTCCAATAGTAACCACAATATAAGATCAATTTTCAACCACTTATCCATCTCCTAAAAGCACTATGGTTACTCCTACATCAACACAAAAGTTTTCCACTTCCATGTCAAGGTTTTCAAGGGCGCTTCTAACTGAGAAAAGCTGAGTACAAACCTCTAAAAGTATCCAACCAAGAACAGGAAACTACACACCTTTGTAATACTATTTCGGGGATCTCAAGAACTGACACTTCAAACATAACTAGATCTAATGAAAATATATCCTCAGAAATGATGTGTCCTTTAAACTGGACCACTTTTATATAGTATTATCCCTTTGATTTCAACAGCTTCCAGAAATGCTAGTGCTCATGGAGTGTGTCTACGACCATCCCCAAGTGTATCGCATGCTCCTCCTCAGATGATGGATACACCAGGATGTCATCAATGAAGACCACAATGAACTGGTCAATGTAATGCTTGAAGATCCTCTTCATGAGTCCCATGAACACTAACAGGGTGTTATCACACCAAACATAATCATTAAGTACTCATAGTGTCCATAACGACATCTAAAGGTTGTTTTTGTGATGTCCTCATCCTTTACTCGAAGATGATAATATCCAGACATGAGGTATATCATCAAGAACCACCTTGCTCCCTTCAGTCTAATGAAGAGGTTGGAAATCCTAGGTAGTGGATACTTGCTCTTTATGGTTACCTAGTTCAGTCTCTAGAAGCCCACACATAATCACAAGATATCATCTTCCGTCGTGGAATAAAAAACTCGGTCTCCCCAAGGTGAACCACTGGGTGTCATGAAGAACATTCTCTATAAGTCATCCATTTGTACCCTTAACAAATGAAGCTCTACAAGAGAAATAAAATATGAAAGTGTATATATCGGTGTTGTTCCTGGGTAAAGATCAATTAGGTAATCGACCTCCAAGTGATGAGGTCATCCTGGAACATCTTCTGGAAAGACTTCCTCACATTCATCCACCGTTGTAGGAAACTGTGGAATATTATCATCCACAACATCGAGGGTCATGCTAGCCAACTGGTGTGTGATTATTTTCAACCTCCTTTGGGTAATTATATCCCATACTTCTTGGTTTTCCTTTTTTCTAATAAAGGAAACCCTTTTCCCATCTGCACAGACACAACACACAATGTTTATAAAATAGTCAATCAGGGAAAGAATTGCAGATAACAAGTCCATACCGAGAATGGTGTTTTAAGGCCTCGACACGACCATAAATATTTTCCAACTAAATCTATATCCCTCATGGATAATGTAACACTATCAACACCAATTTTTGATTCTCGAATATTCTCTTGTAGGAGTTTCGAATAATAGTGACTGAGTCAACGGTTCTACATGAATCTCCATGTCTTTAAAAAGGGTTGTGCTGAGAAAAGAGTTATTAGAAATACTGTCTATCAAAACTATATTTGGGGTGGAAAAGAAATATATTTTGCCTCAAATAATCTCTGTAGAACTTGGGTTACATGCCTCTAATGCCTGACACTGGCCTCACCCCTGTCCATGAGATCCCTAATCCCATTGTGGACCACCTGGGGGTGGTGGAAGTAGTACCTTGAGCCTCTACCCACCTCCCGCTTCCCATCCAGATCCTATGATACATATGGTACATTGAGGAAGTCCTTGTTACTCCTCTCACCTATGCCTCAATTTCCCTTGAAAGTCTCATGTTCAATCATACGATGGGTAGGTTAATCTGTAACCAGATGATCTCAACCACCATAAGAGTAACAGAACATGTCCATTGGATGAATCTCTTTACCCCGAGAGCATCACACCACTAACCTTGTGTCTTGGGGTTGTACATAGAATTTTTTGATCCACTTGTATTCCTACATCATGTGTTAGTGACCTAATGCCGAATATTTTTATACCTAAATCCCATTGGTAACTCTTACTGCCGACATGTGATACGCCAAAAATCTCTCCAAGTGTAGAGGTTTCTCTAGTACCCCATCATTTGTAGGAATTCTACGGTATATCATGGTTTCCCTAATCTCTCATTGTAACCCATGCTCTAATGTTCAAACATAATGAATGGGGAACACACCATATATGTGGAGTAGTGAGAAAGATCTGTAAATATCACCGAGTACTCCGCTACTATCCGCATGCCTTGCTGTAGATACAGTATGTCTTGTATATGCACTGAGCATAATATCACTTCAATGAACTCCTACTTGATGTGATTATCAATCTATGTGTATATGAGTGTCATCTCCACATGTAATAAGATCACTATTCTCTACCATCTCCCCATGTAGCCTTGTAAGAAACTCATGGCTAGGATTTCCATCTAGTCTAGAGGGGTCCTCAATAGGTGGAAGACACCTGTAATTGCCTCCCCCCAATCCTCAACTGCCTAGGTGTCTGGATCACACCTTAACTTAATAATTTTCCCCATATGGATCTCATGGAACACACTTTTCCTGCATGAATTCTATAATGGTTTTTCTGGCAGTAATTGTTTCCCTCTAGAAGGTGGTATCATTGGTACACTTCATGGGGTACTATCTTTATTATTGGTCCATGTACTGAAGCATCATAACTAGGTGGATCATCCACATGATCATAAATCAGAAAAACGGTTGTCGGTCAGTGTGTAAGAATCCTAAAATAAATCTAGACACACAACAATCAATATTTTATACCTGGTGAGCTTACACTAACTGAATAAGGATATGGGAAGAAACTCAATTCTATATGATTCAAGAATAATTATTTTCCCAGCAACTAGTGTTTTCATGTACCAATTTTGAAAAAAATCAATGTCTTGTTGTGTGGATATGTTGGCTACAGCAATAACACTATATTCCATGACCTCAATGAAAAACTCAAATCCCATGACACTGTTTCCCCCAAAAAATATCACAAACTCTTGGTTCGTTAGGTAGAACCAACCACCTCTAATACCACTCTGGCACAACCTGTCCCCAAGGGAATGTGCCATGACTGACCAAATCCGACCACTAATTGTCCAGGGGATGGAAACTAGCAATGAGTAAAAATATCCCACAAATGGAAGGCATTTTACAAAGTACATATACACACACACCCATCTACACGGCCAAAATTAATTAACTAAAAACAATAAGTAGAATTGCATGAATACCACTAAGATACCATCAACAGAGTATGAAAGTAAACAAAGTAAAAATTAAATGGGGCCATAATTCAAGCCCAACCAAAAAGGTAAGGTACAAGATCTTGAATCTCATCCGCAAGAAATCCCTACCTGAATGGTAGGTATTGAAACCATTGTCTGATGTCACTGAAGAAACCACTGTCTATCCGGCCTCTCTCTAAGAACCACCTAGTCCCGGTCCACGAAGTACTCCATCAAAGAATCGATCATCTCCACAAGACATGTGACGGGCAGTAATATAACCTGTAAGGGTGACTAAAAAATAAATAGTTGGGACCCTTAAACTAAAAATGTACACCACTATGAAATACATGAATTACACGAAGAAGGAAACACATGTAGTAAAACACAATGGAAATTCACAAATTACAACACAATGAAAACACATGAAGTACAGTCAATACAGTTATCTCACACAGGTATAAGTCTAAATCCCAAAGAGAATGATTTCTAGTTATTGTCCATAGATCTCTCAATATATATAAAACTAGAAGTGTAGGAAGTAAATGACGTGTCAATGGAACACAAAGTATCGACGATGAATTGAGTGTTGATAGTTACCAAACTATTGATGGATCATAAAGTGTTAAAAGTTCATTGAGAATCAGAGGAACACAAAGAATCTATGGAACCCAGAGCAGTGATGGAGTCTGGTGCATTGATGGAACACGAGTCATCAATGGTGCTTGAAGAATCGATGGCACACAAATCATCGATGGGGCATGGTGTGTCAATGGATCAAAAAAATTTTATGGTTCAAGCAATCCATGCAGTCCAATAGTCACAACCAGCTACTGGATTCAACTCGTAGCACACTTATTCCAAGATAACATACTCCTAAAGCCGTTAGTTCATAAGCCAAATTCCAAAAAAACTCACTTAGATTATTTCAAATGGACCGTCTCATCGCATGGGTCCCAATGTCATAAAAAGAATGTAAAAAAAACATTGTTTGAATGATACTACCAATATAGTAAAAAGGGTTTGGTCTGATATGGGTCCGACCCGATATGAACGAACTAACTCGCCCTAGTCCTCTTGAACTGACCCATTCTAGTCTACCTGAACTGACCAGCCCCGGTTGGTATAGGCTGGCCTGAAATGGTACAGTCTATTGGGATTTTGGAGTGGCCAGATTCGCCTAGCCTGTCCCACTGCATGTGGGCCAACTGCTTTGGCGCAAGGCTCAATCATTCTCTCTCAGTCAATGTGTCTACCGCTTTCAATAAGGATGACACTGCATCCTAGTCCCCCTTTTCTAGTAGACATGCATCCATAGGGCCATCCTATGATGCGTCCTCCAAGCTATGTCCCACCGAAAGCGTCGCCATTGTTACTGTCCACATCCTGTTGCCTATAACGTTATGGGATCCTCCTCCAGTGTGGTCCCTCTAGACCATGGCTATGCGCCCCACAAAAACTCAACCTCACATATGGTCGTGTGCAACCCTTGCCACCAGCCACCCATCTGGAAGCCCTCCATTCATCTCATCATCTGTCATGAGTCTTTTCTTACGTTTTGTACTCTTGGCGCACCTCTGCAATGATGTCACAGATCACAACCTTTAGTCTTGGATCATTGCTTCATAAATTATAGGTTCAACGGTCAATAATTCTCATAACATTTCAAAGGGTGAAGAACACATGAATAGCCTGACATATTTTTGGGGAGAGATTAATAACATGAACACCCATGTAAAGGATCTTCATCCACATTTTTATTCCTGGACTCGTTCATGTTAGTGGGATCACAAAGAAACAAACAATAGAATAATTGCCAATATCAATTACCATTAATCCCATAATAATTATCTACCCCACAAGAATGATTGAACCACATAATAACATGTTCATGGGTTTTTCCACATTTGTTGTTTAATTCTACGAATAAGAAAAGAAACCACAATGTGGTTGGCACCCTAACACTATGATTGGAGTGGTTGTTGATGAAAATGGATGTTTGTGATGTTATCAATCCTTGATCTGCTAACGTTCATTGATGAGAGATATCTTTCTTCTCCCTGCCTCAGGGAAATTTCATGGTTTTTTCTATAACCCATAATTCATATAACATGTATTATTAGAAAGGGAAGATACTGCTACATAAACACGTAATGATCAATAAAATATTTTTATTAGATATTTTAATGACATCTATGTCGAAAATATAACCTTCACCCTTGACCTGCACTGGTCAAGGTTAGGACCCACCTATAGGAAATACCCCTTAAAAACACAACAGTTTTCTCGGATTTCCAGAATGTGTTACCATTTAAGAGTTATTAGGATTTCAAAATAAAATAATTTTTATTTAATTATATTATTTATGGTTACACCCATAGTGAATTTTTCTATTGATAACCCAAAAAGACCATTGTTAGTACATACCAAGGGGAATGACACTATTATAAGGTCAACGGTGGCATCAAATTTTTGATCTAGGAACCCTGAGCCTAGAAATCGCATGTTGTCTCGGTGTATGGTCTTAGAATTTTCCCAAATAATTTCTAAAAATAAAACACGTAAAATCCAAGTCATTAGAAAAAAAAGGTTACCATGCTTTATGACCATGGATTTTGAAAAATTGAAGTTATTTTCATAATTTTATAAGTCCATATTCCTAAATTAATGAAAACATTCGCAATTTTTTTGCGAATATGAGTCATACACTTAACGAAATGATTTAAAAACATTGATATATATTATATGTTTCGGAGGATTCATAATGTATATATAAAATAAATCAAATAAACATTAAACTATATTATTTTCAATGGAAAAGTATATTTTTTCATGGATTCCATTTATATTATCTATTACATCACTTTTGGTTCATCATGAGGTCATAATAAACAATGTATTTTAATATGGTATTTAATTTTATCCTGAAAATTCGACCACCTATGAAAATTTTGAAAAATTTACCATTTGATAATTTCAAAGTTATGATTCCAAATATAATATTTATTTTATTTATATAATTTTCTAAATATTTAAAATTTCAATTTTAATATAAAATATAACTTTTTTTGAAATGATGGTTTTTTAAATAAAATTTTATAAACCCTTATAAAAAATTACAATTTTCACTATAATATGTATACGATAATTTATATTAGAAAAAATTTATTTGTTAATAATATATTTTTAAAATATAATTTTTCTCAAAAATATGTTAATTCATCTAAATAAATTCCATAATAGAATTTGATTATCCAAAAATAATATTATTTTTCTATTTTATTAACATTAAAATAAACTATATGGTAAAATTAATAAGATGAAAATATATCCATTATTATATAAAAAATAATGTGCATAATAAAATCAATAGTTTATTCAATCATATCCCATTAATAAACTAAGAAACTTTCTATGAGTGGGGTGTGGAACTATGATACTTTCATGGGGTTGTTCGGTGAACAAGGGTTGGGCCGTTATCTCGATGAGCTTTAACTTTTCCCATAAAATTATTTTCTCATGCTTAAGTATTTGGTTCTCAACATGGGATTGTTAAATGGGAAATCCTAGTACATATATCTCCCTAAAAATCTCTGATAAATGGGATTAATGGGGTATACTTCTATTTGTTGAGACCATCACATCATTTTTCTATGTCAATCGGATATGTTAGAACCATGTATTTGAACTAACCATGTAATCACTATTCAATTCTTATATTATCAACGAAAAAAATTCTTAACATGTACTTTAATCCTATCAGATTAAACAAAATAATTACATGTTTTTTCTTTGACCATATTACATAATTAGACATATAAATAAAATCCCAAGGGAAATTAAATTTATCAAATTTTGGGTTGTTAAAAATATCCTCATAGTCCAACACATGTTATTTCTAGTGTACATTATCCTCACTATCACATATCCAAAGAAACACCCCTGATGTTCCCCGTACAAATCACTTCTGAAGGCCAATCATGCATTACTATTGATTTTCAATTAGTAAGGATCCCATAAATAAAGGTGAAATTTGTTGACATGAGTCTCATCATTTTTTCATTTAACCCATAATAATTATAGGGTGTGTAATTCACTTAAATTAGTGAATATTTTCCTCATTATTGATCCTCCATCTCAAGAAAACTAGTGCCACTAAATTTATGGATGGGTTCCTCCTTTGATTCAAATATTACAACTAAGACCCACTGAAATACTAGACACCCTACCATAACTTGGCCTCTAGGCCCTAGCATGCTGGGTACCACAAGTTTTCCCACAGATATATGGTCCCCTTTCTCAGTCCCACTCTTTTTCCCAAATGAGTCACCAAACTAATGAATATCACTGTAAGATATCACATTTTATTTTTGTTTTTCCTTTTCCTCACTCCCACACACCAGGGGAAACATCCCATAAGTTCGGACATCTTGATCACTAATCAAGCCCAAAAATACTTATCTATGGTGTTCTAATTAGTTAGGATCCCAAAAAGAAACATGAACCTTTTTGACATGACTAATATCATTAAGTCGTATCACAATTTATTTTTATGGTAATATAATTTATTTATTATAGGTTCGTTTAGAAGTCCAATTCTCTTTTTTTTTTCAAGTGCATTTTAATACTTATTGTGTTTTTCAACTGTCCATAGTCTAGGTCAGTCCAGGAGGGTGTTGGGATGATAACTATAATGGAGATGTTAAGGATTTTTTAGAATTTTCACCATAACAACTAATGGTTCTACAACCTACTATGGATATTCATTCTGCTTAATATTGTTACATGATGTGTAAATTATTAAATATCAATAAATTCATCATTTTTTCAAATGATATTTTTTCTTGTTGTATATGGTACTTTTCTATTACATGATGTTTAATTAGTTTAAAAATCATGTAATTTCTAGAGTATTTATTTTAAACATGCAAATCAGTTGACTTTTTTATTATCTTTCCAATAGGTTCCTTCCTCTCAACAAAGATTCATCCCCATGTGATTTTGGATCCCTCCAACCATTCATGGTTGATTCATTTAGTGATTAATCGTTGATATGGTTATGGTGTGACATTATTGGTAAGTGGTATCTATGTCTATCCATATCTTTAAATTTTACTCCATATATTTTGAAAGATCATCTTAGGATTGATGTGTATAAACTCCATGTTATTGAATATTGTTTCTAGTTTTACTTTATTGATCTTTTAAGCCATCGTTGTTGTCGAAGGGTTCCATTTCATGCATTGGGTTTCTATGGAAATGGTAGGTGGTTTCATTTAAGAATGGGATATAGATATAACCATAAATTTCTTGATTAAATTAAATTTTATTCAATTATATTGTGAAAAAACTACATTTTGGATGGTGTTTTTCAGATTTTTTTTAAATCAGAATTGTGGAAAACCAACCAATTACTCTGAATTTCGGTTTTGTTGTTATATATGATGGAACTTGTGAAATTGATAAATTTATTTCATATTTATATATAATAAAAGGTCTTAAGTTATTTTGAATAGAACCAATTTTTCTCATCCTAGAAAAACACATGAATTGATTGAAAACCCATTTTGGATTTTATATTTAAATTTTCTCATTAAATTAGTTAATTTTATTCTAAACATTTCTCAAATAAATTATCAATTACTAATTATTGTATGAGAACATGCATAACTATATAGATAGAGAGTTATTAGGTGAAAAAATTATGATGTGAATTCCCTTACAATGAATTAACACATTACAAATGTAAAATAATATTATTGGATGTTCTTTTCACTAGTTGTATATTGGATAGATTTACTTTTACAATTTCAGTGAGATGTGAGTGAAAATTTTCTTTTCCACAATATGTGGGTTCGAGGATCCCATAACATGTAACTATCATACCTATTTGAATATGAAAATGTTCCTCCTTTTTATCATTTTTATATATATTACATTATATGTATACATTTTTCATATTCCTTATGAGTTGTTATAAAAAATATATATATAATTTTTATCAAACCATTATTTATACAAATATTCAATCAATTAAAATTTAATGAATTATTTGTTTTTAATATTATTTGAGACTACCATGAATGTATATTATAAATTGGAATATTTATTTGGATAATTGTGGATGAATATTCTTATCGAATCCTTAGTGATTCCCTCATGGGATTTTTGCTCACACATCTACATTTTCCCTCAGGTGTTTTTAGATTATCTTATTTCTGGTTTGAGAAAGGGTTAAGTGCCACTACGATGTGGTTATTTTTATTGATCCTTGGTTCTTAGAGAGTTCTTTTTATTGGGGAATTGGTTTTTATCTTTTTGGTTTCTAGAATTTTCTGGTTTTACATTGGTTTATTTATACCTGTTTGACTTTGGTTAATATTCTCACTATGGTGTTTTCCATTGGGAATACTAACTTGTAACAATTTATATCATTGGCTGTGTAATAAATCCATTACCAACATTATATTTCATGATTCAGGGTGCTATTAACTAAACCATGGGGATTGGGAACACCCTTCTGGCCATGTCAATAATGGACTCATTATTAGGGTATCGGGGTATTAGGGCTTGTACATTACCAAATATTTGGATATTTTAAATAGATTTAAAAACTTTTATGTAATTTTTATGGAAAAAAATTAAAAAAAAATTAAATTACAGATATAATGATATATGGTTATAAATAAAATTATTATAATTGGTTTAAGAATAATTTTTACCTTATCAATTTTTTTTAAATTGGGTTAACATGATTTACAATTTAAATGGGGTGATTGATTTTTTACCAAAATTACTATTTGAAATGAAAAAATTGAATTATAATAATAACTAAATTTTTAGTGGATAATTTAAAAGATTGAAACCTTTTTTTTTAATTCTTATTCAATTAGGCATCTGAATTAATTTTAAAATAAATATGCAGACCATGATGAAAAAAATATTTTATCAAAATATGCATTTTTATAGAAAAAACTTTTATACCAAAATACACCAGAAATTGATATATTAAAAATGATCAAACAATGTTTAATATGATAGAACAAATTATATTTTAAAACTAATTCAAAATAAATGTTTCAAAATTATTATTCAGAAATATATAGTTTACTATATTATCATTATCTCTCACTATACACTGAGATATTAATATTCTCTAAAAATAACAAAATATATTTCTTGTATAAATTATATATGAATTTTTTAAAAAGGTATAATTTTTTTTCAAATAATATATCGAAATGTGGTAGAAATTAATAAAATTATCCATGTAAAAAGTTTAATAATTTTTCTAATTAAAAAATATATTTTTTAATAAAATGTTTTTACTCCCATTCCATTGAAAATAATAATATTTAAATGATTGTTAATTTAGTAAATTTAATATATATATAATTATTTTTCACATAGAATCATATTTTAATGGTGATAAATTTAATTTAATAGGATAAAAATACATTATATAGATAAAAATTGATTTGATAATAATAAATCATTTAGCTTAAAAAATTGTCATCATTTTGAAAAAAAAACAAATTAAACAAATTCTTAATATATATCTAATTAATATATATATATACATACATATATATTTTTTATGTTTATAGTGTATATATTTTAAATTTTCATATTAAATTCCAACACATAGCCTAACATGATTTCAACAAAAAATTATTCTTTTACCTCTCCCTCAAGATGTCTATTTAATTTCTATTCATTTTCCATTTTATAGAGTTACATTTCTAGGTTTAGAAATCACGATGATCTAAAAGTACCGTTATTTTATATTTTAGGAATATATATATATATATATATATAATCATTTACTCCATGTAAAATTTACATTATCTTCAATAATATTTCAAACATCATCACATGTTAGTTTTTATCTTTAATTGAAAAGTATTTCATTAATAAAATAATTTACATTTATTTTAGTTTGATGTTGTTGTTATAAAAAATTGTATACTATAATATTCATTTATTGTGTTAATACCAATCTAAATATGGGGGTGTTATGGGATTATTGAATTTTATTTCCCATTAATATATTTCTTATCATAATCATCATCTGTCATTATATTTTTAGTTCAGATTAATGATAGTCTATGATATAAAAAATTGGTCATCTCAGACATTATTGATTGAGTGAATTATGGATATGGTGTAGGTCCTATTTTGGAAAATTAAAACGATACATGTTTGGACCTGAAATTTAAATCATTATAGCATGAATGTATATATATTGAATTATATTAACATCTCGCAAAACCAATAGATGTGTACCATTTCTCTTAGTCCAGGGTTGTTATTATATGATCAATGAGATAATTAAATACATGTATACTGATATTTCATGGACATCAATGAAATATAATTTAGGCGGGGTGCTTTTCTCTTTTTAAATGACCACATTATCATGTATTAAATTGATTTTTATCTATCAATGTGTTGAGATAGTAGAAACAATATTATTGGGATATTATAATCATCCATAATATGTCTATAAAAAACCATTTTATTTCATTATGGGTTTATGTAGCATCTTGATACATGAGAAATGGCTTGGGATGAGTATTTATAAAGATAATAATTTGTTGGAATTAGATTATCTATATTGTTCTTATATAGAAAATAACATTTTATTATTATATATATGTTTCAATTATTGGGGATAATTGTTTATGTATTTATGAATTGTTCCTGATTTTTGGGCAAAAATATATAGGTGTATAAAAATATGGAAATTTTTATTTTATAAAATACCTTATAGGATGATATTGATGCCTCCTATGTAATATGAATTGAAATTTCATGTTGTATTTTTAATATAGTTGGAACATACCAATAAGGGTAATTATAAGATATATAACCCATAGGATTGGACCAGGACATCAATACTAGTAAAAATCCTAAGGAAGATGTGGATTATTTCGTTCTATTGTGTGGCAGTATTATATTGGGGAATAGTTCAAATATAACATGTTATAGATGTTATCATCCGATTATCAAATAAAATTGTGTTGAAATAATGAGTTTTAAAGTTATTTCACATTGGTAATAAATGTAAAAAAATTACTATTATTAAAATAATTATAAGGTAGCTCAAAAATAATCTTTTTATATTTTATAAGGTTACATATTATCTAAATCCTATATTTTCATATTTTACAGATCATTTTTAATTTTATAACCATATTCCTCATTTGAAATGTATTAAATTTCTATTAGACCCTCATAGTATTTATGAACATCTAAATTTATTCAAAGACGTTTTTATTTAAATTTATCTTATATCATATTAAATTAATATCTTTCGTATATTATCTAACAAACCATATATTAAAAACTAATATTTTTATTATTTTTCCAAAATTATTTATAATAACTCTATATTAAAAAAAATTCAAAAACACAATTGTTTATGGTCTAAAGAAATTTTATTTTATATTATTGATAATTTTAAATTAAATAAGAGAATAATAATTCAAATTTTTTTAAATTACTATTCTAATCTTATGGGTTGCATCTCTCTTAAAAAAATAATTGGGAAGCAATTAGTCACAATTAGAACTGTTGTAACATTCAATGAAGGAAAAACATTTTTTTAGATAATGATGAATTTAATTTCGAGGAATATGTGATAATTAAGAGTATCATAAAATGATAAAAAAATTAATAATAATTAATCATTGTATAGAAATGTGAAATATAAATAAATATAGGTAAATATTATAATAACTAATTAGTCACTTCAATTGCTTTTTGACGAAGTGGACATGGCTCATATTCAATTTATCACAATTAAAATCTCATGATATATAATTGTCATCCAAAACACATTGTGATTTCATAATATTAATACAACCCTTTATAATATAAAACATAATTAAATATGTATTGTATATGGAAATGACTGATTAAAAATGAACACATATAGAAACAAATTCTTTAGCATTAATAAAATGTTTAAATTAAATGTGTTTCATAATAATATCTTAACCCATTACATAGGATTGAATCAATTCGACGGAGAAATAGTGAGGTAAAAAATATGAATCCCAAAATAAAAAATAAAGGTTCAATAAAATAAATATATCAAATTACTTAGATAATATAGACAACAATATTTATAAAGAGGATATAGTTCATGTAGAGAAAGAGAAAACGTGGTTTAAATAAGTGTAAAATCAATTACCCTATGATATGATCCCATGAAATAGTAATTAAATTTAACTACATTCCCATATTATTTTATCAATATAATATTTAGAATCATCATACATATAGTGAATCAAGCCTTTTAAACATATCATAACATGGTTTTACGAATAACAAAACATCATATTACAAGCCAAGGATCATAATGTCTAGTATCTTGGATGGCTTAGTACGTAAAAAAATAAAACATGTGGATAAATATAAAATTTCTTTATTTAGTATTCATATAGAGATCCTAAATTCCAATGTTATCATACATATTTATATTTTAACCTAGAAATAACATGAACAATGTGATGAGATAAAAGCCCAATAAGGGAATAAAAATAACAATAATGCTTTAGCATATGGATTTGAAGTAAAGGCATAATGATATAAAAATGAATGGAATATATGGAATCATAAATTATAAACACAGGATCATATTAACATATAGTCATTATAATGTGGAGGAAACATAATACATGTATTTAGTATTAGTCAAGGCTTGTTTCACACAGAGGACAACGAGTTAAGGTTTACCACAAGACCATTGCATATAGTATCACAAGTATGAGATAACCTCAATGTCCGTTTCACATAATGTCTCATGACACTCATCTTTCCCCAATGATTTAGAGCGATGTCAAGGTGAAACAATCATCACATATTCATTAATATTCATCCACATAAATAATCATACATAATGAATCATTCATGTACATTAGGTTACCTATGGAAAGAAATGGGTTTCATAATCATATCATAATTCCAAATTAAGGGGTGTATCATACAAGTTTCCATGAATGAAAGGAATTAAACATACATGGACATTATTAAGGGAAAATATGTATATATATTAGTATGTGATTTCAAACATAAGTGATAACATGTATGAATACTATTTAAAAAAATAGAATGAAAACATTTTAATGCGGTTTCAAGGAAAATACTAAAGATAATTTATAATATAAACAGGTTAAAATTTTATATTAATCCATATGTGAAAAAATATGGTTTTCATAATACAGATAATTTATTTATAAAAAAAATGGTGTCTTAAAATATATTATATACTGGACTTGGAAATTTGAAATAATTCAAGAAGATCCCTTAAAATATGTTTCCTTATAGGGATGTTTTAAGGAAGGAATCATTTAAAAACATGTTTATCCCCGAAAAAGAATGTGGAATGGATATTAATAAAAGTTTTTGGATAAATTAAACATAATTTTGGATATGTAAATAAAAATAACATATAGATTCATTTGGGTAAAACGATTGATAAAGAAACCCAAAGGAATAATGGAAGTTCAGGTAAAATGAATTTACTTAAGTCTAATTGTGTCATTCATGTGATCATACTATCTTGGATAACCAAATTAAATTAATTAAATAATATTTCTAGAACATATTATTTCTATAATTAATTTAATGTATCCTTATTATGTTCATTCAAGACCTTTTTATGGGTTAATAAGATCAATTAATTTTTTTGTTTCATTGGTTTTCATGATTGGTTTACTTATATACATGTTAGGATAAACATGTAAGATGAGAATAGTTTCATAGAATTGAAGTTAAATATTATTAAAAAAAATACATTATATTACATGGTTATTAAATTAATTTTTTTATTTTTAGTGAAGATTAATCATTATATAAAACATTAATGATAATAGTTTTGGATAATTGGTGGTTTTGATCACAGCAAACACATCTTTATTTAAAAACTAGTATCATGTGTTCAAAAAATTACAAAACCTTAAATTAGACATAATACATATATTCTATTCTTTTTAAACAACAAAAATGGTTTCATGGACATAATTTATTATGTTAATAGAAATTGAAAACTTGTCATCCAAGAATGTGGAAAATTAGCAAAATCTCGGATGGTGTTTTCTTTTCTAGAATACAAGGAGGGAAAATGAGATATGATGATGAATTATTCCATTATCATAACAAAATTCAATTACATGTAAGGTAAGGGATTTTTCATAACTTTTGAATGAAATGAGTTATGGAAATTAAAAGAAAATAATGGAACTTTAAAGAAAATAAAAAAAAATGAAAAGATGAATTTAGCTCTTGAATATATCATACTTTAGAACCACTTTTTACGAGAGGATTTGATCTTTTTAAGAGGAAAAGGGTTACTAGATATGAGAGAGGGTCTTAGGGAGAGATTAGAGTAGAATTATGACTAAGAAAAAGCATTATTAGTGTAAGGATAAGATGGGGTGTGGGTGGTTTTTATAGAGAATGAGAGGAGGGTTTTATTAATATTTTATCCGTTATATTATTATATTACTGAAGACAAGAAATAGTATGGATTCATGAGAAAAAAATAGAAATTTGTTCATGGGAGATCAAACCCAAGGTTATTATATCATCTGTGACTTAATAAATAGTGTGTTTATATAATGTATATATACAACAAATTATCATACTAAACTATTCTCCAAAAATTCAAGAATTTCAGAAAAATCCAAAAATATTACCAAAACCATTTTTTGATGTGTAGAATTCCAAAATGAACTCAAGTTTATGAATTTTGTTTATAAATATTTGAAATTTAATCATTGAGGAGGTTTCTCAGGAGAATATTATTCATTTGAGGTGATTCTATCGCAATTCTTGGTCAAATCATAAATGTCATGAAATATTCAAGATGGTATAAATAACTAAACACAAAACAACCCTAAATTAAATAAATGTGGGAAGTAATTTTTGTAAAATCCTAATTCAAGTGTGGAATTTTCTTTTCACTCATAGCTCTTCTATCACATTAATATGACGTACATGATCTAGAAACGTTTTAGTATCCTATCCCAAGCCTCATTATAATAAATAATTAATTTTAATATTATATAATTAATTACATCAAACAAATTTTTACCTATAAACATATAATAAATTATTTTATTTTAAAAAATAGGGAATAATTCTTCAGACACCTAGCTACACCAAAGACATCACCAACTAACTAGAAGTGTAAAAAATTCCCCCTAAACACCATTGAATCAATAATATTTAGTGAGAGGTTTCAAATAAAATTAAATGGAAATTTAATATAATCGAAAAACCCTAAATATTCTATGGAAAAATATTATTCAATGTAAAATAAGAAAAGTTTCTTCCTTATAACCTCTCATGATCTCCTCCCTTTGTTTTACCCAAAACTCAAACAATTTGGATGATTTTGACCATAATAAGGGAAAATATTAATTAATCTTAATTTAAACAAACTGAAATAAATTGAGAGGCATGATAATAGGATTGGGTGGAGGAATAGACTAATAACTCAAAATAGAAGTGAATGAAAACAACTATAAATTTAGCCAGAATTAAAATATGATGGATGAAACAAAGGTAGAGTGGATTAACCTTTTTATACATGAAAAATGTATGATAAATAGTGGGATACCTTAATACATAAATGGGAAAATTGGTTTTCTCCCCATATTAGTGATAATTTTTCATTCCACACGGGTTGGCTTTAAGTATTTCCAAACAGTGTTCCTTTAATTAGGATTTCACTATCATAGGAAACTAACATTTTATAGTTCATCCACAAAATTTGACAAACCATGTATTAGACATATAAATATAATCTACACAAATTTAATATTTTCACATATATATCTTTGAAAAATGTGGAATGGATTTCCAATATACAGATGAAAAAATATCTAGTACACTTTTCCCATATTGTTTATCCAAACTATGCCTCACCCATGCACATGAAAATATAATTCCAATTAATCCCAAATCATACCTAAATACAATGAGAATATCCAGAGAACCCAATTAACATTTGAAACCTAATTTAATTTCCCAAACAATGACCTTCGGTTGCTCTGAATATCTCATGTTTGATCTAAATCTAAATTCTCAAAACATCCATCACCCAATAAATTCCAAAATTTAAATTTCCTAATAATTTTCATAATCACAATGGTGTGAGGTTTAATATCTAATAATTATAATATTCACTTATATAACTATATTTTTTCATTTATTACATATTTTACATTAATATTAATCATGATTATGTTTGTTTTGGATTTCTAAAATCATTAAAATCATTTATTATCAATATCATTAATTTATACATTATTCTTTATATAATGAATGTTATACACATAATATTTTTATTATTTGCTCTATAAAATAATTTTTAGAACTATCCAAGAATGGTTATGATTTAAAATTGATATGCAAAGTCTATGGTGGGGTGAACCGACAATAATACATTTAAAATTTTCCAATTTATGAATGGATGCAAAGAATGAAGAAAATGTATATTCTTTTGCAATAATAACTTTTAAATATTTAAAAAACCATTATGCAATTATACTATGACTCTATTAAGATATATGTATATTGAGCATGAAAAATGAAAAGAATATAAATCAAAATGGTTAATTTAGAGCTCTAACATTACTCATTACGACAACTCCATTTCTAATTAGATTAATCCTTTAAACGATGGCATTTTGATGAGACTCAAACCTATATAAGGTGGATATTATAGTTTTAAATACATTTTGGTTGATATTTAATGTTATAAGAGTCATAATTTGTAAAGATAAGTGAGGTGGTTAAGGGGTCATTTTATATATGAGGGGTGGTATTTGTATAAATATTAATTTATTAATATCAAAAAATGTTATTTTCAAGGAAGTGTGATCCAAATTAGTTAATTAGTGAAGCTAATATATGTTATGAAAAATAAATACCCCAAAGGAACAATTAGTGATGATTCCTTTTGATATTTTGTGATATTAAATCATGATTTGAGATGTTGACTATGTTTTTTTCATTTACAATGGTGACTACTTTTTACCTTGGTAACTAACATTATGGCTAAAAAATAAATTTCCAAAATTTAATAATATTATTTAAATTATATTCATAGATATGATAAAAATTATCATCAATATTAATAAATATTAAATAATGAAAACCTTTTCTAGAAAAATGGATTTTTATTGGTAAAAATAATAATTTAGTTAAATGATTTCGAATGAAATAAAATGTCAAGATACTTCATAGTTTATTCTTATATAATTTTCGGTGAAATTTTTTTAATCAAATAAAAATATTAATGGTATCATCTGAAATATAAATTACATATATAAATCAAAACTGGTAATATATTGCAATAAAATATAACATAACATTCAAAATTCCAGTCATTATTTAATAATGAAATTATATTATTTTTCAAAAAATTTTTCCCCTCAAATACATCTTTTTATTATTAAATATAATCATTATTTTTTTATTACATTCTAATATCATTATTTTATCATCTAAGTAATTATATTCACAAAAATTGCAATTTTACTAATCACATTAAAATCTAACTATTCTGTAATATACGAAAAACAGGCCCTAAGATAAATTATATTATGAATTCATAAATTAAAAATCATATATAAATTTATTATTTAATTTTTTTGTAATTTACCTTTTATTTAAAAATATAATATAAAATGGAAAACAATATTTATAACAAATTAAATTTTAGACATTAGCTGTCTTTAATAATATTTGATATCAATTTAAAATTAATCTTTTTTTTTATATTGTAATTAAAATAATATTTTAATAATTTTAAATCTTATTAATTATTAAAAAATCACTATAAAAATTTTCATTGAGAAATATCCATTTTTTAAGCGTAACAACATAACATTAAATTTAATAATTTATCTTTTATCCATTACTTTTCATCAATTTATTTTTTTTGAAAATATTATAAAAATATTTAAGTAATACTTCATTTTAGATAAAAAAAATTATTTACTTTACATTGTAATCCACAAAGAAATTTCTTAATGAATTTTCATATTTTATTTTAATATAGAATGCTTCATTTTAGTTCAGTGTTGTGTATAATATATGTTAATTGAAATAATATTCATTTGATGGAAATTCCATATAAAAATCTGTGTGTGTTACAACATAACACCTTAAGTACTTTTAAACCCAAAAATTATAATTTCTCTCTTCGATAAATAATAAATGATGGTATTATTTATATAAGTATCACTCATGAAATAATTTCATATGCTAAATTAACTAAACTCTAACTGATAAGTATATTAATCACATTTAACCTTATAATTGTCTAATGATAACATTTCCATTTAAAATAACAATTTGTGAAAAATAAAATTTTGTTATAATACTTAAAAGATTAACGAGGAATACCATTAATTGATTCATTTACATAATCTTATACTCAATATTATTCAAAAACACAAAAAGAACAGGATAATAATTGATAAATATATTAATATTAAAATTAAATCATAAGTGAAGTATATTTTGACACCACCATTTCAAAAAAATGTATCTTTAGTTCAACTATGACATTATTGGATCAAACTATCACCCCTTCTGTTAAAACTAGGATTCCATAAGCTTCACCCGCATAATATCAATCATAGAATCACTAGAAAGAACTAAACAAAAATGTATTAATATCATTAATACTGTATTTCAGTAAAAAAATTTAAAAATATATTCACCAATGTTTAATATTATCTATTATCCAAGAAAACATTTATCCTACAACATTTAATGTATTCCTTAATCAAATTTACTTATTAAATATCTTATTAATTTGGAAAAACTATTTGTATTTCAATAACATCAAAATAAATTTCAATAAAAAAATTTATATAATCATATATTCCAAAAATCAATAAAGTCTCTGTTCAAATTACATAAAATTACATTGAATTCAGATAACACACAAACCATATGATGCATCTATATATCAATAATTTATTCTTTCTAAAAGCTGAATAAAAATATACAAAATTACAATTAATTACCATAAAATCCTATCACAAAATACATAGAAATGAGGAGATTTTCCATTTATCATCATATAAACCATAAACATATCATCTCATTGTTGTGTCCATAAAATAAAAATTATCCACATATGAAAAAATCTTATCCTCTAAAGTTATATAAAACCATATTTTGTACCAACTAATATATAGCAAACCCATAATCCTAAATATAGTGAAAAAAGATAAGGTTATCTTAATATTTTAATTATAATTAATGATACAAAAATGTAGCTGTCTAAAACTGAAATAATAAAAAAACATTATGACACTTACGTACCCCATACCATTACAAATTTCTAGGATCCAGACCATTTATAGACATTTCTGAAGTTCATTTTCATTTACTATTTTATCACCATTTTTTTATTATACATTGGTTGGGTTTTTATATGGGTTTGTTTTGGGGAGAATTTAGGCCAATTTGAAGCTAAAGGGTATGTACACAGTTAGTGCATAGTTAGGGTACACCATTTCGTTTGGCCCAAGAAACCATGCACCCAATTCTAGTGGAATAAGAGGTAGCACATAATTGGTGGACGATTTGGAAAAATGATGAAGCATCCCTCCCAAAAATGTGAAATTTCTAACTGAGGGGATTTTCATGTTTGGCAGATAGTTTTTCAAACCTTGTTCCACATAAGAGATATTTTGAAACCCCTAAGATGACATGAATGGTTATGGCCCATAGTTTTACAACCATTTTCCCGTTCCCAAGAAATCATGCATGGATGTTTTGAATAAACCCAAATTTTATTTTAAATTCCAAAATGCCAATGTATTTTCCTTATACACCAAAATTTTTCATGACATGAATTATTTAATATTTTAGTGCCTTAATGAGGATTCCAAGGAACTTTGAACGCCTTTCATTAAGAATTAATGAACATATTGATGGATCAGGTCCCCATTGGTAAGTGTTTACATCCTCATTTGGTTACATTTATCTATCCAATCATTTTTATTGTTATGTTAGGATGTTATCATACATTGGTGATGTGTGTAAATCTAGGATATGATGGTTTTTTCCATTATATATCTATATTAGGTTTTGGTATGAGATTTGTAGCACCGTTGTGATTTCAATTTTCCATTTTAATTGGGGATCTTAGTTTATAAAAAAATATATCAAAAACCTTGAGCAAGGGTGTTTAATGGTCCATTCAAATAGTATTGATTTTAATATCATGTATTGAATTTGGAAATTAAAATTTCCATATTAAAAAAGTTAATCAAAAACTGAATTGATCTATTGATTTAAAATGTTATTAGAAAATTGGTAAATGTTGTTATAATGATATTTATGGATCTATAATTATAAAGTTAGTGAATAACAAGTTAATGAATTGTGGTTGATCAATGTAATTATGAAATTAGAATCAACGTTTGGGGTTTTCATATAATATTAAAATGATGTTTTTAATTTTTTTTTGTTTTATAAACGAAATGGTGAAATATGTTGAATAATTATAGATTATAATGAATGGAAAATGGTCGGAAATTAAGAGCCATGTGATGTAACATCTTTGAATAAGTTGTGGGGTAGGGAATATTACTCTAAATACCAACAGGGTTCCATAATTTTACTTTAGGCACCCATTATATTGTTTTATATATGTGGTAACTATGTTGTGGGATAGAGACAACTGGTCCAATTACCCACAGGGTTCCAGACTACTTCTCTAGGCCCCCATTGTTTAATAAATACTTGAAATGGAATGATTGATAAAAAACCTGAATATATTGATCTTTGTTATCCCTGTGGGAATGGTTCAAACGAATTCTTTGGTTGATGAATGAAATTATGGTATACTTTTCGTCATTTTCCCATGATTTATAAAGTTAATAAAATAATATTTTAATGTGAAAACTTCTTTTTTTATTTAACTTTATTCTTTATACAACATCATACACGGTTATAGTCAGGATATTGTTTTTGATTTAATTTGTGGTGTCATACTGAGTTTTACTCACAACCAACTTGGGATTCCTAATCTGTACTCGAATAGACATCATTTTTGTAGGACTAGATATAATAAATATCCCTATATTATATGGTTCATATTGGGATGGATCATGGATGAGGAAAACTGATATTATGTTGGGACCTAGTTAATTGTTTTTGAGTGCCTTGTTTTTGTTTTTATTTGACATTTGATAGATATTTAGAATTATATATCTACTATTAATTTTTTATATTGTTATCCTTCATTAGGTTATGAGGTAATACTGGTCTATAATAGTCATGATTTTATTCTTGATATTGATTATCATTAGTTTTTAAATTTTTATTTATTTAAATTATTGTGCTTCATTAATAATTCATGTATAGTATCCCCGTGATATTGATATTAGTCCATTGCTACTAGTCAAAAGGGAGTAGGGAATTAATGGCATTGTATGAAATAGAGTTGATTATTCTTGAATAATTATATGATATCGGGATTTATTATGACATTAATAATTTTAGGAACACAAATAAAAAAAGAATATGGTGAGTTGTATAAAGTAAATTCATTTATTTGTTTGAGTAATTTAATAAAAAAATATTCATAATATATAATTTTAAATTTTTTATTATGATATATATGGTAAATGAAAATTGATAAAATGGCTTTATAATGAAAATACATTAAATATGTATTTTTTTAACAAATGTTAGCCATGTACAATGTGTCAGATGGTTGAGGGTAGTGTTAGTGCCTTAGTTTATACCATTTGGCGGGGTATGTGTGATTATTGTTATGGTTTAATGTAAATCAATCACATTAAAATATTTTAATGATGTGTTATTATTATAAGAAATTTTTTTAGAATTGAATACATATTCCACCATGATAATTCTTATCGATAGGATGATAGGAGAACGTGGATAGAAATGCTTCTCAATTAGTGGATCCAGAGGCTCTGATTGTTCCAAGTGAATGATGGAGAAAAGTTCCATTAGAACATTTCACACATTATTAATTTTAGCGAAAGGTAATAAGAGATGGTTGTAAAATATATGTCCAAATTTACATGGGAAATCAAGATAGAGTATCTTACAACATTCACTATATTGAGTGGACCTATGAAAACTGAGTTATAGATTATTTATGTCCCGATAATCATTGAAAAAATAGATACTCCTCCTGAGAAGGGAGTCAATATAGAATCTTATTTATTACATGGTTAAGAAACGTGTTGGTGGGAAACTAGGGATTGGGATAAGGATCTTGATGGAATGGTATGGGAGGAATTTTAGGAAAATTTCATTTAGCATTTTTACCCTGAGATGCTCATGACAAAGATGGATGTTTAGTTTTTGAGGTTTTCCTAGGGGAGTATGTTTATGATAGATAGTTTTCATTTCTTGATTTTACAAAAAATGAACCTTATTATATTTATGTATGACCATTATGGTTTCTAAAATAACCTTTATGAAATGCACACATTTCTAGGTTTCATAAATGGAATAGAGCTTCAGTTTTCCTAGACGAAATTTATTATTACTAAAATGATCCTTATGGTTTTTTCAAATGGAAATTATGAAAATATTTGATTACATTAGTTTTTATAGTTAAATATTTTGGTTTACCCAATGAATCTTATGTTTTCTCATATGTCTCATAATTGTATTACAACTATATTTTCAATTAATAGCATTATGATTGATAAAGAATATGACACAAATCATTAAACGTAAATGAACAATGATTTTTTGTTTGACCTTCCCAGCCATATCCTATAAATTATAATATTTGAGATTAACATTAATAATTTTTTTTTGAAAATAATGTAAAACCTTTTTTCTAAGGAAAAAATATTGGTAAATAATTACTCTATTTTTAGTAATCTCTTTACGTGCTTCAAAAATATATCTTCCATAATAATGTTCTTATTTATTTTGTAATAAAAAATGTAAATAATTTTAGTTAATTTTTTATATTTCATTTTTGAAAATGAATATATTTCTTCAAATATATTTTTAAAACAATAACTATGAGATATTTTTTTGATTTTTCTTAAAAAGAGAGAGTTTTTAATGAATAGTTAAAATACAAATTTTTATTAAAATGTCATCTTTCAATAAATTTTGAAATTTAAAAGTCATATAATGCATGGAATATTTTTTAAAATACACCTAAGTATTAGTGAGTTATATTTAATCTAATTAAGTATATTTTAATCAAATTTATAACATATTTTGTTATAATATTATTTTTAGGATAAGAAATTCATTTTCATGAAAATTATTTTAAATTCCATAATGATTATATTTTATAAATAATGAAAATAAACACTAATAAATAATTATTTAAAAAAATTATTATATATATATATATGCATATGAAGTTAAATTAATATAATTATGAATTTTAGTCATAGTGTTAATGCATAATAATTTTTCCATGAAAAATAAATTTTCACTAAAAATAACTTTTCATAATGCCCTGATAAATACCCATAAAAATAAATGCAACCACTTATACATATAAATTTATTTTTTAAAAAATTGGTTTACAACTTTTAAATAAACTAATTTATATTTTTTAATAAGGCTGATATAATATTTTGGCAAATGTGAACTGCAAAAAATAGTAAAACATTTTTCACCATGATAAAAGTGTAAATTGAGATAACCTTTGTTAAAACCATGTGATAAGGCTAACTTTTTTTATTATTAATTATTAATGGATGAATTTATTTTTTATGTTATATCATGAGGATATATATTAAATTAATTATTCAACACATATCCCTATAGGTGACATATATATTAATTTTGGTAATGAAAATATCAAAGTGCAAGCATCTTTTCCTTAAATCTCTCTTACAATTTTCAATAGAGAAAAGAATACGTGAAGAAAATTATTTGATTTTATTTAGAGTATAAGGGATTTTTTTTCAGGATGGAAATTTGTTTTTTAAATTTGTAGTTATTATATAGTTACCATAAAAACTAATTCAACACTAACGAAGAGCTTCTGCTAATAATGAATAAATCAAGGAATATAATTTAAAAAACACTCAACGTTATGTATTTACGATGAGTTATGGTTTAAAGGTAATTTTAAATAAATTAATATTTCTCTAATAATTTTTAAATGAATTATATAAAAAATTCATTATTAAAATGATGTTTTTAAAATTCAAATTATTTAAAATTTGTGAGAAATAAAATTTGTGATAATTTGTGATAAATAATTTATAATTAATATATATAAAACTCTTAAAAAAATGAAATTGAAAATCAGGATGATACATTTTAGAATTCTTATTTATAATTTTATTTATAATCCAATAGCATTCTAATAAGTAAAATTATATACCATTCAATTAGAAAAAGTTGTTACCACTGTCAAGGGTACAACATGTTTACGGGGAGATAAAATACATGATTGGGGTTATTTTTAAAATTAAATTGTTCTAAATTAACTTTTATTGACACAATCCATCCTTTTTCTATCACAAATTTATATGAATTTTATATTTTAAGTATTGTGATTTATTTGGACCTTATTATATTTAAATACATTAGGAAATTCCAAAAGTGACCCTCCCTAACTAACAAAAGGGAACCTCTTCTCTTCTCTTCTCCAAACAATATGAACCATTTGGATCAGAAAAGGTGTCTCAAAATAACATTGCCATCCACCATCCCTAAAATATAGTTCTTGTTCTAATTGTAAAACATTCTACTTAATTCATTTAGTGTTACCTAATGGGGGTCTCTGAAGTGAATTCATCATTCTTAATTGATAATTTTTTTTATTTCTTCTTCCATATCCTTTAAATATTATTAATGTAATTTCCCAGACCTCTCTTGATGATTACTATATGAAAATATGTTTTTTGAGGTGTTTTTGGAGGTCAAGGTGACTCATCACCAAAACATTGCCAATTTTTCCTTTTCGGTGAATAGTATAAACGGTAACCTCTCTTTCCTTTTCCAAATTTCCAATTTAGTGAACAATGTTCTATCGGTGAAGTTCAGTGAACAGTGTTTATCAGTGAGGTTCAGTGAATAGTGTTCTATAATTGAGGTTTAGTGAAAATTGTTCTATCGGTGAGGTTCAGTGAACAATGTTTTATCGTTGAGGTTCAGTGAACTGTGTTATATTGGTGAGGTTCAGTGAACAGTGTTATATCGGTGAGGTTCAGTGAACAATGTTCTATTGGTGAGGTCTAGTGAACAGTGTTATATCGGTGAGGTTCAGTGGATAGTGTTCTATTAGTGAGGTTCAGTGAATAGTGTTCTATCGGTGAGGTACAATGAACAATGTTCTATTGGCGAAGTTCAGTGAACACTGTTCTATCAGTGAGGTATAGTGAACATTGTTCTATCGGTGAGGTTCAGTGGATAGTGTTCTATCAGTGAGGTTCAGTGAATAGTGTTCTATCGGTGAGGTTTAGTGAACATTGTTTGTGGTATTTCTTCTTATATATTTTCATTCTATAAATTTAAATTGAATTTCTCAACTATCTGAAAATGATATTGAAAAAATTATTTTAGCCTATTACAATCATTTCAAATGAATTGATGTTGTTTTCATCTATAAAAAATTTATTGTGTTGTAATTGATAAAATTCTCTTCAACATGTTGTAAACCACAACCTATTCTTCATTAGGCCATATTTTTCTCTTTCATATAAATATATGTTCACTTCCCATTAATATTTACATATTTGGAAACATTTTTAGTGTTATTCTATATTACCATCATATTTCCCATTAACAACTTTCAAGATGAAGTTTCATTATCCCCTTTTCGATGTGGGTTTTTATCAATGGAATCTTCTAATATATATTATATTATTTAATAAAACATGTATAAATTTTGGGCATGATATTTATTTAGTGTTCAGAGAATGTAATACTCATATATTTTCAATGAAGACAATTCTCTATGATAGTGTATAACCCATGCAACACTAAATCTAAAGGAACCCTAATGCATTATTTAATCGTGATCATTGAAACATAGACAGAAAATTAGGGGTATGATGAAGAATAATAAATTAAATAAAATTATTTATAAATATATTACATCATGAAAATATATTAGTAAATATGGACTAAAATTTATGCGATGTCATTAAACGCTTTAGAAATAAATTTCACATCAAATATAGATATTATTGCATTTTGAGAAAAAAATAAAATAGAAATTTCATATATGTTTAGAAATTTAATTTTAAAAAATTAATTTATTTTTTGAAATTATAAGGTAATATTTAACTAATTATGGTTGTTTTTATTTTTCTTAAAATAGGTATTTTTAGTGAATAGTGGAAAATAATACTTGATGTAAAACTATGATTTATTTTCCATAGATTATGTAATTTAAAACTCTCATTATCATTTAAATTTGATAAAAAAGTGCCACAATGATTATTTTTTTATAATTAATTTAAAAAATTATATTTTAATCACACACACAGACATATATATATGTTTTTTTATTACTTTATTTTTAACTTAAAAACAAAATTTTTGAAATAATTTTTTATGAGCATAATGTTTACCATTTTAATTAATTAAAATCAAACAATATAATGAATTAATGAAGTGAAATATATATAATATATATAGATACATATATGTGTGTGGATATAAATTATTATAATGACGATTTCTAGTCATATAGTTGATGTAATATCATTTTCCCTTGAAAAATTTACTTTCAAGAAATGTGACAACATGAATTCAGATATATTTACAAAAAAAATCATCAGATTGTATTAATTAAACTTGGTAAAATTTATTTCAAAAATTTAATTGTTATAGATTATATTATTTATGAATTCCATCCTAATTTATGGACATTATAAATATTAGAAATATTATAAAATTTATCACCATAGTAAAAGGGTCAATTATGTTTACATAGAATGAAACTATGTTATAATTAGCCAATTTATCAAAATACTTTTCATTGTATGATATTATTTCTATCCTTATACTCATAGGATTTATATTAAATTATTTATTGGAAACATATCCATGAAAGTGACTTATATAGTTATTTATGTAAAGAATTAAGCAAAAATGTCACTCTGCATCCATTAAATAACTATTATATGTTAAATTAATAAAAAATGTGGTTAATGAATATTATATTTTATTTAGATAATAATGAAATTTTTAAGGGAGAAAATCTATTTTAAATATTTAGTGACCATACTGTTACCTTAAACAATTATAAAATGCTAACTCGACAATTATGAAGATAATGTAAAACTAAATATAAATAATTTAAAATATGTTGAGAGTATTGTATTTGAGATGTGTTGGGATTTGATATGAATTTAATTGTTATTAATTATTTAATATAGATTATAAAATGTAATATATTCCAAATTAATTATTAACTTAATGCATTTAATTTTAATTAAATTTAATGATTCAAAAAAGACATTAATCGTATATTATGGTAAATAATATTTTATTAGAAATGTGAAAATAATTAAAAAATATTATTGGAAATATAATATGATAAATGTAATAAAATTTATTCTATTTTCCATTTTTGATTCAATTCATATATTATATATTAAATCGAAACCCCTGCAGTTTGAAATATATATTAATAATTTTAACAATAAATCTAGTTTATTAGGGGTTAAATTAATGGTCAAGGTTTAGCTTTTAAATTAACCACTAATAAATCCTATTTTATGGCCATATATTAACCTTATAATACCTAAATTAATTCCCATCCTATTTTGAATAATTTTAATGAAACATGAGCTTATTTTAAATTAATACTTTTTAAAATTACATAAGTGATCTTCCCCTTACATGTAAAAGGAAAACCATATCTTATACTACATACACTTGAAGAACCCTTTTATCCAATGAAAACCTAGATATATTTATTAATTTCAATGTCACTTCCTTGAGTCCTTTATTTGATTAAAAATCAGTCCATTTAAGGATACTAGAGTAAACATAAAGAGGTTGTATGATTTGGATGTATAATTATTAACCAAGAATCCCCCCCACAAATATTTAAAATATAATTAAAAATAATAATAATAATATAATAAAATAATTATCTCCCGTATAATATATCTTTTTTATGTAACATTGATACACAATTTATATCACTTGTATGTTCGAAAGGGTAATTAAACCATTGTTTGTGTCTATGGAGGACTACCACATCGTGAACAAATGTAATTCATTTTCCATCACCTCATACTATTTTTAGTTGAAAATTCGGATATAATTAATATATATATATATATATGATATTCATGAAACATTATAATTCTGGAAATATAATATAGTTTTTAAAATCTTACATTTAGAATAACTATAAAATGATATCATCAATTGTGCATACATATGGACTACTGCATACACAAAATGTAGTGATTTGTTTCTCATCACCTAATCTTTTTGATAATATATATAAGGGTATTAAAAAAATACATGATATTTATGATATAATTATCATTATCAACTGATAAAATGACATGTAGGTTCTTTTCGTCAAGGTCATTGAAAATGGAAACAATACTCAAGTGTGCATATGTCTTTCCAACTCTATGAATATAATATACATAGATTTTCATAACCATATATCACAGTCGTGTTAGAAATTATAATTTTTATATTAAAATAAAAATTATTTCAGGATTTTTATCCATTATGATATAGAAAAATTATTACTTTTGACATATTCAAACCAATATTTTAATAGGTGAAATATGAATCAAATATCATTAAAATGTCTGACATGAACTTAATAAATTAAGATATAAAATATATAAATTTAATAAAAAATTAAATTAATAACTAACATAAATTGGATCCAAATAAAGTAAATAATTAACATAATTTTTAATTCATGATGATAAATAAAAAACATTACCAGTTAGAAAAATTGTGAGAGATTTCTTCTCAAATACCTTTTAGTCACTGTCAAATTACATTCACATTTCCTCTCAATTTACATTCATTGATTAATATTAAAATTCAATGAAAAAATTTATATTATATATTGACCATATTTTTAATTTTAAATAAATATCATGAATCCTTAATGATTGATGGTATTATAGGTTTCAATTGAAATTTTTTCTTCCAAGGGGTATTATAATAAAAGTTACAATGTCGGTATTGGTTTCAAAAAACAAATTATTTTCATTTGGATATATAATTTATTCATTTTATTTAATATTGTATTATTTTATTCATAATGAATTTATATTAAGTTTTATTATATTCCCTCTAATATAATATTTAGTTACACATTATACACATAATTTTTCCATTGATTAATTCTCACTTCAGTGGTATGATATTTAAAAGAGGTTTCATAACAATTTATACTCTATTGAGATATATTTAGAATTATGAACCTATTTATTTTAACGAGTCGTGTCTACTATAATATGATACATTATATTGTGAATTTATTTATATTTTTGGGTTTTAATGTTTTATTTTATTTAATTTCTTTAACGATCTTTATGATTCAAATTTTCCCAATGTAGTAAGGGTTTATGCTTCTTTCTCATTCAAATAGAGACTTTTATGCTTTAATTTCAATTAATGAAAATTATCTGACCATTGATTTTAAAAAAACTAATTTATTCTCTATTTGTTAATCTTTTTATATCCAATAAATATTACTATTTTTGTACTGTGGTGCTTATAACAAAATAGAAAATGTTTCATAAAAAACTAACCAAATTTCTCTCTTGGGAGGAAAATGAATTCTTATAAATTTTAATATTTTTCTAAAAAATGATCTCAAAAATTTATTTTATTATATTATATGTTGTTTTAATTTAACATTTATTTATTTTATTTTTAAAAAATTCTTAAAAATAAATATTTTTTTAAACTTCCAAGTCTAGTAATTTTCAACTTTTCACTGAAAATGTAACCTTAATATTCGTTTTAATATACATGGCATGAAATAATATTTCCATTTTTATGACCACACATTTCATTAAATATTTTTATAAATTTATATAGGGTTATTTTAAATAAAAATTATTTGACTAATATTAAATTATTTTGTTGGTTTTTTAAATTTATTTTCTATTTGAATAGGATAGTTTCATTATGAATTTCAAAAAAAATTGTTTTTTTCCTAATCAACAAAAATTAACAATCAATATAATAATAATACATTATTAATATGTTTTAACAATACATTACCTATTATTTCATGGTGTGGTTTATAGTTTCACCTAATAAATTATTGACGTTCAATTTCTTGATTAAAATATTCGTTAATAGATTTCTTGGAAAAAATTAACATTCTTATGATCATTGTAAATTTTTCCCATAAATATCTATATTATTTATCCCTAGTGTAATTTTTTTTAAAACATATATCATTTCTCCATACGTTTTTTAATTTTAAGTTTATTTAATTGATTTAGGTAATAACTATATTTTTCATTTTTTATTGAATACAATCATTTTTTGAAAATTCATATTTTTATACTTTTTTTTAAATGTATGAGAATTTATTTGGAAATTAAATTATGGTTGGGTCTTAGTTACAGATATCCCCTAGATTCATTAATAGTTACCATGAGACAAATAAATATTCTTTCATTAAATGGGATTATGAAAGTGTAAATATCATGAAATCTGAAATGAGGACATCCAATATAGAGTATTTTCTTTTTTGAGAATTCAGTTATTGATATCATTGTGATAATTTAATTAGTTATGATGCCCATTTATTTTATTCAATATCTTCTGTTTATTTATATGGGCATTAGTTGACCATCATTTATTCCAAACATATTATTCTTCGTACTGAAGTTATTTATTAAGTGAAATATTTTTTTAATTATTTAAATTTTCACATTGACTATGACTTATTTACTCATAATAGCTTCTAATGTACCTGACCCTTACTGAGAATATGAGGGCACTAATATTTTTGGTCTTTTCCCTGTGATATGAAGAAGGAATATAAGAACCCTCCACTTACTTTCACACCTAAACATAATTTATCACAAAAAACCTTCACTTGATAGAACATAGAATATTGAGAGGTATAATATCTTTTGGGATTAGGAATATTACATAAGAACATAGAATATAAAACACAACATATTTATTTAAAACATAATTCATATGACCACATCATTCCTTCTTACATATCTATGCATTGGATAACCTGAGCACATTCATTAGAAAATGGTGAGAAATATAGCCCAACAAGATAGTAAACAAAGAATAACATGAATAATACAATACATGTTTGGAAATATGTATATCAATGGAGAATATGAGAAACATGAAGATAAATGCATGATATAACATGAATATAATAAAATGTAAATGTTACAAAAATGAATAACATGATAGTATCATGAGACAAGGCTCATTGCACATGGAGAATGAGTAATCCCTCATTTCATGTGAATTATCATGATTAAATCCTCATTTAACATGATGTATCATGAAACTAATCTTTACCCAATGCATTGAAGCACTTTCAGGTCACACCCTTCTTAATCATTTCATTTCATGCATAAGTGTGCCATATGGATCATATAACATTGATTAATTAAACATCATCAATTATTACATGAAAAATGAATTTTGAATTAATAAATTTAAATATATAATTAGAACAGAAATTTTCATAAAGGTGAAAAACCTTGATAGAGAAATGGGTATTGAATTCACTACATAGTGACTTTGGCTTGGAAAATAGCGGTGCAATTTCGGCAGCATAACGACCTGACATAAGAATTAATAAAAAATGGTTGATGATAGAGAAAGGGGTGTATCACCATATGTACATAAAATTTAATGTAATGGGGTCATATATATACATTTACCAACATATTTTATTGAATTTGGATTCATAAAAAAAATAATTTCATGAATGTAAATGAGAAGGGAGAAATTCCATATGAAACTTCAGCATGGTAACAGGTGTACATGGGGGTCATTAAAGAGATATTAATATGAATAGCATCACTCAAAAATAATTAGTTTATAATGGGGGAGTTGAAAAATCCTTCCCCAGAATTTTTACCTGAAAAAATGGTATAAATACATAATGAAATTTAGACAAAAATGAGAAAGGAGTAAATCCCTTAATTGGAACTGTGAACCCAAAGGCTTGGAGGAGGATTGAGAGAGAATTATTGGGAGTTTGGGGTGCCTTGAGAGGAATATAGTTAGTAGAGGGTGGAGGATGGTCGAGTTATAGAGGCTTTGAGTGAAGGGGGTGTGGGATCTTAGGTTTATTTATATAGGAAAAGAGAGGAAATTCTTTATTATTTAGGTTTGGGGAACCACACATTAAACTAATCAAAATCACAAACCATACCATAGTTTTTTCACATTATTTTTTTCCAAAGGGATGTGGAAAACATTATTTTATAATTAAAATGGCCGAATATCTTAAAGAATTAGGATAGCTTTTATGGAGATGAGTCTCACACTTAAGGAAATTGTTTTAAAAAGTTAAAATGTTTAATAAGTCTTGGACGGTGCACTAAAACATTGTAAAATTAATCAAAACAACCTAAAATCATATTATATTAAGGTTAAAACATATATTTTCTAAAATTACCATTTATGGTATTTTAATACATTACTATTAGTCCATTATGATGTTATAAAACACATTATATAATTTAATGATATTTAATTTTTCCCCAAAAAATAAACTATCTCAGAGAATTATCAAAAATTAACTATTTGATAGTTTCAATTCAATGATTCCAAAAATAATATTCATTTTATCTAAATACGTTTATAAATATTTGGGTTTTAATTTAAAATTAAACATGATACTTATTAAAAATTAATGGGTTATTTCCAAAATGGTTTTCAAACATTAATAAAAATTAAAATTCTATTCATAAAAATTAAAAGATCATTTATTTTTAACAAAAGTAATTTAGTAAGAATATTTTACTAAAATATTATTTAATTCAAATAACCATTAATTCATAAAAATAGATTACTTAATTGAATATTATATAAAAAAATTGTGCTTTAAAAACAGTTTACCAAATGAAACTAATAAAATGAATATATATTAATTATTCTACAAAAAAATGAAATAATCATAATTAGAGGGTCTTATTACATGAACTATTATAAGACACACATTTGACCAAAGGGTAAGGTGTGCAATGTGGATATACTCTTGGGGTGGCTCGGATAACATCCCTAGGGTGGTAATATCTATCAACATTCACTTATCCTGTATGCTGTTCTATTCAAGATAAACATGTTGAAGCTCATCTTGCGCTTGGTTAAGAGTGAATACCAATGATTCCACCTCATTTCCAATATCCAAAAAATGAGCTTCGTATTGGGAAATTTTACTGGATGAGGCTGTTAATTCCTTTTTCTAAGAAAATTGGATTTTTTAAAGACATATATTTATAATAATCATGTGATAACTGTTCAAAAGATATATTAGCAATGATAACAATTCATAAAGGTATTTTAAAATACAACAACATAAATCTGATAAAGTTCGTATGATTTATATAACCATATTATATAATAAGACATTAAATTAGATCTAGGGGAATTTTCATTAACAAATGTTGGGGTCATTACAATCTTCCCCCATTAAGAAATTTCTCACTTAAGAATTCATTTTCCCATAATAATATAGATTCAGGTAATTCTTAATCATTACATCCCCTTATTCCCACATTGCTGCATCAAACTTGTGGTTTCTCCACAACACACAGATGAGGCGAATTGCCTTTTTTCATAGAAATATTTCCCTAAGATCGAAGATAGTCATCATATTCTTTTCGTAGGAGATATAATGCTCCAATGGTACCACATCTGGATAGAGTACATGCGATGGGTCAAGTATATACTTCCTCAAGAGTGATACCTAGAATACATCATGTACTTGAGATCAAATTGGTCGGAGTTCTAGTTAATATGTTACTTTTCCAATGTCATCACTGATCTCAAAATGGAATTTGAATATTGGAATGTGATTTCACTTCTTCCCAAATCTCATAACTGTATTTCACGGTGATATACGGAGGAACACCATGTTTCAGATGTCAATCTCTAGGTCTTGTCGACAATTATGCGCATATATCTTTTGTTGAATCAGAGTATATTTAATGTGTTGCTGAATGTTCTCAACATTCTATACCATTTATTTGACCATTTATGGACCATGAGTTTTCACTCCCTTACATCATCCCAACAAGCAGGTGTTCTAAAGCTATTTCCCTAAAGGACTTCATGAGGATCTATTTGGGTTCTTGAGTTGAAAATGTTCTTGTAAGAGAACTCAACAAGAGGAAAATGTTGATCCCATCCTCCTTTGATGTCCATTGAGCATGCTCTAAACAATTCCACACATGTTTGAATAGTCTGCTCAGATTGGCCATCAGTTTTAGGATTATAAGCCATACTAAAGTTCAGCTCAGAATTCAGTGCATGTTAAAGGCTCTTCCAAATCATAAAGGTGAAACATGAATATCGATCAGATACAATCGACAGTGGTATTACATGCAGCCTTACCACATCTATGATGCACATCTATTCCAGTTTATCCAATAAGAAATACTCTTGAATTGAAATGAAGTGTGTAGTAATTTTAAGATGATGCACAAAAACCGAGATAACATAGTTTCCTTTGGATGTCGTCAGATTTCCAGTAACTAAGTCCATGGTGATGTTCTCCCATTTCCATGCAGGTATGGGTAATGGTGGCCTCATCCCCTTATACTTATTCCCCTCATCCTTCACTTGCTGACATATCGGGAACTTTGATGTATACTCAGTGATGTCATTATTCATGTTATCCCACCAATAATGCTCTCATAGATCTCGATACATCATTATGTTTCTGAGATGAATGGAGAAATTCAAACTATGTGCATCATCCAAAACTTCTATCTCTAACTCCGGATTTGATGGAACATGCAGTCTTGTGCCAAAGATCACAATTCCTTCTTAATTAACATTGAACTCCAAGGATTTCCCTTTTTTGATAGTTTCCACATTCTTTTGAATTCCCACATCATCCTTTTGAGAATGCTTCTTCCTTTCCAAAATTGGTGGTTGATAAATCATTTTTAAAGGATTTATAATTTTTCATTTTTTAATATTCCCATGTCTATCTTCATCAAATCAATGAATATTAGGTCCTCTTTAATTCTGATCAATTCTAGAATTTTTGTGTCATTTCTACTTAGAGCATCATCCACCTTGTTCGCTTTCCCAGTGTGGTAATGGATTTGATAAATCATAGTCTTTGAACTACTCTAACCATCTTATTTGGATCATGTTAAACTCTTTCTGTGTGAATATACACTTGAGGCTTTTGGGGTCCTTATATATTTCACAATTATCCCTAAAGTGGTAATGTTGCCAAATATTCAATGTGAAGATTATTGCACCAAACTCCAGATCATGTGTTGGATTTTTTTTCTCTTGAACAATATTTTTCCATGAATAATAGTCAATGAATTTTTCATTTTTCATCAACACAAAACCAAGTCCCTTCATCATATCATCACTAAATACCACAAAAATATCTCATCTTGTGTGTAGTGTGAGAACGAGCATAGTGATAAGACTCCTCTTAAACTCCTTGAATCTATCTTCACATTTACAACTCCTACAAAACAGTACTACTTTCAAAGTCACATTGGTAAGAGGGTTTGAATATCATGAGAAATTAACAACAAATTATTGATAACATCTAGTAATCCCTAGGAAGATAATGATATCTGTTACTGATGATGTCCTTGGTCGTTCCTCAATTGAATCTATCTTGGAGGGAACCCCAGACATGTCATTTATTATGATGATATGAAAATTAATGATACCTCCTTTTACTAGAACACACAGTTGTTGTACTTTCCATATAGATTCTCCTTTCTCAAGGTCTCTTGTACATTGCTTAGATGCTCCCCAAGATCCTCCTTGGTTTTGGAGTATATTAGATTATCGTCTATAAATCAACCACACATTTGTTGAGTCAATCACTAAATACTATATTAATCAAGTCGATAAAGATTGGTGGAGCATTATTGAGTCCGAAAGGCAGTACTATTAATACATAGTTCTTATATCTTGTATGAAAAACTGTCTTGGGGATATCCTCCTCCTTCACAATTACTTGGTAATATCCCAACCAGAAATCCACCTTGGAGGAGTATTTTGAAACAGATATTTTATGAAAAAAATCATCAATATAGGGAATATGATACTTATTCTTTAATGTGATTTTGTTGAGCTCACAATATACAATGCAATGGTGCATTAATCCATCCTTCTTCTTAACAAAGAGGACTGGTGCACCCCATGGTGAAGAACAAGAGTGTATAAAACCGTAATCTAGATTTTACTATAGTTGTTTCTTGAGAACCTTAATCTCCGCAATAGCCATTATCTATATATTCTTGGATATTGCCAATGCCCCATGTATAAGATCGATTCAGAATTCGATATCTCTTATATGAGGAAGACCATGCAATTTCTCATGATGAACTTCGGTGAATTCCTACACAATAGGTATGTCTTCAAGGATGGTTTCTTCCTTTTACTCAATCATCTGAACCAGATACACATTATCATAGGTAATTAATATCCACATGTTAGAATATGGTACTAAAGATGATTCATCTTCCTCCTTTCACTTGTACAGAATTGGGGGTTGATTCACCATATAAAGAGTGATTTACCTGACATGAAAATTTATGTTGGCTCTATTTATGGAAATCCAATCAATGCAAAGAATTGAATCAAATTCCACAAAAGGGAGTTTGAAGGGCCTCATTGAAAAGTTCCATCCACAAATTATGATAGTGGGAGTTATATTCAAGGGATGCAATGATGACCACATTTTCCACTCTACCCAGCTTCTTTTCTTCCAAAACATGTGGTCATGTTGGGATTTTTCTACTAATCATTTGGGATATAAAAGAATTCCTAGAACCAGAATCAATAATTATGTTCTATATTCTTGAATGAATAACCATAGTACCTGCCACCACTTCATTTTCAGGGTTCACTTCAGTGGTTTTGATGAAACAAAGCTCGCCTTTTCTACCATAGAGGTTTTTGGTTGCCTCTAAAAACTCTTGGATTAGGGAATTGGAATGAAAAGTGCCTTGGTACATTGTTGTTGAATCAATGAACAACACATTGAGGGTAGAAAAGATCATTCCTCTCCTCTATCACAGCCGTGGGTTTTTCTTGTCAGATGTTAATGTCTAGGTGCCCTTCTCTTCCACACCTAAATTAATTCCTCATACACTTTTGAAAATTTATGTGGTCGTTCATTCCACCCCTTTGGAAAGTGGGGTGCTTGATTTTCTTAGCAAGGTTGGGTGTATCCATCCAACCACCAGAATGGATTTCCACCTTACGATTCTTATCCCCATGATACCCCTAAGATTCATCATTCTTCATATCATCTTTTAAGGAATATAAAAATATTTCCTCCTAGATCTCATAGCCACAAATCACTATGGATTTCTGTAGGCTAGTTTTAGGCCACCAAAGAAGTGGTCAACCTGGAATTCATGGTTAATGAAAAAAAACATATGCATATCATGAAAGAATTATAAATTTTTCCTCGTACACTCTGATGTATTCTTTATCTTTTATCTTGAGGTTAATCAAGTCCTATTCCATCTTAAGTTGGAGGGTTCAAGGAAAATATATGTCGAAAAACATTTTCCAGAAATACATCCCTTACAATGCCTCAATCTTCACTTCTAGCCTCATATTTTTTTATCAATTTCCTCAATTGATCATCTTCACCTTCTATTCAATAATCATCTAAACGAACCTTCTCTCGATCGGAACATTGAATGATATATAAAATCATTTCAATGGAGTTATTCCATTGTTCGATAATTGAGGTCTAAGGTGATCCACTTAAAGTTGAAGGTCTTTGTCTCGTGAAGCTCTTGATTGCAACTTGTTATTTATTAGGTGGGGTTTAATTTTTTTTCATGAACCATGTGTCTATTCAAAACAAGTCTTTACTAAGAGATTTTCGTGACAAAGTTCACAATTTCTGCTCTCATCAGACTGGGTATCTCATCATAATAGTCATCACATTGATCTTCACATCAGTTGTTAGATCGAGTCCTCATATTACAAGCTATTGGACGGAATAAAAGGACAGTTAGGGGTAACACCTAAAGGCTAATCCAAAGACAATAATAGTGGACTATTAAATTATTTTATTTCCATAATAAAGGAATTTATAGGATTAAATATATGTTATCGATGATCTAGTTCCTAACATATATTCTTAGGGGAATTTTTCCCCTTAACAATGGTTATGCTAATCTTATAAATTAATCAAATCATATCCCCCATGAGTTACGTAACCAAGAGTGCTGCAACACCCATTGTCATGCACCAGTTACCGTTCGAGTCTAGATCAAAGTGTTTTTTTTGGGTTTTACACCGATGATGCATCTGTGCCAGTGCCACCTCTACCAACTTTTATCCATACAGGGATGTATTTTCATGATAAACCACTTATTCAATACACACCAAAATTTAGGTATGTTTTTATTATTCTTAGTCTTATTCCTAAGGATTTCAATAGGGTTTTCTAATCCTAATCCCAAAAATAACTAAACTAATCCTCTAATTCCAACTATAACAACCCTTCTATTTATTTTACACAAAATCATATTTTATAACATACAACCTTCACTTGATACAACATTGGATATCAAGAGGTCTAGTGTCCTTGTGGCTAATGAAAATTACATAACAACATAGAAAATAAATAACATCATATTTGTTGAAATCTTCTTTTACAAGACCACAACATTCATTCGTACTTAGCATTACATGGGATAAGCTGAGGACATGTATAAGAAAAGGGTGATCTATAAAGTGCAGTAAGGGAGTTAATAATGAATTACATGAATAATACCGAACATGTTAGACAATTGGAATATCAATGGTGTATATGAGATATATTAACATAATGGCATGATACAACTTGATTATCATAACATGGACTTGTGGAAATAACACTTAACAAGGAATTAGCAAGAGAAAAGGCTCATTACACATGGAACATGAGTAAACCCTAATTTAAATTGAATTATCATGAGTAAACCCTTATTTCACATTAATTTTCATGATAAAAATCTTTACCAAATGCATTGGAGTGCTATCAGGGTGCACCCTTATTAATCATTTTATTTAATGCATTTGTGTGCCACATGAATCATATAACATGGATTCGTAAAAAATAATCATTTATTAGATGATAAAGGAATGTGAAATTCATTAATTAATCTCTATAATCAATAATTAAATGTGTATAATGGTTAATACTCTTGATATAGAAGTTTGCATGGTATTCACTACATAATGACTTTGGCTTGGAAAATCACGATACAATTTCGACAGCTTAAAGGCATGATATAAGAATTCCTAAAAATGGATGATGATAGAGAATGTGGTGTATCATCATATGTACAAGAAATATAATGTAAGTTTTCCTATAGATACATGTACCAACATATGTAATTGAATTTAGATTCATAATACAATCGAATCCTGAATGTCAATGAGAAGAGAGAAATTCCTTATATAATTTCAGCATGATAACATGAGTTCATGGGAGGGATTAATGAGAGAAAAAAGGTATATCTTAACAAAAACATAATTAGAGAAATATGGGGATGTGTGAAATCAATCCCCATCATTTTTAATTAAAAAAAATGGAATAACAACATATTAAAATGTGGAAAAAAATTTGAAAACAATATCTCCCTTACTTGGAAGTGTGATACCAAATACATTGGAGAGGCATGAGAGAGGATTCATAGGAGCCTGGGGAACCTTGGGAGGATTATAGAGAGAGTAGGGAAAAGAGTGGTCGAGCTCCAATGGCTTTTACTGAAGAGGAAGATGGATATTGGGTGGGTTTATATAGGAAAAGAGAAAGAATTCTTTATTATTTAGGTTTTGGGGACTACACATTAAACTAATCAAAACCACAAACAATCCAATGGTTTTTCAAATGGGTTTTCCAAAGGGGGATTCCAAAACATTATCTTATAAGTCCAGTGGCATTACTGCTTAATATATTAAGATTTCTTATGTATAATTGAGTCACACGCATAAAGAAATATTTTTAAAATATTAAAATGTTTGGGCCCACTAATGCTTTGAAAAATAAACCAAAAAAATCTAAAATCACATTATTTTAATAGTTAAATATATATTAGCCTAAAATAAAATTTATAGTATTTTATCATATCACTATTATTCCATTATGATGTCATAGAATACATTATATAATTAAATGATATTTACTTTTTTCACTAAAATTCATCTATCTCAGAAAATTATGAAAAATTCATCGTTGGATAATTTTAATGTCCAAATTCAAAAAATAATATTCATTTTATATAAATATTTTTGTAAATATTTTAATTTTTTGTTTTAAAATAAAAATATACATTTTTCCAAAATTCATGGGTTTTGTAAAAAAACAACTTTCAAACCATTATAAAAATTACAATTGTATTCATAAAAATTATATGATCATTAATATTTAATAAACATAAATTAGTAATACTATTTTACTAAAATATTATTTAATTAATAAATCTATTAATTAATCAAAATATATTTCTAAATTGAATATTAACTAAATTTATAATTTTTGATTTAAAACATATTTACAAAAGTAACCATATTAAACTGAATTTATATTTTTAATTCTATAAAAAATGCACATAATCATAGTGTCAGGGTCTTCTTACATAACCCCTTATAAAACTCACATATGACCTAGGGGTAATGTTTTTGATGGTTACATAATCTTGGGGGGACTCGGATAACAATGCTCGGGTGGTAATCTCTATCAACTTCTACTTATCCTTTACGTAGTTCTGTTCGACCTTAATGTGGTGAATCCCAGCCTAGGATTGGTCAAGACGGAATCCTAATAATGCCACATACTTTTTGAGATCAAACAATTGTGTTTTGTATGGATAAATTGTACTTGATGAGGCCATTGATTCTTTTTCTGAATAAATTGGATTTGTTAAAGCCCCATATTTATACTAATCTTGGCATCACCATTCAACGACTATATTAGCAAGGGTTACAATTGTTAACGGTAATTTAAAATACAAAAAAATAACACTGAGAAATTGAATATATTTTAGTTAACCATTTTAAATAATCAGAAATTATATTAGATCAATAGGAATTTTCATTTTTAAAAGTTTGGGTCATTACAGGGAATCATTGAATTACTTCTAGGATGTAGAATATTTACTCTAACACTGTGTTATTTTTATGTTTATAATTTAAGATGAGATTTTAAGTATATAACTTGTTTACCAATAATACTGAACTACTAAATAATCTAGGATGTGATCTCTTGAATATTATGACACTATATTAATGTAACCTACAGTTTTGTGCTACTGGAGTGGGGATAATTAGATTTGGAATCAGATAATGTTTAGCAAAACTAATATAAACTATATTTTCAAAAACAAAATTTTGGGGGAAAACTAGGTTATAATATCATGATATCCCCTAAATACAAAATGTTTATTATAATAATAATATTTTATGTGTATTTTCACTACATCTAGTTAGTATGTCTATTAAGTATTATATGTTTTAGAAAACACATACAACTTTTATGTTCTATGTTATGTAAGTACCTTGTAGGTTCATCTATTTCCTTGACATATATGTGACCCTTTTGAATAAATTTGTTTTTAGTAATAATTTTATTTTAGTAGTTATATATTTATATTTTTAAATAAATACTAATACTTATTAATAACATTTTTGGTTTTAAAATCATTGATGTTATTGTAATAATATTTAATTAATATTAATTGATATTGTGAAAAAAATAAGTCTTATTGAATATACTTGTTGTTAAAAAGTGATTTGATTAATAATGTTATTTTTAAAGATGTTTCACAATTTTTCATCAATGTCATAGACATTATATTAATATAGTTTTGGAACAATAAATCCCATTTTTTATATAACATCTCGTCAAATCCAACAAGGTTGTGGGGATTGAACCCACGACCGGAGGGTTTCTAAGGTTTAGTGGCTACATCTAGCCTATGTGATGTACTAGGTAGTATTACATTTTTTTACATAAATGGATTGAATGATAAATGTAAATATAATTTTTAAAAACATACAATAATATCAAATATTTATTAATTTGAGGTGATTATTTCTATTCTAAAAGGACTTTTATTGGGTTGATGTATATATAACATATAGGCTTAGTGTAATAGATTATTTGGGAAACATGATATTATGACATTGATGAAAATGGTTTAAAATATATGAGGTCACCATTGACGTAAAAATAATCTCTCAAGTTTATAATATTTAATTTAATTATGATGGTGGGATATTTAATTTTGAAAAATACTAATTTTTGAACATTTGGTGTAAATGTTGATGTAATATTCAGTATTTCCCCATACGAATGGTTATAGATTTTTTAAAATTTCATAACGTTTTTTAAAATATTTATTTTTGGTAAATTATTAATGACTGGGTGAATATATTATTATTTTATGGATCTTAAGATATTCTAGTTGTTAATTTTAGTGATTCATGAATAAAATATTCCTCTTAGATATTCACTTCTTATAGTATGAGATGTAGTGAAAACTGATCAAATCACAACAATAATATCATATTGTGATTATGAAATTGAAGTATATTAGGTGATTATATTTCATATATTATTAGGTTAAACGGTACTATAATTCCTCAAATATGAAAAAATAATCTCTTAAAATTCCTATCATGTTACAATCATTTTTGATTAATTAGAAATCATTTCAATCATTACAGATTTATGGGTTTTTAGATGTCAAATTTCACTTTATCATGTTCTATCCCATAACAAATTAGTATATACCTGATTTTTTGCTCCACTGTATAATTTTTTAACTTCATATTAATTTCCTCTTAATTTTGAACGTATTATTTTTAATATAATATGACCTTTGTATTTTTCTTTCCCCTCCTTTCAAGAAGATGTTTTATTAACCCTTATATGGTGTGGGTTTTTAATAATGGAATTTTAAATTTTCAAACCCATGATTTCTAATCACAAATTTAGTTTTTGATTATTGAATTTATATAATGTGGTGATAATTTAATACCCATTTATATTAAAAAACGTTACGTTTGATATAATATAAGACAAACAACACTAATCCTAAATGAACCATGATATAATTTTTAAATGTGACAACTATAACCAAGACATTAAAATGGATGGTATGTATAAGATTATATATTTATATATATATATATATTATGATGAAACTATATTGATAAATAAAGACCCATTTTTAATAAATTCTTTACAGGAATCAATAATTTTTTTCAAAAATGCTTTTTAAATTTTTGTTAGAATATAATATAAATAATTTATGAAAACATTAGAAATTATATTTTGGAAAATGTATTTCAATTTTTGATTAATAATTCATATATTTACTAATGGTATAATTCTTGGAGATTTTTAAGAATTTTAAATTTTTAGTGGCTAATTAAACAAAATGATTTTTGTAAAAGTGTCATTTATTTTTAATAAATTATTTAACATCAATTTGTTATTATTAATTGAATCTGAATTAAAAGTTAAATAATCATTCAGTAGTTATATTTAATCTAAAAAATTATATTTTAATCATACTTATAAAATATTTTTGTAAAATAATTACTCTTAAAAATTCATTTTTAGGAAATCTATTTTTATGTGAACAATGTTTCTCAACATTAATTAAATAAAATAACCCCTAAGAAGGAATTATTTAAAAGAAATATGATTAATATATCAATTTTTATTAGGTTAAATTCCTATACTGATGAATGTTATTCATAATTTTTTTTAAAATCCTCATTACCTTGAATATTGTGTTCTCTAAAACATTGATGTTTGACTCACTTTGTGGGACACTTATATAGTTAATTTCAACCTAATATAGAGTTATAATTTAGAAAAACATATAAAATAAATGGACTCATAATAATATATATTATTTAATAATTCTAATGTAAATGGGGTACATTATAAATATTTAATGAAAAAGACATGTCACGATTGAAAAAGGGTAAATTGGGTTAACCTAGGTGAACACTTTTTGATTAGGAAATAATTATTCATATTAAATTTAAATAAATGATTTTTATTGGAACCTTATCATTTTATTATAGTGATTAAATTATAATTCATATTTCTTTCTATGAAATTATACTGTATAATAATTTATGTAAATAAATATTTAAACGTCACTCTCTTTCCATTAAATATCACCTACTTATAAAAATAAGGATAAAAACTTTGTTTTGAATAATATTAATAGTTATATTGATTATAATAAATTGTATTTCTTGATGATTATTTATTTTAAATTTTTAGTTATTATATAGTTTGTTTAAAATCTTATACAACGCTAAAATAATGGCAGTGTATAAATTGGTTAACTCAAGGTAAATAATTTAAAAAACATTGATGGTAAGGTATTTTAGAATAGTTATGGTTATATTTTTTTTAAAAATATTAATATATTATTGAGGTTTAAATATATTATTTTATAATTTCCTTATTATCTTCATTTCATTAAAATCATAATAAATGAAGTGTTAAAAAGATCCTTAATTACATTTAACGATAAATAATATTTTTAAAAATTATTTCAAAATCAATCAAATCATTTAATTGGAAACATATGATGGAAGATGGTGTAACATAACATTTATTTTCAATTTATGATCCAATTTTTATTTTTCAAGTAAAATTATATCACTTTTGGTTTAAAAAGGTTTTCACTATTGTTAAGTTTAAGAAGACTTTACCTTGGGTTAAACCTTGAAATAATGAATAGATTTACAAATACAGATGTCGAAATCATATTTCAGAGACATATTTAAAACAATAATATTCTTAAGTTATAATCCCTTTCAATTTTTATGTGTTTCAATTGAACATCACATTTTTATAATTTTATACATTTAGAAATTCAAAAATTGATCCTCTCCTCTATTATAAAATAGAAAACCCCTCGTCTCCTCTCTAAAAGAGAAAGAAACATTTTGTTCATTAAATCCCTAAAAAATACCTTTATTAATTATCTTCAAACATCACATATGGATTCAATTTATTAGTAAAACCTCCTATGATGTTTTTGGGTGTAACCCAAAATCGATATTTTGAAGAAGGGAAATATTTCTAAATTGGGAATTATTGTTTTATATCTTTTTCCACCCCCATAAAATATTAGTAAACATAAATAATAAAAAATAGTTATATATCATGTACATAGATTTTTTAGGTTAATATATTACCCTATATTCATCTCTTCTTCCATCAAATGGGAAATTAAAACATCATTCATCTTTATAATGGACTACTACCTCGCGAACTCACGTATTCTTATTCCATTACCTCCTCTACCATATTATTTTATTTATTGAATTAATATATATATATATATATATAATATTCATGAAATATTATCAATCTATAAATATATAATTTCATTTTCATTCATATATTTCAATTCCCTAAAAAATGATAAGGATATTCATCTGTATTCGTAGACTACAACCTCTATAAATCTATGGGAGTCATTTATCATCACCACATGTCATATGTGATATATATAATTGTATTTTAATAAATAATATAACTTTAATGTTATTATGATAAATATAGAAGGTTAAAATACTAATTATGTAGTTTCCATCATGGTCAATGAAATATTATAATTTTACTCATGCGCAGGTACAACATACCATGTCAATGATTATAACATAAGAAAATTTTCATAAACAAATTTCATGGTTTCATAAATAAAATTATTTATTTATAAAAATTATAAGAATATAATTTTTTTTATTATTCAATATGTGATAGAAAAAATGACCTATTTTAGAAGAGTAAACTATGTAAATAATTTTTTACATATGGAATTAATATCGTCAAAACACCTATTGTGAAGATAATTAAATTATTAATTATATAAAATAAGTTAATAAATATAATAAAAGGAATAATAAATTTTAAAATTATTCTTTCAAAATCGAATAAATAAAATAAAATAATTATTTTATAAGAATAATAAAATATAGGATAACTCATTACGTTGTTAAGGGATTTAATCTCAATTTCCATTAATTGAGGTATTTGTCAATATTATGCATCAATATCATTTAAATAGTTTATATACTGGTCATTTATTTGTTATACCATGAATTATTGAAATGGTATTTTATTTTGATTTTCAATTTAAATTATTTCGCCCAATGGGTTTTTAATTTAATGCTACCAAATTGTTAGCGGTTTCATAAATCAATTTATTATCATTAGGTTGTGTTATGAATTAATTGAGTTAAATATTCTAAGATTATGTATATAATGACTTATTATTATTTTATTATTAATTACCACTTGTTTTATATTTATTTACATTTGATGCACATTAGCGTATATTTGTTGATAATTTTCAAATAAACCCATTAATTTATATTATAATCTAGTTAATCATCATGATTTCATGTAATAGTAAAATTTTCTCCATATGGTACATGAATTGTTTTTTAAAAAAAGGTTGTGCCTTGGTCAAAGAATAAAGCACAAAATTTAATATAAAAACATGTAATTACATGATTCTAAAATATGGGTTTATTTTATAATCTCTATCATAACGGGGTGGCAATTCAACAATAAGTTCCTCCAAACATGTGGTGACATGGTTGACTCCCATTTTTACAAGGCCATATGCCAACATGTTCACATCATGAAAGGTATGCAATATAATGTAGTTAAATTCCATGAGAGAATGAATATAGTCTATTCAGCGTGTTGTAAGAGGTCAAATGAGGTGCATCAATCCATTCCAAATGGCCGGTACGATAGTAATTGAGTAACATTCAATCCAGATGTTGTTCCAACCATGTTTCTTGGTGGAGGAGATATCACAGATCACGCTCATCATTTCGGCCTCTAGATATGAGGATATGCCACAAGAACCATAAAAATATATAACAATATACCATGAGTGATTTCAAAAAATGGCGTCGCAACTCGAAGGAATCGGGTTGTGTTTGGAAGCATCATCAATATTAACTTTGATCCAGCCTGGGAGCAGAGCACGCGAGAACACATCAAAAGTTATTCTATGTTAACGATAAATACTATTAACCCCCAACTGCAACAGAATTTCTAAGTCCCTCACTATGTTTTTTCAAAATCCATTATGAAAATATAGTGTTTGAGTTGTTCTAGGAGGTTAGTGTGACTTATTTCTAACAATTTTCCAATTTTATCATTCTGTGAATGGTGTTTTTATTATTTTAGCTCATATATCTATTGGTCATCAATCAGTAGTTTAGATATTAGTAGGTTATATGCCAGAAGGTTTTTGTGTTTCAAAATTTCTTTTTTACATTGTTTTAAGAATTGTGACTTTCATCAGTGGGTTATGTCGATGACTCATGTTAATAACCCAAGTCAGTGAGTCATGTCGGTGATCTGATTGTAAACAGTGTATCCAACATTTTACATTCTCACCCTTTTGACGTTATCTTTGATGTAAAATAATTTTAAATCCTTATTTTAAATGATTAAAGGCTCATTCAAATCCCATAACTCCAATATTAATTTTCCTAATGGTCCGAGTTCCTTTCTTGGTCAAACTACATAGTCTTAAATTGATATTCCATTAATGGAAAATCTAAACTGCAACTCTATTTATATTTTGTAATGGGTCGATATACCTTCAACCCTTGTTCTCATTTATCTATTCTCTTGTAATGAGGTTCCCATAACCATTGTTCCAAAGTAGTTTTGTGATTGTTCTATCCTTTGATCATTTCTCCTTGGAGATTTTCCTACTTCAGGTGCACTCTTTTATGGTGAAACTAGCAAGTGTCGATCCATCTTCAATATAATTTATAGTGGGAGAGGTGATCATGTTCCATTTTGTAGGCCCGTTCTCATGAAGAGAACATCATAAACCTTTTTGATATAAGCGATTCATGGATTCTATATTTTATTTACATGCAGTCATAGAGTAGGCATGATTTAACCATTGGATCATAATGAAATAGACATAATAAATATTTTAAGACGCTTAAAGAGTTGGTATCAATCTTTTTTTGTTTTGTTATACCGTGAAAATGGTTTTCCTCTTGATTTTATAGATTTTTATATATATATTATTTCTTTTCATAGAATTCTATTCTTGATGTAATTTGATAACGAACTTAATGTTGGGGTTAATCATGAATTAATTGGACATTGATTAAGAGGTATGTATAAAGAATCCATTTTTGTACTATGATGATAATAAAATAGATATAGTTATGCGTGATTATATGAATCAGTTAATTCAATATGGAGTAAAGATCTAGTTGTATGATAATGTTAATTCCTTGAGGGGTTCTGAGTTACCCTCTTTGTTTTAATGGCCATACACCTTATGATTTGTAGATGTGTGTTCTCATTGTGTGTGAAGGTTGAATGCCTTATTTAGGTCTATGATCCTAATTTATATGATGTTTGTTTCATGATACTTGTGTTATGGTTTGAGTTTGGGATAGCTAAACCTAGAGGTTTTTTATGGTATGTGGGGTAGGGATGATAGGTTTTCATGGAATCGGATAAATCTTGGAGTGGTGAGATGTATATTTTATGCACGTTGGTTTCGAGGACGACACTAGTGATTATGGAATGTGTTGAATCCTGGATTATCTATTGATATTAAATTTGGATTCTTGTGGAACCTGATGTGTGTTCATCAACATTACATTCCTTGATACATGAGGTAGATGTCTTGCTTAACCTCCTTCCAAAATATGTGGAGACGTGTGGGGTATGACATTTTCTTTCTATCTTTAGTTTATCAAGGATTGATGGGTCTAAACTCTTGCTATAGGTGGAAAAGAATCTATGGGTAGTTCATCTACTCACCGTGCTATGCCCCATCCATTTTCCCAATTTAAAATTTTTCTTATAATACATGGAAATATAGTATTATAGAAAGTTATAATATTGTTAATAAATGAATAAATTATTGTTCATCCCTTGGGATTGGAGGTTACTACGATGCAATTTTGAGGTTGGGTTTCTATGAATCGGTTGACTAGGATTGGTTATGCCTGGAGGGCATAGTCTTTTGTTGGAATGGTAATGTTATGAAATGTAGGATATAATAATAGATAATTAATTTTTATATAATTTATTAACATAATGTGAAACTGATAAAATGGGATAACTAACTTAAAGTAGCTCTTCAAATGGTTTTGTATTTATATGATTTCAAGTCATAGTAGTGGATGTTAGAAGTCCAAGTGAGGTTATCTACATTTGAGTTAGAGACTAGGTTTTTCCCATATTGTGTTTTTGAGAAATATTATATTCTGTTATTTTTTGATTCTATATGCTACTCCACCACGTTGGTTAGGGAAACTGACACCCCAGGGACTCTGATCCCTAGGGGGTGTTTCCCCCTAAATCCTAGTGGGAGGATAAATGAGTTGATAACCTCCCTTTGTCCCCACTCTCTTCTCTTGTTAGATATGGGTGATTGTATCCATGGTAATTAGTTTTCCGTATATATGGGTATAGAGGGATGTAATGGATTATTTTTATTAACACACATATATTCATAATATAGATTCCTATGGACTAAAATATGTGTAACATGTATAGGTTGTGATGTCTTGATGATTATTACCCAGTGTAAGGGATGTAATGGCTTCAGTTATAATATCCAATGTATTTCACAAGTTATGTGAGCTTTGGTGACTCATAGAATGTACCTGGTTACTAGGGTTATGTATATGTGATGGTGTGATGAATGATGTTCATGTTAACACATTTGGTTCTTGTTGTGGTGATTTTCCTAGGTTTTTGTGGGCATGACTTTTTGGAGATAGATGCTCAGGACCTGCAACATTGGAGAAAAGTGTAAAACCAATGGGGAAGTGTTAACAGGGAATCCTTGTTATTCCTTATTATATTATATAATTATGTATGATATTTTTTGTGATATGTTCCATAACATGGCTTGGAATATTCTATAATTGTTTATGTGATGAGTGAGTGTCACTTGTTATTCATTGTGTTTGAGAATATATTCTATACATTTGTATGAGAGCCTCTAGGGAGTATTGAACTAAGTATAATATTATACTCAACCTAGGTCAGTTGGAGCAGTTTTGTGATATGGCTAGTTAGTATTAGCTTTGGGTTTTTGTATGACTTTCTTGGGATCTATGGTCACTCTCATTTTACATTATTTGGGTACTTTCAGTTTTCCCCTTTCAGTTATAGTATTTTTAACATGATATATATATATATATTTACTTGGATTTTGTTCAGAGTGTAGTATGTGTAAGAGTTGGTTGGTGTCTATCGTATCTCTCACTTACACATGTTTTCTCTTAGAGGATAATGCCTCCCATTTGTGTGTTTATTATACCCTCAGTGAAAGTCTACAACCCGGAACCCAATAGAGGTGGGACTAAGGGGTAATTATCTCTCATCTCATATTTCTAACCCAGGAGGGGAAGACCATGTTGGGAGGGGGTCATGACAGGAATCTTCTAATCATATAATGAACAATGTACATTTTTACATTTCAAAAAAAAAACATGAAATGAAATTTTTTTAAGAAACTATATGAAATAATGTTAATGTTTTGTAGGAATTCCCAAAGGACAATTTTTAAAAATATATTTTTTGGTTTCATTTGGTATTGTTTTGGATTGAAATTTAAATGTGTTAGAAATTTTTTGGCTATTGCACGTGTGACACATGGTTTACCCAAACTGTGTGCCCTCATAATGAATATCATAGAAACCCATGTAGTGGGGGTATTAATTGTTAGAAAATGGTTTTTCAGACTATGCAACCTCTTAGGATAAACCATGAAACTCGTTTAAAATAGGGGCAAGCTTAGTCCATATTGTTTCTAAAACTCTATGGCTCTACCCAGCTAAACATGAATAAGATTTCAATAATCCAAAAATAAAACTTATATATTCTTAAGCCTCGTATTTAGGTGTGATACAGACCTATAAAGCCCAAATAAATGATCTTCTTCATTAGGATCATCCAATAGTAGTTATTGGACCCTCACAACCCTCTAGAAAGTGATTGGAATTTTGAGGAATTACATTTTATCTTCTCTCTGTTACATTCTTCACTTTGATCTCAATCTAATGTGATCTCTATTCTCATATATAGTGTTCCATGGATCCCCATGATGATTTTTGGATCTAATACCATCTGTATTGGGATATTAAACCTATTCTTGATCCTCATTTCCTAGGTTTTGTGACATTCATTCTTCATTATCAAATCTAGATTATCGTTTGGCATTACGAGATCAGTTGACCTCATGTTAGGTGGTTTAATCATGATTCCCAAAGTATGTTAACCCTAAATTTGATTATTTAATTTTAGTTATTGGAATTAAATCATATTTATTTGTTTATATTAAAGGGATTCCAACTGTTTTATTTAAAAAATTCTAATTTCCATCGAATTGAGGTTTTAAGAATTTTTTGTTTGGCATGATGTTGGGAAAACACCCAATTCCATTAAATTAGGATGAAATGATAGAAATTAGTGAAATTTAATTTATTTAATTTAAATTAAGGAATGGATTTGGTGGAAAAATTGTGAGAAACACCATTTTTATTAAATGGGGGTTTGTTGTGAAATTAATGAAAATGGTTTGTAATTGAAATGTTGAATTTATTTGTGATAGTAGATTGTGAAATTTAATTGTGAATTGATTTAAATATTTATTTATTAAAATGGCTTATATATGTTTTCATGGAATCCTTAGGGTTGTATCTCAGTGAACATGAAGATAATGAATAAAAATTGTTATGGTTTTTAAAAAGAAATTGGAATTTTTTAAATGGGAGGATGTGGATTAATATTATTTTATGTTTTCTTAAAATAAAATTTTTATCATGGTACATTAATAGAGGACATGAAATACTAGTTAGATTGTGAGTTATAAGGGAAAACACAGTAGGTTTTAATTTCCCTTGAAAAAGAATGACATTATACAACACTATCAAAATATTGGTTAGTGCATCTTACTTCCCCATTTATACATAGATGATTACTCCTTTTCCATTTCCAAGAAACATGTATACCTATTGGGGTTTATCACAAGAGTTTGTGAGTATATGATAACATGGAACTATCATATATCTTGTAAAATAATTGTGTCTCTCGCTTTTTTATATGTGAGATATAAATGTATACCAATGTTTTGAATTTATCTACATACCATTCACTTTATATAAATTTTTTATATGAATGTGAATATTTATGTTGGTTGTATAAATCAATAATTGTGTAATGTATCACCATCATTTGAAATGTATTTCCATAATTTAAAATTAAAATCATGATTTGTTGAAATATTATATTTTAATGTGAAAACATTTTATTTAAAAAATTGAATGCAATTTATTTGGTAAATTATATATTGGCGTATAGTTATCGGATCCTTGGTGTAACCCTTGTTGGATTTTAGATCACACAAACATGTGACTTCGAGGGTTTACCGATTATCTCGATATAGGTTTAATCAAGGTTAAAGAACCACGTTATGGTTGTTCTAGCTCAAAATCATTGGAATTGGATACTTCCATCCATTGTGGCTCGCGGTGTTCAACTATCATTTTTCTATGGTACGTTTATATGCTACATTTGGTTGACTATACCAATTTGTTCTATGGTACACATATCCCAATTGAGTTTATTTTTTAATTATAATATTTTTTAATCTTTATTGCATTATTTTTGTGGAAAATTTATTCCAAATTATTTTTTCATTATGACAACTACTAGTCTCCAACCAGTTGGGATTTGGAATTCTCTTTGGGAAATGTTGGGACTAGCTGAGTTAACCAGTTAGAAGGGTACCTAGGCTAGTTCATGTTAATTTTGTCTCAAATCTGTTGTTTTTCCATCTTTCCTTGATGTTAGTATGTAGTTTTGTATTCTTGGAGAGGTTTGGATGTTAGTTGAGATAGAGTTCTTATAAATCTATCACCAAAATAAAACATAAGTCAACAAAGGTGGTTTGGGAAATTTTTCATGAATATTATTGCTTATTGTTCCCATATGTTTGATTTTGATAGGATTAAAATACAAATATGGTTTCTATCATTTGGGATTAATTTACCTTGTTTATCTTATAGAGTTATAATTTGATGTCTTCCTTGTTTTCATTTAATGTTGTGTAGCACCATGCCTCCAATAAAGATGTGAGAATCTGATCTAGGTATAATATGGTGCTAAAACATTTCGATCCAATAATCTTGTGGAAGTGAACTAGATTAAAGAGATTGTGCATACTATCAATGCTCTGGGACAAGGACCCACACCAGTTCCCATTCAGGCGATAGCTTTGGAACCTCAAACGGTTAATCTCCAAGGAAATTATCAATAATTCTATCACCACAAGACATCACCATTCAATGTCACAAATGATAATCAAGATGCTATGAAATGGTAGAGCGTGAATTGAATATCTATTTGGGTTTCTCAATCCACCGAACAAAATTAATGTGAAATGTGCCACCTTTATAATGTGAGGACCAAGAAAGAGATGGTGGAACACTATGGTGATGGAGAATTAGAATGAAGGATGATGAGTGGAACGATGTTAATGTTCTTATCATCAACTATTTTAACCTGGATTCATTTATTTCTTCCATGTCTATAGATTTTTTCAAACATGAGTCGGCTGAAATCACCACTATAATGTATTCAAATTGTTTAGTTAAGCTCGTGTAATTTTCACATGAGAGTATGTTGAATGAAAAGATGAAGGCCTAGAGTTTCATATTGGGAATTAATTGATATATTAAGTCTTGAGTTTTCATTCCGAATTTACCTTAAATTTTGATGTGATGAATATTACATTAATGGATGAGATGATCACAACTAAATGATTAGGGTTATTGATAGTTAATTTCACACTAAATAACAACATGGATTTTTTCAATGGAATGTAGAATCTTGTTGATTTCCATAGTTTTTTTTCGGTAGTATGGTCATTAAATAACTCATGTAGTGCATCTGATAGGCCCATTATTTTTTCTACCAGTGCGATAATCTAAGGAATTCAAACAGGGTTTGTGCTGAGGCACCAATGGTATGTGGTTCATGGGGGATCTAAATAAACTTATTGATATTAATATGTTTTTATTCTAATCCAAATAGAATAATGAAAACACCATATCCTCCTAAAGATATTGGGAAATTAGATGGTTCATGTATAAAAGGGTTCTAACCACATGCATCTGGAATGAATATTCTTCCCGTGGTGGAAGAGTCTATAGAGGAAGTGGAAATATGTCAAGTGTTGTTGAGAGGTACCATTACTATAGCTTCCTCAATAGTGATTGTTTTATTTCATAGTAGTGTATCTCATTATTTATTTGAAACATGTACTTTGAATGTACTAAATCATCCTACATAGAATTTATCTTATGTTATTGATGTTACTACACCCCTTGGTATGAATAGGGAGCAATGCCTCCATAGTCCCAATTTTGTTTATCCATATAAGATGTTATGCTAGTATATATTTTTATGCTTTTTACAATGAAACATCTGGACATCATATTCTAATTGGATAAACTCATTTCTAATACATCATGGATATATTTTTATCTTTGAAGGGACTCCTTTAGTATACCGAATAGTGTGTGTCATGTATTTCAATGTGAATGAGACCCAAGGATGAGTATGGTCATACCTACTTATCTAGAGTTGATGAATGTAATATTAGTGGTTTCTTTTCATCTGTAGTGGGAATAATTGAGTGTTGATATCACTACATTTTTTGTCAAGTTTCCCAACATTTTTCCTTATAGTTTCTCTCGTTTACCATTAATAAGAGATGTAGAGTTTTTTATGTTCCTCGTATTGAACTAGTTTATATTACATGTTATTGAATGTAACAAACTGAGTAGAAAGAGTTTAAATACATTGTTGAATGATGTTCTATAGAAATTATGTTCATGTTTAGTGTTTCACTTTAGGTGGTTCTCATTCTATTTTCTATGAAATATGACGGTTCACTTTAGAATTGTATTAATTAATAATATCCCAATCAAGTGCAGTAAAGAAAAAATACTTTTTCGCACAGATTGGTGATGTCTTTCATCAGTTTAAAGGGGAGAAGTGGGTTTTGAAGATTAAGAAACAATCTAGTTATCATTAGTCAAGGATAAAGGACTGTGACTTTCATAAAAATGAATTTTGGAGTAGGTAAGGCCATCATGGGTACATATATATAACCTTTGTTCTAACCAAATCACTTATAGTCTTTAGGTATTTAATAAATAGGTTTTCCAATGAGTATCTGATTACCTTTTTGGTAGTCATTGTGGATTCCACATAAGTTTATTTTATTTTTATGGAACAATATGTGCATTATCTAAAAAGAATGTTGGGTTTGCTGAGAAATCACCAAATTTATGTCATGATTTATAAATCCGATATCTTGATTTGGATAGAGAAATTCTTGGAACATGTGGTGTCAGAACATGGGATATCAGTTGATAGTAAGAAGGTTAATTTTTTAAGTACGTGATATTTGGAGCTTCTTGGGTATAGATGGTTATTATCACTAGTACATTAAGGATTTCACATATTTGGATTCTCTGACGGATACTCTAACTCGAAAGGGAGTATTTGTTTCCTTGGATAAAAATTTATAGATATATTTTGTCATGATAAAATGGATTTTTATTATTTCATGGGTGACCAATCTTCTATAAATTGGGCAAGGATATGTTTTCTTTTAATATGAATCGGGACGGGGTTTTGTTTTATTCTTATACAAGGTGATTATATCATTTGTTATGGATATCATTAGTTTGATAAACACTAGAAGAATTATCATTCCCATGACCATGAACTCATATTTGTGATGAAAGTGCATAAAATTTGGTGGAACTGTCTTTATGGAGAGTGGATTACCACGTATTCTGACCACACGAGCTAGTATTATATCTTCACTAAACAATATTGGAATCTCCATCATAGGTATTGGGTGGAAAAATTATTATCCTTTATCATTTAAATAACATATACCATAGGAAATATAATTTCATAAGATATTCCTTGAGAAGTAATCTTCTAACCCATGCGGAAAATAATCTTTAGAAGAGTGAAATTTGTTTACTCTATTTTCATAGTTTTATATTACAGTCCAAGAATCAAGGGATGTGGTTTAATTGTAAATTTTTCATTTTACCTACACTATTATATAGATTATTCTACCTAAAAATTTTCTAAACTTTTTTTTATATAGAATTAGATAATCAATTTATATTGGGGATAAAATTGATGAGTGTTTGTTCTCCAAAGAGGACATTCTTTGCATTCGTAAAAAAAATTTTGTGTTATTAATTGAAAGGAAATATTTGATGGTAAATTTCCATAATTCGTAGTGGTATGTTCACCCAATAACCAATAAAATGTTTTATGACATGTGAAAATAATTCTGGAGGCCATGTATGATACATGACATTGCAGATTTTGTATGTCACTATTATACATGAAAACAGGTAAAGACCATGAACTAGAAACCTTCGAGTTTTCTTCAGCCACATCAAGTGACTTCATGGTAAGGGAATTAGATATCTATTAAATTTTTGTTTGGGTGTTTGAGTACGTAGAGAAAGAATATTGTGATATGGGTTGTGATCAATCACTTGATTAAATCAGATCACTTTATACCCATTCATGATACAACCAACGATGGTGAGTCTGGAAATATTTATATGAAAGGTATTTTTATATTTCTAGGTGTTCCATCTTCTATATACTCTGATAGGGACCCATATTTCACATCTATAATTTGGATAGGCCTTTTGGTGGCATTGGGATATCACGTCATTTTGACTACGTCATACCATCCGTGGTGAGATGGCCACAAATAAAAAGATATAGAGGTTCTTATGGATATGATTCAAAGTAATGCTCTCAACATAGGTTGGGATTGGGATGATCATTTTGGAATTTTTTAGTTTTCTTATAACAATTGATACTAGTCCATGATCATTATGTTTTTTTATTTACTTGTATGGATAGCCATTATGATTTATATTGTTTTTTGGATATTGGTGAATAGTTGTTGGTTGGAGAATGTTTGGGGCAGGGGAAGACATCAAATAGTCAGTTGGTTCTTTATATGATGGTGATTTCATGTAGTTATTATAAGTCTAATGTTGATCACCATCGCAGACCATTGGATGTTTTAGTTTGGGACTACGTGTTCTAGAATGTTTCACCTTAACTGGGTCATCGACCACTTGGGAGGAAAGGGAAAGATGTTGCTCCTTTTTTAAAAACATTTGAGGTTTTTGAGAAGGTATTAAAAGTTTCATATCATTTATCTCTTCTATCATATTTAACATTGATACATATCATGTTTCATTTATCTCTATTGTGAATCTATCTATGTTATCCATGTCATGTTCTATACTCATGTGATGTTGATGTTGAACCTAATTTTTCCATGACTGAATTACTAGTTATGATGATTCATGATGAAACCATGTTACATAATTGGAGGGTGATACCTTTGGTTTGTGTTCTATGGAATAAAATTTTTGATAGTCATTACACGTGGGAGAAGGGGGAATTGATGGGAGAGTAGTGGACTAATCATTTTGGTATGTAACCATTTGGTTATGATTTATAGGGACATAATTTTTGTTTCATGGGGAGGTTTTAACATCCATTTAATATTTTTGTTATTCCAAAACCCTTGTTTTTTCAATGGTTTGGCTGGGGGTTTTGGCTTGTTTTGAGATTAATATTAATTTTTTTGAAATATCAAGGTTATTGTAGTTTTGGTGATCGAGTTTTGAAACATGTGTGTGCTCCCATGGAAAATCATGTAATCCCATGTAGTGAGATTTTTCACGATTAGAACATTGTTAGTAGAACCATGTTCCCAATTTGGAGAAATCGTGTACCCCATTTAAAACTATTTCATGGTTAGTCGGAATGGTATTTCAAACTATGATTCTCTTCCCAGCTAATCATGTATGATATTTCATTAATTAGAAAAACAAACATATAAATCCCAAAACCACACATTTGGTCTATAAAGAACTATAATGACCCCATATGAGTTTTTCTTCATCGAGAGCATCCAAGAGCTGTTCTTGGCCACTAGAAATTATCCTTGAATATATTTAATGCTCGAGGAATTCCATCTGATTATATTCTGATTAGTTTCTACACCCCGATCTCTATATCCAACTACATATCTTCTCATCCATAGTGGTCCATGGATCCCCATGGTTAATTTTGGATCAAATACCAATTTCTTTGGATCTTAGACTTAGCTTCCATACTAGTTTCCTAGATTTTGTTAGCATCATTATTCATTGTCGAAACCTTATTAGGGTTTGGTACTACGAGATTTATTGATCTTGAGGTTGGTGGATCTTCCATGATTACCTATTTATGTAAACCCTAAATTTCCCTTTTTAATTCCATTTTTTAAATTAAGTGAAATTTATTAATTTTATTTAATAGATTTCAATAGTTTATTGTAAAAAACCCAATAAGAAGAAATTAGGGTTTTAAAATGGGTTTTTAGAATCATGTTAAGATAACCCCCGAACCCTTTCAACTGGGGTACATTTTTTGAATTTAATGAAATTTAACTGAATAATTTAAATTTTCAATGGGTTTTGATGGATGTTTTTGAAAAGTCCCAATTCCATTGAATTGGTGGTATGTCGTGAAATTGATGATTTTTTTCAAAATTAATTTGTTGGATTTAGTTTTGAAATTATATTATTAAATTAAATTGTGAATTTATATCAAATAAATATATGGAAATTTCTTAAAGATTGTCTTATAGAAACCATAATTTCTTATATAGGTGAAAATAAATGTTTTTGATTAAAACAAATTTTGTTTTTAAAATGGAAATTGGAATTTTTGAAATGGGGGAATGGGACATAATTTAATTTTATGGTTCCTTAAAATAAATTTTTAATTAGTGTGTGAGGATCCCATAACCTATATTTATCATACCTCTTGGTAGTTTACAATTTTTCTGGATTGTTTATACACGAGACATAAATGTCTTCTAATATTGTGAACTATTTTACATGGCACCTAATTTATGCATACTATATTATATAAATGATATTATTTTATCAATTTTTTTAAATAACAATCTATGTTCTGTATTTCTATCATTTGAAATGTATTTCTATAATATGAAATGCAATGAATGTTTTCATGAAATATGGCCTTTTAATGAAAAATATATTTATATGAAAAAATGAAATCACATTATTAGGATTTTTTCATATTGTAATATTGTTATGAAATCTTTGGTGAGACCTTGATGAGGTTTTAGTTCACACCCTACATGTTCCTTCCGGTGTATTTAGATTATCTCCATCATATTTTGAGTTGGCTTAAATCACCCTTTGGAGGTGTTTCTGTATATTGATATGTGGTCCTCGATAGTTGCATCAATTGGGACTTTTTCATATTATCTATCAATTTCTACTGGTACTTTTCAATAGTACATTAGGTTGGTTATACTTTTCTGACATATGGTACACATATCCATATGGATATTAATTTGTATGCATACTGAATTGTTATCTTTCTTCTATAATGGTTGTGGAAAATTTCTTCCCTATTTCGTATTGTATGATGCCTGGTGCTAGTCGCCAACCTGTGGGGGGCAGGATCTCCCTTCTGGCTATGTTATGACTGCCTTGGATTTTGGGTTACCAGGGTACCAAGTATGTTTTGTGACATACTCGACATGAACGAAATTTTTCAACCATCATGAACAATCACTTACTTGAATCATATTTCGTGGTTTTACAATGTTTTTTTGCTTAAATATTTTTTATAATATTTTGGAATGTTTTTTGTTTTCCAAATTTTTCTTTAAATAGAAAATTTTATCCTCATCAAGAATGTTTTAATGATTATTTTATATTATTTAAATTCATATGAAATAAAAAATAGTTATTTTTCATATACTTCATAAGGGATATTTCGATATAATTCTACACTTATGTTTTTATAAGAAGTTTATGATTATGTTGACCGAGGAAAATAAGGAAATTCCGTTTCGTGGTTAATTTTATAGTGATTAATATTCTATTTAAAAAATTCAAATTCCTATAATCATTTCACATTATGATTCAAATAAATAGCCATATTATTTTCCAGGGACATTCTTATTCATTAAATTATATATCATTTTTATATATATTTTTTACATTGACTTTTTTATAGGTTGTTAGAATATTTATATTACATTCTATTTATTCAATATAGAAATTTATTGACAATATATATTGTTTAAGAATTTAATATATCATTCCATATATGAGAAATACATTAGACATGTAGTGATGTGTGGGGAGTAGTTAAATACCCCAAAAATTCATTGATAGATACAATTAAACAAATTTGTAACCTAGAATTTAATTCATTTTTGGGATATACTGACACATCTATTAAACCATTGAGGTGCATGATCATGATGGTGTACATATCATTATATATTAAATCCCAACATCCAATATAAATAATTTATATAATTTAGAATTCAATCATTGAAGATAATGTGATTCTTTTATTAATTATTATATATATGTATAATCATCAAGATAATGTGAATATAAATGGAATTATTTGATCATTAATTATTTATTCTATACACTAATAGAAAATAAGAATATTTCTACAAAAATATAACCACATTTTTCTAGTACTCTGGATATATATTTTTATTCCTATGATATATCCATGGTTTAGATAATAGCGTGGATATATATATATATATATATATTAATGTAATGTTTTAAAAAAACACATCTATACCTTTTTTGTCTGAGGCTATATCAATGGTTAATGAAAAACACCACTATATGTTTTCATCAGAACTATGGGAAAACTATTTTCCTAAGGGAAATATATGAGAATACATATAGATATGGGTTTCTACATATTTTCATGGATAATACATATACATTAAAAATAAACACATTATCATATAAATTTCATTATAGTTTCATGGTTATGTCCATGATATCGAAATAAGAGTTCTAGGGTTCAAATCCAGCTGCTCAAATTTTATTTCAAGTCGATACAAATGGTTTGGTTTCAAGCCATAGCTATATCAATATTTTTATGGTTTAAAATAATGGATATATCTTAATTTATAACATTGAATACCAAAATATAGGGTTATATCCCTGGTTTCATCCCACATCCATTGTTTTGACCATATACCATGTCCAATAGGGGCCCCATTATACTGGACCATGGATATAGGTAATAGCCATAGATTTTACATATATATACATGGGTTTTAACCATGTATATAGCTTAATATTTCAGTGGTGATATTATACTTCATGATTAATTTATTGAATAAATGGAATCTATTTTTTTGTATACACCATCATGTTGAATATATTTTCATTACTCATGATAGTGTTTTTCTATACATAATCCATACTATGAATCTATGGTTACCCATGATTATTATATTTTACCTATGATATTAATATGTTATTTTTGAATGAGTTCCATGATGTATAAAATTAATTGTAACAATACCGTGTATTTATATTTTCAATTATAATTTGATATTATAGTATGTATCTACATTAATAAGACTGTAAAAATATTTTTTCCCTTGTTATGTCAGATCCTGAATCAAATAAAAAATAATAATCAATGATTTTTCACTAATGGATTAAGGGTATTTAATGTTTTTAGGGAATATTTAGTAGAAAACTTATGAACTATATTTAGATAAATATTTATTGTTTAATATAACCTAATTAATATAATTTAGGATATTTCCCTAATACACTATGTTTATATTTCCAATGAATATAAATTAATATTTTAAGGTTCTATCATGGGATAAAAATTATAATGAATATTAAAAGATTAATGTCATAGATACAAATTATGAGGTTTTATGTGAATGATACACCTTGGTTACATTAATTTAGTTTTAATTTATTTTTGATTTATATTTCAACATTATGTATAAATTTTTTTTAGTGAAAATAACAAATATGGAATAATTGATTTATAATTTTTTTAATGTGATTTTATTTTCATTGACAATATTTTTGGAAGATATGATCATTGATGTTAAGGATATAATAGTAAACTATGATAACTTTAATTTCTTATAAAAATATTCATTTTGGACAATATTTGTAGTTAAAAGGTTATTTGATTTATAATTTTATTTTTGATGATGTTCATCATATGCTTATGAATCGTGTAATAATTCTATTATTATTGTTTCATAAAAGGGACACCACAAATTTTGGAAGGAAACCCATAATTTCCATTAAGTTCATGAGGTATGAACCACCATCCAATGTGTGATGGGGGTTGAATGCCTACCATTGGGTGATGTGATGTACTCATTAGTATGAAATTGATTTCACATAAATAGTTTAATGAAAACAATCATTAATTATAACATCGGAAACATACCATAAGATATAATATTTTTTATTTTTATATAATTAATGATATTTTTGATATGTGTCATTGGGTAATGGTTTATATAACCAATAGGTTTTACAAAATTTTTTTTTGAAAAATAAATAAAATTATGCTTATTATGATGTAATTAAAATGTATGATTCTTCCGTTGTGGCAAAAACATACCTCAATATTGTAAACATTGAGGTCAATAGGGGTGTAGTTTTATTAAATTGTGAAAAAATATAGTATAAAACATTGATAAAAATATTTAATGTAAGATTTTTTAGTTCTTCATATGAAGCATTATATATATATTTTTTATCTAAACTTTTGTTAACCATTTCACTTCTAGTAAATATTTAAATATAAGAGGAATAGATTATTTTTCAATATAAAATCTTGTGATTGGTTAAAATTCAATTTTTGTGCTTGGGGAATAAAAATGTAATATTTTATATTCACTTAATGGAGTAAGAGATGATATATAAATTTATTATAGAACACATAATGGATAAAATGTTCTTATAAAATAGAATAATTTCAAGTATAATTATATATTTTCAAAGTATATATGGAAATCCAATTACTCAATTTTTGAAAAGGATCTTGAATGAAAGAATATATCTTATTCCAATCATTTTTTGATGAATTTCATTTATTTTCACCCAACATGGATTTATAGTTTCTTGTTTGTCATAATTCAATTGAACAAGTTATCTATTACACTATAATAGTCCTTATGATATATTTTTCTCCTTCATTTCTATATTCTCAATTCAAATTTATGTTTTCTTATTTGGAATCATAGATTTTGTAATTATAAATGAACCTCAAATTTTACTTTTCTTCCCATTTAGATGGATTATTTACTAACCCTTTTTTTAAATTTTCTTTTTTATAAATGAATATTGAAATTTTTAACAAATTATTTCTAATAAAATTCCCAAATTCTGATGACACAATTTATTAATGGTAGGGAGAATGAAATTCCTTATTTTTCTAAAATAATAAATTTATGTTGTAAATAATATATTTCATGAAACAACAGCCATAAACAAAGTATGATATAATATTTAGGCATGCCTGTTATAAAAATTCCATTAGATGGGGTGCATAAACAACAATAACCACTTTTTTTAAAATCTGTTTTCTATATTTTACATGGAAAAAATATATTGGTAAAAAATAAATTCATTTTAGTTATTTTTATATATGTTTCAAAACTATATTATTCATAAAATATTTTTTATTTTATATTGAGATAATGTAATGTAATTGATTTCTTAAAATTTTAGAAATTTTATTTTAGTAAATGATTTTTTTAAAATTATCATTTTAAATATATCTAATCGGGAAATTTTGATATTTTTATTAAAGAAATTATTTTTCAATTAATAGTGTAAATACTAAATTTTGTTAAATTAAAATTTGGTTTCATTAAATTCTGTAATTTAAAATTCCAATTTTGATTTTACATTGATTAAAATGCATCATAATTATTCTTTAGTAACATTTTATCTAATTAATTACCTTCAAATCATCTTTATACTTGATTATGATATAAGTTTATATTTAGGATTTAAAATAAATTATTCTGAGTACTTTTTTAAACATTATATTGTTTATAAATTTTAAAAAACTAAAATAATCACTAAAAATTAAATATTTCAATGAAATTTATAGATTATATATCTATTTATATGAATTTAAATTCATATATTTCATATTATAATTATATTTTGTATATAAAATTTTCATATCCAAGAAAAATTAATTTACAAAAAGACCAATTTTTATCCCCTTTTACGAGATAAATATAAAATAGATTCCCACCACATATGTTGATTGAATTTTGAATAGTGGACTACAAATATTTTGTTAGATAAATTAAAATTATTTAAAATTTCTAACATACTATTTTCTAATTATTAATATGAAAATTAGTTAAAAATTCATGACCATGATATAAGGTTAAATTAAGTTAACATATGTTAAAATTAAGTGATAATGCCGGAATTATTCGTATAAAGTTTTATTTTATGGATGGATTTCATCAGTTATCCTTATAGTACTATGATTCATGTATTTATGGGACATATTTTGATGAAATGTATGTATATAATAACTTAAGTTTTGAAAAAGGTAAAATGTCAATCTCCTTGCATTAAATATCTCTTATATGTTCACATAAGGATAATAATGAGTGGTCAATTAATATTAAAGGATATTTTTAGTATAATGAAATTATTTTCATAACTATAATTACATTTTTTATTTTTAGTAATTATTTAGGCACCATAATTTCTTATACAACAATAATATAATGCTTGTGAAGAAATAGAAAAACACAAGGGAAACCTATCTAAATCATATTTTTAGGAAATATTTTAACATTATCCTATACTAAATTAAGATACATGTACATATGGATCTGTTTTAATTGAATATTTCCATATTATAATTTAAAAAATTATGAAATTCCAATAGTTCTATGCCCCTCACTTATAAAAGGGAACCCCCTCTCATTTACTCTCCACACTTCATGAAAATTTTGGGTTATACAAGCCCTAACAAATACCTTCAATACATAAATTCACATTTCCTATTCAATATTTTTATTTAGAAAAACCTCAATAGAAGGGTTTTGGTTTAAACATAAAGATCTTATCTGAAGAAGTGGTATCGTTCTGAACAAATCATTTTTTGTTATATATCTTCTTCCACCATAGTAAAATATTTTTCAACCATGATAACACAATAAAATATTTATCTATCATATACATATACGTTTTTATAGAAATTTTATATCTAATTTCCATCTACTCATCCATCAAATGGGGATTAAAACCATCGTTCATGTGTATGGAAGTCTACTACCACACGAACCGATGTGATTCATTTTTTATCCCCTATACATACATATAGATTTAATTATGGATTTAATATATATACATATATATGATATTAATGAAATGTTTATCATTCTAAAATTATAATATATCATATAATTTCTTTTCATTATGTTGAATGGTAAATGATAATGACATTTCTGTGTATTTGAGGACTATTGGATCCATGAATATATGTGATTCTTCTTTCATTATCATATCACAGGAATGTTAAATATATTTTAATATAAATAAACTATATGATATATATATATATATTATAATTATATAAATATAAATATAAAATTACATGTATGTTCTTTTGGGCTTGACTGTTTAAAAATGAAATAATATTTATGTGTTTATATGGGTTACTATAACTACGAATAAAACACAGTTCATTATCCATAAATATATTTTATAGTTGGTCTAACAATTGAAATTGATATATAAACATGATAGTTATGTTATTATTATTAAAATAGATATTATGAAACAATTTAGTGATTTATCATAGTCAAACTATCACATTCGTTTTGGACATATGAAGAAAATATAGTCTAAATGTTTGAGGTGAACTTAATTAATTTTTCAATTAAATACATAATTTTAACCAATAAAAAATTAAATAATAATCATGAACCTTTTTATCAAAATATTATATAATTAACATAATATTGTAATCTTGTAAGGTAGGAAACATATATTTCCGGTCAGACACGAGGTAAGTAATTTTTTTTATTCCATTTCACAGAGGCATGTTTTAATGTTATTCACCAATTTCAATTATATTTTTTATATTCTAATATTTCTAAAAAATATATAATGAATGATTCATAAATAATGTTATTTTATTATTCAATTGAAATTATTATTTCCAAAGGGTATTAAATTGAATGATACGACATTTTAAGGGGTTTAATTACTCATTTTCCTTTTGTAGGGATATATAACTTCTTCATTGTCTTTGATTTTATAAGATTATGTGTGTAAAAGATTTTTATTATTAAATTATATATATACATATATATTATGATATAAATTTGATTCAAATAATGCAAACATTTATTAATTATGACATCAAAAATATGATATTTATAAGATATTTTGTCTCAATTTCTACTCAACTGCGATATATTTTGTATTATGAAGTTATTTATTTTATTGAGGTTCATATTGAAGTGCATTGTGTTGCATTTGTTGTCAATGAGGCATGAAGTTGTCTTGGAATGAATGGAAGTCAAGGAATGTTAAGATGTGAATGACAAAGGTTGTGATGGTGTTGGTGATGAAGAGAGAATGGCCATAGTACTAAGATGCATGTCACTTAGGAGATTCACTAAGTGACATAGGAGATGATGGTTGAAACATTCTCTAAGAACATATGACGATTGTTGAGCTGATCATTAAGTTCATAGAACTTGTATCCTGATGATACAATGTCACAACATTGTTTGAAGACCATGCATTGTAGTGACAATGCATGAGGAGTTGAAGAAGCAAGATGATCCATTCACTACTTCTAAGTGGATGAAGTGGTTTAATGAAGTCCATGTACTAACTCTTAGTGCATGTGAATTTGAAGTTGATCCAATTGATCTCTGAATAGGTCAATGAAGCACATTGAAGAATTTAAGTGATTTAGGAGCTCAGTTGAAGATGAAGACCCTTCGTGAATTCCATTACAAAGTGATGACTAAATGTTGAAGAAGAATGGAGGAATTCTAATGAAGGAGAAATAATTGAACAAGAGCTCGGTTGATGAAGAACCTTCGGGAATTCGATATCCTAAGTGAAGATCATATGAGAGGAGGATTGATGAATTCCTAAGAAGAAGAGAGAAGAAATGGCTTAGAGGAGAAGGCTTGGAGTGGCTCTTGGCATTTCAAATTATGTATGTGGTTACTTTGTTTTTATACAAAGTACCCTATATTTACTTTGCCAAAAAAAATTAGGCCACCAAGGAGGCCAGCCTTAAGGGTTCAACCCAAGGCACATGTGGGACCAGGTCACCACGCCCAAGGGGATCCCATGGGGCCAGCCCCCGAGAGGCAGAGGGGGCCGTGTATAAGCCCCCGGAGGGCACGCTGTGGTGAAACCCGCGCACCCGGAGTGCATGGTGGGCGCAGAGCGCGCCCGCAGGGAGAACACGGTGCGGGGCGGCACCGTGGAGGGAGGAGATTCAATTGAGCTGAGGAAGGGAGCGGCATGTTAATAAGCCGCGAGAATTCCGCGGCCCGTTTCGATGTGGGACGCGGAAAATTTCCCGGGAGCGAATCTGAGCCGCTCGATTGATCACGCGCTTGATCTGCGCCGCACGATTCATCTCCGCGGCGATGATCTAATCCTGGCCGCCCGATGTATCTCAAACGACTGATCCGACGGCCGAGAGCTCGTCTCCTTCCTCGAGCTCGAGCCGAAGCCATCCGCGAGCCCCGCTGAACCAGGCGCCTCCCGAGTGATGTTTTTGAGATTCCGGCCATCTCTCTCGAAGCCGAAGGCACCCTCGTGCTCGTCTAGACATACCGAATCCATCCATGCAATAAAGAGAGCATGCATGCAATGTTTGGAGGATTTCGAGTGAGGCCGAGGCAAGCAAAGCTGCCGAAGGCCGTGGGGTGTTTTTGCGTGCATATTATGGATCAGAAGAAGGCCGTGCATGCGTTCTAAGTCGCATGCACGTAGAGGAAATTAAAGAGGAAGATCCCGCGTGAAACAGAGGAAAGAAAATCAAGATTCGTAAAGATTTTGAAGATCCGAAGATCTCGGCATTTTGAAGTTAAAACACGCGGAGGATTTGAAGCCTTCCTCTGCCTATATAAATGAGGCCTAGCCCTCGAGAAGAAGTTGCTGATGCGCTGAAAGTTTGAAGAGAGTCCCGCGAAGCCTCTGCCTCGCGAAGTAGAAGCCCCGCGCAAATTATTTGCGCGGCTGTTGTCCCGGTGCCACCCGAGGCCCGAAGTGTTCCCTGCGCGCCTCTCTTGCGCGACAGGAAGGAGCCGAGCCGCATATTTGCGCGCTCGAGTCTCTTGCTCCCTCTCTGCCCGCACCCTTGCGCGGCAGGAGGAAGATCCCGCGGGTGTTGCACTTGCGTGCCCCGCGGGTAGGAGGCCTTGCGCGGCCTTTGTGCACCCAAGTGCTTGCGCGGCCAGTGGCACCAAGTGTGCTTTGTGCTTTGAAGAAGAAGAGAGGTCGTGGCTCATACTTTGTGCCTTTGTGTAAAAAGAAAAGGAGGAGGCCGTAGCCCTTGAGTTGGTATTCGGGTGTGTGCAAGTGGAAGGCCAAGGCATTGCCTTGTGCTAAACAAGAAGGGGACCCGAGGCTTGCATGCCTTGTGTGTGCAAAGTGAGAAGGAAGGCCGTGGCCTTGTGTGTGTGCAAGAAGCAAAGGAGGCCGAGGCCTTGCCTCATGTGTGTGTCAAGTGGAGAAGAAGAACCCGAGGCCATGTGTGTGCACAAAGGACAACACTAAGTGGTGTGTGCCAAGTGAAGTGAAGATCACACCTCATTTGAGTGTGTGTGTGTGCAAATTGAAGAGGAACACCCTACGGGCATTTATTGTGTGCAAGAAGAGGAAGGTCACTACAAGTGTATGCTAAGTGAAGAATTTGTGTGTGCAAATTAAAGAAGTGGCCGAACCTAGTGTGTGCTCTAAAAGTGTATACACATTAGAAGAAGAAGGAGTGACCCACACTAAAGTAGAACACACTCTAAGTGTGTAAACAAATTGGATAAAGTGTGTGAAGTTCAGTGAAGGTGTGTGCTTAAAGTGACTACACCCTTTGTGGGTCTACTGCACCAAGAGGAAGAAAAGGAGAGTGCATGCATGCATGCATGCACGTGCACACGTGAACAAGTCTGAATCAGCTTGTGTGCATTTGAGAAGTCCAGGACCAGGAGATCTTGAAGATATTGCGATGCCATGCATTCAGTGCATGAAGTTGAAATGAAGTTGAGACTGGACCAGACTGAAGTTAAAGACATCATTTGTCTGAGTATTCAGTAATTAGAGAGAAGGCCAGGTCATCCTTAGAAGAAGGTGATAAAGCCTGAGCAAGATGAGAAGACCCTGATCACCACAAGTGATCAGAAGAAGAGCAAGGCCAGCAGCCTTTATCCCAGGCTGCTGAAGTTACTTGAAGAACTTAAAGTGATGAAGTGCTACTCGTGTGACTCGAGGAGCCAAGAGAAGACCCTGTGGGACTCAGGGAGAAGAAGTCTTCAGTGGGATTCTGGAGCAGGCCAGTGGGACTCTGGTAACACTGTGGGACGCAGTATAAAGACCCTCCTGTGGGACTCAGGAGAGATACAGTGGGACTCTGTATCGACCATTGTAATTTTAACAGGTTATAATGGAGAATCCATGCTTGGAGAGCATGGCAAGGATGTAGGCCTTTGGTGCTGAACCTTGTAAATCCTTGTGTCCTGTGCCTTTTCATTACTGCATTATCCGGGAAAGGTTGAGAGATACAAGAAGAGTGGATCGAGGCTTTAACCAGCCATAGAGGTTTAATTGATAAGAATCAATTAGTAAAAAAGTTTTAAGGGATCCCTGATTCACCCCCTCCCCCTCTCAGTGATTCACACTGATTTGGGCACATCAATTGGTATCAGAGCCAGGTTCCCTCTAAAAGATCCAAGGGAGTCTATATGGAGTGCAGATTTGAGGAAATGAAAGAACAGCCTCAAATGGAGATATCTGCCAAGACTCTGAAAAACAGAATGAAGAAACAGGCAAAGAAGATGAGGAAGAAGGTTGCTGCAATAAGAGAAACTCCTTCTATGGAAAGAAATGTGAAAGTCACATCAGATGACAATTCCTTTTATCATTCTTCTGATGAAGCCTGCTCTAGCTGTCATGAAGATGGAAGGAACAATGATCTTCTAAATGCAATCAAATATCTTCAGAAGAGAGTCCCCAAGGAAATTGCAATGTGTATAGCTACAGGCCTCCTTGATCTTCAAGAAGAAAAATTACAGCTAGAATATGAATCCAATTCTCTGAAAGTCCAATTGGCTAAAAGGGTTGGCATAACCAACACTCTCAGAAAGCTGGTAAATGCCAAAGATGAAACAGTATCTCTTTGCAATGAAAGATATGAAGACACTGCTGAAGAATTGCAAAGAATCCTTTCTGAGAAAGAAATATTTAAAGTTATAATCAAAGATGTTTACCATGCACTGGAGAAGAGACATAGAGTATCAATGGTTTTTAAAGATGCTCAACTTGAAGACAAAGTAAAATTGGTGAAGGAGCTGAACAATTCATTGCAAGAATTAAAGAAGGTGCATGAAGACCAGATGAAACAACTGGTGGAGAATTGGGAAGGAAGGCTAAGAACTGTTGAGGATGAGAAGAACTCCCTTAACATGAAATGATTAGAACTAGAGGTGATATTGACAAATCAGCAATCACCTAAATCCAAAGCCTCCCAGTCAACTGAAAGAAGAAATGTTGCTACTCAAGTGAGCTTTGAGAAGGATGATTCTAAAAGCAAGACATCCTCTAGTGAAAGTGCAACAACTTCTAGAAAGAAGGTACCATCCATACCATCTTGTACTGATGCTTCTAATTGTGTTTCCACACAAAGTGCAGGATGGAAAAATAATTCCAAACAAGTATGGATGAAGACAATGAAGAAAGAAAGCTCTCCTGAAGCAGCACAACAATTCAAGACAGGTACCCAACAATCAGAAGGAATCAAGAGGTCAAGATTTGTGGGTCAATGTTGGTGTTGTAACAAGTATGGGCATTGTGCAAAGGATTGTTGGTACAATCCACTGAATGCCAAAGCACAGAGGAAGCCCATGCCTAGGGGGAGCAAGCCAGAAGGAAAGAAGCAACATCCACAGGTCCAGAGACATCTGTTTACTGCAAATAGATTTGGATTACTTAACAACATCTGGGATGATTGCAAAAGTGGTCAACAAAAAGATACATGTCAATCTCCAACTGTATCCAGAGCTCAAAAGAAGAAAAGATCACAGAACCTGGCTCAAAAAGATTCCTTGGGAAGCAAGAAGAAGAAAGTGGAAAATGCTCCCAAGAAGTGTTTGAGAAATGAAGAGAAGTCCTTGGAGTCTGAGTCCAAGAAGGGTGATGCATCCAGAAGGACCACCAAGAAATGCTTCTACTGTGGAAAGAAAGGACACATCATGGACCTTTGTAAAGAAGCCATGAAACTAAATAGAAGCCAACTGCACTTAAACAGACAATCAATCCAGAAGAAGCAGAAGGGATTGGTTGAAAATAAGTTGCCTAAGAGAGGTAGCTTAGCAGCATCCAAAGAACCATGTGGAATATCCAGAACTGAGGCCACACTTCCAAGTGACTTACTAGTCATATGGCCAAATCAGTTGCAACTTGCCAAAGATCTACAAAGAGCTGAAGATGAAGTTCTGGCAATTGCTAAGGCAAAAGGGAAGAAGAATATTTCACATGAAGATGTATTGAGATCCACACCAGCACAATCATCAATGAAGATCCAATGTGCAAGTGTGAAGTCTGGTGAAAATGGGACATCTCGGTTGAGAGAATCTTCTCAACCTTGTTGTTCACATTGATGAACCAAGGAGGTTCCATCTTATTCCCTTATACTATTGGTATTTACATGTGCTGACATTGCAGGGAATTGAAGATGATGATCATTCTCATCTGGAGGATGGTTTGGATAGAATAGAGTGCACCCCTTGAGGGGGAGCAAATCTGAAGAAGATGGTGTTCTGAGATTAATATCATCTTGAGAAAGTGAAGGTATTCCAATCATGCTTTCATCCCTTGTTTCTTAATTGAGTTTATCTTGTCAATTAAGGGGGAGTATGGATTGAAGACAAATGGATGAAAGGGGGAGCTTTATCATTGCACTGAACTTTCTAATGAGTTTTGTGAAGTTGTGCAGGATTTAGCAATTCATTGATATATCTGAAAAATTTCAAACCCCTGAAGCATGATCTCACATGTACAGTGAATTGTGGACAGCATTGAGTACCTTGGTTACATCACTCTTGTTTTCTACACCGGGTTAGCCCAAGTAGACTTAGAATTGATCAACTAAAGGTTCTTTGCTAAAGAAGAACATGTGACATCATCCCTCTCTCAGTGTTTTTCAAGAAAATACTTTTCAAAGGGAGGAAGAGATTTGTGAAAGAATACCACACCACACCTTTGCATTTGATTTCCAATAAGGGGGAGAAAATATTGGCACACATATTGACCCATTCATATGTGCTAAAGGAGTGTATTGACAACAAATACAAAGGGGGAGATTGAAGTGCATTGTGTTGCATTTGTTGTCAATGAGGCATGAAGTTGTCTTGGAATGAATGGAAGTCAAGGAATGTTAAGATGTGAATGACAAAGGTTGTGATGGTGTTGGTGATGAAGAGAGAATGGCCATAGTACTAAGATGCATGTCACTTAGGAGATTCACTAAGTGACATAGGAGATGATGGTTGAAACATTCTCTAAGAACATCTGACGATTGTTGAGCTGATCATTAAGTTCATAGAACTTGTATCCTGATGATACAATGTCACAACATTGTTTGAAGACCATGCATTGTAGTGACAATGCATGAGGAGTTGAAGAAGCAAGATGATCCATTCACTACTTCTAAGTGGATGAAGTGGTTTAATGAAGTCCATGTACTAACTCTTAGTGCATGTGAATTTGAAGTTGATCCAATTGATCTCTGAATAGGTCAATGAAGCACATTGAAGAATTTAAGTGATTTAGGAGCTCAGTTGAAGATGAAGACCCTTCGTGAATTCCATTACAAAGTGATGACTAAATGTTGAAGAAGAATGGAGGAATTCTAATGAAGGATAAATAATTGAACAAGAGCTCGGTTGATGAAGAACCTTCGGGAATTCGATATCCTAAGTGAAGATCATATGAGAGGAGGATTGATGAATTCCTAAGAAGAAGAGAGAAGAAATGGCTTAGAGGAGAAGGCTTGGAGTGGCTCTTGGCATTTCAAATTATGTATGTGGTTACTTTGTTTTTATACAAAGTACCCTATATTTACTTTGACAAAAACAATTAGGCCACCAAGGAGGCCAGCCTTAAGGGTTCAACCCAAGGCACATGTGGGACCAGGTCACCACGCCCAAGGGGATCCCATGGGGCCAGCCCCCGAGAGGCAGAGGGGGCCGTGTATAAGCCCCCGGAGGGCACGCGGTGGTGAAACCCGCGCACCCGGAGTGCATGGTGGGCGCAGAGCACGCCCGCAGGGAGAACACGGTGCGGGGCGGCACCGTGGAGGGAGGAGATTCAATTGAACTGAGGAAGGGAGCGGCATGTTAATAAGCCGCGAGAATTCTGCGGCCCGTTTCGATGTGGGACGCGAAAAATTTCCCGGGAGCGAATCTGAGCCGCTCGATTGATCGCGCGCTTGATCTGCGCCGCACGATTCATCTCCGCGGCGATGATCTAATCCTGGCCGCCCGATGTATCTCAAACGACTGATCCGACGGCCGAGAGCTCGTCTCCTTCCTCGAGCTCGAGCCGAAGCCATCCGCGAGCCTCGCTGAACCAGGCGCCTCCCGGGTGATGTTTTTGAGATTCCGGCCATCTCTCTCGAAGCCGAAGGCACCCTCGTGCTCGTCTGGACATACCGAATCCATCCATGCAATAAAGAGAGCATGCATGCAATGTTTGGAGGATTTCGAGTGAGGCCGAGGCAAGAAAAGCTGCCGAAGGCCGTGGGGTGTTTTTGCGTGCATATTATGGATCAGAAGAAGGCCGTGCATGCGTTCTAAGTTGCATGCACATAGAGGAAATTAAAGAGGAAGATCCCGCGTGAAACAGAGGAAAGAAAATCAAGATTCGTAAAGATTTTGAAGATCCGAAGATCTCGGAATTTTGAAGTTAAAACACGCGGAGGATTTGAAGCCTTCCTCTGCCTATATAAATGAGGCCTAGCCCTCGAGAAGAAGTTGCTGATGCGCTGAAAGTTTGAAGAGAGTCCCGCGAAGCCTCTGCCTCGCGAAGTAGAAGCCCCGCGCAAATTATTTGCGCGACTATTGTCCCGGTGCCACCCGAGGCCCGAAGTGTTCCCTGCGCGCCTCTCTTGCGCGACAGGAAGGAGCCGAGCCGCATATTTGCGCGCTCGAGTCTCTTGCTCCCTCTCTGCCCGCACCCTTGCGCGGCAGGAGGAAGATCCCGCGGGTGTTGCACTTGCGCGCCCCGCGGGTAGGAGGTCTTGCGTGGCCTTTGTGCACCCAAGTGCTTGCGCGGCCAGTGGAACCAAGTGTGCTTTGTGCTTTGAAGAAGAAGAGAGGTCGTGGCTCATACTTTGTGCCTTTGTGTAAAAAGAAAAGGAGGAGTCCGTAGCCCTTGAGTTGGTATTCGGGTGTGTGCAAGTGGAAGGCCAAGGCATTGCCTTGTGCTAAACAAGAAGGGGACCCGAGGCTTGCATGCCTTGTGTGTGCAAAGTGAGAAGGAAGGTCGTGGCCTTGTGTGTGTGCAAGAAGCAAAGGAGGCCGAGGCCTTGCCTCATGTGTGTGTCAAGTGGAGAAGAAGAACCCGAGGCCATGTGTGTGCACAAAGGACAACACTAAGTGGTGTGTGCCAAGTGAAGTGAAGATCACACCTCATTTGAGTGTGTGTGTGTGTGCAAATTGAAGAGGAACACCCTACGGGCATTTATTGTGTGCAAGAAGAGGAAGGTCACTACAAGTGTATGCTAAGTGAAGAATTTGTGTGTGCAAATTAAAGAAGTGGCCGAACCTAGTGTGTGCTCTAAAAGTGTATACACATTAGAAGAAGAAGGAGTGAACCACACTAAAGTAGAACACACTCTAAGTGTGTAAACAAATTGGATAAAGTGTGTGAAGTTCAGTGAAGGTGTGTGCTTAAAGTGACTACACCCTTTGTGGGGATACTGCACCAAGAGGAAGAAAAGGAGAGTGCATGCATGCATGCATGCACGTGCACACGTGAACAAGTCTGAATCAGCTTGTGTGCATTTGAGAAGTCCAAGACCAGGAGATCTTGAAGATATTGTGATGCCATGCATTCAGTGCATGAAGTTGAAATGAAGTTGAGACTGGACCAGACTGAAGTTAAAGACATCATTTGTCTGAGTATTCAGTAATTAGAGAGAAGGCCAGGTCATCCTTAGAAGAAGGTGATAAAGCCTGAGCAAGACGAGAAGACCCTGATCACCACAAGTGATCAGAAGAAGAGCAAGGCCAGCAGCCTTTATCCCAGGCTGCTGAATTTACTTGAAGAACTTAAAGTGAAGAAGTGCTACTCGTGTGACTCGAGGAGCCAAGAGAAGACCCTGTGGGACTCAGGGAGAAGAAGTCTTCAGTGGGATTCTGGAGCAGGCCAGTGGGACTCTGGTAACACTGTGGGACGCAGTATAAAGACCCTCCTGTGGGACTCAGGAGAGATACAGTGGGACTCTGTATCGACCATTGTAATTTTAACAGGTTATAATGGAGAATCCATGCTTGGAGAGCATGGCAAGGATGTAGGCCTTTGGTGCTGAACCTTGTAAATCCTTGTGTCCTGTGCCTTTTCATTACTGCATTATCCGGGAAAGGTTGAGAGATACCAGAAGAGTGGATCGAGGCTTTAACCAGCCATAGAGGTTTAATTGATAAGAATCAATTAGTAAAAAAGTTTTAAGGGATCACTGATTCACCCCCTCCCCCTCTCAGTGATTCACACTGATCTGGGCACTTCACATATAATTATAAATATATATTTTATATCATGAAAATTTATATAATAATGTTATTTAAAAATTAAACATATATTTTTTTCCTTCATTTTGTATGTTATTAAAATACTACGAAAGTGGTCTTGGTTTATGAGTCAGTATAATTTTAACCAAAATTGATTATTCGTTGTTTTTCATTGATGTAAATTATTTGATCATTGTATAATAAACCCCATTAATTTTATTGTAATCTATTTATTAATATATTTTTTAGGTAGTAAGTCAATATTCATATCACTTCTTATTAGAATAATGAATATAATTCTTTTATAAAAGTCCATCATTATTCGTAATTTTTATTGAAAATTAATTTTCCTTCCATATGAATATTTTCTAAATATTTTTTTAAAAATGATTATAATATTATCCTAATATATGTTAAATTCATTTTTTATTATTTTTGGATTTTTAGAAAGAAGTAACACAAGGAATATTTTTTTCGAATAAGGTTCTTTTTGAATGTTTTAAAAAAATGTGAAATGAATCAATATTTTAACATATGAAGTATGTATATAATTTTCATTCCTTTATGAAAATCATTACATTAAAAATTAATTTATTGTTTTATAAGGTTATTTTCAATGAACATTTTTTCTTAATATTATAATTTTTTTTGGTTTTTTTAAAGTGATGTTAAAAGTTAAAAAATTTTATTCTCTTCAATAACATTATAATGATATTTTTATGGTAATAATTTTTTCAAAAATAATAATAAATTATTTTACCTATACTATATTTGGTATATGATGTAATAATAAAATCAATGTTCTTTCTCTGGATGGTTAATGATCACTTTTACTAGTTAAAGCCTTTAAATTAAAATTATTGAACATTTTTATTGTCCTTACCATTCCCTTATGAAAATTAAAATTCTTCTGTCAATTGGACATTATGTTTCCTCAAAATATACATATTCTGTATCATGGATATTTTTATTTCATAAAAATAATTTCATTTTTGAGTATTTTGTTTTATTTTGTATTTTATTAGATTGATTGAACAAATAATTATATTATTATTTTTTATTTAATATGAAAATTTATTGATAGTGAATATTGTTAATGAATTTAATTAATCATTCAATTTATAGGAAATCCATGGGAAAATAAATGATGGTGGTTCCCCTTTAACAATCGATCCTTTATGCATCGATGGGTATTGAGAGAAAATAAATAATCTATTTTTAGATAGGGTTTTTGTGAACACCTAAAAATTTATTAAAATATCATAAATAATGGGCTTGAAGGTATGACTACCATGTTATCTTAGATAATAACCCGTGGTTTTAAGAATATACTTTATTGTGAATTTATTTATTTATTTCATTGTAAGTATTTGATTATTTCCGATATCCGTGTATTAGATTCAAGAAAATGTGATTATTAATATAGAATTATTTTAACATCATTTGATCATGAAATATTATTCTTTGTTGTGAATACATTAATTTAATTACACTTGTTTTTTGTTATTTACCATTCTATATTAATTATTCCATAATTTCACAAGATATATTTGGTTATACATAAACTTTTATAAGAATTTAATATCATCCATATATTGTTTATTTACCTTGATATATGAAGAAGGAAAAATTGAATTAGTTAAAGGATGCAGAATATTCACTCTTACTAGGTTTTATTCTTATGTTTTCAATTTTAATGATATTGTTGTATGTATCAAATTTACCACGACTTATAAACTACTTTTTCCTTCATAATTACATATCTTGTATTTTAGGACAATGTAATATATAAAATACCAATTTTGGGTTAATATATTTTTGGTATTTACACTATGGTTTGTTCTTCTAATACAGAATAAGTCATATATTTATACGGGATTGATCCACCCTTTACCAATTTTCCTTCACCAATATCCCAAATTGAATTTTTGGTTCATATTAATAATTTTATGATTTGGAACATGTAAATTAACACAATAAACTATTATAATAAATAACATATGTACCAAATACCCCTAAGAAATTCATGTATACCATAGAATACATTATATTCCATTTGATATCAATTCATATATAATAAGATGCTAGCCTAAAAAAATAAATCAATAAAAATATTCCAATTTATTATAGTAATATTATATAATGAAGAATATATTCCTAAAAGGTTTACACTTTTTTTAGTTGGTTGAATTGGAAAATATTATAACAAACATTTGAATAAATACATTTATATCAGATAAAAATCTCTTTTCCAATATTATATTTCTAAAATATGTTAATGAATTTTGTAAATAACAATAAATATATATTGAAACCATAATATCATTTTTTCATTACATTAATATTATTATCAAAAAATCATATGTCTTAAAATAGATATAATATAAAAAATACACCTCATTTATTTAGATCAATCTTCGATAGATAAATTTTGATAAATTTAATTAAATAATTTTTAAACCCATTTTTTCATCGATTGAATACAAACTACAAGATCAATAAATTCATAACTGGAATTTGAACTCCATTATATTTAAAGTATTATTAAATAAAAAAATTTACATTACATACCAATAAAAATAATGCATTTTAAATAATATAGATACCATACTTGGACAATCTATATAGATTTTCACAAGCCATCAGATATACCATAAATTCCAATCTTATGGATCCATTAATCACCTTTCAAAATATCTATTTTAGGATTAAATGAACATTGATTTAAAATATAATAACTTATTTTTAGCTATATATAAGAAAACATTTATTCTAATTTGATCATTTTTTCAGTTATATTTTCAATATATAACTATATTGTAATGGCCCAAACCCTCATGGTCAATTAATTATCCAAATCCTAATGTTTGAGGTATCCCAGGGAACATCGGTGACCCATTAAAGAGTTTTCCAAATTTCAGTTTGAACAAATTGTGGCACCGATCGACCTCGATGGCACAGATTGGCATCAGTGGAACACCAACCAGTGTTAGGGAATCGATGCCAGGGTGTTAGTGTCTCACCTCTCGGTCAATAATTTCCATTTTCTCCTGAACTGTTCATTTTCACTCCAATAACATCTTTTTTAACATAAAGGTGTTTTAATACCCCTTTAAAAGCTATTTAAGGCCCATAAATGATATTTTAAATCCCTAAAAAGTAGAGAAAACCTTGAATTTCCAAAATGTGCGAACATTTTATCTTGGTCATAACATTTTCCGCATTGTACAGCCTTTTATGTTTTCCAGTTGTGCCCCTGTTACGTATTTTTCTCCATTTAAGGGAAATCTATCAAATCAAATCAATCTGTTGGTCTACCTCCACCTATTTCAAGGGGAATTATAAAATCTCAATTAATTATAATGTGTTAAATTGTGACTCCACCTGGACAAGACATGATCTGACATTTTAGTACCTCGAAATGGTCACCCTGATTTTAGGATCTGGCCTCTTCATAAGAAGAGATCATATCTTCCATATTCTATTTCATTTCACTTTGTGTGCCTAGAGACTTCCTCCCGAGATGAGTCATGTGCCTGTGATGGATCCCTTCCCACTCATCCTTGGTGTTTCTTTTCCTGCAAGTCGCAACATCCCACGTTATTGGAAAAATAATGAACTTTAATCTTTTATCATCAAAGTAGGGTATTTCTTATTTCTCCTCTTTAAATTGGGAATTATGCGTGGTGGACATATTAATGGTTCCTTGAAAGTAATGGTTAGATAAAAATATATAAAATCTCAATACAACCACACTTATGTTTCCACGGTTTAATTAATAGTGGTAGTAGAGAACTATTCCCCAATGGGTTTTATGTTCACTGTGGCCACATCCAGCTACCCCAAACCAAAGCCCCCTACCTCTCATAGTCGAATCCCTATCAATAACTCACGCGATCAAAGCGTACTCTATGCCTACCACGATAGAACATGCCTTCCTCTTTCCCTGCATCTTCTGCGATTGAACACTCTCTCAAAAGATTGAACCCCCAGTGCTCTTGTGAAGAACCCTCTCTCAGACGATTACTCCATACTCTCGCGATATAGGCTCATGAAAAAAGTATACACATTATCTACTCTTACAAAATCCTACCCTCTCCGGATATGTCGATGTAACCCTACCCACCCTTTCTCTTACGGAAGAACCCTATTCTCTCCTTTATGTCGCGATTCACCCATTCTATTAGATGAACTGGTAAGGGTTACTCTAATCCATTAATACCCTAATTTGAGCTTTTTCGATTAGATAAATACTATCATTGGATATTATTAGAGATTTATTCACTTAAAAATGTTGTTTTTGTTGATGGAATACAGATTCTAGTTTAAGGAAGGTATTGATTGAGAATTTATGAGAGAAATTGTTTAATATATTTAATTTATATGAGTATATTTTAATTTTTTCTAATGTATCACGTATATAGATTTCTAATGTTGAAGATCATTATATCTATGTGAAGAATTTATGAATGCATTCCCAAATATTTTGAAGTGTTTTAAAGGATCTAAAAATGTTGGGAAAATTTTAGAAATTCAATGTATCAGGATACTGATGTAGTGAAAAAGGAAATGATATGTAATATATTACCTTGTTTTAGAAAATTGAAAAATGATATTACCACTAACCTGACATCCATCAAATTTTCACAATCTTTTAGAAACCTGACTACCACCCTGATGAATCCTATATCCATTTCTCTAGTAAAACCAAAGAGTCCATGGAAATTTATCCTTTAGGGTAAATTTTTATATCATGAGAAAATTATTTACCAATACTAACAATATTCAACCTAAAGACTACTTCAAGGGGTTCATGGTATCAATAAAAACATTGGAAAAAATCACCCACTATACTTCTACAATATTTAATTCCCTTGTTTATTCTTTAGTGAATTCTCCCATGCCCAATTAAGGCATAATATTATAAAATTATCTCATATATTAAGGTTTCTGTGAACATATATTAAATATCACACCATAAAACTATCTTCTATAACCCCAAAACTCTTTAATAAATGAATATTAAGATATAATGGTACTATAGGTAGATGTGACTTATCCTCACAAAAACACTAACTTCTAGTAAAAATTCATCACACATGAATTATCAATGTTGAGTGATTAAATTTTCTTGATGCTTTTAAGATAAACACATAGATGTTTCAATCATAACATTTCATTTCATTCCTTTTTTACTTCCATATATTTGACATTCATTTCAGAAATTTAAATCACTATTTCTCTTTTCGACAACCAACTAATTGTGATTATATTGAAGTTAATGATATAGATAGTTATACTTTACAAGTAATCTAAGTCTCCTACCATGTATATATCATCATAACCATCCAATATATCATTTTAATTTAAAAAGAGGGAAAAATTTTATATTCATTTGATATATCTTAATATAAACTTCACATATTTCCTATATTTTTCCCCTATATTTTAAATGGACCTAATAACAACTCCCGATACATGGGAAATATTTTTTATAGTTAACACCATGGATTAAATGAAACACCTAACCACCAATGTATATAGTATTATTACCATGTTCTTTTTGTCTTATTCATTTTCTGTTACTTTTTACATAGTGGGTTCTGAGCGTTCTAAAAGAGTAGTCAAAATAGATTTTAATCCAATCATCACACAAATTTCCATGATCATCTAGGAATAATTTTTCTAAGAGAATACCAAACTCCTACACATCATATATCACTCCATAATGTGGCCCATGTATTTCATCACTTCTCTAAGATCATTGTTTTCAAAATTCATGACAGGTCTTTATTCGTCACATTAATTCAATGGATTGATAGACCCACCATAATCATTTCATCCACATATATTAGTAAAATTATTAAATTATCATAATTTTTATCATGATCACTATGATTATATAATTTATATTCATGAAAAAAATATCCTCCGTGAATGATTTGAACATATAATTCTACTACCATTGAGATCAATTTAACTGATATGGGATTTTATTGAGTTTATACACCATGTCTTGGTTTTGATTATCAAAAAACCAGTATATTTCTTCATGTTGATTTATTATTATTGATCCCCATTACTGAAATTTATATATTCTATATTTAGTAATCTGAAATAAAAACACACAAAAAAATCTTGAATGGTAGTATTTTAAACTACTATTTTGAAGAAATCAAAAAATTTAATTCCCTCCTTCCAAAAAAACCCGTTAAAATATTTTATATATTTTATCACCATAGTTTTTGAAATCACAACAATACTTACAAAAACATTGTATGTTAAATGATATTCCCATAAGTAGTCTTCAAAAATTTGGGACATAGGAAAATTTTATCTTCCAAATATAATTTATAGATATCTTTAATAAGACATAGAACCAATACAATTCACCCCAAATCATCTCCAAATACTACAAATAATCTTTTCTCCCCTCATGTGATCAAAACCTGCCTCTCCCTATCGAACCCCTTCCACCTTCCCCTTACCCTACATCTATCATGATCGAACCCCATTCACCTTTTCATGCTTCTTTCATGATGGCACCTTACCCCCTACCAAGCCTATCCCCCTCCCCATAAACCATGTCCATCCCATTCCCCTCCCCAACAAGCCCCCTACCCATCCCCTCTTCCATGCTCAGCCCCTCCCCCCCACCAGCCCCATCCCCCTACCCAGCCCCTCGCCCTCCTGCTCCCCCTACCATGCCCCTCCCCCTCCCCCTCCCCCTTTCCCAACCCCTCCCCCTCCCTTCATACCAACCCCTCTCTTATAAACATATTACAGGCCAATATTCTTATAAAAACCATCCTCAATATATAATCTTCATCGTCCACTCTAATTTTGTCATTCTAATATTATTCATTACATAGGAATCCAACATTTGATTCCTTTTCCACTATATAAGTATCTAAGAATGATACCATTTTTAAGTGTTATTATATTTTCATTATGATATAAAATGCTACCTCCACTTGTATCTCATGTATTTTAGTATCTCATGTATTTTAGTTTCGTATTTTTAGATATTTTAAATCACTGATGATTATGATTTATTCGTTTAGAATATTTTCCAATATCTTGAAATCTTGGAACTTTCTAGAAAACCAAGGTGGACATGTCATGGTTTAATAATTGATAGTAATAGATTTCATTATGCATTATAATAAAATGACATAAATATTAATTATTGGATATGGGTATATTTCTCATCTGATTTGGATTTAGAGATCTCATATACTTTAGTAAATTGTAATTTGATAATTGATGAATTAAGTCTGAACATTTACTTATGTTTCTCAAGAAGATTATAAGGAATTAAGGCATATGAATGAGTCTATATACTACTTTTCTATCCAGTTTCATTGTCTCAAATTTTTTTTATTATAAGATAAATTTATATTTTACTAAATATGTTTGTGATTTATTTGATTATTAGATTTCTAACTATTGTTGGGGAGGAGAACCGGGTATATGACCACTATACTAGATTAAGAGGGAGGTTATTTGTCATAAGAGGTGTTGTGGGAGACTTGGGATGAAATATATTAATGTATTTGATCTAGTTATATTTGACAATCAAGGTTAATGTCTTCTGTATGATCCAAAATACCTTTGGTGTAGATTTTTTAAGGGAAGTTTCTTTCCATAGACTAATTTTATTTTAGTAAATCCCAGGTTGAAACAATCATATGTTTTTATGTGGTTGATATAGGCTCAAGGGACTGTTAAAAATGTTTTCTGATGGTGGATGAAGTGTTGAAGGAGTATTTCACTAATTCATTGATGTATTACAACTAATTCCTCATCCATATAAGATGTGTATATGTTTTTTTGACTGTGGGGGTTGCTGCAATGCGGTGTGGTGGGGGTAGGGTGGAGGAGGCCAGGGGAAAGGGGCTAATATAGGGGGTTGGGGTTTCTAGGGACAGGGGCTATTGTAGCAGGTTGTGGGGTGGTGTACTAAAAGGAGGGATGTTGTAAGTGGGTGTAGGTGGTGTGGTGGGGGTTGAGGGGGGAATGGGGTTGGTGGTCTGTTGTAAGATGTTGGGGGTGTCTAGGGGAAGGAGGTATATAGGGGGTGGGGGGGGGGGTAGGGCCAGTACGGTGGTTGTAGGGGTGGTAGTGGGGTGTGGGGGATACTGTAGTGGGTGGGGTTGTAAGGTGGGGTGTTGGTCATGATTGGGGTGATACAAAATAGTTTCTACAAAGAAGGAATATATATTCAGGAAGAAGAAATATCATGTACCAAAAGGTTTTCTAATCATTTTACCAATATATTTTGAAAAATCCAATTGGATATAGTAAGGATAAATGAAGGAAGATTCTATACATTATAAAATTGATAAACTTACATAAACATAGAATAAATGTAAATTCCAAAAGGATAACATTCTAAAAAACATAATCTATCACAACATAATTATGTTTTTCTACTTCTCATATCACCCTTATTATAATATATATATTCAATGAATTATGACCCTCAATCGATGTCATATTCTACAGCCATTTTGGCCTTGGCTGCTCCACACAAGTAATCTAAATGATCACTACTGAGACTACTGTAAGAGTTGGTGTCCTATAACCTACTTGTTGTATGTTGATTACAAGGATATTTAATTTATTTAAATATTAAACATCTTATTACATATTGTTCATTGTTTTTAATGACTACGATGTAATAATTCCATATAGTATTTTTTTCATTGATAAGATCATGGCAGTTCCCCGCTACGATTAGAACCTTGAAATACTATAACAATATTCTAAAATATAGTTTTATGGATTGATGAAATACTATGAAGGGACATATAGCATGTATACCATCAGGTGAAAGTACCTATAAGTAGATGTGAATTCCTCTCATGCAGTTCTCACTTGGTAATCTCCAAGACATGAGATTCTGAGAACATACTATTCAGTACGAATTCCACATGTTTTTGTTTCATCATATATTTCTATCTGTGAGCATGTGTAATGATCCTTAGACATTAAAATTATCATTAATATTTGTCATGACTCGTGCACATTGATTTATTAATGGAAATCATCATGTAGAGAGTTAGTGGGATGCAGGGTGTGTTGGGTGCATCATGAGTGAAATGATATTAATAGATAATTTTAGTAAGGATTCGACCATTCCATTTATGAAAGTTGATATCTCATACCTCTAATTAAAATAAAAACAACACCTAAAATTCCATGGCCATGGTGTAATGACATGTTTATTTCAGGTAGTCAAAGAACTAGGAATTAAGTATAAAGGTAGATGACACTATCATGAAACCTTCTTAATGAGATATTGAAACAAAGAGATTATATTACATAGTGAGAATTTGTTTGTGGATGTCATTGTTGTGAATTTATGGTAATTATCTTAGGTGACATTACTCATTTCTAGTCAATAATCTTAGGCATTAGTCAAGCCCGCCTAATGGCAACGATAAATAATCTCAGAGGGTCACACAATAATTGTTTTTGTTGGTATCGTTTATATTATATTTGAATATAATTAATGAAATAAATATTAATCTCAAGCTAGTGGAATAATTTTATTCAAACTAAGATGATCACATTAATAAAATAATATTTATTAATTTATTTTATTAAACATTTAATAAAAATTTATTTTCTAGTTTGTAAATAAAATATTTATTTAAGAGTATAAATTATTTATTTATTTTTCATGGTGTTTAATAAATGGATGTGGAGTTCAATGAGACCAAGGAAGGCTTGGTAGTAAAATAACTATTTTCATGATGGTAAATAATTAATTTTGGGCACAAGTGAAAATAATAATGGCGCTGCTATTATTTTGTGATGGAGAATTTTATTCCAAATTTTGTTTTGTGCAACATTTAACACCATAAATAATGACAAGGTATTATTATTATTAGCATGGCATTTTCTATGTTCATGAATGTATTTAATTTCTTTTCTAAAATTAAATATTGAAACTATAGTTCCATGCATATAAATAGACAAGTACATCTATTGTTCCATAGCGAGCACACCGTTCCTTTGGTGAATTGAGAAATGATGTGCTAAAAAATTTCTCTCTCAAATACTCTTTCCACCACTCTCATGAACGAGAATCATTATTAAATTGTGAATAACAAGCATTCAAGAACAACATACTCAAGACACTCTCTTCACTATGCTAACACCCGAATAATGAGTGTTGTTGATCGTAGGCCATTAGAGAACATGTGGATCACAACTATAGAGATTCTAGTTTGGATATTATCAAACGCAATGAGATAATCTAAGAGGGTCATTCCGAATGATCATCATCATCAACATCAATGAAAATACCAAAGATCCAGGTATTATAGAATTTATGATATTAATTAATTTAAATATAAACATGATATTCAAGATTCTATATAATGGTTTCGAGCCTCTTCCTTATTACTTTAAATCATTGATTCTATTCTGTGGTGACTAGCGTTTATTTTCGTATTGATCTTGAAATAATCATTCTTCAAGGTAAAAATTAATTTTGGGTGTCATCCCAACAACAATTCCACTATTCCTGAATTTTATAAGAGGCATCAAATGAGTTTCATAAAAGTATATAATTATTTAAATATTTCGATGATGATTTACACATTTAATAATTTAGTCTTTTCAATTCAAGTTAATAATTATAAAAATCTAAATCTCAAGATCTGTTCCTCCTCTTTTGTTTCTCGTTCACATTATAGAAACAATTTTTTCATTAAATTTGGATTAAAATAAAATAATGGATCTCATCTGGAGGATGAAAAGGTTCCTGGTCGTACAACATAAGAACACACGATGTTTATTCGGTAGTACACGCCGTGTAGACAAGGTTCAATGAACCAGTTATAGTCCATCAAAATCAGACGTGTCATTGGAGTTTGTCTGAGCCTTAATGAATCAATATATTGGCAAGGAATAGGTGGCATGTGGTTTCCATATTACATCCTAGGTATCTCACTAGACACAGCCTGTAGTCCCTTCAAGTTACGGTTGGACTTTGTACCCCATACACAGCTTGCCTAGCTAGAATCTGTGTAACATGGATACTAAATGGCTTATGGCCCATATAACACGTCATGTAATCTGAAGACCTTGAAATTACATCTACACACCATGTCCATGGGTGTGTACTTCAGAAGTATGGTGAATGATAGTACTACCATGTAGTTGAAAGTACACGCCATGTACTCATCCAAATTTTTCAGATTTATTAAAAGTTATTATTATATTATAAAAACCCCTGAGGAATTTACCATAATGTGGGCATAAAGATGAGGCACAACACGTTATAGGTGGTTTATATATATCTATTTAATGTAACATCTGTGTAATGTTCATTTATACTCTTTGGGTAGTTATGAATGAGATTTTCACGGAATTTCCTCCAAGGTACAAGAAAATTATAAAGATAATTTTAAATGTATCTATTTGTTTAAAATTATGATGGATGGGAATTTCAAGTAAATTCAGAAAATGCTTTAAGATAAATTGATTGATTAATTAAAAATGATAATTAATTGATTCAAGCATGATTTATCTTAAACATGAATGAATAAATAATTAAATGAAAGTTTTATTTATGCATAAATAGTGTTGCATGTATGGATGACCATGAGCTAGAACAAGACCATTGAATGTGTATGGTTTATTTTTATTTAATTATTTAAATTTAATTTTCTAGCCAGTGAGCCTTCTCTTCATTAATATGTATGGCCTTCATGCCCAAGGTTCCTTTTATGTAAAACACCTTTTTACCCCCACCTGCATGTGAGTTAAAAAAAGGCATATTAAGTGGGTAGAACTCCAAATCTAGTAGAGGTGGTTCAAGATGGAGCTGAGAAAAAACCAATCCCAGGGGATATAGTGGTGGACAATTGGAAGACTGTAAACACGATCCCAAAAGGTTCATGGTGTTTCTCCCCTAGGTCAGTATAAGTTTATCAACTACTAGATAAACTAACCATTAGAAAATATCATGATCATTATCTTTAATTTTTTTTTTCAATTCCATGGTTTATCATTATGGATGTGTTTTCACTATTACATAATTAATGAATTAAACAATCCAGAAAGAGAGAACTAAAAGAAACCGGACTTATGTGTATATATTATCAAGATATGGTTAATCACTTAAGTAAGTTCCACATAATATTAACAATAATTTGATAATGATAATAAAAAAAATCATGCATAAGTGGTAAAAACCTATCAAATAAATAATTATGTCAGAATAATCCATATGTTACTTGATTAAGGGAAAAACTCAGTAAAACTATTTTTTGTCCAACCCTTGTTAGGACACTTACTTTTATATGGGAATCCCTTGTTAATTTTTTTTGGGTTTACATAACCTTATTACTTCCAGAGGAGTATCACTTAATAAACATGGGGTAATATTGGAGGCTCGAGTTGAGGAATTATAAAAGTCATGATTTCAGGATTGGGGAGTCCACTTAATAGATCATGGAGTTGCAAGCCCACAATTTTCAAAGACCTTCCTAATTAAATACCTTCTAATAGCATGAACAACCATTATTGGGGATATGGGAAAGGCCATATAGATCTTTTCCACTAGAATTTCATTGCAACTGGACATTCTGAGTTCAATGGTGAGGGCCATTGGGACTTGATAAAATTGTGGTAGACTTAATAAAATTATATTATTTATCATACAATGTAATCAAGAATGTACTAATGATCTTCTATTGTAATTCTAGAATAAAAATGATAAGATCGTCGACCATACTATCCCTACAATCATTTCTATATAATGACAACATCCCCACTAGTAGTAACTTCATTGAATAGTTTAGATGCATTCGAGTTATCTTACACATTGAATGGAAGTCTTATGTGTTGGAGTCAACATTACCTAAACTGTCTACCATAGAGGGGATTGATGAGGATTTCCTGGTTTATGAGAAACATATGAATGGCGTGGTCTACATTCAATGTTTGATGCTATCATCAAGGTCTATTGACCACATGAAGTCTCGTGAAAACATGGATTCTTAAAGAATTATCGAGCACCTCCATGGTCTTTACCAGAGAGGGAATCAAAAGAAAGGAATGAGATATCCAAGGCACTCTTTCCGAGTAATCTTGGAGAAGGTACCCCGACTGGACTTCATGTAGTCAAGCTCATCAGATACATTGAGCACCTAAAGGTTCTAGGGTTCAAACATCCTGAAGAACTGGGCACCGATCTCATTCTCACATCACTTCCTCATGACTTCTCTAACATTGTTTTCAATTTCAATATGAACAACATTGAGAAGCCTATATCTGATATTCTTATCCTTATTCTCCAAGTAGAAAAAGATATGAAGCGTGAAAAGCCTTTTTTCCTTATGGTGAATAAGAGGAATGCAAAGGTAAAGATATTCAATCCCAATGATTCATCATGGCCTTCCATTTAAAGGAGGATCAATGGGGAAGAAAAGAAATAGGAGGCTATTTATTTTGCATGTGGTAAGAAGGGACACTAGAAGAAGAACTTCACTCAGCCTAAGAAGTAAGGGGAAGCTTCTGGTGTGAGTTTTATCGAATGTAATCTATCCATTTCTACAAATTAGATATTAGATACAACTTTTGGCACATACATATGTATCCAAATACAGTAAAAAATTAGATTAAGGAAGATTGATTGGGAAGAGGTAGATCTAAAATCATCCAATGGAGTGATACTTGTTATCGTAGTTGTCGGGGACTACCACCTCATGTTTCTATCTTAGATGATCTTGGTGTTAAGGGGCTGTTAATAGTTACCTTATGTTTCTAAAAACATAATATTTGTATCTTGACTAGATAGAGATGGATTTTTTTCAAGTTTGGAAATTAATGTTGTTTCTTTTACAATGGTAACATTTGTCTTGGTTTGGCACATTTATACAATGTTCTTTGCGTGATAGATTGCACATACGAAGTAATGGAAATCAATAACAAGGATTCTTCACAAGACTCAAAGAACACACGGCTTTAGCATCACCATCTAGGTCATGTTAATGATAAACTCTTGAAAATGTTACATCAATATGTATTTTTAGATTCTTTCGAATTAAAACCACAAGGTGTATATCATGCATGTTTAAAAGGAAAAATGACCAAATCCCCATTTAGTGGGAAAGGTGAAAGATAAAAATAACTTCTTGAATTGGTTCATTCTGATGTGTGTGGACCATTTCCTATTGAAGAAAGAGGAGGGTACTCAAACATCATAACTTTTTCTGATGATTTTTGTATATAGGGATATATCAACTTAGTGAGGTATTAGTCAGATTCTTTGGATACGTTGAATAAATATAAGAATGAAGTTGAGAACTATCTTGGTAATAAGATTTAGAAACTCCACTCAGACAGAGATGCATAATATCTTAATCAGGACATCATTGAATACTTATGAGAGTTTGTGATCCTATACCAACTCACTCCTCCATACCCTCCCCAGTGGAATGGTGTGAGTAAAAGGAGAACCCCACACTGTTGGATTTGGTGAGATCAATGATGATTCATGTGGGTCTCCCATTATCCTTTTGCGGATATGCATTACAAACAATGAAACACATACTAAACCAAGTACCAAAAAAATTGATAAATGGTATTCCATATGAGTTCTAGGGTGTTCGAGAAGCCATGTTATCAAATTTTTATGTATGGGGTAGCGAAGCATTTATTAAGGCCTCTTCATGTAACAAACTCTAACTCCGAGGAATAATGTTTACCTTTATAGGATACCCAAAGGAATAAGTGTATATTACATATACAACACCTCTAAAAAAATATTATAGTGGAAATACATGCCATATTTATTGACAGGGAGAACATCTACAATAGAAATAGATGGAGTGAGATAGACATAGATTAATTCGAAGCTCAAGGTACACAAGAGTTGGTATAGGAACAAATTTCGCAATGCCCCATGGAAGAATAATCTATTCTAGAGACACAAGTACTACGCAAGAGTACAAGAGAGGTTAGAGAACCTGAATGCTAGGGGTTTATATTTACTGAGGATGGTGACTCAGAATTAGATGATATTCATTATCCTCTAACCTATAAGGAAGCAGTAAGTGGTACAAACATTGATATGTGTAAAGTAGCCATGAATTCTTAAATGGATTCCATGTACCAAAACCAAGTTTGGATTTTCTTTAGATCCTCTAGTTGATGTAAATCAGGTTGGTGGAAAATGGGTATTCAACAATAAACTAGACATGGAAAAACAAGTCAGTACCTATAATGCATGACTGGTTGCAAAAGGGTTTTAACAGCATGATGGAATTGAATACGATGAAACCATTTCACCGGTTAATTTTCCAAAATCCATCAGAATTATAGTTTCCATTGTGGCTTACCATAACTTGGAGATTTGGAAAATGGATTTCAAAATAGACTTTCTTAATAGGAACCATTTGGAAGATGTATACATGACACAACCTGAATGGTTTGTGACTCCAAAGGATTCCAATAAGGTATTCCAGTTTTAGCAATCCATTTATGGATTAAAGAAAGTATACAAGTCACGAAACATTAATTTTGTTGAATCCTTAAAAAAATTGGTTTTATCATGAATTAATGTGAGCCCTGTGTCTACAAATGGTTTATTGGGACTTCAGTAGTTTTTGTAATATTATATTTTGATGATATATAACTTATTGAAAATGTGATACCAGTCTTACAGTCTATATTGCATAGTTGAATCTATGATTCTCCATGAAGGACATGGGTGATGTGGCATATATTCATTGGATCAATATTCATCGTGACAGATCCAAGATACTATTGGTCCTAAGTCAAATTACATACATTGATAACATACTGAAGTGATTCATTATGGAACAATCCAAGTGTGGATTATTTCCAACATCACATGGAAATCATCTTTCCAAGAAAATGTATCCTTAGACACATGAGGAATGAATGGTAACGGAAAAGACTCCATATGCATCAGTGATTGGGTGAGTCATGTATTCCATGCTATGTACTTGGCTGGATGTCACTGATGTGTTATGTGTAGTAGGCAGATATCATGTTGGCCTAGATGACCGCCCTTGGATGGAAGTCAAGACTATCCAAAATTATCTGAGGCGTACTAAGGATATGTTCCTAGTTTATAGAAGATATGAGGAACTACTTATCATAGGATATGCATATTCAAGTTTCCATACTAATCAAAATGACATGAATTCACAAAGGTGGTACATCTTCCGTTTGAATAGAGGAGCAGTGAGCTGGAAGATCTCAATGTAGTGTGTGGTCATAGATTCTACAGAAGTGTCTAAGTATATCACTGCTTCTGATGCAGCGAAAGAAGTAGTTTGGATGTGATGTTTTGTGCAGGAGCTGGATGTGATACCAAGAAGTAAAGATCCCATAACATAGTACTATGATAATACTGCAGTAGTGGCTCTCTCAAAAGATCCAAGGACACATCAGTGGACGAAGCACAAACTTCAAAAGTATCATATCTTGGGTGATATTTCTCTGAGACGTGAAGTTGCAGTGACCAATATTTCCATGGAGGAAAATGTGGCGGACCCCATGACTAAATCCTTGACTCATAAGAAACATGATCACTATGTGAGCTTTTATGGACTAAAAATTGTAGGCAGTTGGCTCTAGTCCAAGATAGAGTTTGTAAGAGTTGGTTTCCTAAAACCAACTGGTTGTACTTATATTAAATTGATATTTAATGTATTTAAATATTAAACATCTTATTATATATTGTTCATTTATCTTCATGACTATGATGTAATAATGTCCCAGAGTATTTGTTTAATTGATAAGATCATAGAAGTTTCCCACTATGATGAGAAACATGAAATTCTATGAAAATATTCATAAATAGAGTTTTATAGTTGAATGACATACTATGAAGGGACAGATATCATGAAGACTGTCATGTGTGATTACATGTGAGATGATGATACTTCCTCTCATGAAGTTCTCACAAGGAAATCTCCAAGAAATGGGATTTTGAGTACAGACCCTACTGTAATAATTCTGCATGTTTTGGTTTCATTGGATATTTATATCTGCAAGAGTGTGTAATGACCCTATGTCGTTAAGATTATAAATAATACGTGTCTCGACTCATGCACATTGATATACCAACGAAAATTAACATGCAGACAGGTGGAGGGAAGTATGGTATGTTGGGTGCGTCACGAGTGACATGATTTTAATGCACAAGTCGAGTAAGGATGTGTCCCTCCCATTTAGGGAGGTTGATATCTCGACCTTTTGATTGAAATAGAATCTTCATGTGAAATTCCATGTCTATGTTTTAATGATGATTTTATTTTAGGTAGTCAAAGAAAAACGTATCAAATATTATGGTTGATGACATTATCATTAAACATTCTTGATTAGATATTGAGACAAAGGGATTATATTAGACAGTGATAGTTCATATGTGGATTTCATTGTTGCGACTTTACATTCTTTATCTTAGGTGCCTTGACCTATTTCCAGAAAGTACTCTTTGACCTTAGGCAAGCCTTCCTAATTCTAATGAGAAAAAATCCTAGAGGGTCACATGCTAATTGTTTTTTGTGGTCTCGGATAAATTATATTTGAATTTAATTAATGAAATAAATATTATTCCCAAGATCATGGAATAATTCTATTCAAGTTAATATGATCGCATAAATTAAATAAAATATATTTATTTATTTTATTTAATATTTAATCAATATTTATATACTATTTTATAAATAAAATATATATTTAATAGAAAAAATTATTAAGTTTTTTATTCAGGTGTTCTATAAATGTATGTAGAGTTCAAGAGGACCAATTCTGGTCAAGTTGTAAAATAATTATTTTCAAGATACTAAATAATTATTAGTTATAGAACTTAAAAAAATAATGATGCTTTATTTTGTGAAGTAGAATGTTATTCTTAATTCTATTTTGTGCAATTTGGCACACCATAAATAATAACTTGGTTTTATTATTATGAGCATCGGGTATCTCAACATTCATGAATGTATTTAATTGTTGTTATAAAATTAAATATTGTAACTGTTGTTCCATGCATATAAATAGTCATGTACGTCTATTATTCCATAGTGAACACACCACACATATGGTGAATTGAGAATTGATTATATAAACATGTTCTCTCCCGAATCCTCTTTATTCCCCTATCAAAAATGAGAAATTTTCTTCAAGGCCGAATAATAAGAGATCAATAACGAATGACACAAAATACTCACTTCATCATGCTAGTACCCAGATAATGCATGATGTCGATCAGAGGCCATCAGTGCACATGTGTGATCACCTCTATAGGGATTCTATTTTGGATCCATGAAAGTGAAATGAGATAATCTAAAAGGGTCATTCTGAATGATCAACATCATCAACGAAGAAAATATCGAAGATATAGGTATTTTTTCTTTATTAAATTAATGAAATTAATTATAAAAATGATGTGTAAGATCCTTCATAAAGATTTCGAGCCTCTTCATTCTTTATCTAAATCATTGATTCTATTTTGTGGAGATTGATGTTCATCGTCGTATTGATCTGTAAATAATCATTGATCATGGAAAAATTTAAACTTGGGTGTCAGCCCAACAGTGCTTCCACTACGCCCAGAACCTACAACTACCATGACCATATTGGACTTGTTTTTTCACACTAGAACATGATCATTGCATCATTACCATCATAATGACTTCATTGTTGGGTGTGGCCTTCTTGGCTACCTCTCTATCATCACCATGTTCAAAACTAGACAGTTTTATTTTTTATGGTATGAAATTCTTTCATGGTAAACCATTCATGATTTTTGTATACATGATGATTATTTCACAAGGAATTTTCTAATTTATAACTTCATCCAATTATCCATTGATGAACCTTGTGGGAATTAATTCATCATAGATTTTTATAGAAAATCACAACGGAACTTCAAATGAGAACCTATCACATGAAGATGTGTGGATTTGGCACATGAAATATTGTTTATCTATAGCACATTAGTTTAGTTGGAGACCGGTTTGGTTTTCCTATATATAGTGAATTTATTCTATTATTGTTGGTTATATGACTACACCATTATTAATTAACTTGTTATTTAATTTATTAATTTTATAATATTTTTGTTTTACCAAAATTTTAGGGGATGAGCACTACTATGTCCCACCTTTTGTTGTAGGTACATGTTATCTTGTTCAAGTATTTTTTATGTTTTTCTTATAGGGAGACTCATTTAAGTGAATTTTGGTGTTTTTCTAATATTTTGAATGATTTAATTCAATCAATGTAAGTACATTTAGTGTAAAATTTAATTTTCATAGTGAGAACAACATTGATCTTCTGGTTGATAAATAGAGGAACTCATTCTCATTTTGTAACATTATTTTTTAAACCCATGAAATATATTTCGTGCCTAGTAAATTTAACCAATGGTTAGTAGATCATATAACATGATACGAGCCAATGGGTTGGGATGATTGTGTGGAGGGGGACTGGTAGGATCAAGGTGGAGGGGGACTATAAGGGGCTGGGGGAGGGGGAATTGGAAGGGGGCTAGCAGGGGGTGAGGGACTAGTAGGGGCATGGGGGGAGGGGAAATAGGATATGGGTGGGGGAAACTGGTAGGGGAATGGATTGGCAGGGGTGCAAGGGTGGAATAGAAGGGGGTGAAATGGAGGGATGGTAGGGGGAGGGTGAATGGTAGGGGGAGGGGGAGGGGAAACTAGAAGGGTAGGGGTGAAGGACTAGCAGAGGGAGGGAGGAACTGTCAGGGGGTGGGGAAACTAGAAGGAGGAGGGGAACTAGTAGGGGGAGGGGACTGAAAATGGGTAGGGGGGGGAATGGTAGGGGTAGGGACTATCAGGGGGTGCATTGGGGATGGAAATGGGAGGGGGAATTGCAGGGGTATGGTGAATGGAAAATGGCATGGTGGTGGGTGTAGGACTGGCAGGGGCAGGGAAGGGGGAACTGGCAGGGGCAGGTGGTGCAAGGGCGATGTCAGGGGGAGGGGACTGGAATGGGAAAGTGGGAGTGGAAACTAGTAGGGTGTGAAGGGATCGGGACTGGTAGGTGGGGACAGGCAGGGGGAGGAGGGGAAACTATTTGGGGATGGGATACGTTTGGGCTGCAAGGGGAATGGTGGGAGGGGGAGTAGGGGGGACTAGTAGGGAGAGGACAAGGTGCGGTGGGGGGAATGTGAAAGGGAAATAGTAGGTGGGGGAGGGGTAACTCATAGGTGGGGGAGGGGTAACTGGGAGGGGGAGGACATGTACTGGGGTGGTTGATCAGGAGGGGCGTGGCAGTCTAGGTAGGAGGGGGTGCCTTGGTGGGTGGGGTGTCTTGGAGGGGGGGTCAAGGTTTGTGGGGGGGGGGGGGGGGGCTACTACAAGGGTGGATGGCTATTGCAGGGGGTGTTTAAGGGGGTAATCAAGGGGACATACTATAGGGGGTGTTCAAGGGGGGAATGACGGTCCGTGGGGGTTATGGGGGTGCAAGGGTTATGGGTGTGTAGGGGGGTCGAGGATGGAAAGGCATGGGGTGTAGTGGGCTATCTAGGGGGTGCAAGGGGGATGTCCATAGGTAGTGATTTTTTATACAATTTAAATAATATCACCATGGTTATAACTGTGGTAGTAGGTTCCTAATGCCACGGTAAACCCATATCACCAAATGGCATAATGCCATGCTTAAAACTGTGGCAAGATAACCCTGATTCCATGGTTAAACTGTAGAACTAGGCCCTATTGCCATGGTGATATCAGCCAAATATTTCCAAAACTGTGGCCATAGGCTATTTCAAAAATATTCAGTCCTACAACAATGGTTCAGAACGTTGGTCTTTGGTGATTTTTCTAATTGTGATACTCTTTTTGAAATTAGAAAAAAAAAAGTATTTAACATGATCAAAATATAACTCATTTAAATAAAATAACTCGTTGGGAGTGTATTAATTTTTGATTTAATGTTTTATTTTTTATATTTGATTATTTTATGGATTATTGTGTGTGTTTTAATTATGATAATCACGGTCATTACTGGTCTTTTATTGCACCCCGATAATGCTTGATCTTTTTTGTGGTTATTTGAAAAAAACAACCTGAAATATAGTTAATCATGTACACATGGTTAAATAAATTTAAGACCTATGATCAAACTCATTCTGTGATCAGCACATTTATTTTTAAGTGGAATTTAAAGAACCCATATTGGTTAAATTTGAATATGCTTCATTGGTGGTTGTGGTTATGTGATGTATGTTTGGTTAGGGTTGTGTGGACTTGGTATGTGGGGTTGTACAAGGGGAGTATAGGTATCTGTGTTTGAGAGACTGATTGATTGTCGAAGAGATGAACTTTTAGGCCGTTGAACTACCTTTATGTTTTGTTGTGGTCATGAAGCAACATCGAGCACTGGGACTACGGTGTGGTTCTAGACATGTTATAAAGCGGGACTACATTGGGGATTTGTTTGGGAAGTGGGGTTACATGGATGAGTTTTGGAATAAAGGATGGGTTTTTTTTAATTTGAATATTGATATTGGGTATTAGTTTAATGGGGATGTGCAGTGGGACTATAATTCTATTTCTTTCATTGTTTTGTGTTGTCATATAGTGGTACATAATTTGTTTTTGCTGGTTTCCTGGGGTGGCTTTGGTTTTTGGTTTATCGATAGTGTTTAAATAATTTAAGCGAATCTCCAAAAATAATTACATAAATGTAAATTTAACAAAAAGGTGAAAGGGTAATGCTTTGATAGCTGTTGTTGTATGGTTGTCCATGTAAGAGTAGCCGCAAAAGTAGGGATGGTGTGGGAATGTTTTCTATTTTGTGAAACTTGTAGGTTGGGGAAAAGAGTTTTTTTGACTATATAAATATATTTTATTTCCTTGTGATTTCTATCTGCACCTCACCCTTTTTGAGAACTACGTTTCGAACCCCACCATTTCATGGGGGGAATGTTTTCCCCAAACATCTAGGTGGGAGGATGGATGGCTACTTACTGATTTTAGTCCTCACACCCTCTTCAGGATCTTGCTGCTTCGGTGTATCTGGGATGGCTGTAATTTATTCAGGCTTACCATAGTCCATGATTCATTAGGAAATGTTTTGTTTTGAACTAGGGGCCTAGGTTTATGCAGTCCAGGTTTGTTTTCCCAAGTATCTTCGGGATGAGGCCCATGTGTCTTTGGGTGTGGAGGTGGTTTTTCTAGACCTAGTGTGTTCAGGCATGGCGGTGGATGGTCAGGACCATGTGGTTGTATGCCTGTTTTGGTGTGGTGTGGACTATTTGTGTGCGGGTAGGTTGTGGTAGTGGGACTGCATGTTGTAAGAGTGGAATCATCAATATGTCATGTCATTGGGAATTAGCAGTTAAAAAGTGGGAATGTGTTGTGTGGGGTACCCAATGTCTTTGTTCTTATATTGTTATTATACATTAAAAATGTTACATGGGTGAGTGTGCCTTGGGTAGGTTGGGATAGTTAGTATTACATGGTTGGTTCATGACGCTCTACTGTTTTATCACATGGGAAATAGTATGTTCACTATTTTTTGCAAGAGTAGCTTTCTTTTTCCCTACAGAGTATACTTGTATGATCACCATACATATGTAAAATTGTTTTATGGTTTCCAGGATCATGTTGTACCTTACTAGATAGGCGTCGGGATGGTTGATATTTTTGTTTAGTTTCTATTCATTATTAATTTTTGGGAATTTTTCCTTACATTGTATTAGTTTCTTTTGAACATCCATATGGGACGGATTCATTGATTTACTTTTACCTTTATTCCTTACTGTTATTAGGATTAACCATCTTATCTACCAATCATGTTCTATAAATATGTTAATTCCTTCCATTTATGTGAGATTATATACCCTTGGTCCTAGTCACCGCTCTGGGGCCTACTAAAGGCAAGACTCGGGGGGTTCATTATCAATCCTTCACCACGAGGATGGAAGGGAAAGGCATCTCTATGTCCTTTCCCTCATCTTGGAGAAGGAGGGTCATGAAAAAATTGCTTCATAGGTTATGGTTGAGATATATGGTGGAGTTCGAGGTTAGGCATGGTGAAGATTTCATTGGATGGTAGGGAAACATTGTTACACAATCTTGGTGCGTGAAATTTGCCAAGGAAGACAATCTTGGACATGGGATTTTAGGGCCCCCAGTGATCTGATGCAAGGACTCTCAACCTACTGAACAACCAAGTGAGGCTACACTGATTTCATGGTAGAGACCCTAGGAAAGGTACAAGAAACATACTTTCCTTAGTTCTTGTGTGCGTTGGATGTTTGTTTTATTTAAAATAAATAAAAATATTAATTCAAATCTTTATGGAAACTTTTACACTACTTGAGAATAGGAATTATTTGTTACTTCTTTCAACTATGGAACCTGAATTTCATCTACAAGTAGTACAGGTAGTCAAAGCCCATCTAGTTGAGTTGGATGATCAGTAAAGGGATGATCGAGATGCGGAGGACAACCGGTAAAAGAATATTTTTCTTTCCTTCTAGCGTAATACTTTGTGAAAGTAGGTGGGTAGTGTCTCAGACATGGAAATGGAGAGCTACCATGTACAACTGGTGATTTCTTTCAGCTTAATCTTGGCTCTTACGGAGTTCTGGCTTCCTCTACTAGTGATCCAGATGAGAGGGGTGGCATGTTAGTGATGGAAGCTTTATCTCTGGGAGAAGAAGGATGCTGAGGTTTCATGGACTGACATTGAGAATGATTTCCGGGAGGAATTCATTTCTTCCATGATGAAGGCCAATAAGAGGCAGGAGTTACTCTCACTACGACAAGGGAGTACATTGGTAATGGATTTTTGGATCATGTTAAATGATCTCCTTCATTTTTTCCAAACCCTTTTCTAAATGAGGAGTCACGATCAATATACATAGAGGAGGCACTCTGATCTTCTCTTCAATATGATGTTACTACCATCACGCTACAAACATACATAGATGTTCAGATGAAGGATAATTTATTGGAGAGGATTACCATGCTGGGAGGTGTGCCACAAGAGGGGAGGTAGTCGAGTTCGTCAAAGGGGAAGGCCATCAGTAGCAGACCTCCTCTATCAGGGCCTTCCAGGTTTCGACAAGCAGGGAGAAGGCCTTAGCAGTTCTAGTTCCAATCTCCTAGTCCTCAAATTTTTTCCACAGCCCTAATACCAATGTTTGGTATATTTGGATGTTGTGGTATTCTTCAGAATCAACGCTCGGTCCGATTTCAGTATGGTTGGGGTGGGAGTGTTTAGTTCCCACCATAGTAGAACCAGTTTCTGTCAAACCTTTTAGCAGCAGCAGTAGCCGAAGTACAGACGTTGCAGGGGAGGATGACCTTAGGGTGCTCTTTAGGGACCCTGAAAAGGGTGTGGTTTAGGCGGCGGTCGACATCCGAGGGACAAAGGAGTTGGGTGTTGGTAGTTGCACACCGTAGAGGTATCAGTTTCAGTAAGGCCAGAGGTTGTTTGAGGTACGATCAGTCTGTTTAGTACTCTTGCCTCTTCCTAGTTCAATTCCAGAGATTCAAACTCCTTTTTTATCCTAGTCTATCCCAGCCCTTGGGTATAGAAGAGGTGATACGTCCTGTTCTCGAGTATTGAGATTTCAAGTTGGAGGCCAGGCCTGGTTGTTTAATGTTTTTTGATGATACAGACTGATTTTGGGGTTGCATCAGTCTAGTGGGGATCTCTTTCTATAGAAAACGTAGCTATATGATTTCCTCATGAGAATTAACAAGATGTTTTCCATGAGCACTATTATCAAATTCTTCCGAAGAAGGGTCGTGTTCTTAGATATGGGCAACAAGTGTGTAGCTTTCATTGCTAAGAAGAGTTTCCAGGATGACATCCGACATGCAGATCCCCTTCTTTCATTATTAACCATGCGATCAATAGAATCAATTGAATTAGAGATGTTGGATGTTCGATGGATTTTCAGTGAGTTCCATGTTATATTCCCAAAAGAGGATTTTACTCTACCCCCTCGATGTGATCCTTATTTTGGGATATACTTATAATTTGGTGCGAATCTGATTTCAATGGATCCCTATCAAATGTAGACATCTGAATTGTGGGAGATGAAGATTCATATTGATTAACTAATGAAGAAGGGTTTTATCTAACCATGATATTCACCATGGGGTGGTCCAGTATTGTTCTCAATGATGACATACAGTGGCCTCATGCTTTGCATAGAATACCAAATAATGAATCAGGTGATGGTCAAGAGCCATTACCCCCTCCCAAGGATAGATGACCTTTTTGACTAGTCGAAGATAGAATTTTGGTTCTTTAAGATCGACTTGTGGTCCGGATATCACCAATTGAGGTAAAAGGAGGGTGGCATCCCGAAGAATAATTTCATGTGCAGATATGGGGACTTCGAGTTGGTGGTCATGTCGTTCGGCATTAAAAATGCACCAACTATGTTCATGGGACCAAAGAAATATTTTTTCTGCCAGTATCTAGATTGGTTCATTGTCGTGTTCATCGATGAAATCTAAATCTACTCATGATTAGAGTGGGATCATGTCAAGCATCTAAGGATGGTTTTGGAGGTCCTCTAACACCACCATCTCTATGGGATGTTTTTAATGTGGATGTTCTGGACACGAGAGGTGAACTTTCATGGAAACATGGTTCTTAGCATGGAATAGAAGTGGAATCATCAAAGGTCAATGCATTGGTTTCTTGAGAATCACCCAAGAATGTGGAAAAGGTTTGTAGTTTCTTGGGACTGGTGGGTTACTACTGAAGGTTCATACCTAACCTCTCTCAAGTTTCATCACCTTTGAAAACCTTGACATGAAAAGACCAGACCTTCTTATTGAGTGAGTAGTGCTAGGAAGCATTCATTTATCTAAATAAGAATCTAGTTAGTGAACCAGTGCTGGGGTTTCTAGAGGAAGCAGTGACATTTGATGTGTTCTCTGATTCTTCTGGTCTAGGCATGGGGTGTGCGCTGATACCGTAGCATGGAGTCATCTCTTATGGGTATAGGTAGTTACACCCTCACAAACATAACTATGCGACACAAAACTTGTAGATTTTATAGGGGTGTTTGCACTAATGTTTGGGCAGAATTACCTCATCTGGGAACACATCGTAGTCTTCATAGATCAAAAGAGAACGAGGTATGTATTCTCCCAGCAAGACCTGATCTTTCTACAACAAAGGTGTATGTATTTTATTTAGGACTATGAATTAGGGATATCCTAAACCTGAGGAAAGGTAAACATGGTGGCTGGTTCCTTGAGTACGAATTCATAGAAGGATGTGGTTCGGGAGTCATTAGATTCTTGGAAGGAAATGTAGGATTTGACTGCATTACATTTGAGCATGAGAGTGGAGGATGGTAGAGGATGTCTATTTTAGCTGATAGTGTAGTCTTCCTTGGTATGATAGGTGGATAAGTCTTTTTGGGGAGACTCAGAGGATGATGTTATTCATGATTGTGTAATCCAGGGTGATGCTCTGGAAGGATGGTTAAAGGATTTTGAAAATCAGATGTTTTTCCATTGGAAGTTGTTTTTCTCATTGGAGATGTGTGAGGCTATTCTCAGTGAGTTCCATAACACCCCTTGGAGGTACATATTGGAGTCTCCTAGATTTACTAGGGCTTGAGAGGTCAGTTTTTGTGGCACTGAGAGAAGCAAGAAGTTGTAGAGTTTGGGGAAAAATTCATTATGTGTCAGCAGGTCAAGGTCAAACACTGTGTTCTCAGTGGTCTATTCTAGTACATTAGCAATACCGAGTGGAAGTAGGGTGCTATATCGATGGATTTCGTCACATTACTACGTAGGGATGATGGAGGATATGATGTCATCTAGGTAGTGGATGACCATTTGATGAAATCAACTCACATTATAGATGATAAGGAGTCGAGTGTAGTGGATTCCTTATCACAGAATTACATGGATTAGGTAGTTCGGAAACTTGGAGTCCCTAGAACGATCATTTCAGATTGGGATGCATCCTTTACTTCATGATTCTGTATTGGATTTTAGCTTTCTTTTGGAACCCATCTATTCATTATCACTTCTTTCCACCATCTAAATGATGGGAAGATTGAGAGGAACACAAAAATATTGGAGGATATGTTGCAAGCATGTATTTTGGACTTCATAGGATCATGGGTATAACTCTTACCCCTAGCGGAGTTTTCTTACTATAATATCTATTAATCCATCATTAGAATGGAACCATTAATGTACTTCTATGGAAGACCATGTCATTCACCCGTTTGCTGGACAGAGGTTATGGAGTTATGTGTTCTTGGCCCAGAGGTAGTACAGAGCATGACAGAGAAGGTTCAACTTATTAGTGAAAGGATGAAGGCAGCTCAGGACTGAAAGAATTCGTATGCCAAACATAGGAGGAGAACCATAGTGTTTGGGGATGTGGACCGCGTTTTATAGATGGCCACCCTTAGTGTAGAGATAAGTTGTTTCTCATGGGGATTAAACTATATACCTGTTTCATTAGACCTTTCAAGGTTTTTGGAAAATTTGGAAAGGTGGCGTATCAGTTTGTGTTACCACTGCAATTGGAGAGGATCCAAAACATCCTCCAAGTATCTCAGTTCCTTTTGTATCTACACGATGACTCCCACATCATCAGCTTTGTAGAGTTGGATATTGAGAACAATGTGACACTCATGATGTGACCAGTGAGAATCAAGGATCATAAGGCGTAGGGGCTTTGTGGAAGTCTATTCCCTTGGTTCATGTGTTGTGGTGGCATGGTGGCCTCGAGGAGAGTACTTGGGAGAAAAAGGCAAAAATGTGTGCCCAGTAACCAGAGATTTTGTGTGTTTGGATCTTGTTTTTTCTCTGTTCCTTGCTTGTGACGTATTTTTTGACCCTACATTTTCATTAATAAGTTATTTCTCAATTATCTATTTTGTGTTAAAAGTCCTAACAATGGGGAGGGTAGGACCTGATCCCTAATGATGAAGCATTAAGGGCGATGATATTAAACCTATGCAGATATGTCAGTTCCACCTAAAGTGGATAGTATCTTGATAAGGAGGAAGTAGCTCCCTAAACAATGGGTCTGGATGGTGTCACCATTTTGTGTTGGTGTTGTTACATGAGGAAGAGAAGAAGTAGTGTTTCTACAATTATTCAGGAGATATATGTGAGAGAGATTGACTTGGAATTTGAGGTTTTATTCAATCTTTCTAACAAATATTGGGAGTTTTTTCATAGATATGTATCTTACGATGTGGTTTTTCAAACACCTATTCTTTCATCGAGTTTACTCTTGAATTCTATATGGTGAGAAAGGATTGTGTGGTATCTGATGTAATGGTTCAGACCATCTTGATCCATTACATTTCCAAATTCTAATGTTTTAGGTATCCTGGTAACCATCGGTGAATCATTGAAGAGTTTTCCAAATTTCAAGTAGAAAAAACTATGCCACCAATCTGCATCAGTGCCACACTAACCGGTTCAAGGGCGTTGGTGACTCACCCATTAGTTAGTCATTTCCATCCTCTCCCAGACTTTTCAGTTTCACTATAGTAATATCTCATTAAATTTAAAAGTGTTTTCATACCCCTTTAAAATGGATTTAATGACCGAAAAATATATCTTAAATCATCAATGATTCAGGCGTACCTTGAATTACCAAAACATGCGGAATTTGTATCAATTTTACACCTTATGCTGCTTTTTCCAGTCTCCCATGTTTTCCAGTTAGGCCCATGTTACCCGCTTTTCACCTTTAAGGGAAATATATCAACTCACAACCATCCACTGGTTTATCTTTACTGTTTTTAGGGTAATTATTAATTCTCAATTAGTTACAACATGTGAATACTCAGTGCTACGTGGTGAATCCATGATAAGGTTATTTAGTACTTCGAAATGGTATCCGTGAATTTCGGATCTGGCCTCTTCTTAAGATGAGATATTCTCTTTCTTCTTCTTTTTGTTTCTCTTGGTAGTTCTGGAGACTTCCTCCTGATACAAGTCATTCACCTATGCTGGAGCCCCTCCCAAAGAACCATGGTGTTTTATTTTCCTCTCTGTTGTGCCATCCCTTGTTTTTGGGGAAAAAAGGAATTTCAGTTTTTGATCATCCAATTAGGGGTTTTCACTTGATCCATTCAAATTGTGCATAATGAGGTGTGGGAGTATTAATGGTTCTCAATAAGGAATGGTTGGATACTCTTTCTGAGATGATAATTAAGAAAGAATTTAATATAATCAAAAAATAAATCACATAAATAATATAATTTGTGGGAAGTGGCCTAATGTTCTATCACCTATTTTATTTTTTATCTTGGATTGTTTTATAGATTGTTGTGGGTCTATGCCTTCTGAAAATCATGACCATTGGTGGTATTTTCATGTGCACCGGTAATTCCCTATCATTCTTGTGGGGATTTGAAAATGGTTGTAACATGAAATATGGTTAATCACATACACTCTTTTAAATAAATTAATGCCCCAGGATCAAACATGGTATGTGATCACCTCAATTATATTAAAGTGTAAATTAATGAACCCCTGTTGGTTAAATTTGAATATGGTTAGTTGATGGTTGTGGTTGTGTGTTGTGTCTTCTGGTCAGGGTTTTGTGGGCTTGGTATGTTGGGTTGTACAAGTGGTGGGTTGGTATCCCAATCTGATAAACTAATCGATTTTGGAATGGATGAATTTGTTGGAAGCTAAACTGAATTTTTGTTATGTTGGGATCATGAAGCTACGTCGAGCAGTGGGATTGTGGTGTGGTTGTGGACTTGTAATGCAGTGGGACTACATTGGTGATTTTTTGGTCAGTGGGGATGTAGTTCTAGGTTGTGGAATAAATAATGGTAGATTTTCAACATTGAATAATGATATGGATAATATTTTAACGGGGATGTGTATTGGGACTTCTTGTTTAGTTTTGTTCCATTGTTTTGTGTGGTTGTACTGTGGTACTTAGTTTTCTTTTGATGGTTACTTAGTGTGGCTACATTTTTTGTTTTCCTAGTAGGGTTAGAATAATTAAAGCTAATTCTCTTTAATAATTTCATAAATAAAAATTGAAAAAAATGGGGATGGATTATGCTTTGGTAGAGGTTGTTGTCTGGTTTTACGTGAATGAGTAGGAGTGAAAATAGAGTTGGTATGGGATTATTGTCTGTTGGGTGAAACCTGTAGATTAGAGCTTAGTGTTTGATTACACACACACACAGATAGATATATATTTTAGTTCCTTTTGATTTTTGTATTCACCCCAACCTTGTTGAGCACTAAATTCTGAACACCTCCATTTCATGGGTGAGGGTGTCTTTCCCAAACATCTCAGTGCAAGGATGGATGGATGGTTTCATATTTTCTTCCTCAAACCCTATTCCTGATCATGCCGCATGGGCATATCTGATTATGCTTTAATTACATGAGGCTTAAAATAGTACACGATTCCTTGGGTAATGGTTTGTTTTGGACGAGGTGAGGAGGTGTTTGAGGGCCATGTTTGTTTCCTAAGTATCATCAGGATGAGGCTCAGGTGTCTTCAGGCGTGGTGGTGGTTGTTCTGGCCTAGGTTTCTTTGGACATGGTAGTCTTTGTTCTGGCTCTAGTGTCTACCTGCATGGTTATGTGTTTGTGGGGCCTAGGTGTGTATGGGGAGGTTGTGGCAATGGGACAGTGTGTTGGAAGAGTGGCAGCATCAAGAATTAAGATTGTGGGAATAAGCAGTTAACTAGTAGAAAAGTGGTGTGCAGGTTACCCATTGTCAATGTGATCATATTATTACATTACAAGACTTTTATTACATGGCTAAGTGTCCATTGGTGAGGTTGTGATGGTTAGTATTCCTTGGTAGGTGTTTGAGGCTCTATAGCTTTCTCAAAGGGGCGTTAGTTTGTTCCCTCACTTGTGCACGAGTAGCTTTATTTTTTCCAATTGAGTATACATGTATTCTCACCCTACGTATGTAAAACTATTTTCATGTTTCGTGGAGGACATTTAGGACCGTGTTGGACCTTACTAGTTTCGCGTCAAGACAGTTTCTATTCCTGTTTATGATTTATTCTTTTGTGGTTTTGTGAGTTTTTCCTTACCTTGTATCAATTTATCTTTATCATTAATATGGTAATGGATTCCATGCATTAATTTGATCTTTATTACCTGGTGTTCCTAGGATTTACAATCTTATCTCCCAATATTGTTAAATAAAATGGATAATTCCTTCAATTTATGAGAGATTCTTTGCCCTCGGTGCTAGTCACCACTCCGAGGCCTACTGAAGGTTGGACTTAGGGGTCATTATATCTCCTTCACCATGATGAAGGAAGGGTAGGGCATCATGATGTACTATCCCTCATATTGTAGAAGGTGGGTCCTAACATATATTCAAATAAACTCATTCTGAGTTCATCTATCCTCAACCCACTGGGAATTTTAGGGAAATGATTTTTTATTTAATACACATTATTGGTAAAATTATATTAATTAAATAGTAATGACTTTCATATCAATAATATCTGTTTAGGAAACCATGACTGATTCATTTTAGGTATCACATAAGATTATAAAATAACAAAATAAAAATTTTTTAAAATTCGTTACTCAGGATGGTTTTTTACCTAACATAAAGAGCTATTCTAAGTGTTAGAATAAATATTATGTCTTGATATAAATCAAACAATTTTGGTAAATTATATTTCTCCTATATATTTATTTAAATGTTATGCTTGATGGTAAAGATAATATTTCCTAAAACCAAATCATTTATCTTTATATTGTGATGTTGTACAAAAATTTAATATCACCATTTATAAAATATCATCATATAATAAGGATGACCCCTATTGAAATCTATCTCTTCTATTAGGGATCAATGATCAATAATTCATTGTGAAATGAATAAAAATATAATTTATACTCTGATATAATTATTTACATTGGGAATAATCAAAATGAAACTATACAAGACTCTTGTATAGTTAATTAGAATACTCATTTTCCAATCCAATCTAGTGATTATTTGAACTCTATTAGTATAGTAACATATTACATGTAGTGTATCATATATAATTTTCAATTAAAATATTTGATTGATTATCTCCTAATATTATTAGTGTATCCCATTACATATTTTCCTCACCCAAGATAATTTAAGGCCCACAAACATTATCATAACATGTCTAGTATAATGATAATGGTCTTAATAGTTTCTTATTCTCATGGATTATAAATCCTTTTTGATTTGATGAGTATTTAATAATACCAAACTATGTCATCTTACTACACCTACATCTATGAATCATATAATATTTGGGATTGGAATGTTTTTCCATTCTCCATATCAATTTTTTAAAACATATTTATGTGTAACTCATTAAATGGAACATATATCGTGTTTTAAACCAAATAAAAAATTATCTATTTACATAAATATCACAATTCATTTGATATATTATGTATAATAAACTGTAACGTGTATGGTTTTATAATCATATGAAATATATAATCCTAAGAAGAGTAACAATGGATAGACATAAAGGTAACCCCATATTTTCTAAAAAAGAACAAGAAATAATGTCATTTGTTTAGTCATTTGAAGTCAAAATTTTAAGGTTAGCCACATTTTAGATTTCACATAGCTTCATTTATATGTTTTACTATAATTTGAGGATTTTAATGGTGTTTTGGATGATGGGAAAAAATTTCTAGGTTTTTCATCATGGTGTATATTGAAGAACATTTAATAGCTCTATCGTCTGACTAGTGGACACCACCGGCAAGTCGATATAGTTCCTATGTAAAACATTTTATACTTAGTGACCACTAGATCACTATTAGAGGATGCAAGTTATTGGGTAGAGTTTATATAGAACATTCTCTTCCTATATTCAACCAGTTTGATGGTGGAAATAGTTAATTCACATTAGGCATGAAGAGTTTAATGGTGTCCTTATTTAAGCATGTCCCCTTGGAAATTCCAATGGTACCATTAAACCACCATAACTCTAAAAGATCAATAAGGTAATTTTAGGGCTCTATAATCTTCTAATATCTCCCTCATCCATGTCTCTAACATTGGATATATCTTGTTACTCCAATAAATTATATTATATATTCATCTAGATCATTCCTCTACTCTGATCCTTCATCAAAACCAAGTATATCCTCGATATCAACAAATATAAAATGATTTTGTCATGGTAAAACAAGGGATTATTTCTACCTAAGAGAATCGACACATAGATTAAGTGATATTGTATCAGGATTATATCTAAACCTAGGTTATTTCTAAAAACATCTTGTCAGGTAATTTTGATGTTACTATACTATTTGGGTCATGGTTCTTCCTCAATCATGATACAAGAGTTATAATCATTTTAGATTATGAATGGATTTATGATTTAGGGACACATTGGTCTCTGATATCCACACATGTTATTGAATTAATATTTCTTCTAATAAAGGATGTAATTGACATTAGTACATTCTTATACGGGTTCATGGAAATATTTTTGGAGGTTGCTTATAGCCCATTGGACCTATGACTGATGTCTGATCACAAGAGGAGAATGTTTAAATCCCCAGGACACATATACTCTATATTTTATAGAATATATAGAACTATATCTATGCATTAGTCTTTATTGTAAATGATTTATGTATTTTATTTGTTTCTTTTGTTGCATGAGATGTTCATATTTCCATATATTTGAGCATATAGGTTGAACCATATAGACTATCAAAACTGGGGAGTTCTAATGGATGAATGGTTAGTATATATATTAGTTATCAATCCAAGGTATTTGTGTGAAACATGTATTTTGACAATCCCTTTATAAGTGATTTATCATGTATCAGGCTGACATTCTTTCCAGTGTGGATATGAAGTAGGTAGAGAAAGTCCATGAGAAACCTGAATATACATTATTATTGTGTGATATACATTTTACTTTTCTGAATTCTATTTACATTTATGGGATAAACCAATATATCTTATTCATGTATGTTGTTTTCTGTTATTGGTTTATTACAGAGTTTCATTCACACACTCTATTAATGAAATTAATTGCATATGTAAATGACAATACAATGGATCCATTGGAATTAAAAGGCCCATAAGTGGATGGTTGATTATAATAATAAGCTATATGTTGGAATTATATAATAGATGGGGTTCATGTTTCATTAGGCTATTTATGATTAGTTTCATAACTGTATAAATTGATAAACCACTTGTGGGAATCCCTTTTTTTTATTTTTGGTTTTGGGGGTCTTATTCCATAAGGATACTGTATTGGATGATACTAATAATGTTTTAATCCTACTATAATGAATATTTATTTATTCAAGATAATGGATTAATCTCCCCACTATTTCCCTTCCCCCCACCACTATTGAACAACCTCTTGAATACATGGTGGTACACATGAGGTCATATGAATTATTCACGTAGACATGATGTTTTTCATTAAAGTGATACAAAATTATATCAGATATATTGTTTCACTATCATATGTCTTCTCAATTCCATGGTTTTGGTCATGTTCAACTTGTTATGGAATGTTTGTGGATCCTTTAGGTGAACTATGTTCATTCCATGTGAACACTCTAGAGTGGTCCTCCATGATAAGATTATTTTTAAATTTATTTTCATATTTTTCAGATTTTATAATTATTTAATTTTACATTTGTGATGCACATTAAGTCGATATTAAAATTTATGGGATGTGGTGTTCATTCAGGCATCATGATTTTCCACATATGATCACATTCCATATGCTTATCTATTGAATTAGAAAGATCCCAAACAGTAAAATATATATTGAAATTATGATGTATAATTTTGAAGAGTTACTTATCATCTTAGATTTTTGAGCATGTCTATGCTTGACTGTGTATATATAGAAGTGGAAATTTTTTATGTATGACAGGATTAGATTGGGTAATGGTTAATTATATATTAGTTTTTCCATAATCTTGGGCATTAACTATTATTTGAAACTTGTTTTCGGTCCTTCTATATACTCATAAAAGTTTAATTATCTTGTTGTTAAGATTATATCATTCTATATTGTTTGGTCTCCCATTTTTTATAAGACATCATTGTTGATATCTAGCACAACTAGATGAACCCTGTATTTTGTAATTTGGTGAAACCAATAAATTATCATTTGTTTTCTATAGGGATCAATCCATAGAACTAATATCGCTAGGAATAATTTGGAGAAGTCCTATATTTAGTGGAGTAACCGATAGGGGACTGACAATGATGATCGATTATGCTTTCAAATTCAATTTTCCTCCTACAGAAATAGAGGCCACCATTATGCGAAGGCTATGATATGAAGCATCAGTAGGAATTTTAACCTAGTAATGACCATATTAGATCATATTGGGGATTTTAACACCTTTATACACAATCGAGCTGATTAGAAATGGTAAAACATTATTCTTTAAGCTAGAAGACATTATGGAATGAAACAGTTGACCTACAAGGACACCATATTTGAGGATTTAATCATCGATGATCAAATGTTGGAGCCTGATCCCATTTACTTGGATCTCTAATTGGGGATGATGAAAATTTCTACTTATTCAAAATTATTCCTTAATCTCATTCACATTGATCATATTCTATATAGTAATGTGCCCTAGAATGTATGTTGATTGATATTAGACTTGTATATTGTTAAAACCACACATATTAACTTTGATTTAAGGGAATTTGTTTTAGTGATTGATAGTGAACTAGTACTATAGTAAGTAATTGTGGATTATATAAATATAGGTCGTCTCCCATCAATTAGTGGATGGATAGGTTCTTTCCCCAGAAGAGTATTAGTTTCCTACTTTGGGAGTAAGAAAAGGATGTGAAAGGATGGATACCAGTACGATAGATTATATTCAATGTGGATAATAGAGTCATCCACACCCAATATGGGAAATGACACTCCTATTTTCTATAACATTAGGAGGAAGGGAAATATTTTCATATACCATCACGTTTCTCTCAATATTTTATAGTGACGTGGAAGGTTTGACATTCTGAAAGATGGTTTTTCCTAGGTATCATGACTGAACACAAAAACATTAGGTTATGGAACTACTGTAGGACCTCGGTAGTAGTTTAATATCCGAAATGGTTCTGTGAATTAGGTGGACTATAAACCTTAGGTAATCAAGAGGGGTTTCTCATAAGGAATGAATGGTTTATTATAGTTAAGATGATTTTTGTGTGGGACAATAAATTGTTTGATTTATTGTCCTTATTTATTTTACACTTTCTATTTAATAGTTTTATACAAGCACATCAAATTTGATAATTTTTAGTCAAATGGAAGTTGGTTTTAACATACATCATTTTTCATCTTCTATGAAGTTATATATCTATATCCCCTTGGAATGATATCTAATTGTATGAATATATATAATCATTTTAATATTATGGATACATTATTTGAAAAAGTGTGGATCTTGAAAATTATAGAGAATTTAGGTATTGATGTGATTCTTTGATTGTCTTATTGACTAGCGAACATGAATTAATATCAATTTATCATTGGTGGGTGGATTTTAAAATACATAATAAGGAGAATTTTTTGAAGGGTTGTTAATTGGATTTCAATGAATAAAGTGTTGTATTATATCATCATTAGAGAATTTTTTCTTCAATTTATATGGGAAGCAAGATACATATAGTTGATAAAACATTGAATACATCCTTTTTCTACATTTGGTGATCATATATTGTGATGTATTTATAGAGTATTCATTATAGATCCATCAATGATGTTTTGTAATGTTTTTAATCAACCTCATTCATGGTGTGTTCGAATTATCTATTCCATTGTACCTCATATTACATGTTATGTTGGTAGAACATAAATTGTAGTGTATTGATCAGGATTCTAATGGATTCATTAGAACAATAACATCCACATGGAGCTACTATGTGTTTTTATCCTTGAAGGATCATGATAGAAATATTATTTGGGTAGACTACAATAAGATGAATCAGATCACTGTAAAAAAGGTTTTTTTTTCAGGATTTGACATGTCTTTTGATCAATTTTGGGGATCATAGTTGTTTTAAAAGATTGATCTATATTCTATGTACCACCATCTTTTGGTCAGATAAGATGGGATACCATAGATATAACTTAAGAGCATGGAATAGTTCTATGAATAGATCATTATTCCATTAGTATGGATGAATTGTACTATTATTTCACCCTATGAACAAGATCAATCACCTATAAATAGACTCCATGATTATTGTGTCCATTGATCACATCAGGATATATTGAAAGACATCTGAATCACATTATATACTCCTACGAAAAATATTTAATATGATTCTAGCACAACATATTTACACTAATTATATGAATTTTCACTATTGGGTACTGAATGTGCACTTTATGGGGATTGTTTTTTTTTCATGATGGAATTCCAGTTGATCCATAGAAAGATAATTCATTAATGTATTTAGTGAAAATGAGGAATGTGTTGGTCATTTTGTATTACGTTAATTTGTTTTGGGTATTATAATATTGTTTTTGATGAATTTTCTCTCATGGAAGTGAAAATCCCATCAATGAATATGAATGGAGTCATTTATGAATAGTAAAAATAGCATGAAAAAATCCATGAAGATAAATAAGAGTTCGATGTTAGATCCAATACTGATTATCCACGAGGCTAGAGTTTCCATTGTGGTTCAATGTAATGATGTTTTTATTTTCATAGGAGATATTTTTTTGTAGGGTACTAAAGTGGTTACTTATGGGCCACCTTAGCTATGAACCCATGGAAGTAACTATCTAATACACGATTTATATATAGAATATTTGTTTCATTCCATGAAATTATTGTGGCATATCTTCTCGGTCATTATTTTTTGGACGAGTAGACCACAAGATTATGAAGTACATTTTATTACAATGTGACGCCAATCGTCATTTTAGGAATCCAGTAGAATGAATGAATCCATAAAAATTTGGGATAAAGAATACTTATTTGAAACGAAATTTAGTTAAAGATCTGCTAATCAAAAATATGTATATTTTGGGATATTGTAAGTCATAAGCTGGGTGAAAGCTCATCGAGTTTTTTGATGACTGGAAGGTGGTATTATGTGATGATTGAGGATTATTGGTTTTCACATAATTACTGATCACATCCTCACTAGTGTAAATATTTTTGAATATTCAGGATATTGACCTAGTGCGTATTGTGATTTTTGAGAGGATGGTAGTGATATCTTCATTCTGGGATGGATTTTAGATGAATGTGGCTTGATTTAGTTTCATATTATTGGGATAGTACCATCTACTATAAAAATGGATTTGAAGGCAGTGTCTCATATACAAATATGGGTTGTTAACCTAGTATCAACAGATATTTATCATGATATCAGATGGAAATTATTGTTTCTTTGAAATAAAATATATTCAGAAGTATTTTATACCATTATTTGACATGTAAGTAGATGAAGGAATATAATCATTGTCCTTGAGTGTCTATTTATCCACTTCTTGTTCTATTTTTGAAGTGGGGAAAGGTAAAAATGGACATTTTTATAGGGTGACCTAGGACCCTAAGAGTTTGAGATACCATTAGGGTATTAGTGGATCTGTTGACCAATATGGCTCACATATTACTGATCTACGTAACGAACTTAGTTTATGAGATATAAAAGCCACATGTTTCAGTTTTCATATAGATGAATTTAGTTTCATTGATCATGGTATCTAATAGAGGTCCCAAATTCATTTCATGGTTTTGTGATTTCTTTCATAACTCTTTGGGGAGTCAGTTTTTGTTTAGTAAAGTTGATTATTCTCAAATATATTGGAAATCGAGGACAATATTCTATGAATTGTAGGACATGTTCTGAGAATTTGTTCTAGATATTATTGTAATTTTTTTAAATGTGTATATAATATGTATATCAAAAAGTAATTGCTTTGAATTCCTAATCTTGATTGATCTGTTTGAGGATCTTTGTTAGTGGATATTTTGTTTACCTATATGATGGCGTGAGGGAAGTGAATCCTCATTTTTTTTCATGATTATAGTTTAAGATACATCAATGTGGGGACAACTAATTTAAAATGTATAATTCTATGAGAGGAAAGGAAAGTAAATTTTCTTTTATCTAAATGAGATGACCCATTGATTTTGATATAGATTAAAATGGTTTCTTATAGGTCTCTCATTTGTAAGGTAGTGGAATTAGTGGAACCATTATATTGGGGAACTACAGTATGGGGAAATACAGTACATTTGGACATTATAAATCATAGAAAACATCTAGATGGTGTCCTATTAGTGGTATAATACTCTATGTTATCATGGTATGCCCAATTTGTTTTGTGTACCTCATCTATTGATGGACCATCCCAATACTACACATATTATCCACTATGATGATTATATGTTTGAAGTACATATAATTTTTTTAGTTAAACTCATTCATATTTTTGAATAATGTAATAAAGTAATATGATAAAGAACATTCCTATTGTTGTGTTTCTTTGAGACAATGATAAATATCATGAATTTTCATGGGATGAGGAGAATTTTTGTTAGGCGTAGTGTCTTGAGTTGTTTAAGAGAATTGATGGGGATACTTCATGAAGGAAAAATATAATAATATGGGGAGAAGTTTCACAACCAATTATTAATGTATGATAGTATTTATATTAAGAATAGATTCACAAATTTATTTTATTGATTTTTTTGTTGGTTAATTGAGTTTGAGTGTCCATAAATGAAATGGGACTATAGTGGTTAGCATGTTTTAGGTTGATGAATCTACAACAGTTCCACCAGATGGCTTGTGGGATCCAATGATCATCTAGTGGTGTCTTTAGGATCATCATGTTGAATGGAAATCCAATCACCCATCCAATGGTGTTATAGTACAAAATTTATTATGCATGGTTTACAGTGAACAACAATTAGAGGGAATATAACTTCATTAAGATGCCACTAGATAACCGATGGCGTCATTTGGGGTGAATTGGGAGCAATATGTTATATGAATTTTTATTACTAAAAATATCCTCTTATCAATATATATTGTTCTCGCTTCCACTCAAATATGTCTTTGCACCCTGTCATTCTCTCCATATATTTTAAGGTACTCACCTCCGCTTCTATCTTCTGTGTTTGATGCCTAAACATCATCTTGTTTATGTGATTCCAACTCGATAAGATATATTTGGATAAAAATAAATCATCTCCTATTATCATAGTTCAAAAAAATATAATTAACATATTAATGGGATCATTGCTTTTTATAAATTTTTAAAAATGGATTTGTTGATTAGACATATAATCATATCCCATTTTCATAGAATTGGAATCTAATCAATGTTAAGACCCTGAAAAATACCAGTTGTAGAACATAAAAGTTATGTGAGATCATATAATAGAAATTACATAGTGGTTCCTCCTCAAAATTGATCCTTTAATTTTAATCATGTCATATTCATTTTAGTTCTAGGATTCGGGGGAACGTTATACATGGAAGATAAACACTCTCAATGAATCGTTATTTCTAATAATGTAAGAGAAATTTTAAAATAGTACAAATTTATTTGGTTTATTAGAATTATTGATGGAATGTTTGTGTAGAATTTTGGTACTTATCCAGGATGTTTAATGACATATGGATTATGATATCATTGAATTTGTGTTACTATATTGTGATGTTTGATCATTCATTTGTATATTATAACACATTTTTTTGTTTCTATATCATTGTAGATGAACACGTATGTTGACATATCCCTAAATATAGATGTTTAAGAATCTTGGAGGGAATGTGTATGGGTTATCCCATTAAGGTTGGTGTGTCAAGAAATTACATTGGACTGTCCCATTAAGATATATATTCAAGGTGGGTGGTGGATGATCCTTCGATTTTGGGACCAAATCACGTAGAGTCAGTTTCTGAGGACCAGATATATATATTTATCATGGTTAATATATATAAAGGATATATTAATTTTATAGACATTCATGGTGTGAAACAATATATCTTCTATACAAATGTAATGGTTTGATTGAGGTTTCTAAATGAGTTTTCAACATACACAATTCCCAATAATTTTAGTGATCTTATATATTTCATGATCAGGTATCCTATGAAGGTAAAAGGACATGTGGTGTATCGTTGGGAATTTTCCCAGGGAGGATGTAGAATTTTTATGATTTAATACATTTTTGATGTTTTATAATATATATTTTTAGTTTCATTACACCAAAATTTGATCCACCATTTGATCTAATCCCTATTCATTATCTTTTGGGGACTGACATGCAATAAAGACCAATAATTAAACATTAAATAATCTTATGTTTTAACTCAATAATTAATTATATTATATTAAAGGATCCCATAATGTTTTGAGTTTTATAAAATTTAGTTATAATATATATTTAAAAAACCATATAATAAAATGTGGAATATTTTAATTAGTACACATTTTTTCCATACTGTATAACATTCTAAAAAATGACTTCATTTCAGGACATATATTTATGACTTTATGTTTGAATTTTTTCTTTTACCTTATCTATCATTAAACCGTATAATATTTTTAAAATATGGGATGAGCACAAAATGTATAGTGATGGAATAAGAAATTATAAAAATTGTTAGTCTAGAGAAAAAAGGTAAATAAATAAAATATTCACCTTTATCTCAATTTTATTTTAGTGAATGAAATAAATCATTTCCATATGAAAACCATAAAAAGTGTTTATTTAAATAATATCATTAAAACCTATATCTGAAAAATAAATACACTACTTGGAAATATAGTCTATCATAATCCTCACCAGTTTTAAAACTATATAATAAATTACAAGATCCCAATAGAATCCAAAGGAGAATCCCTCTAGAAACATTGTTGTTCATTTCCCAAAAGAAAATGAAAATTTCCCATTCCATTATAACACCATATAATATCCCCTATCATATAAGAAATATCAGGAAAACAGATGACCTATAATAGTGAACCAAATTGATATACATTGTATTAGGATCACATGTTTCTCTTGTTTAATACTGAAGTACCATATAATTAACTGAATAATTCTAAATTCACCTTTTCATTATCAAACCCTTAAAAATATCTTTTAAATTCATATACAAATAATTTTTAGATATTAAAATTCAATTTTCTTAAAATAGATTTTGAATTCCATAATACTGAGAAAAGGGTTAATTTTTTTCATTGAAAAAAACACTAAAGTATGTAAAGGAATGAATAATTAACTTAATGATTCTATCTGAGATATTTTTTTCGACACTATATACATTCAAATAAATATTCCATTTATCATTGGTAATTAATGTCAAACATTTTGTTAAAAGATTACCTTTCCAAACCCAATAAAAAATTTACAAATCCCTTAATAAGATATTATTTACAATATAAATAACTTCATAAAATAATTTTAAATGAACCATTGAAATTAAAGGAAAATATGTTCAATATATTTTTTAAAAATTTCAATAATTATTTAGGTTATATTTTCCGTTTAATTGAATCTATTTAATCATATATATTCATTATCATAATAAATAATAAAATTATGATAAATATTCACATTATTATAAACCATTATTAGGTTTATTAATCCATTTATTTATATTATTAGAATAATATATTATATTATTTAGTCAATTAATATTACATTAAATGTTTTTACATTATTTTACTTAAATATTAAAAATGGCATCTGTTTGTTGACTATAGTCACATTAGCCATTACATCACTATTTATGGAATAATAACACTAATATAATTATCATTTTTATACATAAAATATACTTTTTAAAAATTATACTGAATCTATTTTATGACAAATAAATTGTGTTACAATAATGGAGATGATATGTCATAGGTATTCTTTAGTAATGTTTCTACTTTTTCAACAAACATTATTGAAATTTGGTATATAATATTTTATATTTAAATAAATATTATAATATATAAAATATCATCATTATTGTTAAAAATAGTTATATATATCATCCTTGTGATTTGATGATAAAAAGAGTCACATAGTTTTATGGAGGTGGTATTACACACGTACGCACAGACGACATTATCATTTTTCTGTGAGTGAAACAGTAAGAAATTAAATGATAAATATTTTCTTTTAGAAATGAAAAATATTTCCTGTATATAATAATTTTTTCATTCAAATAACAAATATATTTATCAAATTTATCATTATTTCCTTCCATTTAATGTTTTAGGGAAAAATTAATTACATCCCTTCATGATAAGTTATTCGGAGGTACACACGAGTGATGTTTTCATATCCCCAAATTATTGGAAAATTATAAGGTATATATGATTTCATAATTTATTGAATAGAATTAATTATTAAATATCATATATATTATATAAATCCATTATTTTTCCATTTTGTGAGATTTGATGATGAAAAACGAAGTACATTGGTTCTCATGGACGTAGTCTATTATTGACACAAATAATGGTTTTGTTTACCATATGATGTAAAAAGAGTTAGATTTAAAAATTAAATTTACAAAACAAAATATAAAAATATGGGTTATAGGGGTGGAATTATATAAGCATAATTGATGAAACGTTTTTTGAGTTGTAAGAATATTTTAGAAAATGATGCTCCATTAAGCACCATAACTCTTCTTCAAACAAACTCCATAGATCAGCACCAAAGGCCATTATTGGATAAATTTATTACAAAACCATGGAATATTGGTCATGGATATTTAATTGTGGATGTAATTTGGGAAGCTATTTTCGGAACCAAATGTTTTTAATGGAGAGATGATGGCAGGAGATGTTTGAGCCTTTTACATTTTATTTTACTGACACACTTTTATTTTTGAAGAGAAAAAAGTGATACACATGTTATTTCAAATTAAAAAAAGAATAAAAATTGACCATTGAAGATCTTTATATTATATGTGAATTAAATATAGATAAAAAATATAATATATACATTTTTGGTCTTTCTAACCCTTATCTATTTTGTTGATCCCCATGGTAAACATGTTTTCACCTTAACCGAGGAAAATGATTCTATCTTGTTTAACTATTAGTTATGAAAAAAATTATGTTGAACATATTTGATAATAAATTTTAATATGATTAAAAATATGGAATTAATTATAACAAATTTAATTCAAATAAGTTCTTGAATTTAATTTATAATAAAACATGTATTCTTGATAAACTGCATGTATTTAAAAGAAATATTATTTAAATATAATATTATTTTAATCTCTATGACTAGTAATCATAAAAATAATAATTTAAATTAAGAATTATTGATATATAATAGAAACTTTTAATTTATATTATTAATTAAAATTTCTTTTCTAAATAAATAAAATTGAGAAACATTATGAACCTGAAATTGGTTTTCAAAACAAATTAAACAAAAAATTATAATCTTATACTCAAATCCAATATAATAATGATTCAAATACAATTTGGTGAAGTTAATATTAAAAATAATAGTTTTCATAGTTGAAAAATTTTTCAAAACATATTTTTACTGTAAATTTACTTATTTTATTAAAAATTAATAACATAAAAAAATCAATATTGACCAACAAATATTTATTTTCTTTAAAATCCATAAATTTCACCTTATTGGAATTTTGAATTGGTGATTTAAAAAAATATATTCATTATGTAAAAAGGTTAATTATTTATTCTAATTAATTAAAATATTCTGTCACAATATGACAAAAATTCATTTTGCAGAAAACATATGTAGATGATTAAAAATACATTACTAGAAATTGTTTGATTATTTACATATAATTTATCAAAAATTTATATTAATTAAGGAATTTATTATTCTATATCATAATGTCATAAATAACATTCAACCACTATAATTTATTTATTGGTTTATAAATATCAAATTTAATTAATAAATTTTTGGGGTTTATTTATGTTCGATGCTTCCTATCATGTATGATATCGAACATTTATTCCATTTTTTAATCAAAATTTGTAAAATTTTCCACCCAATTAATAAATTTAATCCTCACAATTTTAAAATATTATATGTAATTAAATTTTGGCAATTGGAAAATTAATTTTTTTAAATCCTAAATTCAAAAATGGGTAATTATATATTCTCTTTCTAACATAGAAAGAGAAAATCTAAGGTCATCTACAAAACAACCAAAAAGGATTCCAAATAAGAATAGTGGTGGAAATTAAAAAATGACTACGTAAAATTAAGATCTATTAATGGTGAAAAATTATACATTTTTTAGGTAAAATACCATCATCATCAATTTTTTTTTAATTTCCCATAAGAGTTAAAGCCGTAGAAAAGTTTCAAAGAGTAAATATGAACAAAAACCAACCAAATATTTTGGAGGGATGAAATAATAGGTTCCATGTGCATCACCTCTTAGAAGGATAATCCCTTTAAGTGGTAAATTTTTAATAATTATAAAGAAACTAATCCTTATTATTTTATGCTCTATTGATGCAAGAAAACATGAACCTTTATTACCATCCCACCAAGCATGAAGTATATTCATATTGTTTTTTATTGAACCCCTACACTATCTAATGATAAATTAAAATGTCGAAGGGATAGGTCATGTTCTATGCATGTAATTATAAATTGTTTTTGAATTCATTTTGACCACTACCATGATGATATTATTCTTCCTATACAATTGTAAACTTCTATCCATTTCCACATCCTGTTCATGTACAGTTTTAAAACTACCAAAGTACACAGGAAATACATGGATTCTAGAACCAAAGTGATCCCTCGCCACTGATCCTTACCTAGTGAAACCCACATAATTCTTCCCATCCTTTTCCAGATTTGGACATGAGTTATGATGATACTTGTGAATCTTTTGACCGTGATTTGTTCTCATTTTGGAAATTGTGAGTGTTCGACTAGAAAAGAGTGGTCTAATGGTTAGTGAATCAAAAAAAGGAGGTGGACCATGTAAATACAAAGGTTTTTGGTTCTTGATAATAATATTCTTCCTTATACAAGTAGTTCCTTTAAACCATGTTGAGTTTCATGCTCTCTAGATGCACCAACAACTAGCTAAAATGTTTACTCCCCTAGAATTCTTCCTTGAACCCACATAACTCATACACATGGATCTATAATTCAAGAATATTGGGACCCAATCCCTCATAAGGGGAAAACCTAGTGATGTCTCTAAATGTTTTCCACAAATCGAATACATAAAATCCATCAAAGAACATGTTACCAAATGATTCCTCCAAATGATCCACACATTACAAACATATAGACATCATGTTAATACCTGAGCATTTAATTATTATCATCTGTAGGAAACTCACTCATTCTGATTCTTCTTAAAATAATTTTGTGTTTTATAGGGAGTTCATGATGGACCCCAGAACACCCTGAGAGAGGAGGGGTGAATCAGGGTGCCTATTTTTTCTTTTTTAAAAATGTGGATCTTCTTACCAAGTTGGTATAAACTAGTTAAATATATCAAACAAATGAAAGAAGGGAGATGACACAACACGTATACTTGGTTCACCATAAAGGAATACATCCAAGGATCACACGCCGACATTATGTTGGTCATACCTAAATATACTAGTCATTAAAAGTTTGAGGATTACATGATTTTGGACATAGACAATCTGCTCCAGGAACACTGCCTTTAAAAGGTTCCGGGATAGCTCACTACATCCCACAGATCAAATTCATCAACTCCCCCTAGCTCATTGCCTTGATGGAATTCATAGTCAGTTTATTGACTTGAAGGTCACATCAATAGATTGTCATTGAATCCTTTGTCTCTGTTCAGCATGAGACATGACTTGCGTCAAAGTTCTGGAATAATTAACTTGAATACACTGATCACACACACTATATCTTCAAAAGAATTTTAGACTCATAACAACACACTTGCACGCAATACCCCAACTAGCGCACAAGATTTGCGAATTGTCACTAAAGATGACTTTCCCACAACACCTTATTTCTTTGCAAACCATATCATTCATGAAACTACACCGAAGGGTTCACATTATCTTTTTAGTCTAAAGGAAAAACATGCGCAAAATATTAAGCCTCTCCTAATCTTTCACATGAAAATCCTTAACATTTATAAATAACCAGATGATGAATGGAAAATTATTAAGTATTTCTTTGGGGTAGCCGTATATTTATAGGCCCTTGATGACCCTGCACATAAGATCCCAAGGAAGCTTTGTCGGTGCATGCAGATTCTTCGTAAGCGTGCAAAACCCCTTTTGACGTCGCATTGGGCAAAAAAACCTTTTTATGAGACATCATCTTCTATTCACTCCATGACTTTCCCATTTTTCGACTTTGGATCCTGAAACTTCTCTTGAACGCGAGTTCCAAAAACACCACCAATATTGCGCAAAAAAAAATCTTTATCGCACACATTAAATATTTCCCACACACTTCAAATATTTCATGCACCTTCCTTTTCCTAAAACATGTTTCTCCATTTTTCGATTTTTATCCCCAAAAATTTGGAAAACACTGGAAAGTAGTGCCACCTTCAATCGGGTCAAACTTTATGACCCCATTCCATGTAATTCCCCTAATATTTCATGAGAGGATTAACAATAAAAACCCAAACCATGATCAACCCAAAGCAGGATGACAAGAAACACAAACTAGACTCCTTTTCCTTCAAAGAACAACCTTGGATCCAATAATATCCCTCTTGGGGTTTGTTGGAAATCTCCAGATAGAGTCAAAAGAGCACCAACCACTTATTAAAACATGGTATGCATGATTCAATTCAATATATACTCTAAGTATATGTGAGAAATTCCTTGTGTAGAAAATAATATATTAGATTTTAATTGTGTTATCATTTGTTTAAATGAAAGCTCCTAGAAATTGTTCTCCCTTTACCATTATCTCCATCTTCATCCATAGTTTTCTCTATCAATTATCATTCAGATACACCACATTCTATCCATTTCTCCTTCATTGTCAATAAACCCAAATACGGATAATAATCCCTTGTTGATCTCAGAACATACTCCCCCTAGATCATATCTCCCCCATAAACATGAATCACTTCCACGGCATAGATTAAAACAGTTAAAAACTGGGGAGAGGGGAAAAGAGTAACCACATTGTGCACTAGGAGGTGGCTGAACAGCAATGCTCAACCAATGTTTCTCAAACGCAGCCACTGATAGTGGCCTGGTAAGGATATCAGCCACTTTATCATGAGTTCCCACATGGTCCATTTTAATCATGCACGGATCAAGTTTTTACTTGATAAAGTGATATCTGATTTCAATATGTTTTGTACGAGAATTCTGAATATGATTCTTCATAAGAATAATTGTGCTCTTATTATCATAGTAAATCACCATTGGTCATTTCAACTCATCCCCAATATCTTCCAGGTTTTTCTATATTCATAGTAGTTGATTTCATTCCTTTGTAGGGGAGATATACTCAACTTCAACAGCACTAAGAAAAGTACATTCTTGTTTCATTCTCAACCAACCTACACATTTCTGCCCAATATACCACCACTGCTGGATTTTCTTTCAACTACATCTCCACCAAATTTTTTCATCAAAAAACGATGATAATTCACTATCCCTTCTTATAGAAAAGTATAATACACTATTTTTAGAACCTTAAATATAACTCATGATTATTTTTACTTTTTCTATATGTTCTTCCTTTGGATTACTCTGGAAGCGGGCCGCTAAGCATGCTGCAAAGACAAGGTCAAGTCATGTTGTTTTCATATATAATAAGGTCTCAATGATTCTTCTATACATTGTGGGATCTACAGAGGTCCAATCCTCATGATTTCCATGTTTGGTTCCAATAGAAATTGGATTTGACATTGGATTCGAGTCATGCATATTAAATTTCTTCAACAACTCTCTTACATACATTTCTTGGTAAGTGAATGGGTAATCATTCTTTTGAATCACTCACAACCCCAATAAATATGTGATCTCCCCAATCATAGACATTTCAAATTATGATTCCATTTCATTGGAGAATTCATCTACTTATTTATACCTATTACCACAAAATATAATGTCATCAATGTAAACTAGAACAATGAACTAATCTTTTGGAGAATTCATCTCATAGAGATTGTGATCTACTACTCCACTATTGAATTATAGCTTCTTGAGATAGGAATCCTACTAGGAGTACCACTCCTGTGGTTCCTATTTCAATCCATAGAGTTCTTTATTTACTTTTTAATCCATTTTTTCATTAGTACCTAGAATAAGCCCCACTGGTTGATCAATACCGACTTCTTCTTCAAAACACTATTCATGAATGTTGTCTTGACATCAATTTGATATACATTATATCCTCTTTGGAGTGTCATGGAATGAAAATTCCTGATTAACTCCAGTCTAGACAATAGAGCAAAGGTTTCTTCAACCTCAACACCTTCAATATGGGAATATCCTTTACATACCTCTCATGATTTGTTTCTAATAAAACTTATATGTTCATAAATCTTGTTATTGAAGATCCATTTTGTACTAATCACATTGTGACCTTCGGGTCTCATGACTAGATGTCATGTATGCTTCTTATTAATCTAATTTAACTCTTCATTCATGGCTTTCACCCAAGATTCACCCTTTGTAGCTTCTTCAAATTAGGATATTTCCCAAATAGATAGAAATGTAGACTATGAGTTATTCTGAATCCTTCTCATTTGTGTGGGTACAATCCTACAACCAATTATATTAGATAGATCACTCTTAGTTCCTCGACTGTTCCTATGAGGTTCATTCCCATTCTCTCCATCCAAGGTTTCCTCTTCAGATTCATCATCTAATTCAACATCATGATGTGACTCTGGAGTGTTTTGTACACCATCCTCTATTTCTGTATTTGTATTTACTCAACATTCAATTTCCTTCTCACTAACTATCATCTCATGAAATGAAATCCTTGATGAATTTTTTGTTTTTTCTAAAATCATAATAGCATCACTCATTCCCACAATCCTTCCTAATCGCTTGTTGAAACACTTGTAGGATTTCTTGTTCATTAGTATCCAAGGAGAATTCCATCATCTACATTTTCACCATAGTTCCCTTGATTTTCTTCTTTGTTTCTGATGAACCACTTACTTCAAAAAACAAGAATGTATTTCGAAGAGGGTTTCCTTCAATTCCACAATTCATATTGTGTCTTATCTCACCCAAAAAAATCCTTATTCTATTTTGAATATACACTACCTCTTTAACAAACTATTTCTAGTAATGTCGTGGAACACGACTATCAATCAAAATTTTTCTTTCCATGTTGGTCACCTATCAATTCCTATGCTCAGTAACTCCATTTTGTTGTGGAGTTCTCACTACAACAACCTCATGTTGTATCCATTTATTCTCCAGGTAATTTTCAAATTAAATTTATGTGTATTCCCCTCCATTATCAGATCACACCACATTGATTGTTCATCCAGTATTATTCTCAGAGATTCGATGATATGTTTTTATGCAATCAAGCACTTGTTGTTTCCTATGTATAACCATTACACATGCCATTCTACTTTAATCATATATGAAAAGAACGAAGTACATTTCACCTTGGGTTACAACAACATTTATCGGGCCACATACGGCTGAATGAATGAGATCATGAAGACGAGATCCCATTTTCATCTTTGGATGATATGAACTATAGAACAACTTCTCGCGAATGAAAGCATCACAAGACTTTTCACATTCATGCATCAGGTTGTTAAATTCTATGAAAATATTCAATTTTGATATATTATCCACATCTTGTTGATTGATGTCCCCAAATCTACGATGCCACATATTATTTTCATCCTCAATAGTGAGGTAGAAAATGTTTTCTTTACTATCAAACTGATCTATGTTTCCTTTTGTTATACATCCCTTCATAAATGAATTTCTTGTCTTTCCCTTAAAAGTGAATCCTTTTTTATTAAGAGTAACTATATTTACTAAGACACAGAGTTGACTCTCACTGAGGTGATTATGACATAGTCCATCTATATAAAATACTTTAGTTTTCATTATCTCTCCATTAGCTAGTTTAGTACATCCACTAATTTTGTTTTTCAGAGCTCCGTCAATACCAAACTTTACTATTCCATCAACCATCGTATTGAAATCCGTTAATATGTCCACATTACATATCATATGAGACGAGAAACTGCTATCTAGAATCCAGGTGTTGTATCTTTTTTTAGCTTTGAGGGCACCCTCTACAAGGTTGGATTTCTCAATTTTATTATTTTCTTTTAATGAGACATTGTACTGATTGTAGGACACTGAAGACCATTCAATTCACTCTTATGTGTACATGGTTTATTTATAGATGAAATATTATTCTAGAGGAGTAAACATATATATAAGGGAAACACTATATTATTGATGAACATTTACTTTTCTTTGACTCAGGTATGATTTTTCCAGGTCCCTCTTCTGCCTGCAATCAATGACATTATGAACAATATTAGAACAATGAAAACAATATCCATATAAATTATTTATTCTAAATAAATTAGCATATGAAATTTTTCTTCTTTGTTGAAATCCCATCTCTTCTTCATTCAAATAGATTCTTTCCTCTTCGCAATAAGACATGGTATGACCCAGATATCCACAGAAACGACACTTCATGAGAGGAAAATTTCTTCTCACTTTTGTTTATCCTCATTCCTTCTTCAGTGGGATTGTATTTTGACTACCACTTATTCATGGAGGCTCGATGATAGTAATCAATTTTTTTTAGATTGAATTGGGGGTTTATTTTTCAGCACTTCGAGTGATTTTTCTATATCACCCACTTATATCTTTCCTTTATTTTGGTCACCTTTATTTTCCTCATTTGACGATTTGGACTCACATCCAATTCCATTATTTCCTATGTAATCAAGTCTTTCATCGTTAAAAATATTTTCAACTCCATTAGAACTATGTTTTTCTCTCTATAACTACTCAACATCTGAGAACCTTCTAAACTGTATTTTATTTCTTCATTCTTTTGAAATTGATTCACTCTCAAGATTAATCCTAAGAGTAAAAACTTACACTTCAAGACCCTATGAAGTCTTGTTATTTTCTTACAGTCTACAGGCGAGATAAATGATGACATTTTCCAGTTCTAGAATTCTCAGCTTATGATCTACTACATCATCAGTGCCTTCATGGATTTTGGACTCTAATGTTAAAATTTCTTCCAGTTGTTCAATTTGAGCATCGATCTGATCAACATAATCGGATGATTCTTCTAAAATTTATTTCTGCTTTTTTCAACTCTTAAATTTGATCTCAATCTTGCTAAATAAATATTTGTGTTGAAAATTGGGATTGGCATTAGTTATCATCTAATTGTTTCGACCATTATCTTTTGATGGTTTTTGTTTTTCAATAGTGTCCATCATGGATGCATGGTTTCCAGTTTTAAATTATGGTTCCTCTTCTACATATACTTCATTATCATCATCTTCCTATTCACAGATAAAACTCTTATTCAGTAATTTATTTATAGATTTTAATTCTCCCTTAATGAAAAACCTTTTATGAGTCTTCTTAATATTTTAATCTTCATTATCTTCATCATTGATCTTTCTTAACCACGTAGAGGTAATATTCCTGACATTTCCACAAAAAAACCCAGAAAGATGTAACTTACCTTTTAATATCCATTTTCCCTTCTGGAACATCATGGAAATGATAGAAAGAATTTATTTTCACTTATCTTCTTCACCACTACTAACTTTTGAAAAAACATTTCTCCATGGCCTTGAATGCTTTTTCCTTGCTCACTCGAGTAGTAGCATCTTCTGGTTTGAATCTCATTTCATATGCCACCAGGCTGCTATACAGATCATCTATAGAATGTTTGGAAAGATCACTTTCTTCATGTGATGACACCTTTTCATTGTACTAGGGTGGATTCATTATTAATATATTAATTACAATATCAATGTCTTTGATTTATTCTCCTAGTCTCTGAATTGCTCCAACAACATCAATAATTCAATTTAAGAAGGAGTCTGATTTATCATTAGGATACATCTTTAGATCATCAAACCTATGGTGCATGACTTGTAGTTTTTCCTCCATCAATTTTCTACATCCTTTATAAATATTTTCATTTATCCCCCATTGAATCTACTGAGGTGAAACTTTTCACCTTGATATAGATCTGATCAGAAAGAGCAGTGGTGAGTGCATTCTATGCTTTAGAATCTGCATCAAGAAGTTTCTTGTCTATGTTATTCATAGCCAGGCATGATGGATCAATTACTTGTATTCCCTGAATAGTAGAAAAAAGGACTTCTATTCAAATAGATCTTGGATGATATCTCATTCTATTTCTCCTGATCAGAAAATTACTTCCATCGAATAGGGGGACTTTAATGACATTGGTTGAATTCTCCACTCTGGTATAAGAAAGATCAAACACCATGTAACCTCCCTCTAATACCAATTGACTGACCCCGTAACACCCTAAGAGGGGAGGGGTAAATCCGGGTTTTATTATTTTCTTTTTAAAGATGTGGATATTATTCCCACATTGTTAGGGGATTTTTAAATCATTTAAATAAATGAATTTAGGTAGATGAGACTACAATTTTACTTGGTTCATCACAAAGGGCTACATCTACGGAGCGTACACTAAAAGTGTATCTGTCGTACCTAAATCCACTAATATTTACAAGTTTGAGGAATACAATAGTTTAGTCCTAGACACTCTGTGCCTGATATACAGCCTCTACAAGGTTCCATGATAGCTCACTGTGACAATCAAATCACTTCTATCAACTTCCCATGGCTCACTTCCTCGAGAGAATCCAAACATTATTTATTGAATTGAAGGTCACATCAATTGATTTTTATTGAGGAATTTGTCATTATTCAGCATGAGACACGACTTTGGTTGATATCCTGGATTGATTCACGTGAAATCACTACTCACACATGTAACAGCCCGAGAATTTATAAAAAACTATTCTTTTTAATTTTATTAATTTCTTGTGTTGTACGCTACACCAAAAGGAGCTTTCACAACACGTATCCTTGACTTGCCTTGCATTACACGCAATCGCAACCTTCCTCGATAGCGTGTGTAGTACGCAATACCGAGTTTCACTAAACAACGATATGATATTAAAATATTATTAACACTAGCCGTTATGAATAGTAATAACCACTTTTTGAAATTTTATAAATTTTATTTTTCAAAATGTACTTCATTTTTGGATTCGGAATATCGAAATTAGCCTAGGGTGAAATTTTTGTATTTTTCTGAAAACTTTCAATTTTTGATGAATAGTGAAACCACTAAGTGGTAGGTTAAAAACTGAATTTTGCATAAAACTTAATTTTACCGCTTCTGTGAATAGAATTTCAAAAATCCGAGAGACACGGTTAATATCAAGGACTAAAATGTGGTTCAATGAGATGAAAATAATTTTTTAGTGAATAGTAACTTTTTACTATTTTTACCGCGGTTAATAGTAAATAGGGTAACTAAGGGTAAATATGATATTAATATTACCCTAACACATGTCCTAATTCTATTGGACAAGTGAAATGCGACCAAAAACAAACTTAGGAATAAAATATGACCATTTAGGCCCACTTGGATTAGATTAGGACATTTATTATTAATTTATTTAAAGAAGGGTTAAAATAGTTAAAATCAAAGTTTAATAAGTAAATAATTTTTAATATGGGGTTATACATAAGATAAATTCGATTGTAAATATTCATTAGAAAGATAAAACGATTTCCTACATGATGGTATTTTATTTGTAATTTTTAAACATCAAATAATTTAATTTATTTATGACACAAAGATGATGCAGTAATTATCTTATTAATGAAATATTGACATAATTGATAATATAAATACCAAAATAAATGTAATTTAAGACTTTTTATGAATTCCACTAATTTTATAGGTTACTATGATATATTTATGTTGCTTTAATCAACTTGTTTCGAACATATAAATCTGTTATGACTTTCACAAAAATCATATATCAAATAGTGTCAAAATTGACACAAAATAGTTTTTAAATCAAATATTATATAATTAACTGTTATTTTATTCCTAAAAATCTAAGGTTCGGCCAACTTACTTAGATAAGGATATATATATATTAATAATAAACAATTTGGGGTTCGTTTGGCATGTTATAGTAAGTGTATTAACCATATAGTGAAAGAAAACAAAAAGACACGGTAAAAGTTAAATTATTTAACTTAGAGTTAAATATAATTGATAAGGTTAAAATAATAACCTAAACTTGTCCAAATCTTATTGGTTGATAGAATTTCGACCCATCCCCACTTTATCTTCGAAATAAGACCCTTTGGAACCATTATAAACCGATTTTGACTTTAATATAAAATAATATTTTGAGATATTCCTAAGGTGCCCCTCTCCTCCCTTATAAAAGGACACCTCCTCCCCCTCCTCCTCACACCAATTTGAGCACTCAAGCTCGGCCAAACCCTGCAAAAATATCTTCTCCACTTCCCTAGAAACATCCTAGAGGTTCTGGTCTTCCTCAAAGACCAATTTTAGTTCCCTAAGAGGAGGTCTCCAAAAGGCGCTTCAAAGAAGAGGTAATTACCGTTACCAATTCTTTCATCTTTATTTCTTCTTCCACTTCTTCTTCTAAGTTTGTTTCATTATGAAGTAATAACATCAGTATCACTCATATACTGATATGTTATTATAAGTATGAAACAACCCTAATTCACCTTCTATCCATCCTACGGAAAAATGAAATCACCGCGCGTGCGTACGTACGGAATACCGTCTCCACGCCGTGGTGTAATCTATTTTCCGCCACCACCTTAATAGGATGGGTATAATGGTGTAATGAGTAACTATATATGATTATTATAAAGTGATATTGATACTGAAATAATATTCATACACTTTAACACAATTCCACGACCATGGGAACGATATCACCGCGCGTGCGTACGTACGGAATACCGTCTCCACGACGCGATGAGATTCATTCTCCACATTAGCCATTCATGAATGATTATAAAGCATATATAACAAGTAATAATGAAATATATGACATAATAATGATACTGGATTTATGTATATATATATGTATGTCATCTACTTAATTCCATTCAAGACAATAAGGAAAGGAAAACAGCGTTCATGCGTACGTACGGACTACCGTCTCCATGAACGGTGTTTTTCATTTCATTTATCTATCTATTATATATATATATATATACTGAATATATATGATATATAAATCATATTTTATATTCTGGAAGTAAGTAAATCATGATATAAGTAATAATAATGTCAAGAACAACAAGTCAAAACACCTACGATAAATGAAACGATTTTACCCAAAACGCTACTTTAACATAAATTTACAAAACAACGAGTAATATAAAGTTATAAGTGGACCATATATGATATCATAAAAATGAATATGATTCTGTAATAAGTCAATAACATTATGTAAATCATTATACAGGAGGTTCGGACACGTACAAAGCAAGTCGGACCTAAGGTAAGGGAAAATATAACAATCTCATTTTCATCCGAGATTGTTTTTACTTTGGCATTTACTGGGGTGTATTTTATCATCCACATCCATGTTCCCTAAATATGTAATATTGTTTCCATCCGCTTACAATATTTTAAATCCAATGTTACCTTTCGGTAAGTTTTTAGTAAAAGATATGAAAGGAATCTTTTGTTGTTTTTCATATGAGGTACTTTTTGACTTTTCCGACAAAAGTACGGGAATAATGTTTTTTTTAACTTATACGGCATGAATGGATTTTTAAAACATTATTTCCAAGAAAATTCCTTTACAAGTTTTCAAGTTTATGTTTAATCAAATTCTTTTATTTTAAAGTCGTATGACATGTTATGAAAGGAAAAATGTTTTTGAAGAAGAAAGGATATTTTCCTCAAGAATGGAGTTCAAGTGTTTTATCAAAATTATTTTCCATCTAAGATAATAAAGGGTTCTGTTTTTATCCCTATTATAACATTGATTTGATCATGTTGTGATGGAAATATTTTTATGAATTCCTTTATCTTATATGAATTGTTTTATGATGTCATGTTGTTTAAGAATTCCATTTTTATGACATGGGTTACGCTATGATGTATGGTTTATGATTATGTGGCACACATAAGAAAGGATTCATTATGAGATGGGTGGGACCTATATCTCCCTCCAATGCATTGGGTAAAGATTTTATATCTCATGAGATAGTCATGGCTGAAATGGTAGGTTATACCGGTTCAGTGAAACAGGACTGAAATGAGGGTTACTCGATTCAGAAAGGGACTTTGTCCACTAAGATAGTCTTGGCAATGAGTCTTGACTAACAAGAAATGATTCTCTATGATTATGTGTGTATGCCACAAAGTTTCATGTTTTATGTTATGATTATTGGGATTACATTTCACTTCTATGATTTATCCCATGTTATGATATTATGAGCTCTTTTGCAGGTTAAGATTTCCAAAAGCTATGTTCTTATGAATATGATGTGATTGATTTCTCTTTTGTTTACCCTTACTGAGCATTTGAGCTCACCCTTTTATGTTTTCTTTTCCCCAGGATATAAAGAAAGGTTTTAGGTAAAAAAAAAGGGAAGATCTTTATGGGAGATATTGAAGATCTTTCACCACGATTAGAAGATTACGTTCCGAGTTTCCAAAGACACTAAACTATTACGATCCTTGTGTGTGTGTTTTTTTTTTGTTATGTACTAAGTATTCCGCAAATGTAATGTAATGTACATGTACGTCAGGCTTCAGGTCTCTACAGTTGGTATCAGAGGAAAGGTTTAGTCAACCTTTGGAAACTAGGATGCGAGAACTTTAGTGAGATCCCTAGAGATATTTCTAAGGTATGTCTAGGGATGTCCCTAAGGTTAAGTATACGTATTGGTTATAGTACTATAATTACGCTAACGATCATAGAATTAAACCTAAGATGTAAGATATTGAAGGTACTCCCCCTTTATTATGTTATTTTCCCTAGAATGATTTTTGCCTCTCACACTATTCTTTTTGGGTTTTAGATGATGGTTGGAACCCGAAGGAACCGTGTTGATCAATGCAATGGACAATGAAATGATTACCCTCCTGAACAAACAAATGTTACGGGAGATGGAGTACAAAATATTATTGCTATACTTACACAAGCTATGAATCATTCTGGACTTCCAAATGAGAAGAGAAGGGAACAATATTCTATTGAGTCCTTCATGAGGCAACGTCCACCTTCTTTCAGTGGGACTACCGATCCACTTGTTGCTGAACAATGGATCAGTACCACTGAAAAGATATTTTCAGTTCTTCAATGTTCTGAACACGATAAAGTCATCTTAGCAGTATATCGTTTGGAAGGTGAAGCTGATCAATGGTGGAATCTTATCAAGAATACGAGGCAAAGAGATGAAATTGAGTCCATGGAATGGGACGAGTTCAAGAACTTGTTTTTTAGTAAGTACTTCCCTCGTATTCTTCGAACAAAGATGGAAAAGGAGTTTCTTGAGCTGAAGCAGAAGGATGATGAATCTGTTGGTATATACGAAGCAAATTTTACAAGACTTGCAAGGTATGCATCTGGCATTATCATCCAACCTGAAAGTAAAGTTGATCGATTTTTCAGTGGCTTAAAACCAAGTCTTCGAAGGGCATTAGCTATAAGAGACTTCAGTAGCTATGAAGAAATTGTGTGTTGTGCTGTCAAGGTAGAAATGGAAGTTGGTGTTACATATCCATCTCATGGTTTTGACAAGAAACGAAAGATGGAATTCAAGGAGAAATCTCCGAATAATGGTGAAAAGAAGATGAATGTTTCCTTATGCACAAAGTGTGGAAAGCAGCATGGTGGAGATTGTCTTAAAGGGACTAGAAAATGCTTTAAGTGTGGAAAAGAAGGTCATCAAGTAGCTGAGTGTCGAAGTAATGGAAAAATGGATTCTAATGATGTGAATAAAGCAAACAATGCAGAGAACACATCACCAACACTTCAATGCTTCAAGTGCAAGGAAATGGGGCATTATGCTAATAAATGCCCTAATCCTAGGGTTAGTGATGATCGACATGAGCAACCGCTTAAGGCAAAGGACAAAGGGAAGTTACATGCGATCACTATTGGCGATGTTGAATATGACAACGATGTGGTGGAATGAATAATTGTTTATGTAATAGGATTCCAAAATAATGTTGTATCATGGAATATTGGAATATTTATGTATTGGTCTATTGTGGTTTTCAATAATTTTATGGTACCAATAACCATGGAAAGTGATTGAGATATTTTTAGAAAAAGAATGATATGCTCATAATGAAGGGAAAACGAGAAAATGAAATATTTGACAGTATTCATGAGCTCATGATTGATATAAGGACTAAGTGATATCATGGTTTGAGTATATAGAATTTTTTGGATTTTGGTAACTGCATTCATGCTTTCATTAAGGTTCAATGGGTATTCAAGAGAATACATGATTAAGGACTTTGAATGTCTGGAATGTGACCAGCGAAACATATCTTATGATATATGGGGATCAACGACAGTATTAAATCTCTGGTAATCGTTTTCACTATGTTAGGAGAGTGGACTGCAGTATTATGGATAAAGCCTAAAGATTAGAATGGATTATGTTGGACATAAGTTAGTATTGTTTAAGGATAGAAGATTTTTGATATTATTGATGGGATGTTATAGTAATGTAGTTTTAGGAAAAGGACAACCTGCAGGACGGGCGACAACCCATCGCTTCGGACAAGGCTGTGGGAATCGAACCCACAACCGAAGTGCGACTGGCCTTTATCGCCTACCACTGGCCTACAGGAAGTCCCTGTTTAGTATAAACTAGTTTTATTATATTAAACAGTATGATATATGAAGTATAAGTCCATTTTAGGAACCATATATGATTAATCTCACTATAGATCGACTTATGTATATAATTTTTGCTAACCTTTTGTTTGAGACAGATGGAATGACCCGTCGTTCTATCACATGATCTGCTAACACTTCACGAATAACAAATTCAACTTCATTTATTTAAGAGATGAAGTGGAAATTGTTCAAGGCACGAACAACAGTGAGATTGTACCAAAATAAAGTAAGTATTTATTCTAATTCAAATTTTCAACTTTAGGGAAATGATCTTGAAAACCAAAAATGTTGTCCTAGTGATCTTATACCTGATGAATCAGATGGTACATTATATCATCACAAATCTATGGATTTGTGATTACTGGCTTTTCCAAAGCCATGTTCTCTACCACTCTCCATCAGAACATGATGGTTATATTTCTCTTCCATATCCATATTTTCACCTATGTGGAAACCCAGTGATTAGTTTATTTGGGTAATCGTTACATTTCATACTTTAGTTTTTAAAGACAAGTTTTGGTATTCCTTTTTACAATGTGGGTTTCTATTAAAGAAACTTTCGAATAGTAAACTATTTATAACCCTGACGAATTTCGAGGGCGAAATTCATTTTAAGGGGGGTAGATTGTAACAGCCCGAGAATTTATAAAAAACTATTCTTTTTAATTTTATTAATTTCTTGTGTTGTACGCTACACCAAAAGGAGCTTTCACAACATGTATCCTTGACTTGCCTTGCATTACACGCAATCGCAACCTTCCTCGATAGCGTGTGTAGTACGCAATACCGAGTGTCACTAAACAACGATATGCTATTAAAATATTATTAAAACTAGCCGTTATGAATAGTAATGACCACTTTTTGAAATTTTATAAATTTTATTTTTCAAAATGGACTTCATTTTTGGATTCGGAATATCGAAATTAGCCTAGGGTGAAATTTTGGTATTTTTCTGAAAACTTTCAATTTTTGATGAATAGTGAAACCACTAAGTGGTAGGTTAAAAACTGAATTTTGCATAAAACATAATTTTACCGCTTCTGTGAATGGAATTTCAAAAATCCGAGAGACACGGTTAATATCAAGGACTAAAATGTGGTTCAATGAGATGAAAATAATTTTTTGGTGAATAGTAATTTTTTACTATTTTTACCGCGGTTAATAGTAAATAGGGTAACTAAGGGTAAATATGATATTAATATTACCCTAACACATGTCCTAATTCTATTGGACAAGTGAAATTCGACCAAAAACAAACTTAGGAATAAAATATGACCATTTAGGCCTACTTGGATTAGATTAGGACATTTATTATTAATTTATTTAAAGAAGGGTTAAAATAGTTAAAATCAAAGTTTAATAAGTAAATCATTTTTAATATGGGGTTATACATAAGATAAATTCGATTGTAAATATTCATTAGAAATCTAAAAAGATTTCCTACGTGATGGTATTTTATTTGTAATTTTTAAAAATCAAATAATTTAATTTATTTATGACACAAAGATGATGCAGTAATTATCTTATTAATGAAATATTGACATAATTGATAATATAAATCTCAAAATAAATGTAATTTAAAACTTTTTATGAATTCCACTAATTTTCTATGTTACTATGATATATTTTTGTTGATTTAATCAACTTGGTTAGAACATATAATTCTGTTATGACTTTCACAAAAATCATATATCAAATAGTGTCAAAATTGACACAAAATAGTTTTTAAATCAAATATTATATAATTAATTGTTATTTTATTCCTAAAAATCTAAGGTTCGGCCAAATGACTTAGATAAGGATATATATATTAATAATAAACAATTTGGGGTTCTTTTGGCATGTTATAGTAAGTTTATTAACCATATAGTGAAAGAAAACAAAAAGACACGGTAAAAGTTAAATTATTTAACTTAGGGTTAAATCTAATTGATAAGGTTAAAATAATAACCTAAACTTGTCCAAATCTTATTGGATGATAGGATTTAGACCCATCCGCACTTTAGCTTCGAAATAAGACCCTTTGGAACCATTATAAACCGATTTTTACTTTAATATAAAATAATATTTTGAGATATTCCTAAGGTGCCCCTCTCCTCCCTTATAAAAGGACACCTCCTCCCCCTCCTCCTCACACCAATTTGAGCACTCAAGCTCGGCCAACCCCTGAAAAAATATCTTCTCCACTTCCCTAGAAACATCCTAGAGGTTCTGGTCTTCCTCAAAGACCAATTTTAGTTCCCTAAGAGGAGGTCTCCAAAAGGCGCTTTAAAGAAGAGGTAATTACCGTTACCAATTCTTTCATCTTTATTTCTTCTTCCACTTCTTCTTCTTAGGTTGTTTCATTATGAAGTAATATCATCAGTATCACTCATATACTGATATGTTATTATAAGTATGAAACAACCCTAATTCACCTTCTATCCATCCTATGGAAAAATGAAATCACCCTGCGTGCGTACGTACGGAATACCGTCTCCACGCCGTGGTGTAATCTATTTTCCACCACCACCTTAATAGGATGGGTATAATGGTGTAATGAGTAACTATATATGATTATTATAAAGTGATATTGATACTGAAATAATATGCATACACATTAACACAATTCCACGACCATGGGAACGATATCACCGCGCGTGCGTACGTACGGAATACCGTCTCCACGACGCGATGAGATTCATTCTCCACATTAACCATTCATGAATGATTATAAAGAATATATAACAAGTAATAATGAAATATATGACATAATAATGATACTGGATTTATGTATATTTATATGTATGTCATCTACTTAATTCCATTCAAGACAATAAGGAAAGGAAAACAGCGTTCATGCGTACGTACAGACTACCGTCTCCATGAACGGTGTTTTTCATTTCATTTATCTATCTATTATATATATATATACTGAATATATATGATATATAAATCATATTTTATATTCTGGAAGTAAGTAAATCATGATATAAGTAATAAAAATGTCAAGAACAACAAGTCAAAACACCTACGATAAATGAAACGATTTTACCCAAAACGCTACTTTAACATAAATTTTCAAAAAAACGGGTAATATAAAGTTATAAGTGGACCATATATGATATCATAACAATGAATATGATTCTGTAATAAGTCAATAACAATATGTAAATCATTATACAGGAGGTTCGGACACGTACAAAGCAAGTCGGACCTAAGGTAAGGGAAAATATAACAATCTCATTTTCATCCGAGATTGTTTTTACTTTGGCATTTACTAGGGTGTATTTTATCATCCACATCCATGTTCCCTAAATATGTAATATTGTTTCCATCCAATTACAATATTTTAAATCCAATTTTACCTTTCGGTAAGTTTTTAGTAAAAGATATGAAAGGAATCTTTTGTTGTTTTTCATATGAGGTACTTTTTGACTTTTCCGACAAAAGTACGGGAATAATGTTTTTTTTAACTTATACGGCATGAATGGATTTTTAAAACATTATTTCCAAGAAACTTCCTTTACAAGTTTTCAAGTTTATTTTTAATCAACTTCTTTTATTTTAAAGTCGTATGACATGTTATGAAAGGAAAAAATGTTTTGAAGAAGAAAGGATATTTTCCTCAAGAATGGAGTTCAAGTGTTTTATCAAAATTATTTTCCATCTAAGATAATAAAGGGTTCTGTTTTTATCCCTATTATAACATTGATTTGATCATGTTGTGATGGAAATATTTTTATGAATTCCTTTATCTTATATGAATTGTTTTATGATGTCTTGTTGTTTAAGAATTCCATTTTTATGACATGGGTTACGCTATGATGTATGGTTTATGATTATGTGGCACACATAATAAAGGATTCATTATGAGATGGGTGGGACCTATATCTCCCTCCAATGCATTGGGTAAAGATTTTATATCTCATGAGATAGACATGGCTGAAATGGTAGGTTATACCGGTTCAGTGAAACAGGACTGAAACGAGGGTTACTCGATTCAGAAAGGGACTTTGTCCACTAAGATAGTCTTGGCAATGAGTCTTGACTAACAAGAAATGATTCTCTATGATTATGTGTGTTTGCCACAAAGTTTCATGTTTTATGTTATGATTATTGGGATTACATTTCACTTCTATGATTTATCCCATGTTATGATATTATGAGCTTTTTTGCAGGTTAAGATTTCCAAAAGCTATGTTCTTATGAATATGATGTGATTGATTTCTCTTTTGTTTACCCTTACTGAGCATTTGAGCTCACCCTTTTATGTTTTCTTTTCCCCAGTATATAAAGAAAGGTTTTAGGTAAAAAAAAGGGAAGATCTTTATGGGAGATATTGAAGATCTTTCACCACGATTAGAAGATTACGTTCCGAGTTTCCAAAGACACTAAACTATTACGATCCTTGTGTGTGTGTTTTTTTGTTATGTACTAAGTATTCCGCAAATGTAATGTAATGTACATGTACGTCAGGCTTCAGGTCTCTACAACACACACTGGGTATTCAAAATTATGTCTGATGCATAAAACCACACTTGGGTGCAATACCCCAACATTCACGCATGATTTTGGAATTGTCGTGAAAGATGTCTTTAGCACAACATCTACATTCCGTGGAACCCTTTTCTTTTGGGAAACTACACCAAAGGGTTCACTTGGAATTTTCAGACTAAAGGAACACCTTGTTTGCCAAATTAACCATCTCTTAATATTTTACGCGCAAATCATTCACACGGCTAATTAACCAGATTATCATTTAAAAATTCTTATGTCTTCGTTGGGGGTAGCAGCATATTTATATTATCTTGATGATACATCATGTAGGATCCTGACACATCTTTTTCAGTGTGTACATGATTATTCATAAGTGCAGAACACCCCTTTTGATGTTGTATTGGTCACTCAAACCATTTCATGCAACATCATCTTCTGCACACTCCATGACTTTTCCATTTTTTTGATGTTCTGATCCTGAAACATATCTTGCGAGAAAGTTACAAAAACACCTTCAATATTTCATAAAAAACAAAAAAAATCACACACTTGAAATCATTCACTCACCTTCCTTTTCAAAAAACATGTTTCTCCATTTCCCGATTTTCTGCCCCAAAAATTTGGAAAGCACTAGAGAACGGTTCCACATTCAATACTAATTTTGGATCAAACTATATGAACCATTTCCATGTAATCTCCATAATATTCCATGAAATTTCTGACAATAATAGACCCAAACCATTATCAACCTAATGTATATTGGCAACAAACACAAATTGAACTCCTTTTCCAGCAAAGAACAACATTGGTTCTAATAGTTCCCTACACCGTAATTCCTCACCCTAAATATAGACATGATCTCTAAATAGAAATATTTTATTGACATTTAACATATAAGGTTCCCATCTTAGAAATATTCTTCCAAAATTTCATTACTCACCTGTTCACACAATCACTTTTCAATATCATGGTTATCCTTATGATAAAAAATATTTTACCAAAATAAATATTATATTTATGTTTCACATCATTAATAAATAAAATCTATACTAATTAAAACATCCCATAGGTTTATTGTAGGCTCTAAAACATTTCTCACTTTGTTTGTGGGTTCTAAACTTGTGACATTACTATATTGACTTCATTTAATAAACCAACATCAATATATATTCATTAACATGAGAAAAAATATGATGAAAATCATAAAAAAATAACTTAACCATCAAGTGTCATATAAACCATAAATGTTATCAAAACCTTTAATTATGTTTCCACACAATTAAAAGAGAATTAAACTTTAAATAACATTTTTTCATATTAATAATTAGGGTTATATATACCTTAGAATCTATCAAAACATAGATAAATGCATCCAAATATAATTCCTTCACATAAAACATGAAATGTGTACTACGTCATTAAAATATAAGATCATACTAAAATCTACCACTATATCATAAAACCAAATTCCCTATATCTAGACACCTTAATATTTAAAACGTTATTTTAATCCATTAACCATGATTTTTCATCTTTTTCAACAAAATTTCTATCATATAAAATATGAATTATGCCCTTAGATTCAATAATATAAAAACATGAGATATGATATAAACCATAACATTTATATGCCATTTATTGTTTCCTCATATTCAATATTAATGGAATTATAAAGAACTAGATATTTAATTTATGTGCTTCTGAATCATGTTCTTGTGTATTCCCCATAGGGCATTTATTTTAATAATTAATATAATCTCTATATTTAAAATAATCATCGATACATTTATAATTGTTATTCCCCTTCATGGTACTAACTGAGTGACACATTCTTCATTAGATTAATATTGAATTATTACCACATTTACCACATATAAAAAAATATTCTTATATTTTAAATAAATTTCCCGTTTTCCTTATTCCCTTGTTGTTGACACATTGTTCATTTTATATATTTACAATTGTGACCATTATCTCTTGAATTTTTATGGATATTAATTTCTCCCATATTTTAAATGTTTGAAAACTCACTAGGATTCATGTTTTAAATCATTATTCGTGATTGTTTGTTAAGAATAACCACAATATCATGCACTAAAGGTCAAATTTAATTCATTTTCTCACTGAAACAACTGGAAAAGTTTCCTTCACATTCATTGTTAATTTTATTCCAACATGATCCAACCATTCACTAAAACATAAAACTATTTTGTGATTTTATTATTAAAATCATTTGTAACAATCTTATGAGGAGGATAAACACTATGATATCCTTAACCATAATATCTCTAACTGTATCTATATAATCAAAATAGAAATAGTTCTTCCTAAGAAAATATAATTTCATATTATATATAATTTTAAACACAAGATGAAATAACATGACAAAATATAAATTTATTTTTACATTTTCACTAATAATAACTGGTAGGAATTAACATTAATCATTACATAATCATGATAATTATTTAATTAATTCATTCTCTAACATTTAATAATATTTCAAGAATACATTAATATATATATGTGTCATAATTGATACATAAAAATCTATATAACACAATTTGGAAACACTATCATGTATCTATATTTTTAGTAATTTAAAAATTTTAGATTAATACATGTTTTATTTTAATGATGAATTCTGATAACAATCAACATGAATTTTTCTCTTTTCCCAGCCCTTCCTTATATATAATAAAAACATTTTAAATCATGATATGTGCACAAAAAAGATCAATAAGTGACCTGAAAAAAAACCAAATTATCTAGTGAAAAAAATGAAACCCCTTGAAATTATAACCTTCATATAAAAATTCGCTGATTTAAGGAAATAAATAAATTCATCATGAATAAAACAAACACATCTTTTTTAAAAAAAAATCATTAAATACCTTAGAATGAAAATAAATATTCATTTTTTTGAAACGTATTGAATCACATTCATTACTTGTTTTGGACAATGACAGAAAAAACCACATACCAATTAAATACATATAAGTTACTCCCTATTAAATCCGTATATCTTTCCCCAAAAGATAGGAAAAATTACCCATGTAATTGGAGTGATATCATGGGTCACCGATTATATAAGCTATATCAGGCTCACTCATGAGCTTTACTATAGGTCATCCCTTCTTATCTGATGAATAAGGCTAGATTTATATCATCTTTAATTATAATATACCATATAATGACTCAAAAATTAATTATTTTGAATTTTTATTATCAAAACCATTAAAAGTTTATGTAAAATTGTATTAAAATCACATTCTAATATTAAAATACACTATTTTAAAAATCCTATTTCCAACATGAAAATACTTAAAAAAATAGAATTAAGGTTTTTTTAATTAAAAGATTAATTATTATAATGTAATCCTAACATAAAATAATATTTATGATGGTGTGAAAATATTTGTATCTGTACATTTTAAAATACAACATTCATTTTGTCATTTGAAAATAAATTCCACCATTCCATAAAATGATTAATTTTGAAAAACCATTGATAAATAGTCTAATATTTACATTATAAAACTCTCAATTAAAAATAATTATATTCATAATATAATTTTGGAATCAATAATTGTCTTAGGGGATAATTATTTTGAAAATAAATCTTATAAAATTTTAAATGATGGTTTAAGTTATAGATTTAATTACATTCAGTCTAATTCCACATGTTCATTCTTTATCTTCCATAATAATAAACTTATGTTAATTGTTTAACTTCTTATGAACTATTATCATGTTTATTTGTCAATTTATTTCCCTTATTACAATTTTATATACAGTTATATTATAAATTATATTTATGTTGTATGTTTTGATGATATTTGCCTTATATATCAAAATTGATTTCATTAAGATTATTATGGTTTAAGTGGAAATTGTTTAATGATTTTTTGAATAATTATAATGCCTTAATTTTAATGAATATATATAAATTATACATTTATAACCAACCATAAATTTTGGAAATAGATAATGATTTATGATAGAACCATTAAAACAGTCAGTTGTATAATAATGAGCACCAATTCCATTTTATGGTGATCATTATAGAAATATGGTAAGTAATAATATACCATTAAATAATTATAAAATTATATTGAATAAAATATTATTTATTTTAATAATCTTCTATATATCATATACGTCATATTTTTTAAAAATAATCACATCGCTTCTTTGATGAAGTAGTCCATAATTGTGTATGAACGATATTATTGTTTTTAGGGGGTGTAATGTTAATAAAGAACATGATATATTATGTTTTTATAATGATAAATATTTCAATTATATAAATAATATTTCATATATATATCAAATATATTAAATTCATTTATCTTTATTGCCTTCAATATAATGAATTAGTGAAATATTATTCATTTCGCATCCCGGGAGGTTTGTCTATCGTACACAGAAGCGACATTATTGTATCACCCAAAAAATATAACGTAACATGGTATATGTTATTTAATAAATAAATAATTATAATAATGATATGTATTTTATAAATATACATTATATTAATTATAATAACAAGTCATTATAGTCATTAATGAAAAATGAAATACATCGGTTCCTAAGGTGGTAGTCTTCGATACTCATGAAATATGTGTTTGTTTCCAATTTAATTAAAGATGATATGGATATTTTATTACATTAACAAAGAAATATATATGTATTTTATAGATAATAATAATTTCATATAATCATAATTTTTTATGAATTTAAGGTGTTTTAAGAAGAAATAAAAAAAATATTCTCATTTAATCATGATACCTCTTCATTAGACAAACTACATATGATATTTCCAAAATCCTTATTATGGTGTATTTATGATCAAAAAATAGAATCTAGGTAATGGTTATGAACAATAAATGTATTTGGGACAATATTTTCTAAAAAAATGCATTTTTCTGAGATGTTGGGATGAGCGGGGGTGTCCATTTATAACTTAGGTGAGTTGCACACTAATAATTTATGATATGAAAAAGTGAAACCCATGTTTCCAACATGCCACGTAACTAAAAATTGGAACATAATAATTAAATATATTATTTATTTAATAAAAATAAAATGTAGAATTCAATTTTTTCCATTTCAAAACTTAAACAACCTATTGAACTCGTTTCCACCATTACCGTGTAAATTATTATTATTATTTTCGTTCTTTATTATGAAAACAATACTTGTAAAACATTTTCAATAATATAAATAATGGTGATTACAAATATATAATTCATTTTACCCAATAAAATTCATAGAATTTGTAGAATATAATTTTAAATAAAACCTACAGAAGTGATGAAAAATATATTTTCATGAAATTTAAAATCAAGAATATGAGGAATTTATAATAACTATATGACTATTAATAATTATTATATGAAATATAATAAATATTTATTCATACATAACATATAAATTTAATTTACATAATGCTTCCTTATGGGTTGTCATAATAGATTTAAATTGACAAACATTATGTACAATTAAATGTTTTCGGGGATAACATGTTTTATGCTCGAAAAAGTATTATACAAAAATTCAATAAAAGATGTTTCAAGTGTAATTATTTACAAGTAATATGATTAAATAATAATTATGTTAATTTAAATCATTTTCAAAATATAACATTTATTTTGAATAAGTAAATTTATTGAAAAAAAAGAAATACAAAAAACTCGACATTTTTCACTATTTAGTGAAAAATAAATATTTTTCAAATAATCCCAATATTTCAGCATGAGTTAATTTTTCTATGCTGATTTAAAAAATGAATTTATTTTTTTGAAATACATTTTAAACATGTTGAAACAATTATATAAAATATTTTCTCATTAAAATAAATTAAAAATATTTATTTTGAAAACATATATTAGATTTATAAAATTACATTAATAATAATTTATTGATTATATAAAAATATTTTATCACAAAATTTTTAATGAGAATTAATTATATATATTTATTTCGTTAATTATATAATAATATTCATACTTTCTAATTTAACTACTATGTTATTACATTCAAATATAAATTATAATATTTCTGGGTACTCTTATGCTCGATGTTGCATGTATTATTAAATATCGAACATAGATTCATTTTATACAGTCTCATGGTGTAAAAAATTCCTTAATGTTACATAATGGGTTGATAATTATTATTTTATTCTATAAATTTTGTGATTATTTATTTATTATTTATATATGAATTTATATGTTATCTATTACACTATTTCACTCTTATATTTATATTCTATGGATGGAATTGTCTCCCAATGATGTTCATGTGGCCCTCATCGAAAGTTGGAATCCTCTAAAATTAATGGGGTTTGTGTGAGGTTTCTTATAATCCTAGATCTGGCTTAGTGGTTACTATTTGGACATTACAAATTTGACCTAGAGTCATACTATGAATGAATAATTTCTAGAATAGTGAACCCAATTATAAAAAAAATCATAATCCTAAATTATATATATTATTTTTCTATATAATTCATCCTCTTGACTAGACAAAATCCAAATATATGGTTTTTAAAATTTAAATCAATTAGCATACATACATTGTAACTTTTTAGTTTCATATATGATATCATTGAAGAAGTTTAACACCCAAAACTAATGCGTACTAATAATTACAATATAATTACTATACATATAAATAATAAAAAAATATTATATAATTAAATGAAAAATTGAAATATATAATCATGGGATTTTAAATTAATTAAAAATGTAATATTATACCACTGTGAACGTTGATTAATTTATCAGTTCAATTTTTACATTAAATATTTATATAGGAATTATATTTATTTTTCAGTATTCAGTCTTTTATGTAATTAATTATATGGAATTTATATACATATATAAAGTTAAAAGAGATAATGATATATTATTATATAATAATTTTACATAAAAAATTTTCATAATCTAAATAACTCTTATTTAATATAATTTAGTGAATGATTGTTTCAATTATGAAAACTATTTTATATGTGGTTTAAATATTTTCTTAAGTAGTGATTTTAATTTATTCATTTCAGATTAAAACTATGAATATTTTATAATTATTTATAAAATCTATTATAGTAGTCTGTATTTTATAATTTTTAGATATTTTACAAATTTACATATATTTATAATATTAAAAATATATAGATATATTATAATTATTTCAATATGTATTTAATATATAATTTAATAATTTATAATCAATATTATAAAATATTTAATTTATAATTGTTTTACCATAATTTTTAAATCATTTATAAAATGTTTATAAATATTTAAATTATTACACCTATTTTAACATAATTAAAATAGAAAACTACATTTTCATGTTTTATAGAGATATATAGAAATTTATATAATTTTAAAAAATAAATTTTATGAGAAATTATATTTATTTTATATTAAATTTATATGGATATAAAATGATAATATAGAATGGCATGTATCATCTGAAAGAAAGATATTTCCCTATATACAGTAGATTTAAAAAAAAATTATCTAGGCATTATGTTTTGAGAAACCAATAAATACGAATATTAAATGAGTAATACCATCCCCCCACATTACTTGTATCATTTTATTAGAGCACACATGATATTAAATCCAATGCATTATTCAGGTGTGAAATTAATATAGTGTTACTCATTTTTAATCCATGTGATTATTCTATGTAAGAGTAACATGTATATGGTTTCCATGTCATATTTCTTGACATTGTAACATAATTTTATCTTCAACATTATTTCTACTAAAAATACCATTTTGAGTCTTGATTCTATAGCTCATGATAAGTTCTTATTCAATTTTGATATTCTATGAAGGGACCAATATTGGGGGAAAACACGCCATAAAACATACATGGTTTTAATTTATCATCTGACCTCTTAAGAATAAATTTTTTATATCCTGGAAAAATTTAATTCCTTATTCCACACATATCATTAACCTTTAGATCTTATGAATTGGATTTTTTGATATTTTCTGTTACATAAAACCACTATGATGATTTTCTTTTACATGGACAACATTGTGATTTAAAAAAATAATATAATACTAACTTAATTAATGAATATATCTATATATTATGAAATTTTTCCATTGATAGGATTCCAATAATATATTAAATCTTAGTCAAAAAAATATATTTAATCATATCACTACTGGAAATTAGATCTTTCCCAATGCTTTTATACCAACGGTTTGGAAAAACTGTTGGTATAGGTCCCCTTTCCCAACGGTTTGGCCAAACCATTGGGAAAGGCCCCCAAATTGGCCACCTTTCCCAACGGTTTGGCCAAACCGTTGGGAATGGTAGGCCTATCCCAACGGTTTAGGAAAACTGTTGGGAAAGGCCCCCAAATATACCACTTTTCCCAACGGTTTCGCCAAACCGTTGAGAAAGGTTGACCTATCCCAACGGTTTGGCCAAACCGTTGGGAAAGGTCCCCAAATATGCCACTCTTCCCAACGGTTTGGCCAAATCGTTGGGAAAAGTGGGCCAAAATTCAACATCCTCCACAGAATGAAAATCACAACCAAAGACCTATACCAACGGTTGTTAAAACTGTTGGTATAGGTACTTTCATTTTTTATCGGACCTTCGTACCGAGAACACTATATAAATCAAAATTTAAAATATTTACGAGAATACATGTATATATTTATGTAATTATGATCACAAAAGTCATGTTAGGTTAGTGGTTGAGTCATTAAATTATAAACAAGGGGTCCTGGGATCAAATCCCAGCGGATGTTTTATTTTTGGAATTTATATACCAACGGTTCCATTACCATTGGTATAGATTTCATATTACCTATACCAACTGTTTCCAAAACCATTGGTCTAGGTCTATACCAACGGTTTTTGGAAAACCGTTGGTATAGACCTACCCCAACGGCTTACTTGGCTACAGTTCTCCAAACCGTTGGTATAGGCTATACCAACAGTTTGGAGTCCTATACCAACGGTTCCAAACCATTGGTAAAGGTTAGTTTTCCAGTAGTGTATTATCTTAAACTGATTAACTATTATGCCTTTTACCTAAATAATTCTACATATATTACAAAAACAATCAAATTTATATAGCTTTTTTTATTCTTCTACTATGGATATCAATAGATATTCTTGGTAATGAGCTGATATATTTTGTTGTAGGACTTCATATTATCTATTGTAGTGCCGGATTGATTTGAGTCACCCATAAAAAGAGTTAGACCCACATCTATTATCGTTACACACTGGTGAATCTTAAGGATAAAAGATAAAGAGGGTTATATATTTGATATGAAGTTGGAATAAAAAAAAGATATTATTTTCCAGAACTAGAAATATCCCATGGAGATCAATGCCTTATAACTCATTGATGGTATTCCAAATATTTATATTTATTAACTCATTGGTCTAAAATATTTTCAATTAACTAGAGTTAAAACAATAAAAATCTCATACTATTTATTTTATTCCATGAATTACATCCTATGGAGATCTCAACAAATTATACACTCTATGATGAATAATAATTTGAATTAATAACAACATTAAATATTAATGAAAAAGATTTCACTAAAATGTAAATATCTAAAATGATATGATGTGTGCATTTCGTGGAATGATATCATTTTTTACACTAAAATACACCTTAAAAGGCATATGATATGAATTATAATTAAATATTTAATAGTATAAGAAGATAACACAACATACAATATGAATTTATCATAATGGATCATATATCATCAGTTTTTATGGATAAATTATTGATTATGATATTTTTAGTAATGTTATGTTTCAATTAATTGATATAACATGCTTTTATAAATTATATTGATAGTTTTCATATATCATTGATAAAAAAGTATTATAATGAGAATGCGGAATTATTTTTACATGATAAATAAAAATTTAAATAATGATAATTATGTTTTCTTATAAAAATTTAATAAATATATGTTTTCATTTTCATTTATTGATATAATAGGGATGTTTAAAAATGAAAAATATTCTAAATTTGGAATTTGGAATTAACTATTAAAACAATTAACGAAGTTGTTTGTGCATTTGTTTTTTGAATTTTTTCTGTTATTTTTTAGTGAAATATGGATGAAAACATTCTAAATGAATTTATAATATATAATTGTTTAGGCATCTCAAAAATATTCAATCTCTCTTATGATAAGATATTTTTATAACATAATAATTTTTTGCATATATGTATCTATATTTATTCATCTAGAAATAATCTAAATCAATTGTTTTTAGGTTATGACTGAAAAAAATTAAGGAATGATAGAATGTGAGAGTTAATAGTTTTATCATGTATTGAATATCTATTTGTATAATTCAACTGAAACCAAATGAATGTTTATTTATAATGGATATAATTTACCTGAATTAGAAAAATATAATTGAGATGAATATTTTTTATATAATATTATCGTATTAGTTCTCAATACCAAATATTACATTTACAAAAATATTTTAATTTATAAACAAATACCCTCCATCGTTGAAACTCACTTCACTTCTGGTGATTGAAAATGGAAAACAAATATTCTTAAAAAATATATAGAGTTTTATATTTTTTATATCCATACATTAAAAAGGATTAAATATGATCTTAAATTAAATTTATGAAAAATGTGTTGAATGATATTATTTTGAATAATTATATTTAGAATTATATTATGGGAAAAAATATTTTAAAATATATAAAAAATTGAAAAAATTCATAATATTTAAACTCGAATATAATAAATTGAAAAAAAATACATAAAAGGGATTGAATTTTTTTATATTTAAAAAATAGTAGTTTTTTCAAAAAAATAAACTTTGTTTAATTGTGTTTTTTGATGTTTAATAGATGAAAATTTACAACCACAAGTATTTATAAAAAAATGAGATAAATAATGTTCTTGGTCGAGTTAGTTTGAAAATATTTTTGTAAATACCAATCCAATTGGATTTATGATACTTGTTGAACAAAATTATAAGAAGTAAAAAACTTCATGAATAGAAAATATACCATATTAGTTAGTCATTTTTAACTAATATAAATATAGAATAGTTATTATGATATTATATTATAGGTATATTATTTTGAATTTACCTTCATTAAATATGGAATCTAATTATTTAATATTTTATATTACCATTTGAATTTTAATATTTGATGGTAGTTAAATTTCACTGATTTATTGTGAAAAAAGTAAAAGAAATTATGTTTTAATATATTTTATTTTAAATGATTATTTCTCAATAAATAATAGTTTGTCTTGTGTTTTCTATAATGGAAAATGAAATGAAAGATTCCATGGAAATAATAGTTCATTAACTAGGATATCCCTCAACTAGTAACAATCCATAAAGGTAAACCAAATTATGGTAGACTCTGAAACTAGGCAAGATATCAATACATAGTGTATTGGTGATAAGAGGACACACATTGTGTATCCACTCGGACTGGTGCAAACCAGTAGAATATTTTTTGGTCCATGGTATTGGGGGAGTATTATATAATTGGAATGGGGTGTCTAATTTTGGAATTAGGGGTCCTATGACCCCCATCGAAAATGATTATTCCTTCAGTAATGTATTTTATTAAATAATAGAGGGTTCCCACCCAAAAATCTAATATGGGATGACCTTATGCATTGGAATGGATCATTTTTATTAAATTATATAGTGTTTCATCTATTTTTTCTTCATCTCCCTTTGATACCAATTGCGATGTAAATGAATCTAATTTCACCAAGGAAATTCCATAGACTGAAAAAAAGCTCATCACAACTTATGAATCATGCCTATAATGACATATGTCATCCTTTCTGGTTGTAAGGCCCTGTATCATGAATCGATTTACATTAAGTCGTTCAATCATGAATAATATTAAGATGAATCCACCTTTCCCAATTTCAACAAAAAAGAATTTGTTCCCCCTTGCATGTTGTAGTTCTATGGATATAGATGTTGTAACATTTTTTATATAGTGTGTTGATATTTATAAATATATGAAAGGTAGAATGGTAATTTTTGTGGTGTAATTTCTTTATGGTTTCAAGGTATAGGGAAAAATATTATTATAGATGGTTTAGTCATTGAGTAATTATATGGACATGGTACAAAATCTACATCATATCGATGTTGGTCGTGAAATGCGGTTGTTCCACATCGAACCACATATGTTGTAGTTACACTTTACATTCAAATTTAATAAGTTATGTTTATTTAGGTTCTCACATGCTTTAGGTTGGTCTATATGAGTTTTGAATAATAACACACACACACATGGAGAAATCACATATAAATTTGGATCAAAAAACACTACAAAAATGGGATAAATGGCCGATATATGAATATTCATGTGGTTTAAATTGACAAAGAAAAATATGTAGACATGAATAATCCCAAAACACCCTCTCTCATATTTAAATAATTATATATTTTTTAAGGTAGTTAAGGGTGTATTATCACGTGATGGAATTTACGAATGTCATTGGATAGTTGAGAGACTCAAAGAAGAAAGGTAAAATATATTGGAGGGAGAATTTTTAGGGTCAATAAAAATTGATGTGAGAGAATTCTCAGTATAAATAGAGAAAAATAGTTTTTGTGTATGGGGATTCAAGAATAAAACACCCCATGGTGGATAATATCTATATTAATAAAAAACTTGTGTAAGATATATAATGAGAGTATGGAAGGAGGAGGATCACTATCTAAAATTATGTTGTTGTAGTTTAGGATTTCATTGTGCCTTCCAATTTTATAATGTAACAATAAATTTCCTATCTGGGAAGTGTCAAAAAAAATTAGTAATTTGTCAATATTTTATAATATATTTTTATACTTCCTCTTCTATGAATTATAATATATTAATTAATGATCAATATATTTTGAATGGGGAGATAAATTGTGTCGGAGATTGTACAGTTGATGAAAAGAGTGAGTAAAATATATTTTAATTAATTCTAACATGTTATGTATTCAAAATTAGTTTGTTTTACATAGAAACTATTTTCAATCACATCCTTTATGAACATGAGAGAGGTATCATAATTTATATATGAATCCCACTATAGTTAAAGAATATTAAAATCGAGACAAATATAACAAAACCATCTCTAAAATGATTAAATATAATGAACTTAATCCAATTATTGATGTACATTTATTGATTGGTCTACTATCATATGATTTTCTAACCAATTATAAGAGGAAATGATATATAAACTAAGAGGTCCATCACATTTTAATAAGATGTAATCTAAAAAGAAATAATTGAATTGTTTTAATTTATAAAAACATGTACCTTGATGACAACTTCCATCACATTATTCTTGGTTACTCTTTATTTTTGTCCACTCCAGACCTTAAGAATGATTAGATAATTTTTTCTTCAAAAAATCATGAAAAAACATAAATCTATTTAATAATATCACTCTTTTCTTCATGTCATCAACATCTTCATACCAGAATTATACAATCTTGTAATGTGTATAATTTGAATACAATATATGTATTCTATGTCTAGAAACTAATAATAATAAATATATGGATTTTAATGAAATAACCATGGTTGAGGTCCAAATTGATCATACATTTGGAAGAAAACATAAATTATAGGTAGAATCTTTGATAATTCCCTATTCAGATACTTTTTTTAATATTCTATGGATGAAATCATCCTAGGTGATAAAGATGAAGATATAGTGTAACCCAATACTACTTATAAATAATACCAAATTTAAGAGGAAGAAAACTGAGCATTTTGGATCTATAAAAATATAATGATACTTTTTAGGAGTAATATTAGGAATTTTTTGAACAAGAAGATCATTTAAAAATAATAATTATTGTATCCTAGAGATGATAATTAACAATTGGCTGTTGATTTTGAAAATCAAATTTCCTCCTTTTAAAGAGAAAAGCCGATAGAAAAAAATTGAGGGGTACAAGGAATGTTTATCCTTTTTTCAACCATTCCAATCACATTGGTTATACAATACTATGTAATTTCGATGAATAAATTATAATAACTGACTAAGAGGTGGAAAAATAGAAGAGTGACATGAGACAATAATCACATTTATATTTGGATCAATATGTGATTGTTAGATCTATACCGTATACTTTTCACATGATATAATAAGTTCTATTTTATCTTAATTACCTAAAAAATAATTTTCTTCTAAAAAATACTAGTTTTATTCATAGAAAACCTTACCTTATCATAATGAACAAAATTACAAACCCAATATTTTTTATCATTAATTGTATGAAGCATAAGAATTTTCTTTATATAAAATTTTTGTAGGTCGATGAATAATAATTTTAGAAAGAGGTAAATGAAAAACTTCATCGAGTGAAACAGGAGTAATCTACTAATATTGGAATAACATGTACTACACTATTTTAAGAATATGTTTTATAATTAAATAAAATACTTTCCATCAAAAAACATAATAAATAATTAATTTATTAATAAAAATTGGAATAGTTAATAACATATTTATTCAATGGTTTAATATAAAAATTCCTATAAATGTAGATTTAAGATAGGTATGTTATATGATTAGTTTTAAGTACTATAATTTATATTTAATGAATCATGTTTTTAGAATTTTCTCACATGTATATAGAATTTCAAATTCCATTTTTTCTAATTTAAAATTAATAATTTCAAGTGTATTTATTAATTAATATTAAAAAATCCTTGAGTTATTTTATCAAATTCTAAAAAAATTAGATGATTCAAAACTAGTATTTTCAAATCAATTTGGGAAATTATGTTTATAGAAGATGCGTTATATTTCCCACTAGTAACATATCTTACCTTTTCAAAATAATGATTTAAAAATTTTAGTATGTAAATGATTATTGATTATTTTATGATATATCCATTATTGATTATATAAACAATAAATTTATCTAACATTTAAAATATAGAGTATATGAATATATTTTTATTAGAAGTTGAGAAATTATAATCCAATATAGTCCACTTCTATCTTTTCTCTAAAATATTTCATGATTATCAACTTCTAAGTGTGGTGGATTGGGAATACCTGGCATGAAACAATGGATTTTCAATAATTATTGAATTATTTGGGGTATTTTATTGGATTCTAGAAATGTGTAATGTCATTATTGATTTTATATATTTCTTCCTCACAAAAAAAATTGGTTGAGTATTGGAGAGTTAGAAATATATATCACTTGACTATTTATTTTTTATTATTTGGACTTATATGTTGGATGTAAATCCTATCCTAGAACAACATTTAAAAAACAAAAAAATATAAATTATATTATATCTAGATTTGTAATTAATTCAATATTCATATAATTTTTATGGATCATGGGATTTGGGGAAGGTAGAATTTCTTATTAGAGAATTCAATATTCCCATTTTTTGAAAATCATGACTTATAATTTTAAATAACCTCCTTTTTAGATTAATTTGTTTTATTTATAAACTATTTATCATCATTAATATATAGTGTCAATATTCCTTATATTCATGACCACATTATATTTTAGTGATTTTTATCTAATAATTATTGACAAATGGCCCAGTTTAGATTTAATAATTGATACATGTACTCAAAATATGAGGAAAACTCTATATATATATATATATTATACCTTCAATAAATAAGGAAAAAATAATGGTGAGGTAGACCATGAAATACAATTTCTAATAATAATAATTTGAGAGTCTTGAATTAAATAATGGAGAAGATCCATCATTTTTATGGGAAATGTTCAAATAAATTTTTTATAGTATGATGTTTAATTTTATTATCTTATATGAAAAATTTTAATTATTTTCTCCCATTGATAATTTTTTAGTTCATTATTTGGTTTTCTTAAATATTAGTATCTTGGGTTTTCTTTTTTCTCATTTTATTTGAGATATATGATTAAGGAAAATCATATTTTATGTATTGAAGATTTCATGAGTTCGTACCGATGACACATGTTTTTTTATTAAATTTCATAGAAGTTTGAAATTCATATATTAGTAGCCCCATTTTTAATTGTATAATTTAAATTTTTTAATTAATTTTATAATATAGATTATTAAAAAATAATATAAAATAATATTAGAATATTTTTATTTGTTATAATTAGTTTTAAATGTGCTTTCATGTGTGTTTTGTAGGTTTAAATAGATTTTTTTGGAAGATACGTAGAAAAGATGTCTCACCACCTAATCTAGAAATCAACTAGTTGCATGCTATATAGCTACCCATATGGGAGGCTAACCGAGATACATGGAGGTTCTACCATTGGCATTTGTGGGGCGTTCACATGTCACTCATGGGGCATGCTTGGGAACAACAGAGATCCAACACATGTGGGTTGGGTGAATACAATGATGGGAGAAGGGATCAATAGTTCGTAGTAGTGAAAAATTGAATTAAGGGTCCTCGGTCTACTTTTGACTTCAAACTACCTTCATTTCTAATTTTTATTAGATAGTGGATGGAACCCATAAAAAATATAATTTGGGAAGGACTCATGCATTTCCACTATTCAACATATACAAACCACCACCCTTTGGATTACACATGTGCATCATATACCTCAAAAACTAAATACATAATGGATCCCCTATCTCTAGACATAAGGTATGGTTAATTCCCTAGTAGAATCAAGCATAACTATGGTATAGTAAATCCTTGAATCAGGGTAGGTCTTGGAGGATGAAACAATGAAGATAATGTTTTTCATTCAGGTGAAAATTTTTCCCATAGACTTATTGGTGGATGATGATGAGAATAATGCTTCACCACAATGAATATCAATATTAAATGAATGGAGATTCATAAGAAGAGTAATTTGAGTAAGGTAACCTCTTATTCCATTGGTACATGTGAATGAGTACAAATGCAATAGAGGGTTCACATGATATCCTGAATAGGAATAAAATGGTATTAGAGATGGATTTATCTTTTGGGAAGGTTCCTCTATGGTAAAAATATATTCTATAATAATACAGGTTTCACATTGATGTTGTGAAACAATTAACATACAATTCCTTAGTAATGAGATACCTATGTATTTGAAAATACATTTTTATTTAGTTCATCATATGGTTTAGGAAGGGTTAAGGATTTATGAAGTATAATACTCACATATTGGTGCCTCACCTATAAACTATGTTTAAAAAACACTACAAAACATGTAGAGTAATAAAGGATCTATGGAAATACATTAGTATTTGATATTCTATCTATTATGTGTAGACTTTTACAATTAATAAAAACCCACTATCATTAGTAAATAATGAGATATTTTTATATTCAGATAATGGGTTGTTATATATAAGGGTATTTTTACATACCCGTCAACATTTGAAATATTTATTGTCGAATGTTATGAAAAATAAATTGTTGAAAAGAAGGGAGCATTAAAAATTGATAAGACTTATTCTAGTCTATGAATATATAATTATGGTTAATGTGCATGGGGTTTTTAGACTAACATCTCTAAGGGAGGTTCCCTATCATAAATCATTATTTTTATATAAAAAATAAATTAATAATGTTTGTAGGAGAATCACTATCTACTGTCATTCCTGTTCATTTTATTATTTTCCCCTATTTAATTTAATTATGTAACATTCAATTTCTTATGTTTTTTTATCCATCATTTCAAGTAATTAGTTGAAGTTTTATGATACCCTTATTTATACACCCTCTTCATTGACTACTAATAAATTCATTAATGACTTAGAGATCAACTACGGTTAGATAAGTGTCTTGGGAGAGGGCATAATTAGTAAATAGGATGAGTAAATACAGTTTCAATTATTTTTGACTGATGAATTATTATTAATAATTTCGTTATATTTATAATAATTTCAATAACATCCTTATATACCATGTTGTAGTGGTGGTAATTGTGTAAGGAAACCAAATTCTATTTTGGGATATGAAATAAAAGAGTCTAATTAACTTCACCTTTCAACTAAGGATTAAAAATAATAATCCAATGAAATTTATGGACTCAACATGAGAGAGGGGTAATCTTCATTATGTTTTCAATATAACAATGAGTGGATATGTTAGATACATCATTATGTACTATGACTTTAATTTTTATGTAATCTCATATTTAAAAATGGAACTGTTTTAATTTAGGAAAAAATATCCTTCAATATCAACATTTATCTCATGAGTCACATTTCATTTTAATATCAGTCCACTCTGCACCTAACTATTATTTAGTTAATATTTATTCAAAAAATAATTAAAAAAATTGAAACAATTAAATCATAAATTCCTTTTACTTATGGGATCGACCCCAGTATTCGATTATTTTACATTCCTCTATTTTAGGTTATTTAGTTAATAATAAATTTATATATTGACTCAAAAATCATATTAAATCAAACCATTTTGGCATGTAATCATTAAACATTGTATGTAAAATAAAATGCTAAAAAATATTAAATAAAATAATAAAAGAAATATGTCAAATTTTATATATTCTATGTTCTAACTAGGGACACTATGAGGGTCCAGGGATTAATTATGGTTCAAAATGTTCTTTTTTATTTTGGGATCATTTTTCCATTTTATAATGAACACTTTAGTTCTATTGTATTCAATCACACATCCCCCAGAAAATAATATATATATAAACTAATATACATGATACAATGAATTTTTTTTGGTTCACCTAAATGCGAAAATCCATTTAGTATACAGGGAATATATTCTATTTATTTAAGATTTCAATATATGGGAATAGTTTTTCAATACAATTTTTTATCATTATCACTGTATTCCAGGTGGACATCCTTTATAATGAATAAAGGGTATTGAACTATCTCCCTCAAATAACTTCTATAAAAAAATCTATGTGATACTTTTTAGAAAATTCTTTCCTCAATATATTGTCTTAAGGGGGTTTTCCATATATTCAATAGTGAATACTTTTATGCACATAATTTACACATAGATATAATATTCCTATGTACTCCAAGGTTTTAAAGTTATACATCTAATATTTTCACTTGGGAAATACTTCCTAAAAATACATCCAGAGAAATAACTACATAGGACACTATTCAGCACATACAATGCTTGTAAAACATGTACCACCTATATTCGAGGACATAATTCAATTTTTTGACCTTATGCTTCGCATATCACCACCTCTTCATGATTATCCATAATGATATTATTATTTATTTGTTGTATTTTGGAATCATTCCATATGAACATTCACTATAGACATTACCTTTTGAATGAACACTATGAACATCTTCTCACACAATATAATCTTTAACCAATCCCCACATACTCACTTTTACGGAGAATTTCATAGATATTTCCTATCTATATTGATCAAATATTAATCAGTATATATACATTAACATATAATCAGTAATTATTGAAAAGTTTAATTGGGTATTATAAAAATGTTTCTACCTGATAATTCCTAAATACAAGAATTATTATTCAAAGTGTTTATAAATAAAATTTATGTACTCTCTTCATGTTGGGTATATTGAAACCATCATTCATTTTCCTCATCCACATTACAGAATGATTCAAAAAAATTATCTAAATATATAATATTATATTTATAGTATTAATATTTGTTTGTAGATGATGATTCTATACTATATACCCTTGAACCATAAATTCTTGATAATGAACGAAGGCGAAAATAAGATAATTTCAATGTGAAATATTGAAAATAATGATATATTATTTGAAATCATATTATAAAATTTTATAAGAGGATCATATATTATATTATAAACATTAATATGGTTTTTTTATAAATTAATAAATTTCATAAAACCATTATACTAGATGATAAATAATGTTAATACAAAATGAAGTGTGATGTAAGAGATTTCCTCTATATTTTGTTTCTCTGAGGAGTATTATATTGTTATATAGATATTTTTTTTCATATTTTATATATAATAACCCTTTTCCTAAAATATCATGATTAATTGGGAATTAATTGTTTTTTATGTTTCTATTAAAAAATATTTTATACAAATATAATTTGATTTCAAATCAACCAAATGGTTATGAATTAGAAAACACAATTTCTATTCATTAGGTTATATTATTTATTCATTGTCATTAATATTTTAATATTGTGTATATGATGAATTTTCATTGGAAATTGATTTATTTACAATTTCTTATATTGATTTACATTTTAAATAATTAATCAATTCATAGGATAATTCTCACATCAACATTATAATCAATATAAGGGTTTATTTCCCAATCTATTTATAATCATGATGGTTTATTCATTAATTTATATTGAATGATGTTATTTGATAATTGAATAATATGCCCATTTTATTTTTAACAACTCTAGTTATTGATAATTTTTTCATATAACAATACAATTTTTTAATATTTAAATTTAAAATTAATGAGAATTTATTTAAAAATATCTAACATCTTTTAAGTATTCGATCGATAATACTTTTTCTTCCAAATCAATGTTCTTGGAAAATGATTTCCTAAATGTTTTCAAATTCTCAAAATTAGTTATTATAGATGTTTTTACCCATGATAAGCTTTAATTTTTTTAATGGAATCATTTTTATACTTTCCGAATGAGGATCTTTTACCCTTTTACAATATTGTAAAATTATTGTTGTTTATCTTATAGGAAGTATATTGAATTTTATACCACAATAAATTCCCATATCATTGAATCTTCCATTAAAATATTAAAAATATTATTTTTAAAAGAATATTTATTTTTTAATATTTTATCAATTTTTTGTTTTACAAAGTTACATTAAATTTAAAATTTTATTTTTTTCAATAATGTTTTTTAATATAATTTTATATTATATCTATTCATCAATAATAACCAAACATTATTTTAATTAAAGTATAATGGGAATATGATTTATAGATTCCATACATAATCTATCTATGGATGGTTTATGAACATTTTTACTTAGGATACTATTGACATTCTCATTCATGATTCATTTTTTCTATTATTTAATTATCCCTTGAAAATATCAAAATTATAATTATAATTGGACATTAAATTTAACCTCAATATCCATATTATTTATCATGTCTTCACATGTTTCTTTAATCATTTATCATATCTGTATATGGTTTTTTCCATTGAATTTTATTTGATTTACTATAGAAATATTGATAACCATGTATTATTTAAAATTACGTACTTTTTTTGATAAGTCATATTATTCATGAATTAAATTGATTATTTGATATCTGAGGAATAATTTGGACATTTATATATTGGTGGGGACTTTTTATAAACACCCCTAGATTAATTTGTAATCTCATGAGATTGATCTGTTTTCCATCCTAAATCAAATGTACTTGTTTTTTATACCTGCATAGTAGTTTTAAAATGTTCTATGAATGGCCTTGAGAGTAGAGGTATCCTAATTATTGAGATCATAACATCTAACAATTAAAAATTTACTTCATTAAGAATTCATTTTTTATTAAACATTATAATTTCATAGTGTTATTATCTATGGATTTATTTTCATTCTCATTTTATCGACTGAATGGAACATGTATAGTTATTTGACTTACCATATTCATTTTTCCTTACCTCCTCATGATTGTAATGTTATTTAAATGGAATGTGTGTTTATTTATTTACTATTCCATATTGATTATTCAATATCTATTCATGATAGTTATGATATTAAAATTTCAAGGTTGTTTTGTTATTTAACATTGCATATTTATTTTTACTTATATAGTCATGATAGTATAGTTGTTGATTAAATTGAATGAGTGTTCAGATATTTAGATTTCCATGTTATTTATTCTGAATTTATTATGATTTATTTATTATTTATATATTCTTATTTATGAAAATCATACTTTTACCTAATATCACCTTAATTGTTTTCCTATCCCATGTATCTAGAAAGTGTACATAGATTGATATACAATGATATTCTTGAAAAAATTATGTTCTTGAATAAAAATTATGTGGAAATTTATGTATTAAATGGTAAGATTTTACTCATGTATGTATCTAGTATACCAATATTACTAAACTATTTAAACAATCATGATGAAAATCTATGTATCTTGTACAAATATAATAATGATATACACCTGTTCTATTTTACTGGAGATAGGTACATTAAATTTTTTGATTAAATGGTTGTATAACATATTTATTAATATACCTTTTTTACATACTGTTATATAACCCTAAATAGAATTTTCTAGAGTCACATCCCACCTATCTTTTGAATATGATTCAAAATAAGGCCTTTTTTACTGGATAAAAAACTAAGAAGATATATTAGCGATATTAAAATCTTAAACTAACTATATGGAATAAAAAAAGATATAATTATGTTATATAGGAAACCAACAATAATAATAGTTTTAAAATGATAATTTTTCTTGATGGAACACAAAAACATAAATCAATTCATTCCTAGATGATTAAATGATGATTTTCTTACTAATTGTACCATATGAATAGTAGTTTAAATAGGGTTTAATAACTTCTTAATTTACATATGAATCATGTATTATTCTATATGAATCTTCTATCTCTTGAAAAAACATTGTAGTGTTTTTTTATTAATGATCCCCCTTGATCATATTTCAATAGATTAATCTCACATCATTAATTCAAATATCATCTTGAGTATATTGGTGCATCTAGATAACAAATCAATGTATTTAATGTTAGAAAAAAATAAATATAGAATTATATCGTTACATATAATTTTAATTATCATTCTAAATATTAGTGAGTTGTCACTATTTATTCATGTATGAAATGGATCCAAAATACCTCAAATATTTTAGTTAACAATTTCATGTGTTTTAAAATAAATAAATCATTTAGTAATATATTAAATAACAATATAGTTTATTAATATATCTATACATTACTAAACTAAGTAATTGTAACACAAATATTTTATGTGTTTTTGTATAATGTATTTATTCTCCAATTATTTACTCATACATATAGTCATATAATAGAAAAATATAATTTGTTAAAATAATAAAATAAATGGTAAAATATTTTTTTAACTAATGATATCAAATTTCTCTTATAGATGTTGTTCATAAAACCATTTATGAACATGAAACTCTTCATTTTGAGGTAATTTTACTATTTGAACATGGTCTTTCTGACATTGTTGTTGAATTACTCCTACTACTTGTTTTGAGTGTTCGGCAACTAGTTTTGAGTATGATACCATAATAACATGTGCTTATGTTAGTTCTAGATTTCATATACCCTTAGAATGATAGTTTTGTTTACCACAAGTTATATGGATATGCTACTATTAGTGAAAAATAGAGTACCCATGGAGTAGTGAAATAGGTATAAGGATAATGAGTTGATATAATTTCATTAGGAAAACTATACAGATCTTTTAAGGGGGTGATGCATGCTCAACAAAAAATATAAAATAATATTAAATATATGAATAATTTTAATAATTCATTTGTAAATGTAGGAAATAATTATCAATGATTATGAAAAGGTAGGAAAATTTATGATGATGATTAATGTTAACATGAAAATTCATCAGTATATATAAAGGTATAATGAACATTATAATTTTGAATTAGCATATACTTTTCAATTTTAGAAGGTAATATTAAATTTATCAAGCCGGCATAAAGATATATTGAATCGCACATTAAGGTAAAGTAAAATTTCTTTGGGTTGTATAAGAGAAACTAATGCTTTTGTAATGGAAAAATAATTTATCCACAAGGTTAACATAATAGACATAATTTTTTTGTAAGTGTAAACTATAAGTTGTGTGATGGTGAAATAATAAATTGAAGAATAAATAAAATGTTGTGTAAAGGTAAATCACAGATTTTAGGATCCCATACGGGTATAAAAGGACTTAAATAAAATACATGAAAATGATAAAGGATTTCATAACGGTATATTAATGATATGTAATGATAAATTAAAGATTTAAATACATATATAAGTGTTCATAAAAGATTTAATAAATGTAACAACTGTTTTTCTAAACATAGGTAATGGTAAAAAATAATCAATGTGAGGCTATGTACTAATTACATAAGGGAAAAATAAATACATTGAAAATTTATTAAAACTAGAAATCTGATTTATAAAAACATAATATAATTTTAGTATAATTATTTAATAGATGAATAAATTTATGATACTAAAATATAAATAAATATTATCAAATTGATCAATTTATAAAATATTTTAATGAAAGAAAATGTAACTAAATAGATAAAATAAAAATAAAAAATTAAAACAAAGTATTTTAAAACACTGAACATAAAAATTATAATACTTTTTAGAAATATCAAATCCCAAAAATATATTCTAATGTAAAACCTTTAAACATTCTTAAATTTTTATAAATTTATAAAAAAATAAATTATTTTATGAAAGATAATTATTTCACTTAAAGAATAAAAAACATTAGCATACTTATACTATTAAATAAAATTAATAAAATTGTATCTCTAAAAAAATTAACTCTTTTATGAAATAGATATACTAATAATAAAAAAAATAATTGGAATGGACTAATTATATAATACTCAATAGAACCTATTTCAAATAATAATTTATCAGTCCATATAGAATAAAATGTTTTACTAATGATAGATTTAAGTTGATTTTCTTGTGTAACAGGTTTGATAATGATACCCCTTTACTTAAAAATTTTATTATTAAATGTAATATAACAGAAATATGTAGTGTCTTATAATGATGTAATGATTTTTAGATATTTATATGGAGTATAAACTGAAGACATATATAAGTAGTTTTTTAAAATAAACATTGAAACCGTATATTGTTTTTTATCATTACAGTGAGCTTAATAATTTATATAATTTGAGTTATAATTTAAAAAGAATTTGAAAAAAATCATATTTTTGAATTATAATCATGTTTAAATAGTTTAGTTAAAATATATAATTATACATTAATCCTCTATAAATACAATTTTTTGGATTAGACCGATATCTTACATATATAATAACGGAAAATATAATAGTTTTCATTGATATAGTAAAATAATGTAGGCTACCTATTATTCATATGTACATTTTATAATTCACATATTAACCAAATTTTTCCACTAAGAGTGTAAATTTAGTGAATATTGTGTTTATAAATATTTTATTAGAATCCATAAATATGTTTGCTGAATTTTTTTTGCATATATTCATTTATTTATAAATATTATAATTTTTCACTCTAATATTCAATGAATATGGGAATATTTTCATACATCAATAAATCTAATATAAAATTAATTTGTCAACAATATTTAAAATTCAGTAAATGAATATCATTTATAGATCTAATTGAAATATAATTAACACATATTTTCATATTTTAAATAAATTTAAGAACCTTTTTTAATTGATAAAGTTGGACATACCTATTCAAAAAAATCAAAATTATACAATCATCCAAACATACTATTCTCTTGGAACATTATTTATAAAATAAAAGGATTTTGATATTTTGAAACCATGATTTTTAAATTAATCATTTTCAAAACCACGTGGTTGATTAACATAAAACAGTTCCAAAATTACATCATTTATAAATAAACTTTTAAAAACTATTTGAATGAAATTAAAAATTCAATAAATGAAAAAATAATGAAATATGAATAGAATATATCATAAAAACTATGAAAATGATTACTCAAAATCTAAAACTTCTTTTTATAAATAATCTTATGATACTATTATAACATAATTTCTTTCTATATAACATGAATAATCAATATTATTTCAATAAATATATTTTATTCAAATAAACCGTTAATATTTCATCCATATAAAAAATTATCTTTTACTTCCACATTGGTAATATTCATTATGAATTGAGTTTTTCCAATTTGAAGTATCAAATGATTTATTATCCTTATTAGAGAAAAACTAGGAAAAAAATCAATCACCACAAAAAAATCAAAATTGAAAATATATTTCCTATTAATGAATCAGAAATTTCTAAATAAACATTGTATATAATTATATTTATGTGTTTTCTAAATTATTAGATAAAATTGTGATGATATTTGAACCCCCTAAACTATTTCATGATTATTACCAATTTATATTCGACATGATTTAACTAAATAATTCCGTTATCATGATTATTAAAATCATAATTTTATTCATTATATTCTATTTAAATTACATCTATGTATATATAAATTTAAATGGTTCTTTTTCTAAATTATCTATAGTAAAATTTAATATTTTAATTTACTCTAAATATAACGTTATCACTTTTGGAATCAAACACATCCAAATTAAATTTTGTATTTAATTTATAATCTCTACAACCAAGAATGTTAATGGGGTCACTCATGTGATTCATTTTTTTAAATGGTTCTTATATAGTTTTACTTATATAGTTTCTAATGCTAACTCATTTTCATATACACAAAATAGTACCAACCATTTGAGTCTAAAAATGTATCAGTATGTTGAATTGATTTATCCTATTCCTCATAATTTTAGGAATAGTTCTATTTACTCATCTACATTATGATTTATTCTATAGTTCTCTATTGGAAGAAAACAAATGGAAATAACAATTATCATAAAAAATTCTCAAAATATATGTTAATATATTTTCTCCCTTTTTCAATCAAAATTGATTTAATTAAATGAAATTTTAGAATTTGAGTATGTTTATAAGAAGAATTTTTTTTAGGGTTTCCCTTTTATGAGATCGGGAAATATTCCTAAAGAATATATTAAAATAATATATAATAAAAAAGAATAATTATTAATACTTATCGTTGAGTTACCATGGGTATAAATATAACGCCTCATCCCAAGAAACAATGATTAGGTTCATTATTACATGATATAGAATTACTACAAGGAATATAATACCGAAAGACCTTCTGGTTTAGAAGTATAAAAAAGACATATTAAATAAATGGTACCCATAATACATTGGGAAATAAGAAATACCAATTAGAAACATATAAAAAGAAAATAAATTTCATCCATAAAATATTAATAAAAATTCTTTTCTTCCTAGATAGGGGAAAACATAATAAGTGTGAGATCAAATGATCAGTAAGGATAAGTACAAAAGATGAAAAAAATGAATAAATCTATATGTAATGGTAAATAACTAACACACATTCCATAAAAACAACTAGATAGGGAATAAATAATATATCAAGTAAGAAATTGAATGACATGACATAAAACAATAAATTAAAAACGAACTAAATCCATAGTTATGTCGATGAAAAATATAATGAAAAAAATATCTAATAAACAATGAGGTAAATTAAATTCTTATTGGATGTTATTTCAGTGGAATATAAAACCCTTTTACAATCAAGGCCTTTCAAAAGACATTTTAAAACAAGGATGGAAACCCATTTAATTTGGCCAACACTTTTGCCTCATGAGAACCTGTCGATGCATAAAGGATATATAATACTTCTAGGATCCACCCATCATTTTTTGTCCAAATTATTACATATGTTGAAAAATCAAGAGAACTAATAATCCCTGTCAAATCATCGTATTGGATGAAAAATATGGATTTATCAATAATTCTCAAATGAATCAAGTAATTATCAATGTAAACACCATATGAATAACGGTAAATGGTTTAGGAAATACTATATCCATATTTTAGAATATGTATATTCAATTAAATTTCCAATAAATAATAATTAAAATAAATTTATTTCTTTAAATTATGTAAATAATCACAAAAGGTAGTAAGTTTAAGAACATTTTAGGAGAATAATATTTAAACATTCCAATGTGTCCCATACCATATTGAGTCTTTTTAATCATAATCACTGGAAAGATATTACATTAAATAAATATTATAATATCATGAGAATAAGATGATTCATGAAAAAATATATCAAAATGGTCAGTAATTATGGCACACAAAATATGTAAGCATTGAATATGTCATTAATCTCGCAGATTTAAAAAGTGAGATACAAATCCTTACCTTAACCTTATTTTTGTTGTATGATATTTATCCTCTTATATAGTTGTTTGAAATATGTTACTAAATAAAACCATAATAGCACAATTTCTTATAATAACATATATTAACATCTTAAAATAGATTTTTACCAATTTCTTTATGCTTTGCCTTATTTTATCTAGTTACAGTGTTAATTGATTTGTTTTATCTAGTACATTCTGACTTGTTATTGGGAATTGTTATTAAATATATATTGGTATCATCTTCTATATAATGTAAAACATTACTGAATTATCTTATATATTTTTTACATGGGTATTTATAATATTCTAACATATTTGGATATTAGAAATGAAGTTCATTGTTCATGGAGACCCAAGGTCGTACGTACGCATGAACACTACTTTCATTTGATTGCTGTGTCAAAATAATTAAATTTGAATTATACATATGTATATTATAAAATTATTATAATATCCATTTTAGATATGGTACATGGTTTGATTAAAAACATCTTATTTATGTTCCATGTATGTCATCTAAGTGTCATGTCGCTTTGAGTGTGTGGTATTCCACACTTGCTTAAATAAAATTACCAAGTTTACAAAACATGGATAGAATTAATTTATGTTCTAAATAAAAGTTACATAAGCATAAAATAATTTGAAATAAAATATATATTATATATAATTTTTTCCATCATAATGGCTTCCATAAGGGTCAGTAAAGGAGAATTTAAGAATTATCATTCTGTGAGGTAGTAATTATCTATCCACTGAAACACTATGTTTTTTACCCATTAGATGGTGGTGTGTGAAAGTGTAGGTTGAAACCTTAGAATAAAAAAATCCTATTATATTTAGGATTGTTTTTTTGTTATTTAATCATAGAATAAGTAGAGTATAGGGAGTGGAATATGAGAATGAAATTAGAAAGCACAAGCGAAGATGTTTCCTCCTAATCGGGTAACCTCTTTTGGATTGTACCAACTAAATCCTTGAATTTATTTCTACCTAATTAGTTACTTTTAGGTAAATGGTAGTTATATTTAGAAAATATTTAGACTAATATTAAATGATCCAATGTGGCTTGAGAGGTTTGAGGAAGGGGGGGAGTGCTTTCCTTATAGAAATTTTATTAATTTAATCATAAAAACAAAAATAATGTGATATTTAATAGAAAATATGCAACCATTGAATTATTAATATTATATATTATTTATAAAGTAAAAATTACCATGTTTTTTTATTTCATATTAAAGCACGTGCATGTGGCACACTAAAACACTACCTAAACTAGGATAGTTTGAACAATATTTCTATAATATATGGGTCAATATATTAATTATAAAAGGTTAAGTGGTCCATTAATAGAAAATATTTAATATATATTAACTCTTTCAACTCACATATAAGAATATTGTATTTTTATTATTTTTAAACAATTTTATTTGATTGATTTATATTAAAATAATAATATTGGCAATTTCGACATTATTTACTTAATGTAAATTTTAAAATATCAATTTTATATTAGAATTCAAATATATTTGGTTTACAGGTGTGTAATATGATTTATTTATCTACAAATAAATAAATGAATACAATAATTCAATCAATAAACTTCAATTTTAATATTTATATTTTATTTTATTTTATCTAATTATTAACTAATAATCACTATATTGACATTTATTAAGCATTTTATGTACCCTGAAAATATCTAAAAAATATTGATAATTTATTATGATTACAATTACTCATATATTTAGAACCATGTGGGGGAATGGTTTAATATTTGGCAACCAATGTCTTTTGGACAAGTTTCCAAGTCATTCTGGTCCTTAATATTATGGTTTAGTCACTTATTAATCTTAATCATACATTAATCACCGTGAATATTTCTAATCACATTTACTAATAATATTGGTCAAAATAATAAATTGATATATTTGGACCACAAATATTATACTAATTACATCCGTTTATATTGGATCATTTAAATTCAAAGCATGGAAGTTTGAAAATAAAAATGAAAGCAAATCCAACAAACAGGGTCAAATAACGGTGTATTGAAGTAGAAAAAATGATCAAAAGTTTGTTACGTTTTTATTTTCAATTTGAATGTAATATTTATTCTAAAGAATATAATTGTATAATTAGATTTATTATTTACCTAATGTGACACAAAAACTAATAAAAATAGAATTTATCATTAATAACAATTTAAACAAAAAGAACGATTTTATCAAAATTGAAGTAATTTTCACTATTCATCAAAAAAAGATGTTTCTGAGAAAAATAAAAAAATTCACAATAAGATAATTGTTGGTCCATAGATACTATTGGCCACTATCTCAAAACATAATGGTTTTAATTATCAGAAATAATGTCATATATTATCATATATCTTACATTATGTCATATATTTTAGAGACCTAGTTTTTTCCCAATAAGACATTAGAATATATCTATATATATTTCCAGAGTTGGTTGTTGAGAAAATGTGCAATTTTGAGGCCTGGTGTGCCTGGAATAAATTATACAAATGTATTAACTGTTATTATAATATTTATGAAACTGAAATAGAATATCTCTTAAACGGTTGATCCAATCTAGAATCTGAGACCACAGTTGGGCCTGGAATGCAATTTTAACCCTTGGCAAGACATAAAGTATGTCAGCATGGGATGTTCGGACAACGTTCTCTTTAACGAGAAGTAAATTGGAGAATTCATCCATTTAATTTCTGAATCCCAAATAACTCTCTAAGAGACACTCAGATCATATCTCTGAGTCTATAGTTGAGTTCAGAGCATGTCTTTTACACTAGGAGTGGTATAAACATTGTCGGTGCAGGGCCGCTGTGAGAAATGTCACCCAAGGGTAAAATCATCATTTTGGAATAACCAATTAGTGATTTTTCTCATTGGGGCTCATTTCAAATAAATTTTTAATGAAATCTCATAATGGAAATATGAGACTTCTGTTGCGTTTGAAATGGGGCGTTTTACCTAGGCGTGTTATAAAATGAATAGCACGATAGTTTCGGGATCCGTGCTATGCATGTTTTTCTATAAGTTGATGAAAAGGATTTTGGTCTTAGGTTTTTTCCCTTCAATCTCCTCTCCCTCTCTCCCTCCTTCTCTCTACCATTCATTAGTGTTCTTCTCCATTCTTCACCGGATCTAGGAATGAACTTTGATGAATCAAGGTTGGAACCTCATAGACGTATTTCCTACGACGCACATCGAAAATGTTGTAGGATTCTGGTTAAATTTTCACCACCTCATTTTATTTCAAGTGGTTTTATCAAATTCTCAATTTAAGCATCATATCATGAGAATCAGGATGATGAAAAAACAAACATAACCATCATTCAAACCGAATTCCAATTATAGTTCTTGAGCGTTCTTCACCCGTTCTTCACTGTTTGGCCTGGTAATTATTCGGCACCTCAATACCTTGACGAATCAATGAGTGGATGTTGGTTCTGTGAAACACTCAATTTTAGGATCTTAAATATGAACGTAGTTTTGAAATTGAGTATCCGGAGGAGTCTCAGTGGTCTGTGGTATGGACCAATAGATCGTCCTGGGAGGCGGCATGAAGTGGCCGCAGAAGGGGCTTTGGTGTTGAGGTGGAAAGCAACAGCATGACACTTTGGTTGGATGATGACATCGACTAGAGATGCTAGGTATGGAGGCATGTTGAGGTGGGGTTTTGGAACGGTGCAGCAAGTTGAGGTGGATGTTAGTGGAGTCGGTGCTTCCGGTGCGGACGAAAGGTGTCATGGAAGGCAAGGCTTTGAGCAACGGGATCAGGCGGGCGCCAGAGTTCAGAGGCACTACAACGGACCATTCGGAGGCTGTGCAGTGAGCTCAGGCAGCTGCTGTTCGGGAGGCCGGTGTTGCCGTGGCGACCTCAAGGCGGGAGGAGCCTGAGGCACTATCCACGGGGTGGAGAGGGGATAAGACCTGCTTCATGTGGGTCTTCAGCGTAGAAAACATGACTATCCAATTAGTCAAATGTTCTAGGTGGACGTTGTGCAGTCTGCGGTTGGTGGGCTATGGCGGGATGAGCTAGCTTGGGTAGGCTAGCCCAGTAGAGGTAGGGTTTGGCCAGTGGGCCAGACTGGGCCATTTTGTACCTTTCCTCTTAAAAAATGGTCGTATCTTCTAATATGGGCCTCAAAATTGAACATCGTCTATGGCCATTGTTTAGTCTCCTCAATGTGGAATTTTTTAAATGGATTTTGGGAATTTTATGTTCCTTGCATGAAGGCAGTAACCCAAAACACATTAATTTAATAATAAATATTATTATTAAATATTGCAACAGACATATCTTGTGAGACGAACGTCTACTTGCACGCTGTCAGAGGCACTATGACCATAGAGTTGAGGTGGTCCTTCCAAAGATGGTTTGGTACCTTTGCGGTTTGGTTTCATCACTCGGTGGCACGAAACACTTTATGCGATTAATTAATTAATTAATTAATATTACATCAAACCTAACTCCCATTTGGGATGTTTGTTTGATGCGCCGTCAGCAGCAGTGTGCCAGAATCCTCTTGTATACTTTTTGAGATGCTTTCCGAAGTGTTCAGGTTAAAGACAATGGACTGGCCCCACATGTCTTGGTTTCCACATTTTAGGATGAAATGCAACTTTTTCATTAGGCATCCATTTGGGGTGTTTGATCACTTGATTCTGTGGGTTTTTTCATGGGGATTACAATGACACAATCTGCCCGCCTAAATAGTGGGTCGAGGCTTGGGCCCTATGAGGTGGGTTTCATGCGTATGCTGTATTTTTATAACTTGTGCTTCATATGTTTTTTTTTTGGAAAAAATGAATAGCCTAACTAGCATGTTTTTTACCCAGATACCAACTATGTGATACGTTTGGATGTGTGGAGCCTTATTTATAATCTCATTAAATATGGAAAAATGAATAGAGTATCAGTGGAAAAACCTTTTGATGTGTTTGAATAGAATCTATGAATTTGTTTAGCTCTGACTCTTATGAGAGCGTAGAAGATGTGTGAGGAGATACAATCAATTTTCAGGGACCGTTCGATGAGGCTTGTCAGCTAATCTATGCTTTTGACTCTCCGGATTAGTGAAAAGCGTCATGTTCTCATCGGCTTTGAGACAATTGTGTCATGTACTCTGGGAGTACCTTGACACACAGTGGTACTTCATCACCCTTTTGGGACCCATAAATGGTTAGGTACATGGCCAGGCGATGAGGAAGGGTCCCACGTGGTGTGGGCTCCACACGTGTCGCGTACCACTATGAATCTTCTACCTCTCATATATTCTTCTTCTAAACATAGATTTTGGAATGCGATTGGCCTATATTGAGTGCTTCTATGCGTGGAATGTGGGGGATCATATGTAGAAGATTTTGAGGAATGAATAGATATGTTTTCAGTGTGGTCCCTGTCTTAGGCTAAGTGTGATGATGATAGTGATGGTAGTGATATTTTTTGAATTACCAGAACAATTTTGACTGACCCTCCAGTGAGGCTGGGCTGTGGTGTTCTCCGTTCTCCTTCAGGTTTACCCACTAGTGAGGCTGGGTCGTGAAGTTCTCTAGTTACTCTATCAGGGCTTACCCACCAGTAAAGCTAATTAGTGGAGTTTACCGATATCTTTTAGGGATAATCCTCTAGCACAGATGGGTAGTGGTGTTCACTAATATCTTACAAGGATTACCCACCTGCATAGTTGTGCAGTGGCGTTCACCAGTTACTCTTTTAGGGATTACACTCCATCAAAAATGGGCAGTGTAATTCTCCAGATATTCTATTAGGGATTACCCTCTTGCACAACTATGTAGTTTCCTTCTCTAGTGACTGTCTCTTGGCTTACCGACTAGCTGGGCTGGGAAGTGGGTTTGAAGAAGACTTTTATATGTATATTCTCCAGTAGGGTGGGATTGTTGGTTCGAAACAGTGTGAAAAAATTTCTCGAATGTGTGGAATTGTAACGAGATGTACGTTACTTGACATTAGACTATTAATAATTTGGGACACTTTTCCCAACAAGACGTGTCCTTTTAATGCGACCAAAAACCGTGCAGGTGAGACAGAACCGCCCAGAGCGGATAGTATCATGGTACGGTGATTGATCCCCTTTGACTTGCTGTTCAGGGTAGATATGAGGGATTCTGGGAATCAATGATGTAGTATTCTAGAACTGTTGTAGACTCATTTCCTAGGCTGATCTAGTGGTATGGAGATCCCCTTACTCTCTTGTTTGTGATCCTATGGTAGATCATATATCTATATATATATCGTATTGCAGAACTCTCTCCATGGGCTTTGGTTACTGTCCTACCAGGAGGGGCAGGGAGGCGCGAGGTATGCCATGTGATTTCCGTGTCTAGCTCTGTGTGGTTGGATGAGAATACTCTCTTACTAAAGGTTACTACAACTTCACGATAAGTTCACATTCTCACTGTTTTCTATCTCCTTGTGTTTGGAAGAGCTTACATAACTTTTTTTGGTTGAGTTGGACTCTTTTACTATAACATTTCTACCTACAACTTTCCCTCTTTAGTACATCACTTTTGGCTCCCTTGAGCCTTCATAGCATCATACATAGTATTTTTATACTCACACCTACTTTGGATTGTCTTCCACTCGGTGTTCCCTTGCAGATGATGGACTGGTTGATCATGTCTTCAGGGGAGCATAGGGATAAGTGGTGCTTGGACTGGATGCGATGGTCGTAGCTTGGGATCCTGGAGTGGGGCTCTCTCTGAACTATTTTAATCATCCACATGTTGCCGGGTTGTGCACTTTTATGGTTGGGAATATATTTTTCCCCTCTACCTTTAATTTTTATTTTATGTACTTGTACTATTTAGAGGACAATGCATATTTTTGGTTTATATATAGTAGTGTTGTATCTTTATTTATTTCCCCTTTACATTGTTTTCGTTCAGTTGGATGTGTGTGTGTATAAAGATACATAGGAAAAGGGATTCTCATGTTTGTTGTGCCTTATGTGCATGTTGCCATCCCCAGGACAATGAAGGTGAGCTTGGGGTAGTTTCGGCTCGAGCCCCGGTACAGGTCTGGTCATGAAAAACTGGCATCATATGTGGTTTGTTCATTAGGATGTTGTTCGGAGGATCCATAAAAAGGAATTGATTGGGTTTTAGGGAATCATTTTAAATGTGTCTCTTGGATGGATCTCTTGCGAGGGAGTCCAGTGATGGTGCGGTGGCCGAAGTATCCTTTCACCAAGACCTTGATTACCCACATGTTGACTTGGTGTGATGAGACACTTGTTAAAGGGACCATTGGTACATGGATCATATAGGTTTGAGACTTCGATTATACTCCTTGATTCATCTCCTCATCGTTGTTGGTATATATATATACTCATTTGACCATGGTACTCCTTGATCAGATTCATGATGAATTCGTGATGATATCCTACCACGGTACTATCTCTGGTTCATGCCTACGAATCCATGAGTGACGAGGCCTTAGTTCTGGATCCATCATACGATAACCCATTATCCTGGAGGATAGGAAGCAACACCACCACCTGTGGAGTAGTAGATTATACCTATAAGAAGGCTGATGAAGAGTGCAGTCATAGGATTCTACGTGAGTTCCATCTTCAGATACCACTAAGGTTCCACAGTGATACATACCCTCAGGTAGTGGAGTTTTGGCTAGAGTCGGTGGTTCACCTCTTCAGGCTTGTTCAGTCACCGAGAAGTTAGATGGTGGCTTTTACAGCCATTGATTTTTCACAGATATGTTTGGTGTTGGTAGAGATAGGTAACTCAGATGCACGATGAGCTAGTACTCACGTGGAATGACTTTCAGAATCTATTTCGTTGGGAGTACTATCCCTCCTACTTATGCTCCATATAGTTTCAGGTGCTACTCGAGCTTTAGCGGAGAGTGATGGAAGTGGCTGAGTACACGACTAGGTTTGTAGACATTGTTAATTACACATTGGACTTGGTCCATGATGATAAATTCTCAGCATGGAATTTTGATAAAGGGTCTCTTTAAAGGATATTTGTTCCATCATAGTGCCCATGTGCATCCTCTCCCATCTCAGGGTGCTTGAGCAAGCACTGGAGATCGAGAATTTTTTGTCAGATGGATTCTAGTTGTCCAATTTTGGTTGTTGGTACAATAGAGTCGGTACACCTTCCACAAATAGAAGAAATCTATCTATAGGGACTCGACGCAGTAGGCCTCCCCTAAATAAGTGTCACGCACATGGTCAGGGACATTGTAGAGCACCAAGGCAGCCCAGGGAGGACTAGTGCTATACCTATGAGCAGCTATGTCACATGGTGTGAGACTACACGACCAAATGGGTGGAGTTATCCAAGAAGATGGTAGATGATCCATCACGAAATAGGTAGTGCCGTGATTAGAGATCTACCAGGTGAAGATAGGGTGGTCCCTAGGGAGGTGATGTTGGCCGATGAGTTGGAAGAACTGTGGTTAGTGGAAGAAGTTTTGAGGTCCTTCCACCACCTCGAGGAAGCCCATGTCATGCTCATGGAGTTGGAGGTTCTGGCTACGGGTGGCTGCCTGCTATGGATGTCTACAATCCTTCAGTATGTGGGATGATAAAAGGTATGCTCTGTGTCTTTTATACATTTTCAGTTGAACATGATAGCCTCTATGTGTGGTACTATTTTCTTCCAGCTCTTTACACAAGGAGTTACCGAGGGTGACTTGGAGTGTCAGTTTAAACCTATGTCAGTATTATTCGATGTAGCTTTGAATGCAAGAGAAATAGGGGTCCTTCATGGACTGAGATGCATTTTTTTGACTTGAAAAAAACCTTTAGTTAGTGTCAGTACCCCCCAAAAAGGATAGTATCAAGGTGTGGTGAATGAGTCCCCCTAACATGTGCATTCATGGCGGGGTTTTGTGGTGGAGTGTTGGAGCAGGTCTTGGATTTGCACGTAGAGTCTTGCTACTTGACCAACCTTTGCCGGAGGTGCCACTAGTTGGTTTGGAAGAGTGCCTATTTGGGGGACTACTCTATATCCAAGAGGGGAAATGATGTATAAGGTATGCCACATGCCTTCTATGTCTAGCCTCTTACAGTTGGATGAGTTTTCTCACCAATCCTATTCATTGGAACCTTGCATGCTCAATGAAAATCTTGATACTATTATCAAGTACAGGTTGTGGTGATGGACACCCAATAAATAGAACTACTCGACTCACAATGTGGTACTATTAGTGGTATTCCTCACCCTGAGAATATAGAGATTCAATCTTCTGGGACAATGCATTGTCGTTTGTTCAAACCACCAGTGTCTCATGTGTGTCTTTACTTAGATAGACATTATCCTGAGATGGTGGTGATGGATGAAATTCTGGTAGTACTATGACATTGAGGTAGTCCATGCTCTATAAAGTGGCAACATTATAGTAGATTCCCGGGTAGAAAATCCCATGCTCACCAGGTGCAGGAATCTTCATAGCAGTTAGCTTCCCTGCAGTTGACCTGGTTGGAGAAGGAGGGTGCTACTTTTCTCCAGTCGATGTTGTTGACTCCTTCTCTCCCCGAGCATGTAAGAGAGTATTAGTTGTGATTCACCGAATTTGAAATATTGTGTTACCAGATATCCTTGGGTGTTTCGCCAGCTGGATATTCTGAAGGAGGGAACCACGAGAATTTGTTCCATTGAAAAACTGTGATTCCAGTTACAACATGGAACACAAAGGTTCGGCTGGGGAAGTAAAAATTCACCCAAGTCTCTTTGGGCCGTTCAGAAATCATGAAATAGATGGAGAGGCTTCCAACCTCCTTGTTTTACCCTCCCACTTGTAGGGGTTACTGCACAACTTCTTCCACAAGTCACTTGTGATGACTTAAGTGTGTGTTCTTATGCACACCATCGAAAGGAGCATACCTTAAAATTACGGACCATCCCTTTGGTTCGCATGTTTTTCCAGCATAGTGTTGTGTAGGTTTTCATGGTCGCATGAGATCTAGGTGTGAGCTCAGTATCCCTAGATGTTTCTCCTTTTTACCTTTTTGGGGAAAAAAATATTGAATGAGGGAATGATTTAGAGACCCATTTTTCCCTATAAGAAATTGGAATATTTCTATAAATATTTATAGAGAATTGCATTAAGAAGGCAAACAATTCTGAGGCCTGGTGTGCCTAGAATAAATTATACAAATGTATTAAGTGTTTTGTACTATTCAGGCATCCTAAATGAGATATCTCTTAAATAGTTGATCAGATTTGGAATCATAAACCACGGATAGGTCTAGAATGTAGTTTTTACCCTAGGCGCGACATAAAGTATGTCAGCATAGGATGTTCATAACCCTCTCTCATTAACGATAAGTAAATGGATTAATTAATTTATTCATTCATTCACTAAATAGTTAAACCCGAAATAACTCTCAAATGGAAACATATATTGGAAATATGAGTCCACGGTTGAGTTCAAAGTGTGTCGTTTACCCTAGGAAGTTTATAAACTTTGTCGGTGTAGGGCCACTATGAGAAAAGTCACCTAGGGGTGGAATTATAATTTTGGAATAACAACATAGTTATTTTTATCCCTGGTGTTATTTTAGAGTATCTTTTGAAAAAATCTTGTAATGGAAATTCAAGACTTCTGTTGATTTTGAAATAGGGTGTTTTACCAAGGCATGATATAAAATGAGATGGCGTGACAGTTTTAGATTATGTGCTAAGAAGGTTTTTTCTATAAATAGAAAAACAAGAGTTTGGAGTTAGGGTTTTCCCTAACTTCTCCTCTCCCTATCTGCCTCCCTCCCTCTCTATTATTCATCAGCATTCATCATCGTTCTTCTCTGGATCCAGGAGCGAACTTCAACGAATCAACGCCTGAGCCTCACATATGCATCAGGTGCAAATCACATCAGAAATGTGGTAGGATTATGGAAAATGTTTCGCCACTTCATTTTATTTCATTAGTTTTAGTCAAATTCACCATTCAATCATTATATCTTGAGAATCAAGATGAGGGATAAATGAACACAGCCATTGTCTGAGCTCCATTCTAAATCTCATTCTTGAGTGTTCTTCACCCGTTCTATAGGGTTTGACCTAGAAATTATTCAGAACCTCAAATCCTCAATGAATTAATGAGATGTGGCTAGTTCTTTGAGACCCTCATCCCAATAATCATAAATATTCCCGTGTTTTTGAAATCGGGTAACATGAGGTGTCCCGGTGGTTCGCGACAGGGACCACCAGTGGTAACGGGTAACAGCGGCACGCAACAGCTGTGGAAGGTGGCACAAAAATGAGGTGGAGAGTAGAAGCACATGACTTTGTAAGGATGTCGGTTTTGACCGAAGGCACTTGGTGTAGTGGCAGGTCGAGGAAGGGCATCGACATGGTGCAGTAGGTCGAGGCAGAGCTCAGAGGAGCCAGTTCGGCTAGTGCTGATGGAAGGTGTCAGGCACGGCGATGCTGGGAGAAGCAGGATCAGGCATGTGTTAGAGTTCATAGTGGTGTAGCGGGCCGTTTGGAGGTGGTTCGGTGAGTTCATGCGGTTGCATCTCGGGTGGCCGGTGTCGGGGCAGTAGCCTTGAGGTATGAGGAGCCCAAGGAGCTGACCTCAGGGGGGGAGGGAGGCGAGTGGATAGGACCTGCGTCCTATGGGTCCTCGATGCTACAGACAAGAATGGCCAGTTGGTTGGTCTTTCCATGTGAAGTTTATGCGGGCCATAGCCTGCGGGCTACGCCAAGACGAACTAGAACCGTAGCTAGGCCGTTTTCTAGTAGATTGGACCGGTCTATCCCCCTAGAGTTAGGGTCAGGACAGTGGGCTGGGATGGTCCGTTTTGTCCCTTTCGTCATAAAAATGTTGTATCTTTTGATATGGGGCTCTAAATTTTCCACCGTCTACTATGATGGGTTCGTCTTGTCGAGGTGGACATTTTGAAATGTTTTTCAGGGATTTAATGTACCGTTCAAAAATTCGGAAACCCAAAATGAATAAATTTAATAATAATTAAAAATTATTATTAAAGATTGCAATAGACATATATCACGAGCCTGATGTCCGTTGAATACACCGTCAGAGGCGATGTGACCCTGTAGCAGAGGCAGTCCTTCAATGTTTCTATGTTAACTTCTATGTTTTGTTTCATTGCATGGTGGCATGATATGGTTAATGAGAATAATTAAATAATGAATTAATTATTCTAGCATCTGAAGTAACTCATGTTTAGGACGTCCTTTTGATGCACCATCAACGACACCGTGGCCCCAGTCCTTGTGCATACATTTTGGGATGCATTTTATAGCATTTGGGTTTGAGGAAAGGTGAGCACCCCATAGGGCCCTGTTTTCATGTTTGATGATGAAATTCCACTTTTTCATCTGGCATTAGTTTGGAGTGTTTGAGCACTCATTTATTTTTGTTTTTTCATGGGGATTTCAACAGTGAATCTACTCGCATAAATTTGTGGCTGAGAGTGGGCCCTATGATGTGGATTTCAGGCGTATGCTGTGTTTTTATCAGCTTAAGCTACATATCTATTCGAGGAAAATGAATAGCCTACCTAGTGTGTTTTACTACAGGGATTGCAATGTTGTGATATGTTTGGATGTGCAGAGTCATATTTATAATCTCATTAATTGTGGAAATATGAATGGAATGTTATTCTAAGATACTTTTTATGCATTTGAGGAGAATGCATGGCTTAGTTCAGCCCCAATCAGCTTAAGCTACATATCTATTCGAGGAAAATGAGTATCCTACCTAGTGTGTTTTACTACAGGGATTGCAATGTTGTGATATGTTTGGATGTGCGGAGTCATATTTATAATCTCATTAATTGTGGAAATATGAATGGAATGTTATTCTAAGATACTTTTTATGAATTTGAGGAGAATGCATGGCTTAGTTCAGCCCCAACTATTTTGAGAGTGTAGAATATTTCTAAAGAGATATGATCTATTTTTTGGCACCATTCGAAGAGGCCCATTAGCTAATCTGTGTTTTTGACCCTTTGGTTTAGCGATGAGTGTCGTGCACTCGTCGGCTTTGTGCCAATAGTATCATGTACTCTATGGGTACCTTCACATGTCTGGGTACATGTTCACCCTTTGGGGACCCGGAAATTGTTAGATACATGGAAACGATGAGAATGGGTCACATGTGGTGTGGGACCCACATGTGATGTGTAAAACTACAATTCTTCTACTAATCATATCTGCTTCTTCTGAACTCGGATTTTGGCGTGTAATTATCTTATACTGAGTGTTTTTCTATTTGGAACGTGATGGTGCACTCTGTTGTGGATTTCTACGTATGATGTGAGATGTTCCTAGTTTGGTGCTTGTCTGAGATGAATCCTGATGATGACAGTGACTGTAGTGATATTTTCAGAATTACCAGAGAAATCTCGGCATGCCCTCCAGCATGGTTGGGTAGTGGTGTTCTCCATTCCTTTTTGGGATTACTCTCTAGAGAGGCTGTTCTGTGGTGTTTTGTAGTTATTCTTCTAGGGATTACCCTCCAGTGAAGCTGGGTAGTGTAGTCCGCCGATGTATTTTAGGGATTAACCTCTATCACATTTGGTAAGTGGTGTTCACTGATATATTTTAGAGATTACCCTCCAGCACTACAGCGTAGTGGCGTTCTCCAGTTACTCATTTAGTGATTAACCTCCATCACAGTAGGGCAGTGGCCTTCGTCAGTAACTGTTTTAGGGATTAACCTCTAGAACAATTAGAAATTTGCGTCTCTAGTTACTCTTTTAAGGCTTACCCTCCAGTTGGTCTTGGAAGTGGGTTCGTCGATGACTTTTGTAAATATATCTTCCAGCAGGGCTGGATAGTTGGTTCATGATTATGGACACTATCTCTCGACTTTGATGCAGAGCGATGAGATATACTTGATGTGAATTTGGACTCTCAAGAATGATTGGTTTTTTTTCACAATGTTGTGTCCCTATGACGTGACCTAATCCCATGTGGGCGAGACAGAACCACCTAGAGCAGGTAGTATCAAGGTATGGTGATTGAGCCCCTTTGACTTGCAGTTCAGGGCAGACGTGAGGTCTATTGGGCATCGATGATGTTGACATGTAGAACTATTTGTGATTCTTTTACTGGTCTGATCTAGTGATATAGATATCCCCTTACTCTCACATTTTGTTTGCAATGGTTGATAATATATATATATATATATATCGTATTGTAGTACCCATTCCATGGGCTTTGGTTACTCACCTTCTAGGAGAGGTGGACATGCATGGTGTATGCCATGTGCTTTCATTGTCTATCCCCTCTTGATTGGATGAGTATAATATCCTAAAATAGGTAGATAAGACTCGATGAGAAGTTCACCTTATCACCATTTCTAGCTTCTCGTGTTTGGAAGATCATACTTGACTTATTTTTTGGGTTGAGTTGTAATCCTTTATTGTAGCTTGTTATATATACTGCTTCCCTCTAAAGTAATTTAATTTCTACTACCATGAGCCTTCGAGGAATCCAACGGAGTATATTTATACTCATCCCTTATTTGGATTTTCCCGCACTCAGTGTTCCCTTGCAGACGACAGATATGATTATTATGACTTCAGAGGAGCATTGGGATATAGGGTTCTTGGACTGCGTGTTGTGGTCATATCTTGGGATCCTGGAGTGGGGATCTCTCTCACCAGTTTTACTTTTCCACATGTTTTCGGGTTATGTCACTTTTTTGGTTGGGCATGTATTTTTCCCCTTTATCATTCAGTTTTCTTTTTTGTACCTGTACAGTTTAGAGATCAATGCATATTTGTGGTTTATATATAGTAGTGTTGTATCTTTTTTTCCTTTCCCACTGCAATGTTTTCATTGAGTTGGTTGTGTGTGTGTGTGTACAAGTAATTTTTCAAAGTACTCCCTATGTTTGTGGTTCCTTCATCACTATTCGTTATCCCCTGGCCATTGGAGGTGGGATCGGGGTAGTTACAGCTCGAGCATCGATACATGTCAGGTAATGAAAATGTTTCTAAATTATGTCAAAGCATTTCTTAGATATTAGATCATTGCAATAATATCACTATTTAGGAGTTTTTAATTTTAACCATTCTTATAACTAAATATCTAAGTGTACTTATGAGTATTAAAACACTATGACTTTGCTGAATTATAAGAAAAAAATAACATCTAAACAATTATCTATGTACGAGTCTCTGACACCGAGCTGAAATGACCCACTGACATACAGTTCAAATTGACATATATTCTATGTATGTGTAGTTGACACCATTCCACGAAATCACCATTTCACATGAAATCGACAAACATGAGACTCATTGTTTGACTTGTCACCAATGCAGATGACTCAATAATGTATATGAATCATCAACAGATAGTTCAATCATACATAAATTTTATGTATGTGATGTTAACAATGTTGAAAGGACTCACCATTGCACATGATTCTGAAAGACATATGACTCACTATTTCAAATGACACTGATATAAAGACAAATATATATTTCATATGACTCACCGATATAAATAACCAATAGTTAGTCCCAATGACATACCATAGCATGATGCTACCAACACAATGAATCGCTGTTAGTTCATCTATCTCACCGATAGATCAACTATCACCTAAAAGAATGAATGATTCACCATTGAAACTAGTCCCCAGTGTAATGAGCCAAGGATATATGACAAGACCGAAAAAATGACATACTGATTTGTTGAGGACAGAAGGAGACAACGACAGAAGGAGACACCGAGAGATGAGTCACTGATACACCATTTAAATATGAATTAATTAATATTATTTCTAACATTTATATTTGTGTCATTTAATTATACTGACATATTTAATAGTCTTTTTTTGGACTTTTACCAAATATTATAAGGTATGATGTGCTGATTCATGTGGAATGTACATGCAATTTATCATCCCTCAAAAAACCAAGTGAAGTTAGACATAACCATATAGTCATATGGTGCATGCCTATAAAAGGTATACTGAATACCATCTTGAAATATCATGCAACCACTATGAACTAAATAATATAAGAACACATGATTCGATCTCAATCAAGATAAACATCAAATTGAAAAACTATTTGTGCATATCAATGATTGAGAAGAATATGACTACACAACCATAACTGTAGTCAAATGCTAGAATACAACCCTCTATTTTATTCAACATCCATAAGAGGGAAAGAACATCAAATACACTTTATCAAACGAGTCCAGAGCTACACCATATAACACCCCGACCCTTCGATACCAAAATATGTATCTTCAACTCTATTATACTAATTTAGTACCATTTATGAGTTGTGTGTATATCTTTCTACTACACACTCACACACCGAATCTTGTTCATAATTAGAGGATACTCGATATCATCAATCTCTTACACTTTTTATCCTTTTGTATTCCATGTAGAACTATGGAAGGGCTCGTGTGTGACATGTTATTGGTTTTCCCCATGAGAAATTGTGGTAAACGTCAAGGGTGACCAGGAAATCCCTGTTTTCTATTGTGAATCCCAATTCAGTGTGTGGATCAATCTATTAATTAATTTTAACTACATGGTTGTAGGTGATCACCAAGTGGTGTGGAGTAATTATCTACTTGAGATGGAACCTCTTGGTATATTTCTACCATGTTTTTACATTTCACTTTTACTCTCTTTTATAACATATGTACAAAAACTAAATTGAACTCTGATAGTTAGTCTTAGCAAGTGTTTATAACAGTATTGACATATTAGGTTAGTTTCAAAATCTATATTAATTATCGAATGGATAAAAATGATAACTAATAAATCTTTTGATAAATTCATTAAATAGTCTACCTCTTATAAATTTACCATTGGCTAACTGGGAAATTTAGTTTTAAATATTGGGGGAATAGAAAATAGTAATTCATAAATAGAAATTTTGATAGATACTCAATTCATCCCCCCTGTCACGAGTACTCTAATATAACCAAAATTTGGTGTTAGCTATTTATTGGAATTTTAAGTTTTCAATGCCTTATCAAATGTTTTCAACATTGATTTTATTTGTACTTCAAATATCATAAAATTTATATTAATAATAAAATTTTTCGTTAAAATATATTTCAAAAATTTTAATTATTGATAATAAGATAGAATGTGATTCTACTAACATACCTCAATTTTTAATGGAACCAATTATGCCCAATGGAAAATTAAAATTAGAATATACTACGAAAGTATGGGTTTTGAAATTTTTTCTTCAATAGTAGTTGAGAATAAGATTCCTTCTACTGATAGAAATACTTGGGATGACCCAACTAAGTAGTCTTATAATAATAATTCCAAATTCATGAATGATTTATAATGATCTCTAGGAGATAAAGAATTTATCAAAATTTCTACATGTAAAACTACCCATGAAATTTGGGATACATTGTATGTATCACATGAAGGAACTTATATAGTTAATGAAATGAAACTTAAAATGTAAATTATTAAATATAATAACTTTAATATGAATCATGGTGATCATATTTCTAACATGTATCTCAGTTTCAATGAAATAGAGAGTACTATTATATCTCTTGAATGTTATGTTACTGTCAAAGAACAAATTATACAGATTCTAATATTCTTACCAGATAGATGTAGAATAACTTCAATATCTATTAGATAACCATGTGACCTTGGAAAATGACTTTTTAAATTACTCATTGTAAAATTTATGATGTATGGGGAAGAGCTAAAAGTCATCAAATAAGAAGAGGATGAACCTAAGAGAAAATATATACCCTTCAAGACTGATACCTCTATGAACAAGGAAAAAAGTGTAGGTGTTAGCCTTTATTGAAAGCTCCAGTAATGACAAATAATCATCAGATAATGATGAAAAGACGGCTCAGTTATCCATCAGATACAAGAAATATAATAAGGGGAATAAGTTTTTTTGGAAGCTCGATTATAATGGAAGATATGGTAATAATGGAAACTAGAAAAAGGACTGGAAAAGAAATGAAAAAAAGAGGAGATTGAATGCAATGAATTTAAGATGATAGGATATGTCAAAGATGACTATCCTAAATTAAATTATAAAAAGAAGAATAAGTATAGATTTAGGAAGTATAAGAAAACAATTAAGGCTACCTTGAGAGCCTATGATGATAGCTCTAGTGAATTTGCATCATCTCATACAGGGAAAGATGAAATTTAAAATATCTATTTCCTGACAAATACATCTGACGAAACCTTAGATTCACCTACACACAATTATTATTATTCTAAATATGAATGTGTGTTAAAAAATATGAAATGTGGTGATCTATTAGAATACTATAAAATGATGGAAGAGACTTGTAATGAACTAAATGATAAATATAAATATTTAAATAATCATCATACTCTTACTATAACTAACATGTATGAAATTACAATTGAAAAGGAAAATAATGTTCAACTAGTAAAGGAAAACAATGAAGTAAAAATTTCAAATGATAAATTGAAGAAATATCTATAAACTTTTTTCCAATGAAAAATATACTCTTACTCAAATTCATGGAAAATAGATTGCTCTTATTTACACTTATGGTATTAGATACCAACCTGGAAAGGGAAACTTATCTAAAACCCATTTTGTAACTAAATTTGGAAAATCTGTTGTTCATCTTAAAAATCAATACTCTGCATCTAGTACCAGTTCTGAAAAATCCGTTACTACCTCTAGTATTTCTGGACCAATTAGAGTCTAATTTTTTAAATGTATTACATAATGATGACATTAATCCCATGAAACAAATATGGGTACCTAAAGAATTGATTACTAATTTCACTTGACCCAAACATGTCTGGGTACCGACATATGTTTTTTATTATTCTTTAAGAATGATGTTTGAAGAGTTCCTGAAAGAGACAATGGTACATGGAGAGTGGATGTTCAAAACATATGACAAGAGATTATTTATTCTATATGAACATAATAAATATTGATGGTGGATATTTCACTTTTGATGACAATGATTAAGGAAAAATAATTGGCCTATGCAAGATTGGTAACTCTATCTCAATTTTAATTTCAAATTGTTGGTCATAGTGGATTACTCAAGAGGGGAGGGGTGATTTAGTTTGTATAAAAATTTCTGTAAAAAGGATTCCCCAAAAATTAAATACATCCCAGTTAATCAGGGTTACACTGTTATAAGAGTTTAACTATTTAAGTAACTTCTTAGAAGATTGATTAATTATTAGTAATCCTAATTTGTGTTATTAATATTACTTTTGATGTTATTCTACTAATATAAGTTAGTTATAACTTCTTTCTAAGACTCACTATCAATGTGAAATTAGTGATTTCTTAATTATGCAGTAAAGAAATAAAACAGAGAAGACTAATTTAACCAACACAGCGGATATGAAACAAGTTGTTCAATCACAAGCCGAGACCTAATCCACTACACTTAGTGATCACCTGCCACCAAGAAGTTTATATAAATAAACATTGATCCACACACTGGATCGAGGTTAACATGAGTACAAAGACTATCCAGGCCACATAGGGACCTCTTCCACAGTTTTCATGGGTACAAAATAACTAGGCCACATAGGGACCTCTTCCATAGTTTTCATGGGTATCCAAGAGTAAATATAGGTTTGAATAATGATATCTTATATTTGTTAGTTTAATATAGGAGAAAAAGTGTGTAGTTCTACAGGTACACACTATGGTCGAAAGGTAGTAAACAGATACACAATAGAGCAAAAATATAGTGATGGGTTTAGAAGTTATCTGAGTGTTAGTCTTTGTTTCTTTGGACTTCTTGAGATGATGCAGATGAAAATCTTGAGTCCTTGTTTGTAAAACAGAGTCGCGATTTAGCTTGTGTTCTTCGTGAGGTTCAACAAGGAAAATATTGTATCTGAATTCCCGTGTACTTCATATGTTTTTAATCAGTGTCAGGTTGCATGCATGGGACAATGATTCCTTTTGAAATTAACTCAGTTCACTTCATTATCATGCTCAAAGCGTAGTTTTTCATTTTGTATATCATTCACCTGGATTCTTGGACACACTTCTCATTTATCTTGGAATGCATGTGCTGGAACCGATCGGTTGCAGGGATACCACACCTTGTACCTCGTACTGTCAGATGATATTTCTACAATGAAACATTAATGTAACAGCCCGAGATTTTATGAAAAATATTCTTTTTAATTTTATTAATGTATTGTGTTGTACGCTACACCAAAATGAGCTTGCACAACACGCATCTTTGACTTGCCTTGTATTACACGCAATCGCAACCTTCCTCGATAGCATGTGTTGTACGCAACACCAAGTTTCATTAAACAACGATATGCTATTAAGATATTATTAAAACTAGCTGTTGTGAATAGTAATAACCACTTTTTGAAATATTGTAAATTTTATTTTTCAAAATGGACTTCATTTATGGATTCGGAGTATTGAATTTAGCCTAAGGTGAAATTTTGGTACTTTTCGGATAACTTTCATTTTCTGATGAATAGTGAAAATTACTAAATTTTAGTTAAAAACAACTTTTTCAATCGAAATAATTAATAGTGATAAATTATTAATTTGAGTGGTTTTAAGGTATATTTAGAATATATTTTTACAATTTAATACAATGTTGGTCATTGGACGTAATTTCACATTTAAACCAGACATAAACAAGTGTCAATCTTTTGATAGATATTGCTTCTTAAAAACACGCTATTTGTTTTAACAGCGGGATTTAATTATAAAATTAATTAATTCAACTTTTATGTTATGTATTTGGTAAAATAGACTTCATTTTTGAATTCGGAATATGAAATATAGCTTAGGATGAAATTTTGGCATTGTTCTGAAAAACATCAATTTTTGATGAATAGTGAAACTACTAAGTGGTAGTTAAAAAAACTGAATTTTTCATAAAACATAATTTTACCGCTTCTGTGAATGGAATTTCAAAAATCCAAGAGACACGGTTGATGTCAGTATGTAAAATGTGGTTCAATGAGATGAAAATAAGTTTTGGTGAATAGTAACTTTTTACTTTTTTTACCACGGTTAATAGTAAATAGGGCAACTAAGGGTAAATATGATATTAATATTACCCTAAAACATGTCCTAATTCTATTGAAAAAGTGTATCTCGACCAAAAACAACCTTAAGTGTAAAATATTATCATTTAGGCCCACTTGGATTAGATTAGGACATTTATTATTATTTAATTCAAAGAAGAGTTAAAAGAGTTAAAATCAAAGTATATTTACTAAAACATTTTTAATATAGGGTTGTACATAAGATAAATTCGATTGTAAATATTCATTAGAAAGATAAAAATATTTCCTACATAATGATATTTTATTTATAATTTTTAGACCTTAAATAAATTAATTTATTTATGACACAACGATGATACAGTAATTACACTTTTAAAGAAATATTAACATAATTGATGTTATAAATGCTCAAATGAATGTAATTTGAGACTTTTTATGAATTACACTAATTTTATAGGATACTATGATATATTAGTGTTGATTTAATCAACTTGGTTCGAACATATAATTCTGTTATGACTTTCACAAAAATCATATATCAAATAGTGTCAAAATTGACACAAAATAGTTTTTAAATCAAATATTATATTATTAATTGTTATTTTATTCCTAAAAATCTAAGGTTCGGCCCAATGACTTAGATAAGGATATATATATTAATAATAAACAATTTGGGGTTCTTTTGGAATGTTATAGAAAGTGTATTAACCATATAGTGAAAGATAACAAAAAGACACGGTAAAAGTTAAATTATTTAACTTAGAGTTAAATCTAACTGATAAGGTTACCATAATACCCTAAACTTGTCTAAATCTTATTGGTTGATAGTACGGCAACCCCTCCCCACTTTAGCTTCGAAATAAGACCCTTTGGAACCATTATAAACCGATTTTGACATTAATATAAAATAATATTTTGAGGTATTCCTAAGGTGCCCCTCACCTCCCTTATAAAAGGACACCTCCTCCCCCTCCTCCTCACACCAATTTGAGCACTCAAGCTCGGCCAACCCCTGCCAAAATCTCTTCTCCACTTCCCTAGCAACATCCTAGAGGTTCTGGTCTTCCTCAAAGACCAATTTTAGTGCCCTAAGAGGAGGTCTCAAAGAGGCGCTTCAAAGAAGAGGTAATTACCGTTACCAATTCTTTCATCTTTATTTCTTCTTCCACTTCTTCTTCTTAGGTTGTTTCATTATGAAGTAATAACATCAGTATCACTCATATACTGATATGTTATTATAAGTATGAAACAACCCTATTTCACCATCTATCCATCCTACGGAAAAAGAAATCACCGCGCGTGCGTACGTACGGAATACCGTCTCCACGCCGTGGTGTAATCTATTTTCCACCACCACCTTACATGGATGGGTATAATGGTGTAAAGAATAACTATACATAGTTATTACAACATCATATTGATTCTGATATATTGTATAATCCACTCCAATTCAATTCAATATTTATAGAAATGATATCATCGCTCGTGCGTACGTACGGACTACCGTCTCCACGACGCGATGAGATTCATTCTCCATGTTAACCATTTAAGAATGATTATAAAGTATATATAAGAAATAATAATGAAATATATGACATTATAAAGCTACTGTATTTATGTATATATATACATCTGTATGTCATCTACTTACTTCCATTTCAAGACAATAAGGAAAGGAAAACAGCATTCATGCGTACGTACGGACTACCGTCTCCATGAACGGTGTTTTTCATTTCATTTATCTATATATTATATATATATATAATGAATATATATGATATATAAATCATATTTTATATTCTGGAAGTAAGTAAATCATGATATAAGTAATAATAATGTCAAGAACAACAAGTCAGAACACCTACGATAAATGAAACGATTTTACCCAAAACGCTTCTTTAACATGGAATTTACAAAAGAACGGGTAATATAATGTCATAAGTGAACCATATATGATATCATAACAATGAATATGATTCTGTAGTAAGTCAATAACATGATTTAAATCATTATACAGAAGGTTAGGACACTTACAAAGCAAGTCGGACCTAAGGTAAGGGAAATATCACAATCTCATTTTTATTCGAGATTGTTTATTCGTAAGTACTTACTGGGGTGTATTTTATCATCCACATCCATGTTTCATCAATATGTAATATTATTTCCATCCACCTAAAATTGTTTAAATCCATTTTTACCCTTCGGTGAGTTTTTAGTAATATGTATGAAAGGAATCTTTCGTCGTTTTTCGTACGAGGTACTTTTTGACTTTTCCGACAAAAGTACGAAGAATGTTTTTTTAACTTATATGGCATGAATGGATTTTTAAAACATTATTTCCAAGAATATTCCTTTATAAGTTTTCAAGTTTATTTTTAATCAACTTCTTTTCGTTTAAAGTTGTTTTACATGTTAAGAAAGGAAAAATGTTTTTGAAGAAGAAAGGATATTTTCCTCAAGAATGGAGTTCAAGTGTTTTATCAAAATTATTTTCCATCTAAGATAATAAAGGGTTCTGTTTTTATCCCTATTATTACATTGATTTGATCATGTTGTGATGGAATTATTTTTATGAATTCCTTTATCTTATATGAATTGATTTATGATATCATGATGTTTCAAGAATCCCATTTTTGTTACATGTGTTATGCGATTATGTATGATTTATGATTATGTGGCACACATAAGAAAGGATTCATTATAAGATGGGTGAGACCTATATCTCCCTCCAATGCATTGGGTAAAGATTTTATATCTCATGTGATAGACAGGGCTGGAACGGTAGGTTATACCGGTTCAGTGAAACAGGACTGAAACGAGGGTTACTTGATTCAGAAAGGGACTTTGTCCACTAAGATAGTCTTGGAAATGAGTCTTGACTAACAAGAAATGATTCTCTATGATTATGTGTGTATGCCACAAAGTTTCATGTTTTATGTTATGATTATTGGGATTACATTTCACTTTTATGATTTATCCCATGTTATGATATTATGAGCTCTTTTGCAGGTTAAGATTTCCAAAAGCTATGTTCTTATGAATATGATGTGATTGATTTCTCTTTTGTTTACCCTTATTGAGCATTTGAGCTCACCCTTTTATGTTTTCTTTTCCCCAGGATATAAAGAAAGGTTTTAGGTAAAAAAAAATAAGGGAAGATCTTTATGGGAGATATTGAAGATCTTTCACCACGATTAGAAGATTACGTTCCGAGTTTCCAAAGACACTAAACTATTACGATCCTTGTGTGTGTGTTTTTTGTTATGTACTAAGTATTCCGCAAATGTAATGTAATGTCCATGTAAGTCAAGATTAGGGTCTCTACAGTTGGTATCAGAGGAAAGGTTTAGTCAACCTTTGGAAACTAGGATGTGAGAACGTTAGTGAGATCCCTAGAGATATTTCTAAGGTATGTCTAGGGATGTCCCTAAGGATAAGTATACGTATAGGATATAGTCCTAGAACTATGGTAACAATATTAGATTAAACCTAAGATGTTAGATATTGAAGTTACTCCCCCTTTATTATGATTTTTTCCTCTAACACTATTCTTTTTGGGTTTTAGAAAATGGCTGGAAACAAGATGATTCACGATAATGGAGGATATGATGGACAATGGAATGATATTATTCATAATGAAATGGGATTTGGAAGTCCAAACATAATTATTATGCCGAATCAGAAATCTCATAATATGATCAATAAAGTAAAATTTGGTATGTTTCCTGACTCGGCTAATAAGAGAAAGATGGAGTTTCATGATGATCATAGAGGAAAGAAAGTTCAATTTCCCCTATGTAATTCATGTGGGAAGAGGCATCAAGGAGAATGTTTCAAAGGAACTGGAAGATGCTTTGGGTGTGGAAAAGAAGGACACAAAGCCAGTAAGTGCAAAGGAAAAGGTTCAGTTAACACCAGGGATGAGGATAATGGTATTGCTACGACATCAACAATGGTTAAATGTTTTAAATGTGGAATGTACGGGCATTATGCAAACCAATGCCCTAAGGGAATGTCTCATGAAGAGAATCAGTATGGTCGTATGGGAAGTATTTATGTTGATGATGATGAAGAGACTACAAATGATATGTGAGATGAAAGAATTGTTGAATCTTGGACAATGGTTTAAGAATGTAGTGGAATGATTACATGTTTATCATGTGTAAAGTTGGAATAACGAGACATCTAAGGATTGTTGAACTATTGTCTTTCCTTGAGTTTTGAAAGTGTATGATTAATTTTACCAGTATCCATGAAAGGTTATTCATATATTTTTGGAATGTAGATGATATGCGCATAATGAATGGATAAGGAGAAAATTAAATGTTTGATAGTATTCATGAGCTCATGATTGATATAAGGACTAAGTGATATCATGGTTTGAGTATATAGAATTTTGAGGATTTTGGTATGTGGAAAGTGTTAACTTTTAACTGCATCCATGTTTTCACTAAGGTATTCAAGAGAATACACGATTAAGGACTTTGAATGTTTGGAATGTGACCAGCAAGACATATCTTATGATATGTGGGGATCAACGACAGTATTAAATCTCTGGTAATCGTTGTCAATATATTATGAGAGTGGACTGCAGTATTATGTATAAGCCTAAAGATTAGACTGGATTATGTTGGACATGAGTTAGTATTGTTTAAGGATAGAAGATTTTCGATATTATTGATGGGATGTTATAGTAACATAGTTTTAGAAAAAGGACAACCTGCAGGACGGGCGACAGCCCATCGCTTCAGACAAGGCTGTAGGAATCGAACCCACAACCGAAGTGCGACTGGCCTTTATTGCCTACCACTGGCCTACAGGAAGTCCCTGTTTAGTAGAAACTAGTTTTATTATATTAAGCAGTATGATATATGAAGTATAAGTCAATTTTAGGAACCATATGTGATTAATCTCACTATAGATCGACTTATGTATATAATTTTTGCTAACCTTTTGTTTGAGACAGATGGAATGACCCGTCATTCAATCACATGATCTGCTAACACTTCACGAATAACAAATTCAACTTCATTTATTTAAGAGATGAAGTGGAAATTGTAAAAGGCACGAACGACAGTGAGGTTGTACCAACATAAAGTAAGTATTAATTCTAATTCTAATTCTTTAACATTAGGGAAACGATCTTGAAAACAAAAAATGTTGTCCTAGTGATCTTATATCTGATGAATCAGATGGTACCTTAGATCGTCACAAATTTATGGCTTTGTGATTACTGGCTTTTCCATAGCCATGTTCTCTACCACTCTCCATCAGAACATGATGGTTAGATTTCTCTTCCATATCCATATTTTCACCTATGTGGAAACCCAGTGATTAGTTTATTTGGGTAACCGTTACGTTTCATACTTTTGTTTTTAAAGATTGGTTTTAATATTACTTTTTACGATGTGGGTTTCTATTAAATAAACTTTCGAATAGTAAACCATTTATAACCCCGACGAATTTCGAGGGCGAAATTCATTTTAAGGGGGGTAGAATGTAACAGCCCGAGATTTTATGAAAAATATTCTTTTTAATTTTATTAATGTCTTGTGTTGTACGCTACACCAAAATGAGCTTGCACAACACGCATCTTTGACTTGCCTTGTATTACACGCAACCGCAACCTTCCTCGATAGCATGTGTTGTACGCAACACCAAGTTTCACTAAACAACGATATGCTATTAAGATATTATTAAAACTAGCTGTTGTGAATAGTAATAACCACTTTTTGAAATTTTGTAAATTTTATTTTTCAAAATGGACTTCATTTATGGATTCGGAGTATTGAATTTAGCCTAAGGTGAAATTTTGGTACTTTTCGGATAACTTTCATTTTCTGATGAATAGTGAAAATTACTTTTTTTTTTTTTTTTTTGACAACAAAATAAGACGGATCCATTAATGATGGAGATCAGCAGAAATACAGGAGCATAACCACGATGGAAAATGATTGAGCCAGAGCAAATCCTCGTAGGGAGGGCCAATGCCTGCCATCTTGTGAGCGGCTTCATTCGCTTCCCTTCTAATAAATGAGAAATTGCAGGAATTGAAGCCTTGTCTCCGCGAGTGAATACACCGGATAATGGGACCGAATGGTTGAAGCTCGCCATCAGTGAGATTGATGGCATTGATTACAGTGAGACAGTCGGATTCGATGTGAATGGAATCCCAACCGCAATCTTTTGCGAAGTTTAATCCAGCAAGGATGGCGGCGGCCTCCGCGACTGAGGGCTCCCAAAGTGCATAATGTGCTTCGTATTTGGCAGCGATAGGATTTCCCAGGTTGTCTCGGGCCAGTAAACCTAGTCCAACTGGGCCATCCTTAGGGAGAGAGGCATCCACATTGATCTTAACAATCCCTTCCGGTGGGGGGCACCAATGTTGGGGAAGAGGAGGGTGGGTGGAAAGTCTTTGTTGTTCAGGGTGGTTCTGCCAAACCGCAATCCATGACAATGCCCGGTCAATCCAAAATCTGGGGGGCCTCCGGAAATGATTGAAAATGGCCTCGTTCCGCCTATTCCAGATAATCCAAGCCAAAATGCACAGGGCGCCTGCTTTGGCCGGCGAAAAGGAGGAGCACCATCGCATCAGGAGAGATGAAAGATCTGAGGCGGTGTCCAGAAACAGCTCAAAAGTTGATCCCCAGCCATTCCAAACCTCCTGAGCCCCGGGACATTGAACTAGAGCATGGAAAGGGGATTCAGTCTCAGAAGGGAAGAAAGGGCAAGAGTTGTCGTTTGAAAAGTGTCTGTAGACAAGGAGGCTCTTAGTTGGGAGGATACCAGTACACACCTGCCACCAGAAAAAGCGAACTTTAGGGGGAACATTAAGCTTCCAAATTGATGTCCAGGGCCTCGCATCTCCTTCTGAAATCTGAGCAGAAAGAGCTCGCCGATAGCCAGCTTTCACTGTATACTCACCTGAGCTGTCGTCTGTCCAGTAGAGATGATCTGGCCCTGCGTCTGACACACAGGGAATACTCAGAATAATTCTCCGATCCCTCTCATTAAACCAGGAGAAGAGTTTTTCCAGACACCATCCCGCCCCTTGATCATCAAAAAGACAACAGACTGTGGCATGTTCGGATCCTGGAAAAATAGGGGATGACGCCTTCGTGCCTGTCTGATCAACAAGCCAAGGATCGGACCAAATCTTGACCGTAGAACCATTTCCAATCCTCCAGCCGAGACCTTTCCTCAGAATATTACGACCGCCCCAAATGCTTCTCCATAGAAAACTGGGTCGATAGCCAAGATGGGAGTCCATAAAATCCTTATGTGGGAAATATTTAGCCCGGAGAACACGCGTGCATAGGGATGATGGGTTATTAATCATACGCCAGCCTTGTTTAGCCAGCAAAGCATCATTAAAAAGAGAAAGGTCCCGGAAGCCCATTCCGCCTACAGATTTTGGTTGACAGAGAGCAGACCAGGCGATCCAGTGGACTTTATTTTTTCCGTCCTTTCGTCCCCACCAAAAGTTAGATGTACTGGACTGAATCTTAGAAAGCACCACGTCAGGGAGTTTAAAAATAGACATCAAATAGCTGGGGACAGATTGAAGTGCCGCCTTGATGAGGATTTCCTTGCCGGCCTTGGAGATTTTTTTAGGGGTCCAACCTTGTATTTTTCTTTCAATTCGATCCACAATAGCTGAACATATTTCTTTCTTTGACCGTCCAACCACCGTCGGGAGCCCAAGATACTTCTGGTGCTTATCGACCCCAGGAATGCGTGCTAAAGAGCAGAGATCTTCTCTTTTCGGCTGGGGAACTCCAGAGCTGAAAGAGATTTCTGATTTACTCTGATTGATCATTTGTCCTGAAGCCCGTTCATACTGTTGTATCGCCTGGCAGATTGCAGTACACTCATTAGGGGTAGCTCGAGAAAAAAGAAGGCAATCATCAGCGAAGAAGAGGTGGGATATCGGAGGGCCCTTGCGACACGCTTTCGCCCCATGGATTATGGAAAGCGAGGATGCCCTGGAAAGGAGGTTAGAAAACACATCAGCCACTAAAATAAAAAGGAAGGGTGAAAGAGGGTCTCCCTGGCGAAGCCCACGGGATGGGGAGAAGCCTCGGGTGAGCACCCCGTTGACATTAATGCAAAAGGAAACTGACGAGACGCATTGCATGATCATGGCAATCCATTTGGTGCAGAAACCCATCTTGTGCATCACAAATTCCAGGAAGTTCCATTCCACTCTATCATATGCCTTAGCCATATCCAATTTCCACGCCATGATCCCTCTCTTTGCTCGTGTACGTGTTTTCATGGAATGGAAAATTTCATGAGCAATAATGGCATTATCAGTGATTAACCTTTTTGCCACAAAAGCGCTTTGGTTCTCAGAAATGACGTCGGGTAGCCAAGGACGCAACCGATTCTCCAGGATCTTCAAGAAGATCTTATACGAGACATTGCACAGACTGATCGGTCGAAAGTCCGACACCCCTTGCGGATTTTTCATCTTGGGAATGAGAGTAAGAATAGTATCATTAAGAGGAGACAGGTCCGTTTTCCCCGCCCAAATATCCCGCATTAAATTGAAAAAGTCTGGACCGATGATGTGCCAGTAATTCTTGAAAAAGAGGGCGTGGAATCCGTCTGGTCCCGGGGCTTTCGTAGAGTGGATTTGCTTTAAGGCCTTAAGAGTCTCGTCATTCGTCACATCTTTAGAAAGTTGTCTGTTCATATCGTCAGAAATCACAGGTTTGATGCAGTCCTCAATCTCGGGAGAAATGTAAGAATGGCCTGCAGAGAAGAGTTTCTGAAAATGGCTCAGGAATGCTTCTTGGATTCCCCCTGGGTCAGACACTTTACTACCATCTGAATTAAGAATGCCAGAAATAAAGTTTTTCCGGCGTCTTGCTGAAGCCTTCTGGTGAAAATAACAGGTATTAGCGTCCCCTTCAGCTATATGAATATCACGCGCTCGCATAGCCCAAAATCCTTCCTTATTGCGCAGGGCAACATCCAGCTCTTGTTGGGTTTCACTTATTCTGGAGAGAATGCTGCAAGACGGGGGTTTGCTCAGAAGATAGCCAATCTTCCTTTCAAGAAAATTGCAGTGCCGGTCCGGATGGCGGAATTTAGAGTCTCTCCATGTCTTCAGATCAGATGCTACTCGGAAAAGGTTGGTTCTCAGATCCGCTTGCCCATTCTTCCAGCCTGAACGGATAACCGCCTCGCAATCGGGATCATTTGACCAGAAGCTTTCGAATCTGAAAGGTTTCCTGGAACTAGTAACGTGCTCATTATGGGTACAGTTAATGACAATTGGGCAGTGATCCGAGCAGTTGAACGAGAGATGTCTGATATGGTACATTTTGAAGAGGCTCATCCAGTCCATTGAGCCGAAGAATCTATCCAGACGTTCAGCGATTCGGGTTCCATCATATCTGCCTCGGAACCATGTAAAGGGATTACCCGTGTAACCCAGATCCATCAGCTCTGCCTTAAGGATCGCATCATTAAAATCAGACATAGACGTGGAGGAGCGCATAGCTCCACCAGTTTTCTCCTTCTGGAAAAGGATCTCGTTAAAGTCCCCTCCAAACAGAATGGGGCTTGGCAGATCACGACGGAGTTTGCAAAGAAGATCCCAAGATTTCCACTTTTCAGACTGGGAGGGCCAGCCATAGAAGCCCACAAAAGTCCAGGTGGGGTTGTGGGGATCACAAATGGAAGCAGCCACATGGCGCTGGGAAAAAGACAGGAGCCTAACATCGACATTATCCTTCCAGAGCAGACACAATCCCCCTGAATGACCCTGTCGGGGGACCGGGAAACAGCCCTGGAAGCCGCATTTAAGGGCAAGATTTGTGATGTCCTTATTATCCAATATGGTTTCGGACAGGAAAACCATATCAGGGCGACTTTGAGCGCAATGGCGCTGAAACATACGAACCGTTCGTGGGTTGCCAAGCCCACGGCAGTTCCAGCATAACACAATCATTGCTCTAGGCGGGGCCGGGCCTGGCCCGCCTCCGCCTTTGTCTCTTGTGGGGTAAATGACGTACCTGATGCTTTCCTCCTTTTGGGAAGACTGGTGAACATACCACTGGACTCGCTTTGCCGTTTCAGATCTCCTGATTTCGGATTCCCTGGACAATCGCCTTTACCACCGCCACGTGCCCTTCTCCAGGTTCCACGAGCAACATGTCCTGGAGGTGAGGCTTCAGTCATCCCAGAATCGGCTTGCAGAAGGGCATCAGTTGGGAACCGCTTTGGACTCTGCTCAGCTTCAGGCGGATCCAAGAAAACATGTTCCTGCCTCAGACATTTCTCTGGAGGTTCTTTTGGTTTTGGAAGCGGCCCAGTTGAAGTAAGGACCGTTAAATCCGGTGTTGTGGAAGCGAAGTCGGATTTTGTGATACCCTGAGTCAGATGACTGTCTTGCCGAACCCCATCCTTACATCTGACGATAATCGCTTGGGAGGCGTTTCCATCTCCCCTAGGTTCAGCCGGGGGTTCTTTAGGGAAGACAGGTGGTCCCATCCTTATGATAGGAGGTTGTTCAGATTCCGATCGCCTTAGATGGGCTGCAAAGAGACGGTCCCGATCAATTTGTCTCTCCGCCTCAGGGATATATGCCTCTCTGTGTGTTTTGGCCCGGAGCCACGGACCGTATTGAAAGGTAATAGTTTCGGTGTAATTCTCTGGCCTTGCCCCACATGCTTTCTCCATGTGGCCGATACGTCCACAAAGGAAGCAGAAGATTGGTAGTTTTTCGAATTCAAACGAGATCCAGGTGTTGGAATCATCAATTTTTAGGAACATACCTCGCATTAAGGGTTCAGACACGTCGATCTCAGTCTTTATTCGAACCCAGGGGCCCCATTGTATTGGGTCCGAGCAATCCCATTCTAGGAAATGGCCGATCCTGTCTCCAATTTCTTTCATCACCTGTGTTGATCTCCCATGGAACGGTATTCCTTTAATTCTTATCCAGAACGGGGATCGGGTAAGTGTGCAATTCTGAATCTCGTCACCCCCTTTAAATTCCTCCATCAGGATGAGATGATTATCAAAGGACCAAGGTCGTCCTCTGAGGACTTTATCTTTGTCTTTATCGCAGAAGAACTCAAAAACAAGGAGTTTATTCTCAATTTCCCGGATGGCAACTCCAGCTTCCAATTTCCAGAGATTTTGAAGAGTGGTCCTGAGAGCCTTTAGATTAAAAGGTGTCTCGGTCGCCAGTCTTCCGACCACTAATAAAGCCATTCGTTTTGTCAAAGTGTTATCTTCATTTATACGGGCTGCGAGTGGCTCTTTTTCTTTGTCGGTTAATGTGAGGTTCTTCCATTGGTTCAGCAGAGCCGTCTCCATGTTGAGAACCACGTAAAACTCCCAGGGAGGGAAAGGCCAAACAGAGGTCCGCTATCCAAGGGGAGTCAGGCCCAGAGGGGGTCCCCGACCCCGAGACTCCAGCTCAGTCCGAACCAGCGCAAGCTGGGTCTTCACAACCGAAGCTACGCGGCCAGGAGAATCGCAATTTTTCCAGACCTCCAGGAATCAGCAAAAGGTATCTCAGACCGGATTTGAACAATAATTCGCACAGGTCAGGCCCGACCTCACGATGTCTCTGTTCCGGCACAACCCGAAAAAAGTCCTCCAGTCAGGTGCGGCCCGGAAGCTCCATACCATTGATTCTTTCCGTGTCAGCTCTACACGACCCAATCTTTCAATAAAGGGAAGACCACCATCCGCACCAAGACCTGCGCGGCCAACAGGAACGCGCTTGGGACAAACTCACTCCCCAACCCGCCCTGCGCGGTAAAAACCAACGCGCTGGGAAAACAGACAAAAAAACGCGCTAGCCCCTCGCGCTTCAACTTGCACACGTCCCCTCGCGCTTCAGCTTGCACGCTTCAACTCGCGCTTCAGCTTGCGCGCAAGTCCCCTCGCGCTACAACTTGTGCACTGGGAATTTCCTTCGCGCTGGGTAGCACTGGCAGGCAGCGAGGTGCTCCAGCTTGCGCGCCGAGGAACTCGTCGTCACGTCCACTCCCTCCTCGCCTCGGGGAGCCACCACACCTTCGCGATTACTCCTTCGCGGAAGCTGGGAGAGCTGCGCGGGATAGTGAACTCCAAAACAGAAGCCGATAAGGGGAGAGCGGCGATGGACGGCAGCGCAGAGCCCCGGAGGAAACCTGGACCACCCCCGGGTTCGGAGAACAGCGAAGGACGAGGGTTGGCCCCGCTTTTCTGCAAGACACAGACGGCGGAAGCCGAGGCACCGGCGGCGAGGGAAGCCAGGGGAAACCGGAAAAGAAAAAGGAGGGAAGAGGGGGGGAACACCGGAGAGAAGGATAACCAGAACACAGGGAGAAGAAACGATCGCGTGGCGCAACCTCAGGCGGAATCGCGAAACACGCGAGAAGAAGCGGCGCCGCCGAGAAAACGGAACGACCGCGGAACTGAAACCCTAGAAAATCTAGGAGAGAGAGACTCTCACGCAGGGGAGAGACAATAGTGAAAATTACTAAATTTTAGTTAAAAACAACTTTTTCAATTGAAATAATTAATAGTGATAAATTATTAATTTGAGTGGTTTTAAGGTATATTTAGAATATATTTTTACAATTTAATACAATGTTGGTCATTGGACGTAATTTCACATTTAAACCAGACATAAACAAGTGTCAATCTTTTGATAGATATTGTTTCTTAAAAACACGCTATTTGTTTTAACAGCATGATTTAATTATAAAATTAATTAATGCAACTTTTATGTTATGAATTTGGTAAAATAGACTACATTTTTGAATTCGGAATATGAAATATAGCTTAGGATGAAATTTTGGCATTGTTCTGAAAAACATCAATTTTTGATGAATAGTGAAACTACTAAGTGGTAGTTAAAAAAACTGAATTTTTCATAAAACTTAATTTTACCGCTTCTGTGAATGGAATTTCAAAAATCTGAGAGACACGGTTGATGTCAGTAAGTAAAATGTGGTTCAATGAGATGAAAATAATTTTTGGTGAATAGTAACTTTTTACTTTTTTTACCACGGTTAATAGTAAATAGGGTAACTAAGGGTAAATATGATATTAATATTACCCTAAAACATGTCCTAATTCTATTGGACAAGTGTATCTCGACCAAAAACAACCTTAAGTGTAAAATATTATCATTTAGGCCCACTTGGATTAGATTAGGACATTTATTATTATTTAATTCAAAGAAGAGTTAAAAGAGTTAAAACAAAGTATATTTACTAAAACATTTTTAATATAGGGTTGTACATAAGCCAAATTCGATTGTAAATATTCATTAGAAAGCTAAAAAGATTTCCGACATAATGATATTTTATTTATAATTTTTAGACCTTATATAAATTAATTTATTTATGACAAAACAATGATGCAGTAATTACCCTTTTAAGGAAATATTAGCATAATTGAGGTTATAAATGCTCAAATGAATGTAATTTGAGACTTTTTATGAATTACACTAATTTTATAGGATACTATGATATATTAGTGTTGATTTAATCAACTTGGTTCGAACATATAATTCTGTTATGACTTTCACAAAAATCATATATCAAATAGTGTCAAAATTGACACAATATAGGTTTTAAATCAAATATTATATTATTAATTGTTATTTTATTCCTAAAAATCTAAGGTTAGGACAAATGACTTAGATAAGGATATATATATTAATAATAAACAATTTGGGGTTCGTTTGGCATGTTATAGTAAGTGTATTAACCATATAGTGAAAGAAAACAAAAAGACACGGTAAAAGTTAAATTATTTAACTTAGAGTTAAATCTAACTGATAAGGTTAAAATAATACCCTAAACTTGTCTAAATCTTATTGGTTTATAGGATTTCAACCCCTCCCCACTTTAGCTTCGAAATAAGACCCTTTGGAACCATTATAAACCGATTTTGACATTAATATGAAATAATATTTTGAGGTATTCCTAAGGTGCCCCTCTCCTCCCTTATAAAAGGACACCTCCTCCCCCTCCTCCTCACACCAATTTGAGAACTCAAGCTCGGCCAACACCTGCCAAAATCTCTTCTCCACTTCCCTAGCAACATCCTAGAGGTTCTGGTCTTCCTCAAAGACCAATTTTAGTGCCCTAAGAGGAGGTCTCAAAGAGGCGCTTCAAAGAAGAGGTAATTACCGTTACCAATTCTTTCATCTTTATTTCTTCTTCCACTTCTTCTTCTTAGGTTGTTTCATTATGAAGTAATAACATCAGTATCACTCATATACTGATATGTTATTATAAGTATGAAACAACCCTATTTCACCATCTATCCATCCTACGGAAAAAGAAATCACCACGCGTGCGTACGTACGGAATACCGTCTCCACGACGTGGTGTAATCTATTTTCCACCACCACCTTACATGGATGGGTATAATGGTGTAAAGAATAACTATACATAGTTATTACAACATCATATTGATTCTGATATATTGTATAATCCACTCCAATTCAATTCAATATTTATATAAATGATATCATCGCTCGTGCGTACATACGGACTACCGTCTCCACGACGCGATGAGATTCATTCTCCATGTTAACCATTTAAGAATGATTATAAAGTATATATAAGAAATAATAATGAAATATATGACATTATAAAGCTACTGGATTTATGTATATATATACATGTGTATGTCATCTACTTACTTCCATTTCAAGACAATAAGGAAAGGAAAACAGCGTTCATGCGTACGTACGGACTACCGTCTCCATGAACAGTGTTTTTCATTTCATTTATCTATCTATTATATATATATATACTGAATATATATGATATATAAATCATATTTTATATTCTGGAAGTAAGTAAATCATGATATAAGTAATAATAATGTCAAGAACAACAAGTCAGAACACCTACGATAAATGAAACGATTTTACCCAAAACGCTTCTTTAACATGGAATTTACAAAAGAACGGGTAATATAATGTCATAAGTGAACCATATATGATATCATAACAATGAATATGAATCTGTAATAAGTCAATAACATGATTTAAATCATTATACATGAGGTTCGGACAATTACAAAGCAAGTCGGACCTAAGGTAAGGGAAATATCACAATCTCATTTTTATCCGAGATTGTTTATTCGTAAGTACTTACTGGGGTGTATTTTATCATCCACATCCATGTTTCATCAATATTTAATATTATTTCCATCCACCTAAAATTTTTTAAATCCATTTTTACCCTTCGGTGAGTTTTTAGTAATATGTATGAAAGGAATCTTTCGTCGTTTTTCGTACGAGGTACTTTTTGACTTTTTCGACAAAAGTAAAAAGAATGTTTTTTTTAACTTATATGGCATGAATGGATTTTTAAAACATTATTTCCAAGAATCTTCCTTTACAAGTTTTCATGTTTATTTTTAATCAACTTCTTTTCGTTTAAAGTTGTTTTACATGTTAATAAAGGAAAAATGTTTTTGAAGAAGAAAGGATATTTTCCTCAAGAATGGAGTTCAAGTGTTTTATCAAAATTATTTTCCATCTAAGATAATAAAGGGTTCTGTTTTTATCCCTATTATTACATTGATTTGATCATGTTGTGATGGAATTATTTTTATGAATTCCTTTATCTTATATGAATTGATTTATGATATCATGATGTTTCAAGAATCCCATTTTTGTTACATGTGTTATGCGATTATGTATGATTTATGATTATGTGGCACACATAAGAAAGGATTCATTATAAGATGGGTGGGACCTATATCTCCCTCCAATGCATTGGGTAAAGATTTTATATCTCATGAGATAGACAGGGCTGGAACGGTAGGTTATACTGGTTCAGTGAAACAGGACTGAAACGAGGGTTACTCGATTCAGAAAGGGACTTTGTCCACTAAGATAGTCTTGGCAATGAGTCTTGACTAACAAGAAATGATTCTCTATGATTATGTGTGTATGCCACAAAGTTTCCTGTTTTATGTTATGATTATTGGGATTACATTTCACTTCTATGATTTATCCCATGTTATGATATTATGAGCTCTTTTGCAGGTTAAGATTTCCAAAAGCTATGTTCTTATGAATATGATGTGATTTATTTCTCTTTTGTTTACCCTTACTGAGCATTTGAGCTCACCCTTTTATGTTTTCTTTTCCCCAGGATATAAAGAAAGGTTTTAGGTAAAAAAAAGAAGGGAAGATCTTTATGGGAGATATTGAATATCTTTCACCATGATTAGAAGATTACGTTCCGAGTTTCCAAAGACACTAAACTATTACGATCCTTGTGTGTGTGTTTTTTTTATGTACTAAGTATTCCGCAAATGTAATGTAATGTCCATGTAAGTCAAGATTAGGGTCTCTACAATTAATTACTTCAATGCATTAAAATCATCATATATGACAGTTGGATATTAAATTGAAAAAAGACAAAATAGTTTAAGAAATGGTGTCATAATATGTCATGGAAATGATGTCTCATTCACACGGTGTCTAGATTGATCATGGTGTCTTGTGGTCATGGTGTATCACAGTCAAAGTGTCTTATTCATGGTGTCTGCTTCACGGTTTCTCATGGCCACGATGTATTGTTCACAGTGTCTTGTTCATGGTGTCTTTTTCATGGTGTCTTGTTCATGGTGACTTGTTCATGATGTCTTCTTCCCGGTTTCTGATTCTTCACAGTGTCTTGCTTCATGGTGTCTGATTCACAGTTTCAGAAAGACATAACCAGTAGCAGACTTACGGTGTCTCTAACTTTTCAAAGTAGCTGTGTTCAGACTTATGAAATGATGATAATAGAATGGATAATACTTAAGAGTTTTTTAAATAATCTATTATGAGAGTAGATCAAATATATTATAATGTATATAAACTGAATGTAGATTAATTAAAATCTTGAATGCCACTTCTTAATGAATTAGAATACATTAGACATTAAAACACATGATTTGATATAATTTATAGGAGTTACCTAGGTTGAATAGGATTTGTGATCATTAAAACTTGATTAATACATGAGGATTCCAAAAATACCCCCCTTTTTATGATCACAAATCATATAAAGTAAAAGTGTATATTTGATTCAACTATACAAATAGATGGCTAACATATAAAAATTTCTCCCCCTTTTGGGATTATAAAAAAGATGGAATAAGATAATTTAAAAGTGTACATTCCATTAATAGTAAATAAGGTTCATTACAAATTTAAAAGAGGAAAAAAAGAAATAACATCCCTATCAAAAAAGAGTAATCATTGTTCTTCTTCAAGGGCTGGCCTTCTCTTTTCCTTTACCAGCAATGGCAGAAGAGGAAGCCATAGGGGCAGAGGTCGAGGTAGAAGAATTTAGTGAGGTGGTTGATAAAGTGGGTAAATGAAGGAATTCAATGAATAATGTAGGAGCAGTAGAAGATATATGATGTTGTTGATCGAGAATCACATGCCTGATCTGACTCAGTGCTTGGCCGACAAACATAGTAGTGGAGGCTAGGGCCGAAGTGAATGTAGGCGGCCTAGGTCATAGAGGTGCAGCCACTAGAGCAACAATGGTTGTAATCTAGACATGAAGATAGGGCCTCAAGAGTTTGATGAAATCTGTAATTATTTCTCCACCATACTGCATGGATTTCTCAAAATCATCCTTATTCTCCATAAACTTTTCCAACAATCGAGTAAACTCTGTGAGCTTTAGGACTTGGGTCTTGAATGATTGAGTCATAGGAGGAGTCCGTAGATTTTCTATAAGATACAGGAAATGATTTGTTATATCAGTCTTGGAGACGATTCTATTGAAGTAGAAATCAACTTTCCTGGAAATCTCTTGGTGAGAATCATTAGAAATTTTTGAGTGGATTTAGACTGGGTCAATAACTCTTTAAATGTTCTACATAACTTCAGATAGAGAATCCTTATTGAAACCACTGAGTACATTATGAATTTTTTCTTTGACTAAAATTATATGAAGATCATTGTTTAAGGTGGTTTTAAAGGATTGACCAGATGCTTTAGAGGTATTGACTGTTGTGGTTAGAGATTTGAGTTGATTTAACAGCTTTTAAAGACACTTGGTATACTCATTAGTGAGTTCATTAGGACTGATAACAAGATCTCTCATTTCCATTACCAATTTTTTGTTCCTTTGAGAAAACTTTTCACATAAGGAATCTAGATAAGTTTGAATATGAGACACAACAACCTATGGGATTGGAGTAATAATAGGTTCTACAGTAGGATCAACAAGATCAGATCTCGAATGCATCTCTCTCTGCATGTCTTCAACCATACTTCTTAGTGTCTTTACTTCATTACCGAGTAGCTTATATTCAAATATTACATCTTGAATCTCAAGAATCATTTTAGGTTGTATTTTCCAAATAACTTTATCTAATAATAGGGATGCATCTCTCTCACTTAAATTGATCATAGGAAAAGGTTGGGTATTCACGAGTTTCACAACTCTAGTCAAGAGGGTAGCACCAAATTCCTTCAACTCATCCTTACTCACAAAATATGGTTTTTCAGATAATGATTCGGGATAGGGCCAGGTATAGGCTCAGGCTCCTTATCAGGTGATATATTGGAGACTGATTTCAACTGGAATATCAACGAAAGATGAAGTCCAGTTTCTCAACTAGTGCCTCATTCTCAGGACTGAGAAGCTTAGGATCTCGGTCTAATTCCACAGACTCAGCTCTAAGATACTCACTCCTTTCCGGTCTAGCCAGCTGAAATTCTATCTCCATTCATTCTTCAGCAAAAGGGATGATTTTCGGAAAATATTGTTCTATAGGGAGTTCTTCAAGATTGGATTCTTGCATAATAGGTAGCTCTTCCACTATAGGTTATTCCATGGCATGCTTTTCAGATTCTTTGGAAATTGATTCTGTTTCAGCCCTAATTTGAGTTTCCAGAATAATAGCTTCTTTAGGAGTAGAGACTTCTTCTTTAATAACATCATGAGTAACATTAGTCTTGCCTTCCTTAATAAAAACATCTTCCCTGGGTGGCATTTCAAGATTGTCTTCCTCTTCTTCGGGATACTCAACAATCTCACCTGGTTCCAAACCAGTATCCGAAATATCTCTTGGTTTTGAGGGATAATCTATAGGATTTAATTTATCATAAACTCTATCATTGTCTTCCAACCATTCCTTTTTCCTAGGAATCTAGTTTATCTTCATTCTTTTGATAGTGGTATTTGAGAGGCAGAATTCACAATCCTTAACCACATCCTCATTAGGTCCAACAATATCTTTTCCAAGAAGCACGAATGATATTAACCAAGAGTAAAACAAGGAAGTTGACTTGGATGTGACTTTGATCAGCTCACAAATATGGTGTATCATATACTTGAGCAGGTTGATCTTATGCCCATTTTTCATAACGTGGACCAGAAACACATCTTGATATTTCAAAATAGAAAAATCACCTTTTCTAGGACTAACCAAATTCTATATAAACTTCAACAGAAGCGTTGATTCTCTATCTAGTTCAGCAGCAATGGATCTCCTCTGGGTTCCATTTCTAGTTAAGGATTTCAGAGCATCTTTTGAATCAATGAATTCGGTTGAAGGTGGAGGTCCTCTCTGATAATCCTCAGAGATTCCTTTATGAAGTATCCTAAAGAATACAACCGATAAACTTGAATGGAATGAGCATCCTTGGCCATTGACCCAGCTTCTTACAACACAACTATCACCAGAATCAAAATAGAATTGTACATACTAGTAAAAGTGAGACACTAAAATTAGGTAGGTGGGTCTATCTTCCTTCAAGAACCACTCCAACCTGCCTTGATGTTCTAACACTTTCAATACCAGAGACTTACTAGACAGAATCCATTTGATGAAAATCTCTTTCTTAGGTACAAAAACGCGTTTTACCATATTCATATTTAAAGGTCCTTCGGGTGTTAGCATAGGTGAAATCTTCTTCTTCTTTGAGATGGACTTATTAGCTGTCGACTATGAAGGACATTTCATTCTTGGAATTCACTAAAGGTTCGAGAGAGATAAGGATTGCATGGATGAAGAAGGGTTCGAAATGAGTAAGTAGAAGAAACCCTGAGTGAAGAATCGAGGGACACATTATTTATTTTATCATTTAGTAATACCAAACGTCACAAAGATAAAAACACGGTAAAATAAAAAGGTGAAAAGTTTAATAACCATGATACAGGTTTTTTACAAAAAAAACATAATGAATTTTTATGGGGAAACCGTGTCTGGTCTTTACGGTGAGACAGTAAACACATGTTATGGTGAGACAATGAAAAATTTTTACGGTGACACGGTAAACTATGAGGCAGTAACTGAGCATTACAGTGAGACATTAAACATGAACATTACGGTGAGATAGTAAGCTGTGACATAGTAACTGAGCATTACGGTGAGACAGTAATAAGAAACACTAGCTGACAAACCGTAATCATGAAAGCGTAAGGTATAAAATAGTAATATATCGAACAGTAAGAGCAGAGACATTAATATATCTATTTGAGGTTTATCATGCCTAGTTTATGTATGATGTAGTCTATTCATTCAGAATTTAATGTTTTGGTGAATATATCAGCAAGATGATATTTAGTACCAATGAATTCCAAAGTGATATCACCATTTTGATAATGATCTCTCAAAAAGTGATGTCTTGCATCATTGTGCTTTGTCCTAGAAAGTGAAACTAGATTTTTTGAGATGTTAATGGCACTTGTGTTGTCACAATTTATAGATACATGCCGGAATTGATATCCATAATCTTGTAATGTGTGATTCATCCACAAAATTTGTGCACAAAAAATTTCAGCAGTTAAATATTCAGCTTCTGCAATAGATAATGAAACATAATTTTGTTTTATACTACACCATGATACTAGTGACATGCCTTAAAGGTGACATGTTCCAGAGGGGCATTTTCATTCTAACATATCGCCAACGATGTCTGCATAATAATACCTAACTAATATAAATTACCTTCCTTTAGGATAAAACAATCCTAGATGGGGTGTATGATTGAGGAATTTGAAAAATCCCTTTACAAAATTTAAATGAGATTCCTTAGGATTTTCTTGAAAATGAGCACACATACACACACTAAATATAATTTCCGAATGACTAGATGTTAAGTAGAATAAACATCCAATAATGCCCCTATAAGTGGTTTGATCAACAGATTTTCCATGTTCATCAAAATCCAACGTACATGTGGTACTCATGGGAGTGTCGCTACTTTTAGTGCTATCCAATCAAAAAAATTTAGAATATCTCTAGTATATTTACATTGAGTTAAAACAATTCCATCATTATTTTGAATGATTTTAAATCAAAGGATGAATTTTAGTTCACCCATTAAACTCATTTCAAATTCATTTTGCATCATTTTAGAAAATTCACACATAAAGAATTCTTAGAAGATCCAAAAATAATGTCATCTGCAAAGATTTGAACAAATATAACATTATTAGAAATTCGTTTTATAAAAAGGTCAGTATCAGATATTCCTTTTGTAAAACCATTGGAAATAAAAAAAAGTACTCAATATATCATACTACGCTCTTGGAACGTACTTTAAACTATATAAATGTTTTGATATTTTAAAAATATGATTTTTTAAAATGGGGGTTTGTAAATCCAACGGCTTGTTAAAAAAAATCCTTAGCTATAGACCCATTTAAGAATGCACTCTTAACATCAATTTGATATAGTTTTAAATTCAGATGGGCAGCATAGGCAAGTAGGATTCTGATGAATTCTAGTCTAGATACTGGTGAATAGATATCCTCATATTCAATTCCTTCTTCTTGACTATATCCTTGTGCAACTAATCTATCATTGTTTCTAACTATGTTACCATCTTCATCTACCTTATTTCTAAACACCCATTTAGTGCCTATGGTGACTGTTTCCTTGGGTATTTCCACAAGTTTCAAAACATTGTTCCTTTCAAACTGATTAAGTTGTTCATACATAGACATCACCCAAAATTCATCATTGATAACATCATTAATGTTATTAAGTTAATTTTGTGATAAGAAGACTTGATGTTCAACCTAATATCAAAGGGAATCTCTAGTTTGAGTTCCTATTTATAGGTATCCCACAACAGCATCTAATGGATGGTTCGTAAGGATTCTAACAATTCTAGAAATATAGGGACTAGTGATTGCAGGTTCATGAATAGATTCAGATTCATTGTGACTTGATTCTATGGAATTTCCAGAGTTGGATGTTTTCACAGATTCTTTCATAGATGAATTTGAGGATTTTGAATTGGTTTTCAGATTTGATACATCATCCTCTAGATTCTCTAGGATTGTTTTAGGCTCATGTGTATCTGTTTCCTCTTATTTTACATGAACATATTCTTCCACACATTTTGTTATTTTATTGAACACTATATAGGCTTTAGTGGTCAAGGAATATCCTAAAATGATATCCTCATCACTTTTGGATGAAAATTTGTCAAGCTTGTATTTGGTACTAAGAATATAGACTTTGCAACCAAAATATTTGAATTAGTTAACATTGGGTTTTCTATTGGACCATAATTCTTAAGGAGTACTCTTAATAATAGGTCTGATCAACAATCTATTGATTATGTATCACGCTGTATTGACAACTTTGGCCCAAAAATAAATAGGTAGGTTATATTCACTTGGAATTGTTCTAGCAATCTCTTACTGGGTTCTATTTCTTCTCTCTACAACTCCATTCTACTGAGGTGTTCTAGGGGCAGATAGATTTTGACTATAACAATTTTGTGAGAAAAAGTATTCAAACTATTGATTTTCAAACTGAAGAAAATGATCACTTCTTAATGATTTAATTCTCAGTCCACTATGATTTTCTACAGACATGGAATATTTGTTAAAATAAGAGAAGACTTCACTTTTGTGATCCATAAAGAAGGTCCAAGTGTATCTAGAAAATTCATCTAAAAGAACATAAACATAGTGCTTCCCATTTGAACTAGAAACTCTATATTGTCTAAAAAAATCCATGTTAACAAGTTTGAGAGGTTGAGATGTTGACACTTATTTCTTTGGATTGAAGGAAACATTATGTTGTTTTCCCTTTTGACAGGGATTACACACTTTGTCATTTGGAAACTCAAGTTTGGGTAGGTCTTTAACTAGGATTTTTCGATTTAGTTTTCTTAGGGAGTGAACATTACAGTGTCCTAGTGTCCTATTCTAGAGAAAATAATCATTATGAAATACACTTAATCATGAAGAATTTTGAGAAGCTAAAAATATAAATTAATAGAATAAACATTTTCATTTCTTAATGTTTAAAATATTAATTCATCTTTAGAATTGAATACATTACAAGAATCTTTTTCAAATCGTACATGAAATCCATCATCACCTAATTATGAGATATTAAGCAGATTATAGTTTAAACCATCAACAAACAGTACTATAGAAATCAAAACTGAGATAGTTACTGATTTTGCTGAGCCCAATAATTTTTTCCCTTGGCATTGTCACCAAATGTGACATGTCCTCCATCTATTTTTATCATGTTATTGAAGCATGAGTAGTCTCCTGTCATGTGCCTTGAACATCCACTGTCCAAGTACCATAGTCTTTTGAAGTATCTCATTAAGCATCTTTCCTTCAAAAATATTAAGCAAAAACGGATTTTGGTACCCATACATGTTTGGGTCTAGTAATATTTGTAACAAGTTCTTTAGAAACCCATATTTGCCGCATAGGATTCCTATAATCATTATGTAAAGTATTTAAAAAATAAACTGTATTTGGTCTACAAAAACATGAAATAGTGTAATATTTATCATGGATTGAGTTAGTCGATTTCAGTCCAAAACTAGGATTAAAAACGTATGTCCTAGATTTTGAAACAAATTTGTTTTACCAAGGTTTATTTTACCAGATTGATAACCAATGTCAGTGTTGTATTTAGGGGAAATTTGTTTTCCTAGAATTTGGGTAAGTGTATTTTTCTCATTAGTAATCTTTTCTAAGTCACTCTTTTATTGCTCATTATTCATTATTAATTCATTTTTTTCCTGGAGAAGTTGAACATTTTCCCCCTTTTGAGTTGTGCGATTAGATTTAGCAGTTAATGTAAGAGCATGTTGTTTCTTTAATGATTTATATTTGTCATTTAGTTCATTGGATGTTTCCTCAAGAATGTTATATTATTCTAATATTTTTTCATTAGTCATAATTTTAGAGTCACTCTCATCCTCGTGATAATATGAATTATGTATAGAAGAGTACAATGTTACCTCATATGTGTTTTTCATAAAGCACATATTGTATTTATTATCCAGTTCATCATGTGATGTCTCTACGTCACTTGAACTTTCCTTAGAAGCATTCTAGGTTGCTTTCATTTACCTTTTGTACATCCTGTCCTTTTCCTCATATTTGTTTTGTACATGAGATTTGGACAGTCTGCCTTTATACGACCTTTTAGCTTACATACATAGAACACAATTTCATTAGTCTTGTCACTTCTTTTCTGGTCCTTCTTCCAGTTTCCTTTTTGGTCATATTTTCCCTTGAATTTTGGCTTTCTGAAAAAGTTATTTTTGTAAAATTGTTTGAATCTTCTGGAAAGTTGAGCCATCTACTCATCACTGTCAGGTGATGATTGTTCACTAGTGGAGCATTCTAAAAACACTTCCAGTTTCCCTTTATCTTTCCTCTTAGAGGTGGTGGTGTTTAATGCAATATATTTCCTCTTTGTTTCATCCTCCTCTTCCTTGTTGACTATCAACTCTTCTTCAAACATCATCAGTTCCCAAAGAGTTCTTTTACAGGTATCTTGCTGATGTTTCATGATTATATAATAGAGAAAAAGCTTCCACTCCATCCTTCAAGTAGACATCTAAGGATTATTTTGATCTATTCCTTGGCAGTGACTTCTCAACCAAGAGAAATCATTATGTTGAAATTCTCATTGAACCTAAGATAATGCCAGAAATAGTCTCAACAGGTTTCATATTAAAATTATCATATTTGATAGTATAAGTATTATGTCTCATTTCTTTTACACTAGATACTCGTTCTTGTGAAATAGTTCGGGTATCCCAAATTTCATGGGCAGTTTTACAAGATGAAATTCTATTGAATTCCTCATCTACTAAGGAGCATTATAAATCATTCATAGCTTTCTAGTTGTCAATGTAGGTAGTTTGGGTAGGTTCATCCCATGTTTTTTTAATGGTTGGGGCCGAAGCCTCATTTTTTTAATAAATCAAAGCAAAGTCATCTTTTAACTGGGTAGAGGGAAACCCATTACATAGCATGAAGGCCCAGTGGGCTTGTAGCCCATTACATAGCCCGTAGGCCCAAATTCTAAGGACAATTCACATTCTGTAAATTGTAACCTACTGCTACAGTACCGCACAGGATCGCCGCCGCTACAGTGCCATGCCGCCGCTACAGTGCCCTTCCGCCACTACAGTACCCGCTGATGAACAGTTCCACCGCTGCTACAGTACCACTACAATACTGCTACAGTACCTGTGCCCCATGGGTTTTGAACCCCCATTTTCCATGTAGCCTTACGGGGTTCTTACCCGTAGATTCGTCCCATGTGATTCTATCAGTAGCAGTAATTTTTTAATCATCAATAATGGATGACCAAATTTAAAAACTCATACTCTCTAAATTATTTTTCATTTTAATTTTCCATTGAGAATAATTCCTTCCATTAAAGAATGGTGGTATGTTGGTTTCAAAAACTTCCAATATGTTTTCCATAAAAAAGTATTACTTTAAAAGAGCATGAAATTTAGAATTAACAAAAATTTATAGATCTTTATGGTACAAATACAATCACAGTTGAATAAGATTACACAGATTCCTAATAAACAACGTCTGATACCAAATGTTGGTTGGAGTAGATTACTCCAGAGGGGAGGGGTGAATTGAGTAACTATAAAAATTTCGGTAAAAAGGATTCCCCAAAAATTAAATATAACCCAGTTAATCAAGGCTATACTATTATAAGAGTTTGACTATTTAAGTTACTTTTGAAGATGGATTAATTATCAATAATCTTAATTTGTGTTATTAATATTACTTTTGAAGTTATTATACTAAGACAAGAAAGTTATAACTTTTTTCCAAGACTAACTATCAATGTGAAATTAGTGATTTATGAATTATACAATAAATCAATAAAAGAGAGAAGACTAATTTAAACAACACATAGGACATGAAACAAGTGGTTTAGTCTAAATCCAAGACCTAACCCACTCCACTAGGTGATCACCTACAACCAAGCAGTTTATATAAATAAACATTGACTCACACTCTGGATCAAGGTTAACAGCAGTACACCGAAATTCCAGGCCACACAGGGACCTCTTCCACAGTTTTCGTGGGTATCCAAGAGTAAATAGATGTTTGAATAAGGATATCTTATATCCCTCATTTTAATGAACTAGATAGAGTTATTTGTTCTACAGGTACACACTCTGCTCGAAAGGTAATAAACATATACACAATAGAAAAAAAATATGTAGATGGGATTATAAGTTCTCTGAGTGGTAGTCTTTGTTGCTCTAGACATCTTGAGATGAAGCAGATGCAGATCTTGAGTCCTCGTTAGTAAAACAGAGTGTCATGATTCACCTTGTGTTCTTCATGGGGTTCGATAATGCGAAGATGTTCTATGGATTCCAGTGTACTTCGTATGTTCTTCAGTAGAGTTGGGTTACATTTATGTGACAATCCTTCCTTTTGAAATTCTGTTAGTTTTCTTCATTATCAATATCACAGTCTTGTTTTTTGTTTTGTATATCGCATGCCTTGATTCTTTGCCACACTTCACTTTTATCATCGAATTCATGTACTAGAGATGATAGGTTGCATGGATACCGCACCTCGTACCTCGTACTGTCTGATGATATGTCAACAAAGAATCATTAATTATGTTAGTGCATTAAAATATTCAAATATGAACATTGGAGATTAAATTGAAAGATGACAAAATAGTTAAAGAAACAATGTCACAATAAGTAAGGGAAATAGTGTCTCCTTCACATGGTGTCTAGATTGATCACGGTGTCTTGTGGTCATGGTGTCTCACGGTCACAGTGTCTCGCGGTCACTGTGTCTCCTGGTCATGGTGTCTTGTTCATGGTGTCTGCTTCATAGTGTCTCGTGGTCATGATGTCTTGTTCACGGTGTCTTGTTCACAGTGTCTTCCTCACGGTGTTTTGTTCACGACTTCTCCTTCATAGTTTCTGCTTCACGATGTCTAATTCTTCATGGTTTCTTGCTTCACGGTGTCTACATCATGGTGTCGAAAAGACATAACTAGTAGCAGATTTACATTCTCTTAGACTTTACAATTTAACTTTGTTCATACTTAAGCAATGCTGATAATATAATTTATTAGTCTTAGGAATTTGTCAGAGAAGGTATTATGAGTGTAGATCAAAGATAGTATAATGTTAGTAAATAGAATGTAGAGAAATTTAAATCTCGAATGGATATTCTTAAAGCATGAGAATACTTTAAACATAAATACACATGATTTGATATAATTTACAGGAGTTAACTAGGTTGAATAGGATTTTTGATCATTAAAACATGATTAATACATGATGAGTCCAACACTAATGTACTTTTTTCATGGATTGAAGAATAATTTTCTTATTATTTCAAAATTATGTGATGATGGATTTCATGTAAAATTTTATAATGATTCTTGTAATGTTTTTATTTCTAAAAATGAATTAGTATTATATATATTTATAAATGAAAATGTATATTCTGTTAACTTAGATTCTTTAGCTTCTCAAAATGTTTCTTGTTTAACTGTCGTTAATAAGTTTTATTAGATTTAGCATAGGTGATTAGGAAACTATAATTTACCCTCTCTTAGAAATGTTACCCTAAATAGATTAGTAAAGCATCTACCCAAACATGTGTTCCAAAAGGGAAAAGTCTGAAATCATTTTCAAAAAGATAAACAACAAAAGATATCATTCAAATTAAAGAATGAAGTTTCAACTTTACAACCTTTAGAATTGGTTCGTATGGATTTGTTTGGACCCTCTCATGTTTCTAGTTTAAATGGGAAGCAGTATGTTTATCTTCATATATATGACAATTCTAGGTATACATAGACTTATTTGATATCTCAAAAAAGTGAAGAATGTACTTACATCACCATGTATTCTATAATAATGGAAAATATATATGGACTTAGAATAAAATTCATAAGAAATGATCTGGGTCATGAGTTTGAAACTCAAGACATTGAATATTTTTTCTCACTCAATGTTTATAGTCATAAATTCTCTGCCCCTAAGACACATAAAAAAATGGAGTTGTAGAAAGAAGGAATAGAACATTACAAAATATAGCCCAAACAATGCTTAATGAATATTATTAACTTGTTTTCATTTGGGTTGAGCCTGTGAATATAGCTTGATTCATAATAAATAGAGTCTTAATTAGTCCTATTCTCAAGAAGACTCATTATAAGTTGTGGGACAATAAAAACCACAAAGTTAGTTATTTCAATGTTTATAGTTGAAAATTCTATATCCTTAATATAAATGAAAATATTGACAAATTCACATCAAATAATGATGAATGAATCTTCGTAGGTTACTCAACCTCTAGTAATGCATTTAGAGTATTTAATAAAGGAACCAAGTGTGTGGAAGAATCTAGGAATATCAAATTTAGTGAAATAGATCCACATGATCCTAAGATCTATCTATAAAACCTAGAAGATGATATTTCAAACATGGACATATTTTCAAAATCATTTAATCCTCCTGTCAAGAAAATTGTTAAATCGAACAGTTCTAGAAATTATTCAGAATATGAACATGATGAACCAGAATATCTAAAAGGATGGGAAGTTACTAGACCCACCTTTTTCATACCAAATAAAACTCTTATGAACCATCATTTAGTTGCTGTTATTAGAGACTTAGTTAAAGGGACATAAACTACAGATTCCCTTAGAAATCTTGTTTAACATCCATCTTTCTTATCACAACATGATCCTAAAATCCTCAATGATGAAATTAAGGTTTAGTTTTGTGTGATTACTATGCATGAGTAACATGACCAATTTGAAATAAATAATGTTTAGAATCTTGTGGATAGACTCAAAGAAACCTTGACCCTATGTCCTAAGTGAGTTTTTAGGAACAAAGTAGACAGATCTGGTAAAAATTTTAGAAATAAAGCTATATTGGTTTCACAATTTTATATTCATGAAGAAGGAATTGACAATGAAAAATAAATTTCACCTATTTCTAGAATTGAGGCCATCAGAATCCTTCTTGCTTATATAACCCATATCATATTCAAACCTTATCAAATTTCCATTAAAAGTACATTCCTAAATGGTTATATTGTTGCGAATGTTTTTTTTGAACCACCCATGGTTTTACAAGAACTCATTTTAATAATAATGTTTTCAAATTAACAAAATCATTATATGGTTTAACAAGCTCCGTGATCTTGGTATTATAGATTAAGTTCTTTTCTAATTTCAAAAGCTTTTATAAATGGAATTTATGATCTTAATCTTTTTATAAAACGAATTCCTAATGATTTTTTAGTAGTTCGAATTTATGTTGATGATATTATTTTTGGATCTTTAAGGAATTTTATATGTATTGAGTTTTAAAAAATGTTGCAAAAGGTATTTGAAATGAGTTTGATGGGTGAAGACAAATTCTTTCATGGATTTCATATTTTTTAAAATAACGAAGGCATCATTATAAATCAATATAAATAAAAAAGCTATTTTAAAATGATTTGGATTTCATGTCATTAAAAGTAGTGGAACTATAATGTGTACGATCTATAAGCAGGATCATGATAAAGATGATAAATCTGTTGATCAAACCACTTACAAAGGAATGATTGAGAGTTTTCTATTATTGACTGCTAGTAGGCCAGATATAATGTTTAGTGTCTGTATGTTTGCCCATTTTGTAAAAAATCCAAAATTGTTTCACATAAATTATATTAAAAGAATCATCAAATAACTCAAGAATAATCTCTATTATGGTTTGTTTTACCCTAGAGGAAATTAATTTGACATATTGATTTATTCTGATGCTGACTTTTTTGGATGAATGTTAGATAAAAAAAGAACTTCCAGGATATGTCACTTTTTGGGAAAATCATTGTATTCATGATGTAGTAAGAAACAAAATTCTATTGCATTATCCACTGTCAAAGCTGAATATATTTATGTTGGTTACTGTTTTGCTCAAATTTTGTGAATGAAACACAATATTCTAGACAATGGATATCAATTTAGACATGTACCTATAAAATGTGACAATACAGATGCTATAAATATTTAAATGAACCCAATTTCTAAATCTAGAACAAAACATATAGATATAAGACATCACATTTTGAGAGATCATTATCAAAAGGGTGATATCACATTAGAATTTATTATCACGAAATATCAGATTTTATAAATATTCACTATGTAATTGAAAAATGAAAGAATGAATTACATCAGACATGAGTTAGGAATGATAAATCAGTAAAACCCTATGTTTTCCTTTCCATTGATCGTTTTCTGGGATGTTTTCATACCGACACCATTGTCATGGTGACACCATCGTCATTCTCACACCATTTTCATGTCGATACCATTAGTATTTTTCAAATTCTACCATTCTGACAGCGATGACTAAAAGTTTCCGAACATTTTATGTTTTTACCAAAATGACAATATTTTATTATTTCATGCAAACCTGGTTTACGATTTTGTGATTATTTAATTTAAAAATCACTAAATGATATAAATTTGAATTGATCCACTCTCCTTCTTTACAAATACTCTCTCTCGGCCTCCTCTCTCTTTCTTTACCACAATACTTTCACCTTCTCTCATCCAGACTGAACAGATTATGATTGTGCATGTGAAGCGAGCTGTGGAAGAGGACGAGTATTATGATTCTTACAAATATAATGGTGAATCAAGAAAACATGTAGGTCCTATGAATCTTGTACTGAAAAACCATGTTGTAATTTTAGAGAAAGATGTCATGGTTGAATGGCTCTTGGAGAAAAATTCATTGTTACTAAAGGTGTTGAAATATTAAATACGGACTTACTGGTCGCAAATAATGACAAAATTTTCTACCCGAAGCTAGTATATAAATTTTAAATGAGTATGGAACTTCTACTAGAAGGAGGCAATGTTTCTTGGGGTTTGTCGATTGTGAAAGGGAATAAAATCACTTTCTGTTCATGAAATTTGGATGAATATCATAAGGTTTCCACAAGAAGGAATGTTTGATGATTACCAAGGTACTTCTCCACCGAAAAGTGATTTCCTTTTCTATGATAAATCTCTGAAATAGATAAATCTAAATAAGGAACATTGGAGACCTATTTCCTCAGAATTAAATGGTGAGTGTAGAAATTTATTTATGTTCATTCAGCACCAGATTTTTCCTAGTAAAGGGGACATTTAATTTTCTCACACATCTGGATGTATATTTTGTGTATTTTCAACAAAAATTAGTCAAATTGAATCTGTGTAGATATATGATGGTGCACATTAATGGGATGATAAAGACAGGTTGTAATCCAAATTATATTTTCTACTCAAGATTGATTTTCGAAATGCTAAGGGAGAAAGGTTGTGTATGTGATGCTGATGATGTTGTAGTTAGTTAATGTAGTTGAATATTTTTAAGATTTTACATCTGTAAGAGAATGAAAATTAACTGTAACCCATTGTGGAAGTTATTTTTTTGGTGATAATGATAGATTGTATGAGATGATGAATCCTATAGATCATCTAGTTTGACCAAGGGATCTATTGAATCATGACATCAGTAAAAATTAACAAGTAATTTTTTCTTTATATGAGGAGGAGGAGCATGCTACTCCAATAAGAGATGGGGGATCGCCAATTGATGATAGAAGTGACCCAGGAACTACTGGACCTAAAACAAGAGTCTCTATTAGACATGAAATTCTACCTTTGGACATAACTTTTCATGAACATATTCTCAAATATACTGGAAGTGAAGAAATAAAAGTTGAAAGGAGTATAGAATGTGTCAGTTAATATTTTAAAGAAGATGATGAAGATAAAGAAGCTGTTAGTGGAGAATGTAGTTTAGAATCTAGTAGGGAATAATAAGATGACGAAGATAATGATGATATTGGAAGTGAAAATAATAAATATGGAGTTAATGAATAAATTAGTGAATGTCGAAGTTATAGTAAATGTGAGAAACCTAATGAAAATACAAATGCATTTAGTATGGAGTTTGTTGAAGATAATACTGGTTCATCTATTGAGGGTACAGTTCAAGATGAAAATTTTTCTCCCATCGAACCTGTTGGTCAAGATTTATATACTAAAAAAATAACTCTACATTAGGAGAAGAAACCTAGAAAGGACGCATTGACTGAGGGGGAGAAATACAATAAGAAAGATATCACTGAGGGGGGGAATCATGTAAGATTAACTATAGATAATGAAGATAAAAAAATTAAAGGAGTAATACATGATACTCTTACTTCTATGGATTCCGCTATTTTTCTTGAATGGGGGAGGAATCCTAGATATGGGGAACAAGGATTAGTCTATGGAGATTATGATTAATAACTCTTTTCACCTACATTAAGGTAATTAGTGGTTTGGTCCTCTACTTGTGACTGTGTCACTAAGGATTATTTTGAGCCATTAAAGAAACACATTTTTTCATACATAAGACACCCTGTCCTATATAAAATGAGATATGATATTTATGAAGTCAGGATATTTAACACTGAGAAGAATTTCAATTTGAAATCAATTTGGTATATGGTTGATGGTGTAAAGCAAGCTGGTTCTTCTAGTTCTACTCCTACCTCAAACAATTTTTCTCAAGCTGGGTTTCCAAGATGGTGATAAAGGATATTCAGCCAAATTTCATTAAAAATATATAAAAAATTGTGATAATAAACATGTATCTCGGGAATGAAATGAATAAGTTAACCACATGCATCAATGTTTTGACCACCGTGTAAAGGAATACAATGGAAACTGTCATGAAAGGACTTGAGAATCTGGTTTCTCATTTCAAAGCTATTTATTTCTCCTAGCTAATAAAATATGTAAGGGAACTTTTCTCTTGTTCTGTAGCTTCATCCTTTAATCCATATGTTCATTCTTCCCAATCTAAATATCATACAACTATTAATTTAGTTTGGAAACAAGAACTTAATGTTTTAATTTCAAGTATTTTCAAAGTTGAGGACACTTCGGATAGGTTGAATGATCATGTGTAGTATTATACAAGTAGTTCCTCAAAAAATCGAGAAGGGATAACCAAAAGAATGAATTGGTTTTTATCTAAAATAATCACCAAGCATCAAATGAACAGTTTATTTATGTATTTGGCCACCAATATTACTCTTCCACTAGTGAAAATGTATTTTAAGTATTAGATTAAAAAGATTAGAAATTCACACTCATATTGGAAAATTTTATAATATCTCCATTTCCAAAGTGAAGCCATTATGGTGCCTCTAGCTGAACAACTTGGCCATGCTCATTCAGTTCCGCTTATGCTCAGATATTAGTATCTCAGGCATTATCTGAGGTCATATCCATTATAATAGAAACTATTATGCCTTGAATTCTTTCTCAACAAAGACCTTCACTAGTTTCTATAGTTCCTGAAGGAGTGCCTCAACCCCCTCTCAAAACCCATTCCGAACCTCCTGCTTCTCACCATACTCCATCTAATGAACCATCCATTGATCCTTTTAATTATGGAAGGGAACCCATTGACCTTACCATGTAGGGTGGAATGATTTTTTAATAGAGTGGCATCCTTCTACTTTATCTAATTCTGGGTCATTTGTTTATGCATAATATTTTACTATTTTTACTTTTGTAGTTTCTATTTTCAACCTTCCACTTTTTTCTAATCCCAAAAGGGGGAGAATTGTATTAAGAATTACTAAAATTGGGAGAACATTATTAAGAATTATTATGATTTTAAGCATTATTTTGCGTTTATGAATTATTATCTGAAATAAACTATTTTAGATTTATGGTATCTACTAATAATATTGTTTAGTTTAATCATTCTCCAATGGTACTTAATAATTACATGATTTTTGATCATCAAAAAGGGGGAGATTGTTGGCCCATTGATACAGTTGGCCATAATCTCTGACCATAATGGTTTTAATTATCATAAAGATTTCATATATTTAGATATATCATACCTTATTTCAATTATTTTAAATTATATAATACCATTATCTTAGATATCAGATCATTTCAATCAAATAACTATTTAGGTGTTTTTTAGTCAAAAAAATCTTTTAACTGATTATCTATGTGTACTTTTGAGTATTAACACTCTCTTATTTTTCATAATTTTAAGACAGAAATAACATTTAAAAAATTATGTATGTATGCGTCACTAACCCCAAAACATATATGACTCACCAGTAGACAGTTCAAATATGCATATATTAAATGTATGTGAAGTTGACACCATTGAAAGGATTCACTGTTTCACATGACACCAACAGACAGATGAATCACTGTTGCACATGACACCAACACACATGAATCATTGTTGCATATGAATCAATAGAATACAATTCAAACAGGAATATATTCTAATTATGTGAAGCAGACACTATTGAAAAGACTCATTGTTTCCCATGACACCGGCAGACATACGACTCACCATTGCACATGATACTGGTAGATAGACAAATCACTATTACATATGACTAATCGACACAGATGACATAACATATGTCCATGTGACCTACCATTTCATTATGCTATCGATGCAAGGACTCACTGTCAGTTCAACTATCTCACAGATAGATTAACTATCTCACATTTAGATAAAAAATCTCACTGATAAAAGGAAGGAATCACAATTGAAACAAGTCACCAATGTAATGTGTCAACGACATATGGAAATACCTACAAAATGAGATAATGATGGGTTGAGACACTGATAGAAGGAGACACCAACAAAAGGATACACTAACAGACAAGTCACCGATAGACCGCTTAAATCATTACTTATTAATATTATTTCCAAAGGTCAAATTTATGTCATTTAAAGATACTGACATATTTAATAATATTTTGTAATAAATTTAGCATACATTACGAGGTATGATGATCTGATTCACATGGAATATACATTCAATTTAGAGGACTAAGAAAATAATAAGTATTGTTAAAGGGAAAAGATAGATAGAACAAAATAGCCATATGGTTCATTCCTATGAGATATATACCGAAGAACATATGCAACTCTCATGAAACCACTCTGAAATCATTAAGAAGAACACTTGAGGATATCTAAATCAAGATGAACATCTAATTGGAAAACTATTCCAACATATAAATGAAGTAAAAGAATATACCTGAACAACCATACCTGTAGTTGAAATCCAGAATAAGACATGATGTTTTGTGATAACATCTATAAGAGGACTGGAAATTCAGTTCCACTACATCAATCAAGTCTAGAGCTACATTATATAACATATTGATCATTCTAAACCCAACAATACATCTTTATCTCTGTTGTTTTAATTTAGGTACATTTCTGAGCAGTGTTTTTATCGGTTTATTACACGCATTGACTCCTTTACATAATTATAGGATACATGATAACCAAAATCTCTCACTCTTTTTATCCTTTTTATCCCACATAGAAATGTGGAAGAGGTCTTGTGTGACCTGTTAGTTGTTCTTCCATGAAAAACTATGTTAGAGGTCAAGGGTGGCCTAGATAGCCTTGTGTACTGTTGTGAACCTCGATCCAGGGTATGGATAAATCTGTTTATTAATTTAAATTGCTTAGTGGCAGGTGATCACCAAGTGGAGAGGATTATGTATATTCTTGAGAATGAACCGTTAGATTTATTTTTAATGTGTTTTTACCTTTTGGGTTTACTCTGTTTTATCACATATTTTAGAAAACTAAATTGAACACTGATAGTTAGTCTTAGAATGTGTTTATAATTGTATTGAGTTATTAGGTAAGTTTGAAAAGCTTTATTAATAATCAAATTGATTGTATTGATAAGCAATTAATCTTTTGGGAAATTAATTTTATAGTCAAGATCATATAAATTTTTTATTGGCTAACATAGAAATTGAATTTTAAATATCGGGGGAACATCAAAAAAACATTTTAAACATAATTTATTTTGATACTGAATTCACTCCACCCTTGAGTACTCTACTCTCACCAACAATAATTTCAACATTATAAATTTAAAAATCATGCTTATTTTAAAAATAAAATTCATAAATGGGTCAAAATTTAGTTTTAACATAGGTTCTCCATTAAAATGATCTAAAACTTAGTCTCACATGTAATTCAAGCTAATTCAGTCTCATTTGTACTGTATGTTTTACATTATGTATAAATCATTCCAACAACAAAATTATATTTATTCTAAATGGAGAATATGATAATTTCATGGTATGTAACATTATCCCCATCTTAATTAAAATTTTCACTCCTAATTTAAACTTGACCACAGTAATCTAGGGATTAATTATAAATTCTTTTTGAATGACCCACAACATAAAATGGGTTAATAATATTTTTTCTCAATAAGACATAATGTAATGTAATAAGGACATGTATATTGGTTCCGTAGTAGGAGAAAGAAGGTGGTAAATGGAAACATGGCTATAAAAGAAAAAGAAACCCATAAATTTCTCATGGAGAGTGCTAGAGAGTATTTTCATATATATGTTGTTGACAACAAAACCATAACCATAGCTGCTAATAGAGGTCATTGATATCAAAAAAAATGATGATAATATGATAGAACATTTATTTCAAAAAAATATTATTTATAGTTAATAGATTATTTCCCTATATATGAATATAAGTAAATATATTTTTATATAAACATAATAATATCCTTTTATTATTCCTCAAATTATTTAGACTTCATCTCTTACCACATGATACCGTATATAGTGATGTAATACATTACCCTCTAAAATCTCATCCAATGATAATCATAAACCATTACATAAATGGTTAAAGTTCCCTACTAATTATGATCTAATCACATTAGAATAAAATTCACTAATTTTATAGAATGAACTTTTCATTATCCTTTAATCAAAACAAAGCATCCCTAAATGTTCACATTCTAAATATTTGAATAACTTAATATTGTATCCTCTGGAAATATGTAAATCACCCAATTAAACAAAAAACATTATTGTAAACATGCTTTCTTCCTTATTACTTGTGTAAGACACGTATTATTTGATATATTAATTTAATCCAAAAGTGATATAAACTCCATTAATGAAATCATTGACCACATGTCAAAAATTAATTAATCAATTCCAAAGTAGTCATCATTTGTCCAAATAAATATTTTATTCATCATTATCTTAACATCATGAACATATTAAAGTTTTTCATTCCCTGAAAAATGTTTTTTCCACAAAATATATCTTTCTGCTGGATCACATTCCTTGGTACCATTCTATATATGATATCAAATCTTGAACAAAAATGTACTACAGTACAATCCTCATATATTACATAATTCTTATAACCAGTACATTATAGAATAAAAACTCATATTAAATATCTCTTGAACAAGAATATTAATAATTCCCCTTTGTCATTGGACGTATCATATCTTCATCACTATCTAAAATCATCATTTGTGGTATATTATTTTGATGCATGGGACAATGATCGGAATAGTAACACATCTCCTTCTAGTGAAATCATTGAACATTGGAATCCTTTTTCTTACCACTAAAATCACAAACATAGTGCATTTCTTCTCCACACTTATATCAAACTCTTGTTCCCTTTAGTCATTTACCGGGGTGATTCATTCTATAGTTATCACATCTATGAAAATCCATTATTCCCATCTTCTCTCTATCCATATTTTTCTCTTCCATCCTTTTCATCCCGTAAAAGTCATAGGACTCATAAAATTCTTTATATATGGTATTAAATTTTTTTACTTTTTCATCATATGATTAGGGTAAATGGAGAAAATCTACCATCAAAATTATGGCCTATGACCATGAATGATATGATCTTTCTTACTCTTTGCATCACGTGTCATTGTGGAGTTCCCATTCACTCTACTAAGAGCCATTTAAAACAATTTACATATTCTAGATGTGCTCATAAAATTATGAAAATCAGATAACTCTTAACACGGTATAGCACATAACATGAATTTATGCATTGTATGTCTTGGAATTGTAATATTTTGTTACCTTTGGGCATTATTAATCTTCGATCCTTAAAAATGATCGGTAAAGTGAATGTGGATTATCCTAAGAGTATCCTATATGAGGGTCAAAAAAGGTGCACAGTGAAGAATGTATTCATGTATTATGATACCTCTAGTTAGGCCCAGAACACCTTGTCAGATTTATTACTCCTAGGTACATCAGTACCAAAACAACATCAACTTGTAGTACCCACACATGTCTATTTTTCTTGGAATAACCACACAATCATTACTAAAAAATGTCAAGGATGTTAATCTACAATTCTATTTAATGTATATCATAGAGTTTTTATCCCTAATCTATGTTTTCTAAATCTAGTTTCCATGGTTGTTTCCATTCATCCTTTGATAACAACTATAATGCCCTTACCATAGAAACCTAGAGTCAGTGCATTATTACTTTATATTTTCATTATGACGAGGAATATAATCTTGAAGGATCGTTCAGTTTAATATTTTGGGAACCAAAAATTGAATACATGATACCCATAATAAATTTATAAATAATAACTACATTTATGATACATATAAAAAGAAAATAAACTTCATAATTTAAATTATAATCAAAATTATTTTTGTCATACCCTAGGGAAAGAAAAATAAAAAGGGTGAGCTCAAATGCTAAGGTAAAATAAAACAGAATCAATAATGAAACAATTTATATGGAAAGGTAAATAATTGACCACACATTGCATAAAAATAACTAGATAAGTCATAAATAATGTGGAAAGAAAGAAACTGAAACACATACCAAAAAACATTAAACTAAGACAGAAATACATCCATAGATACGTTGATAAAAAATCTCATGGATAAATAATAACTTATACTTAATTAGGGAAATTAATTTCTTATAGTATTTCATGTCTTGGGAACATGAATACCTATTACGTTAAGGACATTTCCCAATAAAGTTTAAAACATGGATAGAATCCCATTTAATTTGGCCAACTCATTTTTCTCATAAGAACCCAAGATGCATTGAGGAGGTATATAATGTTGGAGCTCCACATATCATTTCTAGCCCAAAAAATTACTCATATTTAATACTAAAGATAAATAATATTCATTATCAAATAACCATATTTAATGAGAACTAAATATTTATTAATAATTCACCAATTAATCAAATTATTGTAAAACTGACCATTGTATGAAAAATGTTTTAAAATTTTGGAAATTATGATATCCATTATATGAGAATATGTACATTCAATTAAATTTTGAATGAATAATAATTATAATTATCTAATTTATTTTTGGGATGTCAGATATCACAAAAGGAACTAAGATTAGGAATATGTGAGACGAATAATCATTAAACATTCCAAAGTGTCCCAGGAAACTTTGAAAAATTAAAATAATATTCAGTAGAAAGGTATTATGTTAAATGAATATTATAATAATATAATAATAATCAGATTCATTATATAATATATAAAAATGGTTAGTAGGTATGGAACACAATTGAAGTAAGTAGTGAATATTACATTTATCTCACACATTGAAAAATTGAGATGACAATCCTTGCCTTAACATTCCCTTTGTCTTGTTTTATTTATCCTCATGTATATTGTTCAAAAATATTTTACTAACTAATACCATAACCAAAATAATATTTATAATAACCTATATTAACTTCTTACAACATTTTATTACCAATTTGTTAACACCGTTTCATTATTTTATCTATTTCAGGTCTTAGTTTCCTAATTTTATGATGTACATTTGGACATGTTATTTGGTGTTAATGTTTAATGTTTCATGGTTTAATAATATATTGAATGTAAACCATGAATATATTATCTTATATATTGTGTACATATTTATTTAGAATATTCCATAATATTTGGAGATTAGAAACAAAGTGCACCGTTCAGGGAGACAAGTGGTCGTATGTACGCCAGAACACTACTTTCATTTGTCTGTGGTCTTAAAAGAATTATAACTAAATAATAAATATTTTTTATATAAATATAATATAATATATATTTTATATATGTTACATAATTTTATTAAAACCATCCTTTAGATGTTCCACGTTAGACATGAATGAGTCATATCGCTTTGAGGGGGTGGTAGTCCACATATCCTCAAACGAAATTATCACGTTTAAACAACCTGTGGAGCAAAAAGGTATATTATAAATAAAAATTAAAGAACAATAAACGAATTAAAAATAAAATATATAATATATATAATTACAGTTTCCATCAAAATGTCTACCATGATAGGCGGTAAAGACGAATTGAACAATGATCGTTCTATGAGGCAGTAATTTTCCATACATCGAAACACTATCTTTGTTACAAATTAAATGAAGATGTGTTTATGTTTAGGTAGAAAAAATATCATTAAAGAACCCATAATATTTTAGATACAAGTTTTATTATTTAATCATAGAATAATATGAGTATAGGGAGTGGAGAATGGGAATGATATTCGAAAGCATGAGAGGTGATGTTACCTTTTAATCAGTTAACCTCTTTTGGTTTGTACCAAAGGGACCATTGAATCGATTTCATCCCAAAGAGAGGATTCTAGGTTGAGGGAAGGGATGTTGGAAGACTATTTGGATTCCATATTGGATGGTCCAATTTGGCATGAGAGGTGTGAGGATGGTGTAGAGTGCTTTCTTTTTTATAAGTGAGGGGGATTGGCACTTTTGTAAATTCCAAAAGGTATTCACTATTGGAAGGTCAATCATACATAATGTTGCTCAAAAAATGGACAAATACGATAATAAAGGACACTAATGGTCAATAAAAACTACATCCACAAAAAATATGTTCATTTAAATAATTTGGTTCCTTAACTTCAATGATTCCCAAATTTTATCATATTGGTTTTTATTAAAGAATATTTTTTACTAATATAATTAATTTACCCAAAAATATGATATTAATTAAAAAATATAGATATAAATAATTAATAATGTTATTTATAATTTCTAAAATAAAAATTACCAAGAATATTTTAATTTTATATTATATAAATCCTATGTGACGCGCCAAAACACTGCTTAAACTATGACCATGTGAACAACATTTCTACAGTAAATGGGTCAATATGTTAATTATATAATCTAAATTGGTCTATTCATATAAAATATTTTATATTTATTAACTCATAAATGTATATTGGTAGAATATTTTCTTTTAATAATTTTAAATTATTTTATAAGTTAAATTTATTTTAAAATAACAATAATGTCAATTTCAACAATATTTATTTAATGTTAATTTTAATATATCAATATTTTCTTGGAATTCAAATATATTAGCTTTACAGGTGAGTAATATGATATATTAATCTACAGTAATAAATAATGAAAACCATTCAATCAATTTCATTCACTTTTAATATTAATAATATGTTTTATTTTTTTAATTATTCTCTAAATAATCACTATATTAACGTGTCTTATGAATTTTATGTACCTAAAAAATATTTAAAATTTTGTGATAATTTATTATGATTATAATAACCATTATATTTCAAACCATGTGAGGGCATGGTCAATCTTTTGGCATCCTATGGATTTTGGAAAAGTTTCCATGTCATTTTGGTCAATTATATTGAGGTTTGGACTCTTATTAAGCTTAATCATACCTTAATCAGCATAAATAATTTTAATAACATTCACTACTCATTTTAGTAAAAAAATTAATTTTACCTTATTAGACCATAAATATCATACTAATTGCATCCATGTATTTAGGATTTTCAAAATTTAAATCATTGATGTGAGAAAATTAATATTAACACTATTTATGAAGATTAGGCCAAATAATTAGTTTTTAGAGTATAAAAACATTCAAAACATTGTTATGTTTTTATATTATGTTTTTAAGTATAATTTATTTTAGTGAACTATATTGTCTAAATAGATTTCTAATTGACCTAATGTGACTCTAAAACAAAGATAAAATATAATTTAGCATTAATAATTATTTACACAATAACGGTTTTATTAACTAAATTGTATTAATTTTCACCATTCATAAAAAAATGAAGTTTCTCAGGAAAATCCAAAAAACAAACCCTAAAATAATTTCAACATTATTAATTCATAAATAATATTTTAAAAATAAATAAATTTCATAAAAGTGTCAAAATTTAGTTTTAACATTGCTTCTCCATTAAATTACAGTGAAACGTAGCCCTACGTGTAACAAATTTTAATTTAGTGTCATATGTAGCATAAATTTTACAATAGGTAATGAATTACAACAGAAAATTATATTTGTTTTAAATTTTTTTTAAATTCCTAGGGTGTTATAACTAATAAATAAACATTATGTATATATAAACATAATGTTTTATTATCATTATTAACATATCAAACTGTTTTTGTGTGATCATTTCTATTAAGAAAGGAAGCATACACTATATATACTATAAATATTTTAAGATCCAAAACCAATCAATATTTTTCAAAATTGTAAATTTTTTAAAAGTGATAATGTCCCATCCTTATAGAACCAAAAATAGGTTTTTTCTAATAGAGTTAAAACCCATTCATTTTTTTGATTTATATAAAGACCCAAAAATTCCATATTTTTTTTATTATTTGGGATTATTACGAATCTGTGAAAATTGATGGGGCATGATTCCGAGGCCCGACATTCCCAAAACAGAATTTTGAAATTTTTTATGTTGCGTTCAGTAAATGTACAGGTAGTGTTTTCTGACATTAGAACTGGTGCTCAGAATTGAAATCTGAGGACACTGTTGAATCCACAGTGCCATGACTATTTTAAGGGAGGTTTCACTTTGATCGTAATGGGTTGGGAGAAAATGATAGTTTTTTGGAATTTTAAAAGAATAATAAAATAACGTCAAAATTTTATTTTATTTTCTCTCCAGCGGTTGAGAGACGTGGCAGGACCACTAAATTGTCAAGCCATTTAATGGAATGACACTTGTTTTTTGTAGCCACAACGTTGAAACATTAAATGTGGTTCATAAATGAACCACAATAATGTTGTGAAACTCGGTTGATTCTTCCGTCTCATTAATTGAAACTCAAATGTGGGTTTTGACATGGCTTCATCAAGGAATGATCTTCTGGCAAAGTACTGTGGAATCTTCCACTAGTGGAGGACGGAAGATTTGGAGGAAACGATCTGGGATCGATGAATGCCGAAGACTTCATACAACGAGGATTCTCCTTCCACAACAACCATGACACCTCCAATGATTCTTTAGGTAGGGGTATTTTTCATGGTTTAATTCTTTGATATGAAGATCAATAATTTTTTACCTACTTTTTAGGATGCTAACGTAGAGGGCACGCGCGAAAAAAACAAGTCCTGGACCCTCCACCAATTCGTTCTTGATATGTTCTTTGGGGAAACAAATATCAACTAATAGAAACATAAAACCAAGAGGCACGTAGCAATGGAGGAATCCCAAGAGAACATTAGGAATGAGAAAAATGAAAAAAGGACCACCTGTATCACCCCAAGCTTCCACGATATGCATCACTTAGAATAATACAGTAATGTGTGTTGTACGGAACTTCGAGTTCTAACACACACCACAACCAATCAAACTAGATGTTATGAAGAGTAATAACCACTTTTTAAAATTTTATACATTTTATCGTTCAAAATAGACTTCATTTTTGGATTCATAATATCGAAATTATCTTAGGGTGAATTTTTGGTACTTTTCTGATAACTTTTATATTTTGATGAATAGTGAAAATTAATAAATTTTAATTAAAAAAAACTTTTTTTAATCAAAATAATTAATAGTGATAAATTATGAATTTGAGTTGTTTTAAAGTATATTTAGAATATATTTTTACCATTTCATACAATTTTGGTCATTAGACATAATTTCACAATTAAACCGGACATAAACAAATGTCAATTTTCTGATAGTTATTATATCTTAAAAACAAGCTTTTTGTTTTGACAGCGGGAATTAATTTTAAATTAATTTCTGCCACATCTGTGTTTTGAATTTTGAAAAATGGATTCCATATTTTGAATCATTATTTCCAAATTGTTTAAATAGGTAACTTTTATTTTTAGGCCTTTTGAATAATTACTTCGTTAAATATTTTATTTACCACGGTTAAAGGGTAAGTCTGGTAAATAAGGGTAAAAATATAATATTATAATAATAATTAATTACAATAAAACGTGTAATAACCATATTTGTGGATACATTTCCGACCATTGGCATCTTTGGGTCGATTTTGGGACCTCATAGAGCCACTTGTAGGTGATAGGGACACTTTATATTAATTATGTTAAAGTGAATACAAAAATGACATAAGCTTATATATTTTAGAAAAACAATTTTTACATAGGGTTATATATGTTATATTTTCGATTATAAATATTTATTAGAAATCTAAAAAGCTTTCCTACATAATGGTATTTTATTTATAATTTTTAGACACTGAAAAAGTAAAATTATATATGACACAATAATGATGCAGTATTTTATTTATTAATGAAAGAATCAAATAATTGATATTATAAATGTTAAAATAAATATAATTTGAACGTTTTGATGACATAAAAAAATTTTATTGGTTAACATGACATGTTATAAACACTTAAATGAATTTGGTTTGAATTAATAATGTTTTTAAGACTTTAACAAAAATCAATTATTGAGTAGTGTCAAAATTGACATAAATGAGTTTTTAAAACAAATATTATATTATTAATTAATATTCTATTTTTAAAAATCTAAGGTTCGGCCAAGAGACTTATATCATGATATTTGTATCATTAATGGACCACTTGGTGGTCTCTTTGAGGTATATAGTATGTTTATTAACTATATAATATAAAAATACAAAGTGACATGGTAAGTGTCAAACTAATTAACTAAGAGTTAAAACTAAAATATAAGGTTAATATAACAACCCAAACCTGTGTAAATTATATTGGTTGAGTGGTTTTAGACCCACACACACCTTAAACTTTAAATAATACATTTTGTATCCTTTATAAACCGAATATGAATTTATTATAAAATAATATTTCTAGGTTTTCCTAAAGAGCCCCTCCTCCCCCTTATAAAAGGACACCAATTCTAGCCAATTCATCACACCTCTCAAGCCTTTTGGATCATCCAAAATCTGCCCAATTAATCTCCCTACATAAATATATTCCACTTAGAAGCCTTACCTTAGGCCTAATCACTTCAAGAGTCCTTTTTTGTCAAACTAAATGGAGTTTCCCTATTTAAAGGTAACGATTTCTCTTAGCTTCTTTTCGTTTATTATACTTCTCCAACCCCTAAACTCTTCTTATTATTTTCTTTTGTAACAAAAACAGTATCCTAGATATACTAGGATGTTTTTATTAGAAGTATTTGAACTAAAATTACACACACCTCCATCTAATGGGTTAAGAACATAATGTTTCTGTCGATGGAAACCAAACACCTCACTAAGCGATGATTGTTCAATTATCTCCTACCACCTCTCATGGTGGCCATTATGATGGAACAAAAATTAAATATGATATTAATTATATTTATTTTATATATAAGCTTTTTTAATTCCATTTTATATCCTACCGTTATTCGTTTCATGTTGTATATATATGTGATAATTTCATTTGAGGAAGCGCGGACTACCACCCCCTCCAAGTGATATGACTCGTTCATACCATAAATGGAACGTATAAAGGATTGTGTTAATGAACATAAGTAAAACATATAATATATTATATTATACTGTAATAATTATATACCTATGTATCATTTGGTTTTGATTCCTTTTAAAATGAAAAATGAAATGGAAGTAGCGTTCGTGCGTACGTACGGATTACCGTCTCCACGAACTGGATGAGATTTATTTCCCCATCATATCCATTCGAGAATAATTATCATTTGATGATTACAAGTAATTTTTAAGGACTTGATATTATTCTGGATATGAATGAGATAAAACCTATCCATAATAAACACATCTTACGTAACGAAGCATATAAAGGAAAACGAATCAGTTAACACCTGAAACGATGATAATACTAAAATATTATTAACAATGAAATATTAAAAGATCATATATGATATCATATTTATGTATATGTTTCTTTTATAATTTAATAACAATGATTTAACTGTTATATCGGATGTTAACCTACCCTTGAACAAAGAAAAGTACAATGTAAGGGGTTTTCATCTCACTCCTTATTCCCGTGAGATTCAAGCCATATTGCAACTATTACCTTTTGTGTGGTGTATGTACTGCCCATAATTGTATTCTTTACGTAATTCACTTTAATATATGTGTTTTTACATTTTCATTGTATGATACCTCTTTCATGGGTTGTTTGTTTCGTAAGTTACCAAATTGGTAAGGGTTAATTTCACAATCTCTTTATTATCCGAGGTTGTTTTTACGTAAGTATCAACTCGGACATATTTATTATCCATGTACATGTTTTATGAAAGAGTTTTCAAATGGATTATTTCAAGGAACATTTTACTGAAACATAATTTCAAATGTTTTAAATATTTATTCTTCTAAATCTATCTCATTTATGTCCATATCTTCAAAATGGATTTTAAGGATTTATTTATATGGAAATGAATGTTTTTAAAATGTTAATTCCTTTCAAAAGTATAAAAGGGGTATGTGACACTTTTATTAAAAAATAACTTTAAATGAATTCTTTTCTAAATTGTGTTACTTTTAAATGTTTTCATGAAAATGGGTGTTTCTCTCAAAGAGTTTTACAAATCATTTTCATCCATGTCAAAATCATTTAATGGATTTTAAACTTGTTTTGAATTTTATTTATCATGATACAAATATTCCATATTTTGTTGAAGGTTTTGTGATATGTTTGATTGTGGATGTGTTATTTTTATACCATTCATGGTTTATGGGTAAAGTATTGAAATTTCGTATGCTAGTTTTAATACGAATGTTTATGTTATGTTTAGACCTTTTCATATGAGGAATGCATTGGACTTAATAAGTGACGGGTGGAGCCCTCTATAGCTCCTCGATGCATCAGTAGGTCTCATGATACAATCTAGTGTCTTGGCATGAGGCCTTGACAAAATCATATTTGTAGTCTTGGAACGAGTCCTTGGCTAAGTGGTGATGATAGTTTGACATTATGCATTCCGTCATTATGGAAGTGGTTATTGATGTTGCATATGATTATTCGACTAGTAGAATATCCATGTAAATAAGTAAATGGAATTATTTCATTTTATCTATGCCATATTATGATGAAGATGAAGTTTAAAAGGCTTTTGTTTTAGTTATACATTGCCTTAAATGTTTATGTTTATTTATGAAAGTTTTTGCTATATTGTTATCCTTACTGAGCATCTGAGCTCACACCTTTCTATGTTTTATTTTTCCCAGGATGTGAAGAAGTAATTTATGAATGAACTACAGGGAAAGTATATAGAGATATGATTTTGGACTATGGAGACTATGTTGTTATAGTTTTCATATTTATGATTTAATGTAAAAATTATGATGGTATCTAGTGTTTCCAAGACTACTAAACTGATCGGTCCTTTGAGACGTGATTCCTTGTAATCATGCCAATGTATTAAAATAAAGCACCGACTTTGGGCAATTGGGATTAGGGCATTAAAGTTGGTATCATAGGAAGTTTAGCAATAACCTTGGAAGCTAGATTTAGATAAAATCTGATCAGAGAACATAGCCCTATGATAGAATTTGAGGATTAGTATAGATGAACTTCCTATAATTTTTTTACTGTAAAGATTTTGTGAGTTTTCAGAGCAATACATCCCTGTCTGGATACGAGTAGGTAGCGGCAGCTCTGGCATAGATGTACCTAGGTGTAAAACCTGAAAACACCTCTTTGAGCTAGACTCAAATGGGAACTGGTGCATGATAATGGGCTTTTATGCACTATTGGTTAAGACACTCCCGAGGGATATGCTTAGGATAATTATCATTTTCTTTATAAACCGATATGAAGGGTTTATGAGTATATACCTCCTCAAAGAAAATATTTTAGTGATTATGGATTATATCCATAAACTATTCAATTTATGTTATGAATTTTACATGTTTGGAATTATGAATTTTTATCCATAAACTGACAATGTGTATGCCATTGTTTAGAAATGGCGCCCAGTAGAAGGAATGAGAACTCCAACAATACCCATGATCCAATGAGTAAGAAAGATCGTATCTTTCATGGTTTTAATCCAGAATTTATAAAGTAAATAGTCTCCCATGTATTATCATCATATGAATAAATATAATCATGTGTTTATAAGATATGTGAAGAATTCTTGGAGTCCTATAGCTTTGAATGGAAGCCAGAGAAGGAAAGAATGGCAGTGAGAAGGACAGATAAAGGGAATAAGGTAAAGAAGGATTTTCCCATATGTGATAACTGTAGAAAGAATCACCTTGGATAATTATTGAATGGAATGGGAGTATGTTATAAGTGTAAAGAAAAATGACACCAAGTACGTGACTACAAGGGAAAGAAAAAGGTTTAAAATGTACAATGCTTTATCTGCAAGGAGATTGGACACTATGCGAAATGATGTCCAAATCATCAGACTATGCTGTAAATGATGCTATTGGATAATAATCAAGTTATGATACTACCACAGATGATGAGGAATGATTAGTGTTATTTTGTTTTTATTTTGAAATTATTTCATTAAAGTGTTGTATCAATGATATACTAGAAATTAATAAGGATTGGACTGAAGTACTATTTCATTGAGGATTTCAGATTTTATGGTACTAAGAAGAGTGACTCTACAGCGAGTTAAACTTTTTGGAAATTACATGGGTGAAGGAAAGATAAACCTTAATATGGTCCTAATATTGAGGTACAAATTTTGTAATAAGATATGGTTGATTTGGGTAAATTATATTGGATATTCTTGACTGCCTTGAAGCTAATTAAATATTTATATATTCCGTCATTGTTGGAGTTTACAAAATTTTTGGATGGATGAAGTATATACAATCATCTATAAGTAATAAGGATGCTTGAATGTAATCAATAAGGTTTTATGGTAATTCAGGATGTTTCAGTGTTTTAATAAAATACATCATGAAGGTATTCACATGCTATTACAGGGTAAAAATGATCTACATTATGTTTACATTTAATATAAATTTTGTACTACTAGTTTACAGAAGTATTTTGGATATATATAAAGGTTGGAATGGATTTAGTTTGAAAGGTTATTTTGGGATTTTTATAAAAGGACAACCCGTGGGTTGGGTGGCAAGTCGTCGCGTCAGGCAAGGCCATAAGACTTGAACCCACAACCGAAGGGCGACAACGGTGTATCACCTACCACAAGCTCACATGATGTCCTGGATTGAATAATGTAGTTTTTTAAAGGGTTTGATATGTGAATTATAAATTCATTATTTTTGGAACCCTATATGATAAGGATAAATAGAATATATATATATATATATATATTTTAAATCATTTAGAGTAAAATATATCTTTGTAGTAGGAATTAGTTAAAGGATGAAACTCTACTTGTAAAGTATATATAAATACATATAAATATATATATCCTCTTATTTTATGGATAAATTAATTATTAAACATTATGGAAGGTATCTTAAAACCAAAAATGTGTTATCCTAATACCCTACATTTTTTTGAAGCGATGGTATTTTAAATCATCATAAATTGGTGGCTTTGAGGCCCACAATTCAACAATTGTTTGTGATTGATGACATCAATCAATCCCTATAAATATTTATGTTTTTCCTCCAATTATGTGTATCTAAATTCCACCACTATTCTCCTAATCGGGATCATAATTTGGTGGTGACCCTTTCATTTCTCTTTTCCTCTTATTAAGGCTAAATTTTATTAACCCAATTTCCGATATGGGTTTTCCCACAAAGATACTTTCTATTTTCAACATTTTATTTTTGAATAAAAATTTCAAATTGCGAGGATGAAATTTATTGAAGGAGGGGAGAATGTAACACCCCAAGAATCCATGGAACACTTTACTTTGAATAATACAGTAGTGTGTGTTGTACGCAACTTCGAGTTCTAACACACACCACAACCAATCAAACTAGCCGTTGTGAATAGTAATACCCACTTTTTGAAATTTTATATATTTTATCATTCAAAATGGACTTTATTTTTTTATTCGGAATATTGAAATTATCTTAGGGTGAATTTTTGGTACTTTTCTGATAACTTTTATATTTTGATGAAGAGTGAAAATTACTAAATTTTAATTAAAAACAACTTTTTTAATCAAAATAGTTAATAGTGATAAATTTTGAATTTGAGTGGTTTTAAAGTATATTTAGAATATATTTTTACTATTTAATACAATGTTGGTCATTGGACATAATTTCACAGTTAAACCAGACATAAACAAGTGTCAATCTTTTTATCGATATTATATCTTAAAAACACGCTTTTTGTTTTGACAACGGGAATTAATTTTAAATTAATTTCTGCCACTTATGTATTTTGAATTGGGAAAAATGGGTTCCATATTTGGAATCAGGATGTCCAAATTGTGTAAATAGGTAACTTTTATTTTTAGGCATTTTGAATAATTATTTCGGTATATATTTTATTTACCATTATTAAAGGGTAAATCCAGTAAATAAGGGTTAAAAATAATATTTTAATAATAATAAATTACACTAAAACATGTCCTGACATTATTGGTGGATATATGGCCGACCATGGGCATCGTTGGGTTTCTTTTGGGACCCCATGGAGCCACTTGGAGGTGATAGGGACACTTTATATTAATTAAGTTAAAGTGAATACAAAAACGATGTAAGCTTATATATTTTAGAAAAACAATTTTTACATAGGGTTATATATGTTATATTTTCTATTATAAATATTCATTAGAAAGATAAAACTATTTCCTACATAATGGTATTTTATTTATAACTTTTATACACTGAAAAAGTAAAAATATATATGACACAATAATGATGTCGTATTATTCTTATTAATGAAAGAATCAAATAATTGATATGATAAATGTTAAAATAAATATAATTTGAATGTTTTTATGACATAAACGAATTTTATTGGTTAATATGATAGGTTAGGATTTCTTAAATTAATTTTGTTTATAATTAATAAAGTTTTTAAGACTTTCACAAAATTAAATTATTTAGTAGTGTCAAAATTGACATAAATGAGTTTTTAAAACAAATATTATATTATTAATTTATATTATATTCATAAAAATCTAATTTTCAGCTAAGAGACTTATATAATGATAGGTGTATCATTAATGGACCAATTTGGAGTCTCTTGGAGGTATATAGTATGTTTATTAACTATATAATATAAAAATAAAAGTGACATGGTAAGTGTCAAACAAATTAACTACGAGTTAAAACTAAAATATAAGGTTAATATAAGGACCCAACCATGTCTAAATTATATTGGTTGAGTGGTCTGAGACCCATACCCACCTTAAAATTTAAATAATATTCTTTGGAGCCATTAAAAACCCAATATGAATTTATTTTAAAATAATATTTCTAGATTTTCCTAAAGAGCCCCTCCTATGCCTTATAAAAGGACACCACCTCTAACCAATTAATCACACATCTAAAGCCTTTTGGATCGTCCAACCTCTGACCAATTAATCTCCCAACATCCCTATAATCCTCTTATAAGCCTTACCTTAGGCATAAGGCACTTCAAGGGTCCTTTTTGGTTCAAACCAAAGGGAGTTACCCAAATTAAAGGTAATGATTTCTCTTAGCTTATTTTCTTTTATTTTACTTATCCAACCCCTAAACTCTTCTTATTATTTTATTTTGTAAAAAAACCTGTATACTAAATATACTAGGACATTTTGATTAGAATTATTAGAACTACACTTACACACACCTCCATCTAATGGGTGAAGAACATAATGTTTCTATGGATGGCAACCAAAGGCCTCACGAAGCGAGGATTGTTCAATTATCTCATACCACCTCTCATGGTGGCCATTATGATAGAAATAAAATTAAATATGATATTAATTATTTTTATTTTATATATAAGATTCTGTAATTCCATTTTATATCGTACCATTATTCATTTCATGTGGTATATATATACGGTAATTTCATTTGGGGAAGTGCGGACTACCGCCCCCTAAAAGTGATATAACTTGTCCATACCATACATGGAACATATAAAGTATGGTGTTAATGAACTTAAGTAACACATATAAGATATTATATTATACTTGAATAATTATATAACTATGTATCATTTGGTTTTTATTCCTTTTAAAATGAAAATTGAAATGGAAGTAGCGTTCGTGCGTACGTACGGATTATCGTATCCACGAACGCGATGAGATTCATTTCCCCATCATATCCATTCAATAATAATTATAGTTTGATGATTAAAATTAATGTTTAAGGACTTGATATCATTCTGGATATGAGTAAGATACAAACTATCCATAATAAACACGGCTTATGTAATGAAGCATATAAAGGAAAACGAATCAGTTAACACCCGAACCGACGATAACACTAAAATATTATTAATAAAGAAACATTAAAAGATCATATATGATATCATATTTATGTATATGATTCTTTTATAATTTAATAACAATGATTTAACTATTATACAATATGTTAACCTACCATCGACCAAGGAAAAGTACAAGGTAAGGGGTTTTCATCTCACTACTTATTCACATGAGATTCATTCCATATTTCCACTATTACCTTTTGTGTAGGGTATGTACTTCCCAAAATTGTATTATTGGTATAATAAACTTTAATATATGTGTATTTACATATTCATTGTATGATACCTTTTTCATGGGTTTCATGTTTCATAAGTTACCAAATTGTTAAGGGCTAATTTCACAATCTCTTTATTATCCGAGGTTGTTTTTACGTAAGTATATACTGGGAAAAATTTATTATAAATGCCCATGTTTTATAAAAGAGTTTTAAAAGGGATTATTTTAAGGGACTTTATACTAAAAAATTATTTCAAATGTTTTAAATATTTATTCTTCTAAATCTTTCTCATTTATGTCCTTGTCTTCAAAATGGTTTTTAAGGATTTACTTATATAGACATGAATGTTTTTAAAATGTTAATTCCTTTCAAAAGTTTCAAAGTGGTATGGGACACTTTGATTCAAAAATGACTTTAAATGAATTCTTTTCTAAATTGTATGAATTTTAAATGTTTTCATGAAAAATGGTTATTTCTCTCAAAGAGTTTTACAAATCATTTTCATCCATGTCACAATTCTTTAATGGATTTTAAACATGTTTTGAAGTTAATTTATCATGATACAAATCTTCCATATTTTGGTGAAGGTTTTGTGATATGTTTGACTGTGGATGTTTTATTTTTATACCATTCATGGTTTATGGGTAAATTATTGAAATTTCTCATGCTAGTTTTAATACGAATGTTTATGTTACATTTAGACCTTTTCATATGATGAATGCAATGGACTTAATAAGTGATGGGTGGAGCCCGCTATAGCTCCTCGATGCATTGGTATGGATCATTAGAAAACTAGTGTCTTGGCCTGAGGCCTTGGAAAAATCTTATTTGTAGTCTTGGAATGAGGCCTTGGCTACGTGGTGATGATAGTCTGGAATTATGCATTCTGTTATTATGGAAGTGGTTATTGATATTGCATGTGATTATTCGACTAGTAGAATATCCATGTGAATAAGTAAATAGAATTATTTCATTTTATCTATGCCATATTATGCTGATGTTGATGTTTAAAGTTCTTTTGTTTTAGTTTTAAATTGCCTTAAATATTTAATTTTATTTATGAAATTTTCTGCTATATTGTTATCCTTACTAAGCATCTGAGCTCACCCCTTTCAATGTTTTATTTTTCCCAGGATGTGAAGAAGTAATTTATGAATTACCAGCAGGAAAATTATGTGGGGATATGAGTGTAGACTATGGGGACAATTTTGTTTTAATTTTAATTTTTATGATGTAATTTAAACCATATTAATGTATCTAGTGTTTCCAAGACAGCTAAACTGATCGGTCCTTTGGGACGTGATTCATTGTAATCATGCCAATGTATTGAAACAGCGCACCGACTCTGGGAAACTGGGGTCGGGGCGTTACAGTTGGTATCAGAGGATGTTTAGCAATAAGCTTGGAAACTAGATATAGATAAACTTTGATAGGAGCACATAGGATTAAGATAGACTTTGAGGATTAGTAGAGAAGAACTTCCTAGAATTTTGGTAATGAAGAGATTTTTTGATTTTTCCGAGAAATACATCCATGTCTGGATACGAGCAGGTAGAGGCCGCTCTGGCACAGATGTACCTAGGGGTAAATCCCAAAAACTCCGCTTTGAACTAGACTCGAACTGGAACTGGTACACAATAATGGGCCTTTCTGCACTCTTGGTTACGACGCTCCTGGGGGATATGCTTAGGATAATTCTAATTTTCTTTACAAACCACTATGAAGGGTTTATGAGTAAATACCTCCTCAAGGAAAACATTTTTGTGATTATGGATTATATCTATAAAATATTCAATTTATGTTAGGTATTTTAAATGTTTGGAATTATGAATTGTTATTCATAAACTGACTTACTATATGCCATTTTATAGAAACGACGCCCAATAGAAGGAATGAGAACTCCAGAAATACGCATGATCCAAAGAGTATGAAAGTTCATATATTTCATTTTCTTAAGCCAGAATTTAGAAGGGAAATAGTCTCCCATGTATTATCATCATATGAAGAAATAGTATCATATGTTGATATGATAAGTAAATAATTCTCGAAGTCCTATGGATTTGAATGGAAGACAGAGAAGGAAAGGATGGTAGAGAGAAGGACAGATAAAGGGAATAAGGAAAAGAAGTATTTTCCCATATGTGATAACTATAGAATGAATCATCTTGGAAAATGATTGAAGGGAATTGGAGTATTTTATAAGTGTGGAGAAAATGGACACCAAGTACGTGACTTCAAGGGAAAGAAAAAGGTTTCAAATGTACAATGCTTCATCTGCAAGGAGTTTGGATACTACGCAAACCGATGTCCAAATCATCAGACTATGCCACAAGTGATGCTATTGGATAATAAAAAAGGAATCAAGGAGTTTGGACTCGGTCCTCACTATTCGAGAAAGAGGTCGGTGCCGTATGACACCACAGTGGACCCGAAGGGGTGGCTGACTACATTGGTCAGGCAGCGTGTCGTCACGTTCTGTGGTGGTGTGGTCGCGATATTGAAGCCATGTAGGAGGAGGACCCACTCCATCTGGGTCCCGAGGACCATGTGGTGGAACCATGTGGAACCACTGATTGAAGACCCGAACAACTCTTTGAGCTGTTCGGGGAGCTTGGCAGCCACCTGGCTGGCGAACCACACCAGCGCACCGAGCCGCGTAGCCCAACTGGGTGCACCTAGTCGGTGGTCTGGGATGGTCCGCGACCCAACGGGCCATTCCCACTATGGCCCGGTCCAACCGGGCCATCCAAGACTGGATCGGGCTGGGCCAAGTCAGAACCATATTGGTTCTTATCAAACCAGGACGATTCGGGTCGGCACAACTGGGTCAGACCATACTCGGACCCCTTTCGGTCCTATTTTCACTTAATGAGCCATATCTTGCAAACTAGATTTCCATTTGATAAACTGGCTATGCTACTAGCATCATTAGAGTGAGATGGTCCTTTTGAGATACTCCACCTGAGTTATGGAAAAATTTGGTGTATGGCCAAGTTGGATCGTACTTTAATCTAACCGGGTCGTTGGCATTATCATGCCTAAAACACTCAGATCAGGCATTAGATTGAGGCACCGTTTGTTTCATTGGTTCCCATAAGTCATGATGGATCATTAGGATACTTATTCTTGGCAATTCGTGGCAGTTGAGGAACAAAAAATATCCCAAAGAGCAAATACTACAAAACTCAAGCGCACCGGGTGCGTGGAATCCTGTGGTTTGCTGTCTTATGAGTATCACCTAGTGTAGATTAATATCATAGTGACCCTACAGGGATCAACACCTAACGACTATGTGTGGATTAGCATCATAAAAAAACTGTTTGGATCATCATCAAGCGACTTTGTGTGGATTAGCATCATAGAGACCCTTTGTGGATCATCATTCTAGCAACCCTATGTGGATCAGCAGTATGTGACCCATCATGGATCAGCAACATATGACCCTATGAGGATTTATATTGGAACAACTCTTTCATGGTATAGTTGTGGAGACTTCTTAATGGAATAAAATGAAAGATAAATAGACTAATCATCTGTATTCCTGAACTCTGATTTCTATACCTTGTTTGAGATGTGTCTTTTTGTTTGTGCTTTGTGATTGAGAAAATGCTTTGGGGTTTTCCTTTGTGTAATTCGGAGAGACCTTTAAGGGTATCTGGGTCTCAACTAAGAATTTCTATACTCACCTTTGCATGTACTTCACCCAAAACTTTTTCTATATTGACCAGAAGATTGGAAGCCTTGACTGAGACTCAGGGAGCTAGGACCTGATGTGGATGGCGGTGATAGTTGATGTGGATAGTTGTAGAGATGAGTTGTAACTTCCCTTTTGGTAGGATCCCCGTTGGACTATTCCAGGATCTATTTACTATTTTCTGTTGTAGTTGTATCTTTTTTTGGGCTTGTACTCCGTCCCTGTTACATTTTGTACAAACTGTTACTATAGCAGTTTTACCCCATGGTAGCATCTTGTTGTGTTCTAGGGTTGTGTGTTTGTATATTTTTAAAAGCAATGCCATACCGTTTTAGGGATATGCCTTTCTGGTGCTTGTCGCCAACCCCTGGCATGTGGAAGGTAGGCTTGGGGTAGTCATAGAACGGGTCCAGGGGGACCTTTCATGAAACTTTACTTCATTAAAATCAATATAATATTAATTTTATATTCTATTAAAAAATATATAACAGATTTATCGGGATAAATAATAAAATTTTTATATTTAAATATTAAACAAAATCTACAATTAAATAAAATATCATGTACTAATTAAGTGATATTTTAATCCTTTTATATATAGTCATTTAGAAATTATAATACAATTGAATATCCACACTTCATTAAAACCTCAAACCCTAAAATTAGACTTATCACTGAATGTGGAAGTTCCTATATCATATGAAGTAAAAGAAAAATGTTAGAAATATTACAAGTCACATTCTTAGAATAACTAATGTTCATATACCATGTATCATTATAACTTTGGGGAATTATATATCAATTTTAAAAAACAACCTGACAACAATATATAATTTCATAAAACTATGAAAGAAAAGTCAAAATTGAAACCAAGAGAATAGTAATATCATAGTGATAATAGAACCATGATAATAAACAAAAGAAAATAACAACATGTATTGAATACATCAACATAAAAATGTAACAAGAACCAACTGATCTAGAACCATGCTACAATACCACTATTATTTCCCATTGTATCTAGATAAATCGCAAGAGTTATAAGATACCATTCCCTTAAATATGGCCTAGTATAAAACATTTGTAAATTAAAAAATGTCCCAAAGTAGTTGGTGAGTATAAACCATAGTAGTTACCAATATAGACTTCAAAAAATAGTTCATTATGACATGAACAAGTTAATACAATTCACATAAAACACAAGAAATGTAGTTAAACAGTTTATATGAACCAGTAATTGAAATACATGTGGGAAATAGTCACACACATCCTAATTCATCCTGCGTTGATGTTGGAACATCTAGACCACACTCATTCCACTTTGAACACATGCCTACCCTATTTTTCTAAATTCTATTCTAATTAATTATTGTAAAATAGCGTATCCTTTTTAAAATTGTTCATAGAACATATTTTTTTCATCAAACACATCAATACATTTTATATCATCTTTTTAAAATTATAAGCAATGATTTTTTTTCTAAAATACATCCAATTTTTTGAAATTCTAAAATCATAAAAAAATAATTTTCATCAAGAAATCAGTGATCATTACTATATTATATCCATGAAAAAACATTAAATAATAATAATCCATCATTTTATAGAATAATGTTTTATGAGGTAAAAACCACCATCCTCTCATTGGATGGATGAAATGATGAAAAACTCTACGAACATATAGATTCAGGTTCACAACACATTTCCATGAATACATACTATAAGATAACATCAATAAACACATTTTAGCATATAAATATATCCCTAGAAGAATATATATAAAACTTTGAGAGAGATAAGAATAGTATATCTATTATTAACGTGGAAGGATAAAGAATTTCTATCTATTCTGAAACTCCAACATTAATTAAATCAAAAAACATTTACTTTGGAGTTAATGTGAAATGACTATGGAGCATTTGGGGAGAAAAGAGTATGTTACCCTTTATGAAAAGAAGAATAGGGAGGGTACAAATTCAATAATCCAAATTGAAAATAATTTTACAGGATTTAGTACATATCAAAAGGATAAATGTCACTTTTTTCATACCATTCACTATCCACTTGCGTGCTATAGGACAAGATCCAAAGAGTTGTACAATTTGTGATGTAATGTTAGAAACACCATGGGTAAACCATATCTCTGTATGCATGATTTCTCCTATCATATTTTTTTTTACAAAATATCAATATTTAAATATGTTTATTTTCAATTACCCCCAGCATCACCTTGCACTATTTTTTAGAAATAGTTCATGGTTTCTACTAACCATTCTTAAAGTGTGAACCACTAGAAACTCATTAAAATCAGTCTGATTTTTTTTGGATAATATCATAACAAAACCACAGTTTTGTATATTATAAAACAAATATTAAATATATAGGGTAATTGATACTATTGTGGTAAAATACATCCAACCATTAGTTATTATATCATCAATAAGGAAGAGATTGTTGTTGTTTTGGAAGAGAATAATCTATTGGTTCAACATTCCCTTTTCACATTCCCATTTCACATCCTCATTTTCATTATGATACTATAAAACTCATACCAATATGATTTTATTCCCATTAAATAGATTATCATTTAGATATAATACCAATATATTCCCATGAATAAATATTGAATATAGTTAATGACCAATACAGTTCAGACAAATCACATGGTTAGGATTATATCAGTAACTGTACAATTGATATACAATAAATGAATTAGGCATAAAACATAGCTTAGTAAGAAAATCCAATAGATAATAACCATCACCAATTGGTCCAAGTACATCAAAACAAAAAAGTTATCGATGAGAAAACATGCATTAAATAAAAAAATAATGATGCACTAACCACTGATAAACTCTAATGAAAAATCACCATCCACCCAAAGGATTACAGTTATTACATATAATCAATATATATTTTCTGAGGAGCCTGAGATGTCACCAACCAATTTATAATCATTCAAATCAAAACCATTGTAACTTGTACAATCCACGTTCATAGAAGTTATGTATCCCATGTTTTAAGACAAAAAATTTGTTTAACTAAAGGGATAACAAAACAATGATTTGAATGTATCAATATTTATTGGGACATGATAATTATTATGGTTAAATAAATCACCTAATGGTATGTTTTACTAACTTAATCATTTAAAATACATTATTCAGGATCAAATCATGCCGTATAATGTTTGGATAATCCATTTAGATTTACCACTTGTATAAGGATCATAATTTTTTCTCACAGACAATTTTATCTTCTAAGGGATTTCTACAATTATATTAAAATATTAGTTGTAAAATAGGGGTCTTGGTGATACACAATTGAATGAGAAAATCCATGCATCATATAAACTACCTAAATATAGTTTTTTATTTTTTTTTAGCTTTATTAGACCTAGAAATAATGATTATGTGAGATCACATGATGACATAATCCACAATCTTCCTCATGCAATAATTTTTCCTATATATTTATGGTATATCTATTAAACAATACATATCCATGTTCCCTAATTTTTACATAATAATTTAAAAATTATACTAGATGTCCTTTGGTTCCCCCTTGAACTACTAGAATTTAACATTTCTCTAGAAGAAATCTTCCTCATTAATATTTATGTAACCACACCAAAATTGATATCACAAAAACATATCCATATTATAGATTCAGTGATCAATAACCAATTGAAAATGAGGGTTGGAAGAAATTAGTAGTTCATAATTGGTTAGAGGAAACACATTTCATTATATAAAAAATTGTATAAATCTTTTAGCTTTAATATCTACCTCAATGGGCTCCCCAAAATTTTTATTTTGACCTCATTTTTATGATTTAAGTGTCATGTGTATGAGAATATTTAACCTTCTCGAAATATAGTAACAAAAGTAATATGAATGAAATTATAACATTATCTTTTTCAATACAATCCAAATGCATATCAACTATAACTAACATTATTTTTTGCTAACCTTATGCCTCAATAGTCAAGTAATTATCTGAATTCATCCTAAATTCATCCTCTATATAATTTTATTTTCCCAATTTAAAAATCATGTCAATGATAAAAATCTATAGATACCCAATCCCTATTCATTTTCTTATAATCAAATAGTGATATTCTAACCATTCTAGAGATCTTTTGAGCTTGTACTTAGGTATTCATTTTCCATTTTTGATAATATATTTTTTTGGTAATACATTGTGTAGTTTTTTTTGAATTTGGATTTTTTTTCAGGGGTTTTGGGTAGTGCATGGTTGGCACATAGTTTTCCCAGAACATATGCATTTCCCCTGCAAACAGTGCAACCCCAGGAAGTGGTGGATTGCATGGTTGGCATAGGGTATTGAAAATATTTCTCCGTATTAGTTGTAATTGTTCATTCCCATGGAGGGAGGTTCACTATTAGGTGCATCGTTAATGGAAATCATGTGCCCCGAGTCGGAAACTATGTTGGCTAATTTGTAATCCAATAAAAATTAATAAAAAAAATTCTGAACCCATGAATGTTACCAAAAAATTGTTTTCGTTTGTCTATTTCTTATACTATTGGGTTATTCTTATTTATTTCCAATAGTGTTAAACTTTTTTAAAGAGGGTATATACTCTTAATGATCTATAAAAGACCATCCCTTCTAGTCGGCAGCCACTTGCATATGGAGAGGCAAGCTTGAGGTCATGTGACTTACCGGCTCTAGGTACTGATATATGGGATATAGTTTAGTTATGAAACACAAATCCATTGGAGATAAAATTAAACCCATTATATTAAATCTACGAATATGGAAAATCTATCCCAAAAAATAATGTTGACAATTGTTTAAGGAATGTTCTATAACACCAAATTCCCAAATCATATGTCTATTAGTTTTTTTAATCAACCCATATCTTTTGGGAGCCACAGATCACATAATAATCTCCCTAAATGAAAACACAAACCATCATAGATTTAGATGAATAATAATAAAAGGAAAAACCTTTTATAGTACATGGAAATATAAGGACATATGTTGATGTTAGAAAATAATTATTATTTTGAAAATATTTATAGAAATCATTTCACTATTTGTTTAGAATAACAATCCTTATAAATGAATTCATTAGTAGGTAATGCTATCAAAAATCACACAAAAATATTCTGTAATATCATATAATTACAAGAGAAATATTTACCTAAAAAATATTTTTATTTTTTTAACAAGAGTAAATGTGTCTCTCATTTCAGGATTAATAAAAAACATTATGAAATCTCATATTCTAGTAATCATTCAAATTTTACCCAAAAATTAGAATTTATAATCTTATCATAATGGAGATGTTATTACAAGATTCAAAAAACTATAGTCATGTGTTTTTTAAGATCATCCTTAAACCTAGATTACCTCAGTATATAATTAATGATGTAACAACCCATGTTTTTATGGACCTTTTTTTCAAATAAATTACAATTCTCACCTTGAAATTCACTATGAAAAGTATTCTTTCACACTAAAGCAACATGGTGTACGATATAAGCTACACCATCTTGTTGTACGTTACATTAAACCCCGAGTTTGCGTATGATACAATAAACACTGAGTTTACGTATTATACATGAAAAACTGAGTTGGAAGACAATACACATAATACTTAGTAGGCATTTGATACATGCCACACTAAGTTTCAAAGAAACATTATTTTAGTGATTAAATAAAATAATCATAACCTATCCATTAAACATAGTTATATGAATATGAAAAACTAATTTTCAAATATTTTCTGTAATTTTTTTATATAAATAAATCATATTGATAACGAAAGATATAAATTTTTTTAAAGTACATTTATATAAAAAAAATATTTCTAATGAACATATAAAAAATTAATTTTAGAAACATTTATTAATTGAATTTTATAAATTAAAAATCATTTTTAAATTTATAATGTCTAAATTAGATTTCAGTGATTTCTTTTGTATTTATTGACAGAACTAACTTTTATATGAATAGTTAAATATTCTAGATTAAAATCGAAACTTCTTTATAATGTAATTTATTAATAAGGATAAAATATATATTAATATTCTATCAAGATATTTTATTTTATCTTCCTTCTTCACCACCTCCACTGTATTTATTCTATTCTTGTGTGATGATACCAATATACTACATATACTATGATGTTTTTATGCAAATATGTTTAACTAAATTTACACACACCTCAATCCAATGGATATCGAACATACTATTATTGTGTAATCTGAACTACTGCCTCGCGAAATGATGACTCTCTATTTTTTATTTACTACCTATCATTACAATGGTTATAGTGGAAACTCTATTTATATATGTAATATATTATACATAGTATGTACCCAATCATATTTATTAAATTTTCAAAACACATCTATTTATATTCCATTGGTGTTAATATGATAATCTTGTTTATAGAAGTTTTGACATCCTCCCCCTCAATGTGTTGTTAATCGTTCACCCACCACAAGGAATGTATTATGGATGCGTTTTGTGAAATTATATGGTATATATGATATATTCAAGAAAAATTAATAATTATATATATATTCACATATATATATATACATATGTCATTTACATACATTCATTAAATACTTCAGTAGAAAATGAAAAAAACATTCATGTATACGAAAAACATACCATCTCTATAAATAGTGTATTCCATATCAAAATTCATTATGATATAAATTATTATGATATAAATATAATGTATATAACTAATATTTTTATAATATTTTACATTTTTTAATCAAGATATAAGTATAATTACCAAATATATAACAAATTAAGACAAAGGAGAATAACCGAGTGAATATTACCTGAAGTGAATCTCTAACATCAGATCGTTAACAATAAAGAAATATTAGGTCATAATAAAAATAATATTTCTATGTATAATAATATAATTCTGTAAAAGATTTTCAATAAACCTATATTTATTATACAGGAATCATGTACGAGTATGGAGAGATTGAAGACACAAGGTAAGGGGAATTTCATCTAACATATAATTTTTATGAGATATAAGTTATGGTCATCATTAATTATTTTTGTATGGTGCATGTACTGTACAATATTATATTTTATGTATCTTATAATTAAATTTATATTTATCCAAATTCCCATTTTATGATCCATATTTCATAGGGAATGAAAATATAAATATACCAAATCGATAAAATAGTTTTGTCTCAATTTTCATTCTTTGAGAATCATGTTTTGTTATGCACCTAGAATTTTTTAGAGGTGTGTATACTTCCATTTTACTTGTTATATAATTTATATAATTCTATTAATTATATATTAAGCTTAAATGTATTTCATTTTCTGACACATAGACTATGATCCCATTTTACTGAGTAATAAGAGTTTATTGAGATTACATCCTCTCTTTTATAGATTGTTTATGTTTATGCTTCCCTTGATGAAATAATATGATCCATACCTCAATAATATCCATGAGTTTCATTCTCCTCTATTTAATCATTATATACTCAATTTTTAGTGTCATTTTCCACTCTTTGGAACATAATATAATGTTTTTATGTAAAATTTGACCATCTATCTCTTCGGTCTGAATTATATTTAATTCATATACCGTGTTTTCAAAAATGGATTAAAATTTATTTTGATCGATCCTTGAACATAGTTTTCAAGTAAAATTATTTTAAAAATGTTTTATTTTTTGAAATCATCCATTATAATTTTTCAAATATATTTTCATGAAAAATAAATTTTCAAATGGTTTTATGTTATAAAAAGAATTTTTTATTGAAGAACAATTATTTTACCCAAGAAATTGTGTTATAATATCATTCAAAAAAATTTGCCATATAATATAACTTCCATCGGTGTTACTCATTCAGTTACGAAGAAATTATTCAAAATTTATATTCATTTTATTTTTTTGAAAAGAATTTTTTTTGTTGGAATAACTCTTTTTAACCACTTATCTCATTCCAATGTTACATGATTTTGAAACCGACTTCTTTTAACAATATTTTCAAATTATAATATATAATTATGAAAGTTATATCCTTCCATATGTAATGATATGTTTACATGTTTATGATTCCCTTTATTTCAACGATAATGCTATTATTTGTTGTGATCTTGTGGCACATGTATGTATTATTTCATTATGTAATGGGTGTGACTTATATCTACTTCTAATACATTGGGTAATGTTTTATATCTCATTTGATAATATAATATAATCTTTGGAGGGGACCAATACTAATATGATGTCCATGGGAGTGATCTATGATACTAAAATAGAAGGAGAAGTGAACTCATGTTACTGTAATGGCTATGGGAGTGAACAATGACTACTATGATGGTATGGGGAGTGAACCCATACTACTAAGATGGTATTAGTAAAAATTCCTTCGCTACAATGGAAGACATTATATTCTTAGGTTTGTTTTCCATTATTCCATAACATAATCCAATGTTATCCATTCCTGGATTATAACCTTTACATCATTTTTATCCATGTCTTATAAATGGCCAATACTTATTCCACGATTCATGTATATTATATTTGAAATGCAGGGCATGGACTTCCCTTTTTGTGATCACATTCCCATTCCCTTATTCTCATGCTTATGCTTTAATGCCTCCCTTGTTTACCATTAGTGACAATTTGAGATAATGAATTTTTTATGCTTACTTTCCATGTTGCTGAATATATGTTTTATATTTTATGATTGTAGGAATGGTGTTAGTCTACAAGAACCTTGTGGTAGATAATACAGCTCACATATATATCATTTTTCCTATTTCCATGGTTCCAAAGGCTCTATACCAACTATAGTTTTTGGGCGTATGTTTGTAGAATTTTTGTATATTCCAAAAAAGTTATATAATGTTATTTTTTGAAAATAGAGGTTCTCTATAGCTAGTATTATAAAATTATATATCTAACCTTTGGATGCTAGGATAAAATAACCATAGTTATAACCCTAAGGAAATCCCTAAAGGAAAAGTCTAATGATAAGAAAAAGTATAGGAAAAAGTACTAGAATTTTGGTGAATGATATAGCCACTAGTTTCCTTGAAGAAAATCCATATCTGGATACTATAAGTGGATGTGGCTCAACAAGAGATGTATATCGTGGTAACAACTTCGAGAAGTTGTTTGATACTTGACCCAGGGTAATTCAGTAAATGAAAACGAGCCCTGGATCACTCCTGGTTTGACACACCTAAGTGATATTATTTGTGAATTCACACACTCTTCACAATCCATTATGAATTATTTAAATAAAATTTTGATCTAAAAACATTAGATAAACATAAAATATCATAGATGCATAGAATAAACCCACCATGATTTAGTGCTACAAGTTTATGTAGAATGGGAATTATACTAACTACTGTCATAACCCAAGAGTTGTTGGAGGTGTTTGACATCAGCAACCTCTTAAGTAGAGGGATATGGGGAAATTTCGAGCAATATCTATATCTAATTTAGGGTGTGAAAAAAGTGATCAAAGGTACACTTACCATTGAATATATAACTGCTAATGTCATATTTGATTCTTGATCTACCCACTATTTCATATTAAAAGAATTTTTTATGGGATTTAAGATTCATCCAAACAAATTAAAGGTGCAATAAGCTGTGCAAACCCTAAATTGTTTGATGATTGAATCTAAATCCTATGATTCATCTCTGGTTGATGTCTGTGAGAATGTACTGCCTTCAAATCTTATTTGTCTTACTTTGGTCTAATTTTATTTCATCTTATGCATAGGTTGGATTTCTCTACATAAATACCACATCAATTTCCAATGAAGTCAAGTTACATTAGAAGTTTCATCCCTATTATTATCATCCATCAATGTAATGATAATTATGAGCATCCTGTGGTGATTACATCCAGTGTAGGGGTCATAATTCCCATTAAGGGGTTTTCTTATCACAAATGGTTGGGGAGAAGATCTACATGAATGATATTCTCATTGATAGGGATTTTGTGGTTGTATTTCCGGAATAGTTTTCTAGTCTTCCACAAATACATGAATTATAGTTCTCAAAAGAACATATACCTTGTTCTACAATAATTTCAAATACTCCTTATATAATGGCCTCAATTGATTTGTAGTAATTAAAGAAGGAACTCAAAGAATACCATGATAAGGGATTTAATTGGAAAAGTGTTTCATGTCAGGTTCCACATGTTATTGTTGGGAAAAAATCGGTCAATGCGACTCTTCATTGATTATGGGGAGTTGAAAATTATCCTAATCAATAACAACTATCATATTCCCCATATTGAGGACTTTTTTTTATCAATGTCATGGAGCTCAATACTTTTCGAAGATTGGCCTTCATTTTGGATATCATCAATTGAGGGGAAAGAAGGAGGGCATACCCAACATAGATTTTGTACATGGTATTGTCACTATGAATTGATAGTATTGCAATTTGGTCATACTAATTTTCTTTGATATATTCATGGATTTAATAAATAGAGTCTTTAGATATTACCTCGATATATTTTTTCTAGTCTCTATAGATGATATCCTTATCTATTCAAAGAGAAAGGATGAACAAGAAGATCACTTGATAATTTTTTGGAATACCATAAGGAAGGATATGTTATTCTAAAATATTACAATGTGTAAATTTTGTCTAAAAAATGGTTTCATTTTTGGTTCACATAATCATTATAGATGGTATAACAGTATATGAATCAAAGATGGAGGCTATTGAAAGGTATCCTAGACCAACCACATTGACAAATGTCAATAAATTTCCTATTTCAGATAGATATTATGTATGGGTTGTTGATAATTTATCACGGCTATATAATCCTCGAACAAAGTTAACATAGTAATGTGTTATAATCCTATAGACATATAAATGTAAGAATATTTGAAATAACTAAATAAAAGGTTGGTCAGTGCACCTGTGCTTACATTTCCCTAAAGTGTATAAGGGTTTGTAATCTATAGTAATGAATCCATGAAGGGATTAGGATGTGTTCTTATGAATAATAAAATGGTTATTTTCCATGCCTCATGACAATTGAGGATTCAGGGGTGATATTTCCAAACTCATGGTTTGGAGTTCGCAGTGGTAATTTTTTTCAATAAAGATATGCATGAATTATTATTATGGTGAAAAGTATGATATATATATATAGTGATCATAATAATATAAAATATATATTCACATAGAAGGAGTTGAACATGTTCCAGTGAATATTGTTAGATCTGTTATAGGATTATGACTTCTCAATACATTAGTACCCTGGGAAAGAGAACATAGTGGCAATGATTTGAGTTGAAAAGATCATTCTAGCTTATTTATGATGTGGGTCACAAAACATCCAATATTTCTATATTAGAAAAGGATGGATCTAGATTTCATGAAGGGTAAAATATTTCCTTTCTCAAATTATTTTTCAACCCTCTACCAAGGTGAATATTAAAGAGGAATAAATGGAAGATGAATAACAACCAAATAGGGTTAGAAAATTTCATGAGTTTAACCTTGATCTGGATGGAACGATAAGGTTTTGGAACCTAGTATGTGTTCCTTCAATGCTTGATTTAATATTGTTTCTATTATTTGAAGCCCATTGATATTAATTCACTATTCAACCTAGATGTATGAAAATGTATAGTGACATAAAAGAATACTTCTGGTTTGATGGAATGAATAATGATATTGTGGAGTTTTTATTTAGGTGTTTGGTATTCCAGCATGTTATGGTTGAAAGAAAAAATTTTAAAAGGTATGTTGTATCCATTACCCATACTTTAATAGAAATGAGAAAAAATAACTATGGAATTTGTTGTTGGACAAACCAAAACCGATAAAGGGTTTAATCCTATATGGGAGGTAGTTGATATCCATACTATGTTCGTACCCTTCATATCTATCATAGAATTTTTCTCTCTTGATCATATTACCAGAATATAAATAAAGAAGTATTAAGGATGCATGGAGTAACACATTCTATTGTATTTGATCGAGATCCAACATTTTCTTCAAGGTTCATGCAAATTATTCTGAAATGAGTCGATACAAATTTGTGTTTTAGCACTGATTATCTTCCTCAAATAGATGTCTAGTCTGAAATAACAATTCCAACCCTATAAGTTATGATGATATCTTGTTCTCTGGATTTCAATGGTGGTTCGGATCAACACCTTCCTCAAGGTGAGTTTTCATACCACAATACATTTCACTCAAGCATTTATATGGAACCATATAAAGACCTATATAGGAAAAAGTATAGGGCTCCCACAAGCTGGGATGAGGTCAGAAAAATAAAGCTATTGGAATCTGAGATCATTGAAGAAATGGTCAAGAATGATAGATCCATTTTGAAGCATATCAAGGTAACTCAAAGATGGATGAATAGTTATGCTGATAATTGTCAATTTGATAATGAATTTGATTTTAGTGTAAAGGTGTTTCTAAGAATCTCACATAGGAAGAATGTTATGAGATTCTAGAAGAATGTGAAACTATTATCTTGGTATATTGGTCACTTTTATTTTATTGGTCTTATCAGGATGGTACCTAATGAATGAAACTTCCTCCAAATCTCTTTCAAGTCAATGATGTGTTACTTGTATCACTCATTAGGAAGTACATACAAGAAACTTCTAATATAATAAACTAATAATTCATACCATGGGAGTAATATCATTCATATGAAGAGCAACCTTTAGAAATTCTAGACCAATCATAGAATGTTATATGAAACAATACCACACACCTGGTTAAGGTTTTGTGGAGAAATAACTAATTAGAGGAAGCTACATGGAACTTGAGGATATGATGAATTAGAAGAATCCCAATTTTGTTATACCCGAGTGACAAATTTTTATAGTGAAATTCATTTTAAGGGGTGTATAATATAATACCGTGAGATTTTTTGACCTTTTTTCAAATAAATTAAAATTTTCATCTTCCTATACTCTATGTAAAAGATATGATTCAGAGTAAACCAACATGTCATACATTATAAGAAACACAAATTTTAATATGTTACATGCAACACTGAATTGGCATATTATACCTAAAACATTGATTTAGCGTATAATACATGTATCCTTGAGTTGGAGTACGATACACAGAACACTGAGTTGGTGTATAGTACATGCAACACTGAATTTATAAAAAACATCATTTTATTGTTTAAAAAAAATCATAACCTATAAATAAAACTTATTTTTATAAATAGTAAAAACTACTATTCACATATTTTCTTCATTTATTGTATATAAATTAAACACATTGATAATGAATGGTAGGATTTTGGGTAAAGTCTATCTCTGTCTAAAAATACTATTTTCATGTAATTATCATAAAAATTATTTTAACCCCTTTTAAAATTTTATTTTGATAAAATTAAATTCATTTTTAAATTTATATTTTTTAAGTTACCTTATGGTGAATTTTTTGGATTTTTCTAGAAAACATCATTTTTAGATTAATAGTGAAAAATACCAGATTGAAATTCATAATTTCATTTTAATTTAAATTATTTACGGGGATAATATATATATTAATCTTATTTAAATGTTTAATTGGGTAATATTTTATCAATTTATCCAGTTTTGTCCATGGGAACCATTTTTCAATTTAAATTCGATATAATGACTTAGCAGTATTTTGGTCCTTTTTACTATAAAAATCTTAAAGTGTCGTCCTGACGAAGAGATTATTTTTAAATTATTTTTTTTCCTCATTTTTGAATAATATTTGTAAAAATTGATTCTATATTTTGAATTAGTGTAATTTATAATGCCTGATAAGTTCAACATTGTTTTTGACAAAAAAACATTAGCAGAGGTGATTAAAATTAATTACTTTGGTTATGAGAAAAATTAAGTTAATAAAGTACGAAATGTTAAATTTATGACCTGAAAGACCTAAAACAATGTACAAAATCCATTATATAACAATAGTTTGGAAATAATCCTTTTATTATGGTGTTCAATTGGGGTTTTATGACTTTTTAGGTGTTAACATGAGCACACATAACATGTTTCTAAAAATTCCACATGAGTGTTTTTCCATCCCTATAACAGGCCACAACCTCTACCAATTCCTCACATGACTCAAAACATTAAAGATATAGAAATATCATCCCAAATATACTATGAAAAATCCACCAATAGTTCTTGATTCCTACCACTGGGAAAAATTATTTTCAAGGAGGCATTTTGGCCTAATCCAAAAGGTGTTACCCAATTAAGAGGAAACTTCTTCTCTCATGATCTTTCCCTTTATTTTCTTTCTTAACCCCCTAAAAATTATTTATTCCATTATTCTGTGAAAAAAACTATATAATACATATAATCATATGTTTTTATAAAAATATTTAGACCTAACATACACAAAACATCATCCAATGGATATCGATTATACAGTTTCTGTGTACTATGAACTACTGCCTCATGAAACAATGATTGTTCATTTTTAATATACCACATATCATAGTAGAAATTTTGATGGAAAAAATATTTAAATATTTCTTATATAATATTTATTGCGTTTTAAAGATTTTTTATTCCATTTACAACACATATCTCTTTATATTCCATTTATTGTTAAGACGATATTCATGTTTGAGGAAGTGTGGACTACTACCCCATTAAAGTGATGTGATTCATTCACACACAACATGGAATATATTATTGATTGGTTTAGTGAAAATATTTGATATATATGTTATTATAATGATAGAAAATAATTATATATATACACACACATATCTACACAAATGTTAATCGCATTCATTTTTTTCAATACGACAATAAATACTCAATCAACTTTCATGTGTATGTACATCTTACCATTTCCCGGAAAAGTGTATTCCATTTCATAATTCATTATGCTATATATTATTATAAAATTTATACACAAGATATACCTTATATTTAATTATTTTTTATATTCTTTAATCGTGATATACGTATAAATACAAATTATATAACAAATTAAGTAACATGTGAAAAAAACGAATATCACCCAAAGTGAAACTTTAACATAGATTGAACATGTGATTGTTAAAAAGCGGGTAATATACCTTCATAATCAAAGAAATAAATAATTATTTATAAGAATATCATTCTATAAAATATGTATAATAAAATTATATTTAATATAAACAATTCATGTACCCGTTTTGAGAGATTCAAGACACAAGGTAAGGGGTATTTCACCAAACTTTTAATTTCTATGAGATACATGCTATGTTCTCCTCTATTTCCTTTTGTTTAGTGTGTGTACTAAAAATAATTTTATTCTATGTGACTTTTCAGTAAATATATGTGTATTTACATGCCAATTTTATTATTATTCCTCCATTGGGTTAACCTTCAAAAATTTACAAATTCGGTAAAACATTTTTTACTCAACTTTCTTTCATTAAGATTCATGATTTATTATACACCTAAACACATTTTAAAAGACTATATACACCCATTTTTAATGTTATATGGTGGATAGAATTATTTTAATGATATATTAATCTTCATTTAATTTATGTTTCTTACATGTAGCGTATGATATGAAGTTACTGAGTTATAAGAGTTTATTGAGACAATCTCTTCGCTTTCCGAGATTTTTTATGATTATGATTCCATTGATAAAATAATATGATCCATCACTTATGAATATTCTGTAGTTTCCATATACATTATTTATTGATGATATCCTCTATTTTTAGTTCCAGTTTTTTCTCTCATTGGTACCTAATATAATAATTTTTAATGTAAAATATGGTGGTCTCTCTCTTTGGTCAGAAAGCTATTGTATTAAAAATCCTTATTTTCAAAAATGTTTTGTAATGGATTTAGAAATATAATTGAAGATAATTTTAATAGAAAAAGTATTTTAAATTTTTTTTTATTTTTTTCAAAGCTTCCATTATAATTTTTCAATGATAATTTCAATGAAAAAGGTTTTCAAAAGTTTTTGTGTCATAAAATGATATTTTCATAGTAAATTTTTTTTCCTCAACAAAATGTTTTTGAAAGAAAATAAAAAATTATTTGCCATCTATGATTATATAAATTGGTGTAATGCATTCCATTATGGAGAAATTATTCAATGTTTCTATTCATATAATTTCTTTGAAGGCATCATTTTTTATGGAAGGATGGTTATGAATTCCAAACATATTTCACTGGTTATATGATTTTGAACCCCACTTATTTTAATAGATTGTTCATATGATTGAATGATTATGAAACCATCGATGTCCATAGGTTATGAAATGTTTACATGTTTATGATACCAATTTTATTTCATTGGTTATGATATGATTATTTATGATCTTGTGGTATATATATATATTATTTCAGTATCTGACTGGTCAGACCTATATCTCAATCCAATGCATTGGATAAAGTATTATAACTCGTGAGAAAAACTATGATGGTCTTGGGAGTGACCTGTGACTTCTATGATTATCGTGGGCGGGAACTATGGCTACTAAGATGGTATGCCGAGTGAACTCAAGATAATATCAGGGCCCGGGTACAAAACCAAAACTACTATGATGGTTTTGGGAGTGAACCCATACTACAAAAATGGACTTAGAAGAAATTCGTTGGCTGCTATGAAAATAATTATTTTCTAATGTGTTTTCAAAAATTCCATGTCTTTCTCTAATGTAATTCTTTCATGTATTATGTCATTTACTTCATTTTTATTCATGTCTTATGAAATTATAAGCTTTATGACATGATTCATGTATAAAAAATTTTATATGCATGGTACGATCATATATTATCATGATCATATTCTCATACCCTTATGCTCATTCATACGATTACATGCCTCCCATCTATACCCTTATTGAGTATTTGAGATCACTCATTTTTATTTTTCCTTCCCATGGTTGTGATGAAATTTATTATTTATGATGTGTCTAATAAGGGATCTAGTCAAGAAGAACCTAGTGGGAGATAATGTAGCTCCCATTGGTATCATTATTTTCTTCCATGCTTCTAAAGGCAATATACCTACTATGGTCTTTGGGCATTAGATTGTATAATTTATCCTTATTATATAAAATATATGTAATGTTAATGTTAGAAAATTGATGGTTTCTATAAATGCAATCCATAATAAAGGAATAAAGATATTATTTGATTGTCTGATTAATCATTTCCATAAAAACCACTAGTTAATTAAAAATACTATATAGAATACCCTTTTATTTATAGATTCTATAATGGATCTTATAGGTTGTTTTCAAAATATGTTCCTTCTAAACATTTATTTCTTGATTGCATGATTGTATGTCAATTTTAGTGGTTTCCGATTAATTAATCAAGTAAATAATCAATTCATGTATGAGGATACTGATTCATTTTCATATCATGTTTGGGGATATCATATTCCACATAATAAATATTAGTTCCATAAACCTTCTTTGAAAAATGAAATAGTGTTACAATTGTCGGTGTGCACAGTTGAATAAAACATGTTCTTTACATCACTTTTAGAAATAAATTCAATTCCAAAAATTCTACTACTTCCATCCATTATCATAGATGTGATGTAATATTTTTACCATAAATGAAATAAATTATAAATTCTACTTCACTTTATAGTTGAATCCTAAATTAGTAATTAAGAATGATATCATTAAATATATTAATAATGATTGGTAAATATCTATGTCGGATTTAATAAATATATTTTAATATAAATAATACAAATTTAAAAAATATATTCGAAAAAACATTTAATGTCCTTCCCATCATAAATTCACATCCCAATACCCTTTAATGATATTCTTAACACCATTGTAAGATGTGAATATAAATTTTCACCATTACTATTGATATGGGAATGGATCAATGATATGAAATCTATTCACAAAATTAGGTCATAGATTTCTATATCATTAATAGTGAACATACAAACCACTTTTTCCAAAGTGGTTCTTATTGGGAACACTTCACATTTATAGGCCAGACACACCCAATTTTTTAGATGTGTTTTTCATTTCAAAATAAAATGAATCATCTAATGAAGTAAAACCATATGAATGAAAACATTAGATGTGATAAAAGCATGGGATGAATTCATATCAAACAAAGCATGTATGAGAGGGTAATTCAAAAGAATCATACCTTAAACCATTTAATGAAATAGTTGACCCACTATTTTAATCATTTCATAATATTAAATCATCATAAAATGTTATTCCCAATACATAAATCCATGTTGAATTTGGGTAACTTATAGACTCAGGGTGTTACTAGAAATTTCATGGCCTCCTCATTTCATTTGGAAAGAGTTATAGTGAGTAAATGTTTCCATCAATGAATATGGTATTAATGAGACATGAGATGATTATCTATTAGATGTTATTGTAATATTGAGATTGTAACACTAAATTTATCCCATCATGTTAAAATTGTTACAATATCAAGGAGGTGGCATACTTTCTTGCATTGGAAGATAAATTGAACCACATTACAATATTTTAAGATTTATATAGGGTGGTTGAGGGAAATTAACTGATCAGGTGGTTTACTCTTGAGATTCACCACCACCATGGATGTAACTATTTTTCTTCCACTTATTCTTATTATTTTAGTTCCCACATGTTACTATTGTGATAAAAATACAGTATCCTATAATATTTATTGAAACATTTTATTACCCCAACAATATATTTAACATCACTATATATTCTATAATATAATATCCATGTATCATAGAGTAGATATCCACCATTAAACAAGACCCAAATTTTCTATCATTAAAATAAGAACAAGAATAATAATCTAGGAAAAAAGAGACTAAATTTTTAAACAAAGTGACATACTGTCTCACATATAGATTCCCTTACATCAGGTTAAAGATATCAATTTTTCTTTCAGTCCTAGATGTTTGAGGAGGAAATTATTTGTTGAACTATTATTATAAGTCCTACCAAGAAATGTATTAGTTGAAATAGTCCTTGAAACCCAAATCCCAGGATTGTCCTGAATAATACACGATCTTATAAGATTCCAAATTAATATTCAGCTTAGCTTGTGGGCCAATTATTTTCATATTCCATTCATTATATTCATCCAAACTATGTATTTTCCCAGCAACTAACCCCCAAATTATGTATGCATTCTGTTTCTAATATTTATGGAATAGTTCACTTATTTGGGTTCATCCTTATATTTTTCTCTAAAAAATGGAACCAAAATACTAAACTATTCATTAGGAAACATTTAAGTATACCTACATCTTTTGTTCAATAAAATATTATATAGAACCTTCTTGCGTATTTCTTTGTCTTTATCCAATTGAAATTATATATAATCAAAATGTATCTCAATTTATTCGTCACTCACAAGAAATTTAAGGCATGAAAATTCCAAATCACCTTAAACCTTACACAATACAAATATCATTTCTAACCAAATTTTTACTACTAGTTAAAAAATTTTAAATAATAATGGAACAATGATTTCTCTATGGGAAGACTCAATAAAAATAAAATATATGAATCAATCATCAATTAAATGGTGGAGGATGATGAGAAAAAATACCTAGAATATCTTTACAAAAAAAATTTATTAGGACCAATATAGTTACACGAAATTCATTATAAAAAGATACATATATAATTTTAAGATACACATTTCATCTTTTGAAATTCATAAATCTATACAAAAATACAACGAGAAAACCAATCCAACCATGTGTGATACCATTTCTTACAACCCACCCGAAATAATTTTCTTACGAATTTATAGAGTACCACTAATATTATGTGACTCCACTAATACTTTAATAAGTAGAAAAAAATTATATTGGATTAAGAGAACCTTGGTGTTGATTTTATATTTTGGAATAAACAAATCTAAAAATAATAAATATAAGACTCCAAAACATATCTATCATGCAGGAGTATAAGAAATATAAATCCATTGTAAATCAAAATATTTAACTATTAAAATGGAAATAGAATAATAAGTATAAATAGATAAGACCAAAATTTAAAATATATAAAATATTTTAATGTGATAAGTTCACAATATCCACATGAACTATCTCTATGCTTTAGAATCACCTTCAATTGATAGTGTTCAAGATGAATCTATAGATAAATAGGATAATTTAATTTTTTTTCTTATCTCATTGTAGGAAAAATAAAAAGTAACCAACGTTCCCAAAAAGATTGTGAGTAAAAAAATAATTGGGTAATACATTGTGAATTATAAATTCATTTAACAAGTACTTGAACTGGTTTACACATTTCATATAAGATAGTTGAAAATACGTTAAACATTTTATATAAATCTATTAGTGAAATCTAGGTAGGAAAACTATAAAAAATTATATCCATCTAGTCATATATTATATATCCATTCCCCTGTTAATAAATGCACATAAACACATCCCTAAACTCAAAATGGTGTTACCATTGATATTGGTACCCTATAACAACAAGAAACCAATATTGTTGGTGACACATCACTGGTACATTAAATCCACTTCAAACACACCTAAACCAAATTATTCCAAGTTTCATGCCAATTATTTTTCATCAAACAACTCCTCATCTTAAACGTAGTTATCCAAAAATATTACATTAATCCTAACCCTTTAATAATTTTAAGATCCACATTTTATGATTATTATAAAATAGTGGTTCCCAAAATCCATCCAATTTTATGAAATTATAAATTGTAAAATGAAATAGTTTCTATTAGGAAATAACATAATATTACCATATAAAATCCAAAAATACATATAATAAAAGATGTTAAATAATAATTAAATATAATATAGAATCAACCTATGTCTCAATGGATGGTGAAAATAATGGGAAACACTAGGAACATCTATATCCATTACGACAACACCTTCACTTCAATAGATCCATCAGGATATAATCAATATTCAATTTTTAACTCACATATCTACCAAAAAAAGAATTGATATATGGCTATGATAAATTGTATAAAAATATATTTATGAAGGAATAAAGGGCATACCATTTATTTTGAATATCTAATGTACCTTGATTCATTCAAAAATATCTGATAGATCCAAAGAAACATTCTTGGGTTTTTTTGGGATGAACTAAATTCGATAACTCATAAAAATATTAGAATATTAGTGTTTATAGTGATATAATATAAATTAATTCCCAATTTTTAAAGTATTATCATCACAGCTTTCTTTTATGACAAACAATTTATCAACCCATGATCTGACATTACGCATTCTACAATATAGGATGTAGAGAGTTTCATAGTTTCTATATATTGGATTAGAAAGCCATGTGCCAAATATGTGGTGAAATTATACCAAGTCGACATCATCATATGATTGGCCTTCAATGTTCAATAAAACATACTATTATCCTAACTCTCTATATTTCTCTATTTGCAGAATTTCCCATGTAATTTACATAGTTTTGACTGAAAATTCTCTGACCATGATCCGTGACAATGAATCTTATAAACGCTTTACACAATTTATTGGAGATAGTGAATGATTTCTAGTTACCGTAATCAAATCCTAAACCTCTAAATATAAATTTAATACATTTAAAAACTTCTTGGAATCTCATGTTACAAATCCCATATATTATATAAGTCTGAAAAACATAATATAAGGGAAATACTCATGAATCCAGGGTTGTTGCAATTTCGTTTTCTACTACCCTATCTAAAATACCATTAACTATCTATTCATTGTTTCATTGATGAACCTCTTGTTTATTTCATTCCCATATTAACACTTTCATAAAAAAGTTTACTTTTTTCCATATTTAATGCATGTCAATAATTTAAAAAATGTAGAATTAAAGAAACATGTAATTATATTCAAATGATATATTAATACTTGTTTCATATTATTTTCTATTATCAATTTTCAACTCCATATAATATTTAATAAGTGGTGAAATTGCTTAATCCATTGACTATTCAATAAAATTAATCGATTCTTAAATTTAAAGACATTCTTTGAGTGACACCTTTTAGGAAGAGAAAACTGTACTCTACAAATTATAACATCAATATTAATTTAATAAATGAGTTAATACATTATGTATTTAATTTTAGTTAATAGTTAATAATCTAGTTATTTTCACCCCATTTTTTATTTTTCATTCTTGAAACTCATCATTGTAAACACCCTACATTTTTCCCTGTAACTATTCAGTTCCATGATGGATGGATTTTAGATATCTCTAGATGTCTGATGCATTATTACATTATGATATATTGATATTCATATATCTACCTAATAAATAAAACATTTGATTTATAAAATTTAAATTTTGAACATATTTTGCAGAATCATTTTCAGTTAGAGTTTAAAAATATGTTTCATTAAATTTATAGGTGTTTGAACTAGTTACCCAAGATAAAAATCTTATATTTTTTATAAATACCTCTATATGATACTTCCTATATACAAAATTAAATCCATTGAAATTAATTTTTTATATATTATTTAACAGCTTAAATTTTTGAATTTTAATAACAAAACACTACACAATTCTTTAGACTATTAGGTCTGTGATAATGTTTATCAGAAAAAGATAATGAAAATAGTAATGATAAATATATCCTTCAAATAAATGTAATCAAATATTAAATTTTATAAAACACTTAAATAGAAATATGTAAAATAGATGTGTTGAATTTTCCGTTAAAAATTTAATGAAAATTTCAAATAATAGAGCAATAAATAGTGCTTGTAGTGAAAAAACATGATATTATAAAAAAATAAAAGAACACATGAAATTATTATAGTGAATCAGATCACCATGATCCTAAAATAATTATTAATCCTAAATACTCAGGGATAAAAATATTATTCACTATATGACTCAATTTTTTTCAGAGTGATAATTTTTTTACAGGTGTACCTTTTTTCACATGGTATTTAACCAGATTATAGAATAACTTTTTTCACATAAATTTAAAAAACCCTAACTATGTTTTATAGGATCTACAAACAAATTTTTATTATGGATTCCATACAAAAAACATGAATTTTGAAAGTTGAAATATCCTAGAAAGGCAATTTTTTAAGGTAAAATCATAAACCAACTATACATGAAAAAAGTAAATTATATAACGACAAAAAAATGAAATTAAAATATAATCGTAAGAAATGAAGTTAAAAAATTGATTATGAATGTTTTTTAGGCTTAATAACATCAATAAATTTCATAGTATAAAATTTATTTATGATTTATTTCTAGATCATAGTAATGAAATATTAGTCAATGTTGGGTTATATTGCTTTGAAATTATCATATGAATATTGTATTATTCTATATATTTGTTATGATTCAACAATAATATATATATTTGCTACCATTACACATGTATTAAATAATCGTTATAATAGATGAAATTTAAATACAAGATAATATATACATAAAATATGTATTTTACAACTAAAACAACTACAATTATATTTTCAAAAACTAATCATATATAAAATAAACAAATTCTTATCTAGAGCATCATAACACAAATACTGGATATGTGTTTCTAGGATGAATTTGTGCTAAAAAATATTTTATAAACATATGATTATAATTGTAGAAATATATAATTTGCTAAAATATTAATATAACAATTAAAATTATTTCTAGAGATGATTTTATCAATTGTTTCATAGTGTTAATATACATGTTTCAATTGATATACAATAAATCGTCATTTTTTAAGATGTTCTAGCATTAGAACAATGTTGTACTATATTTACCATGGAAATACATCTACACATTGTATTGATGGGTTTACAGGTAATTATGATACTTTTAAAACATGAAAAGGTTCTACCATTACTTCAAGATTGTTTCAACCATTAGAATAATAGAAATGAAACTTTTTTTTATAATTATATACTACCATTGGTGGAAAATAGAGAAATTGTGGAGCAATACAACTAGTTTAAGGATAAATAGGTGATATACACATGTATGGGTAACCTTATAGTGGAAATAAAGATTTTATTTAAGTTCGTCAGAAATAATAAAAGATTATTTAATACATGTGTAATGGTAGCTTTTAAGGAAAACTAGTAAAATATAAATTTCAAAGGTCAAATAAAGGAAAAATTAAAATTAAAATAGATATCTAAAGGTAAATTAAATATCTACTAAATTCATAAAGGTAAAATAAACATCATAATTACTGTATAAGGGTATATCTGATGCTATGAAAAGACTCATTGAAATTTCTTAAGCCTGCATAAATTTATAATGAATATCTTTTAAAGGTAATGTGGTTTTTAGGACACATAACGGTAAATGATTCTTCTATATGGGCAAATTAATTATTTTTTAAGGGAAAAATAACAGACCAATGGATTGCATAAGGTTATAATATAACATGTATAAATCTAAAAAAAGTTATGTATAGGTAAATGAAATGTTTCATAAAGTTATATCATAGATTTTGAGAATTGTTCAATACTATAAATGGAGTTAAGTATAGAAAAAATATAATATATCTGGATTTGATTGGTTTAATTCAATGATATGAAAGGGTATATTAAAAAAATAACTACATATAAATGGGTACATACCATCTTTCATAAAGATAAAAACATGATCTCTTATCACACATAAGGGTATCAAATATGTTGTTTTTAGGTATAAATTGATACGTAACGGTAAAATAAAAACCTTGAAATTTTATAAAAACAGAAAATATGGTTTATATAATAATTAAATTATGAATTATAATATGAATATGAACAAATTAAATAAAATTTAAATATATTAAATATACATAATTAAATAATTTTCAATAAATATTTTCAAATTAAATTATTTTCAATTTAAATAATAAAATTACAATAAAATAAGATAATAAATAATCTAAATATAAACAATGAGAACCACATACTCACCAAATATCCACATGGGGAATTTTCAATGAACAAAAACGTGAAACATATTATTTCTACATGGGATATGAACTAAATACTGGAACCACATTCAATTTCCCTAAAAAACTACATGAATATTATCTATAACAAAAAAAGTTATTGAAAATTTATTTTTGAAAATACTAAAAAACAATAACTTTGTACAATGTTCTTTAATTCTCAAATTAAGATTCCATTTTATATAATCAATCCTCCCAACAATTCATTAACCTATGAAAAACCTATAAATTTAGAATTAACCAATACAACATCACTACCAATCAGTATCCTCTAAAACCATGGCCCCATCATTTTACAAGATTGTGTTTATTGTAAATACATTGTGAAATTCAATGTCAAAAAACAATCATAATGAACTAAAATAACAGATAAAACAAACTAAATCTATTTAGGAAAATAATAATATAGAAAAAGATTGCAAGATTGTACCACACGCCTCCAATTAGACCATATTATAAGACTTCCCAATCATTATACCATAAAATAACCTTAAATTATATTGTATCACCACTGAATCCATTTAATATTATAAACTCCCAAAACAGAAAAAATTCGACAGAAAATAACATAAATTTTCCCTTATGATAGTCATCTACTGAATAAAAAAAGTATCCTTACACCATTTAATATATAATTAAGGGGAAATGGTTTTAAGATCCACTTATATCTTAAGACATCCCATATATTTTATCTGACCTAAAATATTGTGTCACGTGAAACTAATAGATTAATAGTTAAATTCACGAGGATGGGTTAATTTCCTGATCTCTTCATGTTGAGGGAAGAGTTTGAACATGGAGTTTTAATAAATGATTATCAAACATGGGAGTAGAAAAGGTCTAATTTATGATATACTCAACATGATCATAAGTTCTAGAAAAATATATCTAGATAGTTTCATAGTCTTCCATTTCATTGATTGTGTTATTCATGATCTCAATTTTTTGTTATTGTGAGGGTTATAAAATATCAATCATTTATGTAATGACACTTTTATTTTTCCATAATATCACTATAGGATTCTTTAAATATTGAACAATATACTATACCTTTTTTATCCATAATTGTTTTATTAATGTATAGTTCATTAGAATATATTACTATTATAACATTTTCATTTCACTATTTCATGTTTCTTACTCAAATTTCATACATACTTTATATTGATAATGAAAAAAAATACTTTATTAGATTACGATACCCTGAATCCCTATCCCATAAGACATTGGAAAATTATTATACCCTTAAATCCTTCCCTACATCAAAAATTAATCCATAATTGAGAGTAGCATGGATGATCCTCAAAATTAGATTAACTATAGTGAGATTCTTTACATTAAGAATATAATCGAAACTAGATGCTAGAATAGTTAAAAATGTAAAATATGATTTGGTTATAGTCAAATATAATATGGTTATAATAATCCACATATGTAGTGTAGAATCCCCTGAATTCCCATAAACAAGCTTTCATTATTTGGTTCTAACCAAAATTGTATCTCACATTTTTTTAATTAGTAATACTATATTTCATCATCGTCTATATCTAATGCATATTCCATAAAAAAAGTATATATTATTTAAAACCACACTAATTGAGTAAGAATTAAATTTACCACTCCTATAATTGTCAAATCAAGTTTAGAACTCATTATATTATAAAATCTATCCATGGATTTCATGTAAATTACTCCAAATATGATTTTTCAACATATACTGTAACCCTTCATTATTATTTCCTTGTATTCTTTCACATATAGATGTTTTTGGAAATGGTCCCTTTATTACTAAATCTTTTCTAGATATGAGCCTTCATTGGAATTTCAATTCCATGATTCAGATTCTAAATTTTGTAAGGCCTTATTTAACATTACCACAGTGGTATCATCATCACTGATATTGAACCACACATGCTACTCAGAATTAAAATTGTCTCAAAGAACGCCATTCCGAAAAATAATTTTAATATCAATTTGAGTGATCTTAAATCCTATTGAAATATCCTTTTTTAATATGATCATGATTGATTAAGATATTTCCTTGGTGAATAGTTTTAATTAATATTGATGCATTAAACGTTTTAATATCATTTACACAATGAACATTCCTGTTTTCAGGTCAAAAATTCAATTTTCTAAATACTATTGTTTTTCATTAAAATTTTTAATACCCAATTATGAATGCGTACTAACCAATTCAAAAATGTTAATTTTTTAAAATTTGTCTATTTACACATTAATACATTTGACCCAAGACTCATACTATAACCTCCCATGTAAATAAAAAATATAACATTTTAATATTTATTAATATTTTTGAATTAAATATTAATTTTACTTTAAAGGAGATGCTATGTTCGATGGAGTACCCGAAACCCAACTATAAGATTCTTTGAAATCTTACGTTGCAGACAACGTTGAGTTATACCAAAAAATTTTATAATAATATAATTATTTTAAATGGTATTTAACTTATAGCTGTTGTTTTAGCCCGAATAAACAAAAATAACTACAATATGAATATACATTTTTGTTAAGTGTTTTTTCTTTTATACAATAAAAGTTAGAAGCATTAAATGTGAATGAATCCAATTTTAAGCATAAACATTCTAATATTCATTAAAAGGTCGATTTACTACCTTTAGAAGGAGAACCCTTTTTGAATATAGTTTTTGTCAATTTTTTATGTTCAATTAGAAAAAATAATATTTTTATTTAGAACTATGACATAAAAATTTACATTGGATGATTTTTTTTTATTTTTCTTATAATGTTCATTTTTTAAATGAAAAGTGAAAAATTACTTCATTTTAATTAAAAAATCCCTTTTAATATTATTTATTTATATTGTTATTTTTTTAATTTAATTAGTTTTAACGTGTAATTAAATTATTTTTTTACCATTTAATCCACTTTTCATCATTGGATTTAATTTCCCGGTTAATTTGGACATAAAAATGGTAAATATTTTGATAGTTATTATTTCTTAAAAACACGCCTTTTATTTTGACAACGGGAATTAATTTAAAATTAATTTCTGTCACTTTGGTGTTTTGAATATAGAAAAATGGATTTCATATTTGGAATTAGGATTTCAAAATTGTGTAAATAGGTAACTTTTATTTTTAGACATTAAGAATATTTACTTCATTAAATATTTTATTTACTATGCTTAAAGAGGTAAATCTGGTAAATAAGGGTGAAAATAATATAATAATAATATTAAATTACCATTGTACTTATCCTAACCCTATTGGATGATACATGTTCGACCATTGGCATCCTTGGGTGGATTTTGGGACCCCATGGAGCAACTTTAGAGATATAATTACACTTTATATTTATTAATTTAAAGTGACCATGAAAATAACATAAGTATTAATCCATTTACTTAAACAATTTTTATATGCGGTTATAGATGTTATCTCTTCATATATAAATATTCATTAGAAATATAATACTATATCCCACATCGAGGTATATAATTTAAAATTTTGAGACATTAAATAAAAAAATTTAATTATGATACAATGGGGATACCGTTGTTGCTTCATTAATAAAGGATTCATATAAATGATATTATAAATATTAAAATAAATTTATTATGAAACTTTTTATTCCATACACTAATCTTATAGATTGGTTTGAATATTTATCATTCAATTAATTATGGTTAATTGAAATAATCATGTTTTTTTTTGGATTTTTTTGAAAAGTCATTATATGAGTAGTATTAAAATTATCATTAAAGAGTTTTTAAATCAATCGACAATTTATTAAATGATAAAATAGTCCTAAAAATTTAAAATTCTTCAAAATGACATGTATTATGTTAAAAATGTAATAAATGATTTATTTAGGGTTTCATGACATTTTATTTTAAATATATTAACCATATAGTATGAATACATAAGAGGACATGGTAAAAGTTAAATATGTTAACAAAGGGTTAAATAAAAACATTAAGTATTAAAAAATATCTATACCTTGTAAAATTCATATTGGATGATTTTATTTCGACATATAATCACCTTATATTTGAATTAAATATGTTTTTGACTATTATAAATATAATATAATTATATAATAAAATAATATTTTCAAACTTTCCTAAATAGACACTCCTCCCCCTTATAAACATCCACCAATTGTAACCCTTACTCACACATCTCAAGCCCCCTTGGATCATCCAAAATCTGACCAAATAATCTCTCAAGATCTATATCTTCCTTTTAGAGACCTTACTTTAGGTGGAAATCACTTCATGAAATTATTTTGGTTCCAACCAAGGAGAGTTTCCCGATTTAATGATAATGTATTCCCTCAAGTTATCTTCTTTTATTTTACTTATTCCCTCCCTATGCTCTTATTATTATTATTTTACTTTAAAACACTAGTATCAGAAATATAATTTGTTGTTTTTATGATAAGGATTAAACTAAACTTGCACACACCTCCATCTAATGGATACAAACATATTGTTTTTTTGTACGACGAACTACTACCTCACGAAATGATGATTGTTTGATAGTCTCCTACCACCTCTCATTATGTCCATTATGATAGAACTGTATTTATATGTGATATATATTTTATTTATATTGTCTCTATTTTTCTGTATTTGTCATTTATAAAATACCATAATGGTTTCTATAATAGGTAAATATGTCAATTTCATTTGGGAAAGTGCGGACTACCACCCCCTCAAAGTGACATGACTTGTTCATGCCATACATGGAAGGTATGAATGATGGAGATAGTGAAATTATAAATGGTATTATAATGGAATTATAATATACTTATGTATCTTTGTTTTATTCCATTTAATATGATATAGAAAGGAAACTAGCGTTCATGCGTACATACGACTTACCATCTCCATGAACAATGAATTTCATTTCTTATATCCGAATGTTATGTAATATAATTAATAATTATATATATTGTATATATATGATATCTAGAACAAGAATAACTTTCTGTAGATAATTATCTTTTGATCACATGTACAACTTGGAATAATAAGAAGTTCATTTTTTACTCAAGTAACATATATCAAAAAAACGTCCGTTATTAACTTAAATGATTTTTTAATCATTATAAAATGGTAATAAGTGATATTAAAGGATTAATAAACTTGAAAAAAGGTTCCAATTCAAGTAGAAATTAAATTTATTTTATTATTCCGAAGATTAACAAATGAACAAGTCATTTCGGACATGAGGTAAGGGACTTCGTCTCAATCTCCTTTCATTGAGGCATATTTACACATGACTTTGTTTTATACTATTTATAAATACCATTTTACTCTCCATTTCATTCAAAGGGAATATTTATATATGAACATTTTTAAAAATACCAAAAAATAATTATTATTTTTAACGTACGTGGTGAAAATGACCTTTCCAGCACCGCAAGAATTGTTTTATATTTGGTTTCCCCTACAGGCCATAGTATTTTTAAAAGAAAAATAAATATCATATACTATTTTTACATATTTTGGTATTGAAAATGGTTTTGATTCTTTATTGATTATTTCAATATATTTAAGTGATATATTTTAATTGACATGAAGAAATGTTATCTTTATATTGTGTTTGTTTTATGTTTTATGAATATGTTATGTTCTTGGGAATTGATTATGTAAATCGGTGGTTCTGTGATAAAACTACAATAGGTGAGCCATAGATAGCTCTCAAATGCATTTGGTAACGTGACAGAGGTAAACGTTAATGTTCTTATTAAGATATTTACAGTATATACTATGATTGTCATTCCAAATGTAACTCCCTACATAGCTGTGAAAGCCACAACGTAAGTATGTTATGGTTGCCACAAGTTACCATTTTGATTTATGATTTCCATTTGTTATTCATAAATACTATGATATAGTGTTGTATGTTAATGATTTAAATGTTTGATTTTATTGACTTTTATGTATTGATGGACAAATGTTTTCTATCATTATTTTATAATCCTTACTAATCTTTTTATTCTCATCACATGTTTTTTTGAAATATTTTCCATTGGAAATAAATCTGAATAGGGTCAACGATGGGATCATGGAAAAGTCATGATGTCAAAAATATAGAACTATACATGAATATTTTTTTATGATTAGTTTTTACGGAAAAATGGATACTCAGTAGAAGTGTAGATTTTTTAATATTTGAGATGTAATGTAGTAGTTATGGAATAATTATCTAAAACACTAAACATTAAAAGATCTTAAAAGTGAATTATTAACATAATAAAAAGATAGTGTAATGTTTAACTCAAGGTCCTTATATATACATCACATCATATGCAGATTATGATTGTTTCATGATCGGTATAAGAGCGTCATCCTCAATAGTACACATTCTTCATTTTATGTATGATTATATTTTTCTAAATTTATATTAAATGGATAAAAATATATTCTCCTATTTCCCTTCAAAGGAACATGATTTATTTATATATAAATTTTTTCATATTCTAATTATTATTTTAAATATTCATAATTTTTACATCATCAGGAACTTCTAATTAATTATTGCTTATTTTTCATCTTATTCTTAAAAAAGGAAAACTGTTTATGATTATCTATCACTATATATCTTTAAAAATAATTAATTTTATTACTTTAATCTCAAATATTTTTATGTCTATTTTTAAATCATTTTTGTGTTATGATATTTATTGATAACCTATAAACGCACTTATATTTCCATAAAATACTCAATTTATATATATATTTTGAATGTATATTCATCATCAAAATCTCAAAAATTATTCACTAAGTGCTTCCATCGATGAAATATTTTGTAGATGTTGTATATGCTTCACGGTATTGTATTGACCAATTTTAGGTGTAGAAAAGTACATTTACTATTTATTCTGATATTTTAGATAGATTACAGTTTAAACGAACATTATTCTATCCATAATATTCAGCTACCAATTTCATCAACTAACAAATCCAATATATTATAATGTTTTCATATATGATACTTCATGGTTATTATCATGTTTTTCAATTTAAATTTCAAATTCAATAGAAATTTACTCTCTTTCATTTTTATATCATAGTATCTGGATGGTATGACCAGTTTCCACCACATATAATCACATATACATCTATATAAATTCCATAAAATTGATATTTATTATTATAAACATATCACACTATTCATATATAAACATAAATAATAAGATTAAAATTATATTCCTCAAATTTGACTGATTATATTTTTTTGGGCCAGAGACATTTGTATTCACCATGTAGATGAGATTTATGTCCAGTTCATATTTTAGTGAAATAAATTTTAGACCACTTTCCCCTATATAAAAATTTTGTGTCTTTTTTTGGATTATGTTTCATATTTTTCATTTAAACGGTATCCTTCATTTGGGATGGGTTTTTATTCGTTTTTAGATGAATGTCGTCTAGACTCTGATGGCACAAGTAATTCACATTTCCCTGATTTGTAAAAATTCTGTTATTTTAATTAAAAATTAATATATTAATATTATTGCTTCTTAATTTATTTAATTATTTTTTAATAATTCCATTGATTACATATCCATTTTGATTAAATCAAATCTCATTCCCACATATGTAGAGTTTACAAATTCTCAAGTTGATGTCTCACAAGCCTTACAATTATTGAATATTTTTATTCTCCATCACATATTCAACACACCATGTGTTTAAAATAATTTATATACTCCCATAGACACCATTGATTAAATTCAATTTGAATTAAATTATTTCTTCTATAATTCCTAGATGATTTATAATACAAGTCGAAAAATATGATTACCCACTTTTGATAATTCATGAGATAATATTCTTCATTGTAGTGAAGGAAATTCATAATAGATATGAATTTTTTAGTTTATTAGTTTATTTCCATGAGACTATTGGTTATATAGGAAAATATAAACAATAATATATTATTCCTTATACACACATAAAATTTAATTCACTAAAGTCTTCAAATATATATCTATTTTGGAATAAATATTACATTGTTGTCATTATATCATTTTTTTATGACTACGATGGTTTAAAAAATTTAACCTCTTTTCATGTATTCAAAAATAATTTTTTTTCCAATGGTAGATCAATAAAAATTACCTATTGAATATATTTATTATAAGTGATGAATGAGATACCCTCATCCACCATTGTGGACTACTGGGTCCTCCAACCTTAAATAACTCTTTTTCAATTACTCCAAGGATATGGGTTGTCCATAAAATAGATAAAATTAAAATTTCATTACAAGGAAAATCATTTCTCCTTAATTAATCAACACGTACCTAACTTGTTTTATCACCTTCATTATTGTAATTTATTCGTGAATATTGTATTTTTCCTATCCAATTTAATTTATTCTGAGAAATAATTGATCACACTTATGGAGAATTATGTTTTACGAAATAATACCTAATTTTTTTATCCATTACCTCAATCCATAAATATTATTACGTCATTTTATGTGATAATATATTAATTATAAGTTTACATATTATTTTGGAACATTTTTTTTAGAAAATTTGTGAAACCTTTAGAGGTTGTAATGAATATTTATGTTTTCTCTATATCATTGATCTACCCAATGTGTAGATGCTTAGTTCAATAAATTTATTTCTCTTATAATTCACATTTCATTCTTGACAAAAAATTATTCTTATATATACACAAAATTCTTATCTCTCACATCTCTTCTAGCATTATGTTCGTCGATCTCTTTTTTTGTTCATCAATCTTCATCAAGTCCTTAAAAGCATATTCTAAATTCACATATCTCAATCACTGATTATCTAAATTTTAATATTTTAAATAAATATTTTATTTTATTGAATCAATTTATTTATAGGATTCAATAATTAATTCATTAATTATTCAATTTACAAGTATTGGAGACCAAGTTCCCTATGATCTCCCACAATTTCAATGCTATGATCAAATGTACATTCAATTTGATGGTCTTCCTTGTTTTTTGGATCATAATTTTCAATTATAGAAAACATTTAATACACTATATCATATTTAATATTTATCTCTTGTTCTTATATATAGTCATATTAATCATTCACTTAATTTCATTCCATGATATTGATTTGAAATTTCATTCCATAAGATGATACATTTTGGAATACCATTTTTGTAATGAATATCTATTGTGGTTATTAACATGTTATTATTCACCAATTTCATTACCATATTCTCATGTACATATGTAAATAATTTATTTCAAGTTAACACTATAAAAACTATTGAGTCAATAAGGTTTCCTTATGAATTTTTCAATACAACATGTTTTGATAATTACAAACACTTTATCTTATGGAAAATTATATTATCATAAAAATTAGTTTCTTAAAGAAAAATTCTACACACTATGGAAACATCAATCATTAAATTTTTTTTCATTTCATCATCTTATAAAAAAAATTAATTTTATTACTAAGTATAAAATTCAGATCTTTATTAAAAACCATAGAATCATGTAGTTCATTGCATATAGAGACTTCTGATTTTAGAGTCTGAATTATCTATTTTTAGACTCAGTATTGTTTGAATTTCAAACTCCAAATTATCTATAATTTAGACTCCTATTTCTCTTAAATTAAAACTATGAATTATATGAAATTAATAATTGGAATTCTATGAAATTCAGACTCAAGATTAATCAAGATTAAGATAATAATTCCTCGAAATTCAGAATCCAAATTCCTCAGAATCCAGACTCCGAATTCCTCGGAATTCAGATTCTAAATTCCTCCGAATTTAGACATTGAATTCCTGAGAATTAAGACTATGAATTCCTAAGAATTATTACTCCAAATTTCCATAGAATTTGGACTCTGAATTCCTCAAAATTAGGACTCTTGATTCCTTATAATCCAGACACTATATTTATCTGAATTTAGACACTGAATTCGTCATAATTCAAACTCCAAGTTCATTGGAATTCAGACTCTGAATTCATCTAAATATCCATGATTTCTAGAGTCAAATTATATATATGATTAGACTCTGAATTATGTTTTTTCTTCCGACTACAGATATTCTGAATTGGTTAATATAATTCATTTCTTCCTTACAGATGATTTTATAAATATGTAATAATATCATAAATTTTGATTCTAACTAACTGTTGGTTGAGTGACATGTGTTCAGGTCCTTCCAAAATTAACTATATAATATGATCGTTGGAGGAGGGATACAATCATTGATATTTTTCATATAAATAGTATCTCATTGGAACGATCTCTATATAAATCCATCTATTAATAAATTTTTAATTTACATGTTTTGATGATGTGAATTAATTTCTACAGAGAGAAAGACTCTTTTGATTTGTGCATTTTGATGAACATCTTATTTAGCCATGAAAATCTAGTTCAGCTTCCATCGGGAAACTTTGATAGTTGATGAGTACAATTGAGCGATTTCAGGGATATGAAGATATAGGTGCTGACTACCTTAAAGATATAGGGATTGAAGGGATAACAAAATAAACTCTGATACTTCTATTAAGGGATTACCCTGGTCTGGGTAAGACAAACTTTAATGAAAATATAAATCAAGGGACCTTTATTTAAGGTTTTTGGGTACCCTACATTGGGAGTAAAAATATTTCCCACTTGTTACTTGTTTTTTTAGGTTTTATTTACACTGTATATTGATAATGGAAGAAAGTAGAAATTTCACATTCATTCATGTACTTTACCCACTCTGGTAAATTATATTTTATATGCTATAAGGAAGAATCTTCCTTTAACAAAATTATTCTTACGTTTCTTTTCCGGATTTATATTCTTAGAGCCTAAGAATTTTTTTCTTATAGTTAAGAAATAAATAGGGGTTTTGATTCTACCTTTGTTAACTTATTTATACATTGTTTTCCTTGATGATAAAATGTTTTTAAACTTACAATTCACCCCCAGCTCTTGTAATATAGCATCTTCATATACTATTTCGATCCTACAATTGGTATCAGATGAGATCTCTGAAATACTTATATTCACATATAATATTTCTTGATCAATTTTTATTTTCTTTCTGAACTTATATTGTTTATGATTTCCTAAAATATTTCATCTTTACTTGTAAACTCTAAGCCTTAACAAGTTTTTATGGAAATGATATTTTCTTATAGAATGGTAGGAATAAATGTGGTTCCATTGAGAAACATAATTCTACAAGACCACCAATTTATTTTTTTAATGATTATGAATACATGAGATATAGAATAAAGACCTTTTTGATTAACACTAGAGTAGAATTTTTTTTTGTGCTCACTGCTTTCTAAAAAATTCTCGACAGGGAAGTAAAAACCATCACAAATAATGAAAATCGGAATATAAACTAAATTACAAGGTATGCAATAATTTGTTGCGTTCTATGTCCATGAACATATATATAAAAATGTCTTATTGTAATGCATCCCACTTCATTTGGATGAAACTCGAAGTTACACATTTTGGGGCTTCTAATGTATTAAAAACCAGAAGAGAAATGTTGAGAGATGAATATCATGAATTATTATTTCCTCATAGAGAAACTACGTGAAAAGTGAAACAAAGATTCGTGCCCATTGTAAACAGTCTTCAATCTATATGAGAAAATGGTTTAGATGATGCAATTGTTGTGGATACGATTATAGATATTATTCCAATTGAGTGGGAATCTCAAAGAACAATCATTGATGATTACATGAAAGTTTCCAATATTACTATTGATGATGTTTTTGGAACTATTCTTAAATATGAGATAATAATTAAAATATATGATGACATGAATTAGAATAATAATGGAAATAGAAGTGTAGCCTTTACCACTACTAAATTCAAAACTCTAGTAAGGGTTACAAGATCTAAGTGTAATAAAGTAACTTTTCTATCTATGTCTAGTGAAAGTGAACATTCTAAAAATTATATAGTTAATCTTTATCTAAGGATGAACAAGTTAGTGGGAAATAAAGACTTTCAATATAGATATAAATGATAGAAATAAAATACAATAAAGTCTCATATGCCACTTTATATGAATGCAAAAGCGCAGAACACATTAGGCCAAATTATCCCATGCATGAAAGGAATGATAAAAAAGTAAAGAATTCTGATAGGAATAGAAATATGTATTATATGTTTAATAATAAGAAAATCATGAAGGCTAATGATACATGGAGTTCCATTGGTGGTGACTGATCTGATGAAGATTCAAAGTATAAAACTTCTTGTTAGAAAAATCATAGTATACTAGCCAAACTAACCATTGAAAATAATTTTCTAATAGACAAGGTCTACAATGCTGAATCTAACACTAATGTATCATTGAATGAAAATTACACTGATGATAAATATTATATGTCTTTAAATGAATAATAATTTTCTGACGAAGATAACTCTTTACAATCTTATGATGAATTTTCGTGGTTTTCCAAACTGCAAGAAAATGAAATTAATAAAATAAATAAAAATATTTAGAATGTATGTTCTTAAATATCAGTTTTAAGTAAAGAAGTATGAGATCATTCTAAGGATCATGATCAAAAAAATATTTTATTTTGAAACTATTTCTGAAATCCTTAAAGAAGTCAATTATGAGAAGGATAATCTTTCTAAAGATCATAAAGATGTAAATTCTATAAACATTTTTTAGAATCTAACTGAAGTTGTAAAACTAATAACTCGTAGGATAAGAACATGGTTATCAATCTAAATTCATAAATATTTTCTTTAATGAAATTCCTTTCAAGATTTACCTATGGTAAGGAAATATTTAATAGGATGTATTCCAAAATTTTAACACTGAGTAATAGTTCTCAATTTGGTTATACTCAATCAAAACATATTTTTAGTAACAATAATTTTGTTCTCTAATATCATCCATTTTCCTCCATTTTCATTGTGCTGGATGTTGGGAAGGAAATTTTTTATTAAAAAATATAATCATTAGGTTTTCATAAAGCTAATTTTTCTAGTAAAATGGGTATTCTTAAAATTTTACATTCTAAAATTTCTAGATCCATGAAATAATGGATTCCAAAAGTCAAACTATTTTATTTACAAGAAAATAAATAATGTTCCAATAGAAATACATGGTATAGGGATAGTGGATGTTCCTCGCATATGACTGGTAACAGAAACTTATTTTTAATAATTATCAAGAATAAAATAGGAAAAGTAACTTTTAGTGATAATGCTATGGGTGAAAATGTTGGTATAGGTAAAATTGTTCATCTTGGAAAAACATTAATTTAAAATGTTTTAATTTTCAAGGGTCTTAATCACAAATTCATTAGCATAATTAAATTATGTGATGATGGTTACCATTTGAATTTTAGGAAATATAAATTCTTATTACATAATTCCAAGGAAAATTTCATTCTTTTTTCCCATATACAAGAGAATGTATACACAATAAACATAGAAGACCATTGAATCCAAGATATACCTTGCCTTAGAGAAATGGAAGATCAATCGGGGTTATGAAATAGAAGGTTAGGACATTGTAACCTTGGTAACCTATTAAAAATCTCAAGAAAATGACTTATTAAGGATCTACCAGAACATAGATTTGATTCTTCAACGATTTTTTATCCTTGTAAATATGGAATTTAACATAATTCATGTTTTAATTTAATCATTTAGGTCTCAAATTCTGATGCATTAATGTTAGTTCTTTCATATATTTTTGGTCCAACACAAACTACATGTACTGGAGGAAAATACTAGGTATTTTTCTTGGTTGAAGATTACACTAGATTAATTAGGGTCAATATTCTAGCAAAGAAATCAGATGTTTTTTATTATTTCATTACTCTTAGATCCCAAGACAAAAATGAGTAAAACATTAAATTGATAACTATTCATAGTGATCATTGAAGGGAATTTCAAACTTCATATTTTGAAACTTTTTGTAGTAAGAAAGGAATTACTCAAAACTTATACGCCCCCAAGAACTTCTCAATAGAATAGTGTTGTTTAATGAAGAAATATTATTCTTAAAGAGATAACTAGAACCATGTTGAGTGAATAATATATATCTAAACACTTTTGGGATGAATATATTCGTACAAATTTTTATACTATAAATTGAGTTTCAAAACAACCTTTTTATAAAACAACACCTTAGGAATTGCGGATTGGTCGAAAACAAAAAAATCCATACTTTAAAGAGTTCAGTTAAAAATTATTCATCCAGAATATTATATATATCATACATAAATTTTCACTCAAATTTGATGAAGGATGTTTCCTAGGCTATTCCACAACTTCTAAGGGTTATAGAGTTTTTTGTAAAAACACTTGTACTGTTGAAGAAATAGTGCATGTCAAATTTAGGGAAACTGATCCTTTTGTTTTTAAACAAACCCAACATACATCCTCAAATGTTTTTTAAAAAAATAATTATCAAACTTTGATAGAATATTTTTCTAATAATGAAAATGTTCGAGAAAATAATTCTTAATCATTTTACCTAGATTATTTTCTACCATATGTTAAAGACCATATTTTACAAAACCTAAATTTGTTTTTTCATAAGAATCATCCATTTGATATTAACAATGGTGATGTAAATCAACTTGTAAGTACTAGAAGTTCCTTAACAAATGAAGTAGAAAAACTAGCATTTATTCCATGATTAGAACAAAAATACATTGATAAAAATTTTGGTTATGATGAATGTGTTATATCCATGTCGGATCAGGTAAAGTAATTTTAAAGGAATAATTTCTAAAACATGGTAGAAATACCTAATGAAAATTCTATAATTAGTGTTAAATGGGTCTTCAAGAATAAGTGTAATATAAATGTAATCATAGTAAGAAATAAAGATAGGATAGTTTCTAGAGGATATAATAAACAATAAGGAATAGACTATGATGAAACCTATGTTATAGTAGCAAGACTTGAATATATTCACATTTACATGCCTTTGATGCATCATTTAATTTATAACTTTTCAAATGGATGTAAAGTGTGCATTCCATAACATATATGATCAAGAAGAAGTTTATTTTAAATAAACAACTAGTTTTGAAGACACAAAACGTCATAAACATGTTTAAAAAATTACAATGATTTAAATGGACTTTAAAAAGCCCTTAGAGCCTGGAATGATAGAATTACATGATTTTTGTTATAAAAAAATTATGTTAAGAAAACTCTTGATCCAACACTTTTCATAACGAAAGATAAGAAAATTGATTTAATTGTTCAAATTTATGCTGGATAAATTTATATTCAGATAAACTCAGTTATATTTAACCTATTCACTTGCTAATCTAATAAAATATATGTTTGAAATGATTATAATAGGTAAGTTAACATTTTTCCAAGGTTTTCATATTTCTCAAAAAACAGAAAGAAACTATATAGCACAACATAAGTATATTAATTATCTTGTTAAAAATTATGGATATTACAAAATTGAAATCATACACATTCTAATATGTACCTCATTTTCTCTAGATCTTGATGAAGCTGGGAAACTAGTAGATCAAACACCATTTAGATGTATGATAGGAAGTTTACTCTGCATGACAGCCAGTCGTTTAGACATAATTTTTTCAGTATTCTTATGTACAAGATTTCAAACAAATACAAAGGAATCTCATTTAAAATAAGTGAAAATAATTTTTTACAATTTAAGGGTAAAAATGGATTTAGGACTTTTCTATACTTCTAGAAATGGATGTTTTTAAAAAATATTTTTAGATGCTGATTTCGATGGGTGTAGAATGGGTATAAAAATTACATCTGGAACTTGTAATTTCTTTGGAGATTCATTAATTTTTTTTTCATGTAAAAATCTAAACTCAACATCACTTACCACGGTTGAAGCTGAATATATAGCAGGTGGAAGTTTCTGTGCTCAAGTGGTGTGGATGCAACACACACTCAAAACTTTATGGCATGAGTTTTAGAAAACCAATGATATTGTGTGATAATACAAGTTCCATTGACTTAATCAAAAAACCCTACATATCACTCATGTTCTAAACAAATATATATTAAGCATCACTTTATTAGGGATCACACAATTAAAAGAGATACCATTATTCTATTTATCAGAATACCAGATAAACCTACTAATATATTAAAAAAATCATTTCCTTATGATATATTTAAATAAATTATAAAAGTTAGTAATGATAATCATAAGGTAATATTCTATATTAATTGTGTTTTGAAATCCATCTCTTGTCATTAAGAAACTCATTTTTCATAGGGGGAGAACATTTTTGTGTTTCGCAAAAAATTCCCTTAGTCAAATTTTCTGTAATAAAAATTTTCCATAATCAAAATTTTTTCATTATCAATATTTTTTAATAATCTAATTTTTCATAATAATAAATTTTTCCTTAATAACATTTTTGGTAACCCATGTTTTTAAATTAGTTAAATTTTTCATAATAAATGTTTTTCCTTAATCTAATTTTTGTTCCTTAATAATTTTTTTTTCATAACCAAATTTTTTTTGATCCCAATGCTTGGAACCCAAATGTTCTTTCCATATTTTTTTTTAAAATCCAAAATTATTCCAAAATAAAAATTTTCATTACTGATAATTTATTCAGCAATCCAGAATGCATGATTCCATAGTTAAATTTTCATAAATGAAGTTTTTATTTTATTGTATGGAAGAAAAAGTTTATCACATTAACATTCCCTAAATCCAAAATTTTTAACAAAACCTCAAAGGATCATAACCTCCCAAATCCTTCATTGGATTTAATTTCAATCGTCAGATTATTTTTTCCTTTTTTCAACTATTTTATCAAATTAAGAATTTTAACTATCGCCTTGATGCCTATATAATGGCCCCATATTTTTCGTTCTACATCGGTTTTCTAAAATATTTGTGATGTAGATCTTCCTCTCTTAAAAAATATCCTTCGGCATTTCAATGTTTGCGTAGACTACATATGTCATAGGATACCTCCCCAAAAAAACATACATCTTCAACTAAGAACGTCAGCGAATAGAAAATATACAGGAAAATATTATTTTCTCCAAAATTCATCTCAAATTATAATTACATAATTACCCAAAACATTAAGTTGAATGGAATGGATAAATTTTCATAGATAAATTAAAATTTCAGAATCTGGTTTACCCAAAGCTGCTTATTGAATTCTATGATACATTATGTTTTTTCAATGAAGGTGGAGAGAAAAAGTTTCTTTCAAGAGTTATGGTAAAACTTATTCCCATATATTTCAACATGGAAAAAAATATAATTAAGAGTTCCATACGATGTAGAATACATTTTCTATACTCACAAGTTTCCAGACCAGTTAGGATGTTTTGAGAAGGAAAAGGAAATAGAGTTGCATGGACTCAAATGAGTAAAAACTCCAAAGATAAATAATCTATCATTGAATTTCAGGATACTAGAATTATGGGTATATAGTTTGTTCATTCTGAGAAAAGGATACAAGGACTCCTTAATGAAAAGTGACATCTTTGTCCTCAATTTTTTTCAGCATGGGGAAGATATACCTGGTGGAGTATATCCTTCTTTAAAATACAAACATCATGAATGGAACCCTAAAATGTGAGATCATTATGTATCTGACAATTCTATCTAAGATCATAGTGATATGCTTAGAATAGTTCTATATTCCCTCCATCTCTAAGACAATAAATTTCAAGATATTTATACTATGTGATGAAACCTTTATGATAATTGAAGTAGGTCTCAATACATAGTATGGAAAATTTTATGATCTTAAAAAAAGTGATGTTGAATCTCTTGCTAAAAATTTTAAAGTAGGAGAGACTTCCAAGAATGATCAGAAGAATAGAAATCAAATAAAACTAGAAACTAAGGAGATGACTATGCTACCAGAATGTCTGTCAACGCAACCATTACATAAAAATAAAAAAACATTCCACAATTAAGTTTTAGAAAACTGGAGAAAACACAAGAAGGATAAGAAATAAGGATATTTTTGTTTATTCCTAGATCATGTGGATTCAATGGCCTTGAAGATTAAAAATGATAAAGTGTTAGAGAATTATGAAAAACGAATAAACCAAAGAAAAGAATTTTTTAATCTAATATTGTTCAAGAACTTATAAAGTATACTAAAAATCCTCTAAAAATATTCAGGTTCTGGAAAACATTCTCAACGAACCAGTACTAGTAGATACTATATGAAAGGAACACATAATAACATATCCTGAAGTGGAAGAAGAACTAGTTCTAGAAGAAGAAGTAGAATATGAAGAAGAATAAATAGATGAAAGTGATGATGTTGTAAAGGAAGTTGAATAATATCAAGAGAAAGAAATTCCTTCCAAAAATAATTCAATCCAGAATTCCCAGGATAAATAAAACTATATATATTTTTTCAATGAATAGAGGACGAGGGTCCTAAAGTTGTTAAAAAAACCTTATGATTATGAAATTAACAATCAAGACATTATCAAACTAGATGATCATAATGGATATGATGAGAATGAAGATGTTGATGAAAACAAAACTATAAAAATTTCATCCAGAGAGAATGAATCTCTGAAGGCTTCGAAGACTGTTTCTAAAGTAGACAAATGAAAATTAGTGATTGATAATACAACTGATCAGGTTGTGTTGTTTAAAATGGATGTTTCTATATCATCCAAAATGAAGGAAGTAGAGCTAGAAATATAATCTTCACATGCAATGGAATCAGATTATAAATCATATTTCTTGGATCAAGATTTTGTGGTACGGTCTCAAAATAAGTTAGTAGAAACCATACCCTTGTTTAAATGTATTTCTTAGAGACTCTAGTTACTTCAACAATCTTTTTATCAAAAGTCAGACTCTGTAAGCATGCTCAGGTAAAAATTCAGCAAGCTTGAGGATGATTTCAAGAGCATTATTTTTGTTTTGAAGCTCACAATAGATCTTTTAAAAAAGTTACAAATATATAGAAAAGAACAATTGAAGACTTTAGGATATTTGATGAATTCCATGAATTGAGGAAATATTCCTTTGATAAGTAAGCTGATAGTATAAAAAATATTACAAAATATTTTATAGATAATCCAAACCTACAACTTGACTTTCGAAAGTGAAAAGATAAAAATATATTGGATACTAAATTTAGTTGCTCAAAATTTGTAGATAAAAATGGAATTCCGGAAATATTTATATGAAAATTTCATCATGTAATAAGAGATACTAAAGTCTCAGGAAGAAACTCTTTAGTCTAAGTACGAAAAAAATCTAGGCTCTGGAAAATAAAAGTCAGAATCAAGAATTATTACTCAAGTGGTTTGAGGATAATCATAAAGAGCTTAAAAAGTTGAAGGCGATTTTGAAGATGATATTGCTAAAAGAAAATAAGGATGATTAAATTTTCATCTCATTTCTGATTTATTGTGGTATTTTTCCTTGTATTAATTTTTCCAGTCATAATGAAAATTCTGATGTCCATCTTTTTTTTTGTTTTTTATAGTTGTAATCTTTTAGTTAAAATTTTTATCCATTCCACCTATTCATTTTTGAAAATCACAAAGGGGGAGAAATTAATGATCAAAAGAATACTATGTATAAAGTAGATAATTCCAAAATGAAGGGGGGTTTTATGTAAGTTGAGTTCACTTAAAGAATAATTTATTATGAAAGAAAAATTAAAATGTTTCTATGGAAGTCAGTAATATTATTCCTGGAGATTTCAAAACCTAAGGGGTAGTTAGTCGTATTTATTATGATTCATAAGTAAAGGGTGATAAATTTTCTTTTAATGTTCATAAAGGAATTTTATAGTCTTTATATTATTTTTCAAAATTTTCTTTGTGATTTCCAGAAAGGGGTAGATTGTTGAGTCAATAAGGTTTCCTTAGGACTTTTTCATTCCAATTTGGTTTAAAAATCACAAATACTTTATCTTAAGGAAAGTTTTCGTCTCATAAGGATAATTTTATTAAAAAAAATTCCATTCTATAAGGAAATTTTTATCCATACTTTTGTATTCATTTCTTCATATTATATAACCAAAATAATTTTAGTACTATGTATAAAATTTGGATACTTATTAAAAACCTTGGAATCTTATATTTCCTTGGATATAGAGTCTTCTGTTTTTAGACTCTTAATTCTCAGTTTTTAGACTCAAAATTCTCTGAAATTCTGACATCGAAATCTATGAAATTAAGACTCTGAATTCCCCAAAATTTAGACTCTGAATTCCCCAAAATTCAGACTCTGAATTCATTAAAATTCAAATTCCTAATCCCTTAGAATTCAGATTCCAAATTCCTCAAAATTCAGACTCTGAATTCTGTAGAATTCGATCACCGAATTCCTCAAAATTCTGACTCTGAATTCCTCATAATTTCAACACTGAATTCCCCAAAATTAAGACTCTGGATTCATTAGAATTTTGACTTCTAAATCTATATAATTCGGATTCCAAATTTTTCATAAAACCTAATCTAAATAACCATGTTTTCTAGAATCAGATTATTTATTTGATTAGACAATGAATTCTGTTTTTCCTTAGAATCCACATATTCATAATTGGATAAGAAAATTAATTTCTTCATTACACATTCCATTGTATGTATAAAATGATGTCATGCATTTTTGTTTCAATATAACTGTTGGTTGAGTGACACATGTACAGGTCCCACCAAAATACATGAAAAATGTGTCCATTGGAGGAGGGAGGTGACTGTTGAAGTTTAGCCTAAAAATATGAGCTCATTTGAATGATCTCTATATCAATACCTCTATTGATCAACATAGATATAACATGTTGTAGATTTTGTGAAGATATTTATAGAGATAGAAATAGAAAAACACTTAGTATTTATGCATTTTGATGATTATCTTGTTTAGCCATGAACATCTTGTTCATCGTGCTTTTTGAAACTCAGATTATTGCTGAGTACAATCAATGCCTTCCACGAATAGGAAGACATAGGTTTTGGATACCTTAAAAATCGAGGTCGTTGGGGTATAGAAAGAATGATTTTGATATTATTATAAAGGGCTTACTCTGGTGTGGGTAAGATAGAATTTCTTGAAAGTATAAATCTAGGGACCTTTATCCAAGGTTGTTAGATACCCTACTCTTGGGGTGAAAATATTTCCCACGTGTTACTTGTTTTTGTTTCAAGTTTGTTTCCATTTTATTTTGATAAAGGAAAAATATATAACATTTTTATACGTTCATGTATTATACTTACTCTCATAAAAAATATTCTATACACTTTAAGGTAGAATCTTCCTTTATGAATATTGTTTTTATTTTTATTTTCCAGATTCATATTTCAGGACAATAAGCTAGTTTGTTGTATTGTTATGAAATAATGTGGGTTTCTGAATCAACCTTGTATAACCTAGTAAAACAATTTACTTAAGGACAAAAACGAATGTTTTTAAACATATAATTCACCCCCCTTGTAAGTGATCATATATATATATATACTATTTTGATCTTAGAGAAATAACCCAAAAAAATATTTACTTTGAATCTAACATTTAACTCTCTTGAATTTTACGGATATTATTGGGAGACATTGATTATCAAAATAATCATTTCCCTAATTAACTTAAGAGATATAATGTTTCTATATGATTTTAAATGTATTCTCAATGTTTTAATTATATTAGGGTTTTATAACATAAATCCCATTTCACAATTTATATGTATAAATAGATGTTCATTATGATATTACTTTTCAAAATTCCATTCCCCATATGTTGATACATTCTAATTATCTAGAAGTTGAAGTCCCTATAAAATTCAATTTCCAATATCAATAACCTTAAATTCTCCACCAAGTCATTTTATAACTCCATCAATATTAGTAATTTAGATGAAAACCCTATCAGAATTTTTATATATGTGCATCATTTGATTATTAAAATTATTATTCATAACATAATTATTATTCTGTATTACCATACTATAACCATTATAAATGATGTGAAATAAGGGCCACATGGCCTATATTCTCATGTATTGATTCAAATTCATGTATATTTAATAAGACTACAAAATGGATGGATCATTATGATATTTATCATCAATAATCAATAAAATTCAATCGTCTTTAGTCTTTGAAATTTTTGATTCATCATTTACATGTGTAAAATCTATAGTTGAAAAGAATACATAACAACCAAGAGTGTTTTTATGATGGTTTATCCAACTATATAATAGTCGATGACTAATTTTGTGAAATCAAGGAACCCATTTTTCATATAATATGTTCTCGATACTGATATTCTACCAAAAATTTAGATTTTTTTTATCTTTCTATGATACCCCTTATTGAAACCCAAGATAGAATAATAGTGAAGAGGTGAATGTGGGAGACATTTTTTAAATATTTATATTATAATCTTTAATCCCATACTGGTGGTAACATGTTACAAATGTAATATTAAATAAAAAATCCACAATAGTCAAATATAAAAGATTCCAGGAATAGTATAAAAATTATTTTGTTTAACACCAATGGAATATTTTAGGATCATCCACTCATAGCATTTTTATTATACCTGAATTCAATAAGATTTAATTATTTTTTATGATTTCAACTATTCTTCAATAGACTCTCTATTCAAGGAACACTGCCTTCATAATGAGATCTATGAATTTCCAATTTCTTCAATAGACCAAGTATGTCAAATGTTTACTGTGCATTGATCAATTTAATGTATTCCTTAGTTTATAAAATTTATGGACACATACATATTTTCAAGAGTCTATAATTTTTCATCATGGAAGCCTATAATATATACTCAAATTTATTCAATAGTCACTAAAAAACACCTTGATCTTTACGAATAAAAATGAAAATGAAAATAGAACTTCTATAATCTAATCACATAGATTATTTTTCATTGCATAATAACCTATGAGAATATATACCACCCATATAGGACAACATTTATCATATTTCCAACTAAGTCCATTTCAGATCATCACCCCATCATAACATTTTTTTGAAAAAAACATTATTCATATGCTTTTGTTCTGGAATACTGCCTTTGAACTATATTCTTGGATGCTTCTTTTTAAATCACATTGATTAACTCACATTCACACATTGACTCCCCAAATTGGTCTTAATTCACCCAATGTGTGGACCTTAAAAGACATCTGATTCATTCCTTAGTCAATATTTTGATTAATGACTTCTTATTATTAAACATCTAATTGATTATTAGTTAATATATTAGTTTGGTTTTAATATGAAATTTTCTTTGAGAGACTCACTAACCATAAGAATTACTATTTAAACCCTAGCTAAATACCTTTTTTCATAGACCCTTCACATACATCCAACAAATAAACACCAAAATGAATCATCCTTTATAGACCATTTATATTAATTTCTTACAACCGTAGAAGGTGACTAAAAAATATTGTTCAAAGATCATAATTCTTTCAATTTTACCATGTAATTCCATTACATATGGTTAAGAATCTCTATCTAAATTAAAATTTTCATACTCCCTTCATATACTTACAAAAACGAAACCCCTTCATGAACCATCCTTTATAGACCATTTATGTTAATTTCTTACTACCATAGAGGTATGAAAAAAATCATTATTCAAAGATCAAAATAAATTCAATTGTTCAATGTAATTCCTTTACATAATGATAAAAATCAATATTTTGAGATTAAAAACCATCCATGTGAACTCAACACTACCTTTTCAATAGGTGGACTCCCTACATAATCATGAAAACTATGTGCTAACCTTTCAAGGATCCTTTGGAAATTATAAAACATTGGAGTACAATCATATGACAAGGGTCAGTTACTCAACACATATACCACCATATCTTTCACAAAAACCAATATGAAAATTCACTAAATCTTCTAAATATTAACACCAAACAATTTTTAAACTGATGGAAAAAAATTTACACTACACAATAATCAAAAACTCAATATACCTACACTATTTATTATAATAAATCTTCTTTTGTCTTCAAGAACTAATGATCATCCCATAAATGGATTTTCTAATAAAATAATATTTCAATAAAACACTATCCGAGAACACCTTAGTTCTAAAATTATGACTAACGTTTTTTAATATAGGGGAAAAACTAGGATACACCATAATATTAATATCAAAAATAGAAAATATATTGATAAAAATGAATCTAAATATGTAAAAATTATAATTTATTTTTAAATAAGATATGGATAAAAAAATTAAAAAATTTATTAATAAATGAGAAAAATATTTGGATTCTAAAAAACAATACATATCCTCTAGTTTTGATATTTATAGATCATATTATGTATAACGATATTTTACAACAAAGTGTTACAGTAATAGATTTAACTTAATCTAAACTAGTTTTTTTTTCTTTAGGAAAACAAGTTGGAAACCATATCTCATCATTGTAAGATACATGAAAACATTCTTCAAATGATTTACAAATTACTCTGTAAAATGAGATATAGGAAATGACTAAGGAAAATATATTGATGAATATATTAATATATATTTTTTATTCTGTTGTGATTTTATATTTTATGTTTCTAAATTTTTCGTTTTATAATCTTTAAATATAAGTTTTTATTTGTGTGTGTTTTATATATATATTTCCTTTTTCTTTTAAAAAAATAATCAATACATGTTTAAATTTATATTATATTTTATTTTAATTGAGATAAAAAAGAAATGGTATATCTAAATGTTTATGAGGAAATTTATATTTAAAGAATATATTTATTTATTCATAATTTGTTAATATATTTTTTAATGATGGAAAAAAACTTTTAATATATTACATAAATCCTTTATATGAAATAATTGTATAATTATTAATTTTAGTGTTGGTCGGAGTGGTTTACTCAAGAGGGGGGTGAATTGAGTACCAATTAAAATTTCTATATTTAAAAGCAGTGTCTTAAAGACCCCCAAATAAAATAATAAATTAAACTGTAGTGAATTTATATTAATGTAGAGATTCTGTTAGGTTCTCAAGGGATTGATTAATTCCCAGTTAATCAACACAGGAGTGTGTGATTATCTTTTGAAACTAACTTACTAATCTACACTTAACATAAACACTTGCTAATTTAATTATCAAAGTAACTTTAAAAACAGTATTGGTTTTAAAGTGATTAGCAGCGGAATAAAACTTTGAAATAAATGGCACAACAATGTAACCAAGAGGTTCAGTCTCAAGCCGAGACTTAGTCCTCTCAAAAGTTTATATAAAAATGATCCACACCCTGGATCGGGGTTCAACAGTTTACAACTGTCCAGGTCCAAGACCTCTACCACTGTTCTTCGTGGGAAACGGTACAACAGCAACCAGCTGTCCAGGTCACACACGACCTCTACCACAGTTCTTCGTGGGAAAGAAAGAATGAAAGAGTTTTGTAAGGATTTACAGATCCTTCAGTTTGAGTACAGGAGACAGTGTATGTGTTAGATATAGCAGATAACACACACTGCTCGAAATGAATGGTAATAAATCACAGAACAAGAGATGTAGAGTTTAGAGATGGTTCTGGTGATTTCAGTATAGCTCTGGACTCCTTTGGATTCGATTAGAAGTGAGTCTGAGTCCTCTTCTTGTTTCTGTTGAGAAACAGAGTGTCGTATGCTCCAGGTTCACAGGTGGTGAGAATGTAGTCGATGAAGTTCTTCTTGTAAGCACAGAACACTCCTCGAGTATGCTTGATTTTCTGTGAGCTTTTCTGTGTTCCTCTTGTGCTTGTGTCGCTTTTGGTATAATGGATGCACCGCACTTTTCTGGTTCGCTTCTTGTTTTCTTCACACGTTCGCCTTTTTTTTCTGGTATGTAGTCTTCTCGTATTTATCTCCCATCAGGGGACAGAAGAGATTTCTTTTCAGCAGGTACGAGGTACGGGTTCCTGACATCCGACAACCTTTATCAGGTATTTGACAAATCATTAAAATGTACATGATATGACCGTTAGATAGATTAAATATAGGAAATAAAGAAATTCAAACAGTGAGTTGAGTGATCAGTAGGTAATCAGCATCGGTAGCTTGAACATCGGTGGCTTGAACATCGGTAGCTTAATGTCATTAGTTGCTTTGACTCTATCGGTGGCTCTATGCGTCGGTTGGTACATGCATCGGTAGCTCCATGCGTCGGTAGGTACATGCATCGGTAGCTCCATGCGTCGGTAGGTACATGCATCGGTAGCTCCATGCGTCGGTAGGTACATGCATCGGTAGCTCCATGCGTCGGTAGGTACATGCATCGGTAGCTCCATGCGTCGGTGGCTGCGAGTCTATCGGTAGCTTCGTCCATCGGTGACTTATTCCATCGGTAGCTATTTATACTTACACCGGTAGCTCTACGTTTGTATCGGTAGTTGTATTTATAAGTACATCGGTAACTCTGTGTTAAGTCTATCGGTAGCTGTCTGTCGGTAGACTAAGTCTATCGGTAGACTGGTTACCGGTAGCTCTTTATCAGTAGCTATAGGCAGATTACTTATCTGTTTTAGGAAGAACACATCCGATTGTGTTAGAATCAATTTATAACTTGTATGAACATGGATAAATGATGATTAACATATTCCAAAGACTATTTAAAAAAGATGTTATTGGTTTGATCACAGATTGGAAAGAATTAAAGTATAGATCAACAATACTTAACAATATCATAGAGGATGAAGACATAATTGGGATTTTCAACACAAATAAATACATGATTGAGATTATCAAAACAGGTGAGGTCAACAATCTCCCCCTTTTTGATAATCACAATTTATGATATAGGCATTTAACATGGTGACAATATAAGAGTAAAGAGTATAGTATTGAATTCAATTTTCTCAGAGAAAACAGCATCATAGATAATAGAAATAGTATGATATAGACATAAGTTATCAGAGGTAAAAAATAGTAAGGTACTATATAGACATAAGTTATCAGAGATAAAAATGGAAACAAAACAAAGGATAATGTGTTTCCCCTTATGCCTTATTTTTCTCCATTGAAAATATTTCTCATTTTGTTCTCCTCCTTATTCTCGCATAAAAAGTTTCTCCCCCTCTCTTATTGTTCTCCCCCTTTGTGATAATCAAAAATTGGGAAAGCATATATATAGATATATATAGAGGAGAGAAATAAAACAAAGAGAAGTAAAAATTGTTCTGTATTAGAGTAATCAGAAAGTACAACAAAAACAGATTACAAAGGAATTTCTATCAAAAAGCCTAGCCACTGGTTCACTCCGCATCTGCAATGTGAGATTTTCCTTTAGGATCAGAAGGATGCTCGGGTGGCGAGGATTCAGGTGAAGGTTTGGGAATGCCAGAAAAGATCAAAGGAGGCTGGGCCACTGACACAGAGTCAGGCTTGTAAGTTGAAGATTTTTGGGTAATCATTGGTTTGAGGCTTTGAATGGCTTGAGCAGGAGTCAGCTGGACTGAGGGAGCAGCTGAGGCAGAAGCAGGCAAAGCAGGAGGGATGATGACTGGTCTAGCATCAACATGCAAGAAGGGCAGCAGCAGATTTCTAAAATCCATAATAATTCCTCCTCCTCTTTCCATAGCAGAGAGGAAATCATCTTTGTTCTCCATGAATTTCTCTAAGGCAGGAGTCAGTTCTCGCAGCTTGCTCACTTGTTCTTTGAAAGCTTGGGTGACTGGAGGGAGCTTCATGTGCTCCAACATTAGCTTGAAGTGGTGTTCGAGTTGATGCTTGGTGAAAATCTTGGAGAAGTAGTAGTCCACTTTGCTTTTTATGGCTTCTTGAGATGCAGAGGCTTCTCTCATAAAATCTTGAACTATCTTCATGATTTCTCTGGCAGAATCCCTTGTAGAAAGCACCACTCGGCTTAACTCTGATGAGTCCCCAGAGCCACTGGTAGGAATAGAACCAATCTCCTCCTTCAATATTGCTCGAACTGAGTTCATATCAACTGATGGTTTGGATGTGAGAGGGCCAAGAGAGAAGGAAACAGTTTCTTTAAAACTCTTTGACAAACCACTGATTAGGCTTTGAACTTGAGAGTCTTGTAATTGAACATGATCCTTCACTGAGGTTTTGAAACTTTCAAACACTGAGACAAACTGGCTAACTACACTCTTCACATAGGCTAGATCCTTGTCAGCTTGAGACTTGGAGCTCATATAGGAATCCAAAGCAACCACTGATGTCTTGAGAGCTTCCAGATCAGCTTCCATTCTTGAAGACTGAGTCTGGCATTCTTTCACTTCTTCCATAAGCTCAGACATAAAGGAAGAAAAATTACAAGCCAGAGATAGCTCGAAGGATCTCTCTAGCACTTTCATTTCTTCATAAAAGCTTTCCTTTATCTCAGCAACTGAAGCACTGAATGATTTTTTTATCTCATCCTTCATGGATTCAAGATCTGATTTGGAGACAAAATCACTTGAGACAACTGCAGCAGATCCCCTTGCTGAGGCCAAATTAACTACAGAAGTAGTCATTATTGAATTAATTGAGGATGCAAGAGAGGTTTCCATTAGCTTCACTTCTTCAACAAAACTGGATTTGAGGTCCTCTTTCAGCTTAGTCAAATCATGAAATCTGACCACATCGTCTGGCAACAACTCAGCAGCAATATCATAATTGGTCTTTGGTCTATCCACAGACATCTCATTGTCAGAATCTGGATAATCTAATCCACAGACCATAAAACCTGGGTCTTCTACCCAGTCTCCAATCTCAATAGCTACTGTAACATTCCCAAGCACAGACCGATGCTCCCCCTCAATGGGTGCATTCTCATGTGTCACAACAGCCTTTTCTGCTGGCCGTTCTTCATCAGAATCTTCTACCACAAGTTCTACAGGTGTAGCATTTAGAAGATCTTCTGATACAGGTACAGCTTCTTCTCTATCTCTTTCTTCTTCAGCAGCAGGTATAGCTGAGTTTCCAATTAAGGGACTCATACTTAACCTACCAGAAGCAGGCGATTCAACTGCATTCTCCTTTTCCTCTTCTTCTTGGTGAGGTACAGACTGGTCTTCCTCATAAGTAGGCAAAACTTCCTCTACTTTTCCTTTCCTAGAATAAACCAGTTCTGCAACAGGACTTGGGGGCAAGTCTGGATCTCCTCCAACATCCATAGGAGTTTCTTCTTCTTCTTCTTCTTCTGTCTCATCACTATAAGCAGGTTCCTCTTCATCAGGTCTTAGACTCGGATCTCTCATATCCTTTGGTCTTGAGGGATAATCCACAGGATTAAACCTATCATAGATTTTCTGATCATCACTGACCCATTCTCCCTTCCATGGGTTCCAGTTAATTTTCATATACTTGCAAACAGTCGAGGTGATGCAGAAATTGTTCTTGACTACAACTGTCTCATCCTGAGACTCAGCTATTTCTTTCACTTTTATCATCACTGAAATCAGCTTGGCAAAGAACAAGGCATTGGTCTTTGACTTTGGTCTAATCATGTCTTCCATTTGAAGCATCAACAATCTGCACAGATTGACTTTTACACCATGTCTTAGCAAATGAAGAAGATAGATATCTTGATATCTCAGATTTGCAAAATCTCCTCTCCTCGGTATCAACACATGCTGAACAAATTTGAAAAGAAGTCGATTCTCTCCATCCATTTCAGCAGCTACCACTTGCCTTTGATTTCCATTCCCAGTCAGCTCTTGTAAGGCGGTCTCATAATCAAAAATGTCACTACTAGGTGGCATTGCTCTTGACACATACCCAGAGACACCTTCATGTGGTACTTTTAAACTCTCATCCCACTCTACTGAAGAAAAAGACATCTCTTTTCCATTTACAAAAGAGCTTACTCGATTCTCATTCTCAGACTTCTCAAAGGTTACAAACTCATAGAACTGCTTTACCAATTTCGGGTAGTATGGGCCATTGTTATTCGATAAACAATCCACCCATTTCTGGTCTTCCAGAATCTCGAGCACTAAGGATTTGCTAGGCAGTAGCCATTCCACGCACAGTTCCTTCTCGATTACTATATCTCTATTCTGCAAGTGAGGATTCACTGGACGCCTTCCCGATCTAGTTTTGACTTCACTAACACTGGCTTTATGCTGTGTCTTCTGCTTCTTAGCATTTGGTTCTGCACTTTCATCTCTGATGATAGGAAGCTTGGTTTTTGCCATCGCGGGTTTAGGGTTCTTGGTCGATTTGGGTGCTAAGGTTCGAAGGTGAGAGATTTTGAGCTCGGTGAGGTAAGAAGTGGCTTAGACTTAGTTTTATCATTTAGGAATTCCAAATAAACGATTAAAATAGAGTAATAAAATAAAATAAAACGATTCGTATTCTTGGCGGAAGACAGAAGCTTTAAACTTTGCATCGGTGTGAGTTAATCATCGGTGAGAAAAACAAATCGGTGAGCGTTGTACATTGGTGAGAATTTCTACATCGGTGAGAAACATACATCGGTGAGAATTTTCACATCAGTGAGAATTTCACATCAGTGAGGATTTTCACATCGGTGAGAATTTTCACATCGGTGAGAATTTTACATCAGTGAGAATTTTCACACCGGTTGTGATTAAACATTCCCAGTTCATGTCTTATGAAACTTAGCCTATCCGAACTTAAAGGTTTAGTGAAAATATCAGCCAATTGATGTTCAGTGCCAATAAATTCAAGAGAAATATCACCTTTTTGATAGTGATCTCTTAGGAAATGGTGTCTTACATCTATGTGTTTGGTTCTAGAGTGAGATACAGGATTCTTAGAGATGTTTATTGCACTGGTGTTATCACAGTTGATTGAAACATGTTTAAAAACGTATCCATAGTCCAAAAGAGTGTGTTTCATCCACAGAATTTGTGCACAGCAACTACCAGCAGCTATATATTCTGCTTCAGCAGTAGATAATGCAACCGAGTTCTGTTTCTTACTACACCAGGAAACTAAGGATTTTCCAAGCAAATGACATGTTCCTGATGTGATTTTTCTATCTAGCTTACAACCAGCAAAGTCAGCATCTGAATAACTCATTAACTCAAAGGATTGTCCTTTTGGGTAAAACAAACCTAAGTTAACCGTGTGTTTGAGATATTTGAAAATTCTTTTAACAGCAAGCAAATGAGATTCTTTTGGGTTAGCTTGAAATCTAGCACACATACACACACTAAACATAATATCAGGTCGACTAGCAGTAAGATAAAGTAAACTACCAATCATACCTCTGTAATTTGTTTGATCAACTGGTTTCCCAGTTTCATCTGTGTCCAATTTACAGGTAGTACTCATAGGAGTTTCACTTTCCTTGATACTATCCAGACCAAAACGTTTTAAAAGATCCTTTGTATATTTACTTTGATTCAAAATAATACCATTTTCATTTTGAAATACTTGAAATCCAAGAAAGTACTTAAGCTCTCCCATTAAGCTCATTTCAAATTCATTTTGCATACTTTTTGAAAAATCAGTACATAAAGAGTGTTTAGAAGATCCAAAAATAATATCATCAACATATATTTGTACAACTAAAACATCTTTAGAAATTCTTTTAATGAAAAGAGTTGGATCAGCAATCCCTTTAGTAAAACCTTTTGAAATAAGGAAATTGCTAAGTCTATCATACCAAGCTCTTGGTGCTTGTTTTAAACCATACAAAGCTTTAGAAAGTTTAAATACTTGATTTGGAAAATGGGGGTTAGCAAATCCAGGTGGTTGTTCTACAAAAACATCTTCAATTATAAAACCATTTAGAAATGCACTTTTTACATCCATTTGATATAACTTGAAATCCAGATGTGCAGCATATGCAAGTAAGATCCTAATGGCTTCTAGTCTAGCTACAGGTGCAAAAGTTTCCTCATAGTCTATGCCTTCTTCTTGACTATATCCTTGTGCAACTAGTCTAGCTTTATTTCTAACTATATTTCCAGATTCATCTACTTTATTTCTAAAAACCCATTTTGTGCCTATTGTCAAAGTGTCCTTGGGTCTGTCAACTAATTCCCAGACTTTGTTTCTTTCAAACTGATTTAATTCTTCCTGCATAGCTATTACCCAGAATTCATCATTGATAGCATCATTGATATTTTTGGGTTCCAGCTGTGAAAGAAAGGCTTGATGTTCAACCTGGTTTCTTAGAGAAGCTCTAGTTTGTGTTCCTCTATCCAGATTACCAACAACAGCTTCTAAAGGATGATTCTTTAGAATCCTCGTTGATCTAGTAAAGGTTGGACTAGAAATTTCAGGTTCATCTATAGGTTCGGGTTCAACAGAAGCAGATTCTGGAGAAAGTCCAGAACTGGATACTTTTATAACAGGTTCTTTAGATTTATCATTAAGGTCCAGAATAGATAAGTCTTCTTCAAGATTTTCAAGAGAGGTTTTAGGCTCATGTGGATCAGTTTCATCAAACTTGATGTGAACAGATTCTTCCACACATTTGGTTTTCTTATTGAATACTCTATAGGCTTTACTTGAAATAGAGTAACCCAGAAAAATTCCTTCGTCACTTTTGGAAGCAAACTTATCCAGATTATCTTTAGTATTCAGAATAAATACTTTGCAACCAAAAACTTTAAAGTAATTAACCTTAGGATTTCTATTGTTCCACAATTCATAAGGGGTTTTCTTAAGAACAGGTCTAATCAAGACTCTATTAATAACATAACAAGCTGTATTCACAGCTTCAGCCCAAAAATAAATAGGCAGGTCATATTCATTGAGCATGGTTCTAGCAATTTCTTGAAGAGTTCGGTTTCTTCTTTCTACTACACCATTCTGTTGGGGTGTTCTAGGGGCAGAGAAGTTATGAGTATAGCCATTGTGTGAGCAATAAGATTCAAAATCTTGATTTTCAAACTCACGACCATGATCACTTCTCAGGGTCTTAATCTTGAGTCCACTACGATTTTCTACAGACTTGGAGTATTTAACAAAGTAAGAACAAGCTTCACTTTTGTGAGCTAGAAAATATACCCAAGTATATCTAGAAAAGTCATCTACAAGAACATAAACATAGTGCTTCCCATTTAAACTAGAAACTCTTGATGGTCCAAACAAATCCATGTGAACCAATTCAAGTGGTTGAGAAGTTGAAACTTCTTTCTTTGATTTAAAAGAAACTTTGTGTTGTTTTCCCTTTTGACAGGGGTTACACACTCTATCATTTGGGAATTCTAACTTAGGTAGGTCTCTAACTAGGTTTTTCCTAGAAAGTTTTCTAAGTGAGTGAATGTTGCAATGTCCTAATCTTCTGTGCCATAGCCAAGATTCTTTATGAAAAGCATTCAAACAATTAATATTCTGCTTAGCTAAAGAATTCAGATTAACAGCATAAACATTTTCATTTCTTAAGGCAGAAAATACCAAAACATTCTTAGAATCAAAAACTTTGCAAGAATCATTTTCAAATTTAACATGAAAACCATCATCACATAACTGAGAAATACTTAATAAATTGTATTTAAGGCCATCAACAAATAAAACTTTAGAAATCAAAATTGAATCAGTGTTACCAATCTGGCCTAGGCCGATGATTTTCCCTTTTGAGTTATCACCAAAGGTGACAAAGCCTCCATCAACTTTTATTAAACTCTTGAAACAAGAGAAGTCTCCTGACATATGTCTTGAACATCCACTGTCCAAGTACCATGTCTCTTTACAGGAGCTCTTTAAGCAAGTTCCCTACAAAACAGATTTAGATGGGAGATGATTTTGGTACCCAGATCTTCTTGGGTCCAGACAGGTTAGCCAATAACACTTTAGGTACCCATATTTGTCTAATGGATCTCATATAATTTGTAGAATTGACATGCTTTGAAAGATAAACTTTATTAGATCTATAGCTATGTATATAACTGGTTGAAGCATATGAAGTTCCAGAATTACCTTCATTCTGTCCAGATTTAGAAATGAATCTAGTTTTAGCAATTTTCCTTTGTCCAGGTTGGTATCCTATACCAGTAGTGTATTTAGGTGCTACTTGCTTTCCTAGCATCTGTGTTAGAGTATTCTTGCCATTGGCGAACTTCTCTAAGTCTTTTCTAAGTTGCTCATTTGACAGTTTCAGTTCTGTATTTTCTTTTAACAGTTGAGCATTTTTCTCTCTTTCAATAGTAAGTTCGGTTTTAACTGTAGTGGTGAGAGCATGTTGTTTCTTTAATGACTTGTATTTATCCTTAAGTTCATTACATGTCTCTTCCAGCATATCACAGTATTCAAACAGTTCAGATTTAGACATGTTATCACCTTCAGAATCATCTCCAGAATAATATGACTTTGAAGCAGGAGTTTCAGCAGTTACCTCAGAAGTGTTTGCCATAAAGCACATGTTGGCTCGATTCCTTTCAGAGTCTGAAGATTCAGCTTCACTTGTGCTGTCTTCTGAAGCACTCCAAGTAGCCTTCATAGCTTTCTTAAACTTATTGTCCTTATATTCATATTTCTTTTTATATTTCATCTTTGGACAGTCGGCTTTAATGTGTCCTTTTCTCTTGCACTCATAGCAGACAACATCATCTGACTTGTCATTCTTCTTCCAGTCCTTTTTCCATTTGCCTTGGTGATCATACTTACCCTTATAATTTGTTTTTCTGAAGAACTTCTTTTTCCTATAAAATTTCTTAAATCTTCTAGCAATGTGAGCCATCTCAGCATCACTGTCAGAATCACTTCCACTGTCTTCACAGCTTGAACTTTCAACTACAGCTTGAAGCTTTTCCTTGTCCTTATTCTTTGAGGTTGAGGATTTGAAAGCAACAGACTTTCTTGCAGGTTCATTGTCTTCCTCTTTGTTCACTTTAAGCTCTTCTTCATACATCATCAGCTTGCCAATTAGTTCCTTGATAGGTAGAGAAGCTATGTCACAGGATTCTCTGATTGAGACAGACGTGCCTCTCCATCTATCAGGTAGACATCTCAAAATTCTCATAATTTGTTCCTTCGATGAGACATCCTTTCCCAGCGAGATCATTGTATTGACAATTTCGTTGAACCTGAGATACATGTCAGAAATGGGTTCGTCAGGCTTCATTTTAAAATTATCATACTTGATAGTATAAGTGTCCAATCTCATTTCTTTAACATTAGTTGTTCCTTCATGAGAAACAGCTAAGGTATCCCAAATTTCATATGCAGTTTTACATGCAGAAATTCTATTAAACTCTTCATCTCCTAGAGCACAGTATAAGGCATTCATAGCTTTACAGTTGTTATTGTAGGCAGTCTTTGTAGGTTCATCCCAAGTAGATCTAGCAGTAGTAGGAATTTTGTATTCTGATTCAATAGCAGTCCAAATATCAAAACCTATGCTTTCTAGATGGATTTTCATTTTCAGCTTCCACTGAGCATAATTAGTTCCATTGAAGTAAGGTGGCCGGTTAGTAGCAGCACCCTCAAGTCTATTGTCCATGATGAGAAAATTTTAAAGAGATAAAAATTTAGAAATAACAGAAATTTTAAGAACTTTAAAATACAACTAAAATCACAGTTCAAAAGCAGAGTACTTTTAGAAAGTATTTTCAACCTCTGATACCAAGTGTTGGTCGGAGTGGTTTACTCAAGAGGGGGGTGAATTGAGTACCAATTAAAATTTCTATATTTAAAAGCAGTGTCTTAAAGACCCCCAAATAAAATAATAAATTAAACTGTAGTGAATTTATATTAATGTAGAGATTCTGTTAGGTTCTCAAGGGATTGATTAATTCCCAGTTAATCAACACAGGAGTGTGTGATTATATTTTGAAACTAACTTACTAATCTACACTTAACATAAACACTTGCTAATTTAATTATCAAAGTAACTTTAAAAACAGTATTGGTTTTAAAGTGATTAGCAGCGGAATAAAACTTTGAAATAGATGGCACAACAATGTAACCAAGAGGTTCAGTCTCAAGCCGAGACTTAGTCCTCTCAAAAGTTTATATAAAAATGATCCACACCCTGGATCGGGGTTCAACAGTTTACAACTGTCCAGGTCCAAGACCTCTACCACTGTTCTTCGTGGGAAACGGTACAACAGCAACCAGCTGTCCAGGTCACACACGACCTCTACCACAGTTCTTCGTGGGAAAGAAAGAATGAAAGAGTTTTGTAAGGATTTACAGATCCTTTAGTTTGAGTACAGGAGATAGTGTATGTGTTAGATATAGCAGATAACACACACTGCTCGAAATGAATGGTAATAAATCACAGAACAAGAGATGTAGAGTTTAGAGATGGTTCTGGTGATTTCAGTATAGCTCTGGACTCCTTTGGATTCGATTAGAAGTGAGTCTGAGTCCTCTTCTTGTTTCTGTTGAGAAACAGAGTGTCGTATGCTCCAGGTTCACAGGTGGTGAGAATGTAGTCGATGAAGTTCTTCTTGTAAGCACAGAACACTCCTCGAGTATGCTTGATTTTCTGTGAGCTTCTCTGTGTTCCTCTTGTGCTTGTGTCGCTTTTGGTATAATGGATGCACCGCACTTTTCTGGTTCGCTTCTTGTTTTCTTCACACGTTCGCCTTTTTTTTTCTGGTATGTAGTCTTCTCGTATTTATCTCCCATCAGGGGACAGAAGAGATTTCTTTTCAGCAGGTACGAGGTACGGGTTCCTGACATCCGACAACCTTTATCAGGTATTTGACAAATCATTAAAATGTACATGATATGACCGTTAGATAGATTAAATATAGGAAATAAAGAAATTCAAACAGTGAGTTGAGTGATCGGTAGGTAATCAGCATCGGTAGCTTGAACATCGGTGGCTTGAACATCGGTAGCTTAATGTCATTAGTTGCTTTGACTCTATCGGTGGCTCTATGCGTCGGTTGGTACATGCATCGGTAGCTCCATGCGTCGGTAGGTACATGCATCGGTAGCTCCATGCGTCGGTAGGTACATGCATCGGTAGCTCCATGCGTCGGTAGGTACATGCATCGGTAGCTCCATGCGTCGGTAGGTACATGCATCGGTAGCTCCATGCGTCGGTGGCTGCGAGTCTATCGGTAGCTTCGTCCATCGGTGACTTATTCCATCGGTAGCTATTTATACTTACACCGGTAGCTCTACGTTTGTATCGGTAGCTGTATTTATAAGTACATCGGTAACTCTGTGTTAAGTCTATCGGTAGCTGTCTGTCGGTAGACTAAGTCTATCGGTAGACTGGTTACCGGTAGCTCTTTATCAGTAGCTATAGGCAGATTACTTATCTGTTTTAGGCAGAACACATCCGATTGTGTTAGAATCAATTTATAACTTGTATGAACATGGATAAATGATGATTAACATATTCCAAAGACTATTTAAAAAAGATGTTATTGGTTTGATCACAGATTGGAAAGAATTAAAGTATAGATCAACAATACTTAACAATATCATAGAGGATGAAGACATAATTGGGATTTTCAACACAAATAAATACATGATTGAGATTATCAAAACAGGTGAGGTCAACATTTAGGATGTATAAATTAAATTTCATAAGACATTATGGATCATAAAAATGATCATAATATACTCATATATTAATATAATGGATTGATAAAAAATTATTGTTATTATTTTATGAAAATGTTCTCTTACAAATAAAATAAATATTTTTACATTTTTACAATGAAATTGAAATCATTTTTAAGACAAATTAACAATATGATATATGTTTAGACTATATATAAAATATATAGATATATAAAATAAATTATAATTAAAATATGATATGTTATAACATTAATTTTAATATTCCTGACATGATATGTATGGTCTCAGACGTGGAATCCAATAATCGGTGCCCCAGTTCCGATCCCCACATGACCTCAAGTGCACCTCCATGTATTCCAAAGATACATGAATAGAAACAAGGGACTATGATAATGTGGAGATACTATACCCTATTTATCAAATTATTCTGTAACAGATATCATTTAAAATAATGGAAACAATAAAAAATTAACCAGGAGAATTCATTACTAAAAAACTCCACCAAAATGGTATAAACCACCACCAAATAGTAACAGTGTCATGTCATGATAATAATACCAAAAAAGTGAAGGAAACCCAACATAATGAAAAATAGGTTAATTTCTAACATGGGTCCTTGATCAATGAATTGATCCACATCATTTCACACTTGATGCCTTTGGCAACTCCCTAGTATGTGGCCCTTACCCTTATCATGGCATATAGCCATTAAATATTCTCAGGTACCCAATAGAATACCGAGTACGGTGTGATTAAAATTCAATTGGCCACTACTAATGGTGTATATAAAATATCAAGTCTAAATGAATATTTCATGAAAATACAATGTAAATCACAATATAAAAAAATATAACACAGTTTTCATTAGTTAACAAAATTCAATTTTATCATTTCCATTAACAATTAAACTTCTATTATTTATACCATCCTCGTTATAAGATTCATTATCAACACATGATCCGTGGGTAAGGAAATAACATTATTTACATAAGGGTTTATGCTAGAAAATTAATATTCATGATGGAAAAATTCAAGTAACCTATCTCACTAGAGATGATTGTTTCATAAATAATCATAACACACTTACCTTGGAGACTCATTCCTGGTGGTCTCATCCATGAAAAATATTAGAGGACTAGAGCATCCGTATGACTCCCTAACATGTGCATTCTAGGGTGGAGTTTAGATCATCAATCTAAAACGAACCCTAGGATGAGACTATGTATGTTATCACACACCACAAAGTCATATGTGCAAGATTATTTATCCATTCATCACATATATCATATCACAAACCATTCATAATCAATAAAAAAACATTTAAAATTCACATAACCATCAACACGTCAAGAATCATAAAGCCATTACTCATTTCCAAATTTAACATTTAATCAGCATAGCCCATTTAATCTATTTCCCTTATTCTACCACTACCAATTTAACATAATTATTAATTCTAAAACATTATCCAATTTAACATATTCATCAACATCTAAAGAAATAATAAAAATAAAAAATTTATCTTTTCACATGCCTTAACCAATTTACACATTTCCAATTAATTTTCATAAGAAATTTCTCACATTCAAATTAATCCATTTAACCCATCTCACCTCATTCCAAAAAATCCATTATACCCTTTCTAACAACTATACACAACCAGAATTGGTGACCCTCTATGTTTTAAAATAAAAGTCAATGCATTTACAATGGTCATTACTTTTTCTTAAAAAAATACTAGTCTTAGCTTCACAAATATCATTGTTCAAGAATTTTGGAACACACCATGGGTGGCCCTAAATTAGACTAATCTACCTCAATTCATAAGATAGGAATCATGAGGGGTTTAATTTACATTTAGCCTCACGTTTTACCTAATATTACTACAAGAATAAAATTAAGAATAAGGGAATAAAATGAAAGACCATGCAAGCACAAGTCACATCATAAGTATGGGATATAACTTGTAGACAACTTATTATGACTATAATGATGAACACATGTTTGACCATATCCTTATATCAAGATTCAGAAACCCCTTGAATCCCAAGCCTATGATCTATTGAAAATTAGGGTTTTAGGGATTCAGATGAAGAATAACGAAACCAAAATCCCTAATCTAGAAAATATAATAAATTGGAGGATTAGACATACCTGGATCATCGATCAACAACCAAGGAAACTCTAAATGGACAATTGATGAAGGATATCATCCCTTGGGAATACTTGAGAGATTGAATTAATCACTACTACTAGGGGAGGAATAAATGGAGATATAATTTGTCCAGAGAAATAATATCATTTGTGGGAGTATAGTAAATGCACAAATTTCTATAGGGTGTATGGTTTTGGTACACTGTTTTCCAAATTTTGGGCTAACTATCCACCTACCTCGTCCAACATGGGTAATGTCGTATGGTTTTATTGAGAGGTATTGAAAATCTGACAAACCATGTGACAACCATGTGGAATTCCTTTGTTATTGGGTCCATGGTTTTGATATTCCCCTCACATGGTTTTTCAATACTGGTCCCCCTCATTGATAACATAGTATGAGCGTGCATTAGTCCCTAATAGTGCATCAATTATGACACAAGAATTGGATGGCCTTTCTTTTTCATTTGTGTCCCAAACCACCAGAACACCCCCATACCCCCCATAAATCTAGTGAAAATTCCATTAACCAAAATTAAAATATTTAAAACCATCACACAAGGAAATACCTCCCTGAATTCGAGAATCTTACCTTCTCCCCACATAATTAACATGTCATCCTCAAACCATACTTTTAATTCACACTATTCTTATAAATAAATAATATTGGGCCACTACCCCAGGAAATCCGACTCCTCTTACTAAGATTCTTCTTGTGCATTTCCATGTTAAAATATTACTTAAACTGAAGGTACATTCCTTCCCTACAAGACTTTCTTACAATTTTCAATAATATGAACTGGTTTCTCTTCAATGGATACATCCTCCTCATGCTCAATATCATCACCCTCAATCACATGATATGGATTAGGTTGATACTGATTATACCTAGACATATGAAAAACATCATTCATACCACTATACCTTTGTAGAAGAGATAATTGTTATATTGTGGGTCTAATCCTCTCCATGAGAAAAAATAGACCCATGAACTTCAGTGCGACTAACCATGCTTCCAAATCTGATAGTCACCAAACATGGTCAACACCCGAAGAAGCACTCGACCACCAACCTCAAACTCAAGAGGTCTAGGAAGCAAATATACAAAAGAATTATTCAATATTTGATCCATTTCCACATGCATCTGAATCAAATAAACATGATTCTATGTCTCTTGACCAATAATCAGTAACATTTACTATGATTCCATATCCTCTAACAAACACAATAGAGACATAAATGCTCAACCATAGATCACCCCAAATGGTTTCATCAGAATCTATCTTGATAAATATTTTTTTGAGGAAAACTCTACCAAACCGAAGATTCTTTTTCCATAATCCACCAAATTATAGGAAAAATCATTTAAAATTTCCTCTAGTACATGAATTTGATACTCTAACTACCCAATGATTTTCAGGTGGAAGGCCAAACATAGAAAAACAATGGGACCACAAAACTTCTGTAATCCATTAAAAAAGAGTGATGTGAAAGGAAGATCATGATCCGAAACAATATTCTATGATACCCCATGCAACCACACAACCTCTCAAACATATAACTCAAAAAAATAATCCATGTTGGAAGTCTCTCAAATTAGTAAAAAATAATCCACCTTTGTCAATCGATCCATGACTACCCAAATCACATCATTGTTTCAAGAAATCCTCGGGATATGCACCATGAAATTCAAAGTCATTTCATCTCATTTTCATTCTGGAATTAGTAGTGCTTAAAATAAATGACTCAAACGTGGAAGGTCATCCTTCACCTGCTGATAGGTAAAGCACCATGAAAGGAAACCAAAAACATATTTCTTCATCCATGGCCACCAATACTTCCAAAAAAGAACATTGTATTGTTTTGAAAATAATGGATTCACATCCCACTATGATTCATGTAACTCACACATTAACTATTATTTTATACACATTGGCACAACCATGGGACCAAAAACCTAAAAAATACCATCATCAGCAATGGTCCAACCGTATGGTGTCTCCCAACATTTAATACATTCCCTTAATGCCTAACATTTTGAGTCCTCTTGTGCTTTCTCCTTCATCTGATTCAAAAGCACTAAATCAACTTCCATTGATGCAAAAATCATCCATCGTTGGACATCGTACTCCTTAAAATTAATTTATGAAAATAATAGAATCAAACAATTCTCTAATATTAATTATAGGACTACATGGTTTTATTTTTTCTGATTCAAATTATACGCAACATTGTTTCCCTTTCTCGATGTGTAAATGTGGTCAAAGACAAATGATTACATGTATTCAAAACATATTTTCTGCTGACAAATCAGATCATGTTATGATAAAATGCACCTACAGATATTATGATCAGTATACACTATTAACCATTATCCCAATAAGTAGTGTCACCAACACTTAAAAGCATACACAACTGTAGGTTACTCATGGTGTTGGATAGGGAAATGTATTTCAATATGCATCAACTTTCCTGAACCATATAAAGCCACCTAATATTATTGGAACATCAATTCACCAAAACCAACACCATGTGCATAAAAAACATGGTAAACCCCAAGCCTTGGTTTGTAAATATCAAAATCAATGCGGTTTTCAACCACTTCATTAACTCTTGAATGTTATTGACACATTCCGCTGACCACTGAAACATAATTCCATTCTTGGTCATGATCAAGAGTTGTTCTTCCAAATGGGAAATATATATGATGAACCTGTGGTAATAACTAGAAAAAACCATGAGCTATTAGACATTAGAAACATTCTTGGTCTGCTCACAAGATACAACTTCATATATATTATCTAAATCCAATAACACACATTCTTCAGAGATTATATGACCTAAAATGTCTACCCAGTCGATCCATAAATTAAATATTTATAGATCGATGTATAGCATGTTATCTCTGAGTGTACATAGGATAATTTAAAAATGTTTGGGATGATTATAAAGAGTATTTGAGTACACCATATTCTCATCAGAAAAGATAAACATGACCTTATCTAGGTAATTATGGAATATTTAATTCATTATCACCATTAAGAATGATAACGAATTAGTCAATCTAAAAGTAAATAACAATTTATATAACCCATAAATGATTATGATTAATTTATGTGGTATATAAAAATCAATAATCCTTATCAAAAGATAAAAAATTTCATATAAAAATTCAAAAATACCGAATCACGTATCAGCAGATCAATGAGATCACTAATTCCCAGAAGAGGGTTTTGGCTCTTAATCATCATCTGATTAACCTTTCTATAATCAACACACAACCACAATGATCAATCAACATTCTTGGAAAATATGATTAGATATTCCAAAGGTGACATATTATGATGAATAATCCATTTATTATTGATTTCCCCCAACTGAGTTTTATTTTCGAGGAGTTCTGCCACTCAAATTCATTATGATGTAATAAAAACTGGTTCTTCTCTTAGATGAAACACTATCATGATCTTTATATCTCTCTCACAAGGTACACTAATAAGTCCTTAAGGAAAATATCCAGGAATTGATCCACTATTGTAGGAATGTAAATATACTCTCATCCTCTATCATTAATCATGAGACTGTCCACATGGTTTCTGAGTTCACACAACTACTAACAAACTGTCCCTGCATGGATTTCCTTTAAATCTCATTCCACACGACTGAAATATGTATCTCTCTCAAGATATGTGAATATACCCTTATGAAGATAATACAAATTATGGTATTTTTTCAACACTACCCTTTCCAAACCCAAAATAATATTAAAAGACGACATCTCAAGACAAAAAGTCACATAGGAAATCATACCTGCAAATGTCAAGGGTACAAATGTTACATGGAATGATATTTTCTTCATATACTCATATTGGTGTATCAATCGATATACACCCACAAATATGCTCCACCCCTAGGAACAACACAATAATACACTGAGTAGAAATTAAAAAAGATTCAAAGAACATGTATCGATCCAAGAACTAAAAATTGTGGAATCAACAAAAATCATATACTTAACATTCAATGGAACCAAATCACCACATTCAATTAGATAATAAACTATCTGATGTTGACTAGCCACTCTAAAATGGGCTCAAATATAAATTATGATAAATGTATTCCTAGATGACTTGAATGCACTCTCACTAGCAAACCCCATCTGCCACCTCTTCTGGTATGTCTAGTAGTGCTCCAACGTCCTTATTGATATGAGGAAACAGACTAACTTTTTAAAATCTCCACATGAATCCACACTCCCTTATTAAATTTTTATCGAGGGTTCTTATAAAACCTCTACTCATGTCCCATTTTTCTATAGTATTTGCACACAACTGATGTTTGGGGAACTGGTGGCCCATGAGACCTGGCCTGCCATACTAATTTAAGAAAAATCGATATCTACTATGAGATTCTAGTTCATTATTCTTACAACTGAATCCACCACCACCCTGGTGTAGAATCTCGATATGAATCTTCCTACAATTTGAAACCGCACCACTGGATCACCCAACTTGAACTGAATGTCTACCACTAAATTCCTCAATGAGGTTCCCTCCTAAAATAAGAGCATGATCCAAATCCTCAGATACTCTCTTAAAATGGATGACAGTCAACGTCAACTTGATCTCATTTCATATTAAATAATATAAATGTATTTTCATTACTTCCTCATTACCCAATAAATTCATAACAAAACGTTGTAAATTAGGTAAGTGGACAGTATAATCCATCACTAAAATAGATCCCTAGATCAACCTAAAAAAGACTAAATCCATCTCCTTCCTCAATGTCTCCATATTTAAATGTTTCAAAAACTATTATAGAAATTCCTTATATTCCATAACATTATCCAACTAAGTATGGACCAAAACTTTCCTCAAACACTTGGCCTAATTTCAAAACATATTAGTCACCAACTTAACCACTATCTCTGAATGAGTGTCAAAGTGATCAAGAATCATTTTTTATAGAGTTTATCTAGAATTAATCTACATCAGGTCCAACCTCTCTCGCCAAATCTTGAGGGTGTTATTAATGAAAGTCCCTTGTCATCTTAAACAAACTCTGAACAGCCCAACCTAGGTCTCTTTCCATCATCTATATAAAACAAGATAATTTTTCATGGAACTTCTCTTCTCCCATATTACCCCGAATCACTATGTTCTATTTGTTCAGCTTTAGTGGAAAATTCTTGGAGACATCCTATTATCACCCAACATTCATAGGACATCAGGGTGGCATCTTCTAACAGTTCCATGTGCATATATCAGAACACATATATAATTAATTCAAAATTTTCATTAAAGAAGGATCTATAATATCAATAGTCAAACCCTTTCTCATTGACTATATCAGTGGACATCATCATTCCTAGATCATTACACACTACCATCCCTATTTGAGTTCGTTTCTAATATAGTGTAAACGAACATATATTTTCACAATCCCATCATGAGACTCATTTTTAAACCCATTTCTTCATTCAAAATATAATTATTCCCTCATAGCAATATTTACCATATAAAAAGTTGTTATGATAAATAGTCTATCCTATTTACACCATTCATTAAGAACAATTATTTAACCATTATTTAACTATATTTTAATATAACCCTTTTTATCATCTTTATTAGTCAACATTTTCATCAAATTTTCAACGAACTAGAATTAATTCTACTCTTTAAGCCCCAAAACCATCCCTTGTGTGCCTATCAGGATGCATTCCATGTAAATACCTAGGATCCTAAAATGGTTCCTTAATGCATGACCTTATTTCATTATTGACAAACTCAAATATCCTAAAATAATCTCAACACACCAAAAGTTCATCACCTAATGGTTTATAATCGTTTATCCGTCACTATATTTATCATAACAAACAATTCTCAACCTTGGAGTTTGGGGTTTCCCCCATACATGGGTTACATAATCCCATTCTTGAGCCAAATTCCATGAACTGACTTTTCCTAACCACCCTCAAATACCACTTTGTAATATCCCGACCTAGAAGCCACTAACTGTTTTTCAATTCCATGTCACCACAATACCACAAGCTCGACTCATCAAATTCTTGAGGATGCCGACTAGAAGAGATGGTCTAGTAGATCATATGGGTAGGCTATACCCTCTCTATCAAAGTATGATGAAAAAATAACATATAAATTAATGGAAATAATAACACAATAAAAAATAATAATAATTACTAAACATTTCCCTGAACATGTTATCAACAAAAACCAAATAGTAAATGTTTCACTTCATACTAATAGTTTGAAAAGTGAAGGAAACACAAAATAATAATAAATAGTTTAATAAAAAAATGGGCCTTGAATCCATGTCTGGTTCCTCATCTTGAACATCCAAATCTTGAATAAACTTCATATCCTAGGGCCCTTTACCTTGTGCTAACCTACATCCATGAAATCTACTAAGGTGCCCAATGGCTTCCTCTGAATAGTGTGAGTACAACTTTGTAGGCCAGCACCAATATGGTATAAAAAATATCCAATATAAATAGAATGTTCCTAAAAGTAATAAGTAAATGATAAGATAAAAAACTCATGTTCCCTTATTTATAAAAATTCACTTTAACCGTTCCCATAATCAATTCCATTACCATCATTTATACCATCCTCATTACTAGATTTATTCTCATCACATTATCCATGGGATATGTAATTACAATATTTATACAATGGCCTTTGTCAGTTAATTACTATGAATGAGAAAATAATTAAATTTACCTATATCAATAGGGTTTAAGTTTTGCTAAATAACCATAATTAAATTACCTAAGAGCCTCAGTCCTGGTAGCGTCATCCATTGAAACTATTTTGGGCCTTGATAATTCATCTGACTCCATAACTTGTACATTCAAGGTTGGGATTTAGACCCTCAATCCTACCCGACCCATGAGAAGAGCCTCAATCCTTTACCCACACTACTAATCCATGTATATATTATAATTTATCCAATCAAAACATATATCATATCCTAAAACATTCACTATAAATTAACATAACCTTTACAATTTACATTACAATCAACTTGTCAATCATATCAGGCCTTAACCCATTAGATCATTTATAATTTTGTTAGTATGCTCCATTTAATCCATTTAACTTTTTCCACCTTACCCGATTTAACATAATAAATAATTATCATTCATAATTCAATTTAACATATTCATCATGATCCGATGAATTAAAACATTTTAAAAAGTAATCATTTCTTATTCTATAAAAACTTAATGCATTTATATTTCCATTTAATAATCCATTTGACACATTGAAATTAAACAATTTAACACATTCTCACATCATGCCAAACAATCCATTAATCCATTCATAACAACTAGAAAAAACCACCCTTGGTACCCTATTTTGGTTTAAAATACATTACAACACATTTATAGTGGGATCAACTACATCTCTAAACAATACTAGGATTCACATCACAAATCTCCATGTTCGAGAATACTGACACCCATTTTACCAACTATTACTAACGTAATAAAATTCAAAACAATATAAAAAGAAACTCACCAACAGGAAAGAACATATCAAATCAAAACTATGGGTATAACTTTTAGGAAACCTACCTCAAATCCAAGGATGAATGCATGCTTGATCATAGGCTAAGATTCAGATTCTAGATTCCCAAAAATCCCACAACTTTTATCATGTGTAAAATGAGGTTTTTGGGATTATAATGAATAAGAATGAAACCAGAAGACCTAATCTAATAAGGATAACCACGATGAGTGTTAGACATCAACAGAGCTTCAATCTATAGCCAACGACACTCATAATGTCCTATAACTGAAGGAAATAAACCCTTTAGAATATTTTGGAGCTTGAGTTTATCACTGGAGAAGGAGGGGGAAGAAATTGGTAAAAAATATTGAGAGAGACTAAAAATCCCAATGTTTAGTTTTGTAAATTTACACTTTCTAATGGAGAGCATGGTTTGGACACACGTTTTACCAAGGTGTGTGCAAACTATGTGACTTCCTCATTCCGAGGGGTGTTAAGTAATATGGTTTCCTAGGGATTTTCACATAGTGTGAGAAACTATACAAAAACTTTGAGAAATTCCTGTTAGCAAGGTTTAATGGTCTGGGTCCACCCTAGGAACAATTATTATTAAGCATGCACCCCCTCCCAGCTTTAACGGTTTTGGCACACTCGTATCCCTTACCATGCGCCAACCATGGAACCAGAATTAGAGGGAAAATTCTTTTTTATTTCATATCATTATCCCCAATAACACCCTAAATTGTCCTCATAAATTCCTGCAATATTACATAAATAAAATTAAAAGATTTATATCAAAATGCACACAAGAAAATAACACTATGAACTTCAGGATCATACATTAGATATATTATAATTCAATTTTATTCAATTATAAATTATTTTATTCTTTTAATATCTAATAATTAATACATATAATTTTATATGACATATCCGTTGTGTCATATATAGTTCCAATTTTTCTTTTTATCCATTTAGTGTCACCAACTATAATAGAAATTTCAGTAATGATTTGACGATATCTGAAATCATGATTATGATGTATTTAATGTAATGATTTTATTTATATAGAATGATCATACATGGTTACTGATGTAGAAAAAATTATAAATAATGGGATAATTATTAAATAAATATAAATATAATTTTAATGTGATACACTTTTTTGGATGAATTAAAAAATATAAATAGATTTGACAACAATATATATAATTCACTATTTAAATTCACAATTTAATAACAACATTTACCTACTATGTATTTTTGGGCATTTTCAAAATAAACATCATATTTTACAATATTGTCTCATTTCAACCTAAAAAGTATCAAAATTCACTCCAATATAGACATTTCAAATATAATATTCATTTGAATTACAATTTAGATAGGGAAAAATGTTATATTTTGAGGTCATGTGTTGTATAATTAATAAAATAGTATAGATATTACTCAATACATTATATGTTTTAATTATGAATATAGATAATAACTAATAATGAATCAAATATATATATATATGAGAATTTTATCATAAATTCATTACAAAAAGACTATAAGTAATTAAAAATATCATGATTCATAATATAAATATTTTGAAAATTCATGTAATTATGTCTCATACATATCCTTGAAAAATCATATCTTATTTAAAGGATATGTACTACGGCAATCAAGGAATAGTTGAAACCCATTCCACTAAACATAATACATGAGTATATTATTTCATGTCCAATAACATTACAACCCATGAAATATAATATAAAAAATGAATTGAAATACTTTAATTATAGGACCATCTATCACATAATGATATATTCATTCATATGTGTGCTATAAAAATATTAACAAAATCATAATACATCATAGAATAAATAAAAAACTAAAATTATATAAAACATAATGAAATTTCACCAAATTATATTTTCAAAAAATAAATAGTAATAATTTTTATAATTCCATGATAGAATATCCCTAATGAAAAATATAGAAAAAGAAAAATGACTAAAAATATAGGGGTGTTGACATTGATGAGTAATTTGTCAGAGTAAGAGAGAAATTTAAATAAATATCAAGCTGAAATATAAAATTCACTATAATTTTTTAATGAAAATATATGGTGTTATCATTTAAAAAAGGATGGATAATATCCTTAATATTTTTTTTAAAATCATGGTATAAATAACCTGTTTTTGAGAAATTATAATGATGATAAAAGAAATTGGGGGTGATTTTGAGATATATATTTAATATTTTATAAAAATATAAAATTCTAATATTTGGAAAAAAGATAAAAATATTTTATAGAGATGATAAGATATCATATATGCAGAGGAAAATTTATCTAACACAAAAGATGATCAAGAAGAAAAATAATAATGACTTATGACTTAATTGAAAACCATTTTAATGGTTTTGAAGGGTTTCACATTCATAAATTTCTTAGATATATTTGATTAAAAATTCTATAGAATTAGAAAAATATTATATAAAAATTTTGGACACAATAAATGAGTGTACATTATTTCAACAAAAACATTGAATTATTTGTACACCACTTTTTCATTCAAGAAATGTTTTATTCTTTTGTGATGATTCCTTATAATATAAATTAGGACCGTTCTAAAATATTCACATATCCTTTTATTGTTTGAATATTTTGAAGTGTTGGGTTGAGAAAAAAATACTTAAAAGGGGTAAAAACCCAATGAAATCTTATTATCCCAACAAAAATAGAAAATACCAAGATTATTTTTATCCATTTCATAACATGTATTGACATTCCATTCACCAGTTATATAATAAAATAATTCCAAGTTATTTTATTTCAGTTGCTGGACATGTTATCCCCCTTATTATCAACATCAAATTTTATTTCATTGCCCATTGCATTAGAGAGTTACATCAGACCCGTTTTTTATCATTATCATTCTCACCCATCGCCATCTATATGGGAAAAATTACCATATTAGGATGAAAAAATATTAATAATAAAAAATCTTTTTCATAAAAAAAGCCATGAAAAATTCCATTATAGCCATATCAGAAACACATTTTATTTTCACATAATCATGATGTGAAATATAATTCATTATTTAAAATGTCTCTGATGACTAGGAATGTGTTATTATATAATTAATGTTTTACAATTTGTAGGATTAATTTTAATTAATAGTGTAAATAACGGTGGTAAAATAGGTTCAGGTTCTATATATTAAAATCATAATTTTTTCACTATTTTAAAAAATAAAAAATAACCTAAATGAAAAAAATTAAAATTTTTCATTTTTATTATATTTTAAAAATGCTAATGAATATTATAAAATAAAATTCATCATACTTTTACTCATAAATAATAACATTATTGGTAAATTTATGTGATACTCAATATGAAGGAAAAATAATTGGTAGGAAAACATCGAAACATGATTTTATTAACGAAATACCTTTGAATAATTTAGTATTTCATGTACTCAAACTCTAGAATGGTAACTCTATATTATTTGACTACAATATTAATAGCTTTATATTCTTCACATAATTATTATCATTCAATTTTTTTCATTTATTATTATTTTTTAGTTAGATACTAGAACTGTTAAATTCATGTTGGGTATTTTTGGGTCTTTTTATTTATATCCAAAACAATATTGATGCATTGATTGTTATAATGTAGATTATGGTTTGATTACCTCCATAATTCTAGTAATTCTATAATTATCATATTTATCCATTATATTAAGTCATTTAATCTACCTTGTAAGGTGTTCATAAAAAAGAGATCACATTTTTAAAAGAGATAGTAAATCATATATATGCATGGATGATGATTTCATTTTTCTATAGGACAAATAGAAATAACTTACATAATATTTTAATTTTATAGAATCGTAAATATGTATTCATTATTTCCAACCATAATGAAATTTTTACACAGTGTAAATCCAAATTTAATTGCATCGCTTTGTGGTGGTGGTATCCCACATTAACGCATAAGTGAGGATATCATTTTGAAATTGATGTAATTTATAAAAATATAAGTAAAATTTTATCATTATAGAATAATAATAACATTAAAAATGTCATAAATATAATAAATTGACCCATAATGTTATCCATCTATATATTTTAATGATTAAAAATGAAACACATCACTTTGTTGAAGTGGTAGTCTAGATGTACGCACAAGCGATGTTTTCATTTCACATATAATGGAATATAATAAAATGGTTATTCCATAAAGATAAAAAATTTCAGTATATTATTTATTCTAATGATATTATTTTAATATGGATAAATAGTACTTAATATAGGTATAATAATAATGTAAAAGAACAATCAGTTATGTATTATACATCTTCTCAGGAAGGCCTCCCTTGGATTAGCCAAAAACCCTTCACATGATGAATGTTTGGTGAAAGAATACTTTTAAAAAATATATATGGATGATTGGGAGTTATGTTACTAGTTATTCCTTTATCAAAAACAATTATTTTTTTTAATAAGCAAGGGGAATTTGTTCCCATTTATAAGTGAGGGGAGTGTCATACATATAATTATTCAATGAATTAAAAAAATATAAAGTATAAATCATGGGATAATGGGACATAAAATATCCTATTTTGAGGTTAAGGTGATAAGGGTTTAAATACCACTATAAAATAATTATTAATATAAGCATTGATTGATGAATCAATTAGGTTTTACCATAATTTACAAATTTTAACCTTTTCCACGGATCCTAATTTTTACCTCAGTAACTAATCCCAATAGAAAAATGGAATTAATATTATTAAAAAAATTTAAAATTTAAATTTAAAATATTAAATAAGTATTCTACGATTAATTTTATAGTAGTTGAATAAATATTTATTATTATAAATACACTAACTTCAATAAATGTAATTCTATAAAAAATTATTTGTTTTAAGGATAAAAATGTTTCAATATAAACTTTATGTATAATAATGATAATTTGGGAGATAATTGAATTATTTTTGGTAAAATAGGAATAATTTAACTTTAGAGAAAATACATTTTATATTTATTCTTTTTAAATTATTTAAAATCAATGTTATTTTTATTAATAATTGATATTTTCATTATTCATCCAAATATCCATCTTTTCAAAAAAAATCAAAAGTTCACAATAATATATATACCATATGATGAACCAACAAATTAATTCCATTCAATAAATTTAAAACTAAAAAATAACTAAATTTATATTTTTAATAAAAACATGTATTACATGGAAACCTATAATTTTTACAGAAAATATTCTATGTTCAATAAATTTTTTTGTCATTAATAAAACAATAATGAATAAAATTACATAAAATTAATAATTATTAATCATGATGTTGATTTAATTATTGAATTAGAAAATGTTTAAATTATTCACTTCTATGAAATTTCATCATATAACTTTTATTCATTATTTAAATGAGTGAGGGTATTTTTATCACATATTATTTAATAATTTTCAAACTGCATCCACAGTATTGTAATTTTTTTATAAATCCCCAACCTGGTGAATCACATTATTTAGTAGTACCAATTCTATTTAGTCTTAAATAAGATCTGGAATTTTTTCATAGGATGTACTTTATTCCAACTGTACCTCCTCAGGGAATAAAACCTTAGTTATATTTGGAATATATTTTTAAAGGATTAAATCGTTAAAATAATCCTAAAATTGATAAACTAAGAAGTTTAGAAACTGTGTAAGTAAATAACCCCAATTTATCATGAATTTTATATGTTTAAGTAAACCACAAAATGAACTTCCCCTTTTTACCTAAATTTATAACATATTTCAATAGAGGTATATTAAGAAAAAAAAATTCTCTTGAAAATTGAAGGAGTTCCCCCTATTGTTAATATATTTATTCTATAGACTATGAACCCCCCCCCCCCCCTTAAATTGTGTTGAATCAACATTATCTTCTCAACCATATCTTTTTGGAATTGTATCCCCAGTCGCCCACTCTTGAAGAATTCTTCCGAACATGATTTTATTAAGATTATATTCCATATAATCCATCAAAATGGTCCACCTGTATACTAAAATAATATATGTTATTATTAGAAAAATACACTAATAAAACATAGTGATTAAAACTTCCATATAAATACAAAGACTAATAAATAATCATATATTACAAATTCCATGTTATTTAGTATAAATATCCATCGGATTGATGATGAAATGTATCACATAAATATTATTTTGTACCGAACAATATAAAATGTACAATCAATTTTTTTTGAAATTTAGGAGAAAGATATTTTTCTATAGAGAGTGTTTTTATATTTAATATGAATATTTTCTTATGATAGATTTTATATAATTGTTCTAATGGTATTATAACTTGAATAGTTTGAAATTTTAAGGTTATAATCAAATGATCAAAAACCACAAAAATATCATTGTTACCTAAATGAACATTTGGTAATCCCACAACTCAATACATGGGAATATTCTATAATTTATATTTAGGTTTTGGGAATGTTTGAGGAATCATTATTTGTAGTTTTATTTTGGTTTTAACCATATGAAAAGTGAACTATTTCATTTGAAAATCAACAACAACAGCGTTAATTACACAATGCCAATAATATTCTTGAAGCATTATACATTATAGTTCATCAATGATGAACAAAAAATAGAGAGCTATAAGGTTCATTCAAAATTTCCTATTTAAATGGGAATCACTTGGAATATAAAAACACATGAAAAAATTATTAATATCTTCTTTTTTGGTGTAAATGTTTTGAAGCTTAACTTTATTAACCAATTACATAATTTATTGAAAATAAAAATATTCCTTCTAAGAATATATAATTCATTATAAAAATGATTAAAACACTGAGATCTAAATGAAAATAGAGGGGTTTCTCTAATGAAAAAAACCATTAAAATATTCAGTAATCATTAAGAAAGGATCAAGTTCCAAAAGTAACATGGTTTATGGTATATTATATTTCCAACTCAATAAATTGTCTAGCATAATTATGTTACTTTTATTATAATCAATCATGAAATCATAATCCTTTGTTAGTATAAATAATCTTCACTATCTCATGTTTAACCATTTTGAGAAAATATTTACTTTAATATTTTATGGTGAGTATATATTTAACCTTTTACCATATATAGAGGATAACTTAAAATTTATAAATAAAAAACCACCAATTAATGGTTTATATAATGTATAGAATATTCATTCACATTTAGTTTGAATTTATATGATTAATATGAAATTTACCAATCTTCTTTCATCTAAATAAAGCTATGCCTTTTTAATGAAGGATCACTGTAAACATCAAATTCCCTATTTATTATTGGAAATGAAGACACTAAAGCATTAAAAATAGCCATTTTAATTCTTATAATCATTCATTACAATTAATTAATAATTTAGATTTTAATTTTTCATGGAATCTTTGTTAGTGGGCCAGATAAACAATATTTTTTTTTCAAAAGATCCCCGATAGTAACCTATTATTCATTAGAAACATCGACTCTTTATGACATGACACTCCTCCACCACATTATATTTATTAATATCAATATTTATACCACCATTAAAAAAATATAATTAAGGAATGAAAAACTTTATAACCAATATTTATATTAAAATATTTATATACACAAATAGTTTTCATTTGTGGTTTGTATAAAAATCATCATATTATTCTCACATTCAAATAATGTTTTAGGGTAAACCCAACAATCATCATCGAAATATATGGAAAAAATAATACGAATAATACTTGACAAAATATCGATTTAGAAAACTATCACATTTGACATCTTGAAAAAAATGTTAAAAAACTCATATTTCTTGTACCTATTACAGAACATTATCCCCAACATTTCTTCCTCGTACACCTTCAGTTAGAGATTCCAAAGACTGAACTAAATCATTTGATAATTTCAATCACATAATAGATGATTATAGAAGTCATCGATATTAATAAAATAATATTTCTTATTTATAGTTATGGTATTGATTACTCTATAATCGATGAAACATATCATGGATAATGCATCACATTCAAAAAAATTTAACAAAAACACCACATGGTTATATGGTAGTTTTGATGAAACCATTATATATAAGATTTGTTATCGAAATATTCATTTCTAACAAGTAAAATCATGAGATTTGATAAGGGGGTGGAAACTCTTTTACTATTCATAACCAAATAAATATGAAATAATTAATAAATTCTTCTAGATATTCATTTATCACTAGAATATAACTATTCAGTAAATTTACATTATTTTCAAAAATATGTGAAAGGTAATTATAACTAATATCCTTTATCAATTTCTCATCATCTTGATATTTTATCAATTATATGAACCCATTCATATATACATATTTATCATATCTCTAAAAACTAAAAAATAATTCCCAATATCTTCAATCAATCTTACCATTATTTAAATCAAATCTATAAATATAATAACATCAAACTCTATAATAGGAAATACATTATTATTTTTTGATGAAAAACCCTTCCACATATAATTAAATGAATATAAATATATATATTCATTTCTTCTATACTACCTAAAAAAGTTTATACTATGTGTTTTGACATCATTCCTTTTGAATTCCATTCCAAAAAACATGAAACATTCTAATATATAAAAGAATGTGTAGATAATAAATCAAAAAATACAATGGAATAATATAAATAAATGGGAAATACTTATTTGAATACTTGATTTTATCATCATATATCTACGATAATAACAGGAAATATATTTTCCACGATTTCAAATTCAACTATTGATGATTCCCACCATGAGTAACTAACTTTTGACACACATTAGAAAATATTTCCAACCCACAGTAATTAAAAGAACTTTATATTGATTGATTAAAAGTTTACTAAAAATTTGATAATGAGAACTATTTTCCTATAAACCATGAGTCTTTTGAATAATATTAAAACATTTATAACAAAATTGGGATCCTTTTAAACATTAATTGAAATACATTTTACAATATTAGAACCATTTAATGGGTTCACCTCAAGATGTCCTGGGTGATTGATTCTCAAATTATTTTCTACATTTTCCACATCATACACTTATTTTCCAGATGTAAATAATTTTTATGAGACTCCATCTCAACTTTTTCGACACTCCAAAAAAACCTCCTCATAATATTAAAATTTAAAGGAGCCCAAAAATATTCTTAAATATGTTTTTAGTTTTATATAAAATCATTTAATTTTACTTTCATTTTCTAGAATTAAATTTTCTGCATACATTGACAGTGTTGTAAAATTTTCGTCATATAAAGCCTCTAGGACTTATTCCTCATGCTTCACTACCCTAAATTGAATTCCAATTATATTTTCAAGAATAATATTAAATTACCTTTAAAAATTATTAAATAAAATCCACAATATGGAAGGAATATCATTCATTTACTTATTATTATTTATCATGTACCACCGTTTAATATATTTTCATTCCAAATTATAAATACTAAGTTAACATTGGACATTCCACAAATTCAAAAAAAAATCTCTTCTCTAATGAATGTATTCATTTATTTTCCTTCACCATACCTAATTATCCAAAAAAATAATTTAGGGCCTTGTTTCTTAACATAATCAACTATAAACATATTCCTCTATGGATATTTTGGTTGTTTTATTTCAAGGGTGATACCATTAATAGAAAACATATAATAAGATTAAGCTATACAAAATGTTTTGTTATAATAATTCATTGATTTTAATTAGAAAGGTTTGAATGGACTGAACCTCTCCATTCCATTACTTTGTGAAAATTTGGGTAAGGAAGAGGTTGTGTGATTTTCTCCAGAGAAAGATTAAATTGATGGGTGATAGGGAGTATTTATAATATAATAACGGGCATCAATAATAATAATTATTATTAATGATAATGATGGAGACCCATTGATGAAATGGAAAGAGGATTTATTACTTTTATATTAAATAATAAATGCTAATGGTGGATTTTAGTGTGTGATTAATTAAATGGCATGGTTTTCATTTAATATGAGAACATCCATGGTAAACTAATTTAATGCGATTAAATAAGAACATTAATTATGGGTGCTATTATTATTAATTTTATTAATAATAACATTTAAGTGAGAGTGGGGTTGGTCGCGACACACAAGTAGTGCATGGGGGGAATGAGGATGCGTGTAAATAGAGTTGTGTGTGAGTGATTGAACATTTATTCACTTTTAATAATCATTATGATATTTATTCCAATAATGTTAAAATAAAATAAAGAAGTTAAAAGAGGATTAAATCAAAGGGAGACCCCACTTTTTTTTGAGTGTGAGGGAATTGTGGAAGAGAGAAATAGATTGGAGAGAGAAAGAGTATAAAGGAAAAAAAGATTTAAAATTTAAAGCAATAAAATAAATAAGTTAAAAAAGGAAATCAATCAAGGTGGAATGGGGTGATGTGCACCAAATTAAATATATTTAGTGAATGGATTTTTAAGGTGAGAATTTAAGGAATTAAATTAAATTAAATTTAAAATAATAATAATGTAATTATTAATTTCATTGGAAAAAATAAATTTTGACAATATCTTCCTCATGCGACCTCAGTTTCATGAACCATTTGCGGTAGTGTGAACCTTCCATCATGATTGAATTTATGAGTCCAATATTGTATGTATTTTTTGGGTTTTCAAATCGGGTACCCGAAATGCTCGTGAAGTAATAGATTTAATATTATTATTAAATCATCGACCCGCCATAACTCTTGTGTGCGACATCCGATCGACTCCTCATCAGTGGCGATGTGATCCTGTCATTAATATGACCGATTCAAGTCTAATGTGGGATATTAAATTATGGTTCGTGGCCCAGGTCTATGTAACACCCAATAATTATAATATTATTATTATTACGGGATCTCGCATCCAATATATCTTCCTCATACGGTGTTGTAATGCAGAACTGTCTATTATGTTGCAACCCTGAAATTAAGACTGATGATTCAAAGACTATAAGTCATATATTAATTATTCCTAATGCCTGATATGTTTTTACTCGGTTAAACTGCATGGGTTAATGTGATCCTCTTTTAATGGGGAATTAAGTGTATCTTTAACTATCGCCCCATTAAATCTTGAAAAGGGACAAGATATAATCCTCCCTTGTTCATTCACTTTTTTATCAGCTATGAGACACTAGAACCTTTCAATCCTTCCCATACGACTTTCACAATCAAACATTACTCCTCAGATTAGTTCCGCTCTGTTTTGATGCAACCAAGTTGTACCAATCAATCCTCGATATAAGGTATGTTTTATAGTCATTCATTTGGGAACATCTTCTCTTATTTCTCCCTTCCATATTATATCATGTAATCTCCATGCTTATAATGGGGTTTTTCTTGGGTTTTCGTTGGTGTGGTCATAATGTGGCATCCTCGGGTGGATCCAGTTGGTGCGAGAGGAGGATCGTGACCCGTTGTTTGGATGAAGAACGTTAAGAACACTTCGAGGTAGAGGATTCGTTTCTTCTCTTTTATTTTATGTGAAACTCTATTTTTAGAATGTTAAATCCCTCTGGATGACAATGGAATTGACATAATAAATATTTTTACCGGATTAATAAATTGATATCGATCACATGTTATTGCCTTATGTTTTGCTTGATAGTGTGATATCTATTCCTTCAATGATTAGTTGTTCGTTCTTGATGGAAATTGTTAAAGAACGTAAATTGGGATTAATTGATATTTGTTTGGATAAAGATGAGGAGGAATGTTGACGAATCTGGTTCTAGTTGTAATTCGATTTTAATCAAATTAGTGCAGTGAGCATGTTTAATTATTTGTGATAGCTTACTGATTAGGTTTCCAAAATGTGGAACCTATGAACAATTAATATGTTAATTCAAGATGGATTAAAGAATTGATTGTTTGATAATTCCTTAAAGGGTTCTGAGTTACCCTCTTGATTGTTAAAAGGCCAAAAGCCCAATTAAAATGTGGTGTTTTTTTCATACTGTTTGGGTTGTGATGTGATCCTGGATGGCTGTTGTGATACGTGGGGGCATGGAGGCTTTTGGTTGTGGCATCAGATGATGCCTAGAGTGGCAAGATGCATTTGTTAATGCATGTGGGTGTCAGGGAGGACATCAGGGATGATGGAAGGGAGTGGTTGTAATTGTTGTATGATTGGTAATTTTGAAGGGTTGTTTATCTACTTTACTTTTCCCCACTGCTCAAGGAAGATGGTCTTACTTACACTTCTTCTGAAAGAGGTGATGGAATGTGGGGTATGCCACATTTGTTTTGTGTTTAGATTCTCAAGGAAGGATGGGAATATGCTTTTATTATAAGTGGAAATGACTTGATGGGAAGTTCATCTACTCACCGTGTTGAGCCCCCTTGTGTTTAGTAGCATAAAATGTTTTTATAGAATTCTTAGGAATGTGGGAATGTATTTATATAATGAATAATTGAATAAATTTTGGTAAACCATGGGGATGGAGTTGCTAGAACATAATTATGAGGTTGTAATTTTTGAAGGAACAATTGACTTTATGTGTGATGCTAATAAAATTTAATGTGGAATTGTTCATGGTTAATTAATGATTAATGAATTAATTAACATACACTAGAACTAATAAAAAGGGAATGATGTAATCTAATAACGCTCTTTAAATGGTTTTGTGTTTATAGGATACCTAGTCTTAGATGTAGTAACCTGGAGTCTGAGAGACGTTAGCTACAATTGTGTCTAAGACTAGGTAATTCCCATAGTGTGGTTGTGAGATATAATATATCCTATACTTTTTGTGTTTCTATATGCTACTCCACCCTGTCAGTAAGGGAAACTGACACCCCGGGGATTCTAAGCCATGGGGGGTGTTTTCCCCAACATTCTGGTGGGAGGATGGATGGATGACTACCCCATTTGGCCCCGCTCTCTTCTCTTTGCTGTTACTGGTGTTGGCAAGGAAATTGGTTAGTTTTCTCATATATGTGTGTAGAGGGCTGTAAGGTCTTGCGGTTATTCACACACATATATTCTGGATATAGTTTTCTATGTACTAATATAAGTGTAACGTGTATAGTTTTTGATGGCTTGAGGATCCTTTCTCAGTGTAAGGGTTGTAATGGCATGATGTAAAATACCTGACGTATGAATCATGTTATGTGAGCTGCAGTGGCTCCCAGAAAATACCTGGTCACTTTTTTGTATGGACATGGTGGTTTCATTACACAGGGTTCATATTGTGGTGCTTTTCCCAGGTGTCTGCGGGCAAGCCTTTTTGGGGAGAGATGCTCAGGACATGCCACTTTGGGGAAAAGAGGCAAACCAGTGGGGATGTAGTAGTGGGTTACCCTTGATATTCATTATTATATGATATATTGTTGTATGCATTACCTGGTGAGAGTAGCCATGGTGAGGTTGGAAACTAAGTATACCTGTTTTGGTGACAATTTAGTTTCACTTGTTGTTCACTTTGCTTTAGTATGCTTTGTTTACATGGCACAAGAGGATTTGGGGAGGATCCTTATAAGTATACTGTTATACTCACACTCTGTATATATAAACTATTTTTTATGTCACTTGGATCAGGTTGGAGATCAAGCAGGTTTCTACTAGCTTGGGGTTGCAGGAGCTATTCGAGCTTGTGGTTGCTGCTGTTTTTACTTTATTTTGGGTACTTGCAGGTTTTCCCCTTCTAGTTGTAGTACTTTTTCATGGCATTACATATGTGCACTTGGGTTTCTTTTTTATTTCAGTTCTGAGTTGTAGTTGGTTGGTGTCTATCTTATCTCTCTCTTCCACATGTGTTCTCTTATAGGGTAATGCCTCCCATTTGTGTGTTTATTATACCCTTAGTGCTAGTCACTAACCCGGGGCCTATGGGAGGTAGGACTCGGGGCCATTATCTCCCATTTCACATTGCCGACCCAGGAGGGGTACATTTGTGTGGAGGGGTTGGTGACATAGCGGTATCAGAGGCCTGTTTAAGGGACGGGATGGAGTTTGTAGTTAGGCATAGGTGAGGATGCATGGGTTGGCAGGGAAATGATGTCATTCATGTTTAGCAAGTGAGGTAAACACTAGAGACAGGCTGAGACATAGGCATTTAGGCCCCCTATGATCTGATGTACGAACCTTTAAGTTTATAATGGCTACTAAACAAGGTGATACTAGTTGCAGTGTAGAGACCTAGGAAAGGATCATGCATCATTCTTCCTTGTGCCTGTGTTTGAATGGGTAAAACATGGGATTGGTTAACCTAAAATGAATAAAAGAAAAAAATTAATTAATTAATGTTGGTTATTCCATATTCCATGATTAGGAACTCTAACAGTTGTTATTTTACATGTATGGCTCCAGGTCGACGTCCTCGAAAGGTTTGCATAGAAAATGTCCAGTATGCTATTCTAGCAGATCACCGCAGTGTAGAGGTTGACGATGAATACATTAAGAGGAAGACACTCTGAGAGTTTCGGCGCCAGAGTCAACAGAAGTATGAGGGATCCATTTCAGATGTAGTCACGGAAGACTGGTTATAGGAGTTCTAGATTGACTTCAGTTTTATTCATGCTCAGATGGAGCACTGGGTGTCTTCGGTTGTGACAATTCTATGTGGAGCAGTGAGGAAGTGGTTGTTCTTGTTCCTCAGGGATCGGGAGGATTCCGTGATCTCATGGGAGGAGTTCCGAGACAGGTTTAGAGTCGAGTTTATTTCTTCGACTACGAAGGCGTCCAGTTGTCAGGAGCTTCTTACACTTCGACAGGGGAGATCCAGTGTTCGATAGTTTGGAATCCGTTTCAGGAACATTTTACGATATGCTTCGGACCTGTTACCAGATGAGGATGCCTGGGCGAGGCATTTTGAGGAGGTTTGGCATCCAGAGATCCAGCACCAGGTCACCCCATTTATGATGAAGACATATCTTGAGGTACTAGAGATGGTAGAGGTTGTTGAGAGGACTTTGGCCAGGACCGGATCATCATGAGAGCGGAGTCGGCATGATTCATCACGAAGCAGAGCTGTGGTCCGGGGTTCCCGGTTTTCATTGTAGAAGAGTTTCCATTCAGCCGGGGGTAGGTCCCAGCCCTTCACATATTGTTTCTACAGAGGCATAAACTCTCACTCCAATGCCAAGGGATGAGGTGCTTGTTTTTCTTGTGGTAGTCATGGCCATCAGCTGTGGGAGTGCCCGACCATTCAGAGCGGTCATTGTGCACCAGGCGTTACACTCCAGGTTTCTTCATTGAGGTAGTTCCAGCTGAGGCAGCAATAGCTAGTTGCACCATCTTTAGATTAGCAGAGGTTAGATGGGGTAGCTATAGTACATCCCCATGATGCTCCTCGTCCTCAGAGTGCATAGTGCGGTCGTCGTGGTGATCATCATTAGGGTCAAAGAGGCCATATAGGAGGTCGTAGTCAGCTTCTTGCTATAGCGTTGCCAGCTCCATGCAAGCCAGATGTTGTTCAAGGTACCCTTTTCTTCTTTTCAACCTTGGTGTATGCCTTGTTTGATTCAGGAGAGAGACACTCCTTCATATCACCTACCCTTTTCTATGCTTTGGGAGTTGAGGTAGAGAGGCTTCCAGTGCCCTTGGCGTTGACTATGCCAATTGGAGGTCGAGCTGACTTGTTTGAAGTATGTAGAGACTATGAGCTAGTGTTGGGGAAACACCTCTCTTGGGGAGATTTCTTATGTTTATGAATACAAACATATGATTTCATCCTCTGTATGGATTGGTTGTATTCGGTGCAGGATATCATGTATTGCTTTAGGAAAAAGGTCATCTTTATTGGTGCATATGGAGATCAAGTGGTGTTTGTTGGTGAGCGAGACCCATAGATGGGTCATAGGTGTGTTCTATCCTTATCATCCATGATGGCTGAGATGATGCTGAGTTCTTTAGTGGTTCAGTAGTAAGCGTTTCCTAGGGTCATAGAGGAGTACCCTGATGTCTTTCCAGAAGAGGTTGTAGCATTACCCCCTTGATGAGAGATCGGGTTTGGGATCTAGCTACAACCAAGACCATCTCCTATATCTATGTATCCATATAGGATGTCCCCTTTGGAGTTACGAGAGCTACGTATACAGCTTGATGGTCTATCGTAGTGCGGTTTTGTTCGGCCAAGTGTGTCACCATGGGGTGCACTAGTTTTGTTCTTGATGAAGTCCGACGATAGTTTACGGCTGTGTTTCGATTATCATCACTTAAACAAAGTGAAAATAAAGAATCACTATCCTATTCCGTGAATTGATGATTTATTCGATCAACTGAAGGGTTCAAGTTTGTTCTCAAAGATCGACTTGTGGTCGGTATATCATCATATGCGTGTGAAGGATGAGGATATTCCAAATACTGCTTTCCGTTGTCGTCATGGGAATTATTAGTTTTTTTTAATGCCATTTTGGCATGAGGAATTCTCCAGCTATATTCATGGGATTGATGAATGTTGTGTTCCGTGAGTTCCTAGACAAATTCGTGGTAGTTTTCATCAACGACATCCTTGTGTACTCCACATCTGATGAGGAGCATGTCGAGCATCTACGATCTATTTTGGGAGTTCTTTGCCAACATCAACTATACGGGAAGTTATCGAAGTGTGAGTTTTGGGCTCGACAAGTACATTTTGTGGGGAATTTTGTGTCCCAATAGGGAGTAGTTGTGGATCCATTGAAGGTATAAGCAGTTGTGTCTTGGGAAGCCCCCAAAACAGTGTTAGAGGTGCGAATTTGTCTTGGTTTCGCAGGCTACTACAGGAGGTTCGTAACCAATTTCTCATGAGTTGCGACTCTTCTAACAGCTTTGACCGAGAAGAATCATGCATTCATATGGATTGATCAATGTCAGGTAGCATTCGAGTATCTTAAAGAGAAGTTAGTATGTACTCCAGTCCTTTGGCTTCTAGCTGAGGGAGTCCAGTTTGATTTTTTCTCTGATGCTTCACATCTGGGGTTAGGTTGTGTTCTCATGTAGCATAGGTCAGTTGATTCTTATTGGTCTCGGTAGTTGTCTCCCAATGAACGCAACTATGCCACCCATAATCTCGAGTTGACTGTCGTGGTGTTTTATCTGATGTTTGGGAGACATTACTTTATTTGTGGGCACTTTGTGTTTTTCGCTGATCATAAGAGTTTGAGGTATGTTTTCTCCCAGCGTTACTTGAAATTACGACAAAGTCGGTGGATGGAGTTCTTATAGTAATATGACATTGAAATATCGTATACACCTGGAAAAGGGAATGTTGTAGCTGATGCGCTGAGCCAGAAGTCACATAGTGATGTTGTGCGTGAATTTGGTGATTCCTAGAGAGTAATAGAATAACTTTCAACATTGCATCTTGATATGGGAGAAGTTGGAGTAGAGGTTTTCTTTTTAAGATGACGGTACAGTAATCCTAGTGTAGATGGTGGAAGAGTCCCAGTTGGGAGATCTATAGGTGGAGGTTTAGAGAGGCCAAGTTGGTTGTGGTGCGGCCCCTGATGGTTGGTCAGAGGACAAAAAACTCTGAGTGTTGTATCATGGAAGGATTTTTGTTCCCATGAAGATGCACGATACGATTCTCCAAGAGTTCCATAGTTCACCTTTAGTATTACATCCTAGTGTGACAAATATGTACTGATCCTTGAGGAGTCAATTTTGGTGGCCTGGGCTGAAGCGTGCAGTTGCGGAGTTTGTGTCTCGATGTTTAGTCTGCCAAAAGCTGAAATCCGAACATAGTGTTCTTGGGGGTCTTCTCCAGCCATTAGAGATTCCTCAGTGGAAGTGGGAGGACATATCAATGGACTTTGTTACAGTTTTACCTTGATCTATGGTAGGATATGATGATATTTGGTTGGTAGTGGATCGTTTAACAAAATCGTCCCACTTCGTAGCGATCAAGGAGTCGGGCTAAGTGGATGTTCTGTTGATGAAGTATATAGAGGATGTGGTGAGACTTCATGGAATCCCTAGGATGATCATTTATGATCGAGATCCTCATTTTACCTCCAGGGTGTGGAAAGGTCTCCAACATGCTTTTGGTTCTCAACTATTCCTTAGCACTAATTTTCACCCTCAAAAGCATGGTCAGACAGAGCGAACCATCCAGACTCTTGAAGACATGTTACGCTCTTGTGTTCTTGTTTTTGGAGAATCATGGATGTGGAACATACCCTTGGTGGAGTTCTCTTAAAATAATAGTTTTCTCTCCACCATTGGTATGGCACCGTTTGAAGCCTTGTATGGTCGGCCATGCCGTTCTCTATTGTGCTGGACTAGGGTCGGAGAGTCAGCAATTCTCGGACCGGAACTAGTGGATAATACAACAGAGATGGTTCATGTGATTTGTGAGAGGATGATGACAGTACATGATCATCATAAATCATATGCTGATCATAGAAGGAGTCCTTGAGAGTTTAATGTTGGGGATTATGTGTTTCTGAATGTGAATCCCCATCATGGGAAACAGAAGTTTGGTCGTAGAATTTAGCTTTCTCCCTAGTTTGTTGGGCCTTTCGAGGTGTTAGCTCATGTTGGAGCTGTACAGTATCGAGTAACACTTCCCCCATAGATGATTCGGATACATGATGTTTTCCATGTATCACAGCTCCGTCATTATCATCATGCTTACTCCCACATTATCGATTGGGGAGCGATCAATGTTGATGATGATGCAACCTTTGAGGAGCGACCTGTGGAGATCCAAGACCGTAGGGAGAAGGTGTTACAGAGGCATTCTATCCCCTTAGTTCGTGTCATGTGGTGACACGATGGCATGGAGGAGAGTACCTGGGAACATGAGTCACAGATACGTGCTCAGTACCCATAGTTGATTGATTCTTAACTATTTTCATGTAATGATGTCCCTTTTGTGGTTAGACCTTTCATGTTTTATTTATGAATTTGTTTAGTTGATTTTGTTGATTTCTCTCTTTTGAGAGGTCACTCGATGGGTGGTTGTTTGGACCCCATTTTTTTTGCCCCTTCAGGTTGGTTTTGAATTCTCAGGGACGAGAATGTTTTGAGAGGAATTTGATATAATGTCCAGCACCTCTCCGGTCCATTACTTTGGGAAAATTAGGGATAGGAAGATGCCGCGTGAGTTTCGTGGGAGAAAGATTTAATTGATGGTTGAGTGGGAGTAATTATAATATAATAATGGCCATCAATAATAATAATAATTATTATTAATGATAATGATGGCGACCCATTGATGAAATTTATAGAGGATTTATTAATATTAGATTAAATAAGAAATGGTAATAGTGGATTTTAGTGTGTGTTTAATTAAGTGGAATTTTTTTAATTTTATATGATAATAACCATAGTAAAATAATTTAATGGGATTAAATTAGAAAATTAATAATGGGAGTTATTATTATTAATTTTATTAATAATAACATTGAAATGAGTGTGGATTCGGGCGCCACAAACAAGTAGCGCATGGGGGGAAGGAGGAGGCGTGGAAATAGAGTTGTGTGTGGGTGATTGAACATTTATTCAATTTAGTAATCATTATGATATTAATGCCAATAATGTAAAAATAAAATAAATATTCTACAACAGGAGTCATTCAAGTGGAGGCGCCACTTTTGTTAGAGCGTGAGGGAACTGTGGAAGAGAGAAAGAGATTGGAGAGAGAAAGAGTTTAAAGGAAATAATGATTTAAAATTTAAAGCAATAAAATAAATAAGTTAAAAAAAGGGAAATCAATCAAGGTCGAATGGGGTGATGGACACTAAATTGGAGAGATTTTGTACGTGGATTTATAATGTGAGAATTTAAGGAATTAAATTAAATTAAATTAAAAATAATAATAATATAATAAGGTAATTAGTATTTTCGTTGGGTAAACTGAATTTTGACGGTATCTTCCTTGTGCAACCTCAATTTCATGAACCGTCAAAGGTAGGGTGACCCAGACTTCGAGACGGAATTTATGATTCCAATATTGGATGTCTTTTTTGTGTTTTTGGATCGGGTACCCGAAACGCTCGTGAATTAATAGATTTAATATTATTATTAAATCTTCGACCTGCCATAACTCCCGCGTGTGACGTCCGATTGACTTCTCGTCAGTTCTTATGTGATCCTTTCATTAATAAGATGGATTCAAGTCTAATGTGGGATATTAAATTATGGTTCGTGGCTCGGGTCCACGAAACACCCAATATTAATAATATTATTATTATTACGAGATCTTGCATCCCACATATCTCCCTCATGCGGTGTTGGAATAGATAACCGTCTGTGACGTTGCAACCCTGAAATTAAGATAGATGATTCAAATACCATAAATCCTATATTAATTATTCTTATGGATTGGGATGTTTTTACTTGGTCAAACTGTGTGGGTTAATTCAATCCACTTTTAATGGGGAATTAAGCGTATCTTAAACCGCCGCCCCATCAAATCTTCAAAAGCGAAAGATATCATCCTCCCTTGTTCTTCCTCTTGGTTCTTGGCTATGAGACTCCAGAACGTTAATCCTTCCTGTAGGATTTTCACAATCAAACATTACTCCTCGGATCGGTTCCACTCTGTTTTGATGCAACCAAGCTGTATCGATCAATCCTCAATATAAGGTATGTTTTATCATCATTCCTTTGGGATCATCTTCTCCTACTTCTCCCCTCCATATTATAGCTTGTAATCGACATTATTTTAATGTGGTTTTTCTTGGGGTTCGGTTGGTGCGGTCATAATGTGGCATCCTCGGGTGGATACAGTTGGCACGAGAGGAGGATCGTGACCCATTTGGTGGATAAAAAACGTCAAGAACTCTTCGAGGTAGGGGATTCATTGATTCTCTTTTCTTTTACGTGAAACTGTATTATTAGCATGTTTAATCCCACTGTATGATAATGGAATTGACATAATAAATATTTTAACCAGATGAATAAATTGTTATCTATCGCATGTTATTGCCTCATGTTTTGCTAGATAGTGTGATATCTATGCTTGATTTGATCAGTTGTTCGTTCTTGATGGAAATCAGTAAAGAATTTAAATTTGGATTAATTGATAATTTTTTGGCTAAAGATAAGGAGGAATGTAAACGAATCTTGTTCTAGTTTTAATTCGATGTTAATCAAATTGGCGCAGTAAGCATGTTTAATTATTTGTGATAGCTTACAGATTAGGTTTCCCTATTTTGGAACCTATGAATAATTAATATGTAAATTCAATATGGATAAAAAAACTGATTGTTTGATAATTTCTTAAAAGGTTCTGAGTTATCCTCATGATTTTTAAAGGGCCAAGAGGCCAATAAAAATGTGGTGTTTGTTTTCTTGTTTTTTTTTGCTGTGATGTGATCTTGGATGGCTTTTGTGATATGAGGGGCGATGGAGGATTTTGTCTGTGGCAGCATATGACACCTAGAGTGGCGAGATGCATCGGTTTATGCATGTGGGTGTCAGGGAGGACACTGAGTATGATGGAATGGATTGGATGTGATTGTTGGTTGTTTGTTAATTTTGATTGGTTGTTTATCTGCTTTACATTTCCCCGCTGCTCAAGGTATCTGGTCTTACTTACCCTTCTTCCGAAATAGGCGAAGACAAGCGGGGTATGCCACGTGATTTCTGTGTTTATCTTCTCAAGGATGGATGGGTATATGCTCTTGCTATAAGCTGCAAAGACACGACTGGTAGTATGTCTACTCACCGTGTTGAGCCCCATTGTGTTTAGTAGCATATAATGTTTTTCTATAATTCTTGGGAATAAGGAAAATTATTTCTATAATTAATAATTTAATAAATGGTTTTAAACCATGCAGATGGAGTTTCTGGAACATAATTATGAGGTTGTAATATTTGAATGAACAATTTACTTTGGGTGTGACGCTAATGAAATTTAATGTCGAATTGATCATGGTTAATTAATGTTTAATAAATTAATTAACATATACTGGAAATGATAAAATGGGAATGAAGTAATCTAATAATGCTCTTTAAATGGTTGTGTGCTTCTAGGATACCTAGCCTTAGAAGTAGCAACCCAGATTCTGAGAGATGTTAGCTGTAGTTGTGTCTAAGACTTGGTAATTCCCATAGTGTGGTTTTGAGATATATTATATCATGTACTTTTTGTGTTTCTATACGCTACCCTACACGGTCAGTAAGGGAAACTGAAACCACAGGGATGCTAAGCCCTGGGGATGTTTTCCCCAAGATTATGGTGGGAGGATGGATGGCTTACTATCCCCATTGGCCATGTTCTCTTCTCTTGGTAGTTGCTGGTGATGGTAGGAACATTGGTTATTTGTCCCCATATATGCTTGTAGAGGGGTATAATGGCTTGTGGTTATTCACCCACATATATTCTGGATATAGTTCTCTATGTACTACTGTAGGTGTAACATGTATAGGTTGTGCTGGCTTGAGGATCCTTACTCTGTGTATGGGCCGTAATGGCTTGAGGTATAATACCGGACGTATGATACACATTATGCGAGCTATGGTGGCTCCAAGAAACTACCTGGTTACTTTGGTGTGTGAACGTGGTGGTTTTTTTGCACGGGGTGCATATTGTGGTGCTTCGTCCAGGTGTCTACAGGCAAGCCTTTTTGGAGAGAGATGCTCAGGACGTGCGACGTTAGGGAAAAGCAGCAAACCAGTGGAGAAGTAGTAGCAGGGTACCACTTATATTCTTTTTGATATGTTATATTCTTGTATGTGTTACTTGGTGAGTGTAGACATGGTGAGATTGGGAACTTAGTATTCCTATTTAGGTGACTAGTTAGTTTCACTTGTTGTTCACTATGCTTTAGCATGCTTTCTTTACTTTTCACGAGAGGTTTCGGGGAGGATCCAACTGAGTATAATGTTATACTCACCCTATGTATATATAAACTATTTTTTAGGTCACATGGAGCAGGTTGGAGATCATGCTGGCTTCTACTAGCTTGGGGTTGCATGAGCTATTCGGGCTTGGGTTGGTGCTGTTTTTACTCTATTTTGGGTACTTGCAGTTTTTACCCTTCTAGTTGTAGTACTTTTGCATGGAATTACATACATTCACTTGGGTTTCATTTATATTTCAGTTCTGAGTTGGAGTTGGTTGGGTCCTATATTTTCTCTCTCTTTCACATGTGTTCTCTTAGAGGGTAATGCCTCCCATTTGTGTGTTTATTATACCCTCGGTGCTAGTCGCCAACCCGGGGCCTACTGGAGAAGGGACTCGGGGGTTATTATCTCCTTTTTCACATGGCCAACCTAGGAGGGATACGCTTTGTGGGGAGGGGGTCGTGAAATGTTTTTTTCTATCTTGATGCATTCCAATACCATTTTACCTCTTAAAAATATGATAATTAATTTTGAATATATATGAATAAGTTGAAGAATCATTTATCTCATAAAAATATATCTCATGAAAATATAATTGAAACATTTATTATCATTGAAGTATATATTCAAATTATCCTAAAATATAAGGGAATTTATAAATAACATATTATACCATCTATAATGACCCAAAACATAATCAATACAACATTAAATGGTATATAACAAGGGTTTAAATTCCACAAATTTCAATTATTCATTTTTGTTTCTATTTTTAATGAATTATGTAAAACAATAAATAATATATTATCCAAAATAACATAGTTTATATTTTTCAAAAAAAAATTATATCTTTATTTTTACCCATCTATTTAATTAATGATAATTTATATTCATCTATGACGAGATTCCATACTATAAATCTCTACATTTCTAAAAATTTTACTAATTCCTTGTTACATGGGAATGTATTTTAATAAATGGGAAGATTAAAAATTATATATTATGGGATTTAAAAAAATCTAATTAGTATAGTGAAAGAAAATGAAATCACAAAATTACATTTACCCTTTATCACAATAAAACGTTGAGCACATAAATAAAGCATCTCAACATTTGAAATATCTATCTTTTTATAATTAAATACATTTAAAATCGTTACAATGCATATTAAAAACCATGATGTAATCATGTGTAAAGTCTTAAATCCTGAAATGTTTCCTTTGAAAAACATATATTTCTCTATTAACCGTTTTTTATCACATGAAGTAAAATGATTTCCATAAAACAACTTTTACAGGTACAATATCATTATATTACAGAATCGTATTCATATCATGTGGTCAGTAATTATGAATCCATGTTATAATAATTGATGATTTGTTTAATCCATATTATTAACCAGCCTCATTATATCCCACATTACACATTTTAAGACTAAATTATGACAAATTCATTGGATATTTATTTCGGAATCACTCGATATCATAAACTATTTAAAAATCATCTTTAATAATCATTAATTATAATTTAACATATAATAAAAAATTTATAATATTAAACATATTCATCATATCACCCTTGAAACACTCATTATATTACATTTTCATCAAACATTAAATTTTCAAAAAATCCTAAGGAATAATATCCCTTTTCATTTAACATACTTTATAATGAAATTTCCTAGAATATAATTATTAAAATAATTTTGGAAATCAAAATATTTATTATTGAGAAAAAAATATAATTTATAATGCTTACGATGGAAGGAAATGGTTGTCAAGATGTATATGGTAAAACAATTCAAGGCCTCATTCTAAGACATATTATATAAATTACTTAGAAAAATTCGAAATTAAAAAGGATGTCTGTATGATTAGGCCTACAAATTTATCAATGGGGAATATAATTATATGTCCCGCCCATTATATAAAAAGTCATAAGATAACATAATATGAATTGAATGATAAATATATGTATGTATATCATAATGATAAATAATTAATTCTATACATTATCATGGATATGTTAAAAGTAGGTAGCCCTATAAAAATAATAGATATATAGATTATCAATATTCCACCATTAAATGGAATAATATATCTGATATTGTGAATATCCAATTATAAAAATATTAATATTGAAATGTAATGTATCTATATGAAAGAGTTGATAACAATGTAATATTACTGTGTACATTCATAGTGTAAGGATATTGATAGAAAATGATCCTTCAGTATAGTAATTAATTAGCAAGTAAATCATCCAATGAATATCCCTTGGATTAGTCTAACAAGGTTTATAGTTATGATAAATTGTTTATATTTTTCATAATATCACATTAATACCAATAAAATCATATTTTGATATATTGATATTTTATTCTTATTCACTAAAGCCTGTGTCAATTTTTCTGTTTCTAGATATAGGAATCATTATAGGGAACCTATAGACTCTTTTATATTCATAATTTATAGAGGTTTTGTGGATATAAAAATGTTTTTAGAATTATTCAATCATATTAATGTTTAATTGGCATAAGGAATTCTTTTATCAAAATTAGTATTTAATAATTATTTTCAATAATATATTATATTAATTATTCTTGTTGCAAAGAAAAATTAATAGAAATATTAGAAAACTAATAGAAGTGAAAGATTATGAACCCATTCCTTTATAGATAACTTCGTAATGACTTTTAATGGAACTATAAATACCACTAACTCAATAGAGACACAATTTTTGGGATATAATTATAGAAATTTCATTACTAATGATATAACAATTTAAAGGGAACTGATAATGAGTTTTTATTTATAGTAAATGAAGTTGATTTCTTTGTTAATTTGTAAACCAATGCAATTGACTCTATATTAAAAAAATATGAATCCATTCTCCTTATCATTGTTTTATCCAAAAATTATTGAAATTTGATGCATCGTTGTAGTATTTTAAATATTAATGGAAGGAGATCCATCTAAAATAAATTATTTTTTTGGTGTAAAAGAACAATTTTTAATGAATTCCATTTAAAACCATATAATATAATATATTAATATTAATATTAGTTCTATTTATGAAATATCAATTTTAATATATAAAATTGAAAGAAATTAATGAATATAAACATATTTGGTTTATAACTTGTTCTTATTATATATTAAATTATTTTCAGAAAAAATCATTTCCAGATACCTATCATATTCTCTTGTAATATTTTACTTTTAACCATAAAATTCACTTGTCTATGTAAATTTGGAAAGAATAACCATTGGGAAAATTGAACTTACTAATTTCAAAAATAAAATCCAATTTATAAAAATAAAATACAATATAAAAGAAATATGTGATTTTAATTAAATATTTTTTGATAAATGAGTACTAATTATATCACATGATTTTACTTCTAACCCTTATAAAACCAATATATCAAGAAATAATTTTATTTATATATATATGAATAAATAATTATGATTAAAAAATGAGTACAAATATGTTTTTTAAAATTTTCTAATATGCCTTAAAATATAATATAATAAATATTTTTTAAAAATCACAATTATGATTTCCTGATATTAAAAAACTATTTTACAATATTAATTATCTAATCATGTTCATGTTATATATTATATAACGGTGATAAAAATATGTGATAGGTGTAACCATTGATACAATTATCAAGGAATTTACACCTTACTACAACATAATGTCAAGATACGTAACCACTTACCACATCTGCATATGTTATATGTGAAACTTCTGTGATGAATGTTGTTTTATCTGATGGTTTAGAAAACACTAATATTTGTGTGATATCTAAAAAACATAAGCTTATATCACAAGAGATTTCTCTATTGTATCAATTTATGAATCTCATATTAGGATTAGTTATTGAAAAACTGCAATTATCCCCCCCGCCCCCATTATCAGATAGATTATATTCAAAAGGGATGTTCCTACATGTTGAGACTATAGATTCCCCACTATTCATAAAATACATTTTATCACTAACCTTATTTACAATAATTTTAAATGGGTAATTTTTATTAATTGTCATAATTCCCATTGGTCATAATGAATAATGTTTATAAATCATAAAATTCATAATTATTAATTTTAATAATTTCCACTACTCATATTACCCCATATATGTATAATTAAATATAAATTCCTAAAAATTTATAACCTCTTACTAGTTCTTATAGAATTTTTCTTTTTCTTCTTCTTATTACTTTCATAATTAAAATGCCTCTTATATATTATTATTTGACAATATATTACTATACAATAGGGTTTATGACTATGATGGTTTCTTATATTTCATTATGTTTTATTTTACTAGTTGTATCCATTATTGTGATGAAATAATAAAATGTTCATTGAGTAATAGTTATTATGTTTGTACTTTTATTTACTATAATAAATTATCATGTGTTTTATTTCCACCACAAAAAATATAAACCTCGCAATTTTGGGTGTATATCAATACAAGAAATAATGATTGAATTTTTTTATTATTGATTCTTTAGGAACCCATTTCTAGTCATCAAACGTGTGATTACTCTAATGAATATTGATTAGTCATGTTTTTTGATTCAATAACACTAAAAATATTGTTTCTTAAATCTAAGGAGTTTATTTATTATAAATATAGAATGGTTCATGATCTATTTATTTAATGGTTAGTATATATATTTAGTCTAGAATATACATTCTCAATATTGAAACTTGGAGTATATTATGTACCTTAGAGAGGATGGTTGTACAATCAAAATGATATCCATATAACCAATTCAATACAAATTTTTAGAATGATAAATGTAATTCATACATAGATTACCGCTCTTTCCAAACCATATAACTCCAATCCATTGTGATAAATTCCTGAATAAATGGCCTCAAATATTGACTTCCATTTCCTTTATCCAACTAACATATTTTTTTTTCTTATCTATTAAGTCTTAATATGACACTACATAGATTTCAAATTTAGGGATCTTTGAAAAAGGATTTACGGTACTTCTATCCCTCCATTCACCAATATCATCCCAACATGTTAGTATATGGTATAGTTTCAATAAAATGCTTTATACAATATCCTTTTTATTCTAGTTGTGAATTTATTATTATAGAGGAATTACCCTAGAGGTGGGTATTAGTCTCTGATTCTATGAAAGACAATTGAGCATGACCTATCCATTTACTCAATGGACTGGATAGTCCTTTTAGACTTTAAATTAGTTTGAGTACCATATTTTTTTCTCTAATATACCTTAGTGTTAAGATCCATCAGAAGGGTCACCCAAATTTTATATGAATGTATGATCATTATTTTATATTATTTATCACGTTTTGCCATAGAATATCATAAAATAATTGATATGGTTCCATTAATTATGTTCAATGTTTAGATCCTATATATTTTATAAGAAATGGGTAGACTTTATAAGATGATATATAATGAACAACATCGAATATTTCACCATATATGAAATAGGAGTCCCATTGAAAAAATATATCATGATATTGTCCCACAATGACATTGGAATACTTGGAGTTTTCTTAAAACCATTGAAAATCAACCCCCATTCCATTAATTATTTGGAAAAATTAAATATTTACACATTTTATTCAATTTCATACTAAATCCATTCAAACAAGAGGTATTTAAAACGATCCTTGTACATCTTTGTTCTACTATGGTGTAAAGAGAATTTTGATTTATATCCTTTATCGAACACATCTCTCATAAAATAAAGTATAGATGGCACCTATTGTATCATTAATAAAATTAACACACCATCTTTATAGATGATGGATATCAAAATCACATATTCAAAGTCTCTAATTTGTGTTTAAAATCTAATGTCATCCTATTATCATCACTATATACTTTCTAGTCAATAATATTAGGAGAAAATAGGGAAAATGGATTTTATTTCTTATTCTATAATAATTACCATATTAAATGATACAAACTCCATGAATATTATATCTTTATCTCTCATAATCATAGTTTAGAATAAATATTACTTCCTTATCAATTCATATTCATCCTTTTTTTCCTTCTTATAGTTGTAGTGTATTTCACTATTATAGTCTTTGAGTGGTACTAGACAAATCCATTGCATCTTGTTAATCTATTTTTGGAGCGGAAAGATAATTCATATAATATTTATTGGAATAAATATAACATATTACACCATTATAATAGAGTCTATATAGCTATTATTTGAATATTATGGCTACCAATTTAACGTAATGTGTCAAATTTTTTTATCATGTATCTTCAACTATAATGATTTATAATCAATAACTCTATTATTTATTCTAATGACACACCCTAGTCCTTTAGTTAATATTTACATATATATGAAAAATAATTCTTCGTTAGACCTCATTGTCAAAACTAGTGCAGTGAAATGTATTTTCATGACTTCCAAAATGATCTCTTAATAATCCATAGGCCATGGGAATATAAAAACTATATATGGAATCATGGATAACATATTATATAATTAGGGTAAAATTTCAAAATAATATTAATCATTAATAAATAATCCATGGATAATGTTCATCTCGGTTCTATTTAAATGTGTAGTAAATTCATCAATAACTTTTTGCATTTTTGGAAATATTAATATTCTATAAAGTTGTATAATATTTACATGACAAGATACTTGATGATGCCAAAATACTCACATAATGAATTCCAATACAACACCTTCATACTAAGAGTTTTAAGGATGAATATTATATTTTAGTTTTGAAATTACAATCTATTGGAGTATATAATGAATTAATTAATAAAAAGTAAAATAATTTTGTCATGATAATCATCTGTTAATGTATTCATCAAATCCATACAACTCGAGGGTTCATCATTAACCCAAATATAATTATTATGTACTCATAATACCCATACCATTTAAGAATGAACTCCATTGGTAATTCAACCTTCTATAATAATAACTAGTTATAACACAAGAAAAGATTAACCAATGAAGATTGCTGATATCCAAGAATAAAATCAAACATATAATCAATGTGAGGTCAAGGGTACTAATTCCTTGGAGTAATGAACCAGTTTTTCTAAAATATATATAGAATCAGAGTTACCCATTTTTCTATTTCACAAAAAATGACATTATATCCTGATGGTAAATTATTTTGTAATTTTATTCTTTTATTAAACATCTCATTGACCAATTAAATTAATTATACCCACACCATAAGATTAACTCTAGAGGGAGGCATTGAAATGAATATTGCATCAGAGATATGGTCCATGGTGAACTCAATATAAATTTTAAATGGATATTCATGTAGTTACATAAAAAATAAATCAATATAATCTATCACAATAGATATAATATTAATTATAATGATATCTATATCATTTTCCAATTCATATTCTCAAAGATGTTTAATATGATAATAAATAATAGGTGGTTATGAACAATACTCAGAAAATGATGTGTAACATACTATGAAATTATTAACCATATTAATTCAAATGAATTTAAATTCTCTGATATCATATCTTACATTGAATTAATATATTATATGGAGTTATATTAAACCCCATATGTGTCTTTTATAGCATTTAACATTTAGTTTAATTGATAACATGTGTCAAAGGTAGTGTTGAGTCTTACCAAACAATAATAAACTATATAAATTATTATGTAACGTTATAGTTATCACCTAAACATTGGAATGGTGGGAATGAATGATATTAACTAATTTTTTAAATTATTGTATACACATGATTATAAAATTTTATATTTTCTGATTAATTAATTACAATGGTAAATAAATTCCATTATATAATAACGGATGTCTGTTTCTTTTTTTGAAAAAATATTTTAATAAGAAAAATTGTGTTTTTTATAAATAAAATAAATTCGTAACAACTATATCATGATATTAGTGAAATATATATGTTATATATTTAATCAAATGTTTTTAAATTTATCCAATATTATTGGTAGGCTTAAGATAAAAATAAATCCAATTTTATTTATAAAAATTTGTATATTTTTAAAATTTAGTTTTAACAGCTTTCAATGGCACAACTATATCAAAAATAAATTTTTTTACTTATATATTTTTTATTTGGGAAAATAAATTTCATTTTTAATTGTTTAATATGAGAAATTAAATAGGATGAATATTTTTTATTTTTCTCTGATGTTTCATATTTTGATGAATAATGAATTACACTAAATTTTATATTGAAAACTGCATTTTCCTCTTATTTATTTAGAGAGTCAAATTCTATTTTAAATTTTTTATATCGTAATGTTATCCAATTACACATCAATAAATAATATTTATTTAATCGCAATCAATTTCACATTTTCATTGGTTGTAAAAAACATTTCCATCATTTAGTCTTTTTCATTTTAAGAACCCCGCTTTCCCGTCACATCTACTGGATTGTTTTTTAATCTAATTCTACAACATATATGATTATAATTTGGAAAAATGTATTCCATATTTAGAATCATAATAATTTATAATTTTTAATATGGTTAAATTACTTTTTGACTGAAAATATTTGTGAATGCAGTTAAAATTAAATATAGTTATCAAGGTAAAAGAATTTTGGTTAGTGTTTAAACATAGAATATAAGGCGCAAAAAACCCATAACATGTCCAACACCATTTGGAATGAAATATTTCAACACCTAAGACTATTGGATAATAATATATTTTTTAGTGGGAAAAATATTCTGTGAATGTTAGGTATATAATAAGTTATGTGAATATAAAGAAAAATAATAATTTTTTTCCTTTTATATATATAATGTTATATGATATGGAAAAAAATATCATTGGTTTAGTTATACAAGTTATTTTAAAATATCAAAAATAATTTATCCAAATATTTTATAATTAATTTTTTTTATATGAACTAGTTACTTAAAATTTATAAGAAACACCTGCAAAGTAATTATGTAGATAATAATTAACTAAAATAAATGATATTAAAAATTATAAATGTGATGTAAAAATATTAAATTATTTTTGTTCCATTATTTTTTAGATTAATATACCACGATAAAAAGTGATGAACATCATATATTTGAATTTAAATATTTTTTTATATTTTTTTGTATTCAAATTAAACGAATAATGTCAAAATTGATTTTAATGTTATTTTATTGCAAATTTAATTATAATAATTTTTTTAAAATTACTTAAAACCATAAATAATGATAATATAATTATATATCTTAATCTATATAAAATATTGTCCCTTAATGGACCTATTTATCTTTTCCAATTAACTTATTGACCCCATAAATAGTAAAAAATATTCTTAATGTAGTTATGGTTATATTTAAGTTTTTTTGGCATTACGTTTATTTCAATGGAATTACTTTCCAAAAAATATGGTATACCTCTTTTATAAATTAGTTGTAATATTTTATAATAATAGGTTTAAAATTTTATAATTAGTCTCATGTTAATTTATTCTTAATGGATGAATTATATAGGTTTCAAAACCAGTTACCTAAAGGAAAAATCAAAATAAAAAATTTAGGGAACTTAATGGCTAAAGAAAATAATGAAAAAAATGAATTTTTTTTGTGATTTTGGAAAAACCATAATTCCTCTAAAATTCATTATTTTTCACTGTGGAAGAACATTATGTAAGGAATTCCTCCCAATAGTATTTTTTATTTATTGATAGGAATGAAAACCCACAAATACTATAAAAAGGAACTCTCACCCGTCATATAATAGACTACTACCGCGCCAAATTATGTAGTTTGTTTCTTCTACAACATCGTATGGTTGGGAATAATAATCGATATGTTGTTTTCATATGATATCTATGATATCTATGACTTATTTAAGAATTTATAATTATTATATAACACAAACCTTCATCTATTCAATTTAATGACAATACGATAACATCATTTGTGCACCTGTCGACTACTGCATTCTCAAAGCAATGTTATATTTTCACACATTACGTAGAATGTATTAAGGATGGGTTTAATAATTATATAAGATAAAAATTAAATTTCTATTATATTAATGAAATAATTATCTATCTGGACGTAAAAAATATTTTTCCTTTTTTTCATTTCACCCAGTGAAAAAGTGATAACATCATTTATGGATGTGTGGAGTACGACTTCCTAGAGAAATGTTAATTTTCATTTTTCATTACTACATCAAAAAAGTGATATATATAAGTATATAAAATTAATTAATATAGTATTTATTATATAATCATAATTAGGTAAATATAAATGTAACATTTCTTCTATTGATAATGACCGTTGAAAAATGAGAACTTTAATCATGCATACATATGACCTACCGCCTCCATGATCATAAAGTTAGCCAATTTTTAATAAAATTTGTTACTGTTTGAATTTAATAGTATAATTTATCTATAAATTTGAGAAAAAATTCATGATTATTTTTTAGAGATGTTTAAATAATGACTTTATTAACCTGTAAAACTATCAATGTTAGTCTTTTCAAATAATCTGAATACTTTCAAAAAATCATACTAAATACTATTGATTCTGTAATTATATATAAATTTTTTAATTGAAATAAAATTAATAATATTATAAGTTATGTTTCTAAATCATTTAAATAGTTAAAATAAGTTTATTATTATCGAATAAAGAGAAGAAGCATGATACATCAGTCTCGAGGTAATAGAATTGCATAAATCAATTTCCATTCATTAAATTATACTTTTATTTCATTTATTATGTTATTTTATGTATATGTGTGATATGACATATCCTTGTATTATTTTTATTTAAAATTTAATTGTATAGATTTAAAATTACAACGAATTATTATTTCATTGATTTAATCTCACTCCAATGATAGGATCTTGGTAATTATTTTTCTCATCTCACATTAATATCTGTGACATATATTTCATATTCGAAACTAATTTTTATTTTGTGGTGTATTTAATAAATGTGAATTTATTTTATTATTATTATTTTTAATTGTATGTGGTATTAAATATAATTTTTATGTTCTCAATTTCATGGGGTTTATGATGTTAATGTTTCCATAGCCATAGTAGATATTTGTCACAATTCTCATACTTTGAGATGTTTGTTAAGTTATACACCCATATTGTCCTATGAGGTGTATATGTAGTTACCTTTAACTTGTTATAACAAAAATATCTATATTCTAATGATATTCAAATTTTATATTAATGTTATTACTTCATGAGGCTTATGATTGAAATGTTTCGAGGTGGTATGGAAAACTTCAATATGTTTAATGATTATTTTCATCATGAAAGTTTCTAATGATATTTTTAGGACATTTTAATTCATAAAATTCAATATGATTTTTTGTTACTAATCCTCCACTTGGGATACTTATTATTTGGACCATCCACATTCATTTTTGGATTGATTATTATTTTTTCAAAGGTATTATTATGAAACCTATTCCTTTTCCATAGGTTGATTATGTTCTAAATTGGTTTTTATGAAACCCATTTGTTTTCTATTGGATTATTATATAATAAAGATATTTTTGGAAAACCCTTTTATTTTCTACCAGTCAATTATTTCCTAAAGATTACCCAATTATTTTCCATGGTTTAAACATGTTTCAATGGTATTTTTATTTAACTGATTTTATCTCCATTGCATAATCAACGTTTATAGATATTTTTATGGAGACCATTTCTATTCCATGGGTTACTAATTTTTGTAAGAAATATTAATTTAACCCATTTCTTTTCCATGTTTTAACCATTGTTCAATGATATTGTTATGGAACCCATCTATTTTCCATGGGTTACTCATGTTTCGATGATATTGTTATTTAACCTAATTCTGTTCAATGGGTTAATCATATTTCATTGATATTTTTATGTAACCCATTTATTTTCTATTGATTAATCATTATTCAAAGAGACCATTATAAAAATATTTCACTTACATGGTTTAATCATGTTATAAAAGGGATAATGGGTTTTCCTTTTAGATTTAGATGAAATATAAATTTTCATTTTGTAATGGTAAATGGAAATTTGATGGGTGGTTACTTGATATACCAATGATGGGTGGTTATGTGATGAACCTATAATGAGTGGTTCCATGATAAACCAATTTTGGGTGGTTACAGGATATACACACAACATGATTGTATTTGATATCACTCCAATACATTGGGTATAGAATTAGGTCATATGGTGATTTTATTTGTAAGAGTGGCATGTATGGAATTAAACTACATGATAATTTCATTTTTAAGAATTAATAGTATTATGATGTCCGAAGAACACCGTTATGTGATTTATTTTTTTCTATTGGTTTATGTTGTTTATAATTATTGATATTGACATCACATGGGTATTTTTTATTGATTTTCATGTATCATTCATTTTCAATGTTTTCTTATATGATGGTCTAGGTATTAATGGGTTTGATATCGTTTTTGATTAACTATTTCACTTTGATTATGCCATCATAAAATTATTCCCTCTAATTCTCATGTAGAACAATCAATTATTAATTCATATGTTTACCACATTGAGCGTCAGAGCTAACCCTTCATATGATTCGTTTTACCAAGGTTATAAATAAATAGATTGAATTATTTATATTTGTAAAATAATTTCACAAGGATGAAGTTCTTGGCCTACTTTAAAATTTGAAATCATTGGTGTAATGTGATATTTTCTTCTACGTTGTAACCCAATAGTTTATGATTTTGTTGTTATTTTGAGTAGTTTATGCAAGGGTGTGTACAAATTCTATAAAAATATAATCCCAAAAATACCTATATATAGTAAGTGACCCATATTTTCCTTTTGATGTTGTATGATTTGGATGGAAAATATGCATCATAATTATCATCATCAAAGTTAATAATGTAAATCATTATATTTGAGCATAGGATTTGGGTGTGCAGGTCATGGGTTGTTATAGGTAGTTTTAATATTTGGTTTAGAATACTATGAAGAATATAATATTTTCATTTGAGGTTATCTTAAGAGTTATGTATACATTAATAAGACTATAATTTTAATTATGATTACACCTTATAAGTCTTACGTCTCTCCACTTGAGTATTTTAAGTTGTAAAAATTTTGAGGTCATCAATGATGTTTTTAAAGTACTTTTTTCGGTATTTTTAACCCCCGGGGAATCATGAATTGGTTTTATATAGGATTTATATTTCATAATAAAATAAAAAACTGATACAACCTATTTAGTGGGTCATAAATCATCATATCCAGCAAGAGGATGATAATGGTTTCACACATTGCCACTGGCCTACACGATATCCTGGTTTCCATGAAATTTTTTAGAGTTAAGAATTATTTTTATTTTAGAAACACATGGAATTTTATTTTTTGAATAATTGTGGATTTATCTTGAATGATTATATATTTTTGAATAATTATAATATTTGGTTATAAAAATTATCCAATAAATGTTCAATTTTATTTAAGGATAGTTATTTGTGTGATAATAATACATCAACAATGTGTTATAACGTAGAAGAATAGAGAATTATATGTGATATTATGGTTTATCCATCATGGAAATTATCTTAATATATTCTAATTATTGTGGGATTAGTTATTTTATAAAGATAAGAGGAATAAATTGTTATCCATTTTATGAATATGTGGTCATCAAAATATGACATTATTTCTATAGGAATTAAATACTCATCTTGAATAATCACTATTTTTTCAAAAGATGATATTTTGTTGGAGAATGATTAACAGATGAATTTTTATTCATCATGAATATATGTTTTTTATACTCTTAGTATAAGTGGTGAAGGAATCCATCTTACTCTAGGAAAATGACTTTGAAATAAAATATTATCCTATTAAAATTATTTTTGATTATATCAGCCACCTTTTCCACATCTATTTGGATTGTTTATTTTACATCATTGACTTCCTCATTTCCATGTTCTCTATATCCCTCTATTAGTAAATTTGAATATGTTTTCCATCAAAAATAATCATTTAATTTCCCAAGAATTTTCATCCATAGTGGAATATTAGTAATATGTAACGTTCGCAAACCATTATGTTTCCCACGTTAACTTTTTTTATATGATGTTTTATTAACCATTTTTATGATTATGATCTTAATAATAGAATTTTAGAAATGCTAATCATTAGATAACCAAGATGAATTTTGGGGGTAAAATTCATTTTAAGGGTCATAAGATGTAACATCCAAAATTTTGTGAAGTATATTTATGCAAATTAATCAAAGTATTTTAAATACTATGTTACATGAAATGAAAAATTAATATTTCGTTATATAGAATACTATGATTATCTTGTGTTCCACATAACATTTATTTTTTTTGATATCATCTGTTACATGTAGGGCCAAGTCTTACAGGACAACAATATATTATTTATATTATTATTTAACATAATAGATATCACATATACATTAGAATAGTAGGAATGAATTAGTGTAAATACATTAAAAAAATATTGTCTATACATTTTTATATAATTAATTCATTGGTGATTAATTATCAAGAGATTAAAATAAATAATTATTGAATATAATAAATGTGTTCTTATAGAAATATGGTTTCAAAATAATAAAAAAATTACATTAATAAATTAAATTAATCACTATTATTGAAATATATTAATGGAGTTTATATTGTTAAATTTAATCATATGTTTTTAAATTCATATATTATGTTTTATTGGCTCCATATAAGAAATAATCTTATTTCAGCCTAAAAAATATATATTTATAAAAGGATGTATTGCTACATTTTAATGGAATACATATTTTGAAGCTGAATTATGAAATTTTAATAATATTTATACCATATAATAAACATCAGTTTTTAAATATTAATAATAAAATCTAATTTGGAGAATTTTTGGAATTTTTTTGAGAAGATTCACATTTTAATGAAATGGAAATATGTTAGATCTTGGAATTTTATGGGGAACTCTCAAGCATGTTTTTAGGTATATTTATTTTTTTAAGTACCTTTGTGTTGGGGTGTGACCTAGGTTCTGTTTCAGTGATGTTTTTAAGAAACATAGGAACATATGGGGTTGTGCATGGTTCTCACATGGTTTTGCAAAACTGTGCATAAGATTACTGTGATAATAGTGGATGTCACCCTAGTTAGAACATGGTTTTCTTATCCAAGCCCCATCATGACATGTAGGAAGTGGAAGACCACATGGTCAGCGCAGAGTTTGGCCAAATGGTGAGTACTCACATGTGAAATCGTGCATGAGGAGCATTTTAATCTGAAAATCAGGTTTTAAACAACCCGAAACACAAAAACCTCTCTAATTCAACCTACACATGGGATTCAATATTTCGTGGTGATTTTAGTTCCTTCTATATTGATTTCAAATCAATTTAGACACTATTCTTTGATATTAGAAGCCCGAATTGATGATCCACTCTCTTCCCAATAATGCACTTCATCCTAATGTTTCTCCCAACCTTTCTCTTTTCATTCCCAAATAATTTCATTAAATATATCCACTATTTTCTTGGATATAAACATTTGTGTTGAGATCTATATCTCGTATTGTGGATCTAGATCTGTATTTGCAAGATCTTGATGCATTTTATCTAAATTTTGGTTTGGGGATTTAGTTCAGAAGCTTTATCGATGACGTTGTGTTGTTTGGATTTTAGGAATTTCTATTGGGCTAACATCCATCAATAAACCGAGGTAGTTGGTCTAAATCAAACTCATGTTGTCTTTATTTTGATATTGGTATGTTATTTTATGATTTCTAGATTCTCTTGATGATGAATTTCCTAAATTGGAGTAATTAGGAATGTGGAATTGGCTAGTGATTTCCTTGGTGGTTAATTGAGAATTTATTCACTAAACAATTGAGAGGGTTTTACCCAAATTTATATTGTAATTGAGGTATTTAATTGATTTTGATAAGATAATAATTAGATGGAATTTATTATGATGTTTCATTGGCTATGAAATATTATTAATTTTTAGAACTAATGGTGATACAAAATGTTGATCAAAGATAATTAATTGTGATAATTAATAATGAAAAGTTGAGATTTGATATGTATAATTAATTTGGAATAATTAAATATGGAATGAAAATTGTGTTTATAATTAATTTTGAGGAATAATTATAAAAATTGTAGATTTTATATGGATTATTAATTGAGAATAATTAATTATGGAAGGATAATGGTGTTGATTCAGTAATTAGTTGATGAATTTAATAATGGGTAATGTTGTTAGTTAATTGATTTGTTACATAATGGCCTTTGAAATTTTTAACTAATCATTGGATTAGTAATGGAATCATGTGAATATTTCCTGGGAATTAATTAATGATTAAATGGAGAGATGTTTTTGATTATAGAAATGGTGTTCTAGACAGATTAAATGTTGGGACTTAGACATGCTGTTCCTCCCCAATAGCTGTCCAAGTATGATATTATGGGGTGCTAGGCATGACGACCTACACCGAATGAGATTTACTGTGATTGACATGGTGACTTATACTTAATGAGATTTTGGTTTGTAGGAATGACGACCAACACCAAATAAAAGACTATATTGAATGATGATTCAGATTGGAAACATTGATTGAAAATATGAATAATCTGATGAATAAATATTAAATTATAATGTGATAACTATTTAATTATGAATTTTACTTCTTTATTAATAGAACAGAATGAACTATCTTTTGTTTGGAATCATTTTAGACATTATTGGTGGTGGCCTACTAAGTTTTACCCACACCCTACTCGGGCTGCCTGAGATGCACCCAATGAGATTTTTTTATTGTAGGACATGATAATGGAAAGGCCATGGGATAGTTTTTTCTTTGGGGTTGGAGAATGGGAGAGAGAACCGAATGTGGTTCAAGAAATACATAAGAGTCTTTGTTTCATTACTTTTATTTTCATTGTAAACACCTGACTCTTTCATTTTCAAAGCATGGTTTAGCTTCTAGTTAAGTATTTTATTTTATGTGTTTGACTATCACATGCCAAGGTTTTTTCTAGTTATTTACATGTTACCACACTTGGTTATTGTTGTTTTTTTTTTGGTTTTTATTCTGATAAAAGATGGTATATTCTACTCAAGACTGACTTACCAGACTGTCGTATCTTATTAGCACCCTCTGGAGTATGGGGAGGCACTATTGAGGGCATATGGGAAACTAGATTGTGGCACCATTTAGTGTCACCTGGGTTGAGGAGTCACAAAGTTGTATCAAAGGGTGTTTTCATTTCCTTCTTCTTCTTTGTTCTTACTATTTTGGGAAAGGTTGACTGGAAACTAGGATGAGTCGAGGATTGGTAATGAGCTCATGTGTGGGAGTTGCAAACACTTGTACAGTGGAAAATATGAGTACTCAGGGTGTGATTGTTGTGATTGTTGTTTATTGTTACAGTTGGATATTATTTCACCTTGGGTGACGCATTTTTGGTGTGATATGATTTTTGTTTTGAATATTGTCGAATTTTAATTCATGGCCTAAATGAGCATGACACATTAGTCTGCATGCATCATTTTAGTCACTTAGTTTTATTGTCACATGCATAATTCCAGGGACTCATGAGAAAACGAGTTATTGGTATAATTTTGAACTTGAACTATTTTTCCTTGTTGTGAGATTGAAATAATGTATCAAAATGATAATAAGTGGGTGTTAAATGAGATCCTTGGATGATGAAATGAGTGTTATTAATTAATTAATTTTTGAATTAATTAATTTGGGATAATGGGATAAATTAATGGTTGAATTAATTAAGGAGAATGTATATACATTTATTAACCAAGACCTAAGAGAATTATGGTTAAGGGTAGTGATAAGGCCTCAGTGTCAACCATGTAGTGAGAAACAAAAAGAAGAAAGGACATGTGGAAACTTTTTGTGTTAGTTTCTCCTCTTATGTAAATGTTATAAGGTTTCATTATGAGACCTAAGATGTTTGTTTGGAATTGAAGAGGTATGCCTCCGTGATTATTTTTGTGGTAGAGACAGAGGGGTATAGCCCAGAACAAACATCTAGATATGGAGCTCGAGGAACCATTGGTGCAAACGGTGGGGAAAGGGGAAATGTTGCCATAGAAAATTTCTCATTTCATGAAGTTATTAGAGAGGTACCCATGGTGGATTATGAGAATCATGATTGAGATGACAAGGCATTTTAACCTGTATCACCATTCTAATATTACTAGAGAGGGTGGTCCTGATGGATATGAATTCTAGATTGAATCTATAGTAATGATACATTACCATTTGGAGACTACAACTAAGAGGAGGGTTAAGTTAGCGGAATATATGATATGGGATTCAGCGAATCACTGGTGCAATATTTAGGTTAGATATTTACAATTGGATGAGATTTTATTGGAGGAATTCTAGAAATGTTCTAGGATAACTTCTATACATAGACACTGATACAAGAAAAGTATTAAAACATTATGCTTCTGACTCATGGAAGCATGTCCGTAATGGATTATGCTGAAAATTTCATAGATTTATAGTATTTTCCTATATATTTGGTGACAGATGAGGCTTCTTCAGCGAAATGATGTCAGGACATACATAGGTGGGAAATTAAGCCCAAGGTGAATATCTTTAGGGTCAAGAAATTCTCAAAAGTGGTTAATCATGATCTCATTTTAGAGGGGAACCTGAAAGAGGATTCTAGTACTTGATAAGTAGTTGTCACTAGAGGATGATCTAGGAGTGTTTCTTCCTAGAGTAGGAAACACCATCACAATAATTTTATTTAGAAAAGTGGAAAGAAAGGTGGACAGTCATGAAGAATTTTTTCACCGGATCATACTCATGTGATTTACGACCATTGCGGTAGGCAGGGACACTATCGTACACATTGTCCTTGACCATCGGTGGAGTGATAATTTTGTGGAAAGATGGGTAACCAACAGAAGATCTACATGAAGAAATGGTAGACTAGTTTTGAGGGATAAGCTGCTCAAATTCAGAGTGTTGTAATGGGGTCTTCTACACCATATAGGTCTTACAGCTATCATTCCACTGGCAGAGGTGAGAGAATTAGTGGAAGTGGACCTCCAGTGTATGAGAACCTATATTAGTAGTGTGGTGAAACTTAGAGGAGTCATAAGATGCCACATGTAAAAGGGGAAGTAAAATTACATGCAATGCAACCAACACATGTTGAGAGCAAGGCTAGTCCATCGAAAGTGTGAGGTACTATTCAAGTTGATCCTACTTTATCTAGTGCCTTGTTTGATTCTGGTGCCTCTCATTCCATTATATATATATAATTAAATATTTTTAACGGTTTGTTCTTGGAAGTGGAGTTCATAAGTGGGGTGATAAATATTGATACACCATTGGGAATAATGTCTGGGATATCTTTTTATGCCAAGGATGTTCACTATAGTTTTGAGAGAATCGTTTTCCATGGGATATCCATGGCCTTAATATAATGGGCTTCGACCTAGATATGGGTATGTACTGGTTAGTCGCATACAAAGCCCACATAAATTATTACCATAAAAGAGTGAAATTTGTATCTTATAAGGTTGACCAAAATTCCATTTGTGGAGAATGGGATATCTAGAAAGATGAGATGGGCCAATTACTAAGCCAATAGGATAGCTTACATCCCACGTTGCTAGTATTTTTCTGGATGATTGGAGTGGTAGGAAAGGAATCCTTCCACCAGTAGTAGAACTATTTCATGATGTCATTCTTGAAGACTTTGTAGAGTTACCACCAAATAAAGATGTAGAATTCACTATTGAGCTCAGGCTAGGGGTTCATCCACTATCTATTCCACCTTACAGAATGGAACTGACTAAGAATCAAGAGCTTAATACTTTGTTAGAGGAATTAGAGGATAAATATTTTATCTATACAAGTGCATCACCTTAAGGATCACATATATTGTTCACTAAAAAGGTCGACTGGACTTTACACCTATCTGTTAATTACCAGAACTTGAATAAATCACCATGAAGAACTAATATCTTCTTCCACACATAGATGATCTATTTGACCCTATGAAGTGGGATTGTGTGTTCTCAAATATCGATTTTATATAACTGTATCATACGGTAATATTTTGGACCTCTGATATACAAAAACTACTTTCAGAAAAAGGTATGGCCTTTATGAGTTTGTTATAATGCAATTTGGGTTGGAAAATTCTCCAAAAACATTTATAATCTAAATGAACAGGATCATTCATCCATTATTATTTTAGTTTGTGGTGGTGTTTGGGATGACATCTTGGTGTACTCTAATACTCGTGATGATTATTCCAAAAATAATAACATCATCCTAGGTACACTGATAGAACATTAAATATAAAACAAGCTTTCTAAATGCTAGTTTTTGATTGTCCAGTTACACTTGTAGGACACATCAACTCAGAAGAAGGTGTGGTAGTGGGCCCAGAAAAATTTTAGGTTGTGGTTTCTTGGGAGAATTCAAAGAATTATTTTGATATATAATGATTTTTTGGATTAGCTGGATATTACAGGAGGTTCATCCAAGAATTTTCTCAATTGATAGCACCACCTATAGGTTTGAAAATAAATGGGATAAAATTTTATTAGAAACGAGAATGTGAGAATAATTTCCATGAGTTGAAGAGGTTCTTGACATCAGCACCAATTTTGAACTTACCGAGGTCGAGAGATGACTACACAATTAATTGAGATGCTTCTGGGATAGGACTCAGAGTTGCGTTGATGTAAGGGGATCCAGTCATTTCTTACAGAACTTGGTAGTTGAGTCCACATGAACAGAATTACCATACCCATGACATCATGTTTTAAATAGTTTTTAAGTTCTTATGTGTTGGAGACACTAAAATTTGGGTGAAAAGTTTTAGTAGTTACAGATCACAAAATCATGAAAGTATATCTTCTTACTATGTGACATGTATATTTGGTAGTGATGATTGGTAGAGTAAATGTAGTCCTTTGGTTTGGTATTGGAATATACACCTAGAAAGGGGAATATTGTGGATGATTTGATGAGTAGGAAAACTCATACTCACTTGGTACATGAGTCGAGTAAATTTTGGAAGATTAAGACTTTCCTAGAGGAAATGAATATGTTAGTTCCGGAGAGACAATAAAAGACGACTCTAGATTTTTTATAAATAGAGCCTACACTCTTGAGACAGATCAGGGATAGGAATTACGCTGATCGGGAGTGTTTATATTTAAGGGAAATCCATTAAGGTGGGGAGACACCTTCAGAAAAGATAATAGATGAGGATGTGATCATCAATTTAAAATAATCATGTTGTTTTACTACGAGTATGCGAGAGGAACTCATGTGTGTATTTAATGCTTCAAGGTGGGTGGTACATCCTGCGGTAAAAAAACTCACCGTGACCTATGATGATAGTTTTTGTGTCTGGGAATGAAAAAGGAGATAGTAGGGTTTGTAACAAGATGTTTCACCTATATGTTTGTGAGGAGAAACATCAACATCTTGGAGGTCAACTGAATATGTTACCTATTCTAAAATGAATTTGGGATTTAGTGACTATTGATTTCATGATAGGACATCCATGTACTGTTAGGATGAATTGTTATATTTGGGTCATTGTGGATCGACTAACGAATGAAGCACATTTCATGTTTATTAGGGAAACCGTTATAGTGGAATAGTTGGGAGAACTGTATGTATGAGAGATAGTTCATTTTGCGAATGAAGATTTACCACTTGTACTTAATGTGGATTTATAATAAAAATTTATATATGGATAGTACGTACTTCCACCCATAGATATATGGGAAGTCTTAGCTCAACATATATGTGTTAGAAGATATGCTACGAACAAGTGTGCTTGACTTTGGTGGCTCTTGGGAGAAGCACTTAGATTTAGTGTAGTTTTCATATAAGAACAGTTATCATCAAACTATATAGATGGAAAATTATGAGGAACATTTTGGTAGACATTTTAGATCACCTCTATGTTTTTTAGAGGTGGTTGAGTAAGATCTTTTGGGACTGAGTCTCATTCAGGAGACATCTGAGCAGGTATAGTTAATTCATAAACGTATGGCTATGGCTTATAATAGGGAGAATTCAAAAGATGATATAATTATATAGACCCTAGTGTTTATATAGGGTGATTATGTATTCATTTGGGTGTCACCTAGAATGGGTTACCTCATGATATAGAGGAAAGTAATGTTGGCGCCCAGGGTTGTATGAATATTTGAGGTACTAGAGAGAATGGGGCATGTAGTGTACTCATTAGCACTTCTACAAAAAATAATTACTATGGATGATGTTTTCCTTGTGTCAGAACTATGGAAATATCACCCAAACCCTTATCATGTGATTTATGTGGAAGAGGATGACATCGAGATAGATTCATCCTTTTAGGAGCATCTAATATGTGTGTTGGGTCGTAGTGGGAAAGTGTTATGGGGAAAGGATGTGTCACTAGTTCATGAGTTATGGAAACAGGGAAGTGTCTAAGAGGAAACATGGGAACACGAAGTATACACGAGGGCTCCATGACCTAATATTTTTTCCTTAGAATCATAGAAATATTCGGTAGTTTAACTCAAGAATGATTTATCATTAAGAGGGGAGATTGTAAGATCTCAACCTTTTATGGAAAAATCATGGGCATGTTTTTTTGGGACTATTTTTTATTAAGTACCATTTGGTTGGAGTATGACATGGGTTTTCATTTGGGTGATGTTTTTAAGGAACATGGGATGACATGGGGCTATGCAAGGTTCATACACGGTTTGGCAAAACCATCCTCAGGCTAAATATGTGGACAGTAGAGGTCTTCATGGTTGGCGCAATGTTTTCTTAACTGTGCTCCAAAGAACCATGTGCGTAGTGGAAGATTAGGCGGCTGGAGAATAGTTTAGCCAAACCACAAGGAATCTCATTTTAAACCAAGCATGCAAAGAAGTGTGATCTGAAAATAGGTTTTAAAACCACTTGATCCCGAAAATCCTCTTTAGTATGACCAAGAATCGGGCTTGAAAACTTCTCAGTTATTTCAGAGCCTTCTGGAGGGATTACAAAGCATTTTGAACACTGTTCTTAGAGATCAAAATCCTATATTGAAGATCTGTTCTCTTCCCAGTAAGTGTATTTCATCCCTATGTTCCTTCCGACCGTTCTATTATCCTTCCAAGATCATTTCAAGGAATATATCCCTCATTTTCATGTATCTAAACCATTCAGTTGAGATCTAGATGTATGATTTTGGAAATAGATCTATATTTTCAAGATCTTCATTCCTTGGATCTATATTTTGGTTAAGGGATTTAGATCATGAGCATGATTGATGATGTTGTGCTTATCGGATTTGGGGAATTTCTGTTGGGCTAAATTCCATCAATAAACTAAGGTAGGTGGTCAAAATATAACTCATTTTGTCCTTATTTTAATACGTGTATGTGATTAAATGATTTCTAGATTATCTTATTGATTGATTTCCTCTATTGGAGTGATTCGAAAAGTGCAATTGACTGGTGATTTCTTTGGTGATTAATTGGGAGTTGAATCACAACACAATTGAAGGGGGGGGGGGTTACCTAAATTGATATTGTAATTAAGATATTGAATTTATTTTGATAAGAGAATTAATTGGGGGAAATTTTTTATGAAGTGATGTTGGCTTTAAAAGATAATTAATTATGAGAATTAATCATGTTCCATAATTTTGATAAAATATAATTAATTAAGAGAAATAATTATGAAAAGATGATATTTCGTATGGATAATTAAATGTGAAGAATTAATTCTAGAATGAGAATAGTTTTGATAATTAATTTTGGTGATTAATTAGGACAAGTACAGATTTGATGTTGATAATTAATTGTAAATAATTAATTAGGGATTAAGAATTGTGTTCATTGATTAATTAATTAATGCATTATTTAATGGGTTCGGTGCTTAGTTAATTGTTGAGTTAACTAATGGACTTTGAAATGTTTAACTAATTATAATATTATTAATGGAGTGATGAAGCTAATTGTTGTTAATTAATGAATATTTAAATGGTTGATATTTTTTTTGGTGTTAGACATGGTGTTCTAGACCGATTAGAAGTTGGACCATAGAAATGGCCTTCCTTCCCAATAGTTATCCAGGTATGAGATTTTGGGTTTCTAGAAATTAAGTCTAACACCGAATGATATATTAGGTGATATGCATGGTGACCTACACTTAATGAGATATGGGGTGAAAGACATGAAGAACAACCCCAAAGGAATGATAATTTGGAATGTTGATTCAAATGGGAAACATGGATTGAAACTGCGCCAAATTTGATGATTAATGATTAAATTACAATGTGATAACTGTTTAAATATGCATTGTATTTTTTTCAAAGAACTGCATGCACTATCATTTGACTGGAATTGTTTTTGACATTATTTGTGGTGTCCTACTGAGTTGAACTCACACTCTATTTTGGCCACCAAATTGGCACCCAAGCAGACTTTGTTGTTTCATTATAGGATAAGGTAAAGACCCTAGGATTTGACTCAGTTTTGGATTAGAGCAGGGTAAAGGGAACCATATGTGGTTTAGGACTCATAATAGAGCCCTTGTGTCATTAATTTTAGTTGCATTGTAGAAACTTGGTATAACGACCTGGCCATAAAATGTTAATTAATCTTGAATTTTAAATAAGAATATACATTGTTCCACATTGAGGATATTTTGAGGTTTATTGTTTTAATGAATTTAGATAACATATAGACATAACATACAACATTCATACAAAGAGGAAACTATTTAAAATAGTTTCCATTTTATTAAAAATATAAGACATTAAAACATAATGCCTGATTTCCTTAACAACAGTCCATATCAAACATCACAAATCCCTTATTTCACATACCCATCCTTATATCCTACGAAAAACATTTTAAAAACATGGGATAAGTATAAAAAACATTAATGGATTTAAATATTTAAAGAGTTAGTTAAGTGATAACATAAAAACCAATAAAACCCAAATCATAAAAACATGAATGAATAGCATAATAATGTTGTTTCCTTGGGACATATTTACCATATCACTCTTACATTCACCCTTATATAAGGAATAACCTTTTGAACAACCTCCATATCCAGAGTACCTAATGAATTGGAGAGATATTATGGGGCTCACCCGTCATATATAGAGCAATAATGGGCTCAACTCAACATAAATAATGTCCAAGTAACATATCATGGTAATAAAGTATCTTGAAAGTCAGAATAAACCACTCATGAAATATACATATAATAAACAATCCTTTTTAAATTTTTTAAATATAGTTTTAAAAGGATTTTAAAAGGAAATTCCCTTAAAATATAATTGGAGTAATAGTTAATAGAATGGAATGTATATGTGTATAAAATATAAATACCCATATGGAAACATAATATAAACATTAATTCATCACACCAATTATCTTAATACCACATAATGAATAAAGATTAAGGTTAACCCAAAGAATGGAAATTGGGTTAAGAATTCCCTTACCTCAGGTTCTTCTTACTTAAAATGTGTTTAAACCTTTCATATAATGGTTAAAATAGTGTATTTAATATATTAAATAAACATATCCATATTTATAATAACTTATATGATCATTTCATTAGATCATTTCCACCCTTTATTTGTTAGTATTTTCATCCTTGCATTGTTTTAGGGTGTCATCTTTACATGCTTTCCATGACAGGTTAATGATGGATATTCTTGTCGATTGGAAGTGAAACTCCAGAATTGGAATGGTAAGGTATTTAAATATTTTATGAACTATAATTTAAACCATTTATCATTGTGAATATTTATATGAGAATTACTCATAATTTAAAATATTAATGATGTTCGTTTAGATCATTTTAGTTATTTTTTGATAATAACGACTTCATTTGGTATTTTAAATCAAATCCATGAGTAAAAAATGATTCCATAATAATGTATGAGACATATTACATATATTATACCTAGTTAAACAAAAAAATGGTTTCATGACCAAAATTTAATGAATTAATTCAAATTCAAATCACAACGTCCATGATGTCGGTAATTTAACACACCACGAACAATGCTTTTATTCCTTGAATAAGTGGTAGAGGAGGAGAAGAATGATGATGAATTTTACATGAATATAAGAACATCTATAAAATTTAGTATTTATGGATCTTTCATGCCTCTTGGGTAATAGGAGATGGAGAAATAATAAGATAAGAAATGATCTCAAAAGAAAAGAATAATTGAAAAATACCTTACAAAAATTTGGTAGACTAAAAGCTATGCAACATGGTTTTAAAAAATATTAAAAAGAGAGGGAAAATGGGTCACCCATCCAGAAATGAATCATAATATGGAATAGATCACGAATAAGAAATAAATAAGAACATGTAATGTAAACATGAAATTTATGCCACATAAAAGTGAACTTGAATGGAAAAAGAATGAAATTGGGAAATTTCATAGCCTCTATAGTAACTCCTAGAACAAGAAGGTTGGGACCTTGGGGACTTGAAAAAAACCTTGGGAGCACTACTCTGTAGGTAAGGAGGCCAGAACTTTATTGAGGAATAAATTAGATTTATGTTAACGAAATAATGAGTTGGTATTTATAGAAAAAGTGAGGGAATATTTTAATAATTTCCATGGGACACCTCATTAGTAGTATTTGCAAAACCATGGTCATGACCATTGTATTTTCCCAAGGTACTACCCACATGGGACACCTCACATTTTATTTTACTATTCACAAGTCTATCAGATTTAGTACATCATTATTACATCATTAATGATGTCATTAACACACCGAAACGCAAAACTATATTTTTACTATTCACCGAAAAATCAACTATTTCAGAAAAATCCAAAAACATTACCCTAACAATTTTTCTACGTATAGAATTCAAAAAATGAAGTCTATTTTTTTAAAATAAATCCTAAATATCATTAATTTAATATTTAAATAAAATCACACATAATTCAATAATAAACAAATTTAAAACTATAACTACTTTTATATCATATTGAAAAATTAACCAAGATGTTGTTATCTTATAGCCTTATGAAAATAATATAATAACACAATTTACAATTAATTAGGGTCATATAACTATTAATGAAAATATTATTAAGGTTATGTTAATATTAACAAAAAAATCAAGTTGGTTCAATAAGACTCCAAATAACATATTGAACACAATTTTAGATGACTATTTTTTGACATTCAAATCATAGAAGATTAAAATTTATGATTAAAGGATAGTTATAAATATCATATTAAAACAAAGATTCATGCATTTAATTTTTTTACCTTTGGGGTGTTACATTATCCCAATAATCTAGAAATTGCATCCTTACAATTTTATTTACTTATTAATCAAGTGAGTGTTCCTTTCCCTCATAGAATTTTCAAACTCCCATGTTACTTATTCAACCATGTGGTTCCACCACAAAACCATTACCTGGTGGATTGACTTATTCCACAATACTGGTTATCGTCGATCAAGAATCTGAACTTGTTTCTCTTCATAAGAATGGTTATCTTCTAGTGGAACTGCTTTTGGGCTCCAGACATGTGATGAATCTAGAACATACTTCTTCAAAATTGAAACATGAATGAAATTGTATACCTGAGACAAACTCAGAGGAAAAGCTACTTGTTATGAAACTTCTCCAAATTTATCCAGGATTTAAAAATGACTGAAGAATTGCAGACTTGGCTTCCCTTTTTTAGGGAAACACATCACACTTTTCTAGGGAGAGATTTTAAGGAAAACATGGTCACATACCTCGAAAGATAGGTCCTTCCTTCTTTTATCTGCATAAATTTTCTTCATGCTCTGAACTATACTCATGTGCTACTAGATCATCTTCACTCTCTTATCCACATCATCCCCTAATTCTGGTCCCATCGACTTCCTTTCCCAGAATTCATCCTAAAAAATCTAGAGTTCGACACTACTTCCCATACAATGCATCAAAAGGTGCCATCTGTATACTAGAATGAAAATTATGATTATACGAAAACTCAACTAAAGAAATATGTGGATTCAAACTTCCCTGGTAGTCCATTGTACAAGCTCAAATCATATCCTCCAAGGTCTGAATCATTCGTTCTGACTGCCCATCTGATTGAGGATGAAAAGCTATACTGAAATTTAATTTTGTGCTCTATGACTTCCAAAACTCCTTCCAAAAGATTGAAGTGAACCTATGATCCTAGTCATATAAAATAGAAATAGGAACTCCTTATATCTTTATAATCACTTTGAGGTATAGTAGAGAGTGATGATTTAAAGACATTTTATCTAGAATAGAAAGAAAATGTGAAAAAGTTTTAATCCGATCAACAAAAACCAAAATCACATTATTACCTCAAGAAGTCATTGGTATTCCCACCACAAGGTACATGGATACATTTTCCCATTTCCACTTTGGACATGGGAAAGGCTAAAGCATCCCCTTTGGTAATTGCTGCTCTGATTTAACCAGTTGACATGTCAATCGTTTCACAATAAAATAAGAAATATCCCTTTTCATTCCATCCCACCAGTAATACTCCTGATGGTCCCTATACAACTTATTACTACCAGGATAAAATAAAAATTGATAACTATGAACTTCACACTAATCATATTTCTTCAACTAGGAAACATAAGGAACATAGAAACTTTTTCAAAATCTTAAAACACAATCTTTATCAAGGTTAAATTATGAAAACTTAACCATTTTAACAAATTCTTCCTTTTTATAGCTCATGGTATCCCTTCTTTGCTTGATTACTTCTGTCTAATAATGATGACTGCACTATAACCAGTAACAAAACAAATGTATTCCCTGTACAGACAACTTCTAATCCAAAATTCATCAAATAATTAACAAATAGATCATGTTCCAAACATAAAATAGTTAATTATGCATAATGTTTTTGACTCAAGGAATCCACAACATTGTTATCATTTCCTGGATGGTAATTGATCGTGAAATAATAATATTTTATCAGTTCAAGCCATCTTCTCTACCTAATGTTTAATTCATTCTGAGTGAATATATACTTTAGTCTTTTATGTTCAGTATATATTTGACATTTTGATCCTTATAAATGGTGCTTAAAAATTTTCAAATCAATAACCACAGCTACTAATTCTATATCATATGTTGGATAATTTACCTCATGAGTTTTTTATTGTATTGATTCATAAGCAATTACATGATCATTCTACATCAGAACACAACCATGTCCCTTAAAAAAGCATCATTGTCGATGAGAAACTCACTATTTCGTGAAGGTAAGGCCAAAACTAGAGCATTCACCAATATCTTCTTTAGTTTCTGAAAACAAACATCAAATTCATCTGTCCACACTAATTTAACCCCTTTTTGTGTTAACTTAGTTAGAGGGCTAGATAATCATGCAATTTTTTTAACAAAGTGTCAGTAATAACCTGATAATCCATGAAAACTATTAATATCTGTAACACTTATAGGACTTGTCCCTTCATCAACCACTTTTGTTTTGGTTGGATCAACTATTATTCCATCCTTATTCACAATGCTACCAACAATAGAAATCAACTACAACCAAAAATCACACTTGTAGAATTTTCATTACAGTTTTATTTCTTTTAAGGTTAGAAAAAAACCTATAAATGTTTTTAATGCTCCTGTTTACTTCTAGAATATACCATAATGTCATCAATAAAGAAAACCAATAACATATTGAAGAAGTCACGAAATATTCTATTCATAAGATCCATGAATACAGTAGGTGCATTAGTTAACCCAAAAACAATAACTAAAAATTCATAATGACCATATCTTGTATGGAACACAGTCTTCAGGATGTTTTCATCCTTTACATTCAACTATAGGTACCCTGAACTCAAGTCAACCTTTGAAAAATACTACGCTCCATTGAGCTAGTAAAAAAAATCAATGATATGAGGCAAATGATACTTTTTTAACATTAAAGTTATTTAAGGCTCTATAATCGATGTAAAGTCTTATTGAACCATTTTTTTCTTAAAAAAACATGATCTCCCCATGGTGAAGTGATGGGTCGAATGAAACCTTTATCTAATAATTCTTGAAACTGATTTTTTTTAATTCATGAAGTTCCATTTGGGACATTCGATTAGGAGGTTTTTAAATTTTCTTATCATCAAGAAATAATTCAATAGTAAACTCAACCTCTCGATTAGGTAACACCAAGAAAATCATTCGGAAATACCTCCAGATATTAATTTACCACTAGTAATTAATTAATCTAGATAGTTCCCTTATCTTAAAAAATAGGACCAAGAAAACTTTCATTTCCATCCTTAATTATTGTACTAGCTTCCTGATAATGTCTTAATAGTATGGTTTTATTCCTGTACACAAACTAAAATTTATTCTGAAAAACAAATTCTTTCTCTCTGCAATTTTTCTTAGCATGATAAAAAAACCATTCCATACCAAGAATAACATAAAACTCTACAAGTGGAAAAATAATAAGGTTTGTAGGTAGACTCTTTCCACAGAAAAAGATTGGAAATTTCTTATAATTTATTTTGGCCACAATATTTCCTCCATGTGTTTTTTTTTCATGAGAGATGGATTTATTTCATAAGGTTGAATTCCAAATTTTTCTAAAAATTTATCAGAAACGAAGAAATGTGTTAACATTGAATCAGAAAATGATTGATAAATATGAGAAAACAAGAAATGTAACTGATACTACTTAATTTTATGTCTCAACAACTTCTGAAGTGGTTTCAAATGATTTTACCAAACCCTTATGCTTCCAATATGGCTTATTTCTTACTTCAGTAACTAGCTTCAGAATAAAATTAGAAAAATGACCCAATTTATTATAGTTAAAGCATCTCACCATTTAATTATCATTAGTTTTTGGATAATTTTTTTTAGTCATGATTCATGTGTCCAAACTTCCCAAAATAGTAGAATTTCTTAGAATTTATAAGACATTTACCATGATTCATTTTACCACACTTTTCACTAGAAGGGAAATTCATTTTCTTACTTCAAGACTACTTTGATGAGTGATTCCACATTTCTATCCAACCTTATCACATCTTATTCTTGTCGTCACGATACGCATATTTTTTAACAAACTCAATTTCAACTTTTTCAGAAAAATGAAAAATCTTCTCATTGATTTTAAACTCTCATTAGGCCAATGCTCTTGGAAAAAATAGTTTCCAAACTGAGTAAAAACTTAGTATTTTACTTTCAAAATCCCATGTACAATCAGATACATAATTGGACAGTCTTGTTAAATTTTCTTTTTAGGCAACCAATGAATAATTATCAATTTACTTCAGTTCGAAGAATTGTTTTTTCTCTTTTGAATTGAACAGTTTTGTGAAAAAAAATTTCTAGAAAATGTCTCTTAAATTCCTCTCATTCCAGACTATCAAGATAATATCATTCTCTTATATTCTTAACGAGAGACCTCCCTTGATCGGCTTCAAAATCCAAACAGTAAATGCCTAGTATTACTTTTTGACATTCCGAACATCCCATGATATCAAATAACTTTTCTAGAGTGTTGAAAAAAACATCAACTATCACTCGATATGTGGTTTCATTGAATGTTGGAGGATGTTGCCTCATAAAATGCACCAAAAAAGGAATGTTTCTTCATGTGATATCCTCTTCTTCTCGTGCATTGATACCACCACTATTTCTCACATGAGTCAACAGATCCATTACATTCACAAACTACTTGGTTCCGATTCCAACCATTTCGGGTTGTAGATTCGTACAGAAATCAACCTCTTGGTGCCATACTACATCAGCTTCCCTATTTCATCTATAGATAACCATTATAAACAAACATAACATATATGAAGCAACATGGAAAATACTTAAATTCTATAACAATTAAAATTAATCATAGTTTAAAAATAGGTTATGGTATTCTTTAAATAGCATCATGTCCCTTAAAGTTATCTAAACCATCCTCTGATACCAACTATAAAGACCCGACCTTAAAACGTTACTTAATATTGAATTTTATACAAGAAAATACATTGCTACACATTGAAGATCTTTTCAGGTTTAGAGTTTTATAGAATTAGGATAACTTACATAAATAACATACCTTTTTCATACAAAGATGACACTATTAAAATAGTTTTCATTTTTTCATAATATACGAAATTAAAACACAAAGAATGATTTCATTGACAACACTCTATGTCAATCATCAAGAATAACTTATTTATCTCAACCATCTTTATATCTTGTGGATAAAAATTTAAAAACATGGGATGAGTATAAAACTCGGAAAGGGATATGAATATAGAAATCGTTAGTCAAGTGATAACATACAAACCAATAAAACCAATATCATAAAACATGAATGCATGGAATACTCATGTTCATTCCTTGGGAAGTTTTTACCATATCACTCTTAAATTCACCATTATACATGTAATAAACATTTGTTCAACTTCCATCTCCAGAGTACCAAATGCATTGAAGAGATATAAGGGAGCTCACCCATTATATCTTGAGCTATAATGGTCTCAACCCAATATATATTGAGCTATAATGGGATCAACCCAATATTTTGCGAGCTATAATTGGTTCAACCCAACATAAATAATGTCCAAATAACATATCATGGTAATAAAAATTCTGGAAAATCAGAATAAACCACTAATTCCATATATATATATATATAACAATCCTTTTGAAATTTATTAAGGGGAGTTTTCTAAGTATTTTAAAATGAAAGTCCCTTAAAATATAATTGGGGTGAGAATTAATAGAATTGAATGGAACTATGTATAAACTGTAAATACACATATAGGAACATAACATAAACATAAATTCATCACACTAATAATCTTAGTACCACAAAATGAAAAAATAAGAAGTTTTACCCAAAGAATGGAAATTGGGTTAAAAATACCCACACCTCAGGTTCTTCTTACATCAAATGTGTTTAATCCTCTTGTATAATGGTTAAAAAAGTGTTAATAATATCTTACAGAAACATATCCATATTTTTAATATCTTATATGATCATTTCATTAGATCATTTCCCCCATTATTTATTTATTGTTTTGTTCCTTTATTTGTTTTGAGGTGTTTTCTTTACATGTTTTCCATGATTGGTTAATGATGGATATTATTTTCGATTGGAAGTTAAACTCTATAATAAGAATGGGAATGTATTTAAATATTTCTAGTACCATTATTTATACCATGGATGAGAAATAATACTTATATTATACCTGGTACAACCATAAAAAAGGTTTCATGAAAATACTTGAAAGAATTAATTCAAATTGAAACGACATCATCCATGATGTCGGTAATTTGACACATCATGGACATTGGTTTTATTCCTAGAATAAGAGGGATATGAGAAGAAGAATGATGATGAATTTTCCATGAACAATAGAAAATATAGAATATACATGATTTCTATATATTTTATCAGACTTGGTAAATATTATATGATGGAATAAAAAGAAATGAAATGAACTCAAAATAAAAGAATAATTGAGAAATCTCTTACAAAAATTCGGCAGCCTAATGACAGTGGAACATGTTTTTAGATTATATTAAATAGAGATGGGACAGGGGTCAACCATCTATAAATTAATCATAATACATACTATATAAATAATAAGAATGAAATAAGAACGTGGTATGGAAATTTGACAGGTATACCACCTATAAGTGAACTAGAATGGAAAAAAAGAAAAAAAATTGAGAATTTTTTTTCCTTGCAGAGTAACTCCAAGAACAAGAAGGTTGGGTGCTCTGGGAGCTAGATGATACCTTGGGAGGAATACTAGGGAGGTAAAGAGGCCATATCATCATTTATGAAGAAATTGGAATGAAGTTAATGCAGGAATGGGTTGGTATTTATATCAAAAGTGAGGGAATATTTTAATAATATTCAAGGGACACCTCATTAGTGGTATTTGAAAAACCATGGTATTTTCCCAAGGTATTAGCCACTTAAGACCCCTCACATATTTTTTTACTGTACACAAGTCATCTAGATTTATTACATCATTAATGATGTCAATAACATAGTGAAAGTCAAAATTGTATTTTTACTATTCGTTTAATAATCAACTATTTCAAAAAATCCCAAAACATTTCCCTGACCATTTTTCGATGTTTATAATTAAAAAAATTATTTCTATTTATTGAAAATAATTTTATAAATATCATTAATTTAATTTTTGAATAAAATCATACTTTATTAGAAAATAAACAATTTTAAAACAATACAGGATTTTATATCACAATGAAAAATTAACCAAGATGTAATTATCTTAAATCCTAAAGAAATAAAATAATAATATAATTTATCATTCATTAATGTCATATTACTATTCATATTACTATTCATTATGGTACATTACTATTAACCAAAAAAACATGTTCGTTCAATCATACTACAAATAACATATTGAACACATTTGCAGATAACTGTTATTCGAAATTCAAAACATAAATGCTGCAAAATTATTTTTAAAGGATAGTAATAAATATCTACTTAAAAAAAGTTTGTTGAATTTCATTTATGCATTTTTTTTAAAACATGGGGTGTTACACCTAGAACTTGCATGGTCATGGCATGTTTTACCTTCCAGTTTATTATTGTATTTTTGGGTTTTGACTATCACTTGCTATGGTTTTGTTCTTGTCATGTATACGCTTCAACTCTTGGTTATTTTTGTTTTATTCTATAAGAGATTTATTCAAATTAAAGAGGGTATATTCTCCCCAAGACTGACTTACCAGAACCTCACTGCTAGTTGGAACCCTCTGGCATATAGGGAGGCACAATTTAGGGCATGTGGCCAACCGGCTTAGGGCACCATTCAGTGGCACCAGGGTCGGGGAATCATAGAATAATTCAATTTTTAATTAAAAACATTATTTTCATCTAATTTTTTAATAAAAGTAAATTATATTTAAACATTATTTAATGAATAATGTTTTCAATTACACATAAATAAATCAAATTTAGGATATTAGATTAAATTTTACTTTGAAGTTTGATATAAAAAAATTTCAAGCAATCAAAATTTTTCATTTTTTAAAACCCGATTTCCCGTCACATAAACATGGTTATTTTTATATCAAAAAAGGAACTTTAATTATTATAAATTGGAAAATTGGATTCCATATTTGGAATCAGAATAATTTATAATTTATAATAGGGTCAATGTAGTATTTACGAAAAATAGTACTGAATGGAGTTAAAAATAATTACACTGATTAAGGTAAAAATAATATCACTTAGTGGCTAAATGTATATTTTACGACATAAAATTGACAATAAAATTTTTCCCTAACTAATTTAATGGACATATACTAGCCATTATGACTTAAAAATTAAAATATATTACTTATTGGTAAATATATTCTATGAAACTAACATATATAAAAAATTATGTAATGATAAATTCAGAAAATGATTTTTCCTTGCATTTGATAAATATGATGTTGTGGGATAGGGAAAATATTAACTGAGGTCTTTTTTATATATTATTTTAAAATATTAAAAATTTTGTTACCGTAAATGTTTTTATATAATTTTTAGATAAGGATTATTTAATTATAATCTTTATGAAATTACAATATAGTTATTATTTAGATAACAATTAACTAAAATAAATGATACTTGTTGGACTCCTCATTTATTTATCAATTTTTAATGATCACAAATCTCAATAATAATTAAAAATATTATTAATGATCACAAATCTCACAAATATTACTAATCATGTGTATTTATGTTTAAAGTTATCTCATACCTTATAATGGTTAAGCTAAATTAATTTTATACATATTACTGTATAAGTCTGGATACCTTTATTTTCTTAAGTACAAGACACTGTGAATCTTGACACATTATGTTAGAATCTGTGAGCAAGACATAGACACCGTAACCAATGAGACACCATGACCACGAGGCACCATGACCACAAGACACCGTGACATAGTAAGCCTGACACCGTGAAGCAAGACACTAAGAACAGACACAGTAAGTCAGAAACTGTGTGCAAGAAACAAACATCGTGACCAATGAAACACTGTGAAGGAGTCACCCTGAAGGAGACACCGTAAAGGGGACACCCTAAAGGTGACACCATGAAGGAGACATATTGAAGGAGATACCGTGAAGAAGACACAATTTTCATAACATATTGTGACACCGTTTCTTAACCTATTTTATCATCTTTAAATTTAACTTTTTAGTGGTCATATTTGACGCCTTTATTGCACTGACATATTTAATGTTTATTTGTAGCCATATTATGTTGTACGAGGTATGAAATACATGGAACATGTCGGCTAACACTCATGCATTCGAAGATAACGGGAAGTGTGCTCAAGAAGAAGAATATACAACACAACAAGCGACAACTCAAGAAGCGTGAGTGCACTGTACTAAACAGAAAAACAAGCTAAAAAGCATAACCACAAAGAAGAGATTGCAAGATCACCAATGAATTAATTGTATCATGCATTCAATCCAACTCTACTGAAGAAAACACGAAGTACACAGGGATCAAGAGAACATCTTTACTTGTGAACAATAAAAGCTGAATCGCGACACTCTGTTTTTCAACACAAAAACCAGAGAAGGACTCCGAAGCATTCATGTCTTATCCAAGGAGTCCAGAGATGCACTGCTAATCACTAGAGAATTCTAAACTCATATTTAGTCCCTCTCTCTCTCTCAGTGATTATTTTATTTCACTTTTGAGCAGTGTGTGTACTCTGTATATTTTACACACACACTGACTCCTGTGCTGAAATTGAGGATTTCAAAATCCTCAAACAAAATTCTTTACACTTTTTTACCCATGAAAACGGTAGAATAGGTCCCTATGTGCCATGGTAATTATTTTGTTTACCCAAGGAAACTTTGGAAGAGGTCCCTGTGTGTCCTGGAAGGTCCATGTACTGTTGTTAACCCCGATCCATGGTGTGGATCAGAGTTATTTATATAATCTGCTTGGTGGCAGGTAATCACCTAGTGGAGTGGATTAGGTCTCGGCTTGAGACTGAACCACTTGTTTCTTATCTGCTGTTCTATTTAAATTTACTCTACTCTATTTTACTGTTTTACTGCATAATCCATAAAAACACTAAATTCACGACAACATGCCTTATTACGCACCTGGTTTGACACTCCTAGGGGATATGCATAGGATAACCCATATTTTCATTACAAACCAATCTGGTGGATTTATGATTAAATATGTCATCATTGAAACCATTTTTATGAGACTATATGTGTGAAAATAATCAATTACAGTGAAAAGTTTTTCTAGTTTTTGGATTATACATAATGATATGATCTAACCTAGTATAATTCATCATTTAGAAATGATGCCTAGTAGAAGGAATGGGAACTCCGACTATACACATGATCTAAAGAGTATGAAGGATCCTATCATTCATGGTCTTAAGCAATTAATTAGAAGGTAAATAGCCTCTTATGTATTCTCGTCATGTGAAGAAATATTTTCATGTGTTAATAAGATAATTATTGAATTATCTGAGTCCTGTGGATTTTAATGGATTCGAGAGAAGAAGAGTATGATAGAGAGAAAGATGGATAATGTAAAAATAAGGGAAGGAAGGATTTTTCCCATATGTGATAACTGTGAAATGAATCACCCTAGGATGTTTTTGAAAGGACATGGTGTTTATTATAAGTGTGAAGAAAAGGATCATCAATAAAAATAATGAAAAGGGAAGAAATAAAAAGACCAATATTCAGTGTTTCAACTTTATTGAAATAGGGCATTATGAATATAAATTTTATAAGAATCAAGGAAATATATATTAGAAGAATCAAATGGATCACGGCCATGAAAAAGAAATTATTACAGTTGACGTGGAATACTTAATGTATTTGTGCTTCTGGATTGCAAAATTATTACATTTGAGTGTTGTATCAATGATATATGGGTTATATGAATTATAAAAATAAATAAGGATTGTACTGTAGTACTATTTTATTAAGGATTCAAGATTGTATGGTACTATGAAAAGTGACTCAATAGTAAGTTAATTTTTTTGAAAATAAATGGTGGAGTGAAAGATAATCCTTCATATGGTCGTGATACTGAGGTATTTATTTTTGAATAATATGTGATCGATTTGGATAAATTATATTTTATATTCTTGGCTACCTTAGAACAAATTAATTGTTTTTTATTCCATCATTATTGGAGATTACAACACTTTTATTTGTAAGAGAATATCCATTATTCTGTGTTTTAAAGAATGAATTAGGAAGAATGAACGTATTCAATATTGTTTTCTGGTAATTCTTTTTATTACCATTTCTTATGAGAATACACGAGGAAGGTATTCACATTTACGTTAGGTGACCTTCCTTATAAATTTTGGACTGTGAGTTGGAAATAAGTATTTTGGATAATTTTAAAGGATATATTAGATTAAGTCGGACATTGGATAATATTATTTAAAATTAAAATATTTCTTAGTGTTATTTTTGGATTGTTATGAAAAAGGACAACCCAGAGGTCGGGCGACTACACTTCGCATTCGACAAGGTTGCGAGACATGAACTCGCAACTGAAGGGCGACAGGGGTGCATCACCTACAACAAGCTTACAGAATGTCCTGGTTTGTATTATGTCATTTTTTATAATGGTATGATAGATGAATTATAAATTAATTTTTTGAAACCCTATATGATTATTTTTAATAGAATATTTTTGAGTTCTATTATCTTTTGGATATAAATATGAGTTTGTGGTAGTAATTAGTTAAAGGATGGAACTCTACTTGGAAATAATTTTTCCCCTTATTCAATTAAGATATTAGTTCTTAAAAATTTGTTAAAGTATCTCAAAACCCAAAATGTGTTATCCAAATACCTTATGTTTTGTTGAAATAATGATATTTTAAATAATCATCGAATTATGGATTTTAGGCCCTTAATTTTCAATTTATTGTTTACATTTTTGAGATTGATGACCTCGATCACTCCCTATAATTATTTACATTTTCCTCCAAATATGTGTCTATAATTTCCACCAATGTTCTCCTATTTGAAACGTTAATTTATTGGTTACTTATTCATTTCCATTTACCTCTTATTAAGACTAAATTTTATTAACCCAATATCTTATGTGGGTTTTCCACAAATGTATTTTCTATATAAAAACATTTATTATTTAATAACAATTACAAATTTTTAGGATGAAATTTATTAAAGTAGGGGAGAATGAAACATCCCAAGATTTCATAGTACCTTATCTCTTTAAAAAAAATCAATATCATGTGATACACACAACACTGAGTTCGTGCGCACCACACTCTACCAAATTAGCAGTTCAAAACGCATTTATGATTATTATTAATTGCATTTTGAGTAGTATATATAATTTTAACATTCATATTATAGGTTTCTAGGACATAATATGTGAAAAAATTCAATTTTTCATATAAAAGAAGTATTTTTCATAAAATCCAATTTTATCACCTATTAATGGAGAACCCTTTTAAAATCCAATATTTTAAACTTTTATATATTCCATTTGACAAAATAAACATCTTCTTTAGAAGTGGGACATAAAAATTTAGTTTTGATAAATTTTTGCTGTTTTTCCGATAACTTTCATATTTTGATGAATAATGAAAGATAGTAAAATTTTTTTGAAAATCACTTTTTTAATAAAAATAATTTATAATATTAAATTATACATTTAAATGGTTTTGAAGTATAATTATATTATATTTTATCATTTAATCCAATTTTTCCATTGTATGTGAAATTAAATTTATATTGTACAAAAACACATATCCATCTTTTTATAGTTTTTACTTCTCAAAACTCGCTCTCTGGTTTTAAAAACGGGGATTAATTTCTATTACATAATGAAGATTCTATGTTTCGAGTTTGGTAAAATAGAAATAATTTATTAAATTCAAATATCAAAATTATTGTTTGGTGAATTTTTGATATTTTTCTTAAAACACTCAATTCTTGATGAATAGTAAAAAACACGGTGTCGTAGATAAATACCATCTCTTTAATGTAAATAATTTTTTAAATAAAAAATTTATCATAAATTAAAAATAGATAAATAATACATATATTATTCAAATTTAATCCATTATTGTCATTTTATAAAAATATTAGACTTATAAAATCTTATTGAACATTTTTAACGTATATTACCCACCTTCTTGGCACATATGAAAATTTTCATAAAAAGTAATTTGATCGCTTTTGTGAATTGAATTTCAATAATTTTAAAGACACAGTTTCAATCAGTAAATAAAATGTGATTCAATCGGATGAAAACAATTTTTTGTTGAATAGTATATTTTGATTCTTATTTATGGTGGTTAAAAGTAAATAGGATAATTAAAGGTAAGATGATATTATAATTACCTTAACACATGTCGTAATTATATTGGATAAGTTTATATTGACCAAAATAAACCTTATTAAAAAACTATAATCCTTTTTGATCCACTTTGATTAGATTATGAAATTTATTATATTTTATTTAAAGTGTTAAATTTGTTAACTTTAAATTTTATTAACTTAAAAAATTTTAATAAAGAGTTATACATAAGATAAATTAAATTAGAAATATTTATTAGAAATATAATAATATTTGTTACATAGTTTTATTTTATTTATAATTTTTAGACATTTAATAATTAGATTTCTTATAACACAGTAGTGGTGCAATAAATACATATTTAGTGAAACATTAACATAATTGGTTTTATAAATAACAAAATAAATGTATATTTAGACTTTTGATGACATAAACGTATTTTATATGTTACTATGAAATGTTAGGTCTGATGAAATATATTTTTTCAATATAATTATTTTATTATGGATTTAACAAAAAAACAAATACTAAATAGGGTCAAAGTTGGCCTAAATGAGTTTTTAAAACAAATAATATTTTATTAAATGACATAATGTCTATAAAAATATAATTTTTGGACAAAAGACATATAAAATTTTATATATGTCATTAATCAACAACTTTAGGTTATCATGTCATTTTATAGTATATTTATTAACCATGTATTATAATAATACAAGAAGACATCATAAAAGTTTAACTATTTAACTAGGAGTTAAATAATGAAGATAATGTTGATATGGAAACCTAAACCAATCTAAATCGTATTGGTTGAAAGGATTGCGACCCATACCTACCATATCCCCGAAATAAATACATTTTTAGCTCATAGAAAACTAAATTGATTTAATAATAAATTAATATGTCAAGATTTTCCTAAAGCACCCCTCACCTCTCTTATAAAAGAGCACCTATCCTTATCATAAATTCACACATCCAAAGCCATTTGTCTCAACCAATATCTGAAAAAATATCCTCCCAAATTCTTTTCTCTTCATCCTAGAGGCCTTTCCATGAGAAAAAACTGTAACGACCCAAGGTTTCATTAACGGAAAATACCTATTTATCCAGTTAAATGTCTCTTTATGCAAAATATTTTTATAAGATGTCAACATCTTTTGTTTTATGTTTAGAATTTTGACTGTTGTTAAAATAGCCGTCAAACAGTGATCACATGATTAGTATAAATATAGGACTTGAACAAATCCAATTTACTCAGACAAAATAATTGATAGCCTCATCCAGTAGAATTTCCCCATACGAAGCCCATTTGTCAGAGATCAGAAAAGAGGTGGCGTCTATGGGCTTCGCCCCTGAACAAGCCCAAGCTGAGCTTCATCATGTCAAGCTCGAATGTGACCGTTTACGGGAAAAGTGGAAGTTGATTGAAATTACCACTCGAGCGATGTTATCCGAGCCACCCCCAAGAGTCTGTCACCATCGCAAACCTTACCCTTAAGTCTTATGTGGCTTATTTATGGGGTTAGGTAACAAATAAGTAGTACAATGTTCATGTACATTATTTTTTGATCTAATAATGAACATAATTTCTAGTCATTTTTGATACATTGTAAATAGTTTTTAAAGTACAAATGGTGTTTTTAATTATTATTTAATTAATAAATCTATTTTATTAAATTAAGGGATTTTTTAATTAAATAATATTTTAATAAAATAATAATAATATTATTAAATAAATTTTAATTAAATAAAAATGATCTTATAATTTTATGAATGCAATTAAAATTTTATATTATGGTTTGAAAGCCATTTCTGTCAAAACCCATGAATTTTCAATAAATGTTGGTTATTATTTTAAAAGTGAAAATTAACATATTTAGAAAAAAATATAGATAAAATAAATTTCATTTCTGGAATCAGGATGTCAAAATTATCCAACGGTGAATTTTTCATAATTTTCTGAGACAGTCAAATTTTTGGGTAAAAATTAAATACAGTTTAAATATATAATGTGTTTTATGAAATCATAATGACCCAATGGTGATGTAATAAATTACTATAATTCTTATTTTCGGCCAATATATGTTTTACCATTAAAATAATCTGATTTTGGGTTTGTTTTACATTCTTTTCAAAGCATTAATGGACCCCTCAAGACATATTCAACACATTGCTTTTTTACATTAATTTCCATGGGAGTGTGACTCGCCTCCACATAAGAAACCTTATTATTTTAAGAATTTCGGACTTGGGCCTTATAAAATATTGTTTTCTTCTTCCCTTTTCCAAAAACCATGCGCAAAAACCATGGTATGGTTAGTGGTTTGGATTAATTTAATGTAAGGGTACCCAAACCTAAATAATAAAGAATTCCCTCACCTTTCCTATATAAACCCACCCAAGATCCCACTTCCTCCTCACTAAAATCCTTTGGAGTTCGTCCAAACTCTACCCTACTCTCTATATAATCCTCCAAAGGTGCCCCAAGCTCCCAAGAAGCCACTCACAGGCCTCTCTCTAGCCGTTGCAAGCATACTTCCAAGTAAGGGTTTTTTCTTCCTTTCTCATTTTTGTCAATTTTCTTTAAGCTTTATTGCCCTTTTAATTTCAATTATGAATGTTTGGGTATTGTTTCGCATCTCCCCCATACTTCCCTCTTATTGTTTGAATGATGGGAGACCCATTTCTCTCTCATTAAACACCTCCCATGTACACCTATTACTATGCTGAAATTCCGAAAGGAACTTCTCTCTCTTATTTTACATTCAAGCAATAATTTTGTATCATGAATCTAAAATCCATTACAATTGTTGGGACATGTATCTATATGACCTCCCTGCTGTTCATTTCATGTAAATATGATGAGGAACCTCTTTCTCTCTCATCAACCATTTTTATGAATTCTTATGTCAGGCCGTTACGCTGTCAAAATCACACCGATTTTCTAAGCCAATGTCATAGTGTAGTGAATACCATGCCCATTTCTCCATCAAGAGTATTCACCTTTATGCACATTTACATATTTATTATAAAGTTTCATGTATGAATTCAAAATTCCTTTATCATGGAATAAATGATTATGTTTTATAAATCCATGTTTTATGATCCATGTGGCACACTTATGAGTGAAATGAAATGTTTAAGAAGGGTGCACCCTTATAGTGCTCCAATGCATTTGGTAAAGTATAGTATCATGATACGTCATGTGCAATGTGTGTTGACTCATGATATTTCAAGTGCAATGAGGTTTTACTCGTAATTTATGTGCAATGAGGATTTACTCATGCTCCTTGTGCAATGAGCCTTAGCCTATGCCAATTCCATGTTAAGTGTTGTTGCCACATTTCTATTTTAGGATTATCATGCTTTATCACGCCTTTATGTTCATGTTTCTTTTATACTCTATTGATATTCCTATTGTCTAACATTTATTTTACTCCTCATGTTATTCCATGTGTACTCCCTTATTGGGCTTTATAGCTCATCCTTTTCTTATGCATGTCCTCAGGTTATCCCATGCAATGATAAGTACGAGGGAATGTAGTGGTCATGTAAAGTAAGTTTTCAATAAAGATGTTGTATTTCATGGTTTATGTTTTTTTGTAGTGATCCTAAGCCCCAAAGACACTAAACCTCTCGATCTTCTTTGTTGTATCAGGTGATGTTTTATGTAATAAATCATGTGTAAGTTTGTAATAAAAGCAGGGTTGGCATAGTTGGTATCAGAAGATAGGTCTCATTATTTATGGGATTAGGAAACCCTAATAAAGCCTTAGATACAAGAATAAGTATAATAAAAACATCCCTATGTTTTGGTATGTACTGAGTAAGTGGTTTATCAAACAAATACATCCATGTCTCGATACGAGCAGGTAGAGGCGGCTCTGGCACAGATGTATCCTAGGGGTAAAACCCAAATACACCGCTTTGAGCTAGACTCGAATGGGAACTAGTGCACGACAACGGGCCTTGCTGCACTCTTGGATACGACACTCCCGAGGGATATGTTTTGATAAATATACAATCTTAGTATGAACCCTTATTAAGGGAATTTAAAAAAATTACCCTACAAATATATGTTAGAAAGTAGATCATGAAAATCCTATATTGAAGCCTATAGACTCATGAGTTAAGGAAATAAAAGTTTATTTATAAGTCATCAACTTTTTTCTTTGGATTACCCTTTATGTGTTACCCCTAATATTCCTTTTATCCCAGCCAATGGCTGGTAAAAGGAGGACTCGGGCTAAAAACTGTTGTGAAGATCAGTGTGATGACTGCACTAATGATATGCCAAATCCAATGGGAGTGGGAATCACGAACTTGGTCACGCTTCTCTCTCAGCTAACTCATGTTTTGAATATAAACATGGGTCAAGAGGAACGTTCAACCACCCTCAAAAAGATCAAGTCGCTATCGAGAGCTTCATGAGACAAAGGCCTCCTACTTTTAGTGGATCATCTGATCCCACGATCGCTGGACAATGGATCAACTCCATTGAAATGATCTTCTTCATCATTCAATATTCTGAACAAGAGATGGTTCTCCTGGCTGCTTATCGTATGGAGGGTGAATCTAATCAATGGTGGACGTTGATCAAAAATACAAAGCCTAAGGAGGAGATCGGGGTGTTGGAATGGAAGGATTTCTAGAAGATGTTTTTCGATAAATATGTTCCACGCACCTTCCAGCTTAAGATGGAAAGGGACTTCCTTTCCCTCAAGCAAAAAGATGAAGAATCTGTTGGAGCGTATGAGGAAAACTTTACAAGGCTTGCACGGTATGCTTCCGGCTTTGTCGTTACCCCCCGAATGCAAGGTTGACCGCTTCTTTGGTGGGCTGAAGCCTAGCTTGCAGAAAGCATTAGCGATCCGTGACTTCAACAGCTATGAGGAGATTGTCCGATGTGCCCTCAAGGTCGAAATGGAGATCGGGGAATCACATGGGTATCATGGGGACAAGAAGTGTAAGGTGGACTTTAATGTTGGTGGTCCAATGGATAAATCCAACGGTGCTAAGAATATCCAGCACCCCACTTGCCAAAAGTGCGGAAAGAAGCACCCTAGAAATTGCCTTAAGGGGACGAGAAAATACTTCTGGTGTAGAAGAGAAGGGCACCTAGCTGTTAACTGTCGGCAGGAAAGACCCACAGCTGCGACAGATGAGAGGAATGCTCTGTTCGAACCTCAACGCATTTTTCAATGCTACAAATTCAAATAACCAGGTCATTTTTCAAATTAGTGCCCTAATCCATGGGTTTTTTGGGGACAACCAACAACCTCCAAGGCAGTAAGGAAGAGCTTTTTCCATCACTTCTGCCGAAGTGAACCCCAACAATGAAGTGGTGACAGGTATGCTAGTTATTCATTCAAGAATTGGGAACGTACTTTTTGATTCAGGTTCTACGCATTCTTTTACATCTTGAAAGATTAGTAGAACAATCCCAGCACCACCACAAATCATGGAAGTAAAGATGTCAGTGAGTACGGTAAATGGGGAAATCATTACATCCCATGAATATAAGCCCTGCCCTGTTATAATCTGTGGATTGAATTTCCCATAGGACCTCATCATACTCCCTCTGGTGGAATTTGATGCAATTCTTGGCATGGATTGGCTTTCCTTATATAGAGCCAACATAAATTTTCAGGTGAGGGAAATCACACTCCATATGGAGAATCGACCCTCGATTCTTTACAAGTGTCAGGAGGAAGATGAATCTCCTTTATCTCCATCATCTCAAGCACAGATATTACTACCCTATGAGCATGCATATCTGGCTCAAATGATTGAGTACAAGGAAGAAACCATCCTTGATGAAATGCCTATTGTGACGGAATTCGCTGAAGTGTTTCCCGAGGAACTGCCTGATCTTCCTCCTAGAAGAGATGTTGAGTTCTCAATTGAACTTATACTTGGGGTGCTACCAATATCCAAGACTCCATATAGAATGGCTATTGTTGAGCTTGAAGAGCTTAAGAAACAACTACAGAAGAATCTGGATAAAGGGTTTATACGCCCAAGTGCTTCACCATGGGGTGCAGCAGTCCTCTTTGTCAAGAAGAAGGATGGGTTAATGCGGCTTTGCATCGATTATCGTGAACTTAACAAAATCATGATAAAGACCAAGTATCATCTCCCAATAATCAATGACTTATTTGATTATCTGCGGGGAGCACAATACTTCTCCAAGGTGGATTTGCGGTCAGGATATTATCAAGTGAGGGTGAAGAAGGAAGATGTCCCCAAGACTACATTTCGTACAAGATACGGGCACTATGAATTCATAGTAATGCCTTTCGGACTCACCAATGCTCCATAAATATTCATGGACTTGATTAATAGAGTCTTTAGAGATTACCTTGACAAATTTTTTGTAGTCTTTATAGATGATATTCTAATATACTCCAAAACCAAGGAGGATCTTGAGGAGCATTTAAAAATTGTACTAAAGACTTTGCGCAAGGAGAATATCTATGAAAAGTACAAAAATTGTGAGTTCTGGTTGAAGGAGGTCTCCTTCTTGGGCCATATCATCACAAGCAATGGGATATCTATGGACCCCTCCAAAACAGATGCAATTGAGGGATGGCTGAGGCTAACACCGGTAACGAATATCTGTAGCTTCTTGGGGTTAGCTGGATATTATCGATGATTTGTGAGGAATTTCTCACAATTTTCCAACCCTCTTACCAAGATAACTCGAAAGGGAGTAAAGTTTTCTTGGAGTGATTAATGTGAAGAAATATTCAAGGAGTTGAAAAGGAGGCTTATCACTACGCACGTGCTCACTTTACCCATAAGTGGGGAATATTTTGTGGTATTCAGTAATGCTTCAAAGAAGGGCTTAGGCCCTGTGCTGATGCATAATGATAAAGTTATATCCTATGCCTCAAGGTAGTTGCAAATCCATGAGCAAAACTTTCCAACGCATGATCTGGAGTTGTCGGCGGTGATCTTTGCCTTGAAAATCTGACGGCATTATCTCTATGGAGAGAAATTTGAGATATATACTGACCAAAAAAGTCTAAAATATATATTCACACATAAAGAGCTTAATATGCCCAAGAGAAGATGGATAGAGCTCATCATGGACTATGACTGTTCAATACATTACCACCCTTGGAAAGCGAACAAGGTGGCAGATGCTCTAAGTAGAAAGGACCCAGAAATTCTATCAATGATGAGAATTGAGAAGGATCCAATCTTCTTAGACTTGATAAAGATGGACATGGGATTCATACATAATGGAACATCATCAATCCTTTCACAAATGATTGCTCGACCATCTCTTTTGGAAAAGTTGAAGGATGCTCAAAAGGATGATGTGGGACTTCAACAAAAAGTGGAAGCTATCAAAAAGGGGAAATCCTTGGAGTTTAATGTTAATGAAGAAGGTATTGTGTGGTTTGGGAAAAGACTATGTGTACCATCAAGTCCGGATCTTAAGAAGGAACTTTTGGATGATGCACACTGCTCAAATTTCTCTATTCACCCAGGGAGCACAAAGATATATCGAGATCACCGAGAAAACTTTTGGTGGGATAATATGAAGAAGGAGATCACTGAATATACATCAAAGTGCCTAGTGTTTCAGCAAGTGAAGGCAGAGAGGCAGAAGTCTAAGGGGATGATGCAACCATTGCCCATACTAGAATGGAAATGGGAGAACATCACCATGGACTTTGTCACCGGACATCCAAGGACCACCAATGGCAACAATGGAATCTGGGTTTTTGTGGATTGTCTTACAAAGACTGCACACTTCATTGCTATTCGGGATGATTTTTCATTGGATCAACTGGCGCAGATATATATCAGGAAAGTGGTAAGGTTGCATTGAGTACCACTATCTATTGTGTCTGATCGGGATCCAAGATTCACCTCTATGTTTTGGAAGAGTCGTCAACATGCTCTGAATACTGAACTGAACTTCAGTACGGCCTATTATCCTCAAACTGATGGCCAATCCGAGCGGACAATCCAAACACTTGAGGAAATGTTGAGATCATGCTCAATGGACTTTAAAGGAGGATGGGATCAACATCTTCCTCTATTTTAGTTCTCTTATAATAACAGTTTCCACTCGAGCATCCAAATGGCACCATATGAAGCCCTGTATGGGAAAAGGTGCAGAACACCGGAATGTTGGGATGAGGTCGGTGAACGTAAGCTGCTTGGACCAGAAATTGTCGAAGAAATGGTGGAGAAGGTGAAAACCATTAAGCAGCATATCATGGCAGCCCACAGTTGACAAAAGAGTTATGAAGATAATCGTCAACAAGACCTTGAGTTTAAAGTTGGAGACATGGTGTTTCTATGCATATCTCCGTGAAAGAAGGTCGGGAAGTTTGGAAAGAAAGGGAAGTTAAGTCCAAGGTACAACGGCCCCTTCGAGATTCCTGATCTTTTCAAGGATGTGGCCTATTGACTAGTACTTCCACCTTCCATGGAAAAAGTACATGATGTCTCTCATGTATCCCTCTTAAGGAAGTATCTACCGGACCCTTCACATGTACACTCTTCCGAGATGGTACAATTGGAAGCTCATCTCTCTTATGAGGAGCAACCAGTGAAGATATTAGATCATAGAAAAAATATTCTATGAAATAAGACAATGCCCCTCGTCATGGTGTTGTGGAGAAACCACAAGTTTGAAAAAGCGACTTGGGAATCATAGGAAAAGATGAAGCTGAGTAACCCACATCTATTTTAGTGTGGGAAAAGGAAAATTTTGAGGGTGAAATTTCTTAAGGGGGGAATATTGTATTGACCCAAAGTTTCAGTAATGGAAAATCCATCTTGATCTAGTTAAATGTCAATTTATGAAAAATATTTTTATAAGATGTCAAATTCTTTGGTTTTATGTTAAGAATTTTGACCGTTGTTAAAATAGCCGTTGAACAGTGATCGCATGATTATTATAAATATAGGACTTTAACAAATCCAATTTACTCAGTCAAAAGAAGCTATGGAATCATCCAGTAGAATTTCCCCATAAGAATCCCATTTGTCGGAGCTCAAAAAACAGGTGGCGCCTTTGGGCTTCACCCTTAACCAATCCCGAGCTGGGCTTCATCATGTCAAGCTCGAATGTGACCATCTATGGGAAAAGTGGAAGTTGATTGAAATTACCACTCGAGTGATGTTATCCGAGCCACCACAAGAGTCTGTCACCATTGCACACCTTACCGTTAGGTCTTATGTGGCTGTTTTAAGTGGTTATGTAACAAATAATAGTACTATGTTCTTGTACATTATTTTTTTATATAATAATGAATATAATTTCTAGTCATTTATGATACATTGTAAATAGTTTTTAAAGTACAAATGGTATTTTTAATTATTATTTAATTAAGAAATCTATTTTATTAAATAAACGGATTTTTGAATTAAATTATATTTTAATAAAATAATAATATTATTATAAAATAAATTTTTATTAAATATAAATGGTCTTATAATTTTATGAATGCAATTAAAATTTTATATTAAGGTTTGAAAGCCATTTTTGTCAAAACTCGTGAATTTTCGATAAATGTTGGTTGTTATTTTAAAAGTGAAAATTAACATATTTAGAAAAAAATTCCGATAAAATAAATGTCATTTCTGTAATCCCGATGTCGAAATTATCCAACGGTGAATTTTTCATAATTTTTTGAGATAGTCAAATTTTTGGGTAAAAATTAAATACCGTTTAAATTTATAATGTGTTTTATGACATCATAATGACCCAATGGTGATGTAATAAAATAATATAATCCTTATGTTCGGACAGTATATGTTTTACAATTAAATTAATGTGATTTTGGGTTTTTTGACTTACTTTTCAAAGCATTAATGGACCCCTCAAGACATATTCAACACTTTGCCTTTTCAAATTAATTTCCTTGGGAGTGTGACTGACCTCCAAATAAGAAACCTTATTATTTTAATAATTTCGGACATGGGCCTTATAAAATATTGTTTTCCTCTTCCCTTTTCCAAAAACCATGGGCAAAAACCATGGGATGGTTTGTTGTTTGGATTAATTTAATGTAAGGGGACCCAAACCTAACAAATAAAGAATTCCCTCACCTTTCCTATATAAACCCACCCAAGCTCCCACTTCCTCCCAACTAAAATCCTTTTTAGTTCATCCAAACTCTGCCCTACTCTCTCTATAATCCTCCCAAGGTGCCCCAATCTCCCAAGAAGCCTCTCACAAGCCTCTCTCTATCCTTTGCATGCACACTTCCAAGTAAGGGTTTTTTCTTCCTTTCTCATTTTTGTCAAAAATATTTAAGTGGTATTTCCATTTTAATTTCAATTATGAATGTTGGGGTATGGTTTCTCACCTCCCCCATACTGCCGTATAATTGTTTGAATGATGGGAGACCCCTTTCTCACTCATTAAACACCTCCCATGTACACCCGTTACTATGCTGAAATTCCGAAAGAATCTTCTCTCTCTTCTTTTACATTCAAGCAATAATTTTGTATCATGAATCTAAATTCCATTAAAATTGTTGGTACATGTATATATATGATCTCCCTGCTTTACATTAAATGTAAATATGATGAGGAACATCTTTCTCTCTCATCAACCATTTTTATGAATTCTTATGTCACGCCGTTACGCTCCCGAAATCACACCGATTTTCTAAGCCAATGTCATTGTGTAGTGAATACCATGCCCATTTCTCCATCAAGGGTATTCACCATTATGCACATTTACTTATTGATTATAAAGTTTCATGTATTAATTCCACAATCCTTTATCGGGGAATAAATGATTATGTTTTATGAATCCATGTTTTATGATCCATGTGGCACACTTATGCGTGAAATGAAATGTTTAAGAAGGGTGTGCCCTTATAGCGCTCCAATGCATTGGGTAAAGTATAGTATCATGATAAGACATGTGCAATGAGTGTTGACGCATACTAATTCAAGTGAAACGAGGGTTTACTCGTGATTTATGTGCAATGAGGATTTACTCATGCTCCATGTGCAATGAGCCTTGGCTCATGCTAATTCCATGTTAAGTGTTGTTGCCACATTTCCATGTTATGATTATCATGATTTATCATTACTTTATGTTAATGTTTCTTTTATGATCTATTGATATACCTATTTTCTAACATGTATTGTAATCCTCATTTTATTCCATGTGTACTCCCTTTCTGGGCTTTATAGATCACCCTTTTCTTATGCATGTCCTCAGGTTGTCCCATGCAATGATAAGTACGAGGGGATGTAGTGGTAATGTAAAGGAATTTTTCAATAAAGATGTTGTATTTCATGTTTTATGTTTTTATGTAATGATCTTAATCCCAAAATACACTAAACCCCTCGATCTTATTTTTTGTATGATGTGATGTTTTATGTAATAAATCATGTGTATGTTTGTAATAAAAGAAGGGTTGTCATAAAGAAATCCAACCAAAGGAGCCCTTTTGTTCAAATCAAAAGGAAATACCCGAAGAAGAGGTAATTATTTTATCACCTCTTTCAATGTTCTTTTCTTTTCCAATTCCTATTTCATTTTTGTTTCCATGATAAATAAATAAATCTAGTACCTTCAACTAAATGAGATGTTAATATATATATATATGTTAAAACCATATTCATTATTCTATCCATCCTATGAAAGACCAATTCACCATACGTGTGTATGTACGGCTTACTGTCTCCACGTCATGGTGTAGTTTTTTATCTAATACATCATTATATGAATGGGTATAATAATGATTATAATTGAAGTGCATAAGAGTATTATTTGTTGTCAATATTGATTGAAGTTCCTGACTGTTGCATTTGTCATCAATGAGAAGTTAATATGTGAATGAAAGGAGTTGAGCTTGAAGATTGATGAAGATTGAGGAATGATTATTGAAGAATCATTAACTCTGATGACTTTTGAACTGGTCTTAATGTTCCAAGGCTTGTATTAAGGTGATACAATGTTACAACACTTGACGAAGTACATGTAGTACTCAACTACATGTTGAATGAGGATATGTTCGATACATAATCTATGATGGGATTAAAAGAAATCATTAAAGATCTTGGAGTTGATATTTCAAAAATAAAGGAAGGAATAATGTTTGAAGATGATGAATAATGGGGAATATTTTTTTAAAGAAGTATGGCTTGGCATTTAATACTTGGTTACTTTGTTTTTATACAAAGTAATAACTATTCCTTTTGACAAAAGGAAGCCATCCAAGGAGGCCAGCCTAAGGTCCTCACTTCATATAACGACCCATACTTTACATACATTGTTAATACTTCGAAATTGAAGCACACTTATTACAACATATGACAAAACCACAAAGGACCGTATAGGTATAGTGTCTTTAGAAACTGGGAAACATAAACAACTGGTTCATAAATCTTCTACAGTGTCTCCCATTTATTTCATCATATCTAGGGTCCCTTTTAGCATATTCTACTTAATATCCATCTTCCTGACCTGGGGAAAAGAAAACATAAAAGGGTGAGCTCAAATGATCAGCAAGGGAAAATAAAGGAAATAAAAATCATATCATATCTTTATGAAGATCAAAACCTGCAAAAGAGATCATAATATCTTAACATGGAATAAATCATAGAAGTGAAAATGAGATCCCCATAGTCATAACATAAAACTTGAAACTTTGTGGCATGCACACATAATCATGGAAAATCATTTCTTGTTAGTCATGACTCATTGCCAAGACTATCTTAGTGGACAAAGTCCCTTTCTGAACCGAGTTCACTCCTCGTTTCAGTCCTGTATCACTGAACCGAAATAACCTTCCGTTCCAGCCATGTCTATCTCATGAGATATAAAATCTTTACCCAATGCATTGGAGGGAGATATAGGTCCCACCCATCTTATAATGAATCCTTTCTTATGTGTGCCACATAATCATAAAACATACATCATCTCATAACACATGTAACAAAAATGGGATTCTTGAAACATCATGACATCATAAATCAATTCATATAAGATAAAGGAATTCATAAACATAATTCCATCACAACATAGTCAAATCAATGTAAAAATATGGATAGAAACAGAACCCTTTATTATCTTAGATGGAAATAATTTTGATAAAACACTTGAATTGAATTCTTGAGGAAAATATCCTTTCTTCTTCAAAATCAATTTCTTTTCACAAAACATCATGCAATTTTAAAAGAAAGAGATTTTATTGAAAATAGTCATGAAATCTTTTAGAGGAAGCTTCATGAAAATAAGGCTTTATAAAATAGTAGAAATCCGTTCGTGCCGTATAAGTTAAAAAAAACATTCTTCGTACTTTTGTCAGAAAAGTCAAAAAGTACCTCGTATGACAAAAGATTCCTTTCATAGATATTACTAAAAACTCACCGAAGGGTAAAAATGGATTTAAACAATTGTAGGTGGATGGAAATAATATTACATATTGATGAAACATGGATGTGGATGATAAAATACACCCCAGTAAATACTTATGAATAAACAATCTCGGATAAAAATGAGATTGTGATATTTCCCTTACCTTAGGTCCGATTTGCTTTGTTCGTGTCCGAAGCTCCTGTATAATGGTTTAAATAATGTTATTGACTTATTCCAGAATCATACATATTGATATGAGATCATATATGGTCATATTATTAGCTTCTTGTTAGTATTATTTCATTGTTACTTGTTACTCGGGTCTTTATAACTTTTTGTTCTTATGCGTGTTTTGTCGAATAAATTCTTATTATTATCTTTAGGTTATAGATAATTCAATTCCAGAGTGGTATTAGTGTAGTATATACCATATTAATTCATTCAATTCATTTATATAATCATTATGAAATGAAGATCATGTAGAACGAGTCGCATCACATCGTGGAGACGGTATTCCGTACGTACGCACGAGTGATGATATCGTTCCTATGATCGTGGAATTGTATTGGAGTATATATATATATATTATTTCAGTATCAATATTACTTCATAATAATTATATATAGTTACTCATTACACCATTATACCCATCCTTGTAAGGTGATGGTGGAAAAATAGATTACACCACGGCGTGGAGACGGTATTCCGTACGTACGCACGCGCGGTGATTTCATTTTTCCGTAGGATGGATAGAAGGTGAATTAGGGTTGTTTCATATTTATAATAACATATCAGTATGTAAGTAATACTTATGTTATTACTTTATCATGAAACAACTAAAGAAGAAGAAGTTGAAGAAGAAAGAAATTGAAAAGATCGGTAATGGATATTACCTCTTCTTTGGAACGCCTCTTTGAATCCTTCACTTAAGGAACTAAGATTGGTCTTTGGAGAAGACCAGGACCTCTAGGATTATTCTAGGGAAGTGGAGAGGAGAAAATGGCAGGGGTTGGCCGAGCTTGAGTTCTCAAATTGGTGTGAGGAGGAGGGGGAGGAGGTGCCCTTTTATAAGCGAGGAGAGGGGCACCTTAGGAATATCTCAAAATATTATTTTATATTAAAGTCAAAATCGGTTTATAATGGTTCCAAAGGGTCTTATTTCGAAGCTAAAGTGGGGATGGGTCTAAATCCTATAAACCAATAAGATTTAGACAAGTTTAGGGTATTATTTTAACCTTATCAATTAGATTTAACTCTAAGTTAAATAATTTAACTTTTACCATGTCTTTTTGTTTTCTTTCACTATATGGTTAATAAACTTACTATAACATGCCAAACAAACTCCAAATTGTTTATTATTAATATATATATCCTTATCTAAGTCATTTGGCCGAACCTTAGATTTTTAGGAATAAAATAACAATTAATAATATAATATTTGATTTAAAAACTATTTTGTGTCAATTTTGACACTATTTGATATATGATTTTTGTGAAAGTCATAACAGAATTATATGTTCGAACCAAGTTGCTTAAATCAACATTAATATATCATAGTAACCTAGAAAATTAGTGGAATTCATAAAAATTCTTAAATTACATTTATTTTGGTATTTATATTATCAATTTTGTCAATATTTCATTAATAAGATAATTACTGCATCATCTTTGTGTCATAAATAACTTAAATTATTTGATGTCTAAAAATTACAAATAAACTACCATCATGTAGGAAATCTTTTTATCTTTCTAATTAATATTTACAATCGAATTTATCTTATGTATAACCCCATATTAAAAATAATTTACTTATTAAACTTTGATTTTAACTACTTTAACCCTTCTTTAAATAAATTAATAATAAATGTCCTAATCTAATCCAAGTGGGCCTAAATGGTCATATTTTATTCCTAAGTTTGTTTTTGGTCGCATTACACTTGTCCAATAGAATTAGGACATGTGTTAGGGTAATATTAAAATCATATTTACCCTTAGTTACCCTATTTACTATTAACCGCGGTAAAAAAGGTAAAAAGTTACTATTCACCAAAAAATTATTTTCATCTCATTGAACCACATTTTAGTCCTTGATATTAACCGTGTCTCTCGGATTTTCGAAATTCCATTCATAGAAGCGGTAAAATTAAGTTTTATGCAAAATTCAGTTTTTAACCTACCACTTAGTGGTTTCACTATTCATCAAAAATTGAAAGTTTTCAGAAAAATACCAAAATTTCACCCTAGGCTAATTTCGATATTCTGAGTCCAAAAATGAAGTCCATTTTGAAAAATAAAATTTATAAAATTTCAAAAATTGGTTATTACTATTCATAACGGCTAGTTTTAATAGCATATTGTTGTTTAGTGAAACTCGGTATTGCGTACGACGCAAGCTATCGAGGAAGGTCGCGATTGCGTGTAAAGAAAGCCAAGCAAGTGTTGTGTAGAAAAAGATTCCTTTGATGATTTATATAACATAAAAGTCTCGGGTGTTACATTCTACCCCCCTTAAAAAGAATTTCGCCCTCGAAATTCATCACTTTGTAACAAACAGATGAGGATAATTCTCCCTCATCATATCCTCAAGCTCCCATGTAGATTCTTCAAGTTGGTGGTTCCTCCATAAAACCTTCACCAAGCGAGTGGTCTTGTTTCGTAGGACTTTTTCGCTACGGTCCAGAATCTCTATCGGCTTTTCTTCATAAGAAAGATCTTGCTCCAGCGGTACAACTTCTGAGCTGAGTAGATGTGAAGGATCTGGTATGTACTTTCTCAGGAGAGATACATGGAACACATCGTGAACTTGAGAGAGATTCGGTGGAAGCGCCAATCGGTAAGCTACCTTCCCAACACGATCCAGTATTTCGAAAGGACCGATATATCTAGGGCTCAACTTCCCCTTCTTTCCAAATCTCATAACCCTCTTCCAGGGAGATATTCGTAAGAACACTTTATCACCCACTTCAAACTCTAGGTCTTTTCTTCGGTTGTCGGCATAACTTTTCTGTCGACTCTGAGCTGCTCTTATGTGTTGTTGAATAGATCTGACTTTTTCTGCCATTTCATCAACGAGATCAGGTCCTAATAGCTTTCTTTCCCCAACTTCATCCCAGCAAGTTGGAGTCCTGCATTTCTTTCCATAGAGAGCTTCATAAGGAGCCATCTGAATACTGGAGTGAAAGCTATTATTATAAGAAAATTCTACCAAAGGTAGGTGTTGATCCCAACCTCCTTTGAAATCCATAGAGCAAGCTCTCAACATATCTTCTAGGGTTTGAATTGTTCTCTCAGACTGACCGTCTGTCTGGGGATGATAAGCAGTGCTGAAACTCAACTCTGTATCCAGAGTATGCTGAAGACTTTGCCAGAACATCGAGGTAAATCTCGGATCCCGATCAGATATAATAGAAAGTGGTACTCCATGCAATCTTACCACTTCCTTTACATATATCCTGGCAAGCTGATCTAGAGAGAAATCCTCTCTAATAGCAATGAAGTGTGCAGACTTTGTAAGACGATCAACTATGACCCAGATAGCATTATTGCCTTTGGATGTTTTAGGAAGTCCTGGGACAAAGTCCATAGTGATGTTTTCCCATTTCCATTCGGGTATGGGTAATGGTTGTAACATCCCCTTAGACTTCTGTCTCTCAGCTTTAACTTGTTGACAAACCAAGCATCGAGAGACATATTCAGCAACATCTCTTTTCATGCCATCCAACCAGAAGTACTCTTTCAGGTCCCTATACATCTTCGTGCTTCCAGGATGAATAGAGAATGAAGAACTATGAGCCTCATCCAGCAGCTCCTTCTTTAATTCAGGGATGGGAGGAACACAAACCCGATTCCTGAACTTTATTATCCCATCACAATCAAGGTTGAATTCAGGAACATTTCTCACCTTCTTTTGTAAATCGACAGCTTCTTTCTGTGCCTCTTTAATCTTCACATGTATAGATGGTTGAACATTCATTTGAGAAAGATAAGATTTTTCCCCTTCCATTATAATTCCAAGATCCATCCTTTGTAAATCCATAAATATTGGATCTTTTGTGATCCTCATCATGGATAAACTAGCATGGTCTTGTCGACTTAATGCATCTACCACCTTGTTTGCTTTCCCAGGGTGGTAATGGATTGAGCAGTCATAATCCTTAATCAGCTCCAACCATCTTCTTTGACGCATATTCAACTCCTTTTGTGTGAAAATATACTTTAAACTTTTATGATCAGTATAAATATCACACCTTTCGCCAAAAAGGTAATGCCTCCAAATCTTTAATGCAAAGATTACCGCATCCAACTCCAAATCATGTGTTGGGTAATTTTGCTCATGGATTTTCAACTGCCGTGATGCATAAGCTATCACCATATCATTTTGCATAAGAACACACCCCAATCCCTTCTTGGATGCATCACTGTAGATCACAAACCTTTCTCCACTACAAGGCAGTGTGAGCACAGGTGCACTGGATAACCTTCTTTTCAACTCCTTGAAATTCTCTTCACATTCCTCTGCCCAGACAAACTTAACTCCCTTCCGAGTCAACTTGATGATTGGATTAGATAATCGTGAAAAATCTTTTACAAAACGTCGATAATATCCAGCCAAACCAAGAAAACTTCGGATCTCAGTTACTGTTGTTGGTCTTGACCATCTTTCGATAACCTCTGTTTTTGCTGGGTCCACAGATATCCCCTCTTTTGAGATTATATGACCCAAAAATGCAACTTTTTGAAGCCAAAATTCACACTTGGTAAATTTGGCATAAAGCTTCTCCTTTCTCAGGGTCTTCAATATAATTCTCAAGTGATCTTCATGCTCTTCCTTGCTCTTTGAATAGACAAGAATATCGTCTATAAAGACTACCACAAATTGATCAAGATAGTCTCTAAAGACTCTATTCATTAGATCCATGAAGATAGCAGGGGCATTAGTAAGACCAAATGGCATCACTATAAATTCATAGTGTCCATACCTTGTACGGAAAGCCGTCTTTGGTATATCCTCCCTTTTGACCCTTAATTGATGATACCCTGAATGAAGATCAATCTTGGAAAAGTATTGAGCTCCGCGTAGTTGGTCAAATAAGTCATCAATGCGTGGGAGAGGATATTTGTTCTTGATAGTGATCTTGTTAAGTTCTCGATAATCAATGCAAAGTCTCATTGATCCATCTTTCTTCTTAACAAATAGAATAGGTGCTCTCCAAGGTGATGCACTAGGGCGTATGAATACCTTATCAAGATTCTCTTGGAGTTGCTTCTTCAATTCCTGCAACTCAATTGGGGCCATTCTATAAGGTGTCTTTGAAATAGGCAAAGCACCCGGTACGAGTTCTATTGAAAACTCAACTTCACGATTTGGTGGAAGACCCGGCAATTCCTCCGGAAAGACATCATCAAACTCCCGTACGATAGGCATATTCTTAATCGTGAGTTTCTCACCAACCATTTGATATAAATAACCTTCATTTAGTGGAATCAATACCCATAAGATGGAAGAAATTTCCACTGGAAGGTTATGTTCATCCTTGCATTGATAGATGATCGTAGATTGATCTGGAATATGAAATGTGACTTCCCTTATTTGGAAATTGATATGAGCTCCATGTAGAGAAAGCCAATCCATGCCAAGAATCACATCAAATTCCACTAAAGGAAGGATCACAAGATTTGCAGGAAGCACTTTCCCACAAACTTCGATCGGAGAAGAATTATAAACTTTTGATGCGATTGATGTGCCATTAGGTGTTGTCACAGCTAACTCAACATCTAATTGTTGAGGTAATATGGTGATACCCTTAGAAAATTCTTTAGAAATAAAAGAGTGGGTGGATCCAGAATCAAATAAAACATTTGCTACTTTAGAGTGGACGGTAAGTGTACCTTTCACCACTTCGTTATCGTACTCCACATCGCTGATAGAAATTGCATGTGACTTTCCTTTGTCTTTAGCCTTAGGATTTTGTTGACGTCGACCATCATCATCAACCCTTGGATTTGGGCATTGATTGGCATAATGCCCCATCTCCTTACACTTGAAACATTGAAGTGTTGTAGGTTCATTCTGTGTATCCCTTCCTTTGTTTGCGTCATTAGACATCTTCTTCCCATTATCACGGCATTCAAATGCCCGATGACCTTCTTTTCCACATTTAAAACATTTACTTGTCCCTTTAAGACAACTCCCTCCATGTTTCTTTCCACACTTTTAGCATAAGGGAAAGTTCATCTTCTTTTCTGTGTGCTCTTTAGATTTTTCTTTGAATTCAATCTTCCTCTTCTTATCAAACCCATGTGACTGATGGGTTACTCCAATCTCCATCTCGACGTTGAGAGCACATCGAACGATTTCCTCGTAGCTATTGAAGTCCCTTATGGCTAACGCCCTTCGAAGAATTGGTTTTAAGCCACTAAAGAATCGATCGATCTTACTCTCAGGTTGGATAATAATACCAGAAGCGTACCTTGCAAGTCTTGTAAAATTTGCTTCATAGGTACCAACAGATTCATCATCCCTTTGCTTCAGTTCAAGAAACTCTTTCTCCATCTTTGTTCGGAGAATACGAGGGAAGTACTTATTGAAAAATAAGTTCTTGAACTCTTCCCATTCCATAGACTCAATTTCATCCCTTTGCCTCGTATTCTTAACAAGATTCCACCATTGATCAGCATCTCCTTCCAAACGATACACTGCTAGGATGACTTTATCATGCTCAGAACATTGAAGAACTGAAAATATCTTTTCAGTAGTACTAATCCATTGTTCAGCAACTAATGGATCAGTAGACCCGCTGAAAGAAGGTGGACGCTGCCTCATGAAGGATTCAACAGAATTTTTCTCCCTCCTTTGCTCGTTTAGAAATCCTGCATGATTCATAGCTTGAGAAAGTTGTGTGAGCATGGATACAAGATTTTTCATTCCAGCTCCCATATCGTTTGTTTGCTCAGGGGGACAATCATTGCATTGCCCATCGCATTCCGCATTAACACGGTTCCTTCGGGTTCCAGCCATTGACTAAAACCAAGAAGAATAGTGTGAGCAACACTAATTATAATAGGAAACCACATAATTCAAGAATAAAATTTTCATGCTTAAGGTCTTATCCTAGGTTATTCATGGCCATTTCTAAAACACTAAGATTGTGTTCTATGCTTAGACATATCCTTAGGGTTCTTACTAAGGCTTTCACATCCTAGTTTCCAAAGGTTGACTATACCTTTCCTCTGATACCAACTATAACGACCCATACTTTACATACATTGTTAATACTTCGAAATTGAAGCACACTTATTACAACATATGACAAAACCACAAAGGACCGTATAGGTATAGTGTCTTTAGAAACTGGGAAACATAAACAACTGGTTCATAAATCTTCTACAGTGTCTCCCATTTATTTCATCATATCTAGGGTCCCTTTTAGCATATTCTACTTAATATCCATCTTCCTGACCTGGGGAAAAGAAAACATAAAAGGGTGAGCTCAAATGCTCAGCAAGGGCAAATAAAGGAAATAAAAATCATATCATATCTTTTTGAAGATCAAAACCTGCAAAAGAGATCATAATATCTTAACATGGAATAAATCATAGAAGTGAAAATGAGATCCCCATAATCATAACATAAAACATGAAACTTTGTGGCATGCACACATAATCATGGAAAATCATTTCTTGTTAGTCATGACTCATTGCCAAGACTATCTTAGTGGACAAAGTCCCTTTCTGAACCGAGTTCACTCCTCGTTTCAGTCCTGTATCACTGAACCGAAATAACCTTCCGTTCCAGCCATGTCTATCTCATGAGATATAAAATCTTTACCCAATGCATTGGAGGGAGATATAGGTCCCACCCGTCTTATAATGAATCCTTTCTTATGTGTGCCACATAATCATAAAACATAGATCATCGCATAACACATGTAACAAAAATGGGATTCTTGAAACATCATGACATCATAAATCAATTCATATAAGATAAAGGAATTCATAAACATAATTCCATCACAACATAGTCAAATCAATGTAAAAATATGGATAGAAACAGAACCCTTTATTATCTTAGATGGAAAATAATTTTGATAAAACACTTGAATTGAATTCTTGAGGAAAATATCCTTTCTTCTTCAAAATCAATTTCTTTTCACAAAACATCATGCAATTTTAAAAGAAAGAGATTTTATTGAAAATAGTCATGAAATATTTTAGAGTAAGCTTCATGAAAATAAGGCTTTATAAAACAGTAGAAATCCGTTCGTGCCGTATAAGTTAAAAAAACATTCTTCGTACTTTTGTCGGAAAAGTCAAAAAGTACCACGTATGACAAAAGATTCCTTTCATAGATATTACTAAAAACTCACTGAAGGGTAAAAATGGATTTAAACAATTGTAGGTGGATGGAAATAATATTACATATTGATGAAACATGGATGTGGATGATAAAATACACCCCAGTAAATACTTATGAATAAACAATCTCGGATAAAAATGAGATTGTGATATTTCCCTTACCTTAGGTCTGATTTGCTTTGTTCGTGTCCTAAGCTCCTGTATAATGGTTTAAATAATGTTATTGACTTATTCCAGAATCATACATATTGATATGAGATCATATATGGTCATATTATTAGCTTCTTGTTAGTATTATTTCATTGTTACTTGTTACTCGGGTCTTTATAACGTTTTGTTCTTATGTGTGTTTTGTCGAATAAATTCTTATTCATATCTTTAGGTTATAGATAATTCATTTCCAGAATGGTATTAGTGTAGTATATACCATATTCATTCATTCAATGCATTTATATAATCATTATGAAATGAAGATCATGTAGAACGAGTCACATCACATCGTGGAGACGGTATTCCGTACGTACGCACGAGTGATGATATCGTTCCTATGATCGTGGAATTGTATTGGAGTATATATATATATTATTTCAGTATCAATATTACTTCATAATAATCATATATAGTTACTAATTACACCATTATACCCATCCTTGTAAGGTGATGGTGGAAAAATAGATTACACCACGGCGTGGAGACGGTATTCCGTACGTACGCACGCGCGGTGATTTCATTTTTCCGTAGGATGGATAGAAGGTGAATTAGGGTTGTTTCATATTTATAATAACATATCAGTATGTAAGTAATACTGATGTTATTACTTTATCATGAAACAACTAAAGAAGAAGAAGTTGAAGAAGAAAGAAATCGAAAAGATCGGTAATGGATATTTCTTCTTCTTTGGAACGTCTCTTTGAATCCTTAACTTAAGGAACTAAGATTGGTCTTTGGAGAAGACCAGGACCTCTAGGATTATTCTAGGGAAGTGGAGAGGATAAAATGGCAGGGGTTGGCCGAGCTTGAGTGCTCAAATTGGTGTGAGGAGGAGGGGGAGGAGGTGCCCTTTTATAAGGGAGGAGAGGGGCACCTTAGGAATATCTCAAAATATTATTTTATATTAATGTCAAAATCGGTTTATAATGGTTCCAAAGGGTATTATTTCGAAGCTAAAGTGGGGATGGGTCGAAATCCTATAAACCAATAATATTTAGACAAGTTTAGGGTATTATTTTAACCTTATCAATTAGATTTAACTCTAAGTTAAATAATTTAACTTTTACCATGTCTTTTTGTTTTCTTTCACTATATGGTTAATAAACTTACTATAACATGCCAAACGAACCCCAAATTGTTTATTATTAATATATATATCCTTATCTAAGTCATTTGGCCGAACCTTAGATTTTTAGGAATAAAATAACAATTAATAATATAATATTTGATTTAAAAACTATTTTGTGTCAATTTTGACACTATTTGATATATGATTTTTGTGAAAGTCATAAAAGAATTATATGTTCGAACCAAGTTGATTAAATCAACATTAATATATCATAGTAACCTAGAAAATTAGTGGAATTCATAAAAAGTCTTAAATTACATTTATTTTGGTATTTATATTATCAATTTTGTCAATATTTCATTAATAAGATAATTACTGCATCATCTTTGTGTCATAAATAAATTAAATTATTTGATGTCTAAAAATTACAAATAAAATACCATCATGTAGGAAATCGTTTTAGATTTCTAATGAATATTTACAATCGAATTTATCTTATGTATAACCCCATATTAAAAATGATTTACTTATTAAACTTTGATGTTAACTACTTTAACCCTTCTTCAAATAAATTAATAATAAATGTCCTAATCTAATCCAAGTGGGCCTAAATGGTCATATTTTATTCCTAAGTTTGTTTTTGGTCGAATTACACTTGTCCAATAGAATTAGGACATGTTTTAGGGTAATATTAATATCATATTTACCCTTAGTTACCCTATTTACTATTAACCGCGGTAAAAAAGGTAAAAAGTTACTATTCACCAAAAAATTATTTTCATCTCATTGAACCACATTTTAGTCCTTGATATTAACCGTGTCTCTCGGATTTTCGAAATTCCATTCACAGAAGCGGTAAAATTATGTTTTATACAAAATTCAGTTTTTAACCTACCACTTAATGGTTTCACTATTCATCAAAAATTGAAAGTTTTCAGAAAAATACCAAAATTTCACCCTAGGCTAATTTCGATATTCTGAGTCCAAAAATGAAGTCCATTTTGAAAAATAAAATTTATAAAATTTCAAAAAGGGGTTATTACTATTCATAACGGCTAGTTCTAATAGCATATTGTTGTTTAGTGAAACTCGGTATTGCGTACGACGCAAGCTATCGAGGAAGGTCGTGATTGCGTGTAAAGAAAGCCAAGAAAGTGTTGTGTAGAAAAAGATTCCTTTGATGATTTATATAACATAAAAGTCTCGGGTGTTACACTTCAAGAACTTGCGGGACCTGAGGGTCGACCATGCTGGAAGGAAGTCCTCCATGCTAGGGCCTCCATGAGGCATGAGATTGTGGTCCATGTGTAAGCCCACATGTGTCGCACAGTGATAAACCCGTGAAGCATGGGTCCTAGGTGTGCTCCAGCAGGGGCATAGTGGGCGCGAAGAGCGCGCCCGCAGGAGAGATAGGTGGGCACAAAAGAACGCCCGCAGAGAACTGATGTGGGGAGGCACCGGAGGGGGAGAGGAGATTTCTGAACCAATGCTGGGAGGAAATGATTTATAAACCATGAAAAAACCACGACACATTTCGATGTGGGACGTCATTTTAAAGTCACAGATTTAATCTTGGCCATCCATCTAATCCCGCATCTGATCTCCGCTGCATGATCCATCCCGCGACACACATTAGAATCCTAGTTTTCTGCGATCATTAAACACGGATCCAATGGATGTTGAGAGGCAATGAGGTTGTCTTCAACCTCTGGAAACCCGAGCTCCACCCGACGTCGCTACTCGCTGTAGATGAAGCCGAACCACCTTGATCGAGCTCCCGACCACTGTTGAAGCTAAAATTAGGTTCATGGTGATCGTTTTGACGAACCAAACTCTTGCATGCATTAAAAGTTTCATGCATGCAACGAGATGAATAAATTTGCAGGAGCCTGAAGTAAACAAAGTTTCCAAAGGTTCATTTCTTGTTCGATGTACAAGGAAAAGTTTCACGTGCATTTTTAAACCCATGCGTGTGATGCACACACCAAGAACGAAGGATCCCATGTTTGGAAAAAGAAAACACCCAAGATAAGTGACATATCTAAAACGTGGGTTATATATTTTTAAAAGAACCTAAAATCTCGTTTATTCAATGGAATGAATCTTGGATGATTCATGAATAAATTTTGAATGTGGTTCAGCTTGCATTCCTCACCTTTAAAAAGTGTATCCTGTGCATGAGAAGGCTTGCTGCAATTCTTGAAGAAAGGATATCTTGTTTCTCCAAAGTAACAGAGAAACCACGAATCCCTCTGGCTTGCGAAAGGTAGAGGTATCCGCGCAACCTTGCTACGCGAAGAAGAGGTGTCCCGTGCATCCCTTGCGCGAAGGAGTCCCGCACAGGTCTCGTGCGGAGGAGAAGGGTGAACCCCTTAGTTTGTGAAGGAAGTCGTGCATCTCTTGTGCGAAGAGAGGAAGCGTGAAACCCCTAGTTCACGAAAGGGCTCAAACCCCTATGTCAAGGAACCTGCGTGCCCCCTGTGTCCGCTATCTTGCACGGAAGAAGGAATGTCGTGCCACTTGCGCGGTAGAAGAAGGATGCCCCTACGCGCCCATTGCACAAGCACCTTGCGCGGTAGAAGACCCATTCTCCTTAGTTTGCATGAAGAAGAAAAATGGTGCTCCTTGATTTTCATCACGAAAGAGAACCTGAGGCCTTGTGTTGTCACAAAGAGGAACACATGCTTGAGGCCAATACCTTCATAACCTCTTGAGAAGAAACCCTCACACATATACTATCCACAAACCCATTTGGGTTGTCTGTGATTTACTTGAAGGAAGGTGCTTGCATGGTTGAGTACATGTGCATGCAAATATAAGAATAAAGTGTGTGTGCACATGTGAAGGAAGAGAAAGATTAATTGAGAAAAGAATAAGGATTGTGCATGAGACATATTCATGCAATCATGCATGAAAACATGCATGTGTTTGAATTCAAATGATGCCAAGTGAGCTGATCTTCAGTAGTTGAATAATCACTTAAGTGTATGTGATTCTTGGCAAGAAAACAAGTAGAAGGTAAACTGTATTCAGATATTTCACTAAGGAAGAAGAATTTGAGATACCGATGCAGTCCATGCATTAAGTGAATGTGAAATGAGACTGAAGCCAGACTAAATTAGCGAAGCTCTTTTACCTGAGTGTTCAGTAATTGAGAATCCAAGACGATAGATAGTGATGATATTGTGTATGGTCATTATTGTATATTATATTCAAGAAGATGTTGTGTTCACCTTTGGAACACATCTTCGTGAGGCTAGGTACCCATTAGAAGAAGAAAGAATTTTTTGAGAATTATTGAGCGGAGAACTGATCAACTAAAGTGATCAGAGTTGTTGAGCAAGGCCAACAGACCTTATCAAAGGTTGTTGAAGATTCTTGAAGAGATTCACAGGCTAGTGTGATTTAGAAAGCATGTGTGAAGAGATCAGAAGATCATCTATAGTGAATCAAATAACAACATAAAGAAGGAAGTTGCTCATGTGACTCGAGAGTTAGAAGAACCCTATGAGATTCAGGAAGGAGAAGAAGACTTTAGTGAGACTCTGGAGTAGGCCAGTGAGACTCTGGTAACACTGTGTGAAGCAGTATAAAGAACCTCCTGTGGGACTTAGGAGAGATATAGTGTGACTCTGTATCGACCATTGTAATTACTAATCAAATTATAGTGGAGAATCTGTGTTGGGGAGAATAACCAACACAGCAAGGAGTAGGTATTTGAACCGAACCTTGTAGATAATTGTGTTCAGTGCCTTTACATTTACAATATCATTGAAGGAAAGGCTGAGAGACATAAGAAGAGTAGATTGATGCTTTAAACAGCCATATAGGTTTAATTGAAAAGAATCAATTTTTAAAAAGATTTAAAAGGGATCACTGATTCACCCCCTCCCGCTCTCAGTGATTCACACTGATCTGGGTACTACAATTGGTATCAAAGAAAGGTTACCTCTAAAAGATTCAAGGGAGTCTTTATGAAGTGCAGATTTGAGGAGATGTGTGAACAACCACAAATGGAAATATCTTTCAGGACTCAGAAGAACCAAAAGAAGAAACAGGCCAGGAAGATGAAGTAGAAGCTTGCTACTATTGGGGAGACACCTTCTGTTGAATGTCATATGAAAGGTAGAACATGGGAAAATTATTATTATACTTCTGATGAATCATGTTCAAGCTGTGATGATTATAGATCAATTAGTGATCTTCAGACTACACTCAATGATCATCTGAAGAAATTTCCTAGAGATGTGGTAAGACACATTGCTGCAAGCATTAGTTCTCTTCAAGATGAAAAATTACAGCTGGAAGAAGAATCTAATTCCATGAATGGAGCATTGAATAAAAGGGTTGGAATATCCAACACTCTCATGAAACTAGTAAAGGAAAAGGAAGAAAAATTTTCCCTTTTCAATGAAATACATGCTCATATTACTGAAGAATTGCAGGGAAGTATTTGTGATAAAGAATTCTTTGAGATAGTATTTGTAGAATCTTTCCATGCATTTGAAAAGTCCCACAAAGTTTCTATGGTTTTCAAAGATGCTCAATTAGAAGACAAAGCCAACAAGATAATGTAGCTGGACATCTATTTTCAATAAGTAAAAAATGTGCATGAAGAACAAATAACAATACTGAAGGAGAATTGGGAAAGTAAGCTGAGATCAGTTGAGGATGAGAAAAATTCTCTCAAAAAGAAATGGTTAGAATTGGAGGTAAGATTAAAAAATCAGCAATCACCCCAAGATGAAACTTCCCAATCAGATGAAAGAAGAGATGCTTCCACACATGCTTTGATTGAGGAATATGATTATAGAAGGAACATCAGATCAAATTCTAATTCAAGGAAAACATCCTCTAAGAAGAAGGTATCCCATAACCTAGTTATTTCTGTTTCTACTAATATAGTATCATCTGTAAGAATAGGTTCAAAACCAAAATCTGGGAAGATGTGGATTATTAAAATGAAGATACATCTATCAAAACATCAATGTTCGATACTGGGATGATTAAGAATAAAAACTCCCAGAAGGATTCTCCAGATAAATAAAGACAATTCCAAAAACAAAAATGCACTAAATCTAGCCATACTGATAATACATGAAAAAGATGAAGATTTGGTGGTTATTGTTTGTGTTGTTGGATGTTTGAGAATTAGGCCAATGATTTCTGGAATAATATGTTAGCATATGGAAATTATGAAAGGACTACATTCAGGGAAAGTAGATGTGAAGAAATGAAACAATCTGCAAAGAAAAATCATGAATCACAAATGAAGAAGAATCTATCTATTGAGAACAGATTTGATTATCTTGAAGACTTTTGTGATAATTGCAAAAGAAGTAGTCACAGTTATGATGAGTGCTGGTTTAGTCCTACCATGCCTCAGACATATGTTGATAAGAATCATAGACCACAACAAAGGCAGGATAAAGAAAAACGAGTTGAAAAGTTTTCCATTGGGAATATGCAAAACAATGATGTCAAGAGAACAATGAAAGAAATTATTATCAAGCCGAAGTACAATTTTTATTCCAAGAATGTCAACTCAACCAAGAAAATATATTTCTACTGTTAAAATAAAGGTCATACCATGGATCCCTACAAACAAGTCATGGAAATGAATGAATGCAAGCTGAAAATAAAAAAAGAGATTCAATCCATAAGCAATTGGGGTTGACTAAAGACATTCCTAAAGATAATCTTAATCAGTTTCCTAAGAATGGTAACCTGAAGACAATGAGGAAGCCATGTGGAAGCTCTAAATTAGAAAATGGTAAGGAGTGTTTAGTTATCTGGAATAATCAGTTGCAACTTCCTAGAGAACTGCAAATAGCTGAAGATGAAATACTAGCTAAAGTTATGGCTAAGGGAAAACAAGTCACTCCACATGAAAGAGAATTATAATTTTATGAGAGGTTGTCAACACATGATAACCCAAGTGTCTCACAACTATTTTGTAGAAGGGGAAAGAAGGTTGGACATCATGAAAACAAATGTTTAACTATTTTACCAGACCAAATGGAGAAAATTGAACAACATGCACCAAAAGCTACTTCACTACTGACAAATGTGAAGAAAAACAATCCACACAAGTTAAAGGTGAATGGAAGTAAATAATCCATGTTGAAAATGAAAAATAAATATTCCAAATGGTGAGGAGACATCAGCATGAAGAGTAACAGACACTTTAGAGCTACAAGGAATGGAGTTCTTGGGTTGAGAGAAAATTCTCAGCCCCAGTGCTTCAATTAAGAAGCTCACAAGTGTTCCATATTATTCCCTTATACTTTTGTTATACATGTGAGCTTACATTGCATGGAATTGAAGATGGAGGTCATTCTTAAAATAACATCTGAATGAGAAAGGTGGAGAACTACAAGTTGAACTTATTATTCATGATTTGGTAATTACTTGAAGTAATTCATAGTGGAAGATTGTCAACATTCATATCTTCAATATTATTTGATGATATTCTCCACCAAGGAAATCCCAATGGAGTGCACGCCTTGTGGGGAGTAAATATGAAAGAGATGATATCAAGGATCATGACATGACAAATCGTGAAATTCATTTCATCTCAAGAAGCTGCAACAAAGGTATTCCAATCACACTTTCATCCTTTGGTCTTAATTGTATTTTTCATATCAATTAAGGGGACTACATTATTGATGAATAGATGGGATGAAAGGAAAAACTTTGTCTTCTCAATTGAACTTTTTACTATTTTTGGTGAAGTATGTGCATGATTTAGCATTTCACTGAAAAATCTGATATTATCCAGTACCATAGTCACGAATTTAACCATTTTGAGCATGATTTCACATGTATGATTGTTTATGGACAGCACTGAAAACCTTGTTCATATCTCTCTTGTTTTCTACACTAGGTTAGCCCAAGTAGACTTAGATTTTATTAACTAAAGGCTCATTTCCAAGTGAAACATGTGACATCATCCCTCTCTCATTAACATTCAAAAAGTTATTATTCAAAGAGAGTAGGACATTTTTTTTAAAAAACTCCACTAACACCTTTCCATTTGGTTTCCAATAAGGGGGAGAAAGGATTGGCACACATATTGATCTATTCAATGTGTGATTAAGTGATATTGACATCTAAATACAAAGGGGGATATTGAAGTGCACAAGAGTTGAATTTGTTGTCAATATTGATTGAAGTGCATGTGAGTTTCATTTGATGTCAATGATAAGTCAATATGTGAATGAAAGGAGTTGATCTTGAAGATTGATGAAGCTTGAAGAATGATGATTGAAGCATAATTAACTCTGACGATTTCTGAACTGGTCTTAAAGTTCCAAGGCTTGTATCATGGTGATACAATGTTACAACACTTGATGAAGTACATGTTGTAATCAACTACATGTTGAATGAAGATATGTTCCATGCATAATCTATGATTGGATTAAAAGAATGCATTGAAGATATTGGAGTTGATATTTCAAAAAGATAGGAAGGAACAATGTTTAAATATGAAGACGAATGAGGAATATGTTTTTAATGAATTATATCTTGGAATTTAATACTTGTTTACTTTGTTTTTATACAACGTAAAAACTATTCCTTTTGACAAAAGGAAGCCAACCAAGGAGGCCAGCCCGAGGTCCTCACTTCAAGCACTTGTGGGACCCGAGGGTCGACCGCACTCAAAGGATGTCCCCCATGCCAGGGCCTTCATGATTCATGAGAGTGCAGCCTGTGTGTAAGCCCGCAGGTGCCGCACAGTGATGAACCCGTGCAGCATGGGAGCTAGGTGCGCGCCCGGAGGTGCATAGTGGGACCAAGGAGTGCTCCCACAAGTGATATAGGTGGGCATAGAAGCGAACCCATAGAGAACCGGTGTGGGGTGGCACCAGAGGGGGGGAGAGGAGATTTCTAAACCAAGGCTGAGAGGAACTGATGGATAAAACGCACAAAAACCGCGCCACATTTCGATGTGGGACGACATTTTAAAGTCATGGATTTAATCTTGGCCATCCATCTGATCCCATGTATGATCGCCGCCGCACGATCCATCTCGTGACCCATGTTATAATCTTGACCGTCCGCGGTCATTAAACACGGATCCAATGGCTGTTGAGAGGCCTCGAGGTTGTCTTAAACCTCCGGACTCCGAGCTCCACCCGACGTCACTTCTCGCTGCAGATGAAGCCGATCCACCATGATCGAGCTCCCGACCACTGTAGAACCTAAAATTAAGTGAATGATGATCATTGTGATGAACCTAACTCATTCATGCATTAAAAGTTTCATGCATGCAATGAGATGAAGAAATTCGAAGGATCCTGAGGAAAACAAAGTTGTCGTGGGTGCACTGCTTGTTCGATGTACAAGGAAAAGCTCCGCGTGTGTTTTTAAATTCATGCGCGTGATTCACACACCAAGAACGAAGGGTCCTATGTTTGGAAAAAGGAAACACCTGAGATACGCGGCATATTATAAATGTGGGTTGAATATTTTTAAAAGAACCAAATATCTCGGTTATTCAAAGGAATTAATCTCGGATGATTCATGAATGAATTTTGAATGCGGTTATGCTTGCGTTCCTCGCCTATAAAAAGTGGTTCCTATGTACGAGAAGGATTGCTTCCATTCTTAAAGAAAGGAGCTCTTGTTTCTCCAAAGAAACTGATCAACCGTGAATCCCTCTGGTTCGCGAAAGGCAGAGGTATTCGCACAGCCTTGCTATGTGAAGAAGAGGTGTCCCGTGCATCCCTTGCACGAAGGAGTCCCGCGCAGGTCTTTCGTGGAGGATAAGGGAGAACCCCTTGGTTTGTGAATGAATCCACACATCTCCTGTGCGAAGAGAAGAAGCGTGAACCCCCCTGGTTCGTGAAAGAGCTCAAACCCCTGTGTGAAGGAACATGCTCGCCCCCTGTATCCGCTAACTTTCATGGTAGAAGAAGGCCGCCCCTGCGTGCCTGTTGCTCAAGCACCATGGGCGGTATAAGACACATGCTCCTTAGTTTTCACGAAGAAGAACTGTACTCCATGATTTTCATCAAGAAGTAGAACCCAAGGCCTTGTGTTGTCACAAAGAGGAACACATGCATGAGGTCGAGGCATTGATAACCTCTTGAGAAGAAACCCTCACACATATACTATCCACATACCCATTTGGTATGTGTGTGATTTACTTGAAGGAGAATGCTTGAATGGTTGAGTACATGTGCATGAAAATATAAGAACAAATTATGTGTGCACATGTGAAGGAAGTGAAATATTAATTGAGAAAATAAGAAGGATTGTGCATGAGACATATGCATGAAATCATGGATGAACACATGCACGTGTATGAATTTAGATGATGCCAAGTGAGCTAATCTTCAGTAGTTGAATAATCACATATGTGTATGTGATTCGTGGAAAGAAAACAAGTATAAGGTGTAGTGTATTAATCTATTACACTAATGAAGAAGAATTTGAGATACCGATGCAATGCCTGGATTATGTGAATATGAACTGATACTAAAGCTAGACTAAATTAAAGAAGCTCTTTTACCTGAGTGTTCAGTAATTGAGAATCCAAGAAGATAAAAGGTGTTGATATTGTGCAAGATCATTCTTGCATATTGTATTCTTGAAGAAGTTGTGAGAACCTTTGGCACACATATTAGTGACGCCAGGTCCTCATCAGAAGAAGAAAGAATTTCCCGAGCATTGTTGAGCGGAGCACTGATCAACTAAAGTGATCACAGTTGTTGAGCAAGGCCAACAGACATTGTCAAAGGTTGTTGAAGATTCTTGAAGAGATTCACAGGAAAGTGTGATTTAGCAAGCCTGTGTGAAGAGACCAGAAGATCATCTATAGTGAATCAAATAAGAACTTAAAGAAGGAAGTTGCTCATGTGACTCGAGAGCTAGAAGAACCCTGTGAGATTCAGGAAGGAGAAGAAGACTTCAGTGAAACTCTAGAGTAGGCATGTGAGACTCTGGTAACACTGTGTGAAGCAGTATAATGAACTTCCTGTGGGACTCAAGAAATATACAGTGTGACTCTGTATCAACCATTGTAATTAGTAATCAAATTATAGTAGAGAATTTGTGTTGGGGAGAATAACCAACACAGTAAGGAGTATGTCTTTAAACCGAACCTTGTAAATACTTGTGTTCAGTGCCTTTACATTTACCGCATAATTAGAGGAAAGGCAGAGAGACATAAGAAGAGTGGATCGAGGCTTTAACCAGCCTTAGAGGTTTAATATAAAATAATCAATTTGTAAAAAGATTTAAAAGGGATCACTGATTCACCTCATCCCCCTGTCAGTGATTCACACTGATCTGGGCACTACAATAATTGATGTTAATAAAAAATATAGCATGTTAATTTTTCTATATAATTAATATACCAACCAATTACATAACATTTTATCATTAAGTAAATGATATTGTTGCTTGTGCGTACGTATGGCTTACCATCCCTACGACATGATGAGATTCATTTCCACATTCACCATTCAATGATGATTATAAAAATATATATATTATTAATAAGAATGTATTATATGCTATAAAAATTATATGATAAATATATATATATATATATACATATATCTCATTCACTTACTTCTATTCAATGCGATATAAAAAGGCAAGCATCGAATATGTGTACGTACGACTTTCCGTCTCCATAAATGTACTATTCCATTTCATATATCTATCTATTATACATATTTATATTATGAATATATATGATATATAAATCATGTTTTATATTCTGGAAGTATGTAAATCATGATCAGATTGATACGTTTAAGAATAAAAAGATAAAACACGAATGAAAAAGAGAGAAATTATTTCCAGAAATGTTACTTTAACATAGAAATTATTATTAAATTGGTTGTATGATATCATAAATGAATCATGTACAATATAATAAAAATGAATATGGTTCTAATATAATTTAATAACATACTATGTTCATTATAGAGGAGTTTAAACGTACCCCCAGCAAATGGAAAGTACAAGTTAACGGTTAATTCCTCAATCTCATTGTCATTTGAGATTGTTTATGTGTACGTATTTACTAAGACATATTTATCATCTATGTACATGTTTCATAAAACAAATTTGAAAAGGAATAATGTATGGTTTTTTTGGAATATAAACTTTAGCGAGATCATCCTTTTATATGTTTTAATGATTTATTTTTCTAAATCTTTTTAATTAATGCCCATGTTTTAAATATGATTTTTGATATTTATTTATATAGACACGATTGTTTTAAATTGAAAATTTCTTTCAAAATTTTAAATGTGTTATGGTACACTTGGATTCAAAAATAAATTTTAAATGACTTCCTTTATCAATGTGTGACTTTTAAATGATTTCACAAAAAAGGGATATTTCTCTCAATGATTTTTACTGATCATTTCCAAGTCTATCAAAATCATTTACTAGATGTTATTCATGATTGAGTTTGATTTATTATATTAAAAGATTCCATATTATACTAAATAAGTTATGATATGTACGACTGTGGATGTGCTATTTTTATACCATGAATAGTTTATGGTTAATGTATGGCAATTTTGTATGCTTGTTTTAATACGAATGTTTATGTTATGTTCCAACATTTTCATATGAGGAATGCATTGGACTTAGTAAGTGATGGGAAAGGCTCGCTATAACCCCCTGAAGAAACGATACGTCTCATAAGAAAAACAAGTGTTTTGGAAGAAGGAATTGAAAAATTTTATATATGTAGTCTTGGAACGAGGCCTATACTATGTGGTTATGATGTGTAGCATTATGCATTCCATCACTATAAGATTAGTTATTAATGTTAGATGTGATTATTCAACTAGTAAAATATCCATGTGAATATTTAAATGGAATTATTTGAATTATCATTCCAATATTATACTAAAGTTCATGTTTAAAGGGATTGTGTTTCAATTTTATATCTTTTTATTAAACTTTTTGATTATTTATGATAGTTTATGAATTATTGTTTATCGTTAAGGAGCATCTGAGCTCACCCCTTTCTTATGATTTATTTTCAAAGGATTCAAAGATGTAGATTATGTTTTATATAGAGTTTTAAACTAGGATAAAAATGTAATCCTCAAAGGAGTATCAATGATGTATTATATGTTCGAAATTATAATGTAATGATCATGTATGTAATCTATTTTCCAAAACTGCTGAGCTAAATGGTCCTTCAGGACATTATTCCTTGTAATCATGAAAATGTTAGGTAATAATGCACCAGATCTGGGTAACTAATGTCGGGGCATTATAATATTAATATATAACATACATTTTTAAGGTATATTACCACATGAAGCATATAGGTTATATCTTGAATCATTTTTTTATCTAAATAGATGTGTTATGATGATGAAATGAAAAACTATTTTCATTGTAAAACTTATATTTCTTATTGATATGAGAATGTTTTATAATTATATTTTGATTTTAGAAGTAGTATAATGAGAATAAATTGTATTATATGATTAATAATTAAATAGTTATTTAACAATAGTGGAGTATGTAGAAATTTATAATTATAATGAAAGATAATTATAAAGACATGAAAAAATTAATGATGAATGTATGGAACACTTACATTTAAGGATAACTTCTCAAATCATGAGAAGGGAACTATATAACCCTAGAACCATGTTATATAAAATTTAAATAACATGAATTATTGTTAATTCATTATCAATGGATTTTTCTTTTAAATTTATGAGATAATGTGTCTGTATCTGTACAATCATTATAGATTTTTTTTCGATTTCTAATCATAGTATTTGGAATCTAGGTGATAAAAAATAAGAAGTCTTCCCACTTAACCTGGATATATCCCATGATTTTTTATATATAATTGTAGGTTTTAGGGTTTTAAATTTTATTATAAATAACCATACTTATAATATATTATTTTTGAAGTTCACATGATTCATGTTTATAAATAATTATATTCAAAATAAGAAAATATAATTTAGGATATGGGAGATTCTTCATTGGTTTAGAATATTAAATTTATTAAATTAATTTTTTTAATGGATAAACCAATTTTTTCAGTTTATAATGATTTTTTATTATTTTTACTTTTTTTTATGTCATTATGATTTAATAATATATATTGTTTAATAAGTTCATATTTTACATTATTACACAAAAATTCAAATATCATATAAAGTTAGAGAAAAATTTCCATTGTGAAATTTATATGCTATCAATTAAAAATGGAATAAAATTTTTCAAAATCATTTTCCATGTATGAAAATAATTAACATTATATAAAATTAATGTTATCCATGAATAACAATATTTTTCATGAGAACTATTTCATAACCTCATTGATACTACATATGGTTGCATAAAATTATTTTCATAGTTATATTTTATTAAATATTTTTATTTTAATATTTTTAGGATAATATATATTTATATAAATTATATATATTTTCCATAAATTTAATATATATATATATATATATATATTTTATAAAAATTAAATAGTTGGTTTTATTTTATTAAAAATAAATATCATCTTGTTAATCCTTAAGCATTAGAAATTTATATTATATATAAGAGTGGTAGATAAAAATATGTGATAAGTGTGATCATTATTTAATTTCAAAAATATTTAAAACTAATACCAATTAATGTTAATAATTATTTCCCATAAACACAATAGAATAATACCAATGTATATTTAGCCAAATAGTTTTAACATGTTGTGACGGATTATCTAAAATTCATCTCATGGTTATATTATCTAATTTAAAAATCCTTATATAATGTTATCCTTGAGTCTATTATTTAAACTCGGTATAAGAATGTACAAATTTGATCCCTTGTGATTCAATTTCCCTCCCAATATATAATAGATTAATATTATATGGGTTGTATTTTCTTATAGAGGCCATTGATTCCCTATTAATCATCATTTATCTTTCATCATCACCCAATATATATATTAATTTCAATGATAACATTTTTCCCATTTCCATAATTCCCAATAGTCTTATTTCCATATGGTCATAATGACCAATGGTCACAATTAATAATGGTCCTAACAATTGATAGTAATAATGGAAATTTCATTGATTTCCCCTTATTAACACAAATCATTATTAAATATATTGAACATTCTTATTTCCCTCTTTGTTCTTATACCAAACTTGTACTATTACATATTTTTCCGCATTATTATAATGTATATGAAATATTTGTTTTTTATCATAGTGTACAGTCCTACATAGTCATTATTATAGTGATAAAATATTTTTTTATGTGATTTTCCACACTATTTATATCTATTATTTTTTATATAATTTTATATTTTTGAAATGAACTATATTTTTTACCATTATGATAAACTAATAGGTTGTTTTTTTGCAATTTTTTTGTATTTATGTATTTATTTACTACCGTAAAACATCAAGTATTAAACATAACATAATATAAATCAACCAATTATATCTTTTTATACTAAATATGTCAATGAAATTATCTTTTCTAATTATTTTATAAATATTATTGATGATGTGATCATTATAAGATATCTCGATGATAGGGTTTTTATTTAAAATGTATTTTTTACATGGTATTTTAATAAATTTTAAATTTCATTATTTTTAAATAATTTATATTTCTTATAATGAATAAATTTTTATATCATTTAATTTTTAATATTCTACCTTAATGGGATATGGATTTGACAAATTTTTTTGTGTTGTTTATATACATGTTTTACATGACATCATATTTTTTCAAACTAAAATTTTTATTGTTACCTCATCAATATAAAAAATAAAAACCATAATATTATTTTGTATAGATTAAAATATTTTGAGGTTTCTTTTCTTTATTAAATCATTGTATTACCTTGACATTTTCACACACTTCGGATTCGACAATAGAACAATGATAAACATAGTGTCCTATTTAATTTTTACATAATATCTTTGATCTAAAAATATCAACTTATTCTTCCTCATAAGAGATTCTTTATTTCTATTTTCTTATTATCTATGTTTTTTATATATGACCTATCTTTTAAATAATTCCATAAAAATAATAAAAAGAAAAAATAATTAAATTGGTACGAATTTATTCAAATCCTTATGAAATAATATATATTTCCCATGTGAATACTAATATAGATGGGGAAACACTATGTAGGAAAAATATTTAATTTAATACCAAAACATAAAACCCTCTAACATGGTCAAATTTCATGGATTTCAATTTCTGTTAAATAAAACACCATATATCATCAATGATAATGAGAATACATATTTGGTTGATATTTTGTACATTTAATTTTCCACTGAATATGTAATGTTTTTTCATTATTCTATTGACCATTATTTTTTCTAAACTATTTTCAATATACATAATTATCCTTGAAAAGTATATATTACCATATATTTTTATATAAATATTCATATGGTGGAAATTTAATTTTGTAGTGAGAAAAAGTTTATATAACAATTTTACCTAAAGAATATATTGACCATAACTTCCACTAACATTATATGATTTATATATCAACCCATATTTTATATTCTTAATGGAAATATTATATCTACTATCAATTCATAGATAATGAATAGTGATAAAGATATTTTCTTATTTGAATTTTGATTTAATCATTCACATGATCATTAATGTGTGCATAAAATGTTTGATGGAAAATATTCGATATTATATTTTTTATAACCTTACCACTTCTAATATATTAATCAAGGAATGATACATCATTTTTAAATCCTATTGAATATAAAAAATTTATGATAAAATTAAATATATTTCAATATTATCCAAAATATTATTCCTTCTATTATATTTCATTGGAATACAAATAATTTAAAAAAAGAAAAGTTTTCACCACTTAAATGTTAGTGTGGGAAATGATGGAATTTTTCGAATAAAATTCTATAATTTTACCTTAAATTACTGAAAAAAAGCATGATTTATATTAGGATATTTCCAAATTTATACTACGATTAAAAAAATTCCCTTATAATTCAAAAACAAAATTTTACATCCTTGCTGAATATATAATGATTACATATGTGAATCTACAAGATACATCATTATTGATATTGGTATTGATGGTAGAAAATTATATTAATAAAATCATATAATTCTATCATTTTCGAAGATTAACCTCATAATGTTTCTTTATTATTCTATAGATCCATTTAATAATGTTATTTCTCATTTAACTTTTCTTAGGATTATAGTTGATTAATATTTATAGAAAGCTATGGGTTGAACATTTAAATTAATATAAATATGTTCATACTTTCCTTATTCAAGACGATTTTACCTCATTAAACATTCATCAGGGATAAGTAATCTTAGTTCTTTTCTCATAAAGAATTAAATATCAAGTTTATATTCAATTTTTATTAATGTAATAATAATTCCGAGTCTATAACAACTCTAAAAATAATCTTTTTTCTTTTCAATATTCTTATTTTTTAAAATAATTTTAAAAATATTTTGACAATTACTTGTATAATTCAATTCAATATAGTGATAGTTCCTAAATTTTATCAATTAAAATATTAAAACATAAATCTCAAAATCATGTGTATTTATATTTTTTATACTAGAATATTTTTATAAGGTAGAGGACATGCCTTATAAATTTTCATTTGTACACACCTAAAATAGTCATTTTTTGTATTATAGATTGTCAAATAATGTTCACCACTATAGAGTAGTGCAACTACGCATGTAGTATTTAATAATTTTTATACTCCTTCAAATTGTTATCACATTTTTTAGTATTGAGAATCATGAATCAATTTTATATTAACTTGTTTTGTGTCTTTTATAATCATGATATGTTTTTCATAAATTATCTTTAGTATCCTTGACAATTCAAAAAAACAGTCTTTTTATCCTAATATTAGTGTTTTTATTCCATTTTTATAGAATTTATATTTCACAGTTATTTTTATATATCATCACATATGATTACATGATTGAATAAGTAATCAAGATAGGATAATGTCCATATATTTATGAATATAACATATAGTGTGTCCATTATTAATGTTTTCATCATTATTATAAATTTTTCATTATAATCTTCTTTGGTCATTATATATTTGAGAATATCATCTCTAAATATTTTCATATACATATCATGAAAATATAAAAATAATTTTTCATTAGATCCATGAATATTAATGAGGAATTATATAATCCAAAAATTTTAAGTATATTTTCAAATAATCTACAACATTTACAAATGGTTATATATGGTATTTTATAGCTTTAGACCATCTGTTATCGATAATCCTACCAACATTATCTAATAGGAGATATTATGCCCCCAAAATATTTATTGAAATGGTGAAAATTATGATCAAGAGAATACATGTTCACAATAGTTATATGGGTGTGGTTTTTGAAATCTATTAAAATTATACTTCGTTCATCCTTATTCTTAACAAAATGAATATTTTTACCGGATATTGATTCCATTTGGTGTATCAAGCACCCAAATTAATTCACTGGTAGTTTTTAATTCAAATAAATTAATTATTCATGGTACATTCTATAAGTATTAATTATTATAGGTTTTCTAAAAATTATGTGTTCAATTAAGAACTAAGACATATAATATTTGAGAAGACATGTAATATCATTAGTATTTACTTCAATATACTTCCTCAAAATCAATATATCCTTAATTATGTGTCTATCTCCATCAATTTTTTTTTTAAATATCATCCATTATATCATTCTATTCGTATATTAGGATTTTTTTTGAATGAATATTTATAATAAACCATTATATATATATGAGCTTGTGATTATTTTAAATATGAATTAATATTTTACAATCCTACTAGTTGATATTAAATTTATTTTGAATTATATGGTTCACTAGAAGTATTTCATTGAATTATCATAATTGTAGAATACTAGTATTTTTTAAATTATCTTCTAAAAATTAGTATGGAAGAGTGGTAGACTGGGGGTGAAATTATTGATCCACAATCTTGTTTCAATATAATGGTAATATCATATCATTATGGTGGTCACCTATTCCTCTTATAAAATATTATATTTATAAAGTGATGGGCATTACTAAAATCATATATAGTGTTCATAGTTTTAAGTGCATGATAATTGTAAACTTGACCACATTATTTTCATGAAACATGGGATTATGGTGTTTAAATGATAATTTCATTTCTCCATTCCAAAAAATGGATGATTAAAATGGGTTTCCATATTAAACATTGCATTAGTGGGATGTATTGCATAATACAAACAACAAATTAAAATATAATGATAATGTGTTTATGACATATTATTTTAACTTTTTCTCTCCTCTATTTCATTGATCATACACTTAATATCTTTTTAGACCCTCTGTGAGATAGTTGTTTTAATAATCAAAATTCATGTGACTTTTCAAATCATTATAATTCATATATTATGTTTTAAGCAATGATAATCATGTCAATGAATATTTATATATGAATAACTTATGTAAAATTTTTATAATAATTTACAATAAGTCAATAAATTATTGATATTTGTGTTTTAATATATTTACAAGTGTATATTTACATTTAATATGAATCATACAGTATATGGTATTATTCTGTATAAGGAAGAATCATTATAAATTTTTCCATGTCTCTGACATTGATAGGTCAAAGGGGTCACTATTGGCTGACTCATCGATGAGGACTCACCGATCGAAAAAGACACCAATGCGGGACTCACAGATAGAAAAAATGACACACCGATGGACAAGTCACCGATGATCAGTCACACCGATAGCTAAAGAAACACAATGTGGGATGACTCATCGATGGGTGATGCACGGTTCATTCAGAGGAATTATTGTTGGATGATTTACTGATGGTTGACACATAGATAGACCAAAATGAGACAATGATAACAATTCAATGATGCCCAGACAGACTGATAGCACAAATGAATCACCAATTCCCAGAGTCAATTCTACTAAAGGAAATGACTCACTGATACAGAGAATCAGTGATGTTAATTGACTGATGATTATAAACTATTGTGATTGAATCACTGATACATATGACTCACTAGTAGTCATAAAAACTGTTTTTAATGAATTAATTAAAATTTAAATCTAACAGCCATATTTAGAAAAATTAATGTTTCTAACATTATTTAATTTTTTCTGTAGGATATTGATAAGACTGTACAAAGTACATATTCTTGGGAAAAACATTGCGTCTACTATACCGCAATGTTTAAAAGGATTACCAGATTGGTCATTAAAAAGAGGTGGTCAATACATGAGAAAATATATAGAGAATAGGTGTAGAAGAGAAAGAACGTGAAAACGTGTACTCAAGAATACATCCAAACTCCAGGAACTAAAAAAGAAGAACACAAGGGGAGATTAATGAGTCAAGATAAACCTACAAAGCTAATATGGACATCTGTTTCGTCTAGAAGCTAAGACAACGATGCAAAGTCAATCTTTTTTGGATTCAACATCCAGAATAGAAGATAAACCCCAATTCCAATACATGAAATGAGTCTAGATCTTCATTTCATAACTCAAATAGACTTATAAACCTTTCTCTACTCCTTATATATATTGGGTCTATTGGTTTACATTTCTATGTAGTTTGAGTATTTGTTTGGTAAAATAACAATAACTTTTGGGCATAACTTGATGATACATGATATCCACAATCTCACACTCTTTAATCCTATTGTATCCCATGTAGAACTTTGGAAGAGGTCATGTGTGACCTGTTTGTTGTTATTCCCTTGAATAATTTTGGTAGAGGTCATGTGTGAAATGGACAGCCCTGTGTTCTGTTGTGAACCCCAATGGAGGGTTTATGTCAAACATTTTTATTAATTTAAACTACTTGGTGGTAGGTGATCACCAAGTGGAGAGTACTAAGTCTCACATTGAGACTGAACCTCTTCTTTTAAATTTCTGTAGTGTATTTGTTTAGTTTCTATTTTAATGTTTTATAACAAATTTTATTCAAACAAAGTCAAACATTGATAGTTATTTTAGTATGTGTTTATAACTTTTTTGAACCAGTTGGTTTGTTTCTAACATTATATTGTTATTTATATTATTATAATAGAAAACTAATCAATCTATTATGAAGCAAATTGATCATTTAGGACTATTAGAAATTTCATACAATCTAACATGGACTATAATTTTAATTGGGGGAAATTTTAAATGAAATAAATTTTAAATAGAAAATTTTAATGATACTCTATTCACCCCTCCCCCCCTTGAGTATTCTAATGTGACAACCATTTGGAATCAGATGAAGGTTTAGGAAGAATTCATTTTACAATGATTTTAAATCTTTTAGAACTGTAATTTTAGTTTTATCTTTAAGGTCACAAAATTTGTGTTATTTCTAAAATTGTGTCTCATTGAAATATTTTAAAACGTTATATTATAGATAATAGATTATAAGGAGCAACAAAAAATATAAAACCGTGTTGCAATGGAACAAAGTATCCTTAGTGGAAGCTTAAAATGAATATACCGTTAGAATATATGAGTTTTAAAATATGAAAAGATATTGAAAGTAAATATGAAATATCTTAAACTACTAGAAACCCATTGGGTGAAGCTACAAAGACTACCTATAACAATAACTGTAATGAAATGAATGCTCTATACTATGCACAAGGAGTTTATAATTTAAATGATATTTATGCCTGTAAAACTGCACATGAGATTATAGAATCTTAAGTTATTTCCCATGAGGGAACATCTATTGTGAAACAGAGGATATTATATACTTTTACTATTAAATATAAAAATTTTAATATTAATACTCATCATTCTATTTCAGATATGTATCACAGGTTCAATGAAATTATGAACACCGTGATTTCTTTCGGAATATTAGTCACAACAATGGAAAAGATCTTGATGATTACATGGTTATTTCTAGAGATATGGAGAGGGATCTCTGTATTTATAAGATAATCATGTGACAATGATATGATGAATGTAAAATAACAAGTTAAAAAATTAATGATGTTTAAAAAAGATATAATGGTTAATCCAGAGGAGGAAGATCCAAAGAGAAAATTTGTACCCTTCATGTCTACCACTTCCAAAAGAAAAGTCAAAGAGAAAGTCCACGATGTAATTGAGAGAACAAGTAATGAGGAAACAGGATTATAGTGTGATGAGAAAATGGCCCAACTGGCTAGGTAATTCAGAAAATTTTATAGAAGGAAATTTTTCTTCAAGAGATCAAACAGTAAAGGTAAATATGACTCCGCTTTTCACTTTTTTTCCTTTCTAATATATCTTTATGGGTCCAACATTCAACAGATCCCATACTTTCTTTGTATGAGTATAATGATAAGTATTATAAGAAATAAACAAAGTCCAAAGGGAGTGCATCTAATGTTAGCTCTAGTGAATATTTTTCTTCTCAGAATGAGAATGAAAAAAATGAAAATATGTGCTTACGAAAAATACTAGAATGTTAATCTGGAAATCCATTATAGATAATGACTTTTATTCTAGGGATGAATCTGATTTTTAAAATTTAAAAAATAATGAACTATTTGATTATTGTAATATGCTAGAAGAAATTTGTAATGTAATGAAGGATAAGTATAAATCATTAAAGAAACAAATTCCACTCTCTAATAATATTTAATCGGAAATTACTATTGAGAAATAGAAAAATTCACAATTTCTAAAGGAAAGTAATGTCCTAAAGTTGTTAAATAATCTATTGAAGAAGGATTTGGAAAATATTTCTTGTCGGAAAAACACACATACTAAACTACATGGTAATCATATAGATCCTATGTATACTAATGGAATACGATATCAGCTAGGAGACGGAATTTTTTCCAAAACAAAATTTATACCTAAATCTAGAAAATATGCTTCTCTGTCAAAAAATCAAGATTTTACAGAATGTTTTAGTTCAAAAAAATATTTTATTGTATCATGTTTTTTGGGACAAATTTTTTTAAAAAATAATTTATATTCTATATATAATATATATATAAGAAAATTGTGGGTTCCTAAAGCTTTTATTACTAATTTTACTCGACCCATTCAAATATGGGTACAAAAATATATTCTTGGATGAATTGTTAAGTAGTTAAACTACCTAAGGAGTTCCTGTAGAATTATTTGGTACTTAGATGGTGGTTTTTCAATACAAATTATAGGATACTACTCATTATTCTGTAATATCATCAAGATTAATGGAGGAGATGTCACATTTGTTGACAGTGGTAATGAAAAAAAATCATTATCTTAGGCTAGATTGGTAACCCTAACTCTATTTCAATTTCTAATGTATTATATGTTAATGGAATAAATCATAACTAGTATAGAATATCTCAACTATGTTATGATGTATTTAAAGCTAAATTTCAAAATTATTCATTCAATTTTTTTAATCCAAAAAAATGTTGTATTAACTGCCCTTAGAAATAATAATGTATATGTCGTAAACATAGAACCACTAGCATCCGAGAATATTTCCTACCTAAGTTCCATTCACAAAGAGTCTTTTATTTTTCACAAAATTCTAGGATATTTTAATGTATACTCCCTTAAGAAATAAACCAAAAAAATAATTAGTTAAAGTCCTTCCCAAACTAGACATTACATAAAATAGGTTGCTCAATCCCTGGAAAAAGGGAAATACACATAAAATATATTTCAATCCAATGAAATAAGATACAACTTCCCAACCTCTTGAGTTTGTTCACATGATATTTTTTGGACCATCTTAAGTTTCATGTCTCTATGGGAAGCACTATATTTATGTTCTTGTAGATGAATTCTCTAGGTACATAGGGACATTTTTCTCTTCTCCCAAAAGTGAAGCTTTATCATGTTTTTTAAGTATGCTAGGAATGTAGAAAATATAAGTGGACTTAAAATTAAATCTTTAATAAGTGATACTAGCCATGAGTCTGAAAATCAAGTCTTCGAATCATTTTTCTCAAAATTTGGATATATGCATAACTTATCTTCCCCTAGGACACATCAAAATAATGGTGTGGTAGAAATAATGAATAGAACCTTATTGGAGATATCTTGAATTATGCTCAGTGAATATGACATACTGAGTTATTTTTGGGATTAAGCTCTTAATATAACTTTTTACATAATAAATTGAGTCTTAATCAGACCAATCCTCAAGAAAACTTCATTTGAGTTTTGGAGTAACAGGAAAACCAAATTAAATAATATTAATGTATTTGGATATAATTTTTTTATTCATAACAATAAAGATAATCTCGATAAATTTGACTCCAAAAGTGATGAAGGAAAACTCTTTAGATATTCAACATCATGAAAAGCATATAAATTCTTTAATAAAGGAAACAAATGTGTGGAAGAATATGTAAATGTCAAGTTTGATGAAACTGATCCTTATCAACCTAAGACCTCACTAGGAAGTCATGAAGAGGAAATGTCAAATTAAGACATTAATTCTTAACCTTCTAACCATCCTATAAAAGAATCTTTTAAAACATCCAGTTTGGTAAATTCTCTAGACTCTATCCACAATGAACTTGAACCAAGTGATGAACTGGAAATAACTATCCCTACTTTTACGAGACCTACTATAACCATTAAACACTCTCACATAGATTTTTTAGATGGATATTTAGACATAGAAACTCAAACTATAGATTCCTTGAGAAATTGGGTTGAACATCAAGAAATATTGTCAGAACATGTGCCTACAAATATCAATTATGCTATCAATGAGGAATTTCTGGTGATATCCATGAAATAAGGGAATAATTAGTTTGATATAAATAAATTTTGGAATATTGTTGATAGACCAAAACATACCATGGCCATCAGAACTAAATGGGTGTTTATGAATAAACAAGGTGAAGCTAGAAATATAGATAGAAAAAAAAAAGATATATTGGTCGCCCAAGGGTTAAATCAAGAAGAGGAAATTTTTTTTGAGGATTCCTTTGCACCAGTAGTTAGGATTGAACCCATTAGAATCTTACTTGCAGCACCTATGGATTTTAAACATTATCAAATAGACTTAAAAAGTAAATTATAAAATGGTTATATAATTGAGGATGTTTTTTTAAACAACCTCTGTGTTTAAAAATCCACATTTTATAAATCATGTTTTCAATTAGACTAAATATTCAAATGGTTTAAAACATTATCCCAGAGCATGGTATGATAGGTTAAGTAACTTTAATATTTCTAAAGTGTTTTCAAAAGGAGTGTCAGATCATAAATTATTTCTAAAAATATTTTTTTATGATTTTTAATAGCCCAAATATATGTAGATGATATTATTTTTTGATCTTCTAATAATTTTTTTTGCAATGATTTTTCAAAAATGTTGCATAGTGATATTGAAATGAGTTTTATGGGTGAACATAAATATTTTTTTGTTTTAAAAATATTTAAAAAATAATGAAGGTTTTATTATAAATAAAATTTAATATAATAAATATATTTTTTAAAAATATATTTCTTTTATGGTATTAAGAGTAGTGAAACACTTATGATTTCTACATGTTCGTTGGATCATGATGAAAATGGTAAATCAATAGATAAAACTTATTATAGAGGAATGATTAGGAGTTTGGTTTACATAACTGCATGTAGTATATACATCATGCTTAGTGTGTGTATGTGTTCAAGATTTCAAGAAAACCAAAAAGAGTCTCATTTAAATGAATTAAAACAAGTTTTCAAATACCTCAAAATATACAACTAATTTAGAATTTTTATACCCTTATGGATAGAAGTTTGATATAGTTATCTATTCTGATGCTGACTTTTGTGGATGTATGTTAGATAGAAAGTGAACATATGGAACATGACACATTTTGGGAATGTGTATAATTTAATGGTGTAATAAAAACAAAAATATGGCTTCTCTATTAAGTGCTGAAGCAGAGTACATTAGTAATGGTAGATTCTATTCACAAATGTTTTGGATGAAACACGTTTTATTAGACTACGGATTTCAATTCATACATATACCCATGAATCAAGACAATACAAGTTCTATTTACATTTCTATGAATCCAATTTCTCATTACTGAACAAAACATATTGATGTAAAAAACATTTTGGGAGACCACAATCAAAAAGGTGATATAACTCTTCAGTTTATTGGGACTGAACATCATTTTGAAAACCTTTTTACAAAACCCATAAACATTAAGATAATTATATACATCAGACATGAACTAGGAATGATAAATTTATAAAGAATATCTGACCTTATCCCCTTAGAAAAATCAGAGAGTTTGTGACACTGATACATGAAACGGATCAGGTGAAACTGATTTGTGAAACTATTCAGTAAATCCCATCAGGTGAAACCAATAAGTGAAACCAATTAGGTTAAACCAATCATGTGAAACCAATCAGTAAAACCGATCATAGGAACTTATCAGTTAAACTGATCGGTTAAACCTATTAGTGAAACTGTTCAACTGATGTTGATCACATGATGTCAATCGTGTAGTACTGATCTGGTGAGAACAATACTGTTATGATGAAACTGATACCTATATAAACATTTTAGTAAATCATCATGTCTTTCTATTTTAAAATAAAATGCCATTGTTTCATTATTCTATTATACCATTATTATATTTCATATTTTTACGAGTTACAGTCCTTAAATGATAAAAATTTACCAATCCACACTACTTCTACCATTCGACAATCTATGCACTCTGCCTTCGTACTTTCAACTACCTCTTCGAACCCAGACCATCAGAATGGAGAGAATGAAGAATGGGATGGAAGGACCGAGTGAATATTCATCTAAGAAATGTTAGAACGGAGAATCTAGTAGTTACACAAGTTCTGTGAAGACAATATTGAGAAGCCATGTGGTAAATCCTTATAAAGAAGTGTCTGTTGAGTGGTTTTTGTTGAGTAAGCCTCTCTTGCTAAAAGTTTTGGAATCACAACAATGGATCAGATGGTTTTTAAATAATGAAATACCATTCTATCCCAAACTGGTACACATGTTTTATCTCAATTTGAATGGATTTTTTGGAAGAAACCGAGGATGGTTGGATGATGTTAGTCGTGAAGGGAATGAAAATCTCTTTTTCTTCAAAAGAGTGGTCTGAATGCTAGGATATGACTCACGAGGGAATATATGATGACTATCAGGGTAAAATTCAATCAACCACAGATTTTTTTCTTATGAATTTTTTTTAAAATAATTGACTGTAAATGTGGAGTCTTGGATAGAAAAAACTATAGAATTAGATAGAGAGGATATATTACATTTCCAGTTCATCCAACACAAAATCATCCCAGAAAAGGGATATTTTGCCTCTTTGAAGTATCAGGATGTTTTTCTACTTAATTTTCTAAAAAATGGGGTTAAAGTGAATTTATATATGTATATTTTGCTATATATTTGTGATATGATCAAACCATCTACGAAGGAAACATGTTTATACCACCCAAGGATGATCTCAACAATGTTACAGAAGCTAGAATGTGTGGATGATGGAGATGAGGTGATCACTTATTGTAGTGGTTTCTACCTACACAAATACTTATATAAAATAAATAAAATCACTTGGAGTCCATGGAAGAGGTGTTTGGTAGATGATGAATAAATATTATATGAGTATTCTAAACCCATAGATTTTCCTATCACACCAAGTGACAAAGTTGATCTGGATTGTCAACCTGGTGAATAGGATATTTATTCTGAAGTGGAATAAACTCTTCCTCAACTACCAAGAGAATAGGGGTCTTCTATAGAAGATAGGATTGACCCAGATATTTTTGGAAGACGTATGAACATGAAATATGGACCATAAAATCCACCATTAAAACTACCTTATTGAGAACCATTTTGTTTGATGAAGATGAGTAATAGACTGAAGTCACTAGAGTGGAAGGATATGTGCGAAGGACTGATGGTGATGATGAGGATGGTGGTGTTGATGATGAAGATGATGAAGGATATAATGTGAGCGACTCACTGAAAATAGGACAAAAAGATGTATGTTATGGTGGGGATTCTATGCATGGAGAGGATGATGAGCTTAATCTTGTTGGACATGATGTTGTTGATCCTATTGGATTGAATGTTGTTTATCATGATGGAGATGATGATTGAAATGCTATAAATGAAGACATACAAGACTACCATAATGATGCTCAAGGTATCATTTAGGAGCATAATGATATTATGGCTAGAGGACAAGAGGAAGAAGTTGAAGCTCACCCTGTTCTTATGCCTCATAATGAGGAAGAGCCTCATGTGGATCATGTGGCTTGAGTGCCTGGAGATAAAGTTGAAAATGTTTTTCAATTTTTACTAGTGCCTCAGAATGTCATTTTTCTAGAGGTGATGACAAAGAATATGAATCACAAGTTGATGGGGGTGGGGACTCAATGAAAAATTTTAAGGATTGATACTGTGGAGATTAGAGATTGTTCCTGTTCTAGTGAGTGTAATAGAAATCCAGTATACATCTATTTTGGACTAGATTATGACTCAGATGAGGAGATGGTTACTCCTCCTGCTCATGACGCTGATGTGGAACTGATTTCTCCAACTTCACCTATTTTCCCATCCATTTTTTGATCCATTTGTACATTATGTTCTTAGTGATTATGTCACCATAGATGACATTGAACATTTCAAATCTAGTATATATTAATCTGTGTGATCCTCTATTGGAGTCAAGAACTAACACTTCTACTTCTATGAGTATTTAAGAGGCATATGCTTCTAGGATTTATAGAATGGTGACTGAGGAGATACGTCCCAACCTAATCACTACAGTAGAGACCATAGTTAGAAATAATGAAATGCTGAAATAGGAAGTAACGAAAATGGGTCAGGATCTGGTATCCTTGTCAAAATATTTTATAACCACACTTGGTGGTGTCATGGAGGTTCATAGGAATCTTTTTACACATCTATAGAGTTCAACTTTGAAGAAGTTAAAGGAGGATATTTGATAGATTACTTCTGGTGCATCAAGTTCTAATGGTACTAAGCCAGTTACTACTGATATAGAGGCCCTCAGGACTATAATGAAGGAAGATATAAGGTCAATTCATAGTGACATTGATAAAGATACCCTTTCTATAGTACAATGAAATAGGTACCTTGTTTATAATATGGTGAGACGATGTACAACTCAAGCATCAAGTGTTTGAAAATAGATCATAGATAAAGTGGACACGTATTTTTCTAAAATATACACCAAGAATTATCTAAATAAAAACATTATGTACATGGATGAGAACCTTATGGTTCCACCAGTGACATAAGATATCAAAATGAAAGTGGGAAATTGAAGGAGTTTACATTCATGGAGGTAAAAAATAAAGGAAAACAATGAGGGTTTTGAAAATGAAATGCAATATGGGGGTAAAATTATAAAATATTATATTATGCTTCTCAATCAACACCAGTATGTACATACTGATGTTATAGTGGTATCAGTAGCTACATCAATTAGATCTTGTTCTATGCTTCTTGCATAGATGTCTGTATTTTAAGGTTTATCCCATATCAGGCCAGTGATCCAAGTGTATCCTCAATGTCATGTTCTCTCATAGAGGAGACCATGTCATTCATTAAATGTTCCTATAGGTGTTTCCTTACCTGGTGTTTATAATCGATCATCCCTACCTAAATCTACAACACTAGCTCTTGAACCTACCATTGACACTTCAAACAAAGGGAAATCTCATCAAAATCCCATGCCTTAGATGTGGATCAATATTTCATAGGGATCTGTACTTTTCTTTTGATGACATTATTTTGATAGTTGTACTATGTGTACCTTAATGAATCTCAATTTTCCTTCACTGTGTTTCCAATTTATTCGTGTTCTTTTTCATAATCCATTATGTTTGTTTTCACCTTTTGTTCAATCCCAAAAGGGAGAGAAATCCATTAATTCCATAAATTCTTATCCTAAGGGATGGAGTAAATATGGCATAGGAAATACTAAGGGGCAGAATAAGAATCCTCTTTATATGCTATAAGACAATCATAGAGGGGGAGATTAAAAGGAAGGACCTTATAGTTATATTGACAATACAAATTATATATTGGTATTCTATGTCAAGTAAATATTCTTCCTTATAATCTTTTATAACTCATTTATGAAATGATTTGTGATTATCAAAAAGGGGTATATTGTTGGACCCTCACTGATATGGTTTTTTAAATAATCACAAATCATTCCACTTTACAAATCATGATAATTTATTCATTATGTTTTATGTGATGTCAATAATTTAAATGAATATTTATATATGAATAAATTATGTCACATAGTATAATAAATAAAAATAAATCAATAAATTATGTATATTTGTGTTTCAATATATTTAAAAGTGTATATTTACATTTAATTATGAATCTTACATAATATGGTAATGTTCAGTATTAGACAAACAATTTGTAAATTTTTTAAAGTCTTTGACACTGATAGTTCATTAGAGCCACTGTTGTCTAAATCACTATTGAGGACTCACCGATTGAAGAAGACACATATGATAGAATAACTGATAGAAAAAATGACACACCGATGGTCAAGTCACTGATGATTTGTGAAACCGATAGTTCAAGAGAATCTATGTTGGGAAACTCACCGATGGGTGAAACACCGTTAGTTCAAAGGACGTACCATTGGATGAATCTTCGATGGGAGACACACTGTTAGTTCAAAATGAGTCAACAGTTATGATTCACTGATGCTCGAACTGACCAATAGCACAAACACATCACCAATACCCAGAGACACCAATACCGGTGGAAAGGACTCACTGATACCGAGAGTCACCGAGGATGAAAGATCAATGATAAAAGACTGATGCTATTGACTCAGTGAAACTTATGACTCCCCAATAGTCATAAAAACATTTTTAATTTATTAATTCAAATTTATATCTAACATTCATATTTAGTAAAATTAATGATTCTGACATTATTACAAGTTTTCTGTACGATAATCAGAGGAAAAGATGAGGTAAATGCTTATGGGGATATCATTGTCACTTCTCTACCATGATGTATAAAAGGATTATAAGATGGATCAATAAAAATAGGTGGTGAATAAATGTGAAAATACACAGAGAAAATTTGAATTAGTGAAAGAAAGTGAAAAGGTTTTCTCGGCAATTCTTCCAAAACCCATGTACTCAAAAATATGAACATACAAGGAGATCAAGGAGTCAAGTTGAATGTGTGGAGCCTAGCTGAACATCTTTTTCTCCTAGATTCCATAACGTAGAGGCTACAAAACTATATTTTGGAGTCAACTTCAGGAACAGGTCTTGAACTTCAATTCCACTCCATCAAAACGAGTCCAAAGCTGTATTTCATAACACACATAGACTTCTAAACCAGACTATACTAGTTATCACTTTTGTGTCTATTTATTTACATTTCTGATCAATGTTTGTATATGTCTATGACACACACACACTGAATCCTATGCATAACTATACGATTCTTTATATCCTCAATCTCACACTATTTTTTTGATTCTAAATCCGATGCAGAACTATAGAAGAGGTTATGTGTGACCAATTTGTTGTTCTTCCCACTAATTTTTTTGGTAGAGGTCAATTGTGACATAGACAGACTTATGTTCTATTCAGGACCCTATTCCTAGGTGCGGATCAAACTTTTTTATTAATTTAAAATTCTTGAGGGTAGATGATCACCAAGTGAAAGGGACAATGTCTCATCTTGAGACTGAACCGCTTATTTTAAATTTATGATGTGTATTTTTTTTATTTTTCCATTAATGTGTTTAATATCTAATTTAATTCAAACAAAGTAAACCACTAATATTTAGATCAGTATCTTTTTATAACCTTTTTGAGTTATTGGTTAGTTTCAAAATTTACACTACTAGAATTACTTGTATTTGTGACGGGCTATTTGCGATGGGACCGCATTGAAAATTGGCTTTAGCAACGGGGCCCCATCACAAATATCCCATTGAAGAAAACAAATTCACAAATAAGTCTCCAATTATATACATTATATTTAAATAACCCTTTTGAGATAGGGAACTACCGCGTCGAAAATAAGCCTCTGATTATATACATTACATATATAAATAATATTTTGCGACGGGACCGTCCCAAATACTATTTGCAATGGGCACATCGTCTCTTCGCAAATACTACTAATAAAAAATAACATCTAAATTATTTAGGATGGGAACCCATCACAAAAGGTCCCGTCGCAAATAATAAACATAATAAGAAATTAATAAAAGCATGATTAATGAAAAATTATATTAATATTATAAAAATAATAAAACATAAAAAAATATTATTATTAGTAAAATAGAAAAATATTAAAAAATATAATACTAAAAAAATTTACCTAAAAAAATTTTGATTAATAAAAAATTAATGTTAATTTTATTAAAATAATAAAAAATAAAAAATTATTAAAATTCTAAATATTTTCAAAAAAATAAAAAAATCATAAAATGTTATTATTATTATTAATATAAAGAAATATCAAAAAATATAATACTAATAATAAATAATAAAATATTAAAATTAACAAAATTAAATTTTGCAATATTTTCCCCAATATAAATGAAAGAAACTGTAAATAGTTAATATTTCAATAAATCATCAATTCAAATGATTTTGACAAAAAAACCAAATCATTGAGGGGGTCGTATTCTAGAGGAGGTGGAAGAGATGTTGGAGATGGTGGAGGAAACTCCATCCCTAAACTACGAGTTAGATGGCGCATGTACTTCATCTACTCGTGATGTTGCTGCTTTCATCCACACATCTCCACCTCGTACTACTGCTGCTGCTGTTGCTGCCACCAACACATCTCTTCATATTACTTCTGAATACTCTCTATAAGCTCAAACTAAGTTCTCAACTGCTCCTGATACTGTGAGGTAGAAGATGATGCATCTCCATGAGCTCCTCTTGAGCTGGATGCCGACATCACAACAGTACCATAATAAGTACTAGGAGTCCAGTTAGAGCTGATACAAACTACTAGAACCTTCTCAAAGCCTTACTGATTCACATGCATCCATGAAACCTCTTCATCTCCTTCAATTCCATTTTGAAATTAAAATGGTAAAAGTATTCTATGCAGTTAATTGTCAAATTGTAAAAAATAATACTAACCACAATCTGACTCTGAAGATAACCTCTAATCTCTCTAGTGGATTGATCAATGTGCATCCTTTGATAAACTTTGAACTCTATAATATCAGGTTTCTTGAATTCCTAAAGGAATATAAAATAACTTATTTAGGTTTAAAGTTATAAAAAATATTTTAAAAAATATACTTCCAATATTCTCTCTATGTGTACTGAATGTACAACTACTAGCTCATTGCGTCAGCTCCTATCTCCCCCAGTTTTGACGTCCCACTAAATATGTCCTCTAAAATCAGCCACCCAACTAGTGTAAACATAATCCATCCCAAACGTGAGATAAAATGTACTCTAGTCGGTGGGCTCTACACAATTTATCAAATTCGGTCACTCCTAATTTCTTAATGGCGGTTCTTCTCAAATTTTGAAAAAACTGACTGAAACAGTCAGGCATAGACACCTTCCATGCCATGTGGATGGAGTCTAACATGCTATCGTCGATGGGATACCATCAACCCTAAAAATAATTAACAAAATCAAGTTATCAGTAAAAATAAATTTGAAAATAAATATTCTTTATTTACGTACCAGCCAATGATCGAACATGTTGCACCACACATCAATGGGAATCTGTTCCCATGTGATCCATGGATGAGAAAAATAAATTAACAAGATAGTGCTCCAATTTAAAATAGATACCTGAAACGAACTATAAAAAATGAAAAAATTATCAAACAATTAGTATATATATAAATTAATTAATGAAAGGTAACTAAAATATGTGGGTTACCATACCTCAGTGTGCATGGATTGAAGCCAAGACATGGACGTCTCTCGGGTATAGGGTCACGAATCATCAGCCATGCAAGACTGTACCCCCTATATGTACCCCCTGAACTGTCAGTAGGATGAGGGTCAAATGGTCCATAATCCCCCTCATCCAAAGGTAGATCAGCCACCTGCAACACGCGAAATAGATCAGGATCCATATGCAACACAAAATTATTGTTTCTATAAGATGGTTAAAAATAACTTTTATATATATATGAGTTTTGATTATAATCAGAATTTAACTGTGTCAATTTCCATCTTCATCCTCATCTCCATATCTGTCAACGTCAATGTCTTCATCTTCCTCCTTAGCATCATCAATATCCATATGAGTTTCAGTTCCATCATCTCTTGTCATTTCAAATTCATTTGTAACATCATTAATATATGTGTCATCATCAATCCTTAATTGTGGAGTTTCATCCTCGATATTCATATATCTTTGTGAAAAGGATGGATTTAGAGAATTCTCTTAAAAATTTTCAATTCCTTCATCTTCTGTGGAACCACATTCGGTTTTAATAAACTGACTGTCCTGAGATTTCATTTTTATTATGCTCCACTAATCACTCAAGTCTATTGATGCAACACATTACTTTGCATAATAAATTTTATGTGCCTATTGAGCCAGTAAAAACTGTTCATTTACTACAAGAAGACTTTTATTTTTAGTATAGAAGATTCCATGAGTCGGATAAACATGCAAGCCCCACTCAGTATCCAACCACCAACATTTGAAAAAATTTATGTAATTCTATCCAAGATAACACAGATCAAAAATTTCATCCAAAATTCCATAAAAGTCAACTTCAATTTCTCTATGATGTGATCCTTTCCAGAAAACTCCATTGTTCATTGTTTTTTCTATTCCCCATATGCTCGTGTTTGAAATAGAAAACCATTCACCACATATGTATTATAATATTTAACCCTTTTGGATTGTGGTTACTCAATATACACAATCACTTACATATTTTATCAGCATGTTGACACCCTTGAAAATTCATAAAATAATTATCATTATGATAAATAATAAATGGAACTGATATTAAACCATCAATAATTTATGTTACAAATTTTTGAAACCATTGAGAATTTTTTTCTGTGTTTTTCAAGAGCAGCTGCTGTAATTTGTGGAATTTGTTTCCTAATATGATTATCATATAACCTACAAATAAAATAATTTTACATACTATAACAGAAATTATAGAATATGTGATATAATCACATACAGTAAAAATGATTTCATTTCCTCACAGTTGAGCAGAACATAGGTATGAGCTATGTGATGTTCATCATCTGAAATCCATCATTCATTAACACTATAAAAACAAATATTTGGCTGATTAAAAATAGATAACTGATTGTTCAATTTTCAATTAACATTCCCCTTGTTTTGTCCCATGTGATTTTGTTTTGAATGATATTGAGATTCAAAATAACGAGAGCAAAATAAAGCAACTTACTCTTTCAAATAAGCTTCAACAATTGAGCCTTCAACTAATGCTTTTTACGTAATTTTTTCTTAACTTTCTACATGCATCTCTCTAATGGGTACATCCATCGAAATATTACTTATCATCCACATTTATCTTCATGAGGAAAAGGTAATATCATATGTTCCATTGAGTCAAATAAATCCAGTGGAAATATTTTTTCCAGCTTACATATAATTACAGAAACATTATCTTCTGGTTTACTTAGTGCATCGTAGTCTTTTTCCACTACACAAATGTCTCGAAAAAAATATGATATTTCTTTTATCTAATCACAAATCATATAATTCAATAATTCACTGAATATAATTGGCATAATTCTTTTCATTATAACATGACAATCATGACTTTTTAATCCGGTAATATAACCATTCTTAACACATCTTCCCAAATTCGAAGAATAGCTATCTGAAGTCTCAAATCTTTAATCCACTAACAAAATAGTAAGTTTATCTCTTGGGATAGTGTATAGACTGCTTTTGGCTTCACTAACCTCTGTGATCTAACATTTTCAAATAGTTCAAGTTCTGGTCAACTACAAATTTGGAAAATATCGAATCGTGCATTTACAGTATCTTTGGCCTTAACTGGGTATCCAAAACTGTATGAAATAAACTATTAAAATTGTTCTTCTAAATGTGCATGACATCCTACATGTGTTGTACTAATAAATCAGACCAATATTAAGGATCCCTAAAAATGCTTCATTTTATCCAATTATGTTCTTTCCCAATTCCATGAATGTTCTATTAGTTTACTATTGGCCCAAATTTGATCGGAGATAATGAAAATATAACTGATGTTAACTCTGTACCTGAGATTATTTTTGGAGGTTCATCACTTTCAATTGTACCTTTTCAGAAATGAGATTTGTTCCTCCAAAAATAATGATCGATTGGAAGAAATCTGTAGTGACAGTTAAAATAGAAAGGTTTTCTTTCCATTGATGAGCATAAAGGCTTTATTGTCTTTCATACAGTAAGGACATGAATTTGGACCATGTGTACTCATGCTAGATAACATGTCATATGTCAGAAATTAACTAATTATCCACATCAATGCAGCTTTTAATATGAAATTTTGTTTCGTAGCAACACCAAATGTACTAACACCATCACTCCACAAAGCATTTAACACATCAATCAATGGTTTCAAATAAACATCTATATTTTTTTCAGATGTCCTGTGATTAATATGGTCAAAACTATATAGGTCTCCTTCATCAACATCCATGGATGTAAATAGTATAGAGTCATAAAGACATAACGACATGAATACTGACTACCAAATGAACCAAACAGACAGACACCGTCAGTAAAAAAACGCAATCGCTATTTTTTGGATTCTAAAGCAAAAGACAGATGCAGACGGTCAAAATATTTCCATGAATCACCATCAGATGGATGATTCGAGCTTTTATAAGTTGAAATCATGGTTTTGGGCCATGAAATCATTAACACTGTGTTCTAAGACATAAATAAAGGCAGCAACCTGAGTGTGAGGGGGAAATATCTCAATTGTTTTACTGGAATCTATTCAGACTTCCCTGATTGAGCATCTTTATAACTCGAATTTCCACATGTGGTAAAACTATCTAACGAATCATTTTCACCATATTGTAAGATTCAATCCTTTGGATATGCATGAATCATCCGAAAACTAAGGCCTAGATTACGAACCATCCTCTTTCTTGTATAGTAATTTGAGGGAAAAACATTTCCTTCAGGTAACAGTTTTTAACCACAAGAAATATCAGATAAAAATAGTGGTTTGACATTGCATTATCTGATTAAATATCCATAAATTTTATAAATGCTTATAATTTTCTTATCTTTCAACCAGGATAGAATGCATCCTTAGCAGACCTCAAAAACTCATAAAATTCAGATGGTTCCAACTCAAGAGTTAAATCAATATCATATTGATTTTCAGTTTGTTGAACAGGTGGACCGTCAACATCATGTACTAAATTTTGAAACAGTGATGGATCCAGAATCAAGTTATTAGTATCTCCTCTATAATTTTGTTCACTATGTTGATACCAAAAAACATAATTTGGTTGAAAACCAAACCGCAAGAGATTTCACCCAACCTTTTCAAATGTGTCAAACGTTCTCATAACAAAATTTTTACAAGGACACTTTATTATGCCTTCTGAAACATATTCTGGTTTTGATCATGCAAATGATAAGAAAGCATCAACACCCTAAATATATATAGTATTTAATCTAGAACTGTTTTGATTTCTACGCTGATTTATTCAAGCGCGGCCTTCTAACAAAGATTTTTGTCGACTTCCTTGTTCCATATTTTTCTACAAAATATAAAAACATTACTATTTTTGAATAATTTGAAATTATAAAAACACTATCTAAAAATAAAGATAAATAATTAAAACTACTTCTAAATAATTACCATTACATATGGGCAACACAATTTCTAATGAATTGAAGGCTCCTCTTTTTTCTAACGGCTCATTTACTTGCAACATTCTCACAAAGAAATCACAGTGAAGATTTTGCTCGGAGGTACACATATTCTTTCTCATATGCAGGAGAATGAGTATGCGTACCTCCGAGTAGATTCTTCAGTGTGATTTCAGTGTGAGAAAGTTGCAAGTAAGTGAGTCGCCCCACAAAAGAGCCCCCTTTTGGTCGATGAATCATCTTCATGCAAATGTCATAACCTTAACACATTATAAAAAATGTGGTCTTACAAATGAATATTCAAACTCATGCATATGGGATTGGATATGCATAAGTAGAAGCCTACTTTTCAAAAGGTTTTGAGTCGGTAAAAGTTGAATGGAGAAGATTCATTGAGCAAAAGGAGTGTCTTAAATCCACTGGAAATTTTTCCAAGTTATTACAACTTATTGCAATTTATTACAATTGATTTTCCTCCTAATTGTTCACATTTATTACTATTTATTACTATTTAGTCCTATTTATTCTGATTTAATAATATTTATTACTATTTTCTACAATTTATTACTAATTATTTCTATTTATTTATATTTATTACAATTCATTACTATTTATTACTAATTATTCCTAATTATTCCAAATTATTCCAAATTTATCCTAATATTTCCTTTTGTATTTCTATTTATTCATAATTATTCCTAATTATTACTAATTATTAATAATTATTACTAATTATTACTAATTATTAATAATTATTACTAATTATTACTAATTATTAGAAATTATTACTAATTATTCCTAATTATTACTAATTATTTATATTTATTCTTAATTATTCATATTTTCCAAATTATTGCTAATTACTTATATTCAGTCTTATTTTGTCCTAATTGTTCATAATTATTACTAATTATTCCAAATTATTACTAATTATTACTAATTATTTCTATTTATTTTTAATTATTACTAATTATTACTAATTATTCCAAATTATTTCTAATTATTCATATTTATTCCTAATTATTCATATTTATTCCTAATTATTGCTAATTATTTTTATTTATTGATAATTATTACTAATTATTCCTATTTATTGCAAATTATTATTATTCATTCCTATTTATTCCTATTTATTCCTATTTATTATTAATTATTCCTACTTATTCCTATTTATTCCAAATTATTCCTATTTATTCCTATTTATTCTTATTTATTTCTATTTATTACTAATTATTCCTTAATTATTCATAATTATTACCAATTATTCCTAATTATTCTTACTTATTTCTAATTATTCATATTTATTCTTAATTATTACTAATTATTTGTAATTATTACAAATTATTCCTTAATTATTAGTAAATATTACCAAATATTCCTATTTATTACTAATTATTGATAATTATTACTAATTATTCATATTTATTCCAAATTATTCGTATTTATTCATATTTAATGCTAATTATTCCTAATTATTGCTAATTATTTATAATTATACCTATTTATTCTTATTAAGTGCTAATTATTCCTATTTGTTCCTAATTATTCCTATTTATTCACAATTATTGCTAATTATTGATGATTATTCCTATGTATTGCTAATTATTCATATTTATACATATATATTCCTATTTATTCCAATCTATTCCTATTTAATACTAATTATTCCTATTTAATACTAATTATTCCTAATTATTCCAAATTATTCCAAATTATTCCTAATTATTACTAATTATTACAAATTGTTACAAATTATTCCTAACTACTACAAATTGTTCCTAATTATTACTAATTATTCTTATTTATTCATATTTGTTTATAATTATTCTTATTTATTCCTATTTATTCCCATTAATTTATAATTATTCCTATTTATTCTTAATTATTCCTATTAATTTATAATTATTCCTAATAATTCCGAATCATTACTAATTATTCATATTTATTCCTAATTATTACTAATTATTCATATTTATACCTAATTATTAATAAGTATTCATATTTATTCTTAATTATTACTAATTATACATATTTATACCTAATTATTTATAATTATTCATATTTATTCATAATTATTCATATTTATTCATATTTATTCCTCATTATTTCTAATTATTCATATTTATTCCTAATTATTTCTATTTATTGCTAATTATTCCCATTTATTCAAATTAATTTTTAAATATTCCTAATTATTCCTATTTATTCCTATTTAATCCTTTTTATTCTAATTTATTCATATTTATTCGTATTTATTCCAATTTATTCTTATTTATTCCTTTTTTATTTCTAGTTATTACTAATTATTACAAATTATTCCCAATTATTCCTAATTATTCCTAATTATTAATAATTATTCCATATTATACATAATTGTTTCAAATTATTACTAATTATTTCTAATTATTTCTATTTATCCCTAATTATTAATAATTGTTAGTAATTATTAATATTTATTGTTATTTATTACTAATTATTTTTATTTATTCCTACTTATTCTTAATTATTTCTATTTATTACTAATTGTTCCATAATTATTTATAATTATTCCTAATTATTGCAATTTATTACTTATTATTCATATTTATTCCTAATTATTACTAATTATTACTAATTATCACTAATTATTCCTTATTTATTACTAATTATTTCTAATTATTCTTATTTCTTCGTAATTATTACTAATTATTACTAATTATTCATATTTATTCATAATTATTACTAATTATTTCTAATTATTACTAATTATTACTAATTATTACTAATTATTCATATTTATTCGTAATTATTCTTATTTATTGCTAATTATTCATAATTAATGCTAATTATTCTTAATTATTCATATTTATTGCTAATTATTCTTATTTATTACTAATTATTCCTATCTATTACTAATTACCTGTATTTATTACTAATTAAACATAACTATTAAAAATTATTAATTGTTATTAATTACTAAAAATTAGTACTATTAATTTCAATTTATTATTACAAAAAAATACAGATAACAAAACAACTTAAATCTAATTTAATTATAACTAATCTATAATAATTTAAATTAACATAAAAAATGAAAAAAATTACTAAATTAAATAATATAAAAATACCTTTAAACTTGATCTCCTATTGATGTAATTGACTTCACAACTTCTCCATAAAAAAACTATCTTAGTAATATTTTTACTCTAAAAATAGAGTTTAGAGAGAGAGAGCAAGTGAGAAATGAGTGGTAGAGAAAAAAACGGGGGGCTGGGGTATAGGATAGATTAGTTGCGATAGGACTATTTGCAACGGGGCCCATTACAAATACCATTGCTCACATTAATTACTGTCGTTGGTTAAAAGGGTATACGCGACGGTGCCCGGTCGCAAAAAGTGACATGCTGACACACCTTTTGCGACGGGACAACATCCCTTTGAAAAAACCCATTTACCGACAACGGGTCCCTTTGCAAAAAAACCTTCCTGTGCTTTGGCGCGCCTCTCACGCTTTGGTGCGCATCCCACTCCAAACCGCACATTACCTTTTGTGACGGGACCCCAAAACTTATCGCAAAACACCTCTGGGATGGACTATTTGCGACGAGAATTAATCTCGTCGCAAATAGCCCATCGCAAAAGCCTGTTTTCCAATAGTGTTATATTAATTATTATGTTAGTATATGGGGGATATAATCAATATATTGAGAAATTAATTTTACATCCTGGACTCTTTTAAATTTACTACAAACTGACATTGATTATATTTTTTGTTGGGTGGAATTTTCAAAGAATCAATTTTTAAATAGAAATTTTTATAGATGTTCAATTCACCCCCCCCCCACTTTGGTATTCTACTCAGACCAACAATGTTTTTTACCCACATGTAATTAATTTTCTTTTATACACGTCAATAATGTTCTTAATCATTTAAAGAAATTTTCGAGGAGAATTGTCTCCTAACATTGTCACATAAAGATTTGAATCATTTCCCCCCATGAGATTTTTTATTTGAGTTTACGTTCTACTTTATTTTCCTCTTATCTTATGAAATTCAATGATTATATAGAGTATCATTATTCCATTTCATATATGATTTCAAATCATCAAATATTTTCACTAATAAAATGTCTCTTAAGACTAGTTATTTTCTTATAATTCTATTCATCATTCAATTGAGTTAATCAATTTCACATAAATGTTTTTTTAATAAAAGTAAATGAATATGTTGTTAAACTATAAAATTACTATTAGAAATCAATGAATGATTAACTGTTAATTTTAGGACATGGAATATTTAATCATCTGTATCTTAAAGTGTTCAAAGAAGTGGTTTAAGGAAAAAACATTTCCTAAACTCCTATAATTTTATGAAAACAGTTAGATTATTTATACTCATGTTCTTGATTAGATTCCACCTATGATCGACATAATATTCCTGAAAATGAAATTTTAAAATAGCTTTATCATTATCCAAAAATATAAGAATAGAAAACACAATTTATTTTATCTTGATGTATTTCTCACCAATTAGTTAATTGATATAGTTCCTAAAGGACAGTGGTAATTGCCTCATCAACGACATAATAATGCATTAGTAATTACATGATTAATTTTGGAGTTTACCATGTTTTATGTTATTCATCATATATTGAAATATCAATGTAATATTATCAATGATATTTTTAACACAACTAATCTTTTGTTTGGCTTAGTGGTAAGCACCCCGTAATCCTACATGAAAAATGGTGGTTCAAAACCCATGGGGCGCAGGTTACAGTAGCAGTACTGTAACTGTACTGTAGTAGCGGTGGCACTGTTGATCGACGGGTACTGTAGCGGTGGCAGCATACTGTAGCGGCGGCATGGCACTGTTGCGGCGGCGGGGTACTGTAGCAGCCGGGGTACTATTCACAGAATGGGATTTAGGCTAAAAATTTGGGCCTACAGGGTATGTAATGGGCTTCATGCCCACTGGGCCATTGGACTATGCAATGGGTCTCCCTCTACCTGGTTAAAAGTGGTCTTTTCTTTTCTTTAATAATTAAATGAGGCTTCGGTCCCAACCTTTAAAAAAAACTTCATGTTTGGTATCTCATTAGCCCAACCATTTAATTTTTTATTAAATTATTTAATAAATATATTCCATAGTATACTGGATGTGTATAAAACTGAACATTTTCTTTATAATTAATACATTACAATATAATATTGAGTAATTTTCTGATGATTAAAGTCAATTTTATGATTTCAAAATCAATGTTAGATTTCTATGACACTTCAACATCAACCATTTGATGTTACAATACATATAATTTCTTCAAATGAGATGTTGAATTTTAAATTAGGAATATTATATTACAAACAACTCACTAAAAAGGTATAATATATATATTTCACAAGGTTGAACCCTCAATGAATTGGTGTGATCAACAAGAAATTGAATTTACGTTTTTTAACCACAATGATCTTATTATTAAATACAATTTGAAATGAATTAATAAATAATTCAAAATTATACAAAAAAAATCAACGAAAAATGAATAAAAGGATAAATATCAAAATATGTTTAATAAATATTATTTATCAGTTTTATTATTGAAATAGTAAAATGGATTATCTTCATGGATGTTCAAAACATCTAGTATCTTATTGTAAATGATTATAATTATATATAATAAAATATAGATATATTGGTTGTAGAAATTAGGTATCATATGTTGATAAATATTAAGGTTTTTTGTTTGTGGAAATTATGTAAAACTTTAATTTATTAGCCCACTAAATTTCATTAGAGTTCCACCTTTAATAAATATTTTTAGTAGATCTATTAAACAATGAGGTAAAATTAATCATAGAATTAATTTTAAGTAGAAAAAACTATTCATGAATAATATATATCAAATAAATTAATAACTATGTATCCTACTCTAAAATTCTAAACCATTATGTCTATATCCTCTCATAGTGGAGAAACATTCATTCATTATTGACTTAATAATCTATATAAGTGATATGAAAAATTAAAAATTAAAGGGCATTCATTAATTAAGAAAGATACTGGAATCTGAAACTAGTCTGTAACATTATATATCCTATAAAAGTCAAAATATCACCTCAATACTAATGGCACAGAATATTTATAGATTCCAAAAAATTTAGGTATCATCAAAATGACTAATAGAGTGAATGAATAAATATAAATATATATGTCATATATAATATCCCCAAATAGATCTGTCATATTATAATACAAATAGTAAATCAAAAATATTTTTTAAATATCATTTGAAATTGGTATGCCTTAATTATCATGGAATATAAAAAAATTTATGGTGTGTATCGAATATTCATTTGTATATTTATAACGACTAAATCCATGAAACAAACACATGTTTCAATATATTTATAAATGATATATCTATATCTCTTAATTTAGTATCTTGTTGTACGAACTCGTGTTTCTCCGGACAGTCATTTTGAGCAGAAATTTGAAATTTTTGATGTTGGATGCTCATGAGGGGTAAAATTATCATTTTCCCCTACCATCAAATCTCGGATAATTTTTTTTAACAACTCCGTTGAGTCTTGAATAGGATGTTTACCCTAGGACGGGAGTTTGGAAGAAATCTGAGCTGTTTGAATTTTGGTGGAATATTTAAAATTTAATATTTTTAAATTAAATATCAAATTATTCACGTATGATTGTTTAGCAATAAATTTTAAACGGAGCGTCAAATTTAGATTCCATCTACACCGTTGAGTCCGGAATGGAGAGTTTTTCCTAGGTATGGAATAAACTCATGTCGAGCACCAGGGCCGACCCGTGCCCCTTTTTCTTCCTTTTCTTTTCATCATTCCTTTTTTTCTTCTCTCTTCATGCCTATGCATCCTTACGCACATCTATTGCACTGCTCTTCCTTGTACGTGACCTATGGGAGAATATGGAGATCAAGAAAACGTGAGATAAGGAAGGCAAGAGTGGTACCGATTTGACGCTCTCGACGCGCTGAGTCGACGTGCGACAATCGTGACCCGTGAAATCAACCAAAGCTTCGGCGGTTTCCGCCCGAAGGTAGGTCCGTTTATATTTTCACCATAGATCTCCATTAAACATGTTTTTTAATCCTTGTATGCCTTATATTTTTTTGTTTGTGGTCCCTTAAGGCTGGATCTAATGTTTTTGGGGGCGAAAACGGGCGTTTCGGGTGTTTTCAGGGTTTTCCCTTCAGAAAACCCAGAATATAAGGTGTGTATTCTAGGGGTACACACCGTGTATTCTTCCCGTTCAGGGAAGACATAGTTTTCTTTAAGTACACACCGTGTACTTTGAGTGCACTCCATATACTTTGAGGACATGCCATGTAGTGGGTAGGCGTGTGGCTGGTCGGGTGAATAGAACACAGAATATTGGTTTTTAAGGACTACACGTCGTGTACTTTAAGTACACTCCGTGTTGTGGTACATGGGCATGTGTTCGGGTGAAAACGAACATGACATAACTTCTTGTGAATAGTACACGCCGTGTATAGTAATGTACACATCGTGTACTATTACACAGGCAGGCCCATTGTGCTCTGCCCATGTACTCTGGCCATGTACTGCTTCAGTTTAGTATTTTTGAGATATCCTGGGCTCTGGAAGTCAGAATTGGGTGTGTGAGTATTCGATTTTGAGAATTTTTCTGTGTATATCACAATGGTGGAATCATTTTTACATTTATAGGTAAAACAAAAGGAGGTTTGGGGGTTTCCATTTAAATGGAGGGGTTCTTCCTCAACTTATTGAGTTTAGTTTTCACCAGAGAATGAGACATGGGGTGGATGATATGTTGGGTGTTCGGACCAACATAATTGAGACCTTTAATAGGAGATGAGCTATGAGTTATCTCCCATAACCTATGATTTAGAGCACTTTCTCCTTGTGAGACGTTCCCTTATAGCCTATGAGTATGTGAGACCAGATACTTCTATGGATCCCCTGACGGATGCCTTTCCTTGTGTGCAGACATAGGGAGTCCCTTGTAGGATATCTCTCTTTTTATTCCTTTAACAGGAACCATGTTACAGAATGCCTTTTTGTCCTTCCTTTGAGGATCCCATGTAGGTTTCCTCCCTTACTCTTTGCTACGGATCCCGCGTCAAATGCCTTCACTCCAGTTTACCTGGAAAATACCGAGTATGATGCATCCTCAGTGTTTGACTTGAGGGACCCAGTGGGTGCTTGTTGTTTGAATGACCCAGAGTTTTTATGTCGGGTTGGGTAGAGATGTTGATAGGATTTCACCTAAAACTCGTGCAAAACTGGTAATCCCTTTGGGCTTTGTATGTATCTTTGGTTTGGGCATTCGGGCCACCCTCATTGTTTGTTTGTATCTGACTTGGTTTTGTTGATGTTGTAGTGTTTACAAGAGGTGCTTCCTAGTTGGTGGCTAGTGATCCTGATGCGAGACGTCTTTCTTGTTTGTTGTGATGCCTATTATTCCTTGTGTGCCTGAGTAGAGGTGGTTTGATTTTAAATGGGGTTATTTACCTTGTTGTGGATGTGTTTACCCATGTTACTTGATTTTGACCATTGGGTCTAGCTTTCCTGTTAGGATGTTGTTTTCCAGCCTTGCTTGTTTTCTTGTGTAGAGGTAAGTTGATCATGTTTGAGGATAATTGTTGTGCTTGAATTTTTTTCACATAACTTGTTCTATTTACGACCTTTGGGTCTTGTTAGCCTTTGGCCATTATACATGTTTTCCATGCCTTGTGACCGTAGGATGGAATGATATTCTTGACATGCTTGTCTCTGTAAACTGGTTATCTAAGTTGCTCTATAGCTGTACTTTGGCCTTATAGAATTATTATGCACTAACTGGCATGAGACCTTGAGAACCTAGTGCTATAGACAATAAGGGATAGACCGAGTGAGATTCCTCAAAGAGTTTCTAGACCATGGGGATATAAGAGGATTAGACCATGTGATCTTCCTCAGATAGTCCCTGATTACCCTAGACTATAAGTGGAATTGATCGAGCGAGCTTCCCCAGAGAGTCTTATAATTTCATATGACCAAACCAGAGGGGTTAGGCTGAGTGCACTGCCCAGAGGGTTGTTGGTACTTCTTGGATAGGACCAGAGGGGTTGGCTGCGAGTACATCCCAGAGGGTTACCGATTGTGTTATCTGCTAGCTTGTGATTGATTTGTTGAACTAGAGGATACATTATCTCTGTTTAGCTTGTTCCGAATCATATCACGGCGTTGTTTGAAGCGGGTACATGTCAATGAGATTATAGACCCATAGGTTGACTTATTTGATATACTGCTTGAGTGGCTCTACGTCCAGCTCAATGCCCTTGAATAGGATGTCCAAGAGATTGGGCTTATAGTTCCAAGGATCGACTGCTGATGTTGTTTCTTTTAATTTGAATCACTTTATCATGAATATTAATATTTTCATATATGTGGATAGGTATGGGACTATACATGTGTACGTATAAAGATATGGTCATCCATGGTGGAACATCCCAATTGACAGGGATTACATACCCTGAGTTCAACTGTGGTTGCACATTTGGTTTGCTTCCTTTTGTTGTGTTCCAGCTAGGCTGGGCACTTTGTTGTTGCATACACTTTTAACAGCACATTTGTAGGTTTCTTATCGGGGTGCCATACTAAGATTATTTCTCACCCCGGCATGTGCACCTCGGTGTACGTGTAGACCTTATGACTTCTTTTCTGGTTGAGAACAGGTTGCATATTGTATAGGGATGAGGCCCCGTGTTGCATGATCGAGCAGATTTTCTCGAGTGATTCTAGTGATCGAGCTGGTGCAGTTAAACAATGTTAGGAGATCAGGTACGTGGATTGGCTCGGAGTTAGTAGAAGAGCCTTGTACTTTTACTTTCAGTTTCTTTATTACTTTTATTTGTATGGTCGGACCGGTGGGTGACTAGTGTTGTGTTTTATTGCGTAGCTGTTTAGGCTTTTACAACATTTTACTGTTACATCTTGTTTTATTTTAGTTGTTTACTTTTTCCTCACTTTGTTTACTTTCCATTGTGTATGATACTGAGTTATTTCCTCTGTTTTCTTACTCTAGTATGAGGGAATAGTCTCCCCACTATCACACCCTAGGCCCTTGCTGCTAGTCTGCAGCCTCTGGTGTACGGGGAGGCGCTCTTGAGGCCTTGTGGTGAATCGGCTGGGAGCTATGGTTTAGTGGATTCTGGGCCAGGACATTACAAAGAGGTATCAAATGAGTTTTCCTTCTTGGGATTTACTATTTTGGATATGTTAGACATGAGTATTAGGAATTTATCGGAACCTGTGATGGATATCAGGCTGGTGCGTCGCGAACACTTGTTCCGGTAAGAAGTCTTGGTTGCCAAGGTTTGGGATTGTTTATCTAGTTTTGCGATGTTATGGTTGTATATTATTTTTACCTTGAGAAACTCATATGTTGTGTGGTGTTTTGATTTACTATGGATCTCTAGATCTTGGCCATTGGTAAGATTCCAGCGATAGATTTTGACTCTTGGCTGGCAAAGGCAAGAGGCATCTCATGCATCATACTAGGCACGTATGATTCACATCATATAGGCCTTCTAGTGTGTGTTTTTACAGGAAACTGAGACCTTTGGGTCTTCTTACACATAATTTTTACTCTGATGGCATGCATGTGGATCTATGTTTAGGTGTTTTTGATTGGGCTGGTGACTAAGTCCTTTTGAACAGGTGGTTCAGTGACCCTAGTTGGTCTATGTGGCATGTTATGCCTTTTTGTTTAACCCCTTATTTGGTGTTGTTTCTTGGGTCTGTAGTTATTTAGTCAGATCATTGAGAAAAATGTCGATATATACCAAGGATTTTCTTATGAATTGGACCTCCTTTTGGTATTTCTATATACAGATGCCCAATGGGTGTTAGCTCAGCTTGTCTCTTCTATTTTGTTTGGGACCTCCAAGGAGTCGTTCCTTCTAAGGATGTTCTGAGAAGATCTTGGCCCTTGTATGTTGTTTTTTTTGTTTTGTCCTTCTTGGATCATTGTGGTCTTTACCATCTTCTGTGTGGTTCTGGATATTTTGGTCTATGTGGTTAGACCTCCTGACCCAGTTGTGAGGCTTTTTTTGTAGGTCTAGGTGGCAGACCTAGAGACCCTGGGTTTTGACTCGAACCCTTATCGATCGATGTCTGTTCTGTTTTACGTAATCCTGGGTGAGAAAGTTGGCCAGCGTTTTCCAATGCTTTTTGGTGGTGTTTGTTTTCACGACTTGTTTCGACGAGCATCCCTATTCAGGTGCCTGGCCGAGTCGACCTGTGTTTCTGATGTCCTTGTGTTGTAGAGTTGTCCTTGTGAAATTTCGGGTTACCGTGAAATGGTTGACCCGTGCATGATTTTTGGTCAGGTTTTGGTAGGATTTTAGTGTGGCTTGAAGGGAGCTAGTCACACCTTCGGTGAAATCTTAGTGTACTCCTGTAAGATATGATCATGCAATATCTTGATTCCTCTTGAGTATGCTGAGAGAGATTTGACCCTATATCGAGCTCCTTTTTCATTCTTAATGTTCATCTGTGTGGTGGATGGAACTTGTTCTGGTTTTGCTCTTGGAGTAGTGTAAGGAAATACATACAGTGGAGAGTGAAGCTTTTTCCCTTTTGAGGTTGTTTTTCCTTGTATAGGTTAAACATCAGTGTTTTCCAAGATCATTTTATCTTAGAGTATTATTTTAAGACGACGACTAGGGTATTCCTATGGTGGGGAGTACCAGTTGGTTGTAGTTGAATATCTTCTATGTAGAAGGTGGTTGTTAACGCTAAGGTTGGTCATTGGACAGTCCTTGTAGCTTGGTTGTGTAGATGCTCGGGTTGGGGGCATGGCTGTTGGTCCTGCAGCTGGTCATTTTTCCAGGCTTCCCAGTGATGAGAAGGATTATGGTGGGGAGTTTGTAAGAACCCATGATTCTCTGGACAGTGGTTTTGAGCATAAATTTGAATTTTTACTATTGGATGCTCATGAAGGGCAAAATTTTCATTATCCCCTACCATAAAAGCTCGGATAATTTTTCTGACAACTCCATTGAATCTGGAATAGGGAGTTTACCCTAGGACAGCAATTTGGAAGAAATATGAGTTGTTTGAATTTTGGAGGAATATTTAATATTTAATATTATTAAATTAAATACTAAATTATTCATGTAGGTTCATTTGGAAAAAACTTTTAAATGGAGCGTCATATTGAGATTTCGTCTGCGTCGTTGAGTCCGGAATGGGGATTTTAGCCTAGGGAATGCATAAACTCATGTTGGGCGTCGGGGCTGGCCCGAGCCCCTTTTTCTTCCTTTTCTTTTATTCGTTCCTTTTAATTTCTTCTATCTTCTTTCCTCCTCATCCTTTCACACATCTCTTACGGTTCGCATCCTTATCCGTGACATATGATAGAATTTATAGATCGAAAAAAAAACAGGAGAGAAGGAAGGCGAGAGTGGTACCGATTCGAAGCTCTCGATGCGCTGAGTCGGCGTGCGACAACCGTGACCCGTGAAATCAACCGAAACTTTAGAGTTTTTCGCTCGAAGGTTGTTCCGTTTATGTTTTTTCCATAGATCCCCGTTAAGCATGTTTTTTTAATTCTTTTAAGCCTCATATTGTTTTCTTGTGGCCTGTTAAGGCCGGATCTAATGTTTCGGGGGTGAAAACGGGCCTTTCAGGTGTATTCTAGGGGTACACGCCGTATGTACTTCCCATTCAGGGAAGACAAAGTTTTCTTAAGTACATTCCATTTACAATGATTACACACTGTGTAGTGGGTATCTGTGTGTCTGGTCGTGTTAATAGAACACAGAATAGTGGTTTTTAAGGACTACATGCCATGTAATTTAAGTACCCGCCATGTAGTGGTACATGAGCATGTGTTCGGGTGAAAACGGACACGGTGTAACTTTTTGTGAACAGTACACTCCATGTACAGTGAAGTACACACTTTCTACTATTACCCAGGCATGCCCATTGTGCTCTGGCCATGTACTCTGGCCATGTACTGCTTCAGTTTAGTATTTTTGAGATATATTGGGCTCTGGAAGTCAGAATTGGGCCTGTGAGTAGTCGATTCTAAGCGTTTTTTCGCATATATCGCAATGGTGGAATAATTGTTACATTTAGAAGTAATATAAAGGGATTTATAGGGGTTTACATCTAAATGGAGGGGTTCTTCCACCACTTATTGACTTCAGTTGTCACCAGAGAGTGAGACTTGAGGTGGATGATAGGGTGGGTGTTCAGAATAACATAGTTGAGACCTTTAGTAAGAGATGACATATGAGATATCTCATGTAACCTATGATTTAGTGGAATTTCCCCTTTTCAGACTTACCCTTATAGCCTATGAGTCTGTGAGACCGGATACTTCTAAGGATCCCATGACGGTTGCCTTTGCTTTTGTGCTGGCCTAGTGAGTCCCTTGTAGGATCTCTCTCTTGTTCTTCCTTTGACAGGAACCATGTTACCGAATTCATTTGTCATCCTTCCATTGGGGATACCATGTAGTATTCCTTCCTTACTCAATGTTATGGATCCTACATAGGATTCTTTCACTCGTGTTTACCTAGAGAATCCCGAGTATGATGCTTCCTCGTGGATTGACTTAAGGGACCCAGTGGGTGATTGTTGTTTGAATGACCCTAATTTGTTATGCCGGGTTGGGTAGAGATAGTGATCATGTGTCACCTAGAACCCGTTCCAAACTGGTAATCACTTTGGGCTTTGTATGTATTGTTTGGTTGGCGTTCGGTCCACCCTCATTGTTTGTTTATATCTGACTTGGTTTTGCTGATGCTGTAGTGTTTACTAGAGGTTCTTCCTGGTTCCTGGCTGGTGATCCTGACGCGAAATGAATTTCCTGTTTGTTGGGATTCCTATTATTCCTAGTGTTCAGGCGTAAAAGTGGTATGATTTTAAATGGGGTTATTTACCTTGTTGTGGATGTGTTTACCCATGTTACTGGATCTTAACCATTGGGTCTAGCATGCCTGTTAGGCTGTTGTTTTCCTGCCATTCTTGTTTTCTTTCATAGAGGTAAGTTGATCATGTTTGAGGATAATTGATGTGCTTGGATGTTTTTCCCATGCCTTGTTCTGTTTACGACCCTTTGGGTCTTCTTAGCCTTTGGCCGTTATACCTGTTTTCCATGCCTTGTGACTGTAGGATGGAATGATATTCTTGACATGATTGTTTCTGTAGACTGGTTATACCAGTAGCTTTATAGGTGTATTTTCGCCTTATAGCATTATTATACACTGGCTGGCATGGGACCGTGAGAACCTGGTGATATAGACTATAAGGGATAGACCGAGTGAGCTTCCCAGAGAGTCTTGGACATTATAGACTACAAGGGATAGACTGAGTGAGCTTACCAGAGAGTCTTTGACATTATAGACTATATGGGATAGACCGAGTGAGCTTCCTAGAGAGTCTTGGATATTATAGACTATAGGAGGGTAGACCGAGTGAGCTTCCTTAGAGAGTCTTTAATTTGTTTTAATTTTGTTTAAACCTTTCCAGACTAGAGAAGGAAGTGATTGAGTGAGATTCCTTAGAGAGTCTGTGATAGACATGAGACTATAGGAGGAATTGACCGAGTGGGATTTCTCAGAGAGTTTCTAGACCTTGGTGATATAATGGGGTTAGACCGTGTGATCTTCCTTAGATAGTTCCTGACTACCCTAGACTATAAGGGTAATTGACCGAGCGAGCTTCCCCATAGAGTCTTATAATTTCGTATGACCGAACCAGAATGGTTAGGTTGAGTGTATTGCCTAGAGGGTTATTGATACTTCTTGGATAGGACCAGAGGGGTTTTCTATGAGTACTTCCTAGAGGGTTACCTGTTGTGTTATCTTCTTGCTTGTGATTGATTGGTTGAACTATAGGATATCTTGTCTTTGTTTAGCTTGTTCAGAATCATATCAAGACGTTGGCTGAAGCGGGTACATGTCGATGAGATTACAGCCACATAGATCGACTTATTTGATATACATCTTGAGTGGATCTACGTCCATCTCAATGCCCTTGAATAGGATGTCTAAGAGATCGGTCTTATGGTACCAAGGATCAACTGATGATGTTGTTTCTTCTTATTTGAATCACATCATCATGAATATTCATATTTATGTATATGTGTATATGTATGAGACTATACATGTGTACGTATATAGATATGGTCATACATGGTGGCGCTTTCCTAGTTGATAGGGATTACATACCCTGAGTTCAACTATGGTTGCACATTTGGTTTACTTCATTTTGTTGTGTTCCAGCTAGGTTGTGCACATTATTGTTGCATACACTTTTAGCAGCGCAGTTGTTGGTTGCTTGTCGGGGTGGCCTACTGAGATTATTTCTCACCCCTGCACATGCACCTTGGTGTACATGTAGACCTTATGTCTACTTTTTAGGTTGAGCACCGGATGCATAGTGGATAGGGATGAGGCCCAGTGTTGCATGATCGAGTAGATCTTGTCGAGTGGTTCTACTAATTGGGCTGTTATAGTTCGATAATTTCTGGAGATCGGGTATGTGGATTGACTCGTAGTTAGTAGCAGAGCCTTGTACATTTACTTTCTGTTTCTTTTGTACTTGTATTTTTATGGTCGGCCTGGTGGGTGACCAGTGTTGTATAGTATTGCATAGCTGTTTGGGCTTTTATAACATTTTACTATTACAGCTTGTTCAATTTCAGTTGTTTACTACTTCCGCACATTGTTTGCTTTCCGCGGTGTATGATACTAAGTTATTTCCACTGTTTTCTTACTCTAGTATGAGGGCATAGTCTCCCCACTATCACACCGTAGGCCCTCTCTACTAGTCGGCAGCCTTTGGCATATGGGGAGGCGCGCTTGAGGCCTTGTGGAGAACTGGATCGGAGCACCGATTCAGTGGCTTCTGGGTCTGGATGTTACAATTGTATGGATTCTTGAATCAATTCGGGAGTCACCATATTATATTCAACAAGTTAGTATATAATAGAATTGTACATTACAATTTTAGCATTTAGTTCATGGCCTATAAACTCTACGAATCCTCCCATTTAAACTCATGTACATTTACATGGATTACCTAATGAATCCCCACTAATACACTCAATAGAATTTAGATTTTCTAATTTTAAATTCTACATATCTTCATGGAGTGTTGAATCATCCCATGAAAAAATTAAAACTGCATAACTCCATTGGAATATTATGTAATATTTTATAGTAAAAATTAATCTATAGTTTATGTGACATATTAATATAATATTTTTTCCTTGAATTTATATTTTATGTGTTGATCCTATATAACCTAGTTTAAAAATATCAAGTAAAATAAACATAACGTAATACCCTTGTTCATGGTTTAACAATATCATTCCACTAACAAAGTAATTCACACCCAAGGAAATGTGGTGTGATGTGTTTGGATTGTGTCATGGATTCTTCTTCTACGAGTAATTTTTATTCTCATACATATCCATTATATCACGAAATTTATAATTATTATATAATAAATTCTATACACTTTATAACAATAATTTTTCCCAATTAAACTCATAACATGAAAGGTATTATCGTGTAGTGATGATTCTTCAATTACTCTAAAATATTCATGAAATTCCTCAATTTTATTATTGGATTCAATCTAGATATATCATTAAACAATATATATAATTATCGTAGTTTAGAAAATAAAACCATTATTAAAATCTATTATAATTTTAATGATATGTACTTTCCCCGCATCTAAATAATTCTGTATACACATATAAAAACATCTCAATTTGAATGGAAAACAAGAGATAAATTAGGGGAAAAAGACACCACGAAAATCTATATAATAACATGTCATATAATAAACATTAAACATCAATGTCATTGTTTTCAATGTTTTATAATATTTCTTCGCTATTTAATTGATACCTCCTTTTCATTATTATTTCATTATATTTACATAAAAATCCATGTTGATGTTCTAATATACCATTCTAGAGAATTTACCCAAAAATTAAATAATATTATAATATTATTATGATAAATCTATGGGGCGTTAACTCAACTAATAATATTTCCTTAATTTATCAATCTACACATTATAAAAATATGGATAATTTAATCATGAAAGATTTTTAAGAAATGGGTTCTATTGATTTTATGTTGGAATATAGGTAGATCATTATATTATCAAAAAAAGTATTCTTGAAAAATAGTACAAATTTTCATAATCACAATTTATTATATTTTTAATATTAATATTGAAAAAAAAACCCTCTTATCCTTTAAAAGGATTAAATTCATAACAATCTCATAACTTCATAGAGTTATAAGAATCTAAAATTAAGAACACTTATTTTGTTTTATTCCACTTCTTAATTTATTTTTCAAATTTTTATTTATAAACATTTCAAATAAAACTAATATTTCATCATTAAAATAACCCTTATTTGATCTCCATGGCATTATAATTGTAATAATTGTAATATTATCATATATTAACTATAATTAATCATCCTTATTCATAATATATGATCTATTTTTGAAATTTTGGTTCTCAAATAATAGAGAAATATTATATGAACAATTAATTGAAAGTTAAATCAAATTCTCACAATCTAATTCAATATTAATTAATTTCACTATAATATCTTCTCAATCGATAGTTGAATATATAAACAATATCTTTCATAAATCAAGATAGGAAATTTTGAAATTATGGAATAGAATAATGTTGGGATGGGGAAACTCGATTCAAGAGTTAAATTATATCAATTTATTTTATACATTCTATTAGATGAAATGAAATGTTACATATGTGGTATGTTTGAAGGTAAAATGTTTTAATAAATGGCCTCAATAATATTAATATGTTTGAAGAATTCTATATTCTTTGACATGATTAATGTGATAGATCTATATGTGATTATTCAGTAGATTTATAAGAAAATAATGGATATCAAAATGAATATTAAAAAACATTCACATAATACATATCAGTGATGGGGACACAATAATATTAAATTATCATTAAATGAATTGTATCAAATCATTCAATCATTAAAAACATAAAAAAATAACTATTTAAATGATAATTAGTTCAATATACATTTTGAATTTCAAAAAAAAAATAAGATATAGGTGATTTACATTGTATTCCCAATAATTTATTATCATTAATTTTATATATGTTCATATTTTCTCTAAGGATTTTTTTCCAATTAATAATTTATATTGTGAAAAAATGAGAAACAAATAAAATAAATTAAAAAAACCTCCCTAAAACAAAATAAATATAATTTTCTAATATGTTTGAAAACAACACGAGAGAGATTTAAAGGGATATTTGTACTAAATTTATTAGAGTAATGTCTCAAAATCACAAAAAAAAGAATCATTGAAACCCCCTAATTGAAAATATGTTTTTACTCCATTCATGGATGTGTTGAAATACAATGTAGTTTATGTGGAAGTTTTATTATTTTGATTGGGTCCTTGAAAATTGACTCTATAATAATTAAATTTAAGATTCAATAAATATGAAAAAAAAACTATCATAACTATATACTAGTAAATTTATATGATATCGGATTATTCAATGAAGTATAATAGTGACATATATCATGCAATAATTAGGAATTAATGAATGGAAAAATAATAACACCATCAGATAAATCATTATTGAAAATTATATGGGGAGGGGAAACTCATATGACCATTTGGTAGTATCCTTATGCCATCAATTGGAATCATCTTCCTATAGTGAATCTATAGTTTTTATATGCAATCCCCCATTCATACTAAGTGATGTAGTGATAATAGGTAAGGCATGACTGTATTACTACTCAAAATGCACATTCAAGGTGAACATAAAAAGAGATCCAAATAAGAACTGTCATTGAATAAGGAAATTCCATGTTCTATATAATAGATTTAAAAATAACCACTCAATATCACTTATCATGTCAATCAAATTATCTACTAAATATTAATTCACTATATTAATAAAATAATGATGATTATTTATTTGAATCACATATATATATATATTCTTAATTATCTATTAATGTATTTGATCCTATAATTTGAATAATAAAAATATTCATTAATGGATTGAATCCCCACTCAATGATGAATTCGTGGTTGGTTTTTCAAATTTACGTGTATTTGATGTGGGTGATGTAGATAATGAGGAACTTTTGGAAGGAATATGTGATGGAGAAATTCTACACGTTTTTTGGTTTTTTTGGATGACCTTTACTTGTATAATTTCTACATTTTTTAATGGTGTACTTTTTTTATTTTTATCTAGAACTAAAACACTAAATATGGGTCATCAATTAGTATTATAATGTAAATAAATTCATATAGGGTATTAAGGGCATGTTATGGGATTTTAGGTCATTATGAGTATTTATGGAATCAATTGTAGAGTGTTTTGGGATAGGTTTATTTTGTAGGTCATTTGGGAGTGGTAATGTTGTTTAAATCACAATAGATATGATGATTAAGTGTTTTTTATCCTATTAGATAATTTTTTTCAGAATATATAACCAGGGCTATCCGAAAATGGATCTCTCAAAGAGTTTAATGTTAGTTTTCAAGGAATAAATTTATATAGGTGATAAAATATTTAAAAATTTATAATGTAATATAGAACAAAATATGCATCATATACATATAGTTTTCTTTAAAAATTATGGGATTCATTTCTATTATGATAATGAAGTTTTATCATTATAGTTGAATATATAACCGTATGACCCTATTTGTTGTGTCCACATGTAAATAATCAAGGGTTTGACTCCAAGTGTGCATCGACCCAATAAAATTCCTCTTTTTATGGTTTTCATTATAAATTTATCATATGAAATTCTGTGTTATTTTTTAAACATTAAAGTCCTCAAAATATTAATAATTTATATAGTCTTGGAATTTAGGATGATATATACCTTGTGAATGATAGGCCTCATAATAATTTCACTAATTTTATCCATTTTAGCATAGTATTCCTTCAATACAAAATGATCTATGTTGGGTAGTAATAAATCATTGAAAATAAAATATTATAAACTATTATTAGTTTACATTTAGAAATTTCCATTTTTCTAATGTTGTAACTAGGATGAAATAATGGGATATTTTCATATATTTAATCTAATTTATTCCAAAAATTAATAAATACAACTAGAAATAAATTAAAATTTTCAAAATATAATTTTAACTTGATTTTCTCCCTACAACCACTTCATTTATAATAAAAAATTAACCATACATTTAAATAATTTTTGAAATTTAATATAGTGAATGTTTATTTTTTGAATAATATCAATTTATATATTTATTTTATCCTCCTGTATAATAAATGAAGGAACATATACTCAAGTCAACATAATACCGACCTATATAATTTTATGTATCACCATGAAGGATCCCAAAAAATAAGAAACAAATACCCAAAAAATTCACAATCATTTGTTAAAGAGATGTATCTTATCTCAATGTATAATTGATCGATAGTTTATCTATATATATTGACACTTATTAAAATTTCCCTTATTATTCATGAAATTATAATAAGTGTATATCCTCATAAAATCTAATACATCATTCTCTTTACATTGTATAAATATATGATTTCTTTATATGTATAAAAATTTGTATGAGGCATGGTATCCAATGAAAAATGGAATGTATTTCTATGGATGGGCATAAATTGGGTTATAATTTTTTTTAAAGGATCCCCTATATTCTAAAAACACAAAATATAAATTCTTCCACTTATACTTCCGCCTGGAGATAACCATAATCTCTAGAGTATGCATAACTTCTAGATTTGAGAAATCTGCATTCCTATTAGTTCCAGGGTGATAAATGATGTTATTATTGTATAAAACACCATTTTTATCAATAAAGCATACCAAAAATATTTCACTATAATTAAGTCATGACCACTTATCTTTAAATAGATGTTATAATTATTTTGAAATTTTATTGTTTGCATAAAAATCATCACTACATTGTATATAGTTTCCAAATTTTATACATATTATTAATATTTAGATATATAATTTAAATATTCTATAACTATCATTTTTGGAAGAAATATTATGAGGGTTCCATGAAAGTTATTCCCTACACATAAATCTCTTTGACTACGATGATTGTTTTCTCCATGATCTCAGTGTACATCTGAACATTTCTTGTTATTCGGAATAGATCAATGATTTGTAATAAATTACTTTAATGTTGGTGGATAATAGGACTAATGAATAAACATGATAGGATGAATGATTTGTCTTGATTAGATAAATATTTTTGGTATGAGATTAATGAAAAATATGATATATTTATTTTGAAATTTTATTCAGGAACACTTCACTAAATAAATCTACGCCACCCAAAATTTATCAAAATGGGGTCACCCATGATATAATGTGTAATTTCAACTAAAACAATTAATATTATTGATATGTTAGGTGGGGATAATGAGTCTCACTTTAAAAATATATTTATATTTCATCAAACCCTAGATTAGCTTTTAAATCAGTATAAAATATATTCTCAAAAGGGAACTCCTCATTAATATCAATTTTCACTTCCACTTAAAAATTATTCAAATATATCATGATCTTATCTCATATAATATAATTACATGTTCCATGTATTCTATAACTAAAATTAGTGGAGTAACATGATACAATAAATTAGCTTTCTTTTAATTTTTTTTTTAATTTTTTTATTCTATTAATGTTGTATAATTTTTGAATAAAATTACATTACATAGTAATGAATCGAGTATCAAATTTAGTATACAATGATCATTAAAATAATTTATTTCAAATTAGGAGTAAAATAAATTCATGTATTATTTAAAGTGTTATTATAATAATATATTAGATGAAATTTTGGGTTGGACCATAATTCAAGAGAATCTATAATAGTTATATTACATATATTTCAAATACACTTTAGTGTATCTTCATATTATGCGGAGTTCATGGGTGGGGTTACCAGGTTATCCATTAGATTCATGTAGGATTCAATTCCGGTTATATCAATGTTTGATGCATCTTATATTGAAAAATGATGGGTATGGTTCCATAATTTCATTTAAATTCCATCAATAAAGCATTGATAAAATAATAAATCTCTTATAATGATTCAGATATAATTACCTTTAACAATCTTTCATAACTCTTGTAAAGTATCAAATATTTTATGTATCAACAATGCTAAATTCCATAGATATTTTTTATCGAAGTAAAATCCATTTTTAAACAATAAAAGTTTTTTTTAACATTTATTTAATTAGAATTTCTCGCTATACAATATTAATAATAAATTTATATTATGCCAAAATTCCCTATTGTATTTTACATATACTCAAAATTAATCCATATAAATTTTATGTATCTCATCTACTATTTAATGAAATGTATATGTATTACACATGAATACTGACTTTGATTCATTACACATTCCCCAAGAACATTGGTGATGGGAAATAGATTATTATAGAATAGTAGGAGATTGTTTTTTTGTCACCATGTTCCAACAAAACTTTATAGAAACAAAAATTTCCATAGACCCATAAAAAAACTCAGGCTATGACAAATGTTTATGAATATTATTAACAACAATCAGTGGGAAATTATATTCTTTTGTTACTAATTTTATGTTTCAGTAATCCATACGCTCTCTAAATCTCATAATTTTCATCATATATAGGATATCATTGTCCTGATTATTTATAATTATTGATCATTTGGTATTTTATTTCACATAAAATATCGACCCCAAAATAATATCTAAAAATGAAGATATATTCCCCATGTATTGTATTTTAGGATCTTGTTTTCTTTCCATAACCATCAGTGGAGTAAGAATAATGTTTCATTGTTTTTATATATTGATTCATTTTTCAGCAATACATTATGATTGAAACAGTCGGGAAAATTATATGATTATATAAATTCAACAAATATTTCTTCTTTATTTAATTTAACTCATTTTATATTTTTTATACCGATCTTTCATCCATTATCCAATCATAATTAAGTGTAATATATGTTTTCCACAAAAAATTTGTTCCCTGGGAAATAAATTGAAAACATTCCTTCATTAAATGATTCATAAATAGGAAAAAAATTTCTATTAATCCCATGATAATGTATCTATAAAGTGAAATTAATCATCTTATTATTCATCACCATAATTGACCTTAGACATCATCTTTTATACAATTATAATAACAAAATTCATCATGTTGTTTTCTAAATCTTATAGTAAAATATGATTCAAGGTTGTTTAATAATAGAGTCGATATTATGGTATTCCTCGAACATATTTGTATGCATACAAATATTAAATGGACCAAATCTCACTTACTCTGCACTGAATTCATAAATAAATTTACATGTATAGAATATGTCAATTATTTCATGGTATATTGAATATCCTCTTGGAAAAAATGGGTATATCTTATTCCTATTCAATAATGGGGATGAAATTTTATTGGTAAATATGAGTTTTCTGACCTTGAAAATAACCTATTCAACAAATACATAGTTTTAAATCATCGAATGATCTACATAATGGGGATCAACCCTTCTTTATTGTTATCTGAAGATAAATCACAATGAATAAGAAGAAAATGTTTAAAATATGTTAAGAAAATATTAATGAAATTGAAGGTTTAATTTTGTCTTTTTTTTGTGAAATATATAATGATTGTAACAATCATGGGTATGTTCCGGTTCGAACAATATCATGTGGTAAGTGTTGTGATTTTCTATTTAAATTGTGTATAAAATGAGCTCTGTTGAGAACCCTCTAAGAATGACCACTCTTTATATTATGAAACACATTTTCTCTATAATTTAATTATGTTAGTTCATATATATGCGTCCGAGAGAATGATTTATAAATATTACACAGAACTTAAGCATTAGTCATGCCATTGGGAAGTGTTACTACATGAAAAATTTAATTTGAAGACCCTTCTCACTCAAAAATGATAATGAATGAGATTGGATTATAATAATTTAAATGAAATTATTATATTCATTCAACCCATTTTAATTTTAATCAAAAAAATTTCCCTAAAATGTGTTCACTCTAAATTTCATTTCATTCCATGGAACAAAATATTTACCCCCTCATAAAAGTAATTAGGGGATAATAAATCAATAAAACAATACTATTAGTGTAAAACACCACATTAATATTTTATGTACAGGTTAATATTATCCCCATAAACAATTGAAACTTTTTTTACATTATAGAAATAATTCTCTCATTTTTACGAAATTTTGAATTATATTTCTCCAACATGTACTTCTCTCGGAACCTTTCTCAGATAATCATATGATCTCCATAGAGGTTTTTTTAAAATAATTAATATTCATTCAGATCTTACATTGTGGATTTATTTAAATCCATTGTGTGTGTATAATACCCTTGACCCGATTTTTACTTTTTTCTTCTCATTCGAATCTTGAACAGCAAATAAAATTCAGCATGAGTTAGGTATTTGATACTATTGACAAATTAAACCCTGCATGGTGGGTGGTGTTTCTGCAGTAGAACCCTTTTCCATTTTCATTCATGGCCTATATGGGATGTGTTTTGGTGAACTATACATTGATACCACTTCCCTTTATTCTTCAACCTCTCAACATTCAATGTCAACACCTCTGTGGTCCCACTCCTACTCTATAGTGTTTCCTTATATGTACTTCTTTCCTTAAAAACTAAAATCATCCAACATGAATACATCACTTATGAAGTAGTTTCCCTAAACAATACGGTCATAATTCTTCTAAATACACAGTTTCGCCCTTTTTTATCCCATTATAAATTGTCTTTTATCACTGAAGCACATCCCTTCATGCATTCTCTTACTCAGGAAAACCACGGTGCTACTATCATGGACTACATTGGAAGATCATTTATTCTTATTCCATCCAATAGTGTCTAAAACCTACTCATGTTGTAATTGTGAAGTGGGTATTAATCACTTTTGAAGCCCTCAGTAATTACACATCTTATCCATTGTTGTTTCATATAGGAGATTAAATAAAAAGTCATGGTTGCGTCTTATTCCATCACCAATAAAATACCCTATAGGGTACTGATGACCACCTATAGTGTAGACTTAGTGATGGATATGTCTGGGGAAGATGGATTGTGTATTATTTTAAGATAAATTTGTTCTATGTATGTATATAAAACCTACGTGCAATTTGAATCCCACATTGATGATGAATATTCATTTCCTCCACTCTTTTCTGATTCTCTTCCACATCAAGTTCGTTATGATGTGTGGGGGTCAGAGAACCCCGATGTTGTGATTTGCCACCCTATTCCAGGGATGCTTTCCTCCCACCACTGTGTGTACCGTATATAATTAATGTTTTTAGGATCTCTATTAATATACATATATACCCATATTCCAATGTACTTAGGGGCTTCCACACCTTCTAAGCCTTCCTAAGGAGGGGCTTGGTTGACTATCCTTTGGGTTTGGTTTTTTGGATTGATCATCCTTGGTATTGGACATCAAGATTCTAGGGAATATTTTCTGATTAATCCTTATTCTATTCCTATACCAGTCTACATCACACATGTCACGACCCGCCCTCGGGGTCCGTGCCGTGACTACCCCAAGCCCGCCTTCCATAGGCCAGGGGCTGGCGACTAGCACCAAGGCGTAAATCCCGGTAAAAAGGGAAGGCATTGCCTTTGAAAAGTAAACACACACCACAGAGTAAACAAGAGGAAAGTAAACACTAAACAAAAGCAGAGTACTATTGAAAGTGCGGAAAGGTAAATGGGCCAGAATACAAACCCAAACTGAATGAAAAGTACAACTCGAAAGGGAAAACAGCAACTGAAAAGTAAAAGCCGCTACACCGAGCTGTCCACTGGAAATCCCACCTGATGGGTGGGTACAGATAGCTCCTCTGCTCCACGGGTCCCGCCGTCTGCTCTGTGCACGTCCCGCCCAGTGGTCCTCCTCCGGGTACCGTCCCGCTCTGTAGGCCTCAGCTAAGGTCAACGCTGTCCGTCGTCTGCAACCAACACAACGTAGTGCGGGCGAAGCCCGTGCAGGGGTGAGTATAAGCTACGCAGTAGGGACCCCGAGACCCCTGAAGGTCTCTCAAATCCACAAAGGATAAACCACGAAGAAAAGTACAATCACGAAGTAACAACCGACACTGCTTAGGTATATGCCCATACATATACCTAAGTCATCAATTAAAATACGCTCCAACCTCCGAGCCCAAGTATAACTCAGTCCACGCAGGAAAGTATACGTATTCCACATAGGAAAGCAAAACATAATCCACACAGGATTGCACAACACAATCCACACAGGAAGCAACAGGATTCAGCTCACACAGGTATACTTCTTCAAGGACGATAAAGATGATCACTGATCCATCTAAGTCGTCGGACCGACGAAGGATCGATAGGTAACTAACCCCCGCAGAAGACCCACACAGGATCGGGCTCACACAGAACCTGTAGGCGCTGGCTCACACAGAACCGCTGAGCGCAAGGACCCACACAGGATCGGGCCCACACAGGACCTGTAGCACTGATCCACGAAGGATCGCTGAGTGCTGTAGTCGTCGTCGTCGAATCCACACAGGATCTCTGTACTGTCGTCGTCGAATCCACACAGGATCTCTGTACTGTCGTCGTCGCAGTCACAGTAGCAGTCGTAGCAGTAGAACAGTCGCAGCCAGCACTAGGGTTCCCGCACACAGCAAGCTCGTTCGGAGGGTCCGCTCCATGAGCCGAGAGGCTGATACATCAACTATCACGAAGACCGAAGTTGATGTATCCAAAAGTTCCGTATCATCAACAGGAACTCAACGCAACAGACGGCGCGTCGATCAGACGCCCGGTCTGAGAGTTATTGGCATTTTCGTCTCCGGGGCCCGGTTGGTTTTTAAGGCAAAACCAACCCGACCGTACTCCACCTGCGTCCAAACCTCGGGCGGAGTATGCCAAAAGATCCGTCTCACTAAGAGGAACACTACGCGACTGACGGCACGTCAATCGGACGTCCGTAGCTCAAGATATGAGCGTTTCCGCTCCGAAGGCCCGGTTGGTTTCGTGAACGAACCAACCCGGCCGAACTCAAAGTAAACCGAAACCTTGAGTGCGATATACCGAAACGACTGTCTCGATCCAAGGATCGCGTTGCCACAGACGGTTCGTCATTCGGAGGTCCGAGGCTCATGTTATGGGCCAAAAACCAAATCTGGTTCGAAACGGGGGGGTCCGGGTCCGGGCCGACCCGGGCCGACCCCCCCCCCCCCCCCCCGGGGCGGCGCGGCGGGCCGCGGCGGCCTGGCGCCGCGAGGGGGCCGCACGCGGGGGATCGAACCCCCGCTCTTCAACTGGCGGCGCGGCATAGCCGCGCCGTTTTCTTTTCAAAAAAAACGCCCCCCTCACGTGGGGGGCCTGCTGGAGCGCAACCGGGGGGGCCGGCTGCCCCCCTCCTTCAAGGAACTGCCCCCCTCATTAAGAGGGGGGTTTTGTTGAACCGGCCGGGGGATTTATTCCCCCGGTTTTATGTCATCCGGCCGGCCAGCTGGTCGGCCGGTTTTTACCAACGGGACCGGAAATTCCGGTCCCGCCTTCGACTTCCGACGCCGGCGGCCCGGCCGCCGGTCTTCACATCCCGCCGCGGCCCGGATCCGGCCGCGGTCTCCTCGTCCCGCCGCGGCTCGGAACCGGCTGCGGTGTTTGTCGTCCGGCGCGGTGCGACGGCACCACGCCCCTTTCGCCGTGCCATGATTCTTTTCAACGCGGCGCGACGGCGTCGCGTTCTTGAATATTCTTCCTCGACGTAGCGCGACGGCGCCGCGTAAAATATTTGCACGATCATCCGCGTGGTGCGACGGCACCACGCCACTTGCTTCCTCACGCAAGAATAATCAACATGAACGATGGAGGGGGGTTCGGCCGTGTTCATGCGGTCCGGCCCCCCTCACGTTAAATAAATAACTCAACTTAAACATTCAAGCCTCAAGTTAGACATGCGAGATCCACGTTCAAGAAATGGAATAAATAAATAATGAATCAACAACCCCTACCTCGGGTTTAAGATTCGAAGATTCGTCTACGTTCCGCGGAAGACGGCGTCGCGGAGGTCGGGCGTCGCGGTCGTCGTTCGTCAAATCCGTTGACGAAGAGATATGCCCGGAGAGATACGTCGTTGGTGAATCTTCGTATGCCGACGAAGAAGGTCCGAGGAGGAAGCGGCGTTCCCACTTGTTGACACCGAGGACGAAGAAGAGAGGCGTCGTTCTTCGTCGGAGTTTGAGCGTTCTTCGTTCTTCGTCAGAGCTTGAAGATGAAGAAGAAGCTCTCCAAAAGCTCTCAAGGAGACAAACAAACAACCCATAATAAAATAAGACAACATCTTATTTTATTATTACAAAACAAATTAGAAATTCAAAAGTGTGAAATTCAAAAAGGTTTAACTCCCATAAATAATTAAGTAACTCAAGTTATTAAATTAGGGGTTAAGCAAGTTGAGAGAATTTGAAAGGATTAGGGGTTCGTGTGGGCCCCACCACACTTAATCCTCCCAAGGGAGGTTAAGTGGGTGTGGGTCCCACTTCCAACCCCCTTTGGTAGGTTTTCAACAAGTTAAAATAAAATTTGTTCTATACAAATTTTATTTAACTCAAACTAAAAACCCCTAAAAATTAACTTTCAACCCGAAACAAACGCAACTCCCGAAAAGGTCTCTTTAAGCGAATATCGGCGCTGCGAGTTCATCGGTGCCCTCTGATTTCAATTCCGAGCACCGGATCAAATGTTAGGAATTCCCGCTCGTTCGTTCACTGAACGTACCTGAGCCAAACTTCGGAAATTAATTCCGGGCACTCCGGGCCTCGGAATCAGGTGCCGTCTGAAACCGCGCTCTTGTAAAATTCTAAAGAAAATTAAGAAAAAAATTTCCCTTGAATTTTACGGGTCTTTACATTACTCCCACCTCAGGGCTTTACGTCCCCGTAAAGATACATCAAAAACTAGGGAAACAAATGAGGGTACTGAGCATGCATCTGAGCCTCCCGCTCCCAAGTGCTCTCCTGGAGATTCCCGTGCTGCCATCTGATGCGCACAAGAGGAATTGATCGCCCACGCAGGACCCGCTCCTGTCGATCCTCTATCTCCACCGGAACCTCCGTAAAAGTCGCCCCATCGTCAACGTCAAGCTCCCCATGGTCAATGATGTGCGTCGGGTCGTGCACGTATCTCCTCAGCTGGGATACGTGGAAGACGTCGTGCACCCGGTGCAACTGAGGTGGTAGAGTCAGGCGATAAGCCACCTCACCAATCCTGCTGAGAATCTGGAAAGGTCCGATGAAGCGCGGAGATAAATTGCCGCCTCGGCCAAATCTCCGAATACCACGTCGAGGTGAGACCCGCAAGAAGACGTGGTCGCCATACTCGAACTCCAGTGGCCTCCGCCTCCTGTCAGCGTATGACTTCTGCCGGCTCTGAGCTGTCCTCATCCGCTCCTGGATGACCTGGACCTTCTCTGTCGTGGCCTGGACCATCTCCGGTCCCACCAGTGCTGACTCCCCAGGGTCTGTCCAGCACAAAGGAGATCTACATGGTCGGCCGTACAACGCCTCGTACGGTGCCATCCCGATGGTGGAGTGGTAGCTGTGGTTGTATGCGAACTCCACCAAGGGTAGGTGGTCCTCCCAGCTACGACCAAAGTCGAGGACATAGGCACAGAGCATGTCCTCGAGTGTCTGAATGGTCCTCTCCGTCTGACCATCCGTCTGAGGGTGAAAAGCTGTGCTAAGACGTAGCTGCGTACCGAACGCCTCCTGTAACCCCTTCCAAAGCCGGGAAGTAAAGCGGGAATCTCGATCGGAAACGATAGATGATGGAACGCCGTGGAGCCGCACAATCTCCTGAACGTAGAGACGTCCCAAGCTCTCCACTGAGCCCTGCTCTCTGATGGGTAAGAAGTGTGCCGACTTGGTGAGTCGGTCAACAATCACCCAGATGGAGTCGTGACCTCTGGAAGTGCGTGGAAGTCCAGTCACGAAGTCCATAGATATGCCATCCCACTTCCACTCCGGAACCTCCAAGGGCTATACCAAGCCTGCTGGTACCTGATGCTCTGCCTTCACCTGCTGACAGGTGAGGCGTCGAGAAACGAACTCTGCTACAGCCTTCTTCATACCCGGTCACCAATGGTGTCGTCTGAGGTCCTGGTACATCTTCGCCACTCCAGGATGTACCGCTAAAGGAGAAGTGTGAAACTCTCTCAGTACTTCCTCTCGCAAAGCGACAGGTACCATGGTACGTCCTCTGAAAAGGATGCTGTGATCTGCTCCAAGGGAGAAACCATCAGGTGCCTGTCCCGAGGATATCTGTGTACGCCGTGTCTCACAGTCAGCGTCCCCACGCTGTGCCTCCCTGACTCGCTGCAGTAGTGGAGGGGTGACTGTGAGAGACTGAAGAAAGGCTGCTCCATCTCTATCCACGAAGGATATCTACAAAGAGGCTAACTGCTCCGTCGCCTCCTCAAGTAGCTGAATGCCCGTCCTCCTGCTGAGGGAATCAGCTACTACGTTCCCCTTCCTAGGAGTATAGACTATTTCAAAGTCATAGTCCTGGAGGAACTCGAGCCATCGTCACTGTCTCAGGTTCAGGTCCTTCTGCGAGAAGATATACCTGAGACTCTGATGATCGGAAAATACTGTAAAGCGCTCGCCCATCAGATAGTGTCGCCAAGTCTTCAGAGCGAAGACCACTGCTTCTAACTCCAGGTCATGGGTAGCGTAGTTCTGCTCATGCGGCCTCAACTGTCATGACCCATAGGCGATCACTGCCCGCTCCTGCATCAGAACACATCCGAGTCCGGTCCCTGATGCATCGCAGTAGACTACGTACCCTACTCCCTCCTCAGGCAACCTCAAGATAGGTGCGCTAGTCAATCTCTGTCTCAGCTCCTGGAAGCTCTGCTGACAACTGTCTGACCACACGAAGGGTTTCCCCTTCTTCGTCAAATCTGTGAGTGATGCCGCAACTCTGGAGAAGTTCGGCACAAATCTCTGATAGTATCCAGCTAGTCCCAAGAAACTCCGAACCTCAGTCACGCTCCTGGGTGGCTCCCATGCTAACACAGCCTCAATCTTCGTGGGATCCACTGCAACTCCCGCCTCAGAGATAACGTGTCCCAAGAAGTGGACCTCACGTATCCATAACTGGCACTTCGAGAGCTTACCATAAAGCTGGTGCTCTCGGAGTGTGTCAAGAACAACTCGCAAGTGATAGGCGTGCTCCTCCTCTGTCGTAGAGTAAATCAGAATGTCGTCGATGAAGACCACGACAAACCGATCGAGGTATGGCTGAAAGATCCTGTTCATGAGAGCCATGAACACTGCTGGAGAATTGGTTACACCGAAAGGCATAACCAAGAACTCATAGTGTCCATACCGACATCTGAAGGTCGTCTTCTGCACATCCTCGTCCCTGACTCTGAGCTGATGATAGCCTGACCTGAGGTCTATCTTCGAGAACCACCGTGCTCCCTTGAGCTGATCAAAGAGGTCATCAATCCTCGGCAGCGGATACTTGTTCCTCACTGTCACCTGGTTCAGGCGACGATAGTCGACACAAAGTCGCAAGCTCCCGTCCGCCTTCTTGGCGAACAAAATCGGGGAAGCCCAGGGTGAAACACTGGGTCGGATGAACCCCTTGCCCTGCAAGTCCTCCAACTGTACCCGTAGCTCTCGAAGCTCGGCGGGGGCCATCCGATATGCTGGAGTGGATATCGGGGCTGTCCCGGGGTACAAGTCAATATAAAAGTCTACCTCTCTGCGAGGAGGTAGCCCTGGAACATCGTCGGGAAAAACGTCCGCAAACTGATCCACCACTGCATGAAAACCAGGACTCCGCACGTCAACTGCTCCAAGGATAAGGCTAGCCAACTGATGAGTGATGGGCTGTCCTCTCCTTCGCTGAAGTCCATCCTGTGCTGCTAAGGCTCCCTTCTCGCCGGTGAAGGTGAACCTGCTCCCGTCGGTGCGTACACATCGCACCTTGCGCCTAAAACAGTCAATCTGTGCATGGACCGTAGATAGCCAATCCATGCCCAAGATGACGTCGTAAGGCCTCGACGCTGCTACAAGAAGATCCCAGCCGAAGCTCTCGCCTCCTAGAGTAAGCTCACACTGCCGGCACCAGTGCGTAATCGTCAAGTCTGCTCCCATAGGAGTCTCTAGCCGTAAGGATCGAGCCAACGGCTCTGTCGGAATCTCCGAGCTCCGAACAAGGGCAGTGGCTATGAAAGAGTGACTCGCTCCTGTGTCTATAAGAACTGCAGCAAGGGTGGAATAGACACAGATAGTACCTCGAATCATCTCGGGTGCGCCGTGGTCGTAGGCCTCTGCTGCCTGGAGCTCTGCCTGTCGCTGCCCGCCAGCTCCCTGTGGTCGGGGTGGACCTCCTGGTGGTGGTGGTGGTAGAGCCTCAAAGCGTCGACCACCACCAGCTGCTCGTCCAGCTCCTCTGCCTCGTCCGCCTCCTCCCTGCGGACCGCCACGGTCGATCCTCTTCCTCTGCCTCGGTGGTCCATCAACTGTCTGCTGCTCCTCGGCACGACGGGTCGGGCAGTCACGAGCCATGTGGCCCTGCCCGCCACACGAGTAGCACTGTTTGCCTCTCGTAAGACTGGCTCCGCGCTGTGTGCCCCGCACTGCTGAGCTAGTGCCCTGAGATCGTCTGCCCGAAGGTCTGGTCTGTCTGGACCCCTGAGTCATCCGTCGACTGCTTGCTGCAGATGACTCTGCCACGTGCCGCCCTGCGGTGGGTCTCTGTGCTGGTGTAGACTCAGCAAGGAAGCTCTCGATCAGAAGGGCCTGCTCCAGTACTCCTGTCTGAGTTGGTATGCTGAGGGAGATCAGCGATGCCCTGATCTCGTGTCTCAAACCCTGCTCGAAGGTCCGGGCCCGGAATAATGGGTCCCGTACCATGTCGGTCGAGTAGCGCGAGAGATCGGTAAATCTCGCCGAGTACTGAGCGACCGTCATGCTGCCCTGCCGCAGCTGTAGAAGCTCCTGGATACGCACCGCACGAAGGGTGGCTGGGACGAACTCCGAGCGGAAGAGGCTCTCAAAGTCCGTCCAAAGTAGAGATGCCTCATCGTGCACATGGAGCATCAAGCTCCACCATCGTCCTGCTGCTGCGTGTAGTAGGCTCGCAGCGAGGATCACCATGAGGTCTGCTGGTGTCCTCACTAGCCTAAACACTCGAACAACTGCCTCCAGCCAGTCCTCTGCTGCCTGGGGATCCGTCTCCCCGCGAAACCTGGGCGGTCGCTGGCGCTGAAACTCATGCAGTGCGCTGAGGCGACGTGCATCGTCAGCGGCTGCTGCTGGAAGCATCGGGGGATCGGCGGGTAAAGCTACCGCCGGTGTCACTACTGGAAAAGGGCCCTGCACCGAGGCCTCGTCGCTCGGTGGGCTGTCGTCTCGCTCGACTCTCGGAACCCTAGCTGGCTGCCGTCGTGGGGCCATCCTGAAAAGGAAACAGGTGCGCCACGGTTAGAACAGTATACCTGGTGAGCTGATATAAGTAATCACAAAGAAAACATTGAAACACACGCGCAATCAATGTTTTCGTACATTAAGTCGGAAATCAGAAGTCAGGGTCCTGGTGTACGGATACGTCGGCCGCCGCACCAACACTGGACTCCCTGGACTGATAACCACACTCAATACGCTAAACATAATTGCTTCACATAGAAAAGATCAGAGTTCGCAGTAGAACCGAACTCCTTTGATACCAATTTGTCACGACCCGCCCTCGGGGTCCGTGCCGTGACTACCCCAAGCCCGCCTTCCATAGGCCAGGGGCTGGCGACTAGCACCAAGGCGTAAATCCCGGTAAAAAGGGAAGGCATTGCCTTTGAAAAGTAAACACACACCACAGAGTAAACAAGCGGAAAGTAAACACTAAACAAAAGCAGAGTACTACTGAAAGTGCGGAAAGGTAAATGGGCCAGAATACAAACCCAAACTGAAAGCAAAGTACAACTCGAAAGGGAAAACAGCAACTGAAAAGTAAAAGACGCTACACCGAGCTGTCCACTGGAAATCCCACCTGAAGGGTGGGTACAGATAGCTCCTCTGCTCCACGGGTCCCGCCGTCTGCTCCGTGCACGTCCCGCCCAGTGGTCCTCCTCCGGGTACCGTCCCGCTCTGTAGGCCTCAGCTAAGGTCAACGCTGTCCGTCGTCTGCAACCAACACAACGTAGTGCGGGCGAAGCCCGTGCAGGGGTGAGTATAAGCTACTCAGTAGGGACCCCGAGACCCCTGAAGGTCTCTCAAATCCACAAAGGATAAACCACGAAGAAAAGTACAATCACGAAGTAACAACCGACACTGCTTAGGTATATTCCCATACATATACCTAAGTCATCAATTAAAATACGCTCCAACCTCCGAGCCCAAGTACAACTCAGTCCACGCAGGAAAGTATACGTATTCCACATAGGAAAGCAAAACATAATCCACACAGGATTGCACAACACAATCCACACAGGAAGCAACAGGATTCAGCTCACACAGGTATACTTCTTCAAGGATGATAAAGATGATCACTGATCCATCTAAGTCGTCGGACCCACGAAGGATCGATAGGTAACTAACCCCCGTAGAAGACCCACACAGGATCGGGCTCACACAGAACCTGTAGGTGCTGGCTCACACAGAACCGCTGAGCGCAAGGACCCACACAGGATCGGGCCCACACAGGACCTGTAGCACTGATCCACGAAGAATCTCTGAGTGCTGTAGTCGTCGTCGTCGAATCCACACAGGATCTCTGTACTTTCGTCGTCGCAGTCACAGTAGCAGTCGTAGCAGTAGAACAGTCGCAGCCAGCACTAGGGTTCCCGCACACAGCAAGCTCGTTCGGAGGGTCCGCTCCACGAGCCGTGAGGCTGATACATCAACTGTCACGAAGACCGAAGTTGATGTATCCAAAAGTTCCGTATCGTCAACAGGAACTCAACGCAACAGACGGCACGTCGATCGGACGCCCGGTTTGAGAGTTATTGGCATTTTCGTCTCCGGGGCCCGGTTGGTTTTTAAGGCAAAACCAACCCGACCGTACTCCACCTCCGTCCAAACCTCGGGCGGAGTATTCCAAAAGATCCATCTCACTAAGAGGAACACTACGCGACTGACGGCACGTCAATCGGACGTCCGTAGCTCAAGATATGAGCGTTTCCGCTCCGAAGGCCCGGTTGGTTTCGTGAACGAACCAACCCGGCCGAACTCAAAGTAAACCGAAACCTTGAGTGCGATATACCGAAACGACCGTCTCGATCCAAAGATCGCGTTGCCGCAGACGGTTCATCATTTGGAGGTCCGAGGCTCAAGTTATGGGCCAAAAACCAAATCTGGTTCGAAACGGGGGGGTCCGGGTCCGGGCCGACCAGGCCCGACCCACCCCCCCCCCCCCCCCCGGGGCGGCGCGGCGGGCCGCGGCGGCCTGGCGGCGCGAGGTAGCCGCACGCGGGGGATCGAACCCCCGCTCTTCAACTGGCGGCGCGGCATAGCCGCGCCGTTTTCTTTTCAAAAAAACGCCCCCCTCACGTGGGGGGCCTGCTGGAGCGCAACCGGGGGGGTCGGCTGCCCCCCTCCTTCAAGGAACCTCCCCCCTCATTAAGAGGGGGGTTTTGTTGAACCGGCCGGGGGATTTATTCCCCCGGTTTTATGTCATCCGGCCGGCCAGCTGGCCGGTCAGTTTTTACCAACGGGACCGGAAATTCTGGTCCCGCCTTCGACTTCCGACGCCGGCGGCCCGGCCGCCGGTCTTCACATCCCGCCGCGGCCCGAATCCGGCCGCGGTCTCCTCGTCCCGCCGCGGCCCGGAACCGGCCGCGGTGTTCATCGTCTGGCGCGGTGCGACAGCACCGCGCCCCTTTCGTCGTGCCATGATTCTTTTCAACGCGGCGCGACGGCGTCGCGTTCTTGAAGATTCTTCCTCGACGTAGCGTGACGGCGCCGCGTAAAATATTTGCACGATCATCCACGTGGTGCGACGGCACCACGCCACTTGCTTCCTCACGCAAGAATAATCAACATGAACGATGGAGGGGGGTTCGGCCGTGTTCATGCGGTCCGGCCCCCCTCACGTTAAATAAATAACTCAACTTAAACATTCAAGCCTCAAGTTAGACATGCGAGATCCACGTTCAAGAAATGGAATAAATAAATAATGAATCAACAACCCCTACCTTGGGTTTAAGATTCGAAGATTCGTCTACGTTCCGCGGAAGACGGCGTCGCGGAGGTCGGGCGTCGCGGTCGTCGTTCGTCAAATCCGTTGACGAAGAGATATGCCCGAAGAGATACGTCGTTGGCGAATCTTCGTATGCCGACGAAGAAGGTCCGAGGAGGAAGCGGTGTTCCCTCTTGTTGACACCGAGGATAAAGAAGAGAGGCGTCGTTCTTCGTCGGAGTTTGAGCGTTCTTCGTTCTTCGTCAGAGCTTGAAGATGAAGAAGAAGCTCTCCAAAAGCTCTCAAGGAGACAAACAAACAACCCATAATAAAATAAGACAACATCTTATTTTATTATTACAAAACACATTAGAAATTCAAAAGTTTGAAATTCAAAAAGGTTTAACTCCCATAAATAATTAAGTAACTCAAGTTATTAAATTAGGGGTTAAGCAAGTTGAGAGAATTTGAAAGGATTAGGGGTTCGTGTGGGCCCCACCACACTTAATCCTCCCAAGGGAGGTTAAGTGGGTGTGGGTCCCACTTCCAACCCCCTTTGGTAGGTTTTCAACAAGTTAAAATAAAATTTGTTCTATACAAATTTTATTTAACTCAAACTAAAAACCCCTAAAAATTAACTTTCAACCCGAAACAATCGCAACTCCCGAAAAGGTCCCTTTAAGGGAATATCGGAGCTGCGAGTTCATCGGTGCCCTCGGATTTCAATTCCGAGCACCGGATCAAAAGTTAGGAATTCCCGCTCGTTCGTTCACTGAACGTACCCGAGCCAAACTTCGGAAATTAATTCCGGGCACTCCGGGCCTCGGAATCAGGTGCCGTCTGAAACCGCGCTCTTGTAAAATTCTAAAGAAAATTAAGAAAAAACTTTCCCTTGAATTTTACGGGTCTTTACAACACACATAGAGAATATATCCTATATTAATTAAAATAATTTTTTTTATATTTTTATTTCTTTTTATAACAATTCATTGAAATACAAATGAAACAAAAAATGACTATTAATAACTCAAAAAGGGTACCATCCATTGAAAATATAAGATAATTAAAAAGTAAAATATAAAATATTCATACATATAACTTCAACATAAGACCCCCACATACCATTATTCTCTGAAAGTATGCATCTATATTAAGAAATGAATAAAAACCACCATTCAACAAATAGTAAAAAAAACAAAGACTCAATGAATTTTTCCAATGTGGATAATATAATTTTCAAGGGTCAAAAATAAAAAAACTCCTCACATGGACAAATGTATTTTATTATTCTCATGAAAAATGAAAGATTGTCTACACTCATTAATTCAAACATTATAACTTATATTTATTGGCATTCTAATGGTGACAGTTCTCACAATATTTATTTTATTTAATAACTACTCAAGGTAAAATGAAGTGGATTTCATCTCATACATTAAGAATAGGTACTAGAAGTTATTAATATAAAAATGATGCATGTCATCAACATTTTAAATAAACAAATGAGTACAAATCCTGAGGTATTTTTGAATTATAACCTCATGATTTAGAGTCATAATTATGTTCTTAATTTGAATAATAAAAACATTATATTAAAAGGATATCAATATCTATATAATTATTTATTATCAATGTATGTATATTGACATTATAATCTCCAAAAATGAAAAACACTCACACTTTAAATGTTCACAAAATTCCATTTTAAATGAAAATAATGAATGAATTACCCATCTAATTTATTTTTAATATCCAAATATGTTTTTTAAAAATTCAGTAATTGATCTAGGAAATGTCTCACGTCCACCACTCAACCCCAAATGATGAAAATAATAGATCATGTGATGGTAATGCTTTAGCCTCTATTATAAAAACTATTATTTATTTATTTTATATAGGGGTGAACAATTTGTAAAATTAAATATGTCACTAACCTTATTTAAAACCCAATGTACAGTAAATATATTTTCCCTAAATAAGGAATACATGTTTTCCCATGAATTCCTACTCCCCTACAGTTGAACATTGATAATATTTTAAAAAATTATACTAAGGGTATGAATGGATAATTTATTTTGAAATACATATTATTCATATAAATGGCCATTCATGGTCTCTTGGGTATAAAAGAAGTATTAATTCTAGGATGTTTTCATGGATAGTGGTTAAAAAATATTATAGAAAAAAAATTATTAGAATCCTCTATAATAATTTTTATGAGAATATTAAATCGAAATCCTAGAACGTAACATGTCACATGTCCCTTAATACATTAACGTGTAATTGTTGGGAAAAATTTTACATGAAATCTCCTAGAATAAGGATAGTATAATATTATTAAATCACACATGGAATTTATTAACGTTAATATATTAAACATGAACATCTAAAACTCAATGCATGAAATATGGAGTGAAATGATTATTCACATGTACTAAAATGAAAAATCACCATTCATTGAATTCATGTATCTATGAATTACTCTAATAGTATAATATAGCAATATGACTTCAATAATTCTACAATCATGGAAATTAAAACTTGTTATCAATGAGTTATAAAACATTCTATGTATAATGGATCAAAATTATTGTACAACCCTTTGTTTGGGAATAAATTATTTTCATTAAATCTCAAAACAAATATATTTTTCTATCATGGGAGTATAAGTTTGTATTAAAATATAAAATATCACTCCACTTAATAGTTAATGATTTTCCTTAATTTACATTTTCTTATAACTTAGTTACATTTACCAAGAATCGTTATAGACCTAAAAATCTTATAATAATAATAAATTGTAGGCCTATTTTTATGAATGTTAGAAAGTTAAAAAGAAAATTACACACCTTAATCAATTAATATACTTAAATATAAATATATTGAAATATTAAACACATTAAAACTCTATGTTACCTCTTGAATCTACTTATTTTATGTTCATTAATCTCAGCCTTACCAATCTTTGTTACATGACTGATGGTAGAAAGGAGGTAATACTGTCCATATCTAAAAAAGGCAACTTTTTGATTTCCCCATATTAATGATCCCCCATATTATTTCAGAAACTAATTTTACACTTCCTCTGATCAATACAATCTGTACCTCCATTGGCCCAATCCTTCTAATTTTGGATTATTTTTTAAACTTTATATGAACATTCATTTATTAACCAAACCTACATTCAATCATTGAACAATTATATGATAGTAATCCTCCCATCATTAGCCTTTTCTAATAACAATTAAATGGTATTCACATCCTTTTTAACTTATTATTTCTTTCTAACATCAAATACATTACCAATATTTATAGGGACAATTGTTTCTTAAACTATCATGTATCTTCTCTTCATCTATAAGTCCTATATTCATTATCTCATAGGGAATATTGAATTTCATATCTTTTACACTGATTCTTAAACTTAGCTCCCCACATTGAAAATCAATTAGTTCCCTTCCCATATTGAAAACGGGTCTGGCCATTATTATTTGAGTCTTTTCATTTTCAATTTCTGTCAAATGAAATTATTTAATTAATAATAAGTTTCTTACCATGATGTTGAAGTATTAATGTATTAACAAGAACATATCACTATTTTATCGACATGATGAATAATAACTTGAGTGGGATTCATCTCTCTAAATCCTAGGATCTTAAATATTTGGTATGAAATTTTATTTAAACTGTCACCTAAATCACATAAAGAACTAACAAACATGTTATACCAAAAATCAACCATAATAGAAAAACTATCTACACAAATTTTTATATTTATTATGTATCTTGTTACAACTCCTAACCATTCTCTTATGAATGGTATTATATGAAATCCTTCATGAATTATTTATTTTCACACCCACTAATTTATAAAATTTTCTATGTTGGGCATATTTTATATTTCCAGAGAAAACATTATATTGATATGTTGGATTTGGATCATTTATAAAAAAATTACTTTTCTCATTGAACATCCCTTTCCATACTCTCTCCATAATTGATAGTAGAGGTTAGTATGATATTGGTATTTCCATATTAACAAATTTCACTAGTTTTTCTCTTTTTTTTATTCCTATACATTAATGGTTGTTTTCCAACAACTAGTTATTGTCCATATTGTCTTATAACTATTTAATCAACCACCTGGGTTTTATTTCCAATTCCATGGGTAATTTATTTGATATAACCCTATCACAGGACTTTAGTTTAAGATAATAAAACTTCCCTTGGCCTGTCCTTTTATAGGTAAAAAAGATATTCCATTCCGAGTTATATGATCATATTTAAAGATATTCTATTCCATAATCCATCCTTAAATTCATTGATATGAGATCCTTTCTATCTGGTGTATTTTTATCATGTAATTCAGTATAGGTTCTATTGTGGTTATAAATCATTCTATGGTATCCTCTATTGAGTAGAATTGACATGTAATTTTTGGCCTTGGATTCTAGGATCAAAAAATTCCATTCTGGGATGAAATAATTTATCATGATTCTTATTTTGTTGTTTTGGATGTTTTTCCTACATCCCTATAAATAATTTAGAGTCTAAATTTTAAATGAATTATATATTTGAGATTTAAATTTTTAGAATATTTTATAACAACCTTTCTTTTTATTACACAATTAGACATGATTTATTACATATAATATTCACATGATACAACATATAAGATCAAGAGGTCTAGATTCTTTGGGTCTTAGGAATATTACATAACAATTTAAAACATGAAACATGACATATTTATTGAAAACTTCCTTTACATGACCGTTACATTCCTGTGTAATTAGAATTTCAATGGGTATAATGAGGACATGCATAAGAAAAGGATGTGCTATAAAACCTAGTAAGGGAGTAAACAAGGCATACCATGAAGAAAAAAGTACATGTTAAGAAATAGTAATTTTAATGGAGCATAAGAGAAACATTAATATAAGGGAATGATATAACATTCTTATCGTAATATGGAAATGTGGCAAGAACACTTAACGTGGTATTTGCATTAGCCAATGATAATTGCCCATGGAGCATGAGTAAACCCTCATAGAACATAAATTAGAATGAGTAAACCCACATTACACTTGATTTATCATTATACCAATCTTTATCCAAAGCATTTAAGTGCTACCAGGGTTCACCCTTCTTAAACATTTCATTTCATGCATAAGTATGCCACATGGATCATAATACATGGAATCAATAAAGATGATCATTTATTACACAATAAAAATAATATGGAATTAATAAATGAAGAACTATAATAAATAATTAAACATGAAAAAAAGGTAAATACCCTTGATAGATAAATGGGCATGGTATTCATGACACAATGACTTTTTCTTGGAAAACATCATTGTAATTTCAGCATCATAATGGTGTGGCATAAGAATTCATAAAAATGGTTGATTAGAGAGAAAGTGGTGTCATATAATATGTAAATGAAATGTACAGTAAAGGGTAATGTAGATAAATTTCCCAATATATTTAATGTAATTTAAGATTCAAAATGCAAAAGAATTGATTGAATGTAAACGAGAAGAGAGAAATTCTGTACTGAATTTTGGCGTGGTAACGTGTGTACATGGGAGGCATTAATGAGAGAGAAAGTGGTATCTCATAATACAAAAATAAATAGGGAATTTAGGTGGAGGTTATATATCATACCCAAACATTTTTAATTGAAAATTAAATGTCATAATAACTTAAAGAAAATTGTAAAAAAATGAAAAAAGAAGAAATTTGTTAATTGGAAGTGTGATCCCAAAGGCTTGGAAGGGGATTCCGAGATAATTCTTGAGAACTTTTAGATCCTCGAAAAGATTTTAGAGAGAGGAGGGAAGTATTTGGTCGAGTTCCAAAGGATTTGAGTCATGTGGATGTGGGATCTTGGGTGGGTTTATATAGGAAAAGGGAAGAAATTAGTTGTGGTTATGTTTTTGGACCCTACACATTAGTCTAACCAAAACCACAAACCCTATCATGTTTTTTCCCATGTTTTATTCCAAAGTGGAGTTGAAAATTTTATTTTTTAAGTCCAATGTCAAATTTTTTTAAAATATTAGGCCTGGTTACGTGGAGGTGAGTCGCACTCTTAAGGAACTCATTTTAAAATGAAAAAATGTTTTATAATTCACTGAGGATCACTAAAGCATTGTGAAATAAATCAAACACACCTAAAATCAAATTATTTTAATGGTAAAACATATAATGTAGGAACATAATGTTTATAGTTTATTATTACATCATTATTGTGTCATTATGATGTCCTAAAACACGTTATATATTTAAACGGTATTTAATTTTTACCGAAAAATACGACTGTCTCAAAAAATACTGAAAAATTCAGCATTAGATAATTTTGGTGCCCAAATTCCAGAAATAATATTCACTTTTTGAAAATAATTTTCTATCCAAGTGAATTTATACTTTTGAACAAAAAACTGCCATTTATCGAAAATTCATGAGTTTTAACAAAAATAGGTTTCAAACCTTAATAAAAATCACAAGTGTTTTCCTTATAATTATATAGTAATTTATATTAAGAAATTAATTTTTTAATAATATTTTATTTAAATATTATTTAATTCAAAATTATATTAATTAATCAAAATAGATTTCCTAAATAAAAAATATTATTTTTTTATTTAAAAACAATTTACAAAATAACAATAATAAAATGATTATATATTCTTTATAAAAAATAATGTACATAATCATAGTATTAGGGTCTTGTTACATGACCCTTGGGGTGGATCAGAAAAACAACGCTCTGTTTGTAATCTCTATCAACTTTTACTTCACCAATAGGAAGTTTCGTACGATCTTAACGCGTTGATGCCTGGCTTGGGTTTGGTCAAGAGTGAAGACCAATGAAGCCAACTCCTTTCCAAGCTCCAAAAAATGGGCTTCGTAGGAAGCAATTCTACTGGATGAGGCCATCACTTTCTTGGTCTGAGTAAATTGGATTCGATAAAACCCAATATTTATACTAATCATGTGATCATTGTTCAACAACTATATTTGCAATGGTCACAATTTTTAACGGTATTTTGAAATCTATAAACATTAAACCAAAGAAGTGCATATTTTATATAACCATTTTACATAATAATACATTTAATTAGATCAAGAGTTATTTTAATTAAGGAAATTTTGATTCATTAATATATTCCCCCCTTAAGAAATTTCTCCATCGAAATTTTATTTTTTCAATAATAAAACAGATGGGGGTAACACTGCTTCATCGCTTCCTCTGATTCCCTCGTTTTCTCTTTAAACATTTCGTTTCACTACAACACCTTTATTACGGGAATTGTCTTAATTTTTTGAACTTTTTCTCTATGATATATCATATTTTGGGTCTTTCTTAATAGGTTAGGTCATTCACCAATTGTACCACATATGTATTGAGTATATGCGATGGGTCAGGTATTTACTTTGTCAAGAGTGATACATCGAATACATCATGTACTTGAGATAGTTTTACTGGGTGTGCTAGTTGATAAGACACTACTTCAATGTGCTCAATGATCTAAAAAGGACTGACGTACACTGTACTATGGTTTCCCTTCATCCCAAATCTCATAACTTTCTTCCACGGTGATATGAAGAGGAATACCATGTCTCTGACATCAAACTCTAGGTCACGTCGATGATTATCAGCACATCACTTTTGCCGAATCTGGGTAGAATTAATGTGCAGCTGGATAGTGTTAACCTTCTCCCCCATTTTTTAGACCATCTCAGTACCTAGGAGTTTTCACTCCCCATCTTCATCCCAACATGCTGGTGTTCTGCACCTCTTCCCATACTGGGCATCATGAGGAGCCATTTGGATGCATGCGTGGAAATTTTTGTTGTATGAGAACTCAACGAGATGGAGATGTTGATCCCATACTTATTTTAAGTCCATTGATATTTCTACCAACATTTACTCAAGTGTTTGGATAGTCCGCTCATACTAGCCATAATTTTGAGGATAATAAATCGTACTAAAGTTTTTCTTAGTTTCCAATGAATGTTAAATAATCTTCCAAAACATAGAGTTGAATCTTGGATCTGTATTGAATAAAATAGATAGTGGTACTCCATGCATCCTTACAACGTCTCAGATGTATATTTGTTCTAGTTGATCTAGTGATAAATCCTCCGGAATTGAAATATAGAGTACAGTCTTTATAAGATGATCCACAACAACTCAGATATCATTTTTTCCTTTGGATGTCTTCGAATGTACGATGAAATATTCCATGGTAATATTCTCCCATTTCAAAGATGGTATGAGTAATGTTTTCATCATCACCTTAGATATCTACCTCTAAGACTTCAATTTATGAATTATTAGGCACTTTGATGTATAATCAACATTCCCCTTCTTCATGGTATCAGACTATTAATTCTCTCAGAGGTATCAATACATCTTTCTGTTTCTAGGATTAATGGAGAAATGTGAACTACGTGCATCATCCAAAAGTTACTTATTTAACACCGGACATGATGGAAGGCATAGTTTTGACCCAAATCTCACATTTACTTCTTAATTCACATTGAACTCTGAGGATTTCCCTTTTCTGATATTTTCCACCATCTCTTGAATTCCCACATAATCCTTTTGAGTATCCTTTAACCATTCTAAAAGTGATTATTGAGAAATCTTTTGTGAAATGATTGATGATGTTCTCTTATTTAGGATTACCATTTCCATCTTCATCAAAACTAAGAAGATTGGATCCTTTTAAATTATCATCAATGATAGAATTACTGGGTCCTTCCTACAAAGAGCATACCCCAACCTTGTTTGCTTTCCTAGGGTGGTAATGGATTGATCATTAATAGTATTTTATCTGATCTAACCATCTTTGTTGGAGTATATTCAACCCTTTCTATGTGGATATCTATTTTAAGATTTTTTTGGTTTGTATATATTTCAAACTTCTTCACAAAGAGGCAATGTCACCGTATTTTTAAAGTGAAGATCGACACAGCCTACTCCAGATCATTTGTTGGAATGTTATTCTCATGAAAATTCAATTTCCTTAAAGCATAGGCATTGACTTTTTAATTTTTCCTTAACCCGAAGATCAGGACCTTCTTTGAATCATCACTGAATACCACAAATGTTCTCCAATTTTGGGTAGTGTGAGCACAGGTGTAGTGATAAGCCTCTTTTTCAAAACCATGAAGCTTTCTTCACATTTATCACTCCAAACAAACATGACTACCTCCCATGTTATCTTGGTAGGAAGCTAGAAAAAACATGGGAAATTACTCACAAATCAGCAATAATATCCAGATAACCTCAAGAAGCTATGGATATTCGTTGCCGATGTTTTCCTCAACCATCCCTCACATGTAGCTATCTTGGTGGGATCCACAGATATCCCATCTCTTGTGATAATATGACCCAAGAATGAGACTTCCTTCAACCATAACTCACACTTTCAGTAATTTACATATAGCTTCTCATTTCGCATGTTCTCTTGTACAGTTCTTAGATTCTCCTCCTTGGTTTTGGAGTATATTAGAATATCATCTATAAAGATTACCAAAAATTTTACAAGGTAATATCTAATGTCTATATACCTCATTTCAATAACGATTTCTAGAGAATTAGTGAGTCCAAAATTCATTAATATGAATTCATAGTGCTTGTACCTTGTACAAAAAGCAGTATTAGGGATATCCTCTTTCTTCACCCTTACATGGTAATATCCCGAACGCAAATCCACCTTGGAAAAAAATTGTGCTCCATGTAGCTGATTGAACAAGTCATCAATTCTCAATTGAGGATACTTGTTCATTATCAGGATTTTTTTAGCTCATGATAATCAATGAAAAGGCATATTGACCCATCCTTATTCTTGATAAAGAGGATTGGTGAACCCCATGGTGAATCCCTTGGGAATATAAACCCTTTATTCAGATTCTCCTATTGTTTCTTCTTCAAATCCACAAGCTCCAAAACATCCATTCTATATTGAGTCATGGATGTTGGTAATTCCCCAGGTATAAGGTCAATTTAGAATTCATCAGATCTTTTAAGGGGAAGACCAAGTAATTAATCAGGAAACACTACAGCGAATTCCCACCCAACATTCATGTCTTAAATGATTGTTGCTTCCATATACTTAATCATCTGATGTATATATGGGTTCTCATAGGTCAGTAATATCCACACATGAGATGTTGGTGCTAAAGAAGATTCGTTTCCTCCTTTCACTTTTATAGAATCGAGGGGTCGATTCTCCATATGAAGTGTGATTTCCCTCACATATAAATTTTGGTTTTCCTTATATAAGGAAAGCCAATCCATGTTTAGAATTGAATCAAATTACACAAGAGGGAGTATGATGAGGTTCTCTGGGATGTTAAATCCAATAATTATGACAGGGGAGGAGTTATATTCATCTGATGAATTATTACCCTATTTATTGTACTCACTGACATATTTACTTCAATGATTTGGGGTGGTGTTGGGATTGTTAATATAAACTTTTGGGGAAAAAAAGATTGCATATAACCAGAATCAAAAAGTATGTTCACTATTATTGAATGAATAACTTGCGTACCTTTCACCACTTCTTTTTCAGGGTTCACATCGGTGGTAGTGATGGAAATATCTCACTGTTTCTGCCTTAAAGGTTATTGGTTGCCTCTGAAAACCCTTGGATTAGGGAAATTATTTTCAAGGTGCCTTGGTTCATTGCAGTTGAAGCAATGAACAACATTTTGACAGTTTAATGGAGCATTACTCTCCTCTGTTGTAGCCACAAGGTATTCTTATCGTCATTTAATGGCTTGGTGGAATTCCCTTCCACACCTAAAGATTTTCATCATCCCCTTCAAGAAATTTATAGGGTTTTTTTCCACACCATTGGAAAGTGGGGTGCTATATTTTCTTTTCACCATTGGATTTATCCATCGGACCGCTAGAATTGAATTCCACCTTATGATTCTTATCCCCCAGATTCCCCTAATATTTCCCGATCCTAATTTTGACCTTGAGGGAACATCGGAAAATTTCTACATAGCAATGGAAGAAATAGATCTATGGGGATTTCCATAGGCTTGGTTTCAGCCCACCAAAGGAGCGGTCAACCGTGAATTCTGGGGTAACGACAAAGTTAGAGGCATATCGTGCAATCCTTGTGAGGTTTTTATTATATTCTCTAATGGATTAGTTTTCTTTTTTATTGAGGGAAAGGAAGTCCCTTTCCAACTTTATTTAGAGGGTGCATAGAAAATATTTATCGAAAAAAATCTTCTGAAATTCCTTCCATTCCAACACCTCGATCTCTTCCTCAAGCTTCATATTTTTTATCAATGTCCACCATTGATTGGAGTCACCATAAAAATGATTATCATCAAGAAGAACATTCTCGGTTTTAGATCATTAAAGGATGGATATGATATTTTCAATGGAGTTGATCCATTTCTCAATGATTGAGGGATCAGATGATCTATTAAAAGAAGGAGGAAATTGTCTCATGAAGCTCTCGATTATGACTTCTTATTTATTTGAGGGGTTTAACATTCCTCTTGACCCATGTTTCTATTAAAATTTTGTATTAACTGATAGATTATCATGACTATGTTTGTGATTCCCTCTCCCATTGGATTGGGCATTTCATTAGAATAGTGATCACATTGATCTTCACATCTGTTATTAGCCCGAGTCCTCCTATTACTGGCCATTGGATAGAATAAAAGGAATGTTAGGGGTAACACATAAAGGTTAATAAATGGACAAAAAATGGATGGCTTATAAATAACATTTATTTCCTTAACTTATGAATTTATCATATTCAATCTATGTTATCCATGATCTACTTCCCATCATTTATTCTTAGGGGCATTTTTTATTCCCTAAACAATGGTTCATACTCCTTTTGTGAATTAACCAAATCATATACCCTGAGAGTGTCATAACCAAGACTTCACCAACTCCCATTTTTTTGTACCATGATACCACGAGACAAGCCCAAAAGTCCTTGTCAAAGTACTCACTCCTAGGTATATATAACATCCCACATTTTTATCACATAAAATTTCATTACATTATACAAAACTGAGGATCTTCAATGTTTAGTGTCTTGGAATCCAGGAACTTATTACATGAAGAAAAAAAATTCTTCTTAAACACATGAAAGGCTTCTTAATTTGTTCATCCTATGTTCATTACAACATCTCATAACCTGGGAGCATACATTAAAGTAAATGGTGAGAAAAAAGGCCTAGTAATGGAAACAAAGGAAACTTTTTACATGAGATCTTTAGATAAATCAAAATTTATGAAAAATATCTTTAAAGCATGAGAAAGAGATCACGAGGCATATCATAATAAAAGCAACATGTTTCATAACGTGAAGATGTGGCTACAAAATTCATAGACAATAATTTTTGATTCACCAAGGTCCGTCCCCAAGGTGTCATTAAAAATTACCAAGGTTATTCACCAAGGTATCAGTCAAAATGGTCATCTCTAGAGATTAAGTCTTTACCCAATGCATTGGAGTGCTATCAGGGAGAACCCATAAATTTGTCTTTATTATCATGTGAGACAAATATATCATCATAAATAATTTCATAAACAACTCATATATAAAATAAATGGGTTTCATTTCATAATCATAATGTTTTAAAAACTGCTTTAAAGACATGATCTTTATGTCACTTTAAACCCACAGAAAGGGAAATAGGGTCTCATGAATGTAAATCCCAAAATTTAAAATAGAATATTTTGGTATATATGTGAATACCCCTTTATAATAAAGTTCTTTGAGAGTTAAATTAATAAAATAAATTAATTTGAGAATAAGAGAGAGACATTTTGAGATGGAAATTCTGCAGCCTTATGGCTATGTTACGAGGTTTTAGAAAACATTGAAAAAAGAGGGGACATGGGTCACCCACTCATAAATGATCCATAAAACAGTAGGGGAAGAGAATATAAAGGATTTAAGAACATGGTAATGACATTTTAAAGATATACCATATGAAATGAAGATCATGAAAGGAAGACAAAAATAATATTTCTCTTTTGAAAATTCTGCAGCATAACGGCGTCACTTAAACATAAAACAATGAATTGATGAGATAAAATCGGGTCTCTCATCATATGAACATAAAAGATCAGTATGATAGATATAGAGATCATACCCAAACATAATAAAAATTAACTTGAAATACGTGACATGAAAGTAGATCTTTGAAAAATGAGAAAGGTGAACGAATCCCTTAAAAATTCGGCATCCTAATGGCATCACCTAAACTTCAACAAAAAAGAATTGACGAGATCAAATAGGGTCTCTCATCATATGAACATAAAATATCAGTATGATATATATATATATAATACCCCAAATTAATAAAAATCAACTTTAAAGGATTGACATTAAAGTAGAACTTTGAAAACATTGAGAAAGGTGAAAGAATCCCTTAAAAATTCGGCAGCATAACAGCATCACCTAAACATCAACAAAAATGAATTGAAGAGATCAAATAAGGTCTCTCATAATATGAACATAAAATATCAATCTGTTAGATATAGATATCATACCCTAACATAATAAAAAGGAACTTTAATTACTTGACATGAAAGTATAACTTTGAAAAAAATGAGAAAGGTGAACGAATCCCTTAAAAATTCGGCAGCCTAACGACGACATTTAAACTCTCTTAAAATGAATTGATGAGAGAAAGTGGGGGTATCTCATCACATGAACATTAAAAGGTAAGTAAGAGGAATATAAAATAACATCCTCAAACATAAGAGAATGGTGCATAAAATAAATGACATAAAAGAGATTATATAAAAAGAAAGAGAGAGGTAGGATCCCTTACCTTAAACGTAACTCTTAAATCATGATGGAGGGGACCTTGAGGGTTTGGGTAAACCTTGGGAGGACTCCTTGGGAGGTAATGAGACCATAGATTCGTTGGGGGAGAGTTGGGAGGGAAAAATAAAGGAGGAAAGGGTGGGTATTTATAGGGAATGTGAGGGGACAAGGCATTAATGGCCAAGGGACACCTCACAAGTGGTTTTCTCAAAACCATGGTCTCTCCCATGGTATTTCCCATGGAGTTATGCCACATGGGTCCCCCCAAACAATAATTCATCACCTTCAGTCGGCCAAACCTTAAAATATCTCATGAAATCATCATGACACAGTTATGATTTCATTAAACATACCGAAACCCGAAAACAGTATTTTTACTTTTCACTGAAAGACTTATTCATTTTTTCGTCCTAAGTTCATTACATAATCTCATAACCTGGGAGCATACATCAAATGAAAGGGTGAGAAAAAGTCCCAGTAAGGGAAACAAGGGAAATTTTTTACATCATAACATGAGATACATCAAAAGTCATGAAAAATAACTTTAAGGCATGAGAAAGTTGTCCTGAGGCATATCATAATAAAAATAACGTGTTTCATAACTTGAAGATGTGGATACAACATTTAACATAGAAAATCATTTCTGTTTCACCAAGGTCCATCCCCAAGGTTTCATTAAAAATTACCGAGTTTATTCACCAAGGTATCAGTCAAAATGGTCATCTCTAGAGATTAAGTCTTTACCCAATGCATTGGAGCGCTATCAGGGTGCACCCTTAAATTTGTCTTTATTATCATGTGAGCCACATATATCATCATCAATAATTTCATAAACAACCCATATATAAAAGAAATGTGTTTCATTTCATAATCATAACGTTTTAAAAAACTTCTTTAAAGACATGATCTTTATGTCACTTTAAACCCACAGAAAGGGAAAGTTGGTCTCATGTATGTAAATCCCATAATTTCAAATAGAAAATTTTGGTATATATGTAAATACCCCATTAAAAGAAAGATATTTGAGTATTCACTTAATAAAATAAATGAATTTGAGAATAAGATAGAGACATTTTGAGACGGAAATTCTGCAGCATAACGACTATGTTACGAGGTTTTAGAAAACATTGAAAAAAGAGGGGACATGGGTCACCCACTCATAAATGATCCATAAAACAATAGGGAAACATAATATAAAGTATTTAAGAAGATGGTAATGAAATTTGAAAGATATACCATATGAAATAAAGAACATTAAAGCAAGACAAAAATAAGATTTCTCTTATGAAAATTCTGCAGCCTAACGACGTCACTTAAACTTCAAAAAAAAAAGAATTGACGAGATCAAATAGGGTCTCTCATCATATGAACATAATATATCAGAATGATAGATATAGAGATCATACCCCAGCATAATAGAACGGAACTTGAAATACTTGACATGAAAGTAGAACATTGAAAAATGAGATATGTGAACGAATCCATTAAAAATTCGGCAGCATAACAGCGTCACCTAAACATCAACAAAAATGAATTGACGAGATCAAATATGGTCTCTCATCATATGAACATAAAATATCAGTATGATAGATATATATATCATACCCCAAAATAATAAAAAGTAACTTGAATGAATTGACATGAAAGTAGAACTTTGAAAAAAATGAGAAAGGTGAACGAATCCCTTAAAAATTCAGCAGCCTAACGGTGTCACCTAAACATCAACAAAAATGAATTGATGAGATCAAATTGGATCTCTCATCATATTAAAATAAAATATCAATATGATAGATATATATATCATACCCCAACATAATAAAAAGGAACTTGAAAGACTTGACATGAAAGTAGAACTTTGAAAAAAAATGAGAAAGGTGGACGAATCCCTTAAAAAGTTGGCAGCCTAACGACATAATTTAAACATTATTAAAAAGAATTGATGAGAGAAAGATGGGGTCTCTCATAATATGAAAATGAAAAGTGAATTAAGAGGAATATAAAATAACATCCTCAAACATAAGAGCATGGAGCATAAAAGAAATGACATAAAAGAGATTGCTTGAAAAGAAAGAGAGAGGTAGGATCCCTAACCTTAAACGTAACTCTTAAAACTCGAAGGTTGGGACCTTGAGGGCTTGGAGGCACCTTGGGAGGACTCCTTGGGATGAAATGAGACCCGAAAATCGTTGGGAGAGAGTTGGGAGTGATAAATAAAGTAGGAAAGGGTGGGTATTTATAGGGAATGTGAGGGGACAATGCATTAATGGCCAAGGGACACCTCATAAGTGGTTTTCTCAAAACCATGGTCTCCCCCATGGTATTTCCCATGGATTTAGGCCACATGGGTCCCCACACACAATAATGCATCACCTTTGGTCGAACAACCCTTAAAATATCTCATGAAATCATCATGACAAAGTTATGATGTCATTAAACATACCGAAACCCTAAAACTGTATTTTTACTATTCACTAAAATTTCAACTTTCTCAGAAAAATCCCAAAATATCACCTTAACCAAATATCAATGCTCTGATTTCAAAAATGAACTCTATTTTATAAAAATAATTTTCTAAATATTTTTAATTTAATTTTTAAATAAATACACTATTCATCGAAAATTCATTTTTTTCAGAAAAATCCCCAAAAATTACCTTAACATAATATCGATGTGCTAAGTTCAAAAATGAAATCTGTTTTGTAAAAATAATTTTCTAAATATTTTTAATTAAATTTTTAATTAAAAACACTATTCACAAAAAAACTAATACTTGACTAATAATTTATGAAATAGTTATTTACTTATTTTATTGAATCTCATTACTTAATCAAGGTGCCTAGATTATATTAATACTTTCTTTAAGTGATATTACTAATCCATTTGGTCACATTACTAATCCTAAGCATAAAAGCACTATTCATAATTTACTATTCATCAAAAAATTAAGTTGATCTTATTAGATTCAAAATTTCGTACTGAACATAATTTTAGAAGACCATTTTTTGAAAATCATTACACATTTTTAATTATTTTAGGTTTATATAAATATTTTTAAAATAACCTTTCTCTAAAATTCATCAAAAATATGCATACTATATTTATCCGGACATTTGAAAATTCATAAACTTCATCATAAGAAGAAATCAAAATTTTTATTTAAAACAAAGGATTACACAAGGCAGTTATGGTCTCCTTACATAGCCCCTTATAACCCCAGTATAGGACCTAAGTTCAAGGTGTGCTAAGGTGAGAGAATCTGAGGGCGGCTCAGCCAACATTGCACGAGAAGTAATTTCTATCAGTTTGAACTTCTCGCGAAGGCGATTCCGTTCTAGATTCACACGATGAAGTTTGGCTTGGGTTTGGTCCAGAGAAAAGCCCAGTTGTGCTACCTCCTTCACAAGTTCTGTTAGATGGGCTTCGATTGGCCCGAGACTGCTAGATGAAGCCATCAGATCTTCTTTCTATATTAATTAACCAAGATCAATTGTATTTAGAGACAATAATCGAAACGCTTAGTTTCCAACAGTCATATTGACCAATGGTCATAGAACAGTCAAAAACTAATGGTCTCATTTTAATTATACTCATGTTATCAAATGAAACAGGTTTGTTGAGTATAAAAATAAAATAACACTGAAAATTAGGAAACAAGATTTATTCAAAATTTCGGATCGTTATAGTATATCTATTCCAGAGCTGCCTCTACCTAATCGTATCCAGATAGAGATTTATTTTCTTGATAAACAACTTAACCAAAAATCACCAATATTTAGTGATGTTTTTATTATACTTAGTCATATCCATAATGCCTTCACTACGGTTTTATCTTTTTAATCCCAAAAAAAACTAAACCTATACTCTCATACAAACTATAACAACCCTTATTTTTATTACACAATTTTACATGATTTATTACATACACTATTAAATTGATAAAACAAATATGATTGTGAGTAATAGTGTCTTTGGGTATTAGGAATATTATATAATTACTTAAAACATGAAACATGACATCTTTATTGAAAACTTTCTTTACCTGGCCACTACATTCTCTCATAGTTATCATTGTATGGGATTACCAGAGGACATTCATAATAAAAGGGTGCGCTATAAAGCCCAGTAAGGGAGGAAAAAAGTCATAACATGAAGTGTAAATTACATGTTAGGCATTTGGAATATTAATAGACCATTAGAGAAACATGGAAATAATGGCATGGTATAACATGATTATCATAACATGGAAATGTGGAAACAACCCTTAACATGATATTAGCATGATCCATGGCTCATTGCACATGGGGAAAGGGTAAAACCTCATATCACTTGAATTAGAATTATTAAACCCTCATTTCACTTTATGTATCATGATACAAATCATTACCCAATGCACTAGAGCGCTATCAAGGCGCACCCTTCTTAAACATTTCATTCCATGCATAAGTGTTCCACATGGATCGTACAACATGGAATCATTAAAGATTATAATTTATTCTAAGATAAATGAATTTGGAATTAATATGTGAAACAGTGTTATCAATAATTAAATTTTCATAAATTTTAATATCCTTGATAGTGAAATGGGCTTGGTATTCACGACACAATGACTTTGGCTTGGAAAATCGTGGTGCAATTTCTGTAGTCTAACGGCGTGACATAAGAATATATAAGAATGTTTGATGAGAGAGAAAGGGTTTTATCATCATATTTACATTAAATGGATATTAAGGGGGACATATAGATACATGTTCCAACATATATAATGGATTTTTATATTCATAATGCAAAATAATTGGTTGATTTTAATTGAGGAGATAGAAATTCCTTATTGAATTTCGGCATGGTAACAGGTGTACATGGGAGCCATTAATGAGAGAACAATTGGACATTCATCATTAAAACGTAAATAGGTAAGTATGGGGAGGTTATAAATCATACCCCATCATTTTTAATTTAAAATAAAAGGGAATAAGAACTTCAAAAAATTGGACAAAAATGAGAATGGAAGAAATCCCATATTTGGAAGTGTGATCCCAAAGGCTTTGGAGGGGCTTCATAGAAAATTATTCAGAGTTTGGGGTGCCTTGGGGGGATTATTTAAATAATAGGGAATATTTTGGTAAATCTTCAAAGGCTTTGAGTCACGAGTAAGTTGGAGCTTGAGCTGGTTTATATAGGAAAAGGGAAGGAATTATTTACTATTTAGGTTTTAGACCCAACACATTAAACTAACCAAAACCACAAACCATACCATGGTTTTTTCCAACGGTTTTAGTCCAAGGGGATTAAATAAATATTTTATAAGGCCCATGGCCAAACATATTAAAATATCAGGCTTGCTTATGCGGAGGTGAGTTATACTCTTAAGTAAATCTTTTTAAAATCACAAAATGTATTATATGTCTTGGAGGGTCTACTAAAGCTTTCTAAAATAAATAAAACAAACCTAAAATCACATTATATTAATGTAAAATAATATATTGTACAGAAATAATGTTTATAGTATTTTTATTACATCACTATTAGAGAATTATGATGTCATAAAACACATTATATATTTAAACGTTACATAATTTTTACCCAAAAAATCGATTGCCTCAGAAAATTATGAAAACCTCACCATTGGATAATTTCGATGTCCTGATTCCAAAAATAATATTCATTTTACCTAAATAATTTTCTAAATATGTAAATTTTTTCTTTTAAAATGAAATCATATATTTATCCAAAATATATGGGTTTTGACAAAAATAGTTGTGATACCTTAATTAAAATTTCAATTGTATTCATAATAATTATATGGTCATTTAAATTTAATAAAAACAAATTTAGTAATAATATTTAATTTATATTATATTTAATTCAAAAATCCATTAATTCATCTAAATATATTTATTAATTCCCTAAAAATGTGATTTTTTACTTTAAAAACTACATACAAAGTAACAATAATTAAATAAATTTATATTCTCTATACAAAAATAATGCAGATAATTGTAATACTAGGGTATCGTTACATAACCCCTGATAACACCTGCATATGACTGAATGGTATGTGTGCGATGGAGATAGACTATTTGAGTGGCTCGGATAACATCGATCGAGTGGTAATCTCTATCAACGTCCACTTATCCCGTAGGCAGTTCTGTTTGAGATTAACAAGTTTAATCTCAGCTTGGGCTTGGTCAAGAGGGAATCCCAATGATACAGATCTACTAGATGGGGCGATCACAAAACATGTTAAATCCAAAAAATGGGCTTTGTATGAAGTAATTCTACCGGATGAGGTAGTCCCTTCCTTTGTCTGAGTAAATTGGATTTGTTAAATCCCTGTATTTATATAATCGTGTGATCACTGTTCAATGGCTATATTAGCAATGGTCACAATATTTAATGGTATTTTGAAATAAAAAAACAAAAAACCAAAGAAGGGAATATTTAATATAACCATTTTATATAATAAGTCATTTAATTAGATCAAGATGAAATTTCATTAATGAATGTTTGGGTCGTTGCATATTTATTGGAAATCATCGCATTATGATTATTTGATATAAAACAAATTTAGGTGTAAACCAAGTTTTTGTCCTCTGTGTGCACTCCATGACCATTATCTCCCTTTGAAATCCACTGAAAAATATTGTTACACATTCATCCAACTAATTGAATAATTAATATAGTGAAATTATCATGAGAGAACCTCCAACATATACATCAACCATCAAATTATATCCCTAAGAAAACACATTAGAAAGGGATTAAATAGTAACCAAAATTCAATTCCATGATGATAGAATAATATAATAAATCATTTATAAATTTTCCAATACACTATAAGTATATTCGTTACATAGTTATTCAATTTTTAAAATATATATAAACTGGTCCATATATTTTTATAGAGGTAATAATAATGAAAATGAATTCTAGACTTGGTCTTCCAATGATATGATAGAGTATGGTGGTAGAATTTTTATCCACACTCATGCTTATTCATTGATGGAAAAATGTAAGATATATATCCTCCCATCATCACATTTTACAATTTTGAATTGAAACATGTCTCAAAATTTCTTAAAACTCCCAATATATTATTAGGTGTCTTTTGTAGTAGATCTGAGAATTATAAGGAAAGTGTCACAATTTTTTTATCACTAGAATTATCTCCAAATGATGAGAAATAGTTGGTTCTACTAGGTTACAAGGATTAACACCAATATTTTTTGGTATTTCATAGTTAGTTAATAATTTGGTCTCTTGATTCCATCAATAGATATCTTTTACTTCCATATATTTGTTTTATTATCCAGTACTGCAATGTTGATCTCTTTGAGCCATGATATTCTATTATTGTTTTGTGTTTTTATAGTTCTTTCTCGATGAAATTTCATAATCTTTATTGAAGGAAGTATATCATTTTTTTATATTACTATAGTTGTGTAATAATGTGTTTAATTCTTCTATGAAAAGATAGAATAATATAACCATGTGTAAAATTATGAAAATGAGAATAAACAAATATGTAAATTCCAAAAAAAATTAATCACTACTAAACTTCATTCACTATAAATAGTGTCAATTCCAACATCACAAGAATGTATCATTACTTTTCTTAGGTAAATAAAAGTAAAAAAATAAACATAAAATGTTAAATTAATTTTAAAAATTATTTAAATTGATTTCAAAGTATATACATAGAATATTTGTCGAAATTATTTAGAATATTATAAGACAAGTTGAAAAAAACGCATGGTTGAATTTGTTCTATTGATGAAAAATATGTTGGTTTCACTCTGAAGGATTAATTTTGGGTTCACTATGTCTCTTCTAAAACTCGAGTAGTCTCGAGCAAGGATCTTATTTATTACATTTTCATATGTTATGAGAAATCTCTTCCCAAATGACCAAATAATGTAGTAGTCGTGGTATATTAGATGCTTAATTGAAACATGAATTACCTTTAATAAATAAATCATAAAAATTTTCTGAGAATATCTTAATTACATTTATCATATCATTCCATATAAACCATTTTAGACTTCCTAGATTCCTGGGATTGGAAAAAAAAATAATGTGACCATACACATTTTAAGGATTATATATAATATAATTTATAATGAATCCATAAGTATATACAATATAGATATGTAAATAACTCAACATACATGTCATGTTATAATTAAACTAAGAATGATGTGTATCCATAGATAAAATAAATGTGAAAATAGTATAGAAGATAATCAATATGGAATTTTAAATAACTACACAAACATTAAATTTTAAAATGAACCAATCTACCATAAATGGATAATGAAAAATATATATGGAAAGGTAAACAACATAACAGAAATTACATTTAAATACCATTAAGATAATGATAAGGTAGGAAATAATCAATATAAAATGATAAATAACCCAAAACACATTTCATTTAATCACTAAAATAAAATTAAATACATGAAAATATAATATCATTATGGAAATCTCATCAATAATGATAATTGAATTCTTATAGATGGAAATGATTAATTATTGGATTCCAAAATCAGATGCATCATGATAATAAAATAATGAATACCTTTCACAAGACATTTTAAAACAATATGTAAAACCTTTTTTAATTCAAGCTTACTTATTCACCCCATAAAACTATCAATGAACTGAGTGGTTATATAATAACCTTACTCGTCAATCACTATAGGCCCAAATAATTCCTCATATATTGAGTAATCAATTTAATTCATGTATCAATATGCATTAACATAAAAATACATATTGAGTATAGTTTACATATTTATAAATATTTCCCAATTAAATCTAGTAACATTCAATGTAAGCCACCATATGTATAACGATGATAATTTTCAAGAAATAAGAGTATCTATGATATAAAGTAGCGATATTTAATAGAAATTTAACGTATAATGATAATAGAAATGTTAAAATTTCAATGGAGAGTTTGTGACTACCAAAAAATTTATATAATGAAAAGAATATCAGAAATATCCATGGTAAAAATAATTATAAACTACCTAGGGGAAGAATAAGGATTGTATCAAATTGTACCCATTTTATTTATGATCAAGGGTTTTCATTATTGATTAATAGAAATACCATAAAATGATCTTCAATAACATTTTTGAAGAGAATATATTTTTCATTTTGACAGTCACTTTTTGAAATATAAAACATTATGAAAATCCATTTCTTTTAAAATCACATTTTAAAACTAACAATTTATACAATATTAGTAAAAAAATTAATTTTAAAAAAACTTGTTAAAATTTAATGGATTTCTAAAATAAGTGATTTTCATGATATATGGTGATTCCATATGTTCCACACGAGTTAGAAAAAATATTTAAATTTTATTACAAAATAGATTTAAAATTTCCTTGTTTGGAAAATGATAAGAAGATTCATTTCAAAAAACATAACATTAAAAATGTATAAAAATATATTTTCTTAATCCTTTTAAATATTTTAATAAATTTTTTGAAAACATTTTTATAAAACATTACTATGGATGAAAATGAATTTCTGACCGAAGGGAGAAATGATGTTACATATTCTTTTAATAGTTTTCTAAAAAAATTTAAGTACAAATGAGTGGAAAAAGATAATATTATTTAAAAATAAAATGGATAAATATATGCTGGGAACATTATATTGGTTTATTATACAATTATTAAAAAAAATTCCATTAATTGAAATACATGTATGAATAATCTCGATTAGAATGAGATTATGAAATAAAGATCACAAATATCATAATTTACAAGTGATTACTAATTAATGAAATTATATTGTGTATCAAATTTAAGGAAAAATAAAACAAGATTAAATACAATATAAGAAAATAATATGTAATTTCACACATAATATAATAATATCAAATACTATAAAGTTATAATATCACCCAATCCAAATAAATTGAGATATGAAATACCTTACTACTGGGTAATTATCAATTCAAATACACTTGGAAGAAAAAATTCAAATTGAAATATAAAATACAAAGTCCAATTTAGGAAACATTATATTAAATATAAAATAGGTATTATATAAAGCATATCTATGAAATTAGGTGTATAAGATTACAATATTCATTAATTAATGAAAATTGAGATGATGTCCCTTACCTCCTACTTCCTATTAGTTAACTGTGTTTTATCCTATGGTATAGTACTTTAAAACATTTTATTAACTTATTAAATAAAAATAAAAATATTTATCATATCATATATTATCCTTTTATGAAAACTAATTACCCTTTCAGTCATAATATTTCATTAATTTCATTGCTTCCTTTGTTATTTTCCTTGTTCTCTCGTTTGTGAATTGTTATGAAAGTTTCAGTTACTTTTTATACTATATAATTCCATAATACCAAGAATAATAATAATAATGAAATTATATTCATACTTTATATCAATTATACTTTTAAAAAAAATAATTAAATTTTATGTTTAAAAATGGGGTATGTTACAATCATTTAAACGGTTAGGCACATCTGTTCATATGTAGTGTTTCCATTTTTCAATGATCCTTTTTGGAAAGGAGGTAATTTATATTTGACTTTTATAGAATTATCATAATTTTATATATATAATATTATTTCATTAAATTTAATCATATATATAATCCATATGTTTTGGTGTTGATAATAGATTCATATTACTTCATGACGGTGGTAGCCCACACATATACGAACAATGTTATCATCTTAGTTTAAAGAAATGATATATTATATTTTAAGAATAAAACATATTTCATTAATATCATAATTATTTAATTTATATCATATATAATCATGAAATTTTCCTTGATATCAATATATGAAATGTGTTAGTGAAATATAAATCACCTCACATCCTAAGGCGGTAGTCCTTCGTACACATGAGATACATTATCAAATTCCCTATATAATAGAATGTAAAAAATGGAATATATATTTTAATGAATACATAAGTATAATTATACTATAAATATCATATATATACTTTATATTCGTCTTCATAGAAAACTATGGGAGCTGGTAATTGGAATAATTATTGCACTAGTTCCCGAGGTGGTAGTCTACCATAGACATAGATGATGAATTAATAACCCATTTGATTGAATTGGATATTGTTTTAGGTAATGAACATAGAATAATAACATCATTGTATATAATATATATTGTTTCTATTATATCATATTTTATTAATTATAATTGAATGAGGTGGGGGAAGACATAAAATATAAATGTGTATTGAAGAACAAAGCCTCTTTTTCGGGTATCCTTCTTTGGATCACAAAAACTTTATTCTATGTATTTCTTTATCACACAATATGTAATTGGTAATATTATGAGCGTAGTTAGGATGTGATTTTTAGAATTCATGTCTAACATTATTTGATTTTAAGGTGTGGAGAGGAGAGGATAAGGGTGGATTTTTATAAGTGATGTGAGTGGAAAGCATGCAAGTTTTTAAAAATAAAGGTGTACCCATGTTTTTCACTCATCACCAGGACCAAATAAAGAATATTATAAATAATTAGAAATTATTTCTGCTAAATATGGTAATAAAATAGATATTAGACATGTTTTTATGTGTTTTTTTATCCATTATCATTTTAATTTAACACCTTGTCAATCCATTTTTAACATAACCGCTATAAATAAATTTATTTGTTTTCAGTATTTGTTTTTGTAAAAAATTATGTTGTACCAGTTAGATAATATAAATTATTCTAATTCCAAAAATTTAATTTTTTTTTAAAAATTCCATTAACATAAGTGGAAGAGTTTAATATAAAATCCTTCTTATAGACATCACGAGAAATTAGGTTTTCAAATATAAAATATTCAAAATTTTAGAATGTTTTTAAAGCCAATATAAATATTGTTATTATTAAAATAACCTAAAGTGGAATAATTTATATATATTTTATGTAATTTTACTTTTAACCAAATTAAAAATATAATTGAAATTTATAAATAAATTAAACGAAAATAAAGTATAAATTTAATATTCTATTTTGTTTACTATCAATTGAAAATGAATCTTTTTATAAAAAGTTAAACATTCTCCCAAATAAATCGTGTATATTATAATATAAAAAATGTTGTTAATTTTTCAAATATATTTTCTAAAATTGGTAAAAATTAATATTAAATTATTTTAGAAAAAGTGAAACTAAACATAATTTTAGAAAAATACATCCTTTTAGAAAACATTTTTTTTAATATTAAATGATTAAAATTTTATTTCTAATCAACTGAGAAACATAATATTTTTATCTTATTTAGTTTTATTCATATTTTAAATTTTAATTGATAGGCTTTAATTTTACACTATATTAGAGTAATTTTAGGATTATGTTTTTGTATTCAGTAGGCCATCAAAGAGACTAAAAGTAAAGAAATATTTGTCAGGGGTTTTTTAAATCAATGTTGTGTGTAGCATATAATATTGAAAAAAATGTTTTTATTTTAACGTAATTGGTATTTACACTCTACCTAGCTTAAATAAATTATGTTCTCAAAATTTAAAAATGAAATCCATAATCACTGGTTTGGTATTTGAAAATTAATTTGTTTAATACCCGCATCATAAAAAGGGAAAATAAACTATGATATTTATAAGAGATAATGGGAATTTAAAAAGTTCATATGGAATAACACATAACTAATATTGAAATTTAGATTAAATTGGAGTCATGTGAAGATATGGACATGTAGGAAAGAGAGATATAATTATAGAGACTAACTAAGACTATTTATCACAATAAAGTGAATGTTCAATGGAATATTAAAGGCCATAAAACCATAAATATATAATGATTCAAAAGGTTGTATGATTTATCAGCTCTAAATGTAATAGGATGTCTTTTTCGTTTCAATATTCATTTAAAAAATTTGAGTAATTATTTTAATATCTAAGAATATTTGTAAAAATTACATGGTTCTTTTTAATTTCCTAAGTAAAATTTAATCATTTGATTGTTCTTCAATCAGTTTCAAATTCATCCGATTAACTATGAAAATAATATAGGTTAATCGAAATTTTTTATGCCTGAAGTGCTAAAATTCACTTTTAATGTATTGTAAGATCCATAAAAGAGTCACTTTTCATTCATTGTATCTCAAACAATCTTATAAAACAAATATGTCTAGAATTATTTATCAAATATATTAAATTAATCTATAATCCTAAAAATTAATACCAATAATTCATCATTAATATTTTTATTTTTATCATTTAACCAATAACAATAAAAATTTATCTAGTCCATTTCCAAGGACAATTGTAGGTTCTAAACCCTTGTTATCCTTCAATCATGGGTTCGAGCACCATAGCTTTTCCAGATGTGATGTTTTTTCACCCAAAATGTGGCCATTCTTTTTCCTAATATATATTAATATAATTCCAATAATTTTCAAAAAAAAAATTATGACATACATATGGTAAATAAAATTAAAATTTAAAGAATCTCTTTAAAAAGGTTTTTAATACAACCATTTTTCATGAGGTCCAATAATAATTTTTTAATTTTATTAGAATTTTATTAATTATCATATTATCCCAAAAGGTCATCAATATCTTTAAACACATTCCTATAAATTGGTAAATATCTATTCTGAAAAAAATCCACTTACAACATTTAGTTTCCATAAATATCTCCCAAAATATAATTATTCTTAGTAGACTCCAATATCATAAAATATAAAAGGGATGTTTAAGAATTTGAACATATGATCATTGTTAAACTCATAATCCCATTATAGTACCCATAACTGTTATGTTAATTATGATATATATTCTTGTCAAAGATAAAAAAATCCTTAGATGTTTCATAATTGTTTCACCGATATACCATTAATAAAATAATTTTTTTAAATTAATTCTCAATTTATGATAAGTAAATACATCGACCATTTTATATCATCATTTTTCTTTCCATGGAGTAGGGGATAACCTTTAGAAGAGGTCATTGGGTTGGATAATTCAGTTGTTCAACTCATTTAAGGATATTAACTATAAATGGATCCTTATGATAAAATTTATTTCATTTAGTCATACTCATTATTTTTCCTCAAAAATTCACTTCTTTATGGACTTATATTCATTGATAAAACATATTCTCATTCATTTGAAACTGCTTCTTTTTAATTTATGACTTCTTTGGTTTAACATTTTACATTCATTATAATTACCTACTATATGCCTTCATAATAGTTTAGAATGAAAAAATGAATTATCTTATGAATATCCCCATTATTATCAAATTAGATGCACAATAAGGAATATTGTAATTCACTAGGTAATAATCGAATCTATCCTAATGTTTAATTTTGAGACTCATTAATCATAGGTAAATATATTCTAGAATCACATGCACTTGAATTATTCAGATTAAACTGTATTGCAAAGAAAAATCATATAATCTCTACATTAAAAATTCACTAGTATGTTCTTCTATACTTATTGTCAAATTTTATCCTAGTTTTATGTTCTCCAATATTTGTTCTCCATAATATAGTTCCCATGTGTTCTAGGAATATTCATTTGATACCCACTACAATTACCCACACCCTAGTAGCTTAGATCCAGTGTCTTATTAATTACATTAGAATAAGACACATAGAATATCATCCCGATGGTCTGAATAGTTTATTATTATTGGAATCCTTGATATATACATGAGAATTGAATTTCAATTGAAAAAAAATTAAAACATTTTTTCAAGATTAAAATTATTATATCTTGAATAACCTTCTATATAAATCCTAGTAAATATCATGGATATATGGGAAATGGAAACATTAAGGTGACCTCAAATATATAGTAATAGTTACGTATAGTAGAATCTATATTAAATCAATAATACTAATATATTTTTAAAAATAAATAATATAACAAAAATACCATGTAAGAAATAAACTATGAAGGAAGTGTATCTAGAGATCATATCAATGTGAATATATCATAGATAATAATCAATATGGAAAGGTAAATAACTAAGAAAAATTTTCATTTAATCAAAAACAAGGACATAATAACTGGACAATGAATAATAGACATTGAAATGTAAATCACCGAACAAACATGAAATTTAAATTACATTACTATCATGATTAGATAAGATGTATTCAAAATGGATAGGTAAATAACTAAAAACATATTCCATTTAATCAGTAACTAAGAATGTAATTCATCCAAAGATGATATATTTCTGAAAATATCATGGATAATAATAATTGAATTATTAATGAAAAAATTTCATAGGCATTCGATTTCATGGTCTCAGGCATCATGATACCCCAAACATCAATACCTTTCACAAGGTGATTTAATGCTACATGTAAACACTCATTGAATCCTAGATTACTTATTCACCTATTGATATTACTGATTCATCAAAGGGATATATTATTTTCCCCCACCCATAACTGTTGGTCCAAATAATTCTTTATATATAAAATAATCTATTTAATTCAAGAATAAATATTACTTAACATTAAATCTATGTATTTTTTATAGAATTCATATTTATCAGTATTTCCCCCAATCAATCAAATAACTTTCAATGTAAAAATCATATGTATAAATGAGATACGATTTAAGAGACAATAATATACATGATAAATATGTTATATATTTTTAGGAAATTTAATTTCTAATTATCATAATAGAGTGAATATCTTAAAGGGAAGATAATGACTACACATAAATTTTATAAGGATGTGGATTTAAATACTATCATTGGATAAATTATAATAAACCATATAGAGGAATAATAAGGGTGGTATCAACATATAAATTTTAGGGTTAGAATAATTGTTTATTTTTTCACAACCCCCTCCCCACAATGTGTACCCCTCCTGGGTCGGCCATGTGAAAAGGGAGATAATAACCCCCGAGTCTGGCCTCCAGTTGGCCCCGGGTTGGCGACTAGCATCGAGGGTATAATAAACACACAAATGGGAGGCGTTACCCTCTAAGAGAACACATGCAGAAGACAGAGATAAGATAGAAACCAACCATCTCCAACTGAGAACTGAAATATAAAAGAAACCCATGTACATATATGAAATTACATGAAAAAGTACAACAACTAAAATGGAAAACTACAAGTACCCAAAAGAAAGTAAAATGACAGTGACCACATGCCCAAACAGCTCCTCCAACTACATGCTCGTAGTTACCAGCTTGATCATCAACCTGCTCCAATTGACATGAAAAATAGTTTATATAAACGTAGGGTGAGTATAAAAGTATACTCAGTAGGATCCTCCTTGAAGCCTCTCGTGCACAGTAAAGAAAGCATGCTAAAGCACAGTGAACAAAAAGTGAAACTAACTCGTCACCTAAACAGGTATACTAAGTTCCCAACCTCACCATGGCTACTCTCACAAAGTAACGCATACAAGAATATAGCATTTAGAAAATAATATCAAGGGTACCCCGCTACTAATTCCCCACTGGTTTGCCGCTCTGCCCCAACGACATATGTCTTGTGAGTATCTCTCCAAAGGCTTACCCGTATACACCTGGGATAAGATCCACAATCTACCCCACGTTCAGCACAAAGGCTTACCTGTAGACACCTGGGATAAGCACCACACCATCCTCTCCACCAAAAGTAACCAGGTTGTTTTTATGAGCCACCACAGCTTGCATAACGTGTATCATACATCAGGTATTATACCTCAATCCATTACAGCCCATACACCGAGTAAGGATCCTCAAGCCATCACGGCCTATACACGTTACACCTATAGTAGTCCATAGGATACAATATCCAGAATATATGTGTGTGAATAACCAAAATCCATTACATCCCTCTACACACATATATGGGAAAAACTAACTGTTGTGCCTAAGGCACTAGTATCTACCAAGAGAAGAGAGAAGGGTCAAAGGGGGTAGTCAGCCATTCACCCTCCCATCAGAATGTTGGGTAAAACACCCCCAGGGCTCAGAATCCCCTGGGTTCCAGTTACCCTTACTGGCAGGGTGGAGTAGCGTATAGAAACACAAAAAAGTACAAAATATATTATAACTCACAACCACACTATGGGAATAACCTAGTCTTAGACGCAACACTGGCTAATGTCTCTCTCAGACTCTGGGCTATCACTTCTAAGACTAGGTATCCTATAAGCACCCAACCATTTAAAGGGATTTATTGTATTACTTCATTCCCTTTTTATCAATTTCATTTTACGTCTATTAATTCATCTAACATTAATTAATCATGAACAATCCTCATTAAATTTATTAGCATCACACCCAAATTCAAATGTTGCTTCAAAGTTTCAACCTCATCATTATATTACAGCATCTCTATCCCCATGGGTTAACATCAATTATTCAAACATTCATTACAGAATTACATTCCCATATTTCCAGGAATTCTATAAAAGCATCCTATGCTACAAAACAGAAGAGGGATCATCTTTTTGAGTAGATTTACTACCCATCGAGTCTTTGCTGCCTATAACAAGAGTGTAGACCCATTCTCCCTCGAGAGTCTAAACACAGAAAGCACGCGGCATACCCCGCGTGTCTTCGCCTCCTTCAGAAGAAGGGTAAGCAAGACCAGCTACCTTGAGCAGTGGGGAAAATTAAAGAAGATAAACAACCAAATAATCCACAAGCATCCAATAACCACATCCATCCCATTTCATCATACCTGGTGTCCTCCCTGACACCCACATGCATAAACCAATGCATCTCACCACTCTAGGCATCGTCCACTTCCACAACCACATGCCTTTATGCCTCCACATATCCCAACACCCTCCCTGGGTCACATCACAGCACAAGCAGCAGAAAATCAAACATCACATCAATATGGGATCTTGACCCTTTAATAAGGCATCTGACCTTCAAACAACAAGCACCAACATATTTCTGGTTTACCAACCAACTGAATTAAACAAGCACATTGGCATCCATTGATTAACTTCAAGTTGGAACAACAACCACAAAAAAACAACCAGATTCATTTACATGCCCCTTTATCTTTAGCGAATTAATTATCAATTAATTCTAGCTTTACGTTCTTCACCAATTTCATCAAGAGAAACATGCTAACATGCAAGTCATAAATATCACACTATCTAGCAAACAAGAGGAGAACCATTATCACAGCACAAAGCAATAACATGTGATAAAACCAATTATTTTAATCTTGTTTAGGTAATTAATTAGGACAATTTCATTGTGATCCAAAGGGCTAAATCATGCTAACTCTATGATTTCACATAAACAATTAAATAATCCATGAATCCCCTACCTCAATGATTTTCAAGAAAACCCACAACGGTCGAAGAACGCCCAAGAAGACCGGGCCGATTCACCAAGGATCCTCCCAATATATCCTCTCATAGCACAACCAAGACCAAAGATCATCGTAAATGAAATCCACACACTATGATCTACCCATAACGGGCGTAGTTCTAAGATCCCAAGAGAAGAGGATGAGTAGGTCTAGGTAGATCTAAGAAACCAACCAAAATGGATCACTTACCTCGAGAAACCGACTTTGATTCGCCAAGAGAAGCCTCCAGATCGCCTCCAAAATGCTTGGTACAGGTTCTTACACCCACAAGGAAGGGTAATCCCATGTTATGGACACTTAGGGGCTTAAAAAAAGTGATTAAAGGAAAAAATAGTTAGATCCACCATTTTAGGATCTAACTTCAAGTGCCCCCACGGATAGTCAGCACGGTTTAACAAACTATGCGCTAACCATGAATTAGCTTCTACCTCGAAAAAACACTCCTGACATGGTTAGTCCGCATGGTTAGGAAAGCCGTGCGTTAGCCACTACCCCCAAGACCAGCCTTGCATGGTTTGGCTACATGGTTTAGGCAAACCGTGCTCCAACCGCGCGAAAGCTATTACCCTTTAGCTTTCCTTAAAGGTCCACCCAAACGCACCCCCCCCAGTCACCTTGACATCCCAAAACACCTCTAGCACCACATTTTCACAAAGGAATGTACTGTAGTGGTCCGGGACACTACATCAGATACCTCTCAAAACATTCTCATCCTCGAGAATCCAAAATCAACCTAAAGAGAAAACGAACCAGGGTCTGAACAAACCACCCACTGAGATACCTCTCAAAAGAGAGAATGCCACCAAAGAAAAAAAGGGTGCCATCTCATAAACATGAAGGTTTCATAACCACATAAGGAATCTTCATTACATGAAAGAGTTAAACATTAAACAACTCTGTGTACTGAGCACGTATTTGTGACTCACGTTCCCATGTACTCTCCTCCAAGCCATTGTGCCACCAAAAGACAAGAACTAAGGGGATGGAACGCCCGCACAACACTTTCTCCTTGCGATCTTGGATCTCTATAGGTCACTCCTCAAAGGTGGAATCATCATCAACATCGATCTCTCCCGAATCGATGACGTGGGAGTCATCATGAAGATAACGATTTAGCTGTGATACATGGAAAACATCATGTATCTGAATCATCATAGGGGGAAGTGCTACTCGATACGCCACAGCTCCAACATGATCTAACACCTCAAAAGGCCCAAAAAAGCGGGAATAAAGCTTACTCCCTTGACAAAACCTTCATTTCCCATGATGGGGAGTCACCTTCAGAAACACATGATCCCCAACATTAAACTCTAAGGGTCTCTTCCTTTGATTTTTCATAGGATTTATGATGATCTTGCGCTGCCTTCACCCTCTCACAAATCACCTGAACCATATCTGTAGTATTCTGCACTAGTTCCGGTTCGAGAATTGCTAACTCTCTGACCCCAGTCCAGAACAATGGATAACGGAAAGGCCGACCATACAAGGCTTTAAATGGCATCATACTGATGGAGGAGTGGAAACTATTATTGTAGGAAAACTCCACCCAGGGTAAGTTCATCATCCATGAACCTCCAAAATCAAGAACACAAGAGTGAAAAATGTCTTCAAGAGTCTGTATGGTTCACTCTTTCTGACCATCCTTTTGAGGATGAAAATAAGTGCTAAGGCATAGCTAAGAACCGAAAGAATGTTGGAGACCTCTCCACACCCTTGAGGTAAAATGAGGATCTCAATCAGAAGTGATCATCTTTGGGAATCCATGAAGTCTCACCACCTCCTTTAGATACTACCTCGACAAAACGTCCACTGATCTTGACTCCTAGATTGCTATAAAGTGGGATGATTTCATTAAACGATCCACTACCACTCAAATAGCATCATGCCGTCCTGGAGCTCGAGGTAGACCAGTAACAAATTCCATTAAGATGTCTTACCACTTCCACTGAGGAATATCTAATGGCTGGAGAAGACCACCAGGAACATGGTGTTCGGCCTTCACCTTCTGTAAGACTAAACACCGAGACACAAAATCTGCAACCGCAGGCTTCAGCCCAGGCCACCAAAACTGACTCCTCAAGGATCGGTAAATCGTTGTCACGCCAGGATGTACTGCTAAGGGCGAACTATGGAAATCTCTGAGAACTGTCTCATGCATCACCAAGGGTACAAAAATCCTTCATTATACAACACTCTATGTTGTTAATCCTCATACCAACCATCTGGGGCATCACCACAAACGAATCGGTCTCTCCAGACCTTCACCTCAAGATCCCCCAACTGGGACTCTTCTAACTTATGCACCAGGGATGACTGTAACGGCATCTAAAAAAGAAATCCTCTACCTCCAACTTCTTACATATCAAGATGCAATGCTGGAAGTTCTTCTATTACTCTCCAAGACTCACCGGACTCATGCACAACATCACTACGTGACATTCAGCTCAGCACGTCAGCTACAACATTCCCTTTTCTAGGTGTATAAGCTATTTAGAAGTCGTATTCCTGCAACAACTCCATCCACCAATGCTGTCGTAAGTTCAAGTCACACTGGGAGAAAACATACCTCAAACTCTTATGATCAGTGAAAATCACAAAGCACTCACCAATGAGGTAATGTCTCCACAACTTCAGAGAAAACACCACAGTTGCCAACTCAAGATCATGGGTGGCATAGTTGCATTCATGGGGACATAACTGACGAGACCCATAAGAAACCACTGACCTCTGTTGCATGAGAACACATCCTAACCCCAGATGTGATGCATCGTAGAAAACATCAAACTGAACTCCTTTAGCTGGAAGATAATGGACTGGGGTACTTACTAACTTCTCCTTTAGATACTCGAAAGCTGCCTGACACTGATCAGTCCATATGAATGAATGATCCTTCTTGGTCAAAGATGTTAGAAAAGTTGAAAACCATGAGAAATTGGCTACGAACATTCTGTAGTAGCCTAAGAGACCAAGGAAACTTCGCACCTCTGACACTATCTTGGGATCTTCCCAAGGAAAAAATGCTTTAATATTCGATGGATCCAAAGCTACTCCCTGTTGGGACACAACATGCCCCATGAAACGGACTTCTCAAGCCCAAAACTCACACTTTGACAACTTCTCGAATACTTATGTCGAAGAAGAACTCTAAAAACGCCTCGCAGATGTTCTGCATGCTCTTTTTCAGATGTGGTGTACACAAGGATGTCGTCGATGAAAACTACCACGAACGTGTCCAAGAACTCTCAGAGCACAACATTTATCAATCCCATGAACACAGATAGAGCATTCTTTACACCAAATGGAATTACAAAGAACTCATAATACCCATGACGACAAAGAAACGTAGTCTTTCGGAAATCCTCATCCTTCACATGAATCTGATGATATCATGACCGCAAGTCGATCGTTGAGAACCAATGTGCTCCCTTCAGTTGATCGAATTAATCATTAATCAGTGGAAGAGGATATCGGTTCTGTATTTCCACATTTTTTATGTGACAATAATCAACACACAACCGCAAACTGTCATAGTCCTTCAACATGAACAGAACTGGTGCACCCCATGGGGAAACACTTGGCCGAACAAAACCACATGGTAAAAGACCATCAATCTATATACGTAGCTCTCGTAACTCAGAAGGTGACATCCTATACGGATACATATATATATGAGATGCTCCTGGCTATAGCTCGATCACAAACTCGATCTCTCGTTGAGGGGGTAATGCTACAACCTCTTCTGGAAAGACATCGGGGTACTCCTCTATGACACAAGGAAATGCCAAATGTCGAACCTCTGAAGAACTCACCATCATCTCAACTGCCATGGACGATAAGGATGGAACACGCCTATAACCCATCCGAGTATCTCGCTCACCAACAAACACCACCTGGTCTCCATCTGCACCGATGAATATGACCTTCTTCTTGATGCAATCCATGATAGCTTGCACCGAATACAACCAATCCATGATGAGGATAAAATCATATGGTTGTATTCGTAAACATAGGAAATCTCCCCATGAGCGGTGTTTCCCCAACATTAGCTCACAGTCTCTACATACTTCAAACAAGTCATCTTGACCTTCAATTGGCGTAGTCAATGCCAAGGGAAATAGAAGCCTCTCTACCTCAAGTCCCAAATCATGGACAAGGTTAGGTGATATGAATGAGTGTGTCGCTCCTAAATCAAACAAGTAATACACCAAGGTACAAAAAAAGCAAAGGGTACATCGAACGACATCTGGCTCATCCGGTGCTAGAAACTCTAGATCTTGAAGCTAACCAAGACCCCCCCCACAGCCTCTCTAGCCCTGATGACGACCACCACCAAGGCTGCGCTATGCTCTCTGAGGACAGGGAGAATCACAGGGATGTCATCTGCCTGCTCCATCGACCCTCTGCTGATCTAAAGCTGGTCCAACCTACTGCGGCTGCCTCGGCTGTAACCGCCTCAATGAAGGAACCTAGAGCATAACACCTGGTGCACGATGACCGCTCTGAAAGGTCAGACACTCCCGCTGCTGATAGCCACGACCACCACAAGAAAAACAAGCGCCTGATCACTAGGCATTGTCCTGAGAGTTGTTGGCTCCAGAGAAAATAGATGTGAAGGGCTGGGACCTACCCCTTGCTAAACCGAAATTCTTATGCCCTGAAAACCAGGAACCACGGACCGCATCCTTGCTTCATGGGGGATCATGAAGACCCCCTTCTTGTGATGATCTGGTCCTGGCCAAAGTCCTCTCAACAACCCCTTCCCTCTCCAGCACCTTGATATGTGTCTTAAGCATAAATGGGGTGACCTGGTGCTGGATCTCTGGATGAAAATCCTCCTCTAAATGCCTTTACCTACATCTTCATCTGGTAACAGGTCCGAAGCATATTGTAAAAGGTTCATGAAACAGATCCCAAACTCCCGAACACTAGAGCTCCCCAGTCGGAGGGTAAGAAGCTCCTGGTGAGCATATGCCTTCACAGTCAAGGAAAGGAACATGACTCTAAACATATCTCGGAACTCCTCCCATGAGATCATTGACTCCTCACGATCCCCGTGGAACAAGAACCACCACTACCTCGCTGCTCTACACAGCATCGCCATAGTTATGGACACCCAGTGCTCCTTCCGAGCATGGTTCAAACTGAAGCCTATCTCGACCTCCTCCAACCAATGTTCCATGACTATATGTAAAAAATGAGACCTCATACTTCTGCAGACTATGGCGCTGATACTCTCGGAGTGTCTTCCTTCAAGTTTCTTCATCGTCAACCTCTACCCTACGACGATCAGCTGGAATAGCCTGTTGGATATTTTCTACGCAAGCCTGCCGAGGACGTCGACCTGGAGCCATACCTGTAAAATAACAAACAATTAGAGCTCCTATGCCAGGAATATGGAAGTCTCAACATTAATTAATTAATTCCTTTCTTTTATTCATTTTAGGTTCACATATCCCAAGGTCTACCCATTCACACACAGGAAAAAAGAAGAATGATGCATGATCCTTTCCTAGGTCTCTACCCTACAACTCCTATCACCTTGTTTAGTAGCCATTGTAAAAATAACGGTCTGTACATCAGGTCATAGGGGGAACTAAATGCCTATGTCTTAGTCAGTTTCCAGCGTTTACTCCACTTGACAAACATGAATGACATTGTTGCCCAACCAACCCACGCAACCTCACATTTTCCTAACTTCAAACACCATCCTATCCCTCAACCAGACCTCTGATACCACTTTGTCACGACCCCCTCCCCACAAAGTATACCCCTCCAGGGTCGGCCATGTGAAAAGGGAGATAATGACCCCAGAGTCCCGCCTCCAGCAAGCCCTGGGTTGGTGACTAGCACCAAGGGTATAATAAAAACACAAATGGGAGGAATTACCCTCTAAGAGAACACATGCGGAAGAGAAAGATAAGATAGACACCAACCAACTCCAACTCAGAACTAAAATATAAAAGAAACCCATGTACATATATGAAATTCCATGAAAAAGTACAACAACTAAAAGGGAAAACTACAAGTACCCTAAAGAATGTAAAACGGCAGTGACCACAAGCCTGAACAACTTCTCCAACTACAAGCTAGTAGTAACTAGCTTGATCTCCAACCTGCTCTAAGTGACCTAAAAAATAGTTTATATAAACTTAGGGTGAGTATAACAGTATACTCAGTAGGATCCTCCCTGAATCCTCTTGTGCATAGTAAAGAAATCCTGCTAAATCATAGTGAACAACATGTGAAACTAACTTGTCACCTAAACAGGTATACTAAGTTCCCAACCTCACCATGGCTACTGTCACGACCCGACCCTACCCGGGCTCGAACCGCAACTACCCCAAGACCGCCTCCATAGGCTAGGGGCTGGCGACCAGCACCGAAGGCACAATAACTCGGGGATGCCTTTGCCTAAGTACATGTACACACACACACACATCACACTCAATGCACAATTCCAGAGTAAAAGAAAGAAAAACCAAAGTAAAAAAAGAACAACTGCTATATATATATACCACAAAGTGAATTGACCTCTACAAGTACAAATAAATATGAAGGTACACTGAAAAGAAAAGTGGAAAAACATGCCCCCAACCAAAAATTTCCATAACCCGGCAATAGGTAACAAAAAGAAATAGCTGACGGGTCTCCCACTTAGAACCTGACCACAACCACCACACGCAGTCCATGCTCCCAACCTCCTACTCTCCACTGAAGTCACACTCCACCTTTTTGTCGTCTGCAAGGGCACACCAAGTGCGGGAAAAGCCCAAGCAGGGGGGAGTATAAAAATACTCAGTAGGATACCCCGAAGGCTCGAGGTAGCAACAAAGGAGGTACCGAAGGGTGAGTAGTAGAGCGAACAGAAAAAGTAGAGGAGTACAACTGGAAGGGTAGTAAGAGTAAAAGTGAAGAGTCCAGCTCAACCCAACAAGAGGAAAGAAGGTAGACTCTTCCAGACACAAGGATCTGGAAACGGTGAGAAGATGAACATCCCGTCGAGTCTTCTCTACCTATAGTAGGAGAGTAGACTCGTCCAACCATGAGAAGTTAGACATGGAAAGCACATGGAATATCCCGCTCGTCTTCACCTCTCCTGGAATGAGAGTAACCAAACCCAAAAGTGGGTACTAGAACAACGTATATACATATCTCTATGATCATCAAGAATCCCAAACAATATCATAAGGGGATCTCCATCCCGTAGCTCAGCCCAATAAAACGAGTAGCCAACAGTCCCAGAAGTAACACCATCGATGCCCAGCATCCCGAACGTCTGCCCCAAACCGCAAGCCAAGGGCTCAATCACCACACCTCGACACTATCGGCTTTGGGAGGCACTGACTCGCCCACACAGTTTTAGGTCGCATCACAAGGATGCATCTCGGTGGGCGGAAAGAGCTCCTCATACTAGAGAGTACTGGGGGAACGTCAACCACAACTCGTCACTGCCCTGCAGTCGAGAGGTCTTCTCAAAGTTAAAGTCGTTCCATCACCGACCCATACAACCAAGGGTACTGCTCTGGTGGTCACAGAGAAAAGCCACAAACTTTCCTAGTAGTAAGGATTGAGTCTAGAATGCCAACCAGTGTCCCAACACCCAGCCCTGCTGGAGGTTAATTCATAATAAGATATTGGGTGACCCACTGCCCAGCCCTGCTGGAGGGTAAACCCTAATACATCATCAGGAGACCCACTGCCCAGCCCCGCTGGAGGGTGAACCATAATAAGATACTGGGTGACCCACTACCCAGCCCTGCTGGAGGGTAAACCATAATACATCATCCGGCGACCCACTGCCCAGCCCCGCTGGAGAGTAGACCTTAATACATCATCAGGTGACCCACTACCCAGCCCCATTGGAGGGTAGACCTAGAATAAGTTGACAGGCGACCCACTGCCCAGCCATGCTGGAGGGTAGATCTGGAACTAGATGAAGGGCGACCCACTGCCCAGCCCTGCTGGAGGGTAGACCCTAAGAGGTTGTCGGGTGACCCACTGCCCAGTCTCTGTTGGATGGTAGACCCTAAGAGCATTCGGCGACCCACTTCCTAGTCTCTACTAGAGGGTAAACCCTAGAAGTCAGTGAGAAACCCACTGCCCAGCCCAGCTGGAGGGTAAACTCGAAGAAGTCGATGAGTAACCCACTGCCCTCCCCTGCTGGAGGGTAAAACTCAGAACTGCTCTAGCCATCTCTACTGGAGGATACAACACTGGCCAACCGAACACAGAGTGGGTATTGCGCAACCAACCAACTCCAGAATAACTCTCTAAAAAGAGGTTCAATGACTATTCCATTACGGGGTGCCACTAGCACCGCTACTGGCTGATCCATCGAGAACGAAACCAGGGGAGACCACTCAACCCTACTAGTCATCAAATGAGCATAGAATCTATAGAAAAACTCCACCCTGCAGGTCAGACAAACACATAGAGGGACCCTCTACATTGCGAGAGGTCAAAGTACGCAAAGCAGAACACGACACTCACATGGGGCCCACACGACGTGTGGCCCCAACTCAACCCCAACTAAGCACACAAACATCCTCAGGTACAAACAACCACACGTACCTCCAATCGGTCCCGTATACTCCCATAGTATACCTTGTTCCAGCCCAAAGGCTATCGTGCACACGGAACCCAGCGTCAACATGAAGGTGTGATGTAACAACTCCACCTCAAAGGCCCGGGCATGACCAACCACATCTCGCGAAACATTTATATCACTCTCCCAAGAGTGCGCGATCACACGCCAAGGGTCCGTTACAAACAAGGTAGGGAGAACCACCACTGGAGCACCTTTCATGCTTCCACATTTAACAAGGTCAGGCAAGACACTCTGCACAACCAAACAGATCGCACCATTTTGATCCTCGCAGAAAAACATGCGAGGTTGAATACTTACTTGCCTCAAACAGTTATTCGACGGAAAAGTCACCAAAACCGCCTCACGCCCGAACGGTGCCCCGGGATCCCAAGCCTCAACCCCGAAAATAGTCGGGCGCATCGCACCATTGTGATTCCCTCAGGAAAACATGTCAAAAGCACTACTCAATTGAGTTCAATGGATATCCGGAAAAAAATGTGCATTCCGGCGCACCACACACATGTAGTGCCACGTGGGACCCGCATCCCTGTCCCAAAACACAACGAACAGATCGCACCATTGCAATCCTCTCGAAAAAGAACACATGATGGACTATTCAATTGTCCAAAACGGTCGTCCGGTGATAAAGATGGAAAATCACAATCAACACCCAAACGGCCCTTGTGGGCCCCCCACCATCGTGCCGAATTAGAGCGGGCAGATTGCACCATTGCAATCCCCTCGAAAAAACATCCAAAATCGTCTGCTCACATGCCCCGAATGGACGCCCGGTGAGAATGGCGTGAAACACTGCACGCAGCTCGAAAGACGGGTCGTGGAGCCCGTGCCTCAACTTTGGCCTCAACGCCTGAAACCACGCTGGAAAGCACCGCCTCGGTGCCAGGGTCGCAACGCCGCTATAGTGCTCAAAATGGACGTCGGATGCGTCCGCGCCATCCAAAACAAGTTCCCCGGAAAAACATCAACCTTACTGAACGCATGAGTCGTGCTACCGAAGCCCCTCTTTTCGGGAATTAAAAATTCCCAAAACCATCTCAAATGGTCTGTCTCTTCAATACGGTTCCACCTTCGTGGACAGCACTCAAAACGGACACCCGTAGCGGAAAATACGAGTGTCTGAAGTCCGAGGGGGCCAGGCCCCTCGGGCTGGACCGACCTGGACCGGCCGGTCCGCTCGGCCTGGGCCGTCCCGCGACTTAGCCGCGTGGGCCCGCCGTGGACTCACGGTCCGCATGCCGACCGGCCACAATGTCCAGTCATGGCAGTCGTGTGAAGACCCCCGTGGCGCTGGTCTTTTTCGCCGCACGGGGGGTGGCGTGCCGCGACCCCGCGGTCGCCGCTCCCTGGCGACCACCGCCTCGCCGAGGCGCTCCGCCTGAGCCCCGGCCTCCTGAAGCGCGTCCTCTGCCTCACGCCGCAACACCCGCATGTGCCCGCGGACACCCCCAACGCCCGATGCCACTCGCCGTCACCCCCAGCGCCCGCTGCCACTGCCGCCGCACTGGCGCTCCCCGGACCACCGCGCTGCCGCCGCAAAACCCCAAAACCCGCAAACTTCAACGGGTGTTTGCGATCATCTCCAAACTCGGATTTTCAATCCAAAAGAAGCGATCGGAATAACAAAAAACTTACTATTCATATACAGGCATTTTTCAAAGATTAAACATAAAATCAACACATAAAATTTAATTCAATAGGGAGTTTCAGAAATGAAAACACAATGAAACATCCTACCTCGATGGGCTTCGCCCGGAGCTTCTTGTCGATCCGCCGGCATCACCACACCTTGTCGGAGTCGCCTCGCCAGAGATGGAGGAGGAGAGTAGAGGGTTTTCGTCAGGGGGATCAATGGGGAGGAAGGGGAGGAGGGAGAGTTTAAATAAATAAACTCTTTAATTAAAAGTCCTGACCCCCAAAACACCCGCGTCCAAACCTTCTGGTGCGATCAAGATTAAGCTCCCCCTAGAGTAAAAACCACCTCCCGAGAACAACCGTGGTCTCGAAATTTGATTTTAAGCTTCCATTTGAATGTTATAAAATTGAACACCTAATGCCGCAAAATTCTGAAAACACCCCTGGGGCCATTTTTCACAAACGGCCCATGCCCGCGAAACTTATACCCCTCATAGGGTAAACGGCACACTCCAAACTCAACGGTTCCCTTGGGTTTCCAATCCGAGCCACCGTTTAAGAGATACCTTCATTTCAACATTAAACGAATTAATTAATTTATTTAATCCGTTTAACGTTCCAGAAGCGGGCGAGGGGTCCAAAGGTCCCACACCGATAGTTTTATGTCGTTCCAAGGGTAAACACCCCATTTCAGACCCATCCGTACACTCGGATCTCTGATCTGGATCACCGTTCAAGAGTTATCCCATTTATTTGGAGGTTCTAGTGTGAACGCACTGAAAATTTAATTCCGGCCACTCTGGGGCTCGGAATCGCATGCCGTCTAAAAGCGCTGCTCTAGAATATCATCAAGAATATTCCAAAGTCTTTCGTAGAAAAAACCAGGTTCTTATAGCTACTCTCACCAAGTAACGCATACAAGAATGTAGCATATATAAAATAATATCAAGGGTACCCCACTACTACTTCCCCACTAGTTCACCACTCTTCCGCAACGACATAAGTCATGTGAATCTCTCTCCAAAGGCTTGCCCGTATACACCAGGGATAAGCTCCAAAATCGGCACCACGTGCACCACAATGGCTTACCCGCAGACACCTGGGCTATGAACTACACCATCCTCACAAACAAAAGTAACCAGGTAGTTTCCGGGAGCCACCACAGCTCGCATAACATGTATCATGCGTCGGGTATTATACATCAAGCCATTAAATCTCATACACTGAGTAAGGATCCTGAAGCCATCACAACCTATACACATTACACCTATAGTAGTCCATAGGATACTATATCTAGAATATATGTGTGTGAATAACCACAAGCCATTACAGCCCTCTACACACATATATGGGCAAAACTAACCGTTGGGCCTAATGGCACTAGTATATACCAAGAGAAGAGAGCAGGGTCAAAGGGGGTAGTCAGCCATTCACTCTCCCATCAGAATGTTAGGGAAAACACCCCCCAGGGCTCAGAATCCCAAGAGAGCTATTTCCCCATACTGACAAGGTGGAGTATCATATAGAAACACAAAAAGTATAGAATATATTATAACTCGCAACCACACTAAGGGCATAACATAGTCTTAGACACAACTACAGCTAACGTCTCTCTCGGACTCCGGGCTGCCACTTCTAAGACCAGGTATCCTATAATCACCCAACCATTTGAAGGGCTTTACTAGATTACTTCATTCCCATTTTATAAATTCCGGTGTATGTTAATTAATTCTTCCAACATTAATTAACCATGAACAATCCTCATTAAATTCATTAGCATCACAAACAAATTCAAATGTTCCATCAATGTTACAACCTCATAATTATATTCCAGTATCTCTATCTCCATGGGTTAACATCAATTATTCGAACATTCATTACAGAATTGATTTCTGATATTACCAGGCATTCTAGAAAAGCATCATATGATACAAAACAAAATGCGGCTCAACACGGTGAGTAGATGTACTACCCGTCGAGTCTTTTCTGCCTATAATAAGAGCATAGACCCATTATCCCTTGAGAGGCTAAACATAGAAAGCACGTGGCATACCCCACGTGTCTTCACCTCGTTCGGAAGAAGGGTATGAAAGACCAGCTTCCTTGAGCGGTGGGGAAAAGTAAAGTAGATAAACAGTCAAGGAATCCACAAGCATCAAACAACCACATCCATCCCATTTCATCATCCCTGGTGTCCTCCCCGACACCCACATGCATAAACCGATGCATCTCACCACTCTAGGCATCATCTGCTGCCAAAACCACATGCCTATATGCCTCCACATATCACAACACCCTCCTAGGGTCACATCACAACACAAGCAGCAAGAAATCAAACATCACATCAATTTGGGATCTTGGCCCTTTAACAAGGCATCCGTCCTTCAAACAACAAGCACCAACAAATTTCATGTTTACCAACCAACTGAATTAAACAGGCACATTAGCATCCCTTGATTAAAATCATGTTGGAACAACAACCACAACAACAACAACCGGATTCATTTACATGCCTCTTAATCTTTATACAATTAATTATCAATTAATTCTAGCTTTACATTCATTACTAATTTCATCATGAGCAACATGCTAACTAGAAAGGCATAGATATCACACTATCTAGCAAACAAGAGGTGAACGGTTATCACAACACAAAGAAACAACATGAGATCAAACCAATTCTTTTAATCCGGTTCAAGTATTTAATTAGTTCAATTTTATTGTGATCCAAAGTGCTAAATCATGCTAACTCTATGATTGCACATAAACAATTAGAGAAGCAATGAATCCCCTACCTTAAAGGTTTTCAAGGAAACCCAAAATGGTCGAAGAACGCCCAAGAAGACCGGGACGATTCACCAAGGATCCTCCCTATATCTCCTCTCCTAACACAACCAAGACCAAAGATCATCAAATATGTCATCCACACACTTAGATCTACCCATAACGGTCGTAGATCTAAGATCCTGAGAGATGAGGAGTATTACATCTAGGTAGATCTAAGAAACCAACCAAAAAGGATCACTTACCTCAAGAAACTGGCTTCGATTCGCGAAGAGAAGCCTTCAGATCGCCTCCAAAACGCTTGGGAGAGGTTCTTCCACCCCCAAGGAGGCGTAATCCCATGTTATGGCAGCTTAGGGGCTTAAAAGAAGTGATTAAGGAAAAAAAGAGTTAGATACACAATTTTAGGATCTAACTTTAACTGCTCACGTGGTTAGTCCGCACGGTTTAACAAACTGTTTCCTAACCGTGCATTAGCTTCTGCCTCGACAAACACTCCTCGCACAGTTAGTCTGCACGGTTAGGAAAACCGTGCGTCAGCCACTACCCCCAAGACCAGCCTTGCACAGTTTGGCTGCACAGTTTAGGAAAACCGTGCGCCAACCGTGGGAAATCTATTACCCTTTAGATTTCCTTAAAGGTCCTCCCAAACGCACCCCCAAGTCACCTTAACTTCCCGAAATACATCTAGCACCACATTTTCACAATGGAATGGACCGGATAGGTCTGGTACACTACAATTTTAATTAATGAATATAAATAACATAAAATGATGTTCAAAAAAATTATTCAGAAAAATATATTTTTCATTTTGAAAATTATATTTCAAGATCATAAAAAATTAATATCAATTTCACTGAAAATAAATTTTATAAAATATGAATTTAAATAATATTAAAAAAAATTATTTTAAAATAAAATTTTAAAATTCATAATTAATATTAAATGAAATTGATGGTCTTGCGGGTGGGTAATTTCATACAAGACATAGTTTTTAAAGGGAACTTTCCTTTCGTAATGTAAAAAGGATATAAAAGATCATTATTTCAAAATAAAAAGAAGATTCATTTCAAAAAAATTAATGATAAAAAATGGATAAAAATTTAGTCAATAAATAATTTTTATGAGGTTAAAAAAAATTTGAAATTTTTTTTATAGAATATATTTTTGGAAGTAAATGGATTTCAGACAAAATAGATAAATGTAACCAAATTTTATAAGAATTTTTTTTTCAAAACATTTAAATACCAAAGAGTAAAAAATGACACCATTACACGAATCTATAATGACTAAATGGGGTATGAGAAAGTTAAATTGGAATATTAAATAATGATAACATAAATTACTAAAATAAAAATAAAATTATTAACAATATTTATTAGAATTATATTATAAATAAATAGTCACATATATCCTAAAATTTATGTTATAATTAATTAATTAAATTATTATGGGTAACAATAGTAAACCATGATAATAAAATTGGAAATAAAATATAAGTTGATCAAAATTCATTAAAAACATAATCCTATAATTTCAAATATAACTAAAAAGTAATATAACCCAATGAAGATAAATTGCATTAAGAAGTCATTTTTCACTTGATTAGTTTAAAATAAATCCAATTTTAAGAAATAATTCATATTAAATTCTAAAATACCATGAAATATTAATGAAACATGGTATTATATGTCAATTTTGTTGTAGATACACTATATAAACGAAATTGTGTCCATTACATTACAATGTTCTTCAATTTAGTGAATTTGAGGTGAATCCCCTTATCTCATTCTTACATTTGATTGAACATGATTTGAACTCACGTGTAGTTGTTCTTAATATGTTATTAGCTTATTACAATACCATATTTATATTTATAATATAATATAAAATCCTTTAATAATATCTCATCAACTTTTCATTATTAATATTTCATTATTCTCATAGTTTTATGTGTTCATCACCTTATTTTCTCATTCATTATTTCTTATGAAAGTTATGGTTCTTGTGAATATTATATTGTTACATAATACCCAGAATAATAATCATGAAATAAATATATTATTTTAATATAAGTTATAATTTTACAACCAATCATGATATATGCCTATGAAAAATGGTGTGTGCTATAATCATAAAAATGGTAGGTCATACGAACACATTAGTAACATTTCTATTTTTCAATGATCTTTATGTAAATAGTTAGGTAACATTTTTCTTTAAAAAATAGTAATAAAATCATATATTCCTTATTTTTTCTTTATATGTACATATATATTGAATAAATTTGGTTTGGTTTGGAAAAGAGTGTAACATTGATTCATAAAGGGGGGGTCCAGATGTACACAATTGATTTTATCATCATTTTGGTTAAAAATAAAATAAATTACATATTATAATTTAATAATAATAAACCATCCATGAATAAAATAAAACTTTCATATATAACATATTTAATCATTAAATTTATCTGAATCACTTTTTAGTAAAACCGTTAAGAATATTCCAATCATATTGCTTCATGAGGCAATCGTCTACTATATACAAAAGCGATATTATCTCACCACCTACAAAGTGGAAAGTAAAAACGTTATATATAATATAATGAACATTTACATATAATTATATAATAAATATTATATATATAAATATATATATTATATCCATTATCATTCCCAACCATGATAGGTAATAATGGAATAATGAATTACATCAGTTTGTAGGGTGTTAGTTCACCGTACAAAGATGTGACGATTTTTTAATCCCATTGTTGGATGTTTAAATGGGTTTAAGTCTAGAAAATGAAATAAAAAATTATTTTAATATGTAATATGATTAGTTTATTATATCCTAATGGTTTAATAATAATCTATGGTGGTGGAGGAAGAATTAGTATTAAAATTCCCATTGAAGAACATTACCGATTCTTTGAGTATCCTTCTTAGGTTTGAATCTAATACTTTTTGGATTTTATTTCTTCCCATAATTAGGATTATAGGATTATAAAAGGGTTTTTTTTATCGTTATAGGGTTTGGAATTGAGAAATAAATAGGCTTATGTTGTGAATAAGAGAGGATAATGTGTGACCTTTTATAATTTAATTGAGTGTCACACTTGTAATATTTGAAAATAGATAGGAGATCACATGTATTTCATGTGAAATAAGGGTCAAAAAAGGATTTTGAGTGAGTTTGTTTTTATTTTATGGTCTATATAGTGTCAAAGAATATATTTTAGAAATGTTTTTATTGGATATTGTAACATTTATCTCTTTAGTTTAATTCCCCCATAAATCGATTTTTAAAATAACTATTATAAATAGTTTTAACTATTTTAACAATCCATTTTTGTAAAAAATATTTTTTAAATTATAATATAATATAAATTATTCTTACTCAAAAAATATATTCCATTTTAAAAATTATATTATCAGCATTATTAAAATTTAATTTATATGTAATCCCATTGACATGGTGATAAAGAGGGTTTTCAAAAAAAAAATATTCAGAAGTTTATAATTTAATTTGAATAAAATTAAAATTGAAAATGATTTAAATGACCATAATGGATTAATTTATTTATAATTGAACTAACTTTACATTGATAATAAACAAAAAAATTAACTTTATAGAAGTTTTAAATGAAACAATTGTTTGAAATTAAAATTATGTATGTTTCATTATGCTTTGACAAAATAAAGCATTTTCGGAATATACCAAAACATTTCCCTAAGATAATTTAATATGAAGATTTGAAAAATTAAGTTCATTTTATGATATAAATTTTCAAAATGAGGTAAAAACTAATATTAAATCATATTTATAATGAGCAACTAAAACATCTTCTAAAAATAGTGTTTTTATAAAACATTTCTTTTTATTATAAACATTTATTTTTATTTATAATCAATTGATAAAAATAATATTAATAATTTAATTAATACTATACATAAACACAAAATTAATGACATGTCTATAATGATAAACCATATTATGATTCAATTTGGATCAAGGATGCATGTTCTGCATTATATCGATGAGATTTAATTAAAAAAATGTATTTAATATGTTGTTTAAATTAGTGTTTTGTGTCACATAAAATATAAAAAATTGTTGTTATTTTAAAATTTTGGGGTGTTACCAACACATTTTTATTGGTAATGTTTTTAATTTTTAATTTCAAATTTTCTAAATGGAACCCTAGTGAGCCTTCCACAAGTGTTCTTGCCTTCTATTTTCTTAACCCCATTTTCTCCCTCTGAGTTCTCATGTTTGTTCATAATTATTTTCCTCGAAACATGTTTATAAATAGGGATCCCAAACTCATATATTATTCATTCCATGAGTAAGGTTCATTGGTTTATATGCTTAATAGGTCAACTCTTCTCTCTCAACAAAGTTCATGTAGGAGAGGGAATAGTTTGAATTAAAATTAAAATGTAAAATGAAATATACTTATTATAATTTCAATAAAATAAAATTCCAAATAGTACGTGCACTCCCCATTACATTAAATATTTCATTATAAATTATTTATCCCCTCATTATAGTAATTTGGGGGTATGAAATTCAAGAAAACATTACTAACTAACAACATTTAAAAAGAAAAACAGGATTTCCAGTCTCTAGTTATCTTCTCCCCAACTTTTATGTTCTAGTTTAAGTCCCCCCGTAATGTAGATAATATATTTTCGACAAAGAGATAATGATATTTTTTAATTATTGTATTAAATTTAAGTAACATATTTTTTTAAAAAAAATTCCACTCCATCACGTGATATCCACAACAATTTTCCTGAAATAATTAAAATTTGGATGGGTTTCGCTCATTTAGTCAATCTATCCAAAATTATAGGGTATAGACTAGGCCCCTACATGGATGATTCCGGCCCTCTTCCCCATATGTTTGGCCATAACACATTATAGCCACAAACAATTGAGTATTTGAAGTTGAAGGAAACTTATACCCAAAAAATAGGTGACATTTTTCTATTAAAACCCTATTCTATTGGATTGAATGGGATATGGAATAGAATATTTTCCAAGGAAGTAGATCCAATTTCATCATTAAAATTTCTATAATGTATGTTATCACCTTCACAGTGCAACTCCATCTCCAGCTTGTATCCTACCTTTTCCATTTTCCATCAAAATGCACCTCTGATAATTTCAATACCTCGAAGGGGATGTTTCAACCATATGGTGATGCCCCACCTTCCCCAAAGAAACTAATTTATGCTATTTTGAATCTTTATATAGTGTTGAATTTATCCCTATTGTGTACCCTTTTGAGTATCAACTTTTTCAATAAAACCATTTTGTAGTTGGTGTGGACAATTATGTTGGCCAATTTATATTCATTCCATATAACAATTTAAATGTAATAGATCTAAGGACATGGTAAATTACCTATTAATTTATTTATAATCACTGAGTCAATACACCTCATACTGAAAAATATGTTGTAGTGGAGCTCAAATGACCAGTATTTGTGTACTCTACTCCATCAACCATAATAATCATATGGTGTTGTGGTGAGGACTTGCAATATATAATCATTGATGGGTATGTCTGAGGAATATGTCACATGTACTCTCTAGAATTCAAGTCCTTCTATTTATGTTATAGTACCTATATTTAGTTTTCATCCCACATTAATGAAATATAGTGATTTCTTCTTCAATTTATTTATTCATGTCCTTTTTCTGGTTTGTTAAGACTGATTTGGGCCAGAGGACATTTAATTCCAATGTTTGTTACCCTGTATTAGGGAGTATTTCCTCCAACCACCGTATAGAACCTGAAAAGAGAATGACACAAGCAACTACTTGTAATAAACCTATAGTACTATATCAACTTATTCATGTGCTTGCCCCACCTACTCGGCCATCCTAAGGGGGTGTTGGTCAGCTTCCCATCAGGAATGTTTATGTGGCTTAATCCTCCAATTATTGAGGGCTTCCAAGTTATTGAATAATTTTTTCTATATCCTCCTTTCACATTTACCTTATACATCTACATCACAGACTCAAAATAACTCATAATTATAAGCAAATATAAGAAAATAAACTTTTTATTTTGTTTTTAAAAAATTTCATTCAAATTTCAATACCAACCAAAAATTATTATTATTAATTAAAAAATTGTTTTATCCATTTAAAAAATAATATATATAACAATTATAAATTTAAATTTTTTCCGAAATAACTTAATCATCATTTATATTGAGGTTGTAGTGAACAAATTATTTATTTATAAATGAATAATTATTCATGTTCTTCTATTATTGTCTCAAATGAATTTATGATTTTTTAATATCATTGATTGATAGTGGTGTGGTAAGGGTAGGTTTGTGTTATAAAAAATATTATGGAGGAAATTTCTATTGAGGTAGAGTAGGCTTAGAAATTTTGAATTTTTTTTTGCTTCAAATTTTCAAATGTAATTTTTTCTTGTATTGTGGATAAATATTCATCATATTTGTTAACCATCCCATGATAGTTAAAATGGGTTTTTATATTTATGGTCATAATTTTTACCTCATATAATTATATTATAAAGGAACATATTATTTAAATTCATCTCAACACTTTTGGAATCCAAGAGGCCTTATATGAATTTTATAAAACATCGTTTTTTGTGAGGGTGTTCATTGTTTTTACTACGTTTTAATATTAATTATTGGATATTTTAAACAATACATTTTTTTTCAAATTTATTATATTGATTGAACATTATTTTTTAACCAACAAATAGAGAATTGTATTATTTATTAGACTATATTCTCACTTCCATAGACATTCATTGTGATTGATTTCAATGAAAATATCTCCAACAACATCAAGATAATTTATTTAGAGTCCTCTATCAGCTAATGAATGAGGGAAATTTTAGATTTTAGGATTAAATCATTGGTAATGAAATTCATTTATATAAAATTGATGATTCCATGATATCTTAACATCCTTAGGCTCTCGGTGAATATATTAAATGATCTAAATGTTGATTCTCTGTTGGCATAAGAGAAATTATGAATCCATCCTCATAAATTGTAGGTTATTGGGAGTGGGAAATGTTAAAAATTGAAACAATTATTTAGAATAACCCAAATAATACATTATTCAAGTATTTTTCCTCTTCAATAGCCCCATTTCCAATTCACCAATTGAGTATTGTAAAATATCAGTCATACAGAATCTAAATATGCTCGATTATATTTAAATATATCAAAATTTTACAAAAATATTGATACATAAATATGATTATTATTACATTTTAAGGCTCTAAAATTTAATAATACCTACATTATATTGTAATTAATCAACATTATTTCAATATTATTTTCTAAAATTGAAGGATTAATAATGCTCTAGGAAGCCCTTAAAATCATATAAATGCAAGATACATGATGGTTGACTATTGGGGTATTTAATGTGTTCCATTTTTTGGGTTATCATTTTTTAATTTCTCATTGGACTCATCCGGACTTTCATATACTTCCATAGTGGGTTAGTAACTAGGGAAGATAAATTTTACAATTTCTAGGATTCACACTAACTGTTCCATTGGATTAAGATTCTTTTATTAGGGTGTCAGCACAACACGCAAAAAAATTCATCACATGATTAAAAAAATAAACCAAACAATAAAATGATAAAAATATGAAAAAAATGAATACCAGAAGAGTAAAATAGTTTAAGAAATAAAAAATTATTTCCCAATCGTGTTTACTATTCACCACATAAATTGAGTGAAATTTTTCAAAATAACCATACTGTGGATACTTACATAGTGTTTCGATGTTAATTATTGTAAATATTCTTGTCCAAAATACTGACTGATAAAGAATAGTAAGTTCTTACAAGAATATATAACAAAATGGTGTTCAATAGATTATAAGGATCATGAATCACATTCATTATTAACTCTAATGTTATGAAATCAATAGAAATGTAAAATAACATTTAGAAAAAAGATTAAATGTGAACCATAAAAGAATTAGTAAAATCATATTAAAGAGGTAAATTTGAATGGAATGTGAATATAAAATGATTACCTTGTTCCTTAAATAATGTTTCTAATAAAATAGATATAAGATCATTATAAAAAATCCTCAATTCCATTGATTATACCAATGATAATATAGATATCTTGGTAAATGTATTCATTTAATATATTTCATTATTCTCATTAACTAATCATATGAAAAATCAAAACTATTTTTATAACTTAATCATCTCTATTACTATGGATCTCTCCCAGAATAATTTATTTGGTCAGAGAGGTATTAATGAAATAATGTTTAATAATTATCATATTAATTCAAAATTAAAATTACTAATCTTGAATAAAATTCATTATTGAAATTATAAACTCATTCTATTACTCTTGATCCTTCTTTACTTGCATGAATGGAAGATCATGTTGGTGTAAAACTCACCCGTTATTAATAAAATTATCTCACGGAGTGATTTATAATATCAAAAATTGAATCTATAAAATATCTAAATGATTAAAATTTTATATAAGAATACATTATTAGATATAAATAAGAAATAATAATCAAAATAGAATTGATCCATGAAACAATAATGACATAACCATTTTAATGAATCATGAAAAAGAATTGTGAAATGATAAACATTATGTTGTGAAAATAGAGATAGTATAGATAAAAATAAAATAAATTGACTATGCAATGATCCCTTGCACATAATAGATAGTGTTACATATCAATATTTATATTTTTTTGTATGAAATTTTAGTCCCTCAAATATCCACACATGACCCCAAAACTAATAAACTATTAAATTATAACTATTCAACTACATAAATTGTTCAATAGAAGTAGTTGGACACAAGATGTGGTGTGTTTATACTATTTTTACCTATATATCATCTTACGTAGTTAAAGATTCAATAGGAATCATATTTGTAATAATCATAGTTATATCTCTCTGGTTTTATTTAACATAGGGATGCATTTCATTTTTATAATATCATACATGACATAGAAATTTTGGGACCCACTAATATAAATGTCACAGAAATCCGTTAGTGTAACAAATAATATCTAAAAAACATGAAATAATAATATCTAGCTTCACCAATTTAAAATTTCATATCTCATCGGGATATGATTCATCTTATGTGACACATCAAATCGTACTCAACTCTATTGAAAAGATGATTTTACTTATGTAGGAACAATTCTCATACAGTTAATTAGAAAAAGTTTTAAATGATTAATACATCCTCATAAATTTTTGTTTCAGATTATAATATGACCATGGGTTAAAATATCATGAAGATATATGAAGGTATAATAGCCTTGGAAGTGGTGCAACCATCTTCTTCCACTACCCATCATATTCATATGTAAAGAAATAAATTGTGATTTTGTAGATTATGTTGTGGTCTATTCTTAATATAATTATTTTAAATCACATGTGTCTCCACCATGGAATGTAGATTTTTATTTCATCATGATCCCTTTATAAATGATCTAAATCCTTTTGTGGATTAGATAATCTCACGAGATTTATAAATTCTTCAAAATGAAATATGAAATCAATTGCTATATATGTTTCCAAAAATTCCCTATTTGATATTACAATATCTTATATTCCTAAAATAATCAAAAATACATATAATGGGGTGGAATTACTATAAATATCTAGTGGATATTTTGATAGGGATGTTTATACAACTAATTGTTATCAACATGGTTTCATTATGTTTTATGATCCTATTCTACAAAATATAATCTTCAAAATCAATTTAACCTCCACTCTGATAACTATAGATATATAAAAAATATTACCCATATACATAAGATATTATATCTACCACATAAATAAAAATATATAACCTAACGGTTCAGTCTATGTGGTGATTAACTTTATAAATATATTATTTCACATTATAAAATTTATTTCTTCCAAAAATGAATCATACAAGGAGCCATTAGAGAAAAATCATATGTAATATTATTATATATTTCCACAGGAACAAAAAATTGAATAAAATGGTGATATTTTTATCTCAAGGTGGTGTAAAAAATAATAGATAAAAATTGGGTCAGTATTGGGGATCATAATGATTATCATAATAGAAGAAATATAAAATAAAAATTTATATACCATAAATATAAAATAAATCATACGGGAAATAACACCAACCATGTAATATATAATGAATACAAACATAATTTTAGGAAATTATAATAATAGTGTTCAAAAAATATATGTATTTAAAATCGCAATATATGTGAGGGTTATTTACTAATATCATAAACATGTATTTATCAATCATTTATAATTACATAGTGTTTTAGGATAACTTCTCGTGTCTGATAACATAACAGTTCAAGATATATAAGCTTAAATGATCATATTAGTGGGATATATAATAGCAGGGACACCGATAACACATTTATATGATGATATAAATGTCTCTCACAATATTTTGTAACCAGTGATAAAACCATTACATCACAAATAACCAATGAAAATAAAATGGGATTCCAATTATTTTCACAATACATAATCATAAATGAATCTATGGTTAAATCATTATGATTCTATGAATGAATATTCAATTTATAAGAATAACACATATCCAATTAGCATATCTTATACAAGTACTTATATATGTGATAAATTCATTAGATTATGTTATGATATTTTTCAAAATTAATGTAAGAATATAATTTTTATTTTAAGAATATGATTTCAAAAATAAAAATTAATTTAAAAATAATAATAAAAGGATATAATAAAAATTAAAAAAAATAATGGAATAAGAATACCTATGATGGAAACATTATAATGATAAAAATAGAATCTATTGAAATAATGTGGATGAGAAAGAAACATAGACAATGACAGAGAAAATGATTACCAAACAATATTTATTAATATTTCGAAACAATTATAGATAAAATTGAAGAAAAAATAGATCTATGTGTAATGATAACAAATAATTTAATGAACATTACTATGTTTGTATATTTGGTGTATAAATAATAAAAACATTAAAATATAGAAATAAATAACCTATTACATTTATTTACATTTGATTGATTAGATTTTTTGTGAGGGTTTTGGGTTTGTAATTGATTATTTCAGGGATAATTGGTTCTATTTAAGTTGTTATATCCTTTGGTAAAGAAGTATATTTTTATTTTGGTATGGTGATTATAGTGTGGAATATTTATCATTGGATAATGCTTTCCATTAGTACTTGGTTGGATTGTAATGGGTACTCAGTTTTACAAGCAATGGAGGGGTTATGTGATGTCCACTAGCAACCCAGTGGATATAGACTAGGTAGCTTGTGGATAAGAGGTATGTGGTAGAGGATAAATTAATACCTGATACCCCTTATTTAATTCCATTTTTAATAAATAATAAATTCATTCAATGTTTATATATTTTATGTGAATGTTGGGAATCATTATTTTCCCCCATCATAGGAGCTTAACCCACAATCTCTCCCTCATGTTCCCCATAACTCTATAATGGAGACTTACTTCTAATATATTGTATTGTATGATTTTTAAATCATAGAGATTCACAATTAAATTTATATATCATAGATTCTATCAGTCCATGTTATCATACTACATGGATCATGGATTTAATATATATTTGGATCCAAAATGCATTCAATAATATATATTCTTCTTATATAATGTTATTTTTGAGAATGTTCTGATTCTTGTTCACGATGTAATACAATGTTTTAGATATTCATCCATATATCATGGGAAACATATAATAATTAGTCAATGGTGTATAAGTATGATTTCGGTTTTTTCATAAAAATGTTTGTTGTTTTGTAGTTGATGGGTTGAACATTGATGAATTATTCTCACAGTTACTCATAATTAGATGTAAAACCTATAATAGAGTTTTAAATTGATTTTATAACATATATTTTTATAATATATCATCATTTATGGTGTGGTGAATGATTTTTTCTATGAACATGGATTTAAGATGTTTTTTATATAGTGTTGTTGTTGTTGCTGTCAGGATCAGGTTCACATACAGAATGCTTATAGTTGAATCCCAATATGTTGGTGGATCCATCATAAATGTTTGAATTAGAGTGGTGGTTTTGATAACATCAATTGATGTTTTATTTTTCATATTTATTATATTTATTTTATAAAGTGGTGACCATGATCATTGGTCTCAATCAGATTCATGAAGTGAATGACATTTCATGGGGATGTTGATATAGAAATTATGAAGGATGCATAATGGATTTATATTTTGGGGATGCATCATTCATTAGGATTCTATTTAATGAATATGAATTGGTTTCTTAGATATTATTACTTTGGAAAGCTCTAGTCTCCCATTGGTTGTGTTCAAACCATGGGGTTATCATTCTATTCTGAAGAAATCTAAGGGTGTTAGGCCACCCAATCATTGATTGTAGAGCATGAGGTGTGTCGTTGATTTTATCATTCTTAATACAATAAATTTAATAATATTTTGAGTCGTATATATGTGTTTCTAACTAATTGAAACCATTTGGGGATTCCTTGATGGTTCATACTCAAAAATTTCAATGACCCTATAAGATGTGTGCATACTTTAAGAAATTTTATATGGGAAAGGGAAATGACCCATTGATGAGATCCTATAAGATGATAGTATAGTGGGAGAATAAGAGATTATGATAATTTGATATTGGTTTTTGAATATTTTGTTCAATCATTAAATATTATATTTATTCTTCTATACAACTAGACATATATATAATAGGTCCATGGGAAATCTGTTGTGATTTTTTAAATTTACCATGACATTTTAGTTATTCATTTTTTCATCCTAATGTGTTATTTAATTTTTATTATTCTTAATTACATGGTGTTGGGTTTTATATATTATCGTAGATTACTTATCTAGATGGTTTCCTACATATAATTTTATCATTTTCCCATGTCAACATCATTAAACCTCGTTAAGAGTTGGTTGCCTCTTTTTGGTGGGGAGGCATGCAAGATGCCTTCATATTTCAATTGCAGTAATGGTAGGTGTGAACCATGATAGGAATGGTAAAAATTCATATAATATATAGGTATAGATAGGTATAGTGGGATCTATTGGGTGTTTAGTGATAATGGAATGTTTTTTTTAATTTTTTATTGTAGGATATAGGGTCATGTTTTATTAGTCATTGAAAAATCACCATTATTGGTGACTAGATTTATCCTATATATGGGAGTCCATATTAGTATGTATTGGTTTTTTATTCATTTTAAATATTATGATTTGGTGTCATATATATATTAGTTACATTTGGTGGTAATTTTCTTTTTAAATTTACTCATTCCCAATAGAGGCATGAGGGTGTGTGTTACACTCATCATGTTAGATATGTATGGTTTACATGAATTTTTTTATTACTTATTCAATATTAAATGTTTATTGACTTTTTTTATATATTTTTACTATCATATAAAGGATATAATTTTTTTCAATAACATCTTCATTGTATAAGTCTAATCATCTAAACTATGTTTTGTAATATAATTTAATTTATGGTGTTTGGATCTTGTGTGTGTGTGTGTGGTATCTAATTCTGAAATAAACATGTGGGGATGTATAGAAAAATAATATTAGATATGGGTTTAGATATTGACGTGTATGGTACATTGGGATGCTATTAAAATTACATTATTATGTATTTTCATTATATGTTATATTATATATGTATTGACAATTGTATTAGTTTTTAAGTGATATACTAATATGAAGGACTCTATTTGAGATCCTAAAGGGTAATAATGAGTATTTATTATCAATGGAACCATTTTTTCCATTGAAATAGATAATTGTTTACAATGGGAAGTGAACTAGTAAGATCCCATATTTGAAAATTTGAGACTAAGGCACTTATTGATGTTTTAGGGAATCAAGTGCATCTAGTTGATCTGTGATGCTAATTTGATGATCTAAGAAAGGTAAATCTATTATGGTTTTTCATTTGAATTGGATAATTAAATATTGGGATTGACCCCAATATTGTTTATCGGCTATGATTATTTATATCATTATATATTACTTCATTATTTGAGGAGGATTCACCTAATGTGGATGTATACTAAATGATTTGTTTCAGATTATTTTGATTACATATGAATTCCTATGTACTATAGTAGAAAATGGGAAAAAATACATTGAGGAGTAGATAATCTATACATTGGTTCACAATTTTATTATAAAAAATATGTGGGTGTGTATTATATCATATTTTAGTTTAGGTAAATTCACAAAAAAATTTAATGAGATACAAAGAGTGTATTATTCCCATCAGTCCAAAAATTAGATATAAGATACGTTTCAATCATGAATTATCCTACTATGTTAAAAGATATTTTCCATTTAACACAATATTATCTAAATCTTATATAGAGAGTATGTGGTGACTTAAGTATGGAATTTGGAATTAAATTATTGAAGATTTGAACATGATATAGTAGAAATCCATTTGTAGAATGGTGAACTAGGAATAGATAGTATATTAGAACATATCTTATTGAATTTTAACTAGATTGAGTGAAAAGTCCAGTGTAACACTTATAAATAAATTTGGTATGATTTAAATCAAATTTTCTCTACAAGGATTAATTTTTAGGGGATTTTATTGTTGAATGTGTTTAGGGAGTCTTGGGTATCGATATCAATACAAAAACTAGGTTATGATACCTAAGTCTGTTTATAGATTAAACTACGTACATGGTTGAAATATTCATGGAAACCATTAGGGTGGTGGTGGGGAAGTATATCTTCATGGGACACTAAGTGGATAGAGACCTAAGATATATTACACGGGTCCTACAGGGCACCCAATTTAATGATAGATGGTTCCCAGTAGGTACTTGTTGACTTTTAAAATTATTTCAAAGTAAATAATTTCTTAATTTAAAATTTTATTAAATAATATCTTCTTTCACATTTATTATCATCATCCCCATGTGACATACTTCCCTTATATTTTTTTATTATATCATGTTTCTTTGATTCAGTACATTCACCAATGTTATGGGGTCCAATCTTGCATGATCTGTTTCTTTGGGAAGGATAACACACTCCATAAAATATATCTTATTTTAACTAATTATTTTAATGTCAATTAGAGTCTAAGAAATATTTTGGTGTTATTTTGTATTTCCTCGTTTCAACCATTTGAGCCCATATCAGCTATTGGTTTCCAATGATAAGAATCCTATTAAACTTATGTAAGGGGAATCTTTCTTTCCATAGGGTGGTATCTATGGAGGGTTATGTCATATAAAATGAACAATGATCCACATTATAATACATTCTATATAATAAATATAAAATAGTAAGTTGAATTATGAAATATCCCCTAAATTATATATGTATTATGAGTTTTTATACATGTTTTATATAATATTTATTATTGGTTGCCAATGAAAATAGAAAATATTTAATAAATTTAAAAAATGATGGAGGATTAATGATAGGACAATCCAAGACCATATGAAATTAAGGGGAAACTTGGGAAATAAAAAATATATAGGGAGAATAATTGAGACATATTATAATGGTTAGTGGCCTATAATTATACACTAATGTTGACTATTGATTCTTTCTTTAAATTAAATGAAAAAATTCTAAAATGTATTTCAGTATAGTAGTTTTGATACTAATCTATTTATCAATTAAATGAATTAAATTATGTTCATTCACTAAATTTAGAGTGTGATGTGTGGAATATAACAAGCACACCCATTAAGATAAGATAGTGATATTTTTTAACACCTCAGTGGTATGTAATTGTCAACTGTTTGTAGCTCATCCATCCATTTGGTAGAGTAGTTGATGCATTGTCCAAATGGAATGAGAATTAATTGTAAATATTCATAACATGTCATAGAGTTGGTGGTGCATCATCAATATAATATATCAATAGATGGAACCTAGTCGACCTATGTAACAAAGTTGGTAGAGCATCATCCATCTAAAATGAGAACTACTAGTTTCTCCTCTACTCATTTGATTATGATTGTATTATATTTTCATTGCAATAGATATATATGTTTTAAGAACCCGGTTTTTTCTACAAAACACTTTGGAATATTCTTGATGATATTCCAGAGCAGCGACTTCAGATGGCGTGCGATTCCGAGCCCCAGAGTGGCCAGAATTAAATTTTCAGTGTGTTCACACTAGAATGGCCAAATAAATGCGATAACTCCTAAACGAAGTTTTGGATCAGGGATCCGAGTGTACGGATGGGTCAGGAATGGGGTTTTTACCCTATGAACGACATAAAACTTCTCGGCGCGGGCTGTTTGGACCCCTCGCCCGTTTCTGGAACGTTAAACGGATTAATTAATTAATTAATTGGTTCGTTTATTGGTGAAACACTAGTATTTCTTAAACCGTGGCTCGGATCGGAAAACCGGGAGCACAGTTGAGTTCGGAGTGTTCCGTTTACCCTAGGAGTGGTATACGTTTCGCGGGCGCGGGCCGTTTGTGAAAAATGGCACCAGGGGCGTTTTCGTAATATAGCAGCTTCAGATGTTAAATTTTATAACTTTTGAAAGAGGTCTCGGATTAAAATTCCAAGACCGCCGCTGTGCTCGGGAGGTGGTGTTTACCCTAGGGGAGGCTTAACCTCGACCCCGTCGAGAGATTCGGGCATGGGATAAATTGTGGGTTAAATTAATTAATATTTTCATTAATTTCTTTTATTTAATCCCTAACCCCACCCCTCTCCTTCCCCATTTCCTTCCTCCTGGCGGACGAGCTCAACCAAGGGGGTGCCCCTCTCCTCTCCTCCCCTCTCCAAGACGAAGCTCCGGCGGATCACCGAGAAGCTTCGGGCTGCGCCCTGCGAGGTAGGTTTCGTTGTTTTCATTTTTGTTTCCCCCCACCTACTTCGAGCTTGTTTAATCCTATCAAATTGATGTTGGATCTCCGATTAAATCCCCTAATCTTTTAGTAGATTTTATTATCTATTCTTCACCTATTTCGGTTTGAAAATCCGAGTTCTGAGGACCCCGCAAACATCCACTGAAGATTGCGGGTTTAAGGCTGTTTTCCGGCATTTTTTTGAGGTTTCCGGCCGGTTGGGGGTGTTCCAGCAGTCCGAGGCACGGCGGCGCAGGGCTGAGGCGGCGGCGCGTGGGTGGCTCTATTGGCAGGTGGTTGGGTTTCTCTGCTGTAGGGCAGAGCGGCGGTCGGCGGCCGGGGTTGCGAGGTGCGGGAGGTCGGCGCCGGCTCGAGCGGAGGAGGCCGGCGAGCCTGCGGAGGCGACTCGCGAGGGCCGTGAGCCGCTGGGGGGCGCCGAGCGGGAGCACCAGCCGGTTGTGCCGGCCGGTCGACGCAGCAGCAAGGGTCGCAGCGCGTGACCCTGCTCGAGAAACAGAGACCCGCCATCGGCGGGTCTCCACGGGGAAGAAGGCCAACCGGCCAGTGGCCGGTCGGTGGAAATAAGAAAAAAAAAGAAAGAAAAAAAATATAATTAAGTTAATAATAATAAAAATAATAAAAATATTATTATTATTATTATGGAAATGATTTATGTTAATAAATCATAAACAAGGGGTCGGTTCCGCGTTCCATTAGCGGCGATGCATCCCTTAACTTGGGAGGAATATTTTGAGATGGTTTCGGGAATTTTTAATTCACGTGACGTTGGGCCTCGGAGGTGCGACGAGTCTTATAGTGGAATGTCGTTTTTCCGGGAATCTTGTTTTGAGCGGCGCGGACGCATCCGACGTCTGTTTTGAGCGCCGTCAGCGGCGTTGGGACCCTGGCACCGAGGTGGAGCTTTCTAGGGCAGCCCCAGGCGTTGAGGCCGAAGTTGAGGCGTGGGCCCCATGACCCGTCTTTTGAGCTGCGTGCAGCTTTTAGCAGCTTTTTCCTCGGACGTCCTTTTGGGGCGTGCGAGCAGTCAATGTTGGGTGTTTTTACGAGGGCATCGCGTTGGCACAGTCTGCCCGCTGTAATTCTGCTTGATGGTGCGGGCCCCGCGAGGGCCGTTTCGGGAGTTGACGGTGATTTCCAGCTTTATCATCGGGCGACCGTTTTTGACAAGTGAGTAGTCCATTTCGGGTACTTTTTAGAGAGGATCGCAACGGTGTGATCCGTTCGCTGAGTTTCGGGACCAGGATGCAGGACCCACGTGGCACCGCTTGTGTGCTGTGCGCCGGGATGCACCTTTTTCTCCGGATATTCGTTGCAGTCAAGTGAGTAGTGCATTTGACGTGTTTTCCTGAGGGGATCGCAATGGTGTGATATGCCCGACTGTTTTCAGGGCCGAGGCTCGGGACCGCGGGATGCCGTTCGGGCGTGAGGTGGTGTTGGCAACTTTTCCGTCGGATATCCGTTAGAGGCGAGTAAGTAGTCGATCTCGCGTGTTTTTTCGCGAGGATTACAACAGGGTGATCTGTTTGGTCGTGCAGAGCCTCTTGCGCGATATTGTTAAATGTGGAAGCATGGAAGGTTCTCCAGCGGTGGTTTGCCATACTTTGTTTGTAGTGGACCCTTGGCGTGTGATCACAAACTCTTGGGAGAGTGATATAAATGGTTCATGAGATATGGTTGGTTGTGCTTCATGCGATGAGGTGGCAGGTTGGAGTTGTTATGTCATGCCTTCGCGTTGACGTTGGGTGTCGTTTGCATGATAGCATATGGGCTGGAACGAGGTATACTCTGGGAGTATACGGGAGCGCTTGGAGGTACGTGTGGTTTGTACCTGAGTTGTTCGTGCACTTTGTTGGGGTTGAATTGGGGCCACACGTCGTGTGGGCTCCATGTGCGTGATGTGTTTTGCTTTGCGTACTTTGACCTCTCGCAACGTAGAGGGTCCCTCTGTGCTCGTTGTTTGAGCAGCAGGGCAGAGTTTTTCCCCTGGCTCGGGGCCCATTTGTTGACCAGCAGGGTTGAGCGGTCTCCCACTAGTTTCGTTCTCGATGGATCAGCAAGTAGCGGTGCTAGTGGGACCCTGTGATGTAACAGGCACTGAACCCCTTTGGGTGAGTTATGCTGGAGTTGGGTGGTTGCGCGATACCCACTCCATGTTCGGTTGTCCAGTGTTGTACCCTCCTGTAGAGATGGCCAGAGAAGTTCTTTTTTTTACCCTCTAGCGGGGCTAGGCAGTGGGTTACTCGTCGACTTCCTCGGGCTTACCCTCCAGCAGGGCTGGGCAGTGGGTTGCTCACTGACTATTAGTGTTTACCCTCCAGTAGAGACTAGGCAGTGGGTCACTCGATGCAATTAGGGTCTACCCTCCAGCAGAGACTAGGCAGTGGGTCACCCGACGACCTATTAGGGTGTACCCTCCAGCAGATACTGGGCAGTGGGTCACCCGACGACCTCTTAGGGTGTACCCTCCAGCAGGGCTGGGCAGTGGGTCACCCTTCGTCTAGTTCCAGGTCTACCCTCCGGCAAGGTTAGGCAGTGGGTCGCCTATCGACTTATTCCAGGTCTACCCTCCAGCGGGGCTGGGCAGTGGGTCGCCTGATGATGTATTAGGGTTTATCCTCCAGCAGGGCTGGGCAGTGGGTCACCTGATATCTGATTATGGTTTACCCTCTAGCGGGGCTGGGCAGTGGGTCGTCTGATGATGTATTAGGATTTACCCTGCAGTAGGGATGGGCAGTGGGTCACCCGATATTTGGTTATGAATTACCCTCCAGCGGGGCGGGGCAGTGGGACACCCGTTGATATTCCAGACTCATTCCTTCCTACTAGGCTAGTCTGTGGCTTTCCTCCATGTTTACCGGAGCGGGACCCTTGGTTATACGAGTCGGTGTTATGACGACTTTAACTTTGAGGATACCTTTCGATTGCGGGCCAGTGACGAGTTGTGGTATGACGTTCTCCCAGAACTCTCAAGTACGAGGGGCGCTTTCCCCACCGAGATGCGTCATTGTGATGCGACCTAAAACCGTGCGGGTGAGTTAGTGCCCCCAAAGCGGATAGTGTCGAGGTGCGGTGATTTGAGCCCCTTGATTTGTAGTTCGGGGTAGACGTGCGGGATGCTGGGCATCGATGGAGTTTACTTCTGGGACAGTTGGCTACTCTTTCTTGGGCTAAGCTATGGGACAGAGATCCCCTTACGACGTGGTTTGGGATTCTCGACAGAGCATATGGATTTGAATATACCATGTTCGAGTACCAACTCCATGGGTTTTGGTTACTCTCCTTCCAGGAGAGGCGAAGACGCGTGGGGTATGCCACGTGCTTTCCGTGTATAGGTTCTCATGGTTGGACGAGTCTACTCTCCTGCTATTGGCAGCGAAGACTCGACGAGGAGTTCATCTTCTCACCGTTTCCAGCTCCTTGTGCCTGGACGAGTCTACCTTCTTTTCTTTTGTTGGGTTGAGCTAGACTCTTACTGTTATATTTACTGTACTCTCTGTTTTACCCCTTTACCTTCCTGTTCGCTCTACTGCTCACCCTTCGGTACCTCCTTTTGTTGCTCCCTCGTGCCTTCGGGGTATCCTACTGGGTACTTTTATACTCACCCCTGATTGGGCTTTTCCCGCACTTGGTGTGCCCTTGCAGACGACAGACATGTGGAGCGTGACTTCAGTGGAGGGTAAGAGCTTGGGAGCTTGGACCGCGTGCGGTGGTCATAGTCGGGTTCCAGGTGGGAGACCCGTCAGCTGTTTCTTTTGATTACCTGTTTCCGGGTTGTGGCACTTTTTGGTTGTGTGCATGTTTTTCCCCTTTCTCCGGGTGGGCTGGTAGTAGCACCCCCACCTGTTGAGCAGCAGATAGTTTCAGCAGAGCAGGCTGAGCTTGGGAATAGGTTGAGCGCACTCCGTGAGTTCCAGCGGCAGAGACCGCTGAGGTTCTGTGGGGATCCAAACCCTCAGGCAGCAGAGGATTGGCTCAAGGCAGTGGTTAGCCTTTTCAGGCTTGTGCAGACGCCGACAGATCAGAGAGCGGCTTTGGCAGCCACCCCTTTTTTTGGATCAGCTTGGCGTTGGTGTAGTCTGGTGACTTGGTTTCTTGACGAGTCGTCACTTTCGTGGGACAACTTCCAGTTTTTTCTTCGTGAGGAGTTTTTCCCCTCCTGTTTGCGCTCCATTCAGATTCAGGAGCTCCTTCAGTTTCAGTAGGGAGGGATGATGGTGGCTGAGTACACGGCTAGTTTTGCAGACCGTGCACGCTTTTACCCGGACTTGGTCCATGACGACAACCTCCGAGCATGGAAGTTTGAGCAGGGTCTCCGCTGAGAGATTCATGCTTTCAAAGTACCCTTTGGAATTTCCACATATGTCGGGGTGCTAGAGCAGGCGTTGGTGACAGAGGGCTTCATGTCATGTTTTGCGGTTGGTAGTGGCAGTGGGTGCAACGGAGCCGGGACGTCTGCCGTAGCTAGCAGGCATCAGAGGACAGGACCTCGATGCAGGTGGCCTTCCCACTGCGGGTTTCAGAGATGTGGTCATATACCACTGTGGCGAAAAGGCGTAGTGCCTCAGCTGAGGATTCCCTTCTGTGAGTGGATCCCGGGCCATGGTCGTACACCACAGTGGTGCCGGAGGTCACCAGGGCAGCCCAGAGAGAGTCGGTGCTATGCTTGTGACGGGAGAAGTCACTTGGCACAAGACAGCCCGACCCGAGTTGCTGAGAGCTTCGGGAAGGCAGCATGCGTACCACCACGACAGAGGTAGCACCATGATCGAAGTAGCGCCCAGAGAGGTGGTTCTTGTAGAGGAGCGGGAGGAGCTGGTAGTTGGGGACGACTTTACGAGATCTCCCCATCACCACTAGGCGATCCACGTCAGGCTCCGGGAGCTGACGGTTGGGACCACGAATAGCCGCGAGCTTTGGATGTCTACGATCCTGCAGAGCATGGGATGATGAGAGGTACCCCTTGCAACTCTTCTACTTTTTACAGTAGAATTGTTAGGCTCTGCGTTTGAATGGATTTTCTCCCTGCACCTTGTTTGAGGTGTTACCAGGGTGACGCATGGCGTCGGGTGTAACCCTGTGTTGGTGAGGAAAAAGGCATGAGACCTTTCCCTTTAGTCGATGGTGTTGACTCCTTTGCCTTTTGAGCCTGTAAGAGAGCATCGACTCTGGAACCTTTCATGACCAGATATCCTTGGGTGTTTCACCATATGGATATTCTGAAGGGGGGAATCATCGGGCCTTGTTTCAGGTGCGGGCGGTGATTCCAGTTGCGGCGTGCGACGTAGAGGATCGTTCGGGGAAGTGAGCTACCCCCGAGAGCCTTCAGGTCATTTGAGACCGTGCAAAGGGATGGCAAGGTTGTCTACCACCTCTCCCTAACCCCAATGTCTAGAGTGGGTGCACGACGTTGGCAAGGGCTGACCTCGCATGAACGGATCAATCCTATGGTCCGTGTGCGGTGACGCCGAGCTGTGTGTGGGTTCTTCTGGGTTTGAGAAATCCATGTGTGAGCTTAGTACCCTGTGTTGCTCCCTAGTTTTTCTTTTCGGGGACGAAAATCTTGAAGGAGTGAATAATGTAAGAACCTAGTTTTTGCTACGAAGGACTTTGGAATATTCTTGATGATATTCCAGAGCAGCGCCTGCAGACGGCGTGCGATTCCGATCCCCGGAGTGGCCGAAATTAAATTTTCAGTGCGTTCACACTGGAACGGCAAAATAAATGCGATAACTCCAAAAATTTGTTCCGGATCAGTGATCCGAGTGTACGTATAGGTCCGGAATGGGGTTTTTACCCTAGGAACGACATAAAACTTTTCGTCGCGGGATGTTTGGACCCCTCTCCTCTTTCTGGAACGTTAAATAGATTAATTAATTAATTAATTAATTCATTTATTGGCGAAACACTAGTATCTCTTAAACGGTGGCTCAGATCGGAAACCCGAGAGAACCATTGAGTTCGGAACGTGCCGTTTAGCCAAGGAGGGGTGTAAGTTTCGTGGGTGCGGGTCGTTTGTGAAAAAAGGCCCTAGGGGTGTTTTCGTAATTTAGCGGCTTCAGACGTTAAATTTTATAACTTTTGAATGAGGTCTCAGATTAAAATTCTGAGACCTCCGTTGTTCTCGGGAGGTGGTGTTTACCCTAGGGGAGGCTTAACCTTGACCCCGTCGAGAGTTTCAAGCGTGGGATAAATTGTGGGTTAAATTAATTAAAATTTTAATTAATTTCTATTATTTAATCCCTAACCCCACCCCTCTCCTTCCCCATTTCCTTCCTCATGGCGGACGAGCTCAACCAAGGAGGAGACCCTCTCCTCCCCTCCCCTCTCCAAGACGAAGCTCCGGCGAATCACCGAGAAGCTTCGGGCTGTGCCCTGCGAGGTAGGTTTCGTTTTTTTCATTTTTGTTTTCCCGCACCTACTTCGAGCTTGTTTAATCCTGTAAAATTGTTGTTGGATCTACGATTAAATCCCCTAATCTTGTAGTATATTTTATTCTCTATTCGTCACCTATTTCGGTTTGTAAATCTGAGTTCCGAGGACCCCGCAAACATCTACCAAAGATTGCGGGTTTAAGGCTCTTTTCCGGCGTTTTTTTGAGGTTTCCGGCCGGTTGGGGGTGTTCTGGCAGTCCGAGGCGCGGCGGCGTAGGGCTGAGGCGGCGGCGCGCGGGTGGCTCCAGCGGCAGGTGGTGGGGTTTCTCGGCAGTAGGCCGGAGCGGCGGTCGGCGACCGGGGTTGTGATGCGCGGGCGGTCGGCGCCGACTCGAGCGGAGGAGGCCGGCGAGCCTGCGGAGGCGACTCGCGAGGGCCGTGAGCCGCTGGGGGGTGCCGAGCAGGAGCACCGGCCGGCTGTGCCGGCCGGTCGATGCAGAAGCAAGGGTCGCAGCGCGCGACCCTGCTCGGGAAACAGAGACCCGCCAATGGAGGGTCTCCGCGGGGAAGAAGGCCGACCGGCCAGCGGCCGGTCGGTGGAAAAAAGAAAGAAAAAGAAAGAAAAAAAATATAATTAAGTTCATAATAATAATAACAATATTATTATTACTATGGAAATGATGTATGTTAATAAATCATAAACCAGGGGTCAGTTCCACGTGCCGTTAGCGGCGATGCATCCCTTAACTTGGGAGGAATATTTTGAGATGGTTTCGGGAATTTTTAATTCCTGAGACGATGGGCCTCGGAGGCGCGACGTGTCTTAATGTGGAATGTTGTTTTTCCGAGAATCTTGTTTTGAGCGGCGCGGACGCATCCGACGTCCATTTTGAGCGCCGTTAGTGGCGTTGGGACCCTAGAACCGAGGCGGAGCTTTCTAGGGCAGTCCCAGGCGTTGAGGCCGAAGTTGAGGCATGGGCCCCACGGCCCGTCTTTTGAGTTGCGTGTAGCTTTTAGCGGCTTTTTCCTCAGACGTCCATTCGGGGCGTGTGAGCAGTCAATGTTTGGTGTTTTTCTGAGGGCATCACGTTGGCACAGTCTGCCCGCTGTAATTCTGCACGATGGTGCGGGCCCCGTGAGGGCCGTTTTAGGAGTTGACGGTGATTTCCAGCTTTATCACCTGTCGACCATTTTGGACAAGTGAGTAGTCCATTTCATGTACTTTTTCTAGAGGATCACAATGGTGCGATTCGTTCGCTGAGTTTCGGGACCGGGACGCGGGTCCCAAGTGGCACCACTTGTGTGCGGTGCGCCGGGATGCACCTTTTTCTCCGGATATCCATTGCACTCAAGTGAGTAGTGCTTTTGAAGTGTTTTCCTGAGGGGATCGCAATGGTGCGATGCGCCCGACTGTTTTCGGGCCCGAGGCTCGGGATCGCAGGACGCCGTCCTGGCGTGAGGCGGTGTTGGTGACTTTTCCGTCAGATATCCATTGGAGGCGAGTAAGTAGTCGATATCGCATGTTTTTCCGCGAGGATTACAACGGTGTGATCCGTTTGGTCGTGCGGAGCCTCTTGCGTGATATTGTTAAATGTGGAAGCATGGAAGGTGCTCCAACGGTGGTTCGCCCTACTTTGTTTGTAGCGGACCCTTGGCGTGTGATCACGCACTCTTGGGAGAGTGATATAAATGGTTCATGAGATATGGTTGGATGTGCTTCAGCCGATGAGGTGGAAGGTTGGAGTTGTTATGTCACGCCTTCGCATTGACGTTGGGTGCCGTGTGCACGATAGCCTATGCGCTGGAACGAGGTAAACTCTGGGAGTATACATGAGCTCTTGGAGGTACATGTGGTTTTTACCTGAGTTGTCCATGCACTTGGTTGGGGTTGAATTGGGGCCACACGTCTTGTGGGCCCCATGTGTGTGTCGTGTTCTGCTTTGCGTACTTTGACCTCTCGCGACGTAGCGGGTCCCTCTGTGCACGTTTTTTGCCCAGAAGGGCAGAGTTTTTCCCTTGGATCGGTGCCCGTTTGTTGACCAGAAGGGTTGAGTGGTCTCCCCCTGGTTTTGTTCTCGATGGATCAGCCAGTAGCGGTGCTAGTGGCACCCCGTGGTGGAACAGGCACTGAACCCCTTTGGGTGAGTTGTGCTGTAGTTGGGTGGTTGCGCGATACCAACTCTGTGTTCGGTTGCCCAGTCTTGTACCCTCATGTAGAGATGGCCAGAGCAGTTCTGAGTTTTACCCTCCAGCAGGACTGGGCAGTGGGTTACTCTTCGACTTCCTCAGGCTTACCCTCCAACAGGGTTGGCCAGTGGGTTGCTCACTGACTATTAGGGTTTACCCTCCAGCAGAGACTGGGCAGTGGGTCACCCGGCGTTATTAGGGTCTACCCTCCAACAGAGACTGGGAAGTGGGTCACCCGACGACCTCTTAGGGTCTACCCTCCAGCAGGGCTGGGCAGTGGGTCACCCGTCGTCTAGTTCTAGGTCTACCCTACAGCAAGGCTGGGCAGTGGGTCGCCTATCGACTTATTCCAGGTCAACCCTCTAGCGGGGCTGGGTAGTGGGTCTCTTGATGATGTATTAGGGTTTACCCTCCAGCAGGGCTGGGCAGTGGGTCACCCGATATCTGATTATGGTTTACCCTCCAGCGGGGCTGGGCAGTGGGTCGCCGGACGATGTATTAGGGTTTCCCTCTAGCAGGGCTGGGCAGTGGGTCACCCAGTATTTGGTTAGGAATTACCCTCCAGCAGGGCTGGGCAATGGGACAACCATTGATATTCCAGACTCAGTCCTTCCTACTAGGCTAGTCTATGGCTTTCCTCCGTGTTTACCAGAGCGGGACCCTTGGTTATATGGTTTATTGTTGTGACAGCTTTAACTTTGAGGAGACCTTTCAACTGCGGGGCAGTGATGAGTTGTGGTTTGACGTTCTCCCAGAACTCTCAAGTACAAGGGGAGCTTTCCCCACCGAGACGCGTCCTTGTGACGCGACCTAAAACCGTGCAGGCGAGTCAGTGCCTCCCAAAGTGGATAGTGTCGAGGTTCGGTGATTTGAGCCCCTTGATTTGTAGTTTGGGGTAGACGTGCGAGATGCTGGGCATCGATGGAGTTTACTTCTGGGACTGTTGGCTACTCTTTCTTGGGATGAGCTATGGGACGGAGATCCCCTTACGACGTGGTTCGGGCTTCACGACAGAGCATATGGATTTGTATATACCATGTTCGAGTACACACTCCTTGGGGTTTGGTTACTCTCTTTCCAGGAGAGGAGAAGACGCGCGAGGTATGCCACGTTCTTTCCGTGTCTAGCTTCTCGTGGTTGGACGAGTCTACTCTCCTGCTATAGGTAGTGAAGACTCGATGAGGAGTTCATCTTCTCACCGTTTCCATCTCCTTGTGCCTGGACGAGTCTACCTCCTTTCTTTTGTTGGGTTGAGCTGGACTCTTACTGTTCTCTTTACTGTACTCTCTGTTGTATCCCTTTACCTTCCTGTTCGCTCTACTGCTCACCCTTCGGTACCTCCTTTTGATTCTCCCTCGAGCCTTCGGGGTATCCTACTGAGTATTTTTATACTCGCCCCTGCGTGGGCTTTGCCCGCACTTGGTGTGCCCTTGCAGACGACGGACTGGTGGAGCGTGACTTCAGTGAAGCGTAGGAGCTTGGGAGCTTGGACCGCGCGCGGTGGTCATAGCCGGGTTCCAGGTGGGAGACCCGTCAGCTGTTTATTTTGTTTACCTATTGCCGAGTTGTGGCACTTTTTGGTTGGGCACATGTTTTTCCCCTTTTTCCTTTTTCAGCACTTTGTACTTGTAGTGGTCGATGCACTTTGTGGTATATATATAGCAGGTGCCCTTTCCTTCTCTTTGCTTGTCTTTACTTTTACTCTCCACTGTTGCATTGAATTTGCTGCGTGTGTGTGTTCAGGTGATTAGGCAAAGGCCTCCCCGAGTTGTTGTGCCTTCGGCGCTGGTCGCCAGCCCCTGGCCTATGGAGGCGGGTTTGGGGTAGTTGCGGCTCGAGCCCGAGTAGGGTCGGGTTGTGACATATGTGGTTTCTTATCTTCCAACGTGATAGTGTCAATGGTGTATGGCTCAATTGAGATATAGTTCTGGGATAAAATTTCAACCTAAGTGTTTTTTTAATATTTATGGATCTTCTAACACATTGTGCATCATTTTTAGGTCATTCAACCAAACATTGTCAGTGATATCTCATTGTCCATAATTTTAAGTGATATATCATTCCCTATGTGAAAATAATCAATGTGATGACTCGTCCAATTTTGATTATGATTTAAGAAGTAACAGATTATTCACTAATGAGTTGTGTTTAGACTATAAGTTAAATATCCATTTCATGACCAAGCTAAATCTATCCTAGTTACACATGGTTAGGCTTCATAGAATCCCATTATTTGAAATTTTTCAGTTTTTCTCTTTAATATCATTATATATCAGGTGTGTGCATTTTTTTAATAAAATTTCAGTGGGACAACATTCATGGTATCCTATGGTGTTGCACCCACACACTATTTATGAATCTTATTACATTAGAATACATTATAGTTATCAGAAACAGTTATGTAAAATATCCTATTTTTAAATAATGTTCTTGGTTGTTGGAGGGAGCTGGTAAACGATAGAGACTCATGTCCATGTTAGTTATATTCTCATTTAATTTTTTCAGTTTCATACTACTTATTAATAATCATCCATTGATAAATCAAATATTAAAGAGTATACATGTATGGTATTAAAATTGATTTCATATTAATGTACTATTTGTTTTTATTAATTATTTGTTAGACCACACTATTAATGTGTCTATATTTAGACAATGGTATTTTCCATTATTATTATTTTTTCAATACAATTTAAGTTATGTTATTTAATTAACTATATATGAGTATATACTATATAAATAAAATTTATGTCAACCATCACTCCCAGTTAGTATCATCGAGAATATTGAGAGGTGCACTTTATTTCATATGGATCAAGTCATCAAGTATTTTTCAAATCAAGGTAGATAGGATATTTAAAATTGGAATCAATTCCATATTTCAATTTTCTCTATCATTTGGGGATACATTAGGAAAACATAGGGAATTCTAAATGTAAGGTCCTAGATCCACAAGGATAATGCCTATGAAAAGTTTTGAAGTCTGAGGTGCTCGGAGGCATCTCAGGGGACATATAGAGTAGTGTGGTTTCTATAATCTAGAAGTAGGGAGATTTCACATTATGTAATGTTTTTACATGATGTGAAAGCATGTTTAACAACATGTAATGAATCAGTGTTTAAAAATGAAATTTAAATAATAAGAGATATGTCATTATGTAGAAACTGAACCTTAAAGATTTCATGATGTGAAAGGGGATTAACTGTCATGAAATTCCATAAAATAATGTTATTTTAATAATTTTTATACACTCAGGTATTCATAACCTTAGAGCTACTTCATATCTCCTGTTAGTTCAAGGTGACCTGATAGCCCCCCTCTTCAGCATTTTGGGGATTCCATTACAATTGATTGACCCATAGATTACCTTTTTTATCCCTTCATCAATCCATGTTATGTTTTATATCTTCTCATTCAGTTTCTTCAATCATTTTCCTACCATTAATCATTTCCATGTTATGGATCATGATCTCCATTTTTTCTAATAATGTTATATGGTTTTCCTATTATCGTAGTCGGGGCGCGTCATCCTCATGTGGTTGCAGTTCTTTGGGAGTGGCGATCGGGAGCAACATCATTGGCCTTTTATTGTGAGAAGAAAATTGAATACTTTTTGAGGTAGGGGAATCTTTTCTTCTCAATTTATTTATGTGAAATTTTATATGTAGCATGATTTAGCCTCTTGGATTATAATGGAATTAAACTAATAATTACATTAAGAAGATTAAATAAATTGGTATTGATCATATGGTGATATTGTTGTTTGTGTGGTGATAGTGGGTTTCCTCATGATTTTCTTGATAATATTGTATTTATATTGTTCTTTTTATAGTTGGTATAACATGTGAAATTGATAAAGAACATAATTTTGGTGTTAATTAATACTTAATTGGAAAACATATTAAAGATTCATGTTTAATGAATCTAATTATTGTTGTTGTAGTAATTTTATGTTAATCTAAATGATTAAATTTATCATGTTTAATTGATGTTTTAATGAACATAATGCATATTATTTCTTTTTGATAATATAATTAAAAGAATATTGAATTAATTTTTTGATTATACTTTGATAAATGGGGTATCTTGTTTATTTGGTTTCCCATAGTTGGAACTTTCAAATAATGGATTGGTTAATTCAAAATGGAATGAGAACCATTTCCGTGACAAATGATAATGCATTTATATGTCCTGAGATGGTTGTTTTCTTATAAATTCCATGTTCCTTATGCTCTGAAGCCGTGAGAGCTCATTCTGTGTGAAGGTTGGATTCCTTGATTTAGGTCCAAGAGCCTAATTGCTATGTTTGATTCCCACAGTTTTTGACGTTATGTGACCCAAGAGGTTTGTTGTGGTTTTATGGGGAATTGAGTCATAGATGTCACATGATCCTGGGATGGATAATCCTAGACAGATTATTTGGTTTATGGGGAATGAAGATTGGGTTTTTATGTGAGCCTATGGTGGATGATCATGGAGGGAAATTGTGCTATGAGGGTCGGGGAGGCCCAATTTTTTTGGAAGCAGTTGACACCTACAATGGTGAGATGAATTGGTATATGCCTTTGGGTTTCAAGGAGGACACTACAAATGATATAATGGGATAAAGTTAGTCTTACCTGTTGATATAAATTCTAGATACTTGTTTGAATCTATCGTTTTGCTAATGGCTAGGTTGTTTTCTTATCGGGTTTCCATTCCCACTACTTATGGTGGATGAATGTACTTTTTTTTTCTTATTTGGTATCTTAGGATTTTTTTCCTATAGTTCCTAGTAATATGGAAATTAATTATTTTAATGAACTAATTAATTCTTAACCCATGGGGTTAGAGCTTGCTATCATAAAATGATGAGTTTATAATGCTACGAATTTTTGGACTTGATTTTCTTATGCCTGGAAAGATTTTCTATTTGTTATTATTATAATGAAATGTAGTGAGGAAAATTTTAATGGTTAATTAATTTTTAAAGAATTAATTAACATAATTTTCAACTAATCAAAATGAATAAATTAATTTAATGTAATTATTTAAATGGTTTTGTTCTTATATGGTATCTGGTCTTTGCAGTGGCAGTCGGGAGCCCAGGAGACGTCAGCCGAAGTGCATTCTCAGACTAGGTAATACCTGTTGTGTTATTGTGAGATATATTATCTCTTATAATTTTTGTGTTTCTATATCATACTCCACATTATTGGTTAGGGAAACTAACAAGCAGGGATTATGATCACGGGGGGAAGTTTTCCCCAATATCCTGATGGGAGGATGGATGTCTTACTACACACATTTCCACACTCTCTTCTCTTAGTAGTATATTGTGACATTTTTTACAGAAGTTATTTTTCCCCGTATAGGTGTGTAGAGGTCCATAATATCTTGTTATTATTTTTCACACATTTATTATGCATATATTTTCATAAGGTATACTGTATATATATTCTGTAATTATTGTGATGGATTTTAGATTCTTATAAGGTTCATGAGTTGTAACGGGTTGAGGAATAATACCGGAGGTAAGATACACATTATATTTGAAGTGGTGGCTCCATAAAACAACCTGAATACATTTTATATGGATTTGGAGGTGTCTTTCATGAGGTGAATATTGTGTTGTTTTCTAGGTGTCTAGAGGCTAACAATTTTGGAGAGAGATGCTTAGGACGTCCGACGTCCAGAAAGGGAGGAAAATTAGTGGGTAAGTGGTATTGGGGTAACCCTGATATTCATTATTTTATTATATTAGCTTGTATGTTATTCTTGGTGAGAGTATCCATGGTGAGGCTAGAAACATAGTAAACCTTTTAGGAGATGGGTTAGTTACACTTGATGTTCACTATACATTATCATGCTCTCATTACCATTTTCCTGAGGATCTATGGGGGATCCTACTAGGTATAATGTTTTCCTCACCCTTTGTATATATAAACTAATTTTTTGGTGTGTTGGAGAAGGTTGGGGATCAGGTTAGTAACTAATTTCTTTTGGTTTTCATGAGCTTTTTGGGATTCATCGTTGCTGTCATATTTACTTTTCCTTTGGTAATTTTATTTTTCCTTTCAGTTATAGTTGTTCGTGTGTGAAATTAAATAGGTGTACTTTTTCTTTTATTTTAAATTTGAGTCTATTCATGAATTTTTTGGTGTCTATATTATATCCATCTTTCGAATTTTTCTATCAGAGAGAAATTCCTCCCATTACTGTGTTTACTATACCCTCAGTGATAGTGTCCAACCCAGGGCTTACTGTATGTGGGACTTAGGTGTCAGTGTCTTCCTTACGACATTTCTAGCCCAGGAGGGGTAGACCTTATGGGGAGGGGGTCAGGATATAGTGGTATCAAATTAATTCTTAGTGATATGATATATTTTAGAGTTAGGTATGGGTGACTTTTCATGGGTTTGTTAGGAAATAATTTCAACTATGTTTAGTGATCACTGTATGTATGGGACACCGGATGATACATGGGTATTTAGGAACTCATGTGATCTAATACACAGACCATTAATTATACAATGGATATAAAGCTAGGTGATAATTGTTACAGGGAAGATAAATAGGAAATGATCAGGCATCATTATTATTTGCACATGGGTTTGAATGGGTAAACATTTGTATATGTTAACCTAATGTGAATAAATGAAAACAATTAATTAATGTAAATTTCTTCCATATTCTATTTTTAAGAGATGCAATGGTTTTTTCTTTTGTATTCATGGCTCCAGGTCATCATCATTTTTAGGTTCTTATAGAAGATGTTATTCAAGTGGCACCAGTATATCACCTCAGAGTTGGGGTTGAAAACAATGACACTTGTAGTAGGACACTATGAGTGTTTCCCTCCCAAAGTCTATAGAGTTATTAAGAGTCCTTTTTAGATTTAGTCACATTATACTGGTTCTAAGAGATTGAGATATCCTTCAGTTCGATCCGTTCTTTGATGGAGAAATTTGAATCATAAGTTGTGAATATGTATCGGGTGGAAGTGAGGAAGTAGTGGTTATTGTTCATAAGAAATTCCATGGAGTTGGTAGTCTCATGGGAGGAGTGGTTAGATGAGTTTAGATACATTTTTCATTCTTCAACCATGTAGTTGGCTAAACGACAAGAGCATCTTACTGTTCAATAGGGATATCTAGTGTTCAATGGTGTCACATTTTTTTAAGAACCTTATTTGATGTGATTCAGAACTATTTCAAGATGAGGAGCACAGGGTGAGAAATTTTTGGGAAGCTTCATATCCAGAGTTCAAGCACCAAGTCATCCCATTTATGATGAAGACATATCTTTATGTTCTAGTAGGATAAGAGTTTATAGAGAGTACATTAACCACAACCTAATCATCGTGAGAGGGGAGTCTTCTGAATTCCACAAAAATCATATATTTTGTATGGGGATCCCATTTGTTAGGATATAAGAACATTCGATCACCTAGGTGTAGTTCCAATCCCTCAATGTATCATTTCATCTGTGTAAATGGATCCATGGGAAATGATAAGGAATCCGAAACATTTTTCTCATGGGGAGGTCGAAGTTATCATTGACGAGAATGCCTGGCCTTTTTTTGAAGTTAGGGTGTGCAAGTTGTTCTAATTCTGGATCCCCCACTAAGGCCGTTATAGCCTAGGCAACAATATTAGTTTGATCAAGTTTGAGATTAGTAGATAGCGGATGGGGAAGGTAGTGTTATCCCCAGAATGCTCCTCAAATCCATAGAGTAGAAAAAGTCATAGAGGTGGGTGTTAAAATGTTTTTTGAGGTTGTGAAGTAGGTTATGGTCAGCTTCATTTTCTAGTGTTTATACTGCCATGTGATCTAGATGTCATCCAGGGGTCCATTTTCTCATTTTATACTTGGGTGAATTCCTTTTTGGATTCGAGAGTAATGCACTCCATCATCTCAAATTAGCTTTCTATGGGAATTGAGGTGGAAGGGATTACAGATCCCTTGCTGTTAACTACACTTGTAGGAGATTAGGTAACATATTTGATGTATGTTGAAACTATGATCTAGTCTTATGGAATCACCACTCTTGGGGATATATCCTATTTTTATAGATACCACCATATTACATCATCAACTACATTGATTGTTTTTTTTCAATTTTGGAAATCATGGATTACTTAATTGTGAATGTTTGTTCTCGAAGATCAATTTTCGGTCCAGATATAATCATATGTTTGTAAAGGATGACGATATTCCAATAATTATTTCTGTTGTCTTCATGGGAATTACATGTTCTTTTTTTTTCATTCGGTTTGATGAATGATCATGTTGTGTTTAAGTGTGAAAGTAATTCTGTGTTCAATGAGATCATAACAAGGTTCGTGGTGGTTTTCATCAACAACATCCTTGTGTAAAACATATATAAGGAGGATCATGCAGAGCATATGTGTGCCATTTTGGGAGTTAATCATCAGGATTATTTGTTAGGGAGGTTACTGAAGTGTGAGTTTTGGGAACAATAAGTTCATTTCATAGGGAATGTTCCATCCCAACCTAGAGTTTACATGGATCCATTTAATATGGATTCCTTTGTTTCTAAGTAATCCCCCAAGAAAGTGTCATAGGTGAGAAGTGTTCAAGATATTTTTGGCTATTACTGGAGGTTCGTAACCAACATTTCTTAGGTTGTGACTCCACTAAATATGTTGACTAGAAATCATCAAGCACTCTTGGGGACTGATCAGTTTTAGAAAGATTTTGAGTATGTAAATATGATTTTTTCCAGTGCTCCAATTATTTTTATTCTAGGTTAAGGATTTTAGTTTGATGTTTGATGCGATGCTTCATTTCATGGGTTACATTATGTTATGGTGTAGAAGAGATCGGTCTTTTAAAATGGGTATTAGCAGTTACGTCCCCATAAGTGTAACCATACCTACCATGATATTTATTTGGTGGTAGTGGTGTTTGACCTGATCTTGTGGATGGAATACCTCATGGAAGAGTGTTTTGTGTTCTTCACCTCTCAAAAGATCATGAGGAATGTTTTCTCTAATTATGGCATGAACATGGGTCAATGTCTTTGGAAGTAGTTCTTATAGGATTACAACATCAATATTTTGAATACACCAAGAAAGGGGAATTTCATGTCCAATGCACTGAGAAGGAATCGACATAGTGATTTAGTGTGGGAATTATGTGATTTGTGGAGGATTATGGAATAAAATTCAGCATTGATTCTAGATGTTGGATAATTAAGGGAAAGATGTTGTAATTTTTATAAGACGGTTCAGTTATCTCTGGTGAAATAGGTTGAAGAGTCCCATTTGGGAAATCATGATTTATATCTATGGAGAGACATTTTTTTTGTAGAGAGGACCCTGATGGATGGTCTAAGGATGAAAACCACCAATTTTCATTTCCTGGAAGGTTTTAATTCCATTGGAGATGCAAGAGATGGTTCTTAGAGAGTTCCATAGTTCACCTTTGGAAGTTCATCTTAGTGTTTCAAAGATGTACCAATCCATGAGAGGTATTTTTTCCTTTCCAAGGTAGAATATTGCAGTTATAGGGCATTTGTCATAATGTTTGGTTGTCTAGAACATGAAGGCTGAGTACTCTGTTCCTGATAGTATTCTCAAGTCCTTGGACGTTCCATAGTAAAAGAGAGAGGTCATCTTGATAGAATTTGATATAGTGTTACCTCATGATCAGGGAGGTTATTATTATATATCGGTGATAGTGGACTATCTAACAAATTAAACCCAGTTCATATTGATCAATGAGTCAAGATCAGTCTAGCTTTTTTCAAGGTAGTATCTGGAGGAGGAGGTGAGACTCCATGGATTACTAATAATGATCATTACTGATTGAGATCCACATTTTACCACTAGGCTATTGAGAGGTATCAAGAATTATTTTGGATTCACCTATGCCCAAGCAATAGTTTTCTTCCATAGAAGGATGGTTAGATAGAGAAGACAACCTAGACTATAGAAGACAAATTTCAATATTTTGTCCTTGATTTTTGTGGTTGGTGGATGAGGCACCTGCCCCTAGTAGAGTTCTCTTTCAATTATATTTTTTCAATACACTATCAGTTTGGTACCATTTGAACCATTTTTTGGAAAAAATTTCCTCCCTTCATTATACTTGACATGGGTGATAGAGTTAGAAATTCTCATACCAGAACATATATAAAATACCATAGACATGGTTCATGTGATTCGTGTGTGGATGAAAGAAGTGAAGTATCATTACAAAATCTATGGAAATGATAGGATGAGACCTATAGAATTTTATGTTGGGGATCATATGTTCCTAAAACTAACTCCCTATAGTGGGAATTTAAGGTTTGGTTTTGGGAGTAATATTTTTCACTGTTTTGTTAGACCATTCGAGGTGTTCTTTCTTGTTGGAGCCATTGAGTATCGGATAGCAAATCATCCATAGATTAACATGATACATGATGAATTTAACATGATTCATATAATTCATTGTTTACATGATGACTTTCATGTCATCGATATAGGAATGATCGATGTAGATGATGTTCCATCCTTTGAGGAGTGGACTGCAGAGATCCAAGACCACTAGTAGATGGTGTTTTTTGGGTGTGTTAACCCCTTGATTTGTGTCTTTTTTTGAAACAGTGGCATGGATGAGATTACCTGGGAATGTGATTCCAAGATTCCCACTTAGTACCCTAAGATATTTGATGTTTATATCTTGTCTTGTAACACTGTTCATTTTTTTGGTTGTAGACCTTTTTTGGTTTGTTCTATGTCTTTATCTTGTTTCTTTTCAGGGCTTACACTATTTACATGAGAGGTAAAGATGTGTGGTGTACTCCATGTTCATTCCTTGTTTATATTTCTGTGGTTGGATAAGTCTACTCTCTTACTATATGTGGTGATGAATTGACGAGTAGTTTTTCTACCCACCATGTCGAGCCCCTTGTTATTGGGTGAGGTGGTCGAGCTCTTGTCGTGATGAGATCCTTCCAAGGTATCTCACGAGATGATTTTTTAGATTCAAATTTGTGTTTCCTTTCTAGGTTAGTTTTTATTCTCATGGATAGTAATTATTTTAATGGAAACTATAGTATGGGCCCAGATCTATGAAGATCGAGCCATTGTGTGTTTTCGAACACTATGCTACTCAGGGGAGGCTTGGATATAGTCTGGAGTTTTTTGGTTTTGAGAATATGGAAGTAGGGATATTTCATGTTGTGTAAAGGTTTTTCATGTCGTGAAATTTGGTTTCTTGATGTTTAATAAATTGGGGTATAAAAATGAAATAAAATTAAGGTGGATGTAAGTTTTAGAGGAAGTTAAACACAGAGGATTACACAATGTGACAGGGGATTACACATCTTCTAATTCCCTGCTAAAGATCTGGTTAAAGCATGTTTAGACACATGGTTTACTCATAACCCTACAGATGTAGGGGATATCCCTATCATTAAAGTCAACTGGAAATCCCCCTATTCAATGTTTTGAGGATTATTTTTCCCATTATTTATTCATGTCTTCCCTCCTTCGATCCATCTTCAATCAACAGTAAGTTCTACCTCCGTTAATGAGGTTTCTTCGATCTAATTCAACCCATTCCGATATTCCATGTGATATTGGTTGATCTAAATCTTTCTAATAGAGTTATATTAGTTGTTTGTTGGTACATTTGTGGCACAACATTTTGTGTGGATACAGTTATTTGAGATAGACGATCTAGACACATATTATTTTTATGTTCTTGTGCAAATAATGTTGACACCTTTTTTATGTATGGGGTTAATTTCTTCTCAATTTATTTACCTACAATTATAGATCTATCATGATTAATTACATTTGACTATAATGGAACTAACCTAACCATTACTTGAACTAGATTAAGGAATTTGGTATCTATCTCATGGAGATGAAATATTTTTTGACGTGATAATGGTTTCCTCTTGATTTTCTAGATTATTTTATTTCTATGTTGTTCTTGTTGTTCTTGGTTTATCATGTAAATTTTTTAAAGAATATATATCTAAAATTAATTTATTACCAGTTGTATAAATGAATAAATATTGATGTTTAAGTAATCTATTTGTTGTTGTAATTTAATGACATTAAACTCATGAAAGTATGCATGTTTATATGAATTCATTAATGAACCTAAAGCATATTAATTCTTGTTGACCAAATAATTAATGTTATGTTAAATTAATGAATTTAATTTTTTATAGCCGTTATAGTTTGCTTATTTGGCTTCCCATAGATGGAAACTATAAATAATTAATTGGTTAACTCAAAATGGAAAAATAATCGGTTGATTTATAGAATATAAATCGTTTATACGGTATGCTTTTTCTTGTTTTCTTATAAAATCAATGTGCCTTGTGCATTGGAGAAATGAGAAATCATATTCTGTGAAGGATGGATGCCTTGATTTAGTGCCATGTGTCTAGTTTCTATGCCCATTTTCTTCTTCTTATGATGTTATATGATCCAAGAGGGATGTTACAGTTTATGGGGAAGGAAATTCCATATGTGACATAAGCTTCGTATGGCCAATCCTGGGGGTTTTGTGGTTTATGGGGTGGGGGTGTCCAGATGTGATCTGAGCTTCTAACGGTTATGCCAAGAGGGGTGTAGTGGTATGAGGGGAGGAGAGGCCAAGTTGTTGTGGAATTAGTTGATTAAAGGAGTATATAAGAAGAATCAGTATATAAATGTGGGTGTTAGGAAGGAAATTGAAGATAACATAATGGTTCAATTCTTGGATTTCCCATTGCTATGAATGTTTTATTGTTGTTTTAATTTGTTGTCTTGCTGAAATATAGGTTGTTTATTTATCTTCTTTCCTTTCCCCATTGCTTGTGGTAGATAGATGTACATGGTTGCATTCCATGTTTGTTAGAGTAGGAATATTTCCATAAGTACCAAGAAATATGGAAATTAATGATGTTAATTAATGAATTAATGATTAAACAATGGTGTTGTATATTAATGGAATGAAATGTCGGGGTTATAATTCTATGAACTCATGGTCTCTGTTTTCTTATTTCTAGAGGGAATGGATCAATTTTCTAATGAAAATGAAATGTAATTTCAAAAATGTTATTGGTTACTTAAACGTTAATGAAATAATTTATGAATTGTGAAATAGATGTAAGTGAATGATGTAATTTTATGTATCTATTTAAATTGTTTGTGCATATTGGATATGTTTTATTTGTAGTGGGTGTTGGGAGACTAAAGGAAATTACCTTCTGTTGAGTTCAATACTAGGTTATTACCATAATGTGGTTGTGAGCTATATTGTATCATTTAATTTTTGGGTTTCTATATATTATTATGCCCCATCGATTTGTGAAATAGACTCCCTAGGGATTTTGAGAAAGGGGGTTATGTTTTTTCAAACATCCCGATGAGAGGATGAATTGATAAATTCCCCATTCCTCCCCACTATCTTCTCTTGGTAGTTAAATGTGTAGGTATTTATGGTGGTTAGTTTTCCCCATATATGTTTGTAGTGTGATGAAATGGATTTTTGTTATTTCACACACATGTTTTCTAGATATAGATTACTAAGGGCTACCATAGGTATATCGTGTATATATTGGGATGACTTGTTGATTCTTACTTGGCATATGGACATTGATGTCTTGAGGTATAGTACCTTTTATATGATACATGTTATATGGGCTGTGGTGGATATTGGAAACTACTGGGATACATTTGGTTATGTGGATGTGGCAGTGTACTTCACAAGGTGCATGTTGTGGTGCTTTTTGTAGGCGTCTACAAGCTGGAATTTTGGGAGAGTTATGATCACGGTGTATGGTGTAGGAGAAAAGAGGAAAACTTGTGGGGAAGTGGTATCTGGGTACCCTTTATATTGTTTATTATATTAAATCATCTTGTATATGATATATAGTGATTGTATCTATAGTGAGGATGGGAAGTTAGTATACATGTGTAGGTGACAAGTTAGTTTATCTTATTATTCACCATGCCTTAGTATGCTTTTTTTAACATTTTCAGGATAGGCTCTAGGGAGGATCTGATTTGGTATACAGTTATACTAACAAAATGTATATATAAACATTTTTTTATTAGTTCGAGGTGTTTGGGGATCAGGTTGTTTACTACTATCTTGCGGTTTTTAGGAGTGTTTGTCCTTCATTGTCCCTACTATCTTTAACTTTTTTGGTACTTTCAGCTTTCCATTCAGTTTTAGTAGCTCTTTCTTGAAATTAAATATGTTTACATTATATTTTATTTTATATTGGGGTCTTATTAGGAGTTGGTTAGAGTTTATCCTATTCGCATCTTTGACATGTGTTCTCTTAAATGGTAATACCTCCCTTATATGTTTTTATTATACCCTCACTGATAGTCTATAAGCTAGGTCCTACTAGAATTAGGACATGAGTGCCACTATCTATCATTTCTGATTATCGTCCCAGGAGGGGTACACTTGTTAGGGACGTGTTCGTGAAATAAAATGTATGGTATGGATTAATAACATGTGAATAATTAATAAATGTATGAATTATGTTCATGATACTAGGGATAAGTTTTTTTCATTGTTTTTTGGTTTTAAATTTTGGAGTTATTGATGGTTATTGTAGAGACCCGAAGCTTGACGTACATGGACATTACATTACATTTGCAGAATACATAGTACATAACAAAAAACACACACACAAGGATCGTAATAGTTTAGTGTCTTTGGAAACTCGGAATATAATCTTCTAATTGTGGTGAAAGATCTTCAAAATCTCCCATAAATATCTTCCTTTTTTTACCTAAAACCTTTCTTTATATCCTGTGGAAAAGAAAACATAAAAGGGTGAGCTCAAATGCTCAGTAAGGGTAAACAAAAGAAATATCAATCACATCATATACATAAGCACATAACTTTTGGAAATCTTAACCTGCAAAAAAGATCATAATTTCATAACATGGGGTAAATCATGGCAGTGAAATATAATCACAATAATCATAACTTATAACATGAAACTTTCTGGCATTCACACATAATCATAGAGAATCATTTCTTGTTAGTCAAGACTCATTGCCAAGACTATCTTAGTGGACAAAGTCCCTTTCTGAATCGAGTAACCCTCGTTTCAGTCCTGTTTCACTGAACCGGTATAACCTACCATTCCAGCCCTGTCTATCTCATGAGATATAAAATCTTTACCCAATGGATTGGAGGGAGATATAGGTCCCACCCATCTTATAATGAATCCTTTCTTATGTGTGCCACATAATCATAAATCATACATCATCGCATAACCCATGTAATAAAAATGGGATTCTTAAACAACATGACATCATAAAACAATTCATATAAGATAAAGGAATTCATAAAAATGTTTCCATCACAACATAATCAAATCTATGTAATAATAGGGATAAAAATAGAACTGTTTTACTATCTTAGATGGAAAATAATTTTGATAAAATACTTGAACTGCATTCTTGAGGAAAATATCATTTCTACTTCAAAAACACTTTTCCTTTCTTAACATGTCATAAAATTTTAAACTAAAATAAGTTGATTACAAATAAACTTGAATACTTGTAAAGGAATCTTCTTGGAAATAATTTTTTAGAAATCCATTCATGTCGTATAAGTTAACAAAAACATTCTTCGTACTTTTGTCGGAAAAGTCAAAAAGCACCTCGTATGAAAAACGTCAAAAGATTCATTTCATATTTTTAACTAAAAACTCACCGAAGGGTAAAATTGGATTTAAACAATTGTATTTGGATGGAAATAATAATAAATATTGAGGAAACATGGATGTGGATGATAAAATACACCCCAATAATTACCAAAGTAAAAACAATCTCAGATAAAAGTGAGATTGTGATATTTCCCTTACCTTAGGTCCGATTTGCTTCGTATGTGTCCGAACCACCTGTATAATGGTTTAAATAATTTCATTGACTTATTAAATAATCACATTCATTGTTATGATATCATATATGGTTCACTTATGACATTATATTACCCGTTATTTTGTAAATTCCATGTTAAAGAAGCGTTTTTGGTAAAATCGTTTCATTTATCGTAGGTGTTTTGACTTGTTGTTCTTGACATTATTATTACTTATATCATGATTTACTTACTTCCAGAATATAAAATATGATTTATATATCATATATATTCAGTATATATATATATACATAATAGATAGATAAATGAAATGAAAAACACCGTTCATGGAGACGGTAGTCCGTACGTACGCATGAACGCTGTTTTCCTTTCCTTATTGTCTTGAATGGAAGTATGTAGATGACATATATATATATATATACATAAATCCAGTAGCTTTATAATGTCATATATTTCATTATTATTTCTTATATATACTTTATAATCATTCTTAAATGGTTAACATGGAGAATGAATCTCATCGCGTCATGGAGACGGTAGTCCATACGTACGCACGAGCGATGATATCATTTCCATAAATATTGAATTGAATTGGAGTGGATTATACAATATATCAGAATCAATATGATATTGTAATAACTATTTATAGTAATTCTTTACACCATTATACCCATCCATGTAAGGTGGTGGTGGAAAATAGATTACACCACGGCGTGGAGACGGTATTCCGTACGTACGCACGCGCGGTGATTTCTTTTTCCGTAGGATGGATAGATGGTGAAATAGGATTGTTTCATACATATAATAACATATCCGTATATTAGTGATACTGATGTTATTACTTCATAATGAAACAACCTAAGAAGAAGAAGTGTAAGAAGAAATAAAGATGAAAGAATTGGTAACGGTAATTACCTCTTCTTTGAAGCGCCTCTTTGAGACCTCCTCTTAGGGAACTAAAATTGGTCTTTGAGGAAGACCAGAACCTCTAGGATGTTTCTAGGTAAGTGGAGAAGAAATTTTGGCAGGGGTTGGACGAGCTTGAGTGCTCAAATTGGTGTGAGGAGGAGGGGGAGGAGGTTCCCTTTTATAAGGGAGGAGAGGGGCACCTTAGGAATATCCCAAAATATTATTTTATATTAAAGTCAAAATCGGTTTATAATGGTTCCAAAGGGTCTTATTTCGAATCTAAAGTGGGGATGGGTCGAAATCCTATCAACCAATAGGATTTAGACAAGTTTAGGTTATTATTTTAACCTTATCAATTAGATTTCACTCTAAGTTAAATAATTTAACTTTTACCGTGTCTTTTTGTTTTCTTACACTATAGGGTTAATACACTTACTATAACATGCCAAACAAACCCCAAATTGTTTATTATTAATATATATATCCTTATCTAAGTCATTTTTCCGAACCTTATATTTTTAGGAATAAAATAACAATTAATAATATAATATTTCATTTAAAAACTATTTTGTGTCAATTTTGACACTATTTGATATATGATTTTTGTGAAAGTCATAACAGAATTATATGTTCTAACCAAGTTGATTAAATCAACACTAATATATCATAGTAACCTAGAAAAATAGTGGAATTCATAAAAAGTCTCAAATTACATTTATTTTAGTGTTTATAACATCAATTATGTCAATATTTCTTTAATAAGATAATTACTATATCATCATTGTATCATATATAAATTAAATTATTTAATGTCTAAAAATTACAAATAAAATACCATTATATAGGAAATCTTTTTCGTTTTCTAATGAATATTTATAGAAGAATTTATCTTATGTATAACCTTATATTAAAAATGATTTACTTATTAAACTTTGATTTTAACTATTTTAACTATTCATTAAATAAAATAATATTAAATGTCATAATCTAATCCAAGTGGACCTAAATGGTCATATTATATTCATAAGGTTGTTTTTGGTCGAATTACACTTATCCAATAGAATTAGGACATGTGTTAGGGTAATAGTAATATCATATTTACCCTTAGTTACCCGATTTACTATTAACCGCGGTAAAAAAAAGTAAAAAGTTACTATTCACCAAAAATTATTTTTATCTCATTGAACCACATTTTACATACTGATATCAACCGTGTCTGTCGGATTTTTGAAATTCCATTCACAGAAGCGGTAAAATTAAGTTTTATGCAAAATTCAGTTTTTAACCTACCACTTAGTGGTTTCACTATTCATCAAAAATTGAAGTTTTTCAGAAAAATGCCAAAATTTCACCCTAAGCTATAATTCGATACTCCGAATCCAAAAATGAAGTCCATTTTGAGAGCTAAAATTTCTAAAATTTAAAAATTGGTTATTACTATTCATAACGGCTAGTTTTAATAATATTTTAATAGCATATCGTTGTTTCGTGAAACTCAGTATTGCGTACTACACACGCTATCGAGGAAGGCTGCGATTGCGTGTAATGCAAGGCAAGTCAAAGATGCGTGTTGTGAGAGCTCCTTTTGGTGTAGAGTACAACACAAGACATTAATAAAATTAAAAAGAATATTTTTCATAAAATCTCGGGCTGTTACATTCTACCCCCCTTAAAATGAATTTCGCCCTCGAAATTCGTTGGGGTTATAAATGGTTTACTATTCAAAAGTTTCTTTAATAGAAACCCACATCGTAAAAAGGAATATCAAAAACAATCTTTAAAAACAAAAGTATGAAACGTAACGGTTACCCAAATAAACTAATCACTGGGTTTCCACATAGGTGAAAATATGGATATGGAAGAGAAATCTAACCATCATGTTCTGATGGAGAGTGGTAGAGAACATGGCTATGGAAAATCCAGCAATCACAAAGCCATAAATTTGTGATGATCTAAGGTACCATCTGATTCATCAGATATAAGATCACTAGGAAAACATTTTTGGTTTTCAAGATCATTTCCCTAAAGTTAAAGAATTTGAATTAGAATAAATACTTACTTTATTTTGGTACAATCTCACTGTTGTTCGTGCCTTTAACAATTTCCACTTCATCTCTTAAATAAATGAAGTTGAATTTGTTATTCGTGAAGTGTTAGCAGATCATGTGATAGAATGACGGGTCATTCCATCTGTCTCAAACAAAAGGTTAGCAAAATATTATATACATAAGTCGATCTATAGTGAGATTAATCATATATGGTTCCTAAAATGGACTTATACATCATATGTCATACAGCTTAATATAATAAAACTAGTTTCTACTAAACAGGGACTTCCTGTAGGCCAGTGGTAGGTGATAAAGGCCAGTCGCACTTCGGTTGTGGGTTCGATTTCCACAGCCTTGTCCGACGCGATGGGCTGTCGCCTGTCCTGCAGGTTGTGCTTTTTCTAAAACTATATTACTATAACATCCCATCGAAAAACTTCTATCCTTAAATAATACTAACTTATGTCCAACATAATCCATTCCAATCTTTAGGCTTATCCATAGTGAAAACGATTACCAGAGATTTAACACCATCGTCGATCCCCATATATCATAAGATATGTTTTGTTGGTCACATTCCAAACATTCAAAGTCTTTAATCATGTATTCTCTTGAATACCTTAGTGAAAACATGAATGCAGTTAAAATTTAACACTTTCCACATACCAAAATCCTCAAAATTCTATATACTCAAACAATGATATCACTTAGTCCTTATATCAATCATGACCTCATGAATACTGTTAAACATTTCGTTTTCTCATTTTCCCTTCATTATGCTCATATCATCTTATTTCCAAAAATATCTCAATCACTTTGAATACCACATTATACCAATACATAAATATTCCAATACTTTATGATACAACATTATTTTGGAATCCCATTACATAAACACTTACTTATTCCACCACATCGTGATCATATTCAACATCGCCAATGGTGATCGCATGTGACTTCCCTTTGTCCTTTGCCTTAAGCTGTTGCTCATGTCGATCATCACTAACCCTTGGATTAGGGCATTTATTAGCATAATTCCCCATTTCCTTGCACATGAAGCATTGAAGTGTTGGTGGTGCGTTCTCTGCAGTGTTTTCTTTATTCACATCATTAGAATCCCTTTTTCTATTACATTGACACTCAGCTGCTCGATGACCTTCTTTTCCACACTTAAAACATTTTCTAGTCCCTTTAAGACAATCTCCACCATGCTTCTTTCCACACTTTGTGCATAAGGAAACATTCATCTTCTTTTCACCATTATTCTGAGATTTCTCCTTGAACTCCATCTTTCGTTTCTTGTCAAAACCATGAGATGGATATGTAACACCAACTTCCATTTCTACCTTGATAGCACAATGCACAATTTCTTCATAGCTACTAAAGTCTCTTATAGCTAATGCCCTTCGAAGACTTGGTTTTAAGCCATTGAAAAATCAATCAACTTTACTTTCAGGTTGGATGATAATGCCAGATGCATACCTTGAAAGTCTTGTAAAATTTGCTTCGTATATACCAACAGATTCATCATCCTTCTTCTTCAGCTCAAGAAACTCCTTTTCCATCTTTTTTCGAAGAATACGAGGGAAGTACTTACTGAAAAACAAGTTCTTGAACTCGTCCCATTCCATGGACTCAATTTCATCTCTTTGCCTCGTATTTTTTATAAGATTCCACCATTGATCAGCTTCACCTTCCAAACGATATACTGCTAAGATGACTTTATCATGCTCAGAACATTGAAGAACTGAAAATATCTTTTCAGTGGTACTGATCCATTATTCAGCAACAGGTGGATCAGAAGACCCACTAAAAGAAGGTGGACGTTGCCTCATGAAGGACTCAATAGAATATTGTTCCCTTCTCTGCTCATTTGGAAGTCCAGAATGATTCATAGCTTGTGTAAGTATAGCAATAAGATTTTGTACTCCATCTCCCATAACATTTGTTTGTTCAGGAGGGCAATCATTGCATTGTCCAGTGCATTGATCAACACGGTTCTTTCGGGTTCCAACCATCGTCTAAAACCCAAAAAGATTAGTGTGAGAGGAAAAAAATCATGCTAGGGAAAACAACATAATAATGGGGGAGTACCTTCAATATCTAACATCTTAGGTTTAATTCTATGATCGTTAGCGTAATTCTAGTACTATAAACTATACGTATACTTCACCTTAGGGACATCCCTAGACATACCTTAGAAATACCTCTAGAGATCTCACTAAAGTTCTCGCATCCTAGTTTCCAAAGGTTGACTAAACCTTTCCACTGATACCAACTGTAGAGACCCGAAGCTTGACGTACATGGACATTACAATACATTTGCGGAATACATAGTACATAACAAAACACACACACACAAGGATCGTAATAGTTTAGTGTCTTTGGAAATACGGAATATAATCTTCTAATCGTGGTGAAAGATCTTCAAAATCTCCCATAAATATCTTCCTTTTTTTTACCTAAAACCTTTATTTATATCCTAGGGAAAAGAAAACATAAAAGGGTGAGCTCAAATTCTCAGTAAGGGTAAACAAAAGAAATATCAATCACATCATATACATAAGCACATAACTTTTGGAAATCTTAACCTGCAAAAAAGATCATAATTTCATAACATGGGGTAAATCATGGAAGTGAAATGTAATCACAATAATCATAACTTTAAACATGAAACATTGTGGCATTCACACATAATCATATAGAATCATTTCTTGTTAGTCAAGAATCATTGCCAAGACTATCTTAGTGGACAAAGTCCCTTTCTGAATCGAGTAACCCTCGTTTCAGTCCTGTTTCACTGAACCGGTATAACCTACCGTTCCAGCCCTGTCTATCTCATGAGATATAAAATCTTTACCCAATGCATTGGAGGGAGATATAGGTCCCACCCATCTTATAATTAATCCTTTCTTATGTGTGCCACATAATCATAAATCATACATCATCGCATAACCCATGTAATAAAAATGGGATTCTTAAACAACATGACATCATAAAACTATTCATATAAGATAAAGGAATTAATAAAAATGTTTACATCACAACATAATCAAATCCATGTAATAATATGGATAAAAACATAACACTTTTACTATCTTATATGGAAAATAATTTTGATAAAATACTTGAACTTCATTCTTGAGGAAAATATCCTTTCTACTTCAAAAACACTTTCCCTTTCTTAACATGTCATACAATTTTAAACTAAAAGAAGTTGATTACAAATAAACTTGAATAATTGTAAAGGAAGCTTCTTGGAAATAATTTTTTATAAATCCATTCATTCCGTATAAGTTAAAAAAACGTTCTTCGTACTTTTGTCGAAAAAGTCAAAAAGCACCTCGTATGAAAAACGTCAAAAGATTCCTTTCATATTTTTTACTAAAAACTCACCGAAGGGTAAAATTGGATTTAAACAATTGTAGTTGTATGGAAATAATATTACATATTGAGGAAACATGGATGTGGATGATAAAATACACCCCAATAATTACCAAAGTAAAAACAATCTCAGATAAAAGTGAGATTGTGATATTTCCCTTACCTTAGGACCGATTTGCTTCGTATGTGTCCAATCCTCCTGTATAATGGTTTAAATAATGTCATTGACTTATTACAGAATCATATTCATTGTTATGATATCATATATGGTTCACTTATGACATTATATTACCCGTTCTTTTGTAAATTCCATGTTAAAGAAGCGTTTTGGGTAAAATCGTTTCATTTATCGTAGGTGTTTTGACTTGTTGTTCTTGACATTATTATTACTTATATCATGATTTACTTACTTCTAGAATATAAAATATGATTTATATATCATATATTTTCTGTATATATATATACATAATAGATAGATAAATGAAATGAAAAACACCGTTCATGGAGACGGTAGTCCGTACGTACGCATGAACGCTGTTTTCCTTTCCTTATTGTCTTGAATGGAAGTAAGTAGATGACATATATATATATATATACATAAATCCAGTATCTTTATAATGTCATATATTTCATTATTATTTCTTATATATACTTTATAATCATTCTTAAATCGTTAACATGGAGAATTAATCTCATCGCGTTGTGGAGACGGTAGTCCGTACGTACGCACGAGCGATGATATCATTTACATAAATATTGAATTGAATTGGAGTGGATTATACAATATATCAGAATAAATATGATGTTGTAATAAGTATGTATAGTTATTCTTTACACCATTATACCCATCCATGTAACGTGGTGGTGGAAAATAGATTACACCACGACGTGGAGACGGTATTCCGTACGTACGCACGCGCGGTGATTTCTTTTTCCGTAGGATGGATAGATGGTGAAATAGGGTTGTTTCATAATTATAATAACATATCAGTATATTAGTGATACTGATGTTATTACTTCATAATGAAACAACCTAAGAAGAAGATGTGGAAGAAGAAATAAAGATGAAAGAATTGGTAACGGTAATTACCTCTTCTTTGAAGCGCCTCTTTGAGACCTCCTCTTGGGGCACTAACATTGGTCTTTGAGGAAGACCAGTACCTCTAGTATGTTGCTAGGGAAGTGGATAAGAGATTTTGGAAGGGGTTGGCCGAGCTTGAGTGCTCAAATTTGTGTGAGGAGGAGGGGGAGGAGGTGCCCTTTTATAAGGGAGGAGAGGGGCACCTTAGGAATATCTCAAAATATTATTTTATATTAAAGTCAAAATCGGTTTATAATGGTTCCAAAGAGTATTATTTCGAAGCTAAAGTGGGGATGGGTCGCAATCCTATCAACCAATAGTATTTAGACAAGTTTAGGTTATTATTTTAACCTTATCAATTAGATTTAACTCTAAGTTAAATAATTTAACTTTTACCGTGTCTTTTTGTTTTCTTACACTATATGGTTTATACACTTACTATAACATGCCAAACTAACCCCAAAATGTTTATTATTAATATATATATCCTTATCTAAGTCATTGGGCCGAACCTTATATTTTTAGGAATAAAATAAAAATTAATAATATAATATTTGGTTTAAAAACTATTTTGTGTCAATTTTGACACTATTTGATATATGATTTTTGTGAAAGTAATAACAGAATTATATGTTCTAACCAAGTTGATTAAATCAACACTAATATATCATAGTAACCTATAAAAATAGTGGAATTCATAAAAAGTCTCAAATTACATTTATTTTAGTGTTTATAACATCAATTATGTCAATATTTCTTTAATAAGATAATTACTACATCATCATTGTGTCATATATAAATTAAATTATTTAATGTCTAAAAATTACAAATAAAATAACATTATATAGGAAATCTATTTAGCTTTCTAATGAATATTTATAGTCGAATTTATCTCATGTATAACCTTATATTAAAAATGATTTACTTATTAAACTTTGATTTTAACTATTTTAACTATTCATTAAATAAAATAATATTAAATGTCATAATCTAATCCAAGTGGACCTAAATGGTCATATTATATTCATAAGGTTGTTTTTGGTCGAATTAAACTTATCCAATAGAATTAGGACATGTGTTAGGGTAATAGTAATATCATATTTACCCTTAGTTACCCGATTTACTATTAACCGCGGTAAAAAAAAAGTAAAAAGTTACTATTCACCAAAAATTATTTTTATCTCATTGAACCACATTTTACATACTGATATCAACCGTGTCTGTCGGATTTTTGAAATTCCATTCACAGAAGCGGTAAAATTAAGTTTTATGCAAAATTCAGTTTTTAACCTACCACTTAGTGGTTTCACTATTCATCAAAAATTAAAGTTTTTCAGAAAAATGCCAAAATTTTACCCTAAGCTATAATTGATATTCCAAATTCAAAAATTATTTCTATTTTACAAAATTTCCAACATATAAGTTTCATTAATTAATTTTATAATTAATTTCCGCTGTCACAACAAATAGCGTGTTTTTAAGAGATAATAACTATCAAAAGATTGACACTTGTTTATAACTGGTTTAAATGTGAAATTACATCCAATGACCAACATTGTATTAAATTGTAAAAATATATTCTAAATATACTTTAAAACCACTCAAATTAATAATTTATCACAATTAATTATTTCGATTAAAAAAGTTGTTTTTAATTATAATTTAGTAATTTTCACTATTCATCAGAATATGAAAGTTATCCAAAAAGTACCAAAATTTCACCTTAGGCTAAATTCGATACTCCGAATCCAAAAATGAAGTCCATTTTGAGAGATAAAATTTCTAAAATTTAAAAAGTGTTTATTACTATTCATAACGGCAAGTTTTAATAATATTTTAATAGCATATCGTTGTTTCGTGAAACTCAGTATTGCGTACTACACACGCTATCGAGGAAGGTTGCGATTGCGTGTAATTCAAGGCAAGTCAAAGATGTGTGTTGTGAAAGCTCCTTTTGTTGTAGCGTACAACACAAGACATTAATAAAATTAAAAAGAATATTTTTCATAAAATCTCGGGCTGTTACAGTTATGATATATGATTTTTAAATTATTGGGATTTTACTCATGTATTAAAAAATAATTTTATTATTTCTAGGTAATCATCCACCCCTCTTCTTTATCAGGCATATTTTTGGATTTTTATTTTTTGGATTATAGTGTAATTTTAATAATATTGGAAAATTATGATCTATGCACGGTTGGACCATGGTTGGTCAAAATTGTCCTTCCACCTAGTGTAAATCATAAAAACCAAAATATTGGGGGTTTTATTTTTTTTCACACAGTTTGAAAAACCCATAATCCCACCTAGTGGAAACCATACACCCCATCAAAAGGGTGTATTGTAACACCCCCAAGGAATTCTAAAAATAAATTGAAATGCATGAAATTTTGTTTAAATTATACATTTATAACTATCCTTTAAACATATTTTTACTACTTCTATGTTTTTAATTTTGAAAAACCGGTCATCAAAAATTATGTCCAGTAAGTTATTTAGAGTCTAATGGAACCAACATGCTTTTTATGGTAAATAGTAATATAATATTTTGATTAATAATATGAATAGTAATATGACCATAAGGATTAGTAAATTTTATTATTATTTTATTTTCTTAAGGCATAAAGATAATTACATTTTGGTTAATTTTTCAATGTGATATAAAAGCTGTTATAGTTTTAAAATTGTTAATTTTTGAATCAACTATTGTTTTTTAAAAAATGAAAAATAACTATATGTGGCAAATTATTTTTAAAAAATGGACTTAGTTTTTGAATTCTACACGTTGATAAAATGTTAGTGTGAATTTTGGAGATTTTTCTGAAAGATTTTATTTTTCTGTGAAAAGTAAATAATAGAGTTTGGATTTTCAGTGTGTTAATGACATCATTAATGATGTAATAATGATGTAATAAATCTGGTAGACTTGTGTATAGTTAAATAAAATGTTAGGTTTCCCATGTGGCAAATACCATGGGCAAATACCATGGTCATGCCCATGGTTTTACAAATACCACAAATGAGGTGTCCCTTGGAAAATTTTAAAATAATCCCTCATTTTTGCTATAAATACCAACACATTCCTTTATTAAATTTATTCCTAATTATTCCTCAACTACGATCTGGCATCCTTACCTCCCTAGTAGTCCTCCCATGGTTTCCTCAATCCACCAAGGTCCCAACCATCATGTTCTAGGAGTTACTCTACATGGTAAGAAAATTATCAATTTCTTTCTTTTTTCCATTCAAGTTCTGTTTTATGTGGTATAACTTTCAGGTTTCCATACCATGTTATTATTTCCTTCTTATTCACGATCTATTATGAATTATTATTAATTTCTATATGGTTTACCCTTTTCCCCTCTCTTTTTAATATTTTCTAAAACCATGTTGCATAGCCATTAAGCTGCCCAATTTTTGTATGGAATTTCTCAGTTATTCTATTATTTTGAGCTCCGTTCCTTTTTTATTATTTCCTCATCTACGCATACCCAAGAGGAATGAAAAAACTATAAATAATGTATATTTTTTTTGTTCTCCTGTTCTTGTAAAATTCATCATCATTCTTCTTCTCCTCTCCCACTTATTAATGGAATAAAAACATTGTCTGTGATGTGTCAAATTACCGACATCGTGGATGATGTGATTTCAATTTACATTAATTCTATCAAATATGGCCATGAAACCATTTTTATGGTAAAAAAATTTTATAATATATGTGTTATGTATCATCCATGGTTATGTAAGTCTTTGTTAAATATGTTTTAAATTTATAAGAAAAAATGAGGCTGTTATTGTCAAAGAACCACTAAAATGATCAAAACAAACATCATTAATAATTTAACTTATGAATTATCATCATTTAAGAATTAATAATGATAAATGGTATCCATTATGGTACTAAAAATATGTAAATACCTTTCCATTAAAATTCTGGAGTTTCAATTATAATCGAAAAGAACAATCCATCATGAACCGATCGGGAAAATCATGTAAAGGACTCACCCAAAACAGTGCAAGGAACAAAATACTAACAATTAAAAGGTGAAATGAAGTAATGAATAATCATATAAGGTATTATAATGATAGATATTATTATTCAATATATTAATAACACTTTTTTAATTATTATACAGGAGTTATAAATGGGTTGGAACTAGGACAAACCCGGTGTAAGGGAATTCTTAACCTGATTTCTATCCTTTGGGTTAACTGTATTCTTCATTATTTATTTGGTATTAAAATTGTTTGTTTGATGAAAATTGTTTACATTATGATTATTTATGTTTATCTATAGAGTATATATATATTTCATTCACTCTATTAAGTCTCACGTCAATTATATGATTTTTGTAAGAGGGTTTTCTTTTAAATTCCTCATTTAAAAATTCTGTTTTACGAAATTTCAAAGGAAATGTTTTATTCTATTGTTCATTTTGTATGGTTATGTTATGGTTATGGGGAATTTTTTATGATGAATGGTGTGATTTATATGACTCTCCAATTCATTGGGTATGTGTATGTTGGAGGTCGGTCATATGGTTACCCCAAGTGTAACTGCGATGGTTACACAAATTGTAAGGTAGTCGTGAGGGTTACAAATTACATAGTAGCTGAGAGTGTAACAAGTTTATTTAGTAATGCACAGAGATATATTTTATGATTATATTTTTGTTCTCATGTTTTGTGTGGATCTGGTGTAAATCCCATGTTTCACAATATAAGTCTATATGGGTGACAAGCATGTATTTTGAAAATGTTTTCATATGTTACAAGTATTCATGGACCAATGTGATATTTCCTTATTTTACATCCCTTACTGATCTTTTTGTGCACATATCAAGTTTTTTTAAATTATTTTCACAATTCATAAGTATGTGTAATACAAAGAATAATGAAAAGTTAAATTTTTTAAGAATTTTTATAGAAATCATATTTTAATCTTTAATGTTTTTTATTTTGAAAAAAAATGGAAACTGTTTTTATGGTGTCCACTCTATAACAATGTGTAAGGTTATAAATTTATTATGTCACAATTCACTAAATATATAAACATGAAAAGATCATAAATTTAAAATTAAATTATTTATTGTTTAAAATGTTTATTATGTAATGTAATAAGGTCGGGTCCATATAGTTGGTATCAGAGGACGGTTTAGGTAACATTAGGGGTTAGGATGATGTTAAAAGAGTATTGTAAATGATTTTTTACTATATGATTAATTTTAAAAGTTATAGAATTTAAATATTACCATGTTTCTTCATCTATGATATTTTTTTAGAATGGTTGTCTGTAGAATAAACAGGGAAGCTAAAGATGAGAGGCACCGACAGAATGACATCATTCTGAATCTGCCACCCTGAATGGTAGGGATTGGAACCATGTAGTTTGTGATAGTAATGGCTCAGCTAACACAAGTAATAAATGGTGGTGTCATCTTTTCAAGATAACAACCATAGGTACCATAATGGAAAATGAAAACCATGGAACATTTTATAAGACAACACACTCCTTCTATGAATGGATCTTCTGACCAAGCAGCAGTTTAAGGATGGATTAAAACCCGTGAAAAGACATTAGATGTTATGGGATGTTTAGATAATCAAATGGTATGTCTTTCCATATATCTTTTTGAAGTAGAATCTAATCAATGGTGGTCAATGGTAAAGAATATCATGGATAGAGTGAATATTGATGCATTAGAGTGGGACGAATTTAAAAGTCATTTACATGAAAAAAATTTCAAAGGTGGTGTGACATAGAATAGAGAAGCAATTCCTAGAATTGAACCATAATCAGGAAGATTCAGTGGATGTGTAAGAAGCTATCTTCACCTGTCTGGAAAGGTATGCTCCAAATCATATTATGAATCTTGATATCAAAATAAACCGCTTTTACCTAGGATTGAAGAAAAGGTATCGAAGGGAATTGGCCTATCGTGATCTCAAAAGTTATGAGAAACTTTTTAGATGTCATGAGAGGGTGGAGACAGAGTTTTCTGATGATCATTTTCATTTTGGAAATAACGAGAAGATGATGTCTAGATGGAAATCGATGGGTAAGAATCAACTAAAGAAATCTGATGGTAAGAAAATCCAAATTCCAGTTTGTGAAAAGTGTGGCAAGAAACACCAAGCGGAATGTCATAGAAAAATTCAGAAGTGTTTTAAATCAGGTAATTTTGGACATATGGACCGATATTATAATCAAAATGAATCTATGATAATCCTGATAAGCAAACTTTAAAGTATTTTAAATGTGGTGAGATAGGTCACTGTGCAAATTCCTACCCAAAGATAGATCCAACTGTTGCAAAGAAGCAAGAATATAAGGAGAAAGGTGTAGTGAGATCCTACTCGCCTACGTCAGTATATTTTGGTCCATCCAATGAAGGTGTATCATGTATTTTTTTATTCATTCATATTTTTCTAATGTTTTGTTTGATACGGGTTCTACACATTCCTTCATCTTTGATAAATGTTTTGTTAAATTAGAAATATCACCACAAAAAATGAAACCAAAACTTTTTGTTAAAACACTTGAAGGAAATATTATAGAAAGGATGAATTATAATAATTTTTCTATTGTGTTATCTAGAAAGACTATACCATCAAACCTTGTTGTTTTTTCCTTAGTCGACTTTTATGTTATTCTGGGAATGGATTGGCTTTCTGTTTATTATGTTAAGATTGACTGTAGAGCTAAAGAAGTTGTTTTTCAGAAACAATTTCAGTTTGTATAAAATAATGGACCCATATAATTGATAACATGTTAAGAATCTAAGAAGCTATTGAAAGATAGAAATGAATTTTATCATGCTCATATTGTTAAAATCAATGAAACTGTTCAGATTTATGATGTGCCTGTGGTAAATGAATACCTTGATGTTTTTCTTGATGATTTACTCGGTGCCATACATAATCAAGAAGACCAATTCAAAATTGACTTAGATCCTAATGCAAGCCAATTTCAAAACCCCCATATCGTAAGGGTCAAATAAAACTTCTTGAATTGAAAAATTATTGCAGGATTTTCTTGATAAAGGCTTCATTCATCCTAGCACTTTACCAAGGGGACCAGTAGTTTTTTTAAAAGATTGTTTAATGGGACATTGTATTGATTATAGAGATTTGAATAACATCACTATGGAAAAATAGTATCATTTGCCTCACATCGATGATTTTTTTGATCGGCTCAAGGGAGCTAGAACTTTTCAAAGACTGACTTGAGATCTGGATACCATCAGTTGAAGGATAAGAAGGTTGAAATCCCAAAAACAGTCATTCATAATAGATATGGGAATTATTAATTTGTGGTTATTTTTTTGGGTTAACTAATGCACCTAGTGTAGGTTCCGGGTGCATCAGAAGCGCATTTGTGGGTTTCCCAACATTAATTTTAATGTTAACAAGGATCAATCTGAGATTTGTCACGATAATAAAATTCCAGATCATCAGAATAGAATGCAGAATGAAAAAGAAAGAGGGGAGTCCTGGAACCATAAATAGGATCATCATATTTTGGTTATAATTAATTTAATTAATTGAAAATAATTAACTTTATGGAATTATTTCTTTGTTGATGTTTCCAGTCATGATCTGATGTGATCTGTCATTGCATCAGAGAATCCAAGAGTAGGATTCCTCTAGCGGTGATCCACACATGATCCATGTATCTCTGGACAACACCGAAGGGATCTCCTGGTGCTAGTGTGGAAGCGCCTTTGATTAAGATGTCCGCCTTCGATCGCCTTGATCTGGTGGAGGTGGATCTTTCTCTCGTAGCTTGAGAGCGTTCTCGGTGGAAAAAGAATTCACTCTTGGCTTGAGAGATTTTTGAAATCTGTTGTGCACAACCAAAAAAATGACAAGGATGATGAGAAATGTATACTTTGGATTTTTAATTACATAGAATAATAAAATAAATTAATTGCCCGAAAGTATTTATTCATTTCATTTAATTCTTAGAAGTACTCCATGTCTAATAATAATTGTTTACTATTATTATTACCTGACATGCTCCCAGCGAATTAATCCTAATAATATATAATTAAATAAATAATTCTTATTTCTCATAAATTTCTAGAAAAAAATAGTCTTCGTGTATATTTAATATACACGACATGTAATTTTATTTTTCCATTTTTCTTTATTTCATCCACAAAATTTATTTGACATTAAATAATGGATATTTATTTCAAAAATAAATATCACTGCATTAATTTCTAGTAAATATATTATTTCACCCACAATATATTCTCTCGAATAACTAGTGTCAAAATAAATGAGATCAAGCATCCATAAATAATTATTTAACTACAATTGGGAATAATATTTATTTAACTTGTTAAATTAATATTTAACTGAGATACTTGGACACACATAGTGTGTGACCATCTAGGCATATTTCTTAGTGACATTAGGTGGAGCCTACCTAAAGTCCAACGTTAGCATCTAGAAACACACCAGGGAACCCACAGAGAAAGAAGTTAACACAACAATGACATGTCACCTCCTACGAATGGTTACCATGTAATATAATCCATTTGTCTCGATATCTCAAATCAAGCGGGTTGCATGCTAGTTCCACCAACCCATGTGCTCGATTATTCTTTCTTTGACTTTCTGTAATTGAATATTCACATTAATTACCATGGACATGGACTTATTTAGGCTATATCAATTCCAGAAAAGGTCCTGAGATATTTACTTCCGTCATGGAACAGAACAGACAAATCCAATATCTCATTATCTGTTAGTGTAGTATCACTCATTACGCACCCAACGTATCTTACCTCAGTACTAACATTGTGCCATCATAGTTTTCATCAATACATAAAAATGAATGAGTTGTAATAATAATTTTTAAGTCTAAGGACCAATACACACATAGACAGATTGGACAATCCAATGACACTATGAAGTGTGGAAATCCTACTGGCGGGTCTCGTTCTCATAATATCATCCTGGATATTACCAAGGGTGCACACCATGAGAAGGTACCTAAATGTTTTATTAGTCCCCACCCGTAATGGCATGTTTTATTTGTGTCCCTCAAATAACATCAACTGGAAAAATAACATATATTAAAGAACAACGTTATGGAACTTTCATGTTCTCATCATAGAGGATCTACTATGACCCTTTAATGCAATAGTTTTCCATATGTCATTATCACATGCATTTCCATGCATAAGAACAATAAATATGTGATAAGGTATTTATTAATGAATAATGTAAAAAGTAGTTAGATCTAGGCCACCTACTCCAATAGACTCCCACTTTGACTGTAGACAACTGCTAACAACCTTTATCCCGCAGGCTCTCACATGATATTCATCCTTCTGCTGAGATAGGCCATTAGTCATGAGGTCTGCCGTGTTCTCTTCCATGGACACTCTACTCACTGTAACTTCACCCCTTTGATAGGAATATATCAAAAGGTGATACTTATTGAGTATGTTCTTTATTCGATGATGTGACCTAGGTTATTTTGTAGCGGCCACCACGGTTTTATTATAACAATACAACATGATAGGATCTTTACTGCTAGGCACCACATCATTCTCCTGGAAAATTTTTTGAATCCATATGACTTCCTTGGATACAACAGAAGCCGCTATATATTCAGATTCCACTATAGAATTGGTGACAACAGGTTTCTTTAAACTCTTCAAGCTCACATCTCCTCCATTGAGAGAGAAAACATATCCATATTGCATCTTCAGATCATTCTGATTTTTCTGAAAACCATCCTCAGCATACCCTTTGATGACAAGCTCCTCATCTCCTCCAAACACATGGAACATATCCTTAGTTCTTCTCAGATACTTAAGGATAGTCTTAACGGTAGTCCAATGCTATTCTCCTTGATCTTCTTGATAACTTCTTACCATGCTCAGTGCATCAGAAACATCATGCTTGGAAAATAACATGGCATACATGATGGATCCTATCACCAATCGTTTGGGATCTTACTCATTCTATCTTTCTCTTGTTGTGTATAAGGACACATTTTATTAGAAAGATGTAGGCCACGTTACACTGGAACCAATCCCTTCATGGATTGTTCCATACAAAATCTCTTTAGTATCTAGTCAATGTATGTACCCTGACTTAGTTCAAGAAGACTTTTGTATCTACAACAAATGATCATGATCCCTAGAATGTAGGCTTCCTCACCCCTGTCCTTCATGGAGAAACACTTATTCAACCAGTCCTTAACTAACTATAAGACTGGTACATCATTTCCAATAAACAATATGTCATCATTATATACTACTATAATAATGACCGCATTCCCACAAAACCACTTAAAAACACATGTCTCACAATCGTTCATAACGAATCCAAATTCCTTTATGGCTTTATCAAATTAAATTTTCCATGACCTAGATGCTTCCTTTAATACATAAATGGATTTATGCAACTTACAAACCCATTTGGATTCACCTGGTGTCACAAACCCTTCTGGTTGTGTCATATAGACATAATCCATAAGCTTACCATTAAGGAATTCTATTTTGACATCCATTTTCCAAATATCACAGTCATGGTAAGCTGCAATGGAAGGTATGATTCTTATAGATTTAAACATGAAACTGGTAAGAAGGTTTCATCATAGTAAATTCCTTAATGTTGTCTGAATCCTATATCCACTATCCTTGCTTTATAGGTTTTATCATGACCTTCCATGTCTAACTTTCTCTTGAATACCCATTTGCATCCAATAGGATTTACATTAATTGGATCGTCGACCAGAACCCAGACTTGGTACTGATACATGGAATCCATCTCAGAAATAATAGCTTCTAGTCATCTTGTAGTATATGAGCATTCTACTACTTCCTTCTAGGAGAGAGGTTCATCACTGTCCAACAATAATGATTCACCAACCTCGGTGACTTGGAAAATAAGTTCCCTTACCTCTTTTGAGTTCCTACGCAATATTTGTTTTTCTGGAACCTCTTCCATGGGGACCTGTGGAACTTGTTCATGTACCAACTCCTTTGTATCTTGAGCATCAACTTTTTCGATGTGAATATTGCTCCCACTATTATTTTTGAGATTTTTCTCCCTCTCAAGAAATATATCTTTCCTAGAGACAATCACTTTCTTTTCTGAAGGGTTATATAGTCAACATTCTTTAGTTTTCATGGGATATCCTATAAAGATACACCTCGTGCCCTAGGGTGCATGTTTGTTGCCTGAGAAGTCCATAACAAATGTATCACATCCCCATACACATGTGTATGACAAAATGGGTTTATTTCCATTCCATAAATCGAAGGGAATTACATTTTATGCCTTAGTTGGTACTCAGATTAAAATGTATGCTGCAGTCTGTAATGCATATACCTAAAAGGATAATGGAAGATCAACATTACTCATCATCGACCTCACCATGTCCAATAAGGTGCAGTTCTCCCTTTCTCTAACACCATTCCACTATGGTGTATACAGAGGAGTGAGTTGAAATAGAATCCCATACTCCCGTAGAAGATCGATGAACTCTTGGTTTAGATATTCTCTACCTCAATCCGATCAAAGCATATTTATCTTCTTACCAAGAGGATTCATGACTTCATTCTTGAATTCCTTAAATTTCACTAAGTCTTCTGACATCATCCTCATTAAGTATACATACCCATATATACTCAAATCATCAGTAAAAGTAATGATGTATGAATATCCACCTCTAGCTTCTACTGGAAATGGTCAACACACATCCGTGTGCACCAGTCCTAGAAGCTCTATGAACCTTCCACCCTATCCACCAAAAGGTGCCTTGGTCATTTTACCCTATAAACAATCATTACATCTATCAAGTGGTTTAGATCATTAGAGTCTAAATAGCCATCTTGGAAGAGCTTTGAAAAGCGCTTCTCATTTACATGACCTAGACGATGATTCCACAAGTGGGTGATGTATGATTCATGCGAGTCTGTTTCGTTAGCGATTTCCAACACTTGGTTTTCGTAATTTAATACATAAAAACCAGGATTTAAATGCTCCATACCATAATATATGTTGTTCTTATAAAAGTGACAACCCTTATTTCCAAACCTGAAAATAAATCCATCCATATCTAAACAAGATACAGAAATTATGTTCTTGGTAACACTAGGCACATAATCAAAGTTTTGTAAAAGCAAAATTATACCTTTCGGTGACGATAGGTGGTAATATCTAATGGAAAATGCAGCCAGCCTCATGCCATTTGTATCTTGAAGATCCACCTCTCCTCTAGCAATCTTTCTATATCTACTTGGTTACTTCATTTGAATACAGATGTTATCCCCACAAGCTATATCTAATACCGAATGTTTAGAAACGGAACGATTACACTCGATAACAAACACACCATAAGTGTCCACATTCTTCTGGTTGTTGTTCCTCTTCTAGTGGCCTTGCTTGCCACATGAAAAACATACCACCTCCAATTACTTTCCATACCTCTAGATCTTCCCCTTTTGGAGTGATGATGCTTGGGGGCTTCAGACCGTTTATAAGTCTTTGGCCCCTTTTCCATGTCCTTCTTTTTCTTATTCGCCATAACGACTGTGGGTTTGTCATTCCCCATATCCTTATTTACCGAGAGAATTAAGGTCAGAAGTTTCGATAGCCTCTTATCATTGTTTCTAATGTTGTTGTTGACAAAGAATCTAGAGAAGTTCTTGGGCTGTGATGATATGATAAGATCTATACGCAACTCATCCGGGAACATAATCCCTAAGATGTCCAGGTGTTCAATATAGCCAATGAGACTAACTACATGAGGCCCACCTAGTGAAGACTCTCCAAGATTAGTCGAAAACATCGAGTTGGAGATCTCATATCTCTCATGTATTTCCTTCTATTGGTACAAATCATTAAGGTGAGACATCATGCTATACGCATCCATGTTTTCATATTGCTTCAAGAGATCATTAGACATGGCCGATAGCAGGAAACATTGGACATTTGTGGCATCATCCATATGTTTTATATATAGAGATAGTTCCTCATCACTGGACTCTTTCCCAGGAACAACTAAAATAGGCTCTTCCATCACATACAATTTTATCTCGTGGCGAAGGATGACATGTAAACGCCGCTACCACTCTTGGAAATTGGTGTCAGTGAAAAGGTTTTCCTTATAGAGTATGATTCTCAATGATATTTTTCAAGTCATTTTTCTTTCTGTTTCTACAAATTAAGATTATAAAATGTTTTGTACTTTATTATGATAAAACTAAGACAAATGAATAAATTAATAAGTATTAGTCTCCCACTATTTTATCGAAATTCAATAGCCCTCACCATAGACATTAGAATATTATGTCGCCTGAATATTCTAGTAGAAAGGATCCATATTTCCCTTCACATTACCCCAAATAGGGTTGGTCATGAATCTTTAAGTGTTTTTTATAGGTATTTCAAATGTCAACCGCATTAACTCACAACTCCTTGATCCGTTGGGTGGACTCCCCAATCCAGAAAAAAATTTATTTTGGATTTCCTCAACCTTTGCCTCTTAGTCACACCAAGCCCTACTGTGGTAGTCAAACCATGATGCAAACCAATTCAATTCAACCAAAACCTAGAATATAGAATTACTTGATAATTTAAATCACCCCAACTAGGGTTAGTCAAGTACTTTGAACTATGGTTCGATTCTAACCATGATTAAGGAAGGTTATACCGACTTGAAATTTCTTTGACGGATTTTATCCTAATACGTAAATTTCCATTTTATTATCTTTGATTACATGCTTTTTAATATTACATGGGATATAATTAAGTTATTAACCCCGTCTAAGATAATATTTACGCATAAGACAGTCTTCTTTTTGTTTCATCTTTCATGCTTGTTTAATTCATTAATTGTGTGATCGTGAAACACACCCAGAATAAATAAACTATGCAACTGACAAAAATAAAATAAATGGTATGATCATGAGCGTGTTCTATTGGTTATTTTATCTATTGGTTGATAAACTAACCCTAGTCCTAGGGGAGGAACACCTTGAAACATTCGGGTTCATGTTTACATATTTCCATCATTCCACCTTTGTATCTCCTTGGATTGGTTTCACCTTGGCTCCAGACATGATCCACCTCAACTAGCTTGGGAGTTCCATCCATTACATATGAATTTATCTCACACATACGTGAGGGGTAAAAAGAGGTTTTTACATAAATGAAACCTTGGGGGTGGAGGCCCAGCAAATTAATGAGGAGAAGGCTCGTAGACCAACAAATTTAATTTAAATAAATAAATTAAAAGAAACCATTCACATACTCAGGTCTTGTTCTAGATCATGATCATCTATACATGAAATGATATTTAAATATAAATAAAACTGTCAATAAATTATTTAATCGTTCTTGTTTATGATTAATCACACTCGAATCAATTAATTATTTTTAATTAATCATTCCTTTTATCTTAAACCCTTTTTTTGAATTTCCTTGAGGTTCTCATTCATCATAATTTTAAACAAAAAAATTAATTTAAAATTATCTTTGTACGTAACTTGTACCTTGGAGGCAACCTAGGGAATTCCCATTTATAACTACCCAATGAGTTGAATTGAATATTATGCAGATGTTAAATTAAACACATTTATATAAAACACCTATCAGGTGTTGTGCCTCAGCTTTATGCATGCACTATGGAACACATCTCAAGGGTTTGTATAGTTTAATGATAAATTTTAATAAATCTGCGTAATTCGGATGAGTACATGGCATGTAGTTCTGACTACATGTCATGTACTTTTGTTCACCATCCCTCTGAAGTACACACCTTGGGACATGGCATGTTGTTGTACTTTAGAAACATTCAGAGTACATGGAATGTTCAGGGGGACACACACCGTGTAGTATCCACATTACACTGTTTCCAGCTAGGCAAGCCCTGTATGGGGTACACGGTCCAACCCAACTTGAAGGGACTACACGCTATTTTCAGTTGACCACATGGTGTGTAATCCGGAAACTTTGTGCCACCTATTCCTCGTCAACACATAGTTTCATTTATGACCTAAGAATAATCCAATACACGGCCTGATTTGGCAGACCAGTCCGACGGATTGAACCTAGACTACACGGTGTGTACGTCCGAATACACACAGTGTATTCTGGTGTTTTTCATCCAGGAATGTTTGGAACCTTCAGATGATATCCCCTATTTTATTTTAATCAAAATTAAAAGAAAATTTCATTTTTGTAAGGTGAACGAGAAATGTGAGAGGAAGAGTAGATCTTGATATTCAGATTTTAAATAACGATTAACTTGAATTGAAACAACTAAATTATTAAATGTCCAAATAACTAATGAAAAATTTAAATAATTATAACCAATGATATGAACCCTCTGATACCACTTGTTGGTTTTGGGTGCAGTGGAATCACATTGGTGGGTTTACCCAACTATAATTTTAGCGTTAACAATGATCAATCTGAGATCCATTATGATAATAAAACAGAAAATCATCAGAATAGAAAAAATAAAGAAAAAAGAGGGGATTAAAAGAACCATATAAAGGGTCATCATATGATTTTTATAATTAATTTAATTAATTGACAAGAATTACCTTGATGGAATTATTTCTTCGTTGATGTTTCTTGTCACGATCTGATGAGATCTATCGTCGCGTCATAGAGTCCAAGTGTATGATTCCTCTAGCGGTGATTCACATGTGCTCCATGTATCTCTGTATGTTGCTGAAGGGATCTCTGGATGCTAGAGTGGAAGAGCCTATGCTAGTGATGTCTGCCATTGATTGACTTGATCCCATGGACGTGGATCTCTCTCTCATAGCTTGAGAGAGTTCTAGGTAGAAAAAAGAGTTCTCTCATGGCTTGAGAGAATTTTCAAATCCATTGTGCACAACAAAACAATGTCTAGTCTAATGAGAAATATATAATTCTGATTTTTAATTACATATAATAATAAAATGAAATAATTACACGAAAGAATTTATTCATTTCATTTATTTTAAAGTAATACCCAATGTCTAAAAATAATAGTTGACAATTATTATTACCTAACATGCGCCTAGTGAATTAAACCTAATATTATTTAAATAACTAAATAATATTTATTTCTCATAAATTTTTATAAAAAACACAAAACGTTTATATTTAATATACACGACATGTACTTTTATTTTTCCATTTTTCATTATTTCCTCCACCACAATGGTTAGACCTTGAATAATGGCTATTTATTTCTAAAATAAAAATCCATGCATTACTTGATAAAATATATATTATTTCGTGGACAATATATTCTCCCGAATATCTAGTGTCGAAATAAATGAAATAAAAAATCCTTAAGAATTTATTAAACCACAATCGGGAATACTCTTCATTTAACTTGTCAAATTAATATTTAACTAAGATACTTGTACACACTTAGTGTTTGAACATCATGGACTCTTTCTCAGTGGCATTAGGCAGAGTCTGCCTAAACTCCAAGGATAGCATCAAGAAACACGCCAAGGCACCCAAAGAGAAAGAAGTTAACTTAGTAATGATGTGTCACCTCCTATGAACGCTTACCATGTAATATAATCCCTTTGTCTCGATATCTCAAATCAAGCGGGATGCATGCTACTGCTATCAACCCATGTGCTTGATTATTCTTTCTTTGACTTCCCAGAATTGAACTTTCCCATTCATCACCATGGACATGGATTTATTTCGGCTATATCAATTCTCTCAAAAGGCATGAGATACCAACTTCCATTATGGAATAGAAGGGACAAATCCTTTCTCGCATTATCCATTATTTCAATATCACTTTTTATGCACCCAACGTATCCTACCTTGCTATGAATAGTGTGTTGTCATAGTTTTAATCAATACATATAAGTGCACGAGTTGTAATACCCATTAATAATAATATTAATGTCTAAGGACCAATACACACATCCAGAGATAGGAACATCTAATGAAACTATGAAATGTGGATTTCCTACTGGTGGGTATCATTCTCATAATATCCTCCTAGATATTTCCATGGAAACACACCATGAGAAGGTGCCTCAGAGTTTTATGAGTCATCACCCCTAATGGAATGTATTATTTGTGTCTCTCAAATAATATCATCCGACCATATAACATATATTCAAGAACTATGTTATGGAACTTCCAGGTTATCATCATAGTAGGGATTCTCTAAGACCCATTAATGAAATAGTGATCCTTAGGACATTATCACATGATATGTCACACAGAAGAACAATCAATAGGTGATAAGGTATTTATTAATGAATTAATTACAATATAGTTAGTTATAGGCCAACTACTCCAACACATTGTGTATTTATAAATCTTATGAATAGAATATTTCCTGAGTTATTAGATATGTTTGTTGTTGTGGTTATGTATAAAATTTTGTTATTTACTAAAAATTAAGAGGAGCATGAAAAAAAACTATGGGTTGTTTTACAAACCTTAAAAGAAAAGAATCACTATGGAAAACTCAGCAAGTGTGATTATTGGTTGGAATAAAAAAATTTCATGGGCACATTGTAAATAGTGATGGAATAACATTTGATCCCGCAAAAACAAAAGTAGTTAAGGAATGGAAAAGACCTACAATGGCTACATATATTCGTAGTATTCTAGTAATGGCGGATTTTTCTCAACGTTTTGTTAACAACATTGCACAATTATCTATCCCAATAACTAAGTTAACACGAAAAGGGGTTAAATTTATTTGGATTGAAGAATATGATGTTTTTTTTTCAGGAAATGAATAAGAGATTGGTGAATTCTTCAGTTTTGTCCTTGCCTCCGAAACGATGAGTTGGTCATCTAAAGTGATGTTTATATAAAGGAAGTTGGTTGTGTTTTAATGCATAATGATCATGTAATGCCTTATGCATCAAGAAAACATAAACCTCATGATTTAAATAATCCCACACATGATTAAGAATAGGAATTTGTGGTTTTTTATGATAATTTGGAGGCATCATTTATACAGAATCAAATGTCAAATATATACTAACCATAAATGTATGAAATATATATTCACTCAGATGGAATTATAAATGAGGAATAGAAGATGGCTAGAACTGATAAAATATTATGATTACACGATCAATTGAAATTTTGAAAAATCAAACAAAGTGGTGGATTCCATGAGTCGAAAACTTCATGCATCATTAACCATATTATGTTTGGAACATGATCCCTTGATTAATGATTTGATGATTTCTGGATTAAAATTTGTTGGTGTAGGAAATGAATCTATTTTTTCTCTGGTTTTAGTGCAATCATCATTATTAGAAAGAATTAAGAAAGTACAGAAGGAAGATCATGAGCTATAGGAAAATGTAGAATTTGATACGATTATAAGTTTCCAGAATCTAATCTGGATAAAGATTGTGTTTTTTTATATGGAAAATGGTTGTGTGTGCCTTGTGATTTCCAGTTGAAGAAATAATATTTTTTTTGATGCACATAGTTATCTATTTTCAGTTCATCCCAGCAGTACTAAGATGTACAGATTCTTTTGGGGTTATTGTTGGTGGGATGAAATGAAAATAGATATTACTGATTTTACCATGAAATGTTTGACTTCTCAATAGGTTAAAGGAGGGAAGTTGTTAGAAAAGGTGATTTTTCGGCCTTTTACAATGCCAGAGTGGAAATGGGAGAATGTATCCATGGAATTTATGGGGGGGGGACTACCAATAACTTCTTGAGGTAATAATGAGATTTGGGTTATTGTGGATTGGCTGATAAAATCTGCACATTTTCTTTCTTTTCGAGATATAATGTCTTTGAATCATCTTTCTCAACTGTACGTAAAGGAGATGTTTAGGTTACATGGAGTTCCTCTTTCAATTTTCTCTGATAAGGATCCTAGGTTTACTTTTATTTTTTGGAAGGGACTTTAGAATTCATTGTCCACAGTATTAAATTTCAATATAACATTTTATCCTCAATCAGATGAGCAGTCAGAACGAACTATTTAGACATTGGATGATATGATTCAATCTTTTTCAGTGGACTACTAGAGATGTTGGTATCAACATATTTCTTTAGTTGAGTTTTCTTATAGTAACAGTTTTCATTGTAGTATACAGATGGAACCTTTCTAGGAACTGTATGGGAAGAATTGTCAGGATCTAGTGTTTTGGGATGAAGTCGGCGAAAGAAAGTTGATGGGTCCAGAATTAGTAGAATAAGTGGCTAAGAAAGTGAATATGATCCAGCTCTACATGAGGATAGCTCAGTGAAGGCATAAACCTTATACAGATAAGAGAACAAATGATTTCCCTTTTGAGGTAGGTTTCCATGTATTCGTTAAAATCTCTCATTGGAAAAGTGGGATGGGTTTTGGTAAGAAATGGATGCTAAGTTCGTTGTTCATCAGTCCTTTTGTAATCCTGGAGAAAGTTGGAAAAGTGGCATACTGAGTAGCTTTGCCTCCAAGTTTGACTTAGGTACACAATTTTTGTCATGTTTTGATATGGAGAATGTCTATGCCACATACGTCACATCTCTTGAGCCTAAAAGCATTTCAGCTGGAAAAGAACCTTTCTTATGAAGAGAGAGTAGTTTAGATTCTCGATCGATGGGAACAGGTATTGCAGAATTTGGTAATCCACCAGGTAATGGTATGTTGGAGAAAACACATGGCATAAGAAGCAACATGGGAGTCTGAAAATGCTATGATGCAAAGGTACCCTCACTTGTTTAATAAGTAAATAAATTTGCGATGATGAAATTTTCAGAAGGTGGGGATAATGTAACACCCTAATGTTTTCTATAAATAAATTGAAATGAATGAGTTTTTTTAAAAGTAGATATTTATAACTAGCCTTTATACATACTTTTACTACTTCTATGTGTTGAATTTTGAACAATGATCATCTATAATTATGTCTAGTAAGTTATTTAGAGTCTAATAGAACCAAATGGTTTTTTGGTTAATAGTAACATACCCTTATGAATAGTAATATGAATAGTAATATGAACATAATGAATAGTATAGTTTATTATTATTTTATTTTCTTAAATCTTCAAGATAATAACATTGTTGTTAAATTTTCAACATGATATAAAAGTTGTTATAGTTTTAAAATTGATAATTTTTTAATTAAGTTTGATTTATTAAGAAATTAAATTAATGATATATATATAATTATGTTCAAAAAATGGACTAAATTTTTGAATTCTACATGCTGATAAATGGTTAGGGATAATTTTTGAGATTTTTAAGTAACCGTTGATTTTTCAGTGAATAGTAAAAAATACAGTTTTCAGTTTTGGTGTGTTAATGACATCATTGATGATGTCATAAATCTGGTTGAATTGTGTACATATAAATTCTATGTATGTTGTCCCATGTTTCTAATAATATGGGTAAATACCATGGGTAAGCCCACGGTTTTTCAAATCCTGCTAATGAGGTGTCCCTTGGAAATTATTAAACAAATCCCACACTTTTTCTATAAATACCAACCCATTCATTCATTAAATTTATTCCCAATTCTTATTCATGAAATATTTGGCCTCCATACCTCCCTATTAGTTCTACCAAGGTTTCCTCAAGCCCCAAAGGTCCCATCCTTCATGTACTAGGAGTTACTATACAAGGTAAGAAAATTCTCAATTTCTTTCTTTTTTCCATTCAAGTTCTCTTTTATGTGGTATAACATTCAAGTTTCTATACCATGTTATTAATTTTTTCTTATTATTGATCTATTATTTATTATGATTCATTTTTGGATTGGTGACCCTTGTCCTTTATCTTTTTAATTTTTTCTACAACCATGTTGCATAGTCGTAAGGCTGCCGAATTTTTATAAGAGATTTCTCAATTTTTTTTGAGTTCCTATATTTTCTTATTCTTTATTCATACCTTCTAACGCAAGAGGCATGAATTCTCCATATTTCATGTATATTATGTATGTTCTCATGTTCATGTAAAAATCATCATCATTTTTCTTCTCCTCTCACAATTATTAATGGAATTAAAACATTGTCAATGATGTGTCGAATTACCGAATCGTGGACGATGTGATTTAAATTTTCATTAATTATTTCTTGTTTGGTCATGAAACATTTTTAGGGTTGAAACAGGTAATAATATATGTGTTATATATCATCCATGGTTCTTTAATCTTTTTTTACACATGGTTTTAATTTATAAGACAAAATGAGGTCGTTGTTATCAAAGAACCACTAAAATGATCTAAAAAACATCTTTAATGTTTCAACTTATGAATCATAATCATGTAAAAATTAAAAATGATTAATGGTATAAATTATTGTACTAGAAATATGAAAACACATTTCCATTAAATTTCTGGTGTTTCAATTCCAATCAAAAAAAGAAAAAACCCATCATGAACCGATCATGAAAATCATGTAAAGAACTCACCTAAAACAGTGCAAGGAAAAAATACAAAAAATTAACAGGTGAAATGATGTAATTAAATGATCATATAAGGTATTATAGAGATGGATATGATTCTTTAATATATTAATAACTCTCTATTAATTATTATACAGGGGGTTTAAATGGGATGGAACTAAGACAAACCCAAGGTAAGGGAATTCTTAACCTGATTTACATCTTTTGGGTTTACCTTATTCTTCATTATTTTTGTGGTATTAATAATTTTTTGTGATGAAAATTGTTTCAATTATTATGATTTTTGTGTATTTATAGTGTATATACATATTCCATCCACTCTATTATGTCTCGCATCGATTATATGAATTATGTAAGGGGATTTTCTTTTAAAATCCTTTTTTAAAAATACAATTTTATTGTATTTCAAAGTTAATGTTTTTATGCTAGTATTCATGTTATATGATTGTGTTATGGATATTTGAGAATTGATTATGATGAAGTGTGGGACCTATATTTCTCTCTATTGCACTGGGTATGTGTATGTTGGAGTTCGGTTGTATGGTTACTCCAAGTGTAACTACGGTGGTTACACAAATTATAAGGTAGCTAAGAGGGTTACAAATTAAAAGGTATCTGAGAGGGTTAAAAGATTATATGAGTAATGAACCAATAGAACTAATGATTATATTTTGGTTCTCATGTTTTGTCACGACCCGTCCTCGGGGCCCGTGCCGTGACTACCCCTTTCCCACCTTCCATAGGCCAGGGGCTGGCGACTAGCACCAAAGGCGTAAATCCTCGTAAAAGGGAAGGAATTGCCATTATAAAAGTAAACAAACACAACAGAGTACGCAAGTGAATTAATCACTAAGTAAAACTGGTTACAAAAGTAAATTTTGGAAAGTAAATGGGGCAGTATACAAAACCAACCGAAAGTATAGTACAACTGAGAAAGAAAGTAAATCTACTGTAAAGTAAAAAAGCAACCACCGAGTTGTCCTCCAGGAATCCCACATGAAGGGTGGGTACAAATAGTCTTGTCGGTACCTCGGGTTTGTCCATCCGCTCCGTGTACATCCCGCCTAGTGGTCCACCTCCGGATACCGTCCAGCTCCTCAAGCCTCAACCACGATCAGTGTTGTCTGTTATCTGCAACCAACACAATGTAGTGCGGGCATTTCTCGTGCAGGGGTGAGTATAATGATACTCAGTAGGGACCCCAAGACCCAAGAAGGTCTCCCAGAATCCACTATGGATAAACCACAAAGGAAAGATACAATCAAGAAGTTTCATCCAACTCTACTGAGGCATATTCCCATACATATACCTAAGTTATCAATCTCAGTTTGGCACCAACTTCTGATCCCAAGCACAATCCAGTCCACATAAGAAACAAGTCAATCACATCAATGATAATGATTTAAAGTCAAGACTCATCTAACACATGTATACTACTCACGATGAGGGGTGGAGATAAATAGATGTAGCCTATGAATCATCTCCTCTACCGAACCCACGTAGGATCCAAGTATAGAAGTCGTCGCAGCCAAACCCACGTAGGATCCAAGTGAAGTAACCATCGCTGCCGAACCCACATAGGATCCAAGTACAGTCATCATTGTTGTCGAACCCACGGAGGATCCAAGTATAGTCATCCTCACTATCGAACCCACATAGGATCCAAGTATAGTCATATTCGTCATCGAACCCACGGAGGATCCCAGCACGGTAGTTGTCGCAGTCGCAGCCAGCTCTAGTGTTCCTGCACACAGTGTGCTCGATTCCGGGAGGGTCCGCTCCTCAAGTAAAGGGGTCGATACATCAACTATCACGAATTCCAGAGATGATGTATCCTGAAGTTCCGTCTCGTCAAAAGGAACTCAACGTGACAGACGGCACATCATACGGACGTCCGGTCTGAGAGATATTGGCTTTTCTGTTCCAGGGGCCCGGTTGTAAATATATACATTCCAAACCCGGACGCTTTCCAAAGTTTCCCGAAACTCACTTAGAGTATTTAAAAAGGACCACCTCATCGAAAGGATCCCATTTCCGTAGACTCCATGTCGATCATATGTGCGGTCTTTAAGTTATTCACGTTTAAGTGAATAACAAGTCTGGCCTGTTAAGCCGAGTGGGTTGGCAGGTCGGGTCACCCAGTTTTGGAGGGTCCGACCCGGTATGGGTGTCGGACCGTCCGGAAGATTCACGGGGCCCGGCCTGACGGGCATGGCTCGGCCCAAAGTGTCGCGACCCGGCCTGGTGGGGGACGACACGACCCTGCCAGTCCTGGTGCGGCCCAACTCGGCTCGGCCCAGCGCGGCGCGGCTGGCTCGGCCCGAAGGCCGAGCGGTCTGAGCGGGGGGGGGGGGGGGGGGTTTCCCGAACTGGATGTGCCACGCGACACTGCTATCCCTAACCGGTCGGCTTGAGCCAGCCGTCCTTTTGGCACAAGTGGCCCACTCGGTCAGGCAGCGACTCATCCGGTGCGGCGCCCTCCTGGAGTAGCTGCTTTGCTCTGCCCGGCCGACCGACGGGCCGGCCGGTCCTTCTGCCGAAGCAACCCACAAAGCGGGCTGTGGTTCCTTCCGTACAGCCGGCGCGACGACATCATCTTCCTCCGCCACAACATGTGCTAGTCATGACTCCGTGTCCCCTGCACGACACGACAGTGTCGTGATTCCTCTACTGCAGCTCTCTTGGCCGCGGCTTTCATTGCGTGTGTGACGACGACCATTGTGCCACTGGCCTCTTCCGCATTCGGCCACATGTCGCCAATCCAAAACAAACTGATCAAATGGAGGGTCGTAGGGCCATGTTCGTTTGGCCCACACCCTCCGTGTTAAGCGATAGCAATAGGCCGAGACAATCAACATTATACATTGACGAGGGAGGCACAATTTTAATCCGTTAAAATTGATCATAATCCCAGACCTCGATAATTGATGTCGCACGTCGGGCGTTGCCGAAGACGGTGTTGAAAGGAGAGGATTCGTAGACGACGTCAGAGTGCATCTGAGGAGGAAGCGGCGTCCCCTCACTTGTTTTAGAGAAGAGAAAGAAAACTTCATCGTCGTTCTTCGTGGAATCAGTGTTCTTTGTCAAAGAAGTCACCGTTCTTCGTCAGAGAAAAAAACTATTCTCTCAAACCTCTCTCCCTTCAAACAACAAAAGCTTCCTAAAAATAAAATAATAATCTAGTCCTATTATTTTATTAACACAAACCATTTAAAATTCAAACATTCAAACACTTAATTAATAAATTGGAGGATTCGATTTATTAATTAAGTCGTTTTCATGAATTAATGGGAGAGAGGGGAAGGTGGAGAGATCTCATAAATATTGGGAGAGTTGTCAATATTAAACAAGGGAGTTTAATGGGGGGGGGGGGTTATGAGAGTTATGGGATGTTCAAGGGTTTAGGTCACGTGTGGGCCCCTTTCCCACAAATATCATCTCATGGGAGGTTACGTGGGTGTGGGCCCCACATATAACTCTATTTTGGAGGATATAACCACCATCCTTATAATAAAATTTCCCTCCACCAATTTTATTTATTTTAATTTAATTCCCCAAATATTAATTCTCAACCCGCTTAAAACGCAACTATGGTAAAGGTCCCTTTCATCTATTATCGGTGCTATGAGTTCATCGGTGCCCTCATATTTCAATTCTGAGCACTGGTTCAAATGATAGAAAAACTCACTTGTTCGTTTACTGAACATACCCGATCTAAACATTAGAAATTGATTTGAGGCACACCGAGCCTCGGAATCAAGTTCCGTCAGAAGGCAAAGACTCGTAAAATTCCAACGTATTAAAGAAAAAAAATTTATGTGAAATTTACGGGTGTTTACATTACTCCCACCTCAGAGATTTACGTCCCTAAAAATTTACAACATAAACAAGGGAAAAAATGAGGGTAATGAGTACGCATCTGAGCCACCAGCTACCATGTGCTCTCCTGGAGGTTCCCATGCTGCTAACAAACTCTCCCTTGAGGAATTGACCATCCACATAGGACCCGCGCCTGTCGATCCTCAATCTCCATCAGGACCTCTGTGAATGTATCCTTATCATCAATTTCTATCTCCCCCTGATCAATGATGTGGGTCGGGTCATGAACGTATCTCCTCAATTGAGATACATAGAAGACATCATGCACCCGGTGCAACTGGGGTGGAAGGGCCAGGCGGTAAGACACCTCGCCTTCTCTGCTGAGGACCCAGAAAGGCCCGATGAAGCATGGAGATAACTTGTCGCCCCACCCAAATGTCCATAATCCACATTTAGGTGAGACTCGTAAGAAAACGTGGTCACCATCCTCAAACTCTAGTGGTCTCCGTCTCCTATTAGCATATGACTTTTGTCTAAATTGTGTTTTCCTCATCCGCTCCTGGATGATATGCACCTTCTATGTCATAGCCTGAACCATCTCTGGTCCTAAAAGTGATAACTCCCCATGGTCAGTCCAACAAAGAGGTGATCTGCATGGTCGGTCGTACAGTCCCTCATATGGTTCCATCCCAATGGTGGATTGGTAGTTGTTGTTGTACGAAAACTCCACCAAGGTTAGATTATCCTCCCAGCTACGACCAAAGTCAAGGGCACATGTTCAGAGCATGTCCTCGAGAGTCTGAATGGTCCTCTCTGTCTGTCCATCCATCTGAGGATGAAATGCGTGCTCCGGCATAGTTGCGTCCCAAAGGACTCCTACATCCCCTTCCAAAGTCGGGATGTAAAGCGAGTGTCTCGATCGGAGATGATAGACGATGGCACAACATGAAGCCATATGATCTCATGAACGTAGAGGCGTCCCAAGCTATCTACTGAGCCCTGCTCTCTGATTGGAAGGAAGTGGGCTGACTTGGTGAGTCTGTCGATGATCACCCAGATAGATTCGTGTCCCCTGGATGTACGTGGAATCCCAGTCATAAAATCCATGAATATCCCGTTCCACATCCACTCCTAAACCTCTAAGGGTTGTACTAAGCATGGTGGTACCTAGTGCTCCACCTTCACTTGCTGGCAAGTAACGAAGCTTGAACGAACTCTGCTACAAACGTCTTCCTACCCAGCCACCAGTGCTGTTGTCTGAGGTCCTGGTTCATGTTCGCCACTCCAGGATGTACCTCTAGTGGGGAAGTGTGAAACTCCCTCAGCACTTCCTCCTGCAGTGAAACGGGTACCATGGTACATCCCCTGAAGATGATGGCATGCTCTCCTCCTTCAGAAAATGCATCAGGTTCCTGCCCTGTGGAAATTTGAGCATGTCGCGTCTCACAGTCAACGTCCCCACGTTGTGCCTCTCTGACCCACTGAATTAGTGGAGGAGTAACTGTGAGGGACTATAGAAAATCTTCCCCATCTCTATCCACGATGTATATCTTCCAAGCGGCTAGATACTATGTCGCCTCTCCAAGTAGTTGAATGACCAATCTCTTACTGAGTGCATTAGATACTACGTTCCCCATCACAGGAGTATAGGCTATCTCAAATTCATGGTCCTGGAGGAACTCGATCCATCACCACTGTCTCAGGTTCAGGTCCTTCTACGAGAAAATGTACCTGAGACTCTGGTGGTCAGAGTAGACTGTAAAGTGCTCACTCATCAGATAGTGTCACCACATCTTCAAGGGGAATACAACTGCTACTAAATCAAGGTCATGGGTAGAATAGTTCTCTCCGTGTTTCCTCAACTTCCGTGAACCATAGGTGATGACTTCCCGCTCCTACATCAGGACCCACCCGAGTCTAGTCCCTGATGCATCGTAGTAAACCCCGTACCCAACACCCTCCTTCGGTCGCCTCAAGATGGGTGCACTGGTCAATCACTATCTCAACTCCTGGAAGCTATGATGGAATTTATCTGGCCGCACTAAGGGTTTCCCCTTCTTCATCAAAGATGGAAGTGGTGCTACAACTCTAGAGAAGTCTGGAACAAATCTCTGATAGTACCCAGCCAGACCTAGGAAACTTCGCACCTCCGTCATGCTCCGGGGTGGCTCCCAAGCAAGTACTACCTCGGTCTTCGCTAGATCCACAACAACTCCCGCCTCCGAGATGACGTTCCCCAAGTAGTGAACCTCTCGAATCCAGAACTGGCACTTCGAGAGCTTACTATAAAGCAGGTTCTCTCAGAGTGTGTCCAGTACAAACCGAAAGTGGTAGGCATGCTCCTACTCGGTAGTCGAGTAAATCAGTATGTCGTCGATAAAGACTACGACAAAAAAATCAAAGTAAAGCTGGAAGATCCTATTCATGAGACTCATGAACGTTTCTGGTGCATTGGTTACACCGAAGGGAATAACAAAGAACACATAGTGGCCATATCGACACCTGAAGGCTGTCTTCTGCACATCCTCATCTCAAACTCTGAGCTGATGATAGCCTGACCGGAAGACTATCTTTAAGAACCATCGTGCTCCCTTCATCTGATCAAAGAGTTCGTTAATCCTAGAGAGTGGATACTTGTTCTTCACGGTCACCTGATTCCGGTGATGGTAGTCGACACATAGTCATAATCTCCCATCTGCCATCTTGGCGAATAAAATCGGAGAAGCCCAGGGTGAATCATTGGATCGGATGAATCCCTTTCCCTACAAGTCCTCCAGCTGTACCCGCAGCTCACGAAGCTCGGCGGGAGCCATCCGATATGTTGGAGTAGATATCGGTATTGTCCTGTGATACAGGTCAATGTAGAAATATACCACTCTGTGAGGAGGTAGTCCTGGAATGTCATCAGGAAAAACGTCCACATACTAATCCATCAGAACATGAAAACTTAGACTCCGAAAATCAACCACTCCTAGGATGAGACTAGCCAAATGATTTGTGATCGGCTTCCCTCTCCTCTACGTAATTCCATCCTGTACTGCAAAGGCTCCCTTATCGCTAGTGAAGGTGAACCTTCTCCCATCTATGTGGACACACCACACCTTGTGCCTAATTCAATCGATCTAGGGCATGGACTGTAGATAACCAATCCATTGTCAAGATGACGTCTTAAGGCCTTGACGCCGCTACAAGAAGATCCTAGCCAAATCTCTCTCCTCCTAAAGTAATCTCACACTACTGGAACTAGTGTGTAATCATCGAGTCTGCTCCCATAGGATTCTCTAGCCGTAAGGATCAAGCCAACGGCTCCCTCAGAATCTCTGAGCCCCAAACAAGGGTAGCGGCATTAAAATTATGAATCGATACTATGTCTATAATAACTACATCAAGGGTGGAGTAGGCACAGATAGTACCTTGAATAATATCAGGTGCGTCATGGTCGTTGGCCTCGACTGCCTGGAGCTGAGCCTGCACCTATCTGCCAGCTCCCTGTGGTCGGGGTGGTCCTCCTATTGGTGGTGGTGGTAGAGCCTCGAAGCGTCATCCACCACCCACTGCTCGGCCAGCTCCTCTGCCTCATCCTCCTGCTCCCTACAGAATGCCATGGTCGAATCTCTACCTCTTCCTGGGAGGTCACTCTATTTTCTGTTACTCGTCTGCATGGCGGGTCGGGCAGTCACAAGCCATGTGGCCCTGCCCGCCGTATGCATAGCACTGCCTGCCCCTCGTATGGCTGGCTCTGCTTCGTGTTCCACACACATCAAAACTAGTATCCTAAAGTCGCCCACCTGATGGCCTAGTCCTCTTGGACCTCTGTGACATCTGTCAATTGCCGGCTGCAAAAGACTCTGATACGTGTCGCCCTGCGGTGGGTCTCGCTGCTGGCGTCGGCTCAGCAAGAAAGTGATCTACAAGAATGGATTGCTCATGTACTCCTGCCTATGTCGAAATGGTGAGGGAGACCATCGAAGCCATGATCTCATGGATCAGTCCCTACTCGAAGGTCCAGTCCCGGAAGAATGGGTCTTGTACCATGTCCGTGGATTAGCACGAGAGGTCGGTAAATCTCACCGAGTACTGAGCTACTATCATACTACCCTGCCGCAGATGAAGTAACTCCTAGATGCATACCACACGGAGGGTGGCTGGAACACACTCTGAGAAGAATAGACTCTCGATGTCTGTCCAAAGTAGAGATGCCTAATCATGCACCTGGAGAATTAGGATCCACCATCTACCTGCTGCTGCGTGTAGTAGACTCATGGCAAGGATCTCCATAAGGCCAGCTGATGTCCCTACTAATCTGAAGACTCTGATGATAGACTCTAGCCAATCCTCGGCTGCATGAGAGTCCGTCTCTCCATGGAACATGGGCAGCATCGGTCACTGAAACCCGTGCAATGCACTCAGGCGGTGTGCACTCTCTACTGCTGGGGTTGGTGGCATCGGTGTCTCAGTGGGTAATGGTACTGTTGGTGCCTTCATTGTAATGGGGCACTGCACCGAGGCCTCATCGCTCGGTGGGCATCCATCTCGCACGTAGCTCAGAACCCTAGCTGGCTGCCTTCGTGGGGCCATCCTGAAATGAAATTGGTGTGCCATGGTTAAGACAATATACCTGGTGAGCAGAAACAAATTAATCACCAGGAAAACATTTCAAACACACATGCAATCAATTTTATCGTGCACTAAGTCGAAAATCAGGAGTCAGGTTCCTGGTGTATGGATACATAGGCCGCCACACCAACACTGGACTCCCTATACTGAAAACCACACTCAATGCTCTTAACAAAATTTCTTAACAGAGAAGAATGATCAGAGTCCTGAGTTCTACGGTAGAACTGAATTCTTTGATACCAATTTGTCATGACCCGTCCTTGGGTCCCATGCTGTGACTATCCCAAGCCCGCATTCCATAGTACAGGGGGTGGAGACTAGGACCAAAGGCGCAAATCCTTGTGAAAGGGAATACATTGCCTTTATAAAAGTAAACAAACACAACAAAGTACACAAGTGAAGTAAGCACTATGTAAAACTGAGTACAAAAGTATATGCTGGAAAGTAAATGGGCCAGCATACAAAACCAACTGAAAGTACAGTACAACTGAGAAAGAAAGTCCAACAGCTGTAAAGTAAAGCAGCTACCACCAAGTCGTCCTCCAAGAATCCCACCTGAAGGGTGGGTAAATATAGTCTCGTCAGTACCTTGGGTCCGTCCAACCGCTCCGTGTATGTCCCTCCTAGTGGTCCACCTCCTGATACCATCCAGCTCTTCAAACCTCAACCATGATATGTGTAGTCCGTCCTCTCCAACCAACACAACGTAGTGCGGGCAATTCCTATGCAGGGGTGAGTATAACAATACATAGTAGGGACCCCGAGACCCCCGAAGGTCTCACAGAATCCATGAAGGATAAATCACAAAGGAAAGATACAAAGACGAAGTATCAACCAACTCTACTTAGGTATATTCCCATATATATACCTAAGTCATCAATCTCAGTTTGGCTCCAACTTCTGAGCCGAAGCACAATCCGGTCCACACATGAAAGAAGTCAATCACATCAATGATAATGATTGAAAGACAAGACTCACCTCACACAGGTATACTACTCATGAAGAGGGGTGAAGATGATTAGATGTAGCCTTTGAATCATCTCCTATGCTGAACCCATGTAGGATCCATGTATAGAAGTCGTCGCTGATGAACCCACGTTGGATCCAAGTACAACAACCATCGTTGCCGAACCCACGTAGGATCCATGTACAGCCTTCATCGCTTCCGAACCCATGGATGATCCAAGTACAGTCGACCTCACTGCCGAACCCACGTAGGATCCAAGTACAGTCACCTTCGTCATCGAACCCATGAAGGGTCCCATCACGGTAGTCGTCACAATCGCAGCCAGCTCTAGGGTTCCTGTACACTGCGTGATCGATTCCGGGATGGTCCACTCCTCGAGTAAAGGGGTCGATACATCAACTGTCACAAAGTCCAGTGTTGATGTATCTCGAAGTTCCGTCTTGTCAAAATGAACTCAACGCGGAAGACATCGCATCATACAGGCGCCCGGTATGAGAGATATTGGCTTTTCCATTCCAGGAGCCCAATTGGAAATATATTCATTCCAAACCCAAACATTTTCCAAAGATGCCCAAAACTCACTTAGAGTATCAAAAAAGGACCACCTCGTTGAAAGTATTCCAGTACCGCAGACGTCACATCGATCGGATGAGAGGTCGTTATGTTATTCACATTTAAGTGATTAACGGGCCCGACCCGTTAAGCCCAGTGGGCTGGCGGGTCGGGTCACCCAGTTTTGGCAGGTCCAACTCAGTAGGGGTGTTGGACCGGCCCGAAGATTCACACGGCCTGGCCCGAAGAGGGTGCGGCCAGGCCCAAATTGGCGCAACCCGGCCCAAAGTTGTGCGACCCGACTCGGCGGGGTACGACCCCGCCTGGGAGGGCGCGGCCCGGCCTGGCGGAGCCCGGCTCGACGGCGCACAGCCCGGCCCAGTGGGACACGGCCCGACTGGCTCGGCCAGTAGGCCGAGCAGTCCCTAGGGGGGGGCTGCTTGAACCAGCGGCGCCAAGAGTCCCACTCGTGCGGGCGCAACTCATTCGGCGCGACGCCCTCCTTGCGCCGCGACATCTCTCCGCCCGGCCGACCGCCGGGTCGGCCGGTCGTTCCGCCAAAGCAGCCCGCGAAGAGGACCGCAGTTCCTTCTACAAAACTGGCTCGACGGCGCCAGCTTCCTTCGCTGCGGCCTGCATTGGTCGTGGCTCTGCATCCCCGTTACGGTGCGACGACGCCGTACTTCCTCTGTCATGGCTCGCTTGGCCGAGGCTTTCATTGCCTGTGCGACGACAACCATTGCGCCACCGGCCTCTTCCGCGTTCCTCCACCAGCCGCCGTTCCGAAAAAAAATAAACAAGATCGAACGGAGGGTCATCGGGCCATGTTCGTTCAGCCCGTTCCCTCCACGTTAAGCGATCGAAATAGGCTGAGACAATCAATGTTATACAATGATGAAGGAGGCACAATTTTAATCCCTTAAAATTGAACATAATCCCCTACCTCGATAATTGACATCGCACTTCGTGCGTCGCGGAAGATGGAATTTCAGGAAGAGGATTTGTAGACGACGTCAGAGTGCATCCGAGGAGGAAGCAGCGTCCCCTCACTTGTTGCAGAGAAGAGAATGAAAAACGCATTGTTGTTCTTCATGGAACCAGCGTTCTTCATCGAAGAAGTTTCCGTAATTCGTCGGAGAAGAAAACTATTCTCCCAAATCTCCCTCCCTTCACACAATGAAAGCTTCCCCACAATAAAATAATAATCTACTCCAATTATTTTTTTTAACACAATCCATTTAAAATTCAAACATTCGGACCATTAATTAATAAATTGGAGGATTAGATTTATTAATTAAGGTGTTGGCATGAATTAATGGGAGAGAGGGGATGGTGGAGAGATCTCATAAATATTGAGAGAGTTGTCAACATTAAACAAGGGAGTTTAATGGGGGGGGGGGGGTGGGTGGGTTAAGAGAGTTATGGGAAGTTCAAGGGTTTAGGTCACATGTGGGCCCCACCCCACAAATATCTTCTCATGGGAGGTTTTTTGGGTGTGGGTCCCAACTATAACTCCCTTTGGAAGGATATAACCACCATCCAAATAATAAAATTGTGCTCCACTAATTTTATTTATTTTAATCTAATTCCCCAAATATTAATTCTCAACCCGCTTAAAACGCTACTGCGGTAAAGGTCCCTTTAAGCATTTACCGGGGCTACGAGTTCATCGGTGCCATCAGATTTCAATTTTGAGCACCAGTTCAAAAGATAGAAAAACATTCTCATTCGTTTACTGAATGTAGCCAATCTAAACTTTAGAAATTGATTCCAGGCACACCAGGCCTCGGAATCAAGGGTCTTCAGAAGCCACAAACTTGTAAAATTCAATAGTATTTGTCCAAAATAATTCCATGAAATTTCTGGGTCTGTACATGTTCTGTGGGGATATTTTGTAAATATCATGTTTCAAATTGTATGTATATATGGGTGACAATCATGTCTTTTGAAATTGTTTTCATATGTTACAAGTATTCATGGACTAATGTGCTCTTACCATATTTTATGTCCCTTTCTGAGCTTTTTGTACTCATCCAATGTTTTTTAATTGATTTTTCATAGTTCATAATGATGTGTAAGACAAAGAACAAATCATAGTTAAAAGTTTTATGTATTTTCAATGAAATATTTTTTAATATTTAATTTTTTATATTTTGAAAAAAATGGAAATTCTTTTTATGGTATCCACTCTATAGAAATGTGTAAGGTTATGAATGTATTATGTCCCAATTATCTAAAAATCTAAACTTGAAAAGATCCTCTATGTAAAAGAAAATGATTTCTTCTCTAAAATAATGATTATGTAATGTAATAAGGCCGGGTCCTTATTTGTATGGTTAGGGAACACAGTTTTTAATGTTGTGTTGTCCTACCCAGCTAACAATGCTAGTAGTAGTTTTTTTCCAATTTTTTTTTTAAAAACACCCAAACCCTCATATAAACCCCTTCTTGACCCTAACATATCATTTCATGAATTCATAGGTCCTGGTTGTTCCTAATATCCCCTTTTTATATGGTAAACCAATTCCTAGGAGGATCGATGCATAGAGAACTGCATTCTATCTCTCTCTAGTTAGTGATCTTCTCTCACCCCTTATCTCCCACCCTATATTTTGTTTATCCATATATTTTATCATATCATCATCTTTTTTAGGGATATAAAATAAAGTGCTTTGTATTTTAGATAAATTTTTTCATTGATCTCAATTTTTTCTTTCTTAATTGGCATGTCCCAATAAGGATGTTGTGATAAGTGAATCGAGGAGAAATGTAGTTGTTTCCATTGATATTGTCCTGATTAAAAACACTTTAATTTTAAGATTACAATTATATTTAATTCAATTTATTAATGAAAAACCAATTTAATGGGAATTTTTATTTCAATTAATTTCACTTTGGTTTTTAGGAAAACCTCAAATTACAATAGAAAAAGAATTTAGAGTGTGATTTGGAAATTGATGGATATTGTGAATTTATTTGAGAAATAAATATAGAAAATTTATGATTTATTTAAACCACTGATATGTTTAATTATGAAATTGAATTAAATTATGAGAATATATTATATGGTTTTGATCATAATTTGGAATATTTAAATGAGAAATTGAACGATTGAATTGTAAATGATGTTTTTATTTGATATGACTGATTTCCCATTTGATTGATTGAATAATTATAATTTTCCCTTAAGAGGGATTATATGTAATTTGACCTTATGTGGGATCCAAATTATTATTCCCTTTATTAGTATGGAGGCAATTCTTCCTTAACTTGGAGTGGATGTAATTTTAACTTATATGGGGGAGGATATAATTTTCTTGAACATGGAAGATTGAATAAAATGTTGTGATTATATTAATATATATTTTACCGATTGTAAACTAAATTATTAAGACTATTTATTTATATAAATAGTTTTATATAATAAAATTATTACAAAATTGTTTGAAACGTTTCCTTCATTAGAAATGAAATTCTTGTTTAACATTAGATATGAAATTGTACATTTATGGCAAATTTTTTAATGATTGAATACATGATTTAGAATTTTCTTTTCAACTTACTCTATAACACATGGTGATACCCAAATATGATTATGATCTCACACACTAACATTACCATTAATAATTTTTAGATTTACCTTCTAGGTTTGTGTAATGAGGATGTACATATTATAAGAGGTGGATATTCTTGAATCTTTTTTATTTGTGTATTGAAAAATTCATAAATATTGGGTATTATCCCATTTTTTTGTACTATATGATTTACTGTTTGGATATTTTAAACCTTTTTAGCTTCATGTATTGTCTCCTTTGGGACTATTCTTTGACCATAAACTAATATAACTATTTCTTCTATTTTTTGGGGGAAAAATCATTGCCAATTTTATATTGTTTGATTCTAGGTATTAGTTGCAAACTTATGGGGATCAAGAAAACCCTTTTTGATATGATAATGGTGGATGTGGTACCATATTACCAAGGTATTAGGGATGGTTTGTGACATTGTGAAATGAAATGTTCAAGCTAAGAATATTTTCATGATTTTATTATGCATTTGTGAAATATTGTTGAGAATTAGGATGTAGATGTGATTGAGTTCCTACCTGCCTCTCATCGTAGTGCACCATAATTTGTCTTGGGTAGTTTGAAAATAGTGTCTTGAGGATTAGTTCTAATACATTACCTACATTATATTTGGATAGGTATAAATCCAAATCTTATTTTCTTATATGAAGATATTAATTTCCTTATATATTTTATTTGAGTGTTTATCTGAGTAATCTTAATATTTCTTCATTGTTTTCATATAATGTTTTCTAGAATCATTCCACTAAGAAGGCATGAAAATATGATCCATTAGGAAACTGATGAAGAACCACATCAATAATATACTTTGGTAGATGAAAATATGGATGAGGTTATTGTGCATGTTGTCTATGCACTAGGACATGCACCCACAATTGTTCTCATTCTGGGTCCGGTTTTTGAACCTCTTATAGATGAGTCTTGGAATCATCATATGAGTTAATTCACCAAAACACACCATAATTAAAAATATATAACAATCCTCAAGTGTTTGAGGATATATAGATAAGGATTGAGATTATATTTTAGTTCACGGAGTTACTTGTTGAAATCATAGTGAAATGGGCCTCCTTCAACCTAGAAGGACCTAGTATGATATGGTTGGACATGATGGTGATGGAATAATATCACGATGACATAGAGAGAGAATGAAACTAAAGTTATTTCCACTGAATACTTATATCTAGAGTTTATTGTTCTAGGTAAGGATATAGTGTTTTCCTTTCTTGAGAAAGATGACAAGATCATGAGAGAATATACCAACTGATTCGCTGATCTAGTTTATTTTTAAAATAATATTGTATCAAATTTTAAGATGATGTATTGATGGTTCAAGATAGGAATTAGATAAAATATTCATTATCAGGATTCAATTATGAAGATATCTTATTATAATGGTGTGTTAGATAGGTTGTTGATGGTGGAGCTTGATTTGGCTGGTAGGTCTGGGTTGATGGGAGTTCCCTTTTCACACTTTTGAATTTCATTGATTTCCTATAAAGGGATGAAGAATCCTGATGAGTCTCTTAGTGCTTCTTGATAGAAATGTTTTTCTAGACCTCTTGTTGTGGCTGTAATAGGCCCTTTGACTTGCTTCCATTGTGGTATTCCTAATAATTCAATATAGGTCTTCACTAAGGATCCCAATATATGTGGTTCATGTAGATGTTTATGTCACTTGAAAATTTATTTCATATCTATTCTTCCACACGTAGTGGAACATGACCATTAGTACCAAAATGTAATTTGGTGAAATCAGAATATTCATGATCTAAAGGGTTCTATCCACTCGAATCCTGAATGAATTCCCTTCAAACAATGAAATAGTCACCATACGATTTAGATACAAGTTTGAAGATAGTGAGTGGTACAATCACTATTTCACCATCTTTAGTGACTGATTTATTTAATACTGGTGGATATAATTCAATCAAATTCAAATTTATTAGGAATCATCTAAATAATCTTATAGATAATTTATATAATGTGATGGGCATTACAAAACCCTTAGAAAGGAAGATAGATAAATCTTTCTAATCTCCTACTTATGTAATCACTTAATCATGAATTAATCTTAATTGGGATTTTCTAGTTCTCAACATCGAAATATTTGATGTATCTTTTAGGATGGATTGGTCCATTGCTAATAAACCCTTTAATATTCTCCTTTGTGGCACTCGATGGGGTGTACTGTATATTTTTGGGATAACGGGACATGAGGTCAGGTATTTCAAGAACATATTATCCAGAGGTATGGAAATTAATTTTCATGTTTTCTTTTAATCAGGATAAAGAATCACTAATCGATGATCTCCTTCTAGTTTTTGTCTATATTCCTTATATTTTTCCTTATAACATCCCTAGTTTTTCACTGGTAAGGGAGGTAGAGTATTGTATTGATATAGTTCCTTGTACTCAACCAGTATTTATACCTCCTTCCCATATAGAACTAGCTAAATTGAAATATTTAAAGAACCAGTTGGATTTTATTTTAATGAAAGGATTTATATTCCCAAGTGTTTCACCTTATGTGATTAATGTTCTCCTTGTGATGAAATCTAGTATAAAACTTTACACTATATTGATTACAAAAAAACTATATCAATTTATGAAACTAAAAAGGTATTTTATTCCATATATTGATGATCTGTTTGACCCGATGAAAGGTGAAATTAGTTTTATAAGATTTATCTTTGATCTGGCTATCAGAAGTTTAGTATAAAAGAATATAACATTCATAAAAATATTGTTCAGATAAGAAATAGCCACTATCAGTATCCTTTCATACCATTTCATCTAAACAATGATCATATCATCTTATTTCCTTTGATAAACATGATCTTCCATGATTATTTTAACACATTTATAGTGGTTTTGTTGATGAAATCATGGTTTAATCTATTTTTGAGGAGTATCAATTGAGTCATCTAAAATAAGTTTAGGAATTGTTGAGAAATCCCCAAACATATGCCAAGCTATTGAAATTTGATATATAGATTTGTTAATGGAATTTATTTGTACATTTGGTGTTGTAACATCTTGTCTCAATTTATCCAGGGATGGTGAAATCTATTATGACATGTTATCAAAAACCTGTTGTCTTAGTGATTTAGACCTTGTAGGGTTTGGATAGATATTATCACTTGTCTAAAAATTATTTTATGAATTTGTCTTCTATAATGACCACCATAACTTGGAAGGGATTGATTTTTTTGGATGGGAAATTATAAAACTATTTGTTTAGGTGAAACATCTATTTTACTTGTAGGATGGTGTTGAATCTTCTTGAGGTCATCTTGGTAAATGTGGTCTTTTGTAACACATTAGGTTCCAGATTAGGATGTTTTCATATACATTTTGATCATGTTGATGCTTGTGGATCAAATAATCATATGAAACATTATAATGATTACCAAATGCATGACCATGAACACATCGTTTTGATACACACACATAAGATTTGGAATTATTAAAACATCAGAGAAGTGTTTATGATATATTTTGACAACAAGAACATGAGTTATATATTCTATAAAAAATATTTGAATCCCTGTAATTGGAATTGGGTGACATACTTGAAATCCTTTAATTTCAAAATCACATATTCTTCTAGGTAAGGGAGTGTCATTACTGATTCTTTGACTAATAATTATCTTACCCAGGACATGAAAACAAATTATCGATAGTGTGGAACATAGTGGATATTTTTTATAGTTTCATATTTGAGTTCAATATATAAGGTATGACATTTCATTGTCTAGTGTAAATTTGACATACACTCCTCTGGAGATTATTATTCCGGAATAGCAGTTTGGTGACGAATTCTATCACATTAAGAACACTCTATTTAGTGGGATGACAATTTCTTAGTAGTCATCCTATAGAGAGGATTTTTTTTGTTTCCAAAATCAGTACATTGTACCTTTCTAGGTAAGGATTGTTGTGATGGTTTATTATCGTAGTCCTTGTTGGATTTTCACCTAGGAATCACTAAAATGTTTTATAACATTCATTAAATATTATGGCAGCATGGTATGAGAAAATACATCATTGATTTTTTTTCTGGTTGTTACACCTGCCGGTAGGTCAAGTCAATGCACTATAGACCATCCTTTTTCTTCAACCATTTCTACTTCATACATGAACGTGGGATGATATTTCTAGGGATTTTGTGGTTGTATTATCATATACCAATATAAAGAATAATCTGATATTTGTTATTGGAATAGGTTGTCCAAATCAACACACTTAGTACCCATTTATGTCGCAAATGATGTTGTAGAGGTGAGGAATATCTAAGTGAGAGATAATTTTTATATTCCAAAAGTTCAATTATAGAGAATCTATAATAGAGATCCACATTTTACGTCTCTATTTTAGAGAGACCTGAAGAAGACATGGGGATCTGAGTTTTAGTTTAGTATGGCATGAAATTTATAGATAGGTGTCCAGATGGAGGGGCTATATAGATTTTATAGGATATGCTCCTTGCACATGTCCTCAACATTGGTAGAGCTTTTTATGACAATTTTGGACTATTTGGGTGTTATCATAATAATAGATACCAGTATGTGGTTATAATAGATCCTTTGGAGGCCAGGTAAATATCAATTATTTTTTTCCAATATAAGTGAATGTTCCTTGATTGGATCGTGCCTGGTTCCAGAGACTAAAGAAAAGATTCATTATATTTTTCATACCATTATGATGTAAAGAGTTGGTATAAATATTATGATGATCATGTTCTTATACCATTGGAAATTTTAGATAGTAATTGGGTGTTCTTAAATTTTTTACCCCATTTGGTTCATTAATGGTTTGGGATTCAAAGGAATCTTACTCCCCATTTTGTGGGATAATTTGAGGTTTTTGATCATGTATAAAAAGTGGATTGCTATTTTTTACATCATGCATATTTTATGTTGATAAATAATGTTTTAAATTTATCACCACTACATAAATACCATTCTTATCCATCTCATGTTATGATCTACATTGATCACGATGTTTATATATAGGTATACATTAATAAGAATCCAATCACGATAGTTGATTCTAAAACCATGGAACATCATGGAAGGATGAATCCTTTGGTTAGAATTTTATGGAAGCATGATTCAAACACTCATGAGTTATGGTATAGAGAGGCACTTATTTGAGAGCTTTGATCTCATCCTTTTGATATGGAAACATCATAAAATTATTTTTGGGGACAAAAAGATTATACGGTGTAGTGGTTGTAATAGATTAATATTGTTTTTAGGAACTCCTTGACCATATTTTTTATAATGGTTTGGTTAGGGTTTTTCCTGGGAGGTTTCACATGGAAGATTGAAATTTTTGGAAAATTTTGGGTTATGCATAGTTGGCGCATAGTTTTCCAAAACCACGCACCCCCACAGTGTAAACCATGAAAAACATAATAGTGGGGATCTACATGTTTGGTGAATTGTTTTCTAATCCATTCACTCAACTATTAGAAACAATTCACTCCATCAGAGGGGAACATGGTTAGGGTGCATAGTTTGGAAAAAGGGTGGCCATAACCAGCTAACCAAGTGAGTGGTTATTTTGTTATTCTAAAAAATATTTTAAAAATTCTTGAACACCCATATAAAACCTCGCTCGACCCTAACTACAGATTTCATTATTTTCTAGATCATATGAGCAATCCAGATCCCCTTTTGGATCCTCAAACCATATTATTAGCTGATTTAATGTTGGGAATCCACATTTGATCCCTCTTTGGTAAGGTATCTTACCTAGTTCCTTACCTACCACTCTTTTAATCATTTCTCTATATGGGTTTAAGATCATCATGTAATATCTAGATCCAAAAAATGATCTTTTGGATACTTGTTATAGGTTTCATTCCTTTATTTCTTAATCTATCATTCGTCATGGGATAGTCCTATTGTGTTTATTGTGGTAGATGATTCTTTGAGAATGGTACGTAGTTTTTTTAAGATCATCCATTTTATAAAACCTTTATTTGATGGATTTGACTTATGAAAAAACAATTTGATATGAATTCAGATTAGAATTTATTTGTATTGGGTTTTTATGAAACCCCCTAATTTAAAATGATTTGGAATTTGGTGCGTGATTTGAAAATTGATGGAAATTGTAAATTTATTTGAGAAATGATTTCTGAATATAAAATAAATTTATTTTTTAAAATAAATATGATTGGTATTATTTTGAATTTTCATGAAATGAAGAAAACCCCATGATTTTGATCTAAAAATGATTTGTCATATTGAAATGAGAAATTGGAAAATTGAATTGTAAATGATATTTTTCATTTGAAATGAATCATTACCAATTTTATTGATTGACTGATATTCATTTTCCCCAGAGTGGTAGAAGCACTAATTTTTCCTTAAGTGGGAGTTGGTGTATTTTTACCTTAACTTGTAGTGGAGGAAATTTCCCCTTAAGTGGGAGTTGAGGTAATTTTCTGTTATGTAAGGGAGGATGTAATTTTCCAATAATTGGGGGATGGTATAACTTATTTTGATTAATTTGATATATATATATTAAATTTATTCTGAACTGCATTAGTCATGCACGTTTATTTCTATAAATATTTATATAAATAATGTTTATTATGGCACTTTATTAAGTGTTTTCATTATTTGAAATGAAAATCATTTTCTCTTAAAATATGAAATTGTACTTACATTACAATTTAGATTAGAACTGAAATCATGATTTTTTTTCTATTTATTAATGTAACCAATAGTTTAACACATTTTAATACACTACTGTGCTTTTGATCACACACCCTACCTTTTCCTTTTATTGAATTTAAAACCTTTTTCTTCCAGTTTCAAGTAATGATAAATTACCTCTGGAAAGACGTGGATGATCAAGAACATTTCAGATTAGAGTGTTGATAATTTTTTGGATGCTTGGACTTTATCTAAATTTCATTTGATATTCGATGATGTACTATTTGGGTTTTCTTATACCTCTTTGGTTTTAGCTACAATATACTTTGTGACTTTTCTTTTAGAATACTAATATGTAACTATTTATTTGATTGTGTTTATAGAAAAAATACTTTCCCTTTTTATATTGTCTGCTTCCAGGTGTTATTCCTAAACACATGGGGATTGGTAACTCCATTTGGGATATGTTTGTGCTAGATTGAATATCAATTTAAAAAGGTGTCTAAGCTATATCATGACACTTCTCATGGGTGGAAGAGGGAATATATTCCATTATAAATACTATCATTTTGGTATAACATAGCTATTGTTTTATTTATTTTTATTTTTGTTCTAAATTAGGGGTTAGGATTTTTTATTTTTCATATTTTGTTTATTTATAGTTTTCATATATATCAACTTGGTGGAATTCTACATGAAAGGCCCCAAATATCTATTAATAATATTGATACAATTTTAATTTTATGTGATTATAAATATAATATACCAAAAATATGTATAGGTATGATAACATGTAATTGATAATTCTATTTGACCCTTATATCATCATGTGTGTCTGCGTGTGGTGTAAAAGTGGATTTCTAGATACCATATTTTTATAAAATGTAATTTTTATCTATATTTTATTATTTTACTAAGTCATGTGTTTTTTATTATAGTGATATGTAAATGTAGATGTAGTTGATGGAGCATAACTTGTGTGAATATGACAATATCTTACTAGATATGGGTCAATGGCCAATAACATCAGCAGTGTCTACTTTCAACCAAGAGATCTAATAGATCTTTCATCCACTTATAGAGTATATGAGAGATAGGGTTCCAAGTGTTTTTATTTCCTTGGCTAACATAATTTGAGGATAAATTTTATTTTTTTCTATATGTCCATTCGGGGAAATTTTATCATTGCCTACCTAATTATTGATAAATTCTATAAATATAATTGATGATTTGACAAAGAAACTCCAAGAGTAAAGGGTATTGTATACTTACTATATATTATTTGGGATTTCTACGTTTTTTAGGATGTTCTAATATATAAAAACCATATTGGGATAACTTAAGAGTATATTGAATATTGATTCATTGAGAAAATGTTCCCAAAATAAATAATAAATAATCAAGCAATTTTTGGTTTCATCCAAAGTAGTAATGAACGAAATATAGGAATTATGAAACTTAGTTCATTGATCTATCATTTTTTTTCCAATCATACATGTTTGTGATATTTCTATGGTTAGTAAATTTGAATAAGGATTGAGGAAATCTTTTCAATATAATCATTACATGTCCCATCTCACAATATTCCCTAAGGTATTAAATCATTCTCTCATCTGAGATATGTATTAGGATGGGGAAAGAGAAGGATGATATATACACAACTATTAAAAATATATTTTATTTTATCCAATTGGGTAAAACATTTCCTATCTTCATTCAAATGTATGATATATATTTACAATCAAAATAGATTATTCCACTAGAATTGATCTTTTTATCTTCTCAATATGAATCAATGTCTTCACAGTGGAATAATATTAATTTCCCTTCTAACAAACAACATATAAGTTATCATAGAAACTTATTCCTATACTTTAATATGTATTTCATTTTATGACATTTATGTTACACACCTAATGTATACAATTATAAATTAATAAAATATAATAATATGATAAACAATAATTTCTCAATGGCATCAAATACATAAGGCTCCAAATGATTTTTAAATGTTATAAAGAATCCTTTGACTATTCATTCCCATCCAACATTATAATGTAATTTATTAGAGAACATAATTATTCTCAATCATCAATGTGAAATATTTTTACTATATCCTGGAAATTTATTTCATGTAACAAATTTCTGTTATTTCTTATTTTCAATATATAGTTTGAAAAATAATTCATATAATTGTTCTATATATTATAAAAAACATTTATAAATGAATAAAGTAAAATAATAACATTTATCATTAACCAATACACTAATGATGATTTCAAACAATGATTTCCTCTTCACTATATATTTTTTATATAAATATTATAACCAAATCCATAATATGAATCAATTTTAGAATTTTAATAAGTGTTAAATCCATGGGTGTTAGAGGTGGGGTTTCTGTTTCACCCTATGAATAACATTTATCAACTTATATATTTTTCATTTTTTCAACAATTACAAAGAAATAATATTCTTACTCTATATTAAATTGATACTAAAACTATGAACTTGTAAGTGTGATCTACACATTATTTCGGATGACAATGAACTTTTTCAATATAGTCGTTGTGTAGAAGAGTCTTCTTGACCATAATATGTATACTAGTTATATAGATTAATCATATCAAAAATATGAATTTGATAAATTATTCCAATTTTAGTAATAAATAATTTCTCACTGGTAATGAATTTTCATTGATATTTGTTTCGTATACCAACATGAAATTGATAAAATTTTGTTGTCTTAAACATAAAACCCACTCTAAATTATTATTTTTCTTAACATCAAGAAATTCATCATGAATGAATCAAATTTTATTTTATTATTTGTAGTATATATATATTAAAATTTGGACTCACAATAGTATCATAGAGAAGAACATTCAATATTATTTATTTTTCATCAATTAAATGGTGGATTCTTAAGACATAGAATATTTTTCTCTTAAGATTACTTTTTTTGTGGATGATATTTTTTAATCATTGCAATAATGTTTTCTTTTTATGGGTATCACCTTCATCATATGAGTTAACTCTAAAGACTTATTCATTATTTTAATTATGTATAAAGTATGATTGTAAATATTGATCATCTGTCATATAATAATCCTCCTCACGGGGTGTATTATATCTCTAATTGGTTTATAAATTTATTATAATTTCCATTATTATAAATATCATTAACTATTTTATTATATAATATTTTTTTATCATTGTTATTAAATGAGTATTCATGAATATTCTGACATTACATCAGCCTTAATACCCACATTAGGTTAATTCAATATATATTTTTTTACAAATACTAAAATAATGTCTTTAATATTTTAAAATTCTGATATGTCATAAAAACATGTAAGGTGTCACTTTTTTCAAAGAATGATAATTGTCTATGATTTTATATTCTTTCACAACCAACACATAAAAATATTATTCTCTATCACTCAAAATCAACATGTCACCTACCATATTCAAAAAATATATATTCCTCTCAAAAACCCCATTTTTTATAATGTTATTAATATAAATATGTTTTCCGTAACTAATTTTTTTACATAACTTCAATGGTTATAGGAATTGTATTTTTTTCAACCATAATAATGAAAAATAATTATTTTCATCCAATATAAATCTTCTACCATTATAAAATATCATTTTATATTGGCATGTTCTTTACTTGTGTAACTTATTGGTCTAATTTATTCCATATGAAGAAATCCATTGATAAAAAATACATAATATATTTCCCCTGTTATACCATTCTATATGATTTTATATAAAAATATATATGGGGAAGGATATGTAAAATTTATTCCCTTATTATTTTCACTATATTTGAGATATATGAAGTATCTCATTCTTGATTTTTCATACATAATTGTTATTAATTAATTTTTATATTAAACAAATATATGAATAATTTAAATTCTAATAGTTAGTCTGTGCCCACATGATTATTGTATCCCAATACAGTTTTTCATAGGATATATATATTTTATTTTTACATTATAAAAACTAATTTATTTCTTTATCCTAAATATAGATATATGTGAATTGTTTTTCCATGTAAAATTAAATTTTAATTGTTTGATTTTACAATAAAATATTTTCTATGGAGAGTAATATAATTTCAAGAGTTATAGAGAAAACTCATACACATTATTTTTTCCTTGAGTACATAACTTAATAGTACGTAAAATATTTTTATTTAATTTCATTATATCCTTCATTTTCATTAACATTGATATAAAAATATGCATTATTCTTATAATAAAATTATTGTTAAATTTTGCATCATTTAAATATACAACATAGCATTCCAACTACGATGTGGGGATTATAAATTTATCTAGAATCGATGTTCCGTGATTTTTGATAGAAATTAAAAGAACGTATACAAACATTGTTATATCATTTCTTTTTCACTATCAAATTATAATAAACAAAAATATGTGTTCATCAGAAAATGTGTAGTAGTTAATTTCCAATACTTGTTCTAATAGACATATTCATTCCCTTTATAACATTTGTCATACTTTTCTCTCCAAACAGGTTAATATATTCTATCTTCAATGAGTTTGTGTTATAAAAATTTTATTATTACTTTTATCTACTGAATATATCCTTTCAGTTAAAATTATCCTTTAAGAGTATAAATTTACCATGAAATTAAATACTCATAGAGGGTAATAAAAAATTACTTTTTATATTATATAATGATAATTATAATCATTAAATTCCCATTTAAAATAAAATATAGTTTTTCTTATGGATATATAATATAATTATTTTTTATTACAAATAACAGTCGAGAGTTTTTCTAACACCTAGTCATTATGGCATTCTTCTCTACTATGAAAATTTTGTATATGTTTAATATAGAGTTTTTTGTATTTGGTTTAAAAATATTGATATCATAACTAAATAATTGTTATCTCATTTTACTAGATCTATTGACTTGATGCTTTTAATACTACATCATTGAAAACTCATAAATTTTGAAAAGATTCATTTTAACATGAATAAATCAAATTTTTAGATAATTTATGTATGATTGTATCCTTACATTATTTTTTTGAATTGCTTGAATGTTATAATATCATCCTTGAGGATATATATCGATAATATTATTTATTTATCATATTATTTAACGTTATTTTTTATCTCAAATTGAACCTAAATAAAAAAAAATTTGAAAACTATTTTACATATTTTTTCAAATTTAAACTATTGATCACCTATAATTACATAATTTCATCTCTTATATAATATTTTTCTCTTAAAAAGTAGTGGGATACATCGAAGAAATGTGTCACATATATCCAAATATGAATAAATATGTGGGAGATATTCCCCATACAGAATCATTGCAACATGGATAATAATTATTCTAACTAAATAGTATTGTTGAAAATCATATTTGTATTTCGTTTCAGTAGTATCAATTATAAAATTTTAATTTTTTGAAAATCATAAATTTTGAAGTGATTAATGATCAATAATGTTATAGAGAAGTAATCTTACATGGATAGTGATATACTCTATATAATAATTTACTGCACAAGTTATGTTTGAATAATAAATCATAATGGAATTAATACTCCTAAAAATAAACCAAAAGAGGTGAAATAATTAAATAAATTATTTATCTATTAATTTAAAAGAGAGATTAAGGGGATTGGTTAATCTAAACAAAGGAACAATATCATTGAAAGGTAGAGATTTTAATAGAAACTACCTTGTGAAAACCTCAAAATCATAGAATATTTTTTAATTGGCCAAACAAGGATATAATTGTTTATGAGAAAGATATAATTTGGAAGGTGTATTTATTTTATATTTATTTATTGATTGTAATATATTGAAATATAAGAAGCTAAACTTAGTATTATATGACTATTGTATATAAATATTCAGAATATATATGTGTGGTATATAATGTTTTTATTTTAATGACATGTAACTATTTTTAGTAAATATAATATATAATTTACCAGCTTATTTGTATTTTTTAATAAATATATTATTCATTAAAATTAAATTATTATTATCGTAGAAATAATAATAAAATTTTATTGGATATTAGTATGTCCATTTAATAGTAATGAATTGTTTTTACACATTCATTTTTAGGGCATTAATTTCTATTATTTAATAAAAAATTTTATCATATCTAAATATTCTTTTTAATTAAATTGGTTTCAATTTTTGAATATAGAAAAAAAATTTGGAAATTGCAAAAATATTATATTTTTTAATACTAAAAAAGTAACAAATAGGGAAATATGAATGAATTTGGTATATAAAACATTAACCTGAATGTATTTGTGACAAATTGTATCCCAATATCAAGATTTTTTCCAAATCATAATTACGTAGAACTAAATTGTGGTGTTTAATAGTTAATGTTGGGTTGAGATATTTTATTATCTTTGTATTCATAAACATAAAACTCAAAAAACTATAAATACCCCCACAAACTACATTATGATGAACTCTCCAAAAATCTAACACAATTATATATAACTAAATAGACTTTACTAATCCACATCTCTTATATTACTGCTTTTTTGTTAAATACAAACCCTTACACCTCGATTGGATAGAAGGTATGAAGTCAAGAGTCAGTTTCAGTCAAATGATAATGACTTCTTCATATAAATATTCTCATTATGTGCTATTATTTTACTAGATAAATATTTATAATTATTACCGTAAAAAAATAAATAAATAATATAATATAATATTTCTATAAGCACGTAAAAATAATTAATTCTTAATATTTATTTCATTTTAGCATGTCTACTATATGGTTAGATTAACCCCCCATGTAGGAGATCATATTATATAATTAAGACAAAATTTTTGGGAAGTTATTATTATATAGATTATAGCTAAATATTTAATTAAAAACAATTTATCTTATGATAAAGAAAATGTATTTTGAAAATAAAAATTCAATTTATTATTAAAATATAAATTTATAATTATTCAAATCATCATAAATTAATATACCATGGAATTCTTGATTTGAAAACTATAACACTAGTAGGTATGCAATAAACATGGAACACCAGAGCATATAAAACCCTTATAAAAAAGTTATTTAAAACATTTATACTAAATTTAATAATGGAAAAAATGATGTTTTGGAACAAATTATTACTGTAAATAGGGGATTCATGGGAGGAGAATATTTTAAAGAATCTTGTGTAGTAGAATTATCAAATAAATAAATAAAATAAAAATATAAATAAATAATATTATTTAAATAATTATTAATTATTGTCTAATATATGATATTGAATTAAAAAATTTGAATAGTTAAATTTATTATTTATTTGAGTGACTCTGAGATTCATTTATGTGAAATTAAAATTATTTCCCCCTCTTTTATGGCTCCTTATTTGAAATATTTCATCTTTTAAAAACTATTATATGACTAAACTTTATCATCCCCTAATGTATATTGTAGAATTATCTTTTCTTTTACATTATTTATACCATTATATTACATTTTATAATTGATTGAATCTAAATTCCTGGGACATGGTATTATTATGTAATAAAAATTTTCAATAATTTATTCATGTTATGGTTATTTCATTATACATTCTTACTTTTATCCAAATATTTGTATGCTAAGTAAATATTCATAAACATTTTCTATTGTTAATGGGTATAAAAATTAAACATGAACATAATGTATTGGCTGAAACTTATATATCAATTGTTTTTATCTATTATATATAAGTAATTTATATGGTCCACATTTTCATGATTTGATTGAAGTAATCATTTTATTATTTCTAGGGTTCTTTCATTGCATCTATATGACACATTCCTATTCCTGGATTCTTTATTTTTCTAAATTTATAATTTATAATATATATTATTCACACAAATATACAACATTTAAACTCATCTTTCAACACAAAATATTTTTTTTCAAATAAGTTAATTACCCCACTATTGATTTTATCAAAGTGTATCACCTAGATTTTTCATACAATGATATTCACTCTATTAGATCATTGGGGTCTCTAAAAGGATTGAATAAACATTTACTATTTAATTACAACACATTAAATACAAAATGTAATTTCCAAAACCCTATTGTGATTGATATTTTACTTATTATGAATATAAATGATAAATTTTTCCAAAAACAAAGCATAAAATTTATGGATTTTAATATACACATTCCAATGTATTTTTTACTATGCTATTAGAGACCGTAAAAAAGAAAATAATAAATGAAATGAAAATGGACACAAATAAATAAATGGGGAAAAATATGAAATTTAAAAGGAGATATAAAATTTAAAAATAGAAACCATATATATAGAGTAATCATATATATGATTAAAAATACAATGGTTAACTATATTACATTTCTATTGGTAATAAAATTTATTTCCATTTGATAAAATAGGGAAATGATACTAAATATAATGACTATATAGTCATTTTGTTTTAAAATTTTTAGATACAATCCATTACCTAGTCCACTAGAACCACTACCCAATCTTATTAGAAAACATGATATTAGGAAAGAATATCTATGAAAAATAGGATACTGACATGTGGTTTCGTCATCATCCAAACCATTATAAACTATTCCGATAAATATACCATATAGTTCGTGCCTAAATGTTTTAAAAATAATTCACAAGACATATCTATATTTGAAATATAGACATAATTTAAAAAATAAAGGAGGGTTAAATAATGTTATGTTATAGTCTAGTGTATAAAATAAAATTGTTGAAATGTTTTTATACGTCCATAAAATATAGAAAATTAATATAATCAACAATGATTATATACATAAACAATAAGTCGTCTGTGTATATAATATATTGTAAAATAAAAAGTATACTGGTATGTGGACTATCTATCAATACAATAACTTCCCTAACTATCATCCTCCATGACACTATTTATACAGATTCATTAATAAATAAATAAAAAGGCAAGTCAACATAGAATGAAATTAAATGATTTTCTATAAATAGTTAGGGGTTACACTATTACTACAGTAATATTTTGTCTAATCATCTTGTCATTTAAAATTCTAGTAATCAACTGGATTAATGTAAAGGTGATAAATTTTTTCATTGAAATCCAACCCATCAAAAACAAATTCTAGCCATTATCAGATCCCATAGAGACATAATACACCCATCCATATAAATTTTATGCATAATATGATTCTAATTTATCATATATATACTCAGACATCAGTGTTTTATCTAAATCCCACCTTTTCTCCTCTAATATTATCCCCAAGAGGTCTCACATAATATCAAAAATACCACTGAGTCAATATATTCCAAAAAGACCCAAATATTACTAATAAGATCATCATTAAAAAAATCATAAAATAGTATTATAAATATTTATCATTATAAGATATAAAAAATGGGAAATCAAAATTTTCACAACCATTATAGAAAAACATCATGTGACAATACACACATAAAATATATATCAAATATAGATCAATGAAATAAATAACATCTGAATATAAAATGATAACAAAAAGAATAATATAATTTATTTAAAGAAAAGATTAAATATTTAAGAGAACTTTTCTCTTATGTTATTCCATATATCACATCATAATTGTTTACTAGTTTTTATTACAATATATCGATACAATATCTAATAATCTATAAATTTTTATCTCATGAAATTATATTTTAACTTTCAAAATTCATAATCATATTACTATAAATATTAAGAGCTATACATTATATAATAATTTTAATGATTCCATATAATTTTAGATAATGTCATATCCCCTTTATTATATTATTTTATGGGGATAACCACCAATAATGTAGTATTATTTTACCTATATTATGATTAATCTTTTTTATATAAACCCAATTGTACCCCCAATCTACTCCTATCACTAATATAAAAGATAAAAACTAGTATATGAACTATAAATTATTAATAATATCATGATAAATTCATGAATCCAATAAAAAATTATGTTTTAAAGAACCTAATATCACACATAATATCTAATGTATTCAGGAACTCCAACTCCATATTCGGTCCATATCAGGATCATGTAGGGTTTCCAAAATTTCACCCCTATGTATACACTATATTATGAAAATATAATTATTTAATTGACTATGTATGGATTCATTAAATAATACACTACAATAAATTCAACAATATAATAATGGGGACCCACTTCACTCATATATAAATAACTCAACACTTAAAATTAATTAAAAAAATATAACTCTAGTGATAAAGGATTTTCATACATGTATAATTCATCATTTTATATGAATATTCAATACCATATAAAATTACATAACCAAGGGTCATTTTACTATATCGCCATTCGAATCAGGAAAAAATATTAAAAAATTTCGAATTATCTCTAACCTCTCCAACAATGATATTCTCAGATGATAATCCTCTTAGGCATACCCTAAAAAAACATTTGTTCATAACCTAGGGATAGAATCATAACAAAGGGAGTGCTTATATAAAAAATAATTGTAAACAAAATAGAAATAAATCTACGATCATATGAAAGAAAAACATAATTATAAGGTTATTTGATCTTGAATATAACTTAAAATTTTCATACACTACCTATCATGGATCATAAACATGAGTCGTGTAAAAAAAATTATAATCTCAAAAATCATGGTCCATAAGAATGATAACTTATCATATTTCAGTTGTAAACCATATTCTCATTTAATAAAAGTGTGTAAAGATCATAAATATAGAAAAACCATTCATGTGTCAAGGATAACTACCAATACCATCAACATATTGGATCAAAATGAATGTGTTTCTCATAGAGGATATAAATGAACATTTTTCACATTATTTATCAACACACACCTACTTCCCATTTTGGATCTGGACACACCTGTTTTCCATTATGTATTAGGACCCAACTATTTCCCATTGTGGATCAGGACAGACATGTTTCCCATTATGGATAATTTTCTTTGACTTCTTTCACATTTTCATCTCACGATACAAAAATCATTACCCCATGCATTGGAGGAAGATATTTCTCCCAACCACTACATAATGTAATCAAAAATATGTGTGCCACAGTATCTTAATAATTTATCATATCATAACCCAAGATATAAAATGGGTATCACAAAAATTTCACTATATAATAAAATTAGGGGAGGATACAAGTATAATAATAATTATATAATATCCCAAGAAATGAAATATATTTAAAATTTATTTTTTCATGATATAAACTGTGGAAGATTAATAAGTTTTATAAAATCATTTTATTTATAATCATTAACAATTCTATGAAAGAATATGAAATGTATCCTTAGATCATAAACCTAGTAAGTAATAGGTATCATCAAATGGAGAAATCATATATGTAAAATAATTTTGAAATATCATCTAAAACATTCATGAGTAAAATATAATTTACCAATTTACCAATGATTTTTAAAACATAATAAATTTTGAAACTAATTTTCAACAAAAAAACAATGGGAAATTCTGAATGAATATTTGAATATCATTTAAAACACTTCTTAAAATGTAAAACTTTTCAAAATCCTTTTCATTTAACATAACCACAAAAATTATTAAAGGAATAATTTAACATCATTTTAGATACATTTTAAAACACATAAAAAAACTAAATATCCCATTCATTGAAAATTATCATAAAATTCAATTTTTTTTAAATGAAAACCTTTTTAGAAAACATTCATTTTTAAGAAAATTAAATTCTGATTGAAGAGAGACAAAAATATGGATATTCTTAAAAATATTTTCTAAATTTTCTTGAGTAACCAATAGTGTAAAATGGTAAAATTACATGAAGATATTATTAATAACTAGAGGATAATAAAATTAATGATAGTCCTTGAGATTTATATCATCATATTTCATCATTGAAGACTAAATCTAAACCATCCTGATTATGTATGAGATTTTAATGACAAAATCAATTTCACTTTGGTTACATTGATTCATAATCCCCAATAATGAATAACATAAAATGTAACATAATTTATAATTGGGATTAATATATTCATGATATTACATGTCCATGGTTCTGTATTTACATATTGTAAAATATTATATGTTCATATCATAACATACATCTCAAAGAAGGAAAATTGAGATAAAACCACTTACCGATTTATTGAACGTTGAGATGTAAACCCGATTAAAGACAGAAACTCAAATATATGTTTAAATAATAATAAAAGTAATTATACATATCATATGATAAACTCATGTTAATTCTCTAAAAAACATAAAATATACATTTGGTTATCATGGAATTTGTTTCAGATAAAACAATTAATATGGAAATCCACTCCCATAAGTCTTGAATTCTATCGTACATGTTCAAACCCATTTTATAATAAAAATAATTTTATAAGAAATATATAAATGAATAATTATAATATATATCATACCATATTTGATATAATTATAACATTTTATTACCCATTTATTATCAATTCCATGTTAAGGTTATGTTTTGGGTAATAACTGCATTGTTTTCTCAAATATGTTTTTAGATGTTATTTTCTTAGTCTTCTTAATATGATCATTATTAAATAACATAAATAAATATAAGAATGAAATAAATATCATTTACATTATATATATATATATAATTTTATTAAACCATAAAATTTAGTGATATGAAATGAAATACACTATTCATAGAGATGGTAGACCATATCTAGACAAGAATTATGCTTCTCATTTTCAAATTGGGTTTAGTGGATGAAATTTGAAGTATTTATATTTTATTTAAAAAATCATTTATATTTCATATAAATCTAAAAAATTACTATACACATACCCCTTAAATTTTATGTAAATTGTGAATGAATCACATCACTACGCGATGCAGTAGTCCTACATACACAAGAAAAACATTATCATATTCCCACAAAATGTAAATAATGAAGGTGTGTGAGATATAAAAACTAAATAATCACAATAAGATATTGATTATCCTATATATCATATTTAAAAAATTATTCCATCAATGTTTACAACCATAAAGGTGATAATGAAAAAAAAGAACGACATATTTTCGCAAGGTAGTTTTTTACCGTACAAATGAATGATGATTTTGTATCCCATTTGATGCTGGTGTGTGTGTGATTATTTCTCATTACATTGAGATAAAAAATATATTTTTATTTAATATGATTGTGTTATTATATGATAATTATATTAATATATTTTGATATTGTGTAGAAGGAAATAAAATTCAGAAGCTCTTTGAAGAACATTACCTCTTCTTTGGGAATTCCCATTATGTATTCAGTAAGGACATCCAAGATTGATTTATTAAAAAACAAAGGCTTATATGATTTTTTAATTGATTTTATGATGTTATTTTATTCATATTTGTTTCGATTCAAATAGATTTATGTGTTTAAATAATATGTGAGAGTAAGTTCTCTTCTATTGTTTAGGAGGTGTGGAATTCTAGTAAATACAAATAGATATTCCCTATTAGGATGACAATATTACCTAAAGTGTATCCAATATTTTAAAATAAATGAAATGATGATATGGAGACCCACACCTCCAAAAAACAATGAAACATATTTTATAGACATATGTTTCTATAACTTCAATGGTTCACTATTTTTAACATTGTGGTTTTTCACTACAGTATCAAATTATAAATCCTGGGTAATTTATCCATTAAGATAAAAATAAAGTGATAATGGTTTGAAAATTATACCCATGAAATAAATACTTTGAAGATCAGCAGTCAGGCGCACATGCTCCCATTAAAATATAATAAAAAAGTAAAGTACATAACAGAAGATCACGGAGAAACTCTACAATGGCGAGTGTAAGTCGCTCCATCATGATTGGCAAGGGAAAGGAAATTACAATACTCAGGAAAAAAAATAGACCAACTCAATATGACCTCTAATATTTCTCTCTTTGAGAGGGCATCCGAAATGTGATTAGCCTCCCTATAGACATGTGTTACTTCTATAGATAACAGTTCCATAAGCAAAAGACAATCTCCCCAGTCTGATAACATCTTCCATAGAACATTCCGTGATCGATCATTGATAATCTGGACTGCAACAGATGAGTCCGACTCAATCCATAAATCATGCCAATCATATTGCATTGAATAACTGACTTCTTTTATCACTACCCAAAACTATGATTTAATTTCATATCCATTTCCTATATAATGAAAAAATCATCCTTTCACAAAGTTGCGGTAAGTACGAAACATGCCACCACATTCAGAAGGACCTGGATCCCCAAAAGCTTCCCCAACAACGTTAAACTTCCGCCATAGAGAGATGGGTGGTATCCATCTTACATACTTCGTCATCATTGTATTTTTCAAACTGAAATTAGCACCATGTGATCTTAGAAAAATCAAATCAAAGACATCATTTTTCATGGAACTAGTCTGCACTTTAGAAGCATTCAGAATTGCCCAATGCAAGAATAGAACATCAGTATGAAATGATGTCTCGACATTTCTGAATAGAAGGTCATTTATTGCCATCCAGATGAATGAAATAACACTTGAAGAAGCTGCAAGTATATGTGACCAAACCTGCTCACTACATTCAGTCCCGCATATGGACAGCAAAAGCACATCAAAAATGAAAAATTGAAAGAGCAGTAGAAAATATTCCGTACAAATGTCCAAAACCTGCATGAATATTTACATTAAACAAAGACATGTGAAATATATTCATATGCCTCTAAACATGGTAGGAATACTGAGGACAAATGTATCCTAGTACGCTGCATGTGGACCTATAGTGGAAGCCTCTGCTTCCTAATTTTCCATATTAAAATAGAGTGAGCGGGAAGGAATAAAAGCCCAATAGAAATTAGTGACCAAGTGAAGAGGGTTCAAATAGACACCACAAAGAATACTATAGAACTCCCTTGTGGTGAAATTTCTAAGAAGGTTAGGCATCCAAACAAAAATTTCACAATCACTGAAGCTATACCTTGAGATTTCAAGCTGAATATTACTGGCTAACATTCTAGTGAGATCTGGATTCTCATGAAAGGCAGAAATGGTAATGTTTTTCATTGAATATGGAATGAGAGCATCATCACCAATGGGAAGAAAAATACAAGGTGTAGTACAACAATTTAGATGTGTCTGTTTACACACCATCCATTTAGAACAGGCCATTACATCAGTATGTGCCTTTTTAAGAGCATGCCATACAGATGAACTGATATAATTGGGATACCCTACATGAAGTTTCTCAACAAACTTACTAACAAAAAAATACAAAGAGTTATCTAGGATGGAAAGGAGTTTCCATATGAATTTTTTAATCAGAGTATCATTGAAAATTATGATATCTTGGATTCCCAAACAACCCATACTGATAGGTTTGATGCAGTCTTTCTTGGCTACAGTAAGAAGTTTCCTTTCATGAATTGACCCAGTCCATATAAATTTTCTGATTTTACAATTTAAATCCTTGATAAGAGCTGTAGTCCATCGATATAAAGATAATTAAATATATTATATATAATTTATAATATAAAAATACAATCCATTTTGGAATGAATTTTTATAAAAATTACATGTAATGTGCAAAAACATTTCTTTTACTATAACCATGCTAATAGGTTTTTTATTATTTAGAGGTAAATATATTATTTTTAAAAGAACAACCTGTCAATGAATGGAACATATTGGCTATTTATTACCATTTTAAAATAAATTTTAATAATATAGTATTCTTAATAACATTAATAATTTTAGAAGACAGAAATTATTTTCAAATAACATTAATGTAAATTTTGACATTATTTATTTAATTTATATTTAAGAAATACCACCAAAATGTGGTAGTTAGAATGTATTTTATTTAATAACTATATAACATGATATATTAATCTAAAAAATAATCTAACATAATAATACATCAAATAAGCTTCACTTTTACGATTTTTTTTAACAATTTTATTTTTTTAAAATCTAATTACTTACAACTTTGGAATTTATTAGGAATGTTATGTCACTAATTCATCTATTAAAATAAAATATACACTATTATTGTAAAAAACAAATTTATATATCAAAACAATATGTATATGCAAACCAATTATGTTTACCCTATCACGAAATATAAAAAATATTAAAAATAAGAAAAGTTTTAGGTCCTTTTCATCCCTTAACCTATTATATAGGATATATTCAATAAAAAGTTTCAGGTAATTTAAATATTTAAAATAAATTATATTAAATTGTAAAAAATATCATAAAATGAAATTAAGGTAATATTTTAGGTCATTTAAACTATTATATTATTAGTTTAACCTCACAGTAGTCAAGTTTTTAACATAATAATGGTAATTAATTTTTACTCCACTCACAATGCATTTTGGTAAAAAAAATTATGCTGTCCTTGATAGGAATTTGAAATTTTTATGATTTACAATATGGAATAAAATTTAAAAAACTACCATCATATAAGTGGGAAAATTACAATTAAAATTTATCTCAAAGATGTTACAAGAAATATTTTTTTAGTGAGAAAACAATCAAATGTTTGAAATATTTTCTGATCAAATTTTAATATTAACTTTATTATAATTAACTAAATTGGGTTATTTTATGTATATATTATCTTAATATACCTTAACTCTAATTTATAATATAATTTAACTTTATAAATAAACTAATCAATTATAGTTTTTAATTAAAATTCTATATTTTTCACTATTCATAAAAAAGATAAATCATTTCGGAAACAAAATCCACATAATTACCCCAAATATAATTTTGAGAATTAAATTTAAAAATTTATTTTTATTTTATCAAATTAATTTCCTTAATATTTCAAATTTATGTTTTAAATATATGTTCCTTGAAAAATTATAGCCTAACTTATTTTTGGAAAAATATATTTTTTATGTGTAAAATTTGATTTAATATTATCTCTTGTCTAGAAAACATATAAGATGAAATTTACAAATTTTATTTAATATATAATTTATTTATTTAATTAAAATCATTAAAAATGTAATATTTTATTTTATTGATATAAATGACACTTGTACGCAAAAGAATATCTATTCTAAAAATTATATCGATTTTTTTAAATGGTTTTCATTTCATTTGTAAATAATTGGTAACCAAATAATTATATAAACATATGTAAACTATGTTTTTATATATTATTAAGTCCCATTCATACCCTATATTCCAATAGAAACTTGATAAGTATCATATTATGTAATAATAAATAAATAGTATTTCATGTTTTGTTTAAATTCAGTGTTGTGTATTACAGAAGATAAAATACAAATTCTATGTAATAAAATCAAAATATAGTATTGTTTTTAATTAAAACTAAACCATTTTATTTTTATAATTTGACATATCATAAATATTCAATATATTTTAACATTTATATTGGACACAATATTACATTGTTACATTCTACACACTATAAAATGAATTCCACTGTCAAAAGATTTCCCAACCATCAAAGGTTTAACTAATGAAAACTACATAACCAAAATACCCAATGTAAAATTGATAAGTAAAACATCCATTAAAAAGTTAAATTTTAAAACATAAGGGTTTCCCAATGTAAATCATAACATGGTTTACACATAGGATAACATAAGTGGGGACTAAATATTGGGATATAAAAGAAAAGCGTAAATAATTATACTGACATTTAAAGATCGTTGATCACAAGAAAGTGGGTGATCTAGAGAATCTCAGTGATCACAAGACCATAGACCAAATAGGTGTGAACAAGTTCATTCATTTCATTAAAGATTATAATAACATGAAAGTATTTTATTTCATGATCCTTTTCCAAATGTTGAATAATTTTCATGATAAGATAACATAACTTGATTTCATTCCATTTCATTTCATAAGAATAATATCACCTTGTAGTTTTTCCTGGATGAATTTACACTTCATATATAACTCCAAGAAATAATGGTGAATTTATAATTATTGAATCAGAAATTTATCATATGTTCCTTATATATAATGATGAGTCAGTATGTATATAGTTAATTATCAACAAAAGAGAAATGGTTAGAGAAGGTTATAAAATATTCATAAATCTTTATATCGAAAAATAATACATTAATCACTAAATTATCAATCAATGTTAAAACATTTCTTAAATATTTGATCTTATATCCTTTCTATTAGTTTAAAAATTCAAATTATTATAATTCAATTCATTAGAATGTCACAATTATCCTATCATAAGTCAACTAAATAGAATGAAATAGTTATTTATTGTCACATACCAAACATGTGAATACCATTATCGTGTATTCTCTTATAACATGGTAATCACACGAATTGAAATAAAAACATATTGAAACATACATTCCTCCTCATTACATATATAAAACGTAGATTATTTGATATATTCCATAAATCCAAAAAAATAACTCCATTAATGATAATTTTATCAAAATTGGGAACAAATCCTTTCTCGTTTTTAGGTCATCAAACCTATATAATTTACTTTATATGAATAAATCATATCTTTATAAAGACATCATTATCTAAATATGAGGAATGTATTAAGGGTTATTGTTACCTTAGTAAGTTATTTTACATGAATATAAAAATTCCATTTAATAAATTTTCATGGTCAAAATAATCAATCAATATATTCTTTCAAATCCATAATGATAAAAAACTAGAAAATCTTTATATATTTTAGAATTATTGAATCCCAATACAAAAAATAGTTAAATTATATAACATCCTTTAAAAATTATTAAATAGTATTCATAATCATATTATTTAAAAAACCATTCCTTTCATATCATTTTGAAGTATATTAATCCTTATCTATATAAACATTACTCCTAAAACCATGCGGATTTTCATCAAGTGATTTCAACATGGGATATTGATTTTTGTAGTGCTCACACATTACATTATTAAATAATAAAATAGTCAATGATATCTGTGGGGGAAGAAAATTACAATACATTTTTTAATTACAATTTTCATTTTCCCTTTACAGTTACATTATTTATGTCATTATCTTCCATATTCAAAACATTATTCCGTCTCTCTAAGACATTCACTTGAGTTTTTCTTCATACATTATCAACACATATAAAATTTAATCTTCATTTCTCAAGGGTCTCCATTAAATTAAATCCTAGAAAAACTCATCCTTATCATTGTTAGTGTGTTTGTGATTTGTTTAAGTCGCACATTGGTAATCATGTTCCTTGAAAACAGATTAGGAGTAATCACAACATCCTCTATTCCAGTCATTATCTCATTTGACAACTCTTTAGCAAATTTTCAATCAATGTCAGCCTTAAAATTGTTCATTTAGGTTCCTTCCATATAATAAATCCTAAATAATAGATTTATAAACACTACTAATAGTTTAAAACCACATAATAATGAACAATCCCTTAATATATGTCTAAATGAAGACCTATACATTTAAATCAATGACACATTAGGTCTATCCTAGTTCATTCGGCGAAATATTCTATTTAAATCCTTTATGAGGGTTCATAGAGAGTTTCTGAATTTCTAAATCATACCCCTAGGAGTTTCAAACAGGGTGTTCATTAATGATGATTGTCATGCACTAGTTCTCGGTCAATTCTTGCTCAATGTGATGTTTTCGGGGTTGTCACCCCGAGGTACATAAATTCCAGTTTCACATTAACTTATAGTATAAATATATGGATGTAATTGAATAGAAACCACTCATTATATCCTTTATAAGAGATATAGTACATAATTATAAACTTTGAATCATCATTAGACTTATCCATAGACATATCCCTTAACATATCATTAGATATTTTCCATGTGATCTCACTAAATAATACACATCCTAGTTTCCAATTTTTAACGAAACCATTCATTTTTTACCAACTATGGCGACCCTGAATTTTCATATATGAATATTTCATCATCTTAGATGAATATTTAATACATTATAAAATTAAATTCTTAAATACTGTACTTTTTTTCTTCCTTCAGAAATGTGGAACATAATCTATTAATTTTGTTAAATATCTTCAATATCTCCCATAGTTATCTTCTATTACAGTAATCCATTTAGGCATACCCTATGAAAACCTTTTTTATAACTTCATCAAGGAAAAACAATAATCATTGGGAATTTTTTGTCAAAAAGGATAAATATTATATATATAAACCAATGATCATTTGAAATTCATAGGTTTTGAATAAAGATATGTGATCATGAACATAACATACAAATATCATACCTAATCTATCATGGATCATAAACATGATTCATGGAACAAAGAAATATATTTTCATAATGTATCTTCTATAAGTGTGAAAAATAATCATTAATCAATCATCAACCATAATATCATGTCATAAAATTTTAGAACCAATATAAATAAAGAAACCCATTTCATGTGTCAAGGTAAACTACAAAGACCATCAACATAGTGGATCAAGATTCACCTATTTCCGATAGTGGAAATGGATGGACCTATTTCCCATTTATGATGAGGACACACATATTTTCCATGGAATATTAGGTCACACATGTTACAATTATGGATTAGGATGTATGTATTACCCATTGTAGATCTGAACACTCCAATTTCCCAATGTCTATCACGCTGGTCAGCATGTTTCCAATTTTCATCTCATGAGATACAAATCATTACTGAATACATTGGAGAGATATATAGGTCTCATAGGTCACATAATGAAATTATATTTTTTTCATATGATATAAAAACATTCCAAATATCATAATAAAGGAAATTAAATGGGTTTCATATCCATTTCATCATATCATATCCTTTGGAGAAGAGATAGGTTTCAAAATCCTTTCATCATAAAATGACCCATGCAAAGTTGAAGGATTGATAATAATTTTATCATGGTAAGACCCATGGAAGATAAAACATTTTCATAATCAATTTTGGATTATAAAAATAAAACGTTCATAAAATAATATTAATATTATCCTTGGATAATATCCCCAGTAATGAATTGGAATCATCAATATAACAAATCTTAGATGCAAAAAAAATTAGAAATATCATTTATAATATTTCTAGAGGAAATATAATTTCTACATTGAAAAATTATTTTTAAAACATAATAAATTGTGAAAATAATTTTTTTAAAATAACCACGAAAACATATGAATGAATATTTGAATATCATTTTAATCACTTATGAAATATAAAAAATTTTGAACTCTTTTTCTTTGAAAAAAAACATTGAGAAATATAAATGTTACTTTTAAAATAAATTAAAACAAATTTGAAAACATGAAACATTTTCAAAAAAAATTCACATGAAAATTAGCTTCAAATAAAATTAAAATATTTTTCTGAAATAATTTTTGAAAACATTACTTTGGATGAAAACAAATTTCCGATCAGAGATATAGATGAAGTGATATATTCATAAAAACTTTTTCTTAATTATATTGAGTAACAAATAGGTGAAAATAATATAATTACATGATTATATAATGAATAAATATATCATAATAAAGGTAATGAGAATTCTTAAGAGGAAAAAAAATTAGGTTTTAACAATTTATACAAAATCATAAATAATCCCAATAAATGATGAGATTGTAACATTAAATCTTTAAAACTTTGGAATCATTGTATAAAAATACCCATTAGTTAATAACATAAAATGAAATATAAAATATTGAATGGATGAATAAATTCATGATATTAAATTTCAAAGGGGTTATATTTACTTCTTGTTAATGAATATAGGTGTATAAAATAATGTACATCTCAAAGAATAAAAATTGAGACAAAATCACATACCAATTTGTTAACATTGGAACTATAAACCACCTAGTAGAGATTCTAATAGTGTTAAGTAAATTCCAATGATATTAATTTTTAAACTCATATGATAAATTATTTGGAAGTAATGAATGACATAAAATAAGCATTTTGTGAACATATCATATGTTTCATGGAAAATTAATGTGAGTTGGAGATCCCATACCTTAAATCATGACATTGATCGTACTCATTCAACACTGATGTAAAATAAATATTAGTTTGTTATAGATATATTAAATATTAATAATTATGAATATAATAACATATATTATTTTCTTAGGACCTTTTATTAGTTGTTTATTAACAATAACATGTTGAAGTTCTGTTTCTGGTAATAACCTCTTTGTTTTTCCATAGAAGTTTTGATTTTTTATTTTTTTGGGTCCTCCTACTTTAATAATTGTGAATTAACTACTAGAATTATAACCATGATATAAAAATCATATATATATATATAGTAATCCATAAAATATAGTTATAATAAATCAAATACACCGTTCATGTGGACGGTAGGCTCTAAGTATGCTTGAAAACTGCATTTTAATTTTCTTATTCGATTAGAAAAAAATTTATATATTATCTTTTTGTAATTATTTTAATGTTATTCATATCACAATTGTTTATTATAGTGATCCTTAATACATAACAAATAATGTGTGAACAAATCACGTCACTTTGTGTGGCAGTAACCTATCATATACAAGAATGGTGTTATTGTATTTCCAAAAAATGGAAATCAATAATGAGTGTATCATATAAAATAATAAAATTAAAATTAAAATAAAATAAATCATATATATCATAGGTAAATAATAAATACATCATTATTACCGACCGTGAATGTTGGTAATGTAAAAAAATGACATCCCTTCAAAAGTAGGTAGTTCGATGTACGCGTGAACAATAATTTCGTAACCCATTGGATATATGTCATTGCGGTTGTAGATATTACCCTTAATCTAAAAAAATTAAAATATATGGAATATAATGAGGTTAATATATTTTCATTACATAATAATAATTGAATCAGTGGGAGAATGAAATAAAACAAAGATACTCATTGAATAATATTACCTCTTCCTCGGGTATTCTCCTTATGTATGCAAAAAATTCTTTGTAGGTTTTTTTAATTAAATAATTTGTAGTATAATATTATGTTATCTAATTTTGGATGTTATTTGGTCAATTTGTTTTCTATAAAAATGTATGTATATGTGTGATCAAATGGAGAGACTGATTGTGCCTTTATTGTCGAGGAGTGGCATTCTTGTAGGTACTCAAAAGTATTCCCTATCAGGATGTCAAAATTATATAATGTGGCTCCAAATGTCATACATAAATTTTGATATGGATGATTTATTATATTAAAAACTCCACCTAATAATTAAAAAAATGTTTTAAACAATTTATTCCATTACTTCTATGTTTCTCTATTTCTACCATTTAGAGTTTACTTAATGGAAGTAATACTATAACTGTGATAATGAATAAATTAAGACTAAATGTAAGTGATATATAATATAAAATTTATATCCAATGGATCAAAATATTATATTAAATTTATAAAATAAAAAACCCATTTATGTTGGAAATTAAATTAAACAAAACCACATGAAGGCACAAAAATATTTATATAACCTTAACAATGCTAATTTAGTCTTTTCTATTTATTGGTCAATGAATTCATTATAGAAGAAAAAATACCATTAAAAGGCCATAATTGAAATTTTTAAAAATTTATAAATCATTTAGCAAAAAATTATTTTTAGTAATTTTACTTCATTTAATAAAATATCATTTATTATAAAATGCCATTAATGGAAATTTTGACATTATTTAATTAATTTTAATTTAAATAATATCAAGACAATGGTGGAATTAAAATATTTTTTCTAAACTTGTGTATTATTATATATTCATATTTTAAATTAATGTAACATAATAATTCAATCAATTTAATTCATTTGTATTTTTTTGTATCAATTATTTGATTTTTTTAATAAAAAATTAGTGGTTTGACATTTATTATGCATTTTACACACCCAATTCATCTCTAAAAAATTAATATAAATTATTATGATAAATAAAATCATTTATCTTTCAAAATGATATGTATAACAAAATCAATGTTGTTTTTATCCCCATCCAAATGTATTATAGATATTAAAATTAATAAAAATGTATTTTTGTCTTTTTTTTACTTATCATATTATCTGGGTCATATTCAATGAAAATAAGAAAAAAACTGTCATATATCACTTATTTATATTTAAAATTAATAAATAATATCATAAAATGATAATATAATATTTATTTTCATTTCAACTATTATCATTTTAGTCTATCCTCACGGTAAACACATTTTTATCTTACCTGTGGTAATTAATTTTTACTACATAAACTATTCATTTTTGTAAAAACTTTAGTTGATATTATATTAAGTTATATATTATTTTTATTGAAAATATATAATCCATTCTTCCAAATATTATTCATATAATAATCAATAATTAATTTAAAAATAATCTCACATACGTGATGAGCAATCTATTTTTTAATAAGAAAAAGTTTAGAATATTGAAATGTTTTCATCTCTAAATAAAAATTTTAATTTACTAAAATTAAATAAAATGGGTTAATAATTTATAATATAAGAAAATATACCATAAATATAATTTAACAAATAATTTAAAATTATAACTTTCTAAAATTACTAATCTACTTCAGATTAAAATTCGATAATTTTATCTATTCATCGAAAAAATAAATCTTTTTAGAAAAAAACCCAAAAAATCACAGTAAGATAATTTTGATATTATTATTTATAAAATTATGATTATTTAATAAAATTTATTTTATACAAGTGTAAAAAAGTATTATTAAAACAAGTGAGCCACATAAAATGGAAAAACATCTTTTTAGTGAAATATCGTTTTGTACATAAAAATAAATTTATTCTTTTCTATTATTTAAAAAAAATATAATATGATTTTTTTAAAAAAATATTATATAATATATATATAATTAATTAAAATCAATATCCAAAATTCATATGGTTAATTTATTGATATCAAATAGACATGCTCACATCAATATAGTTTTCAGAAAAGGATTTTTATTTATGTTAAAAAAGTCATTTGTTTTCATTTCTAATTTTTTGGCCACGAAATATTCAGATAAACATGTATGATTTTTTAATAACTTATTTAACCCTATTCATAACATCCATTCCAATGGTTGTTTGATAACAATCATATTAAATAAAAATATTAAATAATATGTCCATTTTTTGTATAAATTCGATGTTTTGTGAAAGGAAATCCCAACTCAGAACTATGCATAACACATTTAAAACATTGTTTTACATATAAAAGAAGATAAAATAAGTGTTTTGTGTAACATAAAATATCACATAAAATAAATATGTTTGAAAAATTATATATTTCACAAATTCGTAGTTCATTACAATGAACTCTAAAAAACATTATCTATCAATCAAAATAATATTTTTTATTACCCATTACATGAAAATTAATTACACATTTTGAATGAGAATATTCCTCATGGTATATGATTAAATCACATGGTTTCAAGCACTATCGTATATTTTATCCCATAACTAGATCAACACCCAATTTTGATTGTCCAAAAAGCCTCACTGATCCCCAAAACACATCAATTTGAAGACATGGATCCTAAGAGTATTATACTAAATTAAAATGATAGAATGTAATTATATGTTCCTAATATAATAATGTAATATGGTAATTGAAATTTTATTGGCTATTACAAATAATTGCATCAGTCAAATGATTTTTTTATTTATAGTTAGTATACATCATATTATAAAAGGTGAATCAATACCAGAAAACCATCAATCAATAGGGAACATAAAAGAAATAAATTTTTGTTAAAAGGGAATCATGGAAACAATTTTACCATGTTAGAACCATTTACCAAAGCATGCATCCAATTATATTCATTATACTTCTAAAAATTAACTATTTAATAAACCATTATAATGGAAGAACAATCTATAACATAATTCTGAAATCAAACAAATCCCAATCTACTAAGAGTTTTATATTGAAAACCATTCACACTAGTAATGTAACTTTATAAAAATAATTTAAAATCATATTTCTTATTAATTAAATCCTATTTCAAAATCACTCACTATTTAATACAATATTTTATATATTATTAAGTTTTAAATTGAAAAAAAATCTATGTTAAATTTAAACTGTAAGGCATTATATAAAATAGACTATCATAAGCCATTCATATTGGGAACCTCCAAAATATCCCAAGTTCAATTCTACTCAGTCTTTTAGTAAACATTAATCTATCATTATTTTGTTAAATTTATCAGTCTCATAAATTTAGAAAAAATAAATATAGTCATAAAAATATCAAATAAAAATATCGTTGGACTCCTCATATATTAATCATGTTTTAATGATCAAAAATCCTATTACTGTTAATTAATCTCAATATTAATTGAACAACTTGTTAGTCTCTCCAATGTCAATAATAACTACACATCATGTTTTAATGGTAGCAACTCTTATTACTGTTCATTACTCTCTTTATTATTTGCAAGTCCTATGCATGATCACAAATCGTACTGATATTATCAAACCTTTTTATTTATGTTTGATGTTCACTTACTCTCTAATGAAAGAGCTTAATTCATATTCTGCATATTACTGTTTAAGTCGAAATATAGATATTTTTCTAAGTATGGAGCCACCATGATGGTTGACACAGTAAGACAGACTGTGTGCAAGACACCGTCATAGTCAACCAGACACCGTGAGCTATACACCGTGAGCCAGACACCGTGATGAACACACCGTGACCCAGACACCGTGAGCTACACACCGTGATCCAGACACCGTGAAGGACACACCATGAACAGTCGCACTGATGATGAATGGTCGCACTGAGGATCAATGGTCGCACCGATGATGAACGATCGCACCGATGATGAACAGTCGCACCAATGATGAACGGTCACACCAATGATGAAAGGTCACACTGATGCTGAGACACTGATGTTGAGACACCGCTGTTGAGACACTGATGCTGAGACACCGTTGTTGAGACACCGATGCCGAGACATCGATGCTGAGACTCCAATGATGAGACATCGATGCTGATGCTACCGAAACAGATGCAGATTCAAAATGTCTCACCGATCCCATGACTCACTGATAGTCATCAAAACTGTTTGAATTTCTTTAAATTCTTATTAAATTCTAACGGTCATATTTGATGTTTTTAATGCAATTAATGATAATTAATGATAGTTGTTGGTATTTTAAGAAACCATATCTCGTACCTATGAAAAGGGAATCATTCCTACTGCCAGAGGTCGTTGAATATAGGGAAGATTGAGCTGCAGTACACATGTGCAAGTGTGACGAGACAACTAGAAGAACTTACATATGCGTGAAAACTAAAGAAACCTGAGTGCACTATCCTTAACAAGAAAAACACTCCTGATCAAGAAGGAGATATTAAAAGACTTTCAAAGAACACTCATGAGTGAAATCCAACACCACTGAAGAACACAAGACGAATCAAGAGATCATTCTCACTCGTGGAAAACAAGAGGAACTACGACACTCTGTTTTTCAACAGAAAAACTAGAGAATGACTCAGAAGAATTTCTGCTGAATCCAACGAGTCCAGAGCTGCATTGCTAATCACTAGATCTTTTTAAACTCTTATCTATTATCTCTAAGTGATTTGTTTATTTACTTTCAAGAAGTGTGGTGTACATTGTATATCTTACACACACACTGTCTTTTGTACTGAACTGGACGATATCAAAATCCTCACTCACTCTTACCTCTTGTTTACCCACGACAACTATGAAATAGGTCCTTGTGTGGCCTTGTCTTTGTTTTGTTTCCCACAAAGAACTATGGTAGAGGTCCCTACATGTCCTAGACGGTCTTTCACTATTGATAACCCCAATCCATGGTGTGGATCATTTTTATATATAAATATTTGAGAGGACTAAGTCTCGACTTGAGATTGAACCTCTTGGTTATATCTGCTGTGATTTTTAATTTAAATCATAAGTGTAATATATATATATATACTTATATAACTCATACTCCTTTGCTTGTTACTTTGAAATACAAAACATTTTCAAAGTAACTTTGATAGCTAAATTAGAAAGTGTTTACACTTATTGTAAATCAGTAGGTTAGTTTCAAAAGTTATTTTAATCTTGTGGTTAAATTAAATAAGACCTAATCAATATTTGAGAAGCTAACGGAACATTTATAATCTGTATAAATTCACTACAATTTAACTTGTTTTTTGAATTGGGGGATTTTAACAGAAATTTTAATTGGAACTCAATTCATCCCCCCTCTTGAGTGTCCACTCCGACCAACATTTGGTATCAGAGGTTGGTTTTTATCGATACAAGTTTTCAAAGCTTTCTGTTTTTCAAATGTGATTTTAGTTGCATCGTTAAAGATCATAAACTTCTATTAGTACTAAATTTTATCTCTTTAAATTTACTTTCTAAAATCTAACTATGTATAATAGACTATAGGGTGCTGTTACTAACAGGCCACCTTTCTTCAATGGTACAAACTATGCTCAGTGGAAACTTAAAATGAAAATTTATTTAGAGAGTATCAGTTTTGATATTTGGACTGCTATAGAGTCTCAATATAAAATTATAGAAACTTAAAGAACAACTTGGGATGAACCTACAAAGTCTGCTTATAAAAATAATTGTATAGACATGAATGCCATGTAATGTGCTCTAGGAGATGAGGAATTTAACAGAATTTCTGCCTATAAAACTGCTTTTGAAATTTGGGATACTTTAAGTGTTTCTCATGTAGGAACAACCAATGTTAAATAAATTATATTGAATACATATACTATTAAATATTACAATTTTAAAATGAAGAATGATGATCCAATTTCTGATATGTATCTCAGGTTTAATGAGATAGTCAATACAATGAGTTCACTTGGAAAGGCTATTCCAGCAAAGGAACAAATCATGAGAATCATGAGATGTCTACCAGATCGATGGAGAGGCACATCTGTTTCAATCAGAGAATCATGTGAAATTGGAGCTCTTCCTGTCAAAGAACATATTGGAAAATTAATGATGTATGAGGAAGAACTCAAGGTGAATAAAGAAGAAGATGATGAACCTAAAAGGTAGTCTGTAGCTTTTAAATCTACTACATCAAGGAGAAAAGGCAATGAAAAAGTTAAAATACAAACAGAATGTTCATCAAGTGAAGATTCAGACTCTGACAATAATGCTGAGATGGATCAAATAGCTAGGAGATTCAAGAAATTCTATAGGAAGAATAAATTCTTCATAAAATCTAATTACAAAGGAAAGTATGATAACAAGGTTCATTGTAAGAAGGATTGGAAGAAATCTGATAAAGAGGATGATATAGTCTGTTATGAATACAAGAGGAAAGGACACATCAAGGCTGACTCTCCAAAAAAAATTCAGAAAGAAATATGATTATAAGGACAAGAACTACAAGAAAGCCATGAAGGCCACTTGGAGTGCTTCTGAATATAGCACAAATGAATCTAAAATGTCTAATTCTGAATGAAATCGTGCCAGAATGTGTTTCATGAACAACACATCCGCGGTAACCTTAGATACTCCGGTTATAAATTCTTATTATTTAGAAGATGATGCAGAATCTGATTCTGATTCTAAAAACATGAATACTGGGGAATTATTTGAATATTGTAATATGCTGGAAGAGACATCCGATGAACTTAAGGATAAATAAAAATCATTTAAGAAACAACGTCCTCTCACTACAACTGTTAAAACCAAACTTACGATTGAAAAAGAGAAAAATGTTCAACTGTTAAAGGAAAACCCTGAATTGAAACTTAAAAAAGAATTAGAGAAGTTCACAAATGGAAAGGATACACTAACTCAAATGCTAGGAAAGAAAGTGTCACTGAAATACACTACTGGAATAGGATAAAAACCTGGATAGAGACAGATTACTAAGAATAGATTCATTCCTAAATTTGGACAGAATGCCGGTAGTTTATGTTCTGGACATTCATATGCTTCAACTGGTTATTCACATAATTATAGATAAAATAGAGTTTATCTCTCAAAATATTTTTATTCTGTAAGTTATATGAAACCCATAAGAAAAATTTGGGTACCAAATTCATTGATTTCTAACCTGTCTAGACACAAGAGAATCTGGGTACCAAAATCATATTCTATCTAATTTTATTTGTAGGATATCTATGTGAAGAGTTCCCACAAGATGACATGGTATTTGGACAGTGGATGTTCAAGACATATGTCTGGGGATTACACATGCTTCAAAGTTTAATAAAGGTTGATGGAGGCTATGTCACCTTTGGTGATAATTCTAAAGGAAAGATCATCGGCCTAGGCCAAATTGGTAACACTAATTTAGTTTTAATTTCTAATGTTTTATTTGTTGATGGACTGAAATATAATCTGTTAAGTATTTCTCAATTTTGCGATGATGGCTATAATGTCATGTTTGAAAATGATTCTTGTAATGTTTTTAATTATAAAAATGTTTTAGTATTCTCTACTTTAAGGAATGAAAATGATTATGATGTTGATTTAAGTTCCTTAGATAAGAAAAATTTTACCTGTCTAAATGCTTTTCATAAAGATTCCTGGTTATGACATAAAAGATTAGGACACTTCAATATACACTCACTTAGGAAATTAACTAGGAAAAACTTAGTCAGAGACTTACCCAAACTTGAGTTTCCAAATGACAAATTTTGTAATCCATGTCAAAAGGGAAAGCAACACAAAATATCTTTCAAATCAAAGAAACAAGTTTCAACTTCTCAACCTCTTGAGTTGGTTCACATGTATTTTTTTGGACTATCTAGAGTTTCTAGCTTAAATGGGAAGTACTATGTCTATGTCTTAGTATATAACTTTTCTAGATATACTTGGGTATACTTCTTATCTCAAAAAAGTAAAGCTTTTTCTTATTTTTTTTAAATACTCCATGTCTGTAGAAAACCTTAGTGGACTTAAGATTAAAACTCTAAGGAGTGATCATGGTTGTGAGTTTGAAAATCAAGACTTTGAATCTTATTTCTCACACAATGGCTATAGTCATAACTTTTCTGCTCCTAGGACACCTCAGTAGAATGGTGCAGTAGAAAGAAGAAATAGAACCCTCCAAGAAATTGCAAGAACCATGCTGAATGAATAAGACCTGCTTATTTACTTTTGGGTAGAAGCTATGAATAAAACCTGTTATATCATTAATAGAGTCTTACTTAGACCTATTCTTAAGAAGACCCCTTACAAACTATGGAACAATAGAAAACCTAAAGTCAATTACTTTAGAGTCTTTGGATGTAAAGCCTTTATTATTAATACAAAAGATAATCTTGATAAGTTTGATTATAAGAGTGATGAAGGAATCTTTTTAGGATATTCTATAAATAGAAAATCCTATAGTGTTTTCAATAAAAGAACCAAGTGTGTGGAAGAATCTATTCACATAAAGTTTGATGAAACTGATCCACATGAGCCTAAAACCTCTCTTGAAAATCTTGAAGAAGATTTGAGTGTTTTGGATTTTAATGACAAATCTAAAGAACCTGCTATAAAAACATCTAGTTCAGGACATATTCTAGAATCTGCTCCCAATGAACCTGAACCTAGAGAAGAACCTGAAATTTCTTGCCGTACCTTTACTAGATCAACTAGGATTCTAAAGAATCATCCTTTAGATGCTGTTGTAGGAAATCTAGATAGAGTAAAATAGACTAGAGCTTCTCTTAGAAATCAGGTTGAACATCAAGCCTTCTTGTCACAGCTTGAACCTAAAAACATTGATGATGCTATTAATGATGAATTTTGGGTACCTTCTATGCAATAATAACTAAATCAATTTGAAAGAAATAATGTTTGGAAGCTTGTTGAATGAACTCAGGGAACTTTCACCATAGGCACTAAATGGGAATTTAGAAATAAAGTAGATAAATATAGAAATATATTTAGAAACAAAGCTAGGATAGTTGCACAAGGCTATAGTCAAGTGGAAGGAATTGACTATGAGGAGACTTTTTCTCTAGTAGCCAGATTAGAAGCCGTTAGGATTTTACTTGATTATGTTGCACATCTAAATTTCAAACTATATCAAATGGATGTTAAGAGTGCTTTTTTAAATGGATATATTGCTGCGGATTTTTTTGTTGAACAACCACCTGGATTTACAAACCCTCATTTTCCAAATCATATTTTCAAATTATCAAAGGAATTATATGGTTTAAAACAAGCTCCATGATCTTGGTTTGATAGATTAATTACTTTTATAATTTCTAAAGGTTTTACAAAAGGTATAGCTGATCCTACTCTTTTTATAAAACTTATTTCTAATGATGTTTTAGTTGTACAAATTTATGTAGATGATATTATTTTTGGATCTTCAAGAACTACATTATGTACTAATTTTTTAAAATTGATGCAAAATGAATTTGAAATGAGTTTAATTGGAGAACTCAAATTTTTCCATGGATTTCAAATCTTTCAAAATGATAATGGAATTATTTTAACTCAAAGTAAATATACTATAGATCTTTTAAAACTTTTTGGATTGGATAGCACAAAAAGTAGTGACACTCCCATGAGTACCACCTGTATGTTGGATCGTGATGAAGATGGTAAATCTGTTGATCAAACCACTAATAGAGGAATGATTGGAAGTCTACTCTACTTTACTGGTATTTGTCATGATATAATGTTTTGTGTGTGTATGTGTAATCATTTTCAAGAAAACCCTAAAGAGTCACATTTAAATGCAGTGAAGTGAATTTTCAAATACCTCAAGAATACGTCCAATTTAGGATTGTTCTATCCCAAAGGACAATCATTTTAATTAGTTAGTTATTCTGATGCTGATTTTTCTGGATGTAAGTTAGATGGAAGAAGAACCTCTGGAACATGTCATTTTTTAGGCAAGTCACTAGTCTCACGGTGTAGTATAAAACAAAATTCTGTTGCATTATCTACTGCAGAAGCTGAATACATAGCTGTTAGAAGTTGTTGTGCACAAATTTTGTGGATGAAACAAACATTACTAGACTATGGATATCAATTCAGACACATCCTAATAAATTGTGACAACACAAGTGCTATTAACATCTCTAATAATCCTGTATCACATTCTAGGACAAAGCATATTGATGTAAGACATCACTTTTTGAGGGATCATTATCAAAAGGTGATATCACTTTGGAATTCATTGGTACTGAATATCAACATGCTGATATATTCACTAAACCATTAAATTATGAAATATTAGACTACATCATACATGATCTGGGCATAATTAATCATAAATATATATATCTTACTGATCTTAATGTTTAATACATTACTGTATCTTAATTTACAGTTTCATGCTCACTGTTTTACAGTTATTGTTTCATTCTTACGGTCTCACCATTAACACCTTCTGCTCACGGTCTGTCACCTAACTGTCTCACCATGACGATCACCAACTGTCTCACCGTGATGACTATTTTTCATCACACCATAATGCCGAGTCACGGTCTCACCGTGAAGATTATTTATACTATTATTTTAACCCCTATCGCGGTAAATTGTATTTCACCTCTATTTGATTTCTCGCGTTTTTGTTTTTATTATGTTTGACATTCCCAAATGATAAAACATATAGGTTTCACTGGATCTCTCACCCGAACACTCTCCTTCTCTCTCCCTCGAACCCTCTTTACCTTGAAAACCCCTTCTTCTCTCTCGCCCAAACCATCATTGGATGTCAAGGATGAAGCTTCCATCTTCACCCTCGTCTGAGAAGCACCGTTCTAAGAAACAGAAGAGGATACCGAGGATAGCACCTGAAGGACCCCTGAACCCAGACCTTGTAAGCCATACAATAGTTCTTGAAAAAGAAATTTTACCAGAGTGGCTACTGTCTAGTAAGTCCGTGATCTTGAAAATCTTAACATAACAAAGATGTGTTGAATGGTTATCTAGAAAAGATAAAACGATTTATCCAAGGTCGGTATCTCAGTTTTACCAATTTTTAATGTTTTCTTTTGATGATGGAGAAAGTTTCATGGTGACCAGCTGGATCGATGGTCAGAAATTTTCTTTCACTTCAAGGATATGGGCTGCATTCCTAAGGATTTCACATGAAGGAATTTGTGATGACTTCCAGAGAGACCCTCCCCCATCATCTGAAATATTCGATATGGAAAAGGCCTTGGAAATCTTAACTGGTAATGGCACCAAGTGAAGGGATATAGCTGCAGAGATGGATGGAGAAACTAGACTACTATTCAAGTTTGTTCAAAATTTGATTAGTCCAAGAAAATGAGATTTTTTTGTGATGAAGTATCAAGATGTGTTCCTCATTCACATATTGAAGAATGGCCATAATATCAATCTTTGCAAGTATTTCATTAACCATATATGTGAGGTGATAAAAGTCACTTCCAAATCCACCTCCTTGTTTTACTCAAGGATGATTTTAGACATGCTAGTTGTAAAATGAGTTATTGGAACGAATGAAGAGAAGCTAGAGGTTTTTGAGTTCTTCCTATCCAAGCCTATCATCAGAAGAATGAAAATGAACTGCAACCCCTAGAAGAAGCAATGGGTTGGGGATAATGATCAATTGTATAAGAAGTATAATAATGTTGATTATCCAAGAAGGTCAAAGAATGTTACTGATCCTGGTTTGGAACTAGATGAAGTGGCTGAGTATTCTGAAGAAGAAGATGAAGAGGAAGTGGCAGCTGATGTATCACTTAGAGAAGAAGCTGAAATACCTCAAATGGAAGCAGCTCCTGTTGAAAAAGAAAGGACTATTTTTCCTGCTGTTATTCCTACTAAAATGCCTTCAAGAGAGGAAGTTGATGTTGTTTTTAGAGAAGAGGAAGCTCTTGCTTCTAGTGAGAATGTCAATCAAGAAACTCATCCGACGGCTGCAATAGAATTGGGTTTTACTGATTTAGAGTAGCAAGAAATAGTAGATAAAGATCCTGTTGAAGAGGATCTCCCTATTGAAAAAGAAGTAAGTCTGGAAGGACAACCAGTGGACCAATATGTTCCAGAGCATATACCCACTGCTGAAGAGAGGATGTAACATGCCTATTAGTTGGAAAGGAAAGAATTTGCGGAAGAGATTAGAGATGATCTTGTGGATCATTACCAAATTTTTGAGCCTCAAGAATCTGAAACGGAAGCACATTTTTAGGGGGAGGAACCTCAAAACCATGAGATTATAGAAGCTGGATCGGCTGAAGCTTCTCAATCTTCTATCACATATTCTTTGTACACTCGATATGTTTTCCAAAGATTTTATGATGTGAATGAGTCACAACAAGTGACTACAACTGCAATTGATCTCTCTTATGTGTTTCAACTGAAGTTTGTAGTTCAACCAAAACCAGAACCAGAGCCCCAACCTCAATCTAAATCAGAATCTGAGTCTGAAGATGACTATGAACTGCAACCAGAAACCGCTCCACTATCTTTATCTTCCCTCTTACCCAAGAAACACTATTTTGTATCTAAAGATGATTTGAAAGTCTTTGGAGAGGCACTTTTAGAGGGTGTTGAGAAGATTTTATCCACTCAACCTCGTCCTGTGACTCAGTTAAGTCCAGAAGATGCCCTAATTCTACAAGAAAACATTATATTTCATATTCAACCAAGGATGATCTGAGAAATTCAAGAATTCAGAGTTAAAAATAGGTTTCATAGTGCTGATGTTGCAAAGTTTAAAGGTTTGGTGGAAAACCTACAATCAGAACTGTCTTCAAGATCAGAGCTTGTGCCTGCTCCTGTTTCTACCCCTGCACAAGTTGCTGCTTCTCTTGAACCAACTGATTCCACCCTTACTAGAGAGATTGTGTCTCAAGTGCACCCCTATATGATATCTTTTGATTAGAATATTGGAAAAAGACACACAAAAATGCTGCAACACATGAGGGAGATTGTTAAAAATATGAATAAGATCACAGATGAGTACACTGGATGTCTGTAGAAAGTTTTAAACCAGCTCAATGTTCTAACAGAAGTTGTCAAAGCTTATCCTTTACATATTCAGACTTCCACACCTTCTTTGGATGCTTCTATGTTTAGAGCCATAATCAATGAATAAATTTAGAATGTTTTCAGTGGTTCAGATATGTCTCCTCTAGATGAAGTTATGAAGAATGGTGATAAAGCGCTTGATCTTATTCAGATCCATTCTAATATAGCCAATGATGATCAATAAGAGATCACCAATAAAATAGATTTTTATCTCACCTGGATTTTCTCCAAAAGTGACATGTCAAATCACATTAACTATCTTGTGGTAAACCTAAAAATCCCTCTAGTAACTCAAGCTTTTAAAGCTCAAGTTCAGAAGCTTACAGAGTTCCCCAAATTGTTGGACAAATTTATGGAGAATAAGAATGATTTTGAAAAGTCTATGCAATATGGTGGGGAAATAATTAATGATTTCATCAATATTTTAAATTCGTATCTTCTTGTGAAGAGTAGTGCTATTGTTTCTCCTACTGTTTCACCCCTTGGACCTGGACTACCTGCCCTTGCCTCAACTGCCATGTCAGTCAGCCAAGCTCTTTCTCAGATCCGGTCAGTCATTCGTGACCAACCACAGCCTAGATCTTCTACTACTCCTACTTTGGCTCCATCCATTTTTGAAGGTCTATCCTTACCCTCTTTGTCTACCACATCTATGCCTTCTTCTACATCAGCACCAGATCTTACTGCTGATAAAGGCAAGGAAAAGGCCGCTCCCTGAAGAGTCCAGGGACTGTTTTTATTTTTTTATGATGGGATTTCTTTTTTTGTTTAATGTTTGTATTTCTCTTGTATGTTTTATTCTGAACCTTCTTAATGAAAAATGTAGTGTTTCACTCATTTGTCTCTACTTTTTGATAATCCCAAAAGGGGGAGAACAACTAAAGGTATTTGTACTATAATGAGATATGTGATTATCGAATCTATTATTCTCTAATTCTGTTATTCTCATAAGTTATTTTTCTTTAATGTTGCATTTTATTTATATTTTGACTATACATTATTTTTTATCATCAAAAAGTAGGATATTGTTGTAATACTCATGTATTAATCATGTTTTAATGATCACAAATCCTAATACTATTAATTAATCTCAATCTTAATTGAACATCTAGTTAGTGCTCTCCAATCTCAATAATAACTACACATCATGTTTTAATGACTGCAACCCTTGTTACTGTTCATTACTCTGTTAATTATTTACAAGTCTTATGAATGATCACAAATCGTACTGATATTATCAAACCTTTGTATTTATGTTTCAAGTTCTCTTACTCTCTAATGAATAATCTTAATTCATATTCTGCATATTATTGTTTAAGTCTAAATACAGATTTTTGTCTAAGTATAGAGCCACCGTGATGGTTGACACAGTAAGACAGACTATGTGCAAGACATCATCACAGTGAACCAGACACCGTGAGCTACACACCGTGACCCAGACACCATGAGCTACACACCCTAAGCCATACACCGTAAAGGACACACTGTGAACGGTCGCACCGATGATGAACGGTCGCACCGATGATGAACGGTCGCACCGATGATGAACGGTCGCGCCGATGATGAACAGTCGCACCAATGATGAACGGTCACACCAATGATGAACAGTTGCACCGATGATGAGACACCGATGCTGAGACACTGATTCTTATGCTACGGAAACTGATGAAGATTCAAAATGTCTCACTGATCCCATGACTCACTGATAGTCATGAAAACTATTTGAATTTCTATAAATTCTTATTTAATTCTAACGGTCATATTTGATTTTTTTAATGCAATTAATGATAATTAATGATAGTTGTTGGTATTTCAGGAAACCATATCTCGTACCTACGAAAAGGGAATCATTCCTACTGCCAAATATCGTGGAATATAAGGAAGATTGAGCTGTAGTACACATGTGCATGTGTGACGAGACAACTAGAAGAACTTACATACGCGTGACAACTCAAGAAACCTGAGTGAACTGTCTTGAATAAGAAAAACAATCCTGAGAAAGAGGGAGAGATTACAAGACATTCAAATAACTCTCATGAGTGCAATCCAACACCACATAAGAACACACGACGAATCAAGAGATCATTCTCACTCGTGGAAAACAAGTTGAACTACGACACACTGTTTTTCAACAGAGAAACCAATGAAGGACTCAGAAGCATTTATACTGAATCCAATGAGTCCATAGCTTCATTGATAATCACTAGAGATTTCTAAACTCTTATCTGTTCTCTCTAAGTGATTTGTTTATATACTTTCAGGAAGTGTTGTGTACTCTTTATATCTTACACACACTGTCTCCTACACCGAACTGATGGATATCAAAATCCCCACTCACTCTTAACTCTTGTTTACCACGAAAACTATGGAAGAGGTCCTTGTGTGGCCTGGTCTTTATTTTGTTTCCCACAATGAACTGTGGTAGAGGTCCTTGCGTGGCCTGGAAAGTCTTGTACTGTTGATAACCCCGATCCAGGGTGTGGATCACTTTTATATATAAATATTTGAGAGGACTAAGTCTCGGCTTGAGACTGAACCTCTTGATTATATCTGCTGTGATTTTAATTTAAATCATAAGTGTAATATATATATATATACTTATATAATTCATATTGCACTGCTTGTTACTTTTAAATACGAAACCTTTTCAAAATTAATTTGATAGTAAAATTAGAAAGTGTTTACACTTATTGTAAATCAGTAGGTTAGTTTTAAAAGTTAGTTTAATCTTGTGGTTAAATTAACTGAGACCTAATAAATATTTGAGAAGATAAGTGAACATTTACAATCTAAAATATTCCACCAAATTAATGTAATTATTGTGTAAAGATCAACTGTAGAGACCCAAATCTTGACGTACATGAACATTACATTACTTTTGTGGAATACATATTACATAGTAAAAACCAACACTGAAGAACCGTAATAGTGTAGTGTCTTCGGAAACTCGGAACATAATCTTCTAATCGTGGTGAAAGATCTTCAACATCTCCCATAAAGATATTCCCCTTTTGTTTTCTTACCTAAAACCTTTCCTTAAATCCTGGGGAAAGGAAAACATGTAAATGGGTGAGTTCAAATGATCAGTAAGGGTAAACATGGATAAAATAAAACAAATCACATACATTTGAACATCAAAACATGAACATAATATTTAAACATCAAAATCTTGAGCAATGACATAAATCATGGTAGTACGTAAGGCATAGATCATAAAGAAACATTAAGAATGATAAAATATCATGGGAATAAAACATGTAATTGTGGCATCCATTAGGCACTTGTAATTATTTCCATAGTAGCCAAGGCATTGCTGCCAAGACCATCTTAGTGGACAAAGTCCCTTTCTGAATCGAGTTCACTCCTCGTTTCAGTCCTGTAATACTGAACCGGATTAACTTACCGTTCCAGCCATGTCGATCTCATGAGATATAAATCATTACCCAATGCATTGGAGGGAGATATAGGTCCTACCCATCTCATAGTGAAATCAGTCTTACTTGTGCCACAAAATAAAGTTAAAACATTCATCATAACCCAAAGAATAAAACGGGTTTCATAAACATCATCTCATCATCACATAATTCATATAAAACAAATGGATATTTCATTATAAGAAAATTGAAACCATGTAAATCATAGAGACATTATACATGAAACATACACATATGAAATAATTTCATCTTATATGGAAAATGGTTTTGATAAAACACTTGAAATGAATTCTTGAGGAAACCATCCGTTCTTTTTCAAAATCAATTTATTTTCACAAAATGTCATGAAATTTTAAAAGAAAGAGATTTTGATTAAAATAGTAATGAAATATTTTGGAGGAAGCTTCATGAAAATAAGGCTTTATAAAACTGTAAAAATTCGTTCGTGCCGTATAAGTAAAAAAACATTCTTTTCGTACTTTTGCCGGAAAAGTCAAAAAGTACCTCGTAACGTAAACAAAAGAAAGATTCCTTAAATACCATGTAGTAAAAGTAAAAAATGGGTAAAAGGGAATTTAAACATACATGAATTTTTTTTTATAAAACATGGACATGGATGGAAGAAATAACCCCAGTAAATACTTACGAATAAGCAATCTCAGATAAAAATGAGATTTGAAAAATTATCCCTTACCTTACGTCTGATTTGCTTCGTAAGTGTCCGAACCTCCTGTATAATGATCTAAATAATGCTATTGACTTATTATATAATCATATAAATGTTATTATATCATATATGGTTCACTTATTACTTTATATATCCCATTCTTTTGTAAATTCCATGTTAAAAAGCATTTTGGGTAAAATCGTTTCATTTTTCGTCCGTGTTTTGACTTGTAATTATTCATATGATTACTTAGATCATGATTAAATAATTCCAGAATATAAAACATTATTTATATATAATATATATTCAGAATATACATATATATAATAGATCGATAAATGGAAAGAAATACACCGTTCATGGAGACGGTAGGTCGTACGTACGCATGAACGCTGTTTTCGTTTCCTTATTGAGTTGAATGGAATTAAGTAGATGACATACATATATACATAAATACACTAGCTTTATAAAGTCATATATTTCATTATTATTTCTTATATATACTTTATAATCATTCTTAAATGGTTAACATGGAGAATGAATCTCATCGCATCGTGGAGACGGTCGTCCGTACGTACGCACGAGCGATGATATCGTTTCCATAATTATTGAATTGAATTGGAGTAGATGATACAATATATCAGAATCAGTATGATGTTATAATAACTATGTATAGTTATTCTTTACACCATTATACCCATCCATGTAAGGTGTTGGTGGAAAAACAGATTACACCATGGCGTGGAGATGGTATTTAGTACGTACGCACGCGCAGTGATTTTGTTTTCTGTAGGATGGATAGAAGGTGAAATGGGGTTGTTTAATATTTATAATAACAAATAAGTATATTATTGATACTGATGTTATTACTTTATAATGAAACATCTAAAGAAGAAGAAGTTGAAGAAGAAATAATCTTGAAAGAATCGGGAGAAGAAATTACATCTTCTTCGATACGCCTCTTTGATACCTCCTCTTAGGGAACTAAGATTGGTCTTTAAAGTAGACCAAAACCTCTAGGATGTTTCTAGGGAAGTGGAGAAGATAATTTTTCAGGGTTTGGCCGAGATTGAAGGCTCAAATTGGTGTGAGGAGGAGAGGGAGGAGGTGCCCTTTTATAAGAGAGGAGAGGGGCACCTTTGGAATTCTTAAAAATATTGATTTATAATAAATCTATCCCCACATAAAAACCTCCAAAAATGACTCATATTTGAATATTCAATGGTATAAGGTTGTAATATCATCAAACAATTAAATTTATACATGTTTGGATCTTATTTTAAACCTTATCATTTTGATTTATCCTTATTTAATCTATTTAAGTTTATTAGTGGTAATACAATTCTAAATTTTAAATTATAACAAATAATTACTTATTTGTTGTGAATTTTCCATAACCATTTACTTTATAACATTATAGACCATATAAATGTAAATTTATAATTTTTAAATTTTTTTGTGATTTTTAAACAATTTTATAATATGTTATTTTTATAAAATAACAATAGTGTCAATTTTGAAACTATTCATTTATTTGAATTTACATAAAATATATACAGAATATATGTTCGAAATAAAAGCTTTAATAGATTCATAAAAGTTCATATGTATCTAAAAAATTAGTGTATCACATTTAATAGTTCATAAAATATTTATTTTATTATTTTTAAAACCATTTATTTTGTTTATCTCTTAATAAAATAATTACTACAACATTTTTTGTATAATTATTTAATATACATATTTGTTGCATAAAAATAGAAATAAAAATCCTATGATGAAGAAAAATCTATTAAATTTAACAATAATTCTTTTACTAGAATTTATCATCTAAAAATAAAAATATTTAATTTGTTATATTTATTAAATTATGAAGGTGACAACTTTGGCATCATTTAAAATAAAATAATATAAGTGTCATAATCACTTTTATAAGGCTCCAAACGGTTATATATTAGTTCATTCGATGATAAAGGTGTATATATACACTACCAATAAGTTTTGGTCAGGTTTTTGGGCCTTTTAATGAGTATTATTATTTCAATAAAAACTATATTACTTATTTTCCAGTTAATAAATAGTTTCTGTGTCATTAATGTATCACCATTAATGTCAATTATTTAATCCCTAAAAATTATAAATAAATTATCATGATTTAGATAATTTTATTAGCTTTCTGGAGAATATTCATGTTCTATGTTTTATAATGTTTATCACTAAATTAAAATTATTATACTTATAAGATTTAAGAGAGTGACATGTTGTCACTTTCTTTGGTTTTAATAATAATTAAATTATTTTCATGGTCAAAAGTCCATAAAATGAATCTAATCCGACCCTTAGGTTATATGGGTCTACTTTTAGCCATCCAATAGAATTTTAGCATCTGTTAGGGTAATTTTATAATATTATATTTACCCTTAATTACCCGATTTACCTTTGACTATGGTAAATAAAATTTTCCTTAGTTACTATTCATAATTCCCAAAAATAAAAAGTAGCTTATTAACATAATTTGGACCCAATAATTCAAAATATGGAATCTATTTTTCCAAATTCAATACACAAAAGTTGCATAAATTAAATTAAAATTAATCCCGTCGTCTAAAGAAAACAGGTTTTTCTTTAAAACATTGCCAAAGATTGAATTGATTTAACCTACGAATTTAATGTAAAATCAATGCTAATGACATAAATTATATTAAATGGTAAAAATATATTCTATTTATACTTTAAAACCATTAAATATTATAATTTAACCATATAAATTATTGCGATATAAAAAGTTGTTTTTAATTAAAATATGGCGTCTTTTTACTATTCATCAAAATATGAAAGTTACCAGAATAATATGAAAAATTTATCCAAAGTTAATTTTTATTTATTGATTCCAAAGAAGAATTTTATTTTGTCAAATTGAACTTATAAACATGTCAAAAACTATATTTAAAGTGTGTGCATCATCAAAAGGCGGCAAAACTGCATTTTTTGAAAAATACTTATTTTACCTGAAAAAATTGTTTTGTTTTTAAACCATGTTCTAGAAAATGTGTAAGATGAATAATAATGTCATAAAATTTAAAATTTAGTTAATACTATTCATAAAGTCTAGTTCATAATAATATTATAATAATATATCATTGTTTAGTAAAACTCGGTATTGCGTACAACACACGCTATCGAGGAAGGTCGCGATTGCGTGTAACACAAGCCAAGTCAGGGTTGCGTGTTGTGCAAGAATCCTTCGTTGTTTCGTATAACAGAATCCAACCATATTTCATTTATACATTTAATATATATATATACTCAATGTTTTGTAGAATAACAATTATCAAAATTGTGTGTAACATGATCCAAGAATAGTGTTGCGTATACTACAAGCTAATACGGCGTTGCGTATAGCGCAAGGTAATCTTGGTGTAGCATACAACATATGACATTAATGAAATTAAAAGAATATTTTTCATAAAATCTCGGGGTGTTACATCAACAACCACATCATAATTTGAATTTTTAATCTAAAGTCATATTATATATTCTGATTCATGTGGGGTTCATATCTCATCATGTCATGAAAAATACAAAATTCAATTCATTTAAATAAAAATTCCAATTATAATATACACTATATAAAATATACCACACATTCCCAGAATAGTGAAATCATGACAATGAAGGTCTTATTTCCCACTGAAAATTCATTACGTTCCTAAAATTTCATTAAATTCAGAAATAAGAATTAATTTTTAGTAATTGTTACAATATTCCCCCCCATGAGGTAGTAAAATCCCTTGATTGATCTTTAAGGGTATCAAATAATGGTTTTATGGGTATTTTGAAATATCAATTCTTTTTAGGATGATATGATATACTCATCTTCAAAAAATTATCCCACATTATCATTATATAGCTCAAACCACCCACCCAATAATAAATGATCTATATATGATAAAATATTTTAACCTCTCTATGGAAGATTAATAACTTCCTTTAAAATATAATTCGTAGGTTTTTTTCCTATAAAAAATTCTATCATTATGTATAATCATTTATAAGCTGATATATGAAATGGTTTCAAAATTTTAATTGGTATTTTATTCTTTCACATAGCCTATTTATTTGAAAAACATTAATACCGAAAATATATTATCTCCACTATTATCCCTACATACTATAACTATTGTTTTTGGTTATATTACATCATTCTCACTGCTATATTAATTTAGTGAACAATTTTATTAATTGAATTAAAAGCCTATTAAATGTAATTTTTTATAAATACTTTTATATTATAAAAATAAGGGAATTTTTTGAGCTAATAGAAACTACACTTCATGGTTATCCCTACCATTTAAGGATTCACGGATCTCCTAACATTTGAAACAAATATATGATATATCATTTACATAATCAATTGGTATAAGACTTTCTAATGAAACGTAACACTATATAATCCACACATTATGGGATCGACTAGATTTAAATCCACCATAATGCCCCTTATGTTCCCATGGATTTTTGGTTCCTTCAACACTTGAGTATTCATACTCAACAAATCATCTACAATATTAACTTTACAATATATATTTAATAATTCAATATTAAATATATTATGATATAGTACATATTACTATTACAACAATTTTATATAATTTTTGAATAAAATATAATTCAAAAAATGATGATCTTAATACATCTTAATCTAATTTTCATATTTGAAATGTATCACCTATTTTTATAGTTGAACACTACATGTATCACCATGTCATTAATTATATAATTCATCTTGTGTGGTCACAAAATCTACTATGATATGCTATAATGATGTTATCTTGTATAATAAAACATCTCATCCTAAATATATATTCTTTTCATTATACTAAATAATCGAAGAATGATTTAGGTCATATAAATTATAATACAGAATTCAACCCTATATTTAAATAGTTGTAGGCCTCCTAATACTTCTCAGCCTAAATAAACATGACATCTTACTGTGTAAATAACATCAATACCATTATTAACAACATGAATTCATTAATGAAGAATTGATATCTTCCCTCCAAAACAAAGGAATATTATTTCAAAATAACCATCATAGGTTAATTGAATAAATCTCTACATTAATCTTATCTATATCAATAGAAACTATCATCTTAGAGAAAACATATACCATGAACATCAGCTTTTGAATTGAAAAATATATAACTGCTCAACCTCACATATAATATGTGATACATTTGTACCTCTACAATAATTAATAAATTTGATAAAATAATAACTTTATTATCCTATATAAATTATAATATTTATCAAGAAAACAAAAAAAATAATTAGGTTTATAAAAAAAAGATTACTAAGGGATATAAATATTATAGGAACATTGGAAACTGAAAATTGATTTTCCAAGAACGCATAATGTTTATACCAACTCTTAAATTTCTGCATTGGAATTCATATCTTGATCAATCTAAACTAGAGAAATCTTGATCTACATGATGTGTAATGTATTTATTTTAAAATTTTAGTTGATTTAGATTCTAATAGTTGAAACATATCGAATTCATCTATTTAAATATTTTTAAAATATAACTTTCCCTAACCATTTTTATACTTTAAATAAAATAAAGTCCTCATCAACAAAAAAATATAATTTCTTCATAACATCTTATAAATATAAAGAATTTATCAAATAAAAATATATTTATTTCAAACCTATCCAAGGTAGTATGTGTAATGAATCATAATAAAAATCATTTTTCATGTACTTAATATAAAATGAATCTCTTCAAAAAAATACCAATTTTAAATAGATTAGAATTGGTCATGTTATTTTGGTCTAGGGAAAATTTATATGAAAAAAAATTTAGGGAACATTCTCTAATATCCGATAAAATCACATTTAAGGCCATCAAAGGGAATTTTGGTTGAATTTTGGACAAATAAATTTTCATTTTAAGAAATATCAAAAATTCATAATGATTTTTTGGAAGAATTTGTACTCTAATTATCTTGAACCTAATGTAAAATAGTTATGAAAAAACAATACTGAGGGTGATATTTTATTTTCTATATTTAAATAATGATTTCAAAAAATATATCATGAGATAGTCCACCATGGACATAAAAAACATTTGACATCTAAATTATATCAATCTAATATGTAATCTACCTAATTAAAAAATTTCTTACTTGTGTAAATAACTTATTACTATAACATATCAAGTATCAATATTACACTCTTCTAGAAATGTGTTACAACTCACATTGGGTGACATAAAATAAAATCTATTTCTATGGAATTCAATGTAGATATTTTAAATTATATTTCCAAGAAATTAATATTATGATGTTTTAGTGTTGTCATATCTAAAACCAAGATAAATCAAGAGATATCAAATTCACTATTCAAAAGAGAGTGTGAAAACATAACCAACAATTTTATCGCATCAAAATGATGAATCTCAATAAATATACAATCATTCATTAACGAATCATAAAAATTTAGTAGCTATAGTACATGACTAAATATGAATTAATATGTCTATCTTATATTAAAAATATTGGTATCAATATAGAAGAACAATGATATATACGTCATAGTATGAAAATATATTCTAATATATTATCTTAGTAAATATTTATAAAAATCCTTATGGATGGTATATTATATTGATGATGTGTTTGATGAAAATAAATTTCATTATTCATAAATTTAATTTTATGAATATGAAATTTTGTATATAGATAATTAAAACCAAGTGAATCGATTGAATTATTTTGGGAAAAGGAATAGGTTTTCTATATTTTCCATTTTTTAATGAAAACCCAATGATTTTTAAGATGTTTCATAAAATATTGTTAGAGAATGTAGTTATCTTGAATGGACCAATATTTGGCCTAATTAGTTTATTAAATAGCCAACGATGTTTAGAATTCGGTTGGGAATGGGATCATGTGGTCTTGTCGTAAACAGTTTTCGATTCAAAAAATCTAATTATAATGTATAGATGTGTTTGAACCTCCTTATTTTAATGATAAAAATTCATTTTTAAATATTTAAAATATGAATAATGTTTTATTATTGTACATAATTATTAGAAAAAACATGATGAAGTACATATAACCTATTTTTTATGAATATATTCCATTAGTTCAAGAATATCTACCATTGGGTATGATGATCTACTATTAGTTCGATCATATCTACTAGTGGATTACATTTACCATAAACTCTAGTGATGATGGGCCTACCATTGAAGATATCCATGGTTAGTTAAATAGATCAAATATTAGTTGAATCATATCTACCAGTGAGCTTTATCTACCACTTAACAAAATCCATTAATGGTGGATCAACCACCAGCCAACTCAACAAGCATACCAGATCTACATTCCAACCCGTTCTACTACAAGATAAAATATACCTCTAGACCAAGTCATCTGATTAACCAGATCCCCCATGAAACCAAATATATAATGGATTAGATACAGTGTTAGTCTAACCAACTATCACTCTATGTTTACATCAATGATGATCTACTTCAATTATGGACCTTTTTTCTGTTCTAGATCATTCAAATTTAATTATTTAAATGGATTATTGAAATAATTTAATACATACTGCCTCAAATGGATGTATAAATAATTATTCCAAAACCACTCTATCAATATATTGATGAAATAATAATCTATTTCCATATTTAAGTTCATATTACGAGGATATAAGATCATAATATTATAATTTTTCAATAACTAATTTTGACCCACAATGATTTATATATCCAGAAGATATCGCTCCCATGAAAACTCTTAAAAATGATAGTGACCTTTGGGGTTCTAAATATAATTTTGAAATCAAATAATCATACACTAAACAAAGAGACGTGTGTATATAGGTATACAAAGCATCAAAAAATAAAATAATAAAAAAATCCATAAACAATGATAATTTATTTTTATACTCTTTTAATAACATGTTTAATTTCCTTTCCCATACATATTAAAGGACATCTAAACAACTTAAGCATCCCAGATCAAGAAACATCAACTTTTTTATCTCTTTCATTTTTTCGATCTATTTATAATTGAAATTTGATATTTTTTCGTATTATTTTGTTTTTTTAACACACAATATCATTTTCATAAACTAGGTAATGCAATAAACCCTCGGTAAACCTTATGTGTTTTTACACGCATAGAAAATATGTTAGAGGTATTGCATAATTTGTTTTTTGTTTTTCTTCACAAGTATATATAGTGAAGATTCTTTGATCCTTTATATCTTATGTTTTATTTTTTCAAACCCAATATAGGTTGTGGATCAGATTATTATTATAAAAAATTTGGAAGAAACATGTGATTCCCAAGTGTATAGCATTATGTCTTATCTTGTGAAATCACCTATTGTTTTATTTCGATAAGTTTTTGTTGTGATTTTTCATTTCAAAACTAAAAATTGTACTTTTTATTTAAATAATAAACAAAACTACCTTAATACATAGCCTTAGCCTATATTTAAATATTGTGTTCGATTAAGTAATTTAGTTTCAAAATTATTGTTAAATAAAAATATTGTTTTAATTGGACACCCATCCAACTTTGACTAATTTTACCAGGAAATTCAGAACCAGGAGAAAGCTCGGTCCCACAAATTTTTTAATAAAAAAGATTACAGATAAAAGTAAAAGACAAACTGCATCATTACATTACATCAAACCCATACTCATCCTTCTCCCCATCCCTGTCCCTATAGTCAGATCTCTCATCGTCAGGATCAGTTGACTCCCATTCAGAAGACTCGTACATCCGCATCATCTCAAGATACAACATTTTCTTTTGGAGCATTTCCTTGGACATTTTCTCCTTTGGTGGAAGTTTGCTACTAGGTTCTTTGTTCATCATATGTATGGACCCTCCTCTCGATCTGTTAGCAGATCTAGTTTCCATGGGCTTCGGAAGATCAGAGTAGTCTTTCCTCGTCCTTCTTTTGGGTGGAGTGTTGTAGCTCACATCTTTACACAGGGTCTTTTTGCATCCATTTTTCGTGATGTCACTATACGAGGCTCTTGGAGTAACATTCTCCTTTTCACCTCCCATTCCCATCCCCACCTCTGAGTATTTTGAAGCGGGGGTTACCAGGACATCATCTGATGGGTTGACATCAATAGCATCTCCACCCAGACATGGCTGTTCTCCCTCCATCCTGTTAACCGGATCAGGTTCCTCACCCAACACATCAAAGCTATTTTTGGTCAATATGCTTGAACAACCTCCTAACTTTTCATTGTTCAAGGGAAAATCAGATTGTTTAGCCAGAGTAGAGGCCTCTGGCTATCCAGTATGCTCACTTCCCACTTCCAAATCTTGGTGTGACTTCATAGTGACCATCATCTCTTCACATATCACATCTGGACAACACCCATTGATCTCTTTCAAGCAGGTTTTTTCATTCTTCCAGACCTGCTCACCCTCCCCTTCAAGGTTCTCAATCCCAGTGGAGTAGGCCTTTGAATCCTCCCCTAACTCAGCAGACCGAGGTAAACCAAGATCACTTTTAGGTCGCGAGAAAACAGTAGGAGTGCTTACCTCGGATTCAGCCAGTGAGGATTCCTTCAGGACATCCTTGCAAGCCCCCAGTGAAAGAGGAATCACCACATTAGGAGACGCAGGGGTAGGCACCTCGGATGAAAGTATGGTTTTCACCTTCCCACTGATTTTCTCAGAAGCACCAACCTCCTTGCATCTACCACCAAGAATCTCACATGCGCTAATCTCCTCACAGTGGACAACTGGTTCAGGAGGCTCATTAATAAAGGGAGAAGAAAAATTCTTCCTCTTGTGGAAATCAGAGCTGCAATGTCCCTTTTTGTAACATAAATTATAGAAATGGCTCCAAGTTTCATACCTTATTACTTGGGAATATCTGTATTCACCTTCCACAACAATCCAGGCAAGCTCAGGCGGCGGCTTGGAAGTGTCCATTTCCACACACAATCGAGCAGCCATTGGATAATTGAGGCTCTCCGTACGTTGATCAAAACATAGGAAACGACCCAGAGAATGGCCAATCGACCGAAGAAGACTGATATTCTGAAAGGGCTGTGGGAGGCCCGGTAAATGAATCCAAATCGCCGAGGTGGGAGTATCTCTGTTCATATGTTGGTCAAACGACCAACGAAAGAGATGAAAGTTCTCCCCACGTAAGGATCGAATCTCTCTGGACCAGGAACGGATCAAGTCCTCTTCATCATCAAAGCATATCAAGAACTGCTTCGGACCCAAAATCCCGATGACCGCCCTACGATTCAGACCCCAAGACTCATTAACATACCTGTCAAACCCTTCAATCGAGGGTTGACGCCGCACGAATCTTGCAACCAGCGCGCTGGAGAACATTGAAGAGGACTCGGTGAATTCTTGCACAGAGACTGGAACAACCGGATGACTATTGAAGCACCCCGGAACCCTTGGTGAAACGCGTATACAGGGCATGAGACTTCAATCATAGGGGAGACAGGAATTGCGCCGGTGCTCCTGAGGGCGATGAGGCCCCTCCCCCATGGGGAGAGGGGCCGCCGCGATCTCCATCACCTCCAAGGGTTGGAGCATCGAAGAATCACCGAATACGTCATGACCGCCGCCCCGATCTTGTTTTTATATTATCATGGGGGGATTTGTTTAAACATTATTTCAATAGAAATTTTATTTTATACTCAATTCACCCCATCTTGAGTTATTCAGTATGACCAACATTTTTTATGAGAGTCATTATTCATATATATTTTCAAATGATACATATTTTTCCTTTTTTATTATAATTTTTTATTTATAAATTTAATAATTTATGGATAATAATTGAAAATTGAGATATTATAAAAATTGGGAAACAAATTTTAATTTAAGAAACTATTCTCAATGGAAATAAAAATAGAGATTCACTTTGAAATAATGGTTTTTAATAATTTACTTTCATTGATTAGAAATATGATTTACCCTTAACTACTGGAGGTTAATGGGGTGATCCTACTAAATCAGTTTATAATATTAACTATATGTCTATAAATATTTTATATTTTTCTTAATAATATGAATAATTTAATAAAAAAAATTCCTATGATAATACATTTTAAATTGTGGATACTTTAGTTACTTCTCTTGAGGGATCAACTATTGTCAATAAAATTTTATTAAATACTTATACTATTAAATACGTTAATTTTAATATGAAATATGATGAAATTATTTCAAATATGTATCTAATGATTAATGATATCATGGATTTAAATAATTAAATGGTAAAACCAATTCCGGAAAAATAAAAAGTGATGTTCTTGTTGAGATGTTTTCTAGATAGATGGATAGGAAAATCAGATTAAATTAGGGAGTCATGTGTTATAATAACGTTTTCAATCAAGGATATGGTTAGAAATGTCATGATGTAATATGAGAAACTCAATGTAAATATTTAATAATAGGATTAACCAAAGATAAATTCTGTCGTTTTCAAAATAACTATGTTAAGACAAAAGTATAAGATCAAGTCACATAACTCATGGGACGAACAATCACCTACTGACAATGATGATGAAATGGAACACTTTGATATAAGATTCATATAGTTATATAAAAGGTATTATATCATTATTAAATGTAAATTTAAATTATTTTATTACAATATAGGTGATTGGATAAAATATTAGAGAAAAGATGATACTTTAAATTAGATAATCTGGTATGAATGTTAGAGAAAAGGTCATGTCAAACCTGAAAATAAAATGTTATAATTTAATAATAAATATGATGATTAAAATAAGAGATATAATAAATATATGAAATAAAAATGTAGTATATCATAAGAAATATCTACAAAATATGATTATTGTAAATAATTCTACCATGATATGGATAAAATTTATATTATGAAAAACACATTTGAAGTGTCTACTATTTTTCCTACATCCAATGTTCATATTTCTAACTAATATGGATATGAAAAATATTAATGAAATAATATATAACGAATAATTGTTAAAATAATTTAATATGGTAGAGGATAATTTAAATTAACTTATTGAAAAATTTATGTTTTTAAATAAGAATCACACTTGGACTGCTAGTTTTAAGACTAATCTTTATATACATAAGAAAAAAATTAACTAATTCAAAAAAGAGAAATGTAAGATTAAATTATACAATTAGGAACTAAATAAATAAATATAAATATTTAAAAATTGAAGAAACACTATTACTAAGGTTACAAAAATTCATCCTATTCCAAAATATACTATCAGAATAGGGTACCAATTTGTACAAAGATAGTTAATTAGAAATAATTTTATTCATATTTTATATTTATCTACTAGTTTTTATTCTTCTTGAACTAATAAGGTTTAACGACTAAAAGTTTAAAAAATTATATTAGGAAACCTATTATATATATATGTGACATTAATGTATAAAATTAGTAATTTTTGTAGTCCCAATATGATTTGGGTACCAGAATCATTTTTTTCAATTTTCTAATAGGAGGTATTCTTGAAAAGCAGAAAAAATATTTATGGTATTTAGATAGTGGCTACTCTTGAAGCATGACTTTGGACTATTCATTTTTAAGGACATCATTAAAGTAGATGGTGGACATGTGTGTTTTGGAGAAAATTCCAAAAGAAAAATTATTTGTCCTTTTTAAATTGGTAACATTAACATTGTTTCTATTAAAAATGTTTTACATGATGATAGATTATGTAAAATATTATTAACATATCACAATTATATGATGATGGTTTTCATGTTAAATTAGAAATTACGTCTTGAAAACAAAGTTCTAAATATTATTTAGTTTTTAATTTATTACGAAATTATAACATATATGTTATTAAATTATAATAAATTTTCCTCAGAATATTTCTTATCTAAGTGCCTTTCACGAAAAATCATCACTTTGTAATTGTGTACTTGTTCTTTTCAATATTCATTCGCATAGGAATCTTACTAGTTAATGGGTTCATCAGGGATCATCCTAAACTATATTTCCAAAAAATTTAATGTCTGTAATGCAAGTTAAAATAATTGAACATCACAAATTCTATTTTAAATCAAATAATTATGTTTCAAATTATCATCCCAAGAATTAATATAGATGTATTTTATTGGTTATTTTAGATTCTCTCACATAAATGGGAAATACTATGTTTATGTTCATATAGATGGTATTTCTATATATACTAGGGTATTATTTCTTGTATATAAAACAGAAGCGGGTTCTTATATTAAAAATTATTCTAAAATTTTAGAAAACAGTAGTTGACTTATAAGTAATAAATTAATAAGTGACCATGGTTGTGAGTTTTAAAATCAATATTTTGAATCATTTTTCTCAAAAAATATTTTTAAAAATAACTATTATGTTCCTAGAACCTAAAAATGGAATAGTGTTTTGGAAATGAGAAATAGAACCCTTTCAGAAATCTCCCAAACCATTATTGATGAGTATGAAAAATCTAATTATTTTTTTTGGAAGAAACTATAAATACATCAAATTTTATTATTAATACAGATTTAATTAAAACTATCTTAAATTAAAAAACTTTTGAATTGTGGAATATAGGATAACTATAGTTAATTAATGTGGTGTTTTATTATTTCTAATTATTTATTCCTAATACTAAGGATGATCTTGAAAAATTTTCGTCCATGAGTGATAAAGTTATTTTCTATAGTCATTCAACATCTAATAAATCATATAGGGGTTTAATAAAATAAAAATGAATTTGGGAAAATCTGTTAATGTAAAATTTGATGAAATAGATCCATATGAACCTAAGACCAATTTAAAGAACCTTCATTATGGTCTTCTAAATATGAACATAAATTCAAAACCATCTAACCATTAATTGAAACAATAAAATGAATAACATAGTTATATGTAAAAACCCAAACCTAAACCAATATATTAAAATGAGATATCTTTCTCTTCTTTTCCTTGAACTGTTAGGACATGTATATACAGTCTTCTATATAGTTATGTCAGATAAAAATATAAAGGAACATAATCATGGGCTTCACATAAAAATCAGGTTGAACATGAAGCAATATTGTCACATTGTGAACATAAGAACATTAATGATGATATTATTAGATAATTGTGGTGGTGAATATAAAATTTCAACATAATTAATTAGAAAAAAAATAATGGATGGGAACTATTCCATATGCCCATGGACACTCTGACCATTAGCAGTTAGTGGGTTTTTAGATTCAATGATTATGAGATAAATACTATAGCTAAAAATAATGCAACATTAGTTGAATATAGATATAGTTAAAAATATAGAATTAACTACGGGGAAACCATTTTATTAGTGGCTATAATTGATGCCTTCAGTATACTTCTTTCTTATATAGAACATTTTTATTACCAACTAAAACAAAACAATTAATACAGTGAATTATAAAATGGTTATATAGTTAAGGATGATTTTGATGAACTAATCGTTGATTTCAAAATCATCATTTTAAAAATCCATATTTTAAATTAATAAAAATATTTATATGGTTTAAAAAAAACTCCTTCAGATTGGTATGATAAGCTGAACTCTTTTTCAATTTCCAAAAGTTTTTTAAAAGGTATAGCTGATCCTACTCCATTTATAAAAATAATTTCAACTGATGTTTTGGTATATCAAATTTATCTTTATGAAAATATTTTTGGATCTATTAAACATTAATTTTTTAGGATATTTTGAAAATTAATAAAATTTAATTTGAAATATGTTTAATGGGATGACATAAATTCCTTCTTTGTTTTCAAAATTTTCCAAATAACAATGTAATTATTTTAAATCAATATACGTATGATAATGGCCTTCTAAATATTTTTTTTAGGTGTAGCACAAAATATAGTAATACTCTCAAGAGTTCAACATGACAAATGGATCATGATGAAAATGTAATGTTGTTAATTTAATCCAATTATAGAGGTGCGATTGGAATCATTCTATAGGTAACTGTTATCCACCCAGATATTAAATTATTTGTTTATTTGTGTGCTCATATTCATTAAAATAATAAATAATCTCACTTTTATTATATTAAATTATTTTTTAAATACCTAAATTATACCACTAATTTAGGATTGTTCTACCATAGAGTACATGAATTTTATTTAGTATTTTATTGAAATATAGATTTTTGTGTTTATAATATTTATATAAAAATAACCTATATAAAATTCCATCTATTTAGAAAGTCACTAGAATCTTGGTTTCATAAAATAAAAAAGAAACATTATGTTGTATAATCCACTTATAAAGATGAAAATATAGAAACATAATGTTATTGTGCATAAATATTGTGGATGAAAAAAATATTTTCTATGCTATGGATATAAAATTTTACATTTCCCTACAAATTTTGGCAAAATAAGTGTGATAAATATTTCCATGAATCTTGTATATAATTTACAGGAAAAAAATAATTATATAATAAATCACTATTTGAGATTTCATTTTTAAAAATTTGATATATCTCTAGAATTAATTGGAACTAAATGTATTCTTCCTAATATTTTTACAATGACTTTGAATTCTAAGATATTAAACTTGTTCAAACGTGAAATAATAATGATAATTTTTTTATAATTTATCATCAAATTTTCACCAATTGAAGATCTATTATTAGAATTTTTACCATTAAAAGATCCACTATTTGTGATCCGATAATGGTGATCAACTATTGGGTGATCCACCATTAATGATCCACCAATGTGAGATCAGTTATTTGAGATCCACCATCAGTTGTTCCACCTTTGAAATATCCACTATTGGTGATCCAATTTTGGGAGTTCTACAATTGGAATATGCACTATTGGAAGATAAATCTTTTGTATATCGATCGTTGGTGATCCACCATTGGTATTCCACCATTGTTTGATCCAATAGTAGTGATATACTATTGGTGATCCACCACTGTGTGAGCCCCTAATAGAGAACCACTATTAGGTGATCCACTTTAGGGAGATCCACCATTAGTGATCTCCCAACTGAGACTCTATTTTTATCTCATACCGATCATTTTTCTTGTATTAAAATATATCTTCATTTATTTTCTTATATTGTAATATTTTTAAAAATCTTAATTCACTAAATTATTAAATCAAACCTGTTTCTAATTTGGGAAAATACTCTCTCACACCTACCACTCAGAGGTGTACCCCCATCAACATTAGGTATGTTACCATTTATTTATTTTTATTATGTGTATAATGTGAATTGGTACTATTTGGGAGATTTTATATAGTTTTGTTAAGGTTTTGGGGCTTTTCTAAGGGGGCACGTTTTGATTATGGTTAGTAAAAATAATGTAGAAACTCTAGAGAACTATGCCACTTAAGAGAGTGGGCTTTCAGATGGTTCATCTAACCATGATGGATACCTAACCATGGTTTTCTATTGTGGTAGTATTAGGTTCATGGTTAGTGAATGTTTTTTCTAACCATGTGGCTAAACCATGAACGACCTAAAAGGAGTGTTTTTAACAAATAGTGTTTTTTTGGGATTTTCCCTAAGCACATCATTTTTTCTCCCAAAAGAATCTCACTCGATATTTCCTCTTCTAAATGGTTAATGAACCTCTCCCACTCTTTTATTATGATATTATAATGGTCTTAAAGGTTCTTTGAAGTTGACATTCCCTTGGTAAGTGTCTATTATTGGTAGTCTATTGGTTTTGTCTATATCGATTTTCCTCTCTCTCCCAGTTTCCTGTATTTAATTCTTTCAATGTAGATCAACAATTTATTTTTAATATAATGGTAATATTTGAGTTTTTGGTTGTTTGGTAAATTTATTTAAGGATATTTTGTGGAAGTTTCACCTGGATTTTTTGTGCGGTTTTGTGGTGGGACAATTTCACCAAACCTTAAAGGAATGTGTATTCACCCTCGACTCAGCTTTTTAGAGCTAGTTGGCTTAATTTCAAATTATTTGGTTTTGATTGAAATTTATTTTGATTATGATTTATGAAGCTTAGCGGACGCCCATTTTTGTGTTTAATTAAATGTTTTAGGGTAAAGTTGGTTATTGTTGAGAAATGTGATTCGTTGTTTGATTTTAAAATGACGATTTTAAAATAAGTTTATTGGGTTATTTTCGGAAATATTTTTGAGAAAATTTTGTTTCAATAATTTTTTTATTGAATAATGTTAAAAATGAACAATTTCTTATGGTTTTTTATATAAAATGGTTATTTAATAAATTAGTTTTGTCATGTTTTTGGAATTCCTCATTTTCATGCAGTTTTGATTGTGGTAAATATTTTTGGCATGATTGTTGGATAATGTGATTGATAATTTGATGGATGAGATAGATATTGGCATGAAGCACCAATAAATACTGGGTTTTAAAGTTACATTATGAAACAATACAATGGGAGGTCATTATTCATGTAACATTCCACCATCAATGGTACACCGAGCTCATGGGTGTGAAATGTGTGAATATTGTTGAAATGTGTTTGTGTACACCCATGGTTAATTGATTTATGCCAATATGAAATTAGAATAACAGTTATTTACTTTTTGGTTTCTTTCATTATGGATGTGATTATTTGGTTAAAATGATTTGGTAATGATCTTTTTGTCTTGTTTCAATTTGTTGCATTATTTAAATCGATTTATATAAATAGTTTTATATAAATGTGATAACATGTTCTATCATAGTGACATGAGTATGGAAGTAGTTATGATAAATCAACTATAGTATTTTTACTCACACCCTACTTTATAACTTTGGTTTCTTTGTAGATTTTATATTCTAAGTCATAGGTAAAGGTAAAGCATCCCATTTCCTTAGAGGTTCATCGGGATGCTGGGGTTGTTTTTTGGTGTTGAAGCATAGAGCATGTTGTGGTGATTTGTAGAATATTCTTAGAATAATTGTGTTTTTCATTATAGTCTTAATCATAGAAATATGATTTGGTATTGTTATGGTATTTGTTTGGTTTTATTTTCTTCATTTAATAATGGAATGAATTGGAAGTCATTGATTGCATGAATCATGTATTTGTTTTTTGAAAATGGCATCTTTGGTCGATTGTTTTATTTTCAGCGGGAAAATCACCACCACTGTTCATGAAGCCCTCTTCATTTAGTGACCACGATTTTTTCCTTAGGGATTTCACTTAAGATCATGTATCACTTCCTCCTCAACTCAAAACTTTGATGAGGGGTGGGACATTACAATTGTAATAAACTTTTTCATTCCATGATTTATAAGTGAAAAGAGTCTTGTCTGGTCCATTCATCCCTAATGGTATCAGTTGTTTCAGTCTTGGCATTGAGTTGTGATGGTAGAATAGACTATGATTATCAGGACATGAAATTTATATCATAAAATGATTTATATCAGGACATGAACTTCATGATACGATATGGTAGGGTATATAACTATTTTGGAGACACTTATATGCACTGGAATATCGTTTTTATTGGTTTAGCCAATGAGAATAGAATGGAATTCATGGTAGAAATTACCTCCCCCGCTGTATTTCATATCTTATTTTGAGTAGTTATTTATTTTTTGAGTTGAATGTGTGGATTTTTTTAAAAATCAGTATTTTTTTAAAACATTTGATTTTGTAAAGATAAGGGTTGTGTTATTTTTTGAAGGTGTTGATTTTCAAAATATAGGGGTTGTTTCAAAAAATGGTTTCACTTTTGAAATGTGGAATTTTGGAAATCATGGTCCTAATAGTACAATGTGATATAATTTTAAATATTAATAAAATCGTTTATATATTGAATACATATGGTGGTTGATGTGTTGATAAAAATGGTATTGGGTAGGCGTCGTAAAGACTAACCAGAGGGACCTGTAGAAAACATGGTTTTACAATGAGCCCCCAGTGGACTAGTAGCTACATCAAATCATAGTGAAAGCCTTACAGATTGTGGAATGTGGGAATTTAAGGGTTGATCTGATGCATGTGGATCATTCTGTTCAGTTTTAGAAGAAGTACTCACCCATATTCTGGGGTTATTCAAAACTTGAAAAGGCGGAGGTGTGGCTGAATAGGATGAATCAAATTATTGATTTCCTATGAACATGGGTATAATTAAATGTCTAGAGGGTGATGTATATGTTATTATATTTTTCATGTCAATGGTTAGAGATAGTGGTACAGGATAAGGGGGGAAAATGATGACATTAGATGATTTAGAGGAATTTTTTAACAAAAAATTCTATGAAGTCCTGGACTCTGATGCCACTTAAAGTGTTCCCCAGCCTCAGTGGGCCACATTACTTTAAGTCCATATAAAAAAAAGACGTTGATAACTAATAGTGATGGCCTAGGGTGTGAATGTGGGGAGACTATTCCTTCATTGCCAAAGTGTATCACATGATATAAATCTAAATACTGGTAAATAAAGGAATAAATATAAGTAACAAAAGGTATAATAGAAAATAGAGACAACAATAATAATAAATGGAATAATTATAATAACAAACAATAAACGATGATGACATTTCATGTATCTAGTAATCAGAAAATCATGTATTCAATGTAGAATTCCTAACATTTTCCACTAAAGTATAATGGAAATCAAAATACAATCCTAAGAATCCATAGCTATGTATCATCATCTACTACAAATATCCATCCTAAAAAGCATGGAATCATGTTTTTAAAGAGGTATGCTTCCCTTTTTCAACACATTCATATATGTAATCTACCTCGAGTACCAAACTGTGCCTGGAGAGGGTGTATGATAAATCTAACTAGGCCACCATAAATTGTGTCTATTACATCTGACCCATGTAATAGAAATGTAACAGTGTGCAAGAATTTATATATTATGTAAAGTAGTATAGTGTAACTAAATACCCATGTACCAGATTTAGCACTCGGATGGTATCTGAACATGGAACCAGTTCATTAATTGATTATAAATTGTTTATAAATCAATCACTTGTTTAGTATAGTGAAGGTTACAAGATGTAACGTGGAAAACTATATTGATATTTTTCAATGAAGTCCCAAGTTAATAACAAAGGAAATGTAGACCTAAAGGGTCACCAAATAAGTAATAAGTATAGCCTGTATAGCGGTAATAGTGTAATACAAGGATCATTGTCCAAGTTATTCCACAATAAGATGCCTACCAAGTCCGAGGAGTTCATCCATTTTAAACCATGGCTAAGAAATTATTGGGCCGAATAAGATTTAACCATGCCACCTACTTGTCAATGTTGGATGTAATGAGTGTATACAATTAATCCTATAGTACTACAAGGGTGATCCTATGATCTCAGACCAAGAATCCAAATATATACTAGGATCGGGATCAATGTGGGTTGGAACATATGAATGATGTATCCTTGATTTCATAATGGTGTCCTAGAGTCCCTAAGGAATTCCATTGAAAATCCAATGTAATCTCAAGTTTGGACACTCCCTTTTTGGGTAAATAAGTCATATATAATTCATATGTTTCAATACATTACCTTTCATTAGTGTGACAGGGCTAATTAATCTTGCATCCATTTAATCATTTCATAATTAAATAATAATTTCATTTGGTTCAATCCTTTTCATATCATTATTTTGTTAATTCCAAGTAGCATGAAACATTTCATTTAATCCATTAAAGGCATTTTCAATCATTATGGTTCACTCTACTACATTCTATTAACACTGTAAAGGATTCTATAGACCAAAAAAATTATTATTAAATTTCATTTAAAATGTCAATTCATTTACTTAGTATACATTTCAATTTCCATTAATCATTTTTTTTAATTGAAGCACTTACCTTAGTCAGTTCAAGTAGTGACAATTCATGGAACATTCCATTGTTCAATTAACATTATGGAACATTCCATTATTCTATTCACAATCTAAATCAATCCATTTAATATTGAAAATCATACCTTTAATAAGGTCATGAAAAGGCACACCTGAATGGTGACTCAAACATGTCAACGCACTAAAATGGCTAGTATGGGATATCATCCTACATGTGATGGATTAGGTTGTGAGAACTGTCACTAAAAAATAATAATATATTTGTAAGCACCATAACTATATTGTTGCAATGATTACAAGCACGAAACATAAATTTAATAATCAACACCCAATGAAATCGGCAGGCACCACACAACAATTCCAAATGCAACAAACATGGGGGATGAGTTATATATCATCCACCTTGGGGTCATACGAATCTCATCCTCTAGTATTGGTCCACAATTTTTCTTTTATTGGAGTAGATTTGTAGAAAAAGGTAAAAACTATCACAATTCAATAACTAGGTTTATAGAAATAGAGAAGAAGAACATATCAAAATATACTTGAGTGTATACCATTTCACATTCAACATGATAAATAGAAGCTTGATCAGATCCCGAATGAAGGAGATCTCTTAATCTGTACTTTAGGCCTCCAAAATGATCTAAAATGATAGGAAAAGAGGCTAATCCCATTAGAAATTGGATTATGGAGGAATGGGGACCTTAATTAGATCAGTAAGGGAAAAATGTAAAATTACCCAAAATTTAGCTTGTGCACGGTTAGAAAAACCATGTGCATACCATGCATAGGGACATGGAGAATACGAGTAATTTCATGGTTAGGTTTCACGATTAGGTAAACCATTCCCCCACCATGTGATATGGCTCTTCAGAAAAATTCAGACCATTGGCACGATTAGATCTAACTATGTGGCCTACCCACCTGGTTTTCGCTAACCATGCAATAGGCCCATTGTTTCCCAAAACAAGGATTTCAAGATCCAAACAAGCCCCAAACAACCTCATAAACTTCGCTAATAGATTATAAATACTTATTAGGTCCAAAATAATGAATTTGAATGTAATTTAAAGGATCCATACCGAAGTCAAAAAATAGGGTTCTTACAATATTCCCCACTAAAAAGAACTCATCCCTGAGATCACCTTCCAAGGGTGGGGATGTTCGGTATGAGAATAACTCTAGCCACTAAGAATATATGTTGAACTCTATCTACCAATTATCATCATACATGTGGTAGTGCTGCAATAATACCCATACTATAGGCACAAACCCTTATGGATCCTCCATGCTCCAGTCAACGATGCATACAGGATACTCCCCAAAGGTGTCATTAGCTTAAACCTCAACTTTATAGGGATCAAAAGTATGATATAGATCAGAATGATATCAGTAAAGATGAAAAACTTGGAATACATAATGCATGAAATAGTACCTCTACGTTAGTGGCAATCAATAGGCTACCAGGACAACTCTCTCTAGAATCTCAAATTGCCCTACATAACTTGGTGATAACACCCCTTGTTTATGAAATCATCTATTCCCTAAATCGGGTTATACTAAAAGGAAAACAAGATCTAATACCTTTAAATCTAGAGTACATCAACGATGATTAGCATATGATTTTAATCTAGACTGAGTAGTATTCATATGCTTCCCATTCAGTCGAAGCTTGTCTGAAGACTCATGTATGAGATTAGGACCTTGTAGGGATGCCTCACCTACCTGTAGCATTCACATGGGTGAATGAAATGGAATACCATATAAGACCTCAAAAGGTTCCATCTGAATTTTCTCCCAATATATGTTATTTTAGGATAACTCAATGAGGGGGATGTGTTTCTCCTAAGAACTACCGAAATCAAGGACACATGCTTAGAACATATCCTATAGAACATGTATTTGTCCATTCTGATTGTCCATCTCTATGAGCGTGAAAATTTGTGCATAGATCCACATGAATTCCCATATAATTATAGAATCCCTAAAAGAAAAGTGAAGTGAAATGAGAATCCTTATCTGAAATGATAGTAAGCGGGAAACCATGTAGTCATACGATCTCATGGACATACAATCATCCCAACTCTTTAACTATGAAATTATCTTGAATAGAAATTAAATGGGATATATTCATTAGTTTTTCAACATATACCCATACATCATTGCTACCCCACGATGAGCTAGTATAATTTGATACAGTTTCCATGGAAACATATTCCTGTTTCCAATTTGGGACTAAAAACAACTGTAATAGGCCTATTGGTCTCTCATACTCCACCTTCACCTTCAGTCAAGTGGAACACCAAGAGATAAAGCATGTAATCTGATATTTCATCCGAAGACACCAATTTTGGCAACACACATCATGATACTTCTTGGAGATACCTTGATGAACTACTGACTGAGAAACTTGGGACTTTTTCATCAAATACTCTCTTGTATATATAGGAACCCGATAAATTCCATGTATATGTTGGATGTCTTCTCAATCCACAAACCAATATGAAGGCATTTCTACACTTGATATACTCTCAAGGATAACCATTTTCTCAGAATCTGAAAATTTTCTAGCCATCACCATCTCTAGGAGGGAAGAGGTAACAGTCAATGAAGAGATGTTATACTGCTTTTGACTATCATAAAACTTCTAATAGAGCTCAGAAAAATTTATCATTAACTTTAATTCAGCACTAGATTCTTGCATTTCATGCTTTATAGTTCACTCACTCATCACATTTTCAACCACATTTCACTTCCCAAGTGTATAGGAATGCTCAAAATCAATGGATTTTAGATATTATACCCATCTCCACTATCAGAAGATCTTGTCAGTCTATGAAAAAATATATTTGTGGCTCTTGATATCCTTTTACACCCAAAATCATTTACCCAATATATAATGTATCCATCAATTTATGGCATGGAAAAATATTTCTAGCTCATGGTCATGCATCAGGTAGTTTTTCTCATGAGGCTACAACTATCGAGATCCATACAAAATGTATACATCATCGTACATTAGAACTACTTCTATGTCGATACCTATGAAATTGAAAAATATGGTATAACCTCTGTATGGATCTAAAAGAGTCATAATAGGTGTCGAAATTATCCTCCCTTTCATCTCCTACAAGAATTTCTATCATTATTCAGACTACAGGAACAAAACACCCATCTTTGTAAGATTTGTAAGATGAAAATTAAGAAATCATGAGACGTTTTGTATCAAATGCATGTAATATCCATCCATCCCCAAAAACACTATATATCAATCACATTTTGGGATAATACCATGGTAATGAAACACTAACCTTTTTAGGGTCAATAGATACCATTGATGCTTTGATAATATGACCAAATAATTTAACATTGTTCATCTAGAAGTGGCACATTTCATGATTAGCATAATGATGATGCTCTCTTTGTGTACCCAGGATGATCTCAAGATGATTTGCATGGTTGAAAAAAGTATGATAATACCCCAATATGTCATCAACAAAGACAATGAAAAAAAGACTCAAAATAAATATGGAGCACCCTATTAATCCAATTAATGGAAATAGTGGGTGCATTCATAAGACCGAACTGAATAGAAAGGTACTCAGACAGACCATACATACTAAACAAATAGTTTGGGGTGTATCTGAGGGCCTTACTCACACATTATGAAAGCCATATCTCAATTTGATCATTGATAAGTCACTATCTCTTCATATATGGTCTAAGAGATCATTTATTCAAGGAAATGGTCACCTGTTCTTCACCATAACCAGTTTCATCCTTCGAAAATCCATGCATCGATGTAATGTTACATTCACCTTCTTGGAGAAAATCATGGGAGAAACCCAAGAGGATATACCGGGCCATATAAAACATGTGACTTCTAAATCCTCTAACTTCCACTTTAGCTCATGGAGATCAGTAGGTTCCATACTAAATGAAGTAATGGAAACTGGAGCTACTCGTAGAATAATCCTGATCATAAACTATTCCTATCTTATGAACACAATCTAGAAAAGTCATTGGTAAAGACGCCAATGAAACAATCCACTATAAGAGGGAAATAATCTTGATGTAAACCATGATCCACCATGAAGAGATTGGATATCATGGTGGTAACTCCACCAAGATCATGATACTCTGGTCCCTCTCTACAAGCCTTGAAATCCCACTCACCCTTAAGTCGATAACAAATTCCTTCTAGTGATGTAAAAGATACCCTATGGTTATTCTAGTCTACAAAATCGTGACACTAAATCAACGAATCCATAATGTGAATAAAATTTAATCTTACCATCTTAAGAATAAATTGGTACCATAGGAATTGGTAAAATCCTACATCAAGGGGATAGTCCCTACATTGGGGAATGACCTTAGACCGCACTCCCAACATTGTATTTAGGTACATTACAACACAGTAATATTGTATCTCTAGTCTGAGACCTTCCATGATAGATATAGAGATAAAATATTTTGAATAACATATATCAAATAATGTAAACACTATAGTATATGCCACTAGAATAGTACATGGTACTGCAGATGGTCCTATAGCATGATCATTAGGTATCTGTTATAGTGTGTACAACTGGCTTGGACCACAATCACGTCAAATTGCTAGACTACCATGGTCATAAGTGCTAGGTCCTTGATGTTGGTACTTAGGGTTCTAGCTACCACATATATGACCTCCTACATGAACAGAGTTGTTGGTTTTATTCATACTCCCCGCCTGACGTGGCATAAAAGAACTTTCTCCTGATCGTGGGGCAGGCATAGATCCTTTTCCACTCACACCTGGTGGAAAGTTCTTGAAGATACGATAAATATTTCGGATATGTCCACAATCTCTCCAATACATTGGGCCTCTACCAAAATGAGGATTCTTGTGCCCACATCATCCAGACATATGAAACACTATAGAGCTATCAAAACAGGTACTCAATTTCTCACTTCCCTGATGAGAACCCTTGAGGGAATGCTTCCTGTGACCATGAGATCTATTGGCCCACTACAGCATTAGTCCTCTTTTCCCAATGCTATTACTGTCCCACATGTTTTTCTCATTGATATGAAAATGATTGAATATTTTAGAAAAAGTAGGCAGGTGAAATACATTCACCTTTGTGTGGATGGAATACACAATAACATCTTGAATAATCTACCATCAAAAATCTCATCACTAGCTAGAAGTGTTGCAATGTTCTATAACTTTGTGAAACTTGTTTAATATTCTATAACTGACATGGACATGGCTTAAGATGATTGATATATCTATCTCTATCATCTCTCAGCATATGTGGAAATAAATGATCCTATAAAACCGTATGGATGTCAGTCCGTACCATGCCTTGATGGTGATCATCCAAGGTAACTACATCCCACCAATGCTTGAACGAATCCCGAATCATGTATTTGGAAAGTTTGATGATCTTATCAGGAGGCATCTCTAGTGCTCAAAGATAGATTGGATGTCCCCTAACCAAGAATTAGTAGCCGTTGGACCACCATCCCCAGAGAAAGTATGAGGATGCTATGACTGGAACTCAGGAGTTAGATTAGCCATTGTTTGTAAAACTTGTGGAACACCATGCATGGAAAACATCAAACATATAAAACTATCAAAAATATAGAAATCTGTTTACAAATCAGGTACAGAAGGGGGTGCCTCTTGTGGAACTCCGAGAGGTAAGACTATCGACTCAAGACCATGTCTATAGGACGATCATCACCACCTTCCAAGAATACAATATGGGGACATCCTAGCGGCATTAGTCTTCAAATTCCAAGCACATTCCACAAAAAAATATTTAATCATAAGAATGGCATCACAAGAATAAGAAAAACATAATTAAATTCACAAACAAAGGAATACTACCCCAAATACCCACTTAGAAAACCATGTATAGGTACGTTCTCTTGTATATGATTCATTTCATTATAAATTTAATTACCTTGTTCACCCCTTTACAATTTATAAACATGACAAGGTGAGATATGTACATGTAAACATTTCTTATTATAATTCATGTTTCAATTTATAATGGATAACCATTCTAATTTAATCAGTTCCCAAACACCATATCAATGAAAGTGAAAATCATTTATTTATAGCATAATGGCTTGACTCGATAAATTACTCATCCCAACCCATGAGGGCCCATACACATCATGAATTGAGATAGGCGGTCAATCAATCATAAACAAGAGTAATAGAATCCTAAGATAACTATCACATCATCACTAAATAATCATAATATTATCATGTAATGAAATGTATTGAAATTTACAATTATTTCATGACAATACACATGAAATGTTAATTCTAGGTGCATATAATGATTTATGAAACAATGATCCCTTCCCTCATATCATCAGGGCAAGGATGAAAGAAATCCTCAAACATAGTAATAATAAACTACACCACACAACATGTGACTCACCCAATAGTGAAATAATGTCAAATATAATATGATAAAAATAAAAACAATTATTCTTTAAGTGATGTGGTTGTTACTCCGAACCTTGGTTCGGGACGCCAAAGCATGAACTACGAATAAGCCCCACCGTCATCCAAATCTCCAATATATTGTCTCCAGATACTAATGTAATAAAGGAAAGTCATTTGTTACCACATTTTGATTTCACAGACCCAGATTCCACATAATGGATTCCCTGAGCCCATTAAGCCACATAGCCTCAACTGCATATCCCCAAATACCAGAGTCCACCGACTAGTAGTGAGGGCCTAGGGTGTGACTATGGGGAGACAAATCCATCATTACCAAAGTGTAGCGTAATAGATATATATAAAATGAGATAAATAGAAAAATAAATATAATTAATAAAATGAATAATATAAAATAGAGACAACAACAAAATTAATAGAAATAACTAGAATAACATACCACAACTTTTGATGATGTGTTATGTATCTAGTAATCTAGACAACATGGATAAAAAGTAGAATGAATAACCTGTTTCACGGAAGTATAAAGGAAATAAAAATACTATCCCAATCCTCCTGATATCCGTCTCGGTAATTTTCAATCAAAATCTATCCTAAATAGCAGGAAATCATGTGTTTGAAGTTTTATGATTCCCTTTGTCAATACCTACATACATGTAATCTGCCCCAGGTACCAAACAATGCCTAGAGAGGGTGTGAGATAAATCTTAGTGGCTGACCATAAATGATTTCTACATCATCTAGCCCATATAATGGAAATGAAATAGTGTGAAAGGTTATAAATATGTTACAAGGAAACCTTTAATGATATTTAGTAATATAGTCCCAAGGTAATAACCAAGTCACTGTAGACCTCAATGGTCACCAATCCAGTAATAAATGTAGCCTAAATATGGGTAAGAGTGTAATCCAAGGATCATAGTCTAGGAAATTCCATAATAGGATGCATATAGTGTCAAGAAGTTCATCCAAGGTAAAATGGGGATTATAAATGATTGGACCGAATGAGATTTAACTATGGAACCTACATGTCAGTTCTAGATCCAAGGAGTGTATCAAAGGCATCCTATACTACTGCATGATGGATCTTACTGTTTCATTCTAGGAATCCAAAGTTATATAGAGATCTGGTTCTTGGAAGATCTCAAACAAAGAATGACATGTCTTTGAATTCGGAATGGGGTCCTCCAGTGCAAGGCATGACCTCAAAAATCCATGTAGATCTTGAGTCATACCACTCATATTTTGATAACGAAGTCATATATAATTCATAAGTATCAATCCGTTTCCTTTCATTGGTCTGAAAGTCAAATTAATAATTCTTCCATTTATTAAAGTCATAATTAATCAATAACTCCATTTTGTTAAAGCCCTACCTCTCAATATTTTGACATGGCCAAATAGCATGAAACCAATATTATAATACATTTAAGGAATTTTCAATAATAAATGTTTACTCCAATTCCTTCCATTAACCAGGTAAGGGGTTCCATGGACATGAAACCTCTTATTCAATTACATTCAAAAAATTCATTTCACATACTATTTATACATTCGAACTTCCATTTAACATTTGATTATCAATTGATGCACAAAACAGAGGATGGTCATGTTGTGATCATACAAGGTAAGTTTCATTAGGAAATTCACCATCTAAATCAAACCATTTATTATAGAAAATATTACCCTTAGGAAGGTCGATTCATGTAATAGAAAAAACAATCGCACAAACATATCAAAGAACTAAAATTACAATTGTGGCATACCATACTACATGGGATTGATAGAGTTATGGGATACACCAAAAAAAAATAGTCACGTATTTGGAAAGAGATTAACCAAATGGTTGTAATGATTATAATCATTGAATATAAATTCAATAAACAACACCTGATGAAATAGGAAGGCCCCGCATGCCAATTCTAAGAATCAGTGAGCTTGAGAGATGAGTTATAGACCACCCACCATAGGCTCATATGACTCTCCTCCACCAATATTGGACTATAATTTATATTTTATCAGATTTAATATGAGAAAAAGTTAAATACAACCACACCTAAATTACTAGGTTGAGAGAAAGATAGAAGAAGAATGGATCAAAAGGACACAAGTTCTTACCGTTAAGCTTCGAAACTAATGAACATAATCTCGATCAGAACTCGGATAAAGGAAATCTCTTGATCCCTACCATAGGAATTAAAATGTTTCCCAAAATAGAGTAAATGAGGTTAATCCCACTAAAAATCAAATTAGGTAGAAGGAGTTGCTTAATTAGATCATTAAGGGAGAAATGGTCAAATTACCCAAAATATAGCTTGTGCACTATTTGTGGACATGTTTTGACAAAATTACCCAAATTCAGGAATGGATACCTAGATAAGTGGGTAACATGCATAGTTATGTTTGATGGTTCGGGAAAATGTTCACCAACCATTCATGATGGCTCTTCCAAAAAATGCAGACCATCTACATGGTTAGATCTAATCGTGCAGCCAACCTTCATGGTTTTCTCTAACCATCTGATAAGACTTGATTTCCCCAAAAGATGGGTTTCAGGCTTTGAAAAATACATAGACACCCTCATAACATCCTCTAACGCATTATACATCCATATTATGCCCAAAATAATGAATTAGATCAGAATTTAAAGGATCCATACCGGAGTGCAAAAAAAGGTTCTTTAAATTCTTCCCTTACGTGTTCCGAATTTAGTGAACAATGGAATTATTCATCTTTATGCATGAGAAACTTTCAGTGACATAATATTTTTCTGAATTCATGAATTTATATTAGTATTAATTTGAGTATTCTGGTTGTACATTGTAAAAGTCATGTATTATTGTATCAGGTACGAGGTAGAAAATTCGTTTGAATATTGTGATACTTTGTATAACAGATTGTAAAGAATATAGAAATAGATAAATAATGTTTTAAAGTGATATATATGGATCTAAAAGTGGAGTAGGTATTTTGAAACTCATAGGAATTTGTGGTAACTCTAATGTTGGGATCAAGCGGAAGAGGAAAACTTATTTCCAAAGTAGGTGTATGGCGTAGAATTAGTCTAAAAGATTTATGAATCATTATATAATGCCTAGGAGAAATTCAAGGTGTTTATAATGTGTCTCTCTATGCCAAAAGAATCTAGAATGTGTATCAAGACATTGATAATTCCAAAATTTCAATTAGATGGGGAATTTTTAGTATTATTATCACTGTGCTCCAAGGTCGGGTGTCGGTGGCACTTCTCAGTGGTCGTAGGCATATTATTCCTTGATGGAATTAAGGAAGAAACATACCCCACAATATAATAATAGTGTTAGACATGGTTATTATTGTAATACAATGACTCCTTTTTAGTGGTAGTTTTAGTAGGGTAACAAAGAGTCGAGTGTGTCCAATAAGCAGCTCTTGAGAGGTCAAACGGTTGTAGTGGATGATTAGTCAAGGCCATCCATAGTGAGAGGTAAAATTATATAAAATTATTCCATTATAAAAGAATTTTTTGATACATTTTCATATAATTCATTCATTTTGTCTCGTACATTTTATTTTTTTGTGGATAAAATGTGGAAATGATGCCTTATATTTTTAAAATTCAAACTCTTCTTGGTCAATGAGAGTGTTGAGCCTCTTTTCATAGAGCATGTTATATATCTATGGATGGGGTTGAGTTGATGTGGTAATTCATAGTGATTTGGATTTATTTCTATCATATAATAATCAGTGTTAGGGGTTGTTTGTTGATTTTTAAGATTCACATAAACTATTATGCATGAACGGTAGTTTTTTTGACTGTTGATGGAAACGAGCATCTCTTTTGAGGAGAGAAAAAGTTGAATGTGGATAAAAAAAATCTTGTTGGCCCCACAATTTTGGTAATATCTCATATCATTTGGAGGAAATTCATTTGGAATCAATTTAAGAGTTTGGGAGGAGTAGGTTTCTTGTTGTTATTGATTAGTTTCTGGATGAATTTCTCCATGATTTCTCGATATTTTTATACCTATATTTTATAGGGTTTACAATTGATCTAATCTATAGGATAATTCCTATCACACTTCCATTTAACCAGATGGAACCAATAGAACTGATTGAATTGATATTATAGTTAGAGAAGTTGGAAAACAAAGGGTTCATCCAGCAGTCTTCATGGAATTGATTTATATGATATTTAAAAAAAATAGATTCTTTTTTTGTGGTGTTTTCCATGATATATTGGTGTATTCTGTGACAACGGATGATCTTCAGAAAAACAAGGTAACAATGTTGGTAATTTTTAGAGATCATAAGTTGTATAAAAAATTATCAAAGTGTGTTTTTTGGATATGAAAGGTATGTTTCATTGGCCATGTTGTTTTTGAGAAAGTTGCTTTAGTGGATCAATAGAACATAGTGGTAGTTATCTATTTTCATCTGAAAATGATTTTTTTGAGATACATAGTTTCCTGAGATATTATGGGTATTACTGATGTTATGTTCATGAATTCTCATTAATAGTTTCCCCGATGACAGAATTCACAATGTAACATCACATTGTGTTTTCAGGTACTTTTTATGATTCTAAGTACGTCTGATTTAGAGTAGTGTCTTGGGGGTGCATTTGGGTGAACTTTTAAGTAATAAAAGGGAAATGGCTTGTGCACAGTTTGCGCATGGTTTGAAAAACTGTGTGACCAAACCGTTCCAACCAACCAGCACTGGATAGGGAGGTTTGCATGGTGTGCGCACGATTTGACAAACTGTGCAGACTGACCATCTCTGGATAGTGAGGGCGGCACGATGTGTGCATAGATTGAAAAACTGTGCACCTCTACCAAGGTAAACTATGCACGCGGTTTCTAATCGTGAAAATTTCATTTTAAAACCACTCGAACCCCTGTGAATTCCATAATTTCGACCTTGGCTCGATCTTTCTTCAGTTTTGGTTTTTCCAAAGCCTCCTACAGAGATTCCATGGAAATCCAAACATATTTCATCGATATTAAAGGCTCGGATTGAAGATCATATCTCCTCCCGGTAAGTGGATTTTATCCCGTTTCATTTCTTGTTTATTCCTCTATCATTCCAAGATCTTTTCATGGGATATTTCCTTTGTTTCCATGGATCTAAAGCTATGATTTTAGGTATAGATCTAGGATTGTGAATCTAGATCTAGTTTTGAAAGATCTTGATTATTTTTATATTAATTTTGGGTTTAAGGATTTAGATCCAGATTTTGATCGACATCGTTGTGCCGCTCGGTTTTTGGGGTTTCTCGTTGGGCTAAATCGTGTCAATAAATCGAGGTAGTTGGTTCCGTCCTGACTTTCCAAATTGCTTATCGTTGTATTTTCCTGATTTATTTCAATTTTTTATTTAAATTCCATTTCTCAAATATGTTTTCAATTAAATTGAGGAAACGTCAATTCTAGTGAATCGAGGTGTTTGAAATGGTTTCGGCATAGAAATTTTGAAAACCCCAATTCCATTGAATTGGGTGTGTTTATGGAATTGGGTCAATTTAAATTGTTTAATATAAATGGTGGATTTTATGGAAATTATTTCAATTAAATTGTTGAATTTAATTGTGGGAATAAATCGTGTAATGATGGAATTGGTTTTGAATCGATTTCAAACGTATGAAAATGGCTTAAAATGATTTGATAGAAACCTATTGGTTTTTTCTTATGAAAAAGGATTGTTTTTAAATAAAACCTGTTATGGTTGTAAATGGAATGAAGTTGGAACTTTTGAAATGGATGAATGGGATTGATCTTATTTTAAGAATTCTTAAAATAGTTCTCCCATCATGTAAGAGCACATGCAAGACATAGGTAGTTAGTGATTTATTGGGATACACTCTACGCTACGACAATGTTCTAAAACAAAATTGCGGCAGGTCACATCCCCGATGGGTTGGTGACGAGTCTCCATTGTCCAGTGTCATAGGGACGTGTGTATACACATTTTTCTGAGTTCACATAGAGAGTGTGGAATCCTATAGGTGGTTAATACTATCGTACCTTTTGGAAGATGACCATGTTGCTTGCTTGTTTATTGATATTTGATATATAAATGTATGAGAATGTTTTTTGGAACTGTTTTAAATTCTTGTTGAATTTATATAAACTGTTTTATATAAATTTATTACTGAAGCCATTGTTTTAGAAATATTCCATCATTTGTAAAGATTTTTCTTAAAGTATTTTCCCATCATTTTGAAAACGTATATCATGATTTGTTAAAATATGATTTTGAATTTCCATACCTGTTTATTTTAAAATTGAAAGATTTTCTTTGGCTACTCCATATTTTGTATCTATTATGGAATCTGTGGTGGTATCCTACTGGTCTTTGGCTTACACCCTACTTTTTCCTTCGGGTGTTTGTAGACTTTCTCATTCTAGGTTTGAGAAAAGGGAAGGGATTTCTTGGAGGTGGATCTAATTGTTTATCATCGGAGATGGTGAGTTGTTTCTTTAGGGACCTTGGGACTGTTTTCCTTTTTAGTACTTGGGTTATAGTACTTTGTCATATTACGCCTCTTTGTATTCTGGTACATTACTCCCAGTGGAGTTTCTTTTGTTATACATACTGTTTGTTTTACTCTTGATTCCGCATTCTTGTAAAAAAATCATTCCCACTTGTATTTTGTACAATTCCAGGTGCTAGTCATCGACCCGTGGGGATTGAGAATGCCCATCAAGCTATGTCAGGGCCGGCTCGGTTATCGAGTTACCAGGGTACCCAGGATGGTTCGTGAAAAAGTGGTATCATAGGGCAAGTTAAGCATCTTTCCTTGATGACATTATGCATTTGAGTTTTCTTATCGGGACTTGGTAGGTAGTTGTGATTGGGTGCCTGACCAGCTCTCACCACAACGAACCTTAAGTCATCAGGGTTGGTTAGATAAATACGACTTGTGGATTAGTTCTAGTATTTTCCCTATTTTGATTTGGACAGAGTGGAATCCAAATAGTGTTAATTTTATCTATTAAGAACAGTTTTCCTTGGTAATCCGTTTGAGTGTTAATCAAATATATTTTTATTTTGTGAAGCAACATGCCTCTGAGAAGACATGAGAATTGGATCCAAAAAGAGGTTGCTGCTGAATCTCAGAAAGAAAGTCCTACTGTGGATCTGAATCTGGTTGAGGTGATTGTTCGCACTGTCCAGGCTCTAGGACAGGAACCACCTCCACTTCCTATTCAAACTTCGGTTATAGATCCTCATAGTAATTTTCTCGGAAGTCCTTCTCAAGAATTCCTATGCTAGAAGCCACCAGTTTTCAAAGGCTCCACTGACCCTCAACATACTGATGAATGGTTGAGTAAGATAGAATGTATGTTTGGGATCTTGGATACACCTGATGTGATCAAGGTGAAGTGTTCCACCTTTGAGCTGGAAGGACCATGTAGGAGATAGTGGTACTCGATGGTGATATCTGGGAAACATGAGGGTCTAGAGTGGAAAGACATTAGGGTTCTTTTCACTAACAAGTTCTATCAAGAATCAATGGTGTTGGCCAAGGCGGTGGAGTTTTTCAAGCTTGAGCAGGCCAACAAAACCATGAATGAGTACTCAAATATTTTTTCTAAGTTGGAATAGTTTACTCCTGAGATTGTATCTAATGAGAGGATGAAGGATCAACAATTAGAGTTGGAACTTCGATCAGATATCCGTTCTCAGGTTTTCTTACGGAAGCAACCCACTTATGCTGAAGTTCTAGATAGGGCGATGATGGTTGAGATGGATCTGAAAGGAATGTATGGGTTTCAGGAAGTTCCTTTTCTTTCTAGTTGTAGTGTTGGTTCCATTAAAGAAAAATGGATGTGTGACATTCCTCATGGTAGTTCCCGACAGCAGAGTCATTCCAGACCTCTAGTAGCATCATGAGGGGCTTCTTTGAATTGTTATTATTGTGGGAAGCTAGGACATTCTAAGAGGGTTTGCACTGAGGTACCCAAGAACTGTAGCTCATTCAGATGTTTAGGGCACCTACAGAAAATTTTACCATCACTTATCTACTCCACGTAGTGGAGCAGGATCATCAGTACCTCCAAATACTTCGGGGAAATCAAATGCTTCATATACAAAATGGTTCCATCCACAGGCATCTGGAACGAAAGTTTTTCACGCAGAGGAAGAGTCTCCAGAGGTAGCTGATACAGGTCCTGCAGCTGTGAGAGGTACCATTACTATAGATTCGTCTTTAGTGAAAACTCTTTTTTATACTGGTGAATCTCACTCTTTTATTTCAACCCATCTTGTTAATCTGCTTAATCTGCCTATGGAACTTTTATCTTGTGCGATGGATATTACTACACCCCTTGGTACAATGAGAGAGAAGGGTATCCATAGTCTTGTTTGTGTCTTTTCTATATCATATGTAGATCATTTTTGGGGTTTCTTGGTTCTCGACATGAAATATTTTGACGTCATATTTGGGATGGATTGGCTCATTTCTAATAAATCTCGGGTCGATTGTTATCTTTGACGGGTCTACCTTACTACACCCAGTGGTGTGCCTCTTGTTTTTCAAGGAGAATGGGACCTATGGTCAAACAGAGCTAGAACCTCTTATCCAGAGTTGGGGAAAGTTATATAAGTGTTTCTTTTGATCTAGAGATAGATTCAATGTGTGATGATCTTCCTCCAGTCGTCACTGAGTTTCCCGACGTATTTCCTTCGGACTTCTCTGGTTTTCCACCACTACGGGATGTTGATTTCTCTATTTACATAATTCCTGGTACTCAACCAGTTTCTATTCCCTCTTACTGAATGGATCCACCTAAACTAAAAGAACTGAAGTCTCAGTTCAATGATCTTCTTCAGATAGGTTTTATACGCCCGAGTGTGTCACCTTGGGAAGCACCTGTTCTCTTCACCAATAAGGCAGATGGTTCTCTTCACTTAAGGGTTGATTATCGAAAGCTCAATTTAATTATGATATAGAATAAATATAAATTACCATTAATTGATTATTTTTTTAATTAATTGAATGGGGCAATGTGGTTTTAAAAAATTGATCTTTCAAATGGTTACCATCAGTTCAGGATAAAGGATTCTGACATTCCTAAGACTTATTTTCAGAGTAGGTATGGCCATTATGAGTACCTTTTTATGCCATTCGTCTTAACAAATGCTCCAGTAGTTTTCATGGTTTTGATGGACACAATTTTACTTGAGTATATATATAATTTTGTGGTAGTATTTTTGGATGACATTCTTTTGTACTCCAAGTATGAGGAGGATCATGTGCATCATCTGAGAACAGTTCTGAGTCTTCTAAGGAATCACCGACTTTATTCCAATCTTTCAAAGTGTGATTTCTGGATTTTGGAAGTGAAATTATTGGGACATGTCATGTCAGAATAAGGGATATCAGTTGATCCTAAAAATTTGAAGGCTTTTATGACTTGTAAACAACCACGAAATGTTTCCAAGATTCAGAGCTTCTTGGGCTTAGCAGGATATTATCGCTTGTTTGTTAAAGACTTCTCAAAGTTAGCTTCTCCAATGACTTCTTTGACTCTAAAGGGAGTTATGTTTTATTGGAATGGTAGATTTCAAGGTTCTTTTGTTGAGCTAAAGCATCTCTTAACAACTATGCTGGTGTTAACTCTTCCTGAGGCTGGGATAGGTTATGTGGTCTTCTGTGATTCACTGGGTTCAGGTTTGTGGTGTGTGCTCATGAAGGGTAATCATGTTGTTGCCTATGGGTCTCATCAGCTTAAGAATCATGAGAAGAACTATCCTACCCATGACCTTGAAATTGAAGCTATAATACACACACTAAAGTACTGGAGACATTACCTTTATGGAGAAAGGATTACTGTGTATTCAGACCACAAGATCTTGGGTTATATCTTATCTCAAAAAGATTTAAATCATTGCCAAAGGCGTTGCGTGGAGTACTTGGAATCTTTCGATATTGAAATTTCCTATACCCCAGGGAAAGTTATTGTAGTTATAGATGAGTTAAGCAGTAAGCTTCCATCACAAGTTGTGAATGAATCTTCAGAAGAGTGGAGTTTGATGGCTCTTTTTTCTCAGTTGCATATTGGAGTTCAGTGGAAGGGGAATGAAGTTTCCTTAGCAAGTGTTCAGTTGACTTCTTCTCTCCACGAGTTAATTCATCAAGAACTACAACAGGATGATGAATTCCATAGGATTAGGGACTCTGTTTATGGTGGGGAGACCGACACTCTATGGTCGTTCTCCAAAGAGGGTGTTCTGTGTTATCGAAACCGTTACGTTGTGCCGTTAGCGGCAAGGAAGAATGTGATGGGGGGTTGCCATAACTCTTACTGTGTTGTATACCCAGGAACCACGAAGATGTTCTATGACATGTAGAGATAGTTTTGGTGGAAAGGTATGAGACGAGACATTGCTGAGTTTGTATCTCATTGCAATACATGCCAGCTGGTGAAAGCTGAGCACCAGAAACCTTCGGGTTTTCTACAACCACTTTTAGTACCTACAAGGAAGTGGGACGAAATCTCTATGGAATTTGTGGTTGGGTTACCTCAAACCCAGAAGAAGAATAACGTGATATGGGTAGTGATCGATAGGCTGACCAAGTCGGCTCACATTATACCTTTTCGAGATACAACCAGAGTTGAGGAGTTTGTAAATATCTATGTGAAAGACTTTTTTTCGTTTGCACGGAGTTCCGTCTACTATAGTCTCTAATAGGGATCCTCAGATTACTTCTCGCTTTTGGTGAAGCCTTCAGGAGGCATTGGGATGTCAGGTCCGTTTGAGTATGGCCTACCATCCATAGTCATAAGGCCAGATCAAGAGAGCTATTCAGATCCTTGAGGATATGCTCCGCGCATGTGTTCTCGACTTTGGGGGTTCTTGGGATGATCATCTGGGGCTAGTTGAGTTTTCTTATTACAACAGTTATCAGTCTATGATCAAAATGGCTCCTTTTGGGACTTTGTATGGTCGTCCATGTAAATATTCTTTATGTTGGTCGGATATTGGTGAATGTTCTTTGGTAGGACCGTGTTTTGTCCAAGAGACGACAACTAAGATCCAATTGATTCGTCAAAGAATGTTGACATCATGGATTCGGTAGAAGTCTTATTCTGATCGTCTCCATAGACCATTAGAGTTCTCAATTGGTGACCGGGTGTTCTTAAATTATTCACGCCGATTAGGTCATCGACAGCTTGGGGGGAAAGGGAAGATTGCTCCTCGTTTTGTGGGACCTTTTGAGGTTGTTGGTCTTGTAGGGAATGTTGCTTACCATCTAGCTCTACCACCACAGCTGACGTCGATACATAACGTGTTCCATGTATCGCAGCTATGAAAGTATCTCTCTAATCCATCTCATGTTCTGAGCTGGAGTGAATTTGGTATTGAACTAGATTTATCTATGACTAAACGACCAGTCAGGGTTGTTGATTTTGAGACCAACGTACTTCTTGGGAGAACGATACATCTTGTTCGTATACTTTGGCATCATGGTTCATATTATCATGAGACGTGGGAAAGGGAGGGACTAATGAGAGAGAAGTGGCCTCATATTTTTGATGTGGAGGTTTCTTCATAGGCTTTCTGGAGACAGAAAGGTCTTATGGTTGGGAGGTTGTAACATCGTGTTATGTTCTCATGAACTTTTGACGTTTCAAAGTACCTTTGATTTGGATTAGTGAAATGGGGGGAGTTTGGGTGAACTTTTAAGTAAAACAAATGGGAAATGTCTTGTGCATGTATTGTGCATGATTTGAAAAATAGTGCGACCACACCATGCAGACTTAGCATCTCTTGGCAGTGAGGGCCGCATGATGCGCGCACGGTTTTACAAACCGTGCACCTCTACCCAGATAAACCGTGTGTGTGGTATCTAATTACAAAAAATCCTTTTTAAAACCTCCCGAACCCCAGGGACTTCCATAATTTTGACCTTGGCTCAGGCTTGACTCATCTTATGTTATTCCAAAGCATCCTAAAGAGATTCCAAGGAGATCAGAACATCTTTCTTCGAGATTGAAGGCTCAGATTGAAGATCCTCTCTCCCCCCGGTAAGTGGATTTCATCTCATTGTGTTTATCGTGTATTACTCTATCGTTCCTTGATCCTTTCATGGGAGATTTCCTTTGTTTACATGGATCTAAACCTATGAGTTGCAGTATAGATCTAGGATTGGGAATCTAGATCTAGTTTTGCATGATCTTCATTCCTTGGATCTTAATTTTGGTTTTAAGGATTTATATCGAGATTTTGATCGACATCATTGTGCCTCTCGGTTTTTGGGGTTTATCATTGGGTTAACTACCGTCAATAAATCGAAGTAGGTGGTTCCATACCAACTTTCCAAATTTATTATCATTGTATTTTCTTGATTTATTTCAATTTCTGATTTAAATTCAATTGCTCAAATATGATTTCAATTAAATTGAGGAAATGTTGATTCCAATGAATCGAGGTGTTTGAAATGGTTTTGGAATGGAAATTTGGAAATCCCAAATTCCATTGAATTGGGTGTGTTTATGGAATGGGGTCGATTTTAATTGTTTAATTTAAATGGTGGATTTGATTGAAATTATTTTAATTAAATTTTTGAATTTAATTGTGGGAATAAATCGTGTAATGATGGAATTTGGTTTGAATGGATTTCAAACTTTTGAAAATGACTTAAAATGAATTGATAGAAACCTATTGGTTTTATCTTGTGAAAAAAGGAATTTTTTGAATAAAACCTGTTATGGATTAAAATGGAATGAAGTTGGAACTTTTGAAATGGAATAATTGGATTGATCGTATTTTAAGCATTCTTAAAATAGTTCACCCATCGTGTAAGATCACATGAAATCCTTAGTTAGTTAGTGAGTTATTTGGATACACTCTGAGCTACGAAAATTTTCTAAAACATACTTGCAGTAGGTCACATCCTTGATGGGTTGGTGATGAGTCTTTTTTGGCCAGTGTCATAGGGACGTGTGTATACACATTTTTCCGAGTCCACATAGAGAGTGTGGAATCCTGTAGTTGTTTAATACTATCGTACCTTTTGGCAGATGACCGTGTTGCTTGCTTGTTTATTTATATTTGATATATGAATGTATTCCAATGTTTGTTGGAACTATTTTACATGCCTGTTAAATTTATATAAACTATTTTATATAAATGTTTTACTGAAGCCATTGTTTTAGAAATATTCCATCATTTTTAAAACTTTTGCTTAAAGTATTTTTCCATCAATTCGTAAATGTATAACATGATTTGTTAAAATATGCTTTTGAATTTCCAAACCTGTTTATTTGAAAATTTTAATCTTTTTTTGGATAATATATATTTGGCATCTGTTATGGAATCTTTGGTGGTATCGTACTGGGCATAGGCCCACACCCTACTTTTTCCTTCGGGTGTTTATATACTTTATCATTAAAGGTTCGAGCAAAGGGAAGGGATATCTTGGAGGTGGATCTGGTTGTTGATCTTTGGACATTGTGAGTTGTGTCCTTAGGGACCTTAGGACTGTTTTCATTTTTGGTACTTGGGTTGTAGTACTTTGGAATATTATTCTTCTTTGTATTCTGGTACATTACTCCAAGTGGAGTTTCTTTTGTTATGCATACTGTTTGTTTTACACTTTCTCTTGCATTCTTGTGGCAAAATCATTCCCACTATTATGTTGTATGATACCAGGTGCTAGTCACAGACCCATGGGGATCGGGAATGCCCTTTGGGCTATGTTAGGGCCGGCTAAGCTATTAGGTTACCAGGGTAGCCATGCTGGTTCATGACACACAAGTAGGAATGTTCAATTTCAATGGAATGGGATCTTTGAAAAGTATTTTTATGAGCTTATGGGTATCCTAAATTCAACACTAATATTGGTTTTTATTGAACTAGGAATTGGTTACATGTTTTATTTCAATACATTAAGATCAGGGTTGGGTTCTGCTCTAATGATAGGGGATCATGTGGCTATGTATGGATCACGACAGTTGTGGTTTCCTGAGAAGAACTACCCATCACATTATTTGGAATTGTCTTATGTGGTGAATTCTTTGAAAACATGGTTTCACTATATATTTGGTGAGAAATTTAGGATTGTTACAAATCATATGATTTTGAAAAAAAATTATCTTATAAAGATATTTGAATTTGGGTAGAAGGATATTTATGGAGTATCTTGGTGAGTTTAAATTTGATTTGTGTTTACACTGTTTAAATTAAATTCACTGGTGGATACATTAAGTAGAAATTTATATTCTCTTGTTGAAAAGAAGAATCAGATCAGTGAATGTTTATGTTGTTCATAGAACATATGTGGTTGGAATGAGGAAACCGATGTGATGTAGGGGGTTTATTTCCAGTTTTTTGGTTCCTGTTTTGGTTTAATTGGTTATAGAGGCATAGATGTCTGATTAAGAATGTGTGAATTTGAGGATGAAACTATATGGTGGGGAGACTGATGATGGATGAAAAATGTAAAGGAATTCAGTGTTGTGGTTTCCAAATCATATGGTTGTACTAGTGTCTTTTTAGGAACAAATTCTCAGTATATACCATCATTCAGGATGGACGGTTCAAACTGGGGTTCAGAAAGTGTATAAGGTGTTTAGAGAACATTTTGGGTGGGCGGGTATAAAAAGTAATGTAGTTGAGATTGTCTTCAGATTCTTGAATTTTCATCAAGTCAAGTTAGAGCATCTGTGACCAGTAGGTATGTTATAGTATTTACCCATCCTAATGTGGAAATGGGAGCATATAGCTATTGATTTTGTTATAGGTCTCCTAAGAATAGTTTATATGCATGATTCTATATGGATGGTAGTTGATTAACTCATAATGTCAGCCTATTTAATCAATATTCATGAATCTCATATGGTGGAGGATCTGTCGAAAATCTATATATGTGAAGTTGAAAATAGGAATGGTTTATGAGTTTTGATTGTATCAGATAGAGATCAATGGATTCCATTGAATTTATAGAAATCCGTATAAAAATATATTGGGACTCAATTGATTATGAGTATAGAGTATCATCCTAATTCCAATGGATCATCTGAAAAGGTGATAAAAATGAATGAATACATGTTTCGGGATTGGGTCATGGATTTTTGTGGCACTTGAGAGGAAATTTTTTTTTAAGTGATTTTTTTTATAATTAAATTTATTAGTAATGTATACATATGAATCTATTTGAAGAATTTTAAGGACAACCCTGTAATTCTCCACTATGTTGGGTGAAAAATATTGAGATATTGATAGTGTGTCCAAGCCTTGTCCAAGAGGCAATGGAGAAGATTAGGTTTATTAAGAAGAGAATGGAGATGTCTCAGTGTCATGAGAACTCATATGAAAATCATCATTGATGTTCATTGACATTCGAGGTGGTAAATCATGTGTTCTTATGAATATATCATAGGATTGTGAATCGTCCTTTTAGAAAATAGGGAAAGTTATCTCTGATGTATATTGTGGCTTTTGAGATACATGTGCAGGATAGGGAGGTGGTGTGTTGGTTTCCATTTCCACTGTTGTTAAATGTGATTTATATTGTGTTTTCGGTATCATTGTGGAAGAAATAGTACCCTAATCCTAATAATGTGATTCAATGAAATCATGTTGGGATAGTGATTGTTCCTACATTGGTGCACATACCAATACAAATTCTGGATATTCAAGATATTTTATTTCATGCAATATTCATAGTTATGGTATGGGTTTTGTGGTAACATTTTTGATTCAGGAATAGACATGGGAATGGGAGACATAAATGGTCATGCAATGGCATGAGCTCTTTTGCAGAAGTGATGGATTAGTACATTCTTAGGATGAAAAGTTCAATTTTATGGAGAAATTAGAACCCCTATAATAGGTTATGTAACAAAATATTTATTATATTTATGCATATAAAGCGGTGGGGTAATTTTTTGTAGATTTTGGATGGTTTTGGGAAGGTTTTGGGGCTTTTATGGGAACATGATTAGTTAAAACCATGCAGAATCTGCAAGAAACCGTGAAACGTTTGACGATGGGATTTTAGACTGTTGGCACATGGTTTTTCTAAATATATGGGCTAACCATATAAGGAATCCTCTCAAGATAGTATGAGGATCATATTGAGTCCACATTTTTCCTAACTATGTGGATTAACTGTGTTCGACTTAAGTAGTTGGTTTTCAGAAAATGGGGATTGCTCAGGATTTTCCCTAAACAACCCATTTCTTCTCCTAGACATAACTCACATGGAATTTACTCTTATCCAAGGAAAATTAAACACACCCACTAATTTTTGAATCTATTTGAAGGGTTTTCAAGGTTGTTTTAAGGTTATTATCCCTTTGAATCTCTCCATGGATATTTCTTATCTTTATCATGTTATATTTACCCATATCCCCTAGTTTCCTAGATCTACTTATTTCACATGTAAATCATGGTTTTTTATAATAATAGTTTTTTTATATTGATGTATGGGAAAGGTATCTAATGTATTTTTTTGATGTTTCACTCATATTTGTTATGTGGTTGTGTGGTGCATCAATTTGACCAACCCCTAATACTACGAGACTTCAATATTGACTCCACTTACTAGAGATAGATGATATAATTTCAAATTAATTTTTTTATTGAAATTTTTTATTAATGTTATTTGAGATGCATTATGGAAACACATATTGTGATGAATATTTCATTTTTGGGAAAATGGGTTATTTTTGTGAACATTTCATTGTTATTGGATTTAAAAAAAAATTTAAAATTTGTGGATTCGGTGATTTATAGAAACTGTTTTATGAAAATTCGATTTCATTAAAAATGGTATTATAGATATATGGTTCAGAATGAATAATATATAAAGGGTTATTTTAAAAAATGGGTCATTTATTTTTGTGGTTTTGTAATGTTTCTAAAATTATTTATTTTCATGTTGTTTTGATTTCAGTAAATGTCGTTGGCATGGTTATTGGATTAATTGATACAGCATGTGATGAATTTGGGGTATAGTAGTTTGAACTTCATCTAAATAAATTCATGTAATGTGGATTGAAGTACCGCTACTAAAGGGGATGGGGATTGAAGTGATTTTCATACATTAAGGGTTCACCAAGCTCAGGTGTGAGGAATTTGTGAGTATGGTTGAAATGTGTATGTTTCCACACAATGTGAATTAATTTATACCAATATTAAATGGGTAAATGGTTAATCACTAGTTTCATTTCATTCATTTTGAATGTGTTGATTTGGTTAAAATTATTTGGTTTCAATGTGTTTGGTTTCTTTTAATTTGTTCCATTTTTAAAAAATATTTCTATGAATTGTTTTATAAAAATCTGAAAAACGTTTTCTTTCCGAGTTTCACAAATCGGGAAGGCATTTGCCCAAATCCTATGGAGTATTATTACTCACCCACTTCTTTGGAACTTTGGTTATTTGGTAGATTTTGTATTCTGAGACATTTATAAAGGTAAAGAAACTCATTTCTTTATTGGTTCATCATGATGAATGGGTAGTTTTTTGTGTTGGAGATGTAGCTTTGTGTATAGATATTGAGCTAATTCTTGGAGTCTGTGTTTTCCATTGTTCTCTTCCACTTACTACACTAATTGGGTATTGTTATGGGATTGATTTGGTTAAATTTTTGTCACATGTAAATGTATTTTATTTCTATACATTGTTGAAATGAATCATGTAGTTGTTTTGGGTAATGGTATGTTTGGTTAGTTTTTCTCTTTTTATAAGAAAAATCACCCCAGAATATTCATGAATACCTCGTAATTTTTTCTAGACATTTCCACCTTGGGGATGTCTCTTAAGGATAAATAGCACATCACCCACGACTCAATCCAATGAGGAGGGTTGGGACAAAACAGAAGGCTTTGAAATCCCCTTTCAGTTGACCATTATGCATCCTCACGATCGCCCTTCAACTTTTGATTCAGTGTAATGAAGATAGTGAAGTTCCCCTCAGTTACCTCTCAAGAAGGATTGAATCCTACGAAGATGTCTCATTGCAAATTGAGACTTGAATTAGTTGAACCAAAATACCCAAATCATGTGACTTGAGTAGTGATTAAGAATATAATATAGTTGTAGAGTCGATGGTTTCAAAAAAGTATTAAGTTCATAGGGTGATTCAGGATATAGGATGTATTAAGTGGTTTTTAAAGAATGATCAACCATTTTTTCAATGATTTTTTTTTACCAATTTAAACAATTTTCAGTGTATATATTGGGTAATATTAATGATATTATTCGAAGAATGATTAGTGGTAAAAATGTCAGATTTTATTCAATGAAATGGTCCAGATTAATCAATTCACCTCACCAATGTGTACATGATGACAACCAAGGTTCACTTCTATGTGGAAGTGAGATTTTATTTTTTGAAAATTTACTTTTCGAGTTAACTGAAAATGGTATAGTGAGAAGACCTACAACTATAGAGATTGATTATGAGTGTAGACTCTTGTTCAAATTCATCCAGCACATGATATTTCCCCAGAATAGGTATTTTAACCAAATGAGGAACCCTTATGTATTTAATTCATTCCTTATGATAAGAGTGGATAACATTAATTTGTTTATAAATCTTATACATCATATGATGGAGAAGAGAATGTTATCTTTTAGGTCAAACTCTTTGATCAGTTTTAAGTGGATTCTCATTATGTTTGAAGGAGTGGGATAATTTGATTAGGATGAGGATTTAGAGGTAAAGTGTGTTGATTTTTTTAAGATAGTTTATATATAAAATAATGAAGTTCTACAGAAAACCATTAATGAATAAATTGTTATAGGAAAATGAATTTTTTTTTGGAAATTTTATTCCTATAAAGAACCCTATAATGAAAAACATATAGTTTATCATGACATAGTGGTAGATGAATTTTTATTTCATTATGATTAATAAGTGGAAGAGGAATTAAATTAGTTTGAATAATAATATTATATGTTAGCTCAAGAAGTGTTTGACCAATATGTGGTCATGAGTCTATATGTTTCCTTTGGAACTGTTATCCCTTCAATTTCAATCATGTCTAGAGAGAGTTGGTTGAGTAAAGGTATAGAAGAGGAGATGGAAGTCACATGTGAAAACACAAGATGAGAATTCTTTTGAGACCATAAAATAAATATTGGAAGTTTTGGGTTGTTCTAAATATGGGAATTGTTACGAAACTCATTAATCAATTGTTAATGATGGTGATGAGGATTTTTTTGGGAGGGAACAGTCACATCCATCTCCTATTGTTTGAGGTATGGTTTAGGATAGACCATATTCTATTTAGAATGTATATGTTGATTCCTCTTTTACATGTGATCCTATAGAATATTTTAGGGGGGGGGTAATTATCTTTGTTCTAAAAGTCAGTTATCAGGTTGAGGAGATAAATGAACTACCTCTGTTGAGGAAGATGCACCATTCAAGGGGCCATCTCTTGGTTACAATCTTCAATGATATGGACCCCATGAATTAATCTAAATGTGATAAATATACTATCAATATGGAAATAAAATACACACTTTCCAAAATATATAACAATAATGGTCCAAATTACCGTTAAATTTCATGTATAGAACCTATGGATGCCTCCTGTTACTATGGCCTCTTAGGAATAAGTATACATGCTTAATGACATGACCCCTCTACTAAATCTGTTTATACAAGGGGAAAATAATTCTTCACTATGATGAAGAGAGGTGGAAAAAATAATGTATATAATGAATATGAAAAGGCCTTTTCATTATATCCTTAGCATTAAATTGGTTGACCACATGAAATTCATATCTATTCTCTCACTTCTCCATCATATGTTTCACCCCTGCCTCATTAGTATCTTCCCATTAGCATCATTCAAACATCAGTTATTCATCATCTTAGGATAGTTGTTATCTAAGATATTACTACTTCTACATTGGCATCCTCAATTTATGAAAATGTGCCTCCTATATCTGAAAATGTAAAATATCATGTTGATCCATTATCCCATCGATATGGTTGTTATTCAGACTATGATTTTTATTTTATAGGGATTTTATTTTCCCTTGTATTTATTATTGAGATGTAATCCTATGAAATTTTTATTATAACTAATATTTTCTATTATTATTCTAAAATTCATTATTTATATCGTCACTTATAATCTACTAATTTTTATAATCCCAAAAGGATGAGAAATTGTTTGCAAGACATTACGTTTAAGATTAATTTTGTAATTATTTTTCAAATTTGAAACTCAGAATTTCTCATTTGTTACATAAAATGGTAAGTGGACAATTACTTTTTAATGTTATATATTTTACTTTTTATTTGATTTTAAATATGTTTATGAATTTACATGAATTATGATAATAAAAAAGTGGTTGATTATTGAAACCTTTTTATTTTAATGTTTAGAAATAATATCTTCTATATTTCATATAAGATTGTTGTTTTATGATAATAAATTATTTTGTGATTAAGTATGAATATATATAGATCTACTATTATATATGAAGATCTACCACCATTCCCAAGAGATATACCATGGGAAGTAAGGATCAACCATTAGTTAAATCTTATCTACTAGTGGATTATATATACTGATAGATTCTACAGTTTTTGGTTCTACCATTTAGGACATCCACCATTAGTTTAGAAGATCCCCATCTTCATCAATCATTAATCAAGTTCTTCCTATGATAGATCTTCTTCCAGAAAGATATACTCTCAGACTAGATCTACCCTATACCATATATACCATAAATTCAGATCTACCATCAAAAGTATCTAATTCGAATCAAATCCACCATTTTACTAATCTATCATAGGCCTATGATGCCATATTTGATTATTTACCACTATTATGAAACTATTTTTCTTTCCAATTTGAATATATTTCTTCCAATTCAAGATTTATGTAATTCAATTTACACAACCTCACATGTATTTATTATAATTATTCCTAAATCATTACATATATTCAGTGAAGAAAAATTCAGATAAATCTTGAGTTGAGTTCACATTATGAAGACCATGGTATTTTTATTATTATTATTAAATGGATAATTTTGATCTAAAGATATGTGTATATATATATATAATCAGAGGATCTGCCACATATGAATAGGAATTATTAATATTGAAACATGTGGTGTTTTTAATATGTAGTTGAACTGAACTACTCATAGACATAATTAACGGAGTTATGTGTAAAGTCTTACACAACATTTACACACACACAAAAACAAAATTATAGACTATACAATAATCTTTTTTCATTCACATTTGGAATAACATGATAGATCTCATTTCTATGGTTTACATTTGTGTAGTGTGTTGTATTATTGTGTTAATTTGTACAAACTATCTTGGTGGATTAAGTTGCAGTGTTGTAGACAAACTGAATCAAAATTTTATTTTTATACTTATGGAAATTATGGATGTGGTCGTGTGTGGAATGTATTGTTTTTCTTCCCACGTATAAATGTGATACAGGGTTTAAACCTGGACAACTTGTATGAATTTTTTTGTAAAATGTGATCCATGATATTGATATGATTTTTTTATAATAATATTCTCAGCTAGAGATGATTTTCAAGAGGAGGGAATTAATTATTAGCTTAAGGCTAAACACATTTTTTTATTCCAATGTGATTTAGTTTCCTATTGTTTCAAAACTACAAATTAGTTTTCAATTAAATCCTAATAAAAACAAAATTATCATAGTTACTATAATACTATGTTTATATAAATTTTTTGATTAATTAAATTAGTTTCAAAAGTTAATGTAACTTCAAATATTTTTTTAAAAGTCTGTAATCCCACTTTTAGGAATATGTGGAAATATAAAACTAGTATAATTATATTGTTTTCATTAACTGGGAATATCTAATTAACTTGGGGGTATTTTTTTAAAACATTTCAACAAAATTTTATTTTAGGTACTCAATCCCCCCCTTCTGTTGATTTACTCACTCCAACCAATATGATGATTTTATATGGTCAGTATGAGGGGTTTGTGTGTACAGAAAATGGTTTTTTAATGGATTGAATTGTAATTTTTGTGATTCTATAGTTTCATAGAAAAATTTTCATACAAATACTTCAATATTACCTTTATTATAAATAGATTATAAATAAAAAATTTATCCATATATTTGGGGAAAAATTAACAATTACATGTGCTAAATTTTTAATTGTGAATTAGATTATGATGTTAAACTACGGAGTGAGTGGTCTACTAGGTTATGTACATGTTCTATAACATCGTATCAGTATTATATTCAAAGGAATGAAAATTGTCTCACACTTTTTAAAATAAGAGATAATTTTTTAATATTGGTTAATATACAGGATATGTTAGACTATAAATTTTATATTTAAAGATAAAATTTTCATATATTTCATGGTAATTTATTTATAATTTCTAGTGATAATATAATTACTGTAAGAGGTGACACAATGGTGATGTTGTAGTTGTTAAATTAAATAAATATCAAATTAATGATATAAAGAATAGTGAAATAAAAATAATTTGATATAAATTTTTTCATATATTAATTTTTTAGAATATTATGACATGTATTCAATGTTATAGAAGTACTATTTTTTATATATAATTTTTATGATGTTTTTAAAAATTCATTAAATGAATAGTATCAAAATTGAAATTAATGATACATTAAAAATAATAATAAAATATTCACTTTTATAAAATTTATAAAAATAGTAAATTTATACAATGGAATAAAGTAAGGTTAGATATTTTATAAATTATCCATTTGGGGTTCTTTCGGAATTTTATCGTAACTATATTGACCCTTAAATAGTAAAACGTCATGTTTTTATGGTAACAGTTAAATGGTTAACTAAGGGATAAAATAAAAAGCTAATGTTAATAATGGGAGCTAGACATGTATAAAATTGATTTATCTGAGATTATTGAGACCCATATTCATATTTTATTTTATCTTAATTTTTTTGAATAAATTTTTAAAGAGAAATTAATTTATATTAATTTAATATTGGAAGTGTATCTAAAAGTGAACCTCACCTCAACTTTAAAAAGAAACCACCTCACTCAATTATTCTCAAAACTTTTACCCTTATATATCAACCAAACCTATCCAATTTCTCCTCCCAAAATAATTATACTTTTTTTGAGGTCATGGTATTCTCAAAATAATAACTCTAGATCACTTTAGAAAAGATCTAATGGGAGTCCGCTGAAGGAGATGTCATCGTTATTTACCAACTCATCCAAGATCATTTCTTCTTCTACTTACTCTTGTTTAATTGATTACATGATAAAGAAATAAATCAAGTATAATATACATACTGATATTTGGTTATGATTATGAGACAAACATATTCCACATTTTATCCATCATATGTAAACTAAAATCACCGTGTGTGTGTACATATGACTTGTCGTCTCAACACCGTGATGTAATTTGTTTCTCACAGAAACATTACATGGATTGGTAAATTGATGGAAATAATTAATATATATAGTAATTGTGACCAAATATTGTTGTTTTATAATTAATATACCATCCAATTCCTTACACATTTCAATGTTAATGGAATGATATTGTCGCATGTGTGTACGTACGGCCTACTATCTCCATGACGGGATGAGATTCATTTCCCATGTTAACCATTAATGAATGAATAAAAATATATAATAATGATTAAATACAATATCAATGAACTTAATATCAACAGATATATGAATTAAATATATATTATTCATAATAAATATGCCTCTCATGTCAAAACATGAGTTAAAAATAGGAACAGTTAACACCCAAAACAAGGGTAATAATGAAATATTATTTATAAATAAATGATATGATAATATTTGAAGATCATAAATGTTATCATAAATATGGATATAGATACAGTTATTTTATTAATTAATAACAGGTTTTATACCATTTTACTAGCGCTTAAATCATATCCAATGATATGAATTTACAAGGTAAGGGTTATTTTAAAATCTCAATATTATTTTGGATTGTTTATAAGGTCCCACCCTTAAACCTTACTTAATCTTGAGTTATTACAAGATTACACATTGAGGATCTTTTCGGGTTTAGATTTTTAGAGAATTACATCATAAAACTTGCATTACATTCCTCATATAAACAAAGTGGTTACATACAGATAGTATTCTTCTTTTCCATCAATGGAAACATATTTAAAATAAAACATGGATTCTTTCTTGACAATTCCTTGACACTATCATCATATCATGTACCTTTCCCTTGACCTGTGAAAAATATTTCAAAAAAACTTGGGATGAGCATAAAAATCTCAGTAAGGGATATAAAAATATGGAAAGGAAACATGGGTACATATATACATAAGAATGAAATCATAATTTACCCATAAAACATAAGAACTTTAATATACCTCATCAAATCATGAATAAATCATAGAAATAATAAGACATAAAGGCAACTTGAGGCACTCATAACATTCTTACGTTGGGAGTAACCCTCTTGGTTACGTTTGGAATACCCATCACAGTATATTCCCAAAATCTCTTCGGAGAAACCTTAACGTTTCACTCCTTCGCATTACCCAATGCATTGGAGAGCTATATCGGGCTCACCTGCCCTTTTTCTATCACGGAACCACCCATCTTATTAATAATGCCCAAGAACCTCAACATAATCGTATCACATAAAACATGCATAAAGGAAACATAACATTTCCACATTTCAATCACAAGATATCAATACAACACATTGATACAAAAACATTATGAAAAAAATTTTCAATACCAAAATAAAAGAAAAGTAAAACATGGTATTTATTTTTCTTTTAAAAAGTAGGTATGGCTTGTAGAGGAAGCTGAAACTCAAATAATGGTCACGGCGGCGGAGAAGTCGTTGTCGCCGCATACGTACGACAAAAACATTCCCTTTTTCCTTTTAGTAAATGCTTCGTATAAATAAGATTCCTTTTGAATTAACGTAAATGTCAAAGGGGTTTATAGACCATATAAAAGAAGGTTGTGTATAAAACAAAATATGCCTCAATGAAAAGAGTTTGAGACGAAGTCCCATTCCTCGGGTCCGACTTGACTCGGTCGTTCTTTAATCTCCGGAATAATAAACATGAGTTAATTTCTAATTGTTTAATAACCTTTTTCAAGTTCATTATTCCTTTTATATCACTTATTTCCATTTCATGAACACGATGTAATTATTTAAGTTAATAACGATCGTTTTAACGATCATTGGTACTTGAGTAAAAAATAAGCCCTTTATAATTACAAGTCATTCATGTATCCATTATATCCAGAATGGTATTCATGATGTAGATATCATATATGTCATATATATCAAGTACATGCATGCAGTTATAATATTACATAATCATTTAGAGGTAAGAAATGAAATGCACCGTTCATGGAGACGGTAAGCCGTATGTACGCATGAACGCTACTTTCATTTCTATTTCGTATTTTATAGAATGGAATCATAATGATATAAAGGTATATTATAATTCCAGTATAATATCATATATAATATAATAGTTCCATCCCTTATACGTCCCACATATGGTATTTAACAAATCAAATCACTTTGAGGGGGCGATAGTCCGTACTTCCTTAAATGAGGATACCACATTTACCCATAATGGAAACCATAAAGGTATGCCCAAAATGAAAAATACATAAGCTTAAGGAAAACATAAACATATTATATATCTTATATAAATATAGTGACATCTTAATGTCCACCTTTTAAGGTGTTAAAAGAATTTTGAATAATCATCGTTTCGAGAGGCATAAATTCACCATCCACGGAAACCGTATGTTCTTTAACCATTATATGTAGGTGTGTGTAAGTGTATCTCGAATCATTCTTATAAAAACATCATATTATATTTAATATACTGTAGTTTTTACAAAAGAAATGAATAAAAAGAGTTTAGGGGGCTGGAGAATAAATATAAAACAAAAGGACTCAAATGAAGACATTACCTCAAAATCGGGTAACTCCTTTTGGTTTGAGCTCAAAGGCTTCCTTGAGAAGACTTCTTCCCAAATTGAGGCTTACAAGAGTAAGAGAGGGGTGTGGAGAGACAAAATGGGCAGGGGTTGGCCGAGCCAAAGGCTTTGGGAGTGTGGGTAAGGAGGTAGAGGTGGGGGCCTTTTATAAGAGGAGAGGAGGGGCACTCTTGGAAAGTAAAGAAATGTTACATTATTTTAAAATGAGTTTCGGATTCAAAAGGTTCCACATTGATATAATTCGAGGGTAAGGTGATAAGGGTTCGAAATCCACCCATCAAATAGGTTTTGGACATGTGTAGTTCATAGATTTTACATTATCCTTTCATTTTATTTAAATCCTGTATTAATGAGGTAATCGCTGCATCATTATGATGTCATAAATAATTTAATTTATTTAAAGTCTAAAAATTATAAAAAAATACTATGATTTAGGAAATATTTTTATCTTTCCAATCACTATTTATAATAAATAATCTGAGTTGTATAACCCCATGTAAAAATTCTTTTAGTAAAACATCTCATGTTTGTGTCATTTTTACTTTAACATTAAATAAAATATTATTTATGTAATTTCCCAACCAAAGTGGCTCCATGGGGTCCCCAAGTTGACCCATGGTTTTTCATGGTCGGCAATTACACATCCAATGAGGGTAGGACATGTGTAAAGCTCATATCATATTATTAAAACATTATTTTTTCCTTAAAGTACACTAATTACCACTAATCGTGATTAAGAACTTAAAAGTTACTATTCAACAAAAAATTATTTTAATCTCATTGAACCAAATTTTACCTCTTAATGACAACCATGCATGTCGGATTTTTGAAAATCAAAACACAGAAGTGGCAATGATTCATTTAAACGAAAAATCAGTTTCTTTAACTACCACTTTGTGGTTTCACTATTCATCAAAAATTGAAGTTTTTCAGAAAGATACCAAAACGTCACCCTAAGATATATTTGATATTCTGAATTCAAAAATGATGTCTATTTTACAAAATTCAAAACATTTAAGTTGCATTAATTAGTTTAATAAGTAATTCCCGCTGTCATGAGAAATAGCGTGTTTTTATGAAACAATAAGTATCAAAAGATTGACACTAGTTTAAGTCCAATTTCAAAGTGAAATTGATTTCAATGACCACCATTGGATAAAATGGTAAAAATATATTCTAATTTCACTTCAAAACCAATTCAAAAGATATTCTAATCATATAAATAAATTAGATTAAAAAGAGGTTTTGAATTAAAAAACAACATTTTCACTATTCATTAAAAAATGAACTTTATCGAAAAAATACCAAAAATTCACACAAAGTATATTTTGATGTCCCAATCATAAATAATAAGTTTATTTTGACAAACATAGCTTATAAAATTGTAAAAATATATATTTAAAAAGGGTTTTCCATCAAAAGGCAGTAAAACAATCTTTTAAGAATATTAGTGTATTCCATGCATAAGATTGTATTTATTTTCATTTTAAGCCTCTAAAACACTATCTTAATCATTAATAGACATAGATAAAAATATCTATTATTCATTAATTACATGGGATGTTACATCCTTCCCCCCTTTAGAAAATTGTGTCCCCGCAATTTATTTACTTATCGAATAAATGGGGGTACTTATCCATCATTTCATTTTCAGATTCCCATGTTACCTCTTCCATCTTGTGGTTTTTCCACAAAACCTTTACCTGATTAATCACCTTATTCCGTAACACTTGCTCCCTGTGGTCAAGAATGTGGACCGGTTGTTCCTCATAAGATAGGTTCTCTTCCAGCTGAACTACCTCTGGACTCAAAACATGAAATGGATCTGGCATGTACTTTCTCAAAATTGAAACGTGAAAAACATTTTGTACCTGACATAAACTCGGAGGTAAAGCCACTCGGTAAGCAACTGATCCCACACTCTCCAGAATTTCATATGGTCCAATGAACCTTGGACTCAGCTTTCCTTTCTTACCAAATCGCATCACACTTTTCCATGGTGAGACTTTGAGAAAAACATGATCACCTACCTCAAAAGTTAGATCCTTCCTCCTGTTGTCTGCATAACTCTTCTGCCTACTCTGAGCTGTTCTCATGTGTTTCTGAATCAGCTGAACTTTTTCTGGAAACTCTTCTACCAATTCTGCTCCCATAAACTTCCTTTCACCCACTTCATCCCAGAAAGCTGGAGTTCGACACCACTTCTGATATAATGCCTGAAATGGTGTCATCTCTATACTAGAATGAAAACAGTTATTATATGAAAATTCAACCAAAGAAAGATGTTGGTCCTAACTTCCCTGATAATCCATCGAACAAGCTCGTAGCATATCCTCCAAGGTCTGAATTGTTCGTTCTGACTACCCATATGATTGACGATGAAAAGATGTACTAAAATTTAATTCAGTACCCAATGACTTCTGAAGGCCATTCCAAAAGTTAGAAGTGAACCTAGGATCACAATCAGATACAATGGAGAGGGGAACTCCATGCAACCTGACTATCTCTTTAAGATACAATCAGGAAAGTTGATATAGGGAAAAAGTATCTCGTATAGCAAGGAAATGAGCAGATTTAGTCAAGCGATCAACAATAACCCATATTGCATTATTACCTCGAGATGTCTTCGGTAATCCCACAACAAAGTCCATGGATATATTCTCCCATTTTTACTCTAGCACTGGTAAAGGATGAAACATCCCTTTCGGTAACTGCCGCTCTGCTTTAACCTGTTGACATGTCAAACACTTCACAGTAAAATCAGCAATATCTCTTTTCATTCCATCCCACCAGTAATACTCCCGCAGATCTCTGTACATCTTAGTACTGCCTGGATGAACTGAAAACAGAGAACTATGAGCTTCACATAACAACTCTCTCTTCAACTGTGAATCACAAGGCACACAAAATCTCTTCCCAAATCTAAAAACACAATCATTATCAATGTTGAATTCAGGAAACTTACCTTTCTGAACCAGCTCTACCTTTTTCTGCAACTCACTGTCTTGCTTCTGTGCTTGCTTGATTCTATCTGATAGAGATGATCTCACTGATACCTGAAACAAAATAGAAGAACATCCTACGCCAATAACTTCTATGCCAATGTTCGTCAAATCCTTAACCAAAGGATCACGTTCCAAATGTAACATTGTTAATGAAGCATTACTTTTTCGACTCAAAGCATCAGCCACTTTATTTTATTTTCCCGGATGGTAATGAATTGTACAATCATAATCCTTGAATAATTCCAGCCATCTCCTCTGTCTCATGTTTAACTCTTTCTGAGTGAATATATACTTTAAACTTTTGTGGTCAGTATATATTTCACACTTTACACCATAAAAATGATGTCTCCAAATTTTTAAAGCGAAAACAACAGCAGCTAATTCCAACTCATTTGTAGGGTAATTTACCTCATGAGTTTTCAACTATCGTGAAGCATAATAAATTACCTGATCATTATTGCATTAGGACGCAACCAAGTCCTTTCAATGAAGCATCACTGTAGATAAAAGACTCACCATTCCTGGAAGGTAGTTCCAAAACGGGAGCTTTCACCAATCTTCTATTCAATTCCTGAAAACAATCATCACATTCTTTTGTCCAGATAAACTTAACACCCTTCCGAGTTAGCTTATTCATTGGACTACATAACCGTGAAAAATTTCTAACAATCCTTAGGTAATAGCCTGCCAAACCAAGGAAGCTACGAATCTCAGTTACATTTGTGGGTCTTGGCTAGTCTTCCACAACTTTTGTTTTTGCAGGATCAACAGTTATCCCATCTTTAGAAACAATGTGACCAAGGAAAGAAATTTGTTGCAACCAAAACTCACACTTGATGAATTTCCCATACAATTTATTTTCTTTTAAGGTTTTCAAGATATCCCTTAAATTTCTTTCATGATCCTCTTTACTTTTAGAAAACACCAAAATATCATCAATTAAAACCAGCACAAACTTATCCAAGAACTCATGGAAAATTCTATTCATTTAGTCCATGAATACAGCAGGTTCATTGGTTAGCCCAAAAGACATTATTACAAATTCATAATGGCCATATCTTGTATGAAACGCAGTCTTCGGAACGTCTGCTTCCTTTACCTTCAGCTGATGGTACCCCGATCTCAAGTCAATATTTGAAAAATACTGAGCTCCCTGGAGCTGATCAAACAAATCATCGATATGAGGCAAAAGATATTTCTTCATAAAAGTGATTTTATTCAAGGCTCTATAATCAATGCAAAGTCTCATTAAACCATCTTTATTTTTAACAAATAAAACAGGAGCACCCCATGGTGATGTCTAGGTCGAATGAAAACTTTCTCTAATAAATCTTGCAATTGCTCCTTCAACTCTAAAAGTTCAATTTGAGCCATTCGATAAGGGGGTTTTGAAATTGGCTTAGCATCAGGAACTAAGTCAACAGTAAATTCAACTTCTCAATTTGGTATTATTCCAGGCAACTCATCAGGAAAAACATCAGGATACTCATTTACAACTAGCACATCATTAATCTGAATAGTTCCTTTATTTTCAACGATGTGTTCAAGGTAACATTCATTTCCATCTTTTACAAGTTTCTCAGCCTCTTGATAAGTTATCAATACTAAGGGTTCATTCTTGTACACAAACTGAAAGTCTTTCTGAAAAGAAACTTCTTTAGCTCTACAGTCAATCTTAGCATGGTAAATAGAGAGACAATCCATACCCAGGATAACATCAAACTCTACTAGAGGTAGAACAATAAGGTTTGCAAGTAGGTTCTTTCCACAGATAAGGATAGATAGATTCTTATTAATTCTTTTTACCTCAACATTTCCCCCAGGTGTTTTTACCAAATGTTCAGGAGTCATTTCTTGAGATGGTATTACCATTTTACTAGAAAAGGTTTCAGAGATGAAAGAATGTGTATACCAAGAATCAAACAACACACTGGCATAATCTGAAAAAACAAACAAAGTACCTGATACAACTTCATTTGATGGCCCGACATCTGCTGAAGTAGTTCCAAAGGATTTCACCACCCCTTTCTGCTTGTAGTCTAACTGCTTCCCATCACTCAAGCTCTTTTTCAGACACTCGTTTGCATAGTGACCCATCTCATTGCACTTATAACATTTCACTAACTGTAAATCAAATTTGGTCTTACCTTCACATTGATCCTTTTCAGTGCAATCACGAGCCTTATGTACCATCTTACCACATCGGTAGCACTTTCCAGAATTCAGAAGATATTCCCCAGCATGCCTTTTGCCACATTTATCACAAACTGGAATCTTAGTTTTCTTACCATCAAACTTTTTTGAAGAATTCTTACCTATCTCTTGCCACCTCGGTCTCTTCTTCTATTGGTTGTTATAGAACACTTTATCATCGACAAACTCCATTTCCACCTTCTCATCACATCGAACAAGATTTTCATAACTATTAAACTCACAAGAAGCTAATTCCCTTCGATATTTTGGATTTAATCCTGAGTAAAAACGATTGATTTTACTATCAAGGCCTCGGATAAAATTTGGAGCATACCAGTCCAATCGAGTGAACCTTTCTTCATAGGTATCCACTGAGTCTTCCTCTTGCCTCAATTCCAAGAATTGATTTTCCATCCTAAGTCAAACAGCCTTAGGAAAATACTTCTCAAGAAACATACCTTTGAATTCATCCCAGTCAAGAGCATCAATCTCATCGGCGTCCCTGATATTTTTAACCATAAATCACCACTGATCTGCCTCACCCTCCAAACGGTAAATAGCAAGACTAACCTTTTGATTGTCTGAACACCCCATGACATCAAAAATCTTCTACAGTGCTTTAATTACCCTTCAGCTAACACAGGGTCAGATGATCCTCTAAATGATGGGGGATGTTGCCTCATGGAATGTTCCACCACTGACATGTTCCTCTGTGGTTGATCTGGCTGATCTCGTGCATGGATACCACCACCATTTATCGCTTGAGTCAACTGCGCCATTACTGCAACAAACTATTCAGTTCCAATTCCGACCATCTCAGGATGCTGATTCGAAAGGTTATTTCCTTCTTTATGCCTTCCTAGCACTGCTTCCCTATTTCCTCTGCAGAAAACCATTCTGAACAAACATGTCTTAGATGAAGCAACATGGTAGTCTTCAAATACTATATCACTTCAATTTGACCATAAAAAAAATATATATTTTTGGATAATAATTTAATAGAATTATAACTCCTAAAGTTATCTAAACCTCCATTTCATTCCAACTATAAGGCCCCAGCCTTAAACCTTACTTAATCTTGAGTTATTACAAGATTACACATTGAGGATCTTTTCGGGTTTAGAGTTTTAGAGAATTATATCATAAAACTTGCATTACATTCCACATATACACAAAGTGGTTATATAAAGATAGTATTCTTCTTTCCCATCAATGGAAACATATTTAAAATAAAACATGGATTCTTTCTTTAAACTTCCTTGACACTATCATCATATCATGTACCTTTCCCTTGACCTGTGAAAAACATTTCAAAAAAACATGGGATGAGCATAAAAATCTCAGTAAGGGATATAAAAATATGGAAAGGAAACATGGGTACATATATACATAAGAATGAAATCATACTTTACCCATAAAACATAATCACTTTAACATACCTCATCAAATCATGCATAAATCATAGAAATCATAATACATAAAGGCACCTTGAGGCATTCATAACATTCTTACGTGGGGAGTAACCCTCTTGGTTACATTTGGAATACCCATCACAGTATATTCCCTAAATCTCTTCGGAGAAACCTTAAAGTTTCACTCCTTCGCGTTACCCAATGCATTGGAGAGCTATATCGGGCTCACCCGCCCTTAGTCTATCATGAAACCACCCGTCTTCTTAATAATGCCCAAGAACATCAACATAATCGTATCACATAAAACATGCATAAAGGAAACATAACATTTCCACCTTTCAATCACAAGATATAAATAGAACACATTGATATAAAAACAATATGAAGACAATTTTCAATTCCAAAATAAATGAAAAGTAAAACATGGTATTTATTTTTCTTTTAAAAAGAAGGTATGGCTTGTAGAGGAAGCCTAAACTCAAATAATGGTCACGGCGGCGGAGAAGTCGTTGTCGCCGCATACGTACGACAAAAAAATTCCCTTTTGTCGTTTAGTAAACGTTTCGTATAAAAAATATTCCTTTTGAATAAACGTAAAAGTCAAAGGGGTTTGTACACCATATAAAAGAATGTTGCGTATAAAACAAAATATGCCTCAATGAAAGGAGATTGGGACGAAGTCCCATACCTCGGGTCCGACTTGACTCGGTCGTTCTTTAATCTCCTGAATAATAAACTTGAGTTAATTTCTACTTGTTTAAGAACCTTTTTCAAGTTCATTATTCATTTTATATCACTTATTTCCATGTCATTAACACTATGTAATTATTTAAGTTAATAACGGTCGTTTTAACGATAATTGGTACTTGAGTAAAAAATAAGACCTTTATAATTACAAGTTGTTCATGTATCCATTATATCCAGAATGGTATTCATGATGTAGATATCATATTTGTCATATATATCCAGTACATTCATGCATTTATAATATTACATAATCATTTAGAGGTAACAAATGAAATGCACCGTTCATTGAGACGGTAAGCCGTACGTACGCATGAACGCTACTTTCATTTATATTTCGTATTTTATAGAATGGAATTATAATGATATACAGGTATATTATAATTCCAGTATAATATCATATATAATATCATAGTTCTATCCCTTATATGTCCCACATATAGTATTTAACGAATCAAATCACTTTGAGGGGGCGGTAGTCCGCACTTCCTTGAATGAAGATATCGTGTTTACCCATAATGGAAACCATAAAGGTATGCCCAAAATGAAAAATACATAAGCTTAAGGAAAACATAAACATATTATATATCATATATAAATATAGTGACATCTTAATGGCCACCTTTGAAGGTGTTAAAAGAATGTTGAACAATCATCGTTTCGGGAGGCATAAATTCACCATCCATGGAAATAGTATGTTCTTTAACCATTAGATGTAGGTGTGTGTAAGTGTAGCTCGAATCCTTCTTATAAAAACATCCTAGTATATTGAAGATACTGGAGTTTTTACAAAATAAATGAATATAAATCATTTAGGGGGTTGGAGAAGCAAAATAAAACAAAAGGACTCAAGTGAAGACATTACCTCCAAATCGGGTAACTCCCTTTGGTTTGAGCTCAAAGGCTTCCTTGGGAAGACTTCTTCCCAACGTGAGGCTTCAAGGAGTAATATAGGGGTTTGTAGAGACAAAATGGGGAGGGGTTGGCCAAGACAAAGGCTTTGGGAGTGTGGGTAAGGAGGTAGAGGTGGGGGCCTTTTATAAGAGGAGAGGAGGGGCACTCATGAAAAGTAAAGAAATGTTACATTATTATAAAATGAGTATTAGATTCAAAAGGTCCCACATTGTTAGAATTCGCGGGTAAGGTGATAAGGGTTCTAAATCCACCCATCAAATAGGTTTTGGACATGTGTAGTTCATAGATTTTACATTATCCTTTCATTTTATTTAAATCCTTTATTAAAGAGGTAATCGCTGCATCATCATGATGTCATAAATAATTTAATTTATTTAAAGTCTAAAAATTATAAAAAAAATACTATGATGTAGGAAATCTTTATATATTTTCAATGAATATTTATAATAAAAAATCTGACTTGTATAACCCCATGTAAGAATTGTTTTAGTAAAACATCTCATGTTTGTGTCATTTTTACTTTAACATTAAATAAAAAATTATTTATGTCATTTCCCAACCAAAGTGGCTCCATGGGGTCACCAAGATGACCCATGGATTGTCTTGGTCGGCCATGACACATACAATGAGGGTAGGACATGTTTCAAGCTCATCTCATATTATTAAAACATTATTTTTACCTTAAACTACACTAATCACCACTAATCGTGATTAAGCACTTAAAAGTTAGTATTCACCAAAAAATTATTTTAATCTCATTGAACCACATTTTACTTCTTAATGACAACCATTTGTGTCAGATTTTTGAAAATCAAAACACAGAAGTGGAAAAGTTTCATTTAAACGAAAAATCAGTTTCTTTAACTACCACTTAGTGGTTTCACTATTCATTAAAAATTGAAGTTTTTCAGAAAGATACCAAAACTTCACCCTAAACTATATTTGATATTCCGAATTCAAAAATGATTTCTATTTTAAAAAATTCAAAACATGTAAGTTGCATTAATTAGTTTAATAACTAATTCTCGATGTCATGACAAATAGCGTGTTTTTATGAAACAATAAGTATCAAAAGATTGACACTAGTTTAAGTCCAATTTCAAAGTGAAATTGATTTCAATGACCACCATTGGATAAAATGGTAAAAATATATTCTAATTTCACTTCAAAACCAATTCAAAAGATATTATAATAATATAAATAAATTATATTAAAAAGAGGTTTTGAATTAAAAAACAACATTTTTCACTATTCATTAAAAATGAACTTTATCGGAAAAATACCAAAAATTCACAAAAAGTATATTTTGATGTCCCAATCATAAATAATAAGTTCATTTTGACAAAAATATCTTATAAAATTGTCAAAAGATAGATTTAAAAAGGGTTTGCTATCAAAAGGCAGTAAAACAATCTTTTAAGAATATTAGTGTATTCCATGCATAAGATTGTATTTATTTTCATTTTATGCCTCTAAAACACTATCTTTATCATTAATAGACATAGATAAAAATATCTATTATTCATTACTTACTTGGGATGTTACATTGTTTATATATTAGTATATATTAGTGAACATTTATCATCCATGTACATGTTTCTTATAATTTGTTTCCAAAATATTTTTTGTTATTCTACTAATATTTAATGTATTTATCCCATGTTTTAATTTTTATAAAATGGGTTGAATAGAACATTGTTTTTGTTTTCTAAATGAGTTACATTATATCATTTTAGACCAAAAATATAGAAGGACTGATTTTTTATCTTATATATAAATAATGGATTTTACCATCACAATGATACATTAGAGTATTGAGTATTACATTAAAATATTATAAGATTCATTTCAATGAAAATTTTCTCTTTTATAACTGCAAGAATTTTCAAATAAATGAATTAAAATTAATATAAGTGTATTAATATGATGAAATTTTAATTATTCTGTTATATTATTACAATCTATGTCAAGGTCATTTGTTTAATTTTATAAGTAAATTAATATGATATCTTATGATACCATCTACCTTGTTTTATTTAAGGGTTTACGATCATTTTTAATGTGGTGGTATTATTTTGATACCATTCATGGATTATGGTTGAAATAATTAAATTTTTTAAGCATTTTTTTAATAAGAAAGTTTATATTGTTTATGTTTCACCCATTTCATATGTGGAATGCATTGGTCTTAGTATGTGATGGTTGGGTCTCGCTATAACCCTTCAATGCCTTGGTCGGTCTCATTAGAAAAACTTTCTTCGGTATTTTCTAATGACTTACCAGTTTATGTATGGTGTCTTGGTTAAATCTTTGGTTGTATGTTTATGATGTCTATCATTATGATATCCTGAAGGGTATTTCATTGGATTTTTCACCTTGTTTAATATCCAGGTTAATTTTTTCTGGATCATGCTATTATTTTATATGGTATTATTTATTCAATCCATATTATACTCAAGAGTATGTTTAAATCATTGTGTTTTAGTTATACACCATTCTTTAATGCTAATGAATATAATTTATAATATCTTATGTTGTTCACATTACTTTAATGAGAATTAGAGATCATCCATTTATTACGTCTTTCTTCCTATGGTTCAACGAATTGAGTTATCACTGATATGTTGTGTTATGCTAGGAGAATAATGACATTTTAAAATAATTTTGTATGTTTTATTTTGTGCTTTAAAATTTAATATAAGGTGAATGTATCTAATATTTCTTCAAAGACTATTAAAATAATTGGTCCTTTGGGATTAGAGTATTGTGTATTATATAATTTAATAAATTAAGGCACTAGCACTGAGATTATATGGTTAGGTCATTACATTTGGTATCATAGGAAGTCTAGCTGAAACCTTAGAAACAAGATTTTGAAAACATAGATTAGGGAAGATAACCCTAATATGGCCTTTGAGGATAAGAATAGAATAACATTATAGTATATTTGTAAGGTAGTGATTATGTGGGTATTACATGAAATATATCCATGTATAGATATTTCATGTGGACGTGATTCTAGCACACATGTACCTAGGTGTAACAACACTGACATGAATTGTTGGGCTTGACTCACCGTAACATGCTACATAAAAATGGGCTTTATTGCACATCGAGTTTGACACTGTCTTGGGATATTCTTAGGATAATTAAGATTTTATTTTCAAGGAATTAAGAAGTATTTAATATTAAATATTTCCCCAAGGAAACGATGTTTATGATTACAAGATTAGCTATGCCTAAATTTTTAATTTATGTTATCTTTTATTCCTTTTCAAAATTACACATTATAATTCATAAATTTGTATAGTGTATGTCATTGATTAGGAATGGATCATAGTGTTAGGAATAAAAAATATATAAATTCAGGTAATCCATGTATGGATTTCCCTCCTATATTAGATAATGATGTTGTAGTTTTAGTTGCAACTAGTTTTGAGAATCTTATAACTATAATGGGAAAGTTGACACTTGTTAAGAAAAATAATCTTACTCGTATAGAGAATCCGAATCCAAAACATATAGGAAAACCTTTGGACCACATAACGAGACAACATAATTTTTAATTCAGTGGTACGAAAAAACCATTTGTAGCTGAAAAATAGACATGTCCTTTACAGAAGAAATTTCATTATTAGGGGATAAATGAAAGGGAGAAGGTTGGTATGGAAGGTTATCGTCACTCTAGAGATGTAGATCATTGGTGGTCATTTATTCAAAACACGAATGAGGATGAAAAAATAAAAAACATGGAATTGGGTATTTTAAAGAAATTTTAATTGAAAAATATTTCCCTTGTGAATGGAGAGATGAGATGGAGAGGAAATTTTTGAGTCTGAGGAAAAAGGAGCATGAGAATTTTGAGAAGTATGGGGATATATTTACATGTTTATCATGGCACACTACAGACTACATATGTAACCCATGGAGTAAGATTGATCATTTATCTTATATGTTAAATTTGTTCCATTGAAAGGCATTTCTCTCCCAAATAAATCACATCATACGAATAAATATTATCATGTTATATCAAGACAAAAAAATAATTCTCTATATTTTATGAAATTTTGATAAATAAAGAGAAGAAGAGAATAGTGGACCTAGATGAGGATAAAAGGAAAAATTGAATGAAGGTCATTACCACATGTGATAATCATGGGATGAAACACCCTGGTACTTTCATATAGGGTATATGAGTTTTTTATATGTGTGGAGAGAAATATCATTAGGCATGTGATTGTGTGGAAAGAAAGAAGCTATGAATGTGAAATTCTTCAACTGTACGGAGATAGGGTACTACACAATTATGTTTTCTACCACTCTCTATCAGAACATGATGTTTTTATTTCTCTTACATTTCTATGTTTTACTATGTGGAACCCTAATGTTTGTTATCTCTAGTGACCTTCATACTTCCATTTATTAATTTTAATGTGGAACTTATATCGACCCTTGTTATGATGTAGGATTTTAGTACAAGTATTATGAAAATTCTAACCTTCATTACCATACCTAAATTCCAAATTTTCAATGATGAATTTTTTTGAAATATGGTAGAATGTTAACCCCCAGTTTGTTTATGTCATGTCTCTGTTTTTAATTTAATTTCTTTAATAGTGTAAAATCCATGAAATAACAAGATTAAACAAAAAACTAAATATTATTATTTAAATGTAACCATCATAACCCACTCATTAAATTGGCAGTTAGGAATAATATTATCTTACATATAGGAATTTTTGTCTTAAAAATTATAAGATTAATTTATTTTTTTGGAATTAATTATAAACAAAAATATTAACCAATTGATCGTAATGGAAATATTTTTATTCCTCTTCTCCAAAAAGTGTATTGTATAAATAAATAAAATTAAATAAAATTAATAAATGATATTAATGAAATAATAATTTTATATATTCAATCAAATATTTTTTATATTCATCCAATGAATTTTATAGGCCTAATATATAAACAAGATAAAAAAATATCATAAAAACCTATAATTCTTTAATGGAGATTCTAATGCATTATAATGGATAATCAATTTTAAATTAAAATTTTATCACTTTTATATATTCTATATGGAAAAATAAACGTAATCATTTATACAAAAATATATATTTTTTGGTAGGTAATTTTTTCGTATTTTTTGATAGGTTTGTTATTATTATGAATAGTTAAAAGTAATAACATTTAATTATTAACAATTTTTTCATTGAAATACTTTATAGTGTGATATTTTTGTTTTTATTAGTTTTAATGTATAATTAATTTTTTTGTTATTAGCTAATTCAAAATATTTCATTGGAATTAATTTCACATTAAATTTTGATAAAAAACATTTCAATATTTTGAACATTTTCACATATGAAACTTATAATCCAATTCTGTCAAATAGATTAATTTTATATTAATTACTATAACTTCTGTGTTTGGAATTATTAAATATTTATTTTATATTTGGAATTAGGGGGTAAAAATTAAGTAAATTGGTTTCTTTTATTTTAGGGCATATGAATAGTTGATTTATTAATATTTTAATAACAGCAATTAAGGATTAATTGGGTATTTAAGGGTTAAAAATAATATTACTAGATTAAAAAAATTATCATAACTATAAGACCCTAATATTTTGTGAAATATTTTTTTTTTGAATTACAATTTTCTTTTTCATATTCTTTATTTCATGCAACACTAAAAATAGTTTCTTATATTCAAGAACTGGGATTGTCTTTTGTTGTACACAACCCTAATTTATGTTTAATTACACAAAATATAATGTTCAAAAAGATCTATAAGGAACACTAAGGTTAGCGTACATTATATGTGAGATTGTATTTCACTGATGGCTTGTGAAATAGGTAAGGTCGAGTGTTACCAACCAATAATATATTATTAAAAATATTGTTATTTAATATAATATGAAATAAACTAGATGTAAAGTAGAGGGTTAAAAATATGATTAACTAACATATTAAAATACATTGATGAATTTATTAGTTACAAATTAATTAAAATTTAATATAAGAACTAATAGAATATAAAAAGATTATTATTATCATTACAAGCATTTGTACCATAATAATTTAGATTAACTAATATTATTAAGTGAAATTAATTTAATATAAATTTTATATATTAAATAAAATATTTTTTTTATAATATAATATATTATATACACATAATATAAGAACAAACCCATTTTATGCTGAATACCTATATTTTTTATTAAGGCATTTTTACCGCCTTTTAATGGACAACCCATTTTAAGTCTAATTTATAGTACATTTATAAATTTAATATTAATATAAACATCATATTTCAAATCAAATCATAATAATTAGGTTAGGGTAAATATTTGGTATTTTTATGTAAAGATTTATTTTTTAATGAATAGTAAATCTTAAAGAATTTTATTTCAAATCTGATTTTCAAATTTTTTTTAATAATGTAAAATTAAATTATAAATTGGTTTAAAGTATTAATTAGATAATATTTTTATCATGTAATCCAATGTATGTAATTGTAACTAATTTAACATTGAAATCTGATATGAAAACATGGCTATCATTTGATTATTTTTACAATAAGAACCGGCAAGGCCATCCTTTCAGCAAAGTTAAATTTAAATTAACTTCATCCTCTTATAAGATTTAAATTTGGAAAAATGGATTCCATATATGGAATAAAAAAAATTCCAAATTTATAATAAGGTCCGAATAGTATTTTACAATAAAAATTGGGATTTCATTTAAAATTAATTACACCAATTATGATAAAATTAAGATTTATATGGGACCAAGTCATAATATTAAGAGAAAAAACAACCTAAAAACATGTCCAACACTAATTGAATGGAAATATTTTCACATTATTCACAATTTTATAAACATCATTCCATTATGGTAGCCACTTTCAATGAGAAAAATGTGGATGAAATTACTTTTCCAAATATTATCAAAAGTGCCACTCTACCTCCACAATTAAAAGGCCTCTTTCCTTACAAGTATTAACAACTCTTTAGAAACATTGGATCATTTTATATCAACTAAAATTTCCTCAAAACTTTCATACCATACTTCAATAATCCACCCTTTTGGCATAAATACTTCCAAGGTATCCCTTTGGTGCATACCAAAAGGAGTTACCCGATTAAGAGCTAACACCCTCCCTCAAGATTGTTTCTTTTATTTTCTCTCTCATCAACCTAAATTATTCTTATTCCATTCTTGTATAAAAAAATAATCCTAAATATAATATAATTTATTTATTCTATATTTTATACCTAAAATTATACTTACTTTTATCTACTGGGTATCGAACATACTGTTTATGTGTACGGTGAACTACAACCCCACAAAGTGATGATTATTCTGTTGTCCATTACTGCCTCTCATGGTGGAAATTTTGATATAAACTATATTTATATATGTTATATATTATATTTATTTTTCCTTCAAGTTTTTTTTAATCCTTTTACCACACAAACCATTTCACTTTCCATTTGGTGTTAATACGATAATTTTTTTATGGAAGTGTGGACTATAACCCTCTCAAAGAGATATGTTTCATTCACAGACTACATAGAATGTATTAAAGATGGGTTTAGTGAATTTATATGATACATATGATAAAATAATTATAAAATAATAATGACATATATACATATATTTACACATATATTTTATTTTATTCCATTCTTTCCATATGAAAATATTACCACAAGCAACATTCATGCAAATATAGAACATACCATGTCTATAAACGGTGTATTCTATTCCAAACATAAATATTATATAAATTGTTATAATGAACATATAATATATAAATTTAATTGATATAATGTTTTATATTATGTAAATCATAATATATGAATAATTACCATTGATATAACAAATAAAGGCAAATGTGAAAAACAGAGCATATTTGACCAGAATGGAAACCATAACATCAGATTGTTAACAACTGGGTAATATAAAATCAAAATAAAAATATTTATATAATTATATAAGAGAATAAAGTTATTTAAAATATTTATAATTGATTTATACTTTTTATACATGTTTTTTATGAGTATAATGTGTTCTTGACAAAAGGTATGGGGATTTCATCTCACTTTTTATTTCTGTGAGATATGTGCCATGTTCACCACTCTTTCATTCTGTATGGGGTATATAATTAACTTGAGTGTATTATATTATTATTATTATTAAATATATTGTTAATTATATATCTATTATATGACTTTTCATTTCATGGGGTTTATGTTTGAAATGATGAAAAATTGGTAAGATAGTTGTGTCTCAATATACCTTCTTTGAGACACATGCCACATTATGCTCCTATTTTTTTATATGAGCTGTACATAAATCCTTAGAAATGGAATATCATGAATCATATTATTTTAATGGTATTTTAATATTCATGTAATTTTATATTATTACATGGAAGGTATTCCAAGTTAATAAGTAATAAGAGTTTATTGAAACAATCTCATCGCTTTTTGAGATTGTTTGTTATTATGGTTCCTTAATTGGAATTTTATAATCTATATCCCATGATAAATCATGAATTTTATTCTAATTTGATTATGCATGATATATTCATGTATTGATTCCATTATTCCACACTTGGGTACATAATATATTACATAATTTGTTTTAAAAAAGACTTACTTTACCCTATTTTTGGTAAGAAATTTGTGTTCCTTCGAAACCATGATTTATAAAAAGGGTTTCCTAGAATATTCTTATATTATACTTTAATATTTAAAATAAATTATTTCTATTTTTTTTATTTTTACCAATTTTTTCCAATGATCCTTTTTTCCTCTTTCATAAGAAGGAATTTTTCTACTTATTTTTTCGTGCCAAATGAATGTTAGTTTACCTCATAAAACTTGTTCAGATTTACCCGCCATTATTTCTATGAAGCCTCATTTTAATTTTCAAATGCATAATTTTAAAGAAAACAATTTTCATTGTATATTAAAAAAATTTCAAAAAAATTTCAAGCTTCTTTTATAAATTTTCAATGAAATTTGTTTTCAAAATGTTTGCAAGTGTAATTTATATGTTTTCAATGAATTTTCAAGAAAATTGTTTTCAAAACATGTTCAAGTTTTCTTTATATTTTTTAAATTTATTCTAAAAAAAAAATTTCCATTAAAATGTCATTTTTTATTTAGAATATTTCAATTTATTTCAATGAAATGGTTTTGAAAACATTTTAATTAATTATATATATGTTTTTAAATTGTTATCAAAGAAAAGGGGTTTTAAACTATTTTTGAATCTTATTTATTATTTTTAATGGAATTTTGATTTCATAATCTTTTCAATTCTTCTTTATATGTTTTCATGGTTTTTCATATGAAGATTATTTTTAAATGGTTTTATGTACTAAAAATAATTTCTTAAAAAATAAATGATATTTCCCTTATGAAAACTTTTTGGATAATATTTCGAAATTATTTTCCATCTATGATGACATCATTTGATGTTACTCAAGCCTTTCTATGGAATTATATAATTTTTACATTCATAATATTACTATGAATGAGTTATTCTTTAAGTCATTGTCTTTGAAAAATCCAGATGTCTTTCAGGGGATATATTTTTATAAAAGCTATTTCTCTTTAATGGATTATGATTTTGATGAAATGATTATGAATCCTATATTTTTTCATATTTTTTGATATAATTACATGTTTATGACACCCATTTGATGGGTTTTGATATCATTATTTATGATTTAATGTCACATTTTTGTATTATTTCTTTATAAGATGGTTGTGACCTATATCTACCTCTACTGCAATAGGTAAAAGATAATATATCATGATGTAGGCATGGATGGAAAGAGAAATGTACTTGGTTCAGTATTATAGAGATATAATGAGAAATAAACTACATTTAGAAATACATGGCTGGAACGAAGAGTGATCTCAGTTTAGTATTATAGGGCTTGAATGGGGTGTGAACCCGGTTCGGTAACAGATTTTTTTCATTAATATGGCCTTGGAAGAAATTACTTGGCTACTATGGAAATAATTATATATGCTTCTACTTCTTGCATAATTCCATTTTTTATACCGGTGTTATGATTTTATAGATTATGTTCTTTATTTCCTTATGATTCCTGTCTTATGAGCTTCTAAGAATTATGACATGAACCTTGTATACGATCTTTGATATACAGGTTATGATATTCTGTTTTCATGATAATGTTATCATAACCCTATGCTCATGATTATGGTTATATGTTTACCTATTTTACCCTTTATGAGCATCTGAGATCACCCTTTTTTATGTTTCCTTCCCCATTTTATGAAGACATATTTTTTTATCTTATGTCTAAGAGGGGTTCTCAATTTTGAGAACCTAGTGGGAGATAATATAGCTCACTCAGGTACCAATGTTTGGGTTTTTTTGTTTATAAAGGAACTAAACTAATATGATCTATAGGATAATGTTTTTTAATGTTTTATGTATTCCAAAAATGTTATGTAATGTTAATGTATGAAACGTTGGTGTCATTATAGTTGGTATTAGATAAACGTTTTAGATAACCATTGCTAACTAGAATGAGAAAATGTTCGTGATATCCATATGTATATTTATTAAAACATTTCTGGGGATTTCTCTAAGGATAAGTACTAGTATGAGTTAACATTTATGAAAATGTGATCTAATTTTGTTAAATGATAATGTGAGTGGTTTACTAGAAATAAAACCATGTATTGACACAAGAAGTTTAAGTGTCTTTGGTATTGAAGTACCTAGGGGTAACCACTCTAACATGTTTTTCCCAACCTGACTCGAGGTAATATGGTACATGATAATGGAACCTGCTACACATCTGGTTTGAATCTCATATGGGATATGATTTGGGAATTTTAAAAATCATTATAAACCATCAGGACAAAATTAAATAGAGGTTGACTTTGAATAAACATGGATACACATGTGGTTTAATAGATTAAATAAGAATGATAAATGATTTATGCACCCTATAAGTAATTTTTAATCATTGTATGATATCCCAATATGAGGACTGTTTCTCACAATATGATTTTTTGTTTTAGTAAATAGAGATAAATATAAGGAACATGGTTAACAATTAATGATTCAAATTTGGACGGTATGAGAATTATGAGAATTAATTTTCCAAATGGAAATCTCATAAAGAGAATCATGATGGTGGTACCAGTATTGGTAATACTCTTGAACATATAGAAGAACAAAACAACATGAGAAATATATGCGATGTTCTTTTAGTATTGTTTACATTAAACATAAGAAGGGTGATTAGATTGAGGTTGAGGTATAAGGCCCTAGCCTTAAACCTTACTTAATATTGAATTAAATGAATAATTCACATTGAGGATCTTTTCAGGTTTAGAGTTTTAGAGAATTAGAACATAACTATTACATCTTAAAAGATTACAAAGTAGACACTTCTACTAAGTCTCCATAAAAAACTCTTAAAAAGAAAGATGTCTAGATTCCATGTTTTAGATAGAATGAAATTCCCTTGATCCCATCCTTGACCTTATTCCACTTTAAGTCCTGTGAAAAACATTTCGAAAAACTTGGGGTGAGCATAAAAAGCTCAGTAAGGGATACAAAAAGAATGAAAACTGTTAGTTTTTCAAACATCAAGTAAACCATGTATACTATATCAAAGTAATACCTTCACCTTCATGAAGTAGTAAAAAAAATCTTCACTGAATAAAGTATCATTACTTACCTTTTTGTAACCAAAGGATTACCATAAAACCCATATAAATAACACATAGAATATATAAAGGTAACTTGGGACATAAACATACTTAAGAGGAATAACCATACGGTTGACTTCCACACATATCACTTAATGGAATAGCCATACGGGCAATTTCCATACATACATAATGGAATAGCCATAAGACCAACTTCCATACCCAATGCATTGGAGGTTATAACGTAACCACCCGTCCTGGTATTCACCGCACCACCCGTCATATGGTTTATAACGTAACCACCCGTTAAAATGTCCAAGTACCAGTATAAAACCATAAAACATAAAACCAATATAAAGGAATGATAACATTTCCACATTTCAATCACAATATATTATAATAGAATCCTTTATCAAAACCATTTTCAATACCAAAATACATAAAAGAGTATATGGTATTTATTTTATTTTAAAAACATTACGGCTTGTTGAGGAAGCCAAAGATCAAATAATATTCGCAGCGGCGGAAAAAGTCGTTGTCACCGCGTACGTTAAAAAAAACATTACTTTTGTCATTTAGTAAAACGATTCGTAGAAAAATATTCCTTTTGTATAAAAGTAAAAGTAAAAGGAGTTTTTACACCGTATAAAAGAAAGTTGTGTATAAAACGAAATATGCCTCAATGAAAGGAGATTGAGACGAAGTCCCTTACATTGGGTCCGACATGACTCGATCGTTATTTAACGTCCTGAATAATAAACTTGAGTTAATTTATACTTGATTAAGAACCTTTTTAAATTTCATTATTCTTTTTATATCACTTATTGCCATGTTATAAACATTATGTAACCATTTAAGTTAATAATGTTTGTTTTGCCAATATTTGGTTCTTAAGTCGTAAGTGGACTTGTTACAATTACATGTTGTTCGTGTGGTCAAAAGTTCTTTATATACAGAATGAAATTCCTGATTTGGATATCATATATATCATATATATCCAGAATATACATTTATTTATAATATTACATAATCATTTAGAGGTAAGAAATGAAATGCACCGTTCATGGAGACGGTAAGCCGTACGTACGCATGAACGCTACTTTCATTTCTTTGTCATATTAGTGGAATTAAAACTAAATGATAGGTATGTATATTTTAATTCCAGAATTATATTCATTATTTATATATATCATTAATTATATATATACATTATATACATGTAATTTTAATAGTACATTACATTTGGGGATAAAAAATGAAATGCACCGTTCATGGAGACGGTAAGCCGTACGTACGCATGAACGCTACTTTCATTTCTATCTCATACTTTAATGGAAAGAAATAATAATGATATAGAGGTATATTATAATTCTAGTATAACATCAAATATAATAACTTTAAATCCATCCTTTACACGTCCCACATATGGCATTAACGAATCACATCACTTTTAGGGGGTGGTAGTCCGCACTTCCTTAAATGAAGATATCGTGTTTACCAATGATGGAAACCATAAAGGTATGTCAAAAATGAAAAATACATAAGCTTAAATAAAACATAAACATATTATATATCATATATAAAAATAGTGACATCATAATGGCCACCCTTGAAGGTGTTAAATGAGTATTGAACAATCATCGTTTCGGGAGGCAGAATTTCGCCATCCACGGAAACCGTATGTTCTTTAACCATTTGATGTAGTTGTGTGAGAGTGTAGCTCAAATAAATATTATAACAACATACTAGTATATTGAAGATACTGGTGTTGTTACAAAAGAAGTAAATAAAAAGAGTTTAGAGGGTTGGAGAAGCAAAATAAAACAAATGAACAAGAGAGAATGAATTACCTTTAAAAGTGTAACTCCCTTTTGATTTGAGCCTAAAGGCTTCCTTTGAAAGGATTATGTCCAAAAGGAATCCTCTAGGATGAGGAGAGGGATGTGTAGAGAGTAATTGGGCAGGGGTTGGACGAGCCAAAGGCTTGCGAAGTGTGTGAAATGGGGTAGAGGTGGGGGCCTTTTATAAGAGGAGAGGAGGGGCACTTTTGGAAAGTAAAGAAATATTACTTTATTTGAAAATGTGTTTCGGTTTTAAAAGGTCCCAAATTGATATAATTCGTGGATAAGGTGATAAGGGTTCGAAATACACTAATATAATTGGTTTTGTCCATGTGTAGGGTTTAGAGTTTTCATTATCTTTCCATTTTATTTAAATCATCAAATAATGATGTCATCACTGCCTCATTATTATGTCATAACTAATTTAATTTATATAATGTCTAAAAATCATAACAAAAATACTATGATGTATTAAACCGTTTTATCTTTCCAATGACTATTTATAATCAAAATTTGGACTTTTATAACCCCACTAAAAAATTATTTTAGTAAAACAATTTATGTTAGTGTCATTTTCACTTTAACATTAAATAAAAATATATTAATGTCATTTTCCAACTAAAGTGGCTCCATGGGGTCCCAAGTTGGCCCATGGCTTTTCTTGGTCGGCCATGACTCACCCAATAGGTGTAGGACAAGTGTCATGGTGTTCTCACATTCTTATAATACCATTTTTACCTTAAATTACACTAATTACCTCTAATCGCGATTAATGAAAAAAAGTTACTATTCACCAAAAAATTATTTTAATCTAATTGAACCAAATTTTACTTCTTAATGACAACCATGTATGTAGGATTTTCAAAATACAATACACATTAGTGGTAAACTTTCATTTAGCTGAAAAATCAGTTTGCTTGATTACCACTTAGTGGTTTCACTATTCATCAAAAATTGAAGTTTTTCAGAAAATTACCAAAAATTCACCCTAAGCTATATTTGATATTACGAATTCAAAAATGAAGTCCATTTTACAAAATTCAAAACATATAAGTCAAATTAATTAATTTAATAATTAATTCCCGCTGTCATGACAAATAGCGTGTTTTTGTGAAACAATAAGTATCAAAAGATTGACACCAATTTAAGTCCAATTTCAAAGTGAAATTGATTCCCATGACCACCATTGGATTAACTGGTAAAAATATTATCTAATTTCACTTTAAAACCAATTAAAATAATAATCTAATCATATAAATAATTTATATTAAAAAGAGGTTTTGAATTAAAATACAACATTTTACACTATTCATAAAAAAAAGAACTTTATCAGAATGGTACCAAAAATTTACACAACGTACATTTTGATGTCCCGGTTCTAAAGAAGAGTTATATTTGGTCCAAAATAAAGTATAAGAGTGATCAAAACTATATTTAATGATGGTTCACCATTAAAATATGATAAGTGAACCTTTAGTGAAAATTAGAGTATATATACCCTAAAATTGAACTCTTTCCGTATTTTAAGCCTTTATCTTTTATTGGGTAAATGTATAAACATTTAAAAACATATCTAATCATATTTTAGTTATTTCTATCCATTCCCACCAGTACAACGGCTACTTGTTAACTAACATTTAAAATAATATTATTTTATTACTAGTGTGCTACGTAAGTTTCAAAGAAACTCATCGTTGCGTATCGGGTACGCTCTCGAACATAGCAACCCCTTTAAAATAAAATTAATATTTAATTCGTAAATATTAATAAATATGAAAATTCTTTATTCTTTTTTTACCTGGGATGTTACATCCTTCCCCCCTTTTGGGAATTTCGTCGTCACAATTTTATTCACTTATAAAAATAAGTGGGGGTAGTTATCCCTCATAGCATTTTCAGATTCCCACGTTGCCTCTTAAATCACATGGGTTTTCCACAAAACCTTTACCTGATGAATCACCTTATTCCGTAACACTTTCTCCTTGTGGTCAAGAATCTGGACCGGTTGTTCCTCATAAGATAGGTTCTCTTCCAGTTAAACTACCTCTGGACTCAAAACATGAGATGGATCTGGCATATACTTTCTCACCATTGAAATGTGAAAAACATTGTGTACCTAAGATAAACTCGGAGGTAAAGCCACCCGGTATGCAACTGATCCAACTCTTTCCAGAATTTCGTATGGTCCAACCAACCATGGACTCAACTTTCCTTTCTTACCAAATCTCATCACACTTTTCCAAGGAGAAACTTTGAGAAAATCATGATCACCTACCTCAAAAGATAGATCCTTCCTCCGGTTATCCGCATAACTCTTCTGCCTGCTCTGAGCTGTTCTCATGTGTTTTCTGAATCAACTGAACTTTTTCTGCCATCTCTTCTACCAATTCTGGTCCCATCAGCTTCCTTTCACCCACTTCATTCCAAAATGCTGGAGTTCAACACCGCTTCCCATATAATGCCTCAAATAGTGCCATCTGTATACTAGAATGAAAACTGTTATTATATGAAAATTCAACCAAAGAAAGATGTTGGTCCCAACTTCCCTGATAATCCATAGAACAAGCTCGTAGCATATCCTCCAATGTCTGAATTGTTCGTTCTGACTGCCCATCTGATTGAGGATGAAAATCTGTACTAAAATTTAATTCAGTACCCAACGACTTCTGAAGGCCTTTCCAAAATTTAAAAGTAAACCTGGGATCACGATCCGATACAATGGAGAGAGGAAATCCATGTAACCTGACTATCTCTTTAAGATACAGACGGGAAAGTTGATCTAGAGAGAAAGTATCTCGTATAGAAAAGAAATGATCAGATTTGGTCAAGCGATCAACAATAACCCAGATTGCATTATTACCTCGAGATGTCCTCGGTAATCCCACAACAAATACTATGGATATGTTTTCCCATTTCCACTCTGGCACTGGTAAAGGCTGAAGCATCCCTTTCGGTAACTGCTGCTCTACTTTAACCTGTTGACATGTCAAACACTTCACAGTAAAATCAGCAATGTCTCTTTTCATTCCATCCCACCAGTAATACTCCTGCAGATCTCTGTACATATTAGTACTTCCAGGATGAAAAAACAACTCATTCTTCAACTGTGAATCACAAGGCACACATAACCTCTTCACAAACCTCAAAACACAAACACAAACTTATCCAAGAACTCATGGAAAATTTTATTCATAAGTTCCATGAATACAACAGGTGCATTGGTTAACCCAAAAGGCATAACTACTAATTCATAATGGCCATATCTAGTACGGAATGCAGTCTTCGGAACGTCTGCTTCTTTTACTTTCAACTGATGGTACCCCGATCTCAAGTCAATCTTCGAAAAATACTGAGCTCCCTAGAGCTGATACCACTTCATTCGATGGCCCAACATCTGCTGAAGTTGTTGCAAAGGATTTTACCACCCCTTTCTTCTTGTATTCTAACTGCTTTCCCCCAGTTGAGCTCTTCGTTGGACACTCGTTTTCATAATGACCCATTTCATTACACTTAAAACATCTTACCGTTGGCTTTTCATTTCCTGCTTGATCATCTTCCTTACAGTTACGAGCAATATGACCAGACTTACCACACCGAAAGCACTTACCAGACTTGGATAAACATTCTCCAGGATGCATTTTACCACAATTCTCACAGGATGGATATTTGGTTTTCTAACCTCCTTGCTTCTTTGATGAATTCTTCCGCTTTTCCTGCCAACTAGATCTCTTATTCTGTTGTTTGTCATAGAACACCTGATCATCGGCAAACTCCATTTCCACCTTCTCCGTACATCGAACAAGTTTTTCATAACTTTTGAACTCACGAGAAGCTAAAGCCCTTCGATAATTTGGCTTTAACCCTGAGTAAAAATGGTTTATTTTACTATCAAGATCTCGTATGAAGTTTGGAGCATACCTTGCCAATCGAGTGAACTTTTCTTCCTAAGCAGCCACTGAATCATCCTCCTTCCTCAATTCTAGGAACTGGTTTTCCATCCTAAGACGAACCACCTTAGGAAAATATTTCTCAAGAAACATACCTTTGAATTCGTCCCAGTGAAGATCCTCAATCTCATCACTATCCCTTATATTTTTCACCATCGACCACCACTGATCAGCTTCACCTTCAAAACGGTAAACAGCAAGACTAACCTTTTGATGTTCTGAACACCCCATGACATCAAAAATCTTCTCCAGTGCTTTAATCCACCCTTCAGCTTGCACAGGGTCAGATGATCCTCTGAATGATGGGGGATGTAGCCTCATGAAATGTTCCACCACTGACATTTTCCTCTTCGATTGATCTGGCAGATCTCGTTCATGGATACCACCACCATTTATAGCCTGAGTCAACTGTTCCATCACTGCAACAAACTGTTCAGTTCCGATTCCAACCATCTCAGGTTTCTGATTTGGAATGTTATCTTCCTCCTGATGTCGTCCCAATATAGCTGCTTTGTTTCCTCTGCGGAAAACCATTCTGAACACAGAAATATCTTAGGCGAAGCAACATGGTAATCCGTAAATGCTTTATCATTTCAATCATATTATAATTTAACACTTTTCTAACTCCTAAAGTTGCCTAAACCGACCTCTGATACCAACTATAAGGCCCCAGCCTTAAACCTTACATAATATTGAATTAAATGAATAATTCACATTGAGGATCTTTTCAGGTTTAGAGTTTTAGAGAATTAGAACATAACTATTACATCTTAAAAGATTACAAAGTAGACACTTCTACTATGTCTCCATAAAAAAAACTCTTAAAAAGAAAGATGTCTAGATTCCATGTTTTAGATAGCATGAAATTCCCTTGATCCCATCCTTGACCTTATTCCACTTTAAGTCCTGTGAAAAACATTTCGAAAAACTTGGGGTGAGCATAAAAAGCTCAGTAAGGGATACAAAAAGAATGAAAACTAGTAGTTTTTCAAACATCAAGTAAACCATGTATACTATATCAAAGTAATACCTTCACCTTCATGAAGTAGTAAAAAAATCTTCACTGAATAAAGTATCATTACTTACCTTTTTGTAACCAAAGGATCACCATAAAACCCATATAAAGAACACATAGAATATATAAAGGTAACATGGGACATAAACATACTTAAGTGGAATAACCATACAGTTGACTTCCACACATATCACTTAATGGAATAGCCATACGGCCAATTTACATACATACTTAATGGAATAGCCATAAGACCGACTTCCATACCCAATGCATTGGAGGTTATAACGTAACCACCCGTCCTGGTATTCACGGCACCACCCGTCATATGGTTTATAACATAACCACCCGTTAAAATGTCCAAGTACCAGTATAAAATCATAAAACATAAAACCAATATAAAGGAATGATAACATTTCCACATTTCAATCACAATATATCATAATAGAATCCTTTATCAAAACCATTTTCAATACCAAAATACATAAAAGAGTATATGGTATTTATTTTATTTTAAAAACATTACGGCTTGTTGAGGAAGACAAAGATCAAATAATACTCGCGGCAGCGGAAAAAGTCGTTGTCACCGCGTACGTTAAAAAAAACATTCCTTTTGTCGTTTAGTAAAACGCTTCGTAGAAAAATAATCCTTTTGTATAAAAGTAAAAGTCAAAGGAGTTTATACACCGTATAAAAGAAAGTTGTGTATAAAACGAAATATGCCTCAATGAAAGGAGATTGAGACGAAGTCCCTTACCTTGGGTCCGACTTGACTCGATCGTTATTTAACGTCCTGAATAATAAACTTGAGTTAATTTATACTTGATTAAGAACCTTTTTAAAGTTCATTATTATTTTTATATCACTTATTTCCATGTTATAAACATTATGTAACCATTTAAGTTAATAATGTTTGTTTTGTCAATATTTGGTTCTTAAGTCGAAAGTGGACTTGTTACAATTACATGTTGTTCGTGTGGTCAAAAGTTCTTTATATCCAGAATGAAATTCCTGATTTGGATATCATATATATCGTATATATCCAGAATATACATGTATTTATAATATTACATAATCATTTAGAGGTAAGAATTGAAATGCACCGTTCATGGAGACGGTAAGCCGTACGTACGCATGAACGATACTTTCATTTCATTATCATATTAGAGGAATTAAAACTAAATGAGAGGTATGTATATTTTAATTCCAGAATTATATTCATCATTTAGATATATCATTAATTATATATATACATTATATACATGTAATTTTAATAGTACATTACATTTGGGGATAAGAAATGAAATGCACCGTTCATGGAGACGGTAAGTCGTACGTACGCATGAACGCTACTTTCATTTCTATCTCATACTTTAATGGAAAGAAATAATAATTATATAGAGGTATATTATAATTCTAGTATAACATCATATATAATAACTTTAAATCCATCCTTTACACGTCCCACATATGGCATTAACGAATCACATCACTTTTAGGGGGCGGTAGTCCGCACTTCCTTAAATGAAGATATCGTGTTTACCCATAATGGAAACCATAAAGGTATGTCAAAAATGAAAAATACAGAAGCTTAAAGAAAACATAAACATATTATATATCATATATAAAAATAGTGACATCATAATGGCCACCCTTGAAGGTGTTAAATGAGTATTGAACAATCATCGTTTCGGGAGGCAGAATTTCGCCATCCACAGAAACCGTATGTTCTTTAACCATTTGATGTATTTGTGTGAGAGTGTAGCTCAAATAAATATTATAACAACATACTAGTATATTTAAGATACTGTTGTTGTTACAAAAGATGTAAATAAAAAGAGTTTAGAGGGTTGGAGAAGAAAAATAAAACAAATGAACAAGAGAGAATAAATTACCTTTAAAAGTGTAACTCCCTTTTGATTTGAGCCTAAAGGCTTCCTTTGAAAGGATTCTGCCCAAAGGGAATCCTCTAGGATGAGGAGAGGGATGTGGAGAGAGTAATTGGGCAGGGGTTGGCCGAGCCAAAGGCTTGAGAAGTGTGTGAAATGGGGTAGAGGTGGGGGCCTTTTATAAGAGGAGAGGATGGGCACTTTTGGAAAGTAAAGAAATATTACTTTATTTGAAAATGTGTTTCGGTTTTAAAAGGTCCCAAATTGATATAATTCGTGGATAAGGTGATAAGGGTTCGGAATCCACTCATCCAATTGGTTTTGGCCATGTGTAGGTTTTAGATTTTTCATTATCGTTCCATTTTATTTAAATCGTCAAATAATGATGTCATCACTGCTTCATTATTATGTCATAACTAATTTAATTTATATAATGTCTAAAAATCATAAACAAAATACTATGATGTAGGAAATCGTTTTATCTTTCCAATGACTATTTATAATCAAAATTTGGACTTGTATAACCCCACTCAAAAATTATTTTAGTAAAACAATTTATGTTAGTGTCATTTTCACTTTAACATTAAATAAAAATATATTAATGTCATTTTCCAACAAAAGTGGCTCCATGGGGTCCCCAAGTTGGACCATGGCTTTTATTGGTCGGCCATGACTCACCCAATAGGTGTAGGATAAGTGTCATGGTGTTTTCACATTCTTATAATACCATTTTTACCTTAAACTACACTAATTACCTCTAATCGCGATTAATGAAAAAAAGTTACTATTCACCAAAAAATTATTTTAATCTCATTGAACCACATTTTACTTTTTAATGACAACCATGTATGTAGGATTTTCAAAATACAATACACATTAGTGGTAAACGTTCATTTAACTGAAAAATCAGTTTGCTTGATTACCACTTAGTGGTTTCACTATTCATCAAAAATTGAAGTTTTTCAGAAAATTACGAAAAATTCACCCTAAGCTATATTTGATATTACGAATTTAAAAATGAAGTCCATTTTACAAAATTCAAAACATATAAGTCAAATTAATTAATTTAATAATTAATTCCCGCTGTCATGACAAATAACGTGTTTTTGTGAAACAATAAGTATCAAAAGATTGACACCAATTTAAGTCCAATTTCAAAGTGAAATTGATTCCAATGACCACCATTGGATTAACTGGTAAAAATATTTTCTAATTTAATTTTAAAACCAATTAAAATAATAATCTAATCATATAAATAATTTACATTAAAAAGAGGTTTTGAATTAAAATACAACATTTTACACTATTCATAAAAAAAGAACTTTATCAGAAAGGTACCAAAAATTTACACAACATAAATTTTGATGTCCCGATTCTAAAGAAGAGTTATATTTGGCCCAAAATAAAGTATAAGAGTGATCAAAACTATATTTAATGACGGTTCACCATTAAAAGGTGATAAGTGAACCTTTAGTGAAAATTAGAGTATATATACCCTAAAATTGAACTCTTTCCGTATTTTAAGCCTTTATCTTTTATTGGGTAAATGTATAAACATTTAAAAACATATCTAATCATATTTTAGTTATTTCTATCCATTTCCGCCAGTAAAACGGCTACTTGTTAACTAACATTTAAAATAATATTATTTTATTACTAGTGTGCTACGTAAGTTTCAAAGAAACTCATCGTTGCGTATCGGGTACGCTATCGAACATAGCAACCCCTTTAAAATAAAATTAATATTTAATTCGTAAATATTAATAAATATGAAAAATTCTTTATTCTTTTTTTACCTGGGATGTTACATGAGGAACCTTAAGACACAGTTCGAATTTCATATTAAAGGAAAGAGGTATTAAGTAATTATTTAATGAAACCTCAGTAATGGTTTATGAATAATGTTGGATGATTGAAGTAATTTGGTTTTTGAATTCAAAGATTAAGTTATATGAATAATAATAAGTATATGTATTATTAGTTTATGTTTTTATTAAGGATTTAAAATGATATTTTTAATGGTGTTGTAGAAATTGAAAAGTTATATCATGGAGAAGTGATATTTTTATTATGGGTAGGTAACCCTTAATTAATACCTATTACAGAGATAAAGATGTTTGGATAATGATATTCGGGATATGAATAAGTATATTGGATGGTCTAGATTACCATATATTTGAGTATTGATAAATTTCATCAAGGATAAAGTTTACAACTTGTTGGATTTAATTAATATCTCTAATAATCTTTGGAATACGGAAGCATTCATATTTTCCAAAAGTTATTATGACAATTAAGGGAATATACTATAAGGGTATTAACATGTTTCTAAGGTGACTACCAAGTGGTACTTGTGATATATGAGGATTAATATTAATCTTTTTTCATGAATTTATTTTTAAATCATTTCATTTTTCATATTATTGAAGAGTTATAAGGATTTATATCTATTGGAATGTTATGATAAACTTCAGATTAAATAAGTAAGATTAAAGTGTTATCTATACATATAAAGATCTATTCATATTAGATAGCCTATTAAAACTACTTTGTATTGATGAAAACTGATGAAAAATGGGATGGTGTATCTCAAATCAAATGATCTATTAGTAATTCATGAATTAAAAAGCCACATTCATTTTTATAGAAATAGGTGAAGTAGATCAACAAACAGAAAAGAGATATGTTTTTTAAATATCAAGTATGTATATCATTTCATGAAATTTTGTTAGCATTTGGAAAAAGGATCTTGAAACAAAAAATGTTAACCCAGTACCTTCATTTTTAATTAATCAAATGGTCCCATAGATGATCATAGATATAAGTATATATTATTAATAACATTCTCCCGACCAAGTTCTATATCACACTCCATCATAGTATTGAAGTTATATTTCACTTATATCTCCATTTTTCACTTCCAACCTATGTTTTCCTACGTGGAAATCCTGTGATATGTTACTTTGGGTAACTGTTATGGTTATAAATTTCGATTTTTATGGGACATTTTAGTATTTATTTTTATAATCTGAGTTTCTATGAATAAAACTTTAGAGAATTAATCAATGTATAATCCAGATTAATTTTGAGGGAGAACTTAATATTAAGGGGTGTAGAGTACAACACCTCGAGATTTTGTGATTTTTTTAATTAATTATTTCATTTTGATATTTTGAATTTCACGCAACAATAAAATTATGTTTTATATATTAAATAAATATGATTTTATTGAATTATACACAAAACCTATTTATCTTTCACTACATGAAACATAATTTGTAACATGGACTACATGGAACATCAAGGCTCACGTACATTATATACAATATTTACTTTCCTTGATGGAGTGCGTAACACGCAAGACAAAGTGTTACTAAACTAAAATATATTATTAATAATATAGTTATTTAACATAATAAGATATAAAATATGTATTACATTGATTTTTTTGAATAATATTACCTAACATATGAAAATACATGTTTTAATTCACTAGTTAAAAATTAAATAATATTGAATATAAAGAAAATTATTATTATTATAAGATATTTTAAAATAATAAAATAATTAATTATTGTTAGTCAGTGATATGAATTTCATATATATGTTATATGTTCAATAAAATATTTTCAATATTTATCCAATATATTTTATAGATATAAGATATGAAAAATCCAAATTTTCTGATAAAAACCTATATTTTTTAATAAGTCATTTTTATTTTCCATTAACAGATACCCCATTTTAAATCCATTTTGGGAAATTTTATATATTAAATATATCAAAATTAAACTCATATTTTAAATAATATCATAATAATTAGTTTAGGTTTAATATTTTTTATTTTGGGTGAAGTTTCAATTTTTTATTGAATAGGGAAAAATACTAAATTTTAGTTCAAAACAGATTTTTCATCTAAATTATTAATACGGGTGAATTACATTTGAAATATATTTAAAAGAATAATTACATTTTATTTATTACAATTAACATAAATTTTTTCATTAGAACAAATTTCACATTTAAATTAAATATAAACACTTACTAGACTGTTGATTATTTTTTTCTAGAAAACCCAACATTGCCATCCCATCAGTGTGAAGAAATTTAAATTATATTCTACCACTTCTGTGATTGGAATTTGTAAAAATGTTCTAAATATTTTTGATAAAATTTATTTATAATTTTTAATAATTCAAACAATGCTTTTTACCAAAATTATTAGTGAATGCAGTTCAAATTAATTACAACAATTACATTAAAATTAATCTTAATAATGGACTAAACTGTAATATTAAGTCCCCAATGACCTGGATACTTTTCCAAAACCCATTGGACGGACATATTTAAAACATATCAATCCTTTTATTGACTTGTGTCCCTTATGGGATCCACATTCCATGGGAAAAAAGTGGGTGGAATTCCCTTTCCAATGATTTATAATAGTGTCACTCCTTCTCCACTACAAAAAGAAATCCTCTCCAAGAATTTATTACACCATTAAAAAATATTATATTTGGCCAATATCATATAAAATGTCCACCAAACATCTATACCTTCTTTAATGAAGCATCCATTTTGGTCGATATCCCTTCAAGTAATCCCATTGGTGAAAACCAAAAAAGAGTAACATGATTAAGAGGTAACACCCTCTTTCAAACTCTTTTCTTTTATTTTCATTCTCTAGCACCTCAATTCCTCATATTACAATATTTTATTAAACATTTATCTTAAATATATTAGGATGTTGTTATTATTTGTTTCATACCTTAAATTACATGTACTTCCTTCTAATGGGTAATGAACATATTGTTTACGTGTACGGTGAAATAAAGCCACACAAAACAATGGTTGTCAATTTATACATTATCATCTTTCATGTTGGAAACTATGATGGAAAATATATTTAAATATGGTATATATTTTATTTATTATTCCTTAATCTTTTTACAACGCATGTATTTATACTTTACATTTAATTTAAATACGATAATTTCATTTGAGGGAGTGTGGACTTCCACCCCTTCAAAGGGATGTGATTTGTTCACACACAACATGAAATGTATTAAGGAAGGGTTTGGTGAAATTATATGATATATATGATATAATAATGATAATTTTATAATGATATATATATATATTCTTATTTTTTATCCTAAGCATTTCATTCCATGTGACAAAAAAAACTGAAACAATGTTCATACATATATACGACTTACCATCTCCAGGAGTGGTGTATTTAATTTCATTCATATATATTACATAAATTATTATAATACATATATAATTTATATAAATGATATTTAAATCATATTTTACATTTATTTAATTGTTATATAAGTATAGGGACCAAACATATAACAAATTAAGACACATGTAATTAACAAAGTAGACATTACTCGAAGTGAAACCATAACATAAGATTTTTAACAAGTTGGTAATATAAGGTCATAAAATACCATATATGTTTTTGAATATAATAATATGGTTTTCTAAAATATACATAATAAATTTATATTTATCATACAGGTGATTTTTCTATGTATGAAGAGAGTTAAGACACTTGGAAAGGGTATTTCTTGTCACATTTCATTTCTATTAGATACAAGACATGCTCCACACTCTTTCCATTTGTGTGGTGTATATATTATCCATGAATTTATTATATAATTATAATAATTATTAAATTTATGGGTAATTACATAAGAATTATATTATATTCTTTATATGGGTTTTATGTTTCAAAAGTTACCAACTCAGTAAGATATTTTTTTTCTCAATTTACCTTTATTGAGTCACATGCCTTGTTATGAACCTATATTTTTATAGAAGGTTTACATAATTCATTTCACATGTTACATCATTAATATTATTATATTAATGATATTTTATTCTTATAATAATTTTATTTTCTTACATTTAAAGTATGATCCAATGTTTCCATGTGATATGAGTTTATTGACACAATCTCATAACTTTTTGAGATTGTTTGTGGAAATGCTTCTTTTATTAGAATATAATAATATATATATGAAGAAAATTCATGTATTTTATTCTCCTATAGTTGTTAATGACTTAATAATGTCTTGATACCATTATGAAACTCATTGGTAAATAAAATAGTTAAGAATGTGTTTTTATGAAATCTCGACCTTACCCTCTCTTCGGTCAGAAATTTGTATTCCTTCAAACCTGTGTTTTCTAAAAATGGGTTCCAAGAATATTCAACAATTCTTTATTAATTTTTAATTGACACTTTTACCGATTTTATATTTTACTGATGTTTTCAAATTAACCTTATTGTCTCTTTCATAATAATGAATTTTTCTTCCCTTTTTACCATGAAAATAGATTATTCTCATCCCCTTATATGACATGTATGGATTTCCCCAATGTCATTCATGTGAAGCTTTTTTTATGTTTAAAAGTTTAATTTTATTTAAATTTATTTTAATAGTATTTTCAAAAAAATTATCAAAAAATGTTTTCAATATTCTTTTATAAGATTGAAAATTATATGATTTTCCAAAATATTCCCGTCATTATTTAAATTTTTAAATTTTTTTTTCAAAAAATGGATTCCCTATAATTTTAAATATTTCATTATATGATTTCAAAGTATTTACAATGAAATGGTTTTCAAAACATTTTCAATATTTCTTTATAATTATAAAATTTCCTTTCAATTAAATTGTTTTCAAAATAATTTCAACATTTCATCAAAACCATTCAAAGTGATTTCAAAGTATAAGGTTTTTAAAATGTTTTTAATCTATTTTTATATGTTATTAAGGAAAAAAGGATTAATAATTTGTTTGAGTATTATTTTATATGTTTTTGGGGATTTTTTTAAAATTATTTTAAAATTTTATTTATAAATTTTAATGATTTTTATAGAAAAATTATTTTCAAATGGTTTTATGTATTAAAAACAATTTTTCTAAAATGAAATGATATTTTCATTAAGAAATATTTTCAAAAGATATTTCAAAATTAATTTTCATCTAATATTACATTTTTTGATGTTATGAATGCATTTCTAGGATATTATTTAAAGGTACTATTCATATTATTTCACTTAATGGGTTGTTCTTGATGTCATGGTCTTTAAAACCCATTTTCTATTTCAAAGGTTATATGTTTATGAAATCTGTGTATCTTTAATAGGTTTTCTTTTTGATGAAATGATTATAAATCCTGTCTTTTTTCCATAGGTTATGATATGATTACATGTTTATGATACCAATTTCACCGGAAATGATATGATTTTCTATGATTTTGTGTCACATGTATGTATGATTTCATTATGAAATGGGAGGTAACTATATCTCCATTCAATGAATCGAGTAACAATTTATATATCATGAGATAGAAATGGATGGAAAGTGAAATGAACTATGTTTTGTATTATAGGGATGGAATGATAAATGAAATCATCTCAGTAATATAAGGATGTAATGAGGAGTGAACTGAGTTCCTTAAAAAAGGGATTGAATTTGTACTGAACCTGGTTAAGTAGAGGACATTTTCCACTGATATGGCCTAGAAAGAAATTCCTTGACTACTATGTAAGTATTTACATATGCTTATGTGTCTGCCATAAATCCTTGTTTTATTCCTCTAGTATTCCTTCATGGCATATGCACTTTATTTCATTAGAATTCAAGTCTTAATAACTATAAATATTTATGCCATTTTTCATGTATATAATTATTTATATATAGGGTATGATATTCTATTTTCTTGATTATGTTCCCATACCCCTATGCTCACATTTATGCTTTCATTTCTTGAGTGTTTACCCTTTATGAGCATCTTATCTCACCCCTTTTATGTTTCCTTCCCTAGTTTGTGAAGAAATATTTATTATATGATATGTCTAAGAGGGTTTTTATACATGTAAAACCTTCTGAGAAATAATGTATCTCTCTCATGTACAATTATTTATGTTTCCATGTTTCCGAAGGTACTAAACTAATATGGTCTTTGGGCATATGTTTTCTAATTATTTTAAGTATTACACAAAAGTTATGTAATGTTAATGTATGAGAAGCGAGGGTCGTTATACTGACACATGTCCTAATTTTATTGAATTATTAGTTTTCATTCATAATCATTAAAAGATTGTTTATGCGGCCATTTATTTCCTTTTAGATTATAATGTTACTGTATTATTATTGTATGAAAAGTAAATTCAATTTCATCATATATTTTCTAATAAGAGAAATATTTTTATTTTTGGGATATATATGGGATATATTTAACTATAAATAGTATTTAGAAACATAAATGGTATTTATATTTAATAGTAATTTATTTTTAAAATTTAGACAGAAAATAATTATATAAAATTGTGACATAGTTATGATTTGGTAATTGTTTAATTAATGTAAATACTAAATAAATAATATTAAAAATATTAAAATCAATATAATTTTATTTAATTATTGTCATCCACTAATTTTGAAGATATTATTTCATTTTATTAAATTTATATAAATATTGGTCCGCTTTTATCCTATTTTTATGATATTTTTAAAATGTCAAAAAATGAATAGTATCAAAATTTCTATTAATGATACGTTAAAATACACAATATTTTTTAACATTATATAAAATTTATAATAATATAATAATTGTTAAAAGAACTATAATATGGTTAGATATTTCATCAATGATCAATTTGGGGTTTTTTAGCATTTTATAAATACTATATTAACCCTTAGAGTATAAAAAATCCAAGTTGTCATCATAAGAGTTAAAGGGTATAAATAATGGTTAAAAATATTAGGTTAATAATGTGACCTAAACTTGTCTTAAAATGTTTGGTTGAGTGGATTTATACCCAACATAATAATTCCATAGAAACAAATCACTTTTTATCCATTATTAGTTATAAATTAATTTATAATAATTTAATATTTTAAGAGATTTCAAAATAGTCCCTCACCACACATATAAATGGGAAACTCCTCCCTCACTTCCTCACACCACCTTGAGCATTCTAGCTTTACCAAATCCTACCCATTTCACCCCCCCCCCCCAAATCCTAATCCATGTTTTGGTGGTCCAGGTATTCCAAAAATATCAACTCTATATCCCTTAAAAAGATATATAATGTGAGGTTGAAAAAAATGTGGTAATTGTTTTTACCAACTCATCCATGTCCATTCATTCTTCTACAACATATTAATTAGTTTTTTCTATAATAAATTAATAACTAAAGTTTCATATATATATTTTATTATTTTTAAATTTTTATAATACAACTATATTCAACCTTTAATCAATCCTACATGAAATGAAATCACTACACGTGAGTACGAACTTATTACCTTCTTCATATCGTGGTGTAATTTGTTCATTTTCATCACATTGCATGGATGAGAATAATTATGGAAATAGTTAATGAATATAGTACTTCTTTCATGAAATGTTTTCTTTATAATTAATATACCATCCAATTATTTTCCCTTTTCACTATTTAGGGAATGATACTGTCACTTACGAGTACGTATGACCTACCGTCTGCATGATGCGATTAGATTCACTTTCCACGATGACCACTAATGACTGATTATATATATGTATATAGTTTTAAAATATATTATATATGAACATAATTTCCTTCTTTATAAGAAGTAAATATATCCTACCCACTTGAAATAGGACTTACAAGACAAAACATTTATGGAAAAATAAAGTATTAACACACAAAAAAGGGTAATAACAAAATACTATTAACAAACTAGTGATAACATAATATAATATGATCATAAAAGATATAATAAATTCGGATATGGTTCATGTCTAAATTAATAACACGTTTTAAACCATATATAGGATGTTAAATAATATCCAACAAAATTAAAGCACAATGTAAGGGTTCTTTCACAGTCTCATTACTATTCAATATTGTTCATATATATGTATCTACTAGGAAAGATTTATCATCCATGTCCATTATTATTATTAATTTATTCCAAAATATATTTCATTATCCCAAAACTATTTAAAATATTTAACCCATTATTTAATTTTATTAAATTGGTTTGAAAGGAATTTTTTTCCATTTTCTAAATGGGTTACTTTATGACATTTTAAACAAAAAAATATGGGGTGAAGGTTCTTTAAAAGTTATATGGATGGAGTGGATTTTATCTCTATCATGAAACCATAATTTTTTTAATAATCCTTTGTATTATTATAATATTCTTTTAAATTGAATTGTTTTTTATAACTTCTTGACTTTATAAATAAATGATTTCAAAGAATCTTGGTAATTTCAATCAATTTTTTTAAATATTTTGATAGATTAGTTTAATCTATGTAAACATACTTTTCTAATTTTAAAATATATTGAGGATGATCTATTATGATACCTTCTAACCTATTTTATTAAAGGTTTTATGATCATTTTGATTGTGGATTTTCTATTTCAATACCATTTTTCGTATATGGTTAAAGTATTCAAAATTCATATGCTAGTTTTTCAATACTAATGTTTATTTTGTTTATGTTTCACCCTTTTCATATGATGAATAGCGTAGACATAAAAAATGATTGGTGGGGCCCACTATAGCCCCTCGATGCATCGGTAAGTCCCATCAAACAAACTAATTTGGGTATTGGCTGATGTCTTACCCATTTATGAATGGTGTCTTGGCTGAATCCTTGAAGGTATATTTATGATTTCCATAATTAGGAATTCCATTATTATGAACACTTTATTGATATTCCATGTGATTACCTTATTTTTATAATATCCATGGTCTTGTTTTCTTGTTTGTGTGATTATTTTATATGTTATTATTTATTCATTCCATATTAAGCTCAAGATTATGTTTAAATGGATCATGTTTTCATTATACACCATACCATAATGTTTACAATTATTATTCATATTAGAATTCGATGCATGATTTCCTTTACTAAACATCTGACATCACCCATTATTTAGGTTTTATTTTTTCCCAGGGGCCAAGAATTATATTATGACTAATATTTAGGGTTAATCTAGGAGAATTATGATTTTCTCAAAGGATTTTTGAGGTTTTATTTTAAATTTTTAATTGTAATGTAAGTTAAATGTATGTAATTTGGCTTCTAATAAAGAATAATGGATCAATACATTGTTATTTTAGTATTTTATTTATGCTAATATAATAAAGTAAGGGACATAATCTGGGATTCTGGGGTCGGGGAATTATAAAACAACATGATTTGGATGAAAAGAATTATATCACCTCACATATATCATATGACGTGATTTATATCCTCAATTTTACATTGGATATAATTAAATGATTCAATAAGTAATTCCCATAATAATTATAATATAAAAAATATGAATAGGGAAAATAATGATCAAAATTCATTTTTGGAGTTTTGTATGATCAATTCTATATGAATATGATAGGTTATACAAGTTGTAAGATGTTGCATGTGAAATATTCCAACATAAATTAACATTACATTAAGGTGATGGAGTTTAATATTAAGGTCCTCAATAATAGATTCCAAATTGGGAAAAATATATTAGATTATAATATTGATATATTATTAAATAGAATCACTAATTTTGATGGAGATAATAAACGAATTGTGGATGAGATTTTGAATATTTATATTATAAAGGTGATATTTAAATAGTTTCCACCAATGTAATTCCTAATTTATTAGTACTAAAATATTTTTATGTCTATTTAATCATTGTATATTGTATGTTAAATAAATTGATTGTTAATAAAATGCATGTCAAATTAGAAGGGACATAATTTCAATATATTTCATAGATGAAATTAAAATCCATGTGTTCTCATTAAAATTATAAGGTAGAAAATGGTGTAGAGGATATGGATGATTAAATTCACTCTATAATGGAAAGAAAATTCCTAAGTGGAAATGGTGGATTTAGAGGCAAGATACACATGGAAAATGTCTCATGTTGTATTGTTTTTAACATTTGATAAAGGATTCCCTGAAGGTTTTATAATGATGAATAAATAGAATAATTTAAATTAAATATATGTGGAATATTACCTATAAGATTATATCCCAAATCTAGTAGTTTTATGTTCATGAAATTATATATATGGATAATTAATATCATTAAAGAAATTTATAATCGAGGCTGTCTTGATGCGTGTTAAATATAATTAAAATATGAAAATGAAAATTACATTACTGATATTATTGAGAAGGGGGAACATGAATCAGATAAATGTGATCAGCATGATGATGTAGATGATCTGAAGATATACCATTAGGGAGTTCTCTATGATATTGACATTTATAGAAGGAAAATTTGAATGATTAATGGATATCTAATTGAATCCTATGATTATGCGGACTATCTTGATGAATAGATTGGCAATCAATAAGAGTATTCTGATATAATTTTAGGATAAGTACTAGGACTCATTTCTAATATCGATCAATTTCATAAGGTGGAAATTTTCAATAATGAATGACAAATGGGGTGTTCATATATTATTGATTCTATTGATGCACTAGTTTTTTATTGGCAATGAAACATGAATCATCACAGATATAAGGTGGTTCAAATAATTAGATACAATTTGGGAGTATCAAAAATGGATAATTGTTATAAAGGGAATAATATTCCCTAAATCAATTAATGACATTTTTAATGAAAGGAGAATAATTTTATTAGATAAATGCTTATCTTTCTCTAATGCTGAGTTTTCAATATAAGAAAAAAATAAAAAACTAAATAAATGGATATATAATCTTTATAATTATTACATGAAAAATAATTCATTACATTCTTCAATAACATTCATATAAAATATTGGAAATTTTTGTGATTATAATAACCCATGATAAATAGAAACATATTAAAAATTAAGGCTATATATGAATGATGGGAAAATATTGGAAAATGAATGATTGAATATTAAATATTTATTAAGAAATAACATTCATGAGAAAATTGGTAAACCATGAAGGATAAATCTACAAGAATATAACATCATAAAATATAAAAAAATCAATAAATTAAAACATAAATGTATTAGCCACACACTCTATTTATAATTTCCAATGAAAAGAATTTACCTTGGTGTCCAGATCACTCTTGATGAGATCTTCAAAATGAAAGGCTGTCTTGTCCAAATCATGTATATATTCTTCTACGTTAATCATCCATTCATTTAGGTCTTTATACATAATGGTAGTATGATTGTTGATCCATATATATTTCCCCTTTTTGTTTCTAAAATAATCATACTTTCACTCATCATGTCATCCTCCTCTTGAAAATTCTTAGTATGAAAGGAATCATATTATATTTATTCCTCTAAAAGAATAATGTGGGTGAATGAAGGAAAGAAATTTCATCATTTTTTGATGTTTTGATTGTATAGATACCTTGGGTACAATATATCATATTTTTATTAGGAATGAGGTTATTTGAATGGGGAAGCTCTTGGTAGTCATTAAAGGGTAATGTGTCCATATAAATCATAGATAGTGGAAAAAATTATATGGATATTATTTTCAATTGTCTATCATTAGGAATAATTTCATTGATTAGAATAAAATACTAAGTGGGAAGAGTAAAAATATATAATATTGATAAATGAATAAATCTCCATCAATAAAAATAATTTGGAGAAATAGGTACTCTCTTTTGTAATATTAAGATGTAACACCCCGATCTTCCACGATACGCTTCTCATTCAATAATGCAATAGCTTGCATTGTACGCAACTTCGAGTTCCAAAACACCGCGACTAATCAAATAAGCCATTATGAATAGTAATAACCACTTTTTAAAATTATAGAAATTTTATATTTTAAAATGGACTTCATTTTTGTATTCGTAATATCGAAATTATCCAAAGGTGAATTTTTTGTAATTTTCTGAGAACTTCCAATTTTTTATGAATAGTGAAAATTACTTAAAAACAACTTTTTTAATAAAAATAATTTATAGTGATAAATTATACAATTTAGTGGTTTTAAAGTATAATTAGAATATATTTTTACCATTTTATCCAATGGCGGTCATTAAAATTAATTTAACATTGAAATTGGACATAAACAATTGCCAATCTTTTGATATAAATTGTTTCTTAAAAACACGCTATTTGTTGTGACAGCGGAAATTAATTATAAAATTAATTAATGCAACTTATATGTTTGTAATTTTGTAAAATAGACACCATTTTTGAATTTGGAATATCAATTATAGCTTAGGGTGAAATTTTGGCATTGTTCTGAAAAACTTCAATTTTTGATGAATAGTGAAACCACTAAGTGGTAGTTAAATAACTGATTTTTCATTTAAATGAAATATTACCACTTCTGTGATTTGATTTTCAAAAATCCGACATACATGGTTGTTAATAAGAAGTAAAATGTGGTTCAATGAGATTAAAATAATTTTTTGGTGAATAGTAACTTTTAAGTTCTTAATCGCGATTAGAGGTAATTAGTGTAGTTTAAAGTAAAAACAATGTTTTAATAATATTATATGAGCTTGAAACTTGTCCTACTCCTATTGGATGAGTCATGGCCTACCAAGACAACCCATGGGTCAACTTGGGGTCCCCATGGAGCCCCTTTGGTTGGAAAATGACATTTATATATATTTATTTAATGTTAAAATTAAATTGACACAAACATGAGTTGTTTTACTAAAACTATTTTTAAGTGGGGTTACACAAGTCCAAATTTTGATTATAAATATTCATTAGAAAGATAAAAAGAGTTCCTACATCATAGTAGTTTTTTATAATTTTTAGACATTAAATAAATTAAATTATTTACGACATCATGATGATGCAGCGATGACCTCATTATTTAACGATTTAAATAAAATGAGAAGATAATGTAAAATCCAAGGCTTACACTTGTCCAAAGCCAATTGGATGAGGAGATTTCGAACCCTTATCACCTTAGCCTCGAATTATATAAGTGTGGGACCTCTAAAATCCGAAACTCATTTTATAATAAAGTGACTTTTCTTTACTTTCAAAGAGTGCCCCTCCTCTCCACTTATAAAAGGCCCCCACCTCTCCCACCTTATTCACACCTTTAAGCCATTTGGCTCGGCCAACCTCTGCCCAAATACTCTCCCAACTTCCCCCTATTACTCCTAGAAGCCTCAATTTGGGCATAACTCTTCCCAAGGAAGCCTTTGGATCAAATCAAAAAGAGTTACCCGATTTTGAGGTAATGTCTTCTCTAATGTTGTTTTGTGTTATTTTTCTTCTACAACCCCATAAATCTTTTTATTCATTTCTTTTGTAACAACAACAGTATCCTCAATATACTAGGACTTTTTTATAAGAATTATTCGAGCTAAAATTACACACACCTACATCTAATGGTTAATGAACATACGGTTTCTGTGGATGGCGAATTTCTGCCTCACGAAACGATGATTGTTCAACACTCATATAACACCTTCAAAGGTGGCCATTAAGATGTCACTATATTTATATATGATATATAATGTGTTTATGTTTTACTTATTCTTCTGTATTTATCATTTATGGCATACTTTATGATTTCCATTATGGGTAAAACGCGATAATTTCATTTTAAGAAGTGCGGACTACCGCCCCCTCAAAGTGATTTGAATCGTTAATGCCATGTGTGGGATGTATAAATGATGGCTTAAATGGTATTATACACTATATTATACTTTAATTATATTATAAATTTATATCATTAAGGTTCTTGTTCCATTAAATACGAAATACAAATGAAAGTAGCGTTCATGCGTACGTACGGCTTACCGTCTCAATGAACGGTGCATTTCATTTCTTAACTCTAAATGTTACGTGACATTATGAATGAATGTATATACTGGATATATATCATATATATGATATCTACATCATGAATATAATTCTGTATATAATGGATATTTCACCACATGAACAACTTGAAATTATAGGAAGTTTATTTTTGACTCAAGTACCAAAGATTGACAAAACGACCGTTATTAACTTAAATAATTACATAATGTTCATAACATGGTAATAAGGGATATAAAAGGAATAATGAACATGAAAAAAGTTCTTAAGTAATTAGGAATTAACTCTATTTTATTATTCAGGAGGTTAAAGAACGGTCGAGTCAGGACAGGACGCAAGGTAAGGGAACTTCTTAACCCAACATCCATTCATTGGGTTAATCTCCTACGTTCAAATTATGTCATGATATTATTATGTCCTATATTGTATTTGTACATTATTTATGTGTACATATAGTGAATACACATTATAGATGTACTTTATTTAAAAAAATTATCTTTTTAAGGACTTCGTCTCAATCCCCTTTCATTGAGGAATATTTGGTTTTATACAAAACTTTCTTTTATACGGTGTATAAACCCCTTTGAATTTTACGTTTATTCAAAATGAATCTTTTTTATACGAAGAGTTTTACTAAACAACAAAAAGGGAATGTTTTTCTTTCTGTACTTATGCGGCGACAACAACTTCTCCGCCGCCGTGACCATTATTTGAGTTTCGGCTTCCTCTACAAGCCATCATTTTTTTAATGAAAAATAAATACAATGTTTTAACTTTCTTTTATTTTGGTATTGAAAATGGTTTTGAAAGCATTTTTATTATATCAATGTGTTGTATTTATATCTTGTGATTGAAATGTGGAAATGTTATGTTTCCTTTATGCATGTTTTATGTGATACGATTATGTTATGGTTTATGATATGTTTAAACCTATTCATATGAGGAATGCATTGGACTTAATAAGTGACGGGTGGAGCCCGCTATAGCTTCTCGATGCATCGGCAGGTCTCATGAGACAAACTAGTGTATTGGCACGAGGCCTTGACAAAATCTTATTTGTGGTCTTGGCACGAGGCCTTGACTACGTGGTTATGATAGTCTGGCATTATTCATTCCATCATTATGAAAGTGGTTATTGATATTGCATTTGATTATTCGACCATTAAAATATCCATGTGAAAAGGTAAATGGCATTATCTCATTTTACTTTTTCCATATTATGTTGATGTTCAAGTTTAAAAGGCTTTTGTTTTAGTTATACATTGCCTTAAATTTTTATGTTTATTTATGAAAGCTTCCGCAATATTGTTAACCTTACTGAGCATCCAAGCTCACCCCTTTCAATGTTTTAATATTTTCTAGAATGTGAAGAAGTATTTTATGAATGACCTGTAGGGATAGTCCGAAGAGGATAGAAGTGTGGACCATGGAGTCTATGTTATTTTAGTTTTTCACTTTATGATGTAATGTAACGTTTACGAATGTATATAGTGTTCCCAAGGCTACTAAACTAATCGGTCTTTCGAGACTTGATCTTTTGTGATCATGCCAATGTTACGAAGTAATGCACCGACTCTGGGTAGCTGGGGTCGGGGCGTTACAGTTGGTATCCGAGGAAGTTTAGTACAAACCTTGGAAGCTAGATTTAGATAAACTCTGATTAGAGAACGTAGACCTAAGATGAACTTTGAGTATTAGTATAGAAGAACTTCCTAGAATTATGGTATTGTAGAGATTTTGTGAGTTTTCCGAGCAATACATCCCTGTCTGGATACGAGCAGGTAGAGGCGGCTCTGGCACAGATGTACCTAGGGGTAAAACCTGAAAACACCGCTTTGAGCTAGACTCGAACGTGAACTGGTGCACGACAACGGGCCTTGCTGCACTCTTGGTTACGACACTCCCGAGGGATATGCTTAGGATAACTCTCATTTTCTTTAAAAATCATTATGAAGGGTTTATGAGTATATACTTACTCAAAGGAAACATTTCTTTTTATGATTATGGATTATATCCATAAATAGTTCAATTTATGTAAAGTATTTTACAAATATGGAATTATGTATTTTATTTAATAAACTAATATAGTTTATGCCATTGTTTAGAAATGGCGCCTAGTGGAAGGAATGGAAACCGTATCAATGCACGCACTCCGTGTAGGGATTGCCCTCCTGCTCAAGATAATTATTGTGGATCTGGAGATACAACTGTTGCTGATCAACTTATTACCATACTGGGACAACTCACTCAGGTTATGAATAATAACCTTACTCGTATGGAGCACCCTGATCCGCAAAGTGGAGGACCAATGTTAGACCGCTTCATGAGGCAACAACAACCGACATTTAATGGGGGTACAAATCCATTAGTAACTGAGCAATGGATAAACTCCTTAGAGAAAATATTCTACTCCTTGGGGAGTAGTGAAAGGGAAAAGGTTATCATGGCAGTTTACCGCCTCACTGGAGATGCTGATCAATGGTGGTCATTGATTCAAAACACAAAGGAATATGATGACATATCGAATATGGAATGGAGGGAGTTCAAAGATCTTTTCTTAGAAAAATACTTTCCTCATGACCATAGAGCAGATATGGAAAGGCAATTTTTGTGTCTGAGGCAGAAGGAGGATTAGAATATTGCAAAGTATGAGGATAACTTTACAAGGTTAGCGAGGCATGCTTCCGATTATATACATAACCCAAGGAGTAATATTGATCATTTCTTTGATGGGTTAAAACCATTTCTCCGTCGAGCTTTAGTATCACAATCCTTCTCATCATACGAAGATATTGTCCCATGTGCTATCAAGACAGAAAAAGAATTCTATAAGTCTTATGACACCAAAGTAAAGCAAGAGAAGAAGAGAACGGGGGAACAAGAGACAGATAATGAGAAAAAGGGAAAGAAGGATTTTCCATTATGTGATAATTGTGGGAAGAATCACCCTGGTACGTGCCTAAAAAGAATGGGAGTTTGTTATAAATGTGGAGAAAAGGGTCACTAGGCTCGTGATTGCAAGGGAAAGAAAGAGGCTGTCAAAGTTTAATGCTACAATTGTAGGGAAATGGGGCATCATGCAAATGAATGTCCTAAGCGTCAAGGAAACTTACCTCAAAAAAGGCCAAGGGATCAAGGCCAATCTTATGTTGTGACTACAATTGAAGCAGAATAATTAATGTATTGGTGCTTTTGGACTCATGGATTATACTCTGGTTATAAGGATAATGTGATATATATATATATATATATATATAATTATTGTACTACAGTACTTGTTGATTTCAGTAAGGTTTTAATATGATGAAGGTAATTATATTTTTAGTATGTGATAATAAGAGAAACTTTACTTTGTTTGGGGAATCTGATAAATTGATTTTGGAATTAAGAGACCTTTTAGAGAAAGTCTGGACAGAGGTATTTTGGATAACTATAAAGGTTGGAGTGGATTAAGATGATCTTTGGATAGTATTGTTTAAGGTTAAAAAATTTATGAAGATTATTTTTGGAATATTATGATACTATAGTTTTAGGAAAAGGACAACCTGCAGGGTGGGGCATAACCCGTCGCGTCGGACAAAGCTGCAGGAATCGAACCCACAATCATAGTGCGACAGGCCTTTATTTCCTACCACTAGCCTACAGGAAGTCCCTGGTTATTACAAAATAATTTTACTAATCTAAATGGTATGTGTTAACATTTAGAACCTTATACAACTAGGATAAATAGAATATTTTTGAGTTCTGTTACCATTTGGAGTAAAAGTTGGGTTTGTGGTAAAAATTTATTAACGAATGAAAGTATACATAACAAGTAGGTATATTCTCTTACATTCTTAGTAAATCTCCTAAATAAATTCCTCAACATTATAAAAGTTAACTCAAAACAAAAATGTTGTCGGTTAACTTTTCCTACCGGGGAATCAATGATCGTTTAACCAATCACAAGTTTGTGATTTTCTTGTAGTTAAACTTTCTCCTAATCCTATTTTCTATAACTCTCCATCAGAACTTGATGGTTTGTTTCTCCTCCATATCCATATTTTCATAGAATCCTAGAATGGGCTATCTCGGGTGACCTTTGTACTTATCTTGCTTTCTTTTAATGCTATATATTTATTAACCTCATTTCCGATGGGGGTTTTCCACAAAAATATTTTCTCTTTTCAACCTTTTGTTTTCAAAGAAAAATTTCAAATTGCGAGGACGCAATTTATTGAAGGAGGGGAGAATGCAACACCCCGAGCTTCCACGATACGCTTCTCATTCAATAATGCAATAGCTTGCATTGTACGCAACTTCGAGTTCTAAAACACCGCGACTAATCAAAGTAGCTGTTATGAATAGTAATAACCACTTTTTAAAATTATAGAAATTTTATATTTTAAAATGGACTTCATTTTTGTATTCGTAATATCGAAATTATCCAAAGTTGAATTTTTTGTAATTTTCTGAGAACTTCCAATTTTTTATGAATAGTGAAAATTACTTAAAAACAACATTTTTAATAAAAATAATTTATAGTGATAAATTATACAATTTAGTGGTTTTAAAGTATAATTAGAATATATTTTTACCATTTTATCCAATGGCGGTCATTAGAATTAATTTAACATTGAAATTGGACATAAACAATTGTCAATCTTTTGATATAAATTGTTTCTTAAAAACACGCTATTTGTTGTGACAACGGAAATTAATTATAAAAATAATTAATGCAAATTATATGTTTGGAATTTTTTAAAATAGACATCATTTTTGAATTTGGAATATCAATTATAGCTTAGGGTGAAATTTTGGCATTGTTCTGAAAAACATCAATTTTTGATGAATAGTGAAACCACTAAGTGGTAGTTAAATAACTGATTTTTCGTTTAAATGAAATATTACCACTTCTGTGATTTGATTTTCAAAAATCCGACATACATGGTTGTCATTAAGAAGTAAAATGTGGTTCAATGAGATTAAAATAATTTTTTGGTGAATAGTAACTTTTCAGTTCTTAATCGCGATTAGAGGTAATTAGTGTAGTTTAAGGTAAAAACAATGTTTTAATAATATGATATGAGCTTGACACTTGTACTACTCCTATTGGATGAGTCATGGACGACCAAGACAACCCATGGGTCAACTTGGGGACCCCATGGAGCCACTTTGGTTGGAAAATGACATTTATATATATTTATTTAATGTTAAAATTAAATTGACACAAACATGAGTTGTTTTACTAAAACAGTTTTTAAGTGGGGTTACACAAGTCCAAATTTTGATTATAAATATTCATTAGAAATCTAAAAAGATTTCCTACATCATAGTATTTTTTATAATTTTTAGACATTAAATAAATTAAATTATTTACGACATCATGATGATGTAGCGATGACCTCATTATTTAACGATTTAAATAAAATGAGATGATAATGTAAAATCCAAGGCTTAAACTTGTCCAAAGCCTATTGGATGAGGAGATTTTGAACCCTTATCACCTTAGCCTAGAATTATATAAGTGTGGGACCTCTAAAATCCGAAACTCATTTTATAATAAAGTGACTTTTCTTTACTTTCCAAGAGTACCCCTCCTCTCCACTTATAAAAGGCCCCCACCTCTCCCACCTTATTCACACCATTAAGCCATTTGGCTCGGCCAACCTCTGCCCAAATACTCTCCCAACTTCCCCCTCTTACTCCTATAAGCCTCACTTTGGGCAGAACTCTTCCCAAGGAAGCCTTTGGCTCAAATCAAAAAGAGTTACCCGATTTTGAGGTAATGTCTTCTCTAATGTTGTTTTGTTTTATTTTTCTTCTCCAACCCCCTAAAATCTTTTTATTAATTTCTTTTGTTACAACACCAGTATCCTCAATATACTAGGATGTTGTTATAATAAGGATTCGAGCTACACTTACACACACCTACATCTAATGGTTAAGGAACATACGGTTTCTGTGGATGGAGAATTTCTACCTCACGAAACGATGATTGTTCAACACTCATATAACACCTTCAATGGTGGCCATTAAGATGTCACTATATTTATATATGATATATAATGTGTTTATGTTTTACTTATGCTTCTGTATTTCTCATTTATGGAATACTTTATGATTTCCATTATGGGTAAAACACGATAATTTCATTTTAGGAAGTGCGGACTACCGCCCCCTCAAAGTGAATTGAATCGTTAATGCCATATGTGGGATGTATAAAGGATGTATTAAATGGTCTTATAAACTATATTATAGTTTAATTATATTATAAATTTATATCATTATGATTCCGTTCCATTAAATACGAAATAGAAATGAAAGTAGCGTTCATGCGTACGTACGGCTTACCGTCTCCATGAACGGTGCATTTCATTTCATACCTCTAAATGTTACGTGACATTATGAATGAATTTATATACTGGATATATATCATATATATGATATCTACATCATGAATATAATTCTGGATATAATGGATATTTCACCACCTGAACAACTTGAAATTATAGGAAGTTTATTTTTGACTCAAGTACCAAAGATCGACAAAACGACCGTTATTAACTTAAATAATTACATAATGTTCATAACATGGTAATAAGGGATATAAAAGTAATAATGAACATGAAAAAGGTTCTTAATTAAATAGGAATTAACTCTATTTTATTATTCAGGAGGTTAAAGAACGGTCGAGTCAGGACAGGACGCAAGGTAAGGGAACTTCTTAATCCAACTTCCATTCATTGGGTTAATCTCCTACTTTCAAATTATGTCATGATATTATTATGTCCTATATTGTATTTGTACATTATTTATGTGTACTTATAGTGAATACACATTATATATGTACTTTATTTAAAAAATGATCTTTTTAAGGACTTCGTCTCAATCCCCTTTCATTGAGGCATATTAGGTGTTATACAAAACTTTCTTTTATACGGTGTATAAACCCCTTTGACATTTACGTTTATTCAAAAGGAATCTTTTTTATACGAAGCGTTTTACTAAATGAAAAAAAGGGAATGTTTTTCTTTCCGTACTTATGCGGCGACAACGACTTCTCCGCCGCCGTGACCATTATTTGAGTTTCGGCTTCCTCTACAAGCCATCATTTTTTTAATGAAAAAAATACAAAGTTTTAACTTTCTTTTATTTTGGTATTGAAAATGGTTTTGAAAGCATTTTTATTATATCAATGTGTTGTATTTATATCTTGTGATTGAAATGTGGAAATTTTATGTTTCCTTTATGGATGTTTTATGTGATACGATTATGTTATGGTTTATGATATGTTTAAACCTATTCATATGAGGAATGCATTGGACTTAATAAGTGACGGGTGGAGCCCGCTACAGCTCCTCGATGCATCGGCAGGTCTCATGAGACAAACTAGTGTCTCGGCACGAGGCCTTGACAAAATCTTATTTGTGGTCTTGGCACGAGGCCCTGACTACGTGGTTATGATAGTCTGGCATTATGCATTCCATCATTACGAAAGTGGTTATTGATATTGCATGTGATTATTCGACCATTAGAATATCCATGTGAAGAAGTAAATGGCATTATCTCATTTTACTTTTGCCATATTATGTTGATGTTCAAGTTTAAAAGGCTTTTGTTTTAGTTATACATTGCCTTAAATTTTTATGTTTATTTATGAAAGCTTCCGCAATATTGTTAACCTTACTGAGCATCCGAGCTCACCCCTTTCAATGTTTTAATATTTTCCAGGATGTGAAGAAGTATTTTATGAATGACCTGCAGGGATAGTCTGAAGAGGATAGAAGTGTGGACTATGGAGACTATGTTATTGTAGTTTTTCACTTTATGATGTAATGTAACGTTTACGAATGTATCTAGTGTTTTCAAGGCTACTAAACTAATCGGTCTTTCGAGACATGATCTTTTGTGATCATGCCAATGTTACGAAGTAATGCACCGACTCTGGGTAGCTGGGGTCGGGGCGTTACAAAGATGTGTATTATTTCACTATGCATGTTAAGAAGAATTTGGAGAGTCCAACATTTTCTATTACATGAAAAAGTTTCTCAGATAAGTTAAATGTAGCACCCCAATCATTTTCTGGTATGTTTCACTTAAATACACTCTATTCATTTGGTATCCTATATTTCATGAATCATTGCGCCCCTTTGGAACAAAACTTGGTTACTTATAGGAGATATCGACAACTTAGCCACTAAACTTAAATTTACCAGCTCTGTGATTTGAATTTTAAAAACATGACATACATGGTTATGTTTAGGGTGATATTTAGAGTCTGATCTAATTAACATAATTTTCAGTGAATAGTAATCGACCATTATGAATAGTAACCTACCCTTATGAATAGAAATATGAATCTTAAGAATGGTATCAATACCCTTGAACGTATAAATGAATTTGGACACCTTAAAAATGAATATGAATATTTTAAGTGTTTATAAATTTCAATTAAATAATGGTTTAATTAAATATTTAATAAATCATATTTTGAAAATTATTTTTGAAAAATGGAATTTTTTTTTGGATTCTAAATGTCGAAAAATTGTTAGGGTGAATTTCTGGGATGTTTCTGAAATACTTGAATTTTTTATGAATAGTGACATACAATAAATTGCCAAATTAAGATAAATACACTAATTATAGGGTCATGTGTGATATCCTACTGATGTACGCCCACTTGGGTTGGGATCACATGATAAACATGCTATTCATGGTCACGGAATACTCAGTATTCCTTGTCTTGAAGAGAAATAATAAATTAATGAGTTTTATATTAAGAAACCCCATCCCTCCTCCACTATAAAACCCCCTTTCATTCTCTTCTTTCCCCACTTTTATTTTAAAGAAATGAAACCACCGTTTGAGATGAGCTAATTTATCACATTCAAGGACAACAGTTTATCAATTTCTATTATAATATTTAATTCTAATCAGGAAACCATTAGTGTTATGGTCGAACCAGATTATTTTGTAATATATGATATTTTTAGTTGTTTAATACTTTTGTACACATTGTATTATGTTATAAATCAAAAAATGTTCATCGTAATCAAACCCACTGAATAACCAAAACAGTTATCACTAAGGTTATATATATATAAATTCCAAATTAAATTTAAAACCATGTAATCTCTTTGATTTTTTCTAATAGTGTATAACTTTATTTCTGGACAACCACATCTTTCTTATATATTTATACGAACTTGAATATAAGTGAACCAATCATTTAAAACCAAGTAAACAAACAATCCTGAACAATGAAACTGAACCTTATAACTAATCAAAAAGTCCTAGAATGAACTAAAAAGGATTATAATAAATAATTTACATATAAAAGAGGTTCTGGACTTATGAATTAATAATCCAAATTTGATTATTCAATTCTTTAATAACAATTCAAGAACACCTTCAAGCATAAGGTAAGGGATCCTCTCTCTCACTTGTATTTAAGAATCCACCCTATCTTGTGTGATTTTGTTTTTAATTTCTAATGATGGTGTATGTTTTGTAACCTCCCCCATACTGCCCTTTTGAAATATAAATGATGATATACCCCTTTACCTCTCATTAAGACCTTGCAATAACACTCGTTACCGAGCCAAAATTTTTGTAAGAGGTTTTCTCATCTCACTTTCAATTTTGTGGGATTTTCATTGTTTGCCTCTTATTTCATATATGTGGTATAGGTTTACTACCATTTGACATATGTTGCCATGGTTCTAATTATATTCATTGGATTTTGTGACTCTTTTGGTGGTTATTAACTTTTTCATATGACTCAATTTAATACAACACGGTAACGATCTTTGTCTCAATTTTCACTTCGTTGTGACTTGCACAGTAATTGTGCACCTACTCTTTCTTATGTGGTGTACCTACTTCCCATTCGAGATCAATTTTCAATTGAAATTATATTCCATTTAAATATCCATATTCTCATATCATGGATATTGTCATTTTCTTAGTTTTATACCATTGTATATACGGTATTTATTTTGAATGTTGTTTTGACTGTGGAAATGTTGATTAATCCGTATCCTTTGTTCTATAGAGATAATGTAAATAAATATTTCTCTTGTATTGAATCTATTTTTAAAGAATCATTTGGATGTAGATGTGGGTGGTGCCCACTATATCCCCTCGATGCATCGGTAGGTCTCATGAGACAAAAGAGTTTGGCGAAAAACCCTTCGAGTTTGTTTCCAAAAATCAGACGGGTTTCTACCCATATAACTAAACTGTTTTTATAGTATTATGGTTAATTTTCCAAATACATGACATCTAATTAATAAGAATTATTTTTATTCATTATCGGTTATAATTATTGTCTAGGAGGTTTTCACAATGACAAAATCTATGGATGCAGTTTCATTCTCAGGTTATTAATGGAATCAGTTGTTCATTTACTCACTATGCCATTTTGATTATGTAAGATTGTTTATGATTCACATATTATTGTATGCATGATTCCACTATTTTTTACCCTTACTGAGCATTTGAGCTCACCCCTTTCATTGTTTACCTTCAACAGGTTATGAAGAGGAGTTCATTTACTGAGTGCTTGTGGATATAGTTTTTGTTTTTCATTATGTATTGTATCTTGTAACCTTATACAATGTAATTTATGTAAAAATAATGTATCTGGTTTCTTCAAGACTACTAAAATAATTGTTCCTTCAGGATTTTCATTCATTCTAACCATGCCAATATCACAAGTAATGCAACGGATTCAGCCTAGTGGGGTCGGAGTGTTACATTTGGTATCAGAGGAAGTTTAGTAGGAAACTTGGAAACTAGAGTATGAAATATATTATAGGGAACAAATCCAAAAGGTAGTATTTAAGGATAAACATACAATAACATCCTGGTATTTTGGTAAGGAATAGATTATGTGGATCTTTCAAGAAATGCTTCCTTGTCTAGATACGAGCAGGTAGAGGCTGCTCTGGCGTAGATGTGTCTAGGGGTAAAACCCAAAAACACCTGTTTGAGTTAGAATCGAATGGGAACTGGTACACAACAACAGTCCTTTATGCACTCTTGGTTATGAAACTCGTAGGGGATATGCTTAGGATAATTCATATTTTTTTACAAGCCATTATGACTGAGTTTAATGTAAATATTACCTCAGAGAAACCATGTTTATAAGATAATATATGCATATAATTTAAATATATCTTGTGTTCTTTTCTATTTAATATTCATAAACTAATCTAGTCTATCCTACTATTAAGAAATGGCGTCTAATGGAAGAAGGGGAATCACTACTCGTGGGCAAGGTATGGATCTCCCTACTGAGAAAGTCAACACAGTCAATGTTGGAGCAGATCGGATCATGACTATATTGGGACAACTTACTCAAGTTGTAATGAATAACTATTCCACACCTATGTTGGATTGTTTCATGGGGTAGAAGCCCCCATCTTTCTGTGGGACTACTAATCCAGTGGTAGCTGAGCTGTGGATCAAGTCACTGGAAAAAAATATTCATGGAATTAAGATGCAATGAAAATGAGAAGGTGGTGCTGGTAGTATATTGTCTCAAGGGTGATGTTGACCAAAGGTGGTCCCTGATACATAATACCATGGAGGAAGAAGAAATAGAAGATAGGGAGTGAAGGACTTTGAAGGGAATATTCTTCGAAAAATATTTCCCTCGTGAACAATGAACTGAAATAAAAAGGAAATTCCTTAGCTTAAAACAAAGGGAAGAAGACAGTGTTGTAGAGTACGAGGCTACTTTTACAAGGCTGGCCAGGTATGCTGTATATTACTTACGTGAATCAGCAGACAAGATTGATCATTTATTTGAAGGCCTTAAGAAAATTCTTCGGAGGGCACTGGCTTCTCAAACATTTTCATCATATGATAGAATTGTATCAAGTGCCATCAAAACAGAGATGGAATTTTCTACATAAAATATTTTCAAAGGAAACCAAGATAAGAATCAGTACACGGATAACAAAAGAAAAGGATAAGCATCAATGAAGATAAAGGGAATTAATAGTTTCCCATTATGCGAGAACTGTGGAAAGAATCATATTGGGAAATGCTTGAAAGGCATGGGAATCTGCTATAACTGTGGAGAAAAGGGTCATTGATCCGATAAAATCAAGGGGAAGAAACAATTATATGATATTCAATGCTTCAATTACAGAGATACGGGACACTATGCAAATGAGTTTCCTAAATTCCAAGGGAACATGATTCAGAAAAGGCCAAGAGAGAATGAGAGATCTTATGCAATTACAACTGCGGAGGTCGAAGTTCCTAATGATGTGGTGGTAGGTAATTTAATTGTTTCCTACAACTAGCCAACACCTTATTTGATTCTGGATCATTGCATTCATTTATATCTTCTCAGTTTTCCAAGAAAATTAGATATGTCCAATTTGATTTAATAAAGGAGTTGTTAGTCAAAACTCCTGGGGGATGTAGCATTGCAACAAAGGCATGTCGACTAGTCCCCCTCCAGTCGCAAAAACGTGCTTTAGTTGCTAACCTTATCATCATACCAATAACTGAATTTGATATAATCTTCGGCATGGATTGGCTGTCAAATTCTGATTCGAAGATTTATTGTAAGAAGAACGAAGTTAAATTTTTTGAAAATGGTGTAGAATCCCTTGTCTTTAGGGCAGAAACATCGCCATCTGATTCTTATAGAGAACCACCTCTAGTATCTATAATGAATGCAATACATGGAGTGGATGATAAACCAACATCTATGGGAGAGGAAAGAAATCTTCAAATTGAAGATGTGCACATAGTACAAAATTACATTTATGTACTTCCAGTGGATTTACCTGGACATCCTCTAGAGAGGGAAGTTGAGTTCTCTATTGATTTAATTCTTGGTGTGAGACCTATATCAATGACCCCCAATATAATGGACACTATGGAGTGAGTGGAACTAATGAAACACCTAGAGGATTTTAGTTATAAAGGATTTATTCGACCTAGTGTTTCTCTATGGGGAGCCTCAGTTCTGTTTGTCAAGAAGAAAGATAGATCCATGAGGCTATGCATTGATTATAGGGAAATAAATTCTATTAAAATAGAGAATAAGTATCCTCTGCCTCAGATTGATGATTTATTTGATCAAATCCATGGATCCCAATACTTTTCGAAGATTGAACTTCAGTCTGGATATCATCAGCTACGTGTGAGGAAGGAAGATATTCCTAAGACAACATTTTGAACCTGGTATGGGCATTACAATTTTACGGTGATTCCATTTGGACTAACTAATGCACCCTCTATTTTCATGGATTTAATGAATTGAGTTTTCAAGGAATATCTTGATAACATTTTTGTGGTGTTCATCGATGATATCCTGGTATACTCAAAATGCTATGGAGACCATGAGAATCACTTGAGGATTATTATGGAAACTCTTAGAAGAAATGAATTATATGGAAGGATTAACAAGTGAAAATTCTGGATTCAATTAGTTTTATCTCTAGGACATATTGTCTCTAAGGATGGAATCCTAGTTGATCCTGTTAAGACAAAGGAAATCCAATATTAGCCCACACCAACCCACATAACCGAGGTACGCAGTATTATTGTCTTAGCAGGTTACAATCGACGTTTCGTTCAGAATTTTTACTAACTGTCTAACCTGCTAACCAAGCTCACAAGTAAAGGAGTGAAGTTTGGGTGGAAAAAAGAGTCTTTATAATTCATTTAAGAATTCAAATGAAGATTGGTCAACGCTCTAATTTTTACTCTTCCATCTGGAAGTGATGGATTTGTGATATACAGCGATGCATGAAAGAATGGGATGGGTTGCGTCCTTATGAAAAATGATGAAGTTATTTCTTATGCATCAAGACAGTTGGAGAATCATTAGGAAAATTATCCCACTCATGATCTTGAGCTAGAACTCGAAATCTTTTCTCTGAAAATATGGAGGCATTATCTCTACGGAGAGAGATGTGAGATCTATATGGACCGTAAGAGTTTAAAATAAATTTTCACAGAAAAGGAACTCAACATGAGGCAAAGTAGATGGATTGAGTTACTAAAAGATTACGATTGTTCGATACACTACCACCCAGGAAAGTCGAATAAAGTGGCAGATTCATTAAGAAGGAAATATCATGGCCTTCTGACTCAAATGAGGATCGAAAGAGATCCTATATTCATAGATCTACTAAAGATGTATATAGGAATTGCTAAGGGGAAACATCTTTTCTCTTTAAAATGATTTCTAAACCATATTTATTAGAGAAAATAATAATCTCTCAATCTGATGATGAGAATCTGCACAAGAAAATTAATGTTGTCAAGAATGGAAGACTGGATGACTTCGTTTATGAAGAAGGAGTTCTAAAATTTGGGAAGAGGTTATGCATTCCATCAGTACCTGAGCTAAAAAGGGAACTATTATATGATGCCCATAGCTAAAATTTCTCTATACACCCAGGTATCACCAAGATGTACAAAGATCTGAAGGAATATTTCTGGTGGGATAATATGACGTGGGAAATTGCTGACTACGTGTGAAGGTGTCTAGTTTGTCAACAAGTTAAGGCAGAGATACAATATCCCAAAAGAGTGATTCAGCCTATACCTATTCTTATGTGGAAGAGGGATAACATTACGATGTATTTTATCACCAGGATACCTAGGAAACCTAGAAAGAATGATGCAATATGGGAAATTGTTGATCGTTTCACAAAATCAGCACATTTCCTTAAAATACGAGAGGATTTTACACTCGAACGCCTAGAAAGATTGTATATTACTATAGTTTTAAGACTTCATGGTGCACCTATATCAATTGTATCTAATCAAGATCCCTGGTTTACATCAAAGTTCTGGAAAAGTCTCCATAAATCTTTGAATACTAAGCATTGTATGAGTACTGCTTATCACCCCCTAACTGATGGACAGTCTGAAAGGACTATTCAAACTTTAGAAGACATGCTGAGGTCAATCTCTCTTGACTTCCAAGGTATGTGGGATCAATACTTACCTTTGGTGTAATTTTCCTACAATAATAGTTTCAATTCTTGTATTCAAATGGCTCCGTATGAAGCATTATATGGAAAGTGGTGTCGAACTCCAACTTGTTGGGACAAAGTTGGTGAGAGGAAACTTATTGGCTCGGAACTTATTGAGGAGACCACGATAAAGGTGAATAAAAATCAAGCCCTTATTAAGGTATCCCAAACTAGGAAGAAGAGTTATGATGAAAATTAGAGAATGTATTTGGAAATTCATGTGGGAGATCATGTCTTTCTAAAAGTATCTCCATGGAAGGGTGTCTTATGGTTCAGAAAGAATTGGAAACTGAGCCCCAGCTACATCGGGACATTTGAAATTATAGAAAGAATTGGACCTGTATCTTACCGTCTACATATGCTACCAAATCTCTCTAGAGTTCCTGATGTGTTCCACGTTCCAGTGTTAATGAAATACATGTCAGACCCAACGCATGTTCTCACATATGAGGAAAATGAACTGGAACCTAATTTGTGATATTGTGAAAAGCCTATTGGGGTTCTTGACACAAGGGAGGAAGTACTGATAAATTGAACAACTCGCCTAGTGAAGGTTCTTTGGAGAAACTAGAATATGGAGGAAGCAACATGGGAACCTGAGGATGTTATGAAAAATAATCACCCACAACTTTTTGGTGGGCTTTATACATAAACATTTCTCGGACAAAATTTCTGAAGGAGGTAATAATGTAGCACCCCAAACATTATATGGTATGTTTCTCTTAAATAAACTATATTCATTAGGTAGCCTATATTTCCTGAATCACTGAGCCCATTTGGAAAAAAACGTGGTTACTTATAGGAGATAGCAATAACCCAACCACTAAACTTAAATTTACCAGCTCTATTATTTGAATTTTGAAAATATAACATACATGGTTATGTTCAGGGTGATATTTAGAGTCTGATAGAATTAACATGATTTTTGGTGAATAGTAACCTACCCTTATAAATAGTATCATACCCTTATGAATAGTAACATACCCTTATGAATATAAATATGTCTCTTAAGAATGGTATCAATACCCTTGAATGTATAAATGAATTTAGACAACTTAAAAATGAAGATGAATATTTTAAGTGTTTATATATTTCAATTAAATAATGATTTAATTAAATATTTAAATAATCATATTTAGAAAATTATTTTATAAAAATGGACTTCGTTTTTTGATTCTACACGTTGAAAAATGGTTAGGGTGAATTTTTTGGATTTTTCTGAAATACAAGAATTTTTTTTGAATAGTGGCATACCATAAATTGCAAAATTAAGATAAATACACTAATTAAAGAGTCATGTGTGATGTCCTGTAGATGTAATACCACTTGGTTCGAAGGCACATGATAAAATTACTATTCTTGGTCATGGAATACTCACTATTTCTTGTCTTGAGGAGAAATAATAAATTAATGAGTTTTATGTTAAGAAATACCCTCTCTCCTCCACTATAAAAACCCCCTCTCACCCCCTTCCATTCACTCCTCTCAAGCCTTGTTCCTTTTCCAAATTCTTTCCAAATACCATCCCACCTCCTCCCCCACGTCCAGAAAGATTTGGTCTCATAAAAAGACCAAAACCTCTCACTTTAAGAGGTTCTCAAAGGAGGAAGTCTCAAGAGGTAAATTCCTCTTTCAAATCCCTTCTTTTCTTTTAAGTTCTTTTATTTTTGTTTATTTTATAACCCCCCTTCACAAAAAATAGTATGATAAATCTTGTAACAAACATGTAGTAGAATTTTTTCATGCAAATGGTATATATTCCATTATCTTCTCTCCTTTCCCCACTTTTATTTGAAAGAAATGAATGCACCGTTTGAGATGTGCTAATTTAGCACATTCAAGGACAACAATATATTGATTTCTTTTATAATCTTTAATTATGGTCAGGAAACCATTTGTGTTATGGTTGAACCATATTATTATTTAATATATCCTATTTTTTGTTCTGTAATAAATTTTTACACATGGTATTAAGTTATAAAGCAAAAAATGTTCATCGTAATCAAACCCACCGATTAACCAAAATAGTTATTACTAAGGTTATATATATAAATTCGACTTCAATATAAGTAACCCAAATTAAATTTAAAACCATTTGACCTCTTGTATGTTCACTAATATTGTATAAATTCATTTCTGGACAACCACATCTATCTTATATATTTATCCGAACTTGAATATAAGTGAACCAATCATTTAAAAACAAGTAAACAAACGAGCCCGAACAATGAAATTGAACCTTATAACCAATCAAAAAGGCCTATAATGAACTGAAAATGATTATAATAAATCATTTACATATAAAAGAGGTTCTGGAATTATGAATTAATAATCTTAATTTTTTTATTCAGGTCTTTAATAACATGTCAAGAACACCTTTAAGGTAAGGGATCATCTCTCTCACTTTTATTCATGAATCAACCCTATCTTGTATGATTTTGTTTTTAATTTATAATGATTTTGAATGTTTTATCACCTCCCTCATACTTCAATTTTGACATATAAATAATGGTATACCCCTTTACCTCTCATTAACACCTTGCAATAACACTCGTTACTGTTCCAAAATGTTTGTAAAAGGTTTTCTCATATCACCTTCAATTCTGTGGGATTTTCATTATTCGGCTCTTATATCTTATATGTGGTATAAGTGTACTACCATTTTACATATGTTATCATGTTTCTAATTATATTCATTGGATTCTGTTACTCTTTTGGTGGTTATTAACTTTTGTCATATGACTCAATTGAATACTACACGGTAACGAGCTTTGTCTCAATTTTCACTTTGTTGTGACTTGCTTATTAATTGTGCACCTACTCTTTATTTTGTGGTGTACCTACAGACCATTTGAGATCGCTTTTCAGTTGAAATTATATTACATTTAAATATCCATATTATCATATCATGGATATTATTATTGAATAAGTCATATACCATTTTACTTACGGTATTTATTTTGAATGTTGTTTTGACTGTGGAAATGTTGATGAATATGTATCCTCTATTCTATACAGATAATGTAAATATATATTGGTCTTGTATTGAATCTATTTTTAAAAAATTACTTGGATGTAGAGGTGGGTGGGGACCACTACAACCCCTCGATGGATCGATAGGTCTCATGAGACAAAACAGTTTGGCGGCAGACCCTTCGAGTTTGTTTCCAAAAATCAGACAGGTTTCTACCAATAGAACTAAAACGTTTTTATGGTATTATGGTTCAAGTGACAGATACATGAAGTCCAATTAATAAGAATTCTCTTTATTCATTATTGGTTATTATTATTAGCAATGAGGTTTTCCCTATGACAAAATCTATGGATGCAGTTTCATTCTCAGGTTATTAATGGAATTAGTTTTTCATTTATTCACAATGCCATTTTGATTATGTCAGATTGATTATGATTCACTTATGATTGTACTCATGATTCTACTATTTGTTACCCTTACTGTTTGTTTGAGCTCACCCCTTTCATTTTATACCTTCAAAAGGTTATGAAGAAGAGGTCATTTATTGAGTGCTTGTGGATGTTGTTTTTTTCATTATGTATTGTATCTTGTAACATTATCCAGTGTAATTTATGTCAAATCAATGTATATAGTTTGTTCAAGACTACAAAACTGATTGTTCCTTTGGGATTTTCATTCCTTATAACCATGCCAATATCACAAGTAATGCACCAGCTCCAGCCTAGTGGGGTTGGGGTGTTACATAAATAATGAATGATTGAGGAATAATATCTAGTAGATATTTTTCTTAATGTAATGAAGAATCGTAACAATAAGATTCTTGATAGAGTTAGTTCATCAAACTAAAAAAGGATAGAATAATATCTCTACAAATATTAATTATAGGGTTGATGGAGCTATTTTATTTAAAAAATATGGAGAATTGAAAATCTTGGGGAGTTGAAATGATCATTTGGAATGCATTGAGGAATAGAATAAAGATGTTCTTTTTGTGGAAGTGTTTTAAAAGAACCTTCTTTGTCTGATTCAACATTTGGATTCTATTCTTTAGGATGAATTGATTCCAAAAGAGTCATTAATAAATAGTAGAGTTGGAAATTTTGTTATCAATGGTAGGAGAAATTTTTTTTTTCTATACCAATTAAAATGTCAATAAAATACAAGTTTCGATATTGTAAAGAAATAATAAAAATCTGGAATCAAAGGATAGCACAAATTCATTAATAAATCATTGAAAATGTTTCATTTATATGACATTTATTGGACATATCATGAATGAATGGAAATAATGTAATGAAATGTGAATTTTTTCAAGGATATAGTGTGGAATCCTTAATGTCCAATGAAAAAAAATGAATAAAATATAATTGAACAAGACTATATATATGTATGTGGTCTGACTTATATATCATGAATATATTGATAATATTATTTCACTCTTTTCAATGATTTAATTTATAGAATATCTAGGGCCTTATATAAGAAATGTTTGATAATTTTCATTTGTTTCATGAATATATATCTTATGAGAGACAAAAATTATACTATGATAATGATAATGATAATACAGTATGAAAATAGAATTGTGTATACCTCTATCTACCATGGTAATTATCTGGAGAAACATAAAATAATTCCTGAATTATAATTACTGATAACAGAAAAGTAAAATGGAGTTTTTAAATGGTGAAATCATTAAATAAATAACATAGAGAAAATATTACTCATTGAATGTGGAATTTCTCACCATTATTGGATGGAGGAAGAATAAATATGGACCTTTGAAACTCTATATTAATGGTATGACTCTTTTCATCTTGTACATTTCTTTTTAATACGTATTTAATTGTATTAATCCGGGTTTTAGGTTTTTTTGAGGATTAAATAAAAAAAGGTATGATGATGTCTTAAAATGTGGGTATGTATTTTTCTAGTGTAAAATGGGTAGGACTACAACATATTCCCCACAGTTTTCGACCCAGTTATCACCACTTCACCATATGCAAGGTAACCATGAAATGTATAGGGCAGATTCTAGGGTGTGTTCTACTGGGTGTCACCTTATTCACCATGACAAAAATTACTCACCATTCCCATTCTAAAATATGTGGGTAGAGAAAAATAAGAGGTTCATGAGGTCTATTCTGTGTTTGATATGCTAATAAGTCCTCTTGTAGATGAGGGATTAAGGCCACCATGGTTATGGTTAACCAAAACCACAACATGGTGTATTTATATTTTGATTTCATTAAACATTATCAAGGTATGAGGTAAATTTATCCCTTTTTAAATAGATTTAACAAGTGGGTTCCTTTTTAACCTCATTTCAATGTTAAATATGCATAGAAAACTAAGAACTTTGAAAATGTACTTCATTATCTGCTTAAATAATAATATAGGGGTTTTTATGTAATGAAATTTGTTTCAATGCATTGTAAGGATATAAAAATAGAGAATGTAATCGAGTAAAATTGACTTATATGTATTTTTCAAGACATTAATGGATTGACTAGTGTTTTCTCTAGTGCTTCCAAAATTGAATATTCTTATAGTAAGGTGATGATGTTAGGGAATTGGTGATAGGGAAGTAGTCATAAATCTGAATAGAGTATAAGTTTTTGAATTCCTTAGGGTTATATGACTCTTAGAGTATCAATTATATTAAAAAAAAGTATACTGTCTCATGGAATTTCATATATTTCTCAAGAATATTCACCAGTGTGGAATGACCAATCTTCTGAAGTTGATCTATGTTAAGGATATTCTTATTCACAGTGAAATTACATGTAGATATAAAGATGGAGGAACTCATCATTGCACACATACCCCAAAATGGTTAGGAAATCAGATGACCCATGATCCTCTTGGTCATTATGGAGTCATTACGCGAAAGCCTAATGAGGATGATCAAGCTCTGAATGATTGTGAAAATTGACCATTACTAGTTTGAGGTAAGGTCCAAATATTTTCTACACTCTTTATGTTTTATATATTCAAAAAAAATTTAATTCCTATCTATTCTAGTGGTTGATGGGACACACATTCCAGTTAGATTCTCGCTTATGTTGCTAACAGTCAACAAACCATTCAAGATGAAGGTGGATCCTAATTATAAATATTAAAAAAATATGATGGTGGTTTATGGATTTAGGAATGTGTGGAGCTTCACAATTCTAGTTATGTCAGGTTTTGATTTAATAATTAGAATGTATTTGTTGACATGAAACCAAGAAATCATTGATTTGTTTCCACGATGACTTGCTTTTACACTTCCTAATGGGGATAGGATCAGGTTTATTGGTATTAACAGTGTTGAATTAGTTCTATTGGGACATGGTCTACCTCACTATGAATCCTTTTCAGTGTAGGTTGAAATATTTATCCTTCTAATGGACCAGACAGTGACTCTCTCTTCTTTTCCTCATGTTTTTCGTAAATTCCGAGATGACCATCCAAAATATTTCTTATAATTACCAATACAAATATGAGTAGAGTTTGAAATAGATATCATTACATGATGGAATAATTTATTGATTCAGATATTTATTGTTAAAAGATTAATTAATATATCTCAATATATAAAATGAATATCAAAATGATGAATGATTGATTAGATGATGTTGTGTACCTTGAGGTGCTCCGGTGGTATTTGCTAAGAACATTGAATACATTCTTTTACATTGTGTGGGATATAGTAAGAATAACTAGATCAATAAAAAATAGAGGTACATGTTTCCAATTATTGATGAATTCTTATATCCATTAATAGTAGCATAATTTTTTAAAAATATTGATTTGTGTGCAGGCGACCATCACATTTGGATAAGAGAGGAACACACACCTAATACTATATTTTGGAATATATATGGGTTGTATGGGTATCGTATTACTTCTTTTGGACTAATGAATGTTTCAAAAGTGTCCATGGATCTCATTAACAAGTTCATTAACACATAAAATTAAACCTTCATCATTTTAGTCATTAATGAAATATTTATATATTTGATGACAATGGATTCATGTTATTGACACCATGAGATAATTTTAAGTACACATTCAGAACATCAACGTTATTCATTTTTATCGAAGAGTCGCATTGGGATCTAATAGGAGTGTTTTTAGGGAATCATGTTTTCTAATGAAGGATTCTATATTGATATAATGAAAGAATAGTTAATAATTTCTAGGACATTGCTGATGAAAATGGTCATAATTCAATGATTTTATTATTATTTTTAGTACTGTATGATGTTTATTTTTTAATTTCATCTCCTGGAAACCAGTATGATCATGCTTACTAAAAGGGAGTAAATTATCAAATTATAGCCTAGCATGAAAAGTCTATAATTTTTAATAAGAGATTGACCTCAAATATTTATTTGATATTTCCTTATCCTAGAGTTGTGTATGTAGTTCATTCTGAAACATCTATAATTTTCATAGGATAAGTTATAATGTTGTGTGATAAGGAAACATCTTATGAATATCATAAAAAGTTTCATGTTGTGTTGAAGAACCCTAACTGTATCTTTGAGTTAGTATGTGTTTCTCTTAAATTGAAATATGTTTACACTATCACCTTGGTGAATGGGTTTTTTATACATGGAATAGAATAGTTAGTGGTATATTTTCTACCAATTAGAGGTATATAATCATTATCATAATTAGGTTGAACAATTATATACATTCAAAAAATGATTTGGAATATTCTCTTGGAAAATGAAATTTCAATGCTGATGATCATAGTAGAATGGAAAAAGAAGTAGGATTGACTATGTCAGAAGTTGGGTATATGATAAATGTTTTGTTGGAATACTATGAGTTTGGTGTAACAATAGATAAAGGAAAAATAAATTTTTAACCCCAAGTGATCACATCCTCATTAGTGTAATGAGTGAATTATATTCATGAGTATGATCCAAATTGTATCGTGATGTATAAGAGATTAGTGGAAAATGATTCTCTATCAACATAGACATTTGAAAGAAGATGTTTATTTTTGTTCTTGGAATAGTAAATTTTAATTATTCCATGAAGGAAGATATGATGAAATATCCTCATTCTATATAGATTAAGGTGCACTGAAGTCCAATGAAAATGCATCTCGATATTATATAGTAATTCTGGGGGATCTTTATGAAAACTGATATTGCAAGATTTTTGTCATATTGTATGACTTTTCATAGGATTGTGGTCTGATATCTGAGACCTATAAGTTTTTTGATACACATATTGGGCCTATGTGGATATGGAATGATGTGGTGGTAAAATTCAAAAAAGAGTATCCATGTAACTAGAGATGATTAGAATCCATGAGGGTTGTAGATGATAGGTTGACCACAGAGGACCATTTCATGTCAATATAGGTGAATAACTCAGTGGGTGTTCTAGGAAAGAACTATGTTTTAATAATTTTGAAAACAAAAATAATCCCATTGAATTTGTACTTAGATATAGATACTTGGTTCACATAATGGATTTTTCCAGGCTTATAGAAGGTGATGGGGACTCATTTGAGGCTAATTATGTAATAACAACATTAGATGAGTTAGTTGTTAGACTAGAAAATCCAAACCATAAAATATATTCATCGGTCCAGGGTTTTATTTTTTTGGGGAGTATATAATGATCAATTAGATATATTATAGTTTTCTTACATCAATAATTTATAGTATTTGATTCATATGGATTCTTTTAAGTCTCTATGGATTGCCTTTATGTTCACCACAATGATTGGATAATAAAGGTGTGACCTCTATTATTAAGACCATTATATCTGATATAGAAAAGAGGGATGTGCTTGAATATAAGGATCATACCCTATGAAGCCCATTAATTTGACATCCACAAGGATATGTAAATACAAAAAGTTTCCCATGACCAATCCAAATATGAGATTTAACAACTAAATCTTGTTCTATAGTATTTATTCCTAAAGTTAACACTTATCTACATCACTTCCCAATATTTATTCAATGAAGCATCCTAAGAATTTTCAACCATAACAAAAATTACCATTCGGTTTTATAATGGTATAATAAGGGGTTGGATATCTAGAATCCATTAGAATGAGATTTAATATTTCCCAATTAGATATTTATTATTTATATTTTTTAACTTCTCATTATTACTTTATAAACATGATTATAAAATAATTTTATTAAAAAAATTAAACTAATATGAATAAACCAAAATTTTATTTTTGAGAAATATATAATATCAGTTAAAATATTATTTTTTATAAATTCATGAATTTTAATATAAATGATATTTTCATGAAATTTCCTTATGAAATAATTTATATTTATATGTAAATGATAATTTAGTTGAACGAAGTCCAACATAATTTATATATGGGTTTGGTAGTTTTAAATGTTGTAAAAACTAATGTTTTATATTACATAATTTTATTCATTTAAATGAATAAAGAATGAAAATAGAAAATTAGTTTAGTAAAATAAATATAAATTTTGAAACATTTCATGATTATTCCATAGTGATATTTTCTTAATTTTTTTAAATAGTTAAATTTTTATGTAAAAAAATAAACATGATATCAAAATATAAAATTAATTAAGGCATTATAATAGAAAATGATTATGTACTATATAATATAAATGGAATACACGGCCAAAAATTGATATCAAATTTCAAATATTGTCATTCTTAATTTATTTCATTAATTTTTAAAACCTATAATGAATCCAAATGATCTATATTATATTTTATGATTTTAAAAATAATATTTTACAAACAATACTATCATATACATAATAATGATACTATTTTAAAAAGATCAGATATTTTTCTAATAAAATATTTAATACCCCTCTTCTTTGGAATAACCCATGGTAAAAACAATGGGATGGACTGGACTTTTGATACTTTTTTACATAGATCCCAAAACATAATTTTTAAAATTAAAAAATAATTCCCATTAATTTTAATATAAATACCCATGAATCCTCCCACTACTCAACACTCAAAACCCATTGATCATGGATTTCCACTACCTATTCCACATAAAATCCATCTTAAGCTCTTCCAAAGATATTATGAAGATTTTACCACACTATTATAAGAACTCTCTCACTGTAATGGATTCTATGGATCCTCGTATTTATTCAAGTAATTTCATTTAATTATCTGATTTATTTAAATTTTTTTCATGTTCAAATATGTTTTTAGAAATCACATTTATACCCTAATTATTCCCATTTAATGAGATATCACCTCTAACTTTCATTAATATTTTCTATGAACCTGTATATACACTGATTAGTCTTTCAAAAGTAACTAATGATTTTATACGCAATTTTTTATGTTTTGAAAACCCATATTCATTTCCACTCACAAGTATTCAACTAGATTTATATACCCATAATTAACTGTTTACTTCTTTGTATCGTATCAACACTACATAGGCATTTTTTTAAATTTGATGAAATGATTTCATATGTTGTATTATCTATGTGGCACAGAAATTAATGTTTTTGATATGAAAGTGATGGGTGTTTATGAATTTATATAGCCATCCAATATGTTCAGTAACGTTTTCATATTATTACATACCGTGTATGGTGCATTGGTTTAAATCATATTAACACTATCTTATGATGTCTCAATAATAATCATTGGATTATTCATAGGATGTCTTGTTTTAAGTTGTTACAACATTTCTGTGTTCCATGATGTTATTTTCTTATTCCCTGATTTCATTTTTTTTATTATGATACTTATATTTATATCTCAACATTTTATGCACTATAAAAAAACATGAACTACTTTCCATTATGATATGATTTTATTAATCTATAATGAGGATTTATTTGTCACCCCTTTATAATCGACATACCCATGTTATCCCATATCGTAATATAAGATCAATGGAATTTTAGTTAATGTTGTGGTGTTATCAATTATGTATTTTCTCCCAACATTATGTTGTTTAATTTATCTACTTCTGTGGTGACATTGGGACTAATGATATTTTGTTATTGTGTTATGTGTATCTTAATTAAATTATTCATTAAATAATTTTTATAATATATATGGGACTATCATAGTTTTATCTGAGAATGTTCTACTAATTTTCATGGATTTTGATTCAAAATAATTCTTTATGACCATATGTTTAATAATAATATTACAAAATATCACTATAGTATGGTAATGTGAAGAGCTAGTGTCTTCTATGAAACAAAATCCTTATCTAGATAACACAAGTAGATGTGGATCTAGAATAGTTTTATATAGGGTAAATAACCAAAAGGATTGATTTTTTATTAAATAAATAATCACCTTCTGAATCACCAAGAGGACATTTTTCACACCTAATTTGACACTTCCATTCGATATGATATGGGAAATTCACAAGCTCTGTATGAACCATTTTGATGGGAACAAAAGATTCATTTGAAAATTAATGATAGGAAGTTGTTCATGGATTAAATATACATGAACATTGATATTAAATTATTATATAATATTTTATATATAGGAATTTTTTATATAATTTTCTCAGTTTATATTTAATATGATAAAATGTTTAAAAATTCACACCCTTGATTTCTAATTTATATTAGTCAATAGATCATAATAGAAGGTACTAAGTCAAGAAAAAATGTGATGGGAAATAAGATAACATCCCAAGTGAGATTTCAAACCTAATAGGAGGAGGGTTTTATTATTCTATTAAAATAAAAAGATATTTAACTCTATTGTAGAATAGAAATATGAATATAGGGGAAACCCCACAACCCCTAAAATAGATCAAACTGAAATTGGTTCCATTAAGGGATGAAGGCCACTATCATTTATTGGATATTATGATTCATTAATATCTAAAATATGGTTCTAATCAATTGAAATTATCTTCTCTATGATTTTTTTTGAAATAGATTTTCATGTTTGAGAATTATCTTAAAGAGGAAAAATATAATCAATAGTGGATGACGATTAATAATAAAGATCATAATGAATATAATAAAGTAATGTAGTGAAAAGAATTCATGGTTTTTTTATAATTAATTTCATTTCAATCTCTAACATAAAATTTTGATGGGGTTTCATTGAATAGTTAAAATGGATTAAAACTCCATAAGTTCATATGAGGTGAACTTCATATGAAATGAATGATACACCTAGGGAATTATCTACAACCAGGAAATTAAATTATACAAATTATATTTGGAATAATAAAAAAACTATGATATTCACTAGTGATTTTATTATTTGAAAACATTAAAGACCATCTATGATGTTCCCTTAAAAAAGGAGATCATTGAATTTCATGCATCTCATGGTTATAGATATAGTATGTACAGAATGGATTTTAATTTATTCATAGAAAAGGATAAATATCATGAAAGAGCTAATTATCCACACCCAAAATATAAAAATTTTAGGGGAGAAGATTCCCAAAAGATTCTTGAATGGATAATGGAACTGGTATATGGTTGTTAAGGATGAGAAAATACTGTGAAATGATGATAGAAGATACCCAATAAGTTTATAGAAGAATGGAATCATCCAGTAAACCCTCTTCCAATTATCCAACGACTCAACTATAGGGAAAAATATCAATAATATAATCATTGACCTAATAAAATGGTTTTGAAATATTTCCAGTAAAATAACATATATGAATTTGATATCAAAGAATTAAATTTCATTTAGTGGGTTCCCTTGAATTAACTTGTTAATATACCATATTTACCATTCCATGCATTTAGTTTGAAATATTCATGTTTTTATTTATATAATAATAATGTAGATACTTATAAATCCACTATTAACATTTTAGTTTCCATTTATTACATGTCATGTGAAAAGGTTATAACAGTTCCAAGCTATAATATGATCCTATAGGAATTATGAAAGTAAAAATAAATATATTTTCTAAAAACATAATAATGGGATGAAATATATGATTTCTAGTGATAATGTGTTACGGGATCATAAAATTTTATATAACCTCTTATTTATTTTATACATTGTGATGATTTGTAAATAATACCATGTGTAGATATCAACTAATTGGATCATCAAATATTTTTGGTGCAATTAGTTGTTTTTATCTAAAACATGTTCTCTCTTCTCAGGACAAGTGATCATTATAACTATGTACCATTTAATCACATAATTAAAATAATGTATAGATACCTAACATTGAGGTCATTGTTAGATAGTTTTTGTTCATTGTGAATTTGGTGGATTGAAATTGATTTACGGATCATAATAGAACATATAGCTTTTGAGTTGAGGAAAATATATCTTATGGGCCCATGTAGATTAGGATAGTAATATATTTATTTAATCAATGTTTTCATAATAAGAAGTTATGACTTTCAAGTAAGTTCATGAAATATATCAAGTATCAAAGTAAATGAAACAAATGTGTGCTTACTAATTTATGATATATCATGAGATAAAGTGATTATATTACACAGGAAAAGATCTTAAGAGGTTTTCATAGCTATGAAACTAAATATATCTATATTCATCTTGATTGTATTCTATACTCTGCTATTTATCTATGTGTTTGACTCACTATTACAAAGATAAATACCTGGAGGGTCCTACACCATGTGTATCAAAATTTCCTCCAATTTAGAAGAATAATAGTTTATAATGAAGTGGTCCCCATTAATAGGGGTTGGTGATTTCCTCTAATGACCCAATATTTTTCAATGGAAATTACCTTCTCATAATTATGTCATAAAACCACATTAAAACACAACATAATGAACTAATAAGTGCTAAGTGACCTTTAAACATAAGTTTGTCACTTCTATTCTTGGAATTTCAAAAATCCGGCATAGACGGCTATAATCAGTAAGTTATTTGGATTCCGATAAGGAAAAACTTAATTTTGGTTGAATAGTAACCTACCCTGATGAATATTAACATACAATTATGAATATTGATATACCCTAACGAATATTAACCTCACCTATGGTGTTATAAAAATAATATTCAAGTTAGAAGTACGATATACCTGTATTTTAGAATAAGATAATGAATGTTTTAAAACTGGTTTTGATAATAAATTATTATTTTAATTAAATATTAAAATAATCATATTTATAAAATTATTTTTGAAAAATTTACTTCATTTTGGGATTCTACAGGTCGAAAAATGTTTAGGGTGAAGTTTTGGGATTTTTCTGAAATACTCGATTTTTTGATGAATAGTAGAATTTGATAATTCCAAAAGTGGTAAATCATAGATTAATTGAGTCATCGATGATGTTCTATTGATGTAAGCCAACTTGGTTAAATATCACATGATGAAATAACTATTCTTGTTCATGTAATACTTAATATTACTTGTCTTGTGAAGAAATAAGAAATTAATTCTTATAATATTATGAAATCTCTCCTCTCCTCCACTATAAAAACCCCCCTTCACTCCCTCTTCTCTACACTCCTCTCAATCCTTGTGCCTTGCCATTATTCTTCCCAAATCTCTCACCAAGTTCCTCACCCACGTCCAAAATCTCTCATCCTCCTCAAAACACCAAAACCTCTCCCCTTAAGAGGTTCTCAAAGGAGGAAGTCTCAAGAGGTAAATTCCACTTCCCAATTTCTTATTTTCTTTTAAGTTCTTTTTTTTTCATTACTCACCTCCCTTCACCATAATAGTATGATAAATCCCATAACATAAATTTAATGTAATTTCTTAATGATAGTGGTATATTTCATTATCTTCTCTCCTTTACCCACCATTTTATTTTAAAGAAATGAAAGCACCGTTTGAGATGTGTTAATTTAACACATTCAAGGACAATAGTTTATCAATTACTATTATGATCATTAATTATGGTCATGAAATAATTTTTGTTATGGTTGAACCAGATTATTATATATGTAATATATCCTATTTTTGGTTTTGTGATCCCTTGGTACAAATGGAATTAAGTTATAAAGCAAAACACATTATTTGTAATCAAATCCCCCGATTAATAAAAATGGTTATCACTATGGTTATATATATAATAATTTTATTTCACTATAATTAAGATAATTAAAATTAAAACCAAGTAATATCTTGTATATGAACTAAATAATATAAATTAAATTCTGTACAACCACATTCCCCTTTCATATAATCCAAACTTGAATATAAGTTAATCGATCTTTTAAAGCCAAGTAAACAAACGAGCCCGAACAATGAAAATGAACCGTGTAACTAATCAAAAAGGGATTAGAATGAACTAAAAAGGGATATAATAAATAAATTGAATATATAATAGGTTCGTGAAATATTAATTAAAAAGTCTAATTTTTTATTTAGTTCGTTAATAACAAGTGGAGAACACCAACAGATTTAAGGTAAGGGATCCCCCCCTTTTCACTCTTAATCCAGATTGTTCTCTATGCTATGACTTTTTTGTGTAATACCTAGTGGTGGGGTATGTTCATACACCTTCACCATAATGAATAATGTTTTATATGTGATGAGGAACCTCTTATCTCTCTCATAAATCCCTCTTAGTTACACCTGATACCATGCTGATAAACCATAATAGATTCTACCTAGACTTCCTTTATTCATTTGGGTTGCTCGATCTTTCTTTTTACCAAAATGTAGTTGTATTTTATTTTTATGTAGAACTTAAAAATTCTATCTATATTCCCCAAAATCATGTTCCAAGATCCATCTATCATTATCTTTTGGGGATATACATGCTTTTAAGTGAATCTCCCATCGATACTTCCCAATAAGCACACTTGTTTTAATGAAAGTTCTCGAACATTTACCCAATTTCATGTGCACTATATATACTGTTTTAAGACACCATTTTCTTTTTAAATTCATTATTTTTACTCAGAAAACCTTAATGGTTCAATTCTGGTTTTATAAAAAAATAATGTATTCTTTACTATTTTAAAATCTCTATACTGTTTTCATTAAAACCACAAAAAAATGTTTTAATGCTAATGTCTCTCAAATACATTTCTTATGTTTTGTAGTTTCTATTTGTTACCACATACCATGTTATATGCCTATAATACCTTATGAACGTCTATGTATGTTCTAATCCTTTTCTTTCATGGAAAAATTCATGATACGCCCATTGGTTATGATTTATGTCAAGATTGTGGTGCCCAATTCCTTCCATGGGTACCCTTACGTTTATGTATGGTTAATTTTGTATGATTGTATATGTGGTATGAATATTTATGTGGAAAGAATATTCATGAAAATTTTGATATGGGTGTGCCTAGATAGCACTCTAATATATTGGGTAAGGATACGTCTCATGAGATGCGATGTGAAACGGGATTGGCAGTTAGCCTTGACCCGTACTGAATGGGAAACCAGAATGGCGGTTAGCCTTGACCCATAATAAAGAAATTTTTTACGATTTTCTACATTTATATTATTCCATGTTTATATGATCCCATTCTTATATTAAATGATTTTATAATTTTCATGTTTTTTATATCGTTATATCATACCTCCTAACTCATGTGCTTGAGATGTATCCTTATGTTCATTCTCTAACTATGGTTTTTAGCTCCTCCATTTGTTCATGTGTTCCCCAGGGTACCCTATGCAGATGTAAGGGCTCAAAGGAAGTTATAAGCTCTTTATGGAGATTAAATAAATAAGTTTTTTAGCCCCATTTTTTATGTTATATGTACCTAGTATTCCAAGACACTAGACTTATCGATCCTTGTCTTGTACTCTGATGATTAATTATGCATAAAATCATGAAATGTTTTATGTAAATGGTCTGGGTTGCTATAGTTGGTATCTGAGGATGGTCTAGTTATTTTTGGAGATTAAGAACAAATAACCTTAGTGATAACCCAAAGCATGATACTAAGTATAAGAAAATGGTCCTAAATTTTGGTGAGTATATAGTAAGTGGTTTATCAGGAAAATACATCCATGTCTGGATATGAGAAGGTAGAGGCGGCTCTGGCACAGATGTATCTAGGGGTAAAACCTAAAAACACCTCAATGTGCTAGACTCGAATGGGAACTATTGCACGACAATGGTCCCTATTGCAATCTTGGTTACGACACTTCCAGGGGATATGCTTCGGTAGATTCACAAGCTTAGTAAAAACTGTTATTAAGGGACAAAAGGAAGCCCATAAGAATATACGTTATGAAATAGATCAAGGATAACCTAGATATAAGACGAAGGAATCACAAGTCAGAATATACTTATTCTTTATAAGTTCAAACGTTTACGTTAAAAGTTTCCTTTTATGCTCAATACCTAAGTATTAAAGACGTCTAATTATACGTCCTTTTTCTCAGTTAATGGCAGGAAATAGAAGAACAAATTCCAACAACAAAGGTTATAGGTAATGTGATGATTTCCCTAATGACATGCCTGATGTGACGGAAGAGGGTGCTCAAAACTTCATAGTAGTACTTGCTCAGCTGGTTCGAGTTATGAATAACAACATGAATCAGGTAGAACTTCCCCCTCCTCCAAGGAAAGAGAAAATTTCGGTAGAATCCTTCATGTGGAAAAGGCCTCCCATGTTTAGTAGGTATTCTTATCCCATCCTCGCAAAACAATGGATTAACTCCATTGAAAATATTTACTTTGTACTCCAGTGCTCGGAAGAAGAGAAAGTTGTACTAGCAGTCTATCGTTTTGATGGGGAAGCTGATCAGTGGTGGACACTGATCAAGAATACAAAGTCCCAAGTAGAAAATGATTCCATAGAATGGGAGGAATTCAAGAGGATGTTTTTCAACAAATATTTTCCTCTAACCCTCCATCTCAAGATGTAAAGTGAGTTCTTTGGACTCAAGCAGAAGGAAGATGAGTCCATCAGGGCGTATGAAGAGAACTTTACAAGGCTTGCAAGGTGTGCCTCTATCTTTGTTAGGAACACTGAAAGTAAGGTGGATCTCTTCTTTAGCAGACTGAAGATGAGTCTACAAAAATTGTTGGTGATTCGAGACTTTGAAAGATATGAAGAGATTTTCCATTGTTCCCTCAAGGTTGAAATGGATATTGGAGACTCTCAGTGGTCTCATGGGCCTAGTGACAAGAAGCGGGATATGGAGAACAACATGGGAGGTTCATCAAAAAAATTCCATGATGGAAAGAAGCCTCACATTCCGCTTTTAAAAAATTGTGGGAAGAAACATCTTGGTGACTATCTCAAGGGAACCAAGAATTGCTTCAAATGTAGAATGTTTTGTCATCTGGCCAAGAACTGTTGATGGATATGAAAAATCTCACTAATTTTAAAGAAGAAAGGATGGTTCAGATCAGCACTCAGCCTATAGTGGAATGTTATAACTACAAGGATTTTGGTCATTATGTGAACAATTTCTCTACGCTGATGGTTGTCAAAGGAAATCGATAACAACCTCCAAGGAAACAAGGAAGGGATTTTTCTATCACTACTGCTGAGGTGGAGCCATAAAACAATGTGGTGACAGGTACTCTTGTTATTCATTCAAGAATAGCGAATGTACTATTTGATTCTGGTTCTATGAATTTTTTCAAATCATGCATGTTTAGTAGAACTATTCAAAAACCACCACAAAATTTGGAGGAAACGTTATCTGTGATAATAGAGAATGGGGAAATTATTGAATCCATGGTTCATAACTCCTCCCCGGTTAATGTTTGTAGACTAAACCTCCCAGCAAATCTTGTCATACTTCCTTTAGTGGAGTTCGACACTATCTTCGGCGCGAATTGGCTATCTTTGTACAAGGCCAACATCAATTTTAGGGAAAGGGAGATCACTTTTCACACCCATAAGCATCATTTGATTCATTACATGTGTAAGGGGGAAGATGAGTCTCATTTAGAATCTTCGTCTCATGTTTGGATATTGCTTCCTTGTGAGAAAGCATATCTTGCTCAAATGATTGCGACAATGGATAGAATCATTCTTGAAGACATTCCCATCATGGGGGATTACACTGATGTATTCCCTGAAGCATTTCTTGGTATTCCTCCTAACCGAGAGGTTGAGTTCTCAATTTAACTTATCACCGGATCTCTTCCAATCTCAAAGACAACTTACAGAATGGCCACCGTAGAGCTAGAAGAGCTGAAGAAGCAGTTACATGAGAATATGGAGAAGGGTTTTATATGCCCGAGTGCTTCACCATGGGGTGCTCTGGTCCTCTTCGTCAAGAAGAAGGATGAATCATTGCGCCTCTGCATTGATTACCATGAGCTCAATAAAATCACTATAAAGAACAAGTATCCCCTTCCATGGATAAGTGACTTGTTCGGTCAGCTTCGTGGGGCCAGTTATTTCTCTAAGGTGGACCTTCGGTCAGGATGTCACAAACTAAAGGTGAGGAAGGAATGTATTCCCAATACTGCCTTTCGAATCAGGTATGGACATTATGAGTTCATAGTTATGCCCTTTGTACTCACTAATACTCTAGAAATTTTCATGGATTTAATGAATAGAGTCTTTAGAGATTTCCTTGACAGATTTGTGGTGGTCTTTATTGATGATATTCTGATATAATCCATGATCAAGGAAGAACATGAGGAGCATTTGGAAACTATTTTAAAGACATTGTGAAGGGAGAAGTTATCTGCAAAGTACAATAAATGTGATTTTTGGATGGAGGAAGTATCATTCTTGGGGCATGCTATCACCAGGAAAGGGATATCTGTGGACCCTTCCCAGATGAAGGAAATTGAACAGTGGCCGACACCAACTTCTTTAAAGAAGATCCACAAATTTTTAGGTCTTTATGGGTATTATCGATGATTTGTGAAGAACTTTTCACAATTGTCAAAACCAATGACCAAGATGACACGGAACAGAGTAAAGATCGTCTATACATAGGAATGTGAAGACTGTTTCAAGGAGTAGAAAGAGAGGTTTATCACTGCACAGGTACTCACACTCTCTTCAAGTGGTGTACTCTTTGTGGTGTATAGTGATACTTCTAAGAATGGATTAGGCTGTGTGATAATAAAAAATGATAAAGTGATAACCTATTCTTCAAGGCTACTGAAAATGCATGAGCAAAACTATCCCACGTGTGATCTATAGTTGGCGGATGTGATCTTTGTGGTGAAAATATAGTAGTGTTATATCTATGGGAAAAATATGAGATATATACTAACCACAAGAGTATCAAATATATATTCGCATAGAAAGAGCATAATATGCGCCAGTGAAGATGGATAGAGCTCATCAAGGATTATGACTTCTCAATACACTACCATCCCAGTAAGGAAAACAAGGTGGCAGATGCCTTAAGCAAAAAGGATCCTACATCTTTATCAATGTTGAGAATTGAAAAGGATTTGACCTTCTTAGATTTGAAAAGGATGGACATAAGAATCATTAAGGGATGAACATCATCAATATTTTCCCAAATTATTGCTTAACCATCCCTCTTGGAGAAAATAAATGATGCTCAAAGAAAGGATGTGGAAATTCAGAAGCGGGTGGAAGCTATTAAAAATGGGAAATCCTCTGATTTCAAAATTGATGAGGAAGGAGTTGAAAGATTTGGGACACAATTATGTATACCATCTGATCTTGAGATAAATAACGACCGATTGAATGATGCACATATCTTGACCTTCTATATCCATCCTGGGAGTACCAAAATGTAACATGATCTCTGAGAACAATTCTGGTGGATTAAAATGATGAAAGAGATTGCGGAATATATATGAAGGTTCTTAGTATGTCAACAAGTTAAAGCTGAGTGGAAAAAGTACAAAGGAATGATACAACCATTACCTATACCCATGTGGAAATGGAAAAATGTTACTATGGAATTTTTCATGGGTCTCCCAATGAAGTCGAAGGGAAATAATGCGATATGGGTTGTGGTTGACTGACTCACCAAGACATCCCATTTCATCACTATTCGGGAAGATCTCTCGCTTGAACAACGTGCAAAGATATATGTGAAGAATGTGGTGAGACTACATGGTGTTCCACTCTCAATTGTATCTGACTGTGATCCAAGGTTCACATCTAAATTCTGGAAGATTCTTCAACATGCTTTGAGTACTAAATTAAATTTCAGCATGGCCTTCACCCCCAAACTGATGGCCAGTCTGAAAGAACTATTCGGATGCTTGAAGATATTCTTAGAGCCTGCTGTCTATAATTCAATGGTGGATGATATCATCATCTCCATTTGGTTTTGTTCTCATACAAAAATAGCTTCCACTCGAGTATTCATATGGATCCATATGAAGCTCTGTATGGAAAGTGATGTAGAACTCCAACCTGTTGGGATGAAGGTGGAGAAAGAAAGCTACTTAGACCTGATCTCATTCAAGAGATGACAGAAAAGGATCAAGTATTCCAGAAACATATCAAAGTTTTGCATAGTCTAGAAAAGATCTATGCTAACAACCGTCAAAGGGACTTGGAGTTCAACGTTGGAGATAATGTCTGCCTTCGAATATCTCCATAGAAGAGAGTCATGTGATTCGGGGAGAAAGGGAAGATAATCACAATGTATATTGGACCCTTTGAGATCCTTGACTACATAGGAGTCAGGGCATATCGGCTTACACTTCCACTGAATATGGCTCGAGTTCATGATTTTTTTCATGTTTCACTCTTTAGGAAGTACATACCTCATCCCTCGCATGTACTAAACTCAGAGGTGGTGTAGTTGGAAGATGATCTCTCTTATGAGGAGAATCCAGTAAAGATCCTAGATTGGAGAGATAAGGTTAAACGATTAAAGACAACCCATCTTGTGAAAGTTCTTTGTAGGAACCATAAGTTTGAGGAAGCAACTTGGGAACCAGAAGAGGCAATGATGGAGAAACACCCTCACTTGTTTGTGTAATGTGAAATTTTAGGGGTGAAATTTCATAAGGTGGGAAGAATGTAACGACCTAATGTTTTTCATTGGAAATTACCTTCTCATAATTATGTCATAAAAGCACATGAAAACAAAACATAATGAACAAATAAGTGATAAGTGACCTTTAAACATAATTTTGTCACTTCTTTGTTTGGAATTTAGAAAATCTGGCATACACAGTTGTAATCAGTAAGTTATTTGGAGTCCGACAAGGAAAACGAAATTTTTGGTGAATAGTAACCTACCCTAATGAATAGTAACATACCCTTATGAATATTGATATTCCATAATTAATAGTAACCTCACCTATGGTGGTATAAAAATAACATTCAAGTTGGAATTACGATATACCTATATTTTAGAATATGTTAATTAATGTTTTAAAAATGGTTTTCATAATAAATTATTATTTTAATTAAATATTAAAATAATCATATTTAGAATTTTTTTTTTCAAAATGGACTTCATTTTTGGATTCTACACGTCGAAAAATGGTTATGGTGAATTTTTGGGATTTTTCTAAAATACATGAATTTTTTATGAATAGTAGAATCTAATAATTCACAATAAATGCTAAATAATGGATTAATTGAGTCATCGATGATGTTCTGATGATCTAATAGCACTTGTTTTGGGATCACATGATTAAATCACTATTCGTTTTCATTTAATACTTACTATTCCTTGCCTTGGGATGAAATAATATATTAATGATTATAATGTTATGAAATCCCTCCTCTCCTCCACTATAAAAACCCCACTTCACTCTCTCTTCTCTCCACTCCTCTAAATCCTTGTGACTTGCCATTATTCTAGCCAAATATCTCCCCAAGATCATCCCCCACGTCCAAAATCTATCAGCCTCCTCAAATTACCAAAACATCTCCCCTTAAGTGGTTCTCAAAGGAGGAAGTCTCAGGAGGTAAATTCATCTTCCCAATTTCTTCTTTTTCTTTTAAGTTCTTTTCTTTTTTATTTCTTTCCTCACCTCCCTTCACCATAATAGTATGATAAATCCAGTAACATAAATTTACTGGAATTTCTTCATGAAAGTGGTTTATTTCATTATCTTATCTCTTTTCCCTACCATTTTATTTGAAAGAAATGAAAGCACCATTTGAGATGTGGTAATTTAGCACATTCAAGGACAAAGATTTATCAATTTCTATTATCATCTTTAATTATATTCACGAAAATATTTGTTTTATGATTGAACTAGATTGTTATATATGTAATATATCCTATTTTTGGTTCTGTAATACTTTGGTACAAATGGAATTAAGTTATAAATCTAAACACATTTTTGTAATCAAATCCACAGATTAACAAAAATGGTTATCACTATAGTTATATATAGAATAATTCGACTTCACTCTAAGTAACCGAATTAAAATTAAAACCATGTAATCTCCTGGATATGAAATAAATAATAAAACTTCAATTCTAGACAACCACTTTCATCTTGTATATATTCCAAACATGAGTATAACTCAACCGATCTTTTAAATCCAAGAAAAAAAACAAGCACGAACAATGAAATTGAACCTTATAACTAATCAAAAGTGAGTTGATTGAACTAAAAAGGGTTATAATAAATAAATTGAATATATAATAGGTCATGTAAATGTTAATTAATAAGCCTAATTTTTTTTATTCAGGTCATTAATAACAAGTGGAGAACACCAACGGATTTAAGGTAAGAGATCCTCCTATTTTCACTCTTAATCAAGATTGTTCTCTAGGATATGCCTTTTTTGTGTAACACCTAGTGATCAGGTATGTTTATAATACTTCCATATACTCCCTAATGTTTTATAAGTGATTATAAACCCCTTATTTCTCTAATTAATCCCTCATATTTACACCTGATACCATGTCGATGAACCATAATGGATTCTACCTGAACTTCCTTTATTCCTTCGGGTTGCTCTATCTTTCTTTTTACCAAAATGTAGTTGTCTTTTATTTTTATGTATAACTTCAACATTCTATTTATATTCTCCAAAATCATGTTCCATGATCCATCTCTCATTCTCTTTTAGGGATATACATGATTTTAAGTGAATCTCTCCTCGATACTTCCCAATAAGCACACTTGTTTTAAAGGAACTTCCAGAACTTTTACCCTATTTAAAGTGCAATCTATCTTATATTTTAAGACACCATTGTCTTTGTAAATTAAGTATTTTTATTCTTAAAACCTTCATGGTTAAATTCTGGTTTTTTATAAAATAATGTATTCTTTACTGTTTTAAAAGCTCTATAGTGTTTTCCTTAAAACCGCACAAAAATATTTTAATGCCAATGTCTCTCAAATAAAATTCTTATGTGATGTCGCTTATATTTGTTACAACCTATCATGTTATATTACTATAATACCTTATCAATGTCCATGTATGTTCTAATCCTTTTCCTTCATGGACACTATCATGATACGCCCATTGGTTATGATTTATATCAGGATTGTGGTACCCAATTCGTACCATGGGTACCTTTATGTTTATGTATGGTTGATTTTTTATGATTTTATATGTGGTAAGAATATTTATGTGGAAAGAATATTCATGAAAATGTTGAGATGGGTGTGCCCAGATAGAGCTCCAATACATTGGTTAAGGATAAGTCTCATGAAATGCTATGTGAAATAGGATTGGCGGTTAGCCTTCACCCGTACTGAATGGGAAACAGGATTGGCGGTTAGCCTTGACCCATACTAAAGAAATGTTATATGATTTTGCCACATTTATATGATTCCATGTTTATATGATCCCATGCTTATATTAAATGATTTTGTACGTTTCATTCTTTGGATATCATTATGTCATGTCTCCTAACTCATGTGCTTGAGATGTATCCTTATGTTCATTCCCTTACTAGGCTTTTTAGCTCATCCCTTTTTTCATGTATTCTACATGGTACCCTATTCAGATGTAAGGGCTCAAAGGAAGTTATAAGATCTTTATGGAGATTAAATAAAGATTTTTTATCCCCATGTTTTATTTTATATGTACCTAGTCTTCCAAGACACTAGACTTATCGATCCTTGTCTTGTACTCTAATGATTGATTATGCTTTAAATTATGAAATGTTTTATGTAAAAGGCTCAGGTCGCTATATTATACATGTGTGAGTGATCACATGTAAAAAAATTGAGAACAGTATAATTTTTTTAATAATGATGATTTCAATTATTTCTCAAGGTATTAAATTGTTATTTTACTGTAAAAATAAATTTGATAACATATATATTGTCAATTGAAGATGACATGATCAGGGTTTATTAAATTATCATTGGATCATATGTTAGGAGTTAATGGTTTTATTTTATGATGTTATATCTCAACTTTTTACAAGAGAGTGATAAAATTTTATTGAAATTTATTATAAATATAATTAATTCATCAGTATTCATATGTGTCTAAATTGAATATTATTACATTACAATGAAAAAATTATAAATTTGGAAAGTATAAAATTTTTTAATATCTATTTTTATCCTCCTAAATTGATACATATACCAATTTAATGAATTTTTTATCTCTCCCATTATCTTTGTTGGTTTTATATTGAGAAAATAGATAATGAACAAGATCAGTTTGATCATGTATGCTTGATCGATTCTGTGGTTTTGGATGATTTATGTGATCTGGTAATGCTCTTTGATTTCATATGCTTGAACCTAAGAATCCAATATCGATAAACTTTGAGTTGTGGTTCTGGTGTGGATGATTAATAAGATATCAAGATTTTTTCCTTTGAACCCTGATATTTCTATAGTTACTAAATCAAAATACTGATTTCAAATAAAAAAACATTCATTTTAGGGTTTTGTTTGATTTTATATTTTATTATTAAATTTAATTTCAAGAAATAATTTATGAAATATGGTTATGGGGTTTTTGGGTTTTTTATTTTAACATGATTAAAACCCAAAATTTCAATTTTTTATTTTTAACACTCCCCCATACCATAGGTTCCATTAAATTTTATCATATGAAATGTGTAATTATTTAACATTGGAAAATTATCCTTTGGTTAAATTTTGTAGGATTTAGAAATATTATTCTGATACGGACCCAAATCAACAAATTTTCTACTCATCGGAGTTTATACCACCTAGATATAGATGAATGAAGATCAATGGGTATTGTGTATAATTTCTAATAGAAATTTAGGGATTATATTTTTCTAAATTTTAAGGGAAATAAGTGTGATGTATTTTTATTCGGGGCATGGTGTAAGTATGTTTCATATTAGAGAGTGATTCTTGAAGCTAGTAGTGGTAGTTTATAGTTAATAAGGATTACTATTCAAGATAAATTAAAGTAAAAAAAAAGTATTTCTAATCCATCCAAATGGAAGGATGAGATTTATTAAAACAATATAAGTATAAACCTTGATAAATTGTGTCTATAGTTGACGGATCAACACATCAATGGGAAGGATATTGATTTGTAAATAATAATTATATAGATATTATATTTATTTATTTATATATTATTAATGTATATATTATAAAACTATATATATTTATATATATATATATATTGACTGATGTATCTATCCTAACCAGACTTCAGTCAGGTGGGTTTAGTATAGATCTAACCTTTTGAACCCATAAACCCCATCACAAGCTGAAAATTAATATTTCTGCATCTTATTTCTGTCAAAAACAACATAAAAAATGCGGAATAATTTTAAAAAATAAATATACTTTTTTGATATTTAATAAAATTATTTAGAACTCCATGGTACATATTTAAATTTTTTTTAATATATTTTAGTGCAATGTAATGTAGTAAAAAAAATACCCTAGAGCTCAATTTCAGGAAATTTTATTTTTCATATGAAATAAAAATTCTTGTTGGTTGAACTTATATAGTCCCATGCTTGATTATTGATCTTTTTATTTGATTTAATTATTTCATTTTTTTTCAAAATATAATATTTATTTTATTTTCTTAATCTATGAATCATCCTTCCATCATTAAAATTTTTAAGGACCTTCTTTACATTTATGTAATAAAATTTAATTTCTCAATATAAGTTTTGACCACCTATGTGTGAGTATACAATGTAAATATCAAATCAGTTCGTGGTGACGATGTATGAGCCGAGAACTTGGGTAAACTAAATATGTAATGATAATAAGGGTTTACTAGGCTGTAACTCAAGTCAATACAAACATAATGACTTCCCCTATTGTCCTAATAGAACCGTTATTCACTTATTGAATAAAACAATATATAAAAACTTATTATGATGAAATTATTGATTAACGTTGACATATACATTATTCATAAATCTTCTAAAATGTATGTATATTTGTGTGATCAGATAATATAATAACAAATAATCATGTATAGATAAAATGAAAATGTGTGATAATAGTTTTCTATTTAATGAATTGTTAATTTGTTAGTGATATCAAATAAAAAAACTTGTTAAATAGAAAATGTTTTCTTTTGTAGATATTAAATTAAAAAATACACAAAATAAAATATTTTTTAGTAAATACCTTCCATCATATGAGTTATAAATAAAAATGATTGTTTGAGATGATCGTTAGCACAATTTTAGGGTTCCTTTAATGAAAGAGTGGTTATTGTGAGAATGGTGATATTAAATATATAAATGTGTTGTAAAGTATTACCCATAGTAATCTGGTTACAACATTAGAGTCAATGTGTTGAGTAATGTAACATAATTATATATAAGATATGGGACTCCACTCAACAGACCAAGGGGACATGAGTTAATGTGGATGGCTAGTCAAAATCACTCCACAGACTCTCAAAGTATCGGTGAAGTTACAACTCAGGCTATAAAAGGAGTTTTAAGGATCCTTTCCACTATAAGTCTCATGTTATTTAGTAAATTGAATTAAGTAGCTGACAACTACTTGGATTTGATAAAATAGTGGTGGATATTTGAAATTAATATTAATAAAAGGTGTAATGGTAGTAAATATTAAGTAATAATAATGTAAATATACTTATCATAGATCAAATTTAAACCTCAAAAAATTTATTTTTTCTATTATCAATGTTAGAAAAATAGAATATATTGACCATTCGTATCTTCCAAGAGTGTACCTTGCAACAATACACAATACTGCACCAGAAGATGAAGGTTTTTGTACTGGAATCCCCACATAATACTAATCCACCATAGGTAATGAGAGAGGAATCAATATATAATTATAATAAGCATATTGATAATAAACTATATGTCAAGTGAGTGGTTTTTTCATCTATGTCGTATGAGATATAGAGAATTCATGAAGAAAAAGATTATTTCCAATTATTGATTTATTTCAAAGTGATATATCAATAAAGATATAAAAATGAATAAAATGATATATGATTTACTACTTATATATAAATTAAATAATATTAGAATCATGAAGTACATAATGAAATTATGATAATTGGGTAAATTAACCGACTGTAGATCCATAGGTTGACACAAAATCAGGAACTCTGAGTTGACCTTCTTCTCTCCACATTATAGAATAACTAATTGATTTTACTTATTAATGAAAATATCAATAACATTAATAGGTAAATCTCGGATTTTTGTCTTTAGATCTCCTATTATATAAGGATATGAAAAAATAAAATTATTCAACCTTTATAGTGTGAAAAAAGATGAAAATAAAGGAAAATCATTAAATGTAAAAATCTTAGTCAAATAAAGGGACATGCCTCCCTATCAAGAAGCTAGAGATATAGAGGGAGAGAAAAAATTATGAGATAGTTTGAGTTTCATGTTGAAATAATTTCTATTTGAGGAATAATTTCATAGGTGAGTAGAGGCGGTGAGGTGATGTTTTTTCTTCTAGTAAATAATTTATTTAGTGAAATAATTTTATTTATATTGGTTGGGAATTGAATAAATTATGTGTCTCACACATTTATTTTATAATAAATGAACCATTTATATTAAATATGAATGAAATAAGATGATGTTCATTTATATGTAAGAAATGGTGTGATACTAACAACAATATTAGTTGGAGATTATCATATATCTTTTCCTAGTAGAATGGTTATTGTACAAATTTTCTTTATAATTTACAATTTATTACATGAAAAAAATATTACTTTCCTGTTCAGACACTGTATGATTTTTTTGATGACATTGAAAAAAAATATTGTGAATAATGATAACTTATTTTATAGTATAGAATATAATAACAATAGATTTATTATATTTTAACTTGAAATAAATTTCTATAAATCAATGATAAACCAGATATAATGAACCAAATCCAGCACACTTATTGATCCACATGATTGGTAATGTTATTTATAAGTGATTAATAAAACAACATCAAACTCGATATTTAAACTCCATTGAGATAAAAACCGTTATTTTTATATCAATCTTGTTAATAAGTTAAAATGATCAAATAACATTTGAATTGTAAAATATGAAATATTCATATAACCATTATAAATTTTTCATACTGATGTATATAGTCCATTTATTATATAGTCAAGAGGTATTTTTTCATAATTCCATACTTTTACAAATGAATATTACTAATACGAATGTATAAAAAAATGGGGTATATAAGAAATTCTGTTATCATGTTTATGGAATATCCAAATAAAGTATAAAATCAAATTAGTATAAGATTAAGAAACTCTACTCAGAATGTTATAGTGTATATCTTAACCATGATTTTATAGATTATTTAAAGGACTCTAGGATAGTTTCATAAAATACTCATCATCATACGCTGATGTTGAATTTTGTTAGTGAATGTATGAATCAAACCCTTATTAATTGTTTTCATAGTATAATATATATAAATGAATTGATATTAATTGGATATGAATTGAAAGTCATACAGTCATGGAAGACATGATTTTATGAATTCTTCTCCATAAAATAATTAGGATAAGATTCCAATAATATGGGGATCAATATTAGTAGATAAATATATACTATTCTCTTGGGAATCATTAATTTACATATTTTGAAAATGCGATCAATTGGTGTAATATATAACTATAAAATATTGGATTCTGTCTAATCTTGAATGAAAATAATCCCAAATAGAATATGTGTCCACACACACATTGAGAAATTGTTTGAATGGGTAAAATACCAAATGATTTTGTAGAGGGATCTATCATGTATTATTTTCTATGTAGTAGGTATCATGTTACCTCTCCTTTAATAATTGTGGTATGAGATCATGATAATCTCAGAGATCTATAGTGTGAAGATGTAAAACATTCCAAATTTACTTGAGAGATATAAAGGATTTATCCAGGGTGTGTGGGAGATGTGAGGATATATTCCTGAATGAATATACTATTTAAAGCTTTTATTTGAATCATAATATTTATAAATAGATTTATAGGTTTATCATTTTTATAAATAGTGTTTTAGTGAGCCGGTGTAGCTCATAGTAGTCTGCAGTTGCCGATTCTATATTAAAGTCTATGTATATAGTGGATTTCAATACACCCAAGGAAGTGGTATGGATACATAGATGTTTTATAATGGTATTGTACATATCATTACAAACCCTATTATAGGTTAATGTGATAATATTTAAGAAATGGTGGTTTCCAAGGAGCCCAAGTCACACTAGGGGAAACAAGAATATACTTCTAAATGTTTCTACTCTTGAGTGATTTTACATAGAGAGGCGAAGTCATTGTTAAAATTGTATCCACATTTGATAATGTGAAAAACAACCACAAAAAATTCATATCTCAATAGAATTGTGATAATCATGTGACATATAGTTGGATGAGAATTATTAACATTTGGATCTAGTGAGTGTTGTAGTATAGTGATTGGGTTCCCAGTACCCAACTACATAATTCACATTATTTAGAATTGAATGTATATATTTTGAAATATTTATGTGTTTATTATTACCATAATATTTTGGATACATATATATCTAATATTTACATTGTAATGCCCTTAGTTTTATTGTCATTTAAAAAGGTTATATCAGTACCTATATATAATGAGATCGTCGAGATAGTTTGAAATTATTATTCATTATAAGTAATATTTTCCAGAAACTTTATTCTGATGAAAACCATATTGTGTTTTATTATCAGGTGCTAGAGGATCATAATTATTGATACGTTACCTTATGAAGTTCACACATGGTGTTCTTATAAAAATTATATCATGAGGAATTATCCACCAATGGGAAGATTTCATGTTTGGGGTGCCGATGGAAATTCATATAATTGAATATGTGTATTGGTCTCCTTAATTGAAATATTTACCAGTATGGAAAATTTTATTATATACTTTTATTAAATGTAAAAATCATAACATTTAAGTCATTGTGAGGTAGATTTTGTTGGAATCTTTTTGATTGGCATAACATTGTTTGAATGATCAATGTAGATATTTAAATTTCCTCATTTGGTTAGAGATATCTTGTAGAGCCATTTGGACTATTATAATAGTTTCATAACTAAATAAATGGACAATGTATAATATGTTTGGTAAATCTGGTAAGGTCATTAAATTTATAAAGGATTAAAGGGATTATGACCCATGTGTGAACCCTATATAATTAGATATTATGAGAAAAAATGATTATATTATAAAGAATGTGTCTGTGGGAGGTAGTCATAGCAATGAAATATCTTATCCACTTAGTTTCCATGATTGGATATGATAATTTAATCATGGTATGTGTGATAGAATAACATCTTTAGAGATAATGACCTAGAGGGTCATAATATATCATTATGCACAAGTTCTACCTACACATATGAATTGGAATTGTACACAATATGGGCCACAGGTGCGGGCTTGGTGAACCTCCAAGTCTAAACAATCTCCTAAAAAAAATATTCAAATATATTATTTATTTTTTGAATAAAATATATTCATAATACCTCCCATGTTATAGAATATTTATTATATCAGAACCAGTACTATGAGGTGATAAAATATTCTAAATGAGTATAACATGTTCAAGGTTCATTAAATTATCTTGGGTGAAAACCGGGAAATTTATTCATTCATATTGTATCACTTTAAATTTTAATGTTGAATGACTCAGTGATAAAAAATTTGATAAATTTTTAAAAAATTTGAATAACTCATTAAGTATGTAACGGTATCTGAAATAAAGGATATTAAATTACAGGGAGAAAAATGAAAATTTTGAATGTTTAACCATGGTGTAAAATATAATTTTTTCATATTCAATAGTGTCAAAAACCATATCCATTGCATTTGTATATCTCTCCTCAAATATCTCTTGTTAGGAGTGAGAAACCTAATAGTGTACAAGGTCATATTGATCTTATCTTCTCGATTGAGTCTAAAATTTTAATGTGATCAAAGTTATGTAGTTATGCTCTTCAATTTACAGTGATTATACCTTAGAATCAATGGCCAATGATCCCCGATATATGGCATGTGTGTGTATAATATAGTGGATTCCTATCTTGGTTCCTTTAAGCCTTGAAACATTGGTAGGGAGATAGTTAAATCATCCATTTCGAATTGACAGTGTACCATTTATAGCTTTTTATTTCATTTTTCATTATGAGGTTGAATTACTCAAAATTCACTAAAAAATTATTGAAATTTTTAAAGTCGCCTATTATTTATGATATTGTGGGTATTATACTCACACACTACTTAGTAATCTCATTTGGTTTATTTATTTTATGATCAGTTATTTAGTGAAGATATAGGGCTGTATGTTTGTGTGGTTTAGTAGGATTAGTAGGATGGTGTGGGGAGCCTAAGGATAGTGTTTAGTCTTGGATGTCTATTTATTTTTCATTTGTTACTTTTACCACATACATTTATCAATAACATGCATGGATCCTTTTCCAAAAAAAAATTGTGTTATTAATATTACAAAATGCTAATGAATAGTTGTTACATTATGTTTTTAATGATAATATAATAATTTATTCATTCTCTTTGGTTGATTTATACATTTATCACATCCATTTTATACTATACAAATTACATATTTCATAGGGAATAGTCTCCCATAAATAGTCCTCTTAGATTTCACTACACGTCAAAAACCTCTTATATATGGTGAAGTTTGCATGATGTTGTGTGGAAACCTATCTAGGACACAATGTTTTGGACCTATGGGTTACAAAATGGGATCCAAACATAACATTGACAAACTTGTTTCATTTCCTTTCATTTATTTTTAGTATGGTAGTTAAGAGATAGGATGGTTGGGACTTGGGTAGGGGAATTTTTTTAGTGTCTTGCTTGAACATTATAGTGGAACTACAAGTTTCTATAAAAAGGATGATTTTCCCTTGTAGTTTGATGTAATCATTATATGATTCACCTTGGGTGATGCGAATTATATTGATATATTTATTTTTGTGATTTTTTCTTTATTCGTCCATATTTTATATGAATATATGACAACATTCAACATTTTGTTTGTTATATTGGGCCAATATAATTGAAATACTTATTGAAATTTATGATAAGTTATTTTTGAGACATATTTCATTAATGAATATATATATTTACAAGTATTTCATTATTTAGAGTATATATATATATGGTTTTGACTATCCAGAAAGTACAAGAGGGAAATATTTGGTCATAGGTAGTGATTAGGGGGTTATGTCTTATTTATTGGGTATCCCTTAGGTTCAACCATATTTTAAACCATTGTGTGTTCATGTGATCTTGTATCAGTTGTCTTTATTTTGTTTTTCAGATCCTATAAAATATGGACTATAAATCCAAAAGAATACACCTCATGGAAAACATGTGATGTTGTCTTGGAAAGCTAATGAAAATGCTTTTATAGAAGTGGATTTAATTATTGATCCGAAATTTTTTAGGAAGATATAGCTGAGAATGATATGATAGAAGATTGTGTAGGTAAATATATAGAACTAATATAGCCATGATTTGTGGGAAAGTACATATTCATAGTGGTGGATCATATATATGTTCATGGATGATATTCAACATTGTTTGTCACTTCTAACTCCAGTATACCATCCATCTAGGGATCTGGACAAACCAATGTTGTGGAGCTATAGATATTAGACAATGAGAGGATCTTTGATATAAAAAAGTCATAAATGTATGAAAGGATAAGCCTCCCACCATTATTCTTCATGGTATTTTTGTAGTATGTTTGGGAGATAAATTTTAGGTCATTAAACATAATGGGTTGTCATGATTGACCTTTAAGGATCTATTCTTCATGGATTTATTCCTAAGTGTGATGAAATTATCATATGATTAGTATTTCATTGAACATTATCCAGGTATGAGGAAAATGTATCCCTATTAAATTTGATTCAAGATGTGGATTCATTTTTATCCTCATTTTGATGATAAAAATACATAGAATACATAGAATTTTGAAAATGAAGTCCATTATTTTCTTAAACAATAAGTCATTTTTTTATCTAATTAAATGTGCTACAATTATATGTAAGGATATAAAAATAGAGAGGGTAATCAAGTAAGATTGATCTATATGTATTCTTCAAGAGACTAGTGCATTGACTAGTGTTTTCTCTAGTGCTTCCATAATTGAATATTGTTTTAGTAAGGAGATTTTGTTAGAGAATGGGTGACAGGGAAGTAGTCATGAATCTGAATAGAGTATAGGTTTTTTTAATTCCTTAGGAGTATATGACTCTTACAGTATCAATTATATTAACAAAAAATAATTATCTGATGGACTATCATATTTTTCTCAAGAATATACCCCGGTGTGGAAAGGCGATTCGTCTGATTTTGTTCAATTTTAAGGATATGATGATTCACAAGGAAATTCCATGTAAATATATAAATGGTGGACCTCGTCATTGTGAGAAACCTCAAAATGGTTAGTAAATCAGATGAACCTTGAGCCTCTTGGGAATTATGGAGTCTTTACACAAAATCCTAATGAGGATGATCAAGCTCTGATGGATTATGAAAATTTACCCTCACTAGTTTGGTGTAAGGTAAAAATATTTTCTAAACTCTTTGTTTTTAATATTTTCAAAACCAATTAATTCATATCTACTCTAGTGTTTGATCGTCCAATCATTCCAGTTTGGTTCTATTAGACGTTTTTATCAATCTATAAACCATTTAAAATAAAGGTGGATCATAATTATATATATTACGAAAAATTGGATGGTGCCTTATAGATCAAAGAATTTGTGAAGCTTCACAATTCTAGTGATTTCGGGTTTTGATTCAATAATTGGCATGGATTTTTTGACATGAACCCAACAAATCATTGATTTCTTTCCATGATGAGTTACTTTTACACTACATAATGAGTAGAAGATCATGTTTGTTGGTGTGAATGGTGTTGAATTAGTTTGATTGGGACATTGTCCACCTCATAGTGAATCATTTTTAGTGTAAGTTGATAGAATTATCCTTGTAGTGGACCAAACAGTGACTCTCTATTCTTTTACTCACATTGTTGGTGAGTTCTGAGATGACCATACAAAATATTTCTTATAGTTACCAAAAGACATGTAATTTGAGTTTGAAATAGAGATTATTATATGAGATAATAATTTTTTGAGTTCTCTATTCACTATTTTCCTCTCACCGACGATGCCCTAGGAATCAATGGTGCGCTCCCACCTTCCTCTTTGGAGGAGGGAGGCCCCCCCCCCGTCTTCTTCTTCCCCAACCTACCACAATACTTTCATTCTTTTCTCCAACCCTGGAACACTTATAGAGATCTAAGAAATTCCACTCACACTGAAGGTCCCAGAACTATTTAAAGGCTCGCCACCTCTTCCAATCTCACTTTTAGAGATTTCCAATGCCTCGTGTCTCTTTAACCTAACACTTGTAGCTCATTTCCAGCAACGATGACCCACAATTGATGATTTTGATCATTTTGTCTTTGACTCATGTGGTTTATAGCACCGAGATATGGTTGGGCTTCTCAACCACTTCAAAATTTCGATTAGGCTTTCAACTATGGAATATCTTGCTACAACATGGTCCAGTACCCCCCCCCCCCCCGCAAGTGCAACAATTACTTCTTTTACATCTAAAACTGGTCCTTCTATTTTCACATGAAGAGGGATGCACCAACGACCATGATTTGGGTAAGCCTATCAAAACTTCCCATTCCATTTCATAACCCTTCTATCTTAAAGGTAATTAGAAACATTGTGGGGTGGTTTTGTGTTCAGATATTCGAATGGAAGTAGTTAGTCAACCATTTTTTCACAGAATCCGCATTGATGTTGATTTGATGAAGGATCCATTTGATTGGGTCTGGATTTCAGTTGGCAAGGAATTTTGGTGGAAGCAATCCATCATCTCTGAATCCAATCATTATTTCTATATCTCTTGTGGTCGGCTTGGACATGTCACCCATGTATGTCATACTGGGTCTCGAATCAGACGAATGTAGTTGGTGTGGGAGAGGGGAAATAATGAGGAAGGCCATAGATAATATCAGTTCACTCATTATGGAGAGGTTCTTCGTGATGTTGTCCTACAGGAGGATAGTACTACCTCTGCATCCCCCTTTCTACATGATTCACCTACATTTTTGCTTACTTAGAGTGAAATTACAATTAAGGGGGGTCATATGGGTGCTTTTGGGATTTCACATTCTTTCTAACAAACCATGTGGATGGAAAATGGATTTTCCAATCCTAGTTCTATTGGTGAGGTTGTAAAATCATTTGGTATTTCATTAAATTTAGAGGCACCAGTGGACAAGGGGTTGGAGGCATGCCTACAATTTAAAAGGGTAGTGGACCATTCAAGACGATGGATTAATTGAGGGTCTCTAATGTTTTCAAGAACTTGAAGAATAATTTGGGATGTCTTTCTTTTAGTTTGAGTGCTGATATTGTTGTCGATACAGTACAACCTGTACATGAAGTAATTCCTATTGTTATTAGTGAGAATGAGGGTATGGAGACATTGGAGAAAATCTCACCTTTCCCAGTTAGGGAAATCCCAGATCAGAATGTATCAAACCAAAAAAAATTGGCATCTTACAATAATGATGTATCATGACCTCTTAAGATTCAAAACTCGTTTTTATCTTTAGCTGGAAGAGACCAAGGGGCTGAATATCATGAAGGGTGGAAAAAATTAATTCCAAAAAATAAAAATAAATGGAGTGAATCAAAGTGGGTTGAAAACACTAAGATGGTTGATGGAGATAGTGTCTACGAACAAGAGACTGAGTATGGGAAAGACTCCTTAAGGGATATGAATGTTGGATCCAAACTAAGCATGATTAAATAGAGAAACCTTAAATATAGTAATTTCCCAATTCATAAGTGAGGGAAGAAAGGTAGACCCCACAACGATTAATTGCAAGTCCCAAGAACAATAGTTAAATGATCTTTAGGTAAGAAAGGACCAGAAGAAACTGGATCCACTGAATTAGAAACCACCAAACGAAAACCGAATAGTGGATAACAAAGAAAATAAATAGAGAAAGTGGAAAAAGATGAAGGAGACCCATTGGAGCTCATCCTTTGCTCCCAAGAAGATATTCTTGAAAGTGTTTTTTAGGTCAACACCTCAAGAAGAGTTTAGAAAATTTTATGAAATAAGGTTGTTAGATGATACCAATGTGGATCAAGAAGAATGGGAAAACAAGAAATACTGAATACTGGTGTGAGGCTTCAATGAAGGTAATATCAACATGTTGGAATTTATATAGATAATAGAACGAATGACTAATAATTTTGAAGAGATTCTCAATTAGTATATAGATATTTAGGTTAGTCCTCTTCATTGGGAGTTATATAATGTTTTGAAGTCAAAAAATCTTAGTATTGTTTTTGATCAATTTGTGGATTCTTTCAGTATGTAGTTCTTTGGCTATATTGACTAAGGTTTACCACTTCTCCTCAATGTGGATTTTTTAAAAAAAATTATATTTTGTAGAGAGAATACATTAGTGATTCAAATATATAATATTCTAAAAGATGAATAAAAATATATCAATATAAAAAATTATAATCAAAATGATAAATGATTGATGAGATAGAGCTATGTACCTAGAGGTGCTCTGCTGGTATTCACTCAGAACATTGAAGGTGTTATTTCACATTGTGTGGGCTATAGTAAGTTTAACTATATCAATAAAAACTAGTGGTTCATTTTTCCAATGATTGATGAATTCATAAATCTATTAGTAGTAGCCTTATTTTTAAAAAGATTGATTTGGGTGTAGGATACCATCGCCTTTGGGGAAGAGAAGAAGACACATCTCAGACTATGTTTAGGATCAGATATGGGTTGTATGAAAATATTATTCTATATTTTTCACTAATGAATGTTTCAAAAGTGTACATTTCACTCATTAACAAGTTCATTCACACATAATATGACTAGTTCATCATTTTGTTCATTGATGAAATCTTTTTACATTTGATGATAATGGATTCATGTTCTTGACACAATGAGATCATTTTTAGTACACATTCAGAACATCAACATTATTCAATGTTATCAAAGAATCACATTGGGATCCTATAGGAATATTTTGAAGGAATCATGGTTTCTGAAGAAGGATTCTACATTGATATAATGAATGAAGAATTGATAATTTCTAGGACATAACTAATGAAGATGGTCACTATTCGAAGATTAGCTTATTTTTCTAGGTTTTGTATGATGTTTATTGTGGAATTTCATCTCTGATAAACCACTATGATCAGGCTTTATAAAAGGGAATATATAATCCAAGTATATAATAGAATGAGGATTCCTTTATAATTTTTATAAAGAGATTGACCTCGGCTATTATTATAATACATTCTTGTCCTAGAGTTGAATTTTCATTGCATTGTGAAACATCTAGAATTTTTATAAGATACATTCCAATGTTAAGTGATAATGTAACAACTTAAGATTCTCATAAAAAGTATCATGTTGTGTCAAACAACCGTAATTGTATCTTTGAGTTAGCATTTTTCTCTCTTGAATTGAACTGTTTTTGAAACTATATCCTTGGTGAAAGATTTTTTTATACGTTGAATAGAATATTTAGTGGTATATTTTCTCCCAATAAGACCAATATAATCATTATCATAATTTGTTAGTATAATTATATAATTTCAAAAAATGATTTTGAATATTCACTAGGAAAATGTAATGTCAATGTGCATGATCTTAGTAGAATGACACAAGAAGTTTGATAGAATATGTTATATGTTTGGTGAATGATAAATGGATTTCTATACTACTATGAGCTAGGTGTGACAATAGATGAAGGAGAAATAAATTTTGAAACTATAGTGATCACATCCGCATTAGTGTCGTGAGTGAAGTCTAGTCTTGAGTAAGATCTAAATTTTATCGTGATGTGTAAGATATTGGTAGAAAATGAATCTCTATAGGGATAGACATTAGAAAGAAGTTGTGTTTTCCTGGTTCTTGGAAGAGTGAAGGTTAATTATCACATGAAGGAATATATGATGAATTAACCACAGTCTATATAGTTTATAGTGAACTGAGGTACAACCAAAATTCATAGTGATATTATATTTCAATTCTGGGGGATCTGCATGAAAAGTGACATTGCAAGTTTTTTCTCATATTATATGACTTTTCATATGATTATAGTCTAGTATCTAGGACCAAGAATTTTTCCCATAAACCTATTATGCCTATGTGGATATGGAATGAGGTGGAGGTAAAATTCAAAAAACTGTATCCATGTAACTAGAGGGGATTAGAAACCATGTGGGTTGTAGTTGATCGGTTGGCCGTAGAGGACCATTTCGTGTCAATATTGGTGAATAACATAGTGGGTGTTCTAGAAAATCACTATGTTTTAATGATTATGAAAATGAAAATAATACCTTTGAATATTTACTTAGATAGATATATGTGGTTAACATAATGGATTTTTCATGGCTTATAGAGGGTGATGGGGGCTTAGTATGGGGATAATTATGTCAAAACATCATTAGTTGAAAGGGTTTTTAGATTGGAAAATCCAAACAATATAAGATATTCATCGGTAATATGTTTTAGATATTTGGGGAGAATATGAAGATCAATTGGATCTAGTATAGTTTTATTACATCAATAATTTATAGTATTTGATTCATATGGATCCTTTTACACTCTCTATGGAATGATTTTTTGTTCACCAAAATGATTGGATAATGAAGGTGTGTCATCAATTATTAGGCCCTTTATAATAGATATAGGAAGGAGGGATGATCTTGAATATATGGATCATACACTATTAAGCACATTTATCTAACTTCCACAGGGAGATGTAAATAGAGGAATTTTTCCATGACCAATACCAATATGATATTCAACAATTAAATCTTGGTCTAATGTATTTATTCAAGATGTTAATGCATATCAATATCACTTCCCAATAATTGTTCAATGAAGACAACCCAGAATATTCAACCATATCAAAAATTACCAACAAGGTTTATAATCGTATAATAATGGGTTAGTTATCTAGAACCCAGTATAATGAATTTTAAAATTACCCAATTAAATATTTATTAATTATATTTTTAAATTATCATTATTACTTTATAAAAATGATTATATAATAATTATATTAAAAATTTCTCTAATATGAATAAACCAAAATTTAATTTCTGGAAAATATGTAATATCTGTTAAAATATTATTTATAATAAATTCATGAATTTTTATATATATGATATTTTTAGGAACTTTTAAAATAATTTTTATTTACATATAAGTGATAATTTAATTTCATGAAGTCCAACATAATTTATATTTGGGATTGATAGTTGTAAAAGTTTTAAAAAATAATATTTTCTATTACATAATTTTACTCATTAAAATTTTTAAAATATAGAAACTAGAGAAATATTTCTGTAAAATAAATATAAATTTTGAAACATTTCATGATTAGTAAATAGTGATTTTTTCTTAATTTTTTGAGATGGTTAAATTTTTGTGTAAAAAATATACATGATATCAATATATAAAATTAATTATGACATAATTATATAAAAAATTTATGTAATATGTACTATAAATGGAATATGTGGCCAAAATTTTATTTTAAATATAAAATAATGTCTTTATGAAGTTATTTAATAAATTTTTCTAACCTAAAATGAATTCTAAAAAATATCTATTATATTTTATGATTTTAAAAATAATTTTTTACAAATAATACAATAATATACATCATAAATGGTACTGTTTTAATAAGATCAAATATTTTACAAATAAAATATTTAATACCCCTAATATTTGGAAGAACCCATGGTAAAAAGAATGGTATGGACTAGGCTTCTGATAATTTCTTTACATAGAGACCAAAACAAAATTTAAAAAATTATCAAATAATTCCCCTTTATTTTTATATAAATACCTATAAATCATCCCACTACTCATAACTCAAAACCCATTGATCATGGATTTCCACTCCCTATTTATCTCAAAATCCATCTTAATATCTTCCAATGATATTATGATGATCCTACCACACTATTAGAAGAACTATCTTAGGGTAAATGAATATATTACTCCTCCTCTTTATTCCAGTACATTCATTTAATTAAGAGTTTTTTTTAAACATTTTCACATTCAATTTTTTTAGAAATCTCTTTTATACCCTAATGATTCCCCTTTAATGATATATAACCTCTACCTCTCATTAATCATTTCCATGAACCATAATATACACTGATTAGTCTTTCAAAATTAACCAATGATTTGCTAGTCCAATCTTTAATTTTTTGAAAACCCATCCTCATTTCCATGCATAATTATTCAACTCGATTTATATATCCATCATTAACTATTTACTTCTTTGTAACTTATCAAAACTACTTTTTCATTTGATTAAATTTGATGAAATAATTTCTTTTTTAATTATCAATGTGTCACAGAAATTAATGTTCATGATATGAAGGTGGTGGGTGTTTCAGAATTTATATATCCATCCAATATGTTCAGTAATGTTTTCATATAATTACATACCATGTATAGTGCATGGGTGGTAATCCAAATAACACTATGTTTTGATGTATCAATTATAGTCATTGACTTATTTATTGGATGTCTATTTTTTGTTGTTTCCACATTTCTATCATTCCATAATGTTATTGTATTATTCCATGGCTTGTTTTTTATTATGATACATATATTTAAAAGTCATCATTATATTCTCAAAGAAAAATATGAACTACTTTACATTATGATATGATTTTAGTATTTTTAAAATGAGGGATTATATGTCACCCCTTTATTATCTACATCCCCAGGTTCTACCATGTTTTATTAGAAGATCAATATAATTTTTGGTAATGTTGTGATGTTATAAATTATGTATTTTCTCCTTCTTTTTTTATTTTAAAATGAATCTAATTATATAGTGACATTGGGCCTAATTATGTTTTGTTATTGTGTTATCTGTATCTTTATTAAATTATTCATTAAATAATGTGTATAATATATATGGTACTATCATAGATGTTATCTAAGAAGGGTCCACTTATTTTCATGGATTATGATTCAAAATAATTCTTTATGAACATCTGTTTAATAATAATATTACAAAACATCACTATTGAATAGTAATGTAAATATCTAGTGTCACCCATGAAACTAAATCTTTATTGGGATGCTACATGTGAATGTGGTCTAGAATAGTTGTATATAGGGTTAATAACCGCAAAAGGTTTTATTTGGTATTAACTCAATAATCACTTGTTGAATGAAAAAGAAGCCATTTTGACACCGAGTTTGACACCCCCTTGGGATATGATATGGAACACTCACAAGCTCTATTTGAACAATTATGATGGGAAAAAAGAATTATTTGAAAATTAATGACATGAAATTGGTCATGGATAACATATACTAAAACCTTGAAATTAAATTATTATAGAATATATTTTATATATTAATCAACCATATAATTTTCATAGTTTATATTTAATATGATTAAATATTTAAAATTTCCCGTCTTTGATTTCTCATTTATATTAGTCAATTGATAATATTAGAAGGTACTGAGTCAATAAAAACTGTGACAGGAAATAAGGTAACATTTCATGTGAGATTTCATACCAAATAGAAGGAGGGTTTTATTACTACATGTTAATACAAACATAATTAACACTACTGTAGAAGAGAAACAAGAATTTGGGGGAACTCCCACACCCCCTATGAGATATCAAATTGAAATTAAGACCATTAAGGGATGAAGGCCTCTAACTTTTAGTGGATATTCAAAAACATTAATCACTAAAATATGCTTAAAATCAATTAAAATTGTATTCTCTAGGATTTTTTGAGAAATATTTTTTTATTTTTGGAAGTTTTTCCTAAGGAGGAAAAATCTAATCAATAGTGTATGACGTTCAATAATAAAAATTGTAATGAATATTATAATTTAATAGAATGCAAAGAATTCATTATTTTTTTATAATTATTTTCATTTCAATCTCTAACACGAAATTTTTATGGGGATCCATTGAATAATATAAAAGGATTAAAAATATAGCAGTTCATATGAGGTTAACTTCAGATGAACTGAATGACACACCTAGGGCATTCTCTGAAATAAGGAAATTAAATTTATGTTCTTATTTTTTGAATAATAACCAAAATATGATATCCATTAGTGATTTTTTTATTTTAAAACCTTAAATAACTTATCTAATGTTCCCTTAATGAAAAAATGGAGATCATTGAATTTCCTACATCTCATGGTTATAAATATAGTATGTTTATAATGGATTTTCATTTCGTTATAGAAAAATTGTAATATCAGGGAAGAAATAATTACAAACTTCTCATATATAATATTTTGAGGGAAGAAGGTTCCCAAAAGATTCAAGAATGGATAATGGAAATTATTTAGGCATGTTAAGGATGAGAAAACACTATAAAATGATAATAGAAGATACCCAAGAAGTATATAATAGAATATAAGCCTCTAGTAACCACTATTTCAATTATCCAATGACTCAACAATAGTGAAAAATGGAAATATCATAATCATTGAACTAATAAAATGGTTTTGAAATATAGGCAAGGAAAATACCATATTTGAACTAGATATCCATGATGAAAATTTCTGTAGGTGGGTTCCTATGAATTAAATTTGTAATATACCATATTTATTGTTACATGCATTATGTATTAAATATTCATGTGTTTTTACTTATAATAATAATTTTGATACATATTAATTCATTGTTCACATTTTAATTCCCATTGATTACATGTCATGTGAAAAGGTAATAACAGTTTCTAGCTATAATATGATTCTAGAGGAACTATGAACATAATAATAAATATATTTTCTATAGATTAAAAACATCATAATGATAAGAAATATATGATTTATAACGATAATGTATTATTGGATCATACAATTTTATACATCCTGTTATTATGTTTAGAAACAATGATCATTTGTAAATAATATCATGATGACATATCCACTAATTGGAATAATAAATTTCTCTTCTACAATTATTTTTTCTTATCTATGTACATTTTTCTCTTCTCAGGACAATAAATCATTATATCTATATACCATTTAATCACATACTTCATGGAATGTTTAAATACATGACATTGAGGTCACTATGACATATACTTTGTTCATTGTGAATTTAGTGGATTGAAATAGATCTAATGATCATAATATAACATGTAAATTTTGAGTTGAGGAAAAGATATCTTATGGGCCCATGTAGAACAAGATAGTAGTATATTAATTTAATAAATGGTTAGGGATTAAGAATTTATACCTTTCTTGTCAGTTCATGAAATATATAAACTATCCATGTAATGGAAACACATGTGTGCATACTGCTTTAGGATATATCATGAGATAAATTTATTATAATACCAATGACAAGATATTATGAGGTTTTCAAAGCTATGACATCAAATATATCTATAGGGATCATGATGGTATTCTAGACTCTACTCATTACCTGTGGGTTGGATTCACTATTACAGAGTTAAAGACCTGGAGGTCACACACTCTGTGTATCAAAATTTCCTCTAATTTAAGTGAATAAGAATTTATAAAGTAGTGATCCCCACTATTTGGGGTTGGCTATTTTACATATGTGAGTGATCACATGTAAAAAAAAATTATAGTGTTAAATTGTATATTTTTTATGATTTAAAATATTTCTCAAGGTATTAACCTGTTATTTTTTTAAAAAAAAAATAATTTGTTAATATATATTTATATTCAAATGAAGATAACATGTTTAGGGTTTGTTAAATTTTCATTAGAGCTTATGTTCTGAGTTATTGGTTTTATTTAATGGTTTAATATCTTAAATTGATACAATTCAGTCACCAAATATCCATGAAATTTATTATAAATATAATTAAATCATCAGTATTCATTAGTTTCGAAAATAAATATTATTACATTACAGTGACCAATGTGTAATTTTTGAAAGTATAAAATTTTATAATATATAATTTTATCCTCCTAAATTGATACTTAAACAATTTAATGAATTTGATAACTCTCCCCTCATCTCTATTGGGTTTATAGTGAGAAAATAGGGAATGAACAAGATTAGGTCGATCATGTCTACTTGATTGATTCTGTGCTTTTGGATGATTGACATGAGCCAGTAATGCTCTTTGATATCCCATTCTTGAAGATAAGAATCAAATATCTATAAACTACGATTTGTGATTCTGGTGTGGAGGATTAATAAGATGTTGATATTTTTCCCTTTTATCCATGATATTTCAATAGTTACTAAATCAAATTAGTTATTTGAAATAAAAAACACTCATTTTATGGTTTTGTTTGATTTTATATTTTCTTAATTAATTTAATTTCATGTAATTATTTAAGAAATATGGTTAAATGTTTTTTGGGTTTTTTATTTTAACATGAATCAAAACCCAAAATTTATATTTTTTGTATTCTTAACACTTCCCCCACACCTCAAGTTATATAAATTTTTATCATGTGGAATGTGCAATTATTTAAAATTATAATATTATGAATCAGATTAAATTTTGTATGATTTAGAAATATTCTTTTGATATGGACCCAAATCAACAAATGGTGTATTTCTCATAGTTTATTCCACCTAAATATGAATGGTCGAAGATCAATGGGTATTGTGTATAATTTCAAAGAGAAATTGAAGGATTATATTTTTCCACATGGTAATGGAAATAGTGTGATTTTTTTATTCATAGCACGATATAATATTGTTTCCTATTAGGGAGAGACTCTTAAATCTAGTTGTGGAAGTTTATATGTAATAATGAATACTATTAAAGACAAATTGAAAATAAAAAAAATCAAAAAATAATACTTTTAATCCATCCAAATGGAAGGATAATATTTAATAAAAAAATACAAGTATACAGCTAGATAAATGGGGTGTATTGTTGATGGATGTACTCATAAATGGTAAGGTGATTGATTTGTTAGTAATATTTCTATATATAATATATATATAATATTAAAATATATATTATAAAACTATTTATATTGTGTGTGTGTGTATTCCCTTAAATATCTAGACTAACCTGACTTCTGTTAGGCTGATTTAGTCTAGATCCAACCTTTCCTACTTGTCAACCCCATCAAAATCTGAAAATTAATATTTTTTTATCTTCTTTAGGTCGAAACAAATATAAAAAATGACAAATAATTTTTTAAAAAAAATTACTTTTCTGGGATTTAATAAAATTATTTCAAACTCCATGGTACATATTTAAATTTAGTTAAATATATTTTAGAGAAATGTAACGTAGTAATAATACCCTTGTGCTCAATGTTAGAAAATTTTATTTTTCATATGAAATAAAAATTCAGGTTGATTGAACTTATATAGTCCCATTCGTGATTATAGTACTTTTTATTTAATTTAATTATTTCATTTTTTCAAAATATAATATTTACTTTATTTTCTTTATGTATGAATCATCCTTCAATCTTTAAATTTTTGGCCTTCTCTATATTTAAGTAATAAAATTTAATTTCTCACCATATTTTATAACCATCTATGTGTGAGTATACAATGTAAATATCAAATCAGGTCATGGTGACGATGTTCGAGTCGAGAACCTGTGTAAACCAACTATGTAATGAGAATTGGGATTTCCTGGACTGCAACTCAAGTCAATAAAAACATAATGAATTTCCTAAAGGTCCTAAAAAATACACTATTCACTAATTGGATCCAAAAATATACAACAACTTATGATGATGAAATTATTTATTTTCATTGACATATACATGGTTCTTAATTTCTCGAATACATATTTATATTTTCGTGATCAAATAATATAATAATAAATAATCATATATAGAAAAAATTAACATGTGTGATAACTATCTTTTATTTAATGGATTGTAAATTTGTAAGAGTGATCAAATAAAATGAACTTGTAAAATAGAAAAGGTTTTCATTTGCAGAGATTAAATTAAGAAATCCACTATATAAATTATCTTTTAGTAAATTCCTCCCATCACATGAATTATAAATAAAAAAGATATTTATAGGTGCTCATTATCCCTATTTTAGGGTTCCTATAATTAAATAGTGGTTATTATGAGAATGGTGGGATTAAACATATAAATTTTTAGTAATGTATTTCCCATAGCTATCTTGTTGTAACATTGGAGTAAATGTGTTGAGTAATGTATTGTTATTCTTTGTAGGAGATGGGACCCCACTCAATAGATTAAGGAGACATGAGTTAATGTGGATGGCTAGTCGAAATCCTAGAATAGACTCTCAATGTAGCAGTGAAGTTACAACTCAGGATATAAAGAGAGGTTTAAGGATCCTTTTCACTAGAAGTCCCATGTGATTGAGGACATTGAATTACGTATTTGACAACTACTAGGATATCATATAATACTGGTTGATATTTAAAATTAATATTAAGAAAATGTGTAATGGTAGTAAACACAAAGTAATAATATTATAAATTTACTTATCATGGATCAAACATAAACCTCCAAAAATTCATTTTAGATATCATCAATGTTAGATAATGAGAATATAATGACCATTCATATGTTCCAAGAGTGTTCAATGCAACTTCCCATAATACTGCACCTGGAGATGAAGATTTATGTACTAGAATTCAGACATAATACTAAACCACTATAGGGAATGAGATAAAAATCAATATATAAATACAATAAGAATATTGATAATGAACTAGATAACAAGTGGGTGGTTTTTTTCTTCTATTTAATATGAGATATAGAGAAATCATGAATAAAATAATGATATCCAAATGTATATTTATTTCCAATTAATCTATTAAGAGAGAAATCAACATTAATGTTATGATATATGATGTACTCTCAATATATAATTTATATAATATTATAATACTTAATTACATCATTTAATTATGAAAATTGGGTAAATTAACTTACTGGAGGCCCTTAGGATCACACAAATTCAGAAACTATGAATAGATCATCTACTCTCTACATTATAGAATAACTAATTGATTTTACTTATTAATTAAAATAGTAATAACATTAATAGTTTACTCTCGTGTTTTTTTCAATAGATATTTTATAAGATAAGGATGGGGAAAAAATAAATATCGAATTGTTATAGAGAGCTAAAAGAAGAAAGGAAAGGAAATTTTGTAAATCAAAAACACCTAGTCAAATAAAGTGACATGAATCACTTTCATTAAGCTAGAGATATAGAGGGAGAGAAAAGAATATGAGATAGTTAGATTTCCATAAGGAAATAATGACTATTTTAAGAATAATTTCATAGGTGAGTAGAGGAAGTGAGGTGATGTTTTCTCTTCAATTAATTTTTTTTATTTAATACAACATGAATATTTCTATTTGTTTGGGATTGAAAAAATTATGTGTTTCATGCATTTATTTTAAAATAAACGAACCAGGTATATTAAATATGATTGTAATATATTTATTTTAATCTCTATATAGGAAATAGTGGGATACTGACAACCATATTAGTGGGAGATTATCATTTATCCTTTCCTAATTTAATGGATCTTGTACTAAATTTTCATTATAATGTAACATTTATTAGATGAAAAATAATCTTACGATCATGATTAAACACTATATGATTTATTTGATGGTTATGATTTTTTTTATTTATAATGATAACTTATTTATGTTTGGGAAATATTAACAATGGATTGATTATATTTTCACTAAAAATAAATTTCTTGAAATCAATGGAAAAACTAGAGAGAATGAACCATATCCAACATAATTATGGATCCTTGGGCTTGGTCATGTAATTATGAAGGGATTAATAAAACTGCATCAAACTTGGCATTTAAACTCCATTGAGATAAAAACCCTTTGTTGTATATCAATCTTGTTTATCAGTTAAAATGATAAAAGAGAATTTCAATTGGAAAGGAGAAATAGTCATATAACCATTATAATTTTTTCATACTGACGTACGAGGTCCATTTCTTATAGAGGCAAGGGGCAGTTTTATCAAAATTCAAAATTATTACAAATGATTATTATAGATATGGATGTATCAAAAAATGGTGTATATGATATTTTCAATAAGAATTTTTAAATAATATCAAAATAAAGTAGACAATAAAATTAGTATAAGATTAAGAAACTCTACTCAAAATGTATTGGTGTGTATCTTAACCTAGATTTTATTGATCATTTAAAGGATTGTAGGATAGTTTCACAAAATACTCGTCATACACTAATGTTGAATTGTGTTAGTGAATGTATGAATCAGACCCTTCTTAATTGTTTTCATAGTATAATAAATTAATGAAATATTATTAATTGGATATGAAGTGAAAGTCATACAGTCAAGGAATCCAAGATTATATGAATTCTTCAACATGAAATAGTTAGGATAATATTCTAAAAATATAGGGATCAGTATCAACAGAGATTGATCTCATATTCTCTTAGGAATATTTAATGTAAATATGATAAAAATTCAATAAAAATTTGTAATATTTGACTATAAAATATTGGATTCCATCCACTATTTTATAAAAAGCGTCCCTAAATGTAGATGTGTCCATACGCACAATGAGAAATTGTTTGAATGTGTAGAATACCAAAAGATTCAGTAGTGGGACCTATCAATGATTGTTTTATATGTAATAGGTTTCATGTTACCTATCCTTTAATAAATATGGTACGATATCAAGATAGTCATAGAGAGCCATAGTGGGAAGCTATAAAACTATCCAAAAGTACATGAGAGATACAAAGGATATTACCATGGTGTATAGGGGATATGAGGATATATTCATGAATAAATACACTATTTAAAGCATATATATGAATCATAATGATTAAAAATTTATTTATAGATTTTTTATTTTTATAAATAGTTGTTTAGTAAGATTGTGTAGCTTGAAGCTGTCAGCAGTTGCCGATTATATATTAAAATCTATGTATATAGTGGATTTCAATACACCAAAGGAAGTGGTTTGGATACGTAGTTGTTTTAGAATGGTATTGTGCATATCATTATACACCCTATTATAGGTTAATGTGATAATATATAGTAAATGGTAGTTTCCGAGGATCCTAAGTCACACTATGGGTACTAGAATATACTTCAAATGTTTCTTATCTTGAGTAATTTTACATATAGAGGTGAATTCAATGTTAAAAGTGTATCCGCATTGGATAACAAGATTAAAAAACAAACTAAATTCATATCTCATTAGAAGCATGATAATCATGAGAGAGACAATGGGAAGAGAATTTTTAACATTTGGATCTTGTGAATGTTTTAGTATTGTGACTGGGTTCCCTATATCCAACTACATAATGCACATTATTTACCATTAAAAGTATATATTACAAAATATTTATGTGATTATTATTACCATAATATTTTTTATACATATACATTCAAAATTTACATGGTAATTTCCTTAGTTTGTCTATAATGTAAAATGGTTATAGTAGTTCCTATATATAATGAGACTATCGAGGCAGTTTAAAATTAATAATCATTATATGCAATATTGTCTAGAAACATTTTCTGATGGAAACCATATTATGTTTGATTATCAGGTACTAGGGGATCATAAATATTAAAATGTTTTCTTATCAAGTTCACACATGGTGACCATTGAAAAATGATATCATGATGATTTACCCACCAATGGGAACATTGCATGTTTTTGGTGTAAATTTATATTCAAATCATTGAATATGTATATTAGTCTCTATAATTGAAATATTTATTAGTATGGACCAATATATTATTTAATTTTATTAAAGGTAAAAACAATAACATTGAATTCATTGTGAGGTAGATTTTTTTGGATTCTTTTTCATTGGTATTACATTGTTTGAATGATCAAGACAGAAATTTACATTTCATCAATTAAGAAGAGTTATCTTGTGGACCAATTTTGATCATTATAGTAGTTTTGTCATTAAATAAATGTACAATGTATAATTTGTTTGATACATCTGATAAGGTCATGATATTTATAAAGGATTAAAGGGATTATGACACATTTGTCACCCTACATTATTAGATATTATGAGAAAAAAATTATTAATTTACAAAGAATGTGTCCGTGGGAGGTAGTCATAGAAATGAAATTTCTTATCCCATTAGGGTCTATTATGGGATACTCTAATTTAATAATGGTATGTGTGATAGACTTTTTTCTTTCAAGATAATGACCTAGAGGGTCACACACTATCTTTATGCACAAGTTCTAACTTGACATATGAATAAGAATTTAACAAAATATGGGCCACATTGGTAGGATTGGTGAACCTCCATGTATGAATGATCTCATGAAAAAAATATTCTTCTATATTATTAATTTTTATAATAATAAATATTTATAATACCTCTTATGTTATGTAATATTTATTTTATCAGAACTGATAGTACGAGGTGATAATATTTTTTAAATGAATATAACATGTTCAAGGTTAATTAAATTATCTTCGGAGAAAACTATAGAAGAAAGTCTTTTATATCGTATCACATTACATATGTTTTATTACTGAGTGATAAAAAATCTGATAAATTTATTAATATTTTAAATAACTCCTTAAGTATGTAATCGTACATGAAATAAAGGTTATTACATTCCAGGGAGAAAATTGAATATTTAGAATGTATAACCATGTAATAAAATTTCATTTTATCATATTCAATAGTTTCAAAAACCATATCCATGGAATTGGTATATCTCCCCTCAAATATCTCATGTTAGGAGTGAGAAACCTGAGAGTGTACAAGGTCATATTGATCTTATCTTCTTGATCAGATCTGAATTATTTATGTGATCAAAGTGAAGTAGTTTTTCTTTTCGATATCTAGTGATAATACCTAGGAATCAATTTTTGATGAACCAGGATATATGGAATGTGTGGGGATAATATAGTGGATTCCTATATTGGTTCCTTCAGGCCCAAAAACATTAGTAAACAGAGAGTCAAATCAGCCATTTTAAATAGAAAAGGTACCATTTATAGATTTTTATGATTTCATTTTTCATTAGTATGTTTAATTTCAAGAAAAACACTAAAAAAATCATGAAATTTGATTTTTATATTAAATCTTATTAAAAATTATATGATATTATATTTTTAAATTGAATATTTCCATTATTCTATAGAGCCTTGGGTTCCTTTTTGAATATTCCATCATAATTGGTGAGGTGGATTCTGAAACTTAATTGGTGATTGGAATTTTAATATTCATTCAACAATAGCGAACATACTATTTTATTCAAGTTCAAAACATTCTTTCAAGTCACACAGGTTTAGTATTATAAATTAAACAATACCTCAAATCATGGATGTTAATTTTCACTATAAATGAAAAATGGATCAGTTAATACATCCTAATTATATAATTTCTCCCGTGTCAATATTTTTGGGATAAATTTTCATTTGAATTTTTGTATACTCTATTGAGATGATATTTTTTATATTCTATGTTTGTAATGGATTTCAATGTATATGATCAAAATAATTTATTAAGATAATAAATAAATATTCATATCTCAAGTATCCCTCCAATTCTATTAATGTTTAAGGCGGAGGAAAAATATCCTCTGCAATTATTGTCGTGGGAATGGATATTGTTTTCTTATGAGTAAGAGTGTCTTTCTCAAATGATCGATATACGTAAAATATCATTCATGATGACAATACCATTATAGGTAAATATTCTGATATGTTTCTGAATGAATTTTCATCTGTACCTCTTATCCAGGAGGAGGATGATTCCATAATCAAACTTATTCCCAAATTTTTGACAATATTCATGACTATAATGAATATACACTACAGAACAAGAATAGATAAACAATAAAATATAAGAGAATCTAGATAACATGTATATATGAAAAAGTGATTCACTTTTGGGGTGATCTGGTCTTTTTCATCAAGAAAAAAGATGGATCAATGTGCCTCTCCATTTACTATCATAAGCTCAATAAGATCATGATAAAGATCATGTGTCCACTAATATATATTTATGAGTTGAATGATCTGAAACATGGATCCCATTGAATATTTAAGGTGGATCTATGGATGAGATATTATCAAGTCATGATATAGAAGGAAAATACCCTCAAGATTTATTTTATTATAAATTATTGAAATTATAGTTATTTGTAATGAAATTTAGACTCAAATATACAAAAACAATCTTCATGGACACGATGAATAGAGTATTTAAAAATTAACTAAAAAAATTTGAAGCCTTTATATTTTATATTCTAATTTAATGAAAAAAGAATGAAGGATCATGATGATAATTTTAATGATTCACTAAAGATATTGTAAAAGGAAAATTTATATGTAAATCATAGTATATATTGAGTTTAGGATGGATAATGAAACATTCTTGGGGAATTTTATGGGTAATAAATGGATATTTTTTAATCTGTCAATTACATAGTCAATTGGACGATAAAAAAAATCATCAATGATGATGATAAATTGTTCCAATGGGTTATCTGTATATCCACCTTGATTTTTGAGAAACAAATCATAAAGTTAAATTCCACTAACAAAGCATACTCAAAAGGTAGTGATTATATTCTAGATGGGTGGATGTGTGGAGAGAGCCTTAAATATCCCAAGAAGAGGCCAATCACTACACATAGACTCACATCACCCCAATTTGGAGAACTATTGATAATTTACAAGAATTTTTTCAAAATAAATTCTGGGTTTCATGCTCTTTAAAATTGAAACTCTTATAACATATGCCTCCAAAAAATTAAAGATCCATGGGATGATATACCAACAAAAGATCTGGTATTGGCCACAATGATATTCAAATTGATGATTTGGTGAAATTTTCTCAATAGTGGTATGTATGATATATACATGAATCAAAATAGCCTCAATTGTATATTCACAAAAAAAAGAGATCGATATGAACCAGCAAAGGTGGTATGAATAGATTGTGAGTTATAACTATTCAATTCATTACCATCCATTGAATGCTAATAATAATGAAGATGATCTAAATAAAAATGATCGTGAAAAACAATCTGTGATGGTGATTAAAAGGGGTATTATAGTTCTTGAAATACAAAAGGACATGGAACTCATAAGTAGAACCTCATTCTATTTTTTAAAAATAACTAATCCACCATCAATTAATGGGATAATAAAGGTTTCCTAAAAAGGCGATGTACAGCTACAAAGAAAGGATGTGAATATTCTTTAATTAGAAAATATTAAAATGGATTCATAAGATTTATAACCTAGATATATGTCCCATAATAAACATAAATTAAATGGGAATTCAAATTCATGATCATATCTCACCATCTTGTATTATTTAGGATGCCCTAATATGTATAATGATAATATAGGTAATCTTTTAGAGGGATGATATGAAAATGGTGAATTCATAATTTGGTATCAATACATGTTATTCTACAAGTCAACACTGAATGAGATAATTATATGGGTAATATGATACCATTTCTCATACTTTCATAGATTTGGTATAACATGAATTGGGAATTCGTCAAAGGAATCCACCAAAAATATAAAGAAAATATGTCCATTATGGAGGTATTCAATCACCATACAATGTAAGTACATTTTATGGATATGAAGGAATATGTATATCTTGAATAACATCCTATTATATAGATGAGATAACTTGAAAGGCTACCTAATGTACCAATCTCTATTGTATCTTATTAAGATCTATGGAAGAACACATTATTCTGTAGAATCCTTCAGTAAGTGTTGAATATAGTGATTACATTTTTTAATTATTATCACCCTCTGGTGGATAGTATATCTAAAAGAAACATTATACTTTTAAGGATATGTTGTGATCTTGTTTAAGATATAAAAAAATATACTAGGGTTATCACATACACCTAGTAGTGTTCTTATATTTTTCACCATTATTGTATTCAAATGGAATTTTATGAGGCTTAGTATAGGATATGGTTTAAGGATAAAATATATCAGCATAATGTCAGAGAGTGGAGGAATATGGGACATAATCATATCCAATGGATAATGGTAGAGATTCCAACTATTTAATGTCATATGAAACCAATGAAAAGTCCATATAAAATCAGTGTATTAAATAATTTATTAGATAAAGAGTTTGAATTTGGGGATAAGGACTTCCTTCATGTAACACCAGGGATAAAATTCACGAGGTTTGGGAAGAATAGAAATATTTTTCATATACAGATCATCCCCATTCTTAAATGATTCCATATTTGGGTTGGGGCCTAAAAACGGCCACCCTCAGCAAAACAATCCCATGTACATAATGACATTAATATATCCTTATTAAAGATGTTCATACCAAACCCCTCTCAAATACTAAATCTAGAGATAGTACCATTGGAAAATGATCTATTATTCAATGAATACATATTGAAGATCTTATATTGAACATACAAAGTTCAACAAAATGAAATAACTCACATATTCATATAACTATAGAGAAAACACATGTTTGAAGATGTAAGAAGTCACAGAGAAGTGGAAATAAAATATGAGCACCCTCATAAGTCTTTATTATATTAAATGAAAGTTCTAATGTGAAATTTGTATGGTGAGGAAGGATGAAATGGAACAATATTTTTTAAATTGAATTCCAGTTGGAATGAATAATTTCATTTAAATTTATGTACTTATAGGGAAAAAAAGAAATTAATTGGTTATTTTAGACCGTAATACAATATTTCTTGTTGTAAAATACCATTAATCTTATAAACCTTTGGTAATATATGAATTATATGGTGAACACTAATAATAGAATATTTTAAGAGTTCTAAAATTATTTGAATGCCACATAATGATGTATTGATGGCCTTGACAAGTAGGATCACACCCTATAAAGCCCATTTTTATGAACATCTATGTTAGGTGACATCACTGTGAATTTCCATTGACCAATCCCAATATGATATTACACAACAAAATAATGATCGAGACTTAGAGGTATGTTCAATAAATTCCAGATCACAGCCTAATTCTTGTTCACTGATTTACCACAAGAAATTTCCATCATCACCAACCTTACCCTTAGGGCGTATACTGGTGTAATAAGGGTTTCTGTATATTTACCATAGAAGTATGAATTTGTGTATTTTATCTTTTAACAAAATAAGGATTATATTTCTTTAATTTGATAATTATTTTATACACATGATTTTATATGGAGTTTATCATAAACAAGATTTCGATACGAAGATAATAACATTGTATTTTTTTGAAAATGTACAGTTTCCACTAAATCACACTTTTTTTTATAAATTCTTGAATTTTAAAATAAATGGTATTTTAATGAAATAGGTGTAATGGAAAATGTATACATAAATATAAATGATATTATAATTTGATAATTTCTAGTTTAATTTCTATAATTGTCTTAAACTATTATTATTGTAGAATCATTTATTTTTTTGTAAATAAGGATTTTGAGTTAAAAGTGAAAAATATCATATTTAAGAAAGTATTTTTTAAAATGATATACTTTTTTAATCACAACATAAAAATTATCCAATGGAAAATTCTTCATAATTTTTGACATTATTATAATTTATAGTATATATTAAATAGAGTATAAATGTGTAGTTCTTATTATGACATCATAATAGTACAAAAGTAATTTATTATGTACTATAAATGTCAATAAAAACAAAAAACATATTTATCCACTTAATTGTTTTTTTTTGAAATTATGTTATTAATATTAAAAACTTATAATGAATCAACCAAAACCTCTATTATATTTTATCATCTTAAAAACAATTCATTATAAACATGACTCCTAAATTATTAATAGTATTATTTTATGGATTTTAGATCTTATTAAAATAAAATATTAAAAACCCCTCTACATTTTTCACCATGGGAAAACCAAATATAAGTTATTTTGTTTTCATTATTCTAATACCTAGAATCAAAAAACTACATTTAGAAACTAATAATGAATCCAAATATCATTTTCTATAAAATAATCCATCCAACTGTCTTCTCATATCCACTAAAACCCTATTAATAATGTATTTAATCTCCCCATTAATATTTTAATTCCTCCCATTGGGATCCAAAGCTCTGAATAATCTTCTTGAAATATTTTAGAAATACTATTTCATGGTAAGGGATTCTCTTATTCCTTCACATTAATCATGTAATTTATTTTTATTAAGACAATATATTTTAAATTGATCATTTTGAAATATTTTTGACACATCCCATTATTATCATTATGATTACTATGTAATGATACTCCATAATTCACTCTCATTAAAACATTTCATGAAATGTTATATACACATGTTATACTTCCTAATTTATCTTGTAATTATCCATGAATGAATTTTATATTGTGAATACACATCCCCAATTCCACTTAAGGGTATTCACATAGATGTTCCTACACATAATGGATTTAGTACTTCCATGTATATAACCCTCAATTTTTAATCATGGGATTAAAAGTGATGAAGTGTTTTATAATTTTTATGATCTATGTGGAACACAAAAATGTGTATGTTATTTGAATGTGGTAGATGGGGATGAAAATATCTAGTTTTACATTTCATTGTCCCAGATTTATGTCTCAAGAGATACAATGTATATTATATGGGTGTTAAATGTAAGATAACATTGTAATGATTTCCTAACAGTATCCATGACTTATTCTTATAATGTCTTATTGTATTTATTTATCACATTCATATAATTTTTAATGTTATCATTTTATACCATTCTTTGATGCCAATGATTAGGATTTTAAACTTTCTATGTCAACATGTTTTGCATATTGTCTCACACTTACTCAATTTCATTAGGTTATTCTTTGATAATTCCCATATTGGGAAATATAGAGCACCCCATTCTTATCTTGGTCCCCAGATTATCTCATGTCCTGTTTCATGTTAAATAGAATTTAATGGTATGTTATGGAAAATAAAAAAATTTAATTATATCTCTTCTATATTTTAAATTGATATATATATTTAATTACCCAATAAAATTTGAATGTTCAATTTATTGAGATTGTTTTATGTATATCATAATGTTATATATTTTTGTAAAATGTCTATAAAAGATATGTTTTTTATAGTAATGATAAAAATGAATGATATAACATGATTTGTGCCACTAGTATATGGATCATTTAAGGCGTAGTTACTGTAATAGTAAATCTTTAATGATTTCAAGGAAGTGGCCTTTCTTCTTCCTATTTATGGTGAATGTATATTGGGTTTCATCATCTTTTAATTGAATAGACCCAAAAGTAAAGGCATTATTGAAATAAATATGGGTGAAAATGATAAAGGATGATGTTTTCATGGTTTATTTAACAAATAAATCACTTCAAACTCATGATTATTCAATTTCCTTTTAGAACCTACACCATAAATATTAGATTTAAATTATTTATATCCCAACATCCTTTATAATCTATATAATTTTAAAGATGATAACTATTTCCTAATAAGTGCTGATACAAATACTTGATAATGGGATATTTTATGATTATATGTTATTTTCGTAATTCATTATCGACTTTATGTCACCTATATTTTTTTGGTTTGAATCTTTTTAATGAATTATTTATAGAAAAGTATTCAAAACCTCAATTTGACCATTTATTTAGGGATATTAAACATTAAAACTTCATTTCCAAGCCTATACCAATGTGAAAGTGAATGTATTGTTTTGTTACATAAATATGAACCATGGGCACAGATAATTAATATAATCAATCATAACCTAAAAATGGTTTTTGTTCTAAAAAAATCATCACTACCATTCAGTCATCATTCCTAGTTTATCCTTATTCAACCCATTTAGACACAAAATCATCTTCTAAGAATATTTTACATGTTGCAAAGAGAATATTTAAATGACCAAAAAATTTCATTCACAAAACATTAAAAATATCCAGGAAAATAATGGGTTGTTGAATTTTACATATTTTAGAAAAATTCAATATTATTTGATAAATCGGATAGCTTCAATAAAAATAATGGGCATATAAAAATAACATTATCCATGTTTTTTAAAAATCATGTACCATTCAATATGTCATTTGGGAACAAAATTTACACCACATGCATGAGTGTAATAAAACTCATGGATTGAGTCTGGGATGTTTATAGGAACAATTCACCATAACACATGGTTACTATATAAACACCAAAGTTAGGGATAATCCCATACATATACCTTCGGATCATGTTTAAGATTCTTATCTTGATTTATATTTATATAAGTAATATTTAAAGATAATACATAATAAATTTAAAATTCAGAATATCAGGGAATATTGACTATAAGTCAAAATAAAATACTCTTCAAGAAACATTAATTTCATGGGAAGTTAAGTAGATGAGACCATGTTGGAGGATGGAAGAATCTTACTTATATATTAAGTGATGTAAAATTAAGTTATTATATTTTCCCACAACATCCTTAGTGAACTATATTATTTTAATAGAAAATTGAGTTTTAATGGAGAATATTTGGTTCATAAAAAATAGTTGATGTTTTTATTGATAATTTTAACAAAAATATCTATTTTTAGGTGATATGGTGGGAACATTGAAAACTTTGGGACTGAGGTACCTATTCAAAAAGCATAGAAAGTGTAAAACAACAAAACAACTAATTCCTAGGAGTCTCATGAGGCTGAACCATCATGAGAAACAATGTAACCCGATTATACTAAAAATTTACAAATCGGAGCTACCTCTTGCATAACGGAACTCCCCAGTGAAATTTGGATTGAAACTACACATATTAAGATGATGTTTCTCTATTTCTTAAGGCTAATCAGTTTTGAAGACGGTTTCATTTAAAATTGATGATAAGGATCAAATGCATCAAAATCTAAGAGGATAATCTTTAGAAGAGTATACATTTGAATCATTTTTTAAAGATTGAGTTCACTCTACACTTGATTAAATGGAACGATCAATTTTTTTTGGAATTTTTAATGATTTTATTTAAATAATCATGTAGTTCATGAATTCCAAGCCAGATCTAATAAAAGACACTTAATAAGATCTCTTGTTCTGAAATACAGTGCATTTGATATTCGATTGTTCATATTCTATGGTATAATGGGTTGGGAATTGTATAGATTGATCCAATATGGTTATATCGGCTATTTACTTACATTAGATAATCGGTTATTTGAGAGAAATGGCTATTTGAGAGTTGATCACTATCATAAGATCCAATCACCAACATGAGATCCAATCACCATTATAGAACCATTCACCTACATGGTAATAATTTATGTAAACCAAATTGATACATTATTCCCAATGGATATGTGTGGGAATTTGTCTACATGGTGAATTGACTACACCACTTAGTCAGGCTACAAGAAAAATTACCTATAGTATTCCAATTTCAAAAAAAACTCAAAAATCATTAAGAAAATGATATCATGGGACCTATAGATTAAAAAATCCTTACTCAGTAATCAGAGTAATTGATCCATCATGAAATATTTCATTTGAGGTCTGGATCGTGGTCAATGTATGGAATGGAGTTTTCAATAACATTGCATTCTATTATAGAGGTGTTTGGCTTCGGCCAGCATGTAAAAAGATGTATAGTGATAATATTTCCACATTGTAATCATATATTTAATCATGGGATAAAGACCATGAGATATAATGGAACTTGATACACAACAATAGATGGGAGAAAGGAGAAGGTGGGACATGGAGGATGAATGAAGGTAGATAAACCAAAACTGCATATCAAAGGTATGAAATGAGCGACTGAGAGAGATTTGAGTTCAGAGTAAAAAACCATAGATGTAGATACTAGATATAGGGAATTAATTTTGTCTCTTCCCTTATATCATTATTTATTTCTACATGATTTTTTTCATTTTCATATGTGATTACTTTTAATTTAACCAACATAATTAGAAAAATTTATTGTTCAAGGAAGTTAGATTATACCATTTTATCATTTTAATCCTTGTTTTTGTAATCATTTATAAATTTTAATCAAATTAATATTCATTTATATTAAAATATTTTTGAAATTTATTATCTACAGAATCATTCAATTCATAGTAAATATTCTTAAATAAGATTTAAAATTTATGCTTTTCAAATGATTTTTCTATTATATCTTCACAAATAGAAAATTGTTTTACTAGATAATTGAAACTTATCTATAATTTCATTAAAATTTTACCTCTACTCAAGAATTATTTTTATTACTTATCTATTTGTTAAAAAATATTCATACCTTTCATATGATTCTCCAACCAGGTGAAGACCATCACTGATTTCATTGCATGCATGTTTTTTGACTTTTTATTAATTTTTTTGTTGATATTTTCAATATAATCAAATACTTTTTACATCCCTTTGGACATTATATCATATATAAATTCAATATACTTGTATTTATAAAATGAATTTGATAAAACTCAATTTCATTTTTCATCAAAATTTTCTTTTTGTTTTTAGGGAAGGATTCATGAATTTATTTAGTCAAATTAATGATATTATTAAAAAAACAAAAATACTAAAATTTTAAATCCTAGAAAAATAAAAAATACAAAAACATTAAATTATAGTCATAAAATGTGAACCTATTGTATATTAAGGATTACATGATCAGTGAATTCACACAACATTGTTTCTCATGATCTATATCCCATCAAACCAGATATTGGAAAAAAAATATGAGATATGAGAAAATAAAAATAAAAATTGAAAATAATAGATAGAGAGAGTTAATGAAGAAATTAAACCATAAATAATCTAATAAAATATTTTATGGACAAGGACCATTATGTAAAAAACTCTTATAGGTTCCAGATAAACCTTCTTCCATTGTATTGCCACCTAGATCCATAAATTTTGATCGGTAATACCCAAAACCTTCAGTACCTACATCATTCAATGTAATGATTAAAGGGGAATCTTTAACATTCATTATGGATTTTTATAATGTTATACTGCAACTATCATTTCAAGGGATTCATGATAATGAAATTAAAATGAGTGTTTCCCTTTATGTCAAAAGGGAAATGAAAGGAATTTATTTTTGGATCATGATGAAACTTTCAAAAAAATGGGGAAATCTTTTAACTATTTTTTATAGAATTTTTTCCCTAATATTATTTAGGTAGAATTGAGTAAGAAATATTACACTCTTATTCCCATAGGATGGTGAAACATTTCCTAATGCATGTGACAGGTTCAAAGACCTGGTCAGGATGTGTCCTCATCACCAACTACCTTACCGCATGTTAGTTCATTCCTTGTAAGAAATTATATAAAATAATTGTCAGAGCCAGGGTAACCAATCAACTAAAAGAAAATATAATAGAAATGTTGATGAAGATCATAGGTAGGATTTCAATACATTGGATATTAATTCAAAACATAAATATTCAAGGATAATAAATGTGTATATATTAGAGAATAATGTTAGTCTCAGTATATAAACGCACTCACAATTATCTTAAATAAATGACAACTACACTCGCTAATGAATATAAATTTAAAACAATCTTTTAATAATGGTGGATATACAAATCAATTCTAAAATCTTAGATACTAGTTTTAATATTACATAATTTTTGGACATTCATGTTCCTATTGTCTATACATTGACTTTCCAACCCGAACTCAAGAATATGCAAATTTTTCATAATATAGTCATAGGAAGGAAGATATGGATGACCCCTTTTCAAACAATTATAACATTGGATATGGGAACCACCCCAATTTATACTAGAATAGAAGATGAATGATTTCATAACAACATGTTGCCTATAGATTTCAAAATTATTAAAGCACAGAATTTCAGATTCTAAATAAGGTTGAAACTTCACATTCACAATTTGATTTTTATGGGATATTTCTACAATAGAGACCCCATGTCATTTTAAAAAGGGTGTTACATATTTCTAGATTAATATTACATACATTACACAAGTACTCTCTTTATATGAATAATATTTTAGTGACATTGGAAACATCATAACATAAACACTTGTCCATAAGTGAGCTATTTCATATCCCAATACATTATTCATGACTAGAACCCATCTTAGACATATAATACATAATATATATCTTAAGAACCTATGGAAAGGTAACATAAGAATAGTTCATCTCATATTCTCACCAAGGGTTAACAAAAGATATAAATAAAAATAACATTTACAATAGGGTCTGTAAGAATTAACTTGAAATTTTAAAACCACACCATGAATATTAAAGATCATAAAAATGAGTCATGGATTATATACTATAATTTAATAAGACATGAATCATAATGAAATCAAAGAACATGTTCCATTAGAGCATTACATTGTCATAACATATGTAATTTTGGAATACACATAGGAATAAAAAATCATTTCTATATTAGTCATGGATCACAGACAAAGATGTCATATGGGAATAGTATTACTATGAAAAATTACATATGATTCAAGGTTCACTCTCAGGATTATCATAGTAGTGAAAGACTCTTACTAAATTATGTTCACTCTTTGTTCATGTCATTTATTACTTAACCAGGTTCACTCATCATTCAAATCCATACATAATAAATAGGATCATTTCCTAATCGAGCCCAGCCTTACTAAATTGGGTTTACACCCTATTCTACTCATTTCTTTTTCATTATATTCCATTCACTTCCAAATTCAGTTTTGGGAGATACATTTTCCACCATTCTCACAATGAATGCCATAAATATGTTCCCTAAAATATCATAAAATATTTATCATATCAAAACCCTTGTAATGAAATAGTTTCCATAAATATTTCATCACATCATATCTGATTGAAATGAGACAGGTTTCATAATCATTTAATCATATAATATCTTGTGGAATGAAGTGGGTTTCAAAATAATTTTTTCATAATAAACATGTGGAATAGAGAAGGTTTTCATAAAAATAATTCCATCAAAAGTTAAATCATTCATATATATAATTTGAATTTTTTTCTTTTATTATATCCCCATTAAGTCATAGTAACACCAATGTATGTCACCTTAAATGGAAAATAATTTTGAAAGGTCATTTAAAACATTTCACAAAGAAAATAATTTTTCTTTTCACATAAATTCTTATCACCTAACACATTTTTTAAAATATTTTTCTTTAAAAGTCACCTTTAATAGTTATAATTGAATATTTTAAAATCATTGAAAAATTATCATTATAAAAACAATTATTTCTCTTAGAACACCATTTTTTAGAGCATAAAAATTTTGAAAATCATTTTTGTCAAAAATAATCCATGAATCATGTAAAATAATATTTAAAAAACAAAAACATTTCATAAGAAAAATAAAATTTTAATTTTATTTAAAATTTAATGAATTGGATGTTCTAGGTATTATTTAAAAATATAATATGGATTATTTTTTAGACCAGGCAGAGAGAAGAACTAAAATTTTGAGGCCCAATGTGCCCGGAATAAATTTTTGAAATATATTAAAATATTAAATATAATTTTCACGTGATTTTATATAAAAGTGGAATATCATATAAATGGTTTCCCATATCAAAAATCAAGGGGCACTATTGACTTCAGAATAGTGTCTTTATGCTATGTGCAACCTAACAAGGGTCGGTAAGGGTCTATTTTGAAAAAGATATCACTATCACTAAAATGAATAAAATTTATTAGTAAAATTTATTAATTTTAAAATGTTGATTCAATGAATGGTTAAACAATAAATAATCCCCTTTTTAGAAATCAAGGGTTAGCTTCATTACCCTGGAATCCCTTAGTGATGTTTGAGATTGAACCTCTAGAGAGTCCCCGCAACATAAGATGATGAAATCTCATATCCAAGATTGGCAGACACAAATCCTATTAGATATCTCCAACTATGAGGATGAGTAAACTGAACATCTTCAACGAGCGATCTAATTCCAAGTAACATGCATTATTTTGATTCTTCTTTCCTATTCATGAAATCATGTTATGAATATAGAGTAATCCTCAAATACATTCCCCTGTAGAACAATAAAAATTTCCAAATGGGTTATTTTTGGGATTTATCAAGATTTGATTAACGAATTTTTTTGATTCCCCTACCATGTTAACAGTGAGGCACCAAGACCAACACGAACATCGATATTGATTCATCCATCTTGATTTTTTTGCTTTTCTCCCTTTATTTCTGGAATTCTTGGTCAATGTTCTTCATTCTTGTCCTAAAATTGAACAATCAATCATTACACCTTAGATTCTTGGTGAAATGATCTGAAATGGAGATTAGGCATCGGGACAACTTAGAGGACGTGTGAAGACAGGCGAGGCAGTCGATTGATTGATGGTGGGTGTTGGTTCCACATTCTTCAGAAATGATAATAAACACATACGATCACATTATCTGAGCTATTTAAAGGCCTGAATCCATTCAATTAAGTGTCAAAATAACAAGAAAATCATTGATCTATATTTTTTAGGTGAACCGAGCACTAGAGAATGATCTAAGAGAAGGATCAGCATGATTGGGGGAAGAAAATGGTTTCTGTAAAACCTGATACACTTGGAATGTAGCCCCATCTACACAAAATGGTTTCATAAGTGGATAAATCATCATGTATATATGAAGTACAATAAATGGGGTGGACTGCACGAGTTTCCTATATATTGTGTACTCCCCAAAACAACATGGCCTCGACCGAGTACATGGGTAACCCGTGTATTGGTACACGAGTAGGCATACAATGGCTAACATCGTATACTAAAACATTTCTAGATTACATGGCCAGATACCAGATTTATTGGAATGACATGTGAATACCCTTAAAGATAATTTACCCCTCTTTTACATGACACATTCTAAAGACATATTCTATTGTAGATGGGTAATTCTAGAGGTCAAGGGACACGGTGTGTGACCCTACTACATGTTATGTACCCCTTCTTACTTATCTTGAGCCACTTTTCCTCCATATCATGGGCATGTTTCAGTAGGGTATATTCCCTTTTATCATTTCCCTGAAGGTAGGTGAGAATCATTTCCTAATCATAGGTCAATTGTACCTTTAGTATGACTACCTAGATAGAGTTGTTAGAATACACTAAGAGGCCCATATAAGGATCCACTTTTTATTCTTAATTCCCTAGGTGGAGTTATCTATATCCATGTGACTGAGACAGCATAGGAACTGATTATCTACGTGGAGGGTTAATTTAGATTGAGTGGTGGCCCAGGCTATGATCATCATTTGGTGTATAATATCTCTCTAATTATATCTATCAGCGTATCATTCTAATAGTGAGACCCAACGAGCCATACCTCTCAGACGGGAGTCATTAGTTCTATCGGACTCAAGATGGGGTTCTCCCAGATGAGTGCTTTGCAGAATCTTCAAGGTGAATTCCTAGTGCTAGTAAACTATTATTGTAGCCTACCTCTAGACTATGGGTATTGGTTTTAGAATATTTGAATATTCTAGTTATATATTCTTTAAACATATACTTATATAGAGATGCATGTTATTACTTTGATATATTTATTTTCCATTTTGGGTGTCCTACTATGTATTATTATTATAAACCCTACATGGGATTTTCCACATGTTCTATGTCTTCTGAAGATGATTATCCCTTTCATGGATTCATATGTACACTAGGATCAAATGGGGATTACTGAGACCAGATTGATCGAGTTGTGTTCTTACACCTTTAAGACAACAGTCCCAGTACCCTTTTCATACATTTTGGACATTGGTTACTGACTATTTTTGGTGTCCTTGTAATATGGCCTTGTTTACATTACATACTTTTCGCCATACACTAATTGTGGGTATAGTAGTATTCATGCATTGTATACTTAGTGTTTTTGAAATTTCATCATTTTTTGGGCTTGGGGATGTGTGAGTGTGTGTATAGGTAAATAGAAAATGCCTCTAATGTTAGTGATATTCCCACCCGGTTCAAGTCACTAGTCCATGTACTATTGGAGGCGGGCCAGAGGAGTCATGACATGGTCCCCACTGGGATTGGTCATGACATAGTGGTATCAAAGGTGGTTGGTTCTACCATAGAAATATGAGCCTCTTAGTTTGGTATGGGAAAATATTGTTAAGTGTTTTGAGTTTTTATTTCAGGCCACATACTCTAGTGTTGGTGTGGTGGCCGACATATCCATACACCAGGACCCTGATAACCTACTTCCTGACTCGGTAGCTGTGAACATTGGTTATAGAGAAGATAATTGTACATTCATCATATATGAATGGTTTCTGGTTTCCATATCTCTCTTGATCTGGCTCTCTAGATATACTAATTGACCAATGTACATCTCATTTGTTTCAGGATGCCTCCATGATGTATAAAAACTAGCATTCAACAGCTTGATCATGAGGATGACCTCTTAGTTATGAAGTTTTGATACACTATCCAGTTCCATAGATGTTACCATCAGCTGGTGCACCAGCCATACTGTCACCACTAGTGTAGCACGTGGTAGCTGTAGTACCAGAGGATGGGAAGCATAGGATGAGTGTGCTTCAAGAGTTTCTGTAATGGAGACCAGTGAGTTTTAGAGGTATGCCCGAACCACATGTGGTAGAAGATTCTGTTGATGCGATGAACCACAATTTCTATCTAGATAGGAAACCATTAGATCAGATGGTTTTTCCTAGTATCGAACTTTCAACATAGGTCAATGCGATTATGGTAGATTTTCTCTATCCAGATTCACAAAGAGGTGACTCTATCATGGAATGAGTTTGAGTTCCTCTCTAGAGAGGAATTCTCACCATTTTCATTGACAGTCGGGATTATTCAAGAGCTTCTACATCTCCAGCAAGGCAGCATGTTAGTGGCTAATTATTCATTATAGTTTACCATACTTTCTAGTTACTCTATTGATATGGTTAGAGAAAAATACTTCTGGGATAAGACCATCGAATGAGGTCTTCATAGAGACATGTAATCAATAATTTTCGCTATATTAATTCTGACATATACTGGGGGTGCTTGAGCGGGATTTGGTGGTAAAAATCATCATGGATTAGAAGATACAGCTGGTGATAGTTAGTAGTGGGAAAGAAGGAGTAGAGAAATTGGAAGCAAGGATCCGATGTCAGTTCCAAGAACCTGGAAATGGGAGACATTTTATGAGGAGGTCCCATTACACAGGTTCTTCTATTCAGGGCTCATAGGGTGTGCCCAATCATCATAGTAATTGGTGTTCTATTCATGTGATATCAGGAGACTTCTCACCCGAGATTTTCCATCCCAACATACTAATAACATGAATACTATGGATGGACCACCAAGGAATAGACAGATATAGTATAAGGGAGATCCATTGGTGGAATAAGTGGTAGAGGAGTGGGGAATGTAATTGTTTCAGGTCGACGTTTCAACTTGCTACCACCACCACCCCAGGTGGTCCTCATGAGGCTCAGGTAACTAGAGTATAGGGGAATGGAATGTTGCATGTGGTCAACGCTTACGACCCAGGGGAACTAGGAATGATTCAAGGTATGATATATGTCTTTTTACCTTATTTTTGGTAGAGATAATCATAGGTTCTAGTCATACCTTCATCACCACATGTCTTTTAGTATACCTAGATATTTATGTTGAACCAAAGACTCGTCACATACACTTATAAACACTACCATGGTGGAATCAATCATCACACACCTATGTCGGTAGTGTGACCTGACCTATAGAGGTGTGAGTTTCCATTTGAACATATTGGTGGCTATATCAAGGCCTTAAAATGTAATTCTTGGTATGGATTGTTTATCTATATTCTATGCCCAAAATTATTGTTTTAGGAAAAGCGTACGGTGTGTCTGAAGTGATGGAATGAGTTTTACCTTTTTATTGAAAATGAAACTGAGGAAGAACATGATGGACTTATGAATAGGATGCTGCAAATGATTAATCATCAGTTTTCTAGCTGAACACTTGGTGTGGCAGATGTTATGAGCTTCTAGTTTTTAGCATTAGTGGATGCATATGAGGACATCATTCCAAATGATGATACATGATTACCTCCCCACCTAGATATTGTATCCTGAAATGATTTACAGCTTGGGATGACATCAATATCTACACCTTCATATATGACACATCTTGGAGATCTTAGAGAGATGAGGGTGCAGTTGAAGGACTTGTAGAGGAAGGGCTTCATGAGACCCAATGTATCACTATAGGCTGCCCCAGTTATGTTTTCCAAAAAATTAATATGGGATCTTGAGGTTGTGTGTGGACTAACAGTGCTTGAACTAGTTGGCAATGAAAACAATTATCAACTACTGAGGATTGATGACCTCTTTTTTTAGTTGAATGGGGCTTGATAGTTTAAGAATCTTGACCTTAGATCAGGATATCCCCTATTGCGAGTACTGGATGATGATATTCAAAATACGGCCTTATAATGTCATTACGGTCACTAAGAGTACTTCACAATGCTCTTTGGCATGAAAACACTAAAATATTGTTCATGGGCTCTTGAATTGGATCATTCATCCTTACATTGATTGTTTTTTTGTAGTATTTATCTAGGACATCTTTGTGTGCTCGGCATCTATGGAAGAGCACACGATACACTTATGGTTGATTGTTGATATACACTTAGAGAACCAAATTTATTGGAAACACTTGAAGTGCCAGTTATGGATTCTTGTGGTCTAATTTCTGGGACATGTTATCTCATGTAACACCCCAATATTTCATAGTAAGTTATTTTTATTAATGTAATTCAATAGCATGCGATACACACAACACCGAGTTCAAGCGCACCATGACTTACCAAACTACCCGTTCAAAAAATGGTTATGAATAGTATTGACTGAATTTTGAATTTCATAAACTCTATATAATTTTAACATCCATATTATGTGTTTCATAGACATAATATAAGAACAAATTCAATTTCTCAGATAAAAGATTTATTTTTCAAATAAAGGAATTTTACGGCCTTTTAATAGAGAACCCATTTTAAATTCAATATTTGACACATTTATATATTCAATATGAAAAAATAAACTTCTTATTTAAAAGAGAGACATAAAAATTTAGTTTGATAATATTTCGGTGCTTTTCTCATATCTTTCATATTTTGATGAATAATGAAAAATAATAAATTTTAATTGAAAACAGCTTTTTTAATCAAAATAATTTATTATGTTAAATAATACATTTGAATAATTTTTATGTATAATTAGATTATATTTTTATCATCTAATCCAATGTTGGTAATTGGAAGTAATTTTACATTTAAATTGGATATAAACACACATCAATCATCTAATAGATTTTACTTCTCAAAAATATGCTTTCTTGTTTTGATAATGGGAATATTATTTAAATTAACTAATAAAACTTCTATATTTTTAGTTTGGTAAAATAGACATCATTTTTGAATTTGGAATATCAAAATTATCTTTGGGTGAATTTTTGGTATTTTTCTAAAAACATTCAATTATTGATGAATAGTGAAAAACAATGTGTTATTCTTTAAAATGACATTTATTTAAATAATTATTTTTAATTTATATTTATATTAAAGTGAAAATAGATACATAATATTCATATTAGACCAATTTGTTTCATTTAATTCATTTTATAATAAGGTTAGATATATAAAATTTTGTTGAACTTTTTCCCGTCTTTTACTAACCATCTAGGCACATTTGCTAATTTTAATAAAACATAATTTTACCGCTTATATTAATTGATTTTCAAAGATCCAAGTGAAATGTCTGAGATTATTAAGTAAAATTTGGTTCAATAGGATAAAAATAATTGTTTGTGATAATAAATATTGAATTTTATTTACCACGGTTAAAAGAAAATAGTGAAATTAAAGGAAAAACTTGTGTTACAATTACCCTAACACTTGTCATAATTCTATTGGATATGTGTATTTTGATAAAAATAAACCTTAGGAATAAAATATGATCCTTTTTATTCACTTGGATTAGATTAGAACATTTATTATTATTTTATTTTAAGAAGTGTTAAAAGTGTTAAATTCAATGTTTAATAAGTAAACCATTTTTAATATAAGGTTATAGATAATATAAATTAGACTGTAAATACTAATTAGAAATATAAAAACATTTAATACATCATGGTATTTTATTAATAATTTTTAGACATAGGTAATTAAATTTATTTATGACACAATGATGACAAAGTAATTACCTAATTAATGAAGGAATAAAATAATTGATATTATAAATACCAAAATAAATGTAAATTGAGACTTTTTATGCATTAAACCAATTTTATTGGTTAATATGACACGTTAGGATTTACATAATGTATTTTGTTTGATGTAATAATGTTTTTTGGACTTCCAGAATAAGAAATTCTAAATAGTTCCAAAATTCACATAAATAAGTATTTAAAATAAATACAATATTATTAAATGGTAAAATATTCATAAAAAATAATGTTCTTCCAAAGGACATTTATATTATTATATATGTAATTAATGAACCTCTTGAGTTTTTATTAAATTTTTATGGTATGTTTAATAACCATGTAATATAAAAATACAAAAAGACATGGTAAGAGATTAACTATTTAACTAAGAATTAAATCTACAAGAAAAGGTCAATATGGAAACATAATCTTGTATAAAACCTATATGGTGAGGGTATTTATACCCATACAAGCCTTTTCCTTGAAATAAATCCATTCAGGGACATTATAAACTGTAAATGATTTCATAATGAAATAATATTTCAAACTTTTCATAAAGTTACCCTCACCTCTCTTATAAAAGGGAACTTCCCCATATCTCAAATTAACACCTCCAAATCCATATTTATCGGTCATAAAAAAACTCAAAAATTCTCCCAACTAGCCTTAAATAAACTAGAGGCATTACTTTGATCATAAATCCAACCGAATGAGCCCTTTTGATCAAATCAAAAAAAAAAGAACCCAAAGAAGAGGTAGTAATTTCATCACACCTTTCAAAGTTGCTATCTTCTTCCACATCCTATTTTGTTGTTTTTTCAATTAAAAAATAATAACTCTATTACATTCTACATACTGTGATGATATTGTAAATATGGTATAACCATATTCATTATTCTATCCATCCTATGAATGACAAAGTCACCATACATGCATGTGTATGGCTTATCGTCTCCACGTCGTGGTGTAGTTTATTATTCAACACTTCATTATTTTGATGGGTATAATAATGAGTATAAATGATATAAATAATATATAATACATGATAATTATAATTTATATATAATATATCATCCAATTACATACAATTTTACCACTAATATAATGATATTGTGGTCAACGCGTATGTACAGATTACAGTCACCAAGAACGTGGTGAGATTCATTTCCCATCATAACCATTAAAGAATAATTTTTATTTTAGGATTTAAATAAATATTTAATAACTTCATATTAATCGGGATATGAATAAAATACATCCTATCCATAATAAACTTGACTTATGTTACACAACATATAAAAGAGAAACAAATCAGGTAACACCCAAAACAATGATACTACTGAAATATTATTAACCAAGAAATTTTAGAAGATCATATATAATATCATATTTATGTATGTGGTTCTTTTATAATTTAATAACAATTATTTAACTATTATAAATTAGTCTAACGTACCTTCTACTAAGGAAAAGTTCAAGGTAAGGGGTTTTCATCTCACTTCTTATTCCCATGAGATTCCGGCTATATTTCCACTATTTCCTTTTCTATTGTGTATGTACTTCCCATGATTGTATAATTTGGGTAATATAAATTAATTTATGTCTATTTAAATATTCATTGTGTAGTACTTCTATCATGGGGTGTATGTTTCGTATGTTACCAAATTAGTAAGGGAATTTCTAATTTCGATTTCCACTCAATGGGTTTTACGCAAACTTCATTGGTTATTTTACTCCAAGATTATGTGTGAAATCACTATTTATTTATTTAGATAGTAATTTCCATTCCCTTGTTTGTGGATATAGTTTTGATACACATAATCACTCCAATGATAAATTCTAAAGTCATTGATATGAACTTGATAAGAGTAATCTTAACTAAATTTCCATTCATTGAGTTAAACATCCAAGTCATTAATGTTGTTTTTACCAGAATATTTGTGAATTTACTATGATTGATTTACACTGAATATTCAATAATATTGAGTGTATATATATTTTTCACACATAATTATGCCATTTATTTATCCTTAACATAAAGATAAGGTATTTATAAGAGATTTTATCTCAACTTACATTCCATTGAGACATCTCTGTTATTATAAACTAATTCAATTTTATATGGTGTACATACTGTACTTTGACATAGTATATCATGAATCCCATTATTTTAATGATATAATAATGTTATTTATACCTCAATTATTTTTATTCAATCATCTCTCATTTGTTTTGGAACTCTAACTAATATATCATTTTAAATATTTTAATGATTTATTCTTCTGAATCGTTCCCATTTATGTTAATGTTTTAAAAATGTTGTTAGGTATTTATTTATAGGGACATGAATGTTTTAATATTAAAATATATTTTAAAAGATTCAAATTGGTATGGGAAACTTTGATTCAAAAATCTATTTTTAAGAGATTCTTGATAAATAGTAAGACTTTTAAATGTTTTCAAGATAAATATGATATTTCACTTAAATAGTTTTACTGATTATTGTCTTATATATCAATATCCATCATTATAATTGATTGATGTTGATTGGTTATAATAAAATATTTTATATTATATTGAATGAGTTATGTTTTACTTTGGATGTGATATTTTTAAAACAATCATGGTTTGTGGTTAAAATATTGACATTTTGTATGCCAGTTTTAATAAAAAAAATTAAATTAAATTTTGATATTTTCATATGTGGAATGAATTAGAAATTGTAAGTGATGGGTTAAGCCCGCTATAGCTCCTTGATACATCGGTAGGTCTCATGAGTCTAACTAGTGTCTTGGAACAAGGCCTTGACAAGATCATTATTTGTAGTCTTAGAAGGAGACCTTGACTATTGGGTTATGATGTCTGGCATTATGCATTCCATCAGTATGAAATTTGATATTGATAATACTTGTGATTATTTGGCTAGTAGAATATCTTTGTTAATAAGTATATGGAATTATTTGATTTATCATTTCCATATAATGATGAAGTTTAATTTTAAAAGGCATTTTTTAGTTTTATACATTTCCTTAAATGTTTATGATAGTTTATGATAGTTTCTACTATATTTTTATCCCTAAAAGGCATCCAAGATCACCCCTTTCATATGTTTTATTTTTTCCAATATGTGAAGAAGTAGATTATGATTAACCTGCGGGGATAGAACAAAGGATATCAGTGTGTTCAAAGGGGACACAATGATGTTTTTCTTTTTTTAAGATGTAATGTAAAACTTTTTATGTATCTAGTACATGAAGGATACTAAACTAATTGGTCATATGAGACATTATCTCTTGTGACCAATCCATTTTTATGTAATAATTTACTGACTCTGGGTAACTAGGGTTGGGGAGTTATACTTGGTATCGAAGGAAGTTTAGTACAAACCATGGAAGCTAGATTTTGAAAAACTATGATTAGAGAACACAGCCCTAAGATGACATTAAATAATAGTATACAAGAACATCCAAAAAATTTGGTAAGGTAAATATTATATGGGTTTTCCAAGAAATAAATCCTTGTCTAGATACAAGCAGTTAGAGGCGGCTCTGACACATCTGTTCCTATGGATTAAACCCAAAACAATGCTCTAAGCTAGACTCGAATGGGAACTGGTTCATGAAAACGGGCCATGCTTCACTCTTGTTTACGACACTACCATGGTATATTCTAGGGATAATTCATATTTTATTTACAAAATGATTAGAATGACTTTATTATAAGATGAAATAAATGACCTTGGTTAACACTAAGGTGTTTTGGATTGATAATAAGGTGTCAAGATATTCTCAAAATGATTATATGACTCTTATTACTCACACTATGATTTTTTGATTTTAGTCAACAGATAGATTTCAAGGAAGACATATTAACATTGAAAATAATGTACAAGGTGGGAACATTGGTGAAAATGATAAAATAAATGAAATATTTATTGGCATAAAAGACACCATGTTCATTCTAAATCAGGATTCCAAAAATATGATCAACAATATTTACATTAACCAACTCCCAAACTCAAAAAAGATGCGAATTTTGGAGAATGAGAAGAGCTCCAGTATTGGAGACCATAGAGAAAGTAAATCTCAATTTCCATCATTCCGGAATTATAGAAGCAGACACCAAAAAAATTTTCTCAATTGACTAAAGAAATGCATTTTGTGTGAGAAAAAAGGACATAAATTAAATAATTTCCGAAGAAAAATTCAAGAGTACTACATATGAAAATAAAATTGATCCCTAGAATCCATTTACATCCATTTTTTTAATATTTAGGGGACCATGTCATTAACCGAGATAATGCCCAATTCTATAGGACAACTACTAGGTCAAGGAAAAACCTATGTTGAAATAAATAGATGAAAAAATGTTTAAATATTATAATGTTATTTGCTGATGGGATTACATTACAATAATTTCTCTTGTATGAGTTACCTAGTAGTTTTTTATGTGAAAATTATATTTGAGAAATAATTATATTTTCTTTTGTGGATATAGTTATAAAGAACCATTTGGGTTTATATGATCTTAAAATTTGGGGCAATTACAGGATATTAATTTTTGGGATGAAAATGAAAGGTATGAGATAACCACTGTTGTTAAATTATGTTAAGGTTATTTTTAAGAATTTATCTCATTTTGGTAATGTTATAAAATATATTTTTTGAAAAAGGACAATAAGAAGATCATGTAAAAAACTATCACATAACACAAAGCTGCGGGAATCGAACCCACAATCAAAGTGCGACTGGGATTTATCACCTACCACTAGACTACGTGAAGTCCCTGGATAGTTTGACTAATTATTTTTACATAAATTATTATATTGATCAATAATAATTTGATTTTAGATCTTATCTTTTGTCAAAGGTATATTCTTATTATAAGAAAATGATTTGGGGGTTAAGTGATAATTGTTATTTTGGAATATGTTCTCCTTATTGGGAACATTATATGGCTACAGAAAATAGAATACTCTAGGATTTCATTTGAGGAGTAATGGAGGATTTTTTTGCAAGAATCAATGTTTTCTATAGAGATTCTGGTTATTAATATTATTTATTAACCTATCATAGAAAATGTGTGATTTGGTTAATTAAACTTTTATATTAGACATTATGAGTAGTTGATGTTATTTGGAGATAAATGTTACGATTTACTATGAAAAAATATGTGAATAAATTATTCTGATCTTTTGGTTTTAATCTTAGTTTGGATAATATTGATGTATTTTAGGGACAATTGTTTATTGAATGGTTTTTATTGAAATTTGGGTGTTGGTTATTTAATTTTGGAAATTAAGAATGATATTTTGTTCAATAAAAGATTATCCATTTTGGGGATCATATGAACTTTTACTAAAAATTTTGTTTTGGTTCATCTCTAAAGACAAGGTAAATATATAGTTCATCCTATGTGGATTATGTTATTCACTATAAGTTGATTATAAAACTTTAGGTGTGACCAAGTCATCGAGAATACTCATCATTTGGAGAAAAGTGAGTTAGTGGTTGAAATTTATTAAAGGATGATTCTATACATAAAACGTAACTATATATATTTATGTTCATAGTGAATCTCATAAATAAACTCCTCAACATTAAGAAATAGAACTTAAATAAAACATTGTCTGTTTACTTTTCCTGCAGGGAAGCTAATGATCATTTAACCCATCACAAGTTTATGGTTTTCTTATTGTTAACTTTCTCCTAATCATGTTTTCTATCACCCTCCATCAAAACGTGACGCTTATTTTATCTTCCATATCAATGGTTTCCTACATGGAATCCTAGTATGGGTTATCTCGGGTGACCTTTAAACTTCTATTTGTTTCATTTAAAGTGACAGTTGTATTGACTCTTTTTCTGATGTGGGACTTTCAATGAAGTTCCCCAGCCCAATTTTAAAATTTAGAGGATGCAATTTCCAAAAGGGGGGAAATGAAACACCCCAAGATCTCATAGTAAGGTATTTTCTTTAATGTAATTGAATATCTTGAGCTATATTCAACATTGTGTTTGAGCTCACCACAATATACCAAACTAGTCATTCAAAAAATGGTTATGAATAGTATTAACTACATTTTAAATTTTATATACTCTATAAAATTTTAACATCTATATTATGTATTTCTTAGACATAATATAAGTAAAAATTCAATTTTTTAGATAAAAGAAGTATTTTTCAAAAAATGACATTTTACAGCCTTTTAATGCAGAACCCTGTTTAAATCCCATATTTGACACTTTTATATATTCAGCTTTACCAAATAAGCTTCTTCTTTATTATCAAGACATAAATATTTAGTTTGGATAAATATTCGGTTCTTTTCTAATAACTTTCATATTTTGATGACTAATGAAAAATACTAAATTTTTATTGAAAACAACTTTATTAATCAAAATAATTTATAGAGTTAATTTATAAATTGGAATGGTTTTGAGTATAACCAACTCATTTATTTTTAATTTTGTAAAATAGACATCAATTTTTAATTTGGAATATCAAAATAATCTTTCAGTGAATTTTTGGTATTTTTCTAAAAACATTCAATTTTTGGTGAATAATGAAAAACATTGTGTTATTCATTAAAGCCGACTTTTTTTTAAATAATTATATATAATTTAAATTTATTGTAAATTAGAAATAGATAAATAATACCTACACTAGTCCAATTTTATTTATTGATGTCATTTTATAAAAATATTAGACATATAAAATTTTATTGAACTTTTTACCTTCTTTTACTAACCTTTTAGGACCATTTGCAAATTTCCATAAAACATAATTTTACTGCTTCTGAGATTTGAATTTAAAAAATCATAGAGGCACGGTTGACATTAGTAAGTAAAATCTGGTACAATATGATGAAAATAATTTTTGGTGAATAATAACATTAGAATTTTATTTATCACGGTAAAAAGTAAATAGGGTAATTATAGGTAAAAATGATATTATAATTAACCAAACACATGTCCTAATTATATTGGATAAGTGTATTTAGATCAAAATAAATCTGAGAAAAAAAATAAGAATCTTTTGATCCACATGGATTAGATAAGGACATTTGTTATTATTTTATTTAAAAATTAGTTAAAAGTGTAAAATTAAAATTTTAAAAACTATACCTTTTTTTAATATAGGGGTATACATATGATAAATTAGACTATAAATAGTTTTTATAAAGCTAAAAATATTTCCTACATCATGTTATTTTATTTATAATTTCTATACATTAAATAATTAAATTTATTTCTGACACAATGACGATGCAGTAATTACCTTATTAATGAAAGATTAAAATAATTGACATTATAAATATAAAAATAAATTTAAATTGAGACTTTTGATGCATTACACTAATTTTATAAGTTAATATGACATGTTAGGGTTTATTTAGTGTATTTTTTTAAAGTAATAAAGTTTTGATGACTTTGAAAAAAACAAATACTAAATAATGTCAAAATTGAAATAATTGTAAATTTAAAATAAATACTATATTATTAAATGATATAATATTTCTAAAAATATAAGGTTTTTCCAAAATACTTATATAATATTATATATATCAATATTTAACCACTAGAGGTTCTATTGGAATTTTATAGTATGATTACTAACCATGTAATATAAAAATACAAGAAGACATGGTAAAAGTTAAACTATATAACTAAGAATTCATTATAAAAGATAATGTTGATATGGTGACCTAAATTTTTATAAAACCTATTTTTTATTGGATATATACCCATCCCCACCTTATTCTCTAAATAAATCCATTTTTTCCATTATAAATGGATAACAAAATTATAATAAAATAATATTTCAAACTTTTCCTAAAGTGACCATCACCTCTCTTATAAAAGGGTATATCCACTTCTGTCAAAATCACACCTTTATATCCATTTTTATCAGCCAAACCCTACTCAAATATCGTCAAACCTACCCTCACTTGAACCTAGAGGCATTACTTTGATAACAAATCCAACCTAAAAATCCATTTTGATTAAATCAAAAAGAAGCACTCGAATAATAGGTAATAATTTCATCACCTCTTTAAAAGTTATTTTCTTCTTCCACTTCCTCTTTCATTTTTTTTCCATACCAAAATTATAAATCCAGTACCTTCTACAAATTGTGATGTTCTTAAAAATATTTTACATCCAAATTCATTATTATATCTATTCTATAATGACAAATTCACCATACCTGCGTAAGTATGACTTACAATCTCCACGTCATGGTGTAGTTGGTTATTCAACACTTAATTTTTTGGATGGGTATAATAAAGAGTATAACAGATGAAAATAAAAAATATAACATATTAATGATTCAGTATATATAATATACCATCAAATTAAATATGATTTCAGCACAAGAATGGATGGACTTATTTTTGTCATTGTTTGGACTTGTTAGGCTTGTTTTGTAATGGGTTTGTCCCACTGGGCCTTCAGGCCATTTTTTAAAGGCTTTATACCTTTGGGCCTATAAGACGGGTTTTTTTTGGGTCCACCCTTACCCAGTTTAAAAGGGTTACTATTTTATTTTTCTTAATAAAGGGGCTTTCCCCCAATCATTTCGTTAAAAAAACATTTGATTTCAGCATTAATAGATTGATATTGTCGCTCGTGCGTTGTATAGATTACCGTCTCCAAGAATGTGAAATTTATATCCCATCATAACCATTCAAAATAATTTTCATTTAATTATTTAAAATAATGTTTTAGAACATAATATCAATCTAGATATTAATATATTTCATCCTATCCATACCAATCAAGACTTATGTAACAAAACATATAGAGAAAAATGAATCAGTTAACAACTGAAACAATGATATTACTGAAATATTTTTAATAAAGAAATATTGGACGATAATATATGATATATTATTTTGTATTTGGTTCTTGTATAACTTAATAAACAATATTTAACTATTATACAGGAGTATAATGTAGCGTTGACTAAGGAAAAGTACAAGGTAAAGGGGTTTTATCTCACTTCTTATTCCTGTGAGATTCATGATATATTACTACTACTTTATTTTTTGTGATGTATGTAATTCCAATTATTTTATTATTTGTGTAATATAATTTAATTAATGGGAATTTTCATATTCATTGTATGGTACTTTTTTTATGTTGTGTATTCTTTGTAAGTGACTACATCGGTAAGGGAATTTCTAAATTCTGTTTCCACTAATTGGGTTTTTGGAAAACTTCATTGATTATTTTACTCCATGATTATGTGAGAAGTAACTATTTATTTATTTATGTAGTAATTTACCCTCCCTTTTGTGTGGATATAATTTTGATACATATAATCAATCCATCGATAAATTCTCCATTTATCGATATAAATTTGATTAGAGTAATCTTAACTCAATTTCCATTCAGTAAGATAAACATCCAAGTCATTGGTGTTGTTTTTACAAGAATATATTTGAATCTCCTATGATTAATTTACACTAAATATCCAACCATATTGAGTTTATTTATGTTTTTCACACAAAATTATTTAATTAATTTATCCATAACCTAGGGATACAGTCATTATAAGGGATTTCATCTCAATTTATATTCCATTGAGATGTCTTTGTTGTTTCTTGACGCTCTTTTTCGTCACATTGTATAAAAGAATGGAAAGGGAAATGACTTCGAAAAAATTGATTCATCCTTTGAAGAAAACATCAAAAATAGACAAAGGCGTGAACCAGGGATCAAAACCACAAGTGTCGCGCAAGTTCTATCACTGTCACGCAAGTCTACATGCGCGACGCCTAGTGACTTGAACAACCTTAGTGATAATCGCCTGGGGTCTTCTCCTGCCTATAAATAGACCCTGTGGGCCCCCCATTTGGGGAGGATTTTTTCCAGAAACTCAGATTTGAGCTCCTGGTTCCCTAGTCTCCTCTCAAAGCTTCTGAAACACTTCTATGGTAATTTCTTACATAGAACTGAAGATCTAAAGAGGGGGAGGAAGGCCTAAGTGTTGAAACTCATCAACACTTGCGCGCCTGAGTGGCCAGCCCTTAAGGGAAAAGGCCACACTTGCGCGCCGCCTTAATCCTTCAATAGAAATTGCATGCCCCTTTTCTGGAAGAACCTCAAGATGACTCTAAAGGCATTAATCAAGAGTCGCTCAAGTATTACCCTGCTAGTTAACCGTCGCGCAAGTACACCATGTGTCGCGCAGGCATACCTGCGCGACCAGGACTTGCGCGCCCACTGAGTACCTGCGCGCCTGGCAGGACTTGCGCACCCCTGCCTTTTTGGGTTCCCTTCTTTCCCATTTCATCCCTCTTAAGCCATTCAACCTCTCCTATTCAATATTCAATCTTCAAGACACTCTTCAAATCCATTTATGTACTGATTTTTTGATTCCTTATCTAAAAGGAACTCTGTAGAATATCTCTCAAAACCTAGTGATTTACACATATTTATGTCACTAAAGATTAAGATTTCATTCATTCAACCTCATACTTTAAGATGATAGAACTCAATCGACCCGAACATCTTTTTCAGGAATAATCCCCTGTCATAATCCTTAACCTGGGCCTCCTTTTCAGAGTAATCCCCAGTCTCAAATTTGGGCATCCTCTTTAGGAGTAAGAACCAATCCCCTAATTTGGGCATCATCCTCAGGAGTAAGCCCCAAACCTTAATTACCTTAACCTGGGCCTCCTTTTCAGGAATAATCCTCAGTCTCAAATATCGGCCTCCTCTTCAGGAATAAGCCCCGTGTCCCTTGTTTTTTTCAAATCTCTTAACCTGGGCCTCCTTTTCAGGAGTAAGCCCCAGTATTAATTTCTCTTAACAAGTCCTAATTTACGTTTGATCTGGGATTCCTTTTCAGGAGTAAAGCCCAATCATAAGTCTTCTCCTAATTTGGGCCTCCTTTTCAGGAGTAATCCCCAAGTTAGAGTATTCAAAATCTCCATGAAGAACATATACCTTTATGGACCCTGCTCCTGGATTTCTTCCCTAAAGTAAATCCTAAACTTCATTTATCTTGGAAGTCATACATACATAAGCCCCACATTATTTCATATGATTTCATCTTTCATGGCAAAATTGTCTAATATTTACCAATACCTCTTGTTTCTCCCACCAAGCATGACTCACGTGAGCTTAGAGTGTAAAATTAATTATGACATCCTCCTTTGACCCAACAATCATAAACATCATACTCCCTTACTCAAACTACGTGGGATCTGTGTAGAGACTTGAAGCTTAACGTACATGGACATTACATTACTTTTGCGGAATACTTAATATATAACAAAAACAGACACACAAGGACCGTAATAGTTTAGTGTCTTTGGAAACTCAGAATATAATCTTCTAATCGTGGTGAAAGATCTTCAACATCTCCCATAAAGATCTTCCCCTTTTTTTTCCTAAAACCTTTATTTATATCCTGGGGAAAAGAAAACATAAAAGGGTGAGCTTAAATGCTCAGTATGGGTAAACAAAAGAAATATCAATCGCATCATATTCATAAGAACATAACATTTTGGAAATCTTGACCTACAAAAGAGATCATAATATCATAACATGGGATAAATCATAGTAGGGAAATGTAATCCCAGTAATCATAACATAAAACATGAAACTTTGTGTCATACACACATAATCATAGATAATCATTTCTTATTAGTCAAGACTCATTGCCAAGACTATCTTAGTGGACAAAGTCCCTTTCTGAACCGAGTTCACTCCTCGTTTCAGTCCTGTTTCACTGAACCAGTATAACCTACCATTCCAGCCATGTCTATCTCATGAGATATAAAATATTTACCCAATGAATTGTAGGGAGATATAGGTCCCACACATCTCATAATGATACCATTCTTATGTGTTCCACAAAATCATAAATCATACATCATTGCATAACCCATGTAATAAAAATGGGATTCTTAAACATCATTCCATCACAACATAATCCATAAAAGATAAAAGGAAATCATAAAAATAATTCCATCATAACATAATCAAATCAATGTAGAAATAGGGATAGAAACAGAACCCTATATTATCTTAGATGGAAAATAATTTTGATAAAACACTTGAACTCCATTTTTGAGGAAAATATCCTTTCTACTTCAAAAACAATTTTCCTTTCTTAACATGTCATACAATTTTAAACTAAAAGAAGTTAATTAAAAATAAAATTGAAAACTTGAAAAGGAAGATTCTTGTAAATAATGTTTTAAAAATCCATTCATTTCGTATAAGTTAAAAAAACATTCTTCTCGTACTTTTTTCGGAAAAGTCAAAAAGTACCTCGTACAAAAAACGACAAAAGATTCCTTTCATATCTTTTACAAAAAACTCACCAAAGGGTAAAATTGGATTTAAACAATTGTATGTGGATGGAAATAATATTACATCTTTGGGAAACATGGATATGGATGATAAAATACACCCCAGTAAATTCCAAAGTATAAACAATCTCGGATAAAAACGAGATTGTGATATTTTCCCTTACCTTAGGTCTGATTTGCTTTGTAAGTGTCTGAACCTCTTGTATAATGGTTTAAATTAATGTCATTTACTTATTCCAGAATCATACTCATTTTTATGATATCATATATGGTTCACTTATGACTTTATATTACCCGTTCTTTTGTAAATTCCATGTTAAAGAGCATTTTGGGTAAATTTGTTTCATTTGTCGTCCGTGTTTTGACTTGTAATTATTCATATGATAACTTAGATCATGATTACTTAATTACAGAATATAAAACATGATTTATATATAATATATATTCAGAATATACATATATATAATAAATCAGTAAATGGAAAGAAATACATCGTTCATGGAGACGGTAGGCCATACGTACGCATGAACGCTGTTTTCGTTTCCTTATTGAGTTGAATGGAATTAAGTAGATGAAAAACACATAAATCAAGTATCATTATTATGTCATATATTTCATTATTACTTATTATATGTACTTTATAATCATTCAAGAATGGTTAAAGTGGAGAATGAATCTCATTGCGTCGTGGAGATGGTAGTCCGTACGTACGCACGAGCGATAATATCGTTCTCTTGATAGTGGGACTGTATTGGAGTTTATGTATACTATTTCAGAATCAATATCACTTTAAAATAATCATATATAGTTATTATTTACACCATTATACCCATCCAAATAAGGTGGTGGTGGAAAATAGATTTCACCACGGCGTGGAGACAGTATTCCGTACGTACGCACGCGCGGTGTTTTCGTTTTCCGTAGGATGGATAGATGATGAAATAGGGTTGTTTCATACTTATAATAACATATTAGTATATGAGTGATACTAATGTTATTACTTCATAATGAAACAACCTAAGGAGAATAAGTGGAAGATGAAATAAAGTTGAAAGAATCGGTAACGGACATTACCTCTTCTTTGAAGCGCCTCTTTGAGATCTCCTTTTAGGGCACTAAAATTGGTCTTTGAGGAACACCAGAACCTCTAGTATGTTTCTAGGGAAGTGAAGAACATAATTAGGCATGGGTTGGAAGATCTTGAAGGCTCAAAGTTGTGTGAGGAATAGAGGGAGGAGGTGCCCTTTTATAAGGGAGGAGTGGGGCTCCTTTGGAAAACTAAAAATATTATTTTATTATAAAGTCATATTCGGTTTTAAATAGCTCCAAATTGATTTATTTCGAAGATAAGGTGGGGATGGGTCTAAATAATCATATCCAATATAATTTATACAAGTTTAGGTTCCTATTGTAACCTTATCATTTAGATTTAACATTAAGTTAAATAATTTTACTTTTACCGTTTCTTCTTGTGTTCTTATACTATAAGGTTAATAAACATACGATAACAAGACAAAAGAACCCCAAGTTGTTTATTATTAATATATATAACCTTATATAAGTCATTGGGCGAACCTTATATTTTTTGGAAAAAAATAACAATTAGTAATATAATATTTGTTTTAAAAACTATTTTATGTCAATTTTGACACTATTTAGTAATTGATTTTTGTGAAAATCATAACAGAATGATTAGTTCAAAAATATATAATTAAATCAATAAAAACATGTCATATTAACCAATAAAATTAGTGTAATTCATAAAAAGTCTCAAATTATATTTATTTGGGTATTTATAATATCAATTATTATAATTTTTCACTATTATGGTAATTACTGCATCATTATTATGTCATAAATAAAATAATTTATTTAATGTCTAAAAATTATAAATAAAATATAATTATGTAGGAAATCGTATTAGATTTCTAATGAATATTTAAAATCTATTTTATCTTATGTATAACCTTATATTAAAAATGTTTTAGTAGATACACTTTGATTTTAACTCTTTTAAATCTTCTTTGAATTAAATAATAATAAATGTCCTAATCTAATCCAAATGGGCCTAAATGGTCATATTTTATTCCTAATGTTTTTTTGACAAATTACACTTATCAAATAGAATTAGGACATGTGTTAGGGTAATAATAATATCATTTTACCCTTAATTACCATATTTACTTTTAACCGTGGTAAAAAAAGTAAAAAGTTACTATTCACCAAAAATTATTTTCATCTCATTGAACCACATTTTACTTACTGACATCAACCATGTCTCTTGGATTTTTGAAATTCCACTCACAGAAGCGGTAAAATTATGTTTTATGAAAAATTCATTTTTTTTACTACCACTTAGTGGTTTCACTATTCATCAAAAAATGAAAGTTTCGAGAAAAAAACAAAAAAATTAGGCCTAAGCTATATTTGATATTATGAACTCAAAAATGATGTCTATTTTACCAAATTCAAAACATATCAGTTACATTAACTAATTTAAAAATTAATTTCCATCGTCAAAACAAATGGCGTGTTTTTAAGAGATAACAACTATCAAAAGATTGACACTTGTTTATAACTGGTTTAAATGTGAAATTACATCAAATGACCAACATTGTATTAAATTGTAAAAATATATTCTAAATATACTTTAAAACCACTCAAAGTAATAATTTATCACTATTAATTATTTCTATTAAAAATTGTTTTTAATTAAAATTTAGTCATTTTCACTATTCATCAGAATATGAAAGTTATCCAAAAAGTACCAAAATTTCACCTTAGGCTAAATTCGATACTCCGAATCCAAAAATGAAGTCCATTTTGAGAGAGAAAATTTCTAAAATTTTAAAAGGTGGTTATTACTATTCCTAATGGATAGTTTTAATAATATTTTAATAGCATATCGTTGTTTAGTGAAACTCGGTATTGCATACTACACACGCTATCGAGGAAGGTCACGATTGTGTGTAATGCAAGGCAAGTCAATGATGTGTGTTGGGCAAGTTCCTTTTGGTGTAGCGTACAACACAATAAATTGATGAAATTAAAAAGAATAATTTTCATAAAATCTCGGGGTGTTACATTCTACCCCCCTTAAAATGAATATCGCCCTCTTAATTCGTCGGGGTTATAAATGGTTTACTATTAAAATGTTTCTTTAATAGAAACCCACATCGTAGAAAGGAATACCAAAACCAATATTTAAAAACAAAATTATGAAACGTAACGGTTACCCAAATAAACTAATCACTGGGTTTCCACATAGGTGAAAATATGGATATGGAAGAGAAATATAACCATCATGTTCTGATGGAGAGTGGTAGAGAACATGGCTATGGAAAAGCCAGCAATCACAAAGCCATAAATTTGTGACGATCTAAGGTACCATCTGATTCATCGGATATAAGGGCACTAGGACAACAATTTTTTTTGGTTTTCAAGATCATTTCCCTAAAGTTGAATATTTTGAATTAGAATAAATACTTACTTTATTTTAGTACAATCTCACGGTTGTTCGTGCTTTGAACAATTTCCACTTCATCTCTTAAAGAAATGAAGTTGAATTTGTTATTCATGAAGTGTTAATAGATCATGTGATAGAATGATGGGCCATTCCAAATGTTTCAAAGAAAAGGTTAGCAAAAGTTATCAAATATACATAAGTCCATCTATCGTATATCGTTCCAAAATGGACATATACTTCATATATCATACCAATTAATAAAATAAAACTAGTTTATACTAACCAGGGACTTCTTGTAGGCCAGTGGTAGGCGATGAAGGCCAGTTGCACTTCGGCTGTGGGTTCGATTCCCACAGCCTTGTCCGACGCGATGGGCTGTCACCCGTCCTACAGGTTGTCCTTTTTCTAAAACTACATTAATATAAAATTACATAAATAATATCAAAAGTTCTATCCTTAAACAATACTAACTTATCTCCAACATAATCCATTCCAATATTTAGGAAATACTTTGGTCCAAGCTCATAATATAAAGGAAATGATTACTTGAAATTTCATCAACCAAGCATGTGAATACCATCATAAATCCCCCATATATCTTGTTGGTCACATTCCAATCATGTGAATACCTTAATCATGTATTCTCTTGAAAAATGAATACCCATTAAACCTTAGTGAAAACATGAATGCTGTCAAAAGTTAACTCTTTCCACATACCAAAATCCAAAAATTCTATATACTCAATCCATTACATAACCTTCTCCTTATATCAGTCATGAGCTCATCAATACTATCAAACAATTAATTTTCTCCTTATCCCTTCATTATGCACATATCATCTATATTCCAAAAATATCTGAATATCCTTTAATGGATACTGGTACCATTAATCATACACTTTCAAAACTCAAGGAAAGACAATAGTGTAACAATCATGAGATGTCTCTTTATTCCATAGTACAATGAGCTTTCTTATACAACATTACACTTGATAAACATGTAATCATTCCCCTACCTTCTTAAACCATTGACTGAGCTTCAACAATTCTTTCAACTCACATATCATTTGTAGTCTCTTCATCATCATCAACATAAATACTACTCATACGGCCGTACTGATTCTCTTCATGAGACTTTCCCTTAGGGCATTTGTTTGCATAATGCCCGTACATTCCACATTTAAAACATTTAACCATTGTTAATGTCATTGTAATACCATTATCCTCATCCATACTGTTAACTGAACCTTTTCCTTTGCACTTACTGGCTTTGTGTCCTTCTTTTCCACACCCAAATCATCTTCCAGTTCCCTTGAAACATTCTCCTCAATTCCTCTTCCCACATGATTTACATAGGGGAAATTGAACTTTCTTTCCTCTATGATCATCATAAAACTCCATCTTTCTCTTATTAGCCAAGTCAGGAAACTTACCAAATTTGAGTTTATTGATCATATTATGAGATTGCTGATTCGAAATCATAATGATGGTTGGACTTCCAAATCCCATTTCATTTGGTTTCTCATGATGAATATCATTCCATTGTCCATAATATCCTCCATTATCGTGAATCATCTTGTTTCCAGCCATTTTCTAAAACCCAAAAAGAATAGTTTTAAAGGCAAAAATCATAATGAAGGGGGAGTGACTTCAATATCTAACATCTTAGGATAAATTCTAAGATATTTACCATATTTCTAGGACTATATCCTATATGTATACTTAACTTTGGGGTCATCCCTAGACATACTTTAGAAATATCTCTAGGGATCTCACTAACGTTTTCGTATCCTAGTTTCCAAAGGTTGACTAAACCTTTCCTCTGATACCAACTGTAGAGACCCGAAGCTTAATGTACATGGACATTACATTAATTTTTCGGAATACTTAATACAAAACAAAAACAGACACACAAGGACTGTAATAGTTTAGTGTCTTTGGAAACTCGGAATATAATCTTTTAATCGTGGTGAAAGATCTTCAACATCTCCCATAAAGATCTTCCCCTTTTTTTACCTAAAACATTTCTTTATATCCTGGGGAAAAGAAAAAATAAAATGGTGAGCTCAAATTCTCAGTAATGGTAAACAAAAGAAATATGAATCACATCATATTCATAAGAACATAACATTTTGGAAATCTTAACCTGCAAAATAGATCATAATATCATAACATGGGATAAATCATAGTAGTGAAATGTAATACCAATAATAATAACATAAAACATGAAACTTTGGGTCATACACACATAATCATATAGAATCATTTCTTATTAGTCAAGACACATTTCCAAGACTATCTTAGTGGACAAAGTCCCTTTCTGAACCGAGTTCACTCCTCGTTTCAGTCCTGTTTCACTAAACCAGTATAACCTACCATTCCAGCCATGTCTATCTCATGAGATATAAAATCTTTACCCAATTCATTGTAGGGAGATATAGGTCCCACCCATCTCATAATGATACCATTCTTATGTGTGCCACAAAATCATAAATCATACATCATTGCATAACCCATGTAATAAAAATGGGATTCTTAAACATCATTCCGTCATAACATAATCCATATAAGATAAAAGGACATCATAAAAATAATTCCATCATAAAATAATCAAATCAAAGTAAAAATAGGGATAGAAACAGAACCCTATATTATCTTAGATGGAAAATAATTTTGATAAAACACTTGAACTCCATTCTTGAGGAAAATATCCTTTCTACTTCAAAAACAATTTTCCTTTCTTAACATGTCATACAATTTTAAACTAAAAGAAGTAGATTAAAAATAAACATGAAAACTTGAAAAGTAAAATTCTTGTAAATAATGTTTTAAAAATCCATTCATGCCATATAAGTCAAAAAAACATTCTTCTCGTACTTTTGTCGGAAAAGTCAAAAAGTATCTCGTACGAAAAATGAAAAAAGATTCCTTTCATATATTTTACAAAAAATCTCACTGAAGGGTAAAATTGGATTTAAACAATTGTAGGTGGATGGAAATAATATTACATATTTAAGAAACATGGATGTGGATGATAAAATACACCCCAGTAAATTCCAATGTATAAACAATCTCGGATAAAAATGAGATTGTGATATTTTCCCTTACCTTAGGTCTGATTTTCTTCGTAAGTGTCCGAACCTCCTGTATAATGGTTTAAATAATTTCATTGACTTATTCCAGAATCATAATCATGGTTATGATATCATATATGGTTCACTTCTGACTTTATATTACCCGTTCTTTTGTAAATTCCACGTTAATGAGCGTTTTGGGTAAAATTGTTTCATTTGTCGTCCGTGTTTTTACTTGTAATTATTAATATGATTACATAGATCTTGATTAATTAATTCTAGAATATAAAACATGATTTATATATAATATATATTCATAATATACATATATATTATAAATTAGTAAATGGAAAGAAATACACCGTTCATGGAGACGGTAGGTTGTACGTATGCATGAACGCTGTTTTTGTTTCCTTATTGAGTTGAATGGAATTAAGTAGATGACATAAAAATAAATCCAGTATCATTATTATGTCATATATTTCATGATTACTTATTATATGTACTTTATAATCATTCACAAATGGTTAAAGTGGATAATGAATCTCATCGCGTCGTGGAGACGGTAGTCCGTACGTACGCACGAGCGATGATGTCATTCTCATGATCGTGGGACTGTATTGGAGTGTATGTATACTATTTCAGAATAAATATAACTTTAAAATAATAATAAATAGTTATTATTTACACCATTATACCCATCCAAGTAAGGTGGTGGTAGAAAATAGATTTCACCACGGCGTGGAGACGGTATTCCGTATGTACGCACGCGCGGTGATTTCATTTTCCGTAGGATGCATAGATGGTGAAATAGGGTTGTTTCATACTTATAATAACATATCATTATATGAGTGATACTGATGTTATTAATTCATAATGAAACAACCTAAGAAGAAGAAGTGGAAGAAGAAATAAAGTTGAAAGAATCGGTAACGGACATTGCCTCTTCTTTGAAGAGCCTCTCTGAGATCTCCTTTTAGGGCACTAAAATTGGTCTTTGAGTAAGACCATAACCTCTAGGATGTTTCTAGGGAAATGGAGAAGAGAATTATGCAGGGGTTGGCCGATCTTGAAGGCTCAAAGTTGTGTGAGGAATAGAGGGAGGAGAGGGGATCCTTTGGAAAACTAAAAATATTATTTTATTATAAAGTCATATTCGGTTTTAAATAGCTCCAAATTGATTTATTTTGAATCTAAGGTGAGGATGGGTCGAAATCCTCTCATAAAATAGAATTTAGACAAGTTTAGGTTCCTATTTTAACCTTATCATTTATATTTAACTTTAAGTTAAATAATTTTACTTTTACCGTGTCTTCTTGTGTTCTTATACTATAAGGTTAATAAACTTACTATAACAAGCCAAAAGAACCCCAAGTTGTTTATTATTAATATATATAACCTTATCTAAGTCATTTGGCCGAACCTTAAATTTTTAAGAATAAAATAACAATTAATAATATAATATTTGTTTTAAAAACTATTTTATGTCAATTTTGACACTATTTAGTAATTGATTTTTGTGAAAATCATAAAAGAATTATTAGTTATAAAAAAGTTAATTAAATCAATACTAACATGTCATATTAACCTATAAAATTAGTGGAATTCATAAAAAGTCTCAAATTATATTCATTTACGTATTCATAATATCAATTATTATAATATTTCACTATTTTGGAAATTACTGCATCATCATTGTGTCATAAATAAATTAATTTATTTAATGTCTAAAAATTATAAATAAAATATCATTATGTAGAAAATCTTATTAGATTTCTAATTAATATTTACAATCTAATTTATCTTATGTATAACCCTATATTAAAAATGTTTTAGTAAATAAACTTTGATTTTAACTCTTTTAACTCTTCTTTGAATTAAATAATAATAAATGTCGTAATCTAATCCAAGTGGGCCTAAATGGTCATATTGTATTCCTAAGGTTTTTTTGTCTAATTACACTTATCCAATAGAATTAGGACATATGTTAGGGTAATAATAATATCATTTTTACCCTTAATTACCCTATTTACTTTACCCGTGGTAAAAAAAGTAAAAAGTTACTATTCACAAAAAATTATTTTCATCTCATTGAACCACATTTTACTTACTGACATCAACCGTGTCTCTCGGATTTTTGAAATTCCACTCACAGAAGAAGTAAAATTAAGTTTTATGAAAAATTCATTTTTTTACTACCACTTAGTGGTTTCATTATTATTCAAAAAATGAAAGTTTCCAGAAAAATACCAAAAATTAGGCCTAAGCTATATTCGATATTATGAACTCAAAAATGATGTCTATTTTACCAAATTCAAAACATATCAGTTACATTAACTAATTTAAAAATTAATTCCCATCGTCAAAACAAATGGCGTGTTTTTAAGAGATAATAACTATCAAAATATTGACACTTGTTTATAACTAGTTTAAATGTGAAATTACATACAATGACCAACATTGTATTAAATTGTAAAAATATATTATAAATATACTTCAAAACCACTCAAATTAATAATTTATCACTATTAATTATTTCGATTAAAAAAGTTGTTCTTAATTAAAATTTAGTAATTTTCACTATTCATCAGAATATGAAAGTTATCTGAAAAGTACCAAAATTTCACCTTAGGCTAAATTTGATACTCCGAATCCAGAAATGAAGTCCATTTTGAGAGAGAAAATTTCTAAAATTTTAAAAGTTGGTTATTACTATTCATAACGGCTAGTTTTAATAATATTTTAATAGCATATCGTTGTTCAGTGAAACTCGGTATTGCGTACTACACACGCTATCGAGGAAGGTCGCGATTGCGTGTAATGCAAGGCAAGTCAAGGATGCGTGTTGAGTAAGCTCCTTTTGGTGTAGCATACAACACAAGACATTTATGAAATTAAAAAGAATATTTTTCATAAAATCTCGGGGTGTTACATTCTGATTCCTTTTCTAAACAAAGGATACATAGGTAGCCCATCTGCGGGTTCGATCCCAACTCTAAAATGATCCATGTCATTCTGAATGAAACTAAACTTCAAGTGCCCCACTAAGTGGATTTAAAACCAGCATGGTCATCATAATGACCAAGAGACTTCTATATAAATGTGTCGAAGGGTACCATTGACCAAGAATATCTAATAAATACAGATGATTCTCTATTGATGAAGAACCTCTAATACATATAAAATATTCTCTAAATTTACTACATATTTAATCCTTGATTTTCAGATCTGAAGGAAAGCTCATTTTATACTTGGTAATGTAATAAGGATTCACGGACATAACTTAAATCTATAAAGAGAGTCACAGAGTAGACAATAATTCCCCTCAAAAAGGTGTGATGAGTCCGACCTCCCATCCTCTCGACCAATGACAATTCCTAAGCCTCATCAGTCCACAAACTAATAAGAACCTACCTTTGGAAAGTAGGTCCGAATGGATGTGTAATCATTGGATGTTTCCGGTTCTACGAACAAACCCGTTAGAAACCGATCAGAATGTTTGACCCTCCCATCAAAAGGAGGTCATCCCTGGAATCTGAGGGAAACAAAACTGGTGAACCCGACGTGAATCCTTAACAAAGTTAAAATAATGTTTTACCCATTTGTTTGGCCCCTATTTGAAACTCAATGAGAGGGCCCACAAAAACAATCATTGAAAAATGTTCTCAGCCAAAAGATGTAGTGGATGAATTTATCTTGATTACGTCTGTTATATCAAACAGGAACTCTTTTCAACTATCTTCTGCATTTCTACAATGGCCGCTCTCAAGTTCACACCTGTGAATTTCGCTATTTCAAATTCCACTACTGCTACTCCTACTGGATCGTCGTCCGCTCTAAGGACGATATCACTTACTCAGCATCTTCAACGCTGGGTATCAAACGCACTGGTTAAGGAGTACCGTCAACATGGTACCATCCCAACTCTGGAGGCTGCCTGACAAGCCCTCCAAGCAAAAAACTCACATCGGTCGTCCGGACAACGACGACCAGTGATCAAGAAGCAGACGGTGCTAACTACCGTATCCAACCATTTCGGGTCGTTATCCCCAGAACACAATCATCATTCACTCCCTTATTCTGGGGAGGTGAGTGAGAAGGTCCCTCAGGGACTTAATTCAAACAGACATGAGTCATTCCTGAGGGATCCCACCAACAATCGCCGCCAGACTCGTGCGACAGTGCGCCCTCAACATGATGAGGGTACCGACTCTAGGCATTCAGCTCAGGTTCCTCGAACCCGATCAAGCAACACGAACCACTAGAGGTGGAATCCGGTCAACAATGAAAAGGTTATCATCTCGGCCATCTTTGGGGAATTCCACCAACCTAACTTGGTGGCATGCAACGAGCAGGCACATACACCTACCCGTTTTAATTCTGCTGTCTAGCAGACTCGTCTGGCAGCATCACGCCAATCCCGCTAGGCAATTCCGGTGGAGTACTATAGGCAGGAACATACACCTGTTTATACATCATCAACTAGTCAGCAGGCTCATCTGACTACATATTATGGATCTCTTCAACCACGTTCGGTGAAGTGCAATTAGCTGGCACATACACCTACTAGTATTTATCAAGCCTATCAATAGTCTCTCTTGGTAGCATTCGGAGAAGTTAGTTGGAAAGCCCCGACAAAAAATAGGAGGCAGACTGAACTCTTTGCCCCCACACTTGAGTACTGTCAGGATTCACTGATAGGAAAATGAGGACAGGAGCAGGCACATACACCTGCTCCAAGCCCGGAGTGGACGTATATTCCCGTTCCGGCAGCTGAAGTCACCAATCATATTCTATCAATGGTGAAAGAGCAGAAGAAAATCTCTGCTAATATTCTAGATGCCTTCCAGGATATTATAACAACTTCAGTGGCATCTCCGGGAAAGACACATAAATATATCCCTACCAGTGGAGTGACACATCAACAATTCACTCCGGAACAGACACACACATCTATTCTAGTCTAAGAGGGTTGTGGGGAATACTCTCTCATATCATACCGACAACCAAGTCCGGCACATACACCTGATTTGAGTAGAGATCATCAGCCTAACCTGGCCATCTTCCCTGATCAGACATATACACCTTCTTAGAGCAGCCACATTCATCAACAAGTGGTTTCCAAGGCGAGTAAGAAGGCGTATAATAAAAAGACCCTCCCAGCACAGTCAAGAGATCAAGAGGCAATCTGTAACAAGGCCTTGCTCGATGCTGGAGTTCTTGAAGCCCTCAGACAATTTTCTGTTGAAATTAAAGATTCTACTCCTTTATTTCCCAATAATGGGAACATTAATTTCGAAGGTCTTCAATAAAAACGTCATCATGAAGGCTTATTTCATAAAAATTCGGTCGATCTTGAATTTTCATCTTCAGATGAGAGCCACAGGAACCCTCTATGTGGTCAGAAGACCAAGGAGCAAGAGATCTCATCTTTTATTGTAACCCATTATGGTGGTCCTCCCCATGATGATGAATTTCGCTGCGAAATTCCCCTCTGCGGTAGTGATGCACATTTCCCGAAAAATGCTTGAGTGGGCAATGTAGTGCCGAGAAATCCCTCTTAGCTTGAGGCACTTGAAAATGTGAAACCTGTCATGTCTGAAGCTTCATCACTAGCAGGTGAAATACTTTCTCACTCAAGAAGATAGCCCAGGGTGTAGGTCATTCTCCAGACCACCCCTATGTCATGCATCTTCTAGTTTGATCAATGATTTCTCTACCAATCCTGTTGAATCAAATGAAGCAACTAGGAAACACCAAATCTGGTCAAATCAGGTAGAATAATATTCATCAAATGATAAAGAGGAAATGCTGAACATGAGAAAACAACTGGAGAAAGGTGAAGTGCCAGTCATGTTTTGGCCTTTGGCTGACTCTCAGTATAATATTCCAGCAATTTTGACGGAAGATGAAATTCATGATATTCGTCTCATAATATGGAAAACACTTTGTCAGTTGAAAAAGAAAGTATTATCTCATGATGAATATTAAAATCATTGTAAGATAATAGAATGGTTACAACGTCAGATTGATTTTGCGTCTCTATCGTTCTCTCGATATCCGAAGGCTGAAAAGCAGCAGAGAGCCCTTCAATGTTCATGCCTTGTCACACTAAGAAGACTGCGTTAGTTAGTTGACAATACCCCATCTGTTATTCATGTCAGAGGATGGGGTGTTCGTAGAGTAGTGCATTTCACGATGCTCTCCAGTCAGCAAAGCCCGCCGAAAATGGTCTCATGCAATGTTATTTCCCATGGCCGACCACAGTAAATGAGCTTTTTCTGTAATCAAAATATTTCCCAAGAATAGGCTTCAACTAGTTCCTCTCATAATCAAGAATACATAGAACAAGTTGTTTAATTACTCTTGCATCAAGAAAACAAGAATATTAAACATGCCTCTCATTTGGAGCAAGCACGTCACCAAGTGATAGAAGTGTCAGAAATCATCCAACAGTCTTTTGAACCGGGTGATAAAAGTGGATTCAGGTTAATGCATCGAGCTAATTTCCGGACTAAGGTCCGCAAGATCAGGAGGACATTCAAGAAAGTCGCATATGTAGCATGTCAAGAACCACCGCAGCTCGCCAGACCGGGGAATCTTTTAAACCAACCCTCGGAATCAACAAAAAGGATTCGGGGAGTTGAGTGAGAATAGTAGGAACAGCCCCAGTCCACTGGACTAGGGACTTTTTCAAATCATCAATCCCCTACTCAGAAAAAGTTGGTCTTTTCTCGATTGGGGAAGAAACCTCAAGAGGAACGAAGAGCCAAATTATCAGGAAAATCCCTCCAAATTACGGTTCATCAAGAAGTTCCTGAGGGATCGAATCAACAAAAGGCAATGTCTCATCAAAGACATGGAAGAAGACAATATCACAAGAAATTCTAATTGAAGGGATGCAATGAGTTATGCATCAATCAATGTCATCAATTCCATTTTTGCTGATCCACCAGATGAGGCTCACTCAGGGGATTCAGATGAAGAGGTTCATGCTCAAGAAGATGTACGCACCGACACAAATGAAGAATGTGTGCGTACATGAAGTCAAATGATTACTCAGAACCTAGGTGATCCTTCGAGTAACCCACTTCCCCCTCTCCGAAAAGGATCCAACAAAGGGAAGGGAAATAACCAGGTTACATATCCTTCCTCTGGAGAAGGATAATCGCTCTCACTAGAGAAAAGGTTTTCACAATAGGAAGAAGAAATTAATAGATTAAGAAGGTTGAATGCAGAACTACTTCAGATTAGTCTTCTTCTTAAGAATGTTGGAGTTAGTCAGCCAAAGGAATTTGTTGCAGCTACTAAGATTGATCAAGAATATCCTCCTATTTCAGTACACCCTCACAGGTCTAATCCTATGGGTCAAGTGCAACAACATTTGGCAGTTCTACCATCAGTTGCAGCACCAATCGCTACATCTGTCCAAGCTCTATTCATTGCACCTACCCAAGTCCAAGTTCAACCGGATGTTTCTCAAAAGTTAATAACTACTATTGAGTCATTAACAGCTCAGTTAGAAACTATGGAAGGGAAATGTGCGCAAGTTCAACCAGAAAAAAAAGTTTACCCTGAATGGGTAGATTCAATTTCTCCTCCATCCAGTTTTGGGAACCATGTATTCCATATTTCCAATGGATCAGGCGATCCTGGACAATATTTGACGCATTACGTGTCTTGTTGCGATCCTATGATGGGAACTTCAGAGTAGCAAGAAGCAATGAAACTCAGATGCTTCGTGAGAACATTGCAATGACCAACTTTTCTTTGGTATACAAGCTTGAAATCCCGGTCAATTACCAGATGGGAGGATCTTCGCCAAAAATTCCTCCTTTACTTCAGCTCAAATTTTCCAAAGACAACAGTTTTTGATCTTACAAACTGTAAGAAAATGGAGAATGAAAGGGTCACTGATTTCATTGCTCGATGGAAGGGATTAACATATTCCTTGAGTTTAGCACTCCCACAAGAAGAATTGTTGCCAATCTGTGTGGAAAATCTCCGTGACGAATTAAAGACAACGTTAATCCCTGTGAAGTACACAGGAGGGTTTCGAGACCTTACTTCAATCGATCAGTATATTGAATATTCCCTTATACAGGCTAAGGCTAAATCTCCTGTAATTCCATCAGATCCAGGAAGGAGAATGGGTAAAGCAGAAACTGCTACAATTATTCTTAAACAAGAAGATGTACCTGTTTCTACCTCAAATCCTTCATCTTCTCGAAGGGCTCCACCTTCTGAGCGCCAACAACAAAGGAATTTTCGTCCAGACGATCAAAAAGATCAAAGAGGAAAACAATTTGAGGATCTGAAGAGAAAAACATACTCTTTCCGAAATGAACAAGTTCCTGGTTATTTCATTTCGGCTCTAGAAAACAATTTGGTTCAATTGCCAATACCCAAGAGGCCAGACAAGAATGGAGATGAAGACCTTCCTAATTATTTCCCTTTTCATCAAATGTTGGGGGCTCCCATCCAGGAGTGTTTTGTCTTCAAATACCTCCTGCAAAATATGGTCGACTCGGGACAAGTCACATTGAAAGGCTCCTTAGCCCAGGTAGCATGTTTCACTGCTACAGTTCCATAGGAGGAAGGTGAATGGAAAGAATTCAAAAGAAAAAATGCACAGAAGTATGATGATTGGATGGTCAGAAAGACAATCAATCGAACTCATGCTATTTTGCGAACATAATTAAAGAAACCAATTGTGTCTTTTGCCATAAATGTTGCGGCAAAAACCTCTTCATCAAAGGGAAAGTCCCCAAAGAAATGGCACGATTCAAAGAAAGAAATAGAATCAGAAGAAGATGAGTATGTGTCAAATCCTATGTTATCTTTGAATTTGGTGGACTTCATTCCATCTACTTCAATGCCACGGGCACCACCCCACCAAATGGCACAGCCTAAATAGGATAATCAGTCGGAGTCTTCATCAGACGAAGAGTTAATCTTTGGTTCTGTTAATATGATTCAATTAACAGATCCATATTCCAGTCGATGTTTCGATTTCAATGAGCCTGAATTCCCTGTATCAAGCCGAGGAATCAAAGGAAATTCCAGGGGCTCATGATACATGGGAAGACATAGATCTTTCCGAAGCCACTATTCCAATTCTACCCTGGCTAGAACTGTGTACAAAGAAGAAAATCGTGGTAGATCCCATCAGCGAGCTCAGCAAGAACAAGAAAGTTCTTCTACCAATAGCAAATTCAGTCCTGGCACAATTATTTTGGAAGACCTGTTGGAGGTTCCATCTTCTTACTCTCAGCAATTAAATGGATCTAATCGGTCTAATCTTCCAAAACCATGAATATTTCCAACTCCTATACTAATACACGATGCTTCAACTTCCAAAGAATCTACTTCCAAGGTACCTGCTAAACCACATATTCCTATTGGGAAACGCAGACCTCTAGATCAAAAGTATGATATATTGAAACACTTGACCCAAGTACCAGCCACGTTATCAATTCTGGATGCTCTGAATCTGTCAAAAGATATTCGGGAAGCACTCATCGTGGCTTTGTCAAGTCCTCAGGAGTTTGAAACTGAAATTGCTGCAGCTGAATTCTATCACATAGAGAATAATCCTGAAGAATGCCATGAAATAATATCCTTTACTGATGAAGATGAAGATGATGTTTTACATGGACATATTAGACCATTGTACTTGTCTGGCAAGGTCAATGGCATGGATGTTCAAAGAGCTTTCATTGACAATGTTTCAGGAGTCAACCTCATTCCCATTCGTACACTTCATCGATTGGGCCTCACAGAATCTGATTTATCTCCTTCTACCATGATGTTACAAGGATATGATAAAAATGAACAAGAACCACTGGTTGATGTTAAACTCAGAACTCAGTTTGGAGATCTTTTATCCAATTTAGATTTCATGGTTGTTGATCAAGACTTAGCTTTCAACATCTTTCTTGGAATACCCTGGCTACATCAACATGCGACTATCCCTTCATCAAACCATCAATGTATCAAATATTGTTTTGATGGTCAATTTGGTACATTGCATGGTGATAAGGCCCCGTTCAAGACATGTGAGTCTCAATACATTGAGGTGGAATTATATCACATGTAGAAAAGGGAGAAATCCATAAAAAAGGAGATTACCAAAGTTAATGCTCTATATGGTTTGGAAAAAATTCCAGTAAATCCATTTACACATGTGAGTAAAGATTATGTGTTGCCTATCAGTCAAATTGACAAGATAGACCCAAATCAAAATACTCTTACGGAAAGATCCGTAATGTCAATTACGGCAATCGAGCCAGACAACATGAGAGAAATTGGTAATCAACCAAGAAATGATGAAAGCACAAATAGTGACGTCTTCATTTCATCTGCTGAAATCCAACAAGTCTATGCTTCTCCAATTAGGCCAGAAGAAGTTATAGTAACCTCGGAGGTGAACAATGATGTAGATTCTCAATCCATCATCTCCTCTTTATTACCCAAATAAGACCCTTCATCATCAATCAAGTCGGAAATGGATGCTTCTTCTTCAAGATATGAAAATTTTGACATCTCTTTAGATCATGAGAATTCTACTTTATCATCTACTACGCAAGTAGAAAAGGAAAAAATAACACATGATGAAGAAGAATAGGAAGATCTCATAGATGCTCCTCCAGCATTTGAAGAGGGTATCTCTACCACTATGGATGAACTCAGAGAAATAAATATGAGTACAAAAGAAGATCAACGCCCCAATTTAATCAGTGCGGCCATGACTATTGAAGAGAAAGAGATGTATCTTTCTTTTCTAAAGAAAAATAGTGATATATTTTCTTGGAACTATATGGAAATTCCCGGGCTTGATCCTGATGTTTCTACTCATCATTTGGGTTTACCAGAAGAACATCGAGGATTTAAGAAAGCCGTGAGAAGAACACACCCAACTTATGCATCCAAAATTGAAGTTAAAGTGGATAAGATTATCAAATATAACTTCATCATAGAAGTTCAATATCCCAAATGGTTGGCTAATATTGTCCCTATAAAGAAAAAGAATGGACAAATTAGAGTTTTCATCAATTTCAGAGATCTTAATCGACATTTTCCTAAGGATGATTTCACAGTTCCGATTACAGAACATCTAATTTATGCAACAGCTGGCTATGAAGCACTTTCCTTCATGGATGGATATTCCGGATATAATCAGATCCGAATGGCCCCAGAAGACGAGGAATATACAGCCTTCAGAGCCCCTTAGGGTTTGTTTTGCTACCGGGTAATGCCCTTCGGCTTAAAGAATGCAGGTGTAACTTATCAGCGTGCCACGCATCGTATCTTCAAACCCTTCTTAGGGAAGTTTATTGAATTCTATGCAGAAGATTTGGTAGTTAAATACAAAAAAAATTCTAATCACTTGGATGATTTGGAAGTCATACTTTGGAAGCTTCGACAACATAATTTGAAGTTGAACCCCTTAAAATGTGCTTTTGGGGTAACCTCAGGAAAATTTCTAGGCTTTGTTGTACGCCATCGTGGTATTGAAGTCGATACTGAGAAGACCAAGTCAATCCTTGGTATGTCACCTCCTCAAAATTTGAAATAATTAAGAGGACTTCAAGGACATTTATCCTATATTCAGCGTTTCATCACCAATTTAGCAGGAAAAAGTTTACCCTTCACCAAATTAATGAAGAATGGAGTCACTTACCAGTGGACTGAAGAATGTCAAGAAGCATTCGATATTCTCAAGAAATTCCTCTTGAGTACACCGGTACTCATGACACCTGTTGAAGGAAGGGCACTTATCCTCTATGTGACAGCTCTAGAGTGATCATTGGGTGCCTTTATTGTTCAAAAGAATGAAGCTGGGAATGAAAACAGCCTCTACTATCTCAGTTGAACCATGCTTGAAGAAGAAACCCGGTATTCAAGTATTGAGAAGTGCTGCATGGCATTAATATTTGCAGTTCAGAAGTTGAGACATTACCTGCAACATCACGAGGTCCAATTGGTATCTCGCAATAACCCGCTCAAATTTATCCTAAGTTATCCAATGCTTACAAGACATCAGGAAAGGTGGGAAGTTATTTTTCATCAATTCGACATTCAGTATGTGTCTCAAAAGTTGATAAAGGGCCAAGCTCTGGCTGATTTCCTAGCTGAACACCATTCAGTGGAAGACAAATCTTCAGATATTGAACTCCCTGGTGAGGAAGTCTTCTCTATTCAAGAAAGTCCTCATGCATGGGAAATGTATTTTGATGGTGCTTCCAGAAGTCCAACAGGGAGGAAAATGGAAAATCCTAAATTCAACAAAGTTGGCTTAGGAATTGTGCTCATTTCTCCAGAAAGGGCAGTGTTACCTTATTCCTTCTTATTGTGGGAAGGTGGTACCAATAATGAATCAGAATACCAATCTCTCATCGTAGGTTTGGAATTAGCACTTCAAGCACAAGTGAATCACTTAAAGGTGAAAGGTGATTCATACCTAGTAATCAAACAAGTCAATGGGGATTATGCCATCAGAAAAGAAGAACTAATCCCTTTGTATGATTACGTCAGAGAGTTAATGGTGGAATTCCATTTGGAACCAACATTGTCTTATGTCCCAAGATCACAAAATGCTCAAGCTGATGCATTGGCTAATATATCCACAGCTCTGGCAGATCCAAATCAGGATGAGACAACCATCAGTATTTCCCACCGTCGTGAAATTTCACCTTATGTTCGAATTAGAACAGAGGAAATTAATGAAATTTTTCCCATTCCTGAATCGTATGGTCATAATACAGGATGGATGTCACCTATCAGGTAATACCTTCAAAATGTAACACTTCCACCCGATAGAGCTGAGAAAGAACAAATTCGGCGACATGTGGTTAATTTTACTCTTTATGATAGCCCAGATCGCCTAGGGAAAATTATCTATAAACGTGGTTTTGATGGAGTTCTCTTTAGATGCATTGATGGTGAAGAGACAATGGCTGTCAAAAAAGAAGTACATGCAGGAGTCTATGGTTACCACCAGTCTGGACATAGACTGTCTGATCAGATTCAGAGGCTTGGATACTTTTGGCCTTCAATGATATGAGATTGTGTCGATTTCACAAAGAAGTTCCATTCATTCCAAGTACATGCCAACTTCATTCATCAACCTCCAGAGTGGCTTCATACAGCTAAATACTCATGGCCATTTGCCACATGGGGAATGGATGTGGCAGGACCTTACCCTTCGGCTACGACCAAGCAGTTTAAGTACATTCTTACTACTACTGAATTCTTTTCAAAATGGGCAAAGGCAATAACTCTCAAGGAAGTCAGTTCTAAATGCGTTGTTAGCTTCATCAAGTCTAACATCATTACCAAATTTGGTGTAACTTATACCATATTGACGAAAAATGGCACCAACTTCTGTTCATCCGAGGGAAAGAAGTTGTATCAAGAATACAACATCAAATCCAACCATTCATCTCGGTATCATGCAGCGGCCAACGGCCAGATAGAAGCCTTTAACAAGACTCTATCAAATATACTGCAAAAGATGGTGGTTAAAGATAAGAGGTCATGGCCTGATAAACACTTTCATGCTTTATGGGCTTATCAGACTACCACCCGCACTGCAACTCGGTCAACTCCATATTCATTGGTATATGGAACGGAAGTCGTCTTACCCATTGAAGTTCAACTACCCTCGCTTAGAGTTTCCATTTTTGATCAATCATCTACGGATGAATAATATCAAAAGAGATTGAATGAATTGGAATGGTTAGATGAGAAAGGATTGTGCACTTTACACCACTTGGATGTCTATCAGAATCGAATAGCACAAGATATTAACAAAAAAGTTCATCTTTGTTCATTCACTCAGGGAGAATTGGTATTAGTTCTTATAACTCCAATGATACCAGGAAAGAAACCTCCCAATATTGAGCCAAAATGGGAAGGACCTTATTCAATACATAGGGTCTACTCCAATGGAGCTTATTCATTAATCTCAATGGATGGAGAACTCATCACTACTCCAACCAATGCTAGATTTTTGAAGAAGTATTTTGTATAAATTGCAAAGTTCCTTTTTTGTCCTTTCTATATGACGTTAAACTATAAAGCAATTCTTGTCCTTGATATATGACGTTAAACTATACAGCAGTGGTCCAGTATGACCTTGAACTGTAACTTGGTCCAACATGACGTTAAACTGTGTCTCCAAAATGGTCCAGTATGACCTTAAACTGCAACTAGGTCATGTATGACCTTAAAATGCATCATCAATGGTACATGCATATGACCCTAAACTATTTGCAAGTCCCTTACGTCCAGCAAGACATTAAACTGTGACATCCTAACAACATGACGCTAAACTGTATAAAAGTCCATTACTTCCGGAAAGATGTTAAAATACATAACCAACAAGGTCCTATATGACCTTAAACTACATTTTTTGTCCAGCATGACATTAAACCGCACCATCCACGGTCCATGCATATGACCTTAAACTATTCACACTTTTTTCCAACATGACGTTAAACTCTATTGTCCCCATCGTCCTAACTACATGACGATAAACTGTACAGAATGTTAGTGATACGTCCTACATGACATTAAACTGTATTTTGTCCCTGTTACATGACACTAAACTGTGCAACACCAATAGTCCTAACTGCAAGACTTTAAACTGCATAGTCCATTTATATGTCCTACATGACATTAAACTATCCATCGTTAAGGTTGTTGTTACCTCTTGTTTCTCACACCAAGTATGACTCACGTGAGCCTAGAGTAAACCTCAACCATAACACTCTCTCTGGGCCGCTAACCATGTGTAAGTCCCAACATCATTTTTTAGGTCGTTGTCCCCAAGAACAACTTGATCATTAATTCATTATTTAATTGAACTACAAGGAATTTGATCCTTTCCTTCCAGGCTGAGTACGTATGAAACCTCCCAAGTTTCAAGCCCAAAACTAATCTCTTCACATTGGTTCATCTCCATCTCATACGATGTTGATTCGTGAAACCTCCCTAGAACCAATATCTTTACATTGGTTCACTTTTGTCCTTGTTATACAACATTAAACTATACAACACTTTTGTCCAGTATGACAATAAACTAAAATATTCTTTGATACCCTCACTTGAGAAGGAACCATTATTTACATTGATTTTTTTAATCATGTTTCATTTCAAAGACTACGTGCATACATGGAAATGCCCAAACCTTTTATCTTGTGTTAAACCATCATTGTACAAAATTCCCCTTTCACCCGGCACATGTATAAACAAAATTTGTAGAAAGGGTATTTCTAGAACTATGTGGGCTTGATTCCCATCCTTATGGGATACGAAGGAACGTTCGAGTGTCCCTCGAATCCAGCCCCAAGTCTTTGGGACTAACCCCAAATTCCATTTTCAGTCCCTTGGATGAAAAATCCCCATGAAAACACACAATGTGTATTTCTTACATTGGTCCATGCTCTATGATCCTAAATTGAGATCTCTAATCCTTTTGTCCCACACGATGTTAAAATATAGTTTAAGAACTATGTATGGCTTGATTCTCATCCTTATGGGATACGTAGTGAAGTCCAACATTTCAATTCAGGACCCATCCACAACATGATTGTGGTTAGCATTGATCCGTGTATCTCTGTATACATTGAACAATACCCATCTTTATGTGTCATAATTCTAACATTAAATATTTTCAGATCCTCATAACCCTTTTCATGACTTCTAGTAACAAAAATGTAAAACTTCTTAGAGTTCTTTTGCCTGACTAAGCACCACGTTCCCATAGGAGGCCTTGCATAAACAGTCTACATAACAGACATGTTAGCCAAAAGATACTATTATTTGACTATTCAGCCAATGCCCTTAGGTGGCCTTGCATAATTCAACCCACTAACGGGTTTGTCGGATAGTGGTAACATCATTCTTGGGAAGAATGCCTCTTTTTTCCTTATTTTGCTTAAATGACAGTATGTAGGGATCCACAAAAATAGCTATCCTTAACATATTTGCCCCATATCCTTTTTCATGATCTAAAAGTATTCAAGTCTATGGATTATATTCTCCTTCCCTACGTTTGGGTCAGACCTTCGTAGGAGTGATATTCATCCAGTTATTTGATAATCTTGTTTGGAAATATCTTCTCCATATTCAAGTACCTTTTTCTATACAGCAAACTCTATATTTTGGAAGATTTGAATCTCCATAAAAATTCAGTAGCTTTTAGCCCTAGGAAAGTAAATTTATGATAGTTCTATTGCCTGACTGTGCAGTACGTGCCCATAGGCGGCCTTGCATAAATAGTCTACATAAAAGTCCTGTTACCCAAAAGATACTATTTTATTTAACTATACAGCCAATGCCCTTAGGTGGCCCTTCATAATTCAACCCCCTAACGGGTTTGTTAAATAATGCTAACCTCATTCTTGGAAACTAATTCTTCTAGTTCCTTTTAGATCTTTTTCATATCATTCCTTAGATTCAAATATTCTAATGTCATAGAATACATATTTTCCCTCATACTTGAGTATGGTAATATGTTTTCAGATGAATTTTCAAGGAATTGAGTCAATTCTAATCCATTTCGGTCAAAGCTATTTCGACCATAAACATTAGCCTTTTTATGTCTGATGTGCATGAATTTAAACTGCCCACAAAAGATAAGGGAACTCTGAATAAAAGTCAAGTTCCCAGCTCACTAAACATACATTTTTGTATGATTTAGGTAACATTGAGAAATTAAAAGGTTTGAAGTTTGTAGGGTTATTTACATTAATCCTAGTAAAAATAAAACTATGCTTACTAGGCCCATTGGCTTAGGTAAAATATAAATCATGTAGAAAAGGAGAATGCAGGTACAAAAGATTGAGGATGAAAGTGTTTTTCATTTGATGCATAGGAGATAGAAGGACATCCATAGACTGGAGTCTCTTCTCTTTTTCAAGAATTACAAGAGGCTTTCAACATAACTCTTCATTTTATTTACGACATCCCGAGCTTCATCAACAACCACTTGGAATTAACTCATTCATCTGGATACCACAAGAGATGCAGTGATACCAGCTCTTCTTGTAACAATTGTAAAAGAATGTTCTTGAGTGTAGTTTGAGAAAATTTTCTGCTGATCAGACAGTGACTCTATTTCTGTCCAATAGACTTGGAAGATGGACACATGGATTTAAGAATGGAGCATTGGAAGTAAAGAGCCATTTGGAGAGATTACTCTTTTCAGATATTGCTCTAATTCCATGTTTGTCTTCCCTCCACCAACCGGCAGTGGAAAACATTTCTACCCATGGGTTTTCCATTTTCATATCTGCAAGAAAATGACATGGAGGAATTTGAAAGTTCCCACCATTGTTGTTTCTCTTAATGCACAGCATAACCAAAATGGAGGAGTAGCCATGCAGCTACATTTCAGGCATATAATTCTTTGTATCTGGAACATTGATTCCTTGCAGATGACCATGACCTCACAGAGGAAGATAGATGCTCTGTGGGAAATTAAGATGATATTTCTTCAGGTACATAGCCAAATCTGGGAGAGTGCAATCACAAATATCATAGTAATCATGGCCAATGATGTTCATCATGTCCTCAATAAGCTTTCTAGCTAGTTCATCAGTCGTTCCAATTCCCTTGGGAACCATTGAATCTGCACAAAGGATGAATAATTAACTCTTAAGTAAGTTTATTTTTCACAAATTTTGTGAAATAATTCTAAAAGAATGGAAAAGGCATTAAGGCGCGCAAGTCTAAATCTGGGGGTGCAAGTATGGACGTGTCACGCAAGTATTTGGCGTGCATGTACCACCGCGCAAGTCAAGATACCTTGACAGCAGTGCGCCATCAAGGAAACACCGGAAAACAGAACAACATGCGCGACTAAGGTGACCTGCGCGGCCAGAGCTCGAAGGTTTGAAGTTAGGAAATCCGGATGCTTTGTACGAAAGTGAGGACCTCTATTTATAGACATGGCCAGAACCCTGCACGCCGTACCCTGGGTGACTCAAGGTCATACCCTTGCGTGTCAGACTCTGTGTGCCTGAAGCTCATTTACGCACCCACACTTGCACACCGCCTTTCCATTGGTTTTCTTCTTTTCCTCAGAGTCAAATCCACATTTCTTTTGGATCCAACTCAGAGGGGTGGAATTTTGTTGAGGCTCTGTTTCATCACATTGTCTAAAAGAATGGAAAGGGAAATAACTTAGCACAAATTGATTCATCCTTTGAAGAAAACATCAAAAATACACAAAGGCATGAACAAGGGATCAAAACCACATGTGACGTGCAAGTTCTATCACTGTCACGCAAGTCCACTTGCGCGACGCCAAGTGACTTGCGCGACCTAAGTGATAACCGCCCGGGGTCTTCTCCTGCCTATAAATAGACCCTATGGGCCCCCCATTCAGGGAGAATTTTTTCCAGAAACTCAGATTTGAGCTCCTGCTGCCCTAGTCTCTTCTCAAAGCTTCCAAAACACTTATAATGAAATTTAATACCTAGAACGGAAGATATAAAGAGGGGGAGGAAGGACTAAGTGTTGAAACTCATCAACACTTGCGCGCCTAAGTGGCTAGACCTTAAGGGAAAAGGCCACACTTTTGTGCCACCTTACTCCTTCAATAGAACTTGCGCGCCCCTTTTCTGGAAGAACCTCCAAAGGATTCTAAAGGCTTTAATCAAGATTTCCTAAAGTATTACCCTGCTGGTTAACCGTCGCGCAAGTACACCATGTGTCGCGCATGCATACCTACGTGACCAGGACTTGAGCGCCCACGCAGCACCTACGCGCCTACCAGGACTTGCACGCCCCTGCCTTTTTGGGTGCCCTTATTGCCCATTTCACCCCTCTTAAGCCATTCCACCTCTCATATTCAAGATTCAATCTTCAAGACACTCTTCAAAGCCATTTATGGAATGATTTCTTGATTTTTGATTCCTTATCTGAAAGGAACTCTGTAGAATATCTCTCAAAACCTAGTGATTAACACATATTTATGTCACTAAAGATTGAGATTTCATTCATTCAACCTCATACTTTAAGATGAGAGAACTCAATCGACCTGGGACTCCTTTTCAGGAATAAGCCCCAGTCATAATCCATAACCTGGGCCTCCTTTTCAGGAGTAAGCCCCAGTCTCAAATATGTGCATCCTTTTTAGGAGTAAGACATAGTCCCCTAATTTGGGCATCCTCCTTAAGAGTAAGCCCCAAACCTTAATTCTATTAACCTGGGCCTCCTTTTCAGGAATAAGCCCCAGTCTCAAATATCGACATCCTCTTCAGGAATAAGCCCCAAGTCCCTTATTTTTTTCAAATCTCTTAACTTGGGCCTCCTTTTCATGAGTAATCCCCAGTCTTAATTTCTCTTAATCAGTCGAAATTTACCTTTGATCTGGGATTCCTTTTCAGGAGTAAAACCCAATCATATCTCTTCTCCTAATTTAGGCCTCCTTTTCAGTAGTAAGCCCTAAGATAGAGTATTCAAAATCTCTATGAAGCACATATACCTTTATGGACCCTACTCCTGGATTTCTTCCCTAAATTAAATCATAACCTTCATTTATCTGGGCATTCATACATACATAAGCCCCAAATTATTTCTTATGATTGCATCTTTCAAGGCACAATTGTCTAATTTTTACCAATACCTCTTGTTTCTCCCACCGAGCATGACTCACATGAGATTAGAGTGTAAAGTAATTATGACATCCTCCTTTGAGACATCAATCATAAACATCATACTCCCTTACTCGAACTACGTCGGTTCTGATTCCTTTTCTAAACAAAGGATACATAGGTATCCCATCTACGGGTTCAATCCCAACTCTGAAATAATCCATTTCCTTCATAATGACAATAAACATCAGGTTCCCCACTAAGTGGCTTTAAAACCATAATGGTCATCATAATGACCAAGATACTTCTATATAAATGTGTCGAAGGGTAACATTGACCAAGAATCTCTAATAAATACAGATGATTCTCTATCGATGAAGAACCTCGAATACATATAAAAGATTCTCTAAATTTCCTACATATTTAATCATTGATTGTCAGATCTGATGGAAAGCTCATTTTATAATTGGTAATGTAATAAGGATTCACGAACATAACATAAATCTATAAAGAGAGTCCCACGGTAGACAATAATTCACCTAAAAATGGTGTGATGAGTCCGACCTCCCATCCTCTCGACCAATGCAAATTCCAAAGCCTCATCAGTCCACAAACTAATAAGCACCTACCTTTGGAATGTAGGTCCGAATGGATGTGGAATAATTGGATGTTTCTGGTTCTACGAACAAACCTGTTAGAAACCGATCAGAATGTTCAAACCTCCCATCAAAAGGAGGTCATCCCCGAAATCTGAGGGAAACATTGTTATGCACCAATTCACATTTTTATAGTGTAAATACTGTACTTTGACATAGGATATCATTATTCACTTTATTCTCATGATATTTTAATGTTTTTTTACCTCAATTATTTTTATTCAAGAGTCTCTCATTTGGTTAGGAACTCTAACTAAATTATCATTTTATATTTTTTAAAGCATTATTCTTGAAAATCGTTATCATGAATGTCCATGTCTTAAAAATTGTGTTAAGGATTTATTTATATGGACATTAATGTTTAAAAAAATTTATTTCTATTAAAATATTAAATTTAGAATGGGACACTTTGATACAAAAATCTATTTTTAATAGCTTCTTGATAAATAGTGAGGCTTTTAAATGTTTTCAAGAAAAAGGGGATATTTCTCTCAAATAGTTTTACTAATTATTTTTATCTATGTCAATATCAATCATTATTTTTTATTGAGGTGGATTTAATATAATAAAATCTTCCATATTCAATTGAATGAGTTATGTTTGACTATGGATGTTCTATTGTTATGCCATTCATGGTTTGTGGTTAAAATATTTAAATTATTTATGGAAGCTTTAATAAAAATGTTTAGATTATGTCTTGACCTATTCATATGGGAAATGAGTTGGACATAGAAAGTGATGGGTGGAGCCCTATATAGCTCATTGATGCCTCGGTATGTCTCAGGAGAAAAACTAGTGTCTTTTCACAAGGCCTTGACAAAATATTTATTTTTAGTCCTAGAATGAGGTCCTGACTATGTGGTTATGATGTCCAACATTATGCATTCCATCATTATAAAATAAGCTTTTGATATTACATGTGATTATTTGTCTAGTAGAATTTCCATGTGAATGAGTAAATGGAATTATTTTATTTATCTTTTCCATATTATTATAATGTTTAAGATGTAAAGGCTTGTGTTTAAGTCTTACACATTGCCTTAAATGATTATTCTTATTTATGATAGTTTTCGCTATATTTTTATACATATTGAGCATCTAAGCTCTCCCCTTTATTATGTTTTCTATTCCAAAATATTTGAAGAAGTATATTATGAATAACCTATAGGGATAGGCCAAAGGATATGAGTGTGTTAAAAGGGGAAAAATGTTTTTTTCTTTATTTCATTATGTAATGTAAAACATAAGTATGTATGTATTACTTCCAAGGATACTAAACTAATCAGTATTTTGATACTCGATCTTTTGTGATCATGCCAATGTTATGTAATAATGCACCAAATTTTGGCAACTAGGGTCGGGGCTTTATATCTCAATAGTTGGATTGGTGGTTGACCCCTCCAAGGTTGAGGTAGTGTTAACATTGGATCCAACAAAGAGCGTGATGGAGGTGCAGAGATTCCATGGGATAATAGGCTCTTAATATATCTTCAAAACTGATATATCCAGTATATCATCACCTATAATAGATATGAATTGAAAGGGGAATTTTTTTGTGTGAATAGAGATGTGACAACTATCTTTTCAGTAGCTGAGGTAGAGTTTTATGAGTTCTCTAATCATGAGATTTCTGGAGGAGGGTGTTGATTACGCATTGTTCTGTGATTCATTGGGTACATGATATGGTTGTGCCCTGATAAAGATGCAATTGGTGATTTCCCATGGTTCACACTAGTTGATACCACATGAGAAGAACTACATGACCGATGATCATGATTTCACAAGGGTAGTCTTTTAATTGAATATGTGTCAACACTACTTATTGGGATATAGGTTTATCACCTACTCAGACCATAAGAGTCTCAAGTATATCATCTCTTATATGAATATCAATTTTGTAAATGGGTGATGTCTAGGGTTCCTCTAGGACTATGAATTTGATATTTTCTCTACCCCTGGGAAGTGGAACATGTGGTATGATGCTCTTAATATGAGATATAGTTCACAATTTATAAACGAGGTGTACGAACTATTTTCCTCATTGTAGTTATTCATAGTTGATGGAGATGGATCACATTACCTCATGTTTATGTTTGTTACCCCTCCACTATTATAGTGGGTATGGGAGGCACAAATTGGGGATACTGACTACGAGACCCTAAGTATATAGATATCCAATGGGTATGATCCAAACAATTATTAAAAAGGTGGGGAGCATATCATTATTTTCAGAGGATGCATAGTAGTACCAATGACAATTTGGGTAGAGTTCTTATGGAGTTTCATAAATCCCATTTGGTGGTACATACAAGAATAGAAAAAGATGTACCATGACCTCCAATTTCAATTTTGGTGGATAGAGATAAAGAATAGATTTTTAGATTTTGTCTCTCGATGTCTTACTTATCAACAAGTGAATGTTGGGAACCAGGTTCTAGTAGGTTTAGCTCAAACAAAAGAGGTTTTTTGAATAGAATTGGAATGAAATATTTTTGGGATTCTTGATTGGAATAGCTCATAATTCCAGGGTACATGATTCCATTAGCATGGTGTTTGATCAACTCACCATGTGATTTCACTTCAAAGCTATCCAAGTGCAAAGTTTTGTAGAGAGCTTGAGTGTCTCTACGTACATGAGATAATTTGACACCATAGAGTTCCATTGAAATTTATTTATGATTATAATTTTATCATTACATCCCAGTAGTTGAAGGGATTACAATAGGTGTTTGGGACGCAGTTATGCTTGACAATAGATTTTCACCCACAATCTAAAGGAAATACAATGTGGAATGTTCATGTTCTAGTTGACATGTTGTGAGATTTCATTTTGGACTTTAGCTATAGTTTTAAGGATCACCTACCAATGGTTTAGTTTTCATATAATAACATCCACCATTTCACCCTTTTCATAGCACCATCTGAGGATATTTTCGAGTGACCATGTAGTTCTCCACTTTTTTGGACATAACTAGGATAGTCTTCACTAATGGGTATAGAGTTGGTATGATCTATAACAAAGAACGTGAGGATCATCCATGAGTGGATGAATACTACATAGATCTATTAGAAGTATTGTGTTGATAATGTAAAAAGGCCGTTTTAGTTCATGGAAGGGAACCATGTGTTCTTACATGTATCAAATAATTGTGGATAATGGAGATTTGGTTGGGGAAACAAGATATATCATAGATTCATCGGCCATTTTCAAATAAAATGTAAAGTTGGAGAGGTGGAATACCCCATAGATCTAAACCCATAGTTAGAGTATGAAAATAATGTCCTCTACATGTCACTCCTAAGGATGTATATTCCTGACTTGTTGCACATCATGGAATGGGTTGATCAAGATATCGAGGATAGAGTGACTTTTGTTGAGTACCCAATGGAGATCAAAGATTGGTAATAGAGGATCCTTTATGGGTGATATATTACTTTGGTATATGTCCAATGGAAGAGGAGGAATCATTAGAAGTGAACATGGGAGATAAAGGCTTAGATTTATGCTCATTACCACCATCTCTTTATGTAGCATTTGTTTTAGAGTCTCAAGGACATAAACCCCCAAGGTGTGGAGAACATAATTACTCATATTTTCTTCATATTATTTTTTAATATTATATAGATTTAAATTGATTCCAGGTGCTGAGATGACATCAATTTCTGAGGACCGATGTTCTTGGAATGAATTTTTTAAACATATTAGAATATTAAATATCATGCATGCATTGTTTTCGAAAAATAGATGAATAAATTTTAAATGGGTGTTGGGATCAAAAATTTAAGGGAACTATTTAGTTCAGAATAGTTTATTTACCATAGGTGTGACCTACCAATGGTCGGTGAAGGTCTGTTGTGGACGGTTAATCATGACTGAAAAAAATAATAAAAGTTGTGAATAGAATTTATTTTATTTAAAATATTGACACATCGAGTAATAAAAATTTAAATAATATCCTTTTTCAGAAATCTGGGGTGAGCCTCATAGCACAGTAATTCCATAGAGATGCTAGATAGAGAACCTCTAGAGAATCCCTCAGAAATAAGATGATCAAATCTATGATCCCAGATAGGCATGCACCATTTTTGTTATATATCGCCAATGACAATGACATGATAACCAATCTTCCTCAGTAAGAGATCCATATCATGTTATTATGCATTACTTTAATTCATAATTTATCTTCATGAAATTCTACGATTAATTAAAACAAATCCACGGATGGATTATATACACATAAATGATAATTGTGAAATGATTTATTCATTCGATTTATTTAAATTTTATTAAAGGAAATTGTTTTTTTTTCATTTAACAATATAACAGCGACAAACCAATATCAACACAAACATCACTCGAGGTTCATCCCCCTCGATTGTTGTGCTTTTCTTCCTCGATTTATTGAATTCTTATAGTGTGTTCTTCATTCGTACAGTAATATTGAACAATCAATTATTTCACCTTGTATTCCTGGTACAATGATCCAAAACTAGAGATTTGGTATTGGGAGAACTCGGTGGAGGTGCGACGGCCGATGCAATGGTGGATTGAAAGACAGTGGGTTTAAAATCCTTTGTTTTTAAAAATGATTAAGCATGAATATGATTAAATTTTCTGATCTTTTTAAAGGAATTAATCCCATATATTTTGTGTTAGAGTGAATGAGTAACCTTTGATCTAGATTTTTGTGGTGAACCGTCAACTAGAGGGAGGTCTGGGAGATGGATTGGTGTGATCGGAGGAAGAACACAAGGTTATATAAATGCATATACACAAGGCATGTATCCCCCGCTACATGGTTTGTGTTCATCAATGGGTGACTCTATATGTACCTGGGAATTACACGTAAATGGGTTGTGGTACACAGGTTTCCTACACCTTATGTACTACCCATGAAGGCATGGACAAGACAGAGTACATGGCAAACCTCGTGTACTGGTACATGGGCACACATAAAATGGATAACGCTATCTGGTAGCATAAAACTAGAGTACATAGGCAGACCCCAGATGGAAGGGCATGGTGTGTGACTCACTCCTTACACCGTGTACCCCTCTTCTGCATGATATATTCTAAATACATGAGTCCCTATAGATGAGAAGTACCTATGGAAAAGGGACAAGATGTGTGACCCTACTACATGTCGTGTACCCCTTCCTACAAGGCGTGATCCACTTGTCCTCGGTATCTTGGACATGTTTCATTGGGGTTGATTCTTTTTATCATTTCCTTAAAGGTGGATGAAAATCATTTCCTACACATAGGACTTTGATCCCATTTGTATGAATTCATCGATATAGTATTTTGGAATCCCTTGAGAGGCCCGGAATAGGATCCTCTATTCTTCATTCATTCCCTAGGTGGAGTTCTATATATCAACATGATCAACACAACAATATTACTGATCCTCTACATGGTGGGGTAATCTAGATTGAGTTTTTTGTATTACCCCACAAACCATGCTTTGATCCTCTTATATCATATCATATCTATCTCTTCAAATCTATAAAGTCTCTATGAGTAGTACGTATCATATCGACATCATCAATGTAATTAGACCCAAAAGTGTGTTCTCTTAGATGATTGGTGTATGAATTCTGCAAGCTAGATTCAACGTGCTATAATAATAAAGTTGTAGATTTACTCTAGACAGTGTGTATTTGGTTGAGTATATTTAGATATTCTTTTTATATGTTTCATAGACATAAACATATGTACATCTGGTTGTTCATTATTTTGTTATATTACATTGTGTGTTTGGGGTGTACTACTGAGTATTGTTATACTCACCCCTACACGGGCTCTCCCACATGTGTCATTTCATATGAATATGATCAACCCTTTGATAGAGTCCTTGGTGGACCTGGACCAGATAGTGCATTGTGAAACTGAATAGACTGGGGTGTGATCTTGTGGCATTCCGATAGCTATCCCAGTACCCTTTAATTATAGGTTGGGTCTATGGTTACATACACTTTTTAGTGTGATTTTATTTTGGCACCATTTACTTTACTAACTTTAATTCATACTCTTGTTGTGGTATATTGTGGTATAAATGCATTTTTTTACTTACTGGTGTTTACATTACAATATGTTTTGGTCTTGGGTATGTGTTTGTACATAGAGGTACATAATAAGTTCCTCTTATATTAGTGATATGCCTAATATAGGCTAGTCACCAGTCCCTTGCCTATTGGAGGCGGGCTTGTGGAGTCATTAAATAGGCCCCACTGGGATAGTTCTTTAGAGAAACATTTTTTAAAAATTCATTTTTTTATAATACATGGATTTGGAAGAAAAATAGCTTTTGATTAAATGGATGATTTTTCTTTAAAATATTCTTTTGGACTCTTGAGTACACAATGGGATGAAAATAAAGGTAAACCATGTGTTGAAATAAAATTACCATAGGGGGAAAATTCCTTTGTTTCTTGGAGAAAATTGTCAAAATAACACTTTATTTTAAGGATAATAATAAAAAATCCTGATAAATGATTACATTGAAACAAAAATATCTTACCACTTCAGTAACATTGAATCATAATTACCATGAATGAATATAATTAAATGGAACAAAAAATATAATGAAATGAAAGAAATTAATGAAATAACATGTCAAAGGGGATGTATATACACCTCATCTGAGAATATAGGTGCATAATATAACTTTTTTCCCAAAGAAGGAAAATTATGACTGAGATCCCATATTGATTTTTTAGTTTTTTAACCATAAAACTAATAAAATAAATATAAACACATTGATATAAAAATACAAAAAAAAAATAAATGGAAATGAATCAAAAAATATATTCATGTTCATTATATACACCCAAAAAAACACTGAGTGAATATGGGATGTGTATCACATAAAAAATAGTAGTGAGATGGAAGTCCCTTACCTTATGTTTTAACTTTAGTTATACCATTTAAGATTCAAATATCATAAATGTAAGATTATTATATGTATATATTAAAAAAAATATTCATATATATAATACAACATATTATTTATGTATTCCATTTAATTGCACCTTTATTAACAATTTTATGTTAATGTAACATTTTGGGAAATACTTAATTTTTTTGTGTATGATTTGGCTTTTTATTTTTGGACCACATACATAAAACATGGTTTCATAAACTCAAAAAATGAAATACATGATATATATATCACATAAATTTAGTTTATATGTATTTATAGCGTTCTCTAAAAAATTGTGATATGAATTTAAATACACCATTCATTGTGATAATAGGTCATACATAAACATTATAATTTTTTAGATTTCATTATCAGATTGAAAGAAAAAAATTTAATTGATATAACTATTATCATTCTATAATAATTTTATGTCATATATATTACATATTTTTAATAAACCCATCCTTAATACCTTCCATGAAAATCATGAATGAATCGCACTGCTTTGTGAGGAAGTAGTCCTCCATAGACCCGAGCAACATTATCATATTCCCATAAAATAAAGAGTATGATGTTTTGTATGTTATAATAATTCCAAAATCCTAATAAATCTTAAATATCATATATTAAAACTCAATCAATTTTTATTAAAATCTTTGAGTGTTTATAATCAAAAAATGAATAACATCTATTTGTAACGTGATAGTCTATTATACACATGCACGATGATTTAATAACCCTTTTGATAGAAACAATGAAATTTTAAATCAAAGCATTAACATAACAAGATTTTAGGATATGGGAGATACTGAGGTTATCATATAATCATGTCATAATATGAATTGAATAAGGAGTAATAAAAAGTAAAACAAAAATTTTTATTGATGCATTTTACCCCTTCTTCGGGTATTCTCTTTATTTTGGTACCAAATACCATCATTGGGGGTCATTATGCCCACAATTAGTCATATAGGATGAGTTAAATTTATTTTGGAAGTGATTTGGGTAGGTTTTTATCTAGAAAAATGTAATGTCATCTCATTACTGACCACTAATATCGGTTTCATGATCGGTGGGTTGCATGGACTCATGTGCGTCTCCCTGTATACTAGATGTTGTTGGCTTGCAGAGATGGCCTCAATAGGTGATAGTTGGGAAACTATACCCTTATATTATATTATCACAATAGAAAAAAACTAAATATTAGATAATAGTGGAAGTAGAAAATAAATAGTCAACAACAAAGAAGTAGAAGAAAAATATTATAATAAATAAATTAAAGTGGTCGACGCTAGCTTATACAAAGTAAGAACGTACAGTTTATGACACCAAACTGAATATTGTAAAAATTAAAAATGATTTACAATTCAAAAAAAGACATTAATAAAGTACAGAAAAAAACTAAAAAACTCAAAGGTGATATCCACAAGCATCCTGAGATATATCTCTGTCCTTTTGTCCTAACGTCCATGTAAAAGGACACAAAAATAGGAAAGGTTCGTAGTTCTAAAACCATATGTTTTACTCAGGTTCCCCACTGAAATAGTGGCGCAAAACGTGTGGGAGATACAAATATCAGTATCCTAGAACCCATGTTGTGTAGCCCAATCCAGATAGTGTGATATAAAATTAAAAAGTGTGTAGGAAATGAATCATCTCATAACTATAATACAATTCTGATCATATCATTAAATATATATAGTATATATAGATATGTATATATAAATATTATAGGAGTAGAATGGGATATAACACACATGCATCCAAAACTAGTCTATGAGATGATAATATCTTGTCATGGGGTAGTAAACCGGATAACTATGTATATTTTTCTAGAGTGGACTAGGAAAAACACATTGGCATCCAAAATCTGTCTATGAGGTGATAATCACTAATCACATGGTAGTATTCATGACATCTCGATATAGTAGGGGGTTTCACCCATGTTACTCTGGATGGAGAGTGTGCATTCCATTGAAACACTCCAGAAGGAATATGGTGATTAAAATCTCATTTCCCATATCAAAGAAGCGGTGAGTTCACAAATCCCAACATTGGTGTATGGGAGCATGAGTCCCCATGATAATCCGGACCTCGCTTATAATTGAATCATAGCCTATTTTAAAATTTAACTTTTAACGGGAATGTGAAATTAAAAAACTATCATCCATATCGTTATTATTCGATTTCTAAAATAAAAATAATCACATATATGGTTCAAGCCAGGAAACAATGCATCTAATGGTTTCCATTAATCTAACCCATTATAACTACTATCATATTTATAATAAAATTCATAAGTCATTACCTCTTATGCATGTCAACATCTATATTCAATTCATTTTATATTAATCCATTTCATTTAAACCATTTAATACAAGAAAAATAAATTCACTATGAATAAACCTTTTAATCAAATACATTCCCTTATGTTCAACTATGCATGGAATTTCATTTTTTATAATAATGTCTTTATAATTTAAACATTTAAGGAATGGAATCCCATTATAACAATCCATTCCATCCAAAAAATGATATTTACCTTATCAATCCATGATAATATGTTTGTAGTGCGTAAAATTCTAATCATTAATTTTTTTTCTTCAAGATATCACACCTCCATTTGAGGGGTTTTATTTTTAAATGATGAAATTTTTATTAAACAATTAATTTGATCCATTAAGCATCATATCAATTAAATTTATGAAATAATTTTTCAAAATCTTCCATTCCTGGAAAAGAATTAATTAATAATGTGAAATGAGTAAATTAATGAATTATTAAATTTATGTTGAAATATAATGGGACCCTAACTCAAAGAAAGTCTGAGCCAAACACATTGGAACATGAAAACTTTGATGATGGAAACTCGAATTCTCACCACACTTGCACACACATACATTTATATATATATATATATATATCACACAATCCAATGCACATATTCAACTCACCATGATGGAATATGTACAAGAAATACACATATATATATACATGAATTTGTATATGATTTCAAGCATTGAAAAAGTCTACAAATTCACTACAAATTATTACTAAGGAACCTAAATCACCAAAGGACCCAAAATAAAATAGGAAAGACCTAGCATTAGAAATAGAAACTCCCCTCAGATGAATTCATCACGATGAATCAATCCAAATCACTTATCCTTTAGTGGTGGTTTATGGAATACACACATGGAAGTCCGAATTGACCTTTTTAAAAACCATACAATGGAAGAAAACCAATAATGAGACAACCACTATACATTGAATTTCGGGCGAACCTCACCGGGTGATACAGAGAGAGAAAAACAGACAGAATAGGGAAAGAGAATAGGGGATGAGGTTTAACTTGAATGATTGAGTGGAAATTGGGGAGTATCCCAGGAAACATTACGAGCCAAGGATGATCTGTGGTTTGGGTTCATCGCACACCCAGATAAGAGGGGGAGAGGATACATGTCTGTGAGTATGAGGGGAAGAAAATGGTAAATCTGTTTTTTGTTTATATTTTAATTTAATTTAATTAATTATTTTTTTAAACTACTCAATATGCAAGATTCAGTTCGCATGGTTTGGAAAACTGGGTTCCAACTTTGCGCCCCCTACTAGACTCCTTGGGCACCTGGCACGGGATGGCCACACATTATAGAAAAAAGTCACCAACCATGCAATGAATATTCCCTAAGTAATGTCTCTTTCCACTAACTTTGTGGTATTGGTTCTTGGTTTGGTAAACCATTCATAGCCCTTATGACAACCTTTATACACATGTCGATGTCTGCATGGTTAGTTTTAAAGTGCTGTAAGGTTATAAACATACTGTGCACCCTATGCATATCGATTAAAACATACATTATTGGGTTTGGTGCTCCTAAAATTCGTCAACACACCTTGGAATATTATTGGTCTTTCATCAAAGTCCCAAAACATAACATTTAATGGTTACAAAACTCGGAATTTAGTTCCACAACTTGATTTTAAAAATAGGCTTTCTAGTAAACATGAATTTTTAAATTACCTAATAATCATAATATATTACAAAAGATGGTACGTTATACAAAATTTGTTGAGAGGTCTGAAAAATTGAGGGATTCAAGTGTTGTGTTTATAGATGAAGAGTAGTGTAATTTTTGTAAATAATAAAAATTATTCACTATTGGGAGGTCTATCTTCCATAATTGGATAAAAATATATAATTAATTTGGTGTAAGGATGATGTTTTCAATACACACCTCCTCAATGAAATAAAATATAAGTTTTAATAATTTATTTCGTTAACTCCTACAATTCATTATTTTTACTATTTTAGGTTTTCACTAGGGTTAATAGTTCATTTAAGCTAGTTAATTTATCATTTATAATTAAAAAATGATGCATTCTCTACAATTTGGACCGATTAATTATAAATATTTAATCTGAATAAAAAAATAAAAAACTATTTTTTTGAAATCTAATTTTAATAGAAGTCAATATAACATGAAAAAAACATTGTTTTAACATTAAATATGTAAAAAAGGATTTTAATATTGTGTTTCTAATATAGTCATTTTAAATGATTAATTGTCTATGACATAAAAATAGTTGATATTTATTATAATTTAAAAATCATTTTTCCAAATATAAAATTTTTAGAAATTTTATTTCATTTAATATAATATAATTTATCATAAAATTACATTAATTTATGTTTTGAAATTATTCATTTAATTTTAATATAAAAACATCAAGAGACTAATCAAATTAAAATATATTTTGTTCAAACCTATTTTCAAATCATATGAAAATCTATAAAATTAATTTAACATAATAACTTATTCAATGTAATTCACTTTATATATTTCATATCAATTATTTTATTTAATAATTAAAAAAAATACTTAATATTTTATAATTTCAGAAGAATTTAAAATAATTAATTAATCTAAGAAAATTCAAGATTCACAACTATTATATCTTCCAAAATAATATTTCAATCTAAACATATTTTGTTTTTTCCTTTTCCCAAATCATTAAATATATTAAAGAAAAGAAAGGATATTTTTTGTCATTTTCATTAGAAAAATTGTTATATTGTTCATGTCTATGTAAAATTGACCCAACACACATAAAAAAGCGACAAAGGTAAAGGGTGTCTATATAGTTCCCTAAAACAGGTGTTTTAAAATTTTTTAGTTCATTTAAACCCTTATATTCTTATTTTAACCCCAAGGACAATAAGTTTTTACCTTTACAACGATAAATAATTTTTACCTTTACCCTTTTCATTATGGTCATAAATAAAGATGACAATACTATAAAAGATAAATTATTATGATTCAAAGCATTGAATCCATTTTTCCAAATTCAATTTACATATTCTCAATAATTTAAAATACAGTTAATCTCATTGACAGTATTAGATAGTGGGTTCATAAAAAGTGATCAACATTTTATAATGTTTTTAGGTCGAATTCAAATAAAAACATGATTCTAATGACCTATATTAGATTAAGTAATATATAATTTTACTAATTATACATTAGAACCAGTTTAAAATAAAATTTATATTTCTAAAAAAATTAAATGAAAAAGTCGTTGTCAATTAAAATTCATTTTTTCAACATTCATCAAGAAATGAAACTTTTGAGAAAAATACAAACAATTCACCCTAAGATACATTTGAAATTATTAAATCAAAAATAAATTTTATATTATCAAATTAATTATTCAATATTTTTAAAAAATAAATCTTTTATTGTTCACAAAAATAAATAAAAAATATATTTAGGAATATGTTTTTTTGAATAAAATTTTGAAATTAATAAAAATTTTGTATCTAATTATAAATATTTGTTTATTATATAAAACCATTATAAATAATATTTTAAATGTATTAATTAATTCTCATATGACTATATTTTATGTCTTTTTTTTAATAATCAAGTTTAAATACGGATATTCATAATATATCCATGTTTTCTAAATACTTCGTATCAAGTGTAATACAAGATAACCCTATTTTTATAAGTATTGAAATATTAAATTGAAATTGTGTGTTACATAGGATATAAATAAATTTAATAAATTTGATACAAATTCCACAAAATATTGGCGTGTTATATTCTACCCCTTCTTAAAACGAATTTCTCCCTCAAAATTTTTTTCAGTCAGGAATGGATTGAAAATTCCTTCGTAGACACCCACATAATTATATAGGTTAATAAAAAATCTGCTCAAAAAAGAAATGGATATGAAAAAAAGTATTTTTAATAATTTATAATCAGTTTCAAAATATGAGAATATAGCTGGGAATAAAAACATTAAAATAAAAGAGAAAATTAACAGTCAAATAAAGATAAAGAGGGATAAAAACATGGTTAGTAGAAAGATAATGAACATAATTCCATAAAACAAAAGGCATAAAATGTCATTTATATCATCAAAAATGATGATAACATGACAAAATTTTATTTCAATATCCTTTTCTTAATGTTGAATAATTTTCATGGGAAGATATTCTTATTTGATTTCATTCCATTTCATAAGAACGGTCTCATTGGTTGTTCCTTGAAAAATTTTCCACCTCATCTCTAACTCTACAAAATTAATTTGAAATTTTTATTCCTAATGGACAAATGAATCCTAAGATTCAAAAATATAATGACAATTCATTCAATCTATATCTATTTATCTTCAATAAAAAAATGGTTATCACAGGTTGTCCAATAAGTAAAAATATTCATTTGGTGATGTAATAAATTACTAGCTAAATCATCCTAGAAAGTTCAACATAAACCATTTCTTAAATGGTTATACTTTTGACCATTCTAAATGAATAAAATGAAAAACATTAAAAATAATTTCAATAAATTTATCAATAAATACATAATACTAATCATACATATATCATAAAGTGGATCTAGATTTTCACATACCAATCATGTTAATAAGCCCATCATATATGCTCATAATATTCGGTAATAACTTGAATTATGATAAAATATCAATAAATTCATGCATAGTTCATCAATCCATAAATGAAACAATATATTATTAAATTTATTCCATAAACTCATATAAAATGTTTTTATTGTATAGTCCCTTTCACACCGGATAGTTATAACTAACAATCAATGTCATATATATTGATTTATCATGTCCTTTAATATATAACTGATGTGATAAATTAAATATCCCTCTTTATCACTTCAGTTATTCTATAATCGATGTGATAAAGCACATTTTTTATGTTGGTTTTAGAATAACTGATGTGAAAATGAAAATATAATTACTTAATAAGATGAGTTATCAAATAACTGATGTGGTAAATAAATTTATCACAAATTTTTCAATATAAATGATGTGATAAATCTAATACAAATTTATTTATAACATCAATTATTATAAAACTGATGTGATAAATCATTTCAAATTTTATGAATTTCTATGTTCTATCATTTCAGTGTTTTCTGATTGAGTGTTGGAAGACATGTTTCTCACTTACACGGAAACCCTAACCTAATTTCATCAATCCAATGGCCTCCAACCACATTTTCGGGCTTCATAAAACCATGTTTTCATCATCACATTCGATTTGATCGATTATTAACTCTCATGTAAGCCTCACACACCTCACTTTAATTCTTTCAATGCCAAAGACTCCCTTTCTCTGTATTTCTTTATTTCATTTTCTAAAACTACGCATTACCATATTATTTAATCTTCCCATGTATTCTCATATATTCCCATTAAATGTATCCATGCTTCTAATGATAATATTCAATCTTCATTCATCATGGTGGATAATTTCTCATGGGGGTACGTCTTATGACATACTACCTTAACATCAAAAGAGGTATGATATATGCCAAATACATGGGTTCACAATAATCGGTCCATCATGAATAAAAATATGCCTTACTATTAGATAATATGGGTTTTTAATTAATATATTTTCTTTGGAGTTTACTTTTGTGTGGATTGTGGATTTCCATTCTAGGTGAGAGGATGTTACTCAATGATATATAATGACAACAATATAGTAGTTCTATATGAGTTCATCTATGTCATTAAGGATCTCTCTCATTTAAATAATCAAATTATTCTATACCTAATCAGTAGATGGATGTATAAAATTAATACATTCCTTCTAGTGAATTGATATGTAGGATTAATCCAATATGATGTAGATAATATTATAGGAGACCAATTTTGTTTGGATATATATAATTGTTCATTACCCAATTTTCTACATGGGATAATACTAAGGGAACTACTCCAATCACAATATTATTACTTCTTCATGAAAGTAATTCACGGGGTGAACAAATGAACCCATGAATATAAATCCTCTTTTATGCATGAACAAGGGTAATCATCATGTTTAATTATAAAGAGTAGTAGACGAGTATTTCCCTAATCTACCAAAATAAGAAGGCCTGTGGGATTATGGGTTGTTATTTGATGAAAATATCTGAGACTCCCTATAGTGATTGTGATTTGGATATCACCCTTCAAATAAACATTCTGGTTAATCTAGAAACCATATTATCAATGTATATCATCATGTATCTCATAATAGAATGAGAATCATGTACTCTATCACTATTTGAAAAATTTATAATGGCATCATGGATGGAATTTAGATGATGGGTTAGAATTCCACTTTATTTTCCTGAAGATATTATATTTATATATAATGAAAATCAATATTTTGATGGCATTGTTATGGGTTTTTAGTTATTGGAATTTACTATGGGGCTTGATCAAAAACCATTTCATGGGGATTGAATTGATAAATAAAAATCCAATCATGGGATCTTATTATAGATCTTACCTCTATAAAATTAGTTGAGTTTGGTAAATATCATTAAATATATGAAAATTTTCATATATTTATGATCCATACACCAACTTAATTTTCATTATATATGGTTCCCTAACTAAATCCATCATCGACAAAACAAATTACAACATTGATGAATGTGGATATATAATATCCTAATGTGTGTGTATATTAGATTCCAAAATATATAATCTAAAAATATTTTATTTTTTTAATTAATTACATACATATCTTTTTATAATTTTAATTTATATTTAAAATCATATTCTATTATTTTATATAATTTTTTACTTATATTTATCAAATTAAAATGTAATTATTTTATATTTAAAAATTGTGTTACTTTCAAATTATAGAATATTTCATATAAATTGAAAATTGGAATACCTTGAAAAGGTATGTATTTTTAATATTTGTATAGGTAATAATAAGTTAATGTTTGAATATGGAACTTCAAAAGAGTGATGAGTATGAGGAAGGTGTTGATTATTTTTTGGAGTTTCAAAAACTCAAAGTTCCAAAAAAATGAAATTTTCTAATTTCCATCCATGAAATGTTTAAATACTAAGAAGTTTAAAAGTTTAGAGATAAAATATCATTTAAATTTTCATGGTTTTAATCTTAGTTACATCCATTGTATTTGGCATGGAAAAACTGGAGTTGTTCAGTGTTAAGAATACATATTCCAATTTTATCTTAGGGTGAATTGTTTGTATACATATTTCATGGAATTTATATTGGTAATTTATAACTTATCTCTTGAATTCTGTATGAAGTGAAAATAATTCATGTTGAGTTTAATGATTATAGAACCAAAACCACCTAGAAATGATATTGTTTTTTTTCTTGTAAACCTTAATTTATCAGTGGAAAATCAAATGAGAGGATCGTATTATGGTGTTTGATTATTATAAAATAGGATATTTTCAATTGAATGCAATGAATATATGCACTATAAATGACTTCCCAACATATGGAAATTTGTGTAGATACAGTGTGAAGGGGCATAAAGCATGTACACTTTGTGAATAAAAGACATTATATTATCAACTGCATCATGGATGAAAAACAATATACAAGGGTTACCAAAAGGTGTTTCTATATAACACTCTTATATAAGATTAGAAATGGATTTCAATGGGTCACAATAATTTGATATTGCTCAAAAAATGTTATCCAGTGAAAAATATTGCGAGGGGTTTCAAAAACATGATGTGACATTTGGAAAGCCCATAAATCTAGAAATTATAGAAATATTTGGAGGAAACGATCAATATTTTTGGAGAAACCATATCATAGATATCTGGAGGTGAAACATAACATTGACATCATTAAAGTGGAGAATAATATATGTAACATCCTTATTAGAACATTAATATATATTAAAGGTATGAATAAATATGGTTTTAATTCAATATTGGACTAACTATCATTGGGAATACATTGTGAGTTTTCTCCCACTATTAATAGAAGGCGAACATTTCTTCCCCCATCTTGTCACACATTGTCCAAGAGGAAAAAAATTTACGTTTTCCCAATGTATTCATGATATAAAAGAGTTATAAGGTTATTCATAAAAAGTAAAAACTTTTATACCTTTAATGGATTTGAAGTTACCATGTATAAAATATCATGATTTTCACATCTTGATGCAACAACTTATACTGGTACCTTTTCATGGGATATTTCTCATTTATGTCAGAAAGACTATCCAGAAGGACTGTTATTTTTTCAATTCAATTTTTAATAAAGTAATTGATCTAAAATATTAGAAAATTTTGGAAAAAGGGAAATCTTTATAGTTTTTCATTTGGAAATTTATTTTTAATCATATTTTCTGATAAAATAGTGCACTTACTGGTTCCTTTATTTCAATAAATAATGCTTTTTAGACCTGTATATTTAAATTGGATGTATCCTTTAGAAAGTAATCAGAGGATATTTGTTGGGTATGTTATAAATCTATATCAACTTGAAGCCTCTATTGTTGAAAAGTATATTTTATAGGAGTTTGTGGATTTTTGTACATAAAACTTTTCTACAGTTGAGCAGATTGGATTTTCACCAAATCTCCATGAATGAGTTATTTATGGGGGAAATGGGATATGTGGAATTAAATTAAAATATTTTTTTGGTGAGAAAATAAAGGAGGTAAATTAATACATCTTGAATAACATAGATGATGCTCAAAAATATATAAAGTTTCATATTACTCTCTTGAAACATTTTTATCCAAAGAAGAAAGATATTTGGATTTTGAATGAGAAGAACAAAACATTTTTCTAGGTTTTAATGAGATTGTTCTTAATAGAGAAGATTCATCGGAAATAATAAAATTCTTAGTGGGTGGTCCAAGGTAATATTTGATAACACGGTCTGAGTATGACATTAATGGCTATAAATTTCAAATTAAAGATCATGCCAATAGAAGTGTAGTTTAGAAAAGTGGTATTATTAGTTTTCGTAGAAAGAACATATTTTTCAAGTTCTAAAGACAAAAACTTAATGTTTTCATCAAGTTCATATTATAGATTCATTAAAAATATGGTTCGTTTTAAACCTTTAATTTAATGTTCTACTATTTAAATAATAATGGGTTATTGGTAACAATAGTGTCTAACGCGATGAATTTGGAATTTGACATGTTAATATGAATACATTAGAATTCACATATTACCATTTTATAATGGAAACACATGAAAACAAAATTTTCTATTTTCTTGATAAATTATATATGTAGTGGTCAAATGTTTTACAAAGAAAAAAATATTGGTGATGACAAAATTGAAGAGGATGTTGATTTATATGAGATCCCTACTTCTATTGAAATAGTAGTATATATTAATGATGGGAACATCATAGACTTGGTTTGTTCCTTATAGATTTATCAAGACAAAGGAATTTGGGAAAAAATCCTTTAGTACATTCTTAATATTATAGGCAGCATATATTAATTTCTTGTTTACATTTATAAATTTCATAAAATGATAGATATTTTAATTTTATTTTCACTTGTAAAACAAATGTTAAATCTAATAAGATAAAATGTTTTGTTTATATTAGTTTAGTGTCGTTCATTTTACCATTATTAAACTCAAATAAAAAATTTATTTATTTATTTTAATAAAAAATATTATTTTTATCTAATATGTTAAATAAAATCATAAATAATTTTTAACAGTATAATGAAAAAATATTTCATTTTTTTTGTAAAATTTTTTGTATCTGGTTGGACCATTTTTAATATTCATACCACATTTTTGGATTTATTTTCATTAATTTACATACCCATTTATATTTCACTAATTTTGTTATGATTTTATTTAACTATAAGAAATATAAATAATAATGTGTTTAAATTAATTTAGTTTACATTTCTATTCCGTAATTTTTTATTTTTTATTTACCTTTACATTAAAATTGATGAATTTTTATATTTGTTTTACTAATTATTTATAAATTTGATTTGTAGGAGAATGCTAGATCAATCTACTGATCAACCACATACTTTTGGAGATGAGCATACTCATACCTATGGGGATGAATTTGAACATGTTCTAATTGATGAATGACAAGCTTCTTTAAAATAGTTCTATACTCCCACATATCTAGAGAAGAGTTCAAGAGTATATTAACGTGGGGGGAGAACGTTTACCAAAATTATTAGTTTCTCATATCCAGGACTAGAGGATACTAGTAGACATTAATTATAATGGTATTCTACGAGTTCCTAAATCTAAATAATTCTAGAGTTTTTTTATCAATTTATGATAAAATAAAAGTCAGTATTTTGATTGATGATTGGTGAAAGGATTAAAAAGTGACACTATCTCAATTTCTATAGGTTATTTTGGTAAGATCGTTTTTTATTGTTTTAATAGTCTTAAATATTTTATATTAATATATTTTTCCCTCTCTTATCAGTTAAAATATGATATACCTGACACTAGAGGAGTCAGGAGGAAATGTTTATCATTTTCATATTAGTGATGGAGGGATTTAAAATTTAATATCACATATGATTTCATTTATGTGCATAGGAAAAATCAAAATCCATGTGGTATATATCTTTTTATAGATGAATACACGTGGATTAAATTTTTTGAATATAGAATACAAGAATCACTGTTTGTAATTCCTATTAATAATTTATATGTTTTTGTATATTAATGAACTTGATAATTATTTATTATTCTTAATTTACATTAATTGAGAGGATCTCATTATGAGATAAAATGTAGAAATGTATACCCTCATACTTTACCTCAGGGAGGGTATAAGTTATTGGAATATCAAATGATAGATAAAAATGTTCAAAAACTAAGAGCTGAGACTTCATGTTCTTGACAGGTTTCCCCTCCATCCCCCATAGCATGAAAAGTAAAATGTAAGATGGATTTGATGATAAGAAAAGTAAAATATCTTAAGGATGATTTGAGGATTATATCTTATAGGATTGTAATATGATTTCTTTATTTATTTTTTCATGTTAATTAAATTATTAATATATTTTGAATCATTGTAAAATTTTTCAAATAATTCATATATGATTGTCTTTAAGAGAAGAGAACATAGGGGGTCTTTATAGCTGAGGGTAAGAAGGATATTTGTTATAAAGAATTGGGAAATACCAAACACACATGTCGTGTGTGACGATACCTGGGGGGTTATTTTAGAGAAAAGTGTTTCTACATTAATCATGATTGGAAAGGGGCATTTTTTTTAAAAAAATATATCTAATCTCCATAGTCTTATGTTTATTCTATTAATGTTAAGATGGATTATAAGATCATAGCATCAGTAAAATCAGTGTCTGTATACATGAAAAGATAGTTTTAGGATGAAACTCTCACTCCCCCCCTCTGCTGGTAGGTCCCTCTCCCCCACCTCTACCTACAGAGCACAATTCTTATACTAATCCTACACCCCATCCTTCACGCTTCGGAGTTTCTAAGAGTTATATGTTTATGATCCTTAGTATCATGCTTTTGTATATAGGATAATATTTTATGTTGTATATATTGTTTATCATTAGTAGATAGAGATATAGAATCACAGGGTTATTGTATAGTATATTATAAATAGATTATCAAGAGTACCGGTACCTACAGATTTTGTGACTGTAGTTTGAAAAAGTATCAACCCCATTTTAGTTTGGCCATCTAGACCTCTATGGCATATTACTATAGATGTATGTGTATAATTTTTGTTTTACTTAATTTTATTATTAATTTTTTTTAACAATTTAATTTCTATATATTTTTATATATTTTTATCATAATACATTAAATTTAATGAAATAATGTGTAGTCATCAAAAAATACAAAGCGCTATAACTATAGATACAGATTATAGTATTCTTGATAGATTTTCTAGATATTCAAAATTTATGTTTGATGTTTATGAGATTCTAATAGAATATAATGTCTTTGGGTGTGTAATGAATATGATGATTTTGAAAAATTATATCATGGATCTTTTAACTATAGATAGTTTGGGCATTAAAAAGATGTATTTTTCCCCTATAAGTATTAACATAAATCATTTCAAGTATTTTATTTATTGAAACTTTATACTTATGATTGTTTTATATTTGTTATATTTATACAATTTGTAAGTAGAATAATATGACATATGTTAATGGATTTATAGACACACATTTCATTTCACCTATAGTGAGCATAATCATTGAAGTGGAAAGAAATATTTATATTGCTGAAGGATTTCAATGGAATATAATTATTCAGTGCTAGATGATTTTATATATTCAAGATTAAGAAACATTTATTTCACAAAGATTAATATATCTTTCCACACAATAACCTCTAAAAAATTTATTTTATATTAGTAGCCACTGTATGTGATGTGATTTTTTTAGGGAGAGGTCACATTACTGACTATTCTCTATCCTTGGAGATGGGCGAAAAAAAGTTTAAGGATGTTTCTAATATGTATGTTTGAATTTCTTAATATTTGTTTATATTATAATAGATTTTAAATTTATTTCATTTTTAATATTTTCTAATAGGGGATGGAATTTAGTTGGAGGGACCATAAATAAAAAGATATCCAAGATGAAATACGATTAAGGAAAGGTGAGTTTTCATTTATAATTTCTATATTTTGGATATATTATATAAAAATTTTATTTTGAATTGAAAACTCATTTAAATAGTATTTTTATAAATAAGAAGGAATCAAAGAATACAGATATTATGTGTTATAATTTATGTATGAAAAATTTTCAAATGGGACAGTTACAAAGTCTAATCAAGTAAGATTTCATTATAGACTATTTTTTAGTATTTCATTTGTTTTATTAGTAATTCAAGTTAAATTATATACATTTAATTTATAGCTTTTTTATGAATATTTCTCTTATATATCAAAAGATCTCACAGACTTACATGTAGAATGGGAATATCAATTTATATGTTTTATTGGTTTTTATTTTTATTTCACTATATATTGTAATTTTGATTTTTTAATTGTAAATGTATTTCTTTTGGTGGTGATACTTCTTATGATTGATTTCATTTTTGGTCGGCTTGGGAGAGGATGGTTGAAAAAAAAATATTTTAAAATAATAATATATTTTTCATGTCAATTATAAAATAACTAACATCAAAAACCATTTATGTGCTGTTTTCCATGTCCATTATTTAATAACAAATTTGGAAAATATATTTTCATGTTTGTTATTGAATAAATGGAATGATAAATCCATTATCACACAGATTTTTCACATATTTTATTTAACAACTGATTTAAAAAATCTCCTTGTAAATTGTTTGTTACATCTGTCAAAAAAACCACCGTAAAAAGAATTCAATGATTCATTTAAAATGTCAACATTCTTAAGCAATGTTAAATACATATTTACAACTATGACTTCAATAACAACATTGTATAACCAATGTAAATAATAATATAAACATGATTAGAAAAAATCATTTCTAACCTACTGATAGATCATATAATGTTCTATTCTCCAAAAATGATAACATAAACCACTTTTTCAATAAATCCTTTATTATTTTTGAGGCCATCAATACTATCCCATTTACATTATACATAAAATTTATCTATTTATCCTAAATAAGAACCATTTTCTCAACATCTTGAACATATTTAAGGTTACCTTCCCATATTAAAAATACTATATTTCTATTAAATCATGCATCTAGGAAATCAGTGTGATTTAACATATTATTGAAAATAATTATTGAATAACTATTGTGAAACAATCTATTGAAGATTCAAGATTCTAGTTAAAAATACCACTGAGAAGAATATAATTCATTTAATTCCATTACATAAATATATCAATAATTCCACATTCTGCATAAACCATTAATCAGGCTTCATCATCTTGTTTTATATAACTTCTTCCTTTCATACATATTTTTTAGTCTCTTCATCGTCAATAATATATCTATTAGTCATAAATAATTTTTGATTTTATTTAGGAGGATTCCTATTAGGAAATAGTTTCCCATAATTACCATAATTTTTACATTAGAAATATTCATCCATTATTGATACATTGGGGAGACCATTATTCTCATCCATTTTATTAACTAAGCAATTCATTTTTGAATTTTAGTTACTTACTTTGTGTCATTATTTTCCATGAGAAAAATATATTTTGATCCCTCTATGACATTCCCATGAGTGTTTCTTCACAAATTATGGACATGTAAGAATCAATGTCTTTTTCCTCAATGGTCTACATTACCCAAAACCTTAGTGAATTCCATTCTCTTATTCTCTTTGATAATTATATTTGGTTATGGTTCATATTGTTAATAATTTTCTATGATAAAATATTTGGAATAAAAAAAATATACTTAAATTTAGTCATCATCCGATTTGGATTCACATCATCCAATTTTACATCACATTCAATGTTAACCCATTGTATTCTGGTTCCTTCCATTTACTAAATCAAAAAAAAATTAGTGTGAGAAATATTATTCATACTGTAAAACCACATAATCATGAAAAATATCTTGATGGATTTCTAATTAACGACACCTTATTCTTAATCTATGAAACCATAGGATTATACTAGGTCATTAATTATCAATATATATTTCAATTCATCATGATAGTTCTCAAAAAAAATTTAATCTTTAAATCTTATCCCCTAGGAGTGTCAACCCTTGTGTGCAACAAGTCCCGTTATCATCCACCAGTTCTTCATTGAGTCTATCACAATGTGGTGTTTTCGTGTTTTTTACCCATAGGTACTGCTATAATAGATACACATAAAATTATAGTATATGGGTAGGGATGTAATATCATAGAAATCACTCACTCAATACATTAACAGACTTTTAACATTCTTTCCTATAATTTGAATCATTCTTTAAATTATCATTAGTCACTCTCATGGGGATTTCAAAATTTTATTCTCATCCTAATTTCCAATGATAAACTAAAAAATTACTTTGATACCAACTATATAGTCCCTCATTCTTATTATACATGGATATTACATGTTTTTAGACATATATTCAATAAATTACCCAAACACCCTCTTAATGATTGTAATAGTTTGGTGCCTCTAGAATAATGTAATCATAAAAACATTTCCATAATTCATCTATGTTATCTCCAAATTTTTTCTTCATAATTATCAACCCTCTATGAAATACCATACAGAATGAAAATCATCATAACCAGGGGAAGGGAAACATAAGTAAGGGGAGTTAATATTCTATATAATGTTAAAAAACATTAACATACAAAAGAGTATCTTGAACATATGTGTATGGGTACGTGGGTATAACATTTTTAGAACTTACTCTATGTTTAAAATATCATAGACCTGAGTCATAGAATAATGATTTGCATTTTTTAAGACATGAATCATAATAAAATCAAAGAAAATGATCCCTGGGAGCATAATAGTGGCATAATAAATTGAATTGTTCCATAAAATTCAGCATAAAAATCATTTCCATATTATTCCTAGATAACTTAGAAGGCTATAATTTGGGATTGGGTTCACTCCCACAGAAAATCATAGTACTCAAGGATTTCTCCAAGACCAAAATGATGGAAATGTCCCTTACTAATGAGATATCACTCCCCGTTCTAGTCTTTTCTTACTATTTTGGGTTCACTGCCTATTTTAGTCATGTCTTATTGAACTAAGATAACTCTCATATTCCATTATTTTCACAATAAAATATGTTTACTCCCAATTCTAGCCTTATATTATAGAATATGGTTCACTCACCATTCTATTCATGTCTATAACTTGATATAAAAATAATTACTGAATACATTATTCTGAATTATTACTCCCACCCATCTCATATGTTAAAAGATACATATGTGTTCTGAAAGATCATAAAACATTCATCATATCATAGCATATTAAATGTAATGGGTTTTATAAGCATTTAATCACATCATAACTTTTGTAAAAGAGAATTTTTTAAAAATAATTTCACTATAGAATAACCCATGATTTGAAGCAAGTTTCCTAATAATCTTCGAATTCCATAAACTGTGGTAGTTAAATGGTTTTCATAAACATCATTAATTCAAAAAAACCATTATATGAAATAAAATTAATTTTATCCTAGTATAACTTCCACAATAAGTCATAGGTAACCCCAATAGATGTTATCTTAGATGGAAAGTAATTTTTTATGATATTTTAAATCATTTCATGATGAAAATAACATTTCTTGGAAAATAAATTCATATACCATAACACATCTTGAAAATATTTTAATTTTAATAAATACATTTGAAACATATAAAAGAAGATTCAAAAATCATTTAAAATATTTCTTTACAAAATATCATTTCTAGTTTGAAAAACATTTTTATATAACATAAAACATTTTAAAGTAATTTTATTTAAAAATAAACCTTAAAATATATAGAGTAAGATTAAAAATATTATAATAAAATTAAATAGGAAAATATTGTCTCCAATTAAAATAAAATTTTTAATAATTTTTAATACATTTTTATAAAACATGGTTTTTGGAAGAAATTTATTTTCATCCAAAAGGATTATTTTTCTTAAAAAACATATTTTGGACTATTGAGCATGTAAAGATAAAAATGAATGGAAAAATTTATTACCAAGACATATATAGATTATTATAAAATTAATGAGTTTATATATGTATGTATATATATTTATTATAAGATATAATGATTAGAATCATAATCATAAATTATCATAATAAATTATGAGGTTGTTATATAAAACTATTATCCAATTTCTATAATTAAATCATAAGACCTTTGAAATAATAACATTAAACGAAACAAAAAATATAAATAAAATAATGATATTCATTATATAACATGTTAACATTGTAGTATATGCACCTCAATGGAGAAGATAGGTACAAAACAAAACTTATAATCCAAATAAGGAAAACTGTGAAAAATATCCCTTATGGATTTTTTATGTTGTGGATAATAAAATAGATAAAAAATATATAGAAAAAGTATCATAAAATATATTCATTGTCATTATATACACCAAAATAAAGAAAAAATTTGTGAATATGGCTTCTGTCTCATAGAAATAAAAATATAGGTGAGATTGAAATATCTTACCGTATATCCTGAATTATATCATAAACGTTAAATATTCATGTATAATAATATTCATTTATTAAAAAAATATTAATTACATATTCATATATATCATACCATATATGATTTACCTATACCATTTTATTACCTGTTAATTAACAATTTTATGTTAAATGTGTGTTTTGAGAAATAGCTCCATTGTTTTCCAAGTATATTTTGATATAATAATATTTGTCATTTTAATTATATCATGGTTTAGTAATATCCAAAATGTAAATTATTATATAAATATATCATATATTCAGTATATATGTATTGGTTGGAATCCTCAAATTTTAGTGATATGAATAAAAATACACCGTTCAGAAAGAAGGTTGGTCGTTCATACATGTGGGCGTCGTTTCCTTTTTATTGTCATATTGAAATAAAGAAAAATATATAATATATATATTATAATTTTAATATAATTTTTATTTCATTTATATCCCATATTATTATGAAAGTATTGTTTATTATATTCCATGTAATGCGTGAATGAATCACATCGCTCCGCGAGGCGGTAGTCCTCCCTTCACATGAGTGACACTATCGTATTACCAAAAATAGTGATTATAAAGATTTGTGTGATGTTATAATTCCATAGTAATAATATCATAATAAATATCATATATAAAAAATAAATCGATCATTATTACCAGCCTAGAGGGGTGGTAATGGAAAAATTAATAACATCATTTAGTAAGGCGGTAGTCTGACTTTGACAAGAATGACGATTTCCCAACACATTTGATGGAAGTGAAAATGGTTATACATAATTATATAAAAATTACCCCATCTCATTACACTTGGAATAATTATTATATTATATCATCTTGTTATGATAATAATTGAATGATTTTTACGATGAAATTAAACAAAAACACTTGTTGATGAATGTTACCTCTTCATCATGTATACTCCTTAAGTTTTTACTATAGGCCTATATAGGTTAGGATTAAACCATATGTGGCACTTATAAGATGATTGAATTTGATTATAGATATTATATTGGTATTTTTGTTTTGATTCAAATGGATTTATATCTGTAAAGAAGTGTGGGAAGGCCGGTCCCTTTTATAGTTGATGAGGACTGGTATTTTTTTTAAATCCTAAATAATATTCACTATTTAGAGGTGAAATATAGCTCATATGGCTTAAAAATTTATAATTAATTAGTTTTATGGATTAATTGGTCATTCTAAACCACCACCACATAATAATACAAATTAGATATAAATATTTTTACTTTACATCTAAGTTTACTTATTTTAACCATTTTTGGGATTTCACTATAGTAACTATTATTTTTAACATTGATAATTTATCCCTTAATAATAAAATAAAATTATAATTACATGAAAATTTGGAACGAATTATTAAATTTTGGAACCAAATTAAAAAAATAAAAATACTTTGTGTTATTAAAATTTATTGTAATACAAGTGCATGTAACATGAAAAAACATAGGTTTAACCATAACTGCTCTAACCAAGTTTTTACAATTTTTCTGTCAATATTGTCATCATAAAATAATTATTGGTATATTAACCAAACATAATATATATTTACTATAATTTAAAAATTATATTTTTAAATATTATGTTTTTCATAAATTTTAATCATTTAATAAAATTTATTTTATGAGAAAATAACACTAATGTCAATTTTGATATTATTAATTTTAATTGAATATAAAAAACAAATATATAAATATGAAATTGTAATATATTTTTTCACTGTTATGTAATATGATATATTCACCTATAGAGATAATATAACAAAATAATTCATCCAACTTACTTTAATTTTAATATTTTTAGTATTATTGTTTTAATTTTATTGTTAACTAAATACATACCGTGTTAGTGGTCCCCATAAATTTAAAGTAAATATTATATCTAAAATAAATAAATTAATATATAATGATAAAAAACTCATTTATCATTAAATGTTAAATTTATAACTGAACTTTTTTTGTTTCACCATCTCAAGGATTTAAGAATATTAAAGGTTCGAACGGTTCTTTTTTTATATTTTATTTAATTAATATATTATATAGGTCATGTTCATGTGAAAGATTACCCAAAACTCATAAATATATATCCTAGGGTTAACAGGGTTGAAATATAGTCATCTAATTTTTGTTTCAAAATTTTTTACATCAGTTTATCCCTTATCTTCTTAATTTAACCTGAGGGTAAATAAATTTCAACCCTAACGCTAATAATTAATTTATATGGTTTTCAGAATTCATTTCGGTGAAAAAGAATTGTAAATTATTAGATAATATAAATTATAATTATCCAAAATATCAAATCCATTTTCTCAAATTAAATTTTATTAATGGAAAATATTAATTTTAAATTAATCCCACAAACATGATGAGGAAGTAGGTTTTAAAAGAGAAAATGATCAAAAGTATACAAGTATTATATATCCAATTTTAATATTAAATTGATTAAAATGATCTAAATTAGATTAATTGATATAAAATTTATCTAATTGTACCTTATAAAACAAATTTTAAATATAATATTACATGATAAATGATTTAAATGAAGAATCAGTTTTCAATTAAAATTTGGTATTTTTTACTATTCATTAAAAATGAAACTTCATAAAATAATCTAAAAAAATAAACCTTAACTAATTTTGACATTATATATTAATAATGAAATTTATTTTACCAAATTAATTTCATAAATATTTCTTAAATCAATTTTTTTATTGTTTAGAAAAATACATAAAAAACGTTAAGGAATAAGTATTTTTGAAACATATATAAGACTCTAACACAAGATATATATTTCACTATCAATATTGTTTTAAATAAAATATTCACAATGAATATTGAATAATTATTTTTCACTATTTATATCTATATGCTTAATGGATATGTAATAATGTGTATGCTTAGATAATAATATAAATAATATATCCTAGTTTTGTTAAAACCCACTATCATGTGTGTTGTATGATATCCTTTTGTTTCATGTAACAAATTATTAATTTGGTTTTTCCAGTAATGCAAGATATCAAAGAATTTAATTTTATTTTAACAAAATAAAAAAGTATTGTGGTTTTATGTCAAAATTTGATGGGGAATCTTGACTTACAATAGACTTAACATAATCCTAATAAGGCCTAAACTGATTCTAGAATGAATTATTTAGAGCTAAAAATGAGTCCATTGGATTAAGGCATTGGTTAAAGAGATTAATTTAAGCTTCATATTCCCAAAAAAGTAAAAAAATAGTGAGAGTTAAAAGGATATGGTAATTAAAAATGATATGAAAACTCAAGCATGAGACACTTTTGACTTTAGTATTTTAGATACTAAAAATATGAAACATTCAGAACCACAAAATCTAATCAACACACATTATGAAAACATAGTAATCACAACTATAAATCAATAAAATAAGGATTTTACATTTGATATGAAATAAGAAATATAAATTAAAATGAAAAAGATTAAATAAGGTGATAATGTTGTTTAATAAATATGGTAAATTCCTTCAGTTAGAAATTTTTCCAAATCCATCACTTCCCTTGAAGGATGAAATATAAAAAAACAAACCATAAATTTGTTTAATCTCATTGGATTTTAAAAACTATCCAAGTGAACGTTTATTATATTTATGATTAAATTTAGATCCCATTATACTTTAATCCACATAAAATATTATTTCACATAATAGTATTTTAGAATGATTTTCAACTAATAGCCTCACTAATGGTAGAAGAGTTTTTCATAACATGAATATTCCACCAAAGTGTAAATTTCAATGGAGTTTTATAATTATGTTTATATAAGGAAATTTTTTTCCATTTGTTTCCTTAGTAATCTAGTGGATATCATCAACCTTCTCCCCTTAATAATTTTTCATTAGTTTGGATTAGGAGAGTTTCATCCTACCACTATTTTCCTACAGTTGGTTAATAGATCAGTCGCTCCTCCCATATGGAGAGTGGGTGACTTAAGGTTTGGAGATAGAATGTTTTTTACATGTATACATTATTTATCTAGATATGGAGTGTGACCTAGTGGGGCATATATATATAGTAATTTTTTACCCATTAGAGTGGATGTTATCAATGTGGGAATGGGATATTTTTTTTTTGGAATTATAGAATAATAGTTTAATGTGTTTAAAAATATAAAGAGCTGATATTTAGTAATAAATTATATGCATTTGAGATGTTATAATATAATATTCCTTTAAAATAATAAAAAAATTAAACTATTTGAGGATAAAGAAACACATATTGATTTTAAAATTAATTTTTTCAACAATTTACGGTACTATAAATATAAATCTGGGAAATGTTAGAGAACTAGATTGTAGCTTTGTCCCATCTCTGTATATTTTTATTAATATATTTTACTATTTATTATCTTAAGGACCTTTTAGTTAAATATTAATTTTTATATAAAACTTTGGATAAAATAGTGGAATAATTAGATAATGTTGAAGGAGTTATGTTATATAAATTAGATGATTTATCCTTGATAAATATATTGAAAACTAATCTTGGAATTAATGAGATTATACTTTACACTTTGGACAATATAGAACTATAAATAAAATACAATTCAAAAATTTATTATCTATATACTATTCAACATCATTATAATGAAGAAATTTAAGATTTTGAACTCTGATTCCTAATACTTTTATATTTCGTAAATATTCACCAACTTTGTAGTTTAAAATTTTCTATATCACTAAATATACTCATTTTAAGGGAAGACTCATAACTTTCTATAATAATTTATATTTTTAAGAATGAAATTCATGTAGAAAAAATGTTGTGAGTTCTGAAGAAATGAAAAAAATTCAATATGTTGGTAAATAACTGTCATCAAGGGGTTTACACCATTTTTTTCGTGCATAAGGATCATATGTTACATTACCCCAAACCAATAGTTGAATTTGAATGGATAACGAACCCAAACCAAAAAAATAGGATTTCAAATAAGAGGAGATTTTGTTGTTTGATGTTAGGATTACTTATCCCATTTTTAATATTTATTTCGTCAGTTCAATTTATGTAGTCCCAAAAATCTATGAATCGTAGTTTTCACTAATGATAAGAATGAAAAAAGTGAGGTTATAAAATCTACAAAATATAGAGTCATTATTGACTGTCAAAAAAAATTAGTAACTAGGAAGGATCATTTTCAGATTCCTTTTTAAGATAATATTCTTTATAGGACAACTGGGAATGATTTAATTATTTTTTTGATTTATATTATAGTTACAACAATATACTTAGGGCCCCAAATACTAGGAGAAGAAAACATTCACAAGAATATTTGGAAGATTTTCCTTCAAGATAATTCCCTTATGTTTGTGTGGTGCCCCTACCACATAGTAAAGGTGCATGATAGAAATATTTTCATGTGTTATTAATATAATCAATGAGGTTTTTATATATAACTTTTATACTATTGTGGGTAATTTATAGAGTTTTTTAATAATTTAGAACTTTTTTAGAATTATTCTTATATACCAAATATACTATCTTCTATATATACTAATACAGTCATTCCTGCTTCCATGTGTAACTTTCATGTTCCTCCACATCATAGTTTCCATACTTTCCCTTCTCACACTACACCATGTCGTTGCTTCGCTCAGTTTTTATCACATTGCCCACCTCCCTCTACCAATCCTACTAAGGGTTCTATGCTTTGCGACCTCGACACCCCTCAAACTCCTACCTCTATCGTCCTCCCTCTACTGCTCCTACTGAAGGCTTCGTGCTTTGCGATCTCGACTCCACTCAAGCACATGCCTCAATATTTTCTTTATCCTGGTCAACCTACAATCCTTCGACCTCCATCTCTGATATCATCATTCTCCCAGTTTCAACTCAACTCTCTATGGTTTGCCTTCTCCCGCTTATGTTTTGGAATCACCTCTTCGTGACCAAGGGTTTCCGAAAACTCCTAACTCCACCATCAACCTCCACAAAATTTCCCAATAGTTCATTCAACTCACACTCCAACTTCTTATTTTTCTCGGTTTCACCATACCTTTACATCATGTTCATTCTTCCACTGGCAATTTTTTCATAGGTTCTTTGGCTCATGAATCCCTTTAGAACCGACCCCACTACTTTAGGCTTTTCCTCCAAAATCCTCATTCACTTAATTATAATTACATAAAATTCCTTCAAATATACTTCATTATACTATCATTACAACCCTTCTAACCACCTACATCTTACAATTTCATACTGGTATTCAAGGGATTTTTGGGTTTGGAATTTCAACTGACATCACCTTCCCTTATCGTCTCGCTTCTGGCATCTCCTATTCCCTCCCTCATCAATTTTTCACTTCAGGAATGACCTTAACTACCTAATAATAAAACCTAAATCTTTAAAAATGGATTTCTTGTATCATTTTAGTTCTATAATACATCTTGTTCATTTACTTTTGTCTGAATTTTCATTTCTCATTTGAAAAAAATAAACATATACTATAGTTCATTGAATGATTTTTCATGCAACTTATATCAATTTAATTTTGGTTTAGCATGTTGATATCCAACTACATATATCATTGTCTGATTTCACATTTCCTATTTGTAAAAAATAAACCACTATTATGGTTTGATATAGGAATTTCCCTAAAACCTATTTCAACTTCATTTTGGTTATTCATGTTGATATCCATATGCAAATTTTGTTGCCTGGTTTTTCAATTCTTGAATGAAAAAAATAATCCTCTACTGTGTTCTGTTCATGGATTTTCCTTGAAACTAATTTTCAAATCATTTTGGTTATGAATTTTGACAGTCTACTTCAGAGTTTGTTTACTTGCAGATACAAGTTTAATATTATTTATATGTAATTGAATTCCTATTACTCATACATAATTTTTTCTCGATTAATTACTAATTTGTTCCATATTTTTCATATACTATGTTTTTACATATTTCTTAAGAATGTTGATATTCAACTACATATGTTATTATCTTATTTTTTATTTCTTTGTTTACTGGAACATGTGTTTATTTTTTGTATTGGATCATTACTAGAGTAGTGGAACAACTTTTCCTTCTAGTACGTGAATCGTGAATTTTATTTGGGAACTGGATCTTTTAGTCTTTTTGAGAAGTGGATCATTTATTTTATTACCTCAATGGATCACTTTTTTTGTATTGGATCATCTATTTTACATCAGTCATAACTATTATTGTAAACCTATGAAATTAAATCTTCTGTCATTACTAATAGAGATTCAACTATTCTATTACATCTATAGAATATTAGTTGTTTGCCTTTATAATTTAAATAACATTCACTTTACTATCCACTATGAATTTTATTGTCTGATTTCACTCCTTGGAAATATGCTATAAAGAAGAAAAATCAAACCCGAATTTCCCGTCGAACTCTAGAGATGCAAGGTTGCAATAGAGGGTACTTATTAAGGAATAACAGATAGTTTTTGAGTTATCTTTTATTTACACATGAAAATGTTATAATTACTATCCTTCATTCAATAGTTTTATTTATTAAACCTTCCACAAGATCAGTGTCGACAACTACTAGAAACTGTTCAATTTCATTTACCAAACCATCTTGTACCCCATCAAGTGAACCAGTATCAATAGATGACATCCCCTGTGGGATCACATACTTGCCTTTATCATATCTATGTATCAATGGTTAGTCCCATTTTAATTAACCATTATAATATTTGTAAGGTATCAAAATTCATTTCAAACTATGAAAAATATGTCATACTAATATACTTTTAAGATAGTGCCTAAACAGTTGGAATCTCTGTCAAATAAAAACATGTATTGCCCATTAACGAGTACATATTCCAGGGTACAACACAGACTACTAATGATGGAATGATAGAGAGCTTTTGAGTTATTTATTAAGTCCACGTATAAATGTTCTACATACTATAATTAATTTAGTAGTTTCATTCATTACACTTTCCACCGGATTAGAGCCAAAGACTACAAGAAATAATTCAATGACATCTACAAACAAGCCCAGTAATCCATAAAGTGAACTAATAACAACAAATGATACCCCACATGGTGTCATAGACATGCCATTATCATATATATATATATATATATATATATAAATCGTTAGTTTTGTTTTCATTAAAAAGTTACATCATTAGGATGCTTCAAAATTCATTTCATACTGAACGAAATTAGACATACTATACTACATTGAGGACACTACCTAAACTGTTGAATACTCAGTCAAATACAAATAGGTATTTCCAATCAAAGTGTACATATGGACGGGCACAATGCAGACTGCTAATGAAGGAACGATATAATGTTTGTGAGTTTTATAAAACTATCACATTAAAATTTTCAAGTTATTATTATTTTTTCAGTGTATGTATTCGTTACAATTTCAAAAATATCAGTGGAGACATCTACTGGAAATTCTTCAGTGGAATATAGCATTCTGGAACTCCCAACACTGAACCTCGACCAACAAATAGTTTCACAAATTGAGTCACATGTATGTGATTGTCACCATTATGTTATAATGTTTAGTTCTGTTTAAATTTTCATGTATAACCCATTGAACTACAAACTATATTTCCCACTAACACATATTATTTGTAACTAACGAATTCTTTGTTGAAAGTGCCAGAAACATATGAACCTCGTTCAATTTTGTCAGCTAGATTTAAAAAATGAAAACAATGATTGGTTGGATTCACACATTCTTCTCTAATATTCTATATGTATGATAACTATTATCTTTCATTCACATAATATAGGTCATAAAAAATTCATATTCCCTATATAACAATTTGGTCATTACATTTAGTAACATTGATGACTGAATAAAATTTTCAACTAGATATTAGTTGTTTACTCAATGCAGTAAGATCAAATACTAATTTTATATATTAGCATTCTTTTATTCCTATTTTATTTCATATTCTTCCCTAAAACAATAGATTCTGCTTAAATCCTACTACTGATGGGAACTATAATATGTTATCTTGTGTAGGTCTGTTTTACAATATATAATGACACACACACATATATATACAAGTATAAATTCTATAGAATAGGTAGTTTGTTTTCAAAAACTACTTTCATGTTATGGAAAATAATAGTTTCTTTGGAAAGTAATGAGAATTAATACTACTGAAGCACAAGAAAACATAAATATTAGCATGCATCATGCAGAAAACTATGGAATTAACTTTATGTACACATTTCACTTGAAACACTATTGACATTATTATTAATCAATCCAGTCCAATATTACGTACCTCTTGTTTCTACAGGAGACTCACTAGAATAATAAAATACTGAGAACATGGATTAGCATACATACTAAACATGCATTAATGGTTCTTTAATAAAAATAATCCTCTCTGCTGTTGACTGTAATTTTTTGATAACATATTCTACAATACTGTTATTTTCAATCATGTTATTAAGATATTGGAGAGCCTTCTAATGTATGTCAATATTTTTACTCTTTTTTTGGTTTGATGATATAAATATGAAATTTAGAAATAGGAAAAACAAATGATTTTCTCTATGTTGCTTGATGGGAATGGTTTCTTTGGACTTACTACTGTCATTTCCTAAATACCTAAGGATGTTGGTGTTTAATCGAACATCTTTCAAAGATCGATTATTCCAAGACCACATTTATATTAGCAATTCAACTTTTTCATTCACGTAAATGGGTGGGAAGGTAGATATTTCATTTAATAATGGTCGATCAACAAGTATATATAGATTATATGGAAAACAGTTTGTTCAGAAATACTATACTGATAACACAAGAGGCAGTGTATTGTTTTTTTATAAAATTTTGCAATTATGTCTATTAACATCAATAGTAGGTAGAGGTGGTGATGTTTTTTTATAAGAGTATATGCAGCAGATATATACAGATAATAAAGAAAAATAATTTATAGTGGTTTGGGGCATGAAGATCCCCTAGTCCACTTCACCAATCACCCTCTCAACGGGCTTGGTGAATTTCAATAGTAAGGTCCCCATATCATTAGACTGATCCACAACAAAGTGCAGGAACTTGTCACACGTACAAACAAAGGCTTATAAAATATATCCTTTTAGTTCTTTTATAGGGAACCGATAAAACAACAAATTAGTGCGAGAATATGAAACTCCACCACGATTGAATACGAGCACCTAAAACACAAGATAAAGAAAATGCAGTTTGATGGGAAACAAATATTGCATGCAGTTGTAGAAGAACACAACTGATAAAAGAAAGATCTTCGACATCAGAAGAAAATTAACATTGAAATATATTTGAAGAGATCTAGCTGCACAAGAGATCTTATATTTTAAGAACAAATACTAAAATAGAGCATCACACTTCCATAATTAAACATGTATATATTCAAAATTTAGTCCTTGTTTCTGATACGATTGATGGATGTATAACTGTAAAAAAAATTCACAAGAATAATTAAACAAATAATATTTTCTCATATATCTGAGAAGTATTCACAGATCCAAGAGTTTTTTAGATGATACTCATAGAATTATATAGTGATAAATCTCCATAACTATTTCAGATCTAAAAAAATATCTTGATAAATCAAGTGAATTCAAATTCGAGAAATACATCTCATTGAAGTCTTAACTACCCTTAAGGATATGAGAGAAAATATCTATTGTAAATGGCTGTTTAAATAATTTAAAACGAGCTTTGAATCTGTCGAAATTGAGTTTTAAATCTCCCTCACATTCCACAAAAACTATTGAAATGCTTTGATAAATATGTAAATTCAAATTTCAAATGTTGAAAAGTCAAACGTTAGGTTACTTCACAATACAAGAAAACAAAAAATGTAGGGTTCATCTTCATAATGCAGGGTTGATGATCCAAACGTTTATCCATGTTAGCATAGTTCTCTGAACGTAATATTGATTTTCCATACATTCAAATTTCCCTAATGTAAGGATGAAAACGTATGCATGATTACAAAAGTTAGGTTGATGATCCATACGTTAGTAATTTTCACTACATATGTAGGGTTCTATAACCATAATTTTTCATTCTAACAAATGTAAGTTTCTTATACAAATGTAATGTTCCTTAACCATATGTTTCTTAAAACGTAAGGGTGATTAACCATACTCACTAATCCTTCAATATAAACATACGGATTGTTCCATACGTTACATTCTTTGATGTATTGAATGAATTGTATTACTAGTAAATGACAAAACCTGAACAGTGTTTCCAGAATACGCTTAAGAAAGTTACAAACACATTATCAAATGTTTCTCACAAATAAATAGTTGAATTTTTATTCAAGATTATATTTATAAATAATATGAATTTCCTGAAATACACTCAAAATAAAATCATTAGTAAAATAAAGAAGGATATTTTTTAGCATCAAAATGACTATTATTTAGAGAGTATTATTTAGAAAATACATGCCAAACAATCTCCCCCATTTTGATGATCACAAACCCCATAAATTAAAACTATAATTTTTTTCAATATAATATAGAATTTTGTAAAAATTATTAGAAAAAAATTTCAATTTGAGAAAATTATTTCTATAAAGATGAAATATTTAAAGGTCTCCCACAAAGGTAAATTTCAATGAAATTTTTATGTTTATCTAAATTTCTCAAATGAAATAAATGTTATCTTTATCTAAATTTTTCAAAAAAATATGATATGTTTTTCTAAAAGTTCTCCCCATTTAGTGATATCAAAAAGAAATTATAGAAACAGATTAAAAAAACATAATATCAAACATAATGATAAGTGAATGATATAAGTAACTATAATGAATAAAGAGAATTATATTTTGGGTTAAAGAAAAAAAATTAAAAGAAGATAAAATAATAAAATGTAACATATAGATATCAAACAATTTCATTGATCAATAAAGACAATAATACAATAAAGATTCCGACTAAGAAAAAAACATTCATTGTCTTATTTCAAGGGAGGATAAACAATGACTAAGGATTGGTCGGGTTTGAGTTTTGAATGGCATCAATCATATCCTTCAGCTCATCCATATGCAATCTTATCTTCTTCATCAAACTATTCCCTGGAGGAATTATCAACATCTGGGAGTCATTATTGACCTGAAGATTCTCCACTATATTATCCTTCAGAAACTCATATAGACTTTTCCCAAACTTCATGAACAACTCAAAATTTTTTTAAAACTGACTCAACATCAATCTAATTCTAGGCACTCCTTGTGTTAACTGATCAACATGAAATTTTTTATTTTCCAATAAAACTAATAAATGAGAGCCGTTGAATTGAAGGTTCTGATGCTGAGAATTCATGTATTCCATAACATTTGTAATGGCCTGAAATCTTCAAGGAAAATATGGACTTGTAGCAGTGTTAGTAGTATATGCACTGGCCTGATTCAATGAACCTTTTAATGATTCAAACTGACTTCTCAAGTACCACTTTAAATCTAAAAAATTTGTTTTTGAAAGACCTTTAGATCTGATCTTCCCAATATCATTTAATATGTCCCTCTTGAAGGCATCAAAAATCTCTTCTATAAATAGGATTCTCCTTATGTTCCTGAATGTTTTTCTTTGTGATTTCAAGAAACGTACGCAGAGATGCATTCTCTTCATGAGACATGCTGAATTTAATCATAATTTCTCCAACATTATGAGATAATGAATTAGATGTCCCCTCATATGCATTCAATGCATCATTTACACCCTATGTGGGTAAAGGAGCTTCCAATTTTTTCACTACTAATTCTTCACATTAAAAAGATTTATTATAGAATAATGCAGTCTCATCACCTGAAATATCATTTGATAGTCCCAAAGTCTAATCCCCAATTAATGGTTGAATTTATATAATTGATTACTTTAATAACTTTGACTGAAAATTTTCTGTATGTTTATTCTTTTCTTAAACAATTTCAACTAGAATGATCTCTTTCACCTGCCCATTCACTATAGGTATATTAGCAAGCTCTCTATCTTGTCTTTCCACTAGAATTTACTCTTCAATAATAGTTTTTTCTAAATGTACCGAGCATGTTTCTTCTAAAGAAGACAACATTTGGTCTTCAACATGAGTATCATTTTGATTTCTTGGATCATAACAAGTCCCTCTTGACTCTATTCTTACTCTTCTTCTGTGTTAAATCTAAGCCTCCTCTGAGTTGGTTGAGAAACCACATCTATTCTCGATTCAACTACATAGTTATTTTAAACTGCTACTTTCTCCCCTTGAGAAAATATCTTGAGATTTGTTCTTCATGATATCCAATTAGAAAATAATTACATTTACATTACTCCATAAAAATCCAAGAGTTCATAATGATCCAGCATTCCGAACATTACTATGATGGAATTTGACTCTTGCATCAACTAGTCTAATATTGTCCTTCTTAAATAAAATCCTTTAAATGATATGTCTATATGGATAGAAATTCATTATTGCATCCAGTGAAAAGTAGTAATGAATATACCGAAATAAATAGCTCTGGAAATTCAATTTGATATCACTTAGAAAAAGAATCCTAATATGCATGTCTGTGTAAAAGATTTTCTCCATCTCAACCATCTTTGGCACTATTTCTATCAGAATGAACTTCATCAAGATTTTATGGTAAGTTTCTAAATCCTTAACAAACAGCTTTCTGATATAAATTGATCTGAATAGAAAATACATGATTTCTTTTAAAAAATGTTCCATATCACAAAACTATTAAATATCGAATTGAAAAACTCCATCATGTGGGAAGTTCGAAATATTTTCAACCTGGGTAAAATAAATAGTGAAATCTCTATCATCAATAGCATTAAAAATCATACCCTATGAATCATAAAAAATAAATTGCACACTCTTATAAAAATAGTTTAGATCTACCTTATAAAGAATTTATTTGTTGATGTCATTGAATGTTGTCTTGTGTCGTTGAAAAGATAATGCTTCTTTCAGGAGTAATTTTGTCTGATATAACCATTCAAGGTCATCCGCTTTTCCATAAAAAATGTTTTTGCTTGTAACTCTTTGTTGTTTTGGGTTGTTTTCTTCTTCTCCTTATTCCACTCTCATGGTTTTTTTCATTTATAGAGAATAGAAAATCAGAGGTTTTTGAAATCTTGGTTTTTTGAGGAATAATGAAGATTTAGGGTTAAGCGAAATGATTTTTAGGTAAAAAGGGTTTCAATGATGACGGGTTTCCGACAGATGACACATGTCCTCATTTCTCGTGTTGTAGATTAATTATGAAAAGAAAATTGATAATTACTTGGAATAAATAAATTTATGATAAAATAGATTTATTAAAATACCATTAGATAAAAAAATAAGAAAATTAAATTAGATTTACAAAATAAATTAGGTGTAAAATAAAATAAAACAATTAAAAATTAAATAAACCTAAATCACCCTTAATAAATAAAAACAAGAAGTGGGGGTGAGGTTTAGTAAAAATATTAGCTAATTGATATTTATTGTTAACCAATTCTAAAGATATATCCTTTTTAAGAACATGATCTATTAGAAAATCAATTCTAATATCAATATGCTTAGTTTCAGAATGACTTATTGGATTATTTGAAATGTTTATAACAAGTGTATTATCACATAAAATAGGTGTATTATTAAAATTATGTTCAAATTCCATTAAATTTTTTTTCATCCACAACAATTTTTCACAACAGTAGGCTACAGATACATACTATGCTTAAGTTGTTGATAGTGAAACCAAGTATTACTTCTTAGTTGACCATGGCACTAACAATTTTCCTAAAATGTGACAAGATCCTGATGTTCCTTTTCTGTCTAATCTACATCATCCAAAATATGCACCTGAATATGATAATAAATTAAAATCATAATTTTTTGGGATAAAGAAGGGATTGAGAAACTATTCCTTTTAAATATCAAAAAATAATTTTTACAGCAGCAAGATGGGATTATTTTGGATTTTATTGAAATCTAGAACAAATATTTATTGAAAAAACAATACCAGGTCAGCTAGCAGTAAGATATAGTAATCTTCCAACCATACCACTATATAACTTATTTATCCACTAGTTTTCAAGCTTCATCCAAATCAACTTCAATATTATTACACATGGGAGATGAATATGACTTGTTGTTTTCTAGACCAAGATTTTTCAATAAATCATTAATGTATTTACATTGATTTAATACATTTTTATAAAAATTTTGATAGATTTGAAGTCCAAAAAATGAAATTTAATTCAACCATCATTCTCATGCAAATTCTTTTTCCATACGTTCTAAAAAATCAGTGCAATGTTTTTTATTTGTTGATCCAAAAATAACATCATCAACATAGATTTGAAATAATAATAAATTAGAAATAAATGACTTCTTAAAAATATTTGGGTCTACCAAACCAACAGAAAAACCATTTTTAAAGAGAAATGAAATTAATTATTCATACCAAGCTCTAGGTGCTTGTTTAAAGCCATAGTGAGCTTTAGTATGTTAAAAAACACAATCTATTTTTTGAGAATTTTTTAAATGAGAAGGTTCCTCAACATAAACTTCCTCTATTAACAATACACATAAAAAGAAATATTTTACATCCATTTGTTATAATTTAAAATTTATATGAGAAGAATAGGCAAAAAGAATTCCAATTTCTTTGAGTCTAGATACAGGAGCAAATGATTCATCATAATCTATACCATCATCTTTATTATACCATTTGGAAACTAGAATATTTTTTTTCTAGTTATAATACCTTGATCATATTTTTTATTCCAAAAGACAAATTTAGTTCATAGAAATGGATAATTTGAAGGTATTTAAACAAATATCAATTCATTGTTTATTTTAAAATGATTTAGCACAACTTGCATTTCTAACATCTAACTTTCATATCATAGGGATTCTTCAAATGACATAGGCTCTATCTGGGAGAGAAAAGAAGAAAATTACACTAGGTTTCCTACACTTCTTATAGTTTTTATTATTATGTCAAGATCTCCTAAAACAATCTCTAGAGAGTGAGTCATTAGGAATATAGACTCTCTAGGAAAAACACCTTTTGGTTCATCAGAATCATGTTCTTTTGAACTGGACTGAACTTTATTTATATTTTAAAAATAATTTTCAAGTTATCAAGTCTCATGTTGTTAGAAAAATCATCAACTTCATTTGTTTGATCTTTCTCTATATTAAAAGGATCAGATTCATCATAATTCACATGAACCTATTATTTAAAAATTCATAACTTTACATTAAATATTTTATAAGGTTTAGAATTTGATGAATATTCTTGGAATATTCTTTCATAATCATTTGGAATGAACTTTCCAAGATTATCATTGGTGTTCAGGATATATACCTTCCATCCAAAAAGCATAAAGTACTTTACCTTAGGATTTTTGTTATTCCAATGTTCATAATGAATTTTTTTAAAAAATTTCAAATTAAAACATTGTTTATAATATAGAATATTGTGCGTACAGATTCTTCTCGAAAGTAGGCTGGATGATTTTATACATTTAGCAAAGTCTTAGCTATTTCATGAATAGTAATATTCCTTATTTCTACAATTCAATTTTGTTGAGGTGTTCTTGGTTTTGAGAAGGTGTATTTAATACAAATATTTAACAAAAATATTTAAATTATTGATTTTGAAACTCTCTACCATGATCAATTATTAATGAAATTATCTTACAAAATTTTTCATTTTCAACACATTTTCAAAAACATTCACAAAGAGAAAAAGAATCATTTTTGAGTATCAGAAAATATACCTGAGTAAATCTATAATAACCATCCACTAGAAAATATGAATGTAATTTACTAGCCTAACAATCTATTCTATATGGTCCAAAAAAATCCATATGAATATGTTTCAGGAGATTTGAAGTAGCAATTTTGTTATCATATTTGAATGATGATTTGTGTTGCTTTCTAATCTGGAATGCATCAAAAAATATATCACTATCAAATTTGAGACTAGGTAAATCTGAATCTAATTGTTTCTTACATAACTTTTGTAAATAAAAACTATTTTCATAACCAACTATTATATTCCAAACCAATAAATCATTTTCATTTGCAGATAAATATTTCACTTTCTTTTTACATGAGGAATTTAAATCCAATGTGTAGACATTATATATTCTAGGGGATCTAAATTTAATCCAATTATCATTGACATATAACATTAATTATTATAAAAATCAACATAGTATCCATCATCAAAATGTTGAGATATATTTATCATATTGTGCTTAAATCCATTTACATCGAGTACTTTACTAATTGAGATAGTATCTAGATCTCCAATGATTCTGAGTCCAATAATTTTTCCTTTGGAATTATCATTGAAGGTGACTGGGCCTCCATCTATTTTGTTCAAAGTACAAAAATTTGATGAATTACCACTCATATATCTTGAACAGCCACTGTCCATACACCATATATCTTTTCCTTTTCTGTCACTTATTACCTACATGGTCAAATTTAAAAAACATTATTTGGTACCCATATCTTTTTGAGTCCAAAAGTGTTATTTATCAAAAATTTGGGAATCCAAACAAATTTATTTTGATCAAAACTATTATAATTAAAACTTGATACTTATTTCGAATAATGAACATACTTAATTCCACATAATTGAGGTTTTCTTTAATTGTATTCATTAGCATAATTTCCATTAATATAGCATTAAAAACACGTAAATGTATACATGTCTCTGTTGTTAAAACCAGGAATAAATAGTTTTTGTACATTTTGGGTTTTTCACCATTACATCCTATACCATATTTTCCCTTTTAATTGTGTTTTTACAGTGAATTTAATTTATTATATTTTATTTTTTTAAATATAAGAGCACCACTTTTATAAATTTCAACTTCATCCTATAGTTTTTTTAATCTTATTTTCATGGTCAGTACAGTTTGTAATAGATGAAATATATTTCTCAACTAACTCTTTATGTTGTTTAAGTAAATATTCCATTTATCCTAATATAGATTTATGAATATTCATTAAATATTAGTGTTTCATTAATAGGGATTCATATCTTTCTTCTAGCATAGTGAAGTAGGTGGTCATTTTATTATTTGAGTAACTATAATTAGAATTAGATGAATAGTAGGGGTTTACCTTTTCTTCTTTATCCATAAATCACATTCTAGATTTCATATTTGATTAATCCTTCTCTAAATCAGATATTGATGAGTTTTTTGAGTCATCAAAAACACTCCATGTATCCTTCATTGGTCTTTTTTCATTTTTCTCATAATCAGAATTATTCTGATATTTCTTTTTTGTCTTTCTCTTCTCTCCATTAAATTAATGGAAATCAGGTATTATATGACCCAATTTCTTTTATTCATATAATCTTACATCCCTTGAGTCTTTATCATCATTTTTTAGTTACTTCTTAAACCTTTCTTCTTTTGATATAATTAACTAAATTTTCTTGGTAATTGAGCTAACTAAATTTCTGAATCAAATGAGTCTGAATTTCTCTCTTCTTATTTCATTTTTATGTTCTTCTTTTGGAATGTATCTTTTAAATAAGTGTTATCCTTTTTACTAGGACTTTGAGATATTCAGATTAATTTTTCATTTCATCCTCATACATAATTAAATTTGCAATCTATTCTATCATTTTTTATTCTTGGCAGGTGTTGATTGGCGGATTGCAATAGATATTCCATTCCAATTTTCAGGTAGAAATCTATGAACTTTCAAATCTTGATCAGGTTGTCTGATAATATCACCTAAATATGTTCGGTTATTAACAATTTATATCTATATTCCATTCATCTATGTAATTTTCTCTCCATCATAAATTCTTTTAGTATCAAACATTAATTCCACTATAGCATATCTCATTTTTCTAAGGTTGGGAGTACCATCATAGGCTACTGCAATTGTGTGCCACATTTCATATTCTATTGTGAATTTTGATACATGGTTGAATACATCTAGACCAAGATTGAAGATAATTGCATTCGTTTCTTTTGAATTCATATCATAGAGAGCTTCTGTAGTTGTAGGCTAAGATTCTAGTTTTTCAAGAATTGTGTAAGGAGTAACAATCTTGGAGTATACTATAAATCCAAAATTATCTAAGTATACTCTCTTTCGAGTCTTACAGCATCCATAATTCTCATCATTGAAATTTTGAGAATAAACCATTGAAATAACTTCCTTGAGATTATACATTTCCATCACTAATATAGATCTTACGACTTTTTCTTTTTGTAGCTCTGTTGAAAAGCTCAAACTAAGATAACAAATGTTAGGTCGGATAGACTATAGTGATTACTCAAGAGGGGGGTGAATTGTGTTCTTTTAAAATGTTCACAATTTGGTTGATTAACATAAATAGTAGATAAATATGGAGACATTTCTATATGATAGAATATGTAGTGGATATGAATAGAGAATAAAGAACTACAATTTATTGTGGTTCGGGGCACAAAGATCCCCTAGTCCACTCCACCAATCACCCTCTCATTGGGCTTGGTGAATTTCTCTGGTAAGGTCCTCATATCATAAAACTGATCGACAACTATGTACATCTAGTTGTCATCCTTACAAACAAAGGATTATAAAACAGGGCCTTTTGGTCTTTTATAAAGAACCGACAAGAATACAACTTAGTTTGAGAAGTTGAAACTCCAATACAACTAAATATAAGCAGCCAAAACTCATGATATATAATATGTAGATTGATGATAAACAAATATAGCTCGCAATTGTAGCATCATGCAACTGATAAAATAAATATCTTCGACTTCAAAAGAAAATAAACTTTGAAATATATTTGATGTGATATGGTTACACAAGAGATCATTTTTTTTAAGAGCTACAACAAAGATTGGGAATCATGCTTCCAGAATTAAACATGTGTGTCTCCAAAATGTAGTCCTGGTTTCTAAGATGATTGATCGTTATAGCACTGTAAACAATTTTCAATGGAAGAATTCAACGAGTAATATTATCACATATTTTTTGGAACTGTTCATAGATCCAATAGTTTTTTAGATAATACTCATAGAGATATATAATGATAAATCTATAGCATAGTTTCAGATCCTCCAAATATGTCTGAAAAATCAAGTTAATTCAAATTCAAAAAATACATCTCAGAGTAGTCATATCATCCCTTAAAAATAGGTGATAAAATATTTTGTTGTACATAGCTCTTTAATTCATTTAAAACAGGATTTTAATCAGTATAAACAAAACATTAAATCACCCTAACATTACCTAAATGTTGTTTTAAAAAGCTTCAATAAATATTTAAATTCAAATTTCTAACGTTGATAAGTCAAACGTATGATTCCTTCACAAAATGGCAAAACAACAAACGTAGTGTTCAACTTCATAACACGGGGTTTATGATCCATACATTCATCCACGTCAGCATAAATCTCTGAACGTAACATTGATTGTCCGTAAGTTCTATTTTACCAAACGTATGGTTGATAATATAAGGTTCATTACAAAATTAAGTCTTATGATCCATATGATTTTAAAGTTCCATACCTATGTGGGGTTCTTTACCCATATTTTTCTTTCTCACAAACATAAGGTTCTTATCCAAACCAAATTTTCTTTAACCATATGTTTCTTCAAACCTAAGGATGATTGACTATACACACTTATCCTTCAACATAAATGTATATTTTATTCCATACGTTACTTTCTTTGACGTGTTGAATGAATAGTATTTCTAATAAATGCAAAACAGTGAACAATGTTTCCAGAATACAGTTAGAGCATTCTAGACACTTTAATAAATATTTATCAAAAATAAATTGTTGATTATTAATTCAAGATAAGAATTATAAAGAATATAAATTTCATGAAATACACTCAAAATATGATCATTAGTAAAACAAAAAAGGGTATTTGTGAGCATCAAAATCAATAATATATATAGAGTATTATTCAGAAAATACATTCCCATCAAAAACTACCATTGCATAGCTAGTTCATTTCAACTTAATGGAAATCCATCACGGGTCACAAACATGTACGTGTATGATACTGCACATGAGTTTCAGAACATGATTCTCGAAATTCAGTATTGTTTTTATTCATTGCTCTGTAATATGTTGAAAGACTGTTCCCCAATATATATTAATATAATTAATTAATCAAACTTTGATGACAGAAATTAAACATCTAATATTGACATAAATACTATAGAAAACCTACAAGATCTACTTCATGAGAACAATTATTTAGCTCAGGAATTTATAAGTGAAAGGGAAGTTCTTAACCATGAGGAGGTTATAACATTAAAGCTAATTATTCTTAAAATAATACAAACAAAATCAGCGACTTATAACCAACCAAAGACTTCTGAAATTGAAATACTGATTGTCGGTGATATTGATGATCTCAACCAAGAATGGGATATCATCATTCAAACCAAAAGAAGTGATTTAAAATGCATTGATGAGCTTAGACCATTGTATCTTATATTATAATATCCCATGATTTTCACAGGTGTATATGATGGTTATTGAAACAATGTATTGCATCGTGCTACTCCATTCAAAAAAAGTACTTAACTTATAAAGGTAATAATGAGAGAGTACTTCTCATTCAACGTGCAGTTCCATGATAATGATTCATCAGTATTACTATATTATAGAATATTACTGAAATAGATTATTATTGATTCTTATATGATGATTCAGTCTCAAATGAAATCATTCATTCGATTCAGTTAGAATAAATTGAGGATCAAACTATACAGTGGGTTACCTGATGCATTGCTACAAGGTGACTATGAGTGTTCATCCTGTGAGAAGAGTATCATTTAACCTTTCACATTTATGGGTATTCAAAGTTAAATGATCCAGAATTACCAAGATTCTATGACGATATGTAATTGGGTTGGGTGTCCAGATCTGTTTTTATCATTTACTTGTAACCCAATGTGGCCTGAAATAACACGATTTCTTAGAAATATCCATCTCCATCCACAAGACTACCTACATATACCATCTTGAGTTTTCAATATTAATGTTTATCATATAATGAAATATTTAAGAAAAGGTTTTTTCTTCAAAATTAATGGGTAAGTAACTCTCTTTATACATACTATCCAGTTTGTTCAGTTCCTTATTATATATTTTTTTCATCTTCTATTAACCTTCTAAAACTCTTTTCTTCCCATGTATCAGTTTTAACCGTGGAGTTTCAAAAACATGGATTGCCTCATGTGCACATCAAACTATTTCTATATAATGAAAAAAATGTTCACACTCTACCAGATTAAAGCAAGATTATATTTCCTGAAATTCTAAATTATTGTGCCTACCCCAGACTAAATGATTTTGTCAAGAATTTTATGATCCACGACCCTAGAGGTGATTCGAACCGTACTTCTCCTTGTATGAGAAATGGATTTTTTTTGAAATTTTGTCCAAAAAAATTATTGTTCATACCACTATTGATGTTTATGGTATTGTTTTCTATCGCATAAGGGATAATGGATGAAGGATTTCAAAAAATAGAGTCCCTTTAAATAATCAGTATGTCATACCTTACAGTTCTATTTTTCTATTAATGTATCAAGAACATCTCAATATATATGTTTTTAATCAGTTATGTTCCATCAAATATCTCATTATGTATATTATCAAAGGAAATGATCATGTAACTGCAGGTATCTATGAGAGGAGAAACATATAGTTTTCAGAAGAAAAAAGATAAAATAAAGATGTATTATAACTGTCAGTATACATCTCCTTGTAAGGCCTCTTGGTGGATATTTTCTCATATATCCATTACAGATATCCCACAGTTGGAAGGTTAAGTTTCCATTTGCTAGGAAATAATTCTATGAACTATAACGATAATGATAAAATTCAAAATTTCATGAATCATAGTAACATTTCTGCAACAATTTTCACCTCTGGGTTTGACGAAAATATAATGTACCCGGAGGGTAGATCTCTAACTTTTGGATAATTCCAAACTAGATTTGTTTGCCACTAAAATTACATGAGATGTAATCCTTGAAGCACAATATTTTCTATTGGTAGAGTATACTATGTTTTTCCAACATCTAGAGAACTATTTTACTTGTGGATACTTCTAACAAAAATCAAAGGCGCCACTGCTTATGAATATATCAAAATAGTGAACAAAATTACTTTTGGAAAATTTCAAAAAGCCTATTATGCTTTGGGAGAACTGGGAGATGAAACGGAATTTATTGAATCTATAAAGGAGGATTCAACTTGGGGAATTGGATAGTATGTACACAGGCTCTTCGTAAGAATCTTAATTTCCAATACCATTTCTCATCCATACATTGTTTGGAAACAAACATCTGACATTCTGGCTGAAGATATTTAAATTCCAAAAGATGGAGGCTACCAATGCAAGGTGAAATTATCTTTCTATGTTTATTTTTATAAACAAGTTACAACCAACATATTTATTTTATATTAAATTTATTATTTGGTTGATCAATAAATAAAAATAATATTTACCGAATAATTACATGAAAAATGTAGGTTATATGGTACTTAATTTCAAGTTTCATATAGGTTTTTATGTAATTAGTAAACTCTCAAATATAGTTGTAATAATTTAAATTTACAACACATAAATAATATTAACTTAATGTAATACAATTTATATAAAACAATTCAGTCACAGATGTTTACATATTCCATTAAAATCAAAGGGCTCTGTAATTGTCCATATGATATAATAAACAAGACTAGTAAACATGACTGCTGCTATTTTAACAGTGTTGATTCTATATTATGATTACCCTGATATCTATCTTCTAGTAACCAAATTTTTCTACTATATTTTTAATAGTGATGTGCATAGTTTAATGTCACACAAATATACTCCTGAAATAAATAATGAGAACATGAGTCTATCAAATCAGATCTTTCTCCACCGATCTGTATATATCTTTTAGTTACTCAAAATTACATTAATCACTTCATATAGTTTATTTTACACTACTATGAACCAATATTCCACAATTTTATAGATTTGAAACTCCTAAAATATCATATACATATGTGAACACTGCTGAAAATAGAACACATTTTACAGATCAATGGATAATCTCTTCGATGTTATCCTTATTTTCTAGTTCCAGATTATTTAATTGCTACTCATTCAAATCATTTAGCTTCAGAAGAAGTAAATTACAATAGAGAAATACTACCAAATGTTTATAGAACATTATAGGGTATGTATACTGTAGAACATAAAGAGGTGATGGATGTCATTTTGTCTTCAATATCTTAAAATTATAATGGAACATTATTCATTCATAGATATGGAGGAATAGGTAATAAAGTCATTTGGAAGTACCTAATATCGTTGTTGCATTCTAAGGGATATATTTTGATTGTGGTTACATTGAATGGAATATCATCATTATGCTTCCTGGCGGATGAACTGCACATTCTAAATTATGTATTCCAACCTCCATTTCTGAGAATTCTATTTTTAATATTCATCAACAGAATGAGGTTGTCGAACTTCTACACTCTAAAAAGATGATTATTTGGGATGAGGCTTTTATGGTTTATAAGTACATCTTCGGGGCTCTAGACCATAATATCATGGATATAATGATAGAAAAAAATGTTAATTCAATGAATTTACCATTTGGTGTTCTAAAATTTTTATTGGTTGTGGATTTCAGGAAAATACTTTCTGTAATACTAGGTGGTAACGGAAATGAAATTGTATTGTCATGTATTAAGATGTCATATATTTTGAAGCACTTTTAGGTATTAAATCTAACAAAAAACCTGATATTACATTCCTCTACATCCACTTATGATTCAAAAGAGGTTTATGATTTTTCTAAATAGACAATGGATATTGGAGAAGGTCGAGTTGTTGAACCTTATGATGGTGAATTGCTCTTCCAAATTCCATCATCATACTTCTTACCTACACTAAAAATGAAATGGTTGTAATTGTGTAGCATATATATCACAATTGCAGTGAGAAAAAAGTTGTTGTGTCTTATCTGAAAGAGCATTCCATTTTATCTCGAACATGTGATGTTTATTATAAAGTAAATTATTCCATGTTGTCTCCCCCAAAATCTGAAATGAAAGACTAATTCAGATCTGATTTAGTCTCCAAATCTAGTTTTGATACAGATAAGGTAGAAAACATATACACCTATGAGATGTTAAATGGTATCAATGTAACTGGTTTGGCTGCCCAAAAAATTACACTAAAGATTTGTGTCCCTGTTATATTATTAAGATATATTGATCAATATATTGGTTTATGTAATAGAACCTGTATGATTTTTACACACATAGGTGATCAAGTTATTGGAGAAAAACATTCGACTGACTGTTATTCAGGGTATTCAGTATTTATTCAAAGACTAATTATGTGACACACTGATGTTAGGTGGCCCTTCAAATTACAAAGAAGAAAATATAATTTAATAGTTTCTTATGAAATGAATATTAATAAATGTCAAGGGAAATCAGTGTCTTCTATTGGGAAATATCTCTGTGAACTTCTCTTCTCTCATGGTCAATTATATGATGCAGTTTCTAGAGTCTCGTCATTAAGTTGTTAAAAAATTGATGGTGATGATATCAATAACACATCATCTGATTACACACAAAAAATTGTGTACAAGGAAATTTTTCACAACCTATCTTTGGTACCATTTAAATTATCACGTCAATATTTTACTATGGTATGGAAGTGCAATGTGTACTTCTAGAAGTGTGTGACTTCTTACTATGTTTTTTTCAACACTCATCAAAATTGAAAAGAGTAAAAAAAATCCAGATCAATTACCCCATTGAATGAGATTACCCAAGATGAAGATAGAACACTCATTATTGAGGTCTTTGTTTTAAATATGTTGTGCAATTCATCACAAAATTACTCTAACGTAGACATTTCTATTAATCTAATAATTTGTGATAAAGAGGTCAGTTTACATTACATGGATAATATCTATCATTTCACCCACTTTCTCTGTTATTTTGAATACATTTGTCAAAATATATATATTATTTATCTATCCTTTCTCATATAATTCTCCTATATTTTAACAACCCTACTCAAGGGAACAAGAATTCAGTGTAAAATTACAAGCCTACATCTTATCTCCAGGTACAAACATCTCTTGCGTGAAGGGTTGTGCTCTATGATACAAAACATCAAAATAGCGTCAAACCATGACAGTTACTAACTAAGTAAACATGCCTGCAGAATAATGTTCACATCCATGAAGTTTTTTTATCCATCTAATATTGAAATTCTTATTTTTAGTTTCTATTTTACTTTCTATGAGGATATTATTAAAATGAAGGTTTTAGAAGAACATTTAATAGGTATATTCCTCTTCCACTTACCTTTTACATTTCTGTCTAGCTAAGTTTAATAAATTAAACATTAAACGCTTTTATAATTCATCCTTATTATCTTCAAATTAAGTATCTTTATATCATATATCTTATAAAAATAATTGGACTTATACATTAAAGAAATATGGTGCAATCAATGGGTCCTTCTAAAGATAAGATACATATTACTGTTGAGAATGAAAGGTCATTAATTTTGTGCACATACATTATGTGACTCAAAAAACTAGATATTTATCCTTACTATTACTTTCTTTTCCTACTATGGTTTGAAACTAACTTGTAGTTTATGGGGTTAGTTTTTAAATTAAATGACACATTAATTGGTAAATAACAAGGAGTCATCTACCAATATGATATTACAACTTTTCTGGGTGAATCGGTTGAGAAGTACGGTTTATATCAACATTAAATAATATTATTGTTTGTAATTATGTCATTTAATATGTTCCATGTACACTTTACTCTATAATTATGATTTATATGACTTCAAAATCATTTTATACTATGTTATTGTAACACCCCGAGATTTTATGAAAAATATCCTTTTTAATTTCACTAATGTCTTGTGTTGTACGCAACACAAAAAGGAGCTTGCACAACACGCATCCTTGACTTGCCTTCCATTACACGCAATCATGACCTTCCTTGATAGCGTGTGTAGTACGCAATACCGAGTTTCACTAAACAACGATATGCTATTAAAATATTATTAAAAGTAGCCGTTATGAATAGTAATAACCACTTTTTGAAATTTTTTAAATTTTATTTTTCAAAATTGACTTCATTTTTGGATTCGGAATATCGAAATTAGCTTAGGGTGAAATTTTGGTAATTTTCGGATAACTTTCATATTTTGATGAATAGTGGAAATTACTAAATTTTAATTGAAAACAAATTTTTCAATCGAAATAATTAATAGTGATAAATTATTAATTTTAGTGGTTTTAAAGTATATTTAGAATACATTTTTATAATTTAATACAATAATGGTCATTGGATGTAATTTCCCATTTAAACCACTTATAAACAAGTTTCAATCTTTTGATAGTTATTATCTCTTAAAAACACGCTATTTGTTTTAACGACGGGAATTAATTTTTAAATTAGTTAATTCAACTGATATGTTTTGAATTTGGTAAAATAGACACCATTTTTGAGTTCATAATATCAAATATAGCTTAGGCCTAATTTTTGGTATTTTTCTGAAAACTTTCAATTTTTGATGAATAGTGAAACCACTAAGTGGTAGGTTAAAAACTGAATTTTGCATAAAACTTAATTTTACCTCTTCTGTGAATGGAATTTCGAAAATCTGACAGACACAGTTAATATCAAAGACTAAAATGTGGTTCAATGAGATGAAAATAATTTTTGGTGAATAGTAACTTTTTACTTTTTTTTACCACGGTTAATAGTAAATAGGGTAACTAAGGGTAAATATGATATTACTATTACCCTAACACATGTCCTAATTCTATTGGATAAGTGTAATTCGACCAAAAACAACCTTATGAATATAATATGACCATTTAGGTCCACTTGGATTAGATTATGACATTTAATATTATTTTATTTAATGAATAGTTAAAATCAAAGTTTAATAACTAAAACATTTTTAATATGGGGTTATACATAAGATAAATTCGACTATAAATATTCATTAGAAATCTAAAAAGATTTCCTACATAATTATATTTTATTTATAATTTGTTGACATTAAATAAATTAATTTATTTATGACACAACAATGATGCAGTAATTACCCTTTTAAGGAAATGTTAACATAATTGATGTTATAAATGCTCAAATAAATGTAATTTGAGACTTTTTATTAATTCCACTAATTTTCTAGATTACTATGATATATTAGTGTTGATTTAATCAACTTTGTTAGAACATATAATTCTGTTATTACTTTCACAAAAATCATATATCAAATAGTGTCAAAATTGACACAAAATAGTTTTTAAATCAAATATTATATTATTAATTGTTATTTTATTCCTAAAAATATAAGGTTCGGCCAAATGACTTAGATAAGGATATATATATTAATAATAAACAACTTGGGGTTCGTTTGGCATGTTATAGTAAGTGTATTAACCATATAGTGTAAGAAAACAAAAAGTCACGGTAAAAGTTAAATTATTTAACTTAGAGTTAAATCTAAATGATAAGGTTAAAATAGGAACCTAAACTTGTCTAAATTCTATTGTATGAGAGGATTTAGACCCATCCCTACCTTAGCCTCGAAATAAATCAATTTGGAGCTATTTAAAACCGAACATGACTTTATAATAAAATAATATTTTTTGTTATTCCAAAGGTGCCCCTCTCCTCCCTTATAAAAGGGCACCTCCTCCCCCTCCTCCTCCCACCAATTTGAGCACTCAAGCTCGGCCAACCCCTGCAAAAATCTCTTCTCCACTTCCCTAGAAACATCCTAGAGGTTCTGTTCTTCCTCAAAGACCAATTTTAGTGCCCTAAGAGGAGGTCTCAAAGAGGCGCTTCAAAGAAGAGGTAATTACCATTACCAATTCTTTCATCTTTATTTCTTCTTCCACTTCTTCTTCTTAGGTTGTTTCATTATAAAGTACTAACATAAGTATCAATCATATACTGATATGTTATTATAAGTATGAAAAAACCCTATTTCACCATCTATCCATCCTACAGAAAAAGAAATCACCGCGCATGCGTACGTACGGAATACCGTCTCCACGCCGTGGTGTAATCTATTTTCCACCACCACCTTACATGGATGGGTATAATGGTGTAAATAATAACTATACATAGTTATTATAACATCATATTGATTCTGATATATTGTATAATCCACTCCAATTCAATTCAATAAATACAAAAATGATATCATCGCTCATGCGTACGTACGGACTACCGTCTCCACGACGCGATGAGATTCATTCTCCATTTTAACCATTTAAGAATGATTATAAAGTATATATAATAAATAATAATGAAATATATGACATTATAAATATACTGTATTTAGGTATATATATATATATATGTATGTCATCTACTTACTTCCATTCAAGACAATAATGAAAGGAAAATAGCGTTCATGCGTACATACGGACTACCGTCTCCATGAACGGTGTTTTTCATTTCATTTATCTATCTATTATATATATATATACTGAATATATATGATATATAAATCATATTTTATATTCTGGAAGTAAGTAAATCATGATATAAGTAATAATAATGTCAAGAACAACAAGTCAAAACACCTACGATAAATGAAACGATTTTACCCAAAACGCTTCTTTAACATGGAATTTACAAAAGAACGGGTAATATAAAGTCATAAGTGAACCATATATGATATCATAACAATGAATATGATTCTGTAATAAGTCAATGACATTATTTAAATCATTATATAGGAGGTTCGGACACATATGAAGCAAATCGGACCTAAGGTAAGGGAAATATCACAATCTCATTTTTATCCGAGATTGTTTATACTTTCGCATTTACTGGGGTGTATTTTATCATCCACATCCATGTTTCCTCAATATGTAATATTTATATCCTTCTACAATAGTTTAAGTCCAATTTTACCCTTCGGTGAGTTTTTAGTAAAAGATATGAAAGGAATCTTTTGTCGTTTTTCGTACGAGGTACTTTTTGACTTTTCTGACAAAAGTACGAAAAGAATGTTTTTTTAACTTATACAGCATGTATGGATTATTAAAAAATTATTTCCAAAAATCTTCCTTTACAAGTTTTCATGTTTATTTTTAATCAACTTTTTTTAGTTTAAAATTGTATGACATGTTAAGAAAGGAAATGTATTTTTGAAGTAGAAAGGATATTTTTCTCAAGAATGAAGTTCAAGTGTTTTATCAAAATTATTTTCCATCTAAGATAATAAAGGGTTCTGTTTTTATCCCTATAATTACATGGATTTTATTATGTTGTGATGGAAATATTTTTATCCTTATGAATTGTTTTATGATGTCATGATGTTTAAGATTACCATTTTTATTACATGGATTATGCAATGATGTATGATTTATGATTTTGTGGCACACATAAGAATGGTATCATTATGAGATGGGTGGGACCTATATCTCCCTCCAATGCATTGGGTAAAGATTTTATATCTCATGAGATAGACATGGCTGGAATGGTAGGTTATACCGGTTCAGTGAAACAGGACTGAAATGAGGGTTACTCGATTCAGAAAGGGACTTTGTCCACTAAGATAGTATTGGCAATGAGTCTTGACTAACAAGAAATGATTCTCTATGATTATGTGTGAATCCCACAAAGTTTCATGTTTTAAGTTATGATTATTGTGATTACATTTCACTGCCATGATTTATCCCATGTTATGAAATTATGCTCTCTTTTGCGGGATATGATTTCCAAAAGTTATGTGCTTGTGTATACGATGAGATTTATATTTCTTTTGTTTACCCTTACTGAGCATTTGAGCTCACACTTTTATGTTTTCTTTTCCCCAGGATATAAAGAAAGGTTTTAGGTAAAAAAAAGGGAAGATCTTTATGGGAGATATTGAAGATCTTTCACCAGGATTAGAAGATTACGTTCTGAGTTTCCAAAGACACTAAACTATTACGATCCTTGGGTGTGTGTTTTTGTTATGTACTAAGTATACCACAAAAGTAATGTAATGTCTATGTACGTCAAGCTTCGGGTCTCTACAGTTGGTATCAGAGGGAGGTTTAGTCAACCTTTGGAAACTAGGATGCGAGAACTTTAGTGAGATCCCTAGAGATATTTATAAGGTTTCTCTAGGGATGTCCCTAAGGATAAGTATACGTATAAGATACAGTCCTATAACTACGGTAATGACCTTAGAATTTAACCTAAGAAGATAGATATTGAGGATACTCCCCCTTTATTATGATTTTTGCCTCTCACAAGATTCTTTTTGTGTTTTAGTTAATGGAGGGAACCAGAAGGAATTCGGTTAACATTGAATTCAATGGACAAATTGGTGACTATGAGAAAACAAATTGTGTAATTCCTAGAGAGAAAGATCTTGTGATTATGCCAAAACAGTCATCGTGATATATGATTAACAAGGTGAAATTTAGTGGTATGACTAATTCATCAAAGAAGAGGAAGATAAACTATTATGCATGTTCGCATGTTGAGGAGCATAAAGAAAGGAAGATTGAGATTTCTAAAGAAGGGAAGAAGAACCTTGAGGAATACCTCAAATGGAGGGACCGATGTTATCTATGTGGAGAAAAGGGTCATAGAGTGACAGACTGTTATGGAGTTCAATGTCTTATTTGTGGAGAACATGGGCATTACCCAACTCAATGCCCTGACCTAAAAAGTTACTTCTAAATCAAGGAAGGACTTCTTCCAGGACAATCATTGAAGTGGATGGACTGAAGTGTTTATGTATTGGTATTCAATAATAATGTTGTTGAGGTAATTTTATGATGTATTGGAATATTTATGTATTGGTATAATGTGGTATTCGAAGTGATTGAGGTATTTTTGGAAAAAAAGATGATACGCGCATAATGAAGGGAAAATGAGAAAATGAAATATTTGACAGTATTCATGAGCTCATGATTGATATAAGGACTAAGTGATATCATGGTTTGAGTATATAGAATTTTGAGGATTTTGGTTTGTGGAAAGTGTTAACTTTTAATTGCATTCATGTTTTCACTAAGGTTCAATGGGTATTCAAGAGAGTACATGATTAAGGCCTTTGAATGTTTGGAATGTGACCAACAAGATATATCTTATAATATATGGGGATCAATGATGGTATTAAAATATCTAGTAATTGTTTTCACTATATTATGAGAGTGGACTGCAGCATTATGGATAAGCCTAAGGATTGGAATGGATTATGTTGGACATAAGATAGTATTGATATTATTGATGGGATGTTATAGTAATATAGTTTTAGAAAAAGGACAACCTGCAGGACGGGCGACAGCCCATCGCGTCGGACAAGGCTGTGGGAATCGAACCCACAACCGAAATGTGACTGGCCTTTATCGCCTACCATTGGCCTACAGGAAGTCCCTGTTTAGTAGAAACTAGTTTTATTTTATTTAGCGGTATGATATATGAAGTATAAGTTCATTTTTGGAACCATGTACGATTAATCTAACCATAAGATGAACTTATAACTTTTCAAACCTTTTTTTTGAGATAGATGGAATGACACATCATTCTATTACATGATCTGCTAACACATTACGAATGACAAATTCAACTTCATTTCTTTAAGAGATGAAGTGGAAATTGTCCAAAGAACGACCAACAGTGAGAGTATACCAAAATCACGAAAGTATTTCTTCTAATTCCAATTTCATCAACTTTAGGGAAACGATCTTAAAAACCAAAAATGTCGTCCTAGTGCTCTTATATCTGATTAATCAGATGGTACCTTAGATCATCACAAATTTAGGTATTTGTGATTTTTGGCTTTTCCATAGCCATGTTCTCTACCACTCTCCATCAGAACATGATGGTTAGATTTTTCTTCCATATCCATATTTTCACCTATGTGGAAACCCAGTGATTAGTTTATTTGGGTAATCGTTACATTTCATACTTTAGTTTTTAAAGCCATGTTTTGGTATTCCTTTTTACGATGTGGGTTTCTATCAAAGAAAATTTTGAATAGTAAACCATTTATAACCCCGACGAATTTCGAGGGCAAAATTCATTTTAAGGGGGGTAGAATGTAACACCCCGAGATTTTATGAAAAAAATTCTTTTTAATTTCACTAATGTCTTGTGTTTTACGAAACACAAAAAGGAGCTTGCACAACACGCATCCTTGACTTGCCTTCCATTACACGCAATCACGACCTTCCTTGATAGCGTGTGTAGTACGCAATACCGAGTTTCACTAAACAACGATATGCTATTAAAATATTATTAAAAGTAACCGTTATGAATAGTAATAACCACTTTTTGAAATTTTGCAAAATTTTTTTTCAAAATTGACTTCATTTTTGGATTCGGAATATCGAAATTAGCTTAGGGTGAAATTTTGGTAATTTTCAGATAACTTTCGTATTTTGATGAATAGTGGAAATTACTAAATTTTAATTAAAAACAACTTTTTCAATCGAAATAATTAATAGTGATAAATTATTAATTTTAGTGGTTCTAAAGTATATTTAGAATACATTTTTATAATTTAATACAATAATGGTCATTGGATGTAATTTCACATTTAAACCACTTATAAACAAGTTTCAATCTTTTGATAGTTATTATCTCTTAAAAACACGCTATTTGTTTTAACGACGGGAATTAATTTTTAAATTAGGTAATGCAACTGATATGTTTTGAATTTGGTAAAATAGACATCATTTTTGAGTTCATAATATCAAATATAGGTTAGGCCTAATTTTTGGTATTTTTCTGAAAACTTTCAATTTTTGATGAATAGTGAAACCACTAAGTTGTAGGTTAAAAACTGAATTTTGCATAAAACATAATTTTACCGCTTCTGTGAATGGAATTTCGAAAATCCGAAAGACACGGTTAATATCAAGGACTAAAATGTGGTTCAATGAGATGAAAATAATTTTTGGTGAATAGTAACTTTTACTTTTTTTTACCACGGTTAATAGTAAATAGGGTAACTAAGGGTAAATATGATATTACTATTACTCTAACACATGTCATAATTCTTTTGGATAAGTGTAATTCGATAAAAACAACCTTATGAATATAATATGACCATTTAGCTCCACTTGGATTAGATTATGACATTTAATATTATTTTATTTAATGAATAGTTAAAATAGTTAAAATCAAAGTTTAATAACTAAAACATTTTTAATATAGGGTTATACATAAGATAAATTCGACTATAAATATTAATTATAAAGCTAAAAAGATTTCCTACATAATTATATTTTATTTATAATTTTTAGACATTAAATAAATAAATTTATTTATGACACAACGATGATGCAGTAATTACCCTTTTAAGGAAATGTTAACATAATTGATGTTATAAATGATCAAATAAATGTAATTTGATACTTTTTATGAATTCCACTAATTTTCTAGATTACTATGATATATTAGTGTTTATTTAATCAACTTATTTAGAACATATAATTCTGTTATGACTTTCACAAAAATCATATATCAAATAGTGTCAAAATTGACACAAAATAGTTTTTAAATCAAATATTATATTATTAATTGTTATTTTATTCCTAAAAATCTAAGGTTCGGCAAAATGACTTAGATAAGGATATATATATTAATAATAAACAACTTGGGGTTCTTTTGGCATGTTATAGTAAGTGTATTAGCCATATAGTGTAAGAAAACAAAAAGTCACGGTAAAAGTTAAATTATTTAACTTAGAGTTAAATCTAAATGATAAGGTTAAAATAGGAACCTAAACTTGTCTAAATTCTATTGGATGAGAGGATTTCAACCCGTCCCCACCTTAGCCCAGAAATAAATCAATTTGGAGCTATTTAAAACCGAACTTGACTTTATAATAAAATAATATTTTTAGTTATTCCAAAGGTGCCCCTCTCCTCCCTTATAAAAGGGCACCTCCTCCCCCTCCTCCTCCCACCAATTTGAGCACTTAAGCTCGGCCAACCCCTAACAAAATCTCTTCTCCACTTCCCTAGAAACATCCTAGAGGTTCTGGTCTTCCTCAAAGACCAATTTTAGTGCCCTAAGAGGAGGTCTCAAAGAGGCGCTTCAAAGAAAAGGTAATTACCGTTACCAATTCTTTCATCTTTATTTCTTCTTCCAATTCTTCTTCTTAGGTTGTTTCATTATGAAGTAATAACATCAGTATCACTCATATACTGATATGTTATTATAAGTATTAAACAACCCTATTTCACCATCTATCCATCTTACGGAAAAAGAAATCACCGCGCGTGCGTACGTACGGAATACCGTCTCCACGCCGTGGTGTAATCTATTTTCCACCACCACCTTACATGGATGGGTATAATGGTGTAAAGAATAACTATACATAGTTATTATAATATCATATTGATTCTGATATATTGTATAATCCACTCCAATTCAATTCAATAATTACGAAAATGATATCATCGCTCGTGCGTACGTACGGACTACCGTCTCCACGACGCGATGAGATTCATTCTCCATTTTAACCATTTAAGAATGATTATAAAGTATATATAAGAAATAATAATGAAATATATGACATTATAAATATACTGGATTTACGTATATATATATATATGTATGTCATCTACTTACTTCCATTCAAGACAATAATGAAAGGAAAATAGCGTTCATGCGTACGTACGGACTACCGTCTCCATGAACGGTGTTTTTCATTTCATTTATCTATCTATTATATATATATATACTGAATATATATGATATATAAATCATATTTTATATTCTGGATGTAAGTAAATCATGATATAAGTAATAATAATGTCAATAACAACAAGTCAAAACACCTACGATAAATGAAACGATTTTACACAAAACGCTTCATTAACATGGAATTTACAAAAGAACGGGTAATATAAAGTCATAAGTGAACCATATATGATATCATAACAATGAATATGATTCTTTAATAAGTCAATGACATTATTTAAATCATTATACAGGAGGTTCGGACACATACGAAGCAAATCAGACCTAAGGTAAAGGAAATATCACAATCTCATTTTTATCCGAGATTGTTTATACTTTCGCATTTACTGGGGTGTATTTTTTCATCCACATCCATGTTTCCTCAATATGTAATATTTATATCCTTCTACAATAGTTTAAGTCCAATTTTACCCTTCAGTGAGTTTTTATTAAAAGATATGAAAGGAATCTTTTGTCGTTTTTCGTACGAGATACTTTTTGACTTTTCTGACAAAAGTACGAAAAGAATGTTTTTTTTAACTTATACAGCATGTATGGATTTTTAAAACATTATTTACAAGAAGCTTCCTTTAAAAGTTTTCATGTTTATTTTTAATCAACTTCTTTTAGTTTAAAATTGTATGACATGTTAAGAAAGGAAATGTATTTTTGAAGTAGAAAGGATATTTTTCCCAAGAATGAAGTTCAAGTGTTTTATCAAAATTATTTTCCATCTAAGATAATAAAGGGTTATTTTTGTATCCCTATAATTAAATGGATTTGATTATGTTGTGATGGAAATATTTTTATCCTTATGAATTGTTTTATGATGTCATGATGTTTAAAATCACCATTTTTATTACATGGATTATGCAATGATGTATGATTTATGATTTTGTGGCACACATAAGAATGGTATCATTATGAGATGTGTGGGACCTATATCTCCCTCCAATGCATTGGGTAAAGATTTTATATCTCATGAGATAGACATGGCTGGAATGGTAGGTTATACCGGTTCAGTGAAACAGGACTGAAACAAGGGTTACTCGATTCAGAAAGGGACTTTGTCCACTAAGATAGTCTTGGCAATGAGTCTTGACTAACAAGAAGTGATTCTCTATGATTATGTGTGAATGACACAAAGTTTCATGTTTTAATTTATGATTATTGTGATTACATTTCACTGCCATGATTTATCCCATGTTATGAAATTATGCTCTCTTTTGCGGGTTATGATTTCCAAAAGTTATGTGATTGTGTATACGTTGAGATTTATATTTCTTTTGTTTACCCTTACTGAGAATTTGAGCTCACCCTTTTATGTTTTCTTTTCCCCAGGATATAAAGAAAGGTTTTAGGTAAGAAAAAAAGGGAAGATCTTTATGGGAGATATTGAAGATCTTTCACCAGGATTAGAAGATTACGTTCTGAGTTTCCAAAGGCACTAAACTATTACGATCCTTGGGTGTGTGTTTTTATTATGTACTAAGTATACCACAAAAGTAATGTAATGTCCATGTACGTCAAGCTTCGGGTCTCTACAGTTATTGTAAACTCTACAATGAATACAATGTAAATTATTTACAACCATCATATTCTTGATGTAGACAATTTCATAAGCAGATAACATTATACCTCCTGTCTCTGGTTTATTTTTACAAGTTTATGCTTTATGCTTCACTATTATAATATGAACATGATCTTATTATTTTTCTCAAGTCTCTTACTCTATATTTACCAGGTTTTGGTTGGTAATAATATCACGGTTACATGGACCCCCCAAAACTAATTCCAACCCCTCTATAGAAGACTTGTATAGGAATAACAAGAGGACAATTTCATATGTGAAAAGATGCCATGAGGTAACTAAAACATCCTTACTTTTGTAAATTCATTATGCAGTATTAGGAATTTTTCATCTCTTTCCAGTACTAATGAGTATATTATTTTGTACTCACTCTATATCAGCATACATGGTTCTTAATAGAAGCTACAATACTAAAAATCCAAAGCACCCACAGTTGGTTTTTCAATTCATGCGACATTTTATTGAAGAAAGGACATGATTTAGAAGAAAAAATTTGGTGCCACAATTGAAAAATATCTCCTAACTACACTACTCAAAGGTTACCTATTTTTAATTTTTTAAATTTATTATTGGCATTATGATACTAGAAATATAATAATGAAAAATACTCAATATCACTAACCATGTGATCCAAATATTAGATCCAAAAGATTTAGAGTGAAATAGATGGTTACTGATAAGAGAAACTCATGTTCAATTATTTTATTTGAAAAACAAGTCATCCAATTCATAAATAAAATAGATGCAAGGTTCAGATCTTCTTTGACATAGGTAGAACCATCCTATAGTATCACCTCAATATATTTTTCAATTATTTATCCTAACACTACTTATCAACCATTGAGGAAAACCATACTTATCATCATCCTAATTTATCTTAACACTGCTTATCATTTGTAAATTAGGAAGATGACAAGTATTGATTTCTTCCATGATTGTACATTTTAAAATCAACGAACGTTCTATTATCAATTGATGTAACCAATTATAATATTCAATAGCATCAACTTTCATTTAAACAAAATAGAAAAATATTACAATCTATCAGCAATAATGAAAACTACATCACCATCTTTTCATAGAGAATTGAACACAATCATTTATTACAATATAGGTATTCCTAAAATCATTAGATAACATAAAAGAAAAAAACATTACATTTTATTCTTATTTTACTATATTGGGACATCCATGTAGTGGGTATTTACAAGTCAGTAGTGTCATTGAATATATCCATGTACAAGTTGCTTCAATCTTTTCCAATTTTCTTTTATAACAATCCTAAATCAGTTTACTATTATTTTCCTTCCAAACATGCATAATAGGAGCATCAAACTGTTTGGAATTTTCCATTAGTTTCAAACATTTCCATGTGATTTGTAACTTCTACCACAGATATTCCATCTTCTTGGATATGTAACAGTAATATTCGGTGACTAATATTTATTTCTGTAACTGTAATTATACATACAAGATTAAGATAGTGATTCCTTGTTTTTTATATTTTAGATGTACAATTCTATAAATCATTAAATTTCTACTTTTAACTATTGGATATGTCCTTCATTGATTTCAACGGCAAAAAATAGCTTCAAATTCTTCTAAATATATACTCTACATAGAAAAACCTATCACGTGAATTTGTTACGGAGGATGAGGTGAAACAAGTTCTCTGGATATGTTGAGACAATTTTAGTACAACTAGTCATTTTTGTCAACTAGAGAGGTGAACGATGGAAATTTAGAACAAGAAAACTAAAAAAGCAAACATAGATTTTCTACTTCAATAACATGGTAATAATAACGTTTTCCACTTTAATTGGTTTTAATTTCTTTTTTCTAAAATCTTATGTGCATTAAATACTATTATAGAGTATGAATACTACACATTCCTTATTACATCATGTATATTTCTCATTTTTTATGTTTTTTTATAAGATTTACATACCAAATTTATTTTATAAACCAGTTACCGATTTTCCAGGGTATTATCTAGGACAACACTAATTCCCCCCAAATGAATGACTATAGAAAAATTCATTATTATTAATTCATATTTGTATATTTTGTATCAGTAGATTGTAAATGTTGGATGTTATTGTATATACATACTATTGTCTTTTGGATTTCTCTTGCTGAAAATTTTAGTATGGGTTTTCTACAGGTTGATTTGGAGTTTTTCATGCTATACATTTTTCATACAGGATGTTTTTCATTCAGAAAGGTTTTATTTTCATGTTGGGTTTTTATCATGGGGAAAAAAATTTATTCGTTTTTCATGCTATATGTTTTTCATTAGGATGGTTGTTACTCATGCTGGAGGAGGAGAATGATGGAATTTTTTAATATGTTGGAGGTTTTTGATGGTAGACATTTATGTTGGTGGTTTTTACTGTTGGATATTTTTCGTGCATAATTATTATCTTAGTTTTTTCATGCTAGACAATGTTTCACACTGTAGGTTTTGTTTTATTTGAAATTTTGCATGTTGGTGGATGGTTTTCATCAGTTTTTCATTGGTAGGATTTATCATGTTCTGGTATTTAATTCAATCATTTTCATATTTCTCAGTTTTATTATTACAATCACCGTCTTATGTTATACGTATCTTTCACATTTTATTCCACATTATTATTTCTTCTATATTTTTATACACGCCAATATCTTCTTAAAAGAAAACCCAATAATTGAAAACATTGTACAATAGAATGAGTGAGTACTAATTTATAATAAATTGTGAGAAAAACTAGTCCATAGTCAAAGAAAGAATATTTCTAGGAAATTAAGTTTCTGATAGGTGTTTGGAGGTTTATATTTCAATAATTGTGTTCAATCAAAAGTTACCCACTCTTCTCAATGTCAAGGGGGTTTTATGATTTGGCGGGAATTTCCACTTTCAATGATGTTTTATCAGATACTTTTCAAATATAATAAATCCCCATTTTCCTTATTGGTTAATGATATTACATTTGAGGTTGATGAGTGCTATATGGAATTGTTTAATTTTATTATTGAAAAAATCACTTATTCACCCACCATCATTAGGCCCAATTAGAAACTACATTTTTAAATTATGTGTGATGTTAATGACAGAGTTTTTGGAGTGGTTTTTTCACAAAAAAGAGATATAAGTAACTTTATGCAGTTTATTCTATTATGATATTACTATATAATGATCATAGAAGTTAAACTATTATTGAGAATAATTTTTTTATTGTTTTTTCACTTGAGAAGTTTATGAAGTGCCTATAAGGACTCAAACTGTTATAAATAAACATTCCCATGTGATTTATATAAATATCATATTATATATTATGGTCATAGAAAACACAATAAAATATTTATATTTATTATATCCCATCATTTTTAATAGACCATTAAGTGGCATTACTGTTGGTAAAATATCTGTTGAACATTGATCGCATGAAAACTATAAATATAGTGTTTTAAAAAAACCAATTGACACTGACGAAGTAAGTAATGGCATCAATCAGTAGGATTGTATCCTCTGTAGACCATTTATCAAAGAATATCTGGGAGATATCATCACACGGATTTTTCCTTGAACAATCCCAAGTTAAGATCTGATAACTTAAGAATGAGTGAAACCATTTATAGGAGATGTTCAAGCTCATAAAGATCATGACCCCAATCGTGTATGTCAAACAATCCCATGAATGTCCTACTATTGTGAACCTTATACTTGGGACATTTTTTGGTGTATTTAATGGATACGTATCTAGACCATAGCAATATGAGTATGAACATTATTTTTTATTGAATAAGGGAGATATTTCCATCCTATAATTGTTACTTTATAAATGATTTTAATTTTTATTTATTGAAAAAGAATAGTATTTTGCGTGATATTAAAATTAAATTAAAATTTATTTTTTTGAAGTAATGGATTTTTACATAAATAATATTTTAATAAAATATTATTATTAAATAAAATTTATTAAATATAAATCATCATATATATTTTTATGATGTCAAATGAAATTTTTTATATGGGTTGGAAAACAGTTATTGTCAAAAAACCATTATTTCATAATAAATATCAAATTTATTTTAAAAGTGAAAACAAAATTATTTATAAAATTATTTGGATAAATTTAATAATAATTTAATGTTATCATTGAAATTATCCAATCATTATATTTTCAAAAAAAAATTAGAGATAATCGAATTTTGGTGTATAATTTAAATACCATATAAAAATATTTTTTATATTATGACATCAAAATGACCAAAAAGTGATGTAATACATATTAAAAAATGTATCCAAAAACAAATATGTGTTTTATATTCAAAATAATGAGATAAAAATTTTCTATTCTTAATTTTATAAATCCAATATGAATCCTCTGAAACCATTAAAATGTTTTAAGAATTAACAATCATTTTTTAAGAGTGTGGCTCACGTCGACAAAATAAATGTAATTATTTTATTAATCATGGATGTTTCCCTTATGAATAAATGTAAACTGCTCCCATTTGACAGAATCCATTTGAAAAACCCATTTGATGTTTTTTCATAATTTTATTATATAGAGTACATAACCTTTGTTTGAGAAATGATAATGAATTCCCCACCTGTTTCCAATATAAACCCACACAATCCCCCATTTCCCTTCACTAAAAATATTTGGGGCACATATTTACTCTTCCCTCCCCTATATAGAGTCTCTTCATGGTACCCCCAAGCTCACAAGAATCTCCTCCAAATCATTTGGAGTCACACACTCAAGTAAGGGATCCTCACAGTTTCTTTTTTATTCTAGTTTCATTATTATCTTATACCTTATATTTCCAATTCCTAATATTGCGATATATATTTCCATATCCTTATTACTTAACATTTTGTCTCCAAATGATGATAGACTAATTTATCTCTCATAAACTCATATTATGTATATTAAATTTTTATCCTTATGCGTTTGATATTTCATAGTGTTTTCCATGATTGAACGATTGTGTTGTGAACACCATACCCATTTCTAATCTAGGTTGTTTAACTTTATAAACTTATAATAATTTGACTTTAAAGTTATATTTATTTATTCCACAATCCATTTATGTGAAATAAAATGTGATGATAAAGTATTTCGTGTTTTATGATCTGTGTGGAACACATAAACATCAGAATAAAATGAATGTGACAGGTGTACCTGGAATTATATAGTTCGGTAATGTAGTGGGTAATTTTTTGTCTCGTGAGATTTTATTTTGGGATAGGGGGTGACAAAATTCCTTTTTGGGAATTTTTCCATCATGATATTTTAGCCTTTATCCTTTACCGAGATTTAGATATGGTGTATTAAGTTGATTCCACGTTTTCCATGTTATGATTATCATTATATATCATTCCTTATTATTTATGTTGTTTTTATTACCTATTTATATATATATTATATAAAATTTATTACCTTATTTTATTCCTTTTACCTTACTGTGATTTATATCTCACTGGATTCTTATTTATGCCCTAGGATATCCCATACAGTTTTAAGTGTGATCATGTTAAGGAATATTTCAATAAAAAGTGTTGTCTTTCATGATTTAAATTGTTATGTAATGTGCCTAATTCTTAGAGACTCGATAATTACTGATCTTCTGATTTATATTATGTGTAACCTTATGTAATAAATTATTTATTGATATGAAATAAACACCAGTGTTTTCATATTTGATATTAGAGGAAACATTTTGTTTCTTTTTGGATTAAGAATAGAAAAATCTAGTGAAAGAAATAGGGATCATACTAAGTATAATAAAACATACGTAAATATTTTTAATTATAAATTAAGTATTCTATCAATAAAATAAATCACTTTCTTGATATTATAATTTGATTTGGTTCTGGAACCGATGTACCTAGAGGTAATAACTCCGACAAGGTTGGTCAGACCTCACTCAACATAACCCGGTACCCGACAACATGCCTTTTTGTACACCAGGTTAGACACTACCAATAGATATTATTTGGAATATTCATAAATTCATTATGGAACCTTATTACGGAAAAAAATTCCATTTATAATATTTTTGAGGAAAATAGATCATGGATAAAATAGCTTATAGCATAAAAATTCATAATTTAAAGAAAGACAAGTAATTTATAAGTTATAAATTTAATTTCATTAAATTCCAATTTATGTATTTAATAATTTAAAAGTAACCAACCCTAGTTTCCCTTTATTCTGTTCATTTCCTGAAAGTAGGTATAATCAGAAAAACAATTAATGTGATAGGAAATGTGGTGACTTCCCCCATGAGATTCCCAAACAAATGGGAGCGAGAATTTTAAACACTGTGATGATACTCTCTCTGTTGAATCTAGTTTTGAATAGAATCTTAGATTTGGATGATCATCCAAATATCTCCAATAATTAAAATGATGTAATTGAGAGCTTTATAGGACAAAGTCATCTAACATTAAATAGATCTTATTATCTCTTAATCATGGAACAAATTGATCGACTCTATTGATAAGATCATCTCCATCCTTCAATGTTCCAAATAAGAGAATATTTTAGTAGAATTTTATCATATGGAGGGAGAATCAAATAAGTGGTATAAACTAATAAATAATATGATTCCAGAAAATGATTTTGGAATGATGGTGTGGAAGGAATTCTAAAAAAGTTTTCCAATAATTATTTTCTTCACACTTTCCACATTCAAATGGAAGTGTATTTCTTTCTACTCAATAAAAAAGACGACCCATCTATGAAGGCCTATATGGAAAACTTCATATTACTTACAAGTTATGCCTCTCGATTTTTTTATACACCTGAATACAATTTTAGCCACTTCATTGGTGGTATAAAACCTAGTCTATGAAAAGACATAGCTATCCATGACTTTGAATTTTACTGGTAAATTTTATGATGTGCCCTCAATTTCGAAATGGTGATCATTGAACCTTAGGGGTATCATTGAGATAAGAAGTGTAAATTGGAGTTTAATTCAGGATATATTATGGATAAATCTATTCGTGATAATAAATTTAAACATCCCACTTTTCAAAGGTGGAGAAATAAACACCCCATATATTACCCTAGGGGGACTATGAAATACATTGGGTGTGGGAAGTAAGGAAACCTACATAACAATTAAAAATAATTGAAACCCAATAATGTGTTGGAAGAGAGGAAATATCTAGTCTGCATTATATGTATTTTTAATTTCTACAATTTAAAGGAACCAAGGAACTTTAAAAACCAATTATCTAAGATAATGGTATTTACCGATGAAAATCAACTTCCAAGTTAACATGGGATATATTTTTCCATCACAACAACTAAGGTGGATCCTGACAATGAAGTGGTGACATGTTCGCTAGTTATCTATTTAATAATAAAAAACCTATGTTTTGATTGTAGTTTTTTTTTGCGTTCTATCATATCATGAATGTTTCATAAAAATTTATACACTACCACAATGAATGAAAGTAGAGATGTCCGTGAAAATGGAATATGTGGAAGTTATTTTATCCCAAGTATATAATCCCCCCATATCACAATATGTGGGCTGAAATTATCATAGGAACATATCAAATTCCTTTGGTGGAAATTTATGAAATTTTGGGAATGAATTAGGTTACCCTATATTGAGACAACATAAATTTTTATGATAAGGGAGCCACTCTTCATATTTTGAATCAACCCCTAATTATTTACAACTGAAAGAAGATATATGAATATTATTTAGCACCAATATCTAAAGCATGGATATTATTTCCCTATGATAAAGAATATCTAGAACATATGGATGAGTTTAAGGAAAGAACCATCATAAAATTCATGAATATTTTGAGGGAATACACTAATGTGGTTCTTGGGGAATTTCAGGGTCTTCCTATTAGCTGATAAGTTGAATTTTCAATCGATCTTATACATGAGGTGTTTCTATTATATAGGAACCCACATAGAATGAATATTGTAGAAGTTGGATATCTAAATAAGCAACTACATGATAATATAGATAAATCATTTATACTCCCATGTGCTTCACAATGTGGTACACCATCCCTCTTTATAAAGAAAAAATATAGGTCAATTAACCTTTTCATTGACTATTTTAAGCTCAACAAGATCATGATAATGAACAAGTATCCTCTACCATGGATTGATGACTAGTTTTATCAACTCCATGGAGTGAAAAGTATCCCCAAGGTGAATCTGCAGTTGGGATAGTTAACAATTTTGGGTGCAGATGTAGCATATTTCCAGGACAACTTTTCCAACAAGGTACGAGCACTATGAGTTCATTGTAATTCCATTCCAACTCACAAATTCCCTAGAAATATTCATGGGCTGGATGAATTGAGTATTTAAATATGAACCAACATATTTTGGGAAATATTTATATATGATATTATAATATTCTCCAAAACCATGGAGGATTATATGGATCATCAAATCATTATTCTAAAGGCCACAAAAAGCAGAAGTTGTATTCCATGTTCAAAAAATGTGGGTTCGAGTTTCAGTAATTATAATTCATGGTGAATATCATCATAAGAAATGTAATATTTTTAGACTATTCACTGATAGAATTAATTGGATTATGGAAGATTCCAACATCTGTGATAAACAATCACAATTTCCTTGGGTACTCTAGGTATTATCATCGATTTGTCAGATATTTATCCAGATTGTCAATCCCTAATACCAAAATTACTCAAAATGGAGTCATTTTTTCTTAGAATAAAGAATATTAAGTGTTCTTTATGGAGTTCAATGTGAGTATTATCACTACACATGTTCCCACACTAGCCACAAGTGGAGATATTTTCATGGTATTCAGCGTTTCTTTGAAGAAGGGATTAGGTTGTGTCTTAATGAAAAATGAAAAAATCAAAGCATATTATTTATGGAAGTTCATGTTTTAGGAGAATAAATATCCCAAAAATTATCTAGATTTGGATTTAGTTATCTTCTATGTGATAATATGGTGGAAGATTCCCTTTTAAGAAAAGTGTCAAAAATATTTGGATCACAAAATCCCCAATTCTACACTCACATATAAATTGCTTAATATGAACAAAAAAATATGGGTTTAGAACTAATAAAGGAATGTGAATTCTCAATACACGTCGATATTTATAATATGAATAATGTTATAGATTCTATAAGTAAAAAGGATCTAGAAATTCTATCATTGATGAGAATTGAGAGGGATCTGATCTTCTTATATTTGGAAAGGATAGACATGGGAATCATAATTGAAGGAACCTCATCAATCCATTCAAAATGGATTGCCCAATAGTCCCTTATAGAGAAGATAAATATTTCTCAAACAAATAATGTGTTCATAAAGTATAATTTCGAAGTCATTATAAAATTGAATTTTATATAGTATAATGTTAATGAAAATGGAGTTTTAATATTTGGGACAATACTACCTATACCATCAAATCCTATGTTATTGGAGTATTTGACGGATGATACATATAGATCAACATTCTATATCAATATTGAAAGCACAAATATCTTTCAAGGACTCTATGAACACTTTTAGGGGGATAATATGAATAAGAACATAGAATATACATTACAATGTATGGTGTTTCATAAAGTGATGGTGAGAAGGTAGAAATCTAGTGGGATATTGAAACCACTACCAGCACCTAAATGATAATGGAAAACATCATTATGGACTTTGTCAGGGGTCTTCCTAAGACATAAAGAGGTAATAATGATATATTGGTTATGTGGATCATCTTACAAAGACTACACACTACATTTTTATTTGATAGGGCTCTTCAAAGGATCAACTAGAATGAATATATATCAGATAATTGGTGAGGCTACATGGCGTACAATTATCAATTATATCTGATTGATATTTGATACTTACCTCCATGTTTTCGAAAAGTATCTAACATTATCTAAACACATATCTACACGTCAACACGAATTATCACCCCAAAACTGATGGTCGGTCATTCCAAACTATCCAAACATTAGATGACATATAGACAGCATGCTTAGTTGATTTCAAAGGAGGATGGGACCAAAATTTTCCTCTAGTCATGTTCTCTTAAAACAAGAGATTCCACACATCCAAATTTATCCCTATGGATATCTTATTTGGAAGAGGTGCAGAACACCAGTATATTGGGATGAAGCTAGGGAACAAAAATATTTGGGTCCCAAAATGGTTAAGGAAATGGATGAAAGAGTTTAGAAAATTCAACAACACGTCAAGGCTTCTCAAATTTGGCAGAATAACTATGAATAAAATAATTAATGTTTCCTATATTTTTATGTTTGAGACATGGAATCCCTCCACATTTCTCTATTGACGAATTTGAGGATATTTTGTAAGAAGGGAATTCCTTATCTAAGATACATCATACCCTTGGAGATTCTTGATCACATTGGACCATTGGCCTACCTAATAGCACTCCCACCTAACCTATATCACATATATGATGTATTCCATGTATTCATATTGATAAAGTACATACCAAACCCCACATATTTACACAATCAATAGTTGGAACCATTGGATAATAATCTCTCATATGAAGAGAAGCTAGTGAGGATCTTACATCGTCGAGAAAAAGTTTTAAAAAATAATAGAATTCACCTAGTGAAAGTGTTTGGGAGAAACCAAATGTTTGTATAAGTGACATAGGAACCAAACTAAGTGATAAAATTGTGTTACCCTCATTTATTTTAGTTTTGGTAATTAAAATTTCATGGGAATTATTCCTAAGCTAGGGAAAATTATAACAACCCAATTTGAAATAGGTAAAATTGAATATGTAATTTAATTAAATGTATTATTATATATTTTTTATAGAAAAAACATTGAATTATTATCATTGATTATATCATATCATATTAAAAATACCATTATTCATCATTACCATTGGTAACATATCCTTTGAATAGTGATCACATGATTAAAATAAATATAGGTTTTTGACAAATCCAATTGACACAAAAAAATGAAGTGATGGCCTTAAAAAATAATATCAAACCCTATAAAGCCCATTTATTAGAGTTTCTAATGTATATAGAATCTCTACAACTTTCCCTCGACCAATCCCATGCGAAGATCCAAAAACTCAATCATGAGTGAAACTGTATACCAGTGAAGTTCTTACTCCTTGAGATCATGGCCCAAACCGTGCATGTACTTTAAACCACCCCCTAAACGTCTCACTATTGTGTCCCATAATAATAGAGTTATTGAGGGTGTATTAAATTGATATCTATCAAGAAAAAAATAATATGAATCTATAAATTATTTTTTATAGAATAATGGATTTATTTTCATCTAATTGTCTTTAATTAATATATGATTTTTTTAAATAATAAATCCTATGTAGTATTCTTGGAGAATATTCAAATTCAATTAAAGAATTTATTTTGAGGAATTTTTTATTTTTTATTTAATACATTTTATTTTAATAAAATATTATTATTAAATAATGTTCAATAAATATAAATGATCATATAATTTTTATGAAGCCAAATTTAATTTTTATAATCCCTCGAAAATTGTTATTATCAAACAAAACCAATCATTTTTTAATAAATGACAATTTTATATTAAAATAGATTATTAACATATTTAGAAAATTATTTCGAATAAATAAATATTTGATTTGCAACCAAAACATTGAAATTGTCCAATGATGAATTTTTTATAATTTTCTGACACTGTTGAATTTTCAGTTAAAAATTAAATAACGTATTAATATACTTTGAGTATTATGACATCATAATGGCACAAAAGTAATGTAATTAATAATAAAAACTGTATAAATGAGTAGATAATCTTTTTATCTTTAGAATAATTATATTTTTTTTAATTTTATTATTTTTGTAAATACATTATGAATCCTCCAAAACCAATAATATATTTTAATGTTTTAAAATCATTTCATTAAAAGTATCACTCACTTGTACCTAAGAAGGGGGAATATTTTATTATTTTTGACTGTTGTAAATAAAAAATAATAATAACCACTCAAATTTGGAAGAAACCCTCATAAAAAACCATGGAATGGATTTTTTTTTGTAATTTAATTATATAGAGTCCAGAACCTATGTTTGATAAATGATGAAGAATTCCCCCTCATTTACAATATAAACCGCTGAAATATCCACTTTTTCATCACTAAGAATACCTATATCAAATCCTTATTTTATCCTCCCCTCTCTAGAATCCTCCCACGGGACCCCAATCTCTTAATAAGCTCTTTCCAAGAATTTTGAGCCACACACTCATTTAAGGGATCCTCACATTCTCTTCATTAATAAAGATTCGTTATAATATTTTGCCTTATTTTTAGAATTAATAATTTTGTTATATGTATTTACATATCCCTATTAATTCACATTTTATTTTCAAATTATGGGATACCTCATTCTCTATGAGTAACCAATCATATGAATTTTTATGTGACATCATTATGCTGCCAAAATTTCACAACGATTTTCCTTACCAAAACAATTTTATAGTTAATAAAACATCCATTTAATATAGATGGTTATCATGTTTAGAAACATATATATCTTTGAATATGTATTTAAATGTATTTATTTCACACTCCAAGTTCATGGAATAAAATTTAATGATAAATGATTCAATGTTTTATCACCTATGTGGCACACTTAAGCATGATAATGAAATGGATATGACGAGTGTTCCCAGAATTACATTGTGATAAAATGAATTGGGAAAGGTTTCTTCTCATGAGATGTATTGTTTGGAAAGGGAGCAAACCTTACTACTTTTTAGAACATTGTATATCATGATTTATTTGATGTTAGCATCATCCTAGTTTTATGATGTAGTGTTTAATTGTTTCCACATTTCGCATGTTATAATTATCATATTGTATCATACCTTATTATGCATGTTCATTTTATTCCCCATTGATATCCCTGATGTATAACATTTATTACATTATTATTGGATTATTATCTTACTCGAATTTATATCTCTCTTCTTTCTTATGTATGTCACCAGGTTATCCCATGCAATTTTAAGTGCCATAATGTTAAGGAAGGTTTCAATAAAGATGATGTTTTAGTTGTTTTCAATGGTTATGTAATGTACGTAATTACCACAGACACTATAATTCTCGATATTATGAGTTTTATTAAGTGTATATTTATATAATAAATCATTTATTAATTAAAAATAAATAATAGGGTATTTATATTACATTTTGGGTTCCTAAATCATTGTTTTACATTGCAGACAACCATGAAATATATTTTCTCAAAGTCCAGACCCAGACACATTAAGTGGATACTTTGGCTATAGGAATTTGATATTGAGATTATAGAAAAATAAATATTAGATAATTTTGTTTCAGATCATCATTAATGATGATGTATTAATAGGTGTAATGATCCCAACGATATTAATGTTTGTTCCTTGACAAAATATTACTCGTTGTTTTGGTTGTGTTGTATACTTTGTATGTAGAATTTACCAATTTCCTAACATTATGTTTCATCTGTATGTATTTATTAAATAACAAATGGTATACATGAATCTCTAAATGTAATTATTGGTTTTTGGATGACCCTTTTGTTCTTATGTGGTGTTATGATGGTGTCTATAAGATATTTGTCTTAGTAGATGAAATATAAATTATTCATGAGGGTTATTATATCATCCCAACCTAGAAGACACATAGGGCGGTGCACCAAGCTATATAAACACTTGGACTTCTGTTTCCCACCTTGTAGACCAATGGTTTGTATCTAGCACTGAGGGTCTCATAGAGGTATAGTAGAGGGACTATACACTATAGATAATTAGTAAATAATAGAGAAAAATAAATTCAACATAAAATAATAACAATTTACAATAAAAAAATCATGAATGATAATTATTCATTAACATTATCTTACGAAAATATATGTATGTTTATAAGTACATAGCGATATTTTCAATAAAAGTAAATGAATAAAAACACTCTAATTTTCCCTTATATCATCATGATAATGGGATCACTCATATTCTCAGATACTCTATCCTATCCAGAATGATTACAACAAAAACGCTCAAACCAGAAACCTGATCCTACAATCGTGAGGTCGATTTGTGCACCCCCTATGAAATGGAAGCCTGAATCAGGTGTAAAATATAATTTGAAGGCCACAACCATTTTTATCTAATAAAATAAAATATGTTTAAAAAAATAAATAGTATACATAATTATCAAGAGGGTAGTGATTTTATAAATGTAAACAGGGATCAGGTTCCTCAAGGAAACATGGTTGACAAAAATTGCTCCAGCCAAAGCAGTAATATCTTTGAAAAATACCACATATATATATAAACATATATTTAAATTAATATAATTTGGTATAAAAATTCTCCATAGAAGATGCAAGGAATCCACATTGTAGATATTTTTATAGTAATAAAGTTGTCCTTGGACCCACAGCTTCAAGCCCAGGAACCCGTAATGGGATGTGAGAAGAATTATAAGAAATGTACCATTAGTCATATGTAATAAAAATTAGGAACTATATAATTCATCTAACCTATAATCCTATATAATGTATACTATAATGTGAAATCCATGTATCTAACATGGGTTAATGCACTTCAACATGTGTAATGAACCCATCCATGGAATTACATAATGTTGAAACTCAAGTATTTCTCATAAATCCTATGTTCAATACGATCCCATCCATGGTGTTTTGTGTAATGTGAACCCAAGAATTTTGTAAAGTTTTAACATTTTCATATATCATATGTTCCCATCCACAGTGTTCTATAATAGGTAAACACAAGTAGCACTAAAGTAATAAACCCTAGTATCTCTCATGGGAAAATTAATTTCAAACAACCAATGAGTCCATCGAAGGCTTTCCACAAGGAGGCACCTAAGTATCAGTCAACAGGAACATAAATAAACTATCTATTTAACATTAGATAATAGAGATTTACATTCACATAAACATTCCCTATAATTTTCTCATCATTAACAATTAAGAGGCCAAGAACCAAAGGAACCCTTATCACACAAGAAATGATTAAATTACATGATATTAAAATTTTAACTAAAATTAGGGCATCCGATTTTATAATAAACTAGAATATCATGCATTAAAATAATTAATCAATAAATGTTTTGTTAAAAATTAAAATCAATTTAAATTATAATATGTTCAAGTGAAACATGTAAAGAATTAAAAAAATTACCAAGTAAAAAGTGGTTTAGCTAAACCAATTTTTTAATTACAGGTTTTAAAATAATTCCATGGAATTCCAGAACACACCCAAGGGATGGTTAAGTCATTTGAGAATAATGGTTCAAGGATTATGTAATAAAACTCACCTTAATAAGTATTTCATGTTGATTTCACTGTTCTCCAACCATGTAAAGAGACTAAGGATCAATGAGGTTGCTCTCTAAAAATCAATTTTACGTATTTCATGTTTTTAGAGAAATGCATAGAGTGTTTAACGTGTTCCACAATGGGATTAATTTTTAAATGATGAAACATTAAGTGAAAACAAATTAGAACATCAGCCTTAGGTGTAGGGATGTCCACTCATCAAATATTGGTATTTGATTCAAGTTGGAATGATTGAAATAAAAATATACATCAAAGATGATAAGAATAGGGAAATAGTTATTGAAAAAATTGAAAATTCTATATGGTAAGAAAAAAATATGAAAAAAAACATGGAGGAATCATTTACTTATTGAGGGGAATCCAATGGATTAGGCAGTGTTCAATTCAGGAAAGGAATAAGGGATATCCACCCATTGTAGAGTGTGGAAGAGCAATGCATGCAGGGGGGAGATACTAGTTTTGAAATGGAGCATAATATAGGGGTGATGTATTTAAATAAGGAATGAAAAATTTTCATTTTTAATCATTAAAAAAATTCTTGGTTTGGAAAATCCTATACCAACCACGTTCACCTAATAACCAAGGGATATGCCCCCCTAATATGGTTATCTGTATATATTTAAAAACCATGAACAACACATGTTGTGTCCACTATCTAAATAGGAATTCCATTCATGGTCGTAAGAACGATCAAACAAACTATGGACTTCACCCATGCTCTTTCCTTTTCCACTCTTTAAAATGGATGTTTGAATCGAAGTGCTGAAAAAAATTATCTGAGAATGTGGGAAGCATTTTGGAACCTAAAAACATCTAAAACATCAATTTTATCTGATCCAAAATATAAATTTATTTTCCAAGGATCAATTTAATGGTTCTCCCATCCAAAAATGAAAAAATCAAACTTAGCTAGAAAATTCATCTTGGCCCAAAACATGGGACGCTTCAATCTCCCAACTATATAAATTATTATCCTTATGAATCCATGTAAAAAACGAAAAAAACACATGACCTACTCAATTATTGATTTTTTTTCAAATGGTTTCATTTTTTTCAAACACCCAACACACCTCCATGACTAATTCTACACATATACAACCTAAACCATTTAAAATCGAGACAACACTCATACCAAGGAAGATAAATATAGAAGGAATTTACATGAGCCCATTTAACCAAAGACATGATCCTTCCATCATAACTTTTATCAAGTGTCCTAAGCCAATCTTCACCTTAGGTATTCACCTTTGAATTCAAAATTCTGAGTCATGAAAATTGAAACATCAATATTTCATTCCAAATAAAATCAATAGAAATATAATGATGATGCTAACACATTCCTCCGAATGAAACTCTAGAGTAATAGAAATTTAACTAATTTTGGCCCTCATTCATATGTCAATGGTTAACTCCAATTGACCCAACATAAATTTGTTCACATCCAATTACATTAAAAATCTAAAATATCCCTTTCTATGACACCCGCCTAAACCCACGGTGTGCACGATGTGGTTAAATAGTTTCCATATATCTATTTTCAAGATAGATATAGTTAAACCACCTATAGATGACTATTCTCAATAATATTCTTCTTAGAAAACTATAAAATTTCAAATGCTAGATCCCAATATCTTTAAGAGAAGCAATCTGGATATCACATCGACCACATTCAGTGATGCTCATAACAAAAATCTGGTGATATCATATAATCAAACCATTCATATTTATTTTTATCAAATAGAATACAGGTGTTAAATCAATAGTCTAATGACCAATAATGAATTCACATGACCCATATCTCAAGAGGTTCATCTAAGAATTTCCTATGGTGGAATCCAAACCACAAGGATTATGTTAAACTATTCCTATATATTAATTACAAGGAATACATACATACAAATCGAAGGGGAACTTTTTCTTATTTCACCTCAATATATAACAAATTATCTCATGATGAAATCAATATAAAGTCAATATAGGGTTCATGATCACCACTATACTAGGATAACACTATGATTTTTATTAATATGATTATATATGTCCCTATAAATCTAGAATGTGTTATCTAGGCCACACATGCATTTTTTAATCCATGAATCCATTACTTTTACCCATGTGTGTTTAGGTCCTTTCAAGTTTATCCCCCATCTGGGGAACTTACATTAAATTTATTCAATCTCTAGGTCATCATACCAAAAAGATTTATATTTAAAAATTTCAGCCCTTACCCTTACTCATCCACTCAATTACATTTAACACCAAATTGTTTCTACGTATAACAAACTATATATGAATATACCATACACATCATCTATATATCTGTTACCTCCTGGTTCAAACCTATCTTATGATACCATAAGTCATATTCCTAAAAGTTCAAACTGACCATGATAAATATAATTTCTCCATTTTAAAACTATTGGAGTTACCTTGGAAATACTCCTCCAAATTGGGAATCTCAAATATTCAATAATTTTTCAAATGACCACATGTCACATATCATTATTTCGAATTAGAATCCTCAATAACACAAGCCATTGTCAAATGGCCTAGGTGACCAAACAGTCCTACTCAATGTTGGTAGTTTTCATAAAATAATCACTTAGGGTGATGGGTAATGTCTTGGGAATGACCATGCCTAAATAAAATTTCATTATAACCTATCATCCATTTGTCTAAGAAATTTCGTAAAATGAATCTTTCTAAAAAAAATGAAATAATAGTCACAAACCAACCTATTACACTTGATGTCCTTATTATAATATCATCATTGGCCTAAAAATGTATTTATCAGAGAGAGGTAATCTAGGTCCATCCACTTAGCCCAAATAAACCTTGTGTGAGAACCACTCCCCATTCATAGAAATTTGTCGTACATAATCAGACACACATGGAATCCCGATTTTTGAAGAGGTCAAACTAAAATAGGAAAGAATTATTGACTTTTATGGCCAGAAAAAATCATCATATGTGTAACAATATCACATTCCTACATCGAGATACTATGATCTGATCGTCACTGATCCTGCAAATTTGGATCACTTGTTCAGTGGTCACAATAAAAGCATGAAAGTAAAAAACAATATATATTCATAGGTATCCATGTATGAGAATACCTCCCTTGAAATTCAACATAATAGACATCCAACCATATACCTAGGGGTGTCAAGTTAGTTATATTGAGTCCAACTTGGGACAACTGGAACCTAAACAACACCTCTAGTTTGAAAAATAAAAGGATTCATTCACCAATTATTTATGGTCATAAGGTGTTACTATAATCAGGATAGCTCTTTACATAACCATTACATCAACCCTAATACAAGGTTACACCTAAAAAGATCACTAGTAATTACCATCATACCTCTAGGCCTAAAAAATTTCAGGATAAATTAATTATAGTTTCACAGAAATGGCCACATTTCTATTCAAGGTAATTTCAATGAAACAATTAAAACCGACCCCTATATGGGTTTTCTTTCAAAAAACCACTAAAAGATATAATTTTATGGAATTTACATGATTCCCATTCATTTAAAAATTTAAAACAGGTCATATACCATATATATGAAGTACTATTTGTTAGTTCAACTATAATTCTCATGTTTTTCATAACTCCTTGAAACAGTTGTAAAATTTTCTATTGATTTCATTTTTTTCAACAGTTTATTTAATTCATCATTTTTCATAAATATATTGGTTAAAAAATGTATTTTTTATATCTATAGAAGAAAAAAATCAATTAGTTTTTAATTTGAATTTTAATTAACTGATCCCTAATGATAATAAATCACAAAAGTAGATATAGAGACCTTCATTGATTAAGGGAAATATCCATGTATGATTCCACCATACTTTTATATGTAACACCATAAAACTAGCTAGAGTCACATTAAATAATCTTGAAATATATCATATGTATACCCCAATGGGGATAAATTACAAAGAATATCATAAGGGTGACCTATGAGGATCACATCCTATCATTCTAGGTTTAATTTAATACAGCCCATAATAGTTTATATTATTGAAATCTCAATATAATCTTGAAGTGTTTATCTCATATTAATTATTCCCCAAGTAAAATACTTGATTCTAGTTGTACATTTAAGGATTTAGTCATATGGGTCAACATTCCAAAATAATATCTTCTATCCATTATAAAGGAAATAATTTTTTGGGAGAAATTCAGTTCAATATATACATATAATCATCGTAGTTCAGTTTGATAATATACCATTCATGAGTTATAAAGTAACATTCCATTATAAGTTACAACCTGTACTCATATAACTATAACTAGATTTTTTTCATGCTATCAAATTAGAATATCCATAAAATGTTGTTTAATTACATTTTCACTATTCACTAATATATAAGGGCCCATTCACATTAAAAAATGTATCATCAATTCCCATTTTATTGACAACATATTAGTAAATATGATTTAAAAATATAGAATTCCTATATGATATGGTTCAATCATATGGGTAAACATTCCCCAATTTATAAAGCGCTCATATACATAAAAATTAAAACTTTGGAACCCATTTAATAAAAACCATTAATTATTCATCTCATTAAACTAATAGTATAGCATCAGACATTTCCAAATTTTTTGGATAAATATAATTACAACATCAATTAATGTATGAAATTCTTTTTAGGTATCTGAAAGTAGATTATTTATCCATACATATTTTGTAATTATAACCATACATGACATAGAGTAAAATAAATATATTTAATCAACAAAAGAAGACATAGAAATATGACGGGTGATAAATAACACAACACGGTATATAAGAAATCATAATAAAAAACCACCTAATCAATAGACAAAGGTAAGAATGCTAAATAATTACTTAAGCAAGTTATAAAAATCCCCAAGCACCATTGAAACTATGATGTACCCTACATGGAATGTCATATGCATGGATTTTAAATTCTATGTCCATATAGAGATGCATTCAACAACACCTAAATTCCATATCGGGCCAAGGGTAAAATCCATAAATCAAAAATTAGTAACCATCAAAACTAAAACAATTACCAAAGGTGAAATAAGAACCAACTATTAAATATAACAACATGAACAACATTCTCATCCCTAGTAACATGATCATTCCCTCTTGTGTGGGTTATACAGACATAGAAAAATGCCTTCTACCATGTTCCAACACATTCATGGTCTCATGTATACAATCCCAAAATAATAATAATAATTCCAAATCAAAAGAACTTTTGATAAAACATGTAATTTCCAAACCCAGAAGAAACATAGGATAGTTCACTGAGCTAGTTGGCCACTTGGTCTCAAGTACATGTCCCTGTACAATAGAGGATTCATACTAGTAATAAGTGTCTGATGGATGTACAGTTGGGAGACTATACCGTCTATATCAATAATAAAATATATTGGAAGAAAACTAAATAAAGGTTGTGGAATATAATAAAAACTGATAATCCATAATAATAAAATGATAATTATGCATGAAAATACTCTCACAAAAATATAGGAGGATATTTAAGTACTAGTAGAGACAAAAATTATTAAATGAAAAAAATAAATAGTGGCTTTCCCTCATAACATCATTAGCACATGATTTTTACTCTACTCCCATTGTATATCTTAGTCAAATAGATAACTTCAAGAAATCACAAACCCAAAACCTAATAGTTTAATAATGAGATATGTTCAAGTAATCTAATGTAATAGAGGCCCAAAGAGGGTGTGATATATACATAGTAGGAAACCAACAATAGTGTTTATCAAATCAAGACCTTTTATATAAAATAACCATTGTGTGGGTATATCAAGAAGGTATACAATAATTAAATGTAAATTAGTTCCACTCATATTCCTCAAGGACACCTAGATAACCATACCCACATAATCTTAATCTAGCATATCTCTGAAGAAGACACATGTATATATATTCTTATGTTTAAAGTTCTATATATAGATATGTATATGCATCGTGGAATGTCCAATGTATCCACATAGTTATAAAGGTGATAATAATAAATTAGTCCTAGGATCTGTGCTTAGAAGTCCGGGAATCTATAAATGAGTGTGATAAACATCATAAAAAAGGATAATTTGTCATATGTAATAATAATCAAGAATAATATATTTATTCGTACCTATGATCCCATCCAAGTTGTTCTATAATGAAGAAACCATGTGTCACACAAGGCGGAATGATCATCCACATTTCTAATGATCTTGTCATTGGAGTTTCATAATGGGGAAACCCATGTATCACTCATAACTCCCATTTACCCTAAGAACCAATCCATGGATTACTATGTAATGGAAACCCATGTATTTATCAACATTTTAGGGATGTCATCTATCCTATAAGCATGTCCATGGAATTCCATAATTAGGAAACCCATGAATCACTCAATGTATACTATCATTCAAGTGAGCTATGAGACCATCCATGGAATTCCATAAAAAGGAAACTTGATAATCACCCATGGAATAGTTATTTTCTAACATCCAATGATCCCATCCAAGGTATTTGAGATGGTGGAACCCAAGTATTTATCAGGGTGTAGATGAATCATTTAACTATATAAATTCAAATAATAGAGATGTGAATTTATATAATAATTATAAATATTATATTGAGTGGAAAATTTAAAAATAAGTGTACTTAAGAATGTCATAAACTAGTCCAAAGTGGGAAATCCAATATTCCAATTATTACACTAAAATTAAGACATATAATTTAATAATATAAGAAAACATTATTCCATAATATAATTCTCCAATACATGTTTAGTTTTCAAATTCAAATAAATCAAATGAATAATATTTGTTAAGTAACAAACATCAACCTTGTGGTTTTACTAAACGATTTAAATTAATTAATAAAACAAAAATAATTCAATGGAATTTATGAAAATGATAAGAAGGTGGTTTAATCATTATCTAAGAACACTATATAGTGTATATAATAGAAATAATAGTAAGAGGTTGTCTAGGTTGAGATAATTGTCCTCCAAACATGTAAAGGGACTAAGGGACAATGAGGCTGTGATATAAGAAATTAAATTTAATGTATTCAATGTTTTATGATAAAATTATGGAATGTCGGATGTGTGGAATGATAGAATTAATTTAAAAATGAATATATATTATGGTAAAAGTAACCATACCACCTGAATTAAACATTATATATTATTCTAGTCCAATATATGACTTTTATTCAAGATAGAACGAGAGAAATAGGAAGAATGACCAAATTCCATGAAAATAGGCTAAACGTGCTTGCAAATATTTAAAATTGTGTTTGGAGAGAGAAACTGAGAAAAAATAAGAGAAATCTAAAACTTATCAAAGGGTTTCTAATGAATCCAATAACATTTTCTTCATACATTGAAGAGAGTAGATCCTCCCACGGATGTTAGATAAAGGGATATTCATGTGGGGGACCTACTAATAATGAAATAGAGGAGAAAAGAGGGGTTTTTATATTATACTAGGAAGGTAAAAATATTCCTTTATAACTCTTTTTAATTTTTCATTGTTTATCAAATAATGTGGAAAACATTTTCTGCTACATCCCATGGGATAGGCCCACCTCACCCTTCTAGATTAATGGTTTGAAAAAACCATTCATAGACCTTATGGTGGCCACTTTCCACCCAAAAATAACCTTTACAGTTAGCCTCATGGTATAACAAAATATTAAACACAATCGTGTTCCTTCACTTTCATCCCTATACAATGGTTTCTAGAATCCCAATTCTCTTTATACTCATCCATTATTCTAATACACATTTTTAAACATAAAAAAAATACAAAAAAAATATTATGTTCTCCAATGCTCATTTTTAAAATTTGAGGCTCAATTATGGTTCATACCACACCCAAAATGAAAAGTTTAAACTCTCTTAAAATTATCAACATGGTTCAAAACATGGGATGTTATAGTTTCTAGTACTCAACATGGAGATTTCATCAAACATGATAGATATTATTCCAAAAAATCATTCCTAATATAATTTATTATATTTAACTATTTAAATATTCTTGGAGTTGAGTGGTGGGATGTGATACATTATGGAGGTTGTTAAATATTGGTAGTTAGTAAGAGTTTCCTTAGAATATTCAAATACTGGTTCAGATTTTTTATTTTTGAAGATTAAATTTCATCAGAACATTTCAATCATATCCTGGAAATGCATAAATGTTTTTTCTATAGAATATGATTCAAAATGGGTTGAGGTAGTGTCATTTTTTAATAATCATGCCAACACTGTAATTAAATTAATTAAAATGACATATTTTCAAGGTTTATAGTGACAAAACCTTTTATAATTGACAACAGAACACATTTTAAAAATTTCTATCTATAATAATTGATGGTAATATAAGGATGTCCCTATATAAAAATAAATCATTATATCCACAATTTAGCTGAAAAATTGAAATTTTGGATAGGTAATTAAATCAAATCATAGTTAATGTTTTTTCATGTTATATGGAGTAGTATTCCATAAAACATGATGATCCATTATGGGAATTTATAAGAACATTATAAACAATAAATTGTATGTCTCATGTAGACTTATTTTTAAGAAAAAAATTAATATTCCTAGGGAACATTATTATAATACTTTCTATTTTGTGATGGGTCAAGACTTAAATTTTAATACTATTAGTAAATTAAGTCTTCATGAGATGAGTGATATAGATTATATTAAGTGTGATTCATTTGAAATTATTGAATTTTAAAAGAGTAGAAAAAATGTTTTATTATTATTTATCTAAAATAGAAAATTTAATTTCACACAAATGTTTCTTCTATATGACTCTATAAATATAATATTTCATAGGAATCGCGAATACATGTGGTATGAAGCCTTCCCCATCCTTTGAGTACTTGAAAATGGAGTTATTGAGTTATTAGTAGAATAAAATAAACAATTATTGGTGGATAGCCCAATACTAAAACATTAAATTTAGGGTCATACATAAGTATTATCTACCATATCAATATTTGAAAATTAATGTGGATTTAGGTGAAGCAGGGTATATTAAAACTATAAGGACTTAGAAAGATAAAAATATTCTCTTGATTGTTATTTTATATTTTAAATAAGTTTTATTCCATTTATTTCTACCCCAATGAGTTTTTGAATAGTTAAATTTGTGTTTAACCTAGATTCACTCAATATTTCTTTGTTTCATTTATTTGGAACTGTTTGGGAATCTTGACCATGAGTTGATGCTCTTTTACAATAGGTGAGGTGATAATGAAAGTGGTACATGGTAGGTGTAGTTACGGTGGAAGGTAATATAACGACCCATAATTTACATACATTGTCATTACTTCATAATTTAAGCACACTTATTACAACATATAGAAAAATCAGGAAAGGACCGTATAGGTATAGAGTCTTTAGAAACTGGGAAACATAAACAACTGGTTCATAAAGAATCTACATTGCCTCACATTTATTTCATCATATCTAGAGTCCCTTTTTGGCATATCCTACTTAATAACCTTCTTCCCGACCTGGGGAAATAAAACATACAAAAGGGTGAGCTCAAATGCTCAGTAAGGGTTAACAAAATAAATATCAATGACATCATATACATAAGAACATAACTTTTGGAAATCTTAACCTGCAAAAGAAATCATAATTTCATAACATGGGATACATCATAGTGGTGAAATTTAATCCCAATAATCATAACTTAAATCATGAAACTTTGTGTCATACACACATAATCATACAGAATCATTTCTTGTTAGTCAAGACTCATTTCCAAGACTATCTTAGTGGACAAAGTCAATTTCTGAACCGATTTCACTCCTTGTTTCAGTCCAGTTTCACTGAACCGGTTTAACCTGCTGTTCCAACCATGTCTATCTCATGAGATATAAAATCATTACCCAATGCATTGGTGTGAGATATAGGTCCCACCCATCTCATAATGATACCATTCTTATGTGTGCCACAAAATCATAAATCATACATCATTGCATAACCCATGTAGTAAAAATGGGATTCATAAACAACATGACATCATAAAACAATTCATATAAGATAAATGAATTCATAAAAATAATTCCATCACAACATAATAAAATCGATGTAATAATAGGGATAGAAACATAACCCTATATTAAATTAGATGGAAAATAATTTTGATAAAACACTTGAACTCCATTCTTGAGGAAAATATCCTTTCTACTTCAAAAACACTTCTTCCTTTCTTAACATGTCATACAATTCTAAACTAAAAGAAGTTGATTAAAAATTAACTTGAAAACATGTAAAGTAAGATTCTTGGAAATAATGTTTTAAAAATCCATTCATGCCGTATAAGTTAAAAAACATTCTTCTTGTACTTTTGTCGGAAAAGTCAAAAAGTACGTCGTACGAAAAATGACAAAAGATTCCTTTCATATCTTTTACTAAAAACTCACCGAAGGGTAAAATTGGATTTAAAAAATTGTAGGTGGATTGAAATAATATTATATATTGAGAAAACACGGATTTGGATGATAAAATACACCCCAGTAATTACCAAAGTATAAACAATCTCGGATAAAAATGAGATTGTGATATTTCCCTTACCTTAGGTCTGATTTGCTTCGTAAGTTTCTGAACCTCCTGTATAATGATTTAAATAATGTTATTTACTTATTACAGAATCATAATTATTTTTATGATATCATATATGGTCATATTCTTATCTTATTATTAGTAATATTTCATTACTACTTGTTATTCGGGTGTTTATTAATTTTTTGTTCTTATGCATGTTTGTCGAATAAATTCTTATTCTTCTCTTTAGGTTATAGATACCTCATTTCCAGAATGGTATTAGTGTAATATATATCATATTCATTCATTAAATTCATTTATATAATCATTACACAATGAAGATCATGTAGAACGAATCACATCACATCGTGCAGACGGTATTCCGTACGTACACACGAGCGATGATATCGTTCCCATGATCGTGGAATTGTATTGGAGTGTATGTATACTATTTCAAAATAAATAACACTTTAAAATAATTATATATATTCATTACGTTCACCCTTATACCCATCCAAATAAGGTGGTGATGGAAAATAGATTACACCACGGCGTGGAGACGGTATTCCGTACGTACGCACGCGTGGTGATTTCATTTTCCGTAGGACGGATAAGAGGTGAAATAGGGTTGTTTCATATTTATAATAATATATCAGTATATGAGTGATACTGATGTTATTACCTCATAATGAAACAACTAAAGAATAGGGAGTAGAAGAAGAATGGAACTTGACGAAAACGGTAGAAGGCATTACCTCTTTCTCGAAGTGCCTCCTTTAAGCTTTCTCTTAAGGCACTAGAGTTGGTCTTTTGATAAGACCAGTACCTCTAGTAGGTTTCCAAGTAAGTGGGGAAGTGAAATGGGCAGGGTTTGGCCGAGATTGAAGGCTCAATTTGGTGTGAGGAGGAGAGGGAGGAGGTGCCCTTTTACAAGGGAGGAGAGGGCCACCTCTGGAAATATAAGAAATATTAGTTTATATTAAATCCCAACCCCACATAAAAACTTCCAAAATGACTCATATCCGATGCTTAGATGAGATAGGGTTGTAATACCGTCAACCAATAAAATTTAGACATGTTAGGAATTTATTTGAAACATTATCAACTTGATTTATCCTTATTTATCAATTTAATTTTATTTGTGGTAATAATATTCTAAATTTTAAAATATTATAAATAATTACATATGTGTTGTGAATTTTCCATAATTTGACACTTTATGACATTGTCGACCATATAAATTTTAATTTATAATTTTTAAATATTATTGTTATTTTTAAACAATTTTATAATATGTTATTTTTATAAAATAACAATAGTGTCAATTTTGACACTATTCTTTTATTTGAATTTAAATAAAATATATACAGAAGGTATGTTCGAAATAAAATCTTTAATAGATTCATAAAATGTCATATGTATCTATAAAATTAGTGTAACACATTAAATAGTTCATATATTATTTATTTTAATATTTTTAAAACAATTTATTTGATATTTTAATTAATAAAATAATTTCAACATCACTATTGTTTCATAATTAATGATAATTATTTATCCCTAAAAATTTTAAATAAATTCCTATGATGTAGATAATTGTATTAGCTTTCTGGAGACTATTCAGGTTCGATGCTTCATTAAGTTTATCACTAAATTAAAATTATTATACTTATAAGATTTAAGAAAGTGACATGTTGTCACATTCTTTGGTTTTAATAATAATTAAATTATTTTCATGGAAAAAAGTCCATTAAATGAATCTAATCTGACCCTTAGGTGATATGGGTCGACTGTTAGTCATCCAATAAGATTTTTGCAGGTGTTAGGGTAATTTTATAATCTTATATTTACCCTTAATTACCCGATTTACCTTTAACTATGGTAAATAAAATTTACCGTAGTAACTATTCATAATGCCCAAAAATAAAAGGTAGCCTATTAACCTAATTTGGACCCACTGATTATGAATATGGAATCCATTTTTCAAAATTCAAAACATATAAGTTGCAGTAATTAATTTAAAATAAATCTCGTTGTTAGGAAAATGGGTTTTAGAAGTTAAAACATTGCCAAAGATTGAAATGTTTTTACCGATGAATTCAATGTGAAATTAATGATAATGACATACATTATATTAAATGGTAAAAATCTATTCTATTTATACTTTAAAACCATTCAATATTATAATTTATTCATATAAATTATCTCAATGAAAAAAGTTGTTTTTAATTAAAAATTAGCTTATTTTTACTATTCATTAAAATATGAAAGTTATCAGAAAAATATTAAAAATTTATCCAAATTAAATTTTTATACCCTGATTCAAAATAAGAATTTTATTTTGTCAAATTGAACTTATAAACATGTCAAAAACTAGATTTATTGTGGTTGCGTCATCAAAAGGCGGCAAAACTGTATTTTTTGAAAAATATTTCTTTTATCCAAAAAAATTGACTTTGCTTTTATACCTCATTCTAGAAAATGTATAAGTTGAATTAAAATGTTATAAAATTCAAAATTCAGTTATTACTATTCATAACGGCTAGTTTTAATAATATTTTAATAGAATATCGTTGTTTAGTGAAACTCGGTATTGCGTACGACGCAAGCTATCGAGGAACACCGCAGTTGCGTGTAAAGCAAGCCAAGCTAGTGTTTTGTGTAGTGAAAGATTCCTTTGATGATTTATATAACATAAAAACAAAATATTTCTCATAAAGTTCTCGGGTGTTACATTCTACCCCCCTTAAAATGAATTTCACCCTCAAAATTCGTCACTTTGTAACAAACGGATGAGGATACATCTCCCTCATCATATCCTCAAGCTCCCATGTAGCTTCTTCTAATTGGTGGTTCCTCCATAAAACATTCACCAAGCGAGTGGTCGTGTTTCGTAGGACTTTTTCACTACGATCCAGAATCTCTATCGGTTGTTCTTCATAAGAAAGATCTTGCTCAAGCGGTATAACTTCTGAGCTGAGTACATGTGAAGGATCAGGTATGTACTTTCTCAGGAGAGATACATGGAACACATCGTGAACTTGAGAGAGATTCGGTGGAAGCGCCAATCGGTAAGCTACCTCCCCAACACGATCCAGTATTTCAAAAGGACTGATATATCTAGGGCTCAACTTCCCCTTCATTCCACATCCCATGACCCTCTTCCAGGGAGATATTCGTAAGAGCACTTTATCACCCACTTCAAACTATGGGTCTTTTCTTCGGTTGTCGGTATAACTTTTTTGTTGACTCTGATCTGCTCTTATGTGTTGTTGAATAGATCATACCTTTTCTACCATCTCCTCAACAATATCAGGTCCTAATATATTTCTTTCCCCTACTTCATCCCAGCAAGTTGGAGTCCTGCATTTCTTTCCATAGAGAGCTTTATAAGGAGCCATCTGAATACTGGAGTGAAAGCTATTATTATAAGAAAATTCCACCAAAGGTAGGTGTTGATCCCAACCACCTTTGAAATCCATAAAGCAAGCTCTCAACATATCTTCTAGAGTTTGAATTGTTCTCTCAGACATACCGTCTGTCTGAGGATGATAAGCAGTGCTGAAACTCAACTCTGTATCCAAAATATGCTGAAGACTTCGCCAGAACATTGAGGTAAACCTCAGATCTCGATCAAATATAATAGAAAGTGGTACTCCATGCAATCATACCACTTCCTTCACATATATCATGGCAAGCTGATCTAGATAGAAATCCTCTCTAATAGTGATGAAGTGTGCAGACTTTGTAAGGTGATCAAATATGACCCAGATAGCATTATTGCCTTTGCATGTTTTAGGAAGTCCTGTGACAAAGTCCATAGTGATGTTTTCCCATTTCCATTCGGGTGTGGGAAATGGTTGTAACATCCCCTTAGACTTCTGTCTATCAGTATTAACTTGCTGACAAACCAAGAATCGAGAGACATATTCAGCAACATCTCTTTTCATGCCATCCCACCAGAAGTACTCTTTCAGGTCCCTATACATCTTCGTTCTTCCAGGATGAATAGAGAATGAAGAACTATGTGCCTCATCCAGCAGATCCTTCTTTAATTCGGGGATGGGAGAAACACAAACCCGATTCCTGAACATTATTATCCGATCACAATCAAGGTTGAATTCAGGAACATTTCTCACCTTCTTTTTTAACTCGACATCTTCTTTCTGTGCCTCTTTAATCTTCACATGTATAGATGGTTGAACATTCATTTGAGACAGATACGATTTTCCCCTTTCATTATTATTCCAAGATCCATCCTTTGTAAATCCTTAAATATTGGATCTTTTGTGATCCTCATCATGGATAAACTGTCATGGTCTTGTCGACTTAATGCATTTTCCACCTTGTTTTCTTTCCCATGGTGGTAATGAATTGAGCAGTCGTAATCCTTAATCAGCTCCAACCATCTTCTTTGGCGCATATTCAGCTCCTTTTGTGTGAAAATATACTTTAAACTTTTATGATCAGTATAAATATCACACCTTTCACCATAAATTTAATGCCTCCAAATCTTTAAGGCAAAGATTACCGCAGCTATCTCCAAATCATGAGTTGGGTAATTTTGCTCATGTATTTTCAAATGTCGTGAGGCATAAGCTATCACCATATCATTTTGCATGAGAACACACCCCAAACCCTTCTTGGATGCATCATTGTAGATCACAAACCTTTCTCTACTACAAGATAGTGTGAGCACAGGTGCACTGGATAACCTTCTTTTCAACTCCTAGAAATTCTCTTCACATTCCTCCGTCCAAACAAACTTAACTCCTTTCCGAGTCAACTTGGTGATTGGATTAGATAATCGTGAAAAATCTTTCACAAAACGTCGATAATATCCAGCCAAACCAAGAAAACTTCAGATCTCAGTCACTATTGTTGGTCTCGACCATCTTTCGATAACCTCTGTTTTTGCTAGATCCACAGATATCCCCTCTTTTGAGATTATGTGACCCAAAAATGAAACTCTTTGAAGCCAAAATTCAGACATGGTAAATTTTTCATAAAGCTTATCCTTTCTCTGGGTCTTCAATATAATTCTCAAGTGATCTTCATGTTCTTCCTTGATCTTTGAATATACAAGAATATCATCTATAAAGACTACCACAAACTGATCAAGATAGTCTATAAAGACTCTATTCATTAGATCCATGAAGATAGCAGGGGAATTAGTAAGACCAAATGGCATCACTATAAATTCATAGTGTCCATACCTTGTACAGAAATCCGTCTTTGGTATATCCTCCCTTTTGACCCTTAATTGGTGATACCCGGAACGAAGATCAATCTTGGAAAAGTATTGAGCTCCTCGTAGTTGGTCAAATAAGTCATCAATGCGTGGGAGAGGATATTTGTTCTTGATAGTGATCTTGTTAAGTTCTCGATAATCAATGCAGAGTCTCATTGATCCATATTTCTTCTTAACAAAAAGAATAGGTGCTCCCCAAGGTGACGCACTAGGGTGTATGAACCCCTTATCAAGATTCTCTTGGAGTTTCTTCTTCAATTCTGGCAACTCAATTGGGGCCATTCTATAAGGTGTCTTTGAAATAGGCAAAATAGCTGGTACGAGTTCTATTGAAAACTCAACTTCACAATTTGGTGGGAGACCCAGTAATTCCTCCGGAAAGACATCATCAAACACCCTTACAATGAGCATATTCTTAATCGTGAGTTTCTCACCAACCATTTGAGATAAATAACCTTCATTTAGTGGCATCAATACCCATAAAATGGAAGAAATTTCCACTGGAAGATTATATTCATCCTTGCATCGATAGATGATCATAGATTGATCTAGAATATGAAATGTGACTTCCCCTCTTTGGAAATTGATATGAGCTCCGTGTAGAGAAATCCAATCCATGCCAAGAATCACATCAAATTCCACTATAGGAAGGATCACAAGATTTGTAGGAAGCACTTTCCCACAAACTTCAATCAGAGAATAATTATAAACTTTTGATGTGACTGTTGTGCCATTAGGTGATGTCATAGCTAACTCAACATCTAATTGTTGAGGTAATACAGTGATACCCTTAAGAAAATCTTCATAAATAAAAGAGTGGGTGGATCCAGAATCAAATAAAACATTTGCTACTTTAGAGTGGATGGTAAGGGTACCTTTCACCACAACGTTATCGTACTCCACATCACTGATAGAAATTTCATGTGACTTTCCTTTGTCTTTAGCCTTAAGATTTTGTTGATGTCGATCATCATCAACAACCCTTGGATTAGGGAATTTATTGGCATAATGCCCCATCTCCTTGAACTTGAAACATTGAAGTGTAGTAGGTTCATTCTGTGTGTCCCTTCCTTTTTTTGCATCATTAGACATATTCTTCCCATCATTGCGGCATTAAAATGCCCAATGACCTTCCTTTACAAATTTGAAACATTTACTTGTCCATTTAAGACAACTCCCTCCATGTTTCTTTCCACACTTTGAGCATAAGGGAAAGCTCATCATCTTTTCAGTGTTCTCTTTAGATTTTCCTTTAAATTCTGTTTTCCTCTTCTTGTCAAACCCATATGACTGATGGGTTACTCCAATCTCTATCTCGACTTTGAGAGCACATCAAACGATTTCCTCGTAGCTATTGAAGTCCCTTATGGCTAACTCCCTTCAAAGACTTGGTTTTAAGCCACTAAAGAGTCGATCGATCTTACTCTCAGGTTGGATAATAATACCAGAAGCGTACCTTGCATGTCTTGTAAAATGTGCTTCATAGCTACCAACAGATTCATCATCCTTTTGCTTCAGTTCAAGAAACTCTTTCTCCATCTTTGTTCGGAGAATATGAGGTAAGTACTTATTGAAAAATAAATTCTTGAACTCGTCTCATTCCAGGGAATCAATTTCATCCCGTTGCCTCATATTATTAATAATATTCCACCATTGATCATCATCTCCTTCCAAACGATACACTGCTAGGATGAATTTATCATGTTCAGAACATTAAAGAACTGAAAATATCTTTTCAGTAGTACTAATCAATTTTTCAGCAACTAATGGATCAGTAGACCCGCTGAAAGAAGGTGGACGCTGCCTCATGAAGGATTCAACAGAATGTTTCTCTTTCCTTTGCTCGTTTGGAAGTCCTTCATGATTTATAGCCTGAGAAATTTGTGTGAGCATGGCTACAAGATTTTTCATTCCATCTCCCATAACGTTTGGTTGCTCATGGGGATAATCATTTCATTTCCCATCGCATTCCGCATTAACACAGTTCCTTCGGGTTCCATCCATTGACTAAAACCAAGATGAATAGTGTGAGAAACACTAATTATAATAAGAAAACCACACAATCAAGAATAAAATTTCACACTTAAGGTCTTATCCTAGGTTATTCATGGCCATTTCTAAAACACTAAGATTGTGTTCTATGCTGAGACGTATCCTTACGGTTATTACTAACGCTTTCACATCATAGTTTCCAAAGGTTGACTATACCTTTCCTCTGATACCAACTATAAAGACCCATACTTTACATACATTGTCATTACTTCAGAATTTAATCACACTTATTACAACATAAAACAAAACCAGGAAAGGACCGTATAGGTATAGAGTCTTTAGAAATTGGGAAACATAAACAACTGGTTCATAAAGAATCTACTTTGCCTCCCATTTATTTCATTATATCTAGAGTCCCTTTTTGGCATATCTTTCTTATTAACCTTCTTCCTGACCTGGGGAAATAAAAAATACAAAATGGTGAGATTAAATGCTCAGTAAGGGTAAACAAAAGAAATATCAATCACATCATATACATAAGAACATAACTTTTGGAAATCTTAACCTGCAAAAGAAATCATAATTTCATAACATGGGATAAATCATAGTAATTAAATGTAATCCCAATAATCATAACTTAAAACATGACACTTTGTGGCATACACACATAATCATAGAAAATCATTTCTTGTTAGTCAATACTCATTTCCAAGACTATCTTAGTGGACAAAGTCAATTTCTGAACCGAGTTCACTCCTCGTTTCAGTCCCGTTTCACTAAACCGGTTTAACCTTCCATTCCAACCATGTCTATCTCATGAGATATAAAATCTATACCCAATTCATTGGATGGAGATATAGGTCCCACCCATATCATAATGATACCATTATTATGTGTGCCACAAAATCATAAATCATACATCATTTCATAACCCATGTAGTAAAAATGGGATTCATAAACAACATGACATGATAAAACAATTCATATAAGATAAAGGAATTCATAAAAATATTTCCATCACAACATAATCAAATCCATGTAATAATAGGGATAGAAACATAACCCTATATTATCTTAGATGGAAAATAATTTTGATAAAACACTTGAACTCCATTCTTGAGGAAAATATCCTTTCTACTTCAAAAACACTTTTTCCTTTCTTAACATGTCATACAATTATAAACAAAAAGAAGTTGATTAAAAATAAACTTGAAAACTTTTAAAGGAAGCTTCTTAGAAATAATGTTTTAAAAATCCATTCATGTCGTATAAGTTAAAAAAACATTCTTCTCGTACTTTTTTCGGAAAAGTCAAAAAGTACCTCGTACGAAAAACGACAAAAGATTCCTTTCATATCTTTTACTAAAAACTAACCGAAGGCTAAAATTGGATTTAAACAATTGTAGTTGTATGTAAATAATATTACATATTGAGGAAACATGGATGTGGATGATAAAATACACCCCAGTAAATACCAAAGTATAAACAATCTCGGATAAAAATGAGATTGTGATATTTCCCTTACCTTAGGTCTGATTTGCTTCGTAAGTGTCTGAACCTCCTGTATAATGATTTAAATAATGTTATTTACTTATTATATAATCATAATTATTGTTATGATATCATATATGGTCATATTCTTAGCTTATTAATAGTAATATTTCATTACTACTTGTTATTCGGGTGTTTATTACTTTTTTGTTCTTATGCGTGTTTGTCGAATAAATTATTATTCTTATCATTAGGTTATAGATACCTCATTTACAAAATTTTATTAGTGTAATATATATCATATTCATTCAATTCAATTCATTTATATAATCATTATTCAATGAAGATCATGTAGAACGAATCACATCACATCGTGGAGACGGTATTCCGTACGTACACACGAGCGATGATATCGTTCCCATGATCGTGGAATTGTATTGGAGTGTATGTATACTATTTAAGAATCAATAACACTTGAAAATAATCATATATATTCATTACTTTCACCCTTATACCCATCCAAGTATGGTGGTGGTGGAAAATAGATTACACCACGGCGTGGAGACGGTATTCCGTACGTACGCACGCGTGGTTATTTCGTTTTCCGTAGGATGGATAAGATGTGAAATAGGGTTGTTTCATATTTATAATAACATATCAGTATATGAGTGATACTGATGTTATTACCTCATAATGAAACAACTAATGAAGAGGGAGTAGAAGAATAACGGAACTTGAAGAAAACGGTAGAAGGTATTACCTCTTTCTCGAAGTGCCTCCTTTAAGCTTTCTCTTAAGGCACTAGAGTTGGTCTTTTGATAAGACCAGTACCACTAGTAGGTTTATATGGAAGTGGGGAAGTTAAATGGTCAGAGTTTGGCCGAGATTGAAGGCTCAAATTACTGTGAGGAGGAGAGGGAGGAGGTTCCCTTTTATAAGGGAGGAGAGGGCCACCTTTGGAAATATAAGAAATATTAGTTTATATTAAATCTCAACCCCACATTAAAACTTCCCAAATGACTCATATCAGAAGCTTATATGAGATAGGGTTGTAATCTCATCAACCAATAAAATTTAGACATGTTAGGAATTTATTTTAAACATTATCAACTTGATTTATCCTTATTTATCAATTTAATTTTATTTGTGGTAATAATATTCTAAATTTTAAAATATTATAAATAATTACATATGTGTTGTGAATTTTCCATAATTTGACACTTTATGACATTGTCGACCATATAAATTTTAATTTATAATTTTTAAATATTATTGTTATTTTTAAACAATTTTATAATATGTTATTTTTATAAAATAACAATAGTGTCAATTTTGACACTATTCTTTTATTTGAATTTAAATAAAATATATACAGAAGGTATGTTCGAAATAAAAGCATTAATAGATTCATCAAATGTCATATGTATCTATAAAATTAGTGTATCACATTAAATAGTTCATATAATATTTATTTTGATATTTTTAAAAAAAATTATTTGATATTTTAATTAATAAAATAATTTCAACATCACTATTTTTTCATAATTAATGATACTTATTTAATACCTAAAAATTATAAATAAATTCCTATGGTGTAGATAATTGTATTAGATTTATGGAGACTATTAATGTTCAAAGTTTCATTAATTTTATCACCAAAGTAAAATTATTATACTTATAAGATTTAAGAAAGTGACATGTTGTCACATTCTTTGGTTTTAATAATAATTAAATTATGTTCATGGAAAAAAGTCCATTAAATGAATCTAATCCGACCCTTAGGTGATATGGGTCGACTTTTAGTCATCCAATAAGATTTTAGCAGGTGTTAGGGTAATTTTATAATCTTATATTTACCCTTAATTACCCGATTTACTTTAACTATGGTAAATAAAATTTACCGTAGTTACTATTCATAATGCCCAAAAATAAAAAGTAGCCTATTAACATAATTTGGACCCACTGATTCTGAATATGGAATCCATTTTTCAAAATTCAAAACATATAAGTTGCAGTAATTAATTTAAAATAAATCTCGTTGTTAATAAAACGGGTTTTAGAAGTTAAAACATTGCCAAAGATTGAAATGTTTTTACCTATGAATTCAATGTGAAATTAATGATAATGACATACATTATATTAAATAGTAAAAATATATTCTATTTATACATTAAAACCATTAATTATTATAATTTATCCATATAAATTATCTCAATGAAAAAAGTTTTTTTAATTAAAAATTACCGTATTTTTACTATTCATCAAAATATGAATGTTATCAGAAAAATATCAAAAATTTATCCAAAGTAAATTTTTATACCCTGATTCAAAAGATGAATTTTATTTTGTCAAATTGAACTTATAGACCTGTCAAAAACTAGATTTAATGTGGGCGCGCCATCAAAAGGAGGCAAAACTATATTTTTTGAAACATATTTCTTTTATCCAAAAAAACTGATTTTGCTTTTATACCTCATTCTAGAAAATGTATAAGTTGAATTAAAATGTTATAAAATTCAAAATTCAGTTAAACTTTTCATAACAGCTAGTTTTAATAATATTTCAATAGCATATCATTGTTTAGCGAAACTCGGTATTGCGTACGACGCAAGCTATCGAGGAAGGCCGCAGTTGCGTGTAAAGCAAGCCAAGCTAGTGTTGTGTGTAGTGAATGATTCCTTTGATTATTTATATAACATAAAAACAAAATATTTCTCATAAAAGTCTCAGGTGTTATAGGTAGTGATATGGCTAGTGAAGTGTCCATACAAATGATTATGTTTGGTTGAGAGAATACTCTTACGTTTGGAAGAATCACTATGAAATTCATTATTATAAGGTTTTTCTATTAGAGAGCATTGGATATACATACCTCTTCCAAAACATCAATTAATTTTAATTTTTTTTGCTAATTGGGATCGGTTTTTCTAATATGATCACAATATTTTCAACCAGAGTGTTAATTCAATTTCATAGATATGTTATTGATTTGGTGTAGAATAGTTAAAATATATTCTACATATTGTGTTCATTAATTAGTTCCGGCTTGAAGTTATATTACTACCATTAATTTTCTTTTAGTTTCTTCAAGTTTTTTAAAAAATTCCTTTCTGGAATTTCTAAATTTCTAGTTGGTCATTACCCATGATTTGATATACAATTATTTGAAATGTTGTTTTTAATAAATTCATTGTTTTATAATCTTTTGGAAAAATTTATTGAACTCATCTACTGTATGAAAATTTATGAAATTCATCGTCATTTATTTATTTTCTTAAGTTTTACATTAGGGATTCCTTATGCACAATGTGTTTTCTGTGATTACTATATTGAAAATTGTTTTTCATTTTGAAATAATCCCACAAAAAAGAATCAATAATTTGATATATTTCAAAATTTGTGTGAATGAAAAATATTATAATATCTCTATCACATTGATATATAATAAGGGAAACATTTTTTGGAATTTATGTGGGGAATCAGGTTATTTTTAGTATTAAATATATTTACTTGGATAATGTAAACATAAAAAATTCAAATTTTCTATCAAAATTCATCTTTTTCAATAATCAATTTAGGTTAATGTAAAAAAATGGATTCTTTCCTATAAATATTTTTTTATTTCATTGTTTTAAAAAAAATATCCCGTTTTTTCTTGGATAATAATAGTTTCATGGGTTTTTTATGGTTTTCACTGGTTCTGATGACGTTATAATTTAGTGACTACTAAGTGATTTAATCCATTTATTTTAGAGAAATTATGTTTTGAAAACAATCAATGGAAATGCGATAAATTTTATTAATTTGGAATTGAAATTATTACAATATACAACTTTATGTTTGAACTTGAACAATGTAACATAACCATGGGAAAATAAAATAACATAGATAGACAAATCAATTGAGAGTAATATAAATCCATTAAATTTGGAGATAAATGTGTCATTTTGATTCCATTTTGAGCCTTTAAGAAAAGGCCACATGGTTTTTTACTATTTTTAAAATAAATCCAATGTTAACCACTACTATGCACATGCCTGTTTATAATGTTATGGCTGTGACAAATTCAAAAAAAATGGATTTATCAAAAATGATCTCATTTTGGTGAGCAGAATTTGGAACCAAACTGAATAAGGGAAAAATTTATTTATATTATAATCTATTGAGTCGTATCAATTAATCAGAATATTTAAATTTGGTTGGGAAATAATGAGCATAGTGATATATGGTAGTTCTTTTTGTTATAGATTTAATTTCACATGAGTCTCACATGACTTCACTCTTTAATCCAATATTTGGTTAGTGTGGATGTGTGGAAGTGTGATGAATTCAAAAATGAGGCTTGTATTTTTTTCACAATGGTAGAATATATTTTTTTTCCTTTATTTTAATTATTAATCTGATCTTGGCTAGTAAAAACATTAATTTTGTTTGTAATTTTTTTTGAATAATTAAAATATATTTTAATTTCTTAGGATTGTAATGAATTATGTGTTGGAATGTTTGATGTGTAATTAATTTTACAAATTTTTACACATATATTTTTATGATATAAATTAGTATAAATTGAGAATTTTTAATGATAATTTTTGAATTCTAAAAAAATGATGTTGATGTTTTTTTCTTTGAAATATTTAACATTTGTTTCTATATTTAGGTTCTACGGTGAACATAAGGAAAAGGGTGACCAATAACTGATTGCACTATCATGTCATGTCCAATTGATTATGATTCTATACTAGATTTATAGTATAGGGAATACCCTAGGTTGTCTCTCAAAGAGCATTGATAGTTTTACAATATGCATTTTTAATTAAATATACTAAAAAGGGGGGTGGTTTTGAAAATAGTTTAAAGAAAATAACATTACTTTAAGAGTTTAATATTTTATAAATTAAGTTGGTGTTTTAAGAATTATTCTATAAGGAGATCATTTCAAGTTCACTACACATCCTGGATAGTTCATTATTTGGAAAATTTCACATGGTTTTTAAATTATATTGTTGAAGGTTGTCATGATCTTGATTCCTCTCTTACCCTGTAAAACAATTAACAAAGAAGTAGTCCTTGACACAACGATCAGGTGGTAAAGGTTTTATACTGATTCAAATAAAAAGGGATACCATAGAATAGGTAAACCTCATATATGTGTGAGAGAGAAAGGATGTTTGCCTTTTCAAATCAAAACAACCCAAGATTCCTACTTGAAATCTCAACTCAATATGTATTGAAATAAAAACTGATTCACTTAAATATATCCAAGAAATTAAATCAATGGATAACCATTTCATGGTAACAAATAAGTGATATATTTAACACACAAATTACACAAAACTAGTATATTAACTAGTGTTGGATATCCATCCCAAGTTTATGTAGCTCCTTCGAATTGATCGACCACCGTTTAGCTTACCATCGAGAGGAGGAGGAGGATCTGGTAGAACTTCACCTTCATCCTTAATCCCCCAATGAGGATAGGGTCCTCCAGCTCTTCTTGGATGATTAGTGGACTCCATTGAGTCACCCAAGCTCCAGAGTATTTCCTCGTAGCCAGACATACAAATAAAGATCCCAAGGTTCTAATTTATAAGAAATGTGGAAGGTGGTTTTGGGAACACATATTTCATAAAACCACTTAGAACACGTTTGTTGACCTCCAGATAGCCTTATCTCACTTTGGATAAAACTAAAAAGATTTATATACACATCATGAATATCTCCACAAAATGTTCAGCTTCATTTGGACACCTTCATCTCGGGATATGGAAAGAACACAACACACCACTTTTGATTTCACGATGATTCGTTGTGCTGGACAAATCAGGTGCATTGGGACACCTAATGAATGAATTTGTCTTGGGTTCCTGCAGAAGAAATTTATCCCAATGTATTTTGGTCCAGATAAAAAAATATATGCCCATTTGGATGAACAGATTAGTAGAAATGTTTGGTTGGGTCCACTGTTGTGCTGAGATCCTATTCTGTTTGGGCCTTCTTTCTTGAACTTCATCATGGGCCCTCCAAATCACCTCCACTATCAATTAAATTATCAAAAAAATAATATATCCATTTTTAATAGTGATAAAAAAAATAATGGAATCAAACATGAAGTGAAGTTTTTTATTATTTTTTAGAAGTTTTAAAACAAAACATGTTTTGCAAAGCTGTATTTGGGTGAAAATGAAATAGTGAGTCACCGTACAATCACATCCCCAAACCTAAACATTTGCACTCATGGGTAAAGTCAATTTTCCTAAAATAATTCATGTTTTTATTTCCATCTTCATAAAGATTTAACATTCAATTAAAAATACATTTTGTATAAAAATGTGATAAAAGAAAAAATCACACTGAGGAGTTATTCTCGGTGAGCATGGAAAACAACAGCTAAAAAATTGAATCCAAATGAAATTTCAAGAGATCCATGATACCAATTAAAGAAAATAATTCAAAATTTAGTCGTATTGCTAATTCTCAATATGTGTGTGGAAACCATTTCATTCTATTCATTCCACTTTCTATCAATTAAATATATTTCATTTTAAAAATTGTCTACAAACACGAACCTTTCCACCGAATCTTCCCTACATCCTATGATATAAAATTTCAAGACCCACTAACTTAAGAATTCCCAGAAGTCAATCCATAATCTCCTAACCTATATTTCCCCATATGTTGTACATTTTATCACTGTTTTAATTTATTATTATTTTTGAAAAGTTTCACCTTGAAAAAATATAACACTCTTCTCTCAACCCTTATTTAATCTCCTCATAACATTAATTGTAATAGTTATAATAAGATCAAAAGTCAAGGAAGGGTGGTTTTTGACCTGGAAAAGACACAACAATTTTTTTTTGTTTTTTGGGGGAGAACAATAGGTGGATAATATGTACACACCTATAGATCAATCTGGTAGAGTAATGAAATAGATCAGATAAGGAATGAACATATGGGAAAATGATTTTTGGAAAGTAGGGAAAAAACCTACCATATATTTACCTTACATTAAGTAATAAATTTTCACACTTCAGGTTTGGGAGTAAAGATGTGTGGAAAAATTAAGTTACACAATTTTACATTAAAATATTCCCAAAAAAGAGAACCATTCTCCCCAAAGGATTTAAAATTAAACAACCACTTATATCATAACAAACAACCAAATTTCAAATGAAAGTCACACCACATTATTTAATTCTTACTGAAATCCACATTTCATCAGAATTGTTTTTTGAAATGTTAAAACAACATGAAATACTAAAATTACACATGCATTTTCAATAACATCCTTGATTAAATTAGAATCATTTTCCATGATAATGTTGTCATAAAAAATTAAATATTCAAGAAGAAATGTGAGTTTGAGGGAATGGGGGGAAAGTAAAATACAATTCAGTAAGATGAAAATATAAAAAGAAGAAAGATGCTGAAAATTCATAACTATCCTAGGAATAAACCCATCACCCCCCCCCCCACACACACACACTGTCACGACCCATCCTCGGGGCTTGTGTCGTGACTACCCCAAGCCCGCCTTCCATAGGCCAGGGGATGGCGACTAGCACCAAGGCGTAAATCCCGGTAAACAGGGAAGGCGTTGCCTTTGTAAAGTAAACAAACACCACAAAGCAAGCATGCAGTAGAATTAAACACTACGTAAAAACTAATTTCAATAGAAAGTGCGGAAAAGTAAGTGGTCCAGAATACAAACCCAAACTGAAAGTAAAGTACAACTCGAAAGGGAAAACAACAACTGAAAAGTAAAGCCGCAACGTCAAGCCGTCCACTGTAAGTCCCACCTGAAGGGTGAGTACAGATAGCCTCCACAGCACCTCGGGTCTAGTCGTCTGCTCCGAGTACGTCTTGCCCAGTGTTCCACCTCTAGGTACCGTCCTGCTCCGCAAGCCTCACCCACGATCAGCACTATCTGTCATCTGCAACCAACTCAACGTAGTGCGGGCATAGCCCATGCAGGGGTGAGTATAAGCTACTCAGTAGAGACCTCAAGACCCCCGATGGTCTCCTAGAATCCACAAAGGAAAGATACAATCACGAAGTAACATCTGACACTGCTTAGTTATATGCCCAGACATATACCTAAGTCACCAATTCCAGTTCGCTCCAACCTCCGAGCCCAAGTACAACCCATTCCACACAGGAAAATCACGACCCAGTCCAAACAGGAAAGAAAAACGTAATCCACACAAGATAGCACAACACAATCCACAAGGAAAGAAAAATAGCATTCAGCTCACATAGGTATACTTCTTTGTATGATGAAAGAGATGATCAGATGTAGCCACTGAATCATATAATCCGTCGGACCCACAAAAGATTGATAGGTACTAACCCCCGCAAGACCCACACATGATCGATAGATAACTAACCCCCGCAAAGGCCCACACAGGATCGGAACCACATAGGATCTGTAGGCGCTGGCTCACACAGAACTGATGAGCACTGACCCACATAGGATCGGTAACACTGATCCACGTAGGATCACTGAGTGTTGTAGTCATCGCCGTCGAATCCACTGAGGATCTATGTACAGTCGTTGTCGTCGTCACAGTCGTAAAAACAGCCAGATCTAGGGTTCCCGCACACAACAAGCTTGTTTGGGAGGGTCCGCTCCACGAGCCGAGAGGCTGATACATCAACTGACACAAAGTCTGGAGTTGATGTATCCAAAAGTTCCATATCGTCAACAGGAACTCAGCGTCACAGACGACGCGTCAATCAGACGCCCAGTCTGGAAGTTATTGGCGTTTTCATCCCAGGGGCCCGGTTGGTTTTTAAGTCAAAACCAACCTGACCGTACTCCACCTGCATCCAAACCTCTGGTGGAGTAAGCCAAAATATCAGTCTCACTAAGAGTAATTCAACAAAGTCGACGGCACGTCAATCGGACGTCCGAAGCTCAAGTTATGAGTCTTTCCGCTCCGAGGGCCCGGTTGGTTTCGTGTACGAACCAACTCGGCCAAACCCAAAGTATTCTGAAACCTTGAGTGCGATATACCGAAATGACTGTCTCGATCCAAGGATCGAATCGCAATTAACGGTGCATCAATCGGAGGCTCGTAGATCATGTTATGGGTGACCGACTGGAAGAGGTTCGGTATTAAGGGGTTCGGGCCCATCTGACCCGGCCCGATACCCCCAGGGTCGGCCCAAACCTGGTCGACCCAAACCGGGTCCGGGTCCGGCCCTCTTGTGCGCGGCCCAGCCCGGCCTGGGCGCGGCCCGGCCTGGGCGTGGCGCGCTGGGCACGCTGGCCAGGAGCTCGGCCAAACGGCAGAGCCGTTTGAGGGGGGGGGGGTGCCTGCCCCCTGTCTTTTGTAACCGCAACACCCATAATGGGGGGCCGCATGAGCTGGCCTCTAGGGTTTTGTAACCCCCGGCTTCTCCTTGTCTGGCCGGCCCACTTTGGTCGGCCAGCTACTGCCGCCACGGACAGGCGACGGCCTGTCCCCGCTGCTCCGACGCCGGCGGCCCAGAACCGGCCGCCGGTCTCCTTGCTCTGCCGCGGCCCGGTACCGGCCGTGGCCTTGGTTCGTCCTACGTGGCGCGACGGCGACGCGCCCCTCCACCGCAGCCCCGCTCCGGCCGTGGTGTCTTCATGTTTTTCTAGCACCGCGCGACAGCACCTCGGCTTGGTTCAACTTTCAAATGCACGGCGCGACGGCGCCGCGCATCCTTGTTGCTCGTCCCTGCGTGGTGCAACGGCACTGCGTCACTTCCCTTCAAACTGCAACCACAAATATTAAAAAGGGAGGAGGGTCGGTCGTGTTTGTGCGGTCCGGCCCCCTCCTGTTAAATGATATCAAGTGGTTTCAAAGAACGAAGATAGATGATGAAGAAAACGACGATATTAATAATGAAATAAAATCACATAAAAACCTTACCTCATCGATCAAGTTGAGCGAGGATTCGTTGCGGAAATAACCATCGCGGAAGGAGACGTCGCGGAAGGAGAAAGTTGCATCACAGAAGGAGAAAGTCGCGTCACGTCGTCGATCTCCGAGGAATCCGGCGTTTTTCGCGTTCTTCACCTAAGATGAATAAGTTCCTCAAGATCCTTAGCTTTTCTTCCAAAGACTCCCACAACATGGTTCCAACCCCAAATAAAATAAGTTCATCACTTATTTTATTAACTTAACATAACAATTCTTAAATTCAAACATCCACATTTAACTAACTTAATTAAATAACTTAATTTATCAAATTAATGGTGAGTTAAGGGGGTTAGAGAATATAAAGGGGTGGGGTTCGTGTGGGCCCCACCACCCTCATAACATCCCATGGGAAGTTGGGTGGTTTTCCCCAACTTCCACCCAAATATTTTAACCACTTAGAAAATAAACATTGTAGTTAAATTTTTATTTTAACTTCCTCAATTTTTATCAACTTCTCTTGTGAAAACGCAACTCCAGAAAAGGTGTTCCTGAGAAAATACCGGTGCTGCGATTCCATCGATGCACTCAGAATTTGATTCCGAGTACTGGTTCAAAATTTAGAAATTCCCGCTCATTCGTTCACTGAACGTAGCCATGCTAAACATCGGATAGAAATTCCGGGCACACCGGGCCTCAGAATCAAGTGCCGTTAGAAACTGTGTTCTTGAAAAATCCCAAAGAAAATTAAGAAAAAAAATTCCTTGAATTTTACGGGTCTTTACATTACTCCCACCTCAGGGCTTTACGTCCCCATAAAGATACATTGAAAACTAGGGAAACAAAAGTGGGTACTGAGCATGCATTTGAGCCTCCCGCTCCCAAGTGCTCACCTAGAGATTCTCATGCTTCCATATGATGCGCACTATAGGAATCGACCGTCCACGTAGGACCCGCTCCTGTCGAACCTCGATCTCCACTGGGACCTCCGTAAAAGTCACCCCATCATCAATGTCCAGCTCCCCATGGTCAATGATATGCATCGGGTCGTGCACGTATCTCCTCAGCTAAGATACGTGGAAGACTTCGTGCACCCGGTGTAACTGAGGTGGTAGATCCAGGCGATTAGCCACCTCACCAATCCTACTGAGGAGCTAGAACGGTCTGATTAAGCATGGAGACAACTTTCCTCCTCGTCCAAATTTCCATAATCCACGTCGAGGTGAGACCCGCAAGAACACGTGGTCGCCATCCTCGAACTCCAGTGGCCTCCGCCTCCTGTCAGCATAAGACTTCTGCCAACTCTGAGCTGTCCTCATCCACTCCTGGATGATCTGGAACTTTTCTATCATGGCCTAGACCATCTTCAGTCCCACAAGTGCTGACTCCCCAGGGTCTGTCCAGCAAAAAGGAGATCTGCAAGGTCGGCCGTACAATGCCTCTTATGGTGCCATCCCGATGGTGGAGTGGTAGATGTTGTTGTACGCGAACTCCACCAAGGGTAAGTGGTCCTCCCAGCTGCGACCAAAGTCGAGGACACATGTATGGAGCATGTCCTCGAGAGTCTGAATAGTCCTCTCCATCTGACCATCCATCAGAGGGTGAAAGGCAGTGCTCAGACGTTGCTGCGTCCCAAACGCTTCCTGCAACCCCTTCCAAAGCCGGGAAGTAAAGAGAGCATCTCGATCAGAGACGGTAGATGATGGCACACTGTGAAGCCATACAATCTCCTGAACATAGAGACGTCCCAAGCTCTCCACTGAGCCCTGCTCTCTGATTGGTAAGAAGTGTGCCAACATGGTATGTCGGTCGACAATCACCCAAATGGATTCGTGACCTCTGGAAGTTCGTGGAAGTCCAGTCATGAAGTCTATTAATATGTCGTCCCACTTCCACTCTGGGACCTCCAAGGGCTGTACCAAGCCTACTGGTACCTAATGCTCTACCTTCACCTGCTGGCAGGTGAGGCATCGAGAAATGAACTCTACCACAACCTTCTTCATTCATGGCCACCAGTGTTGTCGTCTGAGATCCTGGTACATCTTTGCCACTCCAAGATGTACCACCAAAGGAGAAGTGTGAAACTCTCTCAGCACCTCCTCTTGTAAATCAACTGGTACTAAGGTACATCCTCTGAAAAGGTTGTCGTGCTCTGCTCTAAAGGAGAAACCCTCAGGTGCCAGTCCTGAGGATATCTGTGCACGCCGCGTCTCACAGTCTGCGTCCCCACGCTGTGCCTCTCTGACCTACTGTAGTAGTGGAGGAGTGAATGTGAGGGACTGAAGAAAAGTTGTTCCATCTATATCCACAAAGGATATACCAAAAGCGGCTAGCTGCTCTGTCACCTCCCCAAGTAGCCGAATGCTCGTCCACCTGCTGAGAGCATCGGCTACCACGTTCCCCTTCCCAGGAGTATAGACTATCTCAATGTCATAGTCCAGGAGGAATTCGAGCCATCGCCATTGTCTCAGGTTCATTTCCTTCTGAGAGAAGATGTACCTGAGACTCTGATGGTCAGAAAAGACTGTAGAGCACTCGCCCATCAGATAGTGTCGCCACGTCTTCAGAAAGAAGACCACTGCTGCTAACTCCAGGTCATGGGTAGCATAGTTCTGCTCATGCGTCCTCAACTAACGTGATCCATAGACGATCAATGCCCGCTCCTGCATCAGGACACATCCGATTCTGGTCCCTGATGCATCGCAGTAAACTACGTACCCTACTCCCTCCTCTGGAAGCCTCAAGATAGGCGCACTGGTCAATCTCTGTCTCAGCTCCAGGAAGCTCTGCTGACATCTGTCTGACCATACAAAGGGTTTCCCCTTCTTCGTAAGAGCTGAGAGTGGTGCTGTAACTCTGGAGAAGTCTGGCACAAATCTCCGATAGTATCCAGCTAGACCCAAGAAGCTCTGCACCTCATTCACACACTTGGGTGGCTCCCAAGCTACACTGCCTCGATCTTCGAAGGATCCACTGCAACTCCCGCCTCAGAGATGACGTGCCCCAAGAAGTGGACCTCACGTATCCATAACTGACACTTCGAGAGCTTACCATAAATTTGGTGCTCTCGGAGTGTGTCTAGTACAACCCGCAAGTGGTAGGCCTGCTCCTCCTCAATGGTCGAGTAAGTAAAAATGTCGTCGATGAAGACCACGACAAATCGATCGAGGTATGGCTGAAAGATCCTGTTCAAGAGGGCCATGAACACTACTGGAGCATTGGTTACGCCGAATGGCATAACCAAGAACTCCTAGTGGCCATACCGACATCTGAAGGTCATCTTCTGCACGTCCTCGCCCCGAACTCTGAGCTGATGATAGCCTGACCTGAGGTCTATCTTCGAGAATCACCATGCTCCCTTGAGCTGATCAAAGAGGTCATCAATCCTCGGTAGGGGAAACTTGGTCCTCATTGTCACTTGGTTTAGGAGACGATATTCGACACAAAGCCGCAAGCACCCGTCCGCCTTCTTGGTGAACAAAATCAGGGAAGCCCAGGGTGAAACACTGGGTCGGATGAATCCCTTTCCTTGCAAGTCCTCCAACTGTACCCGTAGCTCTCGAAGCTTAGAGGGGGACATCCGATACGATGGAGTAGATATCAGGGTTGTCCTGGGGTACAGGTCAATATATAAGTCTACCTATCTGCGAGGAGGTAGCCCTGGGACGTCGTCGGGAAAAACGTCTGCATACTGATCCACCACTACCGGAAAACCGAGACTCCACACGTCAACTTTTCCTAGGATGAGGCTAGCCAACTGATGTGTGATGTGTTGTTCTATCCTCTGCGAGAGTCCATCCTGTGTTGCGAAGACTCCCTTCTCGTCGGTGAAGGTGAACCTGCTCCCGTTGGTGCGTACACATCTCACCTTGCACCTAATACAGTCGATCTGAGCATGGACTGTAGATAACCAATCCATGCCCAAGATAACGTCGTAAGGCCTCGATGCCGCTACAAGAAGATCCCAGCCGAATCTCTCGCCTCCTAGAGTAAGTTCACACTGCCGGTACCAGTGCGTAATCATCGAGTCTGCTCCCGTAGGAGTCTCTAGCCGTAAGGATCGAGCCAACGACTCTGTCAGAATCTCCGAGCTCCGAACAATGGCAGCGGCTATGAAATAATGACTCGCACTTATGTCTATAAGAACTGTAGCAAGGGTGGAATAGACACATATAGTATCTCGAATCATCTCGGGCGCGCCGTGGTCATAGGCCTCTGCTGCCTAGAGCTATGCCTGTCTCTTCCTTCCAGCTCCCTGTGGTCGGGGTGGACCTCCTGGTGGTGGTGGTGGAAGAGCCTCAAAGCGTTTCCCGCCACCTGATGCTCGGCCAGCTCCTCTACCTCATCCGCCTGCTCCCTACGGACCACCTCGATCAACTCTCTGACTCTGCCTGGGTGGTCCCTCAACCGTCTGCTGCTCCTCGGCATGGCAAGTCGGGCAGTCACGAGCCATGTGGCCCTTCCCGCCGCATTCGAAGCACCGGCTGCCTCTCAAAAGACTGGCCCCATGTTGTGTGCCCCACACAGCTGAGGCAGTGTCCTGAGGTCGTCTGCCTGAGGGTATGGTCTACCTGGACCCATGAGTCATCCGTCGACTGCCTGCTGCAGAAGACTCTGCTACATGCCGCCCTACGGTGGGTCTCGGCGCTGATGAAGGCTCAACAAGAAAGCTCTCAATCTAAAGGGCTCGCTCCAGTACTCCTTCCTAGGTCGGAATGCTAAGGGAGATCAGTGATGCCCTAATCTCATGCCTCAATCACTGCTCAAAGGTTCGGGCCTGGAAGAATGGGTCCCGTACCATGTCTGTCGAGTAGCGCGAGAGATCGGTAGATCTCGCCGAGTACTGGGCAACCGTCAAGCTGCCCTGCCGTAGCTATAGAAGCTCATGGATGCATACCGCACGGAGGGTGGCTGGGACGAACTCCGACCGGAAGAGGCTCTCAAAGTCCGTCCAGAAGAGAGATTCCTCGTCATGCACCTGGAGCATCAAGCTCCACCATATGCCTGCTACCGCGTGCAGTAGGCTCGCTGCGAGGATCACCATGAGGTTTGCTGGTGTCCTCGCTAACTTGAAAACCCGTACCACTGCCTCTATCCAGTCCTCGACTATCTGGGGGTCCGTCTCCTTGTGGAACCTCAGCGGTCGCTGGCGCTGAAACTCATGAAGTGCACTAAGGAAACATGCATCGTCAGCGGCTGGGGCTGGTAGCATCGGTGGCTCGGCGGGTAGAGGTACCGCCGGTGCCTCTGCTGTCAAAGGGCCCTGCACCGAGGCCTCATCGCTCAGTGGCTGTCATCACACACAACTCTCGGAACCCTATCTAGATGCCATCGTGGGGCCATCCTTAAAAGAAACAGCTGCGCCACGGTCAAACAGTATACCCGGTGATCTGTCATAAAGTAATCACAAAGAAAACATTAAACACACATGCAATCAATTTTTTCGTGCATTATGTCGGAAATCAGAAGTCAGGGTCCTGGTGTACGGATACATCGGCCGCCGCACCAACACTAGACTCCCTGGACTGATAACCACACCCAATGAGCTTAACACTATTGCTTCACATAGAAAAAGATCAGAGTCCAACGGTCTGCGATAGAACCGAACTCCTCTGATACCAATTTGTCATGACCCGTCCTCAGGGCTCATGTTGTGACTACCCCAAGCCCGCCTTCCATAGGCCAGGGGCTGGCGACCAGCACCAAGGCGTAAATCCCCGTAAAAAGGGAAGGCATTTCCTTTGTAAAGTAAACAAACACCACATAGCAAGAAAGAAGTAGAAGTAAACACTAAGTAAAAAATGAGTACAATAGTAAGTGCGGAAAAGTAAGTGGGCCAGAATACAAACCCAAACTGAAAGTAAAGTACAACTCAAAAGGGAAAAAAACTGAAAAGTAAAGCCGCATCGTCGACCCGTCCACTAGAAGTCCCACCTGAAGGGTGAGTACAGATAGCCTCCACAGCTCCTCGGGTCCAGCTATCCGCTCCGAGTACGTCTCTCCCTGTGGTCCACCTCCAGGTATCGTCCTGCTCCGCAAGCCTCAACCACGATCAGCGTTGTCCGTCATCTACAACCAACACAACGTAGTGAGGGAATATCCCGTGCAGGGGTGAGTATAAGCTACTCAGTAGGGACCTCGAGACCCCCGATGGTCTCCAAGAATCCACAAAGGAAAGATACAATCACGAAGTAACATCCGACACTGCTTAGGTATATGCCCATACGCATACCTAAGTCACTAATTCCAGTTCGCTCCAACCTCCGAGCCCAAGTACAACCCAGTCCACACAGGAAAAACACAACCCAATTCACACAGGAAATCAAAACGTAATCCACACCGGATAGCACAACACAATCCACAAGGAAAGCAAAACATGATTCAGCTCACACAGGTATACTTCTTTGTATGACGATAGAGATGATCAGATGTAGCCACTAATTCATCTAAGTCGTCAGACCCACAAAAGATCGATAGGTACTAACCCCCGCAAGACCCAAATAGGATCGATAGGTAACTGACCCCCACAAAGACCCACACAGGATCAGACCCAGACAGGATCTGTAGGTGCTGGCTCACACAGAACCGCTGAGTGCTGACCCACACAAGATCAGACCCACACAGGATTGGTAACACTGATCCACGTAGGATCGCTGAGTGTTGTAGTTGTCGCCGTCGAATCCACTGAGGATCTCTGTACAGTCGTCGTCGTCGTCACAGTCGCAAACGCAACCAGCTCTAGGTTTCCCGCACACAGAAAGCTCGTTCGGGAGGGTCCGCTCCACAGGCCGAGAGGCTGATACATCAACTGACACAGAGTCCAGAGTTGATGTATCCAAAAGTTCTATATCGTCAACAAGAATTCAGCATCACAAATGACACGTCAATCGGATGTCCGGTCTGAAGTTATTGGCTTTATCGTCCCAGGGGCCCGGTGGGGTTTTAAGTCAAAACCATCCCGACCATACTTCAAATGCATCCAAACCTCGAGCGGAGTAATCCAAAATATCCTTCTCACTAGGAGGAATCCAACAAAGTCAACGACACGTCAATCGAACGTCCGGAGCTCAAGTTATGAGTGTTTCCGCTCCGAGGGCCCGGTTGGTTTCGTGTACGAACCAACTCGGCCAAACCCAAAGTATTCTGAAACCTTGTGTGCGATATACTGAAACGACCATATCGATCCAAGGATCGCATCACAACTTACAGTGTGTCGATCGAAGGCCCGTATCTCATGTCATGGGCGACCGACCAGAAGAGGTTGGGTATTAAGGGGTTCGGGCCTGATACCCCCAGGGTCGGCCCGAACCGGGTCCAGCCCGCTTGGGCACGGCCGGACCCGGCCTGGGCGCGGCCCGGCCTGGCGGACCGGCCAGGTAGCCGGCCCGGCCTGGGCGTGGCGCGCTGGGCGCGCTGGGCAGGGGCTCGGCCAAACGGCCGAGCTGTTTGATGGGGGGGGTACATGCCCCCTGTTTTTTGTAACCACGGTCCCCATAATGGGGGGCCTCTTGAGCTTGTCGCCAGAGGTTTGTAACCCATGGATTCTCCTTGTCCGGCCGACCCGCTTTGGCATGCCGGCTACTGCCGCCACGGACCGGCGACGACCGGTCCCCCCTACTCCGACGCCAGCGGCCCGGAACTGGCCGCTGGTCTCCCTGCTCCGCCGTGACCCGGAACCGGCTGAGGCCTTGGTTAGTCCGGCGCGGCGCGACGGCTTTGTGCCCCTCCACTGTGGCCTCGCTCCTGCCGTGGTGTCTTCGGGTTTTTCTGGCGCGGCGCGACGACACCGCCCTTTGGTTCAACTTTCAAATGCGTGGCGCGACGGCGCCGTGCATCCTTGTCTCTCATCCCTGCGCGGTGCAACGGAACTGCGTCACTTCCCTTCAAACCGCAACCACAAATATTAAAAAGGGAGGAGGGTCGGCTCTGTTTGTGCGGTCCGGCCCCCTCCCATTAAATGATATCAAGTGGTTTCAAAGAACGAAGATAGATGATGAAGAAAACAACGGTAGTAATTACGAAATAAAATCGCATAAAACCCCTACCTCTTCGATCAAGTTGAGCGAGGATTCATTGTGGAAATAACCGTCGCGGAAGGAGACGTCACGGAAGGAGAAAGTCACGTCACAGAAGGAGAAATTCGCGTCACGTCGTCCATCTCTGAGGAATCTGGTGTTCTTCACGTTCTTCGCCTAAGATGAATAAGTTCCTCAAGCTCCTTATCTTTTCTTCCAATGACTCCCACAACAAGGTTCCAACCCCAAATAAAATAAGTTCATCACTTATTTTATTAACTTAACTTAAGAACTTTGAAACTCAAACATCCACATTTAACTCACTTAATTAAATAACTTAAGTTATCAAATTAATGTTGAGATAAGGTAGTTAGAGAATATGACGGGGTGGGGTTCGTGTAGGCCCCACCACCCTCATAACCTCCAATGGGAAGTTGGGTGGATTCCCCCAACTTTCACCCAAATATTTTTACCACTTAGAAAAAAAAATTGTAGTTAAATATTTATTTTAAATTCCACAATTTTTATCAACTTCTCTCGTGAAAACGCAACTCCAGAAAAGGTGTTCCTAAGAAAATACTGGCGCTGCGATTCCATCGATGCCCTCGGAATTTGATTCCGAGTACCAGTTCAAAAGTTATAAATTCCCGCTCGTTCGTTCACTGAACGTACCCGAGCTAATCTTCGGGTAGAAATTCCGGGCACACCAGGCCTCGGAATCAAGTGCCGTCAGAAACTGCGTTCTTGTAAAATCGCAAAGAAAATTAAGAAAAAAAATTTCCTTGAATTTTATGGGTCTTTACACACACACCTAGTATTTGTACTGTCCTCACTATAATAAAATTTAATTTGAGAAGAAGGATAAAACCTGCTGGGTTTCATTCATATACTACTTCTTGAACGTGGATTTCCTCCACTGGGGACTTTGGAATGGCATCAAGGTAGTGCTTCAACCACTGCCCATTGACAGTAAATGTTTGGTTGGTTTCTTCATTTTGAACCAGAACAACACAAAATGGAGATACATTAGTAATAATTTATGGGAAAAACCAGCAGGAATAAAGCTTAACTAGACACAAATTCATCCTTTAATTGTAAAGTAGGAACTTATTCCCAATGTAAAACTGACGACGAAGGACGAGGCGGTCGTGGGAAACCTTGGTTCTCTCCATATAAATATAGGGGTTCTCATATGAATCTATTATCATTTGTTCCAGCTCCTAAATCAGTAACTTTCTATCATAACCTACACCAGATCGATTATAATTAGATTTTTTAATTACCCAGTAGGCTTTTTTCTCTTTCTCGATAGAGAGGTTTCAAATATTACAAAAAACAACCCTATATATTAACATTCCAATGGGAGTTTTGAAGGCAGTACTGTAAGCCCATAATGAATAATTGAGTCAAAGAATCCAATATTTTCTATTGGTTTGAACCTTTTTTGGAATATTTTTTTACATCTATATTCAAAACATCAGCTTGACCATTGGTCTATGGGTGATAAGTAGTAAAAACTTGATGAATTTCACCATACTGACGCAAAATAGATTGGATTGTTTTGTTAAATAAATGAGAACCCTAGTCATTGATGATAAATCTTGGTAATCCAAATCTAAAAAAGCTTTGGGTTCTTAGAAATTCTGAAACTACCTTAGAATCATATGTCCTTGTAGCTCATGCCTCTACCTATTTTGAAACATAATCCACTGCTTGATCAATGTAAAGGTCCCCAAATGAATTGGGGAGTGGTCACATAAATTCAATGCCCCAAACATAAAAAATGTAATGGAAGAGAAAGTGTTTTTATGGAATTTCATTTATTTTGAATAAATTTTCTATTCTTTGATAGTGAGGACAAGATTTATAGAAATCATGGGCTTTATTAAAATTTGTTGGCCAAAAGGGACCATAATCAAGGACCTTCCAAGTAGTCCGCTAGGGACCAAAGTGGCCCCCATAACAAGGAGTTTGGAAGAACCTAAGGACAGACTGAAACTATCTATCAGGAACACAATGCCTAAGGACGGGATCAATACATTTGTTCCAAAGGTAGGGGTCATCCAAAATGTACCAACTAGACACCTGTTTTAGAAGGTCAACCTAATTTTTTTGAAATTTGTAAGAATGAAAGACGATACCAAATAGTTTATAATTTCATCATGCCAACGAAAAATATCTTTCACTCGGTACATTTTATCATCAATAATCATGTTTTTTCTAGGAATACAGGTGCATGAGTCATTTTACAAGGATTGGTTAATCCTACTTATATAGGCAGCGACTACATTATCTTCTCATTTTTATCTCTAATTTTTAAATTGAATTTTCGATGGAGGAGCATCCAACAAATGAGACCTGGTTTGGTTTCCAAATTCTAAATGATATAACGGAGGGCAACATTGTCTGAGAAGACAATGAATTTAGACCCTAAAATATAGATCTGAATTTATCCTAGACAAACACAATTAGATGAAATTATTTTTCAGTTGTGATGTAGTTTTCTAAGGCATGGTCTAGTGTAAATGAGGCATAGGAAATGACATGTGGAGCACTGTCAACCCTTTGTGATAAGACTGCCCCAACTACATAATTAGAGGCATCACACATCAGGTCAAATGGTAAATCCCACTGTGGTGGTTTGATTATCGGCGGTTATGTGTGACTCTATTTTAACTTATTAAAATTGAACCCACAAAATTTATAAAAAAAATTCATTTTCTTTTTGGTGTAATTAGTAGAGGGGGAGTGTAATTTTACTAAAGATGTGAAGGAAACAAAGTTAAAATCCAGCATGTCCTGAGAAAAACCACTAATCCCATACATTTTTGGGGAATTGTAAGGAATAAATGACATCCGCTTTTCATTTATCTACTTGGATACCATCCCCAGAAATGATATGTCCCAAAACTAAACCTTTTTTCACCATAAAATGTCATTTCCCATATTTTGATACGAGATTCTTTTAAAAAAGCAATGTAGTAATGAACCAAGTCTACTCAAACATTCATCAAAATAGGATCCATAAATAGTGAAATCATCCATGAATACTTCTATAGAATTAACCAGGTAATCAAAAAAAATACATACCATGCACCATTAGAAAGTAACTGGAGCATTGCACAGACCAAATGGCATCCACTTATATGCAAATGTGCAAAAAGGGCAAGTGAAGGTTGTATTTTCCTGATCCTCGAGGATAATATAGACTTGAATGTATCCAGAAAACCCATTTGGAAAATAGTAATTGGAACTTTCATCTACCCTCTATAGCATTATGTTAATGAATGGAAATTGGAAATGTCCCTTCCTAGTGTGTTGGTTTAATCGACGATATCCTATACAGACATGCCATCTTTTCTGCACACGAGTTGGAACCAATTATTTATTTTCACTTTTATTTATTGTAAGACTGGTTTTTTAGGAAGTACTGAAATGAGACTGGCCCCTTGGTTGTCAAAGTTGGGGTAAATGACTATACAAGACAATAATTTTGTTACTTCATTTTTAATTACATCTAAGAGGTTTGGGTTCAGTATATTTTGTGTGTGCCTCACTATTTTAGCCTCATAATTTAACAAAATATGATGAGTATAAACTAATGGGATAATATTAGGAATGTATAGTAGTGTCCATCACAATTCTTGTTTATACACCCTCAAAAGTTCAAGAATTCCCAATTCATTCATAGGATAGAGGTTTCTAGTAATGATGACGAGAATCTTGTTTCCATTCTCAAGATATAAATATTTTAAATCTTGAGGGTGTTGTTTTAGTCTCAATTCGGGAGGATGTTGGATTGATGGGATTGTGTGTAAAATTAAGAGGTCACTAACCTCTTCTTACCACTCAATGGAATCATCCTCATAAGGGGAATGATCTTTTACAAGCTTAGAAGAATCATCGATGGTCATGTGATCCTTAGTGTTCAATAAATCACCATTTAATATACATGCATGGTATTTTTCTAATCCCCTACAACCATAATTTCATGACTCATTTCCTAAAATTTCAATTAATAATGGAAACTCAGAAAGGTTATGAGGGGAATAAAAATAGGCTTTTCCAAGGGAAGGGTGTACATCCATTGAATGAACATAGAGAGAAGAATGCTCTTTTGAGGGGTGCTTCATGGCATTATGGATGTCTAAATGTACTATTTCACGACCAAATTCCATATATAATGTACCATTATAGACCCTAATTATGGTTTGGGCAGTATTCAAGAAATATATTCCCAATATAATTGGGGCTTGTCCATTCATCCTATCATATTCCATTTTTAGCATATAAAATTCAACATGAAAAAGTAAAATTTTCACCCTCACAAGAACATCCCCTAACACACTATATTAGTGTGATGTACTTTGATTTTCTATCTGAACAACTATTCTTGTGGGTTTCAGTTCACCTAACTTCAATAAATATTAAATGGAGTGATGAATCACATTAATAGAGGTGCCCAAATCAAGCATTGCATTAAAAAAGGAGTAATCCTCTATTGTTCATGGAATTGAGAATGTTCATGTATTATTGTACTTAGTAGGAAGTGATAGATTTATTAATTATGAGATTTTCCTACCCAAGATCAACATTTCATCTCCAAAAATTCACCATTGGTGTATACACATATCTTTTATAAACTTGGTGTATCATTTAATTTTCATTATGTCATCAATCAAGGGGATGAAAACCTGCACATTTTTTAAAGGATCCAAGATTTATTTATCAAGTTCAATTTCCTTTTGTTTTATTATTTTGGTGGCCTTTGGGGAAATGAAAAATTAATAGATGGGGGTAAGTTACTAATCAATAGACACAATCTGTCCTTTGGAAGGGTTTTCCTCAGGATAAGGATTTTAAACTTTTAGACTAATTTCAACATTTGTGATAGTGTTTTCCTCAGGAGAGGATAACTCTAACAGAGGGTTCATTTGGGTTTTAATTTTTTTCCCACGCCTAATTGTGATGGCACAAACATTTTCCTTAAACCTAGGGTCAACAACTCGTTGAGAGGATAGATTACCCGACCCATGACTTTGCATTTCCCCACATAGTTAGCTAGTTGGCGTAATTGGTTTTTTAAGTCTTGTATGGCTACATGGGTGGTTTTTTGGAATTTTAGACTATTGGAATCCATTTGTTTCATAATGTCTTCAAGGTTAGTCTTTGATTTTGAAGGGGGTTGTTGGAAAGGCCTTTTTGGTGGTTGGGTATTTCTGGATGGTGGTGGTTGGTGACAACTCTACCCCGGTTAGTTCCATTGTTATTGAGGTTTGTTTGATTACCCACTTTATTATATTCTTGGTTTTCTTTCCACCCATGGTTGGATGGATAGTAAGGTTCTTTCCTAAATATTTGGTAATAAATGAGGCCTAGAAAGATGTCCTCACAACTCTCAAAGGTTTCACTAAATTGAGTACATTGGTAAGTGTAGTGGGTATCATAAGAGAATATACCTCAATAGATGGGAATAGGGGATTGGGATTTTCTGTTGGAAAGAGTGAGTTGTCAAAGAATATTACTTACCTCTTCAAACTTTAAGTACACCTTCTTCTCGAATTCGTTATATTTCACCTCATGGACACCTTGAATGGGTAAACTAGACTGTGATCTAAATTCTTGAGTGTTTTGTACGATGTTCTCAATTAGGGTTCTTATAGAATTTGGGGTCTTATCTACTAGTGCACCACCTGTAACCGCATCAATCATGTTTCTATCGATAGGAATTAACCATTCATAAAAATACTGAATTATAAGTTGATCACTTATTTGCTGTTGTGGAAAACTTGACAATAACCTTTTAAAGTGTTCCCATTATTCATGTAGTGTTTCCCCTTGGGATTTTCTATAAAACAAATTTATTTCCTTATAGTTGCAGTTATAGAGGCTAAGAAATATTTTTCATGAAAAAGACGTTTCATGTTTTCCCAGTCTCTAATTGGTGAATTAACATAGTAAATCTAATATTTTGTAGTATCTTCTATTGAGAAAGGGAATTCCATTAGCTTTACTTGTTCTTCATCCACATTTTCATGTTTTAATATAGAACACATAGTATGAAATTCTTTTATGTTATTATGTGGAACTTCTCCAGCAAGTCCATGAAATCTTGGAACTAAGTTAATTAGACTGGATTGTAGTTAAAAATTAGGTGTCTTTCCTTGTATTTGAATATAGGTGGGTTCGATATCAACATTAAGCGAGGTTAGTTATTTTAATGTATTGTTATTTTCAGCCATTTTATACTCGTTAATTTTAGGTTCTAATTTGGTTCCATAAAATAATAGATTTTTAAAAGTCTCAAGTTCTTGTGTGTCCTCCTTCAAAAGGGTGTCTTGTGCATCTTGGGTTCACTAACATAAGATTCTCTTTGATTCGTGTTCAAAAGGTGGTAAATATCTTGGATTAGAATGCTTAATTCACAAAACCAACACAATAAATAAATTATAACAAAAATATATATATAGGAAAAGGTATAAGATAAAACAAAAAAATATTCACAAAATTTTAAAAAATATTCTAAAAACACACACTAAAGAAAAGTGCTCCACGAAAATGGTGCAAAAATTTGATCGCTTTGTCATTAAATTTCAAATTTATTATGATTTTAAGGATTATTTATTGTATAGTGGAGACATTAGGTTATCTATCAAGGAGCATTGACTGGTTTAGATAATGCGTTTTTAATAAAAAGTACTAAAAAGTGGGTGATTTGGAAAATAGTTTAATGAAAATAACATAACTCTAATATTTTAATAGTTGAATGATTAAAGTGGTGTTATAATAATTATTAGAGTAGGAGATCATATAATGTTTACTACAAATCTTGGATATTTCTTTGATCTGAAAATCCCCATGGGTTTGTTTAATTTTTTGGATGACGGTTGTCAAGATCTTGATTCCCATCTAAATCCTTAAAACAATGAAAAAGAAGAAACCCTTGACACAACGATGGTGTTGTCATGTTTTGGTCCTCAATCATAGAAAAACATATTCAAATTCATACTAAACTCACATATATTGGTGAGAGAGAAAGGATTCTTCTGTTATTTGATCAGAGAAACCCTAGATTCCCACTTGAAATCTTATCCCAATCAGTGTTGAAAAAAAAGTGTTCACTTAATTATATCAATGAAATTAAATCCGGGGATAATAATATCAACATAATAAATAACATAAATATTTAACACACAAATTACACAAAACTAGTAGAATAAATTTTTCCGGAACTCCCTCCCTTGTGTGTGTAGTTCCATCAAAATGATCGTCCACCATTTATCTCGTCATCAAGAGGTGGAGGAGGCTCTGGTGGAACTTCGACTTCATCTGTGATCCCCCTATACGGATAGGGGCCTAAGAAGCTTCTATAATGAGAAGTGGTCTCCTTTGAGTCTCGAAAATATCAATGATTTTACTCCTTGATGATTTTTCTAATGAAAAGCCCAAGGTTCCTATTTATAGGAAATGTGTAAGGTGGCTTTGGGATCACAAAATTCTTAAAACCACTTAGAACATGGTTTTATACCTCCCTAAAGACTTATGTAGATTTGGATAAAATTAAAAAGTTTTATCCCCATATAATTAATATCACCACTAATGGTTATTCTTCATTTTGACACCTACAGCTCAGATATGAACAGATCACAGTATACCACTTTTGACATCGTGCAGATTCATTATCCTGAATAGATCAAGTCGGTTTAGTCAATTAAAGGATGAATTTTTTTGTGTTCCTTCAGATGAAATGTGGTAAATTACATTTTGGACCAGCCTATAAGATATCATTGCATTGGGATGCTTGGTTTAGTATAACTGTTTGGTTGAGTCAACTAATGTGCTCGAATCCTGTTCAGTTTGGGCCATTTTTTCTTGAACTTCATCAGGGGCCCTCCAAAATCACCTCCACCTTCAATGATATTATCAAAACAAATAAAATTTCACTTTATAATAGTGATAAACACATACCAATGGAATCAAAATGAAGTGAAGTTTTTATTATTTTTATAATTTTCAATACAAAACTAGTATAACATAGTTGTGTTAGGGTGAGATTGAAAAAGTGATTCGCAGTGCGATCATGAACCGAATACAAAAATAATAAAAATAGAAAAATGTCTAAATTACTTATAACTAGTAAAATATAGATAATAAACCTTCTTGAGGTAATCATTAACACACTAGTGCTGAATAATATGAAGTTGGTTCCACCTCTTCTAAGACAGGACTCCCCCTAAATGAAGGTTGAAATATAAATAGATGAAAATTATATTGTACTAAGACATAAAGATAATGAAATCCAATGTTTTTTTCATCGAAACAAGAAGTCAATGATTAGATGCATAAAAATATCATAGGGTCATCTTCTAAAAAATATTCATTGACACCCATTTTTAAATCTTGATGAAACTCTTCCAATTGGTTCCTAGAACAACTATTTTTTCATAAAGAGATGAGGGTACAATTTAAATAATCATGAAGTATACAAATTCCATGCCATAGATATGAAACGTCACACAAGAAGATGTCATGTTATGAGTTATAGTACCTCTGAATTTTGAGGGTATACAATTGGAAGTAGGATGGTTTGGCAATTATATAAAATGATCCAATATTGTTACATTATCCATTCAGTTACATCATCTGATCAAATACATGGTTGAAATGGGTATGTGTGATAAAATTTCTTACATTAGATCTAATCACCTACATGAGAGAAAAACACAAACATGGACTCAGACGCCTATATGGGAAATCAATTATTTTAACCAAATGGCTATGTGAAAATAAACAACTACTTGATGGTAACCATTTACCTAGAGAATTGAATACTTATACCATTTTTCTATGTGGGAAATTTACTATATCATTACAAATTATTAATACAAAATCTTATTTAGTGAATTATTATAGCGACCCATGATTCTTATACATGGATGTTGCATGTTTGTATGTTAATATTCATTACATTGCATAAACTCATGCCTGAGTATCATATTTTTTTTGTTTTTTTGGAATCTTAGAACACAATAATCTGGTTTAGTGAATGATATTCAATGTTTCCCAAAATGATATTCCAATTTAGTACTCCTCATAGACATAACTGATACAAAAACCTCATTCAAATCATGGTGAAATGGAAACAAAATGAATAGTGTACTGAGATGATCATTAATTCTAAAAATACTATATATAAATGTATGATCATATGGAAGTATAAGATAATAATATGGTTAAGTGATAATTAACATTACATACAAAGTTCATACCAAAACTATCAACGATCATAAATATGAATCATGGATTAAAGATTGGTAGTCGATAAGAGATGAATCAGAGTGGAATAAAAGACAGGAGTTGTGAGACCATAACACTGTCATAAGACAATGATTTGTGGCATACACATAAGCATATAAAATATTATTTCAATTCAACCCACCAAGACATTCATATCATGTTAGGCGTGGGTTAACCACCTGTGTACCTATTTTGGGTATGGGATGACCACCCATGTTCCCACCTTTTTGGTAGCTACACATCCTTAGTTTGACACACCACCATCCCAATGGAATACCTTTCCTCATATTGTGATGGTTTCACTCTGCATACCATCACACTATTCAAGGTTAACTCCCAAAAATCATTATAGTGGAAAAATTATCTTACTGAACTGAGTTCACTTCATATTCAAGTCTAGTCTATATCATGAGCTATAAATATTTACCCAATACATTAGAGGATATATTGGTCCCACGTTCATTTTTTATAACATAACCACCATCTATTTTTATAAAGTGATGACATTCATTGGTTATAAAGTAACAACCAAACTTGGTTAAAACATAACCACCCTCGCATAATTAAAATCATTCATATATGTTGAAAAAGGTCAAAAATAATTCATCATATCACCAATAATGAAATAAAATATGTTTCAAAAACATTTCATAATAACATATCCTCTGGAAAATAAATAGGATTCATAATAACTTAAAATTTTCATCATATAATAACCCATGGAAATAGAAGTGGGTTTCTTAAGAAATTAATCATGGTATAAACCATCGAATAGAAACTAGATTCATAACAATATTTTCATCATAAACATAATCCATTTAGAGAAATAATTAGAATATTATCATTGGGTTATATCCCCATTAAACCATAAGTAACCTCAATTAATATCTTCTAAATTGGAAACTAATTTTGAAAGACTACTTTGGACATATTATAATAAGAATATCAATTCATGGAAAGAAAATAAAAACATAAAACATTATGAAAATACTTTTCTTTTAAAATAAACTTGAAAACATGCACATTAAGCTTTTGAAATATCATTTAAAACATATCTTTTGGAAAATACCCTTTCCACGTTGAAAAAAGTTATTCAATATATAAAACACTTTCAAAATTCTTATCACTTTGAAAAAATTTATATTAAATTTACCCTTTTCCATATAATAAGGAACAAAGTTTCATTTAAAATATCATTGAAAACAAGTAATGTAAAATTTAAATCATTTTTCTGTCAAGATTTGAATAAATATTGTTTTTTATGTTCATGTTTAAAATAAAGATTCTTTTCAACTTTTTGGTCAAATAAAGATTGGAACTATTTGGAAAGGGGAATGAATATTACTTTTTACAAAAATGAAAATTAAATAATTTTTAAATAATTTTTAGAAAACATGATATGGGAATTCAATGAGTTTTCAACTGAAAGGACGTTTTTTCCCTAAAAACACTTTTTTAAAATTCATGAGAACATAAAGATAATAAAATAAAGAAGAAATAGATATTATCTTAACATAACTAGTGGATAATGAAATAAATTATTTTCTTAAGACATAGATCATAATATTTCATCCATTTCATTAAAATCAAAAATAATCCTGATAAGCGATGAGATTGTAACATAAAACTCATACCACATAAGTAACCTTGAATATTTATGACGATAAAGGAGATACATAAATTGAAACATAAAATATCATTATGATAAATAAATTCATTATATTACAATCCAAATGGATAATATATGCACCATGTGAAAAAATATAGGTACATAACAAAACGTATGTCTCAAAGAAGTGAAATTGAGATAGAAATACATTAAAGCATGAGTAAATTTTGGGTCATATGCCCCTTGTAAATAAGGACATAGATATAAACATTAATTAAAACTAAATGAGTTGCATTATTAATATATCATGCCATATTTCTGGATATACATTACACAAATAACGACTGCTGAATACGAAATAAGTATCTCAGAACTAAAAGTGAGAATACAAATCCCTTTTTTGAAAGTCTCAAAATCCTTTACACTCATTATATACTCTATTATAATATATATAATTATATTATAAATATACTAAAAATTATATATTTTATACCATATATGATTTACTTAAGTCCTTTTATTACCCACTTATTAACAATTATATGTTAAAGTCATGTTTTGTGTACTAAACACTCTGCTTTTTAAATAGGACTTGGATTATTACTCTCAATCCTATTAAATTTATATGGTTTTCTTAAATTATATAATAATAATGAAATAATTATCATATTTTTACATAATATATTCTTTTAATACCAATCATGAATAATCGTTTTTATAAATGATGTATGTTACGATCATGGAGATGGTATGAGGTACGTACATGTGTGTAACATTTCAATTTTTCAATGATCATTGATATTATATAATATATTATATTTCTATAATTATGATAATATCGTAAAAAACATTTTATTTTTTATATATAGTTATACATATCAAATATTTGGTTTGGTGATGAAAATATAATCATATCTCTTTGTGACGGTGGTATTCTACTTGTACATGAGCAGCGTTATCATCATTTATTAAGTGGAAAAAATAAAATAAAATCATATTTTAAGAATGATAAAATTTTATTTTATATACTAATTATTTCATTTATATCACAAATAACTATTAACTTCACCCTTATCACCTTTTATGTAAACCATGAGTGATTCACATCGCTTTGGATGGTGGTGGTCCAACATACACCAAAGGGCCATTGTCGTATTCCCAAAAAATGGAAAGAATAATAGTTTTCATTATATAAAATTTAATAAAGAATAATAATTTCATTAGTATGAAATATAAACAATAAATCCATAATCATTTCAAACTGATAGAGGTCATAATGGAAAAACAAAGGACATCAGATCGCGAGGTAGTAGTTTGTCGTACACAAGAATGAGGATTTATTAACCCATTTGATGGAAGTGGGGAAGGTTTTTGGTAATTATGTTATTATAAAAAATAACTTTATATTTTATATAATGTATTTATTATATCATCATGGTTTAAAAATAATTTATTATGGTGGAGAATCAAATAAAATAAAGAAGCATGTTGTAAAACATTACCCCTTCTTCAGGTACCCTACTTAGATTTCCATTAAATCCTTCTTTTTAAGATTAATATAAAAAATAAGAACACTTGGATGAGATTATGAATATTGGTAAGTGATTTCAATAGGTACTGTAAGATCAAATTAAGCTCAAATATGTTAATAATAAATTATAGCAGTTGTCCTTTTTTATATGGGGGATAGAATATACTTTTTATTTTAGAAAAGAAATAAGTGATCCCTTGTTTTTCATATGTCTCAAGGGTCCAAAAGCAGGTAATTACCAACCCTTAGTGGTTTAATAGTAAATATATTTCCATAAAATAGTAATTAGAAAAGTCTAGAGGTCATTTTTACACTTATTTGTTTAGTTTAACGCACCTCCCGATAAACCAAATTTTACCTTAAAAGTGGTAATTAATTTTTACTACATTAAAATTTAATTTTGTTCAATAAAATTTTAACCATATCTAAAATTATAAATTTTTTGATTAAAAATTTTCAATCAATTTTTCTAAATTCTATTCACATTATTTGAAAAAAATATTATAAATTATTCACGGATACATGATTAGGAAATGGGTTTTAAAAAAAAGTTCAAAAGCATAGAATGTTTTTATATCTAAAATCAATATGAATGTGATTATAATGACCTAAATACTATTTATTGATAATAAATTTAATAAAAATACCTTTAAACAATTTTATTATATCATTTATCATTATAAACACTTTTAATGAAAATTTATTATTTAACTAAAATTCAATATTTTTAACTATTTATCAAAAACAATGTTTTTCGAAAAAACCAAAAAATCACCCAAATATATTTTTATCATTTTGATTTCAAATATGAAATTAATTTAATAAAATTAATTTTATATAACATTCAAAAACTAAATTCTATATAATTGCACATAAATACTACAAAACATTTTTTTTGTAAAATACATTTTTTATGTATTAAATAAAATTTATTTATATTTCTTGTCTATAGAACACATAATATGAATACTAAAAGATAACATTAATCTATAATATATATAAATTTCCTTAAAATCATTATCCAATAGTTATATGGGAAATATATTGTCATAAAACACACTGGTGCACATAAAAATATTTTTTCAGATATGGATTTCCAAATATTTTCTAAACAGTTTCATTTTCATTTATAGTTAATTAGTTTTAAAGGAATTAATTATATATTCATGTGTACAATATATTTTTTTTTAATTTCGTTAAACGTGATTATAACCTCTATTTCAATTTCTAAGTGAATATTTTCATAAAAATATTTTTATAATATGCCACATTTCATTTAAAAGTAGTGTTGTGTGAATGGAAATGTATCAAAAACATTAAATTAATTTGGAAATATATTATTTCACAAAATCAAATGGGGTTATTTTCTAACCTCATTTACATGAATTTATCCCTCAAAATTCATATTGGTCCTCAATGGTTTTACATTTTAAAATTCCTTCATAGGAACACAAATTGTACAAATGGGTAATGAAGCATCCCTTAAAATGGGGATGTTGGAAACATAATTATGAAATAAAGTAACTCATAATTAGGTTTTTATAAAAGATAATATTGGTGGTATGGGAATATTTCGATGTGGAAAAGAATATATTTATAAGGAGTGATAATTATCACTTATCATATGAAATTAGGTGATTCATAGATGGATAGTGACAATAAAACCATTGAGAATAACATCTGGAAATGGTTTGTTGATATAATCAAAAATGGTGATAACATGAAACTATTTTATGTCAATATAATTTTACAAATTTGGAATAATTTTAAAGAGAAGATATACTATCTTCAATTTATTCCATTACATAACCATAATATCACTGTTTAGTTATGTGATAATCAATTTTTTCTTCATATCATTCTATAAGAAATGAAGGTGAGTTTTTAATACATGAATCATTAATGGATAATAAGATACGTAGTGAATGATAAATAATTTCTTTTATCTCAAGAAGAAATATAATTTAACATGAGTTATCCAGTATGTATAAATCATTATATTGTGAAATAATCTGTCAATGATTAAAACCACATATAAAATTAAACTAAACCCATTCCATAAATTGTTAACCATAGAGTCCTTACAAAATATATAAATAAAAAAATTTATAAATAAGGATGCTAAATTTTCGAAATCAACATATCATTAATCCCCCTATACACTATAAAGTGGATCTTTATTGTCACATACCAAACATTTCAATACCTTTATCATGTCTTCCATTAAAACATGGTTATTAACTGAATTACATTAAAACATCAATCAAAACATTTTTTCTTTATCATTAATTGAAAAAACCATATATTTTTAAAACATTTTCATATATCTAATAATTTTTTAAACTCCATAACTGATAACATAAAATTGTTTCAGAAAATACTTTATCAATTCTAAGTTCAACAATACTATACAGTTTACTTTATAAATATGAAGTGTCACTTTATCCAAGATAAAATCCATTTTCTCATATTGAATAACATATTAAGGGTTGCCTTCCCATAAACTTTCATTTTAAAAAAAAAATATATAACTGTTACATTATGTTCCATTTCTAGGACATTAGTACCATAAAAAATATTATTAAAAATCCTTAACAAAAAACATATTTTAAAAATATTCATTTATTTCATTATTGTTGAATTCCAATACATAAACACTTCAATTATTCCACCTCAAAAAAAAATACCTTAACTAGTATACATTATGTTATTCCCTAATACTTATTTCCTTTCATACATCATTCATATTCACTTTTTCTCTAGCAGTGTAACCATTACTCATACCACCTTTCTAGTTTTCTTCTAGATATTTCACCTCAAGACATTGATTTTCATAATTCTCATACATTCCATATTTTAATCATTCAAAAATAAATGATAACATAAGGAGTCAAATATTACCATACATTTCATTAATGTAACTTTTCATTTTCCATTTTTAGTCATTTTATTTATGTCACTCATTTCCATAGTCAAAACTACTTCTCATTACTTTAAAATATCCACTTGGGTGCCTCTTTTCATATTCTAGACATATTAGAAACTGAATGTTCATTTCTCTATATCTAACATATACCAAACTCTTAGAAAACTATATGTTTCTCTTCTTTGGTGAGCATAAAAGTTGGTTAATGTATATGATGTTAATAATATTCCAAGAAAACAGATTAGGCACAATCCTAATATCTATTAATCCAATTATCATCACATTTCACATATCATTAGAAAATAATCCATCAAATTCAACGTTAGCCCAATTTCTTATATCTATCCCTTTGTAATAATACCATTAATCATAGTTTGATCATTTCTAATCATAATGGAAAATCACATTGTTTAAAAAATAATTTAATATTTCAAAACCAAGACACCTTATTTTTAATCTATGACACCTTAAGTTTATCCAAGGTAATTCATAGCCATAATCTATTTAAACACTTCATTAGGGGTTATAATTATTTTTATAACCAATAAATCATATCCTCTAGGAGTGTTAAAATAGGTGTGCAATAATTCCAATTTTCATTCATGAGTCCCCGATCAAGTCTAGAATTATACAATGTTTTTGTGTTGTTGCCTCTAGGAACATTTGTTCCAGAGCTATATCCTTTTCAAGTTTCCATAGAGGGGTTTAATTTCTTATAAACAGTTCACTCTATCCTTTACCAAAATTACTTGAGATATTTAAATACTTTAATTCATCCATATACATATCCTTATAGATAACCCTAGATGTATCTATACAAATATCCCTACAGATCATACAAATGTTTTCTCAACCTAGTATCCAATGGCTAATGAATTGTTTATTTTGATAAAAAATTTAGTGACTCCAGATTCTCATATATGGATATTACCTTTTCTTAGATAAATATTCACTACATTACAAAAACACACTCTTGAGGACCAAAATAGTTTGGTTCCTTCAGAAACACGGAACAAAGTATTCTAATCTGGTGAATGATATTCAATGTTTCCCAAAAATATATTTCCATTTAGTACTCTTGAAAGACATACCCTACCGAAAACCTTTTTTAGGACTAGGGGGAAAGGAAACATAAGAAATTGTGTGCTTATATTTCTAGTAACGATAAATCTATGAGATAAAAATATATGCTTATATGAATGAATAATATAGGAATAGAGATATTTGATAATGAACATAACAAACAATGTTCATGCATAACATGTCAAATATCATAAACATGAGTCATGAAATAAATATTGTTTATTTATAATACATTAATCATAAGGGAATCAATGAACATGATCCATAAGATCATAACATTTTAATAAAACATATATTTGTGGCATACACAAAATAATAGAAATGCTTTTTCAAGGATACCCACATAGACATTCATAACATGTTAGGATTGTGCTAACTACCAATGTACTTGCTTTAGGATTTGGCTAACAACCCATGTACCCTCTCTTTCGATACTTATGCCTCCTAAGAGGGACTCACCACTTTCCTGAGTGGCATCCCTTTCCTCATAGTGGAATGGGTTGACTTCTCAAACCATATTTTTAGTCAAGGTTCACTTCTAAGTCCATTATATTTGAAAATTTCCCTTACTAAACTGATTCTAATGACCATTATAGTATTTTCTATCTCATGAAGTACAAATATTTATCAAATTAAAATTATTAATATATGTGTCCCACCCATATTTGGTTATAACATAACCACTACCCTTTGATATAACATAACCACCATCATTGGTTAGAACATAATCATTGTACTTGGTTATAATGTAACCACCATCAAAAATTGAAAATCATACTTATGTGTCCCACAAGATCATAAAACATTCATCATATTAGAACCCATGAAATGAAATGGATTTCATACACATTTCATTTAAACATTTCAGGTGGGAAATAATGTGGTTTTATAATCATTTCATCATTTCACAAAGTTAAAACCTATAGAAAAAAAAGTAGGATTCTTAAGAGTTTTATCATGGTAAAACATATGGAAGATAAATGTTTTTCATAATTATATTTTTATCATAAATATAAAACGTTTATAGTAAAAAAATGATATCCTAGGATCATATCCTCAAAAACTCATATGTAACCTCATTGAATTTCTGTTTAGATAGAAATTAATTTCAAACGACCACTTGGGACATTTCTTGAGGAAAAAGAACTTTCATTGAAAAGCTATTGTAAAAAAACAATAGGAAAATAATTTTCATAAAAATTAATACTGAAAACATATAATGTCACAATTTCAAAAAAACATTTAAATCATTTATTAAGTAAAATATCTTATCTTCTTTGAAAAAAGACTTTTTAAAACATAAATCACTTTAAAAATAATTTCCTCATTGAAATAATTTATTTAAAATATAATTTTTTTCAAAATATTAATGAAAAAAATTTCATTGAAAAGGAATGAAAAATTATTAAAGGGATATTCTAATCATTGATTTTTCATGAATGAAGAAATATTATTCATTTTGTGGATGTTAAAAACAAATGTTCATTTCATATATTCAGTAAAATAAAAATATGTATTATTTGGAAAATTACATGAATATTAATTATAAAATAAATTTTAATCATTGAAACATTGCTAAATAATTATTTTTAAAATAATAGGATAATAATAACACATTTTTAGAACTCATGGTTTTGGAAGGAAAAGTGTTTTCAACCAAAAAAGTATTTTTCTTAAAAATGTTCTATTAGAATGATTGAGTACATAATGTGACAAATATAAAAGGAAAACTTGTATTCTCATGAAATAACCAGAGTATAATATTATATAATATTTTCTTAAAGGATAGGTAATAATATTTCATTATAATAAGTATAATCATTAATGATATTGATAAGTGATTCAATTGTTACCTAAAACTCTTACGCTTTTGGTGAAATTTAATCATATGCCCCATGATGGAATCACATAAATGAAATATAAAATATCATGAGGATAAATAAATTCATGATATTATATTTCAAATGGGATGCATATACACCACATGAAATAATATTGGTGCATAATAAAAATTAGGTATCAATGATGTCAAATTGAGAAAAAAATCCCTTACGCATCCATGAGTATTGTTTCAATTTTTCGATTTTTATTATGGAAAGGAGGTAAGTAAGATCTTATAATTACATAATGAATATAATATAATTTAAAAAAAATATTTTATTATAGTCATACATATCAAACATGTGGGGTGGTGATGAAAAGAGAGTTTCATTGCTTCGTGTTGGCAGCAGTTCAGACATACATGAGTAGCGTTATCTCCATTCATTGAGTGAAAGGTTATAGATAAAATTATCAATTAATAGTGATATATATGTGATGAATATAATAATTATTTCATTTAAATGACATATAATCATTAACATTACCGTAATCATCTTCCATGTAAAGTGTAAAAGAGTCATATTGCTTCATGAGATTGATGTTTTTCGTGCACATGAGTGACATTATCATATTCTCATAAAATAAAAATAATAAGGTAATGTATGATATAATAATTGAATTATAATACTAATATTATATATATAATACATAAAAAATTTATCCATCATTATTTTAAATAGTTATTTTTGGTAATTTGAAAAATAAATGACTTCAATTTGTGAAGCAGTAGTCTACCATAAACCCGAATGAAGATTTCATATCCCATTTGATGTAAGTGAAAAGGGTTTTAGGAAATTAAATTATTTTACCAAAATACCATTATATTTAATATACTTATATTATAATATAATGATATTTTTTAATAAATTAATGGATGTGGATAAAAAAATAAAATAAAGGAGCTTTTTCAAGAACATTACCTCTATGTTGGGTATCCTCCGTAGGATTGCAATAAATACATCCTATGATATCTTTTCTATAAAAAAATGGCTTATAGGATGTTATTAGGGAATTTTTTAATTTATTTGGGAAGGTCTGGTCTAAACCAATTTGGTTTCAGTTTTTGATGAATAGAGAAGAGGGGAGGCCTTTTATTGGTGGCGGGGAGGACACACTAGGTATTTTTGAAAAACAAATATGTGACCCCATGTTTCTTATAAGTCAAAAGGGTGATATTTAGGCCATTATAAAACATTATTGGTTGAATGATCAAAATATGGCCTTAAAAGTGTTTTTATACAATTGTGTATTTCATTTTTATTGAAACCCATGTTAAACCCATTTTTTACTCTATCTCGGTAATTAATTTTTACTACATTCACTATTTATTTTGTTAAAAAATTATGTTTAATATATTAGAAATTATTAATTATTCGTATTCGAAATATAGAATAAATTTTTTTAATTCCATTCATTGAAGTGGTAATTTTCAATTTAAATATAATCTCATAGAAGCAATTTGATAGTGAGTTTTAAAATAGAATTCTTGAGAAGATTGAAAAATTTTTATATCATAATTAAATTTAAAATTGATTTAAATGACCTAAATTGAGAAAATATATATAAAAAATTAAATTAATTTTACTTTAAATAAATTTAAAAATATAATTTAGTAGTAAAAATAGTTTAAATGAAAATGAAATATTTAATAATTATTCAATATTCTTCATTAAATATCAAAAAATTAATTCTTTTAGAAAAATACACAAAATTATACCATAGATAATTTTTACATTATAATTTCAAAAAATAATTTAATTTCATCAATTTAAAATTCTTAGAGTTTAAAATCTATATTTTATTATATGTGAAAAACAATTAAATGAAGCTACTTTTTTAAAAATTACAGTTTTAAGCGTAAAAATGGATTTGTTCATAGTTATTATCTAGATAACACATATGATGAATGCTGAAAAATTGGTTTAATATATAATATATAAATTTCATTAAAATAATCACCAAAAATTAATTTTCATTAATTAATTAATATAAAATATAATGATGTGCATATAAATCGTTTTTAAGAGAAGTATTTCCTTTTATTTTCAAAATGGATTTATATTCATTTATAATTATTTGCTCACTAGTGAATTCATTTTATATACATCTTTAAACCAAGTTTTTATAATTGAGTTAATATTATTTATAAACCTCGTTATAATCTCTTTTTAAAAACTATAATAAAAATATTTTTATAATATGTCATGTTTCATTTAAACTCGGTATTTTTCTAAAGAAAAATATCGAAAAGACTAAATTAATTAGAAAAGAATATTTCACAAATTATTAGGGTGTTATAAGGAAATTATGGGAAATAGAGATTAAAGAATACTTGTTTTGTAATTGTGACTTTTTACCCATCCACATGGAGATAATATTAGAGTTTGATCATGGTTACTATATATTATAGAGTTTTGAGAAACTGTGCATTATTTTTTAGATAGATTTTATTGATTACTTGTAGATTAAGATGGAAAGTGAAAATTATTCCATGTGAAAGGTATAGAGTTACCCATAGTAAAGTGACTATGAGATTGAAGAGGTATTGATGTGAAAATAGGGAGATAATATGAATAAAAATTGTGGATAAGTGGACACTCAGGGGATGCAGGACTGTATAAAAACAAAACCTATAGATTAGTGGAATGAAATGAGAGATGAATGGATGTTTGAGATCGCAATAACAATCATGAGTTAGATAAACTGGATAGAGATCATTCCATTTTTCTTTTAACTTATTTATTTATTCCATTCTTCTTGAATTATTTTCTATCATAATATTTTATTATTTTTTATAATACCATGATCATTAGGTAAAAATATTCCTTGGGGATGATTTTACCATTTTATCATTTTGATTATAGTTTGAGTGAACATTTCTAAATCCTAATCATGTTTTCATCTTTATAATTAAAACTTATGTATCATAACACATAATCATTAATTTTATATTCATTATTATTTAATGTTATTTTAAATTCGTTTTTTTCAATGATGGTTATATTAAAGCTTCATCGAAAGGTAATTTATTAACAGGAAAGTTAAAACATTCTATTTGTTTCATTCATTTTCTAGCTCTACTCAATCATCATTTTCTTATTTTCATCAACGATTAAAAAATCTTCATATCATTCATATTTTTATAATAATATTTTAATATCATCACATTAATAATTTCGTTCATATTTATAAATTTTGTTTTAATTATTTAGTGGTTTTCTATACAAACATGCACTTTTTTCTTTCCCTATGGAAAAAAACATTGTCTCACTTTTATCTTGTAGTATTTATGAAATAAATTTGAGAAAACTCAACAATGGTTATCATTACTCAGACACTAAATTCACTACTCCATTTTGTCATTAATTTATAAATAGAAATTGTAGTGGAGGAGTATCCAATCAATGAGATGGGTGTTGGATATTGGTTTTATAAGAGCATTTCAAAACACTTCATGCTAAGAAAATGTAGTCATCTTTCATCCTAAATTATATGACCTGAGTCTATTCTTTTAAAACCAAGTGGATTAAAATTATTATTGTTTTTTTATATATTTTTTATTTTTTGGGTCCACTATGTGTGAGTTATATACAAGGACCGGTGGACCACAATTAATACATTATAATAAAAATTACCTAACTGTAATGTACTGATAATCCTAAATGAGCCCAAGTAGAAAATCCAATTGAAGTTTTGGTATTATCTATGTGATGTGGAAAACAATTTAAAACTAAAAAAATCATTTTCATAGTTTTTATTAAACTTAAATTATTTGACTTATTAGGTTACTCGGAAGGGAAGACTTAATTTTTTTTCTAATGTAATGATTGAAACGGTGTGAAATCTGTTGTGCGTTAAGAAAGACCACACACCCCACACATGTTTTGATACATATTAGTAAAAAATTAATTTTTCTTTAAAATTTTCATCTCCAATATCATCCAAATAAATTAAATTTCCATGTAATATCCTTTTTCATAACATGAAATACGAATTTCATAAGAATTAATAAATTATTTTCCTCAATACAATGATGATGGAAAATTCAAAGACTACTCAAACACTCCTAAAATATAAAAAATATATACATAAAATCCCATAATAAGCCACCAAAATACTTCATATCATCAATCAAAATACCAATAATAAATTACAAGAAATTACCTAGAGTATTGAAAAGACAAACTGGAATCCACCAATATAAAAAATGTTCCAAATGGATAAGTGAAGGTTAGATATTCATGATCTAAGGGTGTATGTGAATTTTTAAATATCTAGAATAATCATATTGGTAACAATAATGAATAATATATGCTATCATTTCTGTAATATATTCAATAAATAATATGGTAAATGGTCCTTCCTTGTGAGTTGGATAGGTAAGTGATTTTCTATACAATCCTTCAGGCAATTTTGTACACAATATGGTAAAAAAATATTATCATCATTTATTATTAATGTTAGATTTTTTTCTAGGGTAATATATACATTTTAAAGACCAATTGAATATTATAGTTAAGAATAATGATTTTATTACACAATTTTGTTTTATTATTTTTAATGAAATCAATTTAGATTAGTTTCTCTTAGTGTTGTATCTCCTACAATGATTTTCCCTGGCCATTTAATAATATATGATACATGTAAATTACTCATAAAATTTTATGACTTCCAATGGGTTCTAGTCCATATTTTTTATACTCCATAAAAAATTTTGTTGATCGAAATTCATGATCTAGAGGTAATGAACAAACATTGTTTTTGTGAATATTTCAATTGTTCTAAATATATGAATATTTTAAATTTTATGCTTCTGGTTTAATTTCAATTTCTATAAGATTTTTTAATAAAATTGAACTATAATGAGGGAGTTCCATTATCAATACTATCTACTAAATGGTTACATTTAAATATAAGGTAAATGATTTATTATTTTGAGAAGAATCATCAATAGTCATTGTATCCCAATTCATATGAAACCATAAATTAATTTACATGAATTATATTTGATTACCATTACTGCATTTATCACGTGAATAAATTCCTAGAATATATATGAAATTTTAAAACATAGATATGGGCCCATAGTAATGGAGATAATTCCCTTTAGTAAAATGGAGTGCATCAAAAAAATTCATAGAATTATAGAAAATCTCTTCTTCGGGGTACTTCTTGAAATATTGGACAATAAATTGTAAAATATAACAAAAAAAATACAAATAAAATATAAAATTATGTTAATTAAGTAATTTTTTGGATAATTTCATTATTATATCTCCAATATAATTTGTTAATTTCAAAAATACAATCATCTAATATTTTATAAACATGAAAATAATCGTTAAAAATGTTATTTTTAAAATTATAAGAACATTGTATTGCAGATCATTAGAGTTTTTGGTATTCCATTTTTATTATAAAAAACTTATTCTTATAAACATATATCTCTAACAAGTAATGAATATAAAATTTTTTGAGGTATCACATTTAAATTTAACTCTGAATAAATCGTGAATTCATAAAATAAATACTTTTTACTAGTCCCCAATAATGTGAATATTCAATTATCATTGTGTTTGGTGGGATATGATGGAAAACTTTGTTCAAGGATATTTCACTCAAATCCCATATTTTCATCACCATAAAGTCGCTTATAATTTTTTCACATCTCAATCTAGAGCATGTCATATTGAGTAATTTTCTTCACTATATTAGTCAAGGGATTGTTAACGTGATCATTTCATTAATATTTCCTATAGATTCCTTTAATTTTCAAGTTTGTTTCATTTTAATTATTTAGTTTCACTATGTGGGAATGTAAGATTAATATTTGGGATTGGTGGGTCATCAAAATAAAATATTTTTTTTGGAAAACTCAGAGGACATGGTTACCAATATTTTGGAACTTTATGGATGGTTGGAATGGTTGTTACCTTATAAGGGAATGAATATAATGGAATTTTCATTTCTAGTTTCTATTATTTAATATTAATAAGGGTATTACACCTAATATTTTCCATATGCATTGGGTTGATTATATGTTAATAAGGCAGGTCACCCAACACTTAACATTTAACCCACCCCACTAAGTGGGTGAGTTGTCAAATTTTTCTGTTTGGACTTGTTTGGAAACATGTTTTTTTAACTATTTTTTTCTTGAGTATATTTAATTAATTTTTTATTATTGGCTATGATTAATATTTTTATTTTATTTTTGTAATGCTAGTTATTATTGTCGGGGATTTTTGGGTGATTGTGTGGGATGACTACCCATCCTCGGGTGGTTATATGATTATTGAGGTTTGATGTAATACCCTCATTCCAATTGTATTGGATAAACGTTCATCCAAATTTAAATGATATTATAGTTAAATCCTAATAGTTTGGTTTTATGTGGATAAAAATAATACTACCTCTGAAATATCATAAGGGTCACTAAAAATTTGATATTTATAGGAATAATTGGTGATGATAGAATAAATAGTGAAATGATTCTTGGGTAAGTTTTTATTTACCATGGTTAAGAGAAATTTTTTAGTGTTTGGTACATAAATAATTTAATTTAAATCCTTATTATTCTAAAAATGTTAACATCTCATCTCTTGGACTACTCATAAAAGTATGTTCCCCCTTAAACATTACCTTTTAGTCTTTAGCATTATCTTTATATGATGGTCCTATCAGAAATCCAAGTAATGTCAATTAGGAATCCACTTTTAGGAAAATAAATCATATTATGTGAAATTTGAGTTAAAACATTAAAATATATTTGTACTGAATGGTTACTACTTATTTCATTGTTTAGAGAACTATAAAAATGAATTTTAAAAGTTTACTAGAATTCATGAAGTATTTCACAATTTTTCAATCTTCTTCCTCAAATTTAATTTTTCGTTATTATAGTATGTGAGTCAATGATTTATTTTTTATAAATAATTTGTTTCATGTTTTCCAAAACACTAATTTTTTAGAAACAATTGTAAAAATAATAATTTTGTGTGTGACTTAATAAAATGATAAATCCCAATGTTTTATAAGTATTACGTCTACCTTTTTATGTTTTAATCATGATAAAATAGTATGGATTTAAATTGTGTTTTTGTGAGCATCATATCCAAAAAGTATATATAATTTACGATGTTATTCAATAATAATACCATTTAGTTCTATGTTTTTTCTTTACATTTTATTTGAATACAAAAAAGGACTTATATCAATATTAAATAATATTAGTTCTTTAATTTTTAGGTAATTCTCTACCATGTTTTATGTTACCCAAGATAACCATATATTTTTTGAAACATTTCAATGTAAAAAACATGATAACCCACAAATAATCTCTCAATACTAGGAAATGATAATTTAATGTCTTTAAGGGCACGATACATAAGAATCATACATTACAACGATATTGAACAATTCTATATAAACAACACATTAGAGACCTTCTAAACATTTTATAGGTTATACAAATCTCTATAGTATAGGGAATGTAAACATTATATAATAATGAGCATAAAGGCTTGGAAAGGGAAAAATTATGTAAAATTCACCCAATGATACAATCATTTAATATAAGGAAAAAAATCATGTGAGATATATCTTATAAATGATGATGTTTTAATAATTTATTTTCATAAGTCGTGATATAAGAACATGTAATCTCAAAAACAATCATCTTCCATAAGGGTTTTTTATAATAATCATAATCAGTGTAATTTAATCATAGATATATGACAGCAAAATGTAACATATAATGAATACATTTAATATCATGGAACTATAGAATAAACATAATCATAGGGAGACATTCCATTTTTAGAAAACAAAACGATTTTCACCCTATATGTAGTGAAAAATCCATGTATGCCCGTACAGTTTATATTGATCTAAGAAAATCAAGCCAACATTTCATTATTATATGAGCTATAAAATGATAAATAAATGAATTGGATGTGTATATAAGACACCACACATCCTCATAAATTCATATTTTTCCATAATATGTCAGTCATTCATCATGTTATTAGTTCCCATCAAATGAAAATGGGTTTTATATCATTTTTAAAGTGCATCACGTAACATGATATCAAAATTAAATCAATAGATACTAAAAAAATAAAAAAAATCCATAATTTCATAATTTCATTTAAATTTTGTGTCTTGAAACATAACTTAATAAGACTTTAGATATTTTAGAGATAAATAAGAAACTATAATTTCAATAGTGAAAATATATTTTATAAGTCCTTTTAAGATATGTTTTAAAAAGAAAATGCTATGAATCACAATGAAAAATCTTTTTCAAAAAACTAGATTGAAAAAATATTCTAAAATACAACATTAAATCAAATACTAGTAGTGGACACATGAAAAATTAATACAAGTACCCTAAATTATATTTTTATTATATGATAGAAAAATTCAATCATAAAAGGAAAAAATATGTTCAATACTTCAAATAAATTTCACAAAATTCACAACATAAAATCTTTATTAAATATTCCATTTTAAAATAGGAGTGCAAAATTTTATGATATCCCAAAATAAAACATATTTACAACTAAAAATAAGAGAGGTGAATAATGTATGGAATTGTAAATATGGATATGTAATAAAATAGATAATTCTGAGAGGATGAGAATTAATATTAACATCACCAAATTTTATAAAGTAAGAAATTTATCAATGGATATGTAATTTATTGAGACAAATTTATCATACTAGAAAATAAGTAATGATGAAACATAATATCAATATAATAGAGAAGAATAAATACTTATAAAACCATAGTCAAATAAAAATATTTATGATTCCACAAGACCACTTATTTATGATTAATACTTAGTCGAATGTATTATTTAATACAATATGATAATCATAGTAGCTTTAACAATATATTTTCGTACTAAAATAATATTAATTACTATATTTTCTATTCTTATATGTTCATTTAAAATATAAATTTTACCTATTTTGAGTTAATATTTATATTTAGAAATTTTTTATTTTACTCATTCATTGTTTATTTTACTTGAACTATTATAGTTCTCAAAAAACATTATTAGTTCTCTATCCATAAAATAAAATTGTTACTATAAATAGATGTTACCTAATGTTATTGGTATTTTGATATTTGTCCCATGGAACATTAAGATACTATTTCTAAAGACAAACCCTAAAATGTTTTTGTTTCGGCAACCCTTTTTATAAAAATGGTTCTCTTTTAAAATTGAGTTAAAATATTAATATTAACATTCATGAAAGAGAAAACAAAATATTTTATTATATTAATATAGTATATTGAAATAAATTATGTGTCCATAACACACTATCATAAAAATAAACATCTTTATTCCAATAGGTTGTAATTCTAACCAAATATTTTTATGAAAATATTTTACTGTAGTGTCATAAGTTGGTGGGAGTGGATACTCAGGTGGGGGTTGAATTTAGATTCAATTAAAATTTCTATTAAAAACTTTATGGTTTAGAAAACCCCCAATTTAAAAAATGGACCAGTTAATTAAGGTAGTAGAAATGTAAATGTTCAATTGGTCAACAGGTTTCTCAAAAGGTGATTAGTCCTCAAATGAATCATTGTAGAACACCAATCCAACTTTGAAACACGTTTACTCAATTAAACCAATAAACACACTAACCAAAACTAACTATCAAAGTGTAATCAAAAATATTTTTATGTTTTGGAAAATATGTAACGCCCCGACCCCAGTTACCTAGAGTCGGTGCATTGTTACAAAACATTGGCATGATCACAAGAAAGATCAAATCTTGAAAGACCGACTGGTTTAGTAGCCTTGGAAACACTAGATATATTCATAAAGTTTTACATTACATCATAAAGTGAAAAACTACTACAACAACATAATGTCTCCATAGTTCACACTATTATCCCCTCATAATATCTCTGCAGGTCATTCATAACTTAATTCTTCACATCCTGGGAAAAATAAAACATAGAAAAGGGGTGAGCTCAAATGCCCAGTAAGGATAACAATATAGCGGAAACTTTCAAAAATAGGCATAAACATTTAAGGCATTGAATTTCTAAAAAAAAGCCTTTTAAACATGAACTTCAACATAGTATGGAAAAAGTAAAATGAAATAATTCCATTTACTTATTCAAATGGATATTCTACTAGTAGAATAATCACATGCAATATCAATAACCACTTTCATAATGATGGAATGCATAATGCCAGACTATCATAACAACATAGCCAAGGCCTCATGCCAAGACTCCAAATAAGATTTTTCCAAGGCCTTGTGCCAAGACAGTAGTTTGTCTCATGAGACCTACGGATGCATCGAGGAGCTATAGCGGGATCCACCAGTCACATATTAAGTCCAATGCATTCCCATATGAAAAGGTTTAAACATAACATAAACATTCGTATTAAAACTAGCATACGAAATGCCAATACTTTCACCATAAACTATGAATGGTATAAAAATAGCACATCCACAGTCAAACATATAACAAAACCTTCAATACAATATAGATGTTTTGTATCATAATAAATCAACTTCAAATAAGCGTAAAATACATCAAAGGATGTTGACATAGATGAAATCAAAACTCTTTTTAGAGAAATATCTCTTTATATTTTTGAAATCATTTAATAAAACATTTTCTTTGAAAATATTCTTATAAGATAGTAATGGAATCTTCGATGATTTTATAACAGCAGAAAATTACTGCACCCACCGTATAAGTTAAAAAAACATTCTTACCTTAATTCTGTCGAAAAGGTTAAAAGCACCTTGTTTGGAAAACGATGGAAAGATTCCTTTACAAAACTCTTATAAAAGTCAAACAAGGGTATAAATGACTTTAACCCATATTATTTTAAATAGTAAGAATGTTTTGAAATACATTTTTAAGAAACATGGATGTGGATGATAAAGAGATCCCAGTAGATTATTGCGTATAAACAACATCGGATAATGAAGAGATTGTGAAATAAACCTTACCTTTGTACTTTTCCTTGGTTGGGGTAGGTTAACCTCCTGTATAATAGTGAAATAATTGTTATTAAATTATACAGGAATCATATACATTCATATGATATCATATATGATCTTTTAAAATTTCTTTGTAAACAATATCTTAGTATTATCGTTGTTTCGGTTGTTAACTTACTTGTTTTCTTTTATATGTTTTGTTACGTAAGACATGTTGTAATGGATAGGTTGTATCTTAATCATATATAGAATGATATCAATTCCTTAGATACTATTATTAACCATCAAATGAGACTTATACATGAATGGATACGATGGAGAATGAATCTCATCGCGTTCGTGGAGACAGTAGTCCGTACGTACGCACGAGCGACAATATCATTCTTTTGATATTAAAATAATATATAAATGGATGTTATATCATATATACAGAATCATTAACATTTTATATTTATTATTTACGTGAGTTACACATCATTAATATACCCATCCAAATAATAATATATTGAATAACAATTACACCATGACGTGGAGACGGTAAGTCGTACGTACGCACGTATGGTGACATGTTATTCAAAGGGTGGATAGAATACTGATTATGGTTGTACCATATTTATAATAACATCACAGTATATATATTATACTGGAGTTATTATTTTACAATGGTAACAACAAAGGAATAAGAAGTGGAAGAAGAAAGGAACTTGGAAAAGGGTGGTGAAATCATTACCTCTTCTTCGGGTTCTTCCTTTTGATTTGATCAAAAGGGCTCCTTATGTTGGCTTTCTGATCGAAATAAGGGCACTAGTTTGTAGTGAGGGAAGTTGGGGGAGTATTTGGGCAGAGTTTGGCCGATCCAAAAGGCTTTGAAGGTGTGAAGAAATGAGAAGGAGGAGTGCCCTTTTATAAGAGGGGTGAGGGGCACCTTTGGAAAAGCTAGAAATATAATTTTATAATAAATTCATATTCAGTTTATAATGGCTCCAAAGTTGATTATTTAAATTTTAAGGTGGGTATGGGTCTAAAACCACTCAACCAATAGAATTTAGACAGGTTTGGGTACTTATATTAACCTTATCTTTAAGTATAAACTCTTAGTTAATTAGTTTAACTTTTACAATGTCTCTTTGTATTTTTATATAATATGGTTAATAAACTTACTATATACATCCAAGAGACCCCCAAGTGGTCCATTAATGATACACCTATCATGATATAAGTGTCTTGGCCGACCCTTAGATTTTTAGGAATTTAATATCAATTAATAATATAATATTTGTTTTAAAAACTTTATTATGTCAATTTTGACACTATTCAATAGTTGATTTTTGTGAAACTCATAACAGAATGATTACTTCGAAAAAAATTAATTAAATCATTTCTAACATTTCATATTAACTTAGAAAATTAGTTTAATTCATAAAAAGTCTCATATTCTATTTATTTGTGTATTTATAATATCAATTATTTTAATGTTTCACTATTATGATAATTACTTCATCATCATTGTGTCATAAATAAATTATATTATTTAATGTCTAAAAATTATAAATAAAATATCATTATGTATTAAATCTTTTTATATTTATAATTATTATTTATATTCGAAAATACAACATATATAACCCTATGTAAATATTGTTTTCCTAAAAGATATATGCTTGTGTAATTTTTGTATTCATTTTAACTTAATTAAAATAAAGTGTCCGTATCACCTACAAGTGGCTCCATGGGGTCGCAAAAACGACCCAAAGATGACTATGGTCGAACATGTATCAACCAATAAGGTTAGGACACGTTTTTGGATAATTTAGTTTTATTATAATATATTTTTTAACCCTTATTTACCAGATTTACCCTTAACCATGGTAAATAAAATATTTACCGCAGTAATTATTCAAAATGTCTAAAAATAAATGTTACCTATTTACACAATTTGAACATCCTGATTCTAAATATGGAATCCATTTTTCCAAATTCAAAACACAGAAGTTTCATAAATTAATTTAAAATTAATTCCCGTTGTTAAAACAAAAAGCGTGTTTTTAAGAGAAAATAACTATCAAAAGATTGACACTTGTTTATGTCCGGTTTAATTGTAAAAGTATGTCCAATGACAAACATTGTATTAAATGGTAAAAATATATTCTAAATATACTTTAAAACCTCTCAAATTCATAATTTATCACTATTAATTATTTTGATTAAAAAAGTTATTTTTAATTAAAATTTAGTAATTTTCTCTATTCATCAAAATATTAAAGTTATCCGAAAAGTACCAAAATTTCACCTTAGGCTAAATTCGATATTCCGAATCCAAAAATGAAGTCCATTTTAAAATATAAAATATATGTAATTTCAAAAATTAGGTATTACTATTCATAACGGCTAGTTTGATTGGTTATAGTGTGTTAGAACTCGGTGTTGCGTACAACACATGCTATCACATTATTCAAAGAGAGCCGTACCGTAGAAGCTTGGGGTGTTACATTCTCCCCTCCTTAAAATAATTTCTTCCTCGAAATTTCTAGAATACTTATCACATGAAAAGACTCGGGTGGTTCTTCATCATAAGTTCCTCGGGTTCCCACATTGCCTCTTCCATCTTATGGTTTCTCCACAACACTTTTACCAGACGCGTCGTCCGGTTTCTCAGTACTTGTTCTCTCGTATCAAGAATCCTGACGGGCTCTTCGCAATAAGATAGATCGGGTTCCAGTTCTAATTCTTCATAGGTAAGTACATGCGTTGGGTCAGGCATGTATTTCCTCAACAGAGATACGTGGAACACATCGTGAACTTTGGAGAGACTTGGAGGCATTGCCAATCAGTAAGCTACAACCCCAATTCGTTCTAGAATTTCGAAAGGTCCGATGTACCTGGGACTCAATTTACCTTTCTTACCAAAACGTATGACTCTCTTCCATGGAGATACCATCAGGAAAACATGATCACCGACATGAAATTCCAAACCCTTCCTTCGATTATCGGCATAACTCTTCTGCCTACTTTGAGCTGCTTTGATGTGATTTTGGATTACCTTCACCTTTTCCACTGTTTCCTCCACCAGTTCTGGGCCTACAAGTTTTCATTCACTAACGTCATCCCAACAGGTTGTTGTACGACATCTCTTTCTTTATAATGTATCATATGGTGCCATCTGAATACTCAAATGAAAGCTATTGTTATAGGAAAATTCTACCATAGGTAAATATTGATCCCACTTACCCTGAAAGTCAAGTGAGAAAGATCTCAACATGTCTTTTAAGGTTTGAATAGTCCGTTCGGATTGTCCTTCTGTCTGAGGGTGGTAATCAGTGCTCAAATGAAGTTCAGTATCTAGGGATTTCTGAAGACTTTTCCAGAATCTTGAAGTAAAACAGGGATCACGATTAGAAACAATCGATAGGGGTCCTCCATGAAGTCTCACAACTTCATTAATATATAGTCTTGCTAGACGTTCCAGGGGTAGATCTTCTCTTATAGCAAGAAAATGTGCTGACTTGGTAAGACGATCAACAATAACCCATATTGCATCGTTCCTTCTAGGAGTCTTTGGTATCCCTATGACAAAGTCCATCGTAATATTGTCCCATTTCCACTCCGGTATGGGAAGAGGTTTCATGACTCCTCCAGGGTGTTGCCTTCCAGCTTTCACTTGTTGACAAACCATACATCTTGACACAAAATCAGCAATATCCCTCTTCATATTATCCCACCAAAAATGTTCCTTCAAATCTCTATACATTTTGGTGCTCCCAAGGTGTATAGAGAAATTGGAACTATGAGCATCATCCCGCAATTCCCTTTTTAGATTAGGTATATCAGGAACACAAAGTCTCTTCCCAAATTTCAAAATTTCATTTTCAAACACAAAGTCTCTCAATCTCCCATCATTCACAACTTTGATCTTCTTTTGAAATTCTTCATCATCGGTCTGAGAACTCTTAATCCTTTCTAGTAAAGATGGTTTGGCAACCATTTGAAAAATCATTGATGTTTCACCTTCCCTGGTTATTCCCATGTCCATCTTCACTAGATCCATCAAAATTGGATCCCTTTCAATTCTCATCATGTTCAAAACTCCATGGTCTTTTCTGCTCAAAGCATCTGCCACCTTGTTTGCTTTCCCCGGGTGGTAGTGTATCGTGCAATCATAATGCTTGAGTAATTCAAGCCATCTCCTTTGCCTCATGTTGAGTTCTTTTTGTGAGAAAATATACTTCAAACTCTTGTGATCAGTATAAATCTCACATTTTTCACCATAGAGGTAGTGCCTCCATATCTTCAAAGCAAAGATCACAGCTGCTAACTAGAGATCATGTGTAAGATAGTTTTGTTCATGAATTTTCAACTGTCGTGATGCATAGTCAATAACCATATCATTCTTCATAAGCACACAACCAATTCCTTTCTTCGATGCATCACTATAAATAACGAACCCATTATTCCCCGATGGTAGAGTCAAGATAGGAGCATTGACTAATCTTCTCTTCAGTTCTTCGAAACATTCTTCACACGCTTTTGTCCAAACAAATTTAACCCCTTTACGTGTGAGCTTCGTTAATGGGTTAGCCAATCGGGCAAAATTCTGGATGAATCGTCGATAATAACCTTCCAAACCAATAAAACTACGTACCTTAGTTACACTCGTTAGTGCTGGCCATTCTTGGATTGCATTAGTCTTAGAAGGATCAACAGATATTCCATCTTTAGAGACAATATGGCCAAGAAAAGAAATTTCATGAAGCCAAAATTCACACTTGCTAAACTTCCCATATAATTCATGTCTTCTCAGAGTCTTCAGGATAATGCAAAAGTGATTTTCATGATCTTCATAGCTTTTGGAGTATACCAAGATATTATCAATAAATACCACCGCAAATTCATCAAGATACTCCTTGAAAAATCTATTCATCAGATCAATGAATACAGAGGGTGCATTAGTCAAACCAAAAGGCATTACAGTAAACTCGTAATGCCCGTACCTGGTTCGAAATGCTATCTTCGGAATGTATTCCTTCTTCACACACAACTGATGGTATCCAGATCGAAGTTCAATAGTTGAAAAGTATTGAGATCCATGCAGTTGGTCAAATAAATCATCAATGCATGGTAGGGGATACTTGTTCTTTATTGTTATAGCATTTATCTCCCTGTAGTCGATACATAACCTCATAGATCCATCATTCTTTTTAACAAAAAGAACAGGGGATCCCCATTGAGAAACACTAGGCAGAATAAATCCTTTATTACTCAATTCCTCTAGTTGTTTCTTTAGTTCAACTAACTCTATAGTGGCCATTCTATAAGGGTACTTCGATATAGGCCATGATCCAGGAATTAAATCAATGGAAAACTCAACTTCTCGTTCTGGAGGATGTCCAGGTAAATCTTCCGGAAATACATCTACAAATTCTTTCACAACAGGTACATCCTCTATTTGAACATTCCTTTCCTCACCCATAGTTATTTCATTCTCTTCCTCCCCAATAATTGAATTTAGTTGAGCTACTGGAGGTGGATCTAAATAAGAATTAGGTGGTGACGATTCTGCTCTAAAGATAATGTGTTCCTTATCATTATTATCAAGAATCGTAACATCTTTTTTCTTACAATAAATCTTCGCATCATAGTCCAAAAGCCAGTCCATACCTAGGATTATATCAAACTCAATCATAGGTATGACAATGAGATCAGCAGATAAAGAACATTTATGTGCTCTAATGGGGACTAATTCACAAAACTTTGTTGCAATGATACTTCCCTTAAGAGTTTTAACTGACAACTCCCTTGTTAAATCAAATTGGAAGTTTCTAATTTTCATAGAAAACTGGGAAGATATGAAATAATGCGATGATCCAGAATCAAATAATGCATTTGCTAAACTTGAGGAAACCATTAAATTACCTGCCACCACGTCTTTCGCAGCTTCTACCTCAGCAGTAGTGATAGCATAAGCTTGGCCTTGATCCCTTGGCCTTTTCTGAGATAAGTTCTTCTGACGCTTAGGACATTCATTTGCATAATGCCCCATATCCCTGCAATTGTAGCACTGAACGTTGGTGGCTTCCTTCTTCCCCTTGCAATCACGAGCTTGGTGGCCTTTTTCACCACACTTGTAACAGACTCTCGTTCCCTTCAAGCAAGTACCAGGGTGTTTCTTCCCACATTTACAACAGGATTGATATTAAACCTTTCCCTTCTTCCCCTTATTTCCATTCTCTGATTGATCAGTAGGCATCTTCTTCTCTTTCTTTGCTTTAAAGTCATAAGACTTAGAGAATTCCTTTTCGGTCTTGATAGCACATGAGACAATGTCTTCGTACGAAGAAAAGGATTGTGAGACTAATGCTCGACAGAGAAATCGTTTTAACGCATCAAAGAAATGATCAATCTTACTTCTTGGGTTACGTATATAATCTCCAGCATACCTTCCTAACCATGTAAAGATAGCCTCATACTTTGCAACATTCTCATCCTCCTTTTGTCTTAGACTCAAAAATTGCCTTTCCATATCTGCTCGATGGTCGCAAGGAAATTATTTTTCTAAAAACAGATCTTTGAAGTCCCTCCATTCCATATTTGATACTTCATCATCTTCCTTCTTGTTTTGAATCAATGACCACCATTGATCAGAATCTCCAGTGAGGCGGTAAACTGTCATGATAACTTTTTTCCTTTCACTACTCCCCAAAGCCTGAAATATTTTCTCTAGGGAATTTATCCATTGCTCAGCAACTAAAGGATTTTGTACTCCCATTGAACGTTGGTGGTTGTTGCCTCATGAATCGATCTAACATTGATCCTCCATGCTGCGGATCAGGGTGCTCCATACGGGTAAGGTTATTATTCATAACCTGAGTGAGTTGTCCCAGTATGGTGATTAGCTGACCGGCACCAATTGCATCATCAGCTCCATTATAATTATCTTGAACAGGAGGGCAATCCCTACATGGAGTGTGTGCATTGATGCGCTTTCCATTTCTTCCACTAGGTGCCATTTCTAAACAATGGCATAAACTAGATTAGTTTATGAATCAAAATACATAATCACATACATATAAAACACTTAACATAAATTGAACTATTTATGGATATAATCCATAATCATAAAAATGTTTTCTTTGAGAAATTATATACTCCTAAACCCTTCATAATGATTTGTAAAGAAAGTGAGAGTTATCCTAATCATATCCCCCAGGAGTGTCATAACCAAGAGTGCAGCAATGCCCGTTGTCGTGCACGAGTTCCCATTCGAGTCTAGCTCAAAGCGGTGTTTTCGGGTTTTACCCCTAGGTACATCTGTGCCAGAGCGGCCTCTACCTGCTCGTATCCAGACAGGGATGTATTTCTCGGAAAACTCACAAAATCTCTACAATACCAAAATTCTAGAAAGTTCTTCTATACTAATCCTCAAAGTTCATCTTAGGTCTACGTGCTCTAATCAGAGTTTATCTAAATCTAGCCTCCAAGGTTTGTACTAAACTTCCTCTGATACCAAATGTAACACCCTGACCCCAGTTACCTAGAGTCGGTGCATTGTTACATAACATTGGCATGATCACAAGAAAGATCAAATCTCAAAAGACCGATTGGTTTAGTAACCTTGGAAACACTAGATATATTCATAAAGATTTACATTATATCATAAAGTGAAAAACTACTACAACAACATAATGTCTCCATAGTCCACACTATTATCCCCTCATAATATCCCTACAGGTCATTCATAACTTACTTCTTCACATCCTGGGAAAAATAAAACATAGAAAAGGGGTGAGCTCAAATGCCCAGTAAGGATAACAATATAGCGGAAACTTTCAAAAATAAGCATAAACATTTAAGGCATTGAATTTATAAAACAAAAGCCTTTTAAACATGATCTTCAACATAGTATGGAAAAAGTAAAATGAAATAATTCCATTTACTTGTTCATATGGATATTCTACTAGTCGAATAATCACATGCAATATCAATAACCACTTTCATAATGATGGAATGCATAATTCCATACTATCATAACTACATAGCCAAGGCCTCGTGCCAAGACTACAAATAAGATTTTGCCAACGCCTTGTTCCAAGACACTAGTTTGTCTCATGAGACCTACCGATGCATCGAGGAGCTATAGCGGGCTCCACCCATCACATGTTAAGTCCAATGAATTCCCATATGAAAAGGTTTAAACATAACATAAACATTCGTACTAAAACTAGCATACAAAATGTCAATACTTTCACCATAAACTATGAATGGTATAAAAATAGCACATCCACAGTCAAACATATCACAAAACCTTCAATACAATATAGAAGTTTTGTATCATAATAAATCAACTTCAAATATGCGTAAAATCCATCAAAGGATGTTGACATAGATGAAATCAAAACTCTTTTTAGAGAAATATCTCTTTCTATTTTGGAAATCATTTAATAAAACATTTTCTTTCAAAATATTCTTATAAGATTGTAATGTAAGCTTCGACGATTTTATAACAGCGGAAAATTACCGCACCCGCCGTATAAGTTAAAAAAACATTCTTACCTTAATTCTGTCAAAAAGGTTAAAAGCACCTTGTTTAGAAAACGACGGAAAGATTCCTTTACAAAACTCTTATAAAAGTAAAAAAAGGGTATAAATGACTTTAACCCATATTCTTTTAAATAGTAAGAATTTTTTTAAATACATTTTTAAGAAACATGGATGTGGATGATAAAGAGATCCCAGTAGATTATTACGTATAAACAACCTCGGATAATGAAGAGATTGTGGAATAAACCTTACCTTTGTACTTTTCCTTGGTTGGGGTAGGTTAACCTCCTGTATAATAGTGAAATAATTTTTATTAAATTATACAAGAATCATATAAATTCATATGATATCATATATGATCTTTTAAAATTGCTCTGTTAATAATATCTTAGTATTATCGTTGTTTCAGGTGTTAACTTGCTTGTTTTCTTTTATATGTTTTGTTACGTAAGCCATGTTGTAATGGATAGGTTGTATATTAATCATATATAGAATGATATCAAGTCTATAGATACTATTATTAACCATCAAATGAGACTTTTACTTGAATGGATACGATGGAGAATGAATCTCATCGCGTTCGTGGAGACGGTAGTCCGTACATACGAACGAGCGAAAATATCATTCTTTTGATATTAAAATAATATATAAATGGATTTTATATCATATATAAAGAATCATTAACATGTTATATTTATTATTTACATGAGTTACACATCATTATTATACCCATCCAAATAATAATATATTGAATAACAATTACACCACGACGTGGAGACGGTAAGCCGTACGTACGCACGTATTGTGACATGTTATTCAAAGGGTGGATAAAATAATGATTATGGTTTACCATATTTATAATAACATCACAGTATATATATGATACTGGAGTTTTTATTTTACAATGGTAACAACAAAGGAAGAAGAAGTGGAAGAAGAAAGGAACTTGGAAAAGGGTGGTGAAATCATTAACTCTTCTTCGGGTTCTTCCTTTTGATTTGATCAAAAGGGCTCCTTAGGTTGGCTTTCTGATCAAACTAAGGCCTCTAGGTTGTAGTGAGGGATTTTGGGGGAGTATTTGGGAAGAGTTTGGCCGATCCAAAATGCTTTGAATGTGTGAAGAAATGAGAAGGAGGAGTGCCCTTTTATAAGAGGGGTGAGGGGCACCTTTGGAAAAGCTAGAAATGTTATTTTATAATAAATTCATATTCGGTTTCTAATGGCTCCAAAGTTGATTATTTAAATTTTAAGGTGGGGATGGGTCTAAAACCACTCAACTAATATAATTTATACAGGTTTGGGTACTTATATTAACCTTATCTTTAAGTATTAACTCTTAGTTAATTAGTTTCACTTTTACAATGTCTCTTTGTATTTTTATATAATATGGTTAATAAACTTGCTATATACATCCAAGAGACCCCCAAGTGGTCCATTAATGATAAAAATATTATGATATAAGTCTCTTGGCTGAACATTAGATTTTTAGGAATTTAATATCAATTAATAATATAATATTTGTTTTAAAAACTCTTTTATGTCAATTTTGACACTATTCAATAGTTGATTTTTGTGAAACTCATAATAGAATGATTACTTCAAAAAAATTTAATTAAATCATTCCTAACATGTCATATTAACTTATAAAATTAGTGTAATTCATAAAAAATCTCAAATTCTATTTATTTTTGTATTTATAATATCAATTATTTTAATTTTTCACTATTGTGATAATTACTGCATCATCATTGTGTCATAAATAAATTAAATCATTTAAGGTCTAAAAATTATAAATAAAATATAATTATGTATTAAATAGTTTTATATTTCTAATGAATATTTATAGTCGAAAATAAAACATATATAACCCTACGTAAAAATTGTTTTTCTAAAAGATATATGCATGTGTCATTTTTGTATTCATTTTACCTTAATTAAAATAAAGTGTCCCTATCACCTACAAGTGACTCCATGGGGTCCCAAAATCGACCCAAAGATGCCTATGGTCGAACATGTATCAAACAATAAGGTTAGGACACGTTTTAGGGTAATTTAGTATTATTATAATATTTTTTTAACCCTTATTTACAGGATTTAACCTTAACCATGGTAAATAAAATATTTACCGCAGTAATTATTCAAAATGTCTAAAAATAAATGTTACCTATTTACACAATTTTAATATCATGATCCCAAATATGGAATCCATTTTTCCAAATTCAAAACAAAGAAATGGAAGAAATTAATTTAAAATTAATTCCCGTTGTTAAAACAAAAAGCGTGTTTTTAAGAGATAATAACTATCAAAAGATTGACACTTGTTTATGTATGGTTTAATTGTAAAAGTATGTCCAATGACCAACATTGTATTAAATGATAAAAATATATTCTAAATATACTTTAAAACCTCTCAAATTCATAATTTATCACTAATAATTATTTTGATTAAAAAAGTTGTTTTTAATTAAAATTTAGTAATTTTCACTATTCATCAAAATATTAAAGTTATCCGAAAAGTACCAAAATTTCACCTTAGGCTAAATTAGATTTTATGAATCCAAAAATGAAGTCCATTTTGAAATATAAAATATATACAATTTCAAAATATAGGTATTACTATTCATAACGGCTAGTTTGATTGGTTATGGTGTGTTAGAACTCGGTGTTGTGTACAACACACGCTATCACATTATTCAAAGAGAAGCGTACCGTAGAAACTTGGGGTGTTAAAAAAATATAAGTAGTGAATAGAAACAAAACATTGTATATGATGATTTGTTCAACAATGTAAAAAAGAGGTTCAGTCTCAAGCTGAGACCAAATCCTCTCCACTAGGTGATCAGCTTACACCACGCATTTTATATTAAAAATTGATTCACATACTGTATCAGGATTTAAAATAGTTTTCACAAACTATCCAGGGAACACACCCTCTACCACAATTCTTCGTGGGAAAGATAGACAAAACAATACACACACGGTCTCTTCCACAGTTATATGTGGGAAACATAGTTAAGGTAATGTTTGATGTGATGGTGGTTAATATCCTCCAGTTCAATCACAAGAGACAGTTTTTGATATAAATACACACACACACACTTCTCAAAGATATAAAATAAAGAAATAAAATAGATTAGTTATGATGAGAATGAGTTTAGAAGGCTCTATGTGTCTGCAGTTAAGCTCTTGACTCCTTGGAATGAGAAATGTTGAAGTTCAAGTCAATCACTGTAAGTTGTTTCCAAAACAGAGTGTTGCAACTCCAGGTTCAAGCTTTCAATGTTCTCCTTCTAATGTTGATCAAGAGTTGATGAAGGATAGAATTCAGGAATGAGTTTATCCCAAAATGATCTATGTGATGCTTGTGGGTTCCGGATGTTAGTGTGGGATGGTTCAGATTTTTTTGATCTAGCAAGTAAGCTCAATCTCACATCTCATGCAACCCTTTCTCTATGTCCACGAATATGTTACTATTCTTGTTCTTATCCTCAATAATACTTTTTTATTTCTTGCTCTTCCATTTTTATATTTGATGTCCGACAATGGGAATGGGTAGATCATGTGCATGGTTTCTCGTACCTCGTATTGTCCAAGGTATTGTCTCATGAAACGTTTACAGTTAGCATTAATTAATGTCAGAGCATTTATTTTATCAATTCTGACCGATAGAAATGTATTGATAAATTGACAAAGTATGGAAGAATAACCATCGGTAGACTGGTAACAGTAGCCTTCATATCGGTAAACTGCAACTGTAGGTGCTCATCGGCAATCTCCAACTATAGCCTTTAACAATATGATCACACCAGTAACCATGTAACGGTGACTTTATCGCGGTAAACCTATAACGGTGGTCTTGTAGAGGTAACACTGTAACGGTGACCTTGTAGCGGTAACCTTGTAGGGGTGACCATATAATGGTTACCTTTTATCAGTGACCATGTATTTGTGACCTTGTAACGGTTACCTTGTAGTTGTAACATTGTAATGGTAAGCTGGTAACTATAACCTTGTAACGGTAAGCTTGTAGTTGTAAACTTGTAATGGTAAGATTGTAACTGTAACCTTGTATTGTTAATCTTGTAATTTTATCCTTGTAACTGTAACCCTGTACGTAGATAAATTCTTCACTATAATCTTAACCAATAAAGCAGTGAGATTGAACGTATATGAATATTACTCTATAGGAACAGGAAAAGTTAATGAAATCTAATTAGTAAAGAATAAAGATATGGTTATCACTCAAATGAAAACAAGATTTGGGATTATCAAAATATGATTTGGAATTATCAAAATAGGTGAGTTCCAAGAATCTCCCCCTTTTTGATAATCACAAATTATGGCATTGCTAAGAGTTTTGAATCATGGTAAAACATATCTGCTAATGTCATTGAATCAGAATATATAAGTTTTGAATATTTTCTCCCCTAGGAGAATGAATTCTCCCCCTTTTCATCCCTTTAATATTTTATCCCCCATTGTGAATAACAAAAGGCGTACAAAAAAAAATAGTGAAAAGAGAGAATGTTTATTAATAAAACATATGTACATTAAAAAAAATTGATATACCAATCCCTATCAACTAAGACATTTCACAGTCAATCAGCATCAGAAATTCCCATATGAGCATTTTCCTTGGAGGATGAGGATTCAGGTGTTGAAGGTGGAGGGATAGGCCGAGGGATGGCAGTTATCAAGGTATGAGAAGCTACAACAGAAGCATCAGTAGACCAGTAGTGAGTATATCTCTGAGTAATCGAGGGGGTCAAGCTTCTAATGGCCTGGATAGAAGTCATCAAAGGAGCAGCACTGGTAGAACCTGAAGCAGCTGAAGAAGTAGGCAGAGTAAGAGGAACTATGATTGGAGTGCAGTCCACATGTAGGAAAGTAAAGAGAAGATTCCTGAAGTCCATCATGATACTGCCACCTCTCTCAATAGCAGAAATAAAATCATTCTTATTCTCCATGAATTTTTCCACAGTAGGAGTCAATTCTATGAGTCTACTAACCTGATCCTTAAAGGCCTGAGTAACAGTTGGGATCCTTAAGTTTTTCAACAAGAGCTTGAAGTGACCATCCATCTGATGTTTTGTGTACACCCGCTTTTAGTAGATATCAACCTGATCTTTGATGGCATTCAGATTTTGAGAAGCTTCCCTTAAATATTTTCTCACAAGATTATGAATTTCCCTGGTGATGGAAATCACCTAAGAATCTGTGGAACTACCACCTGAGAGCTTTTCCACTTCTTCTCTGACAATGGTCCTAAAATCTTCAATGTCAATTAGAGGTGAAACTGAAGTGGAAGCAAATGCAGCTAGAGGAGATAGAGAGAAGGCCACTGTATCCTTGAAAGATTTTGTCAGCCCACAGATCAGTCTTTTGACATCATCATCTTTCCCTTTCAAATGCATTTCCATAGATTTCTTGAAATCCTCAAACACTGTGACCATTTTCTGAACTATACTTTTGACATATGCAAGGTCTCTGTCCACTTGGGTCCTTAAATCCATATAAGCATCTAATTTGAAAATAGACTGTTTCATAGAAACCATAGAATCTACCAACTCACTAATTTGACTCTGGAATTTCCTTACTTCCTAGAGTAGAGTAGATTTAATACTGGGGTGCATGTTGGCTAAGTCAGATGCTAGATGCTCAAGAGCTAGAGCAACATCCTTTTCCACTTCTGAAGACCTATCCCCAGATACTTTTTGTAGGTCTGATTTCAGGGATTCAAGATCTATTTTTCTGACATAGTCTTAAGGGAAAGAGGTTTCTAAAGGGAAAAAAGTGAGGTTTGGCATTGATGGTCTTCTGTTAGGCCACTCATCTTCTGAGTCATCATATTCTAGACCCAAGACCATAAATCCTGGGTCCACAGACCAACCTTCAATTTCATGTAAAATAGCTATTGAGCCTGTCACACCAAGTTCCAACCCCTCAATTTGAGCAATCTCCTGATCAGCCACATTCATTTCCTCCAGCCCTCCTTGATCAACTACAACATCAGGAAGGTTTACTTCCACTTCCACTTCAACTTCCACCTCAGAATCTTTGACTACTTCCAAGATAGTTCCAGCATCAACTGAATCAACAGCTTCTTCTTCAGCTCCACTTTATACCCTTGTTGTTTGTCTTATTAGTGGACTCAGAATTAGACATTCCTCTTCATTTTCAGCATAAGCTGTCTCAAGGTCTGCATGAATTGATTCAGAGTCCTCATCCTCATCTGAGGTGTATCAAAATTCTCTTAAAACAATTTTAGCCCTTCTTCTTCACTAGTTTCCTTATCACAGTCCCTTAGGACAACTTCCCTTCTAGGAAATCTCTTTGGTGTGATATGATCACCAAAGGATACAGTAGTCGCATGAGGATTAGAGGTATGTTCAGGGTCACTCCTGTCATCTATAAGAGATTCCTCTCTTTCTTTCACAGCAACAACTTCTTCTTCTTCATCTGAGTAGGCAGGCTCAGCTTCATTATGCTTAAGACCAGGGTCTCTCTTATTCTTAGGCCTAGTGGGAGGACTCATAGGATTCAACTTTTCATACACCTTAGCCTCATCATTGACCCATCTCTTCATCCATGCATTCCAGCTAATCTTCACCTGCTTTCAGATTACTTTGGTGATATAATGGTTCTCTTGTACAACAACAATTTCTTCCTTATCTCCAGCAACTCCTTTCACTTTCAACATAATAGATGTCATCTTGGAATGGAATAGAGCATTGGATTTGGAACTAGGCTTGGTCATGTCTTCATGTTGAATCATCAATAGCCAACACTGGTTAATCTTATGTCCATGCTTTAGAAAATACAGAATGAATATGTCATGATACTTCAAAAAAAAGAAGTCCCGTCTCCTTGGACTTATCACATTCTGAACAAATTTTAAAAGCATCTTATCCTCTCCATCCATTACAGAAGAAATGACTTTCCAAGGAATTCTATTTTCTGTCAATTCATCTAAAGCTTCTTCATAGTAAAAGAACTCACTAGTGGGAGGAATCACTTTTGAGTAATATTCATAAATTCCTTCATAAAGAATCCTTAAACAATCAGCCCACTCAGTAGAGGAGAAACTTTCATTTACTCCATTTACTATGGAAGTCATCAAGTGCTCATTCTCAAACTGTCTGATCTTCATATACTCATAGAATTCCTTCACCAACATTGGGTAATTGGGTCCATTGGTGTTTGAAAAACATTCAACCCAGCCCTGAGCATCCAGTGCCTTAAGTACTAAAGATAGAATCGAAAGTAGCCACTCTGAACTTAATTACTTCTCAGCTACTATCTCCCTCTTGGATAAATGTGGGTTCAGTACCTTTGCCACTATATGGCTTCTACTACTCGATTCAACTCTAGGTCTCTTAGGATCAGATGTGTCTCCTTCATTACTGACCAGCGGCCTCTTCAATCTAGCCATTAATCCGGAGTGGTTCGAGGTTTCAGCGGAGGTTTAGGTTCTGAGATTTTAGAGCAAGAGTTTCAGAGGCGGGTTTGATGTCAATTGAAAGGTGTTTTGTGTTCTATTTTTATCATTTAGGGATCAAAAAATAAAATAGATAAAATAAATAAATAATAGAATAAAAACATTTCAGATTCCGGTTGAGAGAACATAAAACACAAAGTCCCGAACTTCGAATTTCTACCGGTAATGAGATATCTGTAAGGGCTAACGGTGTTGTCCTAATAGTGAGTTTCAATGGTGAGGTCCTAACAGTGAGGTCATGATAGGGAGGTTATATTAGTAAGGTTCTAACAGTGAGGTTCTAAAAGTATGTTTCTAATAGCGAGTTTCTAACATTGAGGTTCTAACATTCTAATGGCAAGGTTCTAACAGTGAGGTTCTAATGGTGAGGTTCTAATAGTGAGGTTCTAACATTATAACGGTAAGGTTCTAACAGTGAGGTTCTAACAGTAAGGTTCTAACAGCGAAGTTCTAATGGTTAACAGTTTATCATACCTAACTCATGTCAGATGTAATTTAACCTCTCAGAATTCAAAGGCTTTGAGAATATATCATCCAATTGGTGTTCATTACTAATGAATTCAAGAGTGGTATCACCTTTTTGAAAATGATATATTAAGAAGTGATGTATTACATCAATATGCTTTGTTCAAGAATGAGATACTAGATTCATAGAGATGTTAATAGCACATATGTTGTCACAGTTTATAGAGACATGTTTGAATTGATATCCATAGTCTAGTAAAGTGTGTTTCATCCACAGAATTTGAGCACAAAAACTACCAGCAGTAATATATTCATCCTCTGCAGTAGATAATGCAACAGAATTATGTTTCTTACTACACCATAATACTAGTGACTTGCCTATAATGTGACATGTTCCAGGGGTGCAATTTTTGTCTAACTTTCAACCAGAAAATTTATCATCCGAATAACTTATTAAATCAAAAGGCTATCCTCTTGGATAAAATAGTCCTAAATTTATAGTATACTTGAGATATTTAAAAATACTTTAAACAAAATTTAAATTAGACTCTTTGGGGTTGGCTTGAAATCGATCACACATGCATACACTGAACATAATATTAGGTCTACTAGCAGTAAGATAATGCAGACTCCCAATAATACCTCTGTAATTGGTTTGATTTACTGGTTCTCCAGTTTTATCAGCATCCAATTTTCAAGTGCTACTCATAGGTGTATAACTAAATTTACTACTATCCAAACCAAAACGTTTTAAAATATCTTTAATATATTTATTTTTATTTAAAATAATACCATATTTGTTTAGAAAATTTTGAAATCCAAGGAAAAGTTTTTCCCCCCTTAAACTCATTTCAAATTCATTTTGCATCATTGACAAAACAATCAGTACATAAAGAATGTTTGAAGATCCCAAAATTATATCATCTATATAAATTTGTAATATTAAAACATATTTGGAAATCCTTTTAAAAAAGATAGTAGGATCTGCTATACTTTTTGTAAAGCCTTTTGAAATAAGAAAACAATTGATTCTGTCATACCAACCTCTTGGAGCTTTCTTTAGACCATATAAGGCTTTAGACATTTTAAAAACAAGATTTCAAAAATGGGGATCTTTAAATTCAGGGGGTTGTTCAGGAAAAACATCTTCAATTACATATCCATTTAGAAATGCACTTTTGAAATCCATTTGATAAATTTTGAAATTTAGATGTGCAACATAAGCAAGTTGTATCCTAATGGCTTCTAGTCTAGCTACATGAGTGAAGGTTTCCTCATAGTCTATTCTTTCTTCTGACAATAACCTTGTGCAAGTAGCCTAGCCTTGTTTTTAACTATATTTCCAGACTCATCAACTTTGTTCCTAAACACCCATTTAGTGCCTATGATTAATGTGTCCTTAGGTCTGTCTAGTAGTTCCCAAAATTTGTTTCTTTCAAACTGATTAAATTTTTCTTGCATAGCCATTACCCAAAATTCATCATTGATTGCATCATTAATATTTTTAGGTTCAATCAATGAAAGAAAATATTGATGGTCAACATAGTTTCTCATAGAATCTCTAGTTTGTGTCCCTCGTTTTAAATCACCTACTATAGCATCTAAAGGATGATTCCTTAGAGGTCAAATGCCTCTAGAAAGAGTTGAACTAGACTTCTCATGGTCGTCTAATTGTTCAGGCTCAACAGGTGAAGTGTCTATAAGATTCCCAGAACTGGTTACTTTTACATGAGGTACGCTGTCATTATCATTAAGATCCAGAATAGACGTTCTTCCTCAAGATATTCAAGAGAGGTTTTGGGTTCATGTCGATTAGTCTCATCAAACTTTACATGAAATGACTCTTCCACACATTTGGTTTTCTTATTGAATACTCTATAGGCTTCACTAGAGATAGAGTAACCTAGGAAAATTCCTTCATCACTTTTGGAAGCAAATTTGACAAGAATATCTTTAGTGTTAAGGATAAAGACTTTATAACCAAAAACTCCAAATTAATTCACATTAGGCTACCTATTGTTCCAAATCTCATAAGGGGTCTTCTAAACAATATGACTAATCAACACTCTATTAATAATGTAACAAGCTGTATTTATAGCTTCTACCTAAAAGTAAATTGGAAAATCATATTCATTGAGCATTGTCCTAGAAATCTCTTTAAGAGTCTTATTTCTTCTTTTCACGACTCCATTCTGTTGAGGTATTCTAGGAACAGAGATGTTGTGACTATAGCCATTGTGTTGCAATAAGATTCAAACTCTTGATTTTCAAACTCACGACCATGATCACTTATGAAGGTACTGATCTTAAGTCCTCTTAGATTTTCTATAGATTAGGAATATTTGATAAAATAAGAACAAGCTTCACTTTTGTGATCCAGAAAGTATACCCAAGTGTACCTAGAAAAAACATCTACAAGAACATAAACATAGTGCTTCCCATTTAAACATGAAACACTCGATGGTCCAAACAAATCCATGTGAACTATATCAAGCAGTTGAGAAGTAGAAACTTCTTTCTTTTGTTTGAAAGAAACATTGGGTTGTTTTACCATTTGACAAAAATTAAACACTTTTTTAAGAGGGAATTCCAATTTTGGTAAATCTCTAACTGAACCTTTTCTAGTCAGTTTTATAAGTGATTACACATTACACTGTCCTAGTCTTCTCTGCCACAACCCATACTTCTTATGAAACACATTTAAAAAAGAAATATCTTTCTTAGATAAATAATTCATATCAACCGCATATACATTCTCATTTTTGAGAGTAGTAAATATTAAATCATTTTTAGAAGTAAAAACATTACATGCATCATTTTCAAACTTGACCTTAAAACCATCATCACGCATCTGAAAAATACATAGCAGATTTTATTTAAACCCATCAACAAAAATTACTTTTGAGATTCATATTGTATTAGGGTTACCAATTTGGAATAAGCCGACGATTTTCCCTTTAGAATTATCACCAAATGTGATATATCCACCACCAACTTTAATCAGACTTTTGAAACATGAATAGTCTCCTATCGTATGTCTTGAACATCCACTTTCCATGTACCACAATGCTCTAAAATATCTCTTTATACAATTTTCCTAGAAAACAGATTATGTATGGGGTAACTTGGGTACCCATATTTTCTTTGGTCCAGAGAGGTTAACAAGTAATACTTTAGGAACCCATATTGGTCTCACAGATTTCCTATAATCAATAGATATATTTTGAGACATAGACACTTTGTTTGGTCCTTTAGATAATTGTTTATCAAGAAATGGTCATGAACTTGTACTAGCTAAGAATTTTCCAGATTTTGGAACAAATTTTGTTTTAATAAACCTTCTCTATCCTAGATGATATCTTAGACCGGTTGTATATTCTAGAGAAATCTATTGTTCTAGATACTGAGTCAAGGTATCTCTACCAGCAGTAAATATTTCAGTATCTCTCCATAATTGTTCATAGGATAATCTGAGTTCAGTATTTTCTTTTAACAACTGAGAACATTTTTCTTTCTCAATATCTAGATCAGATTTATAATTAGTATTTAAAGAATTTTTTATTTTCAATAATTTATATTTATCCTTGAGTTCATTAAAAGTATCCTCAAGAATTTAACAGTATTCAAATATTTCATCCTTATTCATATTTTCATCATTTTTTGATTCACCATCATTCCCTGAATAATAATCATTAGGCATAGGGGAATTAGGTGTTACCTCAGATGTTTCTATCATGAAGCACGAGTTGGCATGATTGTTTTGTTCACTATCAGAAGCATTAGATCCACTAGAGCTGTCTTTTGTAGTACTCCAGGTAGCTTTCATGTCCTTTTTATAACCTTTTCCCTTATCTTCATATTTCTTCCTATATTTAATCTTGGGCAGTCATCCTTCACATGACCTTTTCATTTTCCCTCATAACATATTGTTTCATTTGAGTTGTCATTCCATTTTCTATCTTCCTTCCATTTTCCTTTACTATCATAATTTCCCTTGTAGTTTGAATTCCTAAAGAATCTATTATTTCGGTAGAATTTTTTGAATCTTCTAGCAAGATAAGCCATCTCCTCATCAATGTTTGAGTCTTCACTTGTGGAAGTATCTACAAAATCTTGAAATTTTAATTTATCCTTGTTCATTGAGTTAGTAGTCTTAAATTCTGCATATTTATTCCTTGGTTATTCATCTACTTCTTGATTCACCTTATGTTCTTCTTCATACATGATAATCTTTCCAATTATTTCCTTCACTAGAAGTTTTCTTATGTCACAAGATTCTCGGATAGAAATAGAAGTCCATCTCCACCTGACAGGTACGCATCGAAGCAGTCTCATAATCTGGTCCATGTTGTCCACTGGTTTTCCATGCAGACTCATAGTATTCACTATCTCATTGAACCTGAGATACATGTCAGAAATTAGTTTATCAGGATTCATTTTAAATTTATCATTTTTAATAGTGTAGGTATTTAATCTCATTTCTTTAACATTGGTTGTTCCTTTATAATAAATATCTAAAGTATCCCAATTTTCATATACAGTTTTACAAGAAGATATTCTACTAAATTCCTCATCAACTAGAGAACAGTACAAGGCATTCATTGATTTACAGTTATTATTATATGTAGATTTATTCAACTGAGACCATGTGTCTCTAGCAGTAGCAGGTAATGTATGTTGTTCTTAAATTGTGTCCAAGATTTCAGGTCTCATTCTCTCTAGATACATTTTTATTTTTAATTTCCACTGAGCATAGTTATTAACATTAAAGAAAGGTGGCATGTGAATAGAAGCACCATCATCTCTATTTTCTATAATTACATAGAATATTAAATAACTGAAAATTTATATATGACCAAAATCTTAAGATCTTTGAGATACAACTAAAATCACAGTTAACGAAAATTCACACTGGATAAAAAAATTCCTCTGATACAAAATGTTGGTCGAAGTGGATACTCAAGAGGGGTGAATTGAGTTCCAATTAAATTCTCTATTAACAAAATTATGGTTAAGAAAACCCCCAATTTAAAAAATGGCCATGTTAATTGAGGCAGTAGAAATATAAATGTTCAATTGGTCAACAGGTTTCTCAAAGGGTGATTAATCATTACATGAATCAGTGTAGAACAGCAATTCAATTTTTGAAACATGTTTACTGAATTATACCAATACACACAATAACCAAAACTAACTATCAAAGTGTAATAAAAAATAGTTTTATGTTTTAGAAAATACAAGAAACAGATATAATCAAAATAGAGTATAATAATATTTTCACAAAAATGTAAACTAGAGGTTCAGTATCAAGCCGAGACCTAATCCTCTCCACTTCTTGATCACCTGCCACCAAGAAGTTTTTATTAAAACTTGATACACATCCTATATCAGGATTTACAATAGTTTTCACAAACTGTCCAGGGAACACACCCTCTACCACAGTTCTTCATGGGAAATACAGAAAAAACAAACCCCATATGGTCTCTTCCATAGTTATACATGGGAAATATGGTTAAGGTAAAGATTGACGTGAGGATGGTTAATATCCTCCAGTTCAAGCATAGGATACAGTGTGTTATATAAATAGACACAGACATACTATAAAAAGATATAAAATAAATAACCAAAAAATAGAAGTTATGATGAGAAAGAGTTTAGAAGGCTCTGATTGTTTACAGTTAAGCTCTTGACTCCTTGGAATGAGAAATGTTGAAGTTCGATTCATTCTCTGGAAGTTGTTTCCAAAATAGAGTGTTGCAAGTCCAGGTTCAAGATTTCAATGTTCTTCTTTTGATGTTGATCAAGAGTTGATGAAGCACATAATTCAGGAATGATTTTATCCCGAAATGATCATTGTGATGCTTTGGGATTCAAGATCATAGTGCTGGATGGTTCGGTTTTTTTGATCTGGCAAGTAAGCTCTATCACACTTCTCATGAAACCCTTTCTTCATGTCCGCGTATATGTTACTGTTCTTATTTTTATACATGATCCTACTTTTTTATTTTTTGGTCTACCCTTTTTATATTTGAGATCTGCCAATGCGAATGAGTATATCATGTGAATTCTTTCTCGTACCTCGTATTGTCCATAGTATTGTCTCCTGAAATGTTTACAATTGGCATTAATTAATGTCAGAACATTTATTTTATCAAATATGACCATTATAAAAGTATTAAAAAAATTAAAAAGTATGGAAGAATAAGAGTCAGTAGACTGGTAATGGTAGCCTTCATATCGGTAGGCTTCATGAATTGGTGCACATCGCCAATCTCCAACTATAACCTTTAATAGTATGCTCACACCAGTAACAAAGTAACGGTGACCTTGTTGCGGTAAACCTATATCAGTGAACATGTAGCAGTAACCCTGTAATGGAGACCTTGTAGTGGAAACCTTGTAGTGGTGACCATATAACGGTAACCTTTTATTGGTGACCATGTAGTTGTGACCTTGTAGCGGTAATCTTGTAGCTCTACCCTTGTAACAGTAAGCTTGTAAGTGTAACCTTATAACTGTAAGCTGGTAATTGTAACATTGTAATGGTAATCTTGTAACTATAACCTTGTAACATTAACCATGTACTTAGATAAATTTAGCATTGTATGCTTAACCAATCAAGCAGTGAGATTGAATGTATATGAATATAACTCTATATGAACAAGAAACATTAATGAAACATAATTAGAAAATAATGAAGACATGGTTCTCACTCAAATGAAAACAAGATTTGGGATTATCAAAAATATGATTTAGAATTATCAAAATAGGTGAGTTCCAACATCATCATTCCAAAATTACTAGAAAATAATTAATTAATCATTCTTATATAATATTTTTAATATTTTGGATTTCATAATCATTAATGATATAATTATTATATATCAATTCACATAGTTAGTGAAACTAACTGAAAAGGGGTTGTTTTATAATTACATCACAAATAAGATCAAGTTATTAAATATTGATAATATTATTTTTCCTAAATATTAATGTTGTTAAGAATGTGATATTATTTTCATAAATAATATTTAAGAAGTATTATATGAAGAATAAACCAAATAAAAATTAGAGATGAGAAATATCATACATAGAAGATTTTGTCTTCTATTATAAATAAAAATGATTTTGAATAGATATGGGAAATATTTATAGATCAAAATAATTAATACATGAGATGAACTATTTGGTAAGGAAATAAAGATGATTTTTGGTAATAAATATAATTTTAATATTTAATTTTATGGGGTGGTGAAGGCTGTTTTTAATAGTGGAGGGATAGTTTTTCTGTAAAATCAATTTATTAATATAAAAAAGGGATGTAATATTCAGGTAAAATGGATCCAAATCTTACAATAATTTAATATAATATGTGTTTATGTCTGTAATAATACCATACACTCATTTTAGCATAATATGTTTTGATAATTAATATTATACTTCTTGATTTTACACATTTACAATTTTTATCCATTATTTTGGTGTCACATTTCTACATAATTATGTTATTATTATTATTATTACTAAAAATGATACATAACATTTAATATAATTTAAAAATGTTGATTTCAAATATGATATCCAATTTAACATATTCAATTTATATAATTGAAAATTTTTTACATTAAAATAATAAATTGAAATCACATTAAAAATAGGTTTTTTTAAAAATTAAGATAAAAATGTGTTAAGGATAAAAATTATGACGTTTATGGATTTTAATTAAATTATTTTTTTTATAATTAAAGACACTTGAAATGTAAATTTTTATTTCGAAATCACTTTTTAGAAAAGTGGGAAACCTCACAATAGAATGACATTGGATTGTTGAAAACATTAAAAATCACAAATTCATTTATTAAAAGCCTACGATTATTAGAATCATTCCATATATATAATCCAAATTTTAATATAGTTACTTTATTTTTTGGGTTATCCTTGATGATGTCGTTAAAATTATGGTATAACCTTTCCAATGTCTGAATGTATTCCTCTATAAGGATCTTCCTTCCATTGAATCCTCAGGCGAAAATGAGATCTTGTTTGTTGATAAACACCCTTTTATTCCTATTAATAAAAAATTGGATCAATATTTCGTAAATTCAGCTGGAATCTGCCGTTGTAGAATTTATATGGATGGATCCTTCATGAATATATTCTTTCAACTGAATAATGAACTCTTGGACTTATTATTTTTCATGAAACCCTAAGATACTGGAAGCTTCTATCCTTTCTAGTTCTATGGAGGCCACACCCACTACTTGGTGGTTAATCTCTTGGATATTAATGTGATGCTCATGGTCTGTATCCTACATATTGGCTTCACATTTTTACTCCTTAATTCCAACAAATGTTTTAGTAAACTATTTCTCTATGGGATTTTTTAGGGATGAATAGTCCATACACATTTTGGATTTCCCCCTTAAGATATGTGTAACTCTCTCAAGGCCCTTTCTATCCCTTCTTCCCTAATGGGCTATAATTTTTTCTACCATGAATACTTTCAAAAATATCCACTAAAAAGTGGATGGACATTCCATCCCCGATCATGTAACAACGTTCCCTATCAGAAAACGATAAATAATTTGTTTCTTGGAATCCCATCACTGGATCAATCCAATTCATGGAACCATTAATATTCCATTTCCACTTAAAGATCACCTTTCACTAGTAAATCAAAGTGTATGAATCAATTTTTTAGGTAGGATAATACAAGGGATCCCTTCTGGTAAGGAGTCTCCAATGGTGTAGGTACTCCTTCATCCACATGTTTCACAGCATCACACTTCCTTGAATATTCTAGGCTAATGTTGGCTAGACCATCCTCACCAACATATTGAGCTATTGCCTCTTGAGGAGATTCAAGAACAGGTTTCATGGAATACACAAAATTACTCACTGTCCAAGTATTCTAGAAAACAAGAACCTCTAAAAAATGCTTAGAGCCTGCATGGGCATAATTTATAGAAATGTTTCCCCTTAATTTACTCATCAAACTGTCATAATTGGGTATAGTTATTACCTCAAAATCCTTTCTTAGTGCCACTTTCTGGGAGACAAAATAGTGACCCCTCTCTCATACACCTCTCTCAAGATCAATGAGATATTTTCACTCTGTATCCATTTTTGTATCTGCATCCTAGAATATCAACTCGGCCTTCCCCATAGTGTTCCTACGATAATCCACACTCGGGGGGGGGGGGGGGGGGCTCAACTAGAGAAATACTATATGAGTGATAGAATATGAATGATTCATGGTCTAGGCATCTACAATTTGAAAAAATAGAAGTAAATGTTTCATAAATCTAGGGTATTTTGGTAATTCAGTATATTACATTAAATAAAATATAGGTTTAAATGATATTGTTGAACACCTCCTTATATTTATTAAAATATTCCATCAATATTAAAAATACATGGGAAAACCTAGGGAAATATATAAGAAAAGGTGTGTGATATGAATCTACATAAATGAATAAATAGTGTATAACATGAAGAATGTATATCATGTTAGACAATAGGAATTACCATGGAACGTAAAATGGATGATAATCATAAACATGAATAATGATTCATTATATTGAATAATAACATAAAAGGAAACCTCATAACGTGTCATCAAATTTAAATATGACATTAAAAACATAGGTCAATTATAACTTACATGACATCATAATAAAGGGAAAAGACCCATCATGTATTAGGTTTACTCTTGAATCCTATACATAATGACTCGTGAGGCTAAATATTATCCAATTCATTGGAGCACTATATAATTATGGGTTCGCCGTTCAATTTTATATCATGACCATGAATTAGTGTCCCATATGGATAATTAAACATTGGATCATATTTTATCACATTTATTTACACAAATAAGTATTTTGGAATAAATTCATTAAAGTCCCCAATCAATGAACTCTAGGTACAATTGGGTGAATACCCTTGAGTGAAAATGGGATTAGGTATTCTATGCACAAATTCTCATCATGGAAAATCAAAATGTCATTTCGGTAGCATAAAATTAGTAGATAAATATTCATAAAATGGTTCAATGAATTAAAATTGAGTCTCTCATAAGATAGAAGTCAAAAAGGACTATATGATCGATATTTAAGAACATAACCAAACATGAATATTTTGAAATTAATATTAATAATACATAGGTGGATCTTGGATAAAATTTCTACTTGGGAAAATTAAGGGATAATTTGAGAGCATAATGGGGGTGAAAAATGACTCATGGCATAGTATTAATGAGAGTTAAAGTGGTAACTCAACACTTAGACATAATAAGGTAATTAAGAGTGATGTGGAAAAACATATCCAATAAATATAATTTGGATGAAAAATGAATCACATAAATAATGTTCTTAAAAAATATGAGAAATAGATGGATCTATTACTAAATTTTGGAATTTTAATGGCTTAGGTAAAGGTCAAATTGATTAGGGATAAATTATTTCTCATTCAAATAACATCACGTGGAATGTAATTTTATGTTTATAAATTTATGAAAATACAAAAAATTGATATTCAAAATGCTAATTACAAATAAGTTTATTGAGTTTAATATAATAGAGAATGGTCTCTTACATCGATAGGGTGACTCTAAAAGCTTTAAAGGAGCTTCTGGAGAGATTGGGGTAACCTCATGATAACTCTAGAGAAATAATATAAGAGTAAGTACGGGGTTTAAGGATTTTGAGTGAATATTAATGGGATATTGGGTGGGATTATATATGAAAAATAGGGGAGTTTTTTATTATTTTTTCAAAATCCTAGGTTTTGGACTCTATATAATAATGTATTCAAAACTAAAAACCTTACCATTATTTTTCCCAATTTTCTTCCAAATGGGATTTTTTTATTTATTATATAAAACCAATAGAAGAACTCAAAAAAATTTCCCTCGGAGATGTATAAGTGAGTAACGTACATAATTAATTTCTTTTAAAACCTTAAAATAGAATATATGTTTTAGAGGATTCATAAATGCTTTATAAATTTAGTCGAACAACCATTAAAACCATTATCTTAAAATGGAGACACATACTATTCCTTGGAAATGACACAGGTAATATAATAAATCTTTTTTTGGTGATCATTATGTATTAATACATACCATATATTTATTTTCTATTTAAATGTTTCCCATAAATATTTCTATGTCATAAATTAATGAAAAAAATAATGGTTGGTTAATTTTGATGTCATAATAAAAATAATAATATTAATTTTATCCAAATGAATTTCTATATATGTGAATTTTCACTTTTAAATAAATAATCAACACTTATCTTGAAGTGTTGGTTTAATTGAAAATATTAGTTTTTGAACCCTTAGAAAAATTACATTTGACTTCATAAAAAATATTTTATCATTTATACATATTATATAAAATTTAATAAAATAACTTGACAAAAATTAATTTTCTTTGTAATAAATCATGAATTAATCAAAAACAATTTCCATATTAAAAACTATATATTTCCCAAAATGAAATTTATGATTTAAAATATCCAAAAACTGATTTTAAAATCATTATTTAATCATTAAATGGTAAAAATTTATAACCATTATTAAATGAAAATAATAATATACATACTCATACCATTAGGGTTACTTTTTTCATGTCCTAGATAAATAATATATACCCTTAATTAATATATTTTTCTTTAAATATTATATTAACTATTTACCTCGGTTACAATTCATACTATCCAAAACATATGTTGACCTAATTTACAATTTTTAATTGTTATTATTTAAAATTTTTAATTAATTTTAAAATAATTAATTCAAATATATAGAATAATTATATTTAAAATAAAACCCACAAGAGATATGAAAATTATTGTTTCGAAAAAATACATTTTTCATGTATAGGATGACTTTACATTAACTATATAACTACTAATGTAATTATGTAAATTTAAATATTAAAATATATATATATATATCTCTGTGTGTGTGTGTGTGTGTAGATTCTATAAATTTTTTTAATAACTCTCCATCTTGGGTTATTTTAGGTGATTAAAAAAGAGAAACATTATTCATTTTAATACATTTTTCAGAAATATTTTTTTTCAACTACAAAAATAAAATACATTTTATTTCTATATTATGATGATTTTATTGTAATTAATTATATTAAATATAACTAAATAATAAATATGTTAATTTAGAATCAAATTAATATTTTAATTAGACTTTTACATTACATAATTTACCAAAATAAATGATAGTTTTATGAAAATTTAGTATTTTTCACTATTCCTTGAAAAATTGATATTTTCTGGAAAAAATCCAAGACATTCACCCAATGTTTACCATGATATGAAGATATGGGAAATATAGTTTATTTTATCAAATATTATTTATAAATTCCTTATAAATTAAATATAATTTAATTATCATAAATGAAATAAAAATCATTTTTAAAGGGAATATATTTTGTAGATCAAAAAAGACATTTCCAAAAAAATGAGTTCTTGTTTAATAAATATTTATAATCATATTAATTTTGATTAAAACATATATATATTTCTTATAGTACTTAATCCTATTCATACCTAAAAAATAAACATCTAGGTTGTAATGGTCCCTTTTTGATTAATCATGGTTTGTTTTTGTTCAGTGTTGTGCATCCTATATGATATAAAAAAAATTATTTTAAAAACTCAAGGGATGCATTATTCCAATATTAATTAATTTCATTCATTAAATTTGAACATTATTTTTAAAATAAATTTTTTTACACATTAAAAAAACTTTATTGAAAACACACATCACAAAATGGGTTAATGAAACAACCACATGAAAAGAGAGAAAGGAAAGTATGAAGGTCATCACATAACTAGGTTTCCATGTTCGATAACATTAGTGAGAAGTAAAAAAATAGACATGGAAGAAAATAGAAACACCTATGAACTAATATAGTCAGATAGATAACTTCATCAGGATAATGTTAATGAACAAAAAACCCATAAATCATTGATTGTTAAAAGGTGATAATTTCATCCGAAATGGCCATAATATTTCAATAATTTTATTTCAGAAATATTATCCGATATTTAAGTAATTACTTTACCATATAGAAAAGTTTCAATTGGAAATATACATTATTTAAAAGTATAATGTCATATTTTAATTAATTTCTACTATAATCCCATATTTTCTGCGAACAATTATTACTCAAGATGGTTTTTATGCCTAGTGAAATAGAATAATATTCTAAAGAATCACATATTATACCAAAGAATAAAAATCTATTCCACATTCCATTATTAAATCGAAAATTGTTATCTTAGAGTATGTTGACACTAAAAAGGAATAATCTGTAGTACACGAATCTCTAAAAATCCAAAAACTCCGATAGGTTTAAAATAGTTCATTCCATAATTAAAAACCCCTAGATCCCAAATAAAAAAAATCTCAAAATTGAATAATCTTTTGACCTCAAAGGTTTTCTCATACCATTAATATTACCCCTCCAAAAACATAATATCATTCATCTCAAAAAAAATTATATTAAACATCATTCCTATATATATCTCAACCCAAAAAACACCACTCTATAAATATGATTAATCACCTCAAAATAAAATAAATTGATCTTGTAATATTTTTACAAAAATTATCTTCCACCATACTAAACTTCAAAAACATAAATATTCAAAAAAGGTATCAATTCTATTAAACATAATATTATCATTATAAATTTTAATTTCGTAGCCTTCCTGACAACCAAACTGATATTCGAACCGGTTATAAGGTAACCTCATGAAAATATTCTTAAAAACCAATGGTTGCTGACTAACAGTGAGATCTTGGGTGTGTTTATTGGGAGACCATTCCATAATGTATTTGATTATTCACTGCGATGAAACTTGTGTAAGTAAGTATGGAATAGTTTAATCATACGTAATAAATGAAAAAAATATGATTTTGAATATTATAATTACTTGAATAAAATTGGATAATTCCAATTTATAACAAATCATGTGTGATATAGGATAAAACAAGTACAAGTAATGAAATATATATATTGAAATATGGTGAAATAAAAGAATAAATTTCCAACTACTAGATCCATGAGCATTCTGAGAACCATCTCGGTCATGTGCACCCAAGATCTCACAAATACAGCACAACATAGGAAATAAATCCAAAGACATACGAACAACAAGTCTACTCAGGTACCAATCAGCACCTTAGATGGGTGTGATATATTATTATCATTAGGCTAGAAACCACGGTTTCTAGGATAATCCATCTAATGAAATATTAATTAATAAGAGTTCCATAAATAATAAATTGAGTTTAAATAAAAATATATCACCTTACTTCATGTTCCGAAATGGATACCCCTTCCATACCACCTACATCGGCCAAATCCTTCTATCTTAAAGAGGCACATGTGTAAGGAATTATATGTATTCTAGGGCCATTGTTGAAAAGGAATCCCAAGAAGGTATACCCCCAATCATGTTATTTGTATTGGGGTGAAATTCACATGTCAATATACAGGTATTCTAGTAATGAAAATTAGAGGTATCATGGGTGAAAAAGTAATTTCATAATAAGAATAAAAGATGCATCTCATATAAACAAATAATCATTCAAACAATCAATCTGTCAATTCCGATGATGGATTCCCATGCCTGTACAATGAGATCTAATCATAATCCCATGTATCACTATAGGAACATCCATATTAGTCAAAACCATCAAATTCAAACAAATCATTTTAAACAGAATCCCTGGTATCACTCGAGGCATGATAAATCTGAGTCTATCATTAGTATCTCACATTAGGGACCTAGTATCATCAATGGAATGGAAAATCCATAATTCTAATGGGTCCATCCATAATAGTTTCCCTATAGAACTAGTATCACTTAGAATAATGTGAAACAACCCAAAAAACCACTATTGGAAATCCAAATCATCCCTCTTGATGCATCGGGTCATAACCCATTGAGCATTGTGTGTCTATCAGAGATTCCTTAATAAGGAATTCATGTTCTCCCCTGTCCTATATCAAGTAAACCATATTTATGGTAATATCACAAGGTAATACGTATATATATATATATATAATCTCAATCATTTAAATAAACATTGCATTTCATATGCTAAACAATAAATTCTTCAAATCCATTTCTGGAGTTCTATGACTAACCATGGAAATGTAAAATGAAACCCTAGAATCCCAACATGAGAATCTGATAACTCAATACTGTCAATCCCATCCATGGTAACCCATATGGTGTCCCTTGTACCACTTGAGTCATGGTAAACTCTAATTCTATCCTAGGTATCTCACATTGGGGATTGAGTATCACCCAAGGCACAGTATAACCATCTTTCCAATAGAAATATCCATGGTTTCTCCCCTAGGGAACTGGTATCACTCATTAGTATGACAAACCTCCTAGGATACCATAAACTGTAAAGTTAAATAATTTCTCCCATAGTATCACTTTGTAACCTACCAATCATAGAAATTCTATACATGAACCCTTAAATAGAAACCCATGTTCTCTCTCATCCCATATCTTGTGAGCCATATTAAAAAGGGACATTGAATGGGATATCATTTATATAATTTCATTCCATTAAATAAAAATATCATTCCAAAAGCTATCATGTCATTCAAGTATTTAAAATCAACTATAAAAAGGTACTAACCATTAAGCATAATTAACAATCACTAGGATATAGTATCTGATCATTATGAAAAATGCCTGAAGTATTAAAAATATAATGTAAGAATATGCGCCTAGAATTAACATAACTTTAATCACATGTCATCAATGAAATTTTAATAATTAAAGATAACGATCTTGACCATGAATTGAATTCAATTCAAACCATCCAACCAATGTAAAAATCAATTTAAATATGAATCATGTGATTTCTAAGATGGTGCTTCAAGTATAAGAACAATACTACAAGGTAGTACACATTTTTTTCAACTAAAGACATCACACCTCATTGAGGAGTATTATTTGAAAATATGACATTGTATTTCAAAAAATCATTTAAATAAATTTAAATAGTTCAATTAATCTGAAGGAGGATGTTATATAACATATAGAACAAGGTGAGGGTGTAAGGTAAGACACAAACTATGTAAGAACACTATTAATAATTTAACAACTTGAAAAATATGGCTGGAACATGAATCATGAAATATGTTAAAAAACAACATAAAAAGGGTACATATAAGGAATCCTACCTCAAGAGAATATAACCAGGTTGAAAACTCATCACTTTATGTTTACATTAGTATTCACTCTAAGATCCTACTACCTACCTCTAAGAATATACACCTTCACATATACATTAAGACACATAGTCCCTTTTTACATATTCTCATGGCCATGAATATGTACAAGGGGTCCTTATATATATGATTATATGCATACAACCATCTCCACTAACACATATATGAATTATATATACATATATATACATTAGCACACTTATCCCCGTAAATATATATTAACATCCATGGACGGATATGAATATAAAGGGATAAATTATTTGTGTATATATATATATATGCCTACCAATGAATATGTGGTAAGTCACCAATGACTTTGGTCCCTCAATCCTCCTTAGGAATTAGAAAATGCATTACAGGTAAACTATTAGAACCTCAAAACCACTGAAAGACCCCAAATTACATTGGGAAAAGCATGAAATAAGGATCAAACCTTACCTCCTGTAGTGATGGAAATATTAAATGAACCAAACCTCTTTTCCTTCAATAGCAGATGTCGAAACAAGCTCGATACTAACTAAATATATCTTTTTCGCACCCTTGAAATAATAAGAACCTAATAAAACCACCCAGCCAAAACCCCCAAGATTGGCCAAACAAAATTGGGAAATGGGATGAAGGGATCTAGGTTGATCGATGGAGGAGAATGGATCAAGAGACAATACCTTGGAGGATTGAAGAGAAGACGTGAAAAAATATGAGGGAAACAACATGCTAAGAAGAAGCTAGAGGAGGGGAGTCGAGCATGAAATGGACTCCAGGTAGATGGTGTCATGCGATATTATAAATAAGAAGGGTATTTAGATAGGTTTACTTATGTTAAAATTTAGTTTTAATTTAAGTATTATAATTTCACTAAAATTAACACATCGCACAGTTTGGGTCACACGGTTTTCCCAAAATTGTGCCAACCATGTGGTGAATAATGTTGAGCTTCTTCCCCAAACACAAACCTTGTGGTCTAGGTGCATAGTTTGGAAAATATTGTGTAGCCCATGTTCACCACCTCTACCCCACCTGCATACAGCCTCACAGTTTACTACTGATGGCAGTACGGTTTTATAAAAACTATGTTCCCTATTTAGAACCCTCCTATTTGGATTTTTTAGAGTCTGGTTCTCTTGAAACTCTTTGAGACCCATATGGAACTTTCAGAGCCATCACCCAATTCTAGAAACGCAATATTGATGTATTGTAACTCTTAAAATTAATTTTCGATCCTAGGTCCGAAGAATATATTGTACAATAAATGCTAAAAATTCAAATTCCCATTGAATTTCACCTTGGATCAAACCATGGGTCTTTACAACCTCCCAGAATTAGAAATTCTAATCCATAATAAGAATTTATAAAGAACAGAAAGATCACCCATCCTACAAGGGTAGTGAACTCCCATTGAAAAAATCAGATTGGGTTTCAAAACTCCCTAATATCATCCATGTATTCATTTAAGAACATGAACCGTAATCCATCAAAACCCAATCCAACGCTTTTTTCACATGAAACATAAAAATAACAATTACATAATACCTTTTAGGTGGAGGCACGATCACATCGTCATCTCTTTAAGCACCTAGATGACTGTTCTGCCCGCTATTGGCCAAAACATTTTATGGGGGCCAATTCTAAACCATGGTACACCCCACCACCGAAATTTCCTATGAAACATGAACCATCATTCAAATGAAGCTTCAGACATGAATTTCAAAACAATCGATTCGTCGGTTCGAGACTGACATCATTGTCCAAGTTGAGCCGTCTTTTTTGGAAGACATTCTCGAACCGTACACCACAATCACCTTAACATATAAATGTTTATTAAAATAGTTCCCTTTAACCTGAAGTATCTAACAAGAAGGATAATAATCCAATACAACTCATATTGACCATCCTAAATATTCTCTTCTTAGAACACTGGTGGATTTCAAACTGAACAAAGATGTCTTCTTCCAAGGTATCTATCATTAACCAAAAACACATCCATCATAGAACATATGAGAATTTTGATGAAGTTCTTGATTAAAGAATTGCTAATCTTAAAAAAATCTAGGATAACTTTGGATTAATTAAAACAAAGACTTTGTAACTTACCAAGATAAAATGAATTCTATATTTATAAGAGAGACATTCGTAAAAGGATATATTGTCCAAAACAGATAATCGACTAAGCCCATAGTGAAATCCACCTGGTTTTAAAGTCAAAATAAATGGTTAGTGTCTATGAGTAAATCCAAGGTACATCTTCATGGGAACCTAAGGGTAACACAAAACTAATGAATCCTTGAAAACAACCATACACCCAATAGGAACAATGATAAAAATCCACACAATGAGCCCAATGGATTTGATTCATTAGTGTGGTGAATAACCATTTCTCTCTTGGTGTGTCAAGGAAAAAGTAAACACAAGGGACATGTTTACTGATAAACCATAGTAAACTATGAGGGTTCAATAGTTTACAAAAAATCCTACCTAATTATTGAAAAGAATAACAGCCGAACCAAAACCGGGTGACTTTGTGGAATAATCTCGACTTGTCCAACTGATTCACTAACAAAAAACAATTATGAGACTTTTCCACCCAAGGAATTCCATGAGAGTTAGAGCTTAAACAAAAAATTAAATTCAAGACCAATGGTGTTTCTAATGATTTTATACAGATCCAACCATATCTAGGTCATTCTGTTAAGGAATCACCTTCATTATTTACACCTAAAAGACTCAAAGACATTTAAGAAAAACAAACCATTTCCCAATGTTCCTCTTAGGTTTTTCTTCTTCTACATGGAAGGGAAAATAACCAACAGAACTGACATTATGGTCCTCACGTTAGGGGTTTCCTCGTCCTTAGAGGAAAATAGATAGACCATCCACTCACAAGTGCATAATTTCATAATCTTTATAACATAATTGTAACACATTTGGCATGAAAAATAAATCGAATTGACTAGCATGTTAAAACACAAGAGTCTCTTGGAATTCATCCTGAGCATTGGGATAAACATAGTTCATTTAATACTTAGGTCACTCTACTACATAGATAACCTAATAATGTACTCAAAGAACAAGCCTCACTGATTTTACCAAATTCAAATGAATCATTTTATCACATTGAACTGAAAATGCACCATGTATGAGAAGATATACTACCCCGATATGACATGTAAAAATGATATAACATAAAAACAAACCATAAGTTTATCTCAGAGTCATACTTTCCCATATAACCATTAACAAAGATTATGTCATACTAAGTCATCCATTACTAGGGAAGAATAATGTGTAAAGCGACCTACCAAGAGGATAAACATGGTCATGGAACATATTACCATTTGAAATCGAGAATTTATCATTTGTTACACCCACAATAAGGAAAATGAAAACATGACCACCCAACTGATGAGGGTTTCACTTAGAAACTAGGAGTCCTACAAGGGACCAAGGAATCAGAATGACACCTAACATCAGTAAACTCACTAGATTATCAAGGATATGATTCTATTAGGGTGATACCTACCATGGGATACCCCCAATGAAGTAGAAAAATTTACCCTATCACAAGTTCAGTCGAAGATTATGTCACTAGACTCTAAATTTGATAATCTAATCCCCTTATAAAAAGGAGGAGTAATATAGAAAACTTTCATACTAATATTCCAAGGTAACTCAAACAAACCTTTAAACTACCCATACATGAGTGTTTGAATGAATAAATAACTATGGTTCTATTTTATGGTCATTACACATATTTTCACTAAATATTTAATCATTTAAATGATTTAAAAAACATCAAGGCATACTAGAACATCTCATAAATATTCCTTTTTAGAAACTCGTAACATTTCTTGACATCCTGTATTTATTAGGAAATTTAACACACTAATTCATTTATGACATAAAAGAAAATTTTACGAGATACCCACTAATCCAAATTGGTTTCATCATAATGTAGCCCTATGGTATTTTCTTAATCCATAATGTTTGAAGACAACCAACGGGTCATCTCATAAGAAACCTTCCCCAACTGACCTACTTGGGTCTAGTTTTATATGTTGAAGTTATCCAATTCATTTCTAATTAGAAATTAAATATCCATTTACATTTATATAAATATCACAATATAACATGATCATATATGTATATATAATGATTCAGTGATATGAGTGGCCATCTACCAATCCATAATGTGCCCATAAAATTTATTGGTGGCATTTGGATTAGATTTAATGAAAATCATTTCACATAACATTGGAATATTAAAATACATTTAAATTTTTTGGAGTATATGGGATACCTTTTACTATTTATGAGGTTCACATATACCTTAAAACTAAAAAAAATCTCTCGTTGTACTCATAACCAAAGAATATATCTCATGCGATGAATCACATATTTATAACAAAAATAATCATGTGATCATGGGAAATAAACATAGAAAGAATGATAATAAGCACTGAAGCATTGAACATCATCACCCAAGAATGTTATATGTACATAACCATATCATATAAACAATGAATAATAAGAAAATCAGGAATCATGGAATATAATCTAGTAATTCAAGCTAACAAACACCAAATCATGGTTCAAAATTGCTCATGGAACTAAATTAGCTAACAAGGAATTTAACAGGCATGCTAATAAAAACAAAAGCATGGAATAACACTCATGTTACACAATCAAATCAACCTTCATCATACAAATGCAACAACATGTCATAGAATATTCATGAAATGTTAATTTTTTGTGCATATAATGATGCATGTAATGATTAATATTTTTCATACTAGGCCGAGGGTAAATTCCATAAAATTCCTAAATCATCAACGAAGGAAAATACACAATTCACGTAAGGTGAAATCGTATCAACTATAATAAAAAACAACACGAACAACAATCCCAAGGATCTCCACTTGTTTATTTACCATATAGGGGCTGATCGGTCCCATGAACAAATATTTACTTAGGGGAAACACATTCCTAGTCTCCAGTCTACAAGACCTAAAATTCTAGGTCAAAGAAAACAATAAGCTATGATACCACTTTTTAATGCATCGGTTCGTCTGACCACTGAACTGGTAGTTAGACCAGTCTCCACATGACCTCATGTGTATATCCCCAAACACCAGAGGATGTTGACCAGTTTTGAGTGCCTAGGGTGTGTCTGTAGGGACACTATGACCTCATTGATCAGAGTATACATTGTGATATGACTAGTGTAAATTAGTATGAAATAGGAGAAGAATAGGTAATAAATCAAAAAGTCAAGAAAGAGGATAATAATAAAATTATCTAAATAAAAATTTTCAATTCCAATTTAAAACAATGAATGTATGATAGATGATGACACAAGTCAATGAATTGAAATTTACAAATAGATATACCATAAAATAAAATAATAACAAACAAATTATATCTTTATGAGCATCCTGAGAACCTGCTCAGTCCTATGATCCCTATCTCCCAAGAAAAAAACACAACACAATAAATGAATCCATAAACATATGAACAGTTATTCTACTCATGTACCATATAGTGCATGAGTAGTGTTTAATATAAAAATCACACATTAATTTGTGGGAGACTTAGGAAATATTCATCAATAATTTATTTTGTGTGGTGATTATAGTACCCATGAAGGTATACTATGATTATGAGTAGAATAAATCCCATATCAAGGATGAGCCCGTAAGGGGCTCTGCGGCGCTAGGGTTCCCTCCCGCCGTCGTCTTCCTCTCCCCCGTTGGTTGACCTTCCCTTGGCTCTTTGCTCCGCGCATTGGCATCATCGCCTCTTGTCGTGCGGGCTCCTCAACATCCTCGGCGCTTCCCATCGTTGCTTCCTCCTCTGGATTTGAGGGGCTGTGATGATGGTCCAGGGTTCGGTTTGAGATTTGGGGCTTTCGTTGCATTTCGTGTTGGCTGCTCGGGTTTTGGGGGGATCTGGTCTTCGGGCGTGGTTCGGAAGGCGGCGACGGGTTTTTCTCCGTGCCTTTTTGTCTTGTGTTTGTTGTGCTGTTGAATCTGTTCTGGTATGTGGTAATATTTTGGTGTTTCTTATGGAAGAGGTGAGATTGGTGATGGTTTTGACCAGATCCCATCGATTCCGACATGGTTTGGTTTCCTTTTGTGCTGTATTTGGTGTTTTTGTGGATCCCCCTCTTCGGTTGTTCACGCCGGGAGTATCGCGGTTTGTCGGCGATGTTTTTGTGATGTGCTGAGGGTTTCTGCCTCATTGAATTCGATGAAGTCTTGACGGAAATCTGGTTTGGCGGCATTGCTGGTTTGGAGGCGAGGCATCTGGGTTTCGTGTTTGGTATGGCGGTGAGGTCCAGTGGTGATCGCCGGTGATGCAGAATTCTGTGAGGTGATGTCGGGGGCATGGTTCGACTGCTGCTGTTATTGTACAATTTTTTTTGAAGTATTTTCTGTTGATGGATTTGGTGCTGTTGGATGGGAGGTGCTCATGCTGCTGCGGTGCTTGGTTTTTTTGTGTCTTTTTTCCTTTCTTCGCTTTTCTTTTGGGGAGTGTCTTTGGGTTTGGGTCGATTGACCCTGCCCCTCCTTGGTCTGCAGTGTAATCTTTTATTAATAAATTTTGGGGGTCCAGGATTAGCCTGGTTCCGCACCTTCCTTGCTATACTATGATTATTATACTTAAATTTATTGTTGTTTAAATATCCATTTTATGATCTACCTTTCATTTTTTTAGGGTTCAAAATTCACAAAATCATTATACTATTTTTTTCTGAATTTTCCTTCTTTGAGACACATGTTATGTTATAAACTCATATTCTATTTCTAGGTGTATATACCTTCATTTTACATATTTTATAGTGACTATAATTATTTTATTATTACTTTAGGATTCTTTTAATGTTATTATCTCGTGAGGATTATGATTCAAAGTTAAAAAAATAGTAAGAGTTTATTTCTACATTCTCCTCGTTTATCAGGATTGTTTATGATTATGCTTCCACTAATGAAATATAACGATCTATATATTATTATCTCGTATATTCCATGTATTATTTTTGGATATTATCTGGATTATTACATAAAAAATCCACTGAGACGATGTGCAATTATAAGGTCCAATGTGCCCAGAATAAATGTTTGAAAAATATGATAGTTTTTAATATCATTCACTTGAGGTATTCTTGAGAAAGTGGAATAAATATTAAATAGTTACCCATATAAAATATTTTAGGGTACCATTGAGTTCATAATGGAAACTGTACCCTAGATGTGACTTAACATTAGTTAGTGTGGGTCTTTTGTGAAAAATCTATCACAGACATACAATGAGTAAAATAATATAATATTTTTTTGACGATGTTTGAAAAGATTATTAATTCCGGGTTCCATGGTTAGCCATATAACCCTAGAGTCCTCTGCAGAGCCATTAGATGGAGATATGGAGAATCCTTCCTAAATAATGATGACAGATCAAGGATTAATGAATGATGATGATGTAGGAACCTCTATCTATCAACGAAAAATTCAAACCTGAGGTAGGGTGATTTGTTTTGTGAATTTTCATCCTTTTATTAATATCATAATAATATGAATCAATTCAAAAAACTATAATTAATCCATTCCCCATCTGGAGATTTCAATCGGATAGGTTTGATAAATTATGTACATTGATTTTTTCATCTTTGATTATCTTTCTTTGATAACAAATCAAGGGAAATTAAACAATGATTATGGTTTGTTCTTCACTTTTCTAGTTTATGGATTTCCACCAACATTTTTTCAAATTCTTCGCTTTTATAACCCCATGTTTCCTAGCTCGATGTTGCAAGGTGGTTAAAAACATGATCTGAACCTTAGATTTGGGTTGAATTGACAACCGAGCTGGGATCTGCATTGATCGGGATAAAAGAAGAAAAGATCTACGATCATTTTGATATTTTCGCATCGAAGGAGTTGTAGAGGTATATAGAAGATACTATATAATCACAATGATAGTTACTAGAGTTTGGATGTGGCATGCTATGGTAGAGTGCATGGGGTTTCCCAGAACGGTGGTAGCTGATGTGGCGGCCACATCAGCGGATGCAGTGGACGTGGAATGGTGGTGGTGGATGCGAAGCGGGACATGACACGATGGATAGTGGACCAGGCCCTGAAAGTTGGAACTGGGGAAATTGGGGTGGTTCTTGGTTGTAGTTGACCGTGGAGGTGAACATGTTATGTGGTCGACCACAAGGCAAAGCCGGAGGTGGAGCTTCTGAAGGTGCATCGAATGAGCGAGCAGTCTGTGTGTGATCGACTATAGTGTTCAGTCAGACGTGGAAGGTGGACTAATCATGTTGGTAAGTCCACCGGTTTCCATTCTATGTGGTAGGTGGACCGACCAAGGTTCTTGACAGTGGTGGTCAGTAGACCTACCACGACGGTGGGTCTGCAGGTCCCCGAAAGGTATGCGGTCAATTTAATTCAAATGACCATCACTCCTAAATAGAGTGTAAAATCTATTATCAATATATGGTGTTGATAACCTAATGTTGAGATGATCATTTTGAGACAAATGGTTGGTTTTTATATTGGAAGAGTATAGGTTGAGTACATTCTTGTGGTCATTTCCTCAAGGGTGTAGTGGAGGATTATACTTACATCACTGGATTGTAATATTGTATAGTGCCTCAGTCTCAGATATAGTGTGGTATACCTCCATGTGACTGGAGTGTGATCCTCTTTGACCCCTAGTATAGTTTGTTTGGAATTGGTGTAACCTCCATGAGTATGATATTGATCCTACATCTAGTGGGTCGTATCGGTATGGTTTGTGAAATCATTGGAAGATGATCCCCTATATAGAAGGTTGATCTATATTAGGTTTGTGGTGTCCCCCAGTGGTTATATGCTTGATACTATCTTTATGTATCACGTTATTACTTGAGCAATGCATTATGTTTAGGAATACCTCAATTTATCTGGACCTCTTCGTCGAGTGTATCTGATGATATCATGGCTTGAGGAGTGAGTTCCCTCAGAACAAGTGTGCTTCGAGCAAAGTCTTTTGGGATCATAAATGTATACATGATTCCTTTCAGTTGATTTGTATTCTTGTATTTAGTGGCTTGGATATGTGTGAATGTCTATAGGTACATTAGGCTAATGGATCTCATTTTTGGTATATGCCTACTCGGTGCTAGTCACCACCCCCTTGCCTATTGGAGGTAGGCTTGGGGTAGTCACGACTTGGTCCCCTCGGGGATGGGTCATGAATGAGTGATATCAGAGGTAGCTAGGTTCTACTTTTGGACCAAGAATCTGTGAGATTGGTTTACAGAAACAATGTTATGATTTTTCGAGTTCATTTTTCAGTACCTGGACCCTAATGTAGGTGCGATGACCAACATATCCATACATCAAGACTCTGATTACCAACTTTTTGACTCTGTACCTGAAACCACTAGTTACAAGTAAAAAATGGAACATCTATCACATATTAATGGTTGTTTCTTCCATGTCCTTATTGAGTTAGCTCCCCAGAAATAATCTATTGATCATGTTACATCATTTTTTATTTTAGGTTGCCACAATGTATAAATCAAGCCAATATTCCACCACATGATCAAAAGGATGAATTTCCAAGTGATGAGGCATCGGTATAGGGGCGTGTACCAAGATACATCCTCTGGTAGGTTTTCCAGCTATACGACCACCTATCGAGTAGTAGCTACTACCAACACTATAAGGTGACGATTCACATTGGATGAGTACATTGAACTAGTGTTATAGGTTGATGCCTCCTTGGTTTTGGGTTGAGATATACCCAAAAATGGATGGGGATTGGCAAGAGGCAGTCACCCATGCTTTCAACCTTGTGAGGATGCCTACCGACTAGATGGAAGCCCATGAACCGAGTCTTCTTCAGGGATCTGTGGGGTGACAGTGGATCTTAGTGACTCTGTCACATGAAGATATAGATCACTCTTAGATATAGTTCAAGAATCTCTTCACAGAGTAGTTCTAGCCAACCACATTATGATCTATGCACATATAGGATCTTCTGCATCTATTGTTGGGAAATATAACCATGGAAGAGTATTCAATGAATTTTACTCATCATTCATGCTTCTCCTTGGACATGGTCTAAGACTAGTTCATCGGGGCTTGGACCTTAAATAAGGGATTACATGGGGGAAATCAGGGAATATGTGGTATCCCATACCATTTCTACTTATGATGGTGTACATGAGCGAGTCCAGCTAGTGGAGATTCTTCGGGATGTGTAGACATTGGAAGTGGGAGCTAACAGTAGAAACCTGGTAGGTGAGACCTTTAGAGCATGTAGCTAATATATTTCATAGGGATCCAAGTGGTCCAGTCACTTTATGAGGGGATCCTAACACTCAAGGTTAGTGGTGGAGGGCTCCGCAGGTGGATCAAATTAGTGAAGGGATATATGGTGTTTCTCATGAGGTTCTTAGGGAAATATGGCAAGAGATTTCCTAACCTCCATAATGCCTAATCAAGATATGGTTGTGGGGATATAGAGGTAGAGAAAAAGATAAGAGCCGGGGGTCCACAATATGGATGATGTGGTAGTGGAGCTAAGTGAGTGGCGGGAGGTGGTTGATGTTTCGACCTGTTACCAACACCACCTCCAGGTGGTCCTTGCCGGGCTCAGGGAGCTAGTGGACTAGAATGAGGCCAGCCACATGATATGGAGTCTTATGAACCCAAGACTCTAGGAATGATATGGGGTATGAACTATTTCATTTCTATCTTAGTTGTAGTTTTGAGAGACATGGGTTCCCATCATTCCTTCCTTTCCATGAATTTTTTTTGAGAATCAGATATTATGGTTTAACTATTGACTCATCCCTTATTCTTGGAGACTCTTATTGAATGAGACTTGATGATCAAAAACTGGTGATGATATTGTGACATGACTCTTGGAATAATGGGTTTTGTTTGGGATATCTTGGTAGAGGAATCGATTCCTTACAATTTCATTCTTGGTATGGACTTGTTATCCACATTTCATACTCATATTTATTATTTTTGGTGAAGAGTATGGTGTGTCCAAAATTATTGAACCAAATTTTCCTTTTTTTGGTCAAATGGAAACAATGAAGTGCAGGTTAAACTCACTCATAGGAGGGTGAAACTAATTACTCATCTGCTGACTAGCCTCACCTTAGTATAGTTTATGATAGGGATTCCTTAGTTTCCTACAGTGGCAATAGAGTTTGAGGATGAATTTCATAACGATGTTCAATGTTTACCTCTCCATAGGGAGATGGACTTTGGAATTCATCTATACCCTGGGATGAAACTGATACCTACACATGCATATCAGATGGATCAATTAGATATTCACGAGGCGAGGATATAGATTAAGGACTTATATATGGAAGGCTTTGTGAGAACTAATGTTCCATCATGGGTAGCCCCAGTGTTGTTTTCTAAGAAGTAAAATGTCAGCTTTTGGTTATGTGTGGATTATCTATGCTCAAACTAGGTGATTGGGAAGAACATGTATAAACTACTGAGGATCAGTGGCCACTGTGATTAGTTGGAAAGACCATGATGGTTCTCAAAAATAGACCTCAGATCAGGCAATAACCATCTTTGAGTACGGGATGAGGATATACTGAATACATCCATAATTTTTCATTACAATCACTATGAGATATTGGTGATTCCATTTGGCATGAAGAATAACCCATTCGTGTTCATGGGAATCATAAATCGGATATTTCAACCTTACATAGACCACTTCATGGTGGTTTTCCTCAATGAAATCCTAGTTTATTTGGCATCTGAGGAGGAGTATGAGAGACACTTGAATATTTCCCTTCAAATATGTAGAGAGAACCAATAATACAGAATGATCTTGATGTTCCTGGTTTGGAATTAGGAGGTCCATTTTTTGGGACAAATCATCTAAGAGGCTGCAGTTACAGTGGATCTAGTCAAGGTTGAGGCTGTGCTTTCTTGTCCATCACCCAAGAGCATTACTGAGATATAATTTTTCCTTGGATTGGAAAAGTACTATCAGAGGATTTTACAAAACTTATCCAAAGTTCCAGCACCCATAGATTCTTTAACATGTATGGGTAACTCTTTTATTTGAATGGAAAATTGACAAATGTGCTTTTAGGAGCTAAGGAAGGGGTTGATAATCCACCCCATCCAGAAGTTACTAGAGGAAGGCATAAATTACATGGTTTTTTATGATCCATTAGGGACTATAATTTTTCTTGTCCTTATGCATGGGAAAGTGGTGATTTCATATTGCTCATTCCATTTGACAACACTTGAGTAGAAATATGATACTCATGGTCTTGATTCAGCAATAGTAGTCATCACATTAAAGATGTGGAGACACTACCTAATGGGAGAGCGATTTATCTTCTACTCTGATCACATGAGTCTCAAGTAAATCTTCGCTCAATTTTTTTTGAATATGAGATAGAGGTTATGTATAGAGATCCTCCTAGACTATGACATTGATATTGTCTATAAACCTTAGAAGGAGAATGTGGTGGCTGATTCTCTTGGTAGAATCCAATTTTTAGTTTTTGAATGAGTCATTAGATCAGTTGTCTTCATTAAAGATATCCATTATGGATGGAGATGGAGTATGTTACCTCTAGTGGATAGTTTTTACCCCTCCACTCATACAATGTGTTAGGGAGGCACAACATGGTGATACCTACTGTGAGATTCTACATTCTTAGATGTCCATAGGGCATGCTCCTGATGGATATTTAAAATATGGGGAGAAAGTAGTTTTTTCAAAGGACGTACATTAGTACCAGCGGCATCATGGGAGGAGGTTTTGAGTATGTTTAGTATATCCCATTTTGCCGTTAATGTAGGTGTGGAAAAGATATACCATTACCTCCAATGTTAGTTTTTTTGTCCAGGGATAAATATATGATTTTTATAGTTTTTTTCTCTATGCCATACTCATTAGTAAGTAACGTAATAGAACTAGGTTCCTGCGGGTTCACCTCTTCCCCTTAAAGTGCTAGAATGGAAGTGGGATATGATATCTATGGACATTGTGATGAGTTTACCACATTTTTCTGGGGATCACATTTCCATGTGGGTGATCATTTCATGACTCATCATGTTATGCCACTTCTAATCTATCCATGAGTAGAGTTCAGTAGAGCCCGGGACGCCTCTACATGTAGAAGATTTTTTTACTCCATAGAGTTCCATTGATGGTTATTTCTAATCATGATTTTCAATTTACATCCCACTTGTTTAAGGGATTAAACGTGGTGTTTGGGACCTAGTTACTCTTGATCACAACATTTAATTAATATACTACTGGACATATTGGGTAGACCATTCAGGTTCTGGAGGACATACTGCAGGCACCATGTTAGAAATTGAATGTAATTGGGAGGATCAACTACCAATAGTGGATTTTTCATGAAACAAAAGATATCATTCCATCATTGGTATGGAACCATTCGAGTCTTGGTATAGGTGACCTTTCATGTCGCTACTTTATAGGAATGACCGAGGAGAGTCAACACTCATGGCCCCAATGTTGGTGTTAGATACTATAGAGAAGGTGAAAATCATCTAGGAGTTAATGAAGACTATACAGAGATGTCATAAGTGTTATGATGATAAGAAATAAAGGATTTTAGAGTTCGAGGAAGGATATCGTGTCTTCTTTTAGGTTTCACCTCATAGAGGATTACGATGATTTATTTGGGGTAGAATAAATCTTGGAGGTTTATCATCCCTTTATAGATACTACATAGAGTTTGTGAGGTGGAATACCACTTGGCCCTACATCCATAGTTAGATCGGGTACATGACGTCTTCCATGTGCCACAAATGATGAGGTATGTGCATGACCCGTCACATGTCATCAACTATAGAGAGATAGACATAGTGGATGGATCAACCATTGATGAATACCTGGTGTAGATAGTGGATCAACATGAGAGGATCCTTTGTTGGTGATCAATTCATTTAGTGCATGTTCGGTGGTAGCATGGCAATCTCGAAGAGAGAACATTAGAGATGGAGGGTCAGATTCATTCTCAAAACCATCATCTGTTAGAGTAGCCATTGATTTGGATTTTCATGGATGTAAAGCCTCATGGTGGGGAGAATTAAATGTCTCATATTTTTCATGTATTATTTTTGGTTATGATATGTAATATTTTTGTGAAAAAGTTATAAGACAACGTGTGATTCCAAGGCTTGGTGTGACCATAACAAATGTTTGAAAAATATTAAAATATTTAATAGCAAGAACACATGGGTTTCCTAAAAAGTGAATCTTAGGACACCATTGAGCTAATAATGGTAGAATTAACCTAGGTATGACTTAACATTAGTCTGTGAGGGTCGTTTGTGAAAATATGTCATGGAAGTAAAAGGAATAAAATAATTTTATATTTTTTTTAACAATCATAAAAAAGATAGTTTTTAAGAATTATAGGGTTAGCTGTATAACCTTTTAATTCCCTAGAGAGATATTCAAGGGATATTTAGAGGATCATTCCCAATGAAAGACCACATATCAAGGATCAATGAAGGATGATGATTCAGTAACCATTCTTTGTCAATGATCGATCCAAACTAAAGGTAGGTAGTTTTATTTTTTTAATTTTAATCCTTTTCTCAATCCTGTAAGAATTCGAGTCAATTAAATAGACAATAATTAATCCACACATCATTAGTATATTTCAATTGGGTATGTTTGATAAATTATTTTCATTGATTTTTCCATCTTCGATTATCCTTCAATGATAACGAATTGATTCCAATACATAAAATGACAATGGTTTGTTCCTCACTTTTATGGTTTATAGATTTCCTTGACATGTTCTTCACATTATTAACCATTGGAACCCTTTGGTTCATAGCTAGATGTTTCCAGGTGGTTCCAAACTTTATCTAACCCCCAGATTCGAGGATAATAGAAAACTATGTCTGGAACTATGTATATTAAGACCCAAGGAGCTCAAATATATGATTTTTTTGATTTTTAGACATTAGAGGAGGTTCAGTGGTTTGTTGAAAGGACTATTGGTGCATAGAAGTATCACACGTTAACTCAAGGTGGTTTTTGGTGGCAGAGAATGTGTGGAAGATTGAGGTGTGGGGGGCCAGAATTGTAGTTGTGGATGCAGCGATGAGGATAGAGGATGTTGTAGTGGCTGTGATAGAAACAGAGCGATGGAGGCAGATACAACGTGTGTTAGGCCAGATTGCCCGAGACATATTAGTTTGTCGGGTCAGGATGGGAGAGGTGGACCCTGGATGGATCTATGATAACTGGGGTGAATCCTGGTTGTAGTTGACCATAGAGGTCGACTGTATGCTGCAATCAACCATGATGTGAAGTGATAGGTGGAGATACCATAGGTGAAGTGACCGCGTTACGAGTTCACGTGTGGTCTACCAACCAAAAAGTTCTTGAACAATAGGTAGGAAAACCTCACCATTCAGTCCACAGACACCTAATCTGCATGGTTGGTGGACCAACCATACTGACATATCCATAGGCCCTGGGCAGGTCTGCAGACATTTTTGTTCAAACAACCATAACTCCTAAATGGTGTGTCCAATCGATGAGCCATCTAAAATGTTGAGACCCTAATATTGAGAGGGTCATTTTGAAAATAATGGTGGGTTTTTAATTTATTCCACTATTGTTTTTTTTCATTCCCATCGTCCTTTCCTCGAGGGCGAAGTGCAACATTACATCCACATCACTAGATTGTAATCCCCTGTGGTGGTTGAGTCTCAGATAGAGTATGGTATCTCTCAGTGAGACATGAGTGAGATAATATATAAGCACTAGTGGATTTTGTAAGATTGGTGTAACCTAATTAAGAATACCATTGATCTTCCATCTAGTGGCCCGCAATGGTAGGGTTTTTTGAATCAATGTAATATGATCCCCTACGTAGCAGGTTGTTCTAGATTGGGATAATGGTGTCCCCCAACAGTTCTGGGAATGATTCCCTCTCTTTGTAACATATTATTCCATGACCAATTTAGTATATTGGGGAGGGGACTAAATGAGTTAGAAGTATTAGTCGAGTGTGTCTGATGATATCATGGATTTGAGAGTGAGTTCTCTCGAAATAATCATTCCTCGAAAAGAGTCATGTGGCAGGCAGTCAGTTTTGATCTCCTTCCAGCATTGTGTCTCTTCTAATTATATCTCTGTTATTTTTCTCAACATCCCATATCTATTATATAGTGTTACATATTATATGTAGATGACTAATTTTTTATTCATGTTTAATTTTTTCAAAGTGTCCTACTAAGTATTTTTATACTCACCCCTGCATGAGTTTTACCCACATGTGTCATTTCTTTTGGAGATGAGGGATCTTTCGAAGGAGTCCTAAGAGAACCATGAGTGGGTAGATCATAGATGGAGCTAGTTATATAGGTAAATTTTTTAAGATCATACCATTTATTTAGTCTTATCCATTGGATCATGATGGAATTTTTACAGTTTCTATGGGACTTCTATAAAGACTGGTTGTGGTGGGATTTTTAGAGTCTAAGTATAAATGCCAAGAGACTCGTTTGTTTTGACATTCTAGTCAGTTAGATTTATTTTTTCATGACAAATGTGTTAAAATTATGTTATTCAGATTAAAACATTATGCACTTGTGAGTGTATGGTCTATCTATTTTCCTCTAACGACTAGGAAACCCCTAATGTGAGGAATATCGTGTTAGTTCTGGTGGTTATGTTCCCTTCCATGTAGAACAGGAAAAACCTAAGTGGAGCATTGGGAAATGGATTTTTTTTCTTAAATTCCTTCAAGTCTTGTAGGTGTAAATAATGAAGGCGATTCCTTGATAAAATGACCTTGATATGGTTGGATCTGTATAAAAACCATAGAAACACCATTGGAATTGAATTTACTTTTTTGTTTAAGCTCTAATATCATGGAATGTCTGGGGTGGAAAAGTCCCATGATTGGTTTTTTATTAGTGAATATGTTGGTCAAGTCAAAATTCTTCCACAAAGTCAATAGGATTTGGTTCGACTACTATTATTTTCAATAATTAAGTACGATTTTTTGTAAACTATTGAACCCTAAAAGTTTACTATGGTTTATTAGTAAACATGCCCTATGTGTTTACATTGTCCTTGATAAACCAAGAAAGCATTGGTTATATAGCACACTAATGTTTCAAATCCATTATGCTCATTGTGTGTATTGTTATTATTGTGCCTGTTGGGCGTGTGGTTCTTTTCAAGGATTTGTTAATCTTGTCTGACCCTTGGGTTCCTATACAAGATTACCTTTGATTGACTCGTGGACACTAGCCATTTATTTTGACTTTAAAACCAGGGGGATTTCTCTATGAGCTCAGTCGATGATCTGTTGTGAACATTATTTCCTTTTACGAGTGTCTCTATTATAAATATAGAATGAATACTATATTGGTTAGTTACTTAGAATCTGGTTTAATGAATATCAGGTTATCCTGGACTTTATTTTATGATTTTTGATTCTTTAATCAAGAGACTTCATCAAAATTCTCATATGGACTACAATGGATGTGTTTGGGGTTTATGATAGATACCTTGGAAAAAGGCATCTCAATTCAGTTTGAAATCCACTAGTGTTCTAGGAAGACCATCTCCAGGATGGTTTATAGGAGTTGCATAAGATTTTTATCCTTCTTGTTAGATATTGCAGGTCAAAGGGAAATATTTTAATTCATGCTTCTATGTTAAGGTTAGTGTGGTGTACGGTTCGAGAATTTATTCCAAAAAAGTCGGCCCAACCTTGCCAATGATGTCAGTCTCAAATTGACTAATCGACCGTTTCAAAATTCATGTCAGAAGAATCATTTCAACGATGGTTCATGTTTCAAAGGAAATTTTGGTGGTGGGGTGTACCATGGTTCGGAATTGTCCCGCTTCAAATGTTTTGGCCAATAGTGGGGAGAACTGTCATCTAGGTGCTTAAATAGATGATGATGTAATCGTGTCTCCAACTAAAAGGTCTTATGTAATCTTCATTTTGATGATTCATGTGAACAACAAGCGTTCGATTGGGTTTTGATGGGTTATGGTTCGTGTGCATAAATGAATACATGGATGAGATTTGGGAGTTTTAAAACCTAATCTGATTGATTCAATGGGAATTCATAACCCTTGTAGGTTGGGTGATTTTTCTATTGTTCATAAATTCTTATTGAGGATTATAAGTTCTAATGCGAGGAGGTTGTAACGACCAATGTTCTGAACCAGGGTGAAATTCAATGGGAATTTTAATTTTTAGCATTTACTATTCAATCTATTCATTGGACCTAGGATCAAAAATTCATTTTAAGAGTTATAATACATCATTGCTATGTTTCTAGAATTGTATGATTACTCCAGAAGTTCCCCATGTGTCTCAATGAGTTTCAGGAGAACCGGACTCCGAAAAATCAAAATGGGAGGGGTCTAAATAGGGAACCTAGATTTTCTAAAACCGTACTGCCATCAGTAGTAAATTGTTAGGCTGTATACAGTTGGGGTAGTGGTGGTGTACATGGGCTGCACAAGATTTTCCAAACTATCCCACATGGTTTGTGTTTGGGGAAGAACCTCAACATTATTGATCACATATTTGGCACACTGTTGGGATAACCATGTGACCCAAACTGTGCGATGTGTTAATTTTAGTGAAGTTTTAATATTTAAATTAAAACTAAATTTTAACATAATTAAAGCCATATAAATACCCTTCTTCTTTCCAATATCGCATGAAACCATCTACCTGGAGTCCTATGCATGCTCGACTCCCCTCCTCCAGCTTCTCCTTAGCATGTTGTTTCCCTCAATTTTTTCACGTTTTCTCTTCAATCCTCCATGGTATGGTCTCTGGATCTATTCTCCTCCATCGGTCAACCTAGTTCCCTTCTTCCCATTACCCTATTTAGTTTTGGAAAACCTATGGGTTTTTTGGGTATTTTTTTAGCTTCTTATTGTTTCTATGGTGTGAAAAAGATCTCTTTAGTTAGTATCGATCATGATTTGACATCAGATACTGAAGGAAAAGAAGATTGGTTCATTTCAGATTTCCATCACGGCTTGAGGTAAGGTTTTCTCCTTATTTCTTGTTTATCCCAATGTAATTTGGGGTCTTTATGTGGTTTTGAGGTTCTAATAATATACATGTAATGCATTTTCTCATTCTTAAGGAGGATTGAGGGACCAGAGTCTAAGGTGAATTTCCACATATTCATTGGTAGGCATATATATATATATATATATATATATATATAATTTCTCCCTTTAAATGCATATATGTCCATGGATGGAAATATATATTTACGGGGATAGGTGTGCTAATGGGTATATATATATATATATATATATATATACAGAAATGCATATAGGTGTTAGTGAAGATGGATGTATGCATATAATCATATATATAAGGATCACTTGTACATATTCATGGCCATGAGAATATGTACAAGGAGACTATGTGTCCTAATGTATATGTGAAGGTGTATATTCTTAGAGGTAAGTAGCAGGAGCTTTGAGTGGTTACTAATGAAAACATAAAGTGATGATTGTTCAACTTGGTTATCTTCTCTTGAGGTAGGATTCCTTACATATACACATTCCTTATGTGGTTTATTAATATATTTCATGAATCGTGATCCCGCCATATTTTTCAAGTTTCTAAATTATTAATAGTGTTCTTCAATGGTTTGTGTCTTACCTTACACCCTTACCTTGTTTTATATGTTATATAACATCCTCCTTCAGATGAATTGAACTCTTTAAATTTATTTAAATTATTTGTTGAAATACATTGTCATATTTTCTAATAAAGAACCTCAATGAGGTGTGATGTCTTCAGAAGAACAAAAAAAATGTGAACTACCTTGTATTATTGTGATTATACTTGAATCACCATCTTAGACATCACATTACTTATATTTAAATTGATTTTTATGTTGGTTGGATCGTTTTACATGAATTCTATTCAAGGTCAATATCGTTATCTTTAATTGTTAAAATTTGATTTATGACATTTGATTAAAGTTATGTTAATTCTAAGTGCATATTCTTACATTATATTTTTAATACTTTAGGGATGTTTCATAATGATCAGATACATCACCCTAGTGCTTGTTAATTGTGCTTAATGGATTTTACCTTTTTATACTTGATTTTAAATACATGAATAGCATGATAGCTTTTGGAATGAGATTTCTATTCAATATAATGATATTATATAAATGATATTCCTTTTCATATCCCTTGTTTAATATGACTCACTAGATACAGGATGAGAGAGAACCTGGGTTTCTAATTAAGGGTACATGGATAAAATTTCCATGATTGGTGGGTTACGAACTGACACTCTAGGAGTAATTATTTCACTTTCCAATTGATGGTTTCCTACGAGGTTTGTTATACTCCTGAGTGATACCAGTTCCCTATAGGAGAAACCATGCATATTTCCATTGGAAAGATGGTTATACCATGACTTGGGTGATACTCGATCCCAAATGTGAGATACCATGGATAGAATCAGAGTTTATAATGACTCGAGTGGTACAAGGGACACTGTATCGGTAACCATGAATGAGCTTGACATTATTGAGTTATCAGATGTTCTTGTTGGGATTCTGGGGTTTCATTTTAGTCACAGGACTCCACCAACAGATTTGACGAATTTCTTGTTTATCATATGAAAAAGAAATATTTATTTAAAGGATTGAGATTAATTATATATATGTGTGTATTACCTGGTGATATTCCCAAGAAATATGGTTTACTTGATACATGCCAGGGGAGAACATGAGTTTCGTATTAAGGAATAATTTATAAACACACAATGCTCAGTGGGTTACGACCCAATGCATCGAGATGGATGATTCGGATTTCTAAAAGAGGTTTGTTTAGGTTGTTTCTCATTATCCCAAGTGATACTGGTTCCAAAGAGGAGTTATTATGGATAGAACCATAAAATGATGGATATTCTATTCCATCGATGTTACTAGGTCCCCAATGTGAGATACTAATGATGGAATTATATTTATCATGCCTCGAGTGATACAGGGGATTTTTTTTAAATGCTTTGTTTGAATTGGATGGTGTTGAGTAAACTGGATGTTCCTATAGTGACACTTTGGATTATGATTAGATCTCATTGGACAAGCATAGGACTCCACCATCATAATTGACTGATTGACTTTTTGAATAATTGTTTGTTTATATGAGATGCATCTTTCATTATTATTATGAAATTACTTTTTCACCCGTGATACCTCTCATATTTATTACTACAATACTTGTATAGTGACATGTGAATTTTACCCTAATACAAATAACATGACTGGGGTTATTCTTTATTGGGCTTCCTTGTCTATAATGGCCATTGAATACAAATAATTCCTTGTACGTGTGCCTCTTCAAGACATAAGGATTTGGCCGAAGTAGGTGGAATGAAAGGGGTATCCATTTAGGAACCCAAAGCAGGGTGATATATTTTTATTTTATCTTAATTTACTATTTATGGAACAATTATTAATTAATATTTCATTAGATGGATTATCCTAGAAACTATGGTTTCCAGCCTCATAATAATAATATATCACACCCTTCTATGGTGCGGATTGGTACCTGAGTAGACTTGTTGTTCGTATGTCTATGGATTCATTTCTTATGTTGTGTTGTGTTTGTGGGATCATGGGTGAACATGACCGAGATGGTGCTCAGGATTCTCATGGATCTAGTACTTGGAAATTTATTCTTTTATTTCATTGTATTTCAATCTATATATTTCATTACTTCTACTTGTTGTATCTTCTATCACACATGATTTGTTATAAATTGGAATTATACAATTTTACTCTGGTAATTATAATATTCAACATATTCTTTTATTTTTCATTTATTACATATGATTCAGCTATTACCTACTTACTTAAACTAGTTTCATCACTGTGCATAACCAAATACCTTAGGGAATGGTCTCCCCCCGAACTCACCCAAGGCTCTCACTACTAGTCAGCAACCATTGGTTTCTATGAATATTTTCTTGAGGTTATGTGGTGACCAGTTCGATTATCAGTTTGGTTGTTAGGAAAGCTAAAAAAATTATAATTTATAAGGCTAATATTATGTTTAAAATAATTGATACCTTTTTTGAAGATTTATGTTTTTGATGTTCAGTATGGTAAAAGATAATTTTTGTAAAAATATTTCCAGAGACGATTTTTTATTTTGAGGTGATTAATCATATTTATAGGGAGGTATTTTTGGGTTGAGATATATATAGGAATGAGTTTTCATATAAATTTTTGTTTGGGAATGATGATATTATGTTTTTTGAGGTGTAAGATTAAGGGTATGAGAAAACCTTTGAGGTCAAAACATTCTTCAATTTTGATATTATTTTTTTATTTGGGATCTAGGGGTTTTTATTTATGGAATGAACTATGTGAAACCTATGGGTTTTTATTGGATTTTTAGAGATTCATATACTAATTATTATTCATTTTAAGTATCGACATACTCTATGATAACAATTTTTTATTTGATAATTGTATGTGGAATAGATTTTTATTCTTTGGAATAATATGTGATTCTTTATAAGCTTGTTCTATTTCACTAGGCATAAAAAATCATCTTGAGTAATAATTGATTCTAGAAAATATGGGATTATAGTATAAATTCATTAAAATATGTCATTATACTTTTAAATAATGTATTATTTCTTATGAAACTTGTCTAGATGGTAAAATAATTACATAAATCTTAGGTAATATTCCAGGAAAAAAATTATTAGAATATTATGACTATTTCAGATGAATTTATCACCTTTTAACAATTAATGATTTATGGGTTTTTTGTTCACTAACATTCTCCTGACGAAGTTATCTATCAAACTATATTACATCATAGGTGTTTATTTTTTCTTCCATGTCTATTTCTTTACTTCCCACTAATGTTATCCAACATGGAAACCTAGTAATGTGATGACCTTCATACTTTCCTTTCTCTCTTTTCATGTGGATTTTTCATTTACCCATTTTGTAATTTGGGTTTTCAACGAGGATTTTTAATGTGTCAAAACATTTATTTTAAAAATCATGTTCAAATTGAATGAATGAAATTAATTAATATTGGAATAATGTAGCCCCTTTAGTTTTTAAAATAAAATTTTGTTTGATATCATATACGATACACAACACCGAACCAAAACAAACCATGATTAATCGAATAAAGGACCATTATAACCTAGATGTTAATTTTTTTGGTATGAATAGGATTATTTAATATATGAAATATATATATGTTTTATTAAAAAATTAATATTGTTATAAATATTTATTAAACAAGAACTCATTTTTTGGAAATATCTCTTTTGATTTGCAAAATATGTTCCCTTTAAAAATGATTTTTATTTCATTTATGATAATGAAATTATATTTAATTTATAAAAACATTAGAAATTTTATTTGATAAAATAAAATCTATTTCTTATATATTCATATCATGTTAAAAATTGGGTGAATGGTTTGGATTTTTTTCCACAAAATATCAATTTTTCATGGAATAGTGAAAAATAGTAAATTTTCTTAAACCTATCATTTATTTTGGAAAATTATGTAATGTAAAAGTCTCATTACAAAATTAATTTGACTATAAATTAACATAATTATTATTTAGTAATATTTAATCCAATTAATTAAAATAAAATCATCATAATATAGAATTAAATTTATTTTATTTTTGTAGCAGAAGAAAAATAATTTCTAAAAAAATGTATTAAAATGAATAATGTTTCTATGTTTTAATCGCCTAAAATAACCCACGATGGGGAATTATTCTAATAATTTATATAATATATATACACAAACACACACATAGAGATATATATATATATATATTAATATCTAAATTTATATATTTACATTAGTAGTTATATAGTTAATGTAAAGGCATCGTATACATGAAAATTGATTTTTTTTCAAAACATTAATTTTCATATCTCTTATGGGTTTTATATTAAATATTATTATTCCATATATTTGAATTTTTTATTTTAAAATGAATTAAAAACTTAAAATAATAAAAATTAACAATAGGAAATTAGGTTAACATATGTTTTGGATATTATGAATTGTAACCGATGTAAATAGTTAATACAATAATAAAAGAAAAATATATTAATTAAGGGTAGATATTATTTATCTAGGACTTGAAAAAAGTAACCCTAATGGTATGAATATATATATTATAATTTTCATTTAATTATGGTTATAATTTTTTACCTTTTAAATGATTAAATAATTATTTTTAAATCAGTTTTTTGATATGTTAAATCATAAATTTCATTGTGTTAATATATAATTTCAATTTGGACAATTGTTTTGATTAATTCATGATTTATTACAAAGAAAATGTATTTTTGTTAAGTTATTTTATTAAATTTTATATATTATTTATAAATGATAAAATATTTTTTATGAAGTAAAATGTAATTTTATAAGGGTTCAAAAACTATTATTTTCAATGAAACCCACATTTCTACATAAGTGTTTATTATTCATTTTAAAGTGAAAATTACCATGTATAGAAAATTATTTGGATAAAATAAATATTTTTATTTTTATTATGACATCAAAATTATCCAACCATTGTTTTTTTCATTATATTCTGAGATAGAAAAAATTATGGGAAACCAAAAACAGATTTATTATATTACTTGTGTCATTTCCAAGGAACAATATGTGTCTCCATTTTAAGATAATGTTTTTAATGGTTATTTGACTAAATTTATAAATCATTTATGAATCCTCCAAAACAAATGTTTTATTTTAAGGTTTTAAAATAAATTCTTTTTGAACATTACAAACTTCTACATCACCTAGGGTAATTTTTTTGAGTTCTTCTATAGGATATATAGATAAATTAAAAATTCTCATTTTAAAAAAAATTGGAAAAACCCATGGTAAGGTTTGTGGTTTTGAATACATTATTATATAGAGTCCCAAACCTATGATTATGAAAAAAAATAAAAAAAAACTCCCCTATTTTTCATATATAAGCCCACCCAAGATTCCATTAATATTCACTCAAAAACTTTGAACCCCATACTTACTCTTATATTTTCTCTCTATATTTCTCATGAGGTTACCCCAATATCTTCAGAAGATCCATTAAATCGTTTGTAGTCACCCTATCAAGGTAAGGGACAATTCTCTATTATTTTAAACTCAATAACCTTAATTGTAATTAGAATTTTTAATATCAATATTTTATATTTTCATAGATTTATAAACAAAAAATTACTTTCCACGAGATGTTATTTGAATGAGAAATAATTTATCCCTAACAAATTTGACCTTTACATAAGCCATTAAAATTCCAATATTTAGTAATAGGTTCCTCAATTTGTCATAATTATTTAAGAACATTATTTATGTGATTCATTTTTCATCCAACTTATATTTATTGAATATGGTTTTCCATATCCCTCTTAATTCCCTTATGATTTCCAAGTGTTGAGTTACCCCTTGAACTCTCATTAATATTATCCCATGATTCATTTTTCACCCCCATTATGCTCTCAAATGATCCCGCAATTTTCCCAAGTATAAATTTTATCCAAGACCCGTCTCTATATTATTCATATTAATTTCAAAATATTCATGTTTGGTTATGTTCTTAAATAACTATCATATATTCCTTTTGACTTCCATATAATGAGAGACTCAATTTTAATTCATTGAACCATTTTATGAATCATTATCAACTACTATTATGCTACCAAAATATCTCTATGAATTTCCATGATGAGAATTTCTGCATAGTATACCTAATCCCATTTTCACTCAAGGTTATTCAACAAATTGTATGTAGTGTTCATTGATTGGGGACCTTAATATATTTATTCCAAAATACTTATTTTTTTAAATAAATGTGATAAAACATGATCCTATGTTTAATTATCTATATGGGACACTAATTCATGTTCATGATATAAAAGTGAATGGTGAACCTGAAATTATATAGCGCTCCAATGAATTGGGTAATATTTAGTCTCAGGAGTCATTATGTACAGGATTCAAGAGTGAACCTAATACATGATGTGTATTTTCCCTTTATTATGATGTCATGTAAGTTATAATTGACTTATGTTTCTATTGTCTTATTTAAATTTGTTGAAACATTATGAGGTTTCACTTATGTTATCATGCAATATAATGAATCATTATTCATGCTTATGATTATCATCCATTTTATGTCCCATGGTAATGCCTATTGTCTAACATGAAATATATTCTTCATGTTATACACTATTTATTCATTTATTTAGATTCATACCACACCTTGTTTCTTAAATATGTCCCTAGGTTGTCCTGTGTATTTTTAATATTGATGGAATATTTTAATAAATATAACGAGGTTTTCCACAATATCATTTAAACCCCCTATTTTATTTTATTTAATATACTTAATTACCTAAATACCCAAAATTTATGAAACATTTACTTCTATTTATTCAAATTGTAGATGACGAGAACATGAATCTTGAATATTCTGTCACTCTTATAGTACTTCTCAGGTTGACCACCACCCCCCCCACCGACGTGTGGATTATCCTAGGAACACTATGGGGAAGTCTGTGTTGATATTCTAGTATACTTATACAAAAATGGATACAAAGTGAAAATCTCTAATTGATCTTGAGAGGGGTGTTGGAGAAAGGTTTCACCCTTTGGTCTCCCAAAAATAAGAGCCAAGAAAGGATTCATAGGTAACAGCTATAGACAACAATGATAGTTTAATGAGTGAATTAGGGGATAATATTTCTCTTAATTATGTCCATGCGGTCTCTAAGCATTTTTCAGAGGTTCTTGTTGTCCTGCATTCCTGGACAGTGAGTTATTTTGTGTATGCCATGAAACCTATTTTTGAATCTCCTCAAGAGGCAATGGCTCAATAGGTTGGTGAGAATGGTTTAGCCAACATCAGCATAGAATCTTCAACTATGGGTGATGTTGTTAAACATATAGAGGATGGAGTACCTGCACTATTGGATGCTCCTAACCAGAAGGGATACCTTGTATTATCCTACCTCAAAAATTGTTTACTAGACTTGGATTTACTAGTGACTGGCGATTCTAATCAAGAAGGATGGTCAGTGGTGATATCTATGTGGAAAAGGAATATTGATGGTTCCATGAATTGGGTTGATCCAGTGATGGGAATCCAAGAAACAAATTATTTACCAGTTTCTGATAGTGAATGTAGTTACATGATCGGGGATGGAATGTCCATACACTTTTTAGTGGATAGTTTTGAAAGGATTCATGGTAGAGGAATTTATAGCCCATTAAGAAAGAAGTGATAGAAAGGGTCTCGATAGAGTTACACGTAGCTTAAGGGGGAAATCTAAATCGTGTATGGACTATTCATACCTACCAAATCCCATAGAGACACAGTCTACTAAAACAATTCAGGAAGTTAAGGAGTAAAAATGTGAAGTCAATATATAGGATTCAGACCCTGAGAATCACATTAATCTCCAAGAGATTAACCACCAAGTAGAGGGTTGGGCCTCTATAGAACTAGATAAGATAGAAGCTTCCTGTATCTTAGGGTTGCATGAAAAAAAAATTCCTGGAGCTCGTTGTTCACTCGAAAGAATAAATTCATGAAGGATCTATCCATATAAATTCTACCAAGGCAGATTCCAAATGAATTTATGAAATAATGATTCAATTTTTTATTAATGAGAAAAAAATGGTATGTATCAACAAACAAGATCTCATTTTGGCCAAAGGATTCAATGGAATGAAGATCAATATAGAGGAATACATTCAGACATAGGAAAGGTTATACCATCATCTTGACGACATCATCAAGGATGACCCGGAAAATAAAGTAACTATATTAAAATGTGGATTATATATATTGAATGGTTATAATAATCATAGGCTTTTAATAAATGATGTATTGAATTTTTATGTTTTTAACAATCCAATGTCATTCTATTGTGAGGTTTCCACTTTTCAAATAAGTTATATTGTAGTAAAAATTTACATTTCAGGTGTCATTAATTATAGAAAAAATAATTTAATTAAAATCCATAATATTCATAATTTTATCCTCAACACATTTGTATCTTAAATTATTTTAAAAACCTATTTTTAATGTGATATAAATTTATTATTTTAAAATAAAAAATTTTCAATTATATAAATTGAATATGTTAAATTTGATAGCATATTTGAAATCAACATTTTTCAATTATATTAAATGTTATGTATCATTATTAGTAATAATAATAATAAATTAATTATGTAGAAATGTGACACCATAGTAATGGATAAAAAGGGTACAAGTGTAAAATCAATAAGCATAATATTAATTATCAGAACATATTTTTCTAAAATGAGTGTATGGTATCCTTCCAGACATAAACGCATATTATATTAAATTATTGTAATATTTCGATCCATTTTACTTGAATATTACATCCATTTTTTAAATTAATAAATTAATTTTACTGAAAACATATCCCTCCAATATTAAAATTATTCTTCACCACCCCATAAAATAATATATTAAAATTATATTTATTATCTATAATCATTTTTATTTCCGTACCAAATCATTCATCTCATGTATTTATTATTTTGATCTATAGATATTTCCGATATCTATTCAAGATCATGTTTATCTCCAATAGAAGACAAAATATTCTATGTATTATATTTCTCCTCTCTAATTTTTATTTTTATTATTCTTCATATAATACTTCCTAAATATTATTAATGAAAATCATATCACATTTGTAACATCATTAATATTCAGGAAAAATAATATTACCATTATTCTATAGTTTGATCTAATTCATGATGTAATTATAAAACAATCCAATTATCAGTTAGTTTCACTTTGTGAATTGACTTATAATAATTATATCATTAATGATTATAAAATCCTAAATATTAAAAATACTTGTACATCCCTCATGAATACGCACGGCGTCATAAAAGAAATATGAACAACAAAATTCCTTAGAAATAAGAGAAGTGATCAATGGAAATTAATAAATAATGTATTGAAATTATAAATCTATTCATAGAAATGAATTATGAAAATCTAATTTCTAGATACTTGAAATAGGTAAACAGTGAAACAGATTTGTGGTAAGAGTACATGAAATTGGAAACAGACATTATTTGTCATTTTCATGTCACCTTTGAAATAGAACTATGGAATGTTATTTAATCGTGATAACAGAACATAAATACACCTTAAGTAGCAGATACATGTTTGACAACAATTTAAGGAACCATGATTTTCAACAACAGCAGGTGTGTAGATCAGATTACAATTCATGTTATCAGAATGTGCAGTCAACAGCCTCCTAGTACTACCATGTATCATTAATGTAGAGTAGCAGTTTTTCATGTTTTTTGACAGTTATATTGGTCCCTATAATATATAAGTAGACATTAATGGGAGTAAATGAGACATATTACTATGAAAAAAAAACTTGGGTAATGTAGTGAAGTGAAAAAAAACATTTCATAAAAAATGGATTATTTGTTTACAACAGTCATCTATGAAAAGAAGCTTGATAAAAATTAAATGAAAACAATTATTAATATGAAAATGAAAAATCACTACTAATTAAATGAATATAAAAATCAGTACTAATTGAAATAGAAAAAGTGGTTAATCTGGCCAGCTTGTCCCCCCCCCCAATTTTCCAGCACCTCCTCCTACCCCCCTACCCAGCTCTACCCTCTCCTTACCCCTTCTCTTCTTGTCTCCCACCCAATCCCAACAGCTCCCCCTCCCACCTCAGCCTCCCCTTGCCTATCCCCCCTTCACCCACAACTCCCCCTACCCAACCTATTCCCCCAGTAGCCCCCTCCCCCCTTCCCTCATCTTATCCTCTCCACCCCTCCCCTCGAACCTGCCCAGCCCCTCCCCACATCCCTCATCCTCCCCCCCACCCCCTCCAACCTTCCCAACACATCCCCCCTTCCCTCATCCTCCTCGGCCCTCCCCTCATCCTCCACTCCCCCCTGCCCAACCTATTCCCCCAGTAGCCCCCTCCCCCTGCCCTCATCCTCCCCTCCCCTCCCCTCCCCTCGAACATGCCAAACCACTCCCCCTACCCTCATCCTCCCATCCCCACCCCTCCCCTCCCCTTCCCTCCCCTCCCATCCACCCTTCCCAGCCCCCCCCCCCCCCCCCCCGCGCTCTCCCTCCCCGACCCTCCCCTCATCCTCCCCCCTCCCCTCCCCCCTCCACTCCCCCCTGCCCAACATCTTCCCCTAGTAGCCCCATCCCCCCTGCCCTCATCCTCGCCTCCCCTCCCCTCCCCTCCAACCTTCCCAGCCCCTCCCCTCCCCTCCCCACTCCACAAACCAAATTTTTTCTGACACTTTCCTCCCCTCTCCTCATCCCCCCTCCTCCTCCCTCCCCTACCCAGTACTCGGTGCTAAATTGTCACGTGTAAAACAGAACATTTTGAGCATAATAAAATTATGGATGTAAGGATAGTCTCATGAATTGAACTGAAACATAACAAAAAATGCACCCAACTTAGGAACTAAACTGAAACAGAACACAACATGGACTCAACACATGAACTGAACTACAACAGAGCTAAAAACGGACCCAAATCAAATCCCTAAGGGCTAGCTAAGTGGTAGCAGTCCTGCAGGGTCATAAATACATGTGCATTAATTAAATATAGCACATAGTACTGAACAATTTATAATTTGTTACCTTTTAATAAAAATAACACACTGCAATACCTTCATTAAAATATGAAATATTCTTAAGATAATATCACCAATAACCTCATAGGATTGGGTTTTGTTGTCAAAAAATCAAGTCTAGGATAGTAAATCTTCATGTGTTGTGTAATTTCATTCATATAAACCATCCAATGAGCTAATAAAAATGTAATTCATTACATTACATAAGAACGTACCTTGAATATCTGTATGGAGTTCCTTGCAATACACCCCCACACCAAGTTTCTATTGAACCTACACACAAAAGTTAAAAAAGGAATCCTTAAATTAATGTATAAGTGAACATCTTTCATTATCAATGATCAAACAACCTGTATATAAAAAACACCACATGCATATGCATGTTGACCTATATATATTTAAGTCACCAAGGAAATAAGCAGAAACTTGAACAATTTTACGATGAACGTTTACCTCAATGTGTTTATGGTTTAGAAATAAAAGAGTCAAAGAGCACCTCTTTTATAAAATGGAGTTTCGAGGAATCTACAAAATGAATATTCATTTATTAACAAAATTATCTATTTACGTCAACTGTTGAAGTAAAATAATCTAAACCGAAAACACATTGAGGTGAACCTTCATCGTGAAATTGATCAAACCAATTAAACTGTTGAAAAAATAAATATTGTCATCTATAGAGAAAACATTATATCCCTAGAAATTTCATGTTGTAGTCTATGAATGTAGAATATAACATTTTGGACCCATAATGCATTGGTGGATTAATTTAATATAGAATTATATATATATATATATATATTACCCCACTGCCTACTAAATGTAAGACTTTTATAGCATACAAAATTATTGAAACATTCAAATTCTAATATCTGATTTATTAAAATTGGGCCTTCCAAAATCTTATCAATCTATTATAATATCAGTGTATGTCTGGATGAATAAAATGTAAGATAATTCCTAAAATATGGATTTTATAATAATAGGAAATCACATAATGCTTCCACATTAAAATGCAGTTCACAAAAAATGTTGTCAAATATATCAATAATACATTTATCACCAATAGGTATATATTATGACCAATTAATAAAAAATTCATAAAATGACAATTGTCAAATACACGACTCGTAATAAAATAAATCACACTTCAAACTATCATTAATGATGCTTCAATTGCCTTAGTTACCTATAGAAAAGAATACTGATAATATTTCATGTGAGTGTGGCATCACCAAAATCCACAGAAGATCCATCGTTACTGAAATATAAATTGTTCCCTAGACAAAATGATAAATTACAAACACTACACATGATGCACAATGAAAAAAAAATAGAAACATGATAGATTCTCATCTCATGTCATGTTGAGACTCAGGGTTTTTTATGATTACCGTTTTCCATATTTAGTAATAAAACCTCCTATCCTGCATGGATTCATTCAATAATTACTAATTCTAGATATCAATCTATCCATATCAACCTATTGTAGTCATAATAATAAATATGAAAAATGTTATCCAATGAATTCTGGAAACTGTTATCCAAATAAATCGGGAAACAGTTTTTCATAAGAAACATGTAAAACACATTTGTATGAGAAGTTGGGAATCAGCTTTGCATAATAATTATGTAAAAACAAATTTTTATGAGAAGTTGAGAAACCGTTTTGTATATGAAATGTGTTAAAACACATTTGTATGAGAAGTTGGGAAATAGTTTTGTATAAGAAATGTATAAACTTACATTTTTATGAGAAGTTTGGAAACAGTTCTGTATAAGCATTCTGGAAATAGCTATGTACGAGTAATCTGAAAACATTTACATATAAACAGTCTGGAAGCACTTATTTAAAAGAAATCTATAAAGAATTATGTAAATTTCAAGACAATCTGAATGTAGGTGCACCAAACTGCTAACCCCAAAAAAACATTGAGAGGGTATGTTAAACCATCTAGAGGAGTCATTAGGGATGGAGCAGTATCTATGAAGCCATTAAAATAAATCACACCTCAAACTATAATTAATGATGCTGAAATTGCATTAGTTACCTATAGAAAATAAGAATGGAAATATTTATTGTGAGCGCGACATCTCTAGAATGCCTAGAAGATCTACCATTACAGAAATATAAATTATTCCCTAGGAAAATAATAAATTAAAAACTCTACATATGATGCACAATGACAACATAAAATAAGAAACATATTAGAACCTCATCTCTTGCCGTATTGAGACTCATGGTTTTTGACGATTAACTTCTCCATATTAAGTGATCAACCTTCATATCCTACATGGATTCATTAAATACATACTAAAGCCAAATATGAAACTATCCACATCAACTTATTGTTGTCATAATAAGAAATCTGGAAAAGGTTATCTAATGTAATCTGGAAACATTTTTTCATAAGAAATGTGTAAATAAACATTTGTATGAGAAGTTGGGAAATGGTTTTGTATAAGAAATCTAGAAATAGTTATGTATGAGTAATCTGGATACATTTACAGATAAAAAATCTGGAAGCACTTATTTATAAGAAATCTTCAAAAAGTTATGTATATGTAAGGCCATTCTGAAAGCTGGTGCACCAAAATGTTTCCCTAAAAACTCATTAAGAGGGAATGTTGAACCATATAGAGGTGTCATTGGGGATGGAGAGGTATCTAAGACATTAGGTTTTCTGAAAAAACATTCTTACTTTATCAAAACCAATCAAATAAATTAATTGGAATCACCAAACCCACTCTTTGTGATACGTATATCCACCCAATATTTTCCATGAGATGAATCAGAATTCCCAGTAGTATTGTATTGAAATATGTGTTACCAATATATGATGTATACTATAATTTTTAACAGAATATAATTTTAAAAGGCAATGTATGATGAAAATTTTATAATATTTCTCTTTAATAGACTGATGAAATTTGTTATAGAAATTGAAAATAATATAATGTAAACTGCATATTGTAAATTCTTTGGTGTACATAAAATATATTTGGAAAATTTAAAAATTGTGAAATAAAAAGATGTTTAAATAAAACTTTTTTAAAATGGAATTTATAATATCCCAAGTTACTGGAAAAAAAATTGAAGATGAGATTAATGATAAATTAATCAATCCTAATTAATTTTTACCTAGTTATAGAACCACAAAATGTGGTTCATTTTTTCTTCCTCCTTTTTAATGTTTTCCGTCACAGATGTTTGTAGTCCATGGTCATGGCTTGTTACAGATTCAGAGTCTCCAAAAATTAAAAAATCATGTTGAACAGCATCCTAAATACCAAAATAATGAAACAAGATTTTATACATGGAGTTAGAAGATTTAATAGAATATATTATGGAGAACTAAATTCAAATAATTGAAAAGGAAAAGATTATTCGTATACAATTGAAAATAATAAATGAAATGTGTGTTTTAAACATAGAAAAATGGAAATGAGCCCCAAAAATGCATATTTTTCTCTTCTAATGTTTAAATAAAAATAACAGTCAATCAAGAGTACATATATATACCCAAACTGATGAAATATGTTATGGAAATTGGAAATAATATATTGTAAACTGTATATTGTAAATTTTGGAGTGTACATAAAATATATTTGGAAATCTAAAAAACAATGATATAAAAATATGTTGACATAAAACATTTGCAAAATAGAATTTATAATAACCCTAGTTACCGTATAAAAAATTAAAATATCATATTAATGGTAAATTAATAAATCATAATTCAATATTACCTTGTTATAGAACCAGAAAGAGTGGATCATTTTTCTTCCTTCTTTTTAAAGTATTTCTTCCTAGATGGCTAAAGTCCATTGTCATGGCTTGTTGTAGCTTCACAGTCTCCATACAATACAAAATCAGGTTACACTGCATCCTCAACACCAAAATAATGAAACTTGTTTTTCTAAATGGAGTTAAAAGATTGAATAGAATATATTATATAAAACTAAATTCAAATAATTTGAAATGAAAATGTTATTAATATCCAATTGAATGGAATAAATGAAATGTATGTTTTAAACGTAAAGAAAATGGAAATGAGCACCGAAAATGCATATTTTTATCTTCTAATGTTTAAATAAAAATAACATTCAATAAAGAGTACATATATATTCTATAATTGAATATATATGAATGGTTGATTTAACAAACCCAACGTTAGTGCTACAACTTAGTCATAAAGCTCCATTGTTTTGATGTTTCTACGACATTAGGATAAAAGGAAATTCGTAATGAGATAGTATTACATTTTCTATAAATGGAATCTAAGAATTTGAGAACAATTGTACCTATTTATGTCTAATGATACTTCTAAATCATGAAGATTCACTACATGAAAATCATGATTAAAATCATCAAATCTCAAACAAATAATCAGGGACATTGCATGAGCTTACTTACAAAGCAGTCCAGGATTTCTAGGTACTAAATTTAACTGAATCATTACTTTCTCATTCAAAAACATGTTCTTCGATGAGAACCCTTTTGTCCACTGAAATACCAAATTTGAAACATGATGACACAAATAAAGTGATGATTCAGGTCACATTAAATCACAAAAATTAAGGATAATCAATGAACTAAGATGATAGAATAACGGAAGGCAATAGACTTTTAATTGGAAAAACTGATGGAAGCCCAAAACTGATGATTATACACTATATATTATTTCTCCTTGTTACCTTATTCATTAAGGTTCAAACTGTTCTAAACTAGAAAAGGCATCACATTGGAGTTCCCCATAAACTCAAAATCAAACTTGTCATGCTTTTAGTTGTCCAATGACGTCTATCACGGTGAATATAGTACAAATTAACAAGTCTAATTAATAAATCAAGGAATCCATCCAATATTTAAATTCAATTAATGTACATTTATCCAATAATTTACATAAATCCACTAAAATTCATTCATAACAGAGACTTTAAGGTGCTGTTGATGGACCACGAGACTATAATGGCTCAAAGAGGATAAATAAAGAGAAACAAGATGTTCTCTTCGACCAATAATTAAAATAAGACATTAAAATGATAAGAGTCTCAGCCATTAATTCACAACTACCAACAACCTAACCAAATAATTAAATTAGCCCGAAACATTAAAAGCATTAAAAGCTAAAAAATGAAAAGAATGATAAAATCCAGAAAAACTCAAACAAATAATCTGGAAGATTTGATGAGCTTATATACAATGTAGTCCAGGATTTCTAGATACCAACATTAATTGAACCATCACATTCCCATTCGAAAACATATTCTTATATGAAAACCCATCTCCTGATGAGAGAATGAATCAATAAACCAAATAGGCATTTACAAATAAAACCAGAATAAAGAGAGGCGGAGGCCAGTGGAATCTTCTAAGAGAACACAGACCTATATTAATTTGAAGAGGAATAACTTAAATTATGCAATGCTATTTAAGTTCTTCATTTCAAGTAATATTGATGTATATGCTCAAATAATTGAATCCCAGGCACCTGGGATGGGATCTGGAGACCGTCATTTGAGTCTTGATGATGATGTACAAACTGAAACCTAGAATAAAGAAGAAATCCAATGAAAATATTGAGGGTAGTTGAGGAAGTAGAGGGAGCCAAGAAATGGGTTACCGAGCCAATCTGTTTTTTGATACAGATCTCCTCGACTCCCAATTGAGAGAAGTTGACACCCATGATTTTCAAAGAAACCTGATTAGATGCCAACAGTAGGCGATGAAAACCATGAATGTGAGCGATGTAGGCTGGAGTGGATAATCGGGAATGGGGGGGAGAGGGGAATCAGAGAGGGGAGCATGAACCCTAGGGGATTTGTGGAGGGGTGTGGGAACTAGAGAGTGGTGAGAGGGGATTTGTGAAGGGTATTCGGGGAGGGGAGCGCAAGATAGATGAAATTCCCGAATGGGGGCTGGATAGCGGTGATTTGAGTCTTGATGATGATGTACAAACCAAAACCTAGCATGAAGATGAAATCCAATGAAAATGTTGAGTGTAGTTGAGGAGGTAGAGGGAGCTGAGAAATGGGTTACCAAGCCAATCAGTTTGCTGATGTAGAGATCCTCACCTTCTAATTGAGAGATGTCGACACCCATGATTTTCAAAGAAACCTGAGTCGATGCCAAAAGTAGGTGATGAAAACCTTGAGTGGGAGAGATGTGTGGATAATCGGGAATGGGGGAGGGAGAGGAGAATCGGGGAGGGGAGCGTGAACCCTAAGGGATTTGGGGAGGGGTGTGGGAATGATAGAGCGAGGAGAGGGGATTTGTGGAGGGGATTCGGGGAGGGGAGCATGAGATGAATGAAATTCCCATCCGGGGGATGGATAGCGGTGATTTTTTAGGGTTTGGAGGGAGGAATAGGTAAGTTAGGGTAACGTGGAAGCATGGGAAGGTGACACATCAGCATGGAGAATCCATGTTTAGTATAAATAATAATAATAATAGATTATAGATAACAGATAATAGATATTAGATAATAGATAATAGATAATATATAATAGATTATAGATTATATAATATTGATTAATGTTTTATTTTCTAGTAATTTTGGAATGATGATACTACAATAAAATTTTTTCATAAAAATGCTTGGTGAGCATTACTGCCTATAGGAATAAAGATGTTAATTATTATGATGGTGTGTTATAGACACTATTATAATATACTATATTAATATAATAAAATATTTTATTTTCTGTTTCATGAATGTTAATATTAATACTTTAACTAAATTTAAAAAGAGAACCATTTTTATAAAAAGGGTTACTGAAACAAAAATATTTTAGGTTTTGTCTTTAGAAATAGTATCTCAATGTTCTATGGGATAAATATAGAAATACCAATAACCTTAGGGAACATATATTTATAGTACCATTAATATTTTATCTATAGATAACTAAAACTGTTTTTTTGAGAACTATAATAGTTTGAATAAAAAAACAATGAATGAGTAAAATAGAAAATTTCTAAATATAAATATTAACTAAAAATAGGTAAAATTTATATTTTAAATGAACATATAATAATAGAAAATATATTAATTAATATTACTTTAGTACGAAAATAGATTGTTTAAGAGACTATGATTATTATATAGTATCTAAGAATGCATTCGACTAAGTAGGAATCATAAATTAGTTGTTTTATTGAATCATAATTATTTTTATTTGACTACGGTTTTATGAAAATATATTGTTTCATGGAATCATAATAAATACATGTTTCCACACTATGGTACTTAATATAATTAAGAAAATGTTTTTTTAATAAAATATGACATTATTTCTCTATTCGACCAGAAATCTATTTTATTCAAAAATCGTGTTTTCTAAAAACGTTCTAAATTTTTTTTTAAATTATGTATTAATCCAAATTTGGGAAACATGTTTTTATTTTTTTTGGTTTTAATAATCATTTAAAATGGTTTTTAAATATTCATTTATAAATATTAATGATTAATTTCAAATAAAATTCTTTCAAATTTTTTTATGTTTTAAATAAGTTTTTCAGTGATGAAATGATTATTTCAAAAATAAATGTTTTAAATTGGTTTAAATTATTTCTTTATAAGTTTTATTTTTTTTAGAAGATAAGTATTTCTAAAATATTTTATGTCATAAAAAAAATTCTATAGAAATTTTATTTTCCTTCAGAAATTTTCTAACTGATCTTTCAATGATCTTATCAATCTAAGATGAAAGATTTGATGTAGTTTACGATTTAATGAGGATATCATCTAATGACACCATTTTCATTATTTCTTTTAACTTTTTACATCTAGTATGATATGTTTTTTATAAAACCCATTTCTCCTTCACAATTTATACCTTGATAAAATTCTTATGAAACGTGTTTCCTTTTGTGGGTAATTCAATTTTGAAATTATTATAAACACCATATCTTTTCCATAGGTTGTGATATGATGAAATTTTTATGATAGCTATTTCATTTAATGGGTTTTGATATTCTATTTATAAAACCCATTTCTTTTTTTCGAGGTAATCATATGAAGAATGATTAATTATATTGTGGCACACATATGTGTTATTTCATTTGTTCGATGTGTGGGACCTATATATACCTTTGATTAGTTGGGTAAACATTTATACCTCATTATATATTTATGGGAACCAAGTTGACATGATTTATACATAATTGGAAACGGGTTCTCATGATCCAAAATTGGAAACATGGGCTTCCTGATCCACAATGTGAAATAGATGCATCTCGATACACAATGGGGAATGGGTGAATTATACTCCACAATGGTAAACAGGTGTGTCTTGGTCCATATAGGGATGAATTTATAACCTAAATAATTATATGTAACAGACTCTGATTAGGGTTGGATGTGTTTCCTACCCAGTGGGTGTTGTCTGCATGAAGTTCCAAAATATTTTTTTGGCAATGATCCTTGTCTTGTAGGGAATGATTTTAAATATTTATTTATGCCAAAAATAAATGTTTTATTCCTATGCTATTATTTCCTGTACTATGATATTTATTTCTTTATGATTCATGTGAAATTAACTTATAATATATAATCCATAAATAATGATTTTGGTTGTTGATATAGATGGCATGATCAAAAAATGTAATTCTCAAGTTCTCATATCCTTATGTATGAGTTATACATATGTATATCTTTTATTTTTACACTTATTGAGCATCTAAGCTCAATATTTCTTATATTTTCATTCTCTAGGTTATTAGAAATGTTTTTATGTAGGATTCATAGTGGGGAATATCATTATGTGAGAATTTGAAGATATTTCACTAAATTAGAAGAATTATTTCTATGTTTTCAAAGGAACTAAACTATTTTGGTCCTCCTACATGTACTTTTATAATCCGAATAATCTTTATAAAAAATGATTAAATATCCATTTATGTTAAGCCTTGGTCACTATAGTTGGTATCAATGTAATGGTTTAGTCACGAGTTAGAAACCAGGATGAGAAAACACTACTGAGATCACCAAGGATACTCTAATGATATGTTTAGAGATATCACTACGGACAATTCTAAGAATAATTTCAATTATACAAAATTGTCCTTGAATTTTGTTAAAGGATTATAAGATTAATTTCCAAATAACTAAATCTCATTCTTGAAACATAAAGTTGAATTATCTCTAGAACATATGTACATAGGGGTAACAAACATGAAATCACCATATCGAGATAGAAATCAATCAGGAACTAGTGCACAACAATGTTCGTTACCGAATTCCTAGTTTGACACTAATAAGGGTTATTCTTTAGAAATTAGCAAATTATTCACAAATCATCATGAAGGATTTAAATATAATATTATTATGAATGGATTATGATGAAAATATGGTGTCATGGATTAAGTAAGTCAATAACGGGAACCCAAAGGAACTGAGTTGATGTTGATTCTGACTAACAATTAGATGAGGAGATATGAAATGGGAGGATTATTGGACTAAAGGACATTGTGATTATGAATAATCATTTTTCCTAGAACATGATTAAATAAGTGTACCTTAACCAACTATCGGAATGGCCAATAAAGAGAAGGAAAGAATTCCCTAAGAACTCAAGTAATAGAGACCATGGAGAAAAGCAGATTTAGTTATCTATGTGTCATGAATGTGGAAAGAAACACAAGAGTAACTGTCTTATAAGAGCTTGTGGATATTTTGAATTTGGAAAAGTACATAAATAAATTAACTATAACGGGAAAATAAAAAAGTTTAGTTAACATGATGGATGGGAATAATAGACTCTCTAAGGTATCATCAAAAGTTGAATTCCATAAATATGGAATGTATGTGAATTATGAATATAAAAGTATTTGGGGGAAATCTCATGAATGTAATTAGAAATTTTGTAAGAATATTGGTTTTCATGCTAATGATAAAGAGACCGTGAAAAAAAAATATGAAAGGTTTGTGGTGATCTAATATTGTTCTTTAGAAGTGTGATAAAATTAATTTTGATGAATTTTACAACATAATTAATATTTAATATTTCAGGAAATGGGTATTAAGGAATTAGATTATCAATATTGGTTAATTTTTTTAGAATTAATTATGATGAACGAATTATTTCTATTTGTAATTCGAAGATAATATTATAATAATCATGAAATATATAAGTATTTTCAGTAAAAGTTTTTCATTAATGATTTAAAAGGTTATGTTAAATGGTGATGATTACATAGAAAAGAGATTTAATTGAAAGGTGATATTTTGATTTCGGGATGATAACCCTTAATTTTTTCCTAAAATAGGAAAAATTGTGTTTAGCTTGGATAAAGAGGTGATTGAATGGGATAAATTAAGTTTTATTGTATAGATGAACTCATAAATAATAAATGATTTGTTGACATTGTGGTTTATTATATCATGGATGGAGTTTATGACATTTTTGGAATTAAGGAGTATATCCAATAATATGTTTTCTAGTTATTGAATGAATAAGCATTTATGATTTCAATATGATTTTATGATAATTCTGGTTATCACCGTGTTTGAAGTGAATACATGATGAAGGTATTCACATCTTTGGTATGTGGAAAAATTTGATTTTTTATGATATATAGGGGATCAATGTTAAAATAATTTTGAGAAACATAGATACCTCATTTATAATGTTTTGGATTTTTATCTTTCAGAAGGGTTCTTTGATTAACTGTTTATGGAAATTAAAAGATAATCTTTGAAATTAGTTTTAGAGATTAATGAATAATATCTCCATATGATTATGTATTCCTATTGGACAAGCAAAACTAACAATTTTGTTTTGATGATAAGTTAAGATAGAAAAAATCACATATCATTCAACCTATGGATCTTATGATCCATTAGTGCTTCAGGCATAACAAATTCACTTTCATTCGTAGAGTAGGAGATGAAGTGGAAATTAATAAAGGCACAACCAAAGGGTGAGATTGTGCATATGAAATTGAATTAAACCATATAAGTATATATCCTAGCAAAAATTATTCAACTTTAGGAAATGGATCTTTAAATAAACCTTTTTCCTTTTACCATTATTTTCAATGATATTACGTACCTCTTAATGCCTAGTTGGGATTTGGTTTTATAGTCACTAACCATTTCTGGATCACCGACTTTCTTGTGATCAATGATCTATATCACCCTATATAGTTATTTAAACTTTTTATCATGTCCTTGTTAACACCTTCCATATATTTTTTTTCTTATTTGGAAACCTATTTATGAGTTAACTTAGGTAACTATTATTTTTTCATATTTTCATTTTAATGTAATATTTATTATTCATTAATATGATGTGGGTTTACATGAAAGGAGTATTCAACTATTAAACCTTTGATAACCCATTTTAATTTTGAGTTCATAATTATTTTTAAGGGGCTTATAATGTAAACCATAATAATGTAGAAACTCTTTTTTAAAATTAATTTAATCTTTTTGATATTTTGTATTTCATGGAACAATTTATATAGCATGTTTTATAGGAAATAAATATATTTGGATTTTGTTACATATGACACCAAGTTAAGCTTTCACTACATGAAACACATATATTGCTTTGTGGTTCATGAAAAACTATAATTGAATTGTGTTACACACAATGTTCATTTCCTTTGATATATTTAATTACTCGGATGACCAAGTTTAACCAAACTATAATATACAAATAATATTTTTATTAATACATTATTTTAGTTAGCACCTAGCATTAAATTGGAAGCTTAGAATAGGATTAAATAAACTTTGAAACTATTTTTTACACTTTTTTATAAATTAATTTTTTTGGTTATCAATTAATTATAAATGAAAATAAAAACCAATTTAATATAAAGGTTATGTTCAAAAAAAATATTTTATTCCCATAAAATTATTTTATATAAATAAATTAATTTAATCACTACTAGAGAGATGTATTAATTAAATCAATATATTATTAATTGAACCAAAACATTTTATGTTAATCCAATAAGTTTGATATGCATAGAATAAGAAAAATTGAAATTTTAGTCATAGAAAGCTTTAATTTTCAAAATGCTCGTTGTACCTCTTTTAAATAGAGAACCTATTTTAAATATATTTTTTAATGATTTTTTGAATTTTATTTCAAACAATAAACATTTTTTTGATATAAAAACATCAAATTTATATTATGTTTGTTTTTTGGTATCTCTACAAGAAGTATAATTTATTTATGAAATTTGAAAAATAAAAACTTTAAATTAATAAATTCCTATTTGGTTAAAAATATTTATATAATAAATTTAAAATTTAAATAGGTTTTAAATAATTTTTTGATAAATTATACTTTTATTAATCCTATATTTGTCATTTTATTTAATTTAAAACTTAAGTTGGATATATAAACATTTTAACCATTTGATAATTTTCTCTTCAAAACTCCATTGTCTCCTCTTTTATGTGGAATTAATTTTAAGTTAAATTTTTACACTCATGTGTTTAAAATTTTTCAAAATTTTATTCCATATTTTTATTAAAATTAATTAATAATTTCTAGTAGTCCAAGCATTTATCATTAAACCATTCTATAATGATTCATCCTCCCCCAAAATAACCAGTGGATTTATATGATTATTTAACCCTATATATTATTATTAATTACTCATAAATTTAATTCTATATTTCAATTTTCATATACACAAACTTATATACTCGTATACAAGCAAACTGATCATGAAAACCTAGGTAGAAAATGATTCCAAAACAATAAAACTGAACCTCAAAACCCCATCAAAAAGGAAATTAATGAACATAATAAGGTTATACTAAATAAATTACATGTTGAGGAGGTTATAGAATTATTAATAAATATAGAAAAATTTGATTATTCAGGTATTTAATATCAACTGAAGAACACATTCGAGCATAAGGTAAGGGGTTTCTCATCTCACTTTTAATTCTGTGAGATTTCCATGGTTCACCACATATTTATTATATATATTGTACATGTACTAAAATTTTATATATAATATCATGATTCTATTTATATTTGTGGTGGTATGTGATTAATTTGGTGATTATTAATTTTTGGTCATACGATTCAATTGATTATCTTGTAGTAATGGAGTTTGTCTCAACTTCCATTGCCTTAGGACTTACTTGGTATTGGGAACCTAATTTGTTTTATGTGTTGTATCTAATACCCCTTTGAGATATTTTTTCATTTGAAATTATAATTCTATTAAATATCCATTTTTTGTATCATGGATATGATTTTTTTTAATCTGTATAGCATTTCTTATACGTTGTTTATTTGGAATGCTACATTAACTATGAAAATATTAATGAATCTGTATCCTCTAATCTATAAAGATTTTTAAAAGGAATTTTTTTCTTTTATTAAATATTATTATAAAGAATTATTTTTACTGACAATGATGGGTGGGGCCTTCTATATCCCCTTGAGGCATCAACTTGTCTAATGAGATAAATCAGTTGGTGGAAAACCCTTTGAGTTTGTTCCGAAAACATCAGAGAGTTTTCTACCCTCAGACTTAAACCATCTCGACGGTATAGTGGTTCATGTGATAGATAAATCATGTCCAAATAATAATAATTCTCTTAATTTATTATTCAGATATTACTATCAATTAGGTTTTCACTATGACAAAATATATGGGTGCATTTTTTTTATTCTTACCTTATTAATGGAAAGTGATTTTATTTATTCATCCTGTCATATTAGTCATGTCTAAATGATTATGATTCACATATTATTGATTTATGATTCTAATATATGTAACCCTTACTAATAATTTTATCTCACACTTATTATGTTTCCTTTCCCCATGTTATGAAGAATAGAACCTTGAAAAATATTTCAAGGAGGATGTTTATTTCAGTTTATTATGTACCATCATTTATTTTCTATCCTTCCAAATGAAAATTGGGGTTTATGTATGTAATTTGGTCTTCCAAAACTACAAAACTAATCAGTAGATCTGGATTTATTTTCTTATATTCATTCCAATATAATGGAATAGAGCACTGGGTCCGGGTTTCGGGGTTCGAGGCGTAACAGTTGGTATCTGTGGAAGTTTAGTAGCAACCTTGGAAACTAGATTTAGGAAACATAGTTAAGAGGAAATAATCCTAAGATAGACTTTGAGGACATGTATAGAGTCACGTCATAGAATTTTGGAAAGGTAGAGACTAGGTGGATCTTCCATGAAAATGACTCCATGTTGGGATACTCCAAGTAGACATCATTCTAGAATAGATGTACCTAGGAGTGAATACTCCAACAAGTAGTTTCGGGCATTACCCTGGGAATCATGGTACATGACAATAGGCCTTACTATGAACCTTTTTTGAAACACTTAGTGGATATTCATTGGATAATTCATATTTCCTTTAAAAACCACTATGAAGGATTTAAAAGTAAATAGAAAAAATGTTCAGAAATATGAGTTTATTTGTGCATAAATTTTCAGATTATGTTATGTGTTTTCTAGTTAGAAAATATGAATTATGACCAAATTTAGTGTAGTCCATTGTTTCGTGATGGCACTGAATGGAATAAGGGGAATCAATACCCACAAAAAATGTATGGATTTCCCATTGAGCATGTCAACATAGTCAGTGTTGGAGCGGATCAGATCATGACCATTTTTAGAGAACATACTCATGCTATGACGAATAACCATGCTACACCTATGTTGGATCGTTTCATGTGACTGAAGGCCCCATATTTTAGTGGGACTACTAACACAGTGGTAGCTGAGCAGTGTATCAATTCCCTTGAAAATATATTATTGGAAAAAAGATGTAATGAAAATGAAAAGGATGTAATGGAAGTATATTGTATCAAGGGTGATGTTGATAAATGGTGGCCCTTGATCCAAAATAATAAAGAGTAAGAATAAATAAAAGATATTGAATAGAGAACCTTTAAGTAAATGTTCTTCAACCAATATTTCTCTTATAAGAAACAAACTAAAATGAATTGGAAATTACATATCTCTAAGAAAATGGAAGAAGAGAGTTTTTGGGTGTATGAGGCTACCTTCACAAGATTATATAGGTATGCAACAGATTATGTATGTGATTCAGAAGGCAATATTGATCATTTCATTGATGGACTTAATCCTAGTCTTCCAAGGGAACTAGCTTCAAAAAAATCATCATATGATGAAATTATATTATGTACCATCCAAATAGAGAATTAGTTTTCTTGATTAAAATTTTTCAAGGGAAAACAAGATAATAAGTGGCACTCAGATAAACATGGGAAAGTTGAACCACCAAAGAATAAGATGGGAACAAAGAAATTACCATTATTCAAGAACTGTGGAAAGAATAATCCTAAGAAATGCTTGAAGGGAATAGGATTCAACTATAAGTTTGGAGAAAAGGGCCACCCGTCTAATGACTTAAAGGGGAAGAAACTAGTCACTAGCGTTTAATGCTGCAATTGAAGAGAAATGGGACACTATAAAAATGAGTGTCCTTAGTGCAAAGGAAACTTGCCTAAGAAAAGGCCATGAGAGTAAGGGGAAGATTATGAGATTACAACCTTAGTAGTTGAAGTTCCTAATGATTTGCAGGTAGGTACTATAATTATTTCCTAAAAAATAGCCAATGCTTTATTTGATTCTAGATCATTTCATTAATTTATATCTTCTTAGTTTTCCAAGAAAATTAGACATGTCCAATTTTATTTAATGAATGAGTTTTCATTCAAAACTCTTAGGGGGTGAATCATTATAACAAAGATGTGTCGATCAGTCCTCCCACATGACACATAAAATAACTTTAGTTTCTAACCTTATCTTCATAACCATGATTGAATTTGATATAATTCTCAGTATTAATTAGATTTCAAATTATGATGCAGAGATCTATTATAAGAAGAAGAAAGTTATAATTTTTGGGAATGATGTAGAATACCTAATCTTTATAGTAGCCTCACCATCTCAATCTAATCTGGACCCACCACTAGTAGCTCTACTGAATTCAATTCTTAGGGAGGAAGAGACCACTATATCTAGGGATAAGGAAAAAATATTCGAATTGAAAACGTATCTATTATGCAAGAATAAATTGATGTATTTCCAGAGGATTTACATGGACATATTCCGAGCCAGAATTTCAGATCTCAATTGATTTAATTCATAGTTCAAGACCTATGTTAACGACTCCCTATAGAATAGACACTATGGAATTATTGGAGATAAGGAAAACATAGAGAAATTGAGTGAAAAAGGATTTATTTGACATAGTGTTTCATCATGGGGATCCCATGTCCTCTTTGTTAGGAAGAAAGATGGATCCATGAGGATATTAATTGATTATTGGGAAATCAATTATATTACAATAAAAAACATGAATCATATACCACACATTGATTATTTATTTGAACAAATTCATAGATACCAATATGTTTCAAAGATTGACCTTTTATCTGGATATCATCAGCTACATGTGAGGAATGAGGATATTCCTTAGACAAAATTATGAACCATTTTTGGGAATTATAATTTTATAGTAATGCCCTATGGATTGGATAATGTACACATGGTTATCATGGATCTCATGAGTAGGGTTTTCAAGGAATATCATGATGACTTTGTTGTGGTATTTGTTAATGATATCCTGGTAAAATCTAAAAGCTATGAAGCCCATGACAATCACTTGAGGGAAATTTTGAATAATATTAGAGGAAATAAACTATACGGATTTCTAGCATGTGTGATTTTTGGAATCATTCAGTTTATTTTTAGGGAAATATTTTCTATAAGGATGGACTCTTAGTGGATCTTGTAAAACCAAATGCAATACAATAATGGCCCGCACTAATGAACATAACCGAGGTACATCGTTTTATTGGATTAGTAGGTCATTATCAGAATTTCATTCAGAATTTCCCCCAACTGGAAAAGCCAGTAACAAAGCTCACTCACAATAGGGATAAGATTGTATGGGTGAAAGAATGTATTGACTAATTGAAAAAAATATTGGTCAATGCTCCAATTTTGAATCTTCCATTAGGAAATGATGGATCTGTGATATACAGTGATGAATCAAAGAATAGCCTGGGTTGCGTCCTTATGAAAAATGATAATGTTATTTATTATGAATCAAGAAAGTTGAGTAATCACGAGAAAAATTATACAACTCCTGATCATTAGTTTGTAGCTGTAATATTTACTCTAAAAATATATAGAATATATATATGTGGTGAAATATGTGAGATATATATGAATGAGAAGAGTTTAAAATACATTTTTACAAAGAAATAAACAAACATGAGGAAAAAGAGAGATCTCAAGTTACTCAAAGACTGTGATTGTTCAACACACTACTACCCAGGAAAGAATTTATATTAATGAGGTTGTAAGACCTAACGGTTCACCTCTATTGATTGTTTTAGATAGATATCCCTAATTAACATCAAATTTATAGAAATGTCTCAAGAAGGATTTTGATATAGAGCTCAATATGAGTACTGCTTATCACCCCGAAACCAACAGACATTTTGAAAGGACTATTCTAACACTAGAAGACAAGTTGAGATCATGGTCTCTTGACTTTCATTGAATTTGGGATAGTTACATGCCTTTGGTGTAATTTTTCTACAATAATAGTTTCCATTTTAGCATTAAAATGGCTCCATATAAAGCATAATATGGTAATAGATGTTGAACTCCAAATAGTTGGGAAAATGTTTTCAAGAAGAAACTTATAGGCCCAAAACATATTGAAGAGAAAACTATAATAGAAAATAAAATTAAGGCCTATATTAAAGAAACCTAAATTAGGATAACAAGTGGTTCTGAAAACCATAGAAAGGATTTTTAATTTCAAGTAGGAGATCACGTCTTTCTAAAAGTATCTCTATGTAAGGGTGTCTTAAGGTTTGGTATGAAATGGAAACTGAGCCCTAGGTACGTTGGACCATTCGAAATTATAGAAATAATTAGAGTTTTATCAAACCATTTATAAATAACACAATGTCTCTCCAAAGTAAATAATGTGTTATACATGTTTTTGTTAAATAAATACATGCCAAGCCCAATGCATGTACTCACTTATGATGAAATAGAGATGAAACCTGATTTTTCATACTATGAAGACCCTATCGAGACTCTTGACACAAGGAATAATGTATTGAGAAATTGGAATACTACAATAGAAACACTTATTTGGAGAAACAATAATGTTGATGAAGAAATGTGGGAATATAAGGATATTATGAAGAAGAAGAACCCATATCCTTTTAAGGGGTCGTATAAATGAAAAATTTCATCGAAACGTTTTCTGAAGGTGGGAACAATATAACTCCCCAAACATTTTTTGGTTTGTTTCTATAAATTTTTCTCAATTAATATGATATCCTATGTTGCATAGAGTAATCAGTCCCTATGAAACAACAATTGGATATTTATAAGATAAAGTCATAACATATCCATTAAACTTAAATATTCCACTTCTATGTTTTTAATTTCATAATAAATACTTACAAGGTTGCGATTTGGGTGATATTTGGAGTATGATAGAATTATGTTAATTTTATGTGAATAGTAACTTACCCTTATGAATAGTAACACAACTTATGAATAGAAACCTACCCTTAGGAATAGCAATATGACCCTCATGAATAGTAAAATTACCCACAAAACTCTAAATAAAATGTACACCTTAAAAAGGAAGATGGATATTTTTAGTGTTGGTATTTTAGATTAAATGATGATTTTAAATAAAAATTAAATTTATCATATTTAGACAATTATATTTTAAAAATGGAGTTCATTTTTGGATTCTACATGCTGAAAAAATGGTTGTGGTAAATTTTTGGGATTTTTCTAAAATACTTGAATTTTGTGAACAGTATAATACAATAAATTTTGATAAATGCTAATGTCTTATTGAGGTTCACACACTTGCTTCAAACTCACATCCTATTATTATGATTTTTTTTTCATGGAATCATCACTATGTATTTTCATAGGAAATAATAATATACTAATGATTAAAATATTAAGAAAACCCTCCTCCCCTATATTATATAAACCACTCTTCACCCTCTCTTACTCTCACACAATTCAAGATTTGATCCATTCCCAAGTTTAGACAAATACACTTACCAAGACCTACCCCCACGTCCAAAACCTTGTGGTGTCACTAAAATCCCAAAAACAATGGTCTTAAGGATATTCTCAAGGAGGGGTACTCAAGTGGTGAACCTATCTTCCTTTTTCATTCAACGTCTTTTACAAGTTCCATTATTTTGTTGATCTCTCCTCCCCTCCCCTCATCCAAATGAAAGGATAATTTCAGTACCGTAAATATCTATAATTTTATTGTGATAATGTAATATTTCATCATTATATCTCTTCTTTCACCTCCTTTGATACTAAAAATGAAAAGTCCGTCCGAGATGTGTTAATTTATCAGATTCAAGGACAACATGTTTTAAATTTCTATTGTCATCTTTAATAATGGTCATGAAACAATTTTTATTTTTGAAATAGATCATTATATATGTACTATATCCTATTTAATGCTCAGGAATCATTTTTTACAGATATTATTGAATTATAAAACAAAATGAGTTTGTGGTGATCAAAAAACCATCAAAATAATCCAAGTGTTTATCAATACAATTTTGTATTATGATTCATCCTCCCCAAAAATAACCCAAGGATTTATTTTATCATTTAAACTTTTATAAGATCATTAATAACCCATAATTTAAATTCTTTATTTAAATTTCCACTTTATATGATCTTCCATAGTCATATATAGACAAACGGATCAAGAAAACCAAGGATGAATATGCTTCTAAAACAATAAAATTGATCCCCTAAAACCCATATGAAATGACCTAAAGAAACCTAATATTGTTATAATAAATCAATTAAATTTATAGGATGTTTTGAAATTGATAATTATTTAATCTAAATTTTATTATTTAGGTCATTAAGGTCAACTGAAGAACACATTCTTGTATAAGGAATGAGTTTTCTCATCTCACATTTAATTCCATTAGATTTACATTGTTAGCAACTTATTTCTTGTAGATGGTCTATGTGTATTGAAATTTGACATAAAATATAATTATTCTATCTATATTAATGGTATTATTTGATTCTTTTATATGATTCGATTGATTACAATGTGGTAAGGTACATTGTCTTAATTTCCATTCCATTGAAACTTATTTGGTATTTTTCAGTTCATATTTCTTATGTGGTGTATCAAATACCCCTTTGAGATAATTTTTAAGTTGAAATTATTATTTTCTTAAATATCCATTTTTATCTATCATAGATATAATTATTTCCTTAAGCTATATATCATTTCACATATGGTGTTTATTTTGTATTCTAATTTAACTATGGAAATGTTGATGAATATGTATCCTCTACTTAATACAAATATTTAAAATGAATATTATTCTTGTATTAAATATTTATATAAAGAAATATTCGGTCTTGTAATGATGGGTGGGTCCTTCTATTTCCATTAGTTTCATCGACAGGTCTCGTGAGATAAATTAGTTGGTGGAAAACCCTTCGAGTTTGTTTCCAAAATAATCAGACGGGTTTCTACCCACAGACTTAAACCATCTCGATGGTATAATAGTTCATGTTCTAGATACATGAATTCCAAATAATAAGCATTATCTTAATTCTTTATTCAATTATAACTATCCACGATGTTTTCACAATGACAAAATAAATGAATATGTATTTTTATTATCAGCTTATTGATGGAAGGTGTTGTCATTTATTCATCATTCCATATTAGTCATGTATAATTGATTATGATTCGATTATTATTGATTCATAATTACAATATATGTAACCATTAATAAGAATTAAAGCTCACGACTATTATGTTACTTTTCCCCATGTTATGAAGAAGTGACCATGAATAAGAATTCAAGGTGGCAGTCTATTTCAATTTATTATATGTCCTGTTGTATTTCCTATATATCCTAATGTACTTGGGGTATCATGTATATAAAATGGTCTTCCTAAAATACTAAACTAACCAATAATTTCTAATTGATTTCTTATATTCATTCCAATAATGCACCGGATCCAGGATTTAGGGTTCGAGGTGTAACACATATCACCCTCCAATATATATTATACGACTTTATATCTTATGAAACGATTAATCATGGACATTCATAGGTGTTTTCAGAACATTATTGGTTGAAACACATGGATTTTTTCCCAAAATAAATTCGAACTATGATAGAGTTTTCTCATAATGGGATATTACCTAAGATTTTGTTTGCACCAAAATTCCATGAAAAGATATGATTCTATCATATTCTACCTATTTATGTCATATCCCTATGATCTTCTTCTACGAATCATGTTTTTTATCTCACATTATTTTTTAATGTAAATTTTTCTTTCATTTGAGATTATGTGAATGTCTATCAGTAATTAGAGAGAACTCATGATGTTTATTATTCAATTAATAATATATTTTCCCCAAAATCACTAATACTCAATTGTGTATTATATAACCCTAGGTTATATAATAAAGTGTTTTTCCTTAATGAATGTTATATCTCACATGCTTCATATCTTTATGTTAACCATGTGACCAAGTTGTGTATAATATATGAAGATAATACATTGGTGTCTAGTCTGGTTAAATTATGTATAAATGTTTATTAGGTTTTTAATGTTAGTTTATTTTGTATCTAGTCCTCAATAACACTAAACATTCAATTATTGGGACTGTGAAATTATTTTTGTGTTGTAATTATTATCTCATTGAAATGTTGTAAAATAAATAGTTGTTTTTTTAGAGCTCCTCAATTGGTAATAGGGAAGTGTTACGATATATTTAGTGAATAAGATTAGAGAACACTATTGATAACCCTAAGGATATATCTATGAAAATTAAATATCCATAATTTTTTTTAAATATATCTTCTATGATTTATTAAAATACCATCCTTGTTTAGATAAAAATATGAGGATTTAAGATATAACATAGATACTACTTGGGGTAATATTCCTATACAATATTTTTAGTTAATAACGTGATTTTCACCGAGATAACAACAAGGAGACCTATCATCAGACCTCATTCTACACCCCCAATGGATATTTTCATGCTAATTAATAAAATATTTATGAACTAGTATGAGGGATTTGAATATATATTTACTAGAAATACTAATATGAGATGACTACATAAAAAAAATATTTTAACCTAAATGTTTATATATAAGGGTATACACATTATTAATGAGTTATTTACTCTTTGATCATAGATTTACTTTATAAAGTATTCAAATTATGAACTATAATGTATTCTAGAATATAATTTGAACTAGGAATAACTTAGTTACCAATGGGTGAAAAAGAAAATGTAGCGACATATAGTGACTATCACAATAAAAATATTAACGAATGGGATATGCGGCGAAAACCCTCATGAAAAGATCTTCAAATTATTCCCATGTTATGAATAATAATAAAAACCATGTTAAAATTATAAAAACAAAAGCAATGGATTATTATTAATTTATTTCTTAAACCACATCCACGGTCCTATAATGGGACATATAACCCCCTAATTAATGTCGAATTGATTAATGAAATTGGATAATATTTTCTATTATTCACTGATAATACCATGAAATGTCTATTTTAATTTTCCATCATTTGGATTTGAAGGATAAAAAATTGGTGAACCCTCATTAAAAATAAAATATTAAATAAAAATACAGACTATAGAGAAATAAACAAGTTTAAGAAAATATTATTCATTGAAAATTTTACCAAATATATTACATATATAATGTGATTTTAATTTATATACATTGAAAATAAGGATAATTGATTGGAATTATTAGCCAATACACAAAATACTCACAAGATATTCCTATAGTATTATTAATTATTTTTTAAAATCATATAGATTGATTATTTAGTTTCCAAAATCAATGTCATCAAAGATGTTATACGTAAGTGATATTCGAAGCTACAATTAAAATTTTCAAAATGCACTAACTATGGGGAAGCAAACTAGGAAATCCTTTTTTTATATGAGAAAATAAAATCAGAGTATCATGTATTTTCTGTTGATTAAATACATGAGGGAAAGAAATCCCAATTACCATCTTGAGAAACATATATGACAGATAAACTATATAATTTATTCAATGGAACAAAAGAAATTTTTTTATATTTGGAAGGATTTTTCATTTATTTTGTGCATATAAAAGTTGGATGAAGAGGAAAATGAATGAAATAGAGTAGAATAAATGAATAAATAATTCACCATTTAAACATCAATCTTATAAATTAATGGAGTTTTCAAATTATGAAAAAAAATTCACTAACTCCAAATCTAATGAAGTGAATAGGAAATAAAAACCTCTTAAGAAAAAAGAAAAAAGAATAGTATATGTAATCACTATCACTAGATTGGATAATGATAATGATGTTATGAAAGGTAAAAACATCATCCCTTACATATATCGGAATGTGTATCTCATTCTTGTGTGTTACATTCTTTATCGAAAACATGTTTTCATTAAATGTTGATTCATTTTTTCATGAATGGAATATTAATCTATATGTGAATAATGTTTCAAACATGATGTTAAAATATAAGATATAAAACATTGATTTGATCTTATTTTATGACGTTAATTCTTGTTTATATATTTAATATTACCATTGTTTAATTCACAAAAATATTTGGTCTAGTTTTTCTTTCCCAAAATAGATTGTATGTCGGTATTCCATATAAATTATGTTCAGTTCATTCCAAAACATTCTACTATTAAATATTTACATCAGGATAATCATTAAAACTTATGGGAAAAAATATATAATATTGGTCATGATTCCTAGAAATGATAGACTACTAACTTGGAATATTGTAGTGGATGTTAGTGTTGATGAAATGAGTATAGTATTAGAATATAATGATGTATTTATTAATTAAATATCCAATATTCCCCCAAAGTTTAAGGTTCGGTTTTTATTGAAATAATTCCTAGATCCATGCCAATGTTGATGATTCTTTATTGAATAGACCATTTTAAGTTGTAATAATAAATGAAACAATAACATGAGAATATGGAGATGTGAGTATCACACATATGTTATTCTCCAAGGGGTGCACTAGTTCACCTTTTTTAGAACAAGGATGAAAAAATGTTTTTTATATTTACATTCCTGAATATAACAAGGTAAAAATCAAAAAAAATATCATCTTCCTCATATTTATGATCTTTTTCATCATCTACAAGAAGATCTATATTTCTTAATGAATTATATTTGATCAGGATATTATGAATAGATGATGAAAATGGATGATATTCTTAATACATCCTTCAAAAAAGAATAGAAACACCATGAATTCATAGTGATGAATTTTTTACTTACACATTTCCCCATAATAACCAAAACAAATTTTAATATAGTCCATATATATTATATTGAAAATTTTATAATTCCATTATATGTTATATTTTTTAAACTTTTAAGTGAAAAAAGTAATATAGAGAGAATTTTTGGACTATGCCGAACCACATATAAAATGGAAAATTATATTCCATGTTTAGTGTGAAATAATTATCAGTTCAAAATTTTTCCTTATTAATGGAAAATATGCGGATCCATCAATGATAAAATTGATAATATAATGGACAAGATAGTTAACTTTGATCAAATTACATAGTTTTCTTTGATTATATAGATACTAAAGATGTTTTTTGTGAAGATCCTAATTATTATTCAATCCCTTGACTATATTATCTTATAAGGGAGTGATGTTTACATGGATATAATTATGTGTGGAATTATTCAAGGATCATAATAAGATATTGGTCAACAAACATATGTTTTCATAACCCTACAGTTGAGAAGTGACTAAAATATAAATTGTAATTCATCAAAGGATTTTAGATCCATTCTAAATAAGAGTTATGTAGTAATTTATTATTCCACGTGGAAATTATAAACTAATGAGAAATATTACCAAATTCATGAAATATAGCTAGGAATAGTGACCTTAGAGTAAAAATGTGTTGGAATTGTATATTTGTTTAAAATTGTTAGATATATAATGATCAAAATGGATTGAAATATATTTTTCCCACAATAGAAGAAAAAATGGAATAAATGATGTTGTTAAAGTTGATTATAAAAAATGAATACTAAATTATTTAACTCATGGGTATGAAAAAAATTGTGGATGATGCATTGAGTATGAATGGTCATTTGAACTTATCAATGATGAGGATTGAAAAATATCCAATATTCATAGATTTTTAAGGGATGAATTCCGATGTTACAAGAGAAGTGGAGAAATATTATAATCCCAATGAAACTACTCAATCATCCTTCTATGTGAATATCTAGGAAGCCTAGATAGATTCATGTTGATATAGAATAAACTAGAGAGTATTATATACTTCAACTTGATAATTATGTGGTGGTATGGTTTTGAACCCAAATATATAACCCATCAAAATTGGAACAAATTCCGGAGTTTTGTATGATTCACATAACATATCTTTATCTATTTATATATCATGAAAAAATATGTATATATATTTAAAGAAACAATTATTAGGGGATCACATGAATATTAATTTTCTTGAGTAAATATCTTGGATCTTGGCATGTTATCATGTTAAGGAAGAATTAAAAAATCTATAGGAATAAGGAAACTAGTATCCATACTTGTTTTTAAATGTGAAAAAAGAATCATGGATTTTTTTAGGGAATCCCTAGGAAATATAATGCATATAGATCTATTTTTTATGTAGATTATCCATTAAAAAATTCAATTCATTTTATTACCATCAAATAATATTTTCATCTTGAGAAATTTGAAAAGAAATGTATAATGGAGTGGCAAGGAAGTATGGATTATCAATATCCATTTTATCTAATAAAGATACGAGTTTTACCTTGAGATTTAGGATAATTAATAAATAACAACAACATAGAAAGATAATATTTATTGTTTATTATCACCCCCAAATAGAAGTCCGGTTTTAATGGTCTATTCAAACATTAAGAGATATGATGAGATATTATTTCATAGATTTTAAAGGATTTTGGGATTAAATAATTATACCAAAAGATATCTTAAATAAAAAAATTCACATCCTTTTATTTGGATGGAACAATATGAGGCACTACATGTGAAGAGATTCAAGATGACAACATGATATGATGAAGTTGCAGAGAGAAAAAAATTTAGACCTTACCTTCTATAAGATTTGATTTTGTAGGTTCATGACCATAAATTAAATATGATTGTGTAAAAGGGGACAAAATATTATATATATAACTTTAAAAATATCTACAACATGTATTTGGTGACAATGTGTTCCTCTAGATAACTCCTCAGATGTTGGATATGAGATGTGTGATTAAAGGGTTTTTGATCCCAAGGTATATTTGTCTATATGATATCCCTGATTGAGTCATGACTACGAAATATCAACTACAAGTTCCTCCAAACCTATGCAGAGTACATGAAGTGTTACACATATCATGTTTGATGGATTTCAAACAAAACCCTTATCATATACTGAACTCTAATTTTATGTAGTTGTAACATGATATCTCATATGTAGAACCTCCATTTGAGATCTAGGATCATAGAGATTAGATTTTATTGACTAAAAAATTCTAGTATTATTTCTATGGGGGTATATGTTTTTTGGGGAATCTAGGTTTGATCCTAAGGATGTAATAATAAAGAAGTACCCTTACCTCTTATACCAATGTGATTGAATTTTTATGGAGAATTTATTTTCTTGGGGGGGTATAATGCAGCATTACATGATTTATTTAAATATTTATCCCTAAATAAATATTGTATTTATTATCATCATTCAAGGGAAATAACAACGTAAAACTACCAATATATTAATAAAATAAAATAATTACATATGATAATCATGACATAATTGTTTATTTTTTTGGTATAAATAGAGACAACCAAATTATAAAATTTTTGTAAATAGGAGATCCAGTGGAATTATTACAAATGAGTTGTCCACATTAAGATCATTTGTATGATATTTGAATGTATTTATAATTACTAGGATTGAGTGAAACCACCTCTCATAGATTTTAAATCTCATTGAAGTCATTATGAGATCCAAGATAGATAAAAAACCATCTACCACTTCAACAATAACATATCATACTTAGATATCGTATGAAATATTATAAATGGTGTTTTTAAGTACGATTTATGTTGATATATACCTTTAATAATTAATGCATTTTATATGACATGACATTTTCCATTTTAAAAAAATATTCTAATACAACATTCATTTTTTTAATTATTTTTTTCCCATATTATGAATGTTTATGATAAATTCCATTTATATCATTATATGAATTTAAATTAGATAAATGAACTATATTATTAATTTTATTTTGTCAATATTCTAATAGGTTGAATTATTACGAATTTTCTAGGATGGTTGATTTTAGTGTAAATATTGAACGGTAGAGTTTTTCCATATACCATATCTGTTAGGACTTTATAATTATTTAATAATTATATAAATATTTTATAAAAAAAATAATCATACAAATATGTTATAACATATGTTTTTAAAAGATAAAAACAAGTTCGATTTCGTATGCAATGCACTACATTGATCCCAAACCAACCATGGTTATTTATACAGGATAATTATAATCAAGATGTTTATTTAAGGGTATGGATATGATTAAAAACTATATTAAAAATATATATTTCTTAATCATTATAAATGTATTGATAAATTCTTAGTAATTAATCAGTCAATTTTTGGTAATATATTTTCTATTCCTCAAAATATGATCCCTTAAAAAAATTTATATATTTATTTTTTGAAAGCCGATTATAATTTATATTCTAGAAAAATTAGAAACTTAATTTTAAAAAATTATTTCCATTTTTTAAACCTTCATTTTATGTTTAAATTGTGGTAAAATTTGGGATTTTATTCAAAAAATATTTTTTTTCAGTGAATTGGGGAAAATACTGATTTTTTTAAGTGTCATTTATTCTATAAAATTAACTAATTTAAAAGTTACATTATTCATTAAATTATATTTTAAATAAACATATTTACTATTGAGTTTTATTTAATCTAACTAATTACAATTAAATCATCTTTATATAGAATTTTAGAAAATGTTTATTTTTATGTATAAAAACACATTTTTATGAAAACATTTTAAAAATATATAATATTTCTCCATTATAATCAATTAAAAATAACCCATGAAGGTGATAGATTTATATTAAATTTATTTATTATACATATTTAATTATTAATTCAAATTCATATAATTGATATTACTAGTTATATATTTAAAGTAAATTCATCCTTAAGTTGAAAAGTGTTTTTTTTTTAAATCGATATTAATCACTCTTACTAGTTTTATATTAAATATAATAAATATAAATATATCTATTTAGTTTTATAAAATATGTTAAATATTTGGAATAATCATAATCAATAATTTTTAATAAGGTCAACTTATGTTTTGGAAAATATTAACAGTAACCGTAATATATATTTATTACCAAAGTAAAAAAGAAAATATATTAATTAATGGTAAAATTAATTAAAAAATGAATATAAAAAAGGTAACTCTAACAGTATCAATATTAATATATTAATATTAATTTAATATTTATTAGAATTTCATTTTTTACTTTATAAATTAATAATCCATTATTTCAAAATTAAAATTATTATACGTTGAAACATTATTTGTATTTTAGGTAATATATAGTTTTAATAAAGAAATTTTTGGATTAATTAATTAATTTTTTTAATATATAATATTTTAAATAAATATTTTTATTATATAATTTATATTAAGTATAAATTATAACATTATTTTTATGAATTCAAATGTTATTGTTATAGGGGTTAAAAAACTGTTATTCTTAATAAAACAAGCTTTTCAAAAATATGTCGATTGTTTTTTTAATAGCTAAAATTCAAATATTTAAAGAGTTATTATGACAATGTAAATATTTTATTTGGAATAAAAATTTATAAATTATCCAATGGTTATTATTCTTAATTTGTTGAGACAATTAAATTTTTGGATAAAAATTAAATACGGAATAAATATATGTTTTATATTACGAAATCATAATGACCCAAAAGTAATGTAATTTATACCATATAAGACACACAAAACCAAATATATTTTTCCCTCTAAAATAATTATTTGAGGTCATTTGATTAATTTTATAAATCCTTTTTGAATCCTCCAATACCTAAGTTATATTTTGTGGTGTTAAAATGAATTATTTATGAACATGAATCACATAATCACCGCCAAAGGTAATAGTTTACTAATATAAGACCATGATAATATAAAATAATTAAAAAAATACTATTTAGAAGAAACCATGGGAAAAAACAAATGGATTGTTTTGTGGTTTTGATTACTTTAATATATAGATCCTAAAACCTATGTTTAGGTTATTATAAAGAACTCCCTAATATTTTTAAATATAAACCCAACAAATATCTACTTCCTCGTCACTATAAAACCTTATATAAAATACTTAATCTTCCCTCACCAACATATATCCCCCCCAATTTTCTCCCAATATCTAAATAAGCTCTACCCAGGCTTTTGGAATCACCCTCTCATAGTAAGGTACTTTTACCTCTTCTTTTTAATTGAAAAACCTTATTTCTGATAAGACTTTTGAATCTAAATTGGATATATTTCCTTGAATTTATAAACATATATTTACATTAAAAAATTATTTTCATTGATAGAGATATAATTTACCTCCACCCATATTGGCCTTTACCTAAACTGTTACCATACTGAAATTTAGTCTGTGATCCTCTCCCTATTATCTTTATTCACGAATCATATTCATAGAACACATTTTTTTATCCCAATTACTTTTGGTGGGCTAGGAATTTACATATACCTATTTCATTTATTATAATTAAAATGTTATTTGTGACTCATTTCAATCTCAATATTCTATATCATGATTCATTATGTAGCCCCGTTATGTTTTCGAATTTAGCCTGTGAATTTCACCTAAGAAATTTTATTCAATAACCCTCCTTGTATTATTCCAACTAATTACCAAATTTTCATGTTGGATAATATTGCTACATATACCTAATTTGATTATTTAAAATTGTATTTTATGAGATACTCCTTTATCTCTCGTTGATATATTTTTTTAATCTTTATGTACAATCCTTAAACTATCAAAATGTCATTGTAATATTTCATGCCAAACATATATGAAGTGTATATTTGAGCCCATTTTCACTCAAGGATATTCACCAAGTTGTACATATAGTTCTGTTATTTGGTACTTACGTATATTTATTCAACACTCCATAATAATGAAATTAATTGTGATGAAAAATAATCCTATGTTGAATGATCCATTTGGCATAATAAAGTATGTTTATGATATGAATGTGGTGGGTTCGATAGAAAATTTTTAGTTATCTAATGCATTATATAATTTTCAGTCTTCTCATGCATCATTTATAATATTATGGAGTGACTCTAATCCATGATGGAACTTCGTCCACCATGTTATGATTTATTAGTGGTTAGAGATGACCTTTTTTTATGATGTCATGCATAATGTTATTTCCACAGTCCCATGATACTTTTATGTTGTCATTTTATATCATTCCACATTATTCATGTTTATGACTCTCAACCATTTTAGGTCTCATTTAAGTCCTTACTTTATAACATGTAATAAATTATTCATTTTATTCATTGTTTATTCCTATACTCAAATTTATAGCCCACCCCTTTTCATATATATGTCTATATGTTATCTTGTGCATTTTTAAGAATGATCAAATATTATGATAATATGAAGAAATATTTAAATAATGATGTTATACCCCCTATTTTAATTTATGTCTTATATCTAATTATCCAAATACACAAGGCTTATTGATCTTCAAGGATGAACTAATTTAGATTTTATGTAATAAATCAGGAATTCGTGTGTAAAAAAAAGAAAATGGTTGTCGTGGTTGGTGTTTGAGAGACATATAGTTTTTATTTGGATTAGGATTAGAAAAATCTAGTTAAATACATAAGGATATTATTGAGTATATTAAAAAATACTGATGTTTTTGTATAGTATATATTATGTGGCTTAAAATAAAATTCATCACTGTATGGATACTACTATTGGATGTGTCTTTGGATAAAATGTATCAAAGGGTAACTACCCTGAAAACCCGAATTGAGTCAGAAATGATTAGAAAATGGTGCCCGACAATGGAACTTTCTCCACTCATAGTTTGACACTCCCTAGAGATATTATTTAGTAAAACCTCAAAATCATTATTAACCATTATTAAGGGATCCAAAATTCATGTAAGAGTGTTTGTTAGGAAGTGGAACATGGATAACATATATTGAAGAATTTAAATTCTTATGTTAAGGGATACATAACCATTATATGTTATTCCTTTAATTTTAATGGTTTAATATTTATGTTTTGAATAGTTTACAGACACTCATCACTAATTTTTCTTTTATTCTAGTCAATGGACTGAAATAAGAAGAACCAATTTAATAAACAATGTGTTAGGAAATGTGATGATTTCCTAAATGATATTCCTATGATAATTAACCTTTTACACATATCATTTCATGATTTTATTCATAATAAAACATCATATTACAAGCCCAGGATCTTAAAGTCTAGTGTCTAGGTAGATTGGGTACATAATTAAACATCCAAAAAACTTTTATTTAATCTCCACATTGACCTCTGAATTACCATTATGCTCACACAACTTCATAGGATAACTTGGGGATAACATAAACTACGAGAGAAGCTAAAAATACCTGTAATGGGATAATCATAGGATTAAATCTTAGAACATGGGTTAGAGAGAATAACATAATGATATAAAAAGACACGAAACATAAAAAAATCATAACATATTGAAAATTGGATCTTATAATCACAGAATCATAGTAATGTGGAAGTACCATAAAACATGAATTTTGCATGATTTAAGGCTCATCCCACATAGTGGATCATGAGTCAAGGATCATTGCACATAGAGGATCACTAGTTAAGGATAACCACCAAGACTGTGTCACATGGAGCATAAGTAAAGTTTAAATACCAAGACTATTGCACATAACATCTCATGAGACAAATATTTACCCATTTAATTTTTCTAATATCTTGGTGCACCTAACATAAAATGTTCATGAATAAGTTATTGACATAAATAATCATACCTAAGGAATCAAACATAAACAAAATGTTTACCTATGGAAAGAACCAGGTACCTTAATAATGACATAAAGAATAATAAATAGAGGTAACATGAATGTGTCTATAAAATAGTGGAATAAAATCATAATTGGGCATTAATAAATTATAATAGGCATATATCATGATATGTGATGTTAAAATAAAGTTATAACAGGTAAAATGTTTATTTAAGAATCATTATAATTAAAATATTTTAGTGCGGTTTATGGAAAATATCAAAGACCATTTAAAATAGAAAAATAGAAAAATATTTTATATAAAACGAAAATAGAACCTAGAATGTTTTAATAATAAAATTTGTGGTTTATAAAAATATCATTATCATAAAAAAGGTTATTGAGTGTACTTGAAAATGGGTAAGAGTTCGGGAAGTTCTGTTTAAATGTATTACTTATCGAGAATGGAAACACTTAAAACATGTATATCCCCAAATAATAAAGATGAAGAGATATTTATACATGAGTTTAAAATATGTACATATATTTTATAATATTTTAGTTAAAATAAAATAGAATTAAATTTGGTTAAAAATAGAGGAAGAAAAACCCAAAGGAATAATGGTGGTTCGGGTAGAATCTTTTACCTTAAGTCTGAAGGTGTCCATCAAATGATCTTAATGTCCTGGATAATGAAATTTGATTCATTAATTAATAATTTCATAACATCTTCTACATGAATTTTATTTAGTATCATTTTATTGAGTTATTTTATGACCATTTTTAGGAGTTATAGTATTCTATTTCATTGTTCGTGAGTGCTAATTTTATTTGTTGTGATGATTGTTTTTCTTAAATAAGAGTATTGAAGTTCTTATAAAATATTAATGGATTTCTAGAAGTGTAATTAAATTATTTTAATTATCTTATATATGATAAAATGTTTATACCATTCATTTTATTAAATGGGATGATGATGAATCATTGGAAAAAAATTTATTGTTAATCGCTTGGATTAAATTGGCGGATTTTCAATCACAACAAACCCATTTTGTTTTATAAATTAATATCATATATAAAAAATGATTCTAGAACATTAAATATGTATTAATACATATATTAAAATCTAATGTGACTAAAAAAATGGTTTCATGACCATCCTTGAAGATGATAATAGAAATTTGAAACTCGTTGTCCATGAATGTGATAAATTAACACATATCAGACGGTGTTTTCCTTTTCAGTATAAAAGGTGGGGGAAGGGGAAAAGATGATGAATTATTACATTACAATAAAAATATTCTAGTATATGTAATTTTATTTATTTATCATACCAATTTTATGAGTATAGGTGAGAAGAGAAAAGGAAAAGAAAGATCTCGAAAATAAAATAAAAGAAACAAGAAGGGGAATTTACCTCCTAAATTTATCCTCCTTGTGAGACTCCACAAGGAAGAGGTGTTGATATATTGGTGAGGCCAAGATCTTATGGAAGGGTTGGAGGGAACTAAGAAGATATTTATTAGAATTAAAACAAGCCACTACGCTTTAGAGTAGTGATGAGACGTAGTGGTGAGGGGTGGTACTTATAGTGGAGGAGAGGGGTGTTATCTAAATTTTTAATTCATTAGTTTATTATTTTTCTCAAGACAATAAATGGTTCTGATTATTGAGACTAAATAGAGTAACTATATCATGTGAGTTGTAACCAATGGTTCTTGCATAATCTATGAATTAGTGAATAGTTTATTTAACATATAATGTATATATACCATAAATTACCGTATTTTACTATTCAGAAAAATTTCATGGTTTTCATACAAATATGAAAAATTAAACATAATAATTTTGTAAAATATATAATTAATAAATTAACTTAATTTTAAAATATTGAGAAATTTAATTTTTAATTAAACTCATAATTTACCCGAAAAATACATATTTTAAAATAATAATTGCTTTTATAACACCTTAAGAACATAACTAAGGTCTCAAAAATTATCTTATAATCATATGACATATAAAAAATTGATTTATGAATAAATCTCTTAAAAATGAATTTTATTTAATGTTATTGAATTAATAATAAAATTTTAATTAAATATACATGACTTATAATAGGATCAACACGTAAATAAAAACTTTTAAAATATTTATTTACTCATTCCAATATATAATTATATCATAATGACACAAATAAGATGGAAATATTCTATTTATTCCATCATTGGTGAGGTTACTATTTCATTGGCCAGTTTACTATTCATTTGGGTCACATAACTATTCCAATGGTCAGGTTACTATTTCATCAGTCTATGTTTCTTAACTTTTAGAGATACATTTTATTTCACTCATTATTCATTTATAATGTTTATATTGTGTTCTATATATTATCATAATTGATTATTCTATAAGACATAATTATAAGAATAGAAATCCACTGATAAAATATTAGTTTATTACATTCTCCCCTCGTATGAAATTTCACCCTCGAAATTTCAGTTTACATTATAGGATGAAAAATGGTGTGGGAACTTCTCCTTCATCGGTTCGTCTGGTTCCTAAATTTGTTCCTCCTACATATGGTTTCTCCATAGTAATTTGACATGCTGATTAGCCATGTTATGTAAAAAATTATCTATATGATCCAAGATCTACACTGGATGCTCCTTGTAAGAAATATCATTCTCCAATTTTACCACATCTGAAGATGTTACATGTGACGGATATGGTATATACTTTCTTAATAGGTTACATGGAATACCTTTTGTACTTTAGACATGGTTGGTGGATGTGCTAGTAAATAAGCCACAACTTTGATGCGATCAAGAATCTCAAAGGGTTTGATCTACCTATGACCTAACTTTCTTTCTTCCCAAATCTCATGAACTTCTTCCCTGGATATATTTTGTGTAATACCATGTATCCAACTTCGAACTCATGTTCTCATTGATGATTGTCTTCATAGCTCTTTTTTTTGACTTTCAGCTATCTCGATTGGCTGGTGAATGGTTTTCACCTTCTCTACCATTTCCTTATGAATTTCAGATTCCAGAAACCTTCACATACTAACTTCATCCCACTAAGCCAATGTTCTACACATTTTCCCATAAAGGGCTTCATATCAATCCATTTGGATGTTGGAGTGGAAACTATTTTTGTAGAAGAATTTTACCATTGAAAAATATTGTAACCATCCTCCTTTGATGTCAATAAAACACACTATCAACTTGTCTTATAGTGTTTGAATAGTTCACTAATTTTTTCCATCATTTTGAGGTTGATAGGTCATACTTAAGTTTATTTCAATTAATAGAGCATATTGAAGACATTTCTAGATCTTCGAGGTGAATCTATGATCTTGATCAAATACAATTGATAGTGGTACTCCATTAAGCCTTACCACCACTATGATATATATCTATGAAATTTGATCCAATGAGGAGTCCTCTTGAATTACGATAAAGTGTGTTGTCTTTGTATGGCGATCTCGAATGACCTATATAACATTGTTTCCTCTGGATGTCCTTGATTGTCTAGTGATAATGTCCATGGTAATTATCTCCCACATCCATGTTTTTATGGGTTGTGGTTTCATCATCCCCTTACACTTTTTTCATTTAGCCTTCAATTATTTACATACCAAGAACTTTAATGTATATTCAAAAATATCCTTCTCTATATTTTCCCACCAATAGTTCTCTCAAAAATCTCGATACAACATTGTGCTCCTTGGGTGAATAGAGAATGTTGAGATATGTTTTTCATTTAGAAGCTCCTTTTTTATATCTAGATCTGATGGTACATATAATCTGGAACCAAACCATAAGACTCCTTCCCCATCAATATTGAACTCAAATGATTTCCCATTTTTAATATCTTCCACTCTTTTCAAAATTTACACATATTTTTATTTAGCAGCCTTTATTCTTTTAATGAGGGATAGTTGATAAATCATTTGAGAAAGGATTGATGATGTTCCTCCCTTAATTATTCATATTTATGTACTATAAAAATCTAATAAGATTTGATCCTTCTCAATTCACATCATTGATAAACATGTAGGATTATTTCTACTTAAAGCATCTGCTACCTTATTTTCCATACCAGGATTGTAGTAGATTGAGCAGTCATGTTCTTTGATAAGATATAACCAAATTCGTTGGTGCTAATTACTCTCTTTTTGTGTGAATATATATTTGAGACTCTTGTGATCAGTATATATCCCACACTTCTCCCCATAGATATAATTTTGCCAAATTTTTAATGAAAATATCATAGATACCAACTCTATATCATACATGGGATAGTTTTACTTAGGAACATTCAACTGCCCTGAGGTATAGGCTATCACATTATCATTTTTCATCAGTACATAGCCTAATACTTTCTTTTAATCATTTCTATACAACACAAAGGCTTCTCCACTTATCGAGAGTGTATGTACATGTGCCGTTATAATCCTATTCTTGGGATCTATAAAGCTTTTATCACATTCTTAATACCATAAAAACATCACTCCCTTCTATGCCATCCTGGTCAATGGATTTGGAAATCCTGATAAGTTCTTCACAAATTTTCAGTAATACCTAGATAGGACAAGGAAACTATGGATCTCCATTATAGATTTTATCCAGGGACACTCTTTGATTGACTATGTCTTGGAAGGGTCCATAAATATCCATTTTCCTGTGACATCATACCCTAAGAATGAAACTACCTCAATCCAAAACCCATATTTATATACTTTTCATATTTTTTCCATTTGAAATGTCTTCATAAAATTATTCAAATTCTCCTCATGTTTCTCCTTGCTCTTGGAGTATATCATAATATCATTGATAAAGACATCCAAAAATTTATCGAGGTAACATATAGAGACTTTATTAATTAAATTCATGAAAATTGTTGGTGTATTAGTGAGCCTAAAAGAAATCACCATGAACTCATAGCATCCAATAATCATTTGAATGGTATCCTTGGGAATTTATTCCTTATTCACCTTTAATTGGGGATATCCATACTTAACTTCCAACATAGTGAAATAATAGGCTCCATGTAGCTGATCGAACAAGTCATCTATATGTGGAAGAGGATACTTGTTCATTATCATGATTTAATTGAGCTTATGATAATAAATGAAAAGGCGAATTGATCTTTCGTTCTTCTTAACAAAGAGGATTGGTGTCCCCCTGTGTGAGGCACTCAGGTGTATAAAACACTTCTTCAAATTCTCATGTAACTGCATATTCATCTGTTACAGCTCTATGATATCCATTCTATAAGTTTTCATCGATATAGGTTGTGTTCTAGGAATAATCACAATTGGGAAATAAACCTCTTGACCAGGAGGAAGACCATAAAACTCATCAGGGAACACATTAGTGTAATCCCTCATGGTGATCTTGTCTTTGAGCATGATTCTTCCTTTTGAATTAATCATTTGAGCTAGATATTATTTCTAATAAGGTAGTAGTATCCAAATTTAAAACAATGACTCTATAATAGATTCATCCTACTCCTTACAATTTTACATGATGGGAGTATCGTCTGGGATGTGAAGAGTGATATCCCTTTCTCAAAAGTCGATGTTGGTTTTGTATAAAGATAGCGAATCCATTCCCAATATAGAATCAATATCCACAAAAGGGAGTGTGGAAATATTTTATTTTAGGTTTAGTTTACACACATTAATTGGGGATGATTTATATAATTTGGATGTAATAATTACCCCATTGGTTATTCTCATAAATAACTCAACATCCAAATTTTGAGGTGGTGATTGAATAGTTCTAATGAACTTTCTAGATATGAAAGAATGCATATAACCAGTTTTGAATAGTATGTTATCTATTCTTAAATGAATAACCAGTGTACCTATCACTAAATCATTATCTAGAACCAAATTCATTTTAGTGATAATACATTCCTTTCCTTGTTTCCTTAGAGGTAGTTGATGATTGCCTATGAAAACCCTGAGGTTATGGAATTTATTTGAAAAAAAATCCCATGTTCCATACATTTTAAACACTACACTATAATATGATTGTTGATGTAAAACATCATTTACTCCTCCGCACTAGTCGAATTCTTCATATCCCTTGTTTATTTCTTAAACAGACGCTCAATTCTATTACATTTGACGTATTTCATGGTTCCCTTCAAACAGTTACCATGATTTTTCTTCCAGAAATTTTGAAACATGGGATGTTCAGTCTTCTTTCCATCATGGTAATTTTTGTTGATCCACTAATTTTAGACTCCATTTTCCACTTTTTATCATTGGGACCATGGAACTACTAATTTCCCGGATCTACATTTCATAATTAAGGGAATAATAAACAATCTCTTTGCATCTATCAAAGTATTGAATTTCCAAATATTTTCATATACATAGCTTTAGTCCTCTAGAGAAGCAATCCACCTATATTTCAATGTTCATGAAAAATATGGAGGTGTACAATGAAATAATTTTAATGTTTTCTTTATACATCTAAATAGACTAACCTTCTCTTTTGATAATGTCTAATGAATTCCATTTCTATCATGAGATGGAGGGTTTGAGGAAATTATTTATTGAAAAATATTTTCATGAAATCTTTCCATTACACGGAATTAATTTCCGCCTTGAACTTTTTATTCTTGATAAGTTTCCACCACTGATCGTCTTCCCTGTCAAAAAAATTGGAAGCCATCACAAAATTATCTTTTTTAAGCACTAAAGAAAAGATAATATCTTTTCAATTGAGTTAATCTACAGTTCCCTAAATAAGGAATCAAAAGATCCTCTAAACATGAGAGGCCTTTTTTGTATGAAATATTCAATGATAACTTGTACATTACATTGAGAAGGAGGGAGTTCCAAAAAATTCAATTTATTATTCATAATTTTATCAAACTAAGCCAGTACTATCATAATATTTGGGTATCCATTCCCATTATATTTGCAATATTATTAGGGGAATAATCACTTTCCCTATCATATTTATAATTGACACGTGTTATTGAATTTCCCGCTATTAACTAATATAAATAAAGTGAAATTCAGGAGCTTGATTTAATAGCTAATAAGCATGAAACGAAATATTGTTTATAAAAAGATAAAATTTTAAAGGAGAATTATACTGTATCTTGTGATTCTCGTGGTTTCAATCTAGGTTTTCCATGATCTTTTTCCTAACAAATATTATTATGTGCATTTTTTGTTCCCTCAGTAATGGTTTCTAATGAGTTTACGAATTTACCAAATCATATCCCCTTGTAGATCCAAACCAGGTGCACAATGAGGACCCTTATTTTGTACGTGGTTACCCAGAGCCAAGATCAGAACACCTTTTTGGAGTTGTTACTCCTAGGTACATCTCTGCTTGTACTATGTCCAGTTGTAGTATCCATACAGGGAGGTATTTTTTTGATAAACCACTAACTTTATACATACAAAAATTTGGGGATGGATTCTTATACTTAGTCTTATCCATAATGTTCTTACTAAATTTATTTATTCCTAATCACCAAAAGTAACTTGGCCTAACTCTAATCCCAAATATAGTGACCCTACCCTTTTAAACATATCATTTCCTGATTTTAGGCATAATTAAACACCATATTACAATACAAGGATTGTAAAGTATAGTATCTTGGAAGATTTGTTACATAATTAAAAATCATAAATAAATAAAGTTTATTTAAACTCTACATTTATCTCCTAAATCCCATTGTGATCAAACATCTACATAGGATAACCATGGGATAAAATGAAAAAATGGATGAGCAAAAAATCCCACTAAGGGAATAATTTTAAGAACATATTGTAGCTCATGGGATAGAATTCATAACATACTTATATAAAAAGGAATGGAACTTAAAGAATCTTAAAATTTATAACATGATATATTATAATCATTGAATCATAGTAATGTGTAAGCACCATAAAACATGACTTTATCTCGATTCAATGCTCATCTCTCATAGAGGAGCACGAGTCAAGGCTCATTTAACGTAAAGGAGCATGAGTCAGGGATAACCACCAAGATTGTTACCCAAAACATCCCGTGAGACAAAAAATTACCCAATTCATTGGAACACAATCTGGAACACCCAACATAAAATTTTCATTAATATTTTGTTCCATATAAATAATTATATGTAAGGAATCGAAAATAAACATAATTTCTACCCATATAAATAAGTGTGTATTTTAATCATGTCATAAAGCATAATAACTGAGAGTAAAATAAAATTTTAAATTAAATTAAGAAATTAAATCATAAATAGACATTCATAAAGGATAATAGGAATATATCACGATATTTTATGTTTTACTGAAGTGATGATATGTAAAAACAGCATTTAAGAAACATTAAAACTAAAACATTTTAGTGTGTCTTAAAGAAAATATCAAAGACCGTTTAAAATGAAAATAATAATAATCATTTATATAAATACATAATCTAACCAAAAAGTTTATAATAATAAAATTATTATTTTTATAAAAATAATGGTTGTTTAAAATAATATATGAAGTGCACTTGAATATGTGTAAGAATTCAAGATGTTCCCTTAAAACATCTTGCTTATCGAGAAGGGAACCACTTAAAACATGTATATCCCTAAATAATAAGGGTGAAAATATCTTGATACATGATTTTGGAACATTTAAATAGTATTTAAACTATCTTTATAACAATAAAATAGAATTTTATATCTATAAAAATGGAGGAAGAGAACCCTAAAGGAATAACTGTTGTTTGTGTAGAATCCATTACCTTAAGTCCAAAGATATCATTCACATGATCTTAATGTCATGGATAAATAAATAATATTCAATAATTAAAAATTCAAGAACCTATTATAGATGAATTTTATTTGGAATCATTTAATTGAGTTCTTTTATGTCCTTTTTTATGAGTTAAAGTGTATAATTTCATCATTTTTGAGTGCTCGTTTTCTTAGTTTTGGTTATCATATGGCTTGAATGAGAGAAGGAAAGATTATGTAAAATGGGAATGGTTTTATATATGTGTAATAATATTATATTATTGAAATTTTTAAGGATAAAATTTTTATACCATTAATTTGATTAAATTGGTTGAAGATATATCCTTATATGGCCTTTTAATTATAATTTCTTGGATTAATTTGGCGGTTTTTTGATCACAATGAACCCATTTTATATTATAAATTAATATCATGTATACAAAATGATTACATAAAATTATATATGTTATAATAAATATATTATAATATGGTTCAATCCTAAAAATTGTTTCATTACCAGACTTAAAGACTATAATAGAAATTAAAAACCTACCATCTTTGACTCTGATAAATTAACACTTGTTAGATGGTGTTTTCATTTTTATTATAAAAGGAGGGTGACGTTTAGATGATGATGAATTATTACATTAGCATAATAAAATTATGTTAAATGTAACATAATGTAGTTTTCATACCATATTGATGAAGGGGTGAGGATACAAAAAATAAAAGAAATATACTGAGAAGAACATAAAAGATACAATAAGAGAATTTACCTCTTGAATTTATCCTCCTTGGGAGACAACATAAAGAAGAGGTTTTAGATTTTTGGTGAGAAATAAATCTATTAAATTTAGGATAGTGAATTAGGAAGATATTACTAAAAAACATGGATAGGTCAAAAGTCTTGAGAGGTTTGAAGAGAAGAGGTGGTGAGGGAGGTATTTATATTGGAGGAGAGGAGTGTTTTCTCAATATTTAATTCATTAGATTGTTATTTTTCTCAAGAAAAGAAATAGTGATGATTCTTGAGACTAAATATAGTAATTAGATATTGTGAGTTCAAACCAATGAGTCATACATCATCCATGACTCAATTATTAGTGAATCTAACTTATAATATATATACCGTAAATTGTCTTATTTTACTATTTGCTAAAAATTCAAGTATTTCATAAAAAACCAAAATATTCACCCTAACCATTTTTTAATGTTTTTAAATAAAAAATGAACTCAATTTTATAAAAATATTTTTCTAAATATGAAAATTTAATTTTTAATTTAAAACATAATTTACTCCAAAAAATGCATATTTTAACATTATAACTGATTTTATAACACATTTAAAATTAAATAAGGAAAAAAATTACCCTATAATCAGAAGACATAAAAATATTAATTTATGAATATATTTTATGAAAATATATTTTCTTTTAAATTATTAAATTAATCATAAAGTTGTAATTAAATATACATGTGTTACAAAAATATGAACAGTTAATTAATAAAATTTAAAACATTTATTTACTCATACCATGAGATAATTATAACATATTGACACATATAATATGGAAAAATTTTATTTATACATTTATTTGAGGGGTTTCTATTATATTGGCTGGTTTACAAATCATAAGGGCCACATTACTATTCCAAAGTTCAACTGACTATTTCATCGTTATGTGTTCATTAACTTCTAGAGATACCTTTTATTTCACTAATTAATAATTTATAATGTTTTTATTATGTTATATATGTAATATAATGTAATTATACTATAAGACATAATTATAAAAGGGTAATCCATTAATAAAACATTAGGTCATTACAAGACATCACATGATTATGCCAAACCACCATTCATAAATCTAATTTATTATCTAAGAAATAGTACAGTTTCCAAAGACATCAAATAAGTGGAGGATGACCTATCAAAAAAGTTCATCTAGTAAAGGTGTTAAAGGAAAGAATATTCAAGTTCCTATTTGTCAAAAATTTGGAAAGATGCACCAAGGGATGTTCTATATAAAAACATGAAACTGTTTTATGTGGGTAAGAATTAGGAAAATATTAGATAGTTGTTTTGAAAAAAGAGAGCGTATGATGGAAGGGAATAGATTACATCCTACAACACCCTTTTTGTTCAATGTATTATTTTTCAAGAATATGTGCATTGTATGAGTCAATTAACTAATTCAAGGGTCAAATCAATGTCCAAAGAAGGTCGTATGCTATAAAAATCATTATAGTGTATGTTTTAATGTGATTAGGAATTTTTATTTGAGAATTATGATTTATAGGAAGTATATCATTGAAATTATAGATATAAGAATCATGAAACATTCTAGGATTGTTCCATAGTGGTTTGTATTTATGTATTTGAATCATATGTTGAAGGGTACTGATAACCTATATAAGTTACATAGTAATATAGTTATATATTGGAAGGCACATGAATATAGGATTGATAACTATGAATATATATTTTTAGGGTAAACCTAATGTGTCTTCAAATGATATTTCTATATTTAACTATGTTTTGAGACAAGGTGAAATTTCCATGGATTTAGAATTTTTGGAGTTTAATGAAAGGTTTATTCCTTAAATCAAGCGTCAGAACAAAATTTCATGATTCAGAACACTTCAATGTGTTGTTTTTGGACTTTGTTGAAGTTTTACGAAGTTACCTGGGTGAGTCATGGAACTTTGGGAGGATTGGAGTCCAAAACTGAAAATGGAAGAGGTTTAGATAAGGTAAACACATTTTTTGTAACAATGTGTCACTTAGTAGTATACCATGTGGCCATATGTAGGTGGGATAGTGGTGGTGTGCATAGTATACACACAGTTATCTAAACCATTCACTTATCCTGTGTGGTTATTGTTTTGGGTAGTACCTTAACACTATTTACTGCATGGTCAGCAGACGGTTTGGCTAACCGTGCGACCCAAACTGTGCGGTGTGTTAATTTTAAATAAATTAAATTATTTAAATTAAAATTAAATAGAAATAAAAACTAAACCTTACTATCTACCCATATTCCATCCTATATTGTGTGGCACCCCCTCCCTAGAGCCTTCGTAATGCACGACTCCCCACCTCCAGCTCCTCCTTGGCAGGAAGTGTTCCGGAATTTTCTTTACTCTTTCTCTTTGATCATTTATAGTACGGTCTATGCATCCATTATCCTCCCTCGGTAAGCTAATTTCCCATTCTCTTGTCACTATATTTAGATTTTACACACCCTAGGTTTCGTTTGGGCTGATTTTTGAGGTTCGTACTATTTCAATGTTTTGCAAAGGATATCTCATGTTGAAATTAGGTGTGTTTCGACATTCACCATTGTAGGGGAGGAGGTTCAGTTCTTTTTGGATAGTCATCTCCACTTGAGTTATGGTTTCCTACCAGTTATTAATCTATTCCAATGTTATTTGGGTGATTCCAGTTGTTTTGAGGTTCATTTTACTTATTTGTATTGTGTTTGGTCATCCTTGAGGTGGGTTTGTTTCTCAAGAGTCCAAGGAAACATTCCACGTATACATAGGTAGGAATATATATAAATATATGTATGTTTTCCAATGGTATATATATTAATCCATGGAAGGGTATATATATATGGTATAGGTGTGCTTATGTATATATATAAAAAATGAATACGGGGGTATGTGGATATTAGTGTATGCATGTAAGAATATTTGTATGGATCCCCTTGTACATACTCATGGGGATACAAATATGTACATTTGGGATACATGTCATTTTGCACATGTGAAGGTGCATATTATTGAAGGTATGCATCAACAACTTCGATGAGTTTCTAATGAAAATTTAATATGCTAAATGTTTGTCTTGGTTCTCTTCTATTGAAGTAGGATTCCTTGCAAATTCAATTTCATTTCATATTTTTATAAATATTCCTTGTATCTTGTTCCATACATATTTTGTGAGTTGTTAAATTATTATGTGTGTTCCACCTTTCTTTGTGTCTTTCTCTACTCCTTTTCCATGTGCCATATGTTATATAACTTATACTTTTAGTTGAATTGAACTATTTAATTTTAATTAAATTAATTTTTGAAATACAATTCCATGCATTCTAATAAAACCCTCGATTAGGTGAACTAGATTCAATTGGAAAATAAAATGTGTACTACCTTGTAGTTTTGTTCTTATGATGCTTCATCTTAGATTTCACATGATTTAAATTTAAATTGTTATACACTTCAGTTGGATTGTTGGAATTCAATTCTATTCTTAGTGAAGCTCATGAGTTTGAATTATATAAATTTTATTGATTAAATTTGATTAATGGAATTTTAATTATATGTTCCCATAGTTATATTCCATTTTTTATGATTAAGGCATATTCCCTAATGATCAAACCCCATATCCAAGATATAATGAATTTTCCTCAATTCCTTATAAATTTTAATTGTTTAGTTGTTATACATGAATAGATTTCTAGATTTTGGACTGAGATGTTTACATAATGCAATGAAATTATATAAATTCTTAGTCTTGTGATGTTCCTTGATTGATATGGATCACTTGATATGGGTTTATATTGAACATGTGTTCTGTATTAAGGATTCATGGATGGAATTACTGTGATTGGTGGGTTATGACCTAATGCACTGGGGGAAATTCCTTGGATTTCAAAGAAAGGGCTTCCCAAGATTTTTCTTATCATTTCGAGTGATATCGGTTCCCCTGGGGGGAAACTATGGATGGACCCATTAGCTAGATGTTTATTCCATTCATTGGGTAATACTCGGTCCCATATGTGAGATACCTAGTATGGAATCAGAGTTTACTATGCCTTTTATGAAACACATGACATCATAGGGGTCTCTATGGACGAACATGATGCTACTGGGATATTGGATGATCCAGTTTTGATACTTGGGATTCTGTTTAGATCACCATCGATGGGCATGGGACTCCAATAATGGATTTGATGGATTTTTTATTTAGCATGTTCAATGAAATATTTAATTGAAGGATTTTTATTATATATATATATTTCCTTCCTTTTGATATTCATTGTTGATATGGTTAACTCGATATGGTTCAAGAGAGAATGTCAGTCTGGTAATAAGGACCATAGATGGACTCATCATTCTTTGTGTGTTACAACCTGACACACCAAAAGTGCTGCTTTTTCTTTCCAAGAGATGGGTTCCCGATTGATTACTTATATTCTTGAGTGATACTAATTCACTAGGGGAGAAACTATTGATCGAACCACTAGAATAATGGCTACTCCATGCCTTGTGTGATACTTTATCTTCTATGTGTGATACATGGGATGGACCCTGAGTTATTTTCCTCGAGTGATAAAAGGGATTCTTCTTATGTCACCTTTGATGGACTCGATGGTATTGACTTATATTGATATTCATGTTTTGATACTTGGGATTCTGATTAGATTTCCACAGATAGGGTTGGGAGTCTACCACTAGATTTGATAGATTTATTGTTTGAATGATTGTTCATTCATATGATATGCATCTTTTATTCTTATTATCAGATTTATTTCTCACCTGATATACTTCTCATTTTCTTTACTAGAATAATTTTATGATGTCAGGTGAATTTTACCCCAAGTCGAAACACAATATTGGGAAAATTTCTTCTTTTTCAACCTTGTTTATAATATCCCCTATATATATATTATTTATTTATGGGTACCTATTTCAGACACCAAACTTATTCGAAATTATATGGTGTGGGACGAGTATTCATTTAGGATCTAATACCCAGGTGTTGCCTTTTTACATGTTATTTTATCTTCATTTATTTTATATGGAACAATTCTTAATTTATATTGCACGAGATGGATTGTTATAGACACCATGGGTGATGAACTACTTAGATTTTTATCTTAAACACTACTCATGCACTATATGGTACATGAGTATAATTCTTGTTCATTGGTCTATGGATTCATTTCTTGTGTTGTGTTTTGTTCTTGGGAGAGTGGTATCATAGGACTGCTCAGGTTTTCGGGATGCTCAGAGAGATAGATATTTGTTTGTTATTCTTTTATTTTATTGCACTTCTATTTATAAATTTCAATTCTTTTACTTATTTCATCATCTATCATACATTCATTATTTTAAATTGGCATTGAAAATTTTTATTAAGATAATTATATTATTCTCATCTTTCATGACTTTTTGAGTATTAACTATTCTTATCCTATTTCATACTAATTTACACTAGTCATATCATAGTGTATACTCTGATAAATGAGGGCATAGTATACCCACAAACGTACCCTAGGCACTCACAACTGGTCAACATCCTCTGGTGTTTGGGGAGATGCACTTGAGGTCATGTGGTGACCGTTCTAACAACCAGTTTAGTGGTCAGATGAGTCGATGCATTAAAAAGTGGTATCATAGCTTATTGTTTTCATTGTCCTAGAATTTTTGGTCTTGTAGACTGGAGACTAGGAATGTGTTTTCCCTAGGTAAATATTTTTTCATGGGACCGATCAGCCCACATATGGGAAATAAACAAGTAGAGAGCCTTGGGATTTTTTTGTGTTGTTTTTTATTAGAGTTGATATGACTTCACCTTAAGTGAATTGTGTATTTTCCGATGTTCATGATTTATGGAATTTTATGGAATTTACACTTAGCCTAGTATGATAAATATTAATCACTACATGCATCATTATAGCCAAAAAAAGTAACATTTCATGAATATTATATGGCATGCTATTGAATTTGTATGATGAAGGCCGATTTGATTGTGTGACTTGACTTTTATTCCATGCTTTTGTTTTTATTAACATGCCTGTAAAATTCCTTGTTATCTATTTTAGTTCCATGACCAATTTTGAACCATGATTTGGTGTTTGTTAGCTTGCATTACTAGATTATATTCCATGATGCCTAATTTTCATACCATTCATTGTTTATATGCTATGGTTATGTATATATAACATTCTTGGGTGATGATGTTCAATGCTTCAGGGCTTATTATCATGCTTTCTGTGTTTATGTCCTATGATCACATGCATATTTATGTTATAAATATGCGATTCATTGCATGAGATAATTTTTTTGGTTATGAGTACAATGAGAGACATTTTTTAGTTGTAATGTGTTTGTGAACCTCATAACTAATAAATGTTTTCCCATGTACTCAAACAAATGTAAATGTATTTTAATGATCAAATGTAATGTGAAATGATTTTCATTAAATGGGATCCAAATTCCACCAATAAATTTTATGGGAACTTTATGGATTGGTAGATGTCCACTCATATCACTGAATTATTATATGTACATATATGATCATGTTATATTGTGATATTGATATAAATGTAAAGGGATATTTAATTTCTATTTTGAAATTAATTGGAAAACTTCAACATAAAAAACTAGACCCTAGTAGGTCAGTTGGGGCATGTTTCTTATGAGAAGACACCTTGGTTGTATTCAAACTTTGTGGCTTAAGAAACTACTATTGGTTTACATTATAATGAAACCTATTTGGTTTAGTGGGTCTATCTTAGGTAAACATATCTTTTATGACTTAAATGAATTAGTGTGTTAAATTTCCTAATAAATACGAGTTGTCAAGAAATGTTACGAGTTTCTAAAAAGGAAGATTTATGATATGTTTTGGTATGCCTTGAGTTTTTTTAATAATTTCAAGGATTAAATATTTTGTGTGAATATGTGTAATGACCATAAAATGGAACCGTAAGTCGTTTCCTCATTCAAACCCTCATATAGGGGTAGTTTAAAGGTCTGTTTGAGTTGCCTTGGAATATAAGCATGAACGTTTTCTATATGACTCCTCCTTTTTAGAATGGGATTAGATGATCAAATTTAGAGACAATTGACATATTATAGGACTGAAATAGTGAAGGTTTCAATGTTTTTACTTCATATGGGGATATCCCATGGTAGGTATCACCCTTATAGAATCATATCTTTGATAATCTGGAGATTTTGCTGATGTTCGGTGTCATTCGGATGCCTTGGTCCCTTGTTGGACTCCTAGTTTCTATAAGAAAACCTAATCAAATGGGTGGTCATGTTTTAATTTTCCTTATCATGGGTGAAATAACTGATAAATGATTGGTTTCAGATGGTAAGATGTCCCTTGACCAATTTTATCCTCTTGGTGGGTTGCTTGACACATTCTTCTTCCTTAGTAATGGATGATTTAGTATGACATCATCCTTGTTAATGGTTATATGGGAAAGTATGAATACGAGATAAATATGTAGTATATACCACCTAATACTTGAATTCATGGGGATGATAATCTTATGGGTGGTTTTTAGGTTATGTCATTTTTACATGTCATCTCAGGGTAGTATATGTTCACATACATGGTGCATTTTCAGTTCTATGTGATAAAATGATTCATTTGAATTTTGTAAAATCATTGAGCCTTGTACTGTGAGTAAATTATTAGGTTATCTGTGTATTAGAGTGACATAGGTATTAAATGAACCATGTTCATCCCAATGCTCTGGATGAATGCCAAGATACTCGTGTGTTTTGACAGGCTAGTCAGTTCGATTTATTTTTTCATGCCAAATGTGTTACAATTATGTTATGCAGATTATGAAATCATACACCTGTGAGTGGATGGTCTATCTATTTTCCTCTAACAACTAGGAAACCCATAAGTTGAGGAATATCATGTTACTTCTGGTGGTTATGTTCCCTTCCATGTAGAAGAAGCAAAACCTAAGAGGAGAATTGGGAAATGGCTTATTTTTTCTTTAATGCCTTTGAGTCATGTAGGTGTAAATAATGAATGTGATTCCTTGACAGAATGACCTAGATATGGTTGTCTTCGTATAAAATATTTTGAAACGCGATTGGTCATGAATTTTATTTTTTGGTTAAGCTCTAAATATCATGGAATGCCTTGGTGGGAAAGTATTGTGATTGGTTTTTTGTTAGTGAATCGGTTGGTCAAGTCAATATTCTTCCAAAAAGTCAATCAGTTTTGGTTTGATTGTTATTATTTTAAATATTTAGGTAAGTATTTTTGTAAACTATTGAACCCTCATAGTTTACTATGGTTTAACAGTAAAAATGTCACTTGTGCTTACTTTGTCCTTGATACACCAAGAGAGAATTGGTTATACACCACACAAATGATTCAAATCCATTGGGCTCATTGTGTCGATTTTTATCATTGTGAATGTTGAGTGTGTGGTTGTTTTCAAAGATTCGTTAGTCTTGTGTGACCCTTGGCCTCCTATGCCGGAGTACCTTGGATTGGCTCGTGGACACTAACCATTTATTTTGACTTTAAAACCCGGCGGATTTCTCTATGGGCTCAGTCGATGATCTGTTTGGACATTATTTCGTTTTGCGAGTGTCTCTCTTATAAATATAGAATTCATACTATGTTAGTTAGTTACTTAGACTATGGTTTAATGAATCAAAAGGTTATCGAAGACTTTTTTTAAAATTAGTGATGCTTTAATCGAGTAACTTCATCAAAATTTTAATATGGACTATGAAGGATGTGTTTGTGGTTAATGATAGATACCTTGGAAGAAGGCATCTCAGTTTAGTTTGAAATTCACTAGTGTTATAAGAAGAGCATATTTAGGATGGTCAATAAGAGCTATATTGGCTTGTTATCCTTCTTGTTAGATACTGCAGGTCAAAGGGTACTATTTTAATTCATGTTTCTATGTTAAGGTGAGTGTGGTGTACGGTTCGAGAATGTCTTCTAAAAAATCCTGCTCAACCTGGACAATGATGTCAGTCTTAAATCGACTAATCAATCATTTCAAAATTCATGACACAAGCATCATTTGAATGATGGTTCATGTTTCATAGGAAATTCTGCTGGTGGGGTGTACCATCGTTCAGAATTTTCCCCCTTCAAATGTTTTGTCCAATATTTGGGAGAACTTTCATCTAGGTGCTTAAAGATATGACTATGTGATTATGTTTCCAACTAAAAGGTCTCATATAATCGTTATTTTGACATTTCATGTGAACAACAAACATTGGATTGGGTTTTCACTGCTTATAGTTCGTGTGTTTAAATGAATACATGGAGGAGATTTGGGAGTTTTGAAACCTAATCTGATTGTTTCAAAGAGAATTAACTACCCTTGTAGGTTGGGTGACTTTTCTGTTGTTCATAAATTCTTATTAAGGATTAGAAGTTCTAATGCAGGGAGGTCGTAATGACCCATGTTTTGATCCAAGGTGAAATTCAAAGGGAATTTGAATTTTTAGCATTTACTGTAAAATCTATTCTTTGGACCTAGGATAAAAAATTATTTTTAAGAGTTATAATACATCAATGTTGTGTTTCTAGAATTGGGTGATGGATTCAGAAGTTCCCCATATGTCTCAAAGAGTTTCAGGAGAACCAGACTCTAAAAAACAATATGGGAGGGGTCTGAATAGGGCACATAGTTTTTCTAAAACCATACTTCCATCAGTAGTAAACTGTGATGCTTTATACAGGTGGGGTAGTGGTGGTGCACATGGGCATCACAAGATTTTCGAAACTATGCACCTAGCCCACACGGTTTGTGTTTGGGGAAGAACCTCAACATTATTCACCACATGGTTAGTACACTGTTTGAAAAACTGGGTGACACAAACTGTGTGATGTGTTAATTTTAGTGAAATTATAGTATTTAAATTAAAACTAAATTTTAACATAATTTAACCTATCTAAATACCCTTCTTCTTTCCAAGATCGCATGACACCATCTACCTGGAGCCCTTTTCATGATTGACTCTCCTCCTCTAGCTTCTCCTTAGCATGCTATTTCCCTCATTTTTTCACGTTTTCTCTTCAATCCTCCAAGGTTTTTTCTCCGAATCCATTCTCCTCCATCGGTCAACCTAGTTCCCTTCTTCCCATTTCCCTATTTAGTTTGGCCAAACCCGGAGGTTTTGGTTGGGTAGTTTTTTTAGGTTCTTCTTATTTCTAGGGTGTGAAAAGGATCTCTTTAGTTAGTATCGAGCGTGTTTCGACATCTGAAACGGAAGGAAAACAAGTTTGGTTCATTTCGGATTTCCATCACTAATTGAGGTAAGGTTTTCTCCTTATTTCGTTTTTATCCCAATGTAATTTGGGGGATTTTAGTAGTTTTGGGGTTATAATAATATACCTGCAAGGAATTTTCTCATTCTTAAGGAGGATTGAGGGACCACAATCTAAGGTGACTTACCACATATTCATTAGTAGGCATATATATATATTGATATATAATTTCTCCCTTTATATGTATATCTGTCCATGGATGTAAATATATATTTACGGGGATATGTGTGCTAATTTGTATATATATATATATAATTCATATAGGTGTTAGTGGATATGGTTATATGGATATAATCATATATATAAGGATCCCTTGTACATATTCATGGCCATGAGAATATGTACAAAGGGACTATGTGTCCTAATGTATTTGTGAAGGTGTATATGTTTAAGGTAGGAAGTAGGGGCTTCGAGTGGTTAATCATGTAAACATAAAGTGATGAGTGTTCAACTTGGTTATCTTCTCTTGAGGTAGGATTCCTTACATATACCAATTTTTAGGTTGTTTGTTAATATACTTCATGAATCATGTTCCAACCATATTTTTCATGTTGTTAAATTATTAATAGTGTTCTTACATGGTTTGTGTCTTACCTTACACCCTTACCTAGATCTATATGTTATATAACATCCTCCTTCAGATGAATTGAACTCTTTAAATTTATTTAATTTAATTATTGAAATACAATGTCATATTTTCTAATAAAACTCCTCAATGAGGTGTGGTGTCTTCAGTTGAAAAAAATATGTGAATTGCCTTGTAGTATTGTGCTTATACTTGAAGCACCATATTAGACATCACATGACTTATATTTAAATTGATTTATACATTGGTTTGATGGTTTGAATTGAATTATATTCATGGTCAAGATCGTTATCTTTAATTATTAAAATTTCATTGATGACATGTGATTAAAGTGATTTTAATTCTGCATATTCTTACATTATACTTTTAATAATTCTGGCATGTTTCATAATGATCAAATACTGTATCCTGGTTCTTGTTAATTATTCTTAATGGATTGTACCTTTTTATAGTAGATTTTAAATACAGGAATATAATGCTAGCTTTTGGAATGATATTTTTATTTAATGGAATGAAATTATATAAATGATATTCCTTTCGATGTCCCTTGTTTAATATGGCTCACTAGATACGGGATGAGAGAGAACCTAGGTTTCTAATTAAGGGTTCATGGATAGAATTTCCAGGGTTGGTGGGTTACGAACTGACACTCTGGGAGTAATTCTTTCACCTTCCAGTTGATGGTTTCCTGGGAGGTTTTTTATACTCGTGAGTGATACTAGTTCCATTGGGTAGAAACCATGGATATTTCCCTTGGAAAGATGGCTATACCATGCCTTGGGTGATACTCGATCCCCAATGTGAGATACCTAGGATAGAATCAGAGTATAAAATGACTCGAGTGGTACAAGGGACACTGTATGGTTAACCAAATATGAGCTTGACAGTATTGAGTTATTGGATGCTCCTGTTGGGATTATGAGGTTTTATTTTAGATTGTCTTGGTTAGTCATAGGAATCCACCAACGGATTTGACGAATTTATTTTTTAGCATATGAAATGAAATGTTTATTCAAAGGATTGAGATTAATTATATATATATATGTATTACCATGTGATATTCCCTAGAAATATGGTTTACTTGATAGAGGCCCAGGTAGAAGTTGAGTTCCGTATTAAGGAATCATTGATTGACACACAATGCTCAGTGGGTTATGACCTAATGCATCAAGTGGGATAATTTTGATTTCCAATAGAGGGTTCTTTGGGTTTTTTCTAATTATTCATAGTGATACTAGTACCACAGTGGAGATATTGTGGATTGACCCATTATAATTATGTATATTCCCTTCCACTGATGATACTAGGTCCCTAATGTGAGATACTAATGATGGACTCAGATTTATCAGGCCTCGAGTGATACAGGGGATTCTTTTTAAAATTAATTGTTTGAATTTGATGGTTTTAAGTTATATGGATGTTCCTATAGTGATACATAGGATTATGATTAGATCTTATTCGATAGTCTTAGGACTCCACAATCAGAATTTACAGATTGATTGTTTGAATGATTTTTTTTATATGAGATGCATCTTTCATTCTTATTATGAAATTACTTTTTCACCCGTCATACCTCTCATTTTAAATACTAGAATACTTGTATAGTTACATATGAATTCTACCCCAATACAAATAACATGATCAGGGGTATGCCTTATTGGGTTTCCTTGTCTAAAATGGACCTTGAATACATATAATTCTGCGCACATGTTCCTCTTTAAGATCAAAGGCTTTGGCCAAAGTAGGTGGTATGTAATGGGAATACATTTAGTAACTTGAATCAAGGTGATATATTTTTATTTTATCTTCATTTATTATTTATGGAACACTTATTAATTAATGTCTCATTAGATGGATTATCCTAGAAACCATGGTTTCCAGCCTAATGATAATAATATATCACACCCTTATAAGGTGTTGATTGGTACCTGAGTAGACTTTTTGTTCATATGTCTATGGATTCATTTCTTATTTTGTGTTGTGTTTGTGGGATCTTAGGTACACATGACCGAGATGGTTCTCAGGATGCTCATGGATCTAGTAGTTGGAAATTTATTCTTTCATTTCACTATATTTAAATCTATATATTTAATTACTTGTAATTGTTGTATCTTCTATCACACATGATTTGTTAGAAATTCAAATTGTACAATTTTATTTAGGTAATTATAATATTCAACATCTTCTTTTATTTTTCATTTATTACATATGCTTCAGTTATTCCCTACTTACTTACACTAGTTTCATCACAGAGCATACTCAAATACATTTTGGAATGGTCACCCCATGAACGCATCTAAGGCTCTCACTACTAGTCTGTAACCATTGGTTTTTAAGAAGATTTTCTTGAGGTTATGTGGTGACCAGTTCGACTATCAGTTTGGTTATCAGGAAGGATAAGAAATGAAAATTTCTAAGGCTCATCTTATGTTTAAAAGAACTGATAACTTTTTTTAAGATTTATGTTGTTGAACATTAGTATAGTGAAAGATAATTTTTGTGAAAACATTACATGAGAAATATTTTTATTTTGAGGTGATTAATTATATTTATAGAGAGTTGATTTTAGGGTTGAGATATATATAAGAATGAGGTTTAATATAAATCATTGTTTGAGAATAATGATATTATGTTTTTGGTGGTGTAAGATTAAGGGTATGAGAAAACCTTTGAGGTCAAAACATTCTTCAATTTTTAGATTATTATTTTATTTGGGATCTAGGGGTTTTTATTTATGGAATGTATTATGTTAAACCAATCGGATTTTTTGGATTTTTAGAGATTCATGTACTAAGGATTATTCATTTTCAGGGTCAACATACTCTATGATAACAATTTTGGATTTAATAATTGTATGTGGAATTGTTTTTTATTCATTGGTATAATATGTGATTCTTTAGAAGCTTATTCTATTTCACTATGCATAAAAAATCATCTTGAGTACTAATTGTTTGCAGAAAATATGGGATTATATTTGAAAATCATTAAAATATGACATTATACTTTTAAATAATGTATATTTTCATATGAAACCGGTCTAGATAGTAAAATAATTTCTTAAATCTCAGATAATATTCCTGTAAAAAAAATTATTGGAAAATTATGACCATTTTGGATGAATTTATCACCTTTTAACCATCAATGATTTATGGATTTTTTTTGTTCATTAACATTCTCCTGATGAAGTTATCTATCAAACTATATTAGTTCATAAGTGTTTCTTTTTTCTTACATGTCTATTTTTTTACTTTGAACTAATGTTATCCAACATGGAAGCCTAGTTATTTATGACCTTCATACTTTCCTCTCTCTCTTTTCATGTGTATGTTTCATTTACCCATTTTTTGTTGTGTATTTTCAATTAATATTTCTTAATGTGTCAAAACATTTATTTTAAAAATCAGGTTCAAATTGAATGAATTAAATTAATTAACATTGGAATAAAGTATCCCCTTGAGTTTTTAAAATAAAAAATTTGTTTGATATTATATACGATGCACACCACCGAACCAAAACAAACCATGATTAATCAAAAAAAGGAACATTATAACCTAGATTTTAATTTTTTAGGTATGAATAGGATTAAGTACTATATGAAATATATATATATATTTTAATCAAAATGAATATGATTATAAATATTTATTAAACAAGAACTCATTTTTTGGAAATGTCTTTTTTTATCTGCAAAATATGTTCCGTTTAAAAATTATTTTTATTTCATTTATGATAATTAAATTATATTTAATTTATAAAAAATTTAGAAAAATTATTTGATAAAATAAACTCCATTTCTTATATCTTCATATCATGTTAAACATTGGGTGAATGTTTTGGATATTTTTCCAAAAAATATCAAATTTTCAAGGAATAGTGAAAAATATTAAATTTTCACAAAACTATCATTTATTTTGTTAAATTATGTATTGTAAAAATATAATTACAATATTAATTTGATTCTCAATTAACCGAATTATTATTTACTTATATGTAATCCAATTAATTAAAATGAAATCATTATAATATAGAATTAAAATTTATTTTATTTTCTAGTTGAAAAAAAATACTTTCCGAAAAATATATTAAAATGAATAACGTTTCTCTGTTTTAATCTCCTAAAACAACACATGATGGAGAATTATTCAAAAAAATTTATAGAATATACACACACACACACAAACATATATATATATATATTAATATTTAAATTTATATAATTACATTAGTAGATATATAGTTAATGTAATGTCATCCTATACTTGAAAAATGCATTTTTTCAAAAAATTAACTTTCATATCTATTGTGGGTTTTATTTTAAATTTTATTATTCCATATATTTGAATTTATTATTTTAAAATCATTTAAAAATTTATAATAATAATAATTAACAATTGGAAATTAAGTCAAATATGTTTTGGATAGTATGATTTGCAACCGACGTAAATATTTAATACAATAGTAAAAGAAAAATATATTAATTAAGTGTATATATTATTCATATAGGACTTGAAAAAATTAACCATAATGGTATGAATATGTATATTTTAATATTAATTTAATAATGGTTATGATTTTTTACCTTTTAAATGATTAAATAATGATTTTAAAATTAGTTTTTGGATATGTTAAATCATAAATTTAATTTGGGGTAATATATAGTTTTAATCTGCATACTATTTTTGATTAATTCATGATTTATTACAATGGAAATGTATTTTTGTTAAGTTATTTTATTAAATTTTATATATTATGTATAAATGATAAAATATTTTTTCTGAAGTCAAATGTAATTTTTATAGGGGTTCAAAAACTATTATTTTAAATTAAAACAACATTTCATGATAAGTGTTGATTATTCATTTAAAAGTGAAAATTCACATGTATAGAAAATTATTTGGATAAAATAAATATTATTATTTTTATTATGACATCAAAATTATCCAACCATTATTTTTTTCATTAATTTTTGAGATAGAAAAAATTATGGTAAAATCTAAACAAAAAATAAATATATGGTATGTATTAAGACATAATAATGACCAAAACAGATTTATTATATTACTTGTGTCATTTACAAGGAAGAATATGTGTCTCCCTTTTAATATAATGTTTATAATGGTTATTTGTCTAAATTTATAATTCATTTATGAATACCCCAAAACATATATTCTATTTTATGGTTTTTAAAGAAATTATTTATGACCATTACTCTCTTCTACATCTCTGAGGGTAGTTTTTTGAGTTCTTCTATTGGATTTATAGAATAATTAGAAAATCCCATTTGGATGAAAATTGGAAAAACCCATGGTAAGGTTTGTGGTTTTGAATAAATTATTATATAGAGTCCAAAACCAATGATTATGAAAAATATAAAAACTCCCCTATTTTTAATATATAAGCCCACCCAAGATCCCATTAATATTCAATCAAAAACATTGAACCCCATACTTACTCTAATATTATCTCTCCAGAAGCTCCTTTAATGCTTTTGGAGTCACTCTATCAAGGTAAGGGACGATTCTCTATTATTTTAAACACAATAACCTTATTTGTAATTAGAATTTTAAATGTCAATTTTTTAAATTTTCATAAATTTATAAACATAATATCACATTCCACGTGATGTTATTTGAATGCGAAATATTTTATCCCTAAACAATTTGACCTTTAGCTAAGCCATTACAATTCCAAAATTTAGTAATAGATTCCTCTATTTCTCATATTTATTTGAGAACATTATTTATGTGATTAATTTTTCATCCAACTGATATTTATTGGATATGGTTTTCCACATCCCTCTGATTTCCCTTATTATGTCCAAGTGTGGAGTTACCCCTTGAACTCTCATTAACACTATCCCATATTCATTTTTCACCCCCGTTATGCTTTTAAATTATCCTTTAATTTTCCAAATTAGATATTTTATCCAAGAGCCATCTATGTATTATTCATATTAATTTCAAAATATTCATGTTTGGTTATGTTCTTAAATATCAATCATATATTCCTTTTGACTTCCAACTTAGGAGAGACTCAATTTTAATTCATTGAACCATTTTATGAATCTATATCTACTACTGTTATGCTACCGAAATGTCATTATGATTTTCCATGATGCAAATTTGTGCATATTATACCTAATCCCATTTTCACTCAAGTGTATTCACCCAATTGTACCTAGAGTTCATTGATTTGGGACTTTAATGTATTTTATTCCAAAATACTTATTTTTTTAAATAAGTGTGATGAAATATGATCCTTATTTATCTATATGGGACATTAATTCATGTTCATGATATAAAAGTGAAGGGTGAACCCCTAATTATATAGCGCTTAAATGAATTGGGTAATATTTGGTCTCATAAGTCATTATGTACAGGATTCAAGATTGAACCTAATACATGATGGGTCTTTTCCCTTTATTATGATGTCATGTAGGTTATAATTGACCTACGTTTCTAATTTCATATTTAAATTTTTTTAAACATTATGAGTTTTCCTTTATGTTATCATGAAATATAATGAATCATTATTCATGTTTATGATTATCATCCATTTTATGTCCCATGGTAATGCCTATTATCTAACATGAAATAAATTCCTCATGTTATACACTATTTATTCATTTATTTAGATTCCTACCACACACCTTTTCTTATATATGTCCCTAGGTTGTCCGATGTATTTTTAATATTGATGGTATATTTTAATAAATATAAGGAGGTTTTTAACAATATCATTTAAACCACTATTTTATGTAATGTAATACACTTAATTACCCAAATACCCTAGATTTATGAAACATTTACATCTATTTGTTCTAATTGTGGGTTCCTAGAACATGAATCTTTTATATTATGTCCCTCGTATATTAATTCTCAGGTTTACCCCCCCCCCCCCCCCCCCCCCGAGTGTGGATTATCCTCGGAACACTATGGGGAACGCCAATGATGATATTCTAGGATGCTGATACAAAAATGGACACAGAGTGAAAATCTCTCTTTAATATTGAGAGGGGTGTGGGAGAGAGGGGTCACGCTTTGGTCTCCCAGAAAGAGGCGCTAATAAAGGATTCAAAGGAAGCAACTATAGACAACTATGACAGTTGTATGAGTGAATTAGGGGATAACATTTCTCTAAAATATGTCCACGTGGGCTCTTAGCCTTTTTCAGAGGTTCTTGTTATCCTTCATACTTAGACAGTGAGATATTTTTTGTATGCCATGAAAGTTGTTTTTGAATATCCTAAAGAAGCAATGGCTCAAGAGGTTGGTGATAATGGTCTAGCCAACATTAGCATAGAATCTTCAATGAAGGGTGATGTTGTGAAACATTTGGAGGAAGGAGTACCTACACCATTGGAACCTCCTAACCAGAAGGGATCCCTTGTATTATCCTATAAAAAAAATTGTTTCCTACACTTGTATTTACTAGTGACTGGTGATTCTAATCAGTAAAGATGGTAGGTGGTGATATCTAAATGGAAAATTAACATTAATGGTTCCATGAATTGGGTTGATCTAGTGATGGGAATCCCTGAAACAAATTATTTACCGGTTTCTGATAGTGAACTTAGTTACAAGATCGGGGATGGAATGCCAGTCCACTTTTTAGTGGATAGTTTTAAAAGTATGCATGGTAGAGGAATTTATAGCCCATTGGGGTAGAAGGGATAGAAAGGAACTTGAGAGAGTTACACATAGCTTAAGGGGGAAATCTAAAATGTGTATGGACTATTCTTACCTACCAAATCCCATAAAAACACAGTCTACTAAAAAGATTGGGGGAATTAAGGAGTAAAAATGTGAAGTCAATATATAGGATCTGGACCATTAGCATCACATTATTCACCAAGATATTAATAACCAAGTATAGTGTGGGGCCTCCATAGAACTAGAGTAGATAGAAGATTACAGTATCATAGGGATTCATGAAAAATAATAATTCTTATATCTCATTATTCACTCTAAAGAATAAATTCAACAATGTTATATTCCAAATAAATTTATGAAATAATGATCCAATTTTTTATTAATGAGAATAAAAGGGTGTATATCAAAAAACAAGATCTCATTTTATCCTGAGGATTCAATGGAATGAAGAACAATATTGAGGAATACATTCATACATTGGAAAGGTTATACCATCATTTTGAGGACATCATCAAGGATGACCTAGAAAATAAAGTAACAATATTAAAATGTGGATTATATATATTGAATGCTTTTAACAATCGCAGGCTTTTAATAAATGAATTTGTGTTTTTTTATGTTTTCAACAATCCAATGTCATTTTATTGTGAGGTTTCCCACTTTTCTAAAAAGTGATTTTGTGATAAGAATTTACATTTCATGTTTTGTATAATATTTTTAAAAAAATTAATTAAAATCCATAAACATCATAATTTTTATCCTCAACACATTTTTGTCTTAAATATTTTTTAAAACCTATTTTTTATGTGATGTAAATTTATTATTTTAAAATAAAAAAAATCAATTATATAAATTGAATATGTTAAATTTGATATCATTTTGAAATTGACATTTTTAAATTATATTAAATGTTATATATAATTTTTAGTAATAATAATAATAAATTAATTATGTAGAAACGTGACACCATTGTAATGGATAGAAATGGTAAAAGTGTAAAATAAAGAAGTATAATATTAATTATCAGAACATATTATGCTAAAATGAGTGTATGGTATTATACCAAACATAAACGCATATTATATTCAATTCTTGTAAGATTTCGATCTATTTTACCTGAATATTACATCCTTTTTATATTAATAAATTGATTTTACAGAAAACCTATCCCTCCACTAATAAAATTATCATTCACCACCCCATAAAATGATATATTAAAATTATATTTATTATCTATAATCATCTTTATTTTCTTAACTAATAGTTCATCTCATGTATTGATTCTTTTGATCTATAGATATTTCCCATATCTATTCGAAATCATGTTTATTTCCAATAGAAGACAAAATCTTCTATGTATGATATTTATCCTCTATAATTTTTATTTGGTTTATTTTTCATATAATACTTCCTAAATATTATTTATGACAATAATATCACATTCTTAACATTATTAATATTCAGGAAAAATAATATTACCATTATTTAATAGCTTAATCTTATTCGTGATGTAATTATAAAACAATCCCTTTTTAGTTAGTTTCACTTACTATGTGAATTGATATATAATAATTATATCATTAATGATTATGAAATCCTAAATATTAAAAATATTATTTAATAATAATTAATTTTTTATTTTCTTCTAATTTTGGAATGATGATACTACAATAAAATATTTTCATAAAAATATTTGGATAGCATTACCACTTATTGGAACAGAGATATTAATTTTTATGATGGTGTTTTATAGACACTTAATTTATTGTAATATTATATATTAATATAATAAAATATTTTTTTTTCTAATTCATTAATGTTAATATTAATATTTTAACTCAATTTAAAAATAAAACCATTTTTATAAAAAGGGTTATTGAAACAAAAACATTTTAGGTTTTGTATTTAGAAATAGTATCAAAATGTTCCATTGGAAAAATATAAAATTAATAATAACCTTAGGGAACATCTATTTATAGTACCATTAATATTTTATGGATAGAGAACTAATAATATTTTTTTGAGAACTATAATAGTTCGTGTAAAAATACAATGAATGAGTAAAAAAAATATAAAATATAAATATTAACTCAAAATAGGTAAAAATTATATTTTAAATGAACATATAAGAATAATATATATAGTAATTAATAATAGTTTTCTATGAAAATAGATGGTTAAAGGGATTATGATTACTATACAGTATCTAAGAACGCATTTGACTATGTAAGAATCATAAATAAATGGTTTTATGGATTCATAATTATTTTTATTTGACTATGGTATTACAAGTATTTATTATTCTATATTATATTGATATTATGTTTCTTCATTCCTTAATTTTATGAATATTTGTCACATTATTAATGTACATTTAAGAGGACCAAAATTGTTTAGTTCCTTTTCAAACATTGAAATAATTCTTCTAATTTGATGAAATATCTTAAAATTCCCCCATAAAGATATTCCCCACTATTAATCCTACTTAAAAACATTTATCATAACCTAGAGAAAGAAAATATAAGAAATACTGAGCTTATATGCTCTATAGGGGTAAAAATAAAATATATACGTATGTATAACTCAGATATAAGGATATGAGGACTTGAGAATTACATTTTATGATCATACCATCTATATCAACAACCAAAATCATGATTCATGGATTATATATTATAAGTTAAGTCGACATTACTCATAAGGAAATAAATATCATAAGACATGAAATAATAACATAGGAATAAAACATTTAATTTTGGCATATATAAATATATAAAATCATTCCCTACAAGTCAAGGCTTATTTCCAAAACATATCTGGGAATTTTATGCAGACTACTCCTACTGGGTTGGAAAAAAATACATCCCCAATCACAGTCCATTACATATAATGTATTAGGTTATAACTTTTTCCCTATGTGGACCAATACACACCTGTTTACCATTGTGGAATATAATGCACCCATTCCCCATTGTATATCGGGATGAATCTATTTCAAATTGTGGATCAGGAAGCCCTTGTATCCCATTTTGGATCATAATCACCCATTTCCAATTATGGATCAATCATGTCAACTTGGTCCCCATATTTATCTAATGAAATATAAATGTTTACCCAACTCATCAAAGCGATATATAGGTCCCACCCATCAAATAATGAAAAAACACATATGTGGTCCTTAATATAATTAATCATTATTAATATGATTAACTCGAAAAAAAGAAATGGTTTTTACAAATAGAATATCATAACCCATTAAATGAAATAGGTATCATAAAAATTTCATCATATCACAACCTATGGAAAATATATGGGGTTTATAATCATTTCAAAATAGAATTACCCACGAAAGGAAACGGGTTTCATAAGCATTTTATCAGGGTATAAATTGTGGAGGAGAAATGGGTTTTATAAATAACATATAATATTAGACATAAAACATTAAAATAATTAATTAAAACGGTTGCATTAGATAATATACCCAGTAAATCATAAACTATATCAAATTCTTTCATCTTAGATAGATAAGGACATTGAAAGATCTGTTAGATAATTTCTAAATGAAAATAAAATTTCTATGAAAATAGTTTTTTATGACATAAAAAATTCTAGAAATACTTATCTTTGAAAAAAACTAATAAAGAAATAATTTAAACCAATTTAAAATATTTCTTTATTAAATAATCATTTCTTCACTGAAAAACTTATTTAAAACAAAAAACTTTTTGAAATCATTTTTCTTTGAAATTAACCATTAATACTTATAAATGAATATATAAAACCCATTTTAAATTATTATTAAAACCAAATAAAATAAATACATGTCTCCAAAATTTGGATTAATACATAATTTAAAAACATTTTTTAATACATTTTTAGAAAACATGGTTTTTTAATAAAATAGATTTCCAGTCGAATAGAGAAATAAAGTTATATTTTATTAAAAAACATTTTCTCAATTATCGTAACTTCCATAGTGTGGAAAATATTGTAACATCACTTTAATATATCATGAATAACCATAGGAGTTGAAAATTTATTATATTTATTGATTTATATGTCATGAATCATCTCATAGGGGCATGTGTCAGGACTACCCCAAGCCCACCTCCAACAGGTCTGGGGCTAGTGACTATCACTGAGTAGGCATATTCAAAAAATGGGAGGAATTATCCTAAAGAAAATATACAAATTAACACATTTCCAAGACAAAAATTACTAAAAATTAAAACAAATGAAAGTATGAATGATTACATCTAAGATCCCGCAATAATGTATGATAGGGAAAGTACATGAATATAAACAGTGCCAAAAACAATTCCACCACAACCAGTCTTTACAGAAGTCCATCAAAAACTGTAAAAAGTCCAACATGATCCAATGTAGAGGACTAAAAAAAAGGTATGATCTTAAAAAATATCTCTATATAACTAGCTCATGTTATGCCTTACCTACTCATGATCCTTATAGGACTCCTTCGAAAGGTCCCTCATCTCCAAAAGGAATAAAACATGTGGGTAAAACTCGTGCAGGGGAGAGTATAAAAATACTTAGTAGGACACCTGGAAAAAATGAAACATGAATAAATAAGTAGCCATATCCATATAATATGTAACACTATATAACAGATATGGGATGTTGAGAAAAATAACTGAGATATACTCAGAACAGACACAATGCAGGCAGGCGATCATAACAGACTACCCACCACATGACTCTTTTCGAGGAACGCTTCTTTCGAGAGAACTCACTCTCCAATCCATGATATCATTAGTGACACTCGACTAATACTTCTACCTCATTTAGTCCCCTCCCCAAGAGACTAAATTCGTCATGTAATAATATGTTACAAAGAGCGGGAATCATTCCGAAAACTGTTGGGGAACACTACTATCCCAATCTGGAACAACCTACTATATAGAGGATCATGTTCCATTGATTCAACAAACCCTACCGATGCGGCCCACTAGATGTAGGATCAATGGTAATCTTAGGTAAGTTACGCCAATTCCACAAACTCCACTATTGTTTATATAGTTTCTCACTCATGTCTCACTGAGGGATACCATAATCTATTTGATACTCAACCTCTAGAGGGGATTACAATCTAGTTATATGGATGTAATGTTTCACTGCACCCTCGAGGAAAGGACCATGGGAATGAAAAAACCATTAATGGTGTAAAATAAAAACCAACCATTATTTTCAAAATGACCTTCTTAATATTAGGGTCTCAATATTTTAGACAGCACATCGATTGGACACTCCGTTTAGGAGTTATGGTTGTTTGAACGAAACTGTCTGCAGACCTGCCCGGGGCCAATGGGTCTACCGCAATGGTCGGTCCACCAACCATGCAGACTAGGTGCATGTGGACTGACTGGTGAGGTCTTCCTACATATTGTTCAAGACCGTCTAGGTCGGTCGACCACACACGAACTTGTAACGCGATCACTGTACCAACGGTAGCTCCACCTACGGCTTCACCTCATGGTCAACAGCAGTGTACAGTCGACCTATATGGTCAACCACAATCAAGATTCACCCCATTTAATGTAGATCCATCCTAGGTCCACCTCTCCCGGCCAGACCCGGCACAATAATTTGACTCGGGTTATCTGGTCTGAAACGCGTTGTATCTGCCGCCATCGCTATGTGTCTATCGCGGCCCCTGCTGCATCCTCTATCGTCATCATTGCATCCACCACTACAATTTTGGGCCCTCGCACCTCCATCTCCCACACATGCTTTGCCACTACACACAACCATGAGTTATCGTATGTCTCTTCTATCCACTAATGGTCATTTCTAGTAACCATTGAACCTCCTCTGATGTCTGAAAATCAAAACGATCGTATATTTGAGCTTCTTGAGTCTTGATATACAGTGATCCGGACTCAGTTGTCTATTATCCTCGAATATTAGGGTTTGATCAAGTTTGGAACCACCCAGAAACATCAAGCTACAAACCAAAGGGTTCCAATGGTTAAGAACATGAAGAACGGGTGGAGTAAATCTATAAACCATAAAAGTGAGGAACAAACCATAGTCATTTTACATTTGGAATCAATTCTTTATCATTAAACGATAATCGAAGAGGGAAAAATCAATGAAAATAATTTATCAAACCTACACAATTGAAATATTCTGATGATGTGTGGATCAATTCTAGTCCATTGAATTGGCTCGCATTCATAAAGGATTGAGAAAAGGAAGAAAATTAAAAAAATAAAACTCCCTAACTTTAGTTTGGATCGATCGTTGAAGAATAAAGGTTACTGCGTCGCCGTCCTTCATCGATCCTTGATCTGTTGTCTTTCATTGGTAAGGATCCTCCAAATCTCCCTCCAATGTCTCTCTAAAGGATTATAAAGTTATACAGCTGACCATATAATTCTTAAAAACTATCTTTTTAATGATTTTTAAAAAAAATTATAAAATTATTTTATTCCTTTTACTTTTGTGACATATTTTCACAAACTTCCCACACCGATTAATGTTAAGTCGTCTCTAGGTTCAAGCTTCCATTATTAACTCAATGGTTCCCTTAGATTCACTTTTTTAGGAAACCCTTGTGTGCATGATATTAAATATTTTAATATTTTTCAAACATTTGTTACGGGATCATTGAGCCTTGGAATCGCACGTTTTCTTATAAATTTGTCACAAAAATATTACATATCATAACCAAAAATAATACATGAAAAATATGAGACATTAAATTCTCCCCACCATGAGACTTTACATCCTTGAAAATCCAAAATAAGGGAGACTATAATAGATTAGGGTTTTGTGCATGAACTTGACCCTCCATCTCTAATGTTCTCTCCTGGAGATTCTCATGCCGCCACTGAACACGCACTAAATGAATCGATAACCCATGAATGACCCACTCATGTTGATCCTCTATCTATACTAGGTATTCATCAATGGTTTCACCATCTAGTATGTCTATCTCTCTGTAGTCGATGAGATGGGATGGTTCATGCATGTACCTCATCAGTTGTGACTCATGGAAGACATCATGTACCCGGTCTAACTGTGGATGTATGGGAAAGTGGTACACCACCTCACAAACTCTATGTGTATCTATAAATGGCCAATAAACCTCAAAGATTTATTCTACCCCAAAAAAAATCTTAGTAATCCTCTACGAGGTGAAACCTAAAAGAACAGACGGTATCCTTCCTCGAACTCCAGAAGACTCTATTTCCTATCATCATAAGACATATGACATCTCTGTATAGTCTTCATTCACTCCTAGATGATCTAAACCTTCTCTATAGTATCCCACACCAACATTGGGACCATGAGTGCTGACTCTCCTAGTCCATTCTTGTAAAGTGGCAACATGAAGGGTCGCCTATACCAAGCTTCGAATAGTTCCATAAATATGGAGGAATGATATCTTTTATTTCATGAAAAATCCACTATTGGTAGGTGATCCTCCCAATTACATTCAATTTCTAACATATATGCATGTTGTATGTCCTCCAGAACCTAAATGGTCATCTCAATCTGGCCATCAGTCTATTAGTGAATCAATGTGATCAGGAGTAACTAGGTCCCGGACACCTCTTGTAATACCTTAAATAAGTGTGATGTAAATTGAGAATCAGGATTAGAAATAATCGTCAATGGAACTCCATGGAGTCAAAAAATCTTCTATACGTAGAGGTGTCACAGGCTCTATACTGAACTCTACTCATAGATAGATTAGAAATGTCCCAACATGAGGAGTCATGAAATGATCACCCACATGGAAATGTGTCCCCTAGACATGTGTGGTAAAATCATCATGAAATCTGTAGATATCCCATCCCACTTCTATTCTAGCACCTTAAGGGGAAGAGGTGAACCTGTTGCAACCTAGTGTTCTATCGTTACTTGCTAATGAGTAAGTCATAGAGAAAAAAACTATAAAAATCATATCTTCATCCCTGGCTAGAAAAACTAGCATTGAAGGTCATGGTATGACTTTTCCACACCTAGATTTACTGAAAAATGGGATGTATGAAACTCCCTCAAAACCTCCTCCCATGATGCCGCTGGTACTAATGTATATCCTCTGAAAAAACTACTTTTTCCCCACATTTCAAAATATCCATTAGGAGCATACCATATGGACATATGTGCATGTAGTATCTCGTAGTTGGTATCACCATGTTGTGCCTCCCTAACACATTTTATGAGTGGAGGGGTAAAAAGCATCCACTATAGGTAACCTACTCCATCTCTATTTATAATGAATATCTTCAATGAATAAAAATGATCTAATGCTTCATTCAAAAACTACAAATTGGATTCTACTAAGAGAATCAGCCACCACATTCTCTTTCTAAAGAGTATAGACAATATCAATGTCATATTATAGGAGGATCTCTAGACATTGCCTCTGTATCATATTCATAAAATTTTGAGAGAAGATTTACTTGAGACTCTTGTGATCATAGTAGAAGATAAATCGCTCTCCCATCAGGTAGTGTCTCCACATCTTTAATATGATGACTACTACTGCTGAATCAAGACCATGGGTAGCATAGTTCTACTCAAGTGTTCTCAAATGGCATAAAAATCGGCAATCACTACTTTCCCATGCATAAGGACATGAAAAAGTATAGTCCCTAATGGATCATAGAATGCCATGTAATTTATGCCTTCCTCTAGTAACTTCAGGATTGGGTTTCTCATCAACCCCTACCGTAGCCCCTAAAAGCACATCTATCACTTTTCCATCCAAATGAATGGGTAACCCATGCATGCAGAAGAATCCAAGGTTGTTGGAACTTTGGAGATGTTGGGTACAAAACTCTAATAGTACCCTTCAATCCATGGAAAATTGTACCTCAGTAATGCTCTTGGGTCGTGGACAAGAAAGCACGGCCTCAACATTTAATATTTCCATTGTACCTCCAACCTCTAAGATGATGTGTCCCAAAAAATGGACCTCATGATTCAAAAACAAGAACATCGATAGATTCCTGTATTATTGGTTCTCTCTATGTGTTTCCTGGAAAATATTCAAGTGTCTCTCCTACTCCTCCTCAGATGCGAAATAAACTAGGATTTCATTGATGAAAACCACCACGAAGTGGTCTATGTAAGGTTGAAAGATCTAATTTATGATTCCCAGGAACACAGATGGGGTGTTCTTCATGAAAAAAGGAACCACCAAGTTCTCATAGTGACTATAATTAAAAATGAAGGTTGTATTCAATATATCCTCATCTTGTACTCATGGATGGTTATAGCCTAATCTGAGGTCTATTTTTGAGAACCATCATGATCTTTCCAACTGATCAAAGTGTTCACTGATCCTCGGTATTTGATACTTGTTTTTCCCAATAACCTAGTTTGAGAATCGATAATCCACACATAACCTAAAGCGAACATTTTCCTTCGTAGAAAACAACACTGGGGCTACAAATGATGGAACATTGGGTCTCACAAAGCCCTTCATATATAAGTCCTCCAACTGAATCCTCATCTTGTGAATCTATACTGGAGCCATCTGATATGAATTTGTAGATATCAATGTCATCCTAGGGTATAGATCAATTCCAAAGTTCATCTGCCTATGGATAGGTAAACTTGGAACATCTTCAGGAAATTCATCCTCATACTCTATCGCCACTTCAGAAAAATAAGGAATCATATCTTCAACTGCACTAAGGGTGAGGCTAGTTAGCTGATGATTAATCAGTTTCACCCTCCTATGAGTGAGTCTAACCTACAATACATGTTTTTACATTTAACGAAAAATGGAAAATTTGTTTCAATCATTGTGGAAAAACCACACTATTCACCAAAAATAATAAATCTGAGCATGAACTATGGATAACAAGTCCACACCAAGAATGAAATTGTAAGGAACCGATGCCTCTACTATGATATCCCAAACAAAACTCATTCTTCCAAGAGTCATGTAGCACTACCATCACCAGTTTTTTATTATCAAGTCTCCTTCAATAGGATTCTACAATCATGAGGGATGAGTCAAGGGTTGAACCATAATCTCTGAGTCTCGAAAAAGATTCATGGAAAGAAAGGAATGATGGGAACCTATGTCTATCAAAACGGCAGCAAAGGATAAAATGAAATAGTTCGTACCCCATATCATACCTGGAATCTCGAGTTCATAAGACTCTATAGCATGTGGTTGGCCTCATCTCAGTCCACTAGCTCCGTGAGCCTGGCGTGGATCACCTGGGGGTGGTGGTGATAACAGGTCGAAACATCAACCACCTCCCGCCACTATCTTAGCTCCAATGCCACATCATCCACACTGTGGACCCCCAACTCTTAACTTTGTCTCTACCATGGTATCCCCATAACCATATCCTGATTAGGAATTCGGAAGGTTAAGAAATATCATGCCAGGTTTCCCTAAGAACATCAGGAGAAACACCATCTATCCCTTCACTAATTTGATCTACTTGGGGAGCCCTCCACCACTGACCATGAGTGCTATGATCCCCTCCTGAAGTGCCTGACCCACTTTGATCCCTATTAAATCTGTTAGCTACATGCTCCAAAGGTCTCACTGTAACACCTGAGACTTTTATGTTATATAAATCATCAAAGGAATATTTTTCTACACAACACTTGCTTGGCTTGCTTTACACGCAATCGCGACCTTCCGCGATAGCTTGCGTCGTACGCAATACCGAGTTTCACTAAACAACGATATGCTATTAAAATATTATTAAAACTAGCCGTTATGAATAGTAATAACCACTTTTTGAAATTTTATAAATTTTATTTTTCAAAATGGACTTCATTTTTTGGATTCGGAATACCGAAATTAGCCTAGGGTGAAATTTTGGTATTTTTCTGAAAACTTTCAATTTTTGATGAATAGTGAAACCACTAAGTGGTAGGTTAAAAACTGAATTTTGCATAAAACTTAATTTTACTGCTTCTGTGAATGGAATTTCGAAAATCCGAGAGACACAGTTAATATCAAGGACTAAAATGTGGTTCAATGAGATGAAAATAATTTTTTGGTGAATAGTAACTTTTTACTTTTTTTACCGCGGTTAATAGTAAATAGGGTAACTAAGGGTAAATATGATATTACTATTACCCTAACACATGTCCTAATTCTATTGGACAATTGTAATTCGACCAAAAACGAACTTAGGAATAAAATATGGCCATTTAGGCCCACTTGGATTAGATTAGGACATTTATTATTAATTTATTTAAAGAAGGGTTAAAATAGTTAAAATCAAAGTTTAATAAGTAAATCATTTTTAATATGCGGTTATACATAAGATAAATTCGACTATAAATATTAATTAGAAAGATAAAACGATTTCCTACATAATGGTATTTTATTTGTAATTTTTAGACATTAAATAATTTAATTTATTTATGACACAATGATGATGCAGTAATTATCTTATTAATGAAATATTGACATAATTGATGTTATAAACACCAAAATAAATGTAATTTGAGACTTTTTATGAATTCCAATAATTTTATAGGTCACTATGATATATTAATGTTGATGTAATCAACTTGGTTCGAACATATAATTCTGTTATGACTTTCACAAAAATCATATATCAAATAGTGTCAAAATTGACACAAAATAGTTTTTAAATCAAATATTATATTATTAATTGTTATTTTATTCCTAAAAATCTAAGGTTCGGCCAAATAACTTAGATAAGGATATATATATTAATAATAAACAATTTGTGGTTCTTTTGGCATGTTATAGTAAGTGTATTAACCATATAGTGAAAGAAAACAAAAAGACACGGTAAAAGTTAAATTAATTAACTTAGAGTTAAATCTAATTGATAAGGTTAAAATAATACCCTAAACTTGTCTAAATCCTATTGTTTGATAGGATTTCGACCCATCCCCACTTTAGCTTCGAAATAAGACCCTTTGAAACCATTATAAACCGATTTTGACTTTAATATAAAATAATATTTTGAGATATTCCTAAGGTGCCCCTCTCCTCCCTTATAAAAGGGCACCTCCTCCCCCTCCTCCTCCCACCAATTTGAGCACTAAAGCTCGGCCAACCCCTGCCATTTTCTCCTCTCCACTTCCCTAGAATAATACTATAGGTCCTGGTCTTCTTCAAAGACCAATCTTAGTTCCCTAAGTGGAGGATTCAAAGAGGCGTTCCAAAGAAGAGGTAATATCCATTACCGATCTTTTCAATTTCTTTCTTCTTCAACTTCTTCTTATTTAGTTGTTTCATAATAAAGTAATAACATCAGTATTACTTAAATACTTATATGTTATTATAAATATGAAACAACCCTAATTCACCTTCTATCCATCCTACGGAAAAATGAAATCATCGCGCGTGCGTACGTACGGAATACCGTCTCCACGCCGTGGTGTAGTCTATTTTCCACCATCACTTTAAAAGGATGGGTATAATGGTGTAATGAGTAACTATTTATGATTATTATAAAGTAATATTGATACTGAAATAATATATATATATATACTCCAATAAAATTCCACGATCATAGGAACGATATCATCACTCGTGCGTACGTACGGAATACCGTCTCCACGATGTGAAGCGACTCGTTCTACATGATCATCATTATATAGTAATTATATAAATGAATTGAATGAATAAATATGATATATGTTACACTAATACCATTATGGATATAAGGTATCTATAACCTTAAAATAAGAATAAGAATTTATTCGGCAAAACACGCATAAGAACAAAAGGCAATAAAGACCCGAGTAACAAGTAACAATGAACTATTACTAATAAGAAGCTAAGAATATGACCATATATGATATCATATCAATATGTATGATTCTGGAATAAGTCAATAACATTATTTAAACCATTATACAGGAGCTTCGGACACGTACAAAGCAAATCGGACCTAAGGTAAGGGAAATATCACAATCTCATTTTTATCCAAGATTGTTTATTCGTAAGTATTTACTGGGGTGTATTTTATCATACACATCCATGTTTCCTCAATATGTAATATTATTTCCATCCACTTACAATAGTTTAAATCCAATTTTACCCTTCGGTGAGTTTTTAGTAAAGAATAAGAAAGGAATCTTTTGTCGTTTTTCGTACGAGGTACTTTTTTGACTTTTCCGACAAAAGTATGAAGAATATTTTTTTTAACTTATACGGCATGAATGGATTTTTAAAAAATTATTCCCAAGAAGCTTCCTTTACAAGTTTTCAAGTTTATTTTTAATCAACTTCTTTTAGTTTATAATTGTATGACATGTTAAGAAAAGAAAAGTGTTTTTGAAGAAGAAAGGATATTTTCCTCAAGAATGGAGTTCAAGTGTTTTATCAAAATTATTTTCCATCTAAGATAATAAAGGGTTCTGTTTTTATCCCTATTATTACATTGATTTGATCATGTTGTGATGGAATTATTTTTATGAATTCCTTTATCTTATATGAATTGTTTTATGATGTCATGTTGTTTAAGAATCCCATTTTTATTACATGGGTTATGCGATGATGTATGATTTATGATTATGTGGCACACATAAGAAAGGATTCATTATAAGATGGGTGGGACCTATATCTCCTTCCAATGCATTAGGTAAAGATTTTAAATCTCATGAGATAGACATGGCCGGAACGGTAGGTTATACCGGTTCAGTGAAACAGGACTGGAACGAGGGTGACTCGGTTCAGAAAGGGACTTTGTCCACTAAGATAGTCTTGGCAATGAGTCATGACTAACAAGAAATGATTTTCCATGATTATGTGTGCATGCCACAAAGTTTCAATTTTTATGTTATGATTATGGGGATCTCATTTTCACTTCTATGATTTATTTCATGATAAGATATTATGATCTCTTTTGAAGGTTTTAATTTTCAAAAAGATATGATATGATTTTTATTTCCTTTATTTGCCCTTGCTGAGCATTTGAGCTCACCCTTTTATGTTTGCTTTTCCCCAGGTCAGGAAGATGGATATTAAGTAGAATATGCTAAAAGGGGCCCTAGATATGATGAAATAAATGGGAGACACTGTAGAAGATTTATGAACCAGTTGTTTATGTTTCCCAGTTTCTAAAGACACTATACCTATACGGTCCTTTGTGGTTTTGTCATACGTTGTAATAAGTGTGCTTAAATTTTGAAGTATTAACAATGTATGTAAAGTATGGGTCGTTATAGTTGGTATCAGAGGAAAGGTATAGTCAACCTTTGGAAACTAGGATGTGAAAGCCTTAGTAAGAACCCTAAGGATAAGTCTAAGCATAGAACACAATCTTAGTGTTTTACAAATGGCCATGAATAATCTAGGATAAGACCTTAAGCATGAATATTTTATTCTTGAATTATGTGGTTTTCCTATTGTAATTAGTGTTTCTCACACTATTCTTCTTGGTTTTCGTCAATGGCTAGAACCCGAAGGAATCGTGTTAATGCGGAATGCAATGGGCAATGCAATGATTGTCCCCCTGAGCAACCAATCGATATGGGAGCTGGAATGCAAAATCTTGTAGCCATGCTCACACAACTTTCTCAAGCTATGAATCATGCAGGACTTCCAAACGAGCAAAGGAAGGAGCAACATTCTATTGAATCCTTCATGAAGCAGCGTCCACCTTCTTTCAGCGGGTCTACTGATCCATTAGTTGCTGAACAATGGATTAGTACTACTGAAAAGATATTTTCAGTTCTTCAATTTTCTGAGCATGATAAAGTCATCCTAGCAGTGTATCATTTGGAAGGAGATGCTGATCAATGGTGGAATCTTATTAAGAATACGAGGCAAAGGGATGAAATTGAGTCTATGGAATGGGACGAGTTCAAGAACTTATTTTTCAATAAGTACTTCCCTCGTATTCTCCGAACAAAGATGGAGAAAGAGTTCCTTGAACTGAAGCAAAGGGATGATGAATCTGTTAGTACCTATGAAGCAAATTTTACAAGACTTGCAAGGTACGCTTCTGGTATTATTATCCAACCTGAGAGTAAGATCGATCGATTCTTTAGTGGCTTAAAACCAAGTCTTCGAAGGGCGTTAGCCATAAGGGAATTCAATAGATATGAGGAAATCGTTCGATGTGCTCTCAAAGTCGAGATGTAGATTGGAGTAACCCATCAGTCACATGGGTTTGATAAGAAGAGGAAGATGGAATTCAAAGAAAAATATAAAGAGCACACGGAAAAGAAGATGAGCTTTTCCTTATGCTCAAAGTGTGGAAAGAAACATGGAGGGAGTTGTCTTAAAGGGACAAGTAAATGCTTTAAATGTGGAAAAGAAGGTCATCAGGCATTTGAATGTCATGATAATGGGAGGAAGATGTCTAATGACGCAAACAAAGGAAGGGATACACAGAATGAACCTACTACACTTCAATGTTTCAAGTGCAAAGAGATAGGGCATTATGCCAATCAATGCCCAAATCCAAGGGTTGATGATGATGGTCGACGTCAACAAAATCTTAAGGCTAAAGACAAAGGAAAGTCACATGCAATTTCTATCAGCGATGTGGAGTACGATAACGAAGTGGTGAAAGGTACACTTACCGTCCACTCTAAAGTAGCAAATGTATTATTTGATTCTAGATCCACCCACTCTTTTATTTATAAAGAATTTTCTAAGGGTATCACCATATTACCTAAACAATTAGATGTTGAGTTAGCTGTGACAACACCTAATGGCACAACAGTCGCATCAAAAGATTATAATTCTTCTTTGATCAAAGTTTGTGGGAAAGTGCTTCCTGCAAATCTTGTGATCCTTCCTTTAGTGGAATTTGATGTGATTCTTGGCATGGATTGGCTTTCTCTACATGGAGCTCATATCAATTGCCAAAGAAGGGAAGTCACATTTCATATTCCAGATCAATCTACGATCGTATACCAATGCAAGGATGAACATAACCTTCCAGTGGAAATTTCTTCCATCTTATGGGTATTGATTCCACTAAATGAAGGTTATTTATCTCAAATGGTTGGTGAGAAACTCACGATTAAGAATATGACCATTGTACGGGAGTTTGATGATGTCTTTCCGGAGGAATTACCGGGTCTTCCACCAAATCGTGAAGTTGAGTTTTCAATAGAACTCGTACCGGGCGCTTTGCCAATTTCAAAGACACCTAATAGAATGGCCCCAATTGAGTTGTAGGAATTGAAGAAGCAACTCCAAGAGAATATTGATAAGGGATTCATATGCCCTAGTGCGTCACCTTGCGGAGCACCTGTTCTATTTGTTAAGAAGAAAGATGGATCAATGAGACTTTGCATTGATTATCGAGAACTTAACAAGATCACTATCAAGAACAAATATCCTCTCCCATGCATTGATGACTTATTTGACCAACTACGCGGAGCTCAATACTTTTCCAAGATTGATCTTCGTTCAGGGAATCATCAATTAAGGGTCAAAAGGGATGATATACCAAAGACGGCTTTCCGTACAAGGTATGGACACTATGAATTTATAGTGATGCCATTTGGTCTTACTAATGCCCCTTCTATCTTCATGGATCTAATGAATAGAGTCTTTAGAGACTATCTTGATCAATTTGTGGTAGTCTTTATAGACGATATTCTTGTCCATTCAAAGAGCAAGGAAGATCATGAAGATCACTTGAGAATTATATTGAAGACCCTGAGAAAGGAGAAGCTTTATGCCAAATTTACCAAGTGTGAATTTTGGCTTCAAAAAGTTGCATTTTTGGGTCACATAATCTCAAAAGAGGGGATATCTGTGGATCCAGCAAAAACAGAGGTTATCGAAAGATGGTCGAGACCAACAACAGTAACTGAGATCCGAAGTTTTCTTGGTTTGGCTGGATATTATCGACGTTTTGTAAAAGATTTTTCACGATTATCTAATCCACTCACCAAGTTGACTCGGAAAGGAGTTAAGTTTGTTTGGATAGAGGAATGTGAAGAGAATTTCAAGGAGTTGAAAAGAAGGTTATCCAGTGCACCTGTGCTCACACTGCCTTGTAGTGGAGAAAGGTTTGTGATCTGCAATGATGCATCCAAGAAGGGATTGGGGTGTGTTCTTATGCAAAATGATATGGTGATAGCTTATGCCTCACGACAGTTGAAAATCCATGAGCAAAATTACCCAACACATGATTTGGAGTTAGCTGCGGTAATCTTTGCATTAAATATTTGGAGGCATTACCTTTATGGTGAAAGGTGTGATATTTATACTGATCATAAAAGTTTAAAGTATATTTTCACACAAAAGGAGCTGAATATGCGTCAAAGAAGATGGTTGGAGCTTATTAAGGATTATGACTGCTCAATCCATTACCACCCTGGGAAAGCAAACAAGGTGGCAGATTCATTAAGTCGACAAGACCATGCTAGTTTATCCATGATGAGGATCACAAAAGATCCAATATTTATGGATTTACAAAGGATGGATCTTGGAATTATGATGGAAGGGGAAAAATCTTATCTTTCTCAAATGAATGTTCAACCATCTATACATGTGAAGATTAAAGAGGCACATAAAGAAGATGTTGAGTTACAAAAGAAAGTGAGAAATGTTCCTGAATTCAACCTTGATTGTGATGGGATAATAAAGTTCAGGAATCGGGTTTGTGTCCCTACCATCCCCGAATTAAAGAAGGAGCTGCGGGATGAGGCTCATAGTTCTTCATTCTCTATTCATCCTGGAAGCACGAAGACGTATAGGGACCTGAAAGAGTACTTCTGGTGGGATGGCATGAAAAGAGATGTTGCTGAATATGTCTCTCGATGTTTGGTTTGTCAACAAGTTAAAGCTGAGAGACAGAAGTCTAAGGGGATGTTACCACCATTACCCATACCTGAATGGAAATGGGAAAACATCACTATGGACTTTGTCACAGGACTTCCTAAAACATCCAAAGGCAATAATTCTATCTGGGTCATAGTTGATCGTCTTACAAAGTCTGCACACTTCATTGCTATTAGAGAGGATTTCTCTCTAGATCAGCTTGCCAGGATATATGTAAAGGAAGTGGTAAGATTGCATGGAGTACCACTTTCTATTATATCTGATCGGGATCCGAGATTTACCTCAAAGTTCTGGCGAAGTCTTCAGCATACTCTGGATACAGAGTTGAGTTTCATCACTGCTTATCATCCTCAGACAGACGGTCAGTCTGAGAGAACAATTCAAACCCTAGAAGATATGTTGAGAGATTGCTCCATGGATTTCAAAGGAGGTTGGGTTCAACACCTACCTTTGGTGGAATTTTCTTATAATAATAGCTTTCACTCCAGTATTCAGATGGCTCCTTATGAAGCTCTCTATGGAAAGAAATGCAGGACTCCAACTTGCTGGGATGAAGTTGGGGAAAGAAAGCTATTAGGACCTGATCTCGTTGATGAAAGGGAAGAAAAGGTCAGATCTATTCAACAACACATAAGAGCAGCTCAGAGTCGACAGAAAAGCTATGCCGACAACCGAAGAAAAGACCTAGAGTTTGAAGTGGGCGATAAAGTGTTCTTACGAATATCTCCCTGGAAGAGGGTTATGAGATTTGGAAAGAAGGGGAAGTTGAGCCCTAGATATATTGGTCCTTTCGAAATACTGGATCGTGTTGGGAAGGTATCTTACCGATTGGCGCTTCCACCGAATCTCTCTCAAGTTTACGATGTGTTCCATGTATCTCTCCTGAGAAAGTACATACCAGATCCTTCACATGTACTCAGCTCAGAAGTTGTACCGCTGGAGCAAGATCTTTCTTATGAAGAACAACCGATAGAGATTATGGATCGTAGCGAAAAAGTTCTACGAAACAAGACCACTCGCTTGGTGAAAGTTTTATGGAGGAACCACCAACTTGAAGAAGCTACATGGGAGCTTGAGGATATGATGAGGGAGAAGTATCCTCATCTGTTTGTTACAAAGTGACGAATTTCGAGGGCGAAATTCTTTTTAAGGGGGGTAGAATGTAACACCCGAGACTTTTATGTTATATAAATCATAAAAGGAATATTTTTCTACACAACACTTGCTTGGCTTTCTTTACACGCAATCCCGACCTTCCTCGATAGCTTGCGTCATACGCAATACCGAGTTTCACTAAACAACGATATGCTATTAAAATATTATTAAAACTAGCCGTTATGAATAGTAATAACCACTTTTTGAAATTTTATAAATTTTATTTTTCAAAATTGACTTCATTTTTGGATTCGGAATACCGAAATTAGCCTAGGGTGAAATTTTGGTATTTTTCTGAAAACTTTCAATTTTTGATGAATAGTGAAACAACTAAGTGGTAGGTTAAAAACTGAATTTTGCATAAAACATAATTTTACCGCTTCTGTGAATGGAATTTCGAAAATCCGAGAGACACGGTTAATATCAAGGACTAAAATGTGGTTCAACGAGATGAAAATAATTTTTTGGTGAATAGTAACTTTTTACTTTTTTTACCGCGGTTAATAGTAAATAGGGTAACTAAGGGTAAATATGATATTACTATTACCCTAACACATGTCCTAATTCTATTGGACAAGTGTAATTAGACCAAAAAAAAACTTAGGAATAAAATATGACCATTTAGGCCCACTTGGATTAGATTAGGACATTTATTATTAATTTATTTAAAGAAGGGTTAAAATAGTTAAAATCAAAGTTTAATAAGTAAATAATTTTTAATATGGGGTTATACATAAGATAAATTCGACTATAAATATTAATTAGAAAGATAAAAATATTTCCTACATAATGGTAGATTATTTGTAATTTTTAGACATTAAATAATTTAATTTATTTATGACACAATGATGATGCAATAATTATCTTATTAATGAAATATTGACATAATTGATGTTATAAACACCAAAATAAATGTAATTTGAGACTTTTTATGAATTGCAATAATTTTCTAGGTTACTATGATATATTAATGTTGCTTTAATCAACTTGGTTCGAACATATAATTCTGTTATGACTTTCACAAAAATCATATATCAAATAGTGTCAAAATTGACACAAAATAGTTTTTAAATCAAATATTATATTATTAATTGTAATTTTATTCCTAAAAATCTAAGGTTCGGCCAAATAACTTAGATAAGGATATATATATTAATAATAAACAATTTGGGGTTCGTTTGGCATGTTATAGTAAGTGTATTAACCATATAGTGAAAGAAAACAAAAAGACACGGTAAAAGTTAAATTAATTAACTTAGAGTTAAATCTAATTGATAAGGTTAAAATAATACCCTAAACTTGTCTAAATCCTATTGGTTGATAGGCTTTCGACCCATCCCCACTTTATCTTCGAAATAAGACCCTTTGGAACCATTATAAACCGATTTTGACTTTAATATAAAATAATATTTTGAGATATTCCTAAGGTGCCCCTCTCCTCCCTTATAAAAGGGAACCTCCTCCCCCTCCTCCTCCAACCAATTTGAGCACTAAAGCTCGGCCAACCCCTGCCATTTTCTCCTCTCCACTTCCCTGGAATAATCCTAGAGGTCCTGGTCTTCTTCAAAGACAAATCATAGTTCCCTAAGTGGAGGATTCAAAGATGCGTTCCAAAGAAGAGGTAATATCCATTACCGATCTTTTCAATTTCTTTCTTCTTCAACTTCTTCTTCTTTAGTTGTTTCATAATAAAGTAATAACATCAGTATTCCTTAAATACTGATATGTTATTATAAATATTAAACAACCCTAATTCACCTTCTATCCATCCTATGGAAAAATGAAATCACCGCGCGTGCGTACGTACGGAATACCGTCTCCACGCCGTGGTGTAATCTATTTTCCACCATCACTTTACAAGGATGGGTATAATGGTGTAATGAGTAACTATTTATGATTATTATAAAGTAATATTGATACTGAAATAATATATATATATATACTCCAATACAATTCCACGATCATAGGAACGATATCATCACTCGTGCGTACGTACGGAATATCGTCTCCACGATGTGAAGCGACTCGTTCTACATGATCATCATTACATAGTAATTATATAAATGAATTGAATGAATAAATATGATATATGTTACACTAATACCATTCTGGATATAAGTTATCTATAACCTTAAAATAATAATAAGAATTTATTCGGCAAAACACGCATAAGAACAAAAGGCAATAAAGACCCGAGTAACAAGTAACAATGAAATATTACTAATAAGAAGCTAATAATATGACCATATATGATATCATATCAATATGTATGATTCTGGAATAAGTCAATAACATTATTTAAACCATTATACAGGATCTTCGGACACGTACAAACCAAATCGGACCTAAGGTAAGGGAAATATCACAATCTCATTTTTATCCGAGATTGTTTATTCGTAAGTATTTACTGGGGTGTATTTTATCATCCACATCCATGTTTCCTCAATATGTAATATTATTTCCATCCACTTACAATATTTTAAATCCAATTTTACCCTTCGGTGAGTTTTTAGTAAAGAATAAGAAAGGAATCTTTTGTCGTTTTTCGTACGAGGTACTTTTTTGACTTTTCCGACAAAAGTACGAAGAATGTTTTTTTAACTTATACGGCATGAATGGATTTTTAAAAAATTATTCCCAAGAAGCTTCCTTTACAAGTTTTCAAGTTTATTTTTAATCAACTTCTTTTAGTTTATAATTGTATGACATGTTAAGAAAAGAAAAGTGTTTTTGAAGAAGAAAGGATATTTTCCTCAAGAATGGAGTTCAAGTGTTTTATCAAAATTATTTTCCATCTAAGATAATAAAGGGTTCTGTTTTTATCCCTATTATTACATTGATTTGATCATGTTGTGATGGAATTATTTTTATGAATTCCTTTATCTTATATGAATTGTTTTATGATGTCATGTTGTTTAAGAATCCCATTTTTATTACATGGGTTATGTGATGATGTATGATTTATGATTATGTGGCACACATAAGAAATGATTCATTATAAGATGGGTGGGACCTATATCTCCCTCCAATGCATTGGGTAAAGATTTTATATCTCATGATATAGACATGGCTAGAACGGTAGGTTATACCGGTTCAGTGAAACAGGACTGGAACGAGGGTGACTCGGTTCAGAAAGGGACTTTGTCCACTAAGATAGTCTGGGCAATGAGTCATGACTAACAAGAAATGATTTTCCATGATTATGTGTGCATGCCACAAAGTTTCAAGTTTTATTTTATGATTATGGGGATCTCATTTTCACTTCTATGATTTATTCCATGATAAGATATTATGATCTCTTTTGCAGGTTTTAATTTTCAAAAAGATATGATATGATTTTTATTTCCTTTATTTGCCCTTGCTGAGCATTTGAGGTCACCCTTTTATGTTTTCTTTTCCCCAGGTCAGGAAGATGGATATTAAGTACAATATGCTAAAAGGGACCCTAGATATGATGAAATAAATGGGATACACTGTAGAAGATTTATGAACCAGTTGTTTATGTTTCCCAGTTTCTAAAGACACTATACCTATACGGTCCTTTGTGGTTTTGTCATATGTTGTAATAAGTGTGCTTAAATTTTGAAGTATTAACAATGTATGTAAAGTATGGGTCGTTATACTCACCTACCAGGTGTCTACTTCTATCTCCTACTACAAATGTCTACTCAGACATAAAACTCTCCACTATCAGGGTTCACTCATGTACACCATCATAAGTAGAAATGCTAAGGGATACTACATATTCCCCGATTCCCCCATGTAAGCCCGTATTTATGTTCTAAGCCCTGATGAACTAGTCTAATTCCGTGTCCAAGGAGAATCATGAAAGATCAATAAAATTCGTTGAATACTCTTCCATGGTTATATTACTCAACAATAGATGTAGGAGATCCTATATGTGCATAGATAATAATGTGGTTGGCTAGAACTCCTCTGTGAAGAGATGCTTGAAGTGTATCTTGGAGTGATCTATCTCATCATGTGACTGAGTCATTGAGATGCACCGTCACCTTGTGGATCCCTGAATAATACTCGGTTCATGGGCTTCCATCTGGTCGGTAGGCGTCCTCACAAGGTAGAAAGCATGAGAGACTGCCTCTAGCCAATATCCAACCATTTGGGGTATAGATCACCCCAAAATCGTGGAGGTATCAACCTTTGAAACTAGTACAGTGTACTCATCCAATTTGCATCATCACCTAGTAGTGATGGTAGTAGCTACTACTCGATAGGTGGTCGTATAGCTGGAAAACAAACCAGAGGATGTATCTTTGGTACATGCCCCTATACTGATGCCTCATCACTTGTAAATTCCTCCTTTTGATCATGTGGTAGAATCTTGGCATGATGTCTACATTTTGGCATCCTAAAACAAAACAAGATGTAACACGATCAATAGAGTATATTTGGGGATCTAACTCAATAAGGACATTGAATAAACAACCGTTACTATATGATACATGTTCCATTTTAATTTTAACCAGTGGTTTTAGGTACTGAGTCAAAAAGTTGGTAATCAGAGTCCTTATGTATGGATATGTTGGTCATCGCACCTACATTGGTTTCCCAGTCCTGAAAAACGAAGTTGAAAATTCATAATATGGTTATTGTATACCAATCTCACAGATTCTTGGTCCAAAAGTAGAACCTACCTACCTTTGATATCACTCAGTCATGACCCATCCTAGAGGGGACCAAGTCATGACTACCTCAATCGTACCTCTAAAAGGAAAGGGGCTGGTGACTAGCACCGAGTAGGAATATCCCATAAATGAGAGCCATTAGACTAATGTTCCTATAAACATGCAAACACATCCAAGCCATAAAATACTGAAATATAATTCAACTGAAAGGATTCATGTATACATTTATGATCCCACAACAGAGTAAAACAGTGAATGTACAAGAATGTGAGCATGGAGAAAAACAAACCTGCCCCAAATAGTCTATACACAAGTCCAACTAGACCTATAAATAGTCTATCATGATCCAAGGGTGAGTTCTATGTCAATGGTACGGTCACAAGAAACACCTCGGTCTTCCCAACTCTAGTTATGCTCCTCCCACTACTAGTCCTCCCAAGACTCTATCGAAAGGTCACTTGCCTTCCAAAGATATGCCATGTGTGGGCCATGCCCATACAAGGGTATGTATAATAATACTTACTAGTCCACCCCAAAAACATGATACATGAAGAACCAAGTAGTCATCTCAAGACCAGATGTAACACTGTATACAGATACAAGAAGTAAAGAAAAGGCCCCCAAATATATTTTGGAGAGACACCATGTCATCGGGTTGCATTAACCAACTGTCAGCCACATGACTATGCTCGAAGCACACTTGTTTAGAAGGAACTCACTCCTCAAGCCATGATATCATCAGATAAACTCGACGGAGAGGTCTAGATAAATTGAGGTATGCCCAAAGAAAATGAATTTTTCAAGTAATAATGAGATACATAAATATATGATCAATCCTAGAACCACTGGGGGACACCATGAACCTAATCTAGATCAACCTTCTACATAGGGGATCATCTGCCAATGATTTCAAAAACCATACCGATATGACCCACTAGATGCAGGATCAATAGCCTGCTCATGGAGGTTACGCCAATTCCAAAAAAAACTCTACTAGGGGTCATAGATAATCACACTATAGTCTCATGGAGGTATACCATATTATATCTAAGACTAAGCCAATATACATGATTACAATCCAGTGATGTGGGTATAATGATACACATCACCCTTGAGTAAATGACCACGAGAATGTACTCAACCTATACTATTCCAATATAAAACCAACCATTTTTCTCAAAATGATCATCTCAACATTAGGGTATCAACACCGTAGATGGATCATGGATTGTACACTCTATTTAGGAGTGATGGTCATTTGAATGAAATTGATCGCATGCCTTTCAGGGACCTGCAGACCCACCACCCTGGCAGGTATACCTACCACCATTATCAAGAAATATGTTTGGTCAAGCTACCACATAGAATGTCCACTAGTGGACTTACCAACATGATCAGTCCACCTTCCATGTCTGGCTGACGGCTATAGTCGACCACACACGGATTGCCCGGTCAACCGATGCACCTTCAAAAGCTCCACCTCCGGCTTTGCCTTCTGGTTTACCACACCGCATGGTCACCTCCACGGTCTACTACAACTGAGTACCACCCCAGATTTCCTAGTTCTACCTTGTCCGACCTTGCCCACTATCAATCATGTCAAGTCCCGCTCCACATCCACCACCACCATTCCACGTCCACTGAATCCGATGATGTTGGTGCCAGAGAAGCTACCACAGTTCTGGGAAAACCACATGCACTCTACAACATCATGCCAAATCCAGACTCCAGTCACTATCAATGTGCATATATATTATCTTCTATAGAACACTACACCTCCTTCGATCCCCAAATATCAAAACAATCATAGATCTAAGCTTTTTTCTTCCCGATCAATGTAGATCCCAACTCGGTTGTCAATTCACCCCAAATATGAGGGTCAGATCATGTTTGGAACCACCTTGACACATTGATCTGGGAAACATGGGGTTCCAATAATGAAGAATGTGAAAAAATGTGGGAGTAAATCCATAAACAATAAAATTGAGGAACAAATCATGGTCGTTGTTTATTTTCCCTCAATTCGTTATCAAAGAAGGATAATCGAAGATGAAAAAATCCTGGTACATAATTTATCAAACCTATCTGATTGAAATGTTCAAATGGGGAATGGATTAAAAATAGTTTCTTTAATTGATTCATATTTTTCTGATATTAATAAAAGGATAAAAATTCACAAAACAAATCACCCTACCTGAGGTTTGAATTGATCATTGATAAAGAGAGGTTCTTACATTATCATCATTCATTAATCCTTGATCTGTCATAATTATTCAAAAATGATTCTTTGTATCTCCCTCTAATGGCTCTTTAGGGGACTCTAGGGTTATAAGGCTAACCATGGAATTCGGAATTAATAATCTTTTTAAATATCTTCAAAAAATATTAAATTATTTTACTCCTTGTACGTCTGTGACAGGATTTTCACAAAAGACCCACGCCAACTAATGTTAATTCACACCTAGGGTAAAGTTTCTATTATGAACTCAATGGTTCCCTCAAATATTTGATATGGGTAACTATTTAATATTTAATCCACTTTCTCAAGAAAACCGCAAGTGCATGATATTAAATATTATCATATTTTTCAAACATTTTTTCTGGGCACATCGGGCCTTATAATCACATGTCGTCGCAGCGGATTTTTTATGAAATAATATAAATAATATCAAAGAATAATACATGGAAAATATGAGATAATAAAATATAGATAATTATTTTTCATCAGTGGAAGCATAATCGTAAACAATCTCCATTAACGAGGAGATTGTAGAAATAAACTCTTACCATTTTGGAAACTTCGAATCATAATCCTCGTGAGAGAATAACATTAAAAGAAGCATACAATAAAAAGAAAATAATTATAGTCACTATAAAATATGTAAAAGGAAGGTATATACACCTAAAAATAGAATATGGGTTTATAACATAACATGTGTCTCAAAGATGGAAAATTGAGAAAAAATAGTATAATGAAATTGTGACATTTGAACCATAAAATCAATGAAAGGTAGATCATAAAATGGATAATTAAACAACAATTAATTTAAGTATAATAATCATTATATACCTTCATGGGTACTATATTCACCACAAAAAACAAATTACTGGTGAATATTTCCTAAGGCTCCCACAAATTAATGTGTGACTCGAAATCCCCTTACATTAAGTCTTGAATTTTTTCATACATATTCAAACCACATGTATAGTACATATAAGTTTATTATAAATAATAAAAATTATAATATTCTTATATATCATATTATATATGATTTTATTATGACCTTATATTTTCTGTTTATTAACAATCCTATGTAAATTTATTTTTCAGCTAATAATAGCTTTGTTTTTTATACATGATTTGACTTTTTATTCATATTCCTCTAACTTAGATAATTATTTACATATTTAAATAATGTAAAACATGATATAAATATAATATATATTCATTATATATGTAATTATAATAATCTCAAAAATATATAAATAGTAAATGAAATACATCATTCATTGAGATGGTAAGTTGTACGTACGCATGAAAATTGTTTCCATTTTCTTTTAGTATTAAAAGAAATAAAAGTAAGTAATGTGTATATATACATATATATGTATATATATACGTATTATAATTAAAGTGGAATTATTTTTTCATAAATATCATATATGTTTTATAAACTCAATATTAATATATCCATGTAAAGAGTGAAGGAGTCACATCACTTTGAGGAAGTGGTAGTCCAAACGTCCACAAACGATATTATCTTATTCCCACAAAATGAAAAGCATGAAGGTATGTGTTATAAAATAATTATAAAAGAGTAAATAAATCATATATATCATATATATATATATCACATAAAAATATTAATTACATCATTATTCCAAACCTTTAATGATGGTAATGGAATAATGATCGACATCGATGCGTGAGGAGGTAGTCCCCCATACACATGAATCAGTATTTTGTATCCCATTTGATGGAGGTGTGTAGAGGTTTAGGAAATAAATGTAACATTAAAATATATCATTATATTTAATATATTTAGTTAATTATATTATAATGAGATAAATTTAATTTAATGGGTAGAGAAAGAAATAAAACAAAAGTGCTCATTGAATAATGTTTCCTCTTCTTCAGGTAACTCTTTTTGGTTTTCACCAAAGAGATTTTTTGGTTTGATTTATTCCCAAATAAAGACTTTTAATATTAATTTAGGGAATTTGGGAGAATATTTTTCCATTTTTTTATAATCCAATGGCCTTTATAGGTGTCATAAAGTGAGGGGGTGGGTTCCTTTTTATTTTGGATGATTAGTGGAATTCTTGTAAATACCAAAAGAAAAACACTATACTGAGGTCTTGCTCACATCAAGTGAATCAATTAATGATCCATTTTCTAGTAAATGGAGTATATGGTATATAGTTTTCCATAATATTTGTTTTTTAATTGTTTCTATGTCATTTATCACATTAAGATTAATGTTTAACCACTAAGTAAACTCATATTCACCTAAATCAATGTAATTAATATGAATTTCATTCACTAATATTTTTGTTCAAAAACAAATTTAAATTTTACTAAAATTATAAAACAAATTTATTCATAATATGGAATCAATTTTTAAAAATTATAAATAGATTTTTGGAATAAATTAATTTAAAATAGATCTTATGGAAGGGATGAGACACCGAGTTTTTAATGTGAAAATGTTAAAACGCTTGAAATGTTTTATATCCAATTTCAATGTGGAATTGGTTAAACTTAAATAAATTGGACTAATATATATAAAATTGATCTACATATAATTTAAAAACTATTGAAAATAAAATGTAACTATATAAATAAATGGAACAAAAAGGCATCTTTCAATTAAAATTCATTTTTCCATTATTAATCAAAATATAAAACTTCTCAAAGAAATTCCAAAAATTCAACATAATCTTATTTTTAAGTGTCCCTTTAAAAAAGTAAGTTTATTTTTTAAAATATTGTTTATAAAAGTGTAAGTAATTGTATTTATAATAATTTCTCTACTAAAAGTCAGTGATATTAACTTCTTGAAAAAATATTGCTTTTTATACATAAAATTAGATTTATTCTTATTATATGTCTATCAAACATACTGGATGAATGTAAAAAAATTCGATGAATTAATAGTATATAAATTTCATTAATATCTCTCACTAATATTTAATAATTTAGTTTATTAAGATAAAAACCTTATGTGGTCGTTAATATAGTTTTCTTATAAAAACATGTCCTATATATTCCACTGGTTTTCATTTTATTTTGTAATTAATTTATAACTGAATAATTCTATTTATAAATATCGGTTAATCATTGTTTCATAATTTAGTTAATATTATTCACATATTCCATTCCAATGGCTATGTGATAACTATGATAATATTTTATAAAAAATATTAATTGTATATTGTAGTTCAGTAAAACTCAGTCTTACATGTAACACAATCTATCGATGGAAATAGAAATTGTGTGTAACACAATCCAATAATGGTGTTTCATGTAATTAATGCTAATTTAAGTGTTTCATGTAGTAAAATATTAACTTTTTGTTGCGTGTAACACAAGCCAAACTTATTGATTTCATATAACACAAGATATATTCAGTGTTGCATGAATTACACAATATCGAAAAGATTAAATCTGAAAAAAAAAACATTTCTCATATTCTTAGGCTATAAGAAAAATCAGAGTATTCAAACCTATTTTTTCAAGAGATCATAGATAAAAAATTACTATATTTATTCATCATTATTAAACTATTATACCAAATTCTCTCGATTAAATCCCAATAATTCCCAAGATTATCCATCTCATTAGAAGAGTTTAGCCCAATAAATTTTTTTTGGGCCTTCATTATGTGTTTATATTTTTTTTAAATTGAAAATTATATAATTAATAAATATAAATGGAGGTGATTTTTTTAAAAAAATAAAACAATGAAAATAATAGTAATAACATATTCAACCCCCCCCCCCCCTATCTATTTCCTCTAATATTTAGGGAACATTGAAATATTAGTCTTTAGGAATATCAAGTCCTAGATGTTTGGGGGAATTGTATTTACCCACTATATACCACACCGATCTCTCAATGGGATGCACTTGAATAATTTTTTATATATGTACCCATAATTTGAAGTGTCATAAAAAAATTACATTACATAAAATCCCATTTAATTTTTGGCTAGGAGTTTAATAGATTTTGAAAAAAAACATATATAAAAAAATTCCAAAATAAAAAGAACTTAGGTTTAACCATAAAAATATGATGACCAAAAAATTAGGTTCAATAAATCCCTATTAAGAGAAAAATAATGTTCCAAAATTCAATTTTATTTGATCATTATAAAATTGTTTTGTAAAATAAGTACAAACAACCATTTCATTATATAATCATAAAAATTGAAAATCAAAAAAATAATGGAAATTGATATTACATTGGAAATGCATGAAAACATGTAAATGTATATTGACAAAGAATAAAATTCATGAAATAAGTAAAATATGTTCATATATAAACTCTTAAAAAAGAAGATGCTTTTATCATTTTTGCAAAGAAACTCAAAAATGACCTGGGCAAAAAATATTAAAAGGCTCTATCAAAAATATTCTATAGATAATAAGTAATATAGAGAAATAACCCAAAATTAATTTACATAGAAATATATTCTTTAAAAAATATAATAATTATGTACTTGGAGGAAAACCATGGAGAGTAATACTTTAAAAAATATAATGTAAATGATTAAAAGGAAACCCATTTTCTTGAGTCTTGATTCACATCATACATCCCATAATCTACTATGTAATAAAATTATATTCATTATATACTTTATTTTTAACTATATTCAGGTTAATTTTACTTTTATTATTCCATAAAATTAAATTATTATCACATTATATTCATTTATTAAATATTATTTTTTCCCCTTGTCATTCTAATGTCATTTGGTTCATAATCACCAAAATAACAGATGTATTTTTTATAATTGTAAATGTCTTCGTCCAATTGATTCATAATATTAATTTGTTTTAATGTATTTTTTCTATGTCATTCTAGAATAAAATTGTTTTATTAGGTTATGAAATATTATCTTTTTGGGAATCATCCTCAATAAGGAAAGTCTCCGTGGTCAAAAAAGTTCTATTATAATATAAATATAATTTTATTGTTATGATAGATATTTTACCAGGAAAATTTTATAGATATTAAATTATGTTTTTATTAATGTTATATTCACTATTAAAATCAATTTTTAATAATTTCCATTAATTTTATTCCTTTTTTAATTTGTTGTCATTTAGTTAGCTAGTTTATATCTACTATATTCAGTGAAGTTTTCCAAAATATTTTTAAAAAAGGTAACCCATAATAAATATTTTTTGTTTTATAGAATTATTATATTACTAATATATACTATTTTAGGTCTAAATTTAAATATTAATAGTTTGATTTAAAATATTATAGGAAGAGTTTAGATAAAAAACACAATTTCAAGAAAACCCTAAATTTTCACGGGATAAATCCATCTGAAAAAGAGTTCTGTCGGGGGTAAATTTGGGAACTGTAAATTTCATATGTAAATAATACTTGTTATTAGTGTAATATTAGTTATGAATTAATTTTATCTTTTTTAGGTAAAAATTCATTTTTTTATTTATATACATGGATACAGAAATAATTTGTATGTAAATGATCTACATCTTTTCTTATTATATTCCTCAAAACTGTCACTTGGTTTATACATAAAAGAAATGAAACATTTTCCCAAAACATAAGAATGGGAAATGAAATAACAGTTTAACATAAATGATTAGGAGGGTTATATAAAATTGGTATCATTCAATTATAATATGTAATAATAATATAAGCATAAGGTTTTGATAACATGGCCTTTATAATTGATAATCATACCCATAAATTCATTGAACATAATCGTGAATCATGGAAAATTGATTTATAAATCAGTAAAATAATACATAAGGGTTATGAATCATTAATAAATAATATTTTTCCATGACAAAATATCATAACCATAATACATAACACCATGGAATACACATAACCATATAAAACCATTTCCTTAGTTAAGGATAATTGTTGAGACTATCACAATAGATTGTGTTTACTCACCATTTGATCTTTTACTTAGTTGAGATTCACTCCAATGGATATCTTACTAGATGGAATCCCTCACTAGACTATGTTCTCTCAATTTTTAATTATTTTTATCCTCGGATATGTCAATCATTACAGAATGCATTGGAGGAATATATAATTCTGGGACAACAAAATAGAGAATGAAAACTAGACATCTATTTTCCAAAGTATAACGAATCATTCATCATATAATAAAATAATAACCAATGGAAATTATATTAGATTCATAGAGAATACGTAAAAATGATAATTAGATATCCATAAAATTAATATTGATGGTAACATTTTATCATATCCTCATTAATTCATAATAAATGTCCAAATAAGTTGTTATAGATCGAAATTCCATCAAAAGATCCCTGGAACAATTCATAACAAAAATACAATTTCATTTTAAATAACTTTTTTAGAATATAAGTTTTTTAAAAATAATAAGTAAAAAAAATTATTTCAAAATACAAAAGTACACATAAATAGGAATTTTTTTCTAACATTGTATTCATGATACAAGTAAATTTCTTTTATACAGTTTTTTAAAATAAAAAATTCTATGCAGATTTTTTGTAAAAATAAAAAAGTACCATATTTATATTCATTATGAATGTAAGAAGTTAATTATAATAATATAATTATATAAGATTTATTATTTCATAAAAATAATATATAATAATTAATCCAATTATAATTACCATCAATGAAAGATGGTGGGGGAAAATGAATTGTATCGTTGCATGGAGGTGGTACACTACACTTACGCATGATTGACACATTCATTTCAAATTTTGTTCAGAAGATGATGTAAATTATTTTCCCATCCTCATATAAATATTTAATTATATTTTTTTAATTAATAATTTATAATTTTTAGTGTATAAAATAAATTTATATAAGTTTCAATAAGAAATAAAATTTAAAGAGATTGGTTAAGATCTATATCAATTCTATGAGTGACATTTGTTGAATTACATATTGTTCCATAAAGGATTGGTAAAGGAGAATACCAAAATATTTATAATGAATGTAATGATTCTAGGATAGATTTTTATTAGGTTTTGAGGGGACGTAGAAGGCTCAAATTTTTTGAATAATAGAGGAGGAGAGGTTTACTATTATTAGTGAGGGGGCATACTCAGAAGAAATTTCATAAAAGATTTAATTTATATATGGTCTTTTTTATGGGAAAATCGATCCATTTGGACATGTATTGTAATATATTATTTTATACAGTTTAAAGATCTTTATATAATAATATTTAAATGTTTTTTGGGTTTAAATATTACACTTATAATTTGGTTTAACCCATGGTAAACCCATTTTTGACCGTAATCATAGTGAATTGTTTTTTTATAATTTACTATGACCAAAAATATATGTGAACCTATTAGATGATATAAGTAATGGTGATTCAAAATATTGTATCCAACTAACCAAATTCATTATGAATATGTTGTATAATTTAATTTTAAAAAACCACCCAACCCATAACGAAAACATATTTTAAAAAAATGTATATTTTAGCATGAATCATAATTTACATTCATTTCATTTCTTGTAAAAACATTCAAATGAATGTTTAAAATATATGATTGTATTTATATTTTATAAATTTCCTTATTAAAATTAATAAAAAAATATTAATTTTATTTTTTATGTTAAAAGAATTTGTGTATAAAAATAGATTTTATATAAATGATTTCTTAATTTAATATAATCAATTAACGAATCTTAAATAGAACCACCTACCTTAGGATCAAGGGATCATAAAACATGTTTCCCGCAATGGGAGACTCCAAAAAATAACATCAAAAAATGGGATATAAGAACCAAACCAAGATTAAATATCTAAAAAAATGGGGATTATAACCTTCAACAACACGGATATAAATCAAACTCTATGGATGAGAGAAGAAGAGATTGGGAGAGATCAAGGAGAGATGATTTACCTACCCAGAGAAGATCGTACGTGATTCATCAAGCTTTGATCCACCTAGAAAGGTGTTTTTAGTAGCCAAATAGGGTCCTTGAGATCCCAACAAACCTTTGAAATCATGATAGAGGGGTTTATGGATGAGGAAAGGTAAAAAGAGGGGTCTATGAATTTTTGAACAATTTTTATAATAATAAAATACGAGAGGGATGGTTAGCTAGGTAGGGCCTCATGGTTTGTCAATATGTGTTCTATAATTATGTTCCCCTACTACTGGGGTTGCACAGTATCTCCTAGGTGGGTAAATGGTTTTTAAAATTGTTCCATAACCATGAAAACCCTCACTACCTAAGTTTTCATAGTTTTCAGTATCAGGTTGCCTGGTTTCAAAAAATTGTGCACCAACCATGCACTGCCCAAGAAGCCTTCAAAAGTACCTAATTTTCACCCAAGGAACCCCTAAACAAATCTTAGACATGGAATGATCATATATGGTATTGTGAGTACTTAAACCTAGTAAACAAATGTTATGTATAATGAAATAGAAAATATTTTGTTTGAAAACACTTATTTAAAGCATAAAATGATTTCTCTAAAAACTGAGTATTTATTTAATATTCATCAATCAAAACATTTTCATTATTATAAAACACTTTATATATATTTCTATAATGTATTTATTACAATTAATACCTAATTATTGACAATATATTTTATAATGGGTTACTATATAATTTCTCATATGGTCTTGGTATTGAGTGTAAATTCAGAAACCGAACACATTCATTTTATTTTAGGGAATAATTTGTTCCAAAATATCTAGGTTTTAAATCCCCCCTCCTTAGATAAATTTAAACCTCATAATTTTTATCTCAATAACTAATGGTTTAATAATTCATAATAAATTTACTGAAAATGTACATTATACATAAGGAAAATAAAACATCTTTAGAAAATAAGAAGTGGGAAATAAAAAGATTAAATGAAATAACACATAATAAGCTTCCTAGATTAAAAGTGAATTACCCAAAATTTAAAATATAGATGTGTGAGAAATAAAATTCCTAATGAAAAATAAAAATGATTGATCAGATAGTCATTAGAATGTTAATGACCAGAAAACTGTAAATAAGTGAGTGGTGAAAGTGACCATCAAATCCTAATAATCAATTGGAAAAAAGAAAAATTCATTTTCAAAATATTTTTTTCCTAATGGTGAGGAATTTTTTTACCATTTAATATCATAATATGTATATACAATATTTCTTAAAATCCATAATTTCATCATTTTGTTATGTGTTTTAATTATCTCACACATCTTCTCATCAATATTCAATAAATATTAGTCTATTATTCCAAAATAAGTAAAAATACATTTAAGCATATAGTAAGATCAATAATAGAATAAAAATTCATTACATTTTCCTTTAAATATTCTCCAATAACAATGTGGTTAGCACAGGTTATACAATATGGATAAACAATCTTATGATTAAATAATAATTTAATCTTTGAATCCTCAATAATAACACCCATTTTTTATCATAAACCATTACACAAGTATATATCCTTAAGACTCCCCCAAAATATTATCAAAAAAAATTAAAAACCCCAATAAATATTATAAAATATTCACAACATTTTAAAATTTAAATTAATTATAATAATCTATCAACTTAAAGTCTCTCTTGGTTTCAAATTCAAAATAAGTTAATACCCCAATAAAATAATCTAAAAAATGTATTAATGAAATAAATCTCCATGAAACCCTACTAAAATTAAATATATATAAAAATTAACTCTATCATTATTTGTTAAATAAAATTATTTACCATTTAATATATTCCATAAATCCAAAAATGTAATAAAATATATCAAAGAAGTCGTAAATATTTTTTAATAAAATATTTAATCAATTTAAAGTTCACCAATACAATAAAATTGATTTTATAAATATATATATCAAAACCTTATTCCAAATAAAAATTATCATATCAACCTCATCACCAATTTAAGGGTCATTTTTCCCTTAATCACATGTTTTCTAAAAATACCTACATACCAATAACTTTCATTTTTGGGTTATTTGTATCATTTAATTTTTGATTTCAAACCCCTAAATGAAAAACTATTGTTTAATATTACTTATATGGTTCATGATTCTTATATCCTAAATATCATTAGAAAAACACATATACATCATAATTATTAAATCCCAATACATAATCGCTTTAATTATTTCACCTTAATAATTAGAATATCATAGACCCTTCTCTGGTCTAGGATTTCTCCCATATATTATGGTAATGGATCGGATAATTCCCAACTTCCTCATATATAAGACATTAAACTCTAATTACTACATTGGGATGAAATTTATTTCCTTCTATTTCATTCACAAATTCCCCTAGAAATTACATGATATATTTCCTTCTTTTCCACACAAAATATATATTTTCATTCATTTGAGAAACATCCTTAGATGTTTCTTCCCATATTATAGATATTTAGGTAGTTGAATCTTTTTTCCTCTTTGATCATTTTGAAATTACCATTTCTCTTATTTAATTAATTTAAAAAATAAACTATATTCATGTTTTTAATCATATATTACGATATATAATTAGTAATATTCAAAAAAAAATCATTATATCCCCCATTTTATTGGTTTTTTTTAGAGAAAAATCACTAAAAAATCCATAAAATTCAAAATTAACATGATTCCTTCTAGTTACAACCATTAACTAAAACCAAAAGTATAATGTTAAAAATAATAATAATTAATAAACTTACAATCAAAAATCAACCATAGAATATCTAAATCAGGGCACCCTCTTTTAAATCTATGCTACATTTTTTTAACTAATAAATCCATGGTAATTAAAAATCCATGTCCATTATATTGCATCATAAAATAAATTTAAATTAACATAATAATATCAAAAATATTTTCAAACAAGGTTTTCAATAATGTAACATTCAACATGCACATGAATAAATTATAAGGTAGACTCAACTAAACTATTTTTATTGATATTTCACATGTATTCATTAGTTTTAAAATAATTTATTCTAGTAGTATCCAGACAGAGGTGTATTTTCATGAAAAAAATACTCTATATCATACTAAAACATTAGTATGGTAACATATAAATATTTATATCCTTATTTTTGTCACCAATTCTTCCTCATCTATGTTTCTAAAAGTTTTAAAATCGTTCTCTAATACCAGCAATAGGGACCCATACTTTTCATAAATTAATACTAAATCTTATTCACAGAATATTAAATACATATCAATATGATCCATGCTAGAAAAGAAAATGTTCAATTTCTATAAAAACATGAATACATAAACAACTAGTACATATATGATCTACATAATCGCCCATTATGTTCACTAGAACTATCACAATTAGTATATATTTTATAAGCATAAAACATTTCTCCATAACCAGGGGAAGGTATTCATAATAGAGGTCCATGTGTGATTCCCAGTATGGGTAAAAAAAGAGATTTCATTCAATGATTTTATGTGATCATAATATAAACATATTGGTATGAGAACATAAGATTAAAAATAGAAAATCATAACCATAAATTTATATATCATAGTCCCAAAATCTAGAATATGGTTCTAACATTCAAATGATTAAAGTCATAAGACTATGAAATCATTAACAATATATTATGTTCCATGAGAACATTTCAACTTCTAAGATATATTTTTTTAATACACAACTACATAGATTATAATAACTAAATTCAAGTATCAATGTCAAGATTATAATAGTAGATTGGGTTTACTCTCTATTATATCATTTCCTTAGTCAAGGTTCACTCCCAAAACTACCTTATTATAAAAATGTGTCTTATATAATTCTATTAAATTCATATTACAGTCCTTATTATCTCATGATATATCAATATTTAACAAATTTGTGCATGTGCTATATAATTTCAGGCCCATCCATCACATAATTAAAACCATACAACTATATTCCACATGATCATAAAAGATTCATCATATCATAAAATCATAACCTAAATAAAGGATAATGGTTTTCAATACATTTCATCATCATAATCCCAAATAATCTATAAAATGAATTAAGATTGTAAAATCAGATCATATACCTAAAAAATCATATGAATTCTCAAATGATTTTTTAATAAATACATATTCCTTCAAAATATCAACATAATATTTCTTGAGGAAATACACATTTCATTTGAAATCACATATTTAGAATCAAATAATTTGCATAAATATTTTATATAAAAATTTAATTGAATATATGAATGGAAACTTATATCGTAATCTTTAAAATAGAGTACTCATAACAGTGAATAATTTCATTCATGTAATGTACATTAATCAGACAATTCCTTTCTTAATTTTGGTGAAAATGAAAAATAACCATATATGGAAATGAAAAAGAAAATTATCTTTAAACCATGTTAAGGAATGATAAATTATATTAACCCACAATTTTAATACTTTAAATTATATATTTTTAGAAAAATATTCATTATGTAAAATAATGATCCATGATAGAATCATATAGGTCTGTTATCATTAGAAACATGGACATATAAATAATTTTTACATAAGTGAAGTACACCATCACCCACTTAGATCATCATAACTAGAACCTTTCTTAGACATATAATACCTAACATGTTTCGCCATAACCTTTGTAGATGGTACATAAGAAAATATTGGCTCATTATCTCTGTTAGGGTAACTAGGATATATCAATATAATATGATCATACAGGTAGGAGAACAATTCTATAACAACTGAAATCCTTAAACTGTATAAGATAGATCATAATATTGATTAATAATATAAATAATGGTATCATATAAGACAGGAATCATAAAGGAAATCTATAACCATGAGTCTTTTGAAAATAGATTGACATAATAATATGTAAAAAATAAAATATTATAACAATATCAATATTTATAATTAGAAGAAGGTTCTCTCATAATATTAGCGATATAAAACATGGCCCTAAAAACATAGGGACATGAAATCCATGTCCATGAATAATCTTATATACATGAAAACTAGTTCCATACAGAAATCGAAGGACATGAAAAATAGGCCCATGATTAATCATATGAACAAGAAAATCGGGTCCACTCATGAAATGGTGAACATGAATCATGTTCACACATTACATATTTACTCATGAGTTATCTATATTTACCTAATTCATTTTAGTTCTATATAATTTGTATAACAATTCTTTTCATTATTACACGTTAATTCATTATTTATTATATAATATTTCTCTTAATAAAAATTAGATATTGAGATATCTAGTATATTTGTAAATTAAAAACATTACAAAAAAATTTAAAGAAAGAAAAAACAAAATTTTTATTAAAAACTTCCTTAATATTCTTGTGCATAAACCTACATGGGATAACATGGGGAAAACATAAGAAATGGGTGAGATATAAAGCCCTGTAATGGAATAAGCATGGAATAACATGAGTAAAATAATACATGTTATACAATATACATATCAATTTGTGTATAAAAGTAATCATAATTATAAACCTGAACAATGAGACCTTATATAGCATGATAAACATAAAGAAAAAATGGGAAATGATGAAAAACATAAAACTCTACATCATAAACATTTATTAGGGATAACTTCCAAATAAAGGCTGATGGAAAATGTCACGTAAATGAATCAAGTTTACACTCTTTTTCAACATGATGTCTCATGATACTAAACATTTCTCAATGCATTGAAGTGATATATAATTCTGGGTGCGCATGTCACTTTAATTTCATTATCATGATTAAGTGTTCCACATTGATCAAATAGCGTGGATTCATTCCTCATCATAATTTATTACATGATCAAATACTGTAAAAAACATACATGTTAGTCGAAATTAAAATAATTATAATTTTATTAAGGATAGACCCCTTGATGAGAAATGGTTATGGTCTTCACTACACAATTTTTTTGGAATGGAAAATCACTATGAAATTTTGACTTCATAATAGTGTCACTTTAAAATCCATAAAATGGGATGATTTGAGAGAAAGGGGTATATCATAATTTGGAAATAAAATGGGAAGTAATAGGGAAATGGGAATACATTTCCAAACATTAATAATTTGAAATGGAAGGGAAAAAGATTGTAAATAATCATTAATAAAGGGGATAATGGGAGGATCCCTTACTAAATGTTGGTACGTTGATGGGGGTACATAAAAGAACATGGTATGGATAAATGAGATTAAAAGGGGTATATAATCATTTATACATAAAATTTACATTTTGGGGGATATATAAGAATATATCCCAATATGAACTAATTGAAATTGATAATAATAACATATAATAGGAACTTGAATTTAAATGAGTGTGTAAGATCCCATAATAAATTTGGGCATGGTAACGTGCATACATAAAGGTTAAGTAGAGGGATTAATGAGATTGAAAAGGGTATATAATAATTTATAAATCAAATTTATAATAAGGGGGATATGTAACAACATATCCCAACATTAATAATTCTAATAAAAAGTCATTAAATAAAGGGAATGATTGAATTAAAAAGAGGTAAGAGAAGTACCTTACCTTGAGAGTGTGACTGTAAATACTTGAGAGGAGGTTCTTGAGTGATTGGGTGAAAATTTAGAGAAATCTATTGAAGATAGGGTAGATTAAGTATGTTATCCAAGTATATTTACAGAATATAAGATGGATCTTGGGTGGGTTTATATTGTAAATGAATAGGTAATTCATTATCATTTCACAAACATCGGTTTTGGAATCAATATAATTAAATAACTAAAATCAAAAATCCTCTCATGGTTTTATCCAATGTTTTATTCCAAATGGGATTTGTTTTAATTATTTTATATGTCGAAGGTTTGAATATACAAATATAATACCCTTTTTGAAGTGGAAGTCAATCATACTTCTAAATGAATGATTTTAAAACCATAAAATATATTAGAGGTTTTAGAATGATTCATAATGGAATTTTAAAATTAATAAAATAAACATAGAATTCAATTATTTCAAATGGAAACTTATCTTTGGTCATGTATAACCATTATATTATTTATTACATAAATTTTTTTTCATTATCTTGTCATAATACACACCATATATTTATACCAAAATTAATTTTTACCTTAAAATTCGGTTGTCTCATAAAATTATGAAAAATTAACCGTTGGATAAGTTAAAAATTCTAATTCCAAAAATAATAGTTTTTTTCCAAAAAAATCCTAAATAGTTTTATTTTCACTCTTAAAATAATTATTGATATTTATTGAGAAATAATAGTTTTTTTACAGTAACAATTTTTGAACATATATAAAAATTACATTTAACATCATAAAAATTATAAGATTATTTTCATTTATCAATAATAATTTAATAATAATATGTTATTAAAATATCATTTATTTCCAAAATCCATTATTTCATCAAAAGGAATTTCTTAATTGAAATATTTTATTACATAAAAAATACAATATGTGTTTTATCGCATGAAAATAGAAATAATTTGTAATGTTAAAATAATAGAAAATAAAGTTAAAAAAAATTAATGAAAAAAATATAAATATTAGGCTTACATTGTTTCTATTCTTTGCTAAATTATTTTTCCACTTAATTAACATAATTTCCAAATACCAAGGTAATTAATATTTACTATATTTAAAATTCCTATTATACACAAATAAGTTAAACATATACCAAATATTAATTATGATGATTCATAATATTTGATCCATTTAATTAATAAATTCTCTTAGGTGGAAGAATTTAATTTAATATAAAACCCCCAAACATGATGGAAAACGGTTTTATGAAAAATAATTTTTTTAAAGAAATGTATTATTTCACTTTAACTCTATTATAAGTTATCTTCATTATGTGAATTTAAACTCATAAATATAGATAAATAATCTAAAATTTTCATTTATATAATTTATTATTAGGGGTTATTTTAATTTATTACAATGGATAAACATTATTCATTTTAAAATATTTTACGAAAGAAAAAATTGTGTTTTATTACTAAAAACTTATATTAAAATATCATATAAAGAAGATTTAAAATGAACATAATTATATTAAATATAACTATAAAATAATTATATTAACTTGAAATAAAATTAAAATAATAATTTTACTTTTAAATTAATTATTTTTTCAAAATAAATTATAATTTTACATAAAAACGGTATTTTTCACTGTCCCTCAAAAATTCTATATTTTCCTAAAAAACCAAAATTCTCACCCAAATTTAGTATTTATATTTTGAATTAAAAAATTCAATTTATTTTATGAACTAAATATAATAAATTTTCTATAAAATAAGGATAATATATTTTTTCATAAAAAGAAATAAAAAATTATTTTTGTAGAAAACATATTTTGAAGAATGAAAAGACATCACCAAATATTGATTGATTATTTACTCAAGTATTATCAATATATTTTGTACATATAAATATATTACATAAATTAATTAATCCTAATTATATAGAGAAATTTAATGTAATGGGTAAAATGGTCATATTTGAATATTCATTTTTTATTTGAGTTTGGTGCTTTTATGTTGCATATGCTATCAAACATAGTTTTCAATTTAAAAAATTCATGGTGTTACATTATTCTGATTTTAAAAAATGATATCCTCACAATTTAATATTAATCTCAGTAATATATTTTTTAACACTTTAAATTATCTTTGTTGAAAACCCAAATCGTAAAAAATGGTAATAAAAAATACTCTTCAAATGAGAGAAGGGGGAGTATTAAGTTCATCACATAACTATGTTTTTGAGTTGGAGAACATTATTGGGAATTGAAAATAGGGAAATTGAACAAAAAAAGTAATAGAAAATATCAAATTTATTTTGATATAAAACACGGTCAGGAGAACGTCAATGAACACAAAACAATAAATATGTGATGGGTAAAAAGACCACCAATTCAATGAAAATGATCATAATATGAAATCTATTTTTATTTTTGATTATTTTCATAGACTTTAAATAATTAATTTATCTTCTAGACTAGAAAAACTAGTAAATAAAAATTATTGAGAAGCATAATTTCATCCTTTATTTAATTTCCACTATAATCTCATATTTTCTCTAAATAATGAGAACTCAATTAAATATTTTTTATATTTGAAGAAGTAGAATAAACATATATAAAATCACATAATACACTAAAGAATAACAATATATTCCTCCTATTTCTACCCACTAACTGGAATAAAGGAAAAATTAGGGATTCCTTCTTTTAAATTATTAATTATGTAAATGGTAATCTAATTATATTAAATGGATAACTTTTAAATGTCCTTCATTCCAAAATTATGAATTTAAAGGATTCAATCTATGTTATACAATATCTATTTCCTAACATAGAAACTTATGTAAATTTTTTTTCTTTTAATTATGGTTTATAATGAGCTTGTGAATTACGAAATCATATTCCTCAGGAGTGACAAACTAGGGGTGTAACAAGGCCCATTTTCATGCACCAGTTCTTAGTTGAGTCTAGCTTAGCATGGTGTTTTCATGTTTTACACCTATGTAGTTATATTATAAATCTACATCCAATTTTAGAATAAATATAGGGATTTATTTTCCTGATAAACCACTTAATTTATACTTACTTAAATATAGGTGTGTTTTCTTATAAATATTTTTATCCCTAAGTCTTTCTCTAGATTTTTCTAATCCCAATCCCAAAAATAACTAATCTTTCCATTTTGTACCAACTATATAAAACCTTATCTTAATTACACATTAGTTTGTTAATTATTATATAAAATTTACCTTAATAAAACCTAAATGATCAATAATTCTAGTTTATTTATGATTTAGGTAAATTACACAACAATTTAAACATGGAAAAAAATATCTTTATTGAAAACTAAAATAACATTCTCATACTTAATTTTTCATAGGATAACATGGAGACATACATAAGAAATGGGTGATCTATAAAGCCCAATAAGGTAATAAACATGGAATAACATGAATAAAATAATAACATTCACTAAATAGGCATATGAATTGGGAATAAAAGGAGTGATAATCATAAATCTAAATAACGAGACAAGATATAGAATGGTAATCATAAAGGTAACATGAGGGAATGTTGCAAAAACTTAAAACAATATATCATAAATGTTGGTCAAGACTTACTAGGATGACATATTGGTGGAGAAAAGAACAATAATGGAATCTGGTTTACTCCATGTTCGTATATAAAGTCTCATGAGACTAAGAATTACCCAGTGCATTGGAGGGCTATATAATTTCGAGAACACCCATCACTTTCATTTCATTATGATTATTAAATGTTCTACATAGACCATACAACATGGATTCATTCATCATTATATTTCATTCCATGATCATGGAGTGTGGAATAAATAAGAGTAAATACCAAGTCACATAATTATAAGTTTATAGAGGTGAAAACCCTTGATAGGAATTTGCAATGGTATTGACTACACATTAGTTTTTTGAATGTAAAATCACAGTGATATTTTGGTAGCATAACAAAATAACATAAAAATTCATAAAATAGGTTGATTAGAGAAGAATGGGTATCTAAGCATTTGAACATAAAATAGACAGTAATAGGGACATGGAAATATATATCCAAAAATTATTAATTAGAAATGGTAGGAATAAGATAATAAAGAAATTTTAATCAAGAAGATAATTGTAGTATACCTTCTTAAATGTCAACCTGGTAATGGGTGTCTATAAAGTTCATGAGATGGCTAAATGATAGTGAAAGAGGTATCTAATAATTTATACCTAAAATGTGTATCACCATGAGATTTTTATGAGACAAACGTTTTTCTAATATCTTATAGTGTATGCTACACCAAGTTACGTTTGCGCTATGTGCAATGCCATCTTAGCTGGTGGTATACAGAACACTATTCATGTCTTGGGTTATACATAATTTCAATTCCTTTTGATATAATTCATTTCACGCAAAACCATGTTCAAGAGAATAACTAAATATTATTATGTTACCATACAAACCAGGAATTATAATTCTGTGCATGAAAATTATTTACTTAATTGTGAAAATATTATTTAAAAATCTATATATAATGAAATCTTTTCTAAGAAATTATTTATAACTTCAAATAATCCACTTTTTTAGATAAAAGGAAATATTTTCTAAAAAATTTTTAAATGAATATAAGTGAGTTTATAAAATACAAAAATCAGTCTTGGTGAATTTTTTTAATGATTTATATATTTAATATATTCAATATGATTTTTCAAATTTTTATTAAATGTTTTCTAGTCATGATATAAGAATGAATTCAAATTTTCGAATAACAAAAGTATTTTTCAAAAAAAAGAGGTTTTACCACCATTTGATGGAGAACCCAATTTAAATCTAGTATTTATAAATTTTATATATTATATTTAAAAAATTAAACATATTCCTTGGAATTGGGACATTAGAATTTGGTTTGGTTGAACTTTAGGTTTTTTATGATAAGTTTCATTTTTTGATGAATAGGGAAATGCAACTTTTTAATTAAAAACAGTATTTTCATTTACGGTATTTACAAGATAAAATTATGTTATTGATTAATTTTAAATTTTATTAGGTTCATTTTAATCTGAAATAGTATAATTATGTTTTTTCAATTGATTTTATACTTAAATTTGTTATAAAACATTTTCTTTTTAAAATGATATTTTTCTAAAAAATGGTTTCTCATGAAATCTTACTAGTTTTATTTTAAATTTAATTATGAAACTTATGTGTTTTGAATTTTGAAAAATGGATCTCAAATTTAGATTCAGGATGTCTAAATTTAATATTTAATTCCCTTTTTTTAACCAATACAAAAAGTAACAATGGTAAATTATGATACCACGATAAAGGGTAAATTAGTTAATATTGGGTAAAAATAAAATTACAAAGGCAATAAAATGGCCCAAAAAATTAAAAAATATTATTTATTTAATTTGACCCTTAACACTCAAAGATAAAAATTATATCATTTAATGGATACTTGTCCATGAAAATGGCTTAAATAATATTTAAATCTAAAAAAGATACAAAGTGTCATTTTCTTTGTCTTTAATGTCTATTATGTGTTCATAAAGGGAAAAATGGGTCGAATCCATGAATTTAAACTTCCATTTTTAACATAGTGAACATATTTTTTAATACGAATTTAATTTTGAGGTTTTTTGGCCATTTGGAAGATATTATGAAATTTATAATAATTTATTTAGTGAAAAGTTAAACATTTCACGTTCATGTTTTAAATAATATATCATTTTTCATATAATTTTACATAGAAGGTAAATTGGACTATAAATACTAATTTTAAATCTAAATTTTTTCCATTATAACAAAATTTTATTTATATTTTTTAGAAAATAATTAATTACCTTAAAAACTTATGCATTGATGATGTATATATTATTTAATTGATGGAAGAACAATAAAATATTTTTTATTAAAATGATAATAACCATTAAAAGACCAAAAAACATGAAAATTTATTATTTTTAGATTATATATATTGACTTAATATTCCAAGGGTATATTTAATAACCATTTGGATCAATATGGGAAATATTATGACACTTATAATATTTTATTTAAAGTGATGCTAATGTTGTCACATTTATGCTCTAATAAATATAACATTTTTAATATAGGATTTTCCAAAATATATATTCGTTTAAAAATAATTATCTAAAATCTTGAATAATTATCTTAATTATGTTTTTTAATTTTTAATTTTTTTTTCAAAAATTACTATATTATGTAATTATACAATATGGATGTAGTGATTATTTTATTAATGGAAATAACAAATAAATGTTATTTAAAATATTAAAATAAATATATTTATTGATAATTATTGTATCCAATATAGTTTCTAGATGACCTTGACCCCTTGAGGATATAATAAAATATTTTTTTGATAACATCTTATATTCATATTTAAAAACAATCCTCAAATTGAATAGTTTCAAAATTGACACTATTGATTGTTTATCAAAATTATGTATTATTTAATTAAATAAAAAAACATTTTAAAAAATATATAATAGTTAAGATATTGTATTAATTTTTTGGAAAATTTTATTTATGGTCTAATTAATATATAATAAATAAAAAATTGCACTATTTTAATATTTAAATATTTGTTACCTGAGTTAAAAATAAATAAAACGACTAAGTGCTAAATTAATATGATAACATTTAAATGGACATAAAAAATTGTCTAAAAATTATTAGTTGATGATATTAAAACCTTATCTCAGATAAAATTGTAATATAATACATTTTTTAGGTTTTTTATGTGTTTTTAATTTATTATAAATTAACATTTTTTTTAAATTCCAACGGTTCCCCCTGCCTCAATTATAAAAGGGGACATCCTCTCTGAAAACTTCACATCACATTTAGCCTTCAATCATGGCTAAAACCAGCCAATTTACTTTATAAAATAACTTAGATGCATTTTAGAGGTGATGGAATTCTCAGAATACCAACTCTAGTTCCTTTAAGAGGAGATTAAGAGTGAGCTTGTCAAATAATATGTAATCTTCTCTACCGATTCATACAAACTTATTTATTATTTTAATTTATCTTTATGAGTTGTTTCCATCAAAATTAATACCTAAACTGTCAATTATATTCTGAGATTTTTTTATTATTGTAACTGTCATATTCAACCTTATATCCATCCTTTGAAAAATAAAATCACTACATGTGTGTGCGTACGACTTACCGTCTCGATGTCATGGTGTAATCTGTTATTCATCACCACTTAACTTGGATGGTTTTAATGATTTAAATATTAAATATATATGATTATTATAACATTATGTGTATTATTAAATATTATATACACCATCCACTTCAATATCATTTCACAATTATGGGAATTATATCATTGCTTGTGCGTACATACGACCCACCATCTCCACGGTGTGATATGATTCATTCCAAATGATATTCATTAATGTATGATTATATAAATGAATAGAATGAATAAATTTGATATATATTATCCCGATATCATTATAGAAATGATATAAATATATCCTAATAATAAGATTAATAAATTATTTGACAAAAATGGGTGAATAAATAAAGCAGTTAATACCCAATGGATGAGTAATAATGTTATTAACAATTGGTAAGTAATATTATCACTTATGATATTATAAAAATGAATATTATTCTAGAATAAGTTAATGAAATTATTTAAAACCTAATATGTGAGGTTTATACATGTATGATGGAACCCATACATAAACTAAGGGATAATTTTTAAATCTCATTACTATCTGGGATTGTTTATATGTAAGTATTTACTGGTTTTTTCTATCATTTGTCTCCAGGTTTTCAAACATAATTATTTCATAAAATATTTTACTATTATACCATATATTTTCGAAGTCATGTTCACCCATTTTTAAATTTTTAATACATGTTTTTAAAAGAATCTTTATTTCATTTTCCATACGATGTACCTTTTGACTTTTCTGGAAGAGGTAAGAGAAGAATGTATTTTTACCTTATACGACATGAATTAATTCTTAAACCTTCATAATGAAATATTTTCATGAATCTTATCATGAAATATTTCAAGGTTATTTTCCAAGAAATTATTATTTTTTTGAAATTCCACATTATTTTAAGAAAATAAATTGTTTTCGAATGAGAAATGTTATTTTCCTCGTAAATTAATTTCAAGCGTTTTATCAAAATTATTTTCCCTCTAGGATGAATTTATTTAATAGGTTTATGTTTCATGTATACTATCCTTTTTAATCCTATAGTTTGATGGGGTTTATGATGGAATGATATTTATTAAATCCATTTTTTCATGGATTATGTTACGGATGATGTTTAAGAAACCCATTTTATTCATTGGGTTATTCTATGATGAATGATTTATGTTTCTGTGGACCATGTAAGAATAATTTCCTAATGAGAGGGGTTGGACCAATATCTCCCTCAAATTCATTAGTTAGATATTTATATCTCATGAGATACATAAGGATGGAATGGGAAATGAACATAGTTCAGTAATACTAGGATGGAACACTATGTAAACCTTGTTCAGTAATACAGTGATGGAAGGAGGAGTGAACTCAGTTCAGTAGTGTACTTTTTCTTCTATAATGGTGTTGGCGATGAGATTTGACAAATTTGAAATGATTTTATATTATTATTCTTTTTTGAAAAATTAATTTTTTATGCTAATGATATTTTCTCATGGCTCATTTTCCTTTATGTTTTATTCCTTAAGATCTTCCAATATTTATTTTTTTTCTCAATATTCTAATATATTTTTAACAAAGTATGATTTTCAAAAGTTTTTTCCATATTATTGAATTATTATGTTCATGTTTTGTTTGATATTTTCCTTTTTACACGTAATTACCATCTAAGATCACCCCTTTCATATGATTTATTTAAACTTGGATATAAAGAAAGATTTTGGGTCGAAAAACCAATGGGGAAGATCTTTATGGGAGATTTTTAAGATCATTCACCAAATTAGAATAATGTGTTCCATGTTTCCAAAGTTACTATACTAATATGTTCTTTAGGAAATTTTTTTGTAATGTATTATGTATTACAGAAAAGTAATGTAATTTCTGTATAAATAAATATTGGAAATTTAAAGTTGGTATTACAGAGAACGTATAATTATCCTTTGGAAACTAGGATGAGAAAACATTAGAGAGATCACTATAGATACTTAAAAGGATATTTCTAGGGATGTCCCTAAGGATAGTTCAAACTATAGGTAAAAATATTATAATTTTGATAACTATCATGAATATCCTTGGATTAAACCTAAGGTGTCATATATAGAAATATTATAAGTTATTTTCCTTCTTTATGTGATTTTTTTTTATGATAATTGTTTCTCACATTTTTCTTTATAGTCTTATTCAATAGCTGGAACTATATAGAACATCATTAATGTTGAATGTTTTAGATGTGGAAAGTATGGGAATTATAATAATAGATTTCCAAATTGGAAATATCATGAAGATAACCAGGAAGTAGGTACGATTTTTGGTTAAACAATTGAGTATAAGGAGATTGTAAATGATATTTGAAAGGTATGTGATGTTATTCAAGTGTTTTTTACCTTAAACATAATAAGAATGATTAAATTAAGTTTGAGGAACCTTTATTCATGATTAAAATTTCATATTCTTGTAATGAATAAAATAATGAAGCCTAGTTAATAGTTTAATAATAATGTTTTACAATTTAAGTGTATATGATTTGGAATTCAATGATTATGTATAAGTATTTTTAGAATAATTTTTTTGTTAAGGACTGAAAAGGATATGTTGAATGGTGGTGAAGACATAGAAAAGTGATTTTATGTAAAGGTAATATTTTGATTAAGGGAAGTTAACCCTTAATGTGTTCAAGATGTGAAGAAAATTATATTTATCATGGATAAAAATATATTGGATGTGATTAATTGGATGATAAAAATATTATATTTTTTGACACGTTGGTTATGCTATCATGGATTACGTATACAACTTTTTGGGACCTAAGTAATATATCAAATATGTTTTGGAATAAGGAAACATGCATGCTTTAAATAAAGATATTGGGTTATTCATGTTATTACTGAGACTCAAGAATACATAATGAACTTATTCACATATATGGAATGAGACCAACAAGGGATACCATATGATATATATAAGGGATAAATTTTAGGCCGAGTTAGTGTACTTCATTCTAAAGTATTTGATTTTTAGATTTCTTGAGGATATAAGGGTATCAATTTATGTAAATTTTAAATTAAACAACATATGATGTTTTTTAGAATATGCTATTATCTAAGTATAGGTGGACTTATGCATATTCGATAACTTGAACTAACATTTTTGTTGTGATAAAGATAGATGGAATGACCTATCATTATATTTATGGGTCACATGATCTACTAATACTTCAGGAATAAAAAATTCAACTTCATTTCTTTGAATAAGAGTTAGATGGGAAACTATTCAAGGCAAAACCAATTGTGAGATTGTACCAAAAACAAGAATGTATATATTCTCATACAAATTATTCAATATTAGGAAAAAAGGATCATGGTGTAAAAGGGTGTCTTATTATCATAATTTTTTGATGATATTAATGATCCCTTTCTTTCTTCTTTAGTTTATGATATTTTTATTCTTCACATTAACTAGATCACCAAATTTCTTATGATCAGTTATATTTATCAATCTCTATGATTATTTACACTTTTCCTCTATTCCCAAACCTTCACCTATTTTCTCCTATGTAGATAGATAGTTATAATTTATTATGGGTAACTATTATTTTCCAACTATTCATTTTTAGAAGGATGTTTTATTATTTGTTTCAATGAAGTTAGTTTTAATGAAAAAACATTCAAGTATTAAACCTATGATAACCCAAATGAATTTTGTTGGAAAATTCATTTTAATGGGGGTAAAATGTAACACCACAATATTTTTTTGTAATATAATTTTGTTTAATGTATTATGGTTTATGCTACACTAGGTTAATTTTTAAAAATATGAAATAGTAGCTTTTCTTGTGGTATACGTAGCGTAATTATTGGCTTGCATTATACACAATTTCATTTCCTTTTAATAAAATTCATTTCACACAAAACCATGTTTAAGAGAACAACTAAATATTATTATGTTACATTATAACCAAGGAATTATAATTATGATTATGAAAGTTATTAAATTAATTATGAAGATATGATTTACACCTATATGTATGATTAATTATTTGAAAATAAAATACTTATAAATGAAAATAAATCCATTTTTAAATAAATGGAAATATTTTTTTGAGAACTATTTAAATGAATTTTATTATGTTTATAAAATAATAAAATCACTCTTTATGGATTCTATTAAGGAATTATATATCTAATTTATTCAATATAATTTCTAAAACCCATATTATATGTTTTCTAGACATGATATAAGAACAAATTCATTTTTTGGATTAAAAAAATATTTTTCAACAAAAAATGTAGTTTTATATCCTTTTGATGGCACACCCATTTTAAATATTTATTTTGAAACATTTATATATTATATTTAACAAAATAAAATTCTTATTTTAAATAGGGACATCAATATTTAGTTTGGTTGATGTTTTGGTATTTTTCTAAAAAGTTAAATTTTTTTATGAATAGTGAAATGCAGAGTTTTTTTATAAAAATAATTATTTTCATTTAAGGTATATACAATTTAAATTTATGTTCTGGATTAGTTTAAATTTTAATTAGTTAATTTTAAAATAACCAAAATAATTATGGTTTTTAAATATATTTCATACACAAATATATTATAAAAACGTTTTCTGTTTTAAAATGACATTTTTATAAGAAACTGTTTCTCATGACATTTTTCCTATTTTATTTTAAATTTATTTTTGTAACTTATGTGTTTTTTATTTTGAAAATGGATATCAAATTTTCATTTCGAATGTATAATTTTTTAAGTATAACCCTATTTTTTTAAAAAAAGTTTAATAGTACCAATGCTAAATTTTTTTACCACAATAAATGGTAGATTTGGTAATATAGGTTAAAAATAAAATTATAAAGATAATAAAATGTCTGAAAATTTGAAAAAAAATATTTGATGAATAAATTCGACCCTTATCACTCATGGATCGAAATTATGTTATTTAATGGATACCTTTTTCCCAAAATTACCTAAATGAAATAAAATCAAAGAAAAACACAAAGTTTCATTTTCTTTGTCTTTAATATATATTATGTGTACATATAGGGGAAAATTGGTGGTATCCTAGAATATAAATTTCAATTTTTAAATTATTGAACATATTTAATAATAATAATTTTATTTTTATTTTTTTGATCAATTTAGTAGATATTATAGTATTTATAATTTTTTATTTAATGAGAAATTAAAGATGTAACATTCATGTTTTAAATAATATATTATTTTTAATATAAGGTTATATAGAATCGAAATTTAACTCTAAATAATCATTTGAAATATAATTTTTTTCTTTATAATTATAATTTATTTTCAAATTTCCTGTAGTAAATATTTAACTTAAAAATGTATACATTGATGATGCATAAATTGTTTAATTTATGGAAAAAAAATAAAATAATTTAAATTATAATTATAATAACCATTAAAAGACAAAAAACGTGATAAAATCTTATTTATAGAGTGTGTGTATACCTTAATCATCCAAGGGATAATTTATTGACCATTTAGAGCCATATGGAAATGATTCTGACACTTATAATATTTTATTTAATGTAGTGTTAAAGTTGTCACATTCATGATTTAATAAATATGACATTTTTAATATTGAATTTTCCCGAGGATCTATTCTTATAAAAATATTAGTCTGGAAGGTGGAAGAATTATTTTAATTATTTTATTTGTTTTTTAATTTGTATTCAAAAAATATGTATATTAAATATTTATACACTACAAGTATAGTAATTATTTTATTAATGGAAATACCACATTAATGTTATTAAAATGTGAAAATAAATATAATTTTTTATAATTAATTTATAAAATTAATTTTATAGATTACCTTTACAGCATATGGATTTAATAAAATACCTTTTTTGATGATAAAATCTTGTCTTGATATTTTTAAAAATAAATACATTGAATAGTGTCAAAATTTACACTATTGATTGATTATAAAAATTTGGTATTATTAAATTATTTAAAAATTATAATACATTTTAAAAAAATATATAATAATTATTATGTGGTCTAAAATTTTCTAAAGTACTATTTTATGGTATAATTGATATCAAATAAGTATAAATTACACTATTTTAATATAACAATATTTGTAACCTTAGTTAAAATTAAATAGAATAACTAGGTGTTAAATTAATATGATATGGTGTAAATGGACATAAAAATGTGTATAAATTTTTTTAATTACAACAATATTTCATCTCATATTCTAATATAAGAAATTTTTTAGGTTTCTTTTATGTGGTTTCAATATATTATAAATTAATATTTTGGGAAATTCCAAAGGTTCTCCCAACCTCAATTATAAAATGGTACATCCTCCCTCACAACTTCACTCCACATTGAGCCTTAAAGATCATATATTCCCTAGTCATTTCCCTTATAAATTTCCTTAGACATATTCTAGAGGTCATGGTCTTATGAATATACCTACTCTAGTTCTTTTAATAGGAGATCTCAAGGGATATCATCGAAGAAGAGGTAATTTTCTCTAATGATTCTTTCAAAAAAAATTCATCTTCTACTTTCTCTTCATGAGTCGTTTCCATCCAAAAGTATTACCTAAAGTGTAACTTGTATTATGAGATGTTATTATGTCTATAGAACAACTATATTCTACCTTTTATCCATCCTACCGAAAAAGAAATCATGACACATGTGTACATATGGATTACTATCTCCACATTAGAGTGTAATCTATTATTCCTCATTTCTTTACATGGATGGGAGTAATGATGGAAATAATAACAATATATGATTATTTTAACATGATATTGATTATTAAATATTATATACACCATTTATATCAATACTTTTCCATAATAATGAGAATGATATCATCGCTCATGTGTACGTATGACCTATCGTCTCCAAGATATGATGTGATTCATTCTACATGATCTTCATTAAATCATGATTACATAAACGAATAAAATGAATAAATTTGATATATATTATAAAAATTACATTATGGAAATTATATAACTATAACCAACTAAGAGGAATAATAACTTATTTTATGAACATATGTAAGAAAATAAAGTAGTTAATACCTGATGGATGAGTAATAATATTATTAAAAAATGGGTAATAATATGATAACTTATGATATTATAAAAATGAAAATGATTATATAATATGTTAATGACATTATTTAAAACCTTATACATGAGTTTCATAGACATACAATAGAACCCAACCTGTGGTAAGGGATAATTTTGAAATCTCATTGTTATCTGAGATTATTTATACATAAGTATTTACTGAGGTTTATTTATCATTCATGTCTATGTTTTCAAAACAATTCTTTCATGTAATATTTTATTTCTCTCCTATGGATGTTTAAATTCATTTTTACCCATTTTTTTCTTGTTACACATGGTTTAAAAGGAATATTTATTTTCTTTTTAATATGAGATACTTTTTCACTTTTTAAGAAAAATTATGAGAAGAATGTTTTTTAACTTATAAAACATGAATGAATTTGTACAATTTAATAACAACATATTTCTATGAATCCTATACTACAATATTTCAATATTAACTTCCAATAAATTATTTTCATTTAAAATTTCATGGTATTTTAAGAAAATAAATATTTTTTAAATAATAGAGGATATTTTCATCATGAATTAATTTCAAGTGTTCTATAAAAAAAATTTCCATCTAGAATAGAATTATATAATAGGGTTATATTCCAAGTACGCTATCCCTATATTCCAATGGTTTGATGGTTTTTATAATGAAAATATATATAAATAATTCATTGTTATTACATGGATTATGTTATGAAAGATGTTTATGAAAATCATTTTATTCATTGGGTTGTGGTATGTTAAATGATTTAGGTTTTTGGTGCACACATAATAATTATTTCATTATGATATGGGTGGGACTTATATCTCCCTCTGATGCATTGGGTAACAATTTATATCTCAGGATAAAGACTGGGATAGAATAGGAAATAATCTTGGTTCAGTAATATGGGGTTGGAATAGTAAATAAACCTAGTTCAGTAATACATGGATGGAACAAGGAGTGAACTCAGTTTGGCAATAGTATTTTTCCACTATTATGGTCTTGGAAATGATCTTTGACAAATATGAAATGATTTTATATGATTATGTGTTTCCCACACATCCATGTTTTATGAGAATGTTATTTTATCATGGCTCATGTTCCTTTATGTTTTATGCCTTTTGAACTACTAATATTTATTTCATGTATCATGATTATGATATATTTTGAACATGGTATGATTTTAAAAGGTTATCATTGTGTTATTATATTCTTATGTTCATGTGTTTTTTTACATCTTCTTTTTTTACCCATAATGGGCATCTAACCTCACCATTTTCATGTGTCTTATTTTTTCCATGATATAAATAATGGTTTTAGGTAGGAAAACTAAATTTAAATATATTTATAGGAGATTTTAGATATATTTCATCAAATTATTAGAATGTTTTCAATGTTTATGATGGTACTAAACTAATAGGGTCTTTGGAGGGTTTTTTCGTAATGTATTATGTATTCTGAACAAGTAATTTAATGTTCATGTATATAGAAATTAGTTTATTAATAAATTCATAATAATATGGATATATAAGAACATATCCCAACATGAAAAAATAGAAATTAAGAATAAAAACATATAAGACGAGGTTGAAGGAAAAGGAGTGTGAAAGATCCCTAACTAAAGTTTGACCTATAAACAGGTGTACCTGATGGTTCATGGGTGGGATTAATGACACTTAAAGGGGTATATTATCGTTTATAAATAAAATGGACAGTAATGGGGATATGTAAGAATATATTATAATATTAGGGATTAGACAAAAATCCATAGAATTAACAAGATACGTGAATTAAAAACGGGCAGTAGATGTCCCTTACCTTTAGAGTGTGAATCCATGAGCTATGGAAGAGATTATTGAGACCATGGGAGCAACTTACGAGGACTCTAAATATGATAGTAAAGATTAAGTGGATGATCAGACTCAAGGAGTACATAGAGGTCTGGGATAAACTGAACTCCTCATTTGAGGTCCTACTAAATAAGGAGCCATACTTTTAGGTATTCTCTATTTCCTAAAATCTATTTAGGGATATGGATTCTGGAAGAATTGTTTTTTGATTCAATGATGCTTCTTTCCCCTTTGATAATTAATATTTCGTTTCTCACTCTCCCTTTCTTGAGGGGGGGGTTGTTTCCCATTTTTTTCGGCTGGAGGGATTTTGGGTTGTTCTTTTCCAGCATTTTTCTGTCCTGCATCAGATGGGATTCAAAGCATGAGGCCGCCAATTTTGCATGACAGTTGGAGTGGAAGACTGAGAGGGTATGGCCTGGCCATTGGTTCTATGCCCGTGCATCCTCGCATGGTACTGGTTGTCGAGTGCTCATGCCTGGTGGGGGCCTAAACATGATGTAGCTATTGGGGCGAAGTAGGACATGGTTTGTTTGAGATCTTTTGTGCTGTTACTTTGGTTATTTTGATGGACTCAGGGTTTCTCGCTTTTCTGTTAAAAGTGATTTGATAATAAAATAAAAAATAATTTTTAGTAAAGATTAATGATGTGTTTCATGTATTTTTATATAAGATGGGTGGGAGATTTTGTGGGTTTATATAGGAAATGAGTGGGTAATTCTTTATCATTTCTCAAACATAGAGTTTGGAATCTATATAATAAAACAACCAAAATACAAACCTTCCAATTGTATTTTCTCACTTTTTCTTCCAAATTGAAGTAGTTTTAATTATTTTATGATTTTAAGGGTTTAAATTAATAAATTAATACACTTTTTAATGTATAATTGAGTCATACTCTTAGAGGAATTATTTTAATACCATAAAATATATTAATGGTTTTGGAGTATTCATAATAGTTTTGTAAAATTAAAAAAATAAACATAAAATAATATTATATTAAATTTAAAACATATATTTGGTTATTTATTCCCTTCATAGTATTTATTACATCACATTTTTATCATTATGATGTCTTGATACCAAACGTATATTTATAATGTATTTAATTTTTACCTAAAAACATGACTATCTAAGAAAATTAGAAAAATTCTAAATTGGATAATTTCAATGTTCTGATTACAAAAATAATATACCTTTCATATAAATAATTTTATTAATATGTTTTTTAAATTTAAAATAAGGATCAACATTTATTGAGAAATGCATATTTTTTTACAATAATTGTTTTTAGACCCTCATAAAATTACATTTTACTTCATAAAAATTATAATATTATTTCAATTTTCAAATAATGATTTAATAATAATATTTTATTAAAATATAATTTATATACAATATCAATTAATTCATCAAAAGGGATGTCTTAATTGAAAGTTTATTTTACTTAAAAAAACAATTTATGTTTTATTGCATGAAAATAAAAATCATTTATAAAGTAAAAAATAATAGGAAATAAATATAATAAACATCTTAATGAAAATTAAAAATAAATATTTGGTTTATGTTTTTTATATACTCGGTTAAATTATTTTTACCCTTAAATAACCTATTTTTCTTTTACCATGGTAATTTATATTTACAACCTTTACTATTCATTTTGAATAAAAATTAAGTTGGCCTTATTACCTAATATTAATTATCATGATTAAAAATATGGAGTACATTTAATCAAAATCAATAAACATAGGTGGATGAATTTAATTTAATATAAAACATAAAATCTTAACAGAAAGGAGTTTTATGGAAAATACATTTACAAAAAATGTGAATTTTATTTAACACTATTACAACTCATCATCATTATATGAATTTAAATTCATAAATATAGATATATAACCTAAAACATTCATTTATAACATTTATCATTCGGTTTCATTTTAATTAATTATAATTGAGAACCATTATGCATTTTAATATATTATTCAGAAGAAACAAATGTGTTTTAAACCTAAAAATAAAATTATATTAAATCTAATATAATGATGATGTAAAATGTACTGAATTGAATTAAACATAACTATAGAATTGTTATGATATATTTTAATAAAATTAAAAATTATAATTTTACTTTTAAATAAATTATTTTATCAAAATATATGATAATTTGGCATAAAGACGATACATTTCACTATTCACTAAAAATATATTTTTTCTAGAAAATCGAAAATTTTAACCCTAAGTTAGTTTTGATATTGTAATATAAAAAACATTGTTCATCTTATGAAATAAAGTATATACATTTTCTAGAAACTAATGATAATATATTCTTTCATAAAAATAAATAAAAAATCATTTTGGAAGAAAACATATTTTGATGAATAAGAAGACATTACCAAAACATGATTGATTATTTAATAGTCCTTTATCAATATATTTAAGTCATATGAATATATTTCATAAAGTATTTACCCATATTTATATCCTCAAATTTAATAGAATGTTTAAGATGGCCATATTTAAATAATCATTGTCTATTTGGGTTTGGTGTTGCATATCGCATACGCTATCAAACATAGTTTTATGTTTAAAAACATGGGGGATTACAATTCTGGTCCCAATAGTCACATAATTAGTTGAATACATACATGTGCTGCAAGTTTATAGACCAGTTATCATATTATAACCCATACAAAATAATATTTTTTATAATCATTTCATTATGATATAACCAATGGAAAATAAGTGAACATCAAAATCATTTCACCATTTCATCAAAGTAAAACCACTGGAGAAAGAATATGTTTTATAAAAAATATTATAATTACAATCATACACCGTCCATAGAAATAATAAGAATAATATCATTGAATCATATCCCAGGTAAATATTAGGAAATATCAATTGATGTTATCATATATTGAAAATTATTTTAAAATATCGCATAGAAATTTTATTGAAGGAGAGACCCTTTTAACAATGAAATATTTTATTAAAAATATATAAATATCCAATAAATTAAAAAATTAAAAAATAATCATCAAGGTAACTTTTTTGTTTTTTGTGGTTGTTTTTTTATTGATATAGTATCTTGAAAAGATCTGTTGTGGAGTTCTAATGTGATTATTGACCTATTATATTAGCAAACCTTTAAGATAGTGGTATGGATGCTTTGGATGTGGTTTGTAAAATTTCATATGTGTGTGGACCTATCTCACCATGATCCATTATTGGGGGAAGGTATTATGTTATTTTCATTAATGATTTTTTCAGAATGACATGGATTTTTTCCATTTCCCATAAGAATGATGTTTTTAGTTTCATAACATATTATCAGAGGGAATCTGAAAGGATTCATCAATACGTGATTCTAAATTTTTTAACTAATAATTTTATGGTATTCACCAATATCCAAGTGGAGTATTCTTTCAATAAATACAGGATATAGAACCATGTTTTGGAAATTTGAACTCCTAAACAAAATGGAGTAGTTTATAGGGTAAATAATAATGAAAAAAAATTCATACTATTTTTTATTGAAAGGGACCTACCAGATAAATTCTAGAAGGAAGATGTATTGACATTATTATACATATTTTTTATGTATTTTTTTCCCATAAAAGGAAAATAGTATATATGAGTTGTGGTACAAAAATAATACAACATTAAAATAATTTCAAATCATGGGAAGTTATTTTTTTATTATCAATAATGTGAAACATAGAAATTTTGAGTCTCATTGACATGTGTTTATATTCTTCGGATACTTATAAAAAATAAATCATATAAATTCATCAATAAGAGTCTAGGAAATATGGTTGAAATAAATGGGATCTCTATATTAGATAATTAATAGATTCTTTAACATCACATCGAAAAATTCCTTTGTGATGTTGATGAGGAGGTAAAGAAATCTATGAGTTAGAAGTTAGAAGTGACAATATTGAAGAAGATACTATTGACAATAAGAAGTAATTCAATAATGTGTCAACATAGAAGTCAAATAGTGTAATTGAAATTGAGATTCATATCATCATTGGTGATTAGTCCATGCTTGTTAAAACATAGAGAATGATGTATTTATAGTAGCCATCCTTAATATTTCAGGTAGATCCTAAATGTGTTTAATAAATGTCGATAAATGAGAACTAGGTTTAGGATATGAATGAAGAGATTGAAAAAATTGATAACAATCAGACATCGTAGATTATTTTTTTATAGTTAGATAATAATTAACTCAACGCCAACTGGGACTTCTAGAAAAATTAATTGAATGTGGTTTTGTAATTTGATAAAAATCATAACTAGTATCAAAGGGATACACCCATATTGATGGAATCAAAGTTAATGAGTAATTTTATATTTCAAGGTCAATGCTATTTTAATATTCCTTTCTATGAAGTAAAAAGGAAATTAAAAGTTTTCTATATGGATGTTAAGATGGTATTTCATAATGGTGTTCTAGAAGAAGAAGTATAAATTAAACAAACATGTTGGTTTATTTTCCATGAATATGTAAAAACAAATCAATTTAAGAAAAATTATATGGATTAAATTTGGAAATGAAATCATGATATTCAATATGACATCAATATTTAAAGAATCACAAGTTTTAGTAAGGTAGAGTTGATTATAATAATTACATAAAAAATGAAAATAATGAATGCACTATGTTTATAGTGTATGTATATGACTTAATATTTGGTGTATTAGATGAAGCATAGTGAAAAATGTTCAAATAAGTTATGAAAAGTGTGTTTGAAATGTCAATGTTTGTCAAACTAACATTTTTCCTTGGTTTACAGGTGATGGAAGAAATGGAAAATTCATTTCACACTCCAAATATTACAAGGAGGTTTGTAGAATACTTAGTATAGATAATTTCATGTATATGAATACTCGGGTGGTTACCAAGATGAAAATTTCAAGGGATGATTAATAAAAATATGGTAACATCATAGAATATTGGAAAATAATTATCACTATATATTACATAAGAGTGACATTACCTTATATTTCTTTTCCACATTCTAAGAAGTTAAGTATCAAATAAATCCCAAATAATTCCACACAAATTAAGTGAATTGAATACTTAGTCATATCAAGGGAAATATAGAATTCATTTGTCCATACAATTACATGTATTAGCAAGGTTTATTCACATATACAAATATAGATTGGTTTTGTTCAAACGATAATTGAAAATCACTGTTAGGTGGTGCATTATATCTTTTTGGTTTGTGTATTTATTTGTTATGCAAGAAGTAGGATTTCATTTCAATGATCACTTCAAATTATAAATATATTTTGGACACTCCATCTTTCATGTAGTCATTGTGTATGAAGCATAAACATGAAGATATTAGAGTTCAAGTGAAGTCTTCAATTAGAACCCATTTCTATAATTCATGACTTATATATCTCATTATAGTTCTAGTCTGTCACTCACTGACCAATAACATTGAAATTAATAAATATTTTATCAAGGAGAAGGTGGAGTATTGGATTGGGATGTTAGAGTATATTCCTACAGAACTATAGGTTACAGAAATTATAATTAATTCCTTACCCAAAGATTCATTTGAGCGTCATCGACTTGCTCATAGAGTTTAGTAAACATCCCACACATGAGGTAGTGTATAAGTGGACCCCCTAATCCATGAGAAATGGTATATTTTTACTTATTCTCAATTTTTTTTACAATGTTTCTTCCAAAAAGGAGTGAACATTGGGTTCATTAGAAAAGTTGTATAAAAAATCTTGATTATGGTAGGGGATAATTTGTTAGGGTGATCAATGAAATAGGGGGGTTTTATTATGAAAATTATGATGAATCTTGAACAAAGATTACGTATGAAAGAAATAGGGTTTGTTGTGAAATAAGTTTCTTGTTTTGGGAATAAATTGATTAATTTATGAACATTTCATGATACACTTGTTTCTCACCCAGAAAATGCATCATGTGATTTTGGTAGACAATGGAAGGGAATGTTGTGTTATCAACATATTTAAAACATAATCATTAAATTGTTATCAAAGGTTGAAGAGTTTTCAACAAACCCAAAGGTGGAGATTGTTTTCCTAAAATTCGTCACGGTAATGTTTCATTGATTTTGGGATGATTGAGTTTGTTGACACAGTTGGTTTATAAGATTATTTTTGGAGTTATATCATGATTTTTGACCAAGTATGTGTATAAAGAAACAAGAAATGGGTATGGAAGCTTTATAAGTTGTATATAAAATTTCACATTCAAGGTGGTGTAATTTTCTAGTGTTTTTCATATTTTTGGGTCAAAATATTTGAGTAAGGATAAATACTCCTGAAATATGATCTTCTATAAATTTTATTCAATGATATGAAAATGGCATGGAGTATTCAAAATTTTGGTGTCACAATGGTTTTACATTCATGAAATAATATTTTGTGAATGACTATTGAGATGTGTAGGGAAAAGGTATTAAGATACATGATTATGTGAATTTTTATTAACATAAAATAGATGTATGTTATGTGAATTGGATAAGTTCCAAAAATTGAAAAATCTAGAATTATACATTATTTTGAGAAGTTTTTCGAATGGAAATTTTTTTAGATATTTCACGAAGACATGGGGTTTCAGAAACAAGTTTGAAGTGCATTGTGATAAATTTGTGTTATTCTTAAATGAATCATAAAATGGAGAAAATTTTTGTAAATAGGTATCTACCATGCTCTTTTGGTTAGAGGAATCCATCACAAAGATCTAGAGGCTTTGAATTCATGATAGTCTTTATAAAGGTATTTTCTTTCTTGATGGTTTTCATAGACCATCAGTTTTGAGAATAAATACAGCTTCATGAATGAGTAGTGAGCATTGTGAAATTTTTGGGTTTTGTGAAAGAATAATTATTCATGAATAATTTATATGTTTCTTGAAAGTTAGGTTGGATTTTTTCAATGATAATCTTAAATGAATAACAAATATTTTTCTATGAATTATGTGGTAATGTTGTATTAATAACATGGATTAAAGTGGAACATAATGATGCTCTAAAGTGGGTGTAAAAAATATTTTGTTCATTTAATAAATGGATGAATATTCTTAAGTTGATGTGAGAAAACTTATGTTGAGAGAGAAGTGATCCTTTGAATTTTGAATCGTTGTAAATCAAGAGTGGCGGGTTGTATGTTCTGAACATTCTTAATAGAGGGGTTCCTTGGTGGATTTGATATATATGAACACATCCATTGTATAATAATTGGGCATAGCCCAGTGAGGGTGTACTAAGTAAATTTTTTATGTAAGGTGCATTCCTTCATTTTGGCTCATACATTTCAATAGGGTATAGAGAGAATAGTATTTTGTTTAACACTAAAATAGGATCTTAAGGGGTAGTTTTTTTAATCTTTCATAACTTGACTCATAACTTACCCCTTATCTTATGATATATAACCTATTTGGGATGATTAAAACATATAGTTTTAAAATAAACATGGAAACATTTAATTTATTATTTAAATGATTTAAAATCCATAACATTGGGAAAAATCGTTATTATCATACATAATAAAATAACGACTCCTCTAACAAATTTTTTAAAATATAAAACTTCTTCATATGGAAATTATAATAAGATTCTTTTAAAATAATTTTAAAAACATCTGGTGTAAAAATTACATTTAAAATCATTTATGATATTAAATATATTCTTTGAAATATATTTTTAAATACATGTATATAGAAGAAAATGAATTTTTGATCGAAGAGGGAAATAAAAAAAGATTTCCTAAAACATTATTCATTCAATATCATGAGTGTATAAATATTGGTAAATGAAATGGAAGCATGTGTTCTATAGAAATAAACGTGGGATAATAAAACTCATGAGTTTCTTGCAAAATAGATTATAAGTATTCATCATCTAAAACCTAATCATAAACCATCCCCATAAATAATGAGATTGAAACCGACATCCTTTAACACATTGGTAAACTATGCATCATAAGCCTTGTGAGAGAAAGAAAATTATATAGATATGTATATCAAATAATTTTCATAATAATAATCATCAAATACATTCAAGGTATATGAAACACAAAAAATAAAATATTTTTGAATATAGAATATTCTTTGCAGAAATAAAAGTGAGATAAAATCTATTACCCCATGTCTGAATTCCATAATATGTGTTCAAACCACATGTATAATAAAAATAAATTTATTATAAGTCAATTATAAAACCATAACTGTATATATAATACCATATATAACTAACTTATAAACTTTTATCACCTATTTGTTATGAATTATTTATTCAATTTACTCACTACGGGAAAAATGGGTATTTGCGACGGGTTATTTGCGACGGGAATAAATCCCGTCGCAAATAACCCTGTTAAAAACTTATTTGTGACGGGGAAGGTTATCCCGTCGCAAAAGGACCGGCGCCCTTTGCGCGCCAAATCGCGGGAAAACTATTTGCGACGGGAATATTCCCCCGTCGCAAATAGTATGTCGGCAGGTGGTTATTTGCGACGGGTCCCGTCGCAAATAACTATTTAACTGTTGACCGTAATAAATGCTGGCTAAGGTATTTGTGACGGTTCCCATCGCAAATACTAGTATTTGTGACGGTTCCCATCGCAAATACTAGTATTTGTGACGGTTCCCATCGCAAATACTAGTATTTGTGACGGGTATCCCGTCGCAACTAATCTAACCTATAAATACCCCCATCCGTTTTTTTCAACTCATTCTCAAATTCCATCTTCTTCTTCTCTCAAGATTTTATTTCTACAGTTCAGTTTTTATCAAGTTTAATTTTTTTCTCCGGAGTTGGTATTGAAGTTTTGAAGAACGATCAGAGATCAACCTCAGATCAATTTTCAAGGTATTTGTATTTATTTTAATTTCATATTTATTTTTAATGTTTTATTAGTTTTAATTATTCTTAATTAGTTGTAATTTAATATTGTTTACATTGTTTTATAACTTAATAAATAGTAATAAATACTAATAATTAGGAATAATAACATTATTTAATTATTAATATATTTTTTTATTAATATTAAAATAATATAATTTTTTATATATATACAGTTCTCTTTTCATCTGTGTGTTTGCTGTCTTCACATGTATTATTTGTATATGGAGATAGAAAACACACAGATGAAAGGAGAACTGTATATAAATTAGAAAATTATATTATTTTAATATTAATAATAAAATATACTAATAATGTTATTATTCATAATTATTGGTAATTATTCCTAATTATTGGTAATTATTCATTTAATTAGTCATAATTAAGAACAATTACCAATAATTACCAATAATTAGTAATACTTAGTAATAATTACCAATAATTAGTAATAATTACCAATAATTAGTAATAATTAGTAATAATTCGTAATAATTACCAATAATTAGTAATAATTACCAATAATTAGTAATAATTACCAATAATTAGTAATAATTACCAATAATTAGTAATAATTAGTAATAATTAGTAATAATTAGCAATAATTAGTAATAATTACCAATAATTAGTAATAATTACCAATAATTTGTAATAATTACCAATAATTGGTAATAATTACCAATAATTAGTAATACTTACCAATAATTCGTAATAATTACAAATAATTACCAATAATTAGTAATAATTAGAAATAATTACCAATAATTAGTAATAATTAGTAATAATTAGTAATAATTACCAATAATGAGTAATAATTAGTAATAATTAGTAATAATTAGTAATAATTAGTAATAATTACCAATAATTACCAATAATTAGTAATAATTAGTAATAATTACCAATAATTAGTAATAATTAGTAATAATTAACAATAATTAGTAATAATTACCAATAATTAGTAATAATTACCAATAATTAGTAATAAATAGTAATAATTAGTAATAATTACCAATAATTAGTAATAATTCGTAATAATTACCAATAATTAGTAATAATTAGTAATAATTAGTAATAATTACCAATAATTAGTAACAATTAGTAATAATTAGTAACAATTAGTAATAATTAGTAATAATTACCAATAATTAGTAATAATTACCAATAATTAGTAATAATTACCAATAATTAGTAATAATTATCAATAATTAGTAATAATTACCAATAATCAGTAATAATTACCAATAATTATCGGTAAATAGAAATAATTAGTAATAAATAGAAATAATTACCGGTAGTTAGTAATAATTAGTAATAATTACCAATAATTAGTAATAATTATTAATAAATAGTAATAATTACCAATAATTAGAAATAATTACTAATAATTAGAAATAATTACCAATAATTAGAAATAATTACCAATAATTACCAATAATTAGTAATAATTACCAATAAATAGTAAGATTTAGTAATAATTAGAAATAATTACAAATATTTAGAAATAATTACAAATAATTAGAAATAATTACCAATAATTAGTAATAATTACCAATAATTAGTAATAATTAACAATAAATTCCAATAATTACCAATAATTAGTAATAATTAGTAATAATTACCAATAATTAGTAAAAATTAGTAATAATTAGTAACAATTAGTAATAATTAGTAATAATTACCAATAATTAGTAATAATTACCAATAATTAGTAATAATTACCAATAACTAGTAATAATTAGGAATAATTACCAATAATTAGTAATAATTAGTAATAATTACCAATAATTAGTAATAATTAGTAATAATTAGTAATAATTAGTAATAATTAGTAATAATTATCAATAATTACTAATAATTAACAATAATTAGTAATAATTACCAATAATTAGTAATAATTACCAATAATTAGTAATAATTAAGAATAATTAGTAATAATTAAGAATAATTAGTAATAACTAAGAATAATTAGTAATAATTTGTAATAATTACCAATAATTAGTAATAATTAGTAATAATTAGTAATAATTAGTAATAATTAGTAATAATTATCAAAAAATTAGTAATAATTAACAATAATTAGTAATAATTACCAATAATTAGTAATAATTACCAATAATTAGTAATAATTAAGAATAATTAGTAATAATTAAGAATAATTAGTAATAATTAAGAATAATTAGTAATAATTAGTAATAATTACTAATAATTAGTAATAATTACCAATAATTAGTAATAATTACCAATAATTAGTAATAATTAGTAATAATTAGTAATAATTACCAATAATTAGTAATAATTACCAATAATTAGTAATAATTACCAATAATTACAAATAATTAGTAATAATTAGTAATAATTAGTAATAATTACCAATAATTAGTAATAATTAGTAAAAATTACCAATAATGAGTAATAATTAGTTATAATTAGTAATAATTAGTAATAATTAGTAATAATTACCAATAATTAATAATAATTAGTAATAATTACCAATAATTAGTAATAATTAGTAATAATTACCAATAATTAGTAATAATTACCAATAATTAGTAATAATTACCAATAAATAGTAATAATTACCAATAATTACCAATAATTAGTAATAATTAGTAATAATTAGTAATAATTACCAATAATTAGTAATAATTAGTAATAATTACCAATAATTAGTAATAATTAGTAATAATTAGTAATAATTACCAATAATTAGTAATAATTACCAATTATTAGTAATAATTCGTAATAATTACCAATAATTAGTAATAATTACTAATAATTAGAAATAATTACCAATAAATAGTAATAATTAGTAATAATTAGTAATAATTAGTAATAATTAGTAATAATTACCAATAAATAGTAATAATTAGTAATAATTACCAATAAATAGTAATAATTACCAATAATTACCAATAATTAGTAATAATTAGTAATAATTACCAATAATTAGTAATAATTAGTAATGATTAGTAATAATTAGTAATAATTACCAATAATTACTAATAATTATTACTAATTACCAATAATTAGTAATAATTAGTAATAATTAGTAATAATTTCCAATAATTAGTAATAATTAGTAATAATTACCAATAATTAGTAACAATTAGTAATAATTAGTAACAATTAGTAATAATTAGTAATAATTACCAATAATTAGTAATAATTACCAATAATTAGTAATAATTACCAATAACTAGTTATAATTAGGAATAATTACCAATAATTAGTAATAATTAGTAATAATTACCAATAATTAGTAATAATTAGTAATAATTAGTAATAATTAGTAATAATTAGTAATAATTATCAATAATTATTAATAATTAACAATAATTAGTAATAATTACCAATAATTAGTAATAATTACCAATAATTAGTAATAATTAAGAATAATTAGTAATAATTAAGAATAATTAGTAATAATTACCAATAATTAGTAATAATTACCAATAAATAGTAATAATTACCAATAATTAGAAATAATTACTAATAATTTGATATAATTACCAATAATTAGAAATAATTACCAATAATTACCAATAATTAGTAATAATTACCAATAAATAGTAAGAATTAGTAATAATTAGAAATAATTACCAATATTTAGAAATAATTACCCATAATTAGAAATAATTACCAATAATTAGTAATAATTACCAATCATTAGTAATAATTACCAATAAATTCCAATAATTACCAATAATTAGTAATAATTAGTAATAATTACCAATAATTAGTAACAATTAGTAATAATTAGTAACAATTATTAATAATTAGTTATAATTACCAATAATTAGTAATAATTACCAATAATTACCAATAATTACCGATAATTAGTAATAATTTGTAATAATTACCAATAATTAGTAATAATTAGTAATAATTAGTAATAATTAGGTCTATCTCAAAAAAAAGTTTGCGTTAGTCGTGTATGATCTAAACTCTATAATTATCCTAGCTTGAGTGTTTTTTCTAACAAATTATTCAAAACCAGTATTGCTTTTATATTTTATAGAGACATATGGAACAATGAGGTCGTCAACAATCATTATTAGGTGAACGCATATGGATAAATCAACATAGAAATCCAAACGGTTCTGGTTTAAATCCAGTATATGTAGAGGGTGTGGAGACTTTTTTATCATTCGTGGCATCAAATCCAGAATTTGTTTTAGAAGAAAAAATAAAATGCCCTTGCAGAAAATGTGCATTGAGAACGTTTGACACGTTTGACAAAGTGGGAGAACATCTCTTGCATTTTGGTTTTCAACCATATTATGTATTTTGGTATCAACACGGTGAACGCAGTTCCAGAGCAGGTGATACCAACTTGATTCCAGATCCATCCCGGTTTCAAGATTTAGTACATGATGTTGCAGGTTCATCTGTTTAACATACAGAAACTCCGGCTGATATAGCTTCAAATCTTGAGTTGGCACCGTCTGAATTTTATGAGTTGTTGAAGTCTGCTGAGGATGCATTATATCCTGGCTGCAAGATGAGCAAATTAGAAGCAGTTGCAAAATTTATGGCTATTAAATCAGATAACGGAATGTCAAACACCTATTTTGACCAGATATTTTCTTTGCTTAAAACACTGTTACCCGAAGGAAATGTTTTACCTGCAAATTACTATGAGAGTAAGAGGCTGGTTCGAAATTTGGGACTTATTTGTCAAAAGATTCATGCATGTTCAAATGACTGCATTTTATATTCTGGGGAAAATGAGTCGTTGGATAGTTGTCCCACATGTGGACAACTGAGATATAAAGAAGGACAACACGGGAAGTCTGGTTTGATTCCTGTAAAACAGTTGAGATATTTTCCAATTACATCCAAACTCCAGCGTTTATTCATGTCTAAGAATACAGCGAAAATGATGTCATGGCATAAAGAAAATATTTCAACCGATAAAAGCTTGAATCATCCAGCCGATGGTGATTCATGGAAACATTTTGATAGAGTGCATCCATCCTTTGCTTTAGAAGCTAGAAATGTTCGACTGGGCCTTTCCACTGATGGTTTCTGTCCGTTTGGATCTTATGGTAGTCAATATTCATGTTGGCCTGTTTTTTTAACTCCGTACAATTTACCTCCATGGATGTTGATGAAGGAGCCATATATCTTTTTGACTTCACTAATTCCAGGACATCTGAAGAAAAATATTGATGTTTATTTGAAACCATTGATTGATGAATTAAATTTATTGTGGAGTACTGGTGTCAGTACATATGATGTTACAACGAAACAAAATTTCATACTGAGAGCAGCATTGATGTGAACAATAAGTGACTTCCCGGCTTATGGGATGTTATCTGGCTGGAGTACACATGGTCAGAAATCATGTCCTTACTGTATGGGAGAGAACAAAGCATTTATGCTCATTCATGGAAAGAAACCTTGTTATTTTTACTGTCATCACAGGTTTCTTCCAGCTGATCATCCTTTTTGCAGAAACAGATCTCATTTCAGAAAAGGAACAGTTGAAAGGGAAGGACCTCCAAAAATGCTATCAGGTTCGGAGTTAAAATCAGTTGTACTTTCATTACCTCCCATCACTTTTGGTCCCCTAATAAACCAACACAAAAATTTCTGGTTTTTGGAAAGAACACAATTGGATTAAACGTATCATATTTTAGGATTTTCCATATTGGCCTGATTTGTTGGTCTGACACATGTTAGATGTCATGCATATTGAGAAGAACTGTTTTGATAATTTGTTTCATACAGTTTTGCATACGCCAGGAAAGAGCAAAGAAAATGTAAATGCACGTTTAGATCTTGCCCAAATTTGCAGGCGTCCAGAATTGGAACTGTTTGAGAATGTCAGAACAGAAAGGTTACTGAAACCAAAAGCAGCTTATACACTGTCTAAAGAAAACCATTTATTATTTTGTCAGTGGATTGCAGATTTGAGACTTCCAGATGGCTATGCTTCCAATTTGGGTAGATGTGTAAAGAATGGTCATATTACTGGATTAAAAAGTCATGATTGTCATGTTATAATGGAAAGACTGCTACCCATTGGATTAAGAGGTCTGTTGAATTCTGTGATTTGGGATTCCATAACAGACATGTCTCAATTTTTTCGGGAAATTTTTGCGGCTACAGCAGATTATGATGCTCTAGGCAAACTTGAAAAAGATGTTGTTGTAATTATATGTAAACTGGAAAAAATATTTACGTCGTCTTTCTTCGACTCAATGGAACATTTGATGTTACATTTGCCATATGAATCCAAATGTGGAGGTCCAGTACAGTTTCGATGGATGTACCCATTTGAAAGATGCATGCAAAAATTGAAAAGAAAAGTACGTAACAAAGCATCTGTTGAAGGATCTATTGTAGAATCTTATTTGCAAGAGGAAATATCTTTTTTCTACTCCCATTATTTTGAATCTGAGTATCCTTTAAAATAAAACCGAATGGGATGGAACGAGATGAATATTGATGAAATCGACAATCAATTATCTGTTTTCAACCAGTCAGAGCTTGGTTTTGGTGGAGTTTATGAATGCTGGCTTTCAGATGATGAACATCATAGAGCTCATAGGTATGTTCTGCTCAACTGTGAAGAGATGACATCAGTTGTACTATAAGTGTTTATATCACTTATTCTATCATTTATGTTACAGTAAATAACTTTGGTTTTTATAGGTTGTATGATAATCATATCAAGAAACAAATTCCTCAAATTACAGCAGCTTCACTCGAAGAACGTCAACTGAAAAATTTCTCTCAGTGGTTTCAAAAACTGGAAACATAAATTCTTTATCTTTTAGAAACTCATTCAATGTATAGTTTACTATATTGATAATTATTTCACAAATTTTCAGGTGTCTCGACATGCTTATAAAATTGACAAACGGCTGTGTGTATTGAGTAACCCACCCTCCAAAATTGTTAAAACTTATAATGCATATGTGGTGAATGGATTTCGATTCCACATACATATATATGGGGAATCGAAAAAAACAATGAACAGTGGAGTTATCTTGAGAGGATCTCATCATCGAGAAAATGAAGTTGACTTTTATGGCATACTTGATGAAATCATTGAACTCTGTTATCTTGGACAACATTACATAACCATGTTCAAATGTCGGTGGATTGATACAGAGAGAGGCGTGCGTGTTCATCCGACTCATGGAATCATCGATATTAAATGTAAAAGTGTTCTCGCAGTAAATGAACCATTCTTATTGGCTCAACAGGCACATCAAGTTTATTACGAAAAGTACTGTGCTACATCAAGAGACTTGACTGATTGGTGGAGTGTAATAAAAATCAAAATTCGAGACAATCAGTTTAGTCAAAGTGAATGTTCTTTCACTGATGTGCAAAGAATTGAAGTTTTCCAAGAGAGTACTCAAAATCAATCTTTTTTGCAAAGAGACATGAGTATCGATGACGACACCCCACATTTAAGAGTCGGTGATGAAGATGATGTTAATGATGTCACATATGAATTTGAAATGGTAAGAGATGAAGCAACTGTAACTCGAATGGATATCGATGATGTTGAGGAGGAATATGAAGATGACATTGACATATATGAAGATGATGATGAAGATGAAAACTGATAGAATTCCATGGTATTTATATACAATCATAATATGTATATATGTATATATAATAGTAATTATGAATTATTTGCTAACAATATTAACATTTTCTGTTTCAGATGGATGACGCCACATTTCATGAGTTGGCGGATGCTGACCTAACTTTCGATGTGGATGAGTTGCTGCCAGAGGACCCTCAGCCTGCAGGCGCTCCAGGGAGTACGCGGAGGGGGCGCGGTCTTGCACGATTGATGATTCCGGACCCCGTCCTCGAGCGACGTCCACATCTTGGGTTTGATCCACGCACACGGAGGTGTGATAACCTGTGTGATAACCTGTTGATTTGACTAAGATTTCATTAATCTATTCACATAATAAATGTTTGTTATTTTTATAGTTTTCCGCATATAGTAGTCGGACAGGGCAGCGCTATTTTGTGAAACTATTTCTCTCAGCCGTGGACCACATGGGAGCAGATTCCCATTGATGTGCAGCGGGCCATGTTCGGCCATTGGTTGGTACGTACGTAAATAAATAATTTTTATTTTGAAAATTATTTCATTTATAACTTTATATTTTGATTTATTTGTAGGGTTTATGGTATCCGATCGAGGATACCATGCGTGACACCATCCACGAGGCATGGGAGGTGGCCATGCGTGATCGCCTTCGTCAGTTTTTGCACAATTTAAGAAAATTTGCGTTGAAGAAAGCAGGAGTGTCAGATTTTGACGAGTCATGTAGAGCACACCGACCAGAGTACATTTCATCCCATGTATGGGATGGATTATGTGAGCACTGGTTGAGTGGTGCCTTTAAGAGGAGATCATCGGTGGGGAGGCAGAATCGGGGGAGACAGGAGGTGACTCATAGAGCTGGGAGTCGTTCTTTCAGTACTCATAGACAACATCTGGTACATACATTATTTATAAATATTTTATATAACTATAAATATTAACAGTTTAATTTTTATTCTTATAGGCTTTCGAGCACCCCGATATTACGGAGTACGACATATATCGGAGGATGTCTAGTGATCCTGCTACTGGGGAGCTCAGAGGTGATCGTCAGCATCACATCGTGGTTAGTATTATTTGTTTTCAAGTTTAAAAATTAACTGTATATAATATATTCACAATTTTAATTTTAAATTGCAACTACAGGAGTCGTATGAGGCCGCAGCGTCACAGGCCCGGCCTGAGAGTCAGGATGAGTCATCAGATCAGACCACTGGCCGTTAGTTTGATGAGGCGGCATGGATGCAGGCCACCCAGTATGCCTTCGAGAAGGGCCGGGAAGTTGGTATCAGCTCTCGACTGACTCTCGGAGATTATTATGGCAGTGCTGCGATGTCGGCGTCCAGCTCGAGAGGAGCTCGTGCATCTTCTTCTGCTACACACTATGAAGATCAGTTGCGATCTCAGACTGCACTGATAGAGAGTCTCTGACAGGAGCAGGAGCAGATGCGTCAGCAGCATGAGGAGGAGCGTCGACGCCAGCAGCAGCTGTACGAGGAGCAGACGAGTTGGTGGCAGCAGCAGCATCAGGAGCAGATGGAGTACATGCGCCGACTCACTCATGCTTTAGGGATTGAGTTTCCTCCACCACCATCTGCAGATCCCCCCCTCCCCCCCTCCTTCAGATTAGAGTTTGTATTTATGTTATAAAATTTGTGAAATCAAAATATGATTTTTTTTTCTATTCGTAGTTTCTGTCTCATTATAAAATATTTATTAATATTCTATTATTTTTTATTTTTGAATTATAATTCTATTATTATTATATTAATTAAAATAATTTATTATTTTTATTTGTGAATTTTAATTCTATTATTATATTAATTAAAATCATTTATTAATATTTTATTATTTTTTATTTTTGAATTATAATTGGATTATTATTATATTAATTAAAATAATTTATTAACAATTTATTTTTTTTATTTTTTTTATAGTATTTGCGACGGGATACTATTCCCGTCGCAAATAGTATTATTATTTTTTTATTTGTTAAAAAATATTTTTTGCGACGGGCCCTGTCGCAACTAGTTTTTTACAAATATACGGAGTACTAGTTGCGACGGGGATTCTCCCCGTCGCGGAAAAGGGCTTTAGCGACGGTCCCGTTGCAAAAAAATGTTATTACGACACCGTTTTCAGCAACGGGTCATTTGCGACGGGACCCCGTCGCAAAAAAGCCATTTGCGACGGGATCCCGTCGCAAATACGTGTTTTTCTAGTAGTGACTGTAACAGGTGATAACTGCTTAGTTTTTCATGTATATTTGGTTTGTTAGTTTAGTTCCATGTAATATAATAATAGTTCAAATATTTACATAATTTTAAACATGATATAAATATCATATATATTAGTTATATAATTAATTATAATATTCAATAAAATTTAGGGATAGAAAAATGATTTAGACAGTTCATGGAGATGGTATGTCATACATACACGTGAACAATGCTTTTGTTTTTTCAATGGATGGAAAGAAAGACAGAAAAAACAATTTAACTTTTAGGAATAATTATTATATAAAAAAGACTATATTTTTCATGAAATGAATCCTTATTACCATCCATTTCAAAATGAAATGAAAAACATGTCACATCACTTCATGTAAGAGATAGTTCATAGGTTTTCTCGAGCTACATTGTCATTCTCCAATAGATTACAAGGTAAAAAGGTAAATGGAAAATTATAATTATATAAGTATAATTATTTCATAAATATTATATAAATTCATTAAATATAAAATTATATCTTGGATTTATATGTATTGATGAAAAATTAATTCCATCAGTTCTCCAGGTTGTAATCTTCTATACACACGGTCTATGGTTTCATTTCCCATTTGATGGATGAGGGGATCGATATAAGTTATTCCATCAATATAATAACATCTCAATATATTTTAGATGATTGTTATAATATTATAATTATTAAGGCATGAATGAAGGTGTTAAAGGAAGATGTAAAAAAATAATGTTCTTATTGAAGACAATTACATTATCTTAGAAAGTAATCATTTCGATCTCTTATTAAGGACCCTAGGGTTGATCTTTTGGGAACACAAAAATCTCAAAAAATGGTTATATATTATTTTAGAGATATTATTTTAGTTTTTGGTCAACCCAAATGTCTTATGATATGTGAACTAGTGAGGGGATCATATTCCATTTTATAATTTAGTAGAAGTATCATTTTTTAAATATCCAAAAATATTCAATATTGTAAGGTCACTCTCAACCCATGTTTCAAAAAAATGAGAAATAATTTATTTGAAAAAATATACAGATTATCCACACCTCTAGAAAAAATCATATTTATTGAACATTTTTCATTATCCTGTATGTTTACTTACATTTAAAATTTTAGTTTTCACCATGTAAACTAGTTATTTTTTTTATTTACCTTCATAATTTATTCTTGAAAATAAAAAATAAATGGTAACTATTAGATAATTATTTCTAACTTATTATAACTGTTAAATCCAATTTACCAAAAAAATACCATTGTTTGTGAAACAATAATTGTAGCCTGGGCACAAGTAATGTGCAATACCTTATTTTACCCATAATCATGGTAATTAATTACCAATATATTTTAAAATTCGTTATGGAAAAAAATTAGACAGGCCTTAATATCTATTATTAGTTATTCTAATTTCAAATCTGGAATTAATTTTACCAAATTCTATTCATTGAGGTTCCAAAATTTAATTTACAATTAAACCCTCATAAGAAATGAAATTTGTTTTTTCCAATGAAGAAGTTTTCATAATAATACAAAACATTAAAATAAAATATAAATATAAAATTTATTAAATTAAATATATTGTATTAATAATATTATTATAAAACAAATTTTATTTTTATTTCATTTTAAAATAACATGGAACTTTCAAATGATTAGTATTTAAATAACTTTTGAACAAAAAACCCTTATTTTTTATTATTCATCCAAACAATTAATATTTTCATAAAATTATCATGTATGATGTGTAAAAGTTTCAAATATAGACTTTAAAAATGAATTTTATTTTTAAAAATACAGATTTAAATAAATTTTAATAATTAATATTAAAATAATTATTCAACGGATCCAGTATTAAGAAAAATGTAGTTTTTAAGCATAAAACTAGATAAATTCTTATCTCATGCATAAAAAGAATATTATTTGAATAATAAATAATTTGGTGGAATATAAAATATAAAAATTTAATTTTTATCATTACCCAATAGAAATTAATTAACATAAAAAATTAATTGCATTCTTGAAAATGTTTTTTCCTATGAAAACATTTTAGTTACATTCAAAGTATTTCCTTTTTCAATTTTTAACATACTGATATCTAATGGATTTTTTTATACATTTTTAAAACCTATAATATATATAATTATTTTTTTCATATTCATGCACATTAATTTCACAACATGGTTATAATTGTAACATTAAATAACTATATTAAAATAGTATATTGTGATTTTTTTATACTCTCTATTTCAAGTAACACAGGATATCAAATAAATTAAATATATTTAAAGGGAAATAAATTATAATATCATAGGGTGTTCCATTCTACCCCGATTAAATAAATTGTATCCACATAATTTGAACATGATATCCTTAATCAAGGGTTTTTCATTTGAAAATTCCTTTTTCAAAAACCAGAAAATCTGAAAAGTTTGGTCCCATATTTTTTTAACAACAACATTAACACCTATCCTCAAACAACAAAACATTGCTCAATTTTTCACATATTGAGCATTTCAAAACCATATTCATATATTATTTGGAATCTTTCTAATAACCTGAATATCTTTAAAATCTCAATGAATGGATAATTATATAAAAAATTAACTATATCATTGTTCTTTAAACAAAATAAAATATTCTCAAATATATTCCATGAACTTGAAAATTTTGTAAATTATATCATAATTACATTCTATCCAAATCACTTATCATTTTCAACGACAAAAATACAATTTGATATACATCACCAATTTAAATCATCTCTTTGTCCAAATTAAACACTCTTACTTCAACATCAAGAAATTATTAGGGTTTATCTTTACCCCAATCATGTGTTTTCAATAAAATTTATCCTTATAAATAAATATATTTTCTATTTCATTGGTACCATTCAATATATACTTTATAATTCTTAATGATATCAACATCTAAATAATCCATTGATATTCATGATTCATATGACCAATATATCATAAATGTATCAATTTTATGAAACTAATATCAAATCGCAATACATGAAAACTTAAATCCTTTAAGATTAATAATTTTCATGTCATGGATCCTCCCTTGGTCTTGGTGTTACCTCTAAGATTAAGGAATTGAATCAGATAATGACCATTTTATCCATACATAAGACATTAAACTCCATGGAAGTTTATTTCTTTATTCCCTTTTTGCACATGGAAAATGTTTTCACCTTTATTTGAGACATTGCATATGGTCTATCATTCCATATTTTTGATATGAAGTAATTTGTGTCTTCTTTCCTCAATTATCTCTATTATTCAATATATCAATAAAATATATCCTTCTCTTATTTGGTGAGTTTGAAAGGTTGTTGTGGTTCAATGTGTTGGTCATATATTAATATAACTAATTATGAATAATCACAACACCATTATCTTCCATCATCATCCGAATTTGATTCACATGATCTCTATTTTTCCATCACATTCACTATTATCATATTTCCTTTTTGGTTCAAACAATTGACTGAAACCAAAAAAATAGTATGGGAAATAATAATCGTAGTGAAAAAATACAAAATACATTATAAGTTGTCTGAATCATGTCACCATCTATATATCCTATAACACCTTTGGTTAAACCTAGAATATCCAATATGATCATTTATTAAAATAATTCATAATTCATTATAATGTATTTTTTAGATTTCCAAAAAATATCCCCTGGGAGTATCAAACTATGTGTGTAGACAGGCCTATTTTCATGCGCAAAGTGATGATTTAGTCAACTCCCAATGCACCCTTTTTGGATTTATTGCCCCTATGTATAATAGTGTTAGAGCCACATCTACTTTTAGCATCCAACAATGGATGTAATTACTTGTAAATCACCATATATGTCCTTCCAAAAAATTCCCGAAAATTTTTCTATATATTAACATATCCCTAGGGTTCTTAGTATAGTTTTCTAATTCAAGATTAAAAAGTTTACCTAAACCTTTCTATGATAATAACTATAGATACCCACACTTTTCATACATAGATATTTCATCTTTTTATATTATTACTCACTAAATAGAATAAATATATGTCCCAAAATCATATTTGTAAAGTATCTTTGGAAATATGGACACATAAACAACTAGTTTATAAGTTAACTACATCATATCTCACTAAGATATTCATAATTATGACCCTTTAAAAATATATCATAAATAATACCTTTCTTCACAATCAACAGAAATGAAATATAATAAAGGGTGAGCTCATATTATTAGTAAGGTTAAATAAGATAGATACCATCATAACATGAGCATAAGAGTGTCAAAATATGGTCTTAACTTCTAAAAATCAATCCCTACATAACATAGAACATAATCCTGAGTCATGAAATAATTATTGGAAGTTAATTTTATATAAATCATGAAGGAAATATATAAACATCATCCATAATAATAAACAGAGACATAATAATGTTGAATGTACATTTTTTTATAACATTTTGAAGTGTATAAATAGAAACATGTTCACTCAATAAGTTAAGTCCATGAAATCAATCCCATACAAAAACTGATGAAAATTAATCCTTAGTCGAAGAATAATCTTATGGGAATGAAATCCGGTTTCAAGCATAAACTGAAGGACTTGAACACCAAACCTATGCTTAATCATGTGGAAATGAATACTAGGTATACACCTAAAATGATGAACATTATATAATATGCACACATATAATATTTATGTAAGAGTTGTTCACATTTACCCAATTCATTGGAGATCAAAATAATTCTGGTTCCAATCATCTCTTAATGAAAATCATAGGTATTTGTGGGAGAAGATTATAAAATATTAATCATATAACAACACATAGAATTGAAATGGGATTCAAAAACATTTCTTCTTAGTATGACTCATAGAAAATAAGTGGGTTGCATAATTATTTATTCAAATAATCATAATATTAACTATCAAAAATGAATCGATTTCATAAACATATTTTTTCATAATAATAAACAATCCTTATAAAGAATAATGATGATTTAATTTAATCATATCTTAGTAATTATTAATAAATTTCAAATGATGTCATCTTAGATAGAAAATGATTTCAAAATATCCCTTTTAACATCAATTAAGTAAAATATTCCTTTCACTTTAAAATTGATTATTTTAAAAAAAATAACGAATATAATTGAAAAAAAAATTCTTTTAAAATAACCTTCAAAATGTATAAATGAATCTTTAAACCAGTGAGTGGTAATGAATATGTGAAATATAGTTCATGTCATATATGATAAAATAATGATTCCTTGTACTTTTTTTGGTAAAAAGTAAAAAGTTATTCAATCGATTAATGACAAGAATATTCCATCAAAAAAAATTAAATAATTAAAAAAAATAAAATTTTAATTTTAAAAATATTTCTAGAAAAGTAAAAAAATATTTTAAACATAATTATAAAAACACGGATATGGGTGAAAAAATTATTTTTGACTAAAGAGAGAGATAAAGTCATATTTTATTTAATAGTTCTTTGGGTCCCTTGATTTTGTAAATATATGGAATTGAAATGGTAAAATTTATTATATAAATATTACCAGTGGATAATTTTATTCATGTGTTTTTTAGGGATAGATCATAATATTTCTTCCAAATAATTATAGTCAAAGAATATCATGATAAGCAATCATATTGTAACATAAAACCTTTACAACAATTATAACTTTTGAATCATTACCCACATGAAATAAATAACCATATATGTATTTTAATATAACATAATTTTCATAAGAAGAATCCTAAAATAAATTAATGGGAAGTATATAAATGACACAAAAGAAACAAGTTTTTAATATAGAATATGTCTCCCAGAAATAAATGTTAGATGGAAATCACTTACCTTAGTTCAAAATTCCTTCAAACATGTTTTTGTATCCAATATAATAAATATAGATTTATTATAAATATATATAATTATATTAATATATATTATACCATATATAACTTACCGATTACCTTTAATCACCCATTTATTAATAATTCTTATTTAAAATCATTGTTTTTGGTTATAACTGCTTATTTTTTCATATTTACTTTGGTCCAGTAGTTTTAGTCCTTGTAATTTGATCATATTTACATTATATATAAAATTTTATAAATAATATAAATATCATATTTATTCATTATAATTCATTTATAACATTTTATATATTTTAGGGTAAAAATGAGTTACATAGTTTATGGATATGGTAGGTCGTATATACGCTTGAACGTTGTTTTCATATTTTCAGATGATGGAAAAACAATTTAAATAAAAATTACCCTTTAAATATTAATTATTAGATCATATAAATCATATATATTCATAAAATCAATCCTAATTACAATCCATTTCGTAAATAAAATGAAAAATGGGTCACATCACATCATGGAGAAGATAGTCCACACCTATGCACTAGTCACGTTATCATTTTTCCATCAGATTGGAATGTTATAAGGTAGATGTGATATTATAATTTCATATTTTTAATTATATATTTAATATCATATTAATATGTTAAATATTCATTATATCAATCCCTGATATGTACTGATGCAAAACTGATTACATTTATTCATGACACTCTTGTCCACCCTAGACATGATCAATGGGTTTGTTTCCCATTTTATGGAACATAGGATAGATATAGGTTATTCCATAAACATAATAACATATTAATATATGATACATAACTTTTATATTATAATGGAATTACAAAATCATGGATGAAGGTTGTCAAACAAGAAGTAAACATAAATGTTCTTAGTGAATAAAATTTTGTTTTATTAGAAAAACCTCCTTTGAAAATATTATTAAAGACCCCATGATTTATCTTTTGGGTGTACCAGAATCTCAATAAAATGGATAAGGATGTTTGGAAGAGATATTGTTATGGTTATTTTGAGTCTAATGGCTTATGATCTGTAAAAAATGAGGGGATAAGCTTACCTTTTATAACTGATGAGGAGTGATATTTATGTAAATAAACAAAACTATTAAATAATGGGATGTCACTCTCAACATAGTTGTAGGACCCCAATGAACCTATATAGGGGAGGGGTAAATGGTGGTGTCAATGATTTCTATTAAAAATAGCTATTTTTCCCATGTTGGTATAAACTAATTTAACCTCTCAAAAGGAATTATACAGTAATTAAACATTCACTTGTAGAGAGAAAACATTGATATTTTACTCGGTTCACCACTAAGGTCTAGTCTATGAACATACAATGGAAGTGTCTTGGTCATACCAAAATCCACTAATATTTATATGTTTTGAAATTTAAAATTGCAGACATAGTCACTCAGTTCTAGTAAAACTACCTTTATAATATTTTAGGGATATCACACTGCCTCCCTTAGAACATTTCTCTCAACTCCCCCTAGCTCACTAATTTGGGTGAAGTGTTACCTAGTTTAATGACTTGAATATCACTTCAGTTGGTTGGAATTTATGTCTTAATCCTTAATTATAATGAAACACTTCTTGTACCATAGTTCAAAAATGATGCACTTGAAATCCTTATTCACTTAAACCAGATTCCCAACACTACTATTAACGAATCTACTTCGAGAAGCTCCTTCATGAAGTTTTCATCCTTCATAAGGCAAGATTCCTTTGTGGATAACTAGGTCAACATGATATTATCTAGAATTTTGAAACTCCTTTTACAATATACTAAAGCATCTATAATGACTATAACAGTCTCTTTATGATGCTCAAGATCACTTCAAAATCATTATTCATGAATCACTAATTCTTCACTAAATTAGAATGATTCATTCTTTTCTCTAATTCCTTTCATAGAAAATTAATTGGGGGTATCCAATTATTTATATGTTCATCCTTTCATGAGGATCACATTCTATCAATGTCCTTTTTTTGAACCTTCTCATCCATGATCTTAAAGGTCCTATATTTGAAAACATCAAATAAAATTTTACCTATTTGTGAATCTTCTCTTAGTCATGATGATTTACCATTATATCAACATGTTTTCTCGATGCTCAATCGTAATGATCCATGTAATCATGAATCTCAACCATTGTGAAACTCAATCATTAGAAAAATCATTCCCTTACCATATTTAAGAAGATTAACACCAGAAAACCACAATTTAGGAATCTTTCTACTTCTTCCTGATTTTCATCCATAAATTTGGAAAACTGTGGGAAATGATACCACCTTTAACACTATAACCATAATTTATTATAAGATCACTATTTTTAAAAACTCCCTGATCAACACAATGTGGATTGATAATAAAAAAAACTAGACTATATTTTCATCTTCTAATAGTGACATGCCTTGGTTCCAAAAATCATTCCATTTGGGCTTATTGGAAAATTTTAGATAGATTCAATAAAGAACCAATCTATAATACAAACTGAAATATTGGTGAAAAACAACTGATCCAACACTCTATGTCTACATGTGAAAATATTAGAGTATAAAATAAGAGGGGAAGCATTAATTGGGATCTCATGTTTTAGAATTCATATGGATGTCCAAGATATGTTCTGACATATATGAACTATTTAACTATAACACTTAATATTCATCATGTCATAGAAGCATTGCATGGATTGTAAAAAGTTTTAAACCAACCATTGATCCTTTTTAATGTTGAAGTACTCCATGTAATGTTTAATGATTTATAAACTATGATCTGAGAAATATAAATTGTTTCCTCATTAAACCTAATTATCATCATGTCATAGAAGCATCACAAGTTTGGTCAAAATATAATAACCAATCAGTAAACCTTTATAATGATTAATTTATCCATCCTCTACCTTTGAAAAACACCCCAAAGTACATGTAATTATACTTTTAGATCTCAAAATGGACTCCCCTTGATCATATCTCCCTCATAAACCTATAGGACTTCCACAAACTGATTAAAATAATTACCACAAATGGGGAGAGTGGACCAACCGTTACCCTATAATGCACTGAGGTAGCTAAACACTAATTTTTAATTGAGGGTTCTCTGATATTTTTCTACAAAATTCCAAGTTATAATGTCATCCACTTGGTAATTAGTTCCAATATGATCTATTTGAATAACATCTTACTCATATTTTTCTTTGATGAAGTGATATCTGATCTCAATGTGTTTAGTATAAGAATGTTGAATTGTATTATTTATAACATTTTTCACTCCCTTATTATCAAAGTGAATCACCATTGGATATTTCATATTATCACCAATATTATTCAGTAGTTTCATCATCCATAATAGTTGATTGAATTCCATTATATTAGATATAAATTCTACTTCAGTTGTACTAAGAGTCATTTTTTCTTCTGTCTTTCTCAGCCATACCATATATTTGTTTCAATTAAATAATGCCTCACCACATGTGGAATTTGTATAAACCACATCTACAACCCAATTAGTATAAAAAAATGATGAAAAGTAATTATCTCTTCATACTGCAAAGTATAATCCAAAACTGAGACCTTGAATATACCTCATGGTTGATTTAACTGCATCCAAATGATCTTCCTTTAGATTACTTTGAAAGATGTCCACTATGCATGATTCAAATATGATATCTATAAATTTTATAGCCAAGTAATATTATTATAATGATTATAATATTCAGGGTGGAATCTACATATTTTCCATCCTCATACTTCACATGTTTTTTCCTAACCACATTCGCAGTAAACATCAGTTTGGAGTCATGCATGTTTAATTTCATTAGAATATATATTGTGTATTGTCCTTTAGAAATTAAGGTGTGATCATTATTTTGAACCACTAATTCTTGCCTTCTCTTTTAAATTCAAGCTTTTGTAAATAGTAATTCTTTTGATAACACCACTCTTTGGGTGTTTACTTCAGACCATAGAGATCCTTCTATGATGTTATGATGATGTTTCTTCAATAATGGGTTACTATTATAATTATTCATCTGATCATCTTTTTTGTGTGATACATGAATATTTTTTAAGACTTACACTATTTTAGTGTTTTCAATTTTCCCTTTCCCACTAATCACGATACCTCCTGAGATGATAACACATACACTTGTATTCATGTATGATTCACTTTAATTTGATAGATTAATATACTAAATTAGATAAGAAAAATTTAAGACAAATCAACATAAAAAAACTTTTCTAATGACATGAAGATGATAAAGTTTGAAATAATTATTCTGGAATCATCTTCAACTATTGATTGTCCACATTGTAAAACATTCACTACATCAGCAATTTTAATCTTCTTGAAAAAAAATTCTCCAGGATACCAAAAATAAGATCAATAAAAATGGTACCTTACTTATCATAGTTTTCCATAATATAATATCTCCACCTTTATAAAAAGTCATCCTTCACCATGTTTCTATTTGAGTACCAAATTTTGTAATCATTAAAAGACTGGGACTTCTTCATATTGTCTATCAACAAATGACAATGCTCACTGCTTCTCATGTTATCCCCCTAAGAACACGCTTCACTATTCATTTTCCAACATTATAATCATAATAAAAATAACAAAATATTAAGGGAATATTGTGGATCCTCCTTACATCATCAATATGATTATCATGATTAATATTATCTTCTCAAAAAAATGATCTATTTTATCTAGTATTCATGATTTTACATCTAAAAATATATTATGATTTATGTTGTGGAAGCATGTATCTATTAACATTCTTTTTGACATTCTATAAATAATTTTTCTTCTTAACAACCTTCATGGATGAGACATTTTAACTAATCATAAAGAATTCTTCTTGTTAGGGTAGTAAAGTTAAACAAAATTTTTACATTGTGACCATATTTCTTGAATCTCTCTAATAGAACATATTTAAGATAAGAGTTTCTTTTTGTTTTAAAACTCTCAAACACAATGTATTTATCATGTGGAATCTTTTCTTTTCCTTTTGAACAAACCCTATCCAATGCATCATCATGTTTCCTCATTATTTCAAAATCATATAGCCCAATTACTTACTTTTTATTAGGAACTATTGCATAATGTTTGGATCTTCCACATGGGTTATTCTGATTGGAATCCCTCTTAGTAGTTATTTTTGATGCACTACCCTTAAAATTCATGGATTAAGAATATAGTGACTTCTTATATTCCTTATATGTTATATTTTTTGGACAATTTCTGTTCACAATATTCCTCTAATTTAATCCCAATTTATCTTACTCATACTTGGATAGCTTTTGTGTCTTGTTTTCTTATCAAATTCTAATGCATGTTGAGATAATAAGGTATGATCTTTGTGGTCATTTCCATTACCTATATCATAGATGTAATAAATCTTCCAAAATCAGTTTTCATTATATAGATTCTTTTGGACCTGTGGATATTTATTCTTTTTCTCTAGATTTCTACCCCAAGAAATAGGATTCCTCTATGCCTTTTCATTTATAGAACTATACGTACAATCCAATGCACAATTCCATAATCTATTGTATTTATGACATTGACAAAAAAACCTTGATCTTATTGTATCTACTTTATAAGTTTGTTGGACATACTTCATGACATGGTGTGCTCTTTTTAGGAAACTGGCTACCATATTCTCTTTACTATCCACCCCAGTCAAGGTGGTAGGTTTATTAGGACCTTTATTTATACATACATGACTATTATTTGTGTTAAACCCTACATTTTTCATTATAACAGGTTTATAAGTATTAATACAATCTAGTATGGATAGTATCTATTTCTTTTCAGATTCTTGAGATAGATTCTAAAATGATGTCATGATATTCTTATCACTTGTTAGTGCTATTTTAGTTTTAGAATACTCAAGTAAAAATTGGGTAACAGTGACAAATATTTTCTTAATTTTCGAATTCTGAATATTTTACCTCTTGAGATTTGTCAATAGAGAATCAAAATCAAGATAATTAATATTAAAGATGATTTTATGATCATCAATCATAATCATCTTTTCTTCACAAGCCTTATTCATTCTATAAATTTAAAATACATGCATATTAACATTATTCTAAATCAAAAATCCATATTCCATATTCTTCATGGATAATTATTCTAATTATAAACCATTGAAATCAGTGCAAATTTTCAATTTCTCTTCTTCCACATGGATCTTTTCATCAACAGTATTTTTGACATCCTCTTTATTTTCAACCTCGTTGATGTACTTAGAGGAATTTATTTCATGTTCCATATTTTTTACTTCAAAGGATCCAACATTTATAGAGAGATTTAAACATTTATTAATTTTTCCTTGAAATATATTTTCTAAAGTTTTATCTTCTCCTTCTAGTTGGGTCATCTCTACCTGCATACATTGAAAGACTCCAAAAATAAGAAAGATTTTTTCTTTAGTAATATCCTGTAGAAATTTATTTAATCTATTAGCTAAGAATTCATGAAAAATTTTAGATTGACCATCATTACCACTTGTTCAATGATACATATTTTTAGGACAACATCAAAGGTTCTTACACAAACATTCTGATAACTTGAATATTTTGATTTACATGACATATAATGGTTTTCATAATCTTAAGTGGAAGCCTGATCCACCTAATCTTAACATTATATGCCTGATATATCATCATTGTTAGAAAGTCATAGAGAAACATATACTATATCTTCTTTAGATAAGGGGTTCCTTTTCAACATTCTCTTCTCTTTCTTTTTGTTAATCGTTATGGTCTTGGTGGATATAAAATTATTCCCTAATATAGTTGAATCTTTATCAAAACTAAACTTCATTGATAACTCTTAAAACTCAAATTTTAAAAATATATTATATTTACTACCGAGAATCCATCATAGGTAAACCTACCTTTGATTACACTTGTTGGACTCTAGAGTGCCCTGAGAGGGGAGGGGATAATGAGGGTGTAAACTATTTATTTTAAAACAACATATCTTGTTCCCATGTTTTTAGGTACTAATTAATCCTAAATGAAGGAATAAAATAGTAATGAAACATTTAGATTCAGAGATAAAACAAAACTGTTTTACTGGGTTCACCACTAAGGGCTAGTCCGTGGAGCACACACTGATAGTGTGTCAGTAATTCCAAAATCCACTAATTTTTTACTAGTTTTTCAATATATAAATAAAACACCAACATTCTATTCTGGAACGCTTCCATTATTAAATTATAAGTATAGCACACTAATTACCATGTATCACTTCCATTGATTCTGCCTTGATCATTACTTTGGGTTATACCTTACACAGTGTGATGACTTGAAATTCACTTCATTATATTGATATTTCAGTCCCTTTCCATGACTATCACTAGACTCTGATTTCACCATAGGCCTCAGTTGATGAACTTATAATCACCTTTCACTTAAAACATTTGTTCAACACTGCTTTTTATGAATCTCCTTCAAGATGATCCATCACAAAGAAGTTATCATTTGAAAAGAAAATTGCCTTCATGGAGAACTAAGTCAACACAGACCGCCCTATCATCACGAAACTCCTTTTTCCAAGATACCTAATAATTTGTCATGATTAGAAAAGACTTTTTTGTGACACTCAAAATCAATTCGAATTTATGATTCATGAATCTATTAGTCTTCACGAATTCAAAATGATTGTGACTTTTTTGTAATTATTTTTATTTCAAATAATGTTGGGGTAGCTTCCTATTTATATGCTCATACTTTCATGAAAATCCCACACATCCTATAGCCTTTTTTCAAACCTCGTTTTTCATGCCCGTGAATGTCTTTTATTCACAAACCTCTAATGAAATTTAACCCTTTCATGAAGCTTCTCATAGTTATGAAGATTTATCATCATCTCATCACAATCTCACAATTCCCCTCTATGATGCTCCATATATTCAAGAATCTCATCGTTCACAAAACCCATTCATTAAAAAACTAATTCCTTTACCATCTTTTTGAAGTGTTAATCCCATAAAATCCCTTTTTTAATGATTTCACATTCCTCCAGATTTTGAGCCTAAAAAATTGGAAAAGACTAGGAAATGATGGAAACTTCAGCACTGTGTCCATATTGTACAATAAGATAGCATACCGTGAAAACCCCCCAGATCATCCCAGTGTGGATTGACATTAAACACAAAATAGACTATGTTTCCAACTGGGATCTATGATAGGCCTTGGTTCCAACATAAATTACCTCAGAAATTGATAAATAATAGAGTGTATGAAAGTTATGGTCATGTCAAACCTTTTATAACTAAAACACATGTTGAAAACATGTTTTTATTTAACCTCTAATTTTACTTAAGTTTACAATTTTAGTTCTCACAATGGAAACCAATTATCTTATTTATTTATCTAGATAAATTATAAATTAAGAAAAAAATAAGTATTATTATATAATTTGGACCCATTTATTATAAATGTTAAACCTAATTTTTAAAATATAATTCCTATGTCTATGAAAAGTTAATGTTAACACGAGTTTAAGTAATGTGCCAAATCATATTCTAACATTAACCATTATTAATTTCAACATTTTTACTCATCATTATGACAAAATATTAATTGGAATAAATTTTTTAATTTTAATTAATCTGATTCCAAATATGGTATCTATTTTACCAAATTCAATTAACATAATAAGTAGAATTTTATTTAAAAATAAACCCTCAAGCATTACAAAAATGCAGTTTTCCAAAGAAAATGTTTCCATATGTATAATATTTATAATATAAAAGATCCATATTAAATTGTTTCTAATAAAATAAATGTTATTAATAATATTATTATGGAACTGTGTTTACTTTTAATCAATTTTAAAATAATAATAAACATCAATTATTCTTAAAATGAAAAGGTAGTCTCAAATATAAATCAATATTTTTCACTATTCATCAAAAAATGATCTTTTTATTAAATTATAAAAAAATAAATCTATGATAACTTTTAAATTTTTATTTAAAAAATGAAGGTGTTTTTTCATATAAATTTTCTAAAATAAACCAAAAATAATTTTATAATAAATGGGTAATGGGTCAACTTTTTAAAAAATACTCTTTTAAGCATAGAATTAGATTTATTTTTATCCCATGCTTAGAAAAATTATTAGATGAATGATATAAAATATATATAATATATAATATAGAATTTTTTTTAAATAATTGACCAATAGTTATTAATTAAGATAAAAATATTATTCATTTATAAATGGTTTTTGAGAAAAAAACATTTCTTTTACATTGAAATGATTTCATTTTCTATTTCAAATTAAATGATTACTAAAGAATTTTCTATACCTGTGTAAATGATATAATTTTAATAATTTAGTTATTAATATTAATTCCTACCAATTTAACAACTAATTTATAGCTAAAAAATGAAATAATGATATATATGAATAAAATTTTGGTTTATTTAAACTAGATGTTGTGTGTAACAATGCTATCTATGAAATTAAATTTATTTACATCGATATATATTTTAAAATATGATGTTTCTACATAAGTAAAGTCAGAAATGAAATTAATTAATATTTTTAGAATATTAAAATCATTCTTGAAATTTTATTTTCAATATATGGACATGGAAGAAAAGATTCCCTAGAAAAGATAAAAAATGTTGTCTCCTTAAAAAATTCCTCTCATCACATCAGTACTTCATGAGGTGAAAAGTAAAAAAAAATTAGTAATAATTTATTAATATATGGTAATAAAAAAAAGTTTTATGATATAGATAATTTAATTTTAACATCATAAAATTTTAACACAAAAAATCCCTGGAAAAAAGATATTGTGACAATAAACACTTCATGTTGTGCAAAGTTTTGTATCATAACGCACATTAAATAAATTACCTCAAATAAAACATGAAATACCATTATCATAAAGATAATATGGATAAAACACACACACATATATATATATATATATAGTGTACTATATACACCTCATAGTTTAATATATCTATATAGTATCAATCATGTATCAATAAAACAAAAATGAGATGAAAATTCCTCACTAATTTTTAATTTTTAAATACAATTTAATTAAAAGTATGAAAATAATATGGGTATTTAAATAATTTTAATTAAATAATGGAGTATTTAAAAATGCATTATTCTGTAGTATATACAATATTGAAATAATAATTTAGTTTATAACATTAAAACATGTCTTAATGAAGACAAATTTAAATGTAACCATTACATAAAATTTGGCTTACATCAAATGTAGTCTAACTTCATGTATAATAAAATTTGTTATAAATTTATTGTAGAATAAAACTAATAAATAAAATATCATATATGTTCACCTTATGTCATTTTATAACATGTTTATTAGAAATTCTATATTAAATAAGTCATTTCATGAATTAACTACTTCAATTTTCATGTAAGTTGTGTATCAATAGTTACAGTCCCTGCATATTGATCATGGTTCCTCTATATCCATAATTATAATAATGATATAAATATAATATATATTTATTATATACATATTTATAGCATGTCATACTAATTGGGGATGAAAAATGATTTACATTACTTCATGGAGAAGGTAATATTTACATACACACGAGGAATGCTTCAAAATTTTGATGGATTATTTAAAAGAAAGTTAAATGATAATTAAAATTTTCAGAATATTTATTATTTAATGAATATATTATATTTTCATAAATTATATCTTTTTAACATCCATGTAAATTAGAAATGTTAAAAATATCACATTACTTTGTGGAGGAGGTAGTCAACGTGTACGCACAAGTGACATTATCCTTTACCAATGGGTTTGAAGGTAAGAATATTGATGTGATATTATAGTTTAAAAAATTAATTATGTAATAAATACCCTATATTTAATCATTATACCAAAAATAATTACCATCCATTAAATGTGTTGATGGAGAATGAATTATATCACTACATGACAGTGATAGTCTACATGTACAGATGAGCAATACATTCTTCTCCCATTTTGATTAATAAGAGGAGTTAAATTCTTGTACCATTTTAATAATAATATCTAATTATTATTATTTTATTATATTAATCATGTTTTTATAGATACATCATGTTTAAAAAATGTGTATGAAGAAATAAAATTGAATGATATTTTAATGATTTATGCCACATATTTGAGAGACCTCCTTGGGCTGACAACTTATGTCGTGAACATTTTTTAAAGGAGAAGAAAAATAATCAAGGATGATGAGAAGGATTATATGATTTATTTTTATTAATTATTTTTTAATCTATAAGGATGAAATAGAGTGAGTCTGGGATGAGGATAGATTCTCTTTTATAAGTTAGGGGATAGACACGTATTGAATTTCTTGAAATATTCTTATTATGTAAGGTCACATTACATAGAAATTAGATAAAAATGGCCAAGGATTCAAAATAAATACATTATAAGTTCGAAATATCTTCAGTTAATAAAAATTATGATGGTTTTTTGTTGAAATATAACTATTTTTTGTTGGTTTAACTTTCCAATGGTAAACCCTTTTTAACCTTAAACGTAGTAAAAAACATTTTTCTATTTTTACTAATTCATTGTGAGCAAAAATTAACTTCATCATATTATATTATATTTATTATACTAATTAAAAATATGGAATACATTCTAATAGATTAAATTTCTCTAAGTGGGAGAAAATAATTTTAAATATTCATGTACCCCTCAACGAAATCCAGATTTAGAAAAATGAATCGTTTATAATAAAACTTAATTTATATACAATCCATACCTAGAAAAAATCATAAAATTATTTTTAAAAAATATATGATTGAATTTATAATATATTAATTTTATTAAATCCATTAATCAATAAATATTAAATTATTATATTATGATAAAAACATATTTCATGTTTAAAAAATGTTTTAAAAAAATTAAGATAACAATGATAAACTTATATGAAAACCAAGGATAACGATGACTATTATGTAATTGGATATAATATTTCTAATTAAACGTAGATAATATTAATTTAATTATAAACACACAATATACTGGTACTTTTACTTGAAAATAAATTATATTTTTTACAAAATTATGTATTTTTTAATATTCACTAGAACATAAATCTTTTTAGGGAAATCCTAAAATGTCACTATAACATAATATTGACATGATGATTTAAAAAATGGTTTAAAATTCAAAAACTAAAATATCTAAAAAAATTATAAATTAATTACAATTTAGTTTCATGTAAAATTTAATAATTCCCATTTTTGAAGAATACACAATTTTTGTAGTAATAAATGATTTTTCAAACAAATTGAGTTCTAATTTATGATGAATTAATAAATAAATTTTTATTAATAAAATAAATTATATCAATTTCTTTAATGTGGTTATTACTTTTAATACCTACCAATTCAAAACCTTTATTATAATGGTTTACTAAATTGTGGCTCATAGAGACTGGAGGTTTCATGTAAAGCATGCACCCAACTATTAAATCTTATTTAATGAAAAATATATTATAAAATATTAAAATATTATAGGTAATGGATAAAATGTAATTATTTATGGATAAAAATATTCCATACCTCGATAATATAATAAGTTAATAAAAATATGTACATTTTTAAAATATTTTTAGATAATGAATGATAAATTAGAAGGGAGAAATAGTCTTGGAAGCACTAACTTGAATCACCACCCTCGTATTAAGATTAAAATGTTAGATATAGATAGTTTGGATTTTTTTCAAGGATCATGAACATGGAAAATTATATATTTAGGGTGCTATGATATGAAATTAGAGATACAATTGAACAGGAAATGTGTTTTGTAAAGGGTAGAATGGTTCCCATTTTATAGGAAATATCATATGTCATTTTCTAAGATAATTCATTAATGGTTATAAATGTCCTTAAAAATGGAAAGTGGATAAAAATATAAATTGTGGGTATTAGATACAATATCAAATCCACATGTGATTCATTATAATATTTTATTTTTTCTTAAAATAATTAATTGAAAACATTAAATACCCTTTAAGGTAATTTTAATGCTATCCACATAATTAGACTTTATAAATTCCAATAAATGAATATAATTATAATATAAACACTTAAATTATTAAATTTCATTTATAGTATTTTATAAAATTCATGAAACTCCAAAACTCATCAATCCATATCACTTTCAATGATTTTAAAATATATTTCTTTGACTTTTCAACTTCTTACACAATACTTTTATCAATATTATTTAAGAATTATTCAAAATTATTCTAATATTTAAAATTTAAGAATAATTAAGAAAATAGATGTGATTTATAAAAAATAGTTATATACATCTATAATCAATCATAAGTTATATTTACTTTCAACAATATCATAAAATCTTATTTAGTATTTTACTTTGATTTTTGACACATTACGTAGACACTAAATATTCATTTGGTTATGTTATATGTTATATGTCACTAAAATTCAAAATTATAAATTATAATAATTAATTATTATTAATATTTATGACTCATGTTTATCATGGAATTTTCATTTCTCAATTTTTTTCAAAATGACGAAAAAATTTAATTTTTCAGTGTTGTATAAGAACCACGTCAACATTTATCCATTGCCTAAATGATATTATATTTTTTTATTATCCCAATAAACCCTATTTTTAATAGGGAAGAGATGAAACCCTTACACAACCCACTCTTCCAATTCTAAAAAGTCTTTGAATAATAAATGTATTAATTACTTTGTAGCCTATAGACTTTAAATGGTAACCCATAGACACAACATTAGAAAATACCACCATGTATTCCTATTATCTTCTTCCATAATGTATCCCATGGTTTATGTCTATAGTCGACTAACTCTTCCTCTTTTTGAGTAAATCAACTGTTTTAGGCACATCCACACCCCAATATTCCTTCTGTATCTAACCATTTAGTTTTTCCATCATTTCACCATATTTCATTATAGCATACTTAAAGATCCTCCTATAAAAATCCTTATACAACGATGTGGCACCCAAAATCATAGTGTCATTAGGGCAGAGATACATGTCTTGAAATAAAAATAAGGATGAATAGAACTAATGGTGCAATACCTCACTATAGTATCTTATATAGGTAATGCATTGTTATTTTGCAACATTACTAAAATAATACCAAGGATATCTTTCCACTTTCCATTTTTAATGTCAAGTATTTGATGTAGTATTACATGGTACTAACATAAATTCCAAAACCCAGCAACATTATGTTATCATTGATAATGATTTTCATATTCATATTGATGTAATATTTATGTAATTCTTTTTAGCTACATTTATATGATATTTTTAGCATATTATCATGTATTATTAACTCCAAAAGTTTTATAAATATTTATTTCATATTTATTCCATGAATTTATCATGAATGATGCAGTATTCATAAAAACTATATTTATTTTACAATTCTAAAAAAAATCATTCCCAAAACACAAATAAAATTCCTTAAGATAAATTCAACATGATTCCCCCAAAAAATGATTTCCATTTTTTCTTATTCAATTTCTAAAATATAGAAATTTAACTTTTAAATATAACAATATAGTATATTTGGAAATAGTTTATTTAAAATAAGACCAACTTGTTTTAAAATTTAAATTCACAACCTTTTATTATTCATTGATAACATTATTTTAATGATAATAATAAATATCAATTTGGATTTATAGAATTATCCTAAATATGGTTTTAATAAATATTTAAATAATTATTCGCACCCACCATGATAATTAATAATTTAAAAAATATATATATTTAATCATTAAATTAAACATCATTTAAATACAATCTTCCAAAAATCATTTTTTTTTATTGAATAGTCAATGAAGAACATCATAAAAATACCCAAAAAGGCAGGACCAAAACAGAAATAGAATCATGGTGGCCAAAAATGAGAAAGTCCAAGAGCATCACCCCTAATGATATTAACACCTTCCACCTTGAGACTTATGAAATAATGAAGGAATAAACGCTCTGAGCTTGGAAAATCCACCGAAGAAAGAAAATCCGTAGCTTTATTACCCTCTCGCTGAGTATGGGACACCTTAATATGATCATCAATAATACGCCAACATTTACGAATATTTTATAAGATGGAACAAGGAACATTACCTCTACCACAAAGTGAATTATGCAAGATCATAGAAGCAGTTTCCACCACAGAGATGTTGAGCCTCCTCTGAATACATAAACTCAGCCTAGTGAATAAAGCCAGGGCCTCTGCCTGGAGAGAATTCCCACGCCCAATATTGATGGAGAAGGCCATAAAGACTGAACCACTAGAGTCTCGTACAATCCCTCCTCCACTGATTACTCCTGAGACACAGGAACCATCACAATTAAGTTTCAAGCCGCTTTGGGGAGGAGACCAGTAGATCCAGGAACCCTGAAAATTCTTATTAACCAGAGGCAGAGAAGAAGATATAAGAAGGATTCCCTATAAAGATGGTGCCTCTCTCCCACACCCAAGAGCTCTGACCGGGTCCAGAAGTAGGTTTCTAGTTCTGCAAATAAAACCATAGTGATTTGAATATATCTTCTTAAACAGCAAACTGTTTCTTGCCTGCCACAAGCACCAGTAACCAACAAGAAGAATGGCAAGGCGAGCATCTTTCTGCATACCACTAGAAACCAAACCATTAAACCACCATTCCAAGAATGGACGATCAGACATATTATTAGATGAAAAACTAGTGAAATCACCAATAAAACCTCATACAGCATGAGCCCACTCGCTATAGAAAAACAGATGTTCCGAGCATTCTTTATTATGGCTGTTACAATAGACACATCTGGGGACAAGAAAAATCCCACAGTGTCTCACATTTTCATCTGTAGGCAAAGCTCCCATCCAAATCCTCCATAGAAGAAAGGTGTACATTAATGGAATTTTCTTTTCCCAAATAAATCCAAATTTACCATTGTACGTAACCAGAACAGACCATATCCTTCTGTAATCTTTATAAGAAAAGGAACTAGAGGAGGAAAAAGAAAATATCAGCTTTTTGTCATCAGGGGAGAGTTCCATGCGGTTAAAAAAAACCAGCTGAATATAATTTTAAATAGAATTAAAGAAACCAGGATGCATACAGGCTTCTTTGAAAGAAAGTTGTGGAACCAGACATACTACGTATTCAAGGATCTCCCACACCAATTACTGCTCCAAAAACAGATATCCCCTCTCCCAACAATCCATAGGCAATGAGGTCTTAGAAAGCTGATAATTGAAGCAATTTCAACCCAAAAAGGAGAAAACAGAGTAACCTTAATACTATCCAGATAACACATCATAGACCTTCCCCAAAGTGTGCGACCCTCCAAGACTTCCTAGGCTATCTTGGCCTGCATACATTTGATATTCCCCTCAAGACTATTCACCCCAACACCTCCTTCAATAACAGGCTGGGATAACCTCCCCCATGCAACCTAGTGCCTTTTCCCTTCCATCTTTGGATCCCATAAAAAATTGGCAAGGATCCTCTAAATATTGCAGATCACACCATTGGGAACTTTAATATCTAAAAGAGCATTGATTGGAGAGGTCAAAAGAACACTGTTAATCAAAGATATCCTCCCACCAAAGGATAGAAAATAATTCTTCCAGTTCAGAATACGAGCCAAGATTTTACTAGAAAGATGATTAATGTCATGAATATGCAACCTCTTATAACTAATAGGGGCTCCCAGATATTCCATGGGGAAAACACCTCTTTGTATATTAAGATGAGGGATCACCAGAGATATCCTTTCACTATTACATCTACTGGAAATGTGAAAATATCTTTTATTTTTGTTAACCTGCTGACTACTTCAGTGGAAATAATCATCTATAACTTTATTGAGACCCCACAACGATCTACTTGAGCCATTCATGAATATCAGAGAATCATCTGCATACATCAAATGAGAAACCAGAGAAACCCCCAATCTTCTTCTATAAGCCATAATGCTTCCATTAATCCGGATTAAATATAAATTCCTACTAAACAGATTCTAAGCAATGATAAAAATGTTTTGAGATATTGGATCCCCCTAACAAAGACCATGGGTTTCTTTAAAAAAACAATAAGACTTTCCCATGTAAGAAACTTCCATCCAAGGAGAAGAAATACATCTAAAGATGAGATCAACATTTCTATGAGAAAATCCCATACCTTCCAGAACCTTGTTAATAAAACTCCACTCCATCCAATCATAGGGTTTACTCATATCCAACTTTATAGCCATATTAGAACCCTTGGTTTTAATATTGATATCCCTGATCAAATCACGGGACAAAGAAATAGCCCCTTGCATAGAGTATCCTTTCACAAACCCATGCTTCTCTAACGAAATCCAACTGGGAAAATAGATAGATAAATGAGCATTTATTATACCATCCAAGATTTTATAAGGTACATTACACAAGCTTATAGGTCTAAATTTCAGAATAGAATAAGGATCCTTTGATTTGGGGATAAGCACAACGATTGTGGCACTATAAACATGAGCCAATTGACCTCCCAAAAAGAAATCTCGGACAGCCTTAAATATATATACCTTAATAATGTCCCACGAAGACCTATAAAAAGAAGAAGGAAAGGAGTCTAGGCCCGCAGTACTATCTGGATTTAAAATCATCATGGCCTCAAATATTTCCCTCCCCTGTGGAATGAAACCCAAAAAATCATTATCCTGGTCAGAAAAACATCTCTGGATAACTTCAAAAAAATCTGTAGGACACACTGGATAACCATTTTCCATGAAAGTATTAACACCTTCCAGCATCTCCCTTATATGAGAAGTGACCAGACATCCAATAGTCCCCCTATCATCAGTAATAGACCCATCTTCCAGCACAACATTTGGTTTCACAAAACTTTTCCTTTCATTAATACAGGCATGAAAAAAGGAGTTATTTTTGTCTCCCTCTTTTAGCTATTTGACTCTATCCTTCTCTCTAGCCAATCTCTCTTGTTTGAGCACCATCTCTGATAGATGGTCTTTCCTGTTTTCCAGTTCACCAAAAACACCAGGATCCCAATTTCCTTCTAGTCTCTATTCCAGTCGATCAATGATATCCATAGAATCTCAAATGTCACATTCTAGAGGAAGAATATCCTTTGACCTTATTAGAAGACTATGTTTGAGTCGTCTCAACTTATGGTGTACTACAAACCAGGAATTACCCTCACATGGCTCCTCCTAGGACTTCTGAACGAGTTCATGAAAACCTGGACATTTCTCCTAGTAAAGAAAAAACTGAAACTTCTCATGATCAACTGTACTTGGAGATAAAGTAATCAAGAGGGGGTAATGGTCTGAAATACCTCACATGAGATGATTCACCTTCACATTAGCATAAGAGGATATGTCCTAGGGATTACCAAGTAATTTGTCTAGATGGCTCCAAACTCTATGGTCACCTTGCTGATTGTTACTCCAGGTATATTTATCACCAGAAAAACCAAGATTAAGGAGTCCTTTTCCCATCACGAATGGGTTAAACTCAAGGCTAGCCTGACTAGGAAAAGGACCTCTCCCTTTTTTTCCCAAGGGATGAAATAATGTTGAAATCCCCCCAATAAACCAAGGAGTATCTCCAGGGTCAACGGAATGAAGGCTATTCCAAAGAAGTATCCTTTGAAGATGATCTCAGCTACAATAAACAAATGTCATGAAAAACAATGAGATTCAAAAGATACCCTAAAAATAATGAATTGGTCACCTTGCTGAAACAACTCCACCCTGACGTCCCTATGCCAGAATATCCAAATATTTTTATTACCCGGGTCAGCATTAGGACACCCCTTCATCTTAATCCTTCTGTAAAATTAATCAATCTTGGAGGGATGTTGTTTGTGCTCAAGAATACCCACCAAACCAATCTTATGTTTAATAATGTCATAAGTAAGGAAATAAGTCTTTATCAGGGCTCCAAGACCCCGGGAGTTCCATATAAGTATAGGGATCATAGAAATAGAAGGGCTCTGGGATTGGCTCCAGAGCAAACTGCCTTTTCAAACCATGACAATGATTTTTCCATAAAATCTTTATAAAAAGGGCTATAACCCCACATACCCATATAAAGAACAAAATATTCCTCTCCATCTAGAATGGTTCTAGTCCCAACCAAACACTCTTACTGATAAGGTACAAATCAACTTAAGGGATCAAGGAAACCGAACTATCAGAGATCGCAATAATATTCTCACCCCTAGAAAACTCCTCCAATTTAGAATCCTCAAAGTGCTTAGAAAAATCCAACACCAAAGGATCCTAAGGTAAGACCTTGGAACAAAATGCACAATATCCCAACAAACATTAGGAACATACTTATAAATAATTTGAGAAGAATCTAAAGACACAGAATCATGCAACCCACCCTCCTCCAAGGATCCATCAGAAAGAATCCCAGCAGGGGGAGACTAATTGTTATATCCACAAGGCTGAATACCCTGAGAGGGGGGGGGGTGAATCAGGTTATGACTAATTTAAAATTAAATCCCATTATGATCTTGTTTTGTTGTTAAAGAAAAAAACTCTTCTCTCTCTTTACCATTGCACAATACAAACAGAACGTAAACCATGCACAGGACAGAGCGATTTTTACTTGGTTCACCCTCACTGGGATACGTCCAAGGAGCATACACCAGAAATGTTTCGATGTACCAATTCACTAAAAAAACACTATTGTTTACAAGGTTCGGGCTAGATCACTTCTATGTCGAGGCTCACATCCTTTTCAAAGTTTAGGGTCAGCTCCCTACATTCCCAAGGGTCACTCCCTGTCTCTCTATCTCTCTGGCTCACTGCCGGTGGAGAGGATCACCTTCTTCCTCTTCCTTTGCTCACTGCTCTGGAAGGAATCCACTCACTGTTTCTTGACTTTTAGGTCTCTTCATTATCACTAATGAATACATTCTCTGTTGTATGTGGATTCTCTGTTGAAGTTCAACATTCACTCGTAGATTAATCTCTCTTTTTCACCGAAGGTATCGGGGAATCTTCCAGCTTCACACATCCCAAAAACACTGTCGTGAATCAACCTTACATGGTGTGAAAGTCTAACCCGGTGCACAAGTATCAACACGTAGGTCACAACTGGAACGAAGGTCCACCTCAACTACCTGCACGACACAAGCCTCTACTCCTCCAAACCGGCGCGACTCAACCCCTTTTACACACAAATCAATATTGGCGTGCAAATACCAACCGACGCTCAACTTCAAACACTGGCCCACAAGTCCACCTACGCGACCACACCCCACCTTCAAGACCACCACACCAGCATGACGGGAGCTCTGATTTTTAAAAGTGTTGAACTCCGTTAAAAATGAGGAGAGGTGGTCCAGTATTTATAAGAATTTGGTCAACCTACGCGGCGGCGCGCAAGTCTCCCATCAGCGCGCAGGTCTCGGCATGCAAGTCTCTTCCCCTGCAAGTCACATGCATGACCCTCTTTCCTTTTCCATATTTTGAAGATATGATCTTGAAAAAAAAATGGCGTGCAGCTTTCCAATCCTCCTAGGCACCAGCGCGCAAGTCCTTTCACAGTGCGCAAGTCACCTGCGCGACACCACCAATACCTACGCGACCCACTTTCCTTTTCCATATTTTGACCTTCGGATCCTGAAAAACTTTGGGAGCACAAGTTCCTCTCCTTCAAGTACATGTCGTACAAGTCCCTTTTCCAAAAAAACACTTTTCTCCATTTTTCATTTTTTAGACCCAAAAATTTGGCAATCACTGAAAAACGGTGCCACCTTGTATCTGCTCTTTTCGTACCGCCTCCAGATCATCCATTCCTTTTTCGATGTTCTTGAATCAAACATGGATCATTTACCATAGCTCTTGAACTCAACATTCCACCGTGAAATCCCCTTTTTCGACAAATTTGTATGTCATTATTTTGCTTTGTCAACAATCACCGCAGTTGTCCACTTTTTCAACAAATACAATCACCTCAAAAATGCTTCAATGATACCTTGAGGGATTTTTTCCCAACACTAGTCCACATTGGTCCTTTCCCCTTGGCTAACAACAATATGAGACCGCTGCTTACCTATCCTTCAAACTGCACGAGAATGCCCCTAAAGAGCAATTATATCTGAAACCGGGAGGGAGAGGTCAAGTTCAACATCCCATTATGTTTTTAAAATCATTAAAATTAATAAAATGATTATTTAGTTATATTGAAACCACATAATTATATTTTACTCAATTTTATTTTTGGATTTTTTTTGTAGGTTATTTTTTTAGGTTTAAAAAAGGTATTTTCTGTACTTTTTTAATGAATAAAGTTTCTCCATTTTAATAAATTAAGGTAAAATATAATGTGATATGTATAAAATTAAATTTATATATTATATATTAATAAATTTTAACTGAAACTCATACCATTATTATTATTATTATATATAGATTTTATAGAAAATCAACTTTTTCTTGAACAAAACACATCTTGAAACACCTATTTTTCGTTATGTATATGGGTTTTATTTTAAAATAAAATTTTTAACTTATGTGAATTTACTTTATTAAAATAAATTAAATATTTATATTAATCATTATTTTTATTATTTAATAAGGTCAAGTTCATTTTTTACAATAAATAAGAGTGAAATTTGTAAAAATTAATTAACCTGGTAAAGGTAAAAATAGATTTACCAAGGGTTAACGAGAACAATAAGGGTCCAAATGATATAATTATAAACTATATTGGATAATTGATTTTGGAAATATTTATTTATAAGTATCTATAATAGTAAAATTTAGAGAAATTTAGAAAGTAAACAAATGTGGGTATATCTTCTTTTCATAAATTGCAAGTGTGCCACTCACATCACTTATAAAAGGTCACCCACTATTCTCTCCTATAAAAATCATCAAATACCATTTTTTGGCCAATATATAATAAAATATATTCCTTAATTCCATAAAAATATTACCTTGAGAGATTCGTTTTATTATGAATCTATCTTATGATGGTGTTTGGTGCTTGCCTAAGGAGGTTTCTCGAAGAGTAACTATCATGATTAACTGTGAATCTCTAGTTTATTTCTCCTTACACAACCTAGAAATATTCTTCAATTATGAATAATTAATTACAAATTTATATAACATATACTAATATGTTATTATTTTTATGAAATAACCTTAATTCATCTCATCTTCCATCAAAAAAGATACGAAATCATCATTTTTATGTGTGGCAGACTACCGCCTAGTGAACCAATGTCATTTTTGACCACCATCACCTCTCACAGATTTTTATAATGATGGATTTAAATTATATATATGATATTTTTAACATATTTATACTTATGGATATATGATATCATATATTTATTTTTGTACTTTTGATTATGTGGTGGATACTATAATGTTTCTTATGTGTACGACGGACTTCCTATTCATGAGGTGATGTGATTCCTGCACACTAATGATTTACACAGAAGGTAATATAGAAAATATGAATGAATATATGTGATAAAAATGAAAAAAAATGATATTAATGAAATAATTATCATTTTTTAAATATAATATATCATTTTCACTCTTGAACTTAAAAATTATAACGTCGTTCATTGATATGTGAACTACCACCTCCATGTAGTGATGTGGTTTTTTACATCACTAAATCACATGGATGGTATATATAAGTATATTTAAAGAAATAAGACTTTATTTATGATATTATCATCATTATTTAATTAAATAATTATGAATACATTTTTCCATAATGATCATTGAAAAATAGAAATGTTACTCATGCATTCATACAGGCTACCTCCTCCATAATCTTCACGTAGTCCTTTTTTCATAATCATCATTCATGATTGGTTTTAAAGATTATAAATAAAGTATAAACATGATTATTATTATTTATATTTCGAATAATGACCTTTTTTACAAATAGTCAACCTACAGAAGTCATTTTTGACACATAATCCAAATATCACTAAAATACCGAACATAAAATTAATTAATTATGTAATAGTGTAAAAAATGATAATTATTTAAGTGAAAAAACAATAATAATCTTAAAAAGGTTCTAAATAAAGTAAATAGTTTTGATATTTTTATTATTTATTAAGATAAAGAATGTATCTGACAATTCAGACTCAATGTAAGGGATTTCATCTCAAATTCCTTTCATTGAGGCATATATTATTGTTATGAAACTATATTATTTTTTGTGGTGGATATACATACAATTTTATTTTTTATATCATTACTTTATCTATCATTATGGTATTTAATGTTTTGATTAATTTTATTCATTCATGGGGTTTATGATTCAAATATTTTGATAGTAGTAATGGTCTTTTCTTTTAAAAATATCTTTTAACGTTTTCCTTATAAATCTCATTCATATCTAGTTCCATGTTAGAAAAATAATTTTATTACGGATACGATATTATTATAAATGATATTTTTTATTCTTACTATATTTTTAAAAAAAAAATTGTATGTAATGTATGAATTTTTTTACAAATGAGAAAAAAGTTCTATTTTAACATATGCAACAACAAAAACTTTTTTGGCCTCCATAACCATTATTTAAAGAATGAAATACATTTCATCATTTCATTTTTTCTTCATCAAAAATATATATTTCACTTATAATGTGTCATTTATTTTTTAAAATATGTTTTTAAATGAAAAGTGTATTTTGATAACCTATTCTGTTCTGAAAATGTGTTTCAAATATTTTTAGAATGGTTTATGATGAAATTTTTCAAGCATAAAATACTTTACTCATGATAAGTACATTGGACATTTTTAATATGGGTCCACCTAGATATCACTGGGTGAGCCCTTTATAGGTTATATGTTGGTTGTGCCTAGATAGGGTAGAAATTCATTGATTAATGAATATTCGCTATTGGAAAATTACCCTATACCCACGGTTTTAGAAAAACAATATGGGTATATATCACCCCTATATCCACAGGGGGAATATTTATGGGATGAACATATACCCATGGTTCTCCCAAAACCGTGGGTATAGGTTTCTCAGGGGTAACCTATACCCATAGTTTTGGGAGAACCATGTGTATAGGTTTAATGGGAAAAAATTATGTGGCAAGAAACTATAGCAATGGTTAAAATAACATTGGTTATTGGTCACCCCTATATTTACTATTTTTGTAAACCTTGTCAATAGTTTACATTAGAAAAAATAAATCACGGGAAAATCTATATCCTTGGTTTTGTCAAACTATGGGTATATATTGGACCATTATTATTCTATAATAATAATAATAAATTAATTAAATTGTATGATTTTTTTAATAAATATTTTTATGTATTTGTTTATGTAATAAAATAAAACATATTTTAGGATAGTGGTGAAGTAATTAATTTATTGTATGGAGGTGTAGGGATCAAATACATATAGAATTATTTTTTTTAAATAAACATCTATACCCATGGTTTTAGAAAATAGTTGGTATAGGTGTTTCTATTAAAATTCCAATCAGAACGGTTTAAACATTGTTGGTATAGGTGTCTATATAGACACCTTGCGAACCCATGGTTCATAAAACCTTAGGCATAGCCTATAAACATGGTTTTCAATCATTGGTAAAGGTAAATTTTTCATTATTGGTGTCCTTTGGTGAATTATATTATAATTTAGTTGTATAGTTATTCTAATTTGTAAGGTTTTTGTAAGGTTTTAGTAAGGATTTTATGAGATTATATCCTAAGTAGAATACATGAATTTTTAATTATTTCTAATTATTTTTCAAGGAAATGATTTTTTTTCAAAATTTAAAATAATATATCTTTTAAAAATAATTAAAATTACCTATATGGATAAGAATTCATATTTTTAGAAATATTTTTTGATAGAATTTCATGATTTACACTATACTAATGGTTTTCTCTTATTTACGTCCTCTACTAATATTTTTTTCTTATAACAAAAATATAAAAAAAATTACAAAAATTTAGGATAGGTATGGGAATGGAAGAGCCCTAGTTAAAATTCATGAAGGTTTTTTGAAAAAAGAAATCTTGTTTTGTTTTAAAAGTTTTATAGGGTGTTAAAAACCAATACAAATAGAAATTTATCACTTTGTATTACATGGATTTGTTATGTATTATTTATAACCTAATTATTTAAAACTATAAACCTAAATATTTATTAAAATATAAAATAATTAATTCATAACATAAAACTAGAAATTATGTAATGTTTATGGTGAGTTCCTTCTAGTAGGTATCAAAGGATATTTTAGATAACTTTATAGGTCAGGATAATGTTAATATAATTCCATTGAAATATTTTATTTTATGGTTAGTTTTAAATAAAAAATTATTTTAAAATTATGATGTTGGTTCATCTAAATTATTTCTCTTCAGAATATTTTTTCATGGATGAAACATGGAAGCTATTGTGAGAAGGCACCTGGATGAAAATATCCTTCCAAATCATCTCCTGAGATGGTTCAAATTGAAAAAGAAAACTTTATTATAGTGATGTATCATTTGACCCAAGCTATACATTATTGTGGTATCTATTCTAGAGAGGAACCCAATCTACCATGAAGTAACAAGTCTATAAGGGAATATTTAATGAGGAAACATTACCCATAATTTAGGGGATCATTTAACCATGTGGTAACTGATTGATTGATCAATGATATTTATAAGTTATATTAGGTCATGGGATGTTCAAAATTTCAAAACATAACTCTTTACCTTTATAATATTGATGTTTATGTAGATCTATGAAGGTATTTAGTTAATAATTATGGAGAGAAATATGATCACGATACCATAGAATGGTATATATTTAAGATTTCTTCCATGAGATTTATTTCCATGTGGTTGTTTGACTCAACATATAAAAACAATTCCTATATTTTAGGTAAGAATATGAAGATTATATGGCCATGTATGAATCCAATTTTACAAGAAATTCCTATTAGGTACAAGAATTTATTTATGACATTGCTAGTATAATTAAAATATGATAATAAGGATAAAAACCAAGTGCATAAAAATATTTTTCTGAATGATAATTTAAAATCTATGAGAAATTTTTTCATTGTGCTAAAAAGGGTTAAGATTTAGTTTTCTAACACTTATGTACATCATGATGATGAAAGTAAGAAGCAGTTTGGATGAAATAAATTGTGCAAATATATAACAATGAAATCTAAAGGTACTAAAATGAATTTCCCATATTTTGTTAAGTTTGGTAAAAATCACCTTGGATAATGTATGATGAAATCAGGGAAGTGTAACCGATGTGGATGGTTTCTCCATTTAACATGTAATTGCAAGGAATATAATCCTTAAGAATCAATGAATGAGGTAATCGATATATGTCCCACGGTGAGGCGTTTAGGTTTCAATGTGTTGGATAATTATTCTAATCTATTCCTGAAGCTAGTAAATCAGGATATAAATCATCAATATTGGAAAAAAATGGTGTCAAAAAATCTTTTTCATCCTTGAATTTTTTTGTTTAGTTGTCAAATTATGTAGTGAAATTTATGTTAATTGTGAATTATAATAAAACAATCACCTTATTTAACATTGGATCATTATATTCTTTCAGTTCTAGGAAGTTTGAATTTAAATTTGGAATATCACCTCATGAATGTAAGTTAGAATATTATTGAAAACTCTAGGTGTATGGGTTAATGAAACAATGATTTATAAGAATTTTTTTTTGTTATCAATGGGACGGTATTTCCTGCAAATATTATTTAATTGATCATTGTATAGTTTGATAACATTTTGGGTATGTATTGGATATTAATTTATCATGATATGATAGATTATATATTGAATAATGTTTTATTTGGTGATTTCATGCCTTTTATAAATTACCATGAAGCTGAGAAATTCATTTGAGATGGCAGTGAAAGTTACCAAAATATTATAATTGAAAAAAAAGAAACTTTTAAAATTAGTGATGTATTAGAAGTGAATGAATACATGGATGTTTTTTCATATGATTTTATTAGGGTTATTCTTGATCAAGAGATTAAATTTATTCTGGACTTAGTTCTTAATGTTAATATTATTTCTAAACCACCTTATTAAATTTCTTATATGAAACTTTTATAATTGTAAATGAAATTGCATGAGTTATTATAAAAAGGTTTCATTCAACCGAGAACTTCCTCATTGGATCATTATTTTATAAAGAAATATGGAAAAATGAGATTATTCATTGGCTATATATCTTTGAAAAACATCGACGTTAAGAACTAGTATCATTTCATTATATTGATGATTTTTTTATTAGCTTTAGGGACCTGATTATTTTTTGAAGTTTGGTCTATGATCTGGATAAAATCAGTTGAATTTGATGGAAGCATATATTTTGAAGACTATATTTTGAACAAGCTATGGGAATTCTGTGTTTTTAGTTATTCCCATTAATTTTTCTAATTCACCTACTATATTTATGGACCTTTAAAAAAAGTTTTTCATGAGATCTTAGAGATTTGTTTTTGTATTTTTTGATTACATATCTTTATATTCTAATATTTAGGAGAAACATGGAAAACAACCTAGGAATTATTTTTAGGTCATTAAATAAAAATAAATTAGATGGGTAATTTATTAAGTGTAAATTTTGGTTGCAAAAAGTTTCTTTACATGGAAACAATGTATTTATAGATGGAATAACTATTATCCCTTTTAAAATAAAAGTTGCTGAATAATGTCCAAGACCCGAAAAAATATCATATAGATTCATAGTTTTCTTGTATTAGAAAGTTACTAATGACCTTATTCTAAACATTTCTTGTTTATCTATCCATTTAGTTGTGAAAACTAGAAAACGATTTAAATTCATGATGATAAAATAATGTGATGATTGATTGAGGAACTAAATATAAGATTGTTGAATGGTATAGTTTTTCCCTACCATCTAAAAATGGTGAAATCATTATCTACAATTATTCTTAATTGAAAGGAATTGGTTGTGTCCTAATTTACATGGATCGGGTTATTATGTATACATCACTTTAGTTAAAACCCCATTATTTAAATTACCCAACACCTAATTTGGGAATAGATACTTTGGTTTTTGAATAAAAACATGTAGGTGTCATTTTAATGGATTAAAGTGTGAAATATATAAAGATCAAAAAAATCAGCATATATTAATTCTCAAAGAATTGAATGTGAGACATTAAAGATGGTTGGAATTGGTCAAGTATTATTATTACAAGATTCATTATTGTCATGGAAAAGAAATAAACGTGTTTGATGATTTGAGTTGAAAAAATAATTCTGCATTTTCCTTGTACTATTTTCAACATGACCATTTAGTTAATAATTTGATAAATTTCTTCCTAAAAGTTATAGATGTAGCTATATCTTCTATTTTTTATCAGTTTTCATTGTAGTTGGCTTTGTAAAAAACAATTGAGAAACTTCATAAGGAGGATCATGCTTTTTAATAAAATTTATAATTTCTTAGATGGGTATGTTTTCTTATTTAAATATTGATTAAAGAGGTTTTTATGATTTTTAAAAATATTATGTGTTCCTTTTGATTCCCAATTGAAGAATTAGTTGTTGAGTGGAGAACATAAATATTCATTTTCCAGTAATCTTGGAAGCACTACGATGTAAAAGATCATTCAGGATTATTACTGGTGGGATGTAATGAAAAGACATACTTCTAACATTACTATGAAGTGTTTGAATTTTATTAGGTTAAATAAGAATGAAAATTACAAAAAGGTGTTTTTAACCTTTTTCAGTGCTAGAGTGGAAATAGGAAAATATATCAATAGATTTTTTGGGGGGATTACCAAAGACTTATCATGGTAACAATGTGATTTTTATTATTGTTGATTTATTATATAAATAATTTCATTTCCTTCCCATTCATAAACTATATATTTGGATCATCTTTTTCAACTATATCTAAAGTAGACAGTCAGGTTATATGGAGTGACTCTCTCTATTATATCAAAATGTGATCCTATGTTCGCATCTAATTTTGCAAAAGGAATTCATAATTTTTTTGGTATTGAATTAAACTTTAGTAGTAGTTTCCTCCACATTCTGATGGAATGTATGAGTGAATGATTAAGAAATTGGAAGATATGATTCATTCTTTTTAAATAGATTACAAAGGATTCATGGATAATCATATTCATTTCATTTAGTTTTCTTATAACAACAGGTTTAATTCCAGGATATAGATGGAACAATTTGAGGCATTATATGAAAGATTTTGTCGAATTCTATCTTTTTGGAAAGAAGTGGGAGAAATGAAGTTTATGGGACCGGATTTGGTAGATAAAATGTATTAAAAGGTTTATATTATTCAGTAACATCTAAGGATGCCATAGAGAATGATGAAAAGATATGAAGATAACTAGAGGAAATATAATTCCTTCAAGTTTGGATATCATGTTTTTCTAATAGTGTATCTATGTAAAATTTTAAAGTATTTTTATAAATATTGGGTGATAAGTCCATAGTTCATTGGATAGTATGAAGTCTTAGGTAATGTTGGATCAGTTTCCTACCAAGTTTCCTTACCTCCCTCTTAATCCTTTATACACAACCATTCCCATTTCTTGATGATAAGAAAATATATTTTGTATTTATCTCATGTTTTTAGGCCTAAATAAGTTCAATTAGAAAACAATATTTCTTATAAGAAATATCCTATTTGGATTCTTACATGTATAGAGTATGTTTTTTGGAATAATATTATTGACTAGGTTACGATTTTATGGAAAACCATATTATTAAATAGGTAACTTGAGAGTCAAAAAATACAATAATGGAAATATATCCCCACTTTTTTAATAAGTGAATAAAATTATTAGAACACGACTTATAAAAGAGTATATGAATATAACAACAAAGTTACGGTTAGAATAAATCAATTTAATGTTTATTAATATTAGTTAAATTGTTATATTAATTATAAAACTATTAAATAATTTTTGAATCAAAAAGTAATTGGTTTTAATTAAACTCGTTTAATTTTTTTTTCAAAGACTAATTTCTAAATTATTGAATTATAATTTAAAAAAAATAAATTTCATTTTTTTAAATTAGAATATCAAAATTAAATTAGTGTTATTTTTTTGACTTTTTTATTTTTATGAAAATATTTAGTTTTAAGTAAATAGTTTAAAATACACGCAAACCACTCTTTTTCATTTTCAGACAAACCACTTTTTGGATGAGTGGGATCCTTAGAAAAACCAATGTCAAATTTACACATCACCCACATGAAAACCATTACATAACCAGACCTGATCACAAAACAACATTCATTTTTCAAAGTTGAAATTCAAATATTTTAGATCATAAAAACACTATAAAAGCATACCACCTAAGAAACCCACCATTAAAGATACCACCATCGTCACAACACAGAACTATGAATCATCACATCATCGGCCATCATTACCTCACGTCTTCACCTCCATTATATCGTCACATAACCCTAGTTGTCATCCTCATCATCTCTTCACCACCGACCTCTTATCTGATTTCCACCGTCACACCAAACACCATGGTCAGTGTCTCATAGGACCATCCTCATAATGATTGCCATAAACGCTGATATACCACCGCCATCGTTGTTTATGTTCGAACAACACCCAACCAAACTGATATCCCATCATCACCTAAATATCAGTCATTCCACATGGATCCCCCCACTACAACATAGCCCAATTCCTTGTAGTTCCCACCATACCAGACCGACCTGAAGGGGAGTAGTGGGTTTGGATACGAGAGAGGTATGACTAGCCAGGACATCCATAGCAACCCATGACTTAGAAAGCACCATCTAAATCACAACCCCATAAGAGAAACCACAACTCCATTAGAACCTTCACCATAGAAAAACCATCACCAATAAGACAGAAGCCACAAATCCATCATAACCCCCAACTTAATTACTTTTTAATCAACTATATAATGGATTTTTGTACAACTCTTATTTTGAGTTTGGAAAGGGGTTTTCTAAAAAATGTTTTAAAATGAATAATATTTATCCATTTTAATTAATTAAGATTATCCAAAATGTGTAATGTTTCAAAGGAAATGTATATATTACATAACACTAAATATTAACTTAAATTCAGACATTTAATTATGTTATTCATCAATTTAATATAAAATTATAATTTTCTTGAACAATAATCTTTTTGAAAACATGATTTTTCATCGCACTAGAGGGTTTTATTTTAAATTAAAATTTTCACTTATGTGAATTGAATTTGGAAAAATGGATTAAAAAATTTTAGTTATCATTATTTATATTTTATAAAAATTTTAAATTTTTTTACACAATTAATAGGAAAAAATAATAAAAATTAATTACTATGATTTAGTTAAAAATAGATTTAATGTGGGGTTAAATGAAAACAATAAGGGTTAAAATGACCTAAAAAATCATATATAATCTATTTTAAAAAAATATTTTAACCTCTTATTGTATAAGGATCTCGAATAATCAATTTTTGAGAATTTTTTACATTGAAAATATGGGTACACCTTTTTCTTTTCAAATATTACAAGTCTTCCACTCACCCAACATATAAAAGGTCCCCACTTCTCCCCTCCTCTTCAAACCATAAAATTCATTTTTATTGGAATATAAATACCATAATATATTAAATTAGTCCCCACATAAGACTTATATAAAATATTTTTATCATAATTAGAACCTATGATGGCTTTTTTTTTACCTTATTAGGTTTCCTGAAGAAGTTGTATTGTGCTTAACTGGTCATATTTATTTTATTTCTTCTTCCCACTCCATCAAACAATCATAAATAATTATTATATTAAAAAAGTATTTCCCATATACTATGATTTTATTATGTTAATATCATAACCTAAATCATTATCCTCTTCCATCAAACGGGATACAAAAATATTAGACACGTGTATAGTGAACTACCATATCAAAAAACAATTTCTCCCATTTTCCATCATGGCCACCCATGGATTATTTTAAATATGGATTTAAAGTATATATATGAAATTTGTAAAATATTTATATAACTGAAAATATTATATCATATATTCCTTTTTTTACTATCCATTCCTTGATGTATATGATATCATTTCTCGTGTGTAAGGCAGACTACCGCCTCGCGAAATGATGTGATTTTTTTCACTAATGCTTTATAGAGAAGGTAATAATGATAAAGATAAATATTATATTTTATATACTTGATATAATAATGATTTCAGGAAATATATATCATTATTAAAATATAATATATAATTTTATTTCTCACACTATAAAATGGAAACACCGTTCATGGATGTTTGGGCTACCGCCTCCATGAAGTGAAGTGACACTTTTTTCATTACTAAAACACATGGATGGTATATATAAGTATATTTAAGGAAATAATATGATATTTATGATATTTTTTAATTTTTCAATTATTTAATAATTCATACTATATTTATATAATTATCATTGTTATATAGAAACTTCACTCATGTGTACATACGACCTACGGTCTCTATGATCGTATTATAGTTGATTGTTCATAATTATCATTAATTATTGGTTTTAAAAATTATAGTTATTGTATAAATTTTATAATTATCCCATTATTATTATTATTTATATTATTAATAAGGACCTCTTTGTGAAATTGTTAACCTACCAAAGGCCTTTTGAACACATAATCCAAATATTATCAAAACACCTGATGTAAACATAATCGATTAAGTAATTGTATATAACATGGTAATAAGTGAAATAAAATGAATGATAAACTTGAAAAAAAGTTAGGAAAGTAATTATTTGACAAAATATTATTATTCATGATGATAATTAACATATGTGAAAAGTCGGACTCAAGGTACCTAACTTCATCTCAATTTATATTCTCTAGGGAAACTTTTTTTGTTATGCACCTATATTATTTTGAGAGGTGTATATACTTCCCACATGAAATTTTATATAGTGAATTTATATATACTCATTGTATTTAATGTTTTATTTAATCTTATTTTTTCATGTGGCTTATGATTCAAATATTTGAAAAGTAACAGGGGACGTTTCATTAAAAAATTTCTCTTATAATGTTTTTATTCTAAATATATTTATCGTTAATATACATTTTTTTAAAATGATCTTATTATGAACATGAGATTTAAATAATGGTATTTTTTCCCTTCATTTTAATTAAAAAATGAGATTCATTTTATGTAATTTTTTACTTATACTACAAACAATAAAAGAATTATTATATTTTCACGTATACTATGACAACAACTATTTTCCTTAATTTAATTTAGTTTTTTAAAATATTTTTTATGTAAAAATTTATTTAGATATCTAAATTATTCTATAAAGTGTTTTTAAAAGGGGTTTAATTTTTTTATAATGAATGGGTTCAGTATTAAAATGTTCCATTCATGATCTGGTCTTTGGGTAATGTTAATGATGTGTGTGTCGAAATATTTCTCATTGATCCAATCATAGATTATATTATGGGTGATTTGAGATAGATCTAAAATGATTTTTTTAGTGATTATGTTCTCAAAATAAATATATTGAATATTGGTCATATGATTATTCTAATTTGTAAGAGTAATATAAGGGTTCTTTAAGGGTTCTATGAGATGATTCCACAAGGATCCCACATGACTTTTCTATTAATTATATTGATTTTTCATTTAAATGATATTTTTTAAATGGTAATACAAATGATCATTATAAAATAGTTGTAATTACCTTTTTGTGTAAATAATTATGTTCTTAAGAAAAAAATATGGGTTTTCGTGTTTTTCAATAGACTAATGGTTTTTCTATTTTTATTTTCTTTTATAGATTTTTGTGATCGTCCAACTTTTTAAAATTATTTTTCAAATGATATAATGATTTTTAATGGAAGGTAAGAGGTCAATTTAAAATTCATGAATATTTTTCTTGAAAAAACAAATTATTTTTTAAATATTTTATGTGGTGGGAAAATTATATACTAATAAAAACTTCTCACTTTGTGTTATATAGTTTTTTTGTATTTTTTGTGAAATAATTCTCAATGACTATAAATATGAAAAGGTCCTCAATTTTAAGAGAATGAATTATGGACTAAAATTAAATATCAGTTAATGTTTAAGTCCAGGTCATTATAAAATTCTTGCGATGTGACATTCAATCCCATATAAATAAATTGGGTACTATATATAATGAGTTATATTTTATGACATTCTATAACAAAATTAAACATTTTCAAAACCTATTTTGAAATCTTGGAGGATGGATTTATAAAATTTTATTTGCAATTTAAGCTACTGTACCATTAAATAAAATAAAGGTATAGATAAAGAGTGTGGAGTCTATGATAAAATAATTATATATATAAGTTCCAATAAATACTTTTTAGGGTTATTTTGAAGGTTTTCTATGAAAACTCTCTTAAAAATGAAATATAACATTTCATTCTCTATAAGTATGATGTAATGTTTATTTATTTAGATGATAATATTTTTATTGGGGAAATAAATAATTAACCATTTAGGTTAGGAATGAAGATTATCATAGTGGATAAAATTTTGAATATAGAATAGTTAAATTATTCGTCATAAGAACATAATAATTATATAAGAAGATACAAATAGAATAATAATTTATTTTTCTAGGAAGAAAAGTAATATACTATTCATGATAGAAAATTATAAAATATATCAATCATATGAGAAAATTGTCAACGAATAATCGATATAACTCAATAAAAATATATTTTGTCAAGAAGAGCCATTTAGACTTTTCTATTATATGAATCAAAAGAAAATGAAATATAAAACCTGGAATGAAATTATAAATACCTAGAATCTATAAGTACATAGAAATAATAATTATAAAATATTGAGTTTTTAGTCAAGAATTAATTTTCTTACATTCCGAAGGATATTTATGATTTCATTTTTTAGAGAATTATGTCATAACACACAGATAATAAATACCATATTTTAAAAATTGTACACCTCTAATTAGTATCCATATTTTCCACAATATTAAAATTATAAAAAAATATGTCCATGAATAATAATTATGAATTTTAACATGACTTATTATTTATTCAAACCCATCCATAAACCCTATGAAAATATATTAATTATTTACTTTCATAGGAACATTTTTTATGTTTATTTTTCCTTCTTGTATTATTAATTTCCATATAAAATTCAACTACTCAATCTATTAAGTGTATATCAGACGTTTTGACGATATTCGAATCATATATTAAAAATGAATTAGCTAGGTTCACAATGGTAAAAGAGGTAAATATTATAGAATAAATATATTGATAATAGTGAAATAATTATTATTTTTATAAATCAATTATAATTTTATATCAAATAATGAATGATGGATAGTAAAAATTAACTACCTTACAATCTAATAGACGGTGGGTTCTAAATACACATAAGTAACCTTTTCATTCTTCAATGATCATTATGGAACAAAGGAGTGTATTATTTTATATTTAAAGAATGATAATAATATAATAAATACCGTATTATTTATTTATATATACTTATATATATCATCCATGTGATTTGGTGATCGAAAACAAATCGCATTGCTTCTTGGAGCCGGTAGTCCACACGTACACATGAATGACATTATTAATTTTCAATTAATGAAAAGGTAATATACTAAATGTTATCATATATTTTAATAATGATAAATTTATCATTAGTATAATATATGTAAATTAAATCCATATTTATAACCATCAATAGAAGTATGTGATGGAAAATGAATTTCATCGATTCTCGAGGAGGTAGTCTATATGTATGTAGAAACTGTGGCTTTATTCCCCATTTAATTAAAGATGAAATTGATATAAGTTATTCTATTAACATAATAACATATAATTATATAATGGCTACATTTTTTATTATTTCATGATCATTAAATAATATTTTATTATGTTATAAAAAGAAACAAAATGAAAATGCTAGGTTAAGAACAGTACATCATCTATGAAAAACCTATTATTTTTTACACAAAAAGATTTCCTATGTATGATTTATGGTTAAAAAAGGCCTATAGGATGTCGATAGGACTATAAGGAAGTTATTCTTGGATGTAATTACTGAACAAAAATGTTTTTTAACTATGAATAAATGATTAGAGGACTACCCATTTATAAGAGAGGTCAGGGGCCCTCATCGCATTTCATAAGGTATTAAATTAATATATATAAATTATCATATTAAAATTGACCTATAATAATAATATTCTAGGAAAATATTATTTTTTATTAAATAATCTAATCCAATTAAACATTTTCAAGAGAATAAGGGTTTACTCTCTAGGGAAAAAACAAACTATAAAAGGATAAATGTTGTATAAATGGACCATGGATGATATTGTTGACCATTTATAATTAATTTTATTAATTTTATATCATTTAATGCAACATTATTTATTATGGAAGATCATTAAGTTAAATTTTCACACTATTCATTTAATTTGAATATAAAGACATCAATACAGGGATGAAATTTGAATGTATAAATTTCATAATTCTAAAAAATAGAATTATCTTAAAATTTTATGCAACATAAAATTTTTAAGATTTATATTAATGTTGATATTTTTAGAATAATTTATTTTACATTCATTTAAATTAAAAGATTACTGTGTCGGAATTGCGTAAGAATTTAATGTAAATATATAATTACTAAAACTTATAAATAAATTATCATCATTAAAATAATTTAATTACACAAAAAATATAAATTTATAATATTTCTCGATATGATATGGTCCTTTTGTGAAAACATAAGATATTTTGAATGTAAAAGAGTGAAATTTGTTTCCTTTTCATTATATAAATTATTATAAATGTCATAATCATGGGAATACAGAAAAAATGGTATTAGATTTGAATATTGGATGATTATGAAAATTATTTCTTCATAAAATAAAAATAAGTAATGTTTTAGGTCTAATTTTGAGTCCCTATCAAAAAAACTCCTTTAATTACCTATTTTACACTTTTATCATAGTGATGAATTATTACTGTTTTTAATATTAATTTTCAACAAAATTATGTTAGTCTTATTAAATAATATTAATTATTATAATTTAAAATATGTAATCCATTAAAAAATATTCAGAACCCTTATGAGTTTGAGATATATTTTATAGGTACCTCGAAAACCATGACGAAAAGATGTTTTTTTGGGTAATGCATTTTTCAAGTAATAAATGATCTTATATAAATTTAATGAATAGAAATAATCATTATATGAATTTTAATTAATATAAATATAAATTTGATTTTAAAATGTTTTCAAATATTTTTGTATTAGTTTTTATTTTAATTAATTATAATGGTTAAACTTTACGCACTTAAAAATATTTTTTTAGAGAAATGTGTTTTTAAACATAAACATAAACTTATAATAAATCCTTAAAATTTTAGAATCAAATGAAATTAATTTTATTATTCTGAATAAAATAGTTTTTATATAAATTTAAGAACAAAACCAATAGATAATGGGAATTTTAATTAACATTATTTAATTAAATGAAATGATAGTATTTGAAAAACCAATAATTTCAACTAATCACTTGATAAGAAATGAATTGAGAAAAATCCAAAAATTTAACACTAAGTAAATTTTGATATAATTATTTCCAGAATTAAGCTAATTTTATCAAAAAAACATTCTATGTGTTTTAAAAATTAAGCATAATATTTTCCCACAAAAATCAATGAAAACATTTTTTAAGAAAATTTTTTTTGTAAAGAATAAAATGTATTCATTACTAATTCTATTCTTATTTACTAATAATTTATCACCACATTTATTGAGTGTGATTTATATATATATTTCATATAGAATCTAATAATATTCAAAACCCACTAATTTAATGGATAGGATATGATAGTCATATTTAAATAATAATACTTTTTTGGTTTGTTTATGCTCGATGTTCCATGTCTTAGACGCTATTGAACAAATATTTCATTTTAAAAGACTCAGGGTTCTACTATAATAACATAGTTTATCTCTCAAGTAAGGATCCTTTCAATTTTCTGTTACAACTCGTGTTGTAGTTCTCTTTTTTTATTAGACCCAAAAGTGGGATAGTGGGCCAGTTGGTTTGTTTTGCGAAGAATTTAACAGTGGGTGTTGGTTGGTTATCGGCCAATTACATGTCGTGTAATTGGGATACATGGTGTGTATCGATTACATGACATGTAATGGTCTTTGTAGAATATTTCACATCATGTAAAGGGGTTTCCCAAGGGGATGACCCCATGATTTACAAAAAGGTTAATGCAGTTACACATCGTGTAAATGTCCAAGTGGTGTTTTTGAAAATAGGAGGTAGGGCCTCCCTTTTTTGGATAGATCCTCCCCCGCCCATCTCTCTGACACCGAAATCCCCTCTTATGCCTATACGAAGGATTTGGTGTTTCTTTGTGATCTGGACACTTATTCTATTGTTGTCTATTACATTAGATGGGTATCGGTAAGACCACTATTATTTTTTAATCTTTTTTACTGTTATTCATATCAATGGTGTTATTGAGATGCAAGATCATATGCCCTATTTTTAGGGAATTGATCAATTATTCATAAATATTTAAATTCAGGATAAACTAGAGCCTGATACTGGGTGAGGAGAGTCATATGGTAATGAGGTTATTTGTCTATAACTAATCCCTCAAGTTACGTTATTTAATAAATTATCAAGTAGGGGTGTTGATTTCATCAGGCATCATCTGTTTAACTTATATGACTTTATTATAGTCATTAAATTCTTTTTCTAAGACCCTTTATAGAAATATTAGCAATCATTGGTGGTTGTGTGCACAAAAATTTCCACCCTGTGTAGCATGATTTCCATATTTGATCTTTTATAGAATTGACTTCTATGTATGAAAAATTATTCTGGTGTTCCTTAGGTTGAAATTTCTAAAGTTATGAATTATTTTCTTAAATGACTACTGAAATGTTAAATGGAATGTACCATGCTTGAAAATGACTTGACTTTCCAAAGGTAAGTTCTTAAACTTGATTAGTTAATTTTAAAATGTAAATTGGAATGTATATAATACATATATGAACTGGCCTAATTTATATTAAATAAATTTCCTACGATTTCTCATCCTTATCTCATCCTTGTAATGTTAATAATGTTAAAGGAGGGAACCAATTAATTAAATATGAAATTAATTAAATCATTATATTCCCATTGGCCTTATCACACTAATTAAAAGCAAGGATTTAGCTAAATGTACTTAGTAAATGGTATGACTATCACTTGTATTAATTTATTAAATAAATCAATTTTAAGGTGCCTAATTGTATATATACCTTGATAATATTACTATTAGAGTGGTTAGAGTAGAGTTAGATTTTGGATTCGTGATGGAATACCTTGAGCACTTGAGGAATCCATTGTAATTCAAGGATGCTGATTGGCTTGGTTGAGACCCACCATGGAACCTGAATCTCTTCTATCAGTGGATTCCCGGTATGACACCATAGGATCCCTTATTAAATATAAAGTATTCCTTAAATACAATCCTTGATTTCAGCATGGCTTCAATGGACATGATGCACCTTTGTGACATCTTTGGGCCTAGCCATGTTTTATACTTTTTTACCATGGATATATTCCATGGACTCCGTTAGAAAACTCTATTGTGGAATTCCTTAGATGATTATCCATGTATTACACTCTTACACCTTAGTTTGGCTACTTTACTACTGATTTGGAGACCCTTTAGGTATTGGATGTCTTGGTTACTACCTTGGATTCATTTTATTATTAATATCAATATAGTTTGCCTTGGAACCTCTAATATTACTCTCATGAGGTTGATGTCAGTGCTGGCTATGCTTCATGTGACCAATTTATATGCACTAGAACCTAATTAATTAATAAAATGGTCATATGTTCAAACACAAAATAAGTTCTTAATTACATACTTCGGTATTTAATTTATTGTACAGATTTACTTTTTATATTCATTCCTAAACACATATTTAGTTTATATCACACAGACAGGATGTTATAGGTACCATTGGTGGTGGTATATTGAGATTTATCTCACACCCTATTCGAGTTCCATTGGTACCCGGTCATCCTATAAGTATGTAGGTGATGTCAAAGTGAATCATATCGCTTTATACACATGGATTCTTAATTGCTTAGTATTTTTCTGGCATCAGATGAATGACTTGAAGCTCGATATTCATAGGATAGTTTTTTACCTTTTTATAATTTTTTATATCATTCATTCACTGTACTTAGTAACCATGCTTTCAAGATTTTTATATACATGAAATAGCGTCATAATATTTTGTATATCATTATCATTTTGTCAATTTTTTATTACACTTGTCTTCTTATATTATGATAGTAGTATAATTTAAATATTTCCATTGTTTGTCTTCTATTATATTATATTCAATCATTGTGATACACTTTGATAATGAGGTAATAGTATCCCCACAGACACACCTCATGCCCTCACTTCATGTTGTAAGCCTTTGGTGTTCATGGATATGCACTAGAAGTCATGTGGAAAACTGGGCTCGGGCCACCTTTTTTGGAATCCAGGTCCAAGAATCACAAAGTGGTATTAGATGTTTCCATTCTATCTTTAATATATGGAGATAATAGATTAAGTATTAGTAATGCTTGGAACATGGCTATAAGAAGTGATTGGGTGTTGCGAACCCAAGTTTAGGGTAAATTTAAAGTCTCCTGAACTATAATTGTTGTTCTATTTTTCCTTTTACAGTTAATATCAATTCACTGTTTGGTGATGCACATGCATTTTAGAGTTGTTGATTATTATTCTAATTTAGGATATTATTTCATCATTGTCCTGATGATACATGGGAAAAGATCATTATTACATATATTTTCATTGGAACCTAGAATTTTCATGAAATGAATATTACCATTACCTATATATTTATTTCACTACTTGCATTACATGATAGACTTATGATTATTTAGTGAGACTTGTTTGTATATTGTTCTTGTGCTACTCTTGGTATATGACTGAGTGGTTTCCTATTTTAATTAATAAGAATTGTGGGCCCATGTGGGTTGGAATGAGTAATTTACTAAGTCAAGCCTTTAATTAGAAATTTAATGGTTGTTGATCTCAGTGATTATGAGTATGGGACCTGATTCACTAGGATAGAAAACTTATTTTAAATGAACATTGAAATATAGAAATAGGAAAATGCATCATGAAATGTGAAACTTGAATAATTTAATAAAATGGTTTCCTATAAATTATGATGTAAGGTATAGATAACTCTTAATATAATAGAACCCCTATAATATATACTTGAGCAATTACCAATACATAGACTTATAAGGGGGTAGTTGGGGTAGTACACCATGGGTAGTTGGACCTTTATTACGTTCATCTTCTATTAGTGTTGATATTTATCTACTTATATCTTGTTCTGGGTCATGTTTGTGGGATTTGAAAACAAATTATTCCTCAAAGTCCTCATGTCCTATGCCAGGAAGGTGGAAACGACCATTCTCTAGATGTGGTGGGCCCTAAGATACCATTCAAACCTCCAAGAGTGGAATTTGAGGAACCACTAATTATACAAGATCTAGTCACTTACACTCAGGTCTGTTATAGTTTGATACATCTGATGCACTCCATGCATGGTGCTCTATATCTTTCACATATGATGGATGATCTAACATGTGAGTTCTAGTTGAAAAATCCTCTAACATTGTCAGGGGATGGTAGTCCATAGGATGTTGAGTATTGTTTAGAGTACACCATATTTATCTTTGAGAATATTTATATGCATATGGAGTAGAGGGTAAATCTTTGTTAATACATGATTCTTTATTCATCCAAGCACTGGTGGGATGTACTCACCCAGGATGGTCTCTATTAGAGCATGTTGTGGGCTGATTTAAAAAGTAACTTCTATGTTCAGTTCTTTCTATAGATGTTGAGAGATAACTGATCCAAAGGTTCATTCATCTCAGGTAGGGTACTATGTTAATTATGGATTATTTATCAGGTTTCATTGAGTAGAAGTTCTTTACACAACTTCAATATAGTGATAATCTTTTGCATTCTAGACTCTTCGAGGATGGGATTGTGTATTTCATCCCTTGTTAGTTGATTACCTTTTTCTTCCTAATTTTTCTAAAATAGACAATAAGGCTATTATCACAGAGCATAACTTGAGAGACTATGATAGTATCAAGCATATAATATCAGCACAATGTTAATCCATTAGTTCTTATGGTAGTAGGAAACTTTCATTTGAGTTTTTTCATTAGGTATGTCACAACCAGAGTAATCATACGGGTATCTCTATGGTTTCTCACTAGTGTGGATGATATAGGAATCTGAAGCCACAATGTGATAGAGACCCTCTAGAGTGCCGATGTTGTGGTCATATTGCAATCTTCATAGATCCTATTGAACATATCCCTCAAAATCTAGTGGTATATGATTCCCACTAGCTCCACCTTTAGGGCATGTTCTTTTACACCACGTCTAGAAGGGATTGGAGTAGCACTGTTTGGACTAGATGAGGAGGAGTTCATGGCCATGGTAATTGGACTTCTGATCACCGGTGCGCTAGAAGAGAAATGTTTTTCATAGTACTTATGCTTTATCATATGGCCATGGATCCGATCAATTACATGTATGTCATCTGATACTTGAGGATCAGGCTATATAACCATCTATAGAATGAGATAATGTTCTATTTTCCTCCACTATAGTATCTTCTTTATTTTATATAGTTGTATCACACTCCATCATCACCATATCTATCGTGGAATGTCTTGAACTATAAATATACTATTTGTGTGGTTTAATGACCCTAGATACACCATTGAGAGTGTTGTCAGGGGGCACATGCCAATGTATGGAATATTCCATTGAGGTAGGAAGTTACCTATTCTTATAGGATATCTTTTTTATAGAGATTATTAGATTGGATGTCATCCTCAAGATGGATTGGTTGGTTCCATATCAAACCTTTATATACAACTATCTCTATAGGGTATCATTCACATCACTAGAGGGAAGAATTTATCTACACAAGGGTGATTGGAATGGTTAGGATGGTAGATCTTGAAAATAGAATAATGGTATTAGTGGATTGGCCACCCAACTTTCCAATCCCTTCATGGAGAATCAAGATGTACTTCAGGATGAATTTCTTCTAGTAGTAGATCATTTCAAGAATACCTTTTTTGATGATTTCTCTAGCTTTCTTCCTAAGATAGAGGTAGATTTTATGATTGACATTGTTCCTGGATCAGTCCCAGTGTCCATTCCTACAAACATGATGGCTCTTACAGAGATCTATGAGTTAAAATGAAAATTAGAGGGTTTAGAGGCCAAATTTTTTATATACACCAATGATTCCTCTTGAGGGTATCACATTCCTTTCACCAAGAAGGTGGATGGGAACCTTAGTATATGCATGGATTGAAGATGGTTGATCTTGTTTACAGTCAAGAACTAGTATCCAAAACCTTGAATAGATTATATCATTGACAAGTTACAAGGATATATGGTGTTTTTGATTGTTAAACTAATATCAGGATGTCATCAAGTGTTTGTCAGGCCTTCAGAAAACCCTCAAAAGGCTTTACATAGAAGGTATGGTTTCTGTGAGTACCTCATTATGTTTTTCAGTCAAACAAGCATTCCTTCCATTTTCATGGATCTAATAAATAGGGTGTTCTACCCCTATCTAGATTCCATTGTCATATTATTTGTGGAAGACATATTGGTGTATTCTCACACTCATAGAGACCATCCAAAGAACCTTGAGATCATTCTAGGTACACTGTGAGAGCATCATCTTTATGTCAATCCTGAAAAGTCCCACTTATGGATCAAAAAAGATCATTTATTAGGTCACATTATTTTAGAATCATAAGTATTTATTGACCCATAGAAACTTATTGTTGTGGGTTCCCAGGTTAATCCCAAGAATGTGTTTAATATACAAAGTTTATTGTGGCAGGTTGGATATTATAGTAATTTTATATAAGACTTCTCACGCTATGTTTCACATCTTATTGGTCTTGAAAAGAAGGGTGTTAAGTTCATATGGTCTGAAGAGTGCAAGAAATCCTTTTATGAGCTAAAATATATTATTGTCTCATCGCCTATTATAATTATTACATTACCTAAAAGAGGTTATATCTTGTTCTATGATGCATCAAAAATTATCGTAGGGGTATTAATGATGCATTATGATAGAGTAATTATATATGGATCTCTTCAGTTGTGGACTTATGAGATAAATTAGATGATAAAAAACCTTGATCTAACATCATTTTTCCATGGCTTATGTTTATGGAGACACTATCTATTGAGTGAAAACTGTGTGTTGTATATGAACTAAAAGAGCCTCAAATATAGATTTATGTATTTTTACTTGAAAATCATATAGAAAAGATATATTTAGTATCTTCAGTCCTTCGATTTGGAGTTTTTATATATGCCTGGAAAGGGAAATGAAGTAGCAGATGCACTGAGTCCTAAAACATAGCCACAAGTTGTACGGGAAGACAGCAATGAATAGAACTTAATGGACCTATTTTATAAGATGAATCTGGAGTTTCAAGATATTCATGAGTATTCCTAACTCTCAACATTGATAATTACCTCATACCTCTTTGAGAAGGTGAAGAGTAGAGAATTTTTAGATCCTAAGGGCTTGGTTTTCCATAATAGTATTTTAGGAGATAAATCCCCTTTAGATTTTTCATTGGATAGATATGACATAATGAGTATGAATTGATGTTTCTGGGATTCTACAGATATTAGATATGAGTTTATGGGAGATTCCCACACATCTGTGTGGGATTTTTATCCATGAATCTCCATGATGTATTGAGATATGTGACACTAATATTGGTATCCAAGGATGAAACTTTAAGTAGAATTCTTTATCACTAGGTGTTTCACCTATAATCATGTGAATACGAAGCACCAGAGACCTATAGGATTGTTATATTTTCTTTCAGTGCTAGAAGGAAAATGATAAGATATTAAAATTGACCTTTTAGTTAGTTTACCAGGGTCACCTAGAGGTAGCAACATTGTATGGGTTTTCTTTGAAAGAATGCTGAAATTACCCCTCTTAATTATTATATGGGAGATTTTCTCAGTTAATGATATGGTAATTCTATACGTATATCTAATCATATGACTACATGGGGTCCCTCATACAATTTTTATAGACAGGGATGCTCGTTTCACGTCACGGTTATAGCAGGGGATTTAAAAAGAAATAGGTTCACAAGTGTTCATGATCACATCCTTTCACCCTTAGATCGATGGACATTCAGAATAGATACATATTATAGAGTAAATTATCTGGTCAATAGCTCTTGATTTTAATGTTCCTTTGGAGAATTATATGCCTCTCATCATGTTATCCTATAATAATAGATTTTAGGAAATGATTCAGATGGATCTACTAGAGGCCTTATATGGTATTACATTCCGTTCACCCCTATTCTAGCTAAAGGAATGAGGGGAATCCATAATAGGTCCTCATCACATGAAGGAGTCTTCAAAGAATGTTCAGCTGATTAAGAAGTGTATGTGTACTGCTCAATCTAGACAGAAATATTATGTCGATCACCATTGAAGACCACTGGTGTTCAAGGTCGAGGATGGTTTTTTTTATGGGTATCACCCAGGTTTGCTAATAGATAGATACATAGGTAATGAAATATATTTTCATTATAATTTGAGTTGTTTTATATTTTGGAGAGATTTTTTCCAATACCCCAATGGTTACTACTCCCTCATAAGTATCATTTTATGCATCAAATCTTCAATGTTTCCCAGCATTGCTAGTATCATGCCGACCCATATCATAATTTCGATCCTAAGGAAGTTGAGTAAGATGTTGATGCCTCATTTGAGGAGTATCTTATAGGAATAGTTTATTAGAGAAAAAAGGATATCTAAGGTCCATTTTCCCTTTAGAATGGGTTCTATGTTAGCATGACCATGTACATGAAAAGACATGGGAGTTAGAGTACAACATACATGCCCAGTGGCTACAGATGTTATCTAATAGTGTTTCACTACCCTTTGAAGGTGAACTCAGGGATGAGTTCCTTTAAAGGGGTAGAGTTTTAGAACCTGATTTTTATCTCATGTATGGATCCTTTTAATTTATAGTAAAAACTTGTTTTGTAGTTAAATTTTTTCCTTAAACCATAAAGTCGTGTCGTGGGTAGGTTCGTTTGTTTTTTAGGAGAAGGGAATAGGGGGATATATATTGGCTGCATTCTAATTACAATTCATGTAATTAGTAAACACAATATGTATCAATTACATGATGTGTAATGGTCTGGGAAGAAGATTTCACATCATGTAAAGGGTTTTTTCCAGGGTGGATACCCTGAGCATTATAAGATGTGTAAATAATTTACACATCATTAAATGCCATATATGTTGTTTAAAATTTAGTTTGCATGGACTCCCTTTTTTAGACAGATCCCCCCTCACGTACAAAAGTTCCCTCTCATTACTAGACCTGGAATTTGGTGTTTCTTAGTGATCTGAAATATGATTCAATTATTTTTTGTCACACTGGATTCAAAACGGTAAGACCTCAATTAATTTTTTAATATTTATTTGTTCATCTTACTTTTAATGAAACTATTTTGATATTGGTTCATATGGTTTATATTCAAGGTGTTGATCCATTCATCATAACTCTACCAATCTAGGTCATAAATGAGGTTGATAGTACATGAGGAGAGTGGTATGAGTGCACGATAGGTGTTCAATAAATCATCCATCAAGTAATTTCATTTTCTAAATTGTCGTATCGGTAAGCTAATTTCATTAGGCAGTGTATGTTTATTTTATATTCCTTTATTACAACCTTTAGAACGTTTTTCTAAGACCCTTTCTAGTAATGATAACCATTATTGGTGGTTTTTTACACAATTACATCCACCCCATGTATGGTGATTTCAATATTTTATCTTTTTGTACATTGACTTGTGTGTCTACACCACCATTTGGGTGTGCATTATCCTCACAATGATAAAGGGAAGCCTTAATTTTTTAAATAACTATGGTAATGAAAAATAGAAAGAACCTTGGGTTCTAATCAGTTCACCCACCTAATGTAAGTGTTGGACCCTTTGTGAAATATTTTTTTTAATAATCACAAATCATGCTAATTAATATATTAAGTTATTACTCTGGTTAAACTTGTCAATGAATATTTATAAGTGAATCAATTATGTAACATAATATAATAAATTTAAATAAATCAAAAAACAATGAATATTTATGAATATGTTTACATATATTTAAGATTTTCACATAATCTAGTAGTCTTCTATGTAAGATAGACACTTTATAAGTTTTTCAGAGTCCTTGGCCCAGATAGTTAAAAATTATCCACCATTGGTCAACTCACCATTGAGGACTCTCCAATCAAAGTAGAAATCGATAGATGAATCCCCTATGGAAGAATCACTAATGAATGACTCACTGATATACAATTCATTGATGGAGGACTCACTGATGGACGACTCACCATTGGACGACTCACCAATGGAAGACTCGCCAATAGAGGACTCACATATGGATGAATCACTGATGGACGCCTCACCAAAGGATGACTCACTAATGGATGACTCGCTAATGGATGACTTGATGATGGATGACTCACTGATAGGTGACTCACTAATGAATGACACATCGATGAACGATTCACCAGTGGTCGACACACAGATAGTTCAAACGGAGTCACCAATGAAGACTCACCGATGCATGGGGAGATCAATAGGGAAAAAGACTCCCTGATTCCCTGAGTCACTTATACCGATGGCACAAAATCATCGATATGCATATTCATAGATGATAACAGACCGCAGACAATGAGTCTCTGATACTTATGACTCACTGATAGTCATAAAAACTGTTTTATTTTATTTATTTATATTTATATTTAACGATCTTATTTAGAAAAATTAATGTTTCTAACAATATTTAATGTTGTCTGTAGAACTATCAGTAGATAGTACAATGTACATGCATGTGGGGAGATCTCCATGCCTACTAGACCTTGAATTATAAAATAATTACACACTGGGTCTTTTAAGAAATGATGAGGAATGTGTTAAAAAGTAGAAAGATAAGAACAACTAAAAACTCTTACAACTCTTGATCTTTATTTAAAATCCCAAGATCTCAAATACAAAACATATGGGGACATTAATAAGATGAGAAAAACCTACTGATTTGCACTGAACATATTTCAAACAAGGAGACGAACACATTACTACTTGAAACCAGACCACAGAGATTGTGTTGCTCTGTTTTGGATTTGACATTCAGAAGTGGACTGAAAAATCATTTTATCTACACCAAATGAGTCCAAAACATCACTGCATATCACGTAGAGACTTATAAAATTTATTCTAGATCTTTATCTATATTCTATTCTTTTCTTTATATTCATTGATTAGTTTGTGTATCTGTCTATTACATACACATTGACTCCTATTCATAGCTATAATATACATGATATCCTCAAACTCTCCCTCATTTTATTCCTTGTATCCCATGCAAAATAGTGGAAGAGGTCAAGTGTGACCTGTTTGTTGTCTTTTCCAAAAATAACTATGGTAGATGTCAAGTGTGACCTGGATAGCCTTGTGTGATGTTGTAAACTCCGATCTAGGGTGTGGATCAAACTGTTTATTAATTTAAACTGCTTTGTGGCAGGTGATCCCCAAGTAGAGAGAACTAAGTCAAATATTGATACCAAACCTCTTGTTTTTAACCACTGTGTTTTTATATTTTTGTTTCAATCTCTGTGCATTACATTTTTATAAAACTACATTAAACATTGATTGTTACTTTTTCAAGTGTTTATAACTATTTTGAACAAGTAGGTGGGTTTAAAAAGTTATACTAATATTTATATTGGTATAGCTAAGAACTAATCAATCTTTTGAGAAATTAATTGAACCTTCAGGACTTTTATAAATTCACTAAAAACTAACTTTGATTACATTTTCAATTCGAGTAAATTTTAAAAGAACAAATTTCTAACAAAAAATTTTATAGTTACTCAATTCACCCTCCCTCTTGAGTAATCTACTCTATCCAACATCTGGTATCAGAGGGGTGTTGATATTTTTCAGTTTTAAAATTTTTGTCAACTCTTTTTCAACTGTGATTGTAGTTGTATTCCAAAGGTCTTACAATTTCTATTATTTATAAATTTCTATCTATTTGAAATATTTTCATACCTTATATTAGGGATAATAGACTATAAAGAGATACTACTAATATACCACATTTTTTTAATGGAACCAACTATGCACAGTGGAAGCATAAAATGAAAATACATCTAGAAAGAAAGGGATTTGAAACCTGGACTGCTATTGAGAGTAAATGTTCAATTCATGAAACTACTAGAAACACTTGGGTTGAACCAACCAAGACCGCCTATAATAATAATTGTAATGAAATGAATGATCTATACTGTGCTCTAGGAGACGTAGAGTTTAATCGTATTTTTGTTTGTAAAACTTCCCATGAGATTTGGGACACATTTTTTTTCTCATGAGGGAACATCTACTGTAAAGGAAATGATATTAAATAATTATACGATTAAATATTAAAATTTTAGAATGAAGACTGATAAATCTATTTCTGATATGTATCTCAGGTTTAATGAAATTATCAACATAATGATCTCTATTAAAAGAGATGTTACATCCAAAGAACAAATCATAATGATTCTCAGATGTTTACCTGATATATCGAGAGGAAACTTGGTCTCAATTATAGAATCATGTGACATCAGCAAATTACAAGTCAAAGTAATCATTGGAAAGATGATGATGTACAAAGAAGAGTTGAAAGTCAACAAAGGGGAAGATAATGAACCCAAGAGGAAATATATAGCTTTAAATACACTACCTATAAAAATAAATACAAATTGAAAATTGAATTTGCTTTTGAAATCTCGATTAGTGAAGAATTTTCTTCAGACAGTGATGAAGAAATGGTCCAACTGACCAGAAGATTCATGAAATTTTATAGAAAAAAGGATTTCTTTATAAAGACCAATTAAAAATGAAAGTATGATAACAAGGGAATTTGGAAGAATTATAGGAAGAGAAATGATAAATCAGAAGAGATAGTTTGTTATGAATGTTAGAGGAAAGGACATGTCAAAGCTGACTTAGAAAAGTTGAAATACAAAAAGAAGTAAGAGAACAAGGATAGAAAATATAAGAAAGTCATGAAGGCCACTAAGAGTGCCTCTAAGGGAATCTCCAATGAATCTTCTTATTCTCATGATGAGAAATATTATATGGAAAATATGGGTTTTATGAATAATACTTCAGTGGTAACCTTAAACTCTCCCATTCACAATTCTTATTATTATGAAAATGAATGTGAGTTTGAGAATATATAAAATGGAGAATTATATGAATATTGAATCATGATTGAAGAAACATTTAATGAGATAAAAGAAAAAAATAAATATTTAAAGAAACAACATGCTCTTACTATAACTATTAAATCTGAACTTACTACTGGAAAGGAGAAAATTTCTCAACTTCTTATGGAAAACAATGAGTTTAAAATGTGTAATGAGCTATTAAAGGACTTAAAAAATTTACCAATGAGAAAAACACAGTTACTAAAATTCACGGTAAAAAATAGCTATTAATTAAACTTCAAGAATAGGATATCAACCAGGAGAAAGGAATTTAGAAAAAACACATTTTATGACCAAATCTGGAAAATCTACTTCTTCCATCGAAAACCAAAATATTACTACAAGTTCCATTTCTAAAAATTCTTTTAATGCATCTAGTTCTTCTGGACTAAACAGAGTTTATTTTTCAAATACTCTATATTCTTCATATATGAAACCCGTGGGATAATTGTGGGCTCCTAAATATTTTATTACTGATGTTTCTGGACCTAGAAAAATATGGGTACCAAAAATTATTTCTTGGATAAAATTTTTAGCAGGTAAACTATCTAAAGAGTTCTGGTAGAAATATGTGGTTCTTATATAGTGGTTTTTCATGACATGTGATATGGAACTACTCAATATTCAAAAGTATTATCAAAATTGATGGAGGACATGTCTCTTTTTGTGACAATGGTAAAGGAAAATCATCATCCTAGGTCTGATGGGTAACACTAACTCTATTTCAATTTCCAAAGTACATTATATTGACGGACTAAAGTATAACCTACTTAATATATCTCAATTGTGTGATAATGGATTCAATGTAAAATTTAATGATGATTTGTGGCATGTTTTTATTCCATGAATAAATTATTATTTAATTATCTTAGAAATGATAATTTGTATGCCATAAATTTAGACACACTAGCCTCACAAAATGTTTCTTGTCTAAGTGCCTTTCACAAAGAGTCATGTATCTAGCACAGAAGACTGGGACATTGCAATGTACACTTACTTAAGAAGTTAACCAGAAAATGGTTAGTTAAAGACCAACCAAAAGTAGAGTTTCTATACAATAGAGTGTGTAATCCTTGTCAAAATGTAAAGAAACATAAAATCTCTTTCAATCCAAAGATAGAAGTAACTGCTTCTCAACCTCTCGTGTCAGTTCACATGGATTTGTTTGGAGCTTCTAGATTTTCAATTCTCAATGGAAAGAATAATGTTTATGTTCTTGTAGGTGGATTTTCTAGGTATACATGGTCCTTTTTCTTAGCTCACAAAAGTGAATCTTTCTCTCATTTTTCCAAGTATATGAGGACTGTAGAAAATAGTAGTGGACTAAAAATTAAATCCTTAAGAAGTGATCATGGCTGTGAGTTTGAAAATCAAGATTTTGAATCTTTTTTATAACAAAATGGATATAGGCACAACTTATCTACCCCAAGGACACCTCAACAAAATGGTGTAGTAGAATTAAGAAATATAACCCTATAGGAAATTTCCTGAACTATGCTTAATGAATATGACATACCAATTTATTTTTGGGAGGAAGCTATTAATTAATATTGTTACATAATAAATAGAGTATTAATCAGACCTATCTTTAAGAAAACTCGTTATGTGTTTTGTAATAATAGAAAACCCAAAGTAAATTATTTTAATGTTTTTGGTTGTAAAGTATATATTTTGAACACTACAGACAATATTGATAAATTTTTATTCAAAAGTGTTAAAGGAATATTCCTTTCATATTCAACATCTAGAAAAGCCAATAGAGTATTTAATTAGAAAAAAAATTTGTGGAATAATCATTATATGTCAAGTTTGATGAAACAGATCCACAATAGCCAAAAACCTCCCTAGAAAATCATGAAGCTGATATATCTAATCTGCAAATTAATGAAAAAAACTCAAATCATCCTATAAAAGAATCTGTGAAAACTTATAGTTCGGAAAATTCTCCAGAATCTAGCCATAATGAACCAGATCAAAATGATGAACCTAAAATAACTATTCCTACCATTACTAGACTATCTAAAACCCTTAAAATCATCTATTAGATGTTGTTATTGGTGATTTGGATATAGGAACACAAACTAGAGCTACCTCGAGAAACCTGGTTAAACATCAAGAATTCTTTTAACAACTTGAACCTAAAAATATCACTGATGAAATCAATTATGAGTTTTGGGTGATGGCTATGAATGAAGATCATAACAAGTATGAGAAAAAAAAGTATGGAATCTTATTGATAGACCAAAAGATACTTTGACCATATAAACAAAATGGGTGTTTCCAAATAATGTGGATTAATCTGGTAATATAGTTAGAAACAAATCTAGGTTGATTGCACAAGTCTATAATTGAGAAGAAGGAATTTATTATGAAGAAACCTTTTTACCAGTATCTATGCTTGAGGCCACTATAATCTTACTTTCCTATGTAACACAGATGGATTTTAAAATTTATCAAATGGATTCCAAAAGTGAATTCACAAATGGTTATATAATTGAGTATTTTTCTTTTGAAAAACCTCCAGGTTTTAAAAATCTACATTTTCCAAATCATGTTTTCAAATGTTCTAAATCACTAAAAGGTTTAAAACAAGTTATAAGAGCTTGGTATGAATGGTTAAGTAACTTCCTTATTTATAAAGTTTTTACAAAATTAGTTGTTAATCCTGCTTTATTTCTAAAAAGAATTTCTCAAGAAGTTTTAATAGATAAAATTTATGTAGATGATAATATCATTGGATATTCTAAAAATTCTTTATGTAATGATTTTTCAAAAATTATGCAAAGTGAATTTGAAATGAGTTTCGTGGGTGAAATTAAATATTTTCTTGGATTTAAAATATTTAAAATCAAATAAGTTATGGTTTTTATAGAATTAATATTAGTGAAACACATATGAGTTTTACATGTAAGTTAGATCTCGATGAAAATCGAAAATATGTTGATAAAACTATTTATAGATGAATGATTGGGAGTTTGTTGTACTTAACGGATAGTAGGCCAGATATTATGTTTAGTGTGTGTATGTGTGAAAGATTTAAAGAACACCCAAAATATTATCATTTAAATTATTTTAAAATAGTTTTTAAATACCTCAAATATAAAACTAATTTATGATTATTCTACCCTAGAGGACAACCATTTGATTTAGTTCATTATTCAGATGATGACTTTTGGTGGATGTAAATTAGATAGAAATAGTACCTCTAGAACATGTCACTTTTTAAGAATGTCTCTAATATTATGGTGTAGTAAATAGAAAATTTTGGTTTCATTATCAACTATTGAATCATAGTACATTGCTACTGGTAGTTGTTGTGCACAAATTTTGTGAATGAAACACAATTTATTAGTCTATGGATTTCAATTTAGAAATATCCTCATAAACTGTGACAACACAAGTGTTATTAACATCTCTAAAAATCCAATTTCTCATTCTAGAACAAAACATATTGATGGAATACATCACTTTTTGAGAGATCATTATCAAAAATGTGATATAACTCTTGAGTTTATTGGGACTAAGAATAAACTTTATGGCATACTCACCAAACCCTTGAACTCTGGGAGAATAATCTACATTAGACTTGAACTAAGAATGATGAATCTATAATGTTTATCCAACCTATTTTACTTTAGAAAATTTTGTGTATCAGTGAAACTGATCTATCATACTGATCACTGAAACTGATATGTCAAACCAATCAGTGAAACCGATCTATCAAACTTTTTATGTGTAACCGTTCAGGTGAAATAGATCCTATGAAACATATCACTTGAAACCGATAGTGTAATACTATTTGTGTGAAACCGATGCCTGTAAGGACCTTTTTGTAATTCTATCTGTTTTAAGTGAAATGAAATCATTTTTTTCTTTTTACTACTGTTGAATTTTAAGTTTTATGATTTAAAATCCCTAAATGATAAAATAATTCCAATCCACTTTGAACTTTCACCTCCCTCACTACCTTTTTAACATTGTACCCTTCAACAGTCCACCTCTCTTCCCATGACCTTTCAACTCCCATTGAACCCAAAACTTTAGAAGTGGTAAGGACGAAGTGTGTGATGGAAGGACATAGTGAATCTCCATCAGCTAAGCATTAGAAAGGTGAATCTAGTGGTACTGTAGAGCAAGGTTTGGGAAGCTGATTAGAAAAAGATGAGAAATAAGGGTCTACAGAATGGATCTTGTCTAGAAATTCACTTTTCTAAAAGTGCTGGAATCAAAAGGTTGGCTTAGTTGGTTATCAAATAATGAGATGTGGTTTTACCCCCAGCTAGTACATGAGTTCTATCTCAACTTGAAGTTATATTTGGAAGGAGATGAGGAATTAAGGATAAAGTTTTTTGTGAAGGGAAAATAGATTTCTTTTTCATCAAAGGAATGGGTTAATTATTTGGGAATGCATCATGAGGTCATATATGCTAACTACCAGGGTAACATACCACTAACCTATGACTTATTTTCAATTGAATATGCTTCAAAAGAATTGACTTAGAATCAAGGAGAGCCACAGCTACTGAGTTGGATGGAGAGGCCAGACTTCTCTTTAAGTTCATTCAACATTAAATCTTCCCAAGTAAGTGAGACTTTGCTACTGTGAAATATCAGGATGTCTTCCAAATTTATCTATAAAAAATGGGATAAAGGTGAATCTATGTAGGTACATGATGGAACTTATTTCTGACATGATAAAACCCTAATATAAAACAACATGTTTGTACAAGCCTAGGTTGATCTCTAAAATGCTATTGAAACTAGACTGTGTGGAAGATGGATATGAAGTGATCAGTGGTTGCAGTGGCTGCTTCTTTCACAAAGGAATTTTCAAAAGGATGAACATTTTATAGAACCCTTGGAAGAAGTGTTGGGTAGGATATGGGTAGATATTATATAAAGATTACAATCCTATTGAAAATCCTACCAGACCAAAGGATTAGACTGATCTAGGCATAAAAACATGTGAAGTATGTGTTAATTTAGATGTGGAAGTTGAGGTAGATTTTCCAAGTGAATAAGGATCTCTCATTGATGATAGGAGTGATCCTGATATAGATGAGAGACCAAAGGTCATTTCTTTTAGACCTGCCAATCCACCTTTGGAACCACCCTCTAGGGAACCTTTTTTAGGTGATGAGGATGAGGAAGAGATAGAATTCACTGGTGTGGAAGGCTATGTATGTAAGTCTAATAATAATGGTGATGATGATGGTGGTGGTGGTGGTGATGATGATGATGATGATGATGATGATGATGATGATGATGATGATGATGATGATGATGATGATGACCATGATGACCATGTCAGTGACTCAATAAAAGTGGGTCAATAAGTAGAAGAAATATCAAGTGAGGAATCTATGCATGGAGAGGATAAAAAGGATGGTGAGCATGATGATTCTATTGATCCTATTGGATAGGACTTTGATAGAGATGGTGCTGGAGATGCTGGTGATGAGGGCAGGGCTGACCATCCTGCTGATGAAGACCAACATATCATTCAAGAGATAAATGAAATTATGGCTGGTGGCCAAGAGGAAGAGGTTGTGGATCATATTGAACATATCCTTCAGGTTGAGTATGTTCATGGAGTAGCTGAAGTGGCTGGATTGAAAGTACAAGCTCAAGTTCATTTGGTGGAAGTTCCAAGAAATGTTGTTTTCGATAGAGTAAAAGGACAAGAAGATGGTGAATATTAGATTGAACCTCATCCTCAGGGAATAAGATCCAAGATTGATACAGTGGTTCCCAAAGACTAGACATGTACTCATGAGTAGAATAGAAATATAGGTTAAATTCTATTTGGACTGGATTATGACTCAGATGTGGAGATGATGAATCCTCCTCCTGATCCACATGCCCAAGTTGATGCAGAACCAATTTCACCTTCTTCACCGATTGTACCTCCTACAGTTGAGCTAGTAGAACATTCGGTGCCTAGTGACTCTGTCAATATGGATGATTTGGAGAAATTCAAAGATGATATTTGTGAGTTAGTGAGAGCCTAATTTGGAGCCATAAGTGAATCTTCTACTTCCATGTGAATTTTAGATGTTGATGCAGCTAAAATTGCAAGGATAGTGATTCGTGAGATTCAACCTAATATCATTACTACAACCGAAAAAATCATTAGAAACAATACTATGCTAAGAGAATAATTGAAAAGGATGAGTAATGAGTTGAACACTTTGAAAACTAGTTTAAAGGCCTCTTTTAGTTGTGTGAAGGATGTTTTCAGGAACTTAGTGACACATATACTATATATATATTTGAAGAAATTGAAGGAGGAACTTGGAAGGATGATCTCTTTTCCATCTAGTTCTAATGGTAGTTGGGCTACTGCTGTTGATTTGGAGTCTCTTAGGGATATGATGAGGGAAGAATTCAAGAGTCTTCAAAGTGATTCTGACAAGGAAACTCTTTCTAGGGTGAACAGGAATACTGATCTATTTCACAACATGGTCAGACAATGTACTAATGAAACCTCTTCTGTTCAGAATAAGATTCAATAGAAGGTGGATAAGTATTTTTCCAAGATTTATACCAAGTATGATCTCATAAACAACATCAAATATTTGGCCTAAAATCCATAGATTCCTCCAGAAACAGAAGCATTCAAGAAGAAAGTGGCACGGTATAAGGATTTTACTTCTCTCCTTGATAAGTTCATGGGGAAGAAGGATTATTTCAAGAAATCTATGCAATATGGAGATGAAATCATTAATTATTTCATCACACTGCTCAAGCAGTACTTTCATGTTCAAACAGAAGCAATAGTGGTTCATCCTACTTCTTCCATTGGACTTAGTTCTTGGCCTTCTACTCTGATGACTGTATCATATTCCCTTTCTTAGATTCAACTAGTGATTCGGGAGGAACCTCATAGTCATGTTGCTTCAGAAATAATACATATCCTTGCATCCAATGTCCCTACAGGTGTTTCCTTGCCTATTGTTTTCATTCTCTCTACCCCACCTTCTGCCACAACACCACCTCCTACACCTCCAAGTGATCCTTCAAATAACTTAAAATCACCTCAAACGTCCAATCCTTAGTTTTTGATTATTTATTTGATAGGGCTTTGTACCTATCTTTTGATGATTTAATTTTTTGAATCTTACTTAACATCCTTTTGTCCTCAGTTTGTTTCTCATTGTCTTTTTGTTATTTCCTTTTATTATTTATCTTTCTTTTCACCTTTTTTTAATCCCAAAAGGGGAGAAATATTTGGAGGCATAAATTCTTAATCTGCGGGGGAGAAAATATATCATAGGAACCATGGAATGTACTCAACATAATATACATATATATATATGTATATATATATATATCCTATGATACAATAATTGATGTGGAGATTAAAAGTAAATCCTTAATCATTTTGAGAATTCTCATTCACTCTGGTATGATAAGTTAAGTAGTTATTATTCATTAAAATATTTTTTATGCCTTAATTTATGATTATCAAAAAGGGGGATATTTTTACACCTTTTGTGAAATAATTGTTTTAATAATCACAAATCATTCTAATTTATACATTAAGTTATAACTCTTGTTAATATTATCAATGAATATTTATAAGTGATTCAATTATATCACATAATATAATTCATTTTAATAAGACAATAAACTATGAATATTTATGCATATGTTTACATATATTTTTGAATTTCACTTAATTTGGTAGTGTTTTGTGTATGATAGAAACTTTATAAGTCTTTCATAGTCCCTAGAATTGATAGTTAAAAAGGAGTCGCCATTGGTCGACACACCATTGAGGACTCTCCAATCGAAGAAGAAATTGATGGACGACTCACCGATAGATGACTCACTGATGTACAACTCAGTGATGGACGACTCACCGATGGAAGACTCACAGAAGGATGACTCACCGATGGACGACTAACCGATGGACAAATAACTGATATAAGACTCACTGATGGATGACTCACTGATGGATGACTCACCGATGGATGAATCATAAATGGAAGACTCACCACTGGACGACTCACTGATGGAAGACTCACTGATTCATCGAGTCACTGATACCGATGGAAAATACTCACTGATACATGAAGTCATCAATAATGACAGACTGATGCCAATAAGTCACTGAAACTTATGACTCACTGATAGTCATAAATAATTATTTAATATATTCAAATTTATATCTAACAATCATATTTAGAAAAATTAAAGTTTCTTACATTATTTAATGTTGTCTGTTGAACTATCAATAGACAGTACGGGCTACATGCACATAGAGAGATCTTCATGCCCGATGGACCTAGAAGGATAAAATAATTACACATTGGGTCTTTTAAGACATGATGAGGAATGTGCTAAAAAGTATAAAGAGCAGAAAAACTGAAAACTCTTGAAACTCTTAAGCTTTCTTCAAAATCCCAAGAACTCAAAGATAGAAGATTGGGGGACATCAATAAGATGAGAAAACCCTACCGAGCTACACTAGACATCTTTCAAACAAGGATCTGAACACTGCACTCCTTAGAATCAGACCATAGAGACTGTGATACTCTGTTTTAGAGCCGAATTTTAGAAGCGGACTCAAACTTCATTTTCTCTACATCAAACGAGTCCATAGCATCACTTCATAGCACAGAGAGACTTCAAAACCTTATTCTACATATTTATCTCTATTGTGTTCATTTGTTTACATTTTTTAGTAGTGTTTGTATCTGTCTGTTACACACACACTGGATCATCTTCATATCTAGAGGATACTTGGTATCATCAAACTCTCTCTCATTTTATTCCTTGTATCCCACATAGAATAGTGGAAGATGTCGAGTGTGACATGTTTGTTGTTTTCCCCAAGAATAATTATGGTAGAGGTCAAGTGTGACATGGATATCCTTGGGTGCTGTGGTGAACCCCGATCCAGGGTGTGGATCAAACTGTTTATTAATTTAAACTTCTTAGTAGTAGGTGATAACCAATTAGACAGGACTAATTCTTATCTTGAGACTGAACCTCTTGTTAATATTCATTGTTCTTTTACATTTTAGTTTTACTATCTGTGTATTACTTTTTCATAAAACTAAATATAACTTTAATAGTTAGTTTAGTATGTTTTTATAACTGTTTTGAACCAGTAGGTTGGTCTCAAAATTTATACTAATCTTCATATTGGTATAGCTGATAACTAATCAATATTCTGAGAAATTCATTGAAGATTCATGACTTTTATAAATTCACTAAAAAATGACATTGATTATATTTTTACTTGGGAGAAATTTTCAAAGAACCAATTTCTAATATAAATTTATATAAATGTTCAATTCACACCCCTCTTGAGTAATCTACTTTGACCAATATTAAGTGATCCAACTTGATTAATCAATGATAAATGGTAAATTGAAAAGTATATTGTATATATGACAAGTCCTAGTTTATATTAAATGCATTGCATGTGGTTTATCATCGTTATCCTAGCCTTGTCATGTTATTAGGTTAAAGGAGATAATGAAACAATTAAATATGAATGGGCTTGAATGGTTTCATGACCCTTGACCTTATCACACTTATAAATGGAAATGATTGAACTAAATGAACTTATTAAATGGTATGACTATCACTTTGATTAATTTATTAAATGAATCAATTTTAAGGTGCCTAATTATATATGGAACTTGACGTCATTACAATAGGATTGGTCATACTAAAGTTAGCTTTCGGAATCCTGAGGGAAGTCCTTGAGTGTGCATGGATGCCATTCTGATTCAAGGATTCGGGTTCCTTGGTTGAGACCCACCTTTGAACTCAATATTCATCTATCAGTTGATGCCCAATATAAAACTATAGGATACCTTATTTATTATAAAATATTACTTGGATACACTCCATGTATTATCATTTTTTACCATGGATGTATTCCTTGGACTCAGTTAGATCACACTATTTTGGAAGGCCTTGGATGATGCTCCTCGGATTACTCGCATACCCCTTAGATAGGATATAGTTACAACTATGTTGGGAACCCTTGAGGTATTGGATTACTTGGTTACTACCTTAGATCACTTTTTTTATTAATATCAATACATGTTTCCTTTTTACCTCTTGGAACCTCTTCTATTACTCTCATAAGGAGATGTGTGTACTAGATATGCCACACATGACCTATTTATCTGAACTGAACCTTAATTAATTAATGAGGCGGTAACATGTTCAAACCCCATAAGAGGGATGAAGTGGTTACTTTTGTATTTATATTATTTTACTTCTTTACTTATGTATATGGATTCTTGCACACAATTTCAATTTATATTACATGGATATGACCGTTGGTGGTTGCCTATAAATATTTATCTAACACCCTATATAGGTGCCCTTGGTACCCAGACATACCATATGTATAGTGGTGATAATAAATGTATATGTTTCACTTCAGAAACTTGATTTATTGATGGATTATGATAGAGCTGGTGGCAGATGACTAAGCTTGAGATTGGGATTCTTGGGATATTTTTTATAGATACACGACATATCATCATCATCATTTGTATATCATTATTATTTTCATGGTTATTTATTACACTTGTCTGATTTTTTGGGATATCATTTTACTTTAACTATTTCTACTATTTATTTCCCACTATATTATGTTAAACTGTTGTGCTACACTCTATTAATGAGGGTGTAGTCTTTCCATGGGCTCATCTCATCCCCTCACTTTTATTCGATAGCCTCTGGCATTCACAGATATACGCTTGAAGTCTTGTGTCTAACTAGGCACTGGTAACCTTTAGTGGCATCTCGGTTTGGGATGTCACAGATACATTCTACCCTCCCCAATAATACATTGAATCCTCACAATTTGAATTTGATCTTGGTAATAATATTTTTCCATCTTCAAATCCATTTTTTAAAATCTAACATAGTAAAAAAGGGTTAATAAAACTTATTCTTGATAATGGAGAAAGGGAAGTATAAAGGCCATCTAGAATAACATACAACTAGGGTTAAAATTTAGAAAATTCTAGTGGTAAGTGAAAATATATACCTGGAATAAGAAAAGTGTAATGCCTAAATAATTTTGGAGAGTGATAGAGATCATTGGGTATAAGAAACTGAATGATAATATGAAAGTTAATGACCCCAAAATCATAAACCAAATAGCTATAAAATGGACCATCGATTCTTCAGAAATGAATTTAATAGGATAACATTTTCATATCATGGTTATTTTCCTAAATTTGAATAATTATTTACCTTATAAACTAAAAAAATAATCAAAATATAACTACTTTACATATATAATTTCATTCCCTAATAAATTTCCACCATAATATTATCCCTTACTCTAAAATATGAGTATTCAATATAATTTTTTTCTAAAACACTAATATAAAATTCAAACAGATCACATAAATCCATAAAATTATTAATGTATATTCATATTATCATTATATAACTAAAGATGAAATGGTTAGGATAAGTTAAGGAAATTCCCTAAAAACATTCATATAATGAAATAATTCATTAATATCCTATATTTAATAGTAATACACAAATTTGAAGATGGATCATTTGATAAATAATGGAATTTAATATTCCATAAAAAATTATATATTATGATTGAAATCCATAAATAAGATTGATTTGATCACATGTTTTTCCAAGATAAATTTAACATTTATATTAAAATAAAATAAATCTCTTTTAATGTATCATACCAAAAAAATGTTTGTTCCTTAATCATATAATCTCCAAAATATGCTAATTATTACAATAAATAACCTAAATCAACATAAATCCACATTAAAATCATACATTATTATAAAATATAATCCATCCTTTATTTGTTAAATAAAATTTCATAACATTATATTTACATTAATCATATATTATTGCCAAAATAGTTATCTTATTCTGAAATAAAATTAATCACTTAATCTGGAAATCACTTTTCAATCCATTGGTTATATATACGATAAAAACATATCATCTCAAATTTTAATAACAAATATTTTCCTTAATATCTATGATCATGTAAACCTTTATGGTTCTCAATTACTTTAAATGTATGTCCAAAATATTTATAATAAATGTTAAAGAACATTTATTCATAAAAGTTACATTTAACTCAAATATCTAGTAATACTCAACAAATGTCTCCCAAAAATTATCAACCTTTTACTAATCCATATGTCAAAGGTGACTATTATTTATAATATATGTTTCCAAATTTTGAAAACAAAATATACTATTAAATAAACAATATGTGTTACATGATTTTTATAATAATTTTAATTTATCAGAATACCATTGATATACACATCCTTCATTTATCTTCCATCCTAATCCTTTAACCATGTTATCTGGTCTTATTTTTTAATTCTTCATTCTAAAAATAAGTGATATGAAATATATACTTATTGCATTTAAATAAAAACTTAATAATTATTCATACTTAGAGAATATTAATTTCACTAATACCTTAAATCATGACATTGTGTACTTCTTTTATGTAGTTGATATCCCATTTATAATCTAGCTTGAAGTATGTATCTCCATAAAATAAATAGTCAAGTCCATGGTTGTATTTACCTTTCATAAAGATATGGTGCATTTGAGATTTTGAAATAAAATAAAATATATTCCATGGACTATGGTTGTTTTAAACAAAATTATAGGTTTTGGATACCTAAAATAGTTTCTTATAAGCATTTTGTATTTTCCAAAATCTATCAAAATCAATTGAATAAAATTTCTCAATGATGGTGATAATTAAATCATATGGAAGGGAAATAAAGGTTGTATGACATCCTTTAACTTTAATTAATATAAATTACCATCAATATTTATAGGATAAAATCATTAAAACATTAAATGAATTATTTCATGTTATAATGAAAATTGCCCATGTAAGGATAGGACCCATAGAAATTTTATATTACTTTAACTATAAAATCTTAAAAATAACCAAATAAATTTCAAAATACAGAAACATTTTATCCTAAAAGTTCAACTCATACTAAAATAATTATATCCCTAAAAATATAATAACATTCTTCTAAAATGATACCTTAAGTTAAACTAAAGTGTTTCATATACTTTAACCCAATAAAACATATCCTAAAATATCATTAATCTCCTTGAAACCCCATCAATTAAAACCTAAAATTTATATTTAGTACTTTGATTATATTATCAACCTTATAAGTATAAAATAAATGTAACATTCTAACCTAGGATCTACTAATTTGGTTCCCTGAGAAGGATCACTAAATTCCCTCAAGCATGCCTCCATGTATGCCAAATTCTAATGACTAGAAGTGATTTTCTAATGATGGTATGGTGAGGATACAATACCCTATTGATTAGTAAGAAATATAGTGGAAACATTATGAAATAAAATTAAGAGTTATAGAAAATAATATTTAATGATAACCTATGGAAAGATAAATAAACAATGGTTTGTGAACATTTTGAGTCATAATACATGAAGACGTCACACAATAGACACATACAATTGGTAAATATAATAAACTAGGCTAGACTAAAAAATATGAATAAACAAACAAACGGAACTAATCTAGAGAAGTATCCTGAGTACATTCTCATCCCCTTCTACAAGATCCAATGTTTAGTCCTAGTCATGATAAAAGAGAACAAATAATAGTATGGTTTCTAACCTATAACCAGGATCTATACTTAAGTACCAATCATTATCAAGAATAGGGTTTGAGATAAACTCGGTAGTCAACTACCAATGATGTATAATGAAATCCAATCTCTGAGAATAACATAAAATTAGTGTGTAGGTATTATAAATATAAAATTAAATAATAAATGTAATCAAGTCATCTTAGGTTCCTAAAAGGACACCTGGCCATCCACACCTTCTTTGGACTAAGTTAGATTTCCTCTAAACATGTGACATAGAGTATATATTTTCATTTATGTAATACTATATATGAAAATATATACATTCACCTGTGAAGACCTTAGTCATAATGAAAAGTCATACACACAATAATATCCTAGTAATGGTATCATATTTTAAATACAAGACTTCAGGACAACTGATCTCAAATGGCCTAAAAGGGACATAACAACCAACACCTAAAATAATAATAATGTATTTCATGCCCAATGGTCTCAAATAACTGATAAAGAACTTCATGCTCAATGATAAAAAATATATGATAAGGGGCATCATTCCAAAGAATCGCCTAAAAACAATAAGGGATTCCATGACCAATAATTATCATAGATACAAGTATACTTCTTAATTTAAAAATGGATAATTTCTTTTTCATCCACTTATAATTTCAATCAAAAGATTAAATCATAATGTAATAAACCAAACTAACCTTAGCTTATGGTTTTGTCACATATGAATTTTAACGGGCCAAGTGTCATGGTCAAACTATTCAATTTTCACTTATTCAATTAGAAAATTACAATGAAGTTGGAAACATAACACACATCAATAAGATTCTTATTTAATGGGAATAAATATTCATCAATAATTAAATCATACTTATAGTTTATTTAGTTCTTAACTGAACTCCATTCCAATATAGAATTTACCATGATTCATTAAAATAAAAAACCCAATCCCATTTCAATTTTCACAATTAACCAATTATTTCATGATTTTCTTAATGGGTAAAGTGATTACATTTAACCATTTACGAGTTAATTAAAGTGAATGGAGAGTCCAACTAATCAAGTGGAAAACTCAACATTCTTAATGGGTTGTTTAATGACATAAAAACACATATATTTAAGGGAATGTATAGAAATTCACCTAAAAGGGTGGTTCATGTTGAATTATAAACCTTGAATGATATATATGGGTCTCAATAAAAATTCAACTAGGGTATTAGAAATTTATCTGATTAATTATACAATTTGAAGGCGATGAAAACATTCCTCCAATCATCAAATTAAACATAAGCCACAAAAGCCGCTACAACTTGATCCAATGCCAATAATTTTTCATGAAACAACAAAACAACACATACACTATTCTTGCTAATCTAATATATGATATCAGCATTGTACCTTACATCATTAAACCTTTTAGGCATCCTATAATAGGCTCTAATAAAAATTGGCCAATTCCTAACTATAATACACCCTCCATTTGAATTCCCAACCAATGAAACCCTTAGCATCATAGATACCATCCCAATATGATTCTAATCTAAGTAAACCCATTCAAAAATGAGTACATATCACTTATTCCCCATTTCTATAACAATGTTTGTGTTTTAATAAATGTAGTTATTATGGTCATGACATGTTTTACTTGAAATGCCTCAGTCAACCTTTACACTGAACCCATCACATGCCAATAGCATGCCCTATGTGGTTACTCACTAACCAAATTAAACTATTAGAATCATTTAATTCGAACCACTTTTGACGGACTATTTTTGAAAACAATCAACATAAATAGCTAATGCATCACCAAAACAAGATTCCAAAGTTTTTTCCCAATGCAGACAAGGATCATTCTTAGAACACTCACTGAATCATGTACCCAACTTCAAGTGATGTCTCTTGACTAAACCATCTCCTAACAAAAGAAATAACTATTCTATAACATAAAAAACAACATATTCCAAATCAATCATCCATGGGTCATCATAAGAAACTCTGAGTCTAATTCCACACTAAGACTTCACCCAAGTCCTTAATCAGAATTTTAATTGGAAGTTACTGAGAAAACTGACCGTAAAAAGAGACAATTATCCAATGGAAAAAAGGAACCAAAACAACCATAACACAACTAGTCCTAAAGTATTATGACCCTTCTCAAATGATTGTCACCCAAAATTTATCAAACCTCCAACTCATCGCTTTTGAAGTATCATTATCATCATAACAATGAAACATTTTTCTGAATATCACATTCCATGCCCTATCCATCAGTGTACATTGAAATTTGACTTTGTTAAGAACCCGCTCATCCCAAATCACTAAGGAAAACGTTCCCCATAATTTGTTCATGCTTCTCGATAATAGTTCTCAAGGTATTCATTTAATTTCAAAAATGAAATTGTGGTAACCACCCTTAAACGATCAAGGGGTTTACAACATATTATTTGTCTAATTTTAAAACTGCTTTGTGGGTTTATCTCTAAAGTAGATTCTTCTTCAAAATGAAAATGATAAATATTTAACTCATTGTATATTTTTCAATGTCTCAACTTACACAATATTATGTAAATATATTGTACATGGTCGTCAGTAAACTAGGAGTTCATAAAGACTCCATCGATTAGAATGTATCCTTCTCCTAAGTCATGCTCATAGAAAAATAGGTTGTAATTACCTTTTAACAACTCCTGATACCACATCTATAAACAATGCATGTTTAAAAACTAATGTGGTTCAACAATAATAGGGATCCCAAACTATTTCCAAATTAACCCTCATCACAATGCACTTCATTGATTGTTTTACACAATGTTATGGGTCCCCTTTCCAGAAGAATCATTTCTTTGAAACAATCATTAATCATCTCACACCTGATCATTCATCAATGATCAATTTTAAATAGTCCCCATATAAAAGTGACACAAAATAAACTTTCTATACCTAGTGGGGGTACCTCTCAAACCACCCAACCTAAGACCCGACTCACGATTCCAAAATTCATTCCTCAACAAGGTTGTATTGATGGTGCATCATGTCACATCAATTACTATCTTTCTAGGACCCCCCATGGAAATCATCTTCAAAATCGATCACCTAACTATAAAATGATTCATCTAACGATTACCTATCTAACAATTTCTTTTTATAAATTAATGCACCAACCACTCAACCACTACTCATCTGATCCATGCACCCAAACAGTCCCTCCCATCAATGTAAGTTGTAATAAATAGGAACCATGGGTACTTCTTCAAAACATGAAGTCATCAATACACCTACAATGAAAAACCATAAGAAGAAATCATCCATCAACCCTAAATAAGCATAAAACAAATCTCACAACCTTTAAAGGGAATATGTAAACTTGGGTTAACCTATCTTGTAGGTTTCCCTAAATCAAGGTATTGTAGCTATCCCACTAAGAACTAAGTTTAGGTAAAATATATTACTAATAAAATAATAATTCTATAAAATCTTTCTCTGAGAGGTGAAACTGGAAATAGGTAATCATATCATCGACCTATAAGTTTCAATTCCTTTTAATATTGGTTTAATGAAATCACATAATGAGCACCGAACTACCAGTACATTACCCTTTGTGAGTTTCCTCGTAATAGCTTCCTCCATGAAAATAAAAACATCATCATAAAATCATATTGTTTCAAAGTAAATGGGTATCTATATATTATAACACCTCGCTACATAGGGTCCAATATACCATACAATCACCATTACACCTTGGTGGTATCTTTTTATCCATAAATATTTCTGCCTATGTTAAACAATCAAACAGACATCAATTATAATTAATAGACACTAATCTCAAAGTTTTACCAATTAAATATCTCTATGGGTGATACTAAACTAGATAACCCCACATTTACAGATAGAAAAAAATTTAAAGTTACATCCATTTCTAAGAAGCCAATAGTCTCTAAAACCAAATTATTAAGTTTACCTAACAACATGAATAACCCAACTGACACCCATGGGAAATAGTGACGTTCCTACTCAAATATTGTCTTAAGGGAAGGCTAAGCTAACTCTTATATGAGGGTTCAATCATTCAATATTTCCAGAAGGTTTTAATTCATCATTTTCCCTTAATTTTCATTAATAAAGATTTAAATGAAGCTCAATAAAAATAGATATCAAGTACCAATTTTAAATGTCAAATTATACTAACCAGTTTATTTAGTATTCATCATGCATAATTTGGTATATTATGTTATAATTTCATTTTTAACCCATTTTTTAGAAATAAGTTCTCCAAAAAATTCTTGACAAAAGAAAATGGAAATACTAAGACACATAGAAAAAAACCATTTAGGTCATAATATAAATTTTAATTAACTGAACTCATAATAATAAAAATAAAAGGCATGGTCTCTTACTATTATGTTAAGGAAATTTTCAAGTAATATTCCACCATAAATTTATATAAAACGCCATATAAGTGGCTAATTACACTCTAAATAACCATATAATATAACATAAATATACCCCCATGGGTTTATGCACTATGCATGTTAAATAAATAATTTTAACCTATAAGGGTCCCATCATTTCAATATTGGTACAATCATATGGGAATCCCGTCACATTTTATAGATACATCACTCCATAAATTACAATTGGAATGTCATTTTTTCAACCTAATAACTCTTAATTTATTATAATTACCATAAAATTAACAAGGTTATCACATAGGAAAACAATATTAAAACACACATACAAGGTTTGAGTTGAGAATAAAATGATTTAATTATTTGGGTTATCACTCCCATTTTATAGAGGTATTGTTTTTTATAAATCACAATTGCCACATTATTTAACACACATCAATAATTAGTAAATTGAATTTATTTAAAATAAAACATTTTCCATGAAATTTATCTTTATCCACTTGAAATATATATATATATATATATATATATATATATTCTGGTTCGATAATATTCGTCTTTCATTCCCAAGTTATAATTGCACAAGAATTTATAAGTCCCAATTGTAATCCATGTAATTGAAACCATATTTTAACCTTCAATATCATAATATAACAATCACATATATGATGGTTCTATTATATGGTTCTCCCTTCTAAATTTATAAAGTCCCATACACATTGGAAATTACTATTAGCACCCATTTAATCACTTCCACTAATATTACTTCCCATAAAACTAGTGGTCTATGGATCAAAATGTAATTGTTATTTAATTAAGTTAACACTATCCATCTATATGTGAATACACCATTTATGTTGATTCATACACATTAATAACCAATCATATTTCATAACTATATCAATGTATGCAATCAAAAATCAAGGAATACATGCATGTAATCAAGAAATAATAGAAACATAGTATGTAAGTAATCGTGAAAAATAAGTACTTAAACATGGTACATAGATTATCAAGGTAATGTCAAGTGAATACTTCATGTCTTAAAAGATGTATGACGTCACCCCTTATATTTCCATGTTAGGTCAAGAGGTAAATCCCACAAATACATAAATTAATAACCAGTGGAAATACGAGAAACGTATAATGTGAAATCAAAATTAAATGTAATTCTCAAAAAAAAATAAAAAACATTCCCATACCTAAAAACATGATCTTCCCCCGTGCATGGGTTGGTCAGGCCCAGACCTAAGAATTTACTAAGTGTCAACACATTCCAACTCTCCAATATAACATCCCAAAATTGTAACACAAAGGAAATGAAACCTCTTATACCTCTTTTTAACATTCCAACAAGAGATCCACTACCCTGGGGCCATGATCCAGTTTCCACATTTCCTCAAGCACATCTCCTTATACATATGAGGCTACTGAGTAGCAATACGGGTCTAATGACGGTATGGTGGGGAGAATAAACAATCTGGATAAGTTATAAATTTTGTACAAACATAAAAAAATGAAGAGTTATAGAATATAATAATTACTATAAATGTGTCCAAATACAAATAAATATCCATTAATGACCATTTTTTGTCATAATACAATAATATATCATAAAAATGATACACATAATAGGTAAATACATCAAAAATGGATAAACTAACAAAAAGTGACAAATAAAACAAAATACATCAACTCTAGTGTATATACATATTATATGCTCAAATTATAATCCAAAATCTCATGTAAATTTCTATTCTATAATGAAAAACTACAAAAATATAATAGTTTAATTCCTAACTTATAACCAGGATGTTTGTTCAAGTATAAATCGGTATCCCGAACTAGGTGTGTGATAAACTAGGTATTCAACCACCAATAGAATCTAATGAAATCCTATATTTGAGTATAAAATAAATTATAATACCTTTATATTAAATAGAACATTAAAAAATTTATGTAATCACATTAGATCCAATTCATCAAAGGACACCTGACCGGCTATACCTACTTTGGCCTAATGTGAAATGTCTTTGAACTTCCACCACCATGTATATATATATATACATACATATAATTAAACCTATATATGAAAATATATACATGCATTGGGGAGGATCTTTGGAATAGGGATAATGAATCCACATAATAATAATATATTAAAGTTCTCATATTTTAAAAATGGGACATCATTCCTAAAACCTCAAATAATGAAAAGGGACATCATGAAAAACGATCTCTAATGAATGATAACGGAATTCCTACCCAATGGTCTCAAACTACTAATAATGAGCATCATTCAAATGATTACAAATAAAATATAAGGGGATTGATTCCTAGGAATTACCATCAAATTATAAGGAAAAACATATTCAAAAATTATAATAGCTACATATATAATTCATAGTTTATTAAGGGATAAATAATGTTTTCAATAACATCTCATTTAAATAATATAGTAAAAGGTAAATAAATATACTAGTTCCACATTAGCACATGGTTTGGTAAAATTGAAATAGTCAATGTAAAAGTGGCATGGTATCAAAATTCACTATTCACTTATTTCATTAAAACATTCCAATGAAGAGGGAAGTGTAACACACCTCAAAACGTGTCTAGTTTGATAGGTATATATATTCATAAGTAAGCCAAGCATAGTTATAGTTCATTATTGTCCATGTAGACTTTTGTTCCTATATACAATTCCCCATGATTCATTAAACCAATAAATCTAATTCCCCTTCAATTTACACCATTAACCAATTCTTTAGTGCCTTTCCTAAAGGGGAAAGTGATGAAATATAACTATATTGGAGTACATCCAATTCAATTGTGAGTTCTTCTAATTAGGGTGAAAACCCAACATAGATTATGGGAGGTCTAATTTCATAATAAATCATAGTGTTCATGGAATTTATATTAATGAACTTGAAAGGGTGGTTAGTGTTGATGTAGATAACTACCAATGATGGAATTGGGTTTACTAGACAACAAATTAAATAAATTATAACTTTATTTAATTAATTTAACAATTTGAATTATATCCATGGAATTTAAAGTGTGTGGAACCACATATAAATTTATAATTGATTAAAAATTAAGGTAAAATCATTTATATCACCTACCTTAGGAAAATTAATATTTTCTCATCCATTATCGTCTATTAACTCAATGGAAAATGAGGGAAGTTAGAAGAAAGAAACGAACACTCCAAAAAATAGGGTATATGAGCTCTCAAAATAACAGGATTTATATGGGAGTATAAAATTGAGAAATGAGGTATATGGAATCATAGCCTTATACATAGTCTTCCCATATGATGGATGATTCTTGAATCCAACAAAAAAACATTGGAGGAACCATCCAAGGAAGTGTATAGGGAGGAGCCACACATGGGGGAAGCTTCTAGGTGAATGGAGGAAGAAAAATGGTTAAAATCAATTTAAGGTTGCAGGGGAATTTTTTTAATTTTTCCCATTATTATGTGGTGAAAAGTTAGGCCTCAAACATAGAGAAACCATACACCCACTATGCAATATCAATGTCCAAAGCAACTCCAAGATGCACGGTTCCTCTCATAATTTACAAATAATATTCCAACCATACGGAGCTACATCACATAATAAGTCCTATAATGTATCGTTGAAGTATAATATTAGTCAAATGGTGTTCCAACCATGTGAGGATCTTAGGAACTCTTCACCACTTTTCTTGGTTTTTCATATCTAGAAACAACAGTTTTAAGTATTAAAACTCTCGAAATTACCTTCTGAATTATAGTTTAATATTTGTACCATCTAATAAATAAAGAATGCAAAATAATTTGGAAAATTTAAACCATTCAAAAACATTTGTTTTTTCATAGAGGATTGTATCCATAACTCTTAATTTAATCTCACTTAAAAACGTCATATTTCTCAAATTTATCAAAACCTTTCCAATGAAAACAACTATAAGGACTTGACCTTAAACATCACATAATCTTGAGTTTTTATTCAATAATTCATTTTCTTAAATTCTCAAGGATCATAATTTATTATTATTTTAGAGAATCAATTCATAACTCATACATAAAAAATCAAATTTTATAAATTGGTAACTTCTGATCAATGTCTATTTTCTTTACAATATTAAACGTTTAAAAAGAAAAACATTTTATTTTTAGGAATAATCATCATTTATTTCAAATTGACACCTTATTGTTTCTTACACATCCATCACTATATGAATTTTTTTAAATATTGTGTGGGAAAAAATTATTATTATTGTACATAAAAAAAGATATAAAACTATCAGTTTACGAATACATATAAAAATATACCTTTTCAAAATAATCATTTGGCTCAAAATATACACTTTATCAGCAAAGAAATCAACATTCATGCCTAAGGATTTTAATAAACAATTTCATAAAAAATATTTAAAGTAAAATAAAAATAAAAATAGTTTCATTAATATCATAAAAAACCAAGAAAATATTTTTCAAAAATATATAAATTCCTCCCTAAAGAAGTGTAAAATACTTTTCTTTGAGCATTATCTCATTAACATATATAATTAAATCATAATATTTATATAAAAAATATAGAAAGCATAAATAAAACTTTTAATTAACTTGGGAAATAATTTCCATATAAATCCTACATATAGAATAACTTTGATGGTTACATATAGAATAATCATCACGATTGCACTCAGAGTAACCATCATGGTTACACAAGAAATATCTATCATGGTTACACTTTGAATAACCTGTGTGGTTAACTTCCAATGATAAATATTTATCATTATATTATAGGTCTATCATTGACACAACCATATTTGATTTATAATAGAACCAACCATCTTTATAAATAATAATAAAGAACCATAACATATTTATAATGCAAAAAAGTTTTTAGTTTTCAACATTTCACTCATAAAAATATCGATTGATATAGTAAGAAAACATTTCCAGGTATTGAAATGTCCATTAAATTTAAAACACGTTTTTCATTATATATAGAATATAGTGGGGGTTCATTATTAAAAACATGGAATATTATAAATTAATTCTAACATTAAATTATTTTTACAGTAGAAAGAATCGTTATTTTTACCTTATATATAAAAATACAACATTTCTATTTTTATTTTGAAATGAAATTTAAAAAATTATTTATAAAATAAGTAAAATTATTAATTTTGAAAACCATTGAAAAAAACAAAAAAGATACCTAAAATTTATTTTATAATTAATTTATTTCTCTACAAATACATTGATAATGTTTCAAAAAAAATGTACATGGAAGAAAAGATTTATGAAATAAACCAGTAAAATATCTAAAATATTGTTTTTAAAATAATGTGGCTCTTATATTAAGTTAGACTGATCACATACATTTTTATCTTACAAAATTAAAAAAATATTTTAAATATTTACATTATTGAAAACCTTTTTCAATTTTATAATTCCTTATTATTCTATTCATAAACATATTAAATTCGATTACTTAAAATTTTTTGTTATTGTTATATATTTTATTGATATTTGGTTCATATGTCCAAAATGACTTCATTTTTTTATGGTCAATGATTGTTTATTCTATAATATAAAGAATAATAATAAAGATATAATTATCTATTTTATGCATCTAATATAGATTTAAATCCAATTGTGTAAGACTGATTTGATAATGAATTATGTTACAATCATATATATGTTTGGTCATACATACACATGAGTAATGATTTTATTTTTTAAATATAATTAAGGAAAGAAGGTATATATTTTTATATCATTAAAAATTTTAATAATATCAAAATCACCATATTATTTATTTGAATATACTTATATATGAAATCCAAGTGTTGTGTTTATGAAAAATGAATCATTTTACTTCATGGATTCAGTAGTCCACACATACACATGAATGATGTTATCATTTTTCAGTGAGTAGAGGGTTGAAAAATTAAACTATAAATTATCCATTTATAATTCTCAATGTTTACTAAATATGATATATATATATATAAGTTCTATAATTATAACCATTTATAAGAGGTGATGATGGAAAATTAATTATATCTATTCTTGAGGTAGTATTCAGCATGTACGTATGTACTATGGTTTTGTTCACCATTTTATGGAAGATGATATGGATATTGATTATTACATTAACATAATAACATATAATTATATGGGGGTATAGTTTTTATTATTTTTTTATGATATAATAATATTTTAAGATGCTATAAAATGAAAAAAGATGACAAATGTTTGTTAGGAACTTTACCAATTATTCATATAACCAATTATGGTTTACAAAAGAAGCTTTAATTGAATTTGTTTTATCAGAATAATTACTCTAGGATGTGGAAAGGATGTTATGAAGGGATTTTTGTAGGTATTTTATTTTCCAAAATGCTATTTATGTGTAAATAATAGAGGATATTATGATCCCTTTTATAATAGATGGGAGGGGAACTCTTGGTAGTTCATAAAGAATTAATTTCATATAAATTAACTTCCAAATTATAATTGCTCTAAATTTTTATAATTATAGCTAAATATGAGGGTGGGTATAAGTCTTCTAATTAATAAAAAAATCAATTTGATTTAATTTTTTCACCTTTATACTTTTTTTGACCTCTTTTAACCTTTTTTGATAATTGCATTGGTGATAATATTTTTACTCTTTAGAGGTCATGAAACATCATATAAAAGGAATCACATCCCATAAATGGATAATTTGAGATATTATGAACCATTTTCCATACGTTTTACTGAATATAAAAAATTATAAATTTTTAATCATTTAATAAAAAATTATTTATTATTAAATATCATTAATTTAATATTTAACACTATTTATTTTATTTTACTTTACATCAAGAAATGGATGGAAATTGAATATATAAATTTAAAAAAACCATATATTTTTATAAATTTATAAAAAATTCATATAACTTAGTAATCAATTCAATTTATATTGCTTTTAATATTTATAGAATCATTTATTATACTTTTTATTTTATTAAATAATTTCTTGTTCGATGCTAAAAGAATTTAAGGTAATTATATATTAAAAAAATTATCATCATGAAATTAATTTCATTATTCTCAAAATAGCTATTTATATTCATTCACATCATTAAAGTTTTCCTTAGTGGACACATAATAGATTTCAAAAATAAGAGAGTGATATTTGGTTCTTTTCTATATTTGAAATATTATATAGGTCATAATCATGGCCATATGGAATCAAAAGGTAATATATTTGAATCTTTGATTATTATGTATGACATTAATTATCTAGTAAAAATAATGAAAGTTTTATTGTTATGTTTTAGTCCTTATCAAAATATTATTACCCTTAATTTCCGGGTATACCATTTTACATAGGTGATAAATATTTATTATCTTAACAATTCATTGTGATAAAAATATTTTTTTATATTAAATAATATAAATTATTTTTATTACATATATAAAATAAATTTATAAAAATTCAATCAATTTGATTTCTAGAAATTCATTTTATAAGTATCCAACAAAGGGTAATGAAAAGTGGTATGTCTGTAGAAAATATTATTTCATGCAACAGATAGTATAATATTAACTGTATGACTAAAAATAATCATTATATTTATTTTAATTCATATAAATAGATATATAATCATTAAATTTCATTTATATATTTTCATTTTAGTCATTATTTTAATTAATTAATAATTTTAAGGATTACAAATTTAGAAAATGTTTGAAGAACACTATGTTTTTAAGTTTAAAAATAAACTTAAAAAAAATCATGAAACACGATTATTAACGATAAATTAATTATAATATATATATATATATATATATATATATCACTTTATGAAAAAATAAAAGTATACTGGGTCTTTTAAATTATGATATTTAATTAAAAGAAATGATTGTATTTGTAAAATATGTAATTTGCACTATTCACTACAAATGAAATCATTTAAGAAAAAATACAAAAATTTCCCCAAAATCAAATTTAAATATTCTGATTTCAAAAATTAATATTATTTTATCAAATAAAATTCATAAAATATCCCTATATTAATTATTATATCTTCTACGAAATTTTTTAATATAAAATATATATTTTAAAGAATAAAATCTCATCATTAAAAATTGAGTGCTTAATTACTAATAATTTATCAATATATTTATATATAGTATGATGTTTATATATATATATATATATATCATAAGTCATTTATTCCTATTCATTCCCACCAAATTAATAGCTAATTTATAAGGGTAATTATTAAATAATTATATTGTGTTGTTTGTTTAGGCTCAGTGTTAGGCGTCATATACGATATTGAACATAGTTTAATTTAAAAAATTCTGTGTGTCATAGAATAATATTTAAATTATTATAATATATTAAAATATAATAATGTGTGAACTATACAAAATATGTCTAAAAAGGATAAATGAGTTAAAATCACTTATGAATTATGATAATATAATTTATTTCCCAAGATAATAAAATGGAAATTGTATGTAATATAATGAGAGGGTTGATTAAATAAATCATATAAGAACATAGTTATAAAATAGTACAAGAATAAATACATGTATATTGATTCATCAAATACTGTAAGACCAATATGGTATGAGAAATATTAATCCATAAATAAGAGAACTCACTATAAATACATTGGGAATGATTGTAAAATAATAATATATTAATTTCAAGATATTTTATAGGAGAATATAAAATATAATAAGAATAAATGGATATAATGTATATCTAGATAGTATATGAAGAAAATTAGTGATATTAATTTCTAAATCAATTATAGAAAACTTATATAAATATAGTTTTTTTAATTGTTTTCTAAACATTTTAACTTCAATAATATTCAAAATTTTGAATTAATCTCATAAGCTTAACATGATATTTGGGTAATTTTTTTAATATAGTCATTTGTTGATTTATCTTCAATTTTTAATGATTGTTTAATTCTTTTACAACTGAGATATAGTACAATGGAAAAGATACTTACTTAGATTCTTTTTTTTCAAAAATATTAATTTCATCATTTGGTTATCTATTTCGATCAGGTCCCACCCCTATTTTGTCTCACATTCTAAAAAATGAATATTAAAGATTTATTTTTCATGTGTGGTGTACAAAAAAATAAATATATACTAATATATACAAAAGGATAACATTTCTCATTTTATTGTGGTTTTTTATAACAAATTATTCTCACTTTTCTAACCAAATTTAAGAAAACAAAATAGTCTAAATCATTAAAGATAATACCAAATGAAATTATAATTAACCATCATATATAGATGAAATTTTTTAATCACCAAAAAAATATAAACTATAACAACTCATGTTTATCTTATATCATTTCATAAATAACTATACAGAAAAATAAATTAATGCATCAATTCAAAAATTAGAAACTAGAAAATCAGGAAAACCTACTCATAGGTTCCCCAAAAGTCAAATAAAATATTATAATTATAGATTCAATAATAATTCCACATAAAAAATACATATATACAAAAACATATATTCTCCCAGAAAATAGAAATATTTTTCCAAAATAATTTTATGTAACCAAGGCCAAGAATCCTAAAAATTTTATATAAGCTTATAAGAATTAACACAACTTTTTAACTCAAATAATATCAAACGCCTTGATATGAAATAAAAAAACTATATAAAATATAAAATAATCATCTAAATTTCTAAAAACTATATAAAAAATGGGAAAAAATTATTCATATTTTCAACAAAAAATATTTTAATCACAAAGATTATCAATACTACTCAAATTACTTTTCCAAATTCAAATTACATTTTACCTGAATTAACAATAGTTACTTCAGGGTAAAATAAGGTTTAATCTATAAAAAATATATATAACTTTAAGCATGTTTCCCCAACTATATAATTATATTCTCCAAAAATAACATTCACAAAAAATTACATGTTAATCTTAGGTGTTATATATACTTCAATCATACATTTTTCCTAAACCCCATTTAATATCAATAAAATTTAATTAATAGACATAAAGTAAAATCACATAGGACCTCGAAAGTTTATACATATCTTTGATCTTGTGATCATATTTACCTTTTAAACCGATTATGGTATTTAAAACAATTAGATTATGCCTAACTTATAATATCTTATACTTTATACAATATTGAGACCACGATATCCCACCAAATATAAGAGATTGTAGATAAGCTTATGTCATTGAATATATTTTCAAATAAATTACATATAATGTCTATTAACTAATATATTTTTGGAAATTATTGTGGAATCAAAGTGAAGGAAAATGTGTTTTACCAAACCATTACAAAAAAATAAACAAAATAAAAAACATAAAATGTTAATATTTGAATCTTTGAAGTTAAAAGTCATTTATAATAGAGGTGAAATGTGAAAAAAAATATGGAAGTATCATAAAGAGATAGTAATATTGAATAGAAATTGACTTTGGGAACAAGAAATATTTGAATTGATTGAATGATTTTTTATTCATTCATTAAGAAACTCTTGTTTTTTAAATCTTTAAGGAAAATAGTTTGATACATGAAACATTTTCTCAATGATCAATGTAGTTTAGTTAAATGTCTATGGATTTGATTTGAAAATCATTACTCTATAAATTAATAGTTAACTCATGAAGAAGATAGATGTAGACCATTTTTATTTGAAGTTAAATGTTTTAATTCTCAAGGGAATAGAATTCACATTCGTTAAATTTTAGTACATAGTGTAGTGTGAAAATAGTGCTCAGGGTGAATAAAAACGTAAAAACATAACAAAATTATCATAAAAAATCCCAAGAAGGAAAATAAACCATTTTGAAAACATATATAACCTTATCAAATAATTTTCAACTCATTTTTATCTAATATCTTGGATGAGTTTAGTTACACATGTTCATTTCAATAAAAATATATACACTAAAAACATTTCAAAAATAAAAATTGAGAATAGAATGTAGATAAAGGGAAGTTAAATAATCTCTAGTGATCAAGATATACCCTTATTCTCAAATAAACTTTAACACCACCTTTGATCACTACTAATTTATCCATTATATCTTCTCCATATTTCTTTTAAAAAAACTAATAAAATTAATTCTCTTTATATGAATTATCACCCATCAAACTAGGTAAATGTGAAATTTATTTTCATTCACCTTAATTAAATTACAAATTTAATTATGAAATATTTTTTTTTTCTTACTCTCACTACCAATGTCAAAAAAGAAACCCATATTAACAATCATAGACTCAGGTATAATAATACTGACTTCTCCATCTATCATATCCAACTCAGCAGATTTAGTTTTATATTTTTTAATCATAAAATCAATTCTAAAATTATTAGATTTAAATCATGATTAGATTTTGAATGTACTAAAATAATTACAAAATCATATACAACAATAAAAGTAACATTTAGCAGTTTTTGCCCATTAAAATTTCATAGTATAACAAAAATATTAAATCTAAACTCCCCTGATATTTGATATTTCTACAGTGTTTAGGAAGTTTATCTCTCTCTCTTTATAATATTATAAAATTTCCTTAGGGTATCAATTAATATAAATTATGGGTAAAATAATTTATTCATTATATCAATACATTTAATTTAAAAAACATGACACTAAATAGATATGATTTGATGTGAAATTAATTTTCCAAAAAATTAATGGGTGATTTATTACTACAATATTATAGGGTGAATATGAGTCAAATATTTTATACACACAAAACAAGGATGATAGGGGTTTTATTTGGAAATGGTTAAAAACCCAATAATATTTTATTAAATCATGGGTTTCCTCCCATGCAGAGATAAATATATTGTTTTCAAACATATGATTCCACATATTTCTAACTATAATCACTAGGAAAATGTACTTTATCATTTTTTGAACCCTTATTATTGAATAGGAAATCAATAAAATTATTCCCTAACTACTATCTAGCTCAAATTATTAACAAAATCATGTGTTTCTCTCCCGAAACTAAAATAATTAATATTATTATCCACCTAAAATAAATCTATCAAAAACTCATCCTCAACTCAAAATAAGGTTGAAATAAGACCAATATAATCCCATAGTTGATCATAAATTCTCTCATAGACACACCCACACTTAGATATTTTCTAACATTTATAAAAATATAAAAATCTAGTAGCAAACTACCCACAATTCTCATAATTTGAGTAAAAAGTTATTGAAAAAAAAATATATTAGGATCCTACTAATAGAAACTACATTTATGACGGAATATATATTATTATAATTCCACCAATGACATAAATGAATTGAAATTTTCAATTAAATGTTTGAAATCATTAAAAAACATCAATTTGCTTAGGTAATATGATATCAATAAATAAAATTTGTTTATATTTAAATAAACTTTTTTTCAATTGTATTATTAAAACTAGAAACTTAAATTTATTGGTAGACTTGTAAAAAATCCCATATGACATATTTTAATAAGCTACCTCATGAAATGTTTAATGAACAATTTAAAATTTTAATGTTATGTTTGGTTTTTTGGAGGGTTTTATTTGAAATGTATAGTTATGAGTGTTCTTCAATAAACTTATTGATACTATCTCAATATCATTTATGTTCATGCTTAAACATTTCATAGTTCATTAACATTATCATCCCAGTATTTATTTCAAGAATAACTAGAATAAAAATACTTTTTTGGAATTTATATTCAACAGAATGAACTATAAAGTCTTCACTGAAATAGTTCTGAATCATTACATCATAATAGTCCAGCAAATACCTCCTTAACACAAATATAAAGACTTATTTATTTACATCTATCATTTTCCCTGAATCCTTGAGTGTGCAATTCTATAAAACATGAATATTATAATGATCATTTCCTATTTATAGGGTTACATTACCCTTTGAAGTATTAATAAAAACACCACCTCTTACTAAAATTGGTCTCCCAAAAATTATCATGACCTTTTTGTCAAAATTCATGACTTGAATAATGAAATTTGTTGGATACATTATTTTCATCAGAATGAATAATTATTCACCAACACTTTTAGTGGTATGTGTAACTAACCACATAGCCAATTACTATGAAACAAAGGATAATTTTTTATCCCCTAGGCCTAATTACTTAAATAATGAGAAATGCATCAAGTTAATACCAGTACCTTAGTCATACAATAAAATAAGCTCCTCACATTCGTCTCTTCTACAAGATATGAAAAAAATCTAGGATAATACAATTATATAGATACCTTAATTAATGGGACAATAACAAACATATTAGAAAAATTTATATTGAAAAATTCCTCTCATCCCCTTTTATTAACCAAACAATATTTAAGAGATTTTATAAATTCATAAATTTTATAAAATCCTTCTATAAAGGGAATCATCAATGTAAATAGATTAATAATTTCTAGAAATTTCATGTTATCATGCTTATGATATTTTCTTTGAATCATTGGTAATGGGAATGGGATGGGTATAATGACTCAAAATATGTTTATTTTTATAATTCCCCTTAAACCCAACATTATTCATATTATCCTGGATTATTTCCCATTTTATTTTCACTTTAAATTTTATTTTAAATGTTCATAATTATGATTCTATTCAGTTTGGGCCTTTTTTTCTAGTCTTCCTGATTTATGGATTTCTATATTATCAAAAATTGTTCAATTAAATAATAATTCTCATCCACCATAGGATGTTACCCAAATTGTTATTCTGATTTCATTCATAAACTAATTGTAACAACCAAAAAAATTTCCCATGTATTTAATTCTATTGTACTGGGAAAAATTTCTTTTCCTTACTTCTAATTCCTCTTTATATTTGACTTATTTTTAATTATAAACTTTTTATGGAATATTTTTAGAGTGAATTTCGTCCTTAAACCTAACTAATTGAGAATCCATTTTTTTTAATAAAATAGTCCAACATCCATTCTAGATTCCCATGATAATTTATTTATTAAATTATATAATTATTTTAAAACTAATGAAATTACTTATTTTGAAATCCATGGTAATCAGATTACCTAATAACCCCTTGGTCTATCTAATACATATTGAGGTTGTTCTAAAAATAATTGATTGTAATTTTTATTATTTTAGAATAAATAATTAACAGATTACATATAGGGTTTATACCTAGAATAGTTTACATCCTTTTAGGGTAGTAAAACTAATTCAATTATAGGGAAACAATCCCAATAGTTTCCTTACAATACTATAGTTTTTACATTTCTCTCTATGTTATCTATCTTTATTATTATAAACCAATCTCATATTATTGGGGTAGGGATAAATATTATTTATGGTTCTCTTCTAAAAACTATTATATTTAGAGTATTGATATATTTTTATAAAGTATTTCATTACATTCCTTATCTGATTGATCATAAAAATCCCTACAAAAAAACTGTTCAACAACAGTTTAGGGGTATAGAGTGAGGCCATTATAAAATATTTTCATAATGCGTTTGAGAGAAATATTATGTTTAGGGAACATCCTAATAATAACTATAACTATTTTACATGTTTCATCAAAAATAACTCCCTATTATCGTAATTATCTATTTATTTTTAGACTCAATCAGTGGATATATTATTAGGTATGATTTCACAATAAATGAACTGGAGACTTGGAACCAAGTGTTAAAACATTCCAAAAATATGTTCTACAACCATATTCAAAACCTTACCTTCAAATAAAATAGGAAATCTCTCAACCTATATTCCTCCTCACTATTCCCAAATAAATGTAATTTGTTAATATTACTATAAAATCCATTAAACAAATATATGAAATTCTTTCTAGGAAGTCCATTAAAATACGGTAGAATAGATTGACTAGATAGTATCATCTTGTAATTCCAATAATTAGGTGATAAATGTATAAAATAATAATTTATAGACACTATTGGATATAAGAATCAATAAATCTTGGATTCTCCACTATTTGGTTTCTAGATTTGGGTGAAAAAAGAATTTTTGTATATATTTTGACCACTTCCGACTTTCATATTATCCATTTCATATTTATTTTTTATATTCTAGGGGAATAAAATATTTACTAACATATAGAACTATAGTTTATTTTTAATTACTTTATGTTACCAAAAGTCAATTAATTAACAGGTATGATTTGTTCAAGAACTAAAAACAAAATTGATTTGACAAAATAGATTTTCATATTACAGATTTATTTTCCATTTTTTAAATTGATTTATTTCTAAAAAAAATTGTTGTGTTTTTTTTATTTGTCTCACATTTCATCCCCAAAAATAGTTGATAAATTCAATATGCATGTACATTTGACTATCCTCTAAAATTAATTATTTATAACAACCGTGAACTACTAGAATGTGTGACAAAAATAAAAAGCAAAATCTAATAAAATTAAAATTTCAAACTATGATATTTTGATGTGAAAAGTGTTATTGAACATAAGTTAAATGTGATAATATAGTGGAATAAGTAGAAGAAAATAGGATGGATCAGCAATTAATGACTTTGGGAACCAGAAATATCATAATTTATTGATATATTTTCATTTCATGCATCAATAAATTAAAAATTGTGTTAAAGTAATGTAGATAATAGGATAAGACATGAAATTATCACTTGATGATAAAAATACTTCAATGAACTATCCCTATAAATGATTTTGAAATTTTAACTCCGGAAATGAATGATTTTTTATTATATAGGAAGTAAATAAAACATTTTACAATTGATGTGCATTATATAAAGTATCAAAATAAAGGAATCCATTACCACCACTAATTTGTAAATAGAATACTTTAGAAATGGTGCACATAAAGACTGATAAATATAACATAGAACAAAAATATCACACATAAAATAGAGAAGAACATCATATAGTTCTCAAAAAAGTAGTAGAATAGATTAATTGAATTTATATTCATTTTAATCCAATTCCCTTGAATAATATAGTTACAAATTATCATTATATCTAAAAAACATTGAACACATATCAAATTTAGAAATTAAAAAAAATTAAATTATAGAAAGAGGTGATAATCCTTTTCTTTAGAGACCAATCTCTCATTCAGATAAAGTTCCCATGGATTCCCATCCTAAATATTGCACCATCCTCTAGTGAAATTAATTAATATATTGTTAAAAATATAAATAAAAAACCCACTATTTTAAATTATTTCTCCCCTATATACCTAGGTCACTATGAATGTTATTTTTCATGGCACCAATTATTCCAAAAAATTTATTATTATAATTTGTTTTTTTATCACTTTCACTTTCACTTTTATCTTGGAATACATCATTGACATACATACCCACTATAATAAGAACACATATTTCTCCATATACACCCTAAGTTCCTTATCTTCAATTATTATTTTATTAACATTACCTAATTTACAAACAAAAATAATACCATGAATTACCAATGCAAACATCCACCATAATTCATTGGACCCCCTTCTTAACCAATGATCTTAAAAAATATGATTTTTTAATATTTCCCATATAATTCAAACACATTTGATTCTATTTCTTATTCTAATATATGGACACATTTTTACTTCTTCCATTCACTAATCTCAGACATCTATTGATTTGAATTGGAATTGGTCCTTCTTTTATCAGATTTTTGCAGACCTTAATGTTGTTTTAATCTACCCTTAGGTTTTCCAATGTTTCCCCTTAACATAGACTCTAAATACTTCATTTGATGTTAACAAAATCATTAAATACCACCTTCACATTGATGATAAACCAAAAAATCACCCCTATTTGAGTGTTTAACATGTTTGTTGTCTAAACCATTACATGAGAATCAAGTGTATACTTTCATAGAAATAATTCTTATTGGTATTTCACTTATCTTCACCAGAATTATCACTCTTATTTCCTCATATTACCTAGGATCATTATTATATTATGTTTCATTATTGGAATCACAATCTAATTGGCCTTACATACACTCACACACAAATAGACAAAATTATCAAACTCGTTCAGCTAGAAACTCAGTCTAGTGTGCAGTTGATCTAAAATCATATCAAAAACAAACATCCTTTATTTAGTTCCACAAAGAAAAAAGCGAATAACCTAACGTGAACTTTGATTTATCATTACTATTAAAAGGATATTTAATAGAGAGTCTCATTCATTCTTTATTCTAATCTTATAATAAAAAATGAATACCAGCTATCTCAATTTGATGATTCCTTGATCTCAACCTACTTCATACATCTATGATCTCTCATGTGCATCTGATTTGTTTCACCAAACTCAACCTTTAATAGGTTTTTCTTATTCTCATAAACTTCTCGTGGATCATATTTGGTTTTTCAAATAGTCAAAATATGTGTTTCTATTCTAATATATTATGTACGGTTCTTCCAGTATATCATATCAAAATCAATGTAAATCATCATGTTTGGATGAGTACAACATCAATTTTTAAAAATAGAAATCCTTTTACATTGATTAACCTATACATGTTTTAGTTATTTCATTAATGGGGGTATGTAAATGGAATTGATGGTGATTGGGATTCTTTATCATTGTGAGTCAGATTCTTCTCACGTTCAAAATTTATTCATTTTTAATCAGGCCACTTTAGTCGACAACCCATAACCTAGAGTATTTTCATCATCCTCCATATTTTGAATTCAACAGTAATGGTTTCCATCAAACCATATCATATAATTTTCAGTGTGTATATAAGTAACACTCTTAGAATATATGATTTATTGTGCCATTTTTTCTCTCACTCGGTGGGAATGGTATGTTGAGAGTAATAGGAATAGTCACACAACCTCATTACAGATTGCAGATTTCTTTCATTCAGTAAGTTGGAACCTTGGTAATGGTCAAAAATATTATTTATAATCGTACATTTATGGTAAATTCAGGGAGAGTCAATTTATGCAATGATACTTTTAGAAGGGTGATCTTTATATAGGTTGTCTAAAATGTTTTTTTACCATTATGAAAATGAGGTTCTTTCCATTAGAATATAGACTTAGTGAAAATTAGTTTATAAAAATTCAAGAATACACCTCAAATAATGGAATAAAGAATTTATTAATAGAATAAAAAAATTACCAAAAATTAAATTTTAAGAAATAAAAACCATAATATTTTGAAAATGTATTCTCAAAATATATAAAACATACAAATTATTGAAAGCATTTTCACGAATCACATCACACCATAGATGTTGTAATGAAAGTATAAAGGTAATAACCCTCGACTCCCACATTTGGTAGGCCCCAGGTAGGTGACTAAAACCGAGGTTATAAAAATCACACCAATGGGAGGTATTACCCACTATAATATAAAATAGGATTAGGATATGGATAAAAAACCAAGAAACTCCAATACATAAAATAAAGTTAAACTAAAAACCATCCAACAACAAATAAATAATTTAACCTAATGCATATAAAAGTATAGAAAATATACCAAAAGACAATTCTATCATAGAAACACAAAAACAACTCCAACCGAGCTAGTAATATTCATCTCGGTCCCAAAAATCATCCTAGATCCCAAAAAGAGAGTTAATATAAATTGGGTGAGTATACATGTATACACAGTGGGGACATAACAAAAGTCTCAAGGGAACATGTGAAAATATCATGCTAGCACACAAGTGAAAAAATAGCACAACCAACAAGAACATTTACAGGTCATCTAACCAACCTTAACCTCACAATGGGACACTCACTAAATCCTGCAACCAATTTAATAATATATAATCATGATCATAAAAAATAATGATTCCCCACTGTCTCTTCCCCACTAATATACCTCTCTCAAACCCCATCATCGAAAGTCGTATGCTCTCATCTCTTCTATATATACTACATAACATAACATCAAATCATATCACATTCCATCCATCTATGATGGGGGTCAGGACACATCCATACCTACCCAACCCTCATAAGTTATAGAATCTAGTGATAGAATAAAAAATAATCACATCATGTCTTGTGCGAAGACACCTTAGCTTTCACCATTCATCTCTCTTACAGACACATGGGATGTCACAACAAGTATAGTATGTAGTCACCAGGTCCATCACTAATAAAGGAATATTACGGAAGATCGGTATCCATATATTCATATCAATACAATCCATTACGTTGGAGATAACATCCAAAACCTAGAACCTTTAATCATTGATAAGGATATCCATATCTACTGGGTCACATGTAGAACTAACATAAACATACATGATTTATAGAATGTAAACATTCCAAAAATATGGGTTCACAAAAACATCACTAGTTCACACCATACTACCACCATTGTATACACATCAATCATGATAGCCACTACCACCACTATATAAAAGATAGCAATCCACCATCACACACATCCACACATACCCTTACTTTCAATTAAAGATTTAACCACATTCAAAATATAAAAAGTTTGACTATATTTAATTTACAAATCCATTTCGTTAATATTTACAACATGTATCAATTCCATCCATTATTATTTATTTCATTTCAAATCATCATTTAGTTTATAGAAAACCAAGAAACTATCTCCACCAAACCATATAGAAACTTTCCCAACTCACACAACCATCACTACGACACCATGCCTCTACCCTTTTCATTTTAACACATCACAAAATCCAAATCACCACATAAGCCACACATTTTACATCCCAACCACCTCTCACAACACAACCGCCGCACACAATATCCACATATCACTAACACACATCATCATTATCACACCACTTTCCACATTTCATCCATTCCCAACAACCACCGCATCACGTCCCCATGCATCGGACATCTAAGACAGTCACCTCCATCACCACCCAATATCATAAACCAAACAATTCAAAACACCAAGAATAAGTTCTCATCACATAAACACATTCAAGATTCCAAAAATTATTCAATGAATTTTGTCACATTACATATTTAATTTGGAATGGGTATTATCACACATACCAGGTCTCATGGGAAATAAGTTACTTACCAATACATACATTATTTATCCTTTTATATAGGGTTTCGTCACACAAAAACTGAATAAGGGGATAAATGAATATCATAAACCATGAAAAAAAGGCTTCCACTTACCTTAATTCTCATTATTGGAAATAGGAATACTCAATATCATCAACAACACAAACCAAAGTTGTTATTCATGTGACAACTCCACATTCAATGCACTTGAAAACATACCAATTAATTATCTTTATAATGTCAACCCTTCATATCCACCCAAATGAATTAAAATCTATGTATATCCTACACATATCACATAAACAGGTTATAATGAGGATACACTGCCTTGAAGAAGCATTTCTGGGCTCATTATACACCACAGGGTGGAGAAGAAAAAACATACAAACCCAAATCCAAGAGAAAACTATAGATCTACATGGACCACACTAAAGGGTTATCAAAAATTCATCCCAACATATCTCAAAAAAATACCTTAGAAAATACTTAAGAGGATAATAATGGGAAAAACAAGTTGATTAGTGTGGTGAACTCACCACCGACCACCAATGTACATCCAATGGAACCAAAATATCAAAAAATAGAGAAGAGGGGTAGAATATCTATGAAAACCTCTTAGGTTACTCCCCAAATGAGAGAAATAGAGACAATTGAATGGTAAAAAAATAGTTTGAACCTAAGATATCAACTAGCTATATGTTTCTAGATTTACAGTATAAACCAACAATTACTGCACAAAATCTATGGCTCTGAATGCTTACACCATTAAACCATTATTTAGGATGTAAAACCATGGAAACAAAAAATTCCACTAAAAATCATGGTTTATAGGTATTAATTTAACTTACTCTATAATTTCCATATCTATGGAATAAACCCATTTAATGCTTGGCACCTCAGATGCATACAATTTGTACACCACTAGACACTCAAGACATAATCCGCCAACTTATTGAATAGACCCATATTTGTGTGAAAAGTTTTTTGTGAGACTATTATAACTCCAACATCCACTGAACATCCTCTATCATCCTTTGAGAACTCTTCAACCACCTAAACCATGATGTAATTGTATAGGAAGTCATGGGTTTTTATATTAGATACCTCTCAAATGATTTTCACCCTCAAGAATCATAATTGAACCAGGAAGGGAAAGTGGTTCAAACAAAAAACTCATCAGATTCCTCTCAAGTATCTCATTGCCCCACAAATGACACCAAAAAACATTCTAATCGAAATAGCCATGAAATATCTAACCCAACCACATCATCAAACAACCCCGCCATAACCTATCACTAGGAACAGCACCACACATCTAGTATCAACCACATGACACGACCTTCCACACATCAATCCACATCAACATATCAATATTAACGCATCCAGAACAAAAAACTACTACAACCAACACATAGAACTATATCCATAACAAAAGTCATGGAGTTCTATCATCCCTATCTAGATATTATCTACTTTTCGTGAAACTTACTCTCCCCCCACATTTTTTATCATTTTAGATTATAATGCATCTTGATTAATTTTACACCCTTATTTTTCCATATTTCCGAATATTTTTCACACGTTACAAATCAAGAAAACAACACATGTCATAAAATAGAAATATTTAAGCATCATTTCATGAAAATAAAATAGAGAAAATAAAAACTCAAAATAGCTCTTGGTATCATACCCACATTTCTAAATCTCACTCCCATTTTATCACTTTAATGACACCATGACTCCAAAACAATTGAACCAAATGAATATTTCATCTTCAAAAAACCATTAATCAGTGATCTTGAATCACTATTTTTCTCTCCATGAAGGTCATGTAATCCGTGATATCCAACTCTCCCCAATTAATAATGTGGGATTCATTGTGATGATACCGACAAAGATTGTGTGTGTGGAAGAAGTCATGAATCCAACCCCAACCATAGTAGGAGAGAAAAAAGGATACTCTATCTCACGAACATTCCTAAAAACATCAATGGTCTCAAAAACCCATAGAGAAAGATTACTCCCCTGCCAATCCACTATTGGCTTTGTTGAGGGGAGACTCTCAAAGAACACATGGTCTTCAACCTCAAATTCCAAGGGTTTCACCTATGATAAGTATAGTCCTTATGAAGGACCTATGAAACAATAGTAATATCTAAAACCAATCGAATATTATCATTCATTCTATGTATCACATTAGGTCCAAGAACTATTGAATCCCCAACCTTCAAACAACACAATAGATAATAACATAGCTACCCATTAAATGCCTCAAATAGATCAATGCTAATGGACGAGTCATAACAATTTTTTATGGAAACTAAACAAAAGTAATGTTCCTTACCCATGATCTAAAAAAGACCAAAATGAAATATACCAACATTTACTCTAGTTTATGAATGGTTTTCTATGTCTACACATCCTTTCATGGGTGAAAAGTTGTGCTAAGGTGAAAATAGTAACCAAAGACATGAAGCATTCTCCTTTGGAGTCATGAATTAAAATGAGTATCCCAATATGTGATATTTCTTCTCAGTACTCTTTGAATCATAACCAAATCATCCATATACCACCTCACCATAATATCCCTGACTCTAAACCCATGGATTTCCAGAAAATGAGTAAACATCATCAGTCATTATATTATCACACAAATTACATCCCAACCTCCATGAGGTCAGGTTAAACCTATAATTAAATCTATCCATATGGATTCCCATTTAAAATAAGTAACATGTATAGACTATATTTAACCTGATAAAAAAAGCAGAAAACTATCCAAAAATTATTCCACTGACCATTTCAACCTTAGAAACCAAAGATATCTCCTTGAATCACAATAAATATTTGTCACACTATGATGTACCATTAATGTTGAGTAATAAAAGTCATAAATAAATCCCATGTGAACCACTTATAAAATAAATTTCCTACCCAAAAACAAAAAATGTTTCTGGACATACTTCGAGCATCCCTTGTGTGAATCACCATGGCTAACACAATCACACATGACCTCTACCTATGTGTCTTTCCACTGAAACCCATCCCCATTACAAATGATGGAAGACTCAAAATTTATCATATAATGATAAACATGACCAAAACTCTCTCTTAAATCAAGATGAATCAATACAAGATCCTCTATCACTTTCCAAACATCCACACACTCCCAAACCACATCACCTCAGGACTTCCCACTTAATGCATCGGCAACTGCATTCCCCTTCCCTAGTGTATAATATGTCCCAAAATCATAATTCTGCTGAAACTATATCCACATCCACTACTGTAGATTTCTATCCTAGTTAGAGAAAATATATTTTAGGTTCTTACAGTCTAATAAATTCACCTAATTCTTACTTATTAGGTATTGTGTCCAAAAATTTAGTGAAAACACAACTGCAACTAACTCCAAATCACAAGAGGCACAGTTATGATTGTGGGGACATAACTTACTAGAAGCATATAAGATCAATGTACTCTACAACATCAACCCATATAAAAATATTAGATGAGATGTATCATAGAAAACCTCATAAAATACACTCTCCTCTAGAAATAGAAGAACTGGGGAACTGAAAAACATCTCTTTCATATAATTGAAAGTTTTTTGACACTTATCATTCAACATAAAAACTTGTTCATTCCAAGTTAAAAATATTACCATGGATTTAATTAATGATAAATCGAGCATAAACCTCTAATAAAACCCTATGAGAGCAAGGAAACTTTGAACCTATTCCACATTCATGGCTTTTTTTCAAGAAATGACTACCTAGATCATTGATGGGTCTACTTTCCCGTCTTTTGGATACACCATATGTCTAATTAAATTCACCTCTCATATCCATAACATGAACTTGGATATTTTTTACAATATTTGGTGTTGTCAAAGGACCTATAAAATAAATTTGAGATTCTTATCATTATCATCCTCTTCCCTTGAGTAAACCAAGATATGATGAATGAATATGATGACATAGTAGTCTATAGACTCAGAAAACATAGATTTCATCAGCCCAATGAACATGGATGGTGCATTCATAATTCATAAATACATGACTACAAACTCAAAGTGTACATAACTACACCAAAAGGTAGTACATTGGAAATCTTCATCAGTCACCCTAAACTAGTGATATCAATACTCTATATTGATCATCAAAACTAACTACATCCTCTCAACTAGTCGAACAGATCCTATATCCATTAAATATGGAAATAGTTCCAAATCATTACCTAATTCTGTAACACCCCAAGCTTCCACGGTACGCTCCTCTTTGAATAATATAGTAGCGTGTGTTGTACGCAACTTCGAGTTTTAACACACACCACAACCAATCAAACTAGTAGTTATGAATAGTAATACCTACTTTTTGAAATTATATAAATTTTATCTTTCAAAATGGACTTCATTTTTGGATTCAGGATATCGAAATTATCCTAGGGTGATTTTTTGGTATTTTTCTGAAAACTTTCAATTTTTGATGAATAGTGAAAAAACACTGAGTTATTGTTTAAAAACGAATTTTTATTTAAATAATTATTTATTTTATTTAAATTTAATTAAGGTCAAAATAGATACATAATACCTATATAAGTTCAATTTAATTCATTGGAGTTAGTTTAGAATAATTTTAGATATATAAAAATTTTATTGAACTTTTCACCGTCTTTTACCCAACTCCTGAGAGAATTTGGAAATTCACATAAAACATAATATTACCGCTTTTGTGAGTGGAATTTTGAAAATCCGAGAGACACGGTTAATATCAAGGAGTAAAATGTGTTTCAATAAGATGAAAATAATTTTTGGTGAATAGTAACTTTTTACGTTTATTTACCACGGTAAAAAGTAAATAGGGTAATTAAGGTTAAAAATGATATTAATATTACCCTAACACATGTCTTAATACTATTAGACAAGTGTATCTCAACCAAAAACATCCTTAGGAATAAAATATTATCATTTAGGTCCACTTGGATTAGATTCGGACATTTATTATTATTTAATCCAAAGAAGAGTTAAAAGAGTTAAAATCAAAGTTTAATTACTAAAAAATATTTAATATAGGGTTATAAATAAGATAAATTCGATTATAAATATTAATTAGAAAGATAAAACTATTTCCTACATAATTATATTTTATTTTTAATTTTTAGACATTAAATAAAATAATTTATTTATGACACAATAATGATTCAGTAATTACCTTATTAGTGGAATATTAAAATAATTGATATTATAAATACCCAAATAAATATAATTTGAAACTTTTAATGAATTACACGAATTTCATAGATTAATATGACATTTTATAGTTGATTAAATGAATTAGTTTTGAAGTAATAATACTGTTATAATTTTAAAAAAAATCAAATTCCAAATAGTGTCAAAATTGACAAAAAAGAGTTTTTAAAATGAATATTATATTATTAATTCATATTCTATTCCTAAAAATCTAAGGTTTGTCCAAAGGACTTGTATACTTAGAGGTGTATCATTAATGGACCACTTTGTGGTATCTTGGTTGTATATAGAAAATTTATTAACTATATAATATAAAAATACAAAATGACATGGTAAGTGTCAAACTAATTAACTAAGAGTTAAAACTAAAAGATATGGTTAATATAATGTCCCAAACCTGTCTAAAATCTATTGGTTTAAATTATTTCGATCCATCCTCGAATTATAATTTGAAAAATCCACTTTGGAGCCATTAGAAACCGAATATAAATTTATTATAAAATAATACTTCATGTTTTTTATAAAGATCCCCTCACCCCTCTTATAAAAGGGCACTCTACCTTTTCATTAATTCACACCTTAAAATCCATTTTGATCGGCCAAACTCTGCCCAAATATCCTCCCAACTTCCCTCACTTCATCCTAGAGGGCTTAGTTTGATCATAAATCCAACCTATGCAGCCCTTTTGATCAAATCAAAAGGAAGAACCCGAAGAAGAGGTAACGTCTTCACCACCCTCTTTAAAGTTCCTTTCTTCTTCAACTTCTTCTTTCCTTGTTATTTCCATTCTAAAATAATAATTCCAGTATATTATATATACTTTTATGTTATTATAATTATGGAACAAAAAAATTCATTATTCAATCCATCCCTTGAATGACATGTCACCATACGTGCGTACATACGGCCTACCGTCGCCACATCGTGGTGTAATTATTATTCAATATATTATTATTTATATGGGTGTAATAATGATGTATAATTCATGTAAATAATAAATATATCATGATAATTATTCTTTCTATATGATATACCATCCAATTATATATTATTTTAATATCAAAAGAATGATATTGTCGCTCGTGCGTACGTACAGATTACCGTCTCCACGAACGCGATGAGATTCACTCCCCATCGTATCCATTCAAGAATAAATTATATTGGATGATTAAAAATAATATTTAAAGACTTTATATCATTCTGGATATTAATAAGATACAACTTATCCATAAAAACATGGCTTACATAACAAAACAGACAAAGGAAAATGAATCCATTAACACCCGAAACGACGATAATACTAAGATGTTATTAACAAATAAATGTTAAAAGATCATATATGATATCATATTAATGTATATGATTCTTGTACAATTTAATAATTATTATTTCACCATTATATAGGAGGTTATCCAACCCTCTACTAAGGAAAAGTACAAGGTAAGGGGTTTTCTTCTCACTCCTTATTCCCGTGAGATTCATGACATATTGCCACTATTAAGTTTTGTGTGGTGTATGTGCTGCCCATAATTGTATTCTTTGTGTAATACACATTAATTTATGTTTATTTACATATTCATTGTATGATACCTCTTTCATGGGTTGTATGTTTCGTAAGTTACCAAATTGGTAAGGGTTTATTTCACAATCTCTTCATTATTCGATGTTGTTTATACGTAATTATCTACTGGGACCTCTTTATCATCCACATCCATGTTTCTTAAAAATGTATTTCAAAACATTATTAATATTATAAAGAATATGGGTTAAAGTCATTTATACCCTTGATTTACTTTTTATAAGAAGTTTATAAAGGAATCTTTCCATCACTTTCCAAACAAGGTCCTTTTTAACCTTTTCGACAGAATTAAGGTAAAAATGTTTTTTTAACTTATACGGATGATGTGGATATTTTACGCCGTTATAAATTGCAAAGCTTACCTTACAATCTTATAAGAATATTTTAAAAGTAAATGTTTTATTTTATAATTATGTAAATTTTAAATGATTTAAAAAAATAGATATTTCTCTCAAATAGTTTTGATTTCATCTAGGTCAACATCCTTTGATGGATTTTAAGCTTATTTGAAGTTGATTTATTATGATACAAAACTTCCATATTATAGTGAAGTTTTTGTGATATGTTTGACTATAGATGTGTTATTTTTATACCATTCATGGTTTATGGAGAAATTATTTACATTTCGTATGCTAGTTTTAATACGAATGTTTATGTCATGTTTAAACCTGTTCATATGAGGAATGCATTGGACTTAATAAGTGAAGGGTGGAGCCCGCTATAGCTCCTCGATGAATCTGTAGGTCTCATGAGGCAAACTAGTGTTTTTTCATGAGTCCTTGACAAAATCTTATTTGTATTCTTGGCATGAGGCCTTGATTATGTGGTTATGATAGTCTGGAATTATGCATTTCGTCATTATGAAAGTGGTTATTGAAATTGCATGTCATTATTCGATTAGTGGAATATCTATGTGAATAAGTAAATGGAATTATTTCATTTTATCTTTTCCATATTATGCTGAAGTTCAAGTTTAAAAGGCTTTTGTTTTAGTTATACATTGCCTTAAATGTTTATGCTTATTTATGAAAGTTTCCGCTATATTGTTATCCTTACTGGGCATCTGAGCTCACCCCTTTGAATGTTTTATTTTTTCCAGGATGTGAAGAAGTAATTTATGAATGACCTGTAGGGAAAGTATGTGGGTATATGAGCATGGAATATGGAGACTGTGTTTTTTTAGATTTCATTTTTATGATGTAATGTAAGATTTATGAATATATCTAGTGTTTCTAAGGATACTAAACTAATCGGACTTTTGAGATTTGATCTTTCATGTGATCATTCCAATGTTATGTAATAATGCACCGAATCTGGGTAACTGGGGTCGGGGCGTTATAGTTGGTATCAGAGGAAGTTTAGTACAAACCTTGGAAGCTAGATTTAGATAAAATCTGATTAGATCGCGTAGACCTAAGATTAACTTTGAGGATTAGTATAGAAGAACATCCTAGAATTTTGGTATTGTAGAGATTTTGTGAGTTTTCTGAGTAAAACATCCATGTCTGGATAAAAGCAGGAAGAGGCGGCTCTGGCACAGATGTACCTAGGTGAAAAACCCGAAAACACCACTTTGAGCTAGACTTGAACGGGAACTGGTGCACGACAATGGACCTTGTTGCACTCTTGGTTACGACACTCCTGGGGGATATGATTAGGATAATTATCATTTTCATTACAAACCATTATTAAGGGTTTATGAGTATATAATTCCTCAAAGAAAATATTTTTTTATGATTATGATTATATCCATAAATAGTTCAATTTATGTTAAGTGTTATACAAGTATGGAATTATGTATCTTGATTCATAAACTGATCTAGTTTATGCCATTGTTTAGAAATGGCACCTAGTAGAAGAAATAGAAACTGTATCAATGCACACACTCCATGTAGGGATTGCCTGCCTGCTCAAGATAATTATAGTGAAGCTGGTGATGCAACTAGTGTTGATCAGCTAATCACCATACTGGGATAACTCACTCAGGTTATGAATAATAACCTTACCCGTATGGAGCACCCTGATCTGCAGCGTGGAGGGTCAATGTGAGATCGCTTCATGAGGCAGCAACCACCAACAATCAATGGGAGTACAAATCCATTAGTATCTGAGAAATGGATAAGTTACCTAGAGAAAATATTTCAGGCTTTGGAGAGTAGTGAAAGGGAAAAAGTTGTCATGGCAGTTTATCACCTCACTGGAGATGCTGATCAATGGTGTTCATTGATTCAAAACATGAAAGAAGATGATAAAGTGGCTAATATGGAATGGAGGGAGTTCAAAGAGTTGTTCTTAGAAAAATACTTTCCTCGAGACCATCGAGCAGATATGGAAAGGCAATTTCTGAGTCTGAGGCAGAAAGAGGAGGGAATGTCGCAAAGTATAAGGCTAACTTTACAAGGTTAGTGAGGTATGCTGCAGATTATATACATAACCCAAGAAGTAAGATTTATCGTTTCTTTGATGGTTTAAAACCATTTCTCCATCAAGCATTAGTCTCACAAACCTTCTCATCGTACGAAGATATTGTCTCGGGTGCTATCAATACAGAAAAGGAATTCTCTAAGTCTTATGACTTTAAAGAAAATAAAGAGAAGAAGAGATCTGCTGATCAATCTGGAAATAGAAATAAGGGGAAGAAGGGAATAGTTTAAAATCCATCCTGCAGTAAATGTGGGAAGAAACACCCTGGTACTTGCCTAAAAATAATGGGAGTCTGTTACAAGTGTTGTGAAAAAGGCCACCAAGATCATGATTGCAAGGAAAAGAGAGTTGATGTCAATGTGGAATGCTATAATTGTAGAGAGATGGGAAATTATGAAAACGAATGTCCTATGTGTCAGGAGAACTTGCCTTAGAAAAGGCCAAGGTATCAAGGCCAAGCTTATGTTATCACTACTGCTGAGGTAGAAGCTCTGAAAGACGTGGTGGAATGTAATTTAATGGTTTCCTCAAGTTTAGAAAATGATTTATTTGATTCTAGATCATCGCATTGTTTCATATCTTCCCATTTTTTAAGAAAATTAGATATTTCCAATTTGATTTAACAAGAGAGTTGTTAGTCAAAACCCATAAGGGAAGTATCATTGCTACATAGTTCTGTGGATTCGTTCTTATTAGGGAATATAAATCTTCTTTATATGTTGATCTCATCATCATACCCATGACTGAATTTGATATAATCCAAGATATGGATTGGTTTTCAGACCATGATGCGAAGATTTATTGTAAGAAGAAGGAGGTTGCGATTTTTGATGATGATGATAAGGAACACCTTATCTTTAGTGCAGAATCATCACCACCTAATTCTTATCCAGATCGACCCCCAGTAGCTCAACTAAATTAAATTATCAGGGAGGAAGAGAATGAAATAATTTTGGGTGAGGAAAGGAATGTTCAAATAGAGGATGTACCTATTGTGAAAGAATATATAGATGTGTTCCCGAAAGATTTACATGGACATCCTCCAGAATGAGAAGATTAGTTTTCCATTGATTTAATTCCTGTATCAATGCCTATATGGAGGACCCCTTATAGAATGGCCACTGTGGAATTAGTTGAACTAAATAAACAACTAGAGGAATTGAGTAATAAGGGATTTATTCACCCCAGTGTTTCTCCATGGGGATCCCCTGTGCTTTTTGTTAAGAAGGAAGATGGATCTATGAGGTTATGCATTGACTACAGGGAGATCAATACTATAACAATAAATAACAAGTATCGCCTGCCTTGCATTGATGATTTATTTGACCAACTACATGGAGCACAATACTTTTCAAAGATTTACCTTTGATCTGGATACCATCAGTTGTGTGTGAAGAAGGAAGACATTCTGAAGACATTATTTCGAACAAGGTACGAGCATTACGAGTTTACAGTAATTTATTTCGGATTCACAAATGAAGCCTATGTATTCATGGATCTAATGAATAGAGTTTTCAAGGAATATCTCGATGATTTTGTTGTGGTATTTATTGATGATATCTTGGTATACTCCAAAAGCTACGAAAATCATGAAAATCACTTGCGCATTATCCTGAAGACCCTTAGAAGATATTAATTATATGGGAAGTTTAGAAAGTGTGAATTCTGGCTTCAGGAGATTTCTTTTCTTGGCCAAATTGTCTCTAAGGATGGAATTTCTGTTGATCCTTCTGAGACCAAGGAAATCCAAGAATGGCCAGCACCAACGAGTATAACCGAGGTACGTAGTTTTATTGGTTTAGCAGGTTATTATCGACGTTTCGTCCATAATTTTGCCCAATTGGGTAACCCATTAATGATGCTCACATGTAAAGGGGTTAAATTTGTCTAGAAAAAAGAGTGTGAAGAATGTTTTAAAGAACTGAATAGAAGATTAGTCAATGCTCCTATATTGACTCTACCATCGGGGAATTATGGGTTCGTTATTTATAGTGATGCATCAATGAAATGACTTGGTTGTGTCCTTATGCAGAATGATAGAGTTATTTCATATTCATCATGACAGCTAAAAATTCATGAGATAAACTATCCTACTCATGATCTTGATTTAACTGCTGTAATCTTTTCTTTGAAGATATAAAGACATTATCTCTACGGTGGGAAATGTGATATTTATACCAATCACAAGAGTTTGAAGTATATTTTCTCACAGAAAGAACTCAACATGAGGCAAAGGAGATGGCTTGAACTACTCATGGATTATAATTTCACAATACACTACCACCCAGGGAAGGAAAATAAGGTGGCAAATTCTTTGAGCAGAAAGGATCATGGAGTTTTTAACGTGATGAGAATTGAAAGGGATCCTATTTTCATGGATCTAGTGTAGATGGATATGGGAATCACCATGGAAGGTGAAACATCAATGATTTTTCAAATGGTTGCCAAACCATCTTTACTAGAAAGGATAAAGAGTTCTCAGACCGGTGATGAAGAGTTACAAAGGAAGATTAAAGCTATGAATGATGGGAAATTGAGTGACTTTGTGTATGAAGATGGAATTTTGAAGTTTGGGAAGAGACTTTGTGTTCCCAATACACCTGATCTAAAAAGAGAATTTTTGGATGATGCTCACAGTTCCAATTTCTCTATACACCCTGGGAGCACCAAAATGTATAGATATTTGAAGAAACATTTTTGGTGGGACAACATGAAGAGGGAGATTTCTGATTTTGTGTCAAGATGTATGGTTTTTCAACAAGTGAAAGCTAGAAGGCAATAGCCTGGTGGAGTATTGAAACATCTTCCCATACCTGAGTGGAAATGGGATAATATCACGATGGACTTTGTCCTCGGACTACCAATGACTCCTAGAAGGAATGATGCAATGTGGTTCATTGTTGATCATCTTACCAAGTCAGCACATTTTCTTACTATAAAAAAAGATCTACCACTGGAACATCTAGCAAGACTATAAATTAATGAAGTTGTGAGACTTCATAGAGTACCCCTATCAATTTTTTCTGATCGTGTTTCCTGTTTTACTTCAAGATTCTGGAAGTCTTCAGAAGGCATTGGATACTGAACTTCATTTGAGCACTGCCTACCACCCTCAAATAGATGGACAATCAGAACGGACTGTTTAAACCTTAGAAGACATGTTGAGATCGTGCTAACTTGACTTTTAGGGTTTGTGGGATCAATATTTACCTCTGGTAGAATATTCCTATAACAATAGCTTCCTTTCAAGTATTTGGATGGCACCATAAGAAGCATTATATGGAAAGAGATGTTGCACACCAATCTGTTGGGATGACGTTGGTGAAAGAAAACTTGTAGGCCCAGAACTGGTGGAGGAAATGATTGAAAAGGTAAAGGTAATCCAAAACCAGATCAAAACATCTCAAAGTAGGCAGAAGAGCTATGTCGATAACCGAAGGAAGGATTTGGAATTTTAGGTAGGAGATCATGTTTTCTTGAAGGTATCTCCATGGAAGGGATTTATAATTTTTGGAAAGAAAGGTAAATTGAGTCACAGGTACATCAGACCTTTCAAAATTCTAGAACGAATTGGGGCTATAGCTTACCATTTGGAAATCCTCCCAAGTCTCTCCAGAGTTCATGATGTGTTCCATGTATCACTATTGAGTAAATACATGCCTGACCCAACACATGTACTCACTTACGAGGAATTAGAACTGGAACCCGATCTGTCTTATTGCGAAGAGCCCGTCAGGATTATTGATACGAGAGAACAAGTGCTGAGAAACCGGACGACTCGTCTGGTAAAAGTTCTATGGAGAAACCATAAGATGGAAGAGGAGACGTGGGAACCCAAGGAACTTATGATGAAGAACCACCTGAATCTTTTAATGCGGTAGTATTCTATAAATTTCAAGGATGAAATTATTTGAAGGATGGGAGAATGTAACACCCCAAGCTTCCACGGTACGCACCTCTTTGAATAATACAGTAGCGTGTGTTGTACGCAACATCGAGTTCTAACACACACCACAACTAATCAAACTAGTTGTTATGAATAGTAATACCAACTTTTTGAAATTTTATAAATTTTATCTTTCAAAATGGACTTCATTTTTGGATTGGGAATATCGAAATTAGCATAGGGTGAATTTTTGGTATTTTTTTTGAAAAATTTCATTTTTTGATGAATAGTGAAAAAAACACTGAGTTATTGTTTAGAAATGAATTTTTATTTAAATAATTATTTATTTATTTAAATTTAATTAAGGTAAAAATAGATACATAATACCTATATAAGTTCAATTTAATTCATTGGAGTTAGTTTAGAATAATTTTAGATATATAAAAATTTTATTGAACTTTTCACCGTCTTTTACCCAACTCCTATGAGAATTTGGAAATTCACATAGAACTTAATTTTACCCCTTCTATGAGTGGAATTTCAAAAATACGAGAGACACGGTTAATATAAAGGAGTAAAATGTGGTTTAATAAGATAAAAATATTTTTGGTGAATAGTAACTTTTTACTTTTATTTACCACAATAAAAAGTAAATAGGGTAATTAAGGGTAAAAATGATATTAATATTACCCTAAATCTTGTCCTATTTCTATTGGACAAGTGTATCTTGACCAAAAACAACCTTAGGAATAAAATATTGTTTTTTAGGTCCACTTGGATTAGATTCAGACATTTATTATTATATAATTCAAAGAAGAGTTAAAAGAGTTAAAATCAAAGTTTAATTACTAAAAAAATTTAATATAGGGTTATACATAAAATAAATTAAATTATAAATATTCATTAGAAAGATAAAAATATTTCCTAAATAATGATAATTTATTTATAATTTTTAGACATTAAATAATTTAATTTATTTATGACACAATGATGATGCAGTAATTACCATATTAGTGAAATATTAAAATAATTGATATTATAAATACCCAAATAAATATAATTTGAGACTTTTAATGAATTAAACGGATTTTATAGATTAATATGACATATTAGAGTTGATTAAATGAATTAGGTTCGAAGTAATCATGTTGTTATGATTTTCACAAAAATCAAATTCCAAATAGTGTCCAAATTGACACAAAAGAGTTTTTAAAACAAATATTATATTATTAATTCGTATTATATTCCTAAAAAAATAAGGATTTGCCAAAGGACTTGTATCATGATAGTTTTATCATTAAGGACCACTTTGGGGTCTCTTGGATGTATATAGTAATTTTATTAACTATATAATATAAAAATACAAAGTGACATGGTAAGTGTCAAACTAATTAACTAAGAGTTAAAACTAAAAGATAAGGTTAATATAATAACCCAAGCCTATATAAAATATATTGGTTGAAATTATTTAGACCCATACCAACCTTAGACTTTGAATAATCTACTTTGGATCCATTAGAAACCGAATATGAATTTATTATAAAACAATACTTTAAGTTTTTCCTAAAGATCCCCTCACCCCTCTTATAAAAGGGCACTCCCCCTTCTCATTAATTCACACCTTCAAAGCTATTTGGATCGGCAAACCTATCCCCAAATATCCTCCCAACTTCCCTAACTTCATCATAGAGGACTTAGTTTGATCATAAACCCAACCTAATGAGCCCTTTTGATCAAATCAAAAGGAAGAACTCGAAGAAGAGGTAACGTCTTCACCACCCTCTTTAAAGTTCCTTTCTTATTCAACTTATTCTTTCCTTGTTATTTCCATTATAAAATAATAACTAAAGTATCTTATATATATTTCTATGTTATTATAATTATGTAACAAACAAATTCATTATTCTATCCATCCCTTGATTGACATGTCACCATACGTGCGTACGTATGGTCTACCGTCTCCATGTTGTAGTGTAATTGTTATTCAATATATTATTATTTATATGGGTGTAATAATGATGTATACTTCATGTAAATAATAAATATAACATGATAATGATTCTGTTTATATGATATACCATCCAATTATATATTATTTTAATATCAAAGGAATGATATTGTCGCTCGTGCGTACGTACGGATTACCGTCTCCACGAACGTGATAAGATTCATTCCACATCTTATCCATTCAAGAATAAATTTTATTGGATGATTAAAAATAATATTTAAGGACTTGATATCATTCTAGATATGAATAAGATACAACCTATCCATAACAAACCTGGCTTACGTAATAAAATAGACAAAGTAAAATGAATCCATTAACACCCGAAACGACGATAATACTAAGATGTTATTAACAAATCAATGTTAAAAGATCATATATGATATCATATTAATGTATATGATTATTGTAAAATTTAATAACAATTATTTCACCATTATAATGGAGGTTAACCAACCCTCGACCAAGGAAAAGTACAATGTAAGGGGTTTTCCTCTCACTTTTTATTCTTGTGAGATTCATTCCATATTGCCACTATTACCTTTTCTAGGGTGTATATACTGCCCATAATTGTATTATTTGTGTAATACACTTTAATTTATGTGTATTCACATATTCATTGTATGATACCTCTTTCATGGTTTGTTTGTTTCGTAAGTTACCAAATTGTTAAGTGTTTATTTAACAATCTCTTCATTATTCGAGGTTGTTTATACGTAATTATCTACTGGGACCTCTTTATCATCCACATCCATGTTTCTTAAAAAAGTATTTCAAAACATTCTTAATATTTTACAGAATATGGGTTAAAGTCATTTATACCCTTGTTTAACTTTTTATAAGAAGTTTATAAAGGAATCTTTCCGTCGCTTTCCAAACGAGGTCCTTTTTAACCTTTTCGACAGAATTTAGGTAAGAATGTTATTTTATCTTATACGACGGATGGGGATATTTTACACCAATATAAATCATCAAAGATTCCATTACAAGCTTATAAGAATATTTTCAAAGTAAATGTTTTATTTTATAATTATTTGACTTTTAAATTATTTCCCAAAAAGAGATATTTCTCTCAAATAGTTTTGATTTCATCTATGTCAACATCCTTTGATGGATTTTAAGCTTATTTGAAGTTGATTTATTATGATACAAAACATCCATATTGTATTGAAGTTTTTTTGATATGTTTGAATGTGGATGTGTTATTTTTATACCATTCATGGTTTATGGAGAAAGTATTGACATTTCGTATGCTAGTTTTAATACGAATGTTTATGTTATGTTTAAACCTGTTCATATGAGGAATGCATTGGGCTTAATAAGTGACATGTGGATCCCGCTATAGCTCCTCGATGCATCGGTAGGTCCCATGAGACAAACTAGTGTCATGGCACGAGGCCTTGAAAAAATCTTATTTGTAGTCTTGGAAGGAGGCCTTGACTATGCAGTTATGATAGTCTGGCATTATTCATTCCATCATTATGAAAGTGGTTATTGAAATTGCATGTGATTATTCGATTAGTGGAATATCAATGTGAATAAGTAAATGAAATTATTTCATTTTATCTTTGTCATATTATCTTGAAGTTAGAGTTAAAAAGAATTTTTTTTTAGTTATACATTGCCTTAATTGTTTATGCTTATTTATGAAAGTTTCCGCTATATTGTTATCCTTACTAGGAATCTCAGCTCACCCCTTTCAATGTTTTATTTTTTCCAGGATGTGAAAAGTAATTTAAGAATGACCTGTAGGGATAGTATGTGGGGATATGAGTGTGGACTATGGAGACTATGTTGTTGTAGTTTTCATTTTCATGATTTAATGTAAGACTTTTGAATATATCTAGTGTTTCAAAGGCTACTAAACCAATCGGTCTTTCGAGATTTGATCTTTCTTGTGATCATGCCAATGTTATGTAATAATGCACCAACTCTGGGTAACTAGGGTCAGGGCATTACAAATTCAACCTATGATATTCTATAAACAACCTCATATTGCAGTCCTCCTTGGAGAATAAAATTGGGGAACCTCGAGGATATACATCGAGTTGTATTAAACATGTTTTCTTTATATGATCTACTAAAAACCTCAACTTTTACTTCCCTATAAGCATCATTTGACAGGGTGGCCTCAAAATTTGATATTCTCTATCTTACCACCTTATCACTAACTCGATGTCACGTTGAGGGAGTAGGGTCATAACCTCCTTTAAAATACATCCCAAAATTAATCAAAAACTATTGGAACACCCACTACTAGATCTTCCACCAACATCTCCTCCAACTATGACAAAAGTGGCTCCACTTGCTTATCAGCAATCTGACAACCTCACCTTCCAAAAAACGCTACTCGATGTTGCTACAAATCAAAAAATGAAACAATCATACTGAAGAATTAAATGAATAGATTCATAGAATACATCCAATCCATGATGATTATAACATAAAATGGTTTTATCTAAAAAAATGAAGTCTCCCACTAAGTGGTGATTTCCCATCACTAATCAAAATCACAATAAAACATCAATCAAGGAAGCCACACCTCCACCAGAGTAGATAATACTAAGGGAACTGACTGTTTCTCAACAAATAGTCCCAACATATTGACCAAGGAGAAAAAAATTATTTTCAAGATCCTAAATCAAATTGTGAGCATACTATAGTATATGATAAACTAATAATACCATGAAAAACTCAGGGATCATCTATCACTGCTTCCTCTAACATGTGTATCTAACCATTCCTAAACACTTATCCTATTTTCAATCAGCATCCATTACCATTATCTATCATAGGTACCCGTGTGATGAGAATATCATTAGGTTTCCCTTTTCCAACTCCAAATACTCTTGTTTTCATAACAACCATTGGTGGTACCTACTACCAAGACTTATTCAGAGGAGACTGTTATTTCTGTCGAAAAGGGGCCGGAATACCCACTTAATAATGGCCTCCTTGAGTGGTCAAATACTAATAATAGAGGTGTAAATTTCCTCTCCATAATTATCATGAAAAAAAACCTTAGATATGTTCTGGGTAAACAACTTCCATAGAATAATGAAAATAGATCCTCCATGTTTGGTTCCCCAATGGATGGAAAACTAACTGCCTGAACACCCACGACACACTACGTGAATCTCTACTTCTTTATAATCCCATATATTAGCTCTCTCGATGCTAAAATCCCAGATAAAACATAAAATCGATAAAATACACCTTATTCTGAATCTCTTGGAATATAGGGGGCATAAATGGAGTGACCAAATACATAATAAAATGGGGTAAATAATCCTCTATACATTACACTCTGGATTCCTCATTTGGTAGAAAACAATATAGGGTAAAGTGTAGAATATCCTCAAACCTGGTCCCCAACTTCCAAAGGCTTCAAATCCTTTGCTAAAGGGGGATCATCTACTACATCTTCTCCATTCTCATCATTGATGGCATGAACTATAATCAGAGATCCTTCTTTAATTTTGGTTGTAACAAATATTCTTCCTTAAGGATACTAAGTATCACTGTCAACCACAGATGTGAATCTCCCCTTTTTTGAATAAATACCAATGGAACCGATAACCTATCTCATTCTTCGATTAGACTTATTGTGATATCTAGATCCCTTGTCAAGTGTTATATCACCAAATCTAATATTCTCACATTAAACACTCCAAAAATCTATAACTGAATGGTATGTAAATCTCGTTACCAATCCTCATCCTCCTCTATTAGGTAAAATCTCTAACACTAAACTGGATGAGCCTATTATACCCTAACTACATGATCATGTCACAAATGATGAATAAGATCCATTCCTGAAAATAAGGAAGAATATCATAATCCTGATAAGAAGTAATTTAATCACATTATTATTAATTTAAACCATACTATTTTTTCACAATAACTAAATTCTAACATGAACGCAACCAACTTTGATGTATGTACCTCTCATAAGTCTTAAACCTAAAAATAGTTCCACCTCACATAGTCATTTAGTAATATTTCAGGCCAACCACATGGTCTTAGGGGCCTAAAATCCTATTTCATAGTCAGTCTCCATGACCTATGTCATGCACCAAGATCTTCCGGCACTATTTCCCTACCAACCCATGAAATCATTGAAATGAAAAACTCTAAAATTCATCGTATCTCTCCACCAAAACCTTTGATACCACTCAGTCATGACCCCCCCCCCCCCCCCCCCTATCCCCACCCCCAACCAATGATGCAATAATTAAGGGAGAGATAAAATGACCCCTGAGTCCCACATCTAGTAGGACTCTGGATGGAAACTAACACCAAGGATATAAAAATCTCCAAAAGGGGGGTGTTAACCTCTATAATATTAAACATGATCAAGAGATATAATAAAAATAATTCAATCTACACTTGTACATAAAATAAATATTAACCAAAAACCATCCCATAATTCATGAATAAATTAAACTGATACATATAAATTCTAAAAAATATATCAAAACACAAGTCTTTGGAAGCAACTTAATAATCTCTCCAACCTATCTAGTAATTTCTAGCAAGGTCCAAAAATTCATCCTGGAATCATAAAAAATTGTTTATATATGTAGCGTTTGAATTAATGTATACTCATTTGGGATATAACCAAGGTCTCAAGTACACATGAGAAAAGATATTTCTAATGCTCTAGTGACTATAGAAAAAAATAGTAAGAACCTATAAATTTCATATAACAAATATCATCCTCGCCATTACATTCTCACTAAATCATGAATCCAATTTAAAAATATAGATTTTAGGTCATAACAAAGAAAGGTACCCTACTATCGCTTCCCAAATGATTCTCCACTTTCACACCACAACATTGAACATCATTTGATATCATCCTTATCATATATAATAAGTCGCGAGACATCATATTTCAACACATCTCATCACATACTATCCATCCTTTATGTGGTTCTAGATGCATCCCAACCTTTAACCCCCACTCACAGGGTGTTGCACCAGGTGTTAGCATCAGGAATCATCACATCTCATCACACAAAAAAGCATATTCTCCAAGAAAAAATATCATTCTCAAAGACACCTAGTTAGTCACAACAAATCTCACCCATAGTCACCTAGGCTATCACTATTTAATGAATTGTGGAGAAGAGGGGGAGCCATCCATTCATGTAACCACGATTCTTGATGTCAAGGAACACACCTAAAACACATAACCTATGAGTATTGTTATGGTTATCCAAGTATAGTGGATCATGTATATAAATAACATAAACATACATGATATATTGATAGAAAATATATACAACCTTTGTGTTCAAGAAAAATACACTAGTGCACACAAAATCACCACTATTATACCACACATCAACAGCACAACCACTTCCACCACTATATGCATCACTATAGTGACCCAATCCTTTTACACACATTTTTATATGACTTTTAACATAAATATACATTTAATAAAAACCAAGGAAAGAAGTTCCTAGTTTCATTCAAAGACTAGTTGAATTATTAGAAAACATGAAATGATAATAAAACAATTTTTCTTAATATCCATAATGGTCTCCTAACTCCCTTTGAGATCCAACTACTATATAGGAAAGCCTAGAGAATAAATAGAAAAAATTGGTGAGATAAAAATCCAAGTAAGGTTGAAAACATGGAAATGAAGTATAGCACATTAGTCATAAGGTATAATAAGATAACCTAAAAGTAATGTCTCAAGAATAAACATATCGTGGAATAAAATATAGAGCATGGAATAATTATATCATGTAATAATAGTTATGTGGAAATAACATATAACATGAAATAAACCTGATTCAAGGTGAAATTCCTAGATAATATCTAATGGTTGATAGAGTAACATAATTGATTAGGTTTAATACTTAATCCCAAACATAATGTATTGTGATTAAAAAAAATTCCCAATGCATTGGAGAACCATTTGGTTGAACCCATCATAAAATGTACATGCATATGTGTTCCATATAAAGAAATAAAACATATAGATAAATCATAAGGGTTACTCTTCAAAGAAAATGGGTATCTTAATCTTGTTTTAAGGTATAATAAAAGGGTTTTTCATAATATTATCCATGAAAGAAGTGATTTCAATAATTATTTGAAATTTCTAAAGGAGAAAAAATAATATATCTTGAATAATTATATCAAACTGAAGTGAATACTTAAAAAAGATTGGTTTGGTAATATTCAATGTTTTTAACTTAATCATGGTCTTAGGTAAAATAATAAAGTGTATTTAAAGAGTATAAATTAATAACTATTCCTATGATATAAGAAATGAAATAAAATGGGGGTTTTCACCATAAATTGTGTGATTTTATAAAATATGGGTTTCTTAAAACATTTTTTGGAGTGTACATGGAAATGGATAAGGAAAAGAGATATTCCCTTCAATTAGGTTTTCTTATAGAGAGGAATTAAGAATGGAACATTTTTAAATATGTATTCTACCATAAAGTAATGATCAATTGAGTTAGATATATATTTTTTAAAAATATATATACAATACAGGAGAATTATAAGTGAATAATGAAGATTTAAATTGAGGAAAAGAGAGATAAAGTGTTACCAAAAGAAAATATGGAGGATCAGAGTGATCCCTTACCTTATGTCTGAATGTGTTCGGTACTAGCACATAATTTCCTTAATAATAAAACTATATTAATTAATTAATTAATTGAGAACATATTCAACATATATTTTATTTATTATAATTTTTTTGGGTTTACTTAGGGACATTTCATTAAGTTATGAAATTCATGTTTATCTTTTTATGAGTGTTTGTTTCGTGGTTTCCTGCATGTGTTTAGTTGTGGAAATTATTCTAAAATGAGAATAATGAAAAATTATTGAAATTAAATGGTATTAGTTAACTTAAATAACAATAAATGGTCCCATATATCATTTTTTGGAATCTTATATGAATAATTAAACCAAATTTTAATGATAAATGTTCAGTTTTTTTTGCGGTTTTTCTGACCATCTTAATCGAGTTTCATTTTATTTAATGTTATGGAAATATACTCATTCCAGAGTGTGAAAATACATATAATAAACATAATTAATTCATTTTAAACAATTTAATTGAATTTAAACCTTCCACTAAGGCATTAGTGGAAAAATAAAACTAGTCGTCCATGAGGGAAGATAACCAATATACTATTGATAATGGTTTCATTTTTCATTAAATAAGAGGAGATGAGAAATGGGTTGGGTAAAAGATATTATATTATAAATATAACATTATAGTATTTAAATTATACTATAATTATCATTTTACATTTGATGAATTATTTGAGGATAAGATAAATTAAGAATAGAAATTAAAAAAGGTATTTTGAGAATGTTTCCGCTTGAATATCACCTCATTGATGGACCGCTTAAGGAACTTTAAATTCATATTTCCTTGAGACTATAAGAACATGGATTTTTTAAGAGTGGTTAAGATATTTATTGAAATTTTTTTATAATTTTTCAAGTCTTAAAAAGATTGATGTGAAGGGTTAGTGAGTGGTGGTATTTATAAGTGGAAGAGAGGGGTGTTTTTTTTTATTATTTTCATTAGTTTATTATTTTGGAACATGAATATTAATAGTTTGACTTTTCCACTATATAATGTAAATATTGAATTTTATATATAACTAATTGGTTTTTACATAGTCTATGACTAAAAAATTCTTGTATTTTGCATATAATGTTAAGTACCATAAATTACCGTATTTTACTATTCACTAAAAATTCAACTATTTTAGAAAAATACCAAAATTTAACCATAACAATTTTTAAACATATAGAATTAGAAAAATTAATATAGTTTATGAAAAAAAATTCTAATTATGAGAAATTTAGTTTTGTAGAAGATCATTATTTATTTGAAAGGTATCGATTTTAATATAATAATCGCGTTTATAACCCCTTAAAAAATTGTGTGTGGTCTCATAAAATTATGTTATAATTATATTTAAAAAATAATTTTAATTTATAAATCATTTTTATGTAAATAAATGTTTATAAATGACTATTTTCATTATAAATGTGCAATTAAAACATTTATGTCTTATAAAAATACAAACACTTAATATATCATTCTTAAAACATTTATCTTATTTTTTTGTGGTTTAAATATATTATATTTTCATTTTATATTATATATAAATATTATTTTACACATCCATAGGTTATTTTACTATTCTATAGGTTTAATTACTATTTTGAATATTCATATTAATATTTGAATGGTTAGGTTAGTATTCGAATGATCACATTACTGTTCTAAAGGATAGATTTATAATGGTTATATTGGTTCCCTACTTCTTAAAAATTCCTATTATTACATTATTTATTATTTAACATATGTTTTCTATCATGTTTTTATATAATTTAATCTTAATAATCAATATTTTTTATTAAAATTGTGTTTTATTTATACAGCTTGTTCATGAGTGTGGTCATTATGGTAGATCGAGAAGATCCAAATTATTATATTCTTATTCACTTATAATCTTGTTATTATTATATATAAATATTTTGAATTATTATTGGTTTAGTTTTGGATAATGTTATCATTCTTCATTTATGATAATTATGTTTTATTTGTTTTTTCTATGTGATGTAGATGTTTTATACTACATGGAATAATTATAAGAACGTAAATTCCATTGATAAAATTCTAGATGGTAACCATTTTCCCCGATTAAGTAATTCCTCCCTTGAAATTTTATTTAACATACTAAGGTGAAAACATGTGAAGGTACTTATCCTTCATCACATTATTTGGTTCTTATTTCACCTCCTCATACTTATGGTGTCTACATAATTATTTGACTAGGTGTGTTTTCTTGTTGATTAGAATATTATATATGTAGTCATTGATCTTCATTAGATCATCCTCATAAGAGATATCATTATCCAACTATACTACCTTTTTATTTAGTACATTTGAGGGATATTCTGTGTACTTTTTTAGGAGGGATATATAGAATTTATCATGTACTTAAGACTTAGTTGGTGGAAGTGCTAGCCAATAGTCCATATCTCTAATACGACCAAGAATATCAAAGGGACCAATATATCAAGATCATATTGTTCACTTATTCCAAAATCTCATGAATCTCTTCCAAGGAGATATGTTGAGGAATTTATTATCTCTAACTCAAACTCAAAGTCCCGTCAATGATTATTTATAGAGATCTTCTATTGACTTTCGACATTCCTGATGTGATTCTGAATGGTCATCACCATTTCAAAAAATTTCTCAACCATTTTATGTCCCAAAAGAATATTTTCACCAACTTCATCCCCATATTTTACTAACTACAATTGGAACTAATAACTCATCTTGTTCTTTTATTAGACTGAATGTGATCTCGTGATCCTATATGAAGTGATCTATCACCAAATATAATATTCTTCAATTGAACATTCCAAAAATATACAACTAAAAGTATGTAAATCCCAATACCAAACCTCATCCTCCTTTATTAGGTGGACCTTTTTACACTAAACTGGATCGTCCTACTAAACCCAAACTATCTTATCATGTCACAGAAGATTAATAGGAACCATTATTAAAAATAATTAAGAATATCCAAATCCTTATAACATGGAATTTTATCACATCATTGTTCATTTAAATCATATTAATTTCCAAAATCAACCCAATTGAAACAAGAACATAACCAATCATGATGTATGTACCTCTCCTATGTCTCAACCATAAAAATAATTGAACCTCCCATTATTATTTAGTAAGATTAGAGTTCATCCACATGATCATAAGGTGGCCTAAAATCCTATGTCATAGTCGGTATCCCAAGACTATTTCATGAAAAAAGATCAGATGGCACTGTTTTCTTACCAAACTATGAAATCCTTGCATTAAAAAACTATAAAATCCATTTTATCTCTCAACCAAAACCTTTGATACCACTAAATTATGACCCCCGCTAAATTAAGGGAGAGATATAATAAACCCCCAAATCTATCCTTTAGTAGGGATGGGGTTGGAAAATAGCACCAATGATATAATAATCGCACAAAATGGAGGTATAACCCACTATTATATAAAACATGATCAGGACATATGATAAACATTCATCAAACAACTCTGGTATATAAAATAAATATTAACCAAAAACCATCCCATGTTGCATGAATAAAGTAAACCGATACATATAAAAGTTTCCAAATATATCAAAACACAAGTCTATGGTAGTGACTCAATAACCACTTCAACCTAGTTTGTAATTTCATGATTTTTCCAAAAATTCCACCTAGAAACATAAAATATAATTTATATTTGTAGATAATGAATAAATATATACTCATTAGGGATACCACCATGGTCTTAAGTTCACATGTGAAAAGACATAGCTAATTCTCTAGTGAATAAACAAATAAACCAATAATAACTTATAAAGTTCATCTAACCAATATCATTCTAACCATGTATTTATCACTTAATCAAGAGTCCTATTTAATAATATAGAATTTAGATCATAATATATAAAGTTACCCAACTTATACTTCACCAATGATCTTCCACTCTCACACAACAACGTCAAAAATCCTTTTCTCTCTTCTTTTTAGTATATTCAAATTCATGAAACATCATGTCGCAAATCATACCATCACATACTATCAATAATTAAGGTGGTTTAAGACACATCCCAACCTTCCACACCATCAAAAGGTATAGCATTAGGTGTTAACATCAGGAATCGTCACATAGCATCACACACGAATACATATGGGTCATCACAACACATCTTTATCACACACATCTAATCCTTCACAACACATATCGCCCCCAGACACTTGGTCCATTGCTATTGGAAGAAGTGTGGGGAATAGGGGGAGTCATACATTCATGTTACCACTATCATTAATGTTAGGGAAAACACTTTGAAATCATAACCTCTGAGTGTAGGTAAGGTTATCCAACTAGAGTGGGCCATGTATCTAAATAACATAAACATACATGATATATAGATAGAACACATACCCAACCTTTGGATTCACAAAAACTGCACTTGTGCACACAAAATAACCCCTATTATACCACACATCAATAGTCACAACCACTTATACCACTATATACAACACTGTAGTGACCCAAGCCTTTTACACACATATTTATATGACTTTTAACATAACCATGGAATAAAATTCCAATGGTCTTTCGAAGACTATTTGAATTAATAGAAAACATGAAACTATAATAAAACAATTTTTATTCTCCATAATTATCTCCTAACTCCCTTTGATATTTAAATACTACATAGGATAACCTGCAGAATACATAGAAACAAGTGGCGAGATAAAATGCCAATATGTTTGAAAACCTGGAAATGAAGCATAGCACCTTAGTTAGAAGGTATAACATGATAACCTAAAAGGAATGTCTCGTTAATAAACATATAGAGGCATAAAATATAGATGGAGGAATATTAATATCTTGAAGGAATAGGAATTTAGCAACAATATATAACATGAAAAAAAAACATGAGTTATGGTTATCTTCTAAGATGATATCACATGGTTGATAGAGTCGCAAAATGAATTAGGTTTACTCCATAATCATGAACATAATGTCTTGTGATTCAAAAAAAATCCCAATGAATTGTAGAACCATCTTGGTGAACCCATTATAAAATGTACACACATATGTGTTCCACATAAATAAATCAAACCTAATGAAAAAACATAATGGTTACACTTTGAAATAAATGGGTACATAATCTAGTCATAATGAATGACCAAAGGGTGTATGATAATAGAATCCATGAAATAAGGGATTTAAATCATTATTATACATTCATAAAGGAAAAATAAAAATTTATCTTCAATAATTTTTTCAGACTGATGTGAATACATGAAAAAAGTGGTTAAGTAACTTTCGAAATTTTCCACTTAAGCGTGGTCTTAGGTAAAAGAATAAAGTTTATTTAAATAGGATGAATGAATAATTATTTCTATTATAAATGAAATGAAATAAAATAGGATTTAATCAAAAATTGTGTAATTTTAAAAAATATGGGTGTTTTAAAACATTTTTAGTAGTCTGCATTAAAATGGATAAGAAAAAGAGAATTTCCCTTTAATCAGGTTTTCTTATCGTGAGGAATTGTGAAGGGAACCCTTTAAAATATGTAATTAACACTAAAATAAAGATGCATTGAGTTAGATATATATGTTTTCAAAATATATAATTATTATAGGATAATTATATATGAATAATGTATATTTAAATTGAGGCAAAGATAGATAAATCCTTATCGAAAGAAAATAATGAGGTTCGGAGAGATCCCTTACTATATGTTTGAATGTGTTCTACACTTGAACATAATTTCCTAAATAAAAAACTTATATTAGATAATAACTTAATTAATAACCTATTCACTTATATTTGATTTATTATAATTTTATTGGGTTTATTTTTTTTTTTGATGAGTTATGAAGTTCAATTTGATCTTTTAAAGAGTGTTCTTTTCAAGGTTTCCGGGTCAGTTTGCATCTATGTAAATATGTATGTTCTTATAAAATTGTAATAATACAATATAAGAAAAATTAAATTGTTTTCATGAAATTAAATAAGTATAAATTGTGCAATATATCATTTTTGGGAAATTTTGGATGATTCATTAAATAAAACATTAATGATAAATGTTTTGTTTTTTTGTGGTTTTTTCCATCCATCTGAATCGAGTATTATTTTATTTAATTTTAGGGAAATATACTCTTTACATAGTGTGAAAATATATATAATAAACATAATTAATTTATTTTAAACAATTATAAGTTAATTTAAACCTTCCATGAAGGCATTAGTGGAAAACTGAAACTCATCATCCATGAGGGTGGATGAGTGATATACTATTAAAATTGGTTTCATTTTTCTTTAAATAATAGGATATTATAAAAGGGGTGGATAGAAAATATTTCATTATAAATATACCATTATAGTATTTAAATTATACTAGAATTATTATTTTACATTGGATAAAGTATATGAGGAGTAGGTAAGTGAAGAATAAAAATTAAAAGAGATAGTTTGAGAATGTTACCTCCTGAATATCACCTCATTAAAGGAAAAATTAAGGAATATTGAATTTTTATTTTATTAATAATATAATAACATGGATGTGGTAAGAGTGGTTAAGAGATGGTTTGGAAGATATTTGGAATGTTTCTTGTTTGGGAAGGATTGAGGTGAAGGATGGTGAGTGGTGGTATTTTTAAGAGGAGGAGAGGGGTGTTTTTTATTATTATATTCATTAGTTTAACATTTAGGATCATGAATATTAATAGTATTGGATTTTTCACTATATAAATTAAATGGTTTATGTCAGGTCAAAATAATTTAGTTTTACAAAATCTATACCTAAAAAATTAATAAATTTTCTATATAATGTTAAGTAACGTATATTACTGTATTTAACTATTTACTAAATATTTAACTATTTTAAAAAATACCAAAATTTCACCATAACCATTTTTAAACATGTAAAATTAAGAAATAGAATCTATTTTATGAAAATAATTATCTGAATATGAGAAAATTATTTTATGTAAATTTATTATTTATTTGAGAAGTATCTATTTGAATATAATAATTGATTTTATGTCCCCTTCCAAAATTATGTATGGTCTCATTAAATTATATTATCCTTATATTACAAAATAATTTTCACTTTTAAATCCATTTTATTTAAATAAAATATTTTTTAAATAATTTTAATTTTTATAAATGTGCAATTAAAACATTTTTGTTTTATAAAAATACAAACACTTCACATATCATTCTTAAAACATTTATTAAATTGTACCCTAGTTTAAATATACTATATTTTCACTTTATATGATAATTAAATATTATTTTACACAACCATAGGTTAGTTTACTATTATAATGGTTAAACTACTATTTTGAATGTTTAGATTACTATTCAAATGGTTAGGTTAGTTTCCAAGGATCAAATTACTATTCCCAAAATCACATTTATAAAAGTCATATGGGTTCTATACTTCTTATAAATACCTATTGTTACATTATTTATTTTTTCAAATTAACTTTCTCTCTTGTTTTTCTAAATAATTTCATCTTAAAAATTAATATTTTTTTATTAAAATTATGTTTTATTTCTACAACTTTATTAGTGAGTGTGGTAATTTTGGTGGATCAAGAAGACCCAAATTTTTCTATTCTTATTCACTTATTATCTATTAATAAACCCATCATAAAATTTGGAATTATTACTGGTTTGGTTATGGATAGATTAATAATTCTTCATTTATTAGATTTTTTGGATTTTTTCTTTGTGATGTATGTGATTTATACTACATGACATAATTATAAGAAGGGAAATTTTATTGATAAAATTCTAGATCATTACATTCTTTCTTAATTAAGTAATTTAAACATTTAAATTTAATTTAATATACTATGGGGAAAACATGTGAGGGTACTTCTCATTCATCACTTCATCTAGTTCTAAGTTTTCCTCCTCACACATATGGTTTCTTCATAGTCTTTTAACTAGGTGAGTTGTCTTGTTGCATATAACATTATCTCTTTGGTCTATGATATTCATTGGATCCTCCTTATAATAAATATCTTTTTCCAGTTATACCACCTTTGGATTTAGAACAATTTATGGATCTTCTATGTACTTCCTTAATAGGGTTATGTGGAATATATCATGTTCTTGAGACATGGTTTCTGGAAGTGTTATTCAATATGCCACAGCTTTGATACGATCAAGAATCTTTAAGGGACCAATGTACCTATAATATAGTTATCTGTTATTCTTAAATCTCGAGACTTTATTCCATGGATATATTTTTACAAATTCATTAGCTCTAAACTCAAACTCTAAGTCATGTCGATGACTATTTTTATAGCTCTTCTGTCAACTTTGGGAAGCCCTAATGTGATTCTAAATGGTTTTCACCTTTTCGAACATTTTCTCAACAATTTTAGGTCCCAACATCATATTTTGACCAACTTAATACAAGTATAAATGTGTTCTACGTATCTTCTCTTAATGGTTTTAATATAAATCCATTTGGTTGCTAGAGTGGAAACTATTGTTATAAGAGAACTCGATTGGAGGAATATTTCAGACACATCCTCTTTTTAAGTCCATCAAGCATGCTCTCAACATGTTTTCTAGTTTTTCAATAGTATTCTCATATTTTCCATTAGTTTTAAGTTGATAAGACATATTAATTTTTAGATTACTATTTAGAGTATATTGGACACTCTTCCAGAACATGGAGGTAAATAGAATATCTCATTTTGATATAATCTATAATGTTACTCTATATAGTCTCATCACTTCTTTAAGGTATATCTATGCCACTTGTTCGAGTGATGGGTCCTCTTGAATTTCAATGAAGTGATAAATATTTCTAAAATGATCCAAAATAACCTATATTTCATTATTTCCTCTATATTCCTTTATAATTCTAGTGAAAAATTCTATGGTGATGTTTTCCCAATTCCATGTTTGTTTGGGTAATGTTCAAATCCTCCCATTAGAATTTTTACTTTCATACAATATTTTTGAAATACTAGAGACATTGATGGATATTCCTTTATATTCTTATTCATATTTTCCCACCAATAGTCATCTTATAGATTTTGATACATCATTTTTCTACCTGGGTGGATGAATAAGGTTCTGTTATTCTCCTCATTAAAAATATCTTTATTTATCTTCTGATTTAATTGTAAACATAGTCATGAACCACATATTATTACTCCTTCCTCAACAATTATGAACTCTAAGGATTTCCCAATTCTGATAGCATCCACCTTATTCCAGATTTCCACATCATCTCTTTGAGCATCCTTTATCATCTCAAAAATGGATGGCAAAATAGTCACTTAAGAAATAAATGATTATGTTCCTTCCTTTATGATTCCCACATTAATTCTTTGGAAGTCTAAGAATATTGGATCCTTATAAATTATTATCATTGATAAATTTATGAGATACTTTCTACAAAGAGAATCTTCCACTTTAGTTTCTTTTCCAATCATAATCTATAGTGAGATCTAACCATCTTCACCAGTGCATATTAATATCCTTTTGTGTGAATATATATTTCAGTCACTTATGATCAGTTATCATCTCACACTTCTCTCCATAGAGATAATGTTTCCATATTTTCAAGGTGATGATCATAGCCTCTAATTACATATCATGTGAGGAATGTTTTTTCTCATGAACATTCAATTTCAAGGAGGAATAGTCTATCACTTTATCATTTTTCATTAGTACATAGTTTAATTTCATAATGGATTCATCACTATATAAAAATAATAGTTAGCTATTTTTGGGTAGTGTAAGTGATGGAATAGTGATATGGATCTTTTTCAACTCTTTAATGAAGTCTCTATATTCACTGGTCCATATACAATTTACACCCTTTTGAGTCATCTTGGTTATTGGGTTTGAAAATAATAATAATTTCCTCAAAAATCATAGGTAATAACCTACTAGACTATGTAAACAATGAATATATGTTACACATACTGGCATTAGCCACTCATAAATTGAATTTTTATTATATGGTTCCATAGATATCCCTTTTCTAGTGATAACATTTCCCAAGAATTATACTTCCCCCATAGAGAAATCACATGCACTTTACTTTTCATATAGTTTCTCCCTTCTCGATGTATGTATCATAGTATTCAAATAATCCTCATGATATTCATTTCCCTTAAAGTATATCAGAATATAATATATTAATTCTTCAATAATTTTTTTGATAAAATCTCTTAATATTTTATTAATTATGTCCATAAAAAAGTTTGGAACTTTTTTGAATCCAAATTTCATCACTCTAAAATCATAGAATCTATTCCTTGTTCGAAAGGATTTCTTGGTAATATTTTCCTTCATCAGCTTTAATTAGTGATATCTTAACCAAAGGATCACCATAGAAAAATAATTGGTCCCTGTAGTTGATTGAACAATTCTTTTATCCATGGTAAGGGATAATTGATCTTTATCATGATAATGTTGTGGTCATGATAATCGATAAAAAGTAGAATTAAGGAATCCTTCTTCTTTACAATGAGGAATGGAACACCCCATGGTGAAGCACTTGAGTATATAAAACCCTCATCAGCATTCTCTTGTAACTTATAAATCGGTTCTTCCAAATCAAAGGTGTATATCCTATAAACAGTTATTGATATAGGAAGAGATCTATGTTTAATTCCAATTTATAACTTAATATATTTTTCAAGTGGAAGACTAAGAAATAAATTGGTGATTACATCAGTGTTGTCCCTCATAATAGGAATTTATTCAAGGATGATCTTCTCCTTTGTATGAATCATTAGAGCTTAATATTCTTTCTCATAAAGAAATATAATCCATTCTTGAGAAAAATATTACAAATGATATTCATCCTCTTCCTTACATCTGTAATGAACTGGAGGGGTCTCCGGATCGGACGTGGGATCTTTTTATCCCGACATTTGATGTTGGATTTATATAAATGTATAAAATACATGCCCAATAAAATATCAAACATGAATAAATAAAGTAAGAAGATATTTTATAGGAGGTTCCCATGAACATTGGCTGGGTAGGATTTATATACATAAAATTCAATAATTTCTCCATTTTATATTCTCATGGATAAATAAACCTCCATATATTGAGGTGGTGTTTCAATAGTTCTACTAAACATTCAATATTTAAGAGAATTCATATAACCAAAATCATATTGTGTTTTTTCTATTTTGAATAATTAACCAGCGTACATGTCACTACAGAATTGTTGGCATACACCTTTTTATTAGTGATGTTATATGACCTTCCTTACATAATTGGAGGTTTTTTTCTTGATTTCCCCTGAAAATATTGATGTTTTTGAATTAGATCACATAATTTTCATGTTACTTATTGTTGAAACATGGTAATATAGGCTGACGGTTTACCTAAATCGTTCATTATTCTAAAACATTAGAGGGATTATTCATATCCATTCAAATATTATTATCCCAAATCCACTCTTCTCTAAATTTTAAACTTCTCCTAGTTCCCTTTAGATAGTTCTGCGGATGATTCATCCCACACTTCTGACACATTTTATGTTAGGTTTTCTTTTCTCCATGAGATTTATCTATTGACCATCCCCTATTAAATGCTATTTTTTTCTTTTTTTCACTCAAAACATGAGACCACTGATAGTCACTAATATTAATCTCATTCTTAAAGGAACAATGGTTATCACAAACAAGCCTGGATACCCTATTATCATGATACCCAAGCTGACACTAACATGGCCCTAAGGGTGTTTCTAATCCCCATGTGTTGGAAACTAGCACCTGCAATAATACATGATCAAGAGGGAATGAATTTGAAAAACAATATATGAAGATAAAATATGCAAGTTATTATGCTAAATACATTGAAGGGATAAGTATTAGAAATAAAAACAAGTATAATAGTACCCATTTTGAATGATAAACATCCTAAATGAAACTACGAAATTAACCAAAAAAAGTCTTAAAACCTTGTGCAACAAGTTGACCTCATCTTCACCTGTTACCATCATCACTTCATAGTACCAAGGATCAAGAACATCCACCACCTATAAGTGGAACTTTTCCTTTTCTCACACCTATCATAATAAAATCTACAAATTTCGGAAGGCAATGGAGGTTGTGGGCTATAAATCCTAGTAGGACCTCACCAAGAGTTCCAAAATAGATTCCATAATAATAAACCAATCATCATTTCAATTTAAATAAAATGGGACATGGAATAATGTATCATATTAAAATGAAAAAATATATTTCTTTGTAATATATGGAAATCATTTTAGACATGTATTAAATAAGAATTTTATATAATAGAATTTATATAAATAATTTTTCATCTATTTTATAGTTCTATAATCAATGGAATATGTAATAAATTCAAACAAAACAAGAACCATTTTCATTTTCAATAAATTATGTACGTTTTTTTATATAGGATCCTCACACATATTAAGTTAGTGGTCATGGATAATCATGTGTGCACACATCCCTCAGCCTCTGTTTAAAGTGGACTCATCCCCGTCCCATTAGGGATAATTTTGACGAACTTGGTTTTTGTTTGAGTTATCATCATCAATCAATTACTAGGGGATCCAGATCCTATTATGATTTTCCCAAATAAACTACTAACTTCCCTGGCTTGAAAGTTCTAAAAAATTAAATTAATAATCTTCAAATTAACTCATTACAATTCAATCATCATTTAAAATTGAATTCCCTAATTTTTAGTTTCAATATGCCAATTCAATTTCAAACCCAAAACATTACTTTTTCATCGTTTTGGGTATTTTTAATCTAAACCCAATCATGGGTTTTCATCATTTCAATTTAAACCATTTTCTCAAAACAAATATGAAATTATTTCATCAATTCAATCTTTCTCAAAATTCAACCTATAATACCTATTCCACAAGATTGGGGGGTATTCCCAAAATCCATTCCATTTTTCATTTCATATTCAATTCATTAAAAAATTGTGTTTTATAAATCAATAGAAATATATTTCATTAAAATCAATAAAATAAATTTTTCAATTACATGAAAAATCTAAAATGGAACCACCTGCCTTTGGATAATGGGAAAAATGATCGATGCCTAAAATGAGAATGACAATGAAAATCAAAGGCGAAGAAGATATATGATTTGATTCTAAAATCCTGATCTTATAATACAAGAATTATATCCCCCATTCCATATTTTAGATCCATTATGAATATGATGATACAACAGTATTTATGGATGAGAGAAAAATATATTGGGAGAAATCACATGAGAGGGGATCCACTTTCTTAGAGGAGATCGATGGAGATCAACGCCACTTAGATATTCCATGAAAATGGTTTGAAGGAGCCAAAATGTTTCTTAATAGCCTTCACAAGATAATATATCATATTATGTATTAATCAGGTGATTATGAACATAAAATAGGTGGTTTGGTAATTTAAAATAAATAATTAGAAGAATTTAAAACCACAAGCATAGTTTCCTAGATAATGTCGCATTGTTAGAAAAACTAGGAACCCTAAAAATGTTCCCCTACTGGGATTCTATATGGGGGTAGAAAATTTGGATACCATGTTAGACTAAACAATCCCCAAATATTCATTCCCCACTTTCCTTGGGGTGCATGGTTTAGAGGGGTGGTTGTATAGTCTGACAAACTGTACACCCTAACTGTGAACCTACTACCAATGCTAACAACATGGAAGACAATTTGTTGGGCCAAATGACATAGTTTTCCATAATTGTGTTGCAATCATGCAAAAACTAATGAGATTCCAAAATTCCTAATATTCTTCTAAAATAAAACCAAAATAAGACTTGACTTAACAAATATAAAAAAAGGGGTCATGGAATACCCGAAATAGGTAATATCATCTTACAAACTCCCCCAAAAAAACATTCTTTCCCAAAAAATTATTTTAAGAAGTATATCCATATCAAATAGATGAGGTCTTTGTTCTCTCAGTAGTTCCTCACACTATCTTGTATCAAGTGAATCATAACTATTCTACCATAGCACATGGGACAAAGGTATCATCCTCCCATGAAGTACATTTTTCTCAAAATCAATAATACTCACTTGGTGATCAGTCATAGGTAAATCCATCTTAACATAAAAATCCTCCCAACTCAAGATAAGAGATGGGTCCAAAACATACTTCTGTGGCTAAGATACAAGGAACACGTTATGTATTCATGTAAACTGTGTTGTAAGTGATAAAATTTAATACACTTTACCCATTTTCTCAAAACCCTAAAAAGTTCCCACAAAATAAATTGAATTTTTTTGCTTTCCTCTCTGGCCATCGATGACCCATAAAAGGTGGTACTTTTAAAAACACCAAGTCACCAACTGATTACTCCAAAATACACCTATGATGGTCAGAATAAGATTCTTACTAGGTATTTTCTGTCAATATTCTCTAGCAAATCAACTAAATCGTTTTTGGTTTTCTCTTGGACCAAACTCTTTCCAACCGGAGAATTTTCACCAACCTCAGACCAATACAATGGAAATTTACATCGCTTACCATACAAGGAATCAAAAATTACCATTCAAATTATGAAATGGTAACTATTATTATATGAAAAATCAACCTGTCCCAAGTGTTCATGCTTGGATCCACCAAATTCGAGAACGTAAGCACATTGCATATCTTCAAGAATATGTATATCTCTCTTTATTTAGACATACATATGTGTATTGTATGTCATAGTCAACCATAATTGAGATGTCATTTACTTATTAAGGCCTCAAAAAAAATTATAGGTAAAACATGGATCATTATCAGAGACTTTATAAAATAGAACTTCATGAAATTGAAAAATCTCTTTCACATAGAGATCTCATAGCTCCTCAAATTGGGTTTTCTCTCGAATGGGTATAAAGTGTGGTGATTTAATAAGATCATTGATCACAACCGATATCATATAATTCTTTAGAGGGGTATATGGAAAATCATCCATAAAATCCACCAAAATATCTTTCAACATCCTTTTTGGCACTGAAATTGGATAAACCAAACCAAAAGTTCTCTGATACTTTTCCTTGACTCATTGGAAAATATAAAAAATTGAAACAAAATAAAAAATGTCTCATATCACACGTATCCACCAGAATATTTACTACATGTCATAGAACATATATTTGGTACCTGAGTTAAGTACCCACTAATAATTATGGAAATCCCTCTTCACATTTTTTATCACAAAAAAAATTACAATATACTGGTTTTGGAATCATAGGATTCCCTCATAAGAGAATGATCATTCACCAATGGTCTCCCCACCATGAAGAGACTCCCTAATGTTGCAGAATTCATTATCAAACTATTATTTCAAAATAATCATCTAAATAAGAGAGGAGTTCAACTAAACAATGGAAAATATAACCTTAGCCCCTATTTCTCAAACTCCTACATACAACTATCAAAAAACATCCATCACGTTATACTATTCTAAGGATTCTTTCATGACCTGCATCATAAGTTTCATAATCAAGGAATCTTTAATGAAATTTCCCTTCACCATGGTGAAGAAAATTTCAATGTCAAAAGACATCAACCACACCACCCAATGAATCTTCTGAAGGTTCAAATATTTTTGACAGAAGATATAACCCAAGATTTTATGGTCAAAAAACGTAGTTAAATTTTCTTTTAAAATGTAATATCTCCAAACCATAAACACCAGCATCATAGATATGAGTTCAAATTCATGGGTTAGAATTTTTCATATCATGTGGCCAAAGTTACCAAGATCTTTAGGCTACCACTAGATTATCCAATATAATAAAAACCTCAAACTGATCAATATTCATTACAAAAGACTATATAGCTCTACCTGGCCTCTATAAGAGTCAACACCGATTCAAAAGTAAAAATCACATTCATATCAAAAACATAACAATGAAATTTATCATACAAAGAAAACCTCACTCCATTATTAGTGAGAGCAGTCATCGGAGAATCCAGGATCGAGAAATCATTCAGAAACCAATTATTGTATCCCTACAAACATATTACCTATATATATTAGACACATTAATTGGTTTCACCCATGTTATAATATCTTTAACTGTATCAGGATCAATGGAGATACCATGTTCTTACACCATGGGTGCTATAATTTCACTTCCCAAATCTGGACATTACATATTTAAATTTTTGTGTAAAGTTTGTGATCTCTCAATATATATGGAAATATTCTTGGATGATGCACATTATCCTCCTCATACATGTTGTAAACCAAGAATTCATCCAAAATGTAAATCAAAAATAAATCAAAATACACTTGGAAAATTTGATTCATCAAACCTATAAAGAGTGTAAGATAATTGGTTAAACCAAATTTCATGAAAATATACTCATAATGTTCATACCTACTCTATAAGGTAGGATTATATATGTAAGATTCTATCATTATAAATTGATTATATCCAATTATATATTCAACATTAAAAAAATACATCTCCCATTTTAACTTTTTAAACATAACATCAATACATGGTAGTGGATTCTTTTTCTTCACCGTAACAAGTTTGAGTTTTTGGTAATCAATGCAAAGGTTAAGTGTCCCATCATATTTATATGGAAAGAGAATAGGATCTACCCAAAGTGGCACACATAGAAAAAGGAATCAATTCATTTATAAATAATCCAACTCAGTTGTCAACTCTTTCATTTGTGTCGGTTCCATATGGTAAGAAGGAATAGATATCGGTTGAGTATCAAAAACAAAATCAATAGAGAACTCTAACTCTCTTACTAGTGGTAGAACTGAGATATCATATGGAAACACATCAAGAAACTCAATGATTACTAGAGGGAAATAATAATTCAAAGATTATCACTCCAATTAAGAAACCAAACACTAATATTAACCTTCCCAGCATTAGAAAGGATGGTCCAACTCTACTCAACCTCAGGTCCCATTCTCCCTGAAGGACATGGAACGCCCAATCATGTACAAAAAAAAGAGATCCACTAAAGATAATATCCATTTTTGGTCTTATTGTAAGAGATTAAATGCTTCTATATAATTACATCAAGAGGATAAATGTGTAAAACCTTAAAATTTCAAGTATAATCAATCTCTAATAAAGTGAAGAGATAAGTAAGGAAATAGAGACTCTTCGCTCTCTTTATTTTGAGGGGCGTGGTAATATCCATCACAAAATAAAAAATATCTATAGGAAGATTTATTATGTCTATAATATAAGTTGATAAAAATGAGTGAGATGAAACAATTTCAAATAATTTAGTCACTAAATATGGAGCAACAGTGATGGTACCTCTCCAAGTCAGTTGACCTATTTCAACTTCCTCTAGAGACTCTTCTATTGTGTGAAAAAACATAATTATGGATTCTTGGCGCTAGAATGCATTTTTTGTGAAGCATTTTATTCCACCATGGTAACTTTAGGAATTAGGAAGACCATGACACTTCATCAAGAAGAAAATAAATTGTATAATATCTTAATGTTTTCAATGTGACAACAAGAATTTCCGATCTTAGGGGATTTAGTAAAAATTCACCTCAAATGACCAACCTTTCTACACAGGAATCTATCAAAATGGCCTATTTCAGAAAATGTATGAGTTATAAAAAATTCCTACAATCGATTTCCACCATAAGACACATCCCACATCCTCTTTCCTTTAAAGAAACGTGCAACACATTCTATGGGATAAAAAAGGGAACTCTCGTCTACCATGACTTACTAGCTAGGTCATGGTCCCCAATCAACACCCTATCTATAATATGATCATAAGAAGTAAAAGTTAGCATGATAACCCATTAATGAATATATTCTCAAATTCTAATCTCAAACATTAATTCCTTCAGCTTCTCATTAGTCACAATCATTGGAGAAAACTGTACTATCTCAATAAAGTAGTTGTCATACTAAGTCATAGTCTTCTAACTTTTCAAGAGATTAATAAAATTAATAAAATTTTATAAAACAATTGACTCTAAATATAATATATCCTTAAAAGGACCTTGAATTATTTCCACTCCTAGGTGGCATGATTCATTATCGTATCCATATAATCCCACCACTTTTTGTTGGTACCCTGAGGCCTGAAGGTAGTACAATTCACTTTAACCAAATAAGGTGTTTCCAAGAACTAAAAAATCCTCTCAATTAATTTTCAAAAATACTCATCCTCTTGAATATCATTAGATCCTATGAAATCTGTATGCTTATGATTAAGAAAATATTATGCATGTCTTTAGATTCATCCCATAGAGGTTGCATGATTGGATCCTGAACTGGTACAGGTGTGGTTATGTGTCCTAAATCGTGGGCATCATGCACCACTATTTGATTGGGATTCTAGTCAAAATTAGGTTTCTCCTACAATGGTTATCTATAGATCTCTCCTCACATCAATTCAAACATTTTCTTAGAGGCATGGTGTTACACACATTCAATATACAATAAGAAAACATAAACAAGGAGACCAAAATAATAACTCAAACAAGAGTTAAAAGTTTTGGATTTTCAAAAAACACTAGAAAATAGGTAAAATACTAGAAATATAATAGATTACTTTTCAAAAAACATTCCCCCACCTCCCGTTGTGACTTAAGGCTCGTTATGACATGAACTAGTCAGGAACTCACTCATAACTACCTCCCGATTCCTATAAATCCTACCTTTTATCTACCAAAATAACCCAAACCACATACCTACCTAAAGAAAAGATTATCATACTACCTATGATACAATATTTTCATGATCCAATGAAGATACCCTAATAACCATATACACAAGATAGTACTAACATGGCATGAAGGGCGTTCCTGGTCACCATGGGATGGTGACTAGCACCTAACATCATACAGGATCTAGAGGGAATGATTTTTAAAAAAATATGTAATATAAAATATACAATTTAGTTTTATCAACACTCCAAATGGATAAGTAACAGAAACCAAAATAGGTAAAATATTACCCAAGAAAGAAGATAAACATTACAAAGGAAACTATAATAGAAACCATAAAATAGTCTCAAAACCCGGTGTGACAAGTGGACCTCATCACCACTAGTCACAATAATCACTCCACAGTCCTAAGGATGAATAACATCCACCACCCCCAAGTGGTACATTTCCTTTTCTCAGACCTGGCATAATAAAATCTAAAATTTCCAGAAGTTAAAAATAGGGTGCGAGATTTAAATCCTAGTAGGGTCTCACCAAGGTCTCCATAATTAGTTACATAAAAAAACCAATCATGCATTCAATTTATATTAAAATTTTAATGGAAAAATGTATAATTTACATAATAAGAACAAAACATTCTTTCATTTCTATAGATGGAAAACATTTCAAACAAGGATTAAATAAGCATTTTATATAAAATCATTTACATAAATCATTCATCATGAGTAAAATAGTTCTATAATAAATGGAGTATGTAATCAAATCAAGCATAACAAGAACTATGGTCATATTCCTAGAAGTTTGATAGTTTATGGCTATAGTATCCCCACACTTCCAAAATTATTGATCATGTCTAATAGTGTGTGTGGGAACATCCCTTAGGTTTGGTCTAAATAGGACTCATTGACAACCCATTGGGGATTATCATGTTGAACTAGGTTTTTTCTAGAGTTTTCACCAATAATCCATTTCTATGGGATCAGTATCCTAGTATTATGGTACCAAATAACCTTATAAATACCCCGACTCACATGTTCTCAATCTATCAATAAATAATGGTAAAATTATCTCATTTAAATTAAGTAGTCATTTACAATTAAATTCCCCAATTTTCAATTTAAATATGCTAATTCAATTTCGAAACCAAAACTTGTGTTTTCCTCATTTAAATAATCTTTAATCCAAAACCAATCATGGTTTTTCATTATTTAAATTTTATCCATTTTCTCAAGAAAATCCCAAATCATTTCATCAGTTTAATCATTCTCAAAATTCATCCCATAATTCCAATTCTATTATAATTGGGGGTTTTCTGAAATCTATTCTAGTTTGAATTTCAAAATCATTTCATTCATAATATGGGTGTTAGAAATTAATTGAAATATATTTCAAACAAATCAAGAAAATAAAGGTTTCAATTACTTGGAAAATCACAAATAGAACCACATAACATTGGATCATGGAAACAAATGATCAACACCTTCAATGGGAATTCCAATGATGATCGAAGGCAAATAAAATCTACGATTACAATTTAGAATCAATATATGACAAGATCTTTAAGAATAGAGTTTATATTAATCATGAATATGATTACCCAAAAATATATAAGGAGGTTATAAATGGTGATCATGATAAATCGCACCAGAGGAAATCCACTTACACATAGGAGAACAATTGAGATCAATACAACTCCTATTATCCAAGAAATTCATTCAGATAAGGAAAACCCACCTATTCAGTGACTTCACAACCAAGGAAATAAATTTAGTTCTAAATGGGATTATTATTGTCTTATACCATGGGGTTAATTAATTTTAAATAAAAAATCATACTAATTTAAAACCACACTAATAGTTAACTTGAAATGGTCTCACGGTTAGACAAAGTGTGCACCCCTTTTTAGTCTTCTATCTAGGGGTGCATGGTTTTGCATCACGGTTAATATAACCATAAAAAAAATTCATTTCCCCACACTATAGTGGGTGCATTGTTTTGTGGGATGGTTCCACAGCTAGACAAATTGTGTTCCAAAATAGTGAACCTCCATCCAGTGCTCACAATAAGGCACATAGTTTGTTGGGCTAAACTACAAAGTTTGAGCTAACCATTAACTATTAATTCAATGCTCAAGGAGCATACAAAATTCTCTAATTTATCCCATAATGATCCCAAAATAAGACCTAGTTTAAAGGAGATCAAAAAAGTTCAATGAGTAATTGAAACAAGTAATCGGGTGTTACATAGTCCAATTCCCTCATATGTGTAAAATTATTGAATCTTAAATGATTATCATAGACTCATACTTATTACACTAAATAATTTATCAACATTGCATTAAATGTTCATAAAACTTCATAGGTTTATCATGAATTCCTTTTAAATTTTTCCTTATACACCCCCAATAGACCCATCTTCCTTTTCCTTCATTATGAAGAACTCCCCTCCATATTAGGATAGAGATTTTGAGAAAAAATATGTATTGATAAATATTTTTATTAAATCATTTTCATTCAATATAATTCATTTCCTCTTTAGACTATTTTTATCAATTTTTTCCACTGATCATATTCCCCATCAAAATAATAGATCACCATCAAGATATACTCGTATTATAATAATTATAGGAAATATAATATCTCTTGAATATAGTTTATCCATTGTTCTGTGGTGATGGGATTAGAAAATACACTATATGTTAGAGGTATTTATTACATAAATTTTTTACAAAAATATTATATTTTTATGATAATGATGTTGTTCCACCTGATTCATGTTATTATCCTTAACATGATTTAGTTGGTCCAGCACAGTCTTGAAATTTTGAGATCTTATTCCCATTAGGTTTGGAATCTCACTAAGTAAATTATTTATTTTCTATAAAAAAAATTTGTTAGAATGGGTTCTCTTATTCCCACCCATTAACTAAAAAAGGAAAAATAAAAATTATGGATTTTAAAACTTATCTAATGAGTATATTAAAAGATAACTAAGAACATAGGATGAATAACATATAAATAAAAACTATACACTAACTTTTTATTTCCTAAGTTTCAATATAATTCATACATGGTGATAGAATTATCCCTAATGTTGTGAAAAATATTTTCTAGTCCTAATCCTTAAATAATAACAAAAAATTTCTATGATACCACTATTGTGACCCAGTAATTTTACACACATTGTTACATTACCTTTAACATAAATATACATTAAATACATACTGAGGTTTGAAAATCCTAGTGTCTTGGGAAGAATACGAACATAATTAGAATTCATAAAACTATAATATAGCTAATTTTTATCAATATCAATATTGATATCCTAACGCCATTTTGTCTACTACAACTACTTAGGATACCCGATAAAATACATAGGCAAAAGGGGGGATCTAAAAATCCTAGTAAGGTAGAAAACATAAAAATTAAGCATAGCTTATAAGTTAGAATGCATAACATTATTAAAAAATAATGCCTCATGAATAAAAATATGGTGGAATAACATAAAGAACATGGAATTGTAATATCATGGGAACCAAGGAATGTGGTACCAATAGATAAATTTTCATAAACATGAGTCAAGGATGACTTCCAAGATGATATCACATGGGGGACAGAGTTCCATAATGGATTAGGTTTACTCCCTACCCCCATACATAACGTCTCATGGGGAAAATATTTACACAATTCATTGGAGTGATATATGGTTTCACCCATCATAACATTTTCTGACATATTTATTCCACATAATGAAATCAAACATAAGGGTTACCCATGGAAAAAATGGTTATCATAATCTTTTTATAAGGCATAACAAAAGGGCATATCATTGTGGTATCCATGAAAGAAAAGACATAATTACTTATTAGACATTTATAAATTAAAAAATAAGAATAAATTATGAATAATGATGTCCAAATAAATTTAAAATATGAAAAATTCAGTTAGGTAAATTGAGAAATGTTCCACTTAAGCGCAGTGTTAGTGAAAATAATAAAGGGTATTTAAAGGGGATAAAGAAATATTTATTTCAATGAAATCAAAAATGAAATAAAATGTTTTTTCATGATAAAATTATTTATTTGAGAATATATGGGTGACTTAAAACATTTTTTGGAGTGAACATGAATATGGGTAAGAAACATAGATGTTCTCTTTAATTGGATTTTCTTATCGAGAGGAATTGAGAAGGAAACCTTTTAAAATAGGTATTCCTATATAAAATAAATATGAATTTAGGTAGATATATGTTTTGGAACATATATAAATAATATTGGATAAGTATATAAGAATAAATAAGAGATAAATTGAGTAATAGATAGATAAATTTTTACCTAAAGGAAATATGGAGGTTCAGAGAGATCTCTTACCTTATTTATGAATGTATTCTTCACATTCACATAATTCTATGGATAATAAAAACATGGAATGGATATTTTTTGTGAGACCAACAGAAATATAGAGGTGATATTCAAGAGGTAACACTCCCAAACATTCACATAATGCTATGGAATGTTACCTCTTGAATATCACCTATATAAAAGACCCCTTAAGAAACATGGAATCGATATTTTTGTGAGACTAAAATAAATTGAACATAGAGAGAGTGGGGATGAAATTATTTTATACATCTTTGATAATATTCAGGGATTAGAAGGTGTGCGGAGAAGGGGTGGTGATGGGTGGTATTTAAAAGGGTAGGAGAGGGGTCTTTTTGATTATTATATTAATTATTTTATTCTTAAGACTATCAATAGATTAGAATTATGTGACTTTACATAGTAGATGGTGCATTGTTTAGAGGAAATGGGTACGTACATCATCTATGACTCAATAAATCATTTATTTCTGATATGATGTTAAATACTTTAAATTATTGTATTACACTATTCCCCAAAAAAAGAAACTATGTTAGAAAAATATCAAAAATTTACACAAAATATTTAATGAAATGTATATTTAAAAAAAGAATCCATATTGGGAAAATAATTTTCTAAATATGAGAATTTTAATTTTTATGTAAAATCCTCATTTTTTTAAATAATAATAATTTTAATATTATAATCAACTTTATGAACCTTCAAAAAATTACTAATGAACTCATAAAATTTTATTCTCATTATAATAAAAATAAATATTAATTTATTTATTCATTTTATGTAAATAAAATTTATTTTAAATAAATATTTTTATTATATTGTTTTTATTAAAACATTTCTCTTTTATACAAATACACGGACTTAATATATCATTTTAAAACAATTATTTTCTTGTACTGCTTTAAATTTATTATATTTTAATTTTATATGATACCTATGTATTAGTTTTCACTTTCATAGGTGATTTTACTGTTCTAATAGTCTGATTACTATTCTTAATGGTCAGATTACTATTCCAATAGTCAGGTTACTATTCTAATGGTTAGATTTATAACAATCATATGGATTATATACTTCATATTAATACCAATTATTCCATTCATTCATAATTCACTTATAATTTATCTGACTCTTATAAATATTTTGATATTTAAAATTAATATTTTATTGTTAACATTATTTTTTATTTTTATAGCTTTGTTCTTTAGTTCGTTCATTTTGGTGGATCGAGCAGATCCAACTTTTCCTATTCTTATTCACTTATTTTGTATTTATTGTCCCATTATAATATTTGGAATTATCTTTGGTTTTTTTTACTAATGTAGCTTTTTTAACTTATGAGTCTAATTTTGATTTTTCTCTATGTGATGTATATTCTTTATACTACATAACAGAATTATAAGAAGTGGAAATCCATTAAAAATGTTGTGGTGATTACAAACAAACCATACCACAACCACACATATCCACACATATAGCCACTTTAAATTAATGGTTTCATCGATTTCAGGATATAGTGAGTTAAACTAACGTTGATTTATTAAGTCACTTTATTCGTATTTACCATAGAAATAAATTCTTCCTATTAATATTTATTTTATTAAGCATCATAATATATTTTATGGATAATTGGTCAACTATTACAACCAAACAACACATCTATTATCCCTAATCATAGAACCATCACCACAACACCTAACATTCACCATAATGATAATTCCACGTCACCCAATCGAACTCAACATAAAAACCACATATCGCTCATCCAAACCATATCTCACAACAAAAACAATACACACAATAACCACATATCTCCACCACACATCATCACAATCTCACAACTATCCACATCCCATCCATGCCTACCAAACACCACATCATAGCCCCACGCATCACAGATCTCATCTGGTCACCTATTATATGGAACAATAGACCATACCATGGAGAAAATCACAACAAGCACAAGAGCACATCACATCGACACATTCTGATGTCAAAATTTTATTCAAGGGCTTTTATCACATTACATGTTTAATTTATCATGGGTATTATCACACAAACCAAGTTACATAGGAAACCAATTATTTATCTATATATAAGTACTTTATCCTTTAAATTAGGGTTTAATCACACAACATAATAGTAGGGGACTCATGGAATGTATTCTATAGTTCATAAAAGGCTTCCAAATACTGTTATTCTTATTATTGTCTAGAATAAACAATATCATCAAAAAAATATTTCAAATAAATCAGTCCTATGAAAATTCCTCATTCTCATCAATTTAAAACATGCCAATAAATTAAATTTATTTAATAAAACATTAATATCATCATAAAGGAAAGAAAATCCATTTAGATATCACACATATTAAGTAAATAAGTGGAAAATATGATCCCCTACTTAGAAGAAGATTTCTGATCTTATTGTGCTCCACATTATGAAATGGTAACATTTCATGAACAACAAATACATATAAAAACCCTAGATAAACCTGAACAATGCCAAAGGGTAGTCAAAAACGTATACAAATATATCTCAAACATATCCAACAATATCTCAGAGAATCCCCAAGATAAGAGTGAGGGAAAACCAAGGGATATGTAAGGAGAAATCACAAATGATCACTAAAAACCAACCATCAAAACCCACAGATCAATTTAGAGATAAATAAATATGTATACATGTTTATATCACATGTATATATATGTAATCATGAATATTAATATACAATGAAATTAATATCTAATTAATAATCATGGGTTGTCATGATACTAGATTTGTATTGGTTGTGATAGTAACACACCAAACAATATTTCTCTAGAACCATGATGAAATACCTCTCCTAAGAATCATAAAAATATAAATTCATCTCCAAAGTATAATTTAGAATCTTTTACAAAAATAATCATAGATCTCCCTTTATCAAAATCCAATAAATTAATATCACCATGATTTCACTCAACTGAAATCCTTAATATTCATGATTCTATTAAATTTTAATAATATAGGGTTTTACAATGAATAAAGTGGTGATTTGTTAAATTCCATATGGGTAAGGAAAAATTCAAAATAATAAATATATATTTTTATAACCAAGTTGAATTAATTTAAATATTGTACAAGAAAATACATTTTTATTAATAATTATGTGGCGGTTTTTGTAAGATAACGACATGAGGAAAGAATTTATTTTTTTCAATATGTTATTCATCATATGACTAAAAAATTATAAATTATGTTTGAAAAATATATTTTCATAAATTTGGGGTTATTAAATTTCATGTAGAGGTATTCTGTTCCTATTGAAAAAGAATAAAATTTATTTATGTGTTCGCATCAGTGTAAGTGAATCTAAGTGTATGAGTAAATTTTGTTAATGTTTGGGGAGATTTTATTAACTAAAAGAACCAATAATGAGAAATAAAATATTAAATGAAAAATAATGTTATAAAGTGGATATATGTATAATATAGAGTTCATTTATTAATTAAAATATCATTTGGAAATTTTTAAGAAACAATAATAGAAAGAATGATTAGGATTACTATATACATGTTTTGAGTGTTAGATCATAGTCATGAGTCACAAATTATGTTTATTATGGTTATCATTTCCAAATAAATAATAAATATTATTAGATGTATTAATGTTCAAAAATTTATAGAGTCTATGAATCACCAAAAAATATATTTACAACAATATAACTCTATAAAATCGATTCATTTTTCACTAATTCATATGATTTAAATTAATGAAATAACATCAGATTATTAGAGAACATTGTAAAATTTTATTAATACTACAAAAATTCTTAAATCATTCCTTTAAATGTTGATAAATCCTAGTAATAATTTTCTAATATAAATTTTTTTATTTTATGTTTTTATGTTTTTATTTGGTGTGAAATATTTTAATTTCTTGTAAAAATATCAATTTATAATTATATATTAAGATTAACAATCCATGATAAAACATAAATTATTCTTTGGTACTATAAAATATTCAAACCACCATCCATTTTATATATTAAAAACAGTTTCATAATATTAATATTGCATATAGCATACATATCTTCATCAATTAAATAATTCCTCAACCTTTATGTGATGATATTTTGAATTAAATAAATGAAGTGTTCAATAACATAAAGTTATTCATGTCATTTTATTAAATATATTTTCAATATCTATTTTTTTATTTTTGTGAAATAATTCATTATAATATGATTTCATATGAAATTTATGAGAAATTTTTATCGTAATTAAAAATTTTGTTATATGTTTTGTTCATCTATTGAAAATATTGAAGAATTTGAATAGAAAATATCATAATTTGATAATATAAAATTAATGTTTCTATATATCTAGTTAGTGATATATATTATGACCAAATATGTTATAATATAATTTATGTTGAAAATATTTTATGTTTATTATATTGAAAATGATTAATATATATCATTGTACATAAATTCCACTTATATTCCACATAAGAATATTTTTAATGAAATATTTTGATTGGTATTTATTTTAATATAAATACAATTAATGTTATGAATATATCATTAAAATAGTTTCAAAAATATATGTTGGAAATATTTTATCCCCAAAATGTTTTTAGATGTGGTATGAAATATTCTTAAAACACAAAATGAAGTTTGAGTGAAAAACAATATCAATGTATAACACTAATGTTATTATATTTTTTAAAAATTTAATAGGGATATATAGAATACATGATATAAGGTAATGAAGATTATTTGACTTTTTATATCTATCAAATGATGTACCCAATATTCAATATGGATTTTTTATAATTACAATATAATGTGATGGAAATAAATATCTATTGTAAACTCACATGAAAACATTGAAAATGAATCCAAAAAGTGGATAAATATAAATGATCATTGATAAATATTCACCTCTATATCAATACAAATAATTCTATATTGATAAATCCAAAATTCATTAATCTATAAGATAGTTTTCATCCCAATGATATGAAACCAATGTAAGAACCTGGTTTTTGTCTTAGGTATAGATCCTTTAAATTTCATTCTAATTATTTATTTTGTACATAATATGGGTACCTAATGGGTTAGAAAAGGTCTTAGGGTTTCTTGGTCTCATTCAAATCCTAGAACCCATCTATTTTGGAAAAATGTTCTTGTCCCATGGTTAGAGTAAACTGTGCGGGGAGGATGCATGGTTAGTCTAAACCTTGTGGAAGGCCTGCATTTTTCGGGTAGAGCCATATCACACAATTGGTGAATAGTTTCCCAAACTATGTGTTCTAACTATGTGATTTCCCCCTCTTCTCCAAGTACATGTTCATGCTTTTCATTTGGTTTGTAAAAACATGCATCCAAACCATGCACATGCTAATTTTTTTGGTTAATTTTACTATTTGACCCTTAATGATCTAATTGACCCAACCCTTCTTCCCTAATCTTATTTTCAGTGTTATGAACCTCCATTTTCTCCCATTTTGGTTATTTAGAAGTAAAAATCAATGAATCTAGATATATCCTTCATTTTGGATCTATATGAGCTTTCGTTCATCATGTTGCATGTACAATAGTAAGTAATCGAGTATGTTTTAGCAGTTCGTTATCTCTCTTTCCCCATGCCTAGTTATCAAGTTGTAAGTGTTTTTACTCTTTTATCATATCTTCTCTAATCCAAGAAAAATTTAAGGATAATACTATAGGTGGTGATTCATACGATTACAAGTTGGGTGGTCTATATCTCATCCATCATGTTTATTGGTTTTTGAATTGATGTGTGGGTCCCATCTATTTCATCGGGTGCCATTTTTTGAATATATATGTCATCTTATATTCAATAGAACTATATGGTTATTCTCTTTAAATAAATGTGATTAGTTATTAATGGTTACATTAATAATGCACAACACCCCTTGTAGGATAATATTCCATAATTGGGTTTTAGTGTTTTGATAATTTTGAGCCACCATTTGGGAATGTTCTAGCTTAACCACTCTAATAGTAATACTCCTTATATTATTTTCCAATAGAATCATAAAATTGTGAATAGCTTTTGTATTTTCACTTCCACTTGACCCACCTAAGGTAAGTTCTTAAATGTATGTAATTCATTCAGATGATATTATGGAAATCATTTGTAAGTATATGAATTGGCCTTACTAAATATAAAGGAATTCTTGGTTTCACTTCTATATCACACCTTTCCATGTTCATGGAAGGCAGTGGAGTGATCCTTATTAATTGAACTTGACTTACATGGTTTTAATTAAAAAATTTCATGTGACATGGGATTATCAAACTAATAAAAGGAAAGTCTTCAACCAAGTAATTTTTTTAATGGCATAGTTATCATATAGACTAATTAAATGTAGTGAATTAAATGTAATGTGACTCTTCATGCACAAGGGCCTTGACATATCTATAGGAAGGAATGACTCTTGTTACCTCCTGGATTCTTAGGGGAATACCTTGGGTACTTGAGGATGTCATTCTAATTCAAGGATTCTAGTTTCTTAGGTGAGACCTACCTTGGAACCCGATCCTTGTCTAACTTTGGATTCTTGGTATGACACAATAGGATCCCTTAATTATTATTACAATATTCCTAGAATATACTCCTTGGATATAGAATTACATAAGATTACTAAGTTATATCCTTGGGCCCAGCCACTACTTATCTCCCATTTTACCTTGAATGAATTCCTTGGACTCAGTTTGAACCATTATTATGGGAATGACTTGGATGATGCTTATTGGATTACACTATTACCTCATAGATAGACTTGGTAACTAAAGAGTTAGCAACCCATGAGTTATAGGTTTCCTTAGTGAATTCCATGGAACCACTTCATAGTAATTATAAATTATGGTTGTCTTGTTACATCTAGGAACATTATGTAAATATACTATCATTAGGTGATGTCAATGATAGCTATTCCTCACATGAATTGTTTATGTGAACTCTTAATAAATTAACTAATGAATTGGTTATATGTTTAGACACTATCCAAGGGATGAAGTGGGTACTTGAGTATTTTGTTTGGTTATACTGATTTAATTTTGGTATTCATTCTTGAAAAATGTTACAATTCCATTACACGGGTCTTATGTAATATACATCATTGTCGGTGGCCCACTTAGACTTATATCACACCCTCTATGGCCGTCATTTAGTACCGAGGTCAGATTACATGTATGCAGGTTTTGATAAAGGGATGTGTAATGCTTCAGACACTTGATTTCTTGTTGTGCTGGGATGGATATAGTTGTAGATGACTGAGTTGTAGCTCAGAATTATTGGGATAGTTTATGTATTTCTTTTACTATATTAGATTTTTCATGTATGCCTACTACTTTGTATCCATGTTTTCTATCTTTCTAGTGATATTAAATTTATCATCATTAACTATTGTATGTTCTTCTAGTTATTTCAGTTTTTTTTATCCTTGTATCATTCATCTATTCATTCTATTTACTTATTGCTTATACTATTTACCTCTGTTTATAATTATCTGATATGTTACACTCTCGTAATACGAGAATAGTCTCTCCAAAGACACACCATATGCCCTCACTATAAGTCAGTAGCATCTCGAGTTCAGGAAGATGGTCTTGAGGCCATGTGGCCTTCCAGGCTTGGGGATCCTACTAAGTGTAATCTGGGTCTAGGACATCACAAATCAGTATCAAAGGGGTTTTCCATTCTTTCTTTACACTTTGGATACAATAGTAAGAAGATTATGAACACTAGGGATGTGGTCATAAGCCATTATTGGGCATCATGAACCCATGATCAGGTTAAATGTTGAGTTTCTAAAATTATAATTGTTGTTTTGGTTTTTCCTATTAATGTTGATATCATTTCACCATTGGGTGACTCACATGATGTGTGGAGTTATTGATTATTATTCTGATTGATAATTTCCTTTCATCCTTGTTCTGATGATATTATGGCAAGGATCTTTGTTACATGAACCATTTTAGGAACCCAGAATTTACATGTCACTCATATTTTCATTCTATATAGGTACATTTGACTACATTCATTTCCTAATATGCCAGTGATTGATATGTGATCCTTTCCTTATTTATATATTGCTGGTGCTATAATGGTTTGTGATTGAGTGGTTTTCCATTTCAATTCATGAGGTGTTTTCTCCCCTCGTGTGTTGGAATAATTCATTTTCCATATCAAGACTTTAATTATAAATTCAAATGGGTATCTTTTTAGTGATAAGGAGTATGGGTCCTAATTCATTGGGAATGAATGTCTATTTTAAAATAACTATGATATAATTTCTAAGAAAATGTGAACATAAAAGGGGAATGATTACATGTCCTTATCCAACCTTGTCATGTTTATGAAAGGTAAAGGAGTAAACCTGGAAATTAACTGTTAAATGAAATGAAATATTTTCCAATAAATGATGAGGTAGGGTATTATTGACCCATCATCTATTGGAACCCCTAAAACTTATAACTGAGAACTTACAAATGCATAGCCTTCTAAGTGGGTAGTCGGGGTAGTATACCTTGGGTAGTGAGCCCTTTATTTTGTTTAGATTTTTTAGTGTTTCTATATACCTACTTAATGCAAGTTCGGAGGTGCGTGATTGGATTTAATGATGCACCACTAGCCTAGGTAGGTTATTTGGGGCTTGTTTATTTTGAGACTACATGTTATTGGTGTTTATGGCTTTGATAAATAAAGAAATTCCTATAGGGTTACATTTTTGATGAACCTAGGTTGGGTTTATGGGACCCTCATAGTTTGATTTATCTGTTAAAAGTAATTCATGGGATAAATTTTCTAATTTTTATGAGATGTTAATAAATTATTTGTGTTTAAAAGGAAATGTTACATGACTTTCCTATTATCCATTGGAATTGAAATCGGATTATTTTTCATAGGCATTCACCTTCTTAGAAATGACTTAAATAATAGTCTTTTGAGCCTAGTGACTTCTGTCTGGTGTGACCTAGTGATAGGTTCAACGCATGGGCTACGTAAGGGGTAGTCGTGGTAGGTAGTACCCTTAAAGCTAAAATGTCTTGAAAAATGTTGTTATTTTCTAACATTTGGGGTTTTTTGAGTGTTTTTTTTTCCTAGTAGGACTCTTACCTTTTAAAGGAAACCCTTGTTTTTATGGGTTTTCATAGTTTTCTTGACCCTTATTACAGGCATCAACATCAGATAATGCTCGATTTCAACATGTTAGATATGTCGAGGGTATGGTCGGGCATTTCGTAAGTCTCATGACCCATTATTATTCCTTAGTGGTGGTTGAATTTATATATCATTATCTAGGTTAAAGGTAATATGGGGTAGTATAACATTGTGTTAATTCTATTTTATTAATCACTGGATACTCATATAAATAGGGAGGATATCCTATGGATAGTATCGAGGTGTTTTCTTTATTCTGGAACCTAGAGTTATTATGCATTCATGTACACAGGAACTATCGAGTTGTTACATGATATAAAAAATTGGTTAGGTTTGGTAAAAAAATCATTGACCCTTGTACTATTGAGTACATTCTTGGGTCATCTCCATAGTAGAGTGACTAGGGTGGTAAAGGAAATAGTTTCGTTCTAATGCTCAAGATGAATTTCAAGAGACTCGGGTGCTTTGACACGAAATTCAGTTTGGATTTGGATTTATTGACAAATTATTTAACAAATGTAAGCATGAATCAAAGAATTATCATGTTTGTGGTTAATGTGAGTTCAATATATCATGATTATGAGTGGTTATTATATCTCTTATTTCAATGATTAAGACACTCTTGATGTGTGAGAGACACATCATATTTGGTAATTACATACCCTTCTATGTTGATGGAGCGCATCCTGATAGGACATTCGGGAAATAGTTTGTTTTTACTGGATTCCCTTAAGGATCACAACTTTGAGTCATGTCAATTATTTCATCGTAGCATAAATTTGAAATGGTTTTTTCTATATGAAACCTTTGAAAAAAACCGCTGGTCTTGGATGGACTTCGGCGATTTAGCTTGAGTGATCACAGGATTCCTTGGGTAGTGAAGTATTGTGATCTGGTTATAATGGTGCATCAGTATGTGATGCCAAAATTATTTTAGGGGAATTCAACCATTGTTGATTCACCTTATCTTCTTGAAAATATTGACAAATTCTTACTTCAATAATCTTGAAGAGTTGATAATGTATCTTTTTTTGATGTTTTCCTTGATGCGCTAAGAGGGTGTTGGTCTTACGTCGCACTAAAGTTTAAAAGTATTTGGGCTGGTTAGTGACCTCTCTGAGGGTTGAGTGATGTATACATGGTTTTCAATAAGTCTTGGTTAGCCATAAGTAATACATGAGTTCCCAATTAGGTACACCTTGGATAGACTCTTGGACACTGACCGCCTTCTTCTGATGTGACAGCCCAGAGAATGTCACTTTGGGCTCAGTTAATGTTCTTAAGTGGAAGTTTTGGATTTTACAAATGTCTAACATATGACATGGGGTATGGAATACTAAGATATATTTCCTTAGACTCCTTTTTAATGAATTTTAGGTTACTCGGTCTTATGGTTGAGCTCGAAAGTGCTGTTAAATAGGGTGATGTTTATGGTGGTATGGATTTGGGTTACACCTTTGTTTGTTCCAAGTTATGACAGTTTAAATGGTCATATGATGTTTAACCAAGGAACATTACCAGAAGTCAGTTATTGGCTTCAGTGGACATGGTTTAGGGAAAATTTAGGATGAATTGTAAAAAGGTGTTGTATTTCATTTTGTGATTCACTGACTGTCTATGTCCAGAATCTTTGAGGATTCTCATTTGAATGTGGTTTGATTGTTATCCTTCTTGTTTAATGTACATGGTACGTGAAGGGAAATTTTTGGGAACATCTTTAAATAGAGGCAAGTGCAGTTTGTTTGGATGGGTATTTTTTTAGAAATCCAACTCAACTTGGATAAAGGAGTCATTGGGTAATCAACCTTTTAATTGTTTTGAAAATCACGCAAGAAGCATCATTAGAATGCTTAGAGGTGTTATTTGTAAGACAATTCCAATGGTGTAGATTTCATGGTTTGTAATTGAACCCCTTTTGTGATAAAATTCATGGTGGGGAGAACCATCAACAAGATGTTTAAAGATACTACGATGTGATTTTGTCTCTAAAAAAATTGGATGGTTAGTATTGGTGGCCTGAGATGAAATGTCATATATCATGCTTTATCACTAGGTGTTCCACATGTCGACAGGTGAAACCAGAGAATTAGATATCTATAGGATTGTTACAGATTCTTCATGTCCTGGAATGGATGTGGGAAGATATTTCCATATATTCTGTAGTTGTATTACCTTGTTCACTAGGGGGTAGTGACGTTGTATGGGTAGTTATTGACTAACTAATGAAAGCATCCCATTTCATTCCTATTTGAAAAACTTTCTTAGTAGATGATCTAGGAAGAATATATGTTTGTAAGATCATATGAATACACAGGGTCCCTCAAACTATCATTTAAGATAGGGATGCTCATTTCATGTCATTATTCTAACAGGGCTTGTATAAATCTATGGGTACACAGGTGCCTCTAAGCACAACTATTCACCATTAGACTAATGGATAGTCAGAACGAACGATACAGATTCTAGAGGACATGATTTGAGTAGGTGTCTTGATTCCGGTAGTTATTGGGAGAAACATATCCCTCTCATAAATCTCTCCTATAATAACATCTTTCCAGTGAAACTTTCGATGGATCCTTTTTAGGACTTATATGGTCCGTTGTTCCATTCACTATTGTGCTAGCTATCTGTTGGTGAGGTATCCCTACTAGGTCCTTGATTCGTATAGAAGAATTTGGATTATGTTCATATGATCAGTAAACATATGAATATTGTTCAGTATAAGAAAAAATATTATGTCAATAGCCATCGATGACCACTAGAGTTTGTGGTCCAGGATCGTGTTTTCCTACAGGTATCATTCAGGCTAGGGTATAGATTGTTACGGAAGAAATGTAAGTTTCCACCTCATTATGTAGGTTCGTTTGAGATATTTGAAGGTGTCGTACTGGTAGAAAATTAGTTGTTACTACCTCATAGATATTTTTCTAAGCACGACATCTTTCACATTTAATAGCTTCATCATTATCATGATGACCAGAATCATACTTTTGATCCCAAGTAAGTTGATCTTGATGCTAATGCTTCTTTTCAGGAGTATGAAATACATATCATCGACAAGAGCATGAACGTTCTTTGAGTCCATTAAATCCCTTTGGTACAGGTGATATGGCATTAGATCCATTTGTAGGATGAGACTTGGGAGAGGGAGGCCGATATACATGCCCAGTGGCCTATTTTATTCTTATACAGTGTTTCACCACCCTTTAAAGGTAAACTCAGGGATACATTCCTTTAAGGGAGAAGACTGTAAGAAACTGATTTTTGAATCATGTATGGATCCTTTAAATTTCGGTATAATTATTTATTTTGGACCTAATATGGATTCATAATGGGTTAGAAAATTTCTCAGGGGTTTCTTGGGATTTTTCATAGCCTAGAACCCAATTTTTTTGGAAAAAATGATCATGCCGTACGGTTATATTAAACCATGTGGGGAGGACTCGCGGTTAGTCAAAATCGTGCAGATGGCCTACATTTTTGGGCAGATCCATATCACATAGTTGGAACATAGTTTCTCAAAACATGTGGCCTAACCGTATGAGTCCCCCCCCCCTCTTCCTTAGGTACCCATGCATGGTTTTCACATAGTTTGGAAAACTGTGTGGCCAAACTATGCACTAGTGAATTTTGGGGTAATTTTACAGTTTTACACACAATGATATAATTAACCCAACCCTTCTTTCATAATCCAATTTTCAGCATGATGAACCTATATTTATTTCCATTTTGGGTATTATTAAGGCCAAATATAAGAATTAAGATATTTACTTCATTTGGGATCCATTCAAGTTTCTTTTTTTTCATGTTGGATGCACAATGGTAGGTACTCGAGTCTATTTGAGTTGTTCTTAATCTCTCTTTCTCCCATCCTAGTTATCATGGTGTAATAATTTTTACTATTTTCTAAAATATACTCCGATATGAGTTGATTTATAGGATAATAATGGAGTAGGATAGTCATATGAGTACTCGGTGGGTGGTCTATAACTCATCCCTTAAGTTTGTTGATTTTGGAATTGATGTGTCGTTCGTGTTGATTTCCTTGGGTGCCATTTATTGAATTTAGACTCCATGATTATATTCAGTAGAACCATATGGTTATCCTCTTTCAGTAAATTTGATTTTTTTTTATTAATAACACAAAACAGATGATGTAGGGTAATATGTCATTATTGGTTTTTAGTGTTTTGAGACTTTTGATCCACTTTTTGTGTGTGTTCAAGCTTAACCCCACTAATGGTAAGACTGTTTATATTAATTACATATTAAATCCTTAAATATTCAATAGATTATAACTTTTAATTTCCACTTCACATGCCTAAGGTATTTGGTTAAATGTAGTCAATTCATTCAAATGATATTATGACAAGCATGCTAAATTATATGATTTCGCCTTAATAAATATAAAAGGAATGTTTTTTTCACATATTTAGCACACCATTCCATATTCATGGAAGTGAATAGAGTGAACCAGATTAATTTAACTTGACATACATGGTTTTAATTTAAAGGTTTTATGCTACTTATCCTTGTCAAACTAATGAAAGTTAAGTCCTAAACCAAGTGAATTTGTTAATGTCATAGTTATAATAAGACCACATTAATTATAGTTAATTAAACGTAAGATTATTCATTATACACATATACCTTGACATCCATATTGAATTTATTGACTCGTGTTAGCTATTGTATTCCTGAGGGAATGCCTTGGGTACTCATGGATTTCATTCCAATTCTATGATGTTTGTTTCTTAGGTGAGGTCTACCCAAGAACCTGGTTCTTTTCTACATTTAGATAACTAGTATGACACTATAGGATCCCTTCATTATTATTAAAGGATGCCTTGGATACACTCCTTGGATCCATCATTACATAAGGTTCCTTGGTTTTATCCTTGGTCCTGGACACCTCTTATCTCTCATTTTACCTTGGATGCATTCCTTGGACTCAATTAGAAACATTATTTTAGGTATGACATGGTTTTTTCTCCTTGGATTATACTATTACCCCTTATCTAGTCTTAGTTACTACTGATTTAACAGACCCTGAGTTTTAGGTCACCTTTGTGAATACCATGGAACCACTTCATAATAATTATCAATTATGGTTGTCATGTTACATCTTGGAACCTTAACTATTTATACTATCATGAGGTGATGTAGTGATGGATATGACTCATGTGACTAGTTTATATAAACATGTAATCATTTAATTAATGAATTGGTTATATGTTCATACACTAGACAAGGGATAAAGAAGTTACTTGATTATTTAGTTATATTGTATTGCTTTACTTTAAATATGCATGCTTTAATACTATTACATTTTTATTACATGGGCTATATGTTATAGACATTGTTTGTGGTATCCCGCATAGATTTATCTCACATGATCTATGGGTTCCATTTGGTACTCGAGGAAGATTACAAGTATGTAGGTATTGATAAAGGGAAGTTTAATGCTTTAGAAACCTAATTTCTTATTGTGCTGGGATAGATCTTGTAGCATATGAAAGAGATGTAGCTTGGGATTCTTGGGATAGTTTATGTATTTAATTTTCCACATTGGATATTTCATGTATTCTTTCTACTTTGTATCCATGATTTCTAGCATTCTAGTGACATGAAATTTATCATAATTATCTATTGTATGTTTTTTGAGTTATTTTTGTTATTAGTATCCCTATCTCTTTCCACTGAGTATTATATTTACTTATTGCTTCCTCTATTTAACTCTATTTCTAATTATCCATTGTGTTATACTCAGGTAATGAGAGCATAGTCTCCCCATGGACACACCCTAGTCCCTCACAAGTAGTTGGAAGCATCTTGCATTCGGGGAGAAGTGCTTGAGGCCATGTGGGACACCAATCCTCGGGCACCTCATAACTGAAATTTGGGTTAGGGATAGCACAACCAACCTTAAACATTTTGTAACTGTTATTTTACTATAATATTATATTTCCACTCTGATTTGGTAATTTTTTTTACCTTTTTTCTAAAATTTATGTCATTTTATGTTGTTCAATCCACCACATAAAAGGTATTTCCATGTCTAGTTGTTCCTATAAATACGTAAACATGGATTTTTCTTTTTGACACATAGTGTTAAAAATGTATGATTTTATAAATTTTCATTATGATTATAATAAAAATATCAAAATCAGAAAAAATTTCCATCAATTAATTTAGAGGGTTAGAAAATATTATATATAATAATATTTGACGCAAAAAAAAATAATTTTTTTGGTTTCCTTTTTGTATCTTGTTTTTTTAATTAAAATAATTCATTAATTCACATACCACCAACTAGTTTTTACATTACTAGAAAAGAATATTAATAGTGATTATTTCTCATTAAACAACTAAAATACATTAATCAAAATATTTTCATTATAATTGAATGAATATTCATAAGAATACAATTTGGATTGACATATACTAGACCTCCTTTATAAAATTTATTATAGTATACCAAAAAATCCTTATGGAAGCATACTTTAAAAATATAGTTTTTTCGGATAACACCATAATGATAGAACTATATAAATGTCAGGAATATGTTATTTATTTACCAAATGATATTGAAGAAACTAAATTTACATTCAACTATCATATAGTTTTTATTTTATTTTAATCTACATGAAAATAAAATATTTTTATATGAGTCTCTAACTAGAATACCATATATATTTTATGAATAATAATATAATTAAAACTTGATTGGTAAAATAATGTGAAAATAAATAATTTTGGGATTTTATGAAATGTATTTCAATGAATCATGATGGGTGTAACTTAATAATTATTGAGATTTACAATAATTTTATAGAAATATAAAACAAATTTGATAAATGATGTGAAACCATACATATTGTTATCCTGATTTTGAGGATCCTATAGTTTCATCAAAATAAGTTTCATTCAATGAAACATGAAACTTATAAAAATAATAATTTCATATAATAATCTATTAATATATTTAAAAAAAATTTGATAGTGTTGGAAACATTAAATCAATGTATAAAATACCAAATTACACCAACATGAGAATGATAGATTTACAAAATCACATAAATTATATATTAAATAAAATAAAATGCAATGATATATCAACTAGAATAGTAATTTTAATAATATATATTGATATCCAAATAATTTTTAATTATATTTTATAAGATAAATTATCCAAATTTATATTTTTTAGGGAATGGATCCTTCTATCCTCCTTTTTTTAAGACCATGGTGGTCAATGGAGTCCTAAATAATTTTCAGTAGTGTTTTTGATTTAGAATTTGGAATTGTGATGATATCATGACATGATAGAGATTTAACATCATGAATGTTTCATTTGAGGATTGAGTAGGATTTCAGTTCACATCCTGAATAAAATCCACAGAATGTGTGAGGGTGGTTCTTTGTGTATATTCATAGCCTGTTTTTTGATCAATACAGGGGTAGATTGGGTTTCATTCTAAGTGAATCTTACCATCAATAATCAAATCGTGAAATGGAGTTCATGATGTGAATTATTTATTGGTTGATTATTTTAAGGTTATTTTTTTAGTTGAACATAAATCATGGGGCATCCATAGCATGAATGGAAATTTTACATGGTGAATAACATTGGGGAAGTGTTCCTATAAAACATACAGTAAAATGATTCTTCCAAAAGTAATGGTTTTTATATCAAAAATATATGTGGGAAAATTAATTTCCTTACTGAATTTTGGAATCCTTTTCACATGTTTTAATTCCCTTCTTACCATGTTTATTCTGTGGTATTATGAGGTGGGTTCTTCCTCTATTTCTTATGGTTTATTCATGGATTGGACTTGTTTCCTCCCATTCTTCCTTTATATTTTATAGAGATTAGTAACCCTTCCCCCTATGGAGTTCTATTATTTTTTGTTATCATGTTTGTGTAGTGGAATTCATGGAGGTCTATAGTTTTCTTGGGGTATAGGTGATCAAGATCTTTTTTGTTATTCAGTTCTTGTTTGAGGAATACTAAAACCTTAATGTAGAGTATATATTACTTATCCTTTTATTATTTTTTGAAATCATAAATCGGAAATTCTTTATCTCTTTGGGTGGTGTTGAAATTTGCCTTACTAATGTAGAAAATGAATTTATGAAAATAAATGGTTTTTGGGTGCACTGATTGCATGTGTTATTCCACCATGATAATGGTTTTCCTATTGATTTGAAAGATAATGATATATATATATATATATATATAATTTTTAAATAATTTTTTTTATTTTGAGGTTTATCATGTTAATTTAATGGAAAATGGTTAATAAATGTAAATCCAATAATTTCGTTATTAGAAAAATACTTAAATAGGTATGTTTATTGATTCCAATGGTTCATATAATTTTATGGGAATGAAATGAAGATTAATGAATGTTTATTTCAATTTTTGATTACCTATATTAATAGAATTGGATGAATAACATAAATATGCTAATGCTTTTTGATTTATGTAATAAAACATTATGTTAATGATATGTTATTCATTAATGTTACGAAAACTATATGTTATGCTTGAAAGCATTGTATAATGAATTTTCATATTTTGAAGTCGATTCCTTTTGTTACCTAAAGTTGTAACATGTGATAAATAAATTGGTTTATTCAATATGGAATAAAACTATTGGTTTGATATAGATAACTAATTGATACTATGTGGGGAAATTTGGATCTAGTGTCAGGAAGCCAAGTTTTTAGAGCCTACTAGCCTTGTTGTCTCTATTGTTGGTTTTCTTCCTTCAGTGTTTCTATGGATCTGAGAATTAATATAAAATGTTATGTGGGCCTACAATTGTTTTTAGTCAGATGAGATATGAGATGGAGGCCTGGATTTGTGGTAGTAATTTGATTCATGTGATGGGGAAATTTATGGGGATATGAATTATGGTTTTAGGGATGACACCAGAATTGATGGAAGGGGTTGAAGCTGTCCTTTCCCCTTATTACGATGAAATCTCTATGATTTCTTGTAAATAAATATATTTAAAATATAGATGTTATGGTTATGTGTTTATCTATAATATTTTCCCCACTTCTTTAGGAATCTATAAGTAATTGGTTTTGATACTAATTTATGGAAGCTTAAGATGTTTTATAAAGTACAGATAATTATTTAATGTTAAATGAAAAATTAATAATTTAACCCATGGGGTTGGTTCTTATTGGAAAGAACACATTCATAATATTTGGTACCTTGGACTCGGTTGACTTATTCCTAGAGGGAATGAACGTCACTTTTTGATTAATAATATATTAATGGAATAACTTTAATTAATGGAAAATGAATTAATTAAAATAAGATTTAGATGTAACAATAATATAATAAATATCAATATATTTCTTCCTAAATGCTTGTGTGCTTATAGTATATCTAGTTCTTAGTATTGGTAGATGGGTGTCCAATAGATGATTGTTGCAGTTGACCTTGAGACTATGTTAATTACCACAGTGTGTTATGGAGGTATATTATATCCATTATGTTGTTTTATTTCAAATACTACCACATCCATTTCTTTAAGGTGTTTGAAATCCACTGGACTCTAGGAGGGCGTTTTCACCCATATCATGTTTAGTGAGGGATGGATGGATAACTACCCCAGTTGGACCCTCTCTCTTCTCCTAATGATATTTTTTCTAGTATACATGGTGGTTATTAATCCCATATATTTGTATATAGGTTTTTAATGTCTTATGGTTATTTTATATAGATTTATCTCTAGATATATTATCCTGGGGATTATTATAGGTATTTCATATATGGGTTGTGATTTCTTGATATACATTACACGGTGTATGGGTTTTTATTTCTTATTATACAATATCTGATGCATGATACATGAAGTATAGTTTATAGTGGATCTAGGAAACTACCTGGTTTCTATATGGAGATTCGGATGTGATGATATGATGATGTGATGAACAAGATACAAGTTATGATACCTTATCTGGGGTATCTCTCAGTTGGATTCTTTTTTAGAGATATGGATTGGAATGTGAGATATTTGGGAAGAGATAAAAGTTTATTGGTAAATAGTAGAAGAATACCATTACTTTTTTAATATAATATATGATCTATTTTATGAGTTACTTGGTGATAGGTATCTATGTTGAGGCTGGGAACTTGGTAAATGTTTTAAGCTGGTGAGAAAGTTTCACAAGTTGTTAACTAGGCTTCAACATTCTTTCTATAAATTTTTCATGAGAGGTTCTGAGGAGGATCTCATTAAATTTACCAATTATTCTCACCCTATGATGGTATAAAATATTTTTCATGTTAGAAGGAGTATGTTAGAGATCATGTAGGATATTACTACCTTATGGTCGTTTGGGAGATGTTTTGGAATTGTGATCTCTGTCAAGTTTATATTTTTATACTTTTAGTTTTTATTTATAGTTTTTTCATTATTTTAATTTATGTAACTAGGGTTTCTTTTAAATTCATATAAATAAAACCTCACTTATCATTCATTTATACCACATGTTAATAGATAAATATTCATCACATAACATTATGATTCATGCTATTATCATATGGGTTTAGTTATTTTGGAAACATGGATACATAAAAAAGTGGATCAAAAGTAATGTATATCATATCCAAGAAATTTATTCATAAATTGAATCCTTCTTAGACATATCATATATAATAAATTTCTTCATTAACTATGGAAAAGAAACATAATATAGGGTGAGATCAGATGCTTAATATGGTTAAACATGGGAGATATCAATATATTATCATATTAAAACATAAGATAATAATTATTATATGATATCATGAGAATAACATATAGAGTTCACAACCAATATATCATGGATTTTAAACGTGATACATAGCATAAAACATTATCATTTCAAAATACAGGAATCAAAATAGTGTGAAATAATTATAAATCAATCATGAACCATAATTTTATTTCATATAAGTGTGGAACCATCATATGTATAGAAACCATTTATATATAAATTTTAATAACCAATATCATAAAATAATTGTGGATCTGGCATCCCTACTTATTACCGATATCATAACAGACCATCTATCACCACCTATATCCCATAGTGGATCAATCACATTTACTTTTTTCCCATAGTGGATCAAGAACATCTACTTACTTTTCATAATTATCTCATGATATAGAAAACAATACCCAATGCATTGTATGGAAATATAATTCAGGTCCCACAAGTCACATAATGAAAACCATACATATGTGTTCCATAATATCATAAAGAAATCTCTATAACATAACATGTTTAATGGAAAAATGTTTTATAAACATTTCATCAGTCCATAATAGTATAATCCATGGTAAATAAAATGGATTCACCAGAACATAAACATCATAATCAAAAACCATAATGAGAAAGAAAAAATATTATACCCTTTAATCATACCCCTAGTAAAACATAATTAACAAAAAAAATTCATTGTTGAATGTTAGTTCCCTAAAAAATAATTAAAATCATTTTTGAGGAAAATAAACTTTCATGTTTGAAAATCAATTTTTAAAATATAAAAATTTCCAAAATATTGAGGAAAATATTTTCATTGTAAATAACCTTGAAATTTTTTAATTTAAGTGTCAAATTATTTCATGTTAATGATGGTGAGAAATTTTTTTCATTTCATGAATTTTAAAACAAATATTACTTTCATGTTTTTTGGAAGAAATCCAAAGTGCCTCTATCGTAAAACATTAAGAAGATTGTGTTTAACCCATTTTCTAAAGATTCAAACATTGGTAAAAATATTTTTAATTAATCAATGAAGTTTATTAAAAATATTTTTTGAAAACAAAATTCAAAAACATTCTCTTAGAATAGAATGTATTTTTGATAGAAGATAGAAATAATGTTTATTTTCATAAAAACATTATTTTAGAATAATTAGTGCTTAATGAGTGGAAAATGAAATAAAAACGTTTACTCCAAATAAATAACCATAAAATAAGAAATAAAATGATTTTATTAATTGTTATATTATATTTTTTCATCAATGAAAAATTAATCATACATATTCATGATAAAAATGAGATTGTAACAGAAAACCAGTACAACTTTTGGTTTCTGACAAAAAAAATTTTTCCATTTCCTTGGATTTATCTACCATTTCACTTTACTCTATCTTGCACAAACCCATCCTATTTATGTTCAAAAAATACCATGGAGCTTTGTATTGTGTTGGTCTCCTCAGATATGGAAGATAGGTGGTGGTGTGTTTATAGTTGGCTCGGTTCTGGTGGTATGGTCTGTTAGTGAATCCCTCTGGGTTTCTGTCTCCTGTTCATTATTCTCTATTTAGGTTTTTCAACATCATTGTTCAATTTTATGACTAGATCAGTGGTGGTATGGGTGACGGTGTATCCTGGCGATATAATGGGATGGGTCAGTTGGGCGGGATCTACGGGATTCTGTCTAATTCAATGTGGTGGGGTCAGGTGGTTTGAGGTGGCCCTCATTTTTATGGGTTGTTTGGAGTTTTGGGTGGGTCTAATCTAGGATAGGGTTCTATTACCAAACAACTTATGGTTATTTTTGGTGGTACGGTATATTAGTTTGTTCTCACTTAACATTAATGTGATTTTACTTTATAAAATAACCAAATGGTGGTGGGGAATATGGCATGTGTCCCATAGGAATAAATGTGAGATGATATCCATTACCTCAAGTCTCAAATACCTTCATATGAATTTGAGCCTAATATATAATAAATATATTTTTATTATAAATATATTACATAAAATAATCATATATATCATAAAATATTTTATTTAATTATAAACTTTTATCACCTATTTATTAAAAACTCTTTGTTAAAATCTTCGTTTCAGGTCGCAACTGCTCCGTACTTCATGTATGTTTTGGTCTAGTAATTTATGGTACTTTTAATTTTATCATGGTTCCATTATGTAAATAATTTTAATATTGATATAAATATTATATATATTCATTATATACATGTTTATTATCATCTATAAATGTTTGAGATAGAAAAATAAAGTATAGTGATGATGGAGTATGTGGGTTGTACGTACACGTGAAAGTTGTTTCTATTTTCTTGATCACTGGAATTAAATAAATGTAAATAATAATATACCATTATATTTTAATTTTTATGTAATAAATATATAATATATTCAAAAAATATATAACTATTACCAACACTTTAAATATAAAATGGAAAATCATATCACATCACTTTGTGGAGGCAGTAGTCCACATGTACGCACAATTGATATTATTATTTTTAAAAAGATTGGAATGATAGAATTTATTTTTGATATAATAATTCCAAAGGATTAATAATGTCATAGATATCATATATTTACATTAAATACATCATTATATCTATCTATGAGAGACGGTTATGGAAAATTAATTACATCAGTTCTCAAGACGGTAGTCTTCTGTAAACACGATTGAAGGTTTCATTTCTAATTTGATGGAAAAGGATATGGATATAAGTTATTCGATAAATATAGTAACATCTCAATTTATTTTAAATTATTTTTTTATTATATTGGAATTATTAATACATTAATGAAGCTGGTACGAGAATAAGTAAAAAATAAAGAGCTTAGGGAAGACAATTACCTTCTCTTAGAAAACTCTCTATTGGATCTCTTATAAACGAACCTAGGGTCAGTATTTTTGGAATATAGGATATATAAGACAACTATTTGTATTTTAGGGATGTAAAGACCAGTAATTCTTGGGGAAATTGTTTTTTAAATACATGGGAATTTTACGAGTTCTCAGTTTCTGACGACGCTTGATTCTGAGGCTCGGTGTGTTTGGAATCAATTTCTAAAGTTTTGTTCGTGTACGTTCAATAAATGTACGTTTGGGTTATAACTTTTGAACCAGTTCTTGGAATAGAAATATGAGGGCACCGTTGAACTCACAGTGTCAGTTTTCGCTTAAGAAGACTTTCACCTTGACGGCGGATGGTCAGGAATAAAAGTTAGTTTTTGGATTTTTATAATAAAATAATAAAATAAAGTGTAGCCACTCCTTATTTTATTCCATCCTCTATTTGAGTGCGAGTAGTTGGAACCTCCACTTGGGAGTTGGTTGTGGGACCGCCACACCCTGACCTCCCATGAGAGGTTATGGTGGTGGGGCCTACCTGAACCCAACCTCCCATGTGGGGTTAAATGTGGTGGGGACCACACAAGGCCACCTAACCCATCATTAATGGGAGGAGACCTTAACCTCTCAACTATCCCTCATTAATGAGGGAGGGCCTCTCCACCTTTCCCCACCTTAATGAACCTAACCCCCTAATTAATTTGTGCTAACTTTCATGAATTAATTAGGGGGATCCTCATAATTAAATCACTAATTTGAATTATATTGCCTACGGAATAATAAGATATCCTACCTATTATTTCAATTGTAATATATCATTTTGGTGGAATGGGGGAAAGGAAAGCTAAGGGTAAAAATCTCCCAACGAAGAACCATTCTCCGAATGAAGAATGCAAAGAACGTCGGTGACGCTCTTCTTATCTGACCTTCTTCTTTGGAACCCTTTGACGTGGGACGTGATCGTCTACCACGGATTGACGGACATCCTTCCACGATGTCAATGAACAACTACCGGAAAATCAAATGTAGGGGTTTGATTATATTTAAAGTATGAACTTTTCCACATGTTCTTCCATTCTCTCAAAATGAAGAACAGTGGTATTTGTGCTTCATACTAGCGAACTGTTTGTTATCGCCTTAAACGCAAGGGATTTGGGCTGAACTAACATGTCCCAACATCCTCCGTCGATTCTTATCTCTTGTGATGTTCTACGACAAGGCGAAGAAGGTAGAAACAATGAGGTTGTGCTACCAAATGCTTCCGTGAACCGCGCCGCCCTCGCGGCGCACTAGTGCTCCCATCCAAACATCGTCGACCAAGCAGCGCTCGACCTGCCTACCCGCGGCGCCCCCAACGCGCTGCCCGTGCCCTGCCGGCACGCTGCCCGCGCCCCCCTAGTCCGCTGCCTGCACCCCCGATAGTCTTCCCGGCCTCTCTCGCACCCTACCGTGCCCCAGCACGCTGCCTGGTGCCCCCGCGCCCTGCCACGGCCTGCCCGGCTCCCCTGCGCCCCTACCGGCAGCCTGCCCCACGGCCTGCTACGCCCTTCTCGGTGTACCCACGGCCTGCCCAGTGACCAGCTGGCCTGCCCACACCCCGCGCGACCTGCCTGCTGGACTCTCGACCACCGGCCTCCTAAGCCGACCTATGGCTTCCCCCACGGTGTCGCTAGCCGAACTGGCCCGGTCTCCTAGGCTGAGTCACCGAGCTGCCTACGTGGCGACTACCGGGCCGAACCTCCCTCGTTGTCTGTTGGGCCCGACCCAGTGGACTAGGTCATAACTTAGTGGGCTGACCCGCCTAATGGTTCGGGTCAGACCCAGCGAGTCTAACCGGGTCGGCCCAAACTGGGTTGGGCCGAGTCGGTCCGACCGGGTCGGACCGGACTTGTGCCCATTACTGACCCATTACCTTCTTGGGCCATATCTCTGGCACTAGACGTCCATTTGATGAACCTTTAGAAGCGCCGGTATTCTTGGAGCATAGTCTTTCCTTTGAGTAAACCCCACTGGAGTTCGGGGTATAGTTGATTCACGGTCAGGTTGGTTCATACACCAATCCAATCGGGCCCCCATAACTAAAATACTAATAACTCATAGACCGGGCGTCCAATTGATGCGTCGTCTATTGCGTTAAGACCCCTATTATGTAGATGACCTTTGAGATACTTCTACGTGAGATTTCATGACACTTTGAGTATCGAACAGTAGCTCGTGGTACGGATCCTTCCGGTGATGAGCAGACAGAGTGCAGAGACCTAGTAGCTAACAGACCTAACGACTGCTTGATCGATTTTACTTGGAGTGATTCAACTAGTCCAGTGGGTAGTGCCCAATATTTGGCAGCAGACCCTTGGCGGAGGAGCACCTAGTATTTGGCGGAAGACCTTCGGTACTCCACAGGAGGAGTACCACTGTAGGCTATTAGGGGGAGCGCCCGGTATTTGGCGGCAGACCCACAGCGGACGGAGCACCCGGTATTTGGCAGCAGACATGTGATACTCGACAGGAGGAGTACCTCAGTAGTCCAAGGTTAGTGAAAAGCGCCTCGGTGTCACGACAGGCCCACTGTACTCAAAAGAGGAGTAGTTCTCTAGCAGTCGTGGTTTCGATAATGAAAATTCTGGTTTTAGCTGAGTCAATGACCTTTGTGTTTTCCTCATGATTGATATGGGATACTTGATAACTTAGGTATATTTATGGGCATATACCTAAGTAATGGTTATCCGTTGATTTCATACTTTGTGGTTTATCCTTGTTGGATTTTGTGAGACCTTGAGGGTCTCAGGGTCCCTACTGAGTATCGTTATACTCACCCCTGCACGGGCTTTGCCCGCACCTCATTGTGTTGGATGCAGACGACAAACAGCGCTGATAAAGGCCAAGAGTGCCAGGACTGGACAGTACCCAGAGGAGGACCTTATGACGTATCGGTACATGGTGGATTCTAATATACGTGGAGTTCTGTGGAGGCCAACTATACCTACCCTTCAGGCAGGAACCCCGGAGGATGATCCAGGAGCTTCATTCACCATTCAGTTATTTGTCCCTTTTTCGGTTGTACTTGTTTTCAGTTGTATTTTTAATTTTAAGTTGGGCTTGTATTCTTTCCCCCCTTTACTTTCAGTACTCTTGTTATACAGATTTTACTTAGTGTTTTCTTCCTCTTGTTCTATGGTTGTGTGTGTTTACAATTTATAAAGGCAATGCCTTCCCAGTTTTAGGGATTTACGCCTTTGGTGCTAGTCGCCAGCCCCTGGCCTATGGAAGGTGGGCTTGGGGTAGTCAAGATACAGGCCCCGAGGGACAGGTCGTGACAAATTGGTATCAAAGTATGTTGGTTCTACTTTAGAACATAGGACTCTGATATTTCTTTTTGTGAGGTAATAGTGTTAAGGGTATTAAGTGTGGTTTCCAGTTCAAGGAGTCCAGTGTTGGTGTGGGCGGACGACATATCCATACACCAGGAACCTGACTTCTGATTTCTGACTCAGTGCACAAAAACACTGATTGCGTGTGTGTTTTCCTTTGGGAATTCTTTAAATCAGCTCAACCAGATCATCTCACCAGGTATAGTATTTTGACCATGTTGCATCGGTTTCTTTTAGGATTCCTCCCGGCGGACGACTAGTTAGAGCCATGAGAGTTCTACGTACTGACAGCCCACTCAGTGATGAGACCTCATTACAGGGCCCTCTTCCAGTCGAGGAACCAATGGAGGCACCAGTGGTACTACTCCCCATTGGGCCACCGATGCTAGCCTCCTTCAGGCAGCAGCAGGTAGATGGTGGAGCCTGATGCTCCATATGCATGATGAGGCATCACTTCTATGCGCAAACTTCGAGAGCCTATTCCGGGCGGGGTTTGTTCCAGTGACCCTACGAGTGGTGTGGATACAAGAGCTACTTCATCTGTAGCTAGGAAGCATGAGTTTAGCTCAGTACTCAGCGAGGTTCACCGACCTCTCGTGCTACTCAACTGATATGGTATGGAACCCATTCTTCAAAGCCCAGACCTTTGAGCAGGGACTCAGACAAGAGATAAGAGCTTCAGTTATCTCTCACATCATCCCGACGTAGGTGGGAGTTTTGGAGCGAGCCCTCCTAGTGTACAGTTTCCTTGCTGAGCAGTCTCCAGCAGTGAGACCCACCACTAGTTAACTTTAAGCGGAGTCTTCTGCAGATGGAAGTAGATAGATGATGCAAAGGTCCAAGAGGACCATACCCACAGGTGGTTGACTGCACGAATCAGGATCAGTTGCACGGGGCACCTAGAGTGGAGACAGATCCATACATGCCTGGGGCGGACAGTGTTACTCCTATGGTGGGCTTGGTCACATGGCTTGTGACTGTCTGACTTGAAGTATTGATGATCAACAGACAGTTGAGGGACCTCCTAGGATGAGGCAGAGGTTCGATCGAGACGGTCCTCAGGGCAGAGGCAGACGTGGAAGAGGAGCTGTTTGTGTGGCTGGCGATGGACGACATTATGAGGTGTTATTCCCAGCGCCACCAAGAAGTCCACCCCGACCACAGGGAGTGGGTGGATAGGGTACAGCACAGCTTCAGGCAACTGAGGCCTACGATCACGGCACTCTGGAGATGATTTGAGGTACGATCTGTGTCTATTCCACCTTAGCTGCAGTTCTTATAGACATGGGTGTCGGTCACTCTTTCATTTCCACTACACTCATTCGGAGCTTGGAGATTCTGAAGGATCTGTTGGTTTAATAGTTATGGACAGAGACTCTTATGGGAGCTGATTCGACGATTACACACTGGTGCGGGCAGTGTGAGCTTACTCTAGGAGGCGAGAGCCTCGGTTGGGATCTCCTAGTAGCGGCGTCAAGGCCTTACGATGTTATCTTGGGTATGGATTGGTTATCTATAGTCCATGCTCAAATCGATTGTATTAGGCGAAAATTACAGTGTGTCCAAATGGATGGGACCATGTTTACCTTAATCGGCGAGAAGGGAACCTTTGCAGCACATGACGGACTTACTCATAGGAGGGTGCATCCAATCACTCACCAGTTGGCTTGCCTTACCCTCGGATCAGTTGATGTGGAGAGTCTGACATATCCTGTAGTGGTGGACCAGTACACTGATGTTTTCCCTGAACATGTTCCAGGACTACCTCCTCAAAGAGAGGTGGACTTATACACTGACATGTACCCCGGGATGACACTAATATCTACTCCAGCATATCGTATGTCTCCCGTTGAGCTTTGCGAGCTGCGGGTACAGCTTGAGGACTTGTATGGAAAGGGATTCATCTGGCCCATTTTTTCTCCCTGGGCAGCCCCAATTCTGTTCTCCAAGAAGGTGGATGGGATCTTGAGGACCTGTGTCGACTATCATCACCTGAACCAGGTGACCGTGAAGAACAAGTACCCACTCCCGAGGATTGACGACCTCTTTGATCAGCTCAAAGGAGGATGATGGTTCTTGAAAATAGTCCTCAGATCATGCTATCACCAGCTCAGAGTTCAAGATGAGGATGTGCAGAAGACGGCCTTTTGGTGTCATTAGGGCCACTACAAGTTCTTAGTTATTCCCTTCAGCATAACTAACACTCCAGCATTGTTCATGAGTCTCATGAACAGGATCTTCGAGCCATACCTCGATCGCTTTGTTGTATTCTTCATCAACGACATATTGATCTACTCGACTACTGAGGAGGAGCATGCCTACCATTTGCAGATAGTGCTGGACACACTCCGATAGCACCAGCTTTATGGTAATCTCTCGAAGTGCCAGTTTTGGATTCGAAAGGGTCACTTTTTGGGACACATCATCTCAAAGGCTAGAGTTGCAGTGGATCCAGTGAAGATTGATACAGTGCTTTCTTGGGATCCACCCATGATTGTGATGTAGGTTCGGAGTTTCCTGGGCTTGGTTGGATACTATCGGAGATTTTTTCTAGACTTCTCCAGAGTCGTAGAACTACTTTCATCCTTGACGAAGAAGGGGAAGTCCTTTGTGTGGTCGGAGAGATGCCAACAGATATTTCAAGAGCTGAGGCAGAGGCTTACTAGTGCCCCCATCTTGAGGCTTCCAGAGGAAGGCGTAGGGTACGTAGTCTACTGCGATGCATCAGGGACCAGACTCGGGTATGTCCTGATGCAGGAGCGAGCAGTGATCGCGTATGGTTATCAGTAGTTGAGATAGCATGAGAAGAACTATGCTACCCATGAATTGGATTTATCAACAATGGTCTTTTCCTTGAAAAAATGGAGACACTATCGGATGGGTGAACGTTTTACTATGTACTCTGATCACAAGAGTCTCAGGTATATATTCTATCAGAAGGACCTGAACCTAAGATAGCAGCGTTGGATTGAGTTCCTCTAGGACTATGACTTCAAGATAGTTTATAATCCTGGGAAGGGGAATGTTGTTGCGGATGCGCTCATCAAGAGGACTAGTATACAGCTTCTAGGAGAGGCGAAAGAGCAGCTAGCTGCCTTACAGATATCATTTGTGGATAGAGATAGAGAAGCCTATCTACAATCTCATATAGTCACTCCCCCACTTCTTCAGTGAGTCAGGGAGGGGAAACATGGGGACGTTGACTGCGAGACACGACGTGCTCAGATATCCATAGCACTGGCACCTGATGGATTTTCTGAAGGTGGGGAGCATGTCATCCTCTTCAGAGGATGTACCATGGTACCAATTTCACTACAGGATGAAGTTTTGAGGGAGTTCCACACTTCCCCTCTAGTGTTACATCCAGGAGTGGCGAAGATGTACCAGGACCTTCGATGACAGCATTGGTGGACAGGTATGAAGAAGGCAGTAGTGGAGTTTGTCTCACGGTGCCTCACTTTTCAGCAAGTGAAGGTAGAGCACCACGTACCAGCAGGCTTGGTTCATCCCTTAGAGGTCCCAGAGTGAAAGTGGGATGGTATATCCATGGACTTTGTGATGGGTCTTCCATGTATATCTAGGGTTCACGACTCGATTTTGGTGATCGGTGACCGAATTACCAAGTCGGCCTACTTCTTACCGATCAGAGAGCGGGGATCAGTAGAGATCTTGGGAAGCATCTACGTGTAGGAGATTGTGCGGTTACATGGAGTACCTTCTTCTGTTATATCCAACTGTGATGCAAGGTTTACTTCCCGGCAATGGAAGGGGTTGTAGGAAGCTTTCAAGACACATTTTCGCTTGAGCACCACATTCCATCCTCAAACGGATGGTCAGACTAAGAGAACCATCAAGACCCTTTAGTACATGCTCCATGCATGTGTGCTCGACTTCGGTCGCAGATGAGAGGATCACCTACCTTTGGTGGAGTTTTCCTACAACAACAACTATCACTCCACCATCGGTATGGCACCTTTTGAGGATTTGTACGGATGACCTTGCAGATCGTCATTGTGTTGGACAAACCCAGGGGAGTCAGTACTAGTGGGACAAGAGATGGTACGGGCAACCACCGAGAAGGTGCAGATCATCCAGGAGTGGATGGAGACTCCATAGAGCAGACAAAATTCATATGCCGATAGGAGATGGAGGCCTCTGGAGTTCAAGGATGGTGACCACATCTTCTTACGGGTCTCACCTCGACGAGGTCTATGGAGATTTGGCCGAGGTGGCAAGCTATCTCTGAGGTTCATCAGAACTTTCTAGGTCCTCATCAGAGTAGGCGAGGTGGCTTACCGCATGTCTATTCCACCTTAGTTTCATCAGGTGCACGACCTCTTCCACGTATCTCAGCTGAGGAGATACGTGTAGGACCCATCCCACATCATCGACCATGGGGAGCTGGACTTCTATGACAGGGCAACTTTCACGAAGGTTCCAGTGGATATTGAGGAACGATAGGTGCGGTTCCTATGTAGATGGTTGATACCTCTAGTTTGCATTCACTGGGAGCAGGGGAACCTCCAGGAGAGCACATGGGAGTGGGAGGCTCAAATTCGTGCTCACTACCCCCAGTTGTTCCCTTAGTTTGAGTTGTAGCTTACAGGGACATTTATCCTTGAGGTGGGGAGAATGTAAAGACTCGTAATTCACATAGAATTTTTTTTAAATACATGGGAATTTTACGAGTCCACAGTTTTTGACGGTGCTTGATTCTGAGGCCCGATGTGTCCGAAATCAATTTCTGAATTTTTGTTCTGGTACGTTCATTAAACATACGAGTGGGTTTTTATAACTTTTGAACCGGTGCTCAGAATGGAAATATGAGGGCACCGTTGAACTCTCAACGCTGGTTTTCTCTTAAGAATACATTCACCTCGACAGTGGATGGTCGGGAATAAAAGTTAGATTTTGTCTTTTTATAAAAAAAATAATAAAATAAAGTGTAGCCACACCTTATTTTATTCCAGCTGCCATGTGAGTGCAGGTAGTTGGAACCTCCACTTGGGAGTTGGTGGTGGGACCGACACACCCTAACCTCCCATGGGAGGTTACGGTGGTGGGGCCTACCTGAACCTAACCTCCCATGTTAGGTTAAATGTGGTGGGGACCACACGAGGCCACCTGACCCCTCATTAAAGGGAGGAGACCTTAACCTCTCAACTCTCCCTCATTAATGATTGAGAGCTGCTCCACCTTTCCCCACCTTAATGAACCTATCCCCCCTAAATAATTCATGCCAACCTTCATGAATTAATTAGGGGGAGCCTCATAATTAAATCACCAATTTGAGTTCTATTGCCAACAGAATAATAAGATAATATACCTATTATTTCAATTGGCATATATCATTTTGGTGGAACGGGGGAAATGAAAGATAAGGAGAAAAAGCTCCCAACAATGAATCGTTATCCTAATGAAGTATGCGAGGAATGCCGACAATGCTATTCTTCTCTGAACTTCATCCTCAAACCCCTTTGACGTGGGACGTGATAGTCAACCATGGATTGATGGCCATCCTTCCATGACGTCAATGAACGACAACTAGAAAATCAAATGTAGGGCTTTGATTTTATTTAATGTATGAACTTTTCCCCATGTTCTTCTTTTCTCTCAAAATGACGAACGGTGGTATTTGTGCTTCATACTATCGAATTGTTTGTTATCGCCTTAAACGCGGAGGATTTGGGCCGACCTAACATGGCCCGACATCATCTGGCAATTCTTCTCTCTTGTGATGTTCTACGGCAAGGCGACGAAGGCGGAAACAACAAGGTCGTGCTACCTACGGCTTCCATGAACTGCGTCGCCCCCACAGCGCACTGGTGCTCCTGGAAAAACATCACCGGCCAAGGGGTGCCCGACCCACCTACCCGTGGCGCCCTCGGCGCACTGCCCGCGCCCCGCCAGCATGCTGCCTGTGCCCCCGAAGCGCTGCCCGACCCCGCTGGTGCCCTGTCTGTGCCCCAGCATGCTGGTTGGCTCCCTCGCGCCCTGTCAGTGGCCTGCCCGGTGCCCCTGCGCCCTTCCACGGCCTCCCCGGCCCCCTACCCCCTGTCGCGGCTTGCCCGGTGCCCCAGTGCCCTGTCAGTGGCCTGCCCGACGCCCCTGCGTTCTACCGCATTCTTCCCTACGGCATGCTATGCCATGCCCGGTGCACCAGCGGTTTTCCCGGTGACCAGCCAGCTTGCACGCGCCCCGTGCGGCCTGCCTTCTGTCCTCCTAACCACCGGCCTCCCGAGCCGACCCGCGGTGTCCCCCGTGGTGTCTCTGGCTGAACCGGCCCAGTCTCCCAGGCCGAGTCACTGAGCCACCTACATGGCGACAACCAGGCTGAACCACCCTCGTGGTCCGCTGGGTCGGGCCCAGCAGACCGGGTCATGACTGAGCGGGCTGGCCCGCCCAATGGGTCGGGTAAAACACAGAGAGTCTGATCGGGTTGACCCAAACCGGGTCGGCCCAGACTGGGTTGGGCCGAGTCGGTCTGACCGAGTTGGACTGGACCCGAGCCCATTACTGACCCATTACCTTCTTGGGTCATATCTCTGGCACTGAACGTCTGTTTGATGAACCATCAGCAGTGCCGGTATTCTTGGAGCATAGCCATCCTTTGAGTATACCCCACTGGAGTTCGGGGTATAGTTGAGTCACGGTCAGGTTGGTTCGTACACGAATCCAACCGGGCCCCTAGGACTAAAATGGTAATAACTCACAGACCGGGCGTCCGATTGACGCGTCGTTTGTTGTGTTGAGACCCCTATGACGTGGCGGACCTTTGAGATTCTTCTACATGAGACTTCGTGACACCTGGGGTACCGACTAGTAGCTCATGGAGTGGATCCTTCCTGTGATGAGTAGACAGAGTGCGGAGACCTAGTAGTTGACAGACCTGATGACTGCTTGACCGGTTCTACTCGGATTTATTCAACTATCCCAGTGGGGAGCACCAGGTATTTGGAGGCAGACCCATGACAGAGGAGCACCCGGTATTTGGCGGCAGACCCACAGCAGATGGAGCACCCTGTATTTGGCAGTAGACCTGCGGTACTCGACAGGATGAGTACCTCAACAGTACAAGGTTAGTGAAAAGTGTCTCAGTGTCGTGACAGGCCTACTGTACTCGACAGAGGAGGAGTTCTCCAGCAGCCGTGGTTTCAATAATGAAAATCTTGGTTTGAGCTAATTCAATGACCTTTGTGTTTTCCACATGATTTAGATGGGTTACTTGATAACATAGGTATATGTATGGGAATATACATAAGTAATGGTTATCCATTGATTTAATACTTTGTTGTTTATCCTTGTTGGATTTTATGATACCTTGAGTGTCTCGGGGTCCCTACTGAGTATCGTTATACTCACCCCTGCACGGGTCATGCCCGTACCTCGTTGTGTTGGATGCAGACGACGGACAGCGCTGACGAAGGTCGGGAGCGCCAGGACTAGACGGTACCTGGAGGAGGACCTTACGATGTGTCGGTACATAGTGGATTCTGAAATTCGTGGAGTGATGTGGTGGACAACAGTACCTACCCTTCAGCTGGGAAACCCCGGAGGACGATCCAGGAGCTGTTATCACCTTTCAGTTGTTTGTGCCTTTTTCAGTTGTACTTGTTTTCAGTTGTATTTGTACTTTACAGTTGGGCTTGTATTCTGGCCCCCCTTTACTTTCAGTACTCTTATTATACAGATTTTACTTAGTGTTTGATTCCAATGGTACTCTAGTTGTGTGTGTTTATGATTTATAAAGGAAATTCCTTCCCAGTTTTAGGGATTTACGCCTTTGGTGCTAGTCGCCAGCCACTGGCCTATGGAAGGCGGGCTTGGGTAGTCACGATACGGGCCCCGGGGGATGGGTCTACAAGGGAGGTACTTATTACTGTTTTTTTATAAAAATTTATTAATATTTGTGAAGAAGTGAGTGGGGTGGTGTCATTTTATAAGTGGTAAATAGTGTCATTTTGTAAATACCCAAAACAATTCAATAATGGGAAGACACACTCAATTCATGTGCCTTAAAAATTTATATAGAACATATTCAAGGAAATATAGTTTTGTTACATACCTTCAAAAAATAAAAAAAAAATAAAAAAATAAAATTCCTTAATCTTATATGTTTACTTAATTTTACAATTTCAGTCTTCACCATGATAACTAGTATTGTGTTGATTTACCAGGGTAATTTATACATTAATCAAAAAAACCAACTGAAACTAATTAGATAATTTGAAAAATATTATTCAAAATATAAAAACTTATTTATAAAATAAATTTACTATATGTGTGGAAATTCAATGATAAAAAAGACACATGTGATGTGAAAACCCCAGTTTTAACCCCAACCGTGATAATTAAATTTTTTGTATTTTCAATATTAATTATGATCCAAAAATTATATAAAATTATTATCTAATATTAATTGTTCTTATTCAAAATATTGAATCAATTTTACAAAATTCAATTCATATTAGTCTAATTTTTTTATTTTAAATTAATCCCGTAAGCGTGATGAAAATGTGGTTTTCCAAAGTCATGTTTTCTTTTGTACAAAAAGCTTTTACGTAAAATTTTTAACATAAAAACTATTTTGGTGATTTAAATTGGATTATTACTAATAAATTGTAATTAATTTTACTTTTAATATAATATTACAATAAAAGTTAGCATGTAAATTCTTTAAATGAAAAGGATGTTATTTATAAAAATCAGCATTTTACACTATTCTTCCAAAAATTAATCTTTTCTTAAAAATATCAAAAATTTAATCTAAGATAATCTTGACATTGTGATTTAAACAATGATTTGAGTATTTTAAAACATATTTTAAAAAAGTGGAAAAATTTAATTTTATTAGTGTTTCACATAAATTAAAAACAAACATTTATTTGTGAAAATTGGTTTTTCAAGGCATATAAAGACTACCGAAAATTAAGTAATTATTTTTCAATATATTTTCTTTATCTAAAAATATAATAATTAATTTTAAAAAACCAATTATATCGTCCAAATTTAGCATCTAGGATATAACTTTCATGCTAAAAAAATAATATTTTAATATTATATTGTGTCTTCCCAAAACTCAATGATGCGTATAACGCAATCTATTGAAGAAATTAAATTAATTTGAAAACATATTTTTTTTATTAAATTTTATGGTGCTACATTGTACCCCTATAAAAATTAATATTTCCTATGAAATTATGAAATTATAATAAAAACAAAGTTCGATACTTCTATACCATCATATCCACACATTCCCATATAGCTACTTTAAATTTGTGGTTTCACCAAAACACTTTTATCAAGTGAGTAGACATGTTTTAGAGAACTTTATCTCTATGATATAGAATCTTCACCCATTATTTATCAATATAAAGACAGTACTCTTGTTTTATGATATCTAAGTTTAGCACATGTGAAGAATTTAGTATTGACATCCTTAAGAGAGATACATGCAACGCATCATGAACTTGAGAGTAGTTTAGTGAGAGATATAAGTTATAAAAAATAATCCCTACATGATAAAAAATAATAAAAGGGATAATATAATGAGGGATTTCCATTCGCTTAGTTCTGATTCTTATTACCTTCTTAAATTGGAAAATTCAAAGAAAAACCTTCTCACTAACTTAAAATTTCAAATCACACAGATGATTTTCAACATAACATTTCTATCAACATTATGTTACACTTATGTGTTTATGAATATCTATACAATTATATACAATTTCATTAGATATCTATAGTCCCAATATCTTTATTTCTGAAACTTCATCTCATCATATTGGAGTTATGTACTTATTTCTATATAGGGAATTATAAAGATCCATTTATATGCGAGAGTGAAATCGATTTTTCTAAGACAACTCGACTAAAGGAAGGTGCTGATCCAAGACACATTTTAAATTTATAGAATAAGATATCTAAATTTACCCTATGGATTAAATGGTTACCCCAAAGTGACCATTTTTCTAACTATGATATGTAGTTTTGAAACTGAACTCCATAACCATATCCTACTGAAGACTTTTCCATATATATTTTTAGAACCTCCATTAAAAATTAGATACTGTAGAATTTGGTACTCCATTAAACCATACCACTTTATTAATATATATATTTGGAAGCTGATCAAAGTATAAAATATTCTCCAGTAGCAATGATGTGTTCTGAATTTGTATGGTGATAAACTACAACCCATATAGCATTGTTCTCTTTATATATCTTGGGGACTCTGGTGATAAAATACATAGTGATTTATTCTTATTTCCATTCTAGTTTTGGTAATGGTTCTAAAACACCATTAAACATTTTTATCTCAAACATAACTTACTAACATAACAATAATCGAGATTCAAAATTTGCAATATCTCTCTTCGATCAATCCAACAAGAAATACTCATTCAAATATCTATACATCATTATACTTATGAAAATAATAGATAATAAATAACATTGAGATTATTCTAGCAAATACTTCCTAAAATATGTTATGGATGGAATAGATAAAAGGTTACTAAATCATATCATTCCATTATAATCAAGGATAAACTCAATAATATTGTTGGGAAAAATCCCCCAAGGTAACATTGCAGTTTTTTTTTTGGGTTGATTGTGTTTCTTGACAAAGAAGGTTTTCATAGATATTTGTCGAGTTTCCAAGAATTTTATGACAATCCTTGTTGAGAAAGAACGATGACAAAGGAAAGGACGATCTGGAGGCGGTAAAAAAGAGCAGTACAAGGTGGCGATGTTTCACAGTGTTTGCCAAATTTTTGGGGTCCAAAATTTGGAGTTTGGTGAGCATCCCGAAAATAGGATTTCCATGAAGATCATAATTTAATATGGAAAAGGCATGAATTTCGCGAAGATAGGACTCATGGTTTGGAAATCACGAAGACCAGAAGAATTGAGGCAGTGAGTCTTTGTGATTACGTCAAGCTTCGTGAATGGCAGAGACTGAAGTTCATCGCGGCGGTGAAGGGCTTTGCGATGGAGCTTCGTGGAGAAGGCGCGAAGGTATGTTGACGATGATTCTTTGCGACTACGTCAAGCTTCGTGAACAGGAAATTGCCATGGTGCTTCGCGATTTGGGAAGAATTCCGGCAGAAACTTTGGAGCTTCGTGATTTGAGATGACGTGGCGTTGATTTCGCGTGGAAGGGACGAGGGTCGGTGGAATCTCCTATAAATAGAGGCCGACCCCCTCGAGAGAAGTAGAGAGAATTTTCAGAGGAGATCATTCGATCTCGATTTGAGAAGGTGGTTCGCGGAGCCAGTGTGCTTCGCGGCGGCTATTGTAGCTCCGCGAAACCTGCGAGCTCCGCGTTGGCTTACTAAGCTTCGCGAGGGTCGTTGCTCTATGACGGCTTGAGCATCGTGAGAGTGCTTCGCATGAGTTCTTCGCGAGAGAGCTTCGCGAAAAGGTAGGAGCTTCGTGAAGGCTTGTTTGAGCTTCGCGAAATTGGGAGCTTCGCGAAGTAGGGTGCTTTGTGAAGGTACTTTCCAAAGGTAGTTTCCCAGTGGTCAGAGGCAAAGTGCTATTCATCAGTGGATGAAATTTGGACATTAACAGAGCATCCATCATCAGTTAAGGATGCGTGCATTCATGAAAATGAAGAGACCTACAGGTCTATAAAATGTGAGTGAATCCCTTCACAGAGCAGTGAACTTAGGAAGAGGAAGAAGGTGATCCTCCCCACTGGCAGTGAGCCAGAGAGAGAGAAACAGGGAGTGACCCTTGGTAAAGTAGTGAGCTGACCCTAAACGTTGTAAAGGCAGTGAGCCTGGGAATAGAAGTGATCTAGCCTGAACCATTGTATCCACAGCTAGTGAAGTATAGTGGAATTTGGTACGACCGGTAACCTTTCGGCGTATGCTCCTTGGTCGTAGCCCTTAGCGGTGTACCAAGTAAAATTGTTGTGTCATGTGCTTGATTTACCTTCTGTTTATATTGTGAAACAGGAAAATAGAGAAGAGTGTTTTGCTTAACAGCGAAACAAGATCAGAATGGGATTTCATTTTAAATTAGTCATACCCTGATTCACCCCCCCCCCCTCTCAGGGTATTCAGCCTTGTGGACCTAACAAATATATATGGCCTTATTCTCTATCATTTCATCTTCTTAATGTGCCTCTTTAATCATCACTTATATAGATGGTTTAATAGTCATTTAAGAAAGATACAACTTCTCCCCTTAAATATTTTGAGGTATATCCTTTGAAAATCCAAAAATATTGGATCTTTTGTGATTCTTATCATGGATAAGATTGCATGATCCTTTCATCTAAAGTAATAAATCACATTTTTTCACTTTTTGGGTGTGGTAATATATTGATAAATCATAATATTTAATCAATTCCAACCATATTCTCAAGAACATATTCAACTCCTTCTCTGTGAATATATATATTAAAATATTATATCACACTTTACTTTGTATATAAAATACCTTTGTATCTTTAATGAAAAAATTTACCTAGTTAACTCCAAATCAAGAGTTTCTTAATTTTTCTAATCAACCTTCAATTGGAATGATACATAAGCTATAACCATGTAATTATACATGACAATGAATCCTAGTCCATTATTTAATGCATTCATATATAATAAAAACCCATCTCCACTATAGTGTAATGTAATCATAGGTATGATGACTGACCTTCTCATTTGTTTCAAGAAATTTTTTTCACATTCATCTATCTAAAGTAACTTGGCTTCCTTTCGATTTTACATGGTCAGTAGATTATATTTTCTTGTGAAATTCCCCCCAAACCATCAATAATATCATTCCAAACAACGAAAACATCATACCTTAGTCATGGTCGTTGGTCTAGGATGATGTTAAATAACTTATATCTTTGTTGGATCCTTGGATATACCCTCTACTAAAATTATATAACCAAAACATAGAACCTTGTTTAGCCAAAATTCACATATGGTAAATTTTTATTTCCAATTATCCATCCTTAGGGTCATTAGTATAATTATAATGTTCTCTTCATTCTCTTCATTTTTCATTTAATATATAATAATATCACCTATAAATACTACCACAATCATATAAAGGTATTCTCTAATGACTATATTAATTATATCCGTAAAGATAGTGGGGGAATTAGAAATACTATTTGGAATCAGTATGTATTTATATTGTCTATACCTTATACATAATTCTATCTTGATATATCCTACTTATTGACCATCAATTGATGATATTCATAATTAAGTTAAATCTTGGAAATTAATTGATCTTAATATAGTTGATCAAACATGTCCATAATATGGGGTAGAGGGTACTTATTCTCAATTTTGTTTTGGTTAAGTTTCAGATAATCAATGCAGAGTGGCATCAATATATATTTACTCTAAATAAAAAATAAAAGTTGAACCCCATGTTGAAACACTTGGATGAATAAATACCTTATCAATATTATCCTAGATTTTTTTCTATTCAAGAAACTCAATGAGTTCCATTCTACAGGGAGTTATTGAAATAATTATAGTAGTATGTTTGAGTTTTATTGAAAACTAGATTTCATAGTTTTGTGGATTACTAGGAAAATATTTTGGAAAGGCTAAAAACTCACACAAAATAGACATATCATCAGTATTTATTTTCTCCCTACCTATATGAGATAAACAACCCATTTTTAATAGGAATAAAGTCCCATAAATGGATTTGATTTCCCTAAAAATTTCATATTTACCACCAAATTGATAGACTATAATATGTTGGTTTGAAATATCAAATGTTTCTTAACATATTTATCAAATAAGTTATTATTTATATTGATGAATCCAATTCATTCTTAAGATAACATCAAAATTAACCAGAGGGAGAATAAAAAAATTGTAGAAAGAACACTCCAACAAACTTATAACAGATAAGAATCATAGACTTGAGATGAAATAATCATAAAATTTGGGTTTTTAATAAATAATTAAATATATTATTATTGGGTTATCATTTTTATACTCTAGTAAAATTCATCATCTATAAAAGAGTGGATATATCAAAAAAATAATATTTAGTAGTACTAGAGAGGATAGTAAGTGTGCCTTTCATAACATCATTTTTATATCCCTCATAGAAAATAGTGTTCACAAGGGATTTCACTTTTTTTGTTAGCTTTAGATGTTATTTATTTTAAACATTGTAATTAAAATTAGGATTTGATCACTGGTTAGCATAATTCCTATACTTCTTTAATTTGAAGTATTGGAGTTCCATTAGTGCATTAGTGGGAATATTCTTCTCTTTTGTTTCCTTAATAAGGCCATTCATTTCCTTTTGATATTCATAGGATTTATGACATACCCTTCCACATTTTAAGAACCTCATAGTTCCATTCATGTTGTAACTATGATATTTATTCCCATATTATTGGCTGGTAGATAGCCGTATTTTCTTTCCATCGTGTAATTTATTCATGTTTTCATGAGACTAGATCTTCCATTTCATATAAACATCATGGGATTGGTAGGAATATCCAATTTTTATTTCTAATGTTTTTTAACATCAAACAATTAATTTGTATCCATTAATATCATTTATTACTAATTCCTTTTGTAAACCTTTTTTAAGACACTAAATAATATTTTGACTTTACATTCATGTTTGATGATAATAAAAAAAGTATACCTCACAAGTCTTGAGAAATTATCTTTATAGGTACCAACATATTCATTATACTACAACTTTATCTCAATGAATTCCTTCTAAATATTAATTTGAATAATACAATAAAATTACATATTGAATAATATTCTCTTAAACAAATCCCACTTTATAGATATGATTTCATCATGTGGCATCATATTCTTGATATGTGTCTACCATTGATCCTTTAAACCTTCCAAATGATTGACAATGAAAATGATTTTTTCATGCACTAAACATTGGATAATATAAAATGTATTTCCAATAGTACTGATCCATTACCTACACTAAAAGAATGTATACATTGACTCATGAAGAACATAACATAACAATGTTCCCTACTTTTCTCATTTGGAAATTTAGCATGATCCGTAGCTTCTAAATTTTTTCTAAGCATTGAAATAATGTTCTTGAATTCTAGATCACCTTGCATTTGGTTTCTTAGGTGTACAATTATTACATTACCCATCTCATTCAACATGAACATGGTTCTTCCAGGCTCTATCCATTGACTCAAAATTCATAGTGTGATCAATAATAATCATTGTACGAAACCAGATAATCACAGAAACTAATTTATATGATGTATTAAATCATGAAAAGTTCTTTTAAATCTAAGACACCTTAGTTTTAACCTATATAAATTATGGTCATCATATATTTAAATCCTTTATGATATTTCTTAATGCATTTGTGAAATTCAAAAAATATACCCCAAGAGTGTAAACACTGTTGTGAATTAAGGCTTGTTTTCATGCACGATGTGGTGATTGAGTCAAGTCCCAATGATACCTTTTCATAGTTATTACCCCTATGTACCATTATTGCAAATCCACATCCACCTGTAGTATCCAGAAAATAATGTAATTTCTATAAAACCACTATCTCTATCCTTTTCCAAAATTATTGTACAGTTTCCTATACTTTTCTTATCCCTAGGGTTCTCACTAAATTTTTCTCATCCTATTTCCCAATGTTTTACTAATCCTGGATCTGATACCAATTATAGTGACCCTCACTTCTCATATATTGATATCACATCTTAATATATGAATATTCATTGGATAATATAATGATCTGTGCCATAATCATATGTTTTTTGTTCCTTTCGAAACATGGATACATAAAAAACTAGTTCATAAGTGAACTAAATCACCTCCCACTAATTTTATCATAACCACAACCCTTCTTATATATATCATACATAATAAAATTTTTCATAAACTTGGGAAACAAAACTTCATAAAGTGTTGTCTTAAATCCTCAGTAATGGTAAACATGGGATATTTCAATTGATTATAATATGAAAGAATATAATAATAATAAGGGTATAAGATCCTTAAAATACAATATATTAGTCCAACCCAATATATCATGGATCATAAACATGATTAATAATATAAAATAATATCATTTCACAAGACACGAATCATAATATTGAGAAATCATTTTATATCAATCATGAATCAAAAGTTCATATCAAAAAAGTATGTCACTATAATAAGTATAGAAATCATTTCGTATGTCAGGGTTAACTACCAAGAACATAAAATAATTTTTTATTATGTATCCCTACTTTTTCAAAGTTTCATAACATATAAGGAATCACCACCTTCACCACATAGTGGATCAACATATTTACTTGTTTCCCATGGTGGATAAAGCACATGGCATGTCATCCCATAATTATATCTTGAGATTTAAAACACTAAACAATACATTAAACGTATATATAATTATGATACCACATGTTTTTTAATTCAAACCATAAATTTTTGTTCCATAAGATCATACAACATTCATCATAACATAACACAAGGAAAGAAAACAGATTTCATAAACATTTCGTCAATTCATTATAGTATAACCCATGAAAAATAAACAAGTTTCATTAGTATCCCATCATTATAATCATATATAATTAAGATTAATAATAATAATATAAACATTAGATCATATCCACATTAAATTATAAGGGACACAAATGGTTGTTTTCATTTATGAATAGGAATATTACAAAAAGATCATTAAAAACATTCCTAAGTAAACTTCCCTTTCCACTTTAAAAAAAATCATTTAAAATTAAAAAATTTCCAAAATATTAAAGAAAACATTTTCTCTAAAAAAAATTATCACATAAATTAATATTCTAATCATTCCGGGGTAATTACGGTGGTAAATTCCTTTCATGTTTTACATGTTAAACAAAAATTCCTTTCACATTTTTGGTGAAAAGACGAATGTGCCTCGTCTGGAAAAAGATAAGAATATACCTTTTAAATAATTTTGAAAATTTTAAAAAATTCATAAAAATTTATTTAGACAATCATTATATAGTAATAAAAACAATTTTTTAGAAAAATTCATAGAAAAAATTGACATGTAAGAGAACATATTTTTGATCAATGAGAGAAATAAAGATGATTTTTCTTAAAAAATGCATTTGGTTTTTTTAGTTATTAAAGTGATAAAAACGAATGTAAAACATACATTACCTAAAAATAATAACATTATATTAAAATAAATGAGTTTCTTGAGAGATATATCACAATATTTATTCAATCATAACTTAATCATAAACTTTCCCAATAAAAAATGAGATTGTAATATAATATCGTTACCACTTTGGTAATATTTCAATCATAAGACCCATGAAAGAAAGAACCATAGATGGATATGAATATCACATAATTTTCTTGATAATAATCATAAAATACATTCATGGAAATTATTTATTAAAAAAAAGAAATAAATAGTGAATAAGGAAAGTGTCCCATAGAAATAAAATTTATATGAAAACCCCTTAACTTAAGTCTAGACTTCCTTAGTATGCATTTGAACCTCTAATAAAATAAATATAGGTTTATCATTCATGTATTATAGAACCATACCCATATATACCATACCATATATAATTTAACTATAACCTTTTATAACCAATTTATTAAGAAGTATTTATTTAAATCATAGTTTTCATTATAATTACTTCATTTTTCATGTATGTTTGGTTCAGTAATTTTTTCCTTGTACATTGATCGTGGTTGAATCACATAAATAATTTTAATCATTATTTTAATATCATACATATTAATTATATATATATACTCATATATATATATATATATATATATTTCAAATTGAATTACACCTTTCATTGAGATAGCAACTCGTACATATGCATAAACATTGTATCAATTTTTTTATTGAAATAACAAAAAAAGGAATATAATAACTTAATATTATATAATAATTTTTATATCATGTATATTATATATATTCACTAAATATATAATTATTTCCATAAATTTATAAATAAAATTAAAAACATATCATGTGGCTTCATGAATGCACTAGTCCCCACATACACACAAATGATATTATTATTTTTCAATGGATTGGAAGGTCATTTTTTAGATTTGATATTATAATTAAAAAATTATAATTATGTCAAAAATATCATATATATATATATATATATATTAAATATTTATTTTTATCCATCCATGATAGGTGGTGATGAAAAAATGAATTACATCGATTCTAGAGGTGTTAGTCCATCATACTCATGATCGACAGCTTCATTTCCCATATGATGGAAAAGGATATTGATATAGGTTATTCCATAAATATAATTACATGTCACTATATTCTAGATTATTTTTTTATATTTTAATTATTAATTCATGTATTAATGGGGTAATAAAAGAAGATAAAAATAAGAAATCATAGTGAATAAAGTTACCTTCACTTAGAAAACCCACCTTTGGACCTCTTATTAAGGGCCCAATGGTAAGTTATTTGGAAAAAAGAAGATTTTGAAAGTGTCTTAGTATTTTGAAGAGATAGTTTTCTAGTTTTGTTTAGGCTAAATGTATTATGAGGTGATAATAATTTAGGGTAAGAGGTTCTTATTTATAAGTGAAAAAAGTGTCATTTTTGTAAATACACCAAAATTATTCAATAATGGGAAGTCACTCTCAATCCATGTACCTTGAAAATTGATAAATAATTTATTTTAGTTAATAGTACTTCAATATACACATACATAAAAATTAAACATGTTATTAAATTATTCTCTAAGTTTACTTACATTTACCAATTTATTTTTCACCATGATAACACGATTTTTATTTATTTACCTAGGTAACTTATCCTTTAAGAATAAAACATACATTAGAATTATTGGATAATTTTGAACCAATTATTATAGAAATTAAAACAATTTTATCAAATAAAATTAATATTTGTATGGAAAATTAATTTTAACACATGTGCATATAGCACACAAAACTAGGTATTAACCATAATTGTGGTAATTACATTTTTATAACTTTCACAATTAGTTATGTAAAAAATGAATTAGAACAAATTAATAAATATTAGTAATTATAGTTATAAATATTTAATAAATTTTACCTGTCTCAATTTATATAAATAGACATATTTAATTTAAAATAAACCAACAAGTGCAGTGAAAATATGTTTTCCAAAAGATAAGTTTTATTCAGTACAAAAAGTTTTCATTTCAATATTTCTTCATAAAATTAATTCCAATGATATATATTGGATAAATTATAATATAATTAAACAAATTTATCTTTTTATAACATTATAAAAACAAAATTAAACATGTAAATTCTTTAAAAAAGGTAGTTTTTCATAAAAATCATCATTTTTTACTATTCGTTAAAAAATGAATATTTTTATAAAATTCACATAAATTATTAGAAAGATAATTTTAGCTTTTTGGTTTATAAAATTTAGTTTATTTTTCTAAATAAATTGTATATAAGTGAAAAAAATGTAATTTTATTATTTGTTGAAAAAATCAATAAAAAATATTTTTTTTGATAAAAATGTATTTTCGAGGCATATAAAGGTTTTAAAAAAATAAGGTAATTTTTTATCAATATATTATCTTTATCCAAAACCTTCATATATAATTTTATAAATTTGGTTTTCATATTTATACCACAATATTCAATGACTGGGTTATAATGGTCGTGTTTAAATAATAATATTTTTAATTGTATATTGTGGTTCCTTACTAATCAGTGTGGCGTGTAATTAAAATAATATAAGAAATTGAATTTATTTAAAGAAAAAAAATATTCATAAAATATTTGGTTCTTATATTATGAGAATTATTTGATTGGTTTACTTGACCGCTCTATCATTCCTCTTATTCTTTACTATGGTAATTTCTCTCATTTGTATCTATGTTATACATTCGGTGCTTTTCACCAAACCACGGCCTATTAAAGGATGGATTCGGGAATTATTATCTCCCCTGTATCATTTCCAACCATGGAGGGGTATATTTTTTGGTTGGGTTGTGACAGATATATAGTATAAAATACCCTAATAAATAAAATTATTTATATTGAAGCACTGAATAATGAAATGGAATTTTCATTACTAGGAAAGAGGATAAACATTATATAATAAAACAAATTAAGTTAAATCATGCAATGTTTTATATATTAAATTCATTCACATCAATAATTAAATATAGTATGAAAGTTAATTGTTTTTTTGAATAACGTAGTTTATGGGTTATAAAAATTCATTCAGTTTAGAAATATATCCTATAAAAATTATATATATACATATATATATATATCCATAAGATATAAATTAACTATAATATAAGACTAAAACTCTCATTGGTACAAAAACCATCATATGATTTACTATTTTATGAAAGATACTTTGGATTGATAATAATATTATATGATACATGGAAAATGTACTCTCAATCAACATGGTAGAGGATCTATTAGATTTTATAATATTCATCAAATGAGGTATAGGTTATGTAAAATTTGGTTATAACCCAAATGATAAGATAAAGGTTTATACATTGGTTGGAGTTCTAGGTAGGACCATTATAAATAAGATTCTTTTATAGATGTTGTATATAAAAATATAATGAGTATATATTAATTTTTTTAAATGATCATAAATTCAAATTAAATAAAAAATAAATTCTTAGTACATAATTTTAAGGATGAACAATTTTTATGCACTATTAAAATATAATGATTAAAAAATCAATATTTTAAAACTAAAATGTTAATTTATTATACTTATTTAAAATTATATATCTCACATTCCTAAAATGGGGTATTTATAATACAATATTTCAATATAAGTTACCTTAAAATTATCTTATAATGAGATGGTGTGATCTAAAGTATGATATGATAATATTGTATAAAGCATTTCAAACTGGAAAACAAAACAATGAGGGGAAATGCTAGCCGATCAGCAATGCAAGGTGGGGTGCTAGGAGATCAATGATGCAGAAAGCTGGGGAGGGGTAGTTCAAGTGGGCTGGGCCTACGGGTCTTGTATTGGGCATGGTATGCCTCTGGGCCTTCAGGTCATGTATTTCGGTTTTGTCGGGCCTTGGGCCTTGGGCCTACGGGTCATGTATGGGTTCCCCTTAAACCCTTAAAAGGGGGATTATCCACAATAAAATAAAAAAGAAGGATTTCGGTCCATTTATGCATAAAATTATATTGTTCTTTAATTGTTTTTAAGACACTCCAACATCGTTTAAAATGTAGATGGACATATTATTATCTCAACTGGAATTGTGTATCGATGTAAATTCTTTAATAATTAATTTAAGATTCATTTTGATTAGTTTGGATATTTTCAGAATTTATTAGCAACAAGAACATCAATTAAACATTATAAATTTAAAATAAGGAATAATATTATTTAAAAAAATAACATGAACAATTATTAATGGGTATAACACTCAATAATATTTTCAAATATAATAATACTATAAAATATCATAATTAATTAAACAAAATTTAAGTAGATATATAATTATTGAAATTGATTATGAGATTATTAAAAATATAAAACTAATAGTTTGTTGTTTTTCAGTGTTTGGGTGTAATGTTTGTGTTTTTAAATATCAAGTAAACAAGTTAATTTTTTTTATAATCATAAATAATATGTATTTTTTAGAAAATATAATCACATTAAGGATTAAAACAAAAATAAAAAGGAATATAGTGGTAGAAGAATATATAAACACAATTTATATATGATGATTCATATGATAGGATTCTTGAATAACCTATTCATAAGTGGTTGATGATACAAAAGGACATCTTAATTGAATACATTATCGTTTACAATTATTCAAGACCTAAAACCTGAATTATAATTTTTATTATGTATGTGCATAATCTAATTAGTTCATATATTATTTCAAAAATTATTAAAAAATAATTTAATGATCCTATATAGGTAATTTTAATTTAAGTGAAAATTAATCAATCATAAAACTTTTTTAGGGAATTATTAGACCATCCTATATATCTTAATATAAGAGGTGACAAATGGATTTATATTTATAGGCTAACTAATTTTAATAACATTTTAAAAACACTGGAAACACTAGTTACTCAAGCATATATTCAAGAGGAAGGAATAATCTTTGAAGAAAATATTCCACAATTTCATTACATTATACATTTCAAAAATATTAATTTTAATTTTTTTTAACTTGATATAAAAAATTTCTTTTCTAAATTACATTTATATTGGAATACTTTTTCAAAAAAAAATTATACTTTTTCAAAAAATGATATTTTATGAATTTTTTTAGGTTAACTGAAGCCCTATATAACTCAAATAGAAACTAGAGACCTCACATGAGGGGTTTTTTATTATTTTAAGAAACAATCATTTCAAAAGAATTGTGGTGGGCCATACATAATTAGTAAAAATATATTTAATAAAATATTAAATACGCACATCTATTATAATGAAATAATATTTTGTTCAGAAATGAAAAACATCATAAAATATTTTCTAAAATGAAAAAAAATGAAATAAAAATGAATATTTTTGTTATAAATAATTTCATTGGTATCCATAATTTTTAGAAAAGTATTTTTATTTTCATAAATCAGTGTTAATAATTAAATGATCAAGTAATTAAATTTGGATATGATTCTTATAATGGATTGGTACTTATAGAGAAATTCCTCTATGTCTTGGGTGGGTAGGGGTTTTGGGAGGAATATGGAATGTTAGAAGTGGTTTTGAGATGAGTTCACTTATAGAATAGGAGGTTTGTAATGTAAGATAATGTGTTATAGAATAGTGTGATTTGGAGATAGATCTTGTGAGTTAGAATTATTTATTCTAATGATGAGGCTCGAGGAGAAACATTTACTGTCACTACCTACTAATATGTATCTATAGTGTGGAGGTGGGTTTTATTATAGGCAATGGGTTTTATGTTTCCTAATTGCTATCTCTAGAAGGTTCACTAATGAATGGATGTTGTCTTGGTCATGGAGTCACATAGGTTTTCTCAACCGGATTAGGGTAGTTGTGGAATAATACATAGGTTAAACAATATTATTCTCCCTATGTTATATGATCTAATGGATATACAATTTAATACTCATTATTAGTTCCAATTATTTTTTGGATTCAAACTATTGCATTATCTTTATCTATTTTTTCTATAATTTATTTTAAACATTACAGCTTTTACCATAGTCTAGGGGGTTGAGTAGTGGTTCTATTAAATAAGAAACTATATAAATAAAATAACCCTCTCAAATTCACTTATATTCTATTATTATCCTCTAAACACTAGGTATCCCAATGGATGGTTTTAGAAAATGTTAGCCCCAATTGCAAGGTTTTATCCCACGGCATCTTCAAATTGAGTCTTGGTGATCAAAAGTGATATTTTTTCTCTAATGTTTTCTTTTTCCCCAATTATCTTTTATCATTATATGGATGGTGATTCTTTTAAATTATTTTTGATTTCATCTCAATGGTTTATAAAGTATAAATTTTGAGAATATATTTCGGTGATTATTGGATTCCCATGTGAAATGTGAATAAAGAGTTGTGCTCGCTATTTCATTCTTGTTTAGAGAATGATGAATTATCTTATTGAGGTAAGGTATTAATTATATATCATTTTTTATGTTTCTATATGAATTTATTATTAAATATCATCTTTTGTTAAATAATGGATTCAAAATAAATTAAGATAATACACATATCAACTGATGAATTGGAAGGGATGTTGGGATCACTTCTTTTGATTCTTTCTTGATGATGATTCTTATGATTTTCAGGATAATGTGTTATCTATTGGTTGTGTTTTTTATTGATATTTAGTGTTTTTTATGAGCTTGAAATGGGATATAAAACATAAAGAAGGTAATGAGGATGTGACTAATGAATAAATCATTTTAATGCATTATTGTTATTCCTTGAAAACTACTGAATATTAATGTGTGTCTTAAGAAACCAGAATTTTGGATTGATATCTATTGTTAGATTCTTATGATAGGTTACTTATTTATGATAGTTATTCATATTGAGTTGTTTAATTAAACATGATAATGAAAAGGCTATTTTCTTGAGATAAATTATTATAGTCAAGTAAGATAATATTTATATATGATGGCTTGTATGCCAAGTTTTTATGGCCTAAATTTCCTCTTATGTTTACCATGATGAAAATATTTTTGTTTCATAATATATGTTTTATAGAACAATTGATCCTAGATATATTTCATGTCTTGGTTTGTGTGGAAGAGGATTTTATGGAAAAAAAATTAGAGTTGGGATTTTATGGTACTTCTCATTAAGATGATGTTGATACTAGGGTTGATGGAATGTTTTTAGAGTGGGGATTGAATTTTTTTTGAGATATTGTGTGAGGCTTGTTGATGGTGTAGATTCCCATTTTTTTGAACTGTATAATTTTTTCAAAACAATTTGACTTTTTCCATTTGGTGGATGGTCTATTTTCTAAAACAATATTTGGAATCTATATTTTAGAATTGGAACACTTAAAGGTGTTTTTTATTTATGTTTTACACCCTGAGAGGTGTCCTGATAATTTTGTGGGATTTCGAAAGCATCAGGATCTAAAATAATTGGTTTTTTAAAGAAACATGGTGAGGATAATGGTTTGAGCATGGTTAGTTTTACTGTGTCGGTCAACTATGTGACCCATTCTCTTGGGAAGCATGGACTGTTTAAACCATGAAACCCCTCAGGAGTAACTATGCGACATGGTGTAGGTGTGCAAGGGAGACCTGCACTGGATATGATATGTTTTCCAAAACCACATGTCTAACCTTTACCCTTTGTCCCACTTAATATATAAATATGCATGGTTCATCACATGGTTTATCAAACTGTGCATCCCAACTATGAACCCCTTTTATAGGGGTATGGCCTTGGGCAGTGAATCCCACATGATTGGGACATTATTAGCCAAACCATGTGGTCAAACCACATATATCTTTTAAGAGGATGTTTTTACATTTTCCCCTTATTTAATTTTAATCTTCTCCCCATACTTTATCCTCTTATCCTTGTATAGAAACCCTTTCATGAGGATCCTCCTTTTATCCTACTTCCATAGAGAGATATCCTCCATCTAGACTATATTTTAAGTTCTATTGATCATGTTGAATCATATCAGTGAGTCTATGACTCTTACTCTATCATTTATTCATATACATTCCCATCATCAGTACTATATTTTTCTAAGTTAATTCACTATATTTTTAGAGTGTTTGATGACTTCTTAAATTTCCCTTGAACTAGATCGAATCAAAGCTTGATATTGGTTGAGTGGAACATTATATGCATGAGGTATGTATTCTATAGATTTTCCCTCAAATTTTAACTCTTATATTAAATACGATGTCATGCCATATGTCGAATTCTTTATGTGTTTCCCTTTTAATGGGAAATTAAATATGTAGAACCTAATTTTTTAAGTTAAATAGGATTTTGGTATTAAATTAATTCATGAGAGGATTTCAACTTAACCTAAACCAGCCCTTTGAGAGCATTGCTCATGTGGCATGACCTATGACTTTTCTAGGAAATCAATTAAACCTTTTAGTAATGTTATAAATATCAAATTTATGACTCTATTTCCATATTTTAAAAACCTCTAGATGTTCTTGGTTAATTATAGTGCAACATATGTTTAAATTGAATTAAATAAATTGGAATGAAGACCATTCTCATTTTGTAGTAAAACCACCAATGGGATGAACTTTATTCTTAAATAAAATAGGGTAATCTTAATGAAAATTTTTAAAATGACTTTGGTGAATGTCCATATTTAAGTATACATGAGTTGTGATATGGAATTTTCACTAACATGTGTTTCCTACTTATAGGAATTTAAATGATTATGTAAATTATGTATATAGAGTCATACTTGGGTTACATTTTATAGAATATCATGGATGATGTCATTGGTTATATTAATTATACACACCATAAATAATATTTTGGTTTCCTTTTAATATAATTCCTTCAACAAGCTCATAGGTTGTTTGTGATTATATATACCATGAGTGATACATAAGTTTTTTTTATTGCACCGAGAACGGGCTCATAGTTTACTTGTATTATATTCTACCTTCATGGATATTGGGTTTCCTTTTTACAGAATGTATTTGATATGATCATAAAATATATGAATTTCCATATGATTTGAGTAATACTTGGTTTTCCTTTTCATGAAACCCCAAGGACAGTCTTGTTGGGTTGTTTGATGTTACGAGTGATACATGGGTTTCATTTTTACAGAACTCAATAGATGTGATCATAAATTAATAGAATTGTGTGAGTACTAAGTCGTTACTTGGTTCCCCCATTATGAGATACATTAGACGGGATCACTGGATGAAAAATTTATATAATATGTGATTGTAATTAAATATGAATAGTGGTATATTTTATGAAAGTTATTATATGAGGAATCCTTGGGCATAAACCTTGGTTCCTCGACCAACTAATAGTTTCATGTTCAGTAACATGTGACTACCTGGAGTTTCTCTATGGTTTTGGAGACAATCCTTTATGTACTTAGGGTCTTATTTTTATTAGTCCAAGGACTATACTATAACTAAAACCTTACTATTATGTGGATTCCATGAGTTTTCATTAATGCATGTTTATATGTGTGTGTGTTTGTGTTTTTTTGTTTGTGTGTGTGTGATATATGATTATATATACGTGTGGTAATGTTAAGAGATATTTCGACTTAGGTTGAAGTAGTTATGGTCAGTAGGGTGTTCTTTAGGAACCTGACCGACTTGTTTATAGTTACTTATGTCCTATTTTATTGATATACCTGCAAACTTCCATATCATTAATGTAACATAGATATTAACATTCCTAGAATATTTCATTCCATGTGGTTTTAATTATACTTCTAATATGTCCCGTGAGTGTTATTCCATGATTTTATGATTCGTTTGGCATGATTTTATTAAATACCATTACACTATAGTTCTTTCTTATATAGTTTCTTACCATGATTAGTTTTGTGTTTCTAATATTTATTACTTTTATAGAATTCCAAGTTATATTTTTGAGATATGATTTTTTATTAAAGTCTCATCATACACTTAAATAGTGTTTTCCCATAAATTTTGATGGAGGAACTTTAACTACCCAATCATGATATGTTTAGGCCATAGACCATTGGTTACATGGGATAAAACATATTAGTTTTGATTAAATGGGATCCAATTTTCAATATGTAATGTGTATAGGCCCTATATAAATTGGAATATGGTAACCCATATAATCTAACCATCATATATAAGCTTGAAATATCTTGAGAATTAAGTTATAAAAATAAATGATATTGAATTTATTTACCTTTAAATGTATTTTTCTCTTCTGTACCTCTTATTGGACTTGAACCAAGTAGGTCGGTCTTGACCGGTTATAGTTATGATATTGAACTAACTCAACCCAAGTAGGTTAGTTATCATTCTAAATTCATACTAAATGAACCCATAAAGGGTGTTTCATGACATTAATGTTTAAGAATTTTCAGTTTTCATTTGGATTAACCCATAATTGATTAACAGGAACCTCATAGGTCACCTTTACATTGTTATGCATAATTCTTGGCCCCATGGGGGTATGTTTATGTTATAAATGTGATGTTTATTTAATGTGTGTGCATCATCTTATATGGTTTTACATATAAACATATGGTGGAATATTACTTGTCCAGTACCCTATTATTAATAGAATAAATTTTATATTCTTTTGAGATGTATTATTATGAGGCATCAGTTAATTGAAATTCCAATTACAACATAAAGGGTGTTTCCCCCTGTAGATTGGAATTAAAATTTTCTTTAACTAATCCAATTTTGAAGGATTATTAATAAATAAAGGATAATTAAAATATATTTTATGATATAAATTGTATATTTTTTATAGGATTTTATTTAAATAACTTATTTCTAAAATGATTATTGGTAGAAAATTCCTATGTTTCCTTATATCATCATCAAAATAAATTACCAAGAACATTTTCCCAATGACAGGTACTTGATGTTTTAAAAATAATTGAGCCTTTAAAATTTTTAAACCTAAAAATGTAATTAAATGAACTGGATTAGAAAACATTAATGTAGTTTTATTAACTTCAGCCCAAAAATAAGGGTAGTTTAAATCTTTCTAGATTTTTCCCTCAGAAGAGAACGTGATTATTACCCATAGGCCTCTTCTTCTATAACTTAAACCTAAATGATTGGTGGTATATCCATGTATTCTTTTTCAGGAATGACCTATTTTTTATATCAGTGATTTATGTTTTAATAAGGGGATATCCAGAGGTAGGTAATACCCTCATAAATGTACAACATTTCTAAAATTCCTTTAAAGAGTTTAGATATGAGTTGTTGTTTTTTCTGAGTAGGACTTGTAGTATCTAAGATGACACCCAAGATAGATGATTGTTCATGTGATATTTTAACCCCTGTTAAATGTATTAAGATCATATAATTCTTATTTTTTATTAGAAATACATCCCTAGGTCATTCTTAGTTTCTTAGTGGGTTATGTGACCCCTCATATTCTTCTAAGTATTATTCAATGATGGATGAATTGATATGTCATCAGTCTAATTATATTCATATAGTTTAATGTGAATCTAGTATAATTTATTTGTTTGGTCTATTGGATACTAGTATTTTTAGGGCTGATAAACATATGGATAGTATCAAGGGAGTTTCATTTTTTTATACGCTCTCAAGGTAGTGAAATTTGATACAAACGATACCCGTTGAATTGAAAAACTACTATTGGGAACCATATGAGTTTGGTGGAAATAGTTAAAGCCTAAAGAATGTATACTATGTTTTCATTTTATCTTTGAGGAATAGATACTTTAGAATTGAGGAGAATATGACTTGTCCCAATTCTTGGGATGAAGTTCAAAAAGGATCGAGTGTTGTAACACTACCAATTAGTTGAGTTTTGGATTTCATTCCCAGTGTTATGGCACACGTGGACGTAAATCAATATGAGTTTCATGTGTATGTCTAGATTAATTTGTTTAAGTTATCTTCTAAAAGGATTTTTTTTCTTTACTTTTTGAATGGGTTCTTGGTAAAAGAATATTGGTCATGTCTAGGAACTGTGGTTAGTGGTCAAAAGAGTGTGTTTCATGGGATGAGTTTATATTCTTATAAAATGAAGACAATAAAACTCCTATAGTTTTTACAATCATTTTGAATATGATTAACGTGTCCTTCAAGTATTGGGAGTGTAACTATGAAAATACCATTTTGAAAATAGTCGTTTTTTCTCTTAAGGATCATGGGGATAGTAAGTTTGGAAACATGTGAAGTCTTGTAAAAGTGCATGATAGTGATATGGTTGGTTGTGCATGAAACTCTTGAAAACACTGTTAGTTTGGGATAGATTTTTTGACGTATTAATGAGTGATCATGGGATTCCTTAGGAGGTAATGTTATCATGGTTAGGTAATGATAATGCATTAGTAGGTGAAGTTAATCTCTTTAAAAATAATCAACCATAGGTAGTTTGACTCCTCTTGTTTGTATTCAGTATTGGTAAGTTTGAAACCATAATGAGTAATGTATCTTTAATATAATAGTATCTCCTTAGGTATTCTTTGTAATTCTTGATATCCACTTATTTTATTATTTTATTACTGATGATCTTGTACCCTATCTTTATATCATCTATGACACACTGAGGGGTTTTTGGTTATACGCTAAGCTAAAACTTTAAAACATTCCATCTTGACTGATAAATAGACTCCATGTGAGTTTAACATTGAATAGTTGTTGTTTATAGAGGCATAGTTATCCATAATTGAAACTCGGGCTCCTGAGTAGGAATGCCTTGGATAGACTCATGAACACCCATTGGGTCATTAACTTGACACCCATTAAGAATAGCCACCATTTTGATGAATGGAAGTTTTTGGTTTTTACTAATATATCTCTTATAAACACCATGTATGAACTAATTTGGATGAGATCCATAGAATCTAGTTGATGATTTTGAGGTTACATCAAAAAAAATTTGGGCTTGGATGGTATGTTTTTAGGGTCTTCATCCAAGGGTTATGAATCATTTATACACCCATGTTTATTCCAGGGCATGACAACATAAATGAATATTTTCATAAAGAAATCAACAAAATCTAGTTAAGGTCCTTGAGGAATGTTCTCATAGTATTATTGAGGTAACTTCATTTAAATAAATTGGGTTATAGTTTTTTAAATGCATTAACCATCTTAGACAAGTGTTTTTAAATGAAATCTACCATATGTGGTTCAACCTTAGATCCCTATATCTCTCTTTTGATGCATGAAGTCATTTAGGAATCACTATAGACACATAGTTAGGAAAAGGTGATTTCAGTGACAAGTATTCTGAAGATTTTCATGAAAATATGGCTTGCCCAGTTTGATTGAGGCTGATTTGGATATGACTATTTGATCAAATTGAGAATAACTTTAGTAGAATCATTAGAGCACTAGAGGAGTTCTTAAATCAAACATTTCAATGGTGGGATATTGTGGATTAGAATTAACCATATAAAGGTAAAATATATATTGGGAAGATACATAGTCCTATTTTTTAATGTTTTATCATTGTGATCATATATTGAGATTGATGGGATTGGGTAGGAATTGGCTCAATGTTTTGATTTAAAAATACGATCATTTGATCGAGTTTTGCAGCTTATGTGTTGTATGATTTAATTGATTCTTGGCGGTGTGTTGGGTGTCTAAAAATGAAAGGAGGCTATTTATAAAAAAAATTAATGACCTAGGTTGGTTAGGAGATTTTTACATTATTCCTCAAGTCTTCTCAAGGATGATAATTTTTTTGTAGTGATATTGTAGCATTACTATTTTTAAACTGTGGAATTTTTCCAAATCAATTTGAATTTTACAATTTATTGTACGGTTCATTCTCTAAACCAATATTTGGAATATAAACCTGAGCATTGGAATAATTATATTTTTTATAGTTATATTTTACATTTTATAAGGTTTCCTAGGAGATTGCTGATGTTTCGTAAGTGTCGGTCTTCAAAATCATCAGTTTTTGTTAAAATAGAATGAGGCACATGGTTAGTTTAACTATGTGGGTCAATTGTGCATCTCCATTTCATAGGAATCATGTTTTATTTAAACTTTTAAACCCCTTAGGAGTAACCATGAAATATGTTGTAGGTGTGTAGGGGAAACCCCCATGAACTAAGCATCCTAACCATGCACCCCATTGTAGAGGGGTATGGCCTTCAGTAATAAAGCCCACACAGTTGGTGCACGATTAGACAAACCATATGGTTAAATCATGTGTGTATTTACAGAGTGATTTTTATGTTTTTCTCAAGTTTCTTTTTAATCCTCTCCCCCTCCTTTCTCCTCCCATCCATGTGCAGTATCCCCTCCATGAGACTCTACCTCCTCTTCTCCTTCCCTATAGAGATCCCCTCTATCTCTACTATATTTTGATTTACATTTATTAAATTATAAGAATATAGATGAGTCTATGACTCCTTTTTTATCCATTAATTATTTATAATTGTATCTAAATTAATGTCTTCATTTGATCTATTTCTCTTTATTTTCAGGGTATTTGATGATTTCTTCAATTTATCTCAAATATTATTGAATCATCGATCAATATTTTATGAGTGGACCATCCTAAACATGAGGTAGTTGGTATATATATTTTACCTTATATTGTAGCTCATTAATTAAATATTTCATTGTGTCTTGTGTCGAATTCTCCATGTGTTTGATCATGGTGGGTTGATTTATCTACTTTATTTTTCCCAATGGAAGTGTGAAGAAATCTATATGAACATCATCGTCATTTGTTTCATGCTATGAGGGGTGTTTGTTCAATATGGTTGTGCGTAGACCATTTCATAATGTCACATCTATTATTATTGAGTAAGGAGTTGAGTTTAGTAGAGGTTTCTTAGGTATTATCAAGAGAATATATTGATTCTTCACGGTGTAACACAAATTATCATCACTTATTGTAATACGTATTTCACCTCCATGGATTTGTATAGGTCTATAGCAATCACTTTTACTTTAGTATTCCATTTAAGGGATTTTTATCCTTAGATATATGGTTTGATAGAGTATATTTTCCAAAATCTAGAGGATATATTGTCATCATTCGATATATATTTTGGAGGTTCAATGGCGAGGCACCTACCTTTGAATGAGTTTCCATACAAAATATTTTTTCACCCCAATATTGGAATGGATCTATTAAAAACACTATATGTGAGTCAATTTTGATCTCTATTTTTTAGACTGAGGTCAGTGAGTTACTATTGCATTGATTGGAATTGGTTTAAAGTATTATAGAGAAGTTTTCGGTTATCCATGAGACAATATAGGGGGAATATGGTCATAATATGTTCTTTGTTTATCATATGATGTAACACCATGTAATTTTAAAATATGAATATTACATATGGTAGCATGTATGACACACAAAAACAAGAATAGATAGGAATATAACATTCCATAACGTCAAAATATATTTATTGTTTTAAATAAATTCACCCTATTATATACCTTATAATGCACACAACACTGAGTTATCTTTCTTTACACAAAACAATGACTTTATTTGAATGTTTTTGTTACATGAAAGAACGAGTTTAAATGAAAACATTTAATATTATTAATTAAAATGGAAGTTATCAAATATTCATTAAATTTGTGGTTATGAATAGCATTCACTAAATTTGGAAAATATATGGTTGAATTAATTATTTACCAATTAATTAGTAATGAATATAAAAACAAATTTAATATAATGAAATATTTTTATTAAAAAATATTTTTATGTGCCCAATGGAATTTTATGATAATAAATTATATTAATAACTATTAATGAATTAATTTAATTAAATTTATATATTATATATTCAATAAAATAATTTTACATTCATCCAATATATTTTATATGAATAATATTATAATATATCAAATTTTACAAATAAAAAGAGGTGTTTTTTAAAGGTAGTTTTGCGGCATTTTAATGGTGTATTATTTTGAAACTATATTTTTGAAACTTTAATAAAAAATGAATAAATAATATTAATTTTTAAAATAGAAATTTTAGATTTATTTTAGGGTGAATATTTCATATTTTTATAAGAAGTTTCATTTTTGATGAGAAGTGAAAAATAATGAATTTTAATTAGAAACTAACTTTTCATATATATAATTTATAATGTTAAAATATATTTTAAATTTGTTTTAAAGAAAAATTAGTCCAATAATACATCTATTAATCCAATTTATTTCATTTTAATAATTTTTATATTGAATTTTTATATAAAAACTTCGTAAACATTTGAACATTTTCACTTTAAAAAAATGTTTTCTCATCCTGTCTCTAAGAATGATCTTAAATTAATTTTAGAATACTATGTGAATTCAAATAGGAATATGGATTAAATATTTGGAATCAGAATAATTTATATTTTCAAATAGTTTTGACATAATTATTTACAAAATTTATTAGTGAATAATATTAAAACTAGTGATAGTGATTAAGAGAAAATGAGTTTACTGTGGGACTAAACATTAAACTTAATGGGTGAAATGAACAAGATAGTTTCCAAAAAAAAATTTTATAGACATATTAAGACATTATACCTTTTATTACCTAGTTTTTTTAATTATTTTATCAACTTTACATGTAAAAAAACATGGATGTAATTCTCCCTTTTCAAAAATTTCAAGAGTGCCACTCCCCCACTTATAAAAGGGTAACCCCTCTCCTTATCTCTTAACACCATAAAACCACTCTGGGTCAGCCATAATATACCCAAATAACTACCCATATTACCTCCCTTAATCTTATAATAATTATTTTTGGTATAAAATGATCCTTTTAAGGCTTATGTGCAAACTTAGGAAAGATATTTTAAGAAGAGTTAATATTCTTCTAAAAACATTTTTATTTTATTTCCTTCTACACCTAATTAAATTCATATTATACCATGATTATATAATAAAAATAGTATCTTACATATAATTAGATGTTATTATGTTATTTTTATGAACTAAAAATTCACACAGTTCCATCAAATAGGTTATCAAATCATCATTTATTTGTATGGATGACTACCGCTTCATGAACTGATGTCATTTGTTTTTTTCCATTACCACCTTTAATGGTTGGTAATAATGATGGATTTATAGTTTATATGTGATATATATGACATTTTTTATATTATTGGTATTAAATAATATTATATCACATATACCTTCATGATTTTCATTTTTTTGGAAATATAATAACATTGCTCGTTTGTACAGCGGACTACCACCTCACGAAGCGATGTGATCTGTTAATGCTTTACATGAAATTGATTAAGGAATATTTTAATAAAAATATATGATTTATATGAAATAAAAATGATACTTTAATGATAATATATATAGATATATATATATATATCATTTACTTTTCTTTCAATATAATAAGAAAATGGAAATAGTATTTGTGCGCACGTATGGCATACCATCTCTTTGAGCGGTGTATTTCATTTCCTATCAAAAAATTAGAGTGAATAATATAAATAAATATTTGATAAATATATATTATATTTAAATAATTTTTTAAATTATTTATATGATTAAATCATGATCTAAGTAAGAGGAAAAAAATAACATGTCTAAACGTACTCGAAAAAAAGGAAAATAACACCTGAAATGATGAAAATAATAAAATATTATAAGTTAATGGGAAATAATATGTCATAAAAGGATAATATATGATATATTAAATATTAATATGGTTATTTAATAATTTAATAACATGTTTAAAACAATTATATATAATTTTAAATCATGGTTAACCAAAATAAAATATAAGGTAATGGATTTCATCTCAATTTCATTTAATTAAAGCATATTGTTATGTTTTACACATAATTACTTTTAAATGGTATATATATAGCACATTTTACATTTAATATCATTAATACTTCATTCATAATGTTATTATAAGTTTCAATTTTAATTACTCCTTATAAGGGGATTCGAGCTTAATGTTTTGAAGTAGTAAGGAGACTTCATAACCCAATTTCTTTCAATTGGGTTATATTACTTATTCATTAGAATTGATATTCATTGATTATGTGTATAATTATTTTTTTATAACTATTATTTTATTTACACTTTTATTTTATAGATTTAAATTTGATACACAAAATCAATTCAGAGATTAATTATCCCTTCAATGTTAGGATCATTTTTACGGTTTATTTCACAATCTCATTCTAATCTATATTATTTATTATTAAAATTACATTAAACGAAATTATATGATAATTAATTAATAAACCATTTAAATTTATTTTCCTTTGGTTATTTATGATTTTTTAAAGTGATTGTACCATTTATCCACTATTTAGTACATTAAATTATTTACTAAATATTTTAATAAAATTTGACATAATTTCTCACTTCGGTTGAAAATATATTTTCTTACAAACCATGTTATCTAAAAATCAAAAACAATTCTTTAAAATTTTTAAAATGATCCATTAAATTAAATTTTTAACCAATTTTTCTTTTTACAAAAAAATGAAAAAAAATCTTTATGTCAGTTTTTGAACGGGGCACTTTTCTAGCCTTTTTACTGTGAAAAAAGGAGTATTATTTATAGAATGAATGGAATTACCCACCAATATGACCATCATTTATTTAAAGAATATTTTGCAAGTTTATGTGGATTTTTTTAAATAAAATTTTTTTAAGACATTTTCAAAGAAAATTATTTTCAAATTATTTTTCAAAATGAAAATAATATTTTCCTCAAAAAATTTTTAAATATATTTTTATTTTTTCAATGACAAAAACCCTTATTCCTACTCTAATGGGTATATGTTATATTTATACAATCCTTATTATTCATCTGTATGGTTTAGGATCATTTTGACTAAGTAAAGTATTGAAATTCACTTCTTTTTTCAATTTTTATAATAAAAACATCCCCTTGAAATGTTCACTTTACTATAATCATTGGACATTAAATTTCACATAAATATCCATATTATTTATCATGGATATGATAATTTCCAAGACAATATACAATTTCTTCATGTGTTTTTCACATTGAATGATATTTAATTAGCTAAGGAAATGTTGATAAATCTATATCCTTTACTCAATATGTTTAAATTATGTTAAGGGCCATTTTTATAAATCAAATAGATTGTTAGATATATGAGGAATAATTTGGATTGTTCTGACATGGGTTTGGTACCTGTTAATGTAAGCCCCTCATTGCATTGATAGTCTCATGAGAAAAAATCTATTGAGAACAAACCCTTTTGTGATTGTAGCCAATATTGTTCTAAACTATATTGGGAAATGTATTGATAGAAATATGTTGAACCGTCTTATGAAAGGTATTTATAGTAAAGTTATCATGTACCTAAAAGAAATAGAAGCCAATAATTAAGAATTTCCTTCATTCATATTCAGTTATTATTATCCATGAGATTTTTACTATGAAAAAATATATCGATGCATTTAATTCTGATTTTATTGATTAAATGGAATGTGTTTTTAGTTATTTTATTTTGCCTATTGATTATTCCATATCCAGTTATTTAAATGTCTTTTGTGATCAGTTATTTACTTTGAAATTTTTATTATTCATTATCGATTTATGATATCTTCTATTTGACTTATCTCTTACTAACAATTTTATTTTTCCCTTATTTTATTTCCATTACTTGGTATTCCATGAAGTTTACTATGATGGATATATAGGGTTATGCTATAAGGATTAAGGATATTCTCAAGAAGAAAATTATGTTTTAGTTTTTATATACTATGGTAATGTAAGACTAATGTGTGTGTCAAGTTTACAAAAACTATTAAATGGATTGGTACTTTAGGATGTGTTTCCTTATATATTATGCCAATGTAATGATAGTAGGTAGTAGATATGGGTTGTTGGGGTCAGGGAAACTATAGTTAGTATCAATGGAATTTTAGTTGAAAACATCGATTCTAGTTTTAAAAAAAAACATATATATTAGGGAATATAACCTTATGATTTTCATTAAAGATAAGTATAAAAGAAATTCCAAAAGAGTTGGTAAAGTATATATTAGGTGGTTATTATTTGAAATAAATCCTTTTATGGATACTATAACTGGGTGTGGTTCTGGAATATATATACCAAGGGGTAATAAATCCAAAAAAGGTAAATATGGACTTGACTCGAGTGTAACCTTTTACACAACAATGGGCCTTACTACGCACCTGACATACCTCTAGGGCATCATTAATTCCCCATCGTACTAGCTAAAAAACAATATTTATAAAACCCAAACTATGTGACTCAATTAATTAAAATGTAGTAATAAGATTTTTGGGGTCAAACCCATAGAGACAATGGTGTTAGTTTTATTACGACATTAAAAGATTAATTTGTAGAAGGTAGTGAGAAAACGTTGGGATGATTGATTTTGAGAAAATAAATTATTAATGTGATGTAGATTTATTGATTGGTTTGAAAACAGAATTTAAGAAGCATGCCAGGGTAATACAATACTAGAGTTCGTGTGAAATTGGATTTTATAAAAAAAATTCTTAATTTAAGATTACTGTCAGAGTCGAGACGGGGAAGATCCAATGGTCATGGTGTCCCCTCCTCAACATGGCAATACACTATTTCCCTTAGTCCAGTAATATTGGATTTTACTAAATTGAGTTTTTCTTGAAACCTATTTAAACCGGATTTCCTCTAATGTTGAAAATGGTCATGTATCCTTTTAGGATAATCAGTTCCACAATTTTAAATATTCTTCTAAATTAAAATATTGAGGGTCACAATAAAAGAAAAATAAAGGGATTGGAAGTTTGAAGAATGAAATTGTGCAAACCAAATACATGAATAATAATAAAAAGTTAAATCTAATGAACCTTATTAGATCAGTTACATCACCCTAGAACATGGTATAATTACCACCTCATCCTAGCAATGAGAGGTTTAGAGGGAAGGAGAAAATAAAAAATAAATGAAAACTCAAAAAATGGCATAGCAACTTTCTCCCAGCGTTGGTCTTCAACCGAAATCAGAATGCTTCAAAGGTGAAGCCAGTGGCTTTATTTATAGGCTCTAAACTGGCTCATCCTGACCTCTGTCACATCATGTACTTGACCTACATGATGTGTAATGTTGATCCACTTTTTGTGAATCCGTGTGACATGTGCGCATATCTTGGATGCAATTTTGGATATTTTACCACCTACATGACGTGTTCTTGGACAACATGTTGTGTATAAATTTTTTGCATCACCTCCACAACTACAAAATTATTGTGCAAATATTTCTAAAAAATTTGATTTTTGGACACTATCACATCATGTACTGAAGGTAAATGACTTCTAATTGAAGTTCACAATGTGTTTACTTGTCATGACTTGATCTGGAAGCAGCCTGCTTCTCCGATGAAGTCATGATGTATACTTGAGGTACATTACGTGTAACAATGTTTTTCCCTTTCCAACCTTCACTTTGTATTCAAAAATCCAATGTCGTGCTATGAGGAAATCTCACGGCGCGAAGGGTCATTTTTCTCATATTTATGCCACTTTTTGTTCCTCTTCCATAGATTCATCATTTCCTTCCATAAAACAACTCAATTCATTCCAAAATTGGAAATATTATTCTTTTAAATCCAAAAATAAATACATTAAAACATTCTAAAATGTATCCATGAAATAAACTTAACTACACCTAATTTGAAACTCATAGGAGATATTATTTGGATAGCTCAAATTTTATTTATAAACTATTATGAATGATTATAATAGGTAATGATAATGAATGACCTTGATTTAACATAAGGCGTCTTATATTGAAGATAAGGTTTCATGTTCTAACATAAAATAAATGATTATACATTTAAACCATAGACAAAGGAAAGATATATGTTGAAATAAAATGAATGATGTTTTTATGTTTTGGGATTCAAGAATTAAATTGTTGAAGTATTTTTTTTAAAGAATAATGAAACATCTATGGACTATGTTAAATTTCATAAACACATTTTTCTTAATTAAATTAATAGTTTTGGATACCAACATGGTTTAATAATTTTAATATTGAACATAGTTTCAAATTCTTAAACTCTTATTTTAGGTTTTATGTGATGGGAGTCTACTATGATTATGGAAATCTTAGAGAAATTAATGGAAATTATATGATTCATTTGAAAAGTAATTTGATAAATAATTCATTTACATTTTATAGAATTAAGTTTAAAGGTATTAATATCCTTTAGGGTTCATATGATCATTAATTACATTTTAATAATAGTCAAATAAGATTATTCTACTATTTAGAAAAAAAATATGTTTTATTGAAAACAATAAAAAAAGATTATTTAATAACTTAATTTTCTAGATGTTTATCAAATTCTTTGGGAAAATTATAGGAATTATATTAATATATTTTTATAAAAAGAAAAAAACACATACATAATTAAAACTTGTCACATCCGGAAAGGGAGTGGGGATTGAACCCATGACTGAAGGATGATAAGGGTTTCGTGCCTATCACTGGCACAATTAAAGTTTGGGTTAATATGTCATCTTTTTAGTTAAGTTATTTGATGAATAAATACAAATGATGAACCAATAGTATTACTTTTTAGGTTTATAAAATAATGTATAAACCATATTAATTTTGTAAAATATTTATAAATAGATGGAAAGACTTTCTACTACTTTACGGGTTATACTATCTATTAAAAGTTAATTTTAGTGTCATTTTTTGGAATTCATTTCAGCGAGTAAAATGATAAATTTCAAATTTATTGAAGTAAAACCAAAGGGATAATTTTTTTTATAAAATATAAAAGTATCAATTTGGTATATTTCTTTATATTTAGACATTAAAAATACTCATCAACTTTATAAAAAAGAATCTTGAAATAAAATGTCATCCTATTATATTCATAATTGATGAATAAAATGGTCATGTAGATCATCGAATATTTTCTTGTTTTGGGGCCCTTAACTTTCCATTGATCATTCACTTACTTTTGATTAAGTACCTCAATAACTTTCTATAATTATTTATGGATTTCTTATATATTAATGTCTTCACATTCCACTAATGTTATCATATGTAGAAACCTAGTTTTATATAAATGGTGTACTTCACTATCTCTCTTATTAAGGATATATTTTATTAAAACTTCTATGATGTCAGTTTTTTCCAAAAAAAACTAACTTTAAAATATCAATCCCTATATTACCAAAATAAATTTTAAATATCTAGGATGTAATTTACTTATGGTTTGGAGAATGTAACAACCTAAATTCTTAAAAATATGAATATTACATCGGAAAGAATGTATAAAACTCAACACTACATGTATAAGGGAATACAACATCCCAATAATTTAAAATATATTTAATATTTTTGATAAATTAAATTTATAATATATATTTCAATACAAAAAACACAGATTTTTCTTTCATTATACCCAATAGGACTTTCTTCGATAGGTTTCATTAAACGCAATTCCATGTTTTACTCAATACAAATAATTTTATTATTTAAAATTAAAATTATATCCTAGAAATTAAATTTTAGGTTGTTAATAAGATTAAATAACGTATAAAAAATATTTTTTAATTCATTGGTAACCAGTAGATTATAAATTGATTTAAAAACTAATTGAATGTCAAGGAAATTGTTTTATAAAAAATATTTTTATGTGCCCAAAAGGATTTTAAAATAAAATATTAAATTAATTAACATTAATGGACGGTATTAATTAAATTTATATATTATATATTCAATAAAAAAATTTACATTCATCCACTATATTTTATAGGCATAATATAACAATAAATCCAATTTTACGCATAAAAATGTATTTTGTTTATTGGCAGTTTCGCCGCATTTTAATGGCGAACTTCTTTTTAAACTAAATTGTGAAAAAAATTAAATTTTATTTGAAAATAAAAAATTAATTTTTAAAAGATTAATTTTAATATTATATTAGTGTGAATGTTTTGTATTATTCTAAGAAGTTTATTTTTCTTTATGATTAGTAAAAAATACAGAATTTTAATTAAAAACTGACTTTTCATCTAAATAATTTATAGTGTTAAATTATATTTTAAATAGTTTTTAAAGTAAAACTATATAAATTATACATAAATTTATCCAATTAATTTCATTTAAATAATATATATATTTAATTTAGATATAAAAACTTAGTAATCTTTTGAACATTTTCGCCTTAAAAAGTGGCTTTCTTATCTCGCCCGTGAGATTAATTTTAAATTAATTTTAGACACTTATGTGAATTGAATTTGTAAAAATGTATTATATATTTGTAATAATAAAAATTAATAATCTATAATTGTTTCAACTTAATTTTGGACCAAAGTTATTAGTGAAAATAGTTAAAATTAATTACAGCAATTAAGAGAAAACAAGTTTACTGAGGGAATTAGCATTAGTCTTAAGGGAAACAATGGCATATAATATTCTCCAAAACCCACTAGATGAAAATATTTAGACCTTATAACTTTTATTATCCATTTTAAAACATTATTCGAGATACTTTTCATGTAAATAACATGGGTTGAATTCTCCCTTATCAAAATTTACAAGATTGATACTCCCCTCACTTATAAAAGGTCACCCACTCTCCTCCTATATTCACACATTAAAACCACTTTTGTTTAGAAAATAACTTCCAAAATCACTCCCAAACTACCCTAAACTCATTCTATATGACTTATGTTTTTCATAAATATGTTCTTTGAAGGCTTTAGTGAAAACCTAAGGAAGATACCCAAAGAAGAAGCAATATTATTTTAAAAATGTTTTTATTTTATTTTCTTCTTCACCTACTTAAATTACTATTATACTAGGATTATATGATGAAATAAATATTTTCCATTTATTAATATGTTTTTATCTTAAATTTATTAACTAAAACTATACATAATTCCATCAAATGGTTTATGAAACCATCGTTCATGTGTACGGCGGACTACCCCCTCATGGACCAATGCTGTTCATTTTTTCATTTCTCCCTTTAAAGTTTGGGAATAATGATTGATGTATAGTTTATATATAATATAAATGATATTTATTATGTTATTATTATTATTAAATTATTACTTCACACATATCTTCATGTTATCCATTTTTTGTGGCAATATGATAACGCTGCTTGTGTGCACGATGGACTACCACCTCATGAAGCGATATGATTCATTAACACTTTACATGTAATGTATTAAAGGTGGTTTTTATAACAATATATCTAATATATGATATATAAATGATTATTTACTTATAATATACATATCATTTACATTTCTTTCAATGCGATAACAAAATGGAAACAATGTCCATGCGTAGTACAACCTACCATCTCCACAAATGATGTATTTAATTTCCTATGACAAAATTTTATAGATTTCTCTAAATACTTATATAATGAATATATATGATATTTAATTTATGGATCAAATTCTGGATATTATTAAATCATTATCTAAGTATATGTAAAAAAACCAACTCAAAACATACTCGAATAACAAGGTAATTAACACCTAAAATGATGAAAATAATGAAATATTTTTAATTAATGAGTAATAATATGTTATAAAATGATAATATATGATATATTAAATATTAATATGATTCTAGAATAAGTTAATATAATTTTTAAAACCATCATACAGTATGTTAATGCATGTTCAACCAAAAAAAACCTAAGATAATGGATTTTTTTCAATTTCATTTCATTGAAGCATATTGTAATGATATATACCAAATTAAATTAATATGGTGTATATACTATCCTCATTGACATGTAATATCATGATTAATTCATTAATAATTGTGTTTTAATTTTCAATTTAAATTAATTCATCTAATGTTATTTGAGGTTAATGTTACCAAGTAGTAATGAAATATTATGTCTCAATTTATTTCTATTAGGTTATATTACTTATTCATTGTCATTGACATTATATGATTTTGTGTATAATGATTTTTGACAATATATTTTCTCGTAACACTTTTTTATGCGGATTTATATTTGATGCACATAATCAATTCATTTATTAATTATCACTTCAATTTACGATCATTTTAAGGTTTTATTTCACAATATCATTCTATTCTAGGTTTTTTATTCTTGAAATTACAATAAATTAAATTATATGATAATTGATTAATGAACCCTTTAAGTTTCTTCTACTATTTTTATTCATGATAGTTTTCAAGTAATAGTACCATTTTCCCACTCTTTGGTACAAAATATTGTTGAGAAAATGTTTTAATAATATTCAAATCCATTTATTTTTTTTTGGTCGGAAATCCATTTTCTTACCAACCTTGTTTTTTTAAAATGCATTCGAAAAATTTTATTTATCCTTTTAAAAATGATTTATTGAATGAAATTCTTACCCATTTTTTCTTTTTTTAAATTGATTTCAAATGAATCTTCTTTTCTCTTTCCAAATAAGGAACTTTTCTGTCCTTTTTACCAAGAAAAATTAATTTTATTTACAGAATGTATGAAATTACCCATATAAATTCTAACATCCTAGAAATCTAAAACAATGTTTTATTATATAAATATATTATTAAATGGATTTTTTTATAACTAAAATCAACTATGATTATTTTTTAGATGGTTTTCTTTGAAAATAATATCTAAAATTAATTTTTTTAATTAATTTAATTATACATCCTTTTTATAGTTTACAAATTTTTAATATTCAAGAAACAAATATTGTTTTATGAAATTATATATACATATATATATATTAATATGATTATATTCAGTTGATTAACCTTATAAAAATTTGAATAACTAATACAAAAAAAACTAAATTATGACGAGTATATTCCATATAAATACTAAAAAGATAATAATTATTTCATTTGAAAAAATTATATTAAAAATAAAATATAAATAAATTGATTTTATAAAATCCAACTTGTGAAAATATGGTATGAATATACATATATATATAATGTTTCATAGTTATAAAATAATATTGTACAGCAAAAATTATTATTTTTTATATAAATGTATTATGATAAAATTATTATTTTATTAAATGGAAAAAATTGTAAAAAAAACAAGATAAATCCTTTATAAGGGATTTGGGGAATTAACGAGTTTCTAAGGGAGCTGAGTAGGGGTATATGAGCATCAAAGTGTGTCAAATTTGGCTAAGGGGAGGTCCTAAACTAGAGTTGTCAGTGGGACTGCCTTTGTGTCTGAAGCATCAATAGGAGGAAGTCTTCCATTTTTATGAAATTCAGGTAATGGTACATTTATTTTTATGGAATTTCAAGTTCTTGAGTCTATTTAATTTTCCATAAGGGATATTTACTTCTACCATGTTTATTTATGGGTTTCTTCAGAACAAAATCAACATGTATTGTAGTTTTGAAACTTTGATTAATTTTCGTTGGGGAGATTATATTTATATATTTATTTTATTGTTCATATCTTTATTGTAAATAATTATTTTCATGTTTGATTTAATTTTTCATAAAATATTCAATATTTATTTATTTTATTGAGATGGATTTATGTTTATTAGTGTTTAAGATTATATTCATTATGTTCAAACATCTATTTGAGTGTTATTTCAAAATCAAACATTTAATCACTTAATACTTCCATCGTCTATTGGAAGGTATTTATACATAACTATGATCTTATTCCTAATGTTTTCCTCAATTTTATTTATTTAATTTTATAAACTATGTTTTATAAAAATTATAGTGTAACATATATTTGATCTAATGTTTTGCTTCACTTGTAGCATTAATTTTTTTTGTGGTGTTGTATGTATATTTATTATTGTTTTATATGTTCATAATTAATATTAAATGAATTATTTTTATCAAATCATGTTTTAATACGAGTTGGTTAATTATGTTCCTTGAAAATATTATTTTATATTAATCAAAAAAATGTTTTTCTTTTTGTTGGAAACTTATATGAGAGTCTTGAATAAACAAGAACTATTCTGAAATCATGTGTAATGATAATTACTTAATATTTACATATATATAAATATATATACATATATATATATGTGTATACATGAGTTTGGAAAACATTCATTTTACTTGAAATATAAATTTATGGTTAATAAAGATATGAGGGATTTTGATTTTATGAACAAAAATTATGATTTATAGTCATTCATCATTAATTTCCCATAATGTTTCGAACATTGATATATTTAAAATTATTTATGTATATACATGAATGCATTTGTGTGGATTTAATCTCTCATTTATTGATGTTTTGTGAAGGAATGAATTTATACTAATATTGGTGTTATGAAAACCATGTGTATATATATTAATTTTCCAACTTTATCTTATTTAATCATATATATATACATATATATATATATATATTGACATACTAAAAAAATGCCATATGATTTGACTACGCAATAAAATCATGTATGGGATAAAAATATGAATTATAGAATATATGTGTGTGTGTGTGTGTGTGTGTTGACATATAAAATAATTCCTACATGATTTACATAGAATTTCTATTTAATATTTAATGTGAGTCACCTTACCATATATTCTTTAAATTTGTTTGAAGAAGGTGAAATCATGCATGCGTTTTCAAAATCAAATGCTCATTATTTTATTTTCCATTTTATTTATGGTTCACAAAGAAAGATGTTTATCTTAAACATGGAATTCTTCGAAATTCAGTTTCAAAAACACTTAAGAAAATTTTGATGATTTGTGAAAGGAATTGTTATTTTTTTAAGAAAATAATATTACGATAGGACTTTGTAAATGTTTTGGGTAAGAAATAAGAAAGGTGCATCCATGGTAAAATGTTTTCAAAATTAGCATCCGTGAGTTATGTGACCTTATGGGGTGTAAACCCACATGTCTTAGTGAAGACTAGTGGTTGTATGTATGGATTTTAATAATGGTCTTCCAAGTATTATTAATAACTAAGACAAAATTAATATTTTCAAATCAGAATCCCCAAAGAATTTTCAAATATCATTATTTTTATGAAAATCTTGTTTTTTAAAAGTTTTCAGGTGTTGTTAGGTATAAGTACATAAATTTCAAGAAATGTTTTAAAAAATTAATTTATCAGTTGTTTTTCAAACCCCTTACTGGGAAATTTAAGGCTCACCCCTTATTTTAAAATTATTTTTTCACATGTCACTTTCAAGTCCAAAGTTGTAAGCCATCATTTTTACGCATGCGGAAGAGAAGTTTGGATTTTTTTTGTTTAATTTTATCACAACTCTAATAAAATTGTAAAGTTTGTATCTAACTCTCCAGAACCTGGACCGGTGAAAGGTCCTATATTATGTAATTTTTATGGGTGGGTCCTTATAATTGGTATTAGAGGAATGGTATAATTAACTTTGTAGATTAAATTTTTTTGTCTAAGTAGTAGAGTTTAGATGTCTAGCGGTCCTAGTTTTCGTAATTTGGAAGGTAGAAATTCATAATTCTTTTTAGTTTGAAAAAATGAATTGTGGGGGTGAAATTATTTTTAAGGGGGGAATAATGTAAAAACCTTGAAATATCAAACACGATTTTATTATATAAGTATTTTATTAAATGGATTTGTTTATAATTAAAAGCAACTATGATTATTTTTTAGATGATTTTCTTTGAAAATAATATCTAAAAATAATTGTTTTAATTAATTTAATTATACATACTATTTAAGTTTACAACTTTTTAAAATTCTACAAATGAATATGTTTTTATGAAATTATATATATACATATATATATATATATTAATATGATTATATTCATTTGATTAACTTTATAAAAAATTTAATAACAATTATAAAAAAAACTAAATTATGATAAGTATATTCCACATAAATACTAATAAGATAATAATTATTTCATTTGAAATAATCATATTAAAATGAAAATATAAATAAATTTATTTTATAAAATCTGAATTTTGAAAATAATTTATAAATATACATACATATATATACATATAATGTTTCATAATTATAAAATAACATTGCACTATAAAAATTATTTTGTTTTATATAAATGTATTATAATAATATTATTATTTTCATAAATGAGAAACAGTTCTAAAAAAACAAGATAAATCTCATTTAAGGGATTTGGGGGTTTGACGGGTTTCTGAGGGAGGTGAACAGGGGTTCATGTGCGTCGAGGCATGTCGGCCTAGGCTAAGGGGAGGAACTGATTGGGAGTCATCTGTGGGAGGCACCATTAGGTTTGAGTCTGTTCGCGTTGTGGATGGAGGCCGAGCAACGTCGTCCATGAATGAGGTGGAGTCTAGTCCTAGTGCTGATCCAAGTTAGTGTTTCTTTTTCACTAATTTTGGGTTTGTCATGGATAGGGTTTGATCTTAGCAATGTCGACATAGGTGTTTTCCTTTTTATATTCGAATCATCCGGTTTTGTCACCATTTACCCCTTTTGCTTCTAAATTTCCTTCTATTCACCTTTTGACAATCAGTTTTCTCTTATACTATGAATAAAAGATGTTTTATTTGGTCCGTAAATGTCAATTAGTTCTCTGCACATATAGTTTTCATGATTTATGTGAACCAAAAATGTTCATTATGGTTATTTTATAATGCTATCGCCTTTCTTACGCTGGTCAAGTGTCTTTTTTTAGTTGGATAATTTGGAGATTTTGTTTATATAATGATTTTTATTTTCAATTTACTGCTTATATCTTTCATTTCAAGATTATCCTTATTTTATTTTATTTTATGCCATAGTATTAGTGAAGGCTATATAAAATCCTTAAATGAGTATTCAAATTAGATTGGAGAAGCTGACTCTCAGTCTTATGGGACTTCCTTTATGTCTGAACCCTCAATATGAGCAATTATTCCATTTTTTTGACACTTAGGTAAGGGATCATTTATGTTTATAGTGTTTCATGTTCTTTAGTCAATTTAATTTTCTATAATGTAAATTTACTTCAACCATGTTTATTTATGGGTTTCTTAAAAACAAAATCAACATGTCCTTTTGTTTTAAAACTTTAATATATTTTAGTAAAGAAGATTACATATATTAATTTTAGTGTTCATATCTTGATTGTAAAGAATTATTTTCAAGTATGATTTAAGTTACCGTAAGGTATTCAACATGTAAATTTTTATATTATTATTTCAAGTAATAAGTTTTTTTTCAAATATAATTTATAATAGTTTTAAAAACTAGATTTTAAATAGGTGGTCCATCAAAAGGTGGGAAGTATGCCTTTTTAGTTAAAATACCTCTTTTTTACGAAAAAAACGAATTTTTTATATCATTTATAGAAAACACATAATATGAATGTTAAACATTATATTGAATATATTATATAGAAATTTCATTAATATCATCCAACAAGAGTGATTTTTTATTACAATTTTGGAGATTTAAATAGTTTTCAGAAACACATTTCCTTTTATTTTTAAAAGGGTTTTTCTTCATTTATAATTAATTAGTATCCAAATAATTATAAATATATATGTGTGAACCATGTTATATAGTTCAGTAAATCATATTCATACCGTCCATTCTAACATCTAGGTTCTAATGGTAATATTTAAATAATAATATATATTTTTTTTGTTTAAATTTAATGTGGTGTGTCATGTACGCTATCAAAAATAGGGTTTCCTTTTAAAAAAATGGGATGTTTCATTCTCCTCCCCCCCTAATAAATTTTTTAATTACAATTTGAACTCATGATAGAAAACTGGGGGTTGAATTTTCAACATTCCTTTTTTGAAATCCCACATTGAAAAAAGGATTCATGAGACTTCCACTTTAAAATAAATAAAGGGAAGTATGAAGGTCACATTAGATAACACGTACAAGGGTTTCATATAGGGAGACATGAATATGGAAGAAAAAAATCTTTAATTTATAATAGAGAGTGGTATGGAACATGTTCTTTATAAAGTTATCCACTACACAACTATAAATCTGTGATGGGTTAAAATGTCATTGATTTCTTAGTGAGAATAGTAAAAAAATAACTTTTTAGTTTTAAGATACTTTTCATAGAGTTGAGGAAATATTTTAATATCTATAAATATAAGTAAATATACTTAATTTATATATTTACATTTCATAAGCACTATTTCATCCTCCTATGATGAACATTCCTAAAAAATAACCATAATAACAAAAGATTTTATAAACCCTAAAGTTTATTATTACCTTAAAACTAATTTCAAAATGTAAATTAATACTTCCCATTAAACTAAAGCCTCAAATAAACATAAACACAACTAAACATATCCTGAAAGATCTTAATCACATTATGGTCACATCACATATAATTTTAAAAGGAGTATCTAAAACACTGAACATAGCGATAATGTTTGAAAATTATTGTTTTCCCTAGAGCTTCCATATCTTTACCAAATGTGTCAATATCGACAACAATAATAGAAAAAAAATCCGGCACCTTTTTGTTTCTAATAATAATGATTTAAACCCTAATTAATTGAATTTAGACACACTTTATCATAATTTCCTAACTCATTACAACTAAAACATCTTATTTTTTGTTTCTCTTTAGTTTCCTAGTCATCTCACTTGTAGTCATGAGACATATAACCAAACTTACCATATCAAAAGCACTACTTCCTCATTGAATGAAATTATCCCGGATGATTTTTATCACACTTATCACAAGATTGGAATTTGGTTCTCTTACCTTTAATCTTCTTTGATGAATGATGTCTCATTTCCTTCCAACTGGACCTCTTATTTTTCTTGTTTCTATGGGACACATGATCATCATAAAACTCCATTTATTTATTTTTGACACATAAAATTAGTTTATCATATTTTTTTAACTCACAAGAAGCTAATAGACTTTAATATCTTGGCTTTAATCCTGATTAATATTGATTTACCTTACTATCAAGATCCCAGATAAAATTTGGGATGTAACTTTCCAAACGGATGAAGTTTTATCCATATGCAGCCACTGAGTCATCCTCATTTTGTCTCTATTACAAGAATTATTTTTCCATCCTATGTTGAATTGCCTCAGAAAAATATTTCTCAAGAAATATATTCTTACATTCCTCTCATTCCCATTAATCAATCTCTTTACATTCTCTGATATTCTTAATCATAGACCACCACTAGTTAGTTTCACCTTCAAAATGATAAATTTAAAGAGTTTCCATTGTGTGATCTGAACAACCTATGACATCAAATATCTTTTCTTGGGATTTAATTCATCCTTCAGCTAGCATAGGGTCAGATGATCCTCTGAATAATGGGGGATGTTTCCTCATGAAATATTCCACTATAGACATGTTTCTTTTTGGTACATTAGGTTCCTCTCTAGTATACATAACACCACCATTTATAGAGTGTTTCAATTGATCCATCACTGGAAAAATCTATTTTTTTCCAATTCCAACCATCTCAAGATATTGATTTAGAGGTATATTTTCCTCTTGATACCTTCCCACTACAGTTTCCATGTTTCCTCAACAAAAAACTATTCTGAAATCATATATCATAAAAAAAGTAACAAGGTAATATTAAAATTCTACATCTTTTAAAATTAAACATAAAGTAAAATATTCTAAGGAAATTATATTAACAATATCCTAACCTCTAAAGTTGTCTAAATCTTTCCTTTCAGAGTAATTATAATGACCCATCCTTAAAATATTGCATAATCTTATGTTAAGTCAATAATTTTACTTTCTTTCCCATTGAGGAACATTTTAAGTTTCTAGATTTATAAAATTAGGACATCACTCATACATAACAAAACTATAACAATACAAACTATACACTACCTTACAGTATCCATTTTTTACTTAATATAAAACATTGAAAGTAAATCTTGGTCACTTTTATGAAAACTTTTCACAATATTTAACATTAGATCTCCCAACCCATACTCATCCTTAAGTATTGTGAAAAACATTAAAAAACATGGAATGAGCATAAAAATATTAATAAGGGATATAAAAATAAGGAAACCATTTTTTTCATTGATAAGCACTAAAACTCGTGAAATCTTTATCATAGTGTAATACTTTTCACCCATAATAAGTAGTAAATAATTTCCTTTTAAAATAAACTCATTTAATACCTTTTATGTGGTCACAATATTACTATAAAACCCATATCAAGCATATAAAATACATAAAGGTACCTTTGGACATAATTATACTTTTCACTCTTATAAATGGAATAACTATGCGGTCGAATTCCATACATTTCACTCTTAAAAAACGGAATGGCTATATGGATGACATCCATTCCCAAAGAATTAGAGGTTATAAAATAACCACCTATCCTTGGTTTATCACAGAATCACCAATCCTTGGTTTATCACATAACCACCAGTCAAATTTCCAAGTACCATTATATAATTATTACACATAAAATCATGGAATTCTCAACATGTCACTCATAAAATTTCATTTTCACTCATAAGAAAACATTTCATGTAATTGAAATAATCAATCTGTTTTCAAAACCCATTTCAATACCAAAATACCCAAAAAATGAAGAGGGGTTTCTTTTTATTTTAAAAACATTAAGACTTGTAGATGAATTAAAATATCAAATAATGGTCACAGTGGCAGAGAATATTTTGTCGCCGTATAGGTTAAAAAACATTCATTTTATCATTTTGAAAGAAAGTTAAACATTTCATACATAAAACATAAAATGGTTCCTTTTTTAAATAATTTAAATGAAATTAAAAATAGGCATAAAATTACCTTTATAATCATTTTATTAAATAAGAATATAAAATAAAATCAAGAATATTGACATGGAGAAAAATATTTGATAATTAAATATTTAAACATTCAAGATTCCTCATACCACTTTGAAAATTTAAATCATAAGCCCCATGAAACTATAAAATTTAATAAAACATTAAATAACATGATAATAAATAAATTCATGATAATATATTTCAAAATGTTGGTATATAAACCTTATAAAATAAGGTGGGTGTATAACATCAAGATATGCCTTAATGAAAGGAAATTGAGATGATGTCCCTTACCTTGAGTCAAATCCATCCTGTTTGTTCATTATATTCTTGAATAATAAAATTATGTTAATTATATACTTTCTTTTGAACCTTTTTCAAGTTTATTATTCATTTTATATAACTTAATATCATGTTATAACAATTTCTTAATTATATACATTCACATTGGACATTTTGATGATATTCAGTACATGAGTCCAAAATGACTTTGGTTTGATGTATATAGTCAAAATTGTATTATAAAATCATCTCTAGAATATTATTAATTACAAAAGAATAACTTTTAAACATCAACTATACTTTTACAATATACCATTTATGTATGGTTGTGAAAAATCATCAACGTTATAATCATGGAGACGGTAGGTCATACTTACGCGTGAGTAACGTTTCCATTTTTAATGATCATTATGGAAAGAAGATAATTATTATTTTATATTTAAATAATGATAATAATATCATAAATATTGAATTAATAATTTAAATATATATATATATATCATCCATGATATATGGTGATTTAAAACAAATCACATCACTTTTTGGAGGTGATAGTTCACACCTATGCACGAACGACGTTATGATTTTCATGTGCATGGAAAGTTAAAAAAAATAAATGATATATTATTATTTCATAATGATATATGTTTCATTAATATCATGTATATACTTTAATTCTATGATTATAACTAGTCTTAATAGAAGGTTAGGGAAAACGAATTATATCGATTTACGAGGCGGTAGTTCACCATACACACAAAAGATAATTATTTTCCCATTTGATGGAAGTGGATATGGATTTAGGTGATGATATTAATATAATAAAATCTTAGTATATTTAGGATACTTTATTTATTATTTCATAATGGTTTAATAATATTTTAAGGAATTGTGTGAAGAAATAAAATAGAACTACTTAATTAAAAATGATACCTCTTCTTCAAACGATCTCCTTTGATTAACACCTTAACCCCACTAAGGACAGAGTTATTACAAAAATGAGGACTCTAGAATATGGGGAGGAATTATAGAAAACTATTTTTGGGGAATCTTGGAAGATAAAAATAGGTTTTTAAGTGTTAATAAAAAGGAATAATTAGTTCCCTTTTGTATGAGATGGGAGGGGCACTCTTGGAATTATTCAAATAACTAAATTAATATAAATTAATATTCTATTCAAAATGGATAAAAACTGATTTATTTTGAATATGGGATGATTTTGGGTAGAACCCCATTCATATAATTAAAATTATTCAAGTTTTGACTATTTTTTATTCCTTATCATTTTGTTTAACCCTTGTTTATCCTTTTTAACTCTTACCATGATATCATGTAATTTACACTTTGATGTTTAATATAATTACTATAAAATGAAAAAATACCCATAAATGAGTCCTTGATGAAATTTTAATACTTAACCCAATTATTTGTCAGAAATTTATATTTTTATAAATTTTATATAATTTAATAAATTATTAACTATTTTAAAATATAAATAATGCCAATTTTGACATTATTCAACACTTGGAATTTTAAAAATATTATAAAAATTTTATATCTCCCAAAAAGAAGTTTTAAATCATCACTAACATGTAAAATGAATCTAAAAAATTCGTGTATGACATTAATAATCTCATATTATGTTTATTTAGGTATTTTTAATATTTTTTATTTGATATTTCCTTTAATCAAACAATTACTAAATCATCATTATGTCGCCATGTTAGGTAGTTATTTTATCTATAAAAATTGTGAATAAATTACAATTATGAATATAAAAATTCTAAATTTTAAAATAATATTTATATTCTAACATATCACTTAAATAAAGTCACATTAAACATATTTATCTCGTTAAAAAATGTATGAAAAAATTACCTTTCCTTTTAGTATAATATTATAAAGGTTATATTCCCATCCAAAAGGCCATAAATAACCTCATAACCAATAATTTAATGAATAGGTACAACAAATAATCATCAAATAAAATTATTACAAGTCTTAAGGTAATTTTATAATAATTATAATTTGGATTTTTACCCTTAATTACCCGATTTACCCTTAATCATAGTAATAAAAAAATTACTAAAGTTACTATTAATTTTGTCCAAAAATAAAAGGGCCATGTTATCTAAATTTGGAACTTATTATTCCAAATATTTAATAAAATTTTAAAAAATTAAAATACAAAAATTGAAGAAATTAATTAAAAAGTAGTCTTTTTGACGGTACGAGAAAACGATTTTTTAAAGTAAAAAATGTTCAAAAGTTCACAATGTTTTTATATCCAATTTTAATGTTAAATTGATTCCAATGACCTAAATTGGATTCAATTAAAAAAATCTAATTATTATTTAAACCAGTTAAAATATATAATTTAACAATATAAATAAATTTCATGGAAAATAAGTTTTCAATTAAACTGCAGTATTTTTTACTATTCATCAAAACATGAAACTTATCAGAAAAAAAATACAATAAATTAAACCAGAGTAAATTTTTATATTATTATTTAAAATAATAATTTTATTTTTTTTCAAATATAATATATAAATGTTTCAAAAACGAGATATAAAATATGTGTTCCATCAAAAGGCAGAAAATATTCCTTTTAGAAATAATTTCTCTTTTATCTGAAAAATTCAATTTATTATTATATCATGTCTATAAAATAAATATTATTAATATCAAACATTATATTGAATATATTATATATATAAATTTAATTAATATCGTCCAACAATATTGATTTGTTTATTATACGTGTTCACATTTAAGTGGTTTTTGAGGAAAATTTTCCTTCTATTTTAAAAAGTGTATTATTTTAATTTATAATTAATTACCCACTAAAGAATTAGTGATATGTACATGTGTAAATCATATTTTCTTAATTCATTTAATAATATTTATACCCTTCTTTCTAATGTGTATTATCTAATGCATACCATTAAATAATAATATTTTTTTATTCATTTATAAGTGATGGGGCATATCATGTAAGATATCAAATATAGGGTTTCATTTTAAAAACATAGGATGTTATAGAACCTTCCCAATAATTCATTTTAATAGGAACTCGATTCATTCCTCCACTAGACCAATGTAAATTATTTATCCCAATAGGCTTTGACATATTACCTATGCATCACATAAGACACTTTGGGAAGGATTTTTTACCTCAAAAAATAAAATCAATAAGCATCAAAAAAATAAACGACGGAATAAAATTGGAATAACCAATAAAGAACCATCTCTAAAAATAAAAATGTATTAAATAAAAAGTGGAAGAAGATAAAAATAATCATCCTTGGAAAAAATGTTGATACTTCATCCCCAAAATAAATGGACAGGTAAAATGAAACCATAATAGCTCTAACATTACAACTAGTGATCCCAGTCCCTAATCACATACCATAATCCATCTATGGACTGGCCCAAACATCAACAACTAAAAAACGGTCACCTAAAATAGATATTTATGATATTTATATGCTTACACTGAAATCCAGATCAAACCTAAACAGTTTCGTCATCGAGGTCAGCTTGCGATTTCTTTTACCGAGGATGAGGTAAACTGTTTATCTTCTGATCTTCGGCTTGTTTTAGTTGGTAAATGCACAAATTGTCGGCCTTCTTTGAGTTTTCTTAGAATGACTCTGGAATCAATAGTTTTTACGGGTTTTAGTTTGGGTCTCCTTAATTCGCATCATATTATCTTTCGGTTTGTCTCAGAAGAAGATTACTATAGGCTATGGATGAAGAGATCCTGGTCTTTTGGAGGATGTTATATGAAAATTTTGAAATGGACTCCTGCTTTTGACCCGTATGCTGAATCCCCAATTGTGCCTATATGGGTTAATTTCCCTGAATTTCCTTTTCACTTGTTTAAGAAAGAAGCTTTATTTCCAATAGCTAGTTTGATTGGATGTCCTCTGAAGTTAGACTCAGCCACAAAGCTCTTATCTAGACCCTCTGTAGCGAGAATCTGTATTGAAATAGATGTCTCCCAGCATCTGCCAGACCAAATTTGGATTCAGAATGGAGATTTCGGTTTTACAAAAGATGTTATCTATGAAAGACTACCTGATTACTGTTATAGTTGTTTTAGACTCAGACATCCAATGAAAAACTGTGTAAAGGATTCTGCTAACTCTAAAATCAGGAAAAATGTTTGGGTTGAAAAAGAGATGCAAGGTCATAAGGCCATTGCTGATTCTTCTGGCTATAAGAATCTGGCAGAACCTAGTCTGAATACTGAATTGAATAATTTACAAGTTGAAGATAATCTAAATTCCAATTATGATAACTCTGTTCTTGAAGTCACTGCCCACGCTCCTATTTTCATGGGTGAACCGCATTCATTGTGGATGGAAAAGGATAAAGGAAATCAAATATTTGTGTCTGAGCCCTCTAAAGATGTTTTCAAGGACGGAGAGGATGTAGATAAAATGGGTTTGAAGTTGCAAGCACCTGAATGTCGGCCTTCAGAATTTCCTGCTCGATCTGTTAACACATATCAATAGGCTGCTGAAAAGGTTCAAAAAGATGGATCTGTTTGCAGTGGATCATCATCTGAAGAGGCGGATAAGCCTGGACAATTAGAAGAAGAATATCTGAAAACCATGGCTAAGAAAGGAAAAAAAATCAGTAGTAGATGCTGATGGTTTCATCACTCCGAACCCAAAAAAGACTAGAAGACGTAAGGATTACTCTCAAGTGGAAAGAACCATCACCACTAGGTTGACTGAGGCTAATAAAATGGTTTACCCCGGAAAAGAGCAAAGAGAATTAATTTGCGAGAAATCCAGCGTTGTTTTATATTACTTCTCATTTCAATTCACGGAAGAGGAAATGCAAGGGTGGCTTACTCATACAAGAAAGCAACAAGATTTGTTGAAACAGGAGAGAAAAAAAGGGATTATCAATGAGGATCAATTCGAGAATACTATGAAATTCATTTACTTTGAGAAATTGAAGATGAAAGCACCACTTTCTTGATGTGGTTGTTTTTAGACATTCTGTGTGATCTTTGTCTCTGGTTTACTGGTCATAACTTATTGCTGTTCTAGCTGATCTGTGTTCCTCTAAAGCTGATTATCTATCCTTGATGCGGTTGGAGTTCTCTGATCAGACTCACTAGTGGTCTATCTGCTGATCTTGGTTGTTTGGCATTTAAATGCTGTTTTTTATTTCCTAGAAGATCTCCTGGTTGGTACAGTTAGTGGATTTCTTTGGATGTTTTGAGGAGCCTTATCTAAGGGTTTGATGGAATCTGGCTAGTTTCATATCTGTTCTTCTGTTTTTCTAGAGACTTGTTCACTTTGATGAACTGCAGGCATGCTGTCTTTGTTTGAAGCTTCAGTCTTGTGATTCTGCAATTCTGTTTTGAAGGAATGCCCTATATTTTTGCATCGGCAAATGTCTGAGCATCTTTGTCTGGATGTTCATGTATTTCTCATGCGCTATATAGAGAATCTGTTTAATCATTTCATAGTTTGACATGTTTTGTGAGCGTGATTTGGAGCAGGTTTTCTCTTCTAGAATGAATTGTTGGGAGATCATGATGCTAGAGCTGGAGTTCCTGTTCTTGTTTAAAGCTTTTTGACAGGCTTTGGCCCACCTGGATTGCATAGATCGGACGGTTTGGGACTGGTTTTCTGGAATGCTGGGTGGGATATTCTTGTTGGAGTGTGTTTGGTTGGTTCTTGTCAGCCTAGGTTGTTTAATTATTCACTCTTGTGGGCTGTATTTGGTTTTTGCTGGTGTAGGCTTACTACATCTCGTGTGTACTTTGACCCCTTTCTTGTTTTAATAAAATTCTCTTGGCATGGATTGGGAAACCAATCCATGTCACCTTTTAAAAAAAAATAAAAAAAGGGATGGATATTGGTTTAATAAACCATTTCAAACTAAGGAAAGTGTTTCCTGAAAACCATATATTGTAATCCAACTCACCATTTAGCCCTGTTTATAAAAATTTCATAAAATATCATGTTTCATAAACAACCTCAATGAAAAAACTTTTCTTAAAATTCATTTAATAAATATATAACAATTTAATTTTTAAATAAAACCTTCTATACTACTTAAATGTAAGTTTAAATGTAAAATATAATAGGACAAAAAATAATATTCCATCATGAATAGTCACCAAGGCATCAATAATAATAATGATTAAGAAAAACTAATCTATGCTGTCATGTAAAAAAACTACTATAATAAAAACAAGAACATAAATGGAATTCCATAAAGTGGTATGTGTAGGTAATAATCATCGAGGGAACCATACTTGGGATCAAGTATATAGATTCTAAACTGGAGTTGAAGAACATAGGCTGGAACTACTAAACATGTATTGTCTTGATAATTAGGTAAAACAAACTATGCTATATAAAATTTAGTGTGATCAAAAAAATACCAACACCCTTATAATATATCCTAGGGTCATAGAAAACATCAGGTTATCTCCCTCAGACTAAATGGTTATTTACCCAAACTAGAACACACTCTACACTAGGGCTTCCCCTTATCTATATTCTTTCTATAATCTTAGGTATCCCTATACATTTGAATAGTGTAGGTTATAGGCCAATAAATAATAAATCTTCACAAAAATATAATTTCTTTTAATTAAAATAAAAGTTCACTACACCTATAACACCCTTGCAAGAAGCAACCCCTTTCACATCCATGCATAACCATTTCATAATATGATATATAAATATAATAAATAACCCCATGTGGTTACAAGACATCAAGGTAAAATTATTAACATGGTGCTCAAATGATGGTCTTACACATTATCAAAAATCAACTCATCAATTATTCCAACATGGTTTTTGTAAAATGGATCGGAAAGAAAATCCATTTTCATAACATTTGAAAAATGCAACTCAAAATTCCCTTGAAAACAATTTACCAAAACACAATTAAAAACTCATTCGGAATCCAAAAAAATCCAAAAAATCAATTTTAAAATATTAAATCCATTTAATTAAGAAATCAATTGGTTGCATGAACCCTTACATAAACCACACTTACCTTTTAAAAATATTTCAAGAAAACTTACAAGATAACATTAATAATCATTTTTAATGAGGCCCAACACTATAAATTTAAAAAAACATCATTAAAATAATAAACACCACTTATTAAAATGATACAAACGTCTAATACTAATTGAAAATATGCAGATCCCTTTAGGAAATATGATGTTGGACTTTTACAAACACTTTTCATGCAACTTAAGTCCATTAATGTGTCTAACCCATTTTTAATCCATTTAATAACAAAAAAAGGGAATGATATAAAAATATAATTCCATAAGAAATCATTATAAAACACATTAAAACTTTTTAAAGAGCAAATTATACATTTTCACAAGCACTTTTCTTTCAACAATTCCATGACAAGTAAAACCACCATTTTAAAACCATTTCAATCCTTTTATAAGCCTATAATATGATTTTAATTTAATAATAATTCATTTAAAAGAATAAAACCAATTTATAACATGCATTAAAAGGTAATTCTAAAGAAACTCCAACCATATTTCAGGAAGAACACATCATAAACCAGTATCCTTCAACAACAAATAAAAATTAAATACATTAGATATCCCACCATAACCTCAAGGACACAAATAACCATTATTAGAACATCCGTGAACACTAAACCCAACACAAATTGTGTTTAGGATTCATAGGAGTGATAAAACATATAGAAAAGGGAAACATGAAGGGGTCTGAGGAAAGTAGAATAATGAGAGCCTTACACACTTAAATTTCAAGGAAGAATTAGATAAAAATAAAAAGATGGAGAGGGAGTGAAATACATACACATTCCTTATTGTTCATCTAAGAAATAAAGAGAAAATGGAAGGAAATTCCACAAAAACCCTAAAGGTAGAAAGATGAATTTAAAGACATTAATGAAATCTAGGCATGTCGTACGGTTTTCCACACTATTTTCCATATCATGTATCAACTATATAGATGAAACTACATTATAATAATAGTTCCACATGGTTTTTTTGCATGTTTTACCAACTATGTGTATATTGTGAAAATAATTTCTATTAAAAACTATATATCTTCATAGGGCCACCGCCATGATTTCTTCTAACTGTGTACAAGTCATACACCACTACCCTTATTCATAAAATACATGAATGGTTATTACTAGGTTTTTCGTGGCTTGAACTATGAGGTACCCATGAAAAAAAAGAAATTTATTGAGAAAAATTAATTGGGAAATTCTATGTGTCTCGTTTATCATGTCGATTCAACTAAACTATCTACACAAACCATGAAAAATATGAAAAAAACATTAATGTTCATGTTTTTAAGAGAAAATTATTAGAAAATTAAATTTTCCATCATTAAAATAAAATAACACAAAATATAAATTAATAGTGAAATGTGGGTGTCCTAATTCACCCTGCCATGCCACTTTATATTCCATTAATATTTTAGGTGAGAAATATGGGAATCGTAGGTAAAATATAGTAAAAAAGTCGTTTATAATATTTTTAAATAGTTTCAATCATCCAAAAAGTTAATAAGGCTAGGAAAACATTGAAAATGATAAATTTCCCAAAACAGTATCCAAAAAAATACCCAATCAACATCAACCACCTCAATTAGAATACATCCATAAACACCCAACAAGAAACTCTAAAAAATGGGAAATAAAACAATGTATCCCCATCATTTAGAATTAATAAAAATGTGTGAAAAAATAATGAACCCTCCCAAAATGAGCGTGTCACCAAGAAGACCACGATTAAACAAATAAAAAATAAACTAGTTAGATATCACTCCATATAGACATCTATAATATATCTAAATTTAAGATGATAATTTCCAACCCAATAAGAATCATAAATATCCTAGAGCCTAGAACCATCCATTATCACAATATTTTTCCATAAAAAGATCAACATCCAAAAAAATCCAAATATCAGGAAACCAGTATACCAAAACCATCACATCTCAAACCATCTTCAGCATACACCAATTGAAAACATACATCAATCAATAGAACAACATGAGATATAACCTTAAATAAAAAACTGTGTTAAGTGGGTGATCATGGACCTCATTCATGGGTAATCCTCTCACAGTAAACCAATAATATCTAATCAACACCAACTAGTTCATAATCCAAACTACTGCCAAGCCTATCCTAGTCACCTGAAAGATTCACCTATGGTCTTAACATTCCCAACAAATTAATCAAAACCCATACAAATCTAACACCAAAATAATAGCATAGCCAAAGACATGCACATAAGGCACAAAGATCAAGACACATTGAAATTTAAAAAAAAAACTAAAAACAAGTAGAGTTGCCTAAATAACACCCAAGAAACATGCCAAATAAAATCCACTTCAATCCCACAACACTCAAGACTCACCTAGAAGTAACTATAAAAGCATGCCATCACCCAAAACCCCAAGGAGTAAATTCCTCATTAATTCACCAAACAATCCATCCAAAGCTCACCAATCCTAGTCTTCGAAACAAAATAAAGGATAATACACTAATAAACCATCAAAATATAAAAATGATTCATACCAATCCAATTTTATTTTATTATTTATCTAAGAATGAGAAATTAACAACCCTTGGAGACAAACACTCCACCATTACTTAAGACATCTCCATGAGAAACATTATAAATATCATGAATAATAAACATAATCTAGTCATGTTACTGAAATTAAATCCACATGATCCAATATACATAGAATGAAAAAAATCTAAAAACAAAGATAAATAAAACAAATTCACCTTCTAAAACCATGTTTCATAAAAATACCACATTCTAAGGGGATTTAAAAATAACTTTTCAAAAAACAAAGATGCTTTCAAGAAAACCCAACCATTTGAAAACATTTCACTTTATATTAAATCCATCCCCCCAGTAGAATTCAAAAAAAATAACCTAGATTTTACAAACCATTTACTCCTTCATGAAACTAGGAACCCACTCAGGATTTGCAAATAACATCCTTTAAAATTGTCTAAAAATTTTTACCCCATTTTTAAAAAAATTACAAAACTATAAACTACAATATTCTCATTGAATTAAAATAATAACTTTAAAAAAACCATTTTTTTAAATTTCTTTATACTTAAAAAACAAATAGTTTTAAAACAAAAAAAAATATTTGATATTCTATAACAAAATAAATCAAATAAAAATAAAAATGCAGACCAATGTATTCAGGGAGGTCGGTTTAATTTTAAAAAATCAAAAATTAATTATTTCTAAGAAAACAAATTTTCATGAAATCCAAGTACAATATTCATACAATCACAAAGGATCCATTTCAATATAAAATAATTTTTAATGAAATCCTCATTTTATAATAAAACCAATTTCTATAACAACTAATCCAAAAGGGGGAACACCATGAATTCAAGTAAAATAAAATATTTGAAATAAACATATTTGTAAACCCACTTTAATTCACCTCAATCATGTGAGATCACTAAAAGGTGGTCTAAATATAAAATAAATATGGTGTGGAACCAAGCTTGACTTGTCCAAATGGTTTTATCATCCATGTATATTCATGGAAAAACTTCTAAAATATCTCTAATATTGAGATTTTGGTTGTTGACTCAATTTATAAGGTTATGTAAACCAACATCATGACATCTATAAATATTTGATTTTTACCAAAAAAATCAACTCATCCCTCATGGAATCTCACATTTGGACAATGAGTGTCAACAAATTACAATTGATAAATCTAATGAAATTTTGAATTCAAAATTCATACCCCACTTTCCATAATAATTCATGAATTTTCATAAAGGGTAGTGATAAAGAACCAACTTTAGACTAACCTCATAAGTAATAATGATAGTATAAACTCAATATTACCAAAAACTTCTAAAATAACAAGAGGCTAGTATTAAGAACCAAATCCCTCATTGAGAAACCTAGGCTCTGATACTAGTTTTAATGAACCATCGTCGGAGGCCATCTGACTCAAACCGTAACGATGAATTCTATAGGTCCAAATAGAATTCCCGATCCTCATTATTAGAAACAAGTTCTTGGGAGTCACATAAGACACTATGTGAAATATTATTCCCTCAAATGATAATATCAATAAGTATTGGAAGTAAATAAATAACAAATTAAAAATGAAATTTCTAATAATCACACATCAATAAACATACAACTAAAATAAATACAAAGTGTAAGTAGATAAAAATAAACATCCAAGGGTTATATGTTGATATAATACCCAAAAAATCAAAAGGGAAAGAAAACTTGAACAGCTCGAACATTACAACTAGTGGCCCCCAACTGCTCATAATATCCCACTAACCATCCATATACCAACCCAAACATCATGAATGGAACAACAAAAGGTACCTAAAGTATAAATATAAGAGAAAAATACATACCAAGTCACCAATTTATATGCAAGTGTGAGATAATCATTCCCAATATGATCTCACCAATGAGTATTTTTGAATTAGATTATAAAATAATTCATAATTTTAAGGTTGAAAATAAGATATAAAATAGGTTTTCAAATTCTTTATAAAACAAAATATCTAATCAATCCATAATAATATTTATAAAAAATCACCCTTTTGAAACAAAAAACAATGATTAAATTTTTAATAAAGAATTTTAACCCAAGTAAAGTGGGCCTTGAAAATCATAAAAAACCATCCAAGTCATAATTTAACCCCCTTTATAAAAAAAATATAAAAAGATATATTTCTGTAAACAACGTCAGTTAAAACCCATTTCATAAAACCTTTTTAAGAATTAAGCTACCTTTTCCTGTTAAAATGTAATTACTTTGGCTTAAAAATTATATAATCTTTATTTTTATGTCAATAATTTATTCTCCTAAATTGGAGTATATTTTCATGTTTTTATTTTTAGATAATTTGGTACAAATTATTATATAACCAAACCCATATTTTATAAATTGGAAACTTCTAATAAGTGTCCTTTTTTCCATAATATAAACTTTTTAAAAGGGAATATGTTTTATTTTTAAGAAAAAAACCACATCAGATTTAACTCGACTATTTTATTTTCCATTTCTCGTCCTTAGACCCCATGAGAAACATTTCAAAATATGGGATGAATATAAAAATCTCATAAAGGAAATAACAAAGAAATAAATTGTTTGTTCATGAATACTAATAAAATATTTTCATTTAAAAAATAACTTTTTTTCTAAGAATAAAACGTTTTATACCCAAGAATTCAACTTCAATGGAAAAATATTTTCATGCAACATTTTATAAGTGATGAGAACCATGTCTAAGGCACCAAGTCGATTGCTCGGGATGAAGAGTTAGATTTTCAAGGCCCAATGATGCGAGGGATATTAAAGAGGCCCAATGCAACAATACGCGCACATATTGCTTCATTAAAGGCCCAATGGATCTTTCCTTGCATAGATAGAGAAAATGGGCCTATAATATCACATATTCAAGACCAAAATTGATGTTTAAAGCTTGTCGCATATGGTTGCATGAATTTGGATGTCTTTCCCACATGGAGGATTCTAGAAAGGGCATAATTGGACACCAAAGTCAAATTCGGTGGGCTATGCATTCAAAGTCAAATCTGGTGGGCTATGTTGTAAAGTTGCGTGCTACTTTTCCAAAAGTCTATGTTGGGTTTTATCTTTTTTACTTTTAAGGGTACACGGTAGGTTTAGACTTTATGACTTTAGGGTATTAGACTCTTGACCATTGTATCACCCCCTTGGGTATAAATAGCCACCCCATGGCATTGTATTTTCATCGAAGACTTAATTGAGAGCTTATTCTTTATTTCTCTCTATTGTGTGAGGATTGTCCCGGTTTTTCTCATAACTCTTATGCATTCTTTCCTTGTTAATCTACAAGTTAGATTGGTGATCCAAGATCACAATGCCCCCAATTTCGTGCCTCAACCCAAGTGCGTTGTTGTGTGAATTGGCTATCACATCCCTCCCTAGAGTGTATTGTCTAAGTGGTAGGTCGCGCTCCTTATAGCGTTGATTGACTACATGCATCCACTATCCATACCCATCATCCACTACTTATACCTGAACCACATCATTTAACTACCTCCCTACACCATGAAGATCGGGCCACCCCGTGCATCTCACATCAGTTGGTATCAGAGATCTGGTTGACATGGTAGGCATTTATCCCTTCATTTATATTTATTTTACCCATTACCATTCTTATCTTTCCTTATTATCCACCCATTCAAAAAAACCTTTGCTTTGAAAACCTCTAGAATTAGCCTTTTTTGTGCAAGATTGAAATATTTTTCACATTGAGTCAATTGTTCATCCATCTTATTTTCACTTTAAATTCTCTATATGTGATTTGTATCCATAAAAAAAACAAAAAAATCAAATTCTCTCAACTCATCATTTTATGCTTCTCAAAATTAAGCACATACTTTTCTTTGGGAGATTTCAAAAAAAATTGTCTTACTCTCCGTTCATCATCTTGTGCTTTAAAACTCCAAGCACAACACTTTTTAGGGAGATTTGACGGGGAAAAAAGCAGATACAACTACTTCATCATCGGGCTTTACATTATTCGCACTTTCCATATCCGTACATCACTTTCTCCATCATTTTTCTTCATCCCCATTTTATATTTGTCTCATATTGTTATTAATTTTTCTTATCTTTCACAATCGGGAAAAATCCAAATACCTCCTATCTATCCCCTTTTCCACCCACCCTTATCCATTTTTCTACCCTCTTTTCACCATTTATCCATTACCACTCAAACATGTTGTGATAAACTAGCCCCCAACACAATCTTGATTGGGGAAATATTGGTGTAAAGTGACCACCCAAAAAAAGGTATTATATTTCATAAGATCTTGGAATTTTAATTGAGCGTTGAGAGTAGAGAGAAATAAGCAAAAAAAATATCTTGTGTGTGTGAGTGTGTGCATCTTTTTGTGTGTGTGTGTGTACACCTTGTGTGTGTGAGTGTGTATATCTTGTGTGCATGAGTGTGTCTCCTTTTGTGTGAGAGTGTGTACATATTGTGTGTGTGTGTGTACATATCGTCTGTGTGAGTGAGTGTGTATCATTGTGTGTGCCCCCCCCCCCGGTGTGTGTTTGTGTTTGCAAAACATATCATGGCAGAAGATCATGAGAAGAAAATTGCTCATGTTTGCGATGAAGGAAGTCGAAGTAGATCTCCCGCACCCAAAGATACAAAATTCCAAATGCAAGCTTTGGTGAGCCACTTAGAGAAGCTTCTTGATCGAAAGTTGGAGGTGTTACATGAGAGTATTGATGAATTGGAGAATAAACCAAGCCCAAGGATGTTCCATGATAACCCACAATGCGCTCCGGCACCACGTCGTCCCCACATCATGGAGGAGGAGATGGTGAACTTTGATGATGATCTTGATGATGTCCCACAAAGGAGGATGTTGTACCGAAAACCGATAGGAGGACAAATAAGACAACATGATGATGACCTACTTGGCGGGATCAAGGTGAAGGTCCCCTCTTTTCAAGGGAAAAGCGGCCCGGACGTATACTTAGAGTGGGAGATACGGATCGAGCAAGTATTTTCATGCCATGCGTATTCCGAGGAGAAAAAGGTCAAACTTGCTTCCCTTGAATTTTATGATTATTCATTAATATGGTGGGATCAAGTTCAAAAGGAGAGGGCTAGATATTGTGGACATCCTGTCAACACTTGGGAAGACATGAAGTTCACCATGCGGAAGCGGTTTGTTCCCACACATTACCACAAAGATCTCCACAACAAACTTCAACACCTCTCCCAAAGGAGTAAGATTATAGAAGACTACTACAAGGATATGCAAATTTCCATGATTCAGGCAAACGTTGAGGAGGATCTGGAGGTAACCATGGCACGGATTTTAAATGGGCTCAATCGGGAGATTGTGGATCAAGTGGAGATGTACCACCATGTAGAGATACAAGATATGATCCACCAAGACACCAAGATCGAGAAACAAATCAAAAGGAAGAGCAACATAAGAAAACCCACTACCCCTTTCACACCATGGAGAAATCTGCGGAAGGAGCTTGGAGAATCATCAAATCCAAAAGAGGTGGTTGATCGCAAAAGTGACAAGATAATTCTTCCACCTAAGAAACCTACTTTTGAGGCTAACCAAACTAGGAATCGGGATATTCGGTGTTTCAAATTTCAAGGAAGGGGTCACATTTCTAGTGAGTGCCCAAACCGGCACACCATGACCATCAATAGGTATGGAGAATAGGAGACTGATTGAGAGAGATCAGAAGAGGAGGAGGAAGAATCTCCAGAAATTGATAGTGGAGAGTGTCCAGAAGATGGTGAGATTCTTGTCACTAAAAGAGTTCTAAGCGCACAAATGACTGTGGGAGAGAATGAGCAGCGGGAGAACCTTTTCCATACATGGTGCAAGATCTATGGGAAGGTATGTAGTGTTATTATTGATGGAGGAAGTTGTAGTAATGTTGTGAGAACCTAGTTAGTAGAGAAGTTGGGACTTCCTACTTTGAATCATCAACATCTATATCGGCTTCAGCGGTTGAATGATTGCGGGGAGCTGAAGGTCACCAAGAAAGTGAAGGTACTTTTCACCATTGGGAAGTACAAAGATGAGGTATTGTGCGATGTTGTTCCTTTGAAGGCTTTTCATTTGTTGTTGGGATGACCGTGGCAGTATGATCGACATGTTACCCATGACGGTTTCTTGAATCGTCACTCTTTTGTACTCTGAGGGGAACCTATAACCCTCAACCCCATGTCCCCCAAACAAATTCTGGAATATCACATTTTGAGAGAGAAGAAAAAAATCAGTGATGAGGAAAAAAAGAGTGAAAATGAAAAAGGAGAGAATGAGGGAAAGAGAGAAAATGAGAGAAGAAAGGAAATGGAGAGAAAAGAAAAATCAAGTGGGAAAAAGAATTTGAGAGAAGATAATAGTGTGATGTTGGCAAAAAAGAGTGAGGTTAAGGAATCTTTGTTTTCAAAGCAAACCCTCCTAGTACTCATGTACAAATAGGTGTTGCTAAATACTAACAACTTACCCCATTTTCCAAATGATGTTGAGTCCTTGTTGTTGGAGTATAATGATGTCTTTCCGGAAGAGGTTCCACCAGGTTTGCCACCCATTAGAGGTATTGAGCATCAAATTGACCTCATACCTGGAGCATCACTACCAAACCACCCTGCATACCGCACCAACCCGGAAGAGACAAAAGAAATTCCAAGGAAAGTTCAAGAGTTTTTGGATGTGGAATATGTGAGAGAGATCCTTAGTCCTTGTGCGGTACCAGTGCTTCTAGTGCCAGAGAAGGATGGAACATGGAGAATGTGCATTGACTGCAGAACCATCAATAACATCACAATCAGGTATCGTCATCCTATCCCTAGGTTAGATGATATGCTAGATGAATTAAATGGTTCAATTATTTTCTCAAAAATTTATTTAATAAGTGGCTACCATCAAATTAGGATGAAAGAAGGAGATGAGTGTAAAACGGAATTTAAGACAAAACATGGACTTTATGAATGGTTAGTCATGCCCTTTGGTCTCACCAATGCACCTAGCACACTTATGAGGTTAATGAATCATGTCTTACGTGCATATATTGGAAAATTTGTGGTAGTTTACTTTGATGATATTCTTGTGTATAGTAGGACTTTTCATGAACTTGTAGATCACTTAAGAAAAGTCCTAGAGGTGTTAAGTAAAGAAAACTTGTTTGGAAACATAAATAAGTGAGAATTTTGTCTCGATAAGATTTTTTTCCATGGATTTTTTGTGAGCGGAAATGGAGTTGAAGTGTATACCGAGAAGATCAAAGCAATACAAGAATGGCCAACTCCAACCTCTGTTGGACAGGTAAGAAGTTTTCATGGGTTTTCTAGTTTTTACAGCAGATTTTTCAAGGACTTCAGCACACTAGTAGCACCGTTGAATGAGTTGAAAAAGAAGAATGTTCCTTTTAAATCGGGGAAAACTCAAGAAAAGTCCTTCCATGCTCTTAAGAAGAGACTCACCCATGCCCCTCTACATTCACTTTCGGACTTCGGTAATACCTTTAAAAATGAATGTGATGCAAGAGGAATTGGCATAGGAGGAGTACTCATGCAAGAAGGTAAGCCTATTGCTTTCTTTAGTGAGAATTTAAATGGCCCAACTCTAAACTATGCTATATATGATAAAGAGTTGTATGCGTTGTTTAGAGTACTAGAGACATGGCAACACTATCTTTGGCCTAAAGAATTTGTGATTCATTCTGATCACGAGGCTATTAAATACCTTAAAAGCCAACATAAACTAAATAGGAGACATTCTAGATGGTTGGAATTCATTGAATCATTCCCATATGTCATCAAGAATAAAAAGTGTAAAGAAAATACTGTGACAGATCACTTTCATGTAGATATTCTCTTATATCCTTGTTGGATTCAAAACTCGTTGGTTTTGAATTCATTAAGGAATTATATGCTAAAGATAGTGATTTTAGTGAACCATATGGACATTGTAAACCTGGAGTTAGTTGGGAAAAGTTTTATTTACATGATGGATTCTTATTCCGGATTGATAAGCTTTGTATTCCCAATTGCTCTATCTGTTTACTTTTACTAAAGGAGTCACATTCTGGTGGGTTAATGGGACATTTTGGTGTTGAAAAAACATTAAGTGTTCCGAGTGAGCATTTTTATTGGCCTAGAATATCTAAAGATGTTGGAAAGTTTGTGGTAAAGTGCATTGTTTGCCAAAAATCCAAATCGAAGCTGAACCCATATGGCTTATATCTTCCTCTCCCAATCCCCCAAAACCCTTGGGAGGACATATCAATGGACTTTATTGTGGGGTTACACAGGACCAAGAGGGGGAGAGATTCCATTTTTGTTGTGGTGTATCGGTTTTCTAAAATTTCACATTTTATTCCTTGTCACAAAACAGATGATGCCACTAACATTGCAACACTCTTCTTTCAGGAAGTAGTCAAACTCCATGGAATTCCAAGGACGATTGTGTCGGATCGAGACACAAAATTTCTTAGTTATTTTTTGGAAGACCTTGTGGAGAAAATTGGGTACAAAGTTACTCTTTTCCACTAATTGTCATCCACAAATCGATGGGAAAACAAAGGTGGTAAATCGGACATTATCATCCCTTCTGCGAACAATTTTCAAGAAGAATATCAAGAATTGGGAGGAGTGTCTGCCACATGTGGAATTTTCATATAACAGGGCCAAGCACTCCACTACTCAATATTCTCCATTTGAAATTGTTTATGGTTTTAACCCTCTTGCCCCTATTGATCTAGTTCCTTTGACTTTGTAGGAAGCAACTAATATTGATGCGAAAGGGCGCGCAGAATTCATCAAACAACTGTATGAAAAGGCAAGGAAAAATATCAAGCGGATGACTTAAAAATATGTTGATCGTTCAAAAAAGGGTCGTAAACAAGTGTTGTTCGAGCAAGGGGACTTGGTCTGGATTCATATGAGAAAGGAGATATTTCCTAACAAGCAGAAATCAAAACTCATGCCACGAGGAGAGGGACATTTCCGAGTGCTCGAGAAGACTAACAATACTGCTTACAAGATATATTTTCCAGGTGAATATGGTGTTAGTGCCACCTTCAATGATTCTGATCTTTCTACTTTTTTGGGTGTAGAGGATGAAGAGTTGAGGACAACTCCTTTTCAAGAGGGGGAGGATGATTAGAACCATGTCGAAGGCACCAAGTGATTACGCGGGAGAAAGAGTTGGATTTACAAGGCCCAATGAAGCAAGAAAGATTAAAGAGGATCAATGCTACAATGGGCACACATATTGATTCATTAAAGGCCCAATGGATCTTACCTTGCATGGATGGAGAAAATGGGCCTATAATATCACTTATTCAAGCCCAAAATTGATGTTTAAAGCTTGTTCCACATGGTTGCACGAATTTGGATGCCTTTCCCACATGGAGGATTCTAGAAATGGCATATTTGGACACCAAAGTCAAATCCGGTGGGCTATGCACTCAAAGTCAAATTTGGTAGGCTATGTTGGAAAGTTGTGTGCTACTTTTCCAAAAGTCTTTGTTGGATTTTATCTTTTTTACTTTTAAGGGGACAAGGTAGGTTTAGACTTTATGACTTTAGGGTATTAGACCCTTGACCATTGTATCACCCCCTTGGCTATAAATAGCCACCCCATGGCATTGTATATTCATCGAAGACTTAATTGAGAGCATATTCTTTGTTTCTCTCCATTGTGTGTGGATTGTCCTGATTTTTCTCCTAGATCTTGTGCATTCTTGCCTTGTCAATCTATAAGCTAGATTTTTGATCCAAGATCACAAAGCCCCCAATTTCATGCCTCAACCCAAGTGCGTTGTTGTGTGGATTGGCTATCACATCCCTCCCTTGAGTGTGTTGTCTAAGTGGTAGGTCACGCTCCTTATAGCATTGATTGACTACTTGCATCCACTATCTGTACCCATCATCCACCACTTAGCCCTGAACTGCATCCTTCAACCGCCACCCTACGCCATGAAGATCGGGCCACCCTGTGCGTCTCACATCAATAAGAAACCATAAATGAAAAAAAAATTAAACTCATAATGGTATCTTTAAAATCATGAAAATTTTCTATTAAAGTTCTTAGAGGGATATAATTTTCAACATTATAAATTAGAATATACATTCCTTTACATTTTGAAATCATAATATTTCGATGAAAACTATATAAAGTATAGATAAATCATGCATGTAGATTGAGGAATCATCTTCATATCACTCTTACAGTAACCCTCGTCGTTGCACATGGAATCACCGTCATGGTTATACGTGGAGTATCTATCGCAGTTACACATGAAATAACCATCGTGTTTATACTTGGAATAATCATCATAGTATAATCCCATAAAATATTACAAGAAACCAAATTGGTTTACCCCATCCCATTCCTAGAATATCAATCGCAGAATATTCCCTTAATCTCATTGGAGAAACCTAATTGGGTAATTATGTCCCTTTACCCAATACATTGGAGAGATTTAATAGTCCCACCCCTTCTCAATTTATAAGAGAACAACTCTTTTTTGGTCTATAATGTAACATACCATCATAATAAAAAAATTCCATGAACAATAATGGAATACATAAAATCTTACATCATAAAAACATTCTTTTTCACCCATAAGAAAACATTTTCAGATATTTATATTCCCTAAAACATTAAAACCATTTTCTTGAAAAATAAAATTAAAAAAAGGGTAAAAAGGTTTTTATTATAATAAAAAATTTTATCATACAAATTAATCCAGTCATATAATATCAATTTTGGTGGTGGGGAATTTCATTGTCTCTATATACGTTAAAATAAAACATTACTTTTGTATTTTTGAAAAGAAAGTAAAAACATTCCTTAAAAAGATTGATTTTGAAAAAACTTTAAAATATATATAAAATTTACATTATAATTCATTTATTTTTATATATAAATCTATAAAATAATTTCAGAAATGCATACATGGAATAAAAATAATGTTTTAAGGGAAACTTCAAAAGATGATATTTTAAAAGAATGTCTCTTACCTTTAGTCCAACTGAATATATATGCTCTTTATCTTGTATGATAATAAACTTATGTTAATTAATTACTTTATTTATAAAATTTTTCAGGTTTATTATTCCTTTTATTTCACTTATTACTATTTTTAATAGTTAATTAATCATTTAAGATCACTTTGGTTGTTTTGACCATATTCGGTTCATATGTGCAAAATGACTTTGGTGGGTTGACTATGGCCTAAGAAGTCATTATAAAACTATATAAAAAATAATAATCCTTAAATAATTATCATATTTATATATAAATTGTACTTACCAATACATCAATTAAATATTTTTATGAAAAATAAACTACATTACAATCATGAACAATGTTGGTCGTATGTACACATGAATAACGTTTCCATTTTTCAACGTTCATTATGGAAATAAGGTGAGTATTATTTTTACATTTTGGAATTATAATTATATAATAAATATAATATTAATTATTCAAATATACATATATATATATATCTTATAAATAATTTGGGAAATAAAATGAATTGCATTGCTTCATGGAGGTGGTTGTTCACACGTACGAACAAACGATGTTATTGTTTTTCATTGAATAGAAAGGTATGAAGGTAAATGATATGTTATATTTTCATAGTTATAAATATTTCATGAATAAAATATATAAAAATTAATTCCATCATTATAATCTTGTCATGAGATACGACAATGGAAGATGATTTACATCATTTCATGAGGCGATAGTCTACCGTACACACGAATGATGGTTTCATTTTCAATTTTTTGGAATTTAAGAGTGATATAGGTTATAAAATTAAAATAATAACCTCTAAATATATATAGTATACTAGTAATTTTATTTTACCATGGTTTTATAATATTTAATTGATGTAGATGGAGAAATAAAACTAACACATGAAGTTAAAAACTATACAACTTCTTTGGAAAATCTCTTTTGCTTACCAACTAAGACTCTATGGTTGGTATTATTCCAAAAATAAGGCCTATAAAACATGTAAAGGGATTTTATGAAGGTATTTTTTTATATATTGGTAGATCCAAATGGATTTTAAAATGATAGTAAATGAGTAGATATGGTGCCCATTTATAAGATTGGGGTGGGGCAGTTTTAAATTGGTTAAATTATTAAATTAATATAAATTAATTATGATATAAAAATGAATCAAAATTGATAATATTAAAATTTAAGATAATTATGACTCTAAATACTATCATAAAATAAAAATTTGAAATGTTTTAATCACATTTGTAATCTTATCTTTTTATTTTAACCCTCTATTAACCCTTTTCACACTAACTGTGATAATAATGTTTTTTACCACTTAATGGTCAAGATAGATAACATAAATAGATAAATGGACCATAAATATACCATGTTTTATATTTTAAACCATTTATTAATATCCTTTCTAATGATAGTATTTTTACATATTTTATATCATTTAATAAAATATTATTTCCATAAAATATTAATAATTTCATTTATAGAACAATTCATTTACTTTAACTTTTATATCACCATGAAAACAAATAAAATTAGAATAAAATCCATTAATACATCTATAACAATTTATTTTTATCTATAATATTTTTTTACCACATTAATTCTCTCAAATTATTTTACATTTAATGTTTTTAACCTCATTTATTTTATTCTTCAATTAATTGAATAATTACTACATCAGTGTTATATAAGCGTATAAGGTAATTACATTTTAATTAAATAAAATATAAATTACTAGGGTGAATATTAGTAATATACATTTAAATATAATATTTAGAGCTAAATATATTATATGATTATCCATATGCTAAAAATATTATATTTATTAAAAATAAGATGGTGGTATTTTTTACTTTTCATTACTTAAAACATTATAAATGTCGTAATAACCTCCAAAAGAAAAATTCAACATAGCTAAATCATGGATTAATATGAAGAATATTTACACACCTAATTAAATTAAGACAATTTTTAGGGTCATTTTCTAGTCTATATCATTTTAATTTTTAACTTTAATTACCTAATTTACCTTTTACCATGGTAGAAAATTTTACAAAGGTTACTATTCAAATTGACCTAGAAAATAAAATTGATATATTTAAAAAAAATTATAACCTAGTTATTCCAAATATGGAAAAAAAATAAAATTAAAAAAAATATAAGTGGCTCATTTTAATTTAAAATTAAATAAGAAAAATGTGATGGAAAACAGTTTTCATAAAAATTCCCTCTTATGTATAAACTTTTTTGTACTAAATTCATTTCAAAAAAATAATTGAAATATTTTAAATCATTTTGAACTAATTAAATTCTATAAATTAGCCAAAATATAATTTTTCTTTAAAGATAATTGAAAATAAAATATATTTTTCAATAAAAAAATCGATATTTTTCACTATTAACTAAAACATAAAACTTTTCATAAATATATATAAATTTAACCATAGTATAATTTTTATATTATTATTTAAAAATGGTATTTATTTTATAAAATACAATTTATAAAAGTTTCAAAAATTTATTATATTATTTTCTCGCAAAGAGTTATCAAAAACTATTTTTTATAAAAACATAACCTTAAAGGATAAAATGGATTTTCTAAAAAATTAATGCTTATTTCCCAAGAATTAATCAATAAATTTTTTTATCAGAATAATTTCATATATTTAAAAAGGTAGTTAATCTTATTCATAACTAAAAATTTAATGACTATGTCATAATAGTCATATTTAAATAATAATATTTCACGATTAGTTTAAGCTTGTTGTTGCATGCCATACACGTTATTAAACATAATGCAATTTTATTAAAATAATAGGATATTAAATTAAAAAAAATTAACCATTTAAAAATTAATTTTAAAATAAGACATAACACATAGAAGATTTTTCACTATTATAAATAGGAAACAAGAAGCATGATAAAGGAGTACAACCAAACAATGGATTCATAAAAACAAACAAACTAGGGGAATACATACAAGCCATGAAATGGAATCCCCTAATGTGTCTTGAAAATCATATATGTGTCATAGGAAACACACTAAGTATTAAGTATCTAGATCTTAAATTGGTGAAGGGGCACCTTGGGTAGCACTACTAATCATGTTATATCCCATTAGTCCGTCATATGAAATCTGGATCCATCAAGATCATGGAGCTCAAAATAAATCCATGGTCCCTTTTAATTGGTCTCTAGGATATAAGATGCATCCCATTAGATCACTTTATAATGACTTAAATTTTCTCCATTTTAATTTTTATAAATTAATCAATCAAATTCAGAGACCGGTTACTGAGACGTGATGATATTCTGAGGCTCAATGTGCCTGAATGATATGGTGAAAATTTTAAGTCTTTAATAAATTTCATGGGTAGTTTATTCTTTCAAAAAAACATCTAAACCGGTGCCCAGATCAGATATCTGAGGGCACTGTAGTGTTTAGAGAAATGGCTACAATCTGAGGGAACTATTTTGTATATAAAAATGGCTACCTTAGGTGTGTCCTAACATTGATATGTGCGGGTCGACTATGAAAGTTAGAAATAGGATGTAACCTTCATTAAAATATTTTAATAAAAATATTTTATTTGATGATGCGTTGGTTTATTTTAATTAAGGAATATTTTCATGAATCTAGGGTTATCGTGAAAACCCTATAAATTCCTCTGAGGAAAGAAGATGGAAACCTCTCTGATGAATGATGACGAACATCGGAGGATTGAGGATCAATGATGACACAAAACCCCATTCTTCATCAATGACTAATACAACCTCGAGGTAGGGTGTCAATATCTTTGTGATTTCCTTTCCCCTCTTAGATTAAAATGATGAACAAAGACAAACCCAATAACATGTTGATCCATGGTACATTCATTATTTTGGGATGGATAAACTTATTGTTGGGATTAAAGGTATGATAAATTATTTTGAATATTGGTTTATTTTCTTTCCTTGAACATTCTAATAGGAAAGGATCAAGTCTGACATGAATAGGGCCAAGATCCATCTGTTAGGGTGATCATGTGCTTTGTCTCTTTCCCCTAATGTCATGCATTCCTCATCCCTCATTCCTAGTCCTTCATTCCTTATTCCTCATGAATTATGATAAAAGGATAATTGTGCCTTTGATCTGTGGTGCAATGATCAGAGACCGGGCATCTGATCCCACGGTGGCGTTGGACATCGACAACGCAAGGTGGAGAATCCAGCCGATTCAGGAAGTGCGCGGTAGGGCAAGGCCACCAGTGGGGTGGGAGGAAGTATAGGTAGAATCGGCCCAATAGGGGATACCATGCTAGGTGGGGTGCGAAAGAAATGGTCCTTCAGTGGTGGAAGAGAGACGTGGTCCAGGCGAGACCACATCGGAGAAGGGGCCCATGGTGGTGTAGGTCACGACTGATGACTAGGGGCCACAGCAAGAGGCTACAGTGATGGCATCTGGGACGCAGCCTGGAGCCATTTTAGACGGAGGACCCTGAGGCGGTGGGATCATGGGACCAGGAAGGTGATGTGGTCCAACCATGTGAAACATGGTGCAGCGCCGTGTTGACCGGGGGAGATGGCTAGCCACATGGTCAGGCGACTGTGTTTACGAGAATAATACGGACTGGGTGAGACACATATGACGAAGTAAGGCCGGCCCACACAACACAGTCTGAGCAGGATAAATGGGCCTCTATGGTGTCCCAGTGGGCTGGAATGCATGGCCCATTGGGCATGGTTGGTTAGGGTCGGCTCAGACCGACCGGGTCAGAATGGGTTGGGTGGACCGGGTCAGGTCAGACCTGAACCAGACCCTTTTTACTAAATTGGTCATATATTTCAAACAATGTGCATGTTTGATGATTTTTTTGCAGTGTTGGGACCCTCTAAATGATAGTGACCTTTTATGATATTCTAAGTGAGTTTTTTGGAAGTTGGTTTATGACCTAATGGGTTGAGGTGTATGTCTTCCTGAAACAAATGATTCTCGTGGAATCATTTGGATGGTTGTGACTATGTGATCATGGTGACTACATGACTTGGGGGCTATATGATCCATCGATGCTTCATGTTCAATTGATGCTCCATGTTCCATTTTTTCTCCAGGATCTATTGACTCCCTATACTCCATCAACGCTCAGCGTGGCATCGACGCTCCGTTAATCATCAATTTTGGGTGCGCCATCGATGATCCATGCGTTGTCGACACTTCTAATTTCATAGATATTGGGAGATATGTGGACTACCACTTTAAATATTTCTCTTTGGGTTTTATAATTATACTTTTGTGATTTGTACATATTGATTGTACTTCGTGTGTTTCTTTTGTGGTGTAATTTTTGTATTTATTAGTGGTATTACCTTTTGGTTTTGAGTCCCCTGTTGATTATTGTTTTACTCACCCCTGTACAGGCTATGCCCATATGTGTTTTTTCTTGTGCAGATGATCAATGATTGGATGGAATCCTTTGTGGACTAAGACTATGTGGTGCTTAGAGAGAGGCCCAACAAACAAGGTGAATTTCAGTATCTTCAGATAGTTGTTTCTGTACCTACACTTCAGGTATGGTTTCTGAATATAAATTTTAAGAGCTTGTAATTTTCCTTTTGGTTGGTCTTGTATTTCTACCCTTATTTACTTTCCAGATTTTTTTTGTTGCTCTATGTGGGAATCTTAGTGGTATTCAAGAATGTTTACTTAGTGTTTTTTGTTCTGCACTTTTTCTTGGAGACATGTTTGTGTGTATATGTACTTAGTAAAATTCCTACCATTTGTGGGATATGCCTACTCGGTGTTAGTCACTAGCCCCTAGCCTATTAGAGGTGGTATTTGGGGAGTCACGGCATAGGCCCCAGGGGACGGGTTGTAGAAGAGTGGTATCAAAGGAGTTCAGTTCTACCTAATGAACCAATAGTCTATGAGGTTGGTTTGGGGAAATAGTGTCAAGTGTTTCGAGTTCGACTTTTAGGCTAGGGAATCCAGTGTTGGTTCGGAGGCCGATGTATCCATACAATAGGACTTTTAATTATACTTTCCAACTCGGTACATCAAAACACTGGTTTCAGGGAAAATAATGGTACATGCATCATATAGGATTGAGTGTGTTCTCAGGTACTTCTTGAGTCAGAGTTAGCTCACCAGGTATACTCTATTTATTGTGGTATGCCTTGATCTATTTTAGGTTTCCTCCCCATAGATATCCATCCTGGATTCTGATACATCATCATGAGGATGATTTTACTAGTGATGAGGTGTCGGTAAAGGGACCAATACTGGAGATAGCACCCTCGGGTGGTGTACTAGTGATACCACCACCCGGAGGGTAGTAGTTACTACCAAAAGTACTAGTAAAGGATGTACGTAGGCTGAGTACATTTCATGAGTTCCAAAGGCAGTGACCTCCCAGGTTCAAGGGTGACCCAGACCCCCAAGAAGCTAAGGATTGGTTGGAGGTGGTTACGTGTGTCTTCCTCCAAGTGAGGACACCTCTCGATCAGATGATCGTCCTAGACGCGAGACTTCTTTAGGAATCATCGGGGAGATAATGGATCTTAGTGATCCAGAAGCTTGAGTAGATGAGCCTCACATGGATATACTTGTATTGTGTATTCAATGATGAGTTCATTCCAGAAATTTCACACTTCATATGAATACAAAATCTACTGCATCTACAGCAGGGTTGTCAGATAGTAGCGGAGTACTCGGTGAGATTTGAGGATTTTTCTTACTACTCCATGAATGTGGTGTGGCACCTATTCTTTAGGTCATAGACCTTTGAGAAGGTTCTAGACTAGTAGATCATAGAATTCATGATATTCCTTAGTATTCCAACATATGTTGGGGTACTAGAGAAATCCCTGCTAGTGGAGAGATTTCTGGCGGAGCAGGCACCAGCAGTGGGAGCTACCAGGAGGCACCAGGTTGCTGATTCTTTGGTGGTGGGTAGATGGCAACAGACATAGGGACCCAAGAGGGTTAATAACTCTAGGGGATGACCCCATGATACGGGATCAGTGGTTCGAGGCTCCCAGGGTAGAGTGTGTCAGCTAAAAAACATGCTATGTTACCCATGCGGTGGTCGGGGACACAAGGCTAGAGTTTTACCGAATCACCATAAGGATTATCAAGATATTTTTTAGGGACCACTGAGACAAAGGATGATGTAGGAACAAGGTGGTACATTAGGAAGTGGACATGGAATAGAACATGGATGGGCAGTAGGAGGTGGGTGGAGGTTCGAGGTATTACCACCACCACCCCCAGGTGGTCAACAATAGACTTAGGGAGCTAGTGGATAGGGACGAGTATAGCTTCAGGAGATGGAGGCTTATGACCTCAGTTCTCCAGAGATGATTATATCTATGATCTATTTCTCTTACACCCTAGATGCATTTTTTATAGACATAGGTTCTAGGGACCCTTTTTTCGCCACAAACCTTATTTGAGACTCAGAGATTATAGTATAACTGTTGACTTGATCCATATGCTTAGATAATCCTATTGGGGAGATTATACGATCACACACTTATGCCGATAGTGTAACCTTACTCTGGGGGTGAGAGTTTCAGTTGGGATTTCTTGGTGGAAGCATCTTGGCCTTACGATGTCATTCTCAGTATGGACTGGTTATCTGTGGTTTATGCCTAGATTGATGGTTTTAGGTTCAGTGTGTGGTGTGTCTGAAAAAAAAAGGTACCAGGTTTTACTTTTTTAGTGAAAAGGAAACCCAAGAAACACAAGATGGACTCGCACATAAGAGGTTTCATCTGATCACACGCCACATGGCTATCTTGGCCCTTAGTGTGGTGGATGAGACAAGTCCTCAGTTTCCTACAGTGGAAGATGAGTATAAAGAAATATTTACAGAAGATGTTACAGGATTACCTCCTCATAAGGAGGTGGATTTATACATTGATTTGTACTCTGGGAAGACACCGATATCTACACCTTCATATCGGATGGCTCCTACATAGTTTTGTGAAATGAGGGTATAGTTGGAAGACTTACAGAGGAAGGGCTTCATGAGACCTAGTGTTTCACCGTAGGTAGCCCCAGTTTTGTTTTCCAAAAATAGAAAAGGGATATTGAGGTTATGTGTGGAATTATGGTGCCTGAACTAGGTGACCGTGAAGAATAAGTATCCACTGCCGAGGATTGGCGATGTCTTCGATCAGTTGAAGGGAGTTAGGTAGTTTTCGAAGATATACCTCAGATCTGGATATCACTAACTTCATTTATGTTATAAGGACATCCTGAAGATATCCTTCATATGTTCACACATCCACTACAAGTACTTATTTATTCCATTGGGCATGATGAATGCCTCAGAAGTGTTCATAGGACTCATGAATAGGATTTTCCAGCCCTACTTTGGCCAGTTCAACATGGACTTAATTGATAAAATCCTAGTGTACTCGATGTTCGAGGAGTAGTACAAAATACACTTGAGGATGGTCTTGGGCACACTCTGAGAGAACTAGCTTTATGGGAAGCTCTCGAAGTGTTAGTTCTGGATTCAAGAGGTCCACTTTCTGGGACACTTCATTTTATAGTATGGATTTGTAGTTGATCTAGTGAAAATTGAAGTGGTTCTTTCTTGGGAACCACCTAAGAGTGTTACCAAGGTGTGGGGTTTTTTTGGCTTGGATGGATACTATCAGAGGTTTTTAAATGACTTTTCTATTGTATCAGCACCCTTTACAGCCTTGAAACAAGATGTGCAGCCTTTCATGTGGACCGAGAAGTGCCAGCAGTGCTTTCTGGAGATAGGGAAGCGATTGATGAGCTCCCCCATCTTGAGATTACTGTATGAGGGTGTTAATCTTGTAGTTTCATGCGATGTATTAGGGAGAGGGCTTCATTGGGTCCTAATTTATGGGAAAACTTTGATTGCCTATGGTTCGTGTTGGTTGAGGAAACATGAGAAGAACTATACGGCCCATGTTCTTGAGCAAGTAGTGGTAGTATTCTCTTTGAAGATGTCGTTAAACTACTTATGGGTGAGTATTTTACTATATACTCTAACCACAAGAGTCTCACATGTATCTTATCTCATAAGGATCTAAACTTGAGACAGATATGATGGCTGGATTCCCTCTAAGACTATGACTTTGAGATTTTCTATAATCATGGGAATGAGAACACAGTGGAAGATGCTCTTAGTAGGAGATACAGCTTGTAGTTTCTGAGTGAGGCACTAGAGTAGTTGTTCTCATTACAAATATCCTTTGCGGATAGATATGGAGAATCTAACCTCCAGTTGATGGTGGTCACCCCACCACTCTTACAGTGAGTTAGGGAGGCATAGATTGGTGATACTAACTGCAAAACCTAATGTGATTAGATGTCAACAGGGCATGCCCCTAATGGGTATTTGAAAATGGGGAGCATGTTGTTCTCTTCAAATGAAGCACAGTAGTACCAGTGAAATTGTGGGATGAGGTCTTGAGGGAGTTCCACACTTCCCCTTTGGCAGTACATCCATGAGTGACAAAGATATATCTGGACCTCCGATATCTATTCCAGTGGCTGGCGGTGAAAAAGGCAGTGGGAGATATTGTTTCTATATTCTTCACTTATTATCAAGTGAAGGTCGAGTGCCATGTTCTAGTGGGATTCATCCAACCACTTAAGGTGACACAGTGGAAGGAATAGGTTATAGATATATTTTATGACTAGTTTGACACGCACATATATGTGGCACGATACCATATGGGTGATCGTTGACCGACTCACCAAGTCATCCTACTTCCTACCGATCTGTGAGTATAACTCAGTAGAGATATTGGGATTCCTCTATGTGTAGGAGATAGTTCAACTCTTTGGATTCCCATCAATGATAGTCTCAAATCGTGCTTCTTGATTTACATCCTGATTGTGGAAGGGATTTTAGGAGGTGTTTAGGAATCAGTTTCCCTTGAGAATGGAGTTTCATCCCCAGATATATGGATAGATATAGAGGACCATCTAGGTTCTTGAGGAAATTCTATGGGCTTGAATTCTAGACTTTGGCCACAGTTGGGATGATCACCTTCCACCGATGGAGTTTTCATGCAAAAACAGTTATCACTCCACCAGTGGTATGGAATAGTTCAAGGCCCAGTACGGGAGACGATGTTGTTTACCACTATACTAGATGGACCCAGGGTAGTTATCACTCATCAATCCAAAGATGGTATGGGCTACCACTGAGAAGGTGAATATTATTCAGGAATGGATGAGGACTGTACATAGCTAAAAAATTGGTATGATAATAGAAGATAGAGGCCTTTAGAGTTTGAGGATGGAGGCAATGTGTTCCTTTGGGTCTCAACTTGATGGGGATTGCAGAGATTTGTCCAGGTTGGCAAGTTATCACCGAGATAAATTTTCCATTTTTAGATTCTGAGTAGATTTGGCGAGTTGGAATACCGCCTACCTATACCCCCATAGTTGTATCGGGTTCATGATTTCTTCCATGTGTCGCAGATGAGGACGTATGTGCATGATCCACCGCACATCATTGACTTGGGAAAGATTGAAATTGAAAATGGGGAGACTTTTGTGGAGTACCTTGTGGAGATCGAGGATCGAAAAGAGAAGATCCTTCGTGGGTGGTTAATTCCTCTTGTGTGTGTTCAGTGGTAGCATTGGAATCTCTAGAAGAGAACTTGGGAGCAGGAGGCTCAGATTCATACTCAGTACCCTCATATTTGTTTTAGTATCCCTTTTTTGGATTTTGGGGATATAAATCCCTAATTTTGGGTCACTTTAGTATTATCTCCAGTTTTATTTTTATAAATTAATTGTGAAAATTCTGATTCCAGGTGCTGAAACGGTGTTAGATTCCAAGACTCGGTGTGCCCTGAATGACATGGTGAAACATTTCAATTTTTTAATAAAGTGTGCGGGTGATTTATTATTTAAATGGTGATAAATTCTAAATGGGCTCCCATATCATAAATCTGAGGGCACTATCGTGTTCATATAAACTAATTTACCATAGGTGATGCCTAACATTGACCATCGCGAGTCGACTACGAAATTTAGAAATTAGATGTAACTGTCGTTAAAATACTTTTATAAAAATATTTTATTTGACACAGAGTTAGTTTCTAATAATTAAGGAATATTGTTAGGATCCAATTTTATCTACATAAACCTAGAAATTCCTCTGAGATAAGGAGATAGAAACCTCTCTGACGAATGATGAAAAATGTCGGCAGATTGAGGATCGATGACGACACAGAACCTCGTTCTTCATCAACGGATGATCCAACCTCGAGGTAGGGTGTCAATATTTTTGTTATTTTTTCCCCCATTAGATTCAAACGATGAACATGGACCAACACATGAATAAGTTGATCTATGGTTTGTTTGTTCTTGCAGGATGGAAAAACGTATTACAGGGATTAAATGGATGATAAATATTTGTGAGTAATGGTTGATTGTTCTTCGTTAAACCTTCTAAAATGAATGGATCAAGACTAACATGAATAAGGAAAAGATTTGTCCATTGCGGTGGTCATGTTCTTTTTCTATTTCCCCAATATCTTTTATTCCTCATCCCACATTCCTCGTTCCTTGTGAATTATGATCAAAGGATTGGTGTGACTTCAATCTGTGGCGTAATGATCTGAGACTGTTGATCTAATCATGTGGCAGCACAAGGTGGCGGAAAACCAAGGTGGAAACCAAATGTGACATCTCAAGACAATTAAAGAGGAGTGCGGTAGGGAAAGGCCACCGGTAGGGCATCCGGTGGTGGAGGTAGCACCAGCCCGGCAGGGGTGGTCGAGCCAGGAGGGGCGCAGTAGGAACGGGCCACTGGTAGGGTGATCGATGGTAGCGGCGAGACGTGGTCCAGGTGGGACCTTGTTAGAGAGGGTCTCATGGTGGTGCAGGCCACAGGCGTGCACCTGGGGCCTTGGTAAGAGACTATAGTGGTGATAGCTGGGATGTGGCCTAGAGTTTCTTCGGATGGAGGACCCCACAACGGTGGGGTTGTGGGACAAGGTGGAGGAGGTGGTTTGGCTATATGAAACATGGTCTGATGCTATGTTGACTAGGAGATCTGGTTAGCCACGCGGTCATGTGACCATGTGGACTAGAGGGATGCAACTAGGGCGGGCCGTGTTAGGTAGAGCAAGGCTAGTCCGCGTGACGCCGGTTGCGCTGGAGAACCGGGCCTTTTGGTGGCCCATTGGGTCATGGTCCAGTGGGTTATCAGGTCAGCCAGACCGATCGTGTCGGGTCAGGTCATCCTAACCAGGTTAGGTGGGCTGGTCGGCTCAGGTCAGACCCAGACTGAACTAGACCCTTTTTACTAAATTGGTCATATCTTTCAAACTGTGTGTCTATTTAATGGAATGTTTCTGGCATTGGGATTCTTGCATCGAGATGGTCCCTTTGAGAAACTATAAGTCAGTTTTTGTGGAAGTTGGTTTACGACCTAATGGCTTGAGGAGTATGTTTTCCCAGAATAATCACTTCGAGCGGAATCTTGTGGCTGGTTGTGACTATGGGATCTTGGTGACTATGTGATCTTGGTGACTACATGACTTGGTGGCTGCATGACCCATCGATACTCCATGCGCCATCGATGATCTATGCACTATCAACGCTCTATACTCCATCGACGGTCTATGCACCATTGACGCTCCATGATCCATCGATGCACTGGGCATCATCGATGCTCCGTGTGCTATTGATGCTTTTTGTTCCACCAATGCTCCATGCTCCATTGATGTTATGTGCTCCATTGACGCTCCATGCACCGTCGACACTTATAGTGTCATAGAGATTGGGATATCTATGGAAAATAACTGTAAATCCTTCTCTCCGTATTTTAGACATATACCCGTGTGACCAAGCTGTATTGATTATACTTCATGTGTTACCTTTTTGGTGTACTTAATGTATTTCTTAGTGGTATTACCTTTTTGGTTTTGGGGTCCCTACTGAGTATTGTTTTACTCACCCCAGAACAGTCTATTCTCACACATATTGTGTCTTGTGCAGATGATTGACACTTTGACAGAGTACATGGTGGACTTAGGCCAAGTGGTTCTTAAAGAGAGGCCCAGAAGAAGAGGTGTTCTTCAGTGACTTCAGAGAGATGTTTCTATACCTACCCTTCTAGTAGGGTTTTCTTTAGATTAATTTTAGGAGAGTGTACTTTTTCTTTTCATTGGTCTTGTATTTCTGGACCCTTTTACTTTCCAGTTTTGTACTATTACTCTGTGTGGGAACCTTAGTTGTATGCATTCATATTTACTTAGTGTTTTTAGTTTATCATTTTTGGTTGGTGACGTGTGATTTTGTATAGGTACTTAGGAAAATTCTTCCCATTTTTGGAATATTCCTACTCAGTGCTAGTCTCCAACCCCTAGCCTATTGGAGGCTGGTTTGGGGTAGTCACGGCAAAGGACCCCGGGGGACGGGTCATGACACACTTGATCTAATTGGATCCCTAACCTAGGGAGAATATTCTCAATGTTAAGTATTGCACATATCTAGATCCCAACTAGTCTCCAATTACTCTCATGACATGTCAACAATAAATGTGGATAACCAATAAAATAATAGATCATCACATAAATAAAAATTCTTAAATTTAAAATGAAACATCACCTCACCACCAACACCCTTATAAGAAATATCCCATATAAAATCCATTCCATATAATTTCATAATATGATACATCTATATAAATAATCCCCCCCCCACAGGGTTACAATCCACCATGGCCACAATATTCACATGGGGATCAATTGATTGTCTCACAATTTTTTAAAAATAAACTCTAAAATAACTCTAAACAAGTATTCATAAAGGGGATCAAGAATCCAAGATGTTTTCATACCATTTGAAAAATACATTTCAAATAACCCTTGAAAATAATTTATCAAACCACATATAAAAACTCATTTATAAACCCTACAAATTTTATCAAATCACTCTTTAAGTATCAAACCCCTTCTTTAGGAAATAAATTAGTTCCAAGAAACCTGATACAATATACACTTCCAATTTAAAATAACGTTTCAAAACATCATTACCACCTAATAATATTAGTAATTTTGAACTAGGTCAAGCATTAAAATTTTTAAAAACAAAAACATTAAAAAATAACACTCAATCTATAAATGAAGCCTATATCTAATATGCATTCCAAACATTCATATCTATTGAAGAAAGCTAATTCAGAACTTTAATGAACACTTTACACATGACCTATGTCCATTCTAGAATTTTAAATCATTTTAATTACATTTGAAAACCAACAAGGTTATGTTAAAAAAAATAATTCCATATGAAATTTTTTTGAAACACTTGAACCCTTTATAAAGTGGCATTCTAGTATTTTTACAAGAACATGGAATTCAAAAAATTTATTCCAAGTGGAAAAATATTTGAAAACCATTTAAATATTACTAAAGAAAAAAAATATTATTCTAATTTCATTATAAATCTTTTAAAACATTAAAATAATTAATAAAAATCATTATAAGGTAATTCTAACAAAATACCTACCACATTTCAAGTAGATCCCAACTAAAACATATTGTCTTCAGTGGGTAATTCTAAACCAAGGCAAGAGACGTCCTCATCTACCCTAAAACCCCAAATCCATATCATTAGAACATTTTTAAACCTTAAAGACAACACATATAATGGTTAGGTTTTGTATGAGTGGTAAAAACCATAAGATAATAGAAAGGGGGAATAGATGGGGAAAGGAGAGGAAATTAGACCTTTATATATTGAAATCCAAGGAAGGAGGATCTCCATGTTGAATTCGGAAGACTTAATTGGATCCCCATGCATTCCCCTATGGTAAAATTAACTAAGAAGGAAGAATTAGAGGGATAACCACGACTTAACTGAGGGGAAAGGTTGAATTTCTCCAATTTAATGAAATTGTTTATGATCACATGGTTCAGATGCCCGATTTTCCAAACTGTGAAGCAATTCTATTTTACTTTTAATCATTATTTTAGTCATTTGAGTACATATAAAGAGGACAGTGAAAGAAAAATGTGACATTTATAGAAATAATCATAGGAGAATAAAAAATGGGGTTTAAGATAGAAATATTATACAATTTTTCCAATACAAACTTAAACATAGACAATCCCAAATAAGGATTGGATTGTAAAATAAACTATAACCTCGGGTTTGACTTACTTTGTATGTTATTTTAACATCCTTTATAATAAATTAAAAACATTATAATTATATACCTGAACTATATACATAATTATAATTTCATATATGATTCACTTATAACATTTCGACTCCTGTTTACCAATAGTTATTTATTAATTTTTTCAATTAAGAGTGTTAAATAGTTCATTTTTCAAGTGTATTTTGGTTCAATAGTTTAATTCCTTGCATATTTCTTATAGATATATCATACCTATAATATTAATTATTATATAAATATCATATACATTAGTTTTAAACATATTTATAATCATCCATTAAATTCATACTTTTGTGAAGTCCTAGACCTGGTTCACTCAATAGTAAGTGAACCTGGTTAGCCACATGACCTCATGAATGCCTCCTCATACACCAGATATTGTCAAATAGAAATGAGGGTCCATGGTGGAATAGTGGGAATACTATACACATATGATCAATGTGTATCATAGTAGTATTATCATACCAGTCAATAGAGGAATCATGAAAGATAATTGAATAGTGGTAGGGTAAACATCCATCTTATAAATAACCAATTAATCACATACATCATTGTCATATGAGAAAATAATGATCACGGAATGCTATAAAAAAATACAAAGGGAATAGGTTAATTTTCATTTACAACATGCTACACAAAGATGAACAAAATACCCAAGGCTATCTCTAGTAGAATCTCGAGTATAGGCTCGGTCCTCTACCCTCATACACCATCCTAGAAAGGTAATCAAGAATTAGTGGAAAATCACTTTACATTTTACCTACCAGCGTATATGAAGACATTTTGGGATCCCAACAGTATCTAGTACAGGGTGTGAGATATACTTGGAAGGCTACCACCAATGGTGTCTAATTTCATCTAGTCTATGAATATATATTAAACATTTTTAAGGTGAAACTAAACATTATAAATGAAGTGCGGTAATGAAATAACACAAATATGCTTCGATTGTGATGGAATGATAATCCTTTTATACCTACTTTGACTTAAGATAGAATATCTATGAGTAACAAATCAATCATGATTTAATTTATAATAAAGTTCAGGACCTAGATCATATCCAAATAATACCCTATGAATCATATCTAAGAAAAATATGTATAATACCATCCAAATAATGTAAGGCTTTAACTGAATCCAAGCATGTTCTTTGAATTGGAATATGGGTCATATAATTAATTCATTATTTAATTTTAAACTAGCTTAATTCCATCCTTGGCGGTCCTCATTTGGAACCTAGGAATCACTCCTGAAATAACATGAACCCATCACATTACAAGCTCATCCTAGGAATTCCTCATTGAACCAAGGTATTTCTCTATGTGTGGTATAAAGTAACCACCCTCTAACTTTTTCCTTGTCAGTCCAAAAGGGATTCCAAGTATCAATGATGGGGAATATAATGATATTCCCTCTGATTTTTTCCTTAGAAGTCCACCTAGGGAGTCCAAGTATCACTCATGAATATATAATTCAGCTTCCATGTGATTTATTAAATGGATTAATATGAGAACCCATGTCTCATATAGGGAACATAATAAATTCATTTACAATTAATTTAATTCATTAATCCTGAAGAGTTTGTTAATGGTGTTCTGAGTCAGGACTTATTGGCTTCAGAGAACCTTTGTGCCCTGATCAATAATATTGATTGGGTGTTCCTCAAAGGATGCATCAATATTTAATTAAACCTACTCAATATGAAGAATATAAAATGTATAAGAATGATATTGGTGAAGATGAGATACATGGGAGAAATTTTTTCTATCCTGAAATATCTAAGGTAACTGTAAATGATAGGCTATTGGCTTGAATCTCTCTATAATCTTAAAGGTTCTGACATAACATGGTGATAGATTTCCTTCTTTTTTAATCTTTCTATAACCTATTCTTGGTGAAAGACATAAGAAAACTTGACTCCCTACCATGAAATATAGTGGTCAATAGCAATGATTGATATATGAGTTCTATCTAAACTGAGTTTTAGACATCTTCATCCTAATAAAATGAACTTGTTATGAAGTCTCCTAAAAAATAAGAGTAACTTAAATCACTAACTCTCTTACCTCTAACCAACACAGGGGTGAATGACATGGCCTACCATATAGGACCTTATAAGGATCTATCTGTATGGTCACATGGAAACTATTTATGTAAGGGAACTCAGTGAGAGGTAAGTTTTTCTCCAAAGAACCTCTAAAATCAAGGATGCATTATCGAAGCATGTCATATAAAACCAATATCTTATACTCGGACTAACCTTTAATCTATGGGTGATAGGATATACTTAATAGTACCTATTAACCGAGTTCCTTTTGAAACCCCTACTAGAACCACAATATGAAGTGAGCATCTCTATTTGATATGATAGAACATAAAACTATATAGAGGTGTATAATCTCATTAATGTAGAGCTTCTAGATCTCATCCACTAAAATGCCTCTCAAATAGGTAGTAAATGGGAAACAATTGTCAATATTTCTATGACAACCCTTAAGGTGTCACTGACCCATGGTGATCTATTCAATCATGTCATGAAATTCATGGTGATGTCATCCCACTTATTCTTATGAATAGGTAATGGCTATAAGATACCTACTTGTTGATTATTTTCTTCTTTCACCTGCTAAAAAATGGAACGTCGAGTAACAAACCCAGTTGTCTCCCTTTTCATCCCTGGACAACATTATTGGTGGCGTAAGTCACGTTATATCATGGTAACACTGACATGTATTTCTCATATAGAGACATGAGACTCTCGCAAGAACTCTTATTGGATGTTAGTAGGAACCCATATGTATCCATGAATGTATAAAATCTCATTATCATAAATGAACTAACCAGGTGGTAGGTCATCACCTGCAATGGTATCCCAGATAACCAAGACCTTTGAATTTGATAGCTTCATCATATTCAATCTCTAAAGAAGTGAATATGTTATTGATAATAATGAAATTATTCATTTTACATGATAGTATTGAACCTCCAACTGTGTATTTGAAAATATGTCTGTAATCTACCACTCCCAACTAGCCTCTAGAACTACCTGTGACTGAGTCCACCTTCTTAGAGCATTGAAAAGTTCATTGCCCTTTTTGGTCATATTGGTAATCTTGAAATATAAATACTATAGGAATTGAACCCACCTTCACTTCATGATATTTAATTCACACTATAAAAATATGTACTTGAGGATTTTGTGGTCTATGTACACCAAAAAACACACTCCCAATAAGTAATTCCTACAAAATCACAAGGCATGAATAACTTTTTCTATATTGATATCATGATTTTGGTGATTTATCTCATGTGAACTCAACTAATGAGACCTATATTCCAAGAATTTCACCACCTTCTTCATAAATACTCCTATATCAGTTCCTGAAACATCATAATAAACCATATAGATTTTATGTGGCTCTAGTATAATCATGATCGATGCTGAAGTTAGTCTCCCTTTAATATTCTAAAATATTTTCTTGTAGGATTCTAAACATAGTAACTTTACACCCTTATTATTCATACCTACAAAAGGTGATCCTTGGTGTGAAAAGTCCTGAATGAAGTGCATGTAGTAACCAGATACCCCAAGAAACTCCACATCTCAAAGATGTTGTGGGGCTACTCCTAGGAAACTAAAACTCTCACCTTCTCTGGGTCAACTAATACTCTAATATCTGAGATATTGTGACCCAAGAAGTAAACATTATCCATATAAAAGTGGTGCATTGTGATCATATCAAATAACTAATGATATCTCGGTGTATTCAATATGATATCAAGATGTTTGGAATGGTCTTATTGAGTGAGATACTACAAATAGATATTTTCCATGATGAACACCACAAACAAATCTAGATATGGGTGGAAACCCTGATTCATCCGTTCCATGAAAAATGATGGGGCATTCTTAAGTCTAACCGGCATGACCAAATACTCATATATAACATATATACTATAAAATATTCTACATGGTATATATGAAGGTCTAACACACACCTGATGATAACATGATCTTAGATCAATCCTATATAGAACCCTTTATCGTTATATCCAGTCAAAGAGGTCATATATACAATGTAATGGATACTAATTATTAACTGTATGTAGGTTTAACTTGTTGTAATATATCAAAATCCAAAGGATACCATCCACCTTATTTGAAAAAAAAGGACTGATGAACCCCGTGGTGAATAACCGGGTCATATAAAACCCTTATATTACAAATCCTATAACTACATATTAAACTTCTACAAATTCATAGTAGATATCCTATAATGAAGAATGGATACAAATGGAGAAACTGGAACTAGCTCGATAGAAAACTCTAACTCTCTCTTGGGAGGTAGTCCTAAAAAATAAAGTGATAAAACTTCCCTAAAATGATCTACTACTAGAGGTAAATCCACCTGATGTGTCCCCTTATCATCTAAATAAAAACAAGTAATCTGGGATTTCATCCTTCCCATCCCATGATTATTGGTTTTAGTTCATATTTCATGGACATCTCATTAACCCTTGTGAATAAAATTACCTCCCTATGGGGATGTGAAGGTCACCCTTCAGTGATAGTAATCAACATAATCATAATTGGGAACCAACCTTTCAATCCTGAGAATGATGTCAAGCCCTATCATCTCAAAGAAAAAGAGGTCACATACAATGTGACACTCACCTACCTTGATGGGGTACTCTTTGCCCTGGTGTACACTCTTCGATCATATCCCCAATGGAGTATCAAGTTTCACAATGCCACAAGAAAACTGAACATTGATCCCAAGTCTCTCCATAACAGTCATAGATATAAATGAATGAGAAGCATTTATATCTAAAATATCATATACTAATATAGAGGCTACTATAAAAGTACCTCTCACTATATAATCTCTATATAGATACGCTCTCTTATCATACATATACATTACATAATTTTTCCTAATAATTAATACATTTCACAAATATATTCCCAAATACTGTATTAGTGTAGTGCATTTAAAAACATGGAAACATAAACACTGGTACATAAGTACGATATATTCCCTACCAATTGATTTTCCATGATTATCACCTTTCTTAGACACCTTATAAATAATATATATCTTCATAACCTAGTGAAAAGAAACATAATAAAGGTTGAGGTGATATGCTTATTAAGGGTAAAAAAGGGGATATGTAAGCATAATCATGATGATAAGGGTATCATAACATGATTATTAAAATAGAAGAGCATACGCTGCATATCAAAGATCGTAAACCAGATTCATTGAATAATTATTGTTTGTTCATGAGGCATGAATCATAAGGGATTCAAGATAATAATCAATGAAATAGTATCATTGGAATAATACATAGAATTGTGTTAGACACATAAACATATAAAATGATTTCTATAGTATTCAAGGCATCGCTTCCAAGGCCTTGTTAGTGGAATGGGTTCACTCCCAAAACCATATCTGTAGTCAAGGTTCACTCTCAAGACCATATTATCAGACACAGTCCATTACTAAAATGAGTTCACTTCCCCTTCCAACCATTTCTATATCATGAGTTATAAAAATTTACCCAATGCATTGGAGGGAGATATAGGTTACACCCATATCATAATTAAATCATACATATAATTTTCACTAGATCATAAACATTAATCATATCATAACACATGAATTGGAATGGGTATCATAATCATGTAATATTATCATTACCAATCTAAAGTGTACAGGTTTCATAATAATTTCATCAAATCATAACTCATGAAAACAATGAAGTTTCATAACCATATAACCCATGGAAAAGAAATGGGTGTCATGAACAACATGTCATCAAAAGTGTAAACCATTAAGAGAAAGAATAAGAATGGTATCCTTGTATCATAAACAAAGTAAAAAATAGGTGATATCAACATGTTTCATCTTAGATGTAAAATAATTTTGAAAGATCATTTAAAACACTTCTTGAGTAAAATATCATTTCTACTTTGAAAATGATTTTCAAAACATAAAGCATTTTTGGGAAAAACGATTATTTGAAAATAACATTGAAATTTTATAAAGGAAGATTTAAATACAATTTTAAATACAATTTGAAACATAAAATTAAATATTTTTCCTTGAAAGAAAACATTTTTGAAAACATTTTTATATAATGAGGTTTTTGAATAAAACTGATTTCCGATTTAAGAGAGAAATAAGGTTTGGCTTGCTTGAAAACACATTCTTAATTATATTAAGTACCAAAGAGTGGGAAAATGGTACAATTACATAGATATGTAATGAATAACTATAGTATAATAAAATTCATGAGAGTTCTTTATATATGTATCATAAAATTATATCAATGGAATCATAATCATAAATAATTCTGATAAGTGATGAGATTATAGCAATAAATTGTTACCACTTTGGTAAATTTGAATTATGATCCCCATGAAATAATAAAATTAAATAAATCTTAAAATTTCATTAAAGGATTTATATTCATGATAAAACATGTCAAAGGTTAGTATATATAATTCATAAAATAATATTGTTGCATAACATAACATGTTTCCCAAAGAAGGAAAATATAGACAAAATTACCTTACTAATTTGGTAACTTTTGAACTTTAAAACCCATTAAATAGAGATAATAAAATGGATATGTAAATACCCATAAAATTTATTATAATATTTATATAATACATTCATGGTTATTATATACAACACACAAAATAAATGAGTGGTGAATATGGAATAAATCTCACAAAAATAAAAGTGAGACTAGAAATCTCCTAACCTTATGTCTGAACTCTTATCATACTCATTAAAACCTCCTTAATAATAAATATTAAGTTTATTATACATCTATTATGTAACGATATTAAATTATATAATACTATATATCATTTAATTATGACCATCTATTACCCTTTTATTAATAATTCCATGTTAAAGTAACATTTCAGGTAATAATTGCTTTGTTTTTTTACATGTGTTTTGATTTGTTATATTATTGTTCCTCTTACTTATATCATTATTTAATAATCTACATAATGATAAAAATTATATTAATATCATATATATTCATTATATATGTATTTATAATAATCTGTAAAATGTAGAAATAGAAAATAAAATACACCATTCATGGAGACGATAGGTCATACGTACGCGTGAACATTGTTTTCATTTTCTTGTAATATTGAAATAAAGAAAGTAAATAATATATATATATATATATATTATAATTATAGTGGAATTATTATTTCATATGTAATACATATTTTATTAAACACATCCTTAATACATTCCATATAAAGCATGAAAGAATTACATCTCTTTGAGGAGGCGATAATCCACACGTCCTCAAACAGAGTTATCGTATTCCCAAAAAATGGAAATCATAAAGGTATGTGTTATATAATAATTACATAATAATAAAGACATAATAAATATCATATATATCATATATATATATATCATATAAAATATCAATTCCATCATTATTACCAACCATGAATTGTAACATCCCATCATCGGTCTACTAGGTATGTCTTTCACCTCACCATGGTTTTCCTTTTATAATTGTCTATATAGGACCAAGAAGGAATTTATAGGATATATATAATGGAGAAGTCAGATATTCTTTGAAATTTTATCTTTAACCATCTTTTTTTGTAGGTTGCAGGAGTATTTCATGTCATATAACTAGGTTTGCTGGATGAAAGTCATGAAAGGCTTCATGTTGTGAAAGGTTATATGATGTGAAAAAGATGTTTTAAATTGTGAATGTTTTATATAACAGATTTTAATTTGAGGCAATAGGTTTTCTGGCATATGTGGGACTTCAATGGTTACATGTCATGTAACTATTTTAAATATCATGTTACAGCTCGCATACAGTTTTTAAAATAGGTGTGCGGATATTTTGCTTCATTTATTTCTCTAGACTCTCTTTCTCTCAGCCTAAGAAAATTACCATGTGATTTTGGGAGTCTCCAATCATTTTATAATTATCTGATCAGCATCCAATATTCATTTTGGTTATGGGGTGTCTCTCCAAGTAAGTGTTCTTTTTCTTCTTCATTGTATTTGATTGTGGTAGCGCCCATGGGTTATGTCATCAGGTCTGTTGTTATAAGTTGGTGTTTCTTCATGGATTCTTCTAGATCTATTGTTTGATCTCAATTTGTATTCTATTCCTTTTTTGGTCATGGTGCGGCAAGCATTCATTCTTGGGGTATGTTGGTTTCCTCCTTTCCACTGACCCCTTGTTTTCCAAAGTGGGTCAATCTTGTGATGTGGATTTGATTCTTGCACCTTCGTAGATGTTGTTGGGTTTTCATTGTTGGTGGATCTCATTGAGGGTTTCTTCAACCCATGTTTCGAGGTAGGTGTTTCCGTCTCTAGCCTATATTTATGAACCTTATTGTTCTTGATTTATAAACTAATTTATACCAGGAATTGGCATGATTGATTTGTGTGTGTTGAAAATAGTTCTTAAAGAAAAATGGTTTTCCCTGATTGTTGATAAATGCAATGAAATAGGTCATTTTCAAAGCATTGAAAAAGTTTTTTTGAAATGGTTTTGAAATGATTTTTGAAACATTTAAATTATTGTGAAAATGAGCACATGGGTTACCTTGGGAACTAGGTTGAAGGTTTATCTTGAGGTCATCATCCATTAAGGGGATTCACTTTATGGGGTGTTCCTCTTATACTATAGTGTAGATTATTGGCTCTAGGTATGTATATGATGTCGGGGTTTCACTTTCTAGGGTGTCTCCCTAGTCCTGGATTGTAGTTCTTTATGTTCAGGTACCAAAGTGCATTGTTCATAGTTTAATGGGTATGATCTTTTGGATTCACTTTCTGTGAATTGTCTATCCTTTTGTATTCCTTGGTGTTGTGATTCTTATGCTTCGACTGTTGTTTTTTATTTCTTGTATTTTTACTATTTTAGCCTTGACATGCATGTTTATTCTTGTGAAAGATGATATAGAAAATTTTCTTTGAAATTGATATGCTTTTCTTCTTTTAGAACCATGAAAAATGGTAAATGTTTACCATGTTTTATATACAACTTCTTTACTTAATATCATTCCATGTTTTAATTAAAGTGAGCATTTGAGAATTGTTATATGGATACTTTCTAAGGAACACCTGGGTGATATTCTATTGATCCTATTATCTCACACCCTACACACCTCTTCAGTGGTGTGTATACCTTTTTTTTTTAATGCATGGAAATGCAAGGCACCACAGTGAGGTGGAAAAATTTTGTGTCAGTTGTGTTAGGTAGTAGGTGGTGATATGGTGGGAGTTCATCCACGCCATCACTTGGGGTTTCTATTTGGTTTTAGCCTTTGTATTTAGACTTGTCTTTTGGAGTTTTAACTACTCTTACAGTCGTTTTTTTCTCTCTATATTTCTTACAGTTATGGAATTTATCCATTTTCTTTCCACTATTTATTCTTACATTGTGCATATATATATATATATATATATATGCCATGTGTTTTGTTCAGGTTGGGAGAAATCATTCCCTCTTGTTTGTCGTTCGATGCTCGGGTGCTTGTCACCATCCCATGGGGATTGGGAATGACCATTGATTATATGTTGGATTGGGACAGGTTCCAAGTCTGAGGGTAACCTGGGTTAGTTCCTTACAATTTTATATTAGAGGAAGGTTTTTTCCTCAATAGTCCTTGTCTTGGGACATCTATTGGATACAAGATAAGATTATTGAGACTTGAAAGGTATGTTAAGATAAGTGTATGGTCATCTATTATTGTCATGAGACTCAAGTTACCATGGAAAGTTGGGATATGTGTCTCTAGTGTTTGGTTTTGTTTTAAATCTCAATTTCTACTTAAAAGTTTCCTGGTTTAAGCTGATATTTACACTATTGTTAGATCACTCCTTCTGTTTTAGTGCGTAGTAGTATGCCTTCGAGAGATCTTCCATGATTTCCTAAGGAATGTGTAGATGATGCTCTATTAGGAAATATGCTAGTGGATCATAATCTCATCGAGACTATAATATGATAATTCTTTGTTATTGATCAAGATGCACCACGAGTTCAGAATGAGGTTGTTGAGGTACATTCAAGAGAAGAATGAGAGAGAGATCAGTCATGAGAATTCTTGCATGAGAAGCCATCATTATTTAAAGGAACAAATGAACCACAAGAGGATGAGGACTAGATTGATAGGATCGATCGAATATTTGAATTCTTAGAGACACTTGAGACTATTTGGGTAAAGTGTGAAACGTTCTGACACAACGATTCTGGAAAGTGATGGTGGGATTCTATTGTCCAAGAAGACTAAGAAGTAGACCTGGATTGGAAGGGTTTGAAACACTGTTCTTCTAGTAGTTTTTTCCTGAGTCACTAATGTTGTCAAAGTCTCTATAATTCTTGTATTTTTAGTAGAGATAGAGTTCGGTGTTGGTGCACACTAATCAGTTTGATCAGCTTATCTGTTTTTCTCTGAACATGGTGAAGAATAACTAGTTGAAGGCTTAAAGTACCTATAGGGTTTGTGATCAGATATCAGATCATCGGTATTTCTGTTGAAAATTTCTTCCTATATGCAAATAGTGGATAGAGCTATGATGGAAGAGATGGGTATGGAAGGGAAGGTTGGTTTTCCCAACTCTTCTCTTCCATTTAGTGGTAGCTTCAGTTTCTTGCATGATAATAAGAGGAAGTGATTGGATCATCCAAAAAGTGGTTGTGGTGGGTCTCAATAGTGAGCCTACTTTGCAATGTCTACTACAGATAGTGTTGTGCCCATGAATTTCTATTAGTGTGGTGGGGTCGGACACACCAGATGTTTTTGTTCTATGCCTTTTAAAACTTGCAACAGCAGTGGACATGTTGGTTATACACAACACTTCTTTCAGGCTATGACTGCACCTCTTTATGGTCATGGTACATCGATTCCAAAGGCTACTATAGTGCATTTAGAAGCTTCAAAGACTATAGGGCTCCATCCACAAGCCTCAGGAGTGAATCACTTTCATGTAGTAGATCAGTGTACATTAGAAGTCGATGCAGGTCCGAAAATAGTGAGATGTATTATCTTTATTTATCCTTTAGTATCAATTGCTTTATTTAATATTGTTGCATCCCACTAATTTATATCTTCATGTTATATTGATATACTTAAACTTACAATATAACTTATGTACTTTGTAATGGAGTAAGTGACACCTCTTGGAATGATGAAAGAGTAGGGGTTTTGGTGTCCTTATTCATTAACGGTTGCTGATACAAATTTGGTCTGGGATTTTCTCATTCTTGATCTATATCTATTTGGAATCATCATTGGTATGGATTGGCTTGTATGTCATTGAGCCAAGGTTGATTGTTATCATTGGTGTGTCATGTTTCTTACTTCTGATGAGAGCTATCATGTGCTTCAATGGGAGTGGGACTCGACATCAGGGTGTGCAGGGTCTTCCCACCCAAATATCAGGATTTTGTTATATGTTATTTCAATTGATCCAAATGGCGTTTCTCTTATTTCTGACCTTCCCCTTGTTTTTTTACACTTTCCTTATGTCTTCCCAGATGACTTATTCGGTCTACCTCTAGAGAGAGAGGTAGATATTATGATTGATCTGATGATAGGAATGTAGTCGATATCGATACCTTCTTATCATATAGAACTAGTGGAGATGAAAGAGATAATAATTCAGTTGGATGACCTATTGGAAAAATGTTTTGTTCTCTCTATTGTTTCTTCTTAAGAATTCCCTATTCTCTTTTCCAATAAAGTTGATGGTTCACTTCGGTTGTGTGTAAACTATAAGATGTTGAACCAGGTAACATTTAAGAATAAATACATATTGCCTCGTGGGGATGATTTTTTTGATCGGTTAAAGGGGGGAAGTGGTTCTCAAAAATTGATCTTCATTTGGGTTATCATCAGCTCAGGGTTTGGGAGTCTGATGTACCAAAGACATATTTCATGAGCATGTATGGTCATTATGAATATATTGTGATGCCTTTTTCCAGAAAAATCCTCTTACAATTTTAATTCCTTTGATGAATTGGATATTCCATCAATATCATGACAGTTTTGTGGTAGTTTTCGTGGATTATATTCTAGTTTTTTTGAAATTCTAGTTTCATCATGAGAACTATCTATTTTTGGTTTTGTAAATTTGGATAAGTCACTTTTTTTATGAAAAAAATTCAAAAGTTTCTGGATTCAACAAATTAGGGAACAAAATTTATGAAAATGGATTATAAGTTGATCTAGGGAGGGTAAAGGTTGTTTCATCATAGAAATAACCATAGAATGTCTTTTGAAATTCAGATCATCCTTGTTCTTACTGGATACTACTGAATTTTTGTTAAGGATTACTCTAAGATGGTGTCACCTTTGACTACTCTTACCAGTAATGCAGTCAAATTCACAAGGGGTGTGAAGTATTAGTCTTCTTTAGATGAACTAAAATAACATATGACATCGGCTCTTATTCTGATATTACCTGAGCAAGGTAAGTGGTATGTGGTATTTTTTGATGCTTCTAGTGATGGATTGGGATGCATGCTTATTCAGGATGACCATGTGGTAACTTATGGATCTCTTCATCTTCGGTCACATGGGAAGAATTACCCCACTCACAATTTAGAGCATGATGTAGTTGTGCATGCACTTAAATGTTGGAAGCACTATCTTTTTGGGGATAAGTTCATAGTATTCTATGATCATAATAGTTTGAGTTATATTTTTTCTCATAAAGACTTGAATATTAGACAAATAGGATGGGTAGAATACCTTTAGATGTTTCACTTCAATATCACCTACACCCCAGGAAAGGGGAATGTCATTGTAGATTCTCTTAGTATGAAATTATCATCGCAGTCAATTCTAGAATCGAAGTAGGAGTAGAACCTTATGGGGATTTTTTATTAGTTGCACCTAGATGCTCAGGAGGATGTTTTAGGTATGGTTATGACCAATTTTCAGTTATCATTATCTCTCCTTGAGTCTATCTTGCAGATTCAGCAGCAGTATTATGAATTTAGTAAAGTTTGAGAAAGCCTTTATAGTGGGGAGACCGTTTCTAGTTGGTCCCTCTATTCAGATGTTATACTCCACTTTGGTAAGTGGTTTTTCATCCTAGAATCTGTGAGGAGTTTTGTCTAGTTTAATTGTCACGTATATTTGTGGGTCATCCATCTAGGCACTATAAAGATTTATTATGAAATTAGACAATAATTATGGTGCTCGGGTATGAAGCGTGGAATTTCATATTATATGTACCTTTATTACACCTGCCAATAGATAAAGGCAGATCACTTGAAGCTCTCTGATTTGATTTATCCTCTTCTGATGCCTGCCTAGAAATGGGATGAGGTATCCATGGATTTTTTTTTGAATTAACATGGACTCCCTAATTGAGGAATGATATATGGGTGGATGTTGATCGGTTGATGAATTAGTCTCATTTCAATCTAATCAAGGATTCCAATAAGGTTAAAGATTCAGGTAAGTTGTATGTGGAGGAGATTGTGAGGTTACATGGGAGTCCTTTTTCCATTTTTTTGAATAGGGATCCTAGGTTTTCATCAATTCATTGGAGGAGTCTCTAATAGGCAATGGGAACTTAGGTTATATTGATCACATCTTACCATCTGAAAACAAATGGTTAGAAAAATCATGGGATTTATATCCTGGAAGATATGATTTGTGCTTGTGTCTTGTATTTTTATGGATCATGGGATATCCATTTGGGACTGGTTGAGTTTGAGTACAACAATAGATATCTATCATCGATAAGAATAGATCCATTCGAGGTGTTGTATGGTCGCCTATGCATATCACCTCTTTATTGGGCTTAGGTGGGAGATGTGGCTTTGGATGTACAAAGTTTGTTCTAGAAGATGTCAGCAAAGATTCAAGAGGTACACCAATATTCTTTTAGAGCCCGAGTCAACAAAAATCATATGAGGATCAGTGGTATCATCCTATAGATTTTTCCATTGGTTACTTGGTTTTCTGGAATGTTTCTCCTCAGTTGGTTCACCGTCGACTTGGAAAATAGGTAAAGTTTTCTTTGAGATATGTTGGAGCATTTGAGTTCACTGAATGGATTAGAAAATTTTCCTATCTATTAGAATTTATAGTTTAGTAGACAGGTATTCAGGATTTTTTCCTTATATCTTAGCTTAGGAAGTACCATATTGATCTCGCTCACATTCTGAGTTGGGAGGATATTGAGTTAGATCCAAATGTTTCTATTTTGGGGAATCCAATTGATATCATTAAATCTCAAGTGAAATTATTGCCTGGGAAATCAATCTCATTGGTCAGGGTACAATGGAAACATGGATCATACACTCACGATACATGGGAACGTGAGTTGATAATGAGAGAGCAGTGGTCACATCATTTTCTAGGGATTTCATCTTCCACATTACTTTCTGAGGATGAAAACTATTTATGGTGGGGAGTTTGTAACATCCCATTATCAATCTATGATGTAAATGTTTTACCTGGTCATGGTTTTAATTTTCTCATTGTCTGTATTGGGACAAGAAAGAATTGGTAGGGTAACTTTAATGGTGAAGTCAGAGATTCATTGGAATTTTTGCTTTAACCAGCTTTTTATATAGGCTATATGAGGATTTCATGCTATGTAACTAGGTTACACGATGTGTAAGAGTTTCTAGTTTCAAGTCCTGAAAGGCTTCATGCTGTGAAAGGTTACATGATGTGAATAGAATTTTCACATCTTGAATGTTTTATATAATGGATTTCAATCTGTGGTGATGGTTTTTTTGGCATTTGTGGAACTTCGATGATAACACATTGTGTAACTAGGTTACATTCCATGTAAAGGACCACCTACAGTTTTCAAAATAGGCGTGTGTCTATTTTCTTTCAGTTATTTCTCCAGCATCCCTTTCTCTCGACCGAGGACAATTCCAATGTGATTTTAAAAGACTCTACGCATTTTAGAACAATCTAATAGGAATCTTATCTTCATTGCAGTTGTAGTGAGTCTCTCTATATAATTGATCTTTCCTCTTCTTTGTTGTATTTGATCATGGTAGTACTCTTGGGTTTCATTATCAGATCTTCTATACTAATTTAGTTTTTCTTCATGACTTTTTCTAGATTTATTGTGTGGTCTCATTCCAGAGGCCATTCATTTGTTATTCATGGTGCGGCGGGCATTTTTTTCTTGAGGTATGTGGGTTTTCTCCTATCTATTGACCCCTTGTTTTCCAAATTGGATCAATCTTGTGATGTGCATTTGATTATATGGACTTCTTAGATGTCATTGATTTTTTTTGTGGATACTGATACGGGTATGTGAAACCTGAGTTTCAAGGTTGGTGATTATAACTCTAGACTATGTTGATGAAACTTATTTTTCTTGATTTATAAACTATTTTATGCAAGGAATTGTAATGATTGATTTGTGTTTGTTGAAAATAGTTTTTAAAGAAAAATGGTGTTTCCCCAATTATTGATAAATGGAAAGAAAAAAGTTGTTTTCAAATTATTGAAAATGGTTTTATGAAATGGTTTTGAAATGATTTTCAAAACATTGATATTATTTTGTAAATAAGAATATGGTTAAAATTGGGTACCAGGTGGAAGGTTTATCTTGAGTCCATCAACAGTTATGGGGGTTCACTTTCTGGGGTGTTTCTCTTATCCTAGAGTGTATATTGTTGGTTCTAGGTATGTATATGATGTTGTGGTTTCACTTTATGGGGTGTCTCCCTAGTCTTGGAGTGTAGATAATTGTCTTCATGTATTGAATTTCATTGTTCATAGTTTATTGGGTATGAGTAGTCTATTACCTAACCTTTTGTATTCATTGTTGTTGTGATGCCTGTGTTGCTGCTATTTTTTTATTTATTGGATTTTTACTGTTATAGCCTTGATTTACATGTTAATTATTGTGAAAGATGATATGGAAAAATGTACTCTAAAATTTATATACCTTATTTTATTTTAGAACCATGAAAAAAGGGAAATTTTTACCATGTTTTCTATAAAATTGTTGTACTTATTGTCATGACATGTTTTAATTAAAAATAACATTCAAGAATTGTTATATGGATACTTTCTATGGAACACTTTTATGAGATACAATTGAGCCTGTTGTCTCACACCATGCACACCTATTCAGTGGTGTGTATACCTTTGTATTTATTCCAAAGTAGGGAAAGGCAAGGAGCCATAGTGAGGTGGTGAGGTTTCATTCCTATTCAGTTGGGTAGCTGGAGGTGAGATGGTGGGAATTCATCCACGTCATCACTTAATGTATCTATTTGGTTCTAGTCCTTTGCAGTTGAATTTTTATTTTGAATTTTTAGCTAATTTTATATTGGTTTTTTTATGATATATTTATTATAGTTAATGCATATATCCATTGGATTTCCACTGTTTCTTCTTTCATTATATAAATATATTCCATGTGTTTTGTTCAGGTTGGGAGAAATCATTCCCTCGAGTTTTTTGTTCGATGCCCAGGTGCTTGTCACCAGCCTGTGGGGATCAGTAATGCCCTTCGAGTGTGTGATGGATCAGGTTAGGTTCTGGGACTATGGGTAACTTGAGTTGGTTCGTTACATGGATATTAGTAATGGAATAATGAATGACATAGTTTCACAAGGCGGTAGTCCGTTGTACACATGAATGATGATTGTGTATCTTATTTGATGGAAGTGTGTGTGGGTGTATTCCATAACCTTAACATAAAAACATCTCTAAATATTGAGGATACTTATGTTGTAATATAATAATGTAATAATAATATTTGAGGGGGTGGATAACAAAATAAAAAAAATTATTTTATACAAGGATGTTACATATTCTTTGGGTAACTCCTTTTGGATTGCACAAAAGGACTTCTTTGGTTGGATTTCTACTCAAAGGTAGGCTTCTAGGATTAAGGGATGTATTTTGGAGGAGATTTAGATAGGTTTGGTCCGAGAAAAAGGGCTTGAGAGGTGTGAATAAGTGAGGGGGTGAGGGTCCTTTTACAGAGGAGGAGGAGTGGCATTCTTATAAATATAAAAAGGTAAACACTATTGAGAAGTATTCCTTACATAATGTGACTCCAATAATGGTTTATTTTAGATAAAAGGAAGGTTATAATCCAAATGTGTCCATACAATGGCTTTTAGAAAAGTGTATAGCTATTTTTACACCTTAAGTTTAATGTTCAACCACTAAGTAATCTTATTTTTACCTTAAACATTGTAATTTATTTTAATTACTTTCACTAATATTTTTGGTTAAAAACTAATTTTTCATTACTATAAATTATAAATTATTCTGATTCCATATATAAAATCAATTTTTCAAAATTCTAATCACATATGTGGCTAAAATTAATTTAAAATTAATCTTGCATATGTTTCATGAAATCTGGTTTTTAAAGCGAAAATGTTTAAATGTTTGAAATTTTTTTATATCAAATTTTATTGTAATATTGATTCTAATTACCTAAATTGGATAAATTTATGTAAAATTGAACTAATTATAAATTAAAAAAATATTAAAATATAATTTAACTATTAAAATAAATTAGACAAAAAAGGAGTTTTCAATTAAAATTCAGTATTTTTCACTATTCATCCCAAAATGATGTTTTTAATAAAAATACTAAAAAATAACTGTAAGTTAATTTTTAAATTCTGAATTAAAAAAAATATTTTATAAAATTAAATTTCTAAAAGTGAATAAAATTATTTTTATTATTATTCATAGAATGACATAAAAACCAGTTCTTCTGAGAAAACAGTATTTTTGAAAATACATAGACTTTATCGAAAATTGTATATTTCATCATAAATATGTTTTATTTATGTGAAACCATTATAAATAATGTTTAAAAAGTACTTATTAGTATTAATATTACTAATTTTAATTTCTATGTTATAATTATCTTGTTTAAAAAATTATAATAATAAAATGATATTTCATATAAAATCATTGCTATGTGTCACGTAATCTTAAATGGTGTTGAGTATATTGAAAGTGAAACTTTGTGTAGCATGAAATGGAATTCGTCAAATAAATTAAATTTATTTAGGAAAAAATAATATAAATCTCAATTTGTTACATTCTACCCCCGTTAAAAGAAATTCTTCCCTCAAAATTTTTCATTATGATACAAATAAATGAGGATATTCATACCTCATCATATCCAACAGTTCCCACATAGCTTTCTCTAATTTTTGGTGTCTCCACAAAACTTTGACCAAGTTATTGGTCTTGTTTTGTAGTAATTTTTTTGTATCATCCAAAACTTCAAATAGTTGTTCTTCATAAGAAATGTCATGATCCAGTGGTATGACCTCTAAGTTTATTGAATTTAAAGGTTTAGGTATGTACATCCTCAGGAGATATATATGGAATGTATCGTGTCCTTGAGATAGTTTTGGTGGAAGCGCCAAGTGATATGTTACCAACATGATACAATTAATAATCTCAAAAGGACCAATATACCTAGGGTTTATTTTCCATTTCCTCCTAAATCTCATAACCTTATTCCAGGTATAGATTCATAGAAACATCATCTCATGACCATAAAATTCTATATCATGTTGATGGTTATCAGTATAACTTTTCTACTGACATTGAAGTACCTTAATATGATACTGAATAGTAATTAATATCCTGGAGATTTCTTAATATATCTCAAGTACCAATATCTTTCTATATACAACTTCATTTCAACATGTTGGAGCTCTATATTCCTTTCCAAATTGGGCTTCATAATAATCCATATGAATGCTTGAGTAGAAGATATTTTTGTAAGAAAACTCAACTAGAGTAAGGTGTTGATCCAAACCACCTTTTAAATCCAACAAATAAGATCTAAACATATCCTTTAGATTTTTAATGGTTCATTCAGATTGACCACCCCTCTGAGGGTGATAAATAGTGTTGAAACTCAATTCTATATCAAGTTCTTACTGAATAATTTTCTATAAATTTGGCGTAAACCTTGGATCTTGATTCAATATAAAAGAATGTGGTACTCCATGAAACCTTACCACTTTCTTAATGTATAACATGGCAAGTTGATCCAGATAGAATTCTTCTCTGATAGTGAGGAAGTGTCCTGAATTTATAAGGTGGTCATCTACCCCCCATATAGCGTTAAACCCTTTAGAGGCTTTGGTGAGTCCACTGACAAAATCCATAGTGATGTTATCTCATTTCCATTCTTGTATGGGCAATGTATGTAATATCTACTTATACTTTTGAGTTTAAACCTTAACATTCTAGCATACCAAGCACTGAGATACAAACTTTGTGATATCTCTCTTCATTCCATCCCAGCAGAAGTATTCTTTCAAGTATCTAAACATATTCTTACTTACAAGATTAATAGATAATGGAGAACTATGAGCTTCCTCTAATATATCCTTCTTAAAATCTAGCATGGATAGAATAAATACACAATTATAGAACTTTATAATTACATCCTAATCAAGGTTTAACTCAAGAACATTTCTAACCTTCTTTTTCATCTCTATGTCTTTATTTTGCGCCTCTTTAACCATCACTTCAATAGATGGTTTAACATGCAATTGAGAAGGACAATATTGTTCCACTTCCTTCAAGATATCTAATTCCATCTATTTCAAATCCATAAATATTTGATCTTTTATGATCCTCATCATGGTTAATCTAGCATGACCATTTCAACCCAAAGAATTGGCCACCTTTTTTGCTTTCCTAGGATGGTATTGTATTGAGCAGACATAACCCTTTATCAGGTCTAAACATCTTCTCTAGTGCATGTTTAACTCCTTCTATGTAAATATATATTTTAAAATTTTATGATTGGTGTATAAATCACACATTTCTCTATAAATATAATATCTCCATATATTTAATGGAAGAATTACCATGGTAAATTCTAAATAATTATTTTGGTAATTTTATCACGAATCTTCAATTTTCATGAGGAATAGGATATAACTATGATATTTTTCATAAGAAAACATTCCAGTACCTTCTTGAATGCATCACTATAGATTAAAAACCATTCCTCGTTACAAGGTAATGTAAACTTGGGTGAAATAACTAACATTTTCTTTAGTTCCTTTAAATTTTCCTCACATTAAACTATCTAGAGGAACTTGTCACCCTTTCAAGTTAACTTGGTCGGCAGATTGGATATTCGATTGAAATTATCTATAAACCATCAATAATATCCATATAATCTAATACAACTCTAGATATCTGTCCCTGTGGTTGGCCTAGGCCAATATTCAATATCCTCTATCATTGAATGATTTACTGTTATACCCTATCTTAAGATTATATGACCTAAAAATGAAACCTTTTTCCTCCAAAATTAACAATTTGTAAATTTATCATATATTGTCTACATACTTATGGTCTTTAGTATAACTCTCAAGTGGTATTAATTCTCTTCATAGAACATTTAATAAATAATAATATAAACTATAACAACTACCACAAATTGATCAAGGTAATTTCTAAAGATTTTATTCGTCAAATCCAAGAAGATAGTAAGGGAATTAATAAGACCAAAAGGCATCACTATATATTTATAGTTTCTGTACCTTGTAAGGGATGTCATCTTAGCTATATCCTCCTTTACTATCAATTGATGATATATAGAATGAAGTTAAATCTTGGAAAAGTATTGATATATATGCATTTAATCAAACAAGTAATCAATATGGTAAAGAGAATACTTTTTCTTGATCATGATCTTCTTCAAATCCCAATAATCAATGCATAGTCACATTTATCCATCTTTATTTTCCAAAAAAAAGAACATGTTTACCCCAAGGTGACACACTTGGATGAATAAATACCTTCTCAAGGTTATCTTGGAGATTCTTCTTCAATTCCTACAACTCTATTTGGGATATTCTATAGGGAGTCTTTTAAATTGGTCTGGAATAAGGTATGAGTTCTATTGAAAACCCAACTTCACATTTTTGGTTGAACTATAATAAAATCTATTCAAAATAAATCCATAAATTCTTGAACAATGTTCATATAATCTATATTTATTTTCTCCCAAACCATTTGATATAAACACACCTTCTGAATAGGAATTAAAACTCATAGCCTGGATGTAATCTACAAAGGAAGTTCATAATTACTGTCACATTTATATAAAATCATAGGTTGGTATGAAATATCAAATGTAAATTACCTTCTTCTCTAATTTATGTGGTATTTATGAAGAGAAATACAATTCATGCCTAATATAAAATCAAATTAAACCTAAGTAAGAATGAAAATATTTGAAGTAAGCACATTCCCACAAACTTAAATAGGATAGGAATCATAGAATTGAGATGAAATCGTTGTACCATTAGGGGTTTTCACTGATAATTACACATCTAATATTTTGGGTGGAATCTTAATACCCTTAGGAAATTATTTTGATATGAAATAGTGGGTAGATCCATTATCAAATAAGACATTAAGAGTTCTATAATGGATGATAAGTGTACCTTTCACCATGTCATAATTTCTCCCCTCATTAGAAATATTAGTCTCATGATTTTTCCCCATTTTCCTTGGCTTATAAGGTTTCTTAAATCGATCATCATCATTAAACTTCAATTTTGGTCACTGGTTAGCATAATTCACATTTTCCTTAAACTTATAGCATTGAAGTGGGGGAGGTACATTCTATGCATATTTCTCTCCATATTCATTATTAATAAACTTATTCCCATCACTTTGGAAATAAAATTCCCGATGACCTTCCCTTGTACACTTAAAAATATTTATTAGACCCACTAATACAATTTCCTCTATGATTATTCTGAAATCTAGAGTATAAATGAAATCCCATATTCTTCTCTCCATGGTTTTTAGATTTTACTTTGAACTCCATTTTACTTTTCTTGTAAAAACCGTGAGATTAATACGTAACTGCAACATCTATTTTGACCTAGATTTCACAAAACACGATATATTCCTAGAAACTGAAGTATCTTATAGATAACACCCTTCAGAGACTTGTCTTTAATCCACTAAATAATTTTTCAACATTACCTTTAAGTCAGATGATAATTCTAGAAGCATACCTTACAAGTCTTGTAAAATTAGCTTCATAGGTACCAACAGATTAGTTATCCATTTACTTAAACTGAAGAAACACCTTCTCCATTTTTATAAGAAGAACATAAGGAAAGTTCTTATTAAATAATAAGTTCATTAAATCTTCCAAATCAGTAGACTCAATTTAATTTTTCTACCTTGTATTCTTTATTAGAGTCTAACACTGGTCCCCTTCACATTCTAAATGATAACCAACAAAATTAATTTCTCATGTTCCAAAAATTAGATAACGGAAAATATCATTTTAGTGGTATCGATCCATTGTACAGTAAATAGTTGATCAGAAGACCCACTGAATGAAGGTGGACATTGCATAAAGTAGGAATCAACAGAACATTATTACCTCCTTTTTTCATTTGTAATTTTAGCATGATTCATATCTTGGTAAATCCGTGTGAGAATAAAAAAGAGGTTTTTTATTTTAGATCCCATATAATTTATATGCTCAGGTGAACAAGCATTTCATTTTCCATCACACTCATCATTGATGTAGTACCTTCAAGTTTCATCCATTGAATAAAACCAAAAAACATAGAGTAAGAAACAATTATCACAGTGGGGAACCACATAATCATGTAAACCCACTTATATGATGTATAAATTATGAAGCCTTATTTAATATATGACACCTTGGTTTTATCTGAGTTTATTTTTATCCAGCTTTCATTTAAATCCTTCATAATGGTTCATGAATATTTTTTTAATTTCAAAATAATATTCCCCAGGAGTGTCAAACTAGGGGTGTAGCAAGGCTTGTATTACCCCTATATAAATATGTTCTTTATATAGTCATATCCACGTATAGTATCAAGAAAGGGATGTATTTCTTAGAAACCACTCACTCTATCATTTAAAAAAATTCCAATAAATTTTCCTATAATTTTACTTGTCCTTAGACTTATCCTTATTGACATATCCTTAGGGATATCACTAAGGCTTTTCTCACCCTAATTTCTAAAGGTTAAATAAACTTTTGATCTAATACCAACTATAGAGACCCTCACTTATCATACGTATACATTACATCATTTTTTTTATAATAATTATTACATTACAAAAATAGACACCCATAGACCATATTATTTTAGTACCTTTTGAAACATGGAGGGGTAAAAATTAGTACATAAGTGTGCCAAATTCTCTCCCACTAGGTTCTCTATGATGAGAAACCTTCTTATAAACATTATTCAAAATAAATATCTTCATAACTTGGGTAAAATACACATAATAAAGTTTTTCCTTAGATGCTCGGTAAGGGTAAACAAGAGAGATATGTAATCATAATCAAGTCCATAAGATTATAAGAACATGATCAAGAAAATAGAAGATCATACCCTACATATTAAAGATAATAAACAATAGTCATGGTATAAATATTGTAAGTTATTAAGCCATGAATCATAAGGGAATCAAGATCAAAAGCCATGAAATCATAACATTGGAATAAGACATGGAATTTTGGTGGACACATAAACATATAAAATTATTTCCAAAGTAGTCAGGGAATCACTTCCAAGACCATAATAGTATAATGGGTTCACTCCCCAAACCATCTTAGTAGTCAAAGTTCACTCCCCATAACATATTATCATAAATAGTCCTTTACTGAACTGATTTCACTCCCTATCCTATCCATGTATATCTCATGAGAAATAAATATTTACCCAACGTATTGGAGGGAGATATAGGTCCCACCTATCTCAAAATGAAATTATATATATGTGTACCACTATATTATAAAAATAAATCATATAATAACCCATAAAATGGAATGGGTATCACAAAAATGCCATCATATCATAACCCTTGTAAAATAGGCAGGTTTCATAATCATTTCATCAAAGCATAACCCATAAAAAGAAGTGGGTTTTATAAGAATATAACTTGTTGAAGAGAAATAATTTCATGAACAACATGTCATCAAAAGCATAAACCATTCTGAGAATGAATAAGAATGGTATCTTTAGATCATAACCCCAGTAAGGAATAGTTAACATCAATGGATGTTATCTTATATAGAATATAATTTTTAAAGATAATTTAAAACATTTATGTAAGAAAGTATCCTTTCATCTTTAAAAACACTTTTTAAAACATAAAACCTTTTTATTTGAAAATAAACTTGAAACTTATAAAGTAAGCTTTAAAAAAATTAAACACCTTTAAAAATATGAAAAGATACTTTTCCTTGAAAAAAAACATTTTTTGAAAACATTTTTCGAAAACATGGTTTTCGAATAAAATAGATTTTGAATGAAAAGAGAAATAAGTTCAGTCTTACTTGAAATATAGAGACCCAAGCCTATTAAGTTTAATATTTCATGATTTTAAGCATAATTAATCATCATAGTACTAGCCAAGGATCGTTAAGTATAGTGTCTTCAAAGACTAGGTACATAAAACATAAAATATAAAAATAAACCTTAATTTAATATACATAAAGAGCTCCAAACATCCTTTGAGCCCTTAAATCTATATAGGGTACCTTGGGGAACACATGAACAAAGGGATGAGATAAAAAATCCAATAAAGGAATAAACATAAGGATACATCTTAAGCGCAAGAGTTAGGAGGCCTGACATAATGATATAAAAATCATGAAACATATGAAATCATATCGTATAAGAATGGGATAATATAAAAATGGTATCATATAAATGTGGAAGAATCCTTTCTTTAGTATGGGTCAATGCTAACCGCCAATCCCATTTCCCATTTTAGTACGAGTCAAGACTAACCGCCAATCCCGTTTCACATCGCATCTCATGAGACTTAACTTTACCCAACGCATTGGAGCGCTATCTGGGCACACCCATCACAAATTTTTCATGATTATTCTTGACACATAAATAATATTTCCACATAAATAATCATACATAATCAACCATTAATAAACATAAGGATACCCATGGAAAGAATTGGGTACCACAATCATGACGTAAAGAATAACCAATGAGCGTTTCATGAAAGTATCCATGAAAGAAATGGATTAGAACATACATGGACGTTAATAAGGTAAAATAGGAATATAACATGTTATTTGGTGTCCAATAGAAGTGACAACATATAAGAAATGTATTTGATAAACATTATCATTAAAAAAAATTATGTGGTTTTAAGGAAAATACTATAGAGAGTTTAAAAATAGAAAAGAGGGAAATGTATTATATAAAAACCCGAATTGAACCAAGAAGGTTTTCATAATAAAAATAATGATTTTATAAATACAATGGTGTCTTAAAACATAGGATATAGTACACTTTAAATTGGGTACAAATTCAGGAAGTTCCCTTAAAACATGTTTACTTATTGAAAAGTTCTAAGGAGGGAATCTTTTAAAAAAACATGTATATCCCCAAAATATAATGATGAAAGGGTATTAATAAATGAATTTTTTAAAAAAAAATATAATTTTGAATATGTACATAAATAGATAATATAACTCCACTTTAATATAAAGAAAGATAAGGCAACCTGAATGAACAAAAGGGGTTCGGGTAGAATCTGTAACGGTTTATTGGCATGGTGTTGGGTGTACCTAAGGGGTATTGATGAGAGATAAAAGGGGTTTCTCATAACTTTTAAATCATTAGTATAGTATTGGGATGTGTGAAAGTATAACCCATCATTTGGGATAATGCATAAAAATCATAGCATAGATGACAATCTTGATTAAGAGAGAAATAAAGAGGATCCCTTACCTTAAATCTGCTGGTGTTCTCCACTTGTTATTAAAGACATGAATAAAAAAATTAGGTTTATTAATTAATAATTCCATAAACTATTATATATTTAATTTTTTTACTAAAATCATTTTACGTTCATTTATAACCGTTTTGATTGGTTATAAGGTTCAATTTCATTGTTCGGGCTCGTTTGTTTACTCAATTTTAATGACCAGTTCACTTATATTCAAACATGTAAGATGAAAGTGGTTTTCCAGAATTGAAGTTATATTTTATTATTTCACATCCAGAAGATTACATGTTTTTAAATTTAATTTGGTTACTTAGAGTGAAGTCGAATTATTATATAAAAACATAGTGATAACATTTTTTGTTAATCGGTGGGTTTGATTACAAAGAACATGTTTTTCTTTATATAATTTGTACAGAAGGATTAAAGAACGAAAAGTATGATATATTAAATATATAATAATCTGGTTCAACCATAACACAAATGGTTTTATGAATATAATTAATATAATAAGATAAATTGATAAATTTTTGTCCTGGAATGGGATAAATTAGCACATCTCAAACGGTGCATTCATTTCTTTCAAATAAAAGGTGGAGAAAGGAGAGAAGATAATGAAATATCCCATTATAAATAAAACATTCCATTATATGTTTGTTACTGGAGTTATCATACTATTTTGGTGAAGGGAGGTGAGGAAAGAAACAAAAATAAAAGAACTTAAAAGAAATGAAGGAATTGGAAAGAGGGATTTACCTCTTGAGACTTCCTCCTTTGAGAACCTCTTAAGGGGAGAGGTTTTGGTATTTTGAAGAGTCTTGGAGCTTTTGGACGTGGGGGAGGATCTTGGGGATATATTTGGGAAGAATATTGGCAAGGCACAAGGCTTGAGAGGAGTTAATGGAAGAGGGAGTGAAGGGGGGTTTTTTATAGTGGAGGAGATGAGGGTTTTCATAATTTTTTAATCATTAGTTTATTATTTCGTCACAATACACGGAATAGTATGTATTCCATGACCAATCACAGTAATAAATGCATGTGATTTCAATATTTTGGTGCTTACATCACTTGTGATGTCAGGAATAGTTGATTTTCACTATAGTGTATTTATATAGAAAATTAATGTATTTTACTATTCACTAAAAATTCAAGTATTTTAGAAAAATCTCAAGAATTCACCCTAACCATTTTTCAACATGTAGAATCCAAAAATGATGTCTATTTTTCAAAAATAAGTTTCTAAATATAATTATTTTAATATTCAATTAAAATCATAATTTATTATCAAAAACTATTCATTTACTTATTCTAAAATATAGGTATATCGTACTTTCAAATTGAATAATATTTATATATTATCATAGATAAGGTTACTATTCATTAGGGTATATCACTATTCATAAGGGTGTGTCATAATTCATAAGGTTATGATACTATTCACCAAAATTAATTTTTTCTTATCGGACTCCAAATAACTTACTGCTTGCAACTATGTATGTCATATTTTCAAAATTCAAAACACAAAAGTGAAAAACATATGTTTAAAGGTTGCTTAGAACATAGTATCTCATTATGTTGTGATTTAATGACATATTTATAAGAAAGGAATTTCCTTTGAAAAACTTTGGCTCATTATATGAAAACACTTTCTTAATTATCATAAGTAACAAAGACTGGGAAAATGGTACCATTACTTTGATATGAAATGAAAAAGAAGATGATAACAAAATTAATGAGAGTTCTTGAGATATAGATAATAATATTTAATCAATTGAATAATAATCATAAACAATCCTGATAAATGATGAGATTGTAGAAAAAAAATTGTTACCATTTTGGTAATATTGAATTATGATCCCCAAGAAATAATAATATTACACAAAGATAAAGATATCATGGAAATAATTAGATTCATGATAAAAAATCAAATTTTAGTATACACACCTCGTAAAATAATATAGGTTCATAACATAACATGTGTCTTAAGGAAGTCAAATTAAGAAAAAATTACCTTACCGATTTGGTAACTTTTGAACTGTAAACCCCAGTAAAGATATATCATCAAATAAATATGTAAATAACCATAAAATTTATGATAATATTCATATAGTATATTTATGGTCATTATATACACCACGTAAAAGAAATGAGTGGTGAATATGGTATAAATATCACAGAAATAAAAGAGAGACTAGAAATACCCTTACCTTATGTCTTGACTCTCATCGTAATCATTCAAACCACTTGTCTAATAAATATAAAATTATTATAAATCTATTAAATAACTATATTAAATTATATCATACCATATATTATTTATTTATGACTTTCTATTACATTTTTATTTATAATTCTATATTAAAGTTACGTTTCGAGTAATAACCGCTTTATTTATTAACATGTGTTTTGATTTGTTATATTTTTTATCCTATTAATTATATCATGATTTAATAATATCTATTATTATAATCATGATATAAATATCATATATAATCATTATTTTTGTAATCTATAAAATATATAAATATAAAATGAAATACATCATTCATGGAGATGGTAGGCCATACGTACGCATGGATGTTGTTTCCATTTTCTTTTCATATTGAAAGAAAGAAAGTAAATAATATATATATTTGTTATATTTCGATTGTAATTATTATTTTATATATAACACATATTTTTATTAAACTCATCCTTAATACATTTAATGTAAAGTGTGAACGAATCACATCGCTTTGAGCAGGCAGTGGTCCACATGTCCACAAATAAAGTTATCATATTACCAAAAAAATGGAAAGAGTAAAGATATGTATTATATAATAATTCCATAAGGATAAATAAATTGTAATTAATATTTATATAACATAAAAACAATAATTCCATCAGTATTCCCAATCTTTAAAGGTGGTAATGGAAGAACGAACGACAACAGTTCATGAGGCGGTAGTCTTCCGTACACACAAAAGATGATTGTATATCCAATTTGATGGATATTTGTGTGAGTGTAGGTAGTGACCTTGATATAACAACATATCATTATATTTAGGATACTAAGGTTATTATATGACCCTGGAATAAGAATAATTTATTGGTTGGAGAAATAAATAAACAAAATTTCTTGTTGAAGAATGTTTCCTCTTCTTGGGGTAACTCCTTTTGTATTGCACCAAAGGGATTACTTGGATGGATTTATACCAAAATATATGATTCTAATATTAAGGGAGGGATTTTTATAGTATTTTTTAATAGTATTTTTTATCCAAATGTATTAATAGGTGTTAATAAGTTGGGAGGGTGAGTTCCCTTTTATAGTAAAGGAGTGTCATTCTTGTAAATATAAAAAGGTAAACACTAATAAGAGGTCTCTCTTACATCATGTGCCTCTAATAATGGACCATTATTTTAGTCAGGATAGTATATGGTCAAAATATGTCCATCCAATGGATTTTTTACAAGTTAAGGTTCATTTTTACACCTTAAGTTTATAGTTTAACCACTAAGTAATCTTGTTTTTACCTTAATCATTGTAATTGATTTTAATTACCTTCACTAAATTTTTTTATGAAAACTAATTTGACATTATTAGAGATTATAAATTATTCTAATTCCAAATATTTAATCCATTTTTCTAAATTCTAAAAACTTAAGTGGTTGAAATTAATTTAAAATTAATCCCGCAGATGTGTCAGGTAAGCAAGGTTTTAAAGTGAAAGGTTTTAAAAGTTTGAGATATTCTTACATAAAATTTAAATGTGAAATTGGTTATACTGAAATAAATTATATTAATTTATTTACAATTGACTAATTATACTTTAAAACCAAAATAAAATATAATTTAACTGTCTAAATAAATTATATGAAAAAGCAGTTTTCAATTAAAATTCGATATTTTTTACTATCCATTCAAAAATAATGTTTTCCAGAAAAATATAAAAAAAGTAAACTAAAGATGATTTTTATATTATGAATTATAAAATGAATTTTATTTTATCAAGTTAATTTTATAAAAGTGTATAAAATTAATTTTATTATTGATCATAAAAGGACATATAATTAGTTTTTTTGGGAAAATTGTTTATTTTAGATTACATGGACATTACTAAAAATTATATATTTCTTCTTCAATATGTTTTATTTATGTGAAACCATTATAAATTTTTTTTAAATTTTTTTTATTAAAATTCATATTTCTAATTTTAATAGATATGTTATAACTGTATATTTTAAATAATTTTAATAATAAAATTTTGTTTTGTAGAAACTCAATGTTGCGTGTAACGTAAGCTAAGTTAGTGTCGCATGTAGTGAAAGATTAACTTGGTGTATCATGAAATGTAATAAATCAATGAAATTTAATTTATTTGAAAAAAATATTACATAAAAACTTGGTGTGTCACAGTCAGACACTCTTCTCCTCAGTAATCGAATACATAGTATACATTAGACTTAATCCATGGCCTTGAGATATAGCTCAGATACCCTTAGTAGGGATGCACTGCTAGAACTATAAATATAGTGTATGTATACCCTAGATATGACCACCACCTTTGCCTGATTGGGCATCCACACTCTATCACCCTACCTAAATAGAAGATTTGGACCCCTCTCCTAAACATGGAGTCGGTGAAGTCTCTATCTCACCGGATACTAAAGGTAAATCTCTCAAAAATAAATGAGGATGAAATTTCTTTCTATAAGACCAGTACTCAAATATGTCCCTGATACATTGAAATTTCATATGTCTTATTCTACAACACAAATGACATCTCACCTAGCTACTAGAGTACATAATTTTCCCACTAATATCACCATGTGGAAGATCCATGTTATTATTTTTACAATTAGTTGATGCAGTTCCAGATCTAGGTTTCGAACCACTCTAGATCTCACCCCCAGCCTCTCCCAGGTTACTCTTAATGATAATCATCTGATTTACTATTCCAAATATGATCGTAAGTCAAATTAATTTCAACTGTGATCATATTACACACCTAAGACCATCCTAAAATCACATATCCTTTGATAACTGATCGCCTAATAGAATATGAGAAAATTTTTGGAGCACTGTGAAATGTGAAGAGTAGTCCATGGATGATAATTCACCCTACTCAAAGTTCATAAACTCTCTATCTCTATCAACCCTCAATGTATTGATATAGAAATAACCATAGAAGTCCATCTGAAAATTCAACCAATCTATATACTAATGATGATCCATCTGAGTAATAACATCCCACCATCTCTTAGAAGAATACTGAATAATATATAGTGAGAGATTCACTCACCACTCAAGAGCTGTATTAAGAAGCTCAAAAATCAATAACATAAACTCTAGTCATGAATCCACATTCTTTTCTCTACAATCCCATAAAAATGTGGGTAGATGTTGTTGTAAAAACTCATACGTCAACTCCTCCATAGTGGGGGTAGGTCACAGGACTCCCGGAATAATCTACATAAATTGTAGGAAAACCTCTTCAAACTGTGCATCAAAATAAATATCATGTACAACTAGATTTGCATCAAATGAAACCACTAGAGGTTCTAATAGTGTATAGGTCCCACTTTTTTCCAAATCATTATCATCACCACCCTCCTGTCGCATAACTCAAGGTTGTCATGATGGCATGTCTTGAAAATTTCTGAAAACTTTCTTTAATAAACGATTCAAAAACAACCAGAAATGAAGATATAAGTAACACCCCAAGGTTTTGAAAATAAATTCATTTTATAATCTATCCATTAAACACAAATTTTCCTCTACTATGTTTTGAATTTCAAAAAACGGTCATCTAGAGTTGTGATCAGTAAGTCATTTGGAGTTTGATAAAATAAACTTAGTTTTTTGTGAATAGTAACATACTCTTATAAATAGTAATATGACCCTTATGAATAGTAAATAATGATATTATTTTATTTTCTTAAGGTAATAAGATAATGGGGTCTTAATTAAGTTTTCAATGTGATCTAAAACTAATTACACCTTTAAAATTGTTATTTTTCGAATTAACTATGATTTTATTTAAAAATTAAATTAAAAATATTTATAAAATTATTTTTGAAAAATTGGGTTCATTTTTTAATTCTAAATTTTGAAAAATGGAAGGGGTGAATTTTTTGGATTTTTCTAAAAATCTTAAATTTTTGATGAATAGTGAAATACTGTCAAATACCGTATATAAAAATTATCAATTAAATACACTATTTATGACATCATAAATGATGTAAATCCACTTGGTTAGAACTCACATGCAATTATTACTATTAGGGGTCACATTAAACAACACTATTGGTTGTCTTGAGGGAAATAATAAAATAATGAATTAAATATTCAAAATTCACTCCTCTCCACTATAAAACCCCCCACCACTCCCTCTTCTCTTCACTCCTATAAGCCTTGAATATCCTCAAATTTCTTCCAAAATTTCCTTCCTTAGCTACTCCCCACTTCCAGAAAGCTCTTGGTCTTTCTAAAAGACCAAAACCCCTTCCCTTAAGGAGGTTCCCAAGGAGGTTATATCAAGAGGTAAAGCACCTTTCTTTTTTGTTTAGTTCCATTTCAAGTTTCTTTCTTTTACAATACTCTCCTTACATACTCTTTTAAAATGAAAAATATAGATCCATTATCATCTATATACTGGAATTATATAATTTTAATGGAATAACCATCATCAATATCCTCTCTCTCTCTCTTTAATTTTTATAAACGAAATCAACATCCATGAGGTTCCAATTTAAAACCTTTGTGGACGACGAATTTTCGTTCTTCAAATTATCTTTAATTACTGGTCATGAAACGATTTTTAGGGTTTAAACAGACTATAATATATATATTATAACCTAATTAATATTCAGGAACCATTATACGTACATATTATCAAATCATATGACCAAAATAGTTCCTAATAATCAAAATACCACTAAAATAATCTAAGTGAATGTCATTAATATTTCATCTAATAATTTATTTTATTTCTAGGTAACCAAATAATATAAATGAACATTAACACTTATGAATTTTCATAAATAATATTTAATTTCAATTCTAGAGATTTACATCCATTCCACTCCATTACCTAAGAACAAGTGAACCAATTATGAAAATAACAAAAACGAACACTCTATAATGATGAAATTCAATATAATAACTTATCCATAAGGGAATAAATGAACTAAATAGAATTATGATAAACTAAATAAATGTATAATATTTTCTGAAATAAGTTATTAATAAGTATAATTTCATATTCCAAGAGATTAAGTTCAAGAGTGGAACACGTTCGGACTTAAGGTAAGGGTTTTTTCCACACGAACATCCATTTTCATTCGGGTTACTTTTATTGCCTAATTAACTCAATGAAACTTCTGTGTATTATTATGTACTCATCAAAAATTATTTGTGTGGGCTATATATATGTTTACCAACTAGAATATTTCCTTATTTTATGGATGTTTAAATGTTTTAAAAGGAACTTTTGAAATTGTATCCGAAATACATGCACGATCCAAGGGAATTTTTCTAATTCTTACCTATTTTCAAGGGCACTCTATAATCTGTTTTTGGAAACCATTATCTTTATAAAATCACTAATTTACTCAAAGATTTAATAATATTATCTTCATATATTCCAACAATCTTATTGATTATTTTGTATTATTGGGATTAGTATTCCATGTTATCATATACCATATTTAATTTAATGGTTTATGATTGTTTTTATTGGGGATGTGCTATCTTAAAACCATTCACCAATTTACTCTAAATGGTTAGTGTTTATGCTTAATGTTCGGGGAAATTTATTTGCGTTTCATATATTAATTTCAATATGAATTTATATGTTGTTTATGTTTATCCCCATTCATATGAGGAATTAATTGGACATATTAAGTGTCAAGTGGGGCCCTCTATATCTCCTCAATGCATCAGTAGGTCTCATGAGACAAACTATAGTCTTGACAAAAGGCCTTGACAAAATGATTATTTATGGTCTTGGCACAAGGACTTGATAGTAAGGTTATGTTGTCTAGAATTATGCATTCACTTTTTATGTAAATAGTATTTATGGTTCATGTGGTTATTTAACTAGTATAATACCCATGATTACGTTATATTATGGAAATATTTACTCATCTCATATTTTTTCAATATTATGTTCATGTTTATTTTTAAAGGCATATGTTTTTATTTATTCAATATGCCTAATGTTTATGTTATGATATCTTCCATTGTATTGATTACTCTTATTGAGAATTTTAGATCATCCCTTTCTTATGTTTCATTTTCTCAATACATGAAGAATTTTATTGTGAATGACATGCTGAAATAACCTAGGTAACCAAATAATATAAATGAACATTAACACTTATGAATTTTCATAAATAATATTTAATTTCAATTCTAGAGATTTACATCCATTCCACTCCATTACCTAAGAACAAGTGAACCAATTATGAAAATAACAAAAACGAACACCCTATAATGAATTCACTTTTTATGTAAATAGTATTTATGGTTCATGTGGTTATTTAACTAGTATAATACCCATGATTACGTTATATTATGGAAATATTTACTCATCTCATATTTTTTCAATATTATGTTCATGTTTATTTTTAAAGGCATATGTTTGTATTTATTCAATATGCCTAATGTTTATGTTATGATATCTTCCATTGTATTGATTACTCTTATTGAGAATTTTAGATCATCCCTTTCTTATGTTTCATTTTCTCAATACATGAAGAATTTTATTGTGAATGACATGCTGAAATAACCTAGGTAACCAAATAATATAAATGAACATTAACACTTATGAATTTTCATAAATAATATTTAATTTCAATTCTAGAGATTTACATCCATTCCACTCCATTACCTAAGAACAAGTGAACCAATTATGAAAATAACAAAAACGAACACTCTATAATGATGAAATTCAATATAATAACTTATCCATAAGGGAATAAATGAACTAAATAGAATTATGATAAACTAAATAAATGTCTAATATTTTCTGAAATAAGTTATTAATAAGTATAATTTCATATTCCAAGAGATTAAGTTCAAGAGTGGAACACGTTCGGACTTAAGGTAAGGGTTTTTTCCACACGAACATCCATTTTCATTCGGGTTACTTTTATTGCCTAATTAACTCAATGAAACTTCTGTGTATTATTATGTACTCATCAAAAATTATTTGTGTGGGCTATATATATGTTTACCAACTAGAATATTTCCTTATTTTATGGATGTTTAAATGTTTTAAAAGGAACTTTTGAAATTGTATCCGAAATACATGCACGATCCAAGGGAATTTTTCTAATTCTTACCTATTTTCAAGGGCACTCTATAATCTGTTTTTGGAAACCATTATCTTTATAAAATCACTAATTTACTCAAAGATTTAATAATATTATCTTCATATATTCCAACAATCTTATTGATTATTTTGTATTATTGGGATTAGTATTCCATGTTATCATATACCATATTTAATTTAATGGTTTATGATTGTTTTTATTGGGGATGTGCTATCTTAAAACCATTCACCAATTTACTCTAAATGGTTAGTGTTTATGCTTAATGTTCGGGGAAATTTATTTGCGTTTCATATATTAATTTCAATATGAATTTATATGTTGTTTATGTTTATCCCCATTCATATGAGGAATTAATTGGACATATTAAGTGTCAAGTGGGGCCCTCTATATCTCCTCAATGCATTACGTTATATTATGGTTCATGTGGTTATTTAACTAGTATAATACCCATGATTACGTTATATTATGCAAATATTTACTCATCTCATATTTTTTCAATATTATGTTCATGTTTATTTTTAAAGGCATATGTTTTTATTTATTCAATATGCCTAATGTTTATGTTATGATATCTTCCATTGTATTGATTACTCTTATTGAGAATTTTAGATCATCCCTTTCTTATGTTTCATTTTCTCAATACATGAAGAATTTTATTGTGAATGACATGCTGAAATAACCTAGGAGTTATGGAAGTTGTTCTAGGAGTTTGTAAGTTGTTTTTTATTTTAAGTTGTAATGTTGAACTTATGTATGTATATTTTTCCCAATAATACTAAACTACTTAGACCTTTGGGATTCATTTTACTTGTTTATATGCCAATGTATCCAAATAAGTCACCAGCTCTAAGAAACTAGGATCGGGTCCTTACAGTTGATATCAGAGGATGTTTAGTAGAAAACATGGAAACTAGATTAAGAAAATGTATATTAGGGGAGAGTCCCTAAGATAGACTTTGAGTATAATCATACAATAACATCCTGGTATTTTGGTAAGGAATGGATTATGTGTATCTTTCAAGAAATAAATCCTGGACTGGATATGAAAAGGTAGAGGCGGCTCTGTCATAGATGTACCTAGGAGTGAAATCTCTAACAAGGAGTTTCGGGCTTGACCTGAGGTATCCCGGTACATGACAACATCCCTTACTGCACTCTTGGTTACAAAACTCCAAGGGGATATGATTAGGATAATTCTCATTTTCTTTACAATCCATTATTAAGGATTTAAATGTAAATATTTCCCCAAAGAAACCATTTTTTTGATTATGGGATTAGCAATGCGTAGGATCTCAATTTATGCTAAGAATTTTGTTAAGTTAAGATTATAAATTATAATTCATAACCTAATCTAGTGTATGTAATTATCTAGAAATGGCCCCTAGTGGAAGAAATGGAAACCACACGAATGCACGTGTCCCCTATAGGGATTTCCTATCGATGCAAGATAATGGTGTTGGATCTAGTGTTGTGACTAGAGATAATCAACTCATAACTATATCGGGACAACTTACTCAGGTTATGAATAATAAACTTACCCCATATGGAGTATCTTGATCCACCATGTGGGGGAGCTATAGAAGATCGCTTTATGTGACAACAGCCTCCATCATTCAATGGGACTACAAACCCATTTGTAGAAGAGCGATGGATATGTTCCCTAGAGAAGATATTTCTCACTTTGAAATGTAAAAAAAGAGAGAAGGTTTTCATGGTAGTTTATTGTCTATCAGGAGATTCAAATTAGTGTTGGTCGTTAATCCAAAACACAAAGGAGGAGGAAGAAATAAAAGAGATGGAATGGAGGAATTTTAAGGAAATATTATTATAAAAATATTTCCTTTGTGAACAGCGATTAGATATGAAGAGGAAATTCTTGAATTTGTTGCAAAAGGATGATGATAATGTTGCAAAGTATGAATCTAACTTCACAAGGTTATCAAGGAATGATATGGACTACATACGAAACCCGAGGAGAAATATTTATCGATTCTTTGATGGTTTGAAACCATTACTCTGAAGGGCTCTAGTCTCCTAGAATTTCTTATCATATGAAGAAATAATTTCATGTGCTATCAAGACTAAAAATGAATTCTCTAAGTCTTATGACTTTGAAGGAAAGAAAGAGAATAATAGGGCTTCTAAAAACTCTGGGAAAGGAAATAAGGAAATAGGTAAAAAGGTAAGATTCGAATTTCTACACTGTGACAATTTTGGGAATAATCACCCTAGAGCTTGCCTGAAGGGAAAAAGAGTTTGTTACAAGTGAGGAGAAAAAGGCCACCAAACTCGGGATTGTAAGGAGAAGAAAGAAGCTACTAATTTTCAATGCTAAAATTGTAGATAGGTGGGACATTATGCACATGAATGTACTAAGTTTCAGGGAAATGTTCTCCAAAGAAGGCCAAGGAAGTAGAGACGAGCTTATGTGGTCACAACCGCGGAGGTTGAAGTTCTTAACGAAGTGGTGGAAGGTACATTGATTATTTCATCAAACTTAGCCAATGGTTTATTTGATTATGGATATTCACATTCATTTATATCTTCCTAGTTTTCTATGAAAATTAGACATGTTCAATTTGATTTAATAGAGGAGTTATCATTTAAAACTCATAGTGGATGTATTATTACAATAAAGGAGTGTCGATTAATCCCCCCCATGACACATAATGTTCTTTCGTTTCTAACATTATCATCATACCAATGGTTGAATATGATATAATTCTCAGTATGAATTGGATATCAAATTATGATACGAAGATATATTTCAAGAAGAAAGAAGTTTCAATTTTTGAGAATGGTGTAGAATCCCTTATTTTTAGAGTAGAAACCTCTCCATTTGATTCTCATCTAGATCCACCCCTAGTATCTCTACTGAATTCAATTATTGGGGAGGAATGGAATGAAATAAATATTGGTAAGGAGAAGAATGTAAAAATAGAGGATGTAACTATTGTGAAATAATATGTTGACTTCTTTCCAAAGGATTTACCTAGACATCCTCCAGAGCTGGAAATTGAGTTTTCCATTGACTTAATTCCTTGTTCAAGGCCCATAGCAAAGACCCCTTATAGAATGGCCATTGTGGAGTTAGTGGAACTAAAGAAACAACTAGAGGAATTGAGTGACAAATGATTTATTTAAACTAGTGTTTCTCTATGGGGATCCAATGTTTTCTCTGTCAAGAAGAAAGATGGATCCATGAGGTTGTGCATTGATTACAGGGAAATAAATGATATTAAAATAAATAATAAGTATCCTATAACAAGAATTAATGATTTATTTGATCAACTTCATGGAGCCCAATATTTTTTGAAGATTGATCTTCGAACTGGATATCATCAGTTGCTTGTGAGGAAGGAAGACATTCCAAAAATAGTATTTCGAACCAGGTACGCGCATTATGAGTTTACAAGAATGCCTTTTGGACTAACAAATGCACCATCTATTTTCATGGATCTCATGAATATATTTTTCAAGGAATATCTTGATGACTTTGTATTGGTGTTTATTAATGATATCCTAGTATATTCTAAAATCCATGAAGATCATGAAAATCACTTGCGAACTATTCTGAAGACACTTAGAAGAAATAAATTGTATTAGAAGTTTAGAAAATTTGATTTTTGGCTCAAATAAATTTTCTTTCTTGGCCACATTGTATCTAAGTATGGAATATCTATAGATCCTATGGAGAAAAATTTTGTTCAAGAATGTCCTACTCCAACAAACGTAACTGAGGTAAGTAGTTTTATTGGTTTGGTAGGTTATTATTGGAATTTCATTTAGAACTTCACCTTTTTAGCCAACCCAATGACCAAGATCACATGAAAAGGGGTTAGGTTCATATGTACAAAAAAGTGTGAAGAATGTTTTGATGAATTGAAGATGATGTTATTGAATGCTCTGTTCCTAACCCTACCATTAGGGAATGATGGGTTTGTTATCTATAGTGATGCATCAAAGAAAGGACTTTGTTGTGTCCTTGTGCAGAATGATCGAGTGATTACCTATGAATCTAGGAACCTAAAAATTCATGAAAAAAAATATCAAACTCATGATCTTGAGTTAGTGGTAGTAATATTTGCTCTGAAGATTTGGAGACATTACCTCTATGGAGAAAAATGTGAGATATATACAGATCATAAGAGTTGAAATATATATTCTCATGGAAAGAACTCAACATGAGTCAAAGGATATCGATTGAGCTACTCAAAGATTATTATTGCACAATACACTACCACCTGGGGAAGGAAAATAAGGTAGAAGACTATTTGAGTAGAAAGGACCACAGAATTCTGAACAAGATGTAAGTTGAAAGGGATCCTTTGTTCATGGATCTAGTGAAGACGGATTTGGGAATTATCAAGGAAGGTAACACATCAAAAAAAATTCAAATGGTTGCCAAAATTTTTTTACTAGAAAGGATAAAATGTTCTTAAGATGATGATGGGGAGTTTCAAAAGAAAATTAAAGCTATAAATGATGGTAAGTTTACTGACTTCTTATATGAAGATGGCATTTTTATATTCAGAAGAAGATTTTTTGTTCCCGCTATTCCTAGGCTAAAGAGGGAACTGTTGTATGATCCTCATAGCTCTAATTTATCTATAAAAACTGGTATCACAAATATGTATGGATATCTAAAGGGACATTTTTTGTGGGAAAACATGAAGAGGGAGATTGCAGAATATGTATCAAGATGTTCGGTTTGTCAACAATTGAAGTCTGGAAGATGACATCCTGGAGGATTCATGCAACCCCTTTATATACCTATGTAGAAATGGGATGATATTACAATGGACTTTTTCACAGGGCTACCAAAGACTCCAAGAAAGAATGGTGTGATATGGGTCATTGTTGACCGTCTTAAAAAATCAGCACATTTTCTCGTTATAAGAGATGATTTACCACTTGAATGTTTAGTAATAATATATATTAATGAATTTGTAAGGCTTCACAGTATAAGGCCCCAGCCTTAAACCTTACTTAATATTTAATTAAATGAGTAATTCACATTGAGGATCTTTTCAGGTTTAGAGTTTTAGATAATTAGGACAACTATTACATCTCAAAAGATTACAAAGTAGTCGCTTCTTCTAAATTTCCATAAAATAAAAACTCTTTAAAAGAAACATGTATAGTTCCATGTTTTAGGTAGCATGAATTTCCCTTGATCCCATCCTTGACCCTATTCCACGCTATGTCCTGTGAAAAACATTTCAAAAACTTGGGATGAGCATAAGAAGCTCAGTAAGGGATACACAAAGAATGAAAACTGTTAGATTTTCAAAACATCAAGTAAACCATGAATACTTTATCAATGTAATACTTTTCACCTTCATGAAGTAGTAAAAACTTTTCACTGAAAAAAAAGTATCATTAATTACCTTTTTGTAACCAAAGGATTACCATAAAACCCATATAAAGAACACATAACATATATAAAGGTAACTTGGGACATAAACATACTTAAGTGGAATAACCATACGGTCAACTTCCACACATATCACTTAATGGAATAGCCATACGGCCAATTTCCATACCCAATGCATTGGAGGTTATAACGTAACCACCCGTCCTGGTATTCACGGAACCACCCGTAATATGGTTTATAACGTAACCACCCGTTAAAATGTCCAAGTACCAATATAAAATCATAAAACATAAAACCAATATAAAGGAATGATAACATTTCCACATCACAATATATCATAATAGAATCCTTTATCAAAACCATTTTCAAAACCATTTAAAACATTTAATAAAGAGATTTTGAATCAAAGTGTCCCATACCACCTTGAAGCTTAAAATTTTAAACCATTAATATCCATATAAATAAATCCTTAAAACCATTTTGAAAACATGGATATTAATAAGAACAAATAATTAAAACATTTAAAATGACATTTTGTTTAAAGGGGTTTTACCAAAATTAGAGACACTTGAATACAATAATTGAGGAATAAAATTTAGTCAGAACTTTATAATATCATAAGAATAAATGGATTCATGATATAATACTCAAAAGGACGGTATATACACCATATAAGAGTGAATTGGTGCATAACAACAATGAACCCTCAATAGAAATGTCAAATGTGATGAAATCCCTTATAAAAAAGGTATCCTTAAATTAAGGACAAATCAATCTCAAAAATATGTGTGACAAATATAAATATACCCAATATAAGTGGATATTAAGTGTAAAACAATAAAAGGCCATTCACATATATTCAATGGATGACATATTCAATGACTACATGTTCAACCCAAAGAAATCGAAATTGGGTTAAAAAGTTCCCTTGACAGCCTATCGGCATCACATCAAAATGAGTTGATGAGAGATAAAAAGTGTATCTCATCACTTGGACATTAAATTTACATCAATAAGGATATATGAGAACGTATCCCAACATAACAATATGTACATTAAAAGACCCAACAAAAGAAGTCTTTTAAAAAAGAGGAGGGTGAAAGGTTCCCTTACCGACTTGGGTATCTTTCAAAACATACACCCCATGAAAGAAGGACAATATATCATTGATGTAAATAATCATAAGAGAAAGTATATTACACAAATATTAGAATAATGGGCAGTACATACACCACTCAATGGAATTTGTGGCAAATGTAGCATAAATCCCACGGGAATAAAAGTGAGATGAAAAATCCCTTACGAAAATTCGGCAGCCTAACGGCGCCACTCAAAACTTCCAAAATGGATTGATGAGAGAGAATAGGGTCTCTAATCACATGAACATAAAACTTACAGTAAGATTAATATAAAAGAACATCCCAATAACAATAAAGATGAGCTTTAAAAGGAATGACATAAAAGAGTGTACTTAAAAAGAAAGAGAGGTGTAGGATCCCTTACCTTGGGTCCGACTTGACTCGATCGTTCTTTAACGTCCTGAATAATAAACTTGAGTTAATTTATACTTGATTAAGAACCTTTTTGAATTTTATTATTCCTTTTTTATCACTTATTTCCATGTTATAAACATTATGTAACCATTTAAGTTAATAATGTTTGTTTTGTCGATATTTGGTTCTTATGTCGAAAGTGGACTTCTTACAATTACATGTTGTTCGTGTGGTCAAAGGTTCTTTATATCAAAAAATGACATTCCCGATTTGTATATCATATATATCATATATATCCAGCATATACATGTATTTATAAAATCACATAATCATTTAGAGGAAAGAAATGAAATGCACCGTTCATGGAGACGGTAAGCCGTACGTACGCAAGAACGCTACTTTCATTTCTATGTCGTATTAATGGAATTAAAACTAAATGAGAGGTATGTATATTTTAATTCCAGAATTATATTCATCATTTAGATATATCATTCATTATATATATCCATTATATACATGTACTTTAAATAGTACATTACATTTGGGGATAAGAAATGAAATGCACCGTTCATGGAGACGGTAAGCCGTACGTACGCATGAACGCTACTTTCATTTCTATCTCATACTTTAATGGAAAGAAATAATAATGATATAGAGTTATATAATAATTCCAGTATAACATCATTAAATCCATCCTTTATACGTCCCACGTATGGCATTAACGAATCACATCACTTTGAGGGGGCGGTAGTCCGCACTGCCTAAAATGAAGATATCGCGTATACCCATAATGGAAGCCGTAAAGGTAAGACACAAATGAAAAATACAGAAGCATAAGTAAAACATAAACATATTATATATCATATATAAAATAGTGACATCATAATGGCCACCTTTGAAGGTGTTAAATGAGTATTGAACAATCATCGTTTCGGGAGGCAGAATTTCGCCATCCACGGAAACCGTATGTTCATTAACCATTTGATGTAGTTGTGTGAGAGTGTAGATAGAATAAATCTTATAACAACATCCTAGTATATTTAAGATACTGGTTTTGTTACAAAATAAGTAAATAAAAAGAGTTTAGGGGGTTGGAGAAGCAAAATAAAACAAATGAACATGAGAGAATGAATTACCTATAAAAGTGTAACTCCTTTTGATTTGAGCCTAAAGGCTTCCTTTGAAAGGATTCTGCCCAAAGGGAATCCTCTAGGATGAGGAGAGGGATGTGGAGAGAGTAAATTGTCAGGGGTTGGCCGAGCCAATGGCTTGAGGAGTGTGTGTAATGAGGTAGAGGTGGGGGCCTTTTATAAGAGGAGAGGAGGGGCACTTTTGGAAAGTAAAGAAATATTACTTTATTTGAAAATGTGTTTCGGTTTTAAAAGGTACCACATTGATATAATTCGTGGATAAGGTGATAAGGGTTCGAAATAAACTCATCCAACTGGTTTTGGACATGTGTAGTTCATATATTTTACATTATCTTTCCATTTTATTTAAATCGTCAAATAATGATGTCATCACTGCATCATTATTATGTCATAAATAATTTAATTTATTTAATGTCTAAAAATTATAAAAAAAATACTATGATGTAGGAAATAGTTTTAGCTTTCCAATGAATATTTATAATCAAAAATATGATCTTTATAACCCCATGTAAAAATTGTTTTCGTAAAACATATTATGTTTGTGTCATTTTTACTTTTACATTAAATAAAAAGTTATTTATGTCATTTCCCAACCAAAGTGTCTTCATGGGGTCCCCAAGTTGACTCATGGCTTGTCTTGGTCGGCCATGACTCACCCAATAGGTGTAGGACAAGTGTCATGGTGTTTTCACATTCTTATAATATCATTTTTACCTTAAACTACACTAATTACCACTAATCGCGATTAAAAACTTAATAAGTTACTATTTACCAAAAAATTATTTTAATCCCATTGAACCACATTTTACTTCTTAATTACAACCATGTATGTCAGATTTTTGAAAATCAAAACACAAAGATGGAAAAATTTCATTTAAACGGAAAATCAGTTTTTATAAGTACCACTTAGTGGTTTCACTATTCATCAAAAATTGAAGTTTTTCAGAAAAATCCCAAAAATTCACCCTAAGCTATATTTGATATTCTGAATTAAAAAATGAAGTCCGTTTTACAAAATTCAAAACATATTAGTCAAATTAATTAATTTAATAATTAATTCCCGCTGTTAGTGCAAATAGCGTGTTTTTATAAAACAATAAGTATCAAAAGATTGACATTAGTTTAAGTCTGATTTCAAAGTGAAATTAATTCCAACGACCGCTATTGGATTTAATGGTAAAAATATTTTCTAATTTCACTTTAAAACCAATTCAAAATATAATCTAATCATATAAATAAATTATATTAAAAAGCGGTTTTGAATTAAAATACAACATTTTACACTATTCATTAAAAAATGAACTTTATCGGAAAGATACCAAAAATTTACACAAAGTAAATTTTGATGTCCCGATTCTTAAGAAGAGTTTTATTTGGTCCAATAGAATGTATAAGAGTGAACAAAACTATATTTAATTACGGTTCGCCATCAAAAGGCGATAAGTGAACCTTTAGTGAAAACTAGGGCATATATGCCTAAAATTGAATTCTTTCCGTATTTTAAGCCTCTATCCTTTATTGGATAAATGTAAAAACATTTAAAAACATATATAATCATATTTTAGTTATTTCTATCCATTCCCGCCATTACAACGGCTACATGTTAACTACCATTTAAAATAATATTATTTTATTATTAGAGTGCAATGTAAGATTCCCAAGAAACTCGTTGTTGCGTGTTGGGTACGCCATCGAGCATAGCGTCCCCTTTAAAGTCATTTAAATATTTTATTCACAAATATGGATAAATATGAAATGTCATATTCTTTATTTACCTGGGGTGTTACATCCTTCCCCCCTTTTGGGAATTGCGTCCTCGCAATTTTAATATTGCGCTTGGAAACATCCTTGAAAGTCCCACATCGGAACAAAAGTCGGTAAAACAAACACTTTAAAATAAGGAAAGATAAGTACAAAGGTCACCTGAGTTAACCCATACTAGGATTCCAAGTATGAAAATATGGACATGGAGGAAAAAACAAAGGGTCATGTTCTGATGGAGAGTGATAGAAAACATGTTTAGGAGAAAGTTAACCATGAGAAAATCACAAACTTGTGATGGGTTAAACGGTATTCAATTCCCCAGTAGGAAAAGTTAATAGACAACATTTTTGTTTTAAGTTACTTTTTATTGAGGAATTTATTCATAAGGAAACATAATCACTTATCATATTGACTTTCAACTTTTATTAGATTCCTTACACAAATTCATATTTTCTCCAAAAGATGAGTATTTAGGAAGACTTGTTCACATTAAGAGTACTGTAATCAACTTCGAGAGAATCACCTAATCCACAAAATAGAACTATATACATCCCATGTCTTTAGACTTTAACCAAAACCAAAACCAAAAAGGCTAGTACAAGATCAGATAATCCAGAAAAGGATAACCCTTTATAAAAAGAAAATCTATTCTAAATCTCCAAAATTTGTCCAACAAAACCCAAAGTTCAACGAGGACCATCTGATAAACAATTTGTCCATAAAATTATTCAATGTAAACCCATCTAAGATTGAAACCCAAATATTTGAAGGATTTAGTCACATAGTCTTCCAAGTTAAATCGTAACATTTATCTCCAAAAAATATCAGTTGCTCCTAAAGTCTCGTATTGAAAAGTAATTAACCTAATCACATATCCTCCATGATAGGTTAGTCATTTTCATAAATAACCCAAAATCAACTTACTCTTAATTCATAAAATCATATAACTAGAATGAATCAGTCAAACTAACCAGGGACTTCACGTAGTCCAGTGGTAGGCGATAAATACCAGTCGCACTTTGGTTGTGGGTTCGATTCCCGCAGCTTTGTCCGACACGACGGGTAGTCACACGGTCTGCATGTTGTCCTTTTTCCAAAACTATATAATTCTTAAAACATTCCCCAAAATGAGATAAAATCTTCAAAAATAATCATAACATATTTTAACCTCAATTTTATCTCATTCCTTTCATTTTCCATCATATCATAGAGTAACCCATAATTACCTCAAAAGTAAGGATCATATAAACCATAATGGTTACCTTAATAATTATTACCTGAATTTCCACATCGGGTTGGCCATCTCGTACATGATGCATTAGACAACTCACCAAGGTTGAAGTGGTTGATCATGACTCATTGATATTTGGTTTAGAACAACCACGAGTTTCCTCATTGAATCCTCCATTTTATCTAGTATCTTAATCAAAGATCCACCACAGGTTCCTTCAAACCAATTGTCACTTTGGTGCCTGTGAGATCCAGCCATACTAAAAACAGAAATGTCAGTGTGAGTATATCAACAAAACCATCATGTACTAATGAGGAAGGTAAACACTAAGATACACTTACTCATTCACTTTATCTAAAACTAGGACTCTTTCTGAAATCCTAACCATTATGGTAATGTCACTTATGATTAAAGAATACCCCAACCTCTAAAGTTATCTAAACCAACCTTTGATACCAACTATAAGGCCCCAGCCTTAAACCTTACTTAATATTGAATTAAATGAGTAATTCACATTGAGGATCTTTTCAGGTTTATAGTTTTAGAGAATTAGGACAACTATTACATCTCAAAAGATTACAAAGTAGTTGCTTCTTCTAAATTTCCATAAAATAAAAACTCTTTAAAAGAAACATGTATAGTTCCATGTTTTAGGTAGCATGACTTTCCCTTGATCCCATCCTTGACCCTATTCCATGCTATGTCCTGTGAAAAACATTTCAAAAACTTGGGATTAGCATAAGAAGCTCAGTAAGGGATACACAAAGAATGAAAACTGTTAGATTTTCAAAACATCAAGTAAACCATGAATACTTTATCAATGTAATACTTTTCACCTTCATGAAGTAGTAAAAAATTTTCACTGAAAAAAAAAGTTTCATTAATTACCTTTTTGTAACCAAAGGATTACCATAAAACCCATATAAAGAACACATAACATATATAAAGGTAACTTGGGACATAAACATACTTAATTGGAATAACCATACGGTCGACTTCCACACATATCACTTAATGGAATAGCCATACGGCCAATTTCCATACCCAATGCATTGGAGGTTATAACGTAACCACCCGTCCTGGTATTCACGGCACCACCCGTCATATGGTTTATAACGTAACCACCCGTTAAAATGTCCAAGTACCAATATAAAATCATAAAACATAAAACCAATATAAAGGAATTATAACATTTCCACATCACAATATATCATAATAGAATCCTTTATCAAAACCATTTTCAAAACCATTTAAAACATTTAATAAAGAGATTTTGAATCAAAGTGTCCCATACCACCTTGAAGCTTAAAATTTTAAACCATTAATATCCATATAAATAAATCCTTAAAACCATTTTGAAAACATGGATATTAATAAGAACAAATAATTAAAACATTTAAAATGACATTTTGGTTAAAGGGGTTTTACCAAAATTAGAGACACTTGAATACAATAATTGAGGAATAAAATTTAGTCAGAACTTTATAATATCATGAGAATAAATGGATTCATGATATAATACTCCAAAGGACAGTATATAGACCATATAAGAGTGAATTTGTGCATAACAACAATGAACCCTCAATAGAAATGTCAAATGTGATGAAATCCCTTATAAAGAAGGTATCCTTAAATTAAGGAAAAATCAATCTCAAAAATATGTGTGACAAATATAAATACACCCAATATAAGTGGATATTAAGTGTAAAACAATAAAAGTCCATTCACACATATTCAATGGATGACATATTCAATGACTACATGTTCAACCCAAAGAAATCGAAATTGGGTTAAAAAGTTCCCTTGACAGCCCATCGGCATCACATCAAAATGAGTTGATGAGAGATAAAAAGTGTATCTCATCACTTGGACATTAAATTTACATCAATAATGATATATGAGAACATATCCCAACATAACAATATGTACATTAAAATACCCAACAAAAGAAGTCTTTTAAAAAAGAGGAGGGTGAAAGGTTCCCTTACCGACTTGGGTATCTTTCAAAACATACACCCCATGAAAGAAGGAAAATAGATCATTGATGTAAATACTCATAAGAGAAAGTATATTACACAAATATTAGAATAATTGGCAGTACATACACCACTCAATGGAATTTGTGGCAAATGTAGCATAAATCCCACGGGAATAAAAGTGAGATGAAAAATCCCTTACGAAAATTCGGCAGCCTAACAGCGCCACTCAAAACTTCCAAAATGGATTGATGGGAGAGAATAGGGTCTCTCATCACATGAAAATAAAAATTACAGTAAGATTAATATAAAATAACATCCCAATAACAATAAATATGAGCTTTAAAAGGAATGACATAAAAGAGTGTACTTAAAAAGAAAGAGAGGTGTAGGATCCCTTACCTTGGGTCCGACTTGACTCGATCGTTCTTTAACGTCCTGAATAATAAACTTGAGTTAATTTCTACTTGATTAAGAACCTTTTTAAATTTCATTATTCCTTTTATATCACTTATTTCCATGTTATAAACATTATGTAACCATTTAAGTTAATAATGTTTGTTTTGTCGATATTTGGTTCTTATGTCGAAAGTGGACTTCTTACAATTACATGTTGTTCGTGTGGTCAAAGGTTCTTTATATCAAAAAATGACATTCCTGATTTGGATATCATATATATCATATATATCCAGCATATACATGTATTTATAAAATCACATAATCATTTAGAGGAAAGAAATGAAATGCACCGTTCATGGAGACGGTAAGTCGTACGTACGCATGAACGCTACTTTCATTTTTATGTCGTATTAATGGAATTAAAACTAAATGAGAGGTATGTATATTTTAATTCCAGAATTATATTCATCATTTAGATATATCATTCATTATATATATCCATTATATACATGTACTTTAAATAGTACATTACATTTGGGGATAAGAAATGAAATGCACCGTTCATGGAGACGGTAAGCCGTACGTACGCATGAACGCTACTTTCATTTCTATATCATACTTTAATGGAAAGAAATAATAATGATATATAGGTATATAATAATTCCAGTATAACATCATTAAATCCATCCTTTATACGTCCCACGTATGGCATTAACGAATCACATCACTTTGAGGGGGCGGTAGTCCGCACTTCCTAAAATGAAGATATCGCGTATACCCATAATGGAATCCATAAAGGTAAGACACAAATGAAAAATACAGAAGCATAAGTAAAACATAAACATATTATATATCATATATAAAAACAGTGACATCATAATGGCCACCTTTGAAGGTGTTAAATGAGTATTGAACAATCATCGTTTCGGGAGGCAGAATTTCGCCATCCACAGAAACCGTATGTTCATTAACCATTTGATGTAGTTGTGTGAGAGTGTATCTCGAATAAATCTTATAACAACATCTTAGTATATTGAAGATACTGGTGTTGTTACAAAATAAGTAAATAAAAAGAGTTTAGGGGGTTGGAGAATCAAAATAAAACAAATGAACATGAGAGAATGAATTACCTTTAAAAGTGTAACTCCTTTTGATTTGAGCCTAAAGGCTTCCTTTGAAAGGATTCTGCCCAAAGGTAATCCTCTAGGATGAGGAGAGGGATGTGGAGAGAGTAAATTGTCAGGGTTTGGCCGAGCCAATGGCTTGAGGAGTGTGTGTAATGAGGTAGAGGTGGGGGCCTTTTATAAGAGGAGAGGAGGGGCACTTTTGGAAAGTAAAGAAATATTACTTTATTTGAAAATGTTTTTCTGTTTTAAAAGGTCCCACATTGATATAATTCGTGGATAAGGTGATAAGGGTTCTAAATACACTCTTCCAATTGGTTTTGGACATGTGTAGTTCATAGATTTTACATTATCTTTCCATTTTATTTAAATCGTCAAATAATGATGTCATCGCTGCATCATTATTATGTCATAAATAATTTAATTTATTTAATGTCTAAAAATTATAAAAAAAATACTATGATGTAGGAAATCGTTTTATCTTTCCAATGAATATTTAGAATAAAAAATCTTAGCTTTATAACCCCATGTAAAAATTGTTTTCGTAAAACATATTATGTTTGTGTCATTTTTACTTTTACATTAAATAAAACGTTATTTATGTCATTTCCCAACCAAAGTGTCTCCATGGGGTCCCCAAGTTGACCCATGGCTTTTCTTGGTCGGCCATGACTCACCCAATAGGTGTAGGACAAGTGTCATGGTGTTTTCACATTCTTATAATATCATTTTTACCTTAAACTACACTAATTACCACTAATCGCGAATAAAAACTTAATAAGTTACTATTCACCAAAAAATTATTTTAATCCCATTGAACCACATTTTACTTCTTAATTACAACCATGTATGTCGGATTTTTGAAAATCAAAACACAAAGATGGCAAAATTTCATTTAAACGGAAAATCAGTTTTTATAAGTACAACTTAGTGGTTTCACTATTCATCAAAAATTGAAGTTTTTCAGAAAAATCCCAAAAATTCACCCTAAGCTATATTTGATATTCTGAATTCAAAAATGAAGTCCGTTTTAAAAAATTCAAAACATATTAGTCAAATTAATTAATTTAATAATTAATTCCCGCTGTCAGAGCAAATAGCGTGTTTTTATAAAACAATAAGTATCAAAAGATTGACATTAGTTTAAGTCTGATTTCAAAGTGAAATTAATTCCAATGACCACTATTGGATTTAATGGTAAAAATATTTTCTAATTTCACTTTAAAACCAATTCAAAAGATAATCTAATCATATAAATAAATTATATTAAAAAGCGGTTTTGAATTAAAATACAACATTTTACATTATTCATTAAAAAATGAACTTTATCGGAAAGATACCAAAAATTTACACAAAGTAAATTTTGATGTCCCGATTCTTAAGAAGAGTTTTATTTGGTCCAATAGAATGTATAAGAGTGAACAAAACTATATTTAATGACGGTTCTCCATCAAAAGGCGATAAGTGAACCTTTAGTGAAAACTAGGGCATATATGCCTAAAATTGAATTCTTTCCGTATTTTAAGCCTCTATCCTTTATTAGATAAATGTAAAAACATTTAAAAACATATATAATCATATTTTAGTTATTTCTATCCATTCCCACCATTACAACGGCTACATGTTAACTACCATTTAAAATAATATTATTTTATTATTAGAGTGCAATGTAAGATTCCCAAGAAACTCGTTGTTGCGTGTTGGGTACGCCATCGATCATAGAGTCCCCTTTAAAGTCATTTAAATATTTTATTCACAAATATGGATAAATATGAAATGTCATTTTCTTTATTTACCTGGGGTGTTACACACGGTGTACCCTTATCAATTTTTTTTTATCGTGATCCCTATTTTACATCACAATTCTGGAAAAGTCTTCAGAAGGCCCTAGATAATAATCTTCATTTAAGCACTACCTGCCACCCACAAACTAATGGAAAATCAGAACAAACTATTCAAACTTTGGAAGACATGTTGAGGTCTTGTTCACTTGACTTTCAAGGCATGTGGGATCATTATTTACCACTCATAGAATTTTCCTATAACAATAGCTTCCATTCAAGTATTCAGATGGCCCCATATGAAGAGTTGTATGTAAAGTGATGTCATACACCAACTTGTTGGGATGGTGTTGGTGAAAGAAAGCTTGTAGGGCCGGAAATTGTTGAGGAAATAATGGAAAAGGTGAATATTATCCAAGCCCATATCAAAATATCTCAAAGTAGGAAAAAGTGATATGCTGATAACCAAATGAAGGATTTGGAATATCAAGAATGAGATCATGTTTTATTAAAGGTATCTCCATGTAAGGGTATTATACAATTCGGTATGAAGGGAAAATTAAGTCCTAGGTACATTGAACCTTTTGAAATTTTGGACTGAATTGGATTCGTAGCTTACCATTTGGCAATACAGCCAAGTATCTCCAAAGTTCACAATGTGTTTCACATATCAATATTAAGGAAATACATTCCAGACTCAGCAGATGTACATACCTAATAAGAAATTGAACTTGAGCCTGATCCGTCTTATTATGAAGAGTCTATCAAGATTCTTGATACCAGAGAACAACTGTTGAGAAATCAGATGACTTGTTTGGTAAAGGTACTTTGGAGGAACTATAAGATTGAGGAATAAACATGGGAGCTTGAGGATATTATGTTGAAAACCTACCTGAATATTTTTAGGTAACATTTTTTGAATTTTGAGGATGAAAATTTTGTAAGGAGGGGAGAATGTAACACCCCAAGGTTTTGAAAACCAATTCATTTTATAATCTAGCCATTAAACACAACTTTGCCTCTACTATGTTTTCAATTTCTAAAGACGGTCATCTAGAGTTGTGATCAGTAAGTCATTTGGAGTCTGATAGAACAAGCATGATTTTCGGTGAATAGTAACATACCCTTATGAATAGTAATATGACCCTTATGAATATTAAATAATGGTATTGTTTTATTTTCTTAAGTTAATAAGATAATGGGATCTTAATTAATTTTTCAATGTGATATAAAACTAATTATAACTTTGAAATTATTATTTTTCAAATTAGCTATGTTTTATTTAAAAATTATATTAATAATATTTAGAAAATTATTTTAGAAAAATGGAGTTCATTTTTTAATTCTACACATTGAAAAATGATAGCGTTGAGTTTTTTGGGGTTTTTCTTAAACTCTTGATTTTTTTATGAATAACGAAATATGATAAAATGTCGTATATATAAATTATCAATTAAATACACATTTTATGACATCATAAGTGATGTAAGGCCACCTGGTTCAAACTCACATGTACTTATTACTATTTTGGGTCACATGAAACAACACTCTTGGTTGTCTTACGGGAAATAATAAAATAATGAATTAAATATTCAAAATTCACTCCTCTCCTCCACTATAAAAACCTCCCACCACTCCCTCTTCTCTTCACTCCTCTAAGAATTTAATATCTTCAATGTTCTGCACAAATATCCTTCCTTAGTTACTCCTCACATCCAGGAAGCTCTTGGTCTTTTCAAAAGACAAAAACCCCTTCCCTTAAGGAGGTTCTCAAGGAGGTTATATCAAGGGGTAAAGCACATTTCTTTTTTGTTTATTTCATTTCAAGTTCCTTTATTTTGTAATACTCTCCTTAACTCCTCTATCAAAATGAACAATATAGATCCAATATCATCTATATACTGGAATTATATCATGTTATTGGATGAACTATCATCAATATCCTCTCTCTCTCTCTATCTCTTTGATTTTTATAAACGAAATCAACGTCCATGAGGTTCCAATTTATAACCTCCGTGGAAGAAGAAGTTTCATTCTTAAAATTATCCTTCATTACTGGTCATGAAACCATTTTTATGGTTGAAAAAAACTTTAATATATGTATTATAACCTAATTAATATTCAGGAACCAGTATACATACATATTATTAAATCATATGACCAAACTAGTTCTTAATAATCAAAATACCACTAAAATGATCCAAGTGAATGTCATTAATATTTCATCTAATAATTCATCCACTTTCCCTGAAACAAAATAATAGAAATGACCATTAACACTTCTGTATGTTCATAAATAATATTTAATTTTAATTCTGGATATTTACATCCATTCCACTCTATTACTTAAGAACAAGTGAACCGATTATGAAAATAAAGAAAATGAACACTCCGTAATAATGAAATTCAATATAATAACTTATCACTAAGGGCATAAATGAATAAAACAGAATTATGATAAACTAAATACAAGTATAATTGGTTCTGAAATAAGTTATAAATAAGTCTAGTTTCATATTCTAGGATATTAAGTTCAAGAGCAGAACGCGTTCAGACTTAAGGTAAGGTTTTTTTCACCCGAACTTCCATTTTCATTCGGGTTACTTTTATTGTCTAATTACCTCAATGAAACTCTTCTGTATTATTATACACTCCTAAAAAAATTATTTTTTTGGGTTATATATATTTTTACCAACCAAAATCTTTCCTTATTTTATGGATGGTTACATGTTTTAAAAGGAACTTTCGAAATTGTTTCTGAAATACAAGCTCGGTCCAAGGGAATTTCCCTAATTCTTACATATTTTCAAGGGAACTCTATAATCTGTTTTTGGAAACCATTATCTTTATAAAATCACTCATTTTATTATTAAAATACTATCTTACTTCACTTTTGGTTTTATACAAATACTTTTCCAAAATGACTCTTCTTTTCAAAGTAAAAGAGTATTTATCTCAAGATTTACTCGAAGATTTTACAGAGTATCTTCATCTATTCCAACACTCATGCTGTTTATTATGTATTATTTAGATTATTATTCCATTTCATCATCTACCATATTTAATTTAATGTTTTATGATTTTTTTGGCTGGGGATATGCTATCTTAAAACCATTCACCAATTTACTCTGAATGGTAGGTGTTTATGATTAATATTTGGGAAATTTATTTACATTTCATATATTAATATCAATATTAATGTATATGTTGTTTATTTTTATCCTCATTCATATTAGGAATGCATTGGACATATTAAGTTTCGGGTGGGGCCCGCTATATCTCCTCGGTTCATCGGTAGGTCACATGAGACAAACTACGGTCTTGGCATAAGGCCTTGACAAAACAATTATTTATGGTCTTGGCATGAGGCCTTGACAGTATAGTTATGTTATCCCACATTATAAATTCCCTCATTATGGAAATAGTATTGATGGTTTATTTGGTTATTCTACTAGTAGAATGCCCATTATTATGTTATATTATGGTAATATTTACTCATCTTATATTTCTGTCATATTATGTTCATGTTTATTTTTAAAGGCATATGTTTTTATTCATTCAACATGCCTAATGTTTAGGTTATGATATCTTCCATTTTAATGCTTACTCTTACTAAGAATTTGAGCTCATCCCATTCTTATGTTTCATTTTCTTAGGACACGAAAAAATTTATTGTGAATGAGTTGATAAAATAACCTAGGAGTTATGGAAGTTATCTAAGGAGTTTCTAAGTTGTTTTTCATTTCAAGTTGTAATGTTGAACTTATGCATGTATATTGTTTCCAATAATACTAAACTACTCAGTCATTAGGGATTCATATTTCTTGTTTATATGCCAATGTATCCAAATAAGGCACCGGCTCTAGGAAACTGGGATTGGGTCCTTACAATATATGAATAGGATATGTTCACGCCGCTATATATAAAAGTTAACTCCTCTTCCTACTCCTAACTCCAGGTTTGGGTGACTTAAATATATTAATAAAAGCAAGATATGGTGCTTAATACCCACTACTAAGGTCAGGTCAGGGTCAATTTCTCTATTTTAAGACAAAGGTCTCAGTATACAGAGTTTCAATTGCAGTTTATAGAGGAAAATACCATTTAAAATGAAATTTGAATCCCCATTTAGTAGTGACTATTCATTTCAATTTTTAACCTTAGGAATTCATAAGCATTTGATTATATGTATATCTTTTTGTGTGTCTATATATATATATATATATCAATCTTCAATTATATGGGTTTTCATTCCAAATTTATAAATTCCCATACACTTTGTAAATTTTTATTGGAATACATTTAATTAAAACCAATATTTTTTCTATCCCTATATGAAATGTTAGAAAAAATTCATGGACATAGAAATAACGTCACTAAACATGCTACAAGCAATGAACATAGTAATATAAGCATGGCATGGAATATGAATTCCATTTAAATCCTTAAGTTCATATTATAATGCATGATGCAATACTTCATTTATATATTAGAAAAGGGTACAAATCCATAATCATAAGCATCATAAAACATAAATTCGGTCACCTAACAGTGAATTCAAGACAACTATAATAGTCAAAATCTGTAAAAACATGTCCCATCCTGGGTAATTTAGATTTTCACTGTATGTTGGTAAGATACTCTTATACATAGGCTCATGGACCAATTCTAACATGTCCTATTTCTCATTTCTACCATCCCAATTAGTAAGGAAAAAAAATAAAATAAAATAAAGAATCTAATAACACTTTGTGATATCTCAAACCTGGTTCACTCAATAGTAACCAAACTCAGTTTTCCACATGGCCTCAATGTGCCTCCTCATACTCCTGTGGCTTCTGACTATTATCAAGGTTGCATTGTGGAACATTGGGGAGACTATACCCTCATGATCATAGTTTATCATAGATTTATTTTCATATCAATCAATAGTATAGGCATTGAAGATAACTAAACAACATAAGTTAAAAGTTCCATCATATAAATAACCAAGTAATCACATCCATCAGGGTTACATACAAAAATTATGATCATGGTATGTGTTGGGACCACTTTGTGTTTGAAGATTGTATTTGTTGTCAACAGTTTTCAATGCTGGTCAAAATGAAGAAGGATATGAAGAAGAAATACAAAGTTAATGGAGATCGGCTGAAGTGAGGTTTCCTGGAGAATTGTTATGGAATCATAGCATTGGGTTTCATACTTGAGCAATTCTCTTAGGTGATCAATTCAGATGATTGTTGAACTGATCCTAATTTCAATGAACTTGTGTCAAAGGTGACACATTTTTTACAAAAATTAATAATGAAGAAGTATCATCCATTTGAGGATGATTGGAGCAGAATGGTGAAGTATCATCTATCTAAGGATGGTTGAAGAAGAATGAGGATTTGAAGAAGACCATGAAATTATTCATGATAGAAATCCATGAAAGAGATTACTTGAAGAATTAAATCATATGATTTGCATGAAGTGTAGAATGATGGATGAAGAAGAAGAGAGAATGTGAAAGGGCTTGGCATTCTGAGGTAGCCATGTATTTCGCATTATATCCAAATCAGAAAATGCTTTGCTGATTTGTATTTCACAAATATCATAAGTTAGGAGAACTTGTGATGCTAGCCTTATAATGGAAAGGGGGAGAAATGATAATGCTAATCATATAAAGTTTTGATTGGAAGGAATGATGCTGTGGGAAGATGGGATGTTTCAGTACTTCCCATTGCAAATCTAACGATGCTAAAGCTGATCTATCAAAGGATACATATCACGATAGTGGAACTCGTGATAAAAGCTGAAGAATGGTTATGGGAAGCAGTGAAGAGATAAATAACAAAGTAATGGACAATCTGGTGGCAGCACAAAAGCACAGTTTAAGGTGGCGCTGTTTTCCAGTGCTTGCCAAATTTTAGGGCCTGAAAATCGGGAGATGAAGATGTGTTTTTGGAAATGGATGGAGCGCGTAAGATTGAAGATGGTTTAGATTTCTGCATGCAAGGAATTATTCAAGGCCGGAACATTGAAAAATTAAAAGGTCATGGAGTGCGTGGAAACCTGGCGAGTTTTGCGAAAAAATAAAGTGGTGCATGAAATAGTAGCAGGATGCGTGAAATATCAGCGGGATGCACGAAATATCTGCGAGATGCACGAAAAAGATAGTTTTGCGCACAATATCGACGGGTTGTGCGAATAATGAAGGTTTCATGAAATGTTGGTGTGGTGCGCGAAATAGAGGAATGATGTTTTCGCGCAAAAGGTGTTTCGAGATAAGAAGCTAGAAAATTGGTAAAGGCATGAAATGTGTGAAAGATTGGAGCACTGCGCGAAATATGATGTCACAGGAAAGATTGGGTTTGCATGAAATATGGAACGCGGTGTGGAATTTTGCGCACAATTGGTGCATTGTGATTAGAAATTCAAAAAATTACAAAGGTAAGAGGTGCGCAAAAAATCGAAGATGTTTTCGCAAGGTACGCGGAAAATTATACTTGTGCGTGTGAAAATTGATAGTGCGCAAAATAAGGGTTTGATGTTTTACATGCAAGAGAGGCTTCATGCATAGAATGATGAAAAATGGAAAGGTCTTAAGGTGCATGAAAAATCCAGGAAGGTGCGCGTAATCTAAATAAGTGAGTGAGAGTTTTACGCACAAGATTCGTGTTTTACGCGTAGGGTCAAAAATGCCTATAAATATGAGGTGAACCCCTCTCATTTGTAAGGACTCGACACATAGAAAAATCCTGAGATCTGACGCGTGGAAAAATTGAAGTATAGAGTATTGCGCAAAAAGAAGAATTGTTTCATGGAAAAATAATTGCTACGCGAAAAAGGGAAGTTCTGCGCGAAAAAGAAGAGTTGTGTGAAAAGGGTTTTTCACGCCAAAAGGTGTTTTTATGCGCAAGGCTTGAATTTTACGCGCAAGACACCTAGAAGTTTACATGAAATATTTCGGGGTCCCGCGGGTATTCGATAAGTGCATAGCACTCTCGAAGTAGTTTGTGATGAAGAAAGAACTGTGAACCATTCGGTTTCACAAAGAGAAGTTGAACCGCACTCACACGACTGGTGTTTATCACCCTCATTGTAATTTGCGAAGTAAAGAAGAACTAGACATGCAATCAAACTCAAATCTGCACAAAATAATAAGGTAGTATATTGACACACTTACTTGTTAGTATTGAGAACTGAAGAAAGAGATTAAGACACTGCAGTACCATTCCATATTCTACTGTGTCAAAGAAAATGGAGAGAAGAAAACGAATAACAGAGTATGCCCAATTGAATACTGACAATTGTTCAGGGCAGTAAGATTCAGATGATGCCAAGTGAACCGATCTTCACTGCTTGATTAATCACATTGGTGTATGTGATTCTATCTAACGAGAGGGAAGAAGTTTTAGTGCAGTTGGTTGTTGCACTAAGAAGAAGAAAGAATAAGTCCAGTGCATTTGGTGTTGCACTAGAAAAGGAAGAGAAGGAAAGAAAGAAGAATTGCTTGCCTACTGCTTTGCAAGTAATCAAGTGAAGAGCACTAAATAAGAACAAGAACATAACCTACCTTTTGAAGAAGGAATAAGACTGTCTCCATAAGAAGTATAAAGAACCAGCTAGAGGCTACAAGTTGGACTAAGCCATCACCAGTCCAAGGAAGAGGATCGTTTCCCACCCCCCTTCAAAGTGTAGGGACTCACACCAGCTAGAGGATTGTTTTTCTAGCCACTCCATTGTAAAATAATATCACAGTATAGTGGAGAATAAATGCACTGGTCATACCCATTCATGGAAAGGATGTATCTTCTCTTATTGAGTGGTGAACCTTGTAAAAATATCGTGTGCATATTTTTACTGCTTTCTATTATTGCATATGGTAGGGAAAAGAGAATAAGAGAATCAAGATCCTAACAGGTCAATAGGTACAAGGATAAAAGTTGGAATTGGTTTAAAAATTCCCCAACACTGATTCACCCCCTCTCAGTGTTAGGTATATCCCAAACTGGTCCTCTCAGTATGATATAAAAAGAAAGTAATTCATAGGGGATAGGGTAACATGGATATATAATATTCTATACATAAATGAAAAAATCACCCAATGTTATCTCTAGTAATATCTTGAGTATAGGCTCGGTCCACTGCCCTACACATTATCCTAACAAGGTAATCAATCATCCATGGAAGGTTTCTTTCCCATTTCCCTACCTGTATCAATGAATCCTATCTGGATACCCAACAGAATCCCATATAGGGTGTGAGATATACACAATAGGCCACTACAAATAGTGTATAATGGCATATAGTCTAGGAAAATATAATAATTAGTGTGCAGGCAATAGTAAAAACTTTCAATTAAGTGTGGTAATAAAATAACCCATGTAGGATCAAGTTCCCATGGAATCATCTTCCTATAATACCTAATCTTCCAATTCTGGAATATCTATGAGTAATAAGTCATGGTGATTTAATTTATAATAAATTCTTGATACTTGTCTCATAGCCAAAGTATCCCATGTGAATCATATCTGAGAAAGATATGTATAATTCCATCCTAATAATTTAAGGGTTATACTAAATCCAAGCATGTCCTTTTTTTGGAAGATGTGTCATGTAATTATAATATTAATTAATTAAAAATTATCTTGATCCCATCCTTGGTGTTCCTAATTTGGAACCAAGGTATCCCTTTTGGCATAACATGAACCCATTACCATAAAATTCCATCTTAGACTTTCCTCAAGGAACCCAAGTATCTCTCTAAGTGTTGTATAAAGTTCCCACCCTCTAATTCCATACTTGGTTGTCCTCAAGGGAGCCCAAGTTTCACTCATGGCATGTATAATGATATTCCCTCTAAGTCATTCCTTGGGATTCCACATAGGGAGTCCTAGTTTCATTCATGTTTATATAATTTATCAGCCATGTGAGGTCATATATGGCATATATGAGTACCCATGTTCCACACAAGTTTCATAATAAATGCATTTACAATTAATTTGATTCATTAATCCTAAATAATCTATTAATGGTGTTTTGATATAGAACACATGTTTCACTCTCATCGTGGAAATAGGAATGGTTATGGGCTTTAACTCTAACTATATCATTTAAGTTCGCATTTATTTCAATTGTACATCATTTTTTATAATCATTTTACTCACCTCAAGAGGTGACTCAAACTATAGCATTGTATTATAAGTCCTCGAATCCCATGAATGCCATCATTCATCTCAATTGGGAATTTTAGTTTTAAATAACATCTCAATCCTAACTGAAAGGTATAGTATCCAAAGACATAGGAACATTGTCTTCCACTCTCTATTTAATTCTATTCAATTTATAAAGAAAAAATTCATTTAACAACCTTTAAGAAAGGGGTAAAATAACACACCTCAAGAGGTGGATCACACTTATAGGAGACCGATTTTGGATGTTTCCAATTTAGTGATTCACCATAGGGGTGGTTAAATTCAAGGTCCTTAACCTCTTTTAAGTCATTAATGAGTCCCATGAATTATATAGGTCATACCTATTCAGTTAATTTAAGGAAAAATACATTAAAATTTTTCAATCAGAAAATATGGTGCAAAGAACAACATTTTAATGCATAAACACCAAGTCATTATGGGAAAAACATGAAACCACCTACCTTATCTCAGTAGTTGAATCCTTGTTCGTTGTCAGTCTTTAATTCAGGCTAGAATGGAATAAATTGGGTAAATAGATAAATGTACTGAAAATAGGGCATATTATCTCACACCAAAATAAATCTTTGTATATGAAGGTATATGACTAAAGGTGTGATTGTAATGGATTTCTTATCAGTAGTTATCTAATTTGATAGACAACACTTGAATCAAAGTTCATATAGGAGAGATACTTGATTGACTATGTAAAGAAATCCATGGAGCTCACAAGGAGGAGGGGGGATTGCATGTAGGAAATTAGAGGATAAAGGGTGAGAAAATAAATAAGTATTTAAGGGAAATATTTTAATTTTACCCCACTTTAAAAGGTTTCATGGTTAGGCCACACGGTTGGCCAAACCATGTGTCAACTGTGCTCACCCCATAGTCTAGTGGACATACCCTCCATGGCCTGCAACGCACAGTTAGAAAAAAGTATGTAAATCATGTGTGCACCCTTTATCTCAAACTCACGTGGAAAAAATACCCCTTTAGTAGTTTATACTAATCATGTCACACCATTATAGGGCCACATGGTTTGAGGTGTGTAATTAGCACAAACCATGCTCTAACAGTGTGTCGCTTCTTTTTCCTCTGAAAACCAGAGCTCTAGGCTCCGAACAAGCCTCATAAACTCATAAAACCTTCATTAAACCATAAATCACATTTATAAGGATAAAAATAATGATTAAAACTAAAATAATAAAGTTCCACACCTCAAACAATATCAATATTCTTACAACATTAAAGTTTAATTGCTTCGCTTTGTGAAGGTGGTAGTTCACACGTACTCATGAACAACGTTATAATTTTTTAATGGGTGAAATCATATAAAAGAAGATTATATATTAAATTTATTTTATTATAATTATTTCATATATATCATATATATTAATTTCTCCTGTCTTTAAAACCATCAAATTAAATTGGTGATGAAAAATGAATTACACCGCTATGTGGTGACGGTAGGTCGTATGCATGCATGAGTGATGTTTTTTAATTTTTACATTGGAGATAAAGGAGATTAATAAGGTTAATAATGTAATGTCCTAGATTTTTTCATGTTTTATTTTTAAATATTATATGGATTAATTTTGAGACCATGTGTGGAGATAGCATGTGATTATGAGGCTTGGTGTTCCCAAAATAAATGCTTTAAAAATATTAAAATATTTAATAGCATGCACATGTGGTTTTACTAAAAAAGTGTAATAACATCTAAAAAAATTCTGATATCAAAAATCCAAGGGCATCATTGAGTTCATAATAGTGTCTTTACCCTAGGCATGAGCTAAAATTGGTCTGCACGAGTTTGTTATGGAAAATTCATCACAGACATTTAAATGATTAAAATAAATTAAGAAAATTTATTTTATTTCAGTTCTTGATACAGAAATACTATTTATACTTAAATAATTTGTTTTATTATAAATCCATTGTTATCCTCATAACCCTGGATTTCTCTAGAGACATTGGAGAGAGAAACTCTAGAGGATTCTTCCGACGAATAATGATGAGACCTTGGATCGGCGATCGATGCACACCAATCTTGAAAGATATCACCAACGACAATGACCCAGTTACTATTCTTAGTTAAAGAATGATCTGAATTGAGGTAGGGAATTTGATTTAATTTTTTTATTTCCATTATTTATTCATACAACAAACACGGACCAATCCATGAATAGATTGATCAGTGGTTCGATCGTATTTTCAGGATGGGATTATTTTGTGAGATTTATCAGGGGTTTGATCTTGAGATTTATTTTTCTTCATTTATCTTTCTAATGGGAACAAACCAAGATCTACATGAACATGGATCGAGGTTTTTACCACTTGATTGTTTTTATCTTTACTCCCTAGGTTCATGTGTTATTCTTTCTTCCCCAAGCTTTGAACCCCTTTTGTGAACAATCGATCATTGTGCCTTCGATTCTTCTTTCAATAATACAAAATTATAGATATATCATTGGGGTGAATCGATGGAGGTGTGATAGTGGGTGTGACATTGAATCAAATGATGGTGGGTTCTAAATCCGTGTTCTTTAGTAAAAAAAATAACGGCTACAATCGTATTTTCTGATCTGATTGAAGGCCCTAATCCCATCAGTTTAGTGTTAGGATAACTGGATGAGATTGGATCTAGAGTTTTGTGGTGAATAGACCATCAGAACAGAATCCTGGTGATCAACGGCATGAGTGAGAGGAAGAAGACGAGTTTTTGGAAAACCTGATACACACTACATGTAGACCCCAACTACACATCATGTGTCCCCCTTTGGATGAACTCAGCATGTAGCATGGGAGGTACATGAACATGGGGTGGATTATACGGGTTTCATAAATGATGTTTACTCCCCCACACAACTTGGTCTAGATCAAGTACATGGTATACCCTATGTATTGGTACATAGGAAGAGACACACGGGTTGGCGATGTGTACTGGCACACAGCTGGAGTACATGGACAAACCTCAGATGCTAGGACATGGGTGTAACCCTTCTACATGTTGTGTACCCCTATTCTACATGACAAGGATTAAATAACATTGGTTGTTGTACACTGCCAATAACTGAGGTCAAGGGACATGATGTGTGACCCTACTACACGTTGTGTACCCCTTTCTATATGGATTGACCTTCTTTTCCTCCATATCTTGGAAAATTTTCATTAGGGTTAATTCCCATCATTTTTCACCTGAAGGTTAGTACAAATCTTTTCCTACTTCTATGAATATGATCCCATTAGCAAAAAATCCTAGATAGAGTTGTTGAAATCCCCTGAGAGGCCCAGAGAAGGATCTTATCTCATCTTCATGGCCTATGTGGAGTTCTTGGTATCAAGATAACCAACACTACATAGGAGTCGATCCTATACTTTCCAAGTTAATCCATATTGAGTTATTGGTATCACCCTATTTCCCTGGCTATGATAATCATTTGTGTATCGTATTCTTTTGAGATTTATAAGTGTCTCTCTCTCATGATAGTGCCCGATGAGCAATACTCTCAAAAGGAAATCATAAGTACTATCATACTCAAGAGTGTGTTCTACTAGATGAGTGTTTCATAAAAATCTTTTAGATAAATTCTTAGGGCTGATATATAGTGTTTTAACTTACCTATAGACTATGTGTCTCATTTTGAGTATATCTAGATATTCTTGTTATATGTGTTGTAGACATATACCTGTGTAGATATGACTATATTTTCTTTTTTTGTATTTCTTTGTGGTTTTGGGGTGTCCTACTAAGTATTTTTATACTCACCCATATATGGGATTTTCCCACTTATGTCATGCCTTGTACAGATGATCGACCTTTTGATAGATTCCTAAGCAGATAAGAACCAAACAATTCTTAGTGAGACCAGATAGACTGAGGTGTGTTCCTGCAGCTTTCAGATAGCAGTCCTAGTACCTTTTACTTACAAGTTGGACTTGTGGTTATAGACTCTTTTTAGTGGGATTGTATTTGGACCTATTTACTTTAATTTACTTCCTTTAACACTATGGTTGTGGGATATAGATGTATGCATGAATTGGTTTCTTAGTTGTTTTTACATTTAAATATTTTGTGGGCTTGGAGATGTGTGTCTGTGTACAGGTACTTATGAAATGACTACCATGTTAGTGATATGCGTACTCAGTGCTAGTCACCAGCCCCTGGCATATTGGAGGTGGGATTGGGGAGTCATGACATTGACCCTATTGGGATGGTTGTTGATAGAGTGGTATCAGAGGGGGTTGGTTCTTCTTTAGAAATGGGAGTCTATGTGATTGGTTTATGGAAATAGTGTAAAGTGTTTCAAGTTTGCCTTTCAGTACATCGACTCTAATGTTGGTGTGGAGGTTGACGTATGCATACACCAGTAATATGATAACCTAATTTATGACTCGATATAGGAGAATACTAGCTGCAAGGAAAATAATGGTATATGCATCATATAGGAATGAGTTGTGGTTCCATGTCCTTCTTGAGTCATATCTCCAGATATACTCATTGATCATGGTAGATATTGTTTGTTTCAGTATGCCTCCAAGAAGTATACCATCTAGGATTCAGTATCTTGATCCTGAGAATGACCCCCTCATTGATGAGGCTTTAATGCAGGGACCAGTTCCCCAGATGTTACCTCCAAGTAGTTCACCAACAATATTACCACCTGTAGAGAAGAACGTGGTACCCTCCATACCAATGGATGAGGAGCGCAGGCTGATCACGCTTCATGATTTTTAGTGATAGAGACCCCTCATGTTCTATGGTGAGCCTGACCCATAGGCGGATAAGGACTAACTTAATGTGGTGACCTAAGTTTTCTATCTAATTGGGACACTAGCAGATCATATGGTGTTCTTGGAGGCAAGCCTTCTAGACAGCTCTGTATGACGATGGTGAAGTTTGACTACCCATAATTATTAAGAGGTGAATATTTTATGGAAATAGTTTGATCACCTATTTAGGGAGGATTTCTCACCAGTTACATTAAGGGATGTTTTTATTCAGGAGCTTCTTCAGCTTCAGCAGGGTAGCATGTCAGTGGCTGATTATTCATCAAATTTCATCAACCTTTCCAGGTACTTCATGGATATGGTTTGAGATCAATTATTTAGGTCTTGGACCTTTGATATAAGTCTACATAGATAAATTTGGTCTATTTTTATCCCTATATACATCCCTACTTTTGTTGGGGTACATGAGCTGGATTTGGTGGTTGAAAGCTTCTTGGATGAGTACATATAGTCGGTGATAGCCAGCCATGTGAAACTATGAGTAGAGACCTCGATAATAGGAATCTAATGTCATTCCTAAGGACCTGGACATGGGATACATTTCAGGAGGAGGTACTATGGTAGAGGATCTACAATTCATGGTTCACTGAGTGGGTCCAGTCATCCTAGAGAGAGGAGATTCTATTAATTTGGTGGTAGGGGAAATCTCTCTTGAGATTTTCTAACCTACCGTACTGTTATCATTGAGACTATGGATGGACCACCAAGGTAGAGACAGCAATAGGGGAAAGCAGATACATAGGGTAGTGGGTGTTTTAGGGGAGCTGGGAGAGCAATAATAGGTGGTTGATTTTTCGACTTGTTGCCACCACCACCCCCAGGTTGTCACACTAGGCTCTAAGAGCTATAGGGAAGGGGCAGGGACAGATGCGTGAAGTCAAGGCTTATAACCCATGGGATCCATGAACGATTAGAGGTATGATCTATGTATTTTTTACTATAGTTTTAGTACTAACAGACATAGGTTCTAGTCATTACTTTCTCACCACATATCTCATATGAGAACTAGATATTTTGGTTGAACCATTGACTCATCCCTTATGCTTGGAGACACCAACTAGAGTGTACTCAGAGATCACGAACTTGCGCTGGAATTATGACCTGACTCTTGCAGAAGAGAGTGTTTGTTGGAATATCTTGGTTGCATCATTGAGGACTTAGGACATCATTCTTGTTATGGATTGGTTATCTATATTTCATGCCTAGATTTGATATTTTAGGTGAAGGGTGTGGTGTTTCCACAGTTATGGAACAAGGTTTTCCTTTTTCAGTGAAAATAAAACCAAGGTCGCACAAGATGGACTCATGCATAGGAGGGTAAAGCCGATTACTCATCATTTGGATAGCCTAATCATTGGTGTAGTGGATGTTATGAGTTTTCAGTTTCTTGTAATGGTGGTGGTGTATGAGGATATCTTTCTTGAGGATGTTTCAGGTTTACCTCCCTGCCAATATATAGATTTCTGCATTGATTTACACCCTAGGGAGGCACTGATATCTGCACCAGAATATCATATGGCTCCCATAGAGCTTTGTGAGTTGAGGGTGTCGTTGGAGGACTTATAGAGTAAGGGCTTTGTGAGACCCAGTGTTTCACCCTCGGTGGCCCCAGTTTTGTTTTCCAAAAAGGTAGACAGGAACTTGTGGTTGTGTGTGGACTATTAGTGCTTGAATTAGGTGATCATGAAGAACATGTATCCATTACCAAGAATTGATAACCTATTTGATCATTTGAGAGGGAACAATGGTTCTCAAAGGTTGAACCTCAATCAATCTATCACCAGTTATGAGTATGGAATGAGGATATACTGAACACAACATTTAGATGTCATTATATTCATTATGAGTACTTGGTGATACCCTTTGGCCTAAAAAACGCCCCAGAAATGTTGATGGGACTCATGAACTGGATCTTTCAGCCTTACATAGATCAGTTCTGGGTAGTCTTCATCGATGACATCCTTGTATACTCGACGTATGAGGAGGATTGTGCAAGACAGTTAAGGATAGTTATGGGCATACTCTGAAAGCACCAAATTTATAGTAAACATTAGAATTTCCAGTTCTAGATCTAGTCAGTCTACTTTTTGGGACACATTATCTCAGCAGATGGAGTGGTAGTGGACCCAGACAAGGTTAAGGTAGTGTTATCATGGGAGTTGTAGGTTCTGGGCGTAGCGTAAGAGCATTGGTGGGATTTACCAACTTTAATTTTAACATCAAACAACGTTCAATCTGAGATTCATCACGATATAAAACGCCGAATCTTTGGAATAGAACGAAGAACTAAAAAAAAAGAAGAGTCTCGAAACCCTTGAGGATCATCATATGTTGATTATAATTAATTTAATTAATTCATAAGAATTACCTCGATGGAATTATTTCTTAGTTGATGCCTTCGGTCACGATCCTATGATCCATTATTGTGTCGTAGAATCCAAGTGCAGGATTCTTCTAGCGGTGATCCACACATGCTCCACGTATCTCCGGATGTCTCTGAAGGGAACTCTGGATGCTAGTGCGGAAGATCCTTCGCTTGCGATGTCCGTCTTTGATCGCCTTGATCCAGTGGAGGATCTTGCTTTCGTAACTTGAAAGCATTCTTGGTGGAAAGGCAATTCTCTCTTGGCTTGAGAGTATTTCCAATACATTGTGCACAACCAAAATGGCTAACCCTATTGAGAATAATGTAATTGGGATTTATAATACTTAGAATAATAAAATGAATTAATTTCCCAAAAGCATTTAATTATTTCATTTAATTCTTAGTAATACCTCATGTCTTAAAAATGACAGTTGACCATAATTATTACTTGACATGCATCCAACCTATTACATTTAATATCATTTAATTAAATAAATAATATTTTCTCATGAATCCTGAAAAACAAACTACACGGCATTTATATATAAATATACACAGCGTGTACTTTTATTTTTCAGTTTTATTTAATTTTATCCACCTCATTTATTAGACCTTGAGTAATGGCTATTTATTTATTAAATAAATGTAACTGCATTACTCGCTAATAAATACATATTATTTCACCCATAATATATTCTCTCTAAGAACTAGTGTTGAAATAAATGCGATCAAACATCTTTGAATAATTATTAAACCACAATCGGAAATAATCTTTATTCAACTTGTTAAATTAATATTTAACTGAGATACATGGACACACTTAGTGTGTCACCCTATAGGCCTCTTTCTCAGTGGCATTAGGCGGAACCTACCTAAAGTCTAAGGTTAGCGTCTAGAAACATGCCAAGGCACCCATAGAGAAAGAAGTTAACGCCAGAATGACGTGTCACCTCCTACGAACACTTACTGTGTAATATAATCCCTTTGTCTCAATATCTCTAAGCAAGCGGGTTGCATGCTAGTGCCATCAACCCATGTTCTCTATTATTCTTTCTTTGACTTCCTAGAATTGAAGTCACTCATACCTTACCATGGCCATGGATTTATGTAGGCTATATCAATTCCATCAAAGGGCCTAAGATATCTACTTCCATTATGGAACATAAGGGACAAATCCTTTCTCGCATTATCTATTAATGCAGTATTACTCGTGACACACCCAACGTATCCTATCTCGCTGTGAACAATGTGTCGTCACAATTTTTGTCAATACATCTAAGTGCACGAGTTGTAATACTCATTAATAATAATATTGAAGTCTAAGGACCAATACACACGTCCGCAGATAAGAACATCCAATGACACAATGAAATGTGGATTTCCTACTGGCGGGTCTCGTTCTCATAATATCCTCCTGGATATTACCAAGGGCGCACACTATAAGAAGGTTCCTCAAAGTTTTATGAGTCCTCGCCCCTAATGACCTGTATTATTTGTGCCCCTAAAATAATATCATCCAGCCATAGAACATACTTTCAAGAATAGTGTTATGGCACTTCCATGTTCTCATCATAGAAGGGATCCGTTATGACCCTTTAATGCAACAATTATCCTTAGGAAATTATCAAATGCATTGTCACGCAGAAGAACAATAAAGATGTGATAAGGCTTTTATTAATGAATAAAGTACAAACTAGTTGGTTCTAGGCCACCAACTCTAACAGACTCCCACTTGGACTAGAGCCAACTGCTAACAACCTTTAACCCGCTAACTCTCACATGATATTCATGCTTCTACTGAGATAGGCCTTTAGTCATGGGGTCTGCCACGTTCTCTTCTGTGGACACTCTTCTCACTGCAAATTCACCCCTCTGATAGAAATCCCTCAAGAGGTGATACTTCCGGAGTATGTGCTTTGTCTGTTGATGTGACCTTGGTTCTTTTGCAAGAGCCACCGCTGCAGTATTATCACAATACAATGTAAGGGGATATTTACTGCTAGGCACCACATATAGCTCTTGGACAAAGTTCTGAATCCAGATGGCTTCCTTGGCTGCATCAGAATCCGCTATATACTCAGACTCCGCTATAGAATCGGCGATAACTGGCGGCTTTGAACTCTTCCAGCTCAGAGCTCCTCCATTGAGACAGAAAACATATCTAGATTGCAACATCAGATCATTCTGATCTATCTAAAAACCAGCATCAGCATACCCTCTGATGATAAACTCCTCGTCTCCTCCATACACCAGGAACATATCCTTAGTTCTTCTCAGATACTTAAGGATAGTCTTAACAGCAGTCCAATAATGTTCCCCTGGATCTGCTTGATATTTGCCTACCATGCTCAGTGCATAGGCAACATCAAGCCTGGTATATAACATGGAATACATGATGGATCCTATAGCCGAGGCGTATGGGATCTTTCTCATCCTATCTTTCTCTTGTTGTGTCTGAGGATACATTTTCTTATAAAGATGTAAGCCATGTGACACTAGAACAAATCATCTCTTGGATTGTTCCATACTAAATCTCTTTAGTATCTAGTCAATGTATGTACCCTGACTTAGTCAAAGCAGCCTCTTGGATCTTTCACGAATGATCTTGATCCCTAGAATGTAGGCTGCTTCACCTAAATCTTTCATGGAGAAGGATTTTTTGAACCAGTCCTTAACTGACTGTAAGGTTGGTATGTCATTTCCAATAAACAATATATCATCAACATATACTACTAGGATAACGACCGCATTCCCATTAAACCGCTTATAAACACATGTCTCACATTCATTCTTAACGAAACCAAATTCCTTTATGGCTTCATCAAATCGAATGTTCCATGACCTGGATGCTTGTTTTAATCCATAAATGGATTTCTGCAACTTTCCAACCCATTTGGCTTCACCTGGTGTCACAAACCCTTCCGGTTGTGTCATATAGACATCTTCCAGAAGGTTCCCGTTAAGGAATTCTATTTTGACATCCATCTGCCAAATCTCATAGTCATGGTAAGATACTATGGCAAGTATGATTCTTATGGATTTAAACATGGAAACTAGCAAGAAGGTTTCATCATAGTCAATTCCTTGACGCTTTCTGAATCCTTTAGCCACTAGCCTTGCTTTATAGGTGCTAACTTGACCTTCCATGTCCAGCATTCTCTTGAATACCCATTTGAATCCAACAGTCTTTACATCAACTGGCTCATCGACCAGAACCCAAACTTGGTTCTGATACATGGAATCCATCTCAGAATTCATAGCTTCTAGCCATCTTGCCGCTTCTGAGCTTTCTACTACTTCCTTGTAGGAGAGAGGTTCATCATTGTCCAAAAATAATGATTCACCATCCTCGGTGACTAGGAAACCAAATATCTCTGGTTCCCTTACCTATCTTGAGCTCCTACGCAGTACTTGTGTTTCTGGAACCTCTTCCATGAGGACCTGTGGAACTTGTTCCTGTACCAACTCCTGTGTATCTTGAGCATCAACTCTTTTGAAGTCAATCTTGCTCCCACTATCCTTCTTGAGTATGTGCTCCCTCTCAAGAAATACGGCTTGTCTGGCGATTGTCACATTCTTATCTTGAGGGTTATATAGGTAATATCCTTTCGTTTCATTAGGATATCCTATAAAGATACACTTCATGCCCCAGGCTACTAGTTTGTTGCCTGAGAAGTCCTTAACAAACACCCCGCATCCCCATACACGTGTATGCGACAAAATGGGTTTCTTTCCATTCCATAGCTCGGAGGGAATCCCATTTTCCGCCTTAGTTGGTACTCAATTTAATGTGTATGCTTCAGTTTGTAATGCATATCCCCAAAAGGATAATGGAAGATCCACATGACTCATCATCAACCTCACCATGTCTAACAAGGTGTGGTTCCTCCTTTCACTAACACCATTCCCCTGTTGTGTATAAGGAGGAGTGAGCTGAGATAGAATCCCAAACTCCCGTAGAAGATTGATAAACTCTTGGTTCAGATATTCTCCACCTTGATCCGATCGAAGCTTCTTTATCTTCTTACCAAGATGATTCTCTACTTCATTCTTGAATTCCTTAAATTTCTCTAAGGCTTCTGACTTATACCTCATTAAGTGGAAAAATCCATATCTACTCAAATCATCAGTAAAAGTAATTAAGTAAGAATATCCACCTCTAGCTTCTACTAGAAATGGTCTACATACATCCGTGTGTACCAATCCTAGAAGGTCTGTGGCCCTTCCACCCTTTCCACCAAAAGTCGGCTTGGTCATTTTACCTTGTAAACAAGCGTGACATCTATCAAGTGATTTTAGCTCAGTATAGTCTAAATAGCCATCTTGACAGAGCTTTGTCAAGCACTTCTCGTTTACACGACCAAGGCGGTGATGCCACAACTGGGTGATGTATGAGTCATGTGAGTTTGTTTCGTTATCGATTTCCAACACTTGGTTTTCGTAATTTAATACATACAAACCATTATTCAAATGTCCCATACCATAACATACGTTGTTCTTATAAAAGAGACAACCCTTATTTCCGAATTTGAAAACAAATCCATCCATATCCAAACAAGATACAGAAATTATGTTCTTGGTAACACTAGGCACAAAATAACAGTTATGTAAAACCAAAATCATCCCAGTCGGCAATGAGAGGTGGTAGTCGCCAATAGCCAACGTAGACAGCCTTGCACCATTGGCAGCTCGAAGATCCACCTCTCCTCTGGCGATCTTTCTAAAACTATTTGGTTCCTGCATTTGAATACATATGTGAGCCCCAAAAGCTGTATCCAATACCCAATGCGTAGAAATAGAAAGATTGCACTCGATAACGAACGCACCTTTAGTGTCCCCACGCTTCTGTGTGCAGTTCCTCTTCCAGTGGCCCTTCTTACCACGTGCAAAACGCACTGCCTCCCATTCCTTACCCTGCCTCTGGATCTTCCCCTTATTGGAGGGATGGTGCTCGGGGGATTCAGACCGTTTATAAGTCTTTGGCCCTTTTGTCTTGTCCTTCCTTTTCTTGTTCACCATAAGGACTGTGGGTTTGTCACGCCCCATGTCCTTATCTACCTAGAGAATCAAGGTCAGAATCTCTGATAGACTCTTCTCATTTCCACTCATATTATAGTTGACAATGAATCTAGAGAAGGTCTTGGGTAGTGATGATAGGATGAGATCTGTACGCAACTCATCCGGGAATTTAATCCCTAAGATGTCCAGGCGTTCAATGTAGCCAATAATCTTGACTACATGAGGCCCAGTTGGCACAGACTCTCCAAGATTCGTGGTTAACAAAGCATTGGAGATCTCATACCTCTCATGTCTCTCCTTCTCTTGGTAGAGATCTTTAAGGTGAGACATCATGCTATATGCGTCCATGTTTTCATATTGCTTCAAAATATCATTAGACATGGCTGATAGCATGAAACACTGGACATCTATGGCATCATCCATGTGTTTCATATAGAGAGACAATTCCTCATCACTGGACTCTTTCCCAGGCGCAACTGGAATAGGCTCTTCCAGCACATACAATTTCCTTTCGTGGCAAAGGACGACGCGTAAACGCCTCTGCCACTCTTGGAAATTGGTGCCGGTGAGAAGGTTTTCCTTCTTGAGTATGGTGCGCAATGATATGTTTGACGTCATTTTCTTACCATTTCTACAAATTAAGATGAGCAAAGGTTTAGTACTTTATTACAAAAATTGAGACAAATAAATAAATTAATACTTATTAGTCTCCCACTATTTTATCGAAATCCAATAGCCCTCACCATTGACTTTAGAATATTCTGTTGCCTGAATATTCTAGTGGCAAGGATCTGTATTGCCCTTCGTATTACCCCAACTAGGGTTGGTCAGGCAACTTGAAGGGTTTTAGGTAGGCATTCCAAATTACAACTGCATTAACTTGCAGCCCCTTGATCCGCTGAGTGGACTCCCCAATCCTGAAATCCTTTTATTTTGGATTTCCTCAACCTTTGCCTCTTGGTCACACCAAGTACTATTGTGGAAGTCAACCCTTGATGTGAACCAAGTCAAGTCAGCCCAAAACCATGAATTAGAATTCCCCGATAATTGAAAGCACCCCAACTAGGCTTCGTCAATCACTTTGAACTATGGTTCGATTCTAACCAAGATTATGGAAGGCTATACCGACTTAATATTTCTTTTGAGGGATTTTATCCTTATACATAAATTGCCATTTTATTATCTTTTATTACATGCTTTTTAATATTAAGTGGGTATACTTAAGTGATTAACCATGTCTAAGATAATATTTATGTATAAACTGGTTTTTATTTTTGTTCCATCTTGCATTCTTGTTATATTCATTAATTGTGTGATCGTGACAACATACCCACAATAAATAAACCATGCAACTGACAGAAATAAAATAAATGGTATGATCATGAGCATGTACTATTGGTTAGTTTATCTAGCGGTTGATAAACTAACTCAAGACCTAGGGGAGAAACACCTTGAACCTTGCGGGTTCGTGTTTACAGCTTTCCACTTGTCCACCTTTGAATCTCCTTGGATTGGTGTCACCTCGGCTCCTAACTTGAGCCACCTCTACTAGCTTGGGAGCTCTATCCATTACATATGCATTTATCTCACATGCAGGTGAGGGGTAAAACGGGGTTTTTACATAAAAGAATCCTTGGGCACGCAGGTCCTACATATTAATGAGGAGATGGATCGTAGGCCAACAAATTTAATTTAAATAAATTAATTAAAAGAAACCATTCACATACAAAGGTCTCGGTCTAGATCATGATCATCCACACATGCAATGATATTTACTCTTAAATAAAACTAGCATTCAATTCTTTAATCATTCTTGTTTAAGATAAATCACGCTCAAATTAATTAATTATCGTTAATTAATGAATCCTTTTATCTTAAACCCTTTTCTTAATTTCCTTGAGATTCTCATCCATCATAATTTTAAACAAATAAATTCATTTAAAATTATCCTTGTACGTAACTTGTACCTTGGAGGCAACCCGGTGAATTCCCTTTCATTACGCAGATGTTAAATTAAACACACATATATAAAACACCTATCATGTGTTGTGCCTCAGCTTTACGCCTGCACTATGGTACACGTCTCAAGGATTTGTATAATATAATAATTAAATTTTAATAAATCTATGTAATTTGGGTGAGTATACGGTGTGTAGTTCTGACTACACGGCATGTACTTTTCTTCACCGTCTATCTGAAGTACACACCCGGGGACATGGTGTGTTAATGTACTTCAGAAATTTTCGGAGTACACGACATGTTCAGGGGGAACACGCCGTGTAGTTTCCGTGTTACACGGTTTCCAGCCAGGCAAGCCATGTACGGGGTACATGGCCCAACCCAAACCCGAAGGGACTACACACCGTGTTCAGTGGACCACACGGCATGTAATCTTGAAACCGTGTGCCACCTATTTCTGGTCAACACACAGTGTCATAAATGACCTCAATACACGGACTAATTTGGAGGATCGGTCAATGCATTGAACCTAGACTACACGATGTGTAATTTCGAATACACGCCGTGTATTCTGGTGTTGTACGGCCAGAAACGTTTGGCTCCTTTGGATGAGTTCCTTTAATTTATTTTAATCAAAATTAAAAGAAAAATTCGTTTCTGTGTGGTGAATGAGAAACGAGGGAGGAGGAATGGAACTCGATATTCAGATTTCCAGAATGTTTAAACTTGAATTGAAACAACTAAATTATTAAATGTGTAAATCACCAATGAAAAACTAAATAATTATAATCAACAATATGACCACTCTGATACCACTTGTAGGTACTGGGCATAGCGGAAGTGCGTTGGTGGGATTTCCCAACTTTAATTTTAACATTAAACAACTTTCAATCCGAGATTTGTCATGATATAAAATGCCGAATATTCAGAATAGAACAAAAAACAAAAAGAAAAGAAGAGTCCCAGAACCCTTGAGGAGGATCATCATATGTTGATTATAATTAATTAAATTAATTCATAAGAATTACCTTGATGGAATTATTTCTTCGATGATGCCTCCGGTCACGATCCTATGATCCGTCATTGCGTCGTAGAATCCAAGTGCATGATTCCTCTAGTGGTGATCCACACGTGCTCCACGTATCTCTGGATGTCGCCGAAGGGAAATCTGAGTGCTAGCACGGAAGATCCTTCGCTTGCGATGACCTTCTTCGACCGCCTAGATCCGGTGGAGGATCTTTCTTTCGTAACTTGAAAGCATTCTTGGTGGAAAGGGAATTCTCTCTTGTCTTGAGAGTATTTCCAATCTGTTTTGCACATCCAAAATGGCTAACCATATTGAGAATAATGTAATTGGGATATATAATACTTAGAATAATAAAATGAATTAATTGCCCAAAAGCATTTAATTATTTCATTTAATTCTTAGTAATACCCCATGTCTTAATAATGACAGTTGACCATCATTATTACTTGACATGCATCCAACGTATTACATTTAATATCATTTAATTAAATAAACTATATTTTCTCACGAATCCCAAAAAACAAACTACACGACGTGTATATATAAATATACATGGTGTGTACTTTTATTTTTTAGTTTTATTTAATTTTCTCCACCTCATTTATTAGACCTTGAGTAATGGATATTTATTTCTTAAATAAATGTAACTGCATTACTCGCTAATAAATACATATTATTTTTCCCACAATATATTCTCTCGAATAACTAGTGTTGAAATAAATGCGATCAGACATCTTTGAATAATTATTAAAACACAATCGAGAATAATCTTTATTCAACTTGTTAAATTAATATTTAACTGAGATACATGGACACACATACTGTGTGACCCTCAAGGCCTCTTTCTCAGTGGAATTAGACGGATCCTGCCTAAAGTCCAAGGTTAGCATCTAGAAACACTCCAAGGAACCCATAGAGAAAGAAGTTAACGTCGTAATGACGTGTCACCTCCTACGAACGCTTACCATGTAATATAATCCCTTTGTCTCAATATCTCTAATCAAGAAGGTTGCATGCTAGTTCCATCAACCCATGTGCTCGATTATTCTTTCTTTGACTTCCCAGAATTGAACTCGCCCATACCTTACCATGGCCATGGATTTATGTAGGCTATAAAAATTCCATCAAAGGGCCTGAGATATCTACTTCCGTTATGGAATAGAAGGGACAAATCCTTTCTCGCATTATCTATTAATGCAGTATTACTCGTGACGCACCCAATGTATCCTACCTCACTGCGAACAGTGTGTCGTCATAGTTTTCGTCAATAAATTTAAGTGCGCGAGTTGTAATACTCATTAATAATAATCTTAAAGTCTAAGGACCAATACACACGTCCGCATATAGGAACATCCAATGACACTATGAAATGTGGATTTCCTACTGGTGGGTCTCGTTCTCATAATATCCTCCTAGATATTACCAAGGGCGCACACCATGAGAAGGTACCTCAATGTTTTATGAGTCCTCACCCCTAATAACCTGTATTATTTGTGCCCCTCAAATAATATCATCCGGCCATAGAACATACTTTCAAGAATAGTGTTATGGCACTTCCGGGTTCACATCCTAGCAGGGATCCGCTATGACCCTTTAATGCAACAACTATCCTTAGGAAATTATCACATGCATTGTGACGCAGAAGAAAAATCAAGATGTGATAGGGATTTTATTAATGAATAAAGTACAAACTAGTTGGTTCTAGGCCAGTTCTGGGTAGTCTTCATCGATGACATCCTTGTGTACTCGACATATGAGGAGGATTGTGTAAGACAGTTAAGGATAATTATGGGAATACTCTGAGAGAACCAAATTTATAGTAAACATTAGAATTTCCAGTTCTAGATCTAGTCAGACTACTTTTTGGGACATATTATCTCAGCAGATGGAGTGGTAGTGGACCCGGACAAGGTTAAGGTAGTGTTATCATGGGAACCACCTAAGAGCATGATAGAGGTTCATAGCTTACTCGGGAAAGTATGATATTACCAGAGATTCATACATGATTTATCTAGGATATCATCACCTATGATAGCTTTGAATCGAAAGGGGTAGCCTTTCATGTGGACAGAGAAGTGCTATTAGGATTTTCATCAGTTGAGGTAGATTTTTATGAGATATTCGATCTTGAGATTTTTAGAGAAGGGTTTCAAGTATGTAGTATTCTGCGATGCATCAGAAACCAGACTTTGTTTTGTCCTAATGTATTGGAAAGTGGTTATTTATTACAGTTCAAACCTGTTGAGACCACATGAGCAGAAATACGGGACCCATGATCTTGAATTAGCAATGGTAGTATTCACGTTAATGATGTGGTGAAACTACCTGATGGGTGAGCGGTTTATCATATACTCTGAAGATAACAGTCTCAAGTATATATTCTCTAATAAGGTTCTCAACTTGAGATATAGGTGATGGATATAGTTCCTCCAGGATTATGACTTAGATATTGTCTATACTACTGGGAAGGGGAACATGGTAGCATATGCCCTCAAAAAAAGATCTAGTTCACAGTTGAAAAATGAGGCATCAAAGCAGTTGGTCTCATTCTAGTCATCCTTATTAGATGGATATAGAGTAGCTTACCTCTAGTCGATGGTTGTCACCACTCCACTCTTATAGTGATTCAGCAATTCACAGCTTGGGGATACCACCTATGAGACCCTACATGTTCATATTTCTATAGTCCATGCTTATGATGGATATTTAAAAGGTGGGGATCACATCATTATTTTTAGAGGATGCACAGTAGTGCCACTAATATTGCAGGAGGAGGTTCTGATCGAGCTTCATACATACCCTTTATTGGTACATCCAGGTGTGGAGAAGATTTACCAAGACCTCTTACATCAGTTTTGGTAGCTAGGAATGAAGAGAATAGTTTCATAGTTTGTTTCTTGATTCCTTATATATTAGCAATTAAAGGTTGAGCACCAGGTTCTAGTGGTTTTAGATCAACCCCTTGAGGTGGCAGAGTGGAAGTCATGTAAGATATATATGGACATCATGATGTTTTTACCACATATGTCCCAGGGACATGATTCCATCTGGGTTATCATTGAACGAATCACCAAGTCGGCCCACTTAATAGCTATCCAAGAGTAGAGTTTAGTAGATATATTGGGATGCCTCTACATGAAGGATATAGTTCTAATCCCTAGAGTACCATCGATGATTGTTTTAGATCGTGATGCTCAATTCACATTCCAATTGTGGAAGGGATTATAGGAGGCGTTTGGGACCTATTTGCGCTTGATCACAACATTTCACCCAAAAACTGATGGTCAGATAGAGCAGACTATTAAGGTTCTAAGGACATGTTGTGAGCTTACATGTTAGACTTTGGTAATAGTTAGGAGGATCATCTACCACTGGTGGAGTTTCATACAACAAAAGATACCATTCTACCATTGGTATGGCACAATTTGAGGCTTTGTACGAGCGACCCTATAGGTCACCACTTTGTTGGACTGACCTCGGCGATTCAACACTCATGGTCCTGGAGTTAGTGCAAGCTACAACAGTAAAGGTGAAAATCATCCATGAGTGGATGAAGACTACACAGATCCATCATAAGTATTATGATGATATGTGGTGAAGGCCGTTGGAGTTATAGGAAGGAGACCATGTGTTCCTATGGATTTCCCCTCAATGTGGATTATAGAGATTTGGCAGGGCAACAAGCTATCTCCAAGGTTCACCATACCTTTTAAAATACTATGTAGAGTTAGTGAGGTGGCATACCGCTTAGGTCTACCCCTGTAGTTAGATTGGGCACACAATGTCTTCCACATGTCACAGATTAGAAGTTACGTTCATGAATCATCACAAGTTATCGACTAGAGTGAGTTGGACATCGAGGATAAAGAAACTTTTTCTAGGTACCTGATGGGGATTGAGGATTGGTAGGAGAGGATCCTTCATGGGTGATCAATTCCTTTAGTGCGTGTTTTGTGGTAACATTAGAATCTCTAAGAGAGAACATAGAAGCGAGAGTCCCAGATTCATTCTCAGTAACCTCACCTTTTGAGTAGCCCTTATTTTGGATTTTTAGGGACATAAAGCCCCAAGGTGGGGAGAATGTAATGTCCCATATTTTTTCTTGTATTATTTTTAAATATTATATGGATTAATTCCAATACCATACATGAATATGACATGAGATTCTGAGGGCCAGTGTGCCCAGAATAAATGTTTGAAAAATATTAAAATATTAAATAGAAAGCACTTGCGGTTTTCCTGAAAAAGTGGAATAACATCAAAATATTTTCCCAAATCAAAAATATGAGGTAACTGTTGAGTTTATAATAGTATATTTACCCTAGGAGCGACCTAACATTGGTTGGTGCAGTTCATTTGTGGAAAAGTCGTCACGGATGTTTAAATGAATAACATAAATTAAGAAATTTTATTTTATTTTGGTTTTTTATGTAGAAAGGATTTTTATCCTTAAATTAGAAATTTTTTCCAAAATATATGGCTATCCTCATAACCCTGGAATTCTATATAGATGTTGGAGATAGAGCATCTAAAGGATCCTTCCGATGAACAATGACAACACCTCATATCGGTGATCGGGGAACACCAATTTTGATAGACCTCACCAACGATGATGACGTAGTGGTCGTTCTTCATTAGTGAATGATCTGAATTGAGGTAGGGAATTTGATTTAAATCATTTTTTCTTTTTCTTGATTCCTACGATGAACGTGGACCAATCCATGAACATACTGATCCATGGATAAATCTTATTTGAGGGATGGGATTATTTTGTGGGATTTATCAAGAGTTTGATCTTGAGATTTATTTTGATTTTTTTATAATTCTAATGGTAAAAAACAAGATCAACATGAGAATCAATTGGGTTTATTCTTTCTTGTTTGTTTTCTTCTTTTCTCCCTCGGTTCATGTGTTCTTCATTCTTCCCTATGCTTTGAACCCCCTTTCTGAACAATTGATTTCTACTCCTTCGATTCTTAGTACAAAGATTTTAAACAATGGATCTCTAATTAGGACGACTTGACAAAGTTGTGATGGTGTTTTTGGTAGTGAATTGAATGATGGTGTGTGTTGAATCTGTTTTCTTTGGTGAAAATGAATAATGGCTACAATTGAGCCGATTGAAGGCCAGAATCCCATCGGTTCAGTGTTAGGATGACCAAATAAGCTTGGGTATGAAGTTTTGAAGAAAACGGACCACCAGAATAGAATCCTGGTGATTGAAGGCATTGGTAGGAGGAAGAAGACAGGTTTTTGGAAACCCTAATAGATCGGGAATTTAGTCCCCGACTACATAACATGTGTCCCCCTTTGGATGAACTCGGCATGTACCATGGGAGGTACACAGACACAGGGTGGAGTACACGAGTTTCATATATGGTCTGTACTCCCCCACACAACATGGAATGGATTAGGTACATGGACTACCCCATGTACTGGTACATGGGTAGAGACACATGGGTTGACGTTGTGTACTGGAACATGGCCAGAATATACATGAAAAACCTGGATGCTTGGACACGATGTTTAACCATTCTACACACTATGTACCCCTCATCTACATTACAAGGTTTAAAAGACATGGGCCATTGTACATTGGAAGTACCTAGGGTTAAGTTACATGGTGTGTGACCCTAATAGACACTATGTATCCCTTTCTACATTGAATGGAATTAATATATTCTATATCTTGGAGAAGATTCATTATGTTTTGTTCCCTTAATTGTTCCCCCAAAGGTTGGTACAAATCATTTCATACTCCTAGGACTATAATACCTTTATTAGTAATTCCAATATAAAGTTTTTGAAATACCCTGAGAGTCCCAGAGCAATATCCTATATTCATCTTTGTGCCCTAGGTGGTGTTATTGGTATTAATGTGACCAAAACAATGCAGGCACTGATCCTCTACTTAACAGGTTAATCCAGATTGAGTTGTTGGAATCACCCCATGGACCTGGATGTGATCCTCATCTATGTATCATATTATCTTCAAATATATCAATGTCTCTCTCTCATAATAGTGCCCTATGAGAAGTACCACTTAGACAGACATCATCAGTACTATTGGACTTAGGATTGTGTTCTCCCTGAGGTTCTCATGCACCCGTAAGGGGCTCCAGTTTAGGGTTTCCTCCACCCTCTACCACATTCCTCCCCCATTGCATATCAAATTCTTCTTGATGCTTTATCCCAATAATCTTGTGTCTTGAAATTCTTATTTCGTGGCAGCATCAAGTGACTCCATGGGATCTAATTCTTGGAAAAGCTTCCATTTTATGGACTTTTTCGCGCCCTCTTTGGACAGGGCTTCACATGGTGGTGTGGTGGGGGGTCCGGTGAGGGTCTATTGTTCTAGTTTTCAGCTACTGTGATGAAGGATTTATTCATGTCACTGTGTTGGCTGTGGGTGCATTGGGCAGATCTGGTCTTCATATATGCATGAAGGTGGCGACAAGCATTTCATTCTTCTATCGGTTTGGTCTGGAATATGGGTGATTATTTTCACTGATGTTTTTTATGTTTGCTATGTTTTTTTAGCACAATTTTTTTATGTTTTGGTTTATGTTTTGGATTCAGTTTTTTGGTTTACGATTGATCTCTCTATATTTTCGGCGATGACTTGTTACAATGACGAAGGTGATTTCTGGTTGGGTATTTTTTTGATTCTGATATTGGTGGGTATCTCGCTTCATGGTTTGTGGTTTAATTTGTATCTCTAAAGGGTTGATTATTATTTCCTTTGAGTGGTGAAGGTGGAGGACCGGCTTTCTGTGAATTTGTTTTGCGAAGGCTTTTGAGTGATGTTTTTTCATAGTGGGTTGCTGTTTGTAGAAGGTTTTTTAGTGTGGCCCTATGGTTTGAGTTTTAAGGGAATTTTCAATCAGTTCAATAATAGGGGGTGCTCCATAGGAGGTTCAGAGTAGAGGTTTTCACTTAAAATTTCTATTTGGATTTGGAAATTTGAGAGGGTATGGATTTTCCATCGGTTCTAGGCCTGTGAAATCATCCAAAGGACTGCTTACTGAGTGGTGATGAGTAGGTGGAATCTGGTATTCATGGTTATGATGCTGGGTAGGATCCTTTATTTGTAGTTTTGAGTGAGTTATTTTTGTTCATTAACTAACTGTGGAGGCTTGATTGTTGTTTAAGTCATGATGTCATGTTGGGTTCCCCCTCATCCATTAAAAGGGGGTATTTAATAAAAAATTAATTTTCAGTTAGGATTGTGTTCTCCCGAATGAGTGTTTTGTGGAAATCTTCGAGCTAAAATCCTAGGGCTGGTATATAGTGGTTGTGACTTAACTCTACATTGTGTGTCTTGTTCTGAATCTATCTGGATATTTTTTTTATATGTGATATAGGCATATGCCTATGTATATCTGACTATACTTTCCTTTTTGTATTGCATTGTGGCTTCGGGTGTCCTACTGAGTATTTTTATACTCTCCCTTGCATGGGATTTTCCTGCATGTGTCATGCCTTGTGCAGATGATCGACCTTTTGATAGAGTCCTTGGCGGACCAGGACCAGACGGTACTTAGTGAGACTATATAGACTAAGGTGTGTTCCTATGGCTTTCAAACTGGAGTCCCAGTACCTTTAACTTATAGGTTGGACTTGTGGTCATAGGCTCTTTGTAGTGGGCTTGTATTTGTCCTTATTTACTTTACTTTACTTCGTGTCATACTCTGGTTGTGGGATATAGATATATGCATGCATTGTTTTATTAGTGGTTTTTACATTTTATAATTCTATGGGCTTGGATATGTGTGTGTGTGTACTTAGTAAATGTAACGCCCCGACCCCAGCTACCCGGAGCTGGTGCGTCACTTCGTAACATTGGCATGATCACAAAAGATCAAGTCTCGAAAGACCGATTAGTTTAGTAGCCTTGGAAACACTAGATACACTCGTAAACGTTACATTACATCATAAAGTGAAAAACTACAATAACAAAGTCTCCATAGTCCACACTCATTTCCTCTTCTGACTATCCCTTCTGGTCATTCATAAAATACTTCTTCACATCCTGGAAAAATATTAAAACATTGAAATGGGTGAGCTCAGATGCTCAGTAAGGATAAAAATATTGCGGAAGCTTTCATAAATAAACATAAACATTTAAGGCAATGTATAACTAAAACAAAAGCCTTTTAAACTTGAACATCAACATAATATGGCAAAAGTAAAATGAGATAATTCCATTTACTTCTTCACATGGATATTCTTCTGGTCAAATAATCACATGAAATATCAATAACCACTTTCATAATGAGGGAATGTATAATGCCAGACATTCTGAAACACTTTGTCAAGGCCTCGGCCAAGACGTCTAAAATGATTAAGGCCTCGGCCAAAACCATAAATCAAATTGGGAAAGGGCCTCGGCCAATTCCACGTCTAGTTGTCTCATGAGACCTACCGATGCATCGAGGAGCTATAGCGGGCTCCACCCGTCACTTATTAAGTCCAATACATTCCTCATATGAATAGGTTTAAACATATCATAAACCATAACATAATCGTATCACATAAAACATGCATAAAGGAAACATAAAATTTCCACATTTCAATCACAATATATCAATACAACACATTGATATAATAAAAACGCTTTCAAAACCATTTTCAATACCAAAATAAAAGAAAAGTATAACATGGTATTTATTTTTCATTAAAAAAAAGGTATGGCTTGTAGAGGAAGCCGAAACTCAAATAGTGGTCACGGCGGCGGAGAAGTAGTTGTCGCCACATACGTACGACAAAAACATTCCCTTTTGTCGTGTAGTAAACGCTTCGTATAAAAAAGATTCCTTTTGAATATACGTAAAAGTCAAAGGGGTTTATATACCGTATAAAAGAAAGTTGTGTATAAAACCAAATATGCCTTATTGAAATGAGATTGAGACGAAGTCCTTAAAAGATCATTTTTAAAATAAAATAGATCTATTATGTGTATTCACTATATTTACACATAAAGAAATTAAAAATACAAAATAATACATAATAATATCATGACATAATTTGAAAGTAGGAGATTAACCCAAAGAATGGAAGTTGGGTTAAGAAGTTCCCTTACCTCGTGTCTGACTTGACTCAACCGTTCTTTAACCTCCTGAATAATAAACTAGAGTTAATATATACCTTATTAAGAACCATTTTCAATTTCATTATCTTTTTTATATCACTTATTACAATGTTATGAACATTATGTAATTATTTAAGTTAATAACGGTCGTTTTGTCGATCTTTGGTACTTGAGTCAACAATAAACTTCTTATAATTACAAGTTGTTTATGTGGTAGAATATCCATTATCTCCAGAATTATATTCATGATTTAGATGTCATATATATCTTATATATCTAGTATATACATTCATTTATAATATTACGTAACATTTAGAGGTAAGAAATGAAATGCACCGTTCATGGAGACGGTAAGCCGTACGTACGCATGAATGCTACTTTCATTTCAATTTCATATTTAATGGAACTAAATCATAATGATATAAATGTATAATATAATTCCAGTATAATATATTGTATAATACCATTTACTCCATCCTTTATACATCCCACATATGGCATTAACGATTCAAATCACTTTGAGGGGGCGGTAGTCCGCACTTCCTAAAATGAAATTATCGCGTTTTACCCATAATGTAAATCATAAAGTATGCCATAAATGAGAAATAAAAAAGCATAAGTAAAACATAAACATATTATATATCATATATAAAAATAGTGACATCTTAATGGCCACCTTTTAAGGTGTTATATGAGTGTTGAACAATCATCGTTTCGTGAGGCAGAAATTCGCCATCCACAGAAACCGTATGTTCTTTAACCATTAGATGTAGGTGTGTGTAAGTGTAGCTCGAATCCAACTTATAACAAAATCCTAGTATATTGAGGATACTGGTGTTGTTACAAAAGAAATTAATAAAAAGAGTTTAGGGGGTTGGAGTAGAAAAATAAAACAAAACAACATTAGAGAAGACATTACCTCAAAATCGGGTAACTCTTTTTGATTTGAGCCAAAGGCTTCCTTGAGAAGAGTTCTGCCCAAAGTGAGGCTTCTAGGAGTAAGAGGGGGAATTTGGGAGAGTATTTGGGCAGAGGTTGGCCGAGCCAAATGGCTTGAAAGTGTAAATGAGGTGGGAGAGGTGGGGGCCTTTTATAAGTGGAGAGGAGGGGCACTTTTGGAAAGATTGAAATGTTATATTATTTCACAATGCTTTTCGGATTCTAAAGGTCCCACACTTATATAATTCGAGGATAAGGTGATAAGGTTTCGAAATCTCCTCATCCAATAGGCTTTGGAAAAGTGTAAGCCTTGGATTTTGCATTATCTTCTCATTTTATTTAAATCGTTAAATAATGAGGTCATCGCTGCATCATAATGATGTCATAAATAATTTAATTTATTTAATGTCTAAAAATTATAAAAAAATACTATGATGTAGGAAATCTTTTTAGATTTCTAATGAATATTTATAGTCAAAATTTGGACTTGTTTAACCCCACTTAAAAACTATTTTAGTAAAATAACTCATGTTTGTGTCAATTTAATTTTAACATTAAATAAATATATATTAATGTCATTTTCCAACTAAAGTGGCTCCATGGGGTCCCCAAGTTGACCCATGGGTTGTCTTGGTCGGCCATGACTCATCCAATAGTAGTAGGACAATTTTCATGCTCATCTCATATTATTAAAACATTATTTGTACCTTAAACTACACTAATTACCTCTAATCGCGATTAAGAACTTAAAAGTTATTATTCACCAAAAAATTATTTTAATCCTATTGAACCAAATTTTACTTCTTAATGACAACCATGTATGTCGGATTTTTGAAAATCAAATCACAGAAGTGGTAATATTTCATTTAAACGAAAAATCAGTTATTTAACTACCACTTAGTGGTTTCACTATTCATCAAAAATTGAAGTTTTTCAGAACAATGCCAAAATTTCACCCTAAGATATAATTGATATTCTGAATTCAAAAATGATGTCTATTTTACAAAATTCCAAACATATAAGTTGCATTAATTAATTTTATAATTAATTCCCGCTGTTACAACAAATAGCGTGTTTTTAAGAAACAATTTATATCAAAAGATTGGCAATTGTTTATGTCCAATTTCAATGTTAGATTAATTCTAATGACCACCATTGGATAAAATGGTAAAAATATATTCTAATTATACTTTAAAACCACTAAATAGTATAATTTACCACTATAGATTATTTTGATTAAAAATGTTGTTTTTAAGTATTTTTCACTATTCATAAAAAATTAGAAGTTCTTAGAAAAATACCAAAAATTCAACATAGGCTAATTTCGATATTCTGAATCCAAAAATGAAGTCCATTTTGAAATATAAAATTTCTATAATTTTAAAAAGTGGTTATTACTATTCATAACGGCTACTTTGATTAGTCGCGGTGTTTTAGAACTCGAAGTTGCGTACAATGCAAGCTATTGCATTAATTAATGAGAAGCGTATCATGGAAGCTCGGGGTGTTACATTCTCCCCTCCTTCAATAAATTGCTTCCTCGCAATTTGAAATTTTTTTCTTTGAAAATAAAAGGTTGAAAAGAGAAAATACCTTTGTGTAAAACCCACATCGGAAATAAGATTAATAAAATTTAGCCTTAATAAGAGGGAAAGGGAAATGAAAAAGTCACCACCCAATTATGATCTCGATTAGAAGAACATTGGTGGAAATTAGAGACATATAATTGGAGGAAAAACGTAAATATTTGTAGGGAGTGATTGAGGTCATCAATCACAATAAACTGTCAAATTGAGGGCCTCAAAGCCTTCAATCTATGTTGATTTAAAATATCATCAGTTCAACAAGACATAAGGTATTAGGATAACACATTTTTTTGTTTTAATATCCCTTTACTAAAGTTTATGAATTAATTTATTCATTGAATAATAGATAGGTATATATATATTTTTGCTTGACAATTAGAGTTTCAACCTTCAACTCATCTTTCACTCAAAAAGATAATAGAACTCAAAAATATTATACTTATCCTAATTGTATAAGGTTCCAAATGTTAACACAAACCATTTAGATTAGTAAAATTATTTTGTAATAACCAGGGACTTCCTATAGGCTAGTGGTAGGAAATAAAGGCTTGTCGCACTATAGTTGTGGGTTCGATTCCTGCAGCTTAGTTCGACGCGACGGGTTATTCCCCACCCTGCAGGTTGTCCTTTTCCTAAAACTATAGTATCATAATATTCCAAAAATAATCTTCATAAATTTTTTAACCTTAAACAATACTATCCAAATATCAACTTAATCCACTCCAACCATTATAGTTATCCAAAATACCTCTGTCCAGACTTTCTCTAAAAGGTCTCTTAATTCCAAAATCAATTTATCAGATTCCCCAAACAAAGTAAAGTTTCTCTTATTGTCACATACTAAAAATATAATTACCTTCATCATATTAAAACCTTACTGAAATCAACAAGTACTGCAGTAAAATCCTTATATATATATCACATTATTCTAATAACCAGAATATAATACATGTGTCCAAAAGCACCATTACATTAGTTATTCTGATTCAACTATAGTAACAGCATAAGATTGTACTTGATCCCTTGGACTTTTCTGAGGTAAGTTTCCCTGACGCTTAGGACATTCATTTGCATAATGACCCATTTCTCTACAATTGTAGCATTCAACTTTGATAGCCTCTTTCTTTCCCTTGCAATCACGAGCCTGGTGACCCTTTTCTCCACATTTATAACAAACTCCCATTCCTTTTAGGCAAGTACCAGGGTGATTCTTCCCACAATTATCACATAATGGAAAATCCTTCTTTCCCTTTTTCCCTTTATCTGTCTCTTGTTCCACCGTTCTCTTCTTCTCTTGCTTTACTTTGTTGTCATAAGACTTAGAGAATTCCTTTTCTGTCTTGATAGCACACGAGACAATATCTTCGTATGATGAGAAGGATTGTGATACTAAAGCTCGACAGAGAAATGGTTTTAACCCATCAAAGAAACTATCAATCTTACTCCTTGGGTTACGTATATAATCGGCAGCATGCCGCGCTAACCTTGTAAAGTTAGCCTCATACTTTGCGACATTCTCATCCTCCTTCTGCCTCAGACTCAGAAATTGCCTTTCCATATCTGCTTGATGGTCACGAGGAAAGTATTTTTCTAATAAAATCTCTTTTAACTCCCTCCATTCCATATTCGATACGTCATCATCTTCCTTTGTGTTTTGAATTAGCGACTACCACTGATCGGCATCTCCAGTGAGGCGGTAAACTGCCATGATAACTTTTTCCCTTTCACTGCTCCCCAAAGCCTGAAATATTTTCTCTAGGGAATTTATCCATTGCTCGGCTACTAAGGGATTTGTACTCCCATTGAACGTTGGTGGTTGTTGCCTCATGAATCGATCTAACATTGATCCTCCACACTGCGGATTAGGGTGCTCCATACGAGTAAGGTTATTATTCATAACCTGAGTGAGTTGTCCCAGTATGGTAAAAAGTTGATCAGCACCAGTTGTATCTCCAGCTCCACAATAATTATCTTGAGCAGGAGGGCAATCCCTACATGGAGTGCGTGCATTGATACGGTTTCCATTTCTTCTACTAGGTGCCATTTCTAAACAATGGCATAAACTAGATCAGTTTATGAATCAAAATACATAATCCCATACTTATAAAACACTTAACATAAATTGAACTATTTATGGATATAATCCATAATCATAAAAATGTTTTCTTTGAGGAAGTATATACTCATAACCCTTCATAGTGGTTTATAAAGAAAATGAGAATTATCCAAAGCATATCCCCTGGGAGTGTCGTAACCAAGAGTGCAGCAAGGCCTATTGTCGTGCACCAGTTCCCGTTCGAGTCTAGCTCAAAGCGGTGTTTTCGGGTTTTACCCCTAGGTACATCTGTGCCAGAGCCGCCTCTACTTGCTCGTATCCAGACAGGGACGTATTGCTCGGAAAACTCACAAAATCTCTATAATACCAAAATTATAGGAAGTTCTTCTATACTAATCCTTAAATTCTATCTTCGGGCTATGTGCTCTAATTAGAGTTTATCTAAATCTAGCTTCCAAGGTTAGTAATAAACTGCCTCTGATACCAACTGTAACGCCCCGACCCCAGCTACCCGGAGCTGGTGCGTCACTTCGTAACATTGGCATGATCACAAAAGATCAAGTCTCGAAAGACTGATTAGTTTAGTAGCCTTGGAAACACTAGATACATTCGTAAACGTTACATTACATCATAAAGTGAAAAACTACAATAACAAAGTCTCCATAGTCCACACTCATTTCCTCTTCTGACTATCCCTGCAGGTCATTCATAAAATACTTCTTCACATCCTGGAAAAATATTAAAACATTTAAAGGGGTGAGCTCAGATGCTCAGTAAGGATAAAAATATTGTGGAAGCTTTCATAAATAAACATAAACATTTAAGGCAATGTATAACTAAAACAAAAGCCTTTTAAACTTGAACATCAACATAATATGGCAAAAGTAAAATGAGATAATGCCATTTACTTCTTCACATGGATATTCTTCTGGTCGAATAATCACATGAAATATCAATAACCACTTTCATAATGAGGGAATGTATAATGCCAGACATTCTGAAACACTTTGTCAAGGCCTCGGCCAAGACGTCTAAAATGATTAAGGCCTCGGCCAAAACCATAAATCAAATTGGGAAAGGGCCTCGTCCAATTCCACGTCTAGTTGTCTCATGAGACCTACCGATGCATCGAGGAGCTATAGCGGGCTCCACCCGTCACTTATTAAGTCCAATACATTCCTCATATGAATAGGTTTAAACATATCATAAACCATAACATAATCGTATCACATAAAACATGCATAAAGGAAACATAACATTTACACATTTCAATCACAATATATCAATACAACACATTGATATAATAAAAACGCTTTCAAACCCATTTTCAATACAAAAATAAAAGAAAAGTATAACATGGTATTTATTTTTCATTAAAAAAAGGTATGGCTTGTAGAGGAAGCCGAAACTCAAATAGTGGTCACGGCGGCGGAGAAGTAGTTATCGCCACATACGTACGACAAAAACATTCCCTTTTGTCGTTTAGTAAACACTTCGTATAAAAAATATTCCTTTTGAATATACGTAAAAGTCAAAGGGGTTTATATACCGTATAAAAGAAAGTTGTGTATAAAACCAAATATGCCTCAATGAAAGGAGATTGAGACGAAGTCCTTAAAAGATCATTTTTAAAATAAAATAGATCTATTATGTGTATTCACTATAGTTACACATAAAGAAAGTAAAAATACAAAATAATACATAATAATATCATGACATAATTTGAAAGTAGGAGATTAACCCAAAGAATGGAAGTTGGGTTAAGAAGTTCCCTTACCTCATGTCTGACTTGACTCAACCGTTCTTTAACCTCCTGAATAATAAAATAGAGTTAATATATACCTTATTAAGAACCATTTTCAATTTCATTAACCTTTTTATATCACTTATTACAATGTTATGAACATTATGTAATTATTTAAGTTAATAACGGTCGTTTTGTCGATCTTTGATACTTGAGTCAACAATAAACTTCTTATAATTACAAGTTGTTTATGTGGTAGAATATCCATTATCTCCAGAATTATATTCATGATTTATATGTCATATATATCTTATATATCCAGTATATACATTCATTTATAATATTACGTAACATTTAGAGGTAAGAAATGAAATGCACCGTTAATGGAGACGGTAAGCCGTACGTACGCATGAACGCTACTTTCATTTCAATTTCATATTTAATGGAACTAAATCATAATGATATAAATTTATAATATAATTCCAGTATAATATAGTGTATAATACCATTTACTCCATCCTTTATACATCCCACATATGGCATTAACGATTCAAATCACTTTGAGGGGGCGGTAGTCCGCACTTCCTAAAATGAAATTATCGCATTTTACCCATAATGTAAATCCTAAAGTATGCCATAAATGAGAAATAAAGAAGCATAAGTAAAACATAAACATATTATATATCATATATAAAAATAGTTACATCTTAATGGCCACCTTTGAAGGTGTTATATGAGTGTTGAACAATCATCGTTTCGTGAGGCAGAAATTCGCCATCCACAGAAACCGTATGTTCTTTAACCATTAGATGTAGGTGTGTGTAAGTTTAGATCAAATCCATCTTATAACAACATCCTAGTATATTGAGGATACTGGTGTTGTTACAAAAGAAATTAATAAAAAGAGTTTAGGGGGTTGGAGTAGAAAAATAAAACAAAACAACATTATAGAAGACATTACCTCAAAATCGGGTAACTCTTTTTGATTTGAGCCAAAGGCTTCCTTGAGAAGAGTTCTGCCCAAAGTGAGGCTTCTAGGAGTAAGAGGGGGAAGTTCGGAGAGTATTTGGGTAGAGTTTGGCCGAGCCAAATGGCTTGAAATTGTAAATGAGGTGGGAGAGGTGGGGGCCTTTTATAAGTGGAGAGGAGGGGCACTTTTGGAAAGATTGAAATGTTATATTATTTCACAATGCTTTTCGGATTCTAAAGGTCCCACACTTATATAATTCGGGGCTAAGGTGATAAGGTTTCGAAATCTCCTCATCCAATAGGCTTTGGACAAGTGTAAGCCTTGGATTTTGCATTATCTTCTCATTTTATTTAAATCGTTAAATAATGAGGTCATCGCTGCATCATAATGATGTCATAAATAATTTAATTTATTTAATATCTAAAAATTAGAAAAAAAATACTATGATGTAGCAAATCTTTTTATCTTTCTAATGAATATTTATAGTCAAAATTGGGACTTGTGTAACCCCACTTAAAAACTATTTTAGTAAAATAACTCATGTTTGTGTCAATTTAATTTTAACATTAAATAAATATATATTAATGTCATTTTCCAACTAAAGTGGCTCCATGGGGTCCCCAAGTTGACCCATGGGTTGTCTTGGTCTGCCATGACTCATCCAATAGGAGTAGGACAAGTTTCATGCTCATCTCATATTATTAAAACATTATTTGTACCTTAAACTACACTAATTACCTCTAACCGCGATTAAGAACTTAAAAGTTACTATTCACCAAAAAATTATTTTAATCCTATTGAACCACATTTTACTTCTTAATGACAACCATGTATGTCGGATTTTTGAAAATCAAATCACATAAGTGGTAATATTTCATTTAAACGAAAAATCAGTTATTTAACTACCACTTAGTGGTTTCACTATTCATCAAAAATTGAAGTTTTTCAGAACAATGCCAAAATTTCACCCTAAGCTATAATTGATATTCCGAATTCAAAAATGATGTCTATTTTACAAAATTCTAAACATATAAGTTGAATTAATTAATTTTATAATTAATTCCCACTGTTACAACAAATAGCGTGTTTTTAAGAAACAATTTATATCAAAAGACTGGCAATTGTTTATGTCAAATTTCAATGTTAGATTAATTATAATGACCACCATTGGATAAAATGGTAAAAATATATTCTAATTATACTTTAAAACCACTAAATAGTATAATTTACCACTATAGATTATTTTGATTAAAAAAGATGTTTTTAAGTATTTTTCACTATTCATAAAAAATTAGAAGTTCTTAGAAAAATACCAAAAATTCAACATAGGCTAATTTCGATATTCCGAATCCAAAAATGAAGTCCATTTTGAAATATAAAATTTCTATAATTTTAAAAAGTGGTTATTACTATTCATAACGGCTACTTTGATTAGTCGCGGTGTTTTAGAACTCGAAGTTGCGTACAATGCAAGCTATTGCATTATTGAATGAGAAGCGTATCATGGAAGCTCGAGGTGTTACAGTAAATGCCTCCCTTGTTAGTGATATGTCTATAAGGTGCTAGTCACCAGCCCCTGGCCTATTGGAGTTGGGCTTGGGGAGTCACGGAACGGACCCCACTAGGATGGTTCATGAAAAATAAAACCAACATAATAACATTTTATTATATGTAAGATAATGATTTTATTATATGATCATGTTTATAGAATATTTTATGGTGGTATAAGAGAAAATTAAATGAAACCACTTGACTAATAGTTATAACTCGTATTTAGAAATTCAACTTTGTCTTAAACCTAAATCCTTCTATGTTGATCCTTGGATGAGATAAGGGAATCTATGTTATGGAAGGGGGAATTTTGGTATGGTTTTTGGGTAGGTATTGGTCGTGCCAAGTGGCTCAACATTTTTGTAGAAGATAAGAAAGTGGTACGCTTTTATAATTGTATTAAAGGACACACATATAATTACTTAAATAATTTTAATAATATAAAGTCATTTTCTTCTAAAAGTGGATCCAAATTCTCATATATTCAAATATTATATGGTTTGGGTAAAAATAAAACCAACCAATTCGGTTTAATCATTTTTTTATGTTTTAATAAAGCCTTATGACTTTATTTTTAACCCTTTAACTCATTTTAATCTTAACTAAGGTGACAAATACATACCATGATTACTATACATTATAAACAAGTGTCGTTTCACTTATTTCCTAATATTAATTATGTTGATTCGGAATATGGAATCCATTTTATATGAGTCAATTTTTTTAAATAAAATAAAATAATTTTAATATATGTTTACAAAATGAAATGAATTTTTTTTTTAAAATGATTGTTTTATGCATAAACATGATTTTATAGAAAAATAAAGCATAATGTTGATTCCAATGGTATTAATTGTATTATATTAAATTAAATAATACTTATTAGTATTTAAACCCAAACCAAGAGTGAAAGGAACCTTGTATATACTTGATTAAGATTGAATAACTAAAAATAGTTTTTATTTGAACAAATACATTACTTAGATTTTCAAAAGGTTAAGAATATATTTCCAAGATAAAAAATATATTTTTATATAGATTATATTAATTATTAAATATATATTTGTTTTATAAAAATGGTTTCATAAACATTTAATTTATTCATATATTATTATTTCTTAATAAATGTGATGGTTTTTATATAATTGGTTTTTTTCTATTCACCCTAAAATCAATTATTTTTGAAAAATATCATAAATTCACCTTAAGATAATTTTTACATGAAGAATTCAAAAATTAAATTAACTTTATTTAATTAAATTTATAAAGTGTTTCAAATTTTTTTAAAACATATTCTTGAATAAAGTTGTGTGAATTATCCTAATGTTTCTCCAGAAATAGAATCTTACTATAATTCAAACTTGGTGTTACATTATTCCCTCCTTCAAAACTTTCATCCTTGAAATTTTCAGAATGTCACCTCATGAATTGATGTGGGTATTTCTTAATAAATTAATATTCAGGTACCCAATTAACCTATTCTACTATATGATTTCTCCATAATCCCTCTATGGGAAAGTCATCTAATTCCCCAACACTTTTTCTCTACTATACAAAATTTAGAGAGGATCTTGAATGTAAGATAAATTAGGATCCAATTCAATTTCCTCATTGGTCATCAGATGCATTAGGTTTGGCATTTAATTCCTTAATAAAAATATATTTAATAAATCGTGAACTTTATAGTGGTTAGGTGGAATTTCTAAATGGTAATCCACAACTCCAATTCTTTCCAAATTTTAAAATAGACAGATGCACATACCACATAGTTTCCCTTTCTTATGAAACCTTATAACACCCTTCCATAGAGATACCTTAAATTAAACATTATCTCCAACAAGAAATTATAAATTATTCCTTAGTTTATCGGTATAACATTTTTTTATACTCTAATATATGTTAATATGATTCTGAATATTCTTCACATTAATCATTATCTCTTCAATAAGATTTAATCCTACAAGATCCTTTCACTAACTTTTTCACAATATGTTGGAGTATGAAACCTCTTATAATACAATGCTTTATATGGTTCCATTTTAATATCTAATAGAATATATTATTATATTAAAATTATGAAATATGTGAATATTTTCCCCATATACCTTGTAATTTAATTGAGAATGGCCTTAACATATATTCTACTATCTAAATAGATCTTTTTGAATTCCCATTTTTTAAGGATGATAGGAAATTCTCAAACATAGATAGATGGTGATATCCTTCTAAAGACTCTTCTAAAATTTTGATCTAAACCATGGATCATAATAATATATAATATAAATAATTGAACCATGATATATCAAAAATTCATTAATATAGTGTCACATTAGGAACCAAGAGGTTGACCTTCCCTTATAGTGAGGAAATGTGTATAATTAGTAAGGAAATCCACAATAACTCATATTGTATCATGATTTTAATATGTCTTTAACAAACTAGTAATAGATTTTAAAATAATATCATCATATTTCCACATAGTAATAGATATAGGTTGCATTATTATATTAGTATATTATCTTTCTGCCTATACCTATTGAAAACCAAGCATCGTGATATGCAGTATGTAATTTCGTAGTTCATGTTATCCCAACAAAAATGTTCTTTTAAATCCCAATACATATTCCTATTACTAGGGTGTATAGATAAAGTCAAGCTATGATATTTATCTAATGATTGTTTTATTATCTTAGGCCTTCATATAACACATATCCTCTTAAAAAATAATTATTCTGTCTCCAGAGATGATGTCCATCAACTTCCCATCAATCATTGCTTTGATTTTCTTTTGAGTGCTCTTGTCAAAATTCTGGGAATATTTTATTTTCTCCAATGTGGTTTTTTTGGATATAATTTGGAAAAAATATGATGTATCCCCTTACTTAATGATTATTATTTCCAATATTACTAAATTCATGAATATAGGATCTTTGAAAATCCTCAGTTTTTCAAAACACATTGATCTTTCCTACTTAATGAATTATCTATCATATTTTCCTTCCAAGGGTGGTAGTGTACTGAATAATCATAATACGTGACCAGTTATAAACATCTCATTTTCCTCATGTTGATATCCTTCTATAATAATTTGTATTTTAAACTTTTTTGATTTGTATATATTTCACACCATTCACCATAAAGTTACTCCCTTTATATCTTCAACATAAATATTATTTCTTTCTAATAAATATCATGGGTTGTATAATTCTATTCATGAATCTTTAACAACCATGATGTATATTAAAAAAATATCACTCTACATATGGAAATATCTATTTATTTTCTTGATTCATCAATATATATCAAAAATGAATCCCCTCCAGATGGTAAATTAAATATCACTAAATTGACCAATCCCCTCATTAATTTATAAAAAAATCATTACATATTTATAACAATATTTACTTAACCCCTTTATGTGTTAACTTCGCTAACATGTGATCTAATCGAGAATAATTTTAAAAAAAAATCTAGTGACCTGTTAATCCAAGGAAACTATATGCCTCAGTTATAATTTTTGGTGTTGTCCATTTCATTACTACCTTATTATTTGAAGGATCAACTAATTTTCCATCATTATATATAATATGGATAAGAAAATAATCATCTTAAAGTCATAATTTTCAGTTTATAAATTTTAAATATAACCTCATTTATATTGGAATTTTAATAATGACCCACAAATGAATCTTATTTAATAGTGACCTAGGATTTTCATACATAGATATCACATCATTTTTTGTAATATTCATTACATTACACACCCACATGCTTGATGACCATAATATTTTAGTGCCTTTGGAAACTTAGAAACAAAATCAATCAGTACATAGATGAGATACATCATCTCCCACTACATTCTTCACAACTAGAACCCTTTATAGAAATATCATATATAATACATATCTTCATAACCTAGTAAAAGTAACCATAAGAAATGGTGGTCTCGGATGCTTTTTAAGGTTAAAAAAGTGAGATATATAAGAATAACATAAATATAAGGGTATGATAACATGAGCATAACATTTTAAAACCATACCCTCTATATCAAAAATCAATATCTTGAGTCATAGAATAAATATTTGAAGTTCATAAAACACGAATCGTAAGGAAATAAATAAACCTCATCCCTGAGAGGATAACATTTTCACAAGACATTGGAATTTTTGGCATACACATAAGCATAGAAAATCATGTCCATGTTATCCAAGGCTATCTTCCAAGGAAATTATATTAGAATGGGTTCTCTCCCAACACATTATAGTATTCAAGGTCCAATATGAATACCATCATAAAGGAAAATTATCTAACTAAAACAGGCTCACTCCCCATTCCAGTAATGTATTACTGAACTAGGTTTTCTCCCTATTCTAGTTTAGTCTGTCTCATGAGATATAAATATATACCAAATGTATTTGAGGGAGATATAGGTACAACCTATCACATAATATAATCATACATATGTGTTCTACAAGATCATAAAACATTAATCATATAATATCCCATGAAATGGAATGGGTTTCATAAAAATTTCAACATATCATAAACTATAGAAAAGAGACAGTTTTGATAATTATTTCATCATTTGATCATAGCATAACCCATGAAAAGAAGTGTATTTCATAATAATTATATCATGGTATTTCCATGGAAGAGAAATGGGTTTAATAAAAATTATGCCATCATAAACATAAACCAGTCAGAGAAAGAATAAGAATGATATAATTAGATTATATCAACAGTAATTAATATGTAACATCAATGGATGTCATCTTAAATGGAAGATCATTTTGAAAGATCATTTAAAACATTTATTAAGAAAATTTTCATTTCTACTTTGAGAAACAAATTTTTATAAAAATAAAACTTTTCAAAAATCCTTTTCCAATAAAATAAACTTGAAAACATATAAAGTTAGCCTCTAAGTAATGATTGGTCATGAAATTAGAAAAATCTATTAATACCATACATGTTAAAATGAATATTCCCTCCACATTTTCATAAAATCCAAACATGAATTATTTAGAAAAAACATTAATATTCCTTTCAAGATAATTTTTAAAAATTAAAAAATGGGTAAAAAATCTTTTAAAAATAATTAGAGTAATATAATATTTTGGAAAAAAATTATAAAACAAGGTTTTGGAAGAAAATATATTTCTGACCATAGATATAAATAAAGTTATATTTTATGGAAAATTTTTACTTAATTATTTTCAGTACTAAAGAGTGTAAAATTGTACCATTACTTAAAGATATCAGTAATTTATATAGAATAAGAAAATTTAGGAGAATTATTGAGATTTATATAATGATATTTCAACATTATAGACTTAATCATAAACAATCCCAGTAAACGATGAGATTGTAATATAAAATCTTTACCACTTTGGTAATATTGAATCATAAGACTCATGAAGGAATAAAATAAAATGAAGATTTAAATATCATGAGTATGAATAAATTCATGATATTACATATCAAATTAGTTTTATATACTTTTTGTGAAAGAATATAGGTTTATAACATAACATACGCTCAAAGAAGAAAAATTGAGACAAAAATCTCTTACCTTAAGTATTGAATTCTGTCGTACATGTTCAAGACACCTTTATAATAAATATAAGTTTATTATAAATATATTAAAGATACATATTAATATATATAATAAGATATATGGTTTACTTATTCCCTTTTATTACCCATTTATTGACAATTCCATGTTAAAGTCATGTTTTGGACAATAACTGCTTTGTTTTTCGTGTATATTTTGACCTGTTATTCTTGGTCCTCTTACTTAGATCATGGTTTAATAATATAAATAATTTAAACCATGATATAAATATCATATATATTCATTATATATGTATTTATATCAACCCATAAAATTTAGTGATAGAAAATGAAATACAATGTTCATGGAGATGGTAGGTCATATGTACGCATGAATGTTGTTTCCATTTTCTTATCAGATTGAAAAACGAAAAGTAAATGATATATATATTATAATTCCAAAATAATTTATATGGAATATATATTTCATATGTTTATTAAACCCATATTTAATACCTTCTATGTAAAGTGTGAATGAATAACATCGCTTCGTGAGGTGGTAGTCCATCGTACACACGAGCGATATTGTCATATTCCCACAAAATGGAGAGTATGATAGTATGTGTAATATAATAATTATCGAATCATGATAAAATAATAAATATCATATATAAACAATAAATCCTTATTTATTACTAGTCATTATAAGTGGTAATGGAAAAACGAATGACATTAGTTCACATGGTGGTAGTTCATCGTACACACGAATGATGATTTTGTATCTCATTCGATGGAAGTGGAGATAGTGGTACATAATTAAATTAACATAAAGTTATATAATTATATGTTATATATTGAGGTTATTATATCATCATGGTATAATAATAATTTAATGTGTGGATTAACAAATAAAACAAAAACACTTGTGAATTAACGTTACCTATTCTTTGGGTATCCTCCATAGGTTTTCACTAAAAGTCTTCCTAGATTGGAATTATGTTTAAACTAAGGATTTTAATATAAGATGAGGAATATTGAAATAAATTTTTTCAGGTATTGTGTAAACTAGAAGGGTGTGAACATGTGAAGAATAGAGGATATTAGGTGGCCTTTTATAAGTGGGGGAGATGACACACTTGGCATTTTTGAAAAGAATTGAGTGCTCCCACATTTTTCACATGGAAAAGGGTAGAAAATGACTCAAATTAGAACCTTAGACACTATAAGGTAAAAATATGGTCATATTATATTTCTTATAAAAAAATTCAGGTAATTTGGACACATATCAGTTCAGTTTAACCCACAGTTAACCCATTTTTACCTTAACTGCAGTAAATAATTTTTATTTTTTCCACTATAAATTTATATCCAAAATTAAGCTAAACTTATTAGAAATTATAAATTATGATGATTCTAGATATTTAATACATATTTTAAAATACCATTTACATAAGGGGAAAACTAAATTAAATTTAATCCCACATACGTGATAAGAAAGTGGGTTTTTAAAGCGAAAATGTTTAAAATATTACAAAGTTTTTATATCCAATTTTGATATGAAATTGATTCCAATGACCTAAATTGGAATAATATATTTATAATAGAACTAATTATAATTTAAAAAAACTTAAAATATAAATTAAAATATAATTAAATTAAATGAAAAATCAGTTTTCGATTAAAATTCATTATTTTTCATTATTCATCTAAAAATGAAACTTTTATGAAAAATCCAAAAAAATCACTCTATGATAATTTTCAAATTATGAGTTAAAAATGAATTTTATTTTATCAAATTCATTTTCTAAAAGTGTAATATCTCATCTTTAACCAAGGTATATACCGTTTAATTATTAGTCTAATTTCTTTAAGTGACCTAGGGCACATTCCCACACGGCCTAATGTTGGTCCCTTGCAGTAGATTTTTTTAAATGGTTGTGCATGATTTATAAAAAATAATACACCATGAATTAGAACAATGTTTCATGTTAAAATAAATTAAAATAATTAAATGGAATAAAAATAAATTTCAAGAAATCAAAATACATGAAAAAGGAATAAAAATAAATAATAAAATAAAAATAAGTTAAGAGAAAAGTGAAAATAATTAAAATGGGATTAGCCCATTTTTATTTTTATTTTATTTCTCCCTCCATTTTATTTTTATTTTTTTATTTTTTTTATTTATTTCTTTTCTTTTTATTTTTTTCCTCTCCTTTATTTCTTTCCTTTTCTTTCTTTTTTTCTTCCTCTCTTCTCTCCCTCTCCTCCTATATGTCACCCCCTATCCAGGTGGTGCGCCCCCTCCTCCTCTACTTCAGAAGCCCATTGCACCTCCGATTGTCCTTTAATTTCATCATCGTATAAATCATAGTGAAGCTATCTGTAAGGATTATTATTCCCACCAATTAATTTTGGGTTTCATCCTCTCTCTGTCATGTAATATTCCATAGAAGTTTTTTACCAAAAATTAGGGTTTCTGTTAAATCCTCTTATTTATTCTATTTTAGGTCAAATAAAAGTTTGTTGCGGAACATGGGGTATACTAAGACTATAAGGTAGGTTATATATTTTTTTTATCATCATTTATTTTCTTCGTTCAATTTTCACCATTGTGTCGTTCATCGGTGCCTACCATAAAATCTTGAATGATGCATTTTAATATAATTAAATTGTTTTTCCTTGATCTTTGTGACCCTTGTTTAAAGTGAACCACTTAATAGGTTGTATCCATGCCATTGTAAACCCCTTTGGGTGTGCCAATATAATTGGCATATTTACCTTTTTCCTTGAATCATTAATTTATCAATTACGTGTTTATGTCCGATAATTTGGGTTAAAGTTCTAAATTGAATAAATTATTTAGGATGAATCATAAACCATGAATTTGGTTTTTCCTTTGAATTTGTTCTCCCTAAATAATTTTTGTTATAATTCGTGACATGATTTTTTACTATTAAATGTCATTTCCTCTTCTTACACTGATAAAGTGAGAGTTTTTTTAATATTGTGTTGTTATTATTAGTTGTGATTGTTGGTCTTGAATAATGAGTAGGCACATGTCATTAAATGGTTAATTAAAGGGTTGCAATCTTGAATGATTTCTATGTGATATATATTCCTCTATTTTTATTTTAAACAAAATTGGGTCAGGGAGAGAATGTGGGTCCCCTATTAAGAACCCACAATTAGAATCTTTGTTCCCAATAGGTTACCACACAATGTGCTGAAAAAGTGATGTTTTAGGCTCCCCAGGAAAGGGCTTCCCTAGGCTTTTTACTATACTATTAGGTGATATCGGATCCCAAAGGGGAAACTGAGGATGAACCCATCAAAAATATGGTTATTCCAATCCTCGGTTGACACTCGGTCCCTTACATGTGATACTTGGTACAGACTCATGTTTACCATACCACAAGAAATACTTGGACTCTAGAAAAGGGTTTCCTTGGATGGAATCATGGAATTTGATATAATTGAATGGATGTACAATAGAGATACCTTAGGGACACACTCAGACTCCACCTCTGAATGAGTAAATTTTAATATAAATTCTTGATATTCTTTTATTGATATTTCATAGACTTTTATTATTATTTTTGATACCTCTCTTATGCCTTTAGTGTGCCTGGTTTTGACGTATAATTAGACCTCATGTCAAAGCAGAATCTTGGAGGTATTCCCTTTTCTTTGTCTTTTCATGTTACTTAGGCCTATCTATATATATTTTACTTTACCAGATATCTCATTCATACTTATGACTCCAACTGAAGCAGGTGGTATGGGATAGGTGTCCTCTAAGGAACCCGGACCAAGTTATAGTTATTTAATTTATTTAAATAACTTTCACTTATTATATATGGCACACTATTATTTATCTATATCATGAAATGGAAAGGTTTAGACACCATGGGTGCTAGCCTATTGATATTATATCTTACACTTTGCTTGAGCACCATTTGGTATCCGAGTATACTTTATGTTTACAGGTATGGATACAGGGAAGTGTTCCACTCCCAATTCTTGATTTATTTTCTCTTTTAGTTGGAACATTGGGGTCAGAGGATCGAGTCTATGCTTGAGATGACATATTGTAGTTTTTTGTATTTTGGTAGTTTCATTATCATATATTCTATGATTATACCATGTACCCCTAAACTTTGATATATTTACTTTTGGCATCATACATTGACATCATCATGGTATCTGTTATGACTATTCATCTTTTTTAGTTATTATTTATTTTATTGGGTCATTTATCTATGTCTGTTGTTGTCTTCTTTTTCTCTATGCTTTCACTAATTGTTCATATATTATTTACCACTTTGTAATACCTTATCTTATGAGGTAATAATATTCCCAAAGACTCACCCAAGGCCCTCACTACTAGTCGGAAACCTCTGGTGTTTGAGTAGATGCGCTTGAGGTCTTATTGCCCACCGTCTTGGGGCCCGGTTCAGTGGCACTCAGTTCATCATGCTATGAAGTGGTATGAGATCCCATTTTTTCTCTTTTGTATTACAATTTGGGTTAGACGGGAGAATAGTACATAAGAATTTTTAATTTACCCTGTGCTTGGATATAGCTAACCCATGTATAGGTGAAACCCAAATTTCCTATGTTGTGGATTTCAGTTATTGATTATACTATTTATTGTTGATATGACTTCACCATTAGGTAACACATTTTTTTAAGATGATACTATTATTGGTGTTATTGAGATGATGATTTTCACTATTTTAGCCTAATGACATGAGTGCATTGCATTTACAAGAATCATATTAGGCACCATAGGGATTAAAATGACATTCATATTTTCGTTCCATATCTACATTTAATGTCCATCTTCATGTTTTCATGTTAGTGTTGTTGTGTTTAGTTGTAATATATTACAGTACTTGTTTTTTATAAATATAAAGTGTGTATGTGTCTTAGTGGTCCATCTAAGGCCTATTCTATTCCTATCTAGACCCAAATCTTAGATCGGGATGTGTGTTGCATAAAACTCAGAGGCAGGCCATGTACCTACCCTCTTTACTTGATTTCCTTAACTGTTATTCCATGATTAGTGAGGCCTTAAACCTACCATTTTTATTACCTCACCTTTAATTATTTACCTCATCTTCCATAAAATCTCATATAAGGTGTGTGTTTTGTAATTATAGAGCAATGTTTCCATGATGCCTTCACGTCGTATTCCCATAGAGTATCGATGAGAACATTCCAAATTTAGTGGTTCTAGAACCACCTGTAGTGCCTCTTGTAGTGCCTCCTATAGTTCGTCCTATGGAACCTCCTCCTAATATTCCATTGGGAATTGATGATCAGTTCAGGTATAATATTATCATGTTCATACAGTTAGTTCATAGTGTTCCTAGAATTACCCCGACTATGGAAAAGATTATGCAGGACTTTCTACGGTAGCATCCTCCCACCTTCACTGGGTATGTCGATCCCAATGTTTTAGAGTCATGGATAGTTGCTATGAAATCCATATTCAACCATCTTGAGACTCTTCTAGAGAAGAGGGTCAAACTTACTATCTTTATGCTTCATGACTCTACTAAGCGTTGCTGGGATGTAATTTCTCAAGAAGACCAACCTAGATACATGGTTTGGATAGAATTTTCGATGGATTTCTATGATAACTTATTCCCACAGACTCTGATATCAGATTGTTCCAGGGAGTTCTTACATCTTCATGAGGGTTCTATGATAGTGGTACAGTATTCTACTAATTTCACTGAGCTCTTGAGTTTTTCTCCATCTCTAATCGGTGATGCATAGACAATTCTGAGTCATTTTGAGGATGGACATAGATATTCTATCTTCTCATAGGTGAATGTATTTAATTTGATTTCCATTATAGAAATCATGAATCATTCCCTAATTACGAAACAAAATCTCAGGGAAGCTGATCCTGTGATCCAGGGTGGTTCAGTTTCGATGTAGGGTGATGGATCTTCAGGCAGTAGGAAGCGTTGTTTCGAGGGTTCATGTGGGGGAAATGCTAGCCAAATGACACATGTTGGCAGCACTATCATATGTCGTCATTGTGGAATAATTAGTCCTAAGAAGCCCTGGTTCATAAGGAACCTGATGGAGTGTCAATCTTGTGGAAAGATGGGTCAACTTTAATGTTTCTGTTCGGACCAAGATGAAGGAAGAGATGATTTGCATGGTTTGTCTTTTTTTGATCATGAGGAAGTTTTCATAAAGGAAAGACACCTTGAATTTCTAAGAATTCGGAAGCTGCAAGTTTGAAAGTTCGGAATCAATAATTTTGAACATTCGGAACCTAGTGTTTGAAGCATTCAGAGTCTGGAATTCGGAAGCTGGAAGTTTGAAGATTCGGAACTGATAATATTGAACATTCGGAACCTAGTGTTCGAAGATTTCAGAGTCTGGGATTTGGAGTCTGGAAATTGAAAAGTTTGGAACCAGGATATTGCAAATTATTGAAAGCTGGCTGATAGGAGATGTGAAGTCCCTTAATCTGACGACAATTTTCTGATCTTAAAGTTCTCACAAATCATGAAAAATTTCATGATAAAAGCTGGTTGAGGATATGGTGAAGAAGAATTTCTTAGCGAGAATTTTGGAGTCGACTTCCTGAGTAAGAAGTTCTTAGCAATAATTTCAGAGTTGGATTCCTGAGTAAGAACTTCATAGTGAGAATTTTGGTGTCGACTTCCTGAGTCATAAGTTCGTAGCGGGAAGTTTGGAGTCGACTTGCTGAGTCAGAAGTTTGGAGTGATGAAGTTCGGAGTCGACTTCCTGAACTTGAAGTTCGTAGCCAGAAGTGCAGAGTCATGCTGAGAATTGGTGAAGCCATTCCGAGAACCAGAAGTCGTTCCGTGAACCTGAAGTCATACTGAGAACTGGTGAAGTCGTATTGAGATCTAGAGGAGTAATACCAAGAATTCAAAATCTTCGGTATCGATGAATAAAGAGGATTCATACCGAGAATGAAGAATTTTTCATACCGAGGAAGCAATGAAAAGACATACTGAGAAGTGATGAAGAGACATACTGAGATTTGAAATGGTGTCATACCGAAGAAGTGGTGAAGATTCATGCTGAAAATTGAAGTGATACTGAAGACTCAAGAAGGATGGATCCAAGAAAGTGATGCCGAGAAGACTGATGACATGATCAGAGAATGTAACACCTAGAAACTTATGTAACAAAGTCGGATCCATAAAAGGCCAAAGTTCTAAATCAAGAGAAGTGGAAGAAGATTCGAGATGATTTTAGAAGCTTTGAAAAAGTCTTAGTTACTCAGAGATTTCAGGAGAAATTAAGATTTGGGTGAATTTGAGTGAGAGGGAAAATATTTTGGTTTCCCTCCTAAGCACACTTTGGAGCACCTATAAAAGGAGATCAGAGTTCTAAGTAATAATTGATGATGTTGTAGTGATAGAAGCTCTGATAATCTAGAGAGACATAAGTGTGTGGCCGAATGAGTTTTCATTTCAGTTTCAATTGAAATGAGAATTTGATACTGGTTGAAACCGTATTGAGTTTCTCAGATTAAAGAAAAATCATATTGAAGAATCAGAGTGAAGAAGAAAATTCGGATTGAAGTATCATAGTGAAGAATTCAGAGTGGATATTAAGAATGGGAAATCAGTACTGGCTATCACCGTATTGAGTTTCTCAGAATTTGGAAGATTCGGATTGAAGAATCAGATTGGGAAAATTCGGAGTGGAGATTCGGAATGGGAAGTTTGGACTGTAATTGATCTATCTCAAGTCCAAGGAGTCCTTGCCTTTCTTCTGGGTAAGGAAGTGAAGATTTGTTCTGAACTTTCTTACACTTGTGTATTTGAAAGGAAGTGTAGGTAACATAAGTTGTTATAAGAAATGAGACTTTTCGGTATTGTGCTAAGAGGGTGCACACGCACTGGAGTGATTTTTTCACAGTGCTTCACGAGTGTAAGGGTATATCCTACTCGTTGTAATCCAAGGATTGTTTTCTCAGTGGATTGTATGGTGCTGGATTGTTTCCAACCATACCAAGGACGTAGCTATTCTTTTTGAATAGTGAACCTTGTAAATTGCTATGTTCCTTTGGATGTGTGTTTGTTTGTTTCTCCGCATGGAAGTATATCTTTAACAAGATACAAAGGTTGTTCTCCTTTTAAGGGAACTTAAAAGAAGAAAAATCGGTACCACTGATTCACCCCCCCCCCCCTCTCAGTGGTTCATTACTCCAACTTGGTCCTTACAAGTGGTATCAGATCCAGGTTGCCTTTGTTTTCCTTACTGATGGAGAATCTGAATTGTGTGAACAATAAAAGAATTCCTGTATTCTATGGGAAGAACTATCACAACTGGAAGGATAGAATGCTATCGTATGTCATGTCTATTAGTTATGAAGTTCTTGAAGCTGCAATAGTTGGGTTTCCCCCCATTGAAGACAATGTTCTACTTACACCTGTTGACAAGAAGATTCTTGAGAATGATGGAATATCCAAGAATTCTATATTGTCTTCACTTTCTGAAAGTGAATTCCTAAGAGTAAAAGGAGTGGCCACAGCCAAAGGTATATGGGACAAACTGAAAAACATATAGGAAGGCAATAAAAAATTCAAGAAGGAAAAACTTCAAATCTGGAGATTAAAGTATGAAGACTTGAAGATGGGAGAGCATGAATCTATTGGGGATTTCTTCACCAGGGTAAATGATATTTTTAGTACCATCAGATGTCTTGGTGAAGAGCTAAAAGACTCTATTGTGGTGGAAAATATCTTGAGGATTCTTCCTGATAAATTTGATGTGAAGGTATCTTCATTAGAATATAGAGACTCAAAGACTCTATCTCTTGATGGTTTTCATAGCACACTCATTACTTATGAGATGAGAAGGGAAAATGCTATGAATATCAAGAAAAAGATTGACAAAAAATTATCTTTCAAATCCATAAAGAAGGAAAAGTCTAAGAAAATATTGATTGAAGAAGATGGTGGTGACTCTGACTCTAAAAGTGAGGTATGTAAAAATCTTAACGATATTTTATCCTTGTTTTCAAAAAATGTTAAAAGTGGCATAGATAAATACAAGGGAAAACTTCCCTTGAAGTGTTTTGAATATGGAGGCATTGGACACTTTGTGGTTAACTATCCTCAAAGGGAGAATGAAGAAGATAGTGATGAAGAAGAAAGAAAGCCAATAAAGTTATGGAAGAAGCAAGGTGGTAAAGGAAAGTCATGGAAAGACAAGAATTTATTTAAATCCAAGAGAAAACGTCTTCTATCTATAAATGAATAAGATGAAGAAAGTGATGTTGAATCCGAAAAATCAGTTGAGTATGGTGTTGAAAATACTTTCATTCCAACAGTGAATCATGAATATTTCGGAAGCAGCAGCTCGGAAGAAGAAGAAACTCAGCTTGAGATGCATCTGAAAGAAGAATTGAAGGAATTTTTAAGGAAGATTAGAAGGATGGATAAACTTAACAAAAAGTTGGAAGATGAATGTTCCTCAGCATGAAATCAAGCTAATGTTAAATAAGAACTTGATAAAGAACTTGGAAATTTCAAGAAGTCTCTTGAAGATGAGAAAACCCCAAATAAGAACCTGGTAGTTAAGCTGAAAGCAAAAGAGGAAGAATTAGATCTCATTCAAAATAAGCTCTCAGAAGTTGAGTTAAGAACCATATGTTTTCAAAACTCAACTACTTTTGTAGGTGAAAGCTCCCAACAAGCAAATCCTGAGAAAATTCAACAGAAGAATAAAGTGGTTACTGTGAAGAAGAAAGATGAAAAAGCTATTTACGTGGCCAAGACCAACGTTATTGGGAACTCTAAAGTTTCAAGGAAACCTAATCCTAACACTAGTGAAAAATGATCAAAATTAGAATTCCAGTAGAGCAATATTTCTAACATAAGAATGGTTAGTGGGGCTAAAGAAAGAGCAACAATGAAGCATCAGAACAAAATCTTTAGAGGAAGGTACTCCTTCTATGGGTACTGTTGGTATTGTGGTGGATTCGGGCATACCACAAATATGTGTTGGTTAAATCAACATTATTACCACCATCCCACAAGTTATGAAATACAGAGATTTAGGGGGAGTCAATCTCCTCAAACGAAGAAGAATGAAAAGGTTTTCTTGAAGAAAGTTGAGAAGAATGAAGTCAAGATAGAAAATAGGTTCCAACCTATGGGGACTATTTTTGAAAGGTGTGAACAACCTAGAAATCTTGCAAAAGGATGTATTGTGTTGCTACCATCTCAACAAAAAGTTCTTAATTCTCAGAAGCTGAAGGAGAAGAAAGAAGTGAAAGAAGAAAAATCACTTGTTGTTGAAACTGCTCTAAAAGTTACAAAGGAAGAACGACCTTGGATACTTGATAGTGGGTATTCTTCACATATGAAAGGAGACTTGAATTTTCTAAAGAATGTGAAAAAGTTTAAAAAAGTCACTGTGACATTTGGAAATTATGAATCTTTAAAAATCAAAGGTGTTGGATCAGCCATCATTGGGAAAGAAAAATTGAAGTCCCAGAAAACTCTGTATGTTGATGGGCTGAAGTGAAACTTGCTGAGTGTATCACAATTTTGTGATGAGGGTAAAAAAGTTATCTTCAAGAAAGATGAATTTGTTGTGAAAAGTGAAGAAGATTGGGATATTGTTACAAGAGGACAACGAACTAAATGAAATCTATTTTAGGTTGGAAATTCACAAAACTCTTGTTACATGAGCTTAGTGGAAGAAAATCAGTTGTGGCACAGAAGACTTAGACACATGTGTCTAAGAAATATGAGCAAGTTATCTCAAAGGGACATTGTTTGAGATATTACAGATTTTCCAAGAAGAAGAGATTGGTGTTGCACTACCTGTCAGAAAGTAAAGATTACAAGTTTTGTGCATAAGAAGGTTGACATTTGTTCTAAACAACCCCTTAAACTAATACATTCTGATATATGTGGGCTGATGATAAAACAATCAAAAAATAGAGACAAGTAATTCATCACTTTCATTGATGACTTTACTCGCATTATGTGTGTTATGTTTATGAAGCATAAGTCAGACACCCTGAAAATGTTTAAAAGCTTCAGAAGGAAAGGTGAGAAAGAATGTGAGTACTCTATGAAGAAGTTGAGAACAGATAATGGTGGTGAGTATAGAAGTGAATAATTTTAAGACTATCTTGAGAAGCATGGGATTCAGCATGAATATAGTGCTCCATATACACCTCAACAAAATGGGGTTGCTGAAAGGAAGAACAGAAGCTTGGTGGAAATGGGAAGAACCATGTTGCTTGAACATGGCCTTACTCATTACTTTTGGAGGCAAGCTACAAGTACAGCTATTTATATTCAAAATCAATGTTTCTATAGGCCTCAATCAAACAAGAATCCATATGAACTTTTTTATGGCATTACTCCAATTATGAAGCATGATAAAGTTTTTGGGAGCCCATGCATTATAAATAAGAAAGGTGGAAGCAGTGGAAAATTAGAGCATAAAGGAGAAGACGTAATTTTTCTTGGATATGCACCAGAAGGAAGAGGTTATAGATGCTTTAACAAAGAAATAGGAAGAATTGTGGATGTAGTTGATGTAAAAGTCATTGAAACTTTGGTAAAAGATAAGCATGTCCAGACAGACAAGGAAGATGAGGAAGATGAAGTTAACGATTCTGATAAGGATGCAATGAATTGTAATCCTAATCAAGATGAAGAATCGGATTCAGCCATATCAAGTGATGAGGAAGGCACATGAAAAACTTATCCAAGGATGATGAAACAAGTGAAAGCTCAGAATATTATTGGTGATCAAAGTCACGTGGTTCAAACAAGAAGAAAAAGTAATTCTATATCACATACTTCCTTGTATTCCAAAGTGGAACCAAATGATGTTAAAGAAGACTTTGAGCATCCGGAATGGGTTCAATCCATGAATGAAGAATTGGATCATATTGAAAAGAATGACACATGGGAACTTGTACCCAATCCTAAAAGTAAGAACATTATTGGCACCAAATGGGTCTTTTGGAACAAGTTGAATGAAGAAGGTGAAGTTATTAGAAATAAAGAAAGATTGGTTTGCAAAGGATACCCTCAGATTAAAGGAATTGATTTTGAAGAAACTTTTTCTATGGTAGCCAGATTAGAAACTATCCAAATCTTTCTTGCTATTTCTGCACAACGAGGCTACAAAATCTTTCAAATGGATGTTAAATTCGCATTTCTTAATGGTGATCTCAAAGAAGAAGTTTATATTGAGAAACCATGTGTCTTTGTTGTTGGGAAGAATGAAAGTTATGTGTGCAGGTTAAAAAATGCCTTGTATGGGATAAAGCAATCTCCAAGAGCATGGTATTCCAAACTGGACATTTGCTTAAAGGAGATGAACTTCAAGAAAGGAATAGTTGACATCAATTTGTACATCAAGGAAAGCCAATATCTTTCTCTAATTGTGATTTTATATGTTGAAGACATTATTTTTGCTGGGAATGATGAAAGAAGTTTTGAAAGGTTTTCTAAAGAAATGAATAATGTCTTTGAAATGTCCATGTTGGGTGAAATGAGATACTTTCTTGGGTTGAAAATTTTGCAACAAAAAGAATTTATTTTTCTCTCCCAAGAAAAGTATGCTAAGGAACTTCTTAAGAAGTTTGGAATGGAAAACTCAAAACCTGTATCAACTCCTATCTCAGTGGGAACAAAGCTAAGCAAAGATGATGAAGGAAAAGAAGTTGATCAGAAAGAATATCGAAAGTTCATTGGAAGTTTGTTATACCTAACCGCATCAAGACCATATATTGTTTTTTTTGTTACCTTATGTGCAAGATTCCATAGTGCTCTTAAAGAATCACATCTTGTTTCTAGAAAAAGGATTCTCATATACATAAAAGGCATAGCAGAATTCAGAATCAAGTATAGTGGTTCAAATAACATTGATTTGTTTGGCTATTCAGATGAAGATTGGGTAGGAAATGTTGATGATAGAAGATCCACATCTGGTGGAGTGTTCTTTATGGGAAAAAAAGTTGTGTTGGATGGCACTCAAAGAAGCAGAATTTTGTGACACTCAGTACAGATGAAGCTGAATATTTTGCTACAACCATGGCTTCTACTCAACTTATCTGGATGAAAACACAGTTGGAATATTTGTTAGTTGAAGTGAAGTTACCCTTGCTCTTGGGCTATGATAATCAAATCACAATTAATCTTACCAAAAATTCAGTCCAACATTCTCGATCGAAGCATATTGACATCAAATATCATTTCATCAAAAAGTATGTGGAAAAGAATGAACTGAAACTTGAATATATTTCATCTGCTGAACAAGTTGCTGATATTTTCAGGAAACCCTTGCCAAAGGAATCAATCTCAAGATTGATGTTGAACATGGGTATCCAACCTCTTTCTCTTCAAGGCTAAGGTATGTTGTTCTGTCCCCTCTCTCTTCTTACCTTTGGATTGTTTTGTCAAGGGGGAGAAGTTGTTTGTATCATAAATACATTATTCAAAGAGAGAGTTGTGGGTAAGCTGTGAACTTGGCACTACTTGTGTTTGTGAACTATTCTAACTGTTTTTTGGAGTGGTTGTAGGAAAGAACTTGTAGTTGTTTACAGGTTTTATGAAGCTGAGCAGATGATATATGAAGTTGAAGATGTTTTTTCACTACCTATGGACAGCATGGTTTTGCTGTCAATGATTCTTGTTTCCTACAATGAGTTAGCTCACGTAGTCTTAGAATTATTGGTAAGTAATCCATTGCTTAAGGTTACAAAGTTTGGTGATTTATGAAAACTTGGTTGACAACAAAATCCAAAGGGGGACATTGTTAGGACCAAGCTGAAGGAAGATATGGTTTGCAGGGTTTGTCTTTTGTTGATCTTGAGGAATTTTTCATAAAGGAAATACACCTTGAATTTATAAGAATTCAGAAGCTGGAAGTTTGAATGTTCGGAATCGATAATGTTGAACATTAGGAACCTAGTTTATGAAGCATTCGGAGTCTGGAATTCGGAATCTGGAAGTTTGAAGATTCCGAACCGATAATATTGAACATTCGAAACCTAGTGTTCGAAGATTTCGGAGTCTGGGATTCAGAGTCTGGAAATTGAAATGTTCGGAACCGAGATATTGAAAATTATTGAAATCTTGCTGATAGGAGATGTGAAGACCCTTAATCTGATGATTCTTTTCTGATCTTAAAGTTCTCACAAATCATGAAAAATTTCATGATAAAATCTGGTTGAATATATGGTGAAGAAGAAGTTCATAGCGAGAAGTTCAGAGTCGACTTCCTGAGTAAGAAGTTCATAGAGAGAAGTTCGAAGTCGACTTCCTGAGTAATAACTTCATAGAGAGAAGTTCGGAGTCGACTTCCTGAGTCAGAAGTTCGTAGCGGGAAGTTCAGAGTCAATATGATGAGTTAGATGTTCGGAGTAACGAAGTTTGGAGTTGACTTCCTAAACCTGAAGTTCGTAGCCAGAAGTGCGGAGTCATGCTAAGAATTGGTGAAGTCGTTCCGAGAACCAGAAGTCATTCTGAAAACCTGAAGTCATACAGAGAACTAGTGAAGTCGTATCGAGATCCATAGGAGTCATACCGAGAATTCAAAATCATTGGTATCGATGAATAAAGAGGAGTCATACCGAGAATGAAGAATTTGTCATACCGAGGAAGCAATGAAATTCCATACCGAGAAGTGATGAAGAGACATACTAAGATTTTAAATGGTGTCATACCGAAGAAGCGGTGAAGATTCATGACGATAATTGAAGTGATGCCAAAGACTCAAGAAGGATGGATCAGAGAAAGTGATGCCGAGAATCAGGAAGGGTGGATCTGAGAATATGATGCCAAGAAGACAGATGATAGGATCCAAGAATGTGACACCGAGAAACTTGTGTAACAATGTCAGATCTGGAAAAGGCCAAATTTCTAAATCAAGAGAAGTGGAAGAAGATTCGAGAATATTCTAGAAGCGTTGACAAAGTCTTAGTTACTCCAAGATTTTAGGAGAAATTAAGATTTGGGTGAATTTGAGTGAGCGGAAGATATTTTGGTTTCATGCCTAAGCACACTTTGGAGCTCCTATAAAAGGAGATCAGATTTATAGGTAATAATTGATGATGATGTAGTGAGAGAAGCTCTGATAATCTAGAGAGATAAATAAGTGTGTGGCCAACTAATTTTTTATTTTAGTTTCAATTGAAATGAGAATTTGATACTAGTTGACACCATATTGAGTTTCTCGGATTAAAGAAAACTCAGATTGAAGAATCAGAGTGAAGAAGAAAATTCGGATTGAAGTATCAGAGTGAAGAATTCAGAGTGGAGATTCGGAATGGGGAATCAGTACTGGCTATCAACCTATTGAATTTCTCAGACTTAGGAAGATTCAGATTGAATAATTGGACTGGGAAAATTTGGAGTGGAAATTCTGAATGGGAAGTTCAGACTGTAATTGATCTATCTCAAGTCCAAGGAGTCCTTGCCTTTCTTCTGGGTAAGGAAGTGAATATTTGTGATGAACTTGATTACACTTGTGTATTTTAAAGGGAGTGCAGGTAACATAAGTTGTTATAAGAAATGAGACTTTTCCCTATTGTGATAAAAGGGTGAACACGCACTGTAGTGATTGTTTCATAGTGCTTCACGAGTGTAAGTGTATATCCTACTTGTTGTAATCCAAGTATCGTTTTCTTAGTGGATTGTATGGTGCTGGATTGTTTCCAACCATACCAAGGATGTAGCTATTCTTATTTAATAGTGAACCTTGTAAATTGTTGTGTTCCTTTGGATGTGTGTTTGTTTTTTTCTCAGCAGGTAAGTATATCTTTAATAGGAGACAAAGGTTGTTCTCTTTTTAAGGGAACTTAAAGGAATAAAAAGGGGTACCACTGATTCACCCCCCCCCCCCCCCTCTCAGTGGTTCATTACTCCAACTGGGTCCTTACAGTTTCTACCATTCTATTCCTTCATCATTTAGTGGAATGGTATCCATGCAAGTGCCTCCATCAGGTATGGGATCTACGGCTCCGTGTTAGGCTGGGATTTCATTTTCTAAAGGCTAATTACGCTGAGGGAGTGGAGGTTATGGTCTAGGTAGTCAAGTTCCAGAACACCAATGTTAGAAGAGTGGGCCTAATCAAGCTGGTCATGTAGAATATCAGGTTTTAAGATCAGGATATATGTATGTAGTGTGACCAACACTAGTGGAGTAGATTTTTGGGTCCCCTATGGTTAGAGGTACTATCCTTGTAGCCTCAACTTTAGTTTGTACCCTTTTTGACATAAGTGCATCAGACTCTTTCATATCTACTATGACTTTTGAGAGTTTGGGTCTTTCCATAGATTACTTATATGGAGTTATGTCTCTTGATACTCCTTTTGGGGATATAATAGAGAGCATAAGCTAGTACCAGGAGTTCCCCCTTGAGATAGGTGGGCACCGTTTCTTCTGGAATTTCTTCAGCCTCGAGATGAACGACTTTGATTTCATTCTCAGTATGAGTTGGCTCATTCTTTATCTTGACCAAGTTTATTTCTATTTTTGTTTATTTTCCTTCACAAAACCTGATAGAAGTACATATATACACAAGGGATAATGGGATATCCAAGAAGATCAAGCTGGACCCAAGCATTCTAGGTTGGGAAGAATCACAACTCAGCTAGCAAGTATCCTAATGAGCGATCAAGGACTATATTTAGTGGAGTTCCCTCCCATTGTGGATTGTTTCAAGGGAATATTCCTTGATGATTTCTCTGACATACCTCATGTGAGGGACGTTGAGTTCACTATTGAGCTAGTGTCAGGTGCATCACCAATTTCCATTCCTCCTTATAGGATGGAACCAACATAGCTACATGAACTCAAGAAACAGCTTGAAGATATCAAGGATAAGGGTTTTATCAGACCTAGCACATCGTTTTGGGTTTCACAAATACTTTTTTCCAAGAAATCATATGGTACCCTCAGATTGTGCATGGATTGTCGTCGACTAAAACAGCTTATAGTAAATAATTAGTATTCATTACCTCATATAGATGACCTCTTCAACTAGCTCTGAGGATCAATTGTTTTCTCTAAGATAGATATGAGGTCAGGATATCATCAGGTGTGTGTGTGTGTGTGTCAACATCAGATATAACATGTATAGATTTCTAGAGCAGGTATGGCTTGTTGTAGTTTTTTATTATTCTATTCAATATGACGAATGTTCCAATAGTTTTCATGGATCTGATGAATCGTGTTTTCTACCCATTCCTTGATTCCTTTATGGTAGTCTTCATAGAAGAAATATTAGTGTACTCGCACTCTATAAACGACCATTCCAATCAACTTGATATCATGATGAGTACACTAAGAGAGCACCAGCTATACACGAAGCCTAGTAAATGCCACTTTTTCATCAGTAAGGTTCACTTATTGGTTCATATCATGTCAGAGGAAGACGTTTTAGTCAACCCAGAGAAGGTGAGTGAAGTGGTTTCTTGGGAGCATCCCAAGAAGTTTTTTTACATACACTTATTTTTAGGGATTTATAGAAATTACAGACGTTTAGTCTAGGAATTTTCCCACTTAGAATCCCCTCTTATGGACTTGAATAAGAAGGGTTTGCATATCAATTGGTCAGATGTTTATGAGAAATCATTTCATGAGTTAATGGGAAGACTCAAGAAAGTTATGATCCCGATTCTTCCCAATATAGTTAGAATTTATATTGTTTACTATGATTCTTTAGGAGGTGGAATGGGTGTAGTTCAGATGTAGGTGAACGAGTCATGGCTTATGGATCCTGCCAACTAAGGCCTCATGAGTGGAACTACCCTGTGTGTGACCTCGAATTTGCAGTTGTGGTTCATGGTCTATGTTGTTGGATACATTAATCGTTGTGTTAGAGGTCTTTTGTTTAAACCTAACATAAAATCTTGAAATATATCATCACACAACAAGAATTAAATTTGAGGTAGTTTAGGTGGGTCAAATACCTATAGTCATTTGAGTTTGTTCTTACTTACACCCCTGGAAATGGTAATTCCATAGCTAATGGTTTGATCCACAAAACAAACACACAAGATGTCAAAGCAGCTAGCAGTGAGTGGAAGATAATGAATTTGTTTTCTGAGATGCATCTAGAGTTTTAGGAGCAGTGTGGACAACCAATTATAGCAACTCTTTATATGATGTCCTCTCTTCTAGATAAATTCTACATGTGATAGTTATCTGATCTGGAGGGGCTCATTTTGAGGGAGAGCATCACAAGATAGAACCTGCCTCCTAGTTGGCTTATTGATAATAGTGAAACTATTCTCTACCATGGTCATGTATGGGTTCCTTCTGATATTTGAGAGGAGATGATGAGGGAATCTAATGCCCCTATTTGGGAAGTTCATCCTAGACTTACTAATATGTACAAAGATATGCACCATCATTACTTGTGGTCAGGTATGAAAAAAATAGCAGGTTTCATTACTTGGTGCTCCACCTATCAGCTGGTTAATGTATTGAACCAGTGACTTTCTAGACTCTTATAGCATCTTTCCATTCATGAGTGGAAATGGAATGATGTCACCATGTATTTTGTTATATAATTTCCAATATCTCCTCGAGGCAGCGATGTAGTATTGGTGATTTTCGATACGTTGACTAAAGTCACACACTTTTTACTAATTTAGGAGACCAGCTCTATTGATTCATTAGGGAGTCTATATATTCAGAAGATAGTTTTACTTCATGGTGTGCCATGTTCTATTGTGTTAGACCGGTACACCCATTTCACATCACAATTTGGTAAAGGTTTATAGAAGGAACTAGGTTCATAGGTGATTTTGAGTACTGCATATCACCCCTAGACTAATGGGCAATTCGAGCGGACCAAACGGGTGTTAGAGGATATGTTGTGGGCCTATATTTTTTATTTTAGTGGTTATTGGGAGATATATATTCCTCTAGTTGAGTTTTCCTATAATAAAAAATTTCAAACAACAATTTAAATGGATTATTATGAGGCCCTCTATGGTATACTAGGTCATTCACCTCTATGCTGGCTCGAAGTAGATGAGGTAGCTCTTTTGGGCCCTCATCTCATTCAAGAGACTTATGAGAAAGTATAACTAATTCATAAGTGTATGGCTACATCTCAATCTAGATATAAATATTATATCGATCGTCATCGTAGACCCCTAGAGTTTGAGGTGGTACATCGGGTCTTGTTACGTGTTTCGTCGAGGTTGGGTCATAAGTAGGTCAGAATATAGAGAAAGTTATCACTGAGATATATCGGGCTATTTGAGACAGTGGAGATATTAGGGATGGTAGCTTATTAGTTTCTATTATCTCATAGGTACCATGTCATTTGTGATGTATTCTATGTATCTCAGTTTCAACATTATCATCCAGACATGTATCATTCATTTAACCCTGATGAAATCGATCTTGAGGTGGATGCATCCTTCGAAAAGTGTCTGATTCATATCATCAATCATATAATAAAGGTTCTCTGAGGTAGGTATGTCCCTATGGTCTAGGTTCTATGGTATCACAGACACATTTAGGATGAGACCTGGGAGTGGGAGACTGATGTGCATGTACAGTGGTCAGAACACTTCTCAGACGAAGTTCCACTACCATTGGAAGGGAAACTTGGGGACAAGTCATCTTAAGGAGGGTTGGTTTTTAAATATCAGCCTTAACCATGGTATGGACTATTTAATTATTATTCTAATTCCTTAAAGTGACCTAAGACACACACTCGCGTGACCTGAAGTTGGTCCCGAGCAGCATATTTTTTTTAATGGTTACTTGAGATTTATGAAAAATAATACACAATTCCCTAGCATAATGTTTCATGTTAAAAGAAATTAAAATAAGTAAAAGGAATAAATTTAAATTTAAATAAATCAAAATAAATATAAATGGAATAAATATAAATAATAAAATAAAAAATTGGTTAGGATAAATTTTAAAATAATTAAAATGGGTGTAACCCATTATTATTATTATTCTTTTCTCCCTCCCTTTTATTTTTTATTTTTATTTTTATTATTTTATTTATTTATTTTCCTTTTATTTTTTCCCTGTCCTTTATTTCTTTCCTTGTCTTTCATTTTTTTCCTCCTCTCTTCTCCCCCACTCCTTCTGTGCATCATGCCCCATGTCCAGGTGGTGCACCTCCCTCCTCCTCTACTTCAGAAGCCCAATGCATCTTTGATTCTCCTCTTATTTCATCATATTCTGAAGAATATTGAATCTATCGGTAAGGCTTATCATCCACACCAATTAATTTCAGGTTTCATCCTCTCTCTATAGCACAATCTTCTGCATAATGTTTTTACCAAAACTTGGGGTTTTTGTTAAATCCTCTGATTTATTCCATTTTAGGTCAAATAAAAGGTTTTCATAGAACATGGTGTATACAATGACTATGAGGTAGGGTGGATATTTTCTTTCCCATTGTTTCGCTTCTTTGTTCACTTTACAACATTGTACTACTCATCAGTGCCTACCGATGAATCCTAAATAATGCATTTTAATTTAATTAAATTGTTTTCCTTGATCTTTGTAACCCTAGTTTAAGGTGAACCACTTACTAGGTTGTTTCAATGTCATTGGACACCCCTTTTGGTGTGCCGACATAATTAGGCTTATTTACCATTTTCCTTGAATCTTTAATTAATCAAATATGTGTGCATGTGAGATAATTTGGGTTGAATTTCTAAATTGAATAAATTGTTTAGGATGAATCATAAACCATGAATTTGGTTTTCCTTTGAATTTTTTCTACCTAAATAATTTTTGATTTAAGTCTTTTCATGCTTTTCTATTGTTAAATGTCATTTCCTCTTATTACACTGATAAAGTGAATTTTTTGTTTAATATTGTGTTATTATTATTAGTTGTGACTATTGGGCTTGATTAATTAGTAATCAAGTGTCATTAAATGGTTAGTTAAATGGTTGTAATAATGAATTCTTACTCTGTTATATATATGCCTCTCTTTTTGTTTTAAATAAAATTAGGTCGGGGACAGAATGTGGGTCCCATATTAAGAACCCACAAATGGACTCTCCATGCGTGATAGGTTACCACACAATGCACTGAGAAAGTGATGTTTTAGGCTCACCATCCAAGGGATTCACTGGGATTTTTATTATACTAATGGGTGATACCAGTTAGCTAATGGGTAGCCGAGGAAAGACCTATTTCCAAGATGGATATTTCAATCCTTAGTTGATACTCGGTCCCTTACATGTGATACCTAAGATGGAATCATAGTTACCATACCATTATCAATACTTGGACTTTAGAAAGGGTTGCCTTGGATGGGATCATGGCATTAGATATAATTGAATGAATGTACCGTAGAGATACCATAGGGATGGGATCAGACTCCACCTTTGAATTTTTAAATTTTAATATAAAGGCTTGAGATGATTTTATTGATATTACATAGAGTTTTCTTATGTTTTGGGATACCACTCTTGTGCCATTAGTGTTCCTGGTTTTGATATATGCATTAGAACCTAAGCTAAAGCACAATATTTGGGATATGAACTTTTCTTTGGTCCATCATGTTACTTAAGCCTTGCTATATATATTCTATTTTACCAGGTATCTCATTCAGAATTCTGGATTAGGCCAAATAAGGTGATAGGGATGAGTGTCCAATTAGGAACACAAACCAAATTATAGATATTTAATTTGTTTAAATAAATTTCACTTAATATAAATGGCACATTGTTATTTATCTACAACATAAAATGGAAAGTTTTAGACATCATGGGTGCTAGCCTACTAAGATTATATCTCACACCCTACCTGGGCACAATTTGGTACCTGAGTAGACTTTATGTTCGCAGTTGTGGATACAGGGAAGTGTGTTGCTCTCAATGCTTGATTACTTTGTTGTTTTGGTTGGAGCTTCAGGGGAAGAGGACTGAGCCTATACTCAAAATTTCTTGTGGAATTTTTTGGTATTTTGGTAGTTTTATTAGCATGTAGACTATGCTTGTACCCCATACCCCTACACTTTGATTTATTTGTTTATAGAATCATACATTAACATCATCATGGTATCTATTATGACTATTCAAGTTCCTCTGTTATTATTTATACTGTTGGGTCATTTATCTTCTTTGGCTACTATATTTTTTTCTCTATGCTTCTGCTACTTGTTCATATATTATTTACTATTGTGTAATACCTTATCCTGTGAGGGAATAGTCTCCTCATAAACTTGCCTAATGATCATCCTCCTAGTCAGAACACTCTAGAATTTGGGGAGATGCACTTGAGGTCTTATGGCCCACCGTCTTGGGACCCAGTTTAGTGGCACTCGAGGTGGGACACTACAAAAGTTTCAAAATTAATTTTATTATTATTCAAAAAAAAGACATAATTTTTTTTAGAAAATGGTATTTTTGAATCATATAAAGACTTTACAAAAATTTAATTATTTTATTATTAATATGTTTTATTTATATAAAACTGTTATACTTAATATTTAATAATTATTTATTACTATTAAGATTACTTTGTTTAATGGCTAGGTTATAATGGTAATTTTTAAATAACTATATTAATAAAATATCATAGTTTTGTTAAAAGTCAGTGTTGCATGTAATGCAAGTTACACCAGTGATGCATGTAGTGAAAGATTAACTTGGTATTTCATGTAACAAAATCTATCAAATAAATTTAATTTATTAGAAATAAAATAATTCATAAAAACTCAGGTTGTTAAATTATACCCCCTTAAAATTAATTTCACCCTTGAATTTTGATGCTCCAATACAAAAAAAATGATACTTATACCTCATTGTATCCTCAAGTTCACATTCAGTTTTTTAAACTGTTGGTTTTTTCACAAAACAATTATTATATGAGAGGCATTTTTTCATATAACATTTTCTATATGATCCATAATCTTCATGGGTGGATCCTCATAATAAAGATCTTTCTTCATCGGTATATCCTCTTTGTTCTATACATGTGGATGGTCAGGTATGTACTTCCTCAGAAGAGATACATGGATCACATTTGGGACTTGAGATAGGTTCAATTGAAGATCCATATGATATTCTACCATCTTGATATGATCAATAAATTCAAAGGGAATTATGCACCAATGGATTATTTTTTATTTCTTCCTGAATCTCATAACCTTCTTCCACAGAGAAATTCGTAGAAACACCTTATCACCAACTTCAAATTCTAGATAATTTGAATGATTTTCCAAATAACTTCTTGGTAAACTCTGAGTTGTATTGATGTGTTTTTAATGGATTTTACCTTCTCTTACATTTATTTAGTTATCTTAGGTATCAATAGCTTTCTTTCTCCAACTTCATTCCATTATGTCGAATCTCTTCATTTCTTTCCATAGATCTCTTTACAAGTATCCATCTAAATTATTGGGTGAAATATATTATTTTAAGAAAACTCAAATAGAGGAGTGTATTGATACCGAACACCTTTTAAATCCAATAAAAAAGATCACAGCATATCCTCTAGGGATTAAATTATTATTTCAGTCTGACCATCTGTTTGAGTATGATACATAGTGTTGAAACTCAATTTAGTGTCAATATCTTTATGAATACTTCTCCAGAACATTGAGTTATACCTCATATCCCAGTCATACATAATGAAATTTAGTACTCCATTCAACCTTACTACTTCCTTAATGTTTATCCTAGAAATATAATCTAGAGGGGAATCTTATCTGATAGAGATGAAGTGTGATGCCTTAGTAAGAAAATAGAATACAACCCATATAGCTTTATGCCCTTTAGATGTTTTGGGGATTCTAAAAAATCCTTGGTTATTTTCTCCAACTTCCATTATTTTATGGTTAATGGATTCAATATCCTCTTATAATTTTCTATTTCAACCTTAACTTTCTAACATACCAATCACTGAGATACAAACTTTGGGATAAATCTCTTCATTTCATCACACAAAAAGTATTCTTTCAATTATCCATTCATCATTTTACTTATAAGATGAATAGATAATGAAGAACTATGGGATTCCTCTAACAAATGCTTCTTCAAATCTGGTAAGGATTGAACAAATACATGGTTTTTGAACCTTATCAATCAATCAAGATCAAGGTTAAACTCAAAAACATTTCTAACCTTCTTTTGTAGCTCTACATATTTTTTCTATGCCTCTTTTATCATTACATGGATTTATGGTTGAAAATTAAATTGATCAAGATAATATTTTTCCCCTTCAATCATGATTTCCAGATCCATCCATTTCAAATCCATAAATATTAGATATTTTTTTATACTTCTCATGGATATCCTTTTGACTGAAAGCATCGGCCACCTTGTTCTCTTTGCCAAGGTGGTAATGTATTTAGTATTCATAATCTATAATAAGATATAACCATATTATGAGGTTCATGTTCAACCCCTTCTTTGTTAATATATACTTTAAACATTTGTGATCAATATATATATCACACTTTTATCCAAAAAGATAATGCATCCATATCATTAATGCAAAAAACTATCATAGCTAACTCCAAATCATTAGTTGGTAATTTTTCTCATGAAACATCAATTGTTGTGAGGAATGATCTATAACCATGTCATAATATATCAAAACACATCCCCATTCCTTCTTGTATGTGTCACTATATATTACAAACCCTTCTCTGCTATATGGTAATGTAAGCATCGTTACGCTGATTAATATTCTCTTTAGTTCCTTAAAATTTTACTCGTGTTCTCTTGTCAAGAGGAACTCCATTACCTTATAAGTTGACTTGGTTATAGGATTATATAGTCCTAAAAAGTTATCCAAAAATCATATATAATATCAATATAAACCAATAAAACTATGGATCTCAGCCATTGTGGTTGGTCTAGGCCAACATTCAATAGGGGAAAATGATTGTGCTCTTTACTATTGATCAAACAAGTCATTAATACATGGAAAAAGATACTTGTTCTTAATTATGATCTTATTTAGGTCCCAATAATCAATATAGAATCTCATTAATCCATATTTATTTTTACTAAAATGAATAGTTTCACCCCCAAGGTGACACACTTGGATGAATGAATCCCTTGTTGAGGTTTTCTTGGAGTTGCTTCTTCAATTCTTGCAACTCAATCAAGGATATTATATATGAAGTATTTTAAATTATTAAGGAACTAGGTGTGAATTATATTAAGAACACAACATCAGGTTTTGGTAGAATACTAATAAATTAATCTAGAATGACATCAAAAAATTCCTACACAATAGGCATATTATTGATTTCAAGTTTTTTCCCAACCATTTCAGATAAACATCCATTCTGAATAGGAATCAAGATACATGTAGTAGATTTTATCTCCATCAAAAGTTTGTACTTATCATAAAATTGATATATGTTCATAGGATGGTTTGGAATATCAGACTTGACTTGCATTCCTTGATAATTGATGTGTAATTTGTATAGATAAATCCAATCCATTACTAAGATAATATCAAATTCTACCAGAGGGAAAATGAAATGATTTTCAAGAAGAACATTCCAACCAATGTAAACTAGAGAGGAATCATATACTTGATATGTGATCATCGTATCATTATGTGTTTTCAAAACTAATTCTATATCTAATAATTTGGGTGGAATCTTGATACCCTTAGAAAAAATTTTAAGTATCAAATAATGGATAGATATGTAGTCAAATAAAACATTATCATTTCTTGAGTGGATAGTAAGTATACCTTTCACCATGTCATTATCATACCCCTTATCATCAATAGTTATCACATGAGATTTCCCCTTTTAACTAAACATAAGATTCTACTACCATTTATCATTATCATTAACCCTTAGTTTTGAGAATTTGTTAACATAATCCCATTCTCTTTACACTTGAAGCTCTGAAGTGTGGGTGGTGCATTTTGTGCATCTTTCTCTCTATTTGTATCATTTTCTAAATTCTTTCCATAACATCAAAAATAAATTTCCCAATGACCTTCCCTTCAACATTTAAAACATTTACTAGTCCCCTTATGGAAATATCCTCCATGATCATTCCCACACTTTGAACATAAAGGAAATTTCATCTTCTTATCTATATGGTTTTTATATTTTCCTTTGAACTCCATTATTAAGTTCTTGTCAATACCATGATATTGATATATAACTCCAAACTCCATTTCCACCTTTATATCTCATAAAAATCTCTTCATAGCCACTGATTTCTCTTATGGGTAACATCATTTAGAGATATGGTTTTAAGCTACTAAATAATTCATCAACCTTACTTTTAGGTTGGATGATAATACCTGAAGCATACATCCCAAGTCTTGTAAAATTTTCCTCATAGGTTAAAAAATATTCATCATCCTTTACTTTATCTCAACGAACTATTTCACTGTATTTGTATGGATAACATAAGAAAAGTACTTAATGAAATATAATTCCATAAACTCATCCCAATGCATGGAGTCAATTTCAACTTATTTTCTCTTATTATTGATAAGATTCCATAATTTATCCACTTCACCTTCTAAAGAGTAAATAACTGAAATGACATTTTTCATGTTTTGAACACTATAGAAAGGAATCATTTTAGTGGTACTAATCCATTAATTAGAAACTATTGGATCAAAAGACCCTCTAAAAGAATTTGGATATTTCTTTATGAAGGACTCAATATAATTGTGTTCCCTACTTTGTTTATTTAGAAGTCCAACATGATTCATATCATGAGAAAGTTGGGTGAGCATAAAAATGTTGTTTTTCATTCCAACTCCCATAACATTTGGATTCTCATGATGATAATCATTTCATTTTTATTCACAATCATAATTAACATAGTTCCTTTGGGTTCCATACATTGACTAAAAAATCACAGTGTATGAAACATAATCATAGTGGGGAATAATAGATTCATGAAAACCACATATAGAATTTCTAAATCATGACACTTTAATTTTAATCTATGATATATTAGTTTTATCCTAGGTCATTCATAATCATATTCTATTTAAATACTTCATGATGGTTTGTGAATATTTTTTTTAATTTCCAAAGAATATCCCCTAGGAGTGTCAAACTAGGGGTGTAGTAAGGCCCATTGTTATCCACTAGTTCTTGATCAATTCTATCACAATATAGTTTTTTCAAGTTTATTAAACCTAATTAAATCTATTCCAATTCCATGTCTACTTATAGTATCTAGACAGGGATGTAATATCTTGGAAAACACTTTCTTTATACTTTACCAAAATTCCAAGATATTTTCCTATACTTTATATCATCCTTAGAATTAACCTTAGACATGTCCTTAGGGATCTCACTAAGGTTTTCTCATCCTAGTTTCCAAAGGGTAACAAAACATATCATTAGATACCAACTATAGTGACCTGGGGTTTATATACATAGATATTACATCATTTTTTTATGAATATTCATTACATTACATAAACACATTCTTGAGGCCCATAATAGTTTGGTGTCAATGGAAACTTTGAAACACAAATAATTGGAAAATAGGTGAGATGCATCATCTGCCACTAAATTATTTATAGTTATCACTATTCTTAGAAATATAATACATAATACATATCTTCATAACTTTGGGAAAGGAAACAGAAGAAAGGATGATCTCATATGCTCAATAAGGGTAAACATGGGAGATACATAAGAATAACCTGAAAATAAGCGTACTTGAACATAATAATTACATTTAAAAACCATACCCTACATATAAAATATCATAATATTGAGTCATGGAAGAAATATTCGAACTTCATAAGGCACTAATCATAAGGAAATCAAATACAATGAGCAATTTTAGCATAAAATTATCATAAGACATAGAGTTGGTTGCATGCACATAAGTATAGAAAATCATTTCCACGTTATCCAAGGTTTGCTAATAAGGCTATAATATGGGAATTATTTCACTCCCCAAACTATAATAGCAGTCAATGTTCACTTTTAATACCATTATAGTGGAAAAATTCCTTACTAAACTGGGTTCACTCTCCATTCAATCCCAATCTTACTGAACCAGATTCACTCCCTTTTCTAGTCCTATTTATCTCATGAGAAATAAATCATTACCCAATTCATTGGTGTGAGATATAGATCCCACTCTTCACACAATGAAATCATACACATGTGTTTTAGAATATCATAAAACATTCATTATATCATAACCCATGAAGTTAAATGGGTTTCATAAACCTTTCAACATTTCATAACCTATGTAAAATAGATGTGTTTCATAATCATTTCATTATTTCATCAAAGCATAACCAGTGAAAGGAATAGGGTTTCATAAGAATCATATCATGTTATAACCCATAGAAGATAAAATGGTTTCATAAACATCATACCATCATATAAAAAAACCATTAAGAGAAAGAATAATAATTTTATCCTTATATCATATCCCTAGTAAGATATAGGTAATATCAACAGATGTCATCTTAGATGGAAAATAATTTTTAAAGGTCATTTATAACATTTCTAGAGGAAAGTATCCTTTATGCTTTAAAAAATTATTTTCTTTAAACATAAAACATCTTGAAAATAATTTTATTTTAAAATAAAATTGAGAACATATAATTTAATATTCAATGTAATGATTTTTCATGATGTTGGAAAATTTATTTCATGCCATACATGTTAAAATGAAGATCGTTTTCACATTTTTTGTAAAATTCAATCAATCATTATTTATAAAATGATGTGGATATTACTTTAAAAAAAATTAAAAAGTAAATCATGGGTATAATTTTCTTTTTAAATCATAAAATAGTAATAAAACGTTTTTTAGAACATTTTTAGAAAACATTGTTTTGAAGAAATCATACTTTCGATCTAAGAGAGAAATAAAGTTGGATTTTCTTGAAAGTATTTTATTAATAATTTAACTTTTCAAAGAGTTTAAATATAGTAAAATTACTAGAATATATAACTAATAAATATATGAGAATAAAATTCATGAAAATTATTTAGAGTTATATCATGAGATTTTAGCATTAGAGACTCAATTATAAAAAATCCGGATAAATGATGAGATTGTAACATAAAATCTTTACCACTTTGGTGACATTGAATCATAATAACCATGAAGTAATAACATTAAATGAATCTTAAAATATCATAAGTATGAATATACTCATGATATTACATTTAAAAGAGTCTATATTTACACCTCATTAAAGAATATAGGTTCATAACATAACATATGTCTGAAAAAAGGAAAATTGAGACAAAAATCCATTACCTTAAGTCTTTAATTTCATCATATTCATTAAAAAAATCCTTTAAAATAAATACAAATATATTATAAATATATTAAATAACTGTATTCATATATTTTATACCAAATTTTATGTACTTATTCGCTTTTATTACCTGTTTATTAACAATTCTATGTTAAAGTCAAGTTTTGAGCAATAACTGCTTTGTTTTTAAAGTATGATTTGAATTTTTATGTTTTATCCTATTAATTATATAATGGTTTTATCATATTGATAATTTAAACTATGATATAAATATCATATATATTAAATATATTTTTATTTAAAGTAATTCACAAAATTTAGTGGCAAGAAATGAAATACATTATTCACAAAGACGGTAGGTCATATGTATGCACGAACGTTATTTCCATTTTATTTCTGAATTAAAATAAAGAAAATTAAATGATATATATTATCATTATATAATAATTTTTATTTCATATATATTACATTTTTTTAAACTCATCATTAATACCTTCTATGTAAAGTGTGAACAAATCACATTGCTTTACAAGGTAGTAGTCTGTCGTGCACACGAGCGACGTTATCATATTCTCACAAAATAGCGAGTATAAAGGTATATGTGATATAATAATTAAATAATCATAATAAAATAATTAAAATCATATATAACTAATGAATCCATCATTTTAGCCATCCTTTAGATGTGGTAATAGAAAAACGAATGACATCCATTCGGGAGGCGGTAGTCTACCGTATACACAAACGATGATTCTGTAACCCATTTGATGGAAGTGGAGATGTTTGTACATAATTAAATTAAATTAACAACATATAATATTATTTTATATACTTATGTTATTATATCATCATGGTTTAATAATATTTTTAGGGGGTGGAGGAAGAAATAATACAATAAATGCTTGTTGAGGACAATTACCTCTTTTCGGGTATCCTCCATAGGTTTGTATTAAAAGCCTTCCTAGGTTTAATTTGTGTCAAAAATAAATCTCATATGATTATAGGAGGTAATTTGGGAAGTTATTTTGAAATATATTGTCCAAAACAAAAAGGGTTTTAAGGTGTGAAGAAGAGAGGAGTGTGGGTGGTCTTTTATAAGTGGGGGAGAGGACATAATAGCCATGTTCTAAAAGAATTGAGTGATCCCACATTTTTCACATGTAAAAAGGGTAAAAATAGATCAAATTAAACCCTTATACATTATAAGGTAAAAATAGGGCCATAAAATATATTTTAGACATGTTTATAGATAAATTTTACCCTTATATTTTTAGTTTAACCACCGGTAAAACCAATTTTACCTTAACTCCGGTAAATAATTTTTAATGTTTCTACTATTAATCTTTGATCCAAAATTAATTTGACCTTATTATAAATTATAAATTATTTTAAATCCAAATATGGAATCCATTTTTTAAAATTCAATTAAAATTATTCTCAAAAATTAATCCCACAGACGTGATGAGAAAGTGGGTTTTTAAAGAGAAAATGTTCAAAAGTTTACAAAATTTTTACATCCAATTTCAATATGAAATTTATTGCAATGATATAAATTGGATTAAAATATTTATAATTTAACTAATTACACTATAATACTAATTTAAAATATAATTTAACTTTATAAATAAATTAAACAAAAAGTTAGTTTTAAATTAAAATTTAGTATTATTCACTATTCAGCAAAAATGAATCTTTTAAAAAAATCACAAAAAATCACCCTAATATAATTCTGAAATTTTTAATTCAAAAATTAGTTTTATTTTAAGAAATTATTTTATAAAATCGTAAAAAAATTATTTTATTATTGTTCACAAAAAGTCAAAAAAAAATTTGATAAAATAATATTTTTGAAACATATAAAGTCATTACCAAAAATTATGTATTTATTATAAATATATTTATTTATATAAAAAATTATATTTAATATTTAAAAATTAGTTATTACTATTCATATTTATAATTTTAAAGGCTATGTTATAATTGTCATGTTTAAATAACTATGTTAATAATATATTGTGGTTTTGTTAAAACACAATGTTGTGTGTAAGGAAAGATAAGTCATTGTTGCTTATAGCATAAGATTAATGAGGTGTTATGTGTAGCTCAAGCTATCAAAGTAATTTTATTTCTTCAAAAAACAATAATCCATAAAAACATTGGGTGTTATGTATTCTCATTATTGATTTTATAGTATATCAAGATATCATCAATAAATACAACAATGAAATTATTAAGATAATCCTTGAATAATTAGTTTATCATATTTATAAAAAAGATAGTTTAATAGTTCATAAAAATAGAATTACTGTATATTTTTAATATTCCCATCACTAGAATACCTTCATTATTCACATTTAGTTGATGATACCCATAACAAAGATCGATCTATAAAAAATATTGATCTCCTTGATATTGATCTAATAAGTCATAAATAAAATGAAGATGATAATTTTTATTTATTATAATGGAATTTATTTCCTTTTAATAAATTCAAAACCTCAAAGTCCCAACTTTATTCTTATTAAAAATAATATGGGGACCCCATCGTGAAACATTGGGGAATATAAATCCCTTTTTACAAAAATCCTATTTCCGTCTCTTCAATTCCACTAATTACATTGTTTCCATTCTATATGGAGTTTTAGATATAGTTTTTTCATTAGGTATGAGATCAATGGAAGAATAAAATTTACACTTAGGTGGGTGTTCTGATGGTTATTCAAAAAACACATCAATGTATTCATGTATAATTGTTTCATCCTCTATTTTAAAGATACCTTTCCCCTTCATAGGTTGTGTCTACTATTTTTCTCAATGTATTTCATTATAGAGAGATATTAGAGGTGGATTAAAACTTGATTTAGATAGTATATTATACCATATAAATACAATTGATTCCATATCTCCATCACAAATTATAACTTCATTCTCTCTGTAATAAATGTATAGACCCTGAACCCCATAGACCAAAGATGGTGACTCCTTTATTACATTGACATAAGATACAAGTAATAAAATCCTGAAGGACTGGCTAGTTTAGTATTCTTTGTAAACAAGATACATAAAAGGTTTTGATATTATATTTGAATAAAAAATTAAAAAATAATTTTTTGGAGAATATCATTATTCCCTCTAGAATATTCTTGTATATATTTTATAGTACACTTTTTGGATTCCTAGGAAAAGAAAAAAAATAAGGATAATACTAAATTCTCAGTAAGGTTTAATTCAAGTCTAAGATAACATGAATCATTGTTTATAATCAACATTTTAAGGTAAATAACTAAACATGTATTCCTTGTAATCAATAAACTGAGAAGGAAATGCATCCTGAGATAATATCAATGCAAAAATATCAGGGATAATAATTAATATATAAAAGATAAATAAATTAAAACACATTACATTTAATTAATAACATGACTATTATAATTTTATAAAGCATAGTCAATATGGAAATTTAAATAACATAAAGCACATACCATTTAATCAATAACAAAGAATTAAATTTATAAAAAGATAATATCATTTCAAAAATCTCATGGATAATAATAACTAAAATATTAGTGAAGGAAATACTTAATTATTTGACATCATGTTTCCTAGGACATGATACCTATATCGTCAATATTTTCCTCAATAAAATTTAAAACTTATCGGTAGAAACCCATTTAACTAAGGTTGGACAACTGATACATCCCATGAGACTATCGGTGCATCAAGGGGCTACCTATAAATGGGCCCCTATAATATCCCTACTTTTTCTACATTTGTCTTGGGTGTGATTTTAGGTACTTTTTTGTTTTTTCATAAGTAACTTTGATAGGATTTATTAATTGGGATATGTTTGGGTGGTGTCTAAGAAAATTTTCGATAAATGGGGAATTTCACAGTTGGAGAACGATTTGTATAAACCGTGAGGTTGTCTAGGAGAAGCTATGCACTCTTTAATCTTTTGAGGCAATAGCTTCAGCATGGTTAAATCATGGTTTGAGAGGTCATACAATGAAACTGTGTGAGGTCCCCCTTGAAATAGTGTCTAAAGCATAGTTAGCACATGTTTTTTATAACCATGCAACTAAGCAGTGCGCGGGTCATCAGTGAGATCCTAAAATTGTGAATATAACACGTTTTTACCTTTTAATGAACAATTTATTCTCTTATATAGACCTAACTTAGGATTTTACTTTCTTAAGGGTAATAGAAGGTTCTGCCATCAACCTGGAGGGATTCTAAATCCATCGGACCTCCGTTCTTTGATATTAAAATCCCAAATCGAAGATCCTCTCTTCACCCGATGAGTGGATCTCAACCCAATGCATTCCCCTTTCATTATCCTCTCTTTCCTTGATCTTTTTATGGAAGATATCCTATGTTTCTTTAGATATAAACTTTTTTGGTGAGTTATAGATCTAATATTGTAGATATATATCTAAATTGAATAGATCTTGATATCTTATTTTTGGTTTAAGGATTTAGATTTGGAATTTATATCTACATTATTGCACTACTTGGATTTTGGGGATTTCTATTGAGAAAATGTCTATCAATGAATCGAGGTGGGTGTTCTAAAATCTAATTCCCATAGTTGTGTATTTTTATGTATATGAAAATTAGTATAATTTCTAGCTTCCTTTAGCAATTAATTTTCTTAAATTGGGTTAATTAGGTTGACCAATTCCTTTATTAAAGCATTATTGAATTAAATGATTAGTTGAGGAATTAATCATGAGACTAAGGGGATTCCTTATTAGATAATTAATTTGGAAAATTTATTAGTAGATTTAGGGATTTCAATATAGATTATTAATAAAGGGATTAATTATGATATATCAAATTAGTTAAGTCAAGATAATTAATTTTGAATTAATTATGTACTTTGAGATTATGATCTAGATAATTAATTGAGGGATTAATTATGAAGATTTGAGATGTATAATGAGAAAATTAATTCTGGAAAATTAATTATGGGATGTTAATTGTGATATTGGTTAATTAATTATTGAATTAATTAATGGGATTTAGGTGTTTAATTAATTGTTGTGTTAACTAATGGGTTTGATGTATTTAACTAATTGTTGGATTAGTAATGGAATTGATGTGGATAATTAATTATGAATTAATTATGTGTTAATGAATTTGAACATGGTAATTCTAAATTGAGAATTATACATGGTAACATGGTCATTATACTTATGAGTAATGATAATGGGAACATGGTCATTCTATTGAGGGGTAAGCATGATAACATGGGTCATCTTACTTATGAGTGAAGAGAATGGGAACATGGTCATTATATTGAAGAGTGAGAATGGTAACATAGTCATCTTAATTACATTCATGATAATGGTAACTTTGGAAATGTGTCTTATAAATGTGAAACTAAATAATGGAAATAATGGAACTCTGATTTATGGCCTCACACAAGAATATTTCAAACTCTGACATGAGTCGAATCAGGTACTGAGATATCATAGCACCTTTGAATACTTCTATATCTAGTAAGAAGTAGCTATTAAGAGATGATATTACATGTGGAACACTTCAGGATTCAGAACGAGACAAATCTAGTATTTTGGTACAGGTCTCCATGGGAACCCTGGAGTCAATTTTGTTAGATGTGAATAAATGATAATGCAATAACTAGTTATTTATGCATTGTATGTATTTCTTATAGAACTGTATACACTACCTTCTGACTGGACTTATTTTAGACACCGTTGGTGGTGGACTACTGAGTTGTACTCACACACTATTCGAGATGCCTGATCAGTACCTGAGTATAATATATTGTTATAGGATAGGATAAGGTCAAAGGCCCAATGATAGATTGCTGATTTGGGATAGAGCTTGGATGAGGGGATCGGACATGGTTAAAAACCCACTTGGGGAGTCTTAGTGTCTTTATTTTCAGTTTCATTATTGACACTTGACACTGATATTGGTATAACATGTTTTCCCCTTCAGTTGAGTATTGTATTTCCAATTTGGTTATCTTGTGGCATGAGTATTGTTCTAGTTATATATGCTTCTAAAATTTTTTATTTTTGTTGGTGTTTTACTCTGATAAATGAGGTTATAGTCTCCCCATTAATGACTTACAAGACCCTCACTACTAGTCAGTATCCTCTAGCATATAGGGAGGCGCGCTTAAGGTCACATAGAAACCCGGATTAGGGCACTATCATGTGGTTCCCGGGTCGGGACGTTACGGACACGCCCATGTCTTTCATGTCCAAATCATTCCTTATATATAAAATAATTGATTTGATTCATAAAAAAATGTTCCTTATTTTCAAATATCCATATTGAGTAAAGACGATAGATTTATCAATATTTCCTTAGATAAAATATTACTTTCAATGTAGAACATCGTATATAGAAATGATAAGTGGTTTAAGAAATAAAAATATCCATGATAAATAATATGTATATTTTGATTAAATTTAATTTCTAGTGATTATAGTAAGGTGAACATTTCAATGGAATGTTATTGACTATAAAAATTAATCAAGGAAGTGAATGTTAATAATATCCACTATAAAATTAATCATAAACAATATAGAGGAATAATAAGGATTGTATCAATAAAATGTATCCCCATTGGAGTATATGTAAAATAAATATTTGTTTTCATTGATTAATAGAAATACCATAAAATACCATTAAAAATATTCTTGATGAAAATATCCTTTTCATTTTGAACATAACTTTTTAAAATCTAAAACATTTTGAAAATAATTTACTCTAAAAATCACTTTTAAAGAAACTATGAAATTAAATAATATTAGGAAATTAATTTTATTTAAAATTAACCTTGTAAAATTTTAAATTGATCTTCAAATAAATGGAATTCATAATAATGGGTAATTAAGTACATGTTGTACAAGTTAAAAAGAACATTCATTTTTCACTATAAAAAGGTTAGAGAAGTTACTTTTTTAGATAATGACATGAAGATTATTTTTGAAAAAATTTATAAAGAGTAAAAATGGGTAAAAATTTCATTAATAAATCATTTTTAAGTGGTTAAAAATATTTTTGAAAACATTTTTATAAAACATTGTTTTTGAAGAAAACATATTTCTGACTAAATAGAGAAATGAAGTTGAATTTCCTTAAATCATTTTCTCAATTATTTTAATTACCAATTATTGAAATAATGGTGATATTACTTGATAATATTATGAATATCTTGAGGATATAAAAATTAAATTATTTTTTTAGACAATTGTCAAATAATTTCTTTCAACTGAAGTTCAAGAATAAAAAATCTCGATTAGAATGAGACTGTGAAATAAACACTTACAATGGTCATAATGTTGAAGTGATAATTAATCAATTAATAGATTATCTATTTCAACTAAAAAACCACATAGAATAATTTTTAAAAAAATAATATAATATAAAGTCATTATATACACAATCTTATAATACCAAAGATGATAAAGGAGTAATATAACACAATAAAAAGAAATTGAGTGATGAAATTCTATACCACTTGGTAACCCTTAAGTAAAATATCGTTAGATAAAATAATTCAAATTGAAACTTAAAATACTATGAATAATTAATTATTATTTCTATTACATGTCAAATGGTAGGTATATGAACCATATAGAAGAAACTAGGTGCATAACATTACAATATGGCTCACTGAAATGAAATTGATATGAAATCACTTATGACACACATCCTTTTTGTTGAAAATGTATTAACCTCAGGTATAGTATATTTAAAAATTTTATTAACTTTTAATAGAACCATATTAATATTTTAATAACATATATGGTCATTTTATAGCATCTTATCACCTTTTTGTTAATAATATTTCATGATTTTCCTTGTTTTGGGTGTTAATTGCCTTATTTTTCATGCATGATTCATTATGAAAGATCTATTTCTTGTGAATCTTAAAAAGTTCCATCATCTAAAAAATAATAATCATGAAATAATTATATTATTTTCACATAAATTATACTTTTACAACCAATCATAAAATATGGTTATGAAATATGGAGTATGTTATAATCATGGAGATGGTAGACCATACGTACACATGTGTAATGTTTCCATTTTTCAATGATAATTATAGAAAGAAGGTAAGTAATATTTTATCTTCAAATAATTATCATAGTATCATAAATAAAATTTTATTTCTTTATATATACTAATATATATCATCTATTTTTTGTGGTGATGAAAATAGTGTCACATCATTTTGTTAAGGCGGTAGTCAAGACATACATGAATGACGTTATAATCTTTCGTTGAGTGTAAAGGTAAGAAAGAAAATGATAAAAAATATTATTGACGCTCCTTTCCGTCATAGAGTCCAAAGGAATGTAAAGGGAAATACCTTGAACCCAAAGTGATTCATCCTTTGAAGAAACATCAAAAATTGACAAGGGCATGAACCAAGATTCAAAGGCACTTGGGTCACGCAAGTTCCACCAAGGTCGCGCAAGTGTACTTGCGCGCTGCCTAGTGGTCACACAGGTGACTTTCACACCCTCTTTAAAATTCACCCAGGGTCTTCTCCAACCTATAAATACCTCTGTGGGACCCCCCATTTCGAGGACGGAAAAATTCCAGAACTTCAGATTTGAGCTCTCGGTGCCCTAGTCTCTTTTCAAAGCTTCAAAACACTTCTAAGGTAGTTTATTACCTAGAACAGAAGATCTAAAGAGGAGGAGGAAGGCCTAAGTGTTGAAACTCGTCAACACTTGCGTGCCTGAGTGGCCAACCCTTAAAGGAAATGGCCACACTTGCGCGCCGCTTTTGCTCCTTCACCAGAACTTGCACGCCACCCTTATGGAAGCCCCTAGGGATAGTACTAAGGGCTTGAGCCAAGTCTTGCCCAAGTATTACCCCAAGGGTTTAAAGTCGCGCAAGTACCCATGTGCCGCGTAGGTATACCTGCGCGCCCAGGACTTGCGCTCCCATGCAGTACTTGCGCGCCCATCAGGACTTGCACGTCCCTCTCTTTTTGGGTGCCCCTCCTGCTTATTTCACCTCTCCTCTTCAAGATTAAGCCTTCAGGATTCTCTCCAAATCCATTCATGGCATGATTTACTTGTTGGCATCCTTATTTGAAAGGAATTCTATGAAACATCTCTCAAAACCTAGTGATTTACACATCTTTACAACACTAAGGTTAGAGAGTTCATTCATTCAACCTCATCCTTTAAGATGAGAGAATCCTTACCTGGGCCTCCTTTTTCAGGAGTATGCCCCAGTCCAAATTCTCATTAATTTGGGCATCCTCCTTAGGAGTAAGCCCCAAGTCCCCTAATCTGGGCATCCTCCTTAGAAGTAAGCCCCAGTCTCAAAGTTCCCAAAATCTGGGCATCCTCCTCAGGAGTAAGCCCCAACCATAATTTCTCAAATCTGGGCTTCCTTTTCAGGAGTAAGCCCCAGTATCAAATATGGGAATCCTATTTAGGAGTAAGCCCCAAGTCCCTTAATTCTAAAATTTCCTTAATATGGGATTCCTTTTCAGGAATTAGCCCCAATCTTAAAATTCCTTTAACATGGGCCTCCTCCTTAGGAGTAAGCCATAGTCTTAAATTCTCTTAACCAGTCTTAATATAATTTTTGATCTGGGTTTCCTTCTTAGAGGTAAAACCCAATCATAAGTCCCCTTATAATTTGGGAATCTTCCTCGGGATTAAGCCCAAAGTTAGAGTATCCAAATTCCATAAAAGCACATATACTTTTATGGACCCTATTCCCGGAACTTCTTCTTTGAAATAAGTCCCGATATCTATCTATTTGGGCAGTCATACATACATAATCCCCATATCATTTTCTATGATTGCATCTTTCATGGAACAATTGTCTGGTTTCACCAATACCTCTTGTTTCTCACACCGAGCATGACTCACGTGAGCTTAGAGTGTAAAAGTAATTATGACATCTTTCTTTGAGCCATCAATCATACATAAAAACCATACTCCCTTTATAAAACTATGTGGGTTCTGATTCCTTTTATAAATAAAGGATACATAGGTATCCCATCTGCGGGTACGATCCCAACTCTGAAATAATCTATGTCCTTCTAAATGACAATAAACTTCAAGTGCCCCACTGAGTGGCTTTAAAATCAGTATGGTCATCATAATGACCAAGAGACTTTTATATAATGTATTAAATGATACCATTGACTAAGAATCTCTAACAAATACAAGTGATTCTCAATCGATGAAGAACCTCGAATACATATAAAATATTCTCTAAATTTCTTACGTATCAATCATTGACTGTCAGATCTAATGGAAAGATCATTTTATACTTGGTAATTTAATAAGGATTCACGAACATAACTTAAATATATAAAGAGAGTCCTGGAGTAGACAATAATTCCCCTTAAAAAGGTGTGATGAGTCTGACCTCCCATCCTCTCGACCAATGCAAATTCCTAAGCCTCATCAGTGAAAACCTATTGAGTGCCTGCCTTTGGAAAGTAGGTGAAAATGGATATGGAATCATTGTATATTTCCGGTTCTACGAAAAAACCCGTTAGAAACCTCTTGGAATGTTTGAATATTAAACCAAAGAGGTCATTCCAAATTCCATAGGAAACAAAAAATGTTAAACCTGACGTGAATCCTTAACCAAGTTAAAATGTTATTTTTACCTATTTGTTAGACCCTTATTTAAACTCGATGAGAGGGACAACAAGGAAATCAATAACATATGTACTTATCCAAAAGATGTAGTGGCTGAACTTATCTTGATTACATCTGTTATATCAAATAGGAACTCTTTTCCAAGATCTTCTACTTTATAGAAATGGCTTCTCTTAAGTTCACACCCGTGAATACTTCTTCTGTGAATACTTCTGCTGGGAAGGCCTCTACTGCTACTCTTGCTGGATCGTCGTCCACTCTGAGGACGATATCACCTACTCAGCGTCTTAAACACTGGGTATCAAATGTGCTGGTTAAGGAGTACCGTCAAAACGGTACTATTCCGAATTTGGAGGCTGCTCGACAATCCCTCCAAGTCAATAATTCACCTTGGTCATCCGGACAGTGACGACCAGCGATCAAGAAGCAGGTGGTGCCAACCACCGCCTCCTACCATTTTGGGTCGTTATCCCCAGAACTCAATCACCATTCACTCCCATATTCTGGGGAGGTGAATGAGAAGGTCCCTCAGGGCCTTAATTCAAGGAGACAGAAGTCCTTACTGAGGGATCCCATCAACAATCGCCGCCAGACTCGTGTGGCAGTGTGCCCTCAACATAATTAGGGTATCGTCTTCAGGCATTCGGCTCAGGTTCCTCGAACCCGAGCAGGAAAGATGAACCTCCATAGACAAAATCCAATAAACATTGAGCAGGTTCTCATCTCTACCATCTCCGGAGAAGTCCACCAACCTAACTTGGTGGCAAGCAACGAGCGAGAACACATACCCATCCATTTTAATCCCGATGTCCAGTAGACTAGTCTGGAAGTAGCATGCCGGTCCCGCCAGGCAATTCCGGTGGAGTACTATAGACAGGAACATACACCTGTTTATAAATCATCAGCTAGCTAGAAGACTCATCTGGCAGCAGCATGCCGATCCCGCCAGGCAATTCCGGCGGAGTGCTATAGACAGAAACATACACCTGTTTATAAATCATCACCTAGTCAGCAGACTCGTCTGACTACATACGATGGATCCCGCCAACCGAATGTGTTGACAACTGGTAAACAGGCACATACACCTGCTTACACTCATCAATCTTGCCAACAGCCTCGTCTGTCAGTATTGAAGGAAGCTCGTCAACCACGTTTGGAAAAGTGCAATCCGTAGGCACATACACCTGCTAGTATTGATCAAGCCTACCAACAATCTCATTTGGTAGCATTAAGAGAAGTTAGTCGGAAAGCTTCAGCGATAAATAGGAGGCAGACTCAACTCTCTACCCCCACACTTTAGTACTGTCAGGATTCACTGACAGTAAAAGGAGGACAGAAGTAGGAACCCACACCTACTCCAAGCATGGAATGGATGTATATCCCCATTCCGGCAGCTGATGTTACCAAGCATATTCTATCAATGGTGAAAGAGCAGAAGCAAATCCCTACTCATATTCTAGATGTCTGTTAGGATATTATAACAACTTCAGCAGCATCTCAGGGAAAGACATATAAATCTATCCCTACCAGTGGAGTGAAAAAAAAACAGTTCACTCCGGAACAGACACACAACTCGGTTCCAATCTAAGAGGGTTGTGGGGCGTACTCCCCCATATCATACAGACAACCAAATCAGGCACATACACCTGGTTTGAGTAGAGATAATCAGCCTAACCTGATCATTTCTCCTGATCAGGCACATACACCTGCCAAATTGAGTAAGAAGGTGTCTAAAAATAAGACCCGCCCAGTACAGTCAAGAAATCAAGAGCCAATTTGTAATAAAGCCTTGCTTGACAAGAGCGCGGTTTCAGACGGCACCTGATTCCGAGGCCCGGAGTGCCCGGAATTAATTTCCGAAGTTTGGCTCGGGTACGTTCAGTGAACGAACGAGCGGGAATTCCTAACTTTTGATCCGGTGCTCGGAATTGAAATCCGAGGGCACCGATGAACTCGCAGCGCCGATATTCGCTTAAAGAGACCTTTTCGGGAGTTGCGTTTGTTGCGGGTTGAAAGTTACGTTTTGGGGTTTTTAGTTTGAGTTAAATAAAATTGTGAAGAACAATTTTATTACAACTTGTTAAAACCTATTCAAAGGTGGTTGGAAGTGGGACCCACACCCACTTAACCTCCCTTGGGAGGATTAAGTGTGGTGGGGCCCACACGAACCCCTAACCTTTTCAAATTCTCTCAACATACTTAACCCCTAATTAATTGGCTTAAGTTACTCTTAATTAATTGTGGGAGTTAAGTCTTTTTGAATTTCAAACTTTGAAATTCTTTTGTGTTGTGTTAATAAAATAAGAGGTAGTCTTATTTTATTTTGAGTTCTTTGTTTTGTCTTTTTGAGAGCTCCTCTTCATCTTCTCCGGCGAAGAACGTCATCATCCTCAACGAAGAACGACAACACTTCGTCAAGGATCATCGACTCGGCGACCCGGTATCTTCGGACCTCTTCTTCCTCCTCGGACCTTCTTCGTCGGCAAATGAAGATCCGCCAACGTCGTGTCTCTTCGGGCATAACACTTCATCAACGGATTTGACGAACGACGACCGCGATGCCCGACCTCCGCGACGCCGTCTTCCGCGGGACGTAGACGATTCTTTGAATCTTAAACCCGAGGTAGGGGTTGTCGTTTTCTTTTGGTTTCCTTATTTTTTTATTCTTGATCGTGATTCTATCAAGACTAACGTGTGACTTGATTTATTTTAAGTTGCGTTTTATTTTAACGTGAGGGGGGCCGGACCGCACGAACACGGCCGAACCCCCCTCCATCGTTCTTGTTTTATTCATGCGGGTGGAAGCAAGTGGCGTGGTGCCGTCGCACCACGCGGATGATCGTGCTTATAATTTACGCAACGCCGTCGCGCTACGCCGAGGAGAATTTTCAAGAACGCGACGCCGTCGCGCCGCGTTGGAAGGAATCATGGTACGGCGAAGGGGCGCGGTGTCGTCGCACCGCGCCGGACGACGAACACCGCGGCCGGTTCCGGGCCGCGGCGGGGCGAGGAGACCGCGGCCGGTTCCGGGCCGCGGCGGAAGAGAAAACCGGCGGCCGGGCCGCCGGCGTCGGAAGCCGAAGAGGGGACCGGAAATTCCGGTCCCGTTGGAGAAAAACCGGCCGGCCGGCTGGCCGGCCGGATGCCGTTAAACCGGGGAATTAATTCCCCGGCCAGCTGGCAAAACCCCCCTCTTAAAGAGGGGGGCGGTTTTATTTTAAAGGGAGGGGGTCGGCTGCCCCCTTGGTTCCGCTCCAGCAGGCCCCCCACGAGGGGGGGGCGCTTATTAAAAAACGGCGCGGCCAGTTGCCGCGCCGCCCTCCAGCAAAGCGGGGGCCTTGCCCCCCGCGTGCCACCCACGTGCGGCGCCAAGCGCCGCCGCCGCGGCCCGCCGCTGCCGCCACCGCGGCCCGCCGCCGCCGCCACCGCGGTCCGCTGCCGCCAGGCCGCCGCGCCGCCGCCCGCCGCCGCCGCGCGCCGCCGCCGTCCGCCGTCGCCGGCCGCCGCCGCCGCCCAGGGGGGGGTCGGGCCGGGTCGGCCCGGACCCGGACCCCCCGTTTCGGACCAGTTTTGGTTTTTCGCTCATAACTTGAGCCTCGGACCTCCGATCGACGAACCGTCAGCGGCAACGCGATCCTTGGATCGAGGCGGTCGTTTCGGTATATTGCACTCAAGGTTTCGGTTAACTTTGAGTTCGGCCGGGTTGGTTCGTTCACGAAACCAACCGGGCCTTCGGAGCGGAAACGCTCATATCTTGAGCTACGAACGTCCGATTGACGCGCCGTCAGTCGCGTTGTGTTCCTCTTAGTGAGACGGATCTTTTGGCATACTCCGCCCGAGGTTTGGACGCAGGTGGAGTACGGTCGGGTTGGTTTTGCCTTAAAAACCAACCGGGCCCCGGAGACGAAAATGCCAATAACTCTCAGACCGGGCGTCCGATCGACGCGCCGTCTGTTGCGTTGAGTTCCTGTTGACGATACGGAACTTTTGGATACATCAACTTCGGTCTTCGTGACAGTTGATGTATCAGCCTCTCGGCTCGTGGAGCGGACCCTCCGTACGAGTTTGCTGTGTGCGGGAACCCTAGTGCTGGCTGCGACTGTTCTACTGCTACGACTGCTACTGTGACTGCGACGACGACAGTACTGAGATCCTATGTGGATTCGACGACGACGACTACAGAACTCAGCGATCCTACGTGGATCAGTGCTACAGGTCCTGTGTGGGCCCGATCCTGTGTGGGTCCTTGCGTTCAGCGGTTCTGTGTGAGCCAGCGCCTACAGGTTCTGTGTGAGCCCGATCCTGTGTGGGTCTTCTGCGGGGGTTAGTTACCTATCGATCCTTCGTGGGTCCGACGACTTAGATGGATCAGTGATCATCTTTATCGTCCTTGAAGAAGCATACCTGTGTGAGCTGAATCCGGTTGCTTTCCTGTGTGGATTGTGTTGTGCAATCCTGTGTGGATTATGTTTTTCTTTCCTATGTGGAATACGTATACTTTCCTGCGTGGACTGAGTTGTACTTGGGCTCGGAGGTTGGAGCGTATTTGAATTGATGACTTAGGTATATGTATGGGCATATACCTAAGCAGTGTCGGTTGTTACTTCGTGATTGTACTTTTCTTCGTGGTTTATCCTTTGTGGATTTGAGAGACCTTCAGGGGTCTCGGGGTCCCTACTGAGTAGTTTATACTCACCCCTGCACGGGCTTCGCCCGCACTACGTTGTGTTGGTTGCAGACGACGGACAACGTTGACCTTAGCTGAGGCTTGCGGAGCGGGACGGTACCCGGAGGTGGACCACTGGGTGAGACGTGCACGGAGCGGACGGCGGGACCCGTGGAGCAGAGGAGCTATCTGTACCCACCCTTCAGGTGGGATTTCCAGTGGACAGCTCGGAGTAGCGGCTTTTACTTTTCAGTTGCTGTTTTTTCCTTTCGAGTTGTACTTTACTTTCAGTTTGGGTTTGTATTCTGGCCCATTTACCTTTCCGCACTTTCAGTCGTACTCTGCTTGCTTAGTGTTTACTTTCCGCTTGTTTACTCTGTGGTGTTTGTTTTACTTTTCAAAGGCAATGCCTTCCCTTTTTACTGGGATTTACGCCTTGGTGCTAGTCGCCAGCCCCTGGTCTATAGAAGGCGGGCTTGGGGTAGTCACGGCACGGACCCCGAGGGCGGGTCGTGACAAATTGGTATCAGAGGAGTTCGGTTCTACCGTGAACTCTGATCTTTTATATGTGAAGCAATAATGTTTAGCGTATTGAGTGTGGTTATCAGTCCAGGGAGTCCAGTGTTGGTGCGGCGGCCGACGTATCCGTACACCAGGACCCTGACTTCTGATTTCCGACTTAATGCACGAAAACATTGATTGCATGTGTGTTTCAAAGTTTTCTCTGTGATTACTTATATCAGCTCACCAGGTATACTGTTCTAACCGTGGCGCACCTGTTTCCTTTTCAGGATGGCCCCACGACGGCAGCCAGCCAGGGTTCCGAGAGTCGAGCGAGACGACAGCCCACCGAGCGACGAGGCCTCGGTGCAGGGCCCTTTTCCAGTAGTGGCACCGGCGGTAGCTTTACCCGCCGAGCCCCCGATGCTTCCAGCAGCAGCCGCTGACGATGCACGTCGCCTCAGCGCACTGCATGAGTTTCAACGCCAGCGACCGCCCAGGTTTCGCGGGGAGACGGATCCCCAGGCAGCAGAGGACTGGCTGGAGGCAGTAGTTTGAGTGTTTAGGCTAGTGAGGACACCAGCAGACCTCATGGTGATCCTCGCTGCGAGCCTACTACACGCAGCAGCTGGACGATGGTGGAACTTGATGCTCCAGGTGCACGATGAGGCATCTCTTCTTTGGACGGACTTTGAGAGCCTCTTCCGCTCGGAGTTCGTCCCATCCACCCTTCATGTGGTGCGTATCCAGGAGCTTCTACAGCTGCGGCAGGGCAGCATGACAGTCGCTCAGTACTCGGCGAGATTTACCGATCTCTCGCGCTACTCGACCGACATGGTACGGGACCCATTCTTCCGGGCCCGGACCTTCGAGCAGGGTTTGAGACACGAGATCAGGGCATCGCTGATCTCCCTCAGCATACCGACTCAGACAGGAGTACTGGAGCGGGCTCTTCTGATCGAGAGCTTCCTTGCTGAGTCTACACCAGCCCAGAGACCCACCGCAGGGCGGCACGTGGCAGAGTCATCTGCAGCAGGCAGTCGACGGATGACTCAGGGGTCCAGACAGACCAGACCTTCAGGCAGACGACCTCAGGGCACTGGCTCAGCAGTGCGGGGCACACAGCGCGGAGCCAGTCTTACGGGAGGCAGACAGTGCTACTCGTGCGGCGGGCAGGGCCACTTGGCTCGCGACTGCCCGACCCGTCGTGCCGAGGAGCAGCAGTCAGTTGATGGACCACCGAGGAAGAGGCAGAGGGTCGACCGTGGCGGTCCGCAGGGAGGAGGCGGACGAGGCAGAGGAGCTGGACGAGCAGCTGGTGGTGGCCGATGCTTTGAGGCTCTACCACCACCACCACCAGGAGGTCCACCCCGACCACAGGGAGCTGGCGGGCAGCGACAGGCACAGCTCCAGGCAGCAGAGGCCTACGACCACGGCGCACCCGAGATGATTCGAGGTACTATCTGTGTCTATTCCACCCTTGCTGCAGTTCTTTTAGACACAGGAGCGAGTCATTCTTTCATAGCCGCTGCCCTTGTTCGGAGCTCGGAGATTCCGACAGAGCCGTTGGCTCGATCCTTACGGCTAGAGACTCCTACGGGAGCAGACTCGATGATTACGCACTGGTGCCGGCAGTGTGAGCTTACTCTAGGAGGCGAGAGCTTCGGCTGGGATCTTCTTGTAGCAGCGTCGAGGCCTTACGACGTCATCTTGGGCATGGATTGGCTGTCTACGGTCCATGCACAGATTGACTGTTTTAGGCGCAAGGTGCGATGTGTACGCACCGACGGGAGCAGGTTCACCTTCACCGGCGAGAAGGGAGCCTTAGCAGCACAGGATGGACTTCCGCGGAGGAGAGGACAACCCATCACTCATCAGTTGGCTAGCCTTATCCTTGGAGCAGTTGACGTGCGGAGTCCTGGTTTTCCTGCAGTGGTGGATCAGTTTGCGGACATTTTTCCCGACGACGTTCCAGGGCTACCTCCTCGCAGAGAGGTAGACTTTTATATTGACTTGTACCCCGGGACAGCCCCGATATCCACTCCAGCATATCGGATGGCCCCCGCCGATCTTCGAGAGCTACAGGTACAGTTGGAGGACTTGCAGGGCAAGGGGTTCATCCGACCCAGTGTTTCACCTTGGGCTTCCCCGATATTGTTCGCCAAGAAGGCGGACGGGAGCTTGCGACTTTGTGTTGACTATCGTCGCCTGAACCAGGTGACAGTGAGAAACAAGTATCCGCTACCGAGGATTGATGACCTCTTTGATCAGCTCAAGGGAGCACGGTGGTTCTCGAAGATAGACCTCAGGTCAGGCTATCATCAGCTCAGAGTCAGAGACGAGGATGTGCAGAAGACGGCCTTCAGATGTCGGTATGGTCACTATGAGTTCTTGGTTATGCCTTTTGGTGTAACCAATGCTCCAGCAGTGTTCATGGCTCTCATGAACAGGATCTTTCAGCCATACCTCGATCGGTTTGTCGTAGTCTTCATCGACGACATTCTGATTTACTCTACGACAGAGGAGGAGCACGCCTATCACTTGCGAGTTGTTCTTGACACACTCCGAGAGCACCAGCTTTATGGTAAGCTCTCGAAGTGCCAGTTCTGGATACGTGAGGTCCACTTTTTGGGACACGTTATCTCTGAGGCGGGAGTTGCAGTGGATCCCGCGAAAATTGAGGCTGTGTTAGCATGGGAACCACCCAGGAGCGTGACTGAGGTTCGGAGTTTCTTGGGACTAGCTGGATACTATCGGAGATTTGTGCCGAACTTCTCCAGAGTTGCGGCATCACTCACAGCTTTGACGAAGAAGGGGAAACCCTTCGTATGGACTGACAGATGTCAGCAGAGCTTCCAGGAGCTGAGACAGAGATTGACTAGCGCACCTATCTTGAGGTTGCCTGAGGAGGGAGTAGGGTACGTAGTCTACTGCGATGCATCAGGGACCGGACTCGGATGTGTTCTGATGCAGGAGCGGGCAGTGATCGCCTATGGATCACGACAGTTGAGGCCGCATGAGCAGAACTACGATACCCATGACCTGGAGTTAGCAGTAGTGGTCTTCGCTCTGAAGACATGGCGACACTATCTGATGGGCGAGCGCTTTACAGTCTTTTCCGATCATCAGAGTCTCAGGTATATCTTCTCGCAGAAGGACCTGAACCTGAGACAGCGACGATGGCTCGAGTTCCTCCAGGACTATGACTTTGAGATAGTCTATACTCCTAGGAAGGGGAACGTAGTAGCCGATGCCCTCAGCAGGAGGACGGGCATTCAGCTACTTGAGGAGGCGACGGAGCAGCTAGCCTCTTTGCAGATATCCTTCGTGGATAGAGATGGAGCAGCCTTTCTTCAGTCTCTCACAGTCACTCCTCCACTACTGTAGCGAGTCAGGGAGGCACAGCATGGGGACGTTGACTGTGAGACACGGCGTGCACAGATATCCTCGGGACAGACACCTGATGGTTTCTCCCTTGGAGTAGAGCACGACATCCTTTTCAGAGGACGTACCATGGTACCAGTCGCTTTGCGAGAGGAAGTGCTGAGGGAATTTCACACTTCTCCTTTGGCGGTACATCCTGGAGTAGCGAAGATGTACCAGGATCTCAGACGACAGCACTGGTGGCCGGGCATGAAGAAGGCAGTAGCAGAGTTCGTTTCTCGATGCCTCACCTGCCAGCAGGTGAAGGCTGAGCATCAGGTACCAGCAGGCTTGGTACAACCCTTGGAGGTTCCGGAGTGGAAGTGGGACGGCATATCTATGGACTTCGTGACTGGACTTTCACGCACTTCCAGAGGTCACGACTCCATCTGGGTGATTGTTGACCGACTCACCAAGTCGGCACACTTCTTACCCATCAGAGAGCAGGGCTCAGTGGAGAGCTTGGGACGTCTCTACGTTCAGGAGATTGTGCGGCTCCACGGCGTGCCATCATCTATCATTTCCGATCGAGATGCCCGCTTTACTTCTCGGCTTTGGAAGGGGTTACAGGAGGCGTTCAGGACGCAGCTACGTCTTAGCACAGCTTTTCACCCTCAGACAGATGGTCAGACGGAGAGGACCATTCAGACACTCGAGGACATGCTCCGTGCCTGTTTCCTCGACTTTGGTCGTAGCTGGGAGGACCACCTACCCTTGGTGGAGTTCGCGTACAACAACAGCTACCACTCCACCATCGGGATGGCACCGTACGAGGCGTTGTACGGCCGACCTTGTTGATCTCCTTTGTGCTGGACAGACCCTGGGGAGTCAGCACTGGTGGGACCGGAGATGGTCCAGGCCACGACAGAGAAGGTCCAGGTCATCCAGGAGCGGATTAGGACAGCTCAGAGCCGGCAGAAGTCATACGCTGACAGGAGACGGAGGCCACTGGAGTTCGAGGATGGCGACCACGTCTTCTTGCGGGTCTCACCTCGACGTGGTATTCGGAGATTTGGCCGAGGCGGCAAGTTATCTCCGCGCTTCATCGGACCTTTCCAGATTCTCAGCAGGATTGGCGAGGTGGCTTATCGCCTGGCTCTACCACCTCAGTTGCACCGGGTGCACGACGTCTTCCACGTATCCCAGCTGAGGAGATACGTGCACGACCTGACGCACATCATTGACCATGGGGAGCTTGACGTTGACGATGGGGCGACTTTTACGGAGGTCCCGGTGGAGATAGAGGATCGACAGGAGCGGGTCCTGCGTGGGCGATCGATTCCTCTTGTGCGCATCAGATGGCAGCACGGGAATCTCCAGGAGAGCACATGGGAGCGGGAGGCTCAGATGCGTGCTCAGTACCCTCATTTGTTTCCCTAGTTTTTGTTGTATCTTTACGGGGACGTAAAGCCCTGAGGTGGGAGTAATGTAAAGACCCGTAAAATTCAAGGGAAATTTTTTTCTTAATTTTCTTTAGAATTTTACAAGAGCGCGGTTTCAGATGGCACCTGATTCCGAGGCCCGGAGTGCCCGGAATTAATTTCCGAAGTTTGGCTCGGGTACGTTCAGTGAACGAACGAGCGGGAATTCCTAACTTTTGATCCGGTGCTCGGAATTGAAATCTGAGGGCACCGATGAACTCGCAGCGCCGATATTCGCTTAAAGAGACCTTTTCGGGAGTTGCGTTTGTTGCGGGTTGAAAGTTACGTTTTGGGGTTTTTAGTTTGAGTTAAATAAAATTGTGAAGAACAATTTTATTACAACTTGTTAAAACCTATTCAAAGGTGGTTGGAAGTGGGACCCACACCCACTTAACCTCCCTTGGGAGGATTAAGTGTGGTGGGGCCCACACGAACCCCTAACCTTTTCAAATTCTCTCAACATACTTAACCCCTAATTAATTGGCTTAAGTTACTCTTAATTAATTGTGGGAGTTAAGTCTTTTTGAATTTCAAACTTTGAAATTCTTTTGTGTTGTGTTAATAAAATAAGAGGTAGTCTTATTTTATTTTGAGTTCTTTGTTTTGTCTTTTTGAGAGCTCCTCTTCATCTTCTCCGGCGAAGAACGTCATCATCCTCAACGAAGAACGACAACACTTCGTCAAGGATCATCGACTCGGCGACCCGGTATCTTCGGACCTCTTCTTCCTCCTCGGACCTTCTTCGTCGGCAAACGAAGATCCGCCAACGTCGTGTCTCTTCGGGCATAACACTTCGTCAACGGATTTGACGAACGACGACCGCGACGCCCGACCTCAGCGACGCCGTCTTCCGCGGGACGTAGACGATTCTTCGAATCTTAAACCCGAGGTAGGGGTTGTCGTTTTCTTTTGGTTTCCTTATTTTTTTATTCTTGATCGTGATTCTATCAAGACTAACGTGTGACTTGATTTATTTTAAGTTGCGTTTTATTTTAACGTGAGGGGGGCCGGACCGCACGAACACGGCCGAACCCCCCTCCATCGTTCTTGTTTTATTCATGCGGGTGGAAGCAAGTGGCGTGGTGCCGTCGCACCACGCGGATGATCGTGCTTATAATTTACGCAACGCCGTCGCGCTACGCCGAGGAGAATCTTCAAGAACGCGACGCCGTCGCGCCGCGTTGGAAGGAATCATGGTACGGCGAAGGGGCGCGGTGCCGTCGCACCGCGCCGGACGACGAACACCGCGGCCGGTTCCGGGCCGCGGCGGGGCGAGGAGACCGCGGCCGGTTCCGGGCCGCGGCGGAAGAGAAAACCGGCGGCCGGGCCGCCGGCGTCGGAAGCCGAAGAGGGGACCCGAAATGCCGGTCCCGTTGGAGAAAAACCGGCCGGCCGGCTGGCCGGCCGGATGCCGTTAAACCGGGGAATTAATTCCCCGGCCAGCTGGCAAAACCCCCCTCTTAAAGAGGGGGGCAGTTTTATTTTAAAGGGAGGGGGCCGGCTGCCCCCTTGGTTTCGCTCCAGCAGGCCCCCCACGAGGGGGGGGGGGCGCTTATTAAAAAACGGCGCGGCCAGTTGCCGCGCCGCCCTCGAGCAAAGCGGGGGCCTTGCCCCCCGCGTGCCACCCACGTGCGGCGCCAAGCGCCGCCGCCGCGGCCCGCCGCCGCCAGGCCGCCGCGCCGCCGCCCGCCGCCGCCGCGCGCCGCCGACGTCCGCCCAGGGGGGGGTCGGGCCGGGTCGGCCCGGACCCGGACCCCCCGTTTCGGACCAGTTTTGGTTTTTCGCTCATAACTTGAGCCTCGGACCTCCGATCGACGAACCGTCAGCGGCAACGCGATCCTTGGATCGAGACGGTCGTTTCGGTATATCGCACTCAAGGTTTCGGTTAACTTTGAGTTCGGCCGGGTTGGTTCGTTCACGAAACCAACCGGGCCTTCGGAGCGGAAACGCTCATATCTTGAGCTACGAACGTCCGATTGACGCGCCGTCAGTCGCGTTGTGTTCCTCTTAGTGAGACCGATCTTTTGGCATACTCCGCCCGAGGTTTGGACGCAGGTGGAGTACGGTCGGGTTGGTTTTGCCTTAAAACCAACCGGGCCCCGGAGACGAAAATGCCAATAACTCTCAGACCGGGCGTCCGATCGACTCGCCGTCTGTTGCGTTGAGTTCCTGTTGACGATACGGAACTTTTGGATACATCAACTTCGGTCTTCGTGACAGTTGATGTATCAGCCTCTCGGCTCGTGGAGCGGACCCTCCGTACGAGTTTGCTGTGTGCGGGAACCCTAGTGCTGGCTGCGACTGTTCTACTGCTACGACTGCTACTGTGACTGCGACGACGACAGTACTGAGATCCTATGTGGATTCGACGACGACTACAGCACTCAGCGATCCTACGTGGATCAGTGCTACAGGTCCTGTGTGGGCCCGATCCTGTGTGGGTCCTTGCGCTCAGCGGTTCTGTGTGAGCCAGCGCCTACAGGTTCTGTGTGAGCCCGATCCTGTGTGGGTCTTCTGCGGGGGTTAGTTACCTATCGATCCTTCGTGGGTCCGACGACTTAGATGGATCAGTGATCATCTTTATCGTCCTTGAAGAAGCATACCTGTGTGAGCTGAATCCTGTTGCTTTCCTGTGTGGATTGTGTTGTGCAATCCTGTGTGGATTATGTTTTGCTTTCCTATGTGGAATACGTATACTTTCCTGCGTGGACTGAGTTGTACTTGGGCTCGGAGGTTGGAGCGTATTTGAATTGATGACTTAGGTATATGTATGGGCATATACCTAAGCAGTGTCGGTTGTTACTTCGTGATTGTACTTTTCTTCGTGGTTTATCCTTTGTGGATTTGAGAGACCTTCAGGGGTCTCGGGGTCCCTACTGAGTAGTTTATACTCACCCCTGCACGGGCTTCGCCCGCACTACGTTGTGTTGGTTGCAGACGACGGACAGCGTTGACCTTAGCTGAGGCTTGCGGAGCGGGACGGTACCCGGAGGTGGACCACTGGGCGAGACGTGCACGGAGCGGACGGCGGGACCCGTGGAGCAGAGGAGCTATCTGTACCCACCCTTCAGGTGGGATTTCCAGTGGACAGCTCGGAGTAGCGGCTTTTACTTTTCAGTTGTTGTTTTTCCCTTTCGAGTTGTACTTTACTTTCAGTTTGGGTTTGTATTCTGGCCCATTTACCTTTCCGCACTTTCAGTCGTACTCTGCTTGCTTAGTGTTTACTTTCCGCTTGTTTACTCTGTGGTGTTTGTTTTACTTTTCAAAGGCAATGCCTTCCCTTTTTACTGGGATTTACGCCTTGGTGCTAGTCGCCAGCCCCTGGCCTATGGAAGGCGGGATTGGGGTAGTCACGGCACGGACCCCGAGGGCGGGTCGTGACAATCCCTACCAGTGGAGTGAAAAAAAAACAGTTCACTCCGGAACAGACACACAACTCGGTTCCAATCCAAGAGGGTTGTGGGGCGTACTCCCCCATATCATACAGACAACCAAATCAGGCACATACACCTGGTTTGAGTAGAGATAATCAGCCTAACCTGATCATTTCTCCTGATCAGGCACATACACCTTCCAAATTGAGTAAGAAGGTGTCTAAAAATAAGACCCGCCCAGTACAGTCAAGAAATCAAGAGCCAATTTGTAATAAAGCCTTGCTTGACACAGGAGTTCTCGAAGCCCTGAGACAATTATCTATTGGAATTAAAGATTATACTCCCTTATTTCCCAATAGTGGGAACATTAATTCTAAAGGTCTTCATCAGACACTTCCTCATGAAGTATTTATTCATGACAGTTTGGTCGATATCGAAGTTTCGTCTTCAGATGAGAGCCACAGGAACCCTCTGTGTGGCCCGAAGACCAAGGAGAAAAATGTTTCATATTTTACTGTAACCCACCATGGTGGTCCTCCCCATGATGATGAATTTAACTACGAAAGTCCTCTCCGCAGTTATAATGCACATTGCCTGGAAAATGCTCCAATAGACAATGTAGTGATGTGAAAGCCCTATTATCTTGAGGAACTTGCAAATGTGAAGCCAGTAATGTCTGATACTTCACCACTAGAAGGTGAAATACTTTCTCAGTTAGAAGATAGCCCGAGGTGTAGGTCATTCTCTGAACCACCAATGGATCATTCATCTTTTAGTTTGATCAGTGAATTCTCTACCGATCTTGTTGAATCTGATGAAGCAACGAAGAAGCACCAACTTTGGTCTAATTAGGTAGAATAATATCCATTGAATGATAAAGAGGAAGTACTGAATATGAGAAAACAATTGGTGAAAGGTGAAGTGCCAGTCATGTTTTGGCCTTCGGCTGACTCTCAGTATGACATTCAAAAGATGTTGACAGAAGATGGAATTCATGATATTCGTATCAACATATGGAAAACTCTTTGTCAGTTGAAAAAGAAAATATTATCTTATGATGAACATGAAAATCATATCAAGATAATAGAAGGGTTACAACACCAAATTTACTTGGCTTCTCTCTCTGTTTCTCGATATCCGAAGGCTGAAAAGTAGCAGAGAGCCCTTCAGTGTTCATGCCTTGGCACACTAAGAATATTGTGCGAGTTAATTGCCAATTCCCCATATGGTATTCATATCAGTGGATGGGGTGTTCATGGAGCACTACATTTCACTGTACTCTCCAGTCAAAAAAGCCCGCTGAAAATGTTCTCATGCAATGTTATTGCCCATGGTTGGCCACGGTCAATTGTATTTGTTTGTAATCAAAGGTTTTCTCAAGAACAGGCTTTAACTAGTTATTCTCAAAACCAAGCATACAGAGAACAAGTTATTGAATTACTTATGCATCAAGCGAACAAGAATATTGAACAGGCCTCTCGTTTGGATCAACCACATCATTAAGTGACAGAAGTGTTAGAAATCATCCAACGGTCTTTTGAGACGGGTGATAAAAGTGGATGCGGGTTGATGAATCCAGCCAATTTTCGGACTAAAGTCCACAAGATTAGGAGAGCATACAAGAAGGTCTTAGATATTGCATGTTAAGAACCACCCCAGATTGCCATACTGGGGACTCTTTTAACCCAACCCTCGGAATCAACAAATAGGATTTGAGGAGTTGAACAGGAACAACAGGAACAACCCCAATCCACTAGAATGGGGACTTTTTCAAATCCTCAATCTCTTCCTCAGAGAAATTCAGTCTTATCTCAATTAGGGAAGAAGCCTCAAGAGGAATGAAGAGACAAATTATTAGGATATTCCTTCCAAATTACGGTTCGTCAAGAAGTTCCCGAGGGATCAAATCGACAAAAGGTAATGTCTCATTAGGGACATGGAAGAAGACAATATCACAGAAATGATGATAGAATGGATGCAATGCATTATGAATCAATTAATGTCATCAATGTCATTGTTTCTAATCCACCAGATGAGGTTCACTCAGAGGGATAAGATGAAGAGGTTCCTGCTCAAGAAGTTGTACGCACAAACACAAATGAAGAAGGTGTGCGTACATAAAATCAAAGGCTTACCCAGAATCACGGTGTTCCTTCAAATAACCCACTTCCCCCTCTCTGAAAAGGATCTAACAAGGGGAAAGGAAAGAATCAAGTTACATACCCTTCCTCTGGATAAGGTCAATCGCTCTCATTAGAGAAAATATTTCCACAACAAGAGAAAGAAATGAAGGAATTGAGGAGGATGAATGCAGAACTACTTCAGGGTAGTCTTCCTCCTAAGCGTACTGGAGTCAGTCAGCCAAAGGAATTTGTTGTGGCTACTAAGATGGATCAAGAATATCCCCCTTTATCAGTACACCCTCACAGGTCTAATCCTATGGGTCAAGTGCAACAACAATCGTCAGTGCTGCCATCGGTTGCAGTACCAGTTGCCACATCTGTCCAAGCTCCAGTCATTGCACCTGTTCTGGTCCAAGCTCAACTGGATGTTTCTTAAAAGTTAATAACTACTATTGATTCATTAATAGCTCGGTTGGAAGCTATAGAGGGAAAAAGATCTCAAGTTCAACTAGAAAAGAGAGCTTACCTTGAATGTGTTGATGCAATTCTTCCCCCATCAAATTTTTCAAGTACCACATTCCCAATCATTAATGGTTCTGGAGACCCAGAGCAACACTTAACGCATTTTTTTTTCTCATTGTGATCCTATGATGGGAACTCTTCAGCAACAAGAAGCAGTTAAGCTCAGGTGTTTTGTACAGTCATTACAAGGAACTGCTTTTTTTGGTACACAAGTTTGTAATCCCGGTCAATTACCGAATGGGAGGATCTTTGCCAAAAATTCCTTCTTCAATTCAGCTCAATGTTTCCAAAGAAAATAGTTTTTTATCTTACAAATTGTAAGAAAAGGGAGAATGAAAGGGTTTCATATTTCATTGCTTGTTGGAAGGGATTAACATATTCCCTGAGCTTATCACTTCCTCAAGAAGAATTGTTGTCAATCTATGTGGCAAATCTGTGCGATGAGTTACGCACACCGTTGATCCCTATGAAATACACAGGAGGGTTTCGAGACCTTACTTGAATCGATCAATAGATTTAAGATTCTCTTAAAAAGACTAAGGACAAAACTCGTGTAATTCCATCAGCTCTAGGAAGGATAATGTGTAGATCAAAGACTGCTATAGTCATACTTAAACAAGCACCTGTACCTGCTTCTACTTCAAAACCTTCATCTTTCCGAAGGGCTCCACCTCCTGAGCGTCAGCAATAGAGGCCGTTTTGTCAATATGATCAAAGAAGATCAAAGACAGAAACAGTTTGATGAGTTGAAGAGAAAAGTTTATTCTTTTCAAAATTAACAAGTTCCAGGTTACTTCATTTCGGCCCTGGAGAATAATTTGGTTCAATTGACAAGGCCCAAAAGGCCAAACAAGGAAGGAGATGAAGATATTCCCAACTATTTCCCCTTTCATCAGATATTGGTGCATCCTATTCAGGAGTTTTTTTTCTTTAAGGACCTCCTAGAAAAATTGGTCGACTCAGGACAAGTCAAACTGAAAGGTTCTTCAGCTCAGGTAACATGTGTTACTGCTACATCTCTGGAGGAAGAAGGCGAGTGGCAAGAAGTAAAGAACAAAAATGCACAAAAATATGATGATTGGATGGTTAGAAAAGTGATCAACCTAACTCATGCTATTTTGAGAACACAATTAAAGAAACCAATTGTGTCTTCTTCCATGAATGTCGCAGCAAAACCCTCTTCATCGGAGGGAAAATCCTCAAGTAAACGGCATGATTCAAATAAATAAGAAGAATCAGAAGAATATGAGTATGTGTCAAATACCAAGTTGTCTTTGACTCTGGCAGATTTTATTCCATCTACTTCGAAGCTACATGCACCATCCCATCAAACGGCACAGCCTAAATTGGCTAGTTAGGCAGAGTCTTCATCGGAGGAAGAGTTAATCTTTGGTTCTGTTAATATGATTCACTTAACATATCCTTATTCCAAACACGGTTTCGATCTCGATGAACCTAGGTTACTTGTATAAAATAGAGGAATTATAGGAAGTTCCAGAGGCTCAGGATACAGAGGAAGACGTGGATCTTTCAGAGGCCACTATTACAATTATACCCCTACTAGAACTGTGTATGTGGTAGAAACTCATGGAAAATACCTTCAATGAGCTCAACAAGAACAAGCAAGTTCTTCCTCACAAGGTAGATTCAGTCCTGGCATAGTTATTCTGGAGGATGGGTTGGAGGTTCCACCTTCTTCCTCTCAGCAAGTAAATAGACTTATTCGGTCTAATCTTCCAAAGCCAAGAGTATTACCAACTTCTACCCTGATACAAGATGCATCAACTTCCAAAGCATCAACATCTAAGGCACCTGCTAAACCACATGTTCCTGTTGGGAAACGCAGACCTTTGGATCAAAAGTATGATGTATTGAAACACCTGGCCCAAGTCCCGGCCAAGTTATCAATTTTGGATGATTTGAATTTACCAAAGGATCTTCGGGAGGCACTCATTGAGGCTTTGTCAAGTCCTCAGGAGTTTGAAACTGAAATTGCTGCAACTAAAGCATACCATGTAGAGAATAATCTTGTAGAATGCTATGCAGTGATATCTTTCACAGATGAAGGTGAAGATGATGTCATTTATGGACATATAAGACCTTTGTATTTATCTGGCAAGGTCAATGGTGTAGACATTCAAAGAGATTTCATTGATAATGGTTCAGGAGTTAACCTCATGCCCATTCGTACACTTCTTCGATTGGGCCTCAAAGGAATCTGACTTATCGCCTTCTAATAAGATGCTACAAGGATATGATAAAAATGAAAAAGAACCATTGGGAGAGATTACACTCAGAACTCAGTTTGAAGATCTTATATCCAATTCAGATCTCATGGTTGTTGATCAAGAATCATCCTTTAACATCTTGCTTGGAAGACCCTGGCTACATCAACATGCTGTTATCCCTTCATCATACCATCAATGTCTCAGGTATTGTTTCGATGGTCAAGTTGGGACATTATATAGTGATAAGGCCCCATTTAAGACATGTGAGTCTCAATACATTGAGGCGGAATTCTATCACATGAAGGGAAAGGAGAAATCCACAACAAGGGAGATTACCAAAGTTAATGCTCCATATGGTTTGGAAAAGAATCCTGTAAATCCATTTACACTTGTGAGTACAGATTATGTGTTTCCTATCATTCAAATTGACAGGATAGACTGAAATCCAAATACTCTTATGGAAACCTCCATAATGTCAATTACGGCAATTAAGCCAGGCAGCATGGGAGAAATTAGTGATTCACCAAGCAATGACGAAAGATCAAATGGAGATGTCTTCATTTCATCTGCTGAAATCTTTCAAGTCTATACTTCACAAAACAGGCCAGAAGAAGTTATAGCAATGTCAGAGGTGAACGATGATGTCGATTCTCAATCCATCATCTTCTCCTTAATACCCAAGAAAGACCCTTCATCATCAATCGGGTCAAAAATGGAAGCTTCTTCTTCAAGATGTTCAAATTTTAACATCTCTTATGATAATGAAAATTCTACTTCATCATCTACTATGCAATTAGAAACAGGAGAAATAACACATGTTCAAGAAGAAGAGGAAGATCTCATGGATGCTCCTCCAGCATTTGAAGAGGGTATCTCTACTACCGTGGATGAACTCAGAGAAATAGATCTGGGTACAAAAGAAGATCCACGCCCCAATTTAATTAGTGCGGACATGACTCTTGAAGAACAAGAAATGTATATTTCATTTTTGAAGAAAAAATGAGATATATTTTCTTGGAACTATACAGAGATTCCAGGCCTTGATCCTAATGTCGCTACTCATCATTTGGGTTTTCCAGAAGAACATCGAGGATTCAAGCAAGCTTCCAGAAGAACACACCCAACTTATGCTTCCAAAATTGAAGCTGAAGTGGATAAGATTATCAAAGCTAACTTCATCAGAGAAGTTAAATGTCCCAAATGTTTGGCTAATATTGTACCTATGAAGAATAATAATGGACAAATTAGATTTTTCATTGATTTTAGAGATCTTAATCAGCATTGTCCTAAGGATGATTTTCCAGTTCTGATTACAGAACTTTTAATTGATGCAAAAGCTGTCTATAAAGCACTTTCCTTCATGGATGGATACTCTAGGTATAATCAAATATGAATGGCTCTAGAAGATGAAGAATCTACATCCTTCAGATCCCCTCAGGGTGTGTTCTGCTATCAGGTAATTCCCTTTTGGCCAAAATAATGTGGGCGCAACATATCAGTGTTCCATGCATCGTATCTTCAAACCCTTTTTAGGGAAGTTCGTTGAATGTTATGTGGATGATTTGGTGGTTAAATCCAAACAAAATTCTAATCACTTGGATGATTTGGAAATCATATTCCACAAACTTTGACAACATAATTTGAAGATGAACCCCTTAAAATGTGCTTTTGGGGTAACCTCATGAAAATTTCTCAGCTTTATTGTATGCCATTGTGATATTGAAGTCGATCCTGATAAGTCAAAGTCAATCCTTGGTATGTCACCTCCTCAAAATTTGAAATAATTGAGAGGACTTCAAGGACACTTAGCCTATATTCGTCATTTCATTGCCAATTTGGCAGGCAAAATTTTACCCTTCGCCAAATTAATGAAGAAGGGAGTCACTTACCAGTTGACTGAAGAATGTCAAGAAGAATTCTATATTCTCAAGAAGTATCTCTTGAGTCCACCGGTATTAATGTCACCTATTGAAGGAATACCACTTATCCTCTATGTGACAGCTTTGGAACGATCATTGGGTTCCTTTCTTGCTCAGAAGAATGATGCTGTGAATGAAAATAGCCTCTACTATCTCAGTCAGACTATGCTTGAAGTGAAGACCTGATATTCAAGTATTGAGAAGTCCAGTCTAGTATTAATATTTGTAGTTCAGAAGTTGATACACTACCTACAACATCACGAGGTCCAATTGGTATCTCGTAATAACCCACTCAAATTCATCCTTAGTCGTCCAATGCTTACAGGACGTCTGGCAAGGTGGGCATTTATTTTGCAGCAATTTGATATCCAGTATGTGTCTCAAAAGGCAATAAAGGGAAAAGAACTAGCTAATTTCCTTGTTGAACACCCTTCAGTAGAAGATACATCTTTAGATATTGAAATTCCTGGTGAATAATTCTTCTTTATTCAAGATAATCTTCAAACATGGGAAATGTACTTGGATGGTGCTTCCAGAAGTCCAACAGGGAGGAAAATGGAAAATCCTAAATTCAACAAAGTTGGGTTAGGAGTTGTGCTCATTTCACCAGAAAAGGCAGTGTTACCCTATTCCTTCTCATTGTTGGGAGGCGGTATAAATAATGAAGTGGAATACCAAGCTCTCATCACAGGCTTGGAGTTGGCGCTTCAATCACAAGTGAATCACTTAAAGGTGAAAGGTGATTCAGACCTGGTAATCAAACAAGTCGACGAGGATTATGCCATCAGAAAAGAAGAACTAAACCCTTTGTATGATTATGTCAGAGAATTAATGGTGGAATTCCCTTCAGAACCGACATTTTCTTATGTCTCGCGATCACAAAATGCCTAAGATGATGCACTGGCTAATATAGCCACTGCTCTGGAAGATCTAAATCGGGACAAGATAACCATCAGTATTGCCCACCAGTCTAGACATAGAATATCTGATCAAATTCGAAGGCTTGGATACTTTTGGAATTCAATTATACAAGATTGTGTTGATTTCACAAATAAGTGTCATTCATGCCAACTTCATTCATCAGCCCCCAGATTTGCTTCATACACCTAAATACTCGTGGCCATTTGCCACATGGGGAATGGATGTGGTGGGACCTTACCATTCAGCTACAACCAAGTAGTTTAAGTATATTCTTACTGCTACTGACTTCTTTTCCAAATGGGCAGAGGCAATACCTCTCAAAGAAGTTAGTTCTAAAATCATTATTAGCTTCATCAAGTCTAACATCGTTACCAGATTTGGTGTCCCTCATACCATATTGATGGACAATGGCACCAAATTCTGTTCATCTGAGGTGAGGAAGTTGTATCAAGAATACAATATCAAATCCAATCATTCATCTCGGTATCATGCAGCGGCCAATGGACAGATATAAGCCTTCAACAAGACTCTTTCAAACATACTGAAAAAGATGGTGGATAAATATAAGAGGTCATGTCCTGATAAACTCTTTCATGCTTTATGGGATTATCAGACCACCGCCCGCACTGCAACGCGGTCAACTCCATATTCACTAGTATATGGAACAGAAGCAGTCTTTCCCATTGAAGTTCAATTACCTTCACTCAGAGTGGCCATTTGTGATCAATCATCTGCAGATGAATAATATCAAAAGCGATTGGATGAATTGAAATGGTTAGATGAGAAAATATTGTGCACCTTTCACCGCTTGGAAGTCTATCAGAATCGAATAGCACAAGATTTCAACAAAAAAAGTTCTTCTTCGTTCATTCATTCAAGGAGAATTTGTATTGGTTCTTATAACTCCAATGATACTAGGAAAGAAACCTCCCAAGCGTGAACCAAAGTGGGAAGGACCTTATTCAATACATAAGGTCTACTCCAATGGAGCTTATTCTTTAATCTCAATGGATGGAGAACTCATCACTACTCCAACCAATGCCAGATTTTTGAAGAAGTATTTTGTATAAACACAAAATACGCCTTCATCATCCTTCCTATATGACGTTAAACTATACAGAAATGGTCCATGAATATGACCTTAAACTATTTGCATGTTTCATGTCCATCAAGACGTTAAACTGCACCATTATGGTCCATGCATATGACCTTAAACTATTCACACTTTCATCCAACATGACATTAAGTTGTGTCCCCTTCATCGTCCTTGCTATATGACGTTAAACTATACAGCAAAGGTCCATTCATATGACCTTAAACTATTTTCATGCTTCATGTCCAGCAAGACGTTAAAATGCACCATTATGGTCCATGCATATGACCTTAAACTATTCGCACTTTCGTCCAACATGACGTTAAACTGTGTCCCCTTCATCGTCTTTGCTATATGACGTTAAACTATACAGCAACGGTCCATGCATATGACCTTGAACTATTCGAACTTTCGTCCAACATGACACTAAACTGTATCATCCCTTTTCGTCTAACATGACATTAAACTGTGAAAAAATCCATAATACGTCCAACATGACTTTAAACTGTGTTTTGTCCCTGTTACATGACACTAAACTATGCAGCACCAATAGTCCTCACTACAAGACTTTAAATTACATAGTCCCTTCATATGTCCTACATGACATTAAACTGTGCATCGTTAGGGTTGTGCTACCTCTTGTTCCTCACAATGAGTATGACTCATGTGAGCTTAGAGAAAACTTCAACCATAATACCCTCTCCGGTCCGCTAACCATCAGTAAGTCCCAACACAATTTTTTAGGTCGTTGTCCCCAATAACAACTTGATCAATAATTCATTCTTTAATTGAACTGCGCAAACTTTAATCCTATCCTTTTAGGCTGGGTATGTAGGCAACCTCCCGAGGTTCAAGACCAAAACCAATATCTTCACATCGGCTCACCTCCATCTCATACGATGTTGATTCGTGAAACCACCCCCATAATCAATATCTTTACATTGGTTCATCTTCGTCCTTTCTATATGGCGTTAAACTGTACAACACTTTTTTCATGTATGACAATAAACTACGACATTATTTGATACCCTCACCTAAGAGGGAATCATTATTTACATTGATTTCCAATCATATTACATTTCAAAGATTGCGTGCATACATGGCAGTGCTCGAACTTTTTATCTTGGGTCAAACCATCATTGCACTAAAGTCCCCTTTAACCCTTCACATGTACGAACCAAATCTGTATAGAGGGTATTTCTAGAACTATGTGGACTTGATTACCATCCTTATGGGATACGTAGGAACATTCGAGTGTCCCTCGAATCCATCCCCAAGTCTTTGAGCCTAACCCCAAATTCCACTTTCAGTCCCCTGGCTAAAAAGTCTCCATGAAAACAGACACTGTCTATTTCTTATAATGGACCGAGCTCTATGACCCTAAACTAAGATCTCCCATACTCTCGTCTCACATGGTGTTAAACTGTATTTCAAGAACTATTTATGGCTTGATTCCCATCCTTATGGGATATGTAGTGAAGTCCAATATTTCAATTCAGGACCCGGTCACAACGTGATTATGGTTATCATTGATCTATGTATCATTAAATACATTGAACAATACCCATTTTTATGTGTCATAATCCTAACCTAAAATATTTTTAGATCTTCATAACCCTTTTCCTGACTTCTAATCACAAAATGTCCAAATTATGAGAATTCGTTTTTCTGACCATGCAGTACGTGCCCTTAAGCGGCCTTGCATAAACATTCTACATAACAGACCTGTCAGCCAAAAGATGTTATTATTTGACTATGCAGCCAATTCCCTTAGGTGTCCCTGTATAATTCAACCCCCTAACAGGTTTGTTAAATATTGTTAACTTCATTATTGGAAATAAAACCTCTTTTGTACTTATTGGTCTTATTGACAATTTATAGGGATCTACAAAAAATAGCCATCCTTAACATATTTGTCCCAGGTTTTTTTCATGATCTAAAAGTATTCAAGTCTATAATTTATATATACCTTCCCTACACTTGGTTCAGACCTTTGTAGGAGTAACATTCATCCAGTTCTTAGAAAATCTTGTTTGGAAATATCTTCTTCATATTCAAGTACCTCTCTCCATACAGCAAACTCTATGCTTTGGAAAATTTGAATTTCTATAAACTTTCATTGGATTTTTAGCAGTAGAAATGTAAATTTCTGAGAGTTCTTTTTCCTAACTATACAGCACATAACCTTAGGTGGCCTTTCATAAGTAGTCTACATAACAGACATATCAGCCAAAAGATGCTATTATTTGACTATGCAGCCAATGCCCTTAGGTGGCCCTGTATAATTCAACCCCCCTAACGGGTTTGTTGAATAATGGTAACTTCATTCTTGGGAACTACTTATTCTAATTCCTTTTATCCCTTTTTCATGTCATCCCCCATATTCAAAATTTTTTAAGTCATAGTTTACACATTTTCCCTCATACTTGATTGTGGTAATATATTTTCAGACAAATTGTCAAGGAATTGAGTCCATTTTAATCTATTCAGTCAAATCTATCTCGACCTTAAACATTAGCCTTTTTATGTCCAACGTGAAAGGCTTTAAACTTCCCACAAAAGACAAAGGAACTCTGAATAAAATTCAAGTTTGAGCTCAGTAAACATACATTTTGTATGATTTAGGTAATATTGAGCAATTAAAAGATTCAAAGTTTGTAGGGTTATTTATAATAATCCTAGTAAAAATCAAACTATGCTTACTAGGCCCATTGGCTTAGGTAAAAAATTTAAAGCAGGTAGCAGGAAAATATATGGACAAATGATTTATGATGAAAGAATTCTTTCCATTTGATGCACAAAAGTTAGAAGTGCGTCCACATATTGGAGTCTCTTCTCTTTTCCAAGAAATTACAAGAGGTTGTCAACATAAGTCTTCACTTGATGTACGTTATCCCGAGCTTCATTAGCAGCCACTTGAAGCTTGTGCACTCGACCAACTTCACTCTTTTTATCTTGATGGAGTGCTTTCTTGGCATCCGCAATGGCTTTTATACCATTTGTTTGAGCTCACTCCAATGAATTATTGAGTTGGTCAAGTTCCCTAGTAACAGCATCTAACTATTGCTGAAGGTGCATCTGCTGGATGACTTTATCTTTGATCTTATGCTTCAGCTCCTTCATCTTGGCATCATAATGATCCTCAGCTCGGGATACCGCAGCCTCAAATTCGCTGATATTGGCTGACAGCTTCACCTTGGTCAGATCTTCACGACATTTCTGCTCTATCTCCCTCCTTAAGATGACTTGTTTCACCGCGGCATGGATCTTTTCATATCCAAACCCGCCAAGTCCCAACATGACAAATAGGGATGAAAGCTGGGGAATCTTCGATGACATCTCCTCTAGAGGCACTTCATATATTATTTTCTATATGTTCTTCCATGCCTTGCGTCATGAAAATTGGAACTCCTTTTGCACTTCTGGGTCTGACTCAGCATCACTGTCACATGGGGGAATGTAATATGGGATTAATGCACTTAGGTAAGTTCTGTGTTCTACTCCTTCCCCCCTGACATGTTCTTATTCACTATCAATTCCCTTTGGGGCAGAGGCTAAGGCTTCACCTACAGATTTAGCCACTGAAATTGATGGCCCTACATAATCAATTGAAAGCTTTGGTTAGTTTCAAAGGATAAAAAAAGTTAATTGGCTATCTTGCAAATTAAGTACAGTCTCATATTGTTATCCCTTACCCAACGGTAGATCATTAACTTGAGAAGGATCCTCCCCATCTTTCCTAGCTTCAATAGGATTTTTAGGGTGAGTTTGAGGAAGCTCTACGGCGTTCATCTCCACTTGCGTTAATGTCTCTACAATAGTAGGGTTTTCTGTACCCCCTTTAGGCATTGGTAGTTCAGCAGTTTGCTCAAATAGAACTGCATATTTGAACCGATCATGATTAGACATGTAATAAGAAGTTATTTTTAATAGGATGAAAGTCCCAACTTCTCTTCCAGCCTTTGGATTGATCCATCTGAGAGTTTCATAAAATTGAGGGATACTAATGTGGTTGCAGCTCGGGCTTATGAGGTTTCAGATCTAGCATACAAGGGCTATGATGCATCATATGGGCCTTCTCCATTGTTCCAACATTAATAAATACTCCTCCACATGAGATATTTTCTGAAGCAAAATTGGTGTAGTTCTGAAACCAAGAAATTGAGAGATAGTTTTTTACCTCTGGAATGGTAACTTCTCACAGATGACCATAGCCATATAAAGGCAGATAAATGCTCTGGGGGAAGTCACGATGATAATTCTTCAAATACTTAGCCAAATCCAAGAGAGAGCTGTCGAAGATAGTATAGTAATCATGGACAATGATGTTCATCATATCATCAAGGCGCTTTCTTGCTAGTTAATCAGTCGTTCCGATTCTCTTGGGAGCCATTAAATCTGCACAAAATTGGAATAATTAACTCTTAAGTAAGTTAATTTTTCATAAAATTTGTGAAGAAATTTCGAAAAAATGGAAAAGGCATTAAGGCGCGCAAGTCTAATTTTGGCAGGCAAGTATGGATGTGTCGCGCAAGTTTTTGGCACGCAAGTGTCACCGCGCAAGTCCTATTACCTCTATAGCAGCGCAACAGCAGTGAAACAGTGGGAAACAAGGAACTTGCACGACGAGACCAACTTGCGCGATGAGAGTAAGAAATTAGAGATCTTGTGGCTTTGCGCGAGAATGACCACATATTTATAGGCCAGGCCGCACCCCTGGGTGCTGAAGCCTGCACAATTTGCACTTACGTGACTCCATCTGCGCGCTCATCACCCGTGCACCGTCTTTTCCTTTGTTTGTCTTCTATCCTCAGAGTCACATATTTATTTCTTTCGAATCCAACTCTGAGGGGGGACTTTTGTTGAAGCTTATTTCCGTCACAGAGTCCAAAGTAATGTAAAGAAAAATACCTTGAACCCAAAGTGATTCATCATTTTAAGAAACATCAAAAATTGACAAAGGCATGAACCAAGATTCAAAGGAACTTGGGTCGCGCAAGTTCCACCAAGGTTGCGCAAGTGTAATTGCGCGCTGCACAGTGGTCATGCAGGTGACTTGTGTGCCCTCTTTCAAATTCACCCAGGGTCTTCTCCAGCCTATAAATAACCCTGTGGTCCCCCCCATTTCGAGGACGGAAAAATTCTAGAACCTCAGATTTGAGCTCCTGGAGCCCTAGTCTCTTCTCAAAGCTTCCAAACACTTATAAGGTAATTTCTTACCTATAACGGAAGATCTAAAGAGGAGGAGGAAGGCCTAAGTGTTGAAACTCATCAACGCTTGTGCGCCTGAGTGGCCAACCCTTAAAGGAAATGGCCACACTTGCACGCCACTTTTTCTCCTTTACCAGAACTTGCGCACCACCCTTCTGGAGGTCCCTATGGATAGTACTAAGGGCTTGAGCCAAGTCTCCCCCAAGTATTACCCCAAGGGTTAAAAGTCGCGCAATTACCCATGTGCCGCGCAGGTATACCTACGCGACCAAGACTTGCGCGCCCACGCAGTACTTGCGCGCCCATCAGGACTTGAGCGCCCCTCTCCTTTTGGGTTCCCCTACTGCTTATTTCACCCCTCCAATACCTATCCACCTCTCCTCTTCAAGATTACGCCTTCATGATTCTCTCCAAAGCCATTCATGGCATGATTTCCTTATTGGATTCCTTATCTGAAAGGAATTCTGTGGAACATCTCTCAAAACCTAGTGATTTACACATCTTTACATCACTAAGGTTAGAGAGTTCATTCATTCAACCTCATCCTTTAAGATGATAGAATCCTTAACCTGGGCCCCCTTTTTCCGGAGTAATCCCTAGTCCAAATTCTCATTAATTTGGGAATCCTCCTTAGGAGTAAGCCCCAAGTCTTCATTAATTTGGGCATCCTCTTTAGGAGTAATCCCCAAGTCCCCTAATCTGAGCATCCTCCTTAGGAGTAATCCCCAGTCTCAAAGTTCCCAAAATCTGGGCATCCTCTTCAGGAGTAAGCCCCAACCATAATTTCTCAAATCTGGGCTTCCTTTTCAGGAGTAATCCTTAGTCTCAAATATGGGAATCCTCCTTAAGAGTAAGCTCCAAGTCCCTTAATTCTAAAATTCCCTTAATCTAGGATTCCTTTTCAGGAATAAGACCCAATCTTAAAATTCCTTTAACCTGGGCCTCCTCCTTAGGAGTAAGCCCTAGTATTAATTTCTCTTAACCAGTCTTAATCTGCTTTTTGATCTGGGTTTCCTTCTTAGAAGTAAAACCCAATCATAAGTCCCCTCCTAATTTGGGCATCTTCCTCGGAAGTAAGCCCCAAGTTAGAGTATCCAAATCTCCATAAAAGAACATATACTTTTATGGACCCTATTCCTGGAACTTCTTCTTTGAAATAAGTCATGATCTCTATTATTTGGACAGTCATACATACATAAGCCCCACATCATTTTCTATGATTGCATCTTTCATGGAACAATTGTCTGGTTTCACCAATACCTATTGTTTCTCACACTGATCATGACTCATGTGATCTTAGAGTGTAAAAGTAATTATGAAATATTTCTTTGGTCCATCAATCATACATAAACATCATACTCCCTTTCTCGAACTATGTGGGTTCTGATTCCTTTTCTAAATAAAGGATACGTAGGTAGCCCATCTGTGGGTACGATCCCAACTCTGAAATAATCTATGTCCTTCTGAATGAAAATAAACTTCAAGTTCCCCACTAAGTGGCTTTAAAACCAGTATGGTCATAATAATGACCAAGAGACTTTTATATAATGTTTTAACAGATACCATTGACTAAGAATATCTAACAAATATAGATGATTCTCTATCAATGAAGAACCTCGAATACATATAAAAGATTATAAAAATTTCCTACATATCAATCATTGATTGTCAGATCTAAAGTAAATCTCATTTTATTATTGGTAATCTAATAAGTATTCACGAACATAACTTAAATCTATAAAGAGAGTCTCGGAGTAGACAATAATTCCCCTCAAAAAGGTGTGATGAGTCCGACCTCCCATCCTATCGACCAATGAAAATTCCTAAGCCTCATCAGTTCATAAATAATGAGCGCCTGCCTTTGGAAAGTAGGTCTAAATGGATATAGAATCATTGGATGTTTCTGTTTCTACGAACAAACCCGTTAGAAACTGTTTGGAATGTTTGAACCTTAAACCAAAGATGTCATTCCCAATTCCAGAGGAAACAATTATCTTTTAATAATGATAAATATTTCGATAATACCTTAATTATTTCATTTATATAACATATATTAATTATATTTATCATTATCACCTTCCATGGAAATCATTTGTAAAAAATGAATCACATCTCTTCGTGAGGCGGTAGTCCACCGTAAACATGAGCGACGTTATCTTATCCCTTATAGAATGGAAATTAATAAATATATATATGATATAATGAATCAATAGGTATAATTATGTTATAAATATCATATATATATATATATATATTAGATTCATCATCATACCCAACCATGTGAGGTGGTAATGGAAAAATTAGAGACATTAATTCGTGAGATGGTAGTCTGCCATATACACAAATGATGATTTCATAACCCATTTTATCGAAGTAGAGATGGTTTTAGGTAATTAAATTATTTAAAAAACATCCTAGTATATTTAATATTCTGATTTTATTATGTCATCAGGGTTTAAAAATAATTTAAGGACGTGTATAAATAAATAAAATTTAAATTCTCATTGAAAAATGTTACCTCTTCTTTGAGTATCCTCCTTAGGTTTGCACCAAACTACTTATAAGGTTAGATTTATTCCAAAAATAAGGGTTATAGGATGAGGTTAGGGAATGCGGGAAGGTATTTTGGAAGTTCTTAGATAAACCAAAGTGGTTTTATAATGTAAATAATAGATAATATTAGGTGGCCTTTTATAAGTGAGGTGAGTGGAAAACTTGAATGTTTTGAAAATATTCAATCAAAACCATATTTTTATCATTCTAAAAGGATAAAAATGTAAAATTAACAATCCTATAATGTATAATCACTAATTATGTCCATAAAATGGTTTTATTAAAGTTTTTATGTCATTTTAACCCTTATTTTCAATGTTTAACCCCTGGTAAATCAATATTTACATTAACTGTGGTAAATAATTCTTACTATTTTCAATATTATTTTTGGTAAAAAATTAAGATAAATATATTATAAATTATAAATTATTTTTATATTTAATCCATTTATTCAAATTCAATTCACATAAGTAGAAAATTTTAATTTAAAATAAATCCCGCAGGCGCGAAGAGAAAGTGCGTTTTTAAAGGGAAAATGTTTAAAATTTTACAAAGTTTTTATGTCCAAATTAAATATTAAAATGATTCCAATTACCTAAATTGGATTAATATATATGAATTTGAAATAATTTTATTTAAAACCAATTAAAAATATAATTTATGACTATAAATTATTTAAATGAAAAGTTTGTTTTCAATTAAAATTCAGTATTTTCACTATTCATAAAAAATGAAAATTTTCATAAAAATACCAAAAATTAACCATATGATAATTTTAATATTGTGATTTAAAAAATTAAGTTTATTTTTTCAAATTTATTTTCTATATTTGGTAAAAAAATATGTATGCAAAGTGGGAATAGGTCGTCTTTTAGAAATATGTAGTTTTTTAGAAAATATTTATTTTTCTCTTAAATAATTCATATTTTATTACTAATAAATGTATTTAAACTTTATTTTTTGATAATATAGTTAATAATATCAATACCCTTAATTCCAATGGATATTCGATATATTAAATAATAATGTTAATGATATATTTCATCTGGTAAAACTCAGTCTTGCGTGTAATGCAAACAATCAAAGCAACTCGATGTTGTGTTTCATATATGATATCGAATAAAATGTTCTTATTTTAGAATTTTTTGTTGTTACATTATAACCACTTTAAATAAATTTCATCCTTTTAATTAAACTTTATCTCATTAATTAGGGTTTGACATTTGGAATTATCATTTTTGAAAACCCCACATCATAAAAGGGTTAATAAAACATCCTCTTAATAAGAGAGAAAGGGAAGTAAAAAAAGTCATATGGAATAAAAAAATACTCTATTTATATTTAGGGTAAAATGGTGGAAATTGAATATATTGAAATGAAAAAAAATCATAAATATTTATAAAGAGTGATAAAGTTCATTGATGATATGAAAGTGGGTGATCATTGTAAAGTAAAGAACCTCAAAACCATAAATCTGTAATGATTTAAAAGACCATCTAATTCATCAGATATGAATGTAGTTGGATAATTTTTTTTTCAATATCCTTTTCCTAATGTTTAATAATTATTTCATTTTCTAATAATATAAGGAAATATACTTACTTGATACGTTTCTAATTCATAACCAAAATTTCATCCTTTGGTTGTTTTTCGATAAATTTCTAATTCATCACTTACTCCAAGAAATGAATATCCAAAAATGAATTCTATTATACTCGAATCACTAAAATTAACTTTTCATATATCATAAGATTCATAAAATAGTGACAAGCCTTTCCATCTGCCTCTAACTATTTTCCAAAACCAATATGGTTAGAACAACTTTTCTAATATAATACATAAACCTCCAAACCTCAATAGTAACACTACTAGTTCATCATTAATATTTATACCCTAAATAATTTAACTAAAACAATTACATATTAACCAAGACTTAATATAGTCCAATGATAGGCATTGAACCCTTATCATATTTCAGTTGTGGGTTCAAGACACATGACCTTACCGGATGCGACGGGTTGTCACCCAATATATGGGTTTCCCTTTTTTATAATATATTAATATAATTAATATAATGTTACAAAAAAAAATATGATGGACCTTATTCAAAAAAAATTAATAATTAAATAATATTTTACTAAGGTTTTCAATGAAACCTTTTTTTACAAATTTTATTAATCTTATTTGACTATTATTACAATGACATTAATGATCATATTAACCTTAAGGTTATAAATTACTTTAAACTTATGTCTATAAAATGTAAATTAATTATTCCCTCAAATATATTTTCCACTAAAACATATACTTTGACATAAATTTATCCTAAAATATCCTTAATCATGGTAGAGTCCAATCACATAAAACCCAAAAATGGTTGTTTCATAATTTGAACTTATGATCAATCTTAAACTCATAAACCCATAAAGGTGTCGATAACTCTTATGTCAATAAATACATATATGATTCTGAAATTTAACAAAGTCATTATATGTTTCATGATTCTTATAACAAAAATATAATGGGTAAAATACTTCTATAAATTAATTCTTGAATCAAAAAAATAAATAATTCATTTATTTGATTTCAATATAGGTCTTTCCCTAGTCTAGGTACTAAACTATGTCATAATTTCTCATCATCTATTCAAATCCTTCATAATGGTTTGTATATAAATTTTTAATTATACTAATCATAACCCCTAGGAGTGTCAAAATAGGTGTGTATTAAGTCTCTTTTTTGTGTACCAAGTGATGATTGGGTCAATCCCAATGTTCCCTTTTCTAAGTTATTACCTCATGGTATATCTATGCTAGCACCACATCCACTTGTAGTGTCCAAATAGAGATGTATTTGTAGTAAAAAACCAAATAGTATATTCCTTATCAAAACTTTAGGTGTTATTCTATACTTATCCTCAATGTATATCATAGGGTTATGATCCCTAATCATTGTTTTCTTAAATTTAAATCCTAAGGATTCTACTAAAATTTCTTTGATTCCAACTATAGTGACCACAACCCCAATAGCTTAGAGACTGAGTCTATTTCAGCACATTGGAATAAGATACACAAAATCACATCCCGAATGACTTAATAGTTTATTATTCTTAGTAAACTAGATACATAAATGAATCTGATATTAAATTTAAATACACAAATTAAAACATATTTTTTTGAAAATATCATTATTCTTTCTAGAATATTCTTTCATATGTTTTATATTACACTTCATGGATTCCTAGGAAATGAAACAAAATAAGGGTGATCTCAAATTCCACATATGGGTTAATTATATTATAATATATCATGAATTAATGAGCATAATCGACATGGTATGGTAAATAACATAACAAACATGCCATGTAATCAATAAACTGAGAAGGAAGTGCATCCAAAGATAATATCAATGAACAAATATCATGGATAATCATTGATATAGAAATAAAAATAACTAAAAATACATTCCATTTAATCAACACATTACTATCACAATTTTATAGGTCATAATCAATATGGTAAGATAAATAATTTAAAACATATGTAATTTAATCAATAAATGATAATTAAATGCATCCATAGATAATATCATTGCAAAAATATCATGGATAATAATAAAGTAATTATTAAAAAATTAAATACTTAATTATTGTAAGTCATGTTTCCAAGGAATAGGATACATCTACCATCAATATATATCCTCAAAAAAGTTTAAAAATGATGGGTAGAAACCCATTTGACTAAGGTTAGCCAACTGATACATCCCTTGAGATTGCCGATGCATCAAGGGGATATCTATTACCAGAGCCCATCCATTTATTTCATGTAAAAATAATTCCTCATATATATAATAATTAATTTAGTTTATAAATAATGTGCCTTATCATCAAATACTAGTATTGAGTGAGGAATATGGATTTATCAAAAATTTCCATAGATAAAAAAATGCCTTTTAATATAGAACATCGTATGTAGAAATAATATATGGTTTAGAGAATAAACATATCCATGGTAAATAATATAGATGTTTTGGAGAAATTTAATTTCTAATGATCAAAATAATGTAAAATTTTCAAGGGAAAGATATTCACTAAAAAAATTAATCAAGTATGTTTATGACAATATTATCCTTTTTCAAAATAATCATAAACAGTTAAGAGGAAAAATAAGGATGGTATTAGTACAACATATCCCTAGTGTATAACATGTAAAATAAAGGGTTGTTTTTTTATGAATTTAAATACCATAAAATAAATTTAAAAATATTTTTTAGGAAGATATTATTTTCATTTTTTAATCACTTTTTAAAATAGAAAAAAAATTAAAATAATTATCTTTGAAAAACACATTTAAAAAAATTTTAATTTTCATAATATTAGGGGAAAAATTCTTTAAACATATCCTTGTGAACATTCAATGGAATCTTCAAAGAAATTATGGTCATGAATGTGGGTAATTCCATTCATATCATATAATTTAAAAAGAATATTCCTTTTCCACTATAAAAATGTTACAGAATTATCTTGTTTGGAAAACAATAAAAAGATACCTTTTAAAACATTTTTCAAAAAGTAAAAAGGGGTAAAAAAATTAACAACACATTTTTAAGAGGTTAAAAACATTTTTGAAAAAAAATTAGAAAACATGATTTAGGAAGAAAATGGATTTCTGACCGAAATATAAATGAGGTTGTATCTTATTATAAGAATTTTATCAATTATTTTAAGTACCAATGAGAGGAAAATGGTACTATTAATTTAAAATATAATTACTAACCAGTGGATAAGAAGATTAAATGGGTTTATTAGATAATGATCAAATATTTTCCTTCAACTGAAATTCAAGAATAAACAATCTTGATTAGAATGGGATTGTGAAATAATACCTTATAAATATCATAATATTGAAGGGAGAATTAATCAATGAATATATCATGTTTATCAACTATTGATACACATAAAAAATTATAAATACAACATAATATAATCAAAATTCATTATACACATAATCATATAATATCATAGATGACTAAAAGGTTATATAACCTAATGAAAATAAATTGATTTAGGGAATTATCTACCACTTGGTAACTATTATGACAAATAAAATTGGATTAAATAATTTAGATTGAAACTTAAAATACCTTAAATAATGAATTATTCATGATATTACATGTCAATGGGGTGGTATATACATCATATAAATTAAACTAGGTGCATGACATTACAATATGCATCAATGAAATGAAATTGAGATAAAATACATTAACTTGTAATTCCTTTTGGTTGAAAATGTGTTAACCTCCTATATGTTTGTTTTAAACATATTATTAACTTATAAAATAAGCATATTAATATTTATTATATCATATATGATCTTTTTATAACATAATATCACTCGTTCATTATTAATATTTCATTATTTTCATTATTTAAGGTGTTAATTGCCTTATTTTGTAATAAATGTTTCATCATGAGATATTTGGTTATTGTGAATATTATATAGTCCCATCATATATACAATAATAATCATGAAAAAATTAGCCTATTTTTACCTTAATTATACTTCTAAAAACAATCATCAAATAAGGTTATGAAAAATGGACTCTGTTACAATCATAAAGATGGTAGGTCATATGTATACATGAGTAACGTTTCTATTTATCAACAATAATTTATTGGATCTACTAATATACCCTCTCTTGATATTATATGACCTAAAAATTAAACCTTTTTTAGCCAAAATTCATAATTTATAAATTTTTCATATATTTTCTCCTTCCTTATGATCTTTTGTACAATTCTTAATTCGTCTCTTTGCTCTTCCTTACTCTTTTAATAGATAATAATATCATATATAAAGACTATTAAAAACTGATCAAGTTAATATATAAAGTCTCTATTAATTAAACCCATGAAGACATAAGGGTTTTTTTAAGACCTAATGGCATTACTATATATTCATAGTGTCTGTAACTTGTAATGAATGTCATCTTGGGTATATCCTCTTTCTTCACCCTTAATTGATGATATCCTAAATGAAGGTCAATCTTGGAAAAGTATTAAACTCTACATTTTTTATCAAACAAGTCATAAATATGGGTAAAAGGATACTTGTTCTTAAGTTTGATCTTATTCAGATCACAATAATCAATGCAGAGTCACATCAATTCATTTTTATTTTTAAAAAATTGAATAGGTGAACCCCAAGGTGACACACTAGGATGAATAAATCCCTTGTAAATTTTTTTAGAGTTTTTTCTTCAATTCCTACAACTCAATTAATTCCATTCTATAGGGATTATTTGAAATTTTTAAGGCACCATGTATGAGTTCTATTGAGAAATCAACTTCATGTTTTGGTGGAAGACAGGAAAACTCTTCTAGAAAAGAATTAACAAATTCCTACATAATAGGAATATCATTAATATAAATATTCTCCCCGACCATTGAAGATAATCACCCCTTTTAAATAGGACTTAAGAAACATACAATAGATGTGATCTTTATTAGTAGTTTTTATATATCATCACATTGATAGACGTTCATAGGTTTTTTTTGGAATATTAAATGTGACTTATATTATTAGAAAATTTATATGGGATTTAGGTAGATAAATCCAATACATGCCTAAGATAAAATCAAATTCAACTAGATGAAGAATAAAAATATTTTCAAGAAGCACATTCCCACCAACATCAACTGAAGATGAATCATATACTTGAGATGTGATCATCTTACCATTAGGGGTTTTCAATTATAATTATACATATAATAATTTAGGGTGGAATATTGATACCCTTAGAAAATTATTCAAATATAAAATAATGGGTAGATTTATAGTCAAATAATACATTAGATTTTCTTGAGTGGATGGTAAGTATACCTTTCACCATGCAGTTATTGAACCCCTCATCAAAAATAGTAATCGCATGAGATATCCTTATATCCCTTGGCTTAAGAGGTTGTTTATGTCAATCATAGTCATTTACCCATAGGTTTGGGCACTGGTTAGTATAATTCCAATTCTCTTTACACTTGAATCACTAAATTATCGGTGGTTCATTCTGTGTATCTTTCTATATATTTACATCACTAGCTAAATTATTTCCATCAATTTTTAAATCAATTTCTTGATGAACTTACATTCAAAACTTAAAACATTTACTAGTCCCCTTAAGGTAATATCCTCCATGTTTCTTCCAACACTTTGAGCATAAAGTATATATCATATTCTTCTCTACATGGTTTTTAGATTTTCCTTTGGACTCTATATTCATTTTATTTTCAAAACCATGATATTGATATGTAACTCCAACCTCTATTTCCACCTTGACATGTCATCAAAAAATCTCTTAATAGACACTAAAGTCTCTTATGGATAATTCTATTTAGAGACATAGTTTTAAGCCACTGAATAATTGACCAACCATTATTTCAGGTTGGAAGATAATACATGAAGTGTACCTCATAAGTCTTGTAAAATTTGTCTCATATGTACCAAAAGATTCACCATCCTTTTGATTTAGATCAAGGAACTCCTTCACCATATCTGTGTAGAAAATACAAGAAAAGTACTTATTGAAAATTAAGTTATTGAATATGTCCCAATACATGGAGTAAATTTCAACCTATTGTATCATATTCTTGATAATATTCCATCATTGATCCACTTCACCTTAAAAATGGTAGACAACCAAAATGACATTTTCATGTTCTAAAAACTAGATAATAGAATCATTTCAGTAGAAACAATCCACTTTTTAGTAAATATTGGTTCAAAACACCCAATAAAATATGGTAGATGTTGTCTCATGAAGGATTCAACAGAATGTTGTTCCCTACTTTATTCATTTTTAAGTCCAATATGATTCATAGCTTGAGAAATTTGTGTGAACATAGAAATGATGTTTTTTATTCTAGTTACCATAATGTTTGGATTATTAGGAGGAAAATAATTTCATTTTCCGTCTCACTCAGCATTAACATAGTTTCTTCAGGTTCCAACCATTGACTAAAACAAAAAATCATAGTGTAAGAAACAATAATCTTAGTGGGGAACCACATAATCATAAAAAACTTATAGGATGTCTCAATAATTTCACTTTATTTGTAATATATTACACCTTAGTTCTATCCTTGGTCTTTTATATTCATCTTCTATTTAAATCCATCATGATGGTTCATAAATAATTTTCTGAATTTCCTAAGCATATCCCCTAGGAGTGTCAAACCAGGTGTGCAGTAAGGCTCATTTTCATGCACCAGTTCAGGATTGATTCTTACTCAATACGGTGTTTTTAGGGTTATTACCCCTAGGTACATCTATTCTAGATCCACATCCTCTTACAGTATCAAGATAGGAATGTAATTTATTGTAAACCAATCACTCTATCCTTTATTAAAATTCCAATATATTTTCCTATACTTTTTCTCATCCTTATAATTATCCTTAAACATGTATTTAGGGATCTCACTAAGTATTTTTCATCATAGTTTCCAAATGTTAACTAAAACTGACCATAGATACAAACTATAGTGACCCATAATTTTCATACGTAGATATTTCATCATTTTTATGAATAATCAGGACATTACACAAACAAATTTAGGATGACTATAATATCTTGGTGTCTTTAGAAACTTAGATACACAAAAAACTAGAACATGGATGAGCTACATCATCCCTTAATAAATTCTTAAAAACTAGAACCATTCTTAGACATATCATATATAATAAATATCTTCATAACCTAGGTAAAGGAAATATAAGAAAGGGTGATCTTAGATGCTCAATAAGGGTAAAAAAGGTAGATACATAAACATATCATGAACATGAGGGTATTAGAAATAGATCATAACATTTAAAAACCATACCATTTACATTAAAAGTCATAATACTAAGCCATGTCATAAAGATTTTCATTTTATAAGACATGAATCATAAGGAAATAAAAGAACATCGGGAATGAGATCATAACATTGGTATAAGACATGGAATTTTTGGCATATAAATAAGTTTATAAAGTCATTTCCATATTATCCAAGGTTCTCTGGAAAGGATATAATAAGGGAATGGGTTCACTCCCCAAATCATTATAGTAGTCACGGTTCACTCCAAAGACCATCATAGCAAAAAAATTCCCTTACTAGATTAGGTTCACTCCCCATTATAGTCCAATATTACTTAACCATATTCACTCCTCATTCAATTTATATCTATCTCATGAGATATTAATCACTACCTAATGCATTATAGGGAGATTTAGGTCATACTTGTCACATAATAAAATCATACACATGTTTTCCACAAGATCATAAAACATTAATCATATCATATCCCATGAAATGAAATGGTTTTTATAAATATTTCATTATTACATAACCTATTTAAAATATACATTTTTTTGTAATCATTTCATCATTTTATCATAGCATAACCCAAGAAAAGAAAACGGTTTAAAAAGAATCATATCATGGTATAACCCTTGGAAGAGAAAAATGTTTCATAAACATCATTCCATCATAAACATAATCCATCTAGATAAATAATAACAATGTTATTATTATATAATATTCCCATTAAGTCATAGCTGACATCAATGGATATTATCTTAGATGAAAAATAATTTTTAAAGATCATTTAAAACATTTCTTGAGGAAAAATACATTACTTTGAAAAAAAATTATTTAAACATAAAAAATATTGAAAATCATATTCATTGAAAATAATTTTCATTGAAAATAACCTTGAAAAATTATAAAGTAATATTTGAAGTAATGATTGGTTATGACGTTATAAAATTTTGTTCATGTAATACATGATAAAATAAATATACTTTTCTCATTTTAGCAAAAATACAAATGGGAATTGTTTGGAAAAGTACAAGAAGATTTATTTAAAAAATTAAAAATTAAAACATGGGTAAAATGCCTTTTTAAAATCATTATAGAGTAATAAAAAAAATTTGGAAACATTTTTTGAAAACATTACTTTGGAAGAAAACATATTTTCAACCAAAGAGAGAAATAAATTTAGATTTTCATGAAAAAAATTTATTAATTATATTTAGTGCCAAATAGTTAAAAAATATTAAAATTAATAGAATATATTATGAAAAAAAATAATATATGAAAATTCATAAGAATTCATGAGAGGTATATCATGATATTTCAATATTGGAGACTTAATCTTAAACAATCCTGATAAATTATGTGATCGTAACATAAAGTCTTTACCTATTTGGTAACATTGAATCATAAAAACCAGGAAGGAATAAAATGAAATTAAACTTAAAATTCCATGAGGATGAATAAATTCTTTATATTACATGTCAAAGGGGCTGAAATTACACCTCATTAAAGAATATAGTTCATAACATAACATACGTCTAAAAAAGGAAAATTGAGACAAAAATATATTACCTTAAGTCTTGAATTTCATCATACTCATTAAAACATATTTTGTAATAAATATAAGTTTATTATAAATCTATTAATGAACCATAATCATATATATCATACCATATAATATTCATTATTCCCTTTTATTACACATTTATTAACAATTCCATGTTAAAGTAATGTTTTGGGCAATAACTTATTTATTTCTCATGTATGTTTTGATAAGTTATTTTTATTCCTATTACTCAAATAATGGTTTAATAATATCCTTAATTTAAACCATAAAGTAAATATCATATATATTCAATATATATTTATTTATAGTAATCCATGAAATTTAGTAATAGAAAATGAAATGCATCATTCATAGAGATGGTAGGTCGTACGTACGCATGAATGTTGTTTTCATTTTCTTTCCAGATTAAAATAATGAAAAGTAAATGATATATATGTATATTTTCAATCCATAATAATTATTATATCATATTTATCATATATTTTTATTAAAATCATCCTTAATACCTTCCATGTAAAGCATGAACAAATTGCATCGCTTCACTAGGTGACAGTCTTTCGTACACACGAGCGACGTAATTGCATTATTAAAAAATAGAGAGTATAAATATATTTGTTATATAATAATTATATAATCATAATAAAATCATTAATATCATATATAACCAATAAATCTATCATTTTTACCAGCCTTTATAGGTGGTAATGGAAAAAATGAATGACATCGGTTCGTGAGGTGGTAGTTCGTCGTACAGACAAACGTTGAATTCGTAACCCATTTGATGGAAGTGGAGATGGTTGTACATAATTACATTAACATAAAAACATATATTTATATGTAATATACATAGGTTATTATATCATCATGGTATAATAATATTTTAAGGAGGTGGGGAAAGAAATAAAACAAAAAATACTCATTGATGAATGTGGCCCCTTCTTCGGATATCATCCTTAGGTTTGTACTAAAAGCATTCCTATTTAGGATTTATGTACAAAATAAGTATAAGAGGATGGATGTTGAAAATTAATTTGGGTAGGACTTTTCTGAACCATAAGGGTGTGAAGAATAGAGGATTGGGGTGGTCTTTTATAAGTGGGGGATATGAGACACTTGGCATTTTTTTTAAATAATTGAGTGCTCCCACATTTTTCACATGGAAAAAGGGTCTAAAATGTCTCAAATTTAAACCTTATACATTATAAGGTCAAAATATGTCCATAAAATATTTTTTAGACATGACTATAGGTAAATTTGATACTTATTTTTTTATTTTAACACCAGGTAAACCCATTTTTATCATAATTACAGAAAATAATTTTTAATATTTTCACTATTCATTTTAGTTAAAAATTAAGTTGACCATATTAGATATTATCAATTATAATAATTTAAAATATCGAATCCATTATTCCAAATTAAATTCATAGAATTTTAAAATAATTAATTTAAAATTAAGCTCATAGACATGACAAGAAAGATGGTTTTTAAAGTTAAAATGTTCTAAAGTTTACAAAGTGTTTATATATAATTTCAATATGAAATTGATTAAAATGATATAAATTGGATATATATTTATATATAATTTAACTAATTAAAATTTAAAACAAATTAAAAATATAATTTAACTTTATAAATAAATTAAATGAAAAGGTTGTTTTCAATTAAAATTCAGTATTTTTCACTATTTATCAAAAAATGAGACGTTTCAGAGAAATAAAAAAATCACCCTAAGATAAATATGACATCATAAATTAAAAAAAATAATTTTATTTTATAAAATTAATTTTATAAAAGTGTCAAAAATTAATTTTATTATTATTCACAATAATACATAAAAACATTTTTTGGGAAAATAATGTTTTTGAAACATATAAAGTCCTTACAAAAAATTGTGTATTTTTTTATCAATATGTTTTATTTATATAAAAACATTATAATTATTATTTTAAAAAAATATAACTATTCATGTTGTTAATTTTAATATTTAGGTAACAATGGTCGTGTTTAAATAACTATAATAATAATATTTCATGATTTTGTTAAAACTCAGTGTTGAATGTAACACAAGCTAAGCTTGTGTTGTGTGTAGCACAATATTAACTATGTGTTATGTGTAGCTCAATATAGATAAGTAATATAATTTATTCAAAAAATAATAATTCAAAAAAACTCATGGTATTACATATTCTCATCATATATTTTTATAGTATATCAAGATATAATTTATAAATACCACAATAAAATTATTGATATAATACTTAAATAATTGTTTTATCAAATTCATAAGAAAAATGGTTCAATAGTTCATAAAAAAGGAATTAATTTATTTTTTTTAATATTAATACCTCATATTAAATTCCATCATTATAATATCTTCATTCTTCGCTTTCAATTGACGATACCCATAACAAATATCAATCTTTGAAAAATATTGATCTCTTCAATGTTGATTAAATAAGTCATCAATACGGGGAATATGATACTTGTAATTTATTGTATTAGAATTTATTTCCCTTTAATAAATTCACGTCCTTAAAGTCCCAAATTTATTATTACAAAAATAAAAGTGGTACTCTATTGTGAAACACTTGGGAATATAAATCCTTTACTACAAAAATTCTACAGTTATCTCTTCAATTCCACTAATTCCACTATGACCATCTAGTAGGTAGTCTTAGATATAGGTTTTTCATCAAGGATGAGATTAATGTAAAACTAAACTTCATACTCAAGTGGGTATTCTTATGGTTTTTCAGGAAACACATCAATGTATTCATGTACAATAGTTTCATCCTCTATTTTAAAGATACCTTTCCCATTCAGAAGTTGTGTATACTCTTCTTCTCAATGAATTTCATTATGAAGAGATACTATAGGTAGATTTAGACATGATTTAAAAAGTGTATTCTCACCTATAAATATAGGGTCTTCCATATTTTCATCACAAATTATAATCTTCTTATATCGATAATAAATGTAGTGACTCTAACCCCACTATCCCAAAGATGGTGGCTGATTTATTACATTGAAATAAGATACAAGGAATGAAATCCTAAAGGACTAAATAGTTTATTAGTATTGGTAAACTTGATATATACATGATTTTAATATTACATTTTAATACATAAATTACAACATAATTTTTTTGAGAATATCATTATTCCCTCTAGAATATTCTTGTATATATTTCATAGTACACTTCATGGATTCCTAGGAAAGAAAAAAAATAAGGGTGATCATAAATTCTCAGTTAGGGTTAATTATTGTTGAAGATTTCATGTATCAATGGGCATATTAAACATGAAAAGGTAAATAAATGAACACACATGCTATGTAATCAATAAACTTAGAAGAAAGTTTATGTAGATATAATATCAATAAAAAATATCATGGATAATAATTAATATTGTAAGTTAAATAACTAAAAAAATCCATTTAACTAATAACATGAATATCATAATTTTATAAGGCATAATCAATATGGAAAAATAAATAACTGAAAGCACATTCCATTTAATTAATACCTAAGAATAAAATGCATCCAGAGATAATATCTTTTCAAAAATATCATGGATAATAATAACTGAAATCATAATGAAGGAAATACTTAATTATTTGAAATCATGTTTCCTAAGAACATGATACCTCTACCATCAAGATCAATCCTCAACACAGTTTGAAACTGTTGGGTAGAAACCCATTTAACTAAGGAAATCCAACTGATTCATCCCATGAGACTACCAATGTATCAAGGGTCTCTACAAATTTTACCCACCCATGTCTTGAATTTCCAAAGAATTTATTATATATAAAATAATTGATTTAATTTATAAAAAATGTTCCTTATCATCAATTATATATATTGATTAAAGAATATAAATTTATAAATATTTCCCCATATAAACAAATGACTTTCAATATATAATAAAAAATGTAGAAATGATATGTGTTTTAAGAAATAAATATATCCATGATAAATAATATGGATATTTTGAGGAAATTTAATTTCCAATGATTATAAGAAAGTAAGATTTTCAAGGGAATGTTATTGACTAAAAAATGAATAAAGGGAGTGAATGTTAGTATTATCCATGGTCAAAATAATCATAAACCATACAGAGGAAGAATCAGGATGGTATTAATACAATATATCGCCAATGTATTATATCTAAAATAAATGTATTTTTTCATTTACAAATAGAAATACCATAAAATATCTTATAAAAATTTCACAAGTAAAATGTCCTTTTCATTTTGAAAATCACTTTTTAAAACATAAAACATTATGAAAATCATTTTTTTTAAATCACTTTTAAAAACTCTGAATTTACAAAATATTCATAAAATAATTTTATTTAAAAATATCCTGGTAAACATTAAAATTATGATTCAATTAAATGGTGTTCATAACTATTGTTAATTTCGTAGATGATATACAAGTTAAAAAGAACATTCCATTTTCACTATAAAAAGGTTAAATAAGTTACTTGTTCCGGAAATGAAATGAATATTACTTTCAAAAAATATATAAAAATTTAAAAAGGGTAAAAATTAATTTAATAAATCATTTTTAATAGTTTGGAAACATTTTTGAAAACATATTTATAAAATAGGGTTTTGGAAGAAAATAGATTTCTGAATGAAGAGAAAAATAAAATCGGATTTTCTTAAAAACACTTTCTCAATTGTTTTAAGTACCAATGATTGTAAAAATGTTATTATTACTTGATAATATCATGAATAACCAGAGAATAAGAAAATGTAATGGCTTTTTTAGACAATGACCAAATAATTTCATTCAACTAAAATTCAAGAATAAACAATCTCGATTGAAATGAGATTGTGAAATAAAATATTACAATGGTCATAATGTTGAAGTGATAATTATTAAATGAATATATTATTTGTATAAAATTAAAATAACCTTAAAAAATTAAATAAAGCATAATATAATAAAAAATAATTATAAATATAATCTTATAATACCAAAGATTATGATGAAGTAATATAACCCAATGAAAAGAAATTGAGATATGAAATTCTATACCACATGGTAACCCTTAAGTAAAATCCCCTTAGATGAAATAATTTAAATTAAAACTTAAAATACTATTAATAATGAATTATTCATGATATTAAATGTTAAAGGGGTAGTATATACACCATATAAAAGAAACAATGTGCATAACGTTAAAATATTCCTTAATGAAATAAAATTGATATGAAATCCATTACCTCATGCTTCCTTTTAGTTAAACATGAATTAATCCCATGTATAGTTTTTTTAAACATGTTATTAACTTATACTAGAAAAATATTAATATTTATAATAACTTATATGGTCCTTTTATATTATCTTATCACTCGTTCGTTAATAATATTTCATGATTTTCATTATTTTAGGTGTTAATTGCCTAATTTTTTCATCCATGTTTCATCATGAAAGATCTAGTTCTTGTGAATATTAAATAATTCCATCATCTCCAAAATAATAATCATGAAATAATTATCCTACTTTTAAATAAACTATACTTTTAAAACCAATCATGAAAAATGGAGTATGTTGAAATCATGGAGAAGGTAGACCATACGTACGCATGAGTAAAGTTTCCATTTTTCAATTATAATTGAGGAAAGAAGGTGAGTAATATTTTATCTTTAAGTAATGATAATAATATCATAAATAACATATTTTTTTCTTTAAATATACTTATATATATCATCTATTTGGTGTGGTAATTAAAATAGATTCACATCATTTTATTAAGGCGATAGTCCACGCTTACAAAAACGACATCATCATCTTTCATTGATTGTAAAGGAAAGAAGGAAAATTATATATATTATATTTTAAGAATGATAAATATATATTTAATATAATTATTATTTTATTTATATCACATATATTAATTAACTTTATCCTTATCACCTTATATGGAAGGCATTTGTGAAAAATTAATCACATCGCTTCATGAGGTGGTAGTTCTCCATACACCTGAGTGACAATATTGTATCCCCTAAAAATAGAAATTAATAAATATATATATGATATAATTACATTAGAGGTATAATTATGTTATAAATAATATATATATAAGTTTTAAATCCATCATCATACCCAACCGTGCGAGGTGCTAATGGAAAAATGAATGACATCGGTTCGCGAGGTGGTAGTCTATTATACACACAAACAATGATTTTATAACCCATTTTATGGAATTGAATATGGTTATAGGTAATTTAATTATTATAAAAAATTATTAGTGTATGTAAGATACTAATTTTATTATATAATAATGGTTAATAATAATTGAATGAAGTAGAGAAAGAAATAAAATAAAAATTATTGTTGAATAAAGTTACTTATTTTTTGAGTATCCTCCTTAGCTGGCACCAAAAGCCTTTCTAGGTTAAATTTTTGCACAAATATGTCTTTGAGTATGAGGGTAAATAAGGTGGGAAGTGATTTTGGTAGTTATTGACTGAGAAAAATTGGTTTGATGTTGCACACTTGTAATGTTTTGAAAACATTCAATCATAACCACATTTTTATCGTGAAAAAAAGATCCAAAATAGTCTATTATCAATCATATATATTATAATTTAAATATTTAATGGTTTTTTCCATTTTGGACCATTAATTTACCAGTTTTTTTATTTTAGATATTCATAGGAGGTCCAGATTTATATTGGGATTCGGGAGTACAACAAAGCTATTGTAGGGCTTACACGTCGTGCAATTAGATTACACAACATGAATCTTGGTTTTGCAGCTTGTTCTGGGTGTTTCACAGCATATAATATTTTTTTAAAAAAAAAATTTAAAGGTGATGAGTTTTTATGTGGAAACCAACCACGAGGTATTACATGGCATGAAAGGGGAATACATGTCATGTAATCCCCCGCTATTGTAGTGATTTAAGAATTTTCCAACTTCTAAATTTGTCCAATCCTATGGCTATATCAACTATCTTTCTACCCCAGGTGACCCAATGACCCCTCTTCAGTGATATGAGGATTCCTACGCCAAGTATTGATTCCTAGCTTCTCTCCTTCAATCTATAACAATCTATCTTTAATCTAAGGTGTGTTTTCCTCCATTTTTACAGTTTCTTATAGGTTGATCTCATTTTCCTCTCATTATTCTCACCATGTGATAGTGGATAATCTCCCTTGGTTTTGATGGGGTTCTCTTCATTTGTTATTGGTGCGGTGGTTCTACGGCATCCTCAGATGGATGAAAATCCTACAGAATTGGTGATCAGAGATTCGTCAAGTAATCCATTCTCATGAGAATAAATTTAACACCCTTTTGAGATATTATTTATATTATTTTCTCCTATTTTTCCATCATGCAGAGTTGGGAAATTTATTTTTCCTTTGTGAAGATAGTTTTACATGAATTAAAAAAGATAATTGAACTTTTTTGATATCAATATACTGGGGATTGGAGAAATTGATGCATGATCCTGCTTTATTAGTTTTTTTTATATTTTGATTTGTATGGCCTAACTACCCACTCAAAATCATAGTTGTTTGGGGCCCTTGTTTGTGCACTAAATGATTTATGGAATGAATGTTGTTCATATTTGGTTAAAAACTTATATATAGACATTGGTTAATCACTTATATTCAACTAATGAGTGGATGACCCAGGATCATAAAGTTTCTATGATAACCCCTAAATTAATAAGTGGAATTAAATAAGGGTTGCCTTGTTAAATCTGGAATTGTATTTTTCCTTGGTATATGGGGTGATGTGATGTGTGGGTTTTTTATGGTTTGTGTTTTAGTATGGTTTTGATCATATTTGTGTGTTGTGGGATGGCTTGGGTGGTGTATTGGAATCTCAAGTTGAGAGATTGATTGATTGTGGGATGGATGATAAGTATTGTGTAGTAGGGATGTGGAATTGGTTATGCAGTAATGTGCTACCAGATGGGGTTGTGAGTTGGGGGTTGGTTCTGTTGGTATGTGAACTGAGTGGGATGAGTTTAAAGAATTATGGTAGTGTTGGTATGGGTATTTAGCCTAGATTTTCTCCATGAGTAACATGTATAATTCTTCAACCCATATCTAAAGAACATGGTATGATATGTTTTAATATTAATCTATGTTAATTCCTTATTAGGACTCTTCATCTCCTTGACTGTTTGTTACTATGTTTCCTGTTTGTGTCATGTCTGATAGTTTCTAGGGTAGTGATGGATGAATAAATAATCAGGTAATAAATTTTTAAAGACATGGGTTGGTTTTGTTGAAGGAATGTAAATGGTTAATGAAATATCATGAATGGGTGTTAAACATGGGGGAAATGTAAATCCACGTTAGTTTACTAGGCTCTTTTCCTTCTGAAATTATTGTTGTGGTTACTGATAATTTTTCATTTAGAGGTAGCGGGAAAGGTTATAGTATTGTGGGTTGATTTCTATCTAGGAACCCATAGGTTGGTATAGAGTGTTTATTATCATGTATGTATACGCCTATATTTTCATTTTGATTATATACACACCCCACCCTAGTAGAGAACTTTGTGTTGAACACCCCCATTGTCACATGAGAGGGTGTCTTCCCCAACATCCTGGTGGGAGGATGGATGGTTGGCCACCTGCTCTTCCCTACTCCCTCTTATATGCAATGATGGACCAAGTTTCTTTGGGCAAAATGTGGTGAGATGTGGTAGACCAGGTGTTTACGGGTGAGGGGGTTTGTTTCCTAGGTTTCTTCAGGATGAGTTGTGATGTGCTTTCCCAAGTGTCTTCATGATTATATGTGATGTGTTGAGAGGACCAAGTGTGTGCGAGAGGGATGTGTTCAAAGGATTAGGTGTGTTTATAGGATGTGTTATGAGGCCTAGGTGTGTGCGGGAGGGATGTGATTTGGTATATTTGGAAGAGGTGGGAGCGTTAGGATGCCTACAGTTAAAAGTGTTTAATCAGTGGGAAAGTGGTACAGGGTTCCCTAAAATTGATTTTCTTTACTTGTGTTTACATTAGTTTACATATTTTATTTGGTGATCATTCCTTGGTGAGGTTGGTATGGTTAGTATACTGGTTAGTTGTTGTTTGGTTCTTCTGTTTTCTCACAGGATCATTAGTATTTTTCCTCACATGTGAATAAGAGACTTTTATTTTCCAACTGAGTTTACATGTATGCTCACCCTACATATATAAAAATGTTTTCAAGTTTCCAAGAGGATTTTTCAAACCATTATAGACCTTACTAGCTCAAATCCTCGATAGTTGTTGTGTTGTTGCTGTATTTTTTCTTTTGGGTATTTACTTTGGAGACTTTTTTATTTGTACCAGTTCTATTTTAAACATGCACGTGGGATGGTTTTTGTACTTCTCTTATATATATATCCTAGAGTTGTTTTGAGGATGGACCATCTTATCTCAAGATCTTGTTTCTTATAAAGGGTAATGTCTCCCATATTATGAGATTTGTACACCCTTGGTGCCAGTCGCTAACCCAGGGCCTACTAGAGGCTGGACTAGGGGTTCATTATCGCCCTTTCTTCATTGCCAGCCTAGGAGGGGTATCTTTGGAGGGTGGGGGTCATTATAGAATGGTATTAGATATGATGGTTGAGAGATATGATGGAGTTTGGAGTTAGTAATAGTGATGATTTCATGGGATGGTATGGAAACACTTCTAGTTGACCTTGGTGCGTGACATAGTCTAGAGAGACCGACTAGGACACAGGATTTTAAAGAACCATGTGATACAATGCACGGACTCTGAGCTTATTGAACAACCAAGTAAGACAGAACTACTTGCAGGGTAGAAACCTAGGATAAATACATGTATCATAATGACTCATGTTCTTGTTTGAATTGGATTGTTTTGGTAAGGTTAAAATGGTTAAAGTGAATGAAATGAATTAAAATAAATTTTAATAAAATTCTATACTACTTGGGCATAGGAAATATTTGTTTACCTTTCATCTATAGCTTCTAGACATCATCTCCGTGTGGCTCAGGAAGTAGAGGATCAGCAGGATGACCCAGTTTATCATCATAGGGTTTATCCTACTGAGGAAGTGGATCAGTGGTAGAGAACATTGTGTGCTTTCTAGTGGTATTCTTTCGGAAAGTACGAGGGTAGTGTTTCAAACATTGAGGCAAAAAGTTAGCTTGAAGAGCTTGAGATCACCTTCAATCTGATTTTTTCCCTAACAGGGTACATGGTACCTTTGGTAGTTAGTCATATGTAGGGTGTTTTTCATCAGTGGTGGGAACTATATCTAAGGTAATGGAAAGAGGAAGATGTTTTGTGGGTCGACTTCGAGAAGGAGTTCCAAGTGGAGTTCCTTTTATTGACCATGAAGTCCTAGAAGAGGCAGGATCTACTCTCCCTTTAACAGTGGAGTATGTCAGTGTGGGAGCTATGTATAAAGTTAAAGGATCTCCTTTTTTTCTCAGATCTTTTTCCAGGTGATGATTTTCATGTGAGACATCTTGAGGAGGCACTTTTCCCTTTTATCTAGTATACAATAACCTCTTTTAAATTGCCAATGTATTTAAAGGTCCATAAGAAGGAAGAGGTGATTGAGCGAATTCACTCATAATGAGGTATACCATGAGATGGGATCTAGAATAGTTCTTCAAGAGGTAGAGTTATCAGTGGAGGGTATCAGGTTCTAGTACCTTTGAGGTTTTGACCAGTGGGGATATGACTTCAGCAGCTTTCTTTTCGATCATCTAGTTCCAACAGTCTCTATGACATTCCTATGGGCTTGGGACCAAAAAAATTTCTATGGGGTTCATAGCCTTTTTCATAACTGGTTCATAGTGTATACCTGAGCACAGTTTTCTAGAGAAGTATAGGTTCAGCGTTATCCTTAACAGCATTTTCTGGTTAGACAGTTTCAATAGCAGGTGTTTCAGAATCATCCTCTACTGAGGGGATATGGAGAAGGTAGAGCATTACCTCAGTATGTTCCTTGTGTTTAGGTACCTTAACCCAGGTGTGGTCATGTAGGTGTTTTTCAACAGAGAGGTATGGGAGTTGGGTGTAGTCAGTTTCAAGTAGTGGAGATAGAAGTTCCAGAGGGTCCTTAGATTATAATAGGTATGATCTATTTTTTTATTACCCTTTATTGCGATTTTTTTATTCAGGATATTCTCACTCCTTTGTTGCACCCACTCTAGCCCAATCTTTTCGACTATACATAGATTGGATTCATGTGCCCTTGGTGTTGAGTATTCCTATTGAATAACATAACATCTTGTTTGATGTTTGTCGGGGTTGTAGATTGATGATGGGATCCCATCATCCCCATGTAGATCTTTTCTTACTACAGATGCAGCCAAATCATTTCATCCTTAGCATATAATGGTTGTATTTTGTACGTGTTTTTATCAACTACTTTTGTAGGAGAGTCTTGTTTTTATATGTGGATAGCCAGCGTGTGGTTGTTATTGGTGGGAAGGGTTGTTAGGTGGGAAGTCATAATGTGGAGCCCCTTCTCTCTTTATTGGCTGAACTATCAGTGGAATCGGTGGATGAAAAAATGGTAGAAGTTCCCATAGTCATTGTGGAGTTACTGGATGTTTTCCTCAAGTAGGTTGTGATGTTACCCCCTCAATGTGATTTTGAGTTTGGGATAGACTTTCATCCCAGTGCTTCTCTGATTTTGATGTCTCTTTATCGGATGGAACCTTCTGAGTTGTGGGATCTGAGGATTTAGATAGATGATCTAATGTAGAAGGGTTTTATCTGTCCCAATGTGACGTCATAGGGTGCTCCAGTTTTGCACGTCAAAAAGGTATATGGTGGTGTGAGGTTTGGAATAAAATGTTGTAGGTTTAATCAGGTAAAGATCAAGAACCATTACCCCCTTCTATGGATAGATGATCTTTTCAACCAGCTGAGATGGAAAATTTAGTTTTCTAAGATCGATCTGTGGTTTGGATATCACCAGATAAGGGTGAAGAAGGGTGATATCCCAAAGACTAGTATTAGATGTAGGTATAGGCACTTCAATTTTTTAGTCATGTCATTTGCTGTTAATAGGGGTGTCCAGACCCGACCCAACCCGACCAACCCGACTCGACCCGATCGGGTTGGGTCGGGTTAAAAAATTTATTTCACAGGTTGGGTCGGGTTGGGTTATATCATGGTCGGGTTGGGTTGGGTCACGGGTTGGGAAAATATTGACCCAACCTGACCCAACCAACCCGACTACTGTGAGTCGCCTCTTCAGACTTCGCCATCTCCCCTTGCCTCTCGACCCAATGCCCCCTCACCCTTGCCCCACGCTGCTGTCTTTCTACTTTACTACACTATCCATTGAGTCTATGCCATTTCCCACCATTAAATTAATACTCTATTAATCGCATAGATGATTGAATCTTCCATGAAATTTCCAAGACAAACATAAAATAAATTCAAAGGAATCGAGACATGTGAAATCAGCGGAAAAACAATGCCCGATCAATAAACAAAAACATGAAGATAACTGGATTTCATTCAATTTTTCTATGAAAACTAAAGAAAAAGAAAAAAAACCAAAGGAATATAGAAATATTTTAATGATTCAAATATCCGATGGTGGAGGATCAACTAAGAAAACGTTCATTGAACATCTCTCTCACCCTCACCAGTCCAATGTATCCACCACGTAACACCTGTATGTACCCCTGCCTCTGCCACTACCTCTATCTCCATCGTGACAATGTGTGGTGCTAAATCTATCAGTGTCAGGCAGTACCCCATTATCATCACCCTCCTGGCCTCGCCTTGAACCTCCTCAAACCTTGATAAATAAATACTTGCAGACAAGCTAATCACATCACACCATCGAGCCACAAACTGTTTTTTTTGGGTCGATTTATTATAGGGCGTAGGATGCGGGAATTACTTAATGTGGTGAAGAAGATGAAGTAGAAGAATATGTAACCTGATCAACCCACGGAGCAATAGCCAAAAAAAGAACTGAACAATTTTTTTTGTCGTAACTCGGTCAACCTGCAGGTTGGGGTCATAAAAAATACCAAACGATTTTTTTTCCTTAACCCAATCAACCCGACCCGACCCGACCCGATTTGAGATGGGTTGGGTTGGGTCGGGTCTGAATCCAAAAACATATCTGACCCGACCCAACCCAACCCGACCTATTTTGCTTGGGTCGGGTCCAAAATAGCCCTCAACCCGACCCAACCCGACCCATGGACACCCCTAGCTGTTAAAAACTCTCTATCCATGTTCATGGGACTCACGAACTCTGTGTTCCATGAGTTCCTGGATCGGTTCGTCATCATGTTCATCGATGACATCTTGATCTACTAGAAGTCAATGGTGGAGCATTACAAGCATCTCATAACTCTCATGCAGGTTATTCGACGCCACCATCTCTATGGAAATTTATTCAAGTGTATGTTTTGGACATGGTAGGTTCATTTCCTTGAGAATGTGGTGTCTCAACAGGATGTGGAAGTAGACTCATCGAAGGTTCAAGTGGTTTTTTCTTCGGAAGCACCCAAAAATGTCATAGAATTTTTTAGTTTTCTTGGTCTCTCAGGATATTATCAGAAATTCATACCTGATTTTTATTAAGTTTCATCCCTTTTTATAGATTTTAAAAGGAAGGATAAATCTTTTGTGTAGAGTAATCAATGTCAGATAGTGTTCAGATATCTGAAGTGGAAGTTGGTTAGTGCTCTACTGTTTTGATTGCTGGAGGAAGGGGTGATGTTTTAGGCATTTTTTTATGCTTCCCATATGCGTTTGGGATGTGTGTCGATGTAGTAGTGGGAAGTGATATATTATGGGTCTAGGTAGTTATGTCCTCATGATTTTAAGTATTTCACCCATGATCTGGAGTTAGAAACAGTGGTTTTCACACTGAAGTTATGGAGGCACTACCTCATTGGGCTTTTTGGTCTTCATGGATCACAAGAGTTTGAGGTATATATTTTCCCAGAATGACCTGAATCTATGATAATGAAGGTGGATAGATTTACTTTAGTACTATGATTTGAGATCTCCTACACCTTAAGAAAGAGAAATGTCATGGTTGATGCATTGATTATAATTTTACAGAACGAGGTTGTTCGGGAATATATGGATTCTTGGAAAGTGATAGAGGAGTTTGGGGCCTTGTACATAGATGAAATATTGGATGGTGGTAGATGTTGTTTGATTCAGATGATTTTGTAGACTTATATGATTCATTAGGTGTATGAGTCTCAGTGTGGGGGCTTGGAGGCGGAGGTGTTCCATGATCATATTAGCCATCATGATGCTCTAGAGGGGTGGTTAGATGATGGTCAAAACCATATGTTGTTTTATGATTTTTTGGTAGAAATTTACTATGGATTCATTTTTGATTTTCATAGATCACCCTTGGTTGTACATCCAGAAGTTTCCAAGATGTACAGTGGCTTAAACATGTAATTTTAGTGGCCTGGGATGAAACGTGCAGTGGCGGAGTTTGTGGATAAGTGTTTGGTTTTCCAGTAGGTAAAGGTTGAGAATTATATTCCTGGAGGTTTTTTGTATCCCTTGGATGTTCCAAAGTGGAGATAGGATGACATGTAGATGTATTTAGTCACAAGGTTACCCAAATCTCAAGTAGTTTGTGATTCTATTTGGGTGATAGTGGATCGGTTGAGGAAATTTTTCTACTTCTTAGTGATCAAATAATCGATCATAGTAGATAACTTGGCTAAGAGGTACGTGGATGAGGTAGTGTAGTTGCATGGAGTTATAAAGTACATTTTCTTAGATTGGTATGTACGATTTACTTCACAAGTCTATAGGAGATTGTAGTATGATTTTGACACTCAGTTACGACTCAGCATAGCTTTCCACCCTCAGAAAGATGGGCAGATGAAACAGACTATCCAGACATTGGAGGATATGTTGCGGGCATGCGTATTAGACTTTGGTTGATCTTGGGTATGAATCCTACCTTTGGTAGAGTTTTATTATAAAAATACCTATCACTCTTCTATCAACATGGCTCCGTTTAAATCCTTGTATGGAAGACCGTGTCATTCACCATTATTCTAGATAGAGGTTGGGGATGCAATAGTTATTAGTCCTGATAGGGTGCAGTGCATGAAGGAAAAGTTTCAACTTGTTCAAGAGAGAATGAAAGGAACATAGGACCGTAATAATTCATATGTCGATTGTAGAAGGAGTCCCTTGGAGTTCATGGTTGGGGACCACGTGTTCTTGAAGGTTTCCACTTGATGAGTGAAGTAGAGGTTCAGCATAGGTAGTAAGATTTCTCCTAGGTTCGTTGGGCCATTTGTGGTGTTGGGGTGAGTTTTCAAGGTGGAATACTAGTTGTAATTTCCACAATTATTGGAGATGATCTAAGACATCTTCCATATTCTTAGCTTCATTGGTATCTACATGATGACTTCCATTTCATTGAGGGTGGAGAGTTAGATATCAGGGATGACCCGACATTCATGGAGCATACAATAGAGATCCAAGATCTTCAAGAGAAGGTAATGTGTGGATGAACCATTCCTTTGGTTCAAGTTTTGTGGAGGTATGGTGGTTAGGAGGATAGTACTTGGGAGCAAGAAAATACAGATGCGTTCTCAGTACCCAGATTTATTTTGAGTTTTTTTTTCTCTTTTTTGTTTTGAAATGTGATGTTTAAACCTTGTTTTTTTGAAATTAGATTTTTTACCTTAGTTTGAGATATGTGTGGTGTGATAAAGTCCTAAAATATAAAGAGTAAAGGACAATATTCCTAATCGATATGCATTAACGGAAATGCGATTAAACCTGTGTGGGAAAGTCAATGCCACCCAGAGCAAATATTATCTTGATATGAAAGATGGAGTTCCCTGATTCATATGTTTAGGACAGTGAAGTTTGTTGGTTGTAGTGGTTGCATTGTAGTTGTGTGGCATTATAGTTGTTTGAAAGGATTCATCTTATGGTTGTGGAAGTTTGTTTGTGCGGAGTGTCCATATGGTCATTTGGGTTGGCATGTTTGATTAGCGGTAGTATTTGAGGTGTGGTGAGACTCTTGCGAGGTATCTCATGGGGTGGTTGTTCAGACCCCTTTTCTTCTGGTATTGGTTTTGGATTCCTAAGGGATATAATTTTTTGAGATGTATCTAATGTAAGGGTTTGTGCCATACCATCCCATTACTTTTTAATTTTTTTGTTTTTGGATATGTTCGAAAGAGGTAATGTAGTATTCATGGGATTCAGGGGTTAAAAAAGATGATGTAGATCTTACACATTGTGTAAGTAGATTACACAGAGTGAATCTTGGTTTCACATATTTTTCTGGGTGGTTCATTATGTATAATATTTCAGGTTTTTAAAAATAAAATAAATTGAAAGGTGATATGTTTTTCAGTAGAAACCAACATCGAGGAATTGCAGGACATAAAAGCGGATTACATATCATGTAATCCCCCACTACTATAATGTTTTAAGAATTTTTTAGCCACTCAGGTTGTAAAAACCTATAGCTTTAGTGACTCTCCCTTTCCCCTTGGTGACCTAGAGACACCTCTTCAGTGATTTTAGGATTCCTACCCAATGATTGATTTTTAGATTCTCTCCTTTGATCCATAGTAATTCGTCTTTGATCCAAGGTGAGTTCTTCCTCTGTTTTGTGGTTTCTTCAGGTTTGATCTCTTTTTCTTCATGTTCTTCTCTCCATGTGATTGTGTATGATCTCCCTTGGTTCTAATGGGGTTATATTTGGGTTTTTTTGGTGCAGTGGTGCCAAGGAATCCTTAGATGGATGCAAATCCAATGGAATAGGTGATTGAGATCCATCTATTGGTCCGCTCTCATGAAAAGAACTTTGACACCCTTTTGAGGTAGGATTTCCTTTGTTTCTACTATTTTTACAACATGTGGGTTCAGGATACAGATGTTTACCTCTTAAAGATAGTTTAACATGGAATAAAAAATACAATTGAACTATTTTAAGATAAATATACAACGGGTTAGAAAAAGTGACACTTGATCTTTCTTTGTTATTTATTTTTTTGATATTGGGATTTGTAAGGGATAACTACCCATTTACAATCATGGTTGTTGGGGGCCCTCATTTTCACACTAAAACATTTATGGAATGCATGTCGTTCATTTTGGTTGGACACTTATATATGAAAATTGGTTAATCACGTATATTTAGCTAATAAGTGGATGCCCCAAGATTATATAGTTTCTATGATAACCCCTAAATTAACAAGTGTAATTAAATAAGAATTACCGTGTTAAATATAGAATTTTATTTTTCTTTGGTACATGGGGTGATGTGATGTGTGGTCTTTTCTGGTTTGTGATGTAGTATGGTTGTGAGAATGGTTGTGTGTTGTAGGATGGATTGGGTGGTGTAATAGAATCTCAGGTTGAGATATTGATTTATTGTGGGATGGATGAGTAGTATTGTGTTGTTGGGTTATGGAAAAAGTTTTGTGGTAATGTGTTACTAGATGGTGTTGTGATTTGGGGGTTGGTTCTATTAGTTTGTGACCTGAGTGGGATGAGTTTGAAGAATTATAGTGTTGTTGTGATGGGTATTTCTCTGAGAGTTTCTCCATGAGTAACATGAAGAAATCTTCACCTCATCTCTAAATAATGTGGTAAAATGTGTTTTAATGTGAATTCGTGTTAATTATTTATTATGACTCTTCATCTCCTCTACTTTTTGTTATTATGCTTTATATTTGTGGCATGCCTGATATTTTCCCGGGTAGCAATGGGTGAATAAATAATCATGTAATAAAGTTGGAAAGGATTGGTTTAGTCTGGTTAATGGAATGGAAATGGTTATTAAAATATCATTAATGGGTGTTAAACATGGTGGAAATATGAATCCACATTATTTTACCAGGCACTTCACCTTATGAAATGATTGTTGTGGTTACGGATAATTTTTCATTTAGAGGTAGTGACAAAGGTGGTAGTATTATGGGTTGATTTATGTCTGGGAACCCATAGGTTGGGATTTATTGTTTAGTATCATGTATTTATATGCTTGTATTTTACTTTTGATTCTATACACACCCCACTTGGTAGAGAACTATGTGTTGAACACCCCCATTGTCATGGGGGAGGGTGTCTTTCCCAACATCCTGGTGGGAGGATGAATGGCTAGCCACCCATTCTTCCCTTATCCCTCTTTTAGCCGATGATAGTCCAAGTTTCCTTAGGTAGAATGTGGTGAGAAGTGGTATCCCAAGTGTTTGTAGTTGATTTGGTTTGTTTTTTAGGTGTATTTGGGGTGATTTGAGATGTGTTAGCCTAGGTATTTACAACAAAGGTGGTTTGTTTCTCAGGTGTCTTAGCGATGAATTGTGATGTGCTTTCTGTGGTGCCTTCCAGATGATATGTGATGTGTTGAGAGGCCTAGGTGTGTGTGGGAGGGATGTGTTGTGATTCCTAGGTGTGTTCAGGCAGTATTTTTTGTGAGGTCTAGGTGTGTGCAGGAATGATGTGATGTGGTCTATTTGGAAGAGGTGGGAGTGCCATGATGTCTACAGTTAGGGTGTGAGAGCGGCTAATCAGTGGGAAAGTGGTGTGGGGTACCCTAACATTGATTTTATTTGCTTATATTTACATTAATTGAATTTAATTATTTGGTTAGTGTTCTTTAGTGAGGTTGGGATGGTTAGTATGTCTGTTAGGTGCTATTTGGTTTTGCTATTTTTTCACAGGAGAATTAGCATGGTTCCCTCATGTGGGAACGAGAGACTTTGGTTTTCCTACCGAGTATACCTATATGTTTAGGCTACATATATAAAAAATTATGGTTTACACAAGGATTTCATGGACCATACTAGACCTTAGTAGCTTGTATCCTTGATAGTTTCTATGATGATTCTCTAGTTTTTCTTTTGGGTATTTACTTTGGAGACTTTTGTATTTATACTAGTTCTATTTTAAACATGCATGTGGGATGGTTTTTTATTTATCTTATATATATATATATATATCGTGTAGTTGTTTTGGGGATGGACCATATTATCTCCTGATCTTGTTTCTTATAAAGGGTAATTCCTCCAATATTGTGAGATTTATTCAGCCATGGTGTTTTTCCCCAACCTGGGGCCTACTAGAGGAGGGACTCAGGAGTCATTATCTTTATTTATTCATTACAATCCCAAAAGAATTATCTTTCGGGGGAGGGGTTCATGACACTAAATATATACATCCAATGGGTGTTTTAAAAGTTTTTAAGTCATTTTTAACCCTTATCTTTTTAGTTTAACCCGTGGAAAATATATTTTTACTTTAACTGTGGAAAAATAATTTGTCATGTTTTCACTATTCATGTTGGTGAAAAATTAAGTTGAACTTGCTAGAAATTATAAATTATTAATGATTCCAAATATGGAATAAATTTTTCAAAATTAAATTCACATAATTGGAAATTTTAACTTAAAATTAATCCTGTAACATAAAGAGAAAATGGGGTTTTAAAAAAATGTTTAAATGTTTACAAAGTTTTTGTATCAAAATTATATATTAAAAGGATTAAGATGACATAAATTTTATTAACTAATATAAAGTTGAAATAATATTAATTAAATACAATTAAAAATATAATTTATCATTATAAATTATTTTAATGAAAATGTTGTTTTCAATTAAAATTCAGTATTTTCACTATTCATCAAAAAATGAAACTTTTCAGAAAAATCCAAAAAAATAACACTAAAATAATTTTGATATTATGATTTCAAAAATTAATATTTTTTTAATTAATTTTCTATATTTTTAAGAAAAAATATTTTTACATTTTGTATGTAAAGCGTGAATAGGTTTTCTTTTAGAAAAATGAAATTTTTCAGAAAATATTTCTTTTTTATTTTAAATGATTCTTTTTTTATTACTAATAAACATGTTTAAACTGTATATTTTCATAATTTATTTAATAAAATTAATACCCCTTATTCCAATGTCTAGGAAATATATTAAATAATAGTGTTAATAGTATATTTTAATTTAGTAAAACATGGTCTTGTATGTAATGCAAGATAATGAAGAAACTCGATGTTTCATGTCATATACACTATTGAATACAATGTTATTATTTTAGAATTTTGGGGTGTTACATTATAACCACCTTAAATAAATTGCATCCTTTAAATTTAAACTTGATGTCATTAATTAGGGTTTGACATTTGGAATTACCATTATTGAAAACCACACATTGTAAAATGGTTAATAAAACATTCTCTTGATAAGACAGAAAGGGAAATAAAAAAGTTCATATGAAATAACACATTACTAGATTTATATATAGGGTAACATTGGTGGAAATTGAATATATGTACATGGAAAAAAAGTGTAAATAATTACTGAGTGATAGAGGTTATTGATTATAAGAAAGTGGGTGATCAATCGAAAGTTAAGAACCACAAAACCATAAATCAGTGATGATTTAAAAGACCATAGGATTCACTGGATGTGAATGTTTTATGAAAAAAAAAATTAAATATCCTTTTACTAAAGTTGAGTAATTATTTCATTATCTAATAATAAAAGGAAATATACTTAATACATTTCTACATCATAAACTCAATTTCATCCTTCAGTTGTGATTTGATAAGTTTTCAATTCATCACATACTCCAAGAAATGAATATCCAAAAATGAATTTTTTATACCTAGAGTACTAAAATTCACTTTTCACATATTGTAAGATCCATAAAAGAGTTAAAATTCCTTCCATATATCTCTAACTATTTTCCAAAACCAATATGGTTAGCAAAACGTTTCTAATATAATACATAAATCTATAAACCTCAATAGTAACACTACTAGTTCATCATTAATATTTATTCATCAAATAATTTAACTAAAAACAATTACATATTAAATAGGACTTTATATAAGCTAGTGGTAAGTACTAAACCCTTATCATCCTTTTATTATGGGTTCAAGCCCTATGGCCTTTCCGAATGCGATAGTTTGTTACCCAACAAATGGGTTGTTATTTTTTAAACTATATTAATATAATACATATAATGTTACCAAAAAACATTATAGATATCCAATACTTAAAATTAATCATTAAATAATATTTTACTAAGTTTTTCAATACAACCATTTTTAAAAATTCTAATAATCTTATTTTATTATTATTATAATGTCATTTACAAACATATTAACCCTAAAGGTTATCAATACTTTTAAACTTGTGTCTATAAAATGTAAAATAATTTTTCCTCAAATATATTTTTTACTAAAAAATATAGTTTCTATAAATTTATCCCAAAATATCCTTAATCATGGTAGACTCCAATCACATAAACACAAAAAGAGGTTTTTAAGAATTTGAACTTATGATTAATCATAAACTCATAAACCCATAATGGTATCCATAATTGAATGACTGACTGAAAATTAATTTTTTATTAAAAATAACCCCTTTTAAGGGATGAGGAAGAACCTAGAATGACATAAATGACATAAAACAACAACCAAGCCCCCTAGACCTAAGGTCCAAGGCCAAAAACAACCAAATTAAAGTATTTAAAAGAAGACCCTCACCAGTATCAAAATCATTAGATTAGCTTCCAACTTCTAAAAACTACTCAGCTAACTGTCCCAGGAAAAGGTGCATCGACCTGGTACAGATGGAAAATGACATACCCTCTCAAACATCCAATTCTAGATAGAAAAGATCGGGTGTAAAATACTTGCTCTAAACCTCTTTTAGAGAAATACGTTGTAGGATAACTAGTTTCATGACCAATAACCATGGACTGTAGTTTCATAAACAAAAAAATCAAAAAAACTATTCAACAAAATCAAAGACTTAACACCAACAAACTATAATCACCAAAACACCATCACAATCTCTTCCACCGAATCCAATCCACAAATCAACTTCTATTTCACCAAGAAACCATCATGAAACCACTGAAACATCCTCCTAGACACCGGATAAAGCAACCCCACTATAATACAACACTAGAAGAACCAGAAAAAGGGTTCAAGGGTACTCCGACAATGGCAACATCACAAAAACTTCAAACCATGAAACTTTAAATCATCAAAACTCACTATGATCTGTGACTCTAGGTGCCTAGTATGGATCTTTTTTGTGTACTAGGTGATAATTAGGTAAAGATAAATGTGCCCTTTAAGATTTATTAACCCATGGTGCATCTATTCTAGCACCACATCCACTTATAATGTCTATAAAATGAAGTATTTATAGGAAAAAATCAAATAATTTCGTAATTAACAAAACCTTTGGGTGTTATTCTATAATTATCCTCAATATCCATCATAGGGTTATGATCTCTAATCTATGTTTTCCAAAATCTAGTTCCCAAGGATTCTACTAAACTATCTATGATACCAACTATTGTGACCCCGACCCTAGTAGCTCAAAGATGGAGTCTGGTTTATTACATTGGAATAAGATCAAATGAATCATGTCCCAAAGGAACAAATAGTTTATTATTATTGGTATACTAGATACATGCATGATTCCAATATTACATTTGAATAGACAAATTAAGATATATATTTTTGATAATATCATTATTCTCTCTAGAAATTTTTTTCATATCTTTCCAATTAAACTTCATGGATTCCTCGGAAATAAAACAAAATAAGGGTGATATAAAATTCTTCATAATATTTAATTACTTTGGAATCTATCATGAATCAATGAGAATAATAAATATGGAAAGGTAAATAACTTAACACACTTGTGATGTAATCAATAAACTGGGAATAAAGTTTATCCAAAGATAATATCAATCTAAATTTCTAAGGGATAATAATTGATATACCAAGTTAAATAACTAAAAACACATACCATTTAATCAATAACATGACTATCATAAATTTAAAAAGGAATAGTCAATATGGAAAGGTAAATATATGAAAACACATTATATTTAATCAATAATTGATAATAAAATGCATCCAAAGATAATATCATTGATAAAATATCATGGATGATAATAACTGAATTATTAATGAAGGAAATACTTAATTATTAGAAGTTATGTTTCCTAGTAACATGATACCTCTACTTTAAATATCTATCCTCAATACAGTTTAAAATTGATGGGTAGAAACCAATTTAACTAAGGTTATCCAATTGATTCTCCCCATGAGACTAATGATGCATCTAGGGGATATCTATAACCAACCCCCACTGATGACTTTCATGTCCAAATCATTCATCATATTTTGAATAATATATTTAGTTCATAAATAATGTTCCTTATAATCAAATATATTTATTGAGTAATGAATTTGTATTTATCAATATTTATACAGATAAAAAAAAGACTTTTGATTTAGAAAATTATATGTAGTAATAATATATGGTTAAAGGAATAAACATATCCACAATAAATAATATGGGTATTTAGGGTAAATTTAATGTCTAATGATCACAGGAAAGTGAACATTTCAAGAGACAGTTATTGACTATAAAAATGAATCAAGGAAGTTAATGTAAATACTTTCCTTGGTCAAAATAATCATAAACCATCCAGAGGAAGAATAAGGATAGTATCATTACAACATATCTCAAGTGTAGTATATGTAAAATAATTGGTTTTTTTATTTATGAATAGAAATGACATATAAGATATTTAAAATCATTTTTTGAGGAAAATTTTCTTTTAATTTTGGAAATCACTTTTAAAACATAAAACAATTTGAAAATAATTTTCTTTTAAAATCACTTAAAAACTATTAATTTCCACAATATTAAAGAAAAAATTATATAAAAATATCATTGTAAACATCCAATGGAAGATTAAATGAAATGAAATTCATGATGGTGAGTAATTCTATTCATGTTGTAGAAGTTAAAAATAAAATTCCATTTTCATTGTAAAAAGGTCAGAGAAGTGTCTTGTTTGTAAAACAAAAATATGATTCCTTTCAAAAAAATTGTAAAAAGTAAAAATGGGTAAAAATTTATTTATTAATTAATTTTTAATAAGTTAAAAATATTTTTATAAAACATGTTTTTTAGAAGAAAATGTATTTTTGACTGAAGAGTTAAATGAAGTGGGGTTTGCTTAAAAATATTTTATGAATTATTTTAAGTACCAATGAGTGAAAAAATGATAAAATTTCTTGAAAATATCATGAATAACCAAAGGATAAAAAAATGAAATGGGTTTATTAGATAATTATAATTCTCTGACTCTAGAATCCTTGAGCTGGTGTATTATTTTTTTTACATTAGCATAGATACAAGTGTATAATCTCAAAGGACCGATCATTTTAGAAATATTGAAAAATAGATTACATACAATAACCTTACATTACAATTTCAAACCTAAAATATAGAAAATATAATCCTTTGAGAATTAAATTATTATCCTAAATTATCCCTGCATATCAGTCATAATACACATCTTGGCATCCTGGGAAAATAAAACATAATAAATGGATGATCTAAGATACTCGTTATGTGTAAATAATATAGTAGAAGCCATCATAGATAAATTTAAAATTTTAAGGTAAGTTATATAACTAAAAAAAATACCTTTAAACATAATCTTGAGCATAATATGGAAATAATAAATCAAATAATTCTATATAAACATTCACATGTATATTCTACTAGTCAAATAATCACATGTAATATCAATAAGTAATCTCATAATGAATGAATGCATAATTAGGGACATCTAAAACATACCGTGAAGTATTAGACCAAGACACTAGAAAATAATGGGTAAAAAATCAGTCTAAATTGTCTCATGAGACCTACCGATGCATCGAGGAGCTATATAAGGCCCCTCCCGACACTTACTAAGTCCAATTCATTTCTCATATGAAAAGAATAAAACATAACCAACATAAACATTCATATTAAAACTAGTAGATGAAATTTTAATACATTAACTATAAACCATGAATGGTATCAAAATAGAATATCTACGATCAAACATATCATAAACCCTTAAATGAAATTTGGTAAATGGTATCATAAGAGATAAACCTTAATCAAACATAAGATCCAACAGAGGATGTTGACACAGATGAAAATAATCTAATAAAATCATTAAAATTTTCTTGAGAACAATAGAATTTTTACTTTGAAATGATTTATTCAAAAGTTGCGCATTTATAAAAGAATAAATTTTAAAATATATATTTTTTAATCAATGTTTCCCATACCACTTTGAAACACTTAAGATAAACTCAACAATTAACATTTTAAAATATCCATGCCCATATAAATAAATCCATAAAACCCATTTTGAAAACATGAACATGAATGAGACAGATTTAGAATAATAGAAATTAAAAAATTAAAAATGATGTTTTTAGTTAATGATTCCTATATATAAAAACATAAAAATTATCCTTTTGAAAACATTTTTAATAAACATAAATATGGATGAAATATATATCCCAATAAATAATTATGTATAAACAATCTTGGATAATAATGAGATTGAGAAATTAACCCTAAACTTTGGTATGAATCCCTTTATACGTGTAAAAAATCATGTATAGTGATTTTAAACATATTATTAACTTATAATATAATCATAATAATATTTATGATATCATATATGATTCATGTAATACTTTATATTACACTTTTATTAACAATTCCAAGTTAAAGCAACGTTTTGGGTAATAACTGATTTCTTTATCATACGTATTTTGATTCTTGATCTTGTTACTTATATCATGATTTAATTACTTATAGAATGTAAAAAATGATTTATATATCATATATATTTATTATATATAATATATATGAAATGGAATACACCATTCATGGAGATGGTTGGTCGTACGTACGCATGAATGTTGTTTCTGTTTTCTTATCATATTGAATGGTAGAAAGTAAATGAGTTATATGTGTGTATATATATTATTCCCATAGAATTATTATGTCATATATTTCATATTTATTCATTATATAAATTTTTATAATCATTCATTAATTTTTAACATAGAGAATGAATCCCATCCCGTTATGGAGATGATAGGTCGTATGTACGCACGAGCGATGATATCATTTCTTTAATGGTAAAGTGGTAATGAATTGGATGATATATTAATTATAAATAATAAATTTCATGTCATTTTTATTATTTATATCCATTATATTCATCATTATACCTGTCCAAATAAAGTGGTGATTAAAACAAAATTACATCACAACGTGGAGACGGTAAGTCGTACGTACCACTACCACAAAATTGGGTAAGGCCAGCGCCACCCCTTTATTAGCGCTAACCAAAAAGTGCTGATAAAGGGGGGGCCTTTATCAGCGCTCAAAAAAGTGCTGATAAAGGGTGCCTTTATCAGCGCTAAAAAAAAGCGCTGATAAAAGTCCCCCTTTATCAGCGCTTTTTTGTAGCGCTGATAAAGGTCCCCCTTTATCAGCACTTTTTTTTAGCGCTGATAAAGGGACCCCCTTTATCAGTGCTTGTTTAGTAGCGCTGATAATGGGAGGGCTTTTATCAGCGCTTTTTTTAAAAGCGCTCTTAAAGGGTCAACTTCAAAAAAAAATTAAAAATATATTAATATATAAATATAGTTATATAGTTATATTGATATAAATATAATATATAATTTTTAAATATATTTTATATAAGTATAAATGTACATTTACACTTAATATACTTAATATATAAGATATTTAGGGAAAATGGATTCTTAAAAAATTAAAAAAATATTTTTAATTAATAATTTGATAATTATTATGGAGTAATAGTCATTTAATAATAATTTGAAGAATAAAAAATTAAAAAAAATTAAAAAAAGATCCAAAATATGTTGAAAACGCAACTCAAACTTCAAACGGCTATAACTTTTGATCCGGGTGTCTGTTTGAGCTCTACCACATATCCAATCGAAGCCTGCAATGAGCTCTACGTCGCTGTGACCCAGAGAAACCCTAGTCAAGCGTTTTTAGAGGCCAAAAGAGGCCTAGAAGGCCTCCAAAACTGAGGTTTTTGTCGAGGTACCCAGATTTTTTAACATTTTGTGGATTTTCAGCCTCGTTTAAGGGGGTATTATTGGCTTTTTTTGGTGGGGACTGAATTTATTCCAAGTTATTACATTCATATTGATATTATGTATTTGAAATTTCATCCTTTTTTATAATTCACTGCTATTTATAATCATATATATAACTATATGTACAATTTTTTTATATATTCATACCTAAAAAATAAATTTTTTAAATAAATAATTAAACATATTTACATATAAAATATATTAGATTTATCTAAATAATAACTAATATCCATTTTATTTAAAATACCAATATATTAATATTTATATAACTACTATATATTAATATAACTATACATATATTAATATAACAATACATATATTAATATAACTATATGTATATATTAATATAACTATATATATATATTAATATAACTATATCTATAAATTAATATAACTATATCTATTAATATAAATATATATCACTATATGAATAAATATAACTAAATATATATATATATAAATAAATAGATATATCATGAATAAGAGAACAAATCAATATAGGGTAGTGGCAAAGGCTTTAGGTGCGCAGGGGGGAGGTCTCGAGATCAAATCCGGGTGGAGGCACGGGTGTGCGCGCAAGGTTGATTTAAAGGGATAGCACTGATAAAGGGTGTAGGTGGTGCGGGAGGGCGTTGTATGTGCAGGAAAGAGCTGATAAAGGGGTGCTCAAGCGCTGTAAAAAGCCCCCACCCCGAGATTGGCAGTATTTTTTTAATTTTTTAATTTCTTTTTATTATTTTTTATTTTTTTTATTTTTATCAGCGCTAAAAAAAGCACTGATAAAAGGGGTCTTTATCAGCGCTTTTTGGAGCGCTGATAAAGGGGACCCCCCCCCCCCCCCCTTATCTTCATCGGCTTTATCAGCGCTATACGCACACATGGTGATATTGTTTTCATAGGATGAGTAAAAGGAAGAATCTAGTTATAAAATAATAATAATAACATATCATAATATATATTATACTATATTTATTACTTTATTTTTTTAAAAACATAGTAAGAGGAAGTAGAAGAAGAAATAATTTTGAAGGAGTCGGTAAAGACAATTAGCTCTTCTTTAGTGAACCTCCTTTGGATCTCCTCTTAGGGGCACTAGGGTTGGTCTTTTGAGAAGCAATTCACATATAGTATGTGTATAGTGAAGTTTATAAGAGTAATTGGTGGGGTCTTTTCAATAAAAAAGCCTCATAGTGGTGTGAGGAAGTGCGAGAGGAGATTCCCTTTTATAATTGAGGTGGGGGGTACTTTTTCGAAATCCTCAAAATATTAAAATATAATAAGACTATTATAGATCCAAATACTTAAAAAATACCCATAAATGAAACTTATAATAACTTATCGACCATATCATATCCCATTATGATTATTTATTATTTTTTTATTTTTAAATTTTTTAATAATAAATTAATTCAATAAGATATCATTATTGTCAAATTTGATATTATTCTTTTAATTTGACTTTAGATACCTCAAGACAAGTGATAATTAGAATATAATGATTTAAAACATCTCTATTATATCCTATAGGTCTAAAAAATTAACTAGACACGTTAACACATTACAAATATATCAAAATTAATATTATTAAAATAAATTATTTTATTTTTCTATTGATTAAATAAATATTGTTTTAGTATTGAATAAGATTTTTAAGTAATTATATAATTTATAAAAATTAAAAATAAATTTCTATAATTAAAATAACTTCCTTAGGATTAAAATAGAAAATTATTTTTGTTATTATCTTGGTTTTCTCTTTGTGTAGACACATAAAAAATATTAAAAACAAAGAGAGTGATATTTTGTAACTAACTTTGATTTAAATAATATATAATTTATTTTCATGGGAAAGTATCCATTAAACAACTCAAAATCGATCATAATGTGATAATGTTCTAATATTATGCATACAATAATTTTTTTACAAGTTTTTATCATGTTTTTAATCCTTAATATTATGTTTTAACTCTTATTTAGCCTCTTTAACTCTTACCATGATATCATGTAAGTTATAATTTAAGGATTAATATTATTACTATGAAATGAAAAACTAACCCCAAATTTATCATTGATGGTCTATTTAACCTTATTCTAGTTATTTGGAAAATTTTAATATTTTTATTAATTTTATATTATTTAACAAGATATTAATTATTTTAAAGTATCATTGATGTTAATTTCGATACTATTCATTATTTTGTCTTATTCAAAAATCAAACCAACAATATAAATTCCAACCAAGACATATAAATCATTAATAAAATGTCCAGGTCATCAATAAAAATATTTTATGACATTAAATCACTCAAATTATATTTATATTAATATTTTTAATATCATTTTAATATTTCTAATAATTAAACAATTACTGCATCATCATTGTGTCATTATTTATGTTTATTATTTTTTCATTAAATATTATAAATAAATTATCATGATTTATATAAACATATTATATTTCAAATGTCTATTTTTAGTTGAGTCTATCATTTTTATAACCCGCTGATAAAAATGGTATAGTTATTAAAAATGTGAGTATGACATTGTTAACTTATCTTTAAATAAAATATTATAAATGTCATATTATTACCCAAGTTTCTTAAAAAGGTTATAATTTCATACTCAGTTTGATTTTGGTCAAAACCCACTCATCCAATAAAATTAGTACAAATTTTAGGGTAACTTTATAATGCTTATAAAGAAATTTTTACCCTTGATTACTAGATTTGCCTTTAATTGTGGTAAAAAAAATACAAAAGTTAATATTCACAAAAAAAATAAGTTTATCCTATTAGACCAAAAAAATTAAACCTATTACATCCATGTATTTTTGTTTTTATAAATTCAATTCGCATAAGTGGATAGATTAATTTTAACATTAATCTTACAAATGTGGTGAGAAGGTGGGTAAAAGAGAGGTTCAAAAGTTCAATAAGTTTTTATATCTAATTTCAATATAAAAATTATTCCAATGATCTAATTTGGATTAATATATGTATTGTTTATCTATTTTGACTTTAAAAAACAATTTAAATTATAATAATCATTTAAACGAAAAATACAATTTTTAATCATAATACAGTATTTTTCACAATTTATCAAGGAATAAAACTTCTTAGAAAAAGACTAGAACTTAAACCTATGCTAATTTTTATATTATAAATTAAAATAAGAAGTTTATTTTTTCAAATTACAAATATAAAAATGTAAATTTGGATTTATAATAGGTTCCCTATTAAAAGACGGTAAAACTTGATCTTAGATGTAATGCAAGCTAACTCATTATTTTATATAGTGTAAGCTTAACTTTTTGTATAAATTATGACAACATGATAAATAAATTTATTCTAAAAAAAATATTTTAAATTATTGGGGTGTTACAACAATGATCAAATATTTTCCTTAAACTAAAATTCAAGAATAAACAATCATGATTAGAATGGGATTGTGGAATAATCCCTTACAGATATCATAATGTTGATGTGAGAATTAATAAATCAATAAATAATGTGTATCAACTATAAATACACATAAAAATTGTAAATCAAATATAATACAATTAAAATTCATTATACACATAATCTTATAATATCAAATATGATGAAAAGGTAATATAACCCAATGAAAATACATTGAGTTATGAAATTCTTTACCATTTGGTAAACCTTAAGTCAAATGCCATTGGATTAAATAATTAAAATTAAAACTTAAAATACCATTAATAATGAATTATTTATGATATTACATTTCAATAGGGAAATATATACATAATATAAAAGTAACTAGGTGCATAACATTACAATATGCCTCAATGAAATGAAATCGAGATGAAATCCCTTATCACGCACTTCCTTCTGGTTAAGCATGCATTAACCACCTATATAATGGTTTTAAAAATGTTATTAACTTATAAAATAACAATATTAATATTTATAATATCATATATTATCCTTTTATAACATATTATCACTCATTCGTTAATAATATTTCATTATTTTCATTATTCTGAGTGTTAATTTCCTTGTTTTGTCATGCATGTTTTGTCATGAAAGATCTGGTTATTTGGAATATTAAATAGTTCCATCATATCTAAAATAATAATCATGAAAAAATTATTGTATTTTTAAATCAATTATAATTATAAAACCATTCATCAAAATTGGTTATGAAAAATCAACTATGTTACAATCATTGAGATGATAGGTCATACACACACGTGGGTAATGTTTTTATTTTTCAACGACAAAGAATTTAAGAAATATTTTTTGTTTACAAAATGACATTAATATCATAAATACCATATTATTTTGTTAAATATACTTATATTTATCATCCATGTGATGTGGTGATGAAAATAGAGTCACATTGTTTCGTGAAAGTGGTAGTCTGTATGTACATGAATGATGCTATTATCTTTCATTGTGAGTAAATGTAAGAAAGAAAATGATATATATTATATTTTAAGAATGATCAATATGTCATAAATATCATAATTATTTCCTTTATTTCACATATATTAATTAGAATTATCCTTCCCACCTTCCATGTAAAGAATTGTGAAAAATGAATCATATCGCTTTACGAGGCAATAGTCTGTTGTACACATGAGAGATGTTGTTGTATCCCCTAAGGAATAGAAATTAAAAAAATTATATAAGATATAATGGATACAATGGTATAATCATGTTATAAATATAATATGTATACATATATATATATACTTTTTTCCATCATTATACCCAATCGTGATTAGTGGTAATGGAAAATCGAATGACATTGGTTCGCAAGGCGGTATCCCACCATATACACAAATGTTGATTTTTCAATCCATTTTATATAAGTGGAGATGTTTTTTGGTCATTAAATTATTATAAAAACAGAAACTTATATTTAATATACTTATTTTATTATATCATAATGTTTTAATAAAGTTTGAATGTGGTGAAAAAAGAAATAAAATAAAAATGCCTATTGAAGAACGTTGTCTATTCTTCGAGTATCCTCCTTATATTTGCACTAAAGCCTTACTAGGTTAGATTTAACCCCAAAATAAGGCTTCTATAATGATATTAAGTAATTTTAGAATTTATTTTTCCATTGACTGGCCAAACCAAAGTGGTTTGAAGTTGTGAAGAAGAGAGGAGAGGGGTAGCCATTTATAAGTGAGGTGAGTGGCACAATTGTGATTTTGTGAAAAGATTCAATCATAACCATGTTTTAATCATTCCAAAATGCTCCAAAATGGGAAATTATCTAACCTATAAGGTATAAAGTCTAAATATTTCCATAAAATGGGTGTTTTACATGTTTTTATGTCATTTTTAACCCTTATCTTCTTAGTTTAACCTACAGTAAATCTATTTTTACCCTAAATGCGGTAAATAATTTTTATTATTTTCACTATTCATTTTGGTCAAAAATTAAGTTTAACTTATTATAAATTATAATTTATTCTTATTCAGAATATATAATTCATTTTTTCAAATTTAATTCACACAATTGGAAATTTTTAATTTAAAATTAATCCCATGGATGTGATGAGAAAGCGGGTTTTTAAAGAGAAAATGTTCAAAATTTTATAATTATTTATATCAAAATTAAATATTAAAATGATTCCAATGACATAAATTGGATTAATTAATATAAAATTTAAATAATTTCACTTTATAACCAATTAAAAATATAATTTAACATTATAAATTATTTAAATGAAAATATAATTTTCAATTAAAATTCAGTATTTTCAACTATTCATCAAAAAATGAAACTTTTAAAAAATATCCCAAAAATTCACCCTATGATAATTTTGATATTAGGGAATGAAAAAATAGAATTTATTTTTTCAAATAAAGTTCCTATATAAGGTAAAAATTAATTTTAAATTATGTGTTCAAAGCGTGAATGGGCCATCTTTTAGAAAAATACAATTTTTCATAAAATATTTCTTTTTATTTTAAATGATTATTATTTAATTAAAAATAAACATGTGTAAACAATATATTTTTATAAGGTAGTAAATCATACTCATACCCACTATAATTTCAAGTTAATAGTATATTTTTTCTAGTAAAACTTGATCTTGCATGTAACGCATGCTATTGAAGAAACTCGTTGTTGTGTGTCATATACACTGTCGAATACAATAATCGTATTTTATAATTTCAAGTTGTAATAATAATTTTCTGCATTATAATTTAAAATCCAATCTATGATAAGTATTATATCATAGTTAATTATAGGTATAATAATCATGTTTTCAAATGATGAAATTTTTTGTGTCTTAATGGGGAATGGATGATATATCATTATTAGAGTATAATTTCCACTTGGAGTGTTGATTTATAACTCCATTCTTAATGTGATGGGGTAATATCTAATTATCATGTAAAATATTATAGATATAGAAGATTAATAATGTCTATAATCAAATAAACAATTAGAAAACTCTGAGACTTCCATCAATATACCTACCACTCCATCTTTAGGAACTTCAACCTCAATTATAGTGATAAAATAATATTTTCCTTAATCCCATGTAAATTTTTGACAAAAATTAAATTGAAGCTTGGTAATTAATTTTAATGGTTCCCCATCATGTTATATTTAAATCATTGAACATTATCATCTTCTTTCCTTCCCTTTACCGTCACAAGCCTGGCAGACTTTCTCTCTATACTTGAAGAAAAATACAATTTACATAAACATGTTCCATGGTTTTTATTTACACAATTATTAAAATTTGTAAATTTCACCCTTCTATTCTTCATTTTTAAATTATTTCCTAATATAGAATTCTCACTTTCCTTAATATTTTCTTGTTTTTCTTGGAAAACATAATACATAGAGAATTATTTCTCTAACTTGATGGAAATTGATATTATATCCTTATAAAGTAAAATTTTTTAAGATAATAATTACCTTATAGGGTTGAATTTATCCCATAAAAGAAATGATTATTCTTACTCCTTATATTAAATACATAATCATCAGTATGATTTTTGAACCTTGTATAGTTATCTCTATATTTAGCAATGTTTTCACCTTCCTTTTTCCTTAGATTGAGGAATTGCCTCCCTATATCATCTTATTTCTCATAAAGAAAGTATTTTTTTAATAATGAATTATTTAATGTATTTCACACCATACTATTTATTTTCCCTAACTCCATTTTTTTCTAGATCAATGACCACTTTTGATCAGCATCTCTTTTAATATTAAAAACCATCCATAATAACTTTCTCTCTTCCGCTACATCACAAATATAAAAATATCTTCTCCAGGGATTTGATCAATTTCTCAGTTACTAAATGATTAGTAGTAAAATTGAATTATTTATGTTTCTATCTCATGAAGTGGTCCCAAAAAAATTCATTATGTTGGGGTTTAGTATGAAGCTTTATATAGTCAAGGTTATTTATCATAACTAGTGTCATCTACACTAATATTGTTATAATTTTTCATTTCTAGATCTATTTTCTTACCTAAGAGGTTGATCCCTATATATATTAAGTTCATTAACATGGTTTACATTTCTTATTCTTGGTATTTCTTATAAAACAATTCTATATATTGAATTAGATCATAATATTATGAATTTTAAATCATAGAATATAATTCTAAATATGGTGAAACACTTAATAAAAATAGAAAATTTATTCATAGCAAATCTAAAAATCATAAGCTCGGTATCTATGGGTATATATTCAAATAAAATAAATATTTTCAAATTATTCCTAGTTTTTTATAAAGAGTGTTTGGATCAACCAAATAAAATCCCATAGTATTTTCTAGAAAGGTGTGAAATTATATGCCCCCTCATTATGCATTGATGATGACTGAGTTAATATCCAATACACCCATTTCAAGGTTATTAATCCTAGGTAAATATGTAATACATTTGTATCTACTTTCCAATATCTATAAAATGGTGTATTTTCTATGAAAAACACAAAATCTCTACTTTAAAAAAACATTATGATATTATCCTATGCATAGACTTATCCTCAAAGTCTACCATAGGGTTATATTCTCTAATATTTTCCAAAATCCAGTTCCCAAGGTGTATAATAAACTCCATCTAATACCATCTATAACACCCCAACTCCAGTAACTTGAAGTTGAATGTTATTTTACTATATTGGAACTTATTATAATGGATTGTATCCTGGATGAATGAATTGTTTAGTAGTCTTGGGAGACTAGATACATACATGATTCTCTCATTACATATGATTATATAAAATACAACTAAAAAAAGCTAGTGAGAAAATTATTATGTATTTTAGTAAATATATTAAATCATTCATAGACCCCATCTTGATATCCTAGGGAAAAAATATAAAAGAAAATAGAGTGAGAATAGATGCATATAAAGGGAAAGAGTACAAAAAAAGTTATTATATAATAGATAAAAATTGAAAAATATAAGGGAGATAAATATGAATCAAATATGGAATATATATATATATATATATTCATAATGAGTGAATATATCCATGTATGACATAACAATATAAACAATCGCATGGTCAACATTGTCTTCTTTCATAATGATAAAATTCATAATGTCGGAAATCATAGTCATAACATCAAGGCCTTGTTCCATGACATCATAAATAAATACATGAGGTTTACACAAAATACAAAAACTAATTAAGCTAATGATTCATATTTATGCATAAAGGGGATATAACAAGCCCATATCATCACAAAATAAGTCTAATGAATTCATCATATGAAAGGGGTGGATAACAAATTAAATTATAATAAACATAAACAGTTTTATTGAAAAACTATCATATGAAATGTTAATATTTTCCCAAATAAATGATTATATACCATCTAGATAAATAGGATTGATGTAATAATTAGATAATATATTTATTAAATCATTATATTCATTAAATTATATTCATATATATATATGAAAATACTTTAAAATTTTCCCTGGAACATTTCATGAGGAAAACACCCTTTTCATTTTGAAATCACATATTTAAAATCTAAAAATTTATAGAATATTAGGAAAAATATTTTAATTGAAAATAACCATATAATAATGTAAATTAGTCTCCAATTTAAATAATTTTCATGATTATAGTAAATCCCATTTGTTCAGTAAATCTTAAAATAGTGATTCTGTTCACACATTCTGTAAAAAGTGACTCCTTGAAAAAATAAAAAGAAGATTCAATTTAAAACTATTTTTTGATAGAAAAACACAGGTAAAAATGAATTTAATCAATCATTTTAGAATAGTAAAAACATTATTGAAATAATTTTTAAGAAAATATGGACATAGAAGAAAAATATACCAGACTAAATAGGAAAAAAAGTAACTTTTCTTTAAAATCGTCCTTTTTATATTTTGAGTACTTATATAAAAGAAAATGAAAGTAACATATGTAATTTAATGAAATAAGAAATTGATAAAATGATATTTTAGGTTTAATATATAATTATTATATAATTCCCTAAAGGGGGACATAAATATAATCCATCCTGAATATGGATGAGACTGTGAAATAAACCCATACCTCAGGTCTCACATTCTTACCAAGTGATTTTAATCTCCTATATAATAAATTTGAATTCTTCATAAATATATAATATAACCATATAAACACCTATTATATTATATATTATCCAATTAAAATATCTTAACAACTGTGTATTGATAATTCTTTATTAAAATCATCATTTATGAGTGTCAACTCTTTTTTTTCATGTAAGTTTTGGTTCGATTGTTTTGAACCTCACATCTTGATCATGGTTACACAATCTCCAGAATTTTAATAATTATTTAAATATCATATATATTTATTATATACAAATTTAAAATCATCCATGAATAGAGGACATGAAAAATGAATTACATTGCTTTATAGAGGTGGTATTCCACACATACGCAAGCGCGAAATTACCATTTCATAATAGGTGGAAGAGTAAAAAGATAGATCATATATTATATTTATAGAATAATAATTATATCATATATAATATATATATATATATATATATAATAGTTCCATGTTTATAACTAACCATGTAAGGTGGTGATGAAAAATAAATTTCACCATTGTGTGGAGACGGTAGGCATATGTAAACACAAGCGATGTTTTCATTTTCAATGGGATTGAAATAATATGAATAAGGGTTTTTAAATAAGTATAATAATTTTTAAATATATTTAAAATACTTATTTTATTTTATGATAATAATCATATATAATTTTAAGGTGGTATAAATAGAAATAAAATGAAAATAATCATTTAGGAGTTATACCTCTTTTTTGGAAAACAACCTTTGGAATACACCTTAATCTTTATTGGTAGGTACTTGAATGATAACAGAGTGACTAAGTCATGTTGAGGATATTTAGGAAGGTATTTTAGAAGGTATTTTTGGCTCTAAGTGTATCAAGGTGTGTGAAGAAGATAGGAGAATTGGTTTCCTTTTATAAGTGAGGGAAAGGGCAGACATGGAATTACATAAAATGTGTTAATAATATAAATTTATTTTATAGTTTAATTAGATCCAACTTTTCATATATTTGAAGATTATAAGGGTAGGATAAAAATATATACATTATATTTGGATTAATAATTCATTTTATGTTATCTTAAAGCCCTCTCCCTTTATTTTTTACCCTTTTAACCCATTTTAACATTACCTGGGGTGATAAATATATATTGTGACTAATATTAATTGTAACAAAAAATTAAGTTAAACTTATGATATAATATTAATTTATATGACTCCTAACATAGAATCCATTCTATAAGATTTTTTTTAGAAGTGATATAAAATAATTATAATATAATTGGACAAAATTCAATGATAATCATTTCAATAAAAATCTTTGTTTTAAGCATAAAAAAGATTTTATACAAAAATATAGTATAATGTTAATTATAATTTAATTAATTATATTATTTTAAATAAAAGTAGACTTTTTATATTTTAAATAGAACTAAAATCAAAATTAACCATGTATATACTTTATTAAGAGATAATAACTAAAAATAGTTTTTATTTGAATAAAAAACATTACTTTGATTTCCAAAATGTAAAGCATATATTTATTAGTTTAACAGTATTTATAGTACTAATAAATGTGTTAACAAATAACAGATTTTTTTAAGCTATTATCTGGGGTATTATTTCATTTCACATCTTTTATTTGGCTAGTTGTGGATCGCAAACGGACTTACAGATCAAAATTTATAGTCGTTCGATGTTAGATTTTTGAAAACGACCAGCTGAGGTGATTCTAGAGTTAAGTATGGAATTTTATGCAACAATAAAAATTTGAATTAAGACACCACCATATTTATGCTACTTTTTTTATAAATTTTATGTGTAATACTAGGGCTCTATGAATATGTGAACTAGCCTATAAAAAAACAAATTCATTTTTGCACAAACCCATGTAGTTGAGTGAATTATCCAAAAGTTGTGTGACATGGATCATGCTCTGTGACATAGCCAAAACTCCTATAAATATGGAATCAAACCTCGTTTTTATAGTAAAACCTTTGGGATTAAAGTTTCAAATCATTCTATCGTAAAACTCATGGCTTCTTGGTTCATGAAAACCTAAATTCCTAAAATTTAGTGAATTACCTTGTAAAATATTTCAATGCATGGGCTTATTCTTAAGATATATTTTCCCATATTTCTCTTTGGGGAAAACAATTTCACATAAATTAAAAAAATTCATGAAACTTCATCTATGCATAACTCTAATTTTATATGACATTGTGTTTTCCAAAATCAAGTTTATAGTCAGTGACTCATGAAAACTCCTTTTTGTAGAACACCAAAAATTAGGTGACATAGTGCATAGTTTTGTGAACTAAAGAAGAGTTGGGTGACATGGTGCTGAGTTTTTTTAAAGAATTAATAGTTGCATGAAATAATTTTTTCATGATTATCACTTGTTATTCCATTCCATGGGTTCTATACCCACACACCCCTACTCAGGATCAATTTCAAGTTGCAGTCTTGGGCATTCAATCTCTTCCTATTACTACTATCACTAAACCCCCATAAAAAATAAAAGGTTTCACCATGTGGTTGTTGTTTCAGGTTAAGAAAATTTTGGGTTATTCGACCAAGTGATTGGAATATTACTAAAACTGTCAACTATGGTCCATTTATGATCCAATTTTCCTTTTATACTAACTATATTTACCCCTAAATAATAATAAAACATTATTATTGTGGAAATCATAAAAAGGGTTAATAGAGGGTGAAAACAAAAGGATAAAGGTGAAAAAATTACCTAAACTTTTACAATTTTTATTATATGAGATTATTTTGAATAATAATAAAATTATATTATAATGATATAAATTATGGGGAATTTTAACGTGAAATTTAATTTATATTAATTTAATAATTTATGAAATTCCAATAATACCCCTCCCCTTATTATAAAAGGGCACCCCCTCTCCTATTCTCAACACACTTCAAGATCCATTTGTTTCATCCAATACCTACCCATATCCCTTTATTAGACATATTTCTATGTTTTATAGTAATTTTTATGGGAAAAACTCCATGATTATAGGTATTAAACTATAAAGTATAGGAGATTATCCGAAGAAGAGGTGTATCTTTTAACTAAATTTTTTAGTATTATTTATTCTTCCACCTACATAAAATATTCTTAAACCATGATTATATAATAAAATCATTACATAAAATATAATAATATTTTATTATATTAATTTCATAATCTATATCCATTATCTACTTTTATTAAGTGTTAAACAAAACCATCATTCATGTGTATAGATGATTATTGCCTCATGAACTGATGTAATTTATTTTCCAAAAACACAACTTCAATGGCCCGAAGGCCTTCATTTTTTTATTGATTTTTGGAAATCCACCTTTCAAGGGGTGAGGTGGAACCCTTACAAGGATCGTAGGCATAAGTATTACATGGCCCACAGGCCTTAGAGGAATTTAGTTCCCGTAGGCTTCAAGAATTACATACAACCCATACTAACTACTTTGAACTTCTCCTCCCCAGAATCTTCATCATGAAATCAGCTCTCCACCTTTTCATGGATATTCGGTTAGGCTTTCACATGCATGCACAGGCATGTTCTGATGGCAGGTGTCATACCCTCTCATTCTTGCAATTCATTTTAGCTTCTAGACTGGTGAAATCTCCTTTCTCATCCTCCTTCTGAATCTTGCTCCTTTTGGGTTGTCTAGTTTGTATCAACACTTAAGGTGGCCCGAAAGCCTTGAGGTGGCCCGAAGGCCTAACTGACCCGAAGGCCTGGGTGGCCCGAAGGCCTGGGTGGCCCAAAGGCCTTAAAGGGCTCAGAGACCAAATCGGTGGCCCGAAGGCCCAAACGGGGGAATATTCCCAGCTGCTACAGTGCCAAACAGTTCATGCTACAGTTCCCGCTATAGTACTGCTACAGTACCCGGAAATTAGCCTCCACCTGGTTTTGATCCCGGGTCTCCAAAAACACAACTCATGGATAGATATAATGGTGGATTTAATCTATATATATCATATTCACAACATATTTATCAGGATTTAAAGATAATATATCTTCTACAATCTTACCTTTCCATTCATTGAAAAATGATAACATAATTTGTGTGTACACAAGGAATACCACCTCCACAAATCAATGTTATTCATATGGATGACATATAAAAGTTTATTTTTAGATTTGATAATATTTTTATTAAATAATTATCATTATTTAAATATAAAATAACAATAACCTTCTTTCCATCATGATTGGTGAAAAATGGAGGTGTTACTCATGCGTACGCATGGCCTACCATCTCCATGATTGCAACATAATAAATTTTTATAAATGTATTTCATTATTGGTTTTAAAATTAAAATTGATAAATAAAATGATAATTATATTTAAATTATTATTCTAGGAATTATTTAATAATGATTTATTTGGACATATTCAACCTACCAAATTCATTTCGGTCATATGAGCTGAATATTGTCAAAACATCCCACGTGAACTTAATTGGTTAAGTAATTGATTATAACATGGTAAAATGATTAATAAAGTAGAAAAAGGTTCTTATTAAAGTAAATAATTATCATAATTTTATTATTTAGGAAGATAATGTAGAGACCCGAAGCTTAACGTACATGGACATTACATTACTTTTTCGGAATACTTAATACATAACAAAAACAGACACACAAGGACCGTAATAGTTTAGTGTCTTTGGAAACTCAGAATATAATCTTCTAATCGTGGTGAAAGATATTCAACATCTCCCATAAAGATCTTCCCCTTTTTTTACCTAAAACCTTTCTTTATATCCTGGGGAAAAGAAAACATAAAAGGGTGAGATCAAATGCTCAGTAAGGGTAAACAAAAGAAATATCAATCACATCATATTCATAAGAACATAACATTTTTGGAAATCTTAACCTGCAAAAGAGATCATAATATCATAACATGGGATAAATCATAGTAGTGAAATGCAATACCAATAATCATAACTTAAAACATTAAACTTTGTGTCATACACACATAATCATAGAGAATCATATATTATTAGTCAAGACTCATTTCCAAGACTATCTTAGTGGACAAAGTCCCTTTCTGAACTGAGTTCACTCCTCGTTTCAGTCCTGTTTCACTGAACCAGTATAACCTACCATTTCATCCATGTCTATCTCATGAGATATAAAATCTTTACCCAATTTATTTGAGGGAGATATAGGTCCCACCCATCTCATAATGATACCATTCTTATGTGTGCCACAAAATCATAAATCATACATCATTGCATAACCCATGTAATAAAAATGGGATTCTTAAACATCATTCCATCATAACATAATCCATATAAGATAAAAGGACATCATAAAAATAATTCCATCATAACATAATCAAATCAATGTAAAAATAGGGATAGAAACATAACCCTATATTATCTTAGATGTAAAATAATTTTGATAAAACACTTGAACTCCATTCTTGAGGAAAATATCCTTTCTACTTCAAAAAAAATTTCCTTTCTTAACATGTCATACAATTTTAAACTAAAATAAGTCGATTAAAAATAAACTTTAAAACTTGAAAAGTAAGCTTCTTGTAAATAATGTTTTAAAAATCCATTCATGCCGTATAAGTTAAAAAAACATTCTTCTCGTACTTTTGTCGGAAAAGTCAAAAAGTACCTCATACGAAAAACGACAAAAGATTCCTTTCATATCTTTTACAAAAAACTCAATGAAGGGTAAAATTGGATTTAAAAATTTTTAGGTGGATGGAAATAATATTACATATTGAGAAAACATGGATGTGGATGATAAAATACACCCGAGTAAATTCCAAATTATAAACAATCTCGGATAAAAATGAGATTGTGATATTTTCCCTTACCTTAGGTCTGATTTTCTTAGTAAGTGTCCGAACCTCCTGTATAATGGTTTAAATAATTTCATTGACTTATTCCAGAATCATACTCATTGTTATGATATCATATATGGTTCACTTATGACTTTATATTACCCGTTCTTTTGTAAATTCCATATTAAAGAGCGTTTTGGGTAAAATTATTTCATTTGTCGTCTGTGTTTTGACTTTTAATTATTCATATGATTACTTAGATAATGATTAATTAATTCCAGAATATAAAACATGATTTATATATAATATATATTCAGAATATACATATATATAATAAATCATTAAATGGAAAGAAATACACCATTCATGGAGACGGTAGGTCGTACGTACGCATGAACGCTGTTTTCGTTTCCTTATTGAGTTGAATGGAATTAAGTAGATGACATACACATAAATCCAGTATCATTATTATGTCATATATTTCATGATTACTTATTATATGTACTTTATAATCATTCATGAATGGTTAAAGTGGAGAATGAATCTCATCGCGTCGTGGAGACGGTAGTTCGTACGTATGCACGAGCGATGATATCGTTCTCATGATCGTGGAACTGTATTGGAGTGTATGTATACTATTTCAGAATCAATATCACTTTAAAATAATCATATATAGTTATTATTTGCACCATTATACCCATCCAAGTAAGGTGGTGGTGGAAAATAGATTTCACCATGGCGTGGAGACGGTATTCCGTACGTACGCACGCGCGATGATTTCATTTTCCGTAGGATGGATAGATGGTGAAATAGGGTTGTTTCATACTTATAATAACATATCAGTATATGATTGATACTGATGTTATTACTTAATAATGAAACAACCTAATAAGAATAAGTGGAAGAATAAATAAAGTTGAAAGAATCGATAACAAACATTACCTCTTCTTCAAAGCGCCTCTTTGAGATCTCCGTTTAGGGCACTAAAATTGGTCTTTGAAGAAGACCAGAACCTCTAGGATGTTTCTAGGGAAGTGGAGAAGAGAATTTGGCAGGGTTTGGCCGAGCTTGAAGGCTGAAAGTTGTGTGAGGAAGAGAGGGAGGAGGTTCCCTTTTATAAGGGAGGAGAGGGGCTCCTTTGGAAAACTAAAAATATTATTTTATTATAAAGTCATATACGGTTTTAAATAGCTCCTAATTGATTTATTTCGAATCTAAGGCGAGTATGGGTCGAAATAATATCATCCAATAGAATTTAGACAAGTTTAGGTTCCTATTTTAACCTTATCATTTAGATTTAACATTAAGTTAAATAATTTTACTTTTACCGTGTCTTCTTGTGTTCTTATACTATAAGGTTAATAAACTTACTATAACAAGCCAAACGAACCCCAAGTTGTTTATTATTAATATATATAACCTTATCTAAGTCATTTTTCCGAATATTAGATTTTTAGGAATAAAATAACAATTAATAATATAATATTTGTTTTAAAAACTATTTTATGTCAATTTTGACACTATTTAGTAATTGATTTTTGTGAAAATCATAACAGAATGCTTAGTTCGAAAAAAGTTAATTAAATCAATACTAACATGTCATATTAACCTAGAAAATTATTTTAATTCATAAAAAGTCTCAAATTATATTTATTTGGGTATTTATATTATCAATCATTATAATTTTTCACTATTATGGTAATTACTGCATCATCATTGTGTCATAAATAAATTAATTTATTTAATGTCTAAAAATTATAAATAAAATATACTTATGTAGTAAATATTATTATATTTCTAATGAATATTTACAATCAAATTTATCTTATGTATAACCCTATATTAAAAATGTTTTAGTAAACAAACTTTGATTTTAACTCTTTTAACTCTTCTTTGAATTAAATAATAATAAATGTCCTAATCTAATCCAAGTGGGCCTAAATGGTCATATTGTATTCCTAAGGTTGTGTTTTGTCGAATTGCACTTATCCAATAGAATTAGGACATGTGTTAGGGTAATAATAATATCATTTTTACCCTTAATTACCCTATTTACTTTTAACCGTGGTAAAAAAAAGTAAAAAGTTACTATTCACCAAAAATTATTTTCATCTCATTGAACCATATTTTACTTACTAACATCAACTGTGTCTCTCGGATTTTTGAAATTCCACTCACAGAAGCGGTAAAATTAAGTTTTATGAAAAATTCTTTTTTTTACTACCACTTAGTGGTTTCACTATTCATCAAAAAATGAAAGTTTCTAGAAAAATACCAAAAATTAGGCCTAAGCTATATTTGATATTATGAACTCAAAAATGATGTCTATTTTACCAAATTCAAAATTAATTCCCGTCGTCAAAACAAATGGCGTGTTTTTAAGAGATAATAACTATCAAAAGATTGACACTTGTTTATAACTGGTTTAAATGTGAAATTATATCCAATGACCAACATTGTATTAAATTGTAAAAATATATTCTAAATATACTTTAAAACCACTCAAATTAATAATTTATCACTATTAATTATTTCGATTAAAAAAGTTGTTTTTCATTAAAATTTAGTAATTTTCACTGTTCATCAGAATATGAAAGTTTTCCGAAAAGTACCAAAATTTCACCTTAGGCTAAATTCGATACTTCAAATCCAAAAATGAAGTCCATTTTGAGAGAGAAAATTTCTAAAATTTTAAAAGGTGGTTATTACTATTCATAACGGCTAGTTTTAATAATATTTTAATGGCATATCGTTGTTTAGTGAAACTCAGTATTGCGTACTACACACGCTATCGAGGAAGGTCGCGATTGCGTGTAATGTAAGGCAAGTCAAGGATGCGTGTTGAGAAATATCCTTTTAGTGTAGCGTACAACACAAGACATTGATGAAATTAAAAAGAATATTTTTCATAAAATCTCAGGGTGTTACATTCTACCCCCTTTAAAATGAATTTCTCCCTCGAAATTCATCGGGGTTATAAATGGTTTACTATTCAAAAGTTTCTTTAATAGAAACCCACATCGTAAAAAGGAATACCAAAACCAATCTTTAAAAACAAAAGTATGAAACGTAACGGTTACCCAAATAAACTAATCACTGGGTTTCCACATAGGTGAAAATATGGATATGGAAGAGAAATCTAACCATCAGGTTCTGATGGAGAGTGGTAGAGAACATGGCTATGGAAAAACCAGCAATCACAAAGCCATAAATTTGTGACGATCTAAGGTACCATCTGATTCATTGAATATAAGGGCACTAGGACAACATTTTTTTTTGGTTTTCAAGATCATTTCCCTAAAGTTGAAGATTTTGAATTAGAATAAATACTTACTTTATTTTAGTACAGTCTCACTGTTGTTCGTGCTTTGAACAATTTCCACTTCATCTCTTAAAGAAATGAAGTTGAATTTGTTATTCATGAAGTGTTAATAGATCATGTGATAGAATGATGGGTCATTCCATCTGTTTCAAAGAAAAGGTTAGCAAAAGTTATCAAATATACATAAGTCCATCTATCGTATATCGTTCCAAAATGGACATATACTTCATCTATCATACCACTTAATAAAATAAAACTAGTTTATACTAACCAGGGACTTCCTGTAGGCCAGTGGTAGGTGATAAAGGTCAGTCGCACTTCGGTTGTGGGTTCGATTCCCATATCCTTGTCCGACGCGATGGGCTGTCGCCCATCCTGTAGGTTGTCCTTTTTCTAAAACTACATTACTATAACATCACATAAATAATATCAAAAGTTCTATCCTTAAACAATACTAACTTATGTCCAACATAATCCATTCCAATCTTTAGGAAATACTTCGGTCCAATCTCATAATATAAAGAAAATGATTACTTGAAATGTCATCAACCAAGCATGTGAATACCATCATTTATCCCCCATATATCTTGTTGGTCACATTCCAATCATGTGAATACCTTAATCATGTATTCTCTTGAAAAATGAATACTCATTAAACCTTAGTGAAAACATGAATGTTGTCAAAAGTTAACTCTTTCCACATACCAAAATCCAAAAATTCTATATACTCAATCCATTACATAACCTTCTCCTTATATCATTCATGAGCTCATGAATACTATCAAACATTTAATTTTCTCATTATCCCTTCATTATGCGCATATCATCTATATTCCAAAAATATCTGAATATCCTTTAATGGATACTGGTACCATTAATCATACACTTTCAAAACTCAAGGAAAGACAACAGTGTAACAATCCTTAGATTTCTCTTTATTCCATAGTACCATGATATTACTTATACAACATTACACTTGATAAACATGTAATCATTCCACTACCTTCTTAAACCATTGACTGGGCTTCAACAATTCTTTCAACTCACATATCATTTGTAGTCTCTTCATCATCATCAACATAAATACTACTCATACGGCCATACTGATTCTCTTCATGAGACTTTCCCTTAGGGCATTGGTTGGCATAATGCCCATACATTCCACATTTAAAACATTTAACCATTTTTGATGTCGTAGCAATACCATTATCCTCATCCATAGTGTTAACTGAACCTTTTCCTTTGCACTTACTGGCTTTGTGTCCTTCTTTTCCACACCCAAAGCATCTTCCAGTTCCCTTGAAACATTCTCATCGATGCCTCTTCCCACATGATTTACATAGGGAAAATTGAACTTTATTTCCTCTATGATCATCATGAAACTCCATCTTTCTCTTATTAGCCGAGTCAGGAAACTTACCAAATTTGAGTTTATTGATCATATTATGAGATTGATGATTCAGCATAATAATTATGTTTGGACTTCCAAATCCCATTTCATTTGGTTTCTCATGAAGAATATCATTCCATTGTCCATAATATCCTTCATTATCGTTAATCATCTTGTTTCCTGCCATTTTCTAAAACCCAAAAAAGAATAGTGTTAGAGGCAAAAATCATAATAAAGGGGGAGTAACTTCAATATCTAACATCTTAGGTTAAATTCTAATATCGTTACCATAGTTCTAGGACTATATACTATATGTATACTTATCCTTAGGGGCATCCCTAGACATACCTTAAAAATATCTCTAGGGATCTCACTAACGTTTTCGCATCCTAGTTTCCAAAGGTTGACTAAACCTTTCCTCTGATACCAACTATAGAGACCTGAAGCTTAATGTACATGGACATTACATTACTTTTGCAGAATACTTAATACATAACAAAAACAGACACACAAGGACCGTAATAGTTTAGTGTCTTTGGAAACTCAGAATATAATCTTCTAATCGTGGTGAAAGATCTTCAACATCTCCCATAAAGATCTTCCCCTTTTTTTACCTAAAACCTTTCTTTATATCCTGGGGAAAAGAAAACATAAAAGGGTGATCTCAAATGCTCAGTAAGGGTAAACAAAAGAAATATCAATCACATCATATTCATAAGAACATAACATTTTGGAAATCTTAACCTGCAAAAGAGATCATAATATCATAACATGGGATAAATCATAGTAGTGAACTGTAATCCCAATAATCATAACTTAAAACATGAAACTTTGTGGCATACACACATAATCATAGAGAATCATTTCTTATTAGTCAAGACTCATTGCCAAGACTATCTTAGTGGACAAAGTCCCTTTCTGAACCGAGTTCATTCCTCATTTCAGTCATGTTTCACTGAACCAGTATAACCTATCGTTCCAGCCATGTCTATCTCATGAGATATAAAATATTTACCCAATGCATTGGAGGGATATATAGGTACCACCCATCTCATAATGATACCATTCTTATATGTGCCACAAAATCATAAATCATACATCATTGCATAACCCATGTAACAAAAATGGGATTCTTAAACATCATTCCATCATAACATAATCCATATAAGATAAAAGGACATCATAAAAATAATTCCATCATAACATAATCAAATCAATGTAAAAATAAGGATAGAAACAGAACCCTATATTATCTTAGATGGAAAATAATTTTGATAAAACACTTGAACTCCATTCTTGAGGAAAATATCCTTTCTACTTCAAAAACAATTTTCCTTTCTTAACATGTCATACAATTTTAAACTAAAATAAGTTGATTAAAAATAAACATGAAAACTTGAAAAGTAAGCTTCTTGTAAATAATGTTTTAAAAATCCATTCATGCAGTATAAGTTAAAAAAACATTTTTCTCGTACTTTTGTCGGAAAAGTCAAAAAGTACCTCGTACGAAAAACGACAAAAGATTTCTTTCATATATTTTACAAAAAACTCACTGAAGGGTAAAATTGGATTTAAACAATTGTAGGTGGATGTAAATAATATTACATATTGAGGAAACATGGATGTGGATGATAAAATACACCCTAGTAAATTCCAAAGTATAAACAATCTCAGATAAAAATGAGATTGTGATATTTTCCCTTACCTTAGGTCTGATTTGCTTCGTAAGTGTCTGAACCTCCTGTATAATGGTTTAAATAATGTCATTGACTTATTCCATAATCATACTCATTGTTATGATATCATATATGGTTCACTTATGACTTTATATTACCCATTCTTTTATAAATTCCATGTTAAAGAGCGTTTTGGGTAAAATTGTTTCATTTGTCGTCCGTGTTTTGACTTGTAATTATTCATATGATTACTTAGATCATGATTACTTAATTCCATAATATAAAACATGATTTATATATAATATATATTCAGAATATACATATATATAATAAATCAGTAAATGGAAAGAAATACACCGTTCATGGAGACGGTAGGCTGTACGTACGCATGAACGCTGTTTTCGTTTCCTTATTGAGTTGAATGGAATTAAGTAGATGACATACAGATAAATCCAGTATCATTATTATGTCATATATTTCATGATTACTTATTATATGTACTTTATAATTATTCATGAATGGTTAAAGTGGAGAATTAATCTCATCACCTCGTGGAGACAGTAGTCCTTACGTACGCACGAGCGATGATATCGTTCTCATGATCGTGGGACTGTATTGGAGTGTATGTATACTATTTCAGAATCAATATCACTTTAAAATAATGATATATAGTTATTATTTACACCATTATACCAATCCAAGTAAGGTGGTGGGGGAAAATAGATTTCACCACGGCGTGGAGACGGTATTTCGTACGTACGCACGCGCAGTGATTTTGTTTTCCATAGGATGGATAGATGGTGAAATAGGGTTGTTTCATACTTATAATAACATATGCGTATATGAGTGATACTGATGTTATTACTTCATAATGAAACAACCTAATAAGAATAAGTGGAAGAAGAAATAAAGTTGAAAGAATCGGTAACGGACATTACCTCTTCTTTGAAGCGCCTCTTTGAGATCTCCTTTTAGGGCACTAAAATTGGTCTTTTAGGAAGACAAGAACCTCTAGGATGTTTCTAGGGAAGTGAAGAAGATAATTTGGCAGGGGTTGGCCGATCTTGAAGGCTCAAAGTTTTGTGAGGAAGAGAGGGAGGAGGTTCCCTTTTATAAGGGAGGAGAGGGGATCCTTTGGAAAACTAAAAATATCATTTTATTATAAAGTCATATTTGGTTTTAAATAGCTCAAAATTGATTTATTTCGAAGATAAGGTGTGGATGGGTCGAAATCCTCTCATCCAATAGAATTTAGACTAGTTTAGGTTCCTATTTTAACCTTATCATTTAGATTTAACATTAACTTAAATAATTTTACTTTTACTGTGTCTTCTTGTGTTCTTATACTTTAAGGTTAATAAACTTACTATAACAAGACAAACGAACCCCAAGTTGTTTATTATTAATATATATAACCTTATCTAAGTTATTTGGCCGAACCTTAGATTTTTAGGAATAAAATAACAATTAATAATATAATATTTGTTTTAAAAACTATTTTATGTCAATTTTGACAATATTTAGTAATTGATTTTTTTTGAAAATCATAACAGAATGATTAGTTCGAAAAAATTTAATTAAATCAATAATAACATGTCATATTAACCTAGAAATTAGTTTAATTCATAAAAAGTCTCAAATTATATTTATTTGGTTATTTATAATATCAATTATTATAATTTTTCACTATTATGGTAATTACTGCATCATCATTGTGTCATAAATAAATTAATTTATTTAATGTCTAAAAATTATAAATAAAATATAATTATGTAGGAAATATTATTAGATTTCTAATGAATATTTACAATCGAATTTATCTTATGTATAACCCTATATTAAAAATGTTTTAGTAAATAAACTTTGATTTTAACTCTTTTAACTCTTCTTTGAATTAAATACTAATAAATGTCCTAATCTAATCCAAGTGGGCCTAAATGGTCATATTTTATTCCTAAGGTTGTTTTTTGTCGAATTACACTTATCCAATAGAATTAGGACATGTGTTAGGGTAATAATAATATCATTTTTACCCTTAATTACTCTATTTACTTTTAACCGTGGTAAAAAAAGTAAAAAGTTACTATTCACCAAAAATTATTTTCATCTCATTGAACCACATTTTACTTAATGACATCAACCATGTCTCTCGAATTTTTGAAATTCCACTCACAGAAGCGGTAAAATTAAGTTTTATGAAAAATTCTTTTTTTACTACCACTTAGTGGTTTCACTATTCATCAAAAAATGAAAGTTTCTAGAAAAATACCAAAAATTAGGACTAAGCTATATTTGATATTATGAACTAAAAAATGATGTCTATTTTACCAAATTCAAAATTAATTCCCGTCGTCAAAACAAATGGCGTGTTTTTAAGAGATAATAACTATCAAAAGATTGACACTTGTTTATAACTGGTTTAAATGTGAAATTACATCCAATGACCAACATTGTATTAAATTGTAAAAATATATTCTAAATATACTTTAAAACCAATAAAATTAATAATTTATCACTATTAATTATTTCGATTAAAAATTTTGTTTTTAATTAAAATTTATTAATTTTCACTATTCATCAGAATATGAAAGTTATCCGAAAAGTACCAAAATTTCACCTTAGGCTAAATTCGATACTCCGAAGCCAAAAATGAAGTCCATTTTGAGAGAGAAAATTTCTAAAATTTTAAAAGGTGGTTATTACTATTCATAACGGCTAGTTTTAATAATATTTTAATAGCATATCATTGTTTAGTGAAACTCGGTATTGCGTACTACACACGCTATCGAGGAAGGTCATGATTGCATGTAATGCAAGGCAAGTCAAGGATGCGTGTTGAGCAAGCTCCTTTTGGTGTAGCGTACAACACAAGACATTGATGAAATTAAAAAGAATATTTTTCATAAAATCTCGAGGTGTTACAGATAAGGTATGTACGTGATGATTCGGACATGAGGTAAGGTGCACTTTACTTTTAAAACATAGTTTTACAAGTTTTAAAGAGTTATTTTCTAAATCTTTATCTTCTATTTAAATAATATTAAAATTATTTTATTGATGTATTTATGTGTACATAATTCAATTATAAATTAAATTTTATTTCACTATTTACTTTATATAAAAAAATTCAAAATAAATCTTTTTATGTGTTTTATATGGAATGTGTTATTAAAAAACAAAAGGAATGTTCTATTTAAACATATATAGTGCCAATGGATTTTCTAGATCCAAAATAATTGTTTCAATTTGGAATATTTTATAAGTGGAAATGTATTATTCAAATTAAATCCCTCCACTTTATTTTGGATATTTTATTTTTAAAAAAATTATTTTAAAGGAAAAAAGATTTATCAATATCTAAAAATTATTTGTTATGGGTGTAAATAATGTTTTATAATGAATTATTTCATTGTAAATACCATTGTTTTTTGGATTTTGACATTGATAAAAAAATAATTTTTGATTTCAGATACTCATAATGGATAAAATGGTATTTTTTCCCTAGAATATTACCTCAGATAATATTTCGGATCACTCTGTTGGTCCCAGAATATGGTTTTTAGCCTTGGACATGAGTTTGGTAAAATTATGAGTTCTTTGGATTTTCATGGAAAAATTAATATTTAAATATTTAAATATTTAAATATTAATCTATTCTCATATGTTCATTCAATGATATTTTTGACTAGAGAATCATATTGAGATTTTGCCTTTTTTTTAAAAAGGAGGTTTTTCCTATTCGAGGTATAAACTCTTATTGGGTGTCGGGGTTGGACCCTGGACCCTTTTTATTTTTATTTATTTTCTTTTCATATTTTTTATCTTCTTCTCCCATATATTTTCATGTATTCCCCCTATGGTTTTCCCTTTTCCATAACCTATATATAAAAGGGAGGAAGAGGGGGAGAGATATTGAATAAGAAGAAGAAAAAGAAAAATAAGAAAAGAAGTGTTTCTGCGGATCTTGAGAGGATCCAGATCCTCATGTGGCAATTGCAGAATGTGAAAAATGGTGAAGCATTAGTGTATTATGACAAAAGGTAGTTTTTTTTAATTTTATGCTATTAAACCCCATATATTTAGTGCTTTATATTTTTAGATACCTATTATGGATATTAAAGACCCCCATGGGGTTAATATTTTCTTTAATGGTAGAAAAAATGGTTCAAGACAATTATGGGGTTTTCCCTTTTAGAAATCCAAATCATATGGTATGTAGTTTAGGAACACATTCCATGTTTTCTTCCTATTTTGGGAAGATGAATTTTTGGAAGTACATTATATATACTTGGAGTACACATCATGTATTAGTACTTAGGCTTATTGTCAGGTGTATGGGAAGATGTAGATTTTAGAACTACATGTCATGTACCGTTGGAACAATTCATGTAGTCTTACTCATCCATGTAGTCGATTATGGGGCCAAACATCCCATTTAGGGAAACTTTTCCTTGTATCATACTTGGATAGACCCCATGTGGGACACATTTCATGTATAAGTACACTACCTGGCTAAGACACATGGTTAGACCATGTGTGGTACACATGAAGGTACCCCATGTGGGATACATGCTGTGTTCATGGTTTACATGTCTTGTACTTGGGTTTTACATGTAAAGTATGGATATAGTACATTACCATGTCAAGATTTTAGTGTACACACCGTGTACTTGGGTATACACTCCTTGTACCTCTCCCTCACTGCCCTTTTGTAGGTTTTCATGTCTTTACACCCTAGAGTCATAATTGGACATAACAGGTGTCCATTTTGAGTTTTTTCTATATGGATCATGATGATGGAACCCAAAGGGTTATTTGAGGACTCTTAAGGTCTGTTTTGGGATGAGTGGTAAATGATGGAGAGGTTTTTACTCTAGTCGATGGTTTCTCTTATCTCATGAGAGTGAGACATAGTATGATACCCACATGAGGGTCATATTATATGGTTATTAGACTTTTCATGTGTTTTACAAGGTCCTTGTATAGTGTATCTTGGTATAGTCCCTAGTTAATGGTACTGATATAGCACTTGATGATATGGATTTTTTTTGGGTGTTTGTACTAACCTAGAGTGATACCTTGATCTAAGATGGGCCATGATCTACCTCTCTTAACTAATTATTATATAGCCTTTCTCTTGAGGATGTCTCTCTTTTGTGATGTTCTCTTGATCCTTGGGATTCTATGAGATTTTAGAGATGCTAATTTCATATGTGTTTACCCTAAGAGATTATTTGTGACTGAGGATCCCCTATAGGATGCCTCCACTTATGTTTCAACATAGAGTATCCCATGTAGGATTCCTTCATTCACTTACTCTTTCTCAGGATCTTGTAAAGGATTCCTCTTCTTACTTACTCTTTACTAGGATCCTATGTGGGATTCATCTTCTTGATTACTACATATGAGTATCCCAATAGGGATACATTTTCTTACATGATGACTTAGATGATCCCAAGAGGGATTCCATACCTTATATGTGAACCACAAGGATCCCAAGTAGAATGCATCTCCATTGTTTTAACCTGAGAGACCTAGTGGATAGCATAATGTTTGAACAACCTTGACCTATTGTGTTATGGGTTTGGAATTTCAATGTTTCAGTTGCTACTAGATAACCCATACCAAACTTTTGAGCCTAAGGAGTTGTGGTAGTAGTGAAGGGTTCATGCATTAGTCCACCCTCACTCTTTATGTATGAATTCACTTGATTACTATTTATGAAGCTATAATTTTTGGAGGTGGTTCCAGGTATTTGATATATGAGATTTTTGTAATGAAATGTATGATAAATTTTACCATATGTGCTTTTAGGATCTTACATATAAGCTAATTTGATTAATTTTCACTTAATAGGAATTCCAAGATGTACTTCCTAGGATCTATCTTTTGATCCTTCTAATTGAATGTTACCATATTATGAGGTTGTACATGGAACTCATAATTACTTTTTTGGAATCATTTGACATGATGATCTATGATCCCTTGATATATTCTAGTACATGATTCTCCTCATTGCTGATTGAATAGGATATACATCATTATCCAAGACCATGAGATATGATAATGGACATGATGATCCAAATTTTTAATTGAGTGGGATAGACATGACACTACATGACTATGAGATATCTATATATATAATTGAGAATAGTGGATATGGTGTTCCATAGTGATGATTTAGAATAGTAGACATGGAATTTTGCATATATGGTTGAGACTCTAAATTGAGGTTCTTGGCATGTATAGTGTACTTAAAGAGTTAGGTTCTAGACTGATGCTCTGGGAACAATGTATTATTTATAGTTGTGATGATAGGATTGGAGTGGATTTAATCCCTATATTTATGGAATATAATTATTGATACCTTAAATTAAGAACATGAGTGACATGTTTATTATGGGAGGAGTCCCTAGTGACAAGAGGTTCAGTTAGGGATTCCATGGATATGGCACCCGTATGCTACTTGGGATACAAGGTTATACTGACATGCTCAAAGGAAATTTGGGAACTGGAAGAAGCATATACTATTGATCAAGATCATGGACCCAAATTTTAGTGTTATTTTATGTTATTTATTTTATTCAGTTGTCTCTCAGGTAGGTTAAGCATATTTTATAAGAAATCGCTTTTGACAATAGATTATAGGTTCACTGTTAGGGTGGCCTACTAAGATTGTTTCTCAGCCCCTGTATGTGAACCTTAGTGTGAGTGCATACCTTATGTATGAATTTAGGTTGATCATAGATGTATGATAGATAGGTATGAGGCTAAATGTTAAATGATCGAGCAGATCTGCTCGTGTATGTTCTTTTGATCATGCTAGGGTAGTGTCATAGATATCAGGTATATGGTTTGGCTAGGAGTTAGATGTATAGCCTTGTAATTTTATTTATATTCCATTATTTACTCAAATATATGTGATTAGACCTATCCAAAATTAGTGTTATATGTATGACATAGTTTTTTGATAATTTAATGTATTCCATTTATTATTTCAACCTTGGTTATATTTATATCATACCCACTCTGTTTATTTAATGTTATGAATTATATATGGTTATTTTATTTAGTTTCTTAATCTAATATAAGGGAATAGTCTCCCTATAGAACCACTCTAGGCCTTCAATTTAAGTCGCAAAACTATGGTTTATGGGAGGTGTGCTTGATTCCTAGTCTCCAACCAGACTGGTTGCTGTTTATAGATTAAATTGGGTTGAGATGTGAAAAGTTGGTATCAGAGTTGGTTCCTTTATTATTATTATACAAATTTTGATATGGTTGATATGATTATTGTGAATGTATCAAATCCATTAATGGATATTAGATGAGTTCATAGAGAATACTTATTCTGGTAAGAAGTCATAGTATCTAGGGTTATGAGATTGCTATTTTGATTTGTGATGTTATAGTTATATAATATTTTCTCTTTGAGAAACATACATTTGGTGTGTATTTTATGATTATTTTGGGTTTCATTGGTCATCGACCACTATTGAGTGGTGATTTATTGTTTTTTACCCTTGAATGGAAAAGTAAAGGGTTGTATCATGAATCATACTTAGCATATAGGTTACACATGTTATAGGCCTTCTAGTGTGTGGTTTTTCTACCAATGATCATGGTAAATGTTGGGAAAAAAATCCCTCAAGTTATCTTTGCAGTTTTATTAGGATGATTGTGTTTGTTCAAAAAGAAGTTTGACAGGGTTATTTGAGGATTTCTTGAATTATTTTTGACCTGGTGTGGTGAAAAACATCAAAAATGGTATTGATGCTCTAGAAGTGGTATAGAAAATTTTTGTGTACGAGGTGGAGTTGTCTCCCAATGTTTTCCATATTTCTGGGGCTCAAAAATTTGGATTTATTTTATGGAAAAAGGAAGTTTTCTTGCATATAATTTTTGGTAGACCACAAAGAACATAAATAATTTGTGTTTTTTAAGGTAACTGGGCCATATATGATTTTTACTATGAAAACTGCATAACAAGAATGCAGATATGTGAAGAAAAATCGGTAAAGGAATGGATTCCACATAGCAACTATGCTATGAGAACCATAATGGTATTTTTTTCATTTGTGGTCTAAGGTGGTGAAATAGATGTCACTACAAAGGAAGTATTCATTTACGGATAAAGGGTGTATTTTAAAGGCCTACATAAGGGTAATTATACACTATGAAAACCACATAGAGACTATAGTTCACAGTGAATTCCAATATGAAAAGGAGTTAATAATAATTATGATTAGTGGGTTTGTTGGGTTTCTATGTGAATATAAAGTATCCTTAATCACTTGATTAAAAAGAGTAAATTTCATTAGATATAATTATCACTAAGAGAATTTGGATAAGTCTATAAGTAGTTTTCAAAGCATTTAAGCTCATGAAGGAGGTAGTCCACATAGAAATCTATATTCTCTATAGGTGTTTTTGATGCCCTATAGTCTAAAAAATAGAATGGTTTCATGAGACATCATTCATTCATGAGGTAATGGAATCTCGTGAAGCACTTGAGCTACAATGTGAAACAGTTTCTATGAAGGGTTTAAAATAGTTCATAGAGGAATTAAAAATTTCATGAAAGGTATATTTATAAGGAAATCTCCATGCATTTAAGTGTATTCAATCAATTGGGTGAAAACCTAGCTTCATGGCTCACTGATCTATGAAAAAAATCTGAGTTGTTTTAGATCAATGGAATAATCATCTAAAGGATTGATGCACATGATTTAGTTGAGAGAGTAGTGGGATTTCAAGTTTTGAATACTTGTAAACCTAAATAGATAGTGATTCTATACTGAACCTTATAAAAGTATTAAAATTTAGTAGGTTTGGTAAATTAGAACATTTCCTTTGTATACTCCTTGTACATGGCCTAGTGATGGTGAACAAAGTAAAATTATTGTGTCATGTGCATGTGTTAATTCTAATTTATTCTCTTCTATGGGAATGATAGAGAATATTGTTTTGTTTAATGATGAAATAAGATCCAAAGAGATATTTGTTTTAATATATCATACCCTGATTCACCCCCCCCCCCTCAAAGTATTTAACCTAGTTGGGATAATAATTTGTATTTGAGGAAAGGGTTAAAATAAGTTTTTCTCTCTCAATAGTTTCAATGGAGGTTGTTAATCGTAAATGTATTCTGATCATCGATGGAAATAATTTTTAGTTGTGGAATAATTAGATATAGCACTATTTCTTATCATTAGGTATGGATTTCTTTACAGCTATAGTGTATGTTATTTCTACTAGTGTGGATAGTGTATATTTATCAAAATAAGACTAGAGATAATTTGATATTGATTCCAAAGGAATCAATTCCTTAGTAGGAGTTTTATCTAACAAAATATACACGAAGGTTATTTCATGTAAGATAACTCATTTCAAGTGAGAAAATGTTTGAAATATCTATAAAGGTTATTTAAAAGTCAGGGAATACAAATTATAGGTTTTGTAGAAATAAATATGAGGACTCAAGAATTCACCCCAATAAGTTTTTAGATGAATTATTTAACCAGGTTAATGTTGTTTTGGAATAAATTTGTGGTCTCAAAAAAATTATTGAGTATGTATGGATCGATAAGTGTATCTCGAAAATAATTCCACCATGGTTCAATTTGAAAGACTTTATACTGGAAAATAAAGATCCAAAGGAGCTGACATTGGATAGTTTTCACAGTACTCTTATCACATACGAGATGATAAATGATGATAATGATTCCATGGAAAAAGGGAAGTCTGGAGAGTTTTAATTAAAGTCCATGTAGAAGGTCATTTTTTAAGATGGACAAAAAGAAGAAGATATGGATTGATTCATGTAATTCATTTCCTTAGATCTATTAAGAAGAAAAGGAATGTTCAAGGGTAAACTTCCTCTAGCATGATTTTTATGTCGAAAGGTTTTATATCTTGTATAAATGGTCTATAATAAATTCCAAAATAATCATGTGGATGAAGTAAAAAACCCCATGAAGAATTATTCAACTTATGTGAAATGTAAGAAACATTTTAAGTGATATTTCATCATGAAGAATAACCTACTTTCACAAGAGAATGGAAGTTTTGAAGAATATGAGATAGAAGAGGTGGAGGGCTACGAGGAGTGTGAAGAAAATTTTATAGTGTAAATAATAGGTAACACTCAATCAAGGGGGAAAAGTGCCAATGATTAAGGATAATTTGAAGGAAGGTTTGATCTCTAGAATGAATTAAAAAATACTCTTGAGGATAAATATGTTTAGAGAGACAAAACCAAGAAGGTGAAAAAAGTGTTTCATGATGAAAAACTCTATATGTAGTAGAAGGAAGAAGAGAAGTCCGAGATGAAGGATAAAATTGAAAATATTACATCATAAATTCTATAGAACTCAAAAAATACATTGACTACAAGATCAAATATGAAAAATAGAAAAGGGAGTTTTATATTTTAACCAACACTGAAAAAGGTCAAATCAAACATATCAAAGAACTTAAAGAGGAATTTTTTTACCTAAGAAGAAAATTAAAAAATCTAAAGGGACTTCTAAATCTTAGTAAGACATTATGAATTATGGTTACTTTTGTGATAGAAAATATGTAAGTGGAGAATAGCAATCCATCAAAAAAATCAATAGTCATATCCAAATTAAAAGGCTGGTATAGGTCTTGATCACAAAAAGAAATCAATTATTATTGATTTCATACCACAAGCACCCACTCTAAGGTCAAATCAAACATATCAAAGAACATAAAGAGGAATTTTTTTACTTGAGAAGAAAATTAAAAAATCTAAAGGGACTCCTAAATCTCAGTATAACATCAGGAAATAAGGTTACTTTTGCGATAGAAAATACGTAAGTGGAGCATAGAGATCTAGAAAAAAAAGAATCAATGGTCATATCCAAATGAGAAGGATAGTATGGGGCTTGATCCCAAAAATAAATATATTATTATTTATTTCAGACCACAAGCACCCACTCTAAGGTTGAAACTTCATTTGGTTAGAAATAATAATCAGAAGGTTCAGAGAATCCAAGGAATAACATGTTCTATAATAATGAATCAATGTAATTCGCCTCATAATAGGTGTTATATCTATGGAAGGATGGGACATTCCCAAAATGTTTATTCCATATCCAAAAGGTTCTAAAGGGAATAAGAGAAATAAATCTGGACACTTAGAGTTCAATATTACAAGAATGATTTTGATGGTCACTATTTCATGTATGGAGGATTTAGAGACATATCCATATATTTATCATCAATAATGGAGAGAAATTTGTCAAAAAAGACCCAAAGTAGTTATAATCATAAAATCAAAGAATTATTGAATGAGTGGAAAATTAAAAATCAATTTATATCTCTGGAAAATGATCTTGGTCCATCATAATCTGAGGAAGATCAATAATATCAATACATATTAGGTATACATCCAATTATGTGGTTCAAGATGAAAAGAGAAGATTATGTAGTGGTTGTAGATATTTCCCTTAAAGCATCATATAGTTATGTTGTATGGATACTTGAAAATGTATGAAAATCTCATATCAAAAGGAGTAAGGATATTGTAACATGCATAAAATATGAAAAGGATGGTATTTTAAAATTTAGTAATGATGAAGTCACAAAGATTATTGGATCAAGAAAAGAAAATTTTGGGGGAAAATATATGAGACATATTAATGTGTTGGACATTGATGGTCTCAGATACAACTTTCTAAGTGTTAGTAAATTGTGTGACTCTAGGAATTATATAATCTTTACCAAGAAGTATTTTATCATCAAAGGAAAAGGTGGTGTAGTTGTTTTGGGGTAATCACACGAAGGGGAATCTCTACCTTGTGAATAGAGAAGAAGATATGTGCTTTCTATCTAGAGGGGAAGAAAAAATGTTTTGGCATAAATATATTTTCTTTATTTTCCAACCATCTATGGAAGATTTGGTGAAATTTGATGAAGCTCAAGATCTCCCCAATCTATCATGTGATCTTAATCACATGTACAAAAAAATTCAATAAGAGAAGATTATCATAAATACATAAAATGTAAAATAAAAAAAGTCAAACAAAGTGCTTGAATAGGTTCATACAGGTGTGTGTGGACATATCTCACCGAGATTCATTGATTGGAAGAGGTATTCTCTTATTTTACTTGATGATTTCAGTATGATGACATAGTTATTTTTCATTTCCCAAAAGTCTGATGTGTTCAGTTTCATAACACAATATCAAAGGGAAGTGAAAAGGATGATTGAACATAATATTATGAAGTTACTAACCGATAATGGTATGAAATTAAAAACTAACCAACTGGGGGATTATCTCAAGAAACTCATGATAAGGCGCCAATTTTCAATAGTGGGAACCCCTTAACAAAATGGGGTGGTTGAGAGGATAAATCGAATCATAAACAACATTTCCAAAATAATGCTGATTAAAAATGGACTACCATAGAAATTCTAGAAAGAATAATTCTAAACATCAATATACATATCAAATAGGTCTTTTTTGTATCTGAAAGAAGAAAAAATTGTGTATGAGTTGTGTAATAGAATCAATAAAACATTGAAATACTTTCAAATCTTTGGTTATAAGTGTTTTATTCTCAATAAGGATAAAAAATGAAATTTTGAGTCCTGTGGAGATGAGGGTATATTCCTTGGCTACTCAAAAAAACTCATTTAAATTCTTCAACAAGAGGCTAGGAAAAGTGGTTAAAATAAATGATGTCACTATATTAGAAAATGTATAGAATATTCAACAACATATTAAACAGTTTCCTAATGATAGTGATGATGAGGAAAGAAACTTGGGGGGTAGAGGTGGAAAATGTTGATTTAGTAGAAGATATTGATGATGAGAAGAATGAAGTCAAATATATATCTACATGGATGTTAATATTCAAGCTAAAATTTAAAGGAAAAAAATAATTGTTGATCAGGAAATTCTAGTTTAAACATGGATAATAAAATCTTTACAGTAGGATTCATTTTTATCTTAGGTGGGTCCAAAGTGTTTTAAAGAAGTATTTAGAGATGAAAATTGGGTTCTGGTTATGAATAAAGAGCTTGAACAAAATGAAAATAACCAAACATGAGAGATTGTTTCAAGATTGGAAGATAAGAATATCATCAAGACCAAATGGATCTTCCAAAAAAACTGAATGAAGATGGAATAGTCATTTGAAATAAAGCATGATTGGTGTGGAAGGGATACTCCTAAATTGGTGGAATCGATGTTGATGAAACATTTGAACTTCTTGAAATTTTTGATACAATTTGATTATTCTTGGCCATATTAGTGCAAAAGAAAATTTAAAGTTTTCCAGATGGATGTCAAATTATCATTTTTGAATGGAATTATAGAGGAAGAGGTATACATAGAACAACCAAATGGTTTTCTTATCTATAAAGATGAGAAAAAAGATTTCCAATTGAGGAAGGCCCTATATGGTTGGAATAAATCACTGAGATCATGGTATTTAAGACTTGATCAGTTTTTGAAGAAACATGGTTTTCAGCATAGTAGAGTTCATTACAATATCTATTTCAATAATTAAAGTGATCAAAGGATGATGGTTTTGTTGTATATTGATGACATAATATTTTTTGATCAGATGAAGTTAAGTGAAAATAGTTCGTAGAATTCATGAGAAGTGAGTTATAAATGTCAATGATTAGTGAACTAATGTTTTTCTTTGGATTGTAGGTGATATAAAGAAGGAATGGCACATTAATTTCTTGATAAAAATATGACAAGGGGGGTCTAAGAATATTTTGAATGGATAATTACATGGATATAAATACTATAATGGATGACCAGATGAAACTGACACAAGATGATTAAGTCAAAGAGGTTAATGTCATAGAATATAGTCTGATCATTGGTAGTCTATTATACTTAACAGTAACATGGACTGATTTTTTTTTGCCTTATGTCAAGTAATGTGGTATCAAATTAATCCCAATGAAATCTACATTATTGTAGTGAATAGAATACTTTGATATATAAAGGTCATTGTGTATTTTTTTATTGTACAATGAAAAATCTCAAAAAGAATTATATGGGTATCTAGATGTAGATTCATCTAGTTCAACATATGACTTAAAATAAATATCAAGGGTCGTATTTTATATTGGTGAATTATATATTTCATGGATAAGTAAGAAACAATATTACATTTTGTTGAGCACTACAGAAGATAAATATATTGTATCTACTCAATCTTTCATGCAGCTATTGTGGATGAAGCAGTAGCTTGATGATATGGTAGTTAAAGTGAAGTATCTGATCAGAATCCATTATGATAATTCAAGTGAAATAAATCTTAGAAAAAATATAATCCATATCCCATGAATGAAGTGCATTGAAATCAAGTATCAATTTATCTTGGAGAATGTAGAGCATAGGCTTGTGAAACTGAATTTTGTTCCAACAGAACTACAGGTTGCAGATATTCTGATAAATGACTTACCTAAAGAAGTGTTTGAACATAATCAACTAACTCTTGGAGTTTAGTTGACTCCCCACACATGAATAAGTGTTGAAGTGGAACCCCCTCTCCCCAAGGTATGTTTTTTCCCTATGTATTGATATGTGTTACAAACCAAAAATGGGTGACCTTTGGATTTATTTACAAAGGGGGAGAAATTGTCTTCAAAAAGACTAAGGAATAGTGGAGAAGCTGATAGGGGGAGTATCGAAGTAAGGGGGTTTAAATATGATGATTTTGAAGTTGTTTGATCAAAGTTTATATATCATAACAGATGGATTTTGTGATGAAAGTGGTTTCCTATTTTTGGAATGAAGTTGTTATTTGATGAAATTTTTTTGCTAATATTATTTCTCACACTGATCATGTTTCATGTGGTCTTAGAGTGTGCATTGAGTAAATCTTTGATCGCAATCTAAAATCATAAGAAGATAATTTTAGTAGAATATGGAAGAGAAAAAAATGTTGTTAGCACATTGGTGAAAAACTATTTAAAGTTGTATCAAAAGGTGTAGAGTTATCAAAAAACCCAAAGTGGGGGTTTTTTTGGAGAAAATCCCTCAAGGTAACATTGTAGTGTTTCTGGGTTGACTGTGTTTGTTAACAAAGCATGTTTAAAAGGTCGGTTGCAGAGTTAGAACATGATTTTTGACCTAGTGTGATAAAAAAATTCAAAATATAGGTATGGAAACTATATAAGAGGTACCAAAAATTGTGTGTACAAGGTGGAATCATTTCTCAGTGTTTTCCATATTTTTGGGACTTGAAAATCAGGAGTGTTTTATGAATAAGGAAGGATTATCAGATATAATATTTGGTGGACTACATAACACGTAAAGGATTTCATAGTGGTTTTCAAGAAAAGGCATCTGGGTCATATAGGAGTTTGACTATGTGAACCGCATAGCAAGTGTGTGGAAGTATGAAGTGAAATCAGCAAAGGAACGGATTCTATATAGTAGTTTTTCTATGAAAACTATAAACGGAGTTTTTTTTTTGTGGTTGAAGGAAGTTAATTAGATGCCACTACAAAGGTTGTTTTCATTTGCAGATGAAGCCAGTGTTTCAGAGGCCCCTACAAGGGGAATCATGTGCTATGCAAACTGTATAGCGAGTGTAGTTCATAGATAATTCCAATCTATAAAGGAGTTAATCACAATTGTGGTTAGTAAGTTTTTCATATTTCTTTGTCACTACAAAAAATGGCATTTCCCGATGGTTTTTTTATCATTTAACTGTGGTTTAAACCGCTGCTAAATGATGTGCGCCGCTTTCTAAAAGCAACGCGTATTTGTGTATCGGGAATCATTTCATAGTACTTTTTTGTGAGGTGGTTTTTTATTTCGTGGTGTTTTCTTTGGCGGTGGTTTTTTTTGTTTTTTTTTTATTTTTTTTTGTTTTTAATTTTTTAAATTTTCTATTTACATAATTAATTAATTTATTATTATTTATTTACGTAATCAATTTTTTTATTGTTATTATTATTTATTATTATTTATAATATTTATTATTTATTATTATTTATAATTATTATTATTTATTATTATTTATAATTATTATTATTTATTATTATTTATAATTATTATTATTTATTATCATTTATTTATTATTATTATTATTATTATTTATTATTATTATTTATTATTTATTATCATTATTATTTATCATTATTTATTATTATTTATTATCAGTATTTTTATGATTTATTTATTCTTATTTATTATTTATTATTTATTATTTATTATTTATTATTTATTATTTATTATTTATTATTTATTATTTATTATTTATTATTTATTATTTATTATTTATTATTATTTATTATTTATTATTTATTATTTATTTATTTATTTATTTACTTATTATTATTTATTATTATTACTTATTATTTATTTACTATTATTAATTATTATTTATCCTACCATACATGCATAAATCTGGAAAATATATGTGTTGTGAGAGATTTGAACCCCTTACTTCTTGGATATAATGAAAAAAAATTAATACTCCATCAAGTTCTTCACCTAGTGAGTAAACAATTTGTAACATACTTATACATATACAAATAAAGAACAAATTATGATCTTAAATAATAATAAATAATGAATATATAATGAATATATACCAAGAAAGTTCAGGAGTCGAGCGTGCTTGAACCCTAAATTTTTTTTAATGAAAATAAAAGTACAACAAAACAAATCATGTGGAAAACCAGATGCCACCAAAATGAAAGTGGAAAAACAGTTACCACCCAAAAAAACAACAGGTAAATCCAATCCAAAATTAAAATTTTCACATGACCCAAGAACATAAACCGTAACATCCCATCATCAATCGACGCCTTGAGGTCTGCCACCACCGCGCCAGCACACCTGCCCCATCATCACTCTAAGTATCCCACAAAAATCGGCCCAAAGCCCACGGTCACCATCTGAAATGCTCTTTCTAGCCTATATCCACACAAGCACTCCTTTATGGAGTCATCGCGTAACAAGCACCCACCCTGAGGTCCCTATCGACCTCCTCATATCACGCCATAATTCATTCTGCATTCCAAGTCTGGGGACAACCATAACCCAAAGTGAGAAAAATAGGTTGTCGCTAGCCTGTCGCATTGACACAACCGAGTCATCATGTCGCAGCTAAGGTCCAACCGCATCCTGAGACACGAGAAACTCGCCATCACCTCATCGGAGCTCGTAGCTAGAAAAAAAATCCCACCATCTCCAAATAGTCACTACTGCACACAGCCTCCTGATGCCACCAGGATCCCATATCATCTAGGTCAGCCTCGTCGTCACTGGCAGAAACCAGATCGCCATCGTCAACCTTCCGAAATTTTCACTCCTATGCATGCACATCACAGGTTAGTGACTTGCTGCCTGCTCCGCGCTATGTCGTCTAAGGTTACTGAAATCATTGTGGGGAGACTCCCCCATGAACCATCCTCACTCGTCCAGATGATGAACACGGCCGTCAGAGTCCGAAATAGTGGTCTGACATAACTTAAACACCAACAAGACTGATTTGGAATTTCCAAACTTTCAGTCCTCTTCATGCCATTCACATTCATAGAGAGTTCCAATTGCTGGGATCTCATCCTCTATTTCTTTTGGAGTCTCACTTCTTGCCTCATGATGCTTGATGCTACATGCGGCAAACATCTCATAGTGTCCAACAATCTCAGCTTCAAATATCATAGACGGTATTAGAGTATTATTGTTCGAGCAATCACCATTGAAATGTAGAGAGACAGTCTCTCCATCGATGAGAAATAAACTCTCCATCCTCTCTAATGAATATATAATAAAGAAATAAAAAATATATAATATATAATATATAATATATAATAGATAAATAATAAATAGATTATAAATAATTGTTAAATAAATAATAAATAAATAATAAATAAATAATAATAAAATATTAAATAAATAATAAATCAATCAATAATCAATAAATAATAATAATAATAAATCATAATAAATCATAATAAATCATAAATGATAATAAATCATAAATCATAAATAATAATAAATAAATAATAAATAACTAATAAACAAATAATATATAAATAACAAATAATAAATAAACATTAAATGAATAATAAATAATAGATAAATAATAGATAATAAATAAATGTTAAATAAATACTAAATAAATAATAAATACGTAATAAATAAAAAATAATTAAACATTAAATAAATAATAATTAAATATTAAATAACTAATAAATAAATACTAAATAAATAGTCTATAAATATTAAAAATAAATGAATAATAAATAAATAATATATAATATATAATATATAATATATAATATATAATATATAATATATAATAAATCCATAATAAATAAAGAATAAATAATTAATAAATAATAAATAATAAATAAATATTAAATAGTCATTTAATAGTAAATTAATAATAAATATTAATTAATAAATAATAAATCAATAATAAATAAATTTTAAAATAATAAATAATAAAATAATAAATTGATATAAATATCTATAAATATATATTCATATAACAATATTTACATAAATATATATAAACACACATTTATGTTATAGAAATATATTGGACCCATCTGTTTTGATAATCCCAAAATCATATTTTGATCATCCCAAATCTTGTTTTCATTTAAGTGAGAACCATGCCTTCATTCTATGCTAATTATGTTTCATTAATTTTTCCTATTCCTATAGAGTAATATTCATATACTCTCAATCTCACTACTTGATTGGTTAAGCTTACAGTGTAGAATTTATCTAAGTACAAAGGTTACCGTTACAAGGTTACCGATACAGAGGTCATCGGTACAGGGTCACCGTTATAAGGTTACCATTACAGAGGTCACTGGTACAAGGTCACTGTTACAAGGCTACCACTACAAGGTTATCGTTACAAGGTTACAGCTACATGGTCACCATTAAAAGGTCACCGCTACAAGGTCACCGTTATATGGTCACCGGTGTAATCATACAGATGAAAGGTTACAGTTGGAGATTTTCGATGTGCACCTACTATTGAAACCTACCGATATAAAGGCTACTGTTACCAGTCTACTGACGCTTATCCTTCCATACTTTGTCAAATTCCTGATATTTTTATAACAGTCATATTTGATAAAATAAATGCTTTGGCATTAATTAATGCTGATTGTAAACGTTTCAGGAGACAATACCGTGAATAGTATGAGGTACGAGAAAGATTGCACGTGATCTACCCATTCCTATTGTGGGACCTCAAATATAAAAGGAAGAGACCCCGAAAGAGAGAAAAGTGCAACATATACATAGACACGAAGAAAGGGTTTCATGAGAAGTGTGATAGAGCTTACTCGCCAGATCAAAAATCCGAACCATCCAATATTAACACAAAAAAGACCCACAGGCTTCATGAATATCATTGTGGGATAAACTCATTCTTGCCTTCTATAGAGCATCAACTATTGATCAAACATCAGAACCAAAAGCAGAACACTGACACTAGTGCAGAAAACGTTGTTAACATCACCATTTTTTACATCGGTTATATATAACCGACGTGAAAATCTGTGAAATGTGGTTTTTTACGTCAGTTATAAAATAACCAACGTAAAAAATACTGAGAGTAAATTTTTTACGTCGGTTATTTTAACAACCGATGTAAAAATTCCCGCGCTTTAGTTTTTTATGTTGGTTATAAATTAACTAACGTAAAAAACCAACGCACGACATTTTTTACTTAGGTTATCAAATAGCTGATGTAAAAAATGAGGTATTTAACGAATTTTTTACAATGGTTATAGAATAACCGATATAAAAAAGGCGGAATCTAAAGCCTTTTTGATGTCGGTTATTTGATAACCGACGTAAAAACCCAACCCGCAGAATTTTTTATGACAGTTATATGATAAATAACGTAAAAAACCAACACACAACAGTTTTTACGTTGGTTATTTTATAACCGATGTAAAAACTGTGGTTTCGGATGTGCTTTTTATGTCGGTTATAGAATAACTGATGTAAAAAACCAACACACGGCTTTTTTTACGTCAGTTATTTTATAACCGACGTAAAAAATGCGGTATCTGTTACATTTATAACATCAGTTATTATAATAACCAACGTTATAAATGTAATAAAAATAGTTTATAACTTCGGTTATTAAATAACCGACATTATAAAACATTTAAAAAATTTGTCACGCCCCGTGGATAGTTATTTCTGATTTTTCAATCGACAGACCTGCGACTCGTCTCTCTCGCACGGAAAACCTAGAATCGACTCTTCGATCTCGTTTTGTTAAAATCGGTTTTCCATCATCATTTATCATCTTTACTCTCCTCGGATCTATCATCTCCACTTGCAACACTCATGTAAGCCTCCCAAGACTTTATTTCGTTTGTTTTTTTTCAGATAGTCTATATTTACGTTTTGTGATCTTTTTTGTTTAAACTAGGTAAGATTATTCGATTTCAACCCCTCTTACCTCATTTTGCCATCATCATCTTATTTATTATCACCAGATCTATTAGATCGACTCGCAATATTCAAGTAAGCCTCACCTACTTCTATTTCGTTTGTTTTTGTTTCGCGGATGCACTACATTTATGGTAATATTTGTTGTCATTGACAACTAATGATCTCATTCACCTATATTACTACAATTTATATCTAAACCATTGTGATACACCCATTCTGTGTACCAGTGTGATTTATTTTATAAGTATATATGGTTTTTCATGGTGGAATGTTTTTTTTTTGAATCCTTGGTTGTTTCTATTTTGGGTATCACTTTTTGTTGTTCCATAAACTATTTACATCACTTATTCTCGTGGACTATTATAAGTCTTCATATTCTATTAAAACCCAATTAATTGAACAATCGAGCATTTTAGACTAGTAGGAGATACAGTTCATGGTTCTAATTTTGAATAATGGCATGATACCGAAACTAGTAGCTTGAGGTTAAAATCCCTAGATATGCCAAAACTAGTAGCTTGAGGTTAAAATTCCATGGTTTTGGGGGGTTGTCCAGAGGGTTGGGGGCTATCCAGGGTGTCCATGGAGGTGGGGGGGAAGTCCAGGGGTTTGGGGGGGTCTAAGGGGGTGGGGGTGTCGAAGGGGGTGGGGGGGATGTCCAAGGGGGTGGGTGGGTGGGGGGCTTTCCAAGGGGGTGGGGGGCTGTCCAGAGGGTTTGGGGGGTTTTCTGGGGGTGGGGGTTGTCTAGAGGGTTGGGGGTGTCCAGGGGGGTGTCCAAGGGGGTAGAGGGTGGGGGTGGTGTCCAGGAGGGGTGGGGGTGTCCAAGGGGGTGGGGGTGATGTCTAGAGGGGTGGGGGGTTGTCCAGAGGGGTGGGGGCTGTCCAAGGGGGTGGTGGTGTCCAGGGGGTGTCCAAGGGGGTGGGGGTGGTGTCCAGAGGGTTCGGGGGGATTTCCAAAGGGTTGGGGGTCTCCAGGGTTTCCATGGAGGTGGGGGGCAGTCCAGGGGTGTGGGGGGGTCCAAGGGGGTGGGGTGTCTAAGGGGGTGGGGGCTGTCCAAGGGGGTGCAGGCCTGTCCAGAGGGTTTGGGGGTTGTCCAGGGGGGTTGTCCAGAGGGTTGGGGGTGTCCAGGGGGGTGTCCAAGGGGGTAGGAGGTGGGTGGTGGTGTCCAGGAGGGGGTGGGGGTGTCCTGGAGGGGTGGGGGTGTCCAAGGGGGTGGGGTGCTTTCTAGAGGGGTGGGGGGCTTTTCAGATGGTGGGGGGCTGTCCAGAGGGGTGGGGGATGTCCAAGGGGGTGGTGGTGTCCTGGGGGTGTCCAAGGGGGTGGGGCGTCTAAGGGGGTGGGGGATGTCCATGGGGGTGGGGGCCTGTCCGGGGGTTTGGGGGTCATCCGGGGGGGCTGTCCAGAGGGTTGGGGATGTCCAGGGGGTGTCCAAGGGGGTAGGAGGTGGGAGGTGGTGTCCAGGAGGGGTGGGGTGTCCAAGGGGGTGGGGGTGGTGTCCAGGGGGTGGAGGGGCTATCCAAGGGGGTGGTGTCAAGGGGGTGTCCAAGGGGGGTGTCCAGGGGGTGGGGGGGCTTTCCAAGGGGGTGGTGGTGTCCAGGGGGTGTCCAAGGGGTGGGGGATGTGTGTCAGTTGGGATTGACTATTGTATCGTGGTTTTTGAGATTATGACATGATGATTGTATTGTTTCATGGATATTAATGTTGCAATATGATTCTATTTGGTTATATATATTTTGACCAGTCATCGACTATGAGAAAATTATGGGTTATGGGGGAGACCATGTTGTGGTTTTCAAATATGTGTAGTTATCCTGACCCCATTTTTCCATGATGATTGGCTTTACATTATGATTTTCTCCATCCGAGTTTTTATTTTAAATTTGATTTGATTCTCAGGTTTACTTCATTTTCTCCAAATTTTTATCAACCGTTGGAGGCCCCATTGTTTTCTTTGATTCCATGGAATTTAAAACTGTTATATCTAACTATATTTTCTTTTTAAAATCATATTCAAGCATATTTTTTTAAATATGCATAGATTTGTTTTATATTTCAAAATTGTTTTACATTCAAATTATGATTTTTTTCATATAAACATATATTTGTCTTATCTTAAAAAGATTTATAATTTTGATATTTTTTATAGGTAATAATGAGTCGAAGTTGGATTACGGCACATCGAATGAGCAATGAATATGAGGAAGGTGTTGATTCCTTTTTGGAATTTTCTAAATGAAACGGTCCAAGTAGTGACATTTTTTTCTGTCCATGCCTGAAATGTTTGAATATGAAGAAGTTGAAAAGTAGAGATAAAAGATCATCTGATTTGTCATGGTTTCAATCCGAGTTACAGCCCTTGGATTTGGCATGGTGAAACTAGACGGAATGTCACTGATGATGATGATTTGAAAGATGGTGACTCTGATGGAATTTAAGAAATGATTCACGATATTGCAGCAGAACAAATTGAGATAGAACTGACAGTTTTGCGTCTATATAGTGATGCTGAAAAACCATTATATCCTGGTTGTACAGATTTTACAGTTTTTTCAGCAGTGTTAAGATTGATTAACTTGAAGGCTTAACATGGATGGAGTGATAGAAGTTTTACAGAGATGGTACAATTGATGAAATAAATTCTTACAAAAGATAATGATCTTCCATATTCACATTATAAGGCCAAGAAAATATTATTCATGATGGTATTGGGATACAAGAAAATGCATGTCTGTCCGAATGACTGTATGATATATAGGAAGGAATATGAATTTCAGTCAGAGTGTCCTAAATGTGGGACATCACGGTATAAGGTGAAAGAAAAATCACAGGCTTATGTAGAGATTACAAAGATCCCTTCAAAGTTATTTTGGTATCTTCCTATAATTCATCATTTCAAACGTTTATCTTCTAATTCACATGATGCAAAAAGGTTAAGATGGCATGATGATGAGCGGTTATGTGATGGAAAAATATGTCATCCAGCTGATTGTCCACAATGGAATAAAATTGATGAGTAGTATCCTACATTTGAAATGAAATTAGAAATCTCATACTAGGGTTGTGCACAGATGGAATGAATACATACCAGACCCTCAATAGCACACATAGTTCATGGCCTATTTTATTGGTAATTTAAAACCTCTCTCATGAAGTTTGTATGAAGCACAAATATGTCATGTTGAGTATAATGATCTCTGGTCCAAAGTAACCCAGCAATGATATTGATGTTTTCTTGTCACCGTTTATTGATGATTTGAAACTTTTATGGGAGGATGGTATTAGGGTGTATGATTCTTTTAAAATGGAATATTTTCAACTACATGCAGTGATTTTGTTCACTATAAATGACTTCCCAGCATATGGAAATTTTTCTGGATACAGTGTTAAAGGGCATAAAGCATGTCCAATTTTCGAACAACAGACGTCATATTGTCAATTGCATCATGGGAGGAAAATAGTGTACATGGGTCATAAAAAGTTTTTGCCTATGAATCACTCTTATAGAAGACTAAAAAAGGCATTCAATGGCTCATAAGAATTTTATATTGATCCAAAACCTTTATCCCATGATCTGTATTTTGAGAGGGTGAAAAACCTTGATGTGACATTGGGAAAGACACATAAATCTAGTAATGATAGACATATTTGGAAGAAAAGGTCAATATTTTTTGAGCTACCATATTGGAGATATCATGAAGTTAAACATAATATTGATTTCATGCATGTGGAGAATAATATATGTGATAGTTTGATTGGAACATTGTTAGATATTAAAGTAAAGACAAAAGATGGGTTGAATGCAAGATTAGACTTACTATCAATGGGAATATGTTTTGAGTTAGCTCCCACTCCTAATGGAAGACGAACATTTCTTCCCCCATATTTTCATACATTATCGAAGAGGGAAAAAATTAGCTTTTGTCAGTGTCTTCGTGATATCAAAGTGCCTCAAGGTTATTCTTCAAATGTAAAAAAATTTGTCTCATTGAAGGACTTGAAGTTGATTGGTATGAAATCTCATGATTGTCACGTCATGATGCAACAACTTCTACTAGTTTCATTGCGTGGAATATTTCCCATCCATGTCAGAAAGACTATAATGAAGTTGCATTATTTTTTCAATTCAATTTTTAATAAGGTGATTGATGTGAATGCTTTGAAAATTTTGAAAAAGGATTCAATTTTTATACTTTGTCAATTGGAAATGTATTTTCCTCCAACTTTTTTTGATATAATGGTGCATTTAATGATTCATCTGGTTCGAGAAATAAAGCTTTGTGGATCTGTATATCTTCGTTAGATGTATCCTTTTGAAAGGTATATGAAAATATTAAAGGGGTATGTTAAGAATCTATATCGACCTGAAGCCTCCATTATTGAAAAGTATATTTCTGAGGAGGTTGCAGAGTTTTGTACGAGCTACTTGGCTATAGCGCAACACATAGGTTTGCCTCCATCTCGCCATGAACGAGTTAATAATGAGGGAAAGGGGATTCATGGATTGAAAGTCAAATCTTTTTCAGCTGAAACGATGAAGAAGTTAGAATCATACATCTTGAATAGCATAGTTTATGCTCAACCGTATATCACATTGCATATTAATGAGTTTAAACAATGTCATCCAAAGAAGAAAGAAATGTGGATTTTGAATGAGCACAACAAAACATTTTTGTCGTGGTTTAAAACGACCTTTCTTGGTAGATCAGATGTATCAGAGACATTAAAATAGATAGTGGTTGGTCCATGTTTAAATGTGATAACATGGTCCGATTATAACATTAATGGCTATACATTTCATACAAAATCTCAGGACAACAGAAGTGCAGTTCAGAATAGTGGTGTATTGGTGTTTCCATAAGCAATGCATTTTTCGAGTGCTAAGGACAAAAACCCAATTTCTGCATCAAGTGCATATTATGGAGTGATTGAAGACATATGGTAGGTGGATTACTTTGAAATTAAAGTTCATGTTTTTAACTGTAAATGGTTTATCGGTAACAACAGTGTCAGACACGATGAATTTGGAATGATAGTTGTTAATCTGAATAGATTGAAAGACACAACTGATTATTTTATAATGGAAACACATGAAAAACAAATTTTCTATGTAGTATATCAATCAGATATGCAGTGGGATTTTGTTTTACAAGGGAAAAAACAATATATTGGTGAGGATGAACTTGATGAAGATGTTTATTTATGTGAGATACCTACTTCCATGGAAATATTGACAGAACATAATGATGAGCATGTTAAAGACATGGTTTATGCCATAAGGAATGATCACGACGAAGGAATTTGGGAAAACAATCCATTTGTACATTCCTAAAATTATAGGTAACATTTTTTTATTTCTTGTTTACATTTATTATTTTCATAAAATAGTAGATATTGTAAGTTTTTTATTTATTAAAACATGTATTAAAACAAAATAAGTATAAATTTTTGTTTGTTTTATTTTTGTTTAGTTTACTTTATCATGTTCACCATTACATTAATTATATATCTATTATTTTTGTTCATTGAAAATTAGGTTATCATGTTTACCATGTTTACCAGGTTTACCATGTTTTAATTTTGTTTAGTTTACATTATCATGTTTACCATTACATAAATTATATATCTATTATTTTTTTCAGTGACAATTACTTTACCATGTTTACCATGTTTACTAGGTTTACCATGTTTACCATGTTTACCATCTTGACTGTCTTTACCATCTTTACCATTGTTTAACATGCTTACCATATTAACTATGTTTACTATTACGTAACTTAGTACAATTTTCTATTTTCTGATTACAGTAGTATTAAAATATTTGAATTTGTATATTTTTGAACTAATGTTTGTTTTTTTTATCTGAAGGATAATTACAGATCAATCAGTTGATCAACCACATGATTCTGGAGATGATCATATTGGTCATACCTCTGGGGAGGAACATTCACATGCTCCTCTTGATGTTCCCCAGTATTCCTCATGTGCTCCCATTACTACAAAGAGATCAAGAGTTGGTAAAAGTGGGTGCACACGTTTACCAGAATTATAACTTGACCATACATAGGATCAGAGGATACTTTTTTATTTTGATGAGGATGATATTCCTAGAGGTCCAAATGAAAAATATTTTAAGAGTTTTGTATCCACTCAGGGTAAGAGCAAAGTAAGCACTGTGTATGATGACTGGAGAAGTGTGGACAAAGTGATAATCTCTCAGTTGTGGGAGATGATTTTGGTAAGATCTTTTTCTATTGTTTTCCTATTATTTAAATATTTCTAGTATATATAATATGTTTAACCTCTTCTTTATCAGATGAAATTTGATATTCCTAACACTGGAGGAGTTAGGAAGAAATGATTATCGATGGATTCCAAGAGATGGAGGGATTTCAAATCAACCCTCACATCTGATTTCATTTTTGGTCATAGGAGTCATGACAATCCATGTCGTATATATCCTTTCATTGATGAAGACACATGGAGACAGTTTTTCAAAAGTAGAAGAAAAAGAATCATTTTTGGTAAGGTCGATGTAAAATTTTATAATATTTCTTATATAAATGATCTTATTACTGTTTTTTTAATGATTTCTTATTCTTAATTTACAGAAAACAAGGAAATGTCATCAGGAGATCCAATCTAAAAATGCATACCCTCATAGTTTATCTCGGGGAGGGTATACATTATTGGAAGAACAAATGATGGCAGAAAAATTACAAAAACTAATATCTGAGTCTTCAAGCTCTAGAGAGGTGGCCCCTCCATCCCCTCCATCTAGACATGAAAAATGAAAGAGATCTTTGATGGGAAAAAAGGGCAATATCTCTCAGAATATTCGAGAATAGTAGCTGAGAGGATTTTAAAATATCTATTTTATTTATTTAAGTTTACTATTTTCTTCATATAATTTCAATCATTACAGAAATGTTCAATTAATTAATACAGGATTCTCTTGAGGAGTAGAGCTCACAGGGGGTATTTACAGCTGCTGGGAGGCAAGATATTTTATCTACAGCATTGGGAAAGCCTGAACATCCTGGTCATGTATGAGGATATCAGATAGGTGTATTGGTAAGAAAAGTGTTTCCACATTCCTCAACTACTTATGTTGAGGGTGTTTATAAAAAAATAGAATCCTTGGAGGCTGAAGTTCATAATATTAATGAGACGATGGAGGAAAAGATTAGCGTGTCGGTACAGTCTATGTTTGGAGACATGAAAAGACAATTTCAGACTGTATCTCCCACTCCTCCACCTTCCCTTGCAGACCCCATTATTTATCCTCCACCTCCACCAGTAGCTCCCACTCCCCCACCTCAGCCTGCGGACCCCATTTTTTATCCTACTCCTCCACCGCAGATTACTACTTATTGTGATTTGTATGTTGATGATCCTCAACATCATATAGTTGCATATGGGTTAGTATATTGTATAGGAGATACAGTTCATCATCAACAATTAGAGGTAGAGAATCAAAGGGTCACTGTATAGGATATTATAGATAGATCAGCTCGAGTATTATTACCTACAGATGAGGTGACAATAGTTGGACATAGTATCATCCATTTTTTAATTTGGCCATCCAGACTTCTTCGACTCATTACCATAGAGGTATTTATGTTATATCTTCTATTTTATTTTTTTATTAAAGTTGTATTATCATTTGAAAACTAATATATTTTTCTATTTATTTTTATAGGAATACTTCAAAGGTAAATAAATATTGTATAGACAACAACAAAGAAAAATGGATATGACATCAGATACAGATTCTAGTGGTTTTGAAAGATTGTCAAGATATTCGAATTTGTTGGTGGATCATTATGAGTTTACAATAGAAACTCATGTTTGTGGACGTGAAATAACTGTGTGGATTATGAAAGATGATATCATGGAGCTTGTTACTGGAGATAAGTTGGGCATCAACGTGGTGCATATTTTTTCCATGTAAGTCTTAACACCTTTTCCCTACGTTATATTTATTAAAAATGTATACTTATGTATGTTTTGTATTGGGTATCTTTATAAAATTTGTGAGAAGAATGAGTGGACAGATGTATATGGGTTCATGGACCCGCATTTGATTTCCCCTGAAGCATGTGCATTGGATGAGGAACAAAGAATGGTTTATATTACTGAAAGACTTGAACAGAATATAGTCACACAATGTTGGATGATTCCTTTTTGTGAGAGGTATGAAACACATCTCTCTCAAAGAGTTTATTATCTTCTAACATAAAAAAACACTAACCTTAAATTTTTTTTATCAGTGATCGTTGGATGTTATGGGTTTTTTACCCAAGGGAGAAGACACTTTATTGGATATGCTCGGTCCATGGTGATGTGCGGGAAAGTTTTATGAAAATGTTGGAAAAGTAAGTTTCAATTTCTCAATAGTTTTCTATATTATAATGAATTTTAAATTTATCCCATTCGTATTATTTTCTAATAGGGGATGGGACTACTTTCGAAAAAACACAATGAAAAGGAGTGTGAAGATAAAATATGTAAATGTAAAGGTAAATATCCATTTATAATTTTTACTATTTGATCTATTACATAAAAATAATATATTGAATTTACACTCATTCAAACAAAATTTTCACGAACAACAAGGCCTCATTGAATGTGGATATTATATGTTAAGATTTATGTATGAAATAATAACAACTGGGACAGTTATGAACTTTGACCTGGTAAGATTTCCTTTTAAACTTTTCCATAATATTTCATTTGATTTAATCATTATACTCGTTAACTAATGTCCTTTTAATTTATATCTATTTGATGACCCTCAACCCTATAGTGCTGAAGACGTCAAACACTTATAAGTGGAATGGTAAAATTATTTAACAGGTTTGATTGATTTTTAGTTGTTTGTAGTGTAAAATGTAATTTTGAATAATGTCATTGTAATTGTATATTTGGTAGTCGTTTAGGTTTGATTTAGTTTTTTTAATTTGAAATTGTAAGTTTTGAATGTTATATATGTGAATGTTTAATTTTTCTCTACTTCTTGTTTTGGTCTACTTATGATGGTTTTTCTAGTATGGATTCTGGTCTGGGGGGAGGGGTTCCAAGGGTGTGGGGGTGTTTAATGGGGTGGGGGTATCCAGGGGTGTGGGAGGGTTGTCCAGTGGGGTGGGTGGTATCCTCGGTGTCCATGAGAGTGGGGGGGGGCAGTCTAGGGGGTGGGAGCGTTTCCAGGAGGGTGTAAGGGTTGTACAAGGGAGTGGGGGGCTGTCCAGGGGGTGTCTAGGGGTGTGGGGGTGTCCTATGGGGTGAGGGGGGTTTCCAGGGGTGTGGGAGGGATGTCCAGTGGGGGGGTTCTAGGGTGTCCATGGGAATGGGGGGGGGGGCAGTCCAGGGGGGTGGGAGAGGAGGCGTCACCATCCCTCGGGGGGATGAACGCCGCTGGAAGTTACTCATCACTCCCACATGTGAAACATTTTGAGATCTCAATCTTTGCATGTGGGAGTGATGAGTACCTTCTAGCGGCATTCCCCCGATGGATGGTAGCACCTCCTCTCCCAACACAAGTTGTCCAGGGGCTGTCCAGGGGGTGGGGGAGCAGTCCAGGGGTGTCCAGGGGTGGTGGGGCAGTCCAGGGGTGTGGGGGTGTCCAGGAGAGTGGGGGTTGTCTAGGGGTTTTGGGGGCTATCTAGGGGGTGGGGCAGTCCAGGGGTGTGGGGGTGTGGTGGGGGATCTCCAATGGGGTGAGGGGGTTCTGGTCTGTTTTTGGTAACTTTTTAGTTTGTTTTAGGGGTGTGGGAGGGCTGTCCAGGGGTGTAGGAGTGTTGTCGAGGGGGTGGGGGTATACAGGAGGGTGGGGGTTTCCAAGGGGCGGTGGTGATGTCCAGGGGTGTGGGGGGGTCCATGGGTGTGTTGGGGGCAGTCCAGTGGGGTGAGGGGGTTCTGGTATGTTTTTTGGTAACTTTTTGGTCATGTTTCAGGGGTATGGGAGGGTTGTCCAGGGGTGTGGGAGTGATGTCCAGGGGTGTGGGAGTGTTGTCTAGGGGTGGGGGTATACATGAGGGTGGGGGGTTTTCCAGGGGTGTGGGGTCTGTCCAGGGGGTGGTGGGGATATCCAGGAGTGTTTGGGGCTGTCCAGGGGGTTGGGGGCAGTCCAGGGGTGTGGGGGGTGTCCAGGGGTGTGGTGGGGGCTATCTAGTGGGGTGAGGGGGCTGTCCAGGGGGTGGGGGGGCTATCCAGTGGGGTAAGTTTTAAATTTTATCAATGTAAATGCTTAATTTTTCTTTGGTTCTTGTTTTGTTCTAATTCTGTTTTCCTGGTACGAACTCTTTGGTTTCTGGTTGTTTCTGGGGAGAGTAGAAGACTGCTTTCTATTTTTTTTTTAAAATGGTTTATCACGCCGGTTATTTAATAACTGACGTGATAAACACCACCGCAGTATTTTATCACGTCGGTTATTAAATAACCGACTTGATAAACCATTTTCCCGGTGTTTATCACGTCAGTTATTTAATAACTGGTGTGATAAACACCCCCCGCACTGGTTTATCACATCGGTTATTTAATAACTGATGTGATAAACCCTCCCCCCTAGTTTATCACATCGGTTATTTAATAACCGACCTGATAAAGCCTCCCCCCTGGTTTATCACGTCGGTTATTAAATAACTGATGTGATAAAATCCTGGGAAATGGTTTATCACGTCGGTTATTTAATAACCGATGTGATATACACCCCCCGCACTGGTTTATCACGTCGGTTATTTAATAACTGACCTAATAAACCCTTCCCCCCTGGTTTTTCACATCGGTTATTTAATAACTGATGTGATAAAATCCTGGGAAACGGTTTATCACGTCGGTTATTAAATAACCGACGTGATAAACACCGCGATGTTATGTTTTTAGGTCGGTTTTTAAATAACCGACATAAAACAGTATTTATAACATCGTTTGTATTAACGTCAGCTAAAAACCGACGTAAAAAAATAAAAAATAACCGACATAAATGAAATTTTTTCACTAGTGTGAATGCTATAACCAGGAGTTGTGACACTCTTTTTTGGAAACAACTTCCAGAGATTGACTCGAACTTCAACATTTCTCATTCCAAGGAGTCAAGAGCTGAACGGAAAACACATAGAGCATTCTAAACTCTTTATAATCATAACTACTCTATTGTGTTTCTTTCTTTTACATCTATGAGAATTTTCTCAGTCTATTGAACACACTATCTTCTGTGCTTGAACTGTAGGATAATTAATATCCTCACATCAAACTTCACCTATTTTTGTTTCCCATGTATAACTGTATAAGAGACCATGTGTGGTTTGTATTGTTTTTCCTTCCCACGAAGAATAGTGGTAGAGTGTTTGTTCCCTGGATAGTTTGTGAAAACTATTGTAAAGCTCGATACAGGTTGTGTATCAAGTTTTAATATAAACTTATTGGTGGAATGTGATCATCAAGTGGAGAGGATTAGGTCTCGGCTTGAGACTAAACCTCTTGTTTATATGGTTGTGAAAATCCTTATATACTCTGTTTTATTTTAACCACTGCTTATATTTTCTAAAACATAAAACTATTTTTTCTTACACTTTGACAGTTAGTTTTGGTTAGTGTGTGTATTTGTTTAATTCAGTAAACTTGTTTTAAAAGTTGAATTAGTGTTCTACACTGATTCATCTGAGGATTAATCACCCTTTGAGAAACCTATTGACCAATTGAACATTTACATTTCAACTGCCTTAATTAACTGGGCCATTTTTTAAATTTGGGGGTTTCTTAACCATAAAGTTTTTAATAGAAATTTTAATTGTAACTCAATTCACACCCCCCCCCCTCTTGATTATCCACTTCAAACAACATTTGGTATCAGAGGGTTGTTTACTTTCAAGTCTTCAAATTATTTTTAACTGTGATTTTAGTTGTATCTTAAAGATCTTAAAATTTCTATCATATCTAAATTTTTAGTTCTTTAAATTATAATTAACTATGGAAAATAGAGTTGAGGGTGCTGCTACTAACAGGACACCTTTAATTAATGGTAATAACTATGCTGAGTGGAAATTAAAAATGAAAATGTATCTAGAAATCATGGGACCTGAAATCTGGGACACAATTGAGGAACAATATACATTACCTACTACTGCTAGTGAAATATGGTCTCAGTTGACTAAATCCACATATAACTATAACTATAAAGAAATGAATTCCTTGTACTATTCTCTAGGTGATGATGAATTCAATAGATTATCTACTTGTAAAACTGCATATGAAATTTGGGATACTTTAGTTGTTTCTCATGAGGGAAAAACTAATGTTAAAGAAATGATATTAAATACATACACTATTAAATATGATAACTTTAAAATGAAGCCTGATGAACTCATTTTTGACATGTATCTCAGGTTCAATGAGATAGTAAATACTATGAGTCTACTTGAGAAACTAGTGGATAGTAAGGACCAGATTATGAGACTGCTTGAATGCCTACCTGACAGATAGAGAGGGGCTTCTATTTCTATCTGATAATCTTGTGACATAGGCAAACTACTAGTGAAGGAACTAATTGGAAAGATTATGATGTATGAAAAAGATATTAAGTTGAATTAAGAAGTAGATGAAGAACTAAGGAAGAAATCAGTAGCATTCAAGACTTCAATCTCAAAGAGAAAATACAAAGAAAAAAATCAAGTTCCTATAGACAGTTCCACTAGTGAAGATTCAGATTCAGATAGTGATGAGGAGATGGCTCATCTTGCTAGAAGGTTTAAAAAATTCTACCGAAAGAATAAATTATTTAGGAAGTCAAACTACAAGGGAAAGTATGATAGTAAAGGAAAATGGAAGAAAGACATAAAATGGAATGACAATTCAAATGAAATAGTCTTCTATGAGTTCAAATGAAAAGTTCATGTGAAGGCAGACTGACCCAAGATGAAATTTAAGAAGAAATATGAAGATAAGGGAAAATGTTATAAAAAGGCTATGAAAGCCACCTGGAGTGCTTCAAAAGATAGCGCTGGTGGATCTGATGCTTCTGATAGTGAACAGAACAATCATGCCAACTTTTGTTTCATGATAGAAACATCTAAGGTAACACCTAATTTCCCTATGCCTAATGATTATTACTCTGGGAGTGAAGTTGAATCAAACAATGATGAAAATATGACTAAGGATGAACTATTTGAATACTTTGGAATGCTTGAGGATACCTTTAATGAACTTAAGGACAAATATAAATCATTAAAGAGAAAACATGATTTAAATGCTAATTATAAATCTGATCAAGATATTAAGAAAGAAAAATGTGCTCATCCATTAAAAGAAAATACTGAACTCAAATTATCAAATGATCAATTAAAAAGGGATTTGTAAAAATTTACTACTGGTAGAGATACCTTGACTCAGTTTCTAGGAAAACAGATTTCCCCAAAATATACAACTGGTCTAGGATATCATCCAAGATAGAGAATGATCATTAAAACTAAATTTATTCCAAAATCTGAACAATTCACAGGTAGTTCAATTTCTGGACCATTTCTTGAAAAACAATTCTATAAAGGACCAAAAAAAGTGTTTATGTCTCAAAATATATCTACTGATTATAGAAAATATATGAAGCAAATATGGGTTCCCAAAGTTTTACTTTCTAACCTCTCTGGACCCAAGAAAATATGGGTACCAAAGTTACCCCACACTTAATCTTTTTTGCAGGAAAATTTTCTAAAGAGCTCCTATAAAACTCTTGGTATGTGGACAGTGGATGTTCAAGACATATGAAAGGATATTATTCTTGCTTCAAAAACATAATTAAAGTTGATGGTGGACATGTAACTTTTGGTGACAATGAAAAAGGAAAAATCTTCGGCTTAGGCCAGATTGGTAACCCTAATACTGTAGTAATTTCAAAAGTACTTTTTATTGATGGATTAAAATACAATCTGCTAAGTATTTATTAGTTGTGTGATGATGGTTTTAATGTTAAATTTGAAAATGATGCATGCAATTTTTTTAATTTAAAAAATGATTTAATATTTACTGCTCTCAGAAATGAGAAGGTATATGCTATTGATTTAGATTCTTTAGCTAAGCAAAATGTTTCTTGTTTAAATGTGTTTCATAAGGAATCCTGGTTTTGGAACAGAAGATTAGGACACTACAATATGCATTCACTTAGGAAACTAACTAGGAAAGGATTAGTTAGAGACTTACCTAAACTGGAATTCCCACTTAACAAAGTGTTCAATCTCTGTCAAAAGGGAAAACAACACAAAGGTTCTTGAAAACCAAAGAAAGAAGTTTCTACTTCTCAATCGCTTGAGTTGGTTCACATGGATTTGTTTGGACCATCAAGATTTTAAAGTTTAAATGGGAAGCACTATGTTTATGTTCTTGTAGATGATTTTTCTAGATACACTTGGGTATACTTCCTAGATCACAAAAGTGAAGCCTGTTCTTATTTTATCAAATACTCCAAGTCTATAGAATATATTAGTGGACTTAGGATTAAGACCTTGAGAAGTGATCATGGTTGTGAGTTTGAAAATTAGAAGTTTTAAACTTATTGCTCACACAATGGCTATAGTCAAAATTTCTCTGCTCCTAGAACACCTCAAAAAAATGGAGTCATAGAAAGAAGAAATAGGACCCTTCAAGAAATTTCTAGGACAACGCATAGTGAGTATAACATGCCCATTTATTTCTAGGTCGAAGCTATAAATACATCTTGTTACATTATTAATAGAGTCTTGATTAGACCAATGATTAATAATACCCCTTATGAAATTTGGAACAATAGGAATCCTAAGGTTTACTACTTCAGAGTTTTTGGCTGCAAAGTCTTTATTCTTAACACTAAGGACAATCTTGAAAATTTTGATTCCAAAAGTGATGAAGGAATTTTCCTAGGTTACTCAATCTCAAGTAAAGCCTATAGAGTATTCAATAAGAAAACCAAATGTGTGGAAGAATCATTTCGTGTCAAATTTGATGAGACTGATCTACATGAACCCAAAACCTCTTTATAACACCTTGATGAATATATGTCAATTCTGGACCTTAATGATAATGATAGTGAATCCCCTGTAAAAGTAACCAATTCTGGGAATCTTCCAGAATCTTCACCTGTTGAGTCTGAACCAATAAACAATCTTGAGGATTCTAGTTCAAATCTTTCTAGAGGTATTATAACTCTCAATAATCATTCTTTGGATGTTGTAGTAGGTGATTTAAATTGAGGGACACAAACTAGAGCTTCTCTGAGAAACTAGGTTGAACATCAAGCTTTTATTTCAAAGCTTGAACCCAAAAATATTAATGATGCTATCAATGATGAATTTTGGGTGATGGATATGCAAGAAGAATTAAATCAATTTGAAAGAAAAAAATCTTGGGAACTAGTTGAAAGACCTAAGGAAACTTTGAAAATAGGCAATAAATGGTTTTTTAGTAACAAAGTTGATGATTCTGGAAATATAGTTAGAAAAAAATATAGGTTAGTTGCACAAGAGGAAGGGATAGACTATGAGTATACCTTTTCTCAAGTAGCTAGACTAGAAGCCATTAGGATACTACTTTCTTATGTAGCTCATCTGAATTTTAAAATTTATCAAATGGATGTTAAAAGTGATTTTCTAAATGGGTATATAGTTGAGGATGTGTTTGTTTAACAACCCCCTAGTTTTAAAAATTCCCATTTTCCAAATCATGTTTTTAAACTTTCAAAAGCTGTATACGGTTTATAGCAAGCTCCAAGAGCTTGGTATGATAGTCTTAGTTTCTTTCTTATTTCAAAAGGTTTTAATAAAGGAAGATCATATCCTACTTTGTTTATTAAAAGGATTTCCAAAGATGTTTTAATAGTACAAATATATGTAGATGAAATGATTTTTGGATATTCTAAAAATTCTTTATGTAATGATTTTTCTAAAATAATGCAAAATGAGTTTGAAATGAGTTTAATGGGAGAACTTAAATTTTTACTTGGATTTCAAATTTTTCAAAATAAAGATGGTATTGTTTTAAATCAAATCAAATATATTAAAGATATTTTAAAACGTTTTTGTTTGGATGGTAGTAAAGGTAATGATACACCTATGAGTACCACTTATAAGTTGGATGCAGATGAAACTGGAGAACCAGTGGATCAAACCAACTACAGAGTTATGATAAGGAGTCTACTCTACCTTATCACTAGAAGACCTGACATTATGTTCAGTGTATGCATGTGTGCTTACTTTCAAGCTAATCCCAAATAATCTCATTTAAATGTTGTCAAAAGTATTTTCCAATATCTCAAATATACTCTCAACTTAGGACTATTTTATTCTAGGAGAAAATCATTTTATTTAATAAGTTATTCAGATGCTGACTTGTTTGGTTGCAAGTTAGAGAGAAAGAGCACCTCTAGAAAATGTCACCTTTTAGGCAAGTCACTAGTATCATGGTGTAGTAAGAAATAGAATTATGTTGCATTATCTACTGCCGAAGCTGAATATATAGCTGTTGGTAGTTGATGTGCTCAAATTCTGTGGATAAAACACACTTTTCTAGACTATGGATATCAATTCAAACATGTCTCCATAAACTGTGACAACACAAGTGCTATTAACATTTCTAAAAATCCATTTTTTCATGCTAGGACAAAGCATATTGATGTAATACATCACTTCTTGAGAGATCATTATCAAAGAGGTGATATCACTCTTGAATTCATTAGCACTGAAAATCAATTGGCTGATATATTCACAAAGACTTTAAATTCGGAGTGGTTAAACTACATCAAACATGAATTAGGGATGATTATTTTCAACTGTTAGCACCTCACCATTGCACCTCACTGTTATCACCTCACTATTGCACCTCATTGTTAGCACCTCGCCTTTTCACCTCACTGTTATCACCTCACCGTTGCACCTCACTGTTAGCACCTCACTATTAGCACCTCGCTATTATCACCTCACTGTTAGCACCTCACTGTGAGCACCTCATTGTTAGTACCTCACCGACAGAGCTTACCAATACTTCCTTACTGATAGACATTCGAAGTCTGGGACTTTGTGTTTTGTGTTCTCTCAACCGGAATCTGAAACGTTTTCTACTATTACTTATTTATTTTATCCATTTTACTTTTTCGATCCCTAAATGATAAAACTAGAACACATACCACATTTTAATCCACATCAAACCCTCTCCCGAACCTTTTTCTCCCAAATCTCAGAACCTAAACCTCTACTGAAATCTTGAACTGCTCCAGTTTGACGGCTAGATTGAAGAGGTCGCTGGTTAGTGATGAAGGAGACACGCTTGATCCTAAGATATCTAGAGCCAATATGAGTAGTGGAATACATATTGTGGAAAAGATACTTAACCTGCATTTATCTAAGAGGAAAATAGTAGTTGAGAAAGAGTTAAGTTCAGAGTGGATACTGTCGAGCCGGTCATTAGTACTTAAGGAACTGGAAGCTCGGGGCTGGGTTGAATGTTTTGCAAACAACAATGGACCCTATTATCCAAAGTTAGTGAAGGAGTTATATGAGTATCTAAAGTTCGGACAGTCTGAGAATGAGCACCAGATGACTTCCAGAGTAAATTGAGTAAATGTAAGTTTCTCCTCTACGGAATGAGCTGAATGCTTAAGGGTTACACATGATGGGATTTATGATTTTTACTCAAAAGTGGTGCCTCACACTAGTGAGTTCTTTTTCTATGAAGAAGATTTAGCTAAATTGACAGGGAATGGAATTCCTAGGAATGTCATTGCTACTAAAATGGCAGGAGAAGATAAGATGCTTTTCAAATTTGTTCAACATGTGATAAGTACCAGGAGAGGGGACTTCGCTATTTTGAAGTATCATGACATTTTTATACTATATTTTCTGAAGCATGGACATAAGATCAACCTGTGTAGGTTGTTGATGGCCCAGTTAGAAGATATTACCATGCCTAGTTCCAAATCAAATGCCTTATTCCATGCCAAGCTGATATCTCTTATGTTAAAAGTGAAATGGGTTGCCGGAGATAAGGAAGAAACTGTTGTTGTTCAAGACAACCATTGCATCACCAAAGTGATTTGAAAGCTGAAAAAGATTAACTAGAATCCATGGCTGAGGATATGGGTGAATGATGAGTCTATGGTGTATAAATATTTTAATCTTGTGACTCATCCTACTAGGCCTAAGAATAAGAGAGACCTTGGTCTTAAACTCGATTAAGTAGATACTGCTTATACAAATGTAGAAGAAGAGGAAGTTGTTGTTGTTCAAGAAAGAGATGACTCTCCTATAGATGACAGGAGTGACCCTATAGCATCCTGCCTTTTTATAACATAACTTTTCATTACATTTTACAAAACAGAGGATCTTTAAGGTTTAGTGTCTTGGAAACCAGAAACTTAATACATGACGATATAAAACATTCTTCTTAAACACTTTAAAGGCTTCTTCATTGTTCATCCTAAGTTCATTACAGCATCTCATAATCTGGGATCATACATCAAAGGAAATGGTTAGCATAAGGCCCAGTAATGGAAACAAGAGAAACATTTTACATGTTAACTAGAGATACATCAATAAAGTCATGATAAATAACTTTAAGGCATGAGAAAGAGATCATGAGGCATATCATAATAAAAATAACATGTTTCATAACTTGAAGATGTGACTACAACATTTAACTTAGACAGTCATTTCTGTATCACCAAGGTCCATCCCCAAGGTGTCATTAAAAAATTACCAAGGTTATTCACCAAGGTATCGTTAAAATGATCATCTCTAGAGATTAAGTCTTTACCCAATGCATTGGAGATTTATCAGGGTGAACCCTTAATTTGTCTTTATTATCATGTGATCCACATATATCATCATCAATAATTTCATAAATAACCCATATATCATAAAAGAAATTGGTTTCATTTCATAGTCATAACATTTTAAAAACTGTTTTAAAGACGTGATCTTTATGTCACTTTAAATCCACGGAAAAGGAAAGAGGGTCCCATGTATGTAAATCCCAGAATTTAAAATAGAAAATTTTGATATATATATATGTGAATAACCCTTTAGAATAAATTTTTTGAGTATTCACTTAATAAAATAAAATAATTTGAGAAAAAGATAGTGACATTTTGAGACGAAAATTCGGCAGCATAACGGCTATGTTGCAGGGTTTAGGAAACATTGAAAAGAGAGGGGACATGGGTCACCCACTCATAAATGATCCATAAAATAGTATAGGGACAGAATATAAAGGATATAAGAATATTTTAATGAAATTTTAAGGACATACCATATGAAATTAAAAACTTGAAATAAAGACAAAAATAAGATTTCTCTTATGAAGAATTTGGCAGCCTAACGGTGTCACTTAAAACTTCAAAAAAATGAATTGATAAGATGAAATAGGGTCTCTAATAATGTTAGAATAAAAGGAAAGTATGATGAATATATATATAATACCCCAACATGGAAAAAAGGAACTTGAAAGACTTGACATGAAAGTAGAACTTCGAAAATAGGAAGAGTGAAAGAATCCATTAGAAAAATTCGGCAGTCTAACGACGCCACTTAAAAATTCTTAAAATTAATTGAAGAGAGTAAGACAGGGTTTATAATCATATAAAAATAAAAATTACAGTAAGGTGAGTATAAAATAACATCTTCCAACATAAGAACATGGAGCATAAAAGAAATGACATAAAAGAGAGTACTTGAAAAGAAAGAGAGAGGTAGAATCCCTTACCATAAAACATAAGTCCTAAAACTCAAAGTTCAGGACCTTGGAGGCTTGAGGGAACCTTAGGAGGACTCCTTCGGAGGTAATGAGACCAGAACTTTGTTGAGGAGGATTTTTTAATGGAAAGGATGAGATAATGGCTTGGTATTTATAGGGGAAGTGAGGGGACAAGGCATTAATGGCCAAGGGACACCTCATTGGTGGTATTGGAAAAACCATGGGCTTGCCCATGGTATTTGCCCATGGTATTGGCCACCTGGGACACCTAATACCTTATATTACTATTCATAAGTATACTAGAATTATTACATAATTATTACATCCTTAATGATGTCATTAAACACCCGAAACTCTAAACTGAAAATTCACTATTCACCGAAAATTCAACCTTTTCAGAAAAATCCCAAAAATTCACCTTAACATAATATCGATGCTCTGAATTTAAAAATGAAATCCATTTTATAGAAATAATTTTATAAATATTTTTAATTTAATTTTTAAATAAAAAACACTATTCACCCGAAAAAACTAATACTTAACTAATAATTTCTCAAACAGTTATTTACCTATTTTATTGAATCGCATTACTTAATCAAGGGGCCTAAATTATATTAATACTTTATTTAAGTGATATTACTAATCCATTTGGTCACATTACTAATCCTAATCCTAAAATCACTATTCATAATTTACTATTCACCAAAAATTAAGTTGATCTTATTAGACTCTAAATTTCTTACTGAACACATTTGCAGAAGACCATTTTTTGAAAATACTTACACATAATTAATTATTTAAGGTTTACATAAATATTTTAAAATATACGTTTTTTCAAAATTCATCCATAAGATACATCCTTTTTTATCCGGACATCTGAAAATTCACAAACTTCACCATATGAAGAAATCACAATTTTATTTATCTCAAAGGATTACACAAAATAGCTATGGTCTCGTTACATATCCCCTTATAACACCAGCATATGACCTAAGTGTAAGGTTTGCTAAGGTGAGATAATTTGAGGGAGGCTCGGATAACATTTCCCTAGTAGTAATCTCCACTAACTTGAACTTCTCCCATAGGCAATGTCGTTCAAGCTTGACACGCTAGAGTTCAGCTTGGGCTTGGTCCAAAGAAAAGCCCAAAGATGCCACCTCCTTCCCAAGCTCTGATAAGTGGGCTTCATATGGTTCGAGTCTACTAGATGAATCCATCGACTCTTCTTTCTTCATTAACCATTAACATCTCTATTAAATCTTTAAGAGTAAATTAATATACGAATCAAAAAGTTTGGGTTGTTACATTCTTCCCCCATTAAGAAATTTCATCCCTGAAATTTTAAACCAAAGGCCTAGTCGAAAAGGTGAGGGTACTTTTGCTTCATTGTTTCCTCAAGCTCCCACATCGCTTCTTCATACTTATGATTCCTCCACAACACTTTCACAAAGTGGGTAGTCTTTTTTCATATAACCTTGTCTCTACGGTCTAAGATCTCCACTGGATGCTCCTCATAAGAGAGGTCATGTCCCATTTATACCACCTCTGGTTTTAGTACATGCGAAGGGTTGGGTATTCACTTCTTCAAGAGAGATACATGGAACACATCGTGAACTTGAGCTAGGTTCGGTGGAAGTTCTAGACGATAGGTCACTACTCCTATGTTATCAAGGATTTAATAGGGGCCAATGTACCTAGGGATGAGCTTCCCTTTCTTCCCAAACTACATGACTCTCTTCCATGGAGAAATTCGAAGGAAGACTTTGTCACCAACACCAAACTCCAATTCCCTTCGATGGTTGTCAGCATAGCTCTTCTGCTGACTCTGAGAAGCCTTTATGTGTTGTTGTATGTCATGAACCTTTTCTGTCATCTCTTGCACAAGATCAGGCCCAAGAAGCTTTCTCTCACCAGCTTCATCCCAACAAGTAGGAGTTATACATCGCTTTCCATATTGAGCTTCATAGGGTTCCATATGAATACTCGAATGGAAGCTATTGTTGTATGAGAACTCAACTAATGGGAGGTGTTGATCCCATCCACCTTTAAATTCCATTGAGCATAATATCAGCATGTACTCAAGTGTCTAAATAGTCCTTTTGTATTGTCCATCAGTTTGAGGATGATAGACCGTTCTAAAATTCAATTCAGTATTCAGATCATGTTGAAGACTTCTCCAGAATTTTGATGTGAATATTAGATCACGATCAGATACGATGGATAGTGGTACCTCATGCAGCCTTAACACTTCCTTTACGTATATCTTGGCAAGTTGATCCAGAGAGAAATCTTCCCGAAAAGAGATAAAATGGGAGGTCTTGGTGAGACGGTCCACTATAACCCATATCGCATTATTCCCTTTGGATGTTTTCAGGATACCAGTGACAAAGTCCATAGTGATATTATCCCACTTCTATGCTGGTATGGGTAGCGGTTGTAATACCCCCTTAGGAAGCTGTCATTCTACCTTTACTTGTTGAAACATTAGGCACCTTGTAGTGTAATCAGCAATCCCCCTCTTCATGTTATCCCACCAATAATGATCACGAAGGTCTCTATACATTTTAGTGCTTCCCGGATGTATAGAGAAAGTAGAGCTATGAGCTTCATCCATCAGTTCTTTCTTTTTCTTCAGAATAGATGGAACACATAGTCTTGTACGAAATTTCAATACACCTTCTTGATCAATATTTAAATCCGGAAACTTCCCATCCTTCACAGCCTCGAACTTCTCCTACAACAAAATATCTTCTTTTTGAGACTTCTTGATCTTCTCTAGTAATGAAGGTTGAGAAATCATTTGGGATAGGGTTGATGATGTCCCTTCCCTTATAATTCCCATGTCCAATTTAACTAGATCCTTAATCAAGGGATCTCCTAGGATCCTCATTGTTTCCAAAACAACAGGGTCTTTCCTGATTAACGCATCCACGACTTTGTTTTCTCTTCCAGGGTGATAATGAATTGAAAAATCATGGTCTTTAATAAGATCCAACCATCTCCTTTGTCTCATGTTCAATTCTTTCTGCGTGAAAATATACTTTAAACTTTGGTGGTCGGTGTATATATATCACATTTCTCCCCATAAAGATAGTGCCTCCATATATTTAGAGAAAAAACAACTGCTTCCATATCTAGATCATGTGTAGGATAATTCTTCTCATGTTGCTTCAGATGACAAGATGCATAAGCAATTACCTTGTTATTTTTCATGAGGACGCACCCAAGCCCTTTCAGAGATGCATCGCTAAAAATAACGAATCATTTTCCGATAGAGGGTGGTGTTAACACGGGTGCAGTAACCAATCTCTTCTTCATCTCTTGGAAACTTTCCTCACATTCCTTTCTCCATATAAACTTAACCCCTTTTAGAGTCAACTTGGTTAGTGGATTAGAAATCCATGAAAATTTTTTCACAAACCTCCTATAATATCCTAATAAAACAAGGAAACTACGCATCTCAGTTACTTTTTTGGGTTGAGGCCACTCCTCCACAACCATTGTTTTTGCAGGGTCAACCAAGATTCCTTTATTGGTTACGATGTGCCCCAAGAAAGACACTTTTTGTAACCAAAACTCACACTTGCTGAACTTTCCAAAGATCCTTCCCTTCCGCAGAGTTTGCAAAATAACCCTCATATGATCTTCATGCTCCTCATGAATTTTTTAATATATCAAAATATCATCAATAAAATCTACCACAAAGTTATCAAGATAGTCCTTAAAGACTCTATTAATCAAATCCATAAAAATAGTAGGAGCATTAGTCAAGATGAAGGGCATAACAGTAAACTCATAATGCTCATATCTTGATCGGAAGGCAGTGTTTGGAATATCTTCCTTCTTCACCCTCAGTTGATGATAACCAGATCGAAGATCAATCTTGGAGAAGAATTGAGCCCCATGAAGTTGGTCAAATAAATCATCAATTCTTGTAAGAGGGTATTTGTTCTTCACTATGATCCTGTTCAGTTCTCTATAATCAAGGCATAACTGCATTGATCCATCCTTCTTCTTCATAAAGAGAACTGGTGCTCCCCAAGGAGACAAACTCGTTCAGATAAACCCCTTCTCCAAAAAGTCTTGGAGTTGTTTATTTAACTCCTCTAGCTCCACATTTTCCATTCTATACAAGGTCTTTGATATCAGTTGAGATCCAGGTACGAGTTCAATGGAGAACTCTACCTCTCTTTCTGGGGGAGGTTCAGGTGACTCCTTAGGAAATATGTCCATGTATTCCTGAACAATCGGAACATCTTCTATTTGTATACTCCCTTTTCCTTCTTCATCCTCACCGATTAAATCCATAAATAAGGCTATAGGAGGTGCCTCTAGACAAGGATCAGGTCGGGATATCTCTCCTTGGAAGATAATTGTAGGTTGTTCATTCAAGACTACTGTGATTTCCTTACTTCTGCATTTGATCTTATCATTATACTTTGAGAGCCAGTCCATCCCTAGTATAATGTTGAATTCCATCATGGGAATGATTACTAGATTTGCGATAAGATTGTGCTCACTAAAGTAAACACTAGAGTCTCTAAACACTTTTAATGCATGGATAATCCCACTTGGAGTCTTGAATGATAATGTAAGAACCCAAATATTCATTTTAGGTATATTTTTCCTTTTCTAGTCGTTTTTTATAAAAAAGGAGTTTTCTAGAAATTTTTGAAGTACACGCCGTGTACTTTCAGATTACACGTCGTGTACTCTTTTACCGCTCGAAGCCGTGTGCTGACCGTGTCCGGGCCACACACATGGTGTGTAGGGGTGATGTGGAGGCCGCTTAAAGCGGAGTAGGGAAAAACAGAGTACAGGTCGTGTATTTTTTCACTAAATGCACCAGGGTTGCGCCTAATCGCCAAAACGACCTTCTTCTAGGTTTCATTCGGCCTAGAGATTTCGTACGGTCACGATCCTTCTCCGAGCCCCCGAGCTGTCGTCCGATCTCCGTTTCAGCCGCCGTCAATTGCGTTGGGATCGCCTCGGTAAGCTCTCTCTTCTTCTTTTTCCTTGTTTCATGATTCCTCCTCGTTTTCAAGTTATCATGGGTTGGGAATTTTGGACTTTTTCTCAGATATTTGACGTTATAAGGAGAATCAATCATCGTGGTTCACTTATATCGATCTCCTAGCATCGAGGTAGGTGGTTTTTTCCTTACGTTGAATTTCTTTGAGTTTTGGTTGCAAAAGTGCCGGATACCCATGCATCGGGTATCCCGGGTTTGGGATTTGGATCTTATTGTTTAATTGCCTTAGATTTCTTTTTATCTTGTGATTAATTGATACTAATGTATGCTTGGATGAATTTTTGAGGATCACCCCATGGGTGTTTTTCCCTGTTTGGCTGTTTATCGCCGTTTGGCACCGTTTTCTTATGAGGAAAACCCTATTGCAATTTCTAGTTTACTTGTTATAACTGATTGCATGTGTTTCCTATTGTTTAAATGTTTTTTATGAATTATAGATATTATCAAAGTAGTTTTTGAACTTACTTAGGTCTTCTGACAGACTATTATGCTCGAATGGACTGATCAGGGCTGTGGGAACCTGGTGCGGGAGATCAAAGAGGGAATAGATGATTAAGTGCTTCCCTAGAGGGTCTGTTGGTTTTAGTTTCATACGCAAGACCTATGGGAATAGGAATTTGTGCTTCCCAAGAGTGTTCTTAGTTTACACACATATCGAGACCACAGGAGGAATTAGACGTAAGTGCTTCCTTAGAGAGTCTGTAGCTATCATTGCAAGACCATAGGGGAATTGACGTGAGAGATTCCTAGAGTGTTTGTGCCTTATTTGATTACTGTACTATAGGGGTCTACTAGTTTTAGCCACCCGGAGAGTCAATGTGAATTTTTTTTGGTTGGTTGTGACAAGTCCACCAATCCAAAGAACAAGCTTGGGTTTGTACTACTTGTGGGTTATGTAGTCTTTTGAGTTACCTATTGTGTTACTTGCTTTACCTTGGAATAGAGAGCTTTGCTAGTTTCCCTGGTTGTTTAATTAAATGAATGTGAATGGTAATTTGTAGGATTTTTACTGGTGTACTCCTAGTTCATTACTGTATTTATTTCCTTTACTTTTGCTATATTGCTCACTGACGATAGGGCACAAATCTTGTGGTGGTTGCCTACTGGGATTAGTCTCACACCTTGTTTGGGTCCTGTTTTCGGCTCAAATAGATTATATGGTTGCAGGTGTGGATAGGGATTGTGGCCCTTCCACCTCAGGTACTTGATTGCTGGTTGGAGCTGGAGAGCATGGGACCGGGCTTTGGCATGCGATGCTGCTGCAGTTGCTGTTTATTTTTGGTTTTTAGTTTCAGTTGTATTTCAGCACGTTGATTTGTTTACTACTTTCCATAGACACATGTACCATACCGCATCATTGTTATATCAGACATTGCTTCTACTTTTAGTTTCAGTTGTTGTATGTTGTTACTGCTTCCACTATTGTGCACGTTTGTTCTTCTGCTATATACTTTACCCAATGAGGTCATAGTTTCCACACTGACTCACTAAGGCCCTCGCTTCCCGTCGGTAGCATCTGGCGTTTGGGGAAACACGCTTGAGGTCATGTGGAGAACCGGGTATGGGGCACCAGTTATGAGGCTTCAGATTCAGGTCGTTACAAAGTGGTATCAGATGAGGTTTTCTTTCTTTTCTATTGCCTTACTGTTTTGCGACAATAGACCGGGATAGGAAGGAATCGGTAGTTATTACTTAACTGTGCCTGGGAGTAATTAACCCGTGTACAGGGAAAAGCTATATTACCTCGTAATTGCAATTTTCAGTTTTTGCAAGTGTTACAGTTTATTATATTTCACCGTTGGGTGATGCACATGTTTTGTTCTGTTACAGTTCATATTATTGTGGTTCTATTTTTTTTCAACCCGATGAGATGAAGGTATGCCATCTCATGCATCATATAGGCACTGGTTAGGAAATCACATGTCATGCCTTTTTTCATGTCATCTAGGGTGCATTAGAGATTGCATGTTGTTGTGATAGATGTCGTGATAGATTATTCACGATGTTGTGATAGTTGCTATGATAGAAATATCGCTATGTTGATAGGGTGTTCTTTATTTTTACAGTTAATTTATCATGGATTCCAAACTTTGGTCTTTGAGGTGTTGTGGTCCCTCGAGGATCGAAATTTGGTGGATCATTGGATTTTTATGTTGTTTACTTGTTGTATGCATTGTTATGATTCCAAGATTTTATTCGCGGGGATTATGGGCCCCCATGGATCAGAATTTGGCACATAGATGTTTTTTTCAGTGTTTCTGGCATTCGGTGCAGTTTCTGAGCTACTTCCCAGAAAAACCCATAATACACGGCGTGTACTTTATTAATACACGTTGTGTAGTTTTTAAACCGTGTTACTGAATGTGTGAATAGATACACGGGGTTTTATAAAGTCTTCGAGGACACGTTGTATACGATAAGAACACGTTGTGTAGTAGTCAACCGTGTACCCGGCCGTGTCACTAACAACACGGGTCGGGGAAGCTCGTGTAGTACATATTGTGTTTTGTAAGAACGCATCGTGTAGCCTTGTTCTAGGTAACCAGCCGTGTCATGAACAACACGATTCAGTGTTATCTTCTCCTATACACGCCGTGTTTGTTCGGAACACGCCGTGTAAGGGTCAGCCATGTAGCCAGCCGTGTAACCTACTACACGGGTTTCCGAACCTGTCTAGTACACGATGTGTCCTTAGTGAACATGACGTGTAGTTTAGGATTAAGAAGACCGTGTAGGTTAGCCATGTAAAGAGACTCGGGCAGGGGAGTGTATTTCAAGTACACGTCGTGTTTTGGGACAACACGCCATGTAGTCTGAGGTGTTACACGACCAGTAGTGGCAGAAGTACACGCCCATGTGAATGGCTTTAACAAACACGCCGTGTAGTTTAAATACACAGCGTGTAGTCATGTTTTGAAAACTTAAGTATTTCTCTCTCCTATTCCCGTTTTGTACCCTTGTGTTTTCTGTCCTTGTTAATCCTAAATATTAGGTGTGATTTTAACCTTTCAGGGCTATGGCACCAAGACATCCTCCTGTTTCACGTCAGGAACCAGGCAGTGACCGTATGCCTGATATGGCAGACCAGGGACTACCAGTAGTTCTGCCGATCGTTCTGGACATGGAACATATAGTGATTCCAGACAATGGTGTCGACGCTCAGTTCAAAGAGGGTTTTATGAGATTCATTCAGACCTTCCAGGGAGCTCAGCATCCTGCCCCATCTATGGCAGAGATGACGTGGGTTTTTCTACAGCAACATCCTCCCACGTTTACTTGGGATGGAGGACCTTAGGCTGTAGAGTCATGGCTAGAAACCATGCTTTCCATCTTCGATCATCTGGAGACACCCCCAGACAGAAGGGTGAAGCTCGTGACTTACATGTTGTGAGATTCTACCAAGAGATGGTGGTATGTAGTTTCACAGACAGGGCACCAATGAACTATGGCTTGGGACGATTTCCAGTGTACGTTCTACGACTACTTCTATCCGGAGACGCTGAGGGCCGACAGATCCAGAGAGTTCATGAACCTGAAGTAGGGTACTCTTTCGGTTATGGAGTATTCCTCTCGTTTCACTGATTTATAGTTCTTCACTCCCATTATAGGAAATGACGAGCTGTTTTTGGAAAGGAAGTTTGAGGAATGCCTCAAGATAGAGATCAGATCACAGGTGAACATCTTCCAGTTGACTTCTATTACTCTGATAGTCAAATAGGAACTAATCACTGAACGAAATCTGAGGGAGACTGGAGCTGTTGACCAGGGAGGTTCAGTATCCAAGGCTGATTCATTTTATACTAATAGCAGGAAGCACCACCGAGAGTCTACTTGAGGTGACTCGAGGAAGTGAGGTATTTCTTCTGGTAGACGGGATCTTCCTTCTGGAAACCAAGTGGTGTGCTATCAGTGTGGAAATAGTGGTCATAAGAAGCCTCATTTCCCGAGAGACCCAATAGAGTGCCGATCATGAGGAAAGATGGGTCACCTGCAGCGTTTTTGCAGGGTTTTTCTTCTAGCAACTAGTGAAGGAGGATTGGTTTCTACTCCTTGTACAGGAGCAGGATTACCAGTTCCACAGCAGACTGGGGGCTGGAGTTCTTCAGGTCATTCAGGCCAGGGTAGAGGTCGTGGATGCAGTGGCCAGGCTCAGGGAAGATCAGCTAAGGGATATCAGGCTGCTACACAGGGTCGTGGTACTGGCCAGACATTTGCGGTAGAGTAGATTCATCAGGGGCGAGATCCTAGACCTTCCACAGTTCGAGGTACGATCTTAGTAGCCTCAGTTTTATCTTCTTCACTTTTTGATACCGGATCTTCTCATAGCTTTGTTTCTGTGCACACTGTGGAGAGACTTAGACTTACTTTATTTACTTCTGAGGATATGATGAAACTAGACACTCCCTTGGGACTTAGAACTGCTAGTGTGCGTCAGTGCAAGGAGTGCCCCCTTGAGGTTGGTGGGTGTCACTTATTGTGGGATCTTTATGTCCTTGAGATGACGGGTTATGATGTCATTCTCAGGATGGACTGGTTAGTTTCCTTCTAGTCCTTTGTCGACTTTTATCGACGAAGAGTGAGTTTCACATCACTAGAGGGTAGATCTTTTCTTCACAAGGGTGAATGGGATGTCCAGGCGAGCAGATCTGGACTAGATCATCATGGGTTGGGCGGTGTTACAGCCCAGATTACTAGTTTATACCTGGATGAACAGGGGACTTCTCAGATAGATTTTCCTCCGGTAGTTGATCTTTTTCCAGATGTCTTTCTAGTAGACTTTTTAGGTTTGCCTCCAAATAAAGATGTAGACTTCTCTATTGAGCTTGTACCAGAAGCAGCACCGGTATCCATACCTCCTTATAGGATGGCGATGCCTGAGTTTCAAGAGCTTAAGAAACATTTGGAGGAGTTGCAGGTAAAGGGTTTTATCCGACCCAGTACTTCTCCTTGGGGTTTTCTAGTATTGTTTGCGAAGAAGGTGGATGGTACCTTACGGTTGTGTGTGGACTATCAGAAGATGAACCAGTTGATGGTCAAAAACCGATATCCATTGCCGAGGATTGATTTTATTTTTTATCAACTTTGGGGATCCAGGGTGTTCTCGAAGATCGACTTGAGATCCGGATATCATCAGTTGTGTGTCAGACCATTGGATATACCTCTTACAGCCTTCTGGATTAGATATGGTATGTACGAGTACTTGGTTATATCGTTCGGTCTCAATAATGTGCCAACAGTTTTCATGGTGCTGATGAACAGAGATTTCCATCCTTACTTGGATTCCTTCGTGGTGGTTTTTGTGGATGATATCTTGGTGTACTCTCACACTCGACACAACCATGCTCCCCATCTTGAGATCATATTTAGTACACTAAGAGAGCATCAGTTATATGCTAAGATCTCAAAGTGCCACTTCTAGATGGATGAGATTCACTTCCTGGGTCATGTCATCTCAGAGACAGGAGTATTAGTAGACCCAGAAAAGGTGAGAGCGGTAGTTACATGGAAGCAGCTGAAGAATTTCTTCGAGGTACAGAGTTTCTTAGGGCTGGCTGGTTACTACAGGCGGTTTATACAGGACTTTTCACGCCTATAAGCACCACTGATAGGTCTAACCAAGAAGGAGGTGAAGTTTTTATGGTCAGATTCTTGTGAGTCAGCTTTTCAGGAGCTGAAGTGGAGGTTGACGTCAGCACCGATATTGGTCTTGCCAGAGCCGGGCAAGGGCTATACTTTTTACTGTGATGCTTCAGGTATTGGGCTGGGAGCTGTGATTATGTAGGTAGATGGGGTCTTTGCTTAAGGGTCTCGGCAATTGAGGCCACACGAGAGGAACTATCCTACGCACAACCTGGAGTTGGCTGTTTTTGTTCATGCTTTGAGTTGTCGGAGACACTATCTGTTGGGAGAGAATTTTGTGGTACATACTAACCACAAGAGCCTCAAGTATATCTTCACGCAGCGTGACTTAAATCTGAGACAGCAGAGGTGGGTCGAGTACCTACAATCTTTCGACATTGAGATTGCTTATACGCCTGGGAAAGGTAATGTTGTGGCAGACGCACTGAGCAGAAGGACTCAATTACAGGCAGTTCAGGAGGCCAGTAGTGAGTGGAAGCTTATGGATCTATTCTCCGAGATGCACTTGGAGGTGCATGACAGACAGGGACAGCCCTTTCTCTCTTCTGTGGTTGTTACCTCTACTTTTCTTGATCTGGTGCGGATGAGGTAGCTATCAGATTCAGAGGGCTTAGTCTTGCGGGAGAGTGTGTCAAGAGAGGACCCACTTCCTGGATGGACAGTAAGCAAGGATGAGATCTTTTGTTTCTAGGGACGCGTATGGGTGCCAGCAGAGATACGCGAGGAGCTGATGTGGGATTTTCATTACTCATTTTGGGAAGTTCATCCTGGCATCACTAAGATGTATCGTGATCTACATCACCAGTACTAGTGATCGGGTATGAAAATAGATCTTGATGGTTTTGTCATGAGATGTTCGACTTGTCATCAGGTGCAAGCAGAGCATCAGCGACCAGTAGAGCTTTTACAGCAGTTAACCATTCAGGAGTGTAAGTGTAACGATGTCGCAATGGACTTTGTGACCGGATTGCTGAGGTCGCCTCGAGGGAACGATGTTGTTAAGGTTGTCTTCGACAGGCTTACGAAGGTTGCTCACTTCTTACCGATCAAGGAGACCTTCAGTGTTGATGATCTGGGGCGATTTTACATCTGAGAGATTGTACGTCTACATGGAGTTCCACACTCCATTGTTTCATATAGGGATGAGTGCTTTACTTCTCGGTTCTGGCAGGGGCTTCAGAGGGATTTGGGTACACAGGTACTTTTGAGTACAGCATACCATCCCCAGACTGATGGCCAGTCCGAGCATATGATCCAGGTGCTTGAGGATATGCTCCGACCTTGCATTTTAAACTTTGGCAGTTCTTGGGAGAAGCATATCCCTCTTGTGGAGTTCGCCTACAACAACAGTTTTCAGACGACTATTCAGATGGCACCTTACAAGGCCTTGTATGGTAGATCATGCCGATCACCTTTATACTGGCTGGAGGCAGGAGAGGCAGCTTTTCTAGGACCTCGTCTTATTCAGGATACCTCAATGTAGATATAGTTGATTCAGAAGAGGATGGATACAGCACAGTCTTGGAAAAAGTCTTATAATGATCAGTGGAGATGACCTCTGGAGTTCGAGGTTGGGGATCAGGTTTTCCTACGTGTCACACTAAGGTTGGGACACAATAGGATCCAGAGGCAGGGTAAGATTTCACCGCGATATTTCGGGCCATTTGAGGTGTTTGAGAGAGTTGGTTCAGTTGCCTATCGGTTGCAGTTACCTCAGAGGTACCGGGCTATGCACGACGTCTTCCATGTTTCCCAGCTCCGATGTTACTTTTTAGACCTGTCTCGTGTCTTTCAACCCAAGGAGGTTGAGCTTGAAGTGGATGCGTCGTTTGAGGAGCATCCTATATGGATTGTCGATCATAGTATGAAAGTTCTCAGTGGCCTGTATGTTCCTATAGTGCGGGTGCTATGGCAGCACAGGCAAGTGCAGGACGAGACTTAGGAGAGGGAGGCCGATGTACGATCTCAGTGGCCAGAGCTGTTCATGGTTTCTTCTTATACGCCTCTCTAGGGAAATTCAGGGACGAATTTCTTTAAGGGGGTAGTTTGTAATAACATGGATCTTCGTTTCAGGTATTTTTTTCCTTTTCTGATCGTTTTTGAGAAAAAAGGAGTTTTCTGAAAATTTTTGAGGTACACGCCATTTACTTTTAGAGTACACGTCATGTACTCTTTTTCCGCTCGAAACTGTGTGTTGACCATGTCTGGGCCACACACACGGTGTGTAGGGGTGATGTGAAGACTGCTTAAAGCGGAGTATGAAAAAATAGATTACACACCGTGTACCCCATAAGTACACTCCGTGTATTTTCTTTTTTTTCACTAAATGCACTGGGGTCACGCCTAATCGCCAGAACAACCTTCTTCTAAGTTTCGTTCAGTTGAGAGCTCCTATACGGCCGCGATCCTTCTCCGAGCCCCTGAGATTCCGTCCGATTCCGTTTCAGCTGCCGTCGATTGCGTTGGGATCGCCTCGGTATGCTCTCTCTTCTACTTTAGCCTTGTTTCATGATTCCTCCTCGTTTTCAAGTTATCATTGGTTGAGCATTTTGGATGTTTTCTCAGATCTTTGACGTTTGAAGGAGAATCAATCGTCGTGGTTCAATTATATCGATCTCCTAGCATCGAGGTAGGTGGTTTGTTTTCCTACGTTGAATGACTTTGAGTTTTGGTTGCAAAAGTGTCGAATACCCATGTATCAGGTATCCCGGGTTTGGGATTTTGATCCTATTGTTTAATTTCCTTATATTTCTTATTATCTTATGATTAATTGATACTAATGTATGCTTGGATGCATGTTTGAGGATCACCCCATGGGTGTTTTTCCCTGTTTGGTTGTTTATCGTTGTTTGGAACCATTTTCCTGTGAGGCAAACCCTATTGCAATTTCTAGTTTACTTGTTATAACTGATTGCATGTGTTTCCTACTGTTTAAATGTTTTTAATGCATTGTATCTATTATCCAAGTAGTTTTTTAACTTACTTAGGGCTGTTGACAGTAGATTACGCTCGACTGGACTGCTCAGGGCTGTGGGAACCTGGTGCGGGAGATCAAAGAGGGAATAGACGATTAATTGCTTCCCTAGAGAGTTTGTTGGTTGTTTGTTTTCTATGCAGGACCTACGGGAATAGGACTTTGTGCTTCCCAAGATTGTTCTTAGTTTATATATGTATCGAGACCACAGGAGGAATTAGACATAAGTGCTCTCTCAGAGAGTCTATAGCTATCATTAAAATATCATAGGGGAATTGACGTGAGAGCTTCCCAGAGTGTTCGTACCTTGTTTGATTACTGGACTATAGGGGTCTTCTAGTTTGAGCCACCCGGAGAGTCAGTGTGAATTTTGTTTGGTTGGTTGTGACGAGTCCACCAAGCCAAAGAACAAGCTTGTGTTTGTACTTCTTGTGGGTTAGGTAGTCTTTTGAGTCACTTGTTGTGTTACTTGCTTTACCTTGGAATATAGAGCTTTTCTAGTTTCCCTGGTTGTTTAATTAAATTAATGTGAATGGTAATTGGTAGGATTTTTACTGGTGTACTCCTAGTTCATTAATATATTTATTTCCTTTACTTTTGCTATATTTCTCACTGATAGTAGGGCACAAATCTTGTGGTGGTTGCCTATTGGGATTAGTCTCACACCCTGTTTGGGTCATGTTTTTCGGCCCAAACAGATTATATGGTTGCAGGTGTGGATAGGGATTGTGGACCTTCCACCTCAGGTGCTTGATTGCTGGTTGGAGCTGGAGAGCATGGGACCGGGCTTTGGCTTGCGATGCTGCTGGAGTTGCTGTTTATTTTTAGTTTTTGGTTTTAGTTGTATTTCAGCACATTGATTTGTTTACTGTTTTCCATATACACATGTACCATACTGCATCATTATTATATCATACATTGCTTCTACATTTAGTTTCAGTTTTTGTATGTTGTTAATGCTTCCGCTATTGTGCACGTTTGTTCTTCCGCTGTATACTTTACCCAATGAGGGCATAGTTTCCCCACCGACTCACCAAGGCCCTCACTGCTTGTCGGCAACCTCTGGCATTTGGGAAAACACGCTTGAGGTCATGTGGCAAACCGGGTATGGGGCACCAGTTATGAGGCTCTCAATTCAGGTCGTTACAGAAAACTCTACCTCTAGCAGTTCGGAGATTGATTCTATATTCTTTGCAAACTTTGAGGAAATGAAGGAATGCATAGAACCAGAATCAAACAAAGTAATTTCTAGTTTTGAGAGGACAACATGAGTACCTACTACCATGTCATTTAGAGCTTCAAATTCTATTATTGTGATAGAAAAATCACGACCTTTCTCCCTTGGAATTTTCTAAGGTTGATGGTGATTCCCCTCCACTTCCCTTGGATTTGGACAGTGATTAGAAAAGTGCCCAAGTTTTCCACACTTGAGGCATTGGACTTTGGGTAGGGCCAGAACCATCTTTCCTCTGTTTTTAGTGTTGTGGAGTTTAGGCTTCACCTCACTACGACAATTCCAAGCAATATGTCCTTCTCTTCCACACTTGTAGCACTTGCCACTTCCGATCAAGTAGTTCCCCGAATGCTTCTTCCCACATTTATTGCATGTGTCAAGTTGCATTTTCTTTCCACCTCTTTCCTGTTCAAAGATTCTTCCTAGGATTGGTTCTAGAGCTCTCTTCTTCTCATTAGATTTGTGAGACCACTGTGTCTCACCAAACTCCAGTTCGACTTTCATAGCACTTCGAACTATTTCTTCATAGCTATCATAGTCCTTGTTGGCTAGATTCTTCCTCAGATGAGGTTGTATTCCACCAAAGAATCTATCAACCTTCCCATTAGGGTCCATGACAAATATTGAGGTATAACGAGAAAGCCATGTGAAGTTCATCTCGTAGATTCCAACAGACTCATTCTCCTTCTACTTCAGCTCGAGAAATTATTTCTCCATTCTTGTTCTCATCGAACGAGGGAAATACTTATGGAAGAATATTCCCCTAAACTCTTCCCACTCCATAGCTTCCATCTCTCCTCTTGTCTTTGTATTTTTGATCAGTGACCACCACTGATATGCTTCTCCCTTTAGGTGTTAAATGGAAAGGGTGACTTTTTCTTGTTCTGAATAATGAAGTACAGAAAAGATCTTCTCTATAGAGCTGATCCATTGCTCAGCAATCAATGGGTCAGTCGATCCACTGAAGGTTGGTGGTCATTGGCGCATAAAGGACTCAATAGAATGTTGTTCCCTTCGTGGTGAGATCATCCTATCAGATTGATTCAAGTTATTACTCATAACTTGAGTCAGTTGGTTCATCATTCACATGAATGTTTCCATTCAGGCTTCCATCAGAGGGTCGTTAGTGCATGGTTCATTGTGGTCACCATTTGGACGGTTCCTCCTATTGCCCGCCATTTTCTAAAAGAATAAAATCTTAGTGAGAAACTTGTTTCATTTATGAATATTTTAACTATAAAGGATTCTACATCTTAAAACTTCATGCTTAAAAAATTATATTTCTCTATAATTCCTTCATATTGATTCATAAAAAGCTTGTGATTAACCAAACATATCCCTCGGGAGTGTCGTAACCAAGACTGCAGCAAGGCCTGTTGTTGTGCACCAGTTCCTGTTCGAGTCTAGCTCAAAGCGGTGTTTTCGGGTTTTACCCCTATGTACATCTGTAGCAAAGCCGCCTCTACCCACTCGTATCCAGACAAGGATATATTTTTTTGATAAACAACTTACACAATACTCACCAAAATACCAGGAAATTTTCCCTATATTTAAACTTTTCTATAGGGTTCTTCCTAAGGTTTTCATAGCCTAATTTCCATAAATAACTAAAATGTCCTTTTATACCAACTATAGCATCCCGCCTTTTTATAACATAACTTTTCATTACATTTTACAAAACCGAGGATCTTTAAGTTTTAGTGTCTTAGAAACCAGGAACTTAATACATGACGACATGAAACATTCTTCTTAAACACTTGAAAGACTTATTCATTTTTTATCCTAAGTTCATTACATCATCTCATAACCTGGGAACATACATCAAAGGAAATGGTGAGAAGAAGGCCTAGTAAGGGAAATAATAGAAACATTTTACATGTGAACTTGAGATACATCAATAAAGTCATGATAAATAACTTTAAGGCATGAGAAAGAGATCATGAGGCATATCATAATAAAAAATACGTGTTTCATAACTTAAAGATGTGGCTAAAACATTTAACTTAGACAATCATTTCCATATCACCAAGTTCCATCCCCAAGGTTTCATTAAAAAATTACCAAGGTTATTCACCAAGGTATCGTTAAAATGGTCATCTCTAGATATTAAGTCTTTACCCAATGCATTGGAGCGCTATCAGGGCGCACCCTTAATTTGTCTTTATTATAATGTGATCCACATATATCATCATCAATTATTTTATAAATAACCCATATAGCATAAAAGAAATGGGTTTCATTTCATAGTCATAACATTTTAAAAACTGCTTTAAAGACGTGATCTTTATGTCACTTTAAACCCACGGAAAAGGAAAGAAGGTCTCATGTATGTAAATCCCAGAATTTGAAATAGAAAATTTTGATATATATATATATATGTGTGTGTGTGTGTGTGTGTGTGTGAATACCCCTGTAGAATAAAGAGTTTTGAGTATTCACTTAATAAAATAAAAGAATTTAAGAAAAATAGAGAGACATTTTGAGACGAAAATTCGGCAGCATAACGGCTATGTTGCAGGGTTCTAGAAAACATTGAAAAGAGAGGGGACAGGGGTCACTCACTCATAAATGATCCATAAAATAGTAGAGGGATAGAATATAAATTATATAAGAACATGGTAATGAAATTTTAAGTACATTACATATGAAATGAAAAACTTGAAAGGAAGACAAAAATAAGATTTCTCTTGTGAAGAATTAGGCAGCCTAACGGTGTCACTTAAAACTTCAAAAAAATGAATTGATGAGATTAAATAGGGTCTCTAATCATGTGAACATAAAATTACAGTATGATGAATATAGATATAATACCCCAACATGGAAAAAAGGAACTTGAAAGACTTTACATGAAAGTAGAACTTTGAAAATAGGAAGAGTGAAAGAATCCCTTACAAAAATTTGGCAGCCTAACGGTGCCACTTAAAAATTCTTAAAATGAATTGAATAGAGTAAGAGGGGTTCTCTCATAATATGAAAATAAAAATTAAATTAAGGTGAATATAAAATAACATCCTCCAACATAAGAACATGGAGCACAAAAGAAATGACATAAAAGAGAGTACTTGAAAGGAAAGAGAGTGGTAGGATCCCTTACCTTAAAACGTAAGTCCTAAAACTCAAAGGTCGGGACTGTAGAGGCTTGAGGGAACCTTGTGAGGACTCCTTGGGAGGTAATTAGACCAGAAATTTATTGAGGAGGATTTTGTAATGTAAATGATTAGATAATGGCTTGGTATTTATAGGGGAAGTGAGGGGACAATGCATTAATGGCCAAGGGACACCTCATTGGTGGTATTGGAAAAACCATGGGCTTGCCCATGGTATTGGCCTCTTGGGAAACATCATACCTTATCTTACTATTCATAATTCGACCAGAATTATTACATAATTATTACATCCTTAATGATGTCATTAAACACCCGAAACTCTAAACTGAAAATTCACTATTCACCAAAAATTCAACCTTTTCAGAAAAATCCCAAAAATTCACCTTAATATAATATTGATTCTCTGAATTCAAAAATTAACTCCATTTTATAAAAATATTTTTATAAATATTTTTAATTTAATTTTTAAATAAAAAATACTATTCAGCCGAAAAAACTAATACTTAACTAATAATTTCTAAAACAGTTATTTACCTATTTTATTGAATCAAATTACTTAATCAAGGTACCTAAATTATATTAATACTTTATTTAAGTGAGATTAATAATCCATTTGGTCACATTACTAATCCTAAGCGTAAAATCACTATTCATAATTTACTATTCACCAAAAATTATGTTGATCTTATTAGACTCTAAATTTCTTACTGAACACATTTACAGAAGACCATTTTTTGAAAATCCGTACGCATCATTAATTATTTAAGTTTTACATAAATATTTTAAAATATACATTTTTTCAAAATTCATCCATAAGATACATCCTATTTTTATCCGGACATCTGAAAATTCACAAACTTCACCATAGGAATAAATCACAATTTTATTTATCTCAAAGGATTACACAAAGTATCTACGGTATCGTTACATAGACCCTTATAAAACCAGCATATGACCTAAGTGTAAGGTGTGATAAGGTGAGAGAATCTGAGGGAGGCTTGGATAACATTGCCCTAGTAGTAATCTCCACTAACTTGACCTTCTCCCGTAGGCGATTCTGTTCAAGCTTGACACCCTGGAGTTTGGCTTGGGCTTGGTCCAAAGAGAATCCCAAAGATGCCACCTCCTTCCCAAGCTCTGATAAGTGGGCTTCATATGGTTCGAGTCTACTGGATGAAGCCATCGTTTCTTCTTTCTGCATTAACCATTAACGTCTCTATTAAATCGTTAAGAGTAAATTAATATACTAATCAAAAAGTTTCGGTCGTTACAGACCCTGAGCTTTCCTTAAATCCTCATGCGACTACTGTATCCTTTGGTGAGACTATCCCACCAAAGAGATCACCTAGAAGGAAAGTTTTCCTAAGGGAAAGTGATAAGGAAACCAGTGAAGAAGAAGGGGCTGAAATTGTCTTAAGAGAAGTTAGAGATACCTCAGATGAGGATGAGGACTCTGAATCAAGTCATGTTGACCTTGAGATAGATGCTGATGAAAATGAAGAGGAATGTCTAAGTCTTAGTACTCTAATAAGACATACAGAAAGGGTAGAAAGTGGAGAAGAATAATCTATTGATTCAGTTGATGTTGGACTTGTTTTGGAGGTAGTTGAGGATTCTGAGGAGGAAGTGGAAGTGAACCTTCCTAATGTTTTAGTTGATCAAGGAGGTCTGGAGGAAATGAATATTCTCGATCAGGAGATTGCTCAAATTGAGGGGGAGGAACCCACTGCTACAGGCTCAGTTGCTATTGTACATGAGATTGAGGGCTGGTCTGAGGACCCCCAGCTTTATGGTGTTGGGTCTAGACTATGATGACTCAGAATATGAGATGACCAATAGAAGACCCTTAGTGCCAAACCTCACTTTTGTCCCTCCAGAAACCTCTTTCCCTGAACACTATGTCGGAAAGGCAGATCTTGAATCCCTGAAATCCGACCTGCAAAAAGTCTCTAGGGATAGGTCCTCAGAGGTGGAAAAGGCTGTTTCTCCAGCTCATGAGCATTTAGTATCTGAGTTTTCTAAAATTCACTCCAGTATTCAATCTACTCTGCTCCAGGAAGTAAGGAAATGCCAGAGTCAAATCGGTGAGTTGGCAGAGTCAGTGGTTTCAGTGAGACAACCTATTGTCAGCTTAGATTCTTACATGGATTCAAGGGCTCAGGTGGATAGAGACCTTGCATATGTCAAAAGTGTGGTTTAGCTAATGGTTACAGTGTTTTAGGAGTTCAAGAAATCTATGGAAACACATGTGAAAGGGAAAGATGATGATGTCAAAAGGTTGATCAGTGGCTTGAAAAAATCTTTCAAGGAGAAAGTGGCCTTCTCTCTGGATCCTCTAGCTACATCTAATTCCACTTAAACTTATCCTCCAGTTGACATTGAAGCTTTTAGGACCATTGTCAGAGAAGAAGTGGAAAAGTTCTCTGGTGATAGTTCCTCAGATTCTCAGGTCATTTCCATTACCATGTAAATTCATAAGCTTGTGGGAGACTATCTAAGGGAAGCTGCTCAGGATCAGAAAGCCATCAAAGATCAATTTGACTTCTACTACAAATGGGTTTACACTCAGCATCGTATGGATGGCCACTTCAAGTTTTCATTGGAAAACTTAAGGATCCCACCTTTCACTTGGGCCTTTAAGGATTAGGTTAACAGACTTAGGGAATTAACTCTTGCTTTGTAAAAATTCATGGAGAATAAGGCTGATTTTATTTCTGCTATGGAGAGAGGTGGAAGTATCATTATGGACTTCAGGAATCTTCTTTTACCTTTCCTTCATGTGGACTACACTCCAATCATAGTTCCTCCTTCTCTGCCTGCTTCTTCAGCTGCTTCAGGTTCCACCAGTATTGCTCCTTTGATGACTCCTTCACCTAACATCAAAAGTATAACCCCAACGATTACTCAGAGATCTACTCATTATAGGTCTGGTGATGCCTTGGTGGTTGCTCCTCCTACCTTACTCACTACCATCCCTTGGCCTATCCCTCTACCTTCAAAACCTGCATCCTCAGTTTCCAAGGACAAAGCTCTTATGGGCATATCTGATGTGGATTGAATGTAGATTGTCTTTGCTGATAGGGATTGATGTACTTTTTGTATAATGTACTCATATTTTATTAATAAAGGTTCTCTCTTTTCACTATTTTTATTCTGTACGCTTTTTGTTAATCATAAAGGGGGATCAAATATTAAATGGGAGAATTCATTTATGGGGGAGAAAATACAAAAAACTTAAATCTACATATTCAATGACATTAGAAGATGTGTTTAACCTTGATTCAAAACTCTTAAATCTAAAGCTTCAATGACCTAATTTGTGATTATCAAAAAGGGGGATATTGTTGGACTCATCTGTTTTGATAATCCCGAAATCATATTTTGATAATCCCAAATATTGTTTTCATTTAAGTGAGAACCATGTCTTCATTCTATGCTGATTATTTTTCATTAATGTTTCCTATTCCTATAGAGTAATATTCATATACTCTCAATCTCACTTCTTGATTGGTTAAGTTTACAGTGCAGAATTTATCTAAGTACAAAGGTTACCATTACAAGGTTACCGTTACAAGGTTACCGTTACAAGGTTACCGTTACAAGGTTACCGTTACAAGGTTACCGTTACAAGGTTACCGATACAGAGGTCACTAGTACAAGGTCATCGTTACAAGGTTACCATTACAGAGGTCACCGGTACAAGGTCACCGTTACAAGGCTACAGTTACAAGGTTACCATTACAAGGTTACAACTACATGGTCATCGTTACAAGGTCACCGCTACAAGGTCACCGTTACATGGTCACCGGTGTAAGCATACCAATGAAAGGTTATAGTTGGAGATTGCCGATGTGAACCTACTATTGAAGCCTACCTATATAAAGGCTATCGTTACTAGTCAACCAACGCTTATCCTTCCATACTTTGTCAAATTCCTGATATTTTTCTAATGGTCATATTTGATAAAATAAATGCTCTGACATTAATTAATGCTGATTGTAAACGTTTCAGGAGACAATATCGTGGATAGTACGAGGTACAAGAAAGATTTCACGTGATCTACTCATTCCTATTGTCGGGCCTCAAATATAGAAGGAAGAGACCCCAAAAGAGAGACAAGTGAAACATATATGCGTACATGAAGAAAGGGTTTCATGACAAGTGTGATATAGCTTACTTGCCAGATCAAAAAGCCGAACCATCCAGCATTAAAACAAAAAAGACCCACAAGCTTCATGAAGATCATTCTAGGATAAACTCATTCCTGCCTTCTGTGGTGCATCAACTATTGATCAAACATCAGAACCAGAAGCAGAACACTGAATGCTAGAACCTGGAGTTGCGACACTCTGTTTTGGAAAAACCTTCCATATATTGACTCGAACTTCAACATTTCTCATTCCAAGGATTCAAGAGCTGAACTGCAAACAGATAGATCCTTCTAAACTCTTTCTCATCATAACTACTCTATTGTGTTTCTTTCTTTTACATCTGTGAGAAGTGTGTCAGTATATTGAACACACTATCTCTTGTGCTTGAACTGGAGGATACTGAATATCCTCACATCAAACTTCACCTATTTTTGTTTCCCATGTATAACTATGGAAGAGACCGTGTGTGGTCTTTATTGTTTGTATTTCCCATGATGAACAGTGGTAGAGGGTGTGTTCCCTGGACAGTTTGTGAAAACTGTTGTAAAGCCCGATACAGGTTGTGTATCAAGTTTTAATATAAACTACTTGGTGGCAGGTGATCACCAAGTGGAGAGGATTAGGTCTCATCTTGAGACTAAACCTCGTGTTTACATTATTGTTCAAATCCTCATATACTCTATTTTATTTTAACCACTGCTTATATTTGCTAAAACATAAAATTGTTTTTTCTTACACTTTGACAGTTAGTTTTGGTTAGTGTTTGTATTTGTTTAATTTAGTAAACTTTTTTCAAAAGTTGAATTAGTGTTCTATAATGATTCATTTGAGGATTAATCACCCTTTGAGAAACCTATTGATCAATTGAACATTTACATTTATACTACCTTAATTAACTGGGTCGTTTTTTAAATTTGGGGTTTTATTAACCATAAAGTTTTTAACAAAAATTTTAATTTGAACACAATTCACCCCCCCTCTTGAGTATCCACTCCGACCAACAAAATATATATAAACACACTCTGATATATAATTTTATATTAATATAAATATATATATAAACACAAGTCAATATAAATATATATATATATATATATATATATTTACACATATATGATAAAAAATATATATAAACATAAATATGTATAAATATTTACAAATGTATATAAATATACACAAATACTTACATATATATGTATTTATTTACATATATTAGAATATGCACGTAAATATAATTTTTTTATTGACACACAAATGTTTATATATAAGCATTATTATTATATGTATATATATATATATATAGATTTATGCATTTTTATAAGGTAAATAAAATAGATAATTATTTATTTTAAATAAAATGAATAAAAAATAATCATTTCTATATGGTTTATATGTTTAAAAATACATTTCTATCCCAAAATGTATGTATACAAGTGATTTATTATAAGAAAATATAAAAAAATATGCATATATTTAATTATAAATAAAACTAAATTGTGAAATACGATAAAAATTCAAAACCATAATATCAATATGGAAAAAATACCTGAGAATAAATTCATGCACCACCGAAGAAATACAATAAGACCCCCTTAAATGAGGATGAAATTCCATCAAATGTTAAAAAAAAATTGGATACCCTATCTAAAAACTTAGTTTTGGAGGCCTTTGGGACCGATTTTGGCCTCGAAAAAATTACTAGGGTTCCATTTAATTATTATAGTGTAGATCTCAACGTGGGCTTTGATTTGATATGTGGTAGAGCCTAAATGGACACCCTGATAGAAAGTTATGGTTGTTTGAAGTTCAAGTTCTATTTCCTACTTTTCTTGAAACTATAATAAATTTTATTCTTTTAATTATTAAAAAAAATTAAATCTAATTTGGTTTTATTTCATTTCATAAGTTTCTATTTTACTGGTTGTGGAGCTAACACGGACTCTTGGGTCAAAAGTTATGGTCAATTGATGTTCAAGTCTGATTTTCAACTTATTAAACATTTGTTTTAAGTTTCAATTTATTATTAAATAATAATTATTAATATTTATTATTAACTAATAATTATAAATATTTATTAATTAACACATTATAATTAATTGAAGTTACAAATAATAAACTATATATTATAGTAAATAATAAATAATAAATCCTAAATCATAATTAAATATTTTTTTACATTTTTTTAATTTAGGGGAAGTTTTTTAAAACTGTCGCTATTTCCTAGTGGTTTTTTAAAAAACCACCGCTAAAAAAATAAAATTTATATATTTAAAAAACATTTAGTGATCGTTTTAAAAACCGCTGCTAAATTTTTTCTGGGAAAACAATTAGTGGTGGTTTTTTGAAACTATCGTGAAAGAAAAGCTAATAAATGACTATTTTTGGCATAGTGTGTGTATATAAATGACCCCTAGTCACTAGATTATATAGAGAGAATTTCATTAGAGATTATTATTTTAGGGAGAATTCATTTAAGTCCAAAATCAGTTTGTGGAGTAATTAAGCTCACTAAGGAGGCAGTCTGCAAAGAAAGATTGGTTTGTAGAAGGTGTTTGTGGGGCACTGTATTCCAAAAATGAGAAGGGATTTATGAGTTTTCATTCATATATGTGGTAAATTCATATCGCAAATAATTCATGTTATTTGGTTCAAGGGTTTTCATGAAGGGTTTAAAATAGTTTTCAAGAGGTCTCTTTGCAAGGCAATCGCTGCTCGATGAAGTGTATTTCATCTATTGGGTGAAAACAGAGCTTCTTGGAAAACTTATTTTTGAAAAAATTATGAGGTGTTTCAAATCAACAGAAGAAACATCTGAAGGATCATTGAACACACTTCAGTTGAGAGATTAGTGGTATTTCAAATTGAGAATATTTTTAAACTGGGAGGGATAGTGAATATTCTTAGAACCTTGAAACAATAGTGTGATTTAGTTGATTTTGTACATTGAAACATTACCTTTATATGATCCTTGGATGTATCCCATTAAGGGTGAAGAAAGTAAAATTGATGTTTCCTATTCATGTTTTAGTTATCCTTTATTATTCAATATTGGAAGGAGAGAGAATAGTGTTTTTTAACAATAAAATAAGATCCAAAGGGATAATTTTTTTAATCAATCATACCCTGATTCACCCCCCCCCCCCTCAGGGTATTTTACCTAGGTTAGATAAAATTAAACTTTTAAATGTTTCAAAAATAACCTAAATGTAATTTTCCCATATAGTTTCTTGTTGTAATTTTACTCAGTTAGACCAAATTGTGTGTGTGTGTGTGTGTCTATATATCATTCTAATGGAAAGTCTTGTAGATCTATTGTGAGATGTTTAATGGTGAGCATGGTGACTCATTCCTCATTCATAAGAGGTTCAGTGACCCTAGTTAGTAGATAAGTCACATGATTCTCAATGATGGTCCCCTCATGGGGTGTGGTTACTTAGTATCAGTTATTTAAAGTTTTGGTAACAACCTATATGGTGTTTTCCCACATATCTTGGAATTAAATTCTACTTAACTAAATTGTGTGAGTTCCATATGAAACTTATCCTTGAAATATTTTTGTGTGTGTATCGTTGACCCTCATATGTCATCATCACTAGTCAATTACCTTATAGTATAACCTTTATGGTTGTATCCTTTTTATGTGTGGTTAACTAAATATTCATATCAACCTACATGGAGTTTTCATATCTAGAATTCTAGGACATCATACTTAACAAACCTTTATTTATGGTTACCTAGTTGGATCTTCTAGTTTGATGTTGATAGGTTACTAAAGGTTTATAGTAAACTAGATCATTTAGGGGGTATTACCATATACAAATTCTTGGTGAGGATCAGTTAATTATCTCTTTTACTTGACATCATTACCCTCTAGGGGTAGTTCCTTATTAGGATGCTCAGAGAGGATCAGATCCTGGTATTCCATGTTGACTAGTTTTAACCCGAGTAAGTAGATGTTATTCTTACCTTCCATAGAGGGGATTGAAAAGTGAATTGGATTCCTTTTGTTGATATAGGTGAACGGATGACGCCCTGTGAGATGTGATCTTAGTGTGAGGTTTGACCTTGGGGCTAGGTGGATAGACCTTGTGAACCTATTAAAAGACTTGATTAATAAATCTATGTGGGAGACCTAGAGGCCCTTATTTATGTCTTTAAACCTTGTAGGTTTATGTTTAATTTAATCGAGGGTGACCTTAATGGTGACTAAGACCAGGTTTACACTTTCTTTTTAAGTAGTGAGCTTTTTTGTATGTTCATATAGAGACAGATTCATAGGAGGGGATAGAGTTTTATGATATATATATGATTATGCCTTTGGTTTCTAAGGAATTTTATAGGGATCTTACATATCAAGACTGAGTTCAAGGGGTAAGAATGTTTGGTTTCTTGACCCTATTAACCAATGGATGCTTTTTAGTAATGTGGTCAAAGAATGGATACATGCTTGTGACTGGAATGATGCCATGGGATGGGCCATCATAGAATAAATTATGGCATATGTGAGGTACCTAATTTTAAATATGAGTTTTGTGGGAACTCTAGATTAATGAAATTTAAGTTCCATGTTGAATGGTTATCTTGTCTTTGTGATAGAAGACTCACAATAATGATAGTTGGGTGTTAATGGTAATCATCCATTTCATGTGATGCTATTTAAATCACAAATTGTTGAGTTTCCATGTGTTAACTGAGGACTGATGGTTTTAAATAAATTTTTCGGGTGTGGTTGTCTGATATTTTTGATAGAATGGGGAATCTACCTTTTTTTAGAGGATATATAAAGAATAAATCATGGGTCATGAGACGGTTGACCCATGGTTGGTCCTGGACACGCATTATTGGGAGACATGGTGTCAGGAGTTGGGTAAAGGAATGTATATCCTAGTTTGATGTGAGTGTGGATCAGGGAGATCTATACACACCTATAAATGAAATATTAGCGTACTCCTAGTATAGAGATTATCATGACCAATATATTAACATCTTCATGAGTATGTTGAGATATCATCTTCTATACACTGATCTTATTAAATATTATTTCTGATTTTATGAAAGGACTCCTTGGGGGATGTGATTGAGGAGTGTTATAAGTAAATCTATATGGTGGGGAGTACACCATTGTTCATCGAAGGGTGGTGACCCTTTTTATGAGTTAAATTTGGATTTTTTATGGGAACTATTCTCAAGAAGTGGGAACAAGTGATGTTTTAATGTTACAGATAATGATTGAGATGAGCAGTTTTGGTTATCATAGTCATTGCATTTGGTGATGGATAGAGCATGGGATGTGGAAATAAGAGTTTGGTTGTGAGGTGATGATAAGGATAATCCTATGGTGGGGAGTACCATATCGGTCGTAGTTTAACATCTTTTATGTTGGGTGAGTTAAAATGTTGTGGGACTAGTCATTATATGGTCAAGATGGTGTAGTTGTGTATATTCTTGATATTGGAGAATAGTTTTTGTTTGACCACCAAGGTTTCTTAGGGATGAGAATGGTTATGGTGGGGAGGTTGTAGAGCCTCATGTTTTTTCAGATTAGAAAATTGAATAGAAAATTGAATTTTTTTTCTTTAGAATTCTTAGGAGGGGTAAATGTTTTTTATTCCCTAGAATATGACCTTAGATAATATTTATGACCACTTTATTGGTCACAAAATAAGTTTTTTACCCAAGAAGATGAGTTTGGTGAAATTCCAAACTGTTCAATTTTTTTAGAAAAATTAATATTTAATATTTAATTAATTAATATTAATTTATTTTAACATGTTCATTCAATGATATAATTTGACCATAGCATTGTATTGTGATTCTACCTTTTACTTTGAGTCCAAAATGGGGTGGTTTACTTATTCATGGAATAAACTCATTTGGACATAGGGACCGGGCCTATGCCCCTTTTTCTTTTTATTTTATTTTTCTTTCTTTTCAATTCCTATTTTATTTCTTATCCTCCTCTAGATTCTTGTATATGCACCTTGTGAGTTTACCTTTTCTTTGACCTAGATAAAATGGATATATGGAGGAAGGAAGAAGAGAGCTTCCACTGCAGAGCTTGGGAGGATCAGGATCATCATGTGAAATCTACAGAAAGTGGAAGCACATGAACTTTTAGTGGATTCTACCCAAAGGTGGATTGTTTTTACATTTCTTCCAAAAAACCATATATATTTATCTATTTATAGTTTTATATCCCTGTTATTAATTCTATGGACCCCTATGGGGTCAATCTATGTTTAATAGGAATAAATCGGGTCTTTCACATTGATTACAAGGTTTTCCCATTTAGAAATCCTAATCACACAATGTAAAGTTCAGGAATACATGATATGTGTTCTTCTAATTAAAGTAATATGAATTTTTTTAATTACACACCATATACTTGTAGTACACACTATATAGTGTAAATTTTTCATGTAGCTGAGTATATAGAAAGATGGGGATTTCATAACTATACACTGTGTACCGTGGGTACCAGCCTTATAGCCGAGTACATGGACAGAAATCCCGTATAGGGGCACTTGGTCATATAGGTTACATGAAAGGAACCATGTGGGATACATGCTATGTAGAAGTACACTGATAGGGTAAAACACGTGGACAAGCCATGTGTGATACACTTATAGGTACCACTTTTATAGTATAGTCTTTGTACATGATTTACACATTGTGTACTTGGGTGTTAAACACTATGTCTGGATATAGTATATGACCATGTGGGGATTTGAGATTATATTCTATGTACTCGAGTATACGCATTATGTACTCCCTCACTATCCTTTTGAGGGATTTTCATGCTTTTATACCTCAGAGTTAGAATATGACATAAGAGCAATCTATTTTGAGCATTTTTTTACATAGATTACAATGATGGAACCTTTAGGGTGATTTAAGGAATCTTAATTGGTATTTTGGGGTGAGTGAGCTATGATGGAGAGGTTTTTCCTCCATTATTTGGTTTTTGTTGTCTCCTATGAGTGATACATGGGATGATACCCACATGAGGATCATATAAAGTGGTTAGTGGACTTCACATGGGTTCTCCATGGTCCTTGTCTGGTGGATCTTGGACAGTACCTGGTTAGAGAGACTGATATGGGAATTGATGAGATAGATTTAGTTGGGTGTTCAGACCAACCTAGAGTGAGACCTTGATCTAATATGTTTCATGATCTTCCTCTCTAGACTGATTCATACAATTATTTTCCCTTGAGGACGTCTCCCTTATGAGATGTACCCTTCTATCTCGAGAGGCTATGATATGTTATAGATGAGTTTGTGGGATGTTTTTAACCTAATATCATTGTTTTTATCAAGTATCCATTATAGGATGACTCATCTTATGTTTCAACTTAATTATTCTCTTGATGGATGCCTCTGTTCACTTAAACTTTCCAAGGATCCCGTGTAGGATGCCTCTACTTACATTATTTATGAGGATCCTATGTGGGATGCCTCAACTTACTTACTATTTCTAAGGATCCCAAGAGGGATTCATTTTCTTACATTCTAACTTATAGGAAACCAATAAGGATGGATTCTATTATGTGTGAAACTAAAGTATCCCAATTAGGATGCCTCTCTAGTGTTTTGACCTAAGGGGCCTGGTGGGTACCCCCAATGTTTGATCAAACCTAAGATAGCACATTATGGGTTTAGGTATAGATTGTGACAGGTGTCACTTGAGAACCCATGCTGAACTTTTGAGCCTGAGGGGATGTGTAATTAGTGATGGATTTATTAATTTGGCTACCCTCACTCTTTATATATGGTTTCACTTGATAACTAATGATGAAGCTATGATTTCCAAAGTTGTTTTGTGGTATTAGGTTGATGATCATGATGGAATGAAATATATGATTGGAATGCCTAGATGTTATTTATGGGATTCTACTTCTAAGCATATTTGATTAATAATAAATTTATATAAGGATTCCTAGAGGTACTTCATGAGATACGGACTTTGAGCCTTCTGATTGAATGTGTCCTTATTAGGGGGTTGGACATGATGCTCCTCATAATTTTTTAGGAATCTTTGGATATAACTCTTCATTACCCCTTGATATGATATTAGAAATTATTCTTGACATTTTTGATTGAGTGGGTTGGATATAATTCTCCAAGACCATGAGATATGACATTATACATGATGCTCCACATCCATAATTGAGTGGTATGAACATAACGCTCTAATTCCATCAGATATATATATATATATATATATAATTGAGAATAGTAAAAATTGTGTTCCACAGGGATTCTTGAGAATAGTGGAAATGGAATTCCTTATATATGTTTGATACTCCATACTGAGGTTTCGAGCAAGGATAGTATACTTTATGGTTTAGGTGCCAGACTGATGCTCTAGGCACAATGTTTTCTTTATGGTTGTGATGATAAGACTGTTTCGGGTTGTATAACTAGAGTTGTGGAACATAATTGAGTCTACCTTAGACTTAGATCCCAAGTGATATGTTTCCTATGGGAGGAGTCACCGTGTATGAGATATTTAGTTAGGCATTCCATGGATGTGGTGCATGTATGCTACTTGGTATACACGGTCATAGTGACATGCTCAGAGAAATTTTATAACTAGTAAAAGTAGGTATGGTTAATTGGGATCATGTTCCCAAGGATCATAAGTGGTTTTATGTTATTTATTTTATTTAGTTGTTTCATATCTAAGTTAGGCATATTTCATGAGCATGCACTTATGATAGTAGATTATAGATCCACTGTTGGGGGGTCTACTAATATTATTTCTCACCCCCAGTATGTGCAACATGGTGTGCATGCATACCTTATGACTACTTTATAGTTGATTATAAATGTGTGAGGTATAGGTATGAGGGAAAGGGTTTCATGTTCAAGCGGAGCTATTCATGCAGATTCCTTTGATCAATATAGAGTATCTTAGAAGTTTCAAATAGATTGGGTATATGGTTTGTCTCAGAGTTAGCAGTATATCCTTGTACTTTTATTTATAATCCTTTATTTACTCCTATATATGTGATTTCCCTAGTGGGTGATCAACACTTTATATATGGAATAGATTTTTGTGATTTTACTACATTACATTTATTATTTCATCATTAGATATATTTATTCTTCCTCAATCATTTTATTTTCTATTATAGATTATGTTTGATTATTTCTTATTGGTTTATTACTTTTATACTAGGTTATACTCTCCAAAAGGACATAACTCAGGACCTCACTACTATTTAGTAGCCTCTAGCATATGGGGTGGTTCTCTTAAGGCATAGTCGCCAACCGATCTAGTTACTATTTATATAGTGAACCGGGTTAGGACATGACATTCATTTATTATGATTATGTTATGGTTCCTGGGAATTGTTTATGATGGTAGGAAGTTCCATTATAAACCAAGGATGGTTAATCCCATTATATCTCTCCAATTTATTGGTTAAAGGGATGGAGTTAATAGATTAGGTTTCTCATAAGAGATTATTGAAATTTACCATGAAGGTTATTCCATTTTTAACTGTGAGGGTTATTCCATTTGTAACAATAATGGTTATTCTATTTGTAACCATAAAGTTAATTCCATTTATAACCATGAATTTTTTTCCATTTGTAAGAGTTTTTTTTTTTTGAGAAAAGCAGTGACATGAACCGGTTACCCAATTCATACCCTCAAATAAATTTATTAAAAAAACAAAAGTTACATTACAAGTGAACAGTATAAATATCTTACACAAACATGGGATTTAAGGGGGTAAAGATGATGACTCTAATATAATCATACCAAAATACTATGTTGTATACAACAATACCCTACCGAAAGTGAAAAAATCATTGGAATGAGTAGTATTTGAGCAAACAAACCTAGCCTCAGAGGAAGGATAATAGAAGTGGAATCATTCTGGAAGTTGAAGACTCCCCAAAGATCTTCCATGCGCTGTTATAAGGAAGTTGTGAGTCTGATAAATTGGAAATGAAGGAGTGCATTCTAGAGAAGTTTGTAGCCCATGATGTTTATACAAGAGCTGTTCGTCTAAGCCAAGCATTCAATTCTTCAATACTAATAGATCCAAAAAGAACCTCCTTTGTAGATGAAGAGAAAGACAGCTGAAGTTAAATCTTCATTTACATGGCACCACACTCAATAGGATAAGCACTAAAAGGTAGAAAAAAGGACTCAATTCAAATAGGAACCAGTTTCATCAAAAAATGAGTCATTTCCATGGAATATATTTGAAGTTGGAGTTTGGGTATTTCTTAAACTCCTCCACCACTTTGATAAATATCATTTTTCTAATTTTGAGGTAAGTATAAGCAGACATATCACCATTTTGGTATTAGCGGAAGGTGGTAGTATCATTATATTCCATCCAAGATTCAAGATATTATGAAAAATACAATTTATATTCAATTTGGTAAGCATCCCTAAAAGTATGTTCATTTTCATTTTCATTCTCACTGGTAGAGAATTATGAGTCAGTTGAATAGGAGGAAGTAGATAAATGTTCAGTAGGAACGGGATATGGGGGAATAATATTTATTTCATTATTAGTGATGGATAGGGATTGTGTGATAATGGTTCTCTCAATATTAGAATGATCCCTACATTTTTAGGTTTTCCTGGCACTTGGAGCGATGAAACCATCGGAATCGATCATTTATTTTTTTCCTTTATTATCCCTTGATTTCAAAAAAATCTTCCTCAAGCTAGCGAGAATTTTCAAAATCATCAGGAATAGAATCTCTAGATTCAAATTGATCATTATATATCTCTCCATGATCTATTTGATTGATCTCTATATTTTTGGGTTTAGGTTTAAGATGAAATTACTTATCTTCATTTGTAAAATGGTTATTTTCCACATTCTCTATGAAACTAGAGTGGATAGTAGATGGAATCTGATTATTAGGAGAGAATGAGGAATTATTGTTAGAAATACTATCAATAGGGTCCCCTTTATGAGAAATATATAGTCCTTTTATAGATTAATTTTCAACCCATATTTATTTAAAATGAGATAGGAGGTTCAAATCAAGATTTTTATTCTCACATTCATTTACAGAGTGCCAAATTATAGAATATCTCTTGCAATAGGATAGTAAATTTTTGAAAACAACCTCTTGAATAAAGCCATTGTCTACATTTTGAATCCAAAATCTTTATGTAAGAGCTTTTGAAATATCAATTTCAGTACATATTCAAGCAACTGAAGGTCGAGACTGATTCAGGGTAGCAAAGTCAAGCTTAAGTGGATGACCAAAAAGACTAGCAATGGAAAAATGGAATTCTACTTATGGAGATGCAATAGAAGTCTAGGGAAGCCCATCCAAATGGGGAAAATAAGCGCCTTTGAGTTAATAAAAAATTACACGGACTATTTCAATACCTTTATGAAACATCCAACAAAATACCATGACCCTCTCATCCAAAGCCTATAGTAGTCATTTTCTAATGAAAAATGAAAAAGAACATGTGATGAATTCATCAAACCGATGTGAAAGTTCACAAATCCTATGTTTTCCAAGGTCTTGTAGAGGAAGACTATTGATGGTCTTCATTTTCTAAATTTTCCAAAAAATAAAAAATAAAGATTCAAGGAGAGAAATTGTACATATTCTTTTGATAAAGAAATATATGAAAGACCTCGATGCCAGTATTTCTTCAGATCAGTGCATTCTGAGGTCTTCAAATCTGCTAGAGACACTCATCCCATAATGACATCTATAAAGGATCGAGGTTCGACACTAGGGATTATACTCAGTTTTCCTGTGATGATATCTACAAAGGATCATGATTCATTAGGGTTTCTCCTATGATCTCCCATGGGTGAAAACTCTTGTGCGGACAACATTCCCATAAAAGTGAGTATAAGAGTGATTATATGATTGACATAAAAATGATGCCTTAATTTACCTATATGATTTATCTATGATTTTACGAGTTTTTAAGGAAATCATATAATTTCAAAAAGATAAAAAAGAAGATTATTTTTTAAAGGAAGGTATATGATTCTTCTAAATGGTGAAATGTATACCTTTAAGAAAAAGTTTTAATATTTTTAACTATTTCAAATAAATCTAATTATTTTTATTTTTTCCTTTAATATATCTTATGAAAAGTTTTATAAAATGATTTGGGAAGAGAATTTGATCTCTTGGTCAATAGAATATTTATTTTGAGCTCAAACATTATTTTAGAAAAGGAACTTTTTTGTGAAAATTCATGGAATAATGAGTTTCATTATTTTTTTATGTCCCTTTCTATGATTTTTTTTCCCATCCCATGTTTTTATTTTTTTTCACTAGTATTAAGGATGAGTATGAAAAAAGAAGAAATCAAGTTGAAAGTCTAGAATATTTATCATGAATATAAAATGTGTTTCATTATAAAAGTTTTATATTTTGGAAAAATGTACATTGAGTAGAAGTGTACACATTTTAATATATGGGTTTTTTATATAAGATTTATTACCTAATTCACTAAAACTATATACCAAAAAGATCCTCTAAATGAAAGGAAGTGAATTATTGACTAAAACTAAAGATTATGTAATATTTAAGGTTGGTTCCTAACAAAAAATAAATTTTCTATAATCATTTTTATATCTTTTATATATTCATTAAATATATCCTTATTAAAATCCTTTTAAATATGAAACAAAAAAACGTATCACATCACTTCTTAGAGTTGGTAACCCACACATATGCACGGGTGTTGTTATCATTTTCAAATAGATTGGAAGTTAATAAAGTAGATATGATATTATAATTATAGAAGAATAATTATGTCATAAATATCACATATAAACATTAATTCTATATTTATAACCATAAAAGTAAAATGGTGATGAAAAATTAATCACATCGTTACATGGAGATGGTAAGTCATGTGTACGCAGGGGCGCTATTTTCTCTTTTCATAAGATGGAAAAGAGGTGGAAAATATTTTTCACATATCCATAATAAAATCTTAATATTTATGATAATATATTCATTATTTTAGAATGGTTATAATATATTTAGATGAATTATAATAATAATTAAATTTGAAAGAGTCGGTAAATACAATTATTACTTCTTCGGTAGACTTCCTTTAGATCTCCAATTCAGGGACATAGGGCTGGTATTTTTTGAAATAAAAGTTTCTATAGGACTTTCATAAGGACATTGATAAGAGAAATGTTTATATTTTTTTCTAAAAAGTTTTATAAATGTGGTTTAAACATAAGAGAGAAGGGTTTTCCTTTAATTAGTGAGAGGAGGGGCACTCTTATAATTACTTAATGTATTAAATGAATATAAATTAATTTTTATAGTAAAATAGATCCAAATTGATAAAATTAGAAGATATGATGAGTATGAGTCTAAATAATCTCATATAATATAATTTTATCATGTTTTTATTATGATTTTACCCATATATCTATGTTTTAACCCTTGTTAACCCTTTAGACAATTACCTCAACATACTATTTTTATACCATTTAAGGTTCATGAATGTTACCATAAAAGGAAAAGATATCCATAAATGCACTATGAATGATATTTTAAACTTTATATCATTTAATTAGGGTAAGATTATATTTTTAGGAATTTTAAACCATTTAATAAAATATCATTTATTATAAAATATCATTATTGTCATTTTTGGAACAATTCATTTAATTTGACTTTGAAAACAACATGATAGAAATGTAATTAGAATATAAAACATTAACTCATCCCTAATATGTTTTATTTTTATATAAAATTAATATTATGTAGTAATTCATCCATATTGTATTACTTAATATTTTTAAAATCATTTATTTTATTTTTCTATAAATTGATTAAATATTTTGTCGGTGTTGCGTAAGAATTTACACTAGTTATTCAAACACTAAAAATTAAAAATAAATTAACATGATAAAAAGATTAATTTTCTTCAATATAATATTTTCTATTCATTTTTAACAAATTATTATCCTTATTTTAACATACAAAATATATTAAATGAAATAGAGTGATGTTTTGGGATTTTCTTTACATAAAATAATATAATTGTCATTACTAAGTCCAAATGAACCCAAAATTACATATATTCTATTTTGGGATGTATATAGTTGAATACCTCCCATAAAATTAAATAAAATAATTTTGGGGTGATTTTTAAATCCTTATCACATTTTTGTAACCTTAATTACCTGATTTACCCTTTACTAAGGTCATAGATTTTACCATCATTTCTATTCATAATGGATAAAAATAAAATAGACCTATTTACCAGAATTTTAACATCCTAATTAAAAATATGGTATCATTTTTTCAATATTAAATTTCTATAAGTGGTAGAAATTAATTTTAATACAAATTCATAAAATGAAACGAAAAATTGTTTTTAAAATATATGTTTCTAAGCATAAAAAATTAACTTATATCAAAATCATGAAAGGAATTGATTAAAATTAAACTATTATAAATCAAATAGATTTGATGTAACTTTAAGTCCATATCCAAAATATAATTTTACTTTAAAATTGCTTTTTTTAATGAAAATAAATCAGAGTACTAAAAAATCGGTATTTTTCACTATTCACTAAAAAATCAATAATTTCTAAAGCATCCTAAATTTCCAACCTAAGTTATTTTTTTGATAATTAATTAAAAAATAAATTTAATTAAATCATGTTAAATTTATAATATTTTATAACTTATGTTTTAGTCACATTCTTGAATAAAACTATGTGTATAGTGCTATTATTTCTTTAAAAAAGAAAAGCTAACTATAATTAAAGATCATATGTTACATTCTTCTCTATATTACAAAAATCATCCTCAAAGTTTCTAGAATTTCACCTCATAAACAGATTTGGGTAGTTCTTCATCATAATTTCTTCAGGTTCCCACATCACGTCTTCTATATTATTATTTCTCCAAAGTGCCTTTACCAGTCGAGATGTCTAATTCATCAACACTTGTTTTCTAGTGTCTTGAATCGGGATAGTGTCTTTATAGTAATATATATTAGGATCCAATTACATTCCCTCATGGGTGAGCACATGCATTGGATCTAGAATTTACTTCCTTGGAAATGAGATATTTAATACATCATGTGATTTAGATAAGCTCGGTATCATTTTGAAATGGTAATCCATAGCTTCTATTCATTATAAAATCTCAAAAAGGTATAATGTACCTAGGGAAATTTTTTCTTTCTTACTAAAAATTATAACACCCTTTCATGGAGATAATTTCAAGAAAACATGATCTCCCACTTTAAATACAAAATATTTTATTTGGTTATCAATATATATCTTTTTCTTACTTTGATCTGCTTTGATATGTGTTTGAATAGTCACTACCTTCATCATTGTCTCCTCAAAAAGTTTTGGGCCAATAGTATTTCTTTCACCAACTCTATCCCATCAAGTTGGAGTACAATATCTATTTCCATATAATGCCTCATACAACTCCATTTGAATACTTTAATGGAATCTATTATTATACGAAAACTCTACTAAAGAAAAATATTGATCCCACATACTTTTAATGCCAAGTGAGAATGACATAAACATGTCTGATAAAGTTTGAATAATTAATTCATATTTTTCATTAGTTTTAGGGTGATAGGATGTGATCAAATGAAGTTTTGTATACAGATCATTCTGAATATTTTTCCATAAATTTGATGTAAATCATAGATCATGATCAGACAAAATTGAAATAGGTTCATTTTGAATTCTTATAACTTCATTAATATAGAGTGGTGAAAGATGATCAAGAGGTAAATTTTCTCTTATAGTGAGAAAATTTTCATATTTGGTAAGGTGATCAATATTAACTCATATTAAATCATTATTTCTAAGAGTCTTTGGTAATTTAGTGAAAAAGTCTATAGTAATGTCATCCCATTTCTAAATAGGAATAAACATACTAACACATAATCATAAATTTCCATTTTTATATTATCCTATAAAAAATGTTCCTTAAAATATCTATACATCATTGTGTTACCAAGGTGTAAAGAGAAAATTGAGTTGTGATCATCATCTAATAATTCCATATTTATCTCAGGTATAGATGGAACACATAGCCTCTTTCCAAATTTCAAAACACTATCTTCATATACAAAGTCTACCAATTTTCCATCATTCACAACTCTAATTTTATTTTGAAAATTATCATCATCAGGCTGAGAACATATTATCTTTTCCTATAAATATGTTTTTAAATCATTTAAAAAGGATTGATCTTTCCCCTTCCTTAATAATTCTCATATCTATCTTTACTAAACCCATAAACATAGGATCCCTATCAATGCTCGTTTTGTTCATGGCTCTATGATTTTTCCCACTCAATGCATTTTCTACCATATTTTCCTTCCCTAGTTTATAGTTTATTGATAAATTATAATCCTTGAGTAGATAAAGACATCTCTTTTTCCTCATATTGAGCTATTTTTATGAAAATATTAATTTAAGGATCTTATTATCTATGTATATCTCCCAACTTTTACAATAGATATAATGTCTTCATATCATTAAAGAAAATATTACAGCTACCAGCTCAAGATTATGAGTTGTATAGTTCTTGTTGGGAGCCTTTAAATACCTTGATACATAAGAAATAGCATTATCCTTCTATATAATGATACAACCAAGTACCTTATTTGATGCATTAATATATATATAATGCATCATTTCCTTTTAATATATTCAAAAATCAGAGCATTTTATAATATCTTCTTAAATTCTTTAAAAAAATTATTCACATTATTGTGTCCATGTGAACTTAATCCCTTTACATGCAAGCCTAGTTAATGGGTTAGCCAATCAGGAAATTTTTTTGAACAAATTTCTAATAGTAACCTATCAATCCATTAAAAATATGTAACTCTATTTTTTTTGTTAATATAAGTCATTTATTGACAACTATTTTCTTTCCAGGATCAATTAAGATTCCATCCTTGGAGACAATATGGACATGAAATAAAATTTCTGAAGATATAATTAAAACCTTCTAAATTTTCCATATAACTCATTTTCTCTAAGATTCTCAAGAATGATCTATAGGTGATTCTCATAATCCTCATAGATTTTAGAGTACACTAGGATATCATCAATAAATACCACAAAAAAAATATCAATATATTCCTTGAATACTCTATTCATTGGATTAATAAAAACAAATAGTGAATTATTCAATCGAAATAGCATTATTGTAAACTTGTAATGTTCATACATCCTACAAATTGATGTATTTAGAAAATATTCCTTCTTTATTCACAATTGATGATACACGTAATAAACATCAAACATTGAAAAATATCGAGCTTTGTAAATTTTATTAGACAATTCATCAATGTGAGGAATATGATAATTGTTATATATATTAATAGCATAAATTAACCTATAATAAACATGTAGCCTCATAGATCCATATTTATTCTTCACAAGAATAACAAGGGTTCATTGAGCTGAAACACTAGGGTATATAAGTCCTTTATCACATAACTCCTATAGTGGTTTCTTTAAATCCACTAATTCAATAGTTTAAATTCTATAGGGAGTCTTTGATATTAGTCTTGAATAAAGGATTAAATAAATAGAAAACTCAACTTCACATTCTAGTGGATATTAAATTAATTCATCATGAAATAAATCAATTAATTCATGTACAATAGGTTCATCATCAATTTGAAGATTACATTTTCCACTTGTAAATTGTGTCTTCTCTTATTTACAAATAATCTCATTTAGAAGAGCTATAAGAGTTGGATATAGACATGACTCTAATGATGAAGTCTCCCATCAAAATATTAGGAATTGTATATCCTCATCTTCAAACATAATTTCATTCTCTTAGTAATAAATTTTTTCATTATATTTTAAAATAAAATCCATAATAATGATTATATAAAAAATAAACCATAGGTATAATAATAAAGTCTATAAATATGGCATTTTTGTGCTTCATAATGGGAACTAACTAACACATCCTTATTATGGTGATATTTTCACTAGTAGTTTCGACTGACAACTCCTTTATTATGGTGCTAGGGAAATATCTTATTTTCATATAAAACATGGATGATATATAAAAATTTGAAGATCTAGAATCAAATAAATAATTAGAAAATTTTGAGTCTGTGATTAAATTACCTAAAACCATATCCTTAGTAAATTCAACCTCATCTATAGTGAGATCGTAATCTTGATCTTCTCCCCTTGGCCTCTTCTATAGTAGATTCACTTGATTATTGGTACATTTGTGTGAATAATTTCACATTTATCCACATTTGAAGCACTATAAATTATTGGTTTCTTTATTATCCTTCCAATAATTATCCATAAGACCCCTATATAAAAACTTTTAATAAACTCTCATGACCTTCAATCATTTTCTACAATGTTTCATTCAAAAAAATTTACATGATGGGAATTTATTAATTCCATTATTCTTATTTGATGCCTTACATTTTTCTTAGTTCTTATCCAACCTCTTCTTCTTTTTATTTTTCATGAATATATAGGATCTATAAAATTCATTTACTATTTTGATGGAACATAATATTATTTCATCATATGATGAAAAATTTTGAGAAACCAGTTCCCTTCAGAGTCTTGGATGAAGACCTTTAAAAAAATGGGCATTATTTCTCTATAGATTACATATGTAATATATAGAATAACTATATAGTATTGTAATGGTATCCTCATATTCTTCAACACTTTACTATTACTTTTACTTTAAGCTAAGGAACTTTATTTTCATTTTAGTTTGCTTCTCATGAGATAGATATTTATCAATGAATGTTACTTTAAAATATCTCCATTCCATATGATCTATTTCTTCCTCCACCCTAGTCTTATGAATCCATGACCACTATTGATCAATATTAGTTCTATGACAATACACTTCCATCATAACCTTTTATCTTTAATTGTGTCCCAAGTATAGAAATATCTTTTCAAGATACATAATCCATTTCTTAGCTACCATTGGATTAGAATTTACACTAAAATATGGATTCTTTCATCAAATGAAATGATCCAATATATGTGTATCATGTTTTGGAACATCATGTTACTTTATATTTTTAATTTTATTAGTCATAACCTCGTTCATCTGCCCTAATATGACTATAATCTTCTCATCTCCAAAACTAGTTGATTTGGATTTCTTAGCAAGCCAATATGTGCATTGATCGCGAGTGTTGATTCCCTTTCTATTGTTATATGGAATCTATAAATAATGGAACATGCTAAGTTAAATCATGATAATTTTGAATATTTATCTATAAAATAAAAATACTTCTAATGATAAAAGTTATTAAATACTATAAAGGGTTATCATAGTTATCATGTTAGCTATGTTCATTTAAAATCTAGTTCCCAAGGTTTCTACTAAACATCCTATGATACAAACTATAACAACCCCAACTCCAGTTACCCAAAGATGGTGTCTAATTTATTAAATTGGAATTATAAACAAGGGATTTTATCTCTAAGGAAAAAATCAGTTTAATAGTCTTGAATAATAATATACATCTATGACTCTCATCTTTGCATTGGGAATAAAATATAAAACATGGAAAATAACATGTTTGGGGTCCTTAAAATTCATTCAAATATTTCTTCTTAATATCCTTGGGAAAGGGAAAAATAAGGGTGATCACAAATTTTTATTAAGGGTAATGTACAAAATATAATTTTTGAGTAAATAAATTATCATCAATATGGCCAGGTAAATAATTAAAAACACATTCCATTTAATGAGAAACCTGGGCACAAAATAAATACATGGATAATATCAAATGAAATAATATCATGGATGATAATAATTTAATTCTCAATGAATGAAATTCATAATGTTGTATATCTTGATCTTAGACATCATAATATCATTACCTCCCAAGGACTTGTGCCAATAAAATTTAAACTATGTGTAGCCATACACTAAAAACCCATTTAATAGGGTTAGCCAAATAGTTTTTCAAATGAGACTTGTCAATGAATCAAGGGGAAATATAATTCAAGGCCTCACAGATCACTTCATTTCCAATGCATTCCTCATATATTGAATTATTAGTTTAATTCATGAACAATATTCCTTATCAATAAATATTCATGTTAAATAAAGAATATGGAATATCAATATTTTCCTAGTCAAATACAAGTTCAAAAACTAAAACATGAGTGGAACATTTTAATTGATAAATTCGATATTATCGATATCATGTCCCAAACCATGTTCATTGAACCACCCCAAGAAAGGACCATAATCACACACCTTACCACTAGGGAATACGCTGGTTTACTATAGGTAATGAATATAGACCTTATTCGTATGAATTTTTATATTTTCTATTTTAAAAAAATAGGAATTATATTTATATCTTTTCATTGTAATAATTTTATATGAGTTGATTAAAATAATCTTTTGATATAAAGAGACCAAAATTTTATTTTTTGGAAAGATGCATTTTTAATTGAAAAATATTTTTTATAAATTAAATAATATTTTAAACAAATAATATTTTAATAAAATATTATTAATAGATAATATTTATCTAAATATAAATGATAATATAATAAAGTATAATGTAATTTTTATATGGGAAATAAAGTGAATAATATCGTAAAAAATAGTAGTTTCTAATAAATAGGGATTTTTAATTAAAAGTGATAATTCTCATATTTAGAAAAATAATTTGCTAAAATAAATATTATTTTCTAAATAAATATAATTAAATTATCTAATGGTAAATTTTTTATGATTTTATAAGATAGTCGAATTCTTTGGTAAAAATTTAATATGGTATAGATATACAGTCTATATTATGACATCATAAAAGGCCTCCATGAACAAATATATATTGATCCTTTAGAATAATGTAGTTTTTAAGTTATTTTATTATATTTATATATGCTTAATATATCCTCTAAAACCTATATTATATTTTAAGGTTTTAAAATCAATTATTTATCAACATGACTCAAATAACCATAACCAATGGTATTATTTTTAGGAGTTAGGTTATTATACTAATAAAATATTTAACGCACACCTCTTTGAAAGAAACTATGGGAAACCCATGGGTATTTTTGTGGGTTTTATTATTTTATCATATAGAGTTTGAAAACTGTGTTTAAAAATTATTAAAGAATTCCCCTCCCCTTTGTTATAAATACCCACCCATCCTCTCACACTTATTCACTCAAAACACATTGATCATGAAGTTCATCTCCCTATCCCTATCTAAATCCCTCCCAAGGTGCTCTCAAGATCTTAATAATCTCATCCCAATATTTTAGATGTGCCTTCTTAAGGTAAGGGATCCTCAACTATTCCTTTTTACTTCAAGTACTTTCATTCTAAAAAGCCTTTTGATTTCCAATTTTTCATATTGTAATTTTTTTTAAAAACCCTTTACTTCCCTTATCATACCCAATTAATTATGGTATACCTTTCTCTCTCATTAAACCCTCCCTTGATACATTATGTTCACCTGTTATGCTTCTAAAATTTTCCTATGATTTTTCCATGTCAAAAATTCATGTAATCAATACCCATACCAATTTACAATCAAGGTTATTAAACTAGATATAACTATAACTCATTTATTAGGGATATACATTAATATAACCCACACTACTTGATCATTATATTAAAAGTGATTAAATGTTTCCTTATGTTGTATGATCTATGTGGCGCACAAATGCATATAAATGATATGAATGTGACAGGTGGGCCCAAAATTATATATCCCTCCAATGCATTGGGTAATTTTTTTATCTAATGAGATACCATGTATGGTTCATAGTAGGTTATCCTAAGTACATAATTTAATGATTCCTCAGAGGTTAGTCTTAATTTATGCTTATGTTTTCATGTTTTATGTTGTTGCCACATTCGTATGTTTCCTTGATGTTATCATCTTTTATCATTCTTCAATGTTCATTTTTACCATTCTAACCCCTTTTAGGATACCTTGATATACCTATTGAATAACATGTATTGCTTTCATGAGGTTATTATTTGATTATTCTTGTACTGTGATTTTTAGATCACTCTTTTTTATATGTAAATCCCTAGGTTATCACGTGTGGTATTATAATATAAGTGGAATAAAAAAGGACATGTATTAAAGTCTTTAAATAATTTAATTGTGACCATGTTTCATGTTATTATGATATGAATATGATTACCTAATGACATTGGGCCACATAATCTTTTGGAATTTAATCATTCATTTTTTATGTAATAAATAATAAAATAATGTTTTTTAATGTTATGGGTTGTCTTAGTTGGTATCATATTAAGGTCTAGTTATTTTTAGGGATTAGGATTAGAAAAATTTAGTAAAATATTTATGGATGAGGCTAAACATAAGAAAAAATCCATCAATTAAGGTAAAGTATATATTAATTGGTTTCCAGGAAATAAAATCCATATCCGAGTAATATAAGTGAGTGTGAATCTAGAATAGTTATACCAAGGGGTTATAACATTGAAAAGGGAACATTTAGAATTGACTTGATTTTCATGTAGTGCAAAAAAAGAGTCCTTACTTCACACATGGTTTGAAACTCTTGGGGGATATTCATTAGTAAATTTAAAATCTCTTTATGAATCATTTTTAAGGGTCCAAAAATTCCCATAAAATTTTATATTAGGAAATAGACCATGGGTAAATTTGATTGAGACCTAAAAAACCATAGGTTAATAATTGTATTTCATTTATGAGTTATCCCTTTAATTTTTGTAGTTTCTCTTTTATGTATTTAATAGTTTAATGAATTTCATCCATAATTCGCTCTTTATTTTAGTCTATTCCTAGAAATAGGAGGAACTAATTCAACAACCAATGTGAGGGGAAATGCCTAAATGTGGTGCCCAACCCAATGGTGGAAGGATTCGAGAACTTCATGACAATACTTACTCAATTAACTCAAGTTATAAATAGAAAATTGAATCAAGGGGAAATCCCACGTCCCCCAAATAAATAGAAACTTTCAATTAATACCTTTAAGTAATAAAGGATTACAAATTTTAGTGGATTTTATGATACATTAATAAAATAATAGAGAATCAACTCTATTTAAATCATATTATAAATCCTTTAATTATATAATAAAAATAAGTCTGTGTTATCCATTTATCATATAGAGGGAAAATTTTATCAATGGTGTACATTAATCAATAATAAAGAGAACTAGGAAGAGATTTAAGTGATGGAGTGGAATGAATTCTAGAAAAAGTTTTTCAATAAATATTTTCCTCGTACTCCCTAACATAAAATGGAGAGGGATTTCTTTAGACTCATGAAAAAGGATGAAAAATCCATCAGGGAATTTGAGGTGAACTTTACATGAATTTCATGATATGTCTCTAGCATTTTCATTGACTCTGAAAGTAGATTTGACCACTTCTTTGGTGGGATAAAGATAAGTCTATGAAAATAATTAGTTATTCAAGACTTTTAAGTCTATAAGTAAATTTTATGATTTTCCCTCAAACTCAATATGAAGATTAGTGAATATCATAGGTCTCATGGGTGAGGAGATAGGAAGTGGAGAAAGGATTTTAATTCTAGTGGTGCGATGAATAAATCTCATGGGGGTAATAAAGTATAACACCCCATTTTTCAAATATGTGGGAAGAAGAATCCTAAAAATTTCCAAAAGGGGACTAAGAAATTATTTAGGTGTGGAAAAGAATGGAACCAATCTAGTGAATGATGATAAAAGAAACCCACCAATGTGATGGAATAAAGTAATTCTCTAGTCAAACATCATCATATTGTCCAATGCTTCAACTACAAGGAATAGGTACACTATACAAACCAATGAACTAATCCAAGGGTTTATAATGATAAACGATGCCAAAAACCTATAAGGCCTTGAGAGTAAAAGAGATATTATTCCATCATAATTTCTAAGGTGTATCCCAATAATAATTTGGTGATAGGTATACTGGTTATTCATTCAAGAATATTAAACATATTATTTGATTCTCATTCTACACATTCTTTCATATCATGCATGTTTAGTAGAACTATTCAAATACCACCTCAAAACATAGAATTGGAGATATCTATGAAAATATTAAATGGGGAAATTATTTAATACTAATTATATAACTTCTCCCATGTTCATATTTGTAGGAATAACTTCCCAATAAACCTTTTAATACTCCCTTTAGTGAGATTTCATTAAATTTTGGTTATGGATTGGATTTAATTATATAGACTCAACAAAAATTGCTGAGATAAGGAAATCAACATTAGTATAGCTAATCACCCTTTGATTCTATACAAGTTCGTGGGGAGGATGGATCTTCTTTACTTTTATTATCTCAATAAAGGATATTTTTCTTTATAAGAAAGATTATCTAGATAAAATGATTGAGAGTAAATAAATGATCATCCTTGATGATAATACCATTATAAGGGAATATGAGGATGTATTTACCAAAGAATTTACAGGTCTTCCTACAAGCTATGAGGCTGATTTATCAATCGATCTTATACTATAATCTTTTCCAATATCCATGAATCCATATAGAATAGACACTATTGAACTTTAATAGCTAAAAAAGAAACTGTATGAGAATCTAGATAAATGGTTTATATGCCCAAGTGCTTCACCATTGATTTAATTAGTCATATTTAACAATAAAAATGATGGTTAAATACACATCTACATTGATTATCATAATCTAAACAAGATCAGATAAAGAAAAAGTATCCTCTTCCTCATATTGATGACTTATCTGTTCAACTACGTAGATAACAGTACTTCTCTAAGGTGGATCTTCAGTTGGGATATTATCAAGTAAAGCTGAAGAAGTAGGATATCCCCAAATTTTCTTTTCATACAAGTTATGGGTACTATAAGTTCATATTGATTCCATTTTGAATCATTAATGATCTAGTTATCTTAATGGGCATAATGAATAGATTCTTTATGGATTAAATTGATAAATTTGTGGATATATTTATAGACCATATTCTTATATACTCTAGAATAAAGGAGCGTAAGAACCCGGATCTTCGTTCAGGTATGTTTTTCCTTTTTTCTGGAGCTTTTAAGAAAAATGGTTTTTCTAGAAATTTTCAAAGTACACTCCGTGTACTTTCTGAGTACACGCCGTGTACTCTGTTCTGGCTTGAATCCATGTGTTGGCCGTGTCCGGGCCACACACATGGTGTGTAAGGCTGAGGTGGAGGCCGGTTAATTTAGAGTACAGAAAAATTGAAGTACACACCGTGTACTCAAGAAGTACACGCCGTGTACTTTCTTTTTATTCATTAAACGGACCGGGGTCGTTCCTAACCCCTATTTTCATCTTCTTCTCCAGTTTTCAACCGTCCGAGAGCGACCGTACGGCCGGATCTTTGACGGAGTCCTTCCTTGCCGTCCGTTCTCCGATTCGAGCACGGTCAGTTGCGTTGGAATCGCAGCAGTGAGTTCTTCCTTCTTCCTTAGCCTCATTTCTTGATTCCTCCTCGTTTCCAAGTTATCGTGGGATGAAATTTTTGTGTGTTTTCTCAGATCTACATTGTTCTATGTTGAATCTGTCGTCGAGGTTCACGTATATTGATCTCCTAGGATCGAGGTAGGTGGTTTGTGCCTTTCTGTACAAAGTTGATGAATATTTTGTGCAATGTCCACCAATACCCCTGAACGGGGTATTGCGTATTTTCTGTTTTTCCCTTGTTGCTTTCATGCTTTGCTTGATTTCTTTAGTAGAGGTTATTTCTTGTGATTAGAGTAGTTTGTTTGTTCTCAGATTGTTTTTCCATACTTGTTCTGCCTGTTTTGCGTTTCCCAGTTGCCATGCCTAGTTGTAGGATAGTGGAACTATTGTTTTATTATTGCTGTTGAGCCTTAGTTTTTAGCCAAGTAGTTCTTGAGGTTTACTTGGACGATATACATGCGCTGATCATGTTTAGTTATACTCAGAACTGTGAGAACCTAGAGTAGTAGACGAGAGGGAGAATTGACGGAAGGGCTTCTCTAGAGTGTCTTTTAACCACGATGCAAGACCAAGGGGAGAATTGACGGAAGGGCTTCTCCAGAGTGTCTTTTAATTATGACGCGAGCTATAGGGGGAATTGAAGTTGAGTGCTTCCCCATAGAGACTTTAGCACGATACGAGACTATAGGGGGAATTGATGGTGAGTGGTTCCCCAGAGAGTCTGCTTAACTACGTAGCTGAACCAGAGGGGTGAGACTGTGTGTGCCTCCCAGAGGGTTGCTAGTACTTAGAGGTTGAACCATAGGGGTTAGACTATGAGAGCTACCCTGAGGGTTACCTGTTTTCTTCTTGTTACTGACTTCTTCCTTGTGTGCTTTACTTGTTAGAACTGTGTTTTGTAGCTGCTTGTGCTTTTCCGTTACTGCTTCTTATTTTATTACTGCCATGTATTCATTGACTGTTAGGCACAAATCTTTGGGTGATTGCCTACTGGGATTGTATCTCACACCCTTTTTGGGCCATGCTTTTGGGCCCAAGCAGACTATGTTGCTGCAGGTATAGATAAGGGAAAGTGCCCTTCTACTTCAGGGTCTTGACTGCATCAGGAGCTGGGGAGCATAGGACCGAGCTGTGGCTCACGATGCTGAGGAGATTATTTTGTTTTTCTTTTGCACTTAGTTTCAGTTGTATTCCAGCACATTGTTGTGTTTTCTGTTTTCCTTAGATACTTGTACCTGCTGCATCCTTTTCATCATAGTTATATATCTACATTGCTTCCATTGTTTTGTTTCTGTTGTTATGCATGTCGTTTACTACTTCCGCTATTTATTGTTGTTTTCTTACCTTTCATACCTTACCGAATAAGGGAATAGTTTCCCCACCGACTCACCAAGGACCTCTCTGCTAGTCGGAAGCCTCTGGAATTCGGGGAAACACGCTTGAGGTCATGTGGTGACCGGGTACGGGGCACCAGTGGAGGGGCTCCGGACTCGGGATGTTACAAAGTGGTATCAGAGGAGTTCTTTTCTCTTGTATTGATGTTTGGAGACCTTATCCAGGGATAGGAAGGATTCGGTACTTGGCATTAAGTTGTGCTCGGGAGTAGCTAACCCGTGTATAGGGAAAATTCATACTACCTCGTTAATTACAGTTTTCAGTTTTTGAGATTTTATGGTTGGTATGTTTTCACCTAGAGTGGTTCGTATGACTTGTGCAGTTATTGTTTTGATATTTTGGTTCTATTTCTGTCTCAACCTGATGAGATGAGGGTATTCCATCTCATGCATCATATAGACACTTGTAGGAATCACATGTCATGCATTCTTTCCATTCCATCTAGGGTGAATTAGCGATTGCATGCTGTTGTGATAGACTATGTGTAGATTATGCATGTTGTTGTGATAGTTTCTTGATAGATTCTCTACTGTTATGTTAGAAAACTGTTTTTTTTTTTTTGTTCTTTTTCTTAAAGTGAATGCCAAATTTTGGTTCTTGAGGTGTTATGGGCCCTCGCGGATCAGAATTTGTAACTTTTCGCCTTGTTTTTATGTTCTAGGATTCTGTGCAGTTTCTGAGCTACTCCCCAGAAAAACCCAGAATACACGGCGTGTACTTTTTAGATACATGCCGTGTAGTTTTCAGGCTATGTCACTGACTGTGTGAGCATAACATGGTGTCGTGGGAGTAACTTCAAGAACACGCTGTGTACCATTGGTACACGCCATGTGAGTTCGGAGTCGTGTACCCAGTCGTGTCACTAACAACACGGGTCGGGGAAGCTCGAGTAGAACATGTTGTGTCCATAGGGAACACGTTGTGTAGTCTTTTCTAGGTTCCCGGCCGTGTCACGAACAACATGGGCCGGCGTTACCATCCTTTCCACATGTCGTGTTTGTTCGGAACACGCCGTGTAGTCTTGCCCAGGTACCCGGCCATGTCACGAACAACACGGGATGGTTTCGCCTTCGCCTATTCACGTCGTGCTTGTTCGTAGCATGCCGTGTAAGGTCTAGCTGTGTAGATGGTTGTGTACTAAACAACACGGACCACCGAATCCTTGTCTAGTGCATGCCGTGTTTGTTTCGAACACGCCGTGTAGTATCGGGTTGAGTCGGACCATGTGGGTTAGCCGTGTAAGGAGACTCGGGCAGGGGAATATTTTTCTAGTACACGCCGTGTGTGGGGGTCAACACGTCGTGTAGTTTGAAGTGTACACGACTTGTAGGGTGAGAGTACACGCCCATGTTAGTGGTTTAAGAAGACACGCCGTGTAGTTTTATACACGCCGTGTAGTAGTGTTTTGCAATCTTGTGTGTTTTTCTTCACCTGTTCCCGTTTTTTACTCTTGTGTTCCTTGTCCTTGTTTTCCTAATATAAGGTGTGCCTTTGATCTTTCAGAGTTATGCCTCTGAGATGTCCTCCAGTCGTACGTCTGTCGTCAGGTAGTGATCAGACGCCAGACAGGGCTGATCAGGGACTTCCTGTTGATCCCCCAGCCAAGCCATCCTTGGAACCAGTTGTTGTACCAGTCGCGGGCGTTGATGCGCAGTTTAGGGAAGGTTTCATGAGGATGATGCAGGACTTCCAGGGAGCACCGCATCCTGCCTCGTCTATGGAAGACTTGACGTGGGTCTTTCAGCAGTAGCATCCTCCCACGTTCTCGGGGGAGGGAGGACCTCAGGCTACAGAGTCATGGCTGGAAGCCATGCTGACTATCTCTGAGCATCTGGAGATTCCTCCAGAGAGGCGGGTCAAGCTTGCCACCTACATTCTCTGAGACTCTACCAAAAGGTGGTGGGACGTGATCTCACAGGCAGTTCAGCAGCAGGCTATGGCTTGGGAGGAGTTTTAGCGCGTGTTCTACGACTACTTCTACCCGGATACCCTGAGGGCCGATCGAGCCCGGGAGTTCATGAGCTTAGAGCAGGGTACTCTATCTTTCATGGAGTATTCCTATCGTTTCACTGAGCTGCAGAGTTTTACACCCCTTTGGGATGGGAGTGGGGTGTTCTTGGGGAGGAAGTTTGAGGATGGACTTAGGCGGGAGATTCGCTCGCAGGTGAACATCTTCCAGCTGACTTTCATTACTTCCATCGTCAACCAGGCACTGATTGCAGAGCGCAATCTGAGAGACTCTGGAGCTGCAAGTCAGGGCGGTTCTACTTCCAGAGCTAGCTTTCCTTCAGATGATAGTAATAAGCGTCATAGGGAGCCTACGTGCGGTGATTCGAGGAAGTGAGACGCATCATCAGGCAGGCACGTGACATGCTACCAGTGTGGCCGGACAGGGCACACGAGGCCGCAGTGCCAGAGAGACCCCGTGGAGTTCCAATCTTGCGGAAAGATGGGTCACCTTCAGCGTTTCTACTAGGTTTTCTCACAAGCAGTAGGTGACCGGGGTTCTTACATGACTCCTCATTCAGGAGTAGACCCACCAGTCTCTCACCAGTCAGGGAACTGGAGTTCTTCCGGCCATTCGGGATGAGGTGGAGGTAGAGGCCGTGGCAGTCAGTCACCAGTTCCTCAGCACCAGCATGGAGGTTCAGCTCAAAGTGGTCAGTCAGGGGTGCAGGGCCGCGGTGCAGGCTAGTCTTTCACCATGGAGCAGACTTATCATGAGAAGGATCCCGGCCCTTCTACTGTTCGAGGTACGATTAGTAGCCTCTGTTTTATCTTCATCCCTTTTTGATACTGGTGCTATGGATAGCTTTATCTCTATTTCCATTGTGGAGATCCTTGGACTCTGCATCTTTTCTTCTACCGACTCGTTGACACTAGACACACCTTTGGGAATGAGGACATCTAGTGTACGTCAAAATTGCAGGGTATCACTTCTTATGGGATCTCTATGTCCTAGAGATGACAGGCTATGATGTCATCCTCGGCATGGACTGGTTGATTCCCTTCCAGGCAGTCGTTGACTGTTATTTCCATAGAGTCAGTTTCATTTCACTAGAAGGTGAATCTTTCCTTCATAGAGGCGAATGGGACGTTCGGGTGAGTCGGGCAGGACTCGAGCATCTTGGGCTAGGAGGAGTGACGGCCCATATTTCTAGTCTTTATCTAGATGATTAGGGGACTCCACAGTTAGACTTTCCTCCAGTGGTGGATCTCTTTAGGGACGTATTTCTAGAGGAATTTTTGGGTTTTCCTCCGGAGCGTGAGGTAGACTTCTCTATTGAGCTTGTTCCAGGAGCGGCACCGGTGTCCATTCCTCCTTATAGGATGGCCACACCTGAGTTTCAGGATCTCAAGAAGCAGTTGGAGGAGTTACAGGCTAAGGGTTTCATCCGACCCAGTACTTCTCCTTGGGGTTCGCCTGTTCTGTTTGCGAAGAAGGTAGACGGTACCCTTCAGCTTTGTGTGGATTATCGGAAGGTAAACCAGTTGACGGTCAAGAACCGATATCCACTGCAGAGGATTGATGACCTTTTCGATCACCTTCAAGGATCCTGGGTGTTCTCAAAGATCGACTTGAGGTCTTGTTATCATCATTTGCATGTTAGACCATTATATATACCTCTGACAGCCTTCAGGAGCAGGCACGGTCTTTACGAGTATACAGTCATGTCGTTCGGTCTCACGAACTCCCCTACAGTTTTCATGGAACTAATGAACTGAGTGTTCCATACTTACTTGGATTCCTTCGTCGTGGTCTTTTTGGATGATATCTTGGTGTACTCTCACACTCGACATGACCATGCCACACATATTGAGATCGTTCTGAGTACCCGGAGAGAGCATCGGCTTTATGCTAAACTCTCGAAGTGCCACTTCTGGATGGATCAGATTCACTTCTTGGGTCACGTCATCTCGGAGGAAGGAGTATCTATGGACCCAGATAAAGTGATATCTTTAGTTTCCTGGGAGCATCCGGAGAATGTTTTTGAGGTACGGAGCTTCCTAGGGCTGGCTGGATACTACAGACGCTTCATTCAGGACTTTTCTCATCTAGCAGCACCTTTGAAAGGTCTGACCAAGAAGGGGGTGAAGTTCTTATGGTCAGATTCTTGTGAGTCAGCCTTTCAGGAGCTGAAAGGAAGGTTGACGTCAGCACCAATACTAGTCTTTCCAGAGCCAGGCAAGAGCTACACTGTTTACTATGATGCTTCGGGTATCGGGCTGGGAGCTGTGCTTATGCAGGGAGATGGAGTCGTTGCGTATGGGTCTCTGTAGCTGAGGCCACATTAGAGGAACTACCCTACGCACGATCTGGAGTTGGCAGCTGTTGTTCATGCCTTGTGTTGTTGGAGACACTATCTTCTGGGAGAGCACTTTGTGGTTTTCACTGACCACAAGAGTCTCAAGTATATCTTCACTCAGCGTGATCTGAATCTGAGGCATCGCAGGTGGGTCGAGTACCTTCAGTCTTTTGACTTCGAGCTCGCCTATACGTCGGGAAAGGGCAACGCCGTGGTAGATTCATTGAGCAGGATAACTCAGATTCAGGCATTTTATAAGGCCAGTAGTGAGTGGTAGATGATGGCTTTGTTCTTTGAGATGTATCTGGAGGTGCACGACAGACGGGGACAGACTTTTCTATCTTCTATAGCTATTACCTCCACGCTACTTGATCGGGTATAGTTGAGACAGCTATCAGACTTGGAAGGCTTAGTACTGCGGGAGAGTGTGTTAGGAGGGGTCCCTCTTCCAGGATGGACAGTGGGAAAGGATGAGATCTTTCATTTCCAAGGACGCGTATGGGTGCCAGCAGACATATGTGAGGAGCTGATGCGGGATTTCCATTCCTCTGTTTGGGCAGTTCATCCTAGCATCACCAAGATGTATCGGGACCTTCATCGCCAATACTGGTTGCCAGGTATGAAGAAGGATGTTTTTGGTTTTGTCATGATATGTTCTACTTGTCAGCAGGTGAAAGCAGAGCATCAGCGACTAGCGGGGCTCTTACAGCAGTTACCCATTCCAGAGTGGAAGTGGAACGATGTTGCGATGGACTTCGTGACCGGGTTGCCGAGATCACCTTGAGGGAACGATGCTATTTGGGTGGTCGTCGACAGACTTATGAAGGTTGCTCGCTTCTTTCTGATCAAGGAGACCTTTAGTGTCGATGATCTGGGATGACTTTACATCAGGGAGATCATTCGTCTGCATGGAGTTCCGCACTCTATTGTTTCAGACAGAGATGTGTGCTTTACCTCTCGGTTCTAGCAGGGAATTCAGAAGGCCTTGGGTACACAGGTACTTTTGAGTACAGCATACCATCCCCAGGATAATGGTCAGTCTGAGCGCACGATCCAGGTGCTTGAGGATATGCTCTGAGCTTGCATCCTTGACTTTGGCGGTTCTTGGGAGAAGCATATTCCTTTGGTGGAGTTCTCCTACAACAACAGTTTCCAGGCGACCATTCAGATGGCACCATACAAGGCTTTGTACAGTAGGCCATGCCGATCACCCTTATGTTGGCTGGAGGCAGGAGAGGCAGCTTTGCTGGGACCTCGTCTTGTTCAGGAGACTTCAGAGCAGATAGAGATGATTCAGAAGAGGATGGCTACAGCGCAGTATCGACAGAAGTCTTATGCTGATCAGTGGAGACGACCTGGATTTCGAGGTCGGTGATTAGGTTTTCCTACGTGTCACACCAAGGTTGGGACACTAAAGGATTCGGAGATAGGGTAACCTTTCGCCACGGTATGTTGGGCTGTTTGAGGTTTTAGAGAGAGTTGGGCCAGTCGCCTATCGGTTGCATCTACCTTAGAAGTATCGGTCCATGCACGACGTCTTCTGCATCTCTCAGTTCCGACGTTACTTTTCAGACCCATCTCACATCTTTCATCCTGAGGAAGTCGAGCTTGAAGAGGATGCGTCGTTCGAGGAGCATCCTATCCGGATTGTCTATCGTAGTACGAAGGTTCTCCACGGTCGGTCTGTTCCTCTGGTACGAGTGCTATGGCAGCACAGGCGAGTACAGGATGAGACCAGGGAGAGGGAGGCCGATGTACGATCACAGTGGCCGGAGCTGTTCGGGGATTCTTCTTCTCCACCTCGTTAGGGAAATTCGGGGATGAATTTCTTTAAGGGGGAAAGTTTGTAAGAACTCGGATCTTCATTCAGGTATGTTTTTCCTTTTTCTGTAGTTTTTAAGAAAAATGGTTTTTCTGGAAATTTTCAAAGTACACGCTGTGTACTTTCTAAGTACACGTTGTGTACTCTGTTCTACCTCGAAGCCGTGTGTTGGCCGTGTACAGGCCACACACACGGTGTGTAAGGCTGAGGTGGAGGCCAGTTAATTCGGAGTACGTAAAAATTGAAGTACACGTCGTGTACTCAAGAAGTACACACCATGTACTTTATTTTTTTTCATTAAACGGACCGGGGTTGCGCCTAACCCCTATTTTCATCTTATTCTCTAGTTTTAGACCATCTGAGAGCGACCGTATGATCGGATCTTCGATGGAGTCCTTCCTCGCCATCCGTTCTCCGATTCGAGCATGGTCGGTTGCGTTGGAATCACAGCGGTGAGTTCTTCCTTCTGCCTTATCCTCGTTTCTTGATTCATCCTCATTTCCAAGTTATCATGGGATGAATGTTTTGTGTGTTTTCTCAGATCTACGTCATTCTAAGGGGAATCTATCATCGAGGTTCACGTATATCAATCTCCTAGGATCAAGGTAGGTGGTTTGTGCCTTTCCGTAGAAAGTTGATGAATATTTTGTGAAATTTCCACCAATACCCCTGAACGGGGTATTGTGTGTTTTCTGTTTTTCCCTTGTTGCTTGCATGTTTTTCTTGATTGCTTTAGTAGAGGTTATTGCTTGTGATTAGAGTAGTTTGTTTGTGCTCAGATTGTTTTTCCATACTTGTTCTACCTGTTTGGCATTTTCCAGTTACCATGCCTAGTTGTAGGATAGTGGAACTGTTGTTTTATTATTGTTGTTGAGCCTTATTTGTTATCCAAGTAGTTCTTGAGGTTTACTTGGATGATATACATGCGCTGAGCATGTTTAGTTATACTCAAGATTGTGAGAAACTAGAGTAGTAGACCAAAGGGATAATTGATGGAAGGGCTTCTCCAGAGTGTCTTTTAAGCACGATGCGAGACCAAGGGGAGAATTGACAGAAGGGCTTCTCCAGAGTGTCTTTTAATTAAGATGTGGGTTATAGGGGGAATTGACGTTGAGTGCTTCCCCAGAGAGCCTTTAGCACGATACGAGACTATAGGGGGAATTGACGGTGAGTGCTTCCCCAGAGAGTCTGCTTAACTATGTAGCTGAACCAGAGGGGTGAGACTATGTGTGCCTCCCAGAGGGTTGATAGTACTTAGAGGTTGAACCATAGGGGTTAGACTATGAGAGCTACCAAGAGGGTTACATGTTTTCTTCTTGTTGTTGACTGCTTCCTTGTGTTCTTTACTTGTTAGAACTGTGGTTTGTAGCTACTTGTGCTTTTCCGTTACTGCTTCTTGTTTTATTACTGCCATGTATTCATTGAATGTTAGGCACAAATCTTTGGGTGATTGCCTACTAGGATTGTATCTCACACCCTGTTTGGGACATGTTTTTGGGCCCAAGCAGACAATATTGTTGCAGGTATAGATAAGGGCAAGTTCCCTTCTACTTCAGGGTCTTGACTGCATCAGGGGATGGGGAGCGTGGGACCGAGTCGTGGCTCGCGATGCTAAGGATATTATTTTGTTTTTCTTTTGCACTTGGTTTCAGTTGTATTTCAGCATGTTGTTGTGTTTGTTGTTTTCCTTAGATACTTGTACCTGCTGCATCCTTTTCATCATAGTTTTATATCTACATTGCTTCCATTGTTTGGTTTCTATTTTTATGCATGTCGTTTACTACTTCCGCTGTTTATTGTTGTTTTCTTACCTTACATACCTTACCGAATGATGGAATAGTTTCCCCACTGACTCACCAAGGCCCTCGCTGCTAGTCGGCAGCCTCTGGTGTTCGGGGAAACGCGCTTGAGGTCATGTGGCGACCGGGTACAGGGCACTAGTGGAGTGGCTCCGGACTTGGGACGTTACAAGGAGGAACATGAGGAGCATTTGAACGTTGTATTAAAGACTTTAAAAAAGGAAAAGTTATATGATAAGTATAGTAAATGTGAGTTTTGTATGGAGAAAATAGAATTCCTAGATAATGTTATCACCAATAAAGGGATATCTATGGATCCTTTAAAAAATAAGGTAATTGAAGGATGGACCATACCAACATTTATTATGGATATCTATAGTTTTCATCAATTAACAAAGTATTATCGTCAATTTTTGAAAAACACCACATGATTGTAAATCTCACTAAACAATCTAAATCTGAAGTGGGTTAAGTTTGTTTTAAATAATGATTGCAATGACAGATTTAAATATTTAAATAACAGTATAATCACTACATTTTTTCTTACATTACCCACAAGTGGGGAAGAATTTATGATCTAAAATGATGTATCCAATAAAGGATTGTGTTTTCTATTCATGAAATATAAAAAAGTGATATTATATGCCTCCTACCAATACAAGATCCATGAGTAAAACTACCCAACACATGATCTAGAATTGGATGCAGTTATCTTAATGTTGAATATTTGGTGAAATTACCTCTATGAGGACAAGTGTGACATCTATATGAATCATAAAATCCTAAATTTTATATTCACACAAAAATATCTCAGTATGTTCCAAAAAATATGGTTAGAGGTGATCAAGTATTATTATTGTTAAATCAATTACCATCATGGGGAGGTGAAAAAAGTGGTGGATGCTCTAAGTAGAAAGGATTATGAAACCCTATCTCTGATGATGATTTAAATTGATCCAACATTATTGGAAATGTAAAGGATGGACATGGTAATAATAAAATGATCTTTATCATATCATTCTCGAATAACTTCTCAACCATCAATTCTTCATAAGATCATGGGGGCCTAAAATATTATATAGAGTTGCAAAAAAAGGTAGTGAGTATTCTGGAGTTCAAATTTACTAAAGATATAGTTATAAGGTTTGGAACCTAGATATGTGTCTAATAAAAACTAGATCTGGTGATAGAATTTATGTATCAATCACATAGATAATGATTCTATATTCATTCAAGAAGCACTATGATGTAAAATATCTAAATCAAAACTTCTGGTGGGATAACATAAAGATTGAGATTACAGAATTTATATCACGGTGATTATTATTCTAAAAAGTAAAGGATAGATGAAATAAGTCTAAGGGTATGATGAAACCATTTCCCATACCAGTATGAAAATGATAGAATATAACCGTGGATTTCATCATAGGACTCCCCAGGATATCTAAAAGTAATAATTCCATAAGATTGGTAGTTGATATCCTTATAAAGTTAGTGTATTTCATTACCATAAAGAAATATTTATCTCTTGAACAACTCACTAAAATATGTATAAGGGGTGTGGTAATATTTCATAGAGTCCCACTCTATATTGTATATGTTCGAGATATGAGGTTTACCTCAAGGTTTTGGAGAATCCTTTAGAAATAATTGGATATAGAGATAAGTTTCAATACTAATTATCACCCTATAATGAATGGTTAGTATGACAGAACCATCCGATATATAGAAGATATGATGCGATATTTTTTATTGGATTTCCATGGATGTTGGGATCAGTACATCCCCTTATTGGAGTTCACATATAAAAATAGTTTCAATTATAGCATTCAAATTTCACCTTATGAGGATCTATATGGGAAGAGGTGTCGGACTCTGACGTGATGGGATGAAGTTGGGGAGAGGAAGCTTATGGGATAGGATATCATCCAATATATGATAGATATGGTTAAAACCGAGTCATATGAAATCCACAAAAAGTCAACAAAAAATCTATACAAACAATTATTAATGAGACTTGGAGTTTGTGGTCAAAGATAAGGTGTTACTTAATATATCTCCACGGAATAAAGTGATGGAGTTTGGGATGAATGGAAAGTTTAGTCCAATAAACATTTTCCCCTTTGATTTCTTTGATTACATTAGTGTAGTGGCCTATCGACTAGCACTCCCACCTGACCTTTATCAAGTACATGATGTCTTTTATATATCCTTATTGAGGAACTATATACCAAACCCCACACATGTACTAAATCCAAAGGTTATACCCTTGGATAATGATGTATCATACAAGGAGCAGGTGGTTAAGATCTTAGATTGTAAAGACAAAGTTATATGAAACAATACAACTCACTTGGTCTAGGTATTTTGGTGGAGCCAAAAGTTTGAAGAGGTAACTTGGGAACCAGAAGAGGTGATGAAACAGAAGTACATGTATCTCTTTTAGTGTATGAATGAAATTCTGAGGAAGAATCTTCTAAAGGGTGGAAGAATATAATGACTCGAACTTTTATAAATTACTTCCCTTTTGAATGAATAAATTAATTATAGAAAATACATGCACTGATTTGGTCATTTTGGACCATTATAAAATATAGCATGTTGGAGTAAAAATAACATTAATAATATTAATAATTGATAATATATTTTTTGTATAGTTTCCATTAAGATATGTTTATATTGAGGGTTGAGATAAATCCCAATTGGCACAAATAGAATAATTGATGGCCTCGGCCAGTAGGATCAGACACTATGAAGCCCATCTATCATAGCATCTAAGGGAGATGGTATCCCTAGGATTTTCCATATACCAATACTAAGCTGATATTAAATAAATGAATCATAATAAAAACCATTTATATGATATGTTCAAGATTATCAAGATCATGACCCAAAATATATTCGCCGAACCACCCCATGAAAGACCCACCATTTCACACCTTACCCTTAAGGCGTATGTTAGTGTAATAAGGGGTTAATATATGGACCCTAGTAGTATAAATTTTTATATTTTAAAAAATTGGGTACAACCACGAAAGTGGAACACACACAAGGAAGAAAATTACATGTAAATCGCAAGCCTGGGGACTTGACCCCACGACCTGCCCCTCACCCCCCCCCCCCCCCCAAGCCCTTACGACCCCACCACCAACGGTGGGGAAAAACGAGTTGTGGGTAATGAGGTATTGGTGATTTCCACACCACTCTTATTCTGGGCCCCATTCACCACCTTTGCGCCGCTCATCCCCAGCTAAATTCAAGTGTGGCGAGACTTGAACCTGTGCCAGTTCCATTTCTAGGGAGTGGCCGAAACGAGTTGTAGGTAACGAGGTATTGGTGATTGCCACACCACGCTTATTCTGGTACTAAAGATACTGAATAGGTCCCCAATGATAGATATTTTTCACATGTGAAAGAAATTTCTCCAGAGCGAACGGTCAAGAAAGGTGACACTGCCCGTGTGACTGCTAATAAGGAGGCGATTCTTGATATATTCAAACTTTGTGAATACTCCATAATTGCGATACTTATTATTCTTTCATGAAGAAAATCTTGGACAATTGATGAATTAGTTCGGAAGCTGACTTCTATATGGGGTTTCTCTGGTTGGAGATGTATTCCTTTGGGTTGGGGTTTCTTCCATATCATATTTTCATCAGAGGATCTAAAGTATAGAGCATAGGGTATTAGATCAATCGCCTTAAAACCAGGTATGATATGCTTTCAAGAGTGGGACGTTCGGTTTAATCCATTCACCATTAAAAATACTAGAGCTCAGGTTTGGATCAAAATTATTGGTCTTAATTGGGTCTTGTGTCATCCCAAGATCATATTTGATATTGCCTCATCTGTGGGAATTCCGATCAAAATGGATAGGAATACTAAGATTGCTAAATTTGGTCATTATGCTAGGGTCTTAGTGGAAATTGATCTAATCTCTTGCTTGATTAATAATGTTTTTCTCTCGACATTGGATGATGATATCTCTTTAAAAGTGATATATGAACGACTTCCTGTTTTTTGTTCGGAGTGTCAGAATATTGGTCATGTTAAGGAAAAATGCTGCAAGAATGTGGTTTGATATTTTTTCTCTTTAAAGGGGCACCATGAAGATTCTTGCAGGAAGAAATTGAACAAACAGAACACAAAAAACAATGTGAATCCACTTGGAGACAAACAATCTATTCCTGACAAGTCACCAAAGGTAGCACATGTGACTCATGGGTCAGGGTTAGGAATGACCCTGACATTGGTGCCTGAGCATGAAGATCATTCTCAAGCAGATGAAGGCGGCCTCACACCAGGAGTGTCTCTTAATAATCCTGCTCCTGTAATTGAGGGGAAAAAAATTCAAATGATGATGGGAATATATCAAAGATTCAAGATGAAATTAATAAATTAAGGGAAACTCAAGGTATTCATAGAAAGTGGGATGATGTTGAGGATGACTCCCTGAAAAAAACCATCATATAGTTAGGCTTTGGTTAAAGGAAAAAATGTTATGAATGATGATGGTTTTCAATCTGTTCCTTCTAGGAATGTGAGATGTAGGAAGGACTATTCCTATCTAAAGCTAACTATGGTCACCAGATCTCATGGTCCCTTACCTGATTATGACTGGTATAGTGATTGTGATGATTCTTATGATTTCGATATTTGATCTTCCTTGGTTTCTTTAAGCATGAGGGCATGAATGATTGTATGACCCCATCCATCTCCTTTCTGTTGTTTTCCTTTTATCTTTTCAATAAAAGGGCTATGCCCTAACTTTTTTTAAAAAAAGTGGATAATATCCTAAAAACCAATATTTGCAAGTAAATAAGGAATTTATTTAAAAGTGATAATTATTATATTTATAAAATTATTTTTATAAAATAAATATTATTTTTGAAATCAAAACATAAAAATTATCCAATGGTGAACTTTTCATAATTTTCTGAGATAGTTGAATTTTTGGGTAAAAATTTAGTACAGTATAAATATACGGCCTATAATATGACATCATAATAGCCCAAATTGATGTAATAAATTCCATAAAATACATCCATGAACAAGTATAAATTTATACTTTAAAATATTTTATTTTTTAGTTATTTTATTAATTTTATAAACACTTAATGAATCCTTTAAAACTGATATTACATTTTAAGGTTTGAAAATCAATTATTTATGAACATGACTCACTTACACATCACCAATTGTATTATTTTAATGAGTTAAGTTATTATACTTGTAAAATATTGAAATACAGTCCACTTTGGTAGAAACCATGGGTAGAAACCATTTCAAATTTTTTGGTTTTGATTATTTTATCATATAGAGTCCAAACCCTATGTTTAGAAATTAATAAATAATTCCCTTCTATTTTTCTATAAATACCCACCCATCCTCCCACTTAACTTCACTAAAAAAATATTTAACATGAATTTTATTTCCCCATAACTCTCTAAATATCTCCCAAGGTATTCCAAAGCTCTTAATTATCTCTATCAAAATTATAGAAGTGCCCTCTCAAGGTGATGGATCCATGTCTCTTCTTTTTTATTTCAAGTATCTTCTTTGTACCAAGACTTTTTAATTTCAAATTTAATATGTTTTAATGTAATTTTACACATAAATTTACTTTCTTTATGATTCTCAGGTAATAAGTGGCCACATTTCACTCTTATTAAACCATTCCTTGAACCTTTATGTGCCCTGTTATGATACCAAAATTATCTTGTGATTTTTCCATGCCAAACATTCATGTAGTGAATACATATACCCATTTCCACTCAAGGTTATTCACCTCATTGTACCATTCCTTAATTAATTAGGTAATTCCATTTATGTTACCCAAACTCCTTAATTGTGGCATTAAAAGTTATGAATGGTGTCCTTATATTGTATGATCTATGTGCAACATAAATTCATCTACGGCATATGAATGTGATGGGTTGTTTTGGAATTATTTAGCCCTCCAACACAGTGGGTAATGTTTTTATCTCATGAGATCTAATTTATGTTTCACCGGATGTTATCTTAATCATATTATATTATGATTTATCAGTGTTTATCCTTAACTTATGCTTATGATGATAAGTTTTATGTTGTGGCCACATTCCTATGATGCCTTGGTGTTATCATCTTATATCATGATTTTATATTCATGTATATGATTATCACCCTATTTATGTCACCTTGATATGAATCTATACTAAAATTTATTAATTTAATCATGTTATGATTTTATTATTCCCTTATTGGGCTTTATATCTCACCCCTTTTCTTATATACATCACCAGGTTATCTCGTGCAGTATTAGAAGATCAATAAAACAAAAGGGTAATTTTTGAAGTTTTTAAATGATTTCATTATACCAATGTTCCATGTTGTTACATAATTTATATAATTACCCAAATATACTAGGCCTCAATATCTTTTGTTATTGTATCATTTGTGACTTTATATAATAAATCATAAAATAAAGAGTTTAAAAGTTATGGGTTGTATTAGTTTAGGAAATAATCATTTCCATGATACAAATAATATGGATATTTAAGATAAATTTAATGTACAATTATTAAAATAAATTTAATTCCTTAATAAAAATTTAATTACCACAAAATTAATCAAGAGATGATATATGACCATTAATTCATCAAAAAAGTATATTTTATAGTAAAATCAGGTCTTTTAAATAAGGAAAGTGAAAATTTTAACGTAAGTATTCATAAAAGTTTTTTATTTGTAAAAACATTTAAATGTTTTATAATATCCTAAATATTATAAAATAGTTATGTTGGTGTGAAAATTAGTTAAATGCTTATACATTAAAAATAAACATTCCTTTTTACTTTTTGTAAAGAAAATAAAAAATGACCCTTTTGGAAAATGATAGAAAGATACCTTTAAAACCTTTTAAAAAGTCAAGGATGACATAAAATTTCCATAATAAATCATTTTATTAAATAAAATGGAATTTTGTGAAACAAATTTGATAAATATGTACATAGAAGAAAAATATACCCAATCAAATAGAGAAATAAGAACATATTTTCTTGAAAATATTACTTTGTTTGATTAACGTTCCAAAGAGAGGAAAATTTTTAAAAAAACATGGAAAATCGTTAAATATCATGATAATAATAAATTATATGGAATTTATATAGGAAATATTATAATATTACTTCAATTAAAATATAGTTCATCCCAAAAGAAATTGAGATTGTAAAAAATCTTACATCTTTGGTATCATTCAAATTATAACCCCTTGAAAGAGTAACATGATTTGAAACTTTTATCATCCTGAATAAATATATTTTATTTTTAAATACATAAAATGGGCTGTAATTTATACCATATAAAAATAAATAGGTTCATAATACCAAATATGTATCAATGGAGTGGAAATTGAGTGAAATCTTTTACCTCATGATTCCCCTTAGTTAAATGTGATTTATCCACTTTTATAATGGTTTTAAAAATGTTATTTACTTATAATAGAATAATATTAATATTTATAATATCATATATTATCCTATTATAACATATTATCGCCCATTAATTAAAAATATTTTATTATTATCATTGTTTCAGGTGTTGACTGCTTTATTTTATCATGCATATTTTATCACAGATGTCATAGTTATTGAATATTAATTATAATTAAATCATATAATGAATGTTAATAATGATATAAATATAATATATATTAATTATATATTCATATACACTTACTATCATCTATAAAAGGTAAAGTTAGAAAAATGAATTACATCATTCATGGAGATGGTAGACTGTATGTACACAAGAATGTTGCTTTCACTTTTCGGTGGATAAAATGATAAAAAGTTAAATAATAAATCAGATTTAAAAATAATTTTTAATTATATATTTCATATATATTCATTAAATCTATCATTATTATCATCCATGTAAATCAAAAATTAAAAATGGATTGTATCGCTTTGTGGAGATGGTAGTTCACATGTATACAGGAGAAATGTTATTGTTTTCAAGAGAAATGGAAGGTAAGAAGGTAGATATGATATTATAATTATTGAATAATAATTATGATATAAATATCATATATTAAAATTATTTCCATATTTATAACTATCCAATTAAATTGGTGAATAAAAATTAATTACACCACTACGTAGAGATGGTAAGTCGTATGTACACACATGTGATGTTTTTGTTTTCCATAAGATGGAAAATAGGTTAAAAATGGTTCTACCATAATCATAATAACATATATTTATATTTAAGATATTACAATTGGTATTTTAGAATGATTATAATATATTTAGAGTATGTAGAGGAAGAAATAAATTAAAAAGAGTCGGTAGAGAGGGTTACCTCTTCTTCAATACCTATAAAACTTAGATAAGGATTTTTATATGATAAATGGGTAGGGTTTTGTTGATATATGTTTCTCAATGTGGTGTAAATAAATGAGAGAATGGTTGTCCTATTATAAGTTATGGGAGGGGCATTATTGACATTACTTAAAGTATTAAATTAATATAAATTAATATTCATTGAAAAATGGAACCAAATTTATATAATGAAAATATAAGATGAATATAGGTCTAAATAATCTCATAAAATAATTTTTTTAAGTTTTGGTTATATTTTCACCCTTATTTACTAGTTTTGACCTCACGTTAACCCTTTTTACAATTACCTCAATATAAAAGTTTCTACCAATTAAGGGTCAAGAATGTTTATATAAAAGGAAAAGATACCCATAAATGTATTATGGATGTTATTTTACACCATTACTAACTCGCTTTTTCTATGATAAGGTTTTTATGAATTTTTAATAATTTAATAAAATATTATTTATTATAAAATGTCATTAATTTCATTTTTGAAGTATTCATTTAATTTTACTATAAAAAAACATTACAGCTAAGGAATTAGAATATTAATCTTCCAAAAAATATATAATATGATATATATATATATATATATATATCAATATCTATAAAATTCAGTGTACAGAATAATTCATCCAAATATTATTAATTTTAATATTTTTAAAATCACTTATTTTATTTTTTCTATTAATTGAATAAATACAATGTCGGTGTCACGTAAACATTTAAGATCCTTATATAATAACTAATTTAAAAATAAATTACCATTTTAGAAAAAATTATATTCAAAATAAAATTTTAGGTTCATTCATAATATATTATTATCCTTATTTGAAAATAAAAAATATTTTAAAAGCAAGAGAGTGACATTTTTTAATTTTCTTTACTTAAAGTAATATAAATATCATTACCAAGGTCAAATGGAACCAAAATACCATATAATAAATTTTGGGATGGATATGGTTTAATTAATAACATCAAATTAAATAAAATCAATTTTTTTTTACTTTTAATTCTTTATCACATTATTTTTTTACCTTAATTATCTCATTTACCCTTTACCAAGGTGATAAATTTTACCATGATTACTATTCATAATGATCAAAAATAAAATGGAACTATTTAGAAAATTTGAACCTATTGATACCAAATATGGTATCTATTTTTCAATATTCAGTTTCTAGAAGTTGAATAAAATAATTTTCATATAAATTCTTAAATTGCAACGAAAATAGTTATTAAAAAAATGTGTTTTTAATCATAAAATTTAACTTGTATAAAAATAATGAAATTTTTTATTAAAAATATATTACTATAAATAAAATAGATCATATTTCATGATAATAAAAAACTGAATTGTAATGGGACTTTTAAATTGTATTATTTAATGAAAATAAATGACAATATTTTAAAAATTAGTATTTTTCACAATTCACAGAAAATTAAATCAATTCAGAAAAATATCACAATTTAACTTAAGTGAATTTTAATAATATAGTTTCAATAATAAAATTAATTTAATAAAATTAAATTTATAAAATTTTATAATTTAAATTTCAATCAAATTCTATAAAAAAAATTATGTGTGTTGTGTTATTGTTTAATTAAAAAGAAAAGGCTTACTATAATTGAAGCTTGGGTGTTACATATTTTTATTTCATAAAGGTAGTAAAATAATAAGTATTATTATTTTTAAAATATATACATTAAATTTTAGATTAATCCTTAATATATGTCATGTAAAAAAGTAATACACCTAGAGAATGTATGGGTGTGGTTCCATATACATCGGAATAGAAAAGCTCTTGTATTCCTACCATTATAGTTATTCCACCTTTCATAAGGACTATTTTCATCTTCTTTATAATAATAAAATTATTATATAAACAAATTTAAATCTATTCTAGATCTTTTAGAATTATCTTCATAGATATAACAGTCATCCACTTTTCACTAATATAACTAAATTTATAATTGCAAGTGTTAGAATTTATTTCTTATTTTAAAGTTGTTACAATAATATTTGAATCATATTTCTTATAAAGTTTTATTTTCTTCACATCCTATTAAATAACCATATAACCTTTTGTGATTTTCCTAGATACTTAAATAAATGTTTCATTGTACCTATTATTATCATAATTTCCAACAGATTTTAAATTTCTCTAATGTAAAAATATATATTTATAACATTATTTAACATCTAGAGTGTTTCAATTGGAGTACTAATTTGTAAATAATTTCATTGTTAGAGAAATATATTTATAAAATATTTCCTAGAATTATATTTTATATAAACTCCATCCCTATGGTTTAATGTAAGGAATAATTAGAGTATAATATATACAAAATCATGTGATAATCTATACTAAGTACTAGTCCATATTTATAGTTTATATCAATAATGTTCACTAATTCACTTAGTAAAGCCATATTTTTTCCAATTCATTCATTTTGTACATCTCTCTTATTCTAATACCATTTTTATATAGGACCTTTTACTTTTAATTTTTCTTGTCATTATCATCTTTATTTAGTCCTGAAATTGGAGTTTCTTTGATTAAATGATAATCCTATACCTTTAACTCTCATTACAGATCCATAGAATTTCCCCATTTCTCTTTTATAAATCATTAATATTGGATTAGATCAGGAACTTCATTTGACATTAATTTATATGTATCATAATAAATAATCACTACCATGACTATCACATTAACACTTTTAATTCATCTATGAAATCAACTTATACCAAAAACAATTGGTTTGAAATAATTTAGAATTCATTAATGTGATCTATGACAGAATTATTATAAACCATATTCCTAATTAATCATATACACATAATAAAAAATCATTTTAATAAAAAAAATGTCTTCATACTTGTTTTTCAAGAACTAAGGAAATTTTTTAAGTATTATTTTATTTTTTTCAATATTTTTTTAGAAATATTGAGAATTATTAATTATTTTATTTGTTCTAGTGATGAATTTAATGGGGTTCAATGTATTGGGGTTGAGTATTCATGTCTTTCTATAATATAAGTTACATTTATAAGTTATATAAACTGATGATTTGATAGTAATAGAATGTAAAGACCCCAACTCTAGTAGACTAGAGTATGTGCCTTAATTTATTACATAGGAAATATATACAAGGAATCACATACCAAAGGATTGAATAGTTTAGTATTCTTGGTAAACTAGATACATACATTATTCCCATAGTACATTTGAAAACACTAATTGCAATATAATTTTTTTTCATGAATAATAGTATTCCCTCTAGAATATATTTACATAAAAATCATAGTACACTTTAGGGATTCCTAGGGAAAGGAAACTAAATAAGGGTGATATAAAATTCTCATTAAGGGTTAAATATAGTGGAAACTATCATGAATAATTAAGAATAATCAATATAGAAAGGTAAATAACTGAACACACATGTTATTTAATCGATAACTGAGAATAAAATGCATCTAGAGATAATATCTATTGGCGCCAAAATATTACACGAAAGGAAGGAGCAACAAAGAAGCCTCGCACACTGCCTTGCGAAGCACCGACGCGAAGCACCCCCGAGCATCGCGGTCCCACGAAGTGCCGGAGGCGGTACCTCTCCGCGAACGAATATGACGTTCGCGTTCCCTCCGCGAAGCTCCAGAGGCGGTACCTCTCCGCGACCGAATTTGACGTTCGTGATCCCGCCGCGAAGCGCCGGTGGGGGTACCTCTCTGCGAACGAATTTGACGTTCGCGGTCCCGCCACGAAGCGCCAGAGGCGGTACCTCTCCGTGAACGAATGTGACGTTCGCGATCCCGCCGTGAAGCGCCGGAGGCGGTACCTCTCCGTGAACGGCCTGACGTTCGCGAGCGCGCCGCGAAGCACCGGAGGCGGCGCGGGAGTTTTGCTTCACGGCGCCCCTTGCCTATAAATACTAGGTTCCCTCTAATCCCAAAGAGGACGGACGATCCGACCTTTCGGCTTCTCCTCTACCGAATCGTGAAGCACCCTTTGCCCCGGGAATCATGAGCTTCGTGAGGTACTTCTACTTTGCGTGACGCCTTCGCTTTGTCTCGTTTTGAGCCCCTCTTCTGAGAGGGATTCCCTTTGCGAAGCTCAAGGGAATTCGCGAAGGAGGGGGATTCCCAAGGGAACCCGGGAAGCCGCAGAGCGTTTATGCTTCGTGAAACACCCATCATGTACCAGCGATTCCCATGATAAGGCAGGATCGCTACATATCACGAAGCACACTACCTCGCGGCACCTTTCTTCGCGAGGCAGTGCTCCGCGAACACTATTCCACTTCGCGAAGCACCCCCCATCCACACCTCTGCCCCATGCTAAGGCCAAGGCACTCCACTTCGTGAAGCACACTCCTCTGCTCAGCAGTTCCTCTTCCCGTGCGACCCTCCAGGTTTGCACGATGTGATTTCAAAGTCCCACGGACAACACCAATCGTAGCGTTGCTTCGCCTAATTCTTCTTTGCATAGTCACGCTAACAGCTATTGCTTCTTCGCATAGCCACGCTAACATGGACCCCTCGATGGTTCTCTCTACGACCCCCCTTAACCACGGCCTTACTGGTACCTTCCCGCCCCCAAGGAGAAATGGGTACCAGTTATGTAAGTCCTAGGGGTGCGGAGTAAACCCACCTCATCCGAGCTGCAGGATGTTAAACTACCAAGCACCTCATCCTCAACACATGACGTTAAATTGTGATCCGTCCTCGTGCCTCTCACAAAGGGTCCCCCCAGCTCGGACATTTTTTACACCACCTGTCTCCACAGAGACGGGGTCACCCCCTCCACAAGGGATGATATCCTCCTTCTCGGAGTAGCGTATGTCCATGGGAGAAGGGAAACCACCTTGTTATAAGCCCCTAGCCCCTCTTGCGGAAGGCTTCACTCATGCATCTCCGTACTTCCCCACTACCAAGGTCAGTGGAGGGCATAATAGGGAACGAGGCACCTCCCATCATCAGTCCCAAATCCCTCTTTTGCTACGCTCTTCCGCACTTTGGGCCTCCATCCTAGAGTAAGTCCCAGCACAATGGGCCGCCTAACGCGTAATCCCCTCTTCGCTTCTCACGGACGCACCCTTCGCGGTGTGATCGTCAGGTCTCTGTTGTCTCTTGTTTCTCACACCGACCATGACTCACATGAGCTTAGAGTAAGCATTGGCCATGAAAACACCTCATCCAACATGACATTAAACTGTATGCCCTCGTCCAGCATGATGTTAAAATACACTCCCAACCGAACTACGAGTACTTTGATCCATGTCAAGGCATGGTACATAGGAAGCCTCTACGAGGTTCAAGCCCACCACCCGGTCGTTCCGACCTCTTTCATGTCGGTTCACCACCGTCCCGCATGACGTTAAACTGTATTCCATCCTTTGAACTATGAGGTCTTTGATCCATGTCAAGGCATGGTACGTAGGAAGCCTCTACGAGGTTCAAGCCCACCACCCGTCATTTATTCACATCAGGGTTCATCTTCGTCCCGCACGATGCTAAACTGCATTCCGGTCCAACGGCAAGTCATTGTGACCAACCTGAACTACGTGGTCTTTGATCTGTGCTAAGGCATGGTACGTAGGAAGCCTCCACGAGGTCCAAGCCCACCACCACTGTGACCCCCCTGGTCCTCCTCTTTCACGTCGGCCGTCCGGCGTCTAACTTGAACTACGTGGTATTTGATCCATGTCAAGGCGTGGTACGTAGGAAGCCTCTACGAGGTTCAAGCCCACAACCTGGTCGTTCCGACCTCTTTAACGTCGGTTCACCACCATCCCGCATGACGTTAAACTGTATTCCATCATTTTAACTACGAGGACTTTGATCCATGTCAAGGAATGGTACGTAGGAAGCCTTCACAAGGTTCAAGCCCACCACTAGTGGACCCCCGGGTCTACTTTCATGTCGGTTCACCGATGAAACCCTTCGAACTACGAGGTCTTTGATCCATGTCAAGGCATGGTATGTAGGAAGCCTTCCTGAGGTTCAAGCCCATCTCTCATTGGACCAAGGTCCCCCTTCACATCGGTTTGCTAACGAATTCCATCGTTTGAACTACGAGGTCTTTGATCCATGTCAAGGCATGGTATGTAGGAAGCCTTCCTGAGGTTCAAGCCCACCCATCATTTATTCACGTCGAGTTCATACCGCATGACGTTAAACTGCATTCCAGTCCGATGAAAAGCCGTTGTGACCAACCCAAACTATGGGGACTTTGATCCATGTCAAGGAATGGTACGTAGGAAGCCTCTCGAGGTTCAATCCCCTCTCCCATTGGACCAAGGTCCCTTATTCACGTCGGTTCGCCGACACCCACTACAAGTGGACCCTCCAGTTAACTTTCACGTCGGTTCACTGACGAATACCCCTTTGAACTACGTGGTTTTTTATCCATGTTAAGGCATGGTATGTAGGAAGCCTCCACGAGGTCCAAGACCACCACCACTAGGACCCCCCAGGTCCTCATTCACGTCGGCCTTCTGGCATCCAACCTGAACTACGTGGTCCTTGATCCGTGCTAAGGCATGGTACATAGGAAGCCTCCCAGAGGTTCAATCCCACCACCTGTTGGTCATCCCGGCCTCATTCCCTTCAGGTCACCAGCACCTGGGTAGCCTAGTGCGTAAGCCCCACACCATCTGGACCAAGGTCTGCATTCATGTCGGTTCACTGACGATGCCCATCGGGCCAAGGTCCACCTTCACGTCGGCTCGCCGGCACCATCCCGAACTACGCGGACTTTGATTCCCTACCACGGGGATACGTAGGAGGTATCTTCGAGGCCCAAGACCAACTTCATTGTCACCCCTGCAATGGTCCTATTTCATTCCCCCTCCATTTCATTCAAATCTCCATCACCCATCCTGATTCTCACCCGGACTGCCATGTCCTGGCAAGATCATACCATTCCGCTCCTCTTCGCAGCCGCCCCTGGGCTGGTCTCGGTGTCGGCACCCCTTCAAGGGAAATCCCTCGATCTGATCCATCCCAGCTAATGCTCTGATCGGGCTGATCTATCCCCCGCTGGACGTTAAACCTGCAGCATGCCCTGTGATAAACACAGAAAGCTGAGGAAAACCTCAGATATATGTATATGGAATATAATTCCCCACGCTCGATGTGGGGTGCCTCGGGCTTCCACGCCCTCGATAAGCCCTATGACAAGGGATAAAAGACAGACATGCCAGTTCCCCAGCATCCAGACACGCTACTGATGCCTCGACGTGACTACTCCCCCGACTGCAAGTTGTTTCCCTGACCGGAACCTTTGGAATGTCCTGACAGAATCAATGTAATTAACCGGTGTCCATGGAAACATGGAACTCATAAGAGTTTCATGAACAACGTATTAAATCTATGAGGGAGACTCGGACTAGGTGACGAGTTCCGAGGAGGAATCCATGGAAGGAAGAACCGACATCCTATCATCCCGTTTCGATCAAGGAGCAGATGTCCCTGAATAAGGAGTGAATGTCGCCCGCCTTTGGAAAGCGGGAATGCGGGGCAACAATGCCGTGCATCCCCCTCTGCAGACGGACGGACGTGTGCGCCCCGGAAAAATCGTCGGAAACAGAAATGGTGAACCCGACGTGAAGTTATTCTCCTCAATGTGGAGATTAGTAGAGTTTGGGACACCAGTAGATTGACATGTCACCGGATCTAGATATCTGGCGCTGGGTCCCGCCAAGAAAATGGCGGGCCTGGCGTGAAACTCACTGGAAATTGGGGCAGTAGAACGTGGGGCATTCCGTTCTACAGCGTGTTGGCGTGGATCCTTCTTACAGACATGGGGAATGGAATGAAGTTGGGGCACTGGTTGTCAATCCTTTTCCTCATAGTGCTGATGAGTTGATCTCTTCGTTTCCCAGGAACCAGGCTGCTGCTATGGGGACGCGATCACCGCCCGCTCGCCTACACAGGGGCAGGGGAAATACCGGCATAGCCGCCCCACGTGGCTCTGCTGCCACCATGACGGCCTCTACATCCGTGAATACGCAACACCCATGTCCCCTCTCCCTGTCAAAGATCATCCAGCGAAGGGTGATCAAAAACCTTGTACGCAGGTACGAGGAGGAAGGGGTCATCCCAACTCGGGAAATGGCCCACCTGGACCTGGAGGCATCCAAGCCCCGCCGTCAACGCCACCCTAACAGGCCGCACAGGGAGCCCCTGCTCCGCACCCCAACGTTCAATCGTTTCGGGAGCCTGTCCCCAGAACGCCTCGACGACTCATCTCCTTATGATAATGAGACGGGTGACGTTCGTCTCGGCCCACTCAGGGTCCCGACCCAAGGGCTCTGGGAGAGGGCTCCCATTCGGCCGCGTCAACCCCGTCGTCCGACTCCGCAGGAAGAGCAGGCAGGCTATGCCCCTGCACCACCTGCACCAGCTCGTCTGACCCGACGTCAGTGTCGGGCCCGGGCTGAGGAAGCTCGCCAAGATACGTCGACTTCAACAACTACTGTGGCCCAAGACATCGCTGATGTACATCATGGAGTTCCTGCATACACTGAGAAAGGGAACTCCTTCACCCGACTGGGATCGAGGCCTCAGCCGCCCCACGGGCAGGCTGGGTCGACTCTCGGGATCGCAGGCTCTGGCGATGATTGCCATGAACCAATTCGCGGTAACGTCACTCCATACGGAGGTCCTCTCCGTACCACCATTCCACAGAGTGTGGGCTTTCCCCGCTCTGAAGCTCTTCACGGAGGTATGCCTCATGCTACCCCCATCCCAAAGGAAGACCCGCCCCACGGCGGTGACGCTCGGTGCGGAAACCTCTCTCGCGCCCACTATACAGGGTATGGAGTCCATCCTCCTACCCCCGACCCCTGATCTGAAGGCACTGTCCATCCGGTCCTTCTCTAACGTGGGGATCCTCCCTACATCCTCTCTGCAATGGGCGAAGGTCCTCCTCGCCCCAACAACTCGAGGAGTGAAGGTCAGCCTCGCTCCGCCCGCATTGACCATGGAGGTCCTCCCCATGCTCCTGCCGATTCCAAGAGAGGCTCCGCCCACATGGGTGTTGTACATGGAAGTCCTCCCCATGTACCCTTAGACATTTTCCCTGGTTCCCCTCACACCCTGGCCACCTCGAGTGGGAGCCCTCTCCGCCACGGCGCCAGCGCCGCCCCAAGACTACATATTGGGAATCAACCCTGTCCCGAGGAGCCACCCCGGGGTAGAAGAGAGGGTCGTCGCCGTCACAAGAAGAGTCCTAGGAAGGACCGGGTGGAGATCAGACCTGCCCGTTTCTCGGATTCTAAAGAGGAATGTGACTCGGTGATGGAACCTTCTCCCCGCTCCTCCGCATCGAAGACTGGGGCAGGAACCGGGCGCGTCAGCCTCATTCTCCCAGAATGTGAGGTCCACTGGATTCCCACCTCTCTCCGTAGGTACATCCAGGAGGAATAAGTCATGGAAATTCCATAGGTCACGACCATGAAATCACCACTGTTGTCACCAGAAGCGCCCTCTACCTCTACCAGAGATTACGGGGAGCTGTTTTGGGGAACAACGACAGCAGAGCAACGGCGTAACCCATCGTCGGTGACCAAGAATCCTGCGCTTGAGGTTGTGGATATAATCCCATCGTATCATGATATCGTGGTCAGGTCACCTCACTCTTCAGAGGATGGCCCATAATTCGGCGGCCAGTCAGCTCGTTCGTCGTATTCTCCGCCGCCAAGTTTACTGTCCCAGAGGTCTGCCTCAGTACCGCTACCGGTCCCTCAGCCGCCCCCAGTCGACGAGTGGGGCAATACAGGGCCAGACCCCGAGTCCAAACCCAGGAGCTTCTAGATCATTCTCGCAGCAGATCACTTCCCGGAGAAGTTCTAGCCGACGGCGGCGCCGAACTTTCACACGCCCGAGTCCCTTACCCCAGAAGAGGTGGGGTTCTTTTGTCAAACCCTATGTGTGGCACACTTCCGTCTTCGTTACGAGCGGGTGATGTACCCCAGAAGTCGAGAGCACTTTGAAGAAATCGACGAGCAATGTCACCTGATCGATTTGGCTGCACTCCCTGTGGCCCAGCACCCTGAGTCACCAGGCCGTCAAAGCACCCTTCAACAAAAATGTGTTCAGAGTTTCAAAGTACTCCGTAGAGTCATCAAGGAAGCTACCCCCGTGTGAAATTCTGTGGCTGGGGACACTATGTCGCTCTCCTATTTGACCCTATCCGATGGAAGGCCGATTCGTTATGCGATATTGAGGAAATTCCCTCGAGAGGGGTCACAGACCACATGACTGACATAGGGGACAAGGAAGACGAGCTTGAGTTTCTCGATGGAGACTTACCCCTTGAGGGAGTACCGCCACTACTGGACCCATCAGGGAGAGTTACCCATCAGCAGAGGAACCTTCTAGGCCTCCCTGTACCCACCGAGTCGCTGGTACTCAGTTGAAATTCCGGTAAGGGTAAAGAGCACGTCGGAACTATCAAGCACTCTGACCCGTCCGCCTCTGTACAGAAGACGGATGAAGATCCCGAGAAGGCCGTGTTAAGCCAGCAGCTTGCTGAGTAGAAGAGGCTGGTTGACGAACTCTTGGCCGAGCGCGCTGCAGAGTGGCGACCCGACTATGGTAATCCCAAGCCGGGGCAGGAACAATTCCCCCCGGTGAGATGCCTCCAGGAAACCCTGATCATGCTACTTTCACAGACAGGGCAGAAGCCGGAACTTACGGCAAGAGGGCGCGATACGTCTCGCCAAACCCCCCTGAACGACGGGGTAATCTGAAGAACCTGGTCCGGGTTCCCCCAATCGCCCCACAGGTCATTCCGCCAGTCGATCCACGAGCCGCCGAATCCATCTACCATGTTGAAGAACCTGGCAACGCACTTGTGATTAGGGATCCCCGTCAAGACAGGGACCCCCACCTGGATGATCTTATAACAGCACTCATATCCTGCCTCGAACCGTTAGAAACTCGGCAGGTGGCAGTCCTGCCAGATGGAAAGCTGTATCCCGTGTGGGTGGATGATATGCCCACACCCCCGGGTTTTGGGAACCCCACTTTCTCGCCCTTCAACGGGACAGGGGACCCGCCGCAGCACTTGGCCCATTTTTCCTCCAGGTGTGGCCCCATGCTGGGGACTCCGGCCCAGCAAGAAGCCGCCAAGCTCCGATGTTTCATGCAGACATTGGAAGTTCCCACATTCGTTTGGTACATCCAGCTCTCTATCGGATCGGTGACCGATTGGGAGGATCTTCACCGGCAGTTCCTATATCAGTTCAACTCCACCACGCGGAAGACCAGCATTGCAGACCTCTTCAAGTGCAAGCAAAGTCCTGATGAGAGAGTCGCAGATTTCATCACCCGGTGGAAGGGACTTACGTACTCCCTCGATATTCCACTGACTCATAAGAAATTACTGATGATGTGTGTGGGGAACGTTAAAACGGAGCCGCTACCTTCCATGATTACCCAGAACTACCCTGGAGGATTCCGGGATTTCTCAGATAAGGCTCAGCACCTTCAGGAGGCTCTGCAACAGGCTAGTCAAGCACGTTCGTTGCCCCCTATGATCCCAGCCAGGCGGACTACCAGAGCCGAACCCGCTGAAGTGGCCCAAATAGAAGCCCCTAGGCAGCTAGAATTACTGCCAGCGACACCATCCCCACAACCCCGCAGAGGTCCTCCACCTCAAGCACAGGCTCCTACCCAGCAGTGACCGCCTCAGAATCGACAGGTTCCCCCGCGCAATGCACCACCTCCACCTAGGCGAGACAATCAGGCGCCACCTCCTCGGCAGGCCCCTCCGACCCCTCATCAGGGCCAGGCCCCCAGGGCCCCCTATCCGGAAAGAAGGCACCAGACTTATTCTTTCAACGAAAATCAGGTCCCTGGCTACTTCTGAAGTTCTCTAGAGTAAGGGATTGTGCGCTTGCCTGAGTGCAGAAGGCCGACAGAGGCGAATCTCACCGAGCACCCCAACTACTGTCCTTATCATCAGATTCTAGGGAACACCCTCAAGCAATTCTATGTTTTTAAATACTAGCTTCAAGACCAGGTTAACAACAACATAGTCAGGTTGGGCCCAGCACCAACACAAGTGGCAGGTGTCTTTGCAGGGTCAGAAATTGGTAGCGACAGCGAAGGCGAGTGGCAGCAGGTTCCCAGCTACAGGTCCCAGAGATACGATGACTGGATGACTCGAAAAATTGTCGTCCATTCCCATGGTATCATCCGGGCATGCCTGAAGCAACTGGAACCTTCAGAAGAGGCATCCAGTACCTCTGCATCGCCTTCATAGTCGACTTCTGCCCAAAAGGGAAAGCAGCGACGATGCAAGAAGAAACAACGCGCTCCGCCGGTGCCATCGTCATCCCTCACTCTTGGTAACTTTATGCCCCCTGAAATGGGAATTCCTCCTATAATCCGCATGGTGGTGGATGACTCATTGAGCGACAGCCAGGGGTACGCTTCGGTTAACACCGTGAAGCTGGTAAAGCCCTATATGACTCCCGACGAAGGGGAACTCCAGGAGAGCCTCCCCAACGTCCCCAGCCGACGTCAACGTCAACGGAACCACAACCATTCCGGTTGTCGAGGCACTTTATTGGGAACTTTCAGCCAAGTTGTGCACGCTACTGAGACCAGACAGTAGGCTTAGCGTAGAGATCAGCACGTGCAACCCCATCTGACGCCCTCATCTTTACCTCCACTGTAGTTTGTGTTACTAGATCAGGGAGATCTGCCTCGTTCCTATCACAGCCAGTCTTTCCCGGCTACAGGCCAGTCTCCGCTGTCTGATCCTAGTCCGGCGACTACTCTCCAGGCTTCAACTAGTAGGTAGAAGGATGTACCCAGCACTAGCCAACCACCGGTTCAACCGGCAGGACCCGCTATGCCTCCAACTGTAGAACGACCTCTTGTAAGCAGAGGTTTGCGCTTGGCATGAAAGTACGATGTCCTGAAGCACCTAGCTGGAATTCCAGCAAGGCTTTCTATCCTTGAGGCCCTTTGCCTATCGTCTGAAATGTGCGAGGCACTTGCCGAGGCCCTAAGGAGCCCCCTAGTGTTTGAGACGGAGGTATCAGCCACAGAAGCCTTCCATGCCGAGGCAATTGAGAACACCGAATGTCAGGCGGTTATCTCGTTCTCTGGTGAAGATGAGGACCCTCCTATACAGGGGCATATTCACCCACTGTACATCACTGGCCACTTCAATAGTGTGGAAGTCCACCGCTGCCTTGTTGACACGGGTTCCAGAATCAACCTAATTTCGACTCGGGCATTGCGAAAGCTGGGTCTGTCTGAAGGTGATTTAACTCCCTCTAACCTCAGAATCTAGGGGTATGAAAGGATCGAGCAAACCCCAATTGGCAAGATCCGCCTGAAGACTCAGTTCAGTGGCTTAATTACCAGCATCGAGTTCATGGTCGTCTCTCAGGACACCACCTACAACGCATTGATGGGTAGGCCATGGATCCATCTGCACGCATAAGTCCCTTCGTCGTATCATCAGTGCCTCAAATACTCCCTCAATGGTCGAGTAGGCATGCTCCAAGGAGATGTGTCTCCTTTCGCCTCTTGTGAGGCCTGCTATCTGGATGCTGATTATTACAAGAGTAAGGATAAGAAAATCCTAGTAAGTGAGGATGAACCCGCCCCGGTCACAAGTGATCCCTGGGCAAGCATGGATGAAGCCTACATCCTCCCGATCCACCGATTGGAGGCCACGACCCCCGACATGGGGCAGTGTTTTTTTTGTTTCAAGTACGCAAGGAATACATGTTCCCATGTCCAAGAGATGGTGGAAAATCACCTCGTACTCCTACACCAACCAGGCTCAGGTGATCCCGGAGCCTCCTACCCCTGTGCGTTACCGGAATGTCAAGCTTATGACAATGGAATTACGCCATACGTGTCTCTTCCACCGGGCTGGAATCAACCAACTCAGGCCAACACGTCACCACTGTTTTGATGTCATCTAACGTGGCCCCTTAGGCCGAAGGCCATATGGGATAGGGTCGATTGCCTTTATTGCTATGGTCTCAATGGAGAGTGAGCCTCCTGATATGATGACCACTGCTGCCCAAGCCGGCACCAGCTTCCCCTTAGGTTTTGATAGCCCAGAAGTATCTACCGTCAAGGGAAATCCCCCCACGGGTGGAGAGGAAGACCTGGAGGATTCTCCCCCCGCATTTGAGGAAGTCATCTCTACCACGGTTGATGAACTGGTACAGGTGAACCTTGGTAGAGAGGCATATCCAAAACCCACATTGATCAGTGCATCCATGTCCCCCGAGGAGCAGCAGTAGTACGCAGACTTTCTCAAAAAACACCGTGACGTGTTTTCCTGGAGTTACAACGAGATGCCAGGACTAGATCCCCAGGTAGTCGTTCACCGTATGGGCCTCCCGGAAAACCATCATGGGTTTAAGCAGCCTCCCAGGAAGATGCACCCTTCTAATGGTTCTATGGTTTAGGTCGAAGTTGACAAACTTATCAAATCCAACTTCATTAAGGAAGTCCAGTACCCCAAGTGTCTTGCTAACATTGTGCCAGTCAGGAAGAAGAATGGGCATATCAGAGTCTGCATCGACTTTCGTGACCTTAATCGCCACTTCCCAAAGGATGACTTCCCCCTCCCGGTGACTGAGTTGTTGATTGATGCCACGGACGGGTTCCAAGCTCTCTCTTTCATGGATGGGTATTCCGGGTAAAACCAGATCCAGATGGCCCCCAAGGATGAGGAGTCCACTACCTTCAGGGCTCCCCAAGGTACCTTTTTCTACCAAGTTATTCCCTTTGGCTTGAAAAATGCAGGTGCCATTTATCAGAGGGTCATGCATCGCATATTCAATCCAATTCTCGGGACGCTGGTGGAATGCTACGTAGATGACCTAGTGGTCAAATCATGCCAGCGCTAGGACCATCTCAAAGACCTTGAGAAAGTGTTCAGTTTCCTCTGTTCCCATCACTTGAAGATGAACCCGTTGAAGTGTGCCTTCAGGGTCACCTCTAGGAAGTTTCTTGGCTTTGTTGTTAGATACCGAGGCATTGAGATCGACCCAGAGAAGATCAAGGCCATCAGCCAAATGCCTCCCCCGAGAAATATTCGGGAACTTCGAGGCCTCCAAGGCCACTTAGACTATATACTTTGATTCATCTTGAATCTGGCCGGCAAGTGTAAGCGCTTTTCCCGGCTCATGAAGAAGGGCGCCTCCTACGAATGGGATGAGGAGTGTCAGACCGCTTTCGATGAAATCAAGAAGTATCTGCTCCAACCTCTGGTTTTGATGCCACCCATCTCTAGAAAGCCGCTGGTCCTTTACATGACCACCCTGGAACGATCCCTCGGTGCACTGCTCGCACAGAAGAATAACAAGGGTACTGAGAACAGTCTCTACTATCTCAGCCGCATGCTTCTCGATACGGAGGTCAGATACTCCCCTATCGAAAAGAGCTACCTTGTGCTCGTCTTTTCAGTATAGAAGTTGTGGCATTACTTACAGCACCATGAGGTACAATTGGTCTCTTGGGTAGACCCACTGAAGTACATCTTGAACCGCCCCATGTTGACCGGCCGACTAGCGCGGTTGGTAGTGATTCTCCAGTAGTTTGATATCAGGTTCGTACCTCAGAAGGCCATTAAGGGACAGGCATTGGAAGACTTTTTAGCTGCCCATCCAACCTCCGCAGATCAATCCCTGGACCTGGATTTTCCTGATGAGGCGATCCTCTCAGTCGATCATGTCATCCCATTTTGGAAAATGCACTTCGACAGTGCCTCCCAGAGCCCCACCGGTAGGAGGCTCAACGATCCTAAGCTAAACAGAGTGGGTCTGGGTATCGTCTTCATTACCCCGAAGCAAGTCATCCTGCCATACTCGTTCCTATTGTCAGAAGGTTGTACCAACAACGAGGCAGAGTACCAGGCTCTCATCACCGGCCTCGATCTAGCCCTTGAGATCGATGTGCCCCATTTACATGTGAAAGGAGATTCCGAGATGGTAATAAAATAGGTAAATGGTGACTATGTCGTCAGGAAGCCGTAGCTTGTACTATTTCTAGAGTGCACCCTCCACATAATGGCCCGTTCTCTTATCGACCAGAGATTACCCATGTCCCACGGTCACAGAACAGTCAAGCAGACGCCTTGGCTGGCTTAGCTGCGTCGCTCGCAGAACCCGAGCAAGATGATTTCATCATACATGTGGAACACCGGAGAGTCATTGCCCCCGTCACCCAAGAGGACAATGATGGCCTACGGGTAAGTCATCTCACCATCGGGCCCTCTATGGAAGGGGTCCCGGGTTCATCAGACACAGTGGTTGAAGCCACTCCCAACTGGAGGGCGCCTTTTGTCGAGTATCTCCAAAATGGTCGCCTCCCGGACGACCGGGCCGAGCGCGAGCGAACCCGATGCCGCGTGCTGCAATTTACCCTCCAGAGCAGCCCTAGTCTTGAACAGATCCTTTATAAGCGGAGCTTCGATGGCGTTATCTTCCGTTTCATTCAAGGAGTAGAGATTCCTCAAGTTATGCTAGAGGTTCACGCCGGTTCCTGTGGTGCCCATCAAGCTGGGCCGAAGTTATCCCATCAAATCCGGAGGTTGGGGTACTTCTGGCCCTCTATGATCCATGATTGTATCGGGAATGCCAAGATCTGCCATGTGTGCCAAGTTCACGCCAACTTTATGCATCGGCCACCGGATCCCCTCCACCCCACCAAGTACTTTTGGCCATTTGCGGTCTGGGGACTTGATGTAGTGGGACCATATCCACCGGAAACGGCTCGCCAGTGTAGGTTCATCCTGACTGCTGCAGATTCCTTTTCAAAGTAGGCAGAGGCAGTTCCACTCAAAGAGTTCAAGGCCCGTTCCATCGTCGACTTTGTGAGCTCCAATATCATCCACCGATTTGGGGTCCCTCACGCCGTCCTCACTGATAACGGAACCAACTTCCGAGCGGCTGAGCTGAAGAAATTGTATGCCAAGTACGGCATCCGCTCGAACCATATCTCCCGTTATCACGCACAGGAAAACAGACAGATTGTGGCATTCAACAAAACCCTCTCCAACATTCTGCAGAAGATGGTTGGTTAGAACAAGAAAAGTTGTTCGGACAAGCTCCCCAATGCCCTCTGGGCTTATCAGACGACGACTCGCAACTCTACCCAGGTGACCCCATATTCCCTGGTGTATGGGGCTGAGGCCGTCCTACCCATTGAGATCCAAGTGCCATCGCTGCGGACTGCAGTCTATGACCAGCAGGGACCATATGAGGTGGCTAAAATCCGTCTAACTGAATTAGAAGCACTGGACGAGAACCGTCTTCGTGCCCTTCACAATCTGGAAAGGCATCAGAATAAGTTAGCGAGGGCCTTCAACAAGAAGGTTCGCCTCCATTCTTTTCTACAGGGTGAACTAGTGTTGGCCCTTCGAGTGCCAACGATCCCCGGTAGGAAACCGCCCAAGCTAGAACCCAGATGTGAAGGGCCTTATATCATCCATAAGGTTTACCCCAATGGGGCGTACTCCTTAGTGACCATGGATGGTGAGCGCGTGACACCTCCCACCAATGCCAGGTTTCTCAAGCAGTACTTTGCCTGATCCTTATGGTCCTGCATGACCTTAAACTGTACGGTCCCGCATGACCCTAAACTGCACGTTACGGTCCCGTATGACCCTAAATTGTACGTTACAGTCCCACATGACCCTAAACTGCACGTTACGGTCCCGTATGACCCTAAACTGCACGTTACGGTCCCGCAGGACCCTAAACTGCATGTTACGGTCCCACACGACCCTAAACTGCACGTTACGGTCCAACACGACCTTAAACTGTATGGTCCAACATGACCTCAAACTGCAAAACGCCGTCCTGTAGGATGATAAACTGCAAAATGGTCCGAGCTCTATGACCTTAAACTAAGATCTCCCCTCGTCCTTACTGTAAGACGTTAAACTGCAAGCCAGTCAGGCCTTCCTGACCGAGGCTCATCCTTAGGCCCCTTCGCCTCCTCGAGCCCCCGGTCCCTGTCCTTACTATAAGACGTTAAACTGCAAGACAGTTAGGCCTTCCTGACCAATGCGCAGCCTTGGTCCCCTTGGCCTTCGTCGACTCAGACTCTCTTATGGGATTGTACGGTGTGGTGTGGGATTACATCCTCAATCACATCGGGTTACCCGCCGTACCGTACATACACCCAGTTGAGATACATTTCTCGTCCAGAATAACGCTAAAACTGTGCTTCAAGAACTACATGTGTCTTGATTCCCATCTTAATGGGATACGTAGGAACACTCGGACACCTCGTCTTGAGCCCAGACCCAAGCTATTCTCTTCCACTATCCCCCCCTAGGAATAGTTTCCTTGGAGGGTCCTTGCGTAGCGAGGGGTAGTCTTTCTTAGCCCCGCTCATACAGCCCCGCTCATACAAGGATTGTAAGGGTTTCACCATGTGCCCACTCCCATTCTTCTATCCTCCCACTTCCTCACCGTATGACGTTAAACTGCATGGCCTTCAAGAACTACATATGGCTTGATTCCCATCCAAATGGGATACGTAGGAACGCCCGGGCATTTCGTCCGTTGGCCCAGACCAAATGCCAAAATCTTCCCCTCGGGTCAATACATATGGCAGGATTCACACTTTTGCCCCAACTCACATCGAGCAAGCCTCGACCCGGCTGCACGTCCCCCCTGGATATGTTCGCCTCTTTCGTGGATGGATACAGCTATGCTTCACCCACTCCTTGACTGGGATTCCATCATTTTTTCACACCCAGAGGGACCCCCAAGAACGGCATGGATACTACGCCCAAGGGCTCTCCTACCGATACAGGCCAACACCCCCGAGGGTTTCCGAGCAACAAGCCGATACAAGTCCCGCGTCGCGAATTTGGTCAACGATCGACACTCATTTGTTGCTCCCATATCAGGTCACCATCAGGACTTTGTGTTTCGAACATGGTCGATAGTGTCCTGGATCTTCGGGTCCACCCCGAGATGTCCCAAACATCGAGTTCAGTGATTCATTCTACCCCATCCAAAAGTGACAAACTTCCCTCCGGGTGGTGCTAGCAGTCGGGCCCACGGCCACAATTCTCTTATAAGGAATGTACGGCATGGTGTAGGATTACGTCCTCTTTCACATCAGTTTACTTTCCATGCCGTACACACCCCTGGATTAGATACAGTTATCTCTTTCCCCGTCCTCATGTAAGACGTTAAACTGCAAACCAGTCAGGACTTCCTGACCGATGCCTAACCTTAGGCCCCTTGGCCTTCTCGGACCCCTTCGCCCAACCTTTTACCCAGGGTGTACGGTGTGGTGTGGGACTATGTCCTCATTCATGTCGGAATCATGTACCATGTCCTACGCCTTCCATCACGAGGCCCAACCTCAGGCCCCTTGGCCTCCTTGGGTCCCCTACCCTCGTCCTCACTGCAAGATGTTAAACTGCAAGCAGGTCAGGCCTTCCTGACCAATGCCTAACCATCAGGCCCCTTGGCCTTTTCGGGCCCCAGCCCAAGTCCTCTCTTATAGGAGTGTATGGTGTGATGTGGGATTATGTCCTCATTCACGTCGGTTTATTCACCGTACCATACACCTCCCTTTTTTGGGGGTATATTACTCCCCTCCTCGTCCTGCATGACGTTAAACTACATCTAGAGAACTATGTGCGGCTTGATTCCCATCCTCATGGGATATGTAGGACCACCTGAATGTCAAGGATTCAGGTCCATCCCTATCTATCGGGAATCTTCATCCCACTTTGGCCCCTTGGTCTACCCTTCCTCCATGATAGGATTATATGGTGTGGTGTGGGATTATGTCCTCATTCACGTCGATCTTGTAATGACCACGCCATGTACCTCTCCCTCCCGAGCTATTCTGTCGACCCTTTTCAGCGGTTCACCAATGTGCCTAAGGGTACTCCTGTTTGTTACCTGGAATGCCAGACTTTACTCAGACACGTCTGCGCCCGCCTTCCAGGATTTGCATATCCCTTCATCAGGGCTTCCATTATCTTTCACACCCGGAGGGACCCCCAAGAACAGCCTGGATACTACGCCCAAGGGCTCTCCTACCGTTACGGGCCAACGCCCCCGAGGGTTTCGGACAACAAATCGATAAAATCCCACGTTGCGAATATGGTCAGCGGTCGATGCTCGTTTGTTGTTCCCACCTCAGGCTAATGCGATATAGAGACTATTTTTTCCACCATGGTTAACAGTTTTCCTCTATCGCCACGCCGACCCCATTAAGCCCAAAATATCGGTTACACTATTCACATCCTTCTCCATTCTCATCATGTCCAAGTAGAGTCTCGGAACTCTTGGTACTATTCCTCCATGCACGTCTCCGCGTAGGGGGAACAATCCATGTCAAAGGTGTCCTTCGGGGCTCTCTGCCGACTCCCCTTTGATGGATGCCCCAAGTATTGCGATAAGGATTCCCCCCTTGTTTCCCACACCGAGTTTAACTCACATGGTCTTAGGGATTGGGTTGACATCTGTGCTTACTCGGGAATTTGTCACCATTCATGGTCTGAGCTCTATGACCATAAACTAAGATCCTCTCAGAACTACGTTCATCTTGATTCTCATCCTAATGGGATACGTAGGAATGCCCATACCCCGTGTCTTTGGGTCCATCTTGAATTCAGCTAACTCACCACTCTCGTCCTGCCTTCAGGACCCCGACTATGGGACTGTGTGGCGTAGTGCGGGATTAGGTCCCCATTCACGTCGGGTTTTCAATAGTTGCACCACACGCACCCTATTCTAAGAGTTATCCCTCCTATTACTTGTCCCGCATGACATTAAAAGGAACCCTTCAGAACTACGTGTGGCTAGATTCCCATCATCATGGGATACGTAGGACCACCTGAATGTATAGACTTCGGGTCCAGCCCCACCTCTTAGAGATCTCCCGATCTCTCAGTCACCTAGGCCCCTTGGCCTGTCCCTCTCTAGGAGGGGGATATAAAGGTATGATACAGGGTTTTTGGCACTATGCCCCCTTTCCCCAGGAACCACCATCTCTTGTCCTCCCTCAAGATGAGTCCCTCGACCCCTTTTAGTGGTTCACCTATGTGCTAAGAGTACTCTGGTCTAGGACCAAGAGTGTCAGATTCAATTTGGTCAAGTTCATGCCGCTTGTCAAGCTTTGTGTTTCCCTTCATTCGGGATTTCATTATCTTTCATACCCAAAGGGACCCCCAAGAACGTCCTGGATACAATGCCCAAGGGCTCTCCTACCGTTACGGGCCAACGCCCCCGAGGGTTTTCAAATAACAAATTGATACAAATGTCGTGTTGCGAACATGGTCAGCGGTCGATGCTCATTTGTTTGTCCCCATTTCAGGATAATGCGACAGGATGCTGTGTTGCGAACATGGTCAACAGTAATACTTTGTCGTCATGCCATCCCTTCCCGGCCTTGAATGTTGGATACATGATTCACATTATGTTCCACCCCATCATGTCTAGGTGGAATCTCGACACTCTTGGCGCTACCCCTCAGTGCACCTTTTCATATCAGGGGGACAAAGCTGCAATACGATGTCCTTCGGGGCTACCCTGGTCCGATCTCTAAGACCATAAACTAAGATCTCCTCAGAACTACGTTCAGCTTGATTCCCATCCTCATGGGATACGTAAAACCACCCAGACACCTTGTCTTTAGGTCCATCCCATTTAGGGAGCTAGTATCTCCCTCCTTCTTTTCACCTTTTACCTCTATATAGGCCCCTCAGCCTGAGTTTCCTCTCTCGGGACTATGTACGATATGATGAGGGATCATGTCCCCATCCATGTTGGTTATGTTGCCCGACAACATACACATTCCCCGCCTAGAAACGCTTCTGCTATGTTTGCACTGCAAGACGTTAAAATGCATGCTTGGTCCTATCACACGACCCTAAACTGTGACATTATCGTCCTGGCCGCACGACAAAAAACGGCACTGCATTATGATGACCTCGTTGTAGAGGACATCACATTGGTTATTGGTCACGTGCCATGCCATTTTTCAACGCCTATCACGGCTTGATTCTTGTGGCGACACCACGGCCTACTACCCTAGGCATGTCTCTTCACAAAAAAACCACTCACCTTAAAGGACAACCAAAATTTATCAAATTCCGCTTCTTCTAGTGAAAGGGCCACACCCGCACTCCCCTTTTTCCCTGGCACCGATACCTTACCGTGCCACCTTGCAGAACTACGTACGGCTTGATTCTCATCCTCATGAGATATGTAGGAGCGCCTGGGCACTTCCCCGTGGGCCCAGACTAACTTTCACTTTTGGTCCCTTGACCCAAAACCACTCCTAAGGGGGTCGTGTGGTGTGATATGGGATTATGTCCTCATTCACGTCGGTTTGTGCACCGCACCATACACACCCCCTATTCCCATTCAAGCCAGGTGTTTGAGTTACTCGACCATGTGCCTCTTATGTTTCCTCCCGCCATTTGGTCCGAATTCTACGACCCTAAACTAAGATATCCCTATGGGAAAAGACTCTGCTCCCTCTATCTAATACGTCTCATTGTCGTATTCATATGTGTTTTGACAAAGAGCCTGAAGTGTGGGATTTTCATGGGGACATTCCCCTCGTCCCATGACCAAGCTTCGTGAGCTCTCTATTTGGATCCTCATCCTCTTCCACATCCAAAAGGACCCTCGGGCGACATGGATACTAGGCTTAAGGGATCTCCATGGATGTTGGACCTAAGGGCCCTCTAATCGTTTCGGGCCAACATCCCTAAAGGATCTTTGACAACATTTGCAACATGGTCCCGTGTTTCGAACATGGTCAACGGTCAACCCTCATTTGTTTGTCCCCATTATAGGCTAACGCGATATGGACATTGCGTTTCCTCCACAGTTAACAGTTATCCTCTATCGTCACGCCGTCGTCATTGTGATCCAAATCTCGAGCATCATTATTCACACATTTCCACTTCCTTATGTTCAAGTGGAATCCCAACATATTCGGATCTATCTCTTTGCGCATCTAAGTGTTCCATATGGTCATGTTAGTATCATGGGGCCGGTATTCACCAAGCATCTCTCCACCTTAACCTCCCATTTTCTGTGTCGAGAAAGTCCCACCACTACTTTTTTCCCACACCGAGCATGACTCATGTGGGCTTAGTAGTTTTGGAAGGATGTGTACCAACACGGCCAGGCTTCTCATCGTCCTGCATGACGTTAAACTACACTTCCAGAACTACGTATGGATTGATTCCCATCCTCATGGGATACGTAGAGACACCCTGGTATTTTTCCTAGGGTCTATCCCATAGAAATCATCAATCCCATCCTTCCCCTTTCTCGCCCCCTGGTCGGACCCCTCGCTAGAGAGGCCCTATCCCAAAGAAGGAAGGATCCATGACCAAACCAAAGCACCCATCTGGCGTACTCCCACCATGGTGGTGTAACTACCTAAGTGTCGGATTCTATTCGGACAAACCATCACTCCATATTCCACGCTTTGTGTGCCCCTTATTCGGACCCTCATACCCTTTCATGTCTGAAGGGACCCCCTAACGGCCTGGTCTCATGCCGCATCGGCTCACCTACCATCCTGGGCCAACGTTCCGGAAGACTGGTCATGTTTGGAAGGACCCCCTAACAGTATAGATGTTCGACCTATGGTCCGCCAACTGTCCTGGGTCAACGTCCCGAAAGATTGACTGACAACATTTGTGACATGGTCCCGTGTTTCGAACACGGTCAACGGTCGACCCTCATTTTTGTCCCCATTCCAGGCTAACGCAATAAGGATACCGCTTCTCCTCTGTGGTTAACGGCTGTCCTTTATTTTCACTCCATCCCCACAGTGCTCCGAATCTTGGGCATCGTAATTCACGCTTCCCGTTTCCGTCTGGTCGGACTGATTTCAGTGCCCCTGGCGTTGCACCGTTCGTGTATGAGAACCTCCTTCCCCAGCCAGGCCTCTCCCATCTTCCGGAAATCCGGACTGGTAATCCAAATCCCGGATTCCCATAGCATGGTCTCCACTCCTATGTTAGGTGGGACGAGAAGGCCACTGTCTCCTGTTTCTCACATCGGGCTTGACCCACGTGAGCTTGGTGAATTATCGCCGAACGTCCCGCAAACATTTTAGGGATGTAACGAACCGATTCAAACAGTGGAAATCGTGCATGCTACGACATTCAAAACAAAGGAGGAATAAATTGAAGCGTGAGAGTACCAATAAAAGTTTTTAGTTTGTTATAGTACCCGGGGGTCGACTCCCCCCATGGACGGGTTGACCCCATCAAAAGAGCGTTGCAGCTCTGCCACCCTTCATCTTGTAGCATCCAAGACTTGCTGCCGCTGACTCAGCTCCCACTCCTCCTCAGCAGTGGTGGGGCGCAGTTCGTCAGCTTTGGCTCTGGCCCTCTCTACCCCAGCCTAAATGGCAGCCATCTTTCCAGAAGCCTACCTCATATGCTCCTCTGCCTCTGCCAGCTGGGCCTTCAACCGTGAGATCAGCTCAGATTGTGCATTAAGAGAGGCTGAGTGCTCATCCACCCGGGTCTGCAGTTGTTGGACCTCGCTTTCAGCTTCCTGGAGCTTCTTGATGTTTGTCGCCTTCCTCCGCTGCCAGCCCACATTGAGTCCACGATCATGCTCCCGGATCTTATCATCCATAAGATCTCGGACGAGCGCGTGAGGACGTTGGGAATCCACTCCCCCAGTGCACAGTTCGCGCATCCGTGAGCGAAGTCTGTCCATTTCGTCCAGCCATAGTGCCTGGGGGGTGTCCTTGATGAAGCGTGTGATCAGCTTCCATGATCGGCGGCGGACTATGCTGTTGTCTTCCTCATCGGAGGCCGTTTCGTCCCAGTCTGTGCGATTGGTAGGCTCGTATGCAGGATATTCCCATAGAAATTCCTCGGAAGGATCTGCATCTAGTGTCGAATCCGGCACAACATCTGGCGCCGAAGCAGGCACGACAGGACTACGACCGGCCGGTCAATCGTCTTCATTAGAGTCTACCTCAATGACCTCGGGCACAACCCTACTAGTGGCCCCTCCAGTGACGATGTTTGATGCAGCTCGGGGAGATGGGGGGACTATCGCCACCATCACCGGCATGCCCCTAGGAGGGATGCCACCAGACATCCCGACTAGCCTTGTCGCAATATCCCACGTCAGTCGGAGAACTGTACGACAGAGAGGGACATAAACGTTAGTTGGCATAGTCTACATATGACGACAAGGAAACCGGTAGAGGAAACTTACAGAGATCGACCTCCTGGTGCTGCTCTTGAGCCGATACTGACGGGACCCCGAGGTGAGGCCCTCCGTATACTGTTGGAGGTCTGTAGATTCTGTAGGAGCCAGCTCGGGTGCTCTGGTCCCACCAGACGCGGAACTGGACGTAGCCATAGGCACGGGTTCTGAAGGACCTGCATCATCACCCACCAAGGGGCGATAACGAGGAATGCGAACAAGTTCTTCCTGCATGGCTCAAACATCGGTGAGAAGTCCATAATGACCCCAAGAATGGACCATAAGGAAAGAAGTTCGGAATGCTACCTCGAGAGCCTCCGCGAAATCGTCGGAATCTGAGCCTTGATCTCCGACCTTGCACTCCTCCAACGGGCTCCCTCCTCCAGCCTCATCCTCCCGATAGGAGTCCTCTGATTCTTCCAGCAAGGGGAAGTGCTCCCTCAGATCGGCAGCTAACAACTGTGGGGGGACCATTCGATCCAGCAGTACCCTCACCCGGTCTGTCATTGGGCGAGGGACACCACTGGAGTGAACGTAATCCTCCAGCTCGTCCAAGTATTGATTTGCCTCTGCCGGAGATGCCATGAAACCATCCCATACTGGGCCTATGCCCAGTAATTCCATACCGAGGCGATTCAGGTGCGCCCATATCTTGGGTCGATTGAGGAATTGTCGGTTGACATCCCAAATGTCCCAGGCCTCCGAGAAGACGACATCCTCTGCCATGTCGATATGACGCATCCACTTCCCTAGAGGCTGAGTGGATATCCTATGAAATCCCCTTGATGGCCGCCCCTCCGGATAACCCTGCTCTTTCGGAATCACCGGATCCTCCGCTGCTGCCACACCCTCAGCCGGTGCGGGTCTCGCCGCCACGGCAGCCCCGCCACCACGAGAGGCCCTAGCTGCCCTCCGACCCCAACCTTGGGATAGATGAGGCCCACCGTCACCAACCCGAATAGTTGGCTGCTTCAGCATCTCCCCTGGGTAAGAAGCCTCCCAACTAATGGCATACTCCCTCACCAATCCGAAAACGGCGGTGGATGGAGGCAATGCAATTCGCATCTTCCCATCTTCCCATGTGAACATGAGCCACAGTTGCCTTATCACACACAAGTTCTCCTCGTGACACACCTCCCAGTAGACCTGTGGGGTCAGCCGCTGGAGGCACCGGAACTGCCTCGCAAACCGATGTGGGGTGTATGGTTCGTAGAGTGGCTCATGATCCACTCGTGCCACCAAAACTCCGCCTCGAAAGGCTAGGAGGTAATCCCGGTGCTCTTCCGTTCCCCGCTCGTCGTCAGTGAGTATACCCGTCGGCAATGGGAAGGGGTGGAAATTAAACTCATATTCCCTCCACACCCGGTTCAGCACCATCGTCACGGTTAGTTTGAACGGGAATCTCCCGGCCGCATTCAGGATGGAGGGGCAGAAGTTTGATCCCGACGGTGAGATAGGGTTTGGATACTCATAGATCCCCCTGATGTGCGCCGCAATCCACCCATACAGGAGGTGGAAGGGCCCGCATATCCTTGGTGGCTTCTTGCCCTCGCTAATGTGTTGCAGCATTCTGTACAGCTTGGCGAGCATTGGGATCCCCAGATTGACCCACTGCCCCATGGCCAGCATGGACGCCATGATAAACAAGTTGGGCCGCATCCCCCATGCTGGTATCCCTCACCAGTAGGATCCAACTGCAGATGAGAGCCGCAATGAACGCCACCATCCTGACTATCGGCTGTTGTTCAGTGCTGACACTGAAGCCCCAAGTCTTCCATTGTCTGTCTTCCAAGACCCGCCAATACAAGTGCCCCTTAACCTGTTGGGCTGCCCTCGGACAAGTTCGAGGCCTCGGAGGGAACTCTCGATTTTCTGGGAAATTCAGGAAGCACTTGAACCACTTCTTAAAGTGGACATCCCTCACTGCCTCCTTGTCCTCTCCAGGGACGAGTGCCATTAGCGCTGACGCCAGTCGCGGCATTTGCTATGTATCCTCCCACGCGCTCATGACGGGGAGTAACTCATAATACATGGCCCCCAAGATCAGAACCCCCAAAATCTGGTGGACATCCCACAGGCTGATTCCCACCTCCCCATGGTGCAGGTGAAAGGTATTGGTCCTAAACAACCATCTTCTCAGCAACTTCGGCATTAGTTGTTTCGGTTGGTAAATGTGGAATTGGGAGGCCCATGTCGCCTCATATAAACCCACTCTTCTAAGCTCGGCACCAAAATCCTCGCATGAGGCGCCTACCCAGTAGGCCCAGGCCCAATCATTGGTAAAGTTGTCGCCCTGGCGCAGGTCCCACTCATCGGACCACCCCTTCTTCGGATCCTGCAACGCCGCCTTCAGCATGGTACGGTACAGAGGAGGGGATGTCTCCGGTTGAAATGGATTTCTGTCAATATTGTTCACATGGTTGTAGAGACAGTTGGCAGTGACGGGTGTGAAGTCCTCCCTCGCATGACCATCGGCCGCCCTGAACCATTGGTGCTAAAATGGCGTGCTCCTAAACCAGCAATCTGGTTCGTCCCTACTCGCCTCAGGGATAAAGACGTCATCCCTCAACCCGAAGTCATACAATGGCAGCTTCTTGCACTGCGGATAATTCTTATGACCCTCCGATAGTATCTCTGTCAAAGAAATGTGGTCTGAGTGGCTTCAGACCATCTCCCCAAGGCCCATAAAATTGGCCATTTCATCCCTCCGGTGGCGTCGGCAATCACCCCCAATACAGCTTCTCGATGGGCCATTTCGGTTCTGGCACTCAGAAAAGAATTTTTTTTTCAGAACGGATCGCGAAGTTGGATCCCGAAGCCGGATCGCGAAGGTCGGTTGCAAGACCAAGCCGCGGAGTCTGACCTAGGCTAGAAAACAAGAGTTCGCTTGGTGCGGTCGCGGAGTCGGAGACCCGCGGTTCTCCGCGAAGCTCGATTCGCAGAGAGCAGGCGCGGAGTACGCGGAGCTTCGTGAAATCGAGAGCACAAAAAGACAAGAAAATCGCGTGAAGACAAAATAGGTCGAACCCCTATTTATAGGCGGTGACCCCGGAGCATCACGGCGCACCTCGCCCGCACTGATCATCGCGGCGCGTCTGGATCCGTGGCCCCGGTCAACACCGTGGGCCCCCTTCGCGAAGTCACATCGCGAACCGCTGACAATTTTTGCGATTTTCCCTCAGACTTCGACCTTGCGGTCCGCGGCTCCAAGTATGAGGGGGGGAATTTGTTGGTGCCAAAATATTGAATGAAAGGAAGGAGCAACAAAGAATCCCCGCACGCTGCCTCGCGAAGCACCGACGTGAAGCACCCTCGAGCATTGTGGTCCCACGAAGCTCCGGAGGCCGTACCTCTCTGCGAACGAATATGACGTTCGCGTTCCCGATGCAAATCTCCGGAGGCGGTACCTCTCCATGACCGAATTTGACGTTCGTGATCCCGCCGCGAAGCACCGGAGGCTGTACCTCTCTGCGAACGAATTTGACATTCACAGTCTCGCCGCGAAGCGCCGGAGGAGGTACCTCTCCACGAACGAATGTGACGTTCGCGATCCCGCCGCGAAGCGCCGGAGGCGGTACCTCTCCGCGAACGGCCTGACATTCTTGAGCGCGCCGTGAAGCACCGGAGGCGGCGCGGGAGTTCTGCTTCGCGGCGCCCCTTGCCTATAAATACTGGGTTCCCCCTGAGCCCAAATAGGACGGATGATCTGACCTTTCGGCTTCTCCTCTCCCGAATCGCGAAGCACCCTTTGCCCCGGGAATCATGAGCTCCGTGAGGTACTTCTACTTCGCGTGACGCCTTCACTTTGTCTCGTTTTGAGCCCCTCTTCCGAGAGGGATTCCCTTCGCGAAGCTCAAGGGCATTTGAGAAGGAGGGGGATTCCCAAGGGAACCCAGACAGCCGCAGAGCATTTATGCTTCGCGAAACACCCATCCTATACCAGAAATTCCCATGCTAAGGTAGGATCGCTACATATCGCGAAGCACACTGCCTCTCGACACCTTGCTTCGTGAGGCACCTCTGCTTCGCGAGGCAGTGCTCCGCGAACACTATTCCACTTCGCGAAGCACCCCCCATCCACACCTCTGCCCCATGCTAAGGCCAAGGCACTCCACTTCACGAAGTACACTCCTATGCTCGGCAGTTCCTCTTCCCGTGCGACCCTCCAGGTTTGCACGATGCGATTTCAAAGTCCCACGGACAACACCACTCGTAGCGTTGCTTCTCCTAATGCTTCTTCGCATAGGCACGCTAACAGCTATTGCTTCTTCGCATAGTCATGATAACATGGACCCCTCGATGGTTCGCTCTAAGACCCCCCTTAACCACGGCCTTACTGGTACCTTCCCTCCCCCAAGGAGTAATGGGTACCAGTTATGTAAGTCCTAGGGGTGCGGAGTAAACCCACCTCATCTGAGCTGCAGGACGTTAAACTGCCAAGCACCTCGTCCTCAACACATGACGTTAAACTGTGATTCGGCCCCGTGCCTCGAACGAAGGGTCCCCCCAGCTCGGACATTTTTTACGCCACCCGTCTCCACAGAGACGGGGTCACCCCCTCCACAAGGGATGATATCCTCCTTCTCGGAGTAACCTATGTCCATGGGAGAAGGGAAACCACCTTGGTATTAGCCCCTAGCCCCTCTTACGAAAGGTTGCACCCCTGCATCTCCGTACTTCCCCACTACCAAGGTCGATGGAGGGAGTATTAGGGAACGAGGCATCTCCCATCATCGGTCCCAAATCCCTCTTTCACTGCGCTTTGCTGCACTTTGGGCCTCCATACTGGAGTAAGTCCCAGCACTATGGGCCGCCTAACGCGTAAGCCCCTCTTCGCTTCTCACGGATGCACTCTTCGCGGCGTGATCGTCAGGTCTCTACTGTCTCTTGTTTCTCACACCGAGCACGACTCACGTGGGCTTAGAGTAAGCATTGGCCATGACAACACCTCTTCCAGCATGACGTTAAACTGTATGCCCTCGTCCAGAATGACGTTGAACTGCACTCCCAACCGAACTATGAGGACTTTGATCCATGTCAAGGCGTGGTACGTAGGAAGCCTCTACGAGGTTCAAGCCCACCACCCGGTCGTTCCGACCTCTTTCACGTCGGTTTACCACCGTCCCGCATGACGTTAAAAGGTATTCCATCCTTTGAACTATGAGGTCTTTGATCCATTTCAAGGCATGGTACGTAGGAAGCCTCTATGAGGTTTAAGCCCACCACCCGTCGTTTATTCACATCAGGGTTCATCTTCGTCTCGCACGATGCTAAACTGCATTCCGGTCCAGCGGGAAGTCATTGTGACTAACCTGAACTACGTGGTCTTTGATCCGTACTAATTCATGGTACATAGGAAGCCTCCACGAGGTCAAATCCCACCACCACTAGGACCCCCCTGGTCCTCCTTTTTCACGCCGGCCTTCCGGTGTCCAACTTGAACTACGTGGTCTTTGATCCATGTCAAGGAGTGGTACGTAGGAAGCCTCTACGAGGTTCGAGCCCACTACCCGGTCGTTTCGACCTCTTTTACATCGGTTCACCACCGTCCCGCATGACGTTAAACTGTATTCCATCATTTGAACTACGAGGACTTTGATCTATGTCAAGGCATGGTACGTAGGAAGCCTTCACGAGGTTCAAGCCCACCACTAGTGGACCCCTGGGTCTACTTTCACGTCGGTTCACTGATGAAACCCTTCAACCTACGAGGTCTTTGATCCATGTCAAGGCATGGTAAGTAGGAAGCCTTCCTGAGGTTCAAGACCATCTCTCATTGGACCAAGTTCCCCCTTAACGTCGGTTCGCTGACGACTTCCATCGTTTGAACTACGAGGTCTTTGATCCATGTCAAGGCATGGTACGTAGGAATCCTTCCTGAGGTTCAAGCCCACCCATCATTTATTCACGTCGAGTTCGTCCCGCATGATGTTAAACTACATTCCAGTCCGATGACAAGACATTGTGACCAACCCAAACTACGAGGACTTTGATCCATGTCAAGGCATGGTACGTAGGAAGCCTCTCGAGGTTCAATCCCCTCTCCCATCGGACCAAGGTCCCTTATTCATGTCGGTTCGCCGACACCCACTACAAGTGGACCCTCAGGTTCACTTTCACTTCGGTTCGCCGATGAATCCCCCTTTGAACTACGTGGTTTTTGATCCATGTTAAGGCATGGTACGTAGGAAGCCTCCATGAGGTCCAAGCCCACCACCACTAGGACCCCCCTGGTCCTCCTCATTCACATCGGCCTTCTGGCGTCCAACCTGAACTACGTGGTCTTTGATCCGTGCTAAGGCATGGTATGTAGGAAGCCTCCCAGAGGTTCAATCCCACCACCTGTTGGTCATCCCGGACTCATTCCTATCAGGTCACCAGCACCTGGGCAGCCTAGTGCGTAAGCCCCACACCATCTGGACCAAGGTCCGCATTCACGTCGGTTCACTGACGATGCCCATCGGGCCAAGGTCCACCTTCACGTCGGCTCGCCAGCACCATCCCGAACTACGTGGACTTTGATTCCCTACCACGGGGATACGTAGGAGGTCTCTTCTAGGCCCAAGCCCAACTTCACTATCGCCCCTGCGATGGTCCCATTTCATTCCCCCTCCATTTCATTCAACTCTCCATCACCCATCCTGATTCTCACCCGAACTACCATGTCCCAACAAGATCATACCATTCCGCTCCTCTTTGCATCCGCCCCTGGGCTGGTCTCGGTATCGGCACCCCTTCAAGGGAAATCCCTTGATCTGATCCATCCCAGCTAATGCTCTGATCGGGCTGATCCGTCCCCCGCTGGACGTTAAACCTGCGGCATGCCCTGTGCTAAACACAAGAAGCTGAGGAAAACCTCAGATATATGTATATGACATATAATTCTCCGTGCTCGATGTGGGATGCCTTGGGCTTCCACACCCTCGAGAATCCCTATGACAAGGGATAAAAGACAGACACGCCAGTTCCCCAGCATCCAGAAACGCTACTGATGCCTCAACGTGACTACTCCCCCGACTGTAGGTTGCTGCCCTGACTGGACCCTTTGGAATGTCCTGACAGAAGCAGTGTAATTAACCGGTGTCCATGGAAACATGGCACTGGGAAGAGTTTCACGAACGACGTATTAAATCTATGAGGGAGACCCAGACTAGGTGACGAGTTCTGAGGAGGAATCCACGGAAGGAAGAACCAACATCCCATCATCCCATTTTGATCAAGGAGTAGACGTCCCTGAATAAGGAGCGAATGTCGCCCACCTTTGGAAAGCGGGAATGTGGGGCAATAATGTCGTGCATCCCCCTCCGCAGACGGACGGACGTGCGTGCCCCGACAAAAGCGTCGGAAACAATATCATAACAAAAATATCATGGATAATAATAACTAAAACTATTAATGAAATAAATTCTTAATTATTGGATGTCATGTTTTTGGTACATGAACCACAACCATTAATACCTTTTATAATATGATTTAATCTATAGGTAAAAACTTGTTTAATTAAAGATTAACTAATTTTCCCCATGAGACTATTGATGCATCAAGGGGATATCTATAAGCAATCCCCACCCATGTCTGTCAGTACCAAGAATTACTAGTATATAGAAAAATATATTTAATTAATAAAAAATGTTATTTATCATCAAATATTTATATATAATAAAAGATACATATTTATCAATATTTCTAAAATTAATCAAATAACTTTCAAAGTAAACACTGTATGTAAAAAATGCTATATGGATTGGGAAATAATCAGATGAACCAATTATGTGTATCAACTTTAAATCCACATCAAAATGTATAAATACAATATAAGATAATAAAAATTCATTTCACACATAATCTTAGCATCACATAATCAATGAAGTATAAGTTCAACTCAATGAATGGAAATTGAGTTAATAAATCCCTTACCAGTTGAATTGTATACCCCATAACTTAAAATAAAAATTTAAATTCCATGAATATAAATATATCCATGATATAATATATCAAATTTCATAATATACACCACACAAAAGAAATAAGTGGTGAATATGACATATGCCTCATGTAAGTAAAAGTGAGACAAGAAACTCTTACCTTGCGCTTTATTTTAGTTAAATGTGATTTAACCTCTTGTATAATGGTTTAAATAATGTTATTAATTTATACTAGAAACATATCCATATTTATGATATCATATATTATTCTATTATATCATCTTATCACCCATTTGTTAATAATATTTTGTAATTACCCTTATTTCGGGTGTTAACTGCTTCATTTTCCTATGCATGTTTTGTCATGCCCGAATGGCCCAAAGGCCTTATTTTTTATTTTATTATGGATAATACCCATTTTAAGGGTTTAAGGGGAACCTTTACATGACCCGTAGGCCCAAGGCACAAGGCCCGACTAACCCGCAATACATGACCTGAAGGCCAAAAGGCAAACCATGCCCAATTCTTGCGAATAGGATATTGTTACATCATTTAAAGAATTTTATTAATTTCACAGATATAATATTTATTCATTTTATACATTTTTATTACCTTTAATTAATTTTTAACATTGAAAATGAATCACAACGTGTCATGGAAACGATAGGACGTTCGTACGCACGAGCGATGGCATCATTCCCTTAATGGTGAAAGGGTAATGAATTGAATGGTATATTAATTTTTAAAGAATCAATATCATTTAATAATTATCATACATATCCATTATTTCCATCATTATTCCCATCCAAGTAAGTTGGTGATGAAAAAAAATTACACCACGATGTGGAGATGGTAATTCGTACGTGCGCATCTGTGGTGCTTTCGTTTTTTGAAGGATGGATAAAATGTGTAATATGGTTGTAAAATAATAATAATAATATGATATATATATATATATGATAATTTATTTATTACTTTATCATGGAAATAACACATGGAGTGGGTGTGGAAGAAGGAACAAACTTGAAAGAGTCAATAATGAAAATTACCACTTCTTTGGTGAACTTCCTTTAATATCTTCTTAATGGATCTATGATATGTATTTTGGAAGGAAAAGAACCTAAATGACTTAACCAAGTATGTTTAGAATAGAATTGTTCAGGTTTTTTTCAATCTATAAGGATTAAATTCTTGTGAATATGTGAGGGAGGAGGTTCCCTTTTATAATTTTAGTAAGGGGAACTTTTGAAAATCCAAAAAAATATTAAAATAATATGAATAGATTTTGAATTAAAAATGGATAAAAATGATTTATTTTGAATATAATATTTGTATGTGTCTAAATACGTTCATATAATAATTCTTATATGTTCTTAGTCCACATTATTATCCTTATCGTTTGGTTTTAACCCTTATTTAATCCATTTAACTCTTACTATGACAACATCGATTTTTACTGTTTAATAGTTAATATAGTTACTATAAAATGTCAAAAGACTCATAAATGGATCATTGATGGCATTTTAAACCTTATCCCAGTATTTTTATGAATTTAATATTTTTAATAATTTTATATCATTTAATAAATTATTATTTATTTTAAAATATCATTAATGTCAGGTTTGACACTATTCATTACTTTGACTTTTAAAAATATTAATAAAAATATATATATCTTTAAAAAACTATTTTAATACATCCATAATATTAAAATTCCATATATAAATTTCGTGTATTACATTAATTATCTCAAATTATATTTATTTTAATATTTTTAACAACATTTATTTGATATTTTTATTGATTTAATAATTACTACATAATCGTTGTGTAAGCCTTCAAGGTAATTATTTATTTCCTAAAAATTAAAAAAAATTACCATTATGAAGATAAATATTTTATACTTCCAAATACTATTTAGGGTATAATATATCTTCTGGATGTACATATATTAAAAATGTTATACTTATTAAAAACATTAGTGTGACGATTTTGACTATTCTTAAAATAAAATACTATAAGTGGATAAAAGTCATCCAAGTGTCTCCAAGAGGTAAAATATTTGACCCATGGATGACTTTGGTTGACTATTACTCATAAAATAAAATTTTTACAAGTGTTATGGTAATTGGATAATATTTATAATATTATATTCACCCTTAATTACTCGATTTACCCTTAACAGTAGTAATAGAATTACTAAGTTTATTATTCATATTGTCAAAAAATAAAAGGTAACTATTTAAAAAATTTATAACTTATGATTTCAACTATGGAATCAATTTTTCAAAATTCAAATAACATAATTTTCTAAAATTAGTTTAAAATTAATCTCATAAACGGGGTGAGAGAGCGGGTTTTAAAATGAAAATGCTCAACATTTTACAATGTTTTTAAATATAAATTCAATATTAAAATGATTATAATGAAAAAAATTGTATTAATAGGTATATAATTAAACTATTTTCTTAAAAGAATTAAAAATATAATTTAACATTATAAATTATTTAGATGAAAAGTCAGTTTTCAATTAAAATTGAGTATTTTTTACTATTCATCAAAAAAACAAAAATTCTCATAAAAATACCAAAAATTCACCCTAAGATAATTTCAACCATAAAATTTTATAAATGATGTTTATTTTTTAAAATAAAATTTATAAAAGTATCAAGATTTAGTTTTAGAATATGTGCGCCATTAAAAGGCGGAAAAACTACCTTTAGAAAGATACATATGTTAATGTCTAAATTTGAATTTGTTCTTATCTTATCCCTATAAAATATATTGGATAAATGTAAAAATATTTTATTGAATATATAATATATAAATTTAATTAATATCATTCAATAATATTAATTAATATAATTTATTAGGATAAAATTCATTACGTGCATAATAATAGTTTTTTTTATAAAAATATTTTCTTTATATTCAATTGGTTTTTATTTTCATTTATAATTAATTAATAACCAATTAATTCAATAATATATTTTCATGATTTAGTTTATTATATTTATAACCACTAATTTAATGGTTATGCGATGGTTGTCATTTTAAATAATAATATTAATAGTATATTGTGGTTTGTTTAAGCTCGGTGTTACATGCAACATAAGCTATCGAATAAGTTAAATTTAAATGGATACATACCATAGAATCTTGGGGTGTTACATTCTCCCCTACTTTAATAAAATGTTACCTCAGAATTTAAAATTTTACTTTGAAAATCAAAGGTTGATACTTGAAAATTTCTTTTTGGGAAACCCACATCGTAAATAGGGTTAATGAAACATCCTCTTAATAAGAGGGAATGGAAAATGTAAAGGTCACCAAAATTAGGCTTTTGAATAAGAGAACATTGGTGGGAAGTAAAAAAATTGACATAGAATAAAAATATAACTATTAAGTTCTAATGTAGATTTGTATATAAAATGGTCATTAGAAAGTTTAATATCACAAAACCATAAATCTATGATGTGTTAAAAAACATTGATTTCTCAAAGACAAAAGTTAACGGATAACATTTATGTTCCAAACACATTTTCCTATAGTTGATCGATTATTTTACTATCCATATAAATAACTTGAGACAATAAACTTACTTGATTTATTTCCATTTCATAATCATAATCCATCCTTTGGTTGTGCTTTGATCTATTTCCACTTCTTCTCTTACACCAAAAAATAGACATTCAAAATGATTTTTTTTATTCCTAAAGCACTTTTTAATGAATCGTATGATCCAAAATCAATTCCTTCCACCACTAAATATTTACTATATCAAAAATGGAAAGAACATGTTATCAAAAAATAATATCCAAATTTAAACTTAATTCATTCCATAAGTAATTAGACTCATTCAAAATACATCTTCCCAAACTCAAAGGCCCAAAATTTATAAGGAAGATCACTAAATTTCCAAAATTAGATTCCCCAAATAGTATAATGTAACTCTTAATGTCACATACTAAATATATGAATACCTTAATCATCTTAAAACCTTAATGAAAACATGCATACTTCCAAAAAATAAACTCTCAGGTTATTGAATATTTTTCATAAATCCAAACATGTAATAAACCCAACAAAGATAGCATAAACTATTAAATCAAGAACTATTCCATAAACATCTATTTATCATCAAGAACATCTCATGTGTTTTCCAAAAGTTTGGCTTACCGTGAATTCACTTTTCTTGGTCATTGGTGTCATTCAACATATTCTCTTAAATTATTTAAGAAATGGTACTATAGTACAATTTTTATATGCTTCATGATTCTTATAACTAGAATATAATTGATAAAATAATTTTACAACAAAATTATTGAATCCAAACACAAGCACCACTACTACAAAATAGGTGTTTAACAGCACAGATATTTATTAGCACTAGAAAAAATCACTGATAAATGGCATCTTTATCAGTGTTAAAGAAAGCGCTGATAAATTTAACCCTTTATCAGCACTTTTTTTAGTGCTGATAAAGGGTCCCGTAATCAGCACTTTATTTTTAGCACTGATAAAGGGTACCCTTTATCAGCACTATATTTTTAGTGATTATAAATAAATCCTTTATCAATGCTTTTTTAGCACTGAAAAAGGTCATAATAAATAAAATGAAATAATTTAATAATTTAATAATTAAAAAATGAGTTTATTTAAAAAAATATCACAAATTTAATTAATTAAATAATTATTGATAAAAATGAATAAATTGATTATACTATATATAAATTATAAATACTAATAAATAGTATGTATTAAATATATAGATATATGAAAAATTAAAACTAAACAAATTAAAATTAAAAATAAGTAAATTGAGAAAATTATTAAACATTTTATTAATTAGGTGATTATTGATAACATTAATAAATTGTATATATTAAATATATATATATATATATTAATGTATATAAATATGATTTATATAAAAACAAATATTATTTATTCTTTATATAAAATAGTAATATATGTTGTGAGTAATGTTTTATAATTAAAAATTAATATGAATTAAAAATACTGACTAATTGCATTGAGTAATGGTCATAATTGAATGTTGTTTGATTTTTCAATTTATAATATAGATCAAAGGTATTATATTGATTTCACATATACATAATTAATGCATTTTTATAAACATATGCACATAAAAAAAATACTTTTATTATGTTTTAATATTTTCAATATGTATTAATCTTTATTTCAATATATACCCATTTTTTAATGATTTATATTAATCGAACTTATCCAAATTTTCAATATTGTACTCATTTTTAATTAATCAATTTTACTCATTTTTAACAAGCATGAACTTAAGATTAAATATTCATTAATAATGTTAAAAATACATTTGTAAAAAAATATTTATAAATAAAAATATTTATAAATGTATATTTACTATTTTTATACATTTATAATTATAAAAAAATAAATAATATTTCTTTAAAAAGTATTTATATAATTATAAAATTATAATAAATTTATTTAAATAATGAATATATTTACTATGTTTATATAAATATAATTATATAAATATATATAAATATATAAATATTGTTTAAAAAAATATATTTATATAATTATAAATAATTAATTATATATTCAAAGAATTATAGAAAAATTATTTTATAAAAATATTATTATAAGTATTATAATTATATATAATAATTATACCTTTTTTAAAAAGGTATTATTTAAACAAAATATTATAATTATTTATCAAATCTAAAAAAAGCACTGATAAATATTCATTTTAACAGTGCTTATTAAGTTAGCGTTGATAAAAGGTATCTTTATCAGCACTTTTTTTGAAGCATTGGTAAAAGTGTCACAGTCTATTTTATGAACCCTAACCATCGCGAACCAGTTTGTGATATCTGAATATCTCCACAGAATTGACCTATTTTTGGTGCTCCTCATTGTCGAATCCAAGCTTGAATCTAGGCTAGAATCAAGGCTCCAACTATTCCAAGGCTCGAATCCAAGTCTCGAGTGATTCAAGGGTTGAATACAACCACGGATCAAATGAAATCCAGGTTTTTCGATATCTCTAATTTCCCTTGGTTATCCACTGAACCTTCTCATCCCATGTCCATGTGTCCCATTAAGTCTAGTTGCACTATCCTATAATTAAACAACCTAAAATTCATTGTTTTTAGATATATTGAAGTATCGTCTTCCCCGATATCATGTGGGTCTCCTTGGTAAAACATTGGTACTATGCGACTTGAAATATATCAAACCCAATGTTGGGTCATGTTGTTGTGAGGTATAATAGGCTCCCAATACCTATATTCCATGATATCTACCTCCCTTTAATCTTTAACTTTTAAAAAAATCATCCATATAGCGGTCGGTGTTGTCATTTTTTGGGAATATTACATTGAAAATCACTTGGATGATGAGATATATGACATCATTGGGGCATTATATTATGTCATGCAACAATTGGCACCGAGAAGGTTAAGTGATGAGAAACTAAAATATAGGTTTATCTCCTTCTATTTGAAAGTTAATTCTAGAAGTTTTTTTCCCAAAAAATGGATGATGAAATATCTGACACATGGGAACAACTATATAATTTTTTTTTCCTGAAATTCTTTCCTAAGATAATGAGCACTAAAATATGGTGTAAAATTAATGTATTTATTTAGGATGATTGTATACTATTTCATAAGGCTTGTGATAGATTTAGGGGTCACTTATGAAATGTAACAATCAAATGATTCCGATGAATCTGTAAAATCAGATGAGAAAAAATATTATGTATGTTTCATTTGTTGTCATATTTATTTAATTACTTCTTGAAAAAATATAATTTTTTCAGTTTTATTTTTGAAATATTTCAATTTGAATTTAAATAATATGACATAAATGATATAAAAAATAAAAAACAAATAGGTTTAAGGTTCTATAATCCTTGGACTATATTATACAGGAAAAACTGATTTTGAGATAAAAATTAATTGATATTTTGATTTTGGTTATTGAAATATAGTCATAAAATAAATAGTTGGAATGAGTCATTTTCTAAAAAAAACCTTAACATCATGGTGTTTTAAGAAACAAAATACTATTTCATTACATGGTGCAGAATAAGAGTTCATTTTTTATAGAATTTATTGTTCTCAATCCTTTAGGATTGATCAAAATTTTTATAAATTTTATATTTTCTTTGAAAAGTAACTTATTTAACGAGAAAATTTTATATTATTTAAATTTTAAATAATATTTTAAATAATTCAAGAATAAATCTTATACAACTAGATCTAATTAATTTTTATAAAATAAAATATTAACATTGATTAATGTAAATTTAATAAATAATTTTTAATAGAATCTATTTTGTTGAAATAAAAAATATTTTTCATGGATAAAATCATTACACATTTAGAATCCCACTTAAAGTCAAATTTATTAGTTTGGATTTAATAATTTAATGACATGATATGTTCACTATGGATACCTAATTATATTTAATTTTAGGGTTTACTAACATAAACTTAAACCCATTTTTTATCTCCTTCTAGTGGTAATATGATGCCCCCTAGATATGACCATCTCAATTACATGAAATAAAAAATGTTTCATTACAATACATTACCATGTCCTTATATGTTAAGAGTTTTATAGAATTAGGACAAATCATTAACTAAAAACCCATTTATTTTTAAACCAATGTGAACATTTTTTTGAACAATATATGCAACAAATTGATCCATAATAATCCCTTGTTATTCTTATTCGAATCAAGATCCTTGGGTCACATTGTTATTATTCGGATCAAGCTCCTCAAGCATGGATTTGATCCAATTATCATCCTTATCAGCCTCTCTAAATGATTTAGTCTCTAATTGGGAAAAAATGAGGTTTTTTGTAGAGTCTTACTCCTAGTTTTTACCAAAACTTTCTGATCACCAATGACATTTTATTCATTGATTTCAGTCTTTCTTGTATTTCTTACTGTTGATAAAAATATATCCATCTTTGAAATGATAACCCACTCATTAATACTTGAAAATAACTTCATTTATTTCATCACACATCTAATAAACACTATGTATGTTTTACTTTAATCCATCTAAAAACAGATCATTATTCTCCATTTCCTTTTTGTTCCACCCTTAGGGATCTCTGATTACCATCCATATAATTCTTAAAAATGGGAGACATTCACCTTTGATAATGAATATCTTATGTGTGTTTATTTACTTATTGTACAAAATGAATATTTTATGAACCCAATAGTATTTATTTACTTTCTATCAGATGATTCAAAGCTTCAATCCAATGTAACTTATTTTATATTCATCATCCTCACTCGTTGATTGATTATTTGGTGAGATCTATTTGCATTTTTTTATCATAATTCTTACTTTACTATCGACATATCCCTGTGGTCAACAATTTTTTTGTTGTTTAGAGTAGGACATTCAATAGGGGGTGAATTGAGTTCCTATAAAAATTTCTATCAAAAATATTTAATAAAAATTTCCCCAATTTGAAATAAAAAATAGCCCAGTTAACCAAAGTATTAGATTTATAAAATATTTGGTTTTTTGAAGGATTTATCAAAGAGTGATTAGTTCTCAGTTAAAATAATATGAGTTATTATTTTAATTTTTTAAATATTTATACTAAATAAAATTATAATATAAACACTATCTAATATTAACTATCAAATCTAAAGATATTTTTTCTTATATTAATAGATAAAGTAGTGAAAAAACATTGAAGGGCACAACAGATTTAAAACAAGAGGTTTGGTCTCAAGTAGAGACTTAATATTCTCCACTTGGTGATCACCTTCCAATTAGAAATTTCTATAAATAAACTTTTATCCACATCCTGAATCAAGGTAAATAATATCATATAACTGTCCAGGTTAACTAGACCTCTTCCATTATTTTTGTGGGAGTACAAAAACAAAATAGGCCTCTCAAGGACCTCTTACACTATTATTTATGGAAGTTTAAAGTGTAAAATTATAGTTTGTGAAGATATTTATGTATCTTCCAGTTTTTCATAGGAGTTAGTGTGTGTTCATAAAACATAGAGACACACACTACTCATAATATAAAAAAATAGTATACAAGTAGAGAAAACATAGAGAGAATAGAGTTAGAAGGCTCTGTGTGATTGGAAATTCAGCTTGTAACTCCTGGAACTTGTCTTGAAATGCATCTCGAGTCTAATTTTAGAAATAGATAGCAAAAAAAAGTGTCTTGAGAGATTATCTCTTCTATTTATAGTGAGGTGTTGATGTGCTTGATGAGTTCTTCTCCTTTATTAGTTTATTTATTTAAAGTGTTCTCTGGTTTGAGTTCTCAGCAGTTCATACATAGCTAGAAGTTCTTGAGTTTTTCTCAGGCAAACCACTTTTCCAGACATGACATGGATATCTTCCCTTTTGATTTGATATTTTCTTTATATGTTTTATTTGACAAGAAGTGTGATCTCGATCACATCTAGGTACCTCGAACCTTGTACTACAGTCTGACATAAATTTAAAAGTTTTCTACAAAATAATATAAAATTAATTAATATAATTAGTAGTACTAAGTTTCACAATATGGTCATTAGAAGAAAAATTGAATTTAAATAACAGAAGAAGAATTGACAGTGTCTCAGAATGGTGACTTGGAATTATATCTCAAATTGGTGTCTTGGAATGGTGAATTTGGATCGGTGAATCATACTTAATGCTTTTTGCAATCAGGACTGATGATTCAAGTATCGGTGAATCAGGATCAGTAGGTCTCTCTAACGGTAGGTCCACTTAACGGTGACTCATGACATTGATAGTTCATAATTTACGAAAATTATGAATATTGGTAAGTCACTCTGTCAATAGCTTGATGCGATGATGTATCATCCTTTGTGAAAATTATGGGTTGAGTTGTCAGTAGGTTGACTTGGTAGTGACTCATACATACTGGTAACTCACACTCACAGTGAGTCTGTTGGTAGCTAGATGTAACAATGTCTCATCCTTTTTCAGAATTCAGTATATGTGCTAACGGTGAGACATTTGACAATGAGACATCTTAATGGTAATTTCATATCAACGGTAGCTCATACTTAGCTGATTTTCTATCATTAGTGAGTTTCCCAATAGTGAGTCTATCCTAATGGTGATAGTGATTCCACCTCAATGGTGACTCATACTTAGTCAAATTTTTTCAGATTGTCTAATGATGTAAAATACTAACAGAATTGATTAAGATTAAATATACACATAAGTAAACATTATTAATCATAATTTAACTTTATGTAAATATAATTTAATCTTGATGAAACATGATTTGTGAGAATTAAAATTAAAGGAGGCCAATAATACCCCCCCCCCCTTTTATGATCACAAATCATGGAATTAATAATCCATTCATAACAATCAAGGTACAAAAGATAATCATTCTACTTAACAGTGCATATAGATTATGGGAGATTAAATTATGAGATAAACATAATAAAATAAAATTGAATACCATTCTGAATCTCATCCTCAAATTAAATTCCATACTTATTCTCCCCCTTTTGGTGTTGTCAAAAAGATAACAAATAATAAGATATAAAGAACATATATTGGAGAAAAAGAGATAATTCGTTTCAAAAGGATAATACATGGGATGAAAAAAGGTTCAAAAATATATCCCTATCAAAGAACAATAAAAATTCAATGCTTCTACCAGGAAGAATCCATGACTACTTTTCCCTTATCAATAGAAATAGGTGGAGAAATAGGAGATGCAGAAGGAGCTGAGATATGTAACTGATGAATGGGGACTCCAGAAGGTACATTAGGGGTTTGAGTAAAATAGGTTGGGGATGTCAGTTATGGATAAATAATAGGCCTCAGATGACTAATATCTCGAGCTAAATACATTGGAAATGGTTGAAGGGTTGCAGTAAGAGGAGAAAAAGGGTTTTGAGTAACAAAAACTCTAAATTGATAATCAAATGACTAATATATTGAACTTGAAGGAAAATTCTCAGTCACTGATCGAATATGGAATTCCTCTGGTGATATAATAGATGTACTCTAGACATGAAAATAAGGATTAAATAGGTTTATAAAATCTATAATTATCTTCCCAACTTTCTCCATTACCTTGGTAAAATCATCTTTATTCTTCATAAACATCTGAAGTTCAAGAGTTAACTTCTTGAGTTGTTTCACTTATTCCTTGAATGTTTGGGTAATATGAGGTATCCTTAGATTCTCAACCAAATACTTAAAGTCGCTATACAACTGATGCTTGGTATAAATCCTTTTAAAGTATAAATATACTTTCTTTGTGATATCCTCTTGAGAAAAAGTGTCCCCTTTCATATAAACCTTGATCATGTTATGTACATGATCACCATTTTATATAATTTTTCTTAGGTTCTCCTAATCTGAACTAACCATCATAGTCTATATTTCTTCTTTTATCATTGTTTTGATCATATAAATGTTAGAATTATAAGAAGGATCAGTAAATTTTGATGCACTTTCAATTCTTCTTTGATGATTGATCTTAATAGATTCAGGTCAAGGTCTAGAGGCTCAGGTGTATCATACTCATAAGATGTATCTTTAAGAATTTTTGTAACTTTTTTCATGGATTTTGTATACTTAGATGATATCCCTTTAACTATAGGAAAGAGAGTAGTCAGTTCATTATTTAACCTCTTATTCTCCATTCTTACTTCTTAAAGATCAGAAACCATTTGAGTTTGAATCTGTGAAACAACTTTATATAAAATTATGGAAACATAAATTTCACTAAGATATTCCATAGGTGCATGTTTAGATTGGATAATTTCTTTAACAATTGAGTATAAATCTTCTTTAAAAATGTTGAGATCATTCTGACTCACATAGTCAGCAGCCACAAATGCAATTAAAGGAGCAAGAGCATGAGAAGGATCTGTTTCAAAAAGAACTATCTAATCATGATCCAAATCTTTAATTAGTGATCCCTTAGGATTAGATGCTTCGTCATCTGAATCTAGATAGTATAAGTCGAGAGTGACTTATCCAGGGTATTTCTCCCAATCATCTACTACAGTCCAATCATAAGGAGTAAGAGTATCCACCTTAACTATTTGAGATATTTTCTCCCCTCAACTGGTGATTCCATCTCAATAGGTGCTTTCTTCATAGAATAAACGAGTTATTTCATTTGAACATTTGGAACTTCTTACTCAACTACAACTGAGTTTAGGGCCTCTTTAGATTCCAAGAATGGTTCTTGTTCCCCTGAACTGATTTTAGCTAGATTTGCAGGTTCTCCAATGGGACCATGACTGCCTATAGGATGATCAGGTTCTCCACCAACATTAATACTTTCCTATTTTTTCTCTTCTTCATCTATATCACTTTCTTCTTCTTCACCAGAATATTATTCTTCCTCTTCTTTAGCTTCCTCATTCTCATTTTCTTCATCTTTTTTATTATCTTCTTCTTCTTCATTTTCTTCCTCTTAACCTTCTTCACTACCACTTCCACTGAAATATTCACCATCCTCGGATTCTTTAGTATCCTCATCATTATCATCATCACTTAGGATAAATTCTTTTTTAGGAAGATATTTTTGAGGACTAAGAGATCCATAGGTAATTTGTTCTGGGATTCCTGCAATATCTGGGTCACTTCTATCATTAACAGGAGATTCCTTTCCTTTATCTTCCCCAGCTTCATTCTCTTTCTCATATGAATACTCCACAACTTCATCTAGTCCTAGACTAGGGTCATCCATATCCTTTGGTCTTGAAATGTGTTGCACTGTATTGAATTCTTCATAAAGTTTCTCATTATCTTCCACCCACTATCTCTTCTAGGGATTCTAATTTATCTTCATCCTTTCGCATATAGCCTTTGTGATACAAAATACACCACAATATATCATAGTTTCTTCATCTTCATTCACCACTCTTTTAGATTTTAGAATTGTAGAAATCATGTTTAAATAATATAGGAAGTTTGACTTAGATTGAGGTTTTACCATATCACTCATATGAACCATGAGGTATCGGAAGAGGTTGATATTGTGTTCTTATTTCATCAGATGAAACTAATAAACATCTTGATATTTTAAGGAATCAAATTCCACTTTCCTTGGATACAGTTTATGCTGAATAAACTTAAACAATAACCTGCATTCTCTATCCAGCTCAGTTTCTATAGGTATTATGGGAATTCTCTCACTGGTTTTCTCAGTCAAGTATATTTCATAATTGAAAATATCACTTGTAGGAGGATTACTACCTTGATAATAATTAAAAAATTCCTTCATGAGGTACATTCAATAATTTATCCCACTGCTTAGAAGAAAAAGAAATCATTTTTTCATCTATTCTCAACTTGATACAAAACTATTTTGTCCCCTTCGGAATAAAATATGAATATAAATAAAACTCATGAGCTAGATTCGGATAGAGAGGTTGCTTTTTGTTAGAGAACCACGCAAACCAACCTTGTTCTTTTAACACTTTTAACATGAGAGACTTACTTGATAACAACCAATTCACATGAAATTCTTTTTCTAGAATGAATAGTCAATTTGAAAGGTCAGGGTTAATAGGCTTGGGTTTAGGATCACTTGATTCACCCTTGTATTTCTTCTAAGGATGAAACTCATCTGCAGAAATCTCAGGAAAATTCTTTACTTGATCCATTTGATAGATTCTAAAGGTTTGGTTTGAAGGAAGAAGGTAATAGAGGTTTGAGAGAGAAAGGTTCAGTTTTGGGAGAGGAGTAAGTTAGAAAATGACTCGAATCGATTCAATTTTTATCATTTAGGGATTTTAAAATATCAAATAAAAATGTGGTATAAAATTAAAACTAAATAAATAAAATAGTGATTTTAAGTTTGAGTAAAAAAATGACTAAATAAGTATCAGTAAGTCACAACATTGAGTCCTCAATGGTGAGTTAAATGCTAATTTATCAATAGTGAGTTGTAATGGTGAGTTATCAATAGTGAGTCACAATGGTGAGTCATCAACGGTGAGTCACAACAGTGAGTCATCAATAGTGAGTCACAACGGTGAGTTATCAATAGTGAGTTATCAATAGTGAGTTATCAATGGTGAATCACAATGGTGAGTCATCAATGGTGATTCATAATAGTTTGTCACTCAAAATTGATCATCCCCAACTCATGTCTGATGTAACTCATTCTCTCATAATTTAATGGCTTAGTAAAAATATTAGCAAGATGATGTTTAGTGCTAATGAACTCAAGAGTTATATCACCTTTTTGATAATAATCTCCCAAAAAGTGATGTCTTACATCAATATTCTTTGTTCTTGAATGATAAATTAGGTTCTTAGAAATGTTAATAGCACTTGGGTTGTCACAGTTTGTAGGGACATGTCTAAATTTATATCCATACTCTTGTAATGTGTGTTTCATCCATAAAATTTGAGCACAATAATTACCAGCATCTATGTTATTAGATTCAGTAGTAGATAATGCAACAGAATTTTGTTTCTTACTACACTGTGAAACTAGATAATTTCCCAAAAAGTGACATGTTCCAAAGGTTATTTTTCTATATAACCTACAACCACTAAAATTAGTATTAAAATAACTAACTAAGTCAAATGGTTGTCCTATAGGGTAGAACAGTCTTAAGTTGGTAGTATATTTGAGGTATTTGAAAATTCTTTTAACTGTAAGAAAGTGTGAATCTTTTGGATTTTCTTGAAAATGAGCACACATACACACACTGAACATAATATCAGGTTAGAAGGAAGTCAAGTAAATAAGAATTCCAATCATACCTTTGTAATTGGTTTCATCCACCGATTTTCCATTTTCATCACGATCCAATTTACAAGTGGTACTCATAGGAGTATCACTATTTTTTATGTTATCCATATTAAAAAAAATTAAATATCATTGATATATTTACTTTGATTTAAAATAATACATTTCTTATTTTGAAAATTTTGAAATCTAATAAAGAATTTGAGTTCACCCATTAAACTCATTTCAAACTCATTTTGCATCATTTTTGAAAAGTAAATACATAAATAATTTTTTGAAGATTAAAAAATAATATCATCAACATATATTTGAACAACTAAAAAATCTTTATAAATTCTTTTTATGAAAAGATTAGTGTTAGATGTACCTTTATAAAAACCTTTAGAAATAAGAAAAGTGTGAAGCCTATCATACCAAGCTCTTGGAGCCTGTTTTAAACCATAGAAATCTTTTTGTTGATTTGAAAACATGATTTGGAAAATGAAGATTTTAAAAACTAAGGGGTTGTTCAATAAAAATATCCTCAACTATATAACCATTCAGAAATGAACTTTTTATGTCAATTTGATAAAGTTTGAAATTAAGATGTGTGGTATAATCTAGCAGTATTATAATGGCTTCAAGTTGGGATACTAATGCAAAAGTTTCTTCATAGTCTATGACTTCTTCTTGACTATAACCTTGTGAAAACGGTCTATATTTATTTCTTACTATAGTTCCAACTTCATCCACTTTGTTTCTAAACACCCACTTAGTGCATATGGTCAAGGTGTCTTTGGGTCTATCAACGAGTTTCCATACTTTTTTCTTTCAAACTAATTTAATTATTCTTGCATAGATATTATCCAAAATTCATCATTAATTACACCATTGATGTTCTTAGTTTCAATTTGTGACAAAAATACTTGATTTTCAACCTTGTTTCTTAGATAATCTCTAGTCTGTGTTCTTTTTTCTAAGTCTCCAACTACATCATCTAAAGGATGATTCTTAAGAGTCATAACAGGTCTAGAGAAAGAAGGGTTGGTCACTTTGGGTTCATCTATAGGTTCAGGTTCCACTTGGTTAGAATCTGGAGATTTTCCAAAATGGGAGAATTCTGTTACTTGTTTAACAATCGAATCAAAAGGTTTTGGATTTATTTCTAGACTGGACAAGTTATACTTAAGATTTTCTAAGGATTTTTTGGATTCATGTGGATCTATTTCATCAAATTTTACATGAATAGATTATTCCATACATTTTTTTCTTATTAAAGACTCTATAGGATTTACTAGAGATTGGATAACCTAGGAAAATTCCTTCATCACTCTTGGAGAAAAATTTGTCAAAATTATATTTTTTTTAGAGAATAAATACCTTGAAACCAAAAACTTTGAAGTAATTAACCTTAAGTTTCCTATTATTCCATATCTCATAAAGGGTTTTCTTTAGTATCAGTCTAATTAACACTCTATTGATTATATAGCAAGCTATATTCATAGCTTCTTCCTAACAATAAATAGGTAGATCATATTAATTAAGCATAGTACAGGCTATCTCTTGTAAGGTTCTATTTCTCTTTTCTATAAATACATTCTATGGGGATGTCCTTGGAGCATATAAATTATGACTATAGCCATTTTGGGAGAAAAAAGATTCAAAATCTTGGTTTTCAAACTCATGGCCATGGTTACTTATTAAGGTTTTGATTCTAAGTCCACTTAAGTTTTCTATTAATCTAGCATACTTGGTGAAATAAGAACAAGACTCGATTTTTTAAGCTAAAAATAAGGTCTAAGTATACCTATAAAAGTCATCTAGTAGAACATATACATAGTGCTTCTAATTTAATATTTAAATTATAGAAGGTACAAACAAATCCATGTGAACCAACTCAATAGGTTGAGAATTTGAAACTTCTTTCTTTGGTTTGAAATATATTTTATATTGTTTTCATTTTTGATAAGGATTATAGACTTTTTCATTTAGAAACTCAAGTTTAGGTAGATCCTTGACTAGTCCTATTGTAGTAAGCTTTCTAAGTGATTGGATGTTTTAGTGGCATAGTATCCTATTCCAGATCAAAGAATCTTAATGAAAGGCACTTGAGCAAGAAATATTCTGTGTGACTAAGAAATCCAGATTAACAGTATATACATTTTCATTTCTAAAAGCAGTAAAAACTAAAATATTCTTATAATTGAAATCATTACAAGCATCATTTTTAAATTTAACATGAAAACTGTCATCACATAACTGTGAAATGATAAGAATATTGTACTTTAGACCATCAACAAAAAGAACTTTATAAATTAAAACTGATTTTGTGTTACCGATTTGGCGAAGTCCAATAATTTTCCCTTTTGAATTTTCACCAAATGTGACATTTCCACCATTAATATTTATAGGTTATTGAATCTAGATTAGTCCCCTATAATTTATCTTGAACACCCATTTTCCAAGTACCATAAGTTCTTATAGGAACTCTTCAAACAGCTTTCCTACAAAAACAATTTAAACAAGAAAAGACTTTGGTACCCAGATTTTCTTGGGTCTATTAATATTAGTAATTATGGTTTTTATAACCCACATTTTCTTTATGGGTTTCCTATAAACATTTTTGAAAAGTTTTAGAAAGATAAAATCTATAAGTTCCAGAAAATTTAGAAACAGTTAACTGTTTTAAAATGTCGGAACTTGTAGAATATTTTTTAGATATGGGCATAAAACCTAATTTTATAGATTTGGATACAAAATTTTTTTTAACATAACTTTATTGTCTAGGTTGATAAACATTTATGGTATTATATTTAGAAGAAAATTTTTTACAATGAATTTTTGTTAAGGTATTTTTACAATTTTTAAATTTCTCTAGATCCTTTCTTAATTGATCATTAGAACATTTAAGTTCTATATTCTCATTGAGTAGTTGATCATTATTTTCCTTTTATATAGTGTGTTTAGATTTAATAGTAATAGTAAGAGAATGTTTTTTCTAGATAGATTTATATTTATCCTTCAGTTCATTGTAAGTATCCTCAATAATTTTACAACATTCAAAAATTTCATCATTGTTCATATTTTTAGAATTTTCAAATTCAGATTCATCTCCAGAATAATAATAATTCTATATTGGAGATAATAAGGTTACCTTAGATGAATTTTTCATAAAATAAATGTTGGATTTGTCTTCATTTTCATCATGAGATGATTTATATTCACTAGAGTTGTCTTCAGAATCACTCCAGGTAGACTTCATAGCCTTCTTTTATTTTCTATCGTTTTCTTCATGTTTATTCTTATACTTCATCTTTGGATAGTCATCTTTCACATGTCTTCCTTTAATTCATATAAAACTATCCCATTTGTATTCTCATTTATTTTCCAATCCTTTTTTCAATTTCCTTTATTATCATATTTCCTTATGTATCTAGGTTTTATAAAGAACTTATTCTTTCTATATAATTTCTTAAATCTCATGGCTAGTTGAGCCATTTCCTCATCACTATATATTGATGAATTTTCATTGCTATAAATTTCATCATGAACTTGAATTTTCTATTTTTTTCTTGGATTCAGTTGTTTCGAAAGACACTGAATTCCTTCTAGGTTCATCGTATTCTTATCTATTAACCTTCATCTCTTCCTTGTAAATTATCAATTTTCCAATCAACTCCATTACAGGTAGTTTATCGATGTCACAAGATTCTCTAATTGTTACTGATGTCCCTCTACCTTTCTGGAAGACATCTCAAGATCCTCATGATCTATTCTTTTGTAGTGATTGTCTTTCCAAGTGAGATCATTGTATTTAAAATCTTATTGAACCTCATATACGTATCAGAAATTGGTTCATTATGCTTCATTTTAAATTTATCGTATTTAATTGTATATGTGTTAAGACTCATTTCATTAACATTAGTGGTTCCTTCATGTGAAAAAGCTAAAATATCCCAAATTTGAAAGGTTTTTTTATATACTAAAATCCTATTGAATTCCTCATCACCTAGAGAATAATGTAAGGCATTCATATATTTTTAATTATTATTATGGCCTTCCTTAGTTGGGTCATCCCATGCGTTTCTAGTAGTAGCAGGAATTTTATACTCATCAACTATAGTAGACCAAATTTCAAAACCCATGCTTTCTAAATGCATTTTCATTTTGATTTTACACTAATCATAGTTTATTCCATTAAAATAGAGAGTTATGTTGGTAGCATCACCTTCCTATATATTTTCCATGTTAAAAAATAAAAACAAGTTTTAAAGAACTATAAATTTTGAACTGACAAAAATTTTGAGATCATTAAAACACAACTAAAACCATAGTTGGAAATATTTAAAAAAAAAATTAAAACTTTAAAACATAAAAAGTAAGATTACTCTAATACCAAATGTTTTTTGGATTATGAAACTCAATAGGGTGGTTAATTGAGTTCCTATAGAAATTTCTTTCAAAAATATTTAATAAAAAGTTCCCCAATTTGAAATACAAAACATCCCAGTTAATAAAAGTAACATATTTATAAAATATTTAGTTGTTTGAAGGATTTCTCAAAGAGTGATTAGTTCTCAGTTAAAAAAATTTGAATTATTATTTTAACATTTGTAATATTTTTACTAAATAAAATTCTAATATAAACACTATCTAAGATTAACTATCAAAGTGAATGATATGTTTTCTTATGTGAATAGATAAAGTAATTAAAAAAAACTTTGAAAGGAGTAGAATGTTTAAAAAAGAGGTTCAGTCTCAAGCAGAGACTTAATCCTATCCACTTGGTGATCACCTTCCACCAAAAAAATTATATAAATAAACTTTGATCCACACCCTAGATCAGGGTAAACAACATCATACAACTTTCCAGGTCAACTAGACCTCTTCCATAGTTTTTGTGGGAGTACAAAAACAAAATAGCCTCTTAGGGACCTTTTCCACTATTATTTGTGGGAGTGTAAGGTGTAAAAGGATAGTTTGTGAAGATATCTATGTATCTTATAGTTTTTCACCAGAGTCAGTGTGTGTTTATAAAATAGAGAGATACACACTGCTCGTAATGTAAAAAAATAGTACACAAGTAGAACAAAAATAGAGAGAATAGATTTATAAGGCTCTGTGTAAATGTAGCTTGTGACTCCTGTAAGTTGTCTTGAAATGAAAATTGAGTCGACTTTTAGAGATAGACATCAAAATAGAGTGTTGTGAGAGCTTCTATCATCTATTTCCAGTGAGGTATTAATGTTTTTGATGAGTTCTTCTCCTTTATTAGTTTTTTTCTACAAAGTGTTCTCTAGTTTGAGTTCTCATCAGTTCATCCATAGCTAGTATTTATCTAGTTTTTCTCAGGTGCATGACTTCTCCACACATGGCATGGATATATTCCCTTTTTATCAGGTATTTTCTTTATATGTTTCAGCCTATAGGAAACATTATCTCGATCACATATAGGTACCTCGTACCTCATACTACAGTCTGGATTCGATTTAAAATTTTTCTACAAAATACAAAGAGTGTAATTAATATATTTAGTAGTACTAAGTTTCATAAATATGAACATTATAAAAATAATAATTTAAATGATAGAGTAAGAACTAATGGTGTTTCTGAACGGTGACTTGGAATGGTACCTCGGATCGGTGTCTTGGAATGGTGTCATAGGATTGGTAACTCATACTTAATGCATTCTACAATCAAGACCAGTGAGACAAGTATCAGTGACTCAGGATCGATATTTCGATCTAACGGTAGGTCCACTTAAAGGTGACTCATGTCATCGGTAGCTCATACTTTTCAAAAATTATGAATAACGGTAAGTCACTATGTTGGTATCTTGATGCGACGGTGTCTTGTCCTTTGAGAAAATTATAGGTTGATTTGTCAGTAGGTTGACTTGAAGGTGACTCATACTTACTGGTAACTCAGACTTACAGTGAGTCTACCAGTAGCTTTATGTAACAGTGTCTCATCCTTTGTCAGAATGTAGCATATCTTCTATAGGTGAGACAGTAGATAGTGATACATTTTAACAGTAAGTCAGTGTCAATGGTAGCTCATACTTAGTCAATTTTTTATCATCAGTGAGTCTTCCAACAGTGATTCCATCCTAATGGTGACAGTGAGTCCACCTTAACGATGACTCATACTTCATTAAATTTTTTCAACCTATCTTATGTTGTAAAATACTAATAGAATAGATTAAGATTAACTATACACATAATTAAACATGAGTAGTCATAATTTAACTTAATGTAACTATAATTTAATCTTGATGAAATGTGATTTTTGAGTATTAAAACTAGAGGAGTCCAATAGTTTTCATAGTAAAATAATTATACATAGAATTATTTTATTATTTCATATTTATGTTTAATTTATTTATTTTCAGTATTACTCATATAATAATTGTTTTCTAATACAAGTGGATTATTTTGTTTGATTTGGGGTGGTTTGTTCGAAGATTCTCATTCTCATGATGGATTGGACTTCGAGCCTACAACTGAGATAATGACAACAAGGAAATGTGTCAAGAATGCATACAACCATCAAGAAAAAGGTTAATTCCTACTGCTTATATAATTAATTTTTTCATCAATTTATCTACTATTTTTAAGTAAATTTCATTATCATTTTTATTTAATACTTATTTTTTTCATAGATCTTTTGGGAAGTCGTGTTTTGTTTTCAACTATCTACAACAAGCCACAAAAGAGATAAAATTATTCTTTATAAAAATGTTACCATGTTTTCCATTTTCATTTCCTTTCTTTGTCGAACTACCAACAGTGCATATTGATTTGATGTTATTAGCTAAAAAACCTTTCTCATTGTTGAAATCCTTTTTTCTTATGACTTTCAATAATGAGAAAGCTTTTTCAGCTAAGAAAATCAAGTCAATATGAAGTGTTGACTTTTTGACATAGAAAGACAATGGAAACATGGTAACATTTTGGATTTGTGAGGCTCAATTCCTATGGAATGTCATTTTTAAGCATGTATTGTCTATGGGCCCAGTGAATATTGGTAAAAAAAATCTTGGGATCCACCCAAGAGTGTGTCAGAGGTGAATAGATTTCTTAGCTTAGTGGGGTACTACATAAAGTTTGTGAGGGACTTATCTAGGATTGAATCCCATTTTACCACATTGATATGGAAATGGAATTAATTTACCTATACTGAGAAGTGGAAGATATCCTTTGAGAAGTTGAGGTTGAGGTTGAACAGTGATCTAGTGTTGATACTAACAGAGTAGGGCGTAGAGTATGTAGTGTATTGAGATTTCTCTAGGACTGGGATCGGTTATGTGTTGATGTAGAGATAAGAAGTGATCGTATATGGTTCGATGAATTTAAGAACCCATGAGAATAACTATGTGACTCATGGCCTAATTTGGTAGTGGTGGTCTTCACTCTAATGATGTGGAGGCACTATATTCTAGGATATCCCTTTATTGTTTACTCAAACCATAAAATTCTTAGGCATATCTTCACATAGAGAAATTTGAAACTAAGATAGAGGCACTGATTAGAGTTACTACAGGACTATGACTTCTAGAAATTCTATACTTCAAGGAAGGGAAACATGGTGGCATATTCCTTCAGTAGGAATTCTCGTTTGGTGTAGAAGATGTATAATAAGTTGGTTTTATTGTAGCAGACCCTGGTAGAGGATATGGGTGTGGTTTATCTTTAGTCGATAATGATGACTCATTCGCTTATTCAGCAGGTGATGGAGGCTCAATTGGGATACATCAACTATGAGGTTCTTCATGATCTGATGTCTTCAATAGAATAACCATATGGGTTTTATGAAGGAGGGGAACATGTCATTATTTTCTAGGGATGGAGGGTGGTACCAGTCATGATGTGAGAGGATTCGGTGAGGGAGTTTCACACTTCTCATTTGGTTCTACAACATGGATTGGAAAATATGTATAGGGACCTTCAGTGGTAGTTTTTTTGGGATGGAATGAGGCAAAGCATAGACAATTTCATATCTCAGTGTCTCACATGTTAGTAGGTGAAGGATAAGCACAAATTTATAGCATAATTGACATATTATCTTGAGATCCTGAAGTGGAAATTGGATGGAATATCCATGGAATTTGTGATAGGTCTTCCATAGATAGCAAGAGTCCAAGATTCTATCTGGGTGATTATTGACCAACTCAAAATGTTGACAAACTTCCTTTCCATCATGGAGTAGAGTTGTGTGTAAATTTTGGGGCAATTGAACATTTGAGAGGTCATATGGATTAACGAGTCTCCCTCGATGATTATCTCCGACCATGATGTGTAGGTTACATAACAGTTGTAGAGATACCTAGAGAAGGCATTCAATACCCAGTTGTGGATGAGTATGGAATTTCACTCCCAGAAGGATGGGAAAACCGAGTGCACTATCTAGGTGTAGAGGATATTCTGATAGCTTGTGTTTTGAACTTTGGAAAGATCTAGGAGGGTAACTTTACATTGGTATAGTTTTCTTATAATAACATCTATCACTCTATGATCAATATGTCACCTTTTGAGGCCATTTAAGGTAGAACCTATAGGCCACCCTTATATAGGACTGATATTGGTGATGCATCTCTTTTTGGACCAGAGATGGTGTATGTGGTAATGGAGAAAGTTCAGGTGATCCATGAGTGTGTGAGGATAGACCAGAGCTGACATAAATATTATGCAGTTCAATATTGTAGGTCATAGAGTTTGAGTAGTGAGATCATATTTTCCTAAGAGCATCCCAATGATGAGTATTACATAGGTTTGGTCAGGGAGGAAAGTTATCCCTAAGGTTCATCAGACATTTGAGATCTTATGGATGGTTGGCGTGGTTGATTACTTCCTATCCTTACCCCCATAATTGGAGAGGGTGTATGATGTCTTACAAGTATCAAATCTAAGGAGATACGTACATGATCCTATGCATGTTGCTAACTGGGGTGAGATCAACATCGATGATGGAACCACCTACAAGGAGTACCTAGTGGTGATTGAGGATTGATAGGATGGGATCCTATATAGATGGACCATTCCCTTGGTTTGTGTACTATGCTAGTATGGGAGCATGCATGAGAGATGTTGGGAGCGAGAGATCCAAATGCGGGCTTAGTATCCCCATCTTTTTGTTTATCTTGTTCTTTTTAGGGATGAAAATCCTTAAAGGGTGGAATAATGTAGTGAACCTATTATTTCCTTATAAGACATTGAAATATATTAAGGAAAAATTTTGTATCCAAGTACTGATAAAACATAAGATTCCGAGTCTCGATGAGACTGAAATTTATATTATAAAAATATTAAATATATTAATATCATGGGCGTGTAATTTTCATGAAAAATTAGAATAACTACCAAAAGGATCCTTGGATTGGTAATCTGAGACCATGGTTGAATTTGGAACATAGGGTTTACACTAGGCATGACCTAAAGTATGTTGGAACTGGATTCTTAGGTGTGGTAACCATTAGTGGGTACGTTAAGTGGATTAATTAATTGATTTATTTAATTTATTTAGTTTATACCCTTAACCTAATTTTCTCTATATAATTGTTGCTATGGAAATTCTTTGTGGTTATACGCAAAACCCTGGGAGCTTTGAGAGGAGTTTTAGAGTTCTCATCATTGGATAATTGGAATTAGATGACTAACAATGATTGGATCAAGGTGGATTGATAGGAAGTGAATGAAATAGATCTTCTCCATTACTGGATAACGTGTTCTTCACCAATGATAGATCAATAATCAAGGTATGGCTCATCAATTGTGTTTTTTACCCTTGATTAAAAGTTTGATCATGGATTCTTATATGGTATCTTTGATATGTGATCCTTTTATCTTCACATTATCTCATTCCATAAATTTAAATTGTTTGAATCAGTTTATATTTGATATTCCTTGATTTTCTATCCCCTGGACAACCCAATTATGTAATAGTTGTCCAAAAAATATTGGATGATGAAGTTTTATTTTATTATTTTTCTTTTCCCCTCTATTTTCATCATGTTCTTCATCATTGGCCTATGAGGTCATGGTTTAACATTGTTGAGGTAGGTTCGAGTGTGATTGAACTCATGATTTATTATAGTAGAATGAACAACATATGAATCGGTGATTTGAGGATGGATCGAGGAACGAAGCAGGATTAGAGTGATACTCTATAGATCCCGGATATGAAGGTGTAATGGGATCGTGTGGTAGGAAATTGGAGGTGCAACACATGGTGTTATGGAACCCGAGGTGATCGCCAAAATCTGATTTTCAACCATCAGAGGTCGGAAATCAATCGTCGAATGTGGTTTCCTCCAATTACATGCGATTAATGGATGTGATTCGCAGTGGAGAGGCCAAATCTAGTGAACTCATGAAGAATCTATACTTTCTATGAAAAAAACAACTGCATGGAATGTACTAGGATAAACACATGTCATGTAGTGCCCCCTGGATGTGTTGGATAGGGTTTCAGGGAAGATAAGTATCACACAATGTGTGGATGGTCCCACATAGTATGTGACCCTCCCTAGGTGGCTAATATATGAGATAGTTGCACAGGGAAAAGACCCCATGCAGGAGGACATACTATGTACTCTAAGAGTACACTGGCATGGACTGGTACCTAGGCATGGTCAGGCACACAAGAACACCCCGATGAACACAGGTATGGCCAGAAGCACATGGGAAGGCCCCAGGTGGCTGAGACGCACCATGTGTTCCCCCTTACACCCTGTGTACAATGAAATGTCTCCTAATTCGTGTCTAGAGGAGAACATGGTCTTGTAAAATAGTGGGACCACACACTGTGTGGACCCCATACACACTATGTGGCCCTATGAGAAACTTCCACCTTCTGTATCTCCTTCTTATATACTTCTATTTTGGCCTATAGGTAGCCAATCCTGAGTAGTTTTTCATGTGGAATGCAATGATAGCCCTCATAGTGAATTTTGAGATATGACATGGAATGATATGAGTGTGTCACTTATTTAGGTGATGATTGTAAATGGAAGTGATTAGGTAGGACCATTAGTGAGCGAGGTTGGGGATGGAAACCCCTATCATGCTAGGGAGCGGGTCCCACATACTCCTTGAACTGGTTGAGTGGAACCCCCTGATGCACTGGGTGTGGGTCCTCTACCCACTGAGTGGCACCCCCCCCCCCCAATGTACTAGGTTGGGGGTCCTCTACCCTCTAAGTGGAATCCCTCTGACATACTGGGGCATGTGTCATCTATCGATGACTACTGAGTGGCACCCCCTATCATACTAGGGTGTGGTTCCTCCATGATTCAAGTGTCATTCCCCTAACACACTAGGTACTGGGACATCTATCAATACCTACCGAGTGAAACTCCCCTATCGCACTAGGGTGTGGGTCCTCCACGCTTCAAGTGACATCCCCTTGATGCACTAGGGAGTGGGTCCTCTATCTATCTACAGAGTGGAATCCCCCTAACACACCAGGGATTGGGACCTCTATCCATGTAATGAGTGTAATCCTTCTAATGTACTAGGGTACAGGTCCTTTTTATATTAGAAATTTATCCCCCTCATGCTATGGAGTAGTGGTAAGGCGTGGGCCCTCCTCATGACTACTTCAGACAAACAAAGTGAGATAATGGGCATCAATCATAGACCTTTGGACCTATAAGAAAACTCATCATCTTGGGTTAGGCTGTGAGATGAAGATCCCCTTTCTCTCTCATTTGGGTCTCTTTTTGAGCATATATATTTGTTTTTGGGTTTCATTTCCCTCTTACTTTGATTTTAGCTAACTACTTTTATTGTGTCTTATATTACTACCCCTTAGGTTTTTAGTACATCTTATTTTATATATATATATACCCACCCATTCATGGTAGATGACAAAGTGATTTTAGTTGAGCATAGGGATACTCAGAAGCATAGACCTTGTACAGTGGTCAATCTTGGAAATCAGGATTCTAGCTCTCTCAACTTTCCTTATTCTAATCATTATCAGGTTGAGACTTTCTTTCTTATTGTTTGTATATTTTCCCCCTTTAAACTTTTGTTTTATTCTTCTTTATTCTGATTGTATTCACTAGTGGTTATTATATGCATGGTTTACTCTAGATGTTATTGTCCTTTATTATTCCTCTACATTGTTGCATCAAGATATTTTGGTACGTTCATACTGGTACACTAGTCAAAGGCCTCCCTTTTTATGTTATTTCTTCTCAGAACTTGTCATCAGTCCCTGGCCTATGGAGGAGGGCTTGGGGTTGTGTTGGATCAGCCTTCTGCTGGCCAAGCAGGGGCCGTTGGGTCAGTTTTTTATAGTTATACATATATTATATGGATTTTATTAGTCGATTACTCTATTGATCATTTGATTATGAGGGTAATTCTACTAGTTTTATGTGTTTTACACCCTTAGTGTTGGTCACCAGACCATAGTCTATTGTAGATTGGCATCAGGGGTCACACTTGACTTCTCTACAAGACTATGATGGGTTCTAACAGGGATGGGTGGTGATTGAGTTGTATCAAATCTATTTTTGATATTTGAGATAGAGTTTTTAAATAGATATTATTGATGGTTGTGTTGGTTTGGTGTGTAAATATCATCGATCTACCTTATTATGTGATTTAGGCAAGGAATATTGGCTAATACATAAGTGATTATGACCCCCCAATGATCTGATACAAGACCTTTAAGACTACTAAACATATAATGTTATGTGATTCTAATTGTCTGGTAGTGTCCTAGGTATGGCCCATGGATCTTGTTGATTTACACACGTGTCTAAAATGTGGTAATTGTGGATAATTTAAAATTAAATTTAAATCAAATGGATTTAAACAAATTTCGCTTCTCAGAATAAGGAATTTATTTCATTCTTGATATAAAATTTAATGTTTGAATAGATGGTATAGATTATTAGGTTTTCCTCTAGTCTTACTTTTGTTTTCATAAAATGGTGTGATGTTTTTATAGTATTTGAAGAAACTAACATTTTTTTTCTCTATGTGTCTTCTTAATAATTAATTATATTGACATTTATATATGTTTACCTAGTCTATATAGAAATTTTTCTCTTACAATATCATATTGTTTAAATTGGCATCTAACTCATGATAAATTATAATTATATGAAGTAATAAAATTAATTGAAGGTAAATTGGTTAATTATAAAAATGAAAACCTTGAATTATTGAAAAAACATAACGATTTCATGAAAATTCCTTCAATATATAATTTATTTTTTTATTATAGTGAACTATTAAAAATTGATTATATGTTAGTTTCTTAATTAACCTTCAAATTTAATAAGAATAATTATTCCAAATTCTTATTTAAATAATTTATATAATTTAAGACATTAAGATAAATTTCTTAATTTGAAAATTAATAAATGTTATTATTGATTAGACAAAGATAATTCTAAAATCATTTTAGTTGATTTTTAACTATTTTGAATGTATATATTTATACTTATTTTAAATATTTTAGTCATTAACAAAACATTTCTAATATGTTTGTCATCATATTGAGTATGTTATAGGTTTCATAATATTTTTAGATTACTCATTGAAGTTATTCAATAAGTTCTTAATGAACATCGGGGAGATCTTTCCTAACTTACTATTAGATGAAAACTGGGATTGTTGTTGTCATAGGTCCAGTTTGAAATGGATGTATAGACCTATTGATGTTGGATAGTGGATTTTTCCATGAATACCATTCATGAAAAACTAGATGGGGATTTCCAAACTAGAAAGTCCATATATTCTCTATTTTTAAGAAAAATTATGGTCATTCAACATATTCTTTTCTTTATATAAATTATATATCATCTATCTCTAACATAACATTTTTGATTTCCTTAGATTCTTGGTCTGTTATGCATAATGGATCATTGGAATAGGAGATATTCACTTCTAGAAGGACAAATGGGTGGGAATGACCCTTTTAAATCCCATTAATCCCACTCTATAATTAACTTACAAGTCAGCTATGACATACCCTGGTTTCATGAAATCAAACCTAAATATTAACTATAAATAGTTGTTTAATAACATTTTATTAATTGAATAAAATCATTAAAACATTTTCTCCCTATGACATCTTGTAACATTAAAACTAATGTATATTGCAAAAATCTTCATTTTGAATGGGGTTTTACTAAATGGGAGATGGTGTTGTTGTGAGATAATATCCAACTAATGATGATATTCCTAGTTTTGCGATCATGCTATAGGGAATTTCTATCTGGAAATGTGGTCAAATTGAGGGGAATGTCTATCTCTTCCAAATGTCTTGGATAGACTAATGTTGTGGGAGAGAGAGAGAGGACCATCTATTCATTTAGTTGAATGAGATCACATTATTTTTTAGCTATCAGTAGTATCATTGAAATTTCCCATGACTCTGGCTTGTTTGATAATTTCATAACTGTATAGTTTCAAAATGTGGGTGCATTTTCCCCCAATAATAGAATGTGTATCTTGGTCATTTTGATAAAATGGTAAGGCATTTGGGACTCTTGTAACTACATCATCCATTATTACAGACTCGTGAATTAAAATTATTTGTTAATAAACAATCTCACCATAATTTATTATCTGACCATGGGGATTCATGGTTGAGAGTCATCCCTTACACTGTAAAACTTTTGAGTGATCTACCATATAGTGACCCAAATTTTCCTTAAATGACTATTACATAACTTTTTAAGATAAATAACATAATATTAATACAATACATGATCCAAAGGTTTAGTATCTTGGAAAAATTATGCCTATAAAACACATGCACATAATAAAGCATAAATATTTATTTAAATTCTTCTTTGTTATCCTTCTAAAAGCTCATGTTCTTTGTAGTACATGTAATCACCTGAGGATATACTTCAAAGAAAGGGATGAGCTAAAAGACCGGTAAGGGGAAGAATAAGGGACATGAATTAATATTACATTGTTGAGAATAATCAACATCATCATATCATAAGTATCGGATCATAATCATAATCATGTGGGGGATGTTTGATAATGGAATGGAATGTGTCATATGAATAATAATGAAATATCAGAACATAGTGGTCAAATACCACAAATAGTTTTTGAACAAAGCGAGCATCATGTTCATGTATAACATATGTGCATAAATCATAACATCATAAATGTGAACAAATCTAGCATCATGTCCATGCATAATACACACTATCTCATGAGATATATCACATTGCCCAAGTAAAGGTTATGTAACGGTAGAGTATAGGATCCACACACGATGTAATGATAAATATGAAATTCATTTACCAATATAAGGATAAGTCCCATGTGCATTCATTGGGTAAGGGTAAACCTACTCTATATAAAGGCAACCCTTATCTACATCAGTGTACCCTAGCCATGGTGTAAGGGTACCAACACGTGTAAGGGTACTGGCACGTGTAAGGGTCCCGACTCACGTAAGGGTCTGTGTAAGGGTCTTGGCTAATGTAAGGGTCACACATAAGGGTAAACCTTCATTTTATAAGGGTAACCTCTAATATTCAAAGCCTATGTAAGGGTACTCGAGGCACTGTGTAAAGGTAACCTGACTTTTACAAAGGTTACATAAGGGGAGCATGGTTGCTCACGTAAGGGTAGTTCAAAGCTGTGTAAGGGTCAACTTGTGGGTCCTTCTATTTCATAAGGGTAATGCTGAGTTTTCAAAGTTTGTAAGGGTAAATCAATACCCTTAAGCAACAATATAAGGCTACATAAGGGTGAATCCATGTTACCCTTACGTAGCGATCTTTTTGGGAGAAAAATAAGTAAAAATTTAGTTTTTTGTTTCATCACCTCCAACTCAACCTATAATGCCTTTTTATCCATTCTAAAACATGTAAATCATGGGAAGTTGTTGTTTATTTATCCTATTTAAAGGTTGTAACTCCTATCTTAAATGATTTTAAACCCTCCACATTCAGCAAGGGTGTGTTAGAGATGGTTTTTCCTTGTTCACTATGAGTGGAATTTCTCCTATTACTATTGTGGATCCCTTGGTGTTCTATAATTATTTTATTAAGGTTGGTGATTTTGTAAAGCAATATGTGTCATTTGAATCCTTCTATGCTTTATTATTTTATCTTTGTTTTCTGTTAATTTCTAAATCTTAATTGGAAATATTGAACAATGGTTTTGAAATTGCATGGTATGTGTGATTAAAACCCTCAAAAATGGCTGCTGAAAATTAATTGTTGATTTTCATAAAATTATCCTAAATTTAAATGATGATTTGAAGTTGGGGTTTTGATGAAATGGAATGGAATGATATATTTTATGGTTTTCAAATAATATGATTTGATGAGTTTTAAAGAAAACATTGATGATTATTGATAAAAACCATTTGATATTGGTTTTTTAAAACAAAAGGCATGGATTTTTTTTAAAACCATAGAGGTTGGTTTTGCGAAATGAATGGAATGAGTTTTTGATAAAACCATTTGATATTGGTTTTTGAAACGGATGACATGATTTTTAGTTAAAAACCATTTAATATTGGTTTTTGAAAATTAAGGGATGTTTTGAAACTTGAACTTGGGGTAGTTTGAAATGGTTATTTGAATGATTTGAGATTTATTGATTGAATTTAATGATAACACCATAAATGTTTAATTTAATTTGAAGACATGGGAGCATGGGTAGTTAGGTTGGAAGAGCACTCTCTATGCATGTATTAGCTCTACCTGGAAATGTATTGATGATGACAATACAAACTAAACTACCATATGGGGTGGAGTGGTTCTTTTAAGTTAATTTTATAATTAATTTAATAATAATAAGTTACATCAACAGAACCTTGTATGTGATGTACTATCATTGCACCAAAAGGATCCAAAGTAGAATCTATCTAGAGTGAACCACACATGCACCTTATCTAATGTCTTAAATCTTTAGTAAACCCCACATATAATATTATTAATACTACTATTATTTCCTTTATGTGTGCGTGTCTTGTGGATAATGTAAATATCAATAAATTGATTAACATATATTTAAATTTTTTTAAAAGGTTGATGGTCAAGCCTCCTTTATTGCACATAAAAAATAGAGAACCTATTTTAAAGATTGCAAAAACAAAGAACCCAATGCATGGACCAGATGCAAACATCTAAACAAACATGTCCCAAAGGCCCTTGCATGGACCCAAATGCCCAATAAGAAAAATACATCATAACAATAACCATCCAAAAGTCTCGTCCCCCCATGAGACAGTGTAACAACGAATCATGTCAAAGATGATGTGTTTCCCCCCTCTACCAATAATTATCTCTCTTTCGATCCACCCACCCGACATTGCATGCGAGGCACTCGCTACACTATCAACCAGATGCACCACAAAATGAGACAAAAAACACCATGTATAAATCTATGACAGGGTACCCATTCATCCATCAAATCAAGATAGATGGCTGAAAGCATCTCTATTTCAAGGATGTCCAACCAATGCTATCTACAAGAAATAGTAACACCTGCCAAATGCAATGACACAAAATTCAGTTCTCACAATGACATCGGAACCTCATCAAACAGCCATTACCAAGACCAAATATGCACAAATGTCAACCAGACAATCAGAAATGATTCTCCAGCTACAAAATTGAACACCCAGACTAGAAGAAACTACCGTCAGAAAAACCAAACTACAACCAGAGCATCATCGTTGATCTGCGAAACACCGACAAAAATGAAGAGCATACTTCCAGTGAGAACCTACATACATTCAGCTCCGCATCCAGAACCTATGGGATCCCCGTTCTTCATCCATACAAATCTCGTCACCCCTCGTCGAACCGGATCCATTGCCGCACCCCAGGTCAAAAGTAACCCATACGTCGGAGGCCATCCAACACCCTCATCTTTGAGGCTCAAAATGCTGAAATCGCGGCAAAAAATCCTAGATCTGGAAGTAACAAACCAGGAGAAGACGCGGCGCGCCAACCCTTTCTGCAAAACCAGCGACAGATTCATCACCACTGACACCGCAAGAACGGAGAAAGTTCGGGCAGATCGAACGACAGGGGAGAATTAGTCTGAAAATCCCGGTGACGATGAGAAATCGACCACGATCTAGAGAAGGGAGCAGGAATCAGCGTCGAAGAAAACAAACCGAACACCTCTCGAAACCTCTTCCGACGAAACCCAGACCAAGGTGGCCTAGACGATGAGATGAGGACGAGGATTTCAGACCGCCACGAGGGGAGTGAAGGAAACCCTAAACGAAGGTGAGGGAATCACCATCCCTGGAGAATACGGTGTGATCGCTCCACAGAAGATTAATTAACATAAATTTATATGATATTTAGTATATAATTTCCTTACCTCGTGCTAAAATCAACCCATCCACCTTCCTCACCATTTATAAAACCTAAAATAATAAATATATTATCCATTCGATAAATAAATAATATCATATTCACGATTTGAAAATAAATATTTATTTTATTGTTAACATAACTAAATAAATAATTTTTAACAATAAATATTATTTATTACCTTGATAATAAATAAAGTGATAAATAAATATACTTGAAAATAATTTTTTTTTAAAACTTTCGTTACATACGCACGCTACAAGAAAACACAGCCAGGGGACTCAACCCCGCGACTAGTGCTCCACACCCCAACCCGCCCTGCCACCCCAGTCGCTTGCAAGGGGACATCTTGAAAATAAATTTTTATTTAATATTCAACTCACTCACATATTAATAGTTAATGAATAAATTGAAGAAATATTCCAACTATTAAATACAAATAGTATTTAACTGAGATTAATTGATACACTAAGTGTGTAACCCGTTAGACCACTTCCTCGGTGGCATTATACAGGCTTGTCTAATGTTCAATATTAGTATCTAGAAACACATAATGTCACCCATAGAGGAAGAATTTAATTCCATAATGATGATAACCACATACGAACACTCAATGTGTAATATAATCTCTTTGTCTCGATATCTCATAAATCAGGTTTCATATTCGTATCATCAATGTCACGACCCCCTCCCCACAAAGTGTACCCCTCCTGAGCCGGCAATGTGAGAAATGTGATAATGACCCCCGAGTCTCACCTCTAGTAGGCCCCGGGTTGGCGACTAGCACCGAGTGTATAGTAAACACACAAATGGGAGGCATTACCCTATAGGAGAACACATACGGAAGATAGAGATAAGATAGACACCAACCAACTCCAACTCAGAACTGAAATATAAAAGAAAACCCAAGTGCACATATGTAATGTCATGCAAAAGTACTACAACTGGAAGGGGAAACTACAAGTACCCAAAAGAAAGTAAAAACAGCAGCAACCACAAGCCTGAACAGCTCCTGCAACCACCAGCTAGTAGTAACCAGCCTGATCTCCAACCTGCTCCAAGTGACCTGAAAAACAGTTTTTATATACTTAGGGTGAGTATAACAGTATACTCAGTAGGATCCTCCCCGAAACATCTGGTGCAAAAGTAAAGGAAGCATGCTAAAGCATAGTGAACAACAAGTGAAACTAACTGAAGGTTCCGGGCGCAGCGGAAGCGCGTGGGTGGATGTGCCCACTTGGCTTTTTGTCATTAGCAATGATCAATCCGGGATCAATACGACGATAAATGTCAGTCTCCACGGATCGAATCACAGAAAAAGACAAAGAAGATGGTTTTTCCCGGAACCACGAACAAGGATCGTTACAGGTTGATTATAATTAATTTAATTAATTATAAAGAAATACCTTTTGGGTGTTCTTTCTTCGTTGATGTTCTCAATCACGTTGTCGATGTGATCCGTCGTTGCGTCGCAGAAGCCAAGTGTAGACTCCCTCTAGCGGTGATCCACACGTGTACCTCATATCTCTGGACGTCGCCAAAAGATTCTCCGGGTGCTAGCGTGGAGAAGCCTTTGCTTGCGTTGTCCGCCTTAGATTGTCTTGATCCGATGGAAGAGGATCTCTCTCGGTCTTGAGAGCGTTCTTGGAGGAAGAGGTTCTTTCGGCCTTGAAAGAATTCTCCAGAGATGTTGTGCACAACGATTCTCTTGTGTGTCAGAAAAGAGTTGGGGTTGTGAGGATATTTATAATCGGGTGTGTGGGGTTATAGAGTTATGACAATAAATAAACGCGTTACGCGTTTTATTTATTTCATTGACTCTTTATTTAAAACCCCATGTTGAATAAATAATTCCTTGACATGCGCCCACGCTGATTATAATAAATATCATTTAAAACAATATTATATCCTCAAAATCCCAACTAAAAAAAAACTACACGGCGTGTATTAATAAATACATGGCGTGTACTTGTTTTTCATTGAAAACTACACGGTGTGTACATTAAATGTGCACGGCGTGTATATCTTGTTTTCATTTATTCATTTCCTTTCCAAAATAAAACTACACGGCATGTAATAATAATACACGACGTGTACTTGTTTTATTTTCTTTTTCCTCCATCATTTAAAACAACTTAGGCTTCCTTGAATAATTATTAAACCACGTACGAGAATAATCTTTATTCAACTTGAGATACTTGGATACACTTAGTGTGTGACCCTCTAGGCCTCTTTCTCGTTGGCATTAGGCGGGCTTGCCTAAAGTTCAAGATTACCGTCTAGCAACGGGTCAAGGCACCCAAGAGAAAGAAGTTGACGCCGCATTGACGTATCACCTCATACGAACGCTTACTGTGTAATTTAATCCCTTTGTCTCAATATCTCATCAAGCAGGTTTAATGGCAGTGTCATAAACCTATATGCTTGATATGTCGTTCTTTGACTACCTGAAATAAACTCATCGTTTACACCATGGCCATGGAATTTAATACGACAGTTCTATTTCAATCAAAGGGTCGAGATATCAACTTCCATAAATGGAAGGAACAAATCCTTCCTTGACTTATCCATTAACAACATGTCACTCGTGACGCACCCAACGTACCCTACTTCTCGCCAACTGTCTGCGTGACGGTTTTCATCAGTAAATCTAAGTGCGTGAGTCATGACATGAGTTAATGATAATCTTCCAGTCTAAGGACCATTACACACGCTCGTAGATAGCAATATCCGATGACACCAAGACATGCAGAATTACTACTGGCGGGTCTGTTCTCATAATCTCCCATCTTGGAGATTACTAAGTGCGAACTCCATGAGAGAGAGTCTCGTCTTCTTATGAGTACTCGCACATGACGGTCTGTATACTATGTGTCCTATCATAGTATGTCATCCAACCGCAGAACTTTATTTAAGAATATTGTTATAGCATTTCAAGGTTCTCATCATAGCGGGGATCTGCTATGACCTTATTAATGCAACAAATATTTCAGAACATTATTATATTATAGTCATGCAGAACAATGAACAATATATAATAAGTGAACATTTATGTAATCAAAGTACAAAACAGTTGGTTCTGAGGACACCAACCCTTACAAACTCCCACTTGGACTAGAGCCAACTGCCTACGAATTTTAGTCCGCTAGACCTCACATGATGATCATGTTTCTGCTGAGTCAAGGCTTTAGTCAATGGGTCCGCCACGTTGTCTTCCGTGGAAATACTGCTCACTGCAACTTCACCTCTCTGAGAAAAATCCCTCAAGAGATGATACTTCCGAAGTATGTTCTTTGTCCGCTGATGTGACCTTGGCTCTTTTGCAAGTGCCACTGCTGCAGTATTATCACAATAGAGTGTGATAGGATCTTTACTGCTCGGTACAACATCCAGCTCTTGGACGAAGCTTCGCATCCATACTGCTTCTTTAGCTGCCTCAGAAGCTGCGATATACTCGGACTCCGCTGTAGAATCTGCCACCACACTTTGTTTTGAGCTCTTCCAGCTCACTGCACCTCCATTCAAACTGAAGATGTATCCAGTCTGCGACTTCATGTCATCTTGATCAGTCTGGAAACTAGCATCTACATGTCCTCTGATGACTAGTTTCTCATCTCCTCCATAAACCAAGAACATATCCTTAGTACGCCTCAGATACTTAAGGATAGTCTTGACTGCCATCCAATGGCGGTCTCCTGGATCAGCTTGATATCTGCCTACCGCACTTAATGCATAAGCAACATCTAGCCTCGTACATAGCATAGCATACATGACTGACCCAATCGCGGATGCGTAAGGGATCCTTGCCATTCTCTTTCTTTCCTCATGTGTCTGAGGACACATTTTCTTGGAAAGATGAATGTCATGTGACACTGGCAACAATCCCCTCTTAGACTGTTCCATACTGAATCTCTTCAGTATCTTGTCAATGTATGTACTTTGACTTAGGCCCAACATTTTCTTGGATCTATCACGATGGATCTTGATCCCAAGAATATATGCCGCCTCGCCCAAGTCTTTCATGGAGAAGAATTTATTCAACCATGCCTTAACTGACTGTAAGACAGGTACTTCGTTTCCAATTAGCAATATGTCATCGACATATACTATTAGGAAAACGACTGCACTTCCACTAAACCTTTTGTAGACACAAGGCTCACATTCGTTCTTAACAAATCCAAATTCTGTAACAGCTTCATCAAAACGAATGTTCCATGACCTTGATGCTTGCTTTAATCCATAAATGGATTTTTGCAACTTGCATACCTTGTTGGCATCCTTTGAAGTCACAAACCCTTCAGGTTGTGTCATGTAGACATCTTCCTGGAGGTTCCCGTTAAGGAAAGCTGTTTTGACATCCATTTGCCAAATTTCATAGTCATGGTAAGTAGCAATGGCCAATAGGATTCTGATAGACTTCAGCATTGCAACCGGTGAAAAGGTTTCATCATAGTCAATTCCTTGACGCTGTCTAAAACCTTTTGCAACCAGTCGTGCCTTGTAGGTGCTGACTTGACCCTCCATGTCCAGTTTCTTCTTGAATACCCATTTATTACCAATAGGCTTTACATCAACTGGAGGATCTACCAAAATCCAGACTTGGTTTTGGTACATGGAATCCATTTCAGAATTCATGGATTCTTGCCACTTGGCAACGTCTGTGCCTTCAACTGCTTCCTTGTAGGTAAGATGATCATCATTGTCAACCAATAATGAGTCACCATCCTCAGTGACAATAAAACCATATCGTTCTGGTTCTCTCACCTCTCTCGTGCTCCTACGCAGTTCTTGTGTCTCTGGAACAGATCGTTCTTCCACGGGGCTTTGTGGAATCTTTTCTTGTACCAACTCATGTGTATCTTGAGCCTCAACCTCATCGAAGTCTATCTCACTCCCACTATCTCTTCTGGAGATGTGCTCCCTCTCAAGGAATATGGCGTGTCTTGCTACTGTAACCTTTTTGTCTGAGGGGTTGTATAGGTAATATCCCCTTGTTTCCTTGGGATATCCTATAAAGATACACTTTGTGCCTCAGGGTGCAAGTTTGTTACCTGAAGAGGCCTTAACAAATGCTTCGCTACCCCACACGTGTAAATTCGATAACATGGCTTTGCGTCCACTCCATAATTCGTATGGAATACCATTTATCGATTTAGTTGGTACTTGGTTTAGTATGTGTGCTGCTGTTTGTAATGCATATCCCCAAAAGGATAATGGAAGACTCGCATGACTCATCATTGATCTCACCATGTCCAACAGGGTGCGGTTCCTCCTTTCACTTACACCATTCCACTGCGGTGTGTAAGGAGGAGTGAGTTGAGATAGAATCCCAAACTCCCGTAAGAAATCAATGAAGTCTTGATTAAGATATTCTCCTCCTCTGTCTGAGCGGAGTTTCTTAATCTTCTTACCAAGATGGTTCTCAACTTCATTCTTGTATTCTTTGAACCGATCAAAAGAATCGGACTTATACCTCATTAAATAGATATATCCATATCTACTAAAATCATCAGTAAAAGTTATGAAGTACGAGAACCCACCCCTTGCTTCAACTGGAAATGGTCCACACACATCTGTGTGAACTAATTCTAGAAGCTCTTTAGCTCTTTCACCTTTCCCACTAAATGGGGCTTTGGTCATTTTGCCTTGTAGACACGTATGACATACACCAAGTGGTTTTAGTTCAAAAGAATCTAAATACCCATCTTGATGTAATTTTGTCAAACGTTTCTCATTGACATGACCTAGCCGGTGATGCCAAAGTTGGGTGTGGTATGAGTCATGTAAATTAACTTTGTTATCAATTTCTATTACTTGGTTTTTGTAGTCTAACACATAAAGGCCGTTATATAAATGTGCCCTACCAAAACAAATGCTATCTTTATAAAAGTAGAAACATTCATTTCCAAACTTGAATATGAATCCATCAGTATCTAATCTGGATACTGAAATAATGTTTTTGGTTACAGAGGGTACATAATAACATCCTTTCAAAACCAAGACCATCCCGGTAGGCAATGTGAGGTGGTAGTCCCCGACAGCTACAGCAGCAAGTCTGGCTCCGTTGGCTGCTCGTAGATCTATCTCCCCTCGATCAATCTTCCTGAATCTACTTGGTTCCTGTATTTGGATACAGATGTGAGCACCACAAGAAGTATCTAATACCCAATTAGTAGAAACAGATAGATTGCATTCGATAACAAACGCACCTGAAGCTTCCCCTTGCTTCCTTGGCTGGGTGCAGTTTTTCTTCCAGTGACCCTTCTTGCCACATGCGAAACAAACAACATCCTGTTCCTTTGCCTCCCCTTTGATCTTCCTTTTCTTGGAAGGCCTTGAAGAAGCTTTGGGCTTAAAGCTCTTCGCCTTCCCTTTCCTTTTATTCACCATAAGGACAGAAGGCTTTTCACGCTTCATGTCATTGTCCACTTGGCGAATAAGGATAAGAAGATCAGATAGAGACTTCTCAATATTGTTCATGTTGAAATTAAAAACAAAGTTTGAGAAGCTCTGGGGAAGTGATGCGAGAATGAGATCGGTACCCAGTTCTTCAGGGAGTTTAAACCCTAGAACCTCCAAGCGCTCAATGTAGCCAATGAGCTTGACTACATGAGGCCCAGCTGGGGAACCCTCTCCAAGCTTGCTCTGAAATAGAGCCTTGGAGATCTCAAACCTTTCCTGTCTTGCTCTCTCCTGGTATAAACCACGGAGGTGCTCGAGCATGCTGTAGGCATCCATGTCTTCATGAGACTTCATGAGCTCACTAGACATAGATGACAGCATCAAACATTGAACGTCGAGAGCATCGTTCAAATGTTGATCATAGACTATGAAATCTTCATCACTTGCCCCTGGGGCAGGAGAATCAGGAAGTGAGGACTCCAGCACATAAAACTTCCGTTCATGGCGTAGGATAACCCGAAGGCGCCTAAACCCTTCCTGAAAGTTACTGCCGGTCAGGATGTTGTCTTTATCCAGAATTGATCGCAGAGAAAATGTGGTTGATGTGTTTGTCATTTTGATTCTACAATTTAAAAGAGCAGATTCATCAGTACTTTCTTTGATTACATTTTATGAGAAATAATAAATTTTATTAAGTCTCCCACTATTTTATCAATTCCCAATGGCCCTCACCATTGAACTCGGAATGTCCAGTTGCTTTGACATTCTAATGGCAAGGATCCATATTTCCCTTCGCATAACCCCAACAAGGGTTGGTCAAGCTATTTGAAGGTATTTAGGTAGGCGGGTCTTTTCCAACTGTGAGCTTACAGTTCCTTGATCTGTTGAGTGGACTCCCCAATCCTGAAATCCTGACTTAGATTTCCTCAAATCTTGCCTCCAATATTACATCAAGTCTAGCAAGGGCTACTTCTCTTGATGTAATATGGTTAAGTCAACCCGAAACCTTTCATAAGGGCTTCCTTTATAAAAGTAGGTGTCCCAACAAGGGTTGGTCAAACACATAGTTTTATTGAGTCTTTCCCTTAATCAAGTAACGGAAGGCTTGGTCTGACTTAATATGGTATTTGAGGGATTTTATTCTTTATGCGTATCATTGCATTATCACATGCTTGTTAATATTAAGTGATGCTTGCTTAAGTGATTAACCATGTTCCGATAATGTATACGCATAGACCGGTTTTTATTTTATTCCATCTTTGCATGCTTGTTCATTTTATTAATTATGTGATCGCGACAACACATGCATAATATATAAACCATGCAATCAGACAGAAATAAAATAAGATGGCATGATCATGAGCTTCTATTTGGTTAGCTTATCTAGCGGTTTTGATAAGCTTACCCTAACCTAGGGAAAACACCTTGAACCTGATGGTTCGTGTTTTGCAGCTCCCACCTGTCCACCTTTTTATCTTCTTGTGTCAGTTTCGCCTCGACTTCGTGATTTGAACCGTCTCCTCTGGCTTGGGAGATCCTCCATTACATGGGTTTACATTAAAGAAACCATGGGCACGCAGGCCCTACATTTTATTGGAAGAAGGCTCGCAGGCCAACAAATTTAAATTAAATAAATTTAAATGAAACCATACACATACAAAGGGTCTTTGGTCTAGCTCATGATCATCCATAGTATGCAACGACATTTACGCATATTTAGAATTCAAATTCTTTTAATCGTTCTTTTATTTAAGATAAGACGCGCTCGAATTAAATTAATTATGATCTTATAATTAATCAATTCTTTATCTTAAATTCCTTTCTGAATTTCCTTGAGATTCTTCTCATCCATATTCCTTGTACGGGTCTTTGTACATTGGAGTAAACCTGGTGAAATTCCATTTCTGGAAAGTACACGGCGTGTAGTTTATAATTACACGGCGTGTATTTTTCTTTTCACCCTTTGTCCAAAGTACACGCCGGGGCTTTGGCGTGTTTTTCTGTACTTTGGAAATTTTAGAGTACATGGCATGTAGATGAATCATACACGGCGTGTACTTCCTTGTTACGCGGTAACCGGCCTGGCGATCCCATATATGCGGTACGCGACTTATCTTTGTACACGGTTTCACCTGGGTCGGAACGGACTACACGGTGTGTTGTTCCAACATACACGTCGTGTATTCCGGTTTCCACGCGCCGTTATATTATGGTCAACACGGCGTGATTAAAACTTAGGCATAATCAATTCACACGGCGTGGTTTGGCGGACCAGTGCCGGTTCGTTGAACCTAAGTACACGGCGTGTAGTTTTAATTACACGACGTGTAATCCCGTGTTGTACAGACAGAAAGAGCGGCTCCTCCGGATGAGTTCCTCGTTTTTATTTTAATCAAAATTAAAATTAAAAGGTCGTTTCTGTGATATGAATCGAGAAACGAAGGAGGAAGAATAGATCTTGTTAATTCAGATTTATAGAACGATTTATTTCGAATTGAATCAAATATGAATGCGTAAATTATCAACGAAAATTAAATAACTATAATCAACGTTGTAACCTCCCTCTGATACCATTTGAAGGTTCCGGGCGCAGCGGAAGCGCGTGGGTGGATGTGCCCACTTGGCTTTTTGTCATTAGCAATGATCAATCCGGGATCAATACGACGATAAACGCCAGTCTCCATAGATCGAATCACAGAAAAAGACAAAGAAGATGGTTTTTCCCGGAACCACAAACAAGGATCGTTATAGGTTGATTATAATTAATTTAATTAATTATAAAGAAATACCTTTTGGGTGTTCTTTCTTCATTGATGTTCTCAATCACGTTGTCGATGTGATCCGTCGTTGCGTCGCAGAAGCCAAGTGTAGACTCCCTCTAGCGGTGATCCACACGTGTACCTCGTATCTCTGGATGTCGCCAAAAGATTCTCCGGGTGCTAGCGTGGAGAAGCCTTTGCTTGCGTTGTCCGCCTTAGATTGTCTTGATCCGATGGAAGAGGATCTCTCTCGGTCTTGAGAGCGTTCTTGGAGGAAGAGGTTCTTTCGGCCTTGAAAGAATTCTCCAGAGATGTTGTGCACAATGATTCTCTTGTGTGTCAGAAAAGAGTTGGGGTTGTGAGGATATTTATAATCGGGTGTGTGGGGTTATAGAGTTATGACAATAAATAAACGCGTTACGCATTTTATTTATTTCATTGACTCTTTATTTAAAACCCCATGTCGAATAAATAATTCCTTGACATGCGCCCACGCTGATTATAATAAATATCATTTAAAACAATATTATATCCTCAAAATCCCAACTAAAAAAAACTACACGGCGTGTACTAATAAATACACGGCGTGTACTTGTTTTTCATTGAAAACTACACGGCGTGTACATTAAATGTACACGGCGTGTATATCTTGTTTTCATTTATTCATTTCCTTTCCAAAATAAAACTACACGGCATGTAATAATAATACACGACGTGTACTTGTTTTATTTTCTTTTTCCTCCATCATTTAAAACAACTTAGGCTTCCTTGAATAATTATTAAACCACGTACGAGAATAATCTTTATTCAACTTGAGATACTTGGATACACTTAGTGTGTGACCCTCTAGGCCTCTTTCTCGTTGGCATTAGGCGGGCTTGCCTAAAGTCCAAGATTACTGTCTAGCAACGGGTCAAGGCACCCAAGAGAAAGAAGTTGACGCCGCATTGACGTATCACCTCATATGAACGCTTACTGTTTAATTTAATCCCTTTGTCTCAATATCTCATCAAGCAGGTTTCATGGCAGTGTCATAAACCTATATGCTTGATATGTCGTTCTTTGACTACCTGAAATAAACTCATCGTTTACACCATGGCCATGGAATTTAATACGACAGTTCTATTTCAATCAAAGGGCCGAGATATCAACTTCCATAAATGGAAGGGACAAATCCTTCCTTGACTTATCCATTAACAACATGTCACTCGTGACGCACCCAACGTACCCTACTTCCCGCCAACTGTCTGCGTGACAGTTTTTGTCAGTAAATCTAAGTGCGCGAGTCATGACATGAGTTAATGATAATCTTCCAGTATAAGGACCATTACACACGCTCGTAGATAGCAATATACTATGACACCAAGACATGCGGAATTACTACTGGCGGGTCTGTTCTCATAATCTCCCATCTTGGAGATTACCAAGTGCAAACTCCATGAGAGAGAGTCTCGTCTTCTTATGAGTACTCGCACATGACGGTCTGTATACTATGTGTCCTATCATAGTATGTCATCCAACCACAAAAATTTATTTAAGAATATTGTTATAGCATTTCAAGGTTCTCATCATAGCGGGGATCTGCTATGACCTTATTAATGCAACAAATATTTCAGGACATTATTATATTATAGTCATGCAGAACAATGAACAATATATAATAAGTGAACATTTATGTAATCAAAGTACAAAACAGTTGGTTCTGAGGACACCAACCCTTACACTAACTCGTCACCTAAACATGTATACTAAGTTCTCAACCTCACCATGGCTACTCTCACCAAATAACGCATACAGGAGTATATAATATAATAAAGAATATCAAGGGTACCCCGCTACTACTTCCCCACTGGTTTGCTGCTTTGCCCCAACATCACACGTCCTAAGCATCTCTCTCCAAAAAGGCTTACCCGTAGACACCTGGGGGAAACACCATAACCCGCACCTCGTGCAACAAAACCACCACGCCCACATAAGCAAAGTAACCAGATAGTTTCTGGGAGCCACCACAGCCCGCATAACGTGTATCATACACCAGGTATTATACCTCAAGCCATTACAGCCCATACACCAAGTAAGGATCCTAAAGTCATCACAACCTATACACATTACACCTATAGTATTCCATGAGAGACTATATCTAGAATATATGTGTGTGAATGACCACAAGCCATTACATCCCTCTACACACATATATGGGGAAAACTAACCGCTGTGCCTACCAGCACAAGTAACTACCAAGAGAAGAGTGTGGGGCCAAAGGGGGTAGTCAGTCATTCATCCTCCCACCGGAATGTTGGGGAAAACACCCCCCAGGGCTCAGAATCCCCGTGCTGTCAGTTTCCCTTACTAACAGGGTGGAGTGGCGTATAAAAACACAAAAAGTACAGGATATACTATATCTCACAACCACACTATGGGCATAACCTAGTCTTAGACTCAAATGCAGCTAACGTCTCTCGGACTCTGGGCTGCCACTTCTAAGACTAAGTATCCTATAAGCACAAAACCATTTAAAGAGTTTTAATACATTATTTCATTCCATTTTTATCAGTTTCACTTTACGTCAATTAATTCTTTAAAAATTAATTAACCAATACCAATTCCACATTAAAGTTCATTAGCATCACACCGAAAGTACACTGTTGCTTCAAAATTACAACCTCATCATTTTGTTCCAGCAACTCCAACCCCAAGGGTTAACATCATTTATTCAATTATTCATTACATATTTACTTTCCCATATTCCCAGGAATTCTAGAAAAAAATTCTATGCTATTAAACACAAGGGGGCTCAACACGGTGAGTAGATGTACTACTCGTTGAGTCTTTGCCACCTATAGCAAGAGCTTAGACCCATCCTCCCTTGAGAAACTAAACACGAAAAGCACGTGGCATACCATGTGCATATTTTCCTCTTTCGGAAGGAGGGTAAGTAATGTAGGTTCCGGGCACAGCGGAAGCGCGTTGGTGGATTTCCCCAACTTTAATTTTAACGTTAAACAATGTTCAATCTGAGATCCGTCACAATGTAAAATGCCGAATCTTCAGAATAGAACGAGGAATGAAAAACTTAAGAGGGAATACCGGAACCATAGAGATATGATCATACTATGTTGGTTATAATTAATTTAATTAATTCACAAGAATTACCTTGGTGGAATTATTTATTCGTTGATGTCTCCGGTCACGATCCTGTGATCCGTCGTTGCGTCGTAGAATCCAAGTGTATGATTCCTCTAGCGGTGATCCACACATGTGCCACGTATCTCCGGACGTCGCCGAAGGGATCTCCGAGTGCTAGCACGGAAGAACATTCGCTTGCGATGTCCGCCTTCGATCGCCTTGGTCTCTCGGTCTTGAGAGCATTCTTGGAGGAAGGAGTTCTTTCGGCCTTGAAAGAATTCTCCAGAGTTGTTGTGCACAACGATTATCTTGTGGAAAAGTGTTGGGGTTGTGAGGATATTTATAATCGGGTTTGAGGTTATAGATTTATGACAATAAATAAACGCGTTATGCGTTTTATTTATTTCATTAACCCTTATTGAAAACCCCCATGTCGAATTATTAATTCCTTGACATGCGCCCATGCTGATTATAATAAATATCATTTAATAAAACAATATTATATCCTCAAAATCCTAGCTGGAAAAACTACACGGCGTGTAATCATTAATACATGGTGTGTACTCGTTTTCCATAAAACTACACGGCGTGTATATTTAATATACACAGCGTGTACTTTTATTTTCCACTTTCCTTTATTTCCTCCACCACATTTATTAGACCTTGAGTAATGGCTATTTATTTCTTAAATAAATATAACTTCATTACTCGCTAATAAATATTATTTCATCCACAATATATTCTCTCGAATAACTAGTGTCGAAATAAATGCGATCATGCATCCTTAAATAATTATTAAACCACAGTCGAGAATAATCTTTATTTAACTTTTTAAATTAATATTTAACTGAGATACATGGACACACTTAGTGTGTGACCCTCTAGGCCTCTTTCTCAGTGGCATTAGGTGAAGCCTGCCTAAAGTCCAAGGTTAGCGTCTAGAAACACGCCAAGGCACCCATATAGAAAAAAGTTAATGCCGTAATGACATGTCACCTCATACGAACACTTACTATGTAATATAATCCCTTTTTCACGATATCTCGAATCAAGCGGGTTGTATGCTAGTGCCATCAACCCACGTGCTCGATTATTCTTTCTTTGACTTTCCGGAATCGAACTCGCCCATACCTTACCATGGACATGGATTTATTTAGGCTATATCAATTCCATTAAAGGTCCTGAGATATCTACTTCCATTATGGAATAGAAGGGACAAATCCTTTCTCGCATTATCTATTAATGCAGTATTACTCGTGACGCACCCAACGTATCCTACCTCACTGCGAACAGTGTGTCATCACAGTTTTCATCAATACATCTAAGTGCACGAGTTGTAATACTCATTAATAATAATCTTAAAGTCTAAGGATCAATACACACGACCGCAGATAGGAACATCCAATGACACTATGAAATGTGGATTTCCTACTGGCGGGTCTCGTTCTCATAATATCCTCCTGGATATTATCAAGGGCACACACCATGAGATGTTTCCTCAAAGTTCTATGAGTCCTCACCCCTAATGGCCTGTATTATTTGTGTCTCTCAAATAATATCATCCGAACATAGAACATATATTCAAGAACAGTGTTATGACACTTTCGGGTTCTCATCATAGTAGGGATCCTCTATGACCCTTTAATGCAACAACTATCCTTAGGACATTATCACATGCATTGTCACACAAAAGAACAATCAAGATGTGATAAGGCTTTTATTAATGAATAAAGTACAAAGTAGTTGGTTCTAGGCCACCAACTCTAACAGACTCCCACTTGGACTAGAGCCAACAGCTAACAACCTTTAATCCGCTAGCTCTCACATGATATTCATGCTTCTGCTGAGATAGACCTTTAGTCATGGGGTCCACCACGTTCACTTCCATGGACACTCTGCTCACTTCAACTTCACCCCTTTGATAGAAATCCCTCAAGAGGTGATACTTTAGGAGTATATTCTTTGTCCGTTGATGTGACCTTGGTTATTTCGCAAGAGCCACCGCTGTAGTATTATCACAATACAATGTAATGGGATCTTTACTGCTAGGCACCACATCAAGATCCTAGACAAAGTTCCTAATCCAGACGGCTTCCTTAGCTGCATCAAAAGCCGCTATATATTCAGACTCTGCTATAGAATCGATGACAACTGGCTGCTTTGAACTCTTCCAGCTCACAACTCCTCCATTGAGAAAGAAAACATATCCAGATTGCGACTTCAGATCATTCTGATCTGTCTGAAAACCAGCATCATCATACCCTCTGATGACAAGCTCCTCGTCTCCTCCATACACTAGGAACATATCCTTAGTTCTTCTCAGATACTTAAGGATAGTCTTAACAGCAGTCCAATTCTATTCTCCTGGATCTGCTTGATATCTGCCTACCATGCTCAGTGCATACACAACATCAATCCTAGTACATAACATGGAATACATGATGGATCCTATAGTCGAAGCGTATGGGATCTTACTCATTCTATCTTTCTCTTGTTGTGTCTGAGGACAATTTTTTTTAGAAAGATGTAGGCCATGTGACACTGGAACTAATCCCCTATTGGATTGTTCCATACTAAATCTCTTTAGTATCTGGTCAATGTATGTACCCTGACTTAGTCAAAGAAGCCTCTTGGATCTATCACGAATGATCTTGATCCCTAGAATGTAGGCTGCTTCACCCAAGTTCTTCATGGAGAAACACTTTTTCAACCAGTCCTTAACTGACTGTAAGACTGGTACATCGTTTCCAATAAGCAATATATCGTCAACATATACTACTAGGATAACGATCACATTCCCATTAAACTGCTTATAAACACATGGCTCACATTAATTCTTAATGAACCCAAATTCCTTTATGGCTTCATCAAATCGAATGTTCCATGACCTAGATGCTTGGTTTAATCCATAAATGGATTTCTGCAACTTGCAAACCCATTTGGATTCACCTGGTGTCACAAACCCTTCTGGTTGTGTCATATAGACATCTTCCTGAAGGTTCCCGTTAAGGAATGCTGTTTTGACATCCATCTGCCAAACCTCGTAGTCATGCTAAGCTGCTATGGAAAGTATGATTATTATGGATTTAAACATATAAACCGGTGAGAAGGTTTCATCATAGTAAATTCCTTGACGTTTTCTGAACCCTTTATCCATTAGACTTGATTTATAGGTGCTAAATTGACCTTCCATGTTCAGCTTTCTCTTGAATACCCATTTTCATCCAACATGATTTACATCGACTGGATCATCGACCAGAACCCAGACTTGGTTCTGATACATGGAATCCATCTCAAAATTCATAGCTTCTAGCCATCTTGTAGATTCTGTGCTTTCTACTGCTTCCTTTTAGGAGATAGGTTCATCATTGTCCAACAATAATGATTCATCATCCTCAGTGACTAGGAAACCAAATCTCTCTGGTTCCCTTACCTCTCTTGATCTCCTACGCAGTACTTGTGTTTCTGGAACCTCTTCCACAGGGAACTATGGAACTTGTTCCTGTACCAACTCCTATGTATCTTGAGCATAAACTTCATCGAAGTCAATCTTGCTCCCACTATCCTTCTTGAGGATGTGATCCCTCTCAAGAAAGACGGCTTGTCTGGCGACAATCACTTTCTTGTATGAAGGGTTATATGGGTAATATCCTTTCGTTTCCTTGGGATATCCTATAATGATACACCTCATTCCCCAAGGTTCTAGTTTGTTTCCTGAGGAGGCCTTAACAAACGCCTCGCATCCCTATACACGTGTGTGTGACAAAATGGGTTTCTTTCCATTCCATAGCTCGGAGGGAATTCCATTTTCCACCTTAGTTGGTATTCGATTTAATGTGTATGCTGCAGTTTGTAATGCATATCCCCAAAAGGATAATGGAATATCCGCACGACTCATCATCGACCTCACCATGTCCAACAAGGTGCGGTTCCTCCTTTCACTAACACCATTCCACTGTGGTGTATAAGGAGGAGTGAGCTGAGATAGAATCCCAGACTCCCGTAGAAGATCGATGAACTCTTGGTTCAGATATTCTCCACCTCGATCCGTTCGAAGATTCTTTATCTTCTTACCAAGCTGATTCTATACTTCATTCTTGAATTCCTTAAATTTCTCTAAGGCCTCTGACTTATACCTCATTAATTAGACATAGCCATATCTACTCAAATCATCAGTAAAAGTAATGAAGTAATAATATCCACCTCTAGATTCTACTGGAAATGGTCCACACACATCTGTGTGTACCAATCCTAGAAGCTCTATGGCCCTTTCACCCTGTCCACCAAAATGCAGATTGGTCATTTTTCCTTGTAAACAAGCCTAACATCTATCAAGTGGTTTTAGCTCAGTAGAGTCTAAATAGCCATCTTGGCAGAGCTTTATCAAGCGCTTCTCGTTCACATGACCGAGACGGTGATGCCACAACTGGGTGATGTATGAGTCATGTGAGTTTGTTTCATTATCGATTTCCAACACTTGATTTTTTTAATTTAATACATACAAACCATTATTTAAATGTTTCATACCATAACATACATTGTTCTGATAAAATATACAACCCTTATTTCCAAACATGAAAATAAATCCATCCATATCCAACCAAGATACAGAAATTGTGTTCTTGGTAACACTAGGAACATAATAACAGTTATGTAAAACCAAAATCATTCCAGTTGGAAATGAGAGGCGGTAATCACCAATAGCCAATGTAGCTAGTCTTGCGCCATTGACAGCTTGAAGATCCACCTCTCCCCTGGCAATCTTTCTAAATCTACTTGGTTCCTGCATTTGAATACAGATGTGATCCCCAAAAGCTATATCTAATACCCAATGTGTAGAAATAGAAATATTACACTCAATAAAGAACGCACCTTTAGCGTCCCCACACTTCTGGGTGCAGTTCCTCTTATAGTGGCCCTGCTTGCCACATGCAAAACACACCACCTCCCATTCCTTGCCCTGCCTCTGGATATTCCCCTTCTTGGAGGGATGGTGCTCGGGGGCTTCAGACCGTTTATAAGTCTTTGGTCCCTTTGCCTTGTCCTTCCTTTTCTTGTTCACTATAAGGACTGCGGGTTTGTCATGCCCCATGTCCTTGTCTACCTGGCGAATCAAGGTCAGAAGATCCGATAGACTCTTCTCATTGCCGCTCATGTTATAATTGACAATGAAGCTAGAGAAGGTCTTGGGAGTGATGATAGGATGAGATCTGTACGTAACTCATCCGGGAATTTAATCCCTAAGATGTACAAGCATTCAATGTAGCCAATAATCTTGACTACATGAGGCCCAACTGGCGCAGACTCTCCAAGATTAGTTGTAAACAAAGAATTGGAGATCTCACACCTCTCCTGTCTTGCCTTCTCTTGGTAGAGATCCTTAAGGTGAGACATCATGCTATACACATCCATGTTTTCATGTTGCTTCAAGAGCTCATTGCACATGGCCGATAGCATGAAACATTGGACATCTGTGGCATCATCCATGTGTTTCATATAGATAGATAATTCCTCATCACTGACCTCTTTCCCAGGTGCAACTGGAATAGGCTCTTCCAACACATACAATTTCCTTTTGTGGCGAAGGATGACGCGTAAACGCCTCTGCCACTCTTGGAAATTGGTGCCGGTGAGAAGGTTTTCCTTCTCGAGTATGGTTCACAATGATATGTTTGAAGTCATTTTCTTGTCATTTCTACAAATTAAGATGAGCAAAGGTTTATTACTTTATTAAAAAACTGAGACAAATAAATAAATTAATACTTATTAGTCTCCCACTATTTTATCGAAATCCAATAGCCCTCACCATTGACTTCGGAATATTATGTTGCCTGAATATTCTAGTGGTAAGGATCCATATTTCCCTTCGCATTACCCCAACTAGGGTTGGTCAAGCAACTTGAAGGGTTTTAGGTAGGCATTCCAAATGCCAACTGCATTAACTCGCAGCTCCTTGATCCGCTGAGTGGACTCCCCAATCCTGAAATCCTTTTATTTTGGATTTCCTCAACCTTTGCCTCTCGGTCACACCAAGTCCTGTTGTGGCAGTCAACCCTTGATGCGAACCAAGTCAATTCAACCCAAAACCTTGAATTAGAATTCCCCAATAATTGAAAGCACCCCAACTAGGGTTAGTCAAACACTTTGAACTATTGTTCGATTCTAACCAAGATTATGGAAGGCTATACCGACTTAATATTTCTTTGGAGGGATTTTATCCTTATACGTAAATTTACATTTTATTATCTTTGATTACATGCTTTTTAATATTAAGTGGGATATACTTAAGTGATTAACCATGTCTAAGATAATATTTACGTATAAGCCGGTTTTATTTTAGTTCCATCTTGCATGCTCATTTAATTCATTAATTGTGTGATCGTGAAAACACACCCACAATAAATAAACCATGAAACTGAGAGAAATAAAATAAATGGTATGATCATGAGATTTTTCTATTGGTTAGTTTATCCAGCGGTTGATAAACTAACCCAAGACCTAGGGGAGAAACACCTTGAACCTTTTGGGTTCGTGTTTACAACTTTCCACCTGTCCACCTTTGTATCTCCTTGGATTGGTTTCACCTTGGATCCTAACTTGAGCCGCCTCCACTAGCTTGGGAGCTCCATCCATTACATATGCATTTATCTCACATGCAGGTGAGGGGTAAAAAGGGGTTTTTACATAAAATAATCCTTGGGCGCGCATGCCCTACATATTAATGAGGAGATGGCTCGCAGGCCAAAAAATTTAATTTAAATAAATAAATTAAAAGAAACCATTCACATACAAAGGTCTCGGTCTAGCTCATGATCATCCATACATGCAACGATATTTACACATAAATAAAACTAGCATTCAATTATTTAATCGTTCTTGTTTAAGATAAATCATGATCAAATCAATTAATTATCCTTAATTAATCAATCCTTTTATCTTAAACCATTTTCTGAACTTCCTTGAGATTCTCATCCATCATAATTTTAAACAAATAAATTCATTTAAAATTATCCTTGTACATAAATTGTACCTTGGAGGAAACCCGGTGAATTCCCGTTCATTACACAGATGTTAAATTAAACACATATATATAAAACACCTATCACATGTTGTACCTCAGCTTTACGCCTACACCATGGTACACGTCTCAAGGGATTTTATAATATAATAATAAATTTTAATAAATCTGCGTAATTTGGGTGAGTACACGGCATGTAGTTCCGACTACACGGCGTGTACTTTTCTTCACCATCCATCCGAAGTACACGCCTGGGGACAGGGCGTGTTAATGTACTTCGGAAATTTTCAGAGTACACGGTGTGTTCTATGGGATACACGCCATGTAGTTTCTGCGTTACACGGTTTCCAGCCGGGTAAGCCGTGTACGGGGTACACAGTCCAACCCGAACCCGAAGGGACTACACTCCGTGTTCAGTTGGATCACATGACATGTAATATGGAAACCGTGTACCACTTGTTCCTGGTCAACACATGGTGTCATAAATGACATAGGTATACTCCAATACACAGCCTGATTTGGCGGATCAGTCAATGCATTGAACCTAGACTACACGGCGTGTACTTCCGAATACACGCCGTGTATTCTGGTGTTGTATGGAAAAAAACATTTGGCTCCTCCAGATGAGTTCCTCTATTTTATTTTAATCAAAATTAAAAGAAAAATTCATTTCTGTGATGTGAACAAGAAATGAGGGAGGAGGAACAGATCTCGAGATTCATATTTCCAGAATGATTAAACTTGAATTGAAACAACTAAATTATTAAATGCATAAAACATCAAAGAAAAAATAAATAATTATAATCAACGATATGACCCCTCTGATACCACTTGTAGGTTCCGGGCGCAGCGGAAGCACGTTGGTGGGTTTGCCCAACTTTAATTTTAACGTTAAACAACGTTCAATCCAAGATCCGTCATGATGTAAAACGCAGAATATTTGGAATAGAACGAGGAACAAAAAACTTAAGAGGTAATCCTAGAACCATAGAGATAGGATCATCATATATTGGTTATAATTAATTTAATTAATTCAAAATAATTACCTTGGTGGAATTCTTTCTTCGTTGAGGTCTCTGGTCACGATCCTGTGATCCGTCGTTGCATCGTAGAATCCAAGTGTAGGATTCCTCTAGTGGTGATCCACATGTGTGCCACGTATCTCTGGATGTCTCCAAAGGGATATCTGTGTGTTAGCGTGGAAGAAACTTCGCTTGTGATGTCCACCTTCGATCGCCTTAGTCTCTCGGTCTTGAGAGCGTTCTTGGAGGAAAGAGTTCTTTCAGCCTTGAAAGAATTCTCCAGAGTTGTTGTGCACAACGATTCTCTTGTGGAAAAGTGTTGGGGTTGTGAGGATATTTATAATTGGGTTTTAGGTTATAGATTTATGACAATAAATAAACGCGTTACGCATTTTATTTATGTCATTAACCCTTATTGAAAACCCCCATGTTGAATTATTAATTCCTTGACATGCGCCCACGCTGATTATAATAAATATCATTTAATAAAACAATATTATATCCTCAAAATCCTGACTGGAAAAACTACACGACGTGTAATCATTAATACACAACGTGTACTCGTTTTCCATAAAACTACACGGTGTGTATATTTAATATACACGGTGTGTACTTTTATTTTCCACTTTCCTTTATTTCTTCCACCACATTTATTAGACCTTGAGTAATGGATATTTCTTTCTTAAATAAATATAACTGCATTACTCGCTAAAAAATATTATTTCATCCACAATATATTCTCTCGAATAACTAGTGTCGAAATAAATGAGATCAGACATCCTAAAATAATTATTAAACCACAGTTGGGAATAATCTTTATTTAACTTGTTAAATTAATATTTAACTGAGATACATGGAGACACTTAGTGTGTGACCCTCTAGGCCTCTTTCTCAGTGGCATTAGGCGGAGCCTGCCTAAAGTCCAAGGTTAGCATCTAGAAATACGCCAAGGCACCCATAAAGAAAGAAGTTAACGCCGCAATGATGTTTCACCTCATACAAACTCTTACCATGTAATATAATCCATTTTTCATGATATCTCGAATCAAGCGGGTTGCATGCTAGTGTCATCAACCCATGTGCTCGATTATTCTTTCTTTGACTTTCCGGAATCGAACTCACCCATACCTTACCATGGCCATGGATTTATTTAGGCTATATCAATTCCATAAAAGGGACTGAGATATCTAATTCCGTTATGGAATATAAGGGACAAATCCTTTCTCGCATTATCTATTAATGCAGTATTACTCGTGACGCACCCAACACATCCTACCTCGCTGCGAACAGTGTGTTGTCACAGTTTTCGTCAATACATATAAGTGTGTGAGTTGTAATTCCCATTAATAATAATCTTAAAGTCTAAGGATCAATACACACATCTGAAGATAAGAACATCCAATGACACTATGAAATGTGGATTTCCTACTGGCGGGTCTCCTTCTCATAATATCCTCTTGGATATTACCAAGGGCGCACACCATGAGATGATGCCTCAAAGTTTTATGAGTCCTCACCCCTAATGGCATGTATTATTTGTGTCCCTCAAATAATATCATCCGACCATAGAACACATATTCAAGAATAGTGTTATGACACTTCCGGGTTCTCATCATAGTAGGTATCCGCTATGACCCTTTAATGCAACAGTTATCCTTAGAACATTATCACATGCATTGTCACGCAGAAGAACAATCAAGATGTGATAAGGCTTTTATTAATAAATAAAGTAAAAATTAGCTGGTTCTAGGCCACCAACTCCAACAAGTAAGACCATCTGCCTTGAGAAGTGGGGAAAGGTAAAGCAGATAATCAATCAAAAAGAAACAGCAAGCATCCAACAATCACATCCATCCCATTCCATCATCCCTGGTGTCCTCCCCGGCACCCGCATGCATAAACCGATGCATCTCTTCACTCTAGGCGTCATCTTTTGCCACAACCAAAAGGCCTCCATGCCCCCACATATCACAATAGCCATCTAGGCTCACATCACAACACAAGCAGCAGGAAAACAAACATTTTAACAGTTGGGATCTTGGCCCTTTAACAAACAATGGGGTAACTCAGAACCCAACAAGGAGTTATCTTTTATTGATTAACCGTTTCTTTAATCCATCTTATATTAACCAATTATTATTCTTAGGTTCTAAATTCGGGAAACCTAATCAGTAAGCTATCACAATTAATTAAACATGCTTAATGTACCATTACAACAAAAAGAATTAGATTCATTTATATGCCTCTTTATCTTTATCCAAACCATTATCAATTAATTATAACTTTACGTTCTTTACCAATTTCTATCAAGAACGAAATTCTAAACACATCAAGCATTAATATCACACTATCTAGCAAAACAGGAGGCAATAACATACGACCGATATCAATTTGTTTATATGGTTTAAATATTTATTCGGTCAATTCTATTGTGATCCAGTGGGATAAATCATGCTAAAAATACAGTTGCACGTAAAAGAAGATATAAGAAATGAATCCTCTACCTCAAACGGTTCTTGACGTTCTTTATACCACAACAGTTCATAATCGCCTCCTCTCGCGACAACTACATCTACCCAAGGATGCCACGGTACGACCACACCAACCGAAACACAAGAAAACTTCATTAGAAGCATAGAGATCACATGCTATAATGTGGAAGGAGAAACAAGATAAGATGAACCCTAAAAGAACGTCGATAAAACATACCTTATATCGAAGCTCGATGGGTACTCCTTAGTTGCACCGAAATAGGGAAACCAATCCACAGGGAAAAGTTTGATTGTGCAACTCCTATGATAAGGAATGGGATGTTCGAGCGTCTCATAGTAGATAATAAGGAGAAAGAATTAGGGAGGAAGATATCCCATCACTTTAGAAGATTTAACGGAGCGACGGTTTAAGATACACTTAATTTCCCATTAAAAGCATATCATATTAAAACATGCGGTTTGACTAAGTAAAAACATCCTGAGCCTTAGGGATAATTAATATAGGAGTTATGACCTTAGAATCAGCCTTAGAGTCCTTAAAATGAGGCTTTAAATGCATTTTACATCAAAGGAAACGTCAAAGGGGTGAAATAGTAGGAAGCTGGAAACACTATTCACCGTTGGAACCTCACCGTTATGGAAACATTGTTCATGAACCTCACCGTTCTAGAAACACTGTTCATGAAACTCACCGTTGGAACCTCACCATTTTGGAAACATTGTTCATGAAACTCACCGTTTTAGAAACACTGTTCACCTAAGGTTACTGTTGCACTGTTCACAATGGTCTACCGTTGGAACTATTCACAGAAGGTTAATGTTGACACTGTTCACCTAAGGTTACCGTTGCACTGTTCACAGAAGGTTAATGTTGACACTGTTCACCTAAGGTTACCGTTGCACTGTTCACAACGATCTACCATTGGAACTGTTCACCGAAGGTTACCATTTCACTATTCACAACGGTCTACCATTGCACTGTTCACAATGGTCTACCATTGGAACTTTTCACAGAAGGTCACTATTGTACGGTTCACAACGGTTTACCGTTGGAACTCTTCACCGAGGGACACCGATGCTACTGTTCACAGAAAGGGAATTTTTTTGGCAAAGTGTTAGGGATAAGTCACTTTGACCTCCCAAGACACCTCAAACACCATATTTTCACAAAGGAATGGACCAGAGAGGTCCGGGACATTACATTAAATACCTCTCAAAACATTCTCGTCCTTGAGAATTCAAAACCCTCCTAAAGTGAAAACGAAACAGGGTCTGAACAACCACCCATCGAGATACCTCTCAAAAGATAGCAAGCCCCAAAAGCAACAAAGGGAGACATCTCATAAACATGAAAGTTTTATAACCACAATGTCTACATCATTACATGGAAAGAGTTAAACATCAAACAACTCTGGGTACTGAGCACGTATCTGTGACTCACGTTCCTAGGTGCTCTCCTCCATGCCACTGTGTCGCCACAAGACACGAACCAAGGGGATAGAACGCCCGTGAAACCCCTTATCCTTGCAGTCTTGGATCTCCACATGCCGCTCCTCAAAGGTTGCATCATCATCAACATTGATCTCTCCCCAATCGATGATGTGAGATTCATCATGAAGATAACGAGAGAGTTGTGATACATGGAAAACATCATGTATCTAACTCATCTGCGGGGGAAGTTCTACTCGATATGCCACAGATCCAACATGATCTAACACCTCGAAAGGCCCAACAAACTAGGGAGAAAGCTTACTCCCACAACCAAACCTTCACTGCCCATGACGGGGAGTCACCTTCAGAAACACATGATCCCCATCATTAAACTCTAAGGGTCTCCTCCTTTGATAAACATATGATTTCTGACGATCTTGCGCTGTCTTCATCCTATCATGAATCACATGAACCATCTCTGTTGTATTCTGCACTAATTCTGGTCTGAGAATTGTTGACTCTCCGACCCCAGTCCAGCACAATGGAGAATGGAAAGGTCGGCCATACAAGGCTTCAAATAGCGCCATACTGATGGTGGAGTAAAATCTATTATTGTAAGAGAAATCCACCAAGGGTAAGTGCCTCATCCATGAACCTCCAAAATCAAGAACACAAGAGCGTAACATGTCTTCAAGAGTCTGGATGGTTCGCTCTGTCTGACCATCCATTTGAGGATGAAAAGCAGTGCTAAGGCATAGTTGAGAACCGAAAGCATGTTGGAGACCTCTTCACACCCTGGACATAAAATGAGGATATCGATCAGAAATTATCATCCTTGGGACTCCATGAAGTCTCACCACCTCCTCCAGATACTGCCTCGACAAAACTTCCACTGAGCTCGACTCCTTGATCGCTATGAAGTGGGCCGATTTTGTTAAATGATCCACTACCACCCAAATAGCATCATGTCCTCCCAGAGCTTGAGGTAAACCAGTAACAAAGTACATTGAGATGTCTTCCCACTTCCACTAAGGAATCTCTAATGGATGGAGAAGACCACCAGGAACATGGTGTTCAGTCTTCATCTTCTGGAAGATCAAACATTGAGACACAAACTCCGCAACCGCACGCTTCGGCCTCGACCACCAAAACTGAATCCTCAAGGCTCGGTACATCTTTGTCACACCAAGATGCACCACTAAAGGTGAACTATGAAACTCTTTGAGAACCATTTCGCGCATCATCAAAGGAACAAAAAGCCTTCTGTGATACAACACTCGGTGTTGTTCATACTCTGACCAACCATCAGGGGCCTCGCTACAAACAACTCAGTCTCTCCAGACCTCCACCTCTAGATCCCCCAACTGGGACTCTTCCACCTTCTGCACCAGGTATGACTGTATCGTTATCTAAGAAACACAACCTCTTCCCTCAACTTCTACCATATCAAGATGTAATGCTGATAGTTCTTCCATTACTCTCCAAGAATCACTGGATTCACGCAAAACATCACTACATGACTTTCAACTAAGCGCATAAGCTACAACATTCGCCTTTCCAGGTGTATACGATATTTCGAAGTCGTATTCTTGTAAGAACTCCATCCACCGACGTTGTCGTAAGTTCAAGTCATGCTGGGAGAAAACATACCTCAAACTCTTGTGATAGGTGAAAACCACAAAGTGCTCGCCAATGAGGTAGTGTCTCTACAGCTTCAGAACAAACACCATGGCTTCCAAATCAAGATAATGGGTTGCATAGTTACGTTCATGGGGACGCAACTGCCAAGACCCATAAGAAACAACTGACCTCTACTGTATGAGAAGAAAACCTAACTCCAAATGCAAAGCTTCACAGAAAACATCAAACTGAACTCCCTCAGCTGGAATACAAAGAACTGGAGCACTTACTAACTTCTCCTTTAGATACTCGAAAGCTGCCTGACACTGATCAGTCCATATGAATTCCTGATCCTTCCTGGTAAAAGCTTTCAGAGGATTTTCAACTCATGAGAAATTGGATATGAACCTCCTGTAGTATCCTGTGAGAACAAGGAAACTTCACACCTCTAACACTATCTTGGGGGCTGCCCAAGACACAATTGCTTCTATCTTCGATGGATCCAAAACTACTCCCTATTGGGACACAACATGCCCCAAGAAACGGACTTCTCGATCCCAAAACTCACACTTCGACAACTTCCCAAATAGCTGATGTTGACAAAGAACTACCAAAATGACGTGTAGATGCTCTGCATGCTCCTCTTCTGACATGGATTATACAAGGATGTCGTCGATGAAAACCACCATGAACTTGTCCAGAAACTCACGGAACACAACATTCATCAATCCCATGAATACAGTTGGATCATTCGTCATGCCTAACGACATTAAAACGAACTCATAATGCCCATGATGACAACAAAAAGCAGTCTTTGGGATATCCTCATCCTTCACACGCATCTGATGATATCCTGACTGCAAGTCGATCTTTGAGAACCAACTCTCACCCTTCAGTTGATCGAATAAATCATCAATCTGCAGAAGAGGATAACGATTCTTTATTTTCACTTTGTTTAAGCGACAATAATCGACACAAAACCGCAAACTTCCGTCAGCCTTCTTCATGAACAAAACTAGTGTACCCCACCGTGACACACTTGGATGAACACAAATGCACTGCAACAGACCATCAAGATGTATACATATCTCTTGTAACTCTGAAGGGCCCATCCTATATGGAGACATAGAGATAGGAGATTCTCCTGGTTGTAGCTCGATCCCAAAATCGATCTCTCATCGAGGGGGTAATGCTACAACCTCTTCTCAAAAGACATCAGGGTACTCTTCTACGACCCTAGGAAATGACAACTTCTGAACCTATGAAGAAATCAACATCATCTCAGCCATCATGGATGATAAGGACAGAATGCGCCTATGACCCATCCAAGGATCTCGCTCGCCAACGAACACCATTGACTCTCCATCCACACCAAAGAAAACCACCTTCTTCCTGAAGCAATCCAAGATAGCTTGCACTGAATACAACCAATCCATGACAAGGATGACATCATATGGTTGTATTCGTAAACATAGGAAATATTCCCAAGAGCGGTGCTGCCCCAACACTAGCTCATAGTCTCTACATACTTCAAACAAGTCAGCTCAACCTCCAACTGGCATAGTCAACGCCAAGGGCACTGGAAGCCTCTCTACCTCAAGTCCCAAAGCATGGACAAGGGTAGGTGATATGGAGTGTGTCTCTCCTAAATCAAACAAGGCATACACCAAAGTAGAAAACAAGCAAAGGGTACCTCGAACGACATCTGGCTTGCCTAGAGCTGGAAATGCTAGAGCATGAAGCTGACCACGACCTCCTCCATGACCTCTCTGACCCTGATGATGACCACCACCATGGCCGCGCTCTACTCTCTGAGGATGGGGAGCATCATGGGGTTGTCCTCTTCCTGCCCCATCTACCCTTTATTAGTCTAAATTTTGTGCAACCTTCTGTTGTTGCCTCGGCTAGAACTACCTCAATGGAGAAACCTGGAGCGTAGCACCTAGTGCAAGATGACTGATCTGAAAGGTTGGGAACTCCTGCTGCTGATGAACACAACCACCACAATAAAAACAAGTACCTGATCCCTTGGCATAGGCCTGAGAATTACTGCCTCTGGAGAAACAAGATGTGAAGGGCTAGGACCTACCCCCAACCGAATAGAAACTCTTCTGCCCTGAAAACCGGGAACCCCGAACCACATCTCTCCTTCATGAGGAATCATGACGATTCCCCTCTCGTGATGATCCAGTCCTGGTCAAAGTCTTCTCGATAACCTCTGCCCTCGCCAGCACCTCAAGATATGTCTTCAGCATAAATGGGGTGACTTGACTCTGGATCTCTGGATGCAAAGCCTCCTCGAAATGCCTCGCCCTGACCTCCTCATCTGGAAATAGGTCTGAAGCATATTGTAAAAGGTTCCTGAAACGGATTCCAAACTCTCGAACACTGGATCTCCCCTTTCAAAGGGTAAGAAGCTCCTGGTGACTGGACGCCTTCGCAGTCGAAGAAAGAAACTCAACTCTAAACTGGTATCAGAACTCCTCCCATGAGATTGTTGACTCCCCACGATCCCCGAGGAATAAGAACCACCACTTCCTCACTGCTCCACGTAGCATCGTCACAACCAAGGACACCCAGTGCTCCTTCCGAGCATGGATCGAACTAAATCATATCTCGACCTCCCCCAACCAGTCTTCCGTGACTACATCTGAAACGGAGCCCTCGTACTTCTGCAGACTCTGACGCTGAAACTCTCAGAGTGTCTTCCTCCAAGTGATGTCATCATCAACCTCTACGCTGAGGCGATCTGCTGGAACAACCTGCTGGACAACTTCTATGCAAACCTGATGAGGACGACGACCTGGATCCATACCTATAAAATAAAAAACTGTTAGAGATCATAAACCTGGAATATTGAAGACTCAACATTAATTAATTAATTGTTTTCTTTCATTGATTTCAGGTAAACCTATCCCAAGGTCTACCCATTCAAAAACTGGCACAAAGAAGAATGATGCATGATCCTTTCCTAGGTCTCTACCCTGCAACTAGTATCACCTCATTTATTAGCCATTGTAAATTTAAAGGCCCATACATCAGATCATAGGGGTCCCTAAACGCCTATGTCTCAGTCGGTCTCCAGTGTTTACATCACTTGCTAAACACGAATGACACCATTTCCCTACCAACCCATGCAACCTCACCTGTGCCTAACTTCAAACTCCATCCTATCCCTCAACCAGAGCTCTAATACCACTCTGTCACGACCCACTCCCCACAAAGTGTACCCCTCCTGGGCTGGCAATGTGAGAAGGGAGATAATGACCCCCCCGAGTCCCACCTCCATTAGGCCCTAGGTTGGTGACTAGCACCGAGGGTATAGTAAACACACAAATGGGAGGCATTACCCTCTATGAGAACACATGCAGAAGAGAGAGATAAGATAGACACCAACCAAATCCAACTCAGAACTGAAATATAAAAGAAAACCCAATTGCACATATGTAATGTCATGAAAAAGTACTACAACTAGAAGAGGAAAGTGCAAGTACCCAAAAGAAAGTAAAAACAGCAGCAACCACAAGCCTGAATAGATCCTGCAACCACCAGCTAGTAGTAACCAGCCTGATCTCCAACCTGCTCCAAGGGACCTAAAAAATATTTTTTATATACATAGGGTGAGTATAGTAGTATACTCAGTAGGATCCTCCCTGAAGCCTCTCGTGCAAAAGTAAAAGAAGCATGCTAAAGCGCAGTGAACAACAAGTGAAAATAACTCATTACCTAAACAGGTATACTAAGTTCCCAACCTCACCATGGCTACTCTCACCAAGTAACGCATACAAGAGTATATAATACAATAAAGAATATCAAGGGTACCCCGCTACTACTTCCCCACTGGTTTTCCTCTTTGCCCCAACGTCGCACGTCCTAAGCATCTCTCTCCAAAAAGGCTTGCCCGTAGACACCTGGGCGAAGCACCACAACCTGCACCTCTTGCAACAAAACCACCACGTCCACATAAGCAAAGTAACCAGGTAGTTTCTAGGAGCCACCACAACCTTCATAACGTGTATCATACGTCGGGTATTATACCTCAAGCCATTAAAACCCATACACCGAGTAAGGATCCTCAAACCATCACAACCTATACATGTTACATCTATAGTAGTCCATGAGAGACTATATCCAGAATATATGTGTGTGAATAACCACAAACCATTACATCCCTCTACACACATATATGGGGAAAACTAACCGCTGTGCCTACCAGCACAAGTAACTACCAAGAGAAGAGTGTGGGGCCAAAGGGGGTAGTCAACCGTTCATCCTCCCACCAAAATGTTGGGGAAAACACCCCCAGGGCTCAGAATTCCCATGGTGTCAGTTTTCCTTACTGACAGGGTGGAGTGGCGTATAGAAACACAAAAAGTACAAGATATACTATATCTCACAACCACACTATGTGGATAACCTAGTCTTAGACTAAATTGCAGCTAACGTCTCTGGGACTCTGGGCTACCACTTCTAAGACTAGGTATCCTATAATCACACAACCATTTAAAGAGATTTAATACATTATTTCATTCCATTTTTATCAGTTTCACTTTAAGTTAATTAATACTTTAAACATTAATTAACCAGTACCAATTCCACATTAAAGTTCATTAGCATCACACCCAAAGTACATTGTTCCTTCAAAATTACAACCTCATCATTTTGTTCCAGCAACTCCAACCCCAAGAGTTAATATCATTTATTCAATTATTCATTATAGAATTACTTTCCCATATTTCCAGGCATTCTAGAAAAACATTATATGCTACTAAACACAAGGGGGATCAACACGGTGAGTAGATGTACCACTCTTAGAGTCTTTGCGGCCTATAGAAAGAGCGTAGACCTATCCTCCCTTAAGAAAATAAACATGGAAAGCACGTGGAATACCCCAATCATCTTCGCCTCTTTAGGAAGGAGGGTAAGTAAGACCAGCTTCCTTGAGTAGTGGGGAAAAGTAAAGCAGATAATCAACCAAAAAGAAATAGCAAACATCCAACAATCACATCCATCTCATTCCATCATCCCTGGTGTCCTCCCCAATACCCACATGCATAAACCAATGCATCTCACCACTCTAGGTGTCATCTGATGACCCAACCAAAAGGTCTCCATGCCCCCACATATCACAACATCCATCCAGGCTCACATCACAACACAAGCAACAAGAAAACAAACATTTTAACAGTTGGGCTCTTGGACCTTTAACAAACAATAGGGTAACTCAGAACCCAATAAGGAGTTATCTTTTATTGATCAATCATTTCTTTAATCCATCTTATATTAATCAATTATTATTCTTAGGTTCTAAATTTGGGAAACATAATCAGTAAGCTATCACAATTAATTAAACATGTTTACTACACCATTAAAACAAGAAGAACCAGATTCATTTATATGCCTCTTTATCTTTATCCAAACCATTATCAATTAATTTCGGCTTTACATTCTTTAATAATTTCTATCAAGAATGAAATTATAAACATAACAAGAATTAATATCACACTATCTAGAAAAACAAGAGGCAATAACATACAACCAATATCAATTTGTTTATCCAGTTCAAATATTTATTAGGTCAATTACATTGTGATCCAGTGGGATAAATCATGCTAACAATACAGTTGCATGCAAAAGAAGATAGAAATAATTAATCCCCTACCTCAAACGGTTCTTGATGTTCTTTATACCACAATAGTTCACGATTGCCTCCTATCGCGACAACTACATCCACTCAAGGATGCCACGATATGACCACACCAACTGAAACCCAAGAAAACTCCATTAGAAGCATGGAGATAACATTCTATAATGTGGAAGGATAAAAAGGAGAAGATGAACCCTAAAAGAACGTCGATAAAACATACCTTATATCGAAGCTCGATGGATACTCCTTGGTTGCACCAAAACAGGGAAACCAATCCACAGGGAAAAGTTTGATTGTGCAACTCCTATGAGAAGGAATGGGATGTCCGAGCATCTCACACCCGGGAATAAGGAGAAAGAATTAGGGAGGAAGATATCCCATCCCTTTAGAAGATTTAATAGAGCGACGGTTTAAGATACGCTTAATTTTCCATTAAAAGTGGATCACATTAAACCACGTGGTTTGACCAAGTAAAAACATCCCAAGCCTTAGGGATAATTAATATAGGATTTATGGCCTTCGAATTGGCCTTAGAGTCCTTAAAATGAGGCTTTAAATTCATTTTACATCAAAGGAAACGTCAAAGGGGTGAAATAGTAGGAAGCTGAAAACATTGTTCACTGTTGGAACCTCATCGTTCTGGAAACATTGTTCATGAACCTCACCATTGGAACCTCATCGTTCTCGAAACACTGTTCATAAACCTCACCATTGTAACCTCACCGTTCTATAAACATTGTTCATGAATGCCACCGTTAGAACCTCACCGTTCTGGAAACACTGTTCATGAACCTCACCATTGGAACCTCACCGTTCTGGAAACACTGTTCATGAACATCACCGTTGGAACCTTACTGTTCTGGAAACACTGTTCACCTAAGGTTACCGTTGCACTGTTCACAATGGTCTACCGTTGGAACTATTCACAGAAGGTTAATGTTGACACTATTCACCTAAGGTTACCGGTGCACTGTTCACAACGGTCTACCATTGGAACTGTTCACAGAAGGTTAATGTTGACATTGTTCACCTAAGGTTATCGTTGCACTGTTCATAAAAGGTTAATGTTGACACTGTTCACCTAAGGATACCGTTGCACTGTTCACAACGGTCTACCGATGGAACTATTCACAGAAGGTCACCGCTGTACTATTCACAACAGTCTACCGTTGGAACTGTTCACCTAAGGTTACCGTTGCACTGTTCATAACGGTCTACTGTTGCACTGTTCACAACCATCTACCATTGCACTGTTCACAACGGTCTACCGTTGGAACTGTTCATAGAAGGTCACCATTGTACTGTTCACAACGTTCTACCATTGGAACTCTTCACCGAGGGTCACCGATGCTACTGTTCACTGAAAGGGATTTTTTTTTGGCAAAGTGTTAGGGATAAGTCACCTTGACCTCCTAGGACACCTCAAACACCATATTTTCACAAAAGAATGGACCGGAGAGGTCTGGGCCATTACAATCAACCTATATGATTGACATGTGTTTCTTAAAATATCTAAAATGAACCTATCAATACATCATGGACATGTATTTTAGTTTGATGGTTACATTCTAATCAAAGGGACAATATATCATCTTCTATTAAGATTAAGGGACAAATCCTTTCTCAACTTATTCATTAATAATATATCATTCATTATGCACCCAACATATCATAATTCATCGCAAACATATGGAATCATGGTTTTGGTAAATACATCAAAGTACATGAGTAATTTTATGTATTAATAACAATCTTAATGTTTAAGGATCATTACACACATTCACATATATCAATATCCAATAATATGTAAGCATGTGGAATTGCTACTTGTGGGTCTTTCCTCATAATCTATCATCTTGGATATTACCTTGTACAAACTTCATGAGATAAAGCATTGTCCTCTTATAAGAATCCAACACCTGATAGTCTATATCATCTATATCCCATTAAATAATGAAAATTGATCATAGGAATAATATGTTCTATAATATTATCATAGAATTTCAAGGTTCTCATCATAGTCAGGAACTGTTATGACCTTTAAATACAATAATACTCTAAGGGAATTATCACATTAATGTTAAATTGAATAATTATCAATATATGACAAGATATTTATCAATATTCAAGGTATTAAATACACAAGTAATCTAAATTACAAAGTATTTGGCTTCAATGAACCAACTTCAATAGACTATCAATTGGAATTGAGTCAATATTTAATGACTTTTAGTCTACTAGATCTCACATGATATTCATGATTCTATTGATAAAAGGATTTATTCAACGAGTCTGCCATGTTCTCCTCCATGGAAACACTTCTTACTGTGACCTAACTACCTTGAAAAAAATCCATCAAGTAGTAATATCCCCAAGTATCAACTTCATGATCCCTTTTCATAAATCTGAAAATTTATATAATACTATAGTCCGAGCTTATAATTATAATTATAATAATCTTAATATTTGGATATAACCCAAAATTGAACAAATGATTGCTAAACCGCTTCTTAAGATGTATCAGAAACTTTAATATACTTGTTTATTATAGATATCGAAACTACTGGTTGTAATAAGTTTGTCTTGCATGTTTCTTAGCCTCATTGTGACACTATATCAAAATGATATAAATTAAAACTAGTGTTATATCCCCTTAACTTCTAGTATTATTATTTCTCCTTTCACCAGGAACTCATCCAATTTTACTTTCTCAAGTACTATCAGATAGTTCTAATTGCAAGACTATGCAATTAATTTGGTTTTGTTTGATGCTTACACTTAATCCAAAATAAATTAGTAATATCAAACATCAATATATATATATATATATCATGGTATATTAGATATATTCATAGAACTTAATCTTGTGAAATGATATCCCTAATCTCCTCTTATACCCATTCATCTTATTTTAGTGAGATTTCATACCATGTGACTTGGGAAACAATTCAATCTTGGATTGTTTAATCTTTTAAAAGTGTGTACTATGACTAGATTAAGAAACCCATAGATCTAAATCTCTTGATATTTTTCCCTAGAGCATGAATGCTATGTTAATTCATTACCAGGAAAATTTATTACCTTAGTCTTAATAAATGAGTACACTAATTTTTTCCCATATGTTATCAATATATCTTTATTGAAAACAATAGCACCCCTACTAATCTCTTGTTGAAACGTGTAACTACTTCATTCAAAATGAGTATTCTATGATCAATATGCTTTATTCTATTAAAAAATGGATATATACAATTTTCATATCTTATTAGCATATATTAGTCTCACTAACCCTTTTGGTTATGTCATATAGAAATGTTCCATGGGGTCTATATTTAAGGAAACTGGCCTTGAAATCCAACCTCCCAATATAATGATCATCGAATGTTGTTATGACAAGTAAAATTCAAATATATTTTAGCATGATGATTTGTGTATAGGTTTTTTCATGGAATATATCTTAAACATCATTGAAACATTTTAATAATCAATCATGCTTTATTAGTATTGGCTTATACCAGTCCATATGAAGTTTCTATTGAATTCTCACTAGTAGTATCAAGTCTAAAAACATCCAAAATAAAAATATCATAAATTTTAGTACATTTATTCCATTATGGGATTCGTGTATACTTTTTAGTCATATCATGTTTCAATTTACTACTTTATTGTAAGATTCATTATTCATTTTGAATAATATGTCACTGGTCTTGGTGAATATAAAACCACCTCTTTGGTTTTAATTTCATATACAATATGTGTCTTTTGAACAATATATCCCACTAATCTTAGTAGAGTTTTGTGTTCCTATGCCAACTCATATGCACCTGAATCCTAAACTCTATTGAAGTTTAGTCTACTCCCACTGTGAAAAAAGTGATGTGATTATCTCTTATAAAAAATATAGTTAGTCTAGACTAAAAAGGGATATTAATATCTACATTGGATATATGATAACTAACTAAGATGCACTTAGTGTTTCATTGATATTCATTTATATATAATGCTATATTTTAACAAATGGTTCAATTAAAAACTAAAATATATGCCCAATGAACTTTTTATCATGTTATAATTAATATGATATTCATTAGCCAATATAGTTGGCACATTGTTAGTTATTGTATTGATATTTGTGAAACTTATCTTGGTAGAGATTATGGAATATTTAAAATCCACCTTTTACTGACATCACATATTTGATGTGTATAAAGTAATGTGATTTTTGTAATGCATTCACTCCATATATTAATGATCGATGAATACTTGGTTATAATACACTCCAAGAAGCCTATCTAGAGGTACCTATATCCTTTACCAAGTGTATTCAAGTATTAATTGATAATTCCTAAATTTTATTAAAGGAATATCATAAATTATATGAACTTAACTCTTAGATTTACATTTAGAATAATTCATGGAGTATTTCTTAACTAACTCAAGTATCATTATGGCATGCCTTTATTTCTAAATGGTTTATTTTTCTAAAACTTGATAGTGAGCTTGTTAGTATACCTAGTGTATTATCTTAAAAGAAACTAGAGCACTATTCTAGATATAAACTTTCCAACCACTTTCAATTTTATTTTACAATGAATTATCTTGACACAATTATGTTTTTAGAGTCTTATATTTCATTATTACTTACTGATTTTAGATATTTATGATTCCAGGATTTCAAAAATATCAGTTGATTATGAAATACAATAACAAAATTCATTACAAACATGAAATAATGTCTCATTATGTCTAATTATACAATGAGAAATTTTTTTGGGTAATTAAAAATATATAATAATAGTTTAATTTGAATCCATCGAGTAATCATGAAGTTATATATTTCTCTATACTAATCTAGGAATCACCCTTCTTCAGCTTCTTTATGAAAGAACCAAACTTCTATTAATCTTCAAATTCCTTTTTTTGAATACATATATATAACATATTGTATTTAACACCCAAGATGTAAGGTGAAAGAATTTTATTGATGAATATAACATAAGTTATAGTTTTTACTTCATTTCATTGCATTTTTTTTCAATAGCCTTTTTTTTCACATGAGAGGCAGATAATGTCATATTAATTTGGTTTCCCCTTTAAATTTCTCCTCTTGGTCAGGTGTTTTGAAGAATAATTAGACTTAGTGTTAGTCTTTGGTACTTTCACCTTTTACTCCCTCTTTTTCACTATAAGTACATAAATCTTTTGGTATTTCATGTCCTTATCTACTTGGAAAAGCATAGTAATGAGATTTGGGAGATACTTATCAATGTTTTTCATATGAAAATTTAAAAAAAATCTAAAGAAGTTCTAAGGGGGTAAAGAAAGGATGATATTGCTGTGAAATTCATCAGGTAGTTTAAATACAAGAATGTCTATAAACTTAATGTGACCAAACATCTTGACTACGTGAGGTCTGGCTAGAACTCCCTATCCAAGTATGCACATGAAGAATGTCTTGGATATTTCAAAATGATCCTATATAGATCTATCATTATAAATATCATGGATATTATTGAGCATTCCATATAAATCCACGTTCTCATGTGAATTATGGAGTTCATCATACATGTATGATAACATCAAACACTGGTTATCTAGTACATTATCCAAGTATTTTAAGTAGACAAAAAGATCTTCTTCACTCACTTCTTTAGTAGGAAGATCAAAAGATAGGGATTATAACATGTAAATCTTATTTTATTTTCATAGGAAAATGTGCAAGCACTTGTATCCCAGTAGGTTTTATTTCTATAGTATAGATCATAATAATATCCTATTCGATTTAGTTTTCATTTTTCTATAATAAATAAAATAATATTTTAATTAAATTATTAGATTACAAAAATATATGAGATGTAATATTTTTTATTATCTTATTTGTCTCCCATTATTTTATTAAGTCCATATAGAACTCACCATTAGACTTATAATATTCTATCATATGGAAAATCTAGTGGAAAAAATCCATATTTTCCTTTTTATAACCCAAGTGGGGTCCTGGTCAATTACTTGAAGGTATTTAGATAGGCAGTCTTGCCAACTGCTAGCTTACAACTCCTCGATCCATTGAATTTACTCCCCAATACTAAAATCCTTATTTTTTATTCCTCAACACTTGTCTACAATTAACATAAATTCTAGTGAGGTATACTTCTCTTTATTCTTACCTAATTAATTCAACCTAAAACATTTATAGGAACTTCTCAATAAAATTAAGTGTCCTAACAAGGGTCAGACCGATACTTAGTTATGTGGTTCCATTCTTAATCATGAAATGGAAGGATTTTATGACTTAATATTTATACGAGGTTTATTTATTATACTTAAACATGTATTACTAATATTATATAGATTTTACATGATTAATTAATCATGTGATTGATAAAATCATTTACGTATAGTCTATTTATTTTACTTTATCTTTCATGTCTTTTTATCTTATTTAATTTATTAGATCTCATTCAACATAATATAAACATTCATTGAATAAAATAGAAAACCATGCATTGTAAAAAAAATAAGGCTACTTTATTAGGAGAATTCTAATGGTTTATTTTTTATAGGACCATAAATCAACTTATGAACCTAGGGGAAAAATCCATGACTTGGGCTTAGCTCAAGAGTTACATTATTCCACCACATACCTTTGTATATTCATGGTTGGTTTACCTTGACTCGGGTTTTAAACTACTCTCTCTCTTTGGAGATCTATCCTTTGCATGTTTTACTCACACATGGGTGAGGGGAACTAGGGTAATAAGATATATAAAATAAACACTGGAAACTTAGGTTCTAAATAATAAATATGGGAGGGATGACTCGAAAACCATCATATTTAATTTGATAAAACTTTATTACATATAAAAAACCCATGCAATAATATTAAAGTAAATAGAATCCCAACATATACATTGGTTTGTTAAAGATCATGATTAGTCACATACATGCAACAACATCGCATTTATACAAGCTAGAATATATTTCTAATCTCTATATTAATTAAGATAAATTTATCTTGAATTAATAATTAAATGGTCTTATTAATTAATTAATTAATTAATTAATTATATTAATTATTAATAAAATAAATACTAGATATACAAAACATTCCATCCACTTTAATTTTTATTTAAATAAATTAAATAAATATATTTAAAATTAATTAAGTACATAGCGTGTACATAGAGTCAACACGGTGTGTACCCATTTGAACTACGTGGTGTTTGCTCATCATTGTTTACTGTAAACTCACAAAGAATATAGCATTCATGGTGTATCATGTAATTACATGTAATTTACTACAATTTATGACACATGAACTCATGTTATTTACATGTCTTGTACCAATTTTAATGCACATAAAGTACATAGTGTGTAATGGTGACCACACACAACATGTAGTTTCAAATTTAACATGGAAATTAGTTAATCCTTTGATATTATTTAAACCTTATCACACCACATGTACTTTCAATTTATAGCACATTAAACACATGTTAAACTAGTTTAATGACATAATTAATTTTCTTTCCACATAAATTAATTTACACTATGTACATCCCTACTTAACGTTTACTCCACATAAATAGATACGAGACTGCATGTGTATTAATTACAAAAAACATTTTTATTAATTAATTATTCATTTCATGTTCATTAATTATTCACTAAAAGTGTATTAATTATACACTATATATTTATTAATTAATTACACACTGCATGTGTATTTATTACACACTGCATGTGTATTAATTATTCATTACATGTGTATTAATTAATTATACACCACATTTGTATTACTTATACAATGCATGTGTATTAATTAATTACACATCATGCGTGTATTATTTACACATTGTGTGTGTATTAATTATACATTGTGTTCATATTAATTATTTATACACCATGTGTGTTTTAATTACACACTGCATGTGTATTAATTAATTCCATGCATGGTGTATTAATTACACATTGTGTCTGCTGACCCCATGACCATTAAGTCGTGTGTGGTTACATGGTGTGTAGGAAAGTTACATATTGTGTAATCATGAAAACCATGTTCCGCCTCTAGATAGTGTCTCTAGGAGTCCTTCATTTGTTCTTGGTTTTTTAGAAGGTGAATAAAGAAGATATCTTGACATTTGGATTAAATAATGAATATCAAAATGAAAATCTGAAAAAGAATTAAAAAATTGGTCAACAAATAATTTAATAATTATAAATTTAAACATGACTGTTATCATACCACTTGAAGGTTCTGGGCATAGCGGAAGCTAGTTTGGTTCATTCCCAACAATGTTTTGTGATGAACCCAACTCAGATAACCTCTCAGACCGATACCCATCCCAAACCATCACATACCCAAAGGGCGTTCTCGATCCCCATGGGCTGGCAACTAGCACCCAAGAATCAATAAAAACTAGAGGGAATATTTTGGACTAACCTAAATTAGAAAACATGAAATATAAATATATACACTATGGAAAGAAATAGTGGAAGAGAAAACAATAAATATATTCCTTAGAAAAAATGAAACAATAAAAGAGATACAACTCAAAAGTAGCTAAAAAATCTCCAAGATACAAGTCCAATAGAAAATGAAAACTAAAATCTAAATATCTACTCCATGTGGTTTCATCATTAAACTCCCACCATATCACCACCAGCTACCTAGACACAACTGACTGAAACCTCACTGCCTCATTGCAATGCACTTCCTTTCCCTGTATCGAAAGATATACAAAGGTCTATGCACTACCAAATGGGTGTGTATGGAGTGAGCTAAATAGGATCTATAGGATCCCACCCATGTGTTCTAAATCAATTCTCTATACAAAAATCTAAACATGTTCAAATTTAAATAATACAAGGCATGATAATTAGTAAACAATTTTTATATCAAAAACATGTTAACACATTTCCTATTTTTCTATAGTTTCAAATAATCCGGAAAAATAGTTTCAAAGAACATCACATATATAAAAGCAGTCAAACCAAATAATGTATCACATATCATATCAAATCCAAATTAGTACAAACCAAACCATAGGTAACATCATGCTAAGTATCACTACAGGTTAGGCTATCTAGAGCACTCCTACCCAAACATAGACAATCGTGTGAATCAAGTCTCTAGATATATTAATCGAATAGAGAGATCATAGGAACACCCTAGAAAGTGAACCATCCAATAGGTCTAACAAGTCCCTAGAACAATAAGGCTATAGAGTAGAGGAACACCACATGAGTCAACTCCCCAATAGTATCAACTGATGAGGCATATTACTACACCTTCCACCTAAGTACCCAAGGATTCCTATGTGCTACATTTTCTAAAAAAATAATCATAAATGTTTTTTGAAAACCATTTCATAGATACATTTAAAAATGATTTGAAAATAACATTTTCTTTTACCAAAACAAGGGGAAACCATTTTTCTCAAAAACCTATTTCCACACACGGTTCTATCATGCCAAATTATTTATAAAAAAATTTATAAAACCAGATCAATACAGTTCATCCAACATAGGCTAGAGAAAAAACCACCTAACTTAGACTTGGGTTTCACACACTTGAAATGGGATCCACCAACACATAAGAATTCAAGTACAACAACAGAGTCCCTGGAATCAATCCTTGTATCTCATAATCAATTCGACAATCAAAAAAGTCATTGGAGAAGATAAAACAACACCTACCTCAAGAAACTCACATGAAACACCACATCCAATACAAAGGATGGCCTCTAATGGAATATATATCAATGGATCTAAAAAGGATCAAGAAGAATCAACACCACAAGACCAAATGATCTGAAAATATAGCACAACAGTGCTACTGTGACTAACGATAAGGAAGAAGTAAAAAGACCACTTACCCAAGGAGGAATAGTGAAACCACAATGATGATCAATCACCAAAATAAAAGATATTAAAAGAGATTAGATCCCCAAAATTTCATGGGAGTGCCCCTAGGTTTTGAAAGAGAAACCTGCAGTTGAATGAAAAAAAATTATATGTACGGTGTGGTTAAAACAACTAATCCCTTAACAACGTGAAACCCTTTTACTACAAGAATTTCATGATTTAAAAGATATAATTAAAAATATTTATCCTTTATTAAAAAAATATTGATAAACCTTTTCATGATGTGAACCAGTTCACGAAATCATCTCGGAAATAGATTCACATCATGTAATCAGTTCACAATGTGAAATCATTAAGTAGGTAGATTCTATAGAAACACTTAGAAAAATCCATCAGGTTAACCTAGAGCCCAAAATAAGTACCCTTAATCATTTTTCACATTTATACACAAAATACATTAATTTAAAAGAATATATATCCCTAAAATTTAGGTCATTTCCCAAAAAACTCTCTTCATCCTCAAAAGTCCCAAAATGCACCCAAACAAAGAGGGAAACAAAAAGAAATATGAGAAATACCTAAAAGGAGGTAACATGATGTTACAAACTCCCCATGATGATAATTACCTTCCTTATGAGGTAATGTGGAAGAATCTTTTCCATAAATAGGTGAGGCCACTACTCCCTCATCATCGACTCGTGCTCCCATGTCTCATGAGAATCTGATCTGTGTTGCCATAAAACTCTGACCAATGGAATCAACTCCTCACTCAATAATTTCACATGATATTAAATTATATCCACTGGTTTCTCTATAAAAAAACACATTACTCCAAATTGATCTCTTCCCAACTCAAAATGTGAGAGGGGTTAGGATGTTACTTCCTGAGTTGAGATATGTGGAAACAATCATGAATACCTATCAACTGAACTGAGAATTCCAGCTGATAAGAAACCTTCCCAAGCCAATAAGAGACCTAAAACAGTCCAAAATATCATGGATCAAACTTCCCTTGTTTTCCTAGCCAATGGTCACTCGACCAAGGATAAAATTTCAAGAAAACCTGGTCACCGATGGAAAACTCCAAAGTAAGGCATCGAAAATCTGTATATGATTTCTCCTGACTCTTAGTCGTAACCATATGAAAAAATATATCCCAAATCCTCACTAATGTCTCCTGAATGAAACTCAATCCTACAAGAGAGGAATCATCCACCTATTCCCAATAAAGGGGTGACCTACAAGGACAACTATACAAAGCCTCAAAGGGATCCATTTTGATCACTGACTAATAACTATTGTTATAATTAAACTCAACCAATCCCAGATGGATATCCCATAATCCATAAAAATCTAAGATGTAATCATGAAGTATATCCTCCAAGATATGAATAGAACACTCCATATAGTCATCTGTCGGTGGATGGTAAGTTGTACTCAACCAAACCTGAGTCCTCATCACCTCTGGGAGACTACCAAAATTGTGAGGTAAACCTAAGATCCATATCCAAAAAAATGGCATATAGAACCCCAAGTAACCTCAAAACCTCCAATGCATAAAAATCTCCTAGGTATTAAACTTTAGTGGTGTCCCTAATCATAATTAAGTGAGATAACTTTGTCAAATGATCAATCACCACCCAGATAGAATTAATCCATTAGGGAGTCTATGATAATCCAACAAAAAATTCCATGGACACCTCATCTCATTTCCAAATCATCACCAAAAGAGTTTGGAGTAACCCATAAGATTTCATATGCTATGTCTTTACCTGTTGGTAGGTGTATTAGTGGGACATGTAATCTGCAATGCCACACTTCATACCCATCTACTAGAATAACCATCTCATTTCATAATACATCTTCATAGAACCCAGATGAACATTCTATAAATAAATATGAAATTAATAAAAAACTAAGATCCTTATAAATTATAGGATGATAATCTGATCCCCAAAATAGAGAATACCGTATGAAGAGATAGACTAACCAGAAACATTATACCCACCATATAGGGTTTCTTGAATTATCTTAAACTAATCATACTACTGTTGATCATGTTGAATATACTCAAGGAGAGATGATGATAACTAAACACTGGTCAGAACCATACCTAAAACATCCTCCTGAGCATCCAAGTACAAATGAATGGAGATCCTGATAAGGTCCCACTCATCCTTTTATTCGAAAACATCATAATATGGTATTTTCTTAGTGAGACCGTCTGTAACAAAATTTCCCATCCCTAAGGAGTAGGCAATGTCGAATCCAAACTTCTATAGGTATTCCACCCACTTCCTCTATCTAAGATTCAAGTATTTTCTAAAAAAAGATATTTTAGACTTTTATGGTCATAAAAGACTATGAACCTCTCCATAAAAAGATAGTGTCACCAAAATTTAAGTGCATGTATCACCATAGAAAGCTCTAAATCATTATTGGGGTAATTCCACTCATGTGTTTGAAGATGGAAAGAGCCATAAGCTACCACATGATAATCCTTCATAATCATGAAACCCAAACCAACACTAGAAGAATCACAGAAAACTAGTAACTCCACTAAATCTTAGAATCTCAAAAATGTTTTGTGACTCTTACCATGAAAAGGAGACCTTAAACTTCTCAGGAGAAACTAATAATCCATGCTAAAAAAATAACTTGCCCCAAGAACTTCACTTATTGGATCCATAAATTTCATTTTGAATGATTTCCATAAAAATGGTGACTACTTGGAATTTCTATTACCAAACTCAAATAGTTATCATGCTCATTCTCAGACCTCGAATAAACAAAAATATAACCCACAAACACTACTATAAAAGTGGAAATATAATAATGAAATATCTAGTTCATCAAATCTATAAAAACTATAGGATAATTAGTTAGAGAAAAAATAATCACAATATATTTATAATGGACATATATGATCCTAAAAGACATCTTTTGTATATCAGACTCCCAAACTTTGAGCTAATTATAACCTGACCAAAGATCAATATTCAAAAACCACTTTAACCCCCTTTAAATGTTCAAAAAAATCATCCACATAGAGAAAAGGATAATTATTCTTAACTGTTACCTATTTTAACTTTTGATAGTCCACACAAAATTAGAGTGAACCATATACCTTTTTTGGAAAAGATCATAAGGGATACCCAAGGTGAAACACCAGGTTAAACAAAACCATTTTTTGTTATATCATCCAAATGAATCTTGATATCTTTTATCTCTGCTGGAACCATGTGATAAGAGGGTGTTAAATTATCTACATACATGAAACTAGATCAAATGTAAACTCTACCTCCCTATCTGGAGGAATACCAAATAAATTATATGAGAAAACATCGAGAAGGTCACAAACAACAACAAGAATATCAACAATGGAAGAAACGTTTTCAAGTTCAACTACTAAAGATGAAAACAAACTCTTAACCTCTGTGTAGGAAAGTCCTACACAACCAGTGTCACGACCCATCCTAGTGGGTCCCATGCTGCGACTCCCTAAGCCCTCCTCTAATAGGCTAGGGGATGGTGACTAGCACTGAGTAGGTATATCACTGACATGGTAGGCATTACCTATTTACCTGCACACACACACACATATAAACTCACAAAACGCTGAAATGTAAAAAGCACTAAGAATCAAAATGCATGCATACTGCTATATCCCAACCAGAGTATGGAAGGAAAGTAATTTAAAGTAAACTGGGTTAGAATACAATCCCACCAAAAAGAGTTTATAAACCACAAAGTCTAACCTATAAAAAAGGTGTTGGAACCATGGTCTTCTATGGATGATTTAGAGTATGGTTTGTGTTTGTTGTCAATCCTCAGTAGAAGTTCAGAATGTGTACCTGCAAAGTGATCATACAGTTCAAGCAGACAACAGTATTGAAGGTGGCACCGTTTTCCAGTGTTTGCCAAATTTTTGGGCTTGAAAATTGACAAACAAAGAAAAGTGTTTTTGGAAAAGATACTTGCGCGTCGTGTATCTGAAGGACATGAAACTTGTGCGCCATATGTTTTTAAAGATCAGAACATCAAGTTATGGAAAAGGGATACGTGTCGCACAAGTATTGGGTTGGTCGCGCAAGTGACTTGTGCGCCGTGAAGAGACTTGCACGCTGATGCCTAGAAGCCTTGGGATCTTGCGCGCCTGTTGTTTTTCAAGATCAGAAACTCAAAATATGGCAAAGGGAAGAGGATCGCGCAAGTATTGGTTTGGTCACACAAGTGAGTTACGCGACAGAGGCTAGGGCAGTTGGAGCTGCACGCCGGGACTTGCGCGCCGTGAGGACACTTGTGCGCCACCGCGCAGGGGGTCCAGTTTGCCTATAAATAGAGGACCACCCCTCTTCATTTGTAACGAAGTTCAAGACTTAGAGATTTTTCGAGCTCTCATCGCGCAAGTGGTTGAGTCGTGCAAGTGGTAGTTGGGGCGCGCAAGTAGAGGTTGCGCGCCGGTTGTTGGCTGCGCGACCGAGGCGGTTTGGGAGTAAAAGGTGCAGAGTCATGCAAGTTTTTAGTTGAAGGAGGTAGTGTCGTGCAAGTGTGTTGGTGTCACCTATACACCCATTTTGTACCTCACAAGTGACTTGCGCGCCATTCTTGAAACTTGCACGCCGATCTTGGAGAAGCGCGCCAGGTGAGGTTGTTGTATGCCGGTCATTTTGGAGCTGCCTGAAAACTGGAAGATTTCCCGATATTTTCGGTGCAAAGTGGGATTAGTATACGAGTGAAATTTGGACTTCAACATAGCATCTACATTCAACAGAGGATGCATTATTTTGCAATGATGAAGAGATCTTCACACCAAGGGCAGTGAGCCAGGGGGAGTCAATGGGAGTGACCCGAGGGACGTAGTGAGCTATCCCTAAACTTTTTTAAAGGCAGTGAGCCAGGGACAGAGTGACTGTTCCCGAACCTTTGTAATCCACAACTAGTGAATATTAGTGGAATTTGGTACGACCAACAACTTGTCGGTGTATGCTCCTTGGATGTAGACCTTAGCGGTGAACCAAGTAAAAATTGTTGTTTCATCTCTTTGCATTGGAATGTTTCATTACTGATCATATTCATCATACAGGTTTAACTAGTTCCTACCAACATGGGAACAAGATCCTTGTTTTAAAAGAAAAAGTTGAAACCCTGATTCACCCCTCCCTTCTCAGGGTGTCCCAGGGTCCTACAAAAGGTACTGGGACTACTGTCTTTATCCATAGAAACACCTAAAATTCTTGATCACACAAAGCTCCATCTGGTCCTAGTCTTCCTAGGACTCCATCAAAAGGTCGCTCAGCTGCACAAGATATGACATGTGCAGGAAAATCCCATGTAGGGGTGAGAATAACAATACTTAGTAAGACACCCCAAAACCACAAAGAAATACACAAAGGAAATATACTACCAGATTTATATAAGTATATGTCTATAGCACATATAACAAGAATAACCAAATATAATAAATTCATACCACACAATCTAGGGTAAGTTATAACTACTTCATACCAACACTGGGAATTCATCTCAAAGATTCCATGAAGTACTCATACGAAAGAACACACTTCTGAGTCTTATAACATTGATGATGTCCATCTGAGAAATAATATTCAGTGGGAACCATCATGAGAGAGATATACTGATAGATCTAAAGAGATATACGATATAATAGAAGAGGGTCACAACCAGGTCCATGGGGTGATACCAATAACTCAATCCAAATTAACTCGCTAAGTAGAGGATCGACGTCCGGTAGGGTTGGTTATGTCAATACCAAGGACTCTACCTAGGGAATGAAGAATGAATAGAGGATCCACTCCGGGCCTCTCGGGGGATTTCAAAAACTCTATCCAGGAAGTCCTACTAAAGGGACCACACTCCTATGAGTATGAAACTATATTCACCAACCTTTAGAGAAATGATAAAGGGAATGAACCCTAACGAAAATTTTCCAAGATACAGTGGAAAAGTGGCTCAAGCCATGTAGGAAGGGGTACATGGCATGTAGTAGAGTCACACATCATGTCCCTTGACCCTGTGTACTGCCCGTGTATAACAACCTGTGTCTTTAGAACATGTTTTGTAGAAGATGGGTAAACAACGTGTATAAGGAGTTACACATTGCATCCTTCCATCTGGGGTCCGCCCCTGTACTTTGGTCATGTGCCAGTACACAATGTTAACCCGTGTATCTCTATCCATGTTCCAGTACATGGGGAAGTCTATGTACTTGGTCTAGGCTAGGTCATGTGGGGGAGTACACACCCTTTAGGCAACCCGTGTACTCCTCCCCATGTCCGTGTACTTCCCACGTACAATCCGAGTGATCCAGTAGAGACCACATGCCATGTAGGCAGAGCCACACACCGTGTCATACTTATCTCATATCCGAAACCCTAGCCACTTCTCCAGGGGATGCACACACTGTGTAATCTCGGATTACATGCCGTGTAGCACGAGATTTTCTAGAATCTTTGGTTCGCGATCCTATCATCTCCTTCATTGCTATGGACACCATTTCAGCCACGCCTTTCCATAAAACTCAAGATATAGCCTCATTCAGTCACACCATCACCCAACCAACGTGTTTTCTATTCTGATATGGTCACACAACGTATTAAAATAGTCATTCTTTGTTCCACTAAAGAACATAAAAGAGTGCAGATTTGGGGATCCACCATCGTTTGAATCACTCAGTTTCTGTCTTCATACCTCCATGTCTCAATGATCCTAGATTTGTTATATTTGATTGTTTCACAAAGAATTGGGTGCACAATGATCGATTGATTGAGATATGTCGAGTCGCGGACCAAGAAAAGAATGCCCATGAAAAATGATGAACGAGGTAGAAAAGAACAAATCAAACAAGAGGAACAGACCTCGATTGATGTTTGTGTATATCATGGTTCATTTCTATTAGAACGAAAATCGAATTAGTCAAAAAATAATCACAAGATTAAACTACCAATAAATCCCACAGAAATAAATCCCATCATGCAAGGTTACGATCGGACCATGGATCAACCTATTCGTTGGTTGGTCCACATTCGTCATTGAATTCAAGAACATGGAAAAAATCAAAAATAATGCATCCTTCCTTTGATTTGGATCACTCTCTAGTGAATATCGGTCACTACGACACCATCATTGGCAAGATCCATCAAGAACGGTGTTCGTCGATCATCAATCTATGATTTTGTTTCCGTTTTCTTGAGAGGTTTCTCCAAATCCTTACCTAGTGATTTTCTAGAATTCCCAGGGTTATGAAACTAACCCTAGGATTTCTGTATAAGGATATTTTTTAGGGAAACCACTATGTCAACAAAATAATTTTTCTTTAAATTATTTAATGTTGATCACGTCATTTTCAATTTTTTCCACAGAAGACTTACACCGACTAAATTTATATCACTCCTAGGGTAAATCCACTACTCTAAACTCAATAGTGATATTGGATTTCTCATTCGGGCATCCATTTAAGAGTTATTCTACTTTTTTCAGAAAAACTGTGCATGCGTGCTATTAAAAGTTTAATATTTTTCAAGCAATTGTTCTGAGCACACTAGGCCTCAGAATCGCATGATGTCTCAGTTACTAGTCATGAAATTAATCTATATAATGTTTAAAATAATACATAGAAAAAATCTAGGACATTACATTCTCCCCACCTTAGGGATTTACGTCCCTGAAAATCCAAAATAAAGGCTACTAAAAAAGATGTGGGTACTGAGCACGAATCTGAGCATGCCACTCCCATGTGATCTCCTATAGATTCTCATGCTAACACAAAACATGTTCCAAAGGAATAACTCAACCATGAAAGACACTATCTTTCCAATACTCAATCTCTACTAGGTACTCAACAAAATTCTCTCCATCATCGATGTCCATCTCACCCCAGTCGATGACCCATGATGAGTCATACACGCACCTCCTTAGTTGCGACATGTGGAAGATGTCATGTACCAGGTCTAACTGTGGGGGTAGATATAACCGATATGCCACCTATCCAACACTATAAAGTATCTGAAAGTGCTGATAAACATCAAAAAAAAATTCCACCCCAGCAAAATCTCTACAATCCTCATCAAGGTGAGACTCAGAGGAACACATGGTCTCCTTCCTCAAACTCCAAAGGCCTCCATCGCCTATCAGGATAAGAGTTGTGATGGATATATGTAGTCTTCATATAATCTTTTATGAAATTCACCTTATCTATTGTAGCTCCTACCAACTCCAGTATCATGAGTGCTGACTCTCCTGGGTTAGTCCAGCAAAGTGACGACCTGCAGGGTCACTCGTAAAAAGCCTCGAATAGTTCCATACTAATGGTAGAATGGTAGTTGTTGTTGTATGTGAACTCCACTAGTGGTAGGTGATCCTCTCAACTATATACAAAGTCTAACATGCAGGCATGCAACATTTATTCTAGAACCCGAATGGCCCGATCTATCTGGCCATCAGTTTGTGGGTGAAAAATTGTGCTCAAGTATAACTGGGTCCCAAACGCCTACTAAAATCTCTCCCACAACTAGGATGTAAAGATAGAATCACGATCTGAAAAAAAATCAATGGAACTCCATAGAGTTGAACTATATCCTACATGTAGATGTGTCCCGAGCTCTCTACCGAACTCTACTCCCGGATAGCTAGGAAGTGGGACGACTTGGTGAGTCGTTCAATGATCACCCAGATAAAATCATGTCCCCTAGAATTACATGGTAAAACGATCACGAATTCCATTGATATCCCATCTCACTTCCATTCTGGAACCTTAAGGGGTTGAGCTAAACCCACTGGAACCTGGTGTTCATCCTTCACTTTCTGATAAGTAAGATATCGAGAAATGAATTCTACCACTTTATTCTTCATCCCTAACCACCAAAACTAATGTTGGATGTCCTGGTACATTTTATCCACACCTGGATGTACCACCAAATGGATTGTATGAAAATCCCTCATAATCTCTTCCTGCAACACCACTAGTACTACCATGAGTCCTCTGAAAAGAATGACGCGCCCCCAACATTTGAATATCTATCAGGAACATGCCCTATGGACACATGAGAACATAGGGTCTCATAGTAGGTATCCTCAAGTTGGGAATCCCTAACTCACTTTAATAGTAGAGGGGTGAAAACCATTGATTTTAGGTATGCCGATCCATCTTCATCCACAAATAATAACTACAACGAGTCCAACTACTCTGATGCCCCATTTAACAATTGCAACTATATCTCCTACTGAGAGAATATTCCACCACATTCCCCTTACCGAGAGTATAGAAAATCTGAAAGTCATTATCCTGGAGGAACTCTAGACAATTTCTTTGTCTCAAGTCTAGATCCTTTTGAGATAAGATATACTTGAGACTCTTATGATCAGAGTAGATGATAAAATGCTCTCCCATTAGGTAGTGTCACCAAATCTTTAATGTAAAGACTACCACTGCTAACTCAAGATCATGGGTCATGTAGTTCTGCTCGTGTGGCCTCAACTAGCATGAACCATAGGCAATCACTTCTTGCCTCTACATCAGGAAACAACCAATCTTGGTTCCTGATGCATCGTAGATTTATATGTACTTAACACCTTCCTCTAGAAAACCCAAGATTTGAGTGCTTGTTAGACTATGCCTCAGCTCCTAAAAGCATTGAAATGAGGTTAATATTTGAGAAACATCATGACCATATCAACCAATCAAAGGGTTCATCAATCCTTGGTAGTTGATACTTTTTCTTCACGGTCACCTGGTTTATGTGCAGGTAATCCAAACACAACCTCAAGCTCCTGTCTTTATTTTTGAAAAAAAAACTGGGGCTGCCAAGGGTGAAATGATGGGTCTCACAAATCCCTTCCTCTGAAAGTCCTCCAATTGCACCCTCAGATCATGAAGATATGTGGGAGCCATTTGATATATTGGTACAAATATCGGTGTCATCCTGGGGTGTAGATCAATGCATAAGTATATCTCTTAGTGGGAAGGTAAACCTATAACATCTTTCAGAAATATTCCCTCGTACTCTTCCACCACTACAGGAACCTGGTAACTCATAACATCCACTGAACCAAGGGTCAGGCTAGCCAACTGATGAGTTATCAGCTACACCCTCCTATGTATGAGTTCATCCTACGCTTCCTGGATTTCGTTTTCACCAAAAAAGGAATACTTGGTTTCATCACTATGAAAACACCACACACTTCACCTAAAATAATCAAAATGAGCATGGATTGCGGATAACCAGTTCATACCAAGAATGTTTTCATAAGGCCTCGACGCTGCTAACAAGAGATCCCAATTAAAACTATCACCTCCAAGAGTTAGGACACACCATTGATACTAGTGTGTGATCATTGGGTCTCCTCTAGTAGGAGTCTCTAAGAGAGAGGGTCAAGTCAATGGTTCAATCGGAATATCTGAGTCTCAAAAATATTTGTGGAAAGAAAAGAATGACTAGCACCTATGTATATCAATAGGGAAGCTAAAGTAGAAAAGACACAGATTGTACCTCGAATAATTCATCAAACCCATGGTTTATATGCCTCGACTGCATACTATTTTCCCCTTCCCTGTCCTCTAGCTCCCTGAGCCTAGCGTGGACCACCTAGGGGTGGTGGTGGTAACAAGTCAGAACATTGACCATCTTATGATGTTCTCCCATATCCTCTGCCACATCCATCACCCCGTAGATTCTTCTACTCCTGTCACTATCTATACCTTGGTGGTTCATCCATAGCCTCCCTATTAGTATTATGATGGGTTGGACAATCTCAAGTGAGATTCCCCAATCACCACATGAGTAACAACGCCTCTTTCTAGGATGATGGGACCCACCATATGAGTCCTGGACTAAAAACACCCTATTCTGGGTCTTCCTCTTATGATGCCTCCTACGTCAAATTACTTGAGATTGACGTTGGATCCCTACTGCCGAGCTCTCTATTCCTGCCTGCCCACTACTGACTACCACCAGCTATATCTGATTAGCCAATAAAATTTTGACAACTAAATCTTGATCAAGAATCCTAGTATAAATAGGAATTCTTAGAGGGATAACATAGTCTTGTATGTCTTTAAGAAAACCATGCTCTAAGGTCCGATCCCTGAAGTAATAATCGTGTACCATATCCATCGAGTATCTATAGAGGTTGATATGCCTCGATGAATACTCAGATACTGACATGTCATCCTGTTAGAGATATAGAAGCTCCTAGATACACATATCCCTTAGCTTATAAGGTGATAAATCCTATCTGAAAAGGTTCTCAAACTCTGTTCATAAAAAATTCACCTCGTTGTAAGATTGGGTAACTAAACCCCACCATTTCTCTTCCGAGATATGTATAAGGATCACCACCAGGACCACTATCTAGTCCTCTGGTGTCCTGACTAGACAAAAAACTCAGGTTACCACCTCAAGCCAATCCTCAACCGCCTGAGGGTTGGGATCGCCTCAGAACCTGAGGGGTTTATGCTGCTAAAACTTATGAAGCGCGCTCAGCTTGCGCACCTCATCCACTGCTATTTAGGGTACCGTGTTCTACTCTACAGGTGGTGGTATGGATGGTGAACCACCTAGAGGTAACATATGGGGAAATAGTCCATGTATAGAATCTTTTTCACTGAGGGGTTATCCTCATGATCAAGATGTTGAATCCTAGAGAGCTGAATCAAGAAGGACATGAAATCATGACCCATTCTTATATGATGCATGTACCATTATTTTCCCTGTAATCAGTGTTATAATGTACCAAGTAAAAAAGTAGTTGGTCAGAGTCCTGGTGTATGGATATGTTTGCCACTGCACCAACACTAGAGTCCCTAGCCTGAAAGCTAAATTTGAAACACTTAACACTGTTGCACCAAACCAATATCACAGACTCCCAGTCCTAAAGTAGAACTTTCTCCTCTGATACCACTATATCATAGCCTGTCCTAGTGGGGCCCGTGACCCAACTCCACAAGCTTGCCTCCAATAGGCCAGGGGCTAGTGACTAGCACCGAGTAGGCATATCACTGACATGGGAGGAATTTTCTATTTACCTGCACACACACACATCTCCAAGATCACAAAATGATGAAATGTAAGAACCAATAAGAACCAAAATGAATGAATACCACTATATCCACACCAGAGTATGACAGAAAAGTAAAGTAAACTGGGCTAGAATACAAGCCCACCAAAAAGAGTCTGTAAACCACAAATTCCAACCTATAAACAAAAGTACTGGGACTGTTGTCTGTAGCCATAGGAACACCTCAGATGCCTGATCTCACAAAGCTCTATCCGGTCCTAGTCTGCCTAAGACTCCGTCAAAAGTTTGCTCATCTTCACAAGACACAACACGTGTGGGAAAATCCCGTACAAGGGTGAATATAACAATACTCAGTAGGACACCCTGAAACCATAAAGAAATACACAAAGGAAAGATACTTCCATCTCTACACAAGTATATGTTTAAAACACATATAATAAGAATATCCATATATACTCAATCCATACCAAACGGTCTAGGGTAAGTCATAACTACTGCATACCAACACTAGGAATTCATCTTGAAGATTCCATGAAGCACTCATCCAGAAGAACACACTCCCGAGTCCGATAGCACTAATGACTTCTGTCCAAGAAATACTATTTTTTAGGAATCATCATGAGAGAGATACACTAACAGATCTACTAATAGATACGATACAATAGATAAGGATCATATCTAGGGACCTGGGGTGATACAAAGAACTCAATTTGGATTAAACTTCTATGTAGAGGATTGACATCTGGTTGGGATGGTCATGTCAATACCAAGGACTCTACCAAGGGAACGAAGAATGAATAGAGTATCTACTTTGGGCTTATTGGGGGATTCCAACAACTCTATCGAAGAAGTCCTATTGAAGGGATCATACTCCTATGAGTAGGAAATGATATGCACCAACCTTCAGGGAAATGATAATGGGAATGGACCCTAATGAAACTTGTCCAAGATACGGTGGACAAGTGACTCAAGTCATGTAGGAAGGGGTATATGGCATGTAGTGGAGTCACACGTCGTGTCCCTTGACCCTGGGTACTACCCGTGTATAACAAACCATGTCTTTATAACATGTCGTGTAGAAGATGGTTACACAATGTATATAAGGAGTCACATGTTGTGTCCTTCCATCCGGGGTCTGCCCGTGTACTCTGGCAGTGTGCTAGTACATGATGCCAACCCGTTTATCTCTTCCTGTGTACCAGTACATAGGGTAGTCTATGTACTTGGTCCATGCCAAGTCATATGGGGGAGTACACACCATCTAGGCAACCCATGTACTCCTCCCCAATGTCTACGTACTTCCCATGTACATGCCAAGTTATCCGGGAGAGACCACACACCATGTAGGAAGAGCCACATGCTGTGCAATACTTATCTTATACTCAAAACCCTATCCACCACTCAGGGGCCCCACATGCCATTTAATCCTAGATTACATGCCCTGCAGCATAGGATTTTCTATAATCCTTGGTTTGTGCTCCAATTGTCTCCTCCATTACTCCAGACAACATTCTAGCCACACCTTTCTGGGAAACTCAATATTCAGCCTCATTCGGTCACGACATCACCAAAACAATGCATTTCATCTTTCGATCTGGTCGCACAATGGATTAAAATGATTGTTCATCATTTCACTGAAGAACATCAAAAAATGTGGATTCAGGGATCCACCATTTTATGAATCGCTCTATGTCTATCTTCACACCTCCATCATGTCGCACTGATCCCAGATATGTGATATCAGATCATTGCACCAAGAATCAGGTGTGTAACGATCGATTAATCAGGATATGTCGAGTCGTGGGCCAAGTGAATAATGCACAAGAAAAACAATGAATCGGGGGAGAAAAACACAAATCAAACAAGAGGAAAGGACTTCGATCAATGTCTGTATCAATCATGGTTCATTTCCATTAGAAAGATAATCAAATTAGTCAACAAATAATCACAAGATCAAACTCCCAATAAACCCCGCATAAATAAAACCAATCCTAAAAAGTTATGATCGAACCATGGATCAACCTATTCATTGGTTGGTTTACATTCATCATTTAATTAAATAACAGTGAAGGAAATACAAAATAACGCATCCTACCTTTGATTTGGATCACTCACTGACGAAGATTGGTTGTTGTGTCGCTGTCGTTGTTGAGATCTGTTAGGAATGATGTTCATCGATTATCGAACTATGATTCCATCACTATTTTCTTGAGAGGTTTCTCAAAATACCTCTCTAGAGATTCTATGATGTTCCTAGGGTTATGTGTCTAACCCTAGGATTTCTATATAATGATATTTTTAAAGGAAATCACCGCATCAACAAAATAATTTTTATTTAAATTATTTAATGATGATCACATCCTTTTCAAGTTTTTTTATAGAACACTCGCACCGACTAAATTTATGGCACACCTAGGGTAAAACCACTACTCCGAACTCAATGGTTCCCTCATATTTCTGATCCAGACATTTATTTAAGAGTTATTCCATTTTTTAGGAAAATTTTGTTCACGTGCTATTAAAAGTTTAATATTTTTCAAGCAATTGTTACGGGCACACCAGGCCTTAGAATCGCATGCCATATCAGTGAATATTCTCAAAATTAATCCATGTAATATTTAAAAATAATACATGGAAAAAATACAGGACATTACAACCAGACCTTGGATCCCACTTTTGTTGAAACTCTGAGGAGCTCCCATCATCAACAATGAACAAAACATGCCAATAATAGCAATCAATCTCATCATGGTGAGAAATGATCCAATCCATCTTGATGATGACATCAAATATATCGATATTGAGAATGAGGAAATCCTAGACTAAATTTTTATTGGCTATCAATAGTGAACAAGGACTATAAAATCCCTACTCTTTACTCTTTACAAGAGGTTTCACTAACTCTATAACAAAGGACATGAATTCTATTGGAAGTTTAAGCATATCCACAAAACGGGTATATATAATTGATTGAGATACACCTATATTAAATAAAGTAGTCACTACTAAAGATGCAATAAATATGTCACCTCTCACTGTTGTTATACCCACATCAACCTCCACTGGAAACTCATCCACTGCATGAAGGTACTTCACTCCTAAGGCATGTGGCTGGATCCATATAGACTTTGAAGAATCTGACTACATCATAGTAGCCTTTGGATCCAATAATCCCTGACCATAATGAAGCATATACATATCCTAAAAGAAATTTTGTAGATGAACATAGAAACCACAACCATCACATATCTTCACAGGTGTGGAACAAGAACTTCAGGTGTTCCCAACCTTAACCACACTGGTATTAATTCAGGCCACAATGATGGTCATGACTAAAGGTGTAGAGGAGGCACGATGCTGAGAAACACCCCCACTACTCTTGTGATGATCATGACACATCATATTCCTCCCCTATTCTCTACTAAATATTCCACAGGGTGGAAGAGAAGGGCCAGAATAACCAACCTTACCTGTCATATCAATCTCTGCAATCATTTACTTATCTACTATCTCTATATAGGTATAAATATTCAACATAAATACTTGTAATATGATATCTAGTCACAAACCTTGTAGGTACTTATGAGCCTTTTTTTGGTCATTCTTTACTACCTCTAGAGAAAAATGAACCATCTCTATGAACCGATTAGTGTACACCGACACCGAACAATCTCCCTAATAAAAGGAGAGGAACTATAAAGACTTCACTATCATCATTGAATCTTGAAAAAACTACTAGAAGAAGTAGGTCTTGAAACACTTTCAGTCCAATCCCACATGGTTATCCACATGTACCATAAAATACTATCACTCCCTATTAAGACAATCAAGTCGGAATTCCATGCACTTCACCTTGATATTCTCATGTGTATCTAGGAAGTTTAAGATCTGACCCATCTTTCCTAGCCAATCATCTTCCTCTTGAGGTTCATTATCACCCTTAAAGGATGGTGTCTTGTCACATAATAAATATCATGATCGATCCCTTTCTCCCCTATATCTTGATTGTATCTCAAAAAATGTGTTCTATACTTGTGGTGTATTTTGGTCTACAACACGAACTTCCCCCATGATAGCCTTGATAAGATTCTGATCTAAATGCATATTACCTTAAGGATAATCCACTTTGTCCACCTATGGATCCCATGGAATATGTCTTGAAGTCATGCTATTTCACACCAAAATAGAATAAAAAATTAGACAATTGGATAATATCGGTTATAGCCATAAAAAAATACAAAAACTAAGATTAAGATCAAGAACTCAAAATAGGAGACACAAATCCCAACATCCCATGGTAACTTGAGTCTCTTTATGGAAAGAGTTGTCCAAGAAATCATTGAAACCTACACCTCAAGTCTCAAAAAACCTATCTCAAGTCTACCAACTTCCCAAAACTGAGCACAACCTCCATCTAATACCAAACTATGATGAAACTGACCTAGATTCCCTCTCAAACTTGTACCCAACCCAAACTTTCACATACTTGAAGGGAATTCCCAATCACCTTGAGTTGGCGACTAGAACCTGGGAATCAACAAAAACCATAGAGAATTATTTCTACTAACCTAAAGTATAAAACATGACACATGTATATACATTATGGGAAGAAAAAACAAAAGAGAAAACAAGTAATACATGTCATAGAAAAAAGATAACATCATAAAAGATACAAATCAAAAGTAGCTAAAAAATATCCAAGATACAAGTACAATAGAAAAGGAAAACTAAAATTGAAAAATCTAATCCATGCAATAGCATGGTAAAACTCCCACTATCTCACCAAAATCTATCCAGGTATAGCTAATAGAAAGTATCATCTCCTCACTATAATGTATTTCCTTTCCTTGCATCAAAAGAAATATTAAGGTATACACACCACTGAAGGTGTGTACAAGGTGTGAACTAAATAGGTTTAATAGGATCTCACCTATGTATTCCATATTAAGTATTTTTAAAACAATACAAATATTATCAAATTTAAAGAAAACAAGTCACGATAATCAGTAAATGGTTTTTATATCAAAATCATGGTAAAATATTTCCCCTTTTCTACAAACCCAAATAATCTAGGTAAAATAGTTTCAAAGAATATCATATATGTTAAAGTAGTCAAACAAAATCATGTATCTCATATAATATCAAATCTATTAAGTACAAACCAAATCATTGATAACATCACACCAAGGATCACTCTAGGTCAGGCTAGCTAGAACACTGGTACCCAGACATAAACAATCATGATCATCAAGTCTCTAGATATATGCATCGAATCTAGAGAGTGGAGGAACACCCCATTAATTTAACCTCACAATAGTTCTAACAAGTACCGATAACAATATTCCTAGGGAGTAGAGGAACACTCCATGAGTGAACCCCTTGATAGAATCAATGGGTGAGACCTATTACTAAAACTTCTACCTAAGTTCCCAAGTCTTCCCATGTGATACATTTTCCAAACCATTTAATTAAAAACCATGCTTTGAAAACTATTTCATAAATCTATTTCAAAGTCTTTGAAAATACCCTTTTCTTTTACCAAAACAAGGGGAACCCCATATTTTTTGAAAAAAAACATTTCCACACACACATTCTATCATGCTAAATCATATATAAAACAATTTATAAAACTATATCAATACAATTCATCCAACATAGGATACAAAATTAAACCACCTACCTTAAACTCGAGTTTCACACCCCAAAATAGGATCCAAAAATATAGATGAACACAAGTACAATAACGAAGGCCCTAGAATCAATCCTTACATATCAAAAATCAATTTAACAATAAAAATGGTCAGTAGAGAAGAAAAAAAACACATACCTAAAGAAATTCACACACCACAACCGACACAAAGGTCAGTCTTCAGAGTAATATCACACATTAGATCTCAAAAGGATCAAGAATAATCAACACCATAAGACCAACAAATCTGAAAACGTATTGAAACAGTTCTATTTGTAACCAATGGAAATGAATAAGTATAAAGATTACTTACCTATGGAGATGTCTCATAACCACAATGATGATCAATTTTTGAATGAAAATATCCATAAGGAGCAAATATACCCAAAATATATTTAGAGATCACCTAGGTTTTGAGAGACAATTCTATGGTTGAATACATGCAACATGGTTAAAACCACTAATCCCAAAACATTCATGATGTGAAACCCTTTCATGATGTGAATTCCATTATTTACAAGATGTGCTGAAATTTTTTTCACCTTGGTTAAAAAAGACTGATATACCTTTTCATGATGTGAACTAGTTCACAACATCATCCTGGAAAGAGATTCACGTCATGTAACTAATTCATGATGTGAAAGCATTTAATAGGAATATTCTGTAAAAACACTTTGAAAAATCACCTGAGTCAACTCATACCACAAAGTACATCCCCTTAATACTTTTTCATATTTATACACAGACTCCATTAATTCCAACAAATATACATCCATGAAAAATTAGTTCATTTTCCCATTAAATGTTCTTCATCCTCAGAAGTCCCAAAATCCACCAAAACAAAGAGGGAAACCAGAAGAGAGATAATAAATACCTAAAAGAAGGTAATGGGATGTTACATGTTTTTTCATTGAATCTAATGAATAAATCACAATAACATGATGAAGAAAGATAATTCTCATGATTATTTATAAATAACCATAATGAAATAATCTCAGAACCAAGAGATAGGATATTTCACTTTAAACTTTTAATTAATTTAATAAAAAGAAGTTACCTCGGTCTTGAGTGATTTCTTTGATGTAGGTATTGATCAATTTAATCTTGTAATTGATGTACAATCATTTCGTTAAAAGGATATAAAGTAGAATCCCTCTAGAGGTGATCCACACACACACCAAAATCTATGAATAACATTGAATGAACATCAAGTTCTAGCATGGATGATCCTTTTATCTTGCATAGTTCATCTTGATCACAACATAATCACTCAGTCTTGAGGATTTCCACTCCTATATTTCATTATTGAGAAGAGGAAGGAGGTGGACTAAATTCTCTTAGGCTTGGGAAAAAACCCTAGAGATTATATTTATTGATATAATTTTCAAGGGAGAGGGAAAATGTTATGAATATCCACACTAAATAGAAATGATTTATCTAGGTATATATAGAGTTAGGTTTAGAGAATTAGTAATTACAAAAATTACCCTAGTTAATATCTTAATCCTTAGTAAACCCATGTCTAATAATAATATTATTACTATGATTATTTCCTTTACACATTCATGTCTCACAGATAATGTAAATATCAATAAATAAATTAATACTTATTTAAATGATATTTAGTATATCATTTCTATTACTAAGAACTAAACTCATCTCTTTCACCATCCTCACAATTTACTACACCTCGAATAATAAATATATTATTCAATAAATAAATAAATAAAAATTATATTCATGGTCTTGTGAATAAATATTTTTTTAATATTCATGTAAATAAATAAATATGTATTTAAATAAAATACTATTTATTACCTCGTGAATAAATCAAGTGATAAATAAATATTTATTTAATAAATCAAGAGATAAATAAATTTACTATTCAAAAATCTTGAGAATAAATATTTATTTAATATTCAACTCACATGTATATAGTTATTCAATAAATGTGATCAGTATTCCAATTATTAAATACAAATAGTATTTAACTGAGATCGATGGATACACTGAGTGTGTAACCCTCTAAGACTCTTACTAAGTGTAATTAGGAAGGATTTCCTAAATTATAATATCACCATATTGCAACAAATAAATCTACCCATAGAAAAAGAAGTTAATGTTGTGATGAAAAAAACTACATACGAACACTCACTATGTAATATAATTAATTTGTCTCGATATATCATCAAGCATGTTACATATTTGTATCATCAACCTATATGATTGATATGTCTTTATTTTAATATATGAAATGATCCCATAAATATACCATGGCCATGGATTTTAGTTCAATAGTTACATTCCAATCAAAGGGCTGAAATATTATCTTCTATAAATATGGGAGGGATAAATCCTTTCTCGACTTATTCCTTAATAACATATCATTTGTGATGAACACAACATATCTTACTTCTTCATGAACATATGGAATCATAGTTTTGATAAATGTATCATTTTTTTTGATTCATGATAAGTAATAATAATAATAATATTAAAGTCTAAGGATCACTACACATGTTCACATGAAAGAATATTCAATGACACCTAAACATGTGGAATTCCTACTTGTGGGTTTGTCCTCATAATATCTTGTCTTTAATATTACCAAGTGATAATTTCATGAGATAAATCCTCATAAAATTACAAGAATCCAACACCTAACAATATATATCATCTACGTCCCATAAAATAATGAAAATCAACCATAGGACTAATATGTTCTTGAATATTACCATATCATTTTAAGGTTCTAATTATAGTGGGGAACTGTTATGAAATTTCAATGTGGAAATATTCTGAGGAAATTATCACATTAATTTTATATATAATAATAATCAATATGTGATAATATATTTATTAATATTCAAGGCATTAAATATATATCTAATCTAAAGTATAAAGTAGTTGGTTCTAGGGAACCAACTCCAACAACATGTGTGTCTCTGGAGCAACTTCTTCCACTAGGTTTTATAGAACTTATTCTTGTGCCAAATATTATGTGTCCTGAGACTTAACTTCATTAAAATCTATATTTCTCCCACTATATCATTTAGATATGTATTTATTATTATGGAACATGGCATTTATTTCAACTATTACATTTTTTTGAGGGGCCGTATAGATAATATCCCCTTATTTCCTTAGGATATCCTATAAAGATATTCTTAGTTCCTTGAGATGTAAGTTTTTTGATAGATGTATCCTTAAAAAAATTCATCCTCACACATATAAATTTTACAAAACAAATTTACTCCCACACTTTAACTAATATGGTAATCCTCTTTTCACTTTAGTTGGCACTTATTTTAGTATGTGTGTTATAGTTTGTAATGTATATACCCAAAAGGGTAATGGAATACTTGTAGGAATCATCATCGATATCACTATTTCCAACAAGGTGTGGTTCCTCATTTCACTAGAATCATTCCACTGTGGTTTATAAGGATGAGTAAGTTTAGATGGTATCCCAAACTCTCTTATATAATCAATGAACTCTTGGTTATGATATTACATTTCAAAATCTAAGAAAAGTTTATTTATATTATTACTAATGTGATTCTCTACTTCATTATTTTATTCCTTAAATTTATCAATCTAACTAGACTTATACTTAATTAATTAGATATATCCATACCTACTAAATTCATTGGTAAAAGTTATGAAGTAAAAGTAACCACCTCTTTCTTACAATAGAAAATAATCACACACATCTATATAAACTAATTATAAAATCTCCATAGCTCTTTAACCTTTTTAATTGAATGAATATTTGGTCATTTTTCCTTACAAATAAGTGTGAATTGTTTACAAGGGTTTTATCTCAAAAGAATAAAAATAACCTTCTTGATATATCCTTTTCAAATTATTATCATTTACATAACTAAGTCCATGATTCCACAATTGGGTGTGATATGATTCAGTAAACTTGGTTTTTAATAAATTTCCAACACTTGATTTTCATATTCTAGTATGTAAAGAATATTATTCAAATGTTTCATCACATAACATATGTTATGTTTATAAAAGTAGAGGTTCTTATTTCCAAACTTGAAAAAAATACATTCATATCTAAACTAGACATTTATATTATGTTCTTGGTTACACTAGGAACATACTAACTATTCTTTAAAACTAGAATAAATCCAGCTGGAAATGTGAGACAACAACCTTCTATAGCCATCATAGCTAGTATTTCTCCATTAGAAGCTCAAAGAACCACCTCACCTCTAGTAACCATAAAAATCCTACTTATATATAGTATTTGGGTAAAAATGTAATAAAATAAAGCTCTATATAATACCCAATTTTTTAGAAATGGAGATATTACACTAGATAATGAATGCACTTGAAGCTACCCCTTGCTTCTTCACCGAGTCATGGTTCTTCTTCCATTGGACTTTAACAACACAATAAAAACATATTGAATACTAATTAAATTCATATCCCTTTATCTTTATCCTAAAGGAAGGGTAGTGTGAAGGTGAATTAATGTAATGAACTGACTCAGGTTACCACCTGAACTGACACCTGACATGGCTCAACATAGGGATCAAGGTGTATTATCAATCACCCTGTGTTGGGGGAAAGAACCATGGTATCAAAAGTGAAAACATGTGAATTATTTCACCGTCAATAAAAACCAAGATCAATAATGGGTTCTGATAGGGTGCCTAGTATGAGGTCTCCATGTATTCGACAACCATGACAAAGTAAATAGACATGTTCTTAAACAAGTTCCAACAAAACATGGAATAATAATAAAGATAAACCAGACAATTTTTTTTATAAAAAAAATACACATAAATGAAACCATTTTTCTATAAATATTTTACAAACCACAATAATGAATAAAAACTTAAATAAAATTAGATGACCGAAGAGGATAATACACCACACGAACTAAAGTGGTAGAACCAACTTGGGAGATAAACCCCACCATAACTATGTGACTCTCCAGTCACCACTATCACCCAAAAACACTTTATTCCGAGTTAATAATGGTAGAAACCAACCTAAAATACATGAACTAAGATCCTATAAAAAATAATTACTATATACCCACCAATGTGAGTATATAGGGTGTGAGAATAAGGCTAGTAGGATACCACCATTAGTCTATTACAATTATTTTTATGAAGAAACCAATAATTCTTGTTTGAAAATAAATAATAAAAATCAGATTATCATTTACTTTACATAATATGGAAATAAAAAAAGATACCTCAGATCCTTTATTAAAACAAAAAATTTACAATACATACATTAAATTTCTTATCAAGGTATTGTATTTTCAAAAAACCACCATCTACCATTAAAATGACTTTCCTTTAATGAAAACAAGTTAAACCACATCTTTTCATTTAAACATGAATTTTGAAAACAAACCATTCTCATAGGTTTACAATGTTTTCAAAAATGTTTCACAATGTATTTCATTTAAAATAAACCCCTCTTTTCCATTTAAATATTTAACACACACACACACCTAAAATGTGAGTAAAGAACAAAGGGAAAGCATAATAAAGTACAAACCATAGTGAGTCATAAAAAATGAAAATAATAACACAAGGAATGTCTTAAAATAATAATTATCAATCATAAATATCCAATACATTAAGTAGGGTAAAAAAAGAGATAATAAAATCATGTGCTAATAAATAATAAAATGGAATTATTTAAGATACATATAATGAGGATACACCTTAGGGTATAATGTAATAAGTATTATACATCCATAGGTGGAACCAAATACCAACAGGTTAACGACCACACAACTTATCACTCAAATAACTCTTAACTAGTATCATTGGTGACATATCCCCTAGCCAAGTAAAATCATTCAACTAGGGGCTAATATCTAGTGTGGAACTATCAAATAGTATAGCTAGCATCTCTCAACTCCCTGATTAGTAGCCTAGAGTTCCTCGTGCCATTGTTAATAGAGTCATACCACTATCAAGACAATTTAAATAACATGAAAATAATATATCCCAAAGTAAATAAACACAACAATCATATACATCCCACCCCCAACACACCCACTTAAAATAAAATCCCCAAACCTAAATCGTATGACATAAATCATAATTAATTTAATCATTAACACATGATCATAAGAATAAAAAATGGGTAAAAGTGTAGCTCAACTAGGTTATAAACATATATAAATAAAATCTAACTTTTAGAAAAGATTCCAAATGGTCCTTTACCTTGAAATCGAGAACCACGCCTTTGTAAATCCATTTTTAAACCCACCTTTGAAAACAAAGTAAAAATCAAATGGAAGATACAAAAATAATAAATCATAGTCATAATAAATTCAAGGAAAACTCTAAAATATCACATCAATAAATATATCCCCTTTTAAAAATAAGGAAAACCCCTTTAAAATAAGGAAACACCCTTTAAAATAAGGAAACACCCTTCTAAAATTAAGATTTACCTTTAAAATAAGTGAACACTCCACTTTATAAAACAAAATTGGTTCAAATCACCATGACCAATCATTTTTATCATATAAAATCATAAATATAATTTTATTAAACACTTGGAATGCATAAAATACCATTTAAAAACATAGTGACAATAAACTATGAAATTCACCCATTTTTCCAAAGTAAAAACCCACCCAATCATGGATTTTAAAAAAAATCCAAAATAGATATCATATACATCATTAATTTAGTTCAAAAACACTTTTAAATATTTAATCATTCAAGGAAATATCGAATGAAAATAAATTTAATGAAAAAATCAACCTTATAAAAGAAGAAACCATGTTTCCTTAAATGGAAACCACTGGATTAGGTCTCTGAAGCTGGCACAGAACCCTTAGAAACCAAAAGCACCGAATAAAAAAACTATAAAGATAAAAATTGGTCAAACATAGCTACTAGGGTTATAAAATATTGAATAAATTGTAATAAAAATAGAAGATACTGAAGGAGAAGGCCTAACCTTCAATTTTAATGGAAAGCCACCAAGAAATCACTCCAAATACACAATGGAAGTGATTAGAAGGGGAGAGAGGTCCTTGGAAGGTTACTAGGTCAAATAAAATTAAATAAGAAAGATTTTGGGAGAATCCTCAATTAAAAAGAAACATAAATGAAAAAAATACCCAAAACTAAGTAGGTTGCATGGTTTACTAAACTGTGTGGTAACTATGTGATTTCCATTGTCCAAAACTTACCAAGACACAAAGTTTTTACTGCATAGTTTCCCAAACCTTGTACCTAACTGTGAGGCCCTATAATATTTCCAAAAACATCAAAATTTTACCCCAGGACACCCCAAACTCAAGGGAAAAATAAAATAAAAAAATATAAACAAGAAAATAGATTTTTTTTGTCTCAAATTTCTCCCCACCATGCCACTTTATTCCCACAGAAAGTCATAAAAAACTTAGGTCAAAGGAAATCACCGATACCATTTTGAATAGATGAAGCTTCAAACTAAAAGGATAATTTCTCGAACCTAAAAATAAGAACATGGGACACAGACAACCCACTCCCCAAGAGAAATATTCTAAACCAGTTCAAGATTCACCAACCACTGAAGTGATATGAATCCTAAGAGAATATTCTTACTGAAATAAGACATTTTGATAGCCACTTCTCTGATCTATAATAAACTCGGAGATTCCAATATTCATATATAAAAACTCTTAAATTCTTTCCAAATATTCAGTTAGACTAAAGAACAAAACACAAACCAACACCTCTAAAATATTTGAGATCATTAGAGCTATAAGTAATGGAATGTCCCAATAAAAAACATCCTAAAATACAACCCATGAAAGAAATGAAAACCCATAGATATCAAACTTAGGTATCCCCACCATTTTTAATTTACTTGAAATAGTTAAACAATAAATATATGAACCCAAAATGATGATCATTTCCAAACAAGAACAATCCCATGAACAAAAAACAACCACAATACAACCTACTCAAACAACACAATATGGAACATCCTTGAGAATACCAAAATAATCACCAGACAAGATCACCAAGAAAACACACTCCAAAAAAAAGGAGAAACACCCCCAAATAAGGACATGCCTTAGCATGGAATGGAATGGTGCTACCCTCAGGTCATGAAACTTCATGAAGGGTAACTCAAGGATAACTCACGGAACACCCACTCTCAGTGATACTGAAAGAAAATATAAACCTGATAGATCCCATGGTATAACTAGAAACCAAAATATTATCCCCATTACCCCAGCCTACACCCAAGGCATTACCATGTTATCTATAAAATAACCCTCAAACCATGGTACACACCATGCAAAAATGATAACAAGCACCACTAAGAAATTAGGTATGAGAATATAAAAGGACAAGAACATGAGAAAAATCTATTTTATTAATTAAAAAAAAGATACAGTGTTTACACAAGATATGGAAAAAGTCCAAAAAAATTAGGGTCAATAAAATAAGATACCCTCAAAACAAAAAAATATCTTCTGGATCTCTAGTGGAAGCAACACCCTAAACTACTAATCATATAAATACTTGGTTAGAGACTTCTTTATAAGTTTTTTCACCTTACAAAACCTACGAGTATGATCGAGAGGGCCACACTGATGACTGGTTATTCGAGTTATCATAGAATAGGTTCTAAAGTGACATGACTTCCCACACTGGAAGAACACTATTGGATTTATCTTTCCACAAGCCGTATCAACTTCATTAACATAATATGGGGTAAAATAACCACTTTTAATAGGTTTCCCTACTAATAAATCCTCAGTGATGATGGCCTTATACATCACATCCACAAAGGTAGTCTAACATACTAAAACACCATCAAATTGAGATCTATATGAAGGAATATTACAAAGAATGAAGCCCTATTTAAATCATTAGCATCCAACTCAGGAGAGAAAGGGTCTAGTATAGTGAAATTCTCAATATAGTCCTTCACCGACTAGTCTCCCTAATGAGAACCCAATAATTTCACGACCTTTCAAAATTTCACTTATTTTGGATGAAATCACTAGATGAATATGGCCTTGAAATATCCTCAATAAAAAACCTCAAATGTTTGAGAATTTATCATGATCTTATACCAATAAATGCCTAATAATTTGAACAAAAGAGTGGTGCACCTCACCCTAGAGGATCTTGGAGTTCCTGGTGACTCAAATATATCATAGACCTTAGTTAGAAACTATTTCACCTCCTGGGATCATTGGTCCCCACAAAACACTAGTATATGTTGATTCATGGAATCTAATGTGTGATCTATAAGTTTATAAGAATGAGTCCCCTCTACTCTATCAAGAGTCTAGACTGAGTCAGAGAGTGGGAAGATAACATCAAGAAACTACTACCTAATATATTCCATTCTTGACTATTTGATACCTTTATAAGGGTCACATTCTAAAACATCACCAAAACACAACATTCAATCAAATCATCATAAATCCCAATATAAAGGGTATAAAATTATAAGTCAAACAAAAAAATATTATAAACACTTCTTGTAATATTATTTCAAAAGTTCCTAATAAGGACTTCTTTCCATTTTAAAGCACCATGCAGGTTAATAAAAATATCATTCAAAGTTCAATTTAAAAACCTTGAAACATTTCAAACCCAACAATTAAAAAGGAACCTAATTCTTGAAAACCAATTTCATAATCAAACCACACACACTAAAACCAATCAATATTTCAAGAAAAACTTTCTAAGGAAATTAACACAACCCCAAAACCATTTTAAGAATTACACTATACTTAAAACCAATGAAATTATTTCTTTGAAATAAAAAATAAAAATTATTTCATTCTCTCAAATAATTCATGATAAATTTAAAAAAAATCACAAAAGATACTTTAAACACCAAAAACATGGTTTTCAAATCAACCCCCATTGTTAAATTATGAGACAGTGATTTAAAAATAAATCAAACTCCAAAACCCACCAAAAGATTCACTTGATCATTCAAAAACAAGAATCATGAATTATAAGAGGTGTTTAAAATAGAGATGGAGAGAAAATAACAAAAATTCAAAACTTTCTACACTTTTCATGGTTTGGCCACATGTTTTGTTAGAATATGTGTCAACTATATGAGTGCCACTAGAGGTTGTCCAGAATGGTCTTCACGATCTATGAATTGTTTGATAGACCGTGTTCCTTAACCATGAACCCCCTGGATTACCTCCATCTTTACTATGAAACTATAAATTTCTCAAGAAGTATCCTGAGATCTTCCAATAACTTAAAGTAGTGTAAAATTTCATCAAAATATCTCATAAATAACTAACCACAAATCAAAAAATTCAAAATAAATCTCCTGACCACTGATTAAAACTTGAGGTCTAGAATTAGGAAGAGTTTTCCAAGAACTCCTCCACACCCACCACTTGATCTCCAACAGTATTATCTCATGTAAACCATCAACCCTCCAAATAAAAGGATGGTTCAGATACCATTTTTTAATAAAATGACCTGGGCTGTCAGCTGAAATAACACTTGAACCAACTGGCTATAAGGACTGAGGTGTATTCCAGATCACCCTTATATGATTACAAGTTATAGGGTATCATAATTGAACATATGGTAATGATTTAACCATTAATAAAAACTATGATATATTACATGTTCCAACCAGGAACCTTAAACTAGGTCTCCATACATTTGACAACCATTCCAAAATAAATAACTAGGTGCTCAAACAAGAACCAACCAAACATGGAATAACAAAAAAGATAAATCAAACCAAAATTTTTTATAAACATTATTCCACATAAATGAAACCATTTTTATTAAAAAAATTTAGAAACCACAAGGAATCAAAACTGAAACAAAAGAAGAAGGTAAAAGAGGTCAATACACCACATGACCCAAAGTTTTCAACTTAAATTATGAGACAAACAATACCATCATCATGTGACTCTCCAGTCACTTCCATTACCCAAAACGCCTTCTTTCCAATAGAGAGTTGTAGAAACCAACCTGAAATCCATGAAATAAGAACTTTTATAAAAAATAATAATACATACCAACCAATATGAGTATATAATATGTGAGCTAAAGGCCAGCAGGATACCATGATGAGTCTATTACATTCCTTTTTATAAATAAACCAAGAATTATAGTTTGAAAATAAATGATAAAAATTAGGTTTTCATTTCTTTTACACAATATGAAAATAAAAAAATAGTACCTAAAATAATTTATCAAAACACACCATTTATAATACATGCATAAAAAATTCCCATCAAGTTATTTTATTTTCAAAAACCCATCATTTTCTATTAAATCTGCTTCCATTTAATGAAAAAAAGTTAAACCTTATATTTTCATTTAAACATCCCATTTTGAAAACAATACATTCTCATATGTTTATATTTTTTTCAAAAACATTTCATGATGGATTTAATTTAAAACAACACCTTATTTTACCTTTAAATATTTAACACACACACTCATCAAATGAGATTAAAGAATAATAGGAAAGAAAATAAAGTACTATCTATAGGTAGTCATAAAAAATGACAATAATAACACAATGAAAACCTTAAAACAATAATGATTGATCATAAAAATAATAATAAAATAAGTAGGCTAAAACAATATATATGAAACTCTCCTTCCAATAAAGGTGGAACCGATTTATGGAAGGTTAATGGTCACATAACACATCACCTGAATCACTCTTAACTAGTATCATTGGTGAAATATCCCCTATCCAAATAATAATATTCAACTAGGGGTTATTAACTGGTGTGTAACTCTCAACTAACCTAAACACCATCCCTCAACTCCACACTTAGTATCCTAGGGTTACTCACGTCATAGCTAATGGAGGTGGACCAATATAAGTCCAATGTCCATATGAAAATCACATAGTATAAATTCAATAAACACGACAATCATATGCATACCACCTCCAACACACCCCATTAAAATATGATTCCCAAACCTAAACAGCATAACATGAATAATAAACAACGGGCAATAATGGGGCTCAACTAGAGTGTATACCTCAATCAATAAAATCTATATTTCACAAAATATATCAAATAAGACTTTACCTTAAAATCAATAACCACACCTTTAAAAATACCATTATAAAATCAACTTTAAAAATAAAGTGTAAATACAATGGGGCACACAACAATACTAAATCATAGTATCAATTAATTGAAGGAAATCACTAAAAATAATATCAATCAACACATACCATTTTTAAAATATTGGAAACCCATTTAAAAAAGGGAAACCCCCTTTAAAATATGTAAATGAACTTTTAAAATAAATAGATCCCTTTAAAACAAGTGAATATTCTACTTTATAAATCTAAATTAGTCCAAATCACCGTGAACCAATCATTTTTCTTATAAAGAACCATCAACGTCATTTTATCAAACACTTATAATTCATAAAATACCATTTAAAAAAAGTGTTATTAAACTATAAAATTCACCAATTTTTCAAATGGAAAAACCCACCCAAGCATGGTAAACCTTTGAAAAAACCAAACTATATATCCTGTAAATCGTTACTTTAGTTAGAAAAAACTTTTAGAACTTCTATCATTCAAGGAACTCTTAAATAAAAGTCAATGTTATGGAAATACCTTCCTCAAGAGATGAAATCATGTTGCCTTCAATAGAAACCATTAGTTTAGGTATCCTAAGTTATCTCACAACCCTTATAAACCAAAAAAACCAAATAGAACAGTACTAGACATAAAAATAGTCCAACCATGTCCACTAGGTTTATAGAATATGGGATAAATTGGAAGAAACTTTTAATAAATTGAATAATAAGACCTTCCCTTTTAATCTAGATGGAAAGACACCAAGAAATCACTCCAAAACCACCATATAAGTGTTTTTAAGAGGGAGAGAGGCCCTTGGGAGGAACCCAAGTTAAAAGAAACAAAATAGGGAATATTATGGGAGAATAATCAGATAAAAAGAACTTGAAATGAAAAAACTACCCAGAAGTGAGTAGGTCACATGCTTTACCAAACCATGGGGTGAATGTGTGATCACCCCTATCCAAAACTACCCATGTCACACAGTTTTAACCACATAGTTTCCCAAACCATGTGTCTAATTGTGAAACACTAGAAAAGTTCCAAAAACATCAAAATTTTACCCTAGGGCACTATAAAATTGAGGGATAAATATTCTGTAAAAATATAAAAAATAGAATGGAATTTCAAGGTGTCACACTTAGAATTTAATCTAGTATTAGAGATTTTCACCTTGCCTTCCATTATATTCACTATAAATACAAAAGGTTTTTCATGTCACATATATTTATCTATATGGAAAATAAGATTCAAGATATTTGGGTGCATCTTCTCTATATTTTTCATGTTAATATCCCCAATGAAACTTGAGAATATCTGAGTAAGTGATCAAAATATGAGGTTTGTGCACAATTCCTTGGGTAGCTTGAAACCTATAATTATAAACAATAAATGTATCCAAACATCTTAACTACATGTGGTCCGGCTGGTGTAGCTTCTCCTTCAATATTTCATGTGAAGAGTTTTTGAGATATCTTGTACCACTCATGTATTTCTTTATCTTAATAAATATTATAGATATGAGACAATATAGTGTATGAATCAATGTATTTATAAAAATTTTATATCTCACTATCACATATGATAACATGAGGAATTTGGAATCCAATTCACTATCCATGTGTTTCCAGATTACATTTTCTCCTCCTCGCTTACCTCTTTAGTGGGATTAATAAGAACTAGGGATTCTAGTATATATAACTTCCACTCTTTGAATAGTATGATACACAAGTTCCTGTACCACACCTAGAAGTTAGCTCTAGTCAGAATAATATCTTTCTACAAGGTATATCACATGGATATTGTTATAGTAAAATGAATTTCCATTTTTAAAGATAAATAAAATATATTTTAGTAATTTATCTTGATTTATAAGTGTGGTATAATAAATTAATATTACCAGTCTCTCATTATTTTGTAAAATTACAATATCCATCACCATTAGATGTAGAACATCATACCACATGAATATTCTAGTGACAATGATCCATATTCCCCTTATAATAACCCAAACAAGGGATAGGTCATATCATTTGAAGGTATTTAGGAAGGTGGTCTTTCCAACTGTATTAACTCACAATTTCTTGATTTTTTGTGTAAAATTCTAATCTCAAAATTCAAAACTTGGATTTATTTAATGATTTCATCTAAGTTACACCAATTCTTTCAATGGAAACAACTATTGATGCTAACTTGGTTAAGTTGTCCCAATAATTTCAATAGAACTCCCAGATAAATGAACATATCTTGAGAAGGTCCAGGACAAATGTTGTGTCTGACTTAGTATTTCCTTGAGGGATTTTTTTAAATTATATATAAGTATTATTTATTTTATACTTCACATTATTGTTACTATTTTTTGGATTTTACATAATTAATTAACCATGTTCGATAAAATAATTTTTGCATAATAGATTTATTTTGTTTCATCTTGTGTGCTTGTTATTTTTTACTTTGTGTGGTTGTGTTTAATCATAAAATAAATTTGAATCTTGTATATAAATAACCATAAACAAGAAAAATAAAATAAATAAGTGATATTATCATGATATTTTAACTATTGGTTGGTTTATCGGGCAGAATACCAACCTTGACCCTAGGGAAAAAACTCAATGAGTCGATACCTGGCTCAAGTTGCAACATCCTTCCATCAAAATGTGTATCTTATTGGTTGGTTTCACCTTAGATATGGTCTTCAATTGTCTACTATCATTGAGTTCTCCATTATTTAAAATTGTTTACTCACTCATGGATGAGGGTAACAAAGGGTTTAGGGTTACATAAATAATATTTGGACACGCATACCCATATATAATAAAGGAAGAAGGGATGATTCACAGATTATCATATTTAATTTAATAATAAATTTATTACAAAAACCCATGCAATAAATAATTAAATTAAATAGAACCCAATACAAACATAGTTTAGCCAAGATCATGATTAATCAAAACATGAAATGACTATATATAAGGATTTATAATATTCATTTCAATTTTATATTTATTAAGATAAATTCCTTGAATTAATAAAATAATCATACTATTAATTAATTAATTAATTATCTTAAATTCCTATCACAGAAGTACTTGAGAATCTCATCCTCTTTAATTTTAAATAAATTAGTTTTAATTTAAAATTAATTAGTACATAGTATGTACTGACCGAGTACACAACATGTTCCTTACTTGTTAGATTAAATTCGGTCTGGAATTTAATATATATACATAGCATGTATAGGAGGTGAAAAAGAATATATCCTTATGTGTCTAATTTAAATCATTTATAAAGATTAATACTTACACGGTGTGTACTATCAGTCAACACAGAGTGCAGATTATGATTTTTATAATCCATTTCATGTACCATGTATTTACATGGCATGTATTCCTATAGAGTATGTCACAATATACAAGTCTTATTGTTTTGTGGGTAAATATATGCAGTATATAAGAAATATATGACCATATGAAATGCCTTAAATATATTTGGTGTGTACCATTGGTGATTCATGTGAAGTACGAGCATGTAATATTTCTATAAACATATTGTATTTCTATAATTGTATGGATATTAATTAATAGTATTTATTTCAAAATGACCCACAAAAAATCAATAATCATGTACCCTAGTGTGGAATTACCTATTATACAGTTTGTATAGTCAACTACACACTACATACTTTGGTCTCACTTTCAATTATTTGTGTGTTGACTCACATTACATGCCTATCTCGATGTGTACCTTGCATGAGTTTACTTGTGTTAGATGGTATGTAAATCTAACTACACATTGTGTAATTTGTTATTTTCTATTTACAATATATAAGTTCCCATATTTTTTCAGGTACACACCTCTTTGAGTTTTTCATTTGAGCCTTGGTGGATGAGTCTTATTCGAACATATAGATACTTTTGGGAGGAAAATGACATAAATTTTAGGGATATATGTTTGTGTGAATTAATGGAGTCTGGGTATAAGTGTGTTAAATGGGTTTAAGAGGGTTTTTTGTGCTTTTGAAGGCTTTAGAGGTGTTTCAAATCCTTATGCAGGAAGCTGGATTGAAAGTTGTCTATAGGGAATTTACACGTGTAAATGTGTTTCACGACATATAAATTCTGATAGACACATGTCGTGAAAACATTATAGGGCATGAAATGGTTACACATCGTGTAAACTGTTCATGTCCTGTAATAATCTATTTGGATAAATATTAACCTGAGGTGATGGGTTTTTTGGTGCATCCCTCTAAAAATAAATACACAACGTATAAAGAAGTTACACACCATGTAATATCCAGAGCATAAATTTTAATGGTTCCATGTAGATGATTTTTCTTTGAATATGTTATAGTCTTCCTCTTGTCAACCATAAGGTATCTCCCATGTGATTTTGTAGAACCATCCTCCACTCTAGATGTCCTGTTTGTTCGATCAACCCTTGGTAAGTCTTTGGATTTGGTTTTACCTTCCTAAATCATTTTTTCCATTAGGACGGTGGAACCTTTGGACCACATTTGGGTTTATTATTAATCTTTATTTTATTTGATTTGAGTTTCAACCCATGATATTCTATGCCTTCTTTTCTATTGGTGTTACCTGTTGTTGGTGTTTCTTTGATTGTCGGTTAAAGGGAGGGGGTCTAAACCTTAAACCTATGGTCTGTTTAATTTAAAGTATGTTCAATATTGCAATTGTGCCATCATAGTGTGTTCCTAAATTAATTAAATGATGAATTGAATTTATTCATTGAAAACCCTTTGGAATCAATTGTTTTTTACCTATCTTATGGATATCATTTTGGTGATAAAACCCTTGATTATAAATTATTTTAGAAATTGATTAAGTTTTTTAGCATGAAATGAGTTTTGGATGATTACTTAATATATATTCACTATGGCTTGGCATGATTATTGAAATGACTAGAATTTTATTGTCTTATGACCAGGTGATGAACGAAATGTGTAATTGAAAGATAAATGGTCATTTTCATAATTAACCATTAATCCTTATGATGTGATATTGTGATATCCTTGTTATTATGCCTATTGAATCATGTTTTAGTACTTATATAGGGGGATATGCCTAGTGACTCATAATATAATGATTATATACTAGGCTTGGACCTAATTCATGTTGTAATGCTTATATATCGAGCTTATCCCTGATGTATGATGTAATTCTTATATACTAGGATTGGCCCTAAAACAAGTTGTAATGTTTATACACTGGGCTTGACATTGATTTATTTCTAAAATGATTATATAGAGGGCTTGATCCAGATTCATGTGATTTATCCCTAGATGTATGGTTTTGGGTGGCATGGTCATGAGACATGATTAGAGACATTCTAGTATGCTGTCGAAATAGGTTATGTTTTACCATGTTTATATGGTTAGGATTAGAATGGTTATTAGAAATGTTCAGATATATTTTATCATGATATCAAAGTAGGTTGTCATGGTATTAATTTAATTGTTTAATTAATTAATACACTTATTTATTGGATTATTTTAGGCACTTATTATCATAATGATTATGTTTAGACATGGTGGTTTCAACCTAATAAGTTACACTCACACCCTATTCAAACTGTCATTTGGTACTCGAGAAGATTATATTGATGTAGGTTTGGACAAGGGAAAATGACCTTGTTGTTGATTGTTGCTTGTTGGATGGGCTGAAGTTTGGAGATGAGACCAACACGAGGTTCGAGACCAGGGTATTTTGAGTTTTATTTGTGTCAGTTGATTCTTTTATTGTATTAATTTTAGTTTGAAATCTATTTACATTCCATAATTACATTACATTATTCCTTTATTATTTATTGGATTATTCATATTTTCCTTATTGGTTGGTTTTTCCACTGTATCATTTTGTTTATGTTATTTCTACTACTCTGATATTTGTTATTATATGATTATTTTGTTGTGTTTTAACTTAGTAACTAGGGGGTATAGTCTCAACACTATACTTATCACACCCCTACTACTAGTCAGTATCCTCCAGTATATGGGTAGGTGTGCTTGAGGTCCCATAACCAACCCGTTTCGGCCATGTGAGTAGTTATGGATTAGGGGATGTTATAAAGTGGTATCAGAGCATACCAGGTCTATTTTATATTTATTTTCTATTTAGGAAAGGTAGAAAGGGTACTAGTATGTGTCGAAACTTAGTAATGAGATTGTTCATGGGAGTATCTAACCTGTTTATGATGGAAAATATGAGTTCTTAGGGATGGATTGTTGTTTATACAGTTCTCTTGTTATGGATGATGTTATTTCACCCCGAGTGATTCAAATGTTGTATGAGGTTATTATTTCATAATGTTATTGGTTCTTGAGATTTTTACTCATGGCCTAGTATAGAACGAGATGAGTATGAATGAATTATAATAGGCACATAGGGATATATATTGACATGCATTATTCATTATAGGGACTTATTTATTTCATTTGATATATACTTTCCTGTTTGAACTGTGATATAAGATACTTTTTATGTCTAAAAAATGAAATAAATGAACTGTTATGACATGATAAAACACTAGTAAGTCGTGTTTAGAGAGACCAGGAGTCATCAATTCTCTATTTCTATCACCTATTGAGGATGACTTTGTTGTTATATCCAGTGTTCTAAGGAGTGTGTTTGTCTTATAGAGAAAATGCATCCTCATCATCTTCAAGTTGAGCATCAGAATAGTGGCAATCAGAACACTCCTAATAAGGATGAACGAAAGTTTACTGTAGCTTATGAGGATCATATGGATGTTCAACTTCATGATAGATTCCTTAGGGTCATGCGATCTATGGAAAGAGAGACTGTTCATACCATGTCTTTGATGTATGAGCTAACAAGAGAGTTCCAAATATAGCATCTGACTACGTTCACTAGGGAGGGAGGCCCCTAGGTAGTTGAGTTCTGAATCGAGTCAGTCCGAAAAATCTTTAAGAATCTTAAGATACCCATATATAGAAGGGTGAATCTTGATATATATATGATTCATGGATTATATAAGTATTGGTGGGACATCTTGGAGCAGACTGGGTAGTAAGAGGAGTTATCTTGTAAGGAATTTGAGATGAAGTTCTTTATCCATTTCTATCTTGAGATGTTGAGGGTTGATAAGGCTCTTGAGTTCATGCACCTAACACAAGAGGGAATGTCAGTGCTGGCCTACGCTGAATATTTCACTAACTTGAAATGCTTTGCACCATATTTAACAGCTGATGAGATCTCCTGGGTGAAATATTTTCAGGATGGTCTTTGCTATGGGGTCAGGTCACTACTGAACATGTTCTATCTGAGTAGTTTTTTGAAAGTGATAAATCAAGCACTCATTACATAAGTGAATCTGAGAGATACCCCAAATAGTGGATAGGCTATTTCAGTAGGGTAAATTGGGATCTCTTCTTCTGATGGCAAGAATAATTTTTATGATAGTTTTCACCAAGTTAATTGTATTCAAAATGGTTAGGGTAGTGGGTGGAAATCTCAGGATCAGGGTTTATTATAGTTCTATCAGTGTGGAAAGATGGGCCACAAATGTACTCAGTTTACATACCCCACTTTTGAGTATCATTATTGCAGAATAATGGCCACCTAAATAGTTTTTTTAAGGGCATACATGAAAAAATAAATGGAAAGGGATCAATACAGGTACCAGAGTCTAGGAAGGACTCATTTACTCCTCATCAGGAAATTAGTTAGAGTTCCAAATGATGTTCTGGTTGGGAAAGGGGATGTGGTACCCCAATGTAGGAACAATATTACTAGTTATAGGTAATAACACAAGGGATTCATACTAGATCCTAGAGAAGAGGGACTTGTCAGGTGAACATTATGCAGACTACTCCAGTTATTATGGATGTAGGATCATCTATAGTCAAAGGTACGATTCTTGTATTGTCTAACATTTATTGTGTTTTGTTTGATACAAAAGAATCACATTATATTTTATCTTATATTTTTATAAATTATTTTTTATTGGATGTATAAAGATTGGATGGTGTTTTTACCATCTACACACCATTGCAAGTGTAGTTAGAGAATATCAAATTATGCATGGCATGTTCTCTATAGATTGGTGGTTACCATTTCTTTTGGGAATCATTTTTTCTGTAAATTATAGGATTAAATTTGATTCTGGGTATGGATTGGATAGTTCTATACCAGGATTATATTGACTGTTATTGGAGGATATTTACCTTCCTATATCCATAAGAAGATATCTATTCTCACTATGGTGAGTGGGATATTTAGGCTAGTCAAACAGGACTGATTTAGTGAAGTTTGGATATTCTCATGGCTCAGATATCTGGTCTTTCTCTTGATGATGGTGGAATTTAGTATGATTATTTTCCTTTTATGGTAGACTATTTTTAGTGTGTTTTTATTAACGAGTTATATGGATTATTTCCCAAGTGGAAGATCAAGCTTATGATCGAGTTGGTGTTGAGAGTAGATCTAGATTATATTCCTCCTTATATAATAGCACCAATAAATATTCAAGAGTTGAAATTTAATTTGGATGATCTGGAAGCTAAATGTTTCATATGACCTAGTATGTCTCCATGGGTCTCTCCAATTCTTTTCACCAAGAAGGATGATGAGACTTTGTGTTTGTTAGAACCAAGGATATTATTTTCTAAAAATGGTGTATAGTTTGTGTTTGTTTTCAATCCTCAACATGGAAGATTAAGGAGTACATGGAAGATTAGGAAGATTGAATGAAAAGGGATCTTATAGTTCAAGCTGACAATAATATTAAAGGTGGTGTTGTTTCCTAGTGTGTGCCAAATTTTTGGGGTCTAAAATTTATAGGATGACTTTCAATTTGAAAAGTTGTTTTTCTTGAAGGCATTATGAAAATATGTAAAAGTCATGAGTTTTGTGAAGAAGGGATACATTAGTTGTGTTTCATGAAGGATTTATGAATTTTTATGGTGTGCTCTGCGATTACAATGAGCATCATGAAAGGTAGTTTTCTAGAATCAAAATTTCATAAATATGGTAAAGGAATGGATTTTGCGAAGCCTGGGATTATGTCTAGTAATATGAGGAGCATCGTGAATAGAGACAATGTTTCTACGCGATTATGAGAAGAGGAGTGTCATGACTACGTGATATTTTGATGGAAGGCTCCATTACTACGATGAGCTTCGTGAACAGTGAATTTCATTAGAGCATCATAAAGGGAGGAGTGACACAAAGGTGTTTTTGAAAGATCCATAAATCACATTAGAGGTAGTAGAGCTTTGTGAATGACCGAGCCTATAAATAAGAGGCTACCCCTTTTCAATCAAAATTAATTTTTACAAAGAAAATAAAGAATCTCTCTGATTTCATGAAGCTAAGGGAGCTCTTTGAATTTGACTTTCCATGCGATCTTGAGCATCGAAAAAAGACTTGTAAAGTCTTGACTGATACCAATGATTTTGAGAAAAGGGTTCTTCGCGATGATATGGTTTACCACATTGACTTTGTGAGCTTCATGAAGAAGTTTGTTCTGCGAAGGCACGAGTGCTTCACAAAGGAAGTTTGTTCCATGAAGGAAAGGGATCTTCATGAAGGGAGATTCATGAAGGAGATTCATGAAAGTAAGTTTTGAACATTTGGTTTTAAGTGAATATTTCTTTTAGAGTGCATCAAATCAGGTCTATGGTGCAAGTAGAGTCTTGTGCTTAGTCAGTGACAAAGACTTTGATGCCAAACCATTGAAGTGAACTTAAATTTGATAAACTGAGTTAGAATTCTCTCAAAGTATTGAGTTAGGAGGAGTTGACATAAGTTATATGAGAGAAGCATTGTGTTATCCCTAAAACCATGTAAAGGTAGTGTGCTTGGAATAGAGTGACTGTGTCAAAACTTTTTTATTCCACATCAAGTGAAGATTAGTGGTTTTACGTACGACCAACAATCTATCGGCACATGCTTATTGGAATAGACCTTAGTGGTGAACCAAGTAAAAATTGTTGTGTTTTCTTATTGTGTGTAAATGTTTTAATTACTGCAAATTACAATAAAAAAAAGTTTAATAGGTTCATACCAACATGGGAATAAGATCTGTCACTTTAGTAAGAAAAAGTTGACACCCTAATTCACTCCTCCCCTCTCATGGTGTTCTGGGGTCCTTCAGTTCTTATGTGTGGATTATCAGAGATTGAACTAGATGATGGTAAATAATTGGTATCCTATTCCACATATTGATGATCACTTTGATTAGTTAAGTGATGATAAGATCTTATCCATGATTGATTTGAGATCAGGATACCATCAGTTGAGGGTGAGACCATCAAACATACCTTGGATAGATTTTGGGAGTGGGTATGGAATGTATGAGATCATAGTGATGTTTTTTTGTTTAACTAATGCACCAACTATATTCATGGCCTTAATTAATTAGATCTTTCATCCTTTTCTGGACCAGTTTTTGGTGGTTTTTGTCAACAAAATCTTAGTGTACTCCCTGTCAGCATACAATCACACCCAATATATTGACATCATATTGATTTCATTGAGAGAGCATTGGAATTAATCCAAGATAGAAAAATTTAGTTTTTGGACTGATAAAGTTCTCTTCTTAGGTTATATCATCTCATAGGTAGGAGTGTTAGTGGACATGAAGAAGGTTGCAGCAATGGTATCTTGGGAGCATGCTAATAATGTCTTCAAAATTCATATTTTTCTGTGTTTATCATGTTATTATCGATTCTTTATCTAGGAATTATCTCATCTAGAAATACCAATGTCAGGTATGACTAAAAAGGGAGTGAAATTTGTTTGTTCAGATTTTTGTGAGAGATATTTTCAAGATCTAAAAGTCAGGTTGACCTCATCACCTATCCTCACTTTACCTGTGCCGATTAAAGAATATACCATGTACTGTGACATAGTCGGAGTTAGAATTAGATTATTTCTGATGTATGAGGATCGAGTGGTTACTTATGGTTCTAGACAACTGAGACCACATGATAGGAATTACCCTACTCACAATTTGGAGTTAGCAGTAGTGGTACATGCTCTGAGATATTGGAGACATTATTTCATGGGTGAGAGATTTTTAGCATACAAAGACCACAAGAGCCTTAGGTACATCTTTTCTCAGCAAGACTTGAACCATCAGTAAAGGAGGTGGGTCGAGTATCTGTACTATTTTGACTTTGAGTTGGATTATACACCAAGCAGGGGTAATTTTTTTACCGATTTATTAAGATGAAAGATGAAGACAAAGGCAGTGCAGAAGTATTTCATTGAGTGGAAGATGATGGAACTATTTAAAAAAATGTATCTAGATGTTTTGGAGTCTCATGGATGAGTAGACCTAACTTAGACATATGTTATACCCATTTTTTGGACCAGATAAAGACTGAGTGTTAATCTGATCAAGAGGTATTATTTCTGAGAGACTTCTTATATGGTGGGGATACACCATTGGGATGGTCTCTTGGTAGTGGAAATTCTCTTCTTTTATATGGCCAAGTATGGGTTCGTACGGGCTTACATGAGGTGCTAATTATTGAGTTTCATGCTTCTATATGGGTAGTACATCCTAGTTTGACAAAGATGTATCGTGATCTCCATAGATAGTACAGGTGGTTATGAATGAAGAATGAGGTATAAGAATTTATGGCCATATGTTTCACTTGTTAGAAGGTAAAAGTTGATAATCAGGGGATATCTAGGATTTTATAGCCTTTTCCCATTCTTGAGAGGAAATGGGATGATGTCACTATGGATTTTTTTCTAGGATTATTGAGGAAAACCCATAATAATGATGTTGTATGGGTGATTTTGGATCTAATGAAAAAGGTAGGCCACTTCTTTCCTATCAGTGAAACCTTCACAGTTGATGATTTGGGTATTATTAACATATGTGAGGTAGTTTGTTTGAAAAGTGTTCTGAGGAGTATTATTTTAGACATAGATCCTCATTTCACATCATAATTCTCGAAGGGTATTTAGAAGGCTCTAGGATCACAGGTTCTTTTGAATATAACCTATCATCTTCAGACTCATGGTCAATCTGAGCAGATTATTCAAGTTGTGGGGGATATATTATGAGCCTATATTTTTTATTTTTGTGGTTAATGGTAGAAACATATGGTACTCATAGAGTTTTCATATAATAACAAATTCTATGCATTAATTCAGATGGTACATTTTGAGGCTTTGTATGGAAGGTCGTGTCATTCACCTCTTTATTGGATAGAGGTAGGCGAGTCAGTGCTTGTTGGGATGAGTCTCATATAGGAGACATCTGATCATGTTCAATTGATCAATAGGTGGTTGGTGACCACACATATTAGGAATAAATCCTATGATGACCATTGGGGATGACCTCTAGAGTTTGAGGTTTTTCATCATGTTTTCCTTCAAGTTTCATCTTGGTTGGGTCAACATCGTATCAGGAAATAGGGAAAGCTAACACCCAGGTTTGTTGGGCCATTTGAGATAGTGAATAAGTTCGGTCTAGTGGAATACCGATTAGCCCATATACAGTGATACAGTTCCATTCATGGTGTGTTTCATGTGTCATAGCTTCAGAGATATTATCTTGACCCTTATCATGTGGTGGATGTAGAGGACATCAATCTTAGTGTTGATGATTCCTTTAAATATCATACGATATGGATTATGGACCGTAGCGAGAAGTATCTTTGAGTTAGGGTGATTACTTTGGTTCAAGTGTAGTGGCGGTATAGTTGTGTTTAGGAGGAGACCTGGGAGAGGGAGTCTGATATGTGAGAACAATAGCCAGACTTGTTTTTCAAGACCCCATAGTGGTTCATGGAGTATCTTGAGGATGATTTGTTATATGGAAGGAGGTTGTAATATCCAATCTTTTTTTAGGTACGTCCCTCTTTGATTTTTTTGTTTGAGTCTTGGTGGATAAGTCTTTTTCAGATATGGAGAGCCTTTTTTGGGGAAAATGAACTAAGTTTAGGGATATATGTTTTTTTTTGAATTAATGGAGTTTGGGAATAAACATGTTAAATGGGTTTACGAGAGTTTTCCATGTTTTGTAAGTATTTGGAGGTGTTTTAGATTCATACACAAGAAACTGGATTGAAATTTGTCTATAGGGGATTTACACATCATGTAAAGGTGTTACACGACATGTAAATTCTAATAGACACATGTCATGAAACTAGTACAGGTTGTGTATTGGTTACACATTGTATAAACCATTCACATCATGTAATAATCAACCGGGATAGATATTAACCCGAGGCAATGGGTTTTTCATCGTATCCCTCTAAAAATAAATACACAATGTGTAAAAGAATTATACACCATGTAATATCCTGAGCACAATTTTAAAGGTTTCATGCAACTATTTTTTCTTTTAATATACTACATCCTTCCTCCTCTTGATCATAGGGCATCTCCCATGTGATTTTGGAGCACCATCCTCCACTATGGATAACCCTTTTCTACAATCAATCCCTGGTAAGTCTTTGGCTTTCATTTTCCCTTTCTCTTCTATTGTTCTTAGTTAGGGAAGTGGAACCTTTGGACTGAATTTCAGTTTTATTTTAATCTTGATCTTATTTGATCTAGGTTTCATCTTATAATATATTCCTCCTTTGTTTCCATTAGTGTTACCCGTTGTTGGTGTTTCTTTGATCACCAATTATAGGTAGGGGGTCTAAACCTTAACCCTGTTATTAGTTTATGACCAAGTGATGAAAAAATGTGTAATTGAAAGATAAAAGGTAATTTTCATAGTTAACAATTGATACTTATGATGTGATATTGTGATATCCTTGATTAAATTACTAGTGAATCCTATTGTAATGCTTATATAGTAGCCTTTCCTAGTTAATCATGTTGCAATGTTTATATAATGGGATTAGACCTGATTAATGTTTTAATGCTTATATACCAAGCTTGAACCTGATGTATTTTGTAATGCTTATATATTGGGCCTAGCCCTGAAACATGTTTTAATGCTTAAACATGAGGTTTGGCCCTGATTTATTGCTAAAATTCTTATATACCAGTCTTGACCCAGATTCATGTGATTTATACCCTGGATGTATTGTTTTAGTTGGAATAGTTGTGAGACATGATCATCGCCGAAGTAGGTAATGTTTTACCATGGTTATATGGTCAGGATTACATTGGTCGCGAGACATACTAAGAGATATTTTGGTTTGGTACCAAAGTAGGTTGATGTGGTATTAATTTAATTGTTTAATTAATTAATACACCTATTTATTGCATTATTGCAAGAACTTATTATCAGACTCATTATGTTTAGACACAGTGGTATTGACCTACTGAGTTATAATCACACCCTAATCGAGTCATCATTTGGTACCTAAGAAGATTAAATTGATGTAGGTTTGGACAAGGTTAAATGACCTTGTTGTTGATAATTTCTTGCTGGATGGGTTGGAGTTTAGAGACGGGACTGGCATGGGGTTCAAGACTGGGGTCTTTAAAGTTTATTTGTGTCAACTGATTCTTTTATTGTATTGATTTTAGTTTGATATATAGTTACATTCCAATATAACATTACATTATTCCTCTATTATTTATTAGATTATTCAGTTGGACCTTATTGGTTGGGTTTTCCACAGTATATTTTTGTTTCCATTATTTCCACTACTCTGATATTTGTTATTATATAATCATTACACTATGTTATAACTCTGTAACCATTGGGTATAGTCGCCCCACTATACTTATCGCAACCTCACTGCTAGTCAGTAGCCTATGGAAGATGAGGAGGCGTTCTTGAGGTCTCATAACCAACCTATTTCTACCACATGATAGAGTGTCGGATTTAGGGATGTTACATGGTACATGGTGTGTAACAGGTGTGAATTATGACATATTACATGAAATGTACATATATCTATATGTCATGTACTTTGTGTGATTCCATGTTTCTCAGCTAGAAATAAATTCACATCCTGTGTAATAATTATACACCACATACTTCGTTTACACAAATTACATGATTCCAACAACATTAAAATTGTGTGGGGTTACACGATGTTTACACCAACTATACATCATATATTACCTACCAAACTATTTTCCAATAAGAGGTCAATATACAGTGTGTAATTATGCTGCACACCGACCCCCACACAATATGTTGTGATTTATGTGTCTTTCCCATGTATGCTTGGACAAGGGTATATGGTGTGCAATTTTGGTTACATTTTATATAACCATGTCCTATTCCCAATCTTCTAGACACCTCCAGATGGGATATTTGAGTGTTCTTAATATTTTCTTGCCTTTTTATTGGTCATATGAACTCAAAAAATGTATTATATTGAATTTTTATTCAATAAAAAAAAATAAAAATGAAATATCACTAATAAAACTGAAAATAAATCAACCAAATAATAAATATTTATAAACTATATGTGACATTTTTGACACCACTTAAAGGTTTTGAGAAATAGTGAAAGCAGTTGGGGCAATGCCTGAAAATGTTTTTTCCCATTGGTTTAAATGAATAAATCTGAATAACTCGACAAACACAGCCCTAGATTCATCTTATAGAGGATATTTTCACATATTATTTATAATTATTTTAAAATAAGAATTACCTCAACCTAATAATTATTCTTTTTATTGATCAAAAATAGTTTCTGCTCTTCTCATCTTGATATTTCGGTGAAGAATCCAAACTAAAACTCCTCTAGTGATATCCACATGTGCTCCATGAATCTCAAAATGTTGTAATTGGATTTTGGGTACTAGAAAAGAGGAATAAATAAACTTTTTTCATTATTCATTGATCCCAATGTGTAATATTTTGGTCTTGAAATAATTATCTTTATTTCCCTCATTATTGAGAGGGAGGAGGTGGAATAACAGAGTTCTTGATAGATTCTCTTTATCTTTAGATAGTTTTATTGAGAGAATTCATCGTGTACCACAATTATCACTACCAATGAAAATCATATAAATCCTATTATATAATTAGGGTTAAACAATTAATAATATTACAGCATCCCAATATCTATTTTTTTTATTCCAAGTAAACCCCCTGTCAATTATTATTATTATTATTATTATTATTATTATTATATTCTCTTGACATGTACTAAACTCATGGATTAATATATCATTTCCAATAGGACCATAAATCGACTCATCAATCCTCCTCAGTATTTATTAAAACTTGAATAATAAATATTTATTTAAATAAATAAATATCATAATTTTATTCATTCAATGGATAAAAATTATTATATCCACTAGGCTTGTGAATAAATATATAATTTTATATTCACATAATTAAATATATATTTATATTAATTTATTCACTAAACAATTGAATAAATAAATATTTATTTATTATCCTAAAAATAATAAATAAGATATATATAAATATCATATTCACTAACTCTTAAATAATTTTTATTTAATATTCAACTCTCATATATTCCAAACTCGAATAACTGGTGTTGAATGTATGTGATCAACTTAACATGAATAATTATTATTCCATAAGTTGAGAATAATATTTATTATTAATATTAAATTCAAATAGAGTTTAACTAAGATTCGGGATACACTTAGTATGTGTCCCTATAGGCATCCTTCTTAGTGGAATTAGGCGAACTTGACTAAAGTCCAAGATCAAGATCTAGAAACACATCATGAAACTCATGGAGAAAGAAGTTAATGTTAAAATGACAATAACAACCTATGAATTCATACTGTGTAATATAATCACTTTATCTTGATATGTCATTAAGTGGGTTTCATGCTTGTTTCATCAATCTATATGCATTATTTATCTTTATTTCACTCTTTGAAATGAACTCGTAGATAAAATATCATGGTAATAGATTTAATCAGAGAGTTCTATTTCAATAAAAGGGCTAGATATATTATCTCCCATTAACTCATAAGGGAAAAATAATTTATTAACTTATTCAATTAATGTCACATTACTTATGACTCACCTAATGTATCCTACCACATCACAAACATATGTTATATCGATTTTCATCAATATATTAAATTACATGATTCATGATATACAATAATAATAATATCAAGTATAAGGACCAATACACACATTTTTAGATAGGAATATCCAATGAAACATATAAGATGTGGAATTACATTTGGTGAGTCTATCCTCATAATATCCCTTCTTAGAGATTACCCCATGAAAACTTCATGAGAATAATTCTCAACTACTTTTGAGACTCAAGAACCTGATATTCGAATATCATATGTGTCATGTTAGACATATGTTATCCATACTATAGGACATACATTAAATAATATTCTCATACAATTTCAAGGTTCTCATTATAGTGGGGAACTGTTATAACATCTTGATGTGACAAATACTATAAGAACATTATCAAATTGATGTTACATAGAAAAATAATCATTATGTGAGAAGATATTAATATTATAATAATGAAAAATAAAAATTCAGTTGGTTTAAGGGTACTAAATCTAATAAAAAAACCATAACTTCATTACAACCATTTTCTAGAATTTTGAATATTTTTATACCTAGTTCCAGAATATGAATTCCAGACTTCTTTCCTATGCTAGAGTTATTTTGTCTCAATAATAAACATCAGGCCAAAATATATCGTACAAATCTTCTCATGTTATATGTTTGAATAAAAACTTGAAATATGTGTCATATTTCCTAACATAAGTAATAGAATTCCATGAGTCATGTCAAGAATCTTTTTTTCTACAGTATATAACCAAAAATATTCAAACAACAAGTTGATTTCTTATAGATAGCAACTCAATGGTACTATTCAATAATAACGTTTCATGCATTTCATAATTAAAAGAAGGATTCATAAGAAATGATCAGATTAAATATTTCATGACCCAGCCTCATTGGGAACCCCTCCAAGGCTAGTAGTGGAGATGCGAGTAACCCCTAAGGCCTGCCTCTAATAAGCCCTAGGTTGGTGACTAGCACCGATGGTATAAATCAGGAAAATGGGAGGCATTTACCTTATAAATAACATGATCATAATAAGAATACCACCAATTAATTTCATAATATAATATAAAACCAATACCCCATAATAAAAAAAAATTCATGAAATAACATACAAATACAAGTATCCAAATGAAATACCAAAATAAAATCCTAGGTAACAAAACTCTAAGAATAGATATGAGATAATACGGCCCAACTTGATCTTCAAACTAATTATAAATAATTATAAAATGTATTTTTATATATATAGGGGTGAGAATATATGTATACTTAATAGGGTCCTACTCAAGACCTATTGTGAAAATGTGGAAGAAAAATATTAATGATTTGGTGAATAAATAGTAAAACCAATAAGAACTAACAAGAAAATATTTTAAAACATTTTATCTTGTGTTTCAATTATTTTAATAGCACCTTTTTTACCATTTGGAATAAAATTATCACATTTATTAGTTTCAGGAATAATTTGGAATTTAATTGTAAAAATTATTAAAACTAGATTTTTAATTTTTTATTTCAGATTTTTAATTCTTAGAATAATACCTACACTTAATTTTGGGTGTTTTGATATTTTTATAGGATGAACAAAGGATATTTTTGAAGTCCCAAATTTAATTTCAAGAATTTATGAGTAGATTTGAATAAATTCTGGACAAATTGTGCTAGAATAAAAAATGTGTCTAGGTAAATTATCTTATAACACTTTTGTTTATGATATTTCATCCTAGTGTATAATATTTTTTGAGGTTATATAGTATAATTTGTGATCCTTTGGGTTACTTCACCTATGAGGCACCTGGATAGGACATTTGTGAAAGTCAGAGGATATTTTGATATTTCATTTGATATTTAAAGCGTGCTAAGATTTTTCAAAGGACAAAGTTTCACATGGAAGTAATTTTTAAGCCTTTTGATATTTAGCCACCCATATGAAATTTCATCCACACATAGGAGATTTCTGTAGTTGGGAAAATTTAGAAAAGGGAAACATCATACATGTAGGATGTTTTTTTTTCATATTTTCCCATATAAAATTTTGGTGTTCTTTAAGTCAATATAGCTATGTATTGGCGATTTTCTAAGACACATAGGATATTTTGAGGTGGCTATATGATATTTGAGTATGCTGAATTCTATCATAGTAAAATGACCAACATAGATGATATTTAGCCTGCAGATGATAATTTCCTTTGTGAAAAATCATCTAGATGGTGATTATAAGAAGAATTTGGTGACTCAACTATGATTTAAGTTGATACTTAAGGGTTTAATGTCAGCCTTCATGAAACCTATCAAAGGATTCTATGGGTACAATAATTTGAAGAATATATTTATCAAGAACCAATGGAATAAAGTTGATGATTTTTAGGAAAACAAAATCGCAATATAGAATCGAATAAGTAAAAAAATGAAACCTTATAGAAATTAAAAATCAAGTATATATGAGATTTTACTATGGAAAATGTATATAGAAACTGATATTCTTTAAAATGGGTGAGTGTATGAAGTTTTAGGGGGTATTTATTTCTCCTTTATATAATAAGATAACTTTTTTGTTTCTATTTTCAATTTATTTTATATTTTATTGAATTATATCATGACTTATTATACTCCCCTCATCAGTGTTTCCCTTCAAATTAAGGGGTAAAAATTGAGTGGTTAGGGAATGGAATAAGTTCCTTTGTGATTTTTGAGTCTCCTCGCCTTATTAAATAAAACTCCCTTTTATTTATTGATTTTAGTTTTCATTGGTTATTCGATACTTTCAATATAGTTGTGTTTTAGGTTTCGGGTGCATGAATTTTTTACTAGAAAGGTTTCTAATATTTAATATCCCAGCACCTATTTAATTTTTCTCAAAGGAATAGGTTGAATTAGGTGGTGAGTGTTTAATAATTATTAGCACATTCGTAAAGGTATTGAGTAACTCTAGATTTTCCTAGGAACACCAATACTCAATTGGGTATTTCCTTGGTACCTTAAAAGTAATTTGATAACTTTTCATACACATGGGAAGGGGAGATAACTGAATAGTAATCACTACTAGATCTGTCTCTATAATAATTTTAAAGAGTCTTTCATTTATAAAAAAATAATAAGATAAGTAAAATTGTTTTAACTAATATGAAAGCATTACAAGTGGAAATTCAACCTTGAACCCATCACTTTATTCATAAAATATTTTAATTCTTCTAAATTTCACTTCTTGTTTTTTTTTTCAAAAAAAATTAAAAACAACCCCTTATCTAACCAAAGTGACAACTGATATTTTGTATTCCTCTTTAGATACAACCTAGGGTTTCCACTACTACTATATTAAAACCTAGAAAATAAAAATATTTTTGAACTATGTATGATAGGTAGTTGTCAAAAACTTAGTGGCATTGTTAGGTAGGAAGTTACAAAAAAATAACTTTAAATTACATGACCCAATCATATAATTACCCACTTAACCCATTAAATCCAAATAATAAAAAGGATCTACTAACTAGAGTAAGGAATTTGATTTCACAATACGACTTTAAAGAAATTCCCATTACATACTTGAGTGAATCCACCAATGTTAATTTTAAACCTGAAATCATGGATGAAAATCCCAACTAGACCCTGATAGGTCTGTGTACACCATAATTCATAAACCAATAAAATTATATTGGAATAAATATTCTTCAAAGTGAATTTAACTTAAAAATTGGATGAATTCAATTACCTACTAAATTTCATGGTCTTCTAGGAGAAGATTTCAAAAAACATATCAAAGAATTTACCTTGGTTTATTCCACTTTGATTCCCATAGTAGTGGATGAGGAGCAATTCAAGTGGAAGAAATTCATCTTTTTACTAGAAAAAGCATCCAAGGAGTGGCTATACAGCCTACAACTAAGAGATATCCATGACTGTGACTTCTTGAAAATAAAATTATTGAAAATATTTTTTCCCACTTTGAGAAGAACAACTATCCATAAAGAGATATAATCCATTATGTAATCATTAGTAGAAACTCTATATGTGTATTGGGAGTGGTTTAAGAAACTTTGTGCCAATTTCCCTCGTCATCCAATAAAGGAGCACCACTTCCTTGTTTATATTTACCAAGGACTAATAGAAAATGATATAAACTTATTTGATGCCCAATATGGTGGATCTCTCATATAAAAACCATTAGTTTAAGATAAATAAATCATTGGTAAGATTCCCCAAAATTAGCAATAATTTGGTACAAGAGGTTCTAGTACCAGAGGTATCCATAAGGTAAGAATTTTTAATCCATCACCTCCATTGGAATCAATACATGAAGAACTAACTAGACATTTGAGACATTTGGCATTAAAAAAAACTAGTTAACAATAATTACTAGTTAATGTATGTAGTTTATGTTCACCACCTAATCATTTCATGAAATAGTGTGATGAAGTATAGGGTATAGAGAGTTGTGTAACAAAATTTTAGGATAGGAAGTTTCAACAGACCTATCAAGTATTAAGAGACAATACCCAAGTCCAATATGGATTTTTAAACTTGTATCACTAGGCTATGAAACATTTTAAAAAACAATACCAACAACAACCATTTTACTAGCAATAATTTCAAAACTTAACACTATTTTAGAAGACTTATAAAAAATTATATAATAAACATTCTTACTAGAATCCCTCTCAATTACAAAAAAATAAACCTTATGAATAGACTTAAAATAGTGAACCACCACCTATACTCTAGTAATAAGATACTCAAGTTGATAAAATTAATAATGAGGTGGAAGAGTTAAGAAACTAGATTAGTATTTATGTGATTTTTTTTCAATAACCTTGGAAAGTTATAGATCCCAATATATTCAAATTCAAAGGGTAATGTAAGAATGATGAAAAACATAAGTGGTAAATAAATTCAAGCACAAACCCAACCTAAAACTGAGTAAAATCAACTTGAGTTATAGGAGTATGAAGTTAGATAGTCTGGTAAGATCCCTAAAAATCTACCTTGAGAACAAAAGATAAATATGAAGAAAATAAACTGGAATTGAAAAATTTTGGGAGTAAAAAAATAATAGAGACACCCCTCCAGAAGTAGAAAATGTAGAATAAATATTTTCCACTACATTTCCAATAAATTATGATTCAATCCAAAAATATCCAAGAGTGACAACTATAAGATAAATTTTGGAAACTTTCAATAAATTTGATATCAATATTTACATTTTGGAATATTTAAAACAAATCCCTAAGTATTATAAATTTCACAAATAAATTTACACTAAGAAAAGGATACTTCAAGGGAATGAAAAATTCAACCTAGTAAGAAGTGTTCCAGTATTAATCACCCCACAACTCCTAAAAAAGTGTCAAGATACAAGGTAATTTTCAATCCCTTGCACCATTGGTTACCTAAATATTTTAAATTCTTTCTATAATTTAAGTAAATCTATTAATGTTCTACTTTAATCTATGTTTAAATCGTTATAGATGTGATAATTAAACCCCAATAGAGTTGTAGTGTTACTTGTAAACATATTCGCTAATTTTCCATTAGAAGTTTTGAAAGAAATGTTAATGGGGGTACCTAACCTGATTTTACCACATGATTCCTATGTACTCAACATAGAGAAAGAAATAGAACTAAGACACTAACCCATCATTTTGGTTAGAAAATTCCTAAAGATAACCAAGATAATCATCAATGTGAATAAAGGAACAATCACTATCGAGTTTGGAGACAACACTTTATAATTAAATATTTTTGACTCTATGAAGTAACCTTTAGATAATCATTCACTTATTATAATTTAGAAATTTGGAGATACTAAACCTAGTCATGATTAATGTATGTTTCATAAAACTTTATCTTTAAGTAAAAACTTAATGATTGAAGACTCCATGGAGAATGAATATGTCCAAGAATCAGGGAAAAATATTTATAGTTCTAAGTAAAATCTAACAAATAAATTATTTGATGGATTTGATTGTTTATTTAATAATGTGGTAGATTATATGTCATCTTGTGTACAGGAAAAACTAGTTTTGGAAGTGAGGAACCCTAATTTAATTTCATCTTCAGAACAACCCCCAAATCTATAATTGAAATTGATGTCCTCAAATTTAAGCTATGTATACCTAATGGAAAAAAGAAATAATTATAGTGATCATTGTTAAAAATATATCCAAAAATCAAGAGCATAAATTGATTAATATTTTGACAGAAAATGTGCAAGAAATAAGATAAATTTTATGTAATATTCTAGGCATTAATCCCAAAATCTACATGCATGGTATTATGCTTGAGAAAAAGTTTAGATAAGTTAGGTATCCATAAAAAAGGTTAAATCCTACCATGATGGATATAGTGAATGATAAGATTAAAAATTTATAGGAAAATATCATCTTCTTAATCCCAGACTTAAAATGGGTCAGCCCATTCACATAGTTCCCAAGAAAACAGGCCTATCCATTGTGAGGGATAACCAAAATGAGTTGATCCCTTTGAGACTTCAGAATAGACAAAGAGTTTATATTGACTACAGAAAATTGAATTAGGTCACTCAAAAATATCATTTACCTATTTATTTTATTAACCATATGCAAGAGTGATTGTCGCGAAGAACACACTATTGTCTTCTAGATGGGTTTTCAGGTTACTTACAGGTTCCAATTTCTCTAAAGGATTAGGAGAAGACTGCTATTTACTATCTATTTATCACCTTTACTTATAAAAGTATTCAATTTTTATTGTGAAATTCCCCATGTACATTTCATAGGTTCATGATAAGTATATTTCCATACCACATTGGAGACTACATAGAGGTATTTTTGGATGATTTCACTATTCTTGGAAACTCATTTTATCATTTCTTGGAAATTCATTAAAATTTTTTGAAAACTTAAATTGAAAATAATCTAGTTTTGAATTTTTAAAAATTTTATTTTATGGTCGAAAGGGGAATATTCATTGAGCATGTCATTTCACAAAAAAAATCATTAAGGTTGATAAATCAAAAATTAAAGTAATAAATTATTTACCTTATTAAACTTGTGTGATGAATGTTAGATATTTTATAAGACAAGTAGGTTTATATATAATTTTTCTCAAGAATTTCAATAATATTTCACTCCCTCTTTCCAAGTAACTTTTGAAAGAATCCAATTTTGATTTTAGTGATGATTTTATAGAAACTTTTAATGAGTAAAAAAATTTATTAATCACACCACAAGTGATACAACCACTATATTGGAAAAACAATTTTGAGATACTCTATGATGCTTTTAATCAAGTTATAGGAGCAGTTATGTCCCAAAATATTTAGAGGAAAACAAAATTCATTTCTTAGGCTTCAAAACCTTCATATAATTCCCATATCAACTACACAAAAAAAAGAGTTTCTAGTATGTATCTTTGCTTTAGGAAAATTAAAATCCTACTTACTTAAAATTAAAGTCATAGTTTTTTATATTCATGGAGATCTTAGGTATTTAATAAATAAGGAATAATAAAAACCTATTCTGTTCAGATGGATTCTATTACTTCAGGAGTTCAATATGATTAAATTTAATAAATAATCTAAGAACCAATTGGTTGGCCACCTGAGAAGACTACCCAACATAGTTGATGTGGAAATTCTAGGCGAAGACCCACAAAATTAATAAATTCTTGGAGAGAATTAATACTTTATTACAGGAGAAGTTCCCTAATATACTAATATCTCTAACTATTTGGTAGATTCTTAAGTACCATCTCATTTGATTCCCTGACAAATTTAAAGGATTAAACGTGACTCAAAATTTTACATTTGAGAAGATTAATACATGTTAAAAATCAATAATTATCAGGAAAGGATGATATTTTTACCTAAAAATGAAATGCAATCTGTTTTTGAATTATGTCACATTCTACCCTATCAGGCCCATTTTGGACCTAAAAGGATAGTGAGAAAAGTTTTAGAATCCTGAATTTATTACCCCACTTAATTTAAAGATAAAAAGTAATTATATAAAATTTTTGATAAATTTCAATATTCTAGAAACATTTCAAAGAGATAATTAATTTCACAAAAATCAATCAACTATTTTGAAATTTTTTAAGTACGAGGCATTAATTTCACTAGAACCTTTCCTATTTAATTTTGAAACTCTTACATCTTGCATGTTGTGGAATATGTTTCAAAATGAGTTAAATCCAAGGCCACCAAAATTTATGATGCTACATTTATGTTTGATATTGTTAGGACTATAATATTTTGCAGGTTTGGGGTTCCAAGATCCATCATCAGTGATCAAGGAACCCAATTTTGAAAAAAATGAATGGAAGATTTGATAAAGAGGTATGGAGTGAATCATAATACATTAACAACCTATTATCCACAAATAAATGGCTAAGCTTAAGTTTCAAGAAGATAAATAATGGTAATTATAGATAAAACTATTAAACCCAACATGAAATATTAGATCCAGATTTTTTAAGACACCTTATGTCTCTATAGGACAACCTACAAAATCCACATTAGTATAAGTTAACTTAGTCTGGTTTATATAAAGAGTTTTCATCTACTTGTAGATTTATAAAAAAAAGCCTACTAGGCTATGAAAGATGTCAATATGTACATGGATAGATCTAGAAAATAGAATAGATTATAGATACAAGAACTAAATTAAATTAGAATAAAATATTTTGAGAATTCTAGAATTTATAAATAAATAACTCAAGTGTCCCATGAAAAGATCATTCAACTAAAATACTTTTATCCAGGGGACCAATTACTAATACATATCATAAAAATCAAACTTATGTATGGTAAACTTTGTTTCATATGTGAATATCTATTTATAGTTACTAATGTTTATTTATTCAATGTTCTAAAGGTCACTAAAGAATGAAACAAGAACTCCTTCATTGTCAATGGGATCAAGCTGAAGAAATTCCCAGGGAACTTTCCCTAAGAACCAATGGAGGATATCACACTCCTCTAACCTATTTATCACTGAATACCCATAAAGTTGTACTTATCCTTAAACCTTGATTGCTTGTTTTGATTCCATTTAAAATATTTTTACATGATAAATCTATTAGAATGAATTGACAACATGGCATATGTTATTCTAATGTGATTTTGGTTGCATTTGTTATCAATATATCAACATGTGTTTATAGAGAAAGTTTCTTAGGAAACTTGAAGAAGTTTGAGAGAAGTGATGTTGCTGGAGTCATGTAAGAAACATTCCTTATGTAGTGTAAGATATTTTTTTAATAAGTCAGATGATTCTATGTTGATAATCAAGTTCCTAATCCAAGATATATTTATATGAGTTTGTACAAAGGGTGAGAATTTGGTTTCTAGAGAAATCCCGAGCTACAGGATGTGTGAAGTTGAACAATGTTATCACATAGACATACTTAATGTGAACAGGTAGATATTCATGTAGTCTAATTTACAAAGTTTGAAAATTCCGTTGTATGGATCTTTATATATCAAGTTGTCAATATCCAAAGTTTTATTGAAAAAGTTTTCATGATTGGAAGAAAAATGATTGGATATAGGATACCTATGCACTGTATCGGTTGGGGAGTTGTATGAAGATTACTAGATGGACATGAACAAATAAATATCAGATGGAATAAAACTAAACAAAGTGAGTTGATGAATCAATAGAGTTCCATTAGTCAGATGGATTGTTACCAAGGTTGAGTTACAATTTACAGAGACTATTTATATGAATCTCAAGATATTTTTTGTTTAGGGGAAAATTAAAAGATATATTTGATGGAGGATAGCATGCTAATGCTATCAGATAGAGATAACTAGTTCATATCATTAGATGGAGAAATAAATAAAGTTTCATTAGATAAAGGACCATTATACATACACTAGAAAGATATAGTGGATGGAGTATGATGATGAAATCAGATGGAAAATTTTGATGCCATCAAATGGAGGTGCTATAGGAATAGAAGGGCGTACAAAGTTTGAGATGAAGTTGAGTTGTATTGGATAGAGATATGTTGATCCCAAAGGGCAGAGAGTTCCAAAAAGAGTATAACCAGGTAAAGAAATATCAGATATATATTTGTATTGTGAGTCTATTGAATAGATAATTTTAAAGATATATCATCAAATATATGATTTATTTAAAATTATATTAGACCAAAAAAATTTGGATGGGGGTTTTAAGGATATTTACATAAACTTTGTAAAGTCCTCAAAAATGTATTGATTCTAAGTTATTCATTCATCATTTTTAAATACATATGTTTAAAGAAGTTCGAAGAAATTTATTGATAAAAATATCACAAGAAACTTCATTAATGTACTAGAAGGCTTGAGATGTGTCTTGTGAAATTCATTGAGTGTGGATTTTAAATTTCTGATTTGAGTTGAGTAGAAAAATACTTTTGGGTTACCACCTTTTCTCTTAGAAGTGATCCTATATAAAGGGGTACAACAATATGAGATAAAAATTATCTATACATGAGGAGGAGTGTAAGTGTTGAAGAATTTTAACCGTGAGTATCCAACTAAGGTTCTACTTTGTTGAAGTAGAATCATCACAATAAGGAGATTAGAATAGAAAAACATCAAACCAAGTTTCATTGAGTGAAGAAGGAAGTATTGGACTGAGTTTCATTGGTCAAATAAGAAGATGAGAATGAGTTTTTAACTGAATTTATACTTATTTTAAGGAAGTTCACTGGACAAAGAAGGAACATTGAACCTTAGTTTGTTAGACTAAGTTTGATCAAACTGAATTTTATTGATTTGAGGAGTATAGTACTGAGACATTTTGGATGGAGATTATGACACATCAGATGGAGGAAATACTGTACAAATCTTGATTGGATGGATGTTTGAAAAGATAAATTTCCATAAAACGTTTTTTAATTTTATATTAAGTTATCTTGGTCTTTCTAAGATCAGTTAGAAGTTTTTGGACCAACAAACCCTTAAGAGAGTTTTTGAATATCTTGAAGATTATACATAGGTGAAAGTTATCTAACTTCCTTATGGATAAATAACATTTTAGGATGAAGATATTTCTATAGAGGATCAAAAAATTAAAAGAAAGAGCTTGTAACTAGGGTTTATAACAAGTTACAAAAAAATCTTATGGATGGGGTGTATAACTATCTAGGAAGGAAGTGGATACAAGAAGGATAGTTGATGGTTGGGGTGTAGAACCAGGGTTAACGGGAGGAGCAATTATTGTGGTGTAAAACCATTTGATCAATGTAACTTTTTATTACTAAAATAATTAATTAAAAAATAATCCATGTTATGGGGATAACCAACATGGAAAAAAGTAGGTATTCGTTCCAAACCTTATAAATATCATATACTGATCTCTAAATTTATATTTCTGTATATGAAGTGAGGTTGAGAGATATATTTGATTTAATTACAACTCTAAAAAGTTTTAGAGGTTTATTTCATAAGAATAATTCATAAAATAAAGTTCTCATTGATTCACCCCTTCCCCTCTCAGTGATCCTACACTGACCGGGTAACTTCAATTGGTAGTTGAGGAGGTTCCCTTTAAAAGTTACAACTGTCTACTAAGGATGGAGAATATAAATTAACTAAATGACAAAGGTGTTTCAATATTTGATGGTAGAAACTATCACAGTCATAAGAATAGGATGTTACCCTATCTTCTCTTTCTTGGATGTGAAGTTAGAGATGCTACAATAGTGAGATTTCCTCCCATTAATGACGTTTCTATGATAGTTGCTGATAAGAAAAATTTGGAAGTTGATGGAAAATATTAGAATAATTCTTTAATGGATATATCATAGAATTTTTATATAAATATTATAGGAATTCCAATGGATAAAAAATGTGGGATAAGCTGAGAATAATCTATGAAGGAAATGAAAAAATAAGGAAGATAAGCTATAAATCTGGAGGATTAGGTTTGAAGATATTAATATGTCTAATGAGGTAAATATTAATAAATAATTTACAATATTAAATGAGATTGTCAGCAATATTAGAGGTTTTGGTGAGAAACTATAATATTATACTATTGTTAAGAAATCGATGAGAATCATTTCAGATGAATTTGATGTCAAAGTGTCATCTCAAGAAGATTAATAAGATTTATCTTTGGATGAACTTTAGAATATTATTTTGGCATATGAAATGAGAAAATAAATAGTTTTAAGAATAATTATATGGAACAAATATCTTTTGATTATTTGTTCAAAGGAAATATTATAAATAAAGAAGCATAATAAGAATCAATTGATTCAGATATTGAGGAAAATAAAGGGGACTTCAACACAAACATCGATCTTATTTCTAAGAGATGAAAAAGGGTAATTGGAAAGGAAAAGGTAAATAGTCTATTAAATGTTGGAATTTTAATGATAAAGTCCATTTTTTTTGTAAATTTTCCTAAGAATAAGATTTTTGATTCTGAATCGAAAGAATAAGATGATAAGTCTTGAAAACAGAAGTGGGAGAAACATAATAAAAATTTTCTTTACAAGAAGAATAAAATTTTGTTGTGCATAAGAGAGAAGGATGATTCTTCATCCAACAATGAATACTATTTTCATGTTAACTTATTAACTCATTTTAGAAGATAAAGTGCTTCATTTGATAGTGTTGATGATGGATAAGAGATCACATATCTTGCGTGGATTCTATAATAAAATTTAGAAGATGATATTAAGTAAATTACAAAACTCGAGAAGAAAAGGAATAAGTTGAAGAGATAAATTAAAGAGATAACTTTTGATAATGGTGAGTGAATAAAAAAGGAGGTAACAAACCTTAATGATACTATAGATTAGAAAATTAAAGTAATAGAGATTTAAAGGAAACTTGAAGTTTATAAAGGAACATCTACTGAAGAGGATAATATCAACACGGTAGAAATAAAACTTGTTGAGGAATGTAAGAAAAATAGGCTAAAGTTAGCTGAATTTTATAATATGATGAATGTTATTAAATAAATTTTGGATGAGAAATAAGAATAGTTATCAGAAACAAAACCATTTTTTCAAATAGCACAAAGTGATTTAAGAAAGCTCATAGAAGAATTTACCAAAGAAGTTGAGGTTAAAGGATAATCTTACCAAGATGGTGAAAATTAGGGTCCTCAAAAGTAGTTTTTTTATATTCCCAAATAATTTCAATGTACATATGATTCTATTGATAATGTAGGTTCAAAAGTTAAGATTTTTGATAAACCATCATTCACTAAGAAAGAGTGTAATTCATCAAGGAAGTATCTCCCTGAACGAAATTTGTCACAATTTGTAAGAAGACAACAACAATAAAATTCATATTAGTTCTAATATTAGTGTGAAATATCAAAATTAATAGTTCATTATTGGTGTTTTTGAGTATTCAGACAGAAATCATATTCATGCTAGTATAATATATCTCTACCAGAAAAAAGGTATGAATATAGGGGGAGTTATAATGAGTAGATAAGAAAAAAAATCAAGATATTATGATGAGTAAGAAAAGAAAGTTCATAAGGATAAGTATGTTAAAACTATAAGTGAAAAGATCAAGAAATTTGTGAAAGTTAATAAAGAGTGATTAGTTATTTTTCCTGATCAAATGCACATGTCTAGAAAGGCAGAGGAAGCACAAAAGTCTTTTGAAGAAAAGGTGAATAATAAAAATTCAAAATATGATAATAAGTTTCCAACTGATGGTTGTTTGAATATCCTAAAAAGGTGAAAGAGATTCAAGAAAGATGGGAATGATACTAAAATTTTTATGATTATCTTACCAGTTCAAGAGGAAACTATAAAAAGGATTTTATAAAATCAAGGTAAAAAATAATTTACAAAAGTTGAAGAGAAGATAATAGCTTCATCTAAAGATTATAAAGATGAAAATAAATCCATTAAAAAATATGTGAAGGTTGTTCATGAGGAATAAAGTACATCACATGCTAAATCTAAGAAGAAGAAGAAGAATTATAGTCTATTAGAAGACTCTCATTCAGATCATTACTTATAAGTAACATTGTGGTTCCACTTTATTCCCAATATACTTTCTTATTTGTATTAACCTACAAGGAATTGAAGGAGAAGAAGTATAGAATATTTTTTATTTTTGTATTAGTCTTATAGAAATAAGATAGATCCATAATAAAACGTTTTATAACCATAGTAAGGTTCGGAGTGTTACCCTTAAGGGGGAGAAAATATAAATTAGAGGTATAAAAATTATATTTTTCTTAAAAATTTGAGATTTTAAGAAAGCTAAGATTTAGGGAAAGTTATGTTTATACACTTGAACTATTTTGATATGTTTATTTATATGGGTGTAGGATCTATCTTAACATACTTACTTAGATTTCTCCTAATATAAATACGATGAGATTGAGGAAAGTATTACATGATAGATGTGTAATGGACAACATTGATCACCATGATTATACACTCTTGTTTTCTATATAGGGTTCTCCCATATAGACTTAGCATTTCTTAGTTAAAGTATATTTATTAAGAAACTCATGTGATTTTATTTTTCTCTTAATTTTTTTTCAAGTTTCTAAGATGAAGGAAGATTAGATGAGATGATCCTTATGTTACCCTTTTCATTTTATTTTAAATAAGGGGGATAAATAACATAAGGGGAGAAAGAAAATGTAAACATCACATAGTGAGAATATATTGAGAACACATATTAAATTTGAATATTTTTGAAGTTTTATATGGATATTGAAAAAAAATATAAAGGGGGATATTTTTTTTCCAAAGTGATTTTGGTTTCATTTATTATCAATATATCAATATGTGTTTGTAGAGACAGGTTATTAAGAAACTTGGATAAGTTTGGAGAAAGACATATTACTATAGTCATGTAAGAAACTTTCCTTATGGAGTGTAATAAATTTTCCTTACTAATTCATAGGATTCTATGCCAGTATTAAAGTTCCTAGCATCATGAACATACTCATGATCCAATATAAGTTTGTACAAGTTTGTAGAAAGGGTGAGAAGTTTCTAGAGAAAGATTGAGATAGAGGCTATATAAAGTTGAACAATGTTGTCAAACACTCAATATCAATGTGAATAAGTAGAGATTCATGTATTCCAAGTTACAAAGTTTGAAGATGCAGTTGTATGGAGATTGATCTATGAATTTTTCAATATCCAAAGTTTGATTATTGAAGTTATCATGATCAGATGAAGAATGATCCGATGGATGAAACTTATATAGTGAATTTTTCGGGGAGCTATATAAAGATTATCAAATGAACATGAACTAATTCATGCTAAGTGGAAGTAAAGCTAACAAAGTGAGATGATGAATCAATATATTTCCAATGGTTAGAAAACTTGTTACAAAGGTTGAGTTAAAAAGTAAAAATACTATTTATACAAATATAAACATGTATTACAAACAGGGAAGAGGATATCAGATCAACGTTATTGGATAGAGCTAACCAATGCAGATCACTAGACAGAAAAGTCTATGAGGTTTAATTGGATGAAGTTCCATCAGACATACATTAGAAAGATTAAATGGGTATAGTATGTTGATTACATCAGATAAAGAATTTTTATTCCATCAGATAGAGGCACTATAGGAAGATAAGGGCATACCAATTTTGAGATGAAGTTGAGTTGTATTGTAAAAAGATATATTGATCCCAATGGAATGAGTTCTGTGTCGCAACCCACAGGGGACCACATAGAAAGTGGAAATCTAGGTGTGACCACCCCAATCACTCCTACAATAGTCTAGGATCTGGTGATAAGTATTGATAAAGAATAAATAAAATGAGATGACTTAACCTAAAGTACCTAAATTCACACACACAACTAACTCCATGCAATAGTGTAGAGGTATAATAAGACTATAACATCAATAGTGTTACCATGCATGTAATAAACTCTAGGGAATACATTAGAGTATGATAGTATAACAAAATCATAAAAATGGGTAAAATAAACACCCAACCTAAAATGAAGTATCCAAATGAAAACAACTGTAACAGGAAGGTTAAAGAGAGTCCATCTTTTGATCCCCAAGTACGACCACTGAATGCAGTCAATATACCAAAGAATCAATAAGCTCTATTGATTTCACTACTGGTTTACATGTCATATGCATAAGACATGACATGTGCAGTAAAATCCCATGTAAGGGTGAGTATATACATACCTATTATAATGCCCTAAAAACAAAAAAGGGTGTAATAAAGAGATAAAACAGAAGTTATATCAACCCATAGAAAGAGGGAAACAAAACCCCAATACACACACACACACACACATATATATATATATATTCTCATAAAGAAACCCATATGAGAAAGGGGATATCCAACTTTATAACCCAACTAAGTACAATGAATCTTTCTACAACTCCAAAGGTCCCTCTCTAATGCCCTTAATCATGAGAAACATCATAAGAATATGTGTAGAGGGGACCACACCTTTTCATTGCGCTCCACAACTGTGGGAGGTACAACACCAGTGGAGGACCTTCTCCCCATTAGAGCTCAAAGACGGGGGATTACCACTTCATAGATAGAGGACCTACACCCTATTGTAGTAAGGGGTAGTATCGACTTTACGTATTTAAAGAGTATGGGGGACCCACACCCTGGTATGACAGGGAAGTATTGACCCCAGAACCACTCCAATGATCCTACCTTGATCACTACCATTATCAAGGATTACCTAAAGAAGTTTCATGCTCATAACACCTCACATCATATCTCATATGACATAAATATATATACCATCATAAACTAAATGAAAAAAACACTCTAAATAGGCTAATTTCTGGCGAAAATCTATGTATCAAAGAAGGATATACAGAAAGTAAAAGTTACTAGGAGAATTAAACGACATGTACATGGGGTCACATGGAATGTGACCATGACTCATTGCTTGGATGTGTTCTCCCTTAGACATGGATTTGGAATCCATGTAGTACCACATAACATGCATCAGTGGTACACGATGTGTCTTAGCCACCCAGGGCCTACCTGTGCTCTTCTGGACTATGCCCGTGTATGTTAGCCCATTCCCATGTACTTGGTTGTGTCTAGGTATTCTAGACATGTTCGAGTACACAGTCATGCTCGTGTACTTTGGTTGTTCTCATGTTTCCAACCATGTTCGTGTCCATCTGCTCCAAGGGTACACATAGAGCCACCATCACAGGTTCACATGGTGTGTATATCGACATACCTAGTTTTTGATATTTATCTCACCCAAAACCCTAGTCACTGCAACCATGGGGGATACACGGTGTGTGTTCTTTCAGACAAAACTCCATGTATTTAAGTTTTTCAGAGGCTGTAAATATTGTTTTTCATGTGGATTATTAATCCACCAATTACACCAAAAATATCACTATTTGACCACCCAAAACTAAAGGGTAACAACTTAGGTCATTAATTACCAACCACTGGTGGATGGAAATTGGAATGAGATCACCCACACGAGAGTCTGTCCACATCTACCATCGTTCAGGGTCCCAAAAACCATACCCACCACCCACAAATCACAATCTCATCACGATCCTTCCCCAAATCACCAATAATTCTATTAATAATGAAAAAACCATGAATCTAAGGGTTAAATCACACTCGGTCCTACCTATTAAAATTTGTAATTCAACCCCATGGGCCAGTGGTGAATAACTTGAAGAATAATGGGGGGAAAGTACATGAACATAGTGATATCATTATTGGTTGATGCGATCGTAGACAATGACCAAGGATCTTGGATATAACTGGGGTGAGAAGAAAGTTCACAACATGATAACAATTATTGGTTAAAAGAACACCAATAGTAATGGGTACATGCAAAGAACTTCAATCGAACAAAGCAGAAGAAATCCATACTTTAACGATTTAATAAAAGTGGTGTAAACTAAAAATACTGATTCTTGCTTTTATTTTGGATCAATTGTTGGCGAATATCATGTAATCTAGTGGTGAATAAGATCTACTTTATTCACTATTTTCCACTTTCTCCATATTTATCTGGTCATTGATCTGCATCATCAAGTTTTCTGATTCCAAAAATGAATTCTCTACTCTAATCCTCCCAGTGTTATGTGGATAACCTTGATGAAATTTCATAATGATGTATTTATATAGGATTAATCTTGGTTACGTCATTTAATTAAAATAAATATATTATTTATTTATTTTACTAAATGCACCTAATAATGGTCACCTCCCATGGAATGTCTAACATCATCCAACCTTAGGTCGTGCCTAGGGTAAACCCCACATTTGGGAATCAAATACGGTCTCAGATTTCCCATCTGAGGTCTCTAACATGAGGAAAAACATTTAAACACAAATTATGCAGGTGTGATCATTAAAATATATTAATATTTTTACTATATTAATTTTAGGGTCCTGAGAAATCCAAACATCATGAAAACTCTGAGGATAAATCCAGATATATACATATAAATATTAAAAGACTAATTCATAAAATCCGGAGTCATTGAATTCTCTCCTTCTTCAAGGATTTTCACCCCAAAAAGAAAAATCTAAAAAATTGTGGGTAATGAGTCTGTATCTAACTCTCATGCTCCCAGGAACTCTCATGTATGCTCTTTTTCTTCCAAAGAATACATACCAAAGGGATGGTCTATTCATGCAGAATTGTCTTATACCAATCATCAATGTCTAGTTCTCCCCAATCAATAATGTTCATGATATTATATATGTATCTCCTTAGCTATGAAACCTGGAAGACATCATGAACTTGACCTATCTATGGGGGAAAGTCTAGGCAGTAAGATACCTATCCAACCATTTGTAGGATCTCGAATGGCCTGATGAACCTCAAGGATAGCTTGAATCCTCAGAAAACCTCCACAATCCTCATCATGGGTAGACTCTTAGGAAAACATGTTCTACCTACTCAAACTCTAAGGTACTAAGACATAAATCTATATAAGATTTCAGTCTGTTATGGGTTGTCCTCATATGCTCTCAGATCACGTGAACCGTCTCTATCATCATCCGCATTAACTCTATCCCAATAAGAGATGTATCTCCAATCATGGTTGTCATATCCCAACCTTTTAATTCATTTATTTTATTTTTTTCTTGATCTTGAGTTGTTTGGTTAAGGTTTGAGTTGAGTTCCCAATTTTAATTTTTATGTTTTTTAGTTTCGGGTGGCATTTTGGCCTGTGCACAGTTAGAACACGGTTTGGGTAAACTGTGTGGACCTACCTAGGCAACCATGTATCTTGTGTTGGGTGTTCAGTAGTGAGGTGCACGGGTTATAAATGGTTTGGGAAACTATGCAGTTTGGTTATATAACTGGACAGAGGTGTTCATCATGGTCAGCACATAGTTTGGAAACCATGCGTCCAACCCGTGAAGGGTTCCCTTCCTTTCCAGTAGCTCATTCATGGTTAGATCACGTATTGGTAAACCATGTGGCCAAACTGTGTGAGCTTCCCAGTCATTTAAAGGTGTGAATTTACCTCTTTTACCCTTTATTCTTTTAACCCAAAATTGGTTTCCTCTTCCCTTTCTTAGCCTAGGTGCACTAGGGGGTCCTCCCAACTCCTCCTACCTTGCTTCTGTTCCACCGTTGAAGCCCCTTGAACATCCCAAGGTGAGATTCCATTTATTTTTAGTTGATTTCCCCTTTACCTCTCCCTTATCTCTCAAAATTTTGGTGTTTCCTTTTGGGGTTTTACTCTTGGACTAACCCTGGGGTTTAGGATTTGTGTGTGATTCAATTTCCTTTGGATCTAGGGTGTGCATATCATCCTTGGGGCTCAGTTATTCCTTCTTTGAGAGTTTCATCACATCCGCAATCCATTGAGGTAGGTCTTTCCATTATTTTTCTTTCTTTTTCATTCCATTGATACTTTTGGATTTTTAAATAATATAAAAAAGTTTTTCACATGTTTTTGGTGTATTGGTTTTGATTTTTATGGTGTTTTTATGTTGGAAAAAATTAGTGGAAGTGGTTTTTAATTTTTTTTTCTTCAAATATGTTAAATATTCATGCACATAAGGTGTTTAATAAAATTATATTTAAGTTTTAAATTGAATTTGAGAACCTTTTGCGTCATTTGTACTTTTTTATGTTTTGATAGCTTGGGTGAAAATATAAATTGGGCTTGATGCCTCTTTATATTATAGTGGTTTTTGGTAAAATGTTTTAGAAAGAGTCTCACAGTTTTGGGATGCTTATGATTGATGCTGGAATTGTGTGACTTCTTATTATGGTTTAACGAAAAGTGGGTTTTCTTTAAAATGGATTTTAGATGATCGCATGGACACTCTAAGTGTGTCATTATATGTTGGCACGTCCATGGGTGCATGAAGTGAACACATGGATGGGCATAAAAATGATGATGACACTTAAGATCGATTCCCTTTTTCCTCAAAAATGTCTTGTTGGTTTCTAAATGGTGTGTTGGTTCCTTCTTTTTGATCGCTAATAGCATTTCAAATGTGTTCTTAAAATCTTGTCCCATTTGTAAATTGAGACTTATTTTGGTATATGTTGGCATAAAGTCCTATTTGTAACATTTCATAAGGTTGCATGCTTTAATCGAGTTTGGAAATGGTTTTGTAACTATATTTGGATTTGGAAACCTTAAAGGACCATTTGGAATGAAAACATGAAAGTGGTGTTTTATGTTGTTTTGGAAATGAAATGCGGTTTTGGAAGTGAAAATTCCAGTTGGCATCTTAGCATGATTTTATAAATGGATTGAATATCAAATGATGTGGTAGCCTGGTTGGAATTTATGAATGGAATGTTATGAAATGGGAGGAAAGTGCAGTGGTGACAGGTAATGTGAATCATGCATGCAAGGGCCTTTCCTTTAACCAAGTACTTTTTACCATGGGTTTCCTAGGAATATTTTAGAGGGTCGAGTGATAATTTCTTATCGACCCAAATTAGGGGGGTTGGTACCCCTTATATGTCTTAGAGGCTAGGTGGTTTGTGCCACTGGTGAGGCTAGTTTAGAGTATCTAGGTGGTTATTGACTATGGAGCTACACTATACGCTAGCAAGTGAGTTTGATTCGAGTGCGTCTAGGGATCTCTCTAGGGTTATCTAGGAAACTCCCATGGTTACTATCTATATTTTCTTTTTTATATTATACTGCACTCAGTTTCTAGTTTATTCTGCTTGTTTATTTCCATCACAGCTTGGTATCATTCTGTTTGGATTTCTTCTTGGGTTTTGGTTATAAAATGGTAAAAAAATTGAAAATGGGAATTTGGCGTGTGTGGTTTTGAAAAAAATGGAAATATGTGGTTGTTTATTAAAAATGATAAAAATATATTTCCTTATATGTGTTTAAACTAGTTTTTTTACTGTTTTGGGAAAGGAAATGTATGGACTCTATGGTGGCTGCCTACTGAGCTATTAAGATCACACCCTACTTATTCCATTTGGTGTCGGTAGACCCAAGCTATTTTGCAGGTTTAGGTTCAAAGTTTGTGTTCTCATTTTTAGATTAGGTTGATCTTGTGGTTGGTGGTGACCAATAGGTCACATGGATATTATGGTAGCGTGTTTCAGTTTCAGTTTTTTATTTAGTTTCTACTTTGTTCAGCTGTTGTAACTGAATTTTTTTATATATTTGTTTGAGATTCAGTTGTTATTTCTTGCTGCGTGTTTAGTTTCTATATTTTGATCCAGGTTTATTTGGGAAAAAATCATTCCCATAGTGATTACTTTGATTCTTGACACTAGTTTCCAGCCCATGGGTATCAGGAACGCCCTTCTGGCCATGTCTCGAACCAAGTCGAATGTCGGTTTGGATGGAATACCGGCTTGATTTGTGACAAAATGGTATCAGAGCAGGCCCTTTGTTATTTGTGATGTCAGATAGATTAGATAATAGGTTTTTAGAGCTCATGAGGTAGGTCATGGGTCAGTTCCTGATCACCACCACTCATGATGAGACCTGAGTCACTAGGGGTAGCCGGGTTCAAGTATTTTTTTATTTTGGATTGAGGGATGAAAATTTAGGTGAGACGGTGTTATTTCATGACCTCACATGGAGTAGTAACCCATGTGGAGTATGAGTGCATGGTTTAAGGTCCTCTTAGTGTTTATGCTTACCTAGGGAATTTCCCACTACCATGTCACTTGGTTATGCATGGCCACTAGTTCCTCATTCAGGAAGTTTGGTGTGGGTTTTGTTTTGTTTCAGTTTCGGTTGGTGTAAGTGATCTTTTAGAATGGAAATAGTTTCTAAAATGGAAATTATTTCTCTAAAATGATATTAGATTGGAAAACATGTTTTAAAATCAAAAGCGGTTTGAATTAAGAATTTGGTAAATGTTTGAATTTGATGATGAAATTGTATGAGTGAACCTCGGTATTTATTATAGAGGTTCACATATGTGTGGGTATGTGTGGAAAGTGTACATTGGAATGTTTGTATGGATGATTTTGGTGGAATTGGATGAGCACATATATGGTGGTTCATAGGATTACATGGGTGGGGTTTTGAAATTAAAGGGTTTAATTGGGTTTTTCCAAATGATATTTGAATGGGAAATGATTTTGGAAATTTGTTTTGTTATGAGAATTGGGTTTTGTTTGTGAAAAGTAGCCTTGGAAGAAGGCTATTTTGAATTTTAAAATGAAAAAAAGTGTTTTTTGAAAATATTTTTTGGTTTTTATTGCATATTTTTGGCTCCTGGGCCAATTATTTTGGCATTATATGGTATGTTGGTTATATTTTGGTTGGATTTTGATTTTTGGATTTGTGTTTTGATGTTGTTCATAATATGCCTTATAGAAAAGTCCCCAAAATTTGTGGTGAATCTTGTCCATTTTTCAGTTCTTCTCAGTTTTTTTCCATCTTCCATGGTGATCGAGGTCCATTAGAAGTAATGGAGTGGCTAGAGGAATTTGAAGGTGTCTTCAAATCATTGGGAACTCCTGAATCTGTGAGAGTGTGTTCTGTCTTGGGTTTGTTTTAAGGTCCATATTTGGATTGGTGGATGGTGTTTTTCCCATCATCATTACAAATTGGGATGACATGGGAAGTGTTTAATACGACTTTCATCCAAAGGTTCATACCTGAGGAGGTGAATATGAGGAAGGTAGTAAAGCTGTGGGATGTTCTGTAGGGCCAGCAGCCTGTGAAATCTTATGTCAACCACTTTAAATAGTTGTTTTACTTTTCTTTTGAGGCAATGTCAGAGGATCAGTTGAAAGTTCCTCTTTTCATTTTGGCTCTTCATATAGAGATCTTGGAAAAGGTGCTCTCATCTAGTGAAACCTATTTCAATAAGTTTGTGGATGAGGCATTTTTAGATGAGTTGGTTCTTAAGGTGCAGTCAGTAGTGGTTGTCTCTTGTGAAGGTTCCCCATCTGGTGAGAAGGGTGTTCCAGAGAAACATATTTCTGAAAATTCCCCTTTGTTGGTTCTAGATTCTGGTTCATCAAACTATTCACTCATGTGCCACCAATGTGGCCAGTTTGTGCATTCTAAGTCATCTTATCACAACCCTATGAAGATGTTCCATCATTGTTTCCATTTGGGTAATCTGGAAAAGTTTTATAGGAAGTGTTTTCAGAAGAAAAAGTTTTGATCAGGGGATTCTAATGCCTGGTTATTAGGTATGATATGCTTTGTTTATCAGGGCTCCAACCATAGGCCTCAGAGTGAATCACATTTGTAGTCAGGGAATTACTGGGGGTGCGTAAGGCCTTGCCCAGTTTTCATTTATAGTGCTGGGATGGAGACATTCAAATTTTCTTATTTTATTTCTTGTTGTTCTTGTGGGTTTTCCCTTTTTTGTAAGAATCTCAGTGGTTATGTTTATCTGAAAGTGTCTCTTTGAATTTTTTGTTATTATTTGAGTGTACTTAGCCCTTATGTGGGTTGGTTTTGATTTTAGCAGTGCTTGTTTATATATTCTGGAGTTTTTTGGAATTTATGATTGGTGGTTCTGTTTCACTGTTTGTTTTTTCTTCATGGGTATCCCCTATGTTGGGGATTCTTGGTTTGCGTAAGTGTTTTCTGGTTCTTTTGGGAAGTTCCCTTGTTCTCAATTACGGTGGGAACATTTATCTGTTGGTATAGAGGAGTTTGTGTTAGTTCCTGTTTAGGTGTCATTGTGTTGGGGGTGAAAATGTTGATTGTGTTAGTTGGGTTCTTATGGTGGAGAGAACCCTCTCATGTTATCCCCTCATTCATGTGTTGTGGTTTCTTTTTGATCGGTTGGGTGTGAATTGTAGATTGAAAGGTCACCCCTAGGTTTGTGATTTCTTTTAGATTTGATCGAGCATGGATTCAATATTTTTCTATCTTTCAGTTGGGTGGATTTCGGGGAGAACAAAGTGTTTTTTGTGGGGATAATTGTCACACCCTGACCTTTCAATTCCTTTATTTTATTATTTTCTTGATCTTGATTCATTTGGTTAAGGTTCAGATTGAGTTCTCAATTTTAATTTTTATGTTTTTGAGTTTCTAGTGGAATTTTGGCTTATGCACGGTTAGCACATGGTTTAGGTAAACCGTGTAGCCCTACCCAGGTAACTGTGCAGCCTATGTTGGGTGTCCAATAGTGAGGCGCACGGTTTGGGAAACTAAGCAGTTTGGTTTTGTAACTAGATAAAGGTGTTCAGAATGGTTGGTGCATGGTTTGGAAACTGTGTGGCCAGCCCATGTGGGGTGCCCCTCCTTTCTAGTAGCTTGTACATGGTTGGTGCACAATTTGGTAAATCGTTCTTCCAAACCGTACGAGCTTCCCAACCATTTAAAAGTGTGGATTTACCTCTTTTCCCCTATATTCTTTTAACCCAAGATCAGGTTTCTCACCCCTTTCTTGGCCTAGGTGCACAAGGGGGTCCTCCCAACTCCTCCTCCCTTAATTTTCTTCCACTTTTGAATCCCTTTGAAGGTCCCAAGGTGAGATTCCATTGATTTTTAGTTGATTTCCCCTTTCCCTCTCCCTTCTCTCTTAAGTTTTCTGTGTTTCCTTGTGGAGTTTTACTCTTGTCCAAACCCTAGGGGTTAGGGTTTGTGTGTGATTCAATTTCTTTTTGATCTATGGTGTGTGAATCATCTATGGGTCTTAGTTCTTCCTTATCCAAGAGTTTCATCACATCCACACTCCATTGAGGTAGGTGTTTCCATGATTTTCCTTTCCATTTCAATCCATTGATTCCTATGGATTTTTAAACAATATACAAATGTGTTTCACATGATTTTGGTATATTGATTTGTCTTTGTATGGTATTTTTATGTTAAAAAAATTAGTGGAAGTGGTTTTTAAATAGGTTTCTTCAAATATGTTAAATAGTCATGCTCATAAGGTGTTTTCTAAAATTATAATTAAGTTTTAAAGTGAATTTAAGAACTTTTAGGGTCATTTTTCCCTATTCATGTTTTGATAACTTTGGTGAAAATATAAATTTCTCTTGATGTGTTGTTAGGATGCCTCTTTATGGTATAGTAGTTTGTGGTAAAAAAATTTAGAAATAGTCTCCTGGTTTTGGAATACTTTTGATTGATGTTGGAATTGTGTGACTTATTGTGTTGGTTTAAAGGAAAGTGGTGTTTCTTTAAAATGGATTTCATATGATTTCATGGAAACTCTAATTGTTTCATTGGATGTTGGCACATCCATGGGTGCACGAATTACACACATGGATGGTCATACAAATGATGATGACACTTAAGAGTGGTTCCCTTTTCCCTCAGAAAGTATTGTTGGTTTCTAAATAGTGTGTTGGTTCCTTCATTTTGATCTCTAATAGTGTTTCAAATTTTTTCTTCAAATCTTGTCTCATTTGGAAATTGAGATGTATTTTGGTAGATGTTGGCATAAAGGCCCATTTAGCACATTTCATAAGGTTTCATGCTTTAATCAAGTTTGGAAATGGTTTTATAATTGTATTTGGATTTGGAAAACTTAAAGTCCTGTTTGGAATGAAAACATGAAAGTGGTGTTTTATGTTTCTTTGGAAATGAAATGTGGTTTTGAAATTGCAAATACCTGATTGGAATCTTAGCATGTTAGGATAAATGTTTTGAATCTCAAATTATGTGACAACCTAGTTGGAATTTTTGAATGGATTGTTATGAAATGGGAACCCCTATGGAGGATTTCCCTGTGTGGGTTATCAGGGTAGGTGGTGTAGGTGATTAGGGTAGGCATGTGCGGTGGTGGAAGGTAAGGTGATTCACGCATGTGAGAGACTCTCCTTTCACCAAGTAATTTTACCATCAATTTCTTAGGCATCTTTTAGAGGATTAAGTGATGATTTATTATCTATCCCAATTAAATAGGTTAGAACCCCTTTGATTTATTAGAGGCTAGGTGGGTTGTGCCACTGGCGAGGCTAGTTTAGAGCAGCCAGTTGGTTATTGAATATGGAGTTTCACCATACGCCAGCAGGTGAGTATGACTTGAGTACATCCAGGGATAGCTCTATGAATGTTTAGGAAATTCCCATGGTTACTATCTGTATTTTTTGTTTATATTCTATTACACTCAGTTTCTTATTTATTCTGATTTTTTATTTCTAGCATGGCTTGGTATCATTCTGTTTTGAATTTGGATTGGGTTTTGGCTATAAAATGGTATATATTTATTGAAAATGGTAATGTGGTGTGTGTAGTTTTGAAAAAAAGAAAAGATTTGGATTTTTATTAAAAATAATAAAACCTATTTCTTTATATATCTTTCAAACTAGTGTTTTTTGATTGTTTTAGGTAAGTAAACGTACAAACTCTGTGGTGGTTTTCTACCAAGATGTTAATCTCACACCCTACTTGTGCGATTTAGTGTCGGTAGAACCGAGCTATTTTTTAGGTTCAGGTTCCTAATTCGTGTTCTCATTATTGGAGAAGGTTGGTCTTGTGGTTGGTGGTGACCAAGAGTTCAGATGGAGATCATGGTTGGATGGTTCAGTTTCAGTTTTATATTTAGTTTCTACTTTGTTCAGCTGTTGTAACTAAATCTATTTATATATTTATTTGAGATTCAGTTGTTATTTCTTATTGTGTATTCAGTTTCTCTATGTTTATCCTGATTTATTTGGGAAAAAATCATTCCCACAGTGATTACTTTGATGCCCAACACTAGTTGCCAGCCCATGGGGATTAGGAACTCGCTTCAGGCCATGTCTCGGACCAGGCTGGATGTTAGGTTGGATGGCATCCCAGCTTGGTTCATGACAACAGAACAATATAAGGGTGACCCGTAGGGTCTCTAATAAAGGGAATTTAAATGTTTCATTCCAATATTAGAATGATAGTTGTTATTATAAGAAAAATCTACCAATGGAAAGTGATCCTCTCAGCTCGGGTTGAAGTCTAACACATAGGCCCTCAGAATATCCTCCAACACCTGGATAGTCTTCTTGGTATTATTGTTTATTTGGGGATTAAACATCATTCTCATCCTCAACTGGGTCTTGAAAGCCTCTTGAAATTTTCTCCATAATCATTAAGTAAACCAATAATCATAATCAAAGATAATCGTTGAGGGTACCCTATGAATCCAGAAGATCTCCCACACATACAACCACCCTAGACTCCTAAATGAGCATTGGTCACTGATGGTTAGAAATTGTGCTAACTTGGTAAGCCATTCAATAATCACCCATATATAATTGTGTCTTATCATTTTCTGTGGAAGCCTCGTCAAAAATTAAATGCATATATCATCCCATTTCCACTATCTAATCTCAAGATACTGTGTCAAACCTACCAGAACTTGGTGCTCAGCCTTCACCTTCTGACATATGAGACACTGAGAAATTAACTCAACTAGGCTCCACCTAATTCTAGACCACTAAAACTTCCACTTAAGGTTCATGTATATATTTTACACACCAAGATGTATATCCATGGGGGAAGTGCGAAACTCCCTCATCACCTCCTCTCATAACATGACTGGAACCACCGGCATCCCTGAGAAAGTATAAAATGATCATCTTATTCTAAAACTATTTGGTTCATATTTTGTGGATATATTATCACATAGATCCATGTATTTAATTTATCCCAATTGATCCTATCTCACACACTTAAGAGGAAAAGGAGTCACCACTATTGACTGAAAAAAAAATTCACCTCTCTCCTCCACCAGGGTTAGATGTAATGAAGACAACTACTCAGATGCCTTCTCCACCTGGAGACAGAAATATTTCCTACTCAGGTCATCAACCACCACATTTACCTTCTCAATATTATAGACTATCTCAAAGTAATATTCCTATAGGAACTCCAATCAATGCCTTTTTCTTAGGTTAAGATCTCTCTTGGTGAAAATGTATCTAAGATTCTGGTGGTCTTAGTAAACAAAAAAATGATCACCTAGAAGATAATTCATCCATATATTTAGAGTTAGGACTACTTTGTACAACTATATGTTGTGATTCATGTAGTTTTTCTCATGGGGTCTCAACTTTCTCAACCCATATGTGATCACTTCCTTCTTTTGTATCAATACACAACTGAGCCCAGCACCGGAGACATCACAAAACTTTATATACTCCATGCCCTCCTCTAGTAGTCTCAACATAGAATCATTTTTCAACCACAATCTAAGCTTCTCAAAGGCTATAAAAAATTTCTTATTTTAGATAAATGACTATGATTTCCATATTAGGGTGGTCAAAGGGGCTGCAATCCTGCATAAGACTTCCATGAACCTCATATAATACCCCATTAAGCCAAGAAAGCTATACACCTCTGATGATCTCTTAAGTGGATCCCAAGAAAGAACCACATACATATTCTATGGTTCTATAGATAAACCTTTATTATATATTAAATAACATAAAAATTGAACCTCATGGATCCAAAATTGGCACTTCAAGATCTTACCATAAATTTGGTGCTCCTGGAGTAAGTCTAAGACCATGCACAAATTTTATGCATTCTACTCTTATGATGTAGAGTAAATTATTATGTATTCAATGAATACAACCATAAATTTGTCCATTTATGGAAATAATATCCAATTCATAAGAGCTATAAACACCATGGGGTAATTTTTTACACCAAATGCATCACCAGGAACTCATAGTGATTCTAGAGAAACCAGAATGTCGTGTTTATAATATTATCCTTGAAAACCATCAACTAGGGGTAGTTGAACCTAATATTGAACTTCAAGAACCAACTAACACCTCTAAACTAGTCTAAGAGGTCATAAATCCTTAGAAAGTGGTACTTGTTCTTTATTTTCACATGATTTAAGTGATAATAATCGACAAAAAGACTCAAGATTCCAACCTCCTTTTTCACTAACAAGACTGAAGCTACATTGGGGGCCACACTAGGTATGATAAAAACCTTCTCTCAAAGTTCCTACAACTAAAAAATCATCTCTTAGATCTTGGTGGGGTTAGATATGTCGTATAATATATCGTTGTGGTCCCAGGGTGAAAATCGATGTAGAAATCCATCTCCCTCTACGGAGGTAGTCTTGGAACATCCTTGGAGAAGACATCCATATAGTCCTACACTACCAAAGGAATATATATACCTGAAGATACTTATATACTAAGGGACAAACTTTATAACTAATGGGTGATAGATTTCAGCTTCTTTCTCACAAGGTTGACTAGATCCATCATGATATGTCTCTCACATACAAAGGAGAATCTTATCACATCTATCCAAAAGAATATTATACATCTGTAATGATAGAAAATCTGGTCCTGAACCATAGATAACTAGTCCATACACAATATTACATTATAATGTTTCATTGTGGTGGCTAAGAGGTCCCACAATAAACTCTCTCCACTGAAATCCAACTTGTATTACTGATGGATAATTGATATCTAATAACCTCTCATAGTAGGAAACTCTATCAAAATTTGTTGGGGGTAAGGTCTCAATGGTTAGCTCTATCTCTCAAATTAGGGATATAGGGATGAATTAATGAATCACACCTATTTCTAAAAGTATTGGGGAAAGAGTAGAAAAGACATAGATCATACCTCGAATCATCTCATGTGCATCCTAGTCGTATCCCTCTATAACCTGAATCTTCCTATGGAATCATCTACCAACTTTAAGAGCCTATATTAGGCCACCTGATGGTGGTGGTGGAATCATCTCATAGCATCAAACACCACTATAAGATCCTCCCTTAGTAGTTCCAACTTCTACTCTATCTATATCGCCTCCCTGGTGGCCACCCAGACCATGCATGGGAGATCTATGATCATAGAAATGCCTCTGTTGTGGTGGAACATTCATTGTCTACCTATTATTTTTAGTATCAAAGGTTGTGGAATCATGTTCCATATGACCCGTATTATCACAAGCATATCATAGGCCCTCCTCTAGATGGTTAGATCCCCTATGTGATCCCTAATCTATAGATCTATGCATCTGAGTCTGAGAATGAGTATACCTCCTATACTAAGAACTCAAAATATAATACCTGCTAGATACTAAAAATGACTCAACCACATGATGTCCCTTTTCAACTCCAACCACATAGAATATATCTACTAGGAATCTCTCAATCACTAGATCTCTCTCTAGAACTCCAACATAGGTCATAAGAAACAAGTAGACTATGATGGAAAAAAAATATCTGTGGAGACCCTTCTCAAAATTCCTCACCTAAAAGAAAATACCTCACAGTATATTGAGATAGTAATGTGTGAGTTCAGTGAACCTCACGGTGTACTCAGATACCATTATATCACCCTACTACAGCTTTATAATCTCTTAAATATATATGGAGTGTAAGTACAAAGGGAAATATTTGTCTTGAAATAGCTACTGTAAGTCTAACCATGAGAGAAAAATCTCATCATTAGTCTATGTGATAAGACTCCACCAGCACCCTACTACTCCATGAAGAAGGTTTTTCAAAATCACAACCATTTATCAGTTGTGGTATGAACAAGACTAAAGACTCATACCACCGACTCAAGCCAATCATTCACTGCTTGTGGGTCTAGCTCACAATGGATTCTCAACAGTCTCTAATACTATAACTCACATAACATGCTAAGCCTATGTAAATCATCAACCTAAACTACTGGTATTATCTACTGTTTAAAAGGTGAGGGTGACACTTCCTACCCATTTGGAGGAAACACCTCATGATATGGCCCCTGAACTGAGGCATCATCACTCAATGGATCATCATCGCGATCTTGTATCAGTAACTTAGATGGTTGTCTTCATAGAGGCATCCTAAAAGTGATCAAGAAATATCATGATTAGATAATCATATATATATATATGTATAGGGAGTTGAATCAAGGACATCCAATAGACTCAATCCAATATGATGCATAAACCATTGATTTGCAACAACTGATGTATCAACATGTCAGGCCAAAAAGAAGGTAGTCAGATTCATGTTGAATGGATACATCATCTTTCACATCAACACTAGGTTCCCTGGCCTGAAATTTGCACTCGAGACACTTTAACACCATTTCTTTAAGTTCCCAACCAATCCTCACCATGGGTCCTACTCCAACACCTACTTAAGGATAAACCTACTATGATACCACTCTGTCACATCCCAACCCACTAGGACCCACTTTCCCAGTCTCAAGCTAGGTGTGACCACCCCAAGACTTCCTCCAATAGGCTCTGGGATGGTGATAAGCACCAAGAAGGCATAAATGAAATGGGAGTCCTTAGCCTAATGTACCTGGATGTACACAAACAACCAAATCCATGAAACTATAGAGAGGTATAATAAAATACCACAACATTTAGAGTGTAACCATGCATGAAATAAACTCTAGGAAGTATATAAAAGTATGATAGTATAACCAAAGAATAAAAAGGGGGAAATACATAACCAACTAGAAATAAATTCCCAACTTAACAACAACTGGAAAATGAAGGTTGAAGAGATATTGGCTCCTGATCTCCAAGTCTGACCACAGAACTTGGTCAATGAAACAAAGAATCACTAAGCTTTACTAATTTCATTTTCAATATGCCTATCATATACATAAGACATGACATGTGTGGGAAAATCCCATGTAGGGGTGAGTATATACATACTTAGTAATATGCCCCCAAAAATTAAAAGGGAGAAATAGAGAGATACAACAGAATTAATCTCAATGCATAGTAAGATGGAAATGAAAACCCAATACACTAATATATATATATATATATATATATATATATATATATATCTGTGTGTGTGTGTTCTCATAAATTAACCCATATGATAGTGAAAAGGGATCTCTATATCCACTGCCTAGCTATGTACAGTGAGTCTGATTACATCTCCAAAGTTCTTTCTATGATGCTTAACATCATGCATAACCTCGTAAGAATTTGTGTGGAGGGGCACACACATCATTGTTGTTCTCCACATCCAAGGGATCCATAACACTAGTGGAGGACCCACTCCCCATTGGAGCTCAAAGATAAGGGATAACCACTCCATAGATAGAGGACCTTCACCCTACCATATCATTTAGGAGTACCTAATGTACCTATATAAAGAGTATGGGGGACCTACGCCCTAGTATGATAGGGGAGTACCGAACCTAGCATTAATATGATGATCCTTCCCTGATCACTTCCATCATCAAGCATCACTTAGAGAAGCATCATTCTCAAAACACCTCACATCATATCTTGTATGACACAATTATGGATACCATCTCATTCTATGTGAAAAAACACTCAGGATATGCTACTCACATGACACAATTCTAGTCCTAAAAAAGGATATATGTAAGGTAGAACTTATTGGGAGAAGTACACATTGTGTATGTGGGGTCACATGGTGCGTGACCTTGCCTTATTTCATGGGTGTGTTCTCCCCTAAACACATCTTGGGAATCCATGTCATACCACACAATGATTAAAGGTAGTACACGATATGTCTTAGCCACCTGGTACCTCCCTGTACTCTTCCAACCTATGCATGTGTATGTCAATCCATGCTCATGTACATGGTCATGTCCAAGTATTATATCCTTGTTTGAGTACATTTTCATGCCCATGTATTGTGGTTTTGGTTGTTTTTTTGGCCGTTTCCATGCTCGTGTACTCTCAGAGTACACGTTGAGACTCCAACATAGGCTAACACAGTTTTTATAGTGACATACATGGCGTGTGATATTTATCTCAACAAAAACCCTAGTTTTCATACCTAGGGGGATACATGATGTGTGTTTATAATGACCCATACTTTACATACATTGTTAATACTTCAAAATTGAAGCAACATATGACAAAACCACAAAGGACCGTATAGGTATAGTGTCTTTAAAAACTGGGAAACATAAACATCTGGTTCATAAATCTTCTACAGTGTCTCCCATTTATATCATCATATCTAGGGTCCCTTGTAGCATATTCTACTTAATATCTATCTTCCTGACCTGGGGAAAAGAAAACATAAAAGGGTGAGCTCAAATGCTCATCAAGGGCAAATAAAGGAAATAAAAATCATATCATATCTTTTTGAAAATCAAAACCTACAAAAGAGATCATAATATCTTAACATGGAATAAATCATAGAAGTGAAAATGAGATCCCCATAATCATAACATAAAACTTGAAACTTTGTGCCATGCACACATAATCATGTAAAATCATTTCTTGTTAGTCATGACTCATTGCCAAGACTATCTTAGTGGACAAAGTCCCTTTCTGAATCGAGTAACCCTCGTTTCAGTCCTGTTTCACTGAACCGGTATAACCTACCGTTCCAGCCCTGTATATCTCATGAGATATAAAATCTTTACCCAATGCATTGTAGGGAGATATAGGTCCCACCCATCTTATAATGAATCCTTTCTTATGTGTGCCACATAATCATAAATCATACATCATCGCATAACCCATGTAATAAAAATGGGATTCTTAAACAACATGACATCATAAAACAATTCATATAAGATAAAGGAATTCATAAAAATGTTTCCATCACAACATAATCAAATCCATGTAATAATAGGGATAAAAACAGAACCCTTTTATTATCTTAGATGGAAAATAATTTTGATAAAATACTTGAACTTCATTCTTGAGGAAAATATCCTTTATACTTCAAAAACAATTTTCCTTTCTTAACAGGTCATACAATTTTAAAATAAAAGAAGTTGATTAAAAATAAACTTGAATACTTGTAAAGGAAGCTTCTTGGAAATAATTTTTTTGAAATCCATTCATGTCGTATAAGTTAAAAAAAACATTCTTCGTACTTTTGTCGGAAAAGTCAAAAAGTACCGCGTACGAAAAACGACAAAAGATTCCTTTCATACATATTACTAAAAACTCACCGAAGGGTAAAAATGGATTTAAACAATTGTAGGTGGATGGAAATAATATTACATATTGATGAAACATGGATGTGGATGATAAAATACACCCCAGTAAATACTTACGAATAAACAATCTCGGATAAAAATGAGATTGTGATATTTCCCTTAACTTAGGTCCGATTTGCTTTTTACGTGTCCAAAGCTCCTTTATAATGGTTTAAATAATGTTATTGACTTATTCCAGAATCATACATATTGATATGATATCATATATGGTCATATTCTTAGCTTCTTGTTAGTAATATTTCATTGTTACTTGTTACTCGGGTCTTTATTGCCTTTTGTTCTTATGCGTGTTTTGCCGAATACATTCTTATTATTCTTTTAAGGTTATAGATACCTTATATCCAGAATGGTATTAGTGTAACATATATCATATTTATTCATTCAATTTATATAATTACTATGTAATGATGATCATGTAGAACGAGTCGCATCACATCGTGGAGACGGTATTCCGTACGTACGCACGAGTGATGATATCATTCCTATGATCGTGGAACTGTATTGGAGTATATATATATTATTTCAGTATCAATATTACTTTATAATAATCATAAATAGTTACTCATTACACCATTATACCCATCCTTGTAAAGTGATGGTGGAAAATAGATTACACCACGGCGTGGAGACGGTATTCCGTACGTACGCACGCGCGGTGATTTCATTTTTTCGTAGGATGGATAGAAGGTGAATTTGGGTTGTTTCATATTCATAATAACATATCAGTATGTAAGTAATACTGATGTTATTACTTTATCATGAAACAACTAAAGAAGAAGAAGTTGAAGAAGAAAGAAATTGAAAAGATCGGTAATGGATATTACCTCTTCTTTGGAACGCCTCTATGAATCCTCCACTTAGGGAACTAAGATTGGTCTTTGAAGAAGACCAGGACCTCTAGGATTATTCTAGGGAAGTGGAGAGGAGAAAATGGCAGGGGTTGGCCGAGCTTGAGTGCTCAATTTGGTGTGAGGAGGAGGGGGAGGAGGTGCCCTTTTATAAGGGAGGAGAGGGGCACCTTAGGAATATCTCAAAATATTATTTTATATTAAAGTCAAAATCGGTTTATAATGGTTCCAAAGGGTCTTATTTCGAAGATAAAGTGGGGATGGGTCGAAATCCTATCAACCAATAGGATTTAGACAATTTTAGGGTATTATTTTAACCTCATCAATTAGATTTAACTCTAAGTTAATTAATTTAACTTTTACCGTGTCTTTTTGTTTTCTTTCACTATATGGTTAATACACTTACTATAACATGCAAAACGAACCCCAAATTGTTTATTATTAATATATATATCCTTATCTAAGTCATTTGGCCGAACCTTAGATTTTTAGGAATAAAATAACAATTAATAATATAATATTTAATTTAACAACTATTTTGTGTCAATTTTGACACTATTTGATATATGATTTTTGTTAAAGTCATAACAGAATTATATGTTCGAACCAAGTTTATTAAATCAACATTAATATATCATAGTAACCTAGAAAATTAGTGGAATTCATAAAAAGTCTCAAATTACATTTATTTTGGTGTTTATAACATCAATTATGTCAATATTTCATTAATAAGATAATTACTGCATCATCATTGTGTCATAAATAAATTAAATTATTTAATGTCTAAAAATTACAAATAAAATACCATTATGTAGGAAATCTTTTTAGATTTCTAATGAATATTTATAGTCGAATTTATCTTATGTATAACCCCATATTAAAAATGATTTACTTATTAAACTTTGATTTTAACTATTTTAACCCTTCTTTAAATAAATTAATAATAAATGTCCTAATCTAATCCAAGTGGGCCTAAATGGTCATATTTTATTCCTAAGTTTGTTTTTGGTCGAATTAAACTTGTCCAATAGAATTATTACATGTGTTAGGGTAATATTAATATCATATTTACCCTTAGTTACCCTATTTACTATTAACCACGGTAAAAAAAGTAAAAAGTTACTATTCACCAAAAAATTATTTTTATCTCATTGAACCACATTTTACTTACTGATATCAACCGTGTCTGTCGGATTTTTGAAATTCCATTCACAGAAGCGGTAAAATTAAGTTTTATGCAAAATTCAGTTTTTAACCTACCACTTAGTGGTTTCACTATTCATCAAAAATTGAAAGTTTTCAGAAAAATACAAAAATTTCACCCTAGGCTAATTTCGATATTCTGAGTCCAAAAATGAAGTCCATTTTGAAAAATAAAATTTATAAAATTTCAAAAAGTGGTTATTACTATTCATAACGACTAGTTTTAATAGCATATTGTTGTTTAGTGAAACTCGGTATTGCGTACGACGCAAGCTATCGAGGAAGGTCGCGATTGCGTGTAAAGAAATCCAAGCAAGTGTTGTGTAGAAAAAGATTCCTTTGATGATTTATATAACATAAAAGTCTCGGGTGTTACATTCTACCCCCCTTAAAAAGAATTTCTCCCTCGAAATTCGTCACTTTGTAACAAACAGATGAGGATACTTCTCCCTCATCATATCCTCAAGCTCCCATGTAGCTTCTTCAAGTTGGTGGTTCCTCCATAAAACTTTCACCAATCGAGTGGTCTTGTTTCGTAGGAATTTTTCGCTATGATCCAGAATCTCTATCGGCTGTTCTTCATAAGAAAGATCTTGCTCCAGCGGTACAACTTCTGAGCTGAGTACATGTGAAGGATCTGGTATGTACTTTCTCAGGAGAGATACATGGAACACATCGTGAACTTGAGAGAGATTCGGTGGAAGCGCCAATCGGTAAGCTACCTTCCCAACACGATCCATTATTTCGAAAGGACCGATATATCTAGGGCTCAACTTCCCCTTCTTTCCAAATCTCATAACCCTCTTCCAGGGAGATATTCGTAAGAACACTTTATCACCCACTTCAAACTCTAGGTCTTTTCTTCGGTTGTTGGCATAACTTTTCTGTCGACTCTGAGCTGCTCTTATGTGTTGTTGAATATATCTGACCTTTTCTGCCATTTCATCAACGAGATCAGGTCCTAATAGATTTCTTTCCCCAACTTCATCCCAGTAAGTTGGAGTCCTGCATTTCTTTCCATAGAGAGCTTCATAAGGAGCCATCTGGATACTGGAGTGAAAGCTATTATTATAAGAAAATTCCACCAAAGGTAGGTGTTGATCCCAACCTCCTTTGAAATCCATAGAGCAAGCTCTCAACATATCTTCTAGGGTTTGAATTGTTCTCTCAGACTGACCGTCTGTCTGGGGATGATAAGCAGTGCTGAAACTCAACTCTGTATCCAGAGTATGCTGAAGACTTCGCCAGAACTTCGAGGTAAATCTCGGATCCCGATCAGATATAATAGAAAGTGGTACTCCATGCAATCTTATCACTTCCTTTACATATATCCTGGCAAGCTGGTCTAGAGAGAAATCCTCTCTAATAGCAATGAAGTGTGCAGACTTTGTAAGACGATCAACTATGACCCAAATAACATTATTGCCTTTGGATGTTTTAGGAAGTCCTGTGACAAAGTCCATAGTGATGTTTTCCCATTTCCATTCGGGTATGGGTAATGGTTGTAACATCCCTTTAGAATTCTGTCTCTCAGCTTTAACTTGTTGACAAACCAAGCATCGAGAGACATATTCAGCAACATCTATTTTCATGCCATCCCACCAGAAGTACTCTTTCAGGCCCCTATACATCTTCGTGCTTCCAGGATGAATAGAGAATGAAGAACTATGAGCCTCATCTAGCAACTCCTTCTTTAATTCGGGGATGGGAGGAACACAAACCCGATTCCTGAACTTTATTATCCCATCACAATCAAGGTTGAATTCAGGAACATTTCTCACCTTCTTTTGTAACTCGACATCTTCTTTCTGTGCCTCTTTAATCTTCGCATGTATAGATGGTTGAACATTCATTTGAGAAAGATAATATTTTTCCCCTTCCATTATAATTCCAAGATCCATCCTTTGTAAATCCATAAATATTGGATATTTTGTGATCCTCATCATGGATAAACTAGCATGGTCTTGTCGACTTAATGCATCTGCCACCTTGTTTGCTTTCCCAGGGTGGTAATGGATTGAGCAGTCATAATCCTTAATCAGCTCCAACCATCTTCTTTGGCGCATATTCAACTCCTTTTGTGTGAAAATATACTTTAAACTTTTATGATCAGTATAAATATCACACATTTCACCATAAAGGTAATGCCTCCAAATCTTTAATGCAAAGATTACCGCAGCCAACTCCAAATCATGTGTTGGGTAATTTTGCTCATGGATTTTCAACTGTCGTGAGGCATAAGCTATCACCATATCATTTTGCATAAGAACACACCCCAATCCTTTCTTGGATGCATCACTGTAGATCACAAACCTTTCTCCACTACAAGGCAGCGTGAGCACAGGTGCACTGGATAACCTTCTTTTCAACTCCTTGAAATTCTATTCACATTCCTCTGTCCAGACAAACTTAACTCCTTTCCGAGTCAACTTGGTGAGTGGATTAGATAATCATGAAAAATCTTTTACAAAACGTCGATAATATCCATCCAAACCAAGAAAACTTCGGATCTCAGTTACTGTTGTTAGTCTTGACCATCTTTCGATAACCTCTGTTTTTGCTGGATCCACAGATATCCCCTCTTTTGAGATTATGTGACCCAAAAATGAAACTTTTTGAAGCCAAAATTCACACTTGGTAAATTTGGCATAAAGCTTCTCCTTTCTCAGGGTCTTCAATATAATTCTCAAGTGATCTTCATGCTCTTCCTTTCTCTTTGAATAGACAAGAATATCGTCTATAAAGACTACCACAAATTGATCAAGATAGTCTCTAAAGACTCTATTCATTAGATCCATGAAGATAGAAGGGGAATTAGTAAGACCAAATGGCATCACTATAAATTCATAGTGTCTATACCTTGTACGGAAAGCCGTCTTTGGTATATCCTCCCTATTGACCCTTAATTGATGATACCCTGAATGAAGATCAATCTTGGAAAAGTATTGAGCTCCGCGTAGTTGGTCAAATAAGTCATCAATGCGTGGGAGAGGATATTTGTTCTTGATAGTGATCTTGTTAAGTTCTCGATAATCAATGCAGAGTCTCATTGATCCATCTTTCTTCTTAACAAATAGAACAGGTGCTCCCCAAGGTGACACACTAGGGCGTATGAATCCCTTATCAAGATTCTCTTGGAGTTGCTTCTTCAATTCCTGCAACTCAATTGGGGCCATTCTATAAGGTGTCTTTGAAATAGGAAAAGCACCCGGTACGAGTTCTATTGAAAACTCAACTTCACAATTTGGTGGAAGACCCGGTAATTCCTACGGAAAGACATCATCAAACTCCCTTACAATGGGCATATTCTTAATCGTGAGTTTCTCACCAACCATTTGAGATAAATAACCTTCATTTAGTGGAATCAATACCCATAAGATGGAAAAAATTTCCACTGGAAGGTTATGTTCATCCTTGCATTGGTATACAATCGTAGATTGATCTGGAATATGAAATGTGACTTCCCTTATTTGGAAATTGATATGAGCTCCATGTAGAGAAAGCCAATCCATGCCAAGAATCACATCAAATTCTACTAAAGGAAGGATCACAAGATTTGCAGGAAGCACTTTCCCACAAACTTCGATCGGAGACGAATTATAAACTTTTGATGCGACTGTTGTGCCATTAGGTGTTGTCACAGCTAACTCAACATCTAATTGTTGAGGTAATACGGTGATACCCTTAGAAAATTCTTTAGAAATAAAAGAGTGGGTGGATCCAGAATCAAATAAAACATTTTCTACTTTAGAGTGGACGGTAAGTGTACCTTTCACCACTTCGTTATCGTACTCCACATCACTGATAGAAATTGCATGTGACTTTCCTTTGTCTTTAGCCTTAAGATTTTGTTGACGTCGACCATCATCATCAACCCTTGGATTTGGGAATTGATTGGCATAATGCCCCATCTCCTTTCACTTGAAACATTGAAGTGTAGTAGGTTCATTCTGTGTATCCCTTCCTTTGTTTGCATCATTAGACATATTCTTCCCATTATCACGGCATTCAAATGCCCGATGACCTTCTTTTCCACATTTAAAACATTTACTTGTCCCTTTAAGACAACTCCCTCCATGTTTCTTTCCACACTTTGAGCATAAGGAAAAGCTCATCTTCTTTTCCGTGTGCTCTTTAGATTTTTCTTTGAATTCCATCTTCCTCTTCTTATCAAACCCATGTGACTGATGGGTTACTCCAATCTCCATCTCGACTTTGAGAGCACATCGAACGATTTCCTCGTAGCTATTGAAGTCCCTTATGGATAACGCCCTTCGAAGACTTGGTTTTAAGCCACTAAAGAATCGATCGATCTTACTCTCAGGTTGGATAATAATACCAGAAGCGTACCTTGCAAGTCTTGTAAAAATTGCTTCATAGGTACCAACAGATTCATCATCCCTTTGCTTCAGTTCAAGGAACTCTTTGTCCATCTTTGTTCGGAGAATACGAGGGAAGTACTTATTGAAAAATAAGTTCTTGAACTCGTCCCATTCCATAGACTCAATTTCATCCCTTTTCCTCGTATTCTTAATAAGATTCCACCATTGATCAGCATCTCTTTCCAAACGATACACTGCTAGGATGACTTTCTCATGTTCAGAACATTGAAGAACTGAAAATATCTTTTCAGTAGTACTAATCCATTGTTCAGCAACTAATGGATCAGTAGACCCGCTGAAAGAAGGTGGACGCTGCCTCATGAAGGATTCAACATAATGTTGCTCCTTCCTTTGCTCGTTTGGAAGTCCTGCATGATTCATAGCTTGAGAAAGTTGTGTGAGCATGGCTACAAGATTTTGCATTCCAGCTCCCATATCGTTTGGTTGCTCAGGGGGACAATCATTGCATTTCCCATCGCATTCCGCATTAACACGGTTCCTTCGGGTTCCAGCCATTGACTAAAACCAAGAAGAATAGTGTGAGCAACAGTAATTATAATAGGAAAACCACATAATCAAGGATAAAATTTCACACTTAAGGTTTTATCCTAGGGTATTCATGGCCATTTCTAAAACACTAAGATTGTGTTCTATTCTTAGACTTATTCTTAGGGTTATTACTAAGGCTTTCACATCCTAGTTTCCAAAGGTTGACTATAACTTTCCCTCTGATACCAACTATAACGACCCATACTTTACATACATTGTTAATACTTCAAAATTGAAGCAACATATGACAAAACCACAAAGGACCGTATAGGTATAGTGTCTTTAAAAACTGGGAAACATAAACATCTGGTTCATAAATCTTCTACAGTGTCTCCCATTTATTTCATCATATCTAGGGTCCCTTTTAGCATATTCTACTTAATATCCATCTTCCTGACCTGGGGAAAAGAAAACATAAAAGGGTGAGCTCAAATGCTCAGCAAGGGCAAATAAAGGAAATAAAAATCATATCATATCTTTTTGAAAATCAAAACCTGCAAAAGAGATCATAATATCTTAACATGGAATAAATCATAGAAGTGAAAATGAGATCCCCATAATCATAACATAAAACTTGAAACTTTGTGGAATGCACACATAATCATGGAAAATCATTTCTTGTTATTCATGACTCATTGCCAAGACTATCTTAGTGGACAAAGTCCCTTTCTGAATCGAGTAACCCTCGTTTCAGTCCTGTTTCACTGAACCGGTATAACCTACCGTTCCAGCCCTGTCTATCTCATGAGATATAAAATCTTTACCCAATGCATTGGAGGGAGATATAGGTCCCACCCATCTTATAATGAATCCTTTCTTATGTGTGCCACATAATCATAAATCATACATCATCGCATAACCCATGTAATAAAAATGGGATTCTTAAACAACATGACATCATAAAACAATTCATATAAGATAAAGGAATTCATAAAAATGTTTCCATCACAACATAATCAAATCCATGTAATAATAGGGATAAAAACAGAACCCTTTTATTATCTTAGATGGAAAATAATTTTGATAAAATACTTGAACTTCATTCTTGAGGAAAATATACTTTCTACTTCAAAAACACTTTTCCTTTCTTAACAGTTCATACAATTTTGAAATAAAAGAAGTTGATTAAAAATAAACTTGAATACTTGTAAAGGAAGCTTCTTGGAAATAATTTTTTTGAAATCCATTCATGTCGTATAAGTTAAAAAAAACATTCTTCGTACTTTTGTCGGAAAAGTCAAAAAGTACCTCGTACGAAAAACGACAAAAGATTCCTTTCATACATATTACTAAAAACTCACCGAAGGGTAAAAATGGATTTAAACAATTGTAGGTGGATGGAAATAATATTACATATTGATGAAACATGGATGTGGATGATAAAATACACCTCAGTAAATACTTACGAATAAACAATCTCGGATAAAAATGAGATTGTGATATTTCCCTTACCTTAGGTCTGATTTGCTTTGTACGTGTTCAAAGCTCCTGTATAATGGTTTAAATAATGTTATTTACTTATTCCATAATCATACATATTGATATGATATCATATATGGTCATATTCTTAGCTTCTTGTTAGTAATATTTCATTGTTACTTGTTACTCGGGTTTTTATTGCCTTTTGTTCTTATGCGTGTTTTGCCGAATACATTCTTATTCTTCTTTTAAGGTTATAGATACCTTATATCCAGAATGGTATTAGTGTAACATATATCATATTTATTCATTCAATTTATATAATTACTATGTAATGATGATCATGTAGAACGAGTCGCATCACATCGTGGAGACGGTATTCCGTACGTACGCACGAGTGATGATATCGTTCCTATGATCGTGGAACTGTATTGGAGTATATATATATTATTTCAGTATCAATATTACTTTATAATAATCATAAATAGTTACTCATTACACCATTATACCCATCCTTGTAAAGTGATGGTGGAAAATAGATTACACCACGGCGTGGAGACAGTATTCCGTACGTACGCACGCGCGGTGATTTCATTTTTCCGTAGGATGGATAGAAGGTGAATTAGGGTTGTTTCATATTCATAATAACATATCAGTATGTAAGTAATACTGATGTTATTACTTTATCATGAAACAACTAAAGAAGAAGAAGTTGAAGAAGAAAGAAATTGAAAAGATCGGTAATGGATATTACCTCTTCTTTGGAACGCCTCTTTGAATCCTCCACTTAGGGAACTAAGATTGGTCTTTGAAGAAGACCAGGACCTCTAGTATTATTCTAGGGAAGTGGAGAGGAGAAAATGGCAGGGGTTGGCCGAGCTTGAGTGCTCAATTTGGTGTGAGGAGGAGGGGGAGGAGGTGCCCTTTTATAAGGGAGGAGAGGGGCACCTTAGGAATATCTCAAAATATTATTTTATATTAAAGTCAAAATCGGTTTATAATGGTTCCAAAGGGTCTTATTTCGAAGATAAAGTGGGGACGGGTCGAAATACTATCAACCAATAGGATTTAGAAAAGTTTAGGGTATTATTTTAACCTCATCAATTAGATTTAACTCTAAGTTAATTAATTTAACTTTTACCGTGTCTTTTTGTTTTCTTTCACTATATGGTTAATACACTTACTATAACATGCCAAACGAACCCCAAATTGTTTATTATTAATATATATATCCTTATCTAAGTCATTTGGACGAACCTTAGATTTTTAGGAATAAAATAACAATTAATAATATAATATTTGATTTAAAAACTATTTTGTGTCAATTTTGACTATTTTAACCCTTCTTTAAATGAATTAATAATAAATGTCCTAATCTAATCCAAGTGGGCCTAAATGGTCATATTTTATTCCTAAGTTTGTTTTTGGTCGAATTACACTTGTCCAATAGAATTAGGACATGTGTTAGGGTAATATTAATATCATATTTACCCTTAGTTACCCTATTTACTATTAACCGCGGTAAAAAAAGTAAAAAGTTACTATTCACCAAAAAATTATTTTTATCTCATTGAACCACAATTTACTTACTGATATCAACTGTGTCTGTCGGATTTTTGAAATTCCATTCACAGAAGCGGTAAAATTAAGTTTTATGCAAAATTCAGTTTTTAACCTACCACTTAGTGGTTTCACTATTCATCAAAAATTGAAAGTTTTTAGAAAAATACCAAAATTTCACCCTAGGCTAATTTCGATATTCTGAGTCCAAAAATGAAGTCCATTTTGAAAAATAAAATTTATAAAATTTCAAAAAGTGGTTATTACTATTCATAACGGCTAATTTTAATATCATATTGTTGTTTAGTGAAACTCGGTATTGCGTACGACGCAAGCTATCGAGGAAGGTCGCGATTGCGTGTAAAGCAAGCCAAGAAAGTGTTTTGTAGAAAAAGATTCCTTTGATGATTTATATAACATAAAAGTCTCGGGTGTTACAGTGTTCTTTCAGACTACACACTGTTTTGTTGGGTTTTTTATAGGAAGTAAATCCATTTCTTTACGTGGTTTCCCAATCCACTGATTTCACCACAAATCTTACCATTTGACCACCTGAAACCGAAAGGAAATGACTTTAGCCATTGATTCTCAGCATCTGGTCACTAGAAATCGGAATGAGATCACCCGTACAAGAGTTTTTTGTGCATCCACTACCATTTGGGGTCCCAAAACCCATATCAACCTCCCACAAATCATGATCCCTTCATACTCCATCCCCAAATCTCTAATCCTTCCATCACTCATGCAAACACCAAGAATATAATGATTCAATCACACTCAAACCTACCCTGGAAAAGTCAAACTGCAATCTTTTGGGCTAATGATGAAGACCACAAAGAATAATGGGGGGAAATCACACAGAAAAAGTGATATTGTCATTGGATGATGCAATCTAGGATAATGACTAAGGATCATGGATATAATTGGGGTGCAAATCATGTGCACAATAAGATAATAATTATTGTTTTAAAGAAGACAAAAATCAATGGGAACATGAAAAGAACTTAAATCAATCAAATCATATGAAATCTACAATTTAAAATTTTCATTAAATGGGCGCAAACCATAAATAACAAGACCTGCCTTAATTATGGATTGATTGTTGGTGAAGAGTGTGTTCACCAGTGATGAAGAAAATATAACATGTTCACTACTTTCCTCTCAATCCACTTGGATCTAGTAATCAATCCACGTCCTCAGGGTTTCCAATGTCAATGAAGAACTCTCTCCTCTAATCCTCCCAATTTTATGTGGATAACCCTAAAAAATACCATAACAATGTATTTATATAGTATTAAGATACTTTAGGTCATTTAATTAAAATAAATAAATGATATATTTATTTTTTAAAATTCACCTTTCAATGGTCACCTCCCACAGAATATCTGACACCATCCAACCTTAGGTCATTCCTAGGGTAAACCATGTGTTCTGAAATCATCCATGGTATCATATTTCCCATATAATGTATCTAAAAATGGGGAAACCATTTAAACTAAAAAATGATCATGCATGCATTAAAATATATTAATATTTCTAATATATTAATTTCAGGGTCCTAATACATCGAAACAACATTCTAAATCTGAGGATAAATCTAGATATATACATAGAAATATTCAAAGGACTAATCCATAAAAACCGAAGAAATTACACTAAAGGTTCCTAATAGAGTGAAACCAGGCGAAGAAATATCAGATAGAGATTTGTCTTGTGAGTCCATCAGATAGATAATACTGAATATATACCATCGAACATAGGAGTTCTTTCAAATTACATCAGATAAAAATTTTCTTAATAGAGTTATAAGGATAATAACATAAACTTTATAAATTCCTTAACAATGTGTCAACGATAAGTAGTTCATTCATAATTTCTAAATCTAATTTTTTTATGGAAGTTAAAAAAAATTATTCACATTTAGATCTTAAGAAACTTCAAGACTATCCTATAAGTATTGAGATGAATCCAATGAAATTTATTGAGCGGTAAGTCTGAATTTATTATTTGAGTTGAGTAGGAAAATACTTTTGGGTACTCGCTTTTTCTCTTGGAAGCATGCCTATATAAAGGGGTGAAATGGTATAGGAGAACAACTATTCATACATACAGAGGAGTGAAATTTATAAAGGAATTATTCCATGAGTATTCAACCAAGGCACTACTTAGTTAAATGATGGGAATCAAACTAAGGATATTTGAGTAGAAGAACATCGAAATGGGTTTCATTGAGTGAAAAAAGGAAGTATCATAACAAGTTTCATTGGCATAAGAAGAATATAAGAATGAGTTCTCAATTTATTTTCTACTTAGTTGAATTATGTGCACTAAATGAAGAATAATCATCAAACCAAGGGTTATTGGACCAAGTTTCACTAGAATGAAGTGCATTAATTTGATGAGTATAGGACAAAGGCATATCAGATGAAGATTGTGACCCATCAAATAAAGGTAATACTAAATAGATCTTGATTATATGAATGTTTTCTAAGGTAAATTTCTATACAAAGTTATATAAGGTGATATTGAGTTATCCAGGTATTTTTAATATCAATAAGAATTTTTGAGAGCAAAAAACTCTTAAGATAGTTGTTAAAGATCTTGAATATTTTAAACAGGTGAATGTGATCCAATTTTACTGTGGAGAAATAAAATATCAAGAAAAATATCTTTCTATAGTCGATTAGAGAATAATAAGGAAGATATTATAGTTGGGGTGCAGAAGAAATTACTGAAAAGGATTATGGATAGGGTGTATAAATTGCTGGAAAAAAATTGGATATGATTAGTACAGTTGAGGGGTATAACCAACTATGGTGGAAGATTTGATTGATGGGGTGTAAAAACAAGGATGGTTGGAGTAACAATTACTAGGGTGTAGAACCATGGTTAGCTGGAGGAACGATTACATGGGTGTAGGGTCATTTCATACTTGTGATTTTTTATTTTTGAAATAATTACGTAAAAAGAATCCATGTTAGGGGGAAACCAACATATAAAGGAGTAGGTATTTGTATTGAACCTTGTAAATATTGTGTTCTAATCTATCACTTTATATTACAGCATAAAAAGTGAGTTTGATAAATATATTTGAGTGGATCATAACCCTAACAAGTTTCATAGGCTGATTTTGTAAGAAGAAATCAAAAAAAAATTAATCACTTATTCATCCCCTCCCATATCAGTAATTTTACATAGATTAGGGAACTTTAACATAATTTAAGTTTGGTGGAGGGAACCTTTTTAGTTTAGGATTATCATTTTTTATGTATTTTTTAAATTATATGTGTTTCTTTTTCAATTTTATCTACTTTTTTAAAAAAAATAACTTAATTTGAATTCCCTTTCAACTTTGAATCTATTATAAGAATGAGGAACTAATTTGAACCATTTAATAACATAGGTGAATTCTAAACTGAACTCTTTTTTCAAATTCTAAGTGAGGGAAATTCATGTTAGGACCATTGATTTTTGAATCCCATGCCATGAAATACTATCTTATATTTATAATCACTTACTTTTAAGGATTATGAACATATTTTGGAATCTTCGTTACAGTGTAATTTTTATTGATAGAACTAAGGCTTGACTAAATAACTATAACTTACTAAATAATCTAGTTAAAACCTTGGATTATTCAAGTACTTTTTACTATAAATTATAGAGTCATTATTTTGATTTGAAATCCCTTTTTCAATGAACTGTATTTCAAGTCCTACCTTCACATTTAATCCTTGTATCCCTTAGAATTCATGAATAAATTTGTTATAAAAACACAATATAGAAGATAATTAATGTTCTATGTAACACCCCAAGCTTCCACAGTACACTTCTCTTTGAATAATACAGTAGCGTGTGTTGTACGCAACTTTGAGTTTTAACACACACCACAACCAATCAAACTAGCCGTTATGAATAGGAATACCCACCTTTTGAAATTTTATACATTTTATCTTTCAAAATGGACTTCATTTTTGGATTCGGAATATCGAAATTATCCTAGGGTGAAATTTTTGTATTTTTCTTAAAACTTTCAATTTTTGATGAATAGTGAAAAAACATTGAGTTATAGCTTAAAAAAGAATTTTTATTTAAAGAATTATTTATTTTATTTAAATTTAATTAAGGTCAAAATAGATACATAATACCTATATAAGTTCAATTTAATTCATTGGAGTTAGTTTAGAATAATTTTAGATATATAAAAATTTTATTGAACTTTTCACCGTCTTTTACCCAACTCCTAGGAGAATTTGCAAATTCACATAAAACTTAATTTTACCGCTTCTGTGAGTGGAATTTCAAAAATCCGAGAGACACGATTAATATCAAGGAGTAAAATGTGGTTCAATAAGATGAAAATAATTTTTGGTGAATAGTAACTTTTTACTTTTATTTACCACAGTTAAAAGTAAATAGGGTAATTAAGGGTAAAAATGATATTAATATTACCCTAACACATGTCCTAATTCTATTGGAAAAGTTTATCTCGACCAAAAAACCTTAGGAATAAAATATTATCATTTAGGTTCACTTGGATTAGATTAGGACATTTATTATTATTTAATTCAAAGAAGAATTAAAAGAGTTAAAATCAATGTTTAATAACTAAAACATTTTTAGTATAGGGTTATACATAATATAAATTAGATTATAAATATTCATTATAAAGATAAAAGTATTTCCTACATAATGGTATTTTATTTATAATTTTTATACATTAAATAATTTAATTTATTTATGAAACAATGGTGATGCAGTAATTACCTAATTAATGAAATATTAAGATAATTGATATTATAAATACCCAAATAAATGTAATTTGAAACTTTTTATGAATTAAATTAATTTTATAGGATAATATGATATATTAATATTGGTTATATGAATTTTTTTGAAGTAATAATGCTGTTATAAATTTATCAAAAACAAAATACCCAATAGTGTCAAAATTGGCATAAAAGAGTTTTTAAAACAAATATTATATTATTAATTGATATTCTATTCCTAAAAATCTAAGGTTCGTCCAAAGGACTTATATAATGATAGGTGTATCATTAATGGACCACTTGGGGGTCTCTTGGATGTTTATACTAATTTTATTAACCATATAATATAAAAATACAAAGAGACATGGTAAATGTGAAACTAATTAACTAAGAGTTAAAAATAAAAGACAAGGTTAATATAGTGACTCAAAACTGTCTAAAACCTATTGGTTGGGTGATTTTAGACCCATCCCCACCTTAAACTTTAAATAATCCAATTTGGAGCCATTAGAAACCAAATATGAATTTATTATAAAATAATATTTCTAGCATTTCTTAAGGTGCCCCTCACCCCTCTTATAAAAGGGCACTCCCCCTTATCTCTAATTCACACCTTCAAATCCTTTTTTCTCAGCCAAAACCTACACAAATATTATATAAACTTACCTCAATTAAACCTAGAGGCCTTAGTTTGATCATAAATCCAACCCAAGGATCCATTTTGATCAAATCAAAAGGAAGAACCTGAAGAAGAGGTAATGTTTTCACCACCCTCTTTCAAGTTCCTTTCTTCTTCAACTTCTTCTTTATTTGATATTTACATTATGAAATAATAAATCTAGTATCTTCTATATACTGTTATGTTATTATAAATATGGTACAACCATATTCACTATTTTATCCATCTTTTGAATGACATGTCACCATACGTGCGTACGTACGGCCTACCGTCTCCACGTCGTGGTGTAATTGTTATTCAAAACATTATTATTTGGATGGGTATGATAATGATCTGTAATTGATGTAAATAATAAACATAACATGATAATGATTATTTATATATGATATACCATCCAATTGTATATTATTTTAATATCAAAGGAATTATATTGTCGCTCGTGCGTACGTACGGACTACCGTCTCCACGAACGCCATGAGATTCATTCCCCATCGTATCCATTCAAGAATAAATTTCATTTGATGATTAAAAATAATGTTTAAAGACTTAATATAATTCTTGACATGAATAAGATACAACCTATCCATAACAAACACGACTTATGTAACAAAACATATAAAAGAAAACAAGTAAGTTAACACCCGAAACGACGATAATACTAAGATATTATTAACAAAGCAATTTTAAAAGATCATATATGATATAATATTAATTTATATGATTCTTGTATAATTTAATATCAATTATTTCACCATTATACATGAGGTTAACCTACCCTCAACCAAGGAAAAGTACAAGGTAAGGGTTTATTTCACAATCTCTTCATTATCCGAGGTTGTTTATACGTAATTATCTACTGGGACCTCTTTATCATCCACATCCATGTTTCTTAAAAATGTATTTCAAATCATTCTTAATATTTTATAGACTATGGTTTAAAGTCATTTATACCCTTGTTTGACTTTTTATAATATTTTTATAAAGGAATCTTTCTGTCGTTTTCTAAACAAGGTCCTTTTTAACCTTTTCGACAAAATTAAGGTAAGAATGACTTTTTTTTAACTTATACAGCAGGTGAAGATATTTTCCACCGTTATAAAATCATCAAAGCTTCTATTTCAATATTATAATAATATTTTCAAAGTAAATGTTTTAATTATGTGGCCTTTAAATGATTTCAAAAAAAGAGATATTTCTCTCAAATAGTTTTTATTTCATCTATGTCAACATCCTTTGATGGATTTTAAGCTTATTTGAAGTTGATTTATTATGATACAAAACTTCCATATAGTATTGAAGGTTTTGTGATATGTTTGACTGTAGATGTGTTATATTTATACCATTCATGGTTTCTGGAGAAAGTATTGACATTTCGTATGCTAGTTTTAATACGAATGTTTATGTTATGTTTAAACATGTTCATATGAGGAATGCATTGGACTTAATAAGTGATGGGTGGAGCCCGCTATATCTCCTCGATGCATCGGTAGGTCTCATGAGACAAACTAGTGTCTTGTCACAAGGCCTTGAAAAAATCTTATTTGTATTCTTGGCACAAGGCCTTGACTATGTGTTTATGATAGTCTGGCATTATGCATTCCATCATTATGAAAGTGGTTATTGATATTGCATGTGATTATTGTATTAGTAAAATATCCATGTGAATAAGTAAATGGAATTATTTCATTTTATTTCTGCCATATTATGCTGAAGTTCAAGTTTAAAAGGCTTTTGTTTTAGTTATACATTGCCTTAAATGTTTATGCTTATTTAAGAAATTTTCTGCTTTATTGTTATCCTTACTGGGCATCTGAGCTCACCCCTTTCTATGTTTTATTTTTCACAGGATGTGAAGAAGTATTTTACAAATGACCTACAGGGATAGTATGAGGGGATATAAGTGTGGTCTATGGACACAAGATGTTGTTGTAGTTTTTCACTTTATGATGTAATGTAAACTTTATGAATGTATTTAGTGATTCCAAGGCTACTAAACTAATCGGTTTTTCGAGACTTGATCTTTTGTGATCATTCCAATGTTATGTAATAATGCACCGACTCTGGGTAACTGGGGTTGGGGCGTTACATTTGGTATCATAGGAAGTTTAGTACAAACCCTGGAATCTAGATTTAGATAAAATCTGATTAGAGCACATAGCCCTAAGATAGACTATGAGGATTAGTATAGAAGAACTTCCTAGAATTTTGGTATTGTAGAGATTTTGTGAGTTTTTTGAGCAATAAATCCCTATCTGGATACGAGCAGGTAGAGGCGGCTCTAGCACATATATGCCTAGGGGTAAAACCCAAAAACACCGCTTTGAGCTAGACTCAAACAGGAACTGGTGCACGACAACGGGCCTTGCTGCACTCTTGGTTACGACACTCCCAGGGGATATGCTTAGGATAATTCTCATTTTCTTTACAAACCATTATGAAGGGTTTATGAGTATATACTTCCTAAAAGAATTTTTTTTTATGATTATGGATTATATCCATAAACTGTTCAATTTATGTTAAGTTTTTTACAAGTTTGGAATTATGTATTTTGATTCATAAACTAATCTAGTTTATGCCATTGTTTAGAAATGTCACCTAGTGGAAGAAATGGAAACTGTATCAATGCACGCACTCCATGTATTGATTTCCCTCCTGCTCAAGATAATTATAGTGTAGTTGGTGATGCAACTAGTGCTGATCAGCTTATCACCATACTGGGACAACTCACTCAGGTTATGAATAATAACCTTACCCATATGGAGCACCCCGATCCACAATGTGGAGGATCAATGTTAGATCGATTCATAAGTAAACAACCACCAACATTAAATGGGAGTAAAAATACATTGGTAGCTGAGCAATGGATAAGTTCTTTAGAGAAAATATTCCACGCCTTGGGGAGTAGCGAAAGGGAAAAAGTTGTCATGGCAGTTTACCGCTTCACTGGAGATACTGATCAATGGTGGTCATTGATTCAAAACACGGAGGAAGATGATGAAGTATCAAATATGGAATGGAGGGAGTTCAAAGAGATTTTCTTGGAAAAATACTTTCCTTGTGACCATCGATCAGATATGAAAAGGCAATTTCTAAGTCTGAGACAAAAGGAGGATGAGAATATCACAAAGTATGAGGCTAACTTTACAAGGTTAGCGAGGCATGCAACAGATTATATACGTAACCCAAGGAGTAATATTTATCGTTTCTTTGATGGGTTAAAAACATTTCTTCATCGAGAATTAGTCTCACAATCCTTCTCGTCGTACGAAGATATTGTCTCATGTGCCATCAAGACAGAAAAAGAATTCTCTAAGTCTTAGGACTTTAAAGCAAAGCAAGAGAAAAAGAGATCTTCTGATCACTCTAGAAATGGAAATAAGGGGAAGAAGGGAAAAGTTGAATATCCATCTTGTAGTAAATGTGGGAAGAAACACCCTGGAACTTGCTTGAAAGGAATGAGTCTGTTACAAGTGTGGTGAAAAAGGCCACCAATCTCGTGATTGCAAGGGGAAGAAAGAAGCTATAGATGTTCAATGCTACAACTATATGGAGATGGGACATTATGCAAATGAATGTCCTAAGTGTCAGGGTAACTTAACTCAGAAAATGTCAAGGGATCAAGGCCAAGCTTATGCTATCACTACTGCTGAGGTAGAACCTCTGAACGACGTGGTGGCAGGTAATTTAATAGTTTTCTCAAGTTTAGCAAATGCATTATTTGATTATGGATCATCGCATTGTTTCATATCTTCCCAGTTTTCTAAGAAAATTAGATATTTCCAATTTGATTTAACAAGGGATTTGTCAGTTAAAACTCCTAAGGGAAGTATCATTTCTACAAAGTTCTGTGAATCAGTTCCCATTAGAGCATATAAATGTTCTTTATCTGCTGATCTCATCATCATACCTATGATTTATTTTGATATAATCCTTGGTATGGATTGGATTTCGGACTATGATGCGAATATTTATTTTAAGAATAAGGAGGTTACGATTTTTGATGATGATGATAAGGAACACCTTATCTATAGAGCAGAATCATCACCACCTAATTCTTATCTAGATCCACCCCAGTAGCTCAACTAAATTCAATTATTGGGGAGGAAGAGAATGAAATAACTGTGGGTGAGGAAAGAAATGTTCAAATAGAGGATGTACCTATTTTGAAAGAATATGTTTATGTGTTTCCAGAAGATTTACCTAGACATCCTCCAGAACGAGAAATTGAGTTTTCCATTGATTTAATTCCTGGATCAAGGCCCATATCGAAGACCCCTTATAGAATGGAAACTGTGGAATTAGTGGAACTAAAGAAACAACTAGAGGAATTGAGTAATAAGGGATTTATTCACCCTAGTGTTTCTCTATGGGGAGCCCCTGTTCTTTTTGTTAAGAATAAAGATGGATCTATGAGGTTATGTATCGACTACAGGGAAATCAATGCTATAACAATAAAGAACAAGTATCCCCTACCTCACATTGATGATTTATTTGACCAAAAGCATGAAGCTCAATACTTTTCAAAGATTGACCTTAGATATGGATATCATCAGTTGTGTGTGAAGAAGGAAGACATTATGAAGACAATATTTCGAACTAGGTACGGGCATTACGAGTTTACAGTAATTCCTTTTGGGCTGACTAATGCACCCTCTGTTTTCATGGATCTAATGAGCAGAGTTTTCAAGAAATATCTAGATGATTTTGTGGTGGTATTTTTTGATGATATCTTGGTACACTCCAAAATCTACGAAGATCATGAAAATCACTTGCACATTATATTGAAGACTCTGAGAATACATGAATTATATGGGAAGTTTAATAAGTGTGAATTCTGGCTTCATGAGATTTCTTTTATTGGCCATATTGTCTCTAAGGATGGAATTTCTATTGATCCTTCTAAGAAAATAGAAATCCAAGAATGTCCAGAACCAATGAGTATAACCGAGGTACGCAGTTTTATTGGTTTAGCAGATTATTATCGACGTTTCGTCCAGAATTTTTCCCGGTTGGCTAACCCATTAACAAAGCTCACATGTAAAGGGGTTAAATTTGTTTGGACAAAAGAGTGTGAATAATGTTTCGAAGAACTAAAGAGAAGATTAGTCAATGCTCCTATATTGACTCTACCATCGGGGAATGATGAGTTCATTATTTATAGTGATGTATCAAAGAAAGGACCTGGTTGTGTCCTTATATAGAATGATAGAGTTATTACCTATGCATCATGACAACTGAAGATTCATGAGAAAAACTATCCTACTCATGATCTTGAGTTGGATGCTGTAATCTTTGCTTTGAAGATATGAAGACACTATCTCTATGGTGAAAAGTGTGAGATTTATACTGATTGTAAGAGTTTGAAGTATATTTTCTCACAGAAAGAACTCAACATGAGGAAGATGGCTTGAACTACTCAAGGATTATGATTGCACAATACACTACCACCCGAGGATGGAAAATAAGGTGGAAGATGCCTTGAGTAGAAAAGATCATGGAGTTTTGAACAAGATGAGAGTTGAAAGGGATCCTATTTTTGTGGATCTAGTAAAGATGGATATGGGAATCACCATGGAAGGTGAAACATCAATACTTTTTCAAATGGTTTTCAAACCATCTTTACTAGAAAGGATAAAGATTTCTCAGACCGATGATAAAGAGTTTCAAAAGAAGATTAAAGCTGTGAATGATGGGAGATTGAGTGACTTTGTGTATGAAGATGGAATTTTGAAATTTGGGAAGAGACTTTGTGTTCCCAATATACCTGATCTAAAAAGAGAATTGTTGGATGATGCTCATAGTTCCAATTTCTCTATACACCCTAGGAGCACCAAAATATATAGAGATTTGAAGGAACATTTTTTTGTGGGACAACATAAAGAGGGAGATTACTGATTTTGTGTCAAGATGTATGGTTTTTCAATAAGTGAAAGCTGGAAGGCAAACGTCTAGTGGAGTATTGCAACCTCTTCCCATACCTGAGTGGAAATGGGATAATATCACGATGTACTTTGTCATGGGACTACCAAAGAATCCTAGAAGGAATGATGCAATATGGGTCATTATTGATCGTCTTACCAAGTCGGTGCATTTTTGTTGCTATAAGGGAAGATTTACCACTTGAACGTCTAGCAAGACTATATATTAATGATGTTTTGAGGCTTCATGGAGTACCCCTATCAATTGTTTCAGATCGTGATCCCCATTTTACATCAAGATTCTGGAAAAGTCTTCAGAATGCCCTAGATACTGAACTTCTTTTGAGTACTGCTTACCACCCCCAAACTGATGGACAATCGGAACGGACTATTCAGACCATAGAAGACATGTTGAGATCATGCTCACTTGACTTTCAAGGTATGTGGGATCAATATTTACCTCTGGTAGAATTTTACTATAACAATAGCTTCCATTCAAGTATTCAAATGGCACCATATGAAGCGTTATATGGAAAGAGATGTCGCACACCAACCTGTTGGGATGATATTGGTGAAAGAAAACTCGTAGTTCCAGAACTGGTGGAGGAAACGATGAAAAAGGTGAAGGTAATCCAAAACCACATCAAAGCAGCTCAAAGTCGGCAGAAGAGCTATGCCGATATCCGAAGGAAGGATTTGGAATTTCAGGTAGGAGATCATGTGTACTTGAAGGTATCTCCATGGAAGGGAGTCATACGTTTTGGTAAGAAAGGTAAATTGAGTCCCAGGTACATCGGACCTTTTGAAATTCTAGAACGAATTGGGTTGTATCTTACCGTTTGGAAATGCCGCCAAATCTATCCAAAGTTCACGATGTGTTCCACGTATCACTTTTGAGAAAATACATGCCTGACCCAACGCATGTACTCACCTATGAGGAATTAGAACTGGAACCCAGTCTGTCTTATTGTGAAGATCCCGTCAGGATTTTTGATACAAGAGAACAAGTGTTGAGAAACCAGATGACTCGTCTAGTAAAAGTTCTATGGAGAAACCATAAAATGGAAGAGACAACATGGGAACCCGAGGAACTTATGATGAAGAATCACCCGAGTATTTTCATGCGGTAGAAGTATAGAAATTTAAAGGACGAAATTTTTTGAAGGAGGGGAGAATGTAACACCCCAAGCTTCCACAATATTCTTCTCTTTGAATAATACAGTAGCGTGTGTTGTACGCAACTTCGATTTCTAACACACACCACAACCAATCAAACTAGCCGTTATGAATAGTAATACCCACTTTTTGAAATTTTATACATTTTATCTTTCAAAATGGACTTCATTTTTGGATTAGGAATATCGAAATTAGCCTAGAGTGAAATTTTGGTATTTTTCTGAAAACTTTCAATTTTTGATGAATAGTGAAAAAACACTGGGTTATAGTTTTAAAATGAATTTTTATTTAAATAATTATTTATTTTATTTAAATTTAATTAAGGTAAAAATAGATACATAATACCTATATAAGTTCAATGTAATTCATTGGAGTTAGTTTGAAATAATTTTAGATATATAAAAATTTTATTGAACATTTCATCGTCTTTTACCCACCTCCTAGGAGAATTTGCAAATTCACATAAAACATAATTTTACCGCTTCTGTGAGTGGAATTTCTAAAATCCAAGAGACATGGTTAATATCAAGGAGTAAAATGTGGTTCAATAAGATGAAAACAATTTTTGGTGAATAGTAACTTTTTACTTTTATTTACCACGGTTAAAAGTAAATAGCGTAATTAAAGGTAAAATTGATATTAATATTACCCTAACACATGTGATAATTATATTGGACAAGTGTATCTCAACCAAAAACAATCTTAGGAATAAAATATTATCATTTAGGTCCACTTGGATTAGATTAGGACATTTATTATTATTTAATTCAAAGAAGAGTTAAAAGAGTTAAAATCAAAGTTTAATAACTAAAACATTTTTAATATAGGGTTATACATAAGATAAATTCGATTATAAATATTAATTAGAAAGATAAAAATATTTCCTACATAATGGTATTTTATTTATAATTTTATACATTAAATAATTTAATTTATTTATGACACAATGGTGATGCAGTAATTACCTAATTAATGAAATATTAAGATAATTGATATTATAAATACCCAAATAAATTTAATTTGAAAATTTTTATGAATTAAATTAATTTTATAGGCTAATATGACATATTATTATTGGTTATATGAATTTTTTTTGAAGTAATAATGCTGTTATAAATTTATCAAAAACAAAATACCCAATAGTGTCAAAATTGACATAAAAGAGTTTTTAAAACAAATATTATATTATTAATTTATATTCTATTTCTAAAAATATAAGGTTCAGAAAAAAGACTTATATAATGATATGTGTATCATTAATGGACCACTTGGGGGTATCTTGGAGGTTTTTATTAAGTTTATTAACCATATATATAAAAATACAAAGAGACTTGGTAAATGTGAAACTAATTGACTAAGAGTTAAAACTAAAAGATATGGTTAATATAGTGACCCAAAACTGTATAAAAACTATTGGTTGGGTGGTTTTAGATCCATCCCCACCTTAACCTTTAAATAATATAATTTGGAGCCATTAGAAACCGAATATTAATTTATTATAAAATAATATTTCTAGCTTTTCCTAAGGTGCCCCTCACCCCTCTTATAAAAGGGAACTCCCCCTTCTCTCTAATTCACACCTTCAAAGCCTTTTGTCTCGTCTAAACCCTGCCCAAATATTATCTAAACTTCCCTCAATTCAACATAGAGGCCTTAGTTTTATCAGAAATCCAACCCAAGGAGCCCTTTTGATCAAATCAAAAGGAAGAACCCGAAGAAGAGGTAATGTTTTCACCACCCTCTTTCAAGTTCCTTTCTTCTTCAACTTCTTCTTTCTTTGATATTTACATTATAAAATAATAAATACAATATCTTCTATATACTGTGATGTTATTATAAATATGGTACAACCATATTCACTATTCTATCCATCCTTTGAATGACATGTCACCATACGTGCGTACGTACGGCCTCCCGTCTCCACGTCGTGGTGTAATTGTTATTCAAAACATTATTATTTGGATGGGTATGATAATGATGTTTAATTGATGTAAATAATAAACATAACATGATAATGATTCTGTATATATGATATACCATCCAATTATATATTATTTTAATATCAAAGGAATGATATTGTTGCTCGTGCGTACGTACGGACTACCGTCTCCACGAACGCGATGAGATTCATTCCCCATCGTATCCATTCAAGACTAAATTTCATTTGATGATTAAAAATAATTTTTAAAGACTTAATATCCTTCTGGAAATTAATAAGATACAACCCATCCATAACAAACACAGCTTTTGTAACAAAACATATAAAAGAAAACGAGTAAGTTAACACCCGAAACGACGGCAATACTAAGATATTATTAACAAAGAAATGTTAAAAGACCATATATGATATCATATTAATGTATATGATTCTTGTATAATTTATTAACAATTATTTCACCATTATACAGGAGGTTAACCTACCCTCAACCAAGGAAAAGTACAAGGTAATGGTTTATTTCACAATCTCTTCATTATCCGAGGTTGTTTATACGTAATTATCTACTGGGACCTCTTTATCATCCACATCCATTTTTCTTAGAAATGTATTTCAAATCATTCTTACTATTTTACAGAATATGGGTTAAAGTCATTTATACCCTTGTTTGACTTTTTATAATATTTTTATAAAGGAATCTTTCTCTCATTTTCTAAACAAGGTCCTTTTTAACCTTTTTGACAGAATTAAGGTAAGAATGTCTTTTTTTAACTTATGGGGAAAGTGCGGATATTTTCCACCATTATAAAATCATCGAAGATTCCCTTAAAAGCTTATAAGAATATTTTCAAATTAAATGTTTTAATTATGTGGCTTTTAAATGATTTCAAAAAAAGATATATTTCTCTCAAATAGTTTTGATTTCATCTATGTCAACATCCTTTGATGGATTTTAAGCTTATTTGAAGTTGATTTATTATGATACAAAACTTCCATATAGTGTTGAAGGTTTTGTGATATGTTTTACTATGAATGTTTTATTTTTATACCATTCATGGTTTATGGAGAAAGTATTGACATTTCGTATGCTAGTTTTAATACGAATGTTTATGTTATGTTTAAACCTGTTGATATGAGGAATGCATTGGACTTAATAAGTAATGGGTGGAGCCCGCTATAGCTCCTCGATGCATCGGTAGGTCTCATGAGACAAAATAGTGTCTTGTTACATGGCCTTGAAAAAATCTTATTTGTAGTCTTGGCACAAGGCCTTGACTATGTGGTTATGATAGTCTGGAATTATGCGCTCCATCATTACGAAAGTGGTTATTGATATTGCATGTGATTATTCGATTAGTAGAATATCCATGTGAATAAGTAAATGGAATTTTTTCATTTTATTTATGCCATATTATTCTGAAGTTCAAGTTTAAAAGGCTTTTGTTTTAGTTATACATTACCTTAAATGTTTATGATTATTTAAGAAAGTTTCTGCTATATTGTTATCCTTACTGGGCATCTAAGATCACCCCTTTCTATGTTTTATTTTTTCCAAGATATGAAGATGTATTTTGTGAATGAGTTGTAGGGATAGTATGAAGAGATATGAGTGCAGTCTATGGACACAAGATGTTGTTTTAGTTTTTCACTTTATGATGTAATGCAAACTTTATGAATGTATCTAGTGATTCCAAGGATACTAAACTAATCAGTATTTAGAGACTTGATGTGTTGTGATCATGCCAATGTTATGTAATAATGTACCAACTCTGGGTAACTAGGGTCGGGGCGTTATATTCTATGTTGAATCTAGGTGCGGGGAGAGGAAGGAAGTGATATAGAAGAATTTATTTTGTCAAATATGATTGATTTGAAGAGATCAGTGCTGAGAATTGTTTTCTAATAATTTGTGAGAAAAATAATCATAGTGAGGATGGAAAGATATCCTAAACACCGTCCAAGGCTAGTCATGTAAGTCTACCACTATTTGAATTAAAAAGAGCCTCTCTTTCCCTCTAAAAATTCAATTCTATACAAAATTCCAAATATAAATTTAATCTAAAATAATTCTACCAAGGTAGAAGAAGGGAAGAAATATTTAGTTGATGTTAAAGATCTATAAGGTGTATTTTCCATGAAGTTGAAGAGAATTTTGGAGGATAAATGGAGTTCTTTGAGAGATGAAATTTAATTGGAGATGATAAAAAATGTTTATATATTCTAGAGAATATGTTTGGAAGAATTATTATAGCTGTTTAGAAGAAAGTACCTAAAAAACATCTAAAGGAATGGAAATACTTTCTAACCTGAGGCTAGGTAAAAATCACACACACAAAACGAATATTTCAAAGTACTTATCTACCTTCATGGAAAAAATTAAATTAAAAAAACCATCAATCAAAATCTAGTGAAAAAAATAGATAAGATGAATGTTTAATGCTACTAAAAAACCAAGGGTGTGAGTTATACTAAAAAAACTCCAATTAGTGGAGCTAAATTAGTGGTGAAGGATAAAAGAGGATTCCATTCTTGAATAAAAATAAAAACCATACATTATGCTTCAACATAGAGCCAAAACTCATGATATGCCAAAGAATTTTTTGCATTAGAAACCACTAATATTAAGCCTCAAAATAACCCTAAAAATAACTCATAATATTCATAAATAATTTACTCAATTGTTGGAGATGGATAAATTCATCAATCCTATGGTGACCCTTGCATGTACCGGGTAGAAGAATAACTTTTATTTAATTCATATTTTAGTGATGAGTGAAATAATTCCAAGAAGGTATGTATAAGTGTGCATGATAAAATAAAATAAGTAGAAATTAATTTAATGTGCTTAATAAATAAAGTGGTACTAATAAAATTAAAGAGGCGTGATAAGTATGAGAACCATAATATTGAAAATGGAAACTCACAATTGGCTAGTGTTTGAATTTTTCTTGGGTAATATTTTTAGAGTTCACTTTTCTTAGAGTAAAAGGGTTAAGTGTGAGGGATTTGAAAAGAAAATATTTTTATATATTTTATTTTATGTTTCAATAATTTTAATTTCATAATTTTTTTTTTCATTTTTAATGAAATTACTACATTTCTGGGTATGAGAAATAATCTAGAATTTAATTTTTAAAAGGCTTAAAACTAGATTTTAAATTATTTATTTCATAATTATAATTCATATAATAAAGTATAAACTTAATTATGGGTGTTTTGATGTTATTATAGGATGGCCTAAGAATATTTTTAAAGGATTCGATTTGATTTCAATAAGTTATGAACAAATTTAAAGAAATTTTGAAAACAGTATGATAGAGTTGAAAATTTGGATAATAAATTTTCCAACAGTGCCTTTGTGTTGGATATTATATCCATGTATAGGATATTTTATGAGTTTGTGTAGGATAAATTGTAATCTCATAAGATATTTTACCTAAATGGTGCTCGTGTAAGAAATCTTTTATGGCTGATGGATATTTTGATCTATCGTATGATATTTAAAGTGCACCAAGATTTGTAAAGGGAAAAATATATATGAAGAATATGTTTGTAAGATCGTATGATATTTGGTTGGTCATATGAAATTTCAAGTAAGGGGTTGAATCCACATGGATCGACCCTTTGTGTGTTTCTGATGACTAGGCACTTGGAGGAGGCTTGGGGGAAGTCTGAAGGGACTCGGCTGCTAAAAGCTGGAAGTAGGGATATTTCACATTGTGAAAGAAGGTTACATGAAGTGAATATGGGTTTCACGACATGTAATATTTCTAGGTTTGAAAAATAAAATAAAATAAATAGGTGATGGTTTTTTCAGTGAAAACCGACCTTGAGGCATTATACGATGTGAAAAGGGATTACACATCATGTAATTCCCCACTGTAGTAATGTTTTAAAACATTCCAGCTACTTGGGTTGTCAAAACCTATGACTGCAGATTCACTCTCTCTCATCCCAGGTGATCTGGCAGTCCCCTTCTTGGATTTTTGGAGATCCCTTCGATGGGAATCAATCTTGGGCTTCCATATTCGATTTGTGGTGACCTGGCTTGATCCAAGGTGTGGTTTTCCTTCATTTTCTAGCAGTTTCTCCCTGTTTGATATCATTTCCCTATCATTTTTCTTTAAGTTCTATGGAGGTTACTTAACCATGTTTTTAATGGGGTTTCTCTCAGTTATTGTTGGTGTGGTGGTGTCGCGACATCCTCAGATGGATGCAGATCTTACAGGAGAGGTGATCGAAGATCCATTGCATTGATCCATTATCATGTGAAGAATGTCGATGAACTTTTAAGGTAGAGGATTCATTTCTTCTATATTTATTTAGGTGTAATCGTAGAGATATTATGATTTATCCCCATGGATCACAATGAAATTGGTATAATAATTATTTGAACCAGATTAAAGAATTGATATTGACCGCATAGCGATGTTGTTTCTTTGTACCGTGATCACAATTTTCCTATTAATTTTTTAGATAGTGTGATATTTATTCCTTGATTGGTTTATAATGTTGTTCTTGATGTAAATTGGTAAATAACATAAATCCATAATTAATAGATAATTAATTGGATAAAGGAGTTTAAGAGACATGTTTAATGAATCTAGTTGTTGTTGTTGCAATTTGATGATAATCAAAATGATGCAGATATGTATATTTAATTAAATTGGTAAATTAAACTAGAGCATGTTGATTATTGTTGATAAAAGAATTAAACACACGTTAAATTAATTTTTAAATTAATTTTTTATAGCTTGTGATAGCGTGTTGCTCAGGATTCCCATAGTTAGAACCTAGGAATAATGAATCAGTTAATTCAAGATGGAATAAGAACCAATTTTGTGATAAAAGATAATGCCTTTGTAGGGGCTGAATTTCCCACTTTCTTGTAAATGAAAAGTGTATTATTCTTTGGAGTTGTGAGAGATCGTTGTGTGTGAAGGACGAATGCCTTGATTTAGGTCCAAGAGCCTAGTTTCTATGTTTTTTCTTACCTTTTATGATATGGATGATCCTGGAGAGATATTTTAGTTTGTGGGGGAAGGGAGGCCCAGATTTTACATGAGCCTAGGATGGATGATCTTGGGGGGTTGTTGTGGTACATGGGGCAGGGAGGCTCGATTTTTTTGGCATCAGTTGACTCCTAGAGTGGTGAGATGCGTCAGTTTATGCATGTGGTGTTAAGAAGGACACTAGAGATGATGGAACGAGTTTAAGATGGGATTAAATGTTGATATGAAAGTTGTATTCTTATTTAATATGTTGTTTATTTATCTGCAATCCTTTCCACACTTCTTGAGGCAGATGTTTTTGGTTACTCTCCATCCAAGAGAGGAAAAGATGTCAAGGTATGCCATGTGTTTTTGGTATTTATCTTTGTATGGTTGGATGAGTCTATGCTCCTACTATAGGTGGAAAAGACTCGATGAGTAGTTTATCTGCTCACTGTGTTAAGCCCCTTGCGTTTCATAACATAGAATTTTTTTCTAGAATACCTAGAATTATGGAATGTGGTAATGATTGTTAAGTAAATGAATAAATTTTTAACCCATGGGGTTGGAGCTTGTTGGGATGCAATGCTGAGGTTGTAATTTTGAGAAGTCATGTACTCGGTTTACTTATTCCTAGAGGGAACAGATCTTTGTTGAGATGCTAATGAAATGTAATGTTGAAATGATAATGGTTAATTAATGTTTAAGAATTAATTAACATAAAATTTAACTGATAAAAAGGGATAACGTAAGTTAATGTATATCTTTAAATGGTTGTGTGCTTATATGATATCCAGTCTTAGCAGTTGCAGTTGGGAGTCTGAGAGTTGTTAGCTGCAGTTGATTCTAAGACTAGGTCATTCCCATAGTGTGGTTGTAAGATATATTATATCATATAAATTTTTTGTTTCTAAATGATACTATACCCTATCAGTTATAGAAACTGACACCCTAGGGATTTTGAGCCCTAGGGGGTGTTTTCCCCAACATTCCAGTGGGAGGATGAATGACTGACTACCCCCTTTGGCCTTGTTCTCTTCTCATGGTAGTTACTTGTGATGGTATGCACAACAGTTATTTTTTCCCATATATGCGTGTAGAGGGTTGTAATGTCTTGTGGTTATTTCACACACATATATTTTGGATATAGTTTCCTAAGGATTACTATAGGTGTAACGTGTATAGGCTGCGATGACTTGAGGATCCTTACTCGGTGTATGGTCTATGATGGTGTAAGGTATAATAGCCGACATATGATATATGTTATGCGAGCTATGGTGGATCCTAAAAACTTCCTAGTTACTTTGTTTATGTGGATGTAGTGTTGTGATGAATTAAGTGCATGTTAATTCACGAGGTGTGTATTGTGGTGCTTCACCAAGGTGTTTATGGGCTAGCCTTTTTAGAGAGAGATGCTCAGGACGTGGGACATTGGCGCAAAGTAGAAAACCAGTAGGGAAGTGGTAGTGGGGTACCCTTGATATTATTTATTATATTATATTCTCTTGTATGCAATGATTGGAGAGAGTATCCATGTAGGGGTTGGGAACTTAGTATACATGTTTAGGTGATGAGTTAGATTCACTTGTTGTTCATTGTGATTTATCATGTTTTCTATACTATTGCATGAGAGTCTCCAGGGAGGATCCTACTGATTATACTTTTAAACTCACCCTAGGTATATATAAAATATTTTTCAGGTTAGTTGGAGTAGGTTTAAGATTATATTGTTTACTACTAGCTTGTGGGTTGCAGGAGCTATTTGGGCTTCATGGTCACTATCGTCTTTACTTTTCTTTTAGTACTTGCATTTTTTCCTTTCAATTTTAGTAGTTCTTTCATGAAATTACATATATACACTTTGGATTTTCTTTTATATTATAGATTGAGAAGGAGTTGGTAGGTGTCAATCTTATCTCTCTAGTCTACACGTGTTTCTCCTAGAGGGTAATGCCTCTAATTTGCATGTTTATTATACCCTCGGTGCTAGTATCCAACCCGGGGCCTACTCGAGGTGGGACTCAGGGGTCACTATCTCTCTTATCCCATTTCATGCCCATGAGGGGTACACTTTCAGCGGTGGGGTTCATGACAGAGTGGTGTCAGAGGTTTGGTTGATGGATATGATGGAGCTTGGAGTTAGGCACAAGCGAGGTTTCATGGGTTGGTTGGGCAATGATGTCAGCTAAGTTTAATAAGCACTATAAACCCAAGAGATTGGCTAAGACATGGGTATTTAGGCCCCCCTCTGATCTGATGCATGGACCTTTAAGATTATAGTGGATATTAAAATGAGGTGATATTGGTTTCAAGGTAGAGACCTAGGAAAGGATCATGCATCATTCTTCTTTGCAACTGTGTTTGAATTGGTATACCTTGGGATAGGTTAACCTAAAAAAATAAAATAAAACAATTAATTAAATGTTAAAATATTCCATATTTTAGGTTTAGTAGATCTAATTGTTTTTGATTTTGTAGGTATGGATCTAGGTCTATGTCCTCATTAGGTTTGAATAGAATATGTTCATCAAGTCGTTCTTGAAGATCGTCGCAGGGTAGAGGTTGATGACGATGAAACTTGGAGGAGGAAACTCTGAGAGTTTCAATTCCAGAGTCTACAGAGGCATGATGGATTCTTTTGATATCCATTCATAGAATACTGGTTAAAGGAGGTTCATATTGACTTCAGTTAGATCCATGCTCGGAAGGAGCAATGGGTATCGTTGGTCATGACGATGCTACATGGGGAAGTGAGGTAGCAGTGGTTCTTGTCCCTCGAGGATCGTGAGGAGTCTATAGTATCATGGGAAGAGTTATGAGACCAATTTAGAGATGAGTTTCTTTCTTCGACTATGAATGTGGATAGTCTCTAGGAGCTAGTTACCCTTTGGCAGGGAAACTCAAGTGTGCGAGAGTTTGGAATCCATTTCAAGAACACTTTGTGATATGTTTCAGACCTATTGTTGGATAAAGAGTTTAGAGAAAGGCATTTATATGAGGTTTTTTATCCAAAGATCTAGCACCAGGTCACCCCATTTATGCTGAAGATATATCTTGAGGTGTTGGTAATAGAAAAAGTTATCGATAGGATGTTATCCATAACTAGATCTTTATAAGAGGGGTTTCATCAGGATTACTCACAAAGCAGAGCTGTGGTTCCGGGTTCCCAGTTTTCAGGATAGAAGAACTTCCAATTAGTCGGGGGTAGGTCCCAGCCCTCAATGTATCATTTCTCTAGGGTAAGAAACTCTCAGACCTATGCCAAGGGATAAGAAGTGTGTTTTTATTATGGATTCTAAGTTCATTAGTAGTGATAGTACCCAACCTTTCTGAGTAGTTAGTGTGTGCCAGTTGTTCCGCTTCAGGTTCCTCCATTGAGGCAGTTATAGCTGAGGCAACAACAACAAATTAATCCAGTTTGGGATTCTCATAGAGATTATGGGGAAAGCAGAGGATATCCCCAGGATTCTCCCCATCCTTATAGAGTAGATCATGGTCATAAAGGTGGTCATTAGCATGTTTGGAGAGGTTGTGGAGCAGGTCATGGTCATCTTCATGCATTAGCATTGTTAGTGCTAGGTGAGCCATACATAATTCGAGGTACTCTTTTCTTGTTTTATACTTGGGTGTATACTTTTTTTGATCCAGGAGTGACACACTCCTTTATATCACCTTCCCTTTTTTATGATTTGAGACTTTATGTATAGAGGCTTCTAGTGCCCTTGGTGTTGACTACATCAGTTGGAGGTTGAGATGATTTGTTTGAATTATGTAGAAATTGTGATCTAGTGTTGGGGTAGCACCATTATTGGGGAAATTTCCTATGTTTATAGATATAAATATATTACATCATACTTGGCATGGATTGGTTGTATTCAGTGTAGAATATCATATATTTCTTCAGGAGGCAGGTTGTGTTATTCGATGTTGATGGAGAGCCTGTGGTATTTTTGGTGAGTAAAACCATTGAATAGGCCAGAGGCATGTTCCATCCTTGCCATCCTTGATGGTTGAGCTAATGATTAGATCGCCATAGGTTCAAAAATTAGTGTTTCCTAGGGTCATGGAAGTGTACCCTGATGTCTTCCCAGAAGAGTTTGTATCATTAACCCCTCACTGATAGATCAAGTTCAGTATCAAATTACAGACATGAATGTATCCTATCTCAATGTCTCCATATAGGATAGAACCTTCTAAGTTGTGAGAGTTTCATATACATCTTGATGGTCTGTTGTAGTGTGGTTTTTTTGGACAAGTGTACTGTTGTGGGGTGCACCAGTTTTGTTCATAAAGAAGGCTGATAGTAGTTTATGGTTGTGTATCAATTAATGTCACTTGAACCAAGTGATAGTGAAGAAACTCTATCCTATTCCATAGATTGATGATTTATTCGATCAACCGAATGGTTCAAGTTGGTTCTCAAAGATCGATTTGTGATCAGGGTATCATCATATGCAAATAAAGGATGGGGATATTACGAAGACCGCTTTCCATTTTCATCATGGGAATTATGAGTTCATTATGATATCATTCGGTGTGAGGAATTCTCCAGAAGTGTTCATGGGGTTAATGAATGCCGTGTTTCATGATTTACTGGATAAGTTCATGGTGGTTTTTATTGACTAAATCCTTGTGTACTCTATATATTAGGAGGAGCATACAGAGCATATGCGTGCCATTTTGGGAGTTCTTCACTATGAGAAGTTGTTTCAGAAGTTACCAAAGTGTGAGTTTTTTAGATCAAGAAGTCCATTTCTTGGGGCATGTTGTGTCCCAGTAGGGAGTATTTTTTGATCCATCGAATATAGAAGCAGTTGTGTCTTGGGAATCCCCCAATATAATTGCAAAGGTGTGAAGTTTACTTGGTCTTATAGGTTATTATAGGAGGTTCATAGATCATTTATCTTAGGCTGTGAATCCTCTGATATCATTGACTAGAAAGGATCAAGCATTCTTGTGGATTGATCAGTGTAAAGAAGATTTTTGAGTATCTGAAGGAGAAGTTGGTCAGTGCTCCAGTTCTTATTCTACCAATAGAAGGGGTTCAGTTCAAGGGTTTTTATGATATTTTTCATATTATGTTGGGTTGTGTTCTAATGTAGTAGAGATAAGTCATTTCTTATGGGTCTTAGTAGTTAAATCCTCATGAGCATAACTATTCCACCCATGATCTTGAATTGGTGGTGGTAGTGTTTTCCCTGAAGTTGTAGAGAAATTACCACATCGGTGAATGCTTTATGGTATTCACCAATCATAAAATCTTGAGGTATGTTTTCTCCCTGAGTGACCTGAACCTACGTAAACATCGGTGGATGGAGTTCTTATAGTATTATGACTTTGAGATTTCATATACACCTGAAAAAGGGAAATGTTTTGATTGATGCATTGAGCAGGAATTCGTGTAGTGATGCAATGTGTGAATTAGGTGATTCCGGGAGGGTGATAGAAGAAATTTCAGCATTACATTTGGATATGGGAGAAGTTGGGGCAGAGGTTGTATTTTTTAGATGATGGTGTAGTCATATTTGGTGTATCGGGTAGAGGAATCCTAGTTGGGGGATCTTTAGGTGGAGGTCTGGAGAGACCTATTTGTTTGTGGTGATTCCCCTGATGGTTGGTCTAAGGATGAACAACACTGAGTTTTGTTTCATGGAAGACTTTTTGTTCCTTTGGAAATGCATGAGATGGTTCCCCAAGAGTTCCATATTTCTCCCTTAGCAGTATATCCTGGCATAACAAAGATGTACCGAGCTTTGATGAGTTAGTTTTGGTGGCCTGGGTTCAAGTGTGAAGTTGTAGATTTTGTGTCTCGTTGTTTGGTCTACCAGAAGGTGAAGGCCGAGAACAGTGTTCTCGGTGGTTTTCTCCAGCCATTAGATTTTCCTCAATAGAAGTGGGAGGACATCTCAATGGACTTTGTTACTAGTTTACCTCAAGCTCTAGGAGGCTATGACACTATATGGGTGGTATTGGATTGTTTGATGAAATCATCCCACTTTATAGCAATCAAGGAGACGAGATTAGTGGAGGTTCTACAGAGGTAGTATCTGGAAGAGGTAGTAAAACTCCACAGAGTCCGGAGGAAGATCATTTCCGGTTGAGATCCCCATTTTACCTCCAGGGTGTGGAGAGGTATCCATCATTATTTCAGTTCTTATATATGCCTTAGCATTTCTTTTCATCCGCAAATAAATGGTCAGACATAGCGAAATATCTAGACTCTTGAAGACATGTTGCATTCTTGTGTCCTATATTTTGGAGATTTGTGGATGAGGCACCTACCCTTGGTGGAGTTTGGTTACAACAATATTTTTCACTCCACCATCGGTATGGAATCATTTGAAGCCTTGTATGGCCGACCTTTCCGTTCTCTGTTGTGATGGACTGGTGTTGGAGAGTCAACAATTCTCAGACGGGAACTGGTACAGAATATGAAAAAGATGGTTCAAGTGATTTGCGAGAGGCTATGGGGAGGATCCGATTGAGTATAATGTTATACTCACCCTACGTATATATAAACTATTTTCAGGTCAGTTGGAGCAGGTTGTAGATCAGCCTGGTTACTACTAGCTTGTGGGTTGCAGGAGCTGTTTGGGCTTCGTGGTTGTTGTCGTCTTTACTTTTATTTTGGTACTTTCATTTTTTCCTTTCATTTATAGTAGTTCTTTCATGGCATTGCATATATTCACTTTGTTTTTTATTTTATATTTTAGTCTGATCAGTATTTGGTTGGTGTTTGTCTTATCTCTCTATTCCTCATGTGTTTCTCTTAGAGGGTAATGCCTCCCATTTGCATGTTTATTATACCCTCGATGCTAGTCGCCAACCCAGGGCCTACTTGAGGAAGAACTCGGGGGTTGCTATCTCTCTTCTCCCATTACCGGCCTAGTAGGGGTACACTTTATGGGTAGGGGGTTGTGACATTTCATATATGTGTCAGTGATTTATAGAGTTGGGGAAAATTGGTAAAGGGATACATCAAATGCATAGGAAGTTTTCTCTCTCTCTACCCATATAATATTTTAGTGTCATGTAAGTCAATTCAATTACATGTAATATATTTTCTAATCCGTATAGGATATTTTGATGTGGATATATGATATTTGAGTAAGCCAAATTATATCATAGAAAAATGACCAACCTGAATGATATTTGGTTTGCGTAATATGATTTTCTTTGTGAAAAATCAATCAAATAACGATCATAAGAAAACTTCAAAGACACAACTGTGCTTCAATACGATACTTTAGGGTGTCACATCCACATTCATGAAACCACTTAGAGGAGTCTAAATGGACAATAATGTGAAGAATATTTTGATCAAGGACCAAGGGAAAAATCTATAGAATTTCAGGAAGACCAAATGTTGATGGATATTCAATGCCACAAGGAAAAAAGGAAACCTTGGAGAAATTAAAAGGTGAGGATCTAGGAGATTTTACCGTGATTAGAGAACATAGAAATTCACTACTACAAAATAGGTGCTTAATAGCACTAATAAATGGAATCTTTATCAGCATTAAAAAAAGCGCTGATAAATTTAACCCTTTATCATCGCTTTATTTTTAGTGCCGATAAAGGTTAGAATAAATAAAATGAAATAATTAAATAAATAAAAATTAAAAAATTATTTTATTAAAAAAATATTGCAAATTTTATTAATTAAATAATTATAAATAAAAATGAATAAATTGATTATAATATATAAAAATTATAAATACTAATAAATAGTATACATTAAATATATAGATTTATGAAAAAATAAAAATTAAACAAATAAAAATTAAAAATAAGTAAATTGAGAAAAATATTAAACATTTTATTAATTAGATGATTATTAATAATGTTAATAAATGGTATATATTAAATATATATATATATATTAATGTATTTAAATATGATTTATATATTAAAAAATATTTATGCGCTTTAAATTAAATAGTCATATATTTAGTGAATAATGGTTTATAATTAAAAATTAATATGAATTAAAAATATTGACTAATTACATTAGAGTAATGGACACATAATTGAATATCATTTAATTTTTCAATTTAACATAGATCAAATGTGTGTTATATTGATTTCACATATACATAATTAATGAATTTTTATCTGCAATGCACACACACAAAACTTGTCCATTTTTCAATATTGTTAAAGTGTAATTATTTTTAATTTATTCAATCACACTCATTTTTAACATTCATGCACTTGAAATTGGATATTCATTAATAATGTTAAAAAATATTTCTAAAAAAATATTTATAAATAAATATATTTATAAATTTACATACTGTATTTATAAATATACATACTATATTCATAAATGTTCATACTATATTTATAAAATTATATATTTATAAATATAAATAAATAAATAATTTTTAAAAAATTATTTTTCTAATTATAAATAAATAATTATATATATTTAAATAATTATTAAATTTATAATTTTTTTCTTAAATAATGAATATATTTTATATATTTATATTTATTATATATAAATATATATAATTATATAAATATATATAATTATATAAATAATATTATTTTTAATATATATATATATATAATTATAAATAAATAATTATATATTTAAGTAATTATAAAATTATAATAAATATATTTAAATAAGGAATATATTTACTATATTTATATTTATATATATTTTAAGTATATATATATTTTCAATTTTTTATTTATAATTATAATTATAAATTCTTTATCAGCGCTCTTTTAACACTCATAAAGACCTACCTTTATCAGTGCTAAAAAAGCACTGATAAATATGCCTTTTTATCAGCGCTTATTACTTAAGTGCTAATAAATGGACTCTTTATCAGTACTTATTTTAAAGAATTGATAAAATTGTCCTGGTCTATTTTAAAAAAAACCTATCAAGTTGTGAACCCGTCGTGATATCAGAATATTTTCATGGAAACCACCCACTATCGCCGCTCCTCCTCGGTAAATCAAATATTGAATCACACAAAACCACTCCCTCCAGTTGCTCAAACATCATTTGACATCTAGTGTTTTCTTGTAGTTAGGATTTCTGAAGAAAACATTTAGATTTAGATCTGAGGGTCTGATATTTTCTTCAACCTAGTAAGGTAGGCATATGTTTTCCTTTGCAGGTTCTGATTTTTTTTGTATTTTTCATTTTGTTTTTGATTTCTTCTTCGATGACGTCATTATTTATTTGTGCTCCGATCACTCTATACTATTTTTCTTTTGTTTATGATCAGTTTTTTTCTTGACTATTGATTTGGATATCCTGTTTTGGTCTTTCTAAATTGTTGTTTTGAATCAATTTGATTCGTTGTCTACATTGATACTCCATCTTTCTCCTCAAGCTTAATTTTGTAACTATTTTGAAATCTTTGAGAATCACCTATAGATTTCAGATAAACCAATTAAATAAATATTTATACCACTATATAAATAGTAGAGGTTTTGGATATAAAAACCTTAAATGAATGATCAAATTGATTTAGCAATCCATGGATGACTACTGTTTAGAGTATTTCAAGCAACATAGGCGTCCAAAAGATATGAAAGATGTTTCAAAAAAAAAAGCAATGATAAATGTCTGGGAGATGAGTTGATGTGGATGAGTTGTCTATAACTTTAACCTTTGAATTAATTCATAATATAACACCTGCCATAGTGGAGTAATTATTTTCTTAAATTCAATTACCTATTTTCTTCAACATACTGAAATTATTTGAAATGATCAAATGTTTAGTTTCCCTTATTAGAATTATCTATAACTTTCACCTTTGATAATGAATATATTATGTGTATTTATTTATTTATTATAAAAAATTAATCTTTTATGAATCCAATAGTATGGATATGAATAGAAAATGGATTCACGCTAATCATTTGACAAAAGAGTATGAATATGGAGTTAAAGAGTTCATCAAGTTTAAAATATAGAATGCATAAGTCCCTTATCAAATCCTATGTCCATTTTTCCATTGTTTTTATTCAATAAAAATTAGTTCGGAAGAGTTGGAAGAACATTTTATTTTTCACGGAATATATCACAATACATAGCCCATCGTGAATTATAACTTGTCACCATGGCTATGCATGAAGCGCAAATACATTATGTTGTCTCTAGTTATATCTATACCAAAGAAACTCGGTAATGATATTGATGTCTATTTGGATCCATTGATCGAAGATCTAAAATTGATGTGGGATACATGTGTTATAATGTATGATTCTCATAGAAGTGAAGAATTAACATTGAGGTCCATGTTGTACAGAATGATAAATGACTTTCCCACTTATGAACATTAATCAGGATATAACATTAAAGGAATGTTGGGGAGTCCCATTTGTGAAAAATGCACATACTCAGTTCTACATTCCTTGAAGTTTGTGTTTTTAGGAAATCATAAATTTTTACCTCGATGACCTAAATACCAATCCTGGACGAAATCATTTGATGGGAATATCGAACAAGGTACAACACCTTCTTCAGCAACGGGCGATCAACTGTACAATAAAGTAAAAGATATTGACACTAGTTTTGGTAAACCATTTTTGAAAAACCTTACAAAATAAAGTTAGAAGAAGAAATCAATTTTCTTTGAATTACCATTTTGGAATTTTATATATGCCATACATTTTCTTGATTTCATGCATGTAGAAAGAAATTTATTTGATAATGTTATTGGTATATTACTAAATGTTCCTAGAAAAACAAAAAATGGAATCAAGGCTAGGTTGGACTTGATTGAAATGGGGATAAGGGAATAATTTGCATCAGTAAAGGGTAAAAGGAAGACTTTTCTTCCTCTAGCAGATTACACTCTATCCATATAGAAAAAATTACAATTTTTCCTTTTCCTTAATAGTATAAAAGTTCTATGGGGGTATTCATAAAATATCAATAATGTCATGTCAATGACTAATTTGAAGTTACAAAGACTAAAATCACACGACTGTCATGTTTTGATGCAAGATTTAATGCATGTTTCTTTCTATTGAATTCTTCCTCAAAATGTATGACATACATTAACTATACTCTAATTATTTTTTAAATCCATATGTAGTAAATTTATAGACCTGAAAAAGTTTCCCATCATGAATAAGGAGGTTGTAGTCATATTATGTGAATTGGAGATGTTCTTCCCACCACCATTATTTGATATAATGGTCCACCTGATGGTTCACTTGGTTAGAGAATTCTAGCTATGTATTCATATCCATTATAGATAGATTTAACCCATTGAATGGTATATGAATATTTTGAAAAGGTATGCAAATAATCAAATTCATCCAGAAGGTTGTTGATGAGCGTTGTCGAACACGCTCTCAAAAATATTTATTTGATTTAACTAAGTTCAACACAGTGGTTGACCAAGGTCATTCTATCCAGGAGGAAGTGAATTAAAAAAACCTTAATAGGTTTTAATAAAACACAAAAAAAATAAGTGAAAACAAACGACACACAAGTTGGGGGGGTTGTGACTTTCGAACAATATAATAAACAAGTGAATGAGATGGAACAATCAAAGACACAATTTCTTTAAAAACACTTATATGAGAAGATATATTTGATCTAGAAGGCCCCCTTAATCATTCATTTATCCTTATCCCATATGATTATAATTCATTCAATTGTAATCCCCTAACCTTGTCAACCCCCAAACCCTATGTGAATTAACACGACAAAAAATATTGGAAAATGAGCCTTTAGTCAACTTCGGGACTTCCAATTGTAGAACCCTACTTTGATTGTGATCCAAAAGCCAACTTATGGTCAATGGTAAATTATAGAATCATATCCTACATATATTTGGGAATTAGTTTTTCTTAGGGATGAGACTTTAACCCTACAATTATATCCCAAGTTGATTAGATTTTGCGATTGAGGTTTCACTCAAAAGCTTTAAAACTCAATTAATTGATCACAATTTAGGAATTACAGTATGTTTATGGATTCAAAATAAATAAATTAAGAGAGTACATATTAGATCAACTACAAACGAAATCACTCTTCCATGGGAAGAGTTGTCATCATGGAGACGTTTTGTATAAACAATGGATTGAAAGGGGAACACCCAACATCTTCTCCACTATTAGATCCCAGCCCAAGAAGAAAAATAAGAAGATGAAAAGAGAGAAACAAATAAGATTAATTGAAGAAAAATCAATATACAAGCATGAAAAAAAATAAAAAAAGTGGAGGTGGGAGAGGAGAGCCTTCTTGGAAGAGATCTTTGCACAAGGCCTTACTTATTCCAAGGGTTGTGATGTGTTCCCAAGAACCACACTTTCAAAAAAAAACTTCTAAAAGCCTCTAACAACCATCCCAAAGATTGAAAAAATCCTTTAAATATATTTGGGGAGTTCTAGGGTTATAATAATATTTTAAATGTGAAAGGGAAATTCTTCCAAAAATTTTAATCCCACTTTCACTACATAGTTGGCCTCCAAAACACATGAATTGAATGTCCTTCTATGATGATGATTTTTTCATAATCATGTTCCCGAGATTCCCTCAAAATTTGGGCCTATTCCAACTCCGGATGAAGAAGATACGACCTAAATTGTTAAGTGATGTCCAATCTGGATAGTTCAGTCCAACTTTTTCTTCATGTCCCATTTACTCCACTCAAATGCACAATCCAGCTTCCATGTCCAAAATAGAATTTGTATCTTTTAGTCCGGAACATAGTTAAAAAAATTTAAATCAAAATAAATTACATAAAAATATTTATTCCCGAAATACTACAGTGAATTTTAAAAGGGTAAAACTGTAATTTCCATCAAATTTTCAAATAAATGATCTAATCTCAAATATTCTATAAATTGACATATTTAGCACAATGTGAGGAAATTATTTCCTTTACCATTAATAAAATATTCAATAAAATTTTGTTTTATTAGTTGTATTATAGAACAATATATTATTAAAGAAGTTATTGATTTCTATACCAATTACCTATCAGATGTTGACAGCATCGGTCTCTCAAAGTCTCATCATAGCGAACGCCTTATGGGAAAAGGATTTCCAGAACAGATTTTATTACAATTACCTTGATAGATCAGGAGAAATCGCACCTTTAAATTTTACATATTAGTAAAGATGTTGATCCATACATTGAATCCCAAAAATAAATTCTTAGAGATTTGAATCCATCAAGGGCCGAAGGATGTATATCAAATACACATAATCAATAGTTTATAAGATGGTTCAGAGAACAAATTTATAAGAATTTATCTGAAAATACGAATTAAATTGTTGAATGACTTTAATGGATATCCATAGGACCAAATTAAAATGTTATATCTTACACTGGTTTTGTAATCAATGGTTATACATTCTATACAAAAGAACATGATGACTATAGTGGTGTTATGCTTGTGGCAGAAGCGATGTATATATCTGGTTCCAAGGATAGAAATCTGATTGATAAAAATATGTCATATTTTGGCATTATCGAATATATATATGAGTTGTATAATAAAAAATTTCAAGTGCCTATTTTCCTTTTCAAATGGGTTGAAAATATCATTGTAGTGAAATTTTATGAAATGGGCTTCATGGAGGTGAATTTCATCATGGAAGGGGAAGAAAATGATCCATTCATAATGTCATCACAAGCACTGCAATTATTTTAAGTCTCTGATCAAACAAACAAGAATTGTTCGATTGTCCTACTAGTGACTAAAACAAATTTCAGGTCAGATGAAAATTCAATTGAGGACGACTCTTTTATTTAGAGATCACAATCACTTTTTGATGGTCTCAATATAGACAATGTCTTGTACATTAGAGGGGACCATAAAGTGGAGAATTGGATTCTCTATAGAGAAACTAAATCCCTAAAAACTTTAAAAAAATAAAGAGAGTTCAATGAAAAGGTAATTTTTTTTAATATATTATGTTTTTTCACATAATATTATACGTTCTCTACTATATTCACATAATATAAGTTAAATTTTTTACTATTCATATAGACAATGTCTTTTGTACATGATGATGTTACTAATCCCTCAAAAGAACAAACTATAATTAAGGAAACCCTTTAGAAATACGTAAAGTTAATGTTACGATATACTTTCTCTATTTTAGTGAAAAATTATATAATGGAATGTTGATTTAATTTTAATTATTTCCTACAGAGTTAGTTTATTTTAGAATATTCCTATCTATTTTTCATACCTTTGCAAGAATATCAACGATGTTGTCTCTACTCAATAATAGAGGCAATCTTGATGTTTGCACAGTAAAATAATTGTCCATAGAATTAATTTATTTTTTCATATTTATGTTTAATTTATTTATTTTTAGTATTAGTCACATAATAATTGTTTTATTATATAGGTGTATTCTTTTATTCGATTTGGGGTGGTCTGCCCATCTTTCAAGCCTTTCTGTACCAAAACTTCCACAAACTTCTTCTCCCTAAAAACTTTTTCACCCCTACAGTGTTTTATTTATCACTTTCCTTCAAGTTCCCTCCACTGACTTTGCATAAAGAGAAACAATGCTATCTATACTCAATCACATAGGTAATCTTGATGTTTGCACAATAAAATCATTGTCCATAGAATTAATGCATTGTTTCATATTTATGTTTAGTTTATTTATTTTTAGTATTAATCACATAATAATTTTTTTCTTATACAGGTGGATTATTTTATTCAAGTTAGGGTGATCTATACATCTTTCATGAATTTGTGCACTAAAACTTTTAAGGACTTCTTCTCCCTCAAAACCTTTCACCCCTGAAATGTTAACATTTATCACTTTCCTTCAAGTTCCCTCCACTACTCAATCACATAGGTAATATTGATGTTTTAAAATCATTTTCCATAGAATTAATGTATTATTTTTTATTTATGTTTAATTTATTTCTTTTTAGCATTACTCATATAATAATTGTTTTCTTATATAAGTGAATTCTTTTTTTTTGAGAAGGGGTGGTTTGGTCGAAGCTGCTCATGCAGTATTGACAGTTCAACATATAAAGTCAATGGATATCATGGTAAAATTGACAGTTAGGATTGTTTTGAGACTTTGGGATTTTTAGGAATCATTCACACCTCAATATGATCCATGGTGTGACCGGTATGACTCAAAGTGCATATTTTTATATAAAATTGACATCAATTTTAGTAAAATGGACAACTAACCTACTCAAAACTGAGAAAACACATTTGGATTGTTTTGATACTTTAAGAAAATGATCTATAAGACATTTGCGACATGTAGGGATTAGATTTAACTCAATATGATACATGATGTGCCTGGTATGACTGAAAGTGTCTGTTATCTGTTTAAAATCGACATTTTAGTTCAAAAAGTGTCACTCAATGAAAACTAATAAAAAACACTTGTATTTTCTTGATAATTTATTAAAATTATTCACAATTAATTTTTAATGTGTATGAATCGATTTCATGTCAAATTGATACATTATGTGATTGGAATGAGTCAAAAGTGTGTGTTTCCAGTTTAAAATGACATTTTAGTAAAAAAAACAACTAACATACTCAAAACCAAGAAACACATTAGAATTATTTTTATACTTTATTAAAATGATCCATAACTCATTTGATATGTGTAGGAATCATCCACACCTCAATTCGACCCACAGTGTGATTGGTATGACTCAAAGTGCATATTTTTATTTAAAATTAACATCAATTTTAGTAAAATGGACAATTGACCTACTCAAAACTAAGAAAACGCATTAAGATTTTTTTGATACTTTACAAAATGATCCATAATTAATTTTTTTTGTGTATGGATTATACACACCTCAAGATAATACATTATGTTCCCATTAGGACTGAAAGTGTCTGTTATCAGTTTGAAATCGACATTTTAGTTCAAAAAGTGTCACTCACTGAAAACCAATCAAACACACTCAAATTTTCTTGATAATTTATGAAAATTATTCGTAAGTAATTCTTGATGTGTATCAATTGATGTCACATCAAAACAATACATTATGTGATCATAATGAAACCAAAGTGTGTGTTTCCAGTTTAAAATGATATTTTAGTAAAAAAGACAACTGACATACTCAAAAACTGAGAAAACTCATTCATATTGTCTTGTTACTTTATTAAAACAATACATAAGTCATTTGAGATGTGTATGAATTATAAAAACATCAATTTGATCCATGGTGTGATCGGTATGACTCAAAGTGCGTATTTTTATTTAAAATTAACATCAATTTTAGTAAAATGGACAACCGGCCTACTCAAAACTGAGAAAAATCATTTGTATTGTTTTTATACTTTAAGAAAATAATCCATAAGTCATTTTTATGTTTAGGGATCATCTTCACATAAATATGATACATGATTTACCCATTATTACTGAAAGTGTCCGTTATCAGTTTAAAATTGACATTTTAGTTCAAAAATTATCACTCACTGAAAAACTATCAAATGCACTCAGATTTTCTTGATAATTTAGTAAAAAAATTCATAAGTCATTTGTGATGTTTAGTAATTGGTTTCATATCAAACCGATGCATTATGTGATCAAAATGATTCAAAAGTGTGTGTTTCCAGTTTAAAATGAAATTTTAGTAAAAAAGACAACTAACATACTCAAAACTGATCAAATGAATTAAAATTATTTTGATACTTTAGGAATTATCCATAAGTCATTTGGACATTTAGTAATAATTCACACCTCAATCTGACCCACGGTGTGATCGGTATGACTCAAAGTGTGTATTTTTATTTAAAATTGACATCAATTTTAGTAAAATGGACAACTGGCCTACTCAAAACTGAGAAAATGAATTCCAATTGTTTAGATACTTTAAAAAAATATCCATAAGTAATTTTTGATATGTATGTATTTGATAAACTTCAATCCAATACATTATGTTCCCAATATGATTGAAAGTGTCTGTTATCAGTTTAAAATTGACATTTTAGTTCAAAAAGTGTCACTCACTGAAAACTGATCAAACACACCCAAATTTTCTTAATAATTTAGGACAATTATTCATAAGTCATTTCTAAAATGTAATAATTTTTTTCACATCTAACCAATACAGGATGTGATCAGAATGATTCAAAAGTGTGTGTTTCCAGTTTAAAATGACATTTTAGTAAAAAAAGACAACTAACATACTCAAAATTGAGAAAACACATTCAGATTGTTTTGATACTTTAAGAAAATGATACATAAGTCATTTAAGATGTGTAGGAATCATCCAAACCTCAATACAACCCACAGTGTGATCGGTATGACTCTAAGTGCATCTTTTTATTTAAAATTAACATCAATTTTAGTTAAATTCAAACTTTCAGTTAATTTATTTCTTTAAATTGTTACTAACATAAGAATTGTTTTCTTATATAGGTGCATTATTTTGCTCGAGAAGGGGTGGTTTGTTCAGTAATATCATGAGTCAGTGTCAGGATTGAAAGACATAGGAACATTGATGTTTTTTAATGTATATAATAATTTGTATTTATGTAATTGTATAAACCAATGTTCGATATTTCTATAATATAGTGTTTTTTCTTGTATTTTTGTTATAAATTTCATTTCATTTAAATTATATATTGGGACTGTTTTTATTGATATCTAGTTTGTTTTTTGTGCTACGGTGTGTTGTTACAGCACACTCCATTGGTGTTGTAGTGGATTGTTGCAGCACACTACAGTATGACCCTTTATCAGTTCTTTTAAAAGTGCTTATAAAGGTACACTTTATCAGTGCTTATATTAGTGTTGATAAATTGGGCCATTAGCAATGCTAAAAAAGTGCTGATAAATGGGTCTTTTATCAATGATTTTAAAAGCACCGATAAAGGATTCCCTTTATGAGCGCTTTTATAGTGCTGATAAAATACCAGGTCTTTTAAACTCATTTAGGTAGTTAATGCTTTTCTAGAACTGATAAAGGCAATATCTAGTGCTATTAAAGGCCTATTTTATAGTAGTGATTGAAAATATTGAAAAGGGGCTTGAGGCAGAATCTAGAGGGGGGATTTTTTGTTCATATAGACTACTGGTGAACCTGTGATTGTTTTTTTCTCTTTATTTTCTATTTTATTGAATTCTAAGATAACTTCTTATTAGCCCCTCATAATTTTTTCCTTTAAATATAGGGTTAGAACATTATTGATTGGGGAATGTAAGGATATCCTTTGTAATTTTTGAGTCTTTACACCTTATTGAATAAAACTCTCTTATATTGATTGATTTCAGTTTTTAGAAGTTGTTTCATACTTTCAATACAATTGTTTTTTAGATTTTGGGATGATGAATTGTTTAATTCTTAGATTGATAATATTTAATCTCCCTCTACCTAGTTTAGATTGTCTTAAAGGAACATGATGAATTTGTTGGTGATTTTCTAGAAATTATTGGAATGTTTGTAAAGGAAGTGAATAAATCTTGATTTTATTAAGAACTTCAATACTCTATCAGGTATTTCCTTGGTACTTTAAGAGTTATTTTCTAACTTTACACACACATGAGAAGGGATGATGAACAAGTAGTAATCACTTCAAGATCAGTCTCCACTATAACCTTCAACCAAGGGAGACTGAAAAATCAATTGAGGAGTCTACCATTTATCAATAAATAAGAATATAAGCAAAAAAAATTAAATACTATGAAAGAATTTCAAATGGAATTCTAACCCTAAACCCATCACTTTATTCATGAATTGTTTTCAATATTCTTGATTTCACTCATTATTCTTCTTTTCAAAACCAATATTTTAAAAACAACCCATTATCTAACTGTAGTGACAACTAGTTTTGTGAAATCCTCTTTTAGATACAACCTATGGTTACCACTACTACTAAATTTAAACCTAGGAAATAAAAATCTTTTTGATCTACCCACAACTGGTAGTTGTTAAGAACCTACTAGGACAATTATCACCCAAATACACCAAGGATCACTCACCCAATACCACATACAGGTATAACAACAAAATATCAAAATAATATTTCAATAAGGGCACCCCACACCAATTAACTACTAGTGTTTTCCCTATCATGGACCAATTTCAAATGTCCTCATGACCTTATCCCTTTTGTAGTCACATCCTAACACATCATACCAATCTTATCATGTCTATTGTGGGTTGGACTGAAACCCTAGCTTCCCTGATCCATGCAGGGTCCAACACTCTCGTTGGAACTAGTATTAGCTATACCATAACCATAAACACAACCAAATATCATATATCCACAACTCCACTACACATCATGACTTATTCACATATCAACCTTAGTAGGATATCATGAACATGAATCACATCAACCTCATTCTCTCCTCATACCATGCATGGACCCCACCAAGAATCATCAACCCATCCATAGAAATAGTCTACTTCAAGCCATAATAGTCCAACCACACCTATAAGGGAGAGAAAGGAAGAAGTATTAGTCGACCATCCATTCCCTTATTAACCTGAATATTAGGGAAAACACCCAAAACCTAAAACATTTTAGCATTGGTTAGTTTATCCAACATGGGTGGGGTGCATAAAGAAATAAAAAGAAAATAAAAGTATAATATATCCACACACAAACCCATCCTAAAGTTTTTTCTATCAGATTTTCACTATCACAACCCATAATAATCACCACATTTCCACTTCTATGAACTACCATTGTTTTCAACTATCTCACCACAAATTGTCCCCAACTCATACACAAAACAACCACTACACCCATTCATAATTTTCTATTTAAACACATAATTTAACCATTTATAGATTAAATATTACCATCCATATTAAATTAATTATGTCATTAATTCCCATATTTAATGGAAAACCATTATCATCCATCACACACATGAGCCTCATCCCAGTTAGTGAGGACTCCTTAAGTGCATCAATGAGACCCAGGTTTGAAACTAGAAGGAGGCATATTTAATGGTACTATAGCCACACTGTAGCAAGCACTATAGTAGTATTGTAGAAGTATTGTGCGGTACTATAGTAGGCACTATAGCAGTACTGTGCGGGTACTGTAGTAGGTATCGTTCGGTACTGTAGCAGCCAGAACTATTCACCTTAGGCCACCAGTTTGGGCTTAGAGTCCTTGAGTCTTTCGGGCCACCTAGGCCTTTGGGTCAGTAAGGATTTTGGGCCACCTTTAAGGCCTTCGGGACACTTAAAGGACTTCGGGCCACATGATCAGTGCAGTTACCCCAGATATACTCTACAAAAAAAGGAGTAGCCTTAGTGGAGGATTCAGAGCAAGTGCACTCACCGGAGTAGAACCAAATGAATTTAGAAGAATGAGAGGGTATGGCTACGCCATCGGGACTAGCCTGTGCTTGTATAGGAAGCCTAGCTAGAATGCCATGCAAAGGTAGAGATCTACCATCATAATGAAGATGTTGGGGAGGGGCAGTTCCTTATAGTTATAGTCTGGTTGAATTCCCAAAGACCTTCGGGTCATGTAATCTCTTAAGCCTACGGGCCATGTAATCTCTAAGCCTAAGGGCCTTGTAAGGGTTCCCCCTCATCCATTGAGACAAGGTTTATCAAAAATAAATAAAAATAAAGGCCTTCGGGCCATTCGAGCTTATCATCCATCACCCAAATTTTATCCATCCTTTACCTATTCATTTCAAGTATCTAAAATTCATTTACAACCCATGATTTATTTCAATTCTATACACACACATTTCAAGTTTATCATTACCAATCTAATTATTTTGCTACTAGGAAACTCTAAAACATCCCCCTAAACCATCAAACAAATCACTAAAAAATCTTTCCACCCATCCTCCCCCATAATAACCACACAAAAATTCCAATTTCAGTATAATTAAACATACCATTATTCCCCCATCAATATCCATATTACCTCTTGAAAGTCATATAAAGGTAGTTGTGGCCCCGCTACACAATCTACACCAATATCCCAAACCATCCACAAAAATTACCATGAAATATCCCCCAAAAAAATACACACAAACCACCCCACTACAACAGTCATTCCAATAGCACATAATAAAAAATTCAAGCAATAATCACTTCCATAATCCCCCTTTTCAAAATATGACACCACATTCATTTAATATCTCTTTCATAGAAGATAGAATAAAATTTTCAGATTCCACACAACCATTTCATTACCGTCTTTAATAAAAAATCCTTTTATGAATTTTGGTTCTAGAAAATCAATCATAGTAGTATAACCATTCATAATCATATCATTATAAAACTTACATGAGAAGTAACTACAATCCATCAATCAAAAGAAAAATCATTGAAACATGTAATCACATGTGATATATACCATTTACCATTGAATTTATTTATTTCAATTAATTATATTTTTTAATACAATCCATACTATCCACCCAAGGAAAATAATATTTTTTGAATTTTACATTATAGAAAAAATAGAAGAAAGTTATTGAATCCCCTACCCCAGTCGATGCTTCCAGAATCTCTATGAAAGAGTAAGGGAAAAGAGATGAGCGTAAGAACAAACCCACACAAGGGAGCCATCAATAATCCTAGATCATATAAATCCCCATTAATCACTCATCCCATCCTAAAAAAACTTTTGCACAACCTTCCCAATATAGAATAACATGGAGATAACTAAAAAGAATAGAGAGGGGAACTCATCTCAGATCGTGGGAAAATGATCTCTAGAAGCTGAGATCCAACACAAATCGATGAGGGTTTGAGTTCTTTAAGGGTCAAACCTTTGGTCACCCAAGGTTTGGATAAATCAAGGAAAAATAAAATAATTCAAATGGATTTTTAAATTTTTACCATATTTATAAATTGAAATGTCATGATGTGGTAGTCTCGGGTCATGCCATGATGAGATAAATCCACTGAACCCCCATAAATCACACTATTAACCCCCTATATACCCCCTTATTAAAATCAGTCAAACTATTTTAAATATGATATAACCAATGAAGTTAATTCCATGAACAAGGTCACCATGACATGAGATCACTCCAAATAGAGCCACTAATACTCAAATTCTAGGCCCTCGTGTCATGACAAGGACAAACATGCCGCAATATCCGACTGAAAACATGAAAACTGGTCATTTAAGGATTCATTATATATTATCCAAGATTCAAAAAAAGAATTAACTTCATGGAAAATCTCAATAACTCCCTAGTAACTCTCATTTCATGACTAAACCCCCACGCTATAGCCTGAAAATTTACAAATGAAAAATCATAAGAGTTATTAAAACTTAATAAGGGTCACTCCCCATAGACCGTAAGATTCCTTCCTTTTCCAGTTTTTCTTTAAACCCCTTATTTAATGCTACGTGATGATGTTTTTTGATTCAATGACCCATAAAACCAACCTCTCTACTAATTAACTCTCCACAACATGACACCCATGAACACACTGTCACCTACCTCTCCCAGCCATAATCTAAACCCCAACAACACCTCTCCCTATCAAATCTCCTTACATCACCTACAATTCTAAAAACAAATAATATAATGGTTTAAAAAGTTCTAGATCATTAAATTAAATATTTATAAAATGATTCTCATCCATATGAATCAAAACCAAATCTAGAAAGAAACCAATAAATGAAAACCTAAACACTTCCTCAGGAGATACCTCTCAAACAGAAATAATGAAATAAATAGGATATAAAGCATCATAAGAGAATAAAAAACCTTAATAAATCAACATAAATATTATTATTAATCATTATAGTAAATAAATCTAAAAAAAATTGGGATACTGAGTGCACATTTATGACTTACATTCCCAAGTACTCTCTTTTAGGCCACCATACCTCTATATAATACAAACTAAGGTAATAAATCATCTGCACATCACCTTATCTCATGGATCCTGAATCTCGATCGACTACTCCATAGTTGTCGCATCATCCTCCACATCCACCTCACCCTAATAAATGAATTGGGAATCTTAATAAAGATACCAATGGAGAATCTATAATACATGGAATTCATCATGGAACCATTCCAGGTGTGGAGGAAGCTCCAACTAATATTCCACATCATCAACAAACTGCAACAATTCAAAAGGCGTTATTAACCCAAGAGAAATATTACTCACATGGATAAACTTATGCTTCCCAGGATGAGGAAAACCACTCAAGAACACATGATCACCCACCTCAAACTCCATGGGTAGGGAAGCCCGGGACTTTCGATGGATTAAAGTTTTTCCATAGTGGGAGGTTACATCGGTGATGGAGGATTCGTGGTGGTGTTCCACGATGACTTCTTAGAATAATTTTAATTAGTGATGATCATGTACCCTACCTTGACATCATCTCAGGTACGTTGAGAAAGCTTTGGATTTACACCTAGGTACTTGAATGTTTTGGTTGGATATGGGGCCCCTTGGTGGTTGTGCTTATGAAGCGGTATACATGTGGAGCTAGATAGAGGAAGTTATACCATTGAGAGTTTACAGATGAGGTTCTTAGGATGGACTGGAGTTTGATAAATACTGTGGTGACTGAGTTGGTTGACAAAATAGTGTCAATGAAGCTCCTAAGGTGGGAGTGAGATATGTCAATAGAAGGTGCCTGGAGTGAGACCATGGTTGGAAATGGTGGCATTGAAATTCCAATAAGGAACCTATAAGGTGTGTTTTTAAATTCCTCAAAGATGTATAGGGTGAGCCTTGGAGGTGGTTAATGTACTTCCCTTCCATGTGGTCTTTTATGGAAAGGATACGTGCCAATGTTGGATAGTGATCTTACAGTTGTTGGGAACAGTGAGTTAGGAAACGCGTCAGGTATATTGTGGAAGTTAATCTTGAGATCGATGCGTCCTTTAAGGTTCATATGATACGTGTGTTAGATCATAGTGAGAAAATGTTGTAGAGAAATATTGTGTTGATAGTTTTTTTATTGTGGAAACATGGATGGGTTCATGAGGAAACTTGGAAAAGAGATGTGGATAATAGGGGATAATGGCCAAAAAATTTGAATCGAAATATTAGTGATGCTTGGGAGTAAATCTCTAGGACAAGCTATTATAAGGTAGGGAGATTGTAAGATTCAGAATTTTCTGGATTTTTCTCAGGCTTGTTTATAGGTACTCTTTTTCCTCATTATAAGTACTTTTCATTTGTATTATTTATTAGGGAGTGTTTGAGTGGAATTTTGAGAAAATTGAAGGAAAGAGGGTTGTGCATGGTTAGAGAAAATCATGTGACCCAACCTAGCCAACCGTGCAACCCTGGATAGTGGGGGTTCACATGGTTGGAACATACTTTTTTAAACCATTCACCCTAAAAGGAGTAATAGTGCACCCCTAAAATAATTAGAGCATGGCTAGCATGCGGTTAGGGAAAACTGTGTGCCCCTATCTAGGAAACCATTTGTGGTAATTAAAGTCTCCCAAAAATTAGAATTTAATTCCCTAAACCCCCTATTTTAACCCCTATTCGACCCCTACTCTCCTTAAATTGATTTCTCTCATTTTTTTGAGGCTCTCAAAAGGATTCTTAAGGCTCCAAACCTCTCTTCTTGGTGATTTGAATCCTGGTTCTCAGATCTACATCTCTCCGGGTATGTGGTTTCTTCCCGATTGATTTCTCATCTCACTTCTATTATTCTATCATTCCTTAAGGGAATTTATCCACTATTTTATTAGATCTAGATCTATATTTGGGGGATATAGGTCTAGGATTGTTGGATCTAGATCTATAGATAATAAATCTTGATTTGTTTGATTTCTTATTTAGGTTTTGGATTTAGATCGTGTTATTCACCGCATTCTTGATCATTTATTTTGAAATTGGGGATATTTTTTAGTGGTCGTTCATCACTGTTCTTCAGTTAGGTGGTTTAAAATTCAAATCCCATAGTCTTGATTATAATTATGTGTATGTAATTATATAATTTCTATCATATTTTTATAAATTTCGTTCTTGATTAATTTGTTTAATTTGGTGAATTAATTAAGGGAAATATGAAATTGGGATATTGATATTTTAGATCATGAATAATTAATTTTTAAATTAATTATAGAGATGTTGAATTATATGAATTGAGATAATTAATTATTTAATTAATAGTAGAGATATTGAATTTTTTTGATTGATATAATTAATTGTTGGATTAATTATAGAGTTGTAGAGATTGTTAAACTTGATTAATTAATTGTAGAATTAATTAATGGGAATGTTTGTGATTATGAAATTTTGATCTGGGATAATGAATTATTGAATTAATTATGAAGAGATAGAGGTTTTTGAAATTGAATAATTAATTGATGGATTGATTATTTTTATATCGAAGTTATTGAATAGGAATAATTAATTCCACAATTAATTATTGAAGATTGTTATGAATTGAGATAATTAATTGTAGAATTAATTATGTGATAATGATGTTATGAATTGAGATAATTAATTGTGGAATTAATTGTGTGATATTGTTGTTATGAATTGAGATAATTAATGGTAGATTATTCATGAGATATCAAGATATATGAATTGAGATAATTAATGGTAGATTAATTATGAGATATCAAGATATAGGAGTTGAGATAATTAATGGTAGATTAATTATGAGATATCAAAATATATGATTTGAGAAAATTAATGGTAGATTAATTATGAGATATCAAGATATATGAGTTGAGATAATTAATGGTAGATTTATTATGAGATATAAAGATATATGATTTCAGATAATTAATTGATGAATTAATTATGAAATATCAAGATATATGATTTGAGATAATTAATTGTAAAATTAATTATAACATATCAAGATATATGATTTTAGATAATTAATTGTATAATTTATAATGAGATATTGAGATAAATGAATTGATATAATTAATTTTATAATTAATTATGAGATATTTAGATTATTGATTTGAATAAATAATTATTGACTTAATTATTTGATTTTGAGCTTATGGATATTGATTAATTAATTAATTAATTAATGGGATTGACATGCTTAATTAATTAGAGTAAATTAATTAAGGGGATTTAAGTGATTATTTAATTGTTGAATTGATTAATGAATTTGATGTAATTAATTAATTGTTAAATTAATTAATAAGATTGATGTGATTAGCTAATTGTTGAATTAACTTGAGTAATTGATGTGTTTGGTTAATTGTTAAATTGACAAATATAATTGAACTAATTAATTATTTATTGAATTAATTAATTTATTTGATGTGATTAATTAATTGTAAAATTAATTAATATTATTGATATGATTAGTTAATTTTTCAATTAACTAGAGTAATTAATGTGATTAGTTAATTATTGGATTAACTAGAGTAATTGATATGATTAGTTAATTGTTGAATTAAATAGAGTAATTGATGAGATTAGTTAATTGTAGAATTAACTAGAGAAATTTATGTGATTAATTAATCATTGAATTAATTAATTTTATCAATGTGGTTACTTAATTATTGAGTTAACTAATGGAGTTATTGTTTTTAACTAATTGTTAAATTACTAATGAAAATTGTGTGGATAATTAATTGTTGTATCGATTATGTATTATTAAATAGTGAATGGTAACACAGACATTTAAAAAAGTGTTATAAATGGTAACATTCTCATTCAATTATGTATTAGAAAACGATGAATGGTAACATGGACATTCAGCCAAGTATTATTAATGGTAACATGCTCATTCTGTTATGTATTGTTAAATGGTGAATGGTAACATGGACATTCGTTTAAATATTATGAATGGAAGCATACTCATTAAATTATGTATTGTCAAATGTTGAATGGTAACATGGAAATTTGGACAAGTATTAAGAATGGTAACATTCTCATTCAATTATGTTTTATTAAATGGTGAATGGTAACATGGAAATTTGACCAAATATTATGAATGTTAATATGCTCATTCAATTATGCATTATTAAATGGAGAATGGTAACATGGATATTCCGAAAAGTATTATGAATTGTAACATGGTTATTCAATTGTAAATTATGAATTATAAATGGTAACAATGTCATCCAGTTATATGATTTGAGTTCAGATGTCCTCGGGAACTCGGGTAATATGTGGTTAAATAAAGAGTAAATGAATAAATGTAAACTTTTTTACTTTATTACTTGTATTTTATTCTGTATACAACTGTATACACTATTATTGACTGGATTCATTTTAGAAGTCCTGGTGGTGGCCAATTGAGTTGTACTCACACCCTACCTGGGCTACCTAATCGGTACTCAAATAGATTATATGTTTGCAGGACAAGTTAAGAGCAAAGGACATGTGTTAAATGGATGATTTAGGATAGATCTTGGATGAGGGAACCAAACATGATTCCAGACCTACTTGGGAGTTGTTAATGTATTTAATTTTGAGCTTCATTTTGACACTTGGACCATACATTAGCATGGCATGTCTACTGTTCAATTTTGATATTTTCCTTTATACTTTGGTTATCATGAGATATTGGTATTATTTTGGTTATTCGGTTGATTATTGTTATTTATTTTTACTAGTGTATTACTCTAATGAAAAAAGAGGTTATATTCTTCCCATAATTTATATTAGAACCTCGCTGCTAGATGGCTACCTCTAGCGTATGGGGAGGTGCGCTTGAGGCTGTGTGGTAGTTCGGATCGGGGAAATGGTGTGTAGCACCCAGTCTAGGACATTACAAATGTTGAGTCTGAATTCGTATTAGTCGTAACCTTGATTTCCCTAGAAAATTAGATCCTCCACTAACTCCCCTACTCATCAGGGAGACCTCATAACCCCCTCTTAAGACTATCTCAGTTGTTCGTATAGCTTATCGATCACCTCATCAATCTTCTATACCTTTAGATATGTAGACAATATAAATAAGGTGAGTAGACATTGAATCATGAGGCCTATACCCTCCTTCAAATGTCATTCTCTGGACTCCTAATTAGGGTATAGATCAGGTTCAATGCATAAAAGGTCCTTAAAGTTAATCTAGAGATCCCACATGCTTAGGATCCCCTAATACAAGGAGAGACAGTTTTTTATCTCAGTTTCCCTCATCATTAATAATATGAACTTATCATAAAAGTGCCTCTACAAATAATCACATGAAATTTATGCCTTCTTATTCTCCTTAAGATATATAATGCACCTTTTCCATATGGATTTGAGTAACTACCAATGAAACCAGATACTCTACCCTGACTCACAATAAACTAAAGGCAATCTCAAGCTCCTACAACCAATGGTCTATTTTCATACGAAGATTATTAATTTATATTTATCTAAGACTTGATGGTGAAACTCGCAAATAATCCTAATTCAAGCCTCATATACTCAAATTGGAATCCCGATAGCATAGAATTCATTTAATATTAATTTTAACTTTCTAAAAATCACCATAATCCAAACATAATCACAAATAATCCTGATGTGTGTGACTTCCCTATACCTCTACCTTGAAATCAATATTATCATGATTAGGGTGTTCATTAATTTTAAGTTCATTTTTTTAGATCCCAAGGGGCCGTAATAACATATGTCTTAGCTAGTCTCCTTTGATAAATCACACACTTGGTTTGACTAATATCGTTCTCCAACCAATCTCATCCAATTCTCATCAGTGCCTAACTCTAATGTCCATATTAACTCTCATCATTAATCTAATATGATTTTTTCATGAACCACCCCAATGTATACCCCTCCTTGGCCTATAGTGAAGATTATAGTGACCTTAGAGGTCCACCACCAATAGTAATTAGGTTGGATACTAACATTAAGGGTATAAATCAGGAAAATGGGGGGCATTACCCTCATAAATCCCAAGACCATGAAAAGAATTACACCAAGTAATTACACAACATAAAATAAAACCAAGATCATATAATAAACCACAAGTGAAATTTCAAACAAATACAATAATTCAAAATAAAATATCAAAACAAACCCCTAGGAGGAAACTACATCCACACTTATTTGTTCAGAGCTAGTACGGCCCAACTCAATCTACAAAATCACCCTGGAAACCTGAAATATATATATATATATATACACACACACAGGGATATCATACATTTATACTCAATAATATCCTTCTCAATACCTCCCATAAAAATGTATAATAAGTATACCAATGCTTTAGTGAATAAATATTAAAACCAACAATCACCTATCAGGTAAACTTTCATGAAACCTCACCAAGGATCTCTCAAATAATACTACATCCAAGTATAACAACATAATATCAAAAAAATGTATCAAAAAGGGTACCCCACTAATTTTTATCTCTCATTCCCTAATGTCAAATATCCTATCATTCCCATCCTTTCTAAAGTTGTGTAGAAACTATAACAACTCAAAAATATAATATATTTTATTTCCTGATTTTTAACATAAAGATCCATATAATACAATCCTATAAAATAGATAAGACTATAATATTTGGTAAATTAGATGAATAAACCATTAAATTAAAATTAAATACAACATAATTATTTAAAAATCTATAACGTGATACTAGTTTCCTTTAAACTCTTAATACTGTACAAGATAACTTGGGCACATGTAAAAGAAAGGGGAAAGCTATACAGATCAGTAAGTTAATAATCAATGCATAAATAATTCATGTGATTCAAGTGGAACATCATTATAATATAAATATTTAAGAATCATACATACTCACATGGAATCATGACATGAAAAAATGACATCATGAAATCATGGTATCATAGGAATGTGGAAACAGTATAAAACATGACATCATAAGCATAAGTTGAGGATAATTTCCAAGACAAAATAACATAGATTTATTATGATAACTCCTCATTCACCATTCATAGTATCTCATTATATTAAAACATTACCCAATGCATTGGAGCCCTATCAAGTCACACCCACCATATGTCTAACTTTATATGCGACAAATCAATCATATAACATATGAACACATTTCTTTATTTCAATGACATGACTAAATAATTTAGGTTTCATACATTTAATTACACATTTAATAAAGGATATTTATATCTAGGTGAATACCCTTTAATTAAAATATGGTTGGGTATTCAAAATAGAAAGGTATGGCATGGAAAATCAAGGGTTAATTTTGGTAGCATAACCTGTGTGCATAAAAGTTCATGGAAGGGATAAATGAGATAAAAAGGTATTATATCATTATTTGTTAAAAAAATTATAGTAATGTAATGTTCCTAATCACATTACATCATAATCAATTGATAATCAAAAGGATTATTACAAAGGAAGTGTTTTAATGAAAAAGAGGAAGAAGAGAATACTTACCTTGATAGGTTGATTATTAAATCTTGTGAGGAGCTCCTTGTAACCTTAAAAACACCTTAGAGATACTCTAGAGAGGTAAAATGAGAGTCAAATCATTATTTGAGGATTTTTAGTGGAGATTAATGGGATAACGGGTGGGTATTTATAACAAAAGAGAGGGGATTGTTTATTAATTTCCAAATGTGGTCCTTTAACACTTAGTTAATAAAAAATACAAAACCATTGGACTTAATATGGTTTTTTCCCGTGTAACTTCACAAGGAGAAGTGGATTTTAATATTTTATTAGTTTAAGAATAAAAATCCTTAAAATAATATCATTCATAATGTGGAAGTGAGTTATGTTCATAAAGAATTGTTTTTAAAATCTAAAAATATCCTTTATATTTTGTAAGGTTCTTTATAGGTTTTTAAAATAATATTATCACATTAAAATACATTGTTTTAATGAAATACACTCTTATTGGTCTATAAAAACCTTTATATCGTTTATTACATCACTTTTAGGTTGTTATGATGTCATAATACTTACAGTATATTCATATCATATTTAACTTTTACCCAAAAATTCGACTGTCTCAGAAAATTATGAAAAATTTACCATTGGATAATTTGTATATTATGATTTCAAAAATAATAATTATTTTATAAAAAATTTATAAATATAATAATTTTAAATTTTAAATTAAAATCCTTATTAATTAAAAAATAATAGTTTTTATGATATAATCAACTTTTTAGCCCTTATAAAAATTACTCAAAACGTTATAAAGTTATATTATCATTTATATTTAAATAAATATTGTTTTATAATATTATTTCATGAAAATTAATTTTATTTAAAATTCTTGAATATATCATAAAATTTTATTTTAATTGAAATTATATATTTTTCAAAAATACAGTTATGTTTTCTTTGTATCTGAAAATATATTTATCGTATTCATCTCACATTCAGGTGTATTTTATTGAATAAAATAATAATGAAATTGGGATTGAAGAAATCACTATTTCATTTCAATAAAAGGTTAAACCTTTATATTCCTAAGTTCTAGATACATAACCCCTTATTACATTGGAATATTCACTAAGAGTAAGGTGTGATATGGTGGTACTTTCATGGGGTGGCTCAGCTATCATTGATTTAGTGGTTATCTCTATTAACTTCAAAATTTTTATTATGTAATTCTTCTTGAGCCTCACTTGTAAAATATTTACTTGGTCTTGTTAAAGTGTGAACCCTAGCTATGCTACCACCCTCCCAAGCTATGATTAATCAGCTTCGTAGGGCATGATTCTACTATTCAAGTCCATGGTATCACCCTTTTTCATTAACTAGTTCAAGTTATTACTCTTAATATACAATAATCCCAATGGTAATTTTATAATGACTACATTACCAATGGTAAAATTCCTAATGGCCATGTTGACCAATGGTTACAATGACTGATGGTTGGGTATTTTTAATGTAATGGTCAGATCTTAGTGATTATTTTTTCCATTACACACCATATATATAGTCCACTATTCTCATACATTTACTTTAGTTCTATAATTACCTTTAAAATGTCTATTTTATTCTTAATGGCTCTCTTTCTTATGACATTCTTTATAGCATGAGTGATTTTCATCAGAAAACTCAATCTCTGGGAATTTACAATTATGTGTGCACTATTATTTGGTGTTTATCTAGATGAACTATTCCTAGGTGTTATAGTTTATATTATTTCATGAGTTTTAATGAAATTTAATAGTCTTTATATGTGTCCCTATTATAGGACATAATAAATTAATCATTGTGAAACATGAGTTCTTTTATTAAAAAAGAAGGGAATTTTGGGTCATTTCCACCTTATGAAATTTCACATTTAAAATTTAATTTCATGCACAAAGGTGAAAAAAATAAGGGTAATTATATTTTACAAGTTTATTTAGTTCCCATGTTTCTTCTTCAAATTTATGGTTCTGCTAAATAACTTTGATAAGGTGGGTTGTATTATTGTGTAGAACTTTGTCTCTATTGTCCAAGATCTTTATCGATTGTTCCTTGTAAGAAAGATCATTCTCCAGCTATATCACTATTAGATTTAGTACATATAAGGGAACTATTATATACTTCCTTAATATGGATATGTATAACACGTCACGTACTCAAGACAAGTTTGGTGGGAGTTCTAGTTGATAGGTCACAGCTCTGATGCGATCAAGAATCTTAAAGTGGCCAATATACTTAAGAATTAGCTTTACCTTATTCCCAAACCTTATGAATCTCTTTTAAAGAGACATAATAAGTAAAAATTTATCTCTAATGTAAAACTGTAGGTATTTTTAATAGTTATCATCATAACTCTTCTATTGATTTTGTGTTGATCAGATGTGTTATTGAATGGTATTGATCTTCTCAAACATTTATTCTACCTGTTTAATTCCCAATAGATTTCATTTCCAACTTCATCCCAACATATTATAGTTCTCAATTTATTTCCTTAGAGGGACTCATAAGGATCCATCTAAATTATTGAGTGAAATCTATTGTTGTATGAGAACTTTACTAAAGGAATATGTTGATCACAATGTCTTTTTAAGTCTATTAATAAATCTATCAATATATCCCAAGTGTATAGATAGTATGTTCATATTGTTCATCGGTCAAAGGGTGATTGGATGCACTAAATTTCAACTCTATGTTCATAGAATATTGGATAATTTTCCATAATTTTTAGGTGAATATTGGATCTTGATATGATATAATTGAGAGTGGTGTTTCATGTTGCCTTGCCACTTCTCTAATGTATATCCATGCAAGTTAATCTAGTGAGAAGTATTCTTGAATTGAAATTAAATTATTTGTATTTATAAGATGATCCACCATAACCCATATCACATTGTTTCCATTGGTTGTCTTTGTAAGGCCCATTAAAAAATCTATAGTTATGTTTCCCCATTTCCATATAGGTATGGGTAATGGTTGCATCATACCTTTGGAATTTTTACTTTTTCTATTCACTTTATAACATACTAATAACTTTGATATATATTCTATAATATCCCTCAATATATTTTCCCACCAATAATTCACTTGGATATCTTTTTACATCTTTGTGCTCCCTAGGTGGATGGAGAATGTTGATCTGTGAGCATCATTCTGCACCTCTTTCTTTATTTAAATATCTAGGGGTATGCATAGTTTCATCTTAAATCTCAAAACTCCATATTTATCAATATTAAATTATAAGGCTTTCAACTTCCTCACAACATCCACCTTATTATATATCTCCACATCATTCCCTTTATCTTCTTTACTCTTCTCCAGAATGGATGGTTGAGAAATCATTTAAGCAAGGTAAGGTGATGTTCATTCCTTTATTATTCTCATGCCTATCCTTTACATCACTAAAAAGATTTAATACTTATCAATACATATCATGGATAATATTTTTATGATCATTTATACTCAAATAATCTTTTACTTTATTCACCTTTCCAATATGGTAATGTATTGAATAGTCATAATATTTTATTAGCTCTAACCACCTTCATTGGAACATGTTGATCTCTTTTTGAGTAAATATATTATTGAGTCTCTTATGATCCATATATATGTCACACCTTACTCCATAGATATAATGATACCAAATATTTAATTTGAATAATATTGTAATCAGCTCCATATCATATGTAGGATAATTCTACTCATACACCTTAAACTATCAATTTACAATGCCATCATATTATTATTTTTCACAAGGACACACTCTAATACCTTATTTGAAGAATCACTATAGATCACAAGTCCTTTTCCACAGGTGGGTATCATTAGTATAGGTGTAGTGATTAGTCTCTTTTTAAATTCCTTGAATCTCTATTCACATTTATAAAACCAAACAAACTTCATTCCCTTCCAAGTTAGCATTCTTAATGAGTTTGAAAATATTGAAAAAATTCTCACAAATTAATGATAGTACCTAGCTAATCTAAGGAAACTACATATCTTAGTTATATATTTTGATCTAGGCTAATCCTCAACCACCTTTGTCTTTAAAGGATCCAAAGATATCCTTTTATGGTAACATTACCAAAGAATGATACTTTCTCCATCCAAATATCACATTTATTGTGTTTTTCATGCAATTTCTTCTTTCTTAGAGTTCTTAGTACAATATTTAAATATTCATCATGATCCTCCTTTATTTTGGATTATATGAGAATATCATCTATAAATATTACCACAAATTTATCAAGGTAATATTTAAAGACTCCATTCATAAAACCCATGAATGTTATTGGAGCATTAGTGAGTCTAAATGGAATCATTATGAACAAATAGTGTTCATACCTTGTATAAAAGTCGATCTTGGGAATATACTCCTTTAAATTTAGTTGATGATATCACAACCAAAGGTCCACTTTAGAGAATTATTGGGCACTTCATAACTAATCAAATAATTTATTAATACATGTAAGGGGATACTTTTTTTATCATGATATTATTGAGATTACGATAATTGATGCATAGATGCATTGAACCATCCCTATTCTTGATAATGTGAACTAGTGCACCCCATGGTGAAGTACATGGGAATATTAATCCCTTTTATAAATTATCTTATATCTTCTTCTTTAGAACCTATAGTTCAATTGGTTTCATTCTATAATGATTCTTGGATATTGGTATAGTTTCGGGTATAAGGTCAATTGTGAATTTAACCACTCGATTAGGACGAAGGCTACACAACTCTCCAGGGAATGCATCTGCATATTCCCTTAAAATGGGAATATCTTCAAGAGTGGTCCTCTCATTTAACTTGATCATAAAGAAACATTATCCATTATTTAGAAGAATATTCTAAAGGATATTCATCTTCCTCTTTTCACTTATATAGAATCGAGTCATGACTTGGGATAGGGAAGGTGATTTCCTTACCATAATAATTGATGTTGGTTATATATAAGGACAACCAATCCATGACTAAAATAGAATCAAATTATATTAAAGGGAGTATGAAAAGGTTTTTTATGAGATTCATCCCACAAACATTAACTAGGGAGGAGTTATATGCATGATATGAAATAACTTCCCTATTTTCTATTTTCACTTATAACTCAACCTCCATGTTTTAAGTTGGTTTTTGGGTAGTTCTACTAACCTTTCATGATTTGAAAGAATTATTAGAACCAGAATAAAATAATTCATTTGTTACTCTTGTATGAATAACCAGTGTACCTACCATAACTTTGTTGTCAGGTTCCACCTCAGTAGTAATGATATAATATTCTTTCCATTTCTAACATTTATTTAGAAGTTGTTTTCATTGGTTATCATTGACAACCCTTGGATTAGGGAATTAGTTCAAATAGTGCCCATGTTCAATAAAATTGAAACATTATACCATGGTATGAGGATTGATCATAAACTTATTTTCCTCTATCATTATTCAAATAATTTTTGAATTTATTAGATTAATTAACTTTATTTACACAACTAAAACGCCTATATATTCTCTTGAGGTGGTTTTAATGATGATTATTCCAAAACTTACACTAAAAAAATGACTTATACCAACAGAAATTTATTAATAGATAATATATATGTTGGTAAAAATGAGCATTTCCAACAGATATTATGTTTTATTAGTATTGATTTTAAGTACCAACACTTTTTTTACCAACAAATATATCTGTTGGTATTTATCGTTTAACACCAACAAATCTTTTACCAACAGTTAAATCTATTACTTTATCATACTAATACCAACACTTTATTTACCAACACATAAATCTATTATTAATTATAACTATTTCCAAAAAATCATTTTCCATTAATAAAATCTGTTACAATACACCATTTAATGATAATAACCAATTAAGATGAACCAAATTTTTTATATAGATTGTTATTTTTATGATCAAAGTCAATATTTAATTTTAGAGGTTTTATTAAAAATATATCATTAATTGAATTTAATTTTCAATTTTCTCTAAGTATCAATAATGATTATATTTTCTAATGATTTTCATTTTATAAACATTTAGATAATTTTAATAAAAAAAATTAAGTCATTATGATATTTGAATTTAAAAAACATAATAAATAACAATTTGATAATCAATAAAAATAATAATAAACATAACTGAAACATAATTAATTAATAATTGATATTATAGAAATTTTATTTTATATTATAAAACAAAAATATTAATTTTAATAAAATTTAATATTTATTATATAAAAATAAATTTACCGGTTTCTCCGATTGAGGGTTTAGGGCTTCGACCCCGTTCTTATCTGGGTTCTTTCTTTGGAACTGTTTGTTCTTCATATATGATTAGGATCCCATTTTCCCCTTCCCTCGCATTGTTATCTCCTCGGATCTGGCCTTAAGCCCCTGATTTTGGTTCTTTCCTACTGCTCCTGCCTATACGGATTCCAGCGCAGAGCAACGTTTCCGTTTCTAGGTCATACCATATCCCTTCACCGGAGATGCCTCTTTCCCCTGTTAGTAGTATTTCAGTCCAGAGCGGCATTGACTTAATTTAGTTTTATTTTTGGTATCCGGATTTATAGCGGTGCATATAACTTTGGTTCGACAGTGGTTGTGGAAGCTATTCTCAGAAGGGATTCAGAGGCAGTGGTTCTGGGTGTTTGTCCGACCTTCGGTTGCTTCTCTCCTGTTGTGTCTTAGTTCCTATTGTGTTGAAGCCTGGAGATGTTTCTTGGGGCCCTGTTGATGCTCGAAAGTGGGTATGGTACCTAGAAACAATGGTTCTTGGTACACTGACGGGTTTGGTGTTGTATATTTGGTTGGTTTTCTCTGGTGATCCTTGGTTCTTTTTCTCTTAAAGCACTTTCAAGTAGGTTTGTTATTACACTCAAGATGCTTTCGGTTCTTCTAGTTTTATGTTCATTATTTCAAATTAGAGTTCAATGATATCTGAATGTTCTAAGTTGGTTTTCTACTGATCCTTTTTCTATTTTAGTGATCACAATAGCCACTTTATTCCTCTAATCTCATTCTCCTACTATTTCTTGAATTGTAAATGCACTGTTTTGGTGATGGAATGTGTGGAGTAGCTGAGGCCTGCATGTTAAAGGTAATATATTGAGGCTTAATTTTTGTTTGAGTGAGCACAATAGACACGTTATTCCCATCATCTCATTCTCATAATATGGCTTGAAATATGAATGTACAGCCCAATTTCAAAGAAATAACCAAGCTGACTGGCGGTCTGGATATGCGAAGAGTTCCAAATTTTCAGGTTCGGTTTTTTCAGCATAAAGGTCATTGGATTCCTTGAGTGTTATATTTTTTCTTGTTTCTGTTATTATATTTTCATTCTTGAACGATGATGAGGATGAATGATAATGTGAATTGAATTTTTTTTCAAGCATACCAACATCCCCACACATTACTTTTCATGCATTTTTCCCTGTTTTCTTTCTTGATGACATAGATACAAGAAGCTCTTATGCACAATGGATCTTACTAAGGGATTATTTTTCTGATACTCTTACAATGTTATGTGTATTATTCAAAATAATCTATGTGATAGTGTGATAGGAAAATTTTTATATGAAATAATGTTTGAAATGAGTTTCTCACACGCATAATTCGAAGTCAGCTCAAGAATACTCTCTGGACTATTTCTTTGATACATGGATTCTTTAAATAGGTAGTCGATTCTTTATGGCTACTATTGATAATTTTTTCTTATGAATTAGTATGAATTAAAAAATTGAAACATATTTTCAGACACTATAACATAGATATATATTTCTATACACATGCTTGGACAATGATATTGTTTATTTCTGAAAATATCATTTTTAATGTTTTGTGTTTCACTTTAAGGAATTGTTTCCGATAAAACTCATACATGACTTGACCCTTATTATGCTTATTTCTTTTTCATATCATTGTAGAAATAAAGTAGTTTTATAAAATGGTCAAGAAACCCACTTGTTTACACATTAAAATGTGAGATTTTATGGTTTGGATTTAAAAAACTGGGTGTGTTTATCTGACCTGCACTGTTAAAAAAGATGAATGAAAAAAGGAAAAAAACTTGATCATTCAATAAACTGTATGGTTTTATCTGTTTAAATTTATGTTTAACCATGGCTTGTGAGTCTATCCATAGACATCTAAGAAAAAAACATAAGAAAATGTGGATTTAATTCAAAGTGTGGAGGATATTTAAAGGCTTTTGTTGAATGCAATGCATCATCGTGTCAACTCCTCCTCTACGGCTAAATTAAAAATTGATATCTAATCAAAAAAGAAAAAGAAAAAAATGCAATTCAATGTGATAAATTGTTGGTAGGTTTAAATCAAAACATATATTGACTAGAAAAATACTAAAAAATGGATCTATCATTTAATTTTTAATCATAGACTAAATCTGCAAGATTTTTTTTTCCTTTTAGTTTACCTGATCTAATTCAGATGTATGACTACTTAAACTTTTCCGAAAATGAATTGGTCTATTTGTTTAACACACCCACAATCAGGCCTATTGAGTGGTTAAAAAAATAAATCTTGTGGCCATTAAACTTTAGGAAAATTCAGAATTCCATATTGACCTTCAGAGAGTGTATTCCATTAAAAATATTGTTTGAATCCAGGTGAAGCTATGAATATGCGGAAGGGACTTCAGGTTAACCCTTATTGCTAGACGATCATGTCATTTTACTAGCACCAAGTTTGGATAGTTACCTGTTAGTTTTATGTTTTGTATGTGTGCATTCCTACATGGGTTTTGGAATCTAGATATGACTTTATGGATTATCAAACACTGTGAGTTTTTTAAAGATCAATTTTTTTTTATAACCCCATCTTCCAGAATATGTAATTTTTACTGGAAGATGTTTCTAATTATTCAGAGTTTGATATATTTTTACTTTATCTTGCCTTTTTTTAATGTTTACACTAATATTTCTATCAATTTATTTATGTTCGTATAGTTACTTAAAAATAGGTTTCAATGAAATGGGTCAAGTAGTCAATGATGTTGAGACAAAACAAATTGTGTCGGAAGATATGTCCAAAGGCTGCTGATTGAAAATAAGTTCTGTTGTCCAGAATCGGGGTTTAATTCAACATTTCTAATATCAGGAGACATCATGATTGAATATTGAACATGATATTATTTGTATGGAATTTTCCCATGAATATGCTGCTTTTTAATTTTTTAATTCACTGACATTTCTTATCAAAGTGTGTTTTTTTGTTTCCCAGTATTAAGGAAAGACCGTTGTTATGAAGCCACGAGGCTACATTTTGAAAATATGTCCCAGAGATATGGAAATCCTATAATCATACTAAATTTGATTAAGGCATGTCACCATGTGCTACTCTAATTTATCTGGGTCCATGCTTTAATAAACTTGTTTTTCAATTATGATATTTGCTGTTAAAAATCCCATGAAAAGAGACCCATAGAATATATTCTTCATTTGGAGTTCAGAAATGCTATTGAAATTATCAATAAAGATTTATCCTCAGGATCGATTGATGTTTCTTCATTGTGATCTCAATTGAAATTAGTGTTACTAGATTACAAAATTGAAATCATTGTTACTAGATTATAGAATTTTGAGTTAGGTGACATTGTCAATTGAAATTAGTGTCATTCTCTATAGTTTGTAGCCACTGCTTAAATAATCTTGTTAATTTTTATCATGCATTGTTATTTTTTGTTGTCATGGTCATGGGTTGTTTTCTATTGTTGTGGTCACTAGTTATATTCTAGTTAAGGTCACTGGTTATTTTGTTGTTTTGATCATTGGTTCTTCTAGTTATTTTTCTATCATTACGGAGGTTGATAATTATAGAGTTTGTTGTGTTCACTGGTTATATCTTCTTGTTGTGTTCATTGGTTTGATAATCTTCTAGTTATTGATATCATGCATTATTATTTTTATATCATATGTTTAGATTAAAACTGTTTGGGAATGCCAATGTTTGATGGTGGTTGTCTAAAATAGAGGGAGCTCGTGTCAGGTGCAGCTTCAAACATAAAGGGTGTTCCACTGGAATCAAAGGGATGGTGATGTTGTTTATGTTCAGTTCCACTATAGCATATGATAGATTGTGTGAAGTGTTGTGAATTCCAACTCTAGTTTCTTTTGTGGTTGGTTCACATCAGGTGGAGAACAGAGCTTCAAGTCATGTCCTCTATAGGTTGCTTCATTATTGCTGCTACTCAGTGACAATTGCATGATTTTTTTGTGGATTGGTGCTAACAATAGAGGTTAGTAGTGTAAATTTTTTGTAGAGTGCCACTTGTGTGTTTCAATCACATGGCTTGTCAAGCTACCTTCTTATGTTTGTTATGTTTTGATTTATGGGATCGTGTTTACTATTATTAGGGTAGGGGGTTATCATGCCATTGTTCAATCATTAAAGATCCCGTTTCTTGAAAGAGTTGGTATTCTCATTGCTCAGTTCATGGATTCTTCAAACTTTTTCTATTACACATTTTCCAAAACCAAACAGTCTTATTTCAACTCATTTGGAGAGGTGTAGTAATTGATATTTTTTTGTTGCAGGTGTAGACTGGTGGACCTAATGTTGGAGATGGACCAAATCTTGTAGCGATAGAGGACTGTGGTTGTTTGGGACTCTTCTGAAGTCATTATCAGAGTTCACTGCATCACACCCGTTGTATGGTGGAAGATTCCACTAGAATCTCATTGAAAAAATAGAGGTTGTTTCTTCTCCCCATGTATCATTTCTCACCAATAAACCGGATTGGACTCATCAACACTTTTTTTGTGGTCTTGTTAAGATTCAGTGGTGATTCATAAATGACCCTATATTAATTTTATGGAACTTATTTGAAATTTTAATATTATTTCTTTGAAATGAGGTCCGTCTTGACTTTTGACGATTTATACTCCTTTTTGTTTCCAGTTTCAGATAGGGTATGAATACCCTCCGTCCACAAGTGTATGAAACAGGTGTATGGAAGGGGACTTGCTTATATCCACCAGTGACAATCGTTTCATTGACTTCTTCTTCTATCCACAAGTACAAGAAAAGTGACAATTTCTTATATCCAAAAGTACAAGAAAAGAGACCAGAAACAAATATACAAAAAATGGATCTACTTGGTGAACTGTGATAGTGATGACCATCTCATAGATGTCTACGTCTAATTTCACTCACAAGTATAAGGGCGATAAAAATGACCTATAAGAAAGGGGTCTCTAGTGTTAATGAGGATAGTGAAACATGATGTATGAGATGAACATGTTAAATTATGTTTGAATGTGTTTTTTCAAATAAAGTTTTTGTTTGTTTTAGTTTTGTATAACTTAATTTTATAATTTATATATAATAAATATATTATATAAAGTATGATTTATAAATATAATATAAAATTTTACCAACAATTATTGGAATATCCATGCATAATAAATAAATTAAAAAATTAAAAAAATATATTAATTGTTGTATTTCTTTTAATATTAATTGTTTTTTCAAATATATTAACAATATTATTAATAGAAAGATAAACATTGGTAATAAAAATTGGGTACATCTACGAAAGAGGCACACACGCAAAGAAGAAAATATATTAAACCCGCTGGTTTAGAGACCTGACCCCACAACCTAGTCTAAAATCCCTCCTCATCCTTACGACCCCAGGCGGCAAGGGTGGGGGGCAGATAAATGTTGGTAATAATATTATCAACAGATATATTCTTCATATGAATATGTTGCTAGATATTTTCACCAACAGATGTATTATCTGTTGGTATTATTATAATTGCAACAGAACTATTTTATCTGTCGCAATAACATTTAGCGACAGAGTTTTTACCAACAATTTAGTGACAAGACAATTTTTGTTGGTAAAACATTTTAACAACAGAAAATTCACATTTACCAACAGATATACCCCTGTTGGATAAAACTAATTATTTTGTAGTGTTATGAAACATGGGATTACAGATTCTCTTACCACCATTATTATTATCTAATGATCCTCTAGATTTAAACTCTATTTTATGCTTCTTATCTCCATCCCTATAGGATCATTGAGAGTCACCAATTTACATCCCAATTTTGAGGGAACATCAAAAAATTTCCTTATATATGTTGAAGTCTCAAATCACTAATGATTTTTAAAGACTTGGATTTAACCCAATAGAGAAGTATCCAACCTTACTTTCAATATCCCTAAAAAAACTAGAGGTGTATCATGTAAGTCTTGTAAGGTTTTCTTTATAATAACCAATATATTCATCCTCTTTTTTCTTAAGTCCAACGAATACCCTATCTATTTTAAGATAGAGAGTGAAAGTAAAATATTTATTGAAAAATATCTTCTTAAATCCATACCATTGCATGGATTCAATGTCTTCCTTGGAATTTTTATTCTTAATCAGTGTCCATCACTGATCAAATTATCCCTCTAGGTGATAAACATCCAATATGAATTTCTCTTACTCAGGTCATTTTAGGAAAGATAATATCTTCTCAATAGAGTTAATCAATTGCTCTATGATTAGGGGATTAAAATATCCACTAAAATTTAAAGGCCTTTGTCTCATGAAGGACTCAACCATGACTTTCTCTTTTATAGGGGAAGGATGGGTTCAATGTGATTTATGTTATTACTCATAACTTGAGTCAGTTATTCTAGTACTTCCATGAAGTTATCAACTCTTATTCCCATCATATTATGAATTTCATTAGGTAAATCATCACATTCCCCCATCATATATGTTATTGATATGATTCCTCATATTTTTTACCACTTTCTAAAATAAAGTAAAATTTGGGATGAGGATACATGATTTGGTAAGAATATAAAAAGGAAAACCACTTAACTTAGAAGAAATGACATATATACCTTAACTTATGAATCTCTAAGTTTCAATAAAGGTTATCCATGGTCTATTTACTATTAAGTTATATATCCTAACATTTTATTTAAATCCTTAGTAATGGTTTTTTAAATAACATATAAATTATCCAAAGCATATCCCTTGGGAATTTCTATCCAGGTGTGAAATCTTAGTCCCACTCATTGTGCATCGAGTTAATTCTCAACCAGCCTTTTCAGGGTGATTACCCCTAGGTGCATCTATGCTACAATTGCATCCACTTTCCAGTATCCATACAGGGATTTAATTTATGGAAAACCATATACTATATTCAATATGAAAATTTAGGTTTGGTTTCCTATATTTAGACTTATCCTCAGGGTTTTCTCTGATTTTTTCTCAATCATAATCCTAAAAGATAACTAGATATTTCTTTAATACCAATTATAACAACCCATATTTCCAATACATTTTATTTCATTGTTTTTAACATAAAGATACATATAATAGAATCCCAAAAAATAGAGTGTCCTAATGTATTTGGGAAATTAGATACATGAACCATTAACTTAAAATAAAATACAACATCATTATTTAAAACTCCATAATGGGCCCCTAGTTTCCTTTGAATTTTTAATATTGCACATGATAACATGGGGACATAAAAAAGAAATGAATGAGATATAAATCCAAGTAAGGAAATAATAACATCATAAATAATACTTGTGATTCAAGAGGATACTCATGATAACATAAATATTTAATAATCATATATAGTCACATGGAATCATGTCATGAGAAAATGGCATCATGAAATCTTGTTATCAAAGGAATGTGGCAACATAAAATATGACATCATAATAAATAGTCAAGGATAACCACTAATACCTCATAACATAGTTCTCCTAGGATAACTTCTTATTTTCCATACATGGTATCTCATGAGATAGAAAAATTACCCAATGCATTAGATCACTATCAAGGAACACCTTTCATATGTTTAACTTTACATGGATCAAGTCGATCATATAACAAAAGAACATATTTCATCATTTCAGTCCCATGATTAAGGAATATGTGTTTAATACATATAAGTCCCAAATCAATAAAGTATAGTTATATATAGGTGAATACATTTAACATATCACCCCTCCTCATTGGATTGAGAAGTGACGGGGGAGCTACTAGACCTTAGGTGACATCCCCGAGACGTCAAAGGCTAAAAATAAATACCAAGGGCTTCAATAAAATTGGGGGAAAATTTTCCATTAGAAAATTATAACAACCCAACCAAGAACACATGACCAAATAAACACTAAATTGAACCAAACTCTATCGGATTACCAAACAGAAACCAAGATCAACATCAACTACAAAGCAGAATACAAAACCAAAAAGGTTAAGAGTATCCAAATACACTAACTCTACAACTCCCAACAAGATCCAAACTATAACTTCAAAATACATTCTCAAGTATCACAAAGCACCACTAAATAAATGTGATAATTTCTCTTTACCTATGTCCAAATAAATGATATCTACATATGCACCAAAGTTTCCAAGTAGGAGGTGAGTAATGAAACTCAGTAGTTTTTCCACAAATAACTTACCTACTCATGACACTAGGATAGAACATGTTAGAAAATTTATATAAAATAATTAAAAATAGCTTATATTAAAACCAAACAATTTCTAAGTAAAACAATTTTCATACCAAAACAGTTTTCCAAACCAAACCAATTCCAAACCCAAAACCATTTCCAAGGAAAGAAACCAAAAAATTACCTCTAACCATTTCATGAATTCATTTGGAATAGCCATTTCATTTCACAAAACCACACACACACTCAAACTTTATGTTACCGTTGATGGTGGAACTTCACGTCCATAACCCGTCCCTTTGATGGTGGTACTTCACGACCATTATCTATCCCATTCAATTCATGCCTAACCATTAATTCCCAAACCTTTTCAACATAATATTTTACAAAAAATTTAAATAAAACTATACTTTTATTGAAAATATTTTTCCATACATAAAAACCAAACAACAATTTTAAAATCTTCATTTTAAAATCATGTTACCACTTTCAATTTTCACCAAAGCACCCAATTTTTCACAGTTCCATAAACCATCACCAAAGAGGGTTTATATAAAAAAATAAACAACAATTTCACAATCAAATTCAAGTAAAATAATTAGTTTGAAATAAATCCTTCTAGTTCTATCAAGAGGAGTCGATAGGGAATCCACCTACTTCGGAAATTATGGCTAAAATGAAGAAAAATATGAAATCTTCAACAAAATTGGGTTGAATATCCAAAAAACCACCTTAGATCTTGTTACCTTACATAAAAACATCCAAATATCATAATGATTGGAATAAAATATCACATATATATATATATATTCTCAATGGACTAAATCTATGAATCCAAGAAAGGGGAGAAGAATATATATAAGGAAAACCACCATAAATGGAGACTTTCTCAGAAATCCAGCTTCAACGAACCAAGATTTGTCAACATATGACTCTCAGGTCAAAGGGGAGAGTCTCCAAAACCATTGGGAGGCAATGAAACCAAGTTAGGGTTGAAATAAGTAAAAAATGAGAGTTTTAGGAGTAAATATGAGTGAGCTACACTTTTTTAGGATCTAAATTTTAACCATGCATGGTTAGGTCATATGATTAAGAAAATCATGCACCAACCATATGCCAATCACTACCTCCCAACAACATTTTCATGGTTGGATCGCATTATTAGACAAATCGTGCAAAAACTGTGTTTTTTCCTCTATTACAAAAATCATGGTTACTCTTAATTTTCTTCCCAGTTTGGAAAAACTATGCACCTAACCGTGAACCTACCCAGCTACCTTTATTTCCCTTTACATGGTTTCTTTTAGGAGTTTCATGGTTTCTACTAATTGTTCTCAAAATATGGACCTCCATAAAATATCTAAAAACATTTCAAAAGTCCTCTAAACCCTCCCAAACTTTACCCAAACACTTTACATACTTAAATAAATAAATAAAGGGTTACTTACTTGAAACCAGAGTGCTAAATTCTCCCAACAATTGGCCTTTTCATCCCTAGAAAATAGAAAACCACCATTTTCTTGAAAGAGTTCGAGCCACTACTCAGCCATTTCCTTTTCCTGTTCCTACATTTCTTCCTTAATCAGACCATGTTTCCACAAAACCTGCACTATACCGATGCTTTTTCCATGAAACACTTTTTATTGCTTATCCAAAATTTGTACTAGAATATGCACTAATGAAGCATCTGAATCTAGGTCAACGTGATCCCATTGAATCACATGATCAGGATCAGGCTAATACTTTTTCAACTAAGATATGTAAAACACGTTATGCATTGCACTGAACTGTGGTGGAAAATCCAACCTATATTCCACCTCACCAAACTATTCAAGTATCTCAAAAGGGACTCTGTATCAAAGAGATAGCTTTCCCTGGTTTCCAAAATAATAATGAAAAATCCTTGGAGATATTCTTAAGAAAAAATGATCACACTCCTCAAATGAAAATGGAAGTCAGTGATGATATTTATAGGATTTTTGACAACTCTAAGTTGTATCCATTCTCTTCCTGATCAACTGAATCTTCTTTGTTGTCTCTTGGAAAAGTCTTGGCCCAACTAGTAAAGTATTACCTATTTCCACCCAAAAAGTAGAGAATGAAAAGGACACCCATAAAATGATTCAAAAGGATCCATATGTATTGAGTCCTTATGACTGTTGTATTATGAGAACTTCACTAATGATATGTGATCCTCCCATGAGCCATCAAAATCCATTACATAAGACCGAAACATATATTTCAACATTTGTATCATCCTTTTTGATTGTCCATGTATGTAAGGATGATACGCCATACTCATAGTCCACTGAGTCCCAAGGTATTATTGTAAGGATTTACAAAAACGATATGTAAATCTCAGATCTCTGTCTGATACTATCAAAATGGGTACACCATGCCTCTTTAACACTTCTTGGATATAAATTTTAGAAAAATATTCCACCATATGATATTCACAAATAGGGATGAAATGGGAATAATTTGTGAGATGATTCACTATCACCCATATAGAATTGTGTTTCTAACTCTTCCTTGGGAGACCCATCAAAAAAATCATTGCTATCTCCTCCCATTTCCAATTAGAAATAAGTAAAGATTGCAACATGCCTGCTGGCTGCTAGTGCTCTTCCTTAATCTGATGATAGGTGAGGCATATTGAAACAAACTCAACCACCTACCTTTTCATGTCTACTAAAAAAATTATTCTTTTAACGCCTTATAAATATTTTTTATTCTAGGATAAACATCCCATATAGAATGGTCGTAAGCATGAAGAAGTTTTTTATAACAATTCATTGGTATGATCATCTGATTTTGAAACCACAAAACTAAACTCCCATCCAACCTCCATCCCTCAATGGTCTCCCCACCATCGAGTTTTTACCTCATAGAAACACATTTTATATTAGAAATTTTTACATCTTTAACTATTTCAAACAAATTAGGAACAAAATAAACTTTAAATAAAACTGCAATATTACCTTAGTCCTTACATTCCAAGTGTATGTTAGTTATCATTGACATCAACTTCCATGGTTTTGAGGCCTCTTTTCCCAACTGATCATATGAATTTATACTTAATGAGTATGCCACCTAATTTCCTTTACCTGGTTTATACATCAAGTAAAAGTCAAGCATTTGATGATACTCTATCCATCTTATTTTTTCAGGTTAAAATACCTTTGTGAGAAAATATGTTTCAAAATATTATGATCCATTAACACTGTAAATTTCTCACCAAAGAGGTAATAACGCCAAGTCTTCAAAGAATGGACTACATTTGTTAACTCCAAATTGTGTGTTGGGTATTTCTTCTCATGAATCTGTAACTTTTGTAATCCATAAGTAGAAACATGATTTCCCTATATAAGACTGCATCCTAACCCAGATCCCAAAGCATCACAATACACCACATAACCTTTTTCTGATTCCAAAAATATCAAGATTCGTACCGATGTAAGGTGAAATTTAAGCACTTTAAAATACTTTTGAAAGTTTTCATTCCATTAAAATAGCATATTTTTCCTGGTCAATGCTATCATAGGTGAAGATAGTCATGAAAAATCATGAACAAAGAATCAATAATAACCAGATAGACTAAATAAATTGCATATATTAAAGACATTATTTATTAATTGACAAGATATAACAGCCTCAATCCATTATGGATCCATAAAAACACCTCTTTCAAATATTACATGGATGAGTAAACATATTGTTTATATCCAAAAATCACACTTTGATAGTTTGGCATACATTTGATGATCCCTCAAAATTCCCAACACTATCATCAAGTGTTTTTTCATGCTCATTCCTTTTCCTTGAATACACCAGTATGTCATCTAAAAAAACCACCAAAAAAGAATACATATATCTCTATAATATTTGATTAATCAATTATATAAACATTTTTTGTTCATTATTAAGACCAAAAGGCATAACCACATACACATAATGGCTATATCTACTTCTGAAAACTATTTTTGAAATATCATCTTTCTGAACCAACAATTGGTGATATTCTGATCATAAGTCAATTTTATAGAACCACTAGTATCCCATAAATTGATCAAACATTTAATCAATGTGTGAAAATGTATATCAATTATTTGTCGTAACTTCGTTAATCTTATGATAATCAACACAAAGTTGAAGAGATACATATGCCTTTTTGGAAAACAAGATCAGTGATGGCCATGGAGATGTACTAAGATGAATGAATCCTTTTATTTATAGATCTTACAAATTCACTTTTAGTTCCCTTAATTCTACTGGTTTCATCTAATAAGATATAAGGGAAATAGGATCGGTCCTTGTGAGGAGATCAATCATAAACTCGACTTCCCCTGTGGGAGAAAACCTTGATAAATTTTCATGAAAAACATCTGCAAACTTATCAACATCCACTAGAAAATTGTTATTATCGATCTCTTCCATCAATTCCAAATTCAAATACACCAACTAGTATGAGGTAGTTCTAACTATTAGTGCTAACAAACCCATTTCACCTGCCTTTACATTTTGGTCCCCTCTAAAGAGATACTTGATGCCATCATTAGTCATAAAACTAACCTTTTGTGTATAACAATCAATGTAATCCTTGAACATAGTAAACTAATCCATATCTAAGATTATGTCAGAGAAATCCCTCTCAAGCATAGAGAAATACCATATCAACTTAGATTCGTCGATATTTATAGAACATGCTATACACATAAAGGCTTTACATTCTCTTTGAACAAGGTGAGTTTGAAGTTTTAAAATAGAAGGCATCATCTCAACATGAAAACCTAGAAAATCAACAGCATGAGAACCATTAAATGAATGGGATTCACCCATATCAAATTAATCTTGCATAAGGGTAAAATTTGAAATAATAATACCTCTCACTATTGATGGTCCATATTGATCATCCACAATCACTTGGCCAGCTCCATATAACTGATTACTCGCTATAATTTGTTCTTTATAACCCTGTTGAGATTTTCCTTTTTGAGGATTCATGGTATTCCTAGAATCACCATGGATAGCTCAGTTCTGCTAATGAGAGGTATTTTTCTGCCCTCATCCCGTCGAATAATAGGACATCTACAAAACATGAGATGTGTCCCAAACACCTGACCTTGGAGCACTACAATAATATCACCGAGGATTCCCCATCTAGTTTCAATTATGGCATGCTCTAGGGGGTTCCGTAAAATCTCACTTCATGTGGTCCAAAGATCCACATAGGAAACATCTTGGATTGCTCTTAGGTTTTGGAGGAAGATTCATTGATTCATCCATCTCATTCTAAGTCATACCACTACCTTGGAAATAAGTGTACCTCTTTTTCTTGTTCCCATCATTAGAGTTTACACTGTTTCCTATAGGTAACAACATGCACCCTCCACCCATAGCTCCTAATATGTCCCTTTATGCCATTTTCTATCTATTGACCATCTATATATAATCCGCTATACGAAGCACATAAATCTTTGAGAGAATATCTTTCCTTATCCCCAATTCAAAAATTCATGACTTCAATGATGCACTAGTAGCAAATTCGAGTGAAAGGTCGAATAAATTAATAAATTTATCCACATACGCTATCATTAATAGATTCTCCTACTTCAAGATGAAAAATTCTTTTGATCTTGAAATCCTAAATGTGTGAGGATAGAATTGTTTGTTGAATAATTATTTAAAATACTCCCATAAAATTGATTAGTATAATTTATCCTAAACTACTAAATCCCACCACCGAAGTGAAATATCCTCCAGCATATACATTTCCAACTTGACTTTTAACTCTGTTGGTGCACCAAGGAAATAAAATATTCAATTCATCATATTCATCCACACATTTTCCTTCTCTAGTTCTGAATCATCCTAAAATATGGGTGGAGTGTTCTTATAGAACTGAATGAAATGATCCACTTTAATCGTTTCATCCCTCATTTTCCCTCTATCCAGATCTTAAAAGGCTTGGACTATACTTTGAACCAGTTGTTGGTTCGCCTATGGCTCATGTGAAACCACATTCTCAAAAGATTATTTCAGTTGGTTTATATGGCACCTACCAAGTTCCATTTTATATAACCAAACAAAATTCTATATGACTCACTCTCTATAAACTTAAGTCTTAACAATTTCAAATTTACCATATCACAACTATCACAACAAGGATTTACCAAAATTACACGCTTTCTATTTTCAATCCATTTTTGAAATGTCCACCCTGATTTTGAAAATCAAACCATTTTCATAATTACACTATCATGCCACATTTGAAAAAAAAAATACTTTCAAAAATCAACATTTTTGCACCAAAATCATAAATCATTACTCAAAATAAAATATGCACTCCAAGTGGGAATTCATTTCTATAAATGCATGTCATGATATTATCATTGGATAAACCCATGATAATGAGATTAAAACTCCTATAATTGTATCAAAAACACTTATGTACCCAAATCCCTGGTAACTTGAATTTCAACATAAATATGTTAGCTACTTATTTTTATGATCTACATTTCAAGTTTTGACAATACTACTCCTTTATACCATCCCAACTCAGGGACTAATCAAGAATGATTTTCTAACTCCAAGACTGACAAACCAATACCATATTTTCCAAAATGAAAGACAAATCAGATAAGACCAATACCATTTTCCAGTCAAGGACTAAACAATCTAATACCATTTATAACATCCCACCCCTCATCATTGTCTTGAGAAGTGATTAGGGAGTTACTAGGCCTTAGGATACATCCATAAGACACCAAAGGCTGGAAATAAATGCTAAGGGATTCAATAAAATTGGAAGAAAAATTTACCCTTAGAGAATTAAAACAACCCAACAAAGCACACATAACCAAATAACCACTAAATGATGCATGATAAAAATGTATACAACTCAATGTATAATAATAAAACCAAACAATATTAGATTACCAAGAGGAATCCAAGATCAACATCAACTACAAAGAATAAGACAAAAGCAATAAGTCCCAAAGACTCCAAAGACACCAACTCTACAACTCCCAAAAAAATCCAAAATCCAACACCATAATCCATGCTCAAGTATCAAAAAGCACCACTAAATATATGTGATGATTTCCCTTTACCTATGTATTGATAAATGATATATTCAAACACACCAAAGTTCCCAAGCAGGGGGTGAGTAATGAAACTCAATATGTTTTCCCTAAATGAATTCCCTACTCACGCCACTAGGATAGAACATGTTAGCAAATTTATATAAAAAAATTTATATAAAACAGTTTAAAATAGTTTATATCAATGCCAAACCATTTATAAGTAAAATAGTTTTCATACGAAAATAGTTTTCCAAACCAAACCAATTCCAAACCTAAAACCATTTCCAGGGAAAGAAACCAAACAAGTCATGCCAACCATTTCATGAATTAATTTGGCATGCCCATTTCATTTAACACAACCACACACACACACAATTAATATTTTTCTTACCAATTATGGTAGAACATTATGTCCATAAATCATCCCTTTGATGGTGGTACTTCATGACCATTATCCATCCCATTCAATTTATGCCCAACCATTAATGCCAAAACCATGTCAAAAAAATATTTTACAACCCATTTAAATAAAACTATACTTTTATTGAAAATACATTTATATACATAAAAAACAAACAACCATTTTAAAATCGTCATTTTAAAATAATATTACCATTTTCACTTTCCACCAAATCACCCAATTTTTCACAATTCCATAAAATGTCACCAAATAGGGTTTCCATCAAGCATTAAACAACAATTTCACAATAAAATTCAAGAAAAATAATCAATTTGAAATAAATCCTTTTAGTTCTAGCGAGAGGAGTCAAGAGTGAAGCCACCTACCTCAAACATTATGGCTAAAATGGAAAATTACATAAATTATTAAACAAAACAAAGTAGAATCTTCAAAAACCTACCTTAGATCTTGTTACCTAACATCAATATAGCAAAATATCATCATGATTGGCATAAAATATCATAGATCTATCGCCAACAGACTATATCTATGAATATAAGAGAAAAAAGAAGAATATATTAGAGTAAAATCACTAAAAATTGAGACTTACCAAGAATTCCAGCCTTCAACACACCAAAATTTTCCAACGGATCACTCCCAGATAAAAGGGGAGAGTCTTCATAGCCTTTGGGAGGATATAAAACTGAGTTAGGGTTGAAATAAGTGAAATATGTGAGTTTTATGAGTAAATACAAGTGAGATTAATATTTTTAGGATCTAACTTTTAACCATGCATGGTTGGGTCACACGGTTAGGAAAATCATGCACCATTCACTACCTCCCAGCACCCTTTTAATGGTTGGCTTGTATTGTTAGAAAATCTATGCACAAATTTTTTTTTTCTCTATTATAAAAACCCACAGTTACTCCTAGGTGTCCACATGGTTTTTCCAAACTGTGGTCCTAATCGTGCACCTACCTAGAAGCCTCTATTTCACTTTTCATGGTTTCCTATAGGAGTTTAATTTTTTTACTAACTGTTCTCAAACTGTGAACCTCCATAAAAGCCCCAAAAACATTTCAAAATTCCTATAAACCCTCCCAAATTTCACCAAAACACTTTAAATAATTAAAATAAATAAATAAATAAAGGGTTACTTACTTGAAACTATGGGTGATATAATACACTTTAAGGAAAATATAGTTGGGTATTCAAAATATAAATCTATGGCATGGAAAATCAAGGGATAATTTATACAGCATAATTGGTGTACATAAAAGTTTATGAAAGTGATAAATGAGAGACAAAGGTAGCAATAATTATTTGGGAAACATTTTTATTGTAAAGTAATGTTCATAAATACAAGAAAAAATAATGAATTGAAAATCAAAAGGATTGTTACAAATGAGTGATTGAATTGAAAAAGAGGGAGAAAATCATTACCTTGAGAGTTTGCTTCTTAAATATTGGGAGATGATCCTTAGAACCTTAAAAACTCATTGGAGTGACTCTAGAGAGGGAAAATGAGTGTAAATTCACGATTCAAGGCTTTATAGTGAAGATTAACAGGATAATGGGTGGGTATTTATAGCAAAAGAGAGGGGGTTATTTATTAATTTCCAAACTTAGGCCTTAGACACCTAGTTAATAAAAAATAAAAAACCATTTTCCATATCATAGTTTTGACCAATGGTGTTTTACAAAGAGGAGTGGTTTTTAATATTTTATTATTTCAAGAACCAAACTCCTTAAAATAATATCATTCATTATGTTGAAGTGAGTCATGTTCACAAAGAATTTTTTTTAAAATCATAAAATATCCTTTATGTTTTGGAAGGTTCTTTATAGGTTTGTAAAAATAATATTTTCACATTAAAATGACTTATTTTAATGAAAAACACTTTTTGGTTGAGATAACCCTTTATGGAATTTATTGCATCATTTTTAGGTTGTTATGATGTTATATTACTTACTATATATTCACATTGTATTTAATTTTTACCAAAAAAAATCAACTTTCTTAAAAAATTATGAAAAAATTACCATTGGCTAATTTTTACATGATGATTTAAAAAATAATATTTATTTTATCAAAATAGTTTTTTAAATATAAAAATTTAAAATAAAAAATAAAAAATATTATTTATTTAAAAAACTATTTTATGGAATAATCAACTTTTTGGCCCTTATAAAAATTACTCAAGAAATTATAAAATTATATTATAATTTACATTTAAATAAATATAATTTTATAAGAATATTTCATAAAAAATTGTATTTAAAAATTTTTAATTTATCATAAAGGAATATTTTAATTGAGATTATATATTTTCTAAAAAAATATGTTTTCTTTATATCAAAAAATCTATTTATCATGTTCATCATATATTAATGTATATTTTTAAATAAAATAATAATGAGAATGGGATTGAAGAAATTTCTATTTCATTTATAAAAGGGAAATTACACATTTATAATACTAATGTCAAGATACATAAACTCTTATTACACAGGTATGCACCCTAAGGGTATGCTATTTGATGTTTGCAATTTCATGGGGTGGATCAAAAAACATAGATCTAGTGGTGATCTCTACTAACTTTAACTTTTCCAATTATAGGATCTTCTTAAGCCTTATTTTTGAATCTCTACTTGGGCTTGGTCAAGTTTTAACCCCAATGATGCTACCTCCCTCCCAATATCTAATAAATAAGCTTCATCAGACATGATTCTACTCATCATGGACATGGTATCTCCCTTCTATGTTAACTAGTTATCATTATTACTCTTAATATAAAATAATCCTAATGGTCACTTTATAATGACTATATTACCGATGGCCATAATTACCAATGGTTAGGTATTTTTCATATAATAGTTAGATCCTAACATCCACTTTTCTTGTTAAAAATCATATATGTATTACACCATTCTCATACATTTAATTCAATTATACACTTCCCTTGATAATTTCTATCATATTCCTAATAGTTCTATTTATTTTGACAGTCTTCATGGAAGGAGTGATTTTCATTGAAAAACTTGAGCCTATGGAATTTACCCTTGTGTACGTACTATTCTTTGGTGTTTATTTTGATTTATTATTACTAATTGTAATAATATATATAATTTAATGAGTTTTAATGGAATTTAATAGATTTTATAAGTGATTCTATTATAGTACATAATAAAATAATCATTGTGAAACATGGGTTCTTTTATTTGCAGCAACACACCATGCCAATCTTGTCTCATCTATTGTGGGTCAGACTGAAACCCTAACCACCCTAACCCACACTGGGTTCAACACTCTCAATGGAACTAGTATATTCTATACCATAACCATAACCACAATAAAATATCATATATCTATATCTCCACTACACACCACAACCGCATCACATATCCACCTTAGTAGGATTTTTAAAACATGAAGGACATCAAACTTGTGACCTCCTATTACCATACACGACCCCCACCAAGTATTATTACCCCATCCACATAACCAGTATACAACAAGGCATCACAACCCATACCACACCTAAAAGGGTGAGTGGGGAAGGGAGAGTAGTTATCCATTCATTACCTCTTCAGACTGGATGTTAGGGAAGACACATGAAATCCAAAACATATGGGTGTTAATGAGGTTATCTGACTCAAGTGGGTACATAAAGAAATCACAAGAAAATACAGGTATAATACAACCATTCAAAAACCTATTTTAAGGGGGTTTCTATCAAATCATCACTTACACAAAACAAATAATCACAACATTTCCACCGCTACACACTACCATCACTGACAACCATCTCACCACAAACCAACCCCACTTCCTATATGAAACAAAAACAACACCCATTTAAAGTTTCCCATTTAAACAAATAATTTGAAAATTTCTATATTTCATATTACTAACAATATTAAATTCAATTTTACATTCATTCCCATATTTAATAACAAATTATTCTCAATTATCTCCCGTATTTGATCCAACCTTTACCCATTCATTTAAGTTATCTAAAATGCATTTATAACCCATGATTTATTTCTATTCTAGCCGCACCCATTACCAATTTATCTTTAAAAATCACATTCTATTACTATTGATAAACTATAAAAAATCACCCCAAACCATCAACCAAATAATTTCATAATATTCCCATGACTCGAACTATATTCTCCCACAATAACCACACAAAACTTCTTCTTTCCACACAATCATTCGTACTACCATTATGCATCAACATATGCTTTTCATTTTTCCATTCATGGAAAGGTAGCCACAACCTCGCTATATAATCTATACTAATAGCCTAAACCACCAACAATAATTACCAACCAATATCCCTAGAAAAATATATAAAACCTACAATACCACAAAAATAATTCTAATAGAACATAATAGAAAATTCCATTAATAAGAACTTCCACAATACCCATTTTTAAAACATTCCATCATATTCATTCAACATCTATTGCATGGGTGATAACACAATAATTTCATGTTCCACACAGCCATTTCATTATCATCTTTACACGATTACTCGTTTATGAATTTTGGTTCCAACAAATCAATCATTGTAGCATTTTATAAATTACATCATCGCCAAACTTATAAGAGAAACAACAATAAGCCATCAATCAGAAGAAAAATCTTGGAAAAGTGTCATAAAATGTGTTTCACCCCCATCCCCTTAGGTTTTATTTATTTAAATTCACTATATTTATTATTATAATCTATATTGTCCACCCATTTAAATAAAAATAATTTTTATTCCACATTACACACAAAATAGAAGAGAGTTCTCAAGTATAACACTCTGACATGAATCACTCAGTCTGTGTCATGGTGTTATATGAACTTATGAATACCTCCCCATAAGTAAGAGGCTTATGACTAGTAGAAATAACCTAATTGGAAACATGGGGAGACTATTCCATCAGTAATAGATATCCAACAATCAGAAATTTGATAGAAGTAATAATAAATAACTGAATTGACAACACCCACATCAATATATTGAAATAAATAAGGAAAAAATACCCATAAATTAATGATATGACATACAAGAGTAACATCCATTCGATAGGACCCCCATATATGGTGGATAAATATACCAATGTAAATAAAATACTGGAAGATAAATGGGATATGATTATAATATATCCTAGCATCTATCTCATCATTTCCTCAGTCTAACCTACTCTTCCTACTCAACTAACCGACATAGGGGCCTTTCCTTTTGTTAGATCCCTAACCATAAATTTTTCACATGCATCGATATGCCCATGTAGGGTGTGAATATAAAACCCATTATGATTCCACTAATTAATCCTTATCATAAGGGAAACATGTGTATATAAAGTTGTTTTCTATTAATGGAAAATAAATTTAAATAATCATACAGGTGAACGAGTCATTATGTGTTAACCAAGCCACCATGAACCACATCCCCTACCTACTTCAGTACCACATTAGAAGATATTCCATATAAATTAATTTGCCTAATCTTCATGAGGCATCACAATTCATCTAAAAACTAAACCATCCCATTGTTAGATAGCCACATTAGTCTCAGAAATAGGTTACACATTTCATCTCGTGACTCAACTATCTTGTGATGGATAACCACATATAATCAGAACAATTAGCATAATATATTCCATGAATCAACCATATTATGATGGATAACCACCATATAATCAACTCAAAAGCACATACCATCACACCATGTAAGAAGAAGAGTTCTCACAGGGCTACACATGCACCCACATGCTAATCAGGTCATATAATAGAATTTTTATAGGGGAATACACACACACACATAGTAGAGTTATCATAGGATACATAGGTAACTATAATATAATAAAGCCATATATCTTTATAGAAAAGTTGAAACATGGTAAATACTTCCTACCTCAAGTGTGATAGGGTCTAATTTCCAGGAACCAACACCTGAATCGATCCTAGTGAACTAAATCCCTAGGATCAACCCCAAATTCATCACAATATATTTTTATAAAGAAGCAAGAAGAAATAAGGATCCATGGAAAATATAGCCTTAGAATAATTAAATAAGAATATCTGAAAAGAAAAACACTTCAAATAGAGAAGAGATGAGGTGGAGGGATCCAAAACCACCAAATAGACCCCCATGTGTCCGTAAAATTTAAGTGAGGTTTGGGGTGAAGGAAGAAGAAATAAAATTTGGGTTTCTTGTGTAATTAAAAATTTACCCTTAATGAAATTTTCTTCCAAGCGCCCACCAGCTAAACAATTTCTCTCACTGGATGGCCAATGATGGCTCACTTACTGGTTAGTGGGTCCAAATAGAAATCCAAGCCATTGGTCTTTCCACTTACTGGAAGGTGGATCCTCATCAACTAGTCGGTGGCCTCCTGTAGTAACATTTCAGCTGCAGATCAACTTTGTTCCTCATAAACCCACTCTCACAATATAATGAGGCCCCAAACCGTCAATAATGTATAAAAACACATGATTAGATAGATAAAAACCAAATAGTAATGAACATTGAATCTGAGGGGCATTACAAAATCCCCCTTTAAGGACTACTTGTCCTCGAGAAGTATCTCTAAGGGTATCCTCTAAACAATTCAGGCCACTACACCCAAATTTAATATTCTCAATCCCAATTCCTCTCTTGGATGCATCTATATTGACACAATACATAGAAAAGAGGTATTTTCTTCCCTCGTAGCACTTTCTCACTCCACTCCATGATCTGCACTAGATATTCCTCAAATGAAACATATTATTCTAGCTTGACATCCATATTATCAATCACATGTTTTGGTTATGGGTCATATTTATGAATTTTTGACATGTGAAACACATCATTCATACCTCAATGATGTAAAGGATGAACAAAATAATAATATACCACCTTTATTCATTCCATAATCTCAAACATGCCAAAAAACTTTCTTGTTAAATTACCCTATTTCTATAACCATTGATTCCCCAACTTGGGTGACACCTGTAAGAACACATGGTCACCCATTATGAACACCAATAGTCATATACTTCAGTTTTAATAATAAAATTCTCTACTCTAAGTGGTATTAAAACACTTAAAAATAAAATTCATCCACTCATAAGTTTCCTATACTAGATTCAGTTTGATCATTATCGACTCGCTCATCTCAAGCCAACATAATGGTGAACGACAAGGTCAAACATAAATTACCTCAAATGGGAACATTTGAATTGATACTAAAATTTATTATTATACACAAACTCTATCGAGGATATATTTTTATCCCATGATCCAATAAGATTGAGCATATATTCTTTAATCATGTCTTCTAGAATTTGGATCATCCTCTCAGATTGTCCATTAGTTTGTGGATGATATATCATACTCATATTCATCTAAGATCCAATATACTTTTATAGGCCTCACCAAATTATACATTTGAATCATTCATCTTGACCCAACATGATACTATAAAGAACACAATAAAACCATATGATCTCCTAAATATACAACCTACCCAACTCATCCATTGATTGGTTCTCTCAAATAGAAAAGAAGTGTGTGATATTCATCAAATAATAAATCACAACTCATGCTACATCTTGAATCCCCAAATTTTTAGGTAGTCCCATGAAAAATTCCATCACACCTCATCCCACTTACACATGGTAATAGGAATAGGATTCAACAATACACTTGTTCACTGGTGTTCCACCTTTATCCTCTAGAAAGTAATACTATGGGTGGAAAATTTTGAAAAACCTTTCTTCATATCTAACCACCAAAAGTGTTTCCTAATTTCATGATACATATTATTTTATCCCAGGTGCACTTCCCATTATTATTCATGAGAGTATCTCATAAAATCTTCCTCATTGGAGTGGGAACCACAACTCTTTTATGCATGTGAATTATGTAATTCCTTTCCAAGGACAATCCTAAAATAGGAACACCTCTCGTCAACCATTTCCACATCACCTAATAGTCTGAATCGGATTCCTAACTTGCCTTCATTAGATGCAACAATGAGGAAGTGATGACTAAGGTAGAATAGGTTACCACAACTTGATCCTAAAATTCACCCATCTTTTAATTTGTTAACAATATTTTAAAACACTTCCCCTTTCCAAAGTATGGGTTTGTTAAAAAAAATTAGTGAGACTCATATGTCTCCCTCTTCTATGGGTGTTTTCAGCCTTTCAATACATGTATAGAGTGTTTGGGGGGCCAAAGCCTGGATTTTAGAAGGAAGACCAGAGGACAATAGTAAGAGGGATTACTGAAATTCCAACGATTTTCTGATGACAATCCAATATCCATGTATGGGAACTAGGATCACTAAATATTCATTATGCCACCACCTAGCTAGTGGAGGCCAATGACTAGTTGGTGGCCTCCTGTGCAGTTTAAAATTAGGGGTAGCCCCATAATTTTACCCAAAGCCACCCATTTTTTCTCATACTTAGTCTTTTCTCCCCCCACCCCACCCCCCATTTGGACATTATCACTTCTCATTCCCCCTTTTTCCTCTTTTGAAAAACATGGTGGATATTCCTTATTCTTGGAATGTTATATCCATCACTAGGTGTGATCAAGAGCTTATGGTGAGTCTATGAGTCTTGTTTCTCCCTTTATTCATTTAGTGGCTAGTGTTACCTCTCTTTTTTATTCTAATATGGCATATTTATTGGGATTTTGTTTACATAATTATTTTCTCCTATTTTAGGTGGAACTATAAGTTGATATTGGGTGAGTAGACCCATCTAATAATGAGGTAGGTGGTCCATGAATTTAACATATATTATCACCATATTTTCTTCAAGTGATGCATTGTGTGGTCATACCAGATTTTTTGGGTATCGACCTAATTTTGAATTACTATTTTTAATTATATTTTCCATATTTTAACACCCTTTGACATGCCTTGAACCTTATAGAAAGGTGATTCCTAGTATAAAAACTTTTTTATGATTTTTACCTTGATATTTTAAAACAAAATTGTAATTTATGTTTTATAAAAAGTAAATAGATAATACTAAAGGTATGAATCTAGTAGAAAAATTAACCTTGAATTATATTGATATTATTAAATGAATATCTATGTTTAAAATTTTAAATAATGTAAATTTAGATAAATTATTATGAAATGGAATTCCACAATCATTGATCTTTTAAATGGAATTGAAATATTGATGATTTCTTTATTAAATAAAGAGTTATTAAAATGGTAATCCATAGATTGGTATGTGACCCTTGAGTTGGTTCTAGGGATTTTGTTGATGTTGATTCATAAAATTATGAATTTTGATTGAAATGGATTTTCATGAAATGAAAGATAGGATCATGAAATTACCTTGATATAGTAAAATGGTAAACTATGGTTTATTAAGTGGTTGATAATTGCAATAACATGAATTTATGTTGTGGGTTTTGAAATGAATTTTGAGGTGACTTGGTAAATATTAGAATGTGTAATGAGATAAAATTTATAATTAGTTAATGGTATAATGAATGGTAAAATTAATGGTACTTGGAATGAAATGATAATTCCTGAATTATAATTTGGTTTGAAATGGAAAATTACCATTAGTTCAGTCATGATGACTTTAGAGAAAACACTCATATGGATGTTCTTTTATAACTATGAAAACATCAATAGGGGTGGTTTTGGATAAATATGAAAACACTCTTAGCAGTAGTTTGTGATAACTAAGAAAAAACCAATATAGGTGGTCTATGATAACTAAGAAAGCACCCTTAGGGGTGTTCTCAGATAACTAATAAAACAATTGTATGGGTGGTCCATGATAACTATGAGAACGCCCTTAGGGGTGGTATATGATATCTAAGAAAACACTTGTATGGGTGTTCTATGACAACTAAGAAAACACCTGTATGGGTGGTTTATGATAACTTGAGAAAACTACCTTCAGGAAGATCATCATATTATGGTTGAAATAGTCCATGAAAAATGTTTAAATATACCCCCTAAACTAGATGATGTAAGTATAGTCTATTAAGGTCATGCTTCTGAGGATCTATGGTTGTATAGTTGATCTTGGGTGTTACCATAGATCCCAAGAATCAGTAGTTATTTACTAATTTTATTTAAATTGCTTAAAACTATTTAAATAAATTACAAAACTTATTCATACACTTTTATTTCAGACTAGTTACATCCGGTAAATCATTAATGGTATTCTATTGAGTTGTACTCACACCCATATTGGGCCATCATGGCACTTGGGTACCTGAACAGATATCGCAATTTGGAAACGGGTTATAATTTTAGGGAAAAGGCTCATTGCATGATGATTTTTTTGGAATGATAGGAGGGATTATGGATGATAAAACCAGGATGGACTTGAGACTGGTTGGGGATGAGTTGTAGTTGTAGTTTTATTTTGTTATTTTGTTGTCCTATATATATAATCCATTCTTTGGGGATCCATTGTGACATGTATGGAATACTCCCCTATTATAGAATTTTGATACTATAGTTATTTTTGGAACTTTCCTTAGCTTATATGTGATACTCTTTTATTGGTTTATATGATTTTATATTATTTCTACACTAAATATAGGTTATATTCTCCCCGCCATTCCACCTTACATCCTTGCTACTAGTCATAAGCCTCTGACATATAGGGAGACACGCCTGAGGTGATGTAGTGACTCTGACCAAGACATTGATCTATATCCAGATAGGTGACAATAAAAAGTGGTATCAACTAGTGTATTTCCTTTATATTATAACTTGGTCATGGTAGATAGAAGAATATGATGTTTCGGATCTTGGTAATGAACTTGTGCCTAAGAGTGATCAACTCACATATGAGGGAAAAACAACTTTCTAGGGATAGGACTTGTTGTTCATGAAAGTTTCTTATTTCAGTTGAAATATTTCACCTCAATTGATTCACCTAATTTATGATATTATGATTTATAGAATTTTTACTCATTGGATGGTATGGAAATAGAGTATGTGTTCATTCATGCATCATGCTAGGCATATAGGATTTATATTTCATCCATATGGTGCATGTGATTCATAGCTACCTGTGATTTATTTATATGTTATTTATTCATATAATACCTATGATTTATATCTACTAGTAATTTATATCTTCCTATGGATAAGAAAAATTTTAGGGGTTGGTTATTTAAAGTGCCAGTAATTATTTATATGGTGTTTTCCCATATAATACTATAGTGGTATCTTACTTGACCAACTCCCTGAGTGGAATCTTGTTAAATATAAAGATATAAATGAATTATTATATAATGGTTTTGGTAAAATAAAGTTCCAATAATTAACTTATAAGTTTTTTACCTTATAACTTGTGAATGAAATTATTATCTCACTAAACCTAGAATGTGATATCCAAATAAATGATGAATGGTTGAAACATGGAATCTTGAAAATTAATGGAAATTAATAAAATGTAAACCCTAAGAGACTAATTATAGATGTCCTAGAAGAGTAAATGGGGATCAGAAAGTTCTTGGTTTAATTTCACTTAAATTTTGGAGCTTTTAATTAAAGTGAAATGAGTAATGATGAAAACTTAAATGAATGAGGTGACTTAGAGCCCATGTATTCTTGTATTGAACCTATGTATGGTTATTGGGGGTATTTATAGTGTCGATTTATAGGATTACAATTATCCAAGGTGAATAACTAGTAGTTTTTATCGTGTATTATACTATATGCCTTACATTTAGAGATGTGACCTAATTCTGGTAATGTTTTATGATCTATAGAGAGATCATGGTTTATAAAAACCTCCTGATGTGGGGTTTATATGGTAGAATATTTTTTTGTCTTACTTAAACACCTTTTAATCTATGACCCTAAGATTCCAAGTATGTCATGTTTTTCAAAACCCTTACAAGCTGATGTTCTAGTAGGTTATGTCCTTATGTATGGGTCTGAGAACCCTAGAGATGGTTGTTTGGGTACATTGGATTTGATGTGAGTATGAAATGGGAATAATAAGTCTTACCTTGGGTTATGAATTTTGTAAAATAGTATGTTCATATTGGGAAAAAGAACTTAGTGTCCCTTATATGTGACTTAGGTTTAGTGATTATATGCCTTGTTATGTGTGAGGGTAAACCTTGGTAGGGGGTAGCCTAGTTTTTTGAGTGTCTTAGAGGAGTAGAGTTGTTAAATTATTGTATATAAGGTTTAATCATAGAATTTACTTATTATATATGTATTGGGAATGGATAAAACTCTTGAGGATGTTAGTATAGGTAAGGAATCCCTTTTAGGTGTGATCAAATCAGGCATAAGGTGCCCTGTGCAAGTGGACACCCTTAGAAGGGTTAAGGAAGGGCATGTGAGTTTCCCGTTGATTGGTGATATAAATAACCTTGAGTGTTAGTTTTCATTTTCTCATATAGATGTTGGTTTTCAAAAGGAGGTGCCAACCGAGTGCCTGACCATGTTGATCTCGGGTTCACTTAAGTGTATGTTGGGAGCATGGGTATGTGCTTTTTATTTGGGAATGATGTCAATTGGAGGGAAATCATGTGATTAACCTTTATCATGGTAAGATTACTGATATTGAAAATGATTCATTGAGGGGTAGCTATCTTGATGGGTCTAACATGTCATAAGATCGTGATCAATAGTTTAGGCATGTGAGCCTTGTATCTATGTGATACGGCTAATGCGAATGTGATTCAAGCTCTTTATTAGGTCATGTGGGAGAATGATACCCCTAGGATTCAACTATAATGAGGTTTTTTGTACTACCTATGTGTAAGGACTATTAGTTTATAATTCATTTAGTTTAACAATGGGACGTTTGTGGTTCCATAGTGAGCTTGAATTCATGAATTATCATTAGAGATACAATAATTCACTTCCAAGGGTGATCTATGAAACTCACGGTGAACCTCCTTGTGTTATATTGACATAAAAAATTATTTCCCTTAATATATCATATGATGTTGATCATCATCTAACTATCCCTCAGAAGAATCATTTTGAAATATGTGATCCTAAAATCACCTTTACCTCTAAGTATACCTATTGAGACTCCTCCACCTAAAATAATAAAGATGATTTCACTGTCATCTGGAACATGAAACCACCACCATCCTTCTATACATCAAGATGCATCATCATAAGCTCCTCCATCACTCTCCAATAATAACCAAACTCTTAAACAACATATCCCCACAACTTTTTGCTCAGTGCATCATCAACCACATTACCTTTCCCTATAGTGTTATATATATCAAATTCTTATTCTGGTAAAAACTTTATACACCATCTTTAGTTATAATTCAGATCTCATTGAGAGAAATTATACCTTAGACTCTTTTGATCTATGAAAACCGCAAAGTTCCCACTAATGAGGTAATGTCTCTATAACTTCAAAGAAAATACCACTACTTATAACTCAAGATCATGGGTGGAATATTTATGCTTATAGATATGTAACTTTCTAAACCCATAAGAAATCATATCTATTTGATTCATAAGGACACATCCCAAACTAAAATGAGAAAAATCATAAGAAAAACCTCAAATTTCACTCCCTCCTCTAGAAAGCAAAGGACAAGAGCTATGATCATCTTCCTCTTAAGGTAGTCGAAAGTTGTCTCACACTGGTCAGTATATATGAATGATCAGTCCTTTCTGGTCAAGGCTCTAAATGGTGATTCAACACATGAGAAGTCGATCATGAACTTCAGATAATATCCCATGAGATCAAGGAATTTATGGACCTCAACAACATTTTGGGTGATGCCCAAGAAATAGCCACATCGATCTTCAAAGGATCGACTACCACTCCCTATTTAGACGCCACATGTCTAAGGAAATGTACCTCACACATCCAAAAATTTCACTTAGAAAACTTTTCATAAAGCTAATGATGTTTAATTACTTATAGAACAACCCTAAAATAGTTGACCTATTCCTCCTCTATCCTTGATTATATTGGTATATGGTCAATTAACTATAACAACTCTTCTCTTTATTACACACTTAAACATGATTCATTACATAAACTTCACTTGATAAAACATATAATATTGATAGGTATAGTGTATTTAGGGCTTAGGATCATTACATAACAACTTAAAACATGAAATACAACATCTTTATTGAAAACTTCATTTACATGACCACTACATTCTCTCGTACTTAGTATTTCATGGGATAACCTGATGACATGCATAAGAAAAGGGTGAGCTATAAATCCCAGTAAGGGAATAAATATGGAATAACATGAGGAATAAAATACATGTTAGAAAATAGGAATATCAATGGAGAACAAGAGAAACATGAATGTAAAGGCGTGATAAAGCATGATAATCATAACATGGAGATGTGGCAACAACACTTAACATGGAATTATCATGATCTAAGGATCATTGCACCTGGAGCATGAGTAAACCCTAATTGCACATGAAGCACAAGTAAACGCCCATTGTAATTGAATTAGAATGAGTCAAAACCCATTGCACATGATGTATCAGGATACTATACTTTACCCAATGCATTAGAGAGCTATCAGGGCACACCCTTCTTAAACATTTCATTTCATGCATAAGTGTGCCACATGGATCATAAAACATGGATTCATTAAAAATAATCATTTTTTCCAAGATAAAGGAGTGTGGAATTCATACAAGAAAATTTTTAAACAATAAATAAATTTTCATAAAGTTTAATACCCTTGATATAGAAGTGGGCATAGTATTCACTACATAATGACTTTGGCTTGGAAAATCGCAGTGCAATTTTGGCAGCGTAACAGTGTGACATAAGAACTCATAAAAATGGTTGATTAGAGATAAAGGAGTGTATCATCATATGTAAATGAAATGGATAGTAATGGGTCATATAGATACATTTCCCAACAATTGTAATGGAATTTAGATTCATGATACAAAAGAATTACTTGAATGTAAATGAGGAGAGAGAAATTCCTTACGGAATTTCAACATGGTAATGGGTATACATGGAAGGAATTAATGGGAGAGAAAGGGGATATCTCATTATTAAAAAAAATGAAGAGAGAAGTATGATGGAGGTGATAAATCATACACCAACATTTATAATTTAAAATAAAATGGCATAACAGTATTAAGAAACTTGGATAAAAAGACAAAGGTAGGAATCCCTTACGGAAATTCAGCATAGTAATGGCTTAGGTAAGGGTTAAAATGAGGAAGGAAAAATAATTACTCATTAAAATAACATCACATGGAAAGTAATAGATTGATTATAAAATAATTAAATTATAACCATTCAAAATTAGAATAATTACTTTCAAATAAGATGCATGAATTTGAAATGAGAGGAAAGTGAGGATCCCTTACTTGGAAGTGTGATCCAAAAAGCTTGGGAGAGGCTTGAGAGAGGATTATTGGGAGCTTGGGGAACCTTGGGAGGATTCTAGATAGATTAGGTAAGGGTTTTTTCTAAATCAAAAGGATTTTAGTGAAGAGGAAGTGGTATCTTGGGTGGGTTTATATAGGAAAAGAGAGGGAATTATTTATTATTTAGGTTTGGGACACCTCACATTAAACTAATCAAAACCACAAACCAGACCATGGTTTTTGCCAATGTATTTTGCCAAAGGGAAGTGTAAAATTATATTTTATAATTAAAATGTCCTAACTTCTTAAAATAATAGTGTTTCTTATGTGGAGGTGAGTCACACTCTCAAGGAAAACAATTTAAGAAGACAAAATGTTTTATAAGCCTTGAAGGGTCCAATAAAGCTTTTTAAAATAAATAAAACAAACCCAAAATAACATTATTTTAATGGTAAAACATATATTGGACGAACATGATGTTTATAGTATTTTATTACATCACTATTGGTTCATTATGATGTCATAAAACACGTTATATATTTAAACGGTATTTAATTTTTACCCAAAAATTCGACTGTCTTAGAAAATTATGAAAAATTCATCATTGGATAATTTTGACGTCTTGGTTCCAAAAATAATATTCATTTTATATAAATAATTTTATAAATATGTGAATTTTTACTTTTAAAATAAAAACTGACATTTATCGAAAATTCACAGTTTTTGACAAAAACAGCTTTTAAACCTTAATAAAAATTACAATTACATTCATAAAATTATACGATAATTTGTATTTACTAAAAAGTAATTTAATAATAATAATATTTTATTAAAATATTATTTAATTCAAAAATCCATTAATTCATCAAAATATATTTCATAGTTGAATATTAACTAAAAATATTATTTGTGCTTTAAAAACTATTTACAAAGTAACAATAATAAAATGAATGTATATTCTCTATAAAATAATAATGTACATAATCATAGTACTAGGGTATTGTTACATAACCCCTTAAAACACCCACATAATACCTTAGGGTAAGGTGTGCGATGGTTACAGACTCTTGGGGTGGCTCGGATAACATTTCTCGAGTGGTAATCTATATCAACTTCCACTTCTCTCGTAGGCGGTTCCTCTCAAGCTTAACATATTCAAGCTTGGATTGGTCTTGGTCAAGAGTAAATACCAATGATTCCACCTACTTTTTGAGCTCCGACAAGTGGGATTCATATGGGGAAAGTCTACTAGATGATTTCATCGCTTCCTTTGTCTGAGTAAATTGGATATGTTAAAGCCCTATATTTATACTAATCATGTGATCACTGTTCAATGAATATATTAGAAACGATCACAATTTTTAACGGTATTTTAAAATCCAAAACATAGAACCAAATAATTTCATATGTTTTAAATAACCATAATAATACATTTAAAAATACCAAGATGAATTTTAATTAATAAATTTTTGGGTTGTTACATTAACACTACCACGAACTGATCTAGGAACTCATGAAACATGAAATTTGTGATCCCCATGAAAACAAATGGGTAATTCATGAAACCAAATGATATAAAAATGAACTTAAAGTTTCCATGGTGATTCCTAGATATAGTCTTCAGAATTTCCTCCTCCTTCATCCCCATATAGTGGTATCTAGACCACATATTGATTTTGAAAACTAGTTTTCTCCCTTAAACTGGTTAAAAATATCATTTATCCTTAAAAAGGGATAACATTTTTGGATTGTTACCTAATTCAACCCCTAATAGTCTATAAAAAACTCATAAAATTATCCTCTTTATTGGATAATGATACTAAATTACCTCATGGTGATACACTATGTCAGACAAAACTATTATGCATCTAATAATCAATTTGAATCCTCTACTCCCTCAACACAAAAGGTTTCATATGATAGGGATCCATTGAAATCGGGGATGCATGAGGCTAAAAATCTATCCTAAACTCAATATCACATCGAGGGGTAGGGACACAACCTATTTCGAAAAATGTTCCAAAAACTCCTTAACAGTTGTGGGGAACTCCACCACATGCACCTCTATAAAATCCAAATACATCATTTTCAACTGAGATGACAATGACTCTAAACACTTATAACCCATTAGATAATCCCATCCAATAATGAAAACTCAATTATAGTCTTGGTCATCAACAAAACACCACTTTCCTCTGGAAATAATCAATGATTGAACATGTATAATAAAACCAATTGAGGTTATGTATAAAATCATAGGATTGTATCAATAGTAAAAACAAATCCTCGGATAACTGATGTAGCCCCATAATTTACTCCCAACTCTAGTAAATATCAAGAAAAATCATTTTAACACTAACTAAAATGGTAAAAACTAGAGTCACTAGAGGCCTCTTCACATTGAGTTTTAAGGAACAAAAAAAGTAGGTTCAATAAAGAAGTGTTATTCTCTATAATCAAATAAAGAAAAGGCTAGAGTAGATGATAGATTGATGGTACCTCAAACCTTCTATATCTTATCTCATGATAGAATCTTTATAGAATGTAAATGTATATATCCAACCCATATACCCCATTTTTATGACCACCTCCATGACCAAGCTCATCCCTGTGTCCCTAAGGATGGGATACACCATGGGGATAACCTTTACTAGCTCGATCAACTCTTAATAGAAAAAAGTTCTATTCTATCTACTGTTGATACAACCTCTAAAGAAATTTTTGTTGAGGTTGAAATTAATACCAACCACTTGCATTACACTGATCATAAATAATGGTCGATCACTAAAATTACCAATGACCATGACCTCAACAAGAAAATCACACTAGTGAAAATATCTAAACAGATGCATGGGAACTACTAGCTCTATATAAACATGAGGAATAAAACTGTTGTAAGATCCTGACTTTTCTGGAGTTTTCACAGGCTCATTTATAGGTACTATTTTTCCTAATTATGAGTAATTTTCATTTGGTTTATTTATTGGGGAGTTTTTGGGTGGAATTTTGAGAAAATTGAAGGAAAGAGGTTTGTGCACGGTTGACGCATGGTTAATGAAAATCGTTCACCCTAGCCCAGCAAACTGTACAAACCTAGACAGTGAGAGTTCACACGGTTGGTGCGTAGTTTTTCAAATTGTGAACCCTAAAAAGAGAAACCATGCACCCCTAAAATAACTTGAACACTGTTAGGGAAAACAATGAACCCCATATCCAGGAAACCATGCACGGGAATTAAAGTCCCCTGAAAATTAGAATTTAATTTCCCGAACCCCCTATTTTAACCCCTATTCAACTAAAAATCGCCCCAAATTTATTTCTATCATTCTTGGAGGATCCTAGAAGGTTTATCAAGGCTCCCTAACTTTGTTCCTGGAAATTTAAATCCTGGTTCTCATATCTACATCTCTCTGGGTATGTGATTTCTTCTCGATTGATTTTTCATCTAACTTCTATTGTTATCAAATTCCTTAAGGAAAGTTAACCTTTTTTTTATTAGATCTAGATTCATATTTGGGGGATCTAGATCTAGGATTATTGGATCTACATCTAGAGATAAGAGATATTTATTTTTTTGATTTCATATTTAGGCGTTGGATCTCGATCATGTTATTCTCCACGTTCTTGATCATTTCGTTTGAAATTAGGGATATCTGTGGGCATCCATTCATCATCGTTCTTTAGGTGGGTGGTCTAAAATTTAAATCTCATAGTCGTGATTGAAATTATGTGTATATGATTTTATAATTTCTATTATATGTTTATAAATTGTGTTCTTGATTAAAATAATTAATTTTGGGAATTAATTAACTAAGGGAAATGAGAATTTGGGATGTTTGGATTTTAGATCATGAATATTTAATTATTAAATTAATTATAGAGATATTGAATTATTTTTGAGATAATTAATTTTTGAATTAATTTTTGAGATATTGAATTATTTGATTGATATAATTAATTGTGAGATTAATTATAGAGCTTTTGATATTGTTGAACTTGATTAATTAATTAAATTAATTAATGGGAATGGTTGGTATTATGAAATTGTGATTTGGGATAATTAATTATTGAATTAATTATGGTGAGATAGAGGTTTTTGAAATGGAATAATTAATTGATGAATTAATTATTGTTATATTGAAGTTGTTGAATAGGAATAATTAATTCCATAATTAATTATTGGAGACTGTTATGAATTGAGATAATTAATTATAGAATTAATTATGTGATAATGATGTTATGAATTAAGATAATTAATTTTGGGATTAATGATGTGATATAGATGTTATGAATTGAGATAATTAATGGTAGATTAATTATGAGATATCAAGATATATGAATTGAGATAATTAATGGTAGATTAATTATGAGATATCAAAATATATGATTGGATATAATTAATGGTAGATTAACTATGAGATATCAATATATATGAGTTGAGATAATTAATAGTAGATTGATTATGAGATATCAAGATATATGAGTTGAGATAATTGATGGTAGATTAATTATGAGATATCAAGATATATGATTTGTGATAATTAATTGTAGAATTACTTTTTAGATATTGATATATATGAATTGAGATAATTAATTTTTTAATTAATTATGAGATATTTATATTTTTTATTTCAATAATTAATTGTTGAATTAATTATTGGATTTTTGAGCTTTTGGATATAGATTAAGTTATTGATGAATTAATTAATGGGATTTAAATATTTAATTAATTAGGGGTAAATTAATTAAGGGGGTTTAAGTGATTAATTGATTATTTAATTGATTAATTTATTTGATGTGATTAATTAATTTTTAAACTAATTAATATAATTGATGTGATTAGCTAATTTTTTAATTAATTAGAGTAATTGATGTGTTAGATAATTGTTGAATTGACTACTAGAATTGGAGTGATTAATTAATTATTGAATTAATTAATGAATTTGGTGTGATTAATTAATTTTAAATTTAATTAATATTATTGATTTGATTAGTTAATTGTTGAATTAACTAGAGTAATTGATGTGATTAGTTATTTTTTGAATTAACTATATTAATTGATGTGATTAGTTAATTTTTTAATTAACTGTAGAAATTTATGTGATTAATTAATCATTTAATTAATTAATGTTATTGATGTGATTAGTTAATTATTGAGTTAACTAATGGAATTATTGTGTTTTAACTAATTGTTGAATTAATAATGGAAATTGCCTGGATAATCAATTTTTGAATCAATTATGTATTATTAAATGGTGATTGGAAACATGGACATTTGGCCAAGTGTTATGAATGGTAATATGATCATTCAATTATGAATTATTAAATAGTGAATAGTAATATTGACATTAGGCCAAGTATTATGAATGGTAACATGCTCATTCAATTATGATTTGTTAAATGGTGAATGGTAACATGGACATTTGGCCATGTATTATAAATGGTAACATGATCATTCAATTTTGTGTTGTTAAATGGTGAATGGTAACATGGAAATTTGGATGAGTATTGAGAATTGTAACATGCTCATTCAATTTTGTTTTATTAAATGGTGAATGGTAACATGAACATTTGACCAAATATTATGGATAGTAACATGCTCATTCAATTATGTATTATTAAATGTTGAATGGTAACATGGAAATTCAGATAAGTATTATGAATGGTAATAGGGTTATTCAATTATGAATTATGAATGGTAAAAATGACATCCATGTATATGATTTGAGTCTGAGTATCCTCAGGAACCCGGGTAATATGTGGTAAAATAAAGAGTAAATAAATAAATATAAACTATTTACTTTATTACTTGTATTTTATTCTTTATACAACTGCACACAATGTTATTTACTATATTTGTTTTATATGCCATTCGTGGTGGCCTATTGAGTTATACTCACACCCTACTTGGATTGTTTGATCGGTACCCAAATAGATTACATATTTGTAGGACAGGTTAAGGGAAAAGGACCTATGTTAGATGGATGGTTTGGGATAGATCATGGATGAGGGAACCAAACATGGTTCAGGACCCACTTGGGAGTTGTTAGTGTCTTTAATTTTGAGTTTCATTTTGACACATGGCATGTAAATTAGCATGGAATGTCTACTGTTCAATTTTGATATTTTTTTTACTTTGGTCATCATGAGATATTGGTATTATTTTGGTTATTCAGTTGATTATTGTTATTTATTTCTGTTAGTGTATCACTCTGATGAAAAAAGAGGATATAGTCTCCCTATTATCGATAATAGACCCTAACTGCTAATTGGTAATCTCTAGAATACGGAGAGGCGCGCTTGAGGTAATGTGGTGATCCCAATCGGGACACTAGTGTGTGGAACCTGGGTCGGTACATTACAAAGTAGTATCAGAGTCAGTTTTTTTATCTTACTATTTGGGAAATATAGATAGGAGACTAGTAAGATTTTGGCCATAATTATGAGCTCATGCATGGGAGTAGTTAACCCATGTACTAGGGAGAACCCATGTACCTAGGGTGGTATTTTTATTATTGTTGTTTTTTGTTACAGTTGAGTATTATTTTACCTTGGGTGACGCACTTTTTGTGTGACGTGGTTATTATTTTTGAAATTTTCAAAAGTTTGACTCATGGCCCGATATGGCACGAGAGTTGAGTTTTCATGCATCATTCTGGGCACTCAGTAATTATTGTGACATGCATCATTTTAGGCACGCATGAAAAATAGGATTTGGGTAAATTGTTGAACTTGAAAAAAAATTCCTTTACTATGAAATTGAATTGAAAAAAGTGCCTAATGTGTAATTGAGAAAGATTTTATAATGATTCCAGATGAGATTAAATGGGTTTCTAATGAGAAACTTTAATAATGAGAAAGTGTTTACCCTTTTTAACCAAGACCTAGGTGTAGGATGGTTAAGGGTAGATATAGTGCCTTAGTTTTGACTGTGTGGTGAGAAAAAGTGGGAAAGACTTGTTATGGTTTTGTGTAAATCCATATTATTAACTATGTTAATATTGTGAAATAAAAATCATCTGTTTTGTTTATTTAGACCTTGATGTGGGTAGTTTGGGTAGTGATAATGCCCTAGTTTTAGAACTCGGTTGTGAGTTGTGGGAGGGACCATTTAGTTTTGGATTAGTGTGGTGAGATGTTGGTAGGTAGGGAAGCCTGGGACTTTCTATAGATTAAGGTGTTTCCATAGTGGGAGGTTACATCGGTGATGGAGGATTTTTGGTGGTGTTCCACGATTATTTCTTAGCCTAATTTTAATTAGTGATGATCATGTACCCTACCTTAACATTGTCTCGGGTACGATGAGAAAGATTTGGATTTACACCTAGCTACTTGAATGTTTTGGTTGGATATGGGGCCCCTTGGAGGTTGTGCTTATGAAGCAGTATACATGTGGAGTTAGATGGAGGAAGGTATACCATTGAAAATTTACAGATGGGGTTCTCAGGATGGACTGGAGTTCGATAAATACCGTGGTAACTGAGTTGGTTAACAAAGTAATGTTAACAAAGATCTTAAGGTGGGAGAGAGATATGTCAGTAGAAGTTGCCCAGAGTGAGACCATGGTTGGAAATGGTGGCATCAAAATGACAATAAGAAACCTATAAGGTGTGTTTTTAAATTCCTCAAAGATGGATAGGGTGATCCTTGGAGGTGGTGAATGTACGTTCCTTCCATGTGGTTTTTATGGAAAGGATAAGTGCTAGTGTTGGATAGTGATCTTACAGTTTTTGGGAACAATGAGTTGGGAAATGCGTCAGGTATGTTGTGGAAGTTAATCTTGAGACCGATGCATCCTTTGAGGATCATCTGATATGTGTGTTAGATCATAGTGAGAAAATGTTATGGAGAAAGATTGTGCTGATAGTTTCTGTATTGTGGAAACATGGATGGGTTCATGAGGAAACATGCAAAAGAGATGCAGGTAATAGGGCATAATGGCTAGAAAATTTGACTTGAAATCTTAGTGATACTTAGGAGTACATCTCGAGGACGATCTGTTATAAGGTAGGGAGATTGTAAGATCCTGAATTTTCTGGATTTTTCTAGGGCTTGTTTATAGGTACTCTTTTTCCTCGTTATGAGTACTTTTTATTTGTATCATTTATTAGGGAGTGTTCGGGTGGAATTTGGAGAAAATTGAAGGAAAGAGGGTTGTGCATGGTTAGAGAAAATCATGCACCCCAACCTAGAAAATTGTGAAAACCTAGATAGTGTGGGTTCACATGGTTGGCACATAGTTTTTTAAACCATTAACCCTAAAAGGATTAATAGTGAACCCCTAAAATAATTAGAGCATGGATAGCACGTGGTTAGGGAAAACTATGCACCTCTATCTAGGAAACCATGTGTGGGAATTAAAGTCCCCCCAAAATTAGAATTTAATTCTCTGAACCCCCTATTTTAACCCCTATTCAACCCCAACTCGCCTTAAATTGATTTCTCTCATTTTTTGAGGCTCTCAGAAGGCTTCTTAAGGCTCCTAACCTCTGTTCTTGGATATTTGAAGCCTGTTTCTCATATGTACATCTCTCTAGGCATGTGTTTTCTTCCCGATTGATTTATCCTCTCACTTCTATTATTCTCTCATTCCTTAAGGGAATTTATCCTCTATTTTATTAGATCTAGATCCATATTTGGGGGATATAGATCTAGGATTGTTGAATCTAGATCTAGAGATAATAAATTTTGATTTGTTTCATTTCAGATTTAGGCCTTGGATCTAGATCGTGTTCTTCGCGGCATTCTTGATCATTTCATTTGAAATTGGGGATATTCGTTGGTGGTCGTTCATCACTATTCTTCATTTAGGTGGTTTAAATTCAAATCCCAAAGTCTTGATTATAATTATGTGTATGTAAATATAGAATTTCTATTAGATTTTTAGAAATTTCATTCTTGATTAAATTTATTAATTTGGTGAATTAATTAAGGGAAATATGAAATTAGGATATTGATATTTTAGATCATGAATAATTAATTTTTAAATTAATTATAGAGATGTTGAATTATATGAATTGAGATAATTAATTATTGAATTAATTGTAGAGATATTGATTTTTTTTTATTGAGATAATCAATTGTGGGATTAATTATGGAGTTGAATAGATTGTTAAACTTGGTTAATTAATGGTAGAATTAATTAATGGGAATGGTTGGGATTATGAAATTGTGATTTGGGGTAATTAATTATTGAATTAATTATGGAGAGATAGAGGTTTTTTAAATTGAATAATTAATTGGTGGATTAATTATTGTTATATTTAAGTTATTGAATAGGGATAATTAATTCCGTAATTAATTATTGAAGATTGTTATGAATTGAGATAATTAATTTTTGAATTAATAATGTGATGATGATATTATAAATTGAGATAATTAATTGTGGAATTAATTGTGTGATATTGAAGTTATGAATTGAGATAATTAATGGTAGATTAATTATGAGATATCAAGATATATGAATTAAGATAATTAATGGTTGATTAATTATGAGATATCAAGATATAGGAGTTGAGATAATTAATGGTAGATTAATAGTAAGATATCAAGATATATGATTTGAGAAAATTATTGGTAGATTAATTATGAGATATCAAGATATATGAGTTGAGATAATTAATGGTAGATTAATTATGAGATATATAGATATATGATTTTAGATAATTAATTGATGAATTAGTTATGAAATATCAAGATATGTGATTTGATATAATTAATTGTATAATTAATTATGACATATCAAGATATATGATTTGAGATAATTAATTGTATAATTTACAATGAGATATTGAGATAAATTAATTGATATAATTAATTTTAGAGTTAATTATGAGATATTTAGATTTTTAATTTGAATAAATAATTATTGACTTAATTATGTGATTTTGAGCTTGTGGATATTGATTAATTAATGAATTAATTAATTAATGGGATTGAAATAATTAATTAGGGGAAATTAATTAAGGGGATTTAAGTTATTAATTAATTGTTGAATTGATTAATTTATTTGATGTGATTAATTGATTATTAAATTAATTAATATGATTTATGTGATTAGCTAATTGTTGAATTAACTTGAGTAATTGATGTGTTTGGTTAATTGTTGAATTGACTAATAGAATTGAGCTAATTAATTCATTATTGAATTAATTAATGTATTTGATGTGATTAATTAATTTTATAATTAATTAATATTATTGATGTGATTAGTTAATTGTTGAGTTAACTAGAGTAATTAATGTGATTAGTTAATTATTGAATTAACAAGAATAATTGATGTGATTAGTTAATTGTTGAATTAAATAGATTAATTGATGTGATTAGTTAATTATGGAATTAACTAGATAATTGATGTCATTAATTAATCCTTGAATAAATTAATTTTATTGATGTGATTAGTTAATTGTTGAGTTAACTAATGGAATTGTTGTTTTTTAACTAATTGTTGAATTACTAATGGAAATTGTGTGGATAATTAATTGTTGTATCGATTATGTATTATTAAATAGTGAATGGTAACATGGACATTCGAAAAAGTGTTATAAATAGTAACATTCTCATTCAATTATGTATTAGAAAATGCTAAATGGTAACATGGACATTCGACCAAGTATTATGAATAGTAACATGCTCATTTAGTTATGTATTATTAAATGGTGAATGGTAACATGGATATTAATCCAAGTATTATGAATGGTAACATACTCATTCAATTATGTATTGTCAAATGGTGAATGGTAACATAAAAATTTGGAAAAGTATTAATAATGGTAACATTCTCATTCAATTTTGTTTTATTAAATGGTGAATGGTAACATGGAAATTTGACCAAATATTATGAATGGTCATATGCTCATTCAATTATGTATTATTAAATGGAGAATGTTAATATGGATATTCAGTAAAGTATTATGAATGGTAACATGGTCATTCAATTATAAATTATGAATTATGAATGGTAATAATGACATCCAGGTATATGGTCTGAGTTCAGGTGTCCTCGGGAACCCAGGTAATATGTGGTTAAATAAAGAGTAAATGAATAAATGTTAACTTTTTTACTTTATTAATTTTATTTTATTCTTTATACAACTATATACACTATTATTGACTGGATTTGTTTTAGACGTCTTGTTGGTGGCCTACTGAGTTATACTCACACCCTACTTGGCCTGTCTAATTGGTACTCAAATAGATTACATGTTTGTAGGACATGTTAAGAGTAAAGGCCCTATGTTAAATGGATGATTTGGGATGGAGAATGGATAAGGGAACCAAACATGATTCAGGACCTACTTGGGAGTTGTCAATGTCTTTAATTTTGAGTTTCATTTTGACACTTGGGACGTACATTAGCATGGCATGTCTACTGTTTAGTTTTGATATTTTCCTTTATACTTTGGTTATCCTGAGATATTGGTATTATTTTGGTCATTCAGTTGATTATTGTTATTTATTTTTACTAGTGTGTTACTAATGAAAAAAGAGGATATATTCTCCCCATGATTTATAATAGACCCTTGCTACTAGACAGTAGCCTCTAGCATATGGGGAGGTGCGCTTGAGGTCGTGTGGCAGTTCAGATCGGGGAAACGGTGTGTGGCACCCAGTCTGGGACATTAAAAATGTTGAGTCTGAATCCCTATTAGTTAGAACCTTGATTTCCCTAGAAAATTAGATCCTCCACTAACTCCCCTACTCATCAGGGAGCCCTGATAACCCCCTCTTAAGATGATCTCAGTTGTCCATATAGCTTATCGATCACCTCATCAATCTTATGTACCTCCAGATATGTAGGTAATGTAAATAAGGTGACTAAACATTGAATCATGAAGCATATCACATCCTCCAAATGTCATACTCTGGACTCCTCATTAGGGTATAGATCAGGTTCAATGCATAGAAGGTCCTTAAAGTGAATCATGAGATCCCACATGCTCAGGATCCCCTAATACAAGGAGAGACGATTTTTTATCTTATTTTCCCTCATCATTAATAACATGAACTTATCATAAAGGTGCCTCTAAAAATAATCCCATGAAATTTATGCCTTCTTATTCTCTCTAAGATACATAATACACCTTTTTCATATGGATTTTAGCATCTGACTAACTACCAATGAAACCATATATTCTACCCTGACTCAGAATAAACTGAAGGCAATCTCAAGCTCCTACAACCAGTGGTCTATTTTCATACGAAGATGATTTAATTATATTTAGCTAAGACTTGATGGTAAAACTCACAAATCATCCTACTTCAAGACTCATCTACTCAACTTGGAATCTTGATAGCATATAATTCATTTAATATTAATTTTAAATTTCTCAAATTCACTATAATCCAAACATAATCACAAATAATCCTGATGTGTGTGCCTTCCCTAGGTATCTACCCTAAAAACAATATTATCATGATTAGGGTGTTCAGTAATTTTAAGGTCATTGTTTTAGATCCCAAGGGGCCCTAATAACATATGTCTTAGCCAGTCTCCTTTGATAAATCACACACTAGGTTTGACTAATATCGTTTTCCAACCAATCTCATCCAATTCTCATCAGTGCCTAACTCCAATGTCCATCTTAACTCTCATCATTTCTCTAATACGAATTTTTCATGACCCACCCCAATGTAAACCCCTCCTAGTCCTATATTGAATATGATAGTGACCCTCGAGGTCCACCACCAATAGTAATTAGGTTAGCGACTAGCATTAAGGGTATAAATCAGGAAAAATGGGGGTAATTACACTCATAAATCCCAGGACCATGAAAAGAATTACACCAAGTAATTCGAAAACATAAAATAAAACCAAGATCCTATAATAAACCATAATACATGAAATTTCATAAAAATACAATTATTCAAAATAAAATATCAAAATAAACCCCTAGGAGTAAACTACAACCACAACAATTTGTTTTGAGCTAGTACAACCCAACTTAATCCACAAAATCACCATGTGAACCTGCAACACACACACACACACACACACACACAGGGATATCATACATGTATACTCAATAATATCCTCCTCAATACCTCCCATAGAAATGTATAATAAGTATACCAATGATTTGGTGAATAAATATTAAAACCAACAATCACCTATCAGGTAAACTTTCATGAAACCTCACCAAGGATCTCTCACATAATACTACATCCAAGTATAACAACATAATATCAAAAAAATATAGCAAAAAGGGTACCCCGCTAACTTTTCTCTCTCATTACCTAATGTCAAACATCCTATCATTCCCATCCTTTCTAAAGTTGTTTCAAAACTATAACAACTCATATTTCTAATATATTTTATTTCATGATTTTTAACATAAAGATCCATATAATAAAATCCTATAAAATTGATAGGACTAGAATCTTTGGTAAATTTTATGAATAAACAATTAACTTAAAATTAAATACAACATCATTATTTAAAAATCTATAACATGCTACTAGTTTCATTTAAACTCTTAATGCTATACAAGATAATTTGGGAGGATGTAAAAGAAAGGGGAAATATATACATATTTGTAATTTAATAATCAATGCATAAATAATACATGTGATTCAAGTGGAACATCATGATAATATAAATATTTAAGAATCATACATACTCACATGGAAGCATGACATGAAAAAATGACATCATGAAATCATGGTATCATAGGAATGTGGAAACAATATAAAACATGACATCATAATCATAAGTTGAGGATAATTTCCAAGACATAATAACATAGATTTCTTACGATAACTACCCATTCACCATATATAGTATCTCATGATATGGAAACATTACCCAATGCATTAGAGCACTATAAAGTCACACCCTCCATATGTCTAACTTTATATGTTCCAAATCAATCATATAACATAAGAACACGTTTCTTTATTTAAATAACATGAATAAATAATTTAGGTTTCATACATTTAATTCCACAATTTAATAAAGGATTTTTATATCTAGGTGAATACCCTTGAATTAAAATATGGTTGGGTATTCGCAATAAAAAGGTATGGCATAGAAAATCAAGGGTTAATTTTGGTAGTATAATGTGTGTGCATAAAAGTTCATGGATGGTATAAATGAGATAAGAAGGTAGTATAACATTATTTGTAAAACATTTTTATAGTAAAGTAATGTTCATAATCACATTACATCATAATAAATTGAGAATCAAAAAGGCTTATTACAAAGGAAGTTCTTTAATGAAAAATATGAAGGAAAGAATACTTACCTTGATATGTTGATTATTAAATCTTGTGAGGAGCTCCTTAGAACCTTAAAAACTCCTTAGAGAGACTCTAGAGAGGGAAAATGAGAGTAAAGTCATGACTCAAGGATTTTTAGTGGATATTAATGGAATAATGGGTGGGTATTTATAACAAAAGAGAGGGGATTGTTTATTAATTTCCAAATGTAGGCCTTGGACACTTAGTTAATAAAAAATACAAACCCATTAGCCTTACTTTGGTTTTTTACCATGTAACTTTACAAGGAGAAGTTTATTTTAATATTTTATTAGTTTATGAATAAAAATCCTTAAAATAATATCATTCATGATGTGGAAGTGAGTTATGTTTATAAAGAATTATTTTTAAAATCTAAAAATATCCTTTAGGTTTTGTAAGGTTCTTTATAGGTTTTTTAAATAATATTATCACATTAAAATACATTGTTTTAATTAAATACACTCTTATTGGTATATAAAAACCATTATATCATTTATTACATCACTTTTAGGTTGTTATTATGTCATAATACTTACAATATATTCATATCATATTTAACTTTTACCCCAAAATTCAATTATCTTGGAAAATTATAAAACAATTACCATTGGATAATTTGTATATTCTAAATTCAAAAATAATTATTATTTTATAAAAAATTATAAATCTGATAATTTTAAATTTTAAATTAAAATCCTTATTTATTTAAAAATAATAGTTTTTATGATAACGTTTTGGCCCTTATAAAAATTACTCAAAACGTTATAAAGTTATATTATCATTTATATTTAAATAAATATTGTTTTATAATATTATTTCATGAAAATTAATTTTATTTAAAATTCTTGAATTTATCATAAAATTTTATTTTAATTGAAATTATATATTTTCCAAAAATATAATTATGTTTTATTTGTATCTTAAAATATATTTATCATATTCATCTCACATTGAGGTGTATTTTATTAAATAAAATAATAATGAAATTGGGATTGAAGAAACCACTATTTCATTTCTAAAAAAATTAAACCTTTATGGTCCTAAGTTCTAGATACATAACCCCTTATTACATTAGAATATTCACTAAGAGTAAGGTGTGATATGGTGGTACTTTCATGGGGTGGCTCAACTAATATTGATATAGTGGTTATCTCTATTAACTTCAACATTTTTAGTATGTGGTTCTGCTTGAGCCTCACTTGTTAAATATTTACTTGGTCTTGTTCAAGTGTAAACCCAAGCTATTCTACCTCCCTCCCAAGCTATTATTAATGAGCTTCGTAGGGCTTGATTCTACTATTCAAGGCCATGGTATCACCCTTTTTCATTAACTAGTTCTAATTATTACTCTTAATATACAATAATCCCAATGGTCATTTTATAATGACTACATTACCAATGGTCAAATTCCTAATGGTCATATTGACAAATGGTCACAATGACTGATGTTTGGGTATTTTTCATGTGATGGTCAAATCTAAGTGATCATTTTTTCCATTACACACCATATATATAGTCCACTATTCTCATACATTTACTTTATTTCTATAATTACCTTGATAATGTCTATTTTATTCTCAATGGGTCTCTTTCTTATGACATTATTCATAGCAAGAGTGATTTTCACGGGAAAACTCAATCTCAGGGAGTTTACAATTATGTGCACACTATTCTTTGGTGTTTATCCAAATGAACTATTCTTAGATGTTATAGTTTATATTATTTCATGAGTTTTAATGAAATTTATTAGTCTTTATATGTGGTCCTATTATAGGACATAATAAAACAATCATTGTGAAACATGAGTTCTTTTATTAAAAAAAGAAGGGAATTTTTTGTCATTTCCACCTTATGAAATTTCACATTTGAAATTTAATTTCATGTAAAAAGGTGAAAAAAATAAGGGTAATTATATTTTATAAGTTTCTTTAGTTCCCATGTTTCTTCTTCAAATTTATGGTTCTACTAAATAACTTTGACAAGGTGAGTTGTATTATTGTGTAGAGTTTTGTCTCTATTGTCCAAGATCTTTATCGATTTTTCCTCATAATAAAGATTATTCTACAGCTATATCACTCCTAGATTTAGTACATATAAGGGAACTATTATATACTTCCTTAATAGTGCTATGTATAATACATCACGTACTTAAGACAAGTTTGGTGGGAGTTCTAGTTGATAGGTCACAGCTCTGATGCGATCAAGAATCTTAAAGTGGCCAATATAGTAAGGAATTAGCTTTACCTTATTCCCAAACCTTATGAATCTCTTTTAAAGAGACATATAAAGGAAAATTTTATCTCCAATGTAAAAATATAGGTATTTTTAATGGTTATCGTCATAACTCTTCTATTGATTTTGTGCTGATATGATGTGTTATTGAATGGTATTGATCTTCTCAAACATTTCTTCTTCCAGTTTAAGTCCCAATAGATTTCATTTACAACTTTATCCCAACATATTATAGTTCTAAATTTCTTTCCTTAGAGGGCTTCATAAGGATCCATCTAAATTATTGAGTGAAATCTATTGTTGTATAAGAACTTTACTAAAGGAATATGTTGATCACAACCTCTTTTTAAGTTTATTAATAAATCTCTCAATATAACACAAGTGTCTAGATAGTCTGTTCAGATTGGTCATTGGTCAGAGGGTGATTGGATACACTAAATTTCAACTCTATATTCATCGAATATTGGATAATTTTCCATAATTTTTAGGTGAATATTGGATATTGATATGATATAATTGAGAACGGTATTTCATGTTTCCTCGTCACTTCTCTAATGTATATCCTTTCAAGTTAATCTAGTGATAAGTCTTCTTGAATGGAAAATAAATGATTTGTATTTATAAGATGATCCACCATAACCTATATCACATTTTTTCCATTGGTTGTCTTTATAAGACCCATTAAAAAATCCATAGTTATGTTTTCCCATTTCCATATAGGTATGGGTAATGGTTAAATCATACCTTTGGACTTTTTACTTTTTTCTTTCACTTTCTAACATACTAATAACTTTGATATATATTCTGTAATCTCCCTCAATATATTTTCCCACCAATAATTCACCTGTATATATCTATATATCTTTGTACTCCCTAGGTAGATGGAGAATTTTGATCTGTGAGCATCATTATGCACCTCTTTCTTTATCTCAATCTTTGAGGGTATTCATAGTTGCATATTAAATCTCACAACTCCATATTTATCAATATTAAATTATAATGCTTTCAAATTCATCAAAACATCTACCTTCTTCTATATCTCCACATCATCCCTTTTATCTTCTTTAATATTCTCTATAATGGATGGTTGAAAAATCATTTAAGCAAGGTAAGGTGATGTTCATTCCTTTATTATTATCATTTCCATCCTTTACATCACTAAAAAAATTTAATACTTCTCAATACTTGTCATGGATAATATTTTAGGATCATTTATACTCAAATAATATCTCACTTTATTCACCTTCCCAATATGGTAATGTATTGAATAGTCGTAATATTTTATCATATCTAACCACCTTCATTGGCACATGTTTAGCTCTTTTTGAGTGAATATATTATTGAGGCTCTTATGATCCATATATATGTCACACCTTACTTCATATAGATAATTATACCAAATCTTTAATTTGAAGATTACTGTAATCAGCTCCATATCATACGTAGGATAATTCTACTCATACACCTTAAACTATCGATTGACATATGCTATCATATTATCATTTTTCATGAGGACACACTATAAGCCATTATTTGAAGCATCACTATAGATCACAAGTCCTTTTACACAGGTGGGTATCATGAGTATAGGAGTAGTGATTAGACTCTTTTTAAACTCCTTGAATCTCTATTTACATTCATAAATCCAAAAAAAATCATTCCCTTCCAAGTTAGCATGGTTAGTGAGTTTGAAAATATTAAAAACAATTTCACAAATTAATGATAGTACCTAGATAATATGAGGAAACTACATATCTTAGTTACAGATTTTGATCTAGGATAAACCTAAACAACCTTTGTCTTTAAAGGATCCAAAGATATCCTCTTATGGTAACATTACCCAATAATGATACTTTCTCCATCCAAAACTCAAATTTATTGTGTTTTTCATACAATTTATTCTTTCTCAGATTTCTTAGTACGATATTTAAATATTACTCATGATCCTCCTTTATTTTGGAGTATATGAGAATATCATCTATAAATACTACCACAATTTTATCAAGGTAATATTTAAATACGCTATTCATTAACCCCAATGAATATTTTTGGAGAATTAGTGAGTCTGAATGGAATCATTATGAACACATAGTGTTCATACCTTATATAAAAGTTGATCTTGGGAATATCCTCCTTAAAATTTAGTTTATGATATCACAACCAAAGGTCCAATTTAGAGAATTATTGGGAACTACATAACTAATCAAATAATTTATCAATACATGTAAGGGAATACTTGTTTTTTTCATGATATTATTGAGATCACGATAATTAATGCATAGATGCATTGACCCATCCCTATTCTTGACAATGTGGACTGGTGCACCCCATGGTGAAGCACATGGGATTATTAATCCCTTTTATAAATTATGTTATATATTCTTCTTTAGATCCTCTAGTTCAATTGGTTTCATTCTATAATGAGTCTTGGATATTGGTATAGTTTCAGGTATAAGGTCAGTTGAGAATTCAACCACTCAATTAGGGGGAAGGTTACCCAACTCTTCAGGGAATACATCTTCCCATTCCCTTACAATAGGAATATCTTCAATATTGATCCTCTAATTTAACTTGGTCATTTGAGCTATATATACTTAATAATAAAGAAACATTATCCATTATTTAGAAGAATATTTGAAAGGAGATTCATCTTCCTCTTTTCACTTATATAGAATCGAGTCACGACTTGGGATAGGGAAGGTGTTTTCCTTCCCATAATAATTGATGTCGGTTATATATAAGGACAACCAATCCGTGACCAAAATAGAATCAAATTATATTAAAGGGAGTATGAAAAGGTTTTTTATGAGATTCATCCTACAAACATTAACTTGGGAGGACCTATATGCATGATATGAAATAACTTCCCTATTTTCTATTTTCACTTTTAACTCAACCTCCATGTTTTATGTTGGTGTTTGGATAGTTCTACTAACCTTTCATGATTTGAAAGAATGATTAGAACCAAAATAAAATAATTCATTTGTTACTCTTGAATGAATAACCAGTCTACCTACCACAACTTTGTTTTTAGGTTCCACCTCAGTAGTAGTGATATAATATTCTTTCTATTTCTACCTTTTCTTTGGAAGTTGATTTCATCAGTTATCATTGACAACCCTTGGCTTAGGGAATTGGTTCAAATAGTGCCCATGTTCAATAAAATTGAAACATTATACCATGGGATGAGGATTGATCATAAACTTATTTTCTTCCATAATTATTCATATACTTTTGGAATTTATTATATTAATTAACTTTATTTACACAATTAAAACACCTATATATTCCCTTGAGGTAGTTTTAATGATGATTCTTCCCAAACTTATGAAACATGGGATTTTGGATTCTCTTACCACCACTATAATTATCTAATGATCCTCTAGAGTTAAACTCTATTTTATGATTCTTATCTCCATCCCTATAGAAGCATTTAGAATCACCAATTTACATCCCAATTTTGAGGGAACATCAAACAATTTCCTTATAGATGTTGAAGTCTCAAATCACTAATGATTTTTAAAGACTTGGATTTAACCCAATAGAGAAGCATCCAACCTTTCTTTCAATATCCCTGAAAAATCTAGAGGTGTATCATGTAAGTCTTGTAAGGTTTTCTTTATAATCCCCAATATATTAATCTTCTTTTTTCTTAATTCCAATGAATACCCTCTCTATTTTAAGATAGAGAGTGAAAGTGAAATATTTATTGAAAAATATCTTCTTAAATCCATACCATTTCATGGATTCAATGTCTTCCTTGGGATTTTTATTCTTAATCAGTGTCTATCACTGATCAAATTCTCCCTCTAGGTGATAAACATCCAATATGAATTTATCTTACTCAGGTCATTTTAGGACATATAATATCTTCTCAATAGAGTTAATCAATTACCCTGGGATTAGGGGATTAAAATATCCACTAAAATTTGAAGGCCTTTGTCTTGTGAAGGACTCAACCATGACTTTATATTTTTTAGTGTAAGTATGGGTTCAATTTGATTTATGTTATTACTCATAACTTGAGTCGGTTATTATAGTACTTCCATGAAGTTCTCAACTCTTATTCCTATAATATTAGGAATTTCATTAGGGAAATCATCACTTTCCCCATCATATATGTTATTGATATGATTCCTCATATTTATCACCCCTTTCTAAAATAAAATAAAGTTTGGGATGAGGATACATGATTTGGTAAGAATATAAAAAGTAAAACCACTTAACTTGGAAGGAATGACATATATACCTTAACTTATGAATCTTTAAGTTCCAATACAGGTTATCTATGGTCTATTTACTATTAAGTTCTAAATCCTAACATTTTATTTAAATCCTTAATAATGGTTTTTTAAATAAGATATAAATTATCCAAATCATATCCCTTGGGAGTTTCTATCCAGGTGTGCAATCTTAGTCCCACTCATTGTGCATCGAGTCAATATTGAGTCAATTCTAAACCAGCCTTTTTTAGGGTGATTAGCCCTAGGTGCATCTATGCTACAATTGCATCCACTTTCCAGTATCCATACAGGGATGTAATTTCTAGAAAACCATATACTATATTCTTTATGAAAATTTAGTGATGGTTTCATATATTTAGACTTATCCTTTGGGTTTTCTCTGATTTTTTCTCAATCATAATCCCAAAAGATAACTATATATTTCTCTAATACCAACTATAATAACCCGTATTTAAAATACATTTTATTTCATTATTTTTAACATAAATATACATATAATAGAATCCCAAAAAATGGATAGGGTTACTTACTTGAAACCAGAGTGCTAAATTCTCCCCACCATTGGCCTTTTCATATCGAGAAAGTAGAAAACCACCATTATCTTGAAAGATTTCAGGCCACTACTCATACATTTACTTTTCCTATTCCCACATTTCTTCTTTAATCCAACCATTTTTCCACAAAACCTGCACTATACCGATGCTTGTTCCATGAAACATTTTTTATTGCTTATCCAAAATTTGTACTGGAACATGCACCAATGAAGCATCTAACTCTAGGTCTATGTGATCCCATTGAATCACATGATCAGAATCAGGATAATACTTTTTCAACTGAGATATGTAAAACACATTATGAATTTCACTGAACTGTGGTGGTAAATTCAACCTATATTCCACCTCACCAAACTATTCAAGTATCTCAAAACGGACTCTGTATCAAAGAGATAGCTTTCCCTAGTTTCCAAAAAAAATAATGACCAATCCTTGGAGATATTATTAAGAACAAATTATCACTCACCTCAAACTAAAATGGAAATCGATGATGATATTTATAGGATTTTTGACAACTCTAAGTTTTATCCATTCTCTTCCTAATCAACTGAATCTTCTTTGTTGTATCTTGGAAAAGGCATGGACCAACTAGTGAAGTATCACCTATTTCCACCCAAAAAGTAGAGAATGAAAAGGACACCCATAAAATTCTTCAAAATGATCCATCTGTATTGAGTCTTGATGAATGTTGTTTTATGATAACTTTACTAATGATATGTGATCTTCCCATGAGCCATCAAAATCCATTACATAAGACCGCAGCATGTCTTTCAACGTTTGTATCATCCTTTCTGATTATTCATCCATATAAGGATGATACTTCATACTAATAGTCCACTAAGTCCCAAGGGATTATTGTAAGGATTTACAGAAATGAGATGTAAATCTTATATCTCTATATGATACTATCAAAACACGCACACCATGCCTCTTTACCACTTGTTGGATATATATTTTAGAAAAATATTCCACTGTATGAGATTCAAAAATAGGGATGAAATGGGAATAATTTGTGAGATGATCCACTATCACCCATATGGAATTGTGTTTCTAAATCTTCCTTGGGATACCCATAAAAAAAATCGTGGCTATCTGCTCCCATTTCCAATTAGGAATAAGTAAAGACTGCAACATGCTTGATGGTTGTTGATGCTCTTCCTTAATCTGCTGATAGGTGAGGCATCTTGAAACAAACTCATCCACCTTCCTTTTCATTTCTACCCACAAAAACTATTCTTTAATGCCTTATAAATATTTTTTATTCTAGGATGAGCATCCCATCTCAAATGGTGGTAAGCATGAAGAAGTTTTTTATAAAAATTCATAGGTATGATCATCCGATTTCGAAACCAAAAAACTAAACTCCCATCCAACCTCCATCCCTTAATGTTATCCCCACCATTGAGTTTTTACCTCATAGAAACACAATTCAAATTGAATATCTATACCTCTTTAACTGTTTCAAATAAATCAAATGTAAAAGAAACTTTAAATAAGACTACAATATTACCTCAATATTTACATTCCAAGTGCATGTCAGTTCTCACTAACATCAACTTCCATGGTTTTGAAGCCTCTTTTCCTAACTGGTCATATGAATTTCTACTTAATGAGTATGCTACTGAATTTCCTTTACTCGGTTTATACATAAAGTAAAAGTTAAAAATTTGATGATACTCTATGCATCTTATGTTTCTCAGGTTAAAATACATTTGTGAGAGAATATGTTTCAAACTCTTATGATCCATTAACACTATAAATTTCTCACCAAAGAGTTAATGACACAAAGTCTTCAAATAATGGACTACAGTAGCTAACTCTAAAAAAATTGTTGGGTAGTTCTTCTCATGAAGCTGTAACTTTCGTGATCCATAAGTAGCAACATGATTTCACTACATAAGACTACATCCCAACCCAGATCCCAAAGCATCACAATACACCACATAACCTTTTACTGATTCCGAAAATATCAAGATTGGTACTGATGTAAGGTGAACATTAAGCACTTGAAAATACTTATGAAAGTTTTCATTCCAATAGAATAGAATATTTTTCTTGGTCAATGCTATCATAGGTGAAGATATTCATGAAAATTCATGAACAAAGCATCGATAATAACCAGCTAGACTAAGGAAATTGCATATATCGAAGACATTATTTGGTGATTGAAAAGATATAACATCCTCAATCCTTTATAGATCCATAGAAACACCTCTTTTAAATATTACCTGGCTAAGTAAACATACTATTTATATCCAAAAATTACACTTTGATAGTTTGTTATACATTCGATGATCCTTCAAAATTCCAAACACTATCGTCAAGTGTTTCGCATGCTCATTCCTTGTCCTTGAATACACTAGTATGTTATCCACAAACACCACCAAAAAAGAATCCATATATCTCTGAAATATTTGATTCATCAATTCTATAAAAAAATTTGGTTCATTCTTAAGACCAAAAGGCATAACCACATACTCATAATGGATATATCTACTTATAAAAACTATTTTTGAAATATCCTATTTTTGGACCCACAATTGGTAATATCCTGATCACAAGTCAATTTTATAAAACCACTGGTATCCCCTCAATTGATCAAACAGGTCATCAATGTGTGGAAATGGATATAAATTCTTTGTCGTAACTTGGTTAAGCTTACGATAATCAAAAAAAAGTTGAAGATATCCATATGCCTTTTTGACAAACAAGATCGGTGATGGCCATGGAGATGTGATAAGATGAATGAATCCTTTGTTTTCTTGCTCTTAAAAATTCACTTTTAGTTCCCTTAATTATATTGGTTTTATCTGATAAGATATAAGGTAAATAGTATTGGTCCCTGTGAGGAGATCAATCATAAACTCGACTTCCCCTGTGGGAGAAAACCTTGATAAATTTTCATGAAAAACATCTGAAAACTTATCAAAATCCACTAGAAAACTGTTATTATAGATCTCTTCCATCGATTCCAAATTCAAAGCTGCCAACTAGTATGAGGTCGTTCTAACTATTAGTTCTAACAAACCCATTTCACCTTCCTTTACATTTTGGTCCCCTCTAAAGAGATACTTGATGCCATCATCAGTCGTAAAACTAACCTTTTGTGTATAACAATCAATGTGATCCTTGAACAAAGTCAACTAATCCATATCTAGTATTATTTCATAGACATCCCTATCAATCATAGAGAAATCCCATATCAACTTAGATTCGTCAATAGTTATAGAACATTCTATACACATAAAGGCTCTACATTCTCTTTGAACAAGGTGAGTTTGAAGTTTTAAAATAGAAGGCATCATCTCAACATGAAAACCCAGAAAATCAATAGCATGAGAACCAATAAACGAATGGGATACACACATATCAAATAAATCTTGCATAAGGGTAAAATTTGAAATAATCATACCTCTCACTATCGATGGTCTAGATTGATCATCCACAATCACTTGCTAGACTCCATAAAGTTGATTTCTCACTGTACTTTTTTCTTTATAACCCTATTGAGATTTCCCTTTTTGAGGATTCATGGTATTCATAGAATCACCATGGCTAGCTCAGTTCTGATAATGAGAGGTATTTTTTTCCCACATCTCGTCGAATAATAAGACATCTATGAAACATGAGATGTGTCCCAAACACCTGACCTTGGAGCACTACAACAATATCACTGAGGATTCCCCATCTATTTTCAATTGTGTAATGCTCTAGATGGTTCCATAAAATCTCACTTCATGTGGTCCAAAGATCCACACCGGAAACATCCTGGATTGCTCTTAGGTTTTGGAGGAATATTCATTGATCTGTCCATCCCATTCTAAGTCATACCACTACCTTGGAAATAGGTGTCTCTCTTTTACATGTTCCCATCATTAGAGTTTACACTGTTTCCTATAGGTAACAACTTGCACCCTCCACCCATGGCTCCTTAGAAGTCCCCTTATGTCATTGTCTCTCTATTTACCATCTCTATATAATCCATTATATAAAGCACATAAATCTTTGACCGAATGTATTTACTTATCCCCGATTCAAAAATGCAGGACTTCAAGGATGAAATAGCAGCAACTTTGGTTGAAAGGTGGAATAAATTCATAAATTTATCCACATATGTTATCACTGATAGGTTCTCCAACTTCAAGATGAAAAATTCTTTCATTCTTGAAATCTTGAATGTGTGAGAATATAATTGTTTGTTGAATAATTATTTAGAATAATACCATAAATTCATTAGACTAATTTATCCTAAACTACTAAATCCCACTATTGAAGTGAAAGATCCTCCAGCATATGCATTTCTAACTTGACTTTCAACTCTGCTGGTGCACCAAGGAAATAAAAGATTCAACTCATCCTATTCATCCACACCTTTTCCTTCTCAGGTTCTAAATCATACTAAAATATGGGTGGATTACTCTTCTAGAACTGAATGAAATGATCCACTTTACTTGTTTCATCCCTCATTTTCCCTCTATACATAGCCTAAAAGGCTTGGACTATACTTTGAACTAGTTGTTGGTTCGCCTATGGCTCATATGAAACCACATTCTTAGCAACTTCTTTCAGTTGGTTTATACGACACCTACTGAGTTCCATTTTCTATAACCAAACAAAATTCCATATGCCTCACTCTCTATAAACTTAAGTCTTAGTAATTTTAAATTTACCATATCACAACTATCATAATAAGTCTTTACCAAAATTACACGCTTTCTATTTTCAATCCATTTTTGAAAAGTCTACCCTTATTTTGAAAATCAAACAGTTTTCATAATTACACTATCATGCCACATTTGAAAAAAAAACTTTCAAAAATCAACATTTTTTCACCAAAATCATAAATAATTACTCAAAATAAAATATTCACTCCAAGTGGGAATTCATTTCTGTCAATGCATGTCATGATCTTATCATTGGATAAACCCATGACAATGAGATTACAACTCCTATAAGTGTATCCAAAACACTTATTTACCCAAATCCCTAGTAACTTGAATTTCAGCATAAATAGGTTAGATACTTCTTTTTATGATCTACATTTCAAGTTCTGACAATCCTACTCCTTTCTACCATCCCAACTCAAGGACTAATCAAGAATGATTTTCCAAATCCAAGACAGACAAACCAATACCATTTGTCCCAAAATGAAAGACAAATTAGATAAGACCAATATCATTTTCTAGTCAAGGATCGAACAATCTAATACCATTTGTAACATACCACCCCTCTTCATTGTCTTGAGAAGTGATTGGGGAGCTACTAGGCCTTAGGAGACATCCCCAAGACACCAAAGAATGGATTCAATAAAATTGGGAGAAAATTTACCCTTAGAGAATTAAAGCAACCCAACAAAGCACACATAAACAAATAACCACTAAATGATGCATGATAACAATGTATACAATTCAAAGTATGATAATAAAACAAAAAATATTAGATTAACAAGCGGAAACCAAGATCAACATCAACTATAAAGAAGAAGACAAAAGAAACAAGTCTCAAAGACTCCAAAGACACCAACTCTACGACTCCCAAAAAATCCAAAATCCAACACCATAATCCATGCTCAAGTATCAAAAAGCACCACTAAAGAAATGTGATGATTTCCCTTTACCCGTGTCTTGATAAATGATATCTTCAAACACACCAAAGTACCCAAGAAGGGGGTGAGTATTGTAACTCAGTACATTTTCCCCAAATGAATTCCATACTCACGCCACTAGGATAGAACATGTTAGAAAATTTATATAAAATAATTTATATAAAACAATTTAAAATAGTTTATATCAATGCCAAACCATTTATAAGTAAAATAGTTTTCATACGAAAATAGTTTCCAAACAAAACCAATTCCAAACCTAAAACCATTTCCAAGGAAGGAAATCAAACAAGTCATTCCAACCATTTCATTAATTCATTTGGCATGCCAATTTTATTTAACACAACCACACACACACATAATTAAGATTGTTTTTACTAATTACGGTGGAAAATTATGTCTATAACCCATCCCTTTGATAGTGGTACTTCACGACCATTATCCATCCTATTTAATTCATGCCCAACCATTAATGCCAAAACCATGTCAAAATAAAATTTTACAAACCATTTAAATAAAACTATACTTTTATTGAAAATAAATTTCCATACATAAAAACCAAACAACCATTTTAAAATCATCATTTTAAAATCATATTACCACTTTCACTTTCCACCAAATCACCCAATTTTTCACAATTCCATAAACTATCACCAAAGAGGGTTTCCATCAAGCATTACACAACAATTTCATAGTAAAATTCAAGAAAAACAATCAATTTGAAATAAATCCTTCTAGTTCTAGTGAGATGAGTCAAGAGCGAAGCAACCTACCTAAAAAATTATGGCTAAAATGAAAAATGACATGAATTATTGATTCACGCTCAAATTTACCCAAGAGAAGAAGGTAGAACGGTCCTTGTAGTCTAGCTTGGGTTGTCGAATCATCAGAGACCTAAGAAGTAACCTATAGACACGCACATTTTAAGGACTGTTTTTTGCTATAAATTGGCCAACTTGTGTTGATTTTATATGGGTTTAAAGGATCACTAACATATTTAAGTTAATTCAAATTAAGGTAATGAGTTGATCCTAGGTTATCGCTCGGGGTGGAATGGATGAATTACTTTTTTAATGATTTCAATTTCTTATATTTGAGATGGGTTCATTTAAGAAGATGAAACAAAATCATCATGTACTAGCTTAATTCCTACACACCCTAATACTAGTCACCTATACACTTTAAGGATCAAAGTTTTGAGAACTCCAAGGTAAAGGTTCGTATTAGCACATGAAATGTGTGACCTTAAATTCAATAAGGATGAAGAGGTTTTAAAATCATCAAATAAAAATCTAATTTAAAAGAAGTGATTAGCCATTAATGGAGTGAGAAATAACATCCAATAAATCCCATTGCTACTCCATTGGATCAACCCATAAAATAGTTAGCCCTCTATTGATGGAATGTCTTCAACGGAAGTGGGAAGTATACTTACGAGGGTGGAATTGAAGATGTAAAAACAACAACAAAAATCGATCACTCCACCGTTGTGTGATAAATACCACACAAGTATGGTGTGAATAAATTCACACCTTGAACCAATGATATCAACTTGATATGTAGAAGAACATAATAAGAGTAAATGAATAAGTTTTATTAAGAAACTAAGGTGAATTGAACAAATTACATGAGAAAGAAATGTGATTACAAACACAAAGCGGTAGCATAACACTACAATGAAACCAAGCACCAAAAATCATCAACTACTTCACCACCACTGTAACGACCCAAACTTTTTAAATAATATATTAACTTACTCTTAACGATTTAATAGAGATGTTAATGGTTAATGCAGAAAGAGGAGTCGATGGATTCATCCAGTAGAATCAAACCTTATGAAGCCCACTTATCAGAGCTTGGGAAGGAGGTAGCATCTTTGGGCTTCGCTTTGGACCAAGCCCAAGCTGAACTCCAGCGTGTCAAGCTTGAACGGAAACGCCTGCAGGAGAAGTTCAAGTTAGTAGAGATTACTACTAGGGAAATGTTATCTGAGCCTCCCTCAGATTCTCTCACCATAGCACACCTTACACTTAGGTCATATGTTGGTGTTATAAGGGGCTATGTGACGAGACCGTAACTTCTTTGTGTAATCCTTTGGGATGAATAAATTGAGATTTCTTCCTTTAGTGATGTTTGTGAAATTTCAAATGTCCGGATAATTTTAGGATGTATTTTATTGATGAATTTTGGAAAAAAAGATATTTTAAAATATTTATGTAAACCTTAAATAATTAATGATGTGTAATGATTTTCAAAAAATGGTCTTCTGCAAAAGTGTTCAGTAAGGAATTTGGAGTCTAATAAGATCAACTTAATTTTTGATGAATAGTAAATTATGAATAGTGATTTTATGCTTAGGATTAGTAATGTGACCAAATGGATTAGTAATCTCACTTAAATAAAGTTTTAATATAATTTAGACACCTTGATTAAGTAATGAGATTCAATAAAATGGGTAAATAACGGTTTCATAAATTATTAGTCAAGTATTAGTTTTTTCGGGTGAATAGTGTTTTTTAATTAAAAATAATTATAAAATTATTTTTATAAAATGGACTTTATTTTTGAACTCAGAGCATCGATATTATGTTATGGTAATTTTTGGGGATTTTTCTGAGAAAAATGAATTCTTGGTGAATAGTGTTTTATTTAAAAAGTAAATTAAAAATATTTAGAAAATTATTTTTATAAAATGGAGTTCATATTTGTAATTATAGAATTGATATTTTGTTAAGGTGAAATTTTGAGATTTTTCTGAGAAAGTTGAATTTTCAGTGAATAGTAAAAATACAGTTTTAGGGTTTCGGTATGTTTAATGACATCATAACTATGTCATGATGATGTCATGAGATATTTTAAGGGTTGGCCGACCAAAGGTGATGAATTATTGTATTGGGGGCCCCATGTGGCCTAACTCCATGATAAATGTCATGGGAGAGCACATGGTTTTGAGAAAAGCACTTGTGAGGTGTCCCTTGGCCATTAATGCCTTGTCCCCTCACTTTCCCTATAAATACCAAGCCCTCCTCCCATCCATTCGACTCCAAAACCATACTCAACGAATTTCTGGTCTCCTTACCTCCAAAGGAGTCCTACCAAGGTTCCCCCAAGCCCTCAAGGTCCAAACCTTTGAGTTTTAAGAGTTACGTTTTAAGGTCAGGGATCCGACCTCTCCCTTTCTTTTCAAGTAATCTCTTTTATGTCATTTCTTGTATACTCCATGTTCTTATATTGGAGGATGTTCTTATATATTCATATTACTTCCCTTTTCATGTTCATATGATGAGAGACCCCATATTTCTCTCATCAATTCGTTTTAAGAATGTTTAAGTGACGTCGTTAGGCTGCCGAATTTTTAAGGGGATTCTTTCACCCTTCTCATTCTTTTCAAAATTATACTTTCATGTCAAGTATTTCAAGTTCTTTTTTTATTATGTTGGGGTATGATCTCTATATATATCATACTGAACTTTTATATTCACATGATAAGAGACCCTATTTTATCTTTTCAAATCATTTTGTTGAAGTTTAAGTGACGTTGTTAGGCTGCCGAATTTTCATAAGAGAAATATAATTTTTGTCTTCCTTCCATGTTTTTAATTTCAAATGGTATGTCCTTGAAATTTCATTACCATGTTCATATATCCTTCTTATTCTATCCCTCTACTGTTTTATGGGTCATTTATGAATGTTTGACTCATGTCCCCTCTCCTTTCAATGTTTTCTAAAACCCCGAAACATAGTCGTCATGCTGCAAAATTTTCGTCTCAAAATGCCTCTCTCTTTTCTCAAAATTATTTTATGTTATAAAGTGAATACTCAAAGATATTATTTCTAAAAGGGTATTCACATATATATCAAAATATTCTATTTTAAATTCTGGGATTTACATACATGAGACCCGATTTGTAACACCCCGAGATTTTATTTTTTTAATTTATTTGATGTCATGTTTTTTATGCTACACCATGATTATCTTGTGTTATACGCAACACCGTATTCGCTTACAGTATACGCAACACAATTCTTGGATCGTGTTATACACAATTTCAAGTTCGTTTGATAATAGTCATTCTACACAACATTGAGTGTATATATATATATGTTCATTGTATAAATGAAATATGGTTAGATTTTGTTATACGCAGAAACAAAGGAGTCTTGCACAACACGCAACCCTAACTTGGCTTTCATTATACCCAATCACGACCTTCCTCGGTAGCGTGTGTAGTACGCAATACCGGGTTTCACTAAACAACGATATATGGTTATAATATTATTATAAACTATCCGTTATGAATTGTATTAACTACATTTTTAATTTTATAACATTATTATTCATCTTACACATTTTCTAGAACATGGTATAAGAACAAAATAAATTTTTCGGGTAAAATAAGTATTTTTCAAAAAATGTAGTTTTTCCACCTTTTGATGGCGCACCCACATTAAATATAGTTTTTGACATGTTTATAAGTTCAATTTTAAAAAATAAACTTATTATTTGGGATTAGGATATAAAATTTTACCTTGGATAAATTTTTCATATTATTCTGATAACTTTCATATTTTAATGAATAGTAAAAACACGCAATATTTTAATGAAAAAAAAATTTTTCCATCGTAATAACTTATGTGGTTAAATTATAATATTGAATGGTTTTAAAGTATAAATAGAATATATTTTTACCATTTAATATAATGTATGTCATTAGCATTGATTTTACCTTGAATTCGTAGGTTAAATCAATCCAATCTTTTGCAATGTTTTAAAGAAAAACCCGTTTTCTTTCGACAACAGGATTAATTTTAATTTAATTTCTGCAACTTTTGTGTATTGAATTTGGAAAAATGGATTCCATATTTGTAATCAGTGGGTCCAAATTATGTTAATAAGCTACTTTTTATTTTTGGGCATTATGAATAATAACTATGGTAAATTTTATTTACCATAGTTAAAGTTAAATCGGGTAATTAAGGGTAAATATAAGATTATAAAATTACCCTAACACCTTCCAAAATCCTATTGGATGACTAAAAGTCGACCCATATCACCTAAGGATCGGATTATAATCATTTAATGGACTTTTATCCATGAAAATAACTTAATTACTATTAAAACCAAAGAAAGTGACAACATGTCACTCTCTTAAATCTTATAAGTATATTAATTTTAATTTAGTGATAAAATTCATGAAACTTTGAACATGAATAGTCTCCAGAAAGCTAATAAAATTATATACATCTTATGAATTTATTTATAATTTTTAGGGATTAAATAATTATCATTAATTATGACACAATAGTGATGCATAAATTGTTTATCTAGTGAAAAATCAAGAATATAGTTTTTATTAAACTAATAGTGACCATAAAAAGCACAAAACCCTGCCCAAAACTTATTTTTCATGTAAATATAAACCATAATCATCCAATGGTCGAATATTTTACCATTTGGAGCCTTATAAAAGCGATTATGACACTTATATTATTTTATTTTAAATGATGCCAAATTTGTCACCTTCATAATTTAATAAATATAACAATTTAAATATTGTGATTTTAAGATGATAAATTCGAGTAAAAGTATTATTGCAACTTTTAATAGATTTATATTCATCATAGGATTTTATTTTTAATTTTTATGCAAAAAATAAGTATATTAAATAATTATACAAAAAATTTGCAGTAATTATTTTATTAAGAGATAAACCAAATAAATGGTTTTAAAAATAATAAAATAAATATTATATGAACTATTTAATGTTCTCCACTAATTTTCAATATACATATGACCTTTTATGAATCTATTAAAGCTTTTAGTTCGAACATATCTTTTGTATATATTTTATTTATATTCAAATAAATGAATAGTGTCAAAATTGACACTATTGTTATTTTATAAAAATAACATATTATAAAATTATTTAAAAAACACAAAAATATTTACAAATTATAAATTTAAATTCATATGGTCTAGAATGTTATAAAGTAACCAATTATTAAAAATTCACAACAAATAAGTAATTATTTTTTATACTTTAAAATTTAGAATGTTATTACCACAAATAAAATTAAATTGATTAAATAAGGATAAATCAAGTTGATAATGTTTAAAATAATTTCCTAACGTGTATAAATTTTATTGGTTGATGATATTAAAACCCTATCTCATCTAATATTCTAATATGAGTAATTTTTGGAGGTTTTTAAGTGGGGTTAGATTTATTATAAATTAATATTTTTAAGATTTCCAAAGGTGCCCCTCTCCTCCCTTATAAAAGGGAACCTCCTCCCTCTCTTCCTCACACCAATTTGAGCCTTCAATATCGGCCAAACCCTGCCAAATTCTCTTCTCCACTTCCCTAGAAACATCCTAGAGGTCCTGTTGTTCTTCAAATACCAATTTTAGTGTCCTAAGAGGAGGTCTCAAAGAGGCGCTTCAAAGAAGAGGTAATGTTCGTTACTGATTCTTTCAACTTTATTTCTTCTTCCACTTCTTCTTATTTAGTTGTTTCATTATGAAGTAATAACATCAGTATCACTCATATACAGATATGTTATTATAATTATGAAACAACCCTATTTCACCATTTATCCATCCTACGGAAAACGAAATCACCGTGCAAGCGTACGTACGGAATACCGTCTCCACAACGCGATGAGATTCATTCTCAATGATTAACCATTCATGAATGATTATAAAGTGTATATAATAATTAATCATGAAATATATGACATAATAATGATACTGGATTTATGTATATATATTTGTGTGTGTCATCTACTTAATTTCATTCAATTCAATAAGGAAACGAAAATAGCGTTCATGCGTACGTACGGCCTACCATCTCCATGAACGGTGTATTTCTTTCCATTTATCAATCTATTATATATATGTATATTCTGAATATATATTATATATAAATCATGTTTTACATTCTGGATGTAATTAATCATGATCTAAGTAATCATATGAATAATTACAAGTTAAAACACGAACGACAAATGAAACGATTTTACCCAAAACGCTACTTTAACATTAATTTACAAAAGAATGGGTAATATAAAGTCATAAGTGAACCATATATGATATCATAACAATTAATATGATTCTGTAATAATTCAATTACATTATTTAAATCATTATACAGGAGGTTCGGATCCATACAAAGCATATCGGACCTAAGGTAGGTGATAATTTTGCAAATCTCATTTTCTATCCGAGATTTCTTATACGTAAGTATTTACTGGGGTTATATTTATCATCCATGTACAAGTTTTATAAAAATGTTTTAATGTATGTTTAAAGTCCTTTTTACCCATTTTTTACTTTTACTACATGGTATGTATGGAATCTTTCTTTAAGAGGTACTTTTTGACTTCTCTGGTAAAAGTACGAGAAGAATGTTATTTAAACTTATACGGCATGAAAGGATTTTTACGGTTTTTTTTTATGAAGATTCCTCCAAAATATTTCATGACTATTTTCAAAAAAATCCTTTTTTTTAATTTCATTACATTTTGTGAAAAGAAAATGATTTTGAAGAAGAAAGGATATTTTCCTCAAGAATTCATTTCAAGTGTTTTATCAAAACCATTTTTCATCTAAGACGACATTATTTCATATATGTATGTTTCAAGTATAATGTCTCTATGATTTACATGGTTTCACTTTTCTTATTATGAAATGATATCCATTTATTTTATATGGATTATGTGATGATGGTATGATGTTTATGAAACCCATTTTATTCTTTGGGTTATGATGAATGTTTTAAGTTTATTTTGTGGCACAAGTAAGAATGATTTCATTATGAGATGGGTGGGACCTATATCTCCCTCCAATGCATTGGGTAAAGATTTATATCTCATGAGATAGACATGGCTGGAACGGTAAGTTAATCCGGTTCAGTGTTACAGGACTGAAACGAGGAGTGAACTCGATTCAAAAAGGGACTTTGTCCACTAAGATGGTCATGACATTAATGCCTTGGATACTATGGAAATCATTACATGTGCTTAATGGATTCCACAATTACATGTTTTATTCCCATGCTATGTTATCATGATTTATGTTCCATTATGATCTATCCCTTATGTACTTCCATGTTTTAAGTCGTTTCTCAATATTTTGATGTTTATACATTATGTTCATGTTTTTAAGTTCAAATGTATATGGTATGTTTTATTTTATCCATGCTTACCCTTAATGAGCATTTGAGCTCACCCTTTTTATGTTTTCTTTTCCCCAAGATATAAAGAAAGGTTTTAGGTAAGAAAAAAAGGGGGGGAGATCTTTATGGGAGATGTTGAAGATCTTTCACCACGATTAGAAGATTACGTTCCAAGTTTCCAAAGACACTAAACTATTATGGTCCTTGTTTGTCTGTTTTTGTTATGTATTAAGTATTCCGCAAAAGTAATGTAATGTCCATGTATGTCAAGCTTCGGGTCTCTACATTTGGTATCAGAGGAAAGGTTTAGTCAACCTTTGGAAACTAGGATGCGAAAACGTTAGTGAGATCCCTAGAGATATTTCTAAGGTATGTCTAGGGATATCCCTAAGGATAAGTATACCTATAGGATATAGTCCTAGTACTACGGTAACGATCATAGAATTTAACCTAAGATGTTAGATATTGAGGGTACTTCCCCTTTACTATGTTGTTTTCCCTAGTATGATTTTTGCCTCCCACACTATTCTTTTTGGGTTTTAGGAAATGGCTGGAAACAGGAAGATTCACGATAATGGAGGATATAACGGGCAATGGAATGATATTCTTCATGAGAAACCAAATGAAATGGGATTTGGAAGTCCAAACATCGTTATTATGCCTAATCAGAAATCTCATAATATGATCAATAATCTCAACTTTGCTAAGTTTCCTGACTCAGATAATAAGAGAAAGATGGAGTTTCATGATGATCATAGAGGAAAGAAAGTTCAATTTCCCTCATGTAAATCATGTGGGAAGAGGCATCAGGGAGATTGTTTCAAAGGAACTGGAAGATGCTTTGGGTGTGGAAAAGAAGGACACAAAGCTAGTAAGTTCAAAGGAAAAGGTTCAGTTAACACCATGGACAAGGATAATGGTATTGCTACAACATCAACAATGATTAGATGTTTTAAATGTCGAATGTATGGGCATTATGCAAACCAATTCCCTAAGGGAAAATCTCATGAAGAGAATCATCATGGTCATACGGTTAGTATTTATGTGGATGATGATGAAGAGACTACAAATGAAATATGAGATGAAATAAATGATGAAGCTCAGCTAGTGGTTTAAGAAGTTAGTGGAATGATTGTATGTTTATAAAGAATAATGTATGCTACTATGGAATAAAGAATCATCTAAGGATTGTTACACTATTGTTTTTCCTAAAGTATATGAAAGTATATGTTGAATGGTACCGGTAACCATGAAAGGTTATTCAGATATTTTTGGAATGTATATGATATGCGCATAATGAAGGGATAAGGAGAAAATTAAATGTTTGATAATATTCATGAGATCATGACTGATATAAGGACTAAGTGATATTATGGTTTGATTATATAGAAATTTTGAGGTTTTGGTATGTGAAAAGAGTTATCTTTTGACAGCACTCATGTTTTCACTAAGATTCAATGGGTATTAATTTTTCAAGAGAATACATGATTAAGGCCTTCTAATGTTTGGAATGTGACCGACAAGACATATCTCATGATATATGGGGATCAATGATGGTATTAACATGCTTGTTATATGACCTTTTTAGTAATCGTTCTCTTTATACTATAAGTTTAGAAAGAAGTATTTTGGATAAGCCTAAATATTGGAATGGATTATGTTGGACAGAAGTTAGTATTGTTTAAGGATAGACCTTTTTTTGATATTATTGATGGGATGTTATAGTAATAGAAAAAGGACAACCTGCAGGATGGGCGACAGCCCACCACGTCGGACAAGGCTGTGGGAATCGAACCCACAACCGAAGTGCGACTGGCCTTTATCACCTACCACTAGCCTACAGGAAGTCCCTGGTTAGTATAAACTAGTTTTATTTTATTAAGTGGTATGATAGATTAAGTATAATTCCATTTTTGAACAATATAAAATAGATGGACTTATGTATATAACTATTGCTAACCTTTTGATTAAGACATATGGAATGACCCATCATTCTATCACATGATCTGCTAACACTTCACAAATGACAAATTCAACTTCATTTCTTTAAGAGATGAAGTGGAAATTGTTCAAGGCACAAACAACAGTGAGATTATATCGAAATAAAGTAAGTATTTCATCTAATTAAAATTCTTCAACTTTAGAGAAATGATCTTGAAAACCAAAAATGTTGTCCTAGTTCTCTTATATCCGATGAATCAGATGGTACCTTAGATCGTTTCAAATCTATGGCTTTGTGATTGTTGGATATTTCATAGCCATGTTCTCTACCACTCTCCATCAGAACATGACGGTTAGATTTCTCTTCCATATCCATATTTTCACCTATTTTCTCCTACATGGAAACCCAGTGATTAGTTAATTTGGGTAACCGTTACGTTTCATACTTTAGTTTTTAAAAGATAAGTTTTGGTATTCCTTTTTACGATGTGGGTTTCTATTAAAGAAACTTTTGAATAGTAAACCATGTATAACCCCGACGAATTTTGAGGGCAAAATTCATTTTAAGGGGGGTAGAATGTAACACCCTGAGATTTTATTCTTTTTAATTTATTTGATGTCATGTGTTTTATGCTACACCATGATTATCTTTTGCAATACGCAACACCGTATTAGCTTGCAGTATACGCAACACAATTCTTAGATCGTGTTATACACAATTTCGAGTTCGTTTGATAATAGTCATTCTACACAACATTGAGTGTATATATATATATATGTTCATTGTATAAATTAAATATGGTTTGATTTTGTTATACGCAGAAACAAAGGAGTCTTGCACAACACGCAACCCTAACTTGGCTTTCATTATACGCAATCACGACCTTCCTCAGTAGCGTGTGTAGTACGCAATACCGAGTTTCACTAAACAACGATATATGGTTATAATATTATTATAAACTAGCCGTTATGAATAGTATTAACTACATTTTGAATTTTATAACATTATTATTCATCTTACACATTTTATAGAACATGGTATAAGAACAAAATAAATTTTTCGGGTAAAATAAGTATTTTTCAAAAAATGCAGTTTTGCCACCTTTTGATGGCGCACCCAATTTAAATCTAGTTTTTGACATGTTTATAAGTTCAATTTTACAAAATAAATTATTCTTTGGAATCAGGATATAAAATTTTACCTTGGATAAATTTTTCATATTATTCTGATAACTTTCATATTTTAATGAATAGTAAAAACACGCTATATTTTAATTAAAAACAACTTTTTTCATTGTAATAACTTATGTGGTTAAATTATATTATTGAATGGTTTTAAAGTATAAATAGAATATATTTTTACCATTTAATATAATGTATGTAATTAGTATTGATTTTACCTTGAATTCGTAGGTTAAATCAATTCAATCTTTTGCAATGTTTTAAAGAAAAACCCGTTTTCTTTCGACAACGGGATTAATTTTAATTTAATTTCTGAAAATTTTGTGTATTGAATTTGGAAAAATGGATTCCATATTTGGAATCATTGGGTCCAAATTATGTTAAAAATCTACTTTTTATTTTTAGGCATTATGAATAATAACTATGATAAATTTTATTTACCACAGATAAAGGTAAATCAGGTAATTAAGGGTAAATATAAGATTATAAAATTACCCTAACACCTGCCAAAATACTATTGAATGACTAAAAGTCGACCCATATCACCTAAGGGTCGGATTAGAATCATTTAATGGACTTTGTTCCATGAAAATAACTTAATTATTATTAAAACCAAATAAAGTGACAACATGTCACACTCTTAAATCTTATAAGTATATTAATTTTAATTTAGTGATAAAATTCATGAAACTTCAAAAATGAATAGTATCCAGAAATCTAATAAAATTATCTACATCATATGAATTTATTTATAATTTTTAGGGATTAAATAATTATCATTAATTATGACACAATAGTGATGCAGAAATTGTTTATCTAGTGAAAAATCAAGAATATAGTTTTTATTAAACTAATAGTGACCATAAAAGGCACAAAACCCTGACCAAAACTTATTTTTAATTTAAATATAAACCATAATAATCAAATGGTTGAATATTTGACCATTTGGAGCATTATAAAAGTGATTATGACACTTATATTATTTTATTTTAAATGATGCCAAAGTTGTCACCTTCATAATTTAATAAATATAACAATTTAAATATTGTAATTTTAAGATTATAAATTCGAGTAAAAGTATTATTGTGAAAGGTAATAGATTTATATTCATCATAGGATTTTATTTTTAATTTTTATGCAACAAATAAGTATATTAAATAATTATACAAAAATGTTGTAGTAATTATTTTATTAAGAGATAAACCAAATAAATGGTTTTAAAAATAATAAAATAAATATTATATGAACTATTAAATGTGCTCCACTAATTTTCTAGATACATATGACCTTTTATTAATCTATTAAAGCTTTTATTTCGAACATATATTTTGTATATATTTTGTTTATATTCAAATAAATGAATAGTGTCAAAATTGACACTATTGTTATTTTATAAAAATAACATATTATAAAATTGTTTAAAAATCACAAAAATATTTAAAAATTATAAATTTATATTTATATTGTCTAGAATGTTATAAATTAACACATTATGGAAAATTCACAACAAATAAGAAATTATTTGTTATAATTTAAAATTTAGAATGTTATTACCACAAATAAAATAAAATTGATTAAATAAGGATAAATCAAGTTGATAATGTTTAAAATAATTTCCTAACATGTCTAAATTTTATTGGTTGATGCGATTACAACCCTATATCATCTAATATTAGAATATGAGTCATTTTTTGAGGTTTTTAAGTGGGGTTATATTTATTATAAATTAATAGTTTTAAGATTTCCAAAGGTGCCCCTCTCCTCCCTTATAAAAGGGAATCTCCTCCCTCTCTTCCTCACACCAATTTGAGCCTTCAAGATAGGCCAAACCCTGAAAAATTATCTTCTCCACTTCCCTAGAAACATCCTAGAGGTCCTGGTCTTCTTCAAAGACCAATTTTAGTGCCCTAAGAGGAGGTCTCAAAGAGGCGCTTCAAAGAAGAGGTAATGTTCGTTACCGATTCTTTCAACTTTATTTCTTATTCCACTTCTTCTTCTTTAGTTGTTTCATTATAAAGTAATAACATCAGTATCACTAGTATACTGATATGTTATTATAAGTATGAAACAACCCTATTTCACCATTTATCCATCCTACAGAAAACGAAATCACCGCGCGTGCGTACGTACGGAATACCGTCTCCACGATGCGATGAGATTCATTCTCAATGATTAACCATTAATGAATAATTATAAAGTATATATAATAAGTAATAATGAAATATATGAAATAATAATGATACTAGATTTATGTATATATATATTTATGTCATCTACTTAATTCCATTCAATTCAATAAGGAAACGAAAACAGCGTTCATGCGTACGCACGGCCTACTGTCTCCATGAATGGTGCATTTCTTTCCATTTATAGATCTATTATATATATGTATATTCTGAATATATATTATATATAAATCATTTTTTACATTCTGGATGTAAGTAACCATGATCTAAGTAATCGTATGAATAATTACAAGTTAAAACACGAACGACAAATGAAACGATTTTACCCAAAACGCTACTTTAACATTAATTTAAAAAAGAATGGGTAATATAAAGTCATAAGTGAACCATATATGATATCATAACAATGATTACGATTCTGTAATAAGTCAATGACATTATTTAAATCATTATACAGGAGGTTCGGATCCATACAAAGCATATCGGACCTAAGGTAAGGGATAATTTTTCAAATCTCATTTTCTATTCGAGATTTCTTATACGTAAGTATTTACTGGGGTTATATTTATCATCCATGTACAAGTTTTATAAAAAAAAAATTCATGTATGTTTAAAGTCATTTTTACCCATTTTTGACTTTTACTACATGGTATGTATGGAATTTTTCTTTTACGAGGTACTTTTTGACTTCTCCGGCAAAAGTACGAGAAGAATGTTTTTTTAACTTATACGGCATGAAAGGATTTTTACGGGTTTTTTTCATGAAGCTTCCTCCAAAATATTTCATGAATATTTTCAAAAAAATCCTTTTTTTTAAATTGCATGATATTTTGTGAAAAGAAAATGATTTTGAAGAAGAAAGGATATTTTCCTCAAGAATTCATTTCAAGTGTTTTATCAAAACCATTTTTCATCTAAGATGACATTATTTCATATATATATGTTTCAAGTATAATGTCTCTATGATTTACATGGTTTCACTTTTCTTATTATGAAATTATATCCATTTATTTTATATGGATTATGTGATGATGGTATGATGTTTATGAAACCCATTTTATTCTTTGGGTTATGATGAATGTTTTAAGTTTATTTTGTGGCACAAGTAAGAATGATTTCATTATGAGATGGGTGGGACCTATATCTCCCTCCAATACATTGGGTAAAGATTTATATCTCATGAGATAGACATGGCTGGAATGGTAAGTTAATCCGGTTCAGTGTTACAGGACTGAAACGAGGAGTGAACTCGATTCAGAAAGGGACTTTGTCCACTAAGATGGTCATGACAGTAATGCCTTGGCTACTATGGAAATAATTACATGTGCTTAATGGATGCCACAATTACATGTTTTATTCCCATGATATGTTATCATGATTTATGTTCCATTATGATCTATGCCTTATGTAATTCCATGTTTTAAGTCGTTGCTCAAGATTTTGATGTTTAAACATTATGTTCATGTTTTTAAGTTCAAATGTATATGGTATGTTTTATTTTATCCATGCTTACCCTTACTGAGCATTTGAGCTCACCCTTTTTATGTTTTCTTTTCCCCAGGATATAAATAAAGGTTTTAGGTAAGAAAAAAAAGGGGGAAGATCTTTATGGGAGATGTTGAAGATCTTTCACCGCAATTAGAAGATTACATTCCAAGTTTCCAAAGACACTAAACTATTACGGTCCTTATGTGTCTGTTTTTATTATGTATTAAGTATTCTGAAAAAGTAATGTAATTTCCATGTACGTCAATCTTTGGGTCTCTACACACTTTCCCTTTCCGTGGGTTTAAAGTGACATTAAGATCATGTCTTTAAAGCAGTTTTTAAAACGTTATGATTATGAAATGAAACCCATTTATTTTATGCTATATGGGTTATTTATGAAATGTTTGATGATGATATATGTGGCTCACATTATAATAAAGTAAAATTTAAGGTTCCTCCCTGATAGCGCTCCAATACATTGGGTAATGATGTAACCACTAGAGATTACAATTTTCATGATATCTTGGTGAATAACCTTGGTAATTTTAAAATGACACCTTAAGGATGGACCTTGGTGATATGTTCATGATTGTCTATGTTATATGATGTAGCCACATCTTAAAGTTATGAAAAATGTTATTTTTATTATGATATTCCACATGATTTCTTTCTCATGCCTTAAATTTCTTTTTCATGACATAGTTGATGTATCTCAAGTTCACATGTTAAATGTTTCTCTTGTTTCCCTTACTGGGCCTTCTGCTCACCCTTTCTTTTGATGTATATCCACAGGTTATGAGATGTATTAATGAACCTAGGATGAACTTAAGGAGAAGCCTTTCAAGTTTTTAAGAAGAATGTTTTATGTTGTTTTCATGTATTATGTTCCTGGTTTCCAAGACACTAAACCTTAAAGATCCTCAGTTTTGTGTAATGTAATGAACGTTTATGTTATAAAAAGGAGGGATGTCATAGTTGGTATCAAAGGATGGTTTAGTTATTTGTGGAAATTAGGATATAAAAACTTTAGGAAGAACCCTATAGAAAAGTTTAAATATAGGAAAACTTCCTGGTATTTTGGTAAGTATTGAGTAAGTGGTTTATCAAACAAATACATCTCTGTCTGGATACGAGCAGGTAGAGGTGGCTCTGGCACAGATGTACATAGGGTTAAAACCTGAAAACACCGCTTTGAGCTAGACTTGAATGGGAACTGGTGCACGATAACGGGCCTTGCTGCACTCTTGGTTACGACACTCCTAGGGGATATGTTTGGTTAATCACAAGCTTTTTATGAATCATTATGAAGGAATTATAGAGAAGTGTAATTGTCAAAGCATGAAGTCTTAGTTAATATAACGACCAAAACTTTACATACATTTTTATTACTTCAAAATTGAAGCATACTTATTACAACATATAAAAAAACCATGAAAGGACCGTATAGGTATAGTTTCTTTAGAAACTGGGAAACATAAACAACTAGTTCATAAAGTGTCTATACTGTCTCCCATTTATTTCATCATATATATAGTCCCTTTTGGCATATCTTACTTAATAATCTTCTTCCTGACCTGGGGAAATAAAACATACAAAAGGGTGAGCTCAAATTCTCAGTAAGGGTAAACAAAAGAAATACCAATCACATCAAATTCATAAGAACATATCATTTTGGAAATATTAACCTGCAAAAGAGAGCATAATTTCATAACATGGGATAAAGCATAGTAGTGAAATGAAATCCCAATAATCATAACATAAAACATAAAACTTTGTGGCATACACACATAATCATAGAGAATCATTTCTTATTAGTCAAGACTCATTTACAAAACTATCTTAATGGACAAAGTCCATTTCTGAACCGAGTTCACTCCTCGTTTCAGTCCTGTTTCACTGAACCGGTTTAACCTGCCGTTCCAGCCATGTCTATCTCATGAGATATAAAATCTTTACCCAATTCATTGGAGGGAGATATAGGTCCCACCCATCTCATAATTATACCATTCTTATGTGTGCCACAAAATCATAAATCATACATCATCGCATAACCCATGTAGTAAAAATGGGATTCTTAAACAACATGACATCATAAAACAATTCATATAAAATAAAGGAATTCATAAAAATAATTCCATCACAACATAGTCAAATAAATGTAATAATAGGGATAGAAACAGAACCCTATATTATCTTAGATGGAAAATAATTTTGATAAAGCACTTGAACTCCATTCTTGAGGAAAATATTCTTTCTACTTCAAAAACATTTTCCTTTCTTTAACATGTCATACAATTTTAAACTAAAAGAAGTTGATTAAAAATAAATTTGAAAACTTGTAAAGGAAGCTTCTTGGAAATAATGTTTTAAAAATACATTCATGCCGTATAAGTTAAAAAAACATTCTTCTTGTAATTTTGTCGGAAAATTCAAAAAGTACCTCGTACGAAAAACGACAAAAGATTCCTTTCATATCTTTTAATAAAAACTCACCGAAGGGTAAAATTGGATTTAAACAATTATAGGTGGATGGAAAAATATTACATATTGAGTAAACATGGATGTGGATGATAAAATACACCCCAGTAAATTTCAAAGTATAAACAATCTCAGATAAAAATGAGATTGTGATATTTCCCTTACCTTAGGTCCGATTTGCTTCGTAAGTGTCCGAACCTCCTGTATAATGATTTAAATAATGTTATTGACTTATTACAGAATAATAATTATTGTTATGATATCATATATGGTCATATTCTTAGCTTCTTAGTAGTAATATTTCATTGCTACTTGTTATTCAGGTGTTTATAACTTTTTGTTCTTATGCGTGTTTTGTCGAATAAATTCTTATTCTTCTCTTTAGGTTATAGATACATCATTTCCATAATATTATTAATGTACTATATATCATATTTATTAATTCAATTCATTTATATAATCATTATGCAATGAAGATCATGTAGAACGAATCACATCACATCGTGGAGACGGTATTCCGTACGTACGCACGAGCGATGATATCGCTCCCATGATCGTGGAATTGTATTGGAGTGTATGTATTCTATTTAAGAATCAATATCACTTTACAATAATCATATATAGTAATTATTTACACCATTATACCCATCCAAGTAAGGTGGTGGGGGAAAATAGATTACACCACGGCGTGGAGACGGTATTCCGTACGTACGCACGCGCGGTGATTTTGTTTTCCGTAGGATGGATAGATGGTGAAATAGGGTTGTTTCATACTTATAATAACATATAAGTATATGAGTGATACTGATGTTATTAATTCATAATTAAACAACTAAATAAGAAGAATTTTAAGAAGAAATAATTTGGAAAAGATCAGTAATGGATATTACCTCTTTTTTTGACGCGCCTCTTCTTAACCTCCTCTTAGGGCACTAGGGTTGGTCTTTGAAGAAGAACACAACCTCTAGGATGATTCTAGGAAAGTGTAGAGGATAATGTGTTAGGTTTTGTCCGAGCTTGAAGGCTCAAATTGGTGTGAGGAGGAGAGGGAGAATGTGCCCTTTTATAAGGGAGGAGAGGGGCACCTTTGGAAATATAAGAAATATTAGTTTATATTAAATCCCAACCCCACTTAAAAACTTCCCAAATGACTCATATATGAATATTAGATGATATAGGGTTGTAATCTCATCAACCAATAAAATTTAGAAATGTTAGGAATTTATTTTAAACATTATCAACTTGATTTATCCTTATTTATCAATTTAATTTTATTTGTGGTAATAATATTCTAAATTTTAAGTTATTATAAATAATTACATATGTATTGTGAATCTTACATAATTTGAAAATTTATGACATTTTAGACCATATAAATTTTAATTTATAATTTTTAAATATTTTTGTTATTTTTAAACAATTTTATAATAGGTTATTTTTATAAAATAACAATAGTGTCAATTTTGACACTATTCATTTATTTGAATTTAAATAAAATATATACAGAAGATATGTTCGAACTAAAAGATTTAATAGATCCATAAAATATCATATGTATCTAGAAAATTAGTGGATCACATTAAATAGTTCATATAATATTTATTTTATTATTTTTAAAACCATTTATTTGATATTTTACTTAATAAAATAATTTCAACATCACTATTGTGTCATAATTAATGATAATTATTTAATCCCTAAAAATTATAAATAAATTCTTATGATGTAGATAATTATATTAGATTTCTGTAGACTATTCATTTTCGAATTTTCATGAAGTTTATCACTAAATTAAAATTATTATACTTATAATATTTAAGAAAGTGACATGTTGTCACATTCTTTGGTTTTAATAATAATTAAATTATTTTCTTGGCCAAAAGTCCATTAAATGAATATAATCCAACTCTTAGGTGATATGGGTCGACTTTTAGTCATCCAATAGGATTTTGGCAGGTGTTAGGGTAATTTTATAGTCTTATATTTACCCTTAATTACCCGATTTACCTTTAACTATGGTAAATAAAATTTACCGTAGTTACTATTCATAATGCCCAAAAATAAAAAGTAGCCTATTAACATAATTTGGACCCACTGATTCTGAATATGGAATCCATTTTTCAAAATTAGAAATATATAAGTTGCAGTAATTAATTTAAAATAAATCCTGTTGTTAAGAAAACGGGTTTTAGAAGTTAAAACATTGCCAAAGATTGAAATGTTTTTACCTATGAATTCAATGTGAAATTAATGATAATGACATGCATTATATTAAATGGTAAAAATATATTCTATTTATACTTTAAAACCATTCAATATTATAATTTATCCATATAAATTATCTCAATGAAAAAAGTTGTTTTTAATTAAAAATTAGCGTATTTTTACTATTCATCAAAATATGAAAGTTATCATAAAAATATCAAAAATTTATCCAAAGTAAATTTTTATACCCTGATTCAAAAGAAGAATTTTATTTTGTCAAATTGAACTTATAAACATGTCAAAAACTATATTTAATGTGGGTGCGCCATCAAAAGGCGGCAAAACTGCATTTTTGAAAAATACTTCTTTTATCCAAAAAAACTGATTTTACTTTTATACCTCATTCTAGAAAATGTATAAATTGAATTAAAATGTTATAAAATTAAAAATTCAGTTAATACTATTCATAACGTCTAGTTTTAATAATATTTTAATAGCATACCGTTGTTTAGTGAAACTCGGTATTGCGTACGACGCAAGCTTTCGAGGAAGGTCGCGATTGCGTGTAAAGGAAGCCAAGCAAGTGTTGTGTTTAGTGAAATATTCCTTTGATGATTTATATAACATAAAAACAAAATATATCTCATAAAAGTCTCGGTTGTTACATTCTACCCCCCTTAAAATGAATTTCGCCCTCGAAATTCGTCACTTTGTAACAAACAGATGAGGATACCTCTCCATCATCATATCCTCAAGCTCCAATGTAGCTTCTTCTAATTGGTGGTTCCTCCATAAAACTTTCACCAAGTGAGTGGTCTTGTTTCGTAGGACTTTTTCGCTACGATCCAGGATCTCTATCGGTTGTTCTTCATAAGAAAGATCTTGCTCTAGCGGTACAACTTCTGAGCTGAGTACATGTGAAGGATCAGGTATGTACTTTCTCAGGAGAGATACATGGAACACATCGTGAACTTGAGAGAGATTTGGTGGAAGTGCCAATCGATAAGCTACCTTCCCAACACGATCCAGTATTTCGAAAGGACCGATATATCTAGGGCTCAACTTCCCCTTCTTTCCAAATCTCATGACCCTCTTCCAGGGAGATATTCGTAAGAACACTTTATCACCCACTTCAAACTCTAGGTCTTTTCTTCGGTTGTCGGCATAACTTTTCTGTCGACTCTGAGCTGCTCTTATGTGTTGTTGAAATAGATCGGACCTTTTCTGTCATCTCATCAACAAGATCAGGTCCTAATAGCTTTTTTTCCCCAACTTCATCCCAGTAAGTTGGAGTCCTGCATTTCTTTCCATAGAGAGCTTCATAAGGAGCCATATGAATACTGGAGTGAAAGATATTATTATAAGAAAATTCCACCAAAGGTAGGTTTTGATCCCAACCACCTTTGAAATCCATAGAGCAAGCTCTCAACATATCTTCTAGAGTTTGAATTGTCCTCTCAGACTGACCGTCTGTCTGAGAATGATAAGCAGTGTTGAAACTCAACTCTGTATCCAAAGTATGTTGGAGACTTCGCCAGAACTTCAAGGTAAATCTCAGATCCCGATCAGATATAATAGAAAGTGGTACTCCATGCAATCTTACCACTTCCTTTACATATATCCTGGCAAGATGATCCAGAGAGAAATCCTCTCTAATAGCAATGAAGTGTGCCAACTTTGTAAGACGGTCAAATATGACCCAGATAGCATTATTGACGTTTGGATGTTTTAGGAAGTCTTGTGACAAAGTCCATAGTGATGTTTTCCCATTTCCATTCAGGTATGGGTAATGGTTGTAACATCCCCTTAGACTTCTGTCTCTCAGCTTTAACTTGCAAACAAACCAAGCATCGAGAGACATATTCAGCAACATCTCTTTTCATGCCATCCCACCAGAAGTACTCTTTCAGGTCCCTATACATCTTCATTCTTCCCAGATGAATAGAGAATAAAGAACTATGAGCCTCATCCAGCATCTCCTTCTTTAATTCGGGGATGGGAGGAACACAAACCCGATTCCTAAACTTTATTATCCCATCACAATCAAGGTTGAATTCAGGAATATTTCTCACCTTCTTTTGTAACTCTACATCTTCTTTCTATGCCTCTTTAATCTTCACATGTATAGATGGTTGAACATTCATTTGAGAAAGATAAGATTTATCCCCTTCTATTATAATTCCAAGATCCATCCTTTGTAAATCCATAAATATTGGATCTTTTGTGATCCTCATCATGGATAAACTGGAATGGTCTTGTCAACTTAATGCATCTGCCACCTTGTTTTCTTTCCTAGGGTGGTAATGGATTGAGCAGTCGTAATCCTTAATCAGCTCCAACCATCTTTTTTGGCGCATATTCAGCTCCTTTTGTGTGAAAATATACTTTAAATTTTTATGATAAGTATAAATATCACACCTTTCACCATAAAGGTAATGCCTCCAAATCTTTAATGCAAAGATTACCGCAGATAACTCCAAATCATGAGTTGGGTAATTTTGCTCATGGATTTTCAACTGTCGTGAGGCATAAGCTATCACCATATCATTTTGCATAAGAACACATCCCAGTCCCTTCTTGGATGCATCACTGTAGATCACAAACCTTTCTCCACTACAAGGAAGTGTGAGTACAGGTGCACTGGATAACCTTCTTTTCAACTCCTTGAAATTCTCTTCACATTCGTCCGTCCACACGAACTTAACTCCTTTTCGAGTCAACCTGGTGAGTGGATTAGATAATCGTGAAAAATCTTTCACAAAACTTCGATAATATCCAGCCAAACCAAGAAAACTTCGGATCTCAGTTACTGTTGTTGGTCTTGACCATCTTTCGATGACCTCTGTTTTTGCTGGATCCACAGATATCCCCTCTTTTGAGATTATGTGACCCAAAAATGAAACTTTTTGAAGCAAAAATTCACACTTAGTAAATTTGGCATAAAGATTCTCATTCTTCAGGGTCTTCAATATAATTCTCAAGTGATCTTCATGTTCTTCCTTGCTCTTTGAATAGACAAGAATATCGTCTATAAAGACTACCACAAATTGATCAAGCTAGTCTCTAAAGACTCTAATCATCAGATCCATGAAGATAGCAGGGGAATTAGTAAGACCAAATGGCATCACTATAAATTCATAGTGTCCATACCTTGTACGGAAAGCCGTCTTTGGTATATCCTCCCTTTTGACCCTTAATTGGTGATACCCTGAATGAAGATCAATCTTGGAAAAGTATTGAGCTCCTCGTAGTTGGTTAAATAAGTCATCAATGCGTGGGAGAGGATATTTGTTCTTGATAGTGATCTTGTTAAGTTCTCGATAATCAATGTAGAGTCTCATTGATCCATATTTCTTCTTAACAAACAGAATAGGTGCTCCACAAGGTGACGCACTAGGGCATATGAACCCCTTATCAAGATTCTCTTGGAGTTGCTTCTTCAATTCCTGCAACTCAATTGGGTCCATTCTATAAGGTGTCTTTGAAATAGGCAAAGCATCCGGTATGAGTTCTATTGAAAACTCAACTTCACGATTGGGTGGAAGACCCGGCAATTCCTCCGGAAAGACATCATCAAACTCCCGTACAATGGTCATATTCTTAATTGTGAGTTTCTCACCGACCATTTGAGATAAATAACCTTCATTAAGTGGAATCAAGACCCATAAGATGGAAGAAATTTCCACTGGAAGGTTATGTTCATCCTTGCATCGATAGACGATCATAGATTGATCTGGAATATGAAATGTGACTTCCCTTCTTTGGCAATTGATATGAGCTCCATATAAAGAAATCCAATCCATGCCAAGAATCACATCAAATTCCACTATAGGAAGGATCACAAGATTTGCAGGAAGCGCTTTCCCACAAACTTCAATCGGAGAGGAATTATAAACTTTTGATGCGACAGTTGTGCCATTAGGGGTTGTCATAGCTAACTCAACATCTAATTGTTGAGGTAATACGGTGATATACTTAGAAAATTCTTCAGAAATAAAGGAGTGGGTGGATCTAGAATCAAATAAAAAAATTTCTACTTTAGAGTGGATGGTAAGTGTACCTTTCACCACATCGTTATCGTACTCCACATTGCTGATAGAAATTGCATGTGACTTTCCTTTGTCTTTAGCCTTAAGAGTTTTTTGACATCGACCATCATCATCAACCCTTGGATTTGGGCATTGATTGGCATAATGCCCCATCTCCTTGCACTTGAAACATTGAAGTGTAGTAGGTTCATTATGTGTGTCCCTTCCTTTGTTTGCATCATTAGACATCTTCTTCCCATCATTGCGGCATTCAAATGCCTGATGACCTTCCTTTCCACATTTGAAACATTTACTTGTCCCTTTAAGACAACTCCCTCCATGTTTCTTTCCACACTTTGAGCATAAGGGAAAGCTCATATTTTTTTCAGTGTGCTCTCTAGATTTTCCATTGAATTCCATTTTCCTCTTCTTATCAAACCCATATGATTGATGGGTTACTCCAATATCCATCTCGACTTTGAGAGCACATTGAATGATTTCCACGTAGCTATTGAAGTCCCTTATGGATAACGCCCTTCGAAGACTTGGTTTTAAGCCACTAAAGAATCGATCGATCTTACTCTCAGGTTGGATAATAATCCCAGAAGCGTACCTTGCAAGTCTTGTAAAATTTGATTCATAGGTACCAACAGATTCATCATCCTTTTGCTTTAGTTCAAGGAACTCTTTCTCCATCTTCGTTCGGAGAATACGAGGGAAGTACTTATTGAAAAATAAGTTCTTGAACTCGTCTCATTCCATGGACTCAATTTCATCTCTTGGTCTCGTATTCTTGATAAAGTTCCACCATTGATCAGCATCACATTCCAGACGATACACTGCTAAGATGACTTTATCATGTTCAGAATATTGAAGAACTGAAAATATCTTTTCAGTAGTACTGATCCATTGTTCAGCAACTAATGGATCAGTAGACCAGCTGAATGAAGGTGGACGCTACCTCGTGAAGGATTCAACAGAATTTTGCTCCTTCCTTTGCTCGTTTGGAAGTCCATCATGATTCATAGCTTGAGAAAGTTGTGTGAGCAAGGCTACAAGGTTTTTCATTCCAGCTCCCATAACGTTTGGTTGCTCAGGGGGACAATAATTGCATTGCCCGTCGCATTCCGCATTAACACAGTTCCTTCGGGTTCCATCCATTGACTAAAACCAAGAAGAATAGTGTGAGAAACACTAATTATAATAGTAAAACCTCATAATCAATAATAAAATTTCACACTTAAGGTATTATCCTAGGTTATTCATGGTCATTTCTAAAACACTAAGATTGTGTTCTATGCTTAGACTTTTCCTTAGGGTTCTTACTAAGGCTTTCACATCCTAGTTTCCAAAGGTTGACTATACCTTTCCTCTGATACCAACTATAACGGTCTGGAATTAATTCCAGTGGACTATAATTGATACCTATCAGGGAACTCCATGGGCGGCTACACCCCCTGGGTGGGACACACCACCATCCCCAGTGGCATCTATTTCCTCATGAAGCCCTTGGGCGGAGAGCCATGCTTCGCCCAACGCTCACATGTGAGAGTTCCCAAGGATTGGATACATTCCTACCTCCTTTGCCTCTAATACCAACTATAACGACCCAAACTTTACATACATTTTTATTACTTCAAAATTGAAGCATACTTATTACAACATATAACAAAACCATGAAAGGACTGTATAGGTATAGTTTCTTTAGAAACTGGGAAACATAAACAACTGGTTCATAAAGCGTCTACACTGTCTCCCATTTATTTCATCATATCTATAGTCCCTTTTGTCATATCTTACTTGATAAGCTTCTTCCTGACCTGGGGAAAGAAAAAATACAAAAGGGTGAGCTCAAATGCTCAGTAAGGGTAAACAAAAGAAATACCAATCACATCATATTCATAAGAACATAACATTTTGGAAATATTAACCTGCAAAAGAGAGCATAATTTCATAACATGGGATAAATCATAGTAGTGAAATGAAATCCCAATAATCATAACATAAAACATGAAACTTTGTGGCATACACACATAATCATAGATAATAATTTCTTATTAGTCAAGACTCATTTCCAAGACAATCTTAATGCACAAAGTCCATTTCTGAACCGAGTTCACTCCTCGTTTCAGTCCTGTTTCACTGAACCAGTTTTACCTGCCGTTCCAGCCATGTCTATCTCATGAGATATAAAATCTTTACCCAATTCATTGGATGGAGATATAGGTCCCACCCATCTCATAATTATACCATTCTTATGTGTGCCATAAAATCATAAATCATACATCATCGCATAACCCATGTAGTAAAAATGGGATTCTTAAACAACATGACATCATAAAACAATTAATATAAAATAAAGGAATTCATAAAAATAATTCCATCACAACATAGTCAAATAAATTTAATAATAGGGATAGAAACAGAACCCTATATTATCTTAGATGGAAAATAATTTTGATAAAGCACTTGAACTCCATTCTTGAGGAAAATATCCTTTCTACTTCAAAAATATTTTCCTTTCTTTAACATGTCATACAATTTTAAACTAAAAGAAGTTGATTAAAAATAAACTTGAAAACTTGTAAAGGAAGCTTCTTGGAAATAATTTTTTAAAAATACATTCATGCCGTATAAGTTAAAAAAACATTCTTCTCGTAATTTTGTCGGAAAAGTCAAAAAGTACCTCGTACGAAAAACGACAAAATATTCCTTTCATATCTTTTACTAAAAACTCACTGAAGGGTAAAATTGGATTTAAACAATTGTAGGTGGATGGAACAATATTACATATTGAGGAAACATGGATGTGGATGATAAAATACACCCCAGTAAATTTCAAAGTATAAACAATCTCGGATAAAAATGAGATTGTGATATTTCCCTTACCTTAGGTCTGATTTTCTTTGTAAGTGTCTGAACCTCCTGTATAATGATTTAAATAATGTTATTGACTTATTAAAGAATCATAATTATTGGTATGATATCATATATGGTCATATTCTTAGCTTCTTAGTAGTAATATTTCATTGCTACTTGTTATTCGGGTGTTTATAACTTTTTGTTCTTATGCGTGTTTTGTCGAATAAATTCTTATTCTTATATTTAGGTTATAGATACATAATTTCCAGAATGGTATTAATGTACTATATATCATATTTATTCATTCAATTCATTTATATAATCATTATGTAATGAAGATCATGTAGAACGAATCGCATCACATCGTGGAGACGGTATTCCGTACGTACGGACGAGCGATGATATCATTCCCATGATCATGGAATTGTATTGGAGTGTATGTATTCTATTTCAGAATCAATATCACTTTAAAATAATAATATATAGTAATTATTTACACCATTATACCCATCCAAGTAAGGTGGTGGGGGAAAATAGATTACACCACGGCGTGGAGACGGTATTCCGTACGTACGCACGCGCGGTGATTTCATTTTCCGTAGGATGGATAGATGGTGAAATAGTGTTGTTTCATACTTATAATAACATATCAGTATATGAGTGATACTGATGTTATTACTTCATAATGAAACAACTAAAGAAGAAGAAGTTGAAGAAGAAAGAATTTGGAAAGGATCGGTAATGGATATTACCTCTTTTTTTGACGCGCCTCTTCTTAACCTCCTCTTAGGGCACTAGGGTTGGTCTTTGAAGAAGACCAGAACCTCTAGGATGATTATAGGGAAGTGGAGAGGTGAATTTTTCAGGGTTTAGCCGATCTTGAAGGCTCAAATTGGTGTGAGGAGGAGAGGGAGGAGGTGCCCTTTTATAAGGGAGGAGAGGGGCACCTTTGGAAATATAAGAAATATTAGTTTATATTAAATCCCAACCCCACTTAAAAACTTCCAAAATGACTCATATCCAAATATTAGATGGGATAGGGTTGTAATCTCATCAACCAATAAAATTTAGACATGTTAGGAATTTATTTTAAACATTATCAACTTGATTTATCCTTATTTATCAATTTAATTTTATTTCTGGTAATAATATTCTAAATTTTAAATTATTATAAATAATTATATATGTGTTGTGAATTTTCCATAATTTGGAAATTTATTACATTTTAGACAATATAAATTTTAATTTATAATTTTTAAATATTTTTGTTGTTTTTAAACAATTTTATAATATGTTATTTTTATAAAATAACAATAGTGTCAATTTTGACATTATTCATTTATTTGAATTTAAATAAAATATATACAGAAGTTATGTTCGAACTAAAAGCTTTAATAGATCCATAAATTTTCATATGTATATAGAAAATTAGTGGAGCACATTAAATAGTTCATATAATATTTATTTTATTATTTTTAAAACCATTTATTTGATATTTTACTTGATAAAATAATTTCAACATCACTATTGTGTCATAATTAATGATAATTATTTAATCCCTAAAAATTCTAAATAAATTTCTATGATGTAGATAATTATATTAGATTTCTGGAGACTATTCATGTTCGAAGTTTCATGAAGTTTATCACTAAATTAAAATTATTATACTTATAAGATTTAAGAAAGTGACATGTTGTCACATTCTTTGGTTTTAATAATAATTAAATTATTTTCATGGAAAAAAGTCCATTAAATGAATCTAATCCGACCCTTAGGTGATATGGGTCGACTTTTAGTCATCCAATAGGATTTTGGCAGGTGTTAGTGTAATTTTATAATCTTATATTTACCCTTAATTACCCGATTTACCTTTAACTATGGTAAATAAAATTTACCGTAGTTTCTATTCATAATGCCCAAAAATAAAAAGTAGCCTACTAACATAGTTTTGACCCACTGATTCTGAATATGGAATCCATTTTTCAAAATTCAAAACATATATGTTGCAGTAATTAATTTAAAATAAATCTCGTTGTTAAGAAAACGGGTTTTAGAAGTTAAAACATTGCCAAAGATTGAAATGTTTTTACCTATGAATTCAATGCGAAATTAATGATAATGACATACATTATATTAAAAGGTAAAAATATATTATATTTATACTTTAAAACCATTCAATATTATAATTTATCCATATAAATTATCCCACTAAAAAAAGTTGTTGTTAATTAAAAATTAGTGTATTTTAACTATTCATCAAAATATGAAAGTTATCAGAAAAATATCAAAAATTTATCCAAAGTAAATTTTTATACCCTGATTTAAAAGAAGAATTTTATTTTGTCAAATTGAACTTATAAACATGTCAAAAACTAGATTTAATGTGGGTGCGCCATCAAAAGGCGGAAAAACTGCATTTTTGAAAAATACTTCTTTTATCCAAAAAAACTGATTTTACTTTTATACCTCATTCTAGAAAATGTATAAGTTGAATTAAAATGTTATAAAATTAAAAATTCAGTTAATACTATTCATAACAGCTAGTTTTAATAATATTTTAATTGCATACCATTGTTTAGTGAAACTCGGTATTGCGTACGACGCAAGCTTTCGAGGAAGGTCGCGATTGCGTGTAAAGTAAGCCAAGCAAGTGTTGTGTGTAGTGAAATATTCCTTTGATGATTTATATAACATAAAAACAAAATATTTCTCATAAAAGTATCGGGTGTTACAGTTAAAAGATTAATAAATGAAATAAGTTTCTTACTAAGGTTTTATTCTTTTAGAAAATGGCGGGAAATAGGAGGTACCATGCAGATGGTGACCGCAATGCACCATGTGCTGACGGCCCTCTGATGGAAGCCGGAATGGAAACATTAATGCGAATGATGAACCAACTGACCCAAGTTATGACTAATAACTTGAATCAAGCTGAGAGGCCGATCTCACCACGAAGGGAACAACATTATGTTGAGTCCTTTATGCGTCAACGACCACTAACATTCAGTGGATCTACTGACCCATTGGTTGCAGAACAATGGATAAGCTCCATAGAAAAGATTTTTTCTGTACTTCATTGTTCGGAACAAGAAAAAGTCACCCTTTTTGTATACCGCCTAGAGGGAGAAGCTGATCAGTGGTGGTCACTGATCAAAAACACGAAGCCACGAGGAGAGATGGAAGCTATGGAGTGGGAAGAGTTCCGAGGAATATTATTTAATAAGTATTTCCCTCGTTCGATGAGAACGAGAATGGAGAAATAATTTCTTGAGCTGAAGCAGAAGGAGAATGAATCAGTTGGAACCTACGAGATGAACTTCACAAGGCTTTCTCGTTATATGTCATGCTTTGTCATGGACCATAATGGGAAGGTTGATAGATTCTTTGGTGGACTACGACCTCATCTGTGGAAGAATCTAGCCAACAGGGACTATGATAGCTATGAAGAAATAGTTCGAAGTGCTATGAAAGTTGAACTAGAGTTTGGGGAGACACAGTGGTCTCACAAATCTAATGAGAAGAAGAGAACTCTAGAACCAAGCCTGGGAAGAAGTTTTGATCCGGAAAGCGGTGGAAAGCATATGCAACATGCCACATGTAATAAATGTGGGAGGAAGCATTCGGGGAACTGCTTGATCGAAATTGGTAAGTGCTACAGGTGTGGAAAAGAAGGCCATATTTCTCGGAATTTTCGTAGTGATGTGAAGCCTCAACTTCCCAACACTAACGACAGAGGAAAGATGGTTATGGCCCTACCCAAAGTCAAATGATTCAAGTGTGGACAGCTTGGGCACTTTGCTAATTACTGTCCAAATCCGAGGGCGGTGGAGGGGAATCACCATCAACCTCAGCAAAGGCCAAGGGAGCAAGGTCGTGCTTTTTCTATCACAACAACTGAAGTTGAAGCTCCGAACGATGTGGTAGAAAGTACTCTTGTTGTCCTCTCAAAGCTAGCAAATACTTTGTTTGATTCTGGTTCTATGAATTCCTTTATTTCCTCCAAGTTTGAAAGGAATATAGAATCAATACCTGAATTGCTTGAGGTAGAATTGCCAGTCAAGACTCCATGTAACGCCCCGACCCCAGCTACCCAGAGTCGGTGCATTACTTCGTAACATTGGCATGATCACAAGAAAGATCAAATCTCGAAAGACCGATTGGTTTAGTAGCCTTGGAAACACTAGATATATTCATAAGTTTTACATTACATCATAAAATGAAAAACTACTACAACAACATAATGTCTCCATAATCCACACTACTATCCCCTCATAATATCCCTGCAGGTCATTCATAATTTACTTCTTCACATCCTGGGAAAAATAAAACATAGAAAAGGGGTGAGCTCAAATGCCCAGTAAGGATAACAATATAGCGGAAACTTTCATAAATAAGAATAAACATTTAAGGCAATGCATTACTAAAACAAAAGCCTTTTAAAATTGAACTTCAACATGGTATGGCAAAAGTAAAATGAAATAATGCCATTTACTTATTCACATGGATATTCTACTAATCGAATAATCACATGCAAAAATCAATAACCACTTTCATAATGTTGGAATGCATAATGCCAGACTATCATAACCACATAGCCAAGGCCTCGTGCCAAGACTACAAATAAGATTTTGTCAAGGCCTTGTGCCAAGACACTAGTTTGTCTCATGAGACCTACCGATGCATCGAGGAGCTATAGCAGGCTCCACCCGTCACTTATTAAGTCCAATGCATTCCCATATGAAAAGGTTTAAACATAACATAAACATTCGTATTAAAACTAGCATACGAAATGTCAATAATTTCACCATAAACTATGAATGGTATAAAAATAGCACATCCACAGTCAAACATATCACAAAACCTTCAATACAATATAGAAGTTTTGTATCATAATAAATCAACTTCAAATAATCTTAAAATCCATCAAAGGATGTTGACATAGATGAAATCAAAATTCTTTTTAAAGAAGTATCTCCTTTTATTTTGAAATCATTTAAGATCCATATAAAATAAAACATTTTCTTTGAAAATATTCTTATAAGCTTGTATGTAAAGCTTCGACAATTTTATAACGGCGGAAAATAACCGCACCCGCCGTATAAGTTAAAAAAAACATTCTTACCTCAATTCCGTCGAAAAGGTTAAAAAGGACCTTGTTTTGAAAACGACGGAAAGATTCCTTTATAAAACTCTTATAAAAAGTCAAACAAGGGTATAAATGACTTTAACCCATATTCTTGTAAATAGTAAAAAAATTTTGAAATAAATTTCGAAGAAACATGGATGTTGATGATAAAGAGATCCCAGTAGATTATTACGTATAATACAACCTCGGATAATGAAGAGATTGTGAAATAACCCTTACCTTGTACTTTTTCCTTGGTTGGGGTAGGTTAACCTCCTGTATAATAGTGAAATAATTGTTATTAAATTATACAAGAATCATATATATTAATATGATATCATATATGATCTTTTAACATTGATTTATTAATAATATCTTAGAATTATCATCGTTTCGGGTGTTAACTTACTCATTTTCTTTTATATGTTTTGTTACATAAGCCATGTTTGTTGTATCTTATTCATATCCAGAATGATATCAAGTCCTTAAACATCATTTTTAAATCATAAAATGATAATTATACTTGAATGGATACGATGGAGAATGAATCTCATCGCGTTCGTGGAGACGGTAGTCCGTACGTACGCACGAGCGACAATATCATTCTTTTGATATTAAAATAATATATAAATGAATGGTATATCATATATACAGAATCATTAACATGTTATATTTATTATTTACATGAGTTACACATCATTATTATACCCATCCAAATAATATTATATTGAATAACAATTACACCACGACGTGGAGACGGTAAGCCGTACGTACGCACGTATGGTGACATGTTATTCAAAGGGTGGATAGAATACTGAATATGATTGTACCATATTTATAATAACATCACAGTATATGTGAGATACTGGAGTTATTATTTCAGAATGGTAAGAACAAAGGAAGAAGAAGTGGAAGAAGAAATGAACTTAGAAAAGGGTGGTGAAATCATTACCTCTTCTTCGGGTTCTTCCTTTTGATTTGATCAAAAGGGCTCCTTAGGTTGGCTTTATGATCAAACTAAGGCCTCTAGGTTGTAGTGAGGGATGTTGGGAGAGTATTTGGGCAGATTTTGGCCGAACAAAAAGGCTTTGAAGGTGTGAAGAAATGAGAAGGAGGAGTGCCCTTTTATAAGAGGGGTGAGGGGCACTTTTGGAAAAGCTAGAAATATTAATTTATAATAAATTCATATTCGGTTTCTAAAGGCTCCAAAGTTGACTATTCAAAGGATGAGGTGGGGATAGGTCGAAAACAACTCATCCAATATAATTTAGACAGGTTTGGGTACTTATATTAACCTTATCTTTAAGTATTAACTCTAAGTTAATTAGTTTCACTTTTACAATGTCTCTTTGTATTTTTATATAATATGGTTAATAAACTTACTATATACATCCAAGCGACCCCCAAGTGGTCCATTAATGATTAACCTATCATAATATAAGTCTCTTGGCCGAACCTTAGATTTTTAGGAATTTAATATCAATTAATAATATAATATTTGTTTTAAGAACTCTTTTATGTCAATTTTGACACTATTCAATAGTTGATTTTTGTGAAACTCATAACAGATTGATTACTTCGAACAAAGTCCATTAAATCAATCCTAATATATCATATTATCCTAGAAAATTAGTTTAATTCATTAAAAGTTTCATATTATATTTATTTGGGTATTTATAATATCAATTATGTTAATTTTTTACTATTATAGTAATTACTTCATCATCATTGTGTCATAAATAAAATAAATTATTTAATGTCTAAAAATTATAAGTAAAATATCATTATGTAGGAAATCTTTTTAGCTTTCTAATGAATATTTACAATCGAAAATCCAACATGTATAACCCTATGTAAAAATTGTTCTTCTAAAAGATATATGCTTGTGTCATTTTTGTATTCATTTTAACTTAATTAAAATAAAGTGTCATTATCACTTACAAGTGGATCCATGGGGTCCCAAAATTGACACAAAGATGCCCATGGTCGACCATGTATCAACCAATAGGGTTAAGACACGTTTTAGGGTAATTTTGTATTATTATAATATTATTTTTTTAACCCTTATTTACCGGATTTACCCTTTAACCATGGTAAATAAAATATTTACCGCAGTAATTATTCAAAATGTCTAAAAATAAAAGTTACCTATTTACATAATTTGGACATCCTGATTCCAAATATGGAATCCATTTTCCTAAATTCAAAACACAGAAGTGGCAGAAATTAATTTAAAATTAATTCCCGCTGTTAAAACAAAAAGCGTGTTTTTAAGAGATAATAACTATCAAAAGATTGACACTTGTTTATGTTCGGTTTAATTGTAAAATTATGTCCAATGATAAACATTAAATTGAATGGTAAAAATATATTCTAAATATACTTTAAAACCACTCAAATTCATAATTTATCACTATTAATTATTTTGATTAAAAAAGTTGTTTTTAATTAAAATTTAGAAATTTTCACTATTCATCAAAATATGAAAGTTATCCGAAATGTACCAAAATTTCACCCTAGGCTAATTTTGATATTCCGAATCCAAAAATGAAGTCCATTTTGAAATATAGAATATATATGATTTCAAAAATTAGGTATTACTATTCACAACGGCTAGTTTAATTAGTTGTGGTGTGTGTTAGAACTCGAGGTTGCGTACAACACACGCTATCGCATTATTCAAAGGGAAACGTACCGTAGAAGCTTGGGGTGTTACATTCTCCCCTCCTTCAAATAATTGCGTCCTCGCAATTTCTAGGGTATTACTGCATAAAAGACTCGGGTGGTTCTTCATCATAAGTTCCTCGGGTTCCCACGTTGCCTCTTCCATCTTATGATTTCTCCACAAAACTTTTACCAGACGCGTCGTCCGGTTTCTCAGTACTTGTTCTCTTGTATCAAGAATCCTGACGGGCTCTTCGCAATAAGACAGATCGGGTTCCAGTTCTAATTCCTCATAGGTGAGTACATGCGTCGGATCAGGCATGTATTTCCTCAATAGAGATACGTGGAATACATCGTGAACTTTGGAGAGACTTGGCGGCATTGCCAATCGGTAAGCTACAGCCCCAATTCGTTCTAGAATTTCGAAAGGTCCGATGTACCTGGGACTCAATTTACCTTTCTTACCAAAACGTATGACTCCCTTCCACGGATATACCTTTAGGAAAACATGATCACCGACTTGAAATTCCAAATCCTTCCTTCGATTATCGGCATAGCTCTTCTGCCTACTTTGAGCTGCTTTGATGTGATTTTGGATTACCTTTACCTTTTCCATCGTTTCCTCCACCAGTTCTAGACCTACAAGTTTTCTTTCACCGACGTCATCCCAACAGGTTGGTGTACGACATCTCTTTCCGTATAACGCTTCATATGGTGCCATTTGTATACTCGAATGGAAGCTATTGTTATAGGAAAATTCTACCAGAGGTAAATATTGATCCCACATACCCTGAAAATCAAGTGAGCAAGATCTCAACATGTCTTCTAAGGTCTGAATAGTCCGTTCTGATTGTCCGTCTGTCTGAGGGTGGTAAGCAGTGCTCAAATGAAGTTCAGTATCCAGGGATTTCTGAAGACTTTTCCAAAATCTTGAAGTAAAACGGGGATCACGATCAGAAACAATCGATAGGGGTACTCCATGAAGTCTCACAACTTCATTAATATATAGTCTTGCTAGACGTTCCAGGGGTAGATCTTCTCTTATAGCAAGAAAATGTGCTGACTTGGTAAGACGATCAACAATCACCCATATTGCATCATTCCTTCTAGGAGTCTTTGGTAGCCCCATGACAAAGTCCATCGTAATATTGTCCCATTTCCACTCCGGTATGGGAAGAGGTTGCATGACTCCTCCAGGCTGTTGCCTTCCAGCTTTCACTTGTTGACAAACCATACACCTTGACACAAAATCAGCAATCTCCCTCTTCATGTTGTCCCACCAAAAATGTTCCTTCAAATCTCTATACATTTTGGTGCTCCCAGGGTGTATAGAGAAATTGGAACTATGAGCGTCATCCAGCAATTCCCTTTTTAGATCAGGTATATTGGGAACACAAAGTCTCTTTCCAAATTTCAAAGTTCCATCTTCATACACAAAGTCTCTCAATCTCCCATCATTCACAGCTTTAATCTTCTTCTGAAATTCTTCATCATCGGTCTGAGAACTCTTAATCCTTTCTAGTAAAGATGGTTTGGCAACCATTTGAAAAAGCATTGATGTTTCACCTTCCCTGGTTATTCCCATGTCCATCTTCACTAGATCCATGAAAATTGGATCCCTTTCAATTCTCATCATGTTCAAAACTCCATGGTCTTTTCTGCTCAAAGCATCTGCCACCTTGTTTGCCTTCCCCGGGTGGTAGTGTATCGTACAATCATAATCCTTGAGTAATTCAAGCAATCTCCTTTTCCTCATGTTGAGTTCTTTTTGTGAGAAAATATACTTCAAACTCTTGTGATCAGTATAAATCTCACATTTTTCACCATAGAGGTAGTGCCTCCATACGGGTAAGGTTATTATTCATAACCTGAGTAAGTTGTCCCAGTACGGTGATTAGCTGATCAGCACCAGTTGCATCACCAGCCCCACTATAATTATCTTGAGCAGGAGGGCAATCCCTACATGGAGTGCGTGCATTGATACGGTTTCCATTTCTTCCACTAGGCGCCATTTCTAAACAATGTCATAAACTAGATCAGTTTATGAATCAAAATACATAATCCCATACTTATAAAACACTTAACATAAATTGAACTATCTATGGATATAATCCATAATCATAAATATGTTTTCTTTGAGGAAGTATAGACTCATAAACCCTTCATAATGATTTGTAAAGAAAGGGAGAGTTATCCTAAGCATATCCCCCGGGAGTGTCGTAACCAAGAGTGCAGCAAGGCCCGTTGTCGTGCACCAGTTCCCGTTCGAGTCTAGCTCAAAGCGGTGTTTTCGGGTTTTACCCCTAGGTACATCTGTGCCAGAGCCGCCTCTACCTGCTCGTATCCAGACAGGGATGTATTGCTCGGAAAACTCACAAAGTCTCTACAATACCAAAATTCTAGGAAGTTCTTCTATACTAATCCTCAAAGTTCATCTTAGGTCTATGTGCTCTAATCAGAGTTTATCTAAATCTAGCTTCCAAGGTTGGTACTAAACTTCCTCTGATACCAACTGTAACGCCCCGACCCCAGCTACCCAGAGTCGGTGCATTACTTCGTAACATTGGCATGATCACAAGAAAGATCAAATCTCGAAAGACCTATTGGTTTAGTAGCCTTGGAAACACTAGATATATTCATAAGTTTTACATTACATCATAAAATGAAAAACTACTACAACAACATAATGTCTCCATAATCCACACTACTATCCCCTCATAATATCCCTGCAGGTCATTCATAATTTACTTCTTCACATCCTGGGAAAAATAAAACATAGAAAAGGGGTGAGCTCAAATGCCCAGTAAGGATAACAATATAGCGGAAACTTTCATAAATAAGAATAAACATTTAAGGCAATGCATTACTAAAACAAAAGCCTTTTAAAATTGAACTTCAACATGGTATGGCAAAAGTAAAATGAAATAATGCCATTTACTTATTCACATGGATATTCTACTAATCGAATAATCACATGCAAAAATCAATAACCACTTTCATAATGTTGGAATGCATAATGCCAGACTATCATAACCACATAGCCAAGGCCTCGTGCCAAGACTACAAATAAGATTTTGTCAAGGCCTTGTGCCAAGACACTAGTTTGTCTCATGAGACCTACCGATGCATCGAGGAGCTATAGCGGGCTCCACCCGTCACTTATTAAGTCCAATGCATTCCCATATGAAAAGGTTTAAACATAACATAAACATTCGTATTAAAACTAGCATACGAAATGTCAATAATTTCACCATAAACTATGAATGGTATAAAAATAGCACATCCACAGTCAAACATATCACAAAACCTTCAATACAATATAGAAGTTTTGTATCATAATAAATCAACTTCAAATAATCTTAAAATCCATCAAAGGATGTTGACATAGATGAAATCAAAATTCTTTTTAAAGAAGTATCTCCTTTTATTTTGAAATCATTTAAGATCCATATAAAATAAAACATTTTCTTTGAAAATATTCTTATAAGCTTGTATGTAAAGCTTCGACAATTTTATAACGGCGGAAAATAACCGCACCCGCCGTATAAGTTAAAAAAAACATTCTTACCTCAATTCCGTCGAAAAGGTTAAAAAGGACCTTGTTTTGAAAACGACGGAAAGATTCCTTTATAAAACTCTTATAAAAAGTCAAACAAGGGTATAAATGACTTTAACCCATATTCTTGTAAATAGTAAAAATGTTTTGAAATACATTTCGAAGAAACATGGATGTTGATGATAAAGAGATCCCAGTAGATTATTACGTATAATACAACCTCGGATAATGAAGAGATTGTGAAATAACCCTTACCTTGTACTTTTTCCTTGGTTGGGGTAGGTTAACCTCCTGTATAATAGTGAAATAATTGTTATTAAATTATACAAGAATCATATATATTAATATTATATCATATATGATCTTTTAACATTGATTTATTAATAATATCTTAGAATTATCATCGTTTCGGGTGTTAACTTACTCATTTTCTTTTATATGTTTTGTTACATAAGCCATGTTTGTTGTATCTTATTCATATCCAGAATGATATCAAGTCCTTAAACATCATTTTTAAATCATAAAATGATAATTATACTTGAATGGATACGATGGAGAATGAATCTCATCGCGTTCGTGGAGACGGTAGTCCGTACGTACGCACGAGCGACAATATCATTCTTTTGATATTAAAATAATATATAAATGAATGGTATATCATATATACAGAATCATTAACATGTTATATTTATTATTTACATGAGTTACACATCATTATTATACCCATCCAAATAATATTATATTGAATAACAATTACACCACGACGTGGAGACGGTAAGCCGTACGTACGCACGTATGGTGACATGTTATTCAAAGGGTGGATAGAATACTGAATATGATTGTACCATATTTATAATAACATCACAGTATATGTTAGATACTGGAGTTATTATTTCAGAATGGTAAGAACAAAGGAAGAAGAAGTGGAAGAAGAAATGAACTTAGAAAAGGGTGGTGAAATCATTACCTCTTCTTCGGGTTCTTCCTTTTGATTTGATCAAAAGGGCTCCTTAGGTTGGCTTTATGATCAAACTAAGGCCTCTAGGTTGTAGTGAGGGATGTTGGGAGAGTATTTGGGCAGATTTTGGCCGAACCAAAAGGCTTTGAAGGTGTGAAGAAATGAGAAGGAGGAGTGCCCTTTTATAAGAGGGGTGAGGGGCACTTTTGGAAAAGCTAGAAATATTAATTTATAATAAATTCATATTCGGTTTCTAAAGGCTCCAAAGTTGACTATTCAAAGGATGAGGTGGGGATAGGTCGAAAACAACTCATCCAATATAATTTAGACAGGTTTGGGTACTTATATTAACCTTATCTTTAAGTATTAACTCTAAGTTAATTAGTTTCACTTTTACAATGTCTCTTTGTATTTTTATATAATATGGTTAATAAACTTACTATATACATCCAAGCGACCCCCAAGTGGTCCATTAATGATTAACCTATCATAATATAAGTCTCTTGGCCAAACCTTAGATTTTTAGGAATTTAATATCAATTAATAATATAATATTTGTTTTAAGAACTCTTTTATGTCAATTTTGACACTATTAAATAGTTGATTTTTTTGAAACTCATAACAGATTGATTACTTCGAACAAAGTCCATTAAATCAATCCTAATATATCATATTATCCTAGAAAATTAGTTTAATTCATTAAAAGTTTCATATTATATTTATTTGGGTATTTATAATATCAATTATGTTAATTTTTTACTATTATAGTAATTACTGCATCATCATTGTGTCATAAATAAAATAAATTATTTAATGTCTAAAAATTATAAGTAAAATATCATTATGTAGGAAATCTTTTTAGCTTTCTAATGAATATTTACAATCGAAAATCCAACATGTATAACCCTATGTAAAAATTGTTCTTCTAAAAGATATATGCTTGTGTCATTTTTGTATTCATTTTAACTTAATTAAAATAAAGTGTCATTATCACTTACAAGTGGATCCATGGGGTCCCAAAATTGACACAAAGATGCCCATGGTCGACCATGTATCAACCAATAGGGTTAAGACACGTTTTAGGGTAATTTTGTATTATTATAATATTATTTTTTTAACCCTTATTTACCGGATTTACCCTTTAACCATGGTAAATAAAATATTTACCGCAGTAATTATTCAAAATGTCTAAAAATAAAAGTTACCTATTTACATAATTTGGACATCCTGATTCCAAATATGGAATCCATTTTCCTAAATTCAAAACACAGAAGTGGCAGAAATTAATTTAAAATTAATTCCCGCTGTTAAAACAAAAAGCGTGTTTTTAAGAGATAATAACTATCAAAAGATTGACACTTGTTTATGTTCGGTTTAATTGTAAAATTATGTCCAATGATAAACATTAAATTGAATGGTAAAAATATATTCTAAATATACTTTAAAACCACTCAAATTCATAATTTATCACTATTAATTATTTTGATTAAAAAAGTTGTTTTTAATTAAAATTTAGAAATTTTCACTATTCATCAAAATATGAAAGTTATCCGAAATGTACCAAAATTTCACCCTAGGCTAATTTTGATATTCCGAATCCAAAAATGAAGTCCATTTTGAAATATAGAATATATATGATTTCAAAAATTAGGTATTACTATTCACAACGGCTAGTTTAATTAGTTGTGGTGTGTGTTAGAACTCGAGGTTGCGTACAACACACGCTATCGCATTATTCAAAGGGAAACGTACCGTAGAAGCTTGGGGTGTTACACTCCAAGTGGGATTATCCGTGCATCAATAATGTTTAGAGACTCTAGTGTTTACTTTAGTGAGAAAAATCTTATCGCAAATCTAGTAGTCATTCCCATGTTGGAATTTGACGTTATACTAGGGATGGACTGGCTCTCAAAGTATAATGCTAAGATCAAATGCAGAAGTAAGGAAATCTCAGTAGTCTTGAATAAACGACCTACAGTTATCTTCCAAGGAGAGATATCCCGAACTGATCCCTATCTAGAAGCACCTCCTATAAATTTGTTTATGAAGATAATCGGTGATGATGAAGAAGGAAAATGGATCATACAAATAGAAGATGTTCTGATTGTTCAGGAATACATGGATGTATTTCCTGAGGAGTTACCTGGACCTCCACCAGAAAGAGAGGTAGAGTTCTCCATTGAACTCGTACCTGGGTCTCAACCGATATCAAAGACTCCGTATAGAATGGAAAATTTGGAGCTATAAGAGTTAAAGAAACAACTCCAAGACTTGTTGGAGATGGGGTTTATCCAACCGAGTGTGTCTCCTTGGGGAGCACCAGTTCTCTTTGTAAAGAAGAAGGATGGATCAATGCGGCTATGCGTTGATTATAGAGAACTGAATGGGATCACAGTGAAGAACAAATACCCTCTTCCAAGAATTGATGATTTATTTGACCAAATTCGTGGGGATCAATTCTTCTCTAAGATTGACCTTCGATCTGGTTATCATCAACTGAGGGTGAAGAAGGAATATATTCCAAAGACTTGTTGTAGTAATTATTTTATTAAGAGATAAACCAAATAAATGGTTTTAAAAATAATAAAATAAATATTATATGAACTATTCAATGTGCTCCACTAATTTTCTAGATACATATGACCTTTTATGAATCTATTAAATATTTTATTTCGAACATATATTTTGTATATATTTTATTTATATTCAAATAAATGAATAGTGTCAAAATTGACACTATTGTTATTTTATAAAAATAACATATTATAAAATTGTTTAAAAATCACAAAAATATTTAAAAATTATAAATTTATATTTATATTTTCTAGAATGTTATAAAGTAACAAATTATGGAAAATTCACAACAAATAAGTAATTGTTTGTTATAATTTAAAATTTAGAATGTTATTACCACAAATAAAATTAAATTGATTAAATAAGGATAAATCAAGTTGATAATGTTTAAAATAATTTCCTAACATGTCTAAATTTTATTGGTTGATGATATTACAACCCTATATCATCTAATATTCGAATATGATTCATTTTTTGAGGTTTTTAAGTGGGGTTAGATTTATTATAAATTAATAGTTTTTAAATTTCCAAAGGTGCCCCTCTCCTCCCTTATAAAAGGGAACCTCCTCCCTCTCTTCCTCACACCAATTTGAGCCTTCAAGATAGGCCAAACCCTACAAAATTATCTTCTCCACTTCCCTAGAAACATCCTAGAGGTCCTGGTCTTCTTCAAAGACCAATTATAGTGCCCTAAGAGGAGGTCTCAAAGAGGCGCTTCAAAGAAGAGGTAATGTTCGTTACCGCTTCTTTCAACTTTATTTCTTATTCCACTTCTTCTTCTTTAGTTGTTTCATTATAAAGTAATAAAATCAGTATCACTAGTATACTGATATGTTATTATAATTATGAAACAACCCTATTTCACCATTTATCCATCCTACAGAAAACGAAATCACCGCGCGTGCGTACGTACGGAATACCGTCTCCACGATGTGATGAGATTCATTCTCAATGATTAACCATTCATGAATAATTATAAAGTATATATAATAAGTAATAATGAAATATATGACATAATAATGATACTGGATTTATGTATATATATATGTATTTCATCTACTTAATTCCATTCAATTCAATAAGGAAACGAAAACAGCGTTCATGCGTACGTACGGCCTACTGTCTCCATGAATGGTGCATTTCTTTCCATTTATCGATCTATTATATATATGTATATTCTGAATATATATTATATATAAATCATTTTTTACATTCTGGATGTAAGTAACCATGATCTAAGTAATCGTATGAATAATTACAAGTTAAAACACGAACGACAAATGAAACGATTTTACCCAAAACGCTACTTTAACATTAATTTGCAAAAAAATGGGTAATATAAAGTCATAAGTGAACCATATATGATATCATAACAATGATTAGGATTCTATAATAAGTCAATGAAATTATTTAAATCATTATACAGGAGGTTCGGATCCATACAAAGCATATCGGACCTAAGGTAAGGGATAATTTTGCAAATCTCATTTTCTATCCGAGATTTCTTATACGTAAGTATTTACTGGGGTTATATTTATAATCCATGTACAAGTTTTATAAAAAAAATCATGTATGTTTAAAGTCATTTTTACCCATTTTTGACTTTTACTACATGGTATGTATGGAATTTTTCTTTTACGAGGTACTTTTTGACTTCTCCGGCAAAAGTACAAGAAGAATGTTTTTTTAACTTATACGGCATGAAAGGATTTTTACGGGTTTTTTTCATGAAGATTCCTATAAAATATTTCATGACTATTTTCAACAAAATCCTTTTTTTTTTAATTGCATGATATTTTGTGAAAAGAAAATGATTTTGAAGAAGAAAGGATATTTTCCTCAAGAATTCATTTCAAGTGTTTTATCAAAACCATTTTTCATCTAAGATGACATTATTTCATATATGTATGTTTCAAGTATAATGTCTCTATGATTTACATGGTTTCACTTTTCTTATTATGAAATTATATCCATTTATTTTATATGGATTATGTGATGATGGTATGATGTTTATGAAACCCATTTTATTCTTTGGGTTATGATGAATGTTTTAAGTTTATTTTGTGGCACAAGTAAGAATGATTTCATTATGAGATGGGTGGGACCTATATATCCCTCCAATACATTGGGTAAAGATTTATATCTCATGAGATAGACATGGCTGGAACGGTAAGTTAATCCGGTTCAGTGTTACAGGACTGAAACGAGGAGTGAACTCGATTCAGAAAGGGACTTTGTCCACTAAGATGGTCATGACAGTAATGCCTTGGCTACTATGGAAATAATTACATGTTCTTAATGGATGCCACAATTACATTTTTTATTCTCATGCTATGTTATCATGATTTATGTTCCATTATGATCTATGCCTTATGTAATTCCATGTTTTAAGTCGTTGCTCAAGATTTTGATGTTTAAACATTATGTTCATTTTTTTAAGTTCAAATGTATATGGTATGTTTTATTTTATTCATGCTTACCCTTACTGAGCATTTGAGCTCACCCTTTTTATGTTTTCTTTTCCCCAGGATATAAATAAAGTTTTTAGGTAAGAAAAAAAAGGGGGAAGATATTTATGGGAGATATTGAAGATCTTTCACCGTAATTAGAAGATTACATTCCAAGTTTCCAAAGAAACTAAACTATTACGGTCCTTATGTGTCTGTTTTTATTATGTATTAAGTATTCTGAAAAAGTAATTTAATTTCCATGTACGTCAATCTTTGGGTCTCTACACACTTTCCCTTTCCGTGGGTTTAAAGTGACATTAAGATCATGTCTTTAAAGCAGTTTTTAAAACGTTATGATTATGAAATGAAACCCATTTATTTTATTCTATATGGGTTATTTATGAAATGTTTGATGATGATATATGTGGCTCACATGATAATAAAGGAAAATTTAAGGTTCCTCCCTGATAGCGCTCCAATGCATTGGGTAATGATGTAACCACTAGAGATTACAATTTTCATGATATCTTGGTGAATAACCTTGGTAATTTTCAAATGACACCTTGGGGATGGACCTTGGTGATATGTTCATGATTGTCTTTGTTATATGATGTAGCCACATCTTAAAGTTATGAAAAATGTTATTTTTATTATGATATTCCACATTATTTCTTTCTCATGCCTTAAAGTTCTTTTTCATGACATAGTTGATGTATCTCAAGTTCACATGTTAAATGTTTCTCTTGTTTCCCTTACTGGGCATTCTGCTCACCCTTTCTTTTGATGTATATCCCCAGGTTATGAGATGTAGTAATGAACCTAGGATGAACTTAAGGAGAATCCTTTCAAGTGTTTAAGAAGAATGTTTTATGTTGTTTTCATGTATTATGTTCCTGGTTTCCAAGACACTAAACCTTAAAGATCCTCAGTTTTGTGTAATGTAATGAACGTTTATGTTATAAAAAGGCCGGATTTCATAGTTGGTATCAAAGGATGGTTTAGTTATTTGTGGAAATTAGGATATAAAAACTTTAGGAAGAACCCTATAGAAAATTTTAAATATAGGAAAACTTCCTGGTATTTTGGTAAGTATTGAGTAAGTGGTTTATCAAACAAATACATCTCTGTCTGGATACGATCAGGTAGAGGTGGCTCTGGCACAGATGTACATAGGGTTAAAACCTGAAAACACCGCTTTGAGCTAGACTTGAATGGGAACTGGTGCACGATAACGGGCCTTGCTGCACTCTTGGTTACGACACTCCTAGGGGATATGTTTGGTTAATCACAAGCTTTTTATGAATCATTATGAAGGAATTATAGAGAAGTGTAATTGTCTAAGCATGAAGTCTTAGTTAATATAACGACCAAAACTTTACATACATTTTTATTACTTCAAAATTGAAGCATACTTATTACAACATATAAAAAAACCATGAAAGGACCGTATAGGTATAGTTTCTTTAGAAACTGGGAAACATAAACAACTAGTTCATAAAGTGTCTATACTGTCTCCCATTTATTTCATCATATATATAGTCCCTTTTGGCATATCTTACTTAATAAGCTTCTTCCTGACCTGGGGAAATAAAACATACAAAAGGGTGAGCTCAAATTCTCAGTAAGGGTAAACAAAAGAAATACCAATCACATCATATTCATAAGAACATATCATTTTGGAAATATTAACCTGCAAAAGAGAGCATAATTTCATAACATGGGATAAAGCATAGTAGTGAAATGAAATCCCATTAATCATAACATAAAACATAAAACTTTGTGGCATACACACATAATCATAGAGAATCATTTCTTATTAGTCAAGACTCATTTACAAAACTATCTTAATGGACAAAGTCCATTTCTGAACCGAGTTCACTCCTCGTTTCAGTCCTGTTTCACTGAACCGGTTTAACCTGCCGTTCCAGCCATGTCTATCTCATGAGATATAAAATCTTTACCCAATTCATTGGAGGGAGATATAGGTCCCACCCATCTCATAATTATACCATTCTTATGTGTGCCACAAAATCATAAATCATACATCATCGCATAACCCATGTAGTAAAAATGGGATTCTTAAACAACATGACATCATAAAACAATTCATATAAAATAAAGGAATTCATAAAAATAATTCCATCACAACATAGTCAAATAAATGTAATAATAGGGATAGAAACAGAACCCTATATTATCTTAGATGGAAAATAATTTTGATAAAGCACTTGAACTCCATTCTTGAGGAAAATATTCTTTCTACTTCAAAAACATTTTCCTTTCTTTAACATGTCATACAATTTTAAACTAAAAGAAGTTGATTAAAAATAAACTTGAAAACTTGTAAAGGAAGGTTCTTGGAAATAATGTTTTAAAAATATATTCATGCCGTATAAGTTAAAAAAACATTCTTCTTGTAATTTTGTCGGAAAATTCAAAAAGTACCTCGTACGAAAAACGACAAAATATTCCTTTCATATCTTTTAATAAAAACTCACCGAAGGGTAAAATTGGATTTAAACAATTATAGGTGGATGGAAAAATATTACATATTGAGTAAACATGGATGTGGATGATAAAATACACCCCAGTAAATTTCAAAGTATAAACAATCTCAGATAAAAATGAGATTGTGATATTTCCCTTACCTTAGGTCCGATTTGCTTCGTAAGTGTCTGAACCTCCTGTATAATGATTTAAATAATGTTATTGACTTATTACAGAATAATAATTATTGTTATGATATCATATATGGTCATATTCTTAGCTTCTTAGTAGTAATATTTCATTGCTACTTGTTATTCAGGTGTTTATAACTTTTTGTTCTTATGCGTGTTTTGTCGAATAAATTCTTATTCTTCTCTTTAGGTTATAGATACATCATTTCCATAATATTATTAATGTACTATATATCATATTTATTAATTCAATTAATTTATATAATCATTATGCAATTAAGATCATGTAGAACGAATCACATCACATCGTGGAGACGGTATTCCGTACGTACGCACGAGCGATGATATCGCTCCCATGATCGTGGAATTGTATTGGAGTGTATGTATTCTATTTAAGAATCAATATCACTTTACAATAATCATATATAGTAATTATTTACACCATTATACCCATCCAAGTAAGGTGGTGGGGGAAAATAGATTACACCACGGCGTGGAGACGGTATTCCGTACGTACGCACGCGCGGTGATTTTGTTTTCCGTAGGATGGATAGATGGTGAAATAGGGTTGTTTCATACTTATAATAACATATAAGTATATGAGTGATACTGATGTTATTAATTCATAATTAAACAACTAAATAAGAAGAATTTTAAGAAGAAATAATTTGGAAAAGATCAGTAATGGATATTACCTCTTTTTTTGACGCGCCTCTTCTTAACCTCCTCTTAGGGCACTAGGGTTGGTCTTTGAAGAAGAACACAACCTCTAGGATGATTATAGGAAAGTGTAGAGGAGAATGTGTTAGGTTTTGTCCGAGCTTGAAGGCTCAAATTGGTGTGAGGAGGAGAGGGAGAATGTGCCCTTTTATAAGGGAGGAGAGGGGCACCTTTGGAAATATAAGAAATATTAGTTTATATTAAATCCCAACCCCACTTAAAAACTTCCCAAATGACTCATATCTGAATATTAGATGATATAGGGTTGTAATCTCATCAACCAATAAAATTTAGAAATGTTAGGAATTTATTTTAAACATTATCAACTTGATTTATCCTTATTTATCAATTTAATTTTATTTGTGGTAATAATATTCTAAATTTTAAGTTATTATAAATAATTACATATGTATTGTGAATCTTACATAATTTGAAACTTTATGAAATTTTAGACCATATAAATTTTAATTTATAATTTTTAAATATTTTTGTTATTTTTAAACAATTTTATAATAGGTTATTTTTATAAAATAACAATAGTGTCAATTTTGACACTATTCATTTATTTGAATTTAAATAAAATATATACAGAAGATATGTTCGAACTAAAAGATTTAATAGATCCATAAAATATCATATGTATCTAGAAAATTAGTGGATCACATTAAATAGTTCATATAATATTTATTTTATTATTTTTAAAACCATTTATTTGATATTTTACTTAATAAAATAATTTCAACATCACTATTGTGTCATAATTAATGATAATTATTTAATCCCTAAAAATTATAAATAAATTCTTATGATGTAGATAATTATATTAGCTTTCTGTAGACTATTCATTTTCGAATTTTCATGAAGTTTATCACTAAATTAAAATTATTATACTTATAATATTTAAGAAAGTGACATGTTGTCACATTCTTTGGTTTTAATAATAATTAAATTATTTTCTTGGCCAAAAGTCCAATAAATGAATCTAATCCAACTCTTAGGTGATATGGGTCGACTTTTAGTCATCCAATAGGATTTTGGCAGGTGTTAGGGTAATTTTATAGTCTTATATTTACCCTTAATTACCCGATTTACCTTTAACTATGGTAAATAAAATTTACCGTAGTTACTATTCATAATGCCCAAAAATAAAAAGTAGCCTATTAACATAATTTGGACCCACTGATTCTGAATATGGAATCCATTTTTCAAAATTCAAAATATATAAGTTGCAGTAATTAATTTAAAATAAATCCTGTTGTTAAGAAAACGGGTTTTAGAAGTTAAAACATTGCCAAAGATTGAAATGTTTTTACCTATGAATTCAATGTGAAATTAATGCTAATGACATGCATTATATTAAATGGTAAAAATATATTCTATTTATACTTTAAAACCATTCAATATTATAATTTATCCATATAAATTATCTCAATGAAAAAAGTTGTTTTTAATTAAAAATTAGCGTATTTTTACTATTCATCAAAATATGAAAGTTATCATAAAAATATCAAAAATTTATCCAAAGTAAATTTTTATACCCTGATTCAAAAGAAGAATTTTATTTTGTCAAATTGAACTTATAAACATTTCAAAAACTATATTTAATGTGGGTGCGCCATCAAAAGGCGGCAAAACTGCATTTTTGAAAAATACTTCTTTTATCCAAAAAAACTGATTTTACTTTTATACCTCATTCTAGAAAATGTATAAATTGAATTAAAATGTTATAAAATTAAAAATTCAGTTAATACTATTCATAACGTCTAGTTTTAATAATATTTTAATAGCATACCGTTGTTTAGTGAAACTCGGTATTGCGTACGACGCAAGCTTTCGAGGAAGGTCGCGATTGCGTGTAAAGCAAGCCAAGCAAGTGTTGTGTTTAGTGAAATATTCCTTTGATGATTTATATAACATAAAAACAAAATATATCTCATAAAAGTCTCGGGTGTTACATTCTACCCCCCTTAAAATGAATTTCGCCCTCGAAATTCGTCACTTTGTAACAAACAGATGAGGATACCTCTCCATCATCATATCCTCAAGCTCCAATGTAGCTTCTTCTAATTGGTGGTTCCTCCATAAAACTTTCACCAAGTGAGTGGTCTTGTTTCGTAGGACTTTTTCGCTACGATCCAGGATCTCTATCGGTTGTTCTTCATAAGAAAGATCTTGCTCTAGCGGTACAACTTCTGAGCTGAGTACATGTGAAGGATCAGGTATGTACTTTCTCAGGAGAGATACATGGAACACATCGTGAACTTGAGAGAGATTTGGTGGAAGCGCCAATCGATAAGCTACCTTCCCAACACGATCCAGTATTTCGAAAGGACCGATATATCTAGGGCTCAACTTCCCCTTCTTTCCAAATCTCATGACCCTCTTCCAGGGAGATATTCGTAAGAACACTTTATCACCCACTTCAAACTCTAGGTCTTTTCTTCGGTTGTCGGCATAACTTTTCTGTCGACTCTGAGCTGCTCTTATGTGTTGTTGAAATAGATCGGACCTTTTCTGTCATCTCATCAACAAGATCAGGTCCTAATAGCTTTTTTTCCCCAACTTCATCCCAGTAAGTTGGAGTCCTGCATTTCTTTCCATAGAGAGCTTAATAAGGAGCCATCTGAATACTGGAGTGAAAGATATTATTATAAGAAAATTCCACCAAAGGTAGGTTTTGATCCCAACCACCTTTGAAATCCATAGAGCAAGCTCTCAACATATCTTCTAGAGTTTGAATTGTCCTCTCAGACTGACCGTATGTCTGAGGATGATAAGCAGTGTTGAAACTCAACTCTGTATCCAAAGTATGTTGGAGACTTCGCCAGAACTTCAAGGTAAATCTCAGATCCCGATCAGATATAATAGAAAGTGGTACTCCATGCAATCTTACCACTTCCTTTACATATATCCTGGCAAGCTGATCCAGAGAGAAATCCTCTCTAATAGCAATGAAGTGTGCCAACTTTGTAAGACGGTCAAATATGACCCAGATAGCATTATTGACGTTTGGATGTTTTAGGAAGTCTTGTGACAAAGTCCATAGTGATGTTTTCCCATTTCCATTCAGGTATGGGTAATGGTTGTAACATCCCCTTAGACTTCTGTCTCTCAGCTTTAACTTGCAGACAAACCAAGCATCGAGAGACATATTCAGCAACATCTCTTTTCATGCCATCCCACCAGAAGTAATCTTTCAGGTCCCTATACATCTTCATTCTTCCCAGATGAATAGAGAATAAAGAACTATGAGCCTCATCCAGCATCTCCTTCTTTAATTCGGGGATGGGAGGAACACAAACCCGATTCCTAAACTTTATTATCCCATCACAATCAAGGTTGAATTCAGGAATATTTCTCACCTTCTTTTGTAACTCTACATCTTCTTTCTATGCCTCTTTAATCTTCACATGTATAGATGGTTGAACATTCATTTGAGAAAGATAAGATTTATCCCCTTCTATTATAATTCCAAGATCCATCCTTTGTAAATCCATAAATATTGGATCTTTTGTGATCCTCATCATGGATAAACTGGAATGGTCTTGTCAACTTAATGCATCTGCCACCTTGTTTTCTTTCCTAGGGTGGTAATGGATTGAGCAGTCGTAATCCTTAATCAGCTCCAACCATCTTTTTTGGCGCATATTCAGCTCCTTTTGTGTGAAAATATACTTTAAATTTTTATGATAAGTATAAATATCACACCTTTCACCATAAAGGTAATGCCTCCAAATCTTTAATGCAAAGATTACCGCAGATAACTCCAAATCATGAGTTGGGTAATTTTGCTCATGGATTTTCAACTGTCGTGAGGCATAAGCTATCACCATATCATTTTGCATAAGAACACATCCCAGTCCCTTCTTGGATGCATCACTGTAGATCACAAACCTTTCTCCACTACAAGGAAGTGTGAGTACAGGTGCACTGGATAACCTTCTTTTCAACTCCTTGAAATTCTCTTCACATTCGTCCGTCCACACGAACTTAACTCCTTTTCGAGTCAACCTGGTGAGTGGATTAGATAATCGTGAAAAATCTTTCACAAAACGTCGATAATATCCAGCCAAACCAAGAAAACTTCGGATCTCAGTTACTGTTGTTGGTCTTGACCATCTTTCGATGACCTCTGTTTTTGCTGGATCCACAGATATCCCCTCTTTTGAGATTATATGACCCAAAAATGAAACTTTTTGAAGCAAAAATTCACACTTAGTAAATTTGGCATAAAGATTCTCATTCTTCAGGGTCTTCAATATAATTCTCAAGTGATCTTCATGTTCTTCCTTGCTCTTTGAATAGACAAGAATATCGTCTATAAAGACTACCACAAATTGATCAAGCTAGTCTCTAAAGACTCTAATCATCAGATCCATGAAGATAGCAGGGGAATTAGTAAGACCAAATGGCATCACTATAAATTCATAGTGTCCATACCTTGTACGGAAAGCCGTCTTTGGTATATCCTCCCTTTTGACCCTTAATTGGTGATACCCTGAATGAAGATCAATCTTGGAAAAGTATTGAGCTCCTCGTAGTTGGTTAAATAAGTCATCAATGCGTGGGAGAGGATATTTGTTCTTGATAGTGATCTTGTTAAGTTCTCGATAATCAATGTAGAGTCTCATTGATCCATATTTCTTCTTAACAAACAGAATAGGTGCTCCACAAGGTGACGCACTAGGGCATATGAACCCCTTATCAAGATTCTCTTGGAGTTGCTTCTTCAATTCCTGCAACTCAATTGGGTCCATTCTATAAGGTGTCTTTGAAATAGGCAAAGCATCCGGTACGAGTTCTATTGAAAACTCAACTTCACGATTGGGTGGAAGACCCGGCAATTCCTTCGGAAAGACATCATCAAACTCCCGTACAATGGTCATATTCTTAATTGTGAGTTTCTCACCGACCATTTGAGATAAATAACCTTCATTAAGTGGAATCAAGACCCATAAGATGGAAGAAATTTCCACTGGAAGGTTATGTTCATCCTTGCATCGATAGACGATCATAGATTGATCTGGAATATGAAATGTGACTTCCCTTCTTTGGCAATTGATATGAGCTCCATATAAATAAATCCAATCCATGCCAAGAATCACATCAAATTCCACTATAGGAAGGATCACAAGATTGGCAGGAAGCGCTTTCCCACAAACTTCAATCGGAGAGGAATTATAAACTTTTGATGCGACAGTTGTGCCATTAGGGGTTGTCATAGCTAACTCAACATCTAATTGTTGAGGTAATACGGTGATATACTTAGAAAATTCTTCAGAAATAAAGGAGTGGGTGGATCTAGAATCAAATAAAAAAATTTCTACTTTAGAGTGGATGGTAAGTGTACCTTTCACCACATCGTTATCGTACTCCACATTGCTGATAGAAATTGCATGTGACTTTCCTTTGTCTTTAGCCTTAAGAGTTTTTTGACATCGACCATCATCATCAACCCTTTGAACTAGACTCGAATGGGAACTGGTGCACGATAACGGGCCTTGCTGCACTCTTGGTTACGACACTCCTAGGGGATATGTTTGGTTAATCACAAGCTTTTTATGAATCATTATGAAGGAATTATAGAGAAGTGTAATTGTCTAAGCATGAAGTCTTAGTTAATATAATGACCAAAACTTTACATACATTTTTATTACTTCAAAATTGAAGCATACTTATTACAACATATAAAAAAACCATGAAAGGACCGTATAGGTATAGTTTCTTTAGAAACTGGGAAACATAAACAACTAGTTCATAAAGTGTCTATACTGTCTCCCATTTATTTCATCATATCTATAGTCCCTTTTGGCATATCTTACTTAATAAGCTTCTTCCTGACCTGGGGAAAGAAAACATACAAAAGGGTGAGCTCAAATTCTCAGTAAGGGTAAACAAAAGAAATACCAATCACATCATATTCATAAGAACATATCATTTTGGAAATATTAACCTGCAAAAGAGAGCATAATTTCATAACATGGGATAAAGCATAGTAGTGAAATGAAATCCCAATAATCATAACATAAAGCATAAAACTTTGTGTCATATACACATAATCATATAGAATCATTTCTTATTAGTCAAGAATCATTGCCAAAACTATCTTAATGGACAAAGTCCATTTCTGAACCGAGTTCACTCCTCGTTTCAGTCCTGTTTCACTGAACCGGTTTAACCTGTCGTTCCAGCCATGTCTATCTCATGAGATATAAAATCTTTACCCAATTCATTGGAGGGAGATATAGGTCCCACCCATCTCATAATTATACCATTCTTATGTGTTCCACAAAATCATAAATCATACATCATCGCATAACCCATGTAGTAAAAATGGGATTCTTAAACAACATGACATCATAAAACAATTCATATAAAATAAAGGAATTCATAAAAATAATTCCATCACAACATAGTCAAATAAATGTAATAATAGGGATAGAAACAGAACCCTATATTATCTTAGATGGAAAATAATTTGGATAAAGCACTTGAACTCCATTCTTGAGGAAAATATCCTTTCTACTTCAAAAACATTTTCCTTTCTTTAACATGTCATACAATTTTAAACTAAAAGAAGTTGATTAAAAATAAACTTGAAAACTTGTAAAGGAAGCTTCTTGGAAATAATGTTTTAAAAATCCATTCATGCCGTATAAGTTAAAAAAAACATTCTTCTCGTACTTTTGTCAGAAAATTCAAAAAGTACCTCGTACAAAAAACGACAAAAGATTCCTTTCATATCTTTTAATAAAAACTCACCGAAGGGTAAAATTGGATTTAAAAAATTATAGGTGGATGGAAAAATATTACATATTGAGTAAACATGGATGTGGATGATAAAATACACCCCAGTAAATTTCAAAGTATAAACAATCTCAGATAAAAATGAGATTGTGATATTTCCCTTACCTTAGGTCCGATTTGCTTCGTAAGTGTCCGAACCTCCTGTATAATGATTTAAATAATGTTATTGACTTATTAAAGAATAATAATTATTGTTATGATATCATATATGGTCATATTCTTAGCTTCTTAGTAGTAATATTTCATTGCTACTTGTTATTCAGGTGTTTATAACTTTTTGTTCTTATGCGTGTTTTGTCGAATAAATTCTTATTCTTCTCTTTAGGTTATAGATACATCATTTCAATAATATTATTAATGTACTATATATCATATTTATTCATTCAATTCATTTATATAATCATTATGCAATGAATATCATATAGAACGAATCACATCACATCGTGGAGACGGTATTCCGTACGTACGCACGAGCGATGATATCGCTCCCATGATCATGGAATTGTATTGGAGTGTATGTATTCTATTTCAGAATCAATATCACTTTACAATAATCATATATAGTAATTATTTACACCATTATACCCATCCAAGTAAGGTGGTGGGGGAAAATAGATTACACCACGGCGTGGAGACGGTATTCCGTACGTACGCACGCGCGGTGATTTTGTTTTCCATAGGATGGATAGATGGTGAAATAGGGTTGTTTAATACTTATAATAACATATAAGTATATGAGTGATACTTATGTTATTACTTCATAATTAAAAAACTAAATAAGAAGAATTTTAAGAAGAAAGAATTTGGAAAAGATCGGTAATGGATATTACCTCTTTTTTTGACGCGCCTCTTCTTAACCTCCTCTTAGGGCACTAGGGTTGGTCTTTGAAGAAGACCAGAACCTCTAGGATGATTCTAGGAAAGTGTAGAGTAGAATTTTTTAGGGTTTGTCCGATCTTGAAGGCTCAAATTGGTGTGAGGAGGAGAGGGAGAATGTGCCCTTTTATAAGGGAGGAGAGGGGCACCTTTGGAAATATAAGAAATATTAGTTTATATTAAATCCCAACCCCACTTAAAAACTTCCCAAATGACTCATATCCAAATATTAGATGATATAGGGTTGTAATATCAGCAACCAATAAAATTTATACATGTTAGGAATTTATTTTAAACATTATCAACTTGATTTATCCTTATTTATCAATTTAATTTTATTTGTGGTAATAATATTCTAAATTTTAAATTGTTATAAATAATTACATATGTATTGTTAATCTTACATAATTTGACACTTTATGAAATTTTAGACCATATAAATTTTAATTTATAATTTTTAAATATTTTTGTTATTTTTAAACAATTTTATAATAGGTTATTTTTATAAAATAACAATAGTGTCAATTTTGACACTATTCATTTATTTGAATTTAAATAAAATATATACAGAAGATATGTTCGAACTAAAAGATTTAATAGATCCATAAAATATCATATGTATCTAGAAAATTAGTGGAGCACATTAAATAGTTCATATAATATTTATTTTATTATTTTTAAAACCATTTATTTGATATTTTTCTTAATAAAATAATTTCAACATCACTATTATGTCATAATTAATGATAATTATTTAATCCCTAAAAATTATAAATAAATTCCTATGATGTAGATAATTATATTAGCTTTCTGTAGACTATTCATTTTCGAATTTTCATGAAGTTTATCACTAAATTAAAATTATTATAATTATAATATTTAAGAAAGTGACATGTTGCCACATTCTTTGGTTTTAATAATAATTAAATTATTTTCTTGGCCAAAAGTCCATTAAATGAATCTAATACAACTCTTAGGTGATATGGGTCGACTTTTAGTCATCCAATAGGATTTTGGCAGGTGTTAGGGTAATTTTATAGTCTTATATTTACCCTTAATTACCCGATTTACCTTTAACTATGGTAAATAAAATTTACCGTAGTTACTATTCATAATGCCCAAAAATAAAAAGTAGCCTATTAACATAATTTGGACCCACTGATTCTGAATATGGAATCCATTTTTCAAAATTAAAAATATATAAGTTGCAGTAATTAATTTAAAATAAATCCCGTTGTTAAGAAAACGGGTTTCAGAAGTTAAAACATTGCCAAAGATTGAAATGTTTTTACCTATAAATTCAATGTGAAATTAATGCTAATGACATGCATTATATTAAATGGTAAAAATATATTCTATTTTTACTTTAAAACCATTCAATATTATAATTTATCCATATAAATTATCTCAATGAAAAAAGTTGTTTTTAATTAAAAATTAGCGTATTTTTACTATTCATCAAAATATGAAAGTTATCAGAAAAATATCAAAAATTTATCCAAAGTAAATTTTTATACCCTGATTCAAAAGAAGAATTTTATTTTGTCAAATTGAACTTATAAACATGTCAAAAACTAGATTTAATGTGGGTGCGCCATCAAAAGGCGGCAAAACTGCATTTTTGAAAAATACTTCTTTTATCCAAAAAAACTGATTTTACTTTTATACCTCATTCTAGAAAATGTATAAATTGAATTAAAATGTTATAAAATTAAAAATTCAGTTAATACTATTCATAACGGCTAGTTTTAATAATATTTTAATAGCATACCGTTGTTTAGTGAAACTCGGTATTGCGTACGACGCAAGCTTTCGAGGAAGGCCGCGATTGCATGTAAAGCAAGCCAAGAAAGTGTTGTGTGTAGTGAAATATTCCTTTGATGATTTATATAACATAAAAACAAAATATATCTCATAAAAGTCTCGCGTGTTACATTCTACCCCCCTTAAAATGAATTTCGCCCTCGAAATTCGTCACTTTGTAACAAACAGATGAGGATACCTCTCCATCATCATATCCTCAAGATCCAATGTAGCTTCTTCTAATTGGTGGTTCCTCCATAAAACTTTCACCAAGTGAGTGGTCTTGTTTCGTAGGACTTTTTCGCTACGATCCAGGATCTCTATCGGTTGTTCTTCATAAGAAAGATCTTGCTCTAGCAGTACAACTTCTGAGCTGAGTACATGTGAAGGATCAGGTATGTACTTTCTCAGGAGAGATACATGGAACACATCGTGAACTTGAGAGAGATTTGGTGGAAGCGCCAATCGATAAGCTACCTTCCCAACACGATCTAGTATTTCGAAAGGACCGATATATCTATGGCTCAACTTCCCCTTCTTTCCAAATCTCATGACCCTCTTCCAGGGAGATATTCGTAAGAATACTTTATCACCCACTTCAAACTCTAGGTCTTTTCTTCGGTTGTCGGCATAACTTTTCTGTCGACTCTGAGCTGCTCTTATGTGTTGTTGAAATAGATCGGACCTTTTCTGTCATCTCATCAACAAGATCAGGTCCTAATAGCTTTCTTTCCCCAACTTCATCCCAGTAAGTTGGAGTCCTGCATTTCTTTCCATAGAGAGCTTCATAAGGAGCCATCTGAATGCTGGAGTGAAAGATATTATTATAAGAAAATTCCACCAAAGGTAGGTGTTGATCCCAACCACCTTTGAAATCCATAGAGCAATCTCTCAACATATCTTCTAGAGTTTGAATTGTCCTCTCAGACTGATCGTCTGTCTGAGGATGATAAGCAGTGTTGAAACTCAACTCTGTATCCAAAGTATGTTGGAGACTTCGCCAGAACTTCAAGGTAAATCTCAGATCCCGATCAGATATAATAGAAAGTGGTACTCCATGCAATCTTACCACTTCCTTTACATATATCCTGGCAAGCTGATCTAGAGAGAAATCCTCTCTAATAGCAATGAAGTGTGCCAACTTTGTAAGACGATCAACTATGACCCAGATAGCATTATTGACGTTTGGATGTTTTAGGAAGTCTTGTGACAAAGTCCATAGTGATGTTTTCCCATTTCCATTCAGGTATGGGTAATGGTTGTAACATCCCCTTAGACTTCTGTCTCTCAGCTTTAACTTGCAGACAAACCAAGCATCGAGAGACATATTCAGCAACATCTCTTTTCATGCCATCCCACCAGAAGTAATCTTTCAGGTCCCTATACATCTTCATTCTTCCCAGATGAATAGAGAATAAAGAACTATGAGCCTCATTCAGTATCTCCTTCTTTAATTCGGGGATGGGAGGAACACAAACCTGATTCCTAAACTTTATTATCCCATCACAATCAAGGTTGAATTCAGGAATATTTCTCACCTTCTTTTGTAACTCTACATCTTCTTTCTATGCCTCTTTAATCTTCACATGTATAGATGGTTGAACATTCATTTGAGAAAGATAAGATTTATCCCCTTCTATTATAATTCCAAGATCCATCCTTTGTAAATCCATAAATATTGGATCTTTTGTGATCCTCATCATGGATAAACTGGCATGGTCTTGTCGACTTAATGCATCTGCCACCTTGTTTTCTTTCCCAGGGTGGTAATGGATTGAGCAGTCGTAATCCTTAATCAGCTCCAACCATCTTTTTTGGCGCATATTCAGCTCCTTTTGTGTTAAAATATACTTTAAACTTTTATGATAAGTATAAATATCACACCTTTCACCATAAAGGTAATGCCTCCAAATATTTAATGCAAAGATTACCGCAGCTAAATCCAAATCATGAGTTGGGTAATTTTGCTCATGGATTTTCAACTGTCGTGAGGCATAAGCTATCACCATATCATTTTGCATAAGAACACATCCCAGTCCCTTCTTGGATGCATCACTGTAGATCACAAACCTTTCTCCACTACAAGGAAGTGTGAGTACAGGTGCACTGGATAACCTTCTTTTCAACTCCTTGAAATTCTCTTCACATTCGTCCGTCCACACGAACTTAACTCCTTTTCGAGTCAACCTGGTGAGTGGATTATGTAATCATGAAAAATCTTTCACAAAACGTCGATAATATCCATCCAAACCAAGAAAACTTCGGATCTCAGTTACTGTTGTTGGTCTCGACCATCTTTCGATGACCTCTGTTTTTGCTGGATCCACAGATATCCCCTCTTTTGAGATTATGTGACCCAAAAATTCAACTTTTTGAAGCCAAAATTCACACTTGGTAAATTCGGCATAAAGATTATCCTTTCTCATGGTCTTCAATATAATTCTCAAGTGATCTTCATGTTCTTCCTTGCTCTTTGAATAGACAAGAATATCGTCTATAAAGACTACCACAAATTGATAGAGCTAGTCTCTAAAGACTCTATTCATCAGATCCATGAAGATAGCAGGGGCATTAGTAAGACCAAATGGCATCACTATAAATTCATAGTGTCCATACCTTGTACGGAAAGCCGTATTTGGTATATCCTCCCTTTTGACCCTTAATTGGTGATACCCTGAATGAAGATCAATCTTGGAAAAGTATTGAGCTCCTCGTAGTTGGTTAAATAAGTCATCAATGCGTGGGAGAGGATATTTGTTCTTGATAGTGATCTTGTTAAGTTCTCGATAATCAATGTAGAGTCTCATTGATCCATATTTCTTCTTAACAAACAGAACAGGTGCTCCCCAAGGTGATGCACTGGGGCGTATGAACCCCTTATCAAGATTCTCTTGGAGTTGCTTCTTCAATTCCTGCAACTCAATTGGGTCCATTCTATAAGGTGTCTTTGAAATAGGAAAAGCATCCGGTACGAGTTCTATTGAAAACTCAACTTCACGATTGGGTGGAAGACCCGGCAATTCCTCCGGAAAGACATCATCAAACTCCCGTACAATGGTCATATTCTTAATTGTGAGTTTCTCACCAACCATTTGAGATAAATAACCTTCATTAAGTGGAATAAAGACCCATAAGATGGAAGAAATTTCCACTGGAAGGTTATGTTCATCCTTGCATCGATAGACGATCATAGATTGATCTGGAATATGAAATGTGACTTCCCTTCTTTGGCAATTGATATGAGCTCCATATAAAGAAATCCAATCCATGCCAAGAATCACATCAAATTCCACTATAGGAAGGATCACAAGATTTGCAGGAAGCGCTTTCCCACAAACTTCAATCGGAGAGGAATTATAAACTTTTGATGCGACAGTTGTGCCATTAGGGGTTGTCATAGCTAACTCAACATCTAATTGTTGAGGTAATACGGTGATATACTTAGAAAATTCTTCAGAAATAAAGGAGTGGGTGGATCTAGAATCAAATAAAACATTTGCTACTTTAGAGTGGATGGTAAGTGTACCTTTCACCACATCGTTATCGTACTCCACATTGCTGATAGAAATTGCATGTGACTTTCCTTTGTCATTAGCCTTAAGAGTTTATTGACATCGGCCATCATCATCAACCCTTGGATTTGGTCATTGATTGGCATAATGCCCCATCTCCTTGCACTTGAAACATTGAAGTGTAGTAGGTTCATTATGTGTGTCTCTTCCTTTGTTTGCATCATTAGACATCTTCTTCCCATCATTGCGGCATTCAAATGCCTGATGACCTTCCTTTCCACATTTGAAACATTTACTTGTCCCTTTAAGACAACTCCCTCCATGTTTCTTTCCACACTTTGAGCATAAGGGAAAGCTCATCTTTTTTTCAGTGTGCTCTTTAGATTTTCCATTGAATTCCATTTTCCTCTTCTTATCAAACTCATATGACTGATGGGTTACTCCAATCTCCATCTCGACTTTGAGAGCACATTGAACGATTTCCTCATAGCTATTGAAGTCCCTTATGGATAACGCCCTTCGAAGACTTGGTTTTAAGCCACTAAAGAATCGATCGATCTTACTCTCAGGTTGGATAATAATCCCAGAAGCGTACCTTGCAAGTCTTGTAAAATTTGATTCATAGGTACCAACAGATTCATCATCCTTTTGCTTTAGTTCAAGGAACTCTTTCTCCATATTTGTTCGGAGAATACGAGGGAAGTACTTATTGAAAAATAAGTTCTTGAACTCGTCCCATTCCATGGACTCAATTTCATCTCTTGGTCTCGTATTCTTGATAAAGTTCCACCATTGATCAGCATCACCTTCCAAACGATACATTGCTAAGATGACTTTATCATGTTCAGAACATTAAAGAACTGAAAATATCTTTTCAGTAGTACTGATCCATTGTTCAGCAACTAATGGATCAGTAGACCCGCTGAATGAAGGTGGACGCTGCCTCGTGAAGGATTCAACAGAATGTTGCTCCTTCCTTTGCTCGTTTTGAAGTCCAACATGATTCATAGCTTGAGAAAGTTGTGTGATCAAGGCTACAAGATTTTTCATTCCATCTCCCATAACGTTTGGTTTCTTAGGGGGACAATCATTGCATTGCCCGTCGCATTCCGCATTAACACGGTTCCTTCGGGTTCCAGCCATTGACTAAAACCAAGAAGAATAGTGTGAGCAACACTAATTATAATAGGAAAACCTCATAATCAAGAATAAAATTTCACACTTAAGGTATTATCCTAGGTTATTCATGGTCATTTCTAAAACACTAAGATTTTGTTCTATGCTTAGACTTTTCCTTAGGGTTCTTACTAAGGCTTTCACATCCTAGTTTCCAAAGGTTGACTATACCTTTCCTCTGATACCAACTATAACGGTCTGGAATTAATTCCATTGGACTATAATTGATACCTATCAGGGAACTCCATGGGTGGATACACCCCCTGGGTGGGACACACCACCATCCCTAGTGGCATCCATTTCCTCATGAAGCCCTTGGGCGGAGATCCATGCTTCGTCCAACGCTCACATGTGGGAGTTCCCAAGGATTGGATACATTCCTACCTCCTTTGCCTCTAATACCAACTATAACGACCCAAACTTTACATACATTGTTATTACTTCAAAATTGAAGCATACTTATTACAACATATAACAAAACCATGAAAGGACCGTATAGGTATAGTTTCTTTAGAAACTGGGAAACATAAACAACTGGTTCATAAAGCGTCTACACTATCTCCCATTTATTTCATCATATCTATAGTCCCTTTTGGCATATCTTACTTAATAAGCTTCTTCCTTACCTGGGGAAAGAAAACATACAAAAGGGTGAGCTCAAATGCTCAGTAATGGTAAACAAAAGAAATACCAATCACATCATATTCATAAGAACATAACATTTTGGAAATATTAACCTGCAAAAGAGAGCATAATTTCATAACATGGGATAAATCATAGTAGTGAAATGAAATCCCAATAATCATAACATAAAACATGAAACTTTGTGGCATACACACATAATCATATATAATAATTTCTTATTAGTCAAGACTCATTTCCAAGACAATCTTAATGGACAAAGTCCATTTCTGAACCGAGTTCACTCCTCGTTTCAGTCCTGTTTCACTGAACTGGTTTAACCTGCCGTTCCAGCCATGTCTATCTCATGAGATATAAAATCTTTACCCAATGCATTGGAGGGAGATATAGGTCCCACCCATCTCATAATTATACCATTCTTATGTGTGCCACAAAATCATAAATCATACATCATCGCATAACCCATGTAGTAAAAATGGGATTCTTAAACAACATGACATCATAAAACAATTAATATAAAATAAAGGAATTCATAAAAATAATTCCATCACAACATAGTCAAATCAATGTAATAATAGGGATATAAATAGAACCCTATATTATCTTATATGGAAAATAATTTTGATAAAGCACTTGAACTCCATTCTTGAGGAAAATATCCTTTCTACTTCAAAAACATTTTCCTTTCTTTAACATGTCATACAATTTTAAACTAAAAGAAGTTGATTAAAAATAAAATTGAAAACTTGTAAAGGAAGCTTCTTGGAAATAATGTTTTAAAAATCCATTCATGTCGTATAAGTTAAAAAAACATTCTTCTCGTACTTTTGTCGGAAAAGTCAAAAAGTACCTCGTACGAAAAACGACAAAAGATTCCTTTCATATCTTTTACTAAAAACTCACCGAAGGGTAAAATTGGATTTAAACAATTGTAGGTGGATGGAACAATATTACATATTTAGGAAACATAGATGTGGATGATAAAATACACCCCAGTAAATTTTAAAGTATAAACAATCTCGGATAACAATGAGATTGTGATATTTCCCTTACCTTAGGTCTGATTTGCTTCGTAAGTGTCTGAAACTCCTGTATAATGATTTAAATAATGTTATTGACTTATTATAGAATCATAATTATTGGTATGATATCATATATGGTCATATTATTAGCTTCTTAGTAGTAATATTTCATTGCTACTTGTTATTCGGGTGTTTATAACTTTTTGTTCTTATGCGTGTTTTGTCGAATAAATTCTTATTCTTCTATTTAGGTTATAGATACATAATTTACAGAATGGTATTAATGTACTATATATCATATTTATTCATTAAATTCGTTTATATAATCATTATGCAATGAAGATCATGTAGAACGAATCGCATCACATCGTGGAGACGGTATTCCGTACGTACGCACGAGCGATGATATCATTCCTATGATCGTGGAATTGTATTGGAGTGTATGTATTCTATTTAAGAATCAATATCACTTTAAAATAATCATATATAGTAATTATTTACACCATTATACCCATCCAAGTAAGGTGGTGGGGGAAAATAGATTACACCACGGCGTGGAGACGGTATTCCGTACGTACGCACGCGCGGTGATTTCGTTTTCCGTAGGATGGATAGATGGTGAAATAGTGTTGTTTCATAATTATAATAACATATGAGTATATGAGTGATACTGATGTTATTACTTCATAATGAAACAAATAAATAATAAGAAGTTTAAGAAGAAATAATTTGGAAAGGATTGGTAATGGATATTACCTCTTTTTTTGACGCGCCTCTTCTTAACCTCCTCTTAGGGCACTAGGGTTGGTCTTTGAAGAAGACCAGAACCTCTAGGATGATTCTAGGTAAGTGTAGAGGAGAATTTGTCAGGGTTTAGCCGATCTTGAAGGCTCAAATTGGTGTGAGGAGGAGAGGGGGGAGGTTCCCTTTTATAAGGGAGGAGAGGGGCACCTTTGGAAATATAAGAAATATTAGTTTATATTAAATCCCAACCCCACTTAAAAACTTCCAAAATGACTCATATCCAAATATTATATGGGATAGGGTTGTAATCTCATCAAACAATAAAATTTATACATGTTAGGAATTTATTTTAAATATTATCAACTTGATTTATCCTTATTTATCAATTTAATTTTATTTGTGGTAATAATATTCTAAATTTTAAATTATTATAAATAATTACATATGTGTTGTGAATTTTCCATAATTTGGAACTTTATGACATTGTAGACCATATAAATTTTAATTTATAATTTTTAAATATTTTTGTTCTTTTTAAACAATTTTATAATATGTTATTTTTATAAAATAACAATAGTGTCAATTTTGACACTATTCATTTATTTGAATTTAAATAAAATATATACAGAAGATATGTTCAAAAAAAAGCTTTAATAGATCCATAAATTGTCATATGTATCTAGAAAATTAGTGGAGCACATTAAATAGTTCATATAATATTTATTTTTTTATTTTTAAAACCATTTATTTGATATTTTACTTAATAAAATAATTTCAACATCACTATTGTGTCATAATTAATAATAATTATTTAATCCTGAAAAATTCTAAATAAATTTCTATGATGTAGATAATTATATTAGATTTCTGGAGACTATTCATGTTCAAAGTTTCATGAAGTTTATCACTAAATTAAAATTATTATACTTATAAGATTTAAGAAAGTGACATGTTGTCACATTCTTTGGTTTTAATAATAATTAAATTATTTTCATGGACAAAAGTCCATTAAATGAATCTAATCCGACCCTTAGGTTATATGGGTCGACTTTTAGTCATCCAATAGGATTTTGGAAGGTGTTAGGGTAATTTTATAATCTTATATTTACCCTTAATTACCCGATTTACCTTTAACTATGGTAAATAAAATTTACCGTAGTTACTATTCATAATGCCCAAAAATAAAAAGTAGCCTATTAACATAATTTGGACCCACTGATTCTGAATATGGAATCCATTTTTCAAAATTCAAAACATATAAGTTTCAGTAATTAATTTAAAATAAATCTCGTTGTTAAGAAAACGGGTTTTAGAAGTTAAAACATTGCCAAAGATTGAAATGTTTTTACCTATGAATTCAATGCGAAATTAATGATAATGACATACATTATATTAAATGGTAAAAATATATTCTATTTATACTTTAAAACCATTCAATATTATAATTTATCCATATAAATTATCCCAATGAAAAAAGTTGTTTTTAATTAAAAATTAGTGTATTTTTACTATTCATCAAAATATGAAAGTTATCAGAAAAATATCAAAAATTTATCCAAAGTAAATTTTTATACCCTGATTCAAAAGAAGAATTTTATTTTGTCAAATTGAACTTATAAACATGTCAAAAACTAGATTTAATGTGGGTGCGCCATCAAAAGGCGGAAAAACTGCATTTTTGAAAAATACTTCTTTTATCCAAAAAGCTGATTTTACTTTTATACCTCATTCTAGAAAATGTATAAGTTGAATTAAAATGTTATAAAATTAAAAATTCAGTTAATACTATTAATAACGGCTGGTTTTAATAATATTTTAATAGCATACCATTGTTTAGTGAAACTCGGTATTGCGTACGACGCAAGCTTTCGAGGAAGGCCGCGATTGCGTGTAAAGCAAGACAAGCAAGTGTTGTGTGTAGTGAAATATTCCTTTGATGATTTATATAACATAAAAACAAAATATTTCTCATAAAAGTCTCGGGTGTTACAGTTAAAAGATTAATAAATGAAATAAGTTTCTTACTAAGGTTTTATTCTTTTAGAAAATGGCGGGAAATAGGAGGTACCATGCAGATGGTGACCGCAATGCACCATGTGCTGACGACCCTCTGATGGAAGACGGAATGGAAACATTAATGCGAATGATGAACCAACTGACTCAAGTTATGACTAATAACTTGAATCAAGCTGAGAGGTCGATCTCACCACGAAGGGAACAACATTATGTTGAGTCCTTTATGCGTCAACGACCACCAACATTCAGTGGATCTACTGACCCATTGGTTGCAGAACAATGGATAAGCTCCATCGAAAAGATTTTTTCTGTACTTCATTGTTCGGAACAAGAAAAAGTCACCCTTTTTGTTTACCGCCTAGAGGGAGAAGCTGATCAGTGGTGGTCACTGATCAAAAACACGAATCCATGAGGAGAGATGGAAGCTATGGAGTGGGAAGAGTTCCGAGGAATATTCTTTAATAAGTATTTCCCTCGTTTGATGAGAACGAGAATGGGGAAATAATTTCTTGAGCTGAAGCATAAGGAGAATGAATCAGTTGGAACCTACGAGATGAACTTCACAAGGCTTTCCCGTTATACCTCAAGCTTTGTCATGGACCATAATGGGAAGGTTGATAGATTCTTTGGTGGACTACGACCTCATCTGCGGAAGAATCTAGCCAACAGGGACTATGATAGCTAGGAAGAAATAGTTCGAAGTGCTATGAAAGTTGAACTAGAGTTTGGGGAGGCACAGTGGTCTCACAAATCTAATGAGAAGAAGAGAACTCTAGAACCAAGCCTGGGAAGAAGTTTTGATCAGGAAAGAGGTGGAAAGCATATGCAACATGCCACATGCAATAAATGTGGGAGGAAGCATTCGGGGAACTGCTTGATCGAAAGTGGTAAGTGCTACAGGTGTGGAAAAGAAGGCCATATTTCTCAGAATTTTCGTAGTGATGTGAAGCCTCAACTTCCCAACACTAACGACAGAGGAAAGATGGTTATGGACCTACCTGAATTCAAATGATTCAAGTGTGGACAGCTTGGACACTTTGCTAATTACTGTCCAAATCCAAGGGCGGTGGAGGGGAATCACCATCAACCTCAGCAAAGGCCAAGGGAGAAAGGTCGTGCTTTTTCTATTACAACAACTGAAGTTGAAGCTCCGAACGATGTGGTAGCAGGTACTCTTGTTGTCCTCTCAAAGCTAGAAAATACTTTGTTTGATTCTGGTTCTATGCATTCCTTTATTTCCTCCAAGTTTGAAAGGAATATAGAATCAATCCTTGAACTTCTTGAGGTAGAATTTTCAGTCAAGACTCCAAGTGGGATTATCCATGCATCAATAATGTTTAGAGACTCTGGTGTTTACTTTAGTGAGCACAATCTTATCGCAAATCTAGTAGTCATTCCCATGTTGGAATTTGACGTTATACTAGGGATGGACTGGCTCTCAAAGTATAATGCTAAGATCAAATGCAGAAGTAAGGAAATATCAGTAGTCTTGAATAAACGACCTACAGTTATCTTCCAAGGAGAGATATCCCGAACTGATCCCTATCTAGAAGCACCTCCTATAGCTTTCTTTATGGAGATAATCAGTGATGATGAAGAAGGAAAATAGAGCATACAAATAGAAGATGTTCTGATTGTTCAGGAATACATGGATGTATTTCCTGAGGAGTTACCTGGACCTCCCCCAGAAAGAGAGGTAGAGTTCTCCATTGAACTCGTACCTGGGTCTCAACCGATATCAAAGACTCCATATAGAATGGAAAATTTAGAGCTATAAGAGTTAAAGAAACAACTCCAAGACTTGTTGGAGACAGGGTTTATCCGACCGAGTGTGTCTCCTTGGGGAGCACCAGTTCTCTTTGTAAAGAACAAGGATGGATCAATGCGGCTATGCATTGATTATAGAGAACTGAATGGGATCACAGTGAAGAACAAATACCCTCTTCCAAGAATTGATGATTTATTTGACTAAATTCGTGGGGATCAATTCTTCTCTAAGATTGACCTTCGATCTGGTTATCATCAACTGAGGGTGAAGAAGGAATATATTCCAAAGACTGCCTTCCGATCAAGATATGGTCATTATGAGTTTATTGTTATTCCCTTCAGCTTGACTAATGCTCCTACTATTTTCATGGATTTGATGAATAGAGTCTTTAAGGACTACCTTGATAACTTTGTGGTAGTTTTTATTGATGATATTTTGATATATTCAAAAAGTCGTGAGGAGTATGAAGATCATATGAGGGTTATTTTGAAAACTCTGTGGAAGGAGAGGCTCTTTGGAAAGTTCAGAAAGTGTGAGTTTTGGTTACAACAAGTGGCTTTCTTGGGGCACATCGTAACCAATGAAGGAATCTCAGTTGACCCTGCAAAGACAATGGTTGTGGAGGAGTGGCCTCAACCCACAACAGTAACTGAGATTCGTAGTTTCCTTGGTTTAGGAGGATATTATAGGAGGTTTGTGAAATCTTTTCACGGCTTTCTAATCTGCTAACCAAGTTGACTCGAAAAGGGGTTAAGTTCATCTAGACAAGGTAATGCGAGGAAAGTTTCCAAGAGATGAAGAAGAGATTGGTTACTACACCTGTGTTAACTCTACCCTCTATCGGAGAAGGATTCGTTATTTTTAGTGATTCATATTTGAAAGGGCTTGGGTGTGTCCTCATGCAAAATGAAAAGGTAATTGCTTATGTATCTCGATAGTTGAAGATTCATGAGAATAATTATCCTACGCATGATCTAGAGCTAGCGGCAGTTGTTTTTGCTCTAAAGATATGGAGGCACTATCTTTATGGGGAGAAATGTGATATATACATCGACCACCAAAGTTTAAAGTATATTTTCACATAGAAAGAATTGAACATGAGACAAAGGAGATGGTTGGAGCTTATTAAAGACTATGATTGTTCAATTCATTATCACCCTGGAAGAGCAAACAAAGTTGCAGATGCATTAAGCAGGAAAGATCCTGTTGTTCTGGCAACAATGAGGATCCTAGGAGATCCCTTGATTAAAGATCTAGTAAAACTGGACATGGGAATTGTAAGGGAAGGGACATCATCAACCTTATCCCAAATGATTTCTCAACCTTCATTACTAGAGAAGATCAAGAAGGCTCAAAAAGAATATCCTTTGCTGCAGGAGAAGTTTGAGGCTGTAAAGGATGGGAAGTTCCCTGATTTCAATATTGATCAAGAAGGTGTATTGAAATTTCATACAAGGCTATGTGTTCCATCTATTTCAGAGATAAAGAAATAATTGATGGATGAATCTCATAGCTCTACTTTCTCTATACATCTAGGAAGCACTAAAATGTATAGAGACCTTCGTGATCATTATTGGTGGGATAACATGAAGAGGGAGATTGCTGATTTCACTACAAGGTGCCCGGTGTGTCATCAAGTAAAGGCAGAACGACAACTTCCAAAGGGGGTATTACAACCGCTACCCATACCAGTATGGAAGTGGGATAATATCACTATGGACTTTGTAACTGGTCTCCCGAAAACATCCAAAGGAAACAATGCAATATGGGTTATTGTGGACCGTCTCACCAAGACCGCCCATTTTATCTCTATTCAGGAAGATTTCTCTTTGGATCAACTTTCCAAGATATACGTAAAGGAAGTGGTGAGGATACATGGGGTACCACTATCCATCGTGTCTGATCGTGATCCAAGATTCACATCAAAATTCTGGAGAAGTCTTCAACATGCTCTGAATACTGAATTGAATTTTAGTATGGCCTATCATCCTCAAACTGATGGCCAATCTGAAATGACTATTCAGACACTCGAAGACATGATGAGATTATGCTCAATGGAATTTAAAGGTGGATGGGATCAACACCTCCCATTAGTTGAGTTCTCCTATAAAAACAGCTTCCATTCGAGTATTCAGATGGAACCCTATGAAGCTCTATATGGAAAGCGATGTAGAACTCCTGCTTGTTGGGATGAAACTGGTGAGAGAAAACTTCTTGGGCCTGATCTTGTGAAAGAGATGACAGAACAGGTTTATGCCATCCAACAACACATAAAGGCTGCTCAGAGTCGGCAGAAGAGCTATGCTGACAACCATCGAAGGGACTTGGAGTTTGGTGTTGGCGACAAAGTCTTCCTTCGAATTTCTCCATGGAAGAGAGTCATGTGGTTTGGGAAGAAAGGGAAGATCAGCCCTAGGTACATTGGCCCCTATGAAATCCTTGATCGCATAGGAGCAGTGGCCTATCGTCTATCACTTCCACCGAACCTAGCTCAAGTTCACGATATCTTCCATGTATCTCTCTTGAGGAAGTACATACCCGACCCTTCGCATGTACTGAACCCAGAGGTGGTACAACTGGAACATGACCTCTCTTATGAGGAACAGTCAGTGGAGATCTTAGACCGTAGAGACAAGGTTCTACGAAATAAGACTACCCACCTTGTGAAAGTGTTGTGGAGGAATCATAAGTTTGAAGAAGCAACTTGGGAGCCTGAGGAAACAATGAAGCAAAAGTACCCTCACCTTTTCGACTAGGCCTCAAGTATAAAATTTCGGGGACGAAATTTCTTAAGGGGGGAAGAATGTAACGACCCAAACTTTTTAAACAGTATATTAACTTACTCTTAACGATTTAATAGAGATGTTAATGGTTAATACAGAAAGAGGAGTCAATGGATTCATCCAGTAGACTCGAACCTTATGAATCCCACTTATCAGAGCTTGGGAAGGAGGTAGCATCTTTGGGCTTCGCTTTGGACCAAGCCCAAGCTGAACTCCAGCGTGTCAAGCTTGAACAGAAACGCCTGCGGGAGAAGTTCAAGTTAGTAGAGATTAATACTAGGGCAATGTTATATGAGCCTCCCTCAGATTCTCTCACCATAGCACACCTTACACTTAGGTCATATGCTGGTGTTATAAGGGGATATGTGACGAGACCGTAGCTTCTTTGTGTAATCCTTTGGGATGAATAAATTGATATTTATTCCTTTAGTGATGTTTGTGAAATTTCAAATGTCCGGATAATTTTAGGATGTATTTTATTGATGAATTTTGGAAAAAAAGATATTTTAAAATATTTATGTAAACCTTAAATAATTAATGATGTGTAATGATTTTCAAAAAATGGTCTTCTGCAAAAGTGTTCAGTAAGGAATTTGGAGTCTAATAAAATCAACTTAATTTTTGATGAATAGTAAATTATGAATAGTGATTTTACGCTTAGGTTTAGTAATGTGACCAAATGGATTAGTAATCTCACTTAAAGAAAGTTTTAATATAATTTAGACACCTTTATTAAGTAATGAGATTCAATAAAATGGGTAAATAATGATTTCATAAATTATTAGTCAAGTATTAGTTTTTTCGGGTGAATAGTGTTTTTTAATTAAAAATTTAAGTAAAAATAATTATAAAATTATTTTTATAAAATGGACTTTATTTTTGAACTCAGAGCATCAATATTATGTTATGGTAATTTTTGGGGATTTTTCTGAGAAAAATGAATTCTCAGTGAATAGTGTTTTATTTAAAAAGTAAATTAAAAATATTTATAAAATTATTTTTATAAAATGGAGTTCATATTTGTAATTAGAGCATCTATATTTGGTTAAGGTGAAATTTTGGGATTTTTCTGAGAAAGTTGAATTTTCAGTGAATAGTAAAAATACAGTTTTAGGGTTTCGGTATGTTTAATGACATCATAACTGTGTCATGATGATGTCATGAGATATTTTAAGGTTTGGAAGACCAAAGGTGATGAATTATTGTATTGGGTTCCCCATGTGGCCTAACTCCATGGTAAATGCCATGGGAGAGCACATGGTTTTGAGAAAAGCACTTGTGAGGTGTCCCTTGGCCATTAATGCTTTGTCCCCTCACTTTCCCTATAAATACCAAGCCCTCCTCTCATCCATTCGACTCCAAAACCATCCTAAATGAAGTTCTGGTCTCCTTACCTCCAAGGAGTCCTCCCAAGGTTCCCCCAATCCCTCAAGGTCCAAACCTTTGAGTTTTAAGAGTTACGTTTTACGGTAAGGGATCTGACCTCTCCCTTTCTTTTCAAGTAATCTTTTTTATGTCATTTCTTTTATACTCCATGTTATTATGTTGGAGGATGTTCTTCTATATTCATATTAATTCCCTTTTCATGTTCATATGATTAGAGACCCCATATTTCTCTCATCAATTCGTTTTAATAATGTTTAAGTGACGCCGTTAGGCTGCCGAATTTTTAAGGGGATTCTTTCACCCTTCTCATTCTTTTCAAAATTATACTTTCATGTCAAGTATTTCAAGTTATTTTTTATTATGTTGGGGTGTGATCTCTATATATATCATACTGAACTCTTATGTTCACATGATGAGAGACCATATTTTATCTTTTCAAATCATTTTGTTGAAGTTTAAGTGACGCCGTTAGGCTGCCGAATTTTCATAAGAGAAATCTAATTTTTGTCTTCCTTCCATGTTTTTCATTTCAAATGGTATGTCCTTAAAATTTCATTAACATGTTCATATATCCTTCTTATTCTGTCCCTCTACTGTTTTATGGGTCATTTATGAATGTTTGACCCATGTCCCCTCTCCTTTTAATGTTTTCTAAAACCCCGAAACATAGCCATTATGCTGCAGAATTTTCATCTCAAAATGCCTCTCTCTTTTCTCAAAATTATTTTATGTTATAAAGTGAATACTCAAAGCTCTTATTTCTAAAAGGTTATTCAAATATATATCAAAATTTTCTATTTTAAATTCTGGGATTTACATACATGAGACCCGCTTTCCCTTTCCGTGGGTTTAAAGTAACATTAAGATCATGTCTTTAAAGCAGTTTTTAAAACGTTATGATTATGAAATGAAACCCATTTATTTTATGCTATATGGGTTATTTATGAAATGTTTGATGATGATATATGTGGATAACATGATAATAGAGTCAAATTTAAGGGTTCTCCCTGATAGCGCTCCAATGCATTGGGTAATGATGCAACCACTAGAGATTACAATTTTCACGATATCTTGGTGAATAACCTTGGTAATTTTCAAATGAAACCTTGGGGATGGACCTTGGTGATATATTCATGATTTTCTATGTTATATTATGTATACACATATTAAAGTTATGAAAAATGTTATTTTTATTATGATGTTCCACATGATTTCTTTCTCATGCCTTAAAGTTCTTTTTCATGACATAGTTGATGTATCTCAAGTTCACATGTTAAATGTTTCTCTTGTTTCCCTTACTGGGCCTTCTTCTCACCCTTTCTTTTAATGTATGTCCTCAGGTTATGAGATGTAGTAATGAACCTAGGATGAACTTAAGGAGAATCCTTTCAAGTGTCTAAGAATAATCTTTTATGTTGTTTTCATGTATTATGTTCCTGGTTTCCAAGACACTAAACCTTAAAGATCCTCAGTTTTGTGTAATGTAATGAACGTTTATGTTATAAAAAGGCGGGATGTCATAACCACTACCTTAAATAGGAATATCAATAGGCATGGGTTGAACTCCCAACATTAAAAATCATCCCACTTGATTATGGTAGGCCTAGGGTGGTGGAAAGTAAGGGAGAGTGGAATTCTTTATCCTTGACCCGAGGTGGCATCCAGCTTTCATCCACCGAACAGACGCATCTGAATGGACTTCTATATTGCATAATTGGAGTGGGCCATAGACGAAAAAAGTTCATATCCTGATGTATCCTAGATCCCTATAAAATTTCAGACCAAATGGATTTGTGGTTTCCTAGATATGATTAACTTGGTGGGATATTTTTCTGGGCCGTAGAATCTGGCCCTGAATTTTATCTCTAAATTGGGATGCTAGAATAACCACAATGGAGGCCAAATTAGCACTGAATCCTGAATAATTATATGTTCCTATATATGTCTTCTATAATATCACTAAATTTGGTATTAATTGGGTCTGTATTGTGGGCCCCACATTCTCATCAGTGGGCTGGTGTCCAATCTACCTTCTCCAGAATTGTTTCCTTTCATCGCCAAATATCCCCATCATCCTTTATGAATCCTCCATTGATACCTAAATGAAAAATGTTCATATTAAAGTGTAGATAAATTTAACAAAATATCAAATTAAAATATGGATAATTACATTCCTTAAAATTAGATGAATCATTGGTCCTAAATTGGTGTACATTAGGCATGAAGTGCACAAATGATGAGAATGGATGTTCAAAATTAAAATTCACTAACTCAGGACCATAAGATCAAAAATGAAAATTTAATACCATTAAAATGTAATTAAAATATTTATTTTTATTGTCTAATCACATCCCCCAACTTGAGATTTGCTAGTCCTGAGCAAAATGTATCTCAACAATATGAAATTCGAATTCCCTTTTCCAAAAACATTTTAATACACAATGATCACCAAAAACCCTTATACCAAATAGTCATGAAACCCATAAAACAATTTTAATACAATATAGTTTTATAAGAATATCCCAATCTCAATCTCATTCCTTTGTTCAAATTCATCACCATATTTCATCCAATATCAATTAAGAGTGATGATGTGTTGTGCATCGCATTAGACATGGGGGTTCATCTTTATTCAAGAGGGAAATGATGGAAGAGCTAGGTGGAATCACATATCAATATTAAGATGAGTATTCAAAAAAAATTGTATTATTTTTTTTTTCAATTTTGCCATGGTAATTGAAATTGCACTCAAAAGAGTCAACCCCTGTAGCAAGACTTTGTCGATGAATCCCAGGCTCAAAGACCTTAGGGTACCAAGTGAATCCCACACACTCAGGAATAATCTCGAGTTAACTCAGTCAAAAAAAAATTCAAATTACTAAAAATAGAGATAAAATTACTAACTCTAGGCCAGACAACTATGGCGTCATGATCCCCAAGTGTTGAAAGCCACGCATTAGGTCATTTCATTGCTCTACACGCAAATTTATTGTTTTTTTTAAAAAAAATATTGAATACTCATATTAAAACTAAAATGAACACCAAAACTATGCTATTTATTTAGGGGACCCCATGAACTCAAACTAATACCCCATTATCCAAAGGAAGTGTGTTGTGATTTTTTTATTTGGATGAAAATATAAACCATGAAATATCACATTAGACAGACACACTTTCCAAAATCTATTCTCATGAAATTATACATGGATTAAAATCAGAATCGGGGCATGCTAAATTATTTGATATTCAGTTTCAAAGTGTGAAATGTGTATTACCATGTTCAAAGTTAAAGGAAATTTCCCTTCTATTTACACACATTTTTTTCAAATCATTCATTTTTTTTGACACAAAATCATTTTTTATTTTATCTCCCCCCCCCCAACTTAAAGTAAAAATGTCCCCAATGTTTAAAGAAAATAAAATTTAGAAGGGTGTAGAGGTAGATAATGAGAGTTAAAAAAGGAAATTGAAAACGAGGATCATGGAATGAAGTCACCTGGTGGTTGAAGTCGAAATTCTTGCTGCTCCATTTTAATCCCGTGATATTGATGTCACTCTGAGAATTACCTGGTGGGAAAAAAAGGAAAAACAAACAAACAAAAAAACTATATATATATAATAAATAAAGTAAAATATAAGTATATATATAAAAATTATAGAATAAGGAAGCACAATAAGCCGTAGGTCAGTGGTAAGTGTGTGCCTCTGTCTCCCTTCGGTCCCGGGTTCGAGTCCCCATGGATTTTCCGGTTGTGACGGGGTTTGCCCCAAAACCTACAATGTGGAATTTTAATTTTATTATTATTATTAAATATATTTTTTTTAACCTACAAACACATAAAAATAAAATTAACTAAGGATACATTGTCTTTTTTTAAAATTTCTGGGTAAGGTATTACTCAAGGATCACACCACGTGACATGGATGAATATGGCACTCCTCTTTCATACCAATTGAAACTCATAATATAAGAATAGGTCAAAAATCTATTTTTTATTATTTTTTAATATCAAAATGATTCATTAATCCTATTTAAAATATAAAGTTGATTAAAACAACAAAATGATTGGAAACTTGAAAACCATGGGTTTCCTCCCATGCAGCGCTTTGTTTAACGTCATTAGCTCGACTTGAACCCCCATAACTTACCCAATACCAACTTTAAACATTTTAAGGACCACATGTTTCACCACTTCTACTAGGTTGAGATTCATTCTATTTTTATAATTTTTTTCATACACAAACCTATGTTCTAAAATGAGTGGGAAAACCCAGAGAATATCAGAAATGGTTGATCCAGTTTCCTCTATAGTCTTTCCTAAGACATCAATGATCATTACAATTTTTTTGGTTTCAAGAGAAGAATGAATTACAATTTAAAGGTCATGATTATACCTTATGAAGGGATTCTTTAGTGGGGAGGGAAGGACAATAATTTTTAGCTCGGGTTAGATAGTAAATTTAGACACAATTTGATATTTTGGATCCAACTCAGTTTCATTTTCCAAATTTCTCAAAAAAATTGGTTATTTTTGAATAGAAGATTCAACCACAAAATTGGAAAGATCAGTTTCAGGAATTGGTATGGACTCAAATTTTGTGATTTCTCTTAATGGTTCAGTGATTTGTGTTTTTGAAAAATCATCAATGGAGTTATATTCATGAGACTCAATCCATGATGTCAAATTTCCCTCTTGTGAATATAAAAAATCAGTTTCCTCTTGATTTAAAGACCCTTAAATAATTCCTTTATCAATCTCCATCTATCCCAAATCCAAAGGTTGGTTCTTCAATAAATTTATGAGAGGTTTGTGGGAGAAAAGAGTCTTCTATCAATGATGAGGAAGGGATAGCATGAGTGGGAATGAGTTCCATAACTGTTTCAATGCTTTGTAGTTCTACTCTAAAGGATGAAACCTCAAAATTCATTATCTCTATTTGTTGAAACAGTTTTTCAAGTAATGGATGTAGATCAGGATGGATAAGGGGTTTATCCAAATGGTCTATTCTAAGTGGATAATTAAGTTATTGGAATTCCATAGGAGGGTGTTTAGATTGGATTTATAGGGATTTAAACTCATTATATGTTGGAATTTTTTGTGGATCATAGGAGTTAAAACATTTTGGTTCATTAGTTTGTTGATGATCCCACCAATATAAATTAGGATGGTCATTGTACATCACACATGGGTTTGGGTGATCAAAGTAGGGATAGGTTTTTCATGTTTATACTTGTTCAAAATTGACTTCCATATGAGTGAGGGGGTGAGAACAGAGAAGAGGGATGAAAAAAAAGATTATAGTGTCTAGTAAAACTTACTTAGGTCCCTGTAAACGGCACCAAAATTTGATTCATGCTCAAATTTACCCAAGAGAAGAAGGTAGAACGGTCCTTGTAGTCTATCTTGGGTTGTGGAATCCTCAGAGACCTAAGAAGTAACCTATAGACACGCACATTCTAAGGACTGTTTTTGGCTATGAAGTGTCCAAATTGGGTTGATTTTAGATGGTTTTAAAGGATAAATAACAAATTTAAGTTAATTTAAATTAAGGTAATGAGTTGATCCTAGGTTATCGCTCGGGTGGATTGGATGAATTCCTTTTTTAATGATTTCAATTTCTTATATTTGAGATGGGTTCATTTAATAAGTTCAAAAAAAATCATCACTTATTGGTTTAATTCCTACACACCCTAATACTAATCACCTATACACTTGAAGGATCAATGTTTTGAGCACTCCAAGGTAAAGGTTCGTATTGTCACTTGAAATGTGTGACCTTAAATTCAATAAGGATGAAGAGGTTTAAAAATTATCAAATAAAAATATCATTTAAAAAAAGTGATTAGCAATTAATGGAGTGAGAAATAACATCCAATCCAGCCCCTTGCTACTCCCTTGGATCAACCCATAAAAGAGTTATCCCTCCATTTATTACATGTCTTCAATGGAAGTAGGAAGTAGACTTACAAGGGTGGAATTGAAGAAGTAAAAACAACAAAAATCGATCACTCCACCATTGTGTGATAAATATTACAAAGTATGGTGTGAAAAAATTCATACCTTGAACCAAAGGTATCAGTGTGATATGTAGAAGAATAGAATAAGAGTAAAGGAAGAACTTTTATTAAGAAACTAATGTGAATTGAACAACTTACATGAGAAAGAAATGTGATTACAAACACAAAGCGGCAGCATAAAACTACAATGAAACCAAGCACCAAAAATCATCAACTCCTTCACCACCATTTCCTTAATTAGGCATATCAAGAAGAATGGGTAGAGATCCCAATAGTAAAAAGCATCCCACTTGATTATGGTAGGCCTAGGGTGGTGGAAAGTAAGGGAAAGTGGACTTCTTTATCCTTGACCCGAGGTGGCATCCAGCTTTCATCCACCAAACAGACGTGTCTTAATGGCCTTCTAGATGGATTAATTGGAGTGGGACATAGAATAAAAAGGTGAATATCTGGATGTCTACTATCTCTCTGTAAAATTTCTGCCCAAATGGATTTGTGGTTGCTGAGATATGATTAACTTGGTGGGATGTCTTTCTGGGCCGCAGAATCTGGACCATAATTTTATCTCTAAATTGGGCCACCTGAATAACCATAATAGAGGCTGAATTAGCACTGGATCCTAAATAATTATATGTTTCTATATATGTATTATATCATATCATGAAATTTGGGCTTAATTGGGTCTGTATTGTGGGCCCCACATTCTCATCAGTGGGCTGGTGTCCAATCTGCCTTCTTCAGAATTGTTTCCTTTCATCGCCAAATATCCCCATCATACTTTATGAATAATCCATTGATCCCTGAATAAAAAATGTTCATATTTAAGTGTAGATAAATTTACCAAAATATCAAATTAAAATATGGATAATTACATCCCTTAAAATCAGATGAATCATTGGTCCTAAATTGGTGTACATTAGGCATGAAGTGCACAAATGATGAGAATGGATGTTCAAAATTAAAATTCACTAACTCAGGCCCATAAGATCAAAAATGAACATTTAATACCATTAAAATTTAATTAAAATATTTATTTTTATTGTCTAATCAATTATTCAACAAAACCAATTTGAATCTCCAAAAACCTACCTTAGATCTTGTTACCTAACATCAATATAGCCAAATATCATCATGATTGGCATAAACTATCATAGATCTATCCCCAACAGACTATATATATGAATATAAGAGAGGAAATAAGAATATATCTAAGTAAAATCACTAAAAATTGAGACTTAACAATCAATCAATCCTTCAACACACCAAGATTTTCTAACGGATCGCTCCTAGATCAAAGGGGAGAGTCTCCATAGCCTTTGGGAGGATAGAAAACTGGGTTAGGGTTGGAATAAGTGAAATACAAGAGTTTTATGAGTAAATCCAAGTTAGATCCATATTTTTAGGATCTAATTTTTAACCATGCATGGTTGGGTCACTCGGTTATAAAAATCATGCACCAATTGTGCACCAGTCACTGCCTCCCAACACCCTTCGCGTGGTTGGCTTGCATGGTTAGAAAAACTATGCACAAACCATGTTTTTTTCTCTATTATAAAAACCCACAGTAACTCCTAAGTGTCCAAATGGTTTTTCCAAACCGTGGGCCTAATCGTGCGCCTATGTAGAAGCCTTTGTTTCACTTTTCATGGTTTCCTATAGGAGTTTCATTTTTTTTTACTAACCGTTCTCAAACTGTGAACCTCCAGAAAAGCCCCAAAAACATTTCAAAATTCATCTAAACCCTCAAAACTTTCACCAAAACACTTTAAACACTTTAAATAAATAAATAAAGGGTTACTTAATTGAAACTATGGGTGATGTAATACCCTTTAATGAAAATATAGTTGGGTATTCAAAATATAAATCTATGGCATGGAAAATCAAGGGATAATTTATGCAGCATAACTGGTGTACATAAAAGTTTATGGAAGTGATAAATGAGAGATAAAGGTAGTAAATAATTATTTGGGAAACATTTTAAATAGTAAAGTAATGTTTATAAATACAAGAAAACATAATGAATTGAAAATCAAAAGGATTATTACAAATGAGTGATTGAATTGAAAAAGAGGGAGAAAATCATTACCTTGAGAGTTTACTTCTTAAATCTTGGGAGAAGATCCTTAGAACCCTAAAAACTCCTTAGAGTGACTCTATAGAGGTAAAATGAGTTTAAATTCATGATTAATGGATTTATAGTGAAGATTAATGGGATAATGGGTGGGTATTTATAGCAAAGAGAGGGGGTTATTTATTAATTTCCAAACTTAGGCCTTGGACACCTAGTTAATAAAAAATAAAAAACCATTTTCCATATCATGGTTTTGACCAATGGTGTTTTAAAAAAAAAGAGTGGTTTTTAATATTTTATTATTTTAAGAACCAAACTCCTTAAAATAATATCAGTCATTATGTTGAAGTGAGTCATGTTCACAAAGAATTGTTTTTAAAATCATAAAATATCCTTTAGGTTTTGGAAGGTTCTATATAGGTTTGTAAAAACAATATTATCACATTAAAATGAATTATTTTAATTAAAAACACTTTTTGGTTGAAATAACCCTTTATAGAATTTATTGCATCACCTTTAGGTTGTTATGATGTCATAATACTTACTATATATTCACATTGTATTTAATTTTTACCAAAAAATCAACTTTCTTAAAAAATTATGAAAAATTTACCATTGGATAATTTTTACATGATTATTTAAAAAATAATATTTATTTTATCAAAATAGTTTTTTAAATATAAAAATTTTAAATTTTAAATAAAAAATATTATCTATTTAAAAAAATTATTTTATAGAATAATCAACTTTCTGGCCCTTATAAAAATTACTCAAGAAATTATAAAATTATATTATCATTTACATTTTAATAAATATTATTTTATAAGAATATTTCATAAAAATAAATTGTATTTAAAAAAATTTAATTTATCATAAAAGTATATTTTAATTGAAATTATATATTTTCTAAACAAATATGTTTTCTTTATATTCAAAAATCTATTTATCATATTCATCATATATTAATGTGTATTTTTTAAATAAAATAATAATGAGAATGGGATTTAAGAAACCACTATTTCATTTATAAAAGGAAAATTACACATTTATAATACTAAGGTCAAGATACATAAACTCTTATTACACTGGTATACACCTTAAGGGTATGTTGTGTGATGTTTGCACTTTCATGGGGTGGATCAAACAACATAGATCTAGTGGTGATATCTAATAACTTGAACTTTTCCCATTAGAGGTTATTCTCAAGCCTTATTTTTGAATCTCTACTTGGGCTTGGTCAAGTGTTAACCCCAATGATGCTACCTCCCTCCCAATCTCTAATAAATAAGCTTAATGAGGCATGATTCTACTAGTCAAGTCCATGGTATCTCCCTTCTATGTTAACTAGTTATCATTACTACTCTTAATATAAAATAATAATAATGGTCACTTTATAATGATTATATTACCAATGGTCACAATTCCCAATGGTCATATTGACCAATGATCACATTGACCAATGGTCAGGTATTTTTCATATAATTGTTAGATCCTAACATCAATTTTTCTTATTAAAAATCATATATATATTCCACCATTCTCATAAATTTACTTCAATTATACACTTCCCTTTATAATTTCTATCGTATTCTTAATATTTCTATTTATTTTGACAGTCTTCATGGAAGGAGTGATTTTCATTGAAAAACTTGAGCCTATGGAATTTACTCTTGTGTACGTACTATTGTTTGGTATTTATTTTGATTTATTATTCCTAACTGTAATAGTATATATAATTTAATGAGTTTTAATGGAATTTAATAGATTTTATATGTGATTATATTATAGTACATAATAAAATAATCATTGTGAAACATGGGTTCTTTTATTTTCAGCAACACACCATGCCAATCTTGTCACATCTATTGTGGGTCGGACTGAAACCCTACCCACCCTAACCCACACTGGGTCCAACACTCTCATTGAAACTATTATATTCTATACCATAACCATAACCACAATAAAATATCATATATCTATATCACTGCTGCACACCACAACCACATCACATATCCACCTTGGTAGTATTTTGAAAACATGAAGGACATCAACCTTGTGACCTCCTATTACCATACACGAACCCCACCAAGTATTATTACCCCATCCACATAACCAGTCTACAACAAGGCATCACAACCCATACCGCACCTAGAAGGGTGAGTGGGGAAGAGAGATTATCCATCCATGCATTCCCTCTTCATACTGGATGTCAGGGAATACACATGAAACCCAGAACATATGGGTGTCAATGAGGTTATCTGACTCAAGTGGGTGAATAAAGAAATCACAAGAAAATACAAGTATAATAAAACCATTCACAAACCTAGCTTAAGGGGGATTCTATCAAATCAGCATTGCCACAAACCAAATAATCACCACATTTCCATTGCTACACACTACCATCACTGACAACCATCTCACCTCAAACCAACCCCACTTACTATATGAAACAACCACAACACCCATTCAAAGTTTCCCGTTTAAATGAATAATTTGAAATTTTCTAGATTTACTATTACCAGCCATATTAAATTCAATTTTACATTCATTCCCATATTTAATAACAAATTATTCTCAATTATCTTCTGTGTTTGATCCAACCTTTACCCAATCATTTAAATTAACTAAAATTAATTTATAACCCATGATTTATTTCAATTCTATCCACACCCATTACCAATTTATCTTTACAAATCACATTCTATTACAACTGAGAAACTATAAAAAATCACCCCAAACCATCAACCAAATCATTTCATAATTTCCCCATGACTCGAACTATCTTCTCCCACAATAACCACACAAAAGTTCTTCTTTCCAAACAATAATTCGTACCACCATTATGCATCAACATATGCTTTTCGTTTTTCCATTCATGGAAAGGTAGCCACAACCTCCCAAAATAATCTATACCAACATTCTAAACCACCCACAATAATTACCACATAATAGCCCAAGAAATATCTATAAAACCTACAATACCACAAAAAGAATTATAGTAGAACATAATAGAAAATTCCATTAATAAGTAATTCCACAATACCCCTTTTTAAAACATTCCATCATATTCATTCAACATCTATTACATGGGTGATAACACAATAATTTCATGTTCCACACAACCATTTCATTACCGTCTTTACATGATTACTCGTTTATGAATTTTGGTTCCAAAAAATCAATCATTGCAGCATTTTATAAATTACATCATCTCCAAAATTATAATAGAAACAACTATAAGCCATCAATCAGAATAAAAATCAAGGAAAAGTGTCATAAAATGTGTTTCACCCCTATCCTCTTAGGTTTTATTTATTTCAATTCATTATATTTATTATTATAATCTATACTTTCCACCCAATTAAAGAAAAATAATTTTTATTCCACATTACACACAAAATAGAAGAGAGTTCTCAAGTATAACACCCTGACATGAATCACTCAGTCCATGTCATGGTGTTGTATGAACTTATGCATACCTCCCCATAAGTAAGAGGCTTATGACTAGTAGAAATAACCTATTTGGAAACATGGGGAGACTATTCCCTCAGTAGTAGATATCCAACAATCAAAAATTTGACAGAAGTGATAATAAATAACTGAATTGACAACACCCACATTAATATATTGAAATAAATAAGGAAAAAAAATCCATAAATTAATGAGATTACATACAAGAGTAACATCCATTCAATAGGAACCCCATATATGGTGGATAATTCTACCAAAGTAAATAAAAGACTGGAAGATAAATGGGATATGATTATAATAGATCCTAGCATCTATCCCATCATTACCTCAGTCTACCCTACTCTTCCTACTCAACTAACCGACATAGGGACCTTTCCTTTTGTTAGATCCCTAACCATAAATTTTTCACATGCATCAATATGCTCGTGTAGGGTGTGAATATAAAACCCATTATGATGCCACTAATTCATCCTTAGGATAAGTGAAGCATGTGTATATAAAGTTGTTTTCTATTAATGGAAAATAAATTTAAATAATCTTACATCTCAACGAGTCATTGTGTGTTAAACAGACCACCATGAACCACATCCCCTACCTACTTAAGTACCATGTTAGAAGATATTCCATATAAATTCATTTTTCTAATATTCACGAGGTAGCACAATTCATATAACAACTAAACCAACCCATTGATAGATATCCACATTAGTCTCAAAAATAGGTTACACATTTCATCCCCTAACTTAACTATCTAGTGATGGATAACCACATATAATCAGAACAATTAGCATATGATATTCCATGAATCAACCATATTATGATGGATAACCACCATATAATCAACTCAAAATCACATACCATCACACTATGTAATAAGAAGAGTTCTCATAGGGTTACACATGAACCCACATGCTAATCAGGTCATAGAATAGAATTCTTATAGGGGAAGACACACAAACACATGATAATCAACACACATAGTAGAGTTATCAGGATACATAGGTAACTACAATATAATAAATCCATATATCTTTATAGAAAAGTTGAAACATGGTAAAGACTTCCTACCTCAAGTGTGATAGAGTCTAATTTCCAAGAAACAACACCTGAATCGATCCTGGTGAACTAAATCCCTAGGATCAACCCCAAATTCATCACAATATATTTTCATAAAGAATAAGCAAGAAGAAATAAGTATCCATGGAAAATATTGGCTTAGAATAATTAAATAAGAATATATGGAAAGAAAAACACTTCAAACAGAGAAGAGATGAGGAGGAGGGATCCAAAACCACCGAATAGACCCCCCAGTGTCTGTAAAAGTTAAGTGAGGTTTGGGGTGAAGGAGGAAGAAATAAAATTGGGTTTTCTAGTGTAATTAAAAAGTTACCATTAATGAAATTTTCTCCCAAGTTCCCACCAGCTAGATAATGTCTCTCACTGGCTGGAAAATGATGGATCACTTACTGGTCAGTGGGTCCAAATAGCAATATAGGCCATTGGTCTTCCCACTTACTGAAAGGCGGATCCTCATTGGCTAGTCGGTGGCCTCCTGCAACAACATTTCAGCTGCAGATCAACCATGTTCCTCATGAACCCACTCTCACAATATAATGAGGCCCCAAACTATCAATAATGGATAAAAATACATATGATTAGATAGATGAAAACCAAATAGTAATGAACATTGAATCTGAGGGGCATTACAAAATCGCCCTTCAAGGACTTCTTATCCTCGAGAAGTATCTCTAAGGGTATCCTATGAACAATTCAGGCCACTACACATAAATTTAATAATCTCAATCCCAATTCCTATCTTGAATGCATCAATATTGACATAATACATAGAAAAGGGTTATTTTCTTCCATCGCAGCACTTTCTCACTCCACTCCATGATCTGCACCAGATGTTCCTCAGATGAAACATCTACCTCTAGCTTGACATCCATATTATCATTCACAAGTGTTTGTTATGGCTCATATATATGAATTTTTGACATGTGAAACACATCATTCATACCTCAATGATGTGGATAATGAACAAAATAATAATATACCACCTTGATTCATTACATAATCTCAAACATTCCAAAAACCTTTCTTGTTAAATTCCCCTATTTCTATACCCATTGATTCCCCAACTAGGGTGACACCTGTAAGAACACATGATCACCCACTTTGAATACCAATGGTCATATAATTCAATTAAAATAATAAAATTCTATACTCTAAGTGGTAATCAAACACTTAAAAATCAAACTCATCCACTCATAATTTTCCTATACTAGATTCAATTTGATCATTATCGACTCGCTCATCTTAAGCCAACATAATTGTGAACGACATGGTCGACCATAAAGTACCTCAAATGGGAAAATTTGAATTGATACTAAAATTTATTATTATACACAAACTCTATCGAGGATATATTATTATCCCATGCTCCAATAAAATTGAGCACACATGCTTTAATCATGTCTTCCAGAATTTGGATCATCCTCTCAGATTGTCCATTGGTTTGTGGATGATATGTCATACTCATCTTCATCTAAGATCCCATCTCCTTTTATAGGACTTACCAAAATAGATATTTGAATAATTCATCTTGACACAACATGATACTCTAAAGCACACCATAAAACCATATGATCTTATAAATATACAACCTACCTAACTCATACATTGATTGGTTCTCTCAAATAGGAATTAAGTGTGTGATCTTCGTTAACTAATAAATCACAACTCATGATACATCTTTACTCCCAAAATTTTTAGGTAGTCCCATGAAAAATTCCATCCACCTCATCCCACTTACACATGGGAATAGGGAGAGGATTCAACGATACACTTGGTCATTGGTGTTCCACCTTTATCCACTAGAAATTAATACTATGGGTGGAAAATTTTGAAAAAACTTTCTTTATACCTAACCACCAAAAGTGTCGCCTAATTTCATGATACATATTATTTTATCCCAGGTGCACTTCCCATTATTATTCCTGAGAGTCTCTCAAAAACTCTTCCTCATTTTAGTGGGAAGCACAACTCTTTTATGCATGTGAAATATGTCATTCCTTTCCAAGGACAATCCTAAAATAGGAAAATCTTCAATCAATCATTTCCACATCACCTAATAGTATGAATCAGATTCCTAACTCACCTTCATTAGATCCACCAATGAAGAAGTGATAACTAAGGGAGCATAGGCTATCACACCTTGATCCTAAAATTCACCCATATTTTAATCTACTAACAATATTGTAAAACCCTTCCCCTTTCCAAAGTATGGGTTTGTTAAAAAAAATTAGTGCGCCACATATGAATCCCTCTTTTATGGGTGTTTTTCAGCCTTTCAATACATGTATGGAGTGTTTGGGGGCCCAAAGCCTGGATTTTAGAAGGAAGAACATAAAACTATATTAAGAGGGCCTACTGCAGTTCCACCTACTATCCAATGACAATCCAATATCCATGTATGGGAACTAGGATCACTAAACAGTCGGTGTGACACCAGCTAGCTGGTGGAGGACAACGACTAGTTGGTGGCCTCCTGTGTAGTTTAAAATTAGGGGTAGCCCCATAATTTTACCCAAGTCCACCCCTTTTTTCTCATACTTAGGATTTTCTCTCCCCCCCACCATTTGGAAATTATCACTTCCCATTCCCCCTTTTTCCTCTTTTTAAAACCATGGTGGATCTTCTTTATTCATGGTATGTTTTATCCATCACTAGGTGTGATCTAGAGCTTATGGTTAGTCTATGAGTCTTATTTTTACCTTTATTCATTTAGTTTCTAGTGTTCCCTATCTTGTTTATTCTAATATGGTATATTTCTTGGGATTTTTTTTACTTCATTATTTTCTCCTATTTTAGGTGGAACTATAAGTTGATATTGGGTGAGTATACCCTTCTAATAATGAGGTAGGTGGTCCATGAATTTAACCCATATTATCACCATATTTTCTTCAAGTGATGCATTGTGTGGTCATACTAGATTTTTTGGGTATTGACCTAATTTTGAATTAATCTTTTTAATTCTATTTTTCTTATTTTGACACCCTTTTACATGCCTTGAGCCTTAGAGAAAGGTGATTCCTAGTAGAAAAACTTTTTAATGATATTTACCTTGAGATTTTAAAACAAAATTGTAATTTATGTTTTATAAAAGGTAAATGGATAATACTAAAGGTATGACTCTAGTGGAAACATTAACCTTGAATTATATTGATATTATTAAATGACTATATATGTTTAAAATCTTAAAGAATTAAAATTTATATCAATGATTATGAAATGGAATTACCCAATCATTGATCTTTTAAATGGAATTGAAAGATTGATGATTTCTTTATTAAATAAAGGGTTATTAAAAGGGTAATACCTAGATTGGTATGTGACCCTTGAGTTGGTTCAAGTGAGTTTGTTGATTTTGATTCATAAAATTATGAATTATGATTGAAATGTATTTTCATGAAATGAAAGATTGGATCATGAAATTACCATGATATAGTAAAATGGTAAACTATGGTTTATGAAGTGGGTGATAATTGCAATAACATGAATTGATGATGTGGGTTTTGAAATGAATTTTGAGGTGACTTGGTAAATATTAGAATGTGTAATGAGATCAAAGTTATAATTAGTGAATGGTATAATGAATGGTAAAATTAATGGTACTTGGAATGAAATGATAATTCTTGAATTATAATTTGGTTTGAAATGGAAAATTCCCATCAATTCAGTCATGATGACTTTAGAGAAAATACTCATATGGATGTTCTTTTATGATTATGAAAACATCCATAGGGGTGGTTTTTGATAACTATAAAAACACTCTTATTGGTAGTTTGTGATAACTAATAAAACACCCATATGGGCAGTCTATGATAACTAAGAAAGCACCCTTAGGGGTGTTCTCTGATAACTAATAAAACACTTGTATGGGTGGTCCATCATAACTATGAAAACACCATTAGGGGTGGTCTATGATATCTAAGAAAACACTTGTATGGGTGTTCTATGAAAACTAAGAAAACACCTGTATGGGTGGTTTATGATAACTTGAGAAAACTACCTTCAGGAAGATCATCATATTATGGTTGACATATTCCATGAAACATGCTCAAAGATACCCCCTACACTGGATAAAGCAAGTATAGTCAATTGAGGTCATGCTCCTGAGGATCTATGGTTGTATAGTTGATCTTGGGTGTTACCATAGATCCCAAGCATCAGTAGTTATTTACTAATTTTATTTAAATTGCTTAAAACTATTTAAATAAATTACAAAACTTATTCATACACTTTTATTTCAGACTAGTTACATTTGGTACATCATTAATGGTAGTCTATTGAGTTTTACTCACACCCATATTGGGCCACCATGGCACTTGGGAACTTGAACAGATATCACAATTTGGACATGGGTTATAATTTTAGGGAAAAGGCTCATTGCATGATGATATTTTTGGAACGCTAGGAGGGAGTATGGATGATAGAACCAGGATGGACTTGAGACCGGTTGGGTATGAGTTGTAGTTTTAGTTTTATTTTGTTATTTTGTTGTCCTATATATATGATCCACCCTTGGGGGATCCATTGTGACATGTATGGAATACTCCCCTGTTTTAGAATTTTGATACTATAGTTATTTTTGGAACTTTACTTAACTTATATTTGATACTCTATTATTGTTTTATATTATTTTATATTATTTATACACTTAATAGAGGTTATATTCTCCCCACCATACCACCTTACACCCTTGATACTAGTCAGAAGCCTCTGACATATGGGAGGCACGCTTGAGGTGATGCAGTGACTCTGACCAAGACATTGATCTATATCCAGATAGGGGACATTAAAAAGTGGTATCAACTATTATCTTTCCTTTATATTACAACTTGTTCATGGTAGATAGAATAATATGATGTTTCGGATCTTGGAAATGAACTTGTGCCTAAGAGTGATCAACTCACATATGAGGGAAAAACAACTTTCTAGGGATGTGACTTGTTGTTCATGAAATTTTCTTGTTACAGTTGCAATATTTCACCTCAACTGATGCACCTAATTTATGATATTATTATTTATAGGATTTTTACTCTTTGTATGGTATGGAAATAGAGTATGTGTGCATTCATGCATCATGCTAGTCATATAGGATTTATATGGAATCCATATGGTGCATGTGATTCATAGATACCTGTGATTTATTTATATGCTATTGCTTTATATACTACCTATGATTTATATCTACTAGTAATTTATATCTTCCTGTAGATTAGAACAATTGAGGGGTTGGTTATTTAAAGTGCCAGCAATTATTTATATGGTGTTTTCCCATATAATACTATGGTGGTATCTTACATGAACAACTCCCTGAGTGGACTCTAGTTAAATATAAAGATATAAATGAATTATTATATAATGGTTTTGATAAAATAAATTTACAATAATTAACTTATAAGTTGTTTTACCTTATAACTTGTGAATGAAATTCTTATCTCACTAAACCTAGAATGTGATATCCAAATAAATGATGAATGGTTGAAACATGGAATCTTGAAAATTAATGGAAATTAATAAAATGTAAATCCTAAGAGACTAATTATAGATGTACTAGAAGAGTAAATGGTGATCAGAATAGTTCTTGGTTTAATTTCACTTAAATTTTGGAGATTTTAATTAAATTGAAATGAGTAATGATGAAAACTTAAATGAATGAGGTGACTTAGAGCCCCTGTATTCTTATATTGAACCTATGTATGTTTAGCGGGGGTATTTTGAGTTTCGATTTATAGGATTCCAATTATCCAAGGTGAATAACTAGTAGGTTTTAGAGTGTGTTATACTATATTCCTTACATTTAGAGATATAACCTAATTCCGGTAAGGTCATATGATCTATATAGAGATCATGGTTTATAAAAACCTCCTGATGTGGGGTGTATATGATAGAATATTTTTTTGTCTTAATTAAACACCTTTTAATCTATGACCCTGAGATTCGAAGTATTTCATGTTTTTCAAAACCCTTACAAGCTGATGTTCCGGTAGGTTATGTCATTATGTATGGGTCTGAGAACCCTAGAGATGGGTGTTTGGGTACATTGGATGTCATGTGAGTATGAAATGGGAATGAGAAGTTTTCCTTGGGTTATTACTTGTGTAATATATGATTTTCATACTAGGAAAAATAACTTAGTGTCCCTTTTAGATGTGACTTAGGTTTAGTGAGTCTATGCCTTTTTATGTGTGAGGGTAAATCATGGTAGGGGGTAGCCTAGTTTTTTGAGTGTCTTAGAGGTGGAAAGTTATTAAATTATTGTATATAAGGTTTAAGCATAGAATTTAATTATTATATATGGATTGGTCATGGATAAATCCCTTGATGATGTTAGTATAGGTATGGAATACCTTGTCGGTGTGATCAAATCGGGCATAAGGTGCCCTGTGCAAGTGGACACCCTTAGAAGGGTTAAATAAGGGTGTGTGAGTTTCCTGTTGGTTGGTGATATAAATAACCTTGAGTTTAATTTTTATTTTCTCCTATCTATGTTGGGTTTCAAAAGGTATAACTAATCGAGTGCCTGACCCTATTGATCTCGGGTTCACTTAAGTGCATGTTGGGAGCATGGGTAGGCGCTTTTGATTTAGGAATGATGTTAGTTGGAGGGAAATCATGTGATTAACCTTGAGCATATTAAGATTAATAATATTTAAAATGATTCATTGAGGGGTCTCTATCTTTATGGGACTAACATGTCGTAAGATCATGATCAGTAGTTTAGGCATGTGAGCCTTGTATCTATGTGATACGGCTAATGGGAATGTGATTCAAGCTCTTTATTGGGTCAGGTGAGAATGATACCCCTAGGATTCAAGTATAATGAGGTTTTTTGTATTACCTGTGTGCAAGGACTATTATTTTATAATCCATTTAGTTGAACAATGGGATGTTTTTGGTTCTATAGTGATCTTAAATTCATGACTGCTCATTAGAGAGCCATGGGTCCATACCAAGTTTTGTTTGATAGATTACTCTAAGATCTAGGTAATCTGGGAAAGTACTAAAATACTTTTTATAGGATTATATAAGACCTTGAGGTTAATTTTAAAATCTATTTTGTTAATGTTAAATATCAATGGGTGTACTGATATTTCATAACATGGTTGAACCATATTTCCATGTTATGGTTGTCTATGTTTTAGCAAATAAGTGTGTCTTGAGAGGAGTGATACATGTATCTCGATGAAGGAGACTATTCAGGTTATTATTATTTAGTGGTTTTAGTATATTCATGTGATAATAAGTAAACCATTGACTATGAGTGGTTTGACCCTCATTACAAAGGGAAAATTGTGGAAAATGAGAATGGTAACATCCCAGTGATCTAGTGTTGGGTTTTTTTTCATATTTCTTTTGGAACATTAATGTGAGTGGGGAATCCACGCTTGGCAATTGTATTCAGTGATGGATAGGACATGATCCATGGAGACCATTTTTTCATCCCATGATGTGATGGTGGGGATGATCCTATGGTGGGGAGTTTCATATAGTTCATGGTTTTATGACGCTCGTGTGAAGGGTCGCGAGTGTGGTAAGACCACTCATTGGATGATTGTTGGATTAATATGCATGTGAGTAGGTGGATCTGACTCTACCATATTTCCTTGTAATTAATTAGGTGATCCAAGAATGGTTTGGATCATTGGTGAATCAGTATCCACATAGGGCATGATGGCAGTTTTGATCACTTAGAGATTTAGTCATGGAAGTCACACTAGGCATCAAGTCCAGACATTGGTGTGGGTGTTTGGATCATCATGGGACTACCTTTAGGTTTTTAAGCATCATGATATAGTGTCTTAATTAAACATTTTCAGATTACACCATGTGTTTTTAGATAGGTTATTCGAAGTAGATACAGTCTATTGTATTTTATAGAATTTAATGAGGTGGATTAGAAACCACATTGAGCATGTGGTTTTGGATACAAAAAATGTGGTATAATCTTGGTCAGGGATTTTCGGGGGAAGTTGATGAGCTCATAACCTATGTTGATACAGTTTTGGTTCCTTGACTAGTGTTCTCTTGTATGATTTTTCTTTGATAAGTAATTCCTATGGTGGGGAGTGCACCATGGATAGACTAAGCACATGGCGCTCACCTCGAGTAGTACCAAACAATGTTAGAAGTGACATGATATTAAAACCAAATTATAGGCAACTATAGTATTATAGCACCGCCTAGATAGAATTATATGAGATATGAAGGAATGAAAGGTACCTAGGTATGGATATTGATTATTTTCCTTCAGGTTGAATCTATATAGTTGGTGTTTTATGACCACTAGATACGGGTAATGTTCAGGAAATATGACTAGATGTTGTTATCAAGAAGTGGTTGTTTGATAGTGGAGTCGAAGGTACCTTTTTAATCTATAATGTCATTTCTATGAGAGTTTTGAGGAAATGACTTATGTGAAAAATCAGTACCAAAAGAGAAATTGTGCTTTAGGGTGTGACTTCAAGTGAGGATGATCTAGTTCAGACTAGTGGCATTAACCCATGAGGCATGTTGTTGGTAAACTAAGAATTCAAGGATACCATTATAAGTGGGAATTGTGATGGTTTAGAATGATTAGAACCACTATGCATGATATTATGGGTTTTTATTTTAATCAAGTAGAGCTGGTTTGGGGCAGTTTTGGAATGATCATAACCAATGGGAGGTTTTGTTTTAGTTTATTCATTGGGAGTCGGTGACCCTGATGGGTCATGATACATGTATAAGGATGCTTGGTAATGCTCTAGAATGCAACTTAGGGATGAGATGTTGTATGGTCGGGATTTTATAAAACCCCTACCATTTTTAAAGTATGAGTTCATTTAAAATTTTAGTGATACTTTTATAAATCCCTATTATATGGGTGTTTTTCGGCCTTTCGGGATGTGTCGAGGGTGTTTGGGGGCATGAGGCCTAGATTTTAGAAGGAGGATTAGAGGGATTCTATAGTTCTATTGGCTATCCAATGGAAATCTACCAGCCTTTCATGGGAACTAGTCCCACCGGCCAACCGGTGGCCTCCTGTGCAATTTTTAAATAGGGTTAGCCTCATAATTTTACTCGGGGTGACCCCTTTTTTCTCCCTCTCAGGATCCCCCCCCCCATTCGGCCAGTATCACCTATAATGGTCCCTTATTATTAATTTGAAGGATATGGTGGATCTTATTCATCTATGGTATGTTTTATCTATCATCATGTGACTTACTGCCACCCCAACCCACTGATTGGTTTTCGAACTGATGGCCACTTCTATACCTCAGGCATGCCACCTTATACGCTAGAGGCTGCAAACTAGCAGTGAGGTTTTAGGTTCATACTATGGGAAGACTATACCCCTTATATAAGAGTATGAGATAATTAATCAATAACCAAGTATCATACATCACATATAAACTAAAATAAGAAGTAGTAAATATAAATAAAACTGATAATAATGAATTGTTGTAGGGGTTTAAATAGTCATGTCACACATACAGCAGACTGTTTATTGGGTCGATCACATATACATACTATTACAAGGGGAAAATAATAAAATATGCTAGATCCATGAAATCCTTGATCCAAAACTCATCCTAAGATTTATGTAAATTTCTAATCTGTCCTGCTTGATCAAACCTAGGCCTCAGCCCAATCTGTACCTACAACCAAGTGAACATCTTATCGAGTAACCAAGTATAGCGGTGGCCTAAGCAAGGTATGAGTACAAAACTTAGTAGGTCCCCACCAAAACAATATCATACTAACTATTATATGTATTGATATTTTCACATGATTTGTTTCACTAAAATAAAATCCAGATCTTGAAACAAATAAAAAAATTGATCCTTAGGTTTGTGACCCCAATCGACCATACATACTTCAGCCAGTGTCAAGGTGTATTTGAGAATGTCTTGATGACCATGAACTTAAATGAGTTTTAACCCATTTTCTTCCTCATTCATTCCCAAAAACTCCACACACACGCCCTCCTCTTCCTCTCCTCTCCTGTGGGAGATCTCCTTTGTTATTAGTCTGAATCAAGCACTGTCAGATACATTGGAATCCTAGAGGTGAGTCTATAATTCCTCTTACCTATTTTCTCAATTTCTCTTCTTGTTTTTGGCACAATCATTATGAGATCTAATATTCCATATTTTTAAGATCTTTTTCTAGATCTTTTTTTTCTATTGTTTCAACTCAAATCAAAGGTTGGTAATGGATGAGTAAAGATTACTTAGTATAGGGTAGGTGGTCTATGTATTTTCCCTAAAATTGTCACATGTTTATAATATGTTTTCATTGTTTCATATGTCATATTTTCTACATGTTTCTCCTAAATTGGTTAACTCCTTTAATTAAATTAATTCAACCATGAATATGTGTCCCTTAACACCATCATAGGTTGATGACCTTGGTTTGAACCACCCCCTTAGGGTGTGTGATATTAATTTTTGTATATGAACATGCTTTACTTATATAACCAAGCACCCTCCTAATGTGTTTTGGCTTATCGCAAATGATTCAATGACTAAATGGATTCAATTGAGTGGTGAAAAGGGAATGGGTGTCTTACTTTCCCATTTGGTTATTATCACCTTATCTTTGGGACTTTCCTTGTATATTTTATGGCTAAGTGAAAATTTAATACTTTGATGTATTCCTTTGGCACTTTTAAATGAAATAATAAAAGGTATGGTAACTTTTTATATATGCCATGGATCTTTATTTACATTATGTTTAAATGTTCATAATTACCATTTTTTCATGGTACTAAACCACCCCTTGGGTGTGTTGAGACTGTCAGTTACTAATGGAAGTTTTTATTGAATTTAATGATACATTAATGGTATGACCATGTCACTTGGCATTTTGGGAACTTATAAAATGAAATGATTAAAGTTATGCTTGAATTGAAAGTCTAAATGGATATTATCATGGCTTATGTTAATTTATTAAATGTAATGTGTCTGGTTATTATTTTATACCTTGAGAAATGCTTGGATTTCGATACAGAATGCCATGGACAGATCATGTGTAACTTTGAATTGAATTAATTATGAATGTCTAAGTGGTGTTGGACATGACGCTCATCATCTATTGATTGTAATTTTTGTACATGGTGCTCCTTGTTGATTGGTGGTAATTATTGGACACAACACTCCACCCTTCCTAAGTTTAGGTCGTTGGACATGGTGATCCTACGCTTATTTGAAATTGTGGACATGGTGGTCCTAATAATTTATTTGAAATTGTTGTACATGGTGATCCTCATAATTTATTGGGAATGGTTTCACATAACACTACATGCCCCTTAAGTTTAGATACCTGGGTTGATGACCCTTAATTAGATATGAATTCCCATATAATTATTATTTTACATTGATGCCTTAGTTATATACCATGGGTCTCAATTCAATTTATATAAAATGTAAAAGTCTTAGAGACATTTTGTCTTGGGCTGAAGTAGGTAGAATCGGTCGAGTGTTCTATGGGGAACTCGAGATATTATGTTCAATGTTTATTTACATTTCTCTACTACCTTAATTTTATTATACCAATGCACTGGTTATTTTATAATCGCATACTAAATTTTCATTAGACACCATTGGCGGTGGCCTACTGAGTTTTACTAACACCATGTTCAACCCTCCAATTGGTACCCAGACAAATCTCCTGACTGTAGGTTGGTACTTGGCTCATGTTTCTTTATTGTTGTATCTTCTAGGTTGGGACTTAGCATGGGAGTAGCAACTAATAATGTACTTAGGCTACTTACCAGAGTTAGAGTCTTTTATTTATCTCTTCTTTTATTAGTCAATCCCTATTGAATGTATCTGTGGTATGTTGACTTCCTTATATTTTTAGGCATAACATGTTCATGCATGTTCGTACTATTTGGAACTTTTCAGGTTATCTATTTATTTTGATTGTCAGTATTATCATATTCTGTTATTTATATTATTCATTTATTCCTCCCCTGTTTTTAGTATTTATTTATAGGATATAGTCTCCCCATAGTATCTTTATTAGACCCTCACTTATATTTAGTATCCTTTGGCATATGGGGAGACACACTTGAGACCTTATCTCCAAATGGTCTGGTTACTATTTATAGAGTGAACTGGGCTAGGATGTGACATATTCCAATCCTAGGAAACACACCCTAATATTATATATGCATACTCATCCTTAATTACCCAAGGTCCAAACCCATCATAGTACTTATATGTTAGTCCTAATTATATAAATAATAATTTATAACATGTTCAGGTTATATCAATCACAGATAACAAGTACATGAAATGTGAACCTATGTTCCTCCTCATGATGCATGAACTCACCCACTCTTGTCAATCATCCAAGTGAAAATACCATAAATCATAACACAAAACTCATGTGTGTCGCTCGAGTTGAAAATCGATCAATATCAAAAACAAAAACAAAAACATCAATCTCACTTCCCTGATAACTCAAAGGTCCACTATACTGGTGCTGGCTAGACACCAGCATAATTCCCATTCCCGAGTTCTGAACATCCTATCTTTGTTCTACCAAGTCCTGAAACATAACAAAAGAAACTCATTTGATACCACTTTGTAACACCCTGACTCGAATCACCCAGTCCAAGCCTTGGTGCCACATGACCTCATGCACGCCTACCCACACGCAAGAGGTTGTCAACTAGAAATGAAGGCCTAGGAAACAGCATGGGGAGAATATTCCCATGAAATAATATATCCAACGATCATAAATACAATGGAAGCAACAATAAATAACTAAATCAACAGCACCCGCATCAATATAATGGGAGCAATAAGGAAAAAAATACCCATGCAGTAACAAGATGAAATACAAGAGTAATATCTAGTTAATAAGATCCCCACATGTATTGGATCAATGTACCAAAGTACAAAAAAAATAGAAGATAAATGGTGCATGACTAAAAAAGATCTCAGAGTTTTTCCTAACATTGCCTCGATCCACCCTGCTACTCTTTCTCAACTGCCTGACATTGGTCCCTTTCCCTTCACTATATCCTTAACTATTAAGTATGCACATGAATCAAAATGTATATATAGGGTGTGATTATAAAACCCAATAGGACACCATTAATGCATCCTTAGTATAAGTGAAACATGTGTATATAAAGGTTTATGTTATGACTGGTAAAGAAATATAAACAATCATTAAGTCAACCGAGTCATCATGTGCTAACTAGGCTACCACGAACCTTGTCCCTACCTACTTTGACACCATGTCAAAAGATATGTCATATAAATCCAGTCACATAATCTGAACAAGGTAACATAATTCATCTGACGACTCAACCATCCCATTGATGGATAACCATAGTAGTATCAGAAACATATTACACATGTCATCCCATGACTCAACCATCTTGATATGGATATCCATATATAATCATAACAATATGTAAAATTTATTCCATGAATCAACCATCTTATAATGGATAGCTGCTAAATAATCAACCCAAAAGAATATATTATCACACCAGGAAAAAGGAATAGTTATCACAGGTTAATACATGCACCCACATGCTAATCAAGTTATAGATTAGAATTATCATAAGGCCAGAGACACACACTATTAGAAAAATATGATTATGTGTTGGCATTTTAAAGTTTTTTTTTCTAAAAACGACATTACAATTCATGTGGAGGGACTTTTAACATCATTTTTTAGTAAAAATGGCTTCACAACTAATTTTTTTTCTAATTTTTGATATTTTTTTTACTAAAATTAACATCAAAAAAATATTTTATTTAACTTTTTACATCAGTTTTTATTAAAAATTGATGCTAAAATTATTTTGATTGGCCTTTTAACGTCAGTTTTATACATAAATGGCATCAAAAGTAAAAAAAACTATCACACAAAAGTAGGATTTAATTTTTTTCATAACACATCTTCTAATTTTTCAATTAAAACCTAAAATTTATTATACCATGTTTCACTTTTTCAAACATATTTTATAATTTTTCACTCTCTATACTTATTAATTTCTGATCTACTCTTTTGATCATCACTGTCATTCGACTAGTTCTTAATTCATCAATTTTGAAATCATATTTGTAATTATTCTCCCATTACATAATTTTTTTTATCACTACTGGAGTTTTAAGCTTTTGTAATGGGATATTAGCAGTAGATTTTCATTGCTAAAGTTCATTAGCAATGATAATCCATCACTTATGTCCTATCATAGAAAAAAATGTTGCAAGTATGTTTTTTTCCAATGGCCTGTCGCAAATAATAATTATTTGTGATCGATGTAGCATCCATTACAAATAATAGTGTTACATTTTTTAAAAAACAATTGTGATGTCCTGTTGCAAATAATTTTTATTTGTGACGGATTTTGAATATGTCGCAAATAAGTGTGATAAAATTTTTAAAAAAAATAAATTGCAAAAGATATAGTAATCCATATCAATTTCTTATATTTTTTTAAAAAATAAATAAAATAAAAAAATATAATTATAAATAAAAAATTAATATATATATATGATAAAAATGAACATAACATTATTTCAGTATTTAATACATAATATGTTTATCAAATCAAAATACATAAGATTCATAAAAATAATTCAGGATCAACTAGAGTTAGGGGGAGGTGGATCACTCGAAGGTTCAGGTGGGGGGAACTCCATACCAACACTACACATAAGTCATTGCATATACTCCAACATCTACTCATCTCTCTGATGCTACTGCTCATGTTCCTCCTTCCGCTCTCTCTATATTTTTTGTATCATCTCATCCTGAGATCACAATCTCTCTTTATATTGTGCAACATATGATGATGATGACTCTATATGAGATCCCTTTGAGCTGACTGATTATATCACAAAAGTACCGTAATAACTATTAAGTGTCAATCATGAACCAATACTGGTCACCTGACTTTTCTCTACATTATGAAAAGTCACCTGTATCCAAGCCCCCTCATCAAAATCTGACTCATGAGTGGCATCTGCTTCACTCTTGGATTAACTCTCTCATAAATGAGAAGTTGAAACCTCATACAATTCCTTCAAATATAATTAGAAATAAAAATAACAATGAAATTAATATTAGAAATTTTTTAAAATATATATATTAACAACAATCTAGAATTTTCTGTCGGAAACAAGTTGTCTTGTACGGGGATCAGTGTACATCTTCTTGTAAAATTTGAACTTCATAATAGAGGGGTCATTAGTGAACTATATGATATAAAAAAATTTACATTTAAAGTATATATACAATAATACATAATATTACTTTCCACATGTTGTCGATGTATACCAAATGTATGACTCTCGACCCTATGTGTGACCTCTTGCCTCCCTCGACTCTAACGCCCAAATGAAGACCTCCTCCTAAAAGTATCTCCTGACTAGTAGGAGAATAATCCATCTCATATCTGAGCTGAGATATATTCAGGTTGATAAGAGATGAAAGGTTGATCAAAAATAGTAACATAAGCTCTATATATGGATCACATTCTTAGGTTGTGTAAAAACTAATAAAAATGTTCACACATACAAATATCTCATGCCTATCAGATAGGATCTCTCAGGATATCATCAATTGAAGACTATAAATTCAGTAAGACAATTAAAAACATGTTACTAACTAAATAAATTTAAAATAAAATATATTATTTAATAATGTACAATTCAGTGGTCAAACATCTGCTCGAAAATAAAAATGGGAACCTAATCCCGTGACACCCATGATGTAGAAAAATAATTTCTTAGAATTGTACCAGCCTTCCCAATAGCTAAATGTGAAAAATTATACAAATAAAAAAAATCAGAATATTATTACCAAAATTAAAACAAAAAACTTCATATAAAATAAATACCATAAACAATTGAACATACCTCCATAAAGGAGGATCAAAATCAATGGATATACATTTTTATGAAATAGGGTTCGAAATCATCAATCTAGAAAGGTCACATCTCCTCCTAATAGGTGATGTTATATTAGCATCCTACAGGTCAGATGAATTGGGCTCATCATCGGGAAGTTTCCGGTATCGGCGAGAGAATGAAATAGATTGTAAAAATCATCTCTAATCATCTAAAACAAATAATCTTACCTGTAAAAAATTATTAATATAGATATAAAATATATAAAAAATATTATAATATAATAATTATACCTTTAAATAATTATTAACATAGATATCAAATATAAAAAACTAATAAATACCATAATATAATAATTACATGAAAATAAATACCAGAATATAATAATCTTACCAATAAATAATTTTTAATATAGATATAAAATATAAAATACTAATAAATGTCATGCAGAATATAATATTCTTATCTATCAATAATTGATAATACAAATATCAAATATAAAAAACTAATAAATACTAGCATCAGCGAGGGAATAGGATAGATCGTCAGGAATATCTCCAGCCATTTGAAACAAAAAATCTTATCTGTAAATAATTTTCAATACGAATATCAATTATAAAAAACTAATAAGTATGTGAATATAATATATCATTCATAATATTCATATTTATATTCATCGATGAAAATATCTCCATCTTCATCTTCAGCATCATCAACTTCTATACAACTTTTTGTTTTATCATCCCTTATTACTTCATCAACATTATCAATATCATCGACCCTTAACTAGGGGGATTCATCATCAATATTTATATCTCATTAGGTAAGAGATATATTTGGAGATGATTCTTGAAAAAATTAAATATGTTTCACTTCAACAGAACCATTTTTATTTTCAATAAATGGATTTTCATGAGATTTTATTTTTATTACACTGCACCAATCATTTAAATCTCTTAAAACAGCACAGTAGTTTTCATAATAAACTTGATGTGTTTGATATGCCAACATAAATTGTTCATTTGAGTTTAGAAAAAAGTTGTGTTTAATTTCAAAGACTTCTTATCATGGATGAACTCACAACCCTCAATCAGTACAAACCAAATACATTTAAACATTGTTAGATAATTTGGTCTTAGATAAAAAAAAGCTTAATTATTTCATCCAACATCCCATAAAATTCAACTTCACTTCCTTTATTATGATATCCATTAAAACAAACACCATTATTCACTGATTTCTTTGGTTCACCATATATGAGTGTATGAAATTGAAATCCATTAACTACGTACCCATTATAAGATTTTTTTCAATTTTGATGGAGGTATTTTGAGCATAGATAATCGACTATCAATTTTACTTTCATGTTGTGCTATATATAAACAATAAAAATATTAATAATAAATATCATTAAAAAAATTATCTAATATTCCATCATAAACAACTTAACTTACCAGTCTTTAAAACCAATATAAAAAATTATGTTGGTGATTTTCTTTAGGAGTCACGAGGGTAATTTTTATAAATTGTTTTTTGATATGATCATAATATAATCTACAAAAAAAATAATGCAAATAAATTTATCTATTATAAAAATTTTAAAAATAATAATAAGTAGTACTTAATGCACAAATCATGTCATTTATTCACAATTGAAATGAAAATATGTAAGATCTCTATGTAGTTCTTCATATGAAATCCATCATTCATGATAACCACCAAAACCAATCTCGGGCTGATTAAAAACTAAAAATCGATAGTTTGTGACATCATTAACATTTTCTTTATTATGACCCATGTAATTATGTTTTGAAGGATATTCTAATTGAAAATAATAAGAGAAAAAATTTGAAATTTCCTCCTACGGCCATGCTTCTACAATTGATTCAAAGAAGGTTAGTGGGAATATTTTCTCCAATTTACATAAAATTAAAACAAAATATTTTTCATCATACTCAAAGAATCATAATCTAATGTTGTCTCACAAATATCTTAGAAGAAATATGATATTTTGGTCAACACATCCCATATTGAAGAATTATACCACCCTCTAAGACCAATAGGTGGTATCTTTCCATTATGACATGGCATTCATGACTTTTTAACCCAGTAATATGTTCATTTCTAACACAACGAGAAAAATTAGAAGCATAAACATCCGGTAACCTCAAATATATAATACATTGACATAATAATAAAGGTATTTTTTAGAAAGTTTTAAACTGTTTTTGGATTCATTAAATTGTGTGATCTTATCTTCAAATAATTCAAGTTCCAAACATATATAAATTTGGGTAAGATCTAACTGTACCTTTATATTATCTTTGGTCTTACTAGGTGTGTACAACATGGTATAAAATATTTTATAAAAAAAATCTCAATATGAATTACATCTAACATGTGAAAAATCAATAAATCAAACCAATATTACATGCCCCAAAAAATAGTTAGCTTTATCTAATTATGATCTCTCCCAAAACCATATATTTTTATTCAATTATAGTTGGTCTGGAAGTAATAGGAGGTAATGAAGAGGTGATAGGGTTTACCTGAAAACCTTGTAAAATTATTTATATTCTTTTGAAAAGGGTGATCCATAGGAATAAATCTCCGATGATAGTCAAAATAACTAGTCTTTCCCCCATTGCCAATCATAAACGCTTTGTTCTCAGTCATGCAATATGTACATGATTTTAGACCATGCGTACTCCATCTGAATAACACACTATACAATGAAAATTCATTGATCATCTACATTAATGAAACCTTCAGTGTAAAATTCTGATCTACAACTATATTAAATGTAGTTACACCATTGTTCAATAATTAAATTAACTCATCAATTAGTGATTTTAAATAAACATCAATATTCTTCTTCAGATGTCTTGGAATTAATAGTGCTAAATATATATATGTGTGTGTGTGTGTGTGTGTGTGGTTCCGTCAATAGTATCTAAGGAGGTAAGTCATACAGAGTAATAAAAATATTCCATTAAGAATTTTGACTGTGATAAGCACCAAATAGACAAAAAGCATCAGTAGAAAGACTCAATCATATATTATGAGGTTCTGGAGAAAAAAAATTATACATTTGATCAAAGTGTTTCCATGAATCACCATAACATGTATGATTTAAACTTTTAATGATGGAAATATTTGATTTATGTCATGTCATAAATATAACTGTGTAGTGATACCTAAATAGGCATTGTAAATGGGGTGTAATTGGAAAATACCTCGATTTTTTCATAGGAAATCTGGACATTCCTTGTGCCTCTTTATACCTCGATTCTCAACATGTTGGACAATTAACTAATTATTCATAATCACCATAATATAAGATGCAATCATTTGAATATGCATGGATCTTATAATAACTAAGACCCAAATTATGGACCAACATCTTACTTTCATAAAAACTTGCAGATGATGTATTTTTGTTGGGCAACAACAATTTAACTAATGAAAATATTTGATCAAATAAACTATTTGATATTCCAAAATATGATTTAATGTCCATCAATTTGGTAACAAATTCAAGTTTTCTTAACTAGCATCATGGATATAAGGCCTCCTCAACAGATTTCAACAAATTGTAAAGTTAAGATGGTTATGATTCAGGATTTGGAATATCATTTTGAGTTGTTGTTTCCTAAATAAATAGGCCAGAAACCTCATGTACTAAATTTTGAAATGATAGATATGGAACCAAAAATATGTATTTTCTATTTAATTTTGTTCACCATGTTTATTCCAAAAAATATAATATGTTCAAAAACCAAAATGTAGTAGATGAGGTTCAACATTGTCAAACATTTCGAATCTCCTAAGATCACATTTCTTACATGTATATTTAATTATTCCTTCAGATTTTTGTTTTTTAATTTTTCAATACAAATGGTATAAAATGTTTCAACACCCTCAATGTAGATAGGATTTATATCAGATCCATTGTGATTTTTTTTGATGATTTATCCAATCACGATTGTGTAATAGAAACTTGTGTATACTTTTTGAGTCCATAATTATCTATAAAAACAACATAAATAAGAATAAATATTACTCATTATGACTAATTAAATATTAATATTATATTTTAATTATGTCTGATTAGTATTTCATATATTTTTTTCTACAATTTATTACAAATCATCGTAATTTACTAATATTTACAAATTATTAATAATATTTAGTAATTAATACTAACATTTACTAATTATTGATAATATTGACTAATTATTAATTGATTATTAAAAATTGCTTAATTATTATTACTAATTATTATAATTAATACTACACTTATACTAATTTTTGTGAATTTTTAACAGTTGTTAATATTTTTTATATTTTTTTACAAAATATTAAAAAATTATTAGTAATTATTACAAATATTTTTTAAAATTTTTATTAATTTATGTATTTATTTATTTAGTAATACTTATTATTTATTAATTATAACTGAATTTTTAATAAATATTACTAATTTTTAATAATTATTAGTATTTCATATATATTTTTTACAATTTATTACAAATTATCATAATTTACTCATATTTACAAATTATTAATAATATTTATGAATTAACACTAACATTTACTAATTATTACTAATATTAACTAATTATTTATTAATTATTATAAATTATTTAATGATTAGTTATAATTATTTTAATTAATACTGCATTTATACTAATCATTGTGAATTTTTAATAGTTGTTAGTATTTTTTATATTTTTTACAAGGTATTACAAAATTTTCAGTGATTATTACAAATATTTTTAATTTTTACTAATTTATACAATTATTTATTAAGTAATACTAATAATTTATTAATTATAACTGGATTTCTAATAAATATTGCTAATGTTTTATAATTACTAGTATTTCATATTTTTTCTTTTACAGTTTATTAAAAATTATCATAATTTCCTCATATTTACAAATTATTAATAATATTTAGTAATTAACACTAACATTTACTAACTATTTCTAATATTGACTAATTATTTTTTAATTATTATTGATTATTTAATGATTATTAATAATTATTTAAATTATTACTATAAATTTACTAATTACTAATCATTGTAAATTTTTAATAATTGTTAATATTTTTTATATTTTTTTATAAGGTATTATATTATTTTTACTAATTATTAATATCTAATTTTTTAATAAATATTACTTATTTTTAATAGTTATTTTTTTTCATTAAAATAATGTTTATAACGTTTTTTTATAAAAAAAATGTTTCTCTTATAAAAAATGTTTTATTTAAATTTATTTTTTCATCATTTTTATAATACAATTGTTTCCTATTTATTTCTTACATTATAAATATATATATATATATATTAAAAAAAATCTTAATCAAATATATATAAATCAAATATATTTTTACACATTTTTTTTAACAAATATACATATCAAATCTATATATACATATATATGTATATATATATATATCAAAAACCTTACAAGTTTTTTTTAACATTTGTATATATATATTCTCATTTTAATATATATATATATATATATCAAATACCTTACAGGTTTTTTTAAACATTTATATATGTATATTCACATGTTTTAAATAAATGAAAACCAATCATAATATAACAATCAAACATGGTTTAACATTATAGCCACAATATAAGCATTATCATAATTCATCAAAAATTATATTACCATAAGTATGCAATAAAATTAACCAATTAAATATATTTATATAAACTCTGTCAACATTTATATAGATATTAAATATCCCTATAAATAATTTTCATAATAATCATATTTCCAATAATGACATAAAATAATAAACTTACAGTAAACCTAAATATCAAAAATAAAAATCTCTAAAATATAAAGGTAAAACATTGAGAAAAATACCTCAAATCAATTTCAATAAACCCATGTGGATTCTATGGACACCCAAATAGGGAATAATAAATCTACAGTAACCTTAAATACCAAATAAACCATAAAAAGTAGGTAATTTTTTAAACTAGGGTTTAACCAAACTAATTTATGCAATATTGAATGAGAAATCAAAAACTGAATGAAGGGGAAGAGAAGAGGAGTTTGTAACTTGAGGATTTGAACATATATGTAAGAGTTTGGATCCACATGGATCGTCCCTTTGCATGTTTCTGAAGACCGAGGCACACGAAGGAGGCCCAAAGGAAGTCCGGAGGGACTCGACTACTAAAAGATGGAAGCAGGGAGATTTCACATCATGAAATAAGGTTACACAATTTGAATATGGGTTTTACAATGTGTAATATTTTGGGGTTTGAAAAATAAAATAAAACGAAGAGGCGATGGTTTTTTCAACAGAAACTGACCTTGAGGCATTACACGACGTGAAAGGAGATTACACGTCGTGTAATTCCCCACTGGAGTAATGTTTTAAAAACATTTCAGCCGCTTGGGTTATCAAACCCTATGGATGCAGCTTCCCTCTCTCTCTTTCTAGGTGACTCATCAATCCCCTCCTTGGAATTTTGGAGATCCCTTTAACAAAAATTGATCTTGGGCTTCCATCTCCGATCTGTGGTGACCCGGATTGATCCAAGGTGTGTTTTTCCTTCATTTTTGAGTGGTTTCTCCCATTTTAATCCCATTTTCCTATCTTTATTATTTCTATGTGATTGTGGATTATCTCATATGGTTCTAATGGGGTTTTCTCTCTGTTTTTGTGGGTGTAGTGGTGTCGCAATGTCCTCGGATGGATGCAGATCTTGTTGGAGAGGTGATCGAAGATCCGTTGCGTTGATCTATTCTCGTGTGAAGAACATCAAAGGCCTTTTGAGGTAGGGGGTTCATTTCTTCTCAATTTATTTACATGAAATCGTAGAGATAGCATGATTTATCCCCTTGGATCAAAATGAAATTGACCTAATAATTATTTGAACCTGATTAAGGAATTGGTATCAATCGCATAGCGATGTTGTTTCTTTATATCATGTTAATGGTTTGCCTCTTTATTTTCTAGATAGTGTAATATCTATGTATTTCTTGGTTTAGTATGATTTTATTGATGTAAATTTATAAAGAACGTAAAGCTATAATTAATTGATAATTAATTGGATAAAGGAGTTTAAGAGGCATGTTTAATGAATCTGGTTGATGTTGTTGGAATTTGATGATAATCAAATTGATGCAGATATGCATGTTTAATTAAATTGGTTAATGAACCTAAATCATGTTGATGCTTGTTGATAAAATAATTAAAGTCATGTTAAATTAATTGTTTAATTAATTTGTGATAGCTTGTGATAGCTTGTTGCTTCAGTTTCCCGTAGTTGGAACCTGTGAATAATGAATCAGTTAATTAAAGATGGAATAGGAACCGGTTGTGTGATAAAAGATAATGCCTTTATAGGACTTGAGTTTCCCACTTGCTTGTAAAGGCCAAGTTCTATATGCTTTGGAGTCATGAGATCTCATTTTGTGAGAATACCGAATGCCTTTCTTTAGGTCTAAGAACTCAGTTGTTATGTTTGTTTCTTATTACTTATGATATGAATAATCTTGGAGTTCTGTTGTGGTTTGTGGGGGTAGGTAAGCCCGGATGTGATGTGATCTGAGGATGGCTAATCCTAGAGGGTTTTTGTGGTACGTGGGGTAGGGAGGCCCAGTTGTTGTGGCAGCAGTTGACACCTAGAGTGGTGAGATGCATCAGTTTATGCATGTGGTGTCAGGGAGGACACCAGAGATGATGGAACAGGTTGAAGATGGGCTTACCCATTGATATGAAAGTTGGATTCTTGTTCAAATCTGTTGTTTTTTTATCTATTATCCTTTACCCACTACCTGAGGAAGATGGTTTTGGTTACTCTCCTTCCAAGAGAAGTGAAGATGCACAAGGTATGCCATGTGATTTTCGTGTTTATCTTCTCATGGTTGGATGAGTATATGCTCTTGCTATAGGTGGAAAAACTTGATGGGTAGTTCATCTACTCACTTTACTGAGACCCTTGTGTTTGATAGATTAGAATGTTTTTCTAGAATACCTAGAATTATGGAAGGTGGTAATGATTGTTAAATAAATGAATAAATGTTTAACCCATGAGGTTGGATCTTTCTAGGATGCAATGTTAAGGTTCTAATTCTGAGAATCCATGGACTCGGTTTGCTTATGCCTAGAGGGAATGGATCTTTGTTGAGATTATAATTAAATGTAATGTGGAAATGATAAGGGTTAATTAATGGTTAAGAATTAATTAATGTAATGTATAACTGATGAAAAGGAATAAGATAATTTAATGTAGCTCTTTAAATGGTTGTGTGCTTATAGGATATCTGGTCTTGGTAGTGGCAGCTGGGAGTCCAAGAGATGTTAGTTTCAGTTGTGTATGAGATTGGGATATTCCCTTAGTATAGTTTTGAGATATATTATACCATTTAATTTTTGTGTTTCTATATTCTACTCTACCCTTTCGGTTAGGGAAACTGACACCTCGAGGATTCTGAACCTTGGGTGGTGTTTTCGCCAACATCCTGGTGGGAGGATGGATGGCTGACTACCCCCTTTGGACCTGATCTCTTCTCTTGTTAGATATTCGTGATGGTATTCATGGTGGTTAGTTTTCCCTATATATGTGTGTATAGGGCTATAATGGGTTGTGGTTATTTCACACACATATATTTTGGATATAGTTTCCTACAGACTAATATAGGTATAACGTGTATAAGATGTGATGGCTTGAAGATCCTTACTCAGTATATGGGATTTGATGGCTTGAGGTATAATACCTAACATATTATACACATTATGTGAGCTGTTGTGGCTCCTAGAAACTACCTGGTTACTTCTAGTTATGTGGATGTGGTGGTGTGTTGTATGAGGTTCATGTTGTGGTGCTTCACCCAGGTGTCTGCAGGGTAGCCTTTTTGGAGAGAGATGCTCAGGACGTGCGTCGTTGGAGTAGAGCGGAAAACCAGTGGGGAAGTAGTAGTGGGTACCCTTGATATTATTTATTATATTATATGATCTTGTATGTGATATTTGGTGAGAGTATCCATGGTGAGGCTGGGAACTTAGTATACCTGTTTAGGTGATGAGTTAGTTTTACTTGTTGTTCACTATGCTTTAACATGCTTTCTTTACTTTTGCACAAGAGGCTATGGGGATTATCCTACTGAGTATACTATTATACTCACCCTATGTATATATAAACTTTTTTTCAGGTCAGTTGGAGCAGGTTGGAGATCAGGCTGGTTACTACTAGCTGGTGGGTTACAGGAGTTGTTTGGGCTTCGTGGTCACTATCATCTTTACTTTTCTTTTGGTACTTATAGTTTTCTCTTTAAGTTGTAGTAGTTATTGCATGAAATTACATTTGTGTACTTGGATTTTCTTTTATATTATAGTCTAAGAAGGAGTTGGTTGGTTTCTATCTTATCTCTCTCTTCAGCATGTGTTTCTCTTAGAGGGTAATGCCTCCCATCTGTATGTTTATTATACCCTCGGTGCTAGTCGCCAACCTAAGGCCTACTGAATGAGGGACTCGGGGGTCACTATCTCCCTTCTCCCATTGCCGACCTAGTAGGGGTACACTTTTTGGGGAGAGGGTCATGACAAAATGGTATCAGAGGTATGGTTTAGGGATAGGATGGAGTTTGGAGTTAGATATGGGTGAGGTTTCATGGGTTGTTCAGGAAATGGTGTCAGCTAAGTTTAGAAAGTGATGTAAACACAGGAGACCGATTGAGACATGGGTATTTAGGCCCCCCTGTGATATAATGCATGGACCTTTAAGCTTATAATGGCTACTAAATGAGGTGATACCAGTTTTAGGGTAGAGACCTAGGAAAAGATCATGCATCATTATTCTTTGTGTCTGTGTTTGAATGGGTAGATATTGGTAATAGTTAACGTAAATGAATAAAAGAAAATAATTAATTAATGTTAAAGTCTTCCATATTCTAGGTTTATAAGATCTAATTGTTTTCTCTTTTGTAGGTATGTCTCAAGGTCGATGTCATCATTAGGTTTGCGCAGAATATGTTTAGCAGGTTGCACCAACGGATCTCTGTAGGGTACAGATTGACGATGATAACACTTGGAGGAGGACACTCTAAGAGTTTTAGCACCAGATTATATAGAGGTATTAAGGCTCCATTTCAGATGAATTCACAGAAGATTAGTTGGAGGAGGTTGAGATAGATTTCAGTTCGATTTGTGCTCGGAAGTAGCACTGGGTGTTGTTGGCTTTGACGATTCTATGTGGGGCAATGAGGCAGTGGTGGTTCTTATTTCTTGGGGATCGTGAGGAGTCGACAGTCTCATGGGAGGAGTTCTGAAACTAGTTCAGGGCCGAGTTTCTTTCTTTTACTGTGAAAGAGGCTAGTCGCCAGGTGTTACTTACCCTTCAGAAGGGGAGATCTGGTGTGTGAGAGTTTGGAATTAATTTCATAAAACTTTTTCTATATGATTCGGACCTGTTTCTGGATGAGGAGTCTAGGGAGAGGCATTTCGAGGAGGCTTTGAATCCAGAGATCCAGTGTCATGTCACCCTATTTATACTGAAGACATATCTTGAGGTGTTGGTGAGAGAAGAGGTCATCGAGAGGACGTTATCCAGAAATGTATCATCATTATAGGGGAGTCTTTAGGATTCCTTACAAAGTAGATTTGTGGTCCAGGGTTCCTAGTTGTCAGGACAGAAGAACTTCTGATCAGTCGGGGGTAGGTCTCATCCCTTAATGTCTTGTTTCTATGAGGGTGGAAGCTCTTAGACCTATGCTAAGGGATTATACACATGTTTTTATTGTGGAGTTTGAGGTCATCAATGGAGAGAGTTACCAACCTTTCTGAGAAGTCAGCATGCGCCAGTTGTTCTGCTTTAGGTTCCTCTGTTGAGGTAGTTTCAGCCGAGGCAGCAGCAGTAGGCTACTTCAGTTTAGGATCAACAGAGAGCATATGGGGTAGGTGGAGGATATCCCTGAGATTATCCCCATACTCAGAGATTAGAGTGAAGATATGGAGGTGGTCTTCAGCAAGGTCAGAGAGGTTTTGGAGTAGGTCATGTTCAGCTTTATGCTTTAGTGTTTCCAATGCCAGGCGATCCGAACATCATTCGAGGTACTCTTTTCTTATTTTCTACTTGGTTGTATTCCTTTTTTGATCCAAGAGAGACAGACTCCTTCATATCACCTATCCATGTCCATGATTTGGGACTTTAGGTAGAGATACCTCCAGTTCCCTTGGTGTTGACTATGCTAGTTGGAGGTCGATATGACTTGTTTGAAGTATGTAGAAATTGTGAGTTAGTGTTGGGGAATCATCGATCTTTAGAAGATTTCCTATATTTATGGATACAACAATATGAAATCATACTTGGCATGGATGGGTTGTATTCGGTGCATGCTATTGTGGATTTATTCAGGAGGTAGGTTGTGTTCTTTGATGCTGATAGAGAGTCAGCGGTATTTGTTGGAGAGTGATACCCTTAAATGGGTCATAGGCATGTTCTACAATTGTCATCCTTGATGTATGATCTAATGATGAGTTTTACGGAGGTTTAGTAGTTGGTGTTTCCCAGGGTCATAGAAGAGTACCCTGATGTATTTCTATAGGAGGTTGTAGTGTTACCCCCTTGACGAGAGATCGAGTTTGGGATCAAACTACATCCAGGCGTGTCTCCTGTATCCATGTATCCATATAGGATGGTGCCTTTTGAGTTGTGAGATCTGCGTATACAGCTCGATGGTTTGTTTCATTGTGGTTTTGTTCAGATGAGTGTGTCACCGTGGGGTGAACCATTTTTGTTCGTAAAGAATACTAATAGTAGTTTGTGGTTGTGTATCGATTATCATCATTTGAACCAAGTGAAAGTGAAGAACCGGTACCCTCTTCCATGGATTTATGATTTATTCGATCAACTGAAGGTTGCAAGTTGGTTCTCAAAGATTTATTTTTGGTCAGGGTATCATCATATGTGAGTGGAGGATGGGGGTATTCTAAAGACTGCTTTCTATTGTAGTCATGGGCATTATGAGTTTATTGTGATGTTATTTGGTGTGATGAATAATCCATCTGTGTTCATGGGGTTGATTAATTCTATGTTTTGTAAGTTTCTGGATATGTTTTTGGTGGTTTTCATCGATGAAATCCATGTGTACTCCAACTCTGAGAAGGATCATGCAGAGCATCTACGTGATGTTTTGTGAGTTCTTTGTCATGAGAAGTTGTTTGGGAAGTTGCCGAAGTGTGAGTTTTAGGCTCAAGATTTTTTTTTCTTAGGTAATGTTGTGTCCCAATAGGTATTATTTGTGGATTCATCGAAGATACAAGCAGTTGTATCTTCGGAAACTCCCAAGATAGTTTTGGAGGTGCAAAGTTTCCTTGGTCTTGTAGGCTATTACAGGAGGTTCGTAGCCAATTTCTCTCAGGTTGTGACTCCTCTAACAGCGTTGAATAGAAAGGATCATGCATTATTGTGGACTGATCAGTTTCAAACATATTTTGAGTATCTAAAAGAAAAGTTATTCAGTGCTCCAATTCTTTATCTTCTAATAGAAGGAGTTCAATTTGAGGTTTTCTATGATTCTTCATGTATTAGGTTGGTTTGGGTTCTGATGTAGTATAGATCGGTCATTTCTTATGGGTCTTGAAAGTTACGTCCCCATGAATATAACTATTCCACCCATGATATTGATTTATCAGCGGTGGTGTTTTCTCTAAAGTTGTGGAGACATTACCTCATTGGTGAGCGTTTTGTGATATTCACCAATCATAAGAGCCTGAGGTATGTTTTCTCCTAGTGTGACTTAAACCTGCATTAGCATCAATGTATGGAGTTCTTATAAGATTGCGACTTTGACATTTCGTATACACCTGGAAAGGGGGATATTGTGGCTGATACATTGAGTAGTAAGTCATATAGTGATGCAGTGCATGAATCAGGTAATTATTGGAGAGTGATGGAAGAACTTTTAGCTTTTCACCTAGATATGGGAGAATTTGTGGCATAGGTTTTCTTTTTTAGATGACGGTATAGTCATCTCTGGTACAGAAAGTGGAAGAGTCCCAGTTGGGGGATCTTAAGGTGGAGGTCTGGAGAGACTGTTTTGTTTGTGGTAAAACCTCTTATGGTTGGTCTGAGGATTAACAACACCAGGTATTGTTTCAGGGTAGGCTTTTCATTCTGTTGGTGATGTGTGAGATTTTTCTTAGAGAGTTCCATAGTTCGCCTTTGGCAATACATCCTATCATGGAAAATATGTACCAATCCTTGAGAGGTTAGTTTTGGTGTCTTGGTTTCAAGTGTGTAGTTTCATAGTTTGTGTCTCGATATTTGGTCTTCCAGAAGGTGAAGGTCGAGCATCATATTCCCAATGGTTTTCTCCAACCATTAGATGTTCCTCAATAGAAGTGTGATGACATCTCTATGGAATTTGTTACCATTTTACCTTGATCTCAGGGAGTCTATGGTGTTATATGGTTGTTAGTGGATCGTTTGAAAAAATCGGCCCACTTTATAGCAATTAAAAAGTCAAACTCAGTGGAGGTTTTGTCAAGACAATATCTGGATAAAGTGGTGAGACTCCAAAGAGTCCCGAGGATGATCATTTTCGATTGAGATCCTCATTTTACCTCCTGGGTGTGGAGAGGTCTCCAATATGCTTTTGGTTCTTAATTGTGCATTATCATTGATTTTCATCTACAGACGGGCAGTCAGATAGAGCGGACCATCCAGAATCTTGAAGACATGTTTCTCTCTTGTGTCCTGGATTTTGGAGGTTCATGGATGAGGCACCTGCACTTGGTGGAGTTCACCTACAACAATATTTTTCACTCTTCCATCGGCATTGTGCTTTTTGAAGCCTTGTATGGATGATATTTCCATTCTTTGTTGTGTTGGATTGGGGTTAGAGAGTCAAAAATTCTTAGACTGGAACTACTGTAGAATACGATAGAGATGATTTAGGTGATTGAAGATATGATGAAGGTAGTGTAGGATCATCATAAATAATATGCCGGTCATAGTAGGAGACCTATGGAGTTCGATGTTGAGGATCATGTGTTCCTGAAGGTGGTTCCCTGTTGTGGGCAGCAAAGGTTTGGTTGTGGAAGTAAGATTTCTCTTTAGTTTGTTGGACCTTTCAAGGTGTTGGATCATGTTGGAGTTGCGGCATATCAAATAGAACTTTTCTCGTATATGAGTCGGATACATGATGTTTTTCATGTGTCACAGCTCTGTCGTTATCTTCATGATGACTCCCACGTCATCGATTGGGGAGATATCGATGTTGATAATGACATGACCTTTGAGGAGCGGCCTATAGAAATCCAGGACTGCCATGAGAAGGTGTTGTGCAGGCATGTTATCCACTTGGTTCATGTCGTGTGGCGGCATAGTGGTGTGGAGGAGAGTACCGAGGAATGTGAGTCATAGATACGCATTCAATACCCTGAGCTTTTTGATGTTGAGGTCTTCTCTTGTAATTCTATTTGTTTGGTGGTTGTAGACCTTTTCAGTTTATGAGATGGATTTATCCTTTTCTTTATTGTGGCTTTCTCTATTTTGAGAGGTATCTTCCCCGGGATATTTTTTAGGATCTATTTGTGGTTGTTGTGTGGTTTCACATTGTTCCTTTAATGAAGTGGTTGAGCTCCTATGGTGGCAAGATCCTTGAGAGGTATCTCGTGGGGTGGTTGTTCAGATGACCCCTTTTATGTTTCCTCTTTGAGTTAGTTTTATATTATCTAGGATGAGAATTTTTTGATAGGTATCTAATGTAAGGGCCCAGATCCATGTGGATTGATGCTTTGTGTGTTTCTGAAGACCAAGTCGCTCGAAAGAGGCTTGAAGAAAGTTCAGAGGGACTCGACTACTAAAATATGGAAGTAGGGATATTTCACATTGTGAAAGAAGGTTACACAACGTTTAATATTTCAAGGTTTGAAAAATAAAATAAAATGAAGAGATGAAGATTTTTTGGAAAAAAACTGACCCGAGGCATTACATGACATCAAAGGGGATCACATGTCATGTAATTCCCCACTGGAGTAATGTTTTAAAACATTCCATTCGCTTGGATTGTCAAACCCTACAGCTTCAAATTCCCTCTCTCTCATCCCAGGCGACTCGGCAGTCCCCTTCTTAGTGTTTTGTAGATCCATTTGATGAGAATCGATCTCAGGCTTCCATCTTCGATTCGTGGTGACCCATCTTGATCCAAGGTGTGTTTTTCCTTCATTTTCTAGTGGTTTCTCCCAGTTTTATCTCTTTTTCCTACCATTCTTATTGGCATGCGATAGAGGATGATCTCTCATGGTTCTAATGGGGGTTTCTCTTAGTTTTTGTTGGTGTGGCGGTGTCGTGGCATCCTCAGATGGATGCAGATCTTACGGGAGAGGTGATCGTAGATCTATTGTGTTGATATGTTCTTGTGCGAAGAACATCAATGACCTTTTGAGGTAGGGGATTCATTACTTATCTATTTATTTGTGTTCAATCATAGAGATAGCATAATTTATCCCCTTGGATCGCAATGAAATTGAACTATTATTATTTGAAATGGATTAAAGAATTGGTATCTATCATAGAGCGATGTTTTTTCTTTGTACCATGATAACAGTTTTCCTCTTGATTTTCTAGATAGTGTGATATATATGCCTTTCTTGGTTAAGCATTTTGTTATTTATAGAAATTGGTAAAGAACATAAAGCTGGAATTAATTGATAGTTAATTGGATAAAGGAGTTTAAGAGGCATGTTTAATGAATTCGGTTGTTATTGTTACAATTTGATGATAATCAAATTGATGCAGATATACATGTTTAATTGAATTCGTTAATAAACCTGAAGCATGTTGATGCTTGTTGATAAAATAATTAAAGTAATGTTAAATTAATTGTTTAATTAATTTTTAATAGCTTGTTTCTTAGGTTTCCCATAGTTGGAACCTGTGAAAAATGAATCAGTTAATTCAAGATAGAATAAGAATCAATCGTGTGATAAAAGATAATTCCTTTTTAGGGCCTGAGTTTCCATCTTGCTTGTAAAGGCCAATTAAATTATGATTTAGAGCCATGATATATCATTGTGTATGAATTTTGAATGCCTTGATTTAGGGCCAAGAGTCCGGTTGCGATGTTTGTTTCCTACTGCTTATGATATGGCTGAGCTTGGAGGGTTGTTGTGGTTTTGTGGGGGCAGGGAGTCCTGGATGCGATGTGATCCTGGGATAGTTGATCCTAGAGGGTTTTTGTGGTATGTGGGGTAGGGATTCCTGGTTTTTGTGGCAGCATTTGATGCCTAGAGTGGTGAGATACATCATTTTATGCATGTGGTGTCAGGGAGGACACCGGAGATGATAGAACGGGTTGAAGCTGGGCTTACCCATTGATATGAACGTTGGATGCTTGTTTTAATTTGTTGTTTTTTATCTATTATATTGTCCCCATTGCTTGATTCAAATGGTTATGGTTACTCTCCTTCCTAGAAAGGCGAATATGTGCGGGGTATGCCACGTGCTTTTGGTGTTTAGCTTCTCATGGTTGGATGAGTCTATGTTTCTGCTATAGGTGGTGAAGACTCGACGGGTAGTTTATCTAATCACCTTGTTGATACCCTTGTATTTGGTAACTTAAATTTCTTTTCTAGAATAATTGGAATTATGTAAAGTGGTAATGATTGTTAAATAAATGAATGGATGTTTAACCCATGGGTTTGGAGCTTTTTGGGATAAAATGTTGAGGTTGTAATTCTAAGAAGCCATATAATTTTACTTATGCCTGGAGGGCATGGATCTTTGTTGAGATGCTAATGAAATGTAATGTGGGAATGATAATGGTTAATTAATGGTCAATAATTAATTAACATAAATTGTAACTGATGAAAAGTAGTAAGATAATTTAATGTAGCTCTTTAAATGGTTGTGTGCTTATAGGATATCTGGTCTTGGTAGTGGAAGTCGAGAGTCCGAGAGACGTTAGTTGCAGTTGTTTCTGAGACTAGGATACGCCTGTAGTGTGGTTATGAGATATATTATATCATGTATTTTTTTTGTTTCTATATGCCACTCCACCCTGTTAGTTAGGGAAACTGACACCCCGAGGATTCTGAGCCCTAGGGGGTGTTTTCCCTAACATCCCAGTGGGAGAATGGATGGTTGACTACCCCCTTTAGCACCACTCTCTTCTCTTGGTAAATATCTATACTGGTATGCATGGTAGTTAGTTTTCCCCATATATATGTGTAGAGGGATGTAATGGGTTTTGGTTATTTCACACACATATATTCTGGATATAGTTTCCTACGGAATACTATAGGTATAACGTGTATAGGTTGTGGTGGCTTCTGGTTCCTTACTCAGTGTATGGTCTATGATGGATTGAGGTATAATACCCGACATATGATACATGTTATGCGAGCTTTGGTGGCTCCCAGAAACTACAGAGTTACTTCTGGTTATATAGACATGGTGGTGTGTTGCACGAGGTGCATGTTGTGGTGCTTCACCCAGGTGTCTATAGGCTGGCCTTTTTGGTGAGAGATGCTTAGGGCGTGCAACATTGGGGCAGAGCATAAAACCAGTATAGAAGTGGTAGTGGGGTACGCTTGATATTATTTATTATGTTATATGTTATTGTATGCGATATTTTGTGAGAGTAGCCATGGTGAGGTTGAGAACTTAGTATACTTGTTTAGGCGACGAGTTAGTTTCACTTTTTGTTCACTGTGCTTTATCATGCTTTCTTTAATTTTTCACGAGATGCTCTGGGGAGGATCCTATTGAGTATAATGTTATACTCATACTATGTATATATAAACTATTTTTTAGGTCAGTTGGAGTAGGTTCGAGATCAGGCTGGTTACTACTAGCTGGTGGGTTGCAGGAGCAGTTTGGGCTTCGTGGTTGCTATCGTCTTTACTTTTCTTTTGATACTTTCAGTTTCCCCTTTTATTTGTAGTATTTATTGCTTGATATTACATTTGTGTTCTTGGATTTTCTTTTATATTGTAGTATGAGCAGGAGTTGTTTGGTGTATATCTGATATCTCTCTTCCGCATGTGTTTCTCTTAGAGGGCAATGCCTCCCATATGCATGTTTATCATACCCTCGGTGCTAGTCACCAACCTGAGGCCTACTGGAGGCGGGACTCAGGGGTCACTATATCTCTTCTCCCATTGTCGGCCTAGGAGGGGTACACTTTTTGGGGAGGGGCTCGTGACAATAAATATACAAGAAATTGGGTATGATGGAATATTTTATATGTCAATAGTCTGAGGGTTGCGTGATGCAAAGGGGAAAATGAAATCAGGGAGGGGAGATGGATGATTTTATGGGTCGGTCATCTGTGGGTTGTGCAACGTGAAGTGGAAAATGAAATCAGGGAGGAGGGGAGGAGAAATAAGATCACATGATTTTATTTCATTTTTATTTGTGATGGGTTAATAGCGACATGTTTTTTCCCATTACTAAAAGTGATTTTTGAGAACCTTTTGCAAAAAAATTTCATTATTTTTTGCTATTAATCTTATCATGATGAATATTAGCAACGAATAATACAATCCATCACTATTAATCTTCCCATGGAATGGCATGCATGCATGCCGAAACTATTTGCGATGGAAATGATTTTTCATCACTAATAAGTGTTGCTATGAGACTATTTGCAATGAGGATCTTCCCTATCACAATTACCCATTTTTTCAGTAGAAAGTGATTAGTTTCATCTATCAATATATTTGTTAATGATTCCTTTTTTTAATGATGAAGAACACTTCATCAAATCAAGTTAAAAGTATAAAGATTTTATATGAGATTTACATGTCGGATTCTAAAATGCATTACAAAACACAACTTTAGATTTATCATGGATTCTTCCATCCAAATAAAATCAATTTGATGGACACTACATCAATCATTGAAATTAAATCAAAGCTTTAACATTATTTTTCTAGATTTTGTTTGGTTTATACATTGTTCTACTTTATCGCTCTTGTATTTTCATCAAAGTGAGTTGAAGATTTAAATTGAATCTTTAAGTTGAAGCTTTATATTTCTTTTTCTAGATTTTGTTTAGTTTATACAATTTTCTACTTCATCGATCATTAATTTTCATCCAAGTGAGTAATGAACGTTGAAATTAAAAAAAAAAAAATTACCGATTTTGGACGTCAGTTTTTCTTATAACCAACATCAAAAGTCACTTTCGACATCGGTTATGACACAAAACTAACATCGATATCCATCTGGTAGCACTTTAGACGTCAGTTATGATAAAAAACAACATTGAAAGCCATCGAGTGACGCTTTCAATGTCCGTTATATAAAAAACTGACGTCGAAAGTCTTATTTTTTATAAAAAAAATAACATCGGTTTTAATAACCCACGTTAGAAATATATTCACAACGTCACTCACAAAGACGACGCCTCAAAAACTAACATTAAAACCCTAAAAAGTTGATGTTAAAGGCCTTTTTTATACTAGTGACACCCACATGCTAATCAAGTCACGCAATAGAGTTATCACAAGCTACACACGCACCCACAAGCCAATCAAGTAATGCATATATATCGAAAAGTCATAACATGGTAAGAACTTCCTACTACAAGTGTGACAGAGTCCAATTGCCAAGAACCACCACCTGAATCAAGCCTGATGAACCAAATCCTTAGGATCAGCCCCAATTTTTTCACAATAGAATTTCGACAAGGTGAAAGAAGGATCTAGAGCAACGATAGGCTTGGACTCACCAAATGAGAACTTCTGCAATGAACAACACTTCAAATGAAGAGGTGATGAGGATGAGGGAACCAAAATTCCCAAAGAGAGACACCACAACCGTATAGGTTAAGTGAGGCCCGGGGAGAAGGAGTAAAAAATAAAATAGGGTTTTACGGTGAAATTACAAAGGTTCCCCTCGTTAAATTTTCATCTAGGATCCCACCGATGCGTCGATGGCTCACTGGCTGGCCGATGTGTCTATATAGCAAGTTGGGCTACTGGTTTTCCCACCGGTTAGCCGATGGCCTTTCGCAACAACATTTTAGCTGCAAGTCAGGCTCGTTCCTCTAGAACCCACTCTCGAGCTATCATGAGGCACCAAACCACCAAGAATGGATAAAAATACACATGATTAGAGAGAGGTAAACTAAATAGTAATGCACATCAAGTCCCCTCTTGAATCCCCTACCTTAATCGATGCTTCCAAAATCGTTGTGCAAGAGTGAGGGAAAGGAGATTACTGCAAGACCAGCCCCACATAGGGGAAACCTCAATCAGCCTAGACCATAGTAATCCCCCATCAATCACTCAACCTATTATCAACAAAAACTACTACACAAGCTTCACACGATGGAAGAACAAGAAGAGAACTAGGAAGAATAAAGAGGGGAGCTCACGTTGGATCACAAGCAATTGATCTCTTGAAGCCGAGAGCTAGGACCAATTGATGGGGGTTAAGGGTCTCTATGTTTGGGCCTCTGGTTGCCCAAGGTTTAGAGAAATCAAGGGAAAACAAAAGAATTTAGATAGATTTATGAATTTATACCAGTACTCGAAACTGCTACGTTGCGACGCGACATGCCAGGGTTGCACCGTGATGGGATGAATCCACCGGATCCCCGAGAAGCGCGACATGAATCCCTCATATCTCTCCCCTCTTAAACTCGGACAAACCACTTTAATTCGATATAACCAATGAAGGTCGCGCCACAACCAAGGTCACCATGATGCGGCGTAGCTTGAAACAAAACCATTGTGACTCGGCCACCAAGACCTCACGACGCGAAGGCCAATATCCACCCCGTGAAGGCCCTTCATGGAAAATCTCACCAACTCCCCCAAACACTCTTGTGCCGCGACCAAACCCCGATGTCGTGACTCGAAAATTAGTAGAGTCATTCACCGCAGATCGTAAGAGTCTTTCCTTTGCCAATTTTCCTTCAAACCCCTCATGTCGCAACAAAGAACGCTGTGATGCGACGCTGTGACCTGCAACACCACCCTCTCTGTCAATCAGCTCTCCATGATGCGACACACACGACCACGCCACAACCTACCTTTTCCAGCCAGAATCTCAACTCCAACAACACCTCAACCTTCTAATCTCCTCTCACCACCTCTAACTTCCAAAACATGCAAAGTAACGAGCTGAGAAGGTTCGGACCATTACAAAATGGATATCGTTAAAAAATTTCTCCTTCACACAGTAATTAATGAAGAAATTAGATATCAACATGCAAAATGTTCGATCCAATTACAGCGTTGGTGGTTTATTTACAAAGTCACTATCGACTGATATCTTTTAAAAACTTGTTCATGATATTAGAATACATGGATTAAAAAATTTGTAATTTATTTATATAATGTAACTTTTAGAAGTGTGCATCCCAAAAGAGAGTGTTAGACATAAAACATAAGGGGTGGGCGGATTGCCCACCTCAACCAATCCCCTCCATCCCCCGCCGCACCACCTAAAAGGGTAGTATAATCCTTCTTAATGAGTTACACATAAAACATAATAGAATTGCAATATATTTTTTTTCATTTAATTTTATTTATATTTCTACCGTATTCGTTTTTTATGACAATGGATCATTAAAAAACGGATCGTTTTTTAAAACTGATGTTGGGGCATTTTGATCATTCGAGCCAGAGCAGACTCGACGCGGTTCAACAATATTCTGGGCGTAAAAGCTTTCCGGTCTCGTTTCAGTTGCCTGTTCTGAAATCACAGCCTGTAACAGAGCTCGAAGATCTCTACGTTTGCTCCACGAGTCTCTTCGCTCTAGACGCTTTCCTCTCAATCGATTCCCGTTCAGGTTCAGTTGGATCTCTATCACTTATTGTTTCTCTTCTGCGCGTTCTCTGTTCCTTCATTTGTTTTCATGATTTTATTTATTTCTTTCTTTCGCAGCTGTTCGATTTTGTTTTTGTTTTCATTGTTTGTTTTACTTTCGTGTTATATGCAATTTGTCATGTCACGAATGCTACCACTCTTCATTTCGAATGCTCTACTAAAATACCTAGGTAGAGATTGATTTTGTGGCTGGCCAGTCACTCATATTAGCAACTCGCTTTTCCTTTTCAGATCCGACGGGAATTGTATAATTAACTGTTTTAAAATGGATGGTTCTGGTCGATTGGAGATCTGTTTTCTTATTATCTGTTTGCTACTTCAACCCGGGCATGGTTTTTATCTTCCTGGTAGTTACCCTCACAAACATGGTATCGGCGATTTCTTGTCAGTGAAAGTGAATTCTCTGACTTCGATTGATACTGAAATGCCCTTTAGCTATTACAGTCTGCCCTTCTGTAAGCCCCCAGACGGTGTCAAGGACAGTGCTGAAAACCTCGGTGAGCTCCTCATGGGGGATCTGATTGAGAACTCACCTTACCAGTTTAAGACGTATAGGAACGAAACAGATATCTTCTTGTGTAAATCTGGTCCATTGTCTGCTGATGATTTACAACTGATAAAGAAACGCATTGATGAGATGTATCAGGTTAATTTGATTCTTGACAATTTGCCTGCAATTCGGTACACAGAGAAGGGAGGGTTCCTTTTACGTTGGACTGGTTACCCGATTGGAGCTAAAGTCAGTGAGTTGTATTATGTCTTTAACCATTTGAAGTTCACTGTTCTTGTTCATAAGTATGAGGATGCCAACATGGCTCATGTGATGGGGACTGTAGATGCAACTGGGATGATCCCTGCTGTTGGGAAAGAGGGATCAGATGTGCCCGGATATATGGTGGTTGGGTTTGAGGTTATCCCATGCAATGTGCAGCACAACCTGGAGTCCGTAAAGAATTTGAAAATGCATGAAAAGTACCCATCCCCAATTAACTGTGATCCAGCCAGTGTGTCGATGGCTATCAAGGAAGGGGACCCCATGGTATTCACATACGAGGTCTCGTTCGTGCAAAGTGACATCCGATGGCCTTCAAGGTGGGATGCATATCTGAAGATGGAGGGATCAAAGGTGCACTGGTTCTCAATTCTCAACTCCTTGATGGTGATCACTTTCCTTGCAGGGATTGTATTTGTTATCTTTTTGAGAACAGTTCGAAGGGATCTCACTCGTTACGAGGAGCTCGACAAAGAGGCTCAGGCACAAATGAATGAGGAGTTATCCGGGTGGAAGCTTGTTGTGGGTGATGTTTTCCGTGCTCCAAACCATCCGACACTCTTGTGCATAATGGTGGGGAACGGGGTTCAGATCCTTGGGATGGCGGTCGTAACCATACTCTTTGCAGCTCTCGGGTTCATGTCACCGGCTTCTCGAGGAACACTAGTCACGGGCATGCTATTTTTCTATCTGATTCTCGGCATTGCAGCTGGTTATGTGGCTGTCCGGCTCTGGAGGATGGTTGGGTGTGACGGTTATTACAAAGGATGGGCCTCGGTTTCGTGGCGCACGGCTTGTTTCTTCCCCGGCATTGCATTCTTCATTCTAACGTCTCTGAATTTCCTCTTGTGGGGCAGCCACAGCACCGGGGCCATCCCATTTTCTCTGTTCGTCATCTTGCTCTTGCTGTGGTTCTGCATCTCAGTTCCCCTAACTCTGGTTGGTGGCCATTTTGGAGCGAAAGCCCCTCAGATCCAATACCCGGTCCGGACCAATCAAATTGCACGAGAGATCCCTGCTCAGAAGTATCCGTCTTGGCTCCTGGTTCTTGGTGCTGGCACCCTCCCCTTCGGCACCCTTTTCATCGAGCTGTTCTTCATCATGTCCAGCATATGGATGGGGCGTGTTTATTACGTGTTCGGGTTTCTCTTCATTGTCTTGATTCTTCTCGTGGTGGTCTGCGCTGAGGTATCATTAGTCCTGACCTACATGCATCTTTGTGTGGAAGACTGGCAATGGTGGTGGAAATCCTTCTTTGCCTCTGGCTCTGTCGCCATCTACATCTTTATGCACTCGATCAACTACCTTGTCTTTGATCTGAAGAGTCTGAGTGGGCCGGTTTCTGCCACCCTCTACCTGGGCTATTCTCTGTTCATGGTTCTTGGGATAATGCTTGCAACCGGCACGGTTGGGTTCCTCTCCTCCTTTTGGTTTGTTCATTACCTTTTCTCCTCCGTGAAGTTGGATTGATCGAAGCTTGGGGCATTCTTTCATCAAGTGTGGGCAAACAAAGACAGCGTTTAACTTCAACTGTGTTCAATTTTTGCATGACCTTTTATGGCGTTTGGTTGTCTATTATGAGAAATTTCAGCCCGTTTCAAGCCGTATTATTTCATTATATACCCTGTTAAACGACTGGCAATCATTTTGAAGCTTAAATTTGCGTCATTTATGGATTGCAGTTTTTTCGTCACCTAAAATTGTTGAATATGCACTGAAATAATTATATTTAATTTAGTCTCATTTATATTCCATGTGGTTTCATTAATAATAATTGGTTATGATTGGATTAAATGACTTGAATATTCATTGAATACTATTCAATGGATTAATGTCAAGAAGAATAAATGTATATGAATACATTAAATATGTCCAACGCTTTTCATTAAATGAAAAACGTCATGACCGATTGTAAGCCTCTCCAAAGGCTCTTCCTTCCCATAGCTTGTTCATCGTCTTTGGTAAAGATGCTAACGCCTCTAACTGTACGGGAGCCCTCTGATCGAGATCGATAAAGTCAGTGTAATCCCTTGGGGATAGGAAGCTTTTGTTTGTAGCTTTAGTGATCTTCATCCAACAAACTTGTTGGAGATTATTGCATTGACTATTTAGGTACACACTTTTTGTTTTTCATTTATTACACGTTGATTTCGTCAAAAGATAGATCGTATATATTTGAGTTTTGATTCCGCTGTCATGTCATGTTCATATGATGAATCGTGACAACCCAACAGTGTAGACTTATTTGACGAATCAACACGTTCATCTTATTGTTTAATGAATAACATGTTTTATAAATTGTGAAATGAGATATTTCAAGCTTGAAAATAAATATGAAAATTCATATCTATATTTAATAATTAAATAAAAGGTTTATTTAATTATTCATGCTATTCACGTTTATAAAATGGTTTATAAAATGAGAATAACATTAATGATTGAGAGTTGATAAAATTTGTTTTATTAGCTTTTGTTAAATATGAAAAGTTCATATTTATTACTCTTGTTTATGAAAATAAATAAAGTATTTATTTTAATCAAGAGAATTCAATTAGGAATTGAATTATATTATTTATAAATTGTTTATAAATAATGCAAAAGATATTTTGAAATATTGATAAAAATTTATTAGTGTTTTATAAATCAATTAACTATAAAATATTTATGATTAATTGATAAATATTTTTAAATATGCATGATTTATAAAATGTTTATAAATCACAGTAGATGTTATTTTGGGAATATTTTAATTTATAAATGATTTATAAATTAATTAATTAGAAATTGTTTATAATTAATTATATAAATGTTTATAAAACATTTATTAACAAAATATTCTAAGTATTAAATGTTGATATTTAAAATATCTTTTACCAAATTATTTGGTATACCATGTAATCTAAAAAAATGTTTAAGAATCATATGGGGTAATTTATAATGGGTTATAAATTATAATTTAAGACTAAAATATAAAGAAGTTCGTATTTGAAATTATGAATCGTTCATAAATAATTAATTTAAAGTTGTTTAAATTAAAAGGGGTCTTATTTTGATTAATTATCAAAATTGTTTTGGTAAATAAATAAATAGTTTATTTATAAAGAAAATTCAACTGTGAATTGAATTAGAATATTTATAAATTGTTTATAAATAATGAAAAGATATTATGGAATATTTGTAAAATTTATAAATGGGGTTTTATAGATTAATTAACTATAAAATGTTTATGGTTAATCGATTAAATGTTTTTTGAAACATTTATTACAAATATTACTTTAATATTAAAGAGTTAATATTAAGAATATCCTTTTCGTATTAATATGGTTTATAGAAGTTATAAATCATAATAAAGGATATTAAAACCTTTTTTATCTAAAATTATATGGCATCTTTATAATCTTTAAATAAAGTGCTTGTTTAAGGATTAGAAAAATGATTTATAAAAGAGTTTATAAATCTCATAAATATGGTCAAACTATAAAAAGTGTTTATGTTAATAATTTTGAATTGTTCATAATTAATTAATTTGAAATTGTTCAAATTAAAGGGGAACCTTATTTAAAGATATTAAGGGTCGGGGAAGAGGATCTACAAAGAAACATGCAAACACACACACGCAGGAAGTGAGAGAGACTCGAACCTGAGACCTTCCCAACACCCCACATGACCCTTTTCCGTTAGGCTAAGCCCTCGTGGCAATGTTAATGCCAAGTTTTGAACCCTTATTTAAAGAAATTGTTTAAACTACATCAAAAAGGTTTTGATTGTTGATTTGATCAAAGGTTTAAATAACGATTTGTGATGTCATATAATAAATAATATGAAAGAGTTCGTATTGGATTTAGTATAAAGGTGTTTATATTCAAAATTATGGAATGTCCATAATGTTTGTTAATTTATAAAAGGGTTTGTAATTAGATTTTAATAGTTATCTCGTGTTTAAATATCTGAATTGTGTCACCTCCTTTCTCCCTCGATTCTGTCGGCCCAATGAAGATCCCCTATGAAATCCACTACCCAACCAGTGTGAACATAATCTATCCCAAATGTTAGATGAAATGTACTATGGTCGGTGGGCTCTATATGACTCATCAAATATTGTTGTTCATGCTTTCTTAATGACTGTCTTTCTCAAATTTTGCAAAAACTGACAAAAACGCTCACACATAGACACTTCTCATGCATCGTGGATAGCGTCACACATGCTATCATCGATAAGATACCATAAACCCTACAAATAATTTATAATATCAAGTTATTAATGAAATAAATTTCTAAATATTTACGTATCAGCCAATGATTGAACATTACAAGCTGCACATCAATGAGAATCTGTTCTCATGTGATCCATGGCTGAGAAAAATAATTGCGCAAGATAGCGCTCTCCTGTCCAACAGCTACATGCACAAAACTGTAAAAAAAGAACAAATAATCAAACAATTAGTATATAAATAAATTAATGAAAGCTAACTAAAATACATAGGTTATCATACCTCCGTGTGTGTGGATCGAAATCAAGATGTGGACGTCGTTCAAGGATAGGGTCAGGAATCATAATGTAAGAACCCGGATTTTGTTTTCAGGTATGTTTTCCTTTTTCTGGTGTTTTTGAGGAAAAGAGGAGTTTCTGGAAATTTCTTAAGTACACATTGTGTACTTTACGAGTACATGTCGTGTACTCGGTTACCGCAGGTAGCCGGGTGCTGGTCGTGTAACGGTCGTGCACACGACCGTGTGTGGTGACCTGGAGACTGCCTAATGCGGGGGCCGGTTAAGGCAAGTACACGTCGTGTACTTATAAAGTACATGTCATGTACTTATAAAGTACACGTCGTGTACTTTCTTTTTTCCATTAAACAGATCGAAGTCACGTCTAATTGGTATAAGCATCTTCTTCTTCGCCTTCTTCGACCGAGAGCGTCCGTACGACACTGATCCTTCCCTGAGCCCCTGATCGAGCATCCGTACTCCGAATCGAACTCTGTTGGTTGCGTTGGAATCGCATCGGTGAGTTATCTCATCTTCTTGAACCTCGTTCCCTGATTTCTCTTCTCTCGTGAGTTATCCTTGGTTGAATGTGTTAGACATTTTTTGTAGATCTACCACGTTCTAGGTCGATCCAAGGGTCGACGCCGGGGTATATCGATCGCACGACGCCAAGGTAGGTGGTTTGTGCCTTTCTGTAGATAGTCTTTGAGTTATATGTGCAAAAGTGCCCAATACCCTTGATCAGGGTTTTGCGTGTTTACGGTTTTAACCCTGTTATTGCCTGTTATGATTTATATGCTTGAGTATAGGTCAATTGAATGTGAATAGGGTTAATTGTTGTGTTATGGATGTGTTGCCCATGCTTGTATTATTTATGATTGTTTGGTCTTGTTTAGCCTGTTAGGCTATTTGCTTTCATTTCCTAGTGCTGATAGGATGAAGTAATAGTATTTATCTGACATGTTGTTATGATGTAGACTGTTTAGCCAAGTAGTTCTTGAGGTTTACTTTGGATGTCATGTATCGTTTGTGCACAATTAACTTACATAGGGTCGTGAGAACCTGGTGTAGTGGACCATAGAAAGAATGGACATTGAGGGCTTCTCTAGAGTGTATGTTTTACTGTACGATGCGAGACCATAGGGGGAATGGACGTAAGTGCTTCCTCAGAGTGTCTGTAGTTCCTCGATGCGGGCCACAGGGGGAATTCGACGTTGAGTGATTCCCTAGAGCGAATTTTAGTTACTGATACGAGACTATAGGGGGAATTGACGGTGAGTGCTTCCTCAGAGAGTCTATGCTGAAGCTGAACCAGAGGGGTTAGACTGTGTGTACTTCCCAGAGGGTTGCTTGTGTTGTTTTGGTTGAACCAGAGGGGTTAGGCTGTGAGTGATTTCCATAGGGTTACCTGCTTTTAATTAGATTGATACTTGATATATAAAAATGAATGCAATTGAAATTGTAGGACTGTTACTATGTGTACTTCTTTGTTTACTGCTTTTGTGCCTTGGTCGTTTTGGGCCAAGGCATCATATTTTTTTTAAAAAAATATTCACCAACTGTTAGGCACAAATCTTTAGGTGGTTTCCTACTGGGATTCATCTCACACCCTATTTGGGTCATGCTTTTGGGCCTAAACAGATTATAGTGTTGTAGGTATAGATAAGGGAAAACGCCCTTCTACTTCAGGTACTTGACTACTTGGAGCTGGAGAGGATGAGACCAAGCTGAGGCTTACGATGCTGAGCAGTTGTTTCTTGTTTTTCTTTAGTACTTGGGCTCTGTACTGTATTCGAGTATTGTGACTTGTTTGGCTACTTTCCTAGACATATGTATCATGCATCATTTATATATGTGCTCCAGTTATTTATATCTACAGTCTTCCGCTGTTACTGTTGTACGGTATTACACTGCTTCCGCTATTGTTATATGTTTACTTCCGCTATGTTACTCTGTCAATGAGGGCATGATTTCTTCACTATCACACCCAAGGCCCTCGCTGCTAGTCAGCAGCCTCTAGCGTTTGGGTAAATGCGCTTGAGACCATGTGACTAACCAGGTACGAGGTGCATCTAGGCTGCTCTTGGAACTGGGACGTTACAAAGTGGTATCAGAGGAATTATTTTCTTCTTGACTTACTATTTGGATCATATAGCTAGGGATAGGAAGGAATAGGTACTTGGTAATGAGTTGTGCCCGGGAGTAGCTAACTCGTGTACAGGGAAAAACCAATCTACCTTGTTTATTGTAATTTTTCTGGTTTTTTAATGTTACGGTTGATTTAATTTCACCATTGGGTGATTCACATGTTTTGTGCTGTTATCGGTGATGTTATTGAGGTTCTATTTTTGTTGCAACCCGATGAGATAAAGGTATTCTATCTCATGCATCATATAGGCACTTGCTAGAAATCACATGTCATGCATTCTTGTCATGACATTTAGGTTGCATTAGCGATTGCATGTTGTTGTGATAGATGTTGTTCTAGATATGCATGTTTTTGTGATAGATGCCTTGATAAAATACCTGCTATTTGATAGGGTATTGAATTGTGTAAAGACTTAGTTTGAATGAACGCCAAACTTTGGTTCTTGAGGTGTTATAGGCCCTCATGGACCGGAATTTGGTGAATCATTGCTCTGCTATGTTTATATATGACATGTATAAGATGCCAAGCTTTGATTCGTGGGGAGTATGGCCCCTCAAGAATCAGATTTTGGCACTTTAATATTCGTTTTAGTGTTTTCTGGGTTCCGAAGTAGTTTCTGAGGCTTACTGTCTAGAAAAATCCAGAATACACGGCATGTAATGTTGGACACACACGTCGTGCGTTCTTCTGTTCGGGAAGGAGCTGTTTTTCTTAAGTACACACCATGTACTGTATGTACACGCCGTGTAGTCTCTAACCGTGTTACTAACTGTATGGGCAGAAACACGGGGTTGAGAAATCTTATAGAACACGTCGTGTGCCAGATGTACACACCGTGTGGTGTAGACCATGTGTCCACCCATGTAACTAATGACACAAATGGATAAAAACTTAAGTTATACACGTCGTGTCAACCTTGAACACACCGTGTAGAGTGAGCCGTGTAACCAGCCATGTAGCGAACAACATGGGTCGGTGAAGTTCGTCTAGTACATGCCATGTCTGGCACTAACATGCTATGTAATCTTGTTTTAGGATAACCATGTGGCTTAGCTATGTAGAAGAACTCGGGCAGGGGAAGAGGATTCAAGTACATGTCGTGTATTAGGACAACACACCTTGTGTATGGGGTGTTACACGACCTGAGCTGGCAGAAGTACATGCCCATGTGAAGGCTTAAGGGAACACGTCGTGTGGGCATTATAATCGCCATGTATCTATGTCTTGAAAAACTTGAATGATTTCTTTCTCTTGTTCCCTTCTTACACTTCTAAGTTTTAGTCCCTGTTAATCTTGATCTAAGGTGTGCGCTTGACCTTGCAGAGTCATGCCACCGAGACGTCCTCCGGTTTTCTGCCAGTTACAGGGCAGTGATTAGACACCAGATATGGATGATCAGGGACTACCAGCAGATCCTCCAGTTGTGCCAGTCTTGTCACCGACCATCATTCCGGACACAGGTGCTGACGCACAGTTCTGAGAGGGCTTTATGAGGTTTATGAAAACCTTCCGAGGAGTACCGCATCTTACCCCTTCTATGGCAGAGTTGATGCGAGTTTTCTAGCAGCAACATCCTCCCACCTTCACAGGGGAAGGAGGACCTCAGGCTACGAAGTCATGGTTAGAATCCATGCTTTCTATCTTAGAGCATCTGGAGACACCTCCAAAGAGGAGGGTGAAGCTCACGATGTATATGCTTTGGGATTCCGCCAAGAGATGGTGGGATGTGATCTCACAGGCAGGATGCCAACAGGTTATGGCTTGGGATGACTTCCAACGTGCTTTTTATGACTACTTATATCTGTAGACTCTGAGGACCGATTGAGCCCGAAAGTTCATGAGTCTAGAGCAGGGTACTCTCTCAGTCATGGAGTACTCTTCTCGTTTCACAGAGCTGCAGCACTTCACGCCTATTCCAGGAGGTGATGAGTTATTTCTAGCAAGGAAGTTTGAGGATGGTCTCAGGAATGACATCCGATCTCAGGTGAACATCTTCAGGTTGACTTTCATCACTTCTATAGTCAACCAAGCGCTAATCATGGAGCACAATCCGAGGGATTCTGGAGTGGTGAGCCAGGGTGGATCGACATCCAGAGTTAGTATCCCTCCTACTGATAGTAGGAAGCACCTCAGGGGGTCTATAAATGGGGATTTGAGGAGGCGAGATATCTTTTCTGGTATCAAGGTGGTGTGTTTCCAGTGCGGGAAGAGCGAGCATACGAGGTCACATTGCCCGAGAGACCTAGTGGAGTGCCGATCATGTGGCAAGATGGGCCATCTTCAACGCTTCCGTTAGATCTTCTCACCAGCAGCTGGTTATAGGGGTTCTTTGATGACTCCTCGTTCAGGAGCAACACCACCAGTTTCTCACTAGTCTGAGAACTGGAGTTTTTCCAACCGTTTAGACCGAGGTGGAGGTCATGGCCGTGGTAATCAGTCGTCGGGCGTTCAACGACAGTAGGGTGGATCAACTTAGAGTGGTCAGGCAGGGTCACAAGGCCATGGTACAGGTTAGACTTTTGCGGTGGAGTAGACTCAGCAGGAGAAGGATCCCAAACCCTCTACAGTTCGAGGTACGATCCTAGTTGCCTCAGTTTTAGATTCTGCTATTTTCGATACAGGGGATTCCCATAACTTTATATATGTTGTTGTTGTGGAGAGCCTTAGGCTCTGTATCCTTTCTTCTGCCGAGTTTTTGACGCTTAACACACTGTTGGGGATAAGAACGGCTAGTATACGTCAGTGCAAGGAGTGCCCTCTAGAGGTTGGTGGGTTTCCCTTCTTATGGGACCTTTATGTCCTAGAGATGACATGCTATGATGACATTCTCAGAATGGACTGGTTAGTTCTGTTCCAGGCAGTTGTCGATTGCTATCACCGTAGGGTGAGTTTCACATCACCAGAGGGCGGATCATTTCTTTATAAGGGTGAATGGGATGTCCAGGCGAGTAGAGCGGGACCCGAGGATCATGGGTTGGGAGGAGTTACAACCTAGATTGCTAGTCTTTATCTGGATGACCAGGGGACTTCACAGATGGGCTTTCCTCTAGTGGTAGATCGTTTCAGGTATGTTTTTCCAGAAGACTTTTTAGGTTTGCCTCCAGAGTGAGAGGTGTACTTTTCTATTGAGTTTGTGTCAGGAGCGGCACCAGTGTCCATTCCTCCTTATAGGATGGCTACACCAGAGTTACAGGAGATCAAGAAGTAGTTGGAGGAGTTACAGGCTAAGGAGTTCATCTAACCCAGTACTTCTCCTTGGGGTTCTCCTATCCTGTTTGTGAAGAAGGCAGATGGTATCCTTAGACTTTGCGTGGATTATCGAAAGTTGAACCAGTTGACGGTCAAGAACCGATATCCCTTATCGAGGATTGATGATCTCTTTGATTAGCTTCGAGGAGCCCGGGTGTTCTCTAAGATTGACTTGAGATCGGTTACCATCAGTTTCACGTTAGACCATATAATATACGACTCACAGCCTTTCGGAGCAGGTATGGTCTATACGAGTATGTGGTTATGTCATTCGGTCTCACGAACGCGCCTGCAGTCTTCATGGCTCTGATGAACCGAGTGTTCCATCCATACTTGAATTCTTTCATGGTAGTCTTCGTGGATGATATCTTGGTGTAATCTCACACTCGACATGACCATGTCACACATCTTGAGATCATCTTGAGTACACTAAGAGTGCATCTGTTATATGCTAAGCTCTCAAAATGCCACTTTTGGATGGACCAAATTCACTTCTTGGGTCATGTTATCTCAGAGACAAGAGTATCAATAGACCCAGAGAAAGTAAGAGCAGTAGTTTCCTGGGAGCAGCCAAAGAACTTTTTTGAGGTACGGAGTTTTATAGGGCTGACTGGTTACTAAAGACGTTTCATACAAGATTTTTCATGCTTAGCAGCGCCACTAACGGGCCTGACTAAAAAGGGTGTGAAGTACTTGTGGTCAGATTCTTGTGAGTCAGCCTTTCAGGAGCTAAAAGAGAGGTTGACTTCAGCACCTATACTAGTATTTCCAGAGCCGAGCAAGAGCTATACTGCGTACTGTGATGCATTTGGTATCGGGCTTGGAGCAGTGCTTATACAGGGGGGAGGAGTCGTTGTGTATGGGTCTCAGTAGTTGAGGCCACATGAGAGGAACTACTTGGTGCACGATCTCGAGCTGGCTGCAGTTGTTCATGCTTTATGTTATTGGAGACACTACCTGTTGGGAGAGAATTTTGTGGTTTTCACCGACCACAAAAGTCTCAAGTATATCTTCGCTTAGCGTGACCTGAATTTGAGACAACAAAGGTGGGTTGAGTACCTTCAGTCTTTTGACTTTGAGTTTGCCTACACGACTGGGAAAGGCAACACAGTGGTTGATGTGCTGAGCAGGAGGACTCGGATACAACCAGTTCAGGAAGCCAGCAGTGAGTGACAGCTTATGGCTCTGTTCTCTGAGATGCATTTGGAGGTGCACGATAGACAGGGGCAAGCGTTTATTTCTTCTGTAGTTGTTACCTCTACTCTACTTGATCGAGTGCGAATGAGGCAGCTATCAGATTCTGAAGGCTTAGTCCTACAGGAAATTGTGAAGGGAGAGAACCCCATTTCTGGATGGACCATAGGCGAGGATGAGATCTTGTGTTTTCAGGGGTGCGTGTGGGTGTCAGCAGACATACGTGAGGAGCTGATGCAGGATTTTCATTCCTCAGTTTGGGCAGTTCATCCTGGTGTCACCAAGATGTATCATGATCTACACCATTAGTATTGGTGTCCAAGTATGAAGAGAGATGTTGTTGTTTTCGTCATGAGGTGTTTCACCTGTCAGCAAGTGAAGACGGAGCATCAACGACCAATAGGGCTTTTGCAGCAGTTACCCATTCCCGAGTGAAATGGAATGATGTCGCGATGGACTTTGTGACAGGTTTTCCGAGGTCGCCTCGAGGGAATGATGCAGTTTGGGTTGTCATTGATAGACTCACAAAGGTTGCACACTTTTTACTGATTAAGGAGACTTTTAATGTTGATGAGTTGGAAAAGTTGTACATCCGAGAGATTGTACGTCTACATGGGGTTCCACACTCCATTTTTTTAGACAGAGATGCCCATTTTACTTCTCGGGTCTGGCAGGGACTTTAGAGGTCTTTGGGTACACAGGTACTTCTGAGTACAACTTACCATCCCTAGACAGATGGTCAGTCTGAGTGTACGATTCAGGTGCTTGAGAACATGCTTCGAGCATGCATCCTGGATTTTGGAGGTTTGTGGAAGAAGCACATACCACTTGTGGATTTTTCCTACAATAATAGTTTTCAAGAAACTATTCAGATGAAACCTTATGAGGCTTTGTACGGTAGGTCATGTCATTCACCCTTATACTGGCTGGAGGCAGGAGAGACAACTATGTTGGGACCTCGTCTTGTCCAGGAGACCACATAACAGATAAAGTTGATTCGGAAGAGGATGACTACTGCACAGTCTCGACAGAAGTCTTATGCTGATCAACGGAGACGACCTATGGAGTTCGAGGTCGGAGATTAGGTTTTCCTGTGTGTCACACCGAGGTTGGGACACAGAAGGATTAGGAGACAAGGTAAGCTTTCATCGAGGTATGTCGGGCCGTTTGAGGTGGTGGAGAGAGTTGGGTCGGTTGCCTATCGATTGTAGTTACCTCAGAGGTATCGGGCTATACACGATGTCTTCAACATTTCTTAGCTTCGACGTTACTTCTCAGACCCGTCTCATGCTTTTCAACCCGAATATGTTGAGTTAGAGGTGGATGCCTCATTCGAGGAGCATCCTATCCAGGTTGTTGATCGAAGTGAAAAGGTTCTCCATGGTCGGTCTGTTCCTATGGTACGAGTGCTATGAAAGCACAGGTGAGTACATGATGGGACCTGAGAGAGGGAGACCGATGTACAATCACAGTGGCTGGAGCTTTTTGAGGATTCCTCTTCTACGCCGCCTTACTAGGAAAATCCAGGGACACATTTCTTTAAGGGGGGAAGTTTATAAGAACTCAGATCTTCTTTTCAGGTATGTTTTCCTTTTTCTGGTGTTTTTGAGGAAAATAGGAGTTTTTGGAAATTTCTAAGTACACGCTATGTACTTTACGAGTACACGTCATGTACTCGGTTACCACGGGTAGCCGGGTGCTGACCGTGTAACGGCCGTGCACACGGCTGTGTGTGGTGACCTGGAGACCGCCTAATGTGGGGGTCAGTTAAGGCAAGTACACATCGTGTACTTTATTTTTTTTCATTAAACGGACCGGGGTCACGTCTAATTGGCAGAAGCATCTTCTTCTTTGCCTTCTTCGACTGAGAGCGTCTGTACGACGCTGATCCTTCTTTGAGCCCCCGATCGAGCATCTGTTCTCCGAATTGAACTCCATCGGTTGCGTTGGAATCACATCAGTGAGTTCTCTCTTCTTCTTGAACCTCATTTCCTGATTTCTCTTCTCTCATGAGTTATCCTCATTTGAATGTTTTAGATGTTTTATAGATCTACCACATTCTAGGTCGATCCAAGGGTCGACGCCGGGGTATATCGATCGCACAATGCTGAGGTAGGTGGTTTGTGACTTTCTGTAGATAGTCTTTGAGTTATATGTGCAAAAGTTCCCAATACCCTTGATCGGGGTATTGCATGTTTACGGTTTTAACCCTGTTATTGTCTACTATGATTTTTATGCTTGAGTAGAGGTCAATTGAATGTGAATAAGGTTAATTGCTATGTTATGGATGTGTTGCCCATGCTTGTATTGTTTATGACTGTTTAGTCTTGCTTAGCCTGTTAGGCTGTTTGCTTTCCTTTCCTAGTGCTGATGGGATGGAGTAATATTATTTATCTGACATGTTGTTATGCTTTAGACTGTTTAGCCAAATAGTTCTTGAGGTTTATTTTGGCTGCCATGTATCATTTGTGCACGATTGACTTACACAGGGTCGTGAGAACCTGGTGTAGTAGACCATAGGGAGAATAAACGTTGAGGGCTTCTCCAGAGTGTTTGTTTTATTGTACGATGTGAGACTATAAGGGGAATGGATGTAAGTGCTTCCTCAGAGTGTTTGTAGTTCCTTGATGTGGGCCACAAGGGGGAATTGGACGTTGAGTGCTTCCCTAGAGTGCCTTTTAGTTACCGATACGAGACTATAGGGGGAATTAACGGTGAGTGCTTCCTTAGAGAGTCTGTGCTAAAGCTGAACCAGAGGGGTTAGAATGTGTGTACTTCCCAGAGGGTTGCTTGTGTTGTTTTGGTTGAACCAGAGGGGTTAGGTTGTGAGTGATTTCCATAGGGTTACCTGCTTTTGATTATCTACATACTTGATATATAAAAATGAATGCAATCGAAATTGTAGGACTGTTACTATGTATACTTCCTTGTTTACTGTTTCATTTTGTTTATTACCTGTTATATATATTCACTGACTGTTAGGCACAGATCTTTGGGTGGTTTCCTATTGGGATTCGTCTCACACCCTGTTTGGGTCATTCTTTTGGTCCCAAACAGATTATATTGTTGCAGTTATAGATAAGGGAAAGCACCCATCTACTTAAGGTACTTGACTGCTTGGAGCTGGAGAGCATGGGACCAAGCTGAGGCTTGCGATACTGAGGAGTTGTTTCTTGTTTTTCTGTTGTACTTGGGCTCTGTAATGTATTCGAGCATTGTAACTTGTTTGGTTGCTTTCCTAGACATATGTATCATGCATCATTTATATATGTGCTCCAGTTATTTATATCTACAGTCTTCTGTTGTTAGTATTGTATGGTATTACACTGCTTCCGCTATTACTATATGTTTACTTCCACTGTGTTACTCTGTCAATGAGGGTATAATTTTCCCACTATCACACCCAAGACCCTCACTGCTAGTCAGTAGCCTCTAGTGTTCAGAGAAATGCGTTTGAGGCCATGTGACCAATTGGGTACGGGGCGCCTCCGGGTGGCTCTCGGAACCGGGACGTTACACATAAGTCGCACAAGATCGTGCCCCCTCCGCATACCCCCTGAACCGCCAGTAGCCTGAGGGTCAGATGATCCCAAATCCTCCTCATCCAATGGTAGCTCAGTCTCCTCCAACTCACGAAGTAAATTAGGGTCCATATGAAACACAAAATGATTATTGTTAGCAGATAGTTGAAAATAACTATTACATATAGATATATATATTAGTTATGATTATAACCAACATTTATCTGTGTCAATGTTCACCTTCATCATCATCTTTATATCTGACGATGTCAATGTCTTCATATTCATCATCGGCGTCATCAATATCCATATGAGTTTTGGTTTCATCATCTCTTTCTATTTCAAAATCATTTGTAACATCATTAACATCATCATCATTATCGACCCTTAATTGTGGGGTGCCATCATCGATATTCATGTCTCTTTGTGAAAAGGGTGGATTTTGAGTAGTCTCTTGAAAAAATTTAATTCCTTGTACTTCATCGGAACCATATTCAGTTTGAGTAAACTGATTTTCCCGATATTTCATTTTTATTATGCTCCACCAATCACTCGGGTCTCTTGAAGTAGCACAATATTTTTCATAATATATTTGATTTGCATGTTGAGCTAGTAAAAATGGTTCATTTACTAAAAGAAGACTTTTATATTTAATATCGACGATTCCATGAATTAGATGAACACACAAGCCTCTCTTAGTATCTAACCACTAACATTTAAACATTGTTATGTAATTTTTCCCTAGATAACAAAGTTCAATAATTTCATCCAGCATGTTGTAAAAGTCAACTTCAGTTTCTCTATGATGCGATCCTCTCAAGAAAACTCCAATGTTCATTGTTTTTTTTATTCCCCATTTGCACGTGTATGAAATCAAAAACCATTCACCACATATGCATTGTAAGATTTAACCATTTTGGATGGTGGGTTACTCAATATACACAGTTGCTTATCAATTTTATCAGCATGTTGAGACACCTGAAAATTTGTAAAACAATTATCAATATAATAAATAATAAACCGAATTGATATGTTAAACCATCAATAATTTATGTTACCAGTTTTTGAAACCATTGAGAAATTTTTTTCTGTCAGTGTTCTTCAAGAGCAGCTGCTGTAATTTGTGAAAGTTTTTTTTTGATATGATTATCATATAACCTACAAATAAAATAAGTTTACTTACTATAACATAAATTATAGAATAAGTGATAGAAGCACTCATAGTACAAATGATGTCATTTTTTCACAGTTGAGCAGAACATATGTATGAGCTATGTGATGTTCATCATCTGAAAGTCATCGTTCATGAACTCCACCGAAGCCAAGCTCTGATTGATTAAAAACTGATAATTGATTGTCCATTTCATTATCAACATTCCCCTCGTTTCATCCTATGTGGTTGTGTTTTGAGGGATATTCAGATTCAAAATAACGAGAGCAGAAAAAGCAATTTTCTCTTGCAAATAAGCTTCAACAATTGAGCCTTCAACTGATGCTTTGTTACATACTTTTTTTTCAATTTCTGCATGCATCTCTTGAATGGGTACATCCATCAAAATTGTACCGGACCTCCAAATTTAGCTTCATGTGGAAAATGTAATATTAGATGTTTCATTGAGTCAAAGAAAGCCGGTAGAAATATTTTTTCCAGTTTACATATAATGACAACAACATTTTCTTCCAGTTTACTTAATGCATCGTAGTTTGTTGTCGCCGTACAAATATCTCAAAAAAATATGATATGTTCGTTATCGAATCCCAAATCATAGAATTCAACGAACCTCTAAATCCAATTGGCATAAGTCTTTTTCATTATAATATGATAATCATGACTTTTTAATCTGGTAATATGACCATTCTTAACACATCTGCCCAAATTGGAAGCATAGCCATCTAGAAGTCTCAAATATGCAATACACTGACAAAATAATAAGCAAATCTCTTTGGACAGTGTATAAGCTGCTTTTGGATTCATTAACCTTCGTGATCTGACATTTTGAAACAGTTCAAGTTCCAATTGTCTGCAAATTTGGGCAAGATCTAATCATGCATTTACATCATCTTTGGTCTTACCTGGTGTTTCCAAAACTGTATGAAATAAATTATCAAAATAGTTCTTCTCGATATGCATGACATCTAACATGTGGTAGACCAACAAATTAGACCAATATGGAAGATCCCAAAAAATGCTCTGTTTTATCCAATTATGCTCTTTCCCAAAGCCATGAATTTTCTGATGGTTTACTATTGGCCCAAATATGATGGGAGATAATGAAAATACAACTGACTTTAACTCTATACTTGAGATCATTTTTGGAGGTTCATCCATTTCAATTATGCCTTTTCTGAAATGAGATTTGTTCCTTCGAAAAGGATGATCAGTTGGAAGAAATTTGCGATGACAGTCAAAATAGCAATGTTTTTTTTCCATTAACGAGCATAAAGGCTTTGTTGTCTTTCAGACAGTAAGGACGTGATTTCAGGTCATGTGTACTCCAGCCAGATAACATGTCATATGCCGGGAAGTCACTAATCATCCACATCAATACAGCTTTTAATATGAAATTTTTTTTCGCAGCAACATCATATGTACTAACACCATTACTCCACGATGAATTTTACTCATCAATCAATAGTTTCAAATAAACATCAATATTCTTTTTCGGATGTCCTGGGATTAATAAGGTCAAAAATATATAGTGCTCCTTCATCAACATCCATGGAGGTAAATTGTACAGAGTTATAAAGATAGACCAACATGAATACTGACTACCATAAGAACCAAACGGACAGAAACTGTCAGTAGAAAGACCCAATCGTACGTTTCGGGCTTCTAAAGCAAAAGATGGATGCAGTCGGTGAAAATGTTTCCATAAATCACCATCAGATGGATGATTCAAGCTTTTATCTGTTGAAATCTTGGTTTTGTGTCATGACATCATTAACACTATGTTCTGAGACATAAACAAACGCTGCAACTTGGGTGTAAGGGAGAAATATCTCAACTGTTTCACAGGAATCGATCCAGACTTCTTCGGTTGAGCTTCTTTATACCTCGATTATCTGCATGTGGGAAAACTATCTGATTCACGCTCAAATTTACCCAAGAGATGAAGGTAGAACGGTCCTTGTAGTCTAGCTTGGGTTGTTGAATCCACAGAGACCTAAGAAGTAACCTATAGACACACACATTCTAAGGACTTTTTTTGGCTATGAAGTGGCCAACTTGGGTTGATTTTATATGGGTTTAAAGGATCACTAACAGATTTAAGTTAATTTGATTTAAAATAATGAGTTGATCATAGGTTATTGCTCAGGGTGGATTGGATGAATTCCTTTTTTAATGATTTCAATTTCTTATAATTGAGATGGGTTCATTTAAGAAGATCAAACATAATCATCACTTACTGGTTTAATGCCTACACAACCTAATATTAATCACCTATACACTTGAAGGATCAAATCATTGAGCACTCCAAGGTAAAGGTTCGTATTAGCACTTGAAATGTGTGACCTTAAATTCAATAAGGATGAAGATGTTTTAAAAATCATCAAATAAAAATCTCAATTAAGGAAGTGATTATACTTTAATGGGGTGATAAATAACATCCAATCTAGCCCCTTGCTACTCCATTGGATCAACCCATAAGTGGGTTAGCCCTCCATTGATGACATGTCTTCAACGGAAGCGGGAAGTAGACTTACGAGGGAGGAAATAGAGAAGTAAAAAAAACAACAAAAATCGATCACTCCACCGTTGTGTGATAAATATCACAAAGTATTGTGTGAATAAATTCACACCTTGAACCAAAAGTATCAACGTGATATGTAGAACAACAGAATAAGAGTAGAAGAATAACTTTTATTAAGAAACTAGAATGAATTAAAACAACTTACATGTGAAGGAAGAACGTTACAAAGAGAAATTGGCAGCATAACATTAAGATGAAAACAAAGATGATAAACTCCTTCGCCACCACTGCCTTAAATAGGAATTTTGGGAGCCTTGGGTCGATCCTCCAACAGTACAAAAGATCTCACTTGAGTATGGTAGGCCTAGGGTGGTGGAAAGTAAGGGAGAGGAGACTTTTCCACCCTTGACCCGAGATGGCAGCCAACTTGCTTCCACCGAACAGACACGCTTGTAAGTCCTTCTAGATGGTCGAATCAGAGTGATACATAGAAGAATAAAATGGATCCTCATATTTCTCCTACCCGCCTGTAAAATTTGGGCCCATTTGGAGTTGTGAATTCGGAGATATGATTAGATTAGTGGACTGTTTTTCTGGGCCGCAGAATCTGACTCAGAATTTTATCTCTAACTTGGGCCGCCTAAATGGACACCATGGAGGCCGAATTAGCATTGGATCCTAAAGAGTGATTTGTTCCCCTACATATCTTCTAGCATCCCACGAAATTTGGGATTCATTGGGCCTGTATGTTGGGCCCCACAGTCTCATCAGTGAGCTAGTGTCCAGTCTGACTTCTCCAGAATTGTTTCCTTTCATCACAAAATATCTCCATCTTCTTCCATGAATTATCCATTGATCCCTAAATGAAACATGATAATATTGAAGTGTAAATCAATTTACCAAAATATAAAATTGAAATATGGATAATTACATTCCTCAAAATCAGATGAATCATTGGGTACTTTAAATGATGTTAAAAAATGTACCACATAAAAGTGCATTTTAAGAAAGAATTACAATCATAATGTGAAATGATGTTCAAAGTGTAAAATGCACTAAAATTGTGTTTATGAATAATAAAGCACATGAATATTATATATATTAACAATGAATATTAGCCTCATTTAGTGGCTAATCACACCCCCAACTTGAGTTTTGCTAGTTCCGAGCAAAATATATCTCAACAATATAAAATTCGAATTCCCTTTTCCAAAAATATTTTAATACACAATGATCACCAAAAACCCTTATACCAAAAAATCTTGAAACCCATCAAAATAATTTAATACATGATAGTTTCATAAGCAGATCTCAATCCCAAGCTCATTCCTTTGTTCAAATTCATTTCCATATTTCGTCCAATATCAATTAAGTATGAGGATGTGTTGTGCATCACAATAGACATGGAGGTTCATCTTTATTCAAGGGGGAAATGACGGAAGCTCTAGGTGGAATCACATTTCAATATTAAGATGAGTATTCAATTTTTTTTATTGTATTATTTTTTTTTGTTTTTTTTTTGCAATTTTGCCATGGTAATTGAAATTGCACTCAAAAGAGTCAACTCCTGTAGCGAGACTTTGCCGATGACTCCCAGGCTCAAAGACCTTAGGGCATCAAGTGAAGCCCACATACTCGGGCATTATCTCGAGTTGACTCAGTCAAAAATAAATTCAAATTACCAAAAATAGAGATAAAATTACTAACTCTGGGTCAGAAAACTATGGAGTCACGATCCCCAAGTGCCGAAAGCCACGCATTATGTCATTTCATTGCTCTACGCGCAATTTTTTTTTTTAATTTTTTTGAATACTCATATTAAAATAAAATGATCACCAAACCTATGCTATTTATTTGGGGGACCCCATGAACTCAAACTAATACCCCACTATCCAAAGGACGTGCATTGCGATCTTTTTTTTTATTTGGATGAAAATATAAATGATGAAATATCATATTGGACAACCACACTTTCCAAAATCTATGCTCATGAAATTATACAAGGATTAAAATCAGAATCAGGGAATGCTAAATTATTTGATATTTAGTTTCAAAGTGTGCAATGTGTATTACCATGTTCAAAGTTAAAGGAATTTTCCCTTCCATTTACAATTTTTTTTTCAAATCATTTTTTTTACAAAAGCAATTTTTTTTATTTTATCTCCCCCCCAACTTAAAACAACACTGTCCCCAGTGTTTGAAGAAATGAAAATTTAGAAGGGGTAGTGGTAGATAATGGAAGTTCAAAAAGGAAATTGAAAATGAGGATCATAGAATGAAGTCACCTTGTAGTTGAAGTTGAAATTCTTGCTGCTCCCTTTTAATCCTTTGATATCCATGTCACTTGCAGAGTTCCCTAGTAGAAAAGGAAAAAAAACAAACAAAACAAAACAATATATATATATATTTATATAATAAAGAAATTAAAATATAAGTATATATATAAAAATTATAGAATAATGAAGCACAAAAGGTCGTAGGTCAGTGGTAAGCGCGCGCCCCTGTCTCCCTTCGGTCCCGGGTTCGAATCCCTGCGGCTTCGCCGGTTGTGATGGGGTTTGACCCACGACCCACGACGTGTCCCTTTTTATTATTATTATTATATTTTTATTTTTATTTTTTTTGTATTTTTATTTTAACCTACAAACACATAAAAATAAAATAAAATAAAATAAACTGATGATACATTGTCTTCTTTTTAAATTTCTGGGTAAGACATTACTCAAGGATCACACCACGTGACACAGATGAATATGGTGCTCCCCTTTCATACTCATCCATACTCATAATAGAAGAACAGGTCAACAGTCTATATTTTTTAAATATAAAAATGATTAATTAATCCTATTTAAAATATAAATTTTATTAAAACAACAAAATGATAGGAAACTTGAAAACCATGGGTTGCCTCCCATGCAGCGCTTTGGTTTAATGCCGCTAGCTCGACTTGAACCCCCCAACTTATCCAATACCAACTTTCAACATTTTAAGGACCACATGTTTCACCACTTCTACTAGGTTGAGATTCATTCTATTTTTAGAATTTTTTTCACGCACAAACCTATGTTCTAAAATGAGTGGTAAAATCCAATGAATATTAGAAATGGTTGATCTAGTTTCCCCTGTAGTCTTTCCTAAGACATCAATGATCATTCCAACTTTTTTGGTTTCAAGATAATAAATTGTGAAAATTATAACTTTTTGGTTATCCCCAATGAATGGAAACTTGAGGGTGGATAGAAAGTCCTTTCGTTCAAGTTCGGGTAGGCCAACACTTTCAGAAATAGGTTGGAACTTTGAATCAAACTCAATTTCATTTTTAAAATTTCTCAATAGAATTGGTTCCTTTTGAATAGAAGATTCAACCAAAAAATTGGAAAGATCAATTTTAGGAATGGGTATGGACTCAATGTTTGTGATTTCTCTCAATGGTTCAATATTTGGTGTTTTTGAAAATTCATCAAGGGAGTTATACTTAGGAGACTCAATCTATGATGTCAAATTCTCCTCTTTTGAATCCAAAAATTCAATTTCCTCCTGAATTAAAGACCCTTCAACAATTCCTTAACCCTCTTCATCTATCACAAATCCAAAGTTTGGTTCTTTAATAAATTCACGTGGGGTTTGTGGGAAACAAGAAATGTCACATAAGGTTATGGAAGGGACAGTTGGTGTAGGGACGTGTTCCTCATAAGTTTTAATGCTTTGTAGTTCTAACCTCAAAGATGAAACCTCAAAATTCATTTTCTCCATTTGTTGACACAATTTTTCAAGTAATGGTCGTGTATCATGATGGTCAAGGGGTTGAGAAAGATGGTCTATTCCAGGTGGATAATTAAGTTGTTGGAATTGCACAAGAGGGTGTTTAGATTGGCTTTGTGAGGATTGAAACTCACTATATGTTGGGATGTTTTGTGGATCATAGGAGTAAAAACATTGTGGTTTATTAGGTTGTTGATGATCCCACATGTAGAAATTAGGATGGTCATTGTACATCACACATGGGGTTGGGTGATCAAAGTAGGGATAGGTTTCCCATGTTGGGACTTGTTCAAAATTGAATTCCATAGGGGTGAGGGGGTGAGAACAAAGAAGAGGGATGAAAAAAAAGATGATAATGTCTAAGATAACTTACTTAGGTCCCCGACAACGACGCCAAAATTTGATTCACGCTCAAATTTACCCAAGAGATGAAGGTAGAACGGTCCTTGTAGTCTAGCTTGGGTTGTCGAATCCATACAGACCTAAGAAGTAACCTATAGACACGCACATTCTAAGAACTTTTTTTGGGCTATGAAGTGCACAACTTGGATTGATTTTAGATGGGTTTAAAGGATCACTAACAGATTTAAGTTAATTCAATTTAAAATAATGAGTTGATCCTAGGTTATCGCTCGGGGTGGATTAGATGAATTCCTTTTTTAATGATTTCAATTTCTTATAATTGAGATGAGTTCATTTAAGAAGATCAAACATAATCATCACTTACTGGTTTAATGCCTACACAACCTAATATTAATCACCTATACACTTTAAGGATCAAATCATTGAGCACTCCAAGGTAAAGGTTCGTATTAGCACTTGAAATGTGTGACCTTAAATTCAATAAGGATGGAGATGTTTTAAAAATCATCAAATAAAAATCTCAATTAAAGAAGTGATTATACATTAATGGGGTGATAAATAACATCCAATCCATCCCCTTTCTACTCCCTTGGATCAAACCATAAGTGGGTTATCCCTCCATTGATGACATGTCTTCAACGGAAGCGGGAAGTAGACTTACGAGGGAGGAAATAGAGAAGTAAAAAAAACAACAAAAATCGATCACTCCACCGTTGTGTGATAAATATCACAAAGTATTGTGTGAATAAATTCACACCTTGAACCAACAGTATCAACGTGATATGTAGAACAACAGAATAAGAGTAGAAGAAGAACTTTTATTAAGAAACTAGGATGAATTAAAACAACTTACATGTGAAGGAAGAACGTTACAAAGAGAAATTTGCAGCATAACATTAAGATGAAAACAAAGCTCAAAGATGATAAACTCCTTCACCACCACTGCCTTAAATAGGCATTTTGGGAGACTTGGGTCGAGCCTCCAATATTACAAAAGATCCCACTTGAGTATGGTAGGCCTAGGGTGGTGGAAAGTAAGGGAAAGAAGACTTTTCCACCCTTGACCCGAGGTGGCAGTCAGCTTGCTTCCACCGAACAGACGCAATTGTAAGTCCTTCTATATGGCCGAATCAGAGTGGGCCATAGAAGAATAAAATGGAGCCTAGGATGTCTCCTATCCGCCTGTAAAATTTGGGCTCATGTGGAGTTGTGGATTCAGATATATGATTAGATTAGTGTATTGTTTTTCTGGGCCACAGAATCTGGCCCAGAATTTTATCTCTAACTTGGGACGCCTAAATGGACACCATGGAGGCCGAATTAACATTGGATCATGAATAGTGATTTGTTCCCCTACATGTCTTATAACATTCCACGAAATTTGGGATTCATTGGGATTGTATTTTGGGCCCCATAGTCTCATTAGTGAGCTGGTGTCCAATATGACTTCTCCAGAATTGTTTCCTTTCATCACAAAATATCTTCATCTTCTTCCATGAATTATCCATTGATCCCTAAATGAAACACGATAATATTGAAGTGTAGATCAATTTACCAAAATATAAAATTGAAATATGGATAATTACATTCCTCAAAATTAGATGAATCATTGGGTACATTAAATGATGTTAAAAAATGTACCACATAAAAGTGCATTTTAAGAAAGAATTACAATCATAATGTGAAATGATGTTCAAAGTGTAAAATGCACTAAAATGGTGTTTATGAATAATAAAGCACGTGAGTATTATATATATTAACAATGAATATTAGCCTCATTTAGTGGCTAATCAATATCCAATGAATCATTTTCACCAGAATATAAGATGCAATCATTTGCACATGCATGAATCTTTCGATGACTAAGGTCCAGATTATGAACCACCCTCTTGCTCTCATAGTAATTTGTAGGCAACACATTTCCTTCAGGTAACAATGTTTTAACCAAAGAAAATATCTAATCAAAATAGTTGTTTGACATTGCATTATCTGATTTAATAGCCATAAATTTTGCAACCACTTTTAATTTGCTTATCTTGCAACCAGGATATAATGCATCCTCAGCAGACCTCAACAACTCATAAAATTCGGATGTGCAAACTCAGGAGTTAAATCAATAGCATCTTGAGTTTCAGTTTGTTGAATAGATGGACCTGCAACATCATATACTAAATTTTGAAACCGTAATAGATCCGGAATCAAGTTATTAGTATCTTCTTTGGAACTGCGTTCACCGTGTTGATACCAAAAAACATAATCTGGTTGAAAACCAAACCGCAAGAGATGTCCCCCAACCTTGACAAATGTGTCAAACGTTCTCAAAGCACATTTTTTACAAGGAAACTTAATTGTGCCTTCTGAAACAAATTCTTGTTTTGATGATGCAAATGATAAGAAATCTTTAACACCCTCAATATATACAGGATTTAAACCCGAACCATTTGGATTTCTACGCTGATTTATCCAAGCGCGATCATCTAATAATGACTATTGTCGACTTCCTTATTCCATATTTTTCTACAAAATATAAAACCATTACTGTTTTTGAATAATTTGAAATTAGAAAAACACTATCCAAAAAAAGATAAATAATTACAACAACTTCTTAATAATTAGCATTAATTACAGGTGACACAATTTCTAGTGGATTGACAGTTACTCTTTTGTTTGATGGCTCATTTACTTGCAACTTTCTCACACTAAAATCACAACGAAGAATCTGCTCGGAGGTATGCTTATTCATTCTCGTGCATATGAGAATGCATAGTCGTACCTCTGAGCAGATTCTACTTTGTGATTTTAGTGTGAAAAATGCAAGTAAATGAGCCGTCGGACAAAAGAGCCCCCTTTTCGTCGATAAATCTTCTTCTTACAACTGCCACCGCCTAAAAAATAATTAAAAATGTGGTCCTACGAATGCATATTCAAACTCGTGCATATGAGATTGGATATGCATATGTAGAAGCATACTTTTCATAATGTTTTGAGTCAGTGAGAGTTGAGAGGAGAAGAGTCATCGAGCAAAAGGAGTGTCGTCAATCCACTGAAAATTGTGTCAAGTTATTACAATTTATTATAATTGATTTTATTGCTAATTATTGCTAATTATTTCAAATTATTACTAACTATTGCTAATTATTTCAAATTATTACTAATTATTAGTATTTATTACTATTTATTACTATTTATTACTATTTATTACTAATTATTACTATTTATTACTAATTATTACTAATTATTACTATTTATTACAATTTATCACTATTTGTTACTATTTATTACTATTTACTGCTAGTTATTACTATTTATTACTATTTATTACTATTTATTACTAATTATTACTAATTATTACTAATTATTAGAAATTACTGCTAATTATTACTAATTATTACTAATTATTACTAATTATTATTATTTATTAGTATTTATTAGTATTTATTACTATTTATTTCTATTTATTAGTATTTTTTAGTATTTATTACTATTTATTAGTATTTATTACTATTTATTAGTATTTGCTTCTATTTATTACTATTTATTAGTATTTATTAGTATTTATTACTAATTATTACTAATTATTAGTATTTATTGGTATTTATTACTAATTGTTACTATTTATTACTATTTATTAATATTTATATGTATTTATTACTATTTATTACAATTTATTACAATTTATTACTAATTATTACAAATTATTACAAATTATTATTATTTATTACTAATTATTACTAATTATTACTAATTATTACTAATTATCACTAATTATCACTAATTATTACTATTTATGACTATATATTACTATTCATTACCATTTATTACTATTTATTACTAATTATCACTAATTATCACTAATTATCACTAATTATCACTAATTATTACTATTTATTACTATTTATTACTATTTATTACTATTTATTAGTATTTATTACTATTTATTACAATTTATTACTGTTTATTAGTATTTATTAGTATTTGTTACTATTTATTAGTATTTATTACTATTTATTAGTATTTTTTACTATTTATTAGTATTTATTTCTATTTACTAGTATTTATTAGTATTTATTACTATTTATTAGTATTTATTACTATTTATTACTATTTATTACTATTTATTAGTATTTATTTCTATTTATTAGCATTTATTTCTATTTATTACTATTTATTACTAATTATTAGTATTTATTAGTATTTATTACTATTTATTACTATTTATTAGTATTTACTACTATTTATTAGTATTTATTACTATTTATTACTATTTATTAGTATTTATTACTATTTATTACTATTTATTAGTATTTATTAGCATTTGTATTAGTATTTATTAGTATTTATTAGTATTTATTAGTATTTATTAGTATTTCTTTCTATTTATTACTATTTATTTATGTTTATTACTATTTATTTTTATTTATTTTTATTTATTACTATTTATTACTATTTATTAGTATTTATTACTATTTATTGGTATTTATTAAAATTTATTAGTAATTATTACAAATTATTACTATTTATTACTATTTATTAGTATTTATTACTATTAATTAGTATTTTTATTACTAATTATTAGTATTTATTAGTATTTATTTTTATTTATTAGTATTTATTAGTATTTATTACCATTTATTAGTATTTATTACTAATTATTACTAATTAATAATATTTATTACTAATTTTTAATATTTATTACTTTTTTCTAATTATTACTAATTAGTGTTAATTACTATTAATTACTGCAAAATACAACTACTAATTACTAATTACCGCTAATTATTTATATACATTACTAATTATCATTAATAATTATTAATTATTACTAATTACTAAGAATTAATACTAATAATTTAATTTTATTATTACAAATAAATACTGACAATTTAAATCTAACTTAATTACAACTAAACAACAATAATTAAAATTAATATAAAGAAAGGAAATAAATACTAAATTAAATAAAACATAAATACCTTTAAACATGATCTCTTATAATTGTAGGCGGCTTCACAACTTCTTCGTAAAAATAAACTCTCAGAAAATTTCACTATGAAATTAGAGTTTACAGAAGCAGAAGAACAATAAATTCAGGCACAGAGAAGAAAAAATGGAGGGGGTATGTATATATAGGTTAGATTAGTTGTGACGGGACTATTAGCGACGAGAATCACGTCGCAAAAAGTACTATTTGCGACCGGATCCGTCGCAAATACCTTCAACCGCATTAATTACCGTCGACAGTTAAAAGGTTATTTGCGACGAGACCCATCACAAAAAGTGTCTTTTGGGACGAGACAACATCCCGTCGCAAATATGTTTTTATCGCCGCAGGTTATTTGCGACGGGTCCCATCACAAATACCCTCTGGGTGTCGAACTAGTTGTGACGGATGATCCCCCCGTCGCAACTAGGTCTTACCGCCTCTCGGCATTTGCAACGGGCGGTGCCAACCCGTCGCAAATACTCTTTCGCGCGGTTTAGCGCACAAACCGCGTCAATCCGCGCGTAACTTTTTGCGACGGGGCGCCTATTCCCGTCGCAAATAACCTCTTCGACGGACTATTTGCGATGAGATTTATTCCCGTCACAAATAATGATTTTTCCCGTAGTGATTTAACACTCCAAGTACCAACACTAAAATTCTAATGCTTAATACTTTAATTCCATGTTTTAAAACCGAAAATCCACATAATAACATATGAGAATCTAAAAGGAGGCTTTCAAAGTATTTAACATAAATCTTACAGAATTAACATAGAGCGTCCATATTCTAACACCGATCCTCCGGTTTTTAACGCTAACACACATGACCATTTCTAATGAGGATTTCAAGGTATTTAACATAAACCTACTAGAAATTGACACCAACCTACCTGAAATTAACATGCAGTATCCTGATTTTAACATTGGGCGTCCACATTTTATCTTTAACATTAAGAGATGCAAAGAGGACGCCTTTTAATTTAACACTTCAGTTACTAAAATTCTAATGCTTAACAATCTAATTCCATGTTTTAAAACTAAAAAGCCATGTGATAACATAAGGGCATCTAAAAGGAGGTTATCAAAGTATATGACATCCATCTTACAAAAATTAACACTGAGCATCCATATTTTAACACTAAGCATCCGGTTTTTGACACTAACAATTTAGAAATGAAAACTAAGACTCTCAATCGACCATTTCAAAGTTGGTAACACTAAAATCTCACATTATAACACTATAATTCAAGGTTTTTGAACACTAAGATTACACATATAAACACATGGCCATTTCTAATGAGGATTTCAAGACATTTAACATAAACCTACCAGAAATTAACAGTTAGTATCTAGATTTTAACCTTGGGCATACACATTTATCTTTAACGGTAAGAGATTCAAATAGGAAGATTCTTAATTTAACACTTCAGATACTAACACTAAAATTATAGTGCTTAACACTCTAATTCCATGTTTTAAAATTGAAAAGTCACGTAATAGCACATGGACATCTAAAAGGAGACTGTCAAAGTATTTAACATCAATCTTATAGAAATTAACACAGAGCGTCTATATTTTAACACCAAGCATCCAGTTTTTGACACTAACAATTTAGAAATGAAAACTAAGACTTTCAATTGACAATTTCAAAGTTGGTAACACTAAAATCCCACTTTGCAACACTATAATTCCAGGTTTTTAACACTAAGATTACACATTTAAACACATGGCTATTAATAATGAGGATTTCAAGGCATTTAACATAAACCTACCAGAAATTAACACTGACCTTACCAAAAATTAATAGTCATCATCCATATTTTAACATTAGGCATCCACATTTTATCTTTAACAGTAAGAGATTCAAACAGAAAGCTTTTTAATTTAACACTCCAGGTACTAACATTAAAATTCTAATGCTTAACACTCTAATTCCATGTTTTAAAATTGAAAAGCCGCGTAATAACATATTGGCATTTAAAAGGAGGTTGTCAAAGTATATAACATCCATCTTAATGAAATTAACACAGAGCATCCAAATTTTAACACTGAGCATCCAGTTTTTGACACTAACAATTTAGAAATGAAAACTAAGACTTTCAATCGACCATTTCAAAGTTGGTAACACTAAAATCCCACATTATAACACTATAATTCCAGGTTTTTAACACTAATATTATACATCTAAACACCTGGACATTTCTAATGAGGATTTCTATGCATTTAACATAAATCTACCAGAAATTAACACCAACCTACCAAAAATTAATAGTCAACATCCATATTTTAAAATCGGGCATCCACATTTTATCTTTAACAGTAAGAGATTCAAACATAATCTTTTAATTTAACACTCCAGATACTAACACTAGAATTCTAATGTTTAACACTCTAATTCCATGTTTTAAAATCGAAAAGCCACATAATAACATGTGGGCATCTAAAAGGAGGTGGTCAAAGTATTTAACATCAATCTTATAGAAATTAACACTGAGCATCCATATTGTAACACTGAGCATCCATTTTTTGACACTAATAATTTAGAAATGAAAACTAAGACTTTCAATTGACCATTTCAAAATTGATAACACTAAAATACCACATTGCAACATTATAATTCTAGTTTTTTAACACTAAGATTACACATCTAAACACATGGTTATTTCTAATGAGGATTTCAAGGCATTTAACACAAATCTACCAGAAATTAACACTGGCCTACCCTAAATTAACTGTCAGCATCTAGATTTTAACATTGGACATCCACATTTTATCTTTAACAGTAAGAGATTCAAACATGAAGCTTTTTAATTTAACACTCCATATACTAACACTAAAATTCTAATGTTTAACACTCTAATTCCATTTTTTTATAACTGAAAAGCCACTTAATAACATATGGGCATCTAAAAAGAGGTTTTCAAATTATTTAACATAAATCATACATAAATTAACATAGAGAATCCAAATTTTAACACTGAGCATCCGGTTTTTGACACTAACAATTTAGAAATGAAAACTAAGACTTTCAATTAACCACTTCAAAGTTGGTAACACTAAAATGCCACATTGCAACACTATAATTCCAGGCTTTTAACACTAATATTACACATCTAAACACATGGCCATTTCTAATGAGGATTTCAAGTCATTTAACATAAACCTATCAGAAATTAACACCGACCTACCACAAATTAATAGTCAACATCTGATGAGAATCATGGTGCGCATATGTTTTGAGGATTTGAGAGCAATCGTGACACAACGTTTAGAAGGGGCATAAATAGACAAGACCCATTGCATGGGATTGGTGGCCCAATTACAAGATGAAGAATGAGGAGAATTAAATAGGCTTTACATAGCCTTAATTTAAAACTACAAGTGGTGGCCTCACATGCATGCATGGGAGGAGAAAATGGGCCTTTAATCACACTTATTAAAGACCAAAAGTTAACTTAAATGGCCCACCCAAAGGATCCCAAAAATTTATGTCCACTTGCATGAAGGAAATATCCAAATTCAAAAGTGGTGGGGCCCTTGTCTCCAAAGTTAGGTAGGGATATTAAAAGTCTTTAGAGTGGTGCCAAAAAGTCTTATTGGTGGATATCTTGTCCCCTAAAGCCATGGGTATGTGTAAAGAAAGTCAAAAATATTTTTTAGGCTTTAGACTTTTGTGGGCTAGGTATTTTGACTTGTATCTCTCTTATTTGGCTATAAATAGCCACCTCCTTGTACCCCTTGAAGTTTAATTACGAATTTGAGTGTTTTCTAGCATTATTATGCTTGTGTTTCTCATGTTATTGAATGAATGAAAGTAAGGATTATCAAATGAGAGATCAAACTTTATGACACTTTATAATTAGGGTTTTAAGGGGAAAGTCTCCTTAGGGTCCTAATTTCCCATCCCCCTTCCCCTTTAATTTTCTCCGCATTTATTTGTTATCAATTTCTCACATTTCATCCCTTAGGTTTTCGCATTTTTTGCCAACGAATACCGCATGCCCATACAGTATCATATCATTTGGTATTAGAGCTCAGCAACGGAAACCAGGTTCTTTATTTTTCTATTTCTCCCATAAGTTTTCTTCTCCTTCCATTTTTTTGGCCATCACCAATTTTAGTTGTAACTGTTTTCTACTATTTCAATGACTTTTCCTTTGAGTTTCTGGACATATGATATGTCATTTTCATAGTTAAAAATATCATCTTTCTTCTCATTTTGGAAACACTAAAATCTGACACATAAATTTGGTGATATAGCCGAATAAATTTGTGTTACAGATTCACTTTTGTGAAATCTAAATCTCCAAGAAGGAATTCCAATCAAGTTTGAAGTTATCATTTGAAGGATATTTTCTTATAGAAATTCTAGAAATTCCATTTCTCATCCTTTTGGAATCATTTTGGTTGGATTTGTGCTTTTTGATAATTTCATATTTCTGTAAGCCACACACTAACATCAAATCTTTGTGCACTCTCTGTTGGTTGAAGTATTTAAAAAAAAGCAGCAAAAAAGTGAAAAAACAAAAAAAAAACAAAAAAAAAAACAAAAAAAAAAACAAAACAAAAAACACAAAAAAGGCTACTCAAATTTATTACACATTGTGTTGGCCCTTTAGCACAAATTTAGTGAATTTATTCTCTAATATTTCTATTCCAACTTCTTTCCTTCATCCATATCAAACCTTCAACTCTAACCATTTCACCCATTTCACTTTACCTCCCATATTTTCTGGACTCCATTGATTCAAACCATTTTAAAATTTCTAATTTTTAAAGATTGTCGTGAATTGGTTGCTTCTTACTAGTTGTCTTCTTGATTCTATTTAAGAGTACTTGTAAGAACCAAGTTATTGTGCTAGAAAGTGTGAGGTACCTTTTGAGAGATTAAAAAAGAGAAAGAGTGTGTGAGGGATTAAAAAAATGACGAGCAAGGGAAAAAGAGGTGAGATTGACCTCAAATTATTCATGAAAGCTATCACTAACCAATTTATAAGATTGAATGCTAGGTTGGATGATTTTCAAAATTCCTTGACTTCAAGGGATCCATGAAGGCAAGAAATTTATGAAGGTGGTGATGGGTAATCCGATTTTGAAAAATCATTTCCTAGGTGAAGAAACATAGTGCTGGAAGAAAAAGTGGATTGGGAAGCATTAAAATGAAACTTTCATCCTTTCAAGGGAAGAGTGATCCAAAACTTTATTTGGAGTGGGAGCAGAAGGCTGAAAATGTGTTTGTGCTTTACAACTACTCGAAGGATAAGAAGGTAAAGTTGGCGGAACTTGAGTTCAATGACTATGCATGTGTTTGGTGGGACCAATTATAAGTGAATCAATGACAGAATAGAGAAAGGTCAATTCAAACATGGGAAGAAATGAAGCTAGTAATGTGAAAAAGGTACATTTATAATCATTACTATAGAGATTTACATTTGAAATACAAAGGCTTGTGCAAAGATCCATGTGTGTAGAGGAATACTATAAGGGAGTGGAGATATTGATGATTCAAACCAATTTGGAGGAGGATCGTGAAGCTACCATGACACAGTTGGTTAATGGATTGAATCTGGAAATTAGAGATGCGGTAGAACTTCAAACTTACATTGACATGGAGGAGTTGCTTCATAAGGCGGTGAAGGTAGAAAAACAACTATATTCTCGAAGGAGTCAAGTAAGTTCTCTTAATTTTTGTAAAGATGACCGAAAAGAGACAAAATCAACTTCTAAGTGGAATCAAACAAAACCAAGGGATTCAGAATTTGTACCAAAACAAAGAGAAGAGGCCAAAAACAAGTTTTTCACTTTTGATTCGAAATGAAAAGGTGATACACATTTCCCTTCTAAATCCTATGATATTAAGTGTTTTAATTGCCAGGGAAATGCGCATATCATCTCTCAATGCCCGAACAAAAGGGCGTTGATTGTTTTGGATAATGGAGACACCCACAGTGAGAGCTATAGTAAGGATAAAATGTTACCTTTAGAGGAGTGTTCAAATGTGGAAGTTGAAGAACTTATACATGAAGATGAATTAGTGGAAAGTAGAGCTCTAAACATTCAACCAAAAGATGATCATGGTGAGGAGCAATGTGAGCACATTTTTCATATGAGATTCCACATCAAGAAAAAGGAATGTAGTATGATCATTGATAGTGGAAGTTGCATTAATGCGGCCAATACCTTGTTGGTGGAGAAGTTGAGTTTGCCTACTTTAAAGCATTCTAGACCTTATAGGCTGCAGTGGTTGAATGATAATGGAGAAGTGAAGGTCACAAAAGAGGCCATTGTTTCTTTTTCCATAGGAAAATATCATGATAAGGAACTTTGTAATGTTTCTCTAATGCATGTTGAACATTTACCACTTGGAAGGCCATGGAAGTTTGATAGGAGGACTATATATGATGGTCATGCTAACTGTTTCTCCTTTGTTTTCAGTGGTGGAAAGATTATTTTAACTCCACTCAATCTCATTCAAGCATATGAAGATCAAGTGAGGATAGAAGAAGAATACAAAAACAGAAAAGAAAAGAGTGAAAGAGAACATGGGAAAGGTAAAAATGAGAGTGATAAAAAAAGTGTGATGAGTTGAGGGAAAAAGAAAAGAGAGATAAAAATAGAGAAAATGAGAAGAGTAGAAAAATTGAGAGTGAAAAAGGAGATAATAGTGACATAAAAGTAAATGAGGGAAATCAAAGAGTTGAAAATAAGAGTCTTGAGTAGAAGGTGAGATTGTTTTCCATAAAAAGTGAGGTAAAAAGAGCTTTTTTAGGCAAGAAAGTGTTCTTACTCATTTGTAGGGATGCTTACCTTGAAACTAAAAAACTTCATCATTCTTTTCTCTCTTGTGTTGTTTCTTTAGAATAGGAATATGGTGATTGAGAAAAGAATTATCAGAAACAAGTTCCATTTAATCCAGGTGATTTGGAATGGTAATACCTGCTAAAAGGAATATTTCCAGAACAAAAAAAGTCAAAGCCCTCACATCGAGGAGATAATCCTTTCCATGTTTTAGAGAATGCCTACAAGACTAACTTACTTGAAAGGTATGAAAATGTGAGTGATACCATTAATGTTACTAATATTTCATCCTTTGAATATACAGATTTGAGGATGAATCCTTTTGAAGAGAGAGAGAATGATGAGAATCACGACGCACATATATATCAAGGATTTGAGAGAGATCATGAAACAGAGTTTGGAAGGTGCATAAATGGAAAAGAACCATTGCATGGGATTGGTGTCCCAATGACAAGAATAATAATGGGGAGAATTAAAGAGGATTTACATGGACTTACTTTAAAACTACAAGTGGTGACCCAACATGCATGCATTTGAGGAGAAAATGGGCCTTTAATCACACTTATTAAAGCCTAAAAGCGAACCTAAATGACCCACCCAAAGGATCCCACGAATTTATATCCACTTTCATGAAGTAAATCTCCAAATTCAAAAGTAGTGGGACCCTTGTTTCCAAAATCATAATGGGAATCTTCAAAGTCTTTGGGGTGGTGCCAAAAAGTCTTCTTGGTGGATATCTTGTCCCCTAAATCCATGGGCATGTGTAAACAAAGTCAAAAATCATTTTTAGGATTTAGACTTTTGTGGGATAGGAATTTTGACTTGTATCTCTCTCATTTGGCTATAAATAGTCACCTCATTGTACCCCTTGAAGGTTAATTATGAATTTGAGTGTTTTCTAGCATTATTATGCTTGTGTTTCCTGTGTTCTTGAATGAATGCAAGTAAGACTTATCAAAGGAGTGATCAACCTTTGTGGTGCTTTATAATTAGGGTTTTAATGGGAAAGTCTCTTTGGGGTCCTAATTGATCACCCCCTCCCCCCTTTAATTTTCTTCACATTTATTTGTTATCAATTTCTCTCATTTCATCCCTTGTGTTTCCACATTTTTCACCAACGAATACCGCACATTCTTGGGTTCTTGAATGAATGAAAGCAAGCCTTATAGAAGGAGTGATCAAACTTTTCGGTGCTTTATAATTAAGGTTTTAAGGGTAGAGTCTCCTTGGGGTCCTAATTGATCACCCCCCTACTCCCTTTAATTTCCTTCACATTTATTTGTTATCAATTTCTCCCATTTCATCCCCCGTGTTTCCGCATTTTTTTTCCAACGAATACCGCATGACCATACGGTATCATATCAGCATCCAAATTTAACATTGGACATCCACATTTTATCTTTAATAGTAAGATATTCAAATAGGAATCCTTTTAATTTAACACTCCAGATACTAACACAAAAATTACAATGTTTAGTACTCTAATTCCATGTTTTAAAACTGAAGATCCATGTAATAATGTATGGGCATCTAAAAGGAGGCTGTCAAAGTATTTAACATCAGTCTTATAGAATTTAACATAGAGCATCCATATTTTAACACTAAGCATTTGATTTTTGACACTAATAATTTAGAAATGAAAACTAAGACTTCCAATTACAATTTCAAAGTTGGTAGCACTAAAATGCCACATTGGAACACTATAATTCTAGGTTTTTAATACTAAGATTACACATATAAACACATGACCATTTCTGATGAGAATTTCAAGGCATTTAACATAAACCTACCAAAAATTAACACTGACCTTCCACAAATTAATAGTCATCATCCAGATTTTAACATTGGGCATCCATATTTTATCTTTAACAATAAGAGATTCAAACAGAAAACTTTTTAATTTAACACTCTAGATACTAACACTAAAATTCTAATGTTTAACACTCTAATTCCATGTTTTAAAACTTAAAAGCCACATAATAACATATGGACATCTAAAAGAAGGTTGTTAAAGTATTTAGCATCAATCTTATAGAAATTATGACTTTTAATGGAACATTTCATATTTTAACACTACAATTTAGAAATGGAAACTAAGCCTTTCAATGGAACATTTCATAATTGGTAACACTAAAATATCACATTTTAACAGTACAATTCCAAGTTTTTAACACTAGGATTACACATTTTGGCATCGTGCATCTAGAATTTAACAAAAAAAACATATTTTAACACTACAATTTCAAAATTTAACATGAAACTTTTAACAGTAAAATTTTGGGAATATAAAGACAAAGTTTTTACCGAATGGGTGAACAAAGAGTGATCAGGAAGCATGATCCCTGGTGAAGTAGGAGCCGCATATAAGATGTCTCTTTTACTTGTTTTTTCTAACTTCAATCACCTTTGAATGTTTTCTTTATCCCAAAATTGCAAAACAAAATTGCTACATAAATTACGAACCTCACTAATCAGGAAGTGGATAAAGAAAAATAGCTACAATGTAGTGTCAACATATTCATATCAGTAAAATAAATTTACTAACTAATAAAAAGACATCACACACGGTTAATTTTGTTTAAAACATACCAATAAGACAATCAGACAACCACCAACATGCTTCTTCTGTTGGCCTTTTTGTATCGACTTCTTGTATATATTTACCTCTTGAACAAGCTCCATCAAAACAAACTGGGACCAATCCCATTCTCTAACATTTCGCTGACAACCACACAAAATCTCAATATTTCTTTCATTTACAAAAGAACTAGAACTAGGATTTGAAATTGTCCTCAATGCAAACAACATAAAGGTCATTGAAAACTCCTTTCCCCTAGGCCTCCAAAAACCATTTCCTTTAATGCAGTTAACTTCTTTCTCATGCAATGACTCTTCGTTTCTTTATATTCATCATTATCCCTTTCAAGACATATAGTTCTTCCCCTAGAAGGAATGTCTAACATGTAATTAACATCTGCCACAATAATCATCATTCCCCCCCTCTAAGTGCTATGGTACATGTCGGAGGAACGAAGACATCTACATGCTTCTCACATAAGTCTCCTGACATGTAATGTCCAAAATTTCCTATGTATTATTTTTTGAATATTATATGAAATTACTTCGAGACCAGGCACTAAGACGGCGTGCAATTCCGAGCCCCTGGGTGCCCGAAACAAATATTTAAAGAATATTAAAATATTAAATAGCACTCGCATGCATTTTTTCTGAAGAAGTGGAATAACTTATAAACGGGTGTTCAGATCATAAATCCAAGGGCACCATTGTGTTTAGAGCAGTGAGTTTACCTTAGGTGAGACATAACATCAGCTGGCGCAGGTCAACTGCAGAAAGTAGTTTTTGGATGTATCGATAATAAAATATTTAATAAAAATATATTTATTTTGATGAATCGACTCATTTTCTTTTTATTATAATTTCCAAGAATCTAGGGTCATCACCATAACCATGGGATTCCCCTGAGATAAGGAGAAGGAAGTTCTCTCGACGGCGATGACAGATCGGAGATCAGAATGTGGATCGACGATCAGCGACATGCCTCAGATTCGAAGGATCTCACCAACGATGATGCCACAACGATCGATCTTCGTCAGTGAGAGGTCCAAATCCAGGTAGAGCGTTTGATCTCTTTGTGATTTCTTCCTTGTTCTTAGAATCAGTGACGAACGCGGACCAACCAACGAACAGGTTAATCTGCGGTTCGATCATTCTTGTAGGGTGGTTAGTATTGGGAATTGTTAATGGGAGTTTTGTTACCATCTTCGGTCATCCCTCTAACGAGAATGAATCGAGGCCGACACGAACAAAGGTCAAGTTTCATTCCTCAGATGTTCTTGGTACCTTTCTCTTCCCCCGTCCTTGGTGTTCTTCACCGTTGGACCCTTGTGGTCGCGGCTCGATTTGTCGGGGCGCTCCAAACGCGATCGGACCCCCATATCAGAGGAAAATCGATCGCAGAGGCCGCAACAGTGTAGATCGGGACCCAATGAGGCCATATCTGTGACCATGTAATTTTTCAGGCATCAGAGGAGCCTCGGTGGTCCGCGGAAGGGACCACCGGAGCGTCGGTGCCGGCAGTGGCATGCAGTGGCGACCGCACGCGGGTGCGGTGGAAGGCGACAGAGGCGGGCCACAGGGCGGATGATGACGGCAGTGGGCTCAAGGCGATTGGCGGCGGGACCACGTGGGATGCGGGGCGACGTGGGGACCAAGGGGGAGGCGCGCAGTTGGGGCGGACCATGCAGACTAGGGCGGCAGGTGGTCGGGGGCGGACTGCGTGGAGCAAGTGGGACGCGACTGGGGCGGGCCGCGTCTGGCGCACAAGCTGGCCAACAGCGCGGGCCAGAACAAGGGAGTTGGGCCGCTACAGGCGGCCCAACGGGCTGGACCCAACAACCTAGCAAGTCGGGCCAGGTCGGACCGAACCGAGTCGGGTCGGGTCGGTCAGGCCAGGTCGGGTCGGTCGGACCAGGTAGGGTTGGTCGGACTGGATCGGGTCGACCGGGCTGGGTCGGACCTGGACCAGACTCGGGCCAGATCGTTTTACTAAAACGATCATAACTTTCAAATCGTATATTCGTTTGATGAGCCATTTTTTTGCATTGGGACCCTTGTGAAGAGACATTCCTTTTGAGATCCTCTAAGTGAGTTTTTGTGGAAGTTCACATATGACTTTTTGGCTCGAGGAGTAGGTTCTCCCAGAACGAGCGCGCTACGAGCGGAATCCTGTGGTTAGTTGTGACCTTGAGACTATGTGGCTTACCGAGACTACGTGTCTTACCGGGACTACGTGTCTTATCGGGACTGAGTGTCTAATAGGCACTATGTGTCCTATCGATACTGGGTGTTTTGTGGATTATGTCTGATAATCCTGTTTTGCGCACTTTAGATTTATATTTGCGTGAGTTGACTGTGTATCTTCTTTTGTGGTATATTTCGTGTATTTCTTTGTGGTATACTTTGTGTATTTTCTTATTGTATACTTCATTTATTTCTTAGTGGTATTCCTTTGTGGTTTTGGGGTGTCTTACTGAGTAGTGTTTTACTCACCCCTACACAGGTTTTGCCCACACGTGTTGTGTCTTGTGCAGAGGATCGATGCTTTGACAAAATCTTAGGTGGACTAAGACCAGGTGGTGCTTAGAGAGACCAGACAGTCGAGGTGTGCTCCTGTGACTTCAAATATCTGTCCTTGTACCTACCCTTCAGGTAGGGTTTTCTACGGATGAGTTTCAAGAACTTGTGCATTCACTTTTACAGACTCTTTCTTTTGGTGAGCTTGTATTAAGGCCCTGTTTACTTTCTAGTTTGTTACTGTCGTACTTTGTTGTTGGTATCTTAGTAGTATGCATGCTTGTTTACTTAGTGTTTTACATTTCAGCATTTTGGGCTTGGAGATGTGTGTGTGTACACGTACTTAGGCAAATGCCTCCCATTTGTGGGATATGTCTACTCGGTACTAGTCGGCAGGATCTGACCTATTGGAGGTGGGCTTGAGGTAGTCACGACACGGGCCCCTCTAGGACGGGTCGTGACATGTCAAGCGTTGAAATTTAAATTCCAACAATGTATTAGATCCCAATTTTATGACCAATTGTTTTTACTTCTCATGTCTAACAATGAAATCAACAACATATTTAAACAAATTTAGAGAACATCTACAATTTAAAAAGTTTGTGGTCTAACTTTTTGACCCACTGAAACATCATTTTCGTCAATTGTCATGAGATTATACCTATTCTTTTGACGTTTTGATAGTTTTGACCAAGCATCTAATATGCCAGAATTTGCATCCCTGACATTTTTATACACATGTTTATTTTTCTTAAAAAAAATTGTCTACACATTACAAAGGAAAATAAAATTCTATCACAACATTAATATAACACACTTTTAGAACAAATAAAAAACATACCATAAATAAAACCATACTTAAATTTTTGTCAATTCTGATGATCCCTTCCTCTCCATTGCAATCCCTAAAACTTCTACCAGACAACAAAACTGTAAAATAATGATCAAATATGTAAGGAATGATGACAACGATATGGCAGGAGGAACATATTGGGAGGTGAACATCAATATGTCAGAGAAAAGTCACTGGTGGGAAGAGAGAGATACCAGGAGGAGGCGACAACCGGTTAGGGTTTTTCGGAGAGCAGGGTGACAACCCGGGAGTGGAGAGCGATGATGCGGGAGTGGAGGGCGACGACACAGGAGTGGACGACGACGACGAGCGGGAGTGAACGTCTATAACGTGGGAGAGGTGAGAGACGACGAGACGAGCACATGAAAGGAGACGACAACGGGCTATGGTTTTCGGGAGAGGAGAATGACAACGCGGGAGAGGAGGGCGACGTTGTGGGAGTGGAGGGTGAGGGTGATGACATGGGAGTGGACAACCCGACAAGACGCGCCCACATGAGGAATTAACGACGAGTTAAGATTTTCGGGAGAGAAGAGCGACAAAGCGGGATTGAGGGCGACAACGAGCAGAGTGAGCGAGACTGAGGGCGACTGGGGTTAGGGATTTTCGGGAGAAGGGGGAAATTTTGTTGTTGTAATTGTCATTCTCCCAACAGTTTTGTGGTAATTGTCATTCTCCCAACAGTTTATTATGCGGTAAATCAGTTTTTTAGTAATTTACGAAATGAGAACTCACAATTAAAAATTATAAAATACAATTAACATGGAACGGAATCACTTGCTTGTGGGGCCAAAACGTGTAACGGGTGGCGGGGCGGGGATGCGGTTGCTGCTCGTTTATCTTCTGCAACGCGACGCGCTCTGCCACTGCTGTGGTGATGCAGCCCAGCTCCTGTACTGCGCTTCACCGCATCTCCGTCGCTCCCACTCGCCCGCTCTTTTGCTATCCTTCTGTCTCGCTCCACTCTTCTTCTTTGCCCTCCCTTCTAGCTATTCCCGATCCTTTTCAGCAGCGCTGCCATGTCTGGTCTCCTCGCGCTCATGGATGCCATGACAAGCTGCGCAGTACGGCAGCAACTAAGGTTAATTTTCGTCCTGCCGATCTATGTCCGGTTGAATGTTTTCTTTTTTTTCTTTCTCTTGGTTATTATCGATGATAAGCTTGCAGAGATTGATGGTGAATTGTTCGGCGAGTGAACCGTTGAAAGTCATCTTATCTGGGGCGCCGGCGTCTGGCAAGGGGACTCAGTGTGTCATGATCGCCGAGAAGGTATTTAACCGCACTTCAGCGTTTATACTTCTTTTGGTTTATTCGTAGTTGCAGAATTCATTGGTACTTCATTGGTCTATGCTTGCTCTGAAGCAGTGGAGGTGCCTTTGAGAGGCCGATGTCTACGCATGTTGATGTCTCGGGTATCATTTTTGTCCATATGAATCGCCGATGACATGATTGATGAAATTGATCGTAAAATAAGGCCACACTTACTAAACTCATTTTTTGATATATCATATTTAAATGTAATATGAGTTTAGTATAACCTTTTGGGGAGTACTCATGATGCATCCTTTGCATTCGCGCCTCAACATAGTGGCTGAGGTGCCTGTCCTGCATCCCAGATGTTTGAGGTTCAAAACTTGGCGTTAACATTTTGCCGCGTTACCGTAACAGATAGGGATACTGTATCAGCGCACTATAGCGGATGCATTGTATGAATGTACTGGTAGCAAGTGCACTGTATTCCCAACTTCGGCGGGGACATTGTGGTGGTGCACTGTAGCATCACTGTTGTGGTAAACCACCGTAGCGGTGTATCTTAACAGATCTCAGGGATTTGTAACTGTTAAGAGTTTGTACTCTAGACTTCCGACAAGGTCTGAAGAGGGTGGAGCAGCCCCTTTGGGGGATGGTGACATAATTTATTGGGTTCTGTGGGAGTGTGTATCTTCCTTATGATTGTACCCTTAAATTATTGAAGTAATATTTAAATATAATAATAATATATATCTCATGCATTGACTTATGACCTATTTTTAAATCATTTCAAATATGCGATAGGGATGCCAAACATGCATCCGGGTTACCTGACATGTCAAATTATTTTTATGCTACCAGTAAAAAATATTTGTATTTACATGCCCTTACATATCTCACAAATTTAATATAGTCCATGCCATATGTTGTAGAAAGTTATATACATACATGTCATGCAAAGTCATGTTTATATATTAATGTTATTTTACCCAATGTTTGGGGTAACCGGGGGAGGGGAGGAGTGGTTTGGGGGGTTGAAAGAAAAAGGCGAGAATAAATAATATTTCATTGTTTGAAATGGAAGAAGACGTTGAAGAAGATATTAATTGATGTATATTTTTACTAATATCAAATATTGTTTAAAAAATATATAAATAATATAATTTGATATTATTTCATGTGGTTATGTATTGTTATTTTAATAAAAAATAGTAGATAGGCATTTTTACTCATATCAAATATTGGTAATTTTTTTACAAAATATAAATTAGATAATTTAATATTATTTCATGCATTTTTGTATTATAATTTTAATAAAAATTATTAATTTTATAAATATTTAGTTAGAATGAAGGCAATTTAGTCAAAACATTTTAATTTATGTCTTGTCACGACCCCCTCCCTCCAAAGGCACCCACCTGGGCCGACAAAGAAGGAAGAGAGATAATGATACCCGAAGCTCGCCTTAAATAAGCCACGGGTTGACGACTAGCACCAATGATATATCAACCACACACATGAGAGACATTACCCTCTATATAGTTAGTAAGAGATAAGAAGGATAAACTGCGCACTAACACCATGTATAAACCAGAAGAAATATCAATACATGTTATGCAATACATAAACTGAAAGGAAAACTGCAAGTACCAAAAGTATGACTAGGCAGCGGCAATGAACTCCAGCAACTCCTGATGGCCGATTACCAACTCCTCCAAGCTAGTACTGTCCAGCCCGATCACCAACCTGTTCCCGATGACCTGAAAAACAGTTTATATATACGTAGATTGAGCATAACATGTATACTAAGCAAGATCCTCCCTGAAACCTCTCATGCAAAATGTGAAAGAAGCATACTAAAACACAGTGAATAAACTAATGAAACTAACTCATCACCTAAATATACAATTCTAGTTTCCCCATTCTTACCATGACTCACTAAATAATATATAGAATTAAACCATTCTATATCGAAAACATACATATAAATGAAGGCACACCCCTCCCCCCCT